>OY804585.1:49971408-55322857 GCA_963680875.1 Bathymodiolus brooksi | reverse complement strand
GTAGTGTGTAGATAGTTGACTCTTTTCTGTCGGCCATTGAATTGTCTGTCCAGCACGTATGTATGACTTCTGTGTAGTGTGTAGATAGTTGACTCTTTTCTGTCGGCCATTGAATTGTCTGTCCAGCACGTATGTATGACTTCTGTGTAGTGTGTAGATAGTTGACTCTTTTCTGTCGGCCATTGAATTGTCTGTCCAGCACGTATGTGTGACTTCTGTGTAGTGTGTAGATAGTTGACTCTTTTCTGTCGGCCATTGAATTGTCTGTCCAGCACGTATGTATGACTTCTGTGTAGTGTGTAGATAGTTGACTCTTTTCTGTCGGCCATTGAATTGTCTGTCCAGCACGTATGTATGACTTCTGTGTAGTGTGTAGATAGTTGACTCTTTCCTGTCGGCCATTGAATTGTCTGTCCAGCACGTATGTATGACTTCTGTGTAGTGTGTAGATAGTTGACTCTTTTCTGTCGGCCATTGAATTGTCTGTCCAGCACGTATGTATGACTTCTGTGTAGTGTGTAGATAGTTGACTCTTTTCTGTCGGCCATTGAATTGTCTGTCCAGCACGTATGTATGACTTCTGTGTAGTGTGTAGATAGTTGACTCTTTTCTGTCGGCCATTGAATTGTCTGTCCAGCACGTATGTATGACTTCTGTGTAGTGTGTAGATAGTTGACTCTTTTCTGTCGGCCATTGAATTGTCTGTCCAGCACGTATGTATGACTTCTGTGTAGTGTGTAGATAGTTGACTCTTTTCTGTCGGCCATTGAATTGTCTGTCCAGCACGTATGTATGACTTCTGTGTAGTGTGTAGATAGTTGACTCTTTTCTGTCGGCCATTGAATTGTCTGTCCAGCACGTATGTATGACTTCTGTGCAGTGTGTAGATAGTTGACTCTTTTCTGTCGGCCATTGAATTGTCTGTCCAGCACGTATGTATGACTTCTGTGTAGTGTGTAGATAGTTAACTCTTTCCTGTCGGCCATTGAATTGTCTGTCCAGCACGTATGTATGACTTCTGTGTAGTGTGTAGATAGTTGACTCTTTTCTGTCGGCCATTGAATTGTCTGTCCAGCACGTATGTATGACTTCTGTGTAGTGTGTAGATAGTTGACTCTTTTCTGTCGGCCATTGAATTGTCTGTCCAGCACGTATGTATGACTTCTGTGTAGTGTGTAGATAGTTGACTCTTTTCTGTCGGCCATTGAATTGTCTGTCCAGCACGTATGTATGACTTCTGTGTAGTGTGTAGATAGTTGACTCTTTTCTGTCGGCCATTGAATTGTCTGTCCAGCACGTATGTATGACTTCTGTGTAGTGTGTAGATAGTTGACTCTTTTCTGTCGGCCATTGAATTGTCTGTCCAGCACGTATGTATGACTTCTGTGTAGTGTGTAGATAGTTGACTCTTTTCTGTCGGCCATTGAATTGTCTGTCCAGCACGTATGTATGACTTCTGTGTAGTGTGTAGATAGTTGACTCTTTTCTGTCGGCCATTGAATTGTCTGTCCAGCACGTATGTATGACTTCTGTGTAGTGTGTAGATAGTTGACTCTTTTCTGTCGGCCATTGAATTGTCTGTCCAGCACGTATGTATGACTTCTGTGTAGTGTGTAGAATAGTTAACTCTTTTCCTGTCGGCCATTGAATTGTCTGTCCAGCACGTATGTATGACTTCTGTGTAGTGTGTAGATAGTTGACTCTTTTCTGTCGGCCATTGAATTGTCTGTCCAGCACGTATGTATGACTTCTGTGTAGTGTGTAGATAGTTGACTCTTTTCTGTCGGCCATTGAATTGTCTGTCCAGCACGTATGTATGACTTCTGTGTAGTGTGTAGATAGTTGACTCTTTTCTGTCGGCCATTGAATTGTCTGTCCAGCACGTATGTGTGACTTCTGTGTAGTGTGTAGATAGTTGACTCTTTTCTGTCGGCCATTGAATTGTCTGTCCAGCACGTATGTATGACTTCTGTGTAGTGTGTAGATAGTTGACTCTTTTCTGTCGGCCATTGAATTGTCTGTCCAGCACGTATGTATGACTTCTGTGTAGTGTGTAGATAGTTGACTCTTTTCTGTCGGCCATTGAATTGTCTGTCCAGCACGTATGTATGACTTCTGTGCAGTGTGTAGATAGTTGACTCTTTTCTGTCGGCCATTGAATTGTCTGTCCAGCACGTATGTATGACTTCTGTGTAGTGTGTAGATAGTTAACTCTTTCCTGTCGGCCATTGAATTGTCTGTCCAGCACGTATGTATGACTTCTGTGTAGTGTGTAGATAGTTGACTCTTTTCTGTCGGCCATTGAATTGTCTGTCCAGCACGTATGTATGACTTCTGTGTAGTGTGTAGATAGTTGACTCTTTTCTGTCGGCCATTGAATTGTCTGTCCAGCACGTATGTATGACTTCTGTGTAGTGTGTAGATAGTTGACTCTTTTCTGTCGGCCATTGAATTGTCTGTCCAGCACGTATGTATGACTTATGTGTAGTGTGTAGATAGTTGACTCTTTTCTGTCGGCCATTGAATTGTCTGTCCAGCACGTATGTATGACTTCTGTGTAGTGTGTAGATAGTTGACTCTTTTCTGTCGGCCATTGAATTGTCTGTCCAGCACGTATGTGTGACTTCTGTGTAGTGTGTAGATAGTTGACTCTTTTCTGTCGGCCATTGAATTGTCTGTCCAGCACGTATGTATGACTTCTGTGTAGTGTGTAGATAGTTGACTCTTTTCTGTCGGCCATTGAATTGTCTGTCCAGCACGTATGTATGACTTCTGTGTAGTGTGTAGATAGTTGACTCTTTTCTGTCGGCCATTGAATTGTCTGTCCAGCACGTATGTGTGACTTCTGTGTAGTGTGTAGATAGTTGACTCTTTTCTGTCGGCCATTGAATTGTCTGTCCAGCACGTATGTATGTCTTCTGTGTAGTGTGTAGATAGTTGACTCTTTTCTGTCGGCCATTGAATTGTCTGTCCAGCACGTATGTATGACTTCTGTGTAGTGTGTAGATAGTTGACTCTTTTCTGTCGGCCATTGAATTGTCTGTCCAGCACGTATGTATGACTTCTGTGTAGTGTGTAGATAGTTAACTCTTTTCTGTCGGCCATTGAATTGTCTGTCCAGCACGTATGTATGACTTCTGTGTAGTATGTAGATAGTTGACTCTTTTCTGTCGGCCATTGAATTGTCTGTCCAGCACGTATGTATGACTTCTGTGTAGTGTGTAGATAGTTGACTCTTTTCTGTCGGCCATTGAATTGTCTGTCCAGCACGTATGTATGACTTCTGTGTAGTGTGTAGATAGTTGACTCTTTTCTGTCGGCCATTGAATTGTCTGTCCAGCACGTATGTATGACTTCTGTGTAGTGTGTAGATAGTTGACTCTTTTCTGTCGGCCATTGAATTGTCTGTCCAGCACGTATGTATGACTTCTGTGTAGTGTGTAGATAGTTGACTCTTTTCTGTCGGCCATTGAATTGTCTGTCCAGCACGTATGTGTGACTTCTGTGTAGTGTGTAGATAGTTGACTCTTTTCTGTCGGCCATTGAATTGTCTGTCCAGCACGTATGTATGACTTCTGTGTAGTGTGTAGATAGTTGACTCTTTTCTGTCGGCCATTGAATTGTCTGTCCAGCACGTATGTATGACTTCTGTGTAGTGTGTAGATAGTTGACTCTTTTCTGTCGGCCATTGAATTGTCTGTCCAGCACGTATGTATGACTTCTGTGCAGTGTGTAGATAGTTGACTCTTTTCTGTCGGCCATTGAATTGTCTGTCCAGCACGTATGTATGACTTCTGTGTAGTGTGTAGATAGTTAACTCTTTCCTGTCGGCCATTGAATTGTCTGTCCAGCACGTATGTATGACTTCTGTGTAGTGTGTAGATAGTTGACTCTTTTCTGTCGGCCATTGAATTGTCTGTCCAGCACGTATGTATGACTTCTGTGTAGTGTGTAGATAGTTGACTCTTTTCTGTCGGCCATTGAATTGTCTGTCCAGCACGTATGTGTGACTTCTGTGTAGTGTGTAGATAGTTGACTCTTTTCTGTCGGCCATTGAATTGTCTGTCCAGCACGTATGTATGACTTCTGTGTAGTGTGTAGATAGTTGACTCTTTTCTGTCGGCCATTGAATTGTCTGTCCAGCACGTATGTGTGACTTCTGTGTAGTGTGTAGATAGTTGACTCTTTTCTGTCGGCCATTGAATTGTCTGTCCAGCACGTATGTATGACTTCTGTGTAGTGTGTAGATAGTTGACTCTTTTCTGTCGGCCATTGAATTGTCTGTCCAGCACGTATGTGTGACTTCTGTGTAGTGTGTAGATAGTTGACTCTTTTCTGTCGGCCATTGAATTGTCTGTCCAGCACGTATGTATGTCTTCTGTGTAGTGTGTAGATAGTTGACTCTTTTCTGTCGGCCATTGAATTGTCTGTCCAGCACGTATGTATGACTTCTGTGTAGTGTGTAGATAGTTGACTCTTTTCTGTCGGCCATTGAATTGTCTGTCCAGCACGTATGTATGACTTCTGTGTAGTGTGTAGATAGTTAACTCTTTTCTGTCGGCCATTGAATTGTCTGTCCAGCACGTATGTATGACTTCTGTGTAGTATGTAGATAGTTGACTCTTTTCTGTCGGCCATTGAATTGTCTGTCCAGCACGTATGTATGACTTCTGTGTAGTGTGTAGATAGTTGACTCTTTTCTGTCGGCCATTGAATTGTCTGTCCAGCACGTATGTATGACTTCTGTGTAGTGTGTAGATAGTTGACTCTTTTCTGTCGGCCATTGAATTGTCTGTCCAGCACGTATGTATGACTTCTGTGTAGTGTGTAGATAGTTGACTCTTTTCTGTCGGCCATTGAATTGTCTGTCCAGCACGTATGTATGACTTCTGTGTAGTGTGTAGATAGTTGACTCTTTTCTGTCGGCCATTGAATTGTCTGTCCAGCACGTATGTGTGACTTCTGTGTAGTGTGTAGATAGTTGACTCTTTTCTGTCGGCCATTGAATTGTCTGTCCAGCACGTATGTATGACTTCTGTGTAGTGTGTAGATAGTTGACTCTTTTCTGTCGGCCATTGAATTGTCTGTCCAGCACGTATGTATGACTTCTGTGTAGTGTGTAGATAGTTGACTCTTTTCTGTCGGCCATTGAATTGTCTGTCCAGCACGTATGTATGACTTCTGTGCAGTGTGTAGATAGTTGACTCTTTTCTGTCGGCCATTGAATTGTCTGTCCAGCACGTATGTATGACTTCTGTGTAGTGTGTAGATAGTTAACTCTTTCCTGTCGGCCATTGAATTGTCTGTCCAGCACGTATGTATGACTTCTGTGTAGTGTGTAGATAGTTGACTCTTTTCTGTCGGCCATTGAATTGTCTGTCCAGCACGTATGTATGACTTCTGTGTAGTGTGTAGATAGTTGACTCTTTTCTGTCGGCCATTGAATTGTCTGTCCAGCACGTATGTATGACTTCTGTGTAGTGTGTAGATAGTTGACTCTTTTCTGTCGGCCATTGAATTGTCTGTCCAGCACGTATGTATGACTTCTGTGTAGTGTGTAGATAGTTGACTCTTTTCTGTCGGCCATTGAATTGTCTGTCCAGCACGTATGTATGACTTCTGTGTAGTGTGTAGATAGTTGACTCTTTTCTGTCGGCCATTGAATTGTCTGTCCAGCACGTATGTGTGACTTCTGTGTAGTGTGTAGATAGTTGACTCTTTTCTGTCGGCCATTGAATTGTCTGTCCAGCACGTATGTATGACTTCTGTGTAGTGTGTAGATAGTTGACTCTTTTCTGTCGGCCATTGAATTGTCTGTCCAGCACGTATGTATGACTTCTGTGTAGTGTGTAGATAGTTAACTCTTTCCTGTCGGCCATTGAATTGTCTGTCCAGCACGTATGTATGACTTCTGTGTAGTGTGTAGATAGTTGACTCTTTTCTGTCGGCCATTGAATTGTCTGTCCAGCACGTATGTATGACTTCTGTGTAGTGTTTAGATAGTTGACTCTTTTCTGTCGGCCATTGAATTGTCTGTCCAGCACGTATGTATGACTTCTGTGTAGTGTGTAGATAGTTGACTCTTTTCTGTCGGCCATTGAATTGTCTGTCCAGCACGTATGTGTGACTTCTGTGTAGTGTGTAGATAGTTGACTCTTTTCTGTCGGCCATTGAATTGTCTGTCCAGCACGTATGTATGACTTCTGTGTAGTGTGTAGATAGTTGACTCTTTTCTGTCGGCCATTGAATTGTCTGTCCAGCACGTATGTATGACTTCTGTGTAGTGTGTAGATAGTTGACTCTTTTCTGTCGGCCATTGAATTGTCTGTCCAGCACGTATGTATGACTTCTGTGCAGTGTGTAGATAGTTGACTCTTTTCTGTCGGCCATTGAATTGTCTGTCCAGCACGTATGTATGACTTCTGTGTAGTGTGTAGATAGTTAACTCTTTCCTGTCGGCCATTGAATTGTCTGTCCAGCACGTATGTATGACTTCTGTGTAGTGTGTAGATAGTTGACTCTTTTCTGTCGGCCATTGAATTGTCTGTCCAGCACGTATGTATGACTTCTGTGTAGTGTGTAGATAGTTGACTCTTTTCTGTCGGCCATTGAATTGTCTGTCCAGCACGTATGTATGACTTCTGTGTAGTGTGTAGATAGTTGACTCTTTTCTGTCGGCCATTGAATTGTCTGTCCAGCACGTATGTATGACTTCTGTGTAGTGTGTAGATAGTTGACTCTTTTCTGTCGGCCATTGAATTGTCTGTCCAGCACGTATGTATGACTTCTGTGTAGTGTGTAGATAGTTGACTCTTTTCTGTCGGCCATTGAATTGTCTGACCAGCACGTATGTGTGACTTCTGTGTAGTGTGTAGATAGTTGACTCTTTTCTGTCGGCCATTGAATTGTCTGTCCAGCACGTATGTATGACTTCTGTGTAGTGTGTAGATAGTTGACTCTTTTCTGTCGGCCATTGAATTGTCTGTCCAGCACGTATGTATGACTTCTGTGTAGTGTGTAGATAGTTGACTCTTTTCTGTCGGCCATTGAATTGTCTGTCCAGCACGTATGTGTGACTTCTGTGTAGTGTGTAGATAGTTGACTCTTTTCTGTCGGCCATTGAATTGTCTGTCCAGCACGTATGTATGTCTTCTGTGTAGTGTGTAGATAGTTGACTCTTTTCTGTCGGCCATTGAATTGTCTGTCCAGCACGTATGTATGACTTCTGTGTAGTGTGTAGATAGTTGACTCTTTTCTGTCGGCCATTGAATTGTCTGTCCAGCACGTATGTATGACTTCTGTGTAGTGTGTAGATAGTTAACTCTTTCCTGTCGGCCATTGAATTGTCTGTCCAGCACGTATGTATGACTTCTGTGTAGTGTGTAGATAGTTGACTCTTTTCTGTCGGCCATTGAATTGTCTGTCCAGCACGTATGTATGACTTCTGTGTAGTGTGTAGATAGTTGACTCTTTTCTGTCGGCCATTGAATTGTCTGTCCAGCACGTATGTATGACTTCTGTGTAGTGTGTAGATAGTTGACTCTTTTCTGTCGGCCATTGAATTGTCTGTCCAGCACGTATGTATGACTTCTGTGTAGTGTGTAGATAGTTGACTCTTTTCTGTCGGCCATTGAATTGTCTGTCCAGCACGTATGTATGACTTCTGTGTAGTGTGTAGATAGTTGACTCTTTTCTGTCGGCCATTGAATTGTCTGTCCAGCACGTATGTGTGACTTCTGTGTAGTGTGTAGATAGTTGACTCTTTTCTGTCGGCCATTAAATTGTCTGTCCAGCACGTATGTATGACTTCTGTGTAGTGTGTAGATAGTTGACTCTTTTCTGTCGGCCATTGAATTGTCTGTCCAGCACGTATGTATAACTTCTGTGTAGTGTGTAGATAGTTGACTCTTTTCTGTCGGCCATTGAATTTTCTGTCCTGGAGAGTGAGAGACCATGTATATGTTTGTTACAGGTGTCGATTCCTCCCTTTGCTTTTACGATATTTTTTATTGGATTTAGGATTTGGACTTCAGTAACCATGGACATTTTTGCTTGTCTTGTTGATGTTCTTTGGTTTTAACTTTCAAATTAGTATGCTTTCTAATCTGTTTTCCTTGAGAGTACCTGATGAAGGGTTGTTGCAGAAATGAGCCATGCTCATTAATTACATATCTATACTTGTATTCATATCAATGGAACACACTATCAATTTGACAATATCATCACTGTACCTATTGCAAAAGCAAATGTGTGTGTGTTTAGAAAATATGTGTTCTTTCTACCCAAAGAATATGTCAGTACAATCTTTTCGACAAAACAGAACAATTACATTATATGTATTATTTATTAAACAACAGTAGTAAGAAAAAACTGCTGGAACCTGCTAATCTGGGTCACGGGTCACTGTAATCGGGCGGCTGTATCGAGAAACAGATACGGTGTTGAAAAAACTGTTGATACTCATAAAATATTGATAAATGCAATAAAATGTTATGTTTGTCTTCACGAAATATGATAGACAAAACCATGTGTGAAGTTTTATGACGAAATATCTACGATTTCTATGTAAATTTACGAGTTGAATTTGCGGCTGTATCGAGAAACAGATACGGTGTTGAAACAACTGTTGATACTCATAAAATATTGATAAATGCAATAAAACTTTATGTTTGTCTTCAAGAAATATGATAGACAAAACCACGTGTGAAGTTTTATGACGAAATATCTCCGATTTCTATGTAAATTTACGAGTTGAAGTGGGGAAATTTTATGTTCGATTTCTAAAAATCTTCTACTCTGAAACCACAGGTAAATTTACTTTAGCGATGTATTTTTATCTTGGACAAGAATAATGAGCGTCCTGATTGGATGACCGATTTAAAACACACTGACTCTGCATGGTAAAAAGATGCATGTAAAAGAAATCTGTTATATTTATTCATTTGTTTGATTCTGGAATATTGTTGATCATTGATTTAAACAAGAAAAAAGTTTACAGTTAAATAAATGTTATGTTTCGACTGTTTAAAGAGAAAAATAAAAATTTGTTGCGACTAAAGCTTAAATCAGCGTTAAAAATTGAACAAACAACAGTGGTTTTGTAATTGAGATTTATTTTAAATAGAAAATCTGAATTTATTATTTATTAATTTATTATTAATGATACAATTTTATATCCGAGGGGGGGGTGGCTATGATGAAAATTTGAAATAAAAACAACAGGACCGGATTTTAAGCAAAAATAATAATCCAGGATTAGTTTTCTATTAAAAAAAATCCAGGACCCTGTGTCCATGAATTTTTTTTTTAAGTTAATAATATTGACATCCACACTTGCCTTTTGGACAGCACATTTCTGTGTCCACACTTGTATTAATAATGATAAAACATTTTGATTTGTTTTATTGATCCAGATCAAGTTTTGCTCCCATTTAATCATGTCGCATATTTTTGTCTATCCCAATCCAGCAGTCCAGATTTCCCGGGTTTTTTTCGGTTTTTAGAAGTGTGAAGTATTTCCGTGTTATTATGGAATGTTGACAATTGTGGTGAATATATATATATATATATATATATAAAAATCAAAAGTAAATACACAATATTAGTGCAGAATCCTAAAATATAAAATCTATGTGTATGAGGATTAAAACTTGATTAAAGGCGAGGTTCACCGTGCTTTTCACCAACATTGTGACAAATATACATAAACTTAATATTTTAAGACACTGCATTAATATTGTGCGTATCCTGCAGAAAAGTCACACTAATCCATCGACGCTTATGCTATGAATTAAAGAATAGCATTACACAATTCTCCATTTTGATATGTTATGTCAAAAGGGAGTGAACTGGATTTACAACTAGTTTCACAATTCTCAACAGGTAACACGTAACCAGTGTACCAGAAAAGCTATATTTAGGTCAGTGACAATATATAGCAAATCTGTCCAGTCAATGTAATTTGACTGCTCCAATAGAACAAGTGCAGAATAAACTGAAATATATACCGATATTATATGTCACAAAAGTAATAAGATACTATAGTTTCTTTTCCCTAAACACTAGTTCCCGTGCATGTGTGTTTTTTATCAGAAACATCGCGGGAAGGTACATAAAAAGCTATATAATAAATGACAACATAAACGTACACATGTGTATGGTCGTTGCTTTCGTTTTCGATCGGCACTAGTTTTCGATCTTTGCATACCAAACATTCTTGTGTAGCGCGTGCACTACATTTCCCCTAATTTGCATATGGTTGCAAACAAAGATGACGCAAGAAATCTTTTGAGCAGCTTACTTCGGACACAATGCGAATTAACCAGGTAAGACACTTTATTCTTTCTTGTTGTACTAAAATGTTGCCATTTTTTCTAGTTCCCAAAAAAGTCCAAGTTTAAAACCCTCTTCAGACGTACCCTTACCCCTTTTTAATGACCTTCCTTGTCATCTGCAATATTGATCTTCCATTGAAACCGTGAAATCATGTGATCAGACAGGCCAATGGCATTATGTCTATTTTAAGTGCGGGTCTAAAGGAGTGGGTCCTTGTGTTAGAAAATGTAAATCGTTGCTATTTTTAAATTGGTAATACATAACAAACAAACAAAATGAATAAATAAATACTATAGAAAATGTGGGCTAAATGTCCTTGTGATATAATTAGAAAATATGTAGTAAATAGTAATATGTAAAAAGTCACAACAAAATGAAGAAAAAAACATTAAAGCGTCTCCTCATTGTCCTCAACAGTTTGAACACATACCATTCAGAATTACACTGTAAATAAAAAAAAATAAAAAAATGTATAGTTGTACTACAAATTGGTTAAATGTGGAAGTAAACCGAAATTATACACACAGGTGCTCCTTTTGAACCTCAACCTTATCAAATTTGGGACTCCTTTGGGGTGATCGAAAAACATGTCGGACATATTTTGACAACATCAATCACGAGGTCAGTGAACTATAAACAAAATAGATAAACATGTGTTCGAAACTGCATTTCAAGCGTAAAAATTAATTCATAAGATATCAAAGTAAAGGCTCGAAAAGGTCAATTAAAATTCTTTATTCTATGGAATGTCTCAAAACAGATTTTGATGTTAGGTGATCGAAAACCAGTGCCGCCACCATACATATGGTTTTGTCTTCAATAAGCATTAATTTTATTTTTGTGTAATTAGTCATTTTTCGATCAATTTATCATTTTATATTGGTTTTCTCTTTCATTAATGTTCTGTAAGCTTCATTTTATCTGAAAACTAAATGATTAATTTATTTTTGATGTAAATCTGTTTTTTAACTTGCAAGTTATTGAAAGTTTGTATGAATAAATTAGATTAACGGGAACTAAATGAAAACGTGCAGTCAATATCAATTTACAACATTTCAAAAAATGTTCTCATTAATATTATATGAATTATTATATAGTATACATTTATTGACTGCTATGATGATAATAACAAGTTTATTGTTACCACAGAGACAACAACTGTTGTCCGAGGCGAAGTCAATGGCAACAGCTGATCAATGTCGAGGGGAACAATAAACTTGTTACCACCCATATACCCATTCAATAAGTGTTTTATTATAGCGAATAGCATTAGAGATTACAAAACCATGGAAACAGTCAGACACAGAACCTGCTCGCATGTTTGTTGTTGTCGTCTGTGGTTTTAGTCATTTTAGTTCATCATAGAAAAATCACGAGAATTCTGAATGTTCATTATATAGCCTTTCCTCTAATGAATAAAGAGGATTCAAAATTCTGCGAAAATATATCGAGTCTCCGGTGAATAGCACAAGAGAAGTCAATAGTCTTTTGGATTATTCACCAGTCAATAGTCCATTACACAATATACCAGTCAATAGAATATTTATGAACATGTCTTTTTAATAGGAAAACTTATACTGAGGTCTAATAATAATAAATATTCCTATTAATTTCAACGAAAAACAATCGTGAAAATATACCCTCTTATTTTGAACGCAAAGTATAATAATTTTCGGAAATGCACTGATGCGTTCCTAAGTTGATCTCGACAATATTGCACTGTTGTCATTGGTAAATTCAAAATGGCGGAAGCCGATATTGCCAGATTGCTACAAATTCTGCATTTTGTAGAAATTCTACCAGACAATTCTATTGTGAAAGGGATTAATGTGGACATAAAACAAGTGAAGGGCTTTATTGATCAACAAGAAAAGAATTCGACTATAACACTCGTCAAGGAGCTCCGATCGAAAATGTTTGGTCAACATCCGGGATATCTTAAAGTGGTATTTTTAAAGAAGATACAGGTAATTGTTTTGAATTATGATACTTTATGATTGTTATTATTATTAGTTTAATTTTTTGTCCAAATATCATTTATTTTTGCCGTGTGAAATTAGATTATTATAGGATTAAACGCATTTTTTTTGGAGTTTATTTATGTATAACCTGGACCAATTCACTCACAAACAAATAAAAGACCGAAGGTTATACATCAATACACTCCGGAAAAATGCGTTAAATCCTTTAATTCTGTAACTAAGTTTTTTTTTTCGTTTGTTTTGAAAATTTACCTTTGGGGATCCCCAGTACGCACACATACATTCCATTGATGTGTGTCGGCCATGAATAACAAAATGCACTAACCTTGTTTTCCTACATTGTTAACTAGACGGTGATGTAATTAAGTTACTGATATTTTTCAATTTGATGGCATTTTGCATTTAGCTACTCTAACAAGTAAAGTGCTCACAAAATCGTAACATAAATCAGTAACCAGCTTGTGTCAATCAGCGTCCCTTGTAAACAACGTCACATGATGACGATATATTACAAAAGTCAAAGTCGATAGATGGTTTCTTAAGTATTTTTTCATGAATCTTTGTTTATGTCAACAATACAAGCTTTTTTTTTTCATTGGCATTTATTTTTTTACTTCATATCTAACAATAATTGTCGATTATTAACAATAAACATTGTTTCTTTTATCTTTTTTTATTATCGGGAATCCAAGCCGCCATTTTGTTTACATTACGAAAAAAGTAGTCCGGTGAACATCGTCTATCGAAAAATAAACTGACAAACACCCCGCCTCCATAAGCGCTTATACCCAATCAGAGTATAGGATTTCTAATTATGTAAATCATATAAGAATTATTCTATAAGTTGTAAGGAATCCGGCATCAAAATCATTAAAATCAACTGAAATATCGCTATATCTTGCATTTACGAATGAATTAAATGTTGCCAAAAAAGATAAAAATATTGATGAATGATTGATTTTACTTAGAAATATTATTTTGTTCAGGAGAAATATTATTTTGTTCAGGAAAAGTCAATTAGTAACTAGTTATATCCTAAAACATGATGTCAACAGATGTTTTTGAAATCCGGCTTGGTCAAGATGTAAATATGTATACAAACCTGTTGTGTCATTTATAAAAAAAAAACGGGTTTGTCAGTATGTAAATACCACTTATCTTATTGTTTTTGAGCATTATATTGCAATTTATCAATAGTTATGATTAGGAAATATCTCAAAAGCGATAAATACTGATCCATAGTATGAATATTCGCCATGGCTGAGCACTAATTTCAGTTACTTTGTACAATAAAAAAATCGTTATTTCTATGCTAAATTGCTACTGTCGCGAACACTTGATTTTTATAATGCTTTTTGTGGCACTGGCATCACGGTTGGTGCTCAATACGCTACACTCACTTTAAGTCGCTGTCCAGGCGCATAAATTGAGTAGTGGGAGATTCTTTTTATAGCACAATATTTTAATTTTATACTCATTGATAACGAAGTAAGTCACTCTGTGGAAATAATTTCGTGGATACGATATTTAAATTTCTTCACAGTTTTATGTTTACATTAACATTACAGATAAGCAAATTAACAAAGGCTGTAGTATTGAATTCCCTTCCGCACGGACGATTTTGGCAGTTTGTATATAAAGAAAATGTTAGGTGTACTCGATTAATGCAACGTTCTTTACAAGTCGTAATACGACAAAAGTTCGTGCTTTGGATGTTATAGTCCCCCGCCCATCCACCAATATTAATGCCAAAAGAATTTCAATCACTCGTATATATTTTGCATTTTTTTGGGAGTAGAAATGACATACTGAATGAGTTTCGGTTCATTTGGCTAAGCAGTTTAAGAGGAGAAGATTTAAAAAAAATCGGCCAATTAGAAACAAGAATTGTCTGTGGAGACCATGTTTGTTAACGGATCGGGATGACATGAGCAATCTTTATAGAAGACCTTCCATAGTTGCTTCCTACCAAGTTTCGGTTCATTTGGCTAAGCAGTTTGAGAGGAGAAGATTTTTAAAAATCGGCCAATTAGAAACAAGAATTGTCTGTGGAGACCATGTTTGTTAACAGATCGGGATGAAATTAGCAATCTTTATAGAAGACCTTCCATAGTTGCTTCCTACCAAGTTTCGGTTCATTTGGCTAAGAAGTTTTAGAGGAGAAGATTTAAAAAAAAATTGCCAATCAGAAAAAAGAATCGCCTGTGGCAACCATGTTTGTTAACGGATCTGGACGAAATAAGTAATCGTTACAGAGGACCTTCCATAGATGCATCCTACTAACTTTCACTTCATTTGGCTGAGGCGTTTCAGAGGAGAAGATTAAAATGTGAATAGTTAATGAACGACAGACGACGAACGAAAGCCGACGGACGACGGGCTCCAAGTGATGGTAAAAGCTCACATTGCCTTTGGCAAAGTGAGGTAACAACAAGCAGCGGGTAGATATGTCACTCCACTCGGACACATTATTCTGATTCCGAGCCAACCAGTCTTTGCTCTTTCTCCTTAATGCTGCGTTCTTAGCGGAGAAGCAACACATAACAATGTTATATTCTTTTGTTTGACCCGACCGGGGCTCGTACCCACAATCTATCGTACTCGAGGCGAGCATGCTAACCATTACGCTACCGATGCGGTTCCCTATTTTTATTAATTGTTTTAATCAAAATTTCTTATTGTCCTTCAATATATTATTTGAAAACAAAAATTAATCCAAAGCAATAAGAGTCAGAGGCGTAGCTGCATATACGCTGTCACACCATGTCGTGCACATCGGCAGGCTAGAAAAAAGGAAATAAAAAAATAAAATAAAAATGTTTTGTTACTTTTAGCAGTCTAATTAAATCAGTATAATTAATATATCGCTAATAAGACGTACTAGTAACTGTTGTATGGTAATTATATGATGGGCAAGTCGAGCAGACGTATTGTATACCTTTAAGACGTCAATATCCAGTTGTGGTTCATGCGTTAGAATGCTTACAAAACCAAGGCGATGACAAAGTTTCTTGCATCTATCATGCGGCTTCAGTTTATCATAGCTTTGGTAGTAGCGTAACATATTTTACATAGCACTGTTTATCTGTCAATATTCCTCCCAGATAACGAATGCGACCTTCTTGAAACAATCAAAGAATCCAAGACCATGATTGAAATACTAAGAGGTGAACGACAGTACGAATCAGTTTAGGATGAGTTGTATCAGTCTGCACTTAAATTAGCCAAATCTTTTGATATATCTGATAGTAGGCCCAGGCGATGTGGTAGACAGACTACCAAAGCCAATCACCCCGCGGAAATGGCGAATTTCTTTGTACTATCCATTTTTGGACAATTTGATTACGAACTTGAATCACGTCTCCTTAAATCGGAAAACCGCTTCCATGCACAGCATCTACTGCCCTGTGCTGTAGACAAATTAACTGATGATCATGTTGCTACAATATACGAAGCATATCAGGTTGACGTTTATCTGTCATTAGAGGTTTTCAGGAGAGATTTTGTAAATCCAGTTCTCTATCCTTCTATAGCTACAATATTAATAAAACTACGTGTTTTGTTAACCATGCCAGTAGCAAGCGCTATTGCTGAAATGTCATTTAGTGTACTGAGACGTTTGAAAACTTATGTTAGATCGACCATGAAGAATGACAGGCTATCTTCCCTTGGATTGATGCATATTAACCGAGATTTTGAAGTGGACTTGCACAAAGCAATGGAGGTGTTCGTATCTGTTAAGACACGAAGGGCAGATTTTGGACAATTTTAAGAAATTCTTGTCTCTCAAAGTCATGTATGATATTTCCCGCCGATTTATTATCACCAGGGCCCATATGCATAAAGCATCTTAACTTAAGTATTTCTTAAACTAAGATTCCACTAAGGAATCCCTTAGTTAAAGGGGCATTAGCTACGATTTTTATCCAAAAAATCATATGTTTTGGAAATAGGTAAATAGCTTTAAAATGATGAAATAAAGGTAAATATTTCACATTAAACAGCTTATCGTACCACTTTTCACCTTTTGAGAACGAAAATTACCATCGATTTATTATTTCCTTGCAAGCAAATAATTTGACCTCGCTTTCTCCGTATGCAACTGACCTTACTAGGGGCAGTTAAAAACGAATAATTTGTATTTTGTCGCTCATTAACTGCAAACTTGCATGGTTCTTTGTCCGTAATTAACGCCGACTAAAAGCAGGTTCACAGAAAATAAGAAATAAGTGCATTGTTGTACTGATTTAATGACGATTCGGCAAACTCCGTAAACAATGCACCTTTTTTCCCCGATGCGCGTACATTTCATAACATTTATAAGTTACAGAAACACGTTTTATTAAGGCATCAATCATATCTGATAGTTTTTATGGGCAACAAAAATTTACGCAGATATTGCCCCTTTAAGTGATAAAATTAAGTAGTATGCACATAACTACTTAAGTTTGGACTTAACTAAGGAAACCTTGAGTGGAAATTATCGGAACTCTTCTCCATTTACCGTTTAATATTATATTTACTCATCCTTGGTAATTTCGCTTTAATTTTTCAATAGATAGATAATGCACGCTTTTATTACTTTGTGCGGATAAACATTCAAGGTCTGGTGTGTTTGAATGTTACTATTCGTGACTGTTGAAAATAAAAAATGTCTTAACGGAAGCCAAATTGGACAGATAGAGAAAAAGTTGTATTGTTGGAGGAACACGAGAAGAGAAAAGTTATTTTGAAAGCAAAGTTTTCCTCGTCGATAACTTCTGGGGGCAAAAATAGGGCATGGCAGGAAATTGCAAACATAATGAATGCCGGGAATTCCGTAAAAAGATACATTAAAGAAATACACAAAAAATGGGACAATATATGTGCTACCGCAAAAACAGGTTTCTTTCGACACTGGAATTCATAATTCACAAGCTCCCTTTAAGGCGAGGCAATTACAGAGGCTTAATTAGAGGGGGTACAAATATCTCGTATCCCCTGAAGTTTTGACACAAATATCCCTGTTATTAAAAGCATAAAATAATTTAAGATATCCCTAAAATTCAATTTGAATACCCCATATCCCCGTGATTGATTATTTACACAAATATCAAATATCCCATTAAATAAAAGGGCCAATAGCCAGTATCCCCATCTACCCTAAACAAGCCTCATTACATGTTGCCAAACAAAAGTTGTATGTTTTATTACCCCCCCCCCTTTTTTTTTTACATATGCGTAGTAAGAAGGGGTATATGACATAAATATATGGTTCCAACAAAGAATATTGATATTTTTGATGCAATAAATCATGTAAACTGCCCCGGAAAAGCTACGTATACTTTCTGTTGAGATATGAATTAATTAATAATTAGAGCCCATAAAAAATATTTCGAACAATATACTCATCCGATATTCATTTAAATATGAATATCAACGATATTGAAAATATTTCGTTGTTGATTGGTTCGAAGTCGCTGCATTTTACATATTTAAGATACCTCAATAGGTACCTTAGATTTAAGTGAAAACTTAAGTGTATTTTTATTTTAAGAGCATACCACTTAAATGGGATGGGCGGAGCTATTTAAAACTAAGATTTTGCTAAGGAAATTCTTAGTTTAAGCAGTATTATGCATACCACTTAAGTAAATGGGGCGAAGTTACCTTAACTTAAATGTTTTCTAAGGAAAATCTTAACTTAAGTAGCTTTATGCATACGGGCCTGGACTTGTTCAATCCATTTTAACAATAAGTGTCCACATCTATTTTATGTCTTGATATTATAAAGACACTGATGCCACTGTTTGTCATTATAATTATGAACTTAGTACTGGTAGGTTAGATGTGCCTGTTTGAAGGTTTAATCTCGGCGGAATTAAATGTAAAGGTTTTTTTTAAGTTATCAAGTTAGTTTGGGTGAACACAAATGTATTGATTTGATTGATTTTTGTGTTTTAACGCCACTTTCAGCAATATTTCAGCTATATCATGGCGACCAGTTTTAGTGGTGGAAGAAGCCGGAGTACCCGGAGAGAAACACCGACCATAGGCAAGCAACTGGTAAACTTTATCACTTACGTCTGTGAGTCGAGTGCACCCTTTTTTAACACAAATGTATACACTGTTGATATTATACATTTATTGCATGCTGGTGAGGGAAATATGAAAATTTATTCACCCAAGAGTGTACTCGTGGGTGAATACATTTTCATATTTCCTGAACCCGCATGCTATAAATGTTTTATTATACCGAATGAAATAAAGAAAACGCATACATGTAAAATACTGTTGGCAAACATAGTTTAAGTCCACTGGAACGTTGTCTCAGACATTTAAAAACCACATTCACAACAAATTGTAACGGTCGCCTGCATGTGATGCTTTCCGAGTGCCTCTGACGTTTTCCTGTCAAAGAACGATAAATCTGGCGGGAAAACCCGAGAGGCTTCCGAGGGGGTGGAATATGATTTTTATTTCACGGAATATGATTTTTGTCCTGTGTGATCACGTGTTCTGATTTTTATTCATTGTCCAATCAAATTAATCTATTTATGGTAATTTATATATGAGGTATAATAATATCATATGTCATGTGAAGAATATAGATTGACCTTGTGATGTTGACATTATTTCACTAAGGTTTGGGTCTATAAAACTAGTCTAACCCGACACTTTTTATTGAAATGAATGTATCGAGCCAGGAATGTGAACGACCATATATTAAAGGTGGATTTATACTCCGGGTGCGACAGCGATGCGACGAGCAATACAATTGTTGCGATGGAGAAGCATACTATTGCGAAATCATTGCTTTTTCGTCGCGTCGCTACTATCGTTTTCAGTTCGTGTTGCCTAGTGATTTTGATAATATTTTTTTATGATTTCAGATGGCAATTACTCAGCGACGGTAGCGATATCACTAGAAAGTTAAAATAATTTCAACTCTGCTGCGACAGCTAGCGATGATCCTTGCGACGATAATCTTCGCTAGCGATGGTCAGCGATGACGTGCGTTGTCGCTGCGATGGGGTAGCGATGATGAAAGCGACATCGCAAATCCGTCGCATCGCTGTCGCACCCGGAATATAAACCCACCTTCAGGAAGATAAAAGTTTTACTCTGATTTCCTCTTTTTTGCAAAATATTTGGAAACAAAGTGTAAAACTTGGTTCAGACAACTAGAAAAGGAAGGTATCCGGGTACTGAGTAGGGTTTTATCGCTCTTTTTCACCACGGATCACTATTATCTCTGTATATATGTGTGGGGTGTCAATTTGCTTGTTTCTCTGATTTTCTATGCGGTATTGGAATTATTCTAACTGTGGTGTGTTTTGATTGTTCTACAATAAACATTATTGTTTATTTTAATTGCTTTTAACAATATAAGTAACTAACGTTATATAAATATATTTACAATAAACTGAGGGTTAGGATTATGGTGTTTAAACCCACTTTCAACAATATTTCAGTTATATCGTGGCGGTCAGTTTTATTGGAACCGGAGTACCTGGAGAAAACCACCGACCTGTCGCAAGTCACTGACAAACTTTATCACATATTGTTGTATCGAGCGAGATTTAGATTCACAACTTTAGTAATGAAAGACACTGGTTGCATAGATAGTTGTAAATTCAACTATCATACGATCACGGCCACGACGGACCCTAGCAATAAATCAAAGTTAGTGGGAAGAAATGACGACCGATAGAATAATGGTATTAACCAATCAAAGATATTCTCCTTGTATATTGTTCCCATGCCAACTGTTAAAATGTAATTTAAATTCTAAACTGGAAACATTTAACGTTTGCAAGCTAGTCGGTTGGAACAAATACAAATGATCATATTTAAGAAGTATTCGAAAGTGGCAACCAAAAGCCACAAATCAGAATAAGACAGAATAAGACAGACAATGAAATGACAAAAAGACAAAATTCGAAAAGACTAACAATATTCCAGAGAACACTACGCATAAAGCTTAAGATTAAACAACACGAACCCCACTAAAAAGACTAACAATAATCCAGAGAACACTACACATAAAGCTTAAGATTAAGCAACACGAACCACACTAAAAAGACTAACAATAATCCAGAGAACACTACACATAAAGCTTAAGATTAAACAACACGAACCCCCCTAAAAAGACTAACAATAATCCAGAGAACACTACACATAAAGCTTAAGATTAAACAACGCGAACCCCCCTTAAAAGACTAACAATAATCCAGAGAACACTACACATAAAGTTTAAGATTAAACAACACGAACCCCACTAAAAAGATTAACAATAATCCAGAGAACACTACATATAAAGCTTAAGATTAAACAACACGAACCCCACTAAAAAGACTAACAATAATCCAGAGAACACTACACATAAAGCTTAAGATTAAACAACACGAACCCCACTAAAAAGACTAACAATAATCCAGAGAACACTACACATAAAGCTTAAGATTAAACAACGCGAACCCCACTAAAAAGATTATAACAATAATCCAGAGAACACTACACATAAAGCTTCAGATGAAACAACACGAACCCTACTAAAAAGACTAACAATAATCCAGAAAACTCTGCACGTAAAGCTTAAGATTAAACAACGCGAACACCACTACAAAGATTAACAATAATCCAGAGAACACTACACATAAAGCTTAAGATTAAACAACACGAACCCCACTAAAAAGACTAACAATAATCCAGAGAACACTACACATAAAGCTTAAAATTAAACAACGCGAACCCAACTAAAAAGACTAACAATAATCCAGAGAACACTACACATAAAGTTTAAGATTAAACAACACGAACCCAACTAAAAAGATTAACAATAATCCAGAGAACACTACACATAAAGCTTAAGATTAAACAACGCGAACCCCACTAAAAAGACTAACAATAATCCAGAGAACACTACACATAAAGTTTAAGATTAAACAACACGAACCCCACTAAAAAGATTAACAATAATCCAGAGAACACTACATATAAAGCTTAAGATTAAACAACGTGAACCCCACTAAAAAGACTAACAATAATCCAGAGAACACTACACATAAAGTTTAAGATTAAACAACACGAACCCCACTAAAAAGACTAACAATAATCCAGAGAACACTACACATAAAGTTTAAGATTAAACAACACGAACCCAACTAAAAAGATTAACAATAATCCAGAGAACACTACACATAAAGCTTAAGATTAAACAACGCGAACCCCACTAAAAAGACTAACAATAATCCAGAGAACACTACACATAAAGCTTAAGATTAAACAACGCGAACCCCACTAAAAAGATTAACAATAATCCAGAGAACACTACACATAAAGCTTCAGATGAAACAACACAAACCCTACTAAAAAGACTAACAATAATCCAGAAAACTCTGCACGTAAAGCTTAAGATTAAACAACGCGAACCCCACTACAAAGATTAACAATAATCCAGAGAACACTACACATAAAGCTTAAGATTAAACAACACGAACCCCACTAAAAAGACTAACAATAATCCAGAGAACACTACACATAAAGCTTAAAATTAAACAACGCGAACCCAACTAAAAAGACTAACAATAATCCAGAGAACACTACACATAAAGTTTAAGATTAAACAACACGAACCCAACTAAAAAGATTAACAATAATCCAGAGAACACTACACATAAAGCTTAAGATTAAACAACGCGAACCCCACTAAAAAGACTAACAATAATCCAGAGAACACTACACATAAAATTTATGATTAAACAACACGAACCCCACTAAAAAGATTAACAATAATCCAGAGAACACTACATATAAAGCTTAAGATTAAACAACGCGAACCCCACTAAAAAGACTAACAATAATCCAGAGAACTCTACACATAAAGTTTAAGATTAAACAACACGAACCCCACTAAAAAGACTAACAATAATACAGAGAACACTACACATAAAGCTTAAGATTAAACAACACGAACCCAGCTAAAAAGATTAACAATAATCCAGAGAACACTACACATAAAGCTTAAGATTAAACAACGCGAACCCCACTAAAAAGACTAACAATAATCCAGAGAACACTACACATAAAGTTTAAGATTAAACAACACGAACCCCACTAAAAAGATTAACAATAATCCAGAGAACACTACATATAAAGCTTAAGATTAAACAACGCGAACCCCACTAAAAAGACTAACAATAATCCAGAGAACACTACACATAAAGCTTAAGATTAAACAACACGAACCCCACTAAAAAGACTAACAATAATCCAGAGAACACTACACATAAAGCTTAAGATTAAACAACACGAACCCCACTAAAAAGACTAACAATAATCCAGAGAACACTACACATAAAGCTTAAGATTAAACAACGCGAACCCCACTAAAAAGACTAACAATAATCCAGAGAACACTACACATAAAGCTTAAAATTAAACAACACGAACCCCACTAAAAAGATTAACAATAATCCAGAGAACACTACATATAAAGCTTTAGATTAAACAACGCGAACCCCACTAAAAAGACTAACAATAATCCAGAGAACACTACACATAAAGCTTAAGATTAAACAACACGAACCTAACTAAAAAGACCAACAATAATCCAGAGAACACTACACATAAAGCTTAAGATTAAACAACACGAACCCCACTAAAAAGACTAACAATAATCCAGAGAACACTACACATAAAGCTTAAAATTAAACAACACGAACCCCACTAAAAAGACTAACAATAATCCAGAGAACACTACACATAAAGTTTAAGATTAAACAACACAAACCAAACTAAAGAGACTAACAATAATCCAGAGAACACTACACATAAAGCTTAAAATTAAACAACACGAACCCCACTAAAAAGACTAACAATAATCCAGAGAACACTACACATAAAGATTGAGATTAAACAACACGAACCCCACTTAAAAAGCTAACAATAATCCAGAGAACACTACACATAAATCTTAAGATTAAACAACACGAACCCCACTAAAAAGACTAACAATAATCCAGAGAACACTACACATAAAGCTTAAGATTAAGCTTAAGATTAAGCAACACGAACCCCACTAAAAAGACTAACAATAATCCAGAGAACACTACACATAAAGCTTAAGATTAAGCAACACGAACCACACTAAAAAGACTAACAATAATCCAGAGAACACTACACACAAAGCTTAAGATTAAACAACACGAACCCCACTACAAAGACTAACAATATTCCAGTTAGCACTACACATAAAGCTTAAGATTAAATAACACGAACCCCTCTAAAAAGACTAACAATAATCCAGAGAACACTAAACATAAAGTTTAAGATTAAACAACACGAACCCCACTAAAAAGACTAACAATAATCCAGAGAACACTACACATAAAGCTTAAGATTAAACAACGCGAACTCCACTAAAAAGACTAACAATAATCCAGAGTACACTACACATAAAGCTTAAGATTAAACAACGCGAACCCCACTAAAAAACTAACAATAATCCAGAGAACACTACACATAAAGCTTAAGATTAAACAACACGAACCCCACTAAAAAGACTAACAATAATCCAGAGAACACTACACATAAAGCTTAAGATTAAACAACACGAACCCCACTAAAAAGACTAACAATAATCCAGAGAACACTACACATAAAGCTTAAGATTAAACAGCGCGAACCCCACTAAAAAGACTAACAATAATCCAGAGAACACTACACATAAAGCTTAAAATTAAACAACACGAACCCCACTAAAAAGATTAACAATAATCCAGAGAACACTACATATAAAGCTTAAGATTAAACAACGCGAACCCCACTAAAAAGACTAACAATAATCCAGAGAACACTACACATAAAGCTTAAGATTAAACAACACGAACCTAACTAAAAAGACCAACAATAATCCAGAGAACACTACACATAAAGCTTAAGATTAAACAACACGAACCCCACTAAAAAGACTAACAATAATCCAGAGAACACTACACATAAAGCTTAAAATTAAACAACACGAACCCCACTAAAAAGACTAACAATAATCCAGAGAACACTACACATAAAGTTTAAGATTAAACAACACGAACCAAACTAAAGAGACTAACAATAATCCAGAGAACACTACACATAAAGCTTAAAATTAAACAACACGAACCCCACTAAAAAGACTAACAATAATCCAGAGAACACTACACATAAAGATTGAGATTAAACAACACGAACCCCACTTAAAAAGCTAACAATAATCCAGAGAACACTACACATAAATCTTAAGATTAAACAACACGAACCCCACTAAAAAGACTAACAATAATCCAGAGAACACTACACATAAAGCTTAAGATTAAGCTTAAGATTAAGCAACACGAACCCCACTAAAAAGACTAACAATAATCCAGAGAACACTACACATAAAGCTTAAGATTAAGCAACACGAACCACACTAAAAAGACTAACAATAATCCAGAGAACACTACACACAAAGCTTAAGATTAAACAACACGAACCCCACTACAAAGACTAACAATATTCCAGTTAGCACTACACATAAAGCTTAAGATTAAATAACACGAACCCCTCTAAAAAGACTAACAATAATCCAGAGAACACTAAACATAAAGTTTAAGATTAAACAACACGAACCCCACTAAAAAGACTAACAATAATCCAGAGAACACTACACATAAAGCTTAAGATTAAACAACGCGAACCCCACTAAAAAGACTAACAATAATCCAGAGTACACTACACATAAAGCTTAAGATTAAACAACGCGAACCCCACTAAAAAACTAACAATAATCCAGAGAACACTACACATAAAGTTTAAGATTAAACAACATGAACCTCACTAAAAAGATTAACAATAATCCAGAGAACACTACATATAAAGCTTAAGATTAAACAACGCGAACCCCACTAAAAAGACTAACAATAATCCAGGGAACACTACACATAAAGCTTAAGATTAAACAACACGAAACCCACTAAAAAGAATAACAATAATCCAGAGAACACTACACATAAAGCTTAAGATTAAACAACACGAACCCCACTAAAAAGATTAACAATAATCCAGAGAACACTACACATAAAGCTTAAGATTAAACAACACGAACCCCACTAAAAAGACTAACAATAATCCAGAGAACACTACACATAAAACCTAAGATTAAACAACGCGAACCCCACTAAAAAGACTAACAATAATCCAGAGAACACTACACATAAAGCTTAAAATTAAACAACACGAACCCCACTAAAAAGACTAACAATAATCCAGAGAACACTACACATAAAGCTTAAGATTAAACAACGCGAACCCCACTAAAAAGACTAACAATAATTAAGAGAACACTACACATAAAGCTTAAAATTAAATAACACGAACCCCACTAAAAAGACTAACAATAATCCAGAGAACACTACACATAAAGCTTAAGATTAAACAACACGAACCCCACTAAAAAGATTAACAATAATCCAGAGAACACTACATATAAAGCTTAAGATTAAACAACACGAACCCCACTAAAACGACTAACAATAATCCAGAGAACACTACACATAAAGCTTAAGATTAAACAACACGAACCCCACTAAAAAGACTAACAATAATCCAGAGAACACTACACATAAAGCTTAAGATTAAACAACGCGAACCCCACTAAAAAGATTAACAATAATCCAGAGAACACTACACATAAAGCTTCAGATGAAACAACCCGAACCCTACTAAAAAGACTAACAATAATCCAGAAAACTCTGCACGTAAAGCTTAAGATTAAACAACGCGAACCCCACTACAAAGATTAACAATAATCCAGAGAACACTACACATAAAGCTTAAGATTAAACAACACGAACCCCACTAAAAAGACTAACAATAATCCAGAGAACACCACACATAAAGCTTAAAATTAAACAACGCGAACCCAACTAAAAAGACTAACAATAATCCAGAGAACACTACACATAAAGTGTAAGATTAAACAACACGAACCCAACTAAAAAGATTAACAATAATCCAGAGAACACTACACATAAAGCTTAAGATTAAACAACGCGAACCCCACTAAAAAGACTAACAATAATCCAGAGAACACTACACATAAAGTTTAAGATTAAACAACACGAACCCCACTAAAAAGATTAACAATAATCCAGAGAACACTACATATAAAGCTTAAGATTAAACAGCGCAAACCCCACTAAAAAGACTAACAATAATCCAGAGAACACTACACATAAAGTTTAAGATTAAACAACACGAACCCCACTAAAAAGACTAACAATAATCCAGAGAACACTACACATAAAGTTTAAGATTAAACAACACGAACCCAACTAAAAAGATTAACAATAATCCAGAGAACACTACACATAAAGCTTAAGATTAAACAACGCGAACCCCACTAAAAAGACTAACAATAATCCAGAGAACACTACACATAAAGTTTAAGATTAAACAACGCGAACCCCACTAAAAAGACTAACAATAATCCAGAGAACACTACACATAAAGCTTAAGATTAAACAACACGAACCCCACTAAAAAGATTAACAATAATCCAGAGAACACTACATATAAAGCTTAAGATTAAACAACACGAACCCCACTAAAACGACTAACAATAATCCAGAGAACACTACACATAAAGCTTAAGATTAAACAACACGAACCCCACTAAAAAGACTAACAATAATCCAGAGAACACTACACATAAAGCTTAAGATTAAACAACGCGAACCCCACTAAAAAGATTAACAATAATCCAGAGAACACTACACATAAAGCTTCAGATGAAACAACCCGAACCCTACTAAAAAGACTAACAATAATCCAGAAAACTCTGCACGTAAAGCTTAAGATTAAACAACGCGAACCCCACTACAAAGATTAACAATAATCCAGAGAACACTACACATAAAGCTTAAGATTAAACAACACGAACCCCACTAAAAAGACTAACAATAATCCAGAGAACACCACACATAAAGCTTAAAATTAAACAACGCGAACCCAACTAAAAAGACTAACAATAATCCAGAGAACACTACACATAAAGTTTAAGATTAAACAACACGAACCCAACTAAAAAGATTAACAATAATCCAGAGAACACTACACATAAAGCTTAAGATTAAACAACGCGAACCCCACTAAAAAGACTAACAATAATCCAGAGAACACTACACATAAAGTTTAAGATTAAACAACACGCACCCCACTAAAAAGATTAACAATAATCCAGAGAACACTACATATAAAGCTTAAGATTAAACAACGCAAACCCCACTAAAAAGACTAACAATAATCCAGAGAACACTACACATAAAGTTTAAGATTAAACAACACGAACCCCACTAAAAAGACTAACAATAATCCAGAGAACACTACACATAAAGTTTAAGATTAAACAACACGAACCCAACTAAAAAGATTAACAATAATCCAGAGAACACTACACATAAAGCTTAAGATTAAACAACGCGAACCCCACTAAAAAGACTAACAATAATCCAGAGAACACTACACATAAAGTTTAAGATTAAACAACACGAACCCCACTAAAAAGATTAACAATAATTCAGAGAACACTACATATAAAGCTTAAGATTAAACAACGCGAACCCCACTAAAAAGACTAACAATAATCCAGAGAACACTACACATAAAGCTTAAGATTAAACAACACGAACTCCACTAAAAAGACTAACAATAATCCAGAGAACACTACACATAAAGCTTAAGATTAAACAACACGAACCCCACTAAAAAGATTAACAATAATTCAGAGAACACTACATATAAAGCTTAAGATTAAACAACACGAACCCCACTAAAAAGACTAATAATAATCCAGAGAACACTACACATAAAGCTTAAGATTAAACAACGCGAACCCCACTAAAAAGACTAACAATAATCCACAGAACACTACACATAAAGCTTAAAATTAAACAACACGAACCCCACTAAAAAGATTAACAATAATCCAGAGAACACTACACATAAAGTTTAAGATTAAACAACGCGAACCCCACTAAAAAGACTAACAATAATCCAGAGAACACTACACATAAAGCTTAAGATTAAACAACACGAACCCCACTAAAAAGATTAACAATAATCCAGAGAACACTACACATAAAGCTTAAGATTAAACAACACGAACCCCACTAAAAAGACTAACAATAATCCAGAGAACACTACACATAAAGCTTAAAATTAAACAACACGAACCCCACTAAAAAGATTAACAATAATCCAGAGAACACTACACATAAAGCTTAAGATTAAACAACACGAACCCCACTAAAAAGACTAACAATAATCCAGAGTACACTACACATAAAGCTTAAGATTAAACAACGCGAACCCCACTAAAAAACTAACAATAATCCAGAGAACACTACACATAAAGTTTAAGATTAAACAACATGAACCTCACTAAAAAGATTAACAATAATCCAGAGAACACTACATATAAAGCTTAAGATTAAACAACGCGAACCCCACTAAAAAGACTAACAATAATCCAGGGAACACTACACATAAAGCTTAAGATTAAACAACACGAAACCCACTAAAAAGAATAACAATAATCCAGAGAACACTACACATAAAGCTTAAGATTAAACAACACGAACCCCACTAAAAAGATTAACAATAATCCAGAGAACACTACACATAAAGCTTAAGATTAAACAACACGAACCCCACTAAAAAGACTAACAATAATCCAGAGAACACTACACATAAAACCTAAGATTAAACAACGCGAACCCCACTAAAAAGACTAACAATAATCCAGAGAACACTACACATAAAGCTTAAAATTAAACAACACGAACCCCACTAAAAAGACTAACAATAATCCAGAGAACACTACACATAAAGCTTAAGATTAAACAACGCGAACCCCACTAAAAAGACTAACAATAATTAAGAGAACACTACACATAAAGCTTAAAATTAAATAACACGAACCCCACTAAAAAGACTAACAATAATCCAGAGAACACTACACATAAAGCTTAAGATTAAACAACACGAACCCCACTAAAAAGATTAACAATAATCCAGAGAACACTACATATAAAGCTTAAGATTAAACAACACGAACCCCACTAAAACGACTAACAATAATCCAGAGAACACTACACATAAAGCTTAAGATTAAACAACACGAACCCCACTAAAAAGACTAACAATAATCCAGAGAACACTACACATAAAGCTTAAGATTAAACAACGCGAACCCCACTAAAAAGATTAACAATAATCCAGAGAACACTACACATAAAGCTTCAGATGAAACAACCCGAACACTACTAAAAAGACTAACAATAATCCAGAAAACTCTGCACGTAAAGCTTAAGATTAAACAACGCGAACCCCACTACAAAGATTAACAATAATCCAGAGAACACTACACATAAAGCTTAAGATTAAACAACACGAACCCCACTAAAAAGACTAACAATAATCCAGAGAACACCACACATAAAGCTTAAAATTAAACAACGCGAACCCAACTAAAAAGACTAACAATAATCCAGAGAACACTACACATAAAGTGTAAGATTAAACAACACGAACCCAACTAAAAAGATTAACAATAATCCAGAGAACACTACACATAAAGCTTAAGATTAAACAACGCGAACCCCACTAAAAAGACTAACAATAATCCAGAGAACACTACACATAAAGTTTAAGATTAAACAACACGAACCCCACTAAAAAGATTAACAATAATCCAGAGAACACTACATATAAAGCTTAAGATTAAACAGCGCAAACCCCACTAAAAAGACTAACAATAATCCAGAGAACACTACACATAAAGTTTAAGATTAAACAACACGAACCCCACTAAAAAGACTAACAATAATCCAGAGAACACTACACATAAAGTTTAAGATTAAACAACACGAACCCAACTAAAAAGATTAACAATAATCCAGAGAACACTACACATAAAGCTTAAGATTAAACAACGCGAACCCCACTAAAAAGACTAACAATAATCCAGAGAACACTACACATAAAGTTTAAGATTAAACAACGCGAACCCCACTAAAAAGACTAACAATAATCCAGAGAACACTACACATAAAGCTTAAGATTAAACAACACGAACCCCACTAAAAAGATTAACAATAATCCAGAGAACACTACATATAAAGCTTAAGATTAAACAACACGAACCCCACTAAAACGACTAACAATAATCCAGAGAACACTACACATAAAGCTTAAGATTAAACAACACGAACCCCACTAAAAAGACTAACAATAATCCAGAGAACACTACACATAAAGCTTAAGATTAAACAACGCGAACCCCACTAAAAAGATTAACAATAATCCAGAGAACACTACACATAAAGCTTCAGATGAAACAACCCGAACCCTACTAAAAAGACTAACAATAATCCAGAAAACTCTGCACGTAAAGCTTAAGATTAAACAACGCGAACCCCACTACAAAGATTAACAATAATCCAGAGAACACTACACATAAAGCTTAAGATTAAACAACACGAACCCCACTAAAAAGACTAACAATAATCCAGAGAACACCACACATAAAGCTTAAAATTAAACAACGCGAACCCAACTAAAAAGACTAACAATAATCCAGAGAACACTACACATAAAGTTTAAGATTAAACAACACGAACCCAACTAAAAAGATTAACAATAATCCAGAGAACACTACACATAAAGCTTAAGATTAAACAACGCGAACCCCACTAAAAAGACTAACAATAATCCAGAGAACACTACACATAAAGTTTAAGATTAAACAACAAGCACCCCACTAAAAAGATTAACAATAATCCAGAGAACACTACATATAAAGCTTAAGATTAAACAACGCAAACCCCACTAAAAAGACTAACAATAATCCAGAGAACACTACACATAAAGTTTAAGATTAAACAACACGAACCCCACTAAAAAGACTAACAATAATCCAGAGAACACTACACATAAAGTTTAAGATTAAACAACACGAACCCAACTAAAAAGATTAACAATAATCCAGAGAACACTACACATAAAGCTTAAGATTAAACAACGCGAACCCCACTAAAAAGACTAACAATAATCCAGAGAACACTACACATAAAGTTTAAGATTAAACAACACGAACCCCACTAAAAAGATTAACAATAATTCAGAGAACACTACATATAAAGCTTAAGATTAAACAACGCGAACCCCACTAAAAAGACTAACAATAATCCAGAGAACACTACACATAAAGCTTAAGATTAAACAACACGAACTCCACTAAAAAGACTAACAATAATCCAGAGAACACTACACATAAAGCTTAAGATTAAACAACACGAACCCCACTAAAAAGATTAACAATAATCCAGAGAACACTACACATAAAGCTTAAGATTAAACAACACGAACCCCACTAAAAAGACTAATAATAATCCAGAGAACACTACACATAAAGCTTAAGATTAAACAACGCGAACCCCACTAAAAAGACTAACAATAATCCACAGAACACTACACATAAAGCTTAAAATTAAACAACACGAACCCCACTAAAAAGATTAACAATAATCCAGAGAACACTACACATAAAGTTTAAGATTAAACAACGCGAACCCCACTAAAAAGACTAACAATAATCCAGAGAACACTACACATAAAGCTTAAGATTAAACAACACGAACCCCACTAAAAAGATTAACAATAATCCAGAGAACACTACACATAAAGCTTAAGATTAAACAACACGAACCCCACTAAAAAGACTAACAATAATCCAGAGAACACTACACATAAAGCTTAAAATTAAACAACACGAACCCCACTAAAAAGATTAACAATAATCCAGAGAACACTACACATAAAGTTTAAGATTAAACAACGCGAACCCCACTAAAAAGACTAACAATAATCCAGAGAACACTACACATAAAGCTTAAGATTAAACAACACGAACCTGACTAAAAAGACCAACAATAATCCAGAGAACACTACACATAAAGCTTAAGATTAAACAACACGAACCCCACTAAAAAGACTAACAATAATCCAGAGAACACTACACATAAAGCTTAAAATTAAACAACACGAACCCCACTAAAAAGACTAACAATAATCCAGAGAACACTACACATAAAGCTTAAGATTAAACAACGCGAACCCCACTAAAAAGACTAACAATAATCCAGAGAACACTACACATAAAGCTTAAGATTAAACAACATGAACCTGACTAAAAAGACCAACAATAATCCAGAGAACACTACACATAAAGCTTAAGATTAAACAACACGAACCCCACTAAAAAGACTAACAATAATCCAGAGAACACTACACATAAAGCTTAAGATTAAACAACACGAACCTGACTAAAAAGACCAACAATAATCCAGAGAACACTACACATAAAGCTTAAGATTAAACAACACGAACCCCACTAAAAAGACTAACAATAATCCAGAGAACACTACACATAAAGCTTAAAATTAAACAACACGAACCCCACTAAAAAGATTAACAATAATCCAGAGAACACTACACATAAAGTTTAAGATTAAACAACGCGAACCCCACTAAAAAGACTAACAATAATCCAGAGAACACTACACATAAAGCTTAAGATTAAACAACACGAACCTGACTAAAAAGACCAACAATAATCCAGAGAACACTACACATAAAGCTTAAGATTAAACAACACGAACCCCACTAAAAAGACTAACAATAATCCAGAGAACACTACACATAAAGCTTAAAATTAAACAACACGAACCCCACTAAAAAGACTAACAATAATCCAGAGAACACTACACATAAAGATTAAGATTAAACAACACGAACCCCACTTAAAAAGCTAACAATAATCCAGAGAACACTACACATAAAGCTTAAGATTAAACAACACGAACCCCACTAAAAAGACTAACAATAATCCAGAGAACACTACACATAAAGCTTAAGATTAAGCAACACGAACCCCACTAAAAAGACTAACAATAATCCAGAGAACACTACACATAAAGCTTAAGATTAAGCAACACGAACCACACTAAAAAGACTAACAATAATCCAGAGAACACTACACATAAAGCTTAAGATTAAACAACACGAACCCCACTACAAAGACTAACAATATTCCAGTTAGCACTACACATAGAGCTTAAGATTAAATAACACGAACCCCACTAAAAAGACTAACAATAATCCAGAGAACACTACACATAAAGTTTAAGATTAAACAACACGAACCCAACTAAAAAGATTAACAATAATCCAGAGAACACTACACATAAAGCTTAAGATTAAACAACGCGATCCCCACTAAAAAGACTAACAATAATCCAGAGAACACTACATATAAAGCTTAAGATTAAACAACGCGAACCCCACTAAAAAGACTAACAATAATGCAGAGAACACTACACATAAAGCTTAAGATTAAACAACACGAACCCCACTAAAAAGACTAACAATAATCCAGAGAACACTACACATAAAGCTTAAAATTAAACAACACGAACCCCACTAAAAAGACTAACAATAATCCAGAGAACACTACACATAAAGCTTAAAATTAAACAACACGAACCCCACTAAAAAGACTAACAATAATCCAGAGAACACTACATATAAAGCTTAAGATTAAACAAAGCGAACCCCACTAAAAAGACTTACAATAATCCAGAGAACACTACACATAAAGCTTAAGATTAAACAACACGAACCCCACTAAAAAGATTAACAATAATCCAGAGAACACTACACATAAAGCTTAAGATTAAACAACACGAACCCCACTAAAAAGACTAACAATAATCCAGAGAACACTACACATAAAGCTTAAAATTAAACAACACGAACCCCACTACAAAGACTAACAATAATCCAGAGAACACTACACATAAAGCTTAAAATTAAACAACACGAACCCCACTAAAAAGACTAACAATAATCCAGAGAACACTACACATAAAGTTTAAGATTAAACAACACGAACCCCACTAAAAAGACTAACAATAATCGAGAGAACACTACACATAAAGCTTAAGATTAAGCAACACGAACCACACTAAAAAGACTAACAATAATCCAGAGAACACTACACATAAAGCTTAAGATTAAACAACACGAACCCCACTACAAAGACTAACAATATTCCAGTTAGCACTACACATAGAGCTTAAGATTAAATAACACGAACCCCACTAAAAAGACTAACAATAATCCAGAGAACACTACACATAAAGTTTAAGATTAAACAACACGAACCCAACTAAAAAGATTAACAATAATCCAGAGAACACTACACATAAAGCTTAAGATTAAACAACGCGATCCCCACTAAAAAGACTAACAATAATCCAGAGAACACTACATATAAAGCTTAAGATTAAACAACGCGAACCCCACTAAAAAGACTAACAATAATGCAGAGAACACTACACATAAAGCTTAAGATTAAACAACACGAACCTCACTAAAAAGATTAACAATAATCCAGAGAACACTACATATAAAGCTTAAGATTAAACAACGCGAACACCACTAAAAAGACTAACAATAATCCAGAGAACACTACACATAAAGCTTAAGATTAAACAACACGAACCCCACTAAAAAGACTAACAATAATCCAGAGAACACTACACATAAAGCTTAAGATTAAACAACACGAACCCCTCTAAAAAGATTAACAATAATCCAGAGAACACTACAAATAAAGCTTAAGATTAAACAACACGAACCCCACTAAAAAGACTAACAATAATCCAGAGAACACTACACATAAAGCTTAAGATTAAACAACGCGAACCCCACTAAAAAGACTAACAATAATCCAGAGAACACTACACATAAAGCTTAAAATTAAACAACACGAACCCCACTAAAAAGACTAACAATAATCCAGAGAACACTACACATAAAGCTTAAGATTAAACAACGCGAACCCCACTAAAAAGACTAACAATAATCCAGAGAACACTACACATAAAGCTTAAGATTAAACAACACGAACCCCACTAAAAAGACTAACAATAATCCAGAGAACACTACACATAAAGCTTAAGATTAAACAACACGAACCCCACTAAAAAGATTAACAATAATCCAGAGAACACTACACATAAAGCTTAAGATTAAACAACGCGAACCCCACTAAAAAGACTAACAATAATCCAGAGAACACTACACATAAAGCTTAAAATTAAACAACACGAACCCCACTAAAAAGACTAACAATAATCCAGAGAACACTACATATAAAGCTTAAGATTAAACAAAGCGAACCCCACTAAAAAGACTTACAATAATCCAGAGAACACTACACATAAAGCTTAAGATTAAACAACACGAACCCCACTAAAAAGATTAACAATAATCCAGAGAACACTACACATAAAGCTTAAGATTAAACAACACGCACCCCACTAAAAAGACTAACAATAATCCAGAGAACACTACACATAAAGCTTAAAATTAAACAACACGAACCCCACTACAAAGACTAACAATAATCCAGAGAACACTACACATAAAGCTTAAAATTAAACAACACGAACCCCACTACAAAGACTAACAATAATCCAGAGAACACTACACATAAAGTTTAAGATTAAACAACACGAACCCCACTAAAAAGACTAACAATAATCCAGAGAACACTACACATAAAGCTTAACATTAAACAACACGAACCCCACTAAAAAGACTAACAATAATCCAGAGAACACTACACATAAAGATTAAGATTAAACAACACGAACCCCAATTAAAAAGCTAACAATAATCCAGAGAACACTACACATAAAGCTTAAGATTAAACAACGCGAACCCCACTAAAAAGACTAACAATAATCCAGAGAACACTACACATAAAGCTTAAGATTAAGCAACACCAACCACACTAAAAAGACTAACAATAATCCAGAGAACACTACACATAAAGCTTAAGATTAAACAACACTAACCTCACTACAAAGACTAACATTATTCCAGTTAGCACTACACATAAAGCTTAAGATTAAATAACACGAACCCCACTAAAAAGACTAACAATAATCCAGAGAACACTACACATAAAGCTTAAGATTAAACAACACGAACCTGACTTAAAAGACCAACAATAATCCAGAGAACACTACACATAAAGCTTAAGATTAAACAACACGAACCCCACTAAAAAGACTAACAATAATCCAGAGAACACTACACATAAAGCTTAAAATTAAACAACACGAACCCCACTAAAAAGACTAACAATAATCCAGAAAACACTACACATAAAGATTAAGATTAAACAACACGAACCCCACTTAAAAAGCTAACAATAATCCAGAGAACACTACACATAAAGCTTAAGATTAAACAACACGAACCCCACTAAAAAGACTAACAATAATCCAGAGAACACTACACATAAAGCTTAAGATTAAGCAACACGAACCACACTAAAAAGACTAACAATAATCCAGAGAACACTACACATAAAGCTTAAAATTAAACAACACGAACCCCACTAAAAAGACTAACAATAATCCAGAGAACACTACACATAAAGTTTAAGATTAAACAACACGAACCCCACTAAAAAGACTAACAATAATCGAGAGAACACTACACATAAAGCTTAAGATTAAGCAACACGAACCACACTAAAAAGACTAACAATAATCCAGAGAACACTACACATAAAGCTTAAGATTAAACAACACGAACCCCACTACAAAGACTAACAATATTCCAGTTAGCACTACACATAGAGCTTAAGATTAAATAACACGAACCCCACTAAAAAGACTAACAATAATCCAGAGAACACTACACATAAAGTTTAAGATTAAACAACACGAACCCAACTAAAAAGATTAACAATAATCCAGAGAACACTACACATAAAGCTTAAGATTAAACAACGCGATCCCCACTAAAAAGACTAACAATAATCCAGAGAACACTACATATAAAGCTTAAGATTAAACAACGCGAACCCCACTAAAAAGACTAACAATAATGCAGAGAACACTACACATAAAGCTTAAGATTAAACAACACGAACCTCACTAAAAAGATTAACAATAATCCAGAGAACACTACATATAAAGCTTAAGATTAAACAACGCGAACACCACTAAAAAGACTAACAATAATCCAGAGAACACTACACATAAAGCTTAAGATTAAACAACACGAACCCCACTAAAAAGACTAACAATAATCCAGAGAACACTACACATAAAGCTTAAGATTAAACAACACGAACCCCTCTAAAAAGATTAACAATAATCCAGAGAACACTACAAATAAAGCTTAAGATTAAACAACACGAACCCCACTAAAAAGATTAACAATAATCCAGAGAACACTACACATAAAGCTTAAGATTAAACAACGCGAACCCCACTAAAAAGACTAACAATAATCCAGAGAACACTACACATAAAGCTTAAAATTAAACAACACGAACCCCACTAAAAAGACTAACAATAATCCAGAGAACACTACACATAAAGCTTAAGATTAAACAACGCGAACCCCACTAAAAAGACTAACAATAATCCAGAGAACACTACACATAAAGCTTAAGATTAAACAACACGAACCCCACTAAAAAGACTAACAATAATCCAGAGAACACTACACATAAAGCTTAAGATTAAACAACACGAACCCCACTAAAAAGATTAACAATAATCCAGAGAACACTACACATAAAGCTTAAGATTAAACAACACGAACCCCACTAAAAAGACTAACAATAATCCAGAGAACACTACACATAAAGCTTAAGATTAAACAACGCGAACCCCACTAAAAAGACTAACAATAATCCAGAGAACACTACACATAAAGCTTAAAATTAAACAACACGAACCCCACTAAAAAGACTAACAATAATCCAGAGAACACTACATATAAAGCTTAAGATTAAACAAAGCGAACCCCACTAAAAAGACTTACAATAATCCAGAGAACACTACACATAAAGCTTAAGATTAAACAACACGAACCCCACTAAAAAGATTAACAATAATCCAGAGAACACTACACATAAAGCTTAAGATTAAACAACACGAACCCCACTAAAAAGACTAACAATAATCCAGAGAACACTACACATAAAGCTTAAAATTAAACAACACGAACCCCACTACAAAGACTAACAATAATCCAGAGAACACTACACATAAAGCTTAAAATTAAACAACACGAACCCCACTAAAAAGACTAACAATAATCCAGAGAACACTACACATAAAGTTTAAGATTAAACAACACGAACCCCACTAAAAAGACTAACAATAATCCAGAGAACGCTACACATAAAGCTTAACATTAAACAACACGAACCCCACTAAAAAGACTAACAATAATCCAGAGAACACTACACATAAAGATTAAGATTAAACAACACGAACCCCAATTAAAAAGCTAACAATAATCCAGAGAACACTACACATAAAGCTTAAGATTAAACAACGCGAACCCCACTAAAAAGACTAACAATAATCCAGAGAACACTACACATAAAGCTTAAGATTAAGCAACACCAACCACACTAAAAAGACTAACAATAATCCAGAGAACACTACACATAAAGCTTAAGATTAAACAACACTAACCTCACTACAAAGACTAACATTATTCCAGTTAGCACTACACATAAAGCTTAAGATTAAATAACATGAACCCCACTAAAAAGACTAACAATAATCCAGAGAACACTACACATAAAGTTTAAGATTAAACAACACGAACCCCACTAAAAAGATTAACAATAATCCAGAGAACACTACACATAAAGTTTAAGATTAAACAACGCGAACCCCACTTAAAAGGCTAACAATAATCCAGAGAACACTACACATAAAGCTTAAGATTAAACAACACGAACCTGACTAAAAAGACCAACAATAATCCAGAGAACACTACACATAAAGCTTAAGATTAAACAACACGAACCCCACTAAAAAGACTAACAATAATCCAGAGAACACTACACATAAAGCTTAAAATTAAACAACACGAACCCCACTAAAAAGACTAACAATAATCCAGAAAACACTACACATAAAGATTAAGATTAAACAACACGAACCCCACTTAAAAAGCTAACAATAATCCAGAGAACACTACACATAAAGCTTAAGATTAAACAACACGAACCCCACTAAAAAGACTAACAATAATCCAGAGAACACTACACATAAAGCTTAAGATTAAGCAACACGAACCCCACTAAAAAGACTAACAATAATCCAGAGAACACTACACATAAAGCTTAAGATTAAGCAACACGAACCACACTAAAAAGACTAACAATAATCCAGAGAACACTACACATAAAGCTTAAGATTAAACAACACGAACCCCACTACAAAGACTAACAATATTCCAGTTAGCACTACACATAGAGCTTAAGATTAAATAACACGAACCCCACTAAAAAGACTAACAATAATCCAGAGAACACTACACATAAAGCTTAAGATTAAACAACGCGATCCCCACTAAAAAGACTAACAATAATCCAGAGAACACTACATATAAAGCTTAAGATTAAACAACGCGAACCCCACTAAAAAGACTAACAATAATCCAGAGAACACTACATATAAAGCTTAAGATTAAACAACGCGAACCCCACTAAAAAGACTAACAATAATCCAGAGAACACTACACATAAAGCTTAAGATTAAACAACACGAACCCCACTAAAAAGACTAACAATAATCCAGAGAACACTACACATAAAGCTTAAGATTAAACAACGCGAACCCCACTAAAAAGACTAACAATAATCCAGAGAACATTACACATAAAGCTTAAAATTAAACAACACGAACCCCACTAAAAAGATTAACAATAATCCAGAGAACACTACACATAAAGTTTAAGATTAAACAACGCGAACCCCACTAAAAAGACTAACAATAATCCAGAGAACACTACACATAAAGCTTAAGATTAAACAACACGAACCTGACTAAAAAGACCAACAATAATCCAGAGAACACTACACATAAAGCTTAAGATTAAACAACACGAACCCCACTAAAAAGACTAACAATAATCCAGAGAACACTACACATAAAGCTTAAAATTAAACAACACGAACCCCACTAAAAAGATTAACAATAATCCAAAGAACACTACACATAAAGTTTAAGATTAAACAACGCGAACCCCACTAAAAAGACTAACAATAATCCAGAGAACACTACACATAAAGCTTAAGATTAAACAACACGAACCTGACTAAAAAGACCAACAATAATCCAGAGAACACTACACATAAAGCTTAAGATTAAACAACACGAACCCCACTAAAAAGACTAACAATAATCCAGAGAACACTACACATAAAGCTTAAAATTAAACAACACGAACCCCACTAAAAAGACTAACAATAATCCAGAGAACACTACACATAAAGTTTAAGATTAAACAACACGAACCCCACTAAAAAGACTAACAATAATCCAGAGAACACTACACATAAAGCTTAAGATTAAACAACGCGAACCCCACTAAAAAGACTAACAATAATCCAGAGAACACTACACATAAAGTTTAAGATTAAACAACACGAACCCCACTAAAAAGATTAACAATAATCCAGAGAACACTACATATAACGCTTAAGATTAAACAGCACGAACCCCACTAAAAAGACTAACAATAATCCAGAAAACACTACACGTAAAGCTTAAGATTAAACAACACGAACCCCACTACAAAGATTAACAATAATCCAGAGAACACTACACATAAAGTTTAATATTAAACAACACGAATCCCACTAAAAAGATTAACAATAATCCAGAGAACACTATACATAAAGTTTAAGATTAAACAACACGAACCCCACTACAAAGATTAACAAAAATCCAGAGAACACTACACATAAAGCTTAAGATTAAACAACACGAACCCCACTACAAAGATTAACAATAATCCAGAGAACACTACACATAAAGCTTAAGATTAAACAATACGAACCCCACTAAAAAGACTTAACAATAATCCAGAGAACACTACACATAACTGTTAAGATTAAACAACACGAACCCCACTAAAAAGACTAACAATAATCCAGAGAACACTACACATAAAGCTTAAAATTAAACAACACGAACCCCACTAAAAAGACTAACAATAATTCAGAGAACACTACACATAAAGCTTAAGATTAAGCAACACGAACCCCACTAAAAAGATTAACAATAATCCAGAGAACACTACACATAAAACTTAAGATTAAACAACACGAACCCCACTAAAAAGACTAACAATAATCCAGAGAACATTACACATAAAGCTTAAAATTAAACAACACGAACCCCACTAAAAAGACTAACAATAATCCAGAGAACACTACACACAAAGATTAAGATTAAACAACGCGAACCCCACTTAAAAAGCTAACAATAATCCAGAGAACACTACACATAAAGCTTAAGATTAAACAACACGAACCCCACTAAAAAGACTAACAATAATCCAGAGAACACTACACATAAAGCTTAAGATTAAACAACACGAACCCCACTAAAAAGACTAACAATAATCCAGAGAACACTACACATAAAGCTTAAAATTAAACAACACGAACCCCACTAAAAAGACTAACAATAATCCAGAGAACATTACACATAAAGCTTAAGATTAAACAACACGAATCCCATTAAAAAGACTAACAATAATCCAGAGAACACTACACATAAAATTTAAGATTAAACAACACGAATCCCACTAAAAAGATTATAACAATAATCCAGATAACATTACATATAAAGCTTAAGATTAAACAACACGAACCCCACTAAAAAGACTAACGATAATCCAGAGAACACTACACATAAAGCTTAAGATCAAACATCACGAACCCCACTAAAAAGACTAACAATAATCCAGAGAACACTACACATAAAGCTTAAGATTAAACAACACGAACCCCACTAAAAAGACTTAACAATAATCCAGAGAACACTACACATAAAGCTTAAAATTAAACAACACGAACCCCACTAAAAAGACTAACAATAATCCAGAGAACACTACACATAAAGCTTAAGATTAAACAACACGAACCCCACTAAAAAGACTAACAATAATCCAGAGAACACTACACATAAAGTTTAAGATTAAACAACACGAACCCAACTAAAAAGATTAACAATAATCCAGAGAACACTACACATAAAGCTTAAGATTAAACAACGCGAACCCCACTAAAAAGACTAACAATAATCCAGATAACACTACACATAAAGTTTAAGATTAAACAACACGAACCCCACTACAAAGATTAACAATAATCCAGAGAACACTACATATAAAGCTTAAGATTAAACAACGCGAACCCCACTAAAAAGACTAACAATAATCCAGAGAACACTACACATAAAGTTTAAGATTAAACAACACGAACCCCACTAAAAAGATTAACAATAATCCAGAGAACACTACACATAAAGCTTAAGATTAAACAACGCGAACCCCACTAAAAAGACTAACAATAATCCAGAGAACACTACACATAAAGTTTAAGATTAAACAACACGAACCCCACTAAAAAGATTAACAATAATCCAGAGAACACTACATATAAAGCTTAAGATTAAACAGCACGAACCCCACTAAAAAGACTAACAATAATCCAGAAAACACTACACGTAAAGCTTAAGATTAAACAACACGAACCCCACTACAAAGATTAACAATAATCCAGAGAACACTACACATAAAGTTTAATATTAAACAACACGAATCCCACTAAAAAGATTAACAATAATCCAGAGAACACTATACATAAAGTTTAAGATTAAACAACACGAACCCCACTACAAAGATTAACAAAAATCCAGAGAACACTACACATAAAGCTTAAGATTAAACAACACGAACCCCACTACAAAGATTAACAATAATCCAGAGAACACTACACATAAAGCTTAAGATTAAACAATACGAACCCCACTAAAAAGACTTAACAATAATCCAGAGAACACTACACATAACTGTTAAGATTAAACAACACGAACCCCACTAAAAAGACTAACAATAATCCAGAGAACACTACACATAAAGCTTAAAATTAAACAACACGAACCCCACTAAAAAGACTAACAATAATTCAGAGAACACTACACATAAAGCTTAAGATTAAGCAACACGAACCCCACTAAAAAGATTAACAATAATCCAGAGAACACTACACATAAAACTTAAGATTAAACAACACGAACCCCACTAAAAAGACTAACAATAATCCAGAGAACATTACACATAAAGCTTAAGATTAAACAACACGAACCCCACTAAAAAGACTAACAATAATCCAGAGAACACTACACATAAAGTTTAAGATTAAACAACACGAACCCCACTAAAAAGACTAACAATAATCCAGAGAACACTACACATAAAGCTTAAAATTAAACAACACGAACCCCACTAAAAAGACTAACAATAATCCAGAGAACATTACACATAAAGCTTAAGATTAAACAACACGAATCCCATTAAAAAGACTAACAATAATCCAGAGAACACTACACATAAAACTTAAGATTAAACAACACGAATCCCACTAAAAAGATTATAACAATAATCCAGATAACATTACATATAAAGCTTAAGATTAAACAACACGAACCCCACTAAAAAGACTAACGATAATCCAGAGAACACTACACATAAAGCTTAAGATCAAACATCACGAACCCCACTAAAAAGACTAACAATAATCCAGAGAACACTACACATAAAGCTTAAGATTAAACAACACGAACCCCACTAAAAAGACTAACAATAATCCAGAGAACACTACACATAAAGCTTAAGATTAAACAACAAGAACCCCACTACAAAGCCGCAATAGAATAGTACAATATTGTACAATACGAATTTGCACAAGCAACGGAAGTGAGACCAAGTAATATAAACAAGGTCATCGTTTCCTGCTCCAGGCATAGTATCCTTCGTACATATTAACAAGTCTTAATAACTTCGAAGTACTGAAATACGTATGTTTTTGTCACGTTTATAAAGGAACAATATATTTGGGCTTTCATTTATCAAAACGTAATCTAGATTGTTTTAACCAGATTATAATATGGACGTCGCTAAGTCTATCATGAAGTCGAGCGCAAGTAAGATCTATCGTTCGATGGGTCAATAAGTAATTATGTCAATTAGCATTACAACAACGGACCGAAGTGAAGGGAAATCGAACACTAAAACATTAGTTTAAACAATATTTATTTCATGAAATTTCAACATACAATTTTTCCAATATATATATTAAAGTAATATTACACCAGTTTGGGTTGAAAAAAAAATTCCCTGAAAATTCCATTTGGAATACGGCGGTACCTTAACTAAGCTACTCATGCATGTTTCAAGTCGAAATATGTTCCCAACAACTAGAAATCTGCAAATCCGTGTGCATGTTTTTCGTCCTCGCCATTGTTGTGAAGACTAATTAACGTTCGGTTGTTTTATTCCGATGATTGCCGATCAGTATACCTCGTGAAGAACATTTTGGTCCGATGATTGCCGATCAAGAAAAGATAAACGGGTGTGTTCGATTTGCGTTTCAATTATCTCCCTTTTTGAAACCTGGTGGTCAAAAGTAGACATTTATTTTTATGTTGATATGTTTTATTGATATATTTTGTAATGATAAGGCTATTTGTAATATATTTAGCGTATTTAAACATTGACAATCATCTTCAAATAAAATTTGCTAAGAAATTTGCAGAATTAAAATAATAACCATACCAATCTCAAGGCGACAAATGTTTTATATAATATTTAATATTTACATTTTCAACTTGTTCAAGGAACCATTGGCTATTAACAGTATGGCCTACTTAGTATAACTTTTGATCCTGCTTCTATAGGAGTAGTACCCAATCTATATGGTTTTTGGGATTGGTAGACTAAATTTTGTTAATTTTCGACTTTAAATTTAGATTAGCTTCAACCCCAGAATGCTTTAAAATATAAACTTTTTGTTAGGTGCTCGCCACATCATGTTTTTCTGGGTTGATTTTTTACATTCGAACCTCAGTGCTACCTAGGTTATTTTTTATATCGGTATTTTACAGTCGCTTTGGCATCTATTTTTTTACAGTATTTATTTGAAGCCTTTGCAATTGTTGATTTTTATGTTCTGTTATATCATGCCTTTTGTTGACTAAATAAAGTATTGAAAACTTATTAACCTTAATTCATATTGCCATAAGCTCGAATCCCAGTGGAACAAACCTGGATATGTCTAAATCTCATTGTGTATCCATCGTCAACTAATTCAATCACTTTATGTACCATGAACGTGTTTGGATATGTCTCGCTTGGTGGTTGCCAAGCAAAAAGCTCACAGACAGACAGACACAGGATCAAAAGTTATACTTTTTTTATATTTCAAACATTAAAGTTATACTAAGTAGGCCATGGTGGTTTTTTTTATCTTTATTTTCATTAGTAGGCCATACTGTTAATAGCCAATGGTTCCTTGAACGAGTTGAAAATGTAAACATTAAGTATTATATAAAACATTCGTCACCTTGACAATGGTATGTTTATTATTTTAATTCTGCAAATTTCTTAGCAAATTTTATTTGTAGAAGTTTGTCAATGCTTAAATACGATAGATATATTACAAATAGCCTTATCATTACAACATATATCAATAAAACATATCAACATAAAAATAAATGTCTACTTTTGACAGCTAGGGTTCCAAAAGGGAGATAATTTAATCACAAATCGAACACACCCGTTATACAATCTCCCAGAAAGAGTTCAACTCTTGAGTCACGCGCATATCATTTGTTAACATTTGCTCATAAATTCTGCTTTTGAGCGGATTTTTAATGTTATGCAGTTGATTTTAGTTACATTAAGTGGCATATTAAGTAAAAATATTTAATCCAAAAATTTCATGATATTGTGGTGTAATATTACTTTAAGCAATGTTCAATGGGATTCAGAAACAAGTTATCAAAGCTAAAACATTAAAAATAAAATACATAAAACACAAGTTGGAAACACTATGTCAAAATGAAAATAAGTAGGCTTTATAATAATTCAATAACAGATCTCATCCAAACGCAATGTATATTATTATACCTCACTAACTTCTCATTGGCTTAAATTAAATCACATGACCTGAAACAATTTTAATGTTTTGTGAAAATTAACCCAAACGGGAAACAACTAGTTGTTTACCGGGTAACAACCCTATTGTTTCCCGGTAAACAACCCATTGCGTACCTCAAAAGGGAAGCAACTCTTTCAAAAATTTCATAAAATTTCAAAATTTTCATAAAATTTAAAAATTCTAACATCAATAAAAAAAAATTAAAGTTCAAAATTTTCAAAAAAAATTCAATATTTCAAAAATTTAGAAAAATAATGGAATTTTCAAAAAGTTACAAAAATTTCAGTTTTCATAAAATTTCAAAATTTTAATATTTAAATAATAATATTGGAAAATGATAAAACAATTATAGCCTACCATTTCGGTCAATACTATTGCTTTCTTCAAAAAGAATGAAGATTATCTAAAATTGAAATTGACTGGTTAATAAAAGTATTAAGAAATGGGTGTTTTCATAATGGACCGGTTAGTCATAATGGCCCAAGGAAGGTTGTATTGGCCCGAGGCAATTTTTGAAGTTATTAAACACACATTTTAAATCTGTTGAAAATATTACTGATAGCCGGTGTGTGCTCTATATCACTGGGAGTGTTGTGAACTTTAATATAAACATGGAATAGTTTAACATTTGTTAAAAATTTGTCAAAAGTTATTAAACACACATTTTGCTTAAATACATATATTTATTTAAATGCCCAATCCTTGATCTGTTATTCGGTATAATAAAACAGTTATTGCCTTCAATGGATTGTAAACATCAGAATTGTTAACCCTTAATAAAACAGTTATTGCCTTCAATGGATTGTAAACATCAGAAAGGGGTTAACAATTCTGATGTTTACAATCCATTGAAGGCAATAACTGTTTTATTATGGTACAGTAATAAATAGCCTGCTAATTAATTGTTTGTCAGTGGTGAGCAAAGGGATTGACTGAAATGTTTTAATTAAAATATTTCTGTTGATTAACAGTTTGAATGCTCAAAATGTCAGTGAAAGAAAACAATAAAAGCAAGCAGAACATATATTCAATACACATTGATTATGTATTTGAATCCAAGTTTATTTCAATTAAATTGCTTTTTTAGATATGTAAATGTTTCTAAATAATAGCACTAATAGCTTCACATTTTCAATTGAAAAAGATGCATTAAATATAATTTATTAAATATTCTTTTCATTTTTATGCATACATGTATATAACTACACTATCGTGAGAAATATATCATTCTTTAATAACAATACACAGTTTGCAATGTTTTGATTTTTGCTATAAGTGATTTAAATCGGGTAAAAATATATGAATTCATCATCACAATTGTTAAGGTATTTTCAGTTGAGTTAGAGGGTTAGAGTTATGGTGTTTAACGCCCCTTTCAACACTTTTTTTTCAGTTTTATCGTGACGGTCAGCTTTATTTAGTGGAGCAACCGGAGTACGACTCAATTGGTAGTATAAATAGGATTTTAATACGAAATTAAAATTCCATCATGAACTTGAGAATACTAGACCTTATTCCCAAAATGCAATAAATAATATTTATTATATTATATATGAAAGTTTTCGAAAGTAAAAGATATTAATGTTTCTCATATGTCTTGGCAAGCCTGTAATATTTCATCTGCCAAGAAACTTTAAAGCTGATATGGAAGGTTCAATAATGTATTAATCTTTTCTTTGTAGTCTGAAAATGTAAAGATTACCAATTAATTTAATATTGGAGTAAGATCCTATTTTCTTGCTTATTTTAAAGTCAAGTAAAAGAACAATACAAATGTCACAACCTGACATCATACTGATCAGCTACTGACACCATACTGATCAGCTACTGACATCATACTGATCAGCTACTGAATATACTGGTCAACTACTGACATCATACTGATCAGCTACTGAATATACTGGTCAACTACTGACATCATACTGATCAGCTACTGAATATACTGGTCAACTACTGACATCATACTGATCAGCTACTGACATCATACTGATCAGCTACTGACATCATACTGATCAGCTACTGACATCATACTGATCAGCTACTGACATCATACTGATCAGCTACTGACATCATACTGATCAGCTACTGACAGCATACTGGTCAGCTACTGAATATACTGGTCAACTACTGACATCATACTGATCAGCTACTGAATATACTGGTCAACTACTGACATCATACTGATCAGCTACTGATATACTGGTCAATTACCGACATCATACTGATCAGCTACTGATATACTGGTCAACTACCGACATCATACTGATCAGCTACTGATGTACTGGTCAATTACCGACATCATACTGATCAGCTACTGACATACTGGTCAATTACCGACATACTGATCAGCTACTGATATACTGGTCAACTACTGACATCATACTGATCAGCTACTGATATACTGGTCAACTACTGACATCATACTGATCAGCTACTGACATCATACTGATCAGCTACTGACATCGTACTGATCAGCTACTGACATCATACTGGTCAGCTAATGATATACTGATCAGCTAGTGACATCATACTGATCAGCTACTGCCATCATACTGGTCAGCTACTGAATATACTAGTCAACTACTGACATCATACTGATCAGCTACTGAATATACTGGTCAACTACTGACATCATACTGATCAGCTACTGACATCATACTGATCAGCTACTAACATCATACTGGTCAGCTACTGATATACTGATCAGCTACTGACATCATACTGGTCAGCCACTGATATACTGGTCAACTACTGACATCATACTGATCAGCTACTGACATCATACTGGTCAGCTACTGATATACTGATCAGCTACTGACATCATACTGGTCAACTACTGACATCATACTGATCAGCTACTGATATACTGGTCAACTACTGACATCATACTGATCAGCTACTGACATCATACTGGTCAGCTACTCATATACTGATCAGCTACTTACATCATACTGGTCAACTACCGACATCATACTGATCAGCTACTGATATACTGATCAGCTACTGACATCATACTGGTCAACTACTGACATCATACTGATCAGCGACTGAATATACTGGTCAACTACTGACATCATACTGGTCAGCTACTGATATACTGATCAGCTACTGACATCATACTGGTCAGCTACTGAATATACTGGTCAACTTCTGACATCATACTGATCAGCTACTGACATCATACTGGTCAGCTACTGATATACTGATCAGCTACTGACATCATACTGGTCAACTACCGACATCATACTGATCTGCGATGGAATATACTGGTCAACTACTGACATCATACTGATCAGTTACTGACATCATACTGGTCAGCTACTGATATACTGATCAGCTATTGACATCATACTGGTCAGCTACAGATATACTGATCAGCTACTGACATCATACTGGTCAGCTACTGATATACTGATCAGCTACTGACATCATACTGGTCAACTACCGACATCATACTGATCAGCTACTGATATACTTGCCAACTACTGAAGTCATACTGATCAGCTACTGATATCATACTGGTCAGCTACTGATATACTGATCAGCTACCGACATCATACTGGTCAACTACTGAATATACTGGTCAACTACTGACATCATACTGATCAGCTACTGAATATACTGGTCAACTACTGACATCATACTGATCAGCTACTGAATATACTGGTCAACTACTGACATCATACTGATCAGCTACTGACATCATACTGATCAGCTACTGACATCATACTGATCAGCTACTGATATACTGATCAGCTACTGACATCATACTGATCAGCTACTGACATCATACTGGTCAGCTACTGACATCATACTGGTCAGCTACTGAATATACTGGTCAACTACTGACATCATACTGATCAGCTACTGAATATACTGGTCAACTACTGACATCATACTGATCAGCTACTGACATCATACTGATCAGCTACTGACATCATACTGATCAGCTACTGACATCATACTGGTCAGCTACTGATATACTGATCAGCTACTGATATCATACTGGTCAGCTACTGATATACTGGTCAACTACTGACATCATACTGATCAGCTACTGACATCATACTGATCAGCTACTGACATCATACTGATCAGCTACTGACATCATACTGGTCAGCTACTGATATACTGATCAGCTACTGATATCATACTGGTCAGCTACTGATATACTGGTCAACTACTGACATCATACTGATCAGCTACTGACATCATACTGGTCAGCTACTGATATACTGATCAGCTACTGACATCATACTGGTCAACTACCGACATCTTACTGATCAGCTACTGATATACTGGTCAACTACTTACATCATACTGATCAGCTACTGAAATCATACTGGTCAGCTACTGATATACTGGTCAATTACCGACATCATACTGATCAGCTACTGATATACTGGTAAACTACTGATCAGCTACTGACATACTGGTCAATTACCGACATACTGATCAGCTACTGATATACTGGTCAACTACTGACATCATACTGATCAGCTACTGATATACTGATCAACTACTGACATCATACTGATCAGCTACTGACATCATACTGATCAGCTACTGACATCGTACTGATCAGCTACTGACATCACACTGGTCAGCTAATGATATACTGATCAGCTACTGACATCATACTGATCAGCTACTGACATCATACTGGTCAACTACCGACATCTTACTGATCAGCTACTGATATACTGGTCAACTACTTACATCATACTGATCAGCTACTGAAATCATACTGGTCAGCTACTGATATACTGGTCAATTACCGACATCATACTGATCAGCTACTGATATAATGGTAAACTACTGATCAGCTACTGACATACTGGTCAATTACCGACATACTGATCAGCTACTGATATACTGGTCAACTACTGACATCATACTGATCAGCTACTGATATACTGATCAACTACTGACATCATACTGATCAGCTACTGACATCATACTGATCAGCTACTGACATCGTACTGATCAGCTACTGACATCACACTGGTCAGCTAATGATATACTGATCAGCTACTGACATCATACTGATCAGCTACTGACATCATACTGGTCAGCTACTGAATATACTAGTCAACTACTGACATCATACTGATCAGCTACTGAATATACTGGTCAACTACTGACATCATACTGATCAGCTACTGACATCATACTGATCAGCTACAGACATCATACTGATCAGCTGCTGACATCATACTGGTCAGCTACTGATATACTGGTCAACTACTGACATCATACTGATCAGCTACTGACATCATACTGGTCAGCTACTGATATACTGATCAGCTACTGACATCATACTGGTCAACTACCGACATCATACTGATCAGCTACTGATATACTGGTCAACTACTGACATCATACTGATCAGCTACTGACATCATACTGGTCAGCTACTGATATACTGATCAGCTACTGATATCATACTGGTCAACTACCGACATCATACTGATCAGCTACTGAATATACTGGTCAACTACTGACATCATACTGGTCAGCTACTGATATACTGATCAGCTACTGACATCATACTGGTCAACTACCGACATCATACTGATCAGCTACTGAATATACTGGTCAACTACTGACATCATACTGATCAGTTACTGACATCATACTGATCAGCTACTGACATCATACTGATCAGCTACTGACATCATACTGGTCAGCTACTGATATACTGATCAGCTACTGACATCATACTGATCAGCTACTGACATCATACTGGTCAGCTACTGAATATACTGGTCAACTACTGACATCATACTGATCAGCTACTGAATATACTGGTCAACTACTGACATCATACTGATCAGCTACTGACATCATACTGATCAGCTACTGACATCATACCGATCAGCTACTGACATCATACTGGTCAGCTACTGATATACTGATCAGCTACTGACATCATACTGGTCAGCTGCTGATATACTGGTCAACTACTGACATCATACTGATCAGCTACTGACATCATACTGGTCAGCTACTGATATACTGATCAGCTACTGATATACTGGTCAACTACTTACATCATACTGATCAGCTACTGATATCATACTGGTCAGCTACTGATATACTGGTCAATTACCGACATCATACTGATCAGCTACTGATATACTGGTCAACTACCGACATCATACTGATCAGCTACTAATATACTGGTCAATTACCGACATCATACTGATCAGCTACTGACATACTGGTCAATTACCGACATACTGATCAGCTACTGATATACTGGTCAACTACTGACATCATACTGATCAGCTACTGATATACTGGTCAACTACTGACATCATACTGATCAGCTACTGACATCATACTGATCAGCTACTGACATCGTACTGATCAGCTACTGACATCATACTGGTCAGCTAATGATATACTGATCAGCTACTGACATCATACTGATCAGCTACTGCCATCATACTGGTCAGCTACTGAATATACTAGTCAACTACTGACATCATACTGATCAGCTACTGAATATACTGGTCAACTACTGACATCATACTGATCAGCTACTGACATCATACTGATCAGCTACTGACATCATACTGATCAGCTACTGACATCATACTGGTCAGCTACTGATATACTGATCAGCTACTGACATCATACTGGTCAGCCACTGATATACTGGTCAACAACTGACATCATACTGATCAGCTACTGACATCATACTGGTCAGCTACTGATATACTGATCAGCTACTGACATCATACTGGTCAACTACCGATATCATACTGATCAACTACTGATATACTGGTCAACTACTGACATCATACTGATCAGCTACTGACATCATACTGGTCAGCTACTGATATACTGATCAGCTACTTACATCATACTGGTCAACTACCGACATCATACTGATCAGCTACTGAATATACTGGTCAACTACTGACATCATACTGATCAGCTACTGACATCATACTGGTCAGCTACTGATATACTGATCAGCTACTGACATCATACTGGTCAACTACCGACATCATACTGATCAGCTACTGAATATACTGGTCAACTACTGACATCATACTGGTCAGCTACTGAAATACTGATCAGCTACTGACATCATACTGGTCAACTACCGACATCATACTGATCAGCTACTGAATATACTGGTCAACTACTGACATCATACTGATCAGTTACTGACATCATACTGGTCAGCTACTGATATACTGATCAGCTATTGACATCATACTGGTCAGCTACAGATATACTGATAAGCTACTGACATCATACTGGTCAGCTACTGATATACTGATCAGCTATTGACATCATACTGGTCAACTACCGACATCATACTGATCAGCTACTGATATACTTGCCAACTACTGAAATCATACTGATCAGCTACTGTTATCATACTGGTCAGCTACTGATATACTGATCAGCTACCGACATCATACTGGTCAACTACCGACATCATACTGATCAGCTAATGATATATTGGTCAACTACTGACATCATACTGATCAGCTACTGACATCATATTGGTCAGCTACTGATATACTGGTCAATTACCGACATCATACTGATCAGCTACTGATATACTGGTCAACTACCGACATCATACTGATCAGCTACTGATATACTGGTCAATTACCGACATCATACTGATCAGCTACTGACATACTGGTCAATTACCGACATCATACTGATCAGCTACTGATATACTGGTCAACTACTGACATCATACTGATCAGCTACTGTTATACTGGTCAATTACCGACATCATACTGATCAGCTACTGATATACTGGTCAACTACCGACATCATACTGGTCACTTTATTTAGAACCATGTATTTTTAGTGAGTAAAACATTATATTGTTTCCTCTTGTTAGTATTGTGAGTTAAATATTTGTACCACCCACGTCATATCTGTTACATGATATTTACGTCACGCTTATTGTCATTTGTATTGTTTGTTATTGGTTTTAAACGTTGGTAAAACGGTGAAAAATTATTGATCAATAAGTATCAAACAGCGTAACCTTGGTTTTGGCTTACCAACTGTAATATAAAGCCTACCATGTAAGCTATAAATTTATTATCATTCTCATTCTCTATAGATTACCTGCTAGTAGTTGTTGGTACAGTTGTAACGATTGTATGAATTATTATATAATTCTATGTATTCTAGTACCACATGAACAATGTCATATGATTTCGTTTTATTCAAGTCTGAATCAATAATTAAAATATTAGATAAGTCAGTTTCTGCATTTATTTTAATCTCTTTTTTAAAGTTTGAAGGGTGATTTTTCATTAAATTTGTTCATTAAATTGAAAAGTGTTTATAAAAAAAGATAAGTCAGTTTCTGCATTTTTTTTTATCTCTTTAAAGTTTGAAAGGTGATTTTTCACTAAAAATTTTCATTAAATTGAAAAATATTTAAAAAAAAGAATAAAAAAAAAAGAAATGTTTATCTAATACAAATTTAAATCCCTGTATAGATGATATCATAAGAAAATATTGAAGATACCAAAGAGGCAATCAGAAGCCAGAAATCAAAGAAGGACAGACCATATAATGGTCAAAAGAAAAAAGACAAAAGAACAAACAATGATATACAAAACACTACACAGAAAACTAAAGATCCAGCAACACGAAGCCATTAAAACTGGAGTGAACTCAGGTGCTCCGGAAGGGTTATCAGTTCCTGCTCCAAATGTGGTAAACATTGGAAAGTTAATGTATATTTATCTCTGCTCTTGACAAATTAATGTACGGATTTGCAGCAAGACACATATTCAGGTATGTAAATGGCAAAGTACATCTAATACATATAAACCTATAATTTTGGCGAATTTAGCTAATGTACTTGTACAACTAAAAAACTAATAAGATATACTGCAATCTCAATCATCACTTCCCAGCAACGCTATTGTAAATGCGACCTCTGATGTCACATACAGGCCGTTAATAGAGGCCGATGTACTGAATATATGAACTTTAACCTTTTACTGGTTTAGGCTTATAAACGTGTTAAACATATTTTGGGACTTTCGGATATCGAACCACTGCTGTGCTTTTCAAAGTCTATTTTGACTTTCAAAACTTCCATCTAACCACTCGGCCACGGTGACCATACTACTATATGCTATAATTAGTATATTTGACTCTTGATAGCAAGATTTGTAAAACAAATTATCAACAATTTGTTTAAAAAAGCAATATACAAGACACGGTACAAGTATTTTAGATCTAGCATAATTTATGTTCAGAACTGACGAGTATGTGAACTTTTAAAATGTATTCTCGCAATACAAAAACAACTAACGAACCGACCGCAAGTAATAACAAATCAGACAGACCACAGGTGAAGATTTTGAACATTTGAAAGACCTTGTAATATCTAAATATAAACGAGAATCGAAGAGACGTTGATCGATAACAATTTATCGTTTTATTTTTGTTAATTGTTGTCTTATTTGGCTTTCTAAACATTAAAAGTGTAAAAATATATGCCATACCATATATTTTTGCAACAACACTATTATTGTACAAGTTAGATACATTATTATTGAAACAAAATAATTTGCCCGTATTGGATATAACGGGTTTCTTTTTCCGCACGAGTACTCAGGTGAAGGCCGAGGTGCGTAGCACCAAGGCCGTCACCTGAGTACGAATGCCTAAAAAGAAACCCGTTATATCCAATACGGGCCGCTTCTTTTGTTTCAATAGTACTGTATCCTATACTTAACGCGAGGTAAAATAAATGTTATCAATCGTAAATCCTAATCAAATTTTATTATGTGTAGACAGAGCCGGATTTCCCTATAGGCTCGATAGGCTGAAGCCTAGGGCCTCAAAGTTTAGGGGGACTCCGGGCAAGGTGTATGATAATTTTAACACTGTTATTGGTCTTTCACACTTATGCTGTCATAGCGTACTGTACTTTCAAAACAACCCTTCAGTAATTTTCCTTACACAGTTGCACTCCATTTCAGAATTGCAGAATTTTAAACACCCCTCATCAACTTTGCCTTTGTTGAAATTGATTAAGCACACTTCCATCTTCCTCAACTCGTGAAGTTGGGGAATTGGGAGGGGCCTCACAAGTGCAATAGCCTAGGACCTCTCTTTATCTAAATCCGGCACTGTGTGTAGACTAAATATGTATTAGAGCTCTACCGACTATGTTTTGTTTTTCATTTTATTTCATTTCCCAATTTCTTCACAGTATAATGCTTTACATAAACGTTATAGATATGCCAATAAGCAAAGGTTGTAGTATACAATTCCTTTCTGCACGGACGATTTTGGCAGTTGGTATATAAAGAAAATTTTAGGCGTGCTCGATTAATGAGACTTTCGCTACAAGTGTAATACGACAAACGTCCGTGGTTTATTTGTAGTCCCCCACCCACACAAATCTAGATTAATACCAAAAGCATTTCATCTACTTGTATATATAATGAATTTATTAGTAGTAGAAAGGACAGATTATAGTTATTGAGGTTTATAATATTAAATGCGATCTTGTAACGAACGCACAACCTTACAATGTGTTTAGTTTATAGTAGTATAGAGGGACGGTTCAAGTAGTATTTCAGGAGGTGCTACCAGAAGTGACGTCACTCCCGCGCTTTTTTCTTACTATAGTAGTACAACATGTACCATTGCGCATAACCGACATGGCTACCGGATGTGACCTAAGGTCACGTGATCCCTAAGGGGATCCATTGGAAGGGTGTGCGCATGCGCAACCGAAGTTGCGCAAAACTCGCCCTAGTGTGGCCTTTTCACCGGAAGTGACGTTATGAAACGTCACCCGTAGTGACCCCGAAAGGGGTTCTATTGAGTGAGATGCGAGCATGCGCAACCGTAAGTTGCACAATATCCGCCCTAGTTGGGCCTTTTCACTGGAAGTGACGTCATCAAGCGTCACCCGTATGGCTTCTCCTGGAAGTCACGTGATCGGAAGTGTCCTTGGGGTATTCTCTAGGACGTCCGCGTCCTATAAGTAGCATGGCTACGGGAACTATCCCTTATCATTATCTGCCCCTTTCCCGCCATTTTATTTTCATGGGGAGCACCTTCAATAATAACATTTCTTACAAAAGTTTGTTGTTTTCGGATATGTTGTGTAGTACTCCAAGCAGTCTATCACGTTCTCACTGTGGGGGGTACTAAATAACCTAAGAGTCAAATGGTACATTTTCATCTACAAAATGTGTTTTCAATTTATATTTTTTCACTTTTAATGTTTAGAAAAACAAATAAGACCACAATTATCAAAAATAAAACGAAAATTCTTATTGGCATAAGTCCTTTCGATTCTCGTTTATATTTAGATATTTCAAGGTCTTTCAATTGTCCCCAAATATTCACATATGGTCGGTTTGATTTGTAATTACTTGCGGTCAGTTAGTTAGTTGTTTTTTGTTTCTTTTTTGTTTCTTTTTTGCATTGTGAGGATATATTTTAAAAGTTCACGTACTCGTTAGTTCTGAGCATAAAGTATACCAGATTTGAAATACTTGTATTGTGACATGTATATATTAATGAATTACTTATTTAGCCCTTACATGTCCAAAGAGCATGTTTTTAGGCTTTTCAAACCACCTCTCGAGTGCCAACGGCCTATTTATAGGCTTTGCGTAAAGCGTCATTCATCGATGACGTCACAGTAAACATGACGGCACTTCGTGAATCCAACCATCGTATTTTAACGGCCCTTTTAAGGGCCAAATAAATATTTAAAAAAGAACTGCAATTCAATGTATAACAATTAAACATCGGACATTGAAAAAATGTGACTTACGGCAGGTCGGTGGTTTTCTCAAAAATTTAGATGAAAACCTTGATGTAATTTTGAGTAATAATGATGTTACACATGACTGCATCGACGATATTGTTTCGGTGGAGGAGGAAGGAGGAGGTTGGCGAGAAAGAGAATGAAGAGGAATATGAGGAGGAGGGAGGGAGGGACGTGATCTCTTTGGATGTAATTATGACTAACACAGAAATCTTCCATATTATCCATATCATTTCACAATTCAACCTATTTTCTTCCGCATTTTCCATATCTTTTCACTATTCAACTTATCTTTCTTCCATATTTTCCCTATCTTTTCACTCTTCAACTTACTTTTCTTCTGTATTTTCCAAATCTTTTCACTATTCAACTTACTTTTCTTCCGTATTTCCCATCTCTTTTCACTATTCAACTTATGTTTCTTCCATATTTTTCATATCTTTTCACTATTAAATTGTCTTTCTTCCATATTGTCCATATCTTATCACTATTCGACTTGCCTTTCTTCCATATTTTCCATATCATTTAACATTTCAACTTACTTTTCTTCCATATTTTTTATATCATTTTACAATTCAACCTACTTTTCTTCCGCATTTTTCATATCTTTTCACTATTCAACTTGGCTTTCTTCCATATTTTTCATATCTTTTCATTATTCAACATACCTTTCTTCCATATTTTCAAGATCATTTCACAATTCAACCTACTTTTCTTCCGCATTTTCCTATCTTTTTACTATTCAACTTACTTTTCCTCCATATTTTCCATATCTTTTCACTATTCAACTCACGTTTCTTTCATATTCTCCATATCTTTTCACTATTCAACTCACGTTTCTTTCATATTCTCCATATCTTTTCACTATTCAACTTACGTTTCTTCCATAATTTCCATATCCTTTCACTATTCAACTTACTTTTCTTCCGATTTTCCATATCTTTTCACTATTCAACTTGGCTTTCTTCCATATTGTTCATATCTTTTCATTATTCAACATACCTTTCTTCCATATTTTCAAGATCATTTCACAATTCAACCTACTTTTCTTCCGCATTTTCCTATCTTTTTACTATTCAACTTACTTTTCCTCCATATTTTCCATATCTTTTCACTATTCAACTTACTTTTCTTCCGTATTTTCCATATATCTTTTCACTATTCAACTTATGTTTCTTCCATAATTTTCATATCTTTTCACTATTCAACTTCCCTTTCTTCCATATTATCCATATCTTATCACTATTCGACTTGCCTTTCTTCCGTATTTTCCATATCATTTCACATTTCAACTTACCTTTCTTCCATATTTTCTATATCATTTCACAATTCTACCTACTTTTCTTCCGCATTTTCCATATCTTTTCACTATTCAACTGATCTTTCTTCCATATTTCCCCTAACTTTTCACTATTCAACTTACTTTTCTTCCGTATTTTCGATATCTTTTTACTATTCAACTGATGTTTCTTCCTTATTTTTCATATCTTTTCACTATTCAACTTGCCTTTCTTCCATATTGTCCATATCTTATCACTATTCGACTTGCCTTTCTTACATATTTTCCATATCATTTAACATTTCAACTTACCTTTCTTCCATATTTTCCATATCATTTTACAATTCATCCTACTTTTCTTCCGCAATTTCCATATCTTTTCACTATTCAACTTGGTTTTCTTCCATATTTTCCATATCTTTTCATTATTCAACTTACCTTTCTTCCATATTTTCCATATCTTTTTACTATTACTTACTTTTCTTGTGTATTTTCCATATCATTTCACTATTCAACCTACTTGTCTTCCATATTTTTCATATCCTTTCTCTATTCAACTTGCCTTTCTTCAATATTGTCCATATCTTTTCACTTTTCAACTTACTTTTCTTCCATATTTTCCATATCTTTTCTCTTTTCAACTTATTCTTCATCCTTATTTTCCACATCATTTCACATTTCAATTTACTTTTCTTCCATATTTTCCATATCTTTTCACTATTCAACTTGGCTTTCTTTCATATTTTTCATTTCTTTTCATTATTCAACATACCTTTCTTCCATATTTTCAATATCATTTTACAATTCAACCTACTTTTCTTCCGCATTTTCCATATCTTTTCACTATTCAACTTATGTTTCTTCCATATTTTTCATATCTTTTCACAATTGAACATGCCTTTCTTCAATATTTTCCATATCATTTCACATTTCACCTTACCTTTCTTCCATATTTTCCATATCATTTTACAATTTAACCTACTTTTCTTCCGCATTTTCCATATCGTTTCACTATTCAACATTGCTTTCTTCCATATTTTCCATATTTTTTCATCATTCAACATACCTTTCTTCCATATTTTGAATATCATTTCACAATTCAACCTACTTTTCTTCCGCATTTTCCATATCTTTTCACTATTCAACTTACTTTTCTTTCGTATTTTCCATATCTTTTCAATATTCAACTTATATTTCTTCCATATTTTTCATATCTTTTCACAATTGAACATGCCTATCTTCAATATTTTCCATATCATTTCACATTTCACCTTACCTTTCTTCCATATTTTCCATATCATTTTACAATTTAACCTACTTTTCTTCCGCATTTTCCATATCTTTTCACTATTCAACATTGCTTTCTTCCATATTTTCCATATTTTTTCATCATTCAACATACCTTTCTTCCAAATTTTGAATATCATTTCACAATTCAACCTACTTTTCTTCCGCATTTTCCATATCTTTTCACTATTCAACTTACTTTTCTTTCGTATTTTCCATATCTTTTCACCATTCAACTCATGTTTCTTCCATATTTTTCATATCGTTTCACATTTCAACTTACCTTTCTTTTATATTGTCCATATCATTTTACAATTCAACCCACTTTTCTTCCGCATTTTCCATATCTTTTCACTATTCAACTTGGCTTTCTTCCATATTTTCCATATCTTTTCACTATTCAACTTACCTTTCTTCCATATTTTCAATATCATTTCACAATTCAACCTACTTTTCTTCCATATGTTCCATATCTTTCCACTATTCAACTTACTTTTCTTTCATAATTTCCATAGATTTTCACTATTCAACTTATCTTTCTTCCATATTTTCCAAATCTTTTCACTATTCAACTTATTTTTCTTCTGTATTTTCCAAATCTTTTCACAATTCAACTTACTTTTCTTCTTTATTTTCCATATATTTTCACTATTCAGCTTACTTTTCGGTCATAATTTCCATATCTTTTCACTATTCAACTTATCTTTCTTCCATATTTTCCAAATCTTTTCACTATTCAACTTATTTTTCTTCTGTATTTTCCAAATCTTTTCACAATTCAACTTACTTTTCTTCTTTATTTTCCATATATTTTCACTATTCAGCTTACTTTTCGGTCATAATTTCCATATCTTTTCACTATTCAACTTATCTTTCTTCCATATTTTCCCTAACTTTTCACTATTCAACTTGCTTTTCTTCTGTATTTTCCAAATCTTTTCACTATTCAACTTACTTTTCTTCCATAATTTCCATATCTTTTCACTATTCAACTTACTTTTCTTCTGTATTTTCCATATCTTTTCACTATTCAACTTGGGTTTCTTCCATATTTTCCATATCTTTTCACTGTTCAACTTGCCTTTCGTCGATATTGTCCATATCTTATCACTATTTGACTTGCCTGTCTTCCATATTTTCCATATCATTTCACATTTCAACTTACTTTTCTTCCATATTTTCCATATCATTTCACATTTCAACTTACTTTCTTTCATATTTTCCATATCATTTCGCCATTCAACCTACTTTTCTTCCATATTTATCATATCATTTCACATTTCAACTTACTTTTCTTCCATATTTTCCATATCATTTCACATTTCAACTTACTTTTCTTCCATATTTTCCATATCATTTCACATTTCAACTTACTTTCTTTCATATTTTCCATATCATTTCGCCATTCAACCTACTTTCTTCCATATTTATCATATCATTTCACATTTCAACTTACTTTTCTTCCATATTTTCCCCTTCGGAGTCACGTGACCTTCGGTCACATCCGGTAGCCATGTCAGTTATGCGCATTGGTACATTTTGTACTACTTTAGTAAGACAAAAGCGCGGGAAACGGTTGCGCATGCGATCACTTCCGTGACTTCCAGTTCCGGTCAGGACCTCTTCCGGTCAGGGCTGCTTCTGGTCACGTGACTTCCGGTGACGTCACTTCCCGTTGCACCTCCTGAAATACTACTTCAACCGTCTCTCTATACTACTATTTATTTTACATTATTTTAGTTAAGGTTCATTATAACGCTTGTCAAACTCGAAGGGTTCACTTGATATGTGAATTTGCTTTTATCAAACTGTCTTAGTGTCCTTTGATATTTTATTTGAAACAAAAATTAACCAAAGACAATAAGAGTTACTTGATATGTATATAGGATGCTATTTTCGTATAACCATACTAATGAGTTGTAACGTTTCCAGTTTTTCATGGTGCAACATCAATTTTTTTTTTATAGAATTCGGTTCTTTTGTTTTAAGTTTGATTGATTTGATTTGATTTTTGGTGTTCCACGCCACTTTCAGCAACATTTCAGCTATATCATGGCGACCAGTTTTAGTGGTGGAAGAAGCCAGAGTACCCGAAGAGAACCACCGACCATAGGCAAGCAACTGGTAAACTTTATCACGTGCGGCTGCGAGTCGAGTGCACCTTTTTGTAATTTACAAAGCCGGGCGCAAACCCACGCCGTATTGGTGATAGGCTTGTATGAGTTGTTAGGTAATCCAACTACCTAACTCCTTGAGCCACCCGGGGTCTTGTTTTAAGTAAAAAAATGAAAAAATAAATAGTATAGCATGGTGTTTATGGTGTAGACTAGGAATTGCCATCATACATACATGCACAGCGTTATTTAATTTGGAAATATAGAAAAGGTACCTCTGTACTTGAAGATGGTGTAAATATGGCGTATATTTGGCAACTTTTCCCACTTCTGATACAAATTTGAGGTATAGAAATACAACTTATTGTTACGTAAAGTTTTCTTCCCAGAATATTGTAGTAACAGAAAGAAACAATCAACAATCAAATAAGTTTCTATACTTTAATGAAAAATCAAAAATCAGTTAAGGATAATATTCAATTACAAAAATAAAATTCATAAAGTTTTAATGTTGACAGTTAAATCCCTTGGAATAAATGTCCTTTTCTTTTCTGGTATAATAAATAGTTCGATTCCTTTCTTGTGAAATTGAATTCCTGTTGAATTAAAATATCTTTTAGTTCCAATCCACAAAGTTTCCTAATATTGTCCATTGAAATTGTTAGTATTCACCTGACTTCACTAAAGTAAATATATTCAAATACAATGCTATAAAATTGCAGCTGTTTTATAAATCCTAAATTTCTAACTGACTGCTGTCAAATTTTTTGTCCTTTATATAGTTGTTTTTAAAGTCTTGAATTTTCAGGGAAAATCTGCATCTTAAAAATCCAATGGAAATTCAGCTTGAAAACAAATGTTTCTATTTTTGATAACCTGTTTGCACTGATGATGCAATATTACCTCTATATTTGTCAACAACAAATATATTCTCACGACTTGCTACAGCTCGGTGGTTTTCTCCAGGTACTTCGGTTTCTTCCACTAATAAAAATGACCACCACGATATAACTGAAATATTGTTGAACGTGACGTTAAACACCATAAGCATACGTAAGCCATTTTAAAGACTATTGCTTCGATATAAGTTGGTGTAATTGAACTATTCGTTCATTCATACATTCGTCATTCTTATTGATTACTTATAGATTTTGATTAAAAGCAGATAAAACTTTAACTGTTAATGAGCAATAAATTCTTCTTACTCTACTGCACTTGCAAATCTTCAATTCCAATAAAATTTATCAATCAATCAAATTATGCACACTAAATACATATTAAATTAGTTAAGATAGCTGGGGATGCAAAATATTAGTGACATAGAAAAAAAATCTGTGACAGCCTTATAATATGAGACAGGCAACCTGCTTGAAGGACGAAATCCTCAAATTTCAATAATACGATGATCCGTACACGTTAGCCTCACCGGACGCAATTGCGAACAATTTCGATGATATTGACATTTGATAATAAATTTGACCAAATTGATGAAGCTGATTGCATGTTCATATTTCAGATTAAACACCAATATTCCTTTTGAATCGTAGCCCATACATTATTCAATGCATTGTTACGGGTTTTAAACAGATTTTCATGACCCCGTTCTAGTCACTCTGTGAAATAGATCCGGACACAATTTCGAACGACATCATAATAACCTTTCTAGTGTAAATTATTTAATGACAACTGTTAAAATTGAAAGAGCATTCATTCATTTACGTTCACATATCCATTTGTATATAATACACATGAAATAAAAACCTTTCCTTTATTCATACCATAAATGTGTGCCAGTTTGCATTCGGAATTCCTTGGACTCTTCAATGAATAAGGTACATCACGGATTTCGACATTTTGGGATAGATCAAGGTAAGGAAAATGTATTATATTGACTGTTTTTGTTTTAATTTCAATGTGTTCTACATATGCATAGAACCAGAAGATCATATTCTTTCCAATTACAGGCATAAGATAACAAAATATGCGTACCTCAATGAATTTTAGCGATAGATTCCAAGTGCAATTGTCGATCGTTTTCTGTTTACAAATATGAAAACCCGTCGTCTGCAACATTCAACAACTGCGCATGAATAATTTTCTCCCAAAACACGAGTAATTTAGCGGGGTATCTATTTATAAAAGCATTTTTTTAATTCATGTTTTGAAGGAACAATTAGGGGACATACTTTTTATTTCGTTTGTAATTGTGTCCGTTCGTAATTGCGTCCGGTGAGGCTATTATCTTTTATTTTGAATGAATTGTGTAGCCGATTTGTTATGGCTACGCCGCTCTTCCATCGGGAGTTTCGTAGAAAGATATTTTTTTATTAGAATTTTATTTCAAGTTTATTTCGATTTTGCATAGAGTAAATAATCAAAGAATTGGAAATTTTTCATTGAAATAGATTTCTTTTGGGTTTCTAAATTATCAATTGATCTATTTTTTAATTTTCCGGTGAGCAGATTTTTGGCTATCAATATAGAAGGAAAAATCGGACAGCTTACCGTTAGAAGGACTTCGTCCTTTATTATTGCATATCAAAAACTAGATTAAAAATACATGGTTACAGTGCTACTTTTTCAGAATTTTTAACTAAAGATCTGACTGGGTTTTTTCCTCAGCTTAATACCTCCAAAATAACAAAGACATTACAATGAATTCTAACATAACGTCCTTCTTTCGCTTTGTAGACAAACGAGCGATTTATCGATGGTATAATCTCATTCGCACATGCGCCGGTGAATGTGACTCTCTTTTCCGTCGTAAATGTATATGCTGATGAATTATCGTCTGCTCAAATTTGGCAGCATAAATTGTGTGCGACATTTTCCGCAAGCGTAAATATAAATTACCATCTTCCAATCAAAGTATACTATTCTTAGACATATCAGAATCGAAATAAATCATGGAAGCCAGAATGTGTTTTTTTTTATGGTTTCCATGATTTATTTCTTAAATAAAAAGTAGGGATCACCGTGCTTTTAAGAGCTTTACAGCTGTGAGTCTGTAGACATGCCACTATTTTCCTTAAGGAGGATAACTCCATCAGTTCTGTATTACTGTAAGCTACAAATCGATATATATATATGCAAAGAAAAAAGTTAAGTACCCCCTGATATATTAAAACATAATAAGTTACACTAAGCTTAGATTCTAATATTTATAATGATAATAGCAAGAACAATGTTCCATTAAAAAGATGTGCTCACACAAGTGTGACCATTATGTCTAATATTGACTAGTCATGCACATGAACCATGCCTCTCACGCATTACTCAACATTCAGTATGTTCACGCTTCGAATTTGGGTATTTATATCCGGTGTTTTAAAACGTTTATTCATTCTCAGTATGCATGGTACGAAGGCGAATATCAGAAGCACAAAGATGACAAATAATTGGCATGGATATAACAGGGATGTCCTTCAAAGCTATTGGACGTCAGATGGGCTACCACTATACTGTAGTCAGCCGACTGGTGAGAAAACACACACAAACCACCAATGTGAAAGACTTGCCAAGATCCGGCAGACCACGGATAACATCTGATCGTGACGACAGAGCATTGCAGCGTTTGGTTAGACGGATGCCATTCGGAACCAGTCCCGTACTCAAACAACACTGGCTGCCGAATAGACGTCTGTCAACAAGGACAGTTAGAAACCGTTTGAAATCAGCGGGACTTAAGTCAAGGAGAGTCATTAAACGTCCACTGTTGGCAGACATAATTCGACGATCACGTTTGGCATGGTGTTTAGCACGACGTGGTTGGAATTTAAGGACGTGGCGCAAGATCCATTGGTCAGACGAGAGCCGGTTTTTGCTTCATGTAACCGACGGCCGGATGAGGGTTTGGAGACACAAAAATACAGCCTATACCACCAGGAACATCCAGCCAACAGTCCCTTACGGTGGTGGCTCAATAATGGTTTGGAGGTGTATCTCTCATGACTGCAAGCTGGATTTAGTCACCATAACTGGTGATCAGTGCATCAGAGACGTCTTGCAACCAGTTGTTGTCCCCCATTTCGACAACCACCCACTAGCTACAAGGCTTGTGTATATGGATGACAACGCCAGGCCTCATCGCTCCAGAAGAGCAGTAACCGCCTACCTCCAAAGCGAAGCCATGATTTTTGTTCCTTAGCCAGCCATGAGCCCGGATTTGAATCCCATAGAGCATGTTTGGGACATGTTAGGCCGTTGTATACTGACTCGGGATCTCATGTGCAAAACATTCGTCAGTTTGGAAGCAGCATTGCATCGGGAATGGCAGCAGCTATCACAACAGGACATCCGACGTCTAACTGGAGGGATGAGACGCAGGGTTGAGGCCGTCATCCAAGCACGTGGGGGTTGCACCTGGTACTGAACTTTAAACAATAGATGTCTTCAAGTGATTCATAAGTGACGTTTTGAAAGTGAAATGACAATCTTGTCGTGCTTTTTGAACTGTGAAGGTCAATACTGAAAATGGACATGTTTTACTGCAAAAACTGGCCTTGTGATATTGTGATTAAATATTCATTAATTTAACATTCTTCTTGATTTTTTTGTGGTTTCATACAGCCAATGTAATGTCCTAACAGGTCATCATTGCGTTCTTGAGACTATCTGGTCAGTAATCTCGTGAGGGGGCTTGGTCGCAAGCCTTGTAAGACCAAACATTTGAATGTAGTTCCTGTCAGCCTGTGTGAAATTATGCCAAACATGGTAAACCTGTTGCCATATGGATTTGACATGACAAGAGGTCCCAAAATATATTTGAAAATCAACTAATATTGTTTAAAGCAGCATTGAACAGTTACAGGAATGGGTATTCGGTTTCGGTAATCCTATGGGTGTGTAGAAAGTGATTCATTGTTTGGATAATATTTAAATGGACTGTGTCATAGTTTCATTTAGCCCTATATGAATGCGAAGCATATTATTTGATGAATTTAAAGAACAAACAATTAACAAAAATCATCAAATTACCGATCAGTGTTCAAATTGAAGTTAATATGTTTAAACTTTTATAATTTTGACAGCGTTGAAAATTTGACTAGCTCTTTCACTTTACTACTTTGACATTTTCTCTGATTTAGATTGCGATTTGTGCTATTTTTAGAATGTCACGGCATTTGTATGATTTCCAATATTGTTCATTTAACTAGTTTTAAGTAATGCAGGTGTTAATATTTATATGTACAATTATAGTACAATTTGTTTGTCTCAAAAGGTCCAGATGAATAGTTGGTTGAGGGAACAGTTCCGTTGAATAAGCCTTTGAACAGTCTCTCAGCATGGTCTTCTTGGATTTAGAATACCTCTTGCTACTATGCAGCCTCAATTTGCTTTTTGTCTTCGGATGTCCAAACTGGCCACATCCCCCGGCATTGTAGATCATGGTAAGTCTTCTGATATCTCCTGGCAGACAAAGTCATGTGTTGCTTGTCCTTTATTTCTACCTATTCGTTGTAGGTTGTTGTTATTGCTGTCCTGGTAGTTGTTGTTGCCATGGAAGTAGCAAATCCCACACTGCGAATCAGACTACAGAAAACACTATTCTAGGAATCATTCTAATGGTTCAACTTTGTTTCATGGAAACGAATGACCAATGAAGATATAAAACAAATTCTTGTTTAAGGAAGGGGCAAAACAAACGATTTTACAGTTCACATAGCATGTTTTCTTCCATTAAATATCACTATGTTTTCGACCTTTACATTCAAATAATTGAACTGTGTTATTTATTCGATAACAATGGTTTAAAAAATTGAAAGTAGAATTCTAGATAGAGAAGACCAGAAAAGATATACTTTACAGATGGCAAACATGCACAGAATACCGTTGTATATGGAATGAATTATCTCTTGACTAAATGTGGAGGATAAGTAGGACATACAGATCCACGATCCATCATAGCAATAAAACGCTATCAAACTGTCAACACAAAACACAAAACATCAAACAGTGGATAACAATCGTTAGCATGTCATTGCATGACCTTGATCAGTGGTTAATTTGCAGTCTATCAGATCGAAAGCAAGCATTATGAGAAAACCAAGTTATCAATTAATACACGTTGCATTATTTACTGCTAATGAACAATGTATTATTCATCGTTTAATCTATTATCTACATGTGTTAAGTATAACTCGCTACATGTAGAATTGTAATTCTGTGCTACGACATCACGTCTTGAATCTAGGCAATCATAGAGGTTACAACAAACAATCGTCTACCGTGTTACGGTTACAGCAGACCATCGTCTACCTTTTTACGGTTACAGCAGACCATCGTTGATCGTGCTACAGTTACAGCAGACAATCGTTTATCGTGTTACGGTTACAGCAGACAATCATTTATCGTGTTACAGTTACAACAGACAATCGTTTATCGTGTTACAGTTGCAACAGACAATCATTTATCGCGTTACGATTACAGCAGACAATCATTTATCGTGTTACGATTACAGCAGACCATAGTTTATCGCGTTACGGTGACAGCAGACCATCGTTTATCGTGTTAGAGTTACAACAGACAATCGTTTATCATGTTACGGTTAAAACAGACAATCATTCATCGTTCTATGATTACAGCAGACAATCGTTTATCGAGTTTCCGTTACAACAGACCATCGTTCATCATGTTACGGTTACATCAGACCATCGTTTATCGTGTTATGATTACAGCAGATAATTGTTTATCGTGTTACAATTACAACAGACAATCATTTATCGTGCTACGGTTACAACAGACCATCGTTCATCATGTTACGATTACAACAGACAATCATTTATCGTGTTACGATTACAGCACACCATTATTTATCGTGCTTCGGCTACAGCAGACAATCGTTTTTCGTTCTATGATTACAGCAGACAATAGTTTATCGAGTTTCCGTTACAACAGACCATCGTTCATCATGTTACGGTTACATCAGACCATCGTTTATCGTGTTATGATTACAGCAGATAATTGTTTATCGTGTTACAATTACAACAGACAATCATTTATCGTGCTACGGTTACAACAGACCATCGTTCATCATGTTACGATTACAACAGACAATCATTTATCGTGTTACGATTACAGCACACCATTATTTATCGTGCTTCGGCTACAGCAGACAATCGTTTTTCGTGCTACGGTTACAGCAGACCATCGTGTATTGTACTACGGTTACAGCAGACCATCGTCTATCGTGTTACTGTTACAGCAGACTATCGTTCATCGTGTTACGGTTACAGCAGACCACCGTTTATCGTGCTACGGTTACAGCAGACTATCGTTTATCGTGCTACGGTTACAGCAGACTATCGTTCATCGTGTTACGGTTACAGCAGACCACCGTTTATCGTGTTACGGTTACAGCAGACCACCGTTTATCGTGCTACAGTTACAGCAGACAATCGTTCATCGTGTTACGGTTACAGCAGACAATCGTTCATCGTGTTACGGTTACAGCAGACCACCGTTTATCGTGCTACGGTTACAGCAGACTATCGTTTATCGTGCTACGGTTACAGCAGACTATCGTTTATCGTGCTATGGTTACAGCAGATCATACTTTGTTTTTCGTGTTACGGTTACAACAGACAATCGTTTATCGTGATACGGTTACAAAAGACAATCTTTTTTTTTTCGTGTTACGGATTCATCAGGCAATCGTTTATCGTGTTACGGTTACAAAAGACAATCTTTTTTTTCCGTGTTACGGTTTCAGCAGACAATCGTTTATCGTGTTACGGTTTCAGCAGACAATCGTTTATCGTGTTACGGTTACAGTAGACAATCGTTTATCGTGTTACGGTTACAGCAGACAATCGTTTATCGTGTTACGGTTACAGCAGACCATCGTTTATCGTGCTACGGTCACAGCAGACCATCGTTTATCGTGCTACGATTACAGCAGACAATCGTTTATCGTGTTATAGTTGCATAGCCAGTCCGTGAGAAAGGTTACAACACCCAATTTTATCAAGTCCATTGAAAAAGTTATACCAACAGTCTTGTAGGCAATGCCGCACCAGTCAATCTTGAATAAAGTCCATGAAAAAGACTATGGCAGTCTGTCTTGTATCAAATCCATTATAAAAAGTTATGTCAACCGTACATTTACCGGATCAGACTATGTGATTAACACGGTGGATGTTATATAAGAAGTAGGAACTGTTTACCCTTCACGACCCCGTGGGCTTACGCCAGTTTTGATGAATCCGTGTAGTTCATCGTTTTTGGTTTTCTGTGTTGAATTTTTTTGTTTGACCTATGTTACATGTATCTCCAGATTGCGACGTCGGATTTCTCTAACGTTTATATTTATAAAATTAAAGAAATTTTAATGATGAAATTAAAGCTTAACAATGATGGTCAATAATTCCACCAATATCAACAAAACAAACAACTATCTCTCACCTAAAATCCTTGAACACATATAGTGTTAGAATTCTGGACTATTTGTAATAGTGGTTGCTTTTAACTATGCTTTAGTGGGACAAATTATACCGGTCAATTTTATTCGAATTTCGAATTTTCAACTTCGTAGCATTCTTCAAACCTGCTTTTGTCTACGACTTATTTTCACATCGTCTTCTTCAGACTCTTCACTTCTTTGATCATTGTTTTAAGAAGATACCAAAGGGGTAATCAGATTCCGTAGACAACGAACTTCTAAACAATACACAAAAAACTAAAGATCGAGAAACACGAACCCACTAAAACAAGGGGTGAACTCATGTGCTCCGGAAGGGTTGGCAGTTCCTGCTCCACTAGTGGCACCAGTCATGTTTCTCTAGTTACAAAGTACATGATAAAATATATACCATATTGGTCAAACAGCTGTATAACAGAACAATACCAATAATATGTCTAGACAAATATTTCATCACTTAATCAGTGATTAAAAGAAACCGAATGTTTCCAATATGAATTAAAAACATTTATTCAACGTGTTGACCAGTTTTAAATTAATGTAGGCATTTAATAATTGACATCTTGTCAGTTTCATATGATAACATTTTATGAAAACAACGTCAAAATGTAATGAAATCAGAATTTACATTAATAATATATCCGTCTTCACCATTGTTTTAGATAAATCTATAAATCACTCAAATCGTCAATTAGAGATAGAAATTCTTGCTTAATGAAATATGTCATTAATAAATAATTGGAAAATTAATATGTACAGAAAAAAATCATCATCATTCAGGAACACAGGATATTCATTTTCAATATTTTTATGTATTTTGCATCCAAGATCATTTAAAAAATTAATCTGTATTCAATTTCGTTCTCAATGTGATTGTTAATACATCGCCATAATAATAATGGTTTTTTTTAAGTATTCTTAAATAATAAATGATATTTTTCCCGAATCTGTAATTAGTTGCATAGAAAATATAAAGCTAAATTGTAATGGTCGATAATAAGTAAGGCTATCAACATATATACATCAACAACGCCTCTGACAAATTTGTAAGCTGTTTAACATAGACAGGACAATAATATAGATATAAGTCTTTGTGTATGAGAGGCAAATAAACATTGCTTAATTGATTTGTTGGTTGTTCAGCGTCAAATAAGCTGTAAGTCCTGGTATTTGAGAGGTAGCTAACCATTGCTTAATTGATTTGTTGGTTATTCAGCGTCAAATACGCTGTACGTCCTGGTATTTGAGAGGCAGCTAACCATTGCTTAATTGATGTGTTGGTTATTCAGCGTCAAATAAGATGTACGTCCTGGTATTTGAGAGGCAAATAAACATTGCTTAATTGATTTGTTGGTTGTTCAGCGTCAAATAAGCTGTAAGTCCTGGTATTTGAGAGGCAGCTAACCATTGCTTAATTGATTTGTTGGTTATTCAGCGTCAAATACGCTGTACGTTCTGGTATTTGAGAGGCAGCTAACCATTACTTAATTGATTTGTTGGTTATTCAGCGTCAAATAAGCTGTACGTCCTGGTATTTGAGAGGCAGCTAACCATTGCTTAATTGATTTGTTGGTTGTTCAGCGTCACATAAGCTGTAAGTCCTGGTGTTTGAGAGGCAAATAAGCATTGCTTAATTGAGTGGTTTGTTGATCAGCGTCGAGTGAACAGTAAGTCCAGGTGTATGAGAGGCAGCTAACCATTGTTTAATTGAGTGGTTTGTTGATATGCGTCGAGTGAACAGTAAGTCCAGGTGTATGAGAGGCAGCTAACCATTGTTTAATTGAGTGGTTTGTTGATCAGCGTCGAGTGAACAGTAAATCCAGGTGTATGAGAGGCAGCTAACCATTGTTTAATTGAGTAGTTTGTTGATCATCGTCAAGTGAGCAATATGTCCTGGTATTTGAGAGGCACACAAGCAACATAAGCATTCGGTCGGCCTTCCTCAGAGGTGTACATTGTAGCGAGCAAGGACGGTCTTCATGAGGGGTGTACATCGTCGCGATTAAACAAGTTTCCATTCCTGTAACCTGGGTTTGTTCTCAACTGGATTTGAAATTCTCTTATTCGGGTGTTTTATATACAATTACTCAGTATACATGCAACATAAATGTCTCCCATGAATGGTTTTGTGTTCAACCTGGACTTGAAACTTTGCATCTCGGGAAATTCATACACAGGTGCAAAAAACCTACTTTGAAAATATATAGCAGTCGTTGAAAATGTGGGGTTGTTATCAATTCAGTTCATTCACCAGAATAATAAACTGTATCCCACTTTTAAAATATGATCAAACCCAATTCGTCACATGTACTTTTAGACGATATTACCATACCGGAACCAAGCCATTTATACGTTAAAAAATAAATTAACCTGAAGTGCATTGCCAATATTATATTATAATTGTCATTACTAATGTGCATTAGACTTTAGATCTCCATGAAAGTATAAGAGCTAACAATAAAATAAGTCCTAATAATAACTTCGGCGCGTGTCGTATATTGGAGAAGAATATTTTTCAGAGAACCCAGTTTCAAGGTCATAAAACTTCAAGTACCAGTTTTGCACTCGTACTAGAAAAATACCCAATCATAAAACTATCCAGTATCTGAAGTGTTCTGATTGGACGAATTTTGTCATATTTTCTGGGGAGGGGGATGTTTGTGTTTTCTCTCATGGTTGTACATGTATGACGGGTATATCAGATAAGTGATACCTGTGTGACATTCATATTCCCATCTTATCCATAGTTGCATTCATGTATTTCAATGAGATTGAGATATTCCGGTCTCCCTGAATCTTCTGAGTAAAACAGTGCATACGGATCTTTACCCGCTATATTTGTATCCACTCACTTTTTAATTTGTCTTTGTATATTTTTTATGTACGGTCTTTAATTAAAACATATAACCATATCCGTATTAATTCACAAACAAACAAACTTTCGCGCTTGATTGCTTAGGAACCGGAACTTCGTCACATATCTCAAGTAGTATATATATAATGACATTGACACAAAAAGCACACACCTCTAATCCTACAACTGCAACATACAGATTGCATCAATGAAAAGATTAAAGATCACATTTGTTGTAAAAACAAATGAATCCAGACACATCCGATATCAGTTAATGCTAAAGTCGATATCTAATTTAGTTGAGTGCGCACGACGCGTTCCTGTAACAACCTTCATTAGGTACGTTCATAGTCAACAGATTGAACAGCAAACGAATTAAGCAATCAAAGGACCTAACAGGACAGACAAAACCTGCTATGGTTATCTATGCTGAAGGGAGAGTGACTGCTGAGACGCTCAGCAAATTACAGTTCATTTGGGTTTGGATGTCATAATTAAGAAGGCAAATGTAAAGTTAAGGGAAATTATATCTGGTTTGTTCGCTAGCAATTCTATCTGCTAAAACATTTATCAGAATCACCTATGAGGTCAAGTCCGGTGCTTCGGTTTTGGGTTTATTGTTAAATAGGTTGTTAACAGGAAATGTTATCTATCACAGACATTCTGGCTGTCAAATGAAATAATAGAATTGTTTACCTACAGTGGTGGGAAGGGCTCGTTGGGGTGTGGGGCATACTTTCAGGGAATAAGAAATGCAAGTGCCACAATAACTGGTAAGATAAAGAGTGGATGTTAGACTTTTCTTTTCTAGCGTTGGTACCTATCGTTTTCGCAATGTTAACTTGGTTTTATCAATTCCAATGCATAAACATACTGTCCAGAAAAGACAATCTCTTGTTCCTATTAGTAATAATAAAACATCTCATTATGAAAAGAAAGCTTCAATAGTGATCGTCAACAATTTAATCAATATCAACAAAATCAAAACCTATCACTCAAGTCAAACCATTGAATATACTCAACACAACGACATATCTGTAAGAAAAGGCAGGTCCTGGTTTGGGACATACACAAAAAGGTGGCGGGATTAAGCTGGCAAATGATATCCAAATCCGCAGTCTCTTGATAATTAAATTATTTAGTTTACTCGTCCATTGGTACTGTTAATGATTTGTAACAACATCCAATTTATTGTATATTGCATGTGCACAAGACGAATTTCTGATGTATTGGTTCAGACGACGTCTTCCTACAAATATAGGTTAATCTTCACTAGTTATCTTTCCGGAGTTCTTGATGACTATTTTAGACATGGAATAGACATTACGTTGAGCAACACCTTAGCTCCTACCACAATTGCTGGTTAGATTTATATTATTAAATTACTACACACTTGGTATGTCCCTTTGAAAGATATATTATCCATCATAGCTTATAATTCTCTATATTATACAATTGCTTGTGTATGCTTGTTCTGCATGGGCTCCTCCAATAAGGCGAAATTGGGAAACACGCAGTGGTTCAACATAGGGCCTACCAGCTTCGTCACCACACAGCAGCGAAAAAACATTAAGTGTTGGTGATATGCAACAACACTTAAACCGGAGCTGTCTGAAGACGGACATAATGTCATGGTGTATAAAATAGCAAAATACCCTTGAGAGAATTTCGACACATGCCTTCATCATTGTAAGACTGGAGAAAGACAAGAATTCCCCGTACGATATCTGATTGAAACCGGCTGCCATAGCTGTTGGGTCTTCTATCAAATACTAATTTGTGAAACCTGCTCCGCTATAACCATTTTCAATTGTCATGTGCAACCTTTTTCAAGTAGTTGAAGGTGGTCTGATTTGATGTGATTTATTGTGTTTAATGCCACTTTCAGCAATATTTCAACAATATCATGGCGACCAGTTTTAGTGGTGGAAGAAACCGGAGTACCCGGAGAGAACCATCGACCATGGCCAAGCAACTGGTAAGCTTTATCACTTGCGGCTGCGAGTCGAGTACATCCGTTTCTGTAATTTACGAAGCCGGGCGCGAACCCACGCCGTATTGGTGCCAGGCTTGTATGAGTTGTTAGGTAATCCAGCTACCTAACTCATTGAGCCACCCTGAAGACGGTCTGTGTAAGGTTGATATAAGCATAAGAGGTTGCTCATACGTTTAAGTCTGGTCTATATACACTACAATTCTACTCTAATTAGTTACTTGATATTAGGTTTTAAAGTTAGAATCCATATCCAATTAAATAATAACAATGTTTGCCCAGCAGTCGTCCTACAGTAGTGTTTTATATCTGCGTGGATGTTATTTTAGAGGGTTTTTTTCTTTCTTAGAATCGGTCACAAAGTATTTTATTGTATGTATTCACATAGTATAGCAATCCTATGGTTATCCAATAAATAATTTATTTCTATAAATGTAACCAATATACTCTGATAGAATGTAATTAAGTGTATGTTAGTAAATACACTTACAAAGTTCCCCCAGGGAACACTGCTGTCATTGATACAAAAAGAACATTTAATTGCTTTCACTTTAATGTAAAAGTAGTCAGTTACCTGGTGGTTCCATATATAGAATTAAAAGATAAGGGCTGTCAGACGATCAACAAACTAATTAACGACATGCATACATCAAAAGTTGTCCCACCAGAGGTGTGTCAGACAAAACCATGCTCTCTTCAAGATGGAAAACTGCGATTCCTATTTTATAAAGAGTACAGAATTTGTTAGAAAATTGTTGATGACTTATGTTGACATTGTGGTAACAATTAACACATATACAGAGTACAAAAAATTCATTTCTCCCGAGATTTGATTCAACGATTTACCGTAATCTTTGAAAACACGTTAGCTATAATATTATGAAGGCAATATCATGAATATTATTTCTCAGCAATTTGACCCATATATATCCTCTCAATTAGTTATTGTTAGTCTGCTTATGTCTATGTACTTACTTTAAAAAAGTGCATGTGCGTGTATGTGTGTGTCTGTCTGTCGTTCGGTCTGTCTGTTATTGATATCGAATTTGTCTCTTTCAACGATTTTTCTATTTCATTGTGGAACTATTTGGACAGTGTGGTATTTTATGCTTTTCATTTTCCATAGAGCTATTTTGGCCAAAGTGGAAATCGGAAACAATCCAGAAAGGAGCAACCCAATAAAGGTTTAGAAACATGAAAAATGGATAAAAAAATACTAAATATCAATTCCTGATGAAAACCGTATATTTAAAGCCATAATAAAAATGTGCAGCCAATAAATCGTTGTTTAGGTTCTTGATAACACTCGTTTGTCAATTTACAAGATTAGAGGAGGCCATGTTCTGACCAAGTTGGTTCGGTTGGGTTAATATTGTTTATCGGCGTTTTAGCAATTTCAGCTATATAATAACTACCTTACTTAAAAGGGGAGAGAAACTATGACAGTTAAAACGAACTAACCGGTTGAAATGCCCCCCCCCCCCCCCTTTCCTCACCACCACCACCACCCCCACCCCCTCCACTATGTTCATATATTTAGATCAATCTAAATGTTTAATGAACCCTTCCCTAACAATAATCGGGACCGCCGTAGTCGTGATCGTATGGTAATTTTATTTACAACTGCCTATGCAATAAGTGCATATCACCACTAAAATTGTGAGTTCGAACTCCGAATACTCAATACTTAATACAACAACATTATGTGATAAAGTTTGTCAGTGGCTTGAGGCAGGTTTGCGGTTTTCTCCACCGATAACATTTACCACCACGAAATGACTGAACTATTGTTGAAAGTGGCGTTAAACATCGTAAACCTAACTCTTAATGTGCTTGACCCCTTCCCTAATAATAATATTTCTCTATGATATCAAAATTCAATGGTCCATCAACAACAACAGTATGGATAACTATTATGACTTGCCACAACTTAACAACTCTCTTTTGAAGCTGTGTTCCTCATACCATATTACATTGTCAGTAGATGGTGGGTAGATTCATCTTATCACCGGGTTTGTAACTAAATTAACTCGACGGGTGCCACTAGTGGAGTAGGAACTGCCTATCCTTCGGAGCACCCGAGTTCTTCCCCAGTTTTTAGTGGGGTTCGAGTTACTCGATCTTTAGCTTTATATGCATGTTTTGTAGATTGTTGTTTGTCCTTTTGTACTTTTTCATTTGGCCATTGTGTTGTTTGTTCTTCTTCGATATATGGATTATAATTGCCCCTTTGGTATCTTCAAACTCTTCTTCTAGTACGTGTATAGTGGTAGGTAATGTGCATCATATGATATCCCATTTATGTTTTCATTAGTACATGAACCAGACGAATTGACATTAATTCTACTTTGTATAATTTGAATCAAGTTTTATAGAGATTTATGACGATGACAAACTACAAAGTTTCGAAGAAGGTAATTATCCGAAAATAAAAACAATACCAATACAACGGCAACACAAACCAAAAGACCCAAGTTTCTACAACAAGGACAACTGTATTACAAAAGACCCAAGCTTCTACAACAAGGACAACTGTATTACAAAAGACCCAAGCTTCTACAACAAGGACAACTGTATTACAAAAGACCCAAGCTTCCACAACAAGGACAACTGTATTACAAAAGACCCAAGCTTCTACAACAAGGACAACTGTATTACAAAAGACCCAAGCTTCTACAACAAGGACAACTGTATTACAAAAGTCCCAAGCTTCTACAACAAGGACAACTGTATTACAAAAGACCCAAGCTTCTACAACAAGGACAACTGTATTACAAAAGACCCAAGCTTCTACAACAAGGACAACTGTATTACAAAAGACCCAAGCTTCTACAACAAGGACAACTGTATTACAAAAGACCCAAGCTTCCACAACAAGGACAACTGTATTACAAAAGACCCAAGCTTCTACAACAAGGACAACTGTATTACAAAAGACCCAAGCTTCTACAACAAGGACAACTGTATTACAAAAGTCCCAAGCTTCTACAACAAGGACAACTGTATTACAAAAGACCCAAGCTTCTACAACAAGGACAACTGTATTACAAAAGACCCAAGCTTCTACAACAAGGACAACTGTATTACAAAAGACCCAAGCTTCTACAACAAGGAAAACTGTATTACAAAAGACCCAAGCTTCTACAACAAGGACAACTGTATTACAAAAGACCCAAGCTTCTACAACAAGGACAACTGTATTACAAAAGACCCAAGCTTCTACAACAAGGACAACTGTATTACAAAAGACCCAAGCTTCTACTACAAGGACAACTGTATTACAAAAGACCCAAGCTTCTACAACAAGGACAACTATATTACAAAAGACCCAAGCTTCTACAACAAGGACAACTGTATTACAAAAGACCCAAGCTTCTACAACAAGGACAACTGTATTACAAAAGACCCAAGCTTCTACAACAAGGACAACTGTATTACAAAAGACCCAAGCTTCTACAACAAGGACAACTGTATTACAAAAGACCCAAGCTTCTACAACAAGGACAACTGTATTACAAAAGACCCAAGCTTCTACAACAAGGACAACTGTATTACAAAAGACCCAAGCTTCCACAACAAGGACAACTGTATTACAAAAGACCCAAGCTTCTACAACAAGGACAACTGTATTACAAAAGACCCAAGCTTCTACAACAAGGACAACTGTATTACAAAAGTCCCAAGCTTCTACAACAAGGACAACTGTATTACAAAAGACCCAAGCTTCTACAACAAGGACAACTGTATTACAAAAGACCCAAGCTTCTACAACAAGGACAACTGTATTACAAAAGACCCAAGCTTCTACAACAAGGACAACTGTATTACAAAAGACCCAAGCTTCCACAACAAGGACAACTGTATTACAAAAGACCCAAGCTTCTACAACAAGGACAACTGTATTACAAAAGACCCAAGCTTCTACAACAAGGACAACTGTATTACAAAAGTCCCAAGCTTCTACAACAAGGACAACTGTATTACAAAAGACCCAAGCTTCTACAACAAGGACAACTGTATTACAAAAGACCCAAGCTTCTACAACAAGGACAACTGTATTACAAAAGACCCAAGCTTCTACAACAAGGAAAACTGTATTACAAAAGACCCAAGCTTCTACAACAAGGACAACTGTATTACAAAAGACCCAAGCTTCTACAACAAGGACAACTGTATTACAAAAGACCCAAGCTTCTACAACAAGGACAACTGTATTACAAAAGACCCAAGCTTCTACTACAAGGACAACTGTATTACAAAAGACCCAAGCTTCTACAACAAGGACAACTATATTACAAAAGACCCAAGCTTCTACAACAAGGACAACTGTATTACAAAAGACCCAAGCTTCTACAACAAGGACAACTGTATTACAAAAGACCCAAGCTTCTACAACAAGGACAACTGTATTACAAAAGACCCAAGCTTCTACAACAAGGACAACTGTATTACAAAAGACCCAAGCTTCTACAACAAGGACAACTGTATTACAAAAGACCCAAGCTTCTACAACAAGGACAACTGTATTACAAAAGACCCAAGCTTCTACAACAAGGACAACTGTATTACAAAAGACCCAAGCTTCTACAACAAGGACAACTGTATTACAAAAGACCCAAGCTTCTACAACAAGGACAACTGTATTACAAAAGACCCAAGCTTCTACAACAAGGACAACTGTATTACAAAAGACCCAAGCTTCTACAACAAGGACAACTGTATTACAAAAGACCCAAGCTTCTACAACAAGGACAACTGTATTACAAAAGACCCAAGCGTCTACAACAAGGACAACTGTATTACAAAAGACCCAAGCTTCTACAACAAGGACAACTGTATTACAAAAGACCCAAGCTTCTACAACAAGGACAACTGTATTACAAAAGACCCAAGCGTCTACAACAAGGACAACTGTATTACAAAAGACCCAAGCTTCTACAACAAGGACGACTGTATTACAATCTGTAAGATGCTGGGGTGGCATCTCTTGTCCAATAAATTATTTGATTTGATTTGATTTTTGGTGTTTTGACGCCACTTTCAGCAATAGTTCAGCTATATCATGACGACCAGTTTTAGTGGTGGAAGAAGCCGGAGTACCCGGAGAGAACCACCGACCATGTCCAAGAAACTGGTAAACTTTATCACTTGCGGCTGCGAGTCGAGTGCACCATTTTTGTAATTTACAAAGCCGGGCGGGAACTCACGCTGTCCAATAAATGAAATCATTCGTGAGCACTCCTAACGCTAAATAGAAATTAAATATATGGAAACAAATTGTGTGCAGATAAAGAAAGTTTATGCAATGATGGTCATCAATTCCACCAATATCAACAAAACAAACAATCCCCTCTCATCTTAACTGAATTCATTCAACACAAAAAAGACCGCGACATATATCTTTGGAAATCTAGGTCCTGACTTGGGACAGTCACAAATGTGTGGCGAGATTTAACTAGTTATAGGATACTTGTAGCATTGGTCGGCAATTTACCAGATGACCTGATGACTTATTACATTTACATAATTAAATAATAAGTTATAGTGGGTATGTTGTAACAAGTTTAAATTGCCGTTTTCGAATATAAATTTACAAGGATTTTTCTACATTTTATTATTTTAGACGTTTCATGTTACATTGTCACTTTTGACGTTTGTATACATGTCAATACAGTGACTGTTAAAACAGACAGAAATAAAGAAAGGATATAAACAAAACTATAACAACTAACAAATCATACAAATTATGTAAAATTAACAATGCAATGATAATTTTATTGATATTTTTTCAAGTTATAGTTGGGGATTATTGGTTGCCATGACTACTTATATGCCTAAAGTAAAGCAAAATATATATTACAAAACCTTATAAAAACACACTCAGCATGTAGTACAATATAAATGCAAATAAATAGCAAAAGAAATAAAGGTCAAGGTTGGTCAAGCCTGGGTAAGGTCGTTGATTGATGACGACAAGTCTAACCCACTGACATGCGTTGGGAGTCCGATATTCAAGTAAGGTCGTTGACTGATGCCCAATAGTCTAACCCACTGACATGAATTGGGAGTCTATTCAAGTACGGTCGTTGACTGATGCCCACAAGTCTAACCCACTGACATGGATTGGGAGTCCGATATTCAGATAAAGGCGTTGACTTATGCCCACAAGTCTAACACACTGACATGGATTGGTAGTCCGATATTCAGATAATGTCGTTGATTAATGACGACAAGTCTAACCCACTGACATGGGTTGGGAGTTCGATATTCAGGTAAGGTCGTTGCCTGAGGACGACAAGTCTAACACACTGACATGGGTTGGCGCTCCGATACTCGATTTCTCATGTGTTAAGGTTTTCAGACGCCTACTCATCAACAAGGGTCAAGGGTGGCCAAGCGCGGGTAAGGTCGTTGACATGATCACAAGTCTAACATCACTGATATCGGTCGGCGCTCCGATACTGGCCTCTTAAGTGTTAAGGTATGCAGACACCTATCTATCAAGGGTTTAACATGTGCTTATTTTAGCTGTCATGTGTTTCCTCTCAGTTTACAGACACCTACCCATCAACAAGGGTTTAAAAGGTGTTTATCTTAACTGTACCGGGTTTCCTCTCAGGTTACAGACACCTACCCATCAACAAGGGTTTCACAGGTGTTTATCTTAACTGTACCGGGTTTCCTCTCAGGTTACAGACACATACCCATCAACAAGGGTTTCACAGGTGTTTATCTTAACTGTACCGGGTTTCGGTTTCATCTCAGGTTACAGACACCTACCCATCAACAAGGGTTTAACAGGTGTCTATTTTAACTGTTCGAGGTTTCCTTTCAGCTTAGAGACACCTACCCATCAACAAGAGTTTGACAGGTTTTTATCTTAACTGTACCGGGTTTCCTCTCAGCTTACAGACACCTATCCATCAACAAGGGTTTGACAGGTGTTTATTTTAACTGTACCGGGTTTCCTCTCAGTTTACAGACACCTACCCATCAACAAGTGTTTGACAGGTGTTTATTTTAGCTGTACTGGGTTTCCTCTCAGTTCACAGACACCTACCCATCAACAAGGTTTTTACATGTGTTTAGTTTAACTGTGCTGGGTTTCCTCTCAGTTTACAGACACATATCCATCAACAAGGGTTTGACAGGTGTTTATTTTAGCTGTACTGGGTTTCCTCTCAGTTCACAGACACCTACCCATCAACAAGGTTTTTACATGTGTTTAGTTTAACTGTGCTGGGTTTCCTCTCAGTTTACAGACACCTACCCATCAACAAGGGTTTCACAGGTGTTTATCTTAACTGTACCGGGTTTCGTCTCAGTGTACAGACACCTATCCATCAACAAGGGTTTAACAGGTGTCTATTTTAACTGTTCGAGGTTTCCTTTCAGTTTAGAGACACCTACCCATCAACAAGAGTTTGACAGGTGTTTATCTTAACTGTACCGGGTTTCCTCTCAGCTTGCAGACACCTATCCATCAACAAGGTTTTGACAGGTGTTTATTTTAACTGTACCGGGTTTCCTCTCAGTTTACAGACACCTACCCATCAACAAGGGTTTGACAGGTGTTTATTTTAGCTGTACTGGGTTTCCTCTCAGTTTACAGACACCTACCCATCAACAAGGGTTTGACAGGTGTTTATTTTAACTGTACCGGGTTTCCTCTCAGTTTACAGACACCTAACCATCAACAAGGGTTTGACAGGTGTTTATTTTAACTGTACCGGGTTTCCTCTCAGTTTACAGACACCTACCCATCAACAAGGGTTTGACAGGTGTTTATTTTAACTGTACCGGGTTTCCTCTCAGTTTACAGACACCTATCCATCAACAAGGGTTTGACAGGTGTTTATCTTAACTGTACCGGGTTTCCTCTCAGTGTACAGACACCTACCCATCAACAAGGGTTTAACAGGTGTCTATTTTAACTGTTCGAGGTTTACTTTCAGTTTACAGACACCTACCCATCAACAAGAGTTTGACAGGTGTTTATCTTAACTGTACCGGGTTTCTTCTCAGCTTACAGACACCTATCCATCAACAAGGGTTTGACAGGTGTTTATTTTAACTATACCGGGTTTCCTCTCAGTTTACAGACACCTACCCATCAACAAGGTTTTTACATGTGTTTAGTTTAACTGTGCTGGGTTTCCTCTCAGTTTACAGACACCTACCCATCAATAAGGTTTTTACATGTGTTTAGTTTAACTGTGCTGGGTTTCCTCTCAGTTTACAGACACCTACCCATCAACAAGGGTTTCACAGGTGTTTATCTTAACTGTACCGGGTTTCCTCTCAGTGTACAGACACCTACCCATCAACAAGGGTTTAACAGGTGTCTATTTTAACTGTTCGAGGTTTACTTTCAGTTTACAGACACCTACCCATCAACAAGAGTTTGACAGGTGTTTATCTTAACTGTACCGGGTTTCTTCTCAGCTTACAGACACCTATCCATCAACAAGGGTTTGACAGGTGTTTATTTTAACTATACCGGGTTTCCTCTCAGTTTACAGACACCTACCCATCAACAAGGTTTTTACATGTGTTTAGTTTAACTGTGCTGGGTTTCCTCTCAGTTTATAGACACCTACCCATCAATAAGGTTTTTACATGTGTTTAGTTTAACTGTGCTGGGTTTCCTCTCAGTTCACAGACACCTACCCATCAACAAGGTTTTTACATGTGTTTAGTTTAACTGTGCTGGGTTTCCTCTCAGTTTACACACACCTACCCATCTACAAAGGTTTGACAGGTGTTTACTTTAGCTGTACCGGGTTTCCTCTCAGTTCACAGACACCTACCCATCAACAAGGTTTTTACATGTGTTTAGTTTAACTGTGCTGGGTTTCCTCTCAGTTCACAGACACCTATCCATCAACAAGGGTTTGACAGGTGTTTATTTTAGCTGTGATGGGTTTGCTCTCAGTTCACAGACACCTATCCATCAACAAGGATTTGATAGGTGTTTATTTTAGCTGTACCGGGTTTCCTCTCAGTTTACAGACACCTACCCATCAACAAGGTTTTTACATGTGTTTAGTTTAACTGTGCTGGGTTTCCTCTCAGTTTACAGACACCTACCCATCAACAAGGTTTTTACATGTGTTTAGTTTAACTGTGCTGGGTTTCCTCTCAGTTTACAGACACCTACCCATCAATAAGGTTTTTACATGTGTTTAGTTTAACTGTGCTGGGTTTCCTCTGAGATTACAGACACCTACCCATCAACAAGGGTTTCACAGGTGTTTATCTTAACTGTACCGGGTTTCCTCTCAGTGTACAGACACCTACCCATCAACAAGGGTTTAACAGGTGTCTATTTTAACTGTTCGAGGTTTACTTTCAGTTTACAGACACCTACCCATCAACAAGAGTTTGACAGGTGTTTATCTTAACTGTACCGGATTTCTTCTCAGCTTACAGACACCTATCCATCAACAAGGGTTTGACAGGTGTTTATTTTAACTATACCGGGTTTCCTCTCAGTTTACAGACACCTACCCATCAACAAGGTTTTTACATGTGTTTAGTTTAACTGTGCTGGGTTTCCTCTCAGTTTACAGACACCTACCCATCAATAAGGTTTTTACATGTGTTTAGTTTAACTGTGCTGGGTTTCCTCTCAGTTCACAGACACCTACCCATCAACAAGGTTTTTACATGTGTTTAGTTTAACTGTGCTGGGTTTCCTCTAAGTTTACACACACCTACCCATCTACAAAGGTTTGACAGGTGTTTACTTTAGCTGTACCGGGTTTCCTCTCAGTTTACAGACACCTACCCATCAACAAGGTTTTTACATGTGTTTAGTTTAACTGTGCTGGGTTTCCTCTCAGTTCACAGACACCTATCCATCAACAAGGGTTTGACAGGTGTTTATTTGAGCTGTGATGGGTTTGCTCTCAGTTCACAGACACCTATCCATCAACAAGGATTTGATAGGTGTTTATTTTAGCTGTACCGGGTTTCCTCTCAGTTTACAGACACCTACCCATCAACAAGTGTTTGACAGGTGTTTATTTTAGCTGTACTGGGTTTCCTCTCAGTTCACAGACACCTACCCATCAACAAGTGTTTGACAGGTGTTTATTTTAGCTGTATTGGGTTTCCTCTCAGTTCACAGACACCTTCCCATCAACAAGGTTTTTACATGTGTTTAGTTTAACTGTGCTGGGTTTCCTCTCAGTTTACAGACACATATCCATCAACAAGGGTTTGACAGGTGTTTATTTTAGCTGTACTGGGTTTCCTCTCAGTTCACAGACACCTATCCATCAACAAGGTTTTTACATGTGTTTAGTTTAACTGTGCTGGGTTTCCTCTCAGTTTACAGACACCTACCCATCAACAAGGTTTCTACATGTGTTTAGTTTAATTGTGCTGGGCTTCCTCTCAGTTTACAGACACCTATCCATCAACAAGGGTTTGCCAGGTGTTTATTTTAGCTGTACTGGGTTTCCTCTCAGTTCACAGACACCTACCCATCAACAAGGTTTTTACATGTGTTTAGTTTAACTGTGCTGGGTTTCCTCTCAGTTTACAGACACCTACCCATCAACAAGGGTTTCACAGGTGTTTATCTTAACTGTACCGGGTTTCGTCTCAGTGTACAGACACTTATCCATCAACAAGGGTTTAACAGGTGTCTATTTTAACTGTTCGAGGTTTCCTTTCAGTTTAGAGACACCTACCCATCAACAAGAGTTTGACAGGTGTTTATCTTAACTGTACCGGGTTTCCTCTCAGCTTGCAGACACCTATCCATCAACAAGGTTTTGACAGGTGTTTATTTTAACTGTACCGGGTTTCCTCTCAGTTTACAGACACCTACCCATCAACAAGGGTTTGACAGGTGTTTATTTTAGCTGTACTGGGTTTCCTCTCAGTTCACAGACACCTACCCATCAACAAGGTTTTTACATGTTTTTAGTTTAACTGTGCTGGGTTTCCTCTCAGTTTACAGACACGTATCCATCAACAAGGGTTTGACAGGTGTTTATTTTAGCTGTACTGGGTTTCCTCTCAGTTCACAGACACCTACCCATCAACAAGGTTTTTACATGTGTTTAGTTTAACTGTGCTGGGTTTCCTCTCAGTTTACAGACACCTACCCATCAACAAGGGTTTCACAGGTGTTTATCTTAACTGTACCGGGTTTCCTCTCAGTGTACAGACACCTACCCATCAACAAGGGTTTAACAGGTGTTTATTTTAACTGTTCGAGGTTTACTTTCAGTTTACAGACACCTACCCATCAACAAGAGTTTGACAGGTGTTTATCTTAACTGTACCGGGTTTCTTCTCAGCTTACAGACACCTATCCATCAACAAGGGTTTGACAGGTGTTTATTTTAACTATACCGGGTTTCCTCTCAGTTTACAGACACCTACCCATCAATAAGGTTTTTACATGTGTTTAGTTTAACTGTGCTGGGTTTCCTCTCAGTTCACAGACACCTACCCATCAACAAGGTTTTTACATGTGTTTAGTTTAACTGTGCTGGGTTTCCTCTAAGTTTACACACACCTACCCATCTACAAAGGTTTGACAGGTGTTTACTTTAGCTGTACCGGGTTTCCTCTCAGTTTACAGACACCTACCCATCAACAAGGTTTTTACATGTGTTTAGTTTAACTGTGCTGGGTTTCCTCTCAGTTCACAGACACCTCTCCATCAACAAGGGTTTGACAGGTGTTTATTTTAGCTGTGATGGGTTTGCTCTCAGTTCACAGACACCTATCCATCAACAAGGATTTGATAGGTGTTTATTTTAGCTGTACCGGGTTTCATCTCAGTTTACAGACACCTATCCATCAACAAGGGTTTTGCAGGTGTTTATTTTAGCTGTACCGGGTTTCCTCTCAGTTCACAGACACCTATCCATCAACAAGGGTTTCACAGGTGTTTATTTTAGCTGTACGGGGTTTCCTCTCCTTTCACAGACACCTATCCATCAAAAAGGGTTTTACGGGTGTTTATTTTAGCTGTATTGGGTTTCCTCTCAGTTCACAGCCACCTATCCATCAACAAGGTGTTTACATGTGTTTAGTTTAACTGTGCTGGGTTTCCTCTCAGCTTACAGACACCTATCCATCAACAAGGGTTTTACAGGTGTTTATTTTAGCTGTACCGGGTTTCCTCTCATTTCACAGACACCTATCCATCAACAAGGGTTTTACAGGTGTTTATTTTAGCTGTACCGGGTTTCCTCTCAGTTTACAGACACCTATCCATCAACAAGTGTTTGACAGGTGTTTATTTTAGATGTACCGGGTTTCCTCTCAGTTCACAGACACCTACCCATCAACAAGGTTTTTAAATGTGTTTAGTTTAATTGTGCTGGGCTTCCTCTCAGCTTACAGACACCTACCCATCAACAAGGGTTTGACAGGTGTTTATTTTAGATGTACTGTGTTTCCTCTCAGTTCACAGACACCTACCCATCAACAAGGTTTTTACATGTGTTTAGTTTAATTGTGCTGGGTTTCCTCTCAGTTTACAGACACATATCCATCAACAAGGGTTTGACAGGTGTTTATTTTAGCTGTATTGGGTTTCCTCTCAGTTTACAGACACCTACCCATCAACAAGGTTTTTACATGTGTTTAGTTTAACTGTGCTGGGTTTCCTCTCAGTTTACAGACACATATCCATCAACAAGGGTTTGACAGGTTTTTATTTTAGCTGTACTGGGTTTCCTCTCAGTTCACAGACACCTACCCATCAACAAGGTTTGTACATGTGTTTAGTTTAACTGTGCTGGGTTTCCTCTCAGTTTACAGACACCTACCCATCAACAAGGGTTTCACAGGTGTTAATCTTAACTGTACCGGGTTTCCTCTCAGGTTACAGACACCTATCCATCAACAAGGGTTTAACAGGTGTCTATTTTAACTGTTCGAGGTTTACTTTCAGTTTACAGACACCTACCCATCAACAAGAGTTTGACAGGTGTTTATCTTAACTGTACCGGGTTTCCTCTCAGCTTACAGACACCTATCCATCAACAATGGTTTGACAGGTGTTTATTTTAACTGTGCTGGGTTTTCTCTCAGTTTACAGACACATATCCATCAACAAGGGTTTGACAGGTGTTTATTTTAGCTGTACTGGGTTTCCTCTCAGTTCACAGACACCTACCCATCAACAAGGTTTTTACATGTGTTTAGTTTAACTGTGCTGGGTTTCCTCTCAGTTTACAGACACATATCCATCAACAAGGGTTTGACAGGTGTTTATTTTAGCTGTACTGGGTTTCCTCTCTGTTCACAGACACCTACCCATCAACAATGTTTGTACCTTTGTTTAGTTTAACTGTGCTGGGTTTCCTCTCAGTTTACAGACACCTACCCATCAACAAGGGTTTCACAGGTGTTAATCTTAACTGTACCGGGTTTCCTCTCAGGTTACAGACACCTATCCATCAACAAGGGTTTAACAGGTGTCTATTTTAACTGTTCGAGGTTTACTTTCAGTTTACAGACACCTATCCATCAACAAGGGTTTGGCAGGTGTTTATTTTAACTATACCGGGTTTCCTCTCAGTTTACAGACACCTACCCATCAACAAGGTTTTTACATGTGTTTAGATTAACTGTGCTGGGTTTCCTCTCAGTTCACAGACACCTACCCATCAACAAGGTTTTTACATGTGTTTAGTTTAACTGTGCTGGGTTTCCTCTCAGTTTACAGACACATATCCATCAACAAGGGTTTGACAGGTTTCATTTTAGCTGTACCGGGTTTCCTCTCTGTTCACAGACACCTACCCATCAACAAGGTTTGTACATGTGTTTAGTTTAACTCTGCTGGGTTTCCTCTCAGTTTACAGACACCTACCCATCAACAAGGGTTTCACAGGTGTTAATCTTAACTGTACTGGGTTTCCTCTCAGGTTACAGACACCTATCCATCAACAAGGGTTTAACAGGTGTCTATTTTAACTGTTCGAGGTTTACTTTCAGTTTACAGACACCTACCCATCAACAAGAGTTTGACAGGTGTTTATCTTAAATGTACCGGGTTTCCTCTCAGTTTACAGACAACTATCCATCAACAAGGGTTTGACAGGTGTTTATTTTAACAATACCGGGTTTCCCCTCAGTTTACAGACACCTACCCATCAACAAGGTTTTTACATGTGTTTAGTTTAACTGTGCTGGGTTTCCTCTCAGTTCAAAGACACCTATCCATCAACAAGGATTTGATAGGCGTTTATTTTAGCTGTAACGGATTTCCTCTCAGTTTACAGACACCTATCCATCAACAAAGGTTTTGCGGGTGTTTATTTAAGCTGTACCGGGTTTCCTCTCATTTCACAGACACCTATCCATCAACAAGGGTTTTACAGGTGTTTATTTTAGCTGTACTGGGCTTCCTCTCAGTTTACAGACGCCTATCCATCAACAAGTGTTTGACAGGTGTTTATTTTAGATGTACTGGGTTTCCTCTCAGTTCACAGACACCTACCCATCTACAAGGTTTTTACATGTGTTTAGTTTAATTGTGCTGGGCTTCCTCTCAGTTTACAGACACCTACCCATCAACAAGGGTTTGACAGGTGTTTATGTTAGCTGTACTGGGTTTCCTCTCAGTTTACAGACACCTATCCATCAACAAGGGTTTGACAGGTGTTTATTTTAGCTGTACTGGGTTTCCTCTCAGTTTACAGACACCTATCCATCAACAAGGGTTTAACAGGTGTCTATTTTAACTGTTCGAGGTTTACTTTCAGTTTACAGACACCTATCCATCAACAAGGGTTTGGCAGGTGTTTATTTTAACTATACCGGGTTTCCTCTCAGTTTACAGACACCTACCCATCAACAAGGTTTTTACATGTGTTTAGATTAACTGTGCTGGGTTTCCTCTCAGTTCACAGACACCTACCCATCAACAAGGTTTTTACATGTGTTTAGTTTAACTGTGCTGGGTTTCCTCTCAGTTTACAGACACATATCCATCAACAAGGGTTTGACAGGTTTCATTTTAGCTGTACTGGGTTTCCTCTCTGTTCACAGACACCTACCCATCAACAAGGTTTGTACATGTGTTTAGTTTAGCTCTGCTGGGTTTCCTCTCAGTTTACAGACACCTACCCATCAACAAGGGTTTCACAGGTGTTAATCTTAACTGTACTGGGTTTCCTCTCAGGTTACAGACACCTATCCATCAACAAGGGTTTAACAGGTGTCTATTTTAACTGTTCGAGGTTTACTTTCAGTTTACAGACACCTACCCATCAACAAGAGTTTGACAGGTGTTTATCTTAAATGTACCGGGTTTCCTCTCAGTTTACAGACAACTATCCATCAACAAGGGTTTGACAGGTGTTTATTTTAACAATACCGGGTTTCCCCTCAGTTTACAGACACCTACCCATCAACAAGGTTTTTACATGTGTTTAGTTTAACTGTGCTGGGTTTCCTCTCAGTTCAAAGACACCTATCCATCAACAAGGATTTGATAGGCGTTTATTTTAGCTGTACCGGATTTCCTCTCAGTTTACAGACACCTATCCATCAACAAAGGTTTTGCGGGTGTTTATTTTAGCTGTACCGGGTTTCCTCTCATTTCACAGACACCTATCCATCAACAAGGGTTTTACAGGTGTTTATTTTAGCTGTACTGGGCTTCCTCTCAGTTTACAGACACCTCTCCATCAACAAGTGTTTGACAGGTGTTTATTTTAGATGTACTGGGTTTCCTCTCAGTTCACAGACACCTACCCATCTACAAGGTTTTTACATGTGTTTAGTTTAATTGTGCTGGGCTTCCTCTCAGTTTACAGACACCTACCCATCAACAAGGGTTTGACAGGTGTTTATGTTAGCTGTACTGGGTTTCCTCTCAGTTTACAGACACCTATCCATCAACAAGGGTTTGACAGGTGTTTATTTTAGCTGTACTGGGTTTCCTCTCAGTTTACAGACACCTATCCATCAACAAGGGTTTGACAGGTGTTTATTTTAGCTGTACCGGGTTTCCTCTCAGTTTACAGACACCTATCCATCAACAAGGGTTTGACAGGTGTTTGTTTTAGCTGTACCGGGTTTCCTCTCAGTTTACAGACACCTACCCATCAACAAGGGTTTGACAGTTGTTTATTTTAGCTGTACTGGGTTTCCTCTCAGTTTACTGACACCTATCCATCAACAAGGGTTTGATAGGTGTTTATTTTAGCTGTACTGGGTTTCCTCTCAGTTTACAGACACCTACCCATCAACAAGGTTTTTACATGTGTTTAGTTTAATTGTGCTGGGCTTCCTCTCAGTTTACAAACACCTATCCATCAACAAGGGTTTGACAGGTGTTTATTTTAGCTGTACTGGGTTTCCTCTCAGTTCACAGACATCTATCCATCAACAAGGGTTTGACAGGTGTTTATTTTAGCTGTACTGGGTTTCCTCTCAGTTTACAGACACCTATCCATCAACAAGGGTTTGACAGGGGTTAATTTTAGCTGTACCGAGTTTCCTCTCAGTTTACAGACACCTACCCATCAACAAGGTTTTTACATGTGTTTAGTTTAACTGTGCTGGGTTTCCTCTCAGTTCACAGACACCTATCCATCAACAAGGGTTTGACAGGTTTTTATTTTAGCTGTGCTGGGTTTCCTCTCAGTTCACAGACACCTATCCATCAACAAGGGTTTTGCAGGTGTTTATTTAAGCTGTACCGGGTTTCCTCTCATTTCACAGACACCTATCCATCAACAAGGGTTTTACAGGTGTTTATTTTAGCTCTACTGGGTTTCCTCTCAGTTTACAGACACCTACCCATCTACAAGGTTTTTACATGTGTTTAGTTTAATTGTGCTGGGCTTCCTCTCAGTTTACAGACACCTCTCCATCAACAAGGGTTTGACAGGTGTTTATTTTAGCTGTGCTGGGTTTCCTCTCAGTTCACAGACACCTATCCATCAACAAGGGTTTGACAGGTGTTTATTTTAGCTGTACCGGGTTTCCTCTCAGTTTACAGACACCTCTCCATCAACAAGTGTTTGACAGGTGTTTATTTTAGATCTACTGGGTTTCCTCTCAGTTCACAGACACCTACCCATCTACAAAGTTTTTACATGTGTTTAGTTTAATTGTGCTGGGCTTCCTCTCAGTTTACAGACACCTATCCATCAACAAGGGTTTGACAGGTGTTTATTTTAGCTGTACCGGGTTTCCTCTCAGTTTACAGACACCTACCCATCAAAAAGGGTTTGACAGGTGTTTATTTTAGCTGTACTGGGTTTCCTCTCAGTTTACAGACACGTACCCATCAACAAGTGTTTGACAGGTGTTTATTTTAGCTGTACTGGGTTTCCTCTCAGTTCACAGACACCTACCCATCAACAAGGTTTTTACATGTGTTTAGTTTAACTGTGCTGGGTTTCCTCTCAGTTTACAGACACCTACCCATCAACAAGGTTTTTACATGTGTTTAGTTTAACTGTGCTGGGTTTCCTCTCAGTTTACAGACACATATCCATCAACAAGGGTTTGACAGGTGTTTATTTTAGCTGTACTGGGTTTCCTCTCAGTTCACAGACACCTACCCTTCAACAAGGTTTTTACATGTGTTTAGTTTAACTGTGCTGGGTTTCCTCTCAGTTTACAGACACCTACCCATCAACAAGGGTTTCACAGGTGTTTATCTTAACTGTACCGGGTTTCGTCTCAGTGTACAGACACCTATCCATCAACAAGGGTTTAACAGGTGTCTATTTTAACTGTTCGAGGTTTCCTTTCAGTTTAGAGACACCTACCCATCAACAAGAGTTTGACAGGTGTTTATCTTAACTGTACCGGGTTTCCTCTCAGCTTGCAGACACCTATCCATCAACAAGGTTTTGACAGGTGTTTATTTTAACTGTACCGGGTTTCCTCTCAGTTTACAGACACCTACCCATCAACAAGGGTTTGACAGGTGTTTATTTTAGCTGTACTGGGTTTCCTCTCAGTTCACAGACACCTACCCATCAACAAGGTTTTTACATGTTTTTAGTTTAACTGTGCTGGGTTTCCTCTCAGTTTACAGACACGTATCCATCAACAAGGGTTTCACAGGTGTTTATCTTAACTGTACCGGGTTTCCTCTCAGTGTACAGACACCTACCCATCAACAAGGGTTTAACAGGTGTCTATTTTAACTGTTCGAGGTTTACTTTCAGTTTACAGACACCTACCCATCAACAAGAGTTTGACAGGTGTTTATCTTAACTGTACCGGGTTTCTTCTCAGCTTACAGACACCTATCCATCAACAAGGGTTTGACAGGTGTTTATTTTAACTATACCGGGTTTCCTCTCAGTTTACAGACACCTACCCATCAATAAGGTTTTTACATGTGTTTAGTTTAACTGTGCTGGGTTTCCTCTCAGTTCACAGACACCTACCCATCAACAAGGTTTTTACATGTGTTTAGTTTAACTGTGCTGGGTTTCCTCTAAGTTTACACACACCTACCCATCTACAAAGGTTTGACAGGTGTTTACTTTAGCTGTACCGGGTTTCCTCTCAGTTTACAGACACCTATCCATCAACAAGGTTTTTACATGTGTTTATTTTAGCTGTACTGGGTTTCCTCTCAGTTTACAGACACCTATCCATCAACAAGGGTTTGACATGTGTTTATTTTAGCTGTACTGGGTTTCCTCTCAGTTTACAGACACCTACCCATCAACAAGGTTTTTACATGTGTTTAGTTTAACTGTGCTGGGTTTCCTCTCAGTTCACAGACACCTATCCATCAACAAGGGTTTGACAGGTGTTTATTTTAGCTGTGATGGGTTTGCTCTCAGTTCACAGACACCTATCCATCAACAAGGATTTGATAGGTGTTTATTTTAGCTGTACCGGGTTTCATCTCAGTTTACAGACACCTATCCATCAACAAGGGTTTTGCAGGTGTTTATTTTAGCTGTACCGGGTTTCCTCTCATTTCACAGACACCTATCCATCAACAAGGGTTTTACAGGTGTTTATTTTAGCTGTACCGGGTTTCCTCTCAGTTTACAGACACCTATCCATCAACAAGGGTTTGACAGGTGTTTATTTTAGCTGTACTGTGTTTCCTCTCAGTTCACAGACACCTATCCATCAACAAGGGTTTCACAGGTGTTTATTTTAGCTGTACGGGGTTTCCTCTCCTTTCACAGACACCTATCCATCAAAAAGGGTTTTACGGGTGTTTATTTTAGCTGTACCGGGTTTCCTCTCAGTTTACAGACACCTATCCATCAACAAGGGTTTGACAGGTGTTTATTTTAGCTGTATTGGGTTTCCTCTCATTTCACAGCCACCTATCCATCAACAAGGTGTTTACATGTGTTTAGTTTAACTGTGCTGGGTTTCCTCTCAGTTTACAGACACCTATCCATCAACAAGGGTTTTACAGGTGTTTATTTTAGCTGTACCGGGTTTCCTCTCATTTCACAGACACCTATCCATCAACAAGGGTTTTACAGGTGTTTATTTTAGCTGTACCGGGTTTCCTCTCAGTTTACAGACACCTATCCATCAACAAGTGTTTGACAGGTGTTTATTTTAGATGTACCGGGTTTCCTCTCAGTTCACAGACACCTACCCATCAACAAGGTTTTTAAATGTGTTTAGTTTAATTGTGCTGGGCTTCCTCTCAGTTTACAGACACCTACCCATCAACAAGGGTTTGACAGGTGTTTATTTTAGATGTACTGTGTTTCCTCTCAGTTCACAGACACCTACCCATCAACAAGGTTTTTACATGTGTTTAGTTTAATTGTGCTGGGTTTCCTCTCAGTTTACAGACACATATCCATCAACAAGGGTTTGACAGGTGTTTATTTTAGCTGTATTGGGTTTCCTCTCAGTTTACAGACACCTACCCATCAACAAGGTTTGTACATGTGTTTAGTTTAACTGTGCTGGGTTTCCTCTCAGTTTACAGACACCTACCCATCAACAAGGGTTTCACAGGTGTTAATCTTAACTGTACCGGGTTTCCTCTCAGGTTACAGACACCTATCCATCAACAAGGGTTTAACAGGTGTCTATTTTAACTGTTCGAGGTTTACTTTCAGTTTACAGACACCTACCCATCAACAAGAGTTTGACAGGTGTTATCTTAACTGTACCGGGTTTCCTCTCAGCTTACAGACACCTATCCATCAACAATGGTTTGACAGGTGTTTATTTTAACTGTGCTGGGTTTTCTCTCAGTTTACAGACACATATCCATCAACAAGGGTTTGACAGGTGTTTATTTTAGCTGTACTGGGTTTCCTCTCAGTTTACAGACACTTACCCATCAACAAGGTTTTTACATGTGTTTAGTTTAACTGTGCTGGGTTTCCTCTCAGTTTACAGACACATATCCATCAACAAGGGTTTGACAGGTGTTTATTTTAGCTGTACTGGGTTTCCTCTCTGTTCACAGACACCTACCCATCAACAAGGTTTGTACATGTGTTTAGTTTAACTCTGCTGGGTTTCCTCTCAGTTTACAGACACCTACCCATCAACAAGGGTTTCACAGGTGTTAATCTTAACTGTACTGGGTTTCATCTCAGGTTACAGACACCTATCCATCAACAAGGGTTTAACAGGTGTCTATTTTAACTGTTCGAGGTTTACTTTCAGTTTACAGACACCTACCCATCAACAAGAGTTTGACAGGTGTTTATCTTAAATGTACCGGGTTTCCTCTCAGCTTACAGACAACTATCCATCAACAAGGGTTTGACAGGTGTTTATTTTAACAATACCAGGTTTCCCCTCAGTTTACAGACACCTACCCATCAACAAGGTTTTTACATGTGTTTAGTTTAACTGTGCTGGGTTTCCTCTCAGTTCACAGACACATATCCATCAACAAGGATTTGACAGGCGTTTATTTTAGCTGTACCGTGTTTCCTCTCAGTTTACAGACACCTATCCATCAACAAAGGTTTTGCGGGTGTTTATTTTAGCTGTACCGGATTTCCTCTCATTTCACAGACACCTATCCATCAACAAGGGTTTTACAGGTGTTTATTTTAGCTGTACTGGGCTTCCTCTCAGTTTACAGACACCTCTCCATCAACAAGTGTTTGACAGGTGTTTATTTTAGATGTACTGGGTTTCCTCTCAGTTCACAGACACCTACCCATCTACAAGGTTTTTACATGTGTTTAGTTTAATTGTGCTGGGCTTCCTCTCAGTTTACAGACACCTACCCATCAACAAGGGTTTGACAGGTGTTTATTTTAGCTGTACTGGGTTTCCTCTCAGTTTACAGACACCTATCCATCAACAAGGGTTTGACAGGTGTTTATCTTAACTGTACCGGGTTTCCTCTCAGCTTGCAGACACCTATCCATCAACAAGGTTTTGACAGGTGTTTATTTTAACTGTACCGGGTTTCCTCTCAGTTTACAGACACCTACCCATCAACAAGGGTTTGACAGGTGTTTATTTTAGCTGTACTGGGTTTCCTCTCAGTTCACAGACACCTACCCATCAACAAGGTTTTTACATGTTTTTAGTTTAACTGTGCTGGGTTTCCTCTCAGATTACAGACACGTATCCATCAACAAGGGTTTGACAGGTGTTTATTTTAGCTGTACTGGGTTTCCTCTCAGTTCACAGACACCTACCCATCAACAAGGTATTTACATGTGTTTAGTTTAACTGTGCTGGGTTTCCTCTCAGTTTACAGACACCTACCCATCAACAAGGGTTTCACAGGTGTTTATCTTAACTGTACCGGGTTTCCTCTCAGTGTACAGACACCTACCCATCAACAAGGGTTTAACAGGTGTCTATTTTAACTGTTCGAGGTTTACTTTCAGTTTACAGACACCTACCCATCAACAAGAGTTTGACAGGTGTTTATCTTAACTGTACCGGGTTTCTTCTCAGCTTACAGACACCTATCCATCAACAAGGGTTTGACAGGTGTTTATTTTAACTATACCGGGTTTCCTCTCAGTTTACAGACACCTACCCATCAATAAGGTTTTTACATGTGTTTAGTTTAGCTGTACTGGGTTTCCTCTCAGTTTACAGACACCTACCCATCAACAAGGTTTTTACATGTGTTTAGTTTAACTGTGCTGGGTTTCCTCTCAGTTCACAGACACCTATCCATCAACAAGGGTTTGACAGGTGTTTATTTTAGCTGTGATGGGTTTGCTCTCAGTTCACATACACCTATCCATCAACAAGGATTTGATAGGTGTTTAATTTAGCTGTACCGGGTTTCCTCTCAGTTTACAGACACCTATCCATCAACAAGGTTTTTACATGTGTTTATTTTAGCTGTACTGGGTTTCCTCTCAGTTTACAGACACCTACCCATCAACAAGGTTTTAACATGTGTTTAGTTTAACTGTGCTGGGTTTCCTCTCAGTTCACAGACACCTATCCATCAACAAGGGTTTGACAGGTGTTTATTTTAGCTGTGATGGGTTTGCTCTCAGTTCACAGACACCTATCCATCAACAAGGATTTGATAGGTGTTTATTTTAGCTGTACCGGGTTTCATCTCAGTTTACAGACACCTATCCATCAACAAGGGTTTTGCAGGTGTTTATTTTAGCTGTACCGGGTTTCCTCTCATTTCACAGACACCTATCCATCAACAAGGGTTTTACAGGTGTTTATTTTAGCTGTACCGGGTTTCCTCTCAGTTTACAGACACCTATCCATCAACAAGGGTTTGACAGGTGTTTATTTTAGCTGTACTGTGTTTCCTCTCAGTTCACAGACACCTATCCATCAACAAGGGTTTCACAGGTGTTTATTTTAGCTGTACGGGGTTTCCTCTCCTTTCACAGACACCTATCCATCAAAAAGGGTTTTACGGGTGTTTATTTTAGCTGTACCGGGTTTCCTCTCAGTTTACAGACACCTATCCATCAACAAGGGTTTGACAGGTGTTTATTTTAGCTGTATTGGGTTTCCTCTCAGTTCACAGCCACCTATCCATCAACAAGGTGTTTACATGTGTTTAGTTTAACTGTGCTGGGTTTCCTCTCAGTTTACAGACACCTATCCATCAACAAGGGTTTTACAGGTGTTTATTTTAGCTGTACCGGGTTTCCTCTCATTTCACAGACACCTATCCATCAACAAGGGTTTTACAGGTGTTTATTTTAGCTGTACCGGGTTTCCTCTCAGTTTACAGACACCTATCCATCAACAAGTGTTTGACAGGTGTTTATTTTAGATGTACTGTGTTTCCTCTCAGTTCACAGACACCTACCCATCAACAAGGTTTTTACATGTGTTTAGTTTAATTGTGCTGGGTTTCCTCTCAGTTTACAGACACATATCCATCAACAAGGGTTTGACAGGTGTTTATTTTAGCTGTATTGGGTTTCCTCTCAGTTTACAGACACCTACCCATCAACAAGGTTTTTACATGTGTTTAGTTTAACTGTGCTGGGTTTCCTCTCAGTTTACAGACACATATCCATCAACAAGGGTTTGACAGGTTTTTATTTTAGCTGTACTGGGTTTCCTCTCTGTTCACAGACACCTACCCATCAACAAGGGTTTCACAGGTGTTAATCTTAACTGTACCGGGTTTCCTCTCAGGTTACAGACACCTATCCATCAACAAGGGTTTAACAGGTGTCTATTTTAACTGTTCGAGGTTTACTTTCAGTTTACAGACACCTACCCATCAACAAGAGTTTGACAGGTGTTTATCTTAACTGTACCGGGTTTCCTCTCAGCTTACAGACACCTATCCATCAACAATGGTTTGACAGGTGTTTATTTTAACTGTGCTGGGTTTTCTCTCAGTTTACAGACACATATCCATCAACAAGGGTTTGACAGGTGTTTATTTTAGCTGTACTGGGTTTCCTCTCAGTTTACAGACACTTACCCATCAACAAGGTTTTTACATGTGTTTAGTTTAACTGTGCTGGGTTTCCTCTCAGTTTACAGACACATATCCATCAACAAGGGTTTGACAGGTGTTTATTTTAGCTGTACTGGGTTTCCTCTCAGTTCACAGACACCTACCCATCAACAATGTTTGTACCTTTGTTTAGTTTAACTGTGCTGGGTTTCCTCTCAGTTTACAGACACCTACCCATCAACAAGGGTTTCACAGGTGTTAATCTTAACTGTACCGGGTTTCCTCTCAGGTTACAGACACCTATCCATCAACAAGGGTTTAACAGGTGTCTATTTTAACTGTTCGAGGTTTACTTTCAGTTTACAGACACCTATCCATCAACAAGGGTTTGGCAGGTGTTTATTTTAACTATACCGGGTTTCCTCTCAGTTTACAGACACCTACCCATCAACAAGGTTTTTACATGTGTTTAGATTAACTGTGCTGGGTTTCCTCTCAGTTCACAGACACCTACCCATCAACAAGGTTTGTACATGTGTTTAGTTTAACTCTGCTGGGTTTCCTCTCAGTTTACAGACACCTACCCATCAACAAGGGTTTCACAGGTGTTAATCTTAACTGTACTGGGTTTCCTCTCAGGTTACAGACACCTATCCATCAACAAGGGTTTAACAGGTTTCTATTTTAACTGTTCGAGGTTTACTTTCAGTTTACAGACACCTACCCATCAACAAGAGTTTGACAGGTGTTTATCTTAAATGTACCGGGTTTCCTCTCAGCTTACAGACAACTATCCATCAACAAGGGTTTGACAGGTGTTTATTTTAACAATACCGGGTTTCCCCTCAGTTTACAGACACCTACCCATCAACAAGGTTTTTACATGTGTTTAGTTTAACTGTACTGGGTTTCCTCTCAGTTCACAGACACCTATCCATCAACAAGGATTTGACAGGCGTTTATTTTAGCTGTACCGGGTTTCCTCTCAGTTTACAGACACCTATCCATCAACAAAGGTTTTGCGGGTGTTTATTTTAGCTGTACCGGGTTTCCTCTCATTTCACAGACACCTATCCATCAACAAGGGTTTTACAGGTGTTTATTTTAGCTGTACTGGGCTTCCTCTCAGTTTACAGACACCTCTCCATCAACAAGTGTTTGACAGGTGTTTATTTTAGATGTACTGGGTTTCCTCTCAGTTCACAGACACCTACCCATCTACAAGGTTTTTACATGTGTTTAGTTTAATTGTGCTGGGCTTCCTCTCAGTTTACAGACACCTACCCATCAACAAGGGTTTGACAGGTGTTTATGTTAGCTGTACTGGGTTTCCTCTCAGTTTACAGACACCTATCCATCAACAAGGGTTTGACAGGTGTTTATTTTAGCTGTACTGGGTTTCCTCTCAGTTTACAGACACCTATCCATCAACAAGGGTTTGACAGGTGTTTATTTTAGCTGTACCGGGTTTCCTCTCAGTTTACAGACACCTATCCATCAACAAGGGTTTGACAGGTGTTTGTTTTAGCTGTACCGGGTTTCCTCTCAGTTTACAGACACCTATCCATCAACAAGGGTTTTATAGGTGTTTATTTTAGCTGTACTGGGTTTCCTCTCAGTTCACAGACATCTATCCATCAACAAGGGTTTGACAGGTGTTTATTTTAGCTGTACTGGGTTTCCTCTCAGTTTACAGACACCTATCCATCAACAAGGGTTTGACAGGGGTTAATTTTAGCTGTACCGAGTTTCCTCTCAGTTTACAGACACCTACCCATCAACAAGGTTTTTACATGTGTTTAGTTTAACTGTGCTGGGTTTCCTCTCAGTTCACAGACACCTATCCATCAACAAGGGTTTGACAGGTTTTTATTTTAGCTGTGCTGGGTTTCCTCTCAGTTCACAGACACCTATCCATCAACAAGGGTTTTGCAGGTGTTTATTTAAGCTGTACCGGGTTTCCTCTCATTTCACAGACACCTATCCATCAACAAGGGTTTTACAGGTGTTTATTTTAGCTCTACTGGGTTTCCTCTCAGTTTACAGACACCTACCCATCTACAAGGTTTTTACATGTGTTTAGTTTAATTGTGCTGGGCTTCCTCTCAGTTTACAGACACCTCTCCATCAACAAGGGTTTGACAGGTATTTATTTTAGCTGTGCTGGGTTTCCTCTCAGTTCACAGACACCTATCCATCAACAAGGGTTTGACAGGTGTTTATTTTAGCTGTACCGGGTTTCCTCTCAGTTTACAGACACCTCTCCATCAACAAGTGTTTGACAGGTGTTTATTTTAGATCTACTGGGTTTCCTCTCAGTTTACAGACACCTACCCATCTACAAAGTTTTTACATGTGTTTAGTTTAATTGTGCTGGGCTTCCTCTCAGTTTACAGACACCTATCCATCAACAAGGTTTTGACAGGTGTTTATTTTAGCTGTACTGGGTTTCCTCTCAGTTTACAGACACCTCTCCATCAACAAGTGTTTGACAGGTGTTTATTTTAGATCTACTGGGTTTCCTCTCAGTTCACAGACACCTACCCATCTACAAAGTTTTTACATGTGTTTAGTTTAATTGTGCTGGGCTTCCTCTCAGTTCACAGACATCTATCCATCAACAAGGGTTTGACAGGTGTTTATTTTAGCTGTACTGGGTTTCCTCTCAGTTTACAGACACCTATCCATCAACAAGGGTTTGACAGGTGCTTATTTTAGCTGTACCGGGTTTCCTCTCAGTTTACAGACACCTACCCATCAAAAAGGGTTTGACAGGTGTTTATTTTAGCTGTACTGGGTTTCCTCTCAGTTTACAGACACCTATCCATCAACAAGGGTTTGACAGGGGTTAATTTTAGCTGTACCGAGTTTCCTCTCAGTTTACAGACACCTACCCATCAACAAGGTTTTTACATGTGTTTAGTTTAACTGTGCTGGGTTTCCTCTCAGTTCACAGACACCTATCCATCAACAAGGGTTTGACAGGTGTTTATTTTAGCTGTGCTGGGTTTCCTCTCAGTTCACAGACACCTATCCATCAATAAGGATTTGATAGGCGTTTATTTTAGCTGTACTGGGTTTCCTCTCAGTTTACAGACACCTATCCATCAACAAGGGTTTTGCAGGTGTTTATTTAAGCTGTACCGGGTTTCCTCTCATTTCACAGACACCTATCCATCAACAAGGGTTTTACAGGTGTTTATTTTAGCTGTACCGGGTTTCCTCTCAGTTTACAGACACCTCTCCATCAACAAGTGTTTGACAGGTGTTTATTTTAGATGTACTGGGTTTCCTCTCAGTTTACAGACACCTACCCATCTACAAGGTTTTTACATGTGTTTAGTTTAATTGTGCTGGGCTTCCTCTCAGTTTACAGACACCTACCCATCAACAAGGGTTTGACAGGTGTTTATGTTAGCTGTACTGGGTTTCCTCTCAGTTTACAGACACCTATCCATCAACAAGGGTTTGACAGGTGTTTATTTTAGCTGTACTGGGTTTCCTCTCAGTTTACAGACACCTATCCATCAACAAGGGTTTGACAGGTGTTTATTTTAGCTGTACCGGGTTTCCTCTCAGTTTACAGACACCTATCCATCAACAAGGGTTTGACAGGTGTTTGTTTTAGCTGTACCGGGTTTCCTCTCAGTTTACAGACACCTATCCATCAACAAGGGTTTTATAGGTGTTTATTTTAGCTGTACCGGGTTTCCTCTCAGTTTACAGACACCTACCCATCAACAAGGGTTTGACAGTTGTTTATTTTAGCTGTACTGGGTTTCCTCTCAGTTTACTGACACCTATCCATCAACAAGGGTTTGATAGGTGTTTATTTTAGCTGTACTGGGTTTCCTCTCAGTTTACAGACACCTACCCATCAACAAGGTTTTTACATGTGTTTAGTTTAATTGTGCTGGGCTTCCTCTCAGTGTACAGACACCTATCCATCAACAAGGGTTTGACAGGTGTTTATTTTAGCTGTACTGGGTTTCCTCTCAGTTCACAGACATCTATCCATCAACAAGGGTTTGACAGGTGTTTATTTTAGCTGTACTGGGTTTCCTCTCAGTTTACAGACACCTATCCATCAACAAGGGTTTGACAGGGGTTAATTTTAGCTGTACCGAGTTTCCTCTCAGTTTACAGACACCTACCCATCAACAAGGTTTTTACATGTGTTTAGTTTAACTGTGCTGGGTTTCCTCTCAGTTCACAGACACCTATCCATCAACAAGGGTTTGACAGGTTTTTATTTTAGCTGTGCTGGGTTTCCTCTCAGTTCACAGACACCTATCCATCAACAAGGGTTTTGCAGGTGTTTATTTAAGCTGTACCGGGTTTCCTCTCATTTCACAGACACCTATCCATCAACAAGGGTTTTACAGGTGTTTATTTTAGCTCTACTGGGTTTCCTCTCAGTTTACAGACACCTACCCATCTACAAGGTTTTTACATGTGTTTAGTTTAATTGTGCTGGGCTTCCTCTCAGTTTACAGACACCTCTCCATCAACAAGGGTTTGACAGGTATTTATTTTAGCTGTGCTGGGTTTCCTCTCAGTTCACAGACACCTATCCATCAACAAGGGTTTGACAGGTGTTTATTTTAGCTGTACCGGGTTTCCTCTCAGTTTACAGACACCTCTCCATCAACAAGTGTTTGACAGGTGTTTATTTTAGATCTACTGGGTTTCCTCTCAGTTTACAGACACCTACCCATCTACAAAGTTTTTACATGTGTTTAGTTTAATTGTGCTGGGCTTCCTCTCAGTTTACAGACACCTATCCATCAACAAGGTTTTGACAGGTGTTTATTTTAACTGTACTGGGTTTCCTCTCAGTTTACAGACACCTCTCCATCAACAAGTGTTTGACAGGTGTTTATTTTAGATCTACTGGGTTTCCTCTCAGTTCACAGACACCTACCCATCTACAAAGTTTTTACATGTGTTTAGTTTAATTGTGCTGGGCTTCCTCTCAGTTCACAGACATCTATCCATCAACAAGGGTTTGACAGGTGTTTATTTTAGCTGTACTGGGTTTCCTCTCAGTTTACAGACACCTATCCATCAACAAGGGTTTGACAGGTGCTTATTTTAGCTGTACCGGGTTTCCTCTCAGTTTACAGACACCTACCCATCAAAAAGGGTTTGACAGGTGTTTATTTTAGCTGTACTGGGTTTCCTCTCAGTTTACAGACACCTATCCATCAACAAGGGTTTGACAGGGGTTAATTTTAGCTGTACCGAGTTTCCTCTCAGTTTACAGACACCTACCCATCAACAAGGTTTTTACATGTGTTTAGTTTAACTGTGCTGGGTTTCCTCTCAGTTCACAGACACCTATCCATCAACAAGGGTTTGACAGGTGTTTATTTTAGCTGTGCTGGGTTTCCTCTCAGTTCACAGACACCTATCCATCAATAAGGATTTGATAGGCGTTTATTTTAGCTGTACTGGGTTTCCTCTCAGTTTACAGACACCTATCCATCAACAAGGGTTTTGCAGGTGTTTATTTAAGCTGTACCGGGTTTCCTCTCATTTCACAGACACCTATCCATCAACAAGGGTTTTACAGGTGTTTATTTTAGCTGTACCGGGTTTCCTCTCAGTTTACAGACACCTCTCCATCAACAAGTGTTTGACAGGTGTTTATTTTAGATGTACTGGGTTTCCTCTCAGTTTACAGACACCTACCCATCTACAAGGTTTTTACATGTGTTTAGTTTAATTGTGCTGGGCTTCCTCTCAGTTTACAGACACCTACCCATCAACAAGGGTTTGACAGGTGTTTATGTTAGCTGTACTGGGTTTCCTCTCAGTTTACAGACACCTATCCATCAACAAGGGTTTGACAGGTGTTTATTTTAGCTGTACTGGGTTTCCTCTCAGTTTACAGACACCTATCCATCAACAAGGGTTTGACAGGTGTTTATTTTAGCTGTACCGGGTTTCCTCTCAGTTTACAGACACCTAATCATCAACAAGGGTTTGACAGGTGTTTGTTTTAGCTGTACCGGGTTTCCTCTCAGTTTACAGACACCTATCCATCAACAAGGGTTTTATAGGTGTTTATTTTAGCTGTACCGGGTTTCCTCTCAGTTTACAGACACCTACCCATCAACAAGGGTTTGACAGTTGTTTATTTTAGCTGTACTGGGTTTCCTCTCAGTTTACTGACACCTATCCATCAACAAGGGTTTGATAGGTGTTTATTTTAGCTGTACTGGGTTTCCTCTCAGTTTACAGACACCTACCCATCAACAAGGTTTTTACATGTGTTTAGTTTAATTGTGCTGGGCTTCCTCTCAGTGTACAGACACCTATCCATCAACAAGGGTTTGACAGGTGTTTATTTTAGCTGTACTGGGTTTCCTCTCAGTTCACAGACATCTATCCATCAACAAGGGTTTGACAGGTGTTTATTTTAGCTGTACTGGGTTTCCTCTCAGTTTACAGACACCTATCCATCAACAAGGGTTTGACAGGGGTTAATTTTAGCTGTACCGAGTTTCCTCTCAGTTTACAGACACCTACCCATCAACAAGGTTTTTACATGTGCTTAGTTTAACTGTGCTGGGTTTCCTCTCAGTTCACAGACACCTATCCATCAACAAGGGTTTGACAGGTTTTTATTTTAGCTGTGCTGGGTTTCCTCTCAGTTCACAGACACCTATCCATCAACAAGGGTTTTGCAGGTGTTTATTTAAGCTGTACCGGGTTTCCTCTCATTTCACAGACACCTATCCATCAACAAGGGTTTTACAGGTGTTTATTTTAGCTCTACTGGGTTTCCTCTCAGTTTACAGACACCTACCCATCTACAAGGTTTTTACATGTGTTTAGTTTAATTGTGCTGGGCTTCCTCTCAGTTTACAGACACCTCTCCATCAACAAGGGTTTGACAGGTATTTATTTTAGCTGTGCTGGGTTTCCTCTCAGTTCACAGACACCTATCCATCAACAAGGGTTTGACAGGTGTTTATTTTAGCTGTACCGGGTTTCCTCTCAGTTTACAGACACCTCTCCATCAACAAGTGTTTGACAGGTGTTTATTTTAGATCTACTGGGTTTCCTCTCAGTTTACAGACACCTACCTATCTACAAAGTTTTTACATGTGTTTAGTTTAATTGTGCTGGGCTTCCTCTCAGTTTACAGACACCTATCCATCAACAAGGTTTTGACAGGTGTTTATTTTAGCTGTACTGGGTTTCCTCTCAGTTTACAGACACCTCTCCATCAACAAGTGTTTGACAGGTGTTTATTTTAGATCTACTGGGTTTCCTCTCAGTTCACAGACACCTACCCATCTACAAAGTTTTTACATGTGTTTAGTTTAATTGTGCTGGGCTTCCTCTCAGTTCACAGACATCTATCCATCAACAAGGGTTTGACAGGTGTTTATTTTAGCTGTACTGGGTTTCCTCTCAGTTTACAGACACCTATCCATCAACAAGGGTTTGACAGGTGCTTATTTTAGCTGTACCGGGTTTCCTCTCAGTTTACAGACACCTACCCATCAAAAAGGGTTTGACAGGTGTTTATTTTAGCTGTACTGGGTTTCCTCTCAGTTTACAGACACCTATCCATCAACAAGGGTTTGACAGGGGTTAATTTTAGCTGTACCGAGTTTCCTCTCAGTTTACAGACACCTACCCATCAACAAGGTTTTTACATGTGTTTAGTTTAACTGTGCTGGGTTTCCTCTCAGTTCACAGACACCTATCCATCAACAAGGGTTTGACAGGTGTTTATTTTAGCTGTGCTGGGTTTCCTCTCAGTTCACAGACACCTATCCATCAATAAGGATTTGATAGGCGTTTATTTTAGCTGTACTGGGTTTCCTCTCAGTTTACAGACACCTATCCATCAACAAGGGTTTTGCAGGTGTTTATTTAAGCTGTACCGGGTTTCCTCTCATTTCACAGACACCTATCCATCAACAAGGGTTTTACAGGTGTTTATTTTAGCTGTACCGGGTTTCCTCTCAGTTTACAGACACCTCTCCATCAACAAGTGTTTGACAGGTGTTTATTTTAGATGTACTGGGTTTCCTCTCAGTTTACAGACACCTACCCATCTACAAGGTTTTTACATGTGTTTAGTTTAATTGTGCTGGGCTTCCTCTCAGTTTACAGACACCTATCCATCAACAAGGGTTTGACAGGTCTTTATTTTAGCTGTACTGGGTTTCCTCTCAGTTTATAGACACCTATCCATCAACAAGGGTTTGACAGGTGTTTATTTTAGCTGTACCGGGTTTCCTCTCAGTTTACAGACACCTACCCATCAACAAGGGTTTGACAGGTGTTTATTTTAGCTGTACTGGGTTTCCTCTCAGTTCACAGACACCTATCCATCAACATGGGTTTGACAGGTGTTTATTTTAGCTGTACTGGGTTTCCTCTCAGTTTACTGACACCTATCCATCAACAAGGGTTTGACAGGTGTTTATTTTAGCTGTACTGGGTTTCCTCTCAGTTTACAGACACCTATCCATCAACAAGGGTTTGACAGGTGTTTATTTTAGCTGTACCGGGTTTCCTCTCAGTTTACAGACACCTATCCATCAACAAGGTTTTTACATGTGTTTAGTTTAATTGTGCTGGGCTTCCTCTCAGTTTACAGACACCTATCCATCAACAAGGGTTTGACAGGTGTTTATTTTAGCTGTACCGGGTTTCCTCTCAGTTTACAGACACCTATCCATCAACAAGGTTTTTACATGTGTTTAGTTTAACTGTGCTGGGTTTCCTCTCAGTTTACAGACACCTACCCATCAACAAGGTTTTTACATGTGTTTAGTTTAATTGTGCTGGGCTTCCTCTCAGTTTACAGACACCTATCCATCAACAAGGGTTTGACAGGTGTTTATTTTAGCTGTACTGGGTTTCCTCTCAGTTTACAGACACCTATCCATCAACAAGGGTTTGACAGGGGTTTATTTTAGCTGTACTGGGTTTCCTCTCAGTTTACAGACACCTATCCATCAACAAGGGTTTGACAGGTGTTTATTTTAGCTGTACCGGGTTTCCTCTCAGTTTACAGACACCTATCCATCAACAAGAGTTTGACAGGTGTTTATTTTAGCTGTACTGGGTTTCCTCTCAGTTCACAGACACCTATCCATCAACATGGGTTTGACAGGTGTTTATTTTAGCTGTACTGGGTTTCCTCTCAGTTTACAGACACCTATCCATCAACAAGGGTTTGACAGGAGTTTATTTTAGCTGTACTGGGTTTCCTCTCAGTTCACAGACACCTATCCATCAACAAGGGTTTGACAGATGTATATTTTAGCTGTACCGGGTTTCCTTCCAGTATGCAGACACCTATCCATCAACAAGGGTTTGACAGGTGTTTATTTTAGCTGTACGGGTTTCCTCTCAATTTACAGACACCTATCAATCAACAAGGGTTTGACAGATGTTTATTTTAGCTGTACCGGGTTTCCTTCCAGTATGCAGACACCTATCCATCAACAAGGGTTTGACAGGTGTTTATTTTAACTGTGCCGGGTTTCCTCTCAGTTCACAGACACTTATCCATCAACAAGGGTTTCACAGGTGTTTATTTTAACTGTGCCGTGTTTCCTCTCAATTTACAGACACCTATCAATCAACAAGGTGTTTGCAGGTGTTTATTTTAGCTGTACCGAGTTTCCTCCAATATTGAGTCTGATAGTCACGACATAAGTGAACATTTTGTGGAATTGACGAACCTCTACCCCAACCACAACGACCATGATCTCATATAACTCGTATTACAGTCAATAAGTGGAATGTTACGTGCTTTCTAAATATGACAATACGTACACATGTCCTTGATTATTATGTAAAATTAAGATTGTAATTGGTATTATTTGTGTTGACATTGTAGAAGTAACACGTATACGAGATAAAACAGTATTTACGTCCTCTGAGATTCGAACAACATTTTGACATGCGTAATAAAGAGCACGCTACCTGTTGAGTTGACATATTTATTTTTTCTATCATTTTGCTATCTCTTTTAATTAGATATGTTTATCTGATTAATGATTACATAATTATAGTTTTATATTTATACTTCGTTTATATCCGTATTGATTGATTGATTGATTTTTGGTGTTTAACAAATTTAACAATTTTTGGTGTTTCAGCAATATTTCAGCTATATCATGGCGACCAGTTTTAGTGGTGGAAGAAACCGGAGTACCCGGAGAGAACCACCGACCATGAGCAAGCAACGGGTAAACTTTATCACTTGCGGATGCGAGTCGAGTGCACCCCTTTTTTGTAAAAATACAAAGCCGGGCGCGAACCCACGCCGTATTGGTGATAGGCTTGTATGAGTTGTTAGGTAATCCAGCTACCTAACTCATTGAACCACCCGGGCCCTATCCGTATTGGAGTAGGCTATCCAATTATAACGGATTCCATTGTAAGACGAGTTTGGGTAATCAGAATCCGTAAATCGAAGAATGTCAGAAAACACAATGGCCAAAAGAAAGGGGACAAACGGACACACAACGATCTACAAAACATACACATAAAACTAAAGATCAAGTAACACGAACCCCACTTAAAACTGGGTGTGTACTCATATGTTCTAGTAGTGTCAGCAGTTCCTGTTCCACTATTGACACCTGTCGTGTTACTGTTGAATGACACGAACACCATCTGAAATGGAAATCGTGTTGGATACCATGGCCAGTATACGCGGTAACATTAACTCCCTACAAAACAACATCGTTTTACGTTGAAATCGTAGCGGGCATCACAAAACGTAAGTAGAAACGTTAAAACATGTAATTGACAGCATCCATGGACAAAGCGAAAGGCACTAATACATGTAAAAACGGGGGCGAACTCGTGTGCTCCGGAAGGGAAAACAGTTCCTGCTCCACTAGTAACACCCGTCGAGTTACTCTAGTTACAAACCCGTAATAAGTCATGAATGAGGAAAGAACCGGCAAGTGATTAGGGCAAGTGGTCATTTGTAATCGGTTTAACCCCGCCATATTTTTTTTGCCTGTTCCAACGTTTTTATCTCATGATCTTTTTGTGTTCATTGATTTGAAGCGCGAGGTGGTTGTTCGTTTGGTTGACGATGATGGTGGAATTTTTGTTCAAGCTACCTTTTCATAATATCTATATATATGACCATTTCCTTCAGAATTTATCCCCCATATAAAAGATTCATATTTCCAACTTTCAAATAAACCATGCTTTTGGTGTTTTGAAGATTTTTTGCCTAGTCTGTGGCTTTCAAAAAAAATTGTTATTTCCTGTAAATTGGTACCATTTACTTTCACGCCAACTTTATTGAACTTGGGCCATTCTACCAGTCAATTAATCTATATGGTATAGATTTAAAGCGCAATACAGTTTACTTCATGCATTAATTTCACAGTTTAAATCACATAACAGTTTATTTTCAGTCCCTTCTGCGTCAATTAAATACAATAGTTAATCATTATAGTTTGTAAGGTTGTGAACAAAACACAGTATGAACAAATTTGCATATATTACGTAAAATGTGAGAGATGTTTTATTCACACGATCAATGTGTCTAAGTGATAATATAGAATTATAAGCTTCATTGAAGTGTTAAAATAATGAAAGAATTATAAATAAAATGAAATCTTAGAACTCAAGCACTTGTTTATATATATCACAAGGAATATGCATAAGTTCCGTGAAGCTTAGTGGGAAAAGTTGTTTTTTTAAAAACCTCCCTCATTTTTTTTATGGCGCAAAACATATATCATGCCGATTGCCATTTTTGTCTTATCTGCTTTCACTAGGTTTGAAGACAATTCCCATAGTGTTTCATTAAATTCTGTTCAGCAGTTATCATGCTAGAATCGTTTTAATCGTTTTAAAATGATAGGTTTTCATGGCAATGATGCCTTTCTAATGACTTAGGTCTACGCATTATGGTCAAACATCAATTAAATGGTAAGAGTGATTACGGATTCTGACAATCTAATTAAAGTCTCTCACTTGCTTCCCTTACCGATATGTCTCGGCATGTGAAATATGTAGAAATCCTATCACGGGTCACATACTCGTTGGAAGCAAATGTTGGATAGTTTATGACCTTGTTAATTTACATACCCGTAGGACAGCAAATGTCGTATAGCTTATGAACTTGTTAATTTACATACTCGTAGGACAGCAAATGTTATATAGTTTATGACCTTGTTAATTTACATACTCGTAGGACAGCAAATGTTATATAGTTAATGACCTTGTGAATTTACATACTCGTAGGACAGCAAATGCTATATAGTTTATGAACTTGTAATTTACATACTCGTAGGACAGCAAAACAAAATAGTTTATGAACTTGTTAATTGACATACTCGTAGGACAGCAAAAAAATTTCACAAGTGATAAAATTGGCTTTCTACTCGATCAAAGATAATTGCAAACTAACACGTGACCCCTTCCTGGCAATCTTATTGGTCAAGACTCAAAATGTATTAATACCTTACAGGGGTCACCAAAGGGAAACTTTGGCCAAATAAATCATTTTATTTTCAATAAACTGTTATTTATATTGCACCAAATTTTCATTGAGATCATTTACGCGAGACAATGTACTAATAGTGCAGTGACAATCAAGGTAAAATGGAAAATTTAATGGACCGAAATACCACACGGCTGCATTGGATATTATTTTGAAGAAAAGGACATTTTGTATCGATTTAGGCATGTCGTCGCATTCTAGTATGGTGTAGATTTTCTATATCTGGAGTCAAAGGTCAAATCTAAGAACGAAGACATTTTCATTTTTTCATACATTATCCGAAATATCTTAACTAGCATTCGCCACTGCTTAACGTACTTCATACATATGGTTGAGACAGGCATTGAAAGTGAAATTGTTGCGGTTACAAAAGTCTGACTTTAAAAACATAACTGAAATATGTGCCTAATTAAAAAGGGGGGACAAAATTCACAAATCGATATTAACGCACGTATATTTTCACCGCAAGTCATTGAAATTTCTTAGAATTATACAAAGGAATAATTCAATATATGTATATCTTTTCTGGAATGTTTGAACCAAATTCATAGAGAAACAAGGAAAAAATTACGACAACAAGAACAAGCATCTAAGAAGATTTCACACCAAAAAAATGACAAAGTCCATATCTCAATTTTAAGTATTGAAAAGACAAAAAAATGAAAATAACTAGTTTGTTACTACATATCATGTATATTAAAGATTTGCAAGATAAATGTGATTAAAATGTATAGGAATAAATGAGAAAAAATAATGCAAAATCTTACAACACTCAACCCCTCTTTTTTGCAGACAATGCATTGGACAGTTGAAATAGATTGTGGGTTTAGAAGTGAAACAACCATTTACGTAACGAAAAATGAAGTGCAATACCGAATAAGTAACATGCCATGAGTGATGTGGTTTCCTCTGTCATGGAAAGTGATCGGTCTTGACCTCGCTTAATCTTGGTTGAACTGATTTCTGAAGTTGGTGTATGATCTTGCACCATCTGAAAAACTGCTCGAGCCATAGAGTGCATAGTATTTTTTCCGTCTATGGTTTCTGTATTTAGGTCTATGTTGTCAGCGCCTTCTTGAATAAAGTCACCGCCGAGCGTTTTAGGACTTATCCCGTAAGGAATGCAAGACACTTCAGTTTTTGCTATCTCATGGTTTGCGGCACTGGTCAAAAACTGTCTCACTTCAGTGTAAGAAGCACAAATACCAAATGCATGAATTGTTTCAATTAAATGTTTAGATCCGTACCCGTGGTAAAGTTGTAGAGCCAATCCCAAATTAAATGGAGTGAAGTTGTTTTTGTGCAACGATATTATCATTTCGGCTACAGCAATACATTTCCTAGCTTTATCATGTGACAACGCATTGTAGTCACTTTCAATATGAAAATAATTGTCATCAACCAACCATGAAAGGAAGGTCATAAGAGAAGGCGGAATGAATTGTAATGATCTATGATGATGAAAGATCAGATGGAGAAGGATAGAAATCTTTGGAAATTTCGACTGCGTGTAAAGAGCCACGTAATACCTTCGCAGGATCATGAAGAATCTGATCTTCCTGCATATCAGGACATCTACGAAAGAAGCTTCTACCTCTGAAAACTTGAAGTCTGCTTTCAGCTTACTTGCAGCACGAATAGCGTCAGCAACTGATATCGAACTACTGAAAACTATATTTGATTGACCTTGTCCCTTTTGACTTTCGATCACAATAGTATCGCCGTAATGATTGTGAAGCGTTGTCTGTAATTTGGCAGTAGAATACTTTGTCGATAAACCCTCTGGAAGCAAGGAACACAATTTGTCTAACAAGGAAGACATAGTAAACACTTTCTTGTTCTCAAAAAGGTCATGGTGCAATATCATGTTCCGACTCATTTTTAATTGTAGAGTAATTATCAGCACTATGTTCTTTTTTCCACTTCAGCAAATAATTTGTAATGCATGCCGAATGATACTGCGCTTTTTCCTGGACATCGTCAACGGTCAAGAGGCTCAACAAATCATAATCAAACTTACCTCTTGTGGCATTTAAAATGTATTTGACGCGCTCACTACTTTCAATGCGCTTAAGTTTTCTATCTTTCTTGATAGCCTTTTGTCTACAAAAATTACAATAGTCCCAGTTTATTTGTGGCAAGGTTTTAGAACGCGTCTTCATAGTAGACACTGAAGCGTCATTCTGGAACATCGCTGACAAACCGTTGTAAATTTCTTTTACTTGTATAGGCTTTATAACAAGACCTATGATTCTTTATTTCATTTAAAGGAACCAAGCTCAAAGAATTAAATTCGTGATACACGCGACGATAAACATCATCTTGTCGCCTGTTGATCGCATCAACCAGAGTATCTCTTCCCTTCTCTGTAGCGCAGGACAAACTGTCGGGTGTGTTTATTTGACAAATGACACATAATTCCCAAATGCTTCTGTTTCGACATTTTTTCGGCAAAGTGTGGGCAAATTTAGCGGGACTGTACATTTTCCGGATTAAACAAGTATTCCGACTTGATCAGTGTTAGTTGGGCCTTATAGGAGCTTATTTTCAACAACTGATATTCTGCTTTAAATAACTCCTACATTAAAACCATCACAATAAAATGAGATATTAAACTGAATTCTTGTAATAAATACATAAATTATTTCACTGAGAGACAAGTTAATTTCATAGTAATTTCATTTTAAGCGACACGCATTGCACTCAATGTAATCACACACCTACAACCGGCTATCTTGACAATAGATGCTATCGGGAACTCAGATCATATCTACGTCACACGAATGACAGGTAGGAACTTCTTTGACGTTTTTCTTCCATTTTATCTACTTTTTGGATTTTAAATTTATGTCTGATTTGTTGCACTACAAATGAGAAATTTGCATACCAAATATGACAGTATAGGTTTTTATTTAGTAAGTTTTCAATCAATGAAGATAGAATTTGACATTTTCAACACAGAATTCTTCAGAACATTAACGTTTTCTCTAAAATTTCAAAAGAAAGCACAGGTTTCTATCATATACATGAAAAATATAGTGTTTCTTCTACCTTCCTGTACAACGGGAACTCGAAGTGTTATGTAGTAAGAATATTATACGCAATTTCATTCCAATGGTCAAAATGTTTTGGCTATCGGGGACAGCAGATTATTTTGAAACTGACTATCACTGACAGCAGATGTTGGCAATCAGGAACAACAGTGACATGAATTCTTATTTCTGGTTTATTCTGTAATAAGCTGAGCCATTAGTGTTTAGAATAATTCAAATATTGAAATTCATGGCTAATGGTTGCCTTTGAATTTCAAAATATTGAGATTGTTCGGAGGTAAAAATATATTTTCGAAGATGTGAAACCCATTAAAAAATATTTTTATTTGTTCAATACCATAGCATTAGCTTTTGCTTGTATTGATTTCCATTGTCATTGACTTTGAAAATGTCTTTAGCGTGGATAAACTGAGAAATAACTTGAAAATTACTTCTTTTAAAAAGATTAGATTGAATTAGGATATTTAGAAGTTTTGTAATATTTCATTTTTGATCAATTTCATCAGATCAGTGGAGTTAAATGGCAATCGGGAACATGAAAACTTTCACGAGACTTTTTAGTGTCAAATCGGGAAACAAATGATTTTTCTACAAGTGTCAGGAGCAGCCAGGGGGAGCGGTATGAATAATCCACAATAATGAGAGAAACAAAGTTAATTAACAATGGAATTTCTTTTAATTTTTTTCATGTTCCCGATTGCCATTTAACTCCACTGATCTGATGTACGTGATAGCCCGATCTGCTGTGCCCGATAGCCAAAACATTTTGACCATTGGAATGAAATTGCGTATAATATTCTTACTACATAACACTTCGAGTTCTCGTTGTACAGGAAGGTAGAAGAAACACTATATTTGTCATGTATATGATAGAAACCTGTGCTTTCTTTCGAAATTTAAGTGAAAACGTTAATGTTCTGAATAATTCTGTGTTGAAAATGTCAAATTCTATCTTCATTGATTGAAAACTTACTAAATATTAAAACCTATACTGTCATATTTGGTATGCAAATTTCTCATTTGTAGTGCAACAAATCAGACATAAATTTAAAATCCAAAATGTAGAAAAAATGGAAGAAAAACGTCAAAGAAATTCCTACCTGTCATTCCGTGTGACATAGATATGATCTGAGTTCCCGATAACATCTGTTGTCCAGATAGCCGTTTGTAGGGTGTGAATCAGGGGTGTGTTAGACAGGGGAGCGACACCATGCTCAGTACGTATCAAATTTACAGAATGCTAGTAAAGTTTAAAAAAAGATGACAAACGTTTAATTTCAAGTTTTGATTGACAAATTTAACACACATAATATTACAAATAAAGTTTCAATTCATAAAGAATTATATTTTCCTCGTGAATAGCGTGGAACAATTTTAAATGAAATTGAAAGGTGGTGGAAGGTCACGAAAATTTACCCTCAGAGAATAATCTTAATTCTAACTGCTAATTTTTTGTTCTTTATTTACCTTGTTATTTCAAATGAAAGATAAGATATAGTAGTCTCAATTTAATCAGAAAAGAGTTTTCATTTTTGTCAAATATTAAAAAAACAGTATCGCAAAGTAGACATACTTAGAAATGTGAAAATGCGATTACTCTCAAATGTCACGCTCTCCTAAAAAACTGCACCATGAGAAAACGCGACGACAGGGCTAAAATGGTACTTTGATGTATACTATTTCATCTGGGAAAATTTTAGCCGTGTGGTATTCCGGTACATTAAACTCGAAAAATAAGCGTCTTTTCTCGATTCGTCACTCCACTATAAGTACATGTACATGTACCTAAATATTGTATGTCAAGAAATGATGCAACAAAGGAAACAGCATTAAAGCAACATAAAATGAATACATTTGTATCCAAAAAGCAGGCATATCCTGACCTCATAATGTCATTTATATAGCAAACAACCTTAACCAAATAGGGGCAAAATAGATGTATGTGTCTGCAGAGAAACCTGTCCCATCTCACACACATGAGGGATAGACAATTTGAATAAGGCAGATGGTTGGAACCCAAAGGCTTAAAGAAAACAATATACATGTACATGTAAGTATGAAATTAACGCATGAATGTGAGATAATAAAGGATTATACAATTCATATATGTTGGATTGGATAGGCTTTCCTGCAAACATTTGACATGTAAACAATAACTAAGTATTTAACGCTAAGAAAACACAATATCTCATCAGATCATATGTGAGCAGGAAATTCCTGACCTCACTATTAAAAGCAAAATTGTTTCATAGTACTTCACATTTTGGATTAAAATGAGCAGGCAGATCCTGTCCTCATATACTACAAACAACTGAGTTATCTTAAACATTGTCTATTGTAACATTCTATAATATCACATTTCAGCAAAAAGTATTGTTACATAAACATGTACACATTATAGGTAAAACATTGAGCAGGCAAATCCTGACCTCACTGACATTTGTTGCCCGTCTTGTTCAGAGTGAAAGAGGAAACGCGAATGTATCTTTCAATAGCATTTGAATTCCAACGACCCAACTTCTTTATATATGCTTCTGAATAACCTTAAGATGCAAAATGAGTAGCTGCTCCAATGCGAAGACTGTGACCTCTGTAGTGAGAGTGGTCTATGCCTATAAATTGCAATATCTTAGCCATCTGTGAAATAATAAACTTGTGGGTGACTGGATTATGATCCCGAAATTGAAATAATGGTCCTGAGAAATGTTAAAATGTTGTAAGGGACCGACCATTTAACTTGAAGGAGGGGGGGTATGTTTTTTTGTTTTATTCAGAAATTTGTTTTCGGACACCACGAGAGTTAGAATTTTTTTCTTTTGTCGAGCACAGCGCGAAATTTTTTTTCAGAATTTAGCATTAGGTTATATGACAAAAACTTTGAATCAGATTATTTTTTTTTTCCTCTACCACAATCAGAATATTTTTTTCAGCAACATTGGGAATCAGAATATATTTTTAGAAAAAAAACATAACCACCCCCCCTCCCCCGTCAAATTAAATGGTCCGTCCCTAAGTATGAAAATAGTGCTCTTACAGGGCAAGTATCTGGTTCATCAGGAGATGCCTCAATAGAAATAGAAGTAGGATGATGTGATCTCATATTTTTAAAATGACGCAGTTGTAGTGATAAGCTTTTTGGAATTTTGGACTTATCTAATTCTGGAAACTAAATGTCTTGAACTTGCACTACCTTGGTACAGTCTTGTTTGGATCTTATTAATATTTTGCCTAAACGTAGAAATGCTGAAAAGCCAATAGAAATACCGCTTTTAAAAGTAGTGTATTGATACATCAACAACACATGTCTCAAGGTCAGTCAACATTTGCTTAAGTATTGGTTTTGTAATTGGTAAGCGAGAATCACTAACAGAACCATGAACATTATCACATCCTTTCAGCATTTTCCTGACAATGAATGAATTTGATTGGTCGTCTATATTCATGACCTTGTGAATGTAACTCAAAGCAGAGACGCCACGGTGTGAAGTAATAGTGGAAGGATTCTATGCCTTAGCAAATAAGTGTGCAATACAATTACATATTAATACTGATGATAAGGGCAAAGATAAGACCAACTGTCTATTGTCACAAAATTCCATCAAAAGTTTCCAACTATGCATGTAAGCTGTTCCGGTTGATTTTGACAAGGCAGACTGTAATAAACCCTGTAACTGCACATCTAGATGTAGAACAGGTGGCTTGGTATTAACATTGGCGTTGGTGACAACCAAGGGGCATGTACTCTGGCTTGCTGAAAGTGGAAACTATACAAGGCGTCAGCTACTGTATTGGTTTTCCCAGCTATATGTTTTGCTAGGAACCAAACGTTGCACTTCATGGCAGCAAGCACTAATCTCTGAACTAATCTCATTAGCACAGACTTTTTACAAGTTTGTTTATTAATTATTTCAACAACTGCCTGATTGTCTGATAGGAAAAGAACTTTAGAATTGGCCATTTTATAACCCCAAAGTTCTAAGGCTAACACAATAGGAAAACGTTCTTTGACTGTAATATCATAAGAAGCTAAGGGTGATGACCAGCTCTCAGCAAACCACATATGGCCAAGCACTGCAGCAAAACCAAGACTGCCTGCAGCATCAGTAAACAACTTGAAATGATCAGAAGAAAGCCACTGGTCAGACATAAACAAAGATTTTCCATTGAAACTGTCAATAACAATTGTCCATGCTGCTATATCAGCTCTAGCCTCACATGTCAACCAAATTTTGTAGAGTGGTTTGGACACCCTTAAGGTTAAGTCAATTAATCTTCTCAAAAAGCTCTACATAGACAAACAACAATACATGCATGGTTTAGTAGACCGATCAAGCTTTGTAATTCTCTTAACTGAATTTTCTTACGTTTGTGATGTGTTGCTAACGTTGTTCTATTTTGTTCTATTTTGTCATAAGGCAACCTGAACTCCATTTTATCTGAATCAACTATAATTCCCTACACAGAAAGGACAGAAGTAGGATTTACTGTTTTTTCCTTCTTGATTGGCACTCCAACCCTTTCGCATAAAGACAAAAATTGATGAAGATCCTGTAAACATTTATTAGAGTTAGGTGGACCAACAAATATGAAATCATCGATGAAATGTGACATCCCTGCAGCATGATATTTAGTTTCCATAACCCATTGTAGAGCACATGAGAATGATTCAAATATCTGACAGCTACTGCTTGCCCCCATTGGCAGGCATTTGTCATAATAACAAAAAGTATTCCATATAAACCCAAGTAAGTGGTAGTCAGATGGATGTACTGGAATAATATGGAAGGCATCCTTAATGTCACATTTTGCTAGTTGACTAAAGCGCCCATAATGTTTTACTAGGTTGACAACTATATCAACACTGTCATATTGCACTGTAGAGATTCTTTTTGGAATTAAAGAGTTGATTGAACCATTTCTGGAAAAAGAAAGATCATGTATAAGGCGAAAATTTCCTGGGACGCTTTGAGGTACTAGTCCTAAAGGGGAATAAAGTAAATCCGGCAATGGTGATTGTGAATAAGGGCCTGTAAGTCTATGCCGTAAAGATTCTTTAGCTAATTTTTCATAGACAATATCTGGATTTTGTAAAGTTGAGTTATGGTTTTTTGCCTGTCTTGACTGTTGGTCAATTCCCAGTTTAAAGCCAAATTTAAATCCTTGAAGCAGTCTATCTTTTTTGGATACATCATAACCTTGCAACTCAATGCTTAAAACATCAGGATTTACTGGGCTTGGGAGAGATCTGAGAGGGACGACCTTTGTCTTTGTGGTCTGGCAAATCTGCTTTGGTACACTTTGGCAACTGGGTGGGGTCCTCTGCAAATCCTGCATACATGGGCATAATTGCAGTTTTTTTCTGACACAACTTCCATATTTATTGTAGACATGGCATGTGCCATGTCTGGAGCTACCGAGAAATGGCTGGTTTTTATTGTTCATTGTAGTGTTGCCAATGTTGCCAGAGTTTTGAGCAAATTTGGAAGACTTCATATATATAGTCTTCCTGTATATGTCGTCAACTACAATTTGCCATGGCTGTTTGTGTTCTTTCCTATGTACACGTAAAGACTCATAGAAGTGAAAATTCGTAAATGTCTCTAATAATACTCATATACTTGAGTAAATTTGAAGCTTCTGTATGATATTTTCTTAAGAAAATTGCCATGAAAATATGAAATGCCTCATTCCAATCTAAGAATGACAGTGCTTGTTTTGGTTTGAAAGTATTTAAACGATGTTGCACTGAAACCTGACCTGGTGTGACTGTAACTGCCCAAGTTTCATTTTCAATATTATTAGGCAAGAGTGAACCTAGATCAATAAAATCATCACACAATATTTTATCACGTAATTTTTTAGACACATGAGCATCTATTGACATACCTGTTACAGGCTGATGAACAGAAGTATTTACATTATTAACTCTAACTGAGGGTTCAGAACCTATAATGTTATTAATCAGTGAACTTATATTCTCTGTTACGTTGACATTAGCTGTAGAAGTTGACTGTTGTTGAATACTAGTAGATGTGACACTGTCTAGATTGGTATGAGGAGTATCTGGAATATAGTGGCAGGCTGTTCAGAGTTTGATAGCTGTTGTTGGCTCAAAATTTCTTTTGCCAAACGTGTATAGTCAATAGATACAGCATGATTATTGATTTGAGGTAATGGCTGTTCATTGGAAGAATGTACATTAAGGGCTTCGGACGAGTTCTGAGTTGTAGTAGCTGATGTTGTTGATGCTGGGGTCTTAGAGTATTTTGATGGTGTAGTTCTAACAGGACGGTCAGCTGAACGTTTTTTCGGACCCATTGTGCAGCAGCTTCCCTTTAATTATTGAAGCTGAAAAAGAGTAAATCATAGCAAGCATACAAATGTATTTGTCTGTACAGGGACCGTACCATCTATGGAAGGGTGGACGCTGTCATCTCATGGAGTGTAAAGTTGTACCAGTCCTGGATACGGTTGCCGGTCGCTTCCTCTGTTCGGATGGACTGCCAATGTTGTCTATGCAACGCTCTGGTCTCTGGGTCCTCTGGCATCACGTCTGGTCCAGGATCTCTTCCGGTCACTTCCGGTCATGCGCAATGGCCCGATCCCCCTCGATCCCCCTCAAATATGACTTTGTATGTGCTGATATACTACTCACTGTTTAATCTATGGTTTTATGAGAAATAAAAAATCTTGAATCTTGAATCTTGTTAAATTATGTTGTAATTTGTCTGTACGTCAGAGATATGGATAAAATCATTATTTTAAAACTAAACAATATACATTATATGATTAATAAAATTACAATTAACAGAAGGGTATTGAAAATCAACAAAACGGATATAAATGTTTGTATTATGTAACAAAACAAATCAGATGATAAATATAGATTCTCCTTCAGTTGCCCGTGGGTTACGATATTTCTCCACTCAAGAAAGATAAATTTAAAATTTTAACCACAAGCCGTAAGGCGAGTGGTTAAAATTTTGTATTTAACTGTCGAGAGTGGAGAAATATCGTAACCCACGGGCAACTGAAGGATAATTTGTTTCTCCCATTATTTAACACGAACTTTATTTCAAAATCCGATTCAATTACCGATTTGACAACATGCGGGGAAAGGCACGAGACATTTTAATCCTCTAATTACAGATTTTTCCACCACTGGTTCAGCGGGGTTAAAACGCCGTAATAATGGGAGAATACAAAATAAACGTTAGAGAAAACTGAAGATGTAATAGAGGATGCACAATCCAGAGACACGGGCAATATAGTACACAGAACGAAGAAAATTAGAAAAGAAAACACAACAAGGTAATCTAAATAGATGAGCACAGACCCCAACAAAACATTGGTTGTAACAATATATCTTTTGGAAAATATCGCCAAACAGAAATCTTAATATACCAAAGTATGTGCATAATATACTCATTTACCATCTAATACTGATAATACTAAAATCTTTGGTAATGAGTTGATTTACTTTAGAACACTAAACTACACATGCTGTAACATGCAAAACAAGTAACAATCAAGAGTTTTCTTCTTTCTAATGCCATTTAATTTCATTGTTTTGACACTGAACGCGTGATCACTTGGTATAGTTCTCATTTAATTTTGGGGAATTTGTTCTCCTTTTCTATTTCAGTTCTTCTTCTTCCAGTTGCCGCTGTGTTTGGTTGGTTGTTTTTCATTTTTTTGTTTTTTGTTTTTTGTTTTATTTAAATTGTGTTCAACCATAACATATTTTGTACAGTATCGCATCTTTTTATATCTCGAGCAAAAATACAGAGCCATTGTTATTGTTTATTTAAAGGGATGGTGCCTGTAAGCTTGGTCATTTTTTTTTAAAGTTTTTTCTGCGTTGAAAGATACTTTCAAAACATGAGTTTAAATCGTCGTTTGGCGGGATTCGACCAAAACACCGTATTTTCGTTGTTTTTTGTGTGCGGCTTGTTTCTCAGCACCATTAATTATGCATGCCCCAATGTGGACACAAGACACAAGACGGAGACCGTTGGAAGACGTTTATTCTAAGAGTAGCCTGGACTTCTATCAGCAATGTTATGTTGGAACGGGAAGACAGAATTATTTGAATGATAATAATAATTTTAGGGCATCAAGGCTGAAATTGTTGGCAAGGACTACAACTATCCCCCTGAACAAATATTTAAATCGAATGAATTTAACTGACGATGATCGATGTCTTTTATGCACCGCGGACGTTAGCGAAGACCTCGAACACTTTTTACTAGAATGTACTTCGTTAAGTAATGTACGAAATGAGTTTTTCGAACTTTTCCAATCGATTAGTTCTTACTATTCAATTAATTTTATTGAACTGTCGCCTAGTGCCAAATTACAATTTTTAATTGGTGACAACACAATTGCCAAAAGAAAAAGAACAAAAGGACAAACAAAGAGTCTTCTTAAAAACAACTGGAGGTAAAAACTCATCGAACATCGTTTTTATGCGCAAATCGTAGTGGACATCACAACACGGAACTCAGAACGTAAAGACACATGATAGGACAAGACAAAAAAGATAAAGATCATGATAAGTCAAATCAAGGTGAGGATTGGGAACATATAACTATTTTAATCCCGCCGCTTTTTACTGAAATGGTTGCGACAAGCGAAGAAATTGAGGGCCCGTGATTTGTGTGTTAGAGCAATCACTTTGTCTCTGTTTCTACTCTTGTTTTATTGGGTTTTAGAATTGTTCTGATAGTGTGGAATGTTCTGATAGTGTGGAATGTTCTGATAGTGTGGAATGTTCTGATAGTGTGGTATGTTCTGACAGTGTTGTATGTTCTGACTGTGATATGTTCTGACAGTGTGGTATGTTCTGATAGTGTGGTATGTTCTGATAGTGTGGTATGTTCTGACTGTGGTATGTTCTGATAGTGTGCTATGTTCTGACAGTGTGGTATGATCTGATAGTGTGGTATGTTCTGACAGTGTGGTATGTTCTGACAGTGTGGTATGTTCTGATAGTGTGGTATGTTCTGACAGTGTGATATGTTCTGACAGTATGGTATGTTCTGATAGTGTGGTATGTTCTGATAGTGTGGTATGTTCTGACAGTGTGGTATGTTCTGACAGTGTGGTATGTTCTGACAGTGTGGTATGTTCTGATAGTGTAGAATGTTCTAATAGTGTGGTATGTTCTGATAGTGTGGTATGTTCTGACAGTGTGGTATGTTCTGACAGTGTGGTATGTTCTGACAGTGTGGTATGTTCTGATAGTGTGGAATGTTCTCACTGTGGTATGTTCTGACAGTGTGGTATGTTCTAACAATGTGGTATGTTCTGACTGTGGTATGTTCTGACAGTGTGGTATGTTCTGATAGTGTGGTATGTTCTGACAGTGTGGTATGTTCTGATAGTGTGGTATGTTCTGACAGTGTGGTATGTTCTGACAGTGTGGTATGTTCTGATAGTGTGGTATGTTCTGACAGTGTGATATGTTCTGACAGTGTGGTATGTTCTGATAGTGTGGTATGTTCTGATAGTGTGGTATGTTCTGACAGTGTGGTATGTTCTGACAGTGTGGTATGTTCTGACAGTGTGGAATGTTCTGATAGTGTGGAATGTTCTGATAGTGTGGTATGTTCTGACAGTGTTGTATGTTCTGACTGTGGTATGTTCTGACAGTGTGGTATGTTCTGATAGTGTGGTATGTTCTGATAGTGTGGTATGTTCTGATAGTGTGGTATGTTCTGATAGTGTGGTATGTTCTGACTGTGGTATGTTCTGATAGTGTGCTATGTTCTTACAGTGTGGTATGTTCTGATAGTGTGGTATGTTCTGACAGTGTGGTATGTTCTGACAGTGTGGTATGTTCTGATAGTGTGGTATGTTCTGACAGTGTGATATGTTCTGACAGTGTGGTATGTTCTGATAGTGTGGTATGTTCTGATAGTGTGGTATGTTCTGACAGTGTGGTATGTTCTGACAGTGTAGTATGTTCTGACAGTGTGGTATGTTCTGATAGTGTAGAATGTTCTAATAGTGTGGTATGTTCTGATAGTGTGGTATGTTCTGACAGTGTGGTATGTTCTGACAGTGTGGTATGTTCTGACAGTGTGGTATGTTCTGATAGTGTGGAATGTTCCCACTGTGGTATGTTCTGACAGTGTGGTATGTTCTAACAATGTGGTATGTTCTGACTGTGGTATGTTCTGACAGTGTGGTATGTTCTGATAGTGTGGTATGTTCTGACAGTGTGGTATGTTCTGATAGTGTGGTATGTTCTGACAGTGTGGTATGTTCTGACAGTGTGGTATGTTCTGATAGTGTGGTATGTTCTGACAGTGTGATATGTTCTGACAGTGTTGTATGTTCTGATAGTGTGGTATGTTCTGATAGTGTGGTATGTTCTGACAGTGTGGTATGTTCTGACAGTGTGGTATGTTCTGACAGTGTGGTATGTTCTGATATTGTGGTATGTTCTGACAGTGTGATATGTTCTGACAGTGTGGTATGTTCTGATAGTGTGGTATGTTCTGATAGTGTGGTATGTTCTGACAGTGTGGTATGTTCTGACAGTGTGGTATGTTCTGACAGTGTGGTATGTTCTGATAGTGTAGAATGTTCTAATAGTGTGGTATGTTCTGATAGTGTGGTATGTTCTGACAGTGTGGTATGTTCTGACAGTGTGGTATGTTCTGACAGTGTGGTATGTTCTGATAGTGTGGAATGTTCCCACTGTGGTATGTTCTGACAGTGTGGTATGTTCTAACAATGTGGTATGTTCTGACTGTGGTATGTTCTGACAGTGTGGTATGTTCTGATAGTGTGGTATGTTCTGACAGTGTGGTATGTTCTGATAGTGTGGTATGTTCTGACAGTGTGGTATGTTCTGACAGTGTGGTATGTTCTGATAGTGTGGTATGTTCTGACAGTGTGATATGTTCTGACAGTGTTGTATGTTCTGATAGTGTGGTATGTTCTGATAGTGTGGTATGTTCTGACAGTGTGGTATGTTCTGACAGTGTGGTATGTTCTGACAGTGTGGTATGTTCTGATATTGTGGTATGTTCTGACAGTGTGATATGTTCTGACAGTGTGGTATGTTCTGATAGTGTGGTATGTTCTGATAGTGTGGTATGTTCTGACAGTGTGGTATGTTCTGACAGTGTGGTATGTTCTGACAGTGTGGTATGTTCTGATAGTGTAGAATGTTCTAATAGTGTGGTATGTTCTGATAGTGTGGTATGTTCTGACAGTGTGATATGTTCTAACAGTGTAGTATGTTCTGACAGTGTGGTATGTTCTGATAGTGTGGAATGTTCTGACTGTGGTATGTTCTGACAGTGTGGTATGTTCTAACAATGTGGTATGTTCTGACAGTGTGGTATGTTCTGACAGTGTGGTATGTTCTGATAGTGTGGAATGTTCTGACTGGTATTTTCTGACAGTGTGGTATGTTCTGATAGTGTGGTATGTTCTGACAGTGTGGTATGTTCTGACTGTGGTATGTTTTGATAGTGTGGTATGTTCTGATTGTGTGGTATGCTCTGATTGTGTGGTATGTTCTGACAGTGTGGTATGTTCTGAGAGTGTGGTATGTTCTGACAGTGTGGTATGTTCTGATAGTGTGGTATGTTCTGACAGTTATGTATGTTTTGACAGTGTGGTATGTTCTGACAGTGTGGTATGTTTTGACAGTGCGGTATGTTCTGATAGTGTGATATGTTCTGATAGTGTGGTATGTTCTGATAGTGTGGTATTTTCTGATAGTGAGGTATGTTCTGAGCAGTGTGGTATGTTCTGTCAGTGTGGTATGTTCTGATAGTGTGGTATGTTCTGACAGTGTTGTATGTTCTGACAGTATGGTATGTTCTGACAGTGTAGTATGTTCTGACAGTGCGGTATGTTCTGATAGTGTGGTATGTTCTGATAGTGTGGTATGTTCTGATAGTGTGGTATGTTCTGATAGTGAGGTATGTTCTGAGCAGTGTAGTATGTTCTGACAGTGTGGTATGTTCTGATAGTGTGGTATGTTCTGATAGTGTGGAATGTTCTGACAGTGTGGTATGTTCTGACAGTGTGGTATGTTCTGACAGTGTGGTATGTTCTGACAGTGTGGTATGTTCTGATAGTGTGGTATGTTCTGATAGTGTGGTATGTTCTGATAGTGTGGTATGTTCTCACTGTGGTATGTTCTTACTGTGGTATGTTCTGATAGTGTGGTATGTTCTGATAGTGTGGTATGTTCTGACAGTGTGGTATGTTCTGACAGTGTGGTATGTTCAGACAGTGTGATATGTTCTGACAGTGTGGTATGTTCTGATAGTGTAGAATGTTCTAATAGTGTGGTATGTTCTGATAGTGTGGTATGTTCTGACAGTGTGGTATGTTCTGACAGTGCGGTATGTTCTGACAGTGTGGTATGTTTTGACTGTGGTATGTTCTGACAGTGTGGTATATTCTGATAGTGTGGTATGTTCTGACTGGTATTTTCTGACAGTGTGGTATGTTCTGATAGTGTGGAATGTTCTGACTGGTATTTTCTGACAGTGTGGTATGTTCTGATAGTGTGGTGTGTTCTGACAGTGTGGTATGTTCTGACTGTGGTATGTTCTGATAGTGAGGTATGTTCTGATTGTGTGGTATGCTCTGATTGTGTGGTATGTTCTGACAGTGTTGTATGTTCTGACAGTGTGGTATGTTCTGACAGTGTGGTATGTTCTGATAGTGTGGTATGTTCTGACAGTGTGGTATGTTCTGATAGTGTGGTATGTTCTGACAGTGTGGTATGTTCTGACAGTGTGGTATGTTCTGATAGTGTGGTATGTTCTGACAGTGTGATATGTTCTGACAGTGTGGTATGTTCTGATAGTGTGGTATGTTCTGAGAGTGTGGTATGTTCTGACAGTGTGGTATGTTCTGACAGTGTGGTATGTTCTGACAGTGTGGTATGTTCTGACAGTGTGGTATGTTCTGATAGTGTAGAATGTTCTAATAGTGTGGTATGTTCTGATAGTGTGGTATGTTCTGACAGTGTGGTATGTTCTGACAGTGTAGTATGTTCTGACAGTGTGGTATGTTCTGATAGTGTGGAATGTTCTGACTGTGGTATGTTCTGACAGTGTGGTATGTTCTAACAATGTGGTATGTTCTGACTGTGGTATGTTCTGACAGTGTGGTATGTTCTGATAATGTGGTATGTTCTGACAGTGTGGTATGTTCTGACAGTGTGTTATGTTCTGACAGTGTGGTATGTTCTCACAGTGTGGTATGTTCTGACAGTGTGGTATGTTTTGATAGGGTGGAATGTTCTGACTGGTATTTTCTGACAGTGTGGTATGTTCTGATAGTGTGGTGTGTTCTGACAGTGTGGTATGTTCTGACCGTGGTATGTTCTGATAGTGTTGTATGTTCTGATTGTGTGGTATGTTCTGATTGTGTGGTATGTTCTGACAGTGTGGTATGTTCTGAGAGTGTGGTATGTTATGACAGTGTGGTATGTTCTGACAGTGTGGTATGTTCTGATAGTGTGGTATGTTCTGACAGTGTTGTATGTTTTGACAGTGTGGTATGTTCTGACAGTGTGGTATGTTTTGACAGTGCGGTATGTTCTGATAGTGTGGTATGTTCTGATAGTGTGGTATGTTCTGATAGTGTGCTATGTTCTGATAGTGAGGTATGTTCTGAGCAGTGTGGTATGTTCTGTCAGTGTGGTATGTTCTGATAGTGTGGTATGTTCTGACAGTGTTGTATGTTCTGATAGTGTGGTATGTTCTGACAGTGTGGTATGTACTGACAGTGTGGTATGTTCTGATAGTGTGGTATGTTCTGATAGTGTGGTATATTCTGATAGTGTGGTATGTTCTGATAGTGAGGTATGTTCTGAGCAGTGTAGTATGTTCTGACAGTGTGGTATGTTCTGATAGTGTGGTATGTTTTGACAGTGTGGTATGTTCTGATATTGTGGTATGTTCTGACAGTGTGATATGTTCTGACAGTGTGGTATGTTCTGATAGTGTGGTATGTTCTGATAGTGTGGTATGTTCTGACAGTGTGGTATGTTCTGACAGTGTGGTATGTTCTGACAGTGTGGTATGTTCTGATAGTGTAGAATGTTCTAATAGTGTGGTATGTTCTGATAGTGTGGTATGTTCTGACAGTGTGGTATGTTCTGACAGTGTGGTATGTTCTGACAGTGTGGTATGTTCTGATAGTGTGGAATGTTCCCACTGTGGTATGTTCTGACAGTGTGGTATGTTCTAACAATGTGGTATGTTCTGACTGTGGTATGTTCTGACAGTGTGGTATGTTCTGATAGTGTGGTATGTTCTGACAGTGTGGTATGTTCTGATAGTGTGGTATGTTCTGACAGTGTGGTATGTTCTGACAGTGTGGTATGTTCTGATAGTGTGGTATGTTCTGACAGTGTGATATGTTCTGACAGTGTTGTATGTTCTGATAGTGTGGTATGTTCTGATAGTGTGGTATGTTCTGACAGTGTGGTATGTTCTGACAGTGTGGTATGTTCTGACAGTGTGGTATGTTCTGATATTGTGGTATGTTCTGACAGTGTGATATGTTCTGACAGTGTGGTATGTTCTGATAGTGTGGTATGTTCTGATAGTGTGGTATGTTCTGACAGTGTGGTATGTTCTGACAGTGTGGTATGTTCTGACAGTGTGGTATGTTCTGATAGTGTAGAATGTTCTAATAGTGTGGTATGTTCTGATAGTGTGGTATGTTCTGACAGTGTGATATGTTCTAACAGTGTAGTATGTTCTGACAGTGTGGTATGTTCTGATAGTGTGGAATGTTCTGACTGTGGTATGTTCTGACAGTGTGGTATGTTCTAACAATGTGGTATGTTCTGACAGTGTGGTATGTTCTGACAGTGTGGTATGTTCTGATAGTGTGGAATGTTCTGACTGGTATTTTCTGACAGTGTGGTATGTTCTGATAGTGTGGTATGTTCTGACAGTGTGGTATGTTCTGACTGTGGTATGTTTTGATAGTGTGGTATGTTCTGATTGTGTGGTATGCTCTGATTGTGTGGTATGTTCTGACAGTGTGGTATGTTCTGAGAGTGTGGTATGTTCTGACAGTGTGGTATGTTCTGATAGTGTGGTATGTTCTGACAGTTATGTATGTTTTGACAGTGTGGTATGTTCTGACAGTGTGGTATGTTTTGACAGTGCGGTATGTTCTGATAGTGTGATATGTTCTGATAGTGTGGTATGTTCTGATAGTGTGGTATTTTCTGATAGTGAGGTATGTTCTGAGCAGTGTGGTATGTTCTGTCAGTGTGGTATGTTCTGATAGTGTGGTATGTTCTGACAGTGTTGTATGTTCTGACAGTATGGTATGTTCTGACAGTGTAGTATGTTCTGACAGTGCGGTATGTTCTGATAGTGTGGTATGTTCTGATAGTGTGGTATGTTCTGATAGTGTGGTATGTTCTGATAGTGAGGTATGTTCTGAGCAGTGTAGTATGTTCTGACAGTGTGGTATGTTCTGATAGTGTGGTATGTTCTGATAGTGTGGAATGTTCTGACAGTGTGGTATGTTCTGACAGTGTGGTATGTTCTGACAGTGTGGTATGTTCTGACAGTGTGGTATGTTCTGATAGTGTGGTATGTTCTGATAGTGTGGTATGTTCTGATAGTGTGGTATGTTCTCACTGTGGTATGTTCTTACTGTGGTATGTTCTGATAGTGTGGTATGTTCTGATAGTGTGGTATGTTCTGACAGTGTGGTATGTTCTGACAGTGTGGTATGTTCAGACAGTGTGATATGTTCTGACAGTGTGGTATGTTCTGATAGTGTAGAATGTTCTAATAGTGTGGTATGTTCTGATAGTGTGGTGTGTTCTGACAGTGTGGTATGTTCTGACAGTGCGGTATGTTCTGACAGTGTGGTATGTTTTGACTGTGGTATGTTCTGACAGTGTGGTATATTCTGATAGTGTGGTATGTTCTGACTGGTATTTTCTGACAGTGTGGTATGTTCTGATAGTGTGGAATGTTCTGACTGGTATTTTCTGACAGTGTGGTATGTTCTGATAGTGTGGTGTGTTCTGACAGTGTGGTATGTTCTGACTGTGGTATGTTCTGATAGTGAGGTATGTTCTGATTGTGTGGTATGCTCTGATAGTGTGGTATGTTCTGACAGTGTTGTATGTTCTGACAGTGTGGTATGTTCTGACAGTGTGGTATGTTCTGATAGTGTGGTATGTTCTGACAGTGTGGTATGTTCTGATAGTGTGGTATGTTCTGACAGTGTGGTATGTTCTGACAGTGTGGTATGTTCTGATAGTGTGGTATGTTCTGACAGTGTGATATGTTCTGACAGTGTGGTATGTTCTGATAGTGTGGTATGTTCTGAGAGTGTGGTATGTTCTGACAGTGTGGTATGTTCTGACAGTGTGGTATGTTCTGACAGTGTGGTATGTTCTGATAGTATAGAATGTTCTAATAGTGTGGTATGTTCTGATAGTGTGGTATGTTCTGACAGTGTGGTATGTTCTGACAGTGTAGTATGTTCTGACAGTGTGGTATGTTCTGATAGTGTGGAATGTTCTGACTGTGGTATGTTCTGACAGTGTGGTATGTTCTAACAATGTGGTATGTTCTGACTGTGGTATGTTCTGACAGTGTGGTATGTTCTGATAGTGTGGTATGTTCTGACAGTGTGGTATGTTCTGACAGTGTGTTATGTTCTGACAGTGTGGTATGTTCTGACAGTGTGGTATGTTCTGACAGTGTGGTATGTTTTGATAGGGTGGAATGTTCTGACTGGTATTTTCTGACAGTGTGGTATGTTCTGATAGTGTGGTGTGTTCTGACAGTGTGGTATGTTCTGACTGTGGTATGTTCTGATAGTGTTGTATGTTCTGATTGTGTGGTATGTTCTGATTGTGTGGTATGTTCTGACAGTGTGGTATGTTCTGAGAGTGTGGTATGTTATGACAGTGTGGTATGTTCTGACAGTGTGGTATGTTCTGATAGTGTGGTATGTTCTGACAGTGTTGTATGTTTTGACAGTGTGGTATGTTCTGACAGTGTGGTATGTTTTGACAGTGCGGTATGTTCTGATAGTGTGGTATGTTCTGATAGTGTGGTATGTTCTGATAGTGTGCTATGTTCTGATAGTGAGGTATGTTCTGAGCAGTGTGGTATGTTCTGTCAGTGTGGTATGTTCTGATAGTGTGGTATGTTCTGACAGTGTTGTATGTTCTGACAGTGTGGTATGTTCTGACAGTGTGGTATGTACTGACAGTGTGGTATGTTCTGATAGTGTGGTATGTTCTGATAGTGTGGTATATTCTGATAGTGTGGTATGTTCTGATAGTGAGGTATGTTCTGAGCAGTGTAGTATGTTCTGACAGTGTGGTATGTTCTGATAGTGTGGTATGTTCTGATAGTGTGGAATGTTCTGACTGTGGTATGTTCTGACAGTGTGGTATGTTCTGACAGTGTGGTATGTTCTGACAGTGTGGTATGTTCTGATAGTGTGGTATGTTCTGATAGTGTGGTATGTTCTGATAGTGTGGTATGTTCTCACTGTGGTATGTTCCTATTGTGGTATGTTCTGATAGTGTGGTATGTTCTCACAGTGTGGTATGTTCTGACAGTGTGGTATGTTCTGATAGTGCGGTATGTTCTGACAGTGTGGTATGTTCTGACAGTGTGGTATGTTCTGATAGTGTGGTATGTTCTGATAGTGTGGTATGTTCTGATAGTGTGGTATGTTCTGATAGTGTGGTATGTTCTGATAGTGTGGTATGTTCTGATAGTGTGGTATGTTCTGACAGTGTGGTATGTTCTGACAGTGTGGTATGTTCTGACAGTGTGATATGTTCTGACAGTGTGGTATGTTCTGATAGTGTAGAATGTTCTAATAGTGTGGTATGTTCTGATAGTGTGGTATGTTCTGACAGTGTGGTATGTTCTGACAGTGCGGTATGTTCTGACAGTGTGGTATGTTCTGACTGTGGTATGCCCTGACAGTGTGGTATATTCTGATAGTGTGGTATATTCTGACAGTGTGGTATGTTCTGACAGTGTGTTATGTTCTGACAGTGTGGTATGTTCTGACAGTGTGGTATGTTCTGATAGTGTGGAATGTTCTGACTGGTATTTTCTGACAGTGTGGTTTGTTCTGATAGTGTGGTGTGTTCTGACAGTGTGGTATGTTCTGACAGTGTGGTATGTTCTGACAGTGTGGTATGTTCTGATAGTGTGGTATGTTCTGATAGTGTGGTATGTTCTGATAGTGTGGTATGTTCTGATAGTGTGGTATGTTCTCACTGTGGTATGTTCCTATTGTGGTATGTTCTGATAGTGTGGTATGTTCTCACAGTGTGGTATGTTCTGACAGTGTGGTATGTTCTGATAGTGCGGTATGTTCTGACAGTGTGGTATGTTCTGACAGTGTGGTATGTTCTGATAGTGTGGTATGTTCTGATAGTGTGGTATGTTCTGATAGTGTGGTATGTTCTGATAGTGTGGTATGTTCTGATAGTGTGGTATGTTCTGACAGTGTGGTATGTTCTGACAGTGTGGTATGTTCTGACAGTGTGATATGTTCTGACAGTGTGGTATGTTCTGATAGTGTAGAATGTTCTAATAGTGTGGTATGTTCTGATAGTGTGGTATGTTCTGACAGTGTGGTATGTTCTGACAGTGCGGTATGTTCTGACAGTGTGGTATGTTCTGACTGTGGTATGCCCTGACAGTGTGGTATATTCTGATAGTGTGGTATATTCTGACAGTGTGGTATGTTCTGACAGTGTGTTATGTTCTGACAGTGTGGTATGTTCTGACAGTGTGGTATGTTCTGATAGTGTGGAATGTTCTGACTGGTATTTTCTGACAGTGTGGTTTGTTCTGATAGTGTGGTGTGTTCTGACAGTGTGGTATGTTCTGACTGTGGTATGTTCTGATAGTGAGGTATGTTCTGAATGTGTGGTATGTTCTGATTGTGTGGTATGTTCTGACAGTGTTGTATGTTCTGAGAGTGTGGTATGTTCTGACAGTGTGGTATGTTCTGATAGTGTGGTATGTTCTGACAGTGTTGTATGTTTTGACAGTGTGGTATTTTCTGACAGTGTGGTATATTCTGATAGTGTGGTATGTTCTGATAGTGAGGTATGTTCTGAGCAGTGTGGTATGTTCTGTCAGTGTTGTATGTTCTGACAGTGTGGTATGTTCTGACAGTGGTGTATGTTCTGACAGTGTGGTATGTTCTGACAGTGTGGTATGTTCTGATAGTGTGGTATGTTCTGATAGTGTGGTATGTTCTGATAGTGAGGTATGTTCTGTGCAGTGTAGTATGTTCTGACAGTGTGGTATGTTCTGATAGTGTGGTATGTTCTGATAGTGTGGAATGTTCTGAGTGTGGTATGTTCTGACAGTGTGGTATGTTCTGACAGTGTGGTATGTTCTGACAGTGTGGTATGTTCTGTCAGTGTGGTATGTTCTAATAGTGTGGTATGTTCTGACAGTGTTGTATGTTCTGACAGTGTGGTATGTTCTGACAGTGCGGTATGTTCTGACAGTGTGGTATGTTCTGATAGTGTGGTATGCTCTGATAGTGTGGTATGTTCTGATAGTGAGGTATGTTCTGAGCAGTGTGGTATGTTCTGACAGTGTGGTATGTTCTGATAGTGTGGTATGTTCTGACAGTGTTGTATGTTTTGACAGTGTGGTATGTTCTGACAGTGTGGTATGTTTCGACAGTGCGGTATGTTCTGATAGTGTGGTATGTTCTGATAGTGTGGTATGTTCTGATAGTGTGGTATGTTCTGATAGTGAGGTATGTTCTGAGCAGTGTGGAATGTTCTGTCAGTGTGGTATGTTCTGATAGTGTGGTATGTTCTGATAGTGTTGTATGTTCTGACAGTGTGGTATGTTCTGACAGTGTGGTATGTTCTGACAGTGCGGTATGTTCTGATAGTGTGGTATGTTCTGATAATGTGGTATGTTCTGATAGTGTGGTACGTTCTGATAGTGAGGTATGTTCTGAGCAGTGTAGTATGTTCTGACTGTGGTATGTTCTGACAGTGTGGTATGTTCTGACAGTGTGGTATGTTCTGACAGTGTGGTATGTTCTGATAGTGTGGAATGTTCTGACTGGTATTTTCTGACAGTGTGGTATGTTCTGATAGTGTGGTGTGTTCTGACAGTGTGGTATGTTCTGATTGTGTGGTATGTTCTGACAGTGTTGTATGTTCTGAGAGTGTGGTATGTTCTGACAGTGTGGTATGTTCTGATAGTGTGGTATGTTCTGACAGTGTTGTATGTTTTGACAGTGTGATATGTTCTGACAGTGTGGTATGTTCTGATAGTGTGGTATATTCTGATAGTGTGGTATGTTCTGATAGTGAGGTATGTTCTGAGCAGTGTGGTATGTTCTGACAGTGTGGTATGTTCTGATAGTGAGGTATGTTCTGATTGTGTGGTATGTTCTGATTGTGTGGTATGTTCTGACAGTGTTGTATGTTCTGAGAGTGTGGTATGTTCTGACAGTGTGGTATGTTCTGATAGTGTGGTATGTTCTGACAGTGTTGTATGTTTTGACAGTGTGGTATGTTCTGACAGTGTGGTATGTTCTGATAGTGTGGTATATTCTGATAGTGTGGTATGTTCTGATAGTGAGGTATGTTCTGAGCAGTGTGGAATGTTCTGTCAGTGTGGTATGTTCTGATAGTGTGGTATGTTCTGACAGTGTTGTATGTTCTGACAGTGTGGTATGTTCTGACAGTGTGCTATGTTCTGACAGTGCGGTATGTTCTGATAGTGTGGTATGTTCTGATAGTGTGGTATGCTCTGATAGTGTGGTATGTTCTGATAGTGAGGTATGTTCTGATTGTGTAGTATGTTCTGACAGTGTGGTATGTTCTGACAGTGTGGTATGTTCTGATAGTGTGGAATGTTCTGAATGTGGTATGTTCTGACAGTGTGGTATATTCTGACAGTGTGGTATGTTTTGACAGTGTGGTATGTTCAGATAGTGTGATATGTTCTGATAGTGTGGTATGTTCTGATAGTGTGGTATGTTCTCACTGTGGTATGTTCTTACAGTGTGGTATGTTCTGATAGTGTGGTATGTTCTCAAAGTGTGGTATGTTCTGACAGTGTGGTATGTTCTGATAGTGCGGTATGTTCTGACAGTGTCGTATGTTCTGACAGTGTGGTATGTTCTGATAGTGTGGTATGTTCTGATAGTGTGGTATGTTCTGACAGTGTGGTATGTTCTGACAGTGTGTTATGTTCTGACAGTGTGGTATGTTCTGATAGTGTGGAATGTTCTGACTGGTATGTTCTGACTGGTATGTTCTGACAGTGTGGTATGTTCTGATAGTGTGGTGTGTTCTGACAGTGTGATATGTTCTGACTGTGGTATGTTCTGATAGTGTGGTATGTTCTGATAGTGTGGTATGTTCTGATAATGTGGTATGTTCTGATTGTGTGGTATGTTCTGATAGTGTGGTATGTTCTGAGAGTGTGGTAAGTTCTGACAGTGTGGTATGTTCTGACAGTGTGGTATGTTCTGATAGTGTGGTATGTTCTGATAGTGTAAAATGTTCTAAAAGTGTGGTATGTTCTGACAGTGTGGTATGTTCTGACAGTGTGGTATGTTCTGACAGTGTGGTATGTTCTGACAGTGTGGTATGTTCTGACAATGTGGTATGTTCTGACTGTGGTATGTTATGACAGTGTGTTATGTTCTGACAGTGTGGTATGTTCTGACAGTGTGGTATGTTCTGACAGTGTGGTATGTTCTGATAGTGTGGAATGTTCTGACTGGTATTTTCTGACAGTGTGGTATGTTCTGATTGTGTGGTATGTTCTGATTGTGTGGTATGTTCTGACAGTGTGGTATGTTCTGAGAGTGTGGTATGTTCTGACAGTGTGGTATGTTCTGATTGTGTGGTATGTTCTGACAGTGTTGTATGTTCTGACAGTGTGGTATGTTCTGACAGTGGTGTATGTTCTGACAGTGTGGTAAGTTCTGACAGTGTGGTATGTTCTGATAGTGTGGTATGTTCTGATAGTGTGGTATGTTCTGATATTGAGGTATGTTCTGTGCAGTGTAGTATGTTCTGACAGTGTGGTATGTTCTGATAGTGTGGTATGTTCTGATAGTGTGGAATGTTCTGAGTGTGGTATGTTCTGACAGTGTGGTATGTTCTGACAGTGTGGTATGTTCTGACAGTGTGGTATGTTCTGATAGTGTGGTATGTTCTGATAGTGTGGTATGTTCTCACTGTGGTATGTTCTTACAGTGTGGTATGTTCTGATAGTGTGGTATGTTCTCACAGTGTGGTATGTTCTGACAGTGCGGTATTTTCTGATAGTGCGGTATGTTCTGATAGTGTGGTATGTTCTGACAGTGTGGTATGTTCTGACAGTGTGGTATGTTCTGACAGTGTGGTATGTTCTGACAGTGTGATATGTTCTGACAGTGTGGTATGTTCTGATAGTGTAGAATGTTCTAATAGTGTGGTATGTTCTGATAGTGTGGTATGTTCTGACAGTGTGGTATGTTCTGACAGTGCGGTATGTTCTGACAGTGTGGAATGTTCTGATATTGTGGAATGTTCTGACTGTGGTATGTTCTGACGGTGTGGTATGTTCTGACAATGTGGTATGTTCTGACTGTGGTATGTTCTGACAGTGTGGTATGTTCTGATAGTGTGGTATGTTCTGACAGTGTGGTATGTTCTGACAGTGTGCTATGTTCTGACAGTGTGCTATGTTCTGACAGTAAGCTATGTTCTGACAGTGTGGTATGTTCTGATAGTGTGGAATGTTCTGACTGGTATGTTCTGACAGTGTGGTATGTTCTGACAGTGTGGTATGTTCTGACAGTGCGGTATGTTCTGATAGTGTGGTATGTTCTGATAGTGTGGTATATTCTGATAGTGTGGTATAATCTGATAGTGAAGTATGTTCTGAGCAGTGTGGTATGTTCTGTCAGTGTGGTATGTTCTGATAGTGTGCTATGTTCTGACAGTGTTGTATGTTCTGACAGTGGTATGTTCTGACAGTGTGGTATGTTCTGACAGTGTGGTATGTTCTGACAGTGTGGTATGTTCTAATAGTGTGGTATGTTCTGATAGTGTGGTATGTTCTGATAGTGTGGTATGTTCTCACTGTGGTATGTTCTTACTGTGGTATGTTCTGATAGTGTGGTATGTTCTCACTGTGTGGTATGTTCTGACAGTGTGGTATGTTCTGATAGTGCGGTATGTTCTGACAGTGTGGTATGTTCTGACAGTGTGGTATGTTCTGATAGTGTGGTATGTTCTGATAGTGTGGTATGTTCTGACAGTGTGGTATGTTCTGACAGTGTGGTATGTTCTGACAGTGTGGTATGTTCTGACAGTGTGATATGTTCTGACAGTGTGGTATGTTCTGATAGTGTAGAATGTTCTAATAGTGTGGTATGTTCTGATAGTGTGGTATGTTCTGACAGTGTGGTATGTTCTGACAGTGCAGTATGTTCTGACAGTGTGGTATGTTCTGACTGTGGTATGTTCTGACAGTGTGGTATATTCTGATAGTGAGGTATGTTCTGACAGTGTGGTATGTTCTGACAGTGTGTTATGTTCTGACAGTGTGGTATGTTCTGACAGTTTGGTATGTTCTGACAGTGTGGTATGTTCTAATAGTGTGGAATGTTCTGACTGGTATTTTCTGACAGTGTGGTATGTTCTGATAGTGTGGTGTGTTCTGACAGTGTGGTATGTTCTGACTGTGGTATGTTCTAATAGTGAGGTATGTTCTGATTGTGTGGTATGTTCTGATTGTGTGGTATGTTCTGACAGTGTTGTATGTTCTGAGAGTGTGGTATGTTCTGACAGTGTGGTATGTTCTGATAGTGTGGTATGTTCTGACAGTGTTGTATGTTTTGACAGTGTGGTATGTTCTGACAGTGTGGTATGTTCTGATAGTGTGGTATATTCTGATAGTGTGGTATGTTCTGATAGTGAGGTATGTTCTGAGCAGTGTGGTATGTTCTGTCAGTGTGGTATGTTCTGATAGTGTGGTATGTTCTGACAGTGTTGTATGTTCTGACAGTGTGGTATGTTCTGACAGTGTGGTATGTTCTGACAGTGCGGTATGTTCTGATAGTATGGTATGTTATGATAGTGTGGTATGCTCTGATAGTGTGGTATGTTCTGATAGTGAGATATGTTATGAGCAGTGTAGTATGTTCTGACAGTGTGGTATGTTCTGACAGTGTGGTATGTTCTGATAGTGTGGAATGTTCTGAATGTGGTATGTTCTGACAGTGTGGTATATTCTGGCAGTGTGGTATGTTTTGACAGTGTGGTATGTTCAGATAGTGTGGTATGTTCTGATAGTGTGGTATGTTCTGATAGTGTGGTATGTTCTTACTGTGGTATGTTCTTACAGTGTGGTATGTTCTGATAGTGTGGTATGTTCTCACAGTGTGGTATGTTCTGACAGTGCGGTATTTTCTGATAGTGCGGTATGTTCTGATAGTGTGGTATGTTCTGACAGTGTGGTATGTTCTGACAGTGTGGTATGTTCTGACAGTGTGGTATGTTCTGACAGTATGATATGTTCTGACAGTGTGGTATGTTCTGATAGTGTAGAATGTTCAAATAGTGTAGTATGTTCTGATAGTGTGGTATGTTCTGACAGTGTGGTATGTTCTGACAGTGCGGTATGTTCTGACAGTGTGGAATGTTCTGATATTGTGGAATGTTCTGACTGTGGTATGTTCTGACGGTGTGGTATGTTCTGACAATGTGGTATGTTCTGACTGTGGTATGTTCTGACAGTGTGGTATGTTCTGATAGTGTGGTATGTTCTGACAGTGTGGTATGTTCTGACAGTGTGCTATGTTCTGACAGTGTGCTATGTTCTGACAGTGTGCTATGTTCTGACAGTGTGGTATGTTCTGATAGTGTGGAATGTTCTGACTGGTATGTTCTGACAGTGTGGTATGTTCTGACAGTGTGGTATGTTCTGACAGTGCGGTATGTTCTGATAGTGTGGTATGTTCTGATAGTGTGGTATATTCTGATAGTGTGGTATAATCTGATAGTGAAGTATGTTCTGAGCAGTGTGGTATGTTCTGTCAGTGTGGTATGTTCTGATAGTGTGCTATGTTCTGACAGTGTTGTATGTTCTGACAGTGGTATGTTCTGACAGTGTGGTATGTTCTGACAGTGTGGTATGTTCTGACAGTGTGGTATGTTCTAATAGTGTGGTATGTTCTGATAGTGTGGTATGTTCTGATAGTGTGGTATGTCCTCACTGTGGTATGTTCTTACTGTGGTATGTTCTGATAGTGTGGTATGTTCTCACTGTGTGGTATGTTCTGACAGTGTGGTATGTTCTGATAGTGCGGTATGTTCTGACAGTGTGGTATGTTCTGACAGTGTGGTATGTTCTGATAGTGTGGTATGTTCTGATAGTGTGGTATGTTCTGACAGTGTGGTATGTTCTGACAGTGTGGTATGTTCTGACAGTGTGGTATGTTCTGACAGTGTGATATGTTCTGACAGTGTGGTATGTTCTGATAGTGTAGAATGTTCTAATAGTGTGGTATGTTCTGATAGTGTGGTATGTTCTGACAGTGTGGTATGTTCTGACAGTGCGGTATGTTCTGACAGTGTGGTATGTTCTGACTGTGGTATGTTCTGACAGTGTGGTATATTCTGATAGTGAGGTATGTTCTGACAGTGTGGTATGTTCTGACAGTGTGTTATGTTCTGACAGTGTGGTATGTTCTGACAGTTTGGTATGTTCTGACAGTGTGGTATGTTCTAATAGTGTGGAATGTTCTGACTGGTATTTTCTGACAGTGTGGTATGTTCTGATAGTGTGGTGTGTTCTGACAGTGTGGTATGTTCTGACTGTGGTATGTTCTAATAGTGAGGTATGTTCTGATTGTGTGGTATGTTCTGATTGTGTGGTATGTTCTGACAGTGTTGTATGTTCTGAGAGTGTGGTATGTTCTGACAGTGTGGTATGTTCTGATAGTGTGGTATGTTCTGACAGTGTTGTATGTTTTGACAGTGTGGTATGTTCTGACAGTGTGGTATGTTCTGATAGTGTGGTATATTCTGATAGTGTGGTATGTTCTGATAGTGAGGTATGTTCTGAGCAGTGTGGTATGTTCTGTCAGTGTGGTATGTTCTGATAGTGTGGTATGTTCTGACAGTGTTGTATGTTCTGACAGTGTGGTATGTTCTGACAGTGTGGTATGTTCTGACAGTGCGGTATGTTCTGATAGTATGGTATGTTATGATAGTGTGGTATGCTCTGATAGTGTGGTATGTTCTGATAGTGAGATATGTTCTGAGCAGTGTAGTATGTTCTGACAGTGTGGTATGTTCTGACAGTGTGGTATGTTCTGATAGTGTGGAATGTTCTGAATGTGGTATGTTCTGACAGTGTGGTATATTCTGGCAGTGTGGTATGTTTTGACAGTGTGGTATGTTCAGATAGTGTGGTATGTTCTGATAGTGTGGTATGTTCTGATAGTGTGGTATGTTCTTACTGTGGTATGTTCTGATAGTGTGGTATGTTCTCACAGTGTGGTATGTTCTGACAGTGTGGTATGTTCTGATAGTGCGGTATGTTCTGACAGTGTGGTATGTTCTGACAGTGTGGTATGTTCTGATAGTGTGGTATGTTCTGATAGTGTGGTATGTTCTGACAGTGTGGTATGTTCTGACAGTGTGTTATGTTCTGATAGTGTGGTATGTTCTGACAGTGTGGTATGTTCTGACAGTGTGTTATGTTCTGATAGTGTGGTATGTTCTGATAGTGAGGTATGTTCTGAGCAGTGTGGTATGTTCTGACAGTGTGGTATGTTCTGATAGTGTGGTATGTTCTGACAGTGTTGTATGTTTTGACAGTGTGGTATGTTCTGACAGTGTGGTATGTTTCGACAGTGCGGTATGTTCTGATAGTGTGGTATGTTCTGATAGTGTGGTATGTTCTGATAGTGTGGTATGTTCTGATAGTGAGGTATGTTCTGAGCAGTGTGGAATGTTCTGTCAGTGTGGTATGTTCTGATAGTGTGGTATGTTCTGATAGTGTTGTATGTTCTGACAGTGTGGTATGTTCTGACAGTGTGGTATGTTCTGACAGTGCGGTATGTTCTGATAGTGTGGTATGTTCTGATAATGTGATATGTTCTGATAGTGTGGTACGTTCTGATAGTGAGGTATGTTCTGAGCAGTGTAGTATGTTCTGACAGTGTGGTATGTTCTGATAGTGTGGTATGTTCTGATAGTGTGGAATGTTCTGACTGTGGTATGTTCTGACAGTGTGGTATGTTCTGACAGTGTGGTATGTTCTGATAATGTGGAATGTTCTGACTGGTATTTTCTGACAGTGTGGTATGTTCTGATAGTGTGGTGTGTTCTGACAGTGTGGTATGTTCTGACTGTGGTATGTTCTGATAGTGAGGTATGTTCTGATTGTGTGGTATGTTCTGATTGTGTGGTATGTTCTGACAGTGTTGTATGTTCTGAGAGTGTGGTATGTTCTGACAGTGTGGTATGATCTGATAGTGTGGTATGTTCTGACAGTGTTGTATGTTTTGACAGTGTGGTATGTTCTGACAGTGTGGTATTTTCTGATAGTGTGGTATATTCTGATAGTGTGGTATGTTCTGATAGTGAGGTATGTTCTGAGCAGTGTGGTATGTTCTGTCAGTGTGGTATGTTCTGATAGTGTGGTATGTTCTGACAGTGTTGTATGTTCTGACAGTGTGGTATGTTCTGACAGTGTGCTATGTTCTGACAGTGCGGTATGTTCTGATAGTGTGGTATGTTCTGATAGTGTGGTATGCTCTGATAGTGTGGTATGTTCTGATAGTGAGGTATGTTCTGAGCAGTGTAGTATGTTCAGACAGTGTGGTATGTTCTGACAGTGTGGTATGTTCTGACAGTGGTATGTTCTGACAGTGTGGTATGATCTGACAGTGTGGTATGTTCTGACAGTGTGGTATGTTCTAATAGTGTGGTATGTTCTGATAGTGTGGTATGTTCTGATAGTGTGGTATGTTCTCACTGTGGTATGTTCTTACTGTGGTATGTTCTGATAGTGTGGTATGTTCTCACTGTGTGGTATGTTCTGACAGTGTGGTATGTTCTGACAGTGTGCTATGTTCTGACAGTGTGCTATGTTCTGACAGTGTGCTATGTTCTGACAGTGTGGTATGTTCTGATAGTGTGGAATGTTCTGACTGGTATGTTCTGACAGTGTGGTATGTTCTGACAGTGTGGTATGTTCTGACAGTGCGGTATGTTCTGATAGTGTGGTATGTTCTGATAGTGTGGTATATTCTGATAGTGTGGTATAATCTGATAGTGAAGTATGTTCTGAGCAGTGTGGTATGTTCTGTCAGTGTGGTATGTTCTGATAGTGTGCTATGTTCTGACAGTGTTGTATGTTCTGACAGTGGTATGTTCTGACAGTGTGGTATGTTCTGACAGTGTGGTATGTTCTGACAGTGTGGTATGTTCTAATAGTGTGGTATGTTCTGATAGTGTGGTATGTTCTGATAGTGTGGTATGTTCTCACTGTGGTATGTTCTTACTGTGGTATGTTCTGATAGTGTGGTATGTTCTCACTGTGTGGTATGTTCTGACAGTGTGGTATGTTCTGATAGTGCGGTATGTTCTGACAGTGTGGTATGTTCTGACAGTGTGGTATGTTCTGATAGTGTGGTATGTTCTGATAGTGTGGTATGTTCTGACAGTGTGGTATGTTCTGACAGTGTGGTATGTTCTGACAGTGTGGTATGTTCTGACAGTGTGATATGTTCTGACAGTGTGGTATGTTCTGATAGTGTAGAATGTTCTAATAGTGTGGTATGTTCTGATAGTGTGGTATGTTCTGACAGTGTGGTATGTTCTGACAGTGCGGTATGTTCTGACAGTGTGGTATGTTCTGACTGTGGTATGTTCTGACAGTGTGGTATATTCTGATAGTGAGGTATGTTCTGACAGTGTGGTATGTTCTGACAGTGTGTTATGTTCTGACAGTGTGGTATGTTCTGACAGTTTGGTATGTTCTGACAGTGTGGTATGTTCTAATAGTGTGGAATGTTCTGACTGGTATTTTCTGACAGTGTGGTATGTTCTGATAGTGTGGTGTGTTCTGACAGTGTGGTATGTTCTGACTGTGGTATGTTCTAATAGTGAGGTATGTTCTGATTGTGTGGTATGTTCTGATTGTGTGGTATGTTCTGACAGTGTTGTATGTTCTGAGAGTGTGGTATGTTCTGACAGTGTGGTATGTTCTGATAGTGTGGTATGTTCTGACAGTGTTGTATGTTTTGACAGTGTGGTATGTTCTGACAGTGTGGTATGTTCTGATAGTGTGGTATATTCTGATAGTGTGGTATGTTCTGATAGTGAGGTATGTTCTGAGCAGTGTGGTATGTTCTGTCAGTGTGGTATGTTCTGATAGTGTGGTATGTTCTGACAGTGTTGTATGTTCTGACAGTGTGGTATGTTCTGACAGTGTGGTATGTTCTGACAGTGCGGTATGTTCTGATAGTATGGTATGTTATGATAGTGTGGTATGCTCTGATAGTGTGGTATGTTCTGATAGTGAGATATGTTCTGAGCAGTGTAGTATGTTCTGACAGTGTGGTATGTTCTGACAGTGTGGTATGTTCTGATAGTGTGGAATGTTCTGAATGTGGTATGTTCTGACAGTGTGGTATATTCTGGCAGTGTGGTATGTTTTGACAGTGTGGTATGTTCAGATAGTGTGGTATGTTCTGATAGTGTGGTATGTTCTGATAGTGTGGTATGTTCTTACTGTGGTATGTTCTGATAGTGTGGTATGTTCTCACAGTGTGGTATGTTCTGACAGTGTGGTATGTTCTGATAGTGCGGTATGTTCTGACAGTGTGGTATGTTCTGACAGTGTGGTATGTTCTGATAGTGTGGTATGTTCTGATAGTGTGGTATGTTCTGACAGTGTGGTATGTTCTGACAGTGTGTTATGTTCTGATAGTGTGGTATGTTCTGACAGTGTGGTATGTTCTGACAGTGTGTTATGTTCTGATAGTGTGGTATGTTCTGATAGTGAGGTATGTTCTGAGCAGTGTGGTATGTTCTGACAGTGTGGTATGTTCTGATAGTGTGGTATGTTCTGACAGTGTTGTATGTTTTGACAGTGTGGTATGTTCTGACAGTGTGGTATGTTTCGACAGTGCGGTATGTTCTGATAGTGTGGTATGTTCTGATAGTGTGGTATGTTCTGATAGTGTGGTATGTTCTGATAGTGAGGTATGTTCTGAGCAGTGTGGAATGTTCTGTCAGTGTGGTATGTTCTGATAGTGTGGTATGTTCTGATAGTGTTGTATGTTCTGACAGTGTGGTATGTTCTGACAGTGTGGTATGTTCTGACAGTGCGGTATGTTCTGATAGTGTGGTATGTTCTGATAATGTGATATGTTCTGATAGTGTGGTACGTTCTGATAGTGAGGTATGTTCTGAGCAGTGTAGTATGTTCTGACAGTGTGGTATGTTCTGATAGTGTGGTATGTTCTGATAGTGTGGAATGTTCTGACTGTGGTATGTTCTGACAGTGTGGTATGTTCTGACAGTGTGGTATGTTCTGATAATGTGGAATGTTCTGACTGGTATTTTCTGACAGTGTGGTATGTTCTGATAGTGTGGTGTGTTCTGACAGTGTGGTATGTTCTGACTGTGGTATGTTCTGATAGTGAGGTATGTTCTGATTGTGTGGTATGTTCTGATTGTGTGGTATGTTCTGACAGTGTTGTATGTTCTGAGAGTGTGGTATGTTCTGACAGTGTGGTATGATCTGATAGTGTGGTATGTTCTGACAGTGTTGTATGTTTTGACAGTGTGGTATGTTCTGACAGTGTGGTATTTTCTGATAGTGTGGTATATTCTGATAGTGTGGTATGTTCTGATAGTGAGGTATGTTCTGAGCAGTGTGGTATGTTCTGTCAGTGTGGTATGTTCTGATAGTGTGGTATGTTCTGACAGTGTTGTATGTTCTGACAGTGTGGTATGTTCTGACAGTGTGCTATGTTCTGACAGTGCGGTATGTTCTGATAGTGTGGTATGTTCTGATAGTGTGGTATGCTCTGATAGTGTGGTATGTTCTGATAGTGAGGTATGTTCTGAGCAGTGTAGTATGTTCAGACAGTGTGGTATGTTCTGACAGTGTGGTATGTTCTGACAGTGGTATGTTCTGACAGTGTGGTATGATCTGACAGTGTGGTATGTTCTGACAGTGTGGTATGTTCTAATAGTGTGGTATGTTCTGATAGTGTGGTATGTTCTGATAGTGTGGTATGTTCTCACTGTGGTATGTTCTTACTGTGGTATGTTCTGATAGTGTGGTATGTTCTCACTGTGTGGTATGTTCTGACAGTGTGGTATGTTCTGATAGTGCGGTATGTTCTGACAGTGTGGTATGTTCTGACAGTGTGGTATGTTCTGATAGTGTGGTATGTTCTGATAGTGTGGTATGTTCTGACAGTGTGGTATGTTCTGACAGTGTGGTATGTTCTGACAGTGTGGTATGTTCTGACAGTGTGATATGTTCTGACAGTGTGGTATGTTCTGATAGTGTAGAATGTTCTAATAGTGTGGTATGTTCTGATAGTGTGGTATGTTCTGACAGTGTGGTATGTTCTGACAGTGCGGTATGTTCTGACAGTGTGGTATGTTCTGACTGTGGTATGTTCTGACAGTGTGGTATATTCTGATAGTGAGGTATGTTCTGACAGTGTGGTATGTTCTGACAGTGTGTTATGTTCTGACAGTGTGGTATGTTCTGACAGTTTGGTATGTTCTGACAGTGTGGTATGTTCTAATAGTGCGGAATGTTCTGACTGGTATTTTCTGACAGTGTGGTATGTTCTGATAGTGTGGTGTGTTCTGACAGTGTGGTATGTTCTGACTGTGGTATGTTCTAATAGTGAGGTATGTTCTGATTGTGTGGTATGTTCTGATTGTGTGGTATGTTCTGACAGTGTTGTATGTTCTGAGAGTGTGGTATGTTCTGACAGTGTGGTGTGTTCTGATAGTGTGGTATGTTCTGACAGTGTTGTATGTTTTGACAGTGTGGTATGTTCTGACAGTGTGGTATGTTCTGATAGTGTGGTATATTCTGATAGTGTGGTATGTTCTGATAGTGAGGTATGTTCTGAGCAGTGTGGTATGTTCTGTCAGTGTGGTATGTTCTGATAGTGTGGTATGTTCTGACAGTGTTGTATGTTCTGACAGTGTGGTATGTTCTGACAGTGTGGTATGTTCTGACAGTGCGGTATGTTCTGATAGTATGGTATGTTATGATAGTGTGGTATGCTCTGATAGTGTGGTATGTTCTGATAGTGAGATATGTTATGAGCAGTGTAGTATGTTCTGACAGTGTGGTATGTTCTGACAGTGTGGTATGTTCTGATAGTGTGGAATGTTCTGAATGTGGTATGTTCTGACAGTGTGGTATATTCTGGCAGTGTGGTATGTTTTGACAGTGTGGTATGTTCAGATAGTGTGGTATGTTCTGATAGTGTGGTATGTTCTGATAGTGTGGTATGTTCTTACTGTGGTATGTTCTTACAGTGTGGTATGTTCTGATAGTGTGGTATGTTCTCACAGTGTGGTATGTTCTGACAGTGCGGTATTTTCTGATAGTGCGGTATGTTCTGATAGTGTGGTATGTTCTGACAGTGTGGTATGTTCTGACAGTGTGGTATGTTCTGACAGTGTGGTATGTTCTGACAGTATGATATGTTCTGACAGTGTGGTATGTTCTGATAGTGTAGAATGTTCAAATAGTGTAGTATGTTCTGATAGTGTGGTATGTTCTGACAGTGTGGTATGTTCTGACAGTGCGGTATGTTCTGACAGTGTGGAATGTTCTGATATTGTGGAATGTTCTGACTGTGGTATGTTCTGACGGTGTGGTATGTTCTGACAATGTGGTATGTTCTGACTGTGGTATGTTCTGACAGTGTGGTATGTTCTGATAGTGTGGTATGTTCTGACAGTGTGGTATGTTCTGACAGTGTGCTATGTTCTGACAGTGTGCTATGTTCTGACAGTGTGCTATGTTCTGACAGTGTGGTATGTTCTGATAGTGTGGAATGTTCTGACTGGTATGTTCTGACAGTGTGGTATGTTCTGACAGTGTGGTATGTTCTGACAGTGCGGTATGTTCTGATAGTGTGGTATGTTCTGATAGTGTGGTATATTCTGATAGTGTGGTATAATCTGATAGTGAAGTATGTTCTGAGCAGTGTGGTATGTTCTGTCAGTGTGGTATGTTCTGATAGTGTGGTATGTTCTGACAGTGTTGTATGTTCTGACAGTGGTATGTTCTGACAGTGTGGTATGTTCTGACAGTGTGGTATGTTCTGACAGTGTGGTATGTTCTAATAGTGTGGTATGTTCTGATAGTGTGGTATGTTCTGATAGTGTGGTATGTTCTCACTGTGGTATGTTCTTACTGTGGTATGTTCTGATAGTGTGGTATGTTCTGATAGTGTGGTATGTTCTCACTGTGTGGTATGTTCTGACAGTGTGGTATGTTCTGATAGTGCGGTATGTTCTGACAGTGTGGTATGTTCTGACAGTGTGGTATGTTCTGATAGTGTGGTATGTTCTGATAGTGTGGTATGTTCTGACAGTGTGGTATGTTCTGACAGTGTGGTATGTTCTGACAGTGTGGTATGTTCTGACAGTGTGATATGTTCTGACAGTGTGGTATGTTCTGATAGTGTAGAATGTTCTAATAGTGTGGTATGTTCTGATAGTGTGGTATGTTCTGACAGTGTGGTATGTTCTGACAGTGCGGTATGTTCTGACAGTGTGGTATGTTCTGACTGTGGTATGTTCTGACAGTGTGGTATATTCTGATAGTGAGGTATGTTCTGACAGTGTGGTATGTTCTGACAGTGTGTTATGTTCTGACAGTGTGGTATGTTCTGACAGTTTGGTATGTTCTGACAGTGTGGTATGTTCTAATAGTGTGGAATGTTCTGACTGGTATTTTCTGACAGTGTGGTATGTTCTGATAGTGTGGTGTGTTCTGACAGTGTGGTATGTTCTGACTGTGGTATGTTCTAATAGTGAGGTATGTTCTGATTGTGTGGTATGTTCTGATTGTGTGGTATGTTCTGACAGTGTTGTATGTTCTGAGAGTGTTGTATGTTTTGACAGTGTGGTATGTTCTGACAGTGTGGTATGTTCTGATAGTGTGGTATATTCTGATAGTGTGGTATGTTCTGATAGTGAGGTATGTTCTGAGCAGTGTGGTATGTTCTGTCAGTGTGGTATGTTCTGATAGTGTGGTATGTTCTGACAGTGTTGTATGTTCTGACAGTGTGGTATGTTCTGACAGTGTGGTATGTTCTGACAGTGCGGTATGTTCTGATAGTATGGTATGTTATGATAGTGTGGTATGCTCTGATAGTGTGGTATGTTCTGATAGTGAGATATGTTATGAGCAGTGTAGTATGTTCTGACAGTGTGGTATGTTCTGACAGTGTGGTATGTTCTGATAGTGTGGAATGTTCTGAATGTGGTATGTTCTGACAGTGTGGTATATTCTGGCAGTGTGGTATGTTTTGACAGTGTGGTATGTTCAGATAGTGTGGTATGTTCTGATAGTGTGGTATGTTCTGATAGTGTGGTATGTTCTTACTGTGGTATGTTCTTACAGTGTGGTATGTTCTGATAGTGTGGTATGTTCTCACAGTGTGGTATGTTCTGACAGTGCGGTATTTTCTGATAGTGCGGTATGTTCTGATAGTGTGGTATGTTCTGACAGTGTGGTATGTTCTGACAGTGTGGTATGTTCTGACAGTGTGGTATGTTCTGACAGTATGATATGTTCTGACAGTGTGGTATGTTCTGATAGTGTAGAATGTTCAAATAGTGTAGTATGTTCTGATAGTGTGGTATGTTCTGACAGTGTGGTATGTTCTGACAGTGCGGTATGTTCTGACAGTGTGGAATGTTCTGATATTGTGGAATGTTCTGACTGTGGTATGTTCTGACGGTGTGGTATGTTCTGACAATGTGGTATGTTCTGACTGTGGTATGTTCTGACAGTGTGGTATGTTCTGATAGTGTGGTATGTTCTGACAGTGTGGTATGTTCTGACAGTGTGCTATGTTCTGACAGTGTGCTATGTTCTGACAGTGTGCTATGTTCTGACAGTGTGGTATGTTCTGATAGTGTGGAATGTTCTGACTGGTATGTTCTGACAGTGTGGTATGTTCTGACAGTGTGGTATGTTCTGACAGTGCGGTATGTTCTGATAGTGTGGTATGTTCTGATAGTGTGGTATATTCTGATAGTGTGGTATAATCTGATAGTGAAGTATGTTCTGAGCAGTGTGGTATGTTCTGTCAGTGTGGTATGTTCTGATAGTGTGGTATGTTCTGACAGTGTTGTATGTTCTGACAGTGGTATGTTCTGACAGTGTGGTATGTTCTGACAGTGTGGTATGTTCTGACAGTGTGGTATGTTCTAATAGTGTGGTATGTTCTGATAGTGTGGTATGTTCTGATAGTGTGGTATGTTCTCACTGTGGTATGTTCTTACTGTGGTATGTTCTGATAGTGTGGTATGTTCTGATAGTGTGGTATGTTCTCACTGTGTGGTATGTTCTGACAGTGTGGTATGTTCTGATAGTGCGGTATGTTCTGACAGTGTGGTATGTTCTGACAGTGTGGTATGTTCTGATAGTGTGGTATGTTCTGATAGTGTGGTATGTTCTGACAGTGTGGTATGTTCTGACAGTGTGGTATGTTCTGACAGTGTGGTATGTTCTGACAGTGTGATATGTTCTGACAGTGTGGTATGTTCTGATAGTGTAGAATGTTCTAATAGTGTGGTATGTTCTGATAGTGTGGTATGTTCTGACAGTGTGGTATGTTCTGACAGTGCGGTATGTTCTGACAGTGTGGTATGTTCTGACTGTGGTATGTTCTGACAGTGTGGTATATTCTGATAGTGAGGTATGTTCTGACAGTGTGGTATGTTCTGACAGTGTGTTATGTTCTGACAGTGTGGTATGTACTGACAGTTTGGTATGTTCTGACAGTGTGGTATGTTCTAATAGTGTGGAATGTTCTGACTGGTATTTTCTGACAGTGTGGTATGTTCTGATAGTGTGGTGTGTTCTGACAGTGTGGTATGTTCTGACTGTGGTATGTTCTAATAGTGAGGTATGTTCTGATTGTGTGGTATGTTCTGATTGTGTGGTATGTTCTGACAGTGTTGTATGTTCTGAGAGTGTGGTATGTTCTGACAGTGTGGTATGTTCTGATAGTGTGGTATGTTCTGACAGTGTTGTATGTTTTGACAGTGTGGTATGTTCTGACAGTGTGGTATGTTCTGATAGTGTGGTATATTCTGATAGTGTGGTATGTTCTGATAGTGAGGTATGTTCTGAGCAGTGTGGTATGTTCTGTCAGTGTGGTATGTTCTGATAGTGTGGTATGTTCTGACAGTGTTGTATGTTCTGACAGTGTGGTATGTTCTGACAGTGTGGTATGTTCTGACAGTGCGGTATGTTCTGATAGTATGGTATGTAATGATAGTGTGGTATGCTCTGATAGTGTGGTATGTTCTGATAGTGAGATATGTTCTGAGCAGTGTAGTATGTTCTGACAGTGTGGTATGTTCTGACAGTGTGGTATGTTCTGATAGTGTGGAATGTTCTGAATGTGGTATGTTCTGACAGTGTGGTATATTCTGGCAGTGTGGTATGTTTTGACAGTGTGGTATGTTCAGATAGTGTGGTATGTTCTGATAGTGTGGTATGTTCTGATAGTGTGGTATGTTCTTACTGTGGTATGTTCTTACAGTGTGGTATGTTCTGATAGTGTGGTATGTTCTCACAGTGTGGTATGTTCTGACAGTGTGGTATGTTCTGATAGTGCGGTATGTTCTGACAGTGTGGTATGTTCTGACAGTGTGGTATGTTCTGATAGTGTGGTATGTTCTGATAGTGTGGTATGTTCTGACAGTGTGGTATGTTCTGACAGTGTGTTATGTTCTGATAGTGTGGTATGTTCTGACAGTGTGGTATGTTCTGACAGTGTGTTATGTTCTGATAGTGTGGTATGTTCTGATAGTGAGGTATGTTCTGAGCAGTGTGGTATGTTCTGACAGTGTGGTATGTTCTGATAGTGTGGTGTGTTCTGACAGTGTGGTATGTTCTGACTGTGGTATGTTCTGATAGTGAGGTATGTTCTGATTGTGTGGTATGTTCTGATTGTGTGGTATGTTCTGACAGTGTTGTATGTTCTGAGAGTGTGGTATGTTCTGACAGTGTGGTATGATCTGATAGTGTGGTATGTTCTGACAGTGTTGTATGTTTTGACAGTGTGGTATGTTCTGACAGTGTGGTATTTTCTGATAGTGTGGTATATTCTGATAGTGTGGTATGTTCTGATAGTGAGGTATGTTCTGAGCAGTGTGGTATGTTCTGTCAGTGTGGTATGTTCTGATAGTGTGGTATGTTCTGACAGTGTTGTATGTTCTGACAGTGTGGTATGTTCTGACAGTGTGCTATGTTCTGACAGTGCGGTATGTTCTGATAGTGTGGTATGTTCTGATAGTGTGGTATGCTCTGATAGTGTGGTATGTTCTGATAGTGAGGTATGTTCTGAGCAGTGTAGTATGTTCAGACAGTGTGGTATGTTCTGACAGTGTGGTATGTTCTGACAGTGGTATGTTCTGACAGTGTGGTATGATCTGACAGTGTGGTATGTTCTGACAGTGTGGTATGTTCTAATAGTGTGGTATGTTCTGATAGTGTGGTATGTTCTGATAGTGTGGTATGTTCTCACTGTGGTATGTTCTTACTGTGGTATGTTCTGATAGTGTGGTATGTTCTCACTGTGTGGTATGTTCTGACAGTGTGGTATGTTCTGACAGTGTGCTATGTTCTGACAGTGTGCTATGTTCTGACAGTGTGCTATGTTCTGACAGTGTGGTATGTTCTGATAGTGTGGAATGTTCTGACTGGTATGTTCTGACAGTGTGGTATGTTCTGACAGTGTGGTATGTTCTGACAGTGCGGTATGTTCTGATAGTGTGGTATGTTCTGATAGTGTGGTATATTCTGATAGTGTGGTATAATCTGATAGTGAAGTATGTTCTGAGCAGTGTGGTATGTTCTGTCAGTGTGGTATGTTCTGATAGTGTGCTATGTTCTGACAGTGTTGTATGTTCTGACAGTGGTATGTTCTGACAGTGTGGTATGTTCTGACAGTGTGGTATGTTCTGACAGTGTGGTATGTTCTAATAGTGTGGTATGTTCTGATAGTGTGGTATGTTCTGATAGTGTGGTATGTTCTCACTGTGGTATGTTCTTACTGTGGTATGTTCTGATAGTGTGGTATGTTCTCACTGTGTGGTATGTTCTGACAGTGTGGTATGTTCTGATAGTGCGGTATGTTCTGACAGTGTGGTATGTTCTGACAGTGTGGTATGTTCTGATAGTGTGGTATGTTCTGATAGTGTGGTATGTTCTGACAGTGTGGTATGTTCTGACAGTGTGGTATGTTCTGACAGTGTGGTATGTTCTGACAGTGTGATATGTTCTGACAGTGTGGTATGTTCTGATAGTGTAGAATGTTCTAATAGTGTGGTATGTTCTGATAGTGTGGTATGTTCTGACAGTGTGGTATGTTCTGACAGTGCGGTATGTTCTGACAGTGTGGTATGTTCTGACTGTGGTATGTTCTGACAGTGTGGTATATTCTGATAGTGAGGTATGTTCTGACAGTGTGGTATGTTCTGACAGTGTGTTATGTTCTGACAGTGTGGTATGTTCTGACAGTTTGGTATGTTCTGACAGTGTGGTATGTTCTAATAGTGTGGAATGTTCTGACTGGTATTTTCTGACAGTGTGGTATGTTCTGATAGTGTGGTGTGTTCTGACAGTGTGGTATGTTCTGACTGTGGTATGTTCTAATAGTGAGGTATGTTCTGATTGTGTGGTATGTTCTGATTGTGTGGTATGTTCTGACAGTGTTGTATGTTCTGAGAGTGTGGTATGTTCTGACAGTGTGGTATGTTCTGATAGTGTGGTATGTTCTGACAGTGTTGTATGTTTTGACAGTGTGGTATGTTCTGACAGTGTGGTATGTTCTGATAGTGTGGTATATTCTGATAGTGTGGTATGTTCTGATAGTGAGGTATGTTCTGAGCAGTGTGGTATGTTCTGTCAGTGTGGTATGTTCTGATAGTGTGGTATGTTCTGACAGTGTTGTATGTTCTGACAGTGTGGTATGTTCTGACAGTGTGGTATGTTCTGACAGTGCGGTATGTTCTGATAGTATGGTATGTTATGATAGTGTGGTATGCTCTGATAGTGTGGTATGTTCTGATAGTGAGATATGTTCTGAGCAGTGTAGTATGTTCTGACAGTGTGGTATGTTCTGACAGTGTGGTATGTTCTGATAGTGTGGAATGTTCTGAATGTGGTATGTTCTGACAGTGTGGTATATTCTGGCAGTGTGGTATGTTTTGACAGTGTGGTATGTTCAGATAGTGTGGTATGTTCTGATAGTGTGGTATGTTCTGATAGTGTGGTATGTTCTTACTGTGGTATGTTCTGATAGTGTGGTATGTTCTCACAGTGTGGTATGTTCTGACAGTGTGGTATGTTCTGATAGTGCGGTATGTTCTGACAGTGTGGTATGTTCTGACAGTGTGGTATGTTCTGATAGTGTGGTATGTTCTGATAGTGTGGTATGTTCTGACAGTGTGGTATGTTCTGACAGTGTGTTATGTTCTGATAGTGTGGTATGTTCTGACAGTGTGGTATGTTCTGACAGTGTGTTATGTTCTGATAGTGTGGTATGTTCTGATAGTGAGGTATGTTCTGAGCAGTGTGGTATGTTCTGACAGTGTGGTATGTTCTGATAGTGTGGTATGTTCTGACAGTGTTGTATGTTTTGACAGTGTGGTATGTTCTGACAGTGTGGTATGTTTCGACAGTGCGGTATGTTCTGATAGTGTGGTATGTTCTGATAGTGTGGTATGTTCTGATAGTGTGGTATGTTCTGATAGTGAGGTATGTTCTGAGCAGTGTGGAATGTTCTGTCAGTGTGGTATGTTCTGATAGTGTGGTATGTTCTGATAGTGTTGTATGTTCTGACAGTGTGGTATGTTCTGACAGTGTGGTATGTTCTGACAGTGCGGTATGTTCTGATAGTGTGGTATGTTCTGATAATGTGATATGTTCTGATAGTGTGGTACGTTCTGATAGTGAGGTATGTTCTGAGCAATGTAGTATGTTCTGACAGTGTGGTATGTTCTGATAGTGTGGTATGTTCTGATAGTGTGGAATGTTCTGACTGTGGTATGTTCTGACAGTGTGGTATGTTCTGACAGTGTGGTATGTTCTGATAATGTGGAATGTTCTGACTGGTATTTTCTGACAGTGTGGTATGTTCTGATAGTGTGGTGTGTTCTGACAGTGTGGTATGTTCTGACTGTGGTATGTTCTGATAGTGAGGTATGTTCTGATTGTGTGGTATGTTCTGATTGTGTGGTATGTTCTGACAGTGTTGTATGTTCTGAGAGTGTGGTATGTTCTGACAGTGTGGTATGATCTGATAGTGTGGTATGTTCTGACAGTGTTGTATGTTTTGACAGTGTGGTATGTTCTGACAGTGTGGTATTTTCTGATAGTGTGGTATATTCTGATAGTGTGGTATGTTCTGATAGTGAGGTATGTTCTGAGCAGTGTGGTATGTTCTGTCAGTGTGGTATGTTCTGATAGTGTGGTATGTTCTGACAGTGTTGTATGTTCTGACAGTGTGGTATGTTCTGACAGTGTGCTATGTTCTGACAGTGCGGTATGTTCTGATAGTGTGGTATGTTCTGATAGTGTGGTATGCTCTGATAGTGTGGTATGTTCTGATAGTGAGGTATGTTCTGAGCAGTGTAGTATGTTCAGACAGTGTGGTATGTTCTGACAGTGTGGTATGTTCTGACAGTGGTATGTTCTGACAGTGTGGTATGATCTGACAGTGTGGTATGTTCTGACAGTGTGGTATGTTCTAATAGTGTGGTATGTTCTGATAGTGTGGTATGTTCTGATAGTGTGGTATGTTCTCACTGTGGTATGTTCTTACTGTGGTATGTTCTGATAGTGTGGTATGTTCTCACTGTGTGGTATGTTCTGACAGTGTGGTATGTTCTGATAGTGCGGTATGTTCTGACAGTGTGGTATGTTCTGACAGTGTGGTATGTTCTGATAGTGTGGTATGTTCTGATAGTGTGGTATGTTCTGACAGTGTGGTATGTTCTGACAGTGTGGTATGTTCTGACAGTGTGGTATGTTCTGACAGTGTGATATGTTCTGACAGTGTGGTATGTTCTGATAGTGTAGAATGTTCTAATAGTGTGGTATGTTCTGATAGTGTGGTATGTTCTGACAGTGTGGTATGTTCTGACAGTGCGGTATGTTCTGACAGTGTGGTATGTTCTGACTGTGGTATGTTCTGACAGTGTGGTATATTCTGATAGTGAGGTATGTTCTGACAGTGTGGTATGTTCTGACAGTGTGTTATGTTCTGACAGTGTGGTATGTTCTGACAGTTTGGTATGTTCTGACAGTGTGGTATGTTCTAATAGTGCGGAATGTTCTGACTGGTATTTTCTGACAGTGTGGTATGTTCTGATAGTGTGGTGTGTTCTGACAGTGTGGTATGTTCTGACTGTGGTATGTTCTAATAGTGAGGTATGTTCTGATTGTGTGGTATGTTCTGATTGTGTGGTATGTTCTGACAGTGTTGTATGTTCTGAGAGTGTGGTATGTTCTGACAGTGTGGTGTGTTCTGATAGTGTGGTATGTTCTGACAGTGTTGTATGTTTTGACAGTGTGGTATGTTCTGACAGTGTGGTATGTTCTGATAGTGTGGTATATTCTGATAGTGTGGTATGTTCTGATAGTGAGGTATGTTCTGAGCAGTGTGGTATGTTCTGTCAGTGTGGTATGTTCTGATAGTGTGGTATGTTCTGACAGTGTTGTATGTTCTGACAGTGTGGTATGTTCTGACAGTGTGGTATGTTCTGACAGTGCGGTATGTTCTGATAGTATGGTATGTTATGATAGTGTGGTATGCTCTGATAGTGTGGTATGTTCTGATAGTGAGATATGTTATGAGCAGTGTAGTATGTTCTGACAGTGTGGTATGTTCTGACAGTGTGGTATGTTCTGATAGTGTGGAATGTTCTGAATGTGGTATGTTCTGACAGTGTGGTATATTCTGGCAGTGTGGTATGTTTTGACAGTGTGGTATGTTCAGATAGTGTGGTATGTTCTGATAGTGTGGTATGTTCTGATAGTGTGGTATGTTCTTACTGTGGTATGTTCTTACAGTGTGGTATGTTCTGATAGTGTGGTATGTTCTCACAGTGTGGTATGTTCTGACAGTGCGGTATTTTCTGATAGTGCGGTATGTTCTGATAGTGTGGTATGTTCTGACAGTGTGGTATGTTCTGACAGTGTGGTATGTTCTGACAGTGTGGTATGTTCTGACAGTATGATATGTTCTGACAGTGTGGTATGTTCTGATAGTGTAGAATGTTCAAATAGTGTAGTATGTTCTGATAGTGTGGTATGTTCTGACAGTGTGGTATGTTCTGACAGTGCGGTATGTTCTGACAGTGTGGAATGTTCTGATATTGTGGAATGTTCTGACTGTGGTATGTTCTGACGGTGTGGTATGTTCTGACAATGTGGTATGTTCTGACTGTGGTATGTTCTGACAGTGTGGTATGTTCTGATAGTGTGGTATGTTCTGACAGTGTGGTATGTTCTGACAGTGTGCTATGTTCTGACAGTGTGCTATGTTCTGACAGTGTGCTATGTTCTGACAGTGTGGTATGTTCTGATAGTGTGGAATGTTCTGACTGGTATGTTCTGACAGTGTGGTATGTTCTGACAGTGTGGTATGTTCTGACAGTGCGGTATGTTCTGATAGTGTGGTATGTTCTGATAGTGTGGTATATTCTGATAGTGTGGTATAATCTGATAGTGAAGTATGTTCTGAGCAGTGTGGTATGTTCTGTCAGTGTGGTATGTTCTGATAGTGTGGTATGTTCTGACAGTGTTGTATGTTCTGACAGTGGTATGTTCTGACAGTGTGGTATGTTCTGACAGTGTGGTATGTTCTGACAGTGTGGTATGTTCTAATAGTGTGGTATGTTCTGATAGTGTGGTATGTTCTGATAGTGTGGTATGTTCTCACTGTGGTATGTTCTTACTGTGGTATGTTCTGATAGTGTGGTATGTTCTGATAGTGTGGTATGTTCTCACTGTGTGGTATGTTCTGACAGTGTGGTATGTTCTGATAGTGCGGTATGTTCTGACAGTGTGGTATGTTCTGACAGTGTGGTATGTTCTGATAGTGTGGTATGTTCTGATAGTGTGGTATGTTCTGACAGTGTGGTATGTTCTGACAGTGTGGTATGTTCTGACAGTGTGGTATGTTCTGACAGTGTGATATGTTCTGACAGTGTGGAATGTTCTGATAGTGTAGAATGTTCTAATAGTGTGGTATGTTCTGATAGTGTGGTATGTTCTGACAGTGTGGTATGTTCTGACAGTGCGGTATGTTCTGACAGTGTGGTATGTTCTGACTGTGGTATGTTCTGACAGTGTGGTATATTCTGATAGTGAGGTATGTTCTGACAGTGTGGTATGTTCTGACAGTGTGTTATGTTCTGACAGTGTGGTATGTTCTGACAGTTTGGTATGTTCTGACAGTGTGGTATGTTCTAATAGTGTGGAATGTTCTGACTGGTATTTTCTGACAGTGTGGTATGTTCTGATAGTGTGGTGTGTTCTGACAGTGTGGTATGTTCTGACTGTGGTATGTTCTAATAGTGAGGTATGTTCTGATTGTGTGGTATGTTCTGATTGTGTGGTATGTTCTGACAGTGTTGTATGTTCTGAGAGTGTGGTATGTTCTGACAGTGTGGTATGTTCTGATAGTGTGGTATGTTCTGACAGTGTTGTATGTTTTGACAGTGTGGTATGTTCTGACAGTGTGGTATGTTCTGATAGTGTGGTATATTCTGATAGTGTGGTATGTTCTGATAGTGAGGTATGTTCTGAGCAGTGTGGTATGTTCTGTCAGTGTGGTATGTTCTGATAGTGTGGTATGTTCTGACAGTGTTGTATGTTCTGACAGTGTGGTATGTTCTGACAGTGTGGTATGTTCTGACAGTGCGGTATGTTCTGATAGTATGGTATGTAATGATAGTGTGGTATGCTCTGATAGTGTGGTATGTTCTGATAGTGAGATATGTTCTGAGCAGTGTAGTATGTTCTGACAGTGTGGTATGTTCTGACAGTGTGGTATGTTCTGATAGTGTGGAATGTTCTGAATGTGGTATGTTCTGACAGTGTGGTATATTCTGGCAGTGTGGTATGTTTTGACAGTGTGGTATGTTCAGATAGTGTGGTATGTTCTGATAGTGTGGTATGTTCTGATAGTGTGGTATGTTCTTACTGTGGTATGTTCTTACAGTGTGGTATGTTCTGATAGTGTGGTATGTTCTCACAGTGTGGTATGTTCTGACAGTGTGGTATGTTCTGATAGTGCGGTATGTTCTGACAGTGTGGTATGTTCTGACAGTGTGGTATGTTCTGATAGTGTGGTATGTTCTGATAGTGTGGTATGTTCTGACAGTGTGGTATGTTCTGACAGTGTGTTATGTTCTGATAGTGTGGTATGTTCTGACAGTGTGGTATGTTCTGACAGTGTGTTATGTTCTGATAGTGTGGTATGTTCTGATAGTGAGGTATGTTCTGAGCAGTGTGGTATGTTCTGACAGTGTGGTATGTTCTGATAGTGTGGTATGTTCTGACAGTGTTGTATGTTTTGACAGTGTGGTATGTTCTGACAGTGTGGTATGTTTCGACAGTGCGGTATGTTCTGATAGTGTGGTATGTTCTGATAGTGTGGTATGTTCTGATAGTGTGGTATGTTCTGATAGTGAGGTATGTTCTGAGCAGTGTGGAATGTTCTGTCAGTGTGGTATGTTCTGATAGTGTGGTATGTTCTGATAGTGTTGTATGTTCTGACAGTGTGGTATGTTCTGACAGTGTGGTATGTTCTGACAGTGCGGTATGTTCTGATAGTGTGGTATGTTCTGATAATGTGATATGTTCTGATAGTGTGGTACGTTCTGATAGTGAGGTATGTTCTGAGCAGTGTAGTATGTTCTGACAGTGTGATATGTTCTGATAGTGTGGTATGTTCTGATAGTGTGGAATGTTCTGACTGTGGTATGTTCTGACAGTGTGGTATGTTCTGACAGTGTGGTATGTTCTGATAATGTGGAATGTTCTGACTGGTATTTTCTGACAGTGTGGTATGTTCTGATAGTGTGGTGTGTTCTGACAGTGTGGTATGTTCTGACTGTGGTATGTTCTGATAGTGAGGTATGTTCTGATTGTGTGGTATGTTCTGATTGTGTGGTATGTTCTGACAGTGTTGTATGTTCTGAGAGTGTGGTATGTTCTGACAGTGTGGTATGATCTGATAGTGTGGTATGTTCTGACAGTGTTGTATGTTTTGACAGTGTGGTATGTTCTGACAGTGTGGTATTTTCTGATAGTGTGGTATATTCTGATAGTGTGGTATGTTCTGATAGTGAGGTATGTTCTGAGCAGTGTGGTATGTTCTGTCAGTGTGGTATGTTCTGATAGTGTGGTATGTTCTGACAGTGTTGTATGTTCTGACAGTGTGGTATGTTCTGACAGTGTGCTATGTTCTGACAGTGCGGTATGTTCTGATAGTGTGGTATGTTCTGATAGTGTGGTATGCTCTGATAGTGTGGTATGTTCTGATAGTGAGGTATGTTCTGAGCAGTGTAGTATGTTCTGACAGTGTGGTATGTTCTGACAGTGTGGTATGTTCTGATAGTGTGGAATGTTCTGAATGTGGTATGTTCTGACAGTGTGGTATATTCTGACAGTGTGGTATGTTTTGACAGTGTGGTATGTTCAGATAGTGTGATATGTTCTGATAGTGTGGTATGTTCTGATAGTGTGGTATGTTCTCACTGTGGTATGTTCTTACAGTGTGGTATGTTCTGATAGTGTGGTATGTTCTCAAAGTGTGGTATGTTCTGACAGTGTGGTATGTTCTGATAGTGCGGTATGTTCTGATAGTGTGGTATGTTCTGACAGTGTGGTATGTTCTGACAGTGTGTTATGTTCTGACAGTGTGGTATGTTCTGATAGTGTGGAATGTTCTGACTGGTATGTTCTGACTGGTATGTTCTGACAGTGTGGTATGTTCTGATAGTGTGGTGTGTTCTGACAGTGTGATATGTTCTGACTGTGGTATGTTCTGATGGTGTGGTATGTTCTGATAGTGTGGTATGTTCTGATAGTGTGGTATGTTCTGATAATGTGGTATGTTCTGATTGTGTGGTATGTTCTGATAGTGTGGTATGTTCTGACAGTGTGGTATGTTCTGACAGTGTGGTATGCTCTGATAGTGTAGAATGTTCTAATAGTGTGGTATGTTCTGATAGTGTGGTATGTTCTGACAGTGTGGTATGTTCTGACAGTGCGGTATGTTCTGACAGTGTGGAATGTTCTGATATTGTGGAATGTTCTGACTGTGGTATGTTCTGACGGTGTGGTATGTTCTGACAATGTGGTATGTTCTGACTGTGGTATGTTCTGACAGTGTGGTATGTTCTGATAGTGTGGTATGTTCTGACAGTGTGGTATGTTCTGACAGTGTGCTATGTTCTGACAGTGTGCTATGTTCTGACAGTGTGCTATGTTCTGACAGTGTGGTATGTTCTGATAGTGTGGAATGTTCTGACTGGTATGTTCTGACAGTGTGGTATGTTCTGATAGTGTGGTATGTTCTGACAGTGTTGTATGTTTTGACAGTGTGGTATGTTCTGACAGTGTGGTATGTTCTGACAGTGCGGTATGTTCTGATAGTGTGGTATGTTCTGATAGTGTGGTATATTCTGATAGTGTGGTATAATCTGATAGTGAAGTATGTTCTGAGTAGTGTGGTATGTTCTGTCAGTGTGGTATGTTCTGATAGTGTGCTATGTTCTGACAGTGTTGTATGTTCTGACAGTGGTATGTTCTGACAGTGTGGTATGTTCTGACAGTGTGGTATGTTCTGACAGTGTGGTATGTTCTAATAGTGTGGTATGTTCTGATAGTGTGGTATGTTCTGATAGTGTGGTATGTTCTCACTGTGGTATGTTCTTACTGTGGTATGTTCTGATAGTGTGGTATGTTCTCACTGTGTGGTATGTTCTGACAGTGTGGTATGTTCTGATAGTGCGGTATGTTCTGACAGTGTGGTATGTTCTGACAGTGTGGTATGTTCTGATAGTGTGGTATGTTCTGATAGTGTGGTATGTTCTGACAGTGTGGTATGTTCTGACAGTGTGGTATGTTCTGACAGTGTGGTATGTTCTGACAGTGTGATATGTTCTGACAGTGTGGTATGTTCTGATAGTGTAGAATGTTCTAATAGTGTGGTATGTTCTGATAGTGTGGTATGTTCTGACAGTGTGGTATGTTCTGACAGTGCGGTATGTTCTGACAGTGTGGTATGTTCTGACTGTGGTATGTTCTGACAGTGTGGTATATTCTGATAGTGAGGTATGTTCTGACAGTGTGGTATGTTCTGACAGTGTGTTATGTTCTGACAGTGTGGTATGTTCTGACAGTTTGGTATGTTCTGACAGTGTGGTATGTTCTAATAGTGTGGAATGTTCTGACTGGTATTTTCTGACAGTGTGGTATGTTCTGATAGTGTGGTGTGTTCTGACAGTGTGGTATGTTCTGACTGTGGTATGTTCTAATAGTGAGGTATGTTCTGATTGTGTGGTATGTTCTGATTGTGTGGTATGTTCTGACAGTGTTGTATGTTCTGAGAGTGTGGTATGTTCTGACAGTGTGGTATGTTCTGATAGTGTGGTATGTTCTGACAGTGTTGTATGTTTTGACAGTGTGGTATGTTCTGACAGTGTGGTATGTTCTGATAGTGTGGTATATTCTGATAGTGTGGTATGTTCTGATAGTGAGGTATGTTCTGAGCAGTGTGGTATGTTCTGTCAGTGTGGTATGTTCTGATAGTGTGGTATGTTCTGACAGTGTTGTATGTTCTGACAGTGTGGTATGTTCTGACAGTGTGGTATGTTCTGACAGTGCGGTATGTTCTGATAGTGTGGTATGTTATGATAGTGTGGTATGCTCTGATAGTGTGGTATGTTCTGATAGTGAGATATGTTCTGAGCAGTGTAGTATGTTCTGACAGTGTGGTATGTTCTGACAGTGTGGTATGTTCTGATAGTGTGGAATGTTCTGAATGTGGTATGTTCTGACAGTGTGGTATATTCTGGCAGTGTGGTATGTTTTGACAGTGTGGTATGTTCAGATAGTGTGGTATGTTCTGATAGTGTGGTATGTTCTGATAGTGTGGTATGTTCTTACTGTGGTATGTTCTTACAGTGTGGTATGTTCTGATAGTGTGGTATGTTCTGACAGTGTGGTATGTTCTGACAGTGTGGTATGTTCTGATAGTGCGGTATGTTCTGACAGTGTGGTATGTTCTGACAGTGTGGTATGTTCTGATATTGTGGTATGTTCTGATAGTGTGGTATGTTCTGACAGTGTGGTATGTTCTGACAGTGTGTTATGTTCTGATAGTGTGGTATGTTCTGACAGTGTGGTATGTTCTGACAGTGTGGTATGTTCTGATAGTGTGGAATGTTCTGACTGGTATGTTCTGACAGTGTTGTATGTTCCGATTGTGTGGTATGTTCTGATTGTGTGGTATGTTCTGACAGTGTGGTATGTTCTGAGAGTGTGGTATGTTCTGACAGTGTGGTATGTTCTGATAGTGTGGTATGTTCTGACAGTGTTGTATGTTTTGACAGTGTGGTATGTTCTGACAGTGTGGTATGTTTTGACAGTGCGGTATGTTCTGATAGTGTGGTATGTTCTGATAGTGTGGTATGTTCTGATAGTGTGCTATGTTCTGATAGTGAGGTATGTTCTGATAGTGTGGTATGTTCTGATAGTGTGGTATGTTCTCACTGTGGTATGTTCCTACTGTGGTATGTTCTGATAGTGTGGTATGTTCTCACAGTGTGGTATGTTCTGACAGTGTGGTATGTTCTGATAGTGTGGTATGTTCTGACAGTGTGATATGTTCTGACAGTGTGGTATGTTCTGATAGTGTGGTATGTTCTGATAGTGTGGTATGTTCTGACAGTGTGGTATGTTATGACAGTGTGGTATGTTCTGACAGTGTGGTATGTTCTGACAGTGTGATATGTTCTGACAGTGTGGTATGTTCTGATAGTGTGGTATGTTCTGACAGTGTGGTATGTTCTGACAGTGCGGTATGTTCTTACAGTGTGGTATGTTCTGACTGTGGTATACTCTAACAGTGTGGTATATTCTGATAGTGTGGTATGTTCTGACAGTGTGGTATGTTCTGACAGTGTGTTATGTTCTGACAGTGTGGTATGTTCTGACAGTGTGGTATGTTCTGATAGTGTGGAATGTTCTGACTGGTATTTTCTGACAGTGTGGTATGTTCTGATAGTGTGGTGTGTTCTGACAGTGTGGTATGTTCTGACGGTGGTATGTTCTGATAGTGAGGTATGTTCTGAATGTGTGGTATGTTCTGATTGTGTGGTATGTTCTGACAGTGTTCTATGTTCTGAGAGTGTGGTATGTTCTGACAGTGTGGTATGTTCTGATAGTGTGGTATGTTCTGACAGTGTTGTATGTTTTGACAGTGTGGTATTTTCTGACAGTGTGGTATATTCTGATAGTGTGGTATGTTCTGATAGTGAGGTATGTTCTGAGCAGTGTGGTATGTTCTGTCAGTGTTGTATGTTCTGACAGTGTGGTATGTTCTGACAGTGGTGTATGTTCTGACAGTGTGGTATGTTCTGACAGTGTGGTATGTTCTGATAGTGTGGTATGTTCTGATAGTGTGGTATGTTCTGATAGTGAGGTATGTTCTGTGCAGTGTAGTATGTTCTGACAGTGTGGTATGTTCTGATAGTGTGGTATGTTCTGACAGTGTGGTATGTTCTGACAGTGTGGTATGTTCTGACAGTGTGGTATGTTCTGTCAGTGTGGTATGTTCTAATAGTGTGGTATGTTCTGACAGTGTTGTATGTTCTGACAGTGTGGTATGTTCTGATAGTGTGGTATGTTCTAACAGTGTGGTATGTTCTGACAGTGTGTTATGTTCTGATAGTGTGGTATGTTCTGACAGTGTGGTATGTTCTGACAGTGTGGTATGTTCTGATAGTGTGGAATGTTCTGACAGTGTGGTATGTTCTGATAGTGTGGTGTGTTCTGACAGTGTGGTATGTTCTGACTGTGATATGTTCTGACAGTGTTGTATGTTCTGATTGTGTGGTATGTTCTGATTGTGTGGTATGTTCTGACAGTGTGGTATGTTCTGAGAGTGTGGTATGTTCTGACAGTGTGGTATGTTCTGATAATGTGGTATGTTCTGACAGTGTTGTATGTTTTGACAGTGTGGTATGTTCTGACAGTGTGGTATGTTTTGACAGTGCGGTATGTTCTGATAGTGTGGTATGTTCTAATAGTGTGGTATGTTCTGATAGTGTGCTATGTTCTGATAGTGAGGTATGTTCTGATAATGTGGTATGTTCTGACAGTGTTGTATGTTCTGACAGTGTGGTATGTTCTGACAGTGTGGTATGTACTGACAGTGTGGTATGTTCTGATAGTGTGGTATGTTCTGATAGTGTGGAATATTCTGATAGTGTGGTATGTTCTTATAGTGAGGTATGTTCTGAGCAGTGTAGTATGTTCTGACAGTGTGGTATGTTCTGATAGTGTGGTATGTTCTGATAGTGTGGAATGTTCTGACTGTGGTATGTTCTGACAGTGTGGTATGTTCTGACAGTGTGGTATGTTCTGACAGTGTGGTATGTTCTGATAGTGTGGTATGTTCTGATAGTGTGGTATGTTCTGATAGTGTGGTATGTTCTGACTGTGGTATGTTCTGATAGTGTGGTATGTTCTCACAGTGTGGTATGTTCTGACAGTGTGGTATGTTCTGATAGTGCGGTATGTTCTGACAGTGTGGTATGTTCTGACAGTGTGGTATGTTCTGATAGTGTGGTATGTTCTGATAGTGTGGTATGTTCTGACAGTGTGGTATGTTCTGACAGTGTGGTATGTTCTGACAGTGTGGTATATTCTGACAGTGTGATATGTTCTGACAGTGTGGTATGTTCTGATAGTGTAGAATGTTCTAATATTGTGGTATGTTCTGATAGTGTGGTATGTTCTGACAGTGTGGTATGTTCTGACAGTGCGGCATGTTCTGACAGTGTGGTATGTTCTGACAGTGGTATGCTCTGACAGTGTGGTATATTCTGATAGTGTGGTATGTTCTGACAGTGTGGTATGTTCTGACAGTGTGTTATGTTCTGACAGTGTGGTATGTTCTGACAGTGTGGTATGTTCTGATAGTGTGGAATGTTCTGACTGGTATTTTCTGACAGTGTGGTATGTTCTGATAGTGTGGTGTGTTCTGACAGTGTGGTATGTTCTGACTGTGGTATGTTCTGATAGTGAGGTATGTTCTGAATGTGTGGTATGTTCTGATTGTGTGGTATGTTCTGACAGTGTTGTATGTTCTGAGAGTGTGGTATGTTCTGACAGTGTGGTATGTTCTGATAGTGTGGTATGTTCTGACAGTGTTGTATGTTTTGAAAGTGTGGTATTTTCTGACAGTGTGGTATATTCTGATAGTGTGGTATGTTCTGATAGTGAGGTATGTTCTGAGCAGTGTGGTATGTTCTGTCAGTGTTGTATGTTCTGACAGTGTGGTATGTTCTGACAGTGGTGTATGTTCTGACAGTGTGGTATGTTCTGACAGTATGGTATGTTCTGATAGTGTGGTATGTTCTGATAGTGTGGTATGTTCTGATAGTGAGGTATGTTCTGTGCAGTGTAGTATGTTCTGACAGTGTGGTATGTTCTGATAGTGTGGAATGTTCTGAGTGTGGTATGTTCTGACAGTGTGGTATGTTCTGACAGTGTGGTATGTTCTGACAGTGTGGTATGTTCTGTCAGTGTGGTATGTTCTAATAGTGTGGTATGTTCTGACAGTGTTGTATGTTCTGACAGTGTGGTATGTTCTGACAGTGTGGTATGTTCTGACAGTGTGGTATGTTCTGACAGTGTGGTATGTTCTGATAGTGTGGTATGCTCTGATAGTGTGGTATGTTCTGATAGTGAGGTATGTTCTGAGCAGTGTGGTATGTTCTGACAGTGTGGTATGTTCTGATAGTATGGTATGTTCTGACAGTGTTGTATGTTTTGACAGTGTGGTATGTTCTGACAGTGTGGTATGTTTCGACAGTGCGGTATGTTCTGATAGTGTGGTATGTTCTGATAGTGTGGTATGTTCTGATAGTGTGGTATGTTCTGATAGTGAGGTATGTTCTGAGCAGTGTGGTATGTTCTGTCAGTGTGGTATGTTCTGATAGTGTGGTATGTTCTGATAGTGTTGTATGTTCTGACAGTGTGGTATGTTCTGACAGTGTGGTATGTGCTGACAGTGCGGTATGTTCTGATAGTGTGGTATGTTCTGATAATGCGGTATGTTCTGATAGTGTGGTACGTTCTGATAGTGAGGTATGTTCTGAGCAGTGTAGTATGTTCTGACAGTGTGGTATGTTCTGATAGTGTGGTATGTTCTGACTGTGGTATGTTCTGACAGTGTGGTATGTTCTGACAATGTGGTATGTTCTGACAGTGTGGTATGTTCTGATAGTGTGGAATGTTCTGACTGGTATTTTCTGACAGTGTGGTATGTTCTGATAGTGTGGTGTGTTCTGACAGTGTGGTATGTTCTGACTGTGGTATGTTCTGATAGTGAGGTATGTTCTGATTGTGTGGTATGTTCTGATTGTGTGGTATGTTCTGACAGTGTTGTATGTTCTGAGAGTGTGGTATGTTCTAACAGTGTGGTATGTTCTGATAGTGTGGTATGTTCTGTCAGTGTTGTATGTTTTGACAGTGTGGTATGTTCTGACAGTTTGGTATATTCTGATAGTGTGGTATATTCTGATAGTGTGGTATGTTCTGATAGTGAGGTATGTTCTGAGCAGTGTGGTATGTTCTGTCAGTGTGGTATGTTCTGATAGTGTGGTATGTTCTGACAGTGTGGTATGTTCTGACAGTGTGGTATGTTCTGACAGTGTGCTATGTTCTGACAGTGCGGTATGTTCTGATAGTGTGGTATGTTCTGATAGTGTGGTATGCTCTGATAGTGTGGTATGTTCTGATAGTGAGGTATGTTCTGAGCAGTGTAGTATGTTCTGACAGTGTGGTATGTTCTGACAGTGTGGTATGTTCTGATAGTGTTGAATGTTCTGAATGTGGTATGTTCTGACAGTGTGGTATATTCTGACAGTGTGGTATGTTTTGACAGTGTGGTATGTTCAGATAGTGTGGTATGTTCTGATAGTGTGGTATGTTCTCACTGTGGTATGTTCTTACAGTGTGGTATGTTCTGATAGTGTGGTATGTTCTCAAAGTGTGGTATGTTCTGACAGTGTGGTATGTTCTGATAGTGCGGAATGTTCTGACAGTGTGGTATGTTCTGACAGTGTGGTATGTTCTGATAGTGTGGTATGTTCTGATAGTGTGGTATGTTCTGACAGTGTGGTATGTTCTGACAGTGTGTTATGTTCTGACACTGTGGTATGTTCTGATAGCGTGGAATGTTCTGACTGGTATGTTCTGACTGGTATGTTCTGACAGTGTGGTATGTTCTGATAGTGTGGTGTGTTCTGACAGTGTGATATGTTCTGACTGTGGTATGTTCTGATAGTGTGGTATGTTCTGATAGTGTGGTATGTTCTGATAATGTGGTATGTTCTGATTGTGTGGTATGTTCTGACAGCGTGGTATGTTCTGACAGTGTGGTATGTTCTGACAGTGTGGTATGTTCTGATAGTGTGGTATGTTCTGATAGTGTAAAATGTTCTAAAAGTGTGGTATGTTCTGACAGTGTGGTATGTTCTGACAGTGTGGTATGTTCTGACAGTGTGGTATGTTCTGACAATGTGGTATGTTCTGACTGTGGTATGTTATGACAGTGTGTTATGTTCTGACAGTGTGGTATGCTCTGACAGTGTGGTATGTTCTGACAGTGTGGTATGTAATGATAGTGTGGAATGTTCTGACTGGTATTTTCTGACAGTATGGTATGTTCTGATTGTGTGGTATGTTCTGACAGTGTGGTATGTTCTGAGAGTGTGGTATGTTCTGACAGTGTGGTATGTTCTGATAGTGTGGTATGTGCTGACAGTGTTGTATGTTTTGACAGTGTGGTATGTTCTGACAGTGTGGTATGTTCTGACAGTGCTGTATGTTCTGATAGTGTGGTATGTTCTGATAGTGTGGTATATTCTGATAGTGTGGTATGTTCTGATAGTGAGGTATGTTCTGAGCAGTGTGGTATGTTCTGTCAGTGTTGTATGTTCTGACAGTGTGGTATGTTCTGACAGTGGTGTATGTTCTGACAGTGTGGTAAGTTCTGACAGTGTGGTATGTTCTGATAGTGTGGTATGTTCTGATAGTGTGGTATGTTCTGATAGTGAGGTATGTTCTGTGCAGTGTAGTATGTTCTGACAGTGTGGTATGTTCTGATAGTGTGGTATGTTCTGATAGTGTGGAATGTTCTGAGTGTGGTATGTTCTGACAGTGTGGTATGTTCTGACAGTGTGGTATGTTCTGACAGTGTGGTATGTTCTGATAGTGTGGTATGTTCTGATAGTGTGGTATGTTCTCACTGTGGTATGTTCTTACAGTGTGGTATGTTCTGATAGTGTGGTATGTTCTCACAGTGTGGTATGTTCTGACAGTGCGGTATGTTCTGATAGTGCGGTATGTTCTGATAGTGTGGTATGTTCTGACAGTGTGGTATGTTCTGACAGTGTGGTATGTTCTGACAGTGTGGTATGTTCTGACAGTGTGATATGTTCTGACAGTGTGGTATGTTCTGATAGTGTAGAATGTTCTAATAGTGTGGTATGTTCTGATAGTGTGGTATGTTCTGACAGTGTGGTATGTTCTGACAGTGCGGTATGTTCTGACAGTGTGGAATGTTCTGATATTGTGGAATGTTCTGACTGTGGTATGTTCTGACAGTGTGGTATGTTCTGACAATGTGGTATGTTCTGACTGTGGTATGTTCTGACAGTGTGGTATGTTCTGATAGTGTGGTATGTTCTGACAGTGTGGTATGTTCTGACAGTGTGCTATGTTCTGACAGTGTGCTATGTTCTGACAGTGTGGTATGTTCTGACAGTGTGGTATGTTCTGATAGTGTGGAATGTTCTGACTGGTATTTTCTGACAGTGTGGTATGCTCTGATAGTGTGGTGTGTTCTGACAGTGTGGTATGTTCTGACTGTGGTATGTTCTGATAGTGAGGTATGTTCTGATTGTGTGGTATGTTCTGATTGTGTGGTATGTTCTGACAGTGTGGTATGTTCTGAGAGTGTGGTATGTTCTGACAGTGTGGTATGTTCTGATAGTGTGGTATATTCTGACAGTGTTGTATGTTTTGACAGTGTGGTATGTTCTGACAGTGTGGTATGTTCTGACAGTGCGGTATGTTCTGATAGTGTGGTATGTTCTGATAGTGTGGTATATTCTGATAGTGTGGTATAATCTGATAGTGAAGTATGTTCTGAGCAGTGTGGTATGTTCTGTCAGTGTGGTATGTTCTGATAGTGTGCTATGTTCTGACAGTGTTGTATGTTCTGACAGTGGTATGTTCTGACAGTGTGGTATGTTCTGACAGTGTGGTATGTTCTGACAGTGTGGTATGTTCTAATAGTGTGGTATGTTCTGATAGTGTGGTATGTTCTGATAGTGTGGTATGTTCTCACTGTGGTATGTTCTTACTGTGGTATGTTCTGATAGTGTGGTATGTTCTCACTGTGTGGTATGTTCTGACAGTGTGGTATGTTCTGATAGTGCGGTATGCTCTGACAGTGTGGTATGTTCTGACAGTGTGGTATGTTCTGATAGTGTGGTATGTTCTGATAGTGTGGTATGTTCTGACAGTGTGGTATGTTCTGACAGTGTGGTATGTTCTGACAGTGTGGTATGTTCTGACAGTGTGATATGTTCTGACAGTGTGGTATGTTCTGATAGTGTAGAATGTTCTAATAGTGTGGTATGTTCTGATAGTGTGGTATGTTCTGACAGTGTGGTATGTTCTGACAGTGTGGTATATTCTGATAGTGTGGTATGTTCTGACAGTGTGGTATGTTCTGACAGTGTGTTATCTTCTGACAGTGTGGTATGTTCTGACAGTTTGGTATGTTCTGACAGTGTGGTATGTTCTAATAGTGTGGAATGTTCTGACTGGTATTATCTGACAGTGTGGTATGTTCTGATAGTGTGGTGTGTTCTGACAGTGTGGTATGTTCTGACTGTGGTATGTTCTGATAGTGAGGTATGTTCTGATTGTGTGGTATGTTCTGATTGTGTGGTATGTTCTGACAGTGTTGTATGTTCTGAGAGTATGGTATGTTCTGACAGTGTGGTATGATCTGATAGTGTGGTATGTTCTGATAGTGTGGTATGTTCTGATAGTGTGGTATGTTCTAACAGTGTTGTATGTTTTGACAGTGTGGTATGTTCTGACAGTGTGGTATGTTCTGATAGTGTGGTATATTCTGATAGTGTGGTATGTTCTGATAGTGAGGTATGTTCTGAGCAGTGTGGTATGTTCTGTCAGTGTGGTATGTTCTGATAGTGTGGTATGTTCTGACAGTGTTGTATGTTCTGACAGTGTGGTATGTTCTGACAGTGTGGTATGTTCTGACAGTGCGGTATGTTATGATAGTGTGGTATGTTATGATAGTGTGGTATGCTCTGATAGTGTGGTATGTTCTGATAGTGAGATATGTTCTGAGCAGTGTAGTATGTTCTGACAGTGTGGTATGTTCTGACAGTGTGGTATGTTCTGACAGTGTGGTATGTACTGACAGTGTGGTATGTTCTGATAGTGTGGTATGTTCTGATAGTGTGGTATATTCTGATAGTGTGGTATGTTCTGATAGTGAGGTATGTTCTGAGCAGTGTAGTATGTTCTGACAGTGTGGTATGTTCTGATAGTGTGGTATGTTCTGATAGTGTGGAATGTTCTGACTGTGGTATGTTCTGACAGTGTGGTATGTTCTGACAGTGTGGTATGTTCTGACAGTGTGGTATGTTCTGATAGTGTGGTATGTTCTGATAGTGTGGTATGTTCTGATAGTGTGGTGTGTTCTGATAGTGTGGTATGTTCTCACTGTGGTATGTTCCTACTGTGGTATGTTCTGATAGTGTGGTATGTTCTCACAGTGTGGTATGTTCTGACAGTGTGGTATGTTCTGATAGTGCGGTATGTTCTGACAGTGTGGTATGTTCTGACAGTGTGGTATGTTCTGATAGTGTGGTATGTTCTGATAGTGTGGTATGTTCTGACAGTGTGGTATGTTCTGACAGTGTGGTATGTTCTGACAGTGTGGTATGTTCTGACAGTGTGATATGTTCTGACAGTGTGGTATGTTCTGATAGTGTAGAATGTTCTAATAGTGTGGTATGTTCTGATAGTGTGGTATGTTCTGACAGTGTGGTATGTTCTGACAGTGCGGTATATTCTGACAGTGTGGTATGTTCTGACTGTGGTATGCTCTGACAGTGTGGTATATTCTGATAGTGTGGTATGTTCTGACAGTGTGGTATGTTCTGACAGTGTGGTATGTTCTGACAGTGTGGTATGTTCTGATAGTGTGGTATGTTCTGATAGTGTGGTATGTTCTGATAGTGAGGTATGTTCTGTGCAGTGTACTATGTTCTGTGCAGTGTAGTATGTTCTGACAGTGTGGTATGTTCTGACTGTGGTATGTTCTGATAGTGAGGTATGTTCTGAATGTGTGGTATGTTCTGATTGTGTGGTATGTTCTGACAGTGTTGTATGTTCTGAGAGTGTGGTATGTTCTGACAGTGTGGTATGTTCTGATAGTGTGGTATGTTCTGACAGTGTGGTATGTTCTGATAGTGTGGAATGTTCTGACTGGTATTTTCTGACAGTGTGGTATGTTCTGATAGTGTGGTGTGTTCTGACAGTGTGGTATGTTCTGACTGTGGTATGTTCTGATAGTGAGGTATGTTCTGAATGTGTGGTATGTTCTGATTGTGTGGTATGTTCTGACAGTGTTGTATGTTCTGAGAGTGTGGTATGTTCTGACAGTGTGGTATGTTCTGATAGTGTGGTATGTTCTGACAGTGTTGTATGTTTTGAAAGTGTGGTATTTTCTGACAGTGTGGTATATTCTGATAGTGTGGTATGTTCTGATAGTGAGGTATGTTCTGAGCAGTGTGGTATGTTCTGTCAGTGTTGTATGTTCTGACAGTGTGGTATGTTCTGACAGTGGTGTATGTTCTGACAGTGTGGTATGTTCTGACAGTATGGTATGTTCTGATAGTGTGGTATGTTCTGACAGTGTGGTATGTTCTGAGAGTGTGGTATGTTCTGACAGTGTGGTATGTTCTGATAGTGTGGTATATTCTGACAGTGTTGTATGTTTTGACAGTGTGGTATGTTCTGACAGTGTGGTATGTTCTGACAGTGCGGTATGTTCTGATAGTGTGGTATGTTCTGATAGTGTGGTATATTCTGATAGTGTGGTATAATCTGATAGTGAAGTATGTTCTGAGCAGTGTGGTATGTTCTGTCAGTGTGGTATGTTCTGATAGTGTGCTATGTTCTGACAGTGTTGTATGTTCTGACAGTGGTATGTTCTGACAGTGTGGTATGTTCTGACAGTGTGGTATGTTCTGACAGTGTGGTATGTTCTAATAGTGTGGTATGTTCTGATAGTGTGGTATGTTCTGATAGTGTGGTATGTTCTCACTGTGGTATGTTCTTACTGTGGTATGTTCTGATAGTGTGGTATGTTCTCACTGTGTGGTATGTTCTGACAGTGTGGTATGTTCTGATAGTGCGGTATGCTCTGACAGTGTGGTATGTTCTGACAGTGTGGTATGTTCTGATAGTGTGGTATGTTCTGACAGTGTGGTATGTTCTGACAGTGTGGTATGTTCTGACAGTGTGGTATGTTCTGACAGTGTGGTATGTTCTGACAGTGTGATATGTTCTGACAGTGTGGTATGTTCTGATAGTGTAGAATGTTCTAATAGTGTGGTATGTTCTGATAGTGTGGTATGTTCTGACAGTGTGGTATGTTCTGACAGTGTGGTATATTCTGATAGTGTGGTATGTTCTGACAGTGTGGTATGTTCTGACAGTGTGTTATCTTCTGACAGTGTGGTATGTTCTGACAGTTTGGTATGTTCTGACAGTGTGGTATGTTCTAATAGTGTGGAATGTTCTGACTGGTATTATCTGACAGTGTGGTATGTTCTGATAGTGTGGTGTGTTCTGACAGTGTGGTATGTTCTGACTGTGGTATGTTCTGATAGTGAGGTATGTTCTGATTGTGTGGTATGTTCTGATTGTGTGGTATGTTCTGACAGTGTTGTATGTTCTGAGAGTGTGGTATGTTCTGACAGTGTGGTATGTTCTGATAGTGTGGTATGTTCTAACAGTGTTGTATGTTTTGACAGTGTGGTATGTTCTGACAGTGTGGTATGTTCTGATAGTGTGGTATATTCTGATAGTGTGGTATGTTCTGATAGTGAGGTATGTTCTGAGCAGTGTGGTATGTTCTGTCAGTGTGGTATGTTCTGATAGTGTGGTATGTTCTGACAGTGTTGTATGTTCTGACAGTGTGGTATGTTCTGACAGTGTGGTATGTTCTGACAGTGCGGTATGTTCTGATAGTGTGGTATGTTATGATAGTGTGGTATGCTCTGATAGTGTGGTATGTTCTGATAGTGAGATATGTTCTGAGCAGTGTAGTATGATCTGACAGTGTGGTATGTTCTGACAGTGTGGTATGTTCTGACAGTGTGGTATGTACTGACAGTGTGGTATGTTCTGATAGTGTGGTATGTTCTGATAGTGTGGTATATTCTGATAGTGTGGTATGTTCTGATAGTGAGGTATGTTCTGAGCAGTGTAGTATGTTCTGACAGTGTGGTATGTTCTGATAGTGTGGTATGTTCTGATAGTGTGGAATGTTCTGACTGTGGTATGTTCTGACAGTGTGGTATGTTCTGACAGTGTGGTATGTTCTGACAGTGTGGTATGTTCTGATAGTGTGGTATGTTCTGATAGTGTGGTATGTTCTGATAGTGTGGTGTGTTCTGATAGTGTGGTATGTTCTCACTGTGGTATGTTCCTACTGTGGTATGTTCTGATAGTGTGGTATGTTCTCACAGTGTGGTATGTTCTGACAGTGTGGTATGTTCTGATAGTGCGGTATGTTCTGACAGTGTGGTATGTTCTGACAGTGTGGTATGTTCTGATAGTGTGGTATGTTCTGATAGTGTGGTATGTTCTGACAGTGTGGTATGTTCTGACAGTGTGGTATGTTCTGACAGTGTGGTATGTTCTGACAGTGTGATATGTTCTGACAGTGTGGTATGTTCTGATAGTGTAGAATGTTCTAATAGTGTGGTATGTTCTGATAGTGTGGTATGTTCTGACAGTGTGGTATGTTCTGACAGTGCGGTATATTCTGACAGTGTGGTATGTTCTGACTGTGGTATGCTCTGACAGTGTGGTATATTCTGATAGTGTGGTATGTTCTGACAATGTGGTATGTTCTGACAGTGTGGTATGTTCTGACAGTGTGGTATGTTCTGATAGTGTGGTATGTTCTGATAGTGTGGTATGTTCTGATAGTGAGGTATGTTCTGTGCAGTGTAGTATGTTCTGTGCAGTGTAGTATGTTCTGACAGTGTGGTATGTTCTGACTGTGGTATGTTCTGATAGTGAGGTATGTTCTGAATGTGTGGTATGTTCTGATTGTGTGGTATGTTCTGACAGTGTTGTATGTTCTGAGAGTGTGGTATGTTCTGACAGTGTGGTATGTTCTGATAGTGTGGTATGTTCTGACAGTGTTGTATGTTTTGAAAGTGTGGTATTTTCTGACAGTGTGGTATATTCTGATAGTGTGGTATGTTCTGATAGTGAGGTATGTTCTGAGCAGTGTGGTATGTTCTGTCAGTGTTGTATGTTCTGACAGTGTGGTATGTTCTGACAGTGGTGTATGTTCTGACAGTGTGGTATGTTCTGACAGTATGGTATGTTCTGATAGTGTGGTATGTTCTGATAGTGTGGTATGTTCTGATAGTGAGGTATGTTCTGTGCAGTGTAGTATGTTCTGACAGTGTGGTATGTTCTGATAGTGTGGAATGTTCTGAGTGTGGTATGTTCTGACAGTGTGGTATGTTCTGACAGTGTGGTATGTTCTGACAGTGTGGTATGTTCTGTCAGTGTGGTATGTTCTAATAGTGTGGTATGTTCTGACAGTGTTGTATGTTCTGACAGTGTGGTATGTTCTGACAGTGTGGTATGTTCTGACAGTGTGGTATGTTCTGACAGTGTGGTATGTTCTGATAGTGTGGTATGCTCTGATAGTGTGGTATGTTCTGATAGTGAGGTATGTTCTGAGCAGTGTGGTATGTTCTGACAGTGTGGTATGTTCTGATAGTATGGTATGTTCTGACAGTGTTGTATGTTTTGACAGTGTGGTATGTTCTGACAGTGTGGTATGTTTCGACAGTGCGGTATGTTCTGATAGTGTGGTATGTTCTGATAGTGTGGTATGTTCTGATAGTGTGGTATGTTCTGATAGTGAGGTATGTTCTGAGCAGTGTGGTATGTTCTGTCAGTGTGGTATGTTCTGATAGTGTGGTATGTTCTGATAGTGTTGTATGTTCTGACAGTGTGGTATGTTCTGACAGTGTGGTATGTGCTGACAGTGCGGTATGTTCTGATAGTGTGGTATGTTCTGATAATGCGGTATGTTCTGATAGTGTGGTACGTTCTGATAGTGAGGTATGTTCTGAGCAGTGTAGTATGTTCTGACAGTGTGGTATGTTCTGATAGTGTGGTATGTTCTGACTGTGGTATGTTCTGACAGTGTGGTATGTTCTGACAATGTGGTATGTTCTGACAGTGTGGTATGTTCTGATAGTGTGGAATGTTCTGACTGGTATTTTCTGACAGTGTGGTATGTTCTGATAGTGTGGTGTGTTCTGACAGTGTGGTATGTTCTGACTGTGGTATGTTCTGATAGTGAGGTATGTTCTGATTGTGTGGTATGTTCTGATTGTGTGGTATGTTCTGACAGTGTTGTATGTTCTGAGAGTGTGGTATGTTCTAACAGTGTGGTATGTTCTGATAGTGTGGTATGTTCTGTCAGTGTTGTATGTTTTGACAGTGTGGTATGTTCTGACAGTTTGGTATATTCTGATAGTGTGGTATGTTCTGATAGTGTGGTATGTTCTGACAGTGTGGTATGTTCTGACAGTGTGCTATGTTCTGACAGTGCGGTATGTTCTGATAGTGTGGTATGTTCTGATAGTGTGGTATGCTCTGATAGTGTGGTATGTTCTGATAGTGAGGTATGTTCTGAGCAGTGTAGTATGTTCTGACAGTGTGGTATGTTCTGACAGTGTGGTATGTTCTGATAGTGTTGAATGTTCTGAATGTGGTATGTTCTGACAGTGTGGTATATTCTGACAGTGTGGTATGTTTTGACAGTGTGGTATGTTCAGATAGTGTGGTATGTTCTGATAGTGTGGTATGTTCTGATAGTGTGGTATGTTCTCACTGTGGTATGTTCTTACAGTGTGGTATGTTCTGATAGTGTGGTATGTTCTCAAAGTGTGGTATGTTCTGACAGTGTGGTATGTTCTGATAGTGCGGAATGTTCTGACAGTGTGGTATGTTCTGACAGTGTGGTATGTTCTGATAGTGTGGTATGTTCTGATAGTGTGGTATGTTCTGACAGTGTGGTATGTTCTGACAGTGTGTTATGTTCTGACACTGTGGTATGTTCTGATAGCGTGGAATGTTCTGACTGGTATGTTCTGACTGGTATGTTCTGACAGTGTGGTATGTTCTGATAGTGTGGTGTGTTCTGACAGTGTGATATGTTCTGACTGTGGTATGTTCTGATAGTGTGGTATGTTCTGATAGTGTGGTATGTTCTGATAGTGTGGAATGTTCTGACTGGTATTTTCTGACAGTATGGTATGTTCTGATTGTGTGGTATGTTCTGACAGTGTGGTATGTTCTGAGAGTGTGGTATGTTCTGACAGTGTGGTATGTTCTGATAGTGTGGTATGTTCTGACAGTGTTGTATGTTTTGACAATGTGGTATGTTCTGACAGTGTGGTATGTTCTGACAGTGCTGTATGTTCTGATAGTGTGGTATATTCTGATAGTGTGGTATGTTCTGATAGTGAGGTATGTTCTGAGCAGTGTGGTATGTTCTGTCCGTGTTGTATGTTCTGACAGTGTGGTATGTTCTGACAGTGGTGTATGTTCTGACAGTGTGGTAAGTTCTGACAGTGTGGTATGTTCTGATAGTGTGGTATGTTCTGATAGTGTGGTATGTTCTGATAGTGAGGTATGTTCTGTGCAGTGTAGTATGTTCTGACAGTGTGGTATGTTCTGATAGTGTGGTATGTTCTGATAGTGTGGAATGTTCTGAGTGTGGTATGTTCTGACAGTGTGGTATGTTCTGACAGTGTGGTATGTTCTGATAGTGTGGTATGTTCTGATAGTGTGGTATGTTCTCACTGTGGTATGTTCTTACAGTGTGGTATGTTCTGATAGTGTGGTATGTTCTCACAGTGTGGTATGTTCTGACAGTGCGGTATGTTCTGATAGTGCGGTATGTTCTGATAGTGTGGTATGTTCTGACAGTGTGGTATGTTCTGACAGTGTGGTATGTTCTGACAGTGTGGTATGTTCTGACAGTGTGATATGTTCTGACAGTGTGGTATGTTCTGATAGTGTAGAATGTTCTAATAGTGTGGAATGTTCTGACTGGTATTTTCTGACAGTATGGTATGTTCTGATTGTGTGGTATGTTCTGACAGTGTGGTATGTTCTGAGAGTGTGGTATGTTCTGACAGTGTGGTATGTTCTGATAGTGTGGTATGTTCTGACAGTGTTGTATGTTTTGACAATGTGGTATGTTCTGACAGTGTGGTATGTTCTGACAGTGCTGTATGTTCTGATAGTGTGGTATATTCTGATAGTGTGGTATGTTCTGATAGTGAGGTATGTTCTGAGCAGTGTGGTATGTTCTGTCAGTGTTGTATGTTCTGACAGTGTGGTATGTTCTGACAGTGGTGTATGTTCTGACAGTGTGGTAAGTTCTGACAGTGTGGTATGTTCTGATAGTGTGGTATGTTCTGATAGTGTGGTATGTTCTGACAGTGTGGTATGTTCTGACAGTGTGGTATGTTCTGACAATGTGGTATGTTCTGACTGTGGTATGTTATGACAGTGTGTTATGTTCTGACAGTGTGGTATGCTCTGAGAGTGTGGTATGTTCTGACAGTGTGGTATGTTCTGATAGTGTGGAATGTTCTGACTGGTATTTTCTGACAGTATGGTATGTTCTGATTGTGTGGTATGTTCTGACAGTGTGGTATGTTCTGAGAGTGTGGTATGTTCTGACAGTGTGGTATGTTCTGATAGTGTGGTATGTTCTGACAGTGTTGTATGTTTTGACAATGTGGTATGTTCTGACAGTGTGGTATGTTCTGACAGTGCTGTATGTTCTGATAGTGTGGTATATTCTGATAGTGTGGTATGTTCTGATAGTGAGGTATGTTCTGAGCAGTGTGGTATGTTCTGTCAGTGTTGTATGTTCTGACAGTGTGGTATGTTCTGACAGTGGTGTATGTTCTGACAGTGTGGTAAGTTCTGACAGTGTGGTATGTTCTGATAGTGTGGTATGTTCTGATAGTGTGGTATGTTCTGATAGTGAGGTATGTTCTGTGCAGTGTAGTATGTTCTGACAGTGTGGTATGTTCTGATAGTGTGGTATGTTCTGATAGTGTGGAATGTTCTGAGTGTGGTATGTTCTGACAGTGTGGTATGTTCTGACAGTGTGGTATGTTCTGACAGTGTGGTATGTTCTGATAGTGTGGTATGTTCTGATAGTGTGGTATGTTCTCACTGTGGTATGTTCTTACAGTGTGGTATGTTCTGATAGTGTGGTATGTTCTCACAGTGTGGTATGTTCTGACAGTGCGGTATGTTCTGATAGTGCGGTATGTTCTGATAGTGTGGTATGTTCTGACAGTGTGGTATGTTCTGACAGTGTGGTATGTTCTGACAGTGTGGTATGTTCTGACAGTGTGATATGTTCTGACAGTGTGGTATGTTCTGATAGTGTAGAATGTTCTAATAGTGTGGTATGTTCTGATAGTGTGGTATGTTCTGACAGTGTGGTATGTTCTGACAGTGCGGTATGTTCTGACAGTGTGGAATGTTCTGATATTGTGGAATGTTCTGACTGTGGTATGTTCTGACAGTGTGGTATGTTCTGACAATGTGGTATGTTCTGACTGTGGTATGTTCTGACAGTGTGGTATGTTCTGATAGTGTGGTATGTTCTGACAGTGTGGTATGTTCTGACAGTGTGCTATGTTCTGACAGTGTGCTATGTTCTGACAGTGTGGTATGTTCTGACAGTGTGGTATGTTCTGATAGTGTGGAATGTTCTGACTGGTATTTTCTGACAGTGTGGTATGCTCTGATAGTGTGGTGTGTTCTGACAGTGTGGTATGTTCTGACTGTGGTATGTTCTGATAGTGAGGTATGTTCTGATTGTGTGGTATGTTCTGATTGTGTGGTATGTTCTGACAGTGTGGTATGTTCTGAGAGTGTGGTATGTTCTGACAGTGTGGTATGTTCTGATAGTGTGGTATATTCTGACAGTGTTGTATGTTTTGACAGTGTGGTATGTTCTGACAGTGTGGTATGTTCTGACAGTGCGGTATGTTCTGATAGTGTGGTATGTTCTGATAGTGTGGTATATTCTGATAGTGTGGTATAATCTGATAGTGAAGTATGTTCTGAGCAGTGTGGTATGTTCTGTCAGTGTGGTATGTTCTGATAGTGTGCTATGTTCTGACAGTGTTGTATGTTCTGACAGTGGTATGTTCTGACAGTGTGGTATGTTCTGACAGTGTGGTATGTTCTGACAGTGTGGTATGTTCTAATAGTGTGGTATGTTCTGATAGTGTGGTATGTTCTGATAGTGTGGTATGTTCTCACTGTGGTATGTTCTTACTGTGGTATGTTCTGATAGTGTGGTATGTTCTCACTGTGTGGTATGTTCTGACAGTGTGGTATGTTCTGATAGTGCGGTATGCTCTGACAGTGTGGTATGTTCTGACAGTGTGGTATGTTCTGATAGTGTGGTATGTTCTGATAGTGTGGTATGTTCTGACAGTGTGGTATGTTCTGACAGTGTGGTATGTTCTGACAGTGTGGTATGTTCTGACAGTGTGATATGTTCTGACAGTGTGGTATGTTCTGATAGTGTAGAATGTTCTAATAGTGTGGTATGTTCTGATAGTGTGGTATGTTCTGACAGTGTGGTATGTTCTGACAGTGTGGTATATTCTGATAGTGTGGTATGTTCTGACAGTGTGGTATGTTCTGACAGTGTGTTATCTTCTGACAGTGTGGTATGTTCTGACAGTTTGGTATGTTCTGACAGTGTGGTATGTTCTAATAGTGTGGAATGTTCTGACTGGTATTATCTGACAGTGTGGTATGTTCTGATAGTGTGGTGTGTTCTGACAGTGTGGTATGTTCTGACAATGGTATGTTCTGATAGTGAGGTATGTTCTGATTGTGTGGTATGTTCTGATTGTGTGGTATGTTCTGACAGTGTTGTATGTTCTGAGAGTGTGGTATGTTCTGACAGTGTGGTATGTTCTGATAGTGTGGTATGTTCTAACAGTGTTGTATGTTTTGACAGTGTGGTATGTTCTGACAGTGTGGTATGTTCTGATAGTGTGGTATATTCTGATAGTGTGGTATGTTCTGATAGTGAGGTATGTTCTGAGCAGTGTGGTATGTTCTGTCAGTGTGGTATGTTCTGATAGTGTGGTATGTTCTGACAGTGTTGTATGTTCTGACAGTGTGGTATGTTCTGACAGTGTGGTATGTTCTGACAGTGCGGTATGTTCTGATAGTGTGGTATGTTATGATAGTGTGGTATGCTCTGATAGTGTGGTATGTTCTGATAGTGAGATATGTTCTGAGCAGTGTAGTATGATCTGACAGTGTGGTATGTTCTGACAGTGTGGTATGTTCTGACAGTGTGGTATGTACTGACAGTGTGGTATGTTCTGATAGTGTGGTATGTTCTGATAGTGTGGTATATTCTGATAGTGTGGTATGTTCTGATAGTGAGGTATGTTCTGAGCAGTGTAGTATGTTCTGACAGTGTGGTATGTTCTGATAGTGTGGTATGTTCTGATAGTGTGGAATGTTCTGACTGTGGTATGTTCTGACAGTGTGGTATGTTCTGACAGTGTGGTATGTTCTGACAGTGTGGTATGTTCTGATAGTGTGGTATGTTCTGATAGTGTGGTATGTTCTGATAGTGTGGTGTGTTCTGATAGTGTGGTATGTTCTCACTGTGGTATGTTCCTACTGTGGTATGTTCTGATAGTGTGGTATGTTCTCACAGTGTGGTATGTTCTGACAGTGTGGTATGTTCTGATAGTGCGGTATGTTCTGACAGTGTGGTATGTTCTGACAGTGTGGTATGTTCTGATAGTGTGGTATGTTCTGATAGTGTGGTATGTTCTGACATTGTGGTATGTTCTGACAGTGTGGTATGTTCTGACAGTGTGGTATGTTCTGACAGTGTGATATGTTCTGACAGTGTGGTATGTTCTGATAGTGTAGAATGTTCTAATAGTGTGGTATGTTCTGATAGTGTGGTATGTTCTGACAGTGTGGTATGTTCTGACAGTGCGGTATATTCTGACAGTGTGGTATGTTCTGACTGTGGTATGCTCTGACAGTGTGGTATATTCTGATAGTGTGGTATGTTCTGACAGTGTGGTATGTTCTGACAGTGTGGTATGTTCTGACAGTGTGGTATGTTCTGATAGTGTGGTATGTTCTGATAGTGTGGTATGTTCTGATAGTGAGGTATGTTCTGTGCAGTGTAGTATGTTCTGTGCAGTGTAGTATGTTCTGACAGTGTGGTATGTTCTGATAGTGTGGTATGTTCTGATAGTGTGGAATGTTCTGAATGTGGTATGTTCTGACAGTGTGGTATATTCTGACAGTGTGGTATGTTTTGACAGTGTGGTATGTTCTGACATTGTGGTATGTTCTGACAGTGTGGTATGTTCTGTCAGTGTGGTATGTTCTAATAGTGTGGTATGTTCTGACAGTGTTGTATGTTCTGACAGTGTGGTATGTTCTGACAGTGTGGTATGTTCTGACAGTGCGGTATGTTCTGACAGTGTGGTATGTTCTGATAGTGTGGTATGCTCTGATAGTGTGGTATGTTCTGATAGTGAGGTATGTTCTGAGCAGTCTGGTATGTTCTGACAGTGTGGTATGTTCTGACAGTGTTGTATGTTTTGACAGTGTGGTATGTTCTGACAGTGTGGTATGTTTCGACAGTGCGGTATGTTCTGATAGTGTGGTATGTTCTGATAGTGTGGTATGTTCTGATATGGTGGTATGTTCTGATAGTGAGGTATGTTCTGAGCAGTGTGGTATGTTCTGTCAGTGTGGTATGTTCTGATAGTGTAGTATGTTCTGATAGTGTTGTATGTTCTGACAGTGTGGTATGTTCTGACAGTGTGGTATGTTCTGACAGTGCGGTATGTTCTGATAGTGTGGTATGTTCTGATAATGCGGTATGTTCTGATAGTGTCGTACGTTCTGATAGTGAGGTATGTTCTGAGCAGTGTAGTATGTTCTGACAGTGTGGTATGTTCTGATAGTGTGGTATGTTCTGATAGTGTGGAATGTTCTGACTGTGGTATGTTCTCACAGTGTGGTATGTTCTGACAGTGTGGTATGTTCTGACAGTGTGGTATGTTCTGATAGTGTGGAATGTTCTGACTGGTATTTTCTGACAGTGTGGTATGTTCTGATAGTGTGGTGTGTTCTGACAGTGTGGTATGTTCTGACTGTGGTATGTTCTGATAGTGAGGTATGTTCTGATTGTGTGGTATGTTCTGATTGTGTGGTATGTTCTGACAGTGTTGTATGTTCTGAGAGTGTGGTATGTTCTGACAGTGTGGTATGTTCTGATAGTGTGGTATGCTCTGACAGTGTTGTATGTTTTGACAGTGTGGTATGTTCTGACAGTGTGGTATGTTCTGATAGTGTGGTATATTCTGATAGTGTGGTATGTTCTGATAGTGAGGTATGTTCTGAGCAGTGTGGTATGTTCTGTCAGTGTGGTATGTTCTGATAGTGTGGTATGTTCTGACAGTGTTGTATGTTCTGACAGTGTGGTATGTTCTGACAGTGTGCTATGTTCTGACAGTGCGGTATGTTCTGATAGTGTGGTATGTTCTGATAGTGTGGTATGCTCTGATAGTGTGGTATGTTCTGATAGTGAGGTATGTTCTGAGCAGTGTAGTATGTTCTGACAGTGTGGTATGTTCTGACAGTGTGGTATGTTCTGATAGTGTGGAATGTTCTGAATGTGGTATGTTCTGACAGTGTGGTATATTCTGACAGTGTGGTATGTTTTGACAGTGTGGTATGTTCAGATAGTGTGGTATGTTCTGATAGTGTGGTATGTTCTGATAGTGTGGTATGTTCTCACTGTGGTATGTTCTTACAGTGTGGTATGTTCTGATAGTGTGGTATGTTCTCAAAGTGTGGTATGTTCTGACAGTGTGGTATGTTCTGATAGTGCGGTATGTTCTGACAGTGTGGTATGTTCTGACAGTGTGGTATGTTCTGACAGTGTGGTATGTTCTGATAGTGTGGTATGTTCTGACAGTGTGGTATGTTCTGACAGTGTGTTATGTTCTGACAGTGTGGTATGTTCTGATAGTGTGGAATGTTCTGACTGGTATGTTCTGACTGGTATGTTCTGATAGTGTGGTGTGTTCTGACAGTGTGATATGTTCTGACTGTGGTATGTTCTGATAGTGTGGTATGTTCTGATAGTGTGGTATGTTCTGATAATGTGGTATGTTCTGATTGTGTGGTATGTTCTGACAGTGTGGTATGTTCTGAGAGTGTGGTATGTTCTGACAGTGTGGTATGTTCTGACAGTGTGGTATGTTCTGATAGTGTGGTATGTTCTGATAGTGTAAAATGTTCTAAAAGTGTGGTATGTTCTGATAGTGTGGTATGTTCTGATAGTGTAAAATGTTCTAAAAGTGTGGTATGTTCTGACAGTGTGGTATGTTCTGACAGTGTGGTATGTTATGACAGTGTGCTATGTTCTGACAGTGTGGTATGTTCTGACAGTGTGGTATGTTCTGACAGTGTGGTATGTTCTGATAGTGTGGAATGTTCTGACTGGTATTTTCTGACAGTGTGGTATGTTCTGATTGTGTGGTATGTTCTGACAGTGTGGTATGTTCTGAGAGTGTGGTATGTTCTGACAGTGTGGTATGTTCTGATAGTGTGGTATGTTCTGACAGTGTTGTATGTTTTGACAGTGTGGTATGTTCTGACAGTGTGGTATGTTCTGACAGTGCTGTATGTTCTGATAGTGTGGTATGTTCTGATAGTGTGGTATATTCTGATAGTGTGGTATGTTCTGATAGTGAGGTATGTTCTGAGCAGTGTGGTATGTTCTGTCAGTGTTGTATGTTCTGACAGTGTGGTATGTTCTGACAGTGGTGTATGTTCTGACTGTGTGGTAAGTTCTGACAGTGAGGTATGTTCTGATAGTGTGGTATGTTCTGATAGTGTGGTATGTTCTGATAGTGAGGTATGTTCTGTGCAGTGTAGTATGTTCTGACAGTGTGGTATGTTCTGATAGTGTGGTATGTTCTGATAGTGTGGAATGTTCTGAGTGTGGTATGTTCTGACAGTGTGGTATGTTCTGACAGTGTGGTATGTTCTGACAGTGTGGTATGTTCTGATAGTGTGGTATGTTCTGATAGTGTGGTATGTTCACACTGTGGTATGTTCTTACAGTGTGGTATGTTCTGATAGTGTGGTATGTTCTCACAGTGTGGTATGTTCTGACAGTGCGGTATGTTCTGATAGTGCGGTATGTTCTGATAGTGTGGTATGTTCTGACAGTGTGGTATGTTCTGACAGTGTGGTATGTTCTGACAGTGTGGTATGTTCTGACAGTGTGATATGTTCTGACAGTGTGGTATGTTCTGATAGTGTAGAATGTTCTAATAGTGTGGTATGTTCTGATAGTGTGGTATGTTCTGACAGTGTGGTATGTTCTGACAGTGCGGTATGTTCTGACAGTGTGGAATGTTCTGATATTGTGGAATGTTCTGACTGTGGTATGTTCTGACAGTGTGGTATGTTCTGACAATGTGGTATGTTCTGACTGTGGTATGTTCTGACAGTGTGGTATGTTCTGATAGTGTGGTATGTTCTGACAGTGTGGTATGTTCTGACAGTGTGCTATGTTCTGACAGTGTGGTATGTTCTGACAGTGTGGTATGTTCTGACAGTGTGGTATGTTCTGATAGTGTGGAATGTTCTGACTGGTATTTTCTGACAGTGTGGTATGTTCTGATAGTGTGGTGTGTTCTGACAGTGTGGTATGTTCTGACTGTGGTATGTTCTGATAGTGAGGTATGTTCTGATTGTGTGGTATGTTCTGATTGTGTGGTATGTTCTGACAGTGTGGTATGTTCTGAGAGTGTGGTATGTTCTGACAGTGTGGTATGTTCTGATAGTGTGGTATGTTCTGACAGTGTTGTATGTTTTGACAGTGTGGTATGTTCTGACAGTGTGGTATGTTCTGACAGTGCGGTATGTTCTGATAGTGTGGTATGTTCTGATAGTGTGGTATATTCTGATAGTGTGGTATAATCTGATAGTGAAGTATGTTCTGAGCAGTGTGGTATGTTCTGTCAGTGTGGTATGTTCTGATAGTGTGCTATGTTCTGACAGTGTTGTATGTTCTGACAGTGGTATGTTCTGACAGTGTGGTATGTTCTGACAGTGTGGTATGTTCTAATAGTGTGGTATGTTCTGATAGTGTGGTATGTTCTGATAGTGTGGTATGTTCTCACTGTGGTATGTTCTTACTGTGGTATGTTCTGATAGTGTGGTATGTTCTCACTGTGTGGTATGTTCTGACAGTGTGGTACGTTCTGATAGTGCGGTATGTTCTGACAGTGTGGTATGTTCTGACAGTGTGGTATGTTCTGATAGTGTGGTATGTTCTGATAGTGTGGTATGTTCTGACAGTGTGGTATGTTCTGACAGTGTGGTATGTTCTGACAGTGTGGTATGTTCTGACAGTGTGATATGTTCTGATAGTGTAGAATGTTCTAATAGTGTGGTATGTTCTGATAGTGTGGTATGTTCTGACAGTGTGGTATGTTCTGACAGTGCGGTATGTTCTGACAGTGTGGTATGTTCTGACTGTGGTATGTTCTGACAGTGTGGTATATTCTGATAGTGTGGTATGTTCTGACAGTGTGGTATGTTCTGACAGTGTGTTATCTTCTGACAGTGTGGTATGTTCTGACAGTTTGGTATGTTCTGACAGTGTGGTATGTTCTAATAGTGTGGAATGTTCTGACTGGTATTTTCTGACAGTGTGGTATGTTCTGATAGTGTGGTGTGTTCTGACAGTGTGGTATGTTCTGACTGTTGTATGTTCTGATAGTGAGGTATGTTCTGATTGTGTGGTATGTTCTGATTGTGTGGTATGTTCTGACAGTGTTGTATGTTCTGAGAGTGTGGTATGTTCTGACAGTGTGGTATGTTCTGATAGTGTGGTATGTTCTGACAGTGTTGTATGTTTTGACAGTGTGGTATGTTCTGACAGTGTGGTATGTTCTGATAGTGTGGTATATTCTGATAGTGTGGTATGTTCTGATTGTGAGGTATGTTCTGAGCAGTGTGGTATGTTCTGTCAGTGTGGTATGTTCTGATAGTGTTGTATGTTCTGACAGTGTGGTATGTTCTGACAGTGTGGTATGTTCTGACAGTGCGGTATGTTCTGATAGTGTGGTATGTTATGATAGTGTGGTATGCTCTGATAGTGTGGTATGTTCTGATAGTGAGATATGTTCTGAGCAGTGTAGTATGTTCTGACAGTGTGGTATGTTCTGACAGTGTGGTATGTTCTGATAGTGTGGAATGTTCTGAATGTGGTATGTTCTGACAGTGTGGTATATTCTGGCAGTGTGGTATGCTTTGACAGTGTGGTATGTTCAGATAGTGTGGTATGTTCTGATAGTGTGGTATGTTCTGATAGTGTGGAATGTTCTCACAGTGTGGTATGTTCTGACAGTGTGGTATGTTCTGATAGTGCGGTATGTTCTGACAGTGTGGTATGTTCTGACAGTGTGGTATGTTCTGATAGTGTGGTATATTCTGATAGTGTGGTATGTTCTGACAGTGTGGTATGTTCTGACAGTGTGTTATGTTCTGATAGTGTGGTATGTTCTGACAGTGTGGTATGTTCTGACAGTGTGGTATGTTCTGATAGTGTGGAATGTTCTGACTGGTATGTTCTGACAGTGTGGTATGTTCTGATAGTGTGGTGTGTTCTGACAGTGTGGTATGTTCTGACTGTGGTATGTTCTGATAGTGTGGTATGTTCTGATAGTGTGGTATGTTCTGATAATGTGGTATGTTCTGATTGTGTGGTATGTTCTGACAGTGTGGTATGTTCTGAGAGTGTGGTATGTTCTGACAGTGTGGTATGTTCTGACAGTGTGGTATGTTCTGATAGTGTGGTATGTTCTGATAGTGTAAAATGTTCTAAAAGTGTGGTATGTTCTGACAGTGTGGTATGTTCTGACAGTGTGGTATGTTCTGACAGTGTGGTATGTTCTGACAATGTGGTATATTCTGACTGTGGTATGCTATGACAGTGTGGTATGTTCTGACAGTGTGGTATGTTCTGACAATGTGGTATGTTCTGACTGTGGTATGTTCTGACAGTGTGGTATGTTCTGACAGTGTGGTATGTTCTGACAATGTGGTATGTTCTGACTGTGGTATGTTATGACAGTGTGTTATGTTCTGACAGTGTGGTATGTTCTGACAGTGTGGTATGTTCTGACAGTGTGGTATGTTCTGATAGTGTGGAATGTTCTGACTGGTATTTTCTGACAGTGTGGTATGTTCTGATTGTGTGGTATGTTCTGACAGTGTGGTATGTTCTGAGAGTGTGGTATGTTCTGACAGTGTGGTATGTTCTGATAGTGTGGTATGTTCTGACAGTGTGGTATGTTTTGACAGTGTGGTATGTTCTGACAGTGTGGTATGTTCTGACAGTGCGGTATGTTCTGATAGTGTGGTATGTTCTAATAGTGTGGTATGCTCTGATAGTGTGGTATGTTCTGATAGTGAGGTATGTTCTGAGCAGTGTAGTATGTTCTGACAGTGTGGTATGTTCTGACAGTGTGGTATGTTCTGATAGTGTGGAATGTTCTGAATGTGGTATGTTCTGACAGTGTGGTATATTCTGACAGTGTGGTATGTTTTGACAGTGTGGTATGTTCAGATAGTGTGGTATGTTCTGATAGTGTGGTATGTTCTGATAGTGTGGTATGTTCTCACTGTGGTATGTTCTTACAGTGTGGTATGTTCTGATAGTGTGGTATGTTCTCAAAGTGTGGTATGTTCTGACAGTGTGGTATGTTCTGATAGTGCGGTATGTTCTGACAGTGTGGTATGTTCTGACAGTGTGGTATGTTCTGACAGTGTGGTATGTTCTGATAGTGTGGTATGTTCTGACAGTGTGGTATGTTCTGACAGTGTGTTATGTTCTGACAGTGTGGTATGTTCTGATAGTGTGGAATGTTCTGACTGGTATGTTCTGACTGGTATGTTCTGATAGTGTGGTGTGTTCTGACAGTGTGATATGTTCTGACTGTGGTATGTTCTGATAGTGTGGTATGTTCTGATAGTGTGGTATGTTCTGATAATGTGGTATGTTCTGATTGTGTGGTATGTTCTGACAGTGTGGTATGTTCTGAGAGTGTGGTATGTTCTGACAGTGTGGTATGTTCTGACAGTGTGGTATGTTCTGATAGTGTGGTATGTTCTGATAGTGTAAAATGTTCTAAAAGTGTGGTATGTTCTGATAGTGTGGTATGTTCTGATAGTGTAAAATGTTCTAAAAGTGTGGTATGTTCTGACAGTGTGGTATGTTCTGACAGTGTGGTATGTTATGACAGTGTGCTATGTTCTGACAGTGTGGTATGTTCTGACAGTGTGGTATGTTCTGACAGTGTGGTATGTTCTGATAGTGTGGAATGTTCTGACTGGTATTTTCTGACAGTGTGGTATGTTCTGATTGTGTGGTATGTTCTGACAGTGTGGTATGTTCTGAGAGTGTGGTATGTTCTGACAGTGTGGTATGTTCTGATAGTGTGGTATGTTCTGACAGTGTTGTATGTTTTGACAGTGTGGTATGTTCTGACAGTGTGGTATGTTCTGACAGTGCTGTATGTTCTGATAGTGTGGTATGTTCTGATAGTGTGGTATATTCTGATAGTGTGGTATGTTCTGATAGTGAGGTATGTTCTGAGCAGTGTGGTATGTTCTGTCAGTGTTGTATGTTCTGACAGTGTGGTATGTTCTGACAGTGGTGTATGTTCTGACTGTGTGGTAAGTTCTGACAGTGAGGTATGTTCTGATAGTGTGGTATGTTCTGATAGTGTGGTATGTTCTGATAGTGAGGTATGTTCTGTGCAGTGTAGTATGTTCTGACAGTGTGGTATGTTCTGATAGTGTGGTATGTTCTGATAGTGTGGAATGTTCTGAGTGTGGTATGTTCTGACAGTGTGGTATGTTCTGACAGTGTGGTATGTTCTGACAGTGTGGTATGTTCTGATAGTGTGGTATGTTCTGATAGTGTGGTATGTTCACACTGTGGTATGTTCTTACAGTGTGGTATGTTCTGATAGTGTGGTATGTTCTCACAGTGTGGTATGTTCTGACAGTGCGGTATGTTCTGATAGTGCGGTATGTTCTGATAGTGTGGTATGTTCTGACAGTGTGGTATGTTCTGACAGTGTGGTATGTTCTGACAGTGTGGTATGTTCTGACAGTGTGATATGTTCTGACAGTGTGGTATGTTCTGATAGTGTAGAATGTTCTAATAGTGTGGTATGTTCTGATAGTGTGGTATGTTCTGACAGTGTGGTATGTTCTGACAGTGCGGTATGTTCTGACAGTGTGGAATGTTCTGATATTGTGGAATGTTCTGACTGTGGTATGTTCTGACAGTGTGGTATGTTCTGACAATGTGGTATGTTCTGACTGTGGTATGTTCTGACAGTGTGGTATGTTCTGATAGTGTGGTATGTTCTGACAGTGTGGTATGTTCTGACAGTGTGCTATGTTCTGACAGTGTGGTATGTTCTGACAGTGTGGTATGTTCTGACAGTGTGGTATGTTCTGATAGTGTGGAATGTTCTGACTGGTATTTTCTGACAGTGTGGTATGTTCTGATAGTGTGGTGTGTTCTGACAGTGTGGTATGTTCTGACTGTGGTATGTTCTGATAGTGAGGTATGTTCTGATTGTGTGGTATGTTCTGATTGTGTGGTATGTTCTGACAGTGTGGTATGTTCTGAGAGTGTGGTATGTTCTGACAGTGTGGTATGTTCTGATAGTGTGGTATGTTCTGACAGTGTTGTATGTTTTGACAGTGTGGTATGTTCTGACAGTGTGGTATGTTCTGACAGTGCGGTATGTTCTGATAGTGTGGTATGTTCTGATAGTGTGGTATATTCTGATAGTGTGGTATAATCTGATAGTGAAGTATGTTCTGAGCAGTGTGGTATGTTCTGTCAGTGTGGTATGTTCTGATAGTGTGCTATGTTCTGACAGTGTTGTATGTTCTGACAGTGGTATGTTCTGACAGTGTGGTATGTTCTGACAGTGTGGTATGTTCTAATAGTGTGGTATGTTCTGATAGTGTGGTATGTTCTGATAGTGTGGTATGTTCTCACTGTGGTATGTTCTTACTGTGGTATGTTCTGATAGTGTGGTATGTTCTCACTGTGTGGTATGTTCTGACAGTGTGGTACGTTCTGATAGTGCGGTATGTTCTGACAGTGTGGTATGTTCTGACAGTGTGGTATGTTCTGATAGTGTGGTATGTTCTGATAGTGTGGTATGTTCTGACAGTGTGGTATGTTCTGACAGTGTGGTATGTTCTGACAGTGTGGTATGTTCTGACAGTGTGATATGTTCTGATAGTGTAGAATGTTCTAATAGTGTGGTATGTTCTGATAGTGTGGTATGTTCTGACAGTGTGGTATGTTCTGACAGTGCGGTATGTTCTGACAGTGTGGTATGTTCTGACTGTGGTATGTTCTGACAGTGTGGTATATTCTGATAGTGTGGTATGTTCTGACAGTGTGGTATGTTCTGACAGTGTGTTATCTTCTGACAGTGTGGTATGTTCTGACAGTGTGTTATCTTCTGACAGTTTGGTATGTTCTGACAGTGTGGTATGTTCTAATAGTGTGGAATGTTCTGACTGGTATTTTCTGACAGTGTGGTATGTTCTGATAGTGTGGTGTGTTCTGACAGTGTGGTATGTTCTGACTGTTGTATGTTCTGATAGTGAGGTATGTTCTGATTGTGTGGTATGTTCTGATTGTGTGGTATGTTCTGACAGTGTTGTATGTTCTGAGAGTGTGGTATGTTCTGACAGTGTGGTATGTTCTGATAGTGTGGTATGTTCTGACAGTGTTGTATGTTTTGACAGTGTGGTATGTTCTGACAGTGTGGTATGTTCTGATAGTGTGGTATATTCTGATAGTGTGGTATGTTCTGATTGTGAGGTATGTTCTGAGCAGTGTGGTATGTTCTGTCAGTGTGGTATGTTCTGATAGTGTTGTATGTTCTGACAGTGTGGTATGTTCTGACAGTGTGGTATGTTCTGACAGTGCGGTATGTTCTGATAGTGTGGTATGTTATGATAGTGTGGTATGCTCTGATAGTGTGGTATGTTCTGATAGTGAGATATGTTCTGAGCAGTGTAGTATGTTCTGACAGTGTGGTATGTTCTGACAGTGTGGTATGTTCTGATAGTGTGGAATGTTCTGAATGTGGTATGTTCTGACAGTGTGGTATATTCTGGCAGTGTGGTATGCTTTGACAGTGTGGTATGTTCAGATAGTGTGGTATGTTCTGATAGTGTGGTATGTTCTGATAGTGTGGAATGTTCTCACAGTGTGGTATGTTCTGACAGTGTGGTATGTTCTGATAGTGCGGTATGTTCTGACAGTGTGGTATGTTCTGACAGTGTGGTATGTTCTGATAGTGTGGTATATTCTGATAGTGTGGTATGTTCTGACAGTGTGGTATGTTCTGACAGTGTGTTATGTTCTGATAGTGTGGTATGTTCTGACAGTGTGGTATGTTCTGACAGTGTGGTATGTTCTGATAGTGTGGAATGTTCTGACTGGTATGTTCTGACAGTGTGGTATGTTCTGATAGTGTGGTGTGTTCTGACAGTGTGGTATGTTCTGACTGTGGTATGTTCTGATAGTGTGGTATGTTCTGATAGTGTGGTATGTTCTGATAATGTGGTATGTTCTGATTGTGTGGTATGTTCTGACAGTGTGGTATGTTCTGAGAGTGTGGTATGTTCTGACAGTGTGGTATGTTCTGACAGTGTGGTATGTTCTGATAGTGTGGTATGTTCTGATAGTGTAAAATGTTCTAAAAGTGTGGTATGTTCTGACAGTGTGGTATGTTCTGACAGTGTGGTATGTTCTGACAGTGTGGTATGTTCTGACAATGTGGTATATTCTGACTGTGGTATGCTATGACAGTGTGGTATGTTCTGACAGTGTGGTATGTTCTGACAATGTGGTATGTTCTGACTGTGGTATGTTCTGACAGTGTGGTATGTTCTGACAGTGTGGTATGTTCTGACAATGTGGTATGTTCTGACTGTGGTATGTTATGACAGTGTGTTATGTTCTGACAGTGTGGTATGTTCTGACAGTGTGGTATGTTCTGACAGTGTGGTATGTTCTGATAGTGTGGAATGTTCTGACTGGTATTTTCTGACAGTGTGGTATGTTCTGATTGTGTGGTATGTTCTGACAGTGTGGTATGTTCTGAGAGTGTGGTATGTTCTGACAGTGTGGTATGTTCTGATAGTGTGGTATGTTCTGACAGTGTGGTATGTTTTGACAGTGTGGTATGTTCTGACAGTGTGGTATGTTCTGACAGTGCGGTATGTTCTGATAGTGTGGTATGTTCTGATAGTGTGGTATGTTCTGATAGTGAGGTATGTTCTGAGCAGTGTGGTATGTTCTGTCAGTGTTGTATGTTCTGACAGTGTGGTATGTTCTGACAGTGGTGTATGTTCTGACAGTGTGGTATGTTCTGACAGTGTGGTATGTTCTGATAGTGTGGTATGTTCTGATAGTGTGGTATGTTCTGATAGTGAGGTATGTTCTGTGCAGTGTAGTATGTTCTGACAGTGTGGTATGTTCTGATAGTGTGGTATGTTCTGATAGTGTGGAATGTTCTGAGTGTGGTATGTTCTGCCAGTGTGGTATGTTCTGACAGTGTGGTATGTTCTGACAGTGTGATATGTTCTGATAGTGTGGTATGTTCTGATAGTGTGGTATGTTCTGATAGTGTGGTATGTTCTCACTGTGGTATGTTCTTACAGTGTGGTATGTTCTGATAGTGTGGTATGTTCTCACAGTGTGGTATGTTCTGACAGTGCGGTATGTTCTGATAGTGCGGTATGTTCTGATAGTGTGGTATGTTCTGACAGTGTGGTATGTTCTGACAGTGTGATATGTTCTGACAGTGTGGTATGTTCTGATAGTGTAGAATGTTCTAATAGTGTGGTATGTTCTGATAGTGTGGTATGTTCTGACAGTGTGGTATGTTCTGACAGTGCGGTATGTTCTGATAGTGTGGAATGTTCTGATATTGTGGAATGTTCTGACTGTGGTATGTTCTGACAGTGTGTTATGTTCTGATAGTGTGGTATGTTCTGACAGTGTGGTATGTTCTGACAGTGTGCTATGTTCTGACAGTGTGGTATGTTCTGACAGTGTGGTATGTTCTGACAGTGTGGTATGTTCTGATAGTGTGGAATGTTCTGACTGGTATTTTCTGACAGTGTGGTATGTTCTGATAGTGTGGTATGTTCTGACAGTGTGGTATGTTCTGATAGTGTGGAATGTTCTGACTGGTATGTTCTGACAGTGTTGTATGTTCCGATTGTGTGGTATGTTCTGATTGTGTGGTATGTTCTGACAGTGTGGTATGTTCTGAGAGTGTGGTATGTTCTGACAGTGTGGTATGTTCTGATAGTGTGGTATGTTCTGACAGTGTTGTATGTTTTGACAGTGTGGTATGTTCTGACAGTGTGGTATGTTTTGAAAGTGCGGTATGTTCTGATAGTGTGGTATGTTCTGATAGTGTGGTATGTTCTGATAGTGTGCTATGTTCTGATAGTGAGGTATGTTCTGATAGTGTGGTATGTTCTGATAGTGTGGTATGTTCTGATAGTGTGGTATGTTCTCACTGTGGTATGTTCCTACTGTGGTATGTTCTGATAGTGTGGTATGTTCTCACAGTGTGGTATGTTTTGACAGTGTGGTATGTTCTGATAGTGTGGTATGTTCTGACAGTGTGATATGTTCTGATAGTGTGGTATGTTCTGACAGTGTGGTATGTTCTGACAGTGTGGTATGTTCTGACAGTGTGGTATGTTCTGACAGTGTGATATGTTCTGACAGTGTGGTATGTTCTGATAGTGTAGAATGTTCTAATAGTGTGGTATGTTCTGATAGTGTGGTATGTTCTGACAGTGTGGTATGTTCTGACAGTGCGGTATGTTCTGACAGTGTGGTATGTTCTGACTGTGGTATGCTCTAACAGTGTGGTATATTCTGATAGTGTGGTATGTTCTGACAGTGTGGTATGTTCTGACAGTGTGTTATGTTCTGACAGTGTGGTATGTTCTGACAGTGTGGTATGTTCTGATAGTGTGGAATGTTCTGACTGGTATTTTCTGACAGTGTGGTATGTTCTGATAGTGTGGTGTGTTCTGACAGTGTGGTATGTTCTGACGGTGGTATGTTCTGATAGTGAGGTATGTTCTGAATGTGTGGTATGTTCTGATTGTGTGGTATGTTCTGACAGTGTTCTATGTTCTGAGAGTGTGGTATGTTCTGACAGTGTGGTATGTTCTGATAGTGTGGTATGTTCTGACAGTGTTGTATGTTTTGACAGTGTGGTATTTTCTGACAGTGTGGTATATTCTGATAGTGTGGTATGTTCTGATAGTGAAGTATGTTCTGAGCAGTGTGGTATGTTCTGTCAGTGTTGTATGTTCTGACAGTGTGGTATGTTCTGACAGTGGTGTATGTTCTGACAGTGTGGTATGTTCTGACAGTGTGGTATGTTCTGATAGTGTGGTATGTTCTGATAGTGTGGTATGTTCTGATAGTGAGGTATGTTCTGTGCAGTGTAGTATGTTCTGACAGTGTGGTATGTTCTGATAGTGTGGTATGTTCTGACAGTGTGGTATGTTCTGACAGTGTGGTATGTTCTGACAGTGTGGTATGTTCTGTCAGTGTGGTATGTTCTAATAGTGTGGTATGTTCTGACAGTGTTGTATGTTCTGACAGTGTGGTATGTTCTGACAGTGTGGTATGTTCTAACAGTGTGGTATGTTCTGACAGTGTGTTATGTTCTGATAGTGTGGTATGTTCTGACAGTGTGGTATGTTCTGACAGTGTGGTATGTTCTGATAGTGTGGAATGTTCTGACTGGTATTTTCTGACAGTGTGGTATGTTCTGATAGTGTGGTGTGTTCTGACAGTGTGGTATGTTCTGACTGTTGTATGTTCTGACAGTGTTGTATGTTCTGATTGTGTGGTATGTTCTGATTGTGTGGTATGTTCTGACAGTGTGGTATGTTCTGAGAGTGTGGTATGTTCTGACACTGTGGTATGTTCTGATAATGTGGTATGTTCTGACAGTGTTGTATGTTTTGACAGTGTGGTATGTTCTGACAGTGTGGTATGTTTTGACAGTGCGGTATGTTCTGATAGTGTGGTATGTTCTAATAGTGTGGTATGTTCTGATAGTGTGCTATGTTCTGATAGTGAGGTATGTTCTGAGCAGTGTGGTATGTTCTGTCAGTGTGGTATGTTCTGATAGTGTGGTATGTTCTGACAGTGTTGTATGTTCTGACAGTGTGGTATGTTCTGACAGTGTGGTATGTACTGACAGTGTGGTATGTTCTGATAGTGTGGTATGTTCTGATAGTGTGGAATATTCTGATAGTGTGGTATGTTCTTATAGTGAGGTATGTTCTGAGCAGTGTAGTATGTTCTGACAGTGTGGTATGTTCTGATAGTGTGGTATGTTCTGATAGTGTGGAATGTTCTGACTGTGGTATGTTCTGACAGTGTGGTATGTTCTGACAGTGTGGTATGTTCTGACAGTGTGGTATGTTCTGATAGTGTGGTATGTTCTGATAGTGTGGTATGTTCTGATAGTGTGGTATGTTCTGATAGTGTGGTATTTTCTCACTGTGGTATGTTCCTACTGTGGTATGTTCTGATAGTGTGGTATGTTCTCACAGTGTGGTATGTTCTGACAGTGTGGTATGTTCTGATAGTGCGGTATGTTCTGACAGTGTGGTATGTTCTGACAGTGTGGTATGTTCTGATAGTGTGGTATGTTCTGATAGTGTGGTATGTTCTGACAGTGTGGTATGTTCTGACAGTGTGGTATGTTCTGACAGTGTGGTATATTCTGACAGTGTGATATGTTCTGACAGTGTGGTATGTTCTGATAGTGTAGAATGTTCTAATATTGTGGTATGTTCTGATAGTGTGGTATGTTCTGACAGTGTGGTATGCTCTGACAGTGCGGCATGTTCTGACAGTGTGGTATGTTCTGACTGTGGTATGCTCTGACAGTGTGGTATATTCTGATAGTGTGGTATGTTCTGACAGTGTGGTATGTTCTGACAGTGTGTTATGTTCTGACAGTGTGGTATGTTCTGACAGTGTGGTATGTTCTGATAGTGTGGAATGTTCTGACTGGTACTTTCTGACAGTGTGGTATGTTCTGATAGTGTGGTGTGTTCTGACAGTGTGGTATGTTCTGACTGTGGTATGTTCTGATAGTGAGGTATGTTCTGAATGTGTGGTATGTTCTGATTGTGTGGTATGTTCTGACAGTGTTGTATGTTCTGAGAGTGTGGTATGTTCTGACAGTGTGGTATGTTCTGATAGTGTGGTATGTTCTGACAGTGTTGTATGTTTTGAAAGTGTGGTATTTTCTGACAGTGTGGTATATTCTGATAGTGTGGTATGTTCTGATAGTGAGGTATGTTCTGAGCAGTGTGGTATGTTCTGTCAGTGTTGTATGTTCTGACAGTGTGGTATGTTCTGACAGTGGTGTATGTTCTGACAGTGTGGTATGTTCTGACAGTATGGTATGTTCTGATAGTGTGGTATGTTCTGATAGTGTGGTATGTTCTGATAGTGAGGTATGTTCTGTGCAGTGTAGTATGTTCTGACAGTGTGGTATGTTCTGATAGTGTGGTATGTTCTGATAGTGTGGAATGTTCTGAGTGTGGTATGTTCTGACAGTGTGGTATGTTCTGACAGTGTGGTATGTTCTGACAGTGTGGTATGTTCTGTCAGTGTGGTATGTTCTAATAGTGTGGTATGTTCTGACAGTGTGGTATGTTCTGACAGTGTGGTATGTTCTGACAGTGTGGTATGTTCTGACAGTGTGGTATGTTCTGACAGTGTGGTATGTTCTGACAGTGTGGTATGTTCTGATAGTGTGGTATGCTCTGATAGTGTGGTATGTTCTGATAGTGAGGTATGTTCTGAGCAGTGTGGTATGTTCTGACAGTGTGGTATGTTCTGATAGTGTGGTATGTTCTGACAGTGTTGTATGTTTTGACAGTGTGGTATGTTCTGACAGTGTGGTATGTTTCGACAGTGCGGTATGTTCTGATAGTGTGGTATATTCTGATAGTGTGGTATGTTCTGATAGTGTGGTATGTTCTGATAGTGAGGTATGTTCTGAGCAGTGTGGTATGTTCTGTCAGTGTGGTATGTTCTGATAGTGTGGTATGTTCTGATAGTGTTGTATGTTCTGACAGTGTGGTATGTTCTGACAGTGTGGTATGTGCTGACAGTGCGGTATGTTCTGATAGTGTGGTATGTTCTGATAATGCGGTATGTTCTGATAGTGTGGTACGTTCTGATAGTGAGGTATGTTCTGAGCAGTGTAGTATGTTCTGACAGTGTGGTATGTTCTGATAGTGTGGTATGTTCTGACTGTGGTATGTTCTGACAGTGTGGTATGTTCTGACAGTGTGGTATGTTCTGACAGTGTGGTATGTTCTGATAGTGTGGAATGTTCTGACTGGTATTTTCTGACAGTGTGGTATGTTCTGATAGTGTGGTGTGTTCTGACAGTGTGGTATGTTCTGACTGTGGTATGTTCTGATAGTGAGGTATGTTCTGATTGTGTGGTATGTTCTGATTGTGTGGTATGTTCTGACAGTGTTGTATGTTCTGAGAGTGTGGTATGTTCTGACAGTGTGGTATGTTCTGATAGTGTGGTATGTTCTGTCAGTGTTGTATGTTTTGACAGTGTGGTATGTTCTGACAGTTTGGTATATTCTGATAGTGTGGTATATTCTGATAGTGTGGTATGTTCTGATAGTGAGGTATGTTCTGAGCAGTGTGGTATGTTCTGTCAGTGTGGTATGTTCTGATAGTGTGGTATGTTCTGACAGTGTGGTATGTTCTGACAGTGTGGTATGTTCTGACAGTGTGCTATGTTCTGACAGTGCGGTATGTTCTGATAGTGTGGTATGTTCTGATAGTGTGGTATGCTCTGATAGTGTGGTATGTTCTGATAGTGAGGTATGTTCTGAGCAGTGTAGTATGTTCTGACAGTGTGGTATGTTCTGACAGTGTGGTATGTTCTGATAGTGTTGAATGTTCTGAATGTGGTATGTTCTGACAGTGTGGTATATTTTGACAGTGTGGTATGTTTTGACAGTGTGGTATGTTCAGATAGTGTGGTATGTTCTGATAGTGTGGTATGTTCTGATAGTGTGGTATGTTCTCACTGTGGTATGTTCTTACAGTGTGGTATGTTCTGATAGTGTGGTATGTTCTCAAAGTGTGGTATGTTCTGACAGTGTGGTATGTTCTGATAGTGCGGAATGTTCTGACAGTGTGGTATGTTCTGACAGTGTGGTATGTTCTGATAGTGTGGTATGTTCTGATAGTGTGGTATGTTCTGACAGTGTGGTATGTTCTGACAGTGTGTTATGTTCTGACACTGTGGTATGTTCTGATAGCGTGGAATGTTCTGACTGGTATGTTCTGACTGGTATGTTCTGACAGTGTGGTATGTTCTGATAGTGTGGTGTGTTCTGACAGTGTGATATGTTCTGACTGTGGTATGTTCTGATAGTGTGGTATGTTCTGATTGTGTGGTATGTTCTGATAATGTGGTATGTTCTGATTGTGTGGTATGTTCTGACAGCGTGGTATGTTCTGAGAGTGTGGTATGTTCTGACAGTGTGGTATGTTCTGACAGTGTGGTATGTTCTGATAGTGTGGTATGTTCTGATAGTGTAAAATGTTCTAAAAGTGTGGTATGTTCTGACAGTGTGGTATGTTCTGACAGTGTGGTATGTTCTGACAGTGTGGTATGTTCTGACAATGTGGTATGTTCTGACTGTGGTATGTTATGACAGTGTGTTATGTTCTGACAGTGTGGTATGCTCTGACAGTGTGGTATGTTCTGACAGTGTGGTATGTTCTGATAGTGTGGAATGTTCTGACTGGTATTTTCTGACAGTATGGTATGTTCTGATTGTGTGGTATGTTCTGACAGTGTGGTATGTTCTGAGAGTTTGGTATGTTCTGACAGTGTGGTATGTTCTGATAGTGTGGTATGTTCTGACAGTGTTGTATGTTTTGACAGTGTGGTATGTTCTGACAGTGTGGTATGTTCTGACAGTGCTGTATGTTCTGATAGTGTGGTATGTTCTGATAGTGTGGTATATTCTGATAGTGTGGTATGTTCTGATAGTGAGGTATGTTCTGAGCAGTGTGGTATGTTCTGTCAGTGTTGTATGTTCTGACAGTGTGGTATGTTCTGACAGTGGTGTATGTTCTGACAGTGTGGTAAGTTCTGACAGTGTGGTATGTTCTGATAGTGTGATATGTTCTGATAGTGTGGTATGTTCTGATAGTGAGGTATGTTCTGTGCAGTGTAGTATGTTCTGACAGTGTGGTATGTTCTGATAGTGTGGTATGTTCTGATAGTGTGGAATGTTCTGAGTGTGGTATGTTCTGACAGTGTGGTATGTTCTGACAGTGTGGTATGTTCTGACAGTGTGGTATGTTCTGATAGTGTGGTATGTTCTGATAGTGTGGTATGTTCTCACTGTGGTATGTTCTTACAGTGTGGTATGTTCTGATAGTGTGGTATGTTCTCACAGTGTGGTATGTTCTGACAGTGCGGTATGTTCTGATAGTGCGGTATGTTCTGATAGTGTGGTATGTTCTGACAGTGTGGTATGTTCTGACAGTGTGGTATGTTCTGACAGTGTGGTATGTTCTGACAGTGTGATATGTTCTGACAGTGTGGTATGTTCTGATAGTGTAGAATGTTCTAATAGTGTGGTATGTTCTGATAGTGTGGTATGTTCTGACAGTGTGGTATGTTCTGACAGTGCGGTATGTTCTGACAGTGTGGAATGTTCTGATATTGTGGAATGTTCTGACTGTGGTATGTTCTGACAGTGTGGTATGTTCTGACAATGTGGTATGTTCTGACTGTGGTATGTTCTGACAGTGTGGTATGTTCTGATAGTGTGGTATGTTCTGACAGTGTGGTATGTTCTGACAGTGTGCTATGTTCTGACAGTGTGCTATGTTCTGACAGTGTGGTATGTTCTGACAGTGTGGTATGTTCTGATAGTGTGGAATGTTCTGACTGGTATTTTCTGACAGTGTGGTATGCTCTGATAGTGTGGTGTGTTCTGACAGTGTGGTATGTTCTGACTGTGGTATGTTCTGATAGTGAGGTATGTTCTGATTGTGTGGTATGTTCTGATTGTGTGGTATGTTCTGACAGTGTGGTATGTTCTGAGAGTGTGGTATGTTCTGACAGTGTGGTATGTTCTGATAGTGTGGTATGTTCTGACAGTGTTGTATGTTTTGACAGTGTGGTATGTTCTGACAGTGTGGTATGTTCTGACAGTGCGGTATGTTCTGATAGTGTGGTATGTTCTGATAGTGTGGTATATTCTGATAGTGTGGTATAATCTGATAGTGAAGTATGTTCTGAGCAGTGTGGTATGTTCTGTCAGTGTGGTATGTTCTGATAGTGTGCTATGTTCTGACAGTGTTGTATGTTCTGACAGTGGTATGTTCTGACAGTGTGGTATGTTCTGACAGTGTGGTATGTTCTGACAGTGTGGTATGTTCTAATAGTGTGGTATGTTCTGATAGTGTGGTATGTTCTGATAGTGTGGTATGTTCTCACTGTGGTATGTTCTTACTGTGGTATGTTCTGATAGTGTGGTATGTTCTCACTGTGTGGTATGTTCTGACAGTGTGGTATGTTCTGATAGTGCGGTATGCTCTGACAGTGTGGTATGTTCTGACAGTGTGGTATGTTCTGATAGATTGGTATGTTCTGATAGTGTGGTATGTTCTGACAGTGTGGTATGTTCTGACAGTGTGGTATGTTCTGACAGTGTGGTATGTTCTGACAGTGTGATATGTTCTGACAGTGTGGTATGTTCTGATAGTGTAGAATGTTCTAATAGTGTGGTATGTTCTGATAGTGTGGTATGTTCTGACAGTGTGGTATGTTCTGACAGTGTGGTATATTCTGATAGTGTGGTATGTTCTGACAGTGTGGTATGTTCTGACAGTGTGTTATCTTCTGACAGTGTGGTATGTTCTGACAGTTTGGTATGTTCTGACAGTGTGGTATGTTCTAATAGTGTGGAATGTTCTGACTGGTATTATCTGACAGTGTGGTATGTTCTGATAGTGTGGTGTGTTCTGACAGTGTGGTATGTTCTGACTGTGGTATGTTCTGATAGTGAGGTATGTTCTGATTGTGTGGTATGTTCTGATTGTGTGGTATGTTCTGACAGTGTTGTATGTTCTGAGAGTGTGGTATGTTCTGACAGTGTGGTATGTTCTGATAGTGTGGTATGTTCTAACAGTGTTGTATGTTTTGACAGTGTGGTATGTTCTGACAGTGTGGTATGTTCTGATAGTGTGGTATATTCTGATAGTGTGGTATGTTCTGATAGTGAGGTATGTTCTGAGCAGTGTGGTATGTTCTGTCAGTGTGGTATGTTCTGATAGTGTGGTATGTTCTGACAGTGTTGTATGTTCTGACAGTGTGGTATGTTCTGACAGTGTGGTATGTTCTGACAGTGCGGTATGTTCTGATAGTGTGGTATGTTATGATAGTGTGGTATGCTCTGATAGTGTGGTATGTTCTGATAGTGAGATATGTTCTGAGCAGTGTAGTATGTTCTGACAGTGTGGTATGTTCTGACAGTGTGGTATGTTCTGACAGTGTGGTATGTACTGACAGTGTGGTATGTTCTGATAGTGTGATATGTTCTGATAGTGTGGTATATTCTGATAGTGTGGTATGTTCTGATAGTGAGGTATGTTCTGAGCAGTGTAGTATGTTCTGACAGTGTGGTATGTTCTGATAGTGTGGTATGTTCTGATAGTGTGGAATGTTCTGACTGTGGTATGTTCTGACAGTGTGGTATGTTCTGACAGTGTGGTATGTTCTGACAGTGTGGTATGTTCTGATAGTGTGGTATGTTCTGATAGTGTGGTATGTTCTGATAGTGTGGTGTGTTCTGATAGTGTGGTATGTTCTCACTGTGGTATGTTCCTACTGTGGTATGTTCTGATAGTGTGGTATGTTCTCACAGTGTGGTATGTTCTGACAGTGTAGTATGTTCTGATAGTGCGGTATGTTCTGACAGTGTGGTATGTTCTGACAGTGTGGTATGTTCTGATAGTGTGGTATGTTCTGATAGTGTGGTATGTTCTGACAGTGTGGTATGTTCTGACAGTGTGGTATGTTCTGACAGTGTGGTATGTTCTGACAGTGTGATATGTTCTGACAGTGTGGTATGTTCTGATAGTGTAGAATGTTCTAATAGTGTGGTATGTTCTGATAGTGTGGTATGTTCTGACAGTGTGGTATGTTCTGACAGTGCGGTATATTCTGACAGTGTGGTATGTTCTGACTGTGGTATGCTCTGACAGTGTGGTATATTCTGATAGTGTGGTATGTTCTGACAGTGTGGTATGTTCTGACAGTGTGTTATGTTCTGACAGTGTGGTATGTTCTGACAGTGTGGTATGTTCTGATAGTGTGGTATGTTCTGATAGTGTGGTATGTTCTGATAGTGAGGTATGTTCTGTGCAGTGTAGTATGTTCTGTGCAGTGTAGTATGTTCTGACAGTGTGGTATGTTCTGATAGTGTGGTATGTTCTGATAGTGTGGAATGTTCTGAATGTGGTATGTTCTGACAGTGTGGTATATTCTGACAGTGTGGTATGTTTTGACAGTGTGGTATGTTCTGACATTGTGGTATGTTCTGACAGTGTGGTATGTTCTGTCAGTGTGGTATGTTCTAATAGTGTGGTATGTTCTGACAGTGTTGTATGTTCTGACAGTGTGGTATGTTCTGACAGTGTGGTATGTTCTGACAGTGCGGTATGTTCTGACAGTGTGGTATGTTCTGATAGTGTGGTATGCTCTGATAGTGTGGTATGTTCTGATAGTGAGGTATGTTCTGAGCAGTCTGGTATGTTCTGACAGTGTGGTATGTTCTGATAGTGTGGTATGTTCTGACAGTGTTGTATGTTTTGACAGTGTGGTATGTTCTGACAGTGTGGTATGTTTCGACAGTGCGGTATGTTCTGATAGTGTGGTATGTTCTGATAGTGTGGTATGTTCTGATATGGTGGTATGTTCTGATAGTGAGGTATGTTCTGAGCAGTGTGGTATGTTCTGTCAGTGTGGTATGTTCTGACAGTGTGGTATGTTCTGACAGTGCGGTATGTTCTGATAGTGTGGTATGTTCTGATAATGCGGTATGTTCTGATAGTGTGGTACGTTCTGATAGTGAGGTATGTTCTGAGCAGTGTAGTATGTTCTGACAGTGTGGTATGTTCTGATAGTGTGGTATGTTCTGATAGTGTGGAATGTTCTGACTGTGGTATGTTCTCACAGTGTGGTATGTTCTGACAGTGTGGTATGTTCTGACAGTGTGGTATGTTCTGATAGTGTGGAATGTTCTGACTGGTATTTTCTGACAGTGTGGTATGTTCTGATAGTGTGGTGTGTTCTGACAGTGTGGTATGTTCTGACTGTGGTATGTTCTGATAGTGAGGTATGTTCTGATTGTGTGGTATGTTCTGATTGTGTAGTATGTTCTGACAGTGTTGTATGTTCTGAGAGTGTGGTATGTTCTGACAGTGTGGTATGTTCTGATAGTGTGGTATGCTCTGACAGTGTTGTATGTTTTGACAGTGTGGTATGTTCTGACAGTGTGGTATGTTCTGATAGTGTGGTATATTCTGATAGTGTGGTATGTTCTGATAGTGAGGTATGTTCTGAGCAGTGTGGTATGTTCTGTCAGTGTGGTATGTTCTGATAGTGTGGTATGTTCTGACAGTGTTGTATGTTCTGACAGTGTGGTATGTTCTGACAGTGTGCTATGTTCTGACAGTGCGGTATGTTCTGATAGTGTGGTATGTTCTGATAGTGTGGTATGCTCTGATAGTGTGGTATGTTCTGATAGTGAGGTATGTTCTGAGCAGTGTAGTATGTTCTGACAGTGTGGTATGTTCTGACAGTGTGGTATGTTCTGATAGTGTGGAATGTTCTGAATGTGGTATGTTCTGACAGTGTGGTATATTCTGACAGTGTGGTATGTTTTGACAGTGTGGTATGTTCAGATAGTGTGGTATGTTCTGATAGTGTGGTATGTTCTGATAGTGTGGTATGTTCTCACTGTGGTATGTTCTTACAGTGTGGTATGTTCTGATAGTGTGGTATGTTCTGACAGTGTGGTATGTTCTGACAGTGTGTTATGTTCTGACAGTGTGGTATGTTCTGATAGTGTGGAATGTTCTGACTGGTATGTTCTGACTGGTATGTTCTGATAGTGTGGTGTGTTCTGACAGTGTGATATGTTCTGACTGTGGTATGTTCTGATAGTGTGGTATGTTCTGATAGTGTGGTATGTTCTGATTATGTGGTATGTTCTGATTGTGTGGTATGTTCTGACAGTGTGGTATGTTCTGAGAGTGTGGTATGTTCTGACAGTGTGGTATGTTCTGACAGTGTGGTATGTTCTGATAGTGTGGTATGTTCTGATAGTGTAAAATGTTCTAAAAGTGTGGTATGTTCTGATAGTGTGGTATGTTCTGATAGTGTAAAATGTTCTAAAAGTGTGGTATGTTCTGACAGTGTGGTATGTTCTGACAGTGTGGTATGTTATGACAGTGTGTTATGTTCTGACAGTGTGGTATGTTCTGACAGTGTGGTATGTTCTGACAGTGTGGTATGTTCTGATAGTGTGGAATGTTCTGACTGGTATTTTCTGACAGTGTGGTATGTTCTGATTGTGTGGTATGTTCTGACAGTGTGGTATGTTCTGAGAGTGTGGTATGTTCTGACAGTGTGGTATGTTCTGATAGTGTGGTATGTTCTGACAGTGTTGTATGTTTTGACAGTGTGGTATGTTCTGACAGTGTGGTATGTTCTGACAGTGCTGTATGTTCTGATAGTGTGGTATGTTCTGATAGTGTGGTATATTCTGATAGTGTGGTATGTTCTGATAGTGAGGTATGTTCTGAGCAGTGTGGTATGTTCTATCAGTGTTGTATGTTCTGACAGTGTGGTATGTTCTGACAGTGGTGTATGTTCTGACAGTGTGGTAAGTTCTGACAGTGAGGTATGTTCTGATAGTGTGGTATGTTCTGATAGTGTGGTATGTTCTGATAGTGAGGTATGTTCTGTGCAGTGTAGTATGTTCTGACAGTGTGGTATGTTCTGATAGTGTGGAATGTTCTGAGTGTGGTATGTTCTGACAGTGTGGTATGTTCTGACAGTGTGGTATGTTCTGACAGTGTGGTATGTTCTGATAGTGTGGTATGTTCTGATAGTGTGGTATGTTCTCACTGTGGTATGTTCTTACAGTGTGGTATGTTCTGATAGTGTGGTATGTTCTCACAGTGTGGTATGTTCTGACAGTGCGGTATGTTCTGATAGTGCAGGATGTTCTGATAGTGTGGTATGTTCTGACAGTGTGGTATGTTCTGACAGTGTGGTATGTTCTGACAGTGTGGTATGTTCTGACAGTGTGATATGTTCTGACAGTGTGGTATGTTCTGATAGTGTAGAATGTTCTAATAGTGTGGTATGTTCTGATAGTGTGGTATGTTCTGACAGTGTGGTATGTTCTGACAGTGCGGTATGTTCTGACAGTGTGGAATGTTCTGATATTGTGGAATGTTCTGACTGTGGTATTTTCTGACAGTGTGGTATGTTCTGACAATGTGGTATGTTCTGACTGTGGTATGTTCTGACAGTGTGGTATGTTCTGATAGTGTGGTATGTTCTGACAGTGTGGTATGTTCTGACAGTGTGCTATGTTCTGACAGTGTGGTATGTTCTGACAGTGTGGTATGTTCTGACAGTGTGGTATGTTCTGATAGTGTGGAATGTTCTGACTGGTATTTTCTGACAGTGTGGTATGTTCTGATAGTGTGGTGTGTTCTGACAGTGTGGTATGTTCTGACTGTGGTATGTTCTGATAGTGAGGTATGTTCTGATTGTGTGGTATGTTCTGATTGTGTGGTATGTTCTGACAGTGTGGTATGTTCTGAGAGTGTGGTATGTTCTGACAGTGTGGTATGTTCTGATAGTGTGGTATGTTCTGACAGTGTTGTATGTTTTGACAGTGTGGTATGTTCTGACAGTGTGGTATGTTCTGACAGTGCGGTATGTTCTGATAGTGTGGTATGTTCTGATAGTGTGGTATATTCTGATAGTGTGGTATAATCTGATAGTGAAGTATGTTCTGAGCAGTGTGGTATGTTCTGTCAGTGTGGTATGTTCTGATAGTTTGCTATGTTCTGACAGTGTTGTATGTTCTGACAGTGGTATGTTCTGACAGTGTGGTATGTTCTGACAGTGTGGTATGTTCTGACAGTGTGGTATGTTCTAATAGTGTGGTATGTTCTGATAGTGTGGTATGTTCTCACTGTGGTATGTTCTTACTGTGGTATGTTCTGATAGTGTGGTATGTTCTCACTGTGTGGTATGTTCTGACAGTGTGGTACGTTCTGATAGTGCGGTATGTTCTGACAGTGTGGTATGCTCTGACAGTGTGGTATGTTCTGATAGTGTGGTATGTTCTGATAGTGTGGTATGTTCTGACAGTGTGGTATGTTCTGACAGTGTGGTATGTTCTGACAGTGTGGTATGTTCTGACAGTGTGATATGTTCTGACAGTGTGGTATGTTCTGATAGTGTAGAATGTTCTAATAGTGTGGTATGTTCTGATAGTGTGGTATGTTCTGACAGTGTGGTATGTTCTGACAGTGCGGTATGTTCTGACAGTGTGGTATGTTCTGACTGTGGTATGTTCTGACAGTGTGGTATATTCTGATAGTGTGGTATGTTCTGACAGTGTGGTATGTTCTGACAGTGTGCTATCTTCTGACAGTGTGGTATGTTCTGACAGTTTGGTATGTTCTGACAGTGTGGTATGTTCTAATAGTGTGGAATGTTCTGACTGGTATTTTCTGACAGTGTGGTATGTTCTGATAGTGTGGTGTGTTCTGACAGTGTGGTATGTTCTGACTGTTGTATGTTCTGATAGTGAGGTATGTTCTGATTGTGTGGTATGTTCTGATTGTGTGGTATGTTCTGACAGTGTTGTATGTTCTGAGAGTGTGGTATGTTCTGACAGTGTGGTATGTTCTGATAGTGTGGTATGTTCTGACAGTGTTGTATGTTTTGACAGTGTGGTATGTTCTGACAGTGTGGTATGTTCTGATAGTGTGGTATATTCTGATAGTGTGGTATGTTCTGATTGTGAGGTATGTTCTGAGCAGTGTGGTATGTTCTGTCAGTGCGGTATGTTCTGACAGTGTGGTATGTTCTGACTGTGGTATGTTCTGACAGTGTGGTATATTCTGATAGTGTGGTATGTTCTGACAGTGTGGTATGTTCTGACAGTGTGCTATCTTCTGACAGTGTGGTATGTTCTGACAGTTTGGTATGTTCTGACAGTGTGGTATGTTCTAATAGTGTGGAATGTTCTGACTGGTATTTTCTGACAGTGTGGTATGTTCTGATAGTGTGGTGTGTTCTGACAGTGTGGTATGTTCTGACTGTTGTATGTTCTGACAGTGGTGTATGTTCTGACAGTGTGGTAAGTTCTGACAGTGAGGTATGTTCTGATAGTGTGGTATGTTCTGATAGTGTGGTATGTTCTGATAGTGAGGTATGTTCTGTGCAGTGTAGTATGTTCTGACAGTGTGGTATGTTCTGATAGTGTGGAATGTTCTGAGTGTGGTATGTTCTGACAGTGTGGTATGTTCTGACAGTGTGGTATGTTCTGACAGTGTGGTATGTTCTGATAGTGTGGTATGTTCTGATAGTGTGGTATGTTCTCACTGTGGTATGTTCTTACAGTGTGGTATGTTCTGATAGTGTGGTATGTTCTCACAGTGTGGTATGTTCTGACAGTGCGGTATGTTCTGATAGTGCAGGATGTTCTGATAGTGTGGTATGTTCTGACAGTGTGGTATGTTCTGACAGTGTGGTATGTTCTGACAGTGTGGTATGTTCTGACAGTGTGATATGTTCTGACAGTGTGGTATGTTCTGATAGTGTAGAATGTTCTAATAGTGTGGTATGTTCTGATAGTGTGGTATGTTCTGACAGTGTGGTATGTTCTGACAGTGCGGTATGTTCTGACAGTGTGGAATGTTCTGATATTGTGGAATGTTCTGACTGTGGTATGTTCTGACAGTGTGGTATGTTCTGACAATGTGGTATGTTCTGACTGTGGTATGTTCTGACAGTGTGGTATGTTCTGATAGTGTGGTATGTTCTGACAGTGTGGTATGTTCTGACAGTGTGCTATGTTCTGACAGTGTGGTATGTTCTGACAGTGTGGTATGTTCTGACAGTGTGGTATGTTCTGATAGTGTGGAATGTTCTGACTGGTATTTTCTGACAGTGTGGTATGTTCTGATAGTGTGGTGTGTTCTGACAGTGTGGTATGTTCTGACTGTGGTATGTTCTGATAGTGAGGTATGTTCTGATTGTGTGGTATGTTCTGATTGTGTGGTATGTTCTGACAGTGTGGTATGTTCTGAGAGTGTGGTATGTTCTGACAGTGTGGTATGTTCTGATAGTGTGGTATGTTCTGACAGTGTTGTATGTTTTGACAGTGTGGTATGTTCTGACAGTGTGGTATGTTCTGACAGTGCGGTATGTTCTGATAGTGTGGTATGTTCTGATAGTGTGGTATATTCTGATAGTGTGGTATAATCTGATAGTGAAGTATGTTCTGAGCAGTGTGGTATGTTCTGTCAGTGTGGTATGTTCTGATAGTGTGCTATGTTCTGACAGTGTTGTATGTTCTGACAGTGGTATGTTCTGACAGTGTGGTATGTTCTGACAGTGTGGTATGTTCTGACAGTGTGGTATGTTCTAATAGTGTGGTATGTTCTGATAGTGTGGTATGTTCTCACTGTGGTATGTTCTTACTGTGGTATGTTCTGATAGTGTGGTATGTTCTCACTGTGTGGTATGTTCTGACAGTGTGGTACGTTCTGATAGTGCGGTATGTTCTGACAGTGTGGTATGTTCTGACAGTGTGGTATGTTCTGATAGTGTGGTATGTTCTGATAGTGTGGTATGTTCTGACAGTGTGGTATGTTCTGACAGTGTGGTATGTTCTGACAGTGTGGTATGTTCTGACAGTGTGATATGTTCTGACAGTGTGGTATGTTCTGATAGTGTAGAATGTTCTAATAGTGTGGTATGTTCTGATAGTGTGGTATGTTCTGACAGTGTGGTATGTTCTGACAGTGCGGTATGTTCTGACAGTGTGGTATGTTCTGACTGTGGTATGTTCTGACAGTGTGGTATATTCTGATAGTGTGGTATGTTCTGACAGTGTGGTATGTTCTGACAGTGTGCTATCTTCTGACAGTGTGGTATGTTCTGACAGTTTGGTATGTTCTGACAGTGTGGTATGTTCTAATAGTGTGGAATGTTCTGACTGGTATTTTCTGACAGTGTGGTATGTTCTGATAGTGTGGTGTGTTCTGACAGTGTGGTATGTTCTGACTGTTGTATGTTCTGATAGTGAGGTATGTTCTGATTGTGTGGTATGTTCTGATTGTGTGGTATGTTCTGACAGTGTTGTATGTTCTGAGAGTGTGGTATGTTCTGACAGTGTGGTATGTTCTGATAGTGTGGTATGTTCTGACAGTGTTGTATGTTTTGACAGTGTGGTATGTTCTGACAGTGTGGTATGTTCTGATAGTGTGGTATATTCTGATAGTGTGGTATGTTCTGATTGTGAGGTATGTTCTGAGCAGTGTGGTATGTTCTGTCAGTGTGGTATGTTCTGATAGTGTGGTATGTTCTGACAGTGTTGTATGTTCTGACAGTGTGGTATGTTCTGACAGTGTGGTATGTTCTGACAGTGCGGTATGTTCTGATAGTGTGGTATGTTATGATAGTGTGGTATGCTCTGATAGTGTGGTATGTTCTGATAGTGAGATATGTTCTGAGCAGTGTAGTATATTCTGACAGTGTGGTATGTTCTGACAGTGTGGTATGTTCTTATTATGTGGAATGTTCTGAATGTGGTATGTTCTGACAGTGTGGTATATTCTGGCAGTGTGGTATGTTTTGACAGTGTGGTATGTTCAGATAGTGTGGTATGTTCTGATAGTGTGGTATGTTCTGATAGTGTGGAATGTTCTCACAGTGTGGTATGTTCTGACAGTGTGGTATGTTCTGATAGTGCGGTATGTTCTGACAGTGTGGTATGTTCTGACAGTGTGGTATGTTCTGATAGTGTGGTATATTCTGATAGTGTGGTATGTTCTGACAGTGTGGTATGTTCTGACAGTGTGTTATGTTCTGATAGTGTGGTATGTTCTGACAGTGTGGTATGTTCTGACAGTGTGGTATGTTCTGATAGTGTGGAATGTTCTGACTGGTATGTTCTGACAGTGTGGTATGTTCTGATAGTGTGGTGTGTTCTGACAGTGTGGTATGTTCTGACTGTGGTATGTTCTGATAGTGTGGTATGTTCTGATAGTGTGGTATGTTCTGATAATGTGGTATGTTCTGATTGTGTGGTATGTTCTGACAGTGTGGTATGTTCTGAGAGTGTGGTATGTTCTGACAGTGTGGTATGTTCTGACAGTGTGGTATGTTCTGATAGTGTGGTATGTTCTGATAGTGTAAAATGTTCTAAAAGTGTGGTATGTTCTGACAGTGTGGTATGTTCTGACAGTGTGGTATGTTCTGACAGTGTGGTATGTTCTGACAATGTGGTATATTCTGACTGTGGTATGCTATGACAGTGTGGTATGTTCTGACAGTGTGGTATGTTCTGACAATGTGGTATGTTCTGACTGTGGTATGTTCTGACAGTGTGGTATGTTCTGACAGTGTGGTATGTTCTGACAATGTGGTATGTTCTGACTGTGGTATGTTATGACAGTGTGTTATGTTCTGACAGTGTGGTATGTTCTGACAGTGTGGTATGTTCTGATAGTGTGGTATGTTCTGACAGTGTGGTATGTTCTGACAGTGTGCTATGTTCTGACAGTGTGGTATGTTCTGACAGTGTGGTATGTTCTGACAGTGTGGTATGTTCTGATAGTGTGGAATGTTCTGACTGGTATTTTCTGACAGTGTGGTATGTTCTGATAGTGTGGTGTGTTCTGACAGTGTGGTATGTTCTGACTGTGGTATGTTCTGATAGTGAGGTATGTTCTGATTGTGTGGTATGTTCTGATTGTGTGGTATGTTCTGACAGTGTGGTATGTTCTGAGAGTGTGGTATGTTCTGACAGTGTGGTATGTTCTGATAGTGTGGTATGTTCTGACAGTGTTGTATGTTTTGACAGTGTGGTATGTTCTGACAGTGTGGTATGTTCTGACAGTGCGGTATGTTCTGATAGTGTGGTATGTTCTGATAGTGTGGTATATTCTGATAGTGTGGTATAATCTGATAGTGAAGTATGTTCTGAGCAGTGTGGTATGTTCTGTCAGTGTGGTATGTTCTGATAGTGTGCTATGTTCTGACAGTGTTGTATGTTCTGACAGTGGTATGTTCTGACAGTGTGGTATGTTCTGACAGTGTGGTATGTTCTGACAGTGTGGTATGTTCTAATAGTGTGGTATGTTCTGATAGTGTGGTATGTTCTCACTGTGGTATGTTCTTACTGTGAAATGTTCTGATAGTGTGGTATGTTCTCACTGTGTGGTATGTTCTGACAGTGTGGTACGTTCTGATAGTGCGGTATGTTCTGACAGTGTGGTATGTTCTGACAGTGTGGTATGTTCTGATAGTGTGGTATGTTCTGATAGTGTGGTATGTTCTGACAGTGTGGTATGTTCTGACAGTGTGGTATGTTCTGACAGTGTGGTATGTTCTGACAGTGTGATATGTTCTGACAGTGTGGTATGTTCTGATAGTGTAGAATGTTCTAATAGTGTGGTATGTTCTGATAGTGTGGTATGTTCTGACAGTGTGGTATGTTCTGACAGTGCGGTATGTTCTGACAGTGTGGTATGTTCTGACTGTGGTATGTTCTGACAGTGTGGTATATTCTGATAGTGTGGTATGTTCTGACAGTGTGGTATGTTCTGACAGTGTGCTATCTTCTGACAGTGTGGTATGTTCTGACAGTTTGGTATGTTCTGACAGTGTGGTATGTTCTAATAGTGTGGAATGTTCTGACTGGTATTTTCTGACAGTGTGGTATGTTCTGATAGTGTGGTGTGTTCTGACAGTGTGGTATGTTCTGACTGTTGTATGTTCTGATAGTGAGGTATGTTCTGATTGTGTGGTATGTTCTGATTGTGTGGTATGTTCTGACAGTGTTGTATGTTCTGAGAGTGTGGTATGTTCTGACAGTGTGGTATGTTCTGATAGTGTGGTATGTTCTGACAGTGTTGTATGTTTTGACAGTGTGGTATGTTCTGACAGTGTGGTATGTTCTGATAGTGTGGTATATTCTGATAGTGTGGTATGTTCTGATTGTGAGGTATGTTCTGAGCAGTGTGGTATGTTCTGTCAGTGTGGTATGTTCTGATAGTGTGGTATGTTCTGACAGTGTTGTATGTTCTGACAGTGTGGTATGTTCTGACAGTGTGGTATGTTCTGACAGTGCGGTATGTTCTGATAGTGTGGTATGTTATGATAGTGTGGTATGCTCTGATAGTGTGGTATGTTCTGATAGTGAGATATGTTCTCAGCAGTGTAGTATATTCTGACAGTGTGGTATGTTCTGACAGTGTGGTATGTTCTTATTATGTGGAATGTTCTGAATGTGGTATGTTCTGACAGTGTGGTATATTCTGGCAGTGTGGTATGTTTTGACAGTGTGGTATGTTCAGATAGTGTGGTATGTTCTGATAGTGTGGTATGTTCTGATAGTGTGGAATGTTCTCACAGTGTGGTATGTTCTGACAGTGTGGTATGTTCTGATAGTGCGGTATGTTCTGACAGTGTGGTATGTTCTGACAGTGTGGTATGTTCTGATAGTGTGGTATATTCTGATAGTGTGGTATGTTCTGACAGTGTGGTATGTTCTGACAGTGTGTTATGTTCTGATAGTGTGGTATGTTCTGACAGTGTGGTATGTTCTGACAGTGTGGTATGTTCTGATAGTGTGGAATGTTCTGACTGGTATGTTCTGACAGTGTGGTATGTTCTGATAGTGTGGTGTGTTCTGACAGTGTGGTATGTTCTGACTGTGGTATGTTCTGATAGTGTGGTATGTTCTGATAGTGTGGTATGTTCTGATAATGTGGTATGTTCTGATTGTGTGGTATGTTCTGACAGTGTGGTATGTTCTGAGAGTGTGGTATGTTCTGACAGTGTGGTATGTTCTGACAGTGTGGTATGTTCTGATAGTGTGGTATGTTCTGATAGTGTAAAATGTTCTAAAAGTGTGGTATGTTCTGACAGTGTGGTATGTTCTGACAGTGTGGTATGTTCTGACAGTGTGGTATGTTCTGACAATGTGGTATATTCTGACTGTGGTATGCTATGACAGTGTGGTATGTTCTGACAGTGTGGTATGTTCTGACAATGTGGTATGTTCTGACTGTGGTATGTTCTGACAGTGTGGTATGTTCTGACAGTGTGGTATGTTCTGACAATGTGGTATGTTCTGACTGTGGTATGTTATGACAGTGTGTTATGTTCTGACAGTGTGGTATGTTCTGACAGTGTGGTATGTTCTGATAGTGTGGTATGTTCTGACAGTGTGGTATGTTCTGACTGGTATTTTCTGACAGTGTGGTATGTTCTGATTGTGTGGTATGTTCTGACAGTGTGGTATGTTCTGAGAGTGTGGTATGTTCTGACAGTGTGGTATGTTCTGATAGTGTGGTATGTTCTGACAGTGTTTTATGTTTTGACAGTGTGGTATGTTCTGACAGTGTGGTATGTTCTGACAGTGCGGTATGTTCTGATAGTGTGGTATGTTCTGATAGTGTGGTATGTTCTGATAGTGAGGTATGTTCTGAGCAGTGTGGTATGTTCTGTCAGTGTTGTATGTTCTGACAGTGTGGTATGTTCTGACAGTGGTGTATGTTCTGACAGTGTGGTATGTTCTGACAGTGTGGTATGTTCTGATAGTGTGGTATGTTCTGATAGTGTGGTATGTTCTGATAGTGAGGTATGTTCTGTGCAGTGTAGTATGTTCTGACAGTGTGGTATGTTCTGATAGTGTGGTATGTTCTGATAGTGTGGAATGTTCTGAGTGTGGTATGTTCTGCCAGTGTGGTATGTTCTGACAGTGTGGTATGTTCTGACAGTGTGATATGTTCTGATAGTGTGGTATGTTCTGATAGTGTGGTATGTTCTGATAGTGTGGTATGTTCTGATAGTGTGGTATGTTCTCACTGTGGTATGTTCTTACAGTGTGGTATGTTCTGATAGTGTGGTATGTTCTCACAGTGTGGTATGTTCTGACAGTGCAGTATGTTCTGATAGTGCGGTATGTTCTGATAGTGTGGTATGTTCTGACAGTGTGGTATGTTCTGACAGTGTGATATGTTCTGACAGTGTGGTATGTTCTGATAGTGTAGAATGTTCTAATAGTGTGGTATGTTCTGATAGTGTGGTATGTTCTGACAGTGTGGTATGTTCTGACAGTGCGGTATGTTCTGATAGTGTGGAATGTTCTGATATTGTGGAATGTTCTGACTGTGGTATGTTCTGACAGTGTGGTATGTTCTGACAATGTGGTATGTTCTGACTGTGGTATGTTCTGACAGTGTGGTATGTTCTGATAGTGTGGTATGTTCTGACAGTGTGGTATGTTCTGACAGTGTGCTATGTTCTGACAGTGTGGTATGTTCTGACAGTGTGGTATGTTCTGACAGTGTGGTATGTTCTGATAGTGTGGAATGTTCTGACTGGTATTTTCTGACAGTGTGGTATGTTCTGATAGTGTGGTGTGTTCTGACAGTGTGGTATGTTCTGACTGTGGTATGTTCTGATAGTGAGGTATGTTCTGATTGTGTGGTATGTTCTGATTGTGTGGTATGTTCTGACAGTGTGGTATGTTCTGAGAGTGTGGTATGTTCTGACAGTGTGGTGTGTTCTGATAGTGTGGTATGTTCTGACAGTGTTGTATGTTTTGACAGTGTGGTATGTTCTGACAGTGTGGTATGTTCTGACAGTGCGGTATGTTCTGATAGTGTGGTATGTTCTGATAGTGTGGTATATTCTGATAGTGTGGTATAATCTGATAGTGAAGTATGTTCTGAGCAGTGTGGTATGTTCTGTCAGTGTGGTATGTTCTGATAGTGTGCTATGTTCTGACAGTGTTGTATGTTCTGACAGTGGTATGTTCTGAGAGTGTGGTATGTTCTGACAGTGTGGTATGTTCTGACAGTGTGGTATGTTCTAATAGTGTGGTATGTTCTGATAGTGTGGTATGTTCTCACTGTGGTATGTTCTGATAGTGTGGTATGTTCTCACTGTGTGGTATGTTCTGACAGTGTGGTATGTTCTGATAGTGCGGAATGTTCTGACAGTGTGGTATGTTATGACAGTGTGGTATGTTCTGATAGTGTGGTATGTTCTGATAGTGTGGTATGTTCTGACAGTGTGGTATGTTCTGACAGTGTGGTATGTTCTGACAGTGTGATATGTTCTGACAGTGTGGTATGTTCTGATAATGTAGAATGTTCTAATAGTGTGGTATGTTCTGATAGTGTGGTATGTTCTGACAGTGTGGTATGTTCTGACAGTGCGGTATGTTCTGACAGTGTGGTTTGTTCTGACTGTGGTATGTTCTTACAGTGTGGTATATTCTGATATAGTGGTATGTTCTGACAGTGTGGTATGTTCTGACAGTGTGTTATGTTCTGACAGTGTGGTATGTTCTGACAGTTTGGGATGTTCTGACAGTGTGGTATGTTCTAATAGTGTGGAATGTTCTGACTGGTATTTTCTGACAGTGTGGTATGTTCTGATAGTGTGGTGTGTTCTGACAGTGTGGTATGTTCTGACTGTGGTATGTTCTGATAGTGAGGTATGTTCTGATTGTGTGGTATGTTCTGATTGTGTGGTATGTTCTGACAGTGTTGTATGTTCTGAGAGTGTGGTATGTTCTGACATTGTGGTATGTTCTGATAGTGTGGTATGTTCTGACAGTGTTGTATGTTTTGACAGTGTGGTATGTTCTGACAGTGTGGTATGTTCTGATAGTGTGGTATATTCTGATAGTGTGGTATGTTCTGATAGTGAGGTATGTTCTGAGCAGTGTGATATGTTCTGACAGTGTGGTATGTTCTGATAGTTTGGTATGTTCTGACAGTGTTGTATGTTCTGACAGTGTGGTATGTTCTGATAGTGTGGTATGTTCTGACAGTGTTGTATGTTTTGACAGTGTGGTATGTTCTGACAGTGTGGTATGTTCTGATAGTGTGGTATATTCTGATAGTGTGGTATGTTCTGATAGTGAGGTATGTTCTGAGCAGTGTGATATGTTCTGACAGTGTGGTATGTTCTGATAGTGTGGAATGTTCTCACAGTGTGGTATGTTCTGACAGTGTGGTATGTTCTGATAGTGCGGTATGTTCTGACAGTGTGGTATGTTCTGACAGTGTGGTATGTTCTGATAGTGTGGTATATTCTGATAGTGTGGTATGTTCTGACAGTGTGGTATGTTCTGACAGTGTGTTATGTTCTGATAGTGTGGTATGTTCTGACAGTGTGGTATGTTCTGACAGTGTGGTATGTTCTGATAGTGTGGAATGTTCTGACTGGTATGTTCTGACAGTGTGGTATGTTCTGATAGTGTGGTGTGTTCTGACAGTGTGGTATGTTCTGACTGTGGTATGTTCTGATAGTGTGGTATGTTCTGATAGTGTGGTATGTTCTGATAATGTGGTATGTTCTGATTGTGTGGTATGTTCTGACAGTGTGGTATGTTCTGAGAGTGTGGTATGTTCTGACAGTGTGGTATGTTCTGACAGTGTGGTATGTTCTGATAGTGTGGTATGTTCTGATAGTGTAAAATGTTCTAAAAGTGTGGTATGTTCTGACAGTGTGGTATGTTCTGACAGTGTGGTATGTTCTGACAGTGTGGTATGTTCTGACAATGTGGTATATTCTGACTGTGGTATGCTATGACAGTGTGGTATGTTCTGACAGTGTGGTATGTTCTGACAATGTGGTATGTTCTGACTGTGGTATGTTCTGACAGTGTGGTATGTTCTGACAGTGTGGTATGTTCTGACAATGTGGTATGTTCTGACTGTGGTATGTTATGACAGTGTGTTATGTTCTGACAGTGTGGTATGTTCTGACAGTGTGGTATGTTCTGATAGTGTGGTATGTTCTGACAGTGTGGTATGTTCTGACAGTGTGCTATGTTCTGACAGTGTGGTATGTTCTGACAGTGTGGTATGTTCTGACAGTGTGGTATGTTCTGATAGTGTGGAATGTTCTGACTGGTATTTTCTGACAGTGTGGTATGTTCTGATAGTGTGGTGTGTTCTGACAGTGTGGTATGTTCTGACTGTGGTATGTTCTGATAGTGAGGTATGTTCTGATTGTGTGGTATGTTCTGATTGTGTGGTATGTTCTGACAGTGTGGTATGTTCTGAGAGTGTGGTATGTTCTGACAGTGTGGTATGTTCTGATAGTGTGGTATGTTCTGACAGTGTTGTATGTTTTGACAGTGTGGTATGTTCTGACAGTGTGGTATGTTCTGACAGTGCGGTATGTTCTGATAGTGTGGTATGTTCTGATAGTGTGGTATATTCTGATAGTGTGGTATAATCTGATAGTGAAGTATGTTCTGAGCAGTGTGGTATGTTCTGTCAGTGTGGTATGTTCTGATAGTGTGCTATGTTCTGACAGTGTTGTATGTTCTGACAGTGGTATGTTCTGACAGTGTGGTATGTTCTGACAGTGTGGTATGTTCTGACAGTGTGGTATGTTCTAATAGTGTGGTATGTTCTGATAGTGTGGTATGTTCTCACTGTGGTATGTTCTTACTGTGAAATGTTCTGATAGTGTGGTATGTTCTCACTGTGTGGTATGTTCTGACAGTGTGGTACGTTCTGATAGTGCGGTATGTTCTGACAGTGTGGTATGTTCTGACAGTGTGGTATGTTCTGATAGTGTGGTATGTTCTGATAGTGTGGTATGTTCTGACAGTGTGGTATGTTCTGACAGTGTGGTATGTTCTGACAGTGTGGTATGTTCTGACAGTGTGATATGTTCTGACAGTGTGGTATGTTCTGATAGTGTAGAATGTTCTAATAGTGTGGTATGTTCTGATAGTGTGGTATGTTCTGACAGTGTGGTATGTTCTGACAGTGCGGTATGTTCTGACAGTGTGGTATGTTCTGACTGTGGTATGTTCTGACAGTGTGGTATATTCTGATAGTGTGGTATGTTCTGACAGTGTGGTATGTTCTGACAGTGTGCTATCTTCTGACAGTGTGGTATGTTCTGACAGTTTGGTATGTTCTGACAGTGTGGTATGTTCTAATAGTGTGGAATGTTCTGACTGGTATTTTCTGACAGTGTGGTATGTTCTGATAGTGTGGTGTGTTCTGACAGTGTGGTATGTTCTGACTGTTGTATGTTCTGATAGTGAGGTATGTTCTGATTGTGTGGTATGTTCTGATTGTGTGGTATGTTCTGACAGTGTTGTATGTTCTGAGAGTGTGGTATGTTCTGACAGTGTGGTATGTTCTGATAGTGTGGTATGTTCTGACAGTGTTGTATGTTTTGACAGTGTGGTATGTTCTGACAGTGTGGTATGTTCTGATAGTGTGGTATATTCTGATAGTGTGGTATGTTCTGATAGTGAGGTATGTTCTGAGCAGTGTGATATGTTCTGTCAGTGTGGTATGTTCTGATAGTTTGGTATGTTCTGACAGTGTTGTATGTTCTGACAGTGTGGTATGTTCTGACAGTGTGGTATGTTCTGACAGTGCGGTATGTTCTGATAGTGTGGTATGTTATGATAGTGTGGTATGCTCTGATAGTGTGGTATGTTCAGATAGTGAGATATGTTCTCAGCAGTGTAGTATATTCTGACAGTGTGGTATGTTCTGACAGTGTGGTATGTTCTTATTATGTGGAATGTTCTGAATGTGGTATGTTCTGACAGTGTGGTATATTCTGGCAGTGTGGTATGTTTTGACAGTGTGGTATGTTCAGATAGTGTGGTATGTTCTGATAGTGTGGTATGTTCTGATAGTGTGGAATGTTCTCACAGTGTGGTATGTTCTGACAGTGTGGTATGTTCTGATAGTGCGGTATGTTCTGACAGTGTGGTATGTTCTGACAGTGTGGTATGTTCTGATAGTGTGGTATATTCTGATAGTGTGGTATGTTCTGACAGTGTGGTATGTTCTGACAGTGTGTTATGTTCTGATAGTGTGGTATGTTCTGACAGTGTGGTATGTTCTGACAGTGTGGTATGTTCTGATAGTGTGGAATGTTCTGACTGGTATGTTCTGACAGTGTGGTATGTTCTGATAGTGTGGTGTGTTCTGACAGTGTGGTATGTTCTGACTGTGGTATGTTCTGATAGTGTGGTATGTTCTGATAGTGTGGTATGTTCTGATAATGTGGTATGTTCTGATTGTGTGGTATGTTCTGACAGTGTGGTATGTTCTGAGAGTGTGGTATGTTCTGACAGTGTGGTATGTTCTGACAGTGTGGTATGTTCTGATAGTGTGGTATGTTCTGATAGTGTAAAATGTTCTAAAAGTGTGGTATGTTCTGACAGTGTGGTATGTTCTGACAGTGTGGTATGTTCTGACAGTGTGGTATGTTCTGACAATGTGGTATATTCTGACTGTGGTATGCTATGACAGTGTGGTATGTTCTGACAGTGTGGTATGTTCTGACAATGTGGTATGTTCTGACTGTGGTATGTTCTGACAGTGTGGTATGTTCTGACAGTGTGGTATGTTCTGACAATGTGGTATGTTCTGACTGTGGTATGTTATGACAGTGTGTTATGTTCTGACAGTGTGGTATGTTCTGACAGTGTGGTATGTTCTGATAGTGTGGTATGTTCTGACAGTGTGGTATGTTCTGACTGGTATTTTCTGACAGTGTGGTATGTTCTGATTGTGTGGTATGTTCTGACAGTGTGGTATGTTCTGAGAGTGTGGTATGTTCTGACAGTGTGGTATGTTCTGATAGTGTGGTATGTTCTGACAGTGTTTTATGTTTTGACAGTGTGGTATGTTCTGACAGTGTGGTATGTTCTGACAGTGCGGTATGTTCTGATAGTGTGGTATGTTCTGATAGTGTGGTATGTTCTGATAGTGAGGTATGTTCTGAGCAGTGTGGTATGTTCTGTCAGTGTTGTATGTTCTGACAGTGTGGTATGTTCTGACAGTGGTGTATGTTCTGACAGTGTGGTATGTTCTGACAGTGTGGTATGTTCTGATAGTGTGGTATGTTCTGATAGTGTGGTATGTTCTGATAGTGAGGTATGTTCTGTGCAGTGTAGTATGTTCTGACAGTGTGGTATGTTCTGATAGTGTGGTATGTTCTGATAGTGTGGAATGTTCTGAGTGTGGTATGTTCTGCCAGTGTGGTATGTTCTGACAGTGTGGTATGTTCTGACAGTGTGATATGTTCTGATAGTGTGGTATGTTCTGATAGTGTGGTATGTTCTGATAGTGTGGTATGTTCTGATAGTGTGGTATGTTCTCACTGTGGTATGTTCTTACAGTGTGGTATGTTCTGATAGTGTGGTATGTTCTCACAGTGTGGTATGTTCTGACAGTGCAGTATGTTCTGATAGTGCGGTATGTTCTGATAGTGTGGTATGTTCTGACAGTGTGGTATGTTCTGACAGTGTGATATGTTCTGACAGTGTGGTATGTTCTGATAGTGTAGAATGTTCTAATAGTGTGGTATGTTCTGATAGTGTGGTATGTTCTGACAGTGTGGTATGTTCTGACAGTGCGGTATGTTCTGATAGTGTGGAATGTTCTGATATTGTGGAATGTTCTGACTGTGGTATGTTCTGACAGTGTGGTATGTTCTGACAATGTGGTATGTTCTGACTGTGGTATGTTCTGACAGTGTGGTATGTTCTGATAGTGTGGTATGTTCTGACAGTGTGGTATGTTCTGACAGTGTGCTATGTTCTGACAGTGTGGTATGTTCTGACAGTGTGGTATGTTCTGACAGTGTGGTATGTTCTGATAGTGTGGAATGTTCTGACTGGTATTTTCTGACAGTGTGGTATGTTCTGATAGTGTGGTGTGTTCTGACAGTGTGGTATGTTCTGACTGTGGTATGTTCTGATAGTGAGGTATGTTCTGATTGTGTGGTATGTTCTGATTGTGTGGTATGTTCTGACAGTGTGGTATGTTCTGAGAGTGTGGTATGTTCTGACAGTGTGGTGTGTTCTGATAGTGTGGTATGTTCTGACAGTGTTGTATGTTTTGACAGTGTGGTATGTTCTGACAGTGTGGTATGTTCTGACAGTGCGGTATGTTCTGATAGTGTGGTATGTTCTGATAGTGTGGTATATTCTGATAGTGTGGTATAATCTGATAGTGAAGTATGTTCTGAGCAGTGTGGTATGTTCTGTCAGTGTGGTATGTTCTGATAGTGTGCTATGTTCTGACAGTGTTGTATGTTCTGACAGTGGTATGTTCTGAGAGTGTGGTATGTTCTGACAGTGTGGTATGTTCTGACAGTGTGGTATGTTCTAATAGTGTGGTATGTTCTGATAGTGTGGTATGTTCTCACTGTGGTATGTTCTGATAGTGTGGTATGTTCTCACTGTGTGGTATGTTCTGACAGTGTGGTATGTTCTGATAGTGCGGAATGTTCTGACAGTGTGGTATGTTATGACAGTGTGGTATGTTCTGATAGTGTGGTATGTTCTGATAGTGTGGTATGTTCTGACAGTGTGGTATGTTCTGACAGTGTGGTATGTTCTGACAGTGTGATATGTTCTGACAGTGTGGTATGTTCTGATAATGTAGAATGTTCTAATAGTGTGGTATGTTCTGATAGTGTGGTATGTTCTGACAGTGTGGTATGTTCTGACAGTGCGGTATGTTCTGACAGTGTGGTTTGTTCTGACTGTGGTATGTTCTTACAGTGTGGTATATTCTGATATAGTGGTATGTTCTGACAGTGTGGTATGTTCTGACAGTGTGTTATGTTCTGACAGTGTGGTATGTTCTGACAGTTTGGGATGTTCTGACAGTGTGGTATGTTCTAATAGTGTGGAATGTTCTGACTGGTATTTTCTGACAGTGTGGTATGTTCTGATAGTGTGGTGTGTTCTGACAGTGTGGTATGTTCTGACTGTGGTATGTTCTGATAGTGAGGTATGTTCTGATTGTGTGGTATGTTCTGATTGTGTGGTATGTTCTGACAGTGTTGTATGTTCTGAGAGTGTGGTATGTTCTGACATTGTGGTATGTTCTGATAGTGTGGTATGTTCTGACAGTGTTGTATGTTTTGACAGTGTGGTATGTTCTGACAGTGTGGTATGTTCTGATAGTGTGGTATATTCTGATAGTGTGGTATGTTCTGATAGTGAGGTATGTTCTGAGCAGTGTGATATGTTCTGACAGTGTGGTATGTTCTGATAGTTTGGTATGTTCTGACAGTGTTGTATGTTCTGACAGTGTGGTATGTTCTGACAGTGTGGTATGTTCTGACAGTGCGGTATGTTCTGATAGTGTGGTATGTTATGATAGTGTGGTATGCTCTGATAGTGTGGTATGTTCTGATAGTGAGGTATGTTCTGAGCAGTGTAGTATGTTCTGACAGTGTGGTATGTTCTGACAGTGTGGTATGTTCTGATAGTGTGGAATGTTCTGAATGTGGTATGTTCTGACAGTGTGGTATATTCTGGCAGTGTGGTATGTTTTGACAGTGTGGTATGTTCAGATAGTGTGGTATGTTCTGATAGTGTGGTATGTTCTGATAGTGTGGTATGTTCTTACTGTGGTATGTTCTTACAGTGTGGTATGTTCTGATAGTGTGGTATGTTCTCACAGTGTGGTATGTTCTCACAGTGCGGTATGTTCTGATAGTGCGGTATGTTCTGACAGTGTGGTATGTTCTGACAGTGTGGTATGTTCTGATAGTGTGGTATATTCTGATAGTGTGGTATGTTCTGACAGTGTGCTATGTTCTGACAGTGTGCTATGTTCTGATAGTGTGGTATGTTCTGACAGTGTGGTATGTTCTGACAGTGTGGTATGTTCTGATAGTGTGGAATGTTCTGACTGGTATGTTCTGACAGTGTGGTATGTTCTGATGGTGTGGTGTGTTCTGACAGTGTGGTATATTCTGACTGTGGTATGTTCTGATAGTGTGGTATGTTCTGATAGTGTGGTATGTTCTGACAGTGTTGTATGTTTTGACAGTGTGGTATGTTCTGACAGTGTGGTATGTTCTGACAGTGCGGTATGTTCTGATAGTGTGGTATGTTCTGATAGTGTGGTATGTTCTGATAGTGAGGTATGTTCTGTGCAGTGTAGTATGTTCTGACAGTGTGGTATGTTCTGATAGTGTGGTATGTTCTGATAGTGTGGAATGTTCTGAGTGTGGTATGTTCTGCCAGTGTTGTATGTTCTGACAGTGTGGTATGTTCTGACAGTGTGATATGTTCTGATAGTGTGGTATGTTCTGATAGTGTGGTATGTTCTGATAGTGTGGTATGTTCTCACTGTGGTATGTTCTTACAGTGTGGTATGTTCTGATAGTGTGGTATGTTCTCACAGTGTGGTATGTTCTGACAGTGCGGTATGTTCTGATAGTGCGGTATGTTCTGATAGTGTGGTATGTTCTGACAGTGTGGTATGTTCTGACAGTGTGATATGTTCTGACAGTGTGGTATGTTCTGATAGTGTAGAATGTTCTAATAGTGTGGTATGTTCTGATAGTGTGGTATGTTCTGACAGTGCGGTATGTTCTGATAGTGTGGAATGTTCTGATATTGTGGAATGTTCTGACTGTGGTATGTTCTGACAGTGTGGTATGTTCTGACAATGTGGTATGTTCTGACTGTGGTATGTTCTGACAGTGTGGTATGTTCTGATAGTGTGGTATGTTCTGACAGTGTGGTATGTTCTGACAGTGTGGTATGTTCTGACAGTGTGGTATGTTCTGACAGTGTGGTATGTTCTGACAGTGTGGTATGTTCTGATAGTGTGGAATGTTCTGACTGGTATTTTCTGACAGTGTTGTATGTTCTGATAGTGTGGTGTGTTCTGACAGTGTGGTATGTTCTGACTGGTATGTTCTGATAGTGAGGTATGTTCTGATTGTGTGGTATGTTCTGATTGTGTGGTATGTTCTGACAGTGTGGTATGTTCTGAGAGTGTGGTATGTTCTGACAGTGTGGTATGTTCTGATAGTGTGGTATGTTCTGACAGTGTTGTATGTTTTGACCGTGTGGTATGTTCTGACAGTGTGGTATGTTCTGACAGTGCGGTATGTTCTGATAGTGTGGTATGTTCTGATAGTGTGGTATATTCTGATAGTGTGGTATAATCTGATAGTGAAGTATGTTCTGAGCAGTGTGGTATGTTCTGTCAGTGTGGTATGTTCTGATAGTGTGCTATGTTCTGACAGTGTTGTATGTTCTGACAGTGGTATGTTCTGACAGTGTGGTATGTTCTGACAGTGTGGTATGTTCTGATTGTGTGGTATGTTCTGACAGTGTGGTATGTTCTAATAGTGTGGTATGTTCTGATAGTGTGGTATGTTCTGATAGTGTGGTATGTTCTCACTGTGGTATGTTCTTACTGTGGTATGTTCTGATAGTGTGGTATGTTCTCACTGTGTGGTATATTCTGACAGTGTGGTATGTTCTGATAGTGCGGAATGTTCTGACAGTGTGGTATGTTCTGACAGTGTGGTATGTTCTGATAGTGTGGTATGTTCTGATTGTGTGGTATGTTCTGACAGTGTGGTATGTTCTGACAGTGTGGTATGTTCTGACAGTGTGGTATGTTCTGACAGTGTGATATGTTCTGACAGTGTGGTATGTTCTGATAATGTAGAATGTTCTAATAGTGTGGTATGTTCTGATAGTGTGGTATGTTCTGATAGTGTGGTATGTTCTGATAGTGTGGAATGTTCTGAGTGTGGTATGTTCTGCCAGTGTGGTATGTTCTGACAGTGTGGTATGTTCTGATAGTGTGGTATGTTCTGATAGTGTGGAATGTTCTGAGTGTGGTATGTTCTGCCAGTGTGGTATGTTCTGACAGTGTGGTATGTTCTGACAGTGTGATATGTTCTGATAGTGTGGTATGTTCTGATAGTGTGGTATGTTCTGATAGTGTGGTATGTTCTGATAGTGTGGTATGTTCTCACTGTGGTATGTTCTTACAGTGTGGTATGTTCTGATAGTGTGGTATGTTCTCACAGTGTGGTATGTTCTGACAGTGCAGTATGTTCTGATAGTGCGGTATGTTCTGATAGTGTGGTATGTTCTGACAGTGTGGTATGTTCTGACAGTGTGATATGTTCTGACAGTGTGGTATGTTCTGATAGTGTAGAATGTTCTAATAGTGTGGTATGTTCTGATAGTGTGGTATGTTCTGACAGTGTGGTATGTTCTGACAGTGCGGTATGTTCTGATAGTGTGGAATGTTCTGATATTGTGGAATGTTCTGACTGTGGTATGTTCTGACAGTGTGGTATGTTCTGACAATGTGGTATGTTCTGACTGTGGTATGTTCTGACAGTGTGGTATGTTCTGATAGTGTGGTATGTTCTGACAGTGTGGTATGTTCTGACAGTGTGCTATGTTCTGACAGTGTGGTATGTTCTGACAGTGTGGTATGTTCTGACAGTGTGGTATGTTCTGATAGTGTGGAATGTTCTGACTGGTATTTTCTGACAGTGTGGTATGTTCTGATAGTGTGGTGTGTTCTGACAGTGTGGTATGTTCTGACTGTGGTATGTTCTGATAGTGAGGTATGTTCTGATTGTGTGGTATGTTCTGATTGTGTGGTATGTTCTGACAGTGTGGTATGTTCTGAGAGTGTGGTATGTTCTGACAGTGTGGTGTGTTCTGATAGTGTGGTATGTTCTGACAGTGTTGTATGTTTTGACAGTGTGGTATGTTTTGACAGTGTGGTATGTTCTGACAGTGCGGTATGTTCTGATAGTGTGGTATGTTCTGATAGTGTGGTATATTCTGATAGTGTGGTATAATCTGATAGTGAAGTATGTTCTGAGCAGTGTGGTATGTTCTGTCAGTGTGGTATGTTCTGATAGTGTGCTATGTTCTGACAGTGTTGTATGTTCTGACAGTGGTATGTTCTGAGAGTGTGGTATGTTCTGACAGTGTGGTATGTTCTGACAGTGTGGTATGTTCTAATAGTGTGGTATGTTCTGATAGTGTGGTATGTTCTCACTGTGGTATGTTCTGATAGTGTGGTATGTTCTCACTGTGTGGTATGTTCTGACAGTGTGGTATGTTCTGATAGTGCGGAATGTTCTGACAGTGTGGTATGTTATGACAGTGTGGTATGTTCTGATAGTGTGGTATGTTCTGATAGTGTGGTATGTTCTGACAGTGTGGTATGTTCTGACAGTGTGGTATGTTCTGACAGTGTGATATGTTCTGACAGTGTGGTATGTTCTGATAATGTAGAATGTTCTAATAGTGTGGTATGTTCTGATAGTGTGGTATGTTCTGACAGTGTGGTATGTTCTGACAGTGCGGTATGTTCTGACAGTGTGGTTTGTTCTGACTGTGGTATGTTCTTACAGTGTGGTATATTCTGATAGTGTGGTATGTTCTGACAGTGTGGTATGTTCTGACAGTGTGTTATGTTCTGACAGTGTGGTATGTTCTGACAGTTTGGGATGTTCTGACAGTGTGGTATGTTCTAATAGTGTGGAATGTTCTGACTGGTATTTTCTGACAGTGTGGTATGTTCTGATAGTGTGGTGTGTTCTGACAGTGTGGTATGTTCTGACTGTGGTATGTTCTGATAGTGAGGTATGTTCTGATTGTGTGGTATGTTCTGATTGTGTGGTATGTTCTGACAGTGTTGTATGTTCTGAGAGTGTGGTATGTTCTGACATTGTGGTATGTTCTGATAGTGTGGTATGTTCTGACAGTGTTGTATGTTTTGACAGTGTGGTATGTTCTGACAGTGTGGTATGTTCTGATAGTGTGGTATATTCTGATAGTGTGGTATGTTCTGATAGTGAGGTATGTTCTGAGCAGTGTGATATGTTCTGACAGTGTGGTATGTTCTGATAGTTTTGTATGTTCTGACAGTGTTGTATGTTCTGACAGTGTGGTATGTTCTGACAGTGTGGTATGTTCTGACAGTGCGGTATGTTCTGATAGTGTGGTATGTTATGATAGTGTGGTATGCTCTGATAGTGTGGTATGTTCTGATAGTGAGGTATGTTCTGAGCAGTGTAGTATGTTCTGACAGTGTGGTATGTTCTGACAGTGTGGTATGTTCTGATAGTGTGGAATGTTCTGAATGTGGTATGTTCTGACAGTGTGGTATATTCTGGCAGTGTGGTATGTTTTGACAGTGTGGTATGTTCAGATAGTGTGGTATGTTCTGATAGTGTGGTATGTTCTGATAGTGTGGTATGTTCTTACTGTGGTATGTTCTTACAGTGTGGTATGTTCTGATAGTGTGGTATGTTCTCACAGTGTGGTATGTTCTCACAGTGCGGTATGTTCTGATAGTGCGGTATGTTCTGACAGTGTGGTATGTTCTGACAGTGTGGTATGTTCTGATAGTGTGGTATATTCTGATAGTGTGGTATGTTCTGACAGTGTGGTATGTTCTGACAGTGTGCTATGTTCTGATAGTGTGGTATGTTCTGACAGTGTGGTATGTTCTGACAGTGTGGTATGTTCTGATAGTGTGGAATGTTCTGACTGGTATGTTCTGACAGTGTGGTATGTTCTGATGGTGTGGTGTGTTCTGACAGTGTGGTATATTCTGACTGTGGTATGTTCTGATAGTGTGGTATGTTCTGATAGTGTGGTATGTTCTGACAGTGTTGTATGTTTTGACAGTGTGGTATGTTCTGACAGTGTGGTATGTTCTGACAGTGCGGTATGTTCTGATAGTGTGGTATGTTCTGATAGTGTGGTATGTTCTGATAGTGAGGTATGTTCTGTGCAGTGTAGTATGTTCTGACAGTGTGGTATGTTCTGATAGTGTGGTATGTTCTGATAGTGTGGAATGTTCTGAGTGTGGTATGTTCTGCCAGTGTTGTATGTTCTGACAGTGTGGTATGTTCTGACAGTGTGATATGTTCTGATAGTGTGGTATGTTCTGATAGTGTGGTATGTTCTGATAGTGTGGTATGTTCTGATAGTGTGGAATGTTCTGAGTGTGGTATGTTCTGCCAGTGTTGTATGTTCTGACAGTGTGGTATGTTCTGACAGTGTGATATGTTCTGATAGTGTGGTATGTTCTGATAGTGTGGTATGTTCTCACTGTGGTATGTTCTTACAGTGTGGTATGTTCTGATAGTGTGGTATGTTCTCACAGTGTGGTATGTTCTGACAGTGCGGTATGTTCTGATAGTGCGGTATGTTCTGATAGTGTGGTATGTTCTGACAGTGTGGTATGTTCTGACAGTGTGATATGTTCTGACAGTGTGGTATGTTCTGATAGTGTAGAATGTTCTAATAGTGTGGTATGTTCTGATAGTGTGGTATGTTCTGACAGTGCGGTATGTTCTGATAGTGTGGAATGTTCTGATATTGTGGAATGTTCTGACTGTGGTATGTTCTGACAGTGTGGTATGTTCTGACAATGTGGTATGTTCTGACTGTGGTATGTTCTGACAGTGTGGTATGTTCTGATAGTGTGGTATGTTCTGACAGTGTGGTATGTTCTGACAGTGTGGTATGTTCTGACAGTGTGGTATGTTCTGACAGTGTGGTATGTTCTGACAGTGTGGTATGTTCTGATAGTGTGGAATGTTCTGACTGGTATTTTCTGACAGTGTTGTATGTTCTGATAGTGTGGTGTGTTCTGACAGTGTGGTATGTTCTGACTGGTATGTTCTGATAGTGAGGTATGTTCTGATTGTGTGGTATGTTCTGATTGTGTGGTATGTTCTGACAGTGTGGTATGTTCTGAGAGTGTGGTATGTTCTGACAGTGTGGTATGTTCTGATAGTGTGGTATGTTCTGACAGTGTTGTATGTTTTGACCGTGTGGTATGTTCTGACAGTGTGGTATGTTCTGACAGTGCGGTATGTTCTGATAGTGTGGTATGTTCTGATAGTGTGGTATATTCTGATAGTGTGGTATAATCTGATAGTGAAGTATGTTCTGAGCAGTGTGGTATGTTCTGTCAGTGTGGTATGTTCTGATAGTGTGCTATGTTCTGACAGTGTTGTATGTTCTGACAGTGGTATGTTCTGACAGTGTGGTATGTTCTGACAGTGTGGTATGTTCTGATTGTGTGGTATGTTCTGACAGTGTGGTATGTTCTCACTGTGTGGTATATTCTGACAGTGTGGTATGTTCTGATAGTGCGGAATGTTCTGACAGTGTGGTATGTTCTGACAGTGTGGTATGTTCTGATAGTGTGGTATGTTCTGATAGTGTGGTATGTTCTGACAGTGTGGTATGTTCTGACAGTGTGGTATGTTCTGACAGTGTGGTATGTTCTGACAGTGTGATATGTTCTGACAGTGTGGTATGTTCTGATAATGTAGAATGTTCTAATAGTGTGGTATGTTCTGATAGTGTGGTATGTTCTGATAGTGTGGTATGTTCTGATAGTGTGGAATGTTCTGAGTGTGGTATGTTCTGCCAGTGTGGTATGTTCTGACAGTGTGGTATGTTCTGATAGTGTGGTATGTTCTGATAGTGTGGAATGTTCTGAGTGTGGTATGTTCTGCCAGTGTGGTATGTTCTGACAGTGTGGTATGTTCTGACAGTGTGATATGTTCTGATAGTGTGGTATGTTCTGATAGTGTGGTATGTTCTGATAGTGTGGTATGTTCTGATAGTGTGGTATGTTCTCACTGTGGTATGTTCTTACAGTGTGGTATGTTCTGATAGTGTGGTATGTTCTCACAGTGTGGTATGTTCTGACAGTGCAGTATGTTCTGATAGTGCGGTATGTTCTGATAGTGTGGTATGTTCTGACAGTGTGGTATGTTCTGACAGTGTGATATGTTCTGACAGTGTGGTATGTTCTGATAGTGTAGAATGTTCTAATAGTGTGGTATGTTCTGATAGTGTGGTATGTTCTGACAGTGTGGTATGTTCTGACAGTGCGGTATGTTCTGATAGTGTGGAATGTTCTGATATTGTGGAATGTTCTGACTGTGGTATGTTCTGACAGTGTGGTATGTTCTGACAATGTGGTATGTTCTGACTGTGGTATGTTCTGACAGTGTGGTATGTTCTGATAGTGTGGTATGTTCTGACAGTGTGGTATGTTCTGACAGTGTGCTATGTTCTGACAGTGTGGTATGTTCTGACAGTGTGGTATGTTCTGACAGTGTGGTATGTTCTGATAGTGTGGAATGTTCTGACTGGTATTTTCTGACAGTGTGGTATGTTCTGATAGTGTGGTGTGTTCTGACAGTGTGGTATGTTCTGACTGTGGTATGTTCTGATAGTGAGGTATGTTCTGATTGTGTGGTATGTTCTGATTGTGTGGTATGTTCTGACAGTGTGGTATGTTCTGAGAGTGTGGTATGTTCTGACAGTGTGGTGTGTTCTGATAGTGTGGTATGTTCTGACAGTGTTGTATGTTTTGACAGTGTGGTATGTTCTGACAGTGTGGTATGTTCTGACAGTGCGGTATGTTCTGATAGTGTGGTATGTTCTGATAGTGTGGTATATTCTGATAGTGTGGTATAATCTGATAGTGAAGTATGTTCTGAGCAGTGTGGTATGTTCTGTCAGTGTGGTATGTTCTGATAGTGTGCTATGTTCTGACAGTGTTGTATGTTCTGACAGTGGTATGTTCTGAGAGTGTGGTATGTTCTGACAGTGTGGTATGTTCTGACAGTGTGGTATGTTCTAATAGTGTGGTATGTTCTGATAGTGTGGTATGTTCTCACTGTGGTATGTTCTGATAGTGTGGTATGTTCTCACTGTGTGGTATGTTCTGACAGTGTGGTATGTTCTGATAGTGCGGAATGTTCTGACAGTGTGGTATGTTATGACAGTGTGGTATGTTCTGATAGTGTGGTATGTTCTGATAGTGTGGTATGTTCTGACAGTGTGGTATGTTCTGACAGTGTGGTATGTTCTGACAGTGTGATATGTTCTGACAGTGTGGTATGTTCTGATAATGTAGAATGTTCTAATAGTGTGGTATGTTCTGATAGTGTGGTATGTTCTGACAGTGTGGTATGTTCTGACAGTGCGGTATGTTCTGACAGTGTGGTTTGTTCTGACTGTGGTATGTTCTTACAGTGTGGTATATTCTGATAGTGTGGTATGTTCTGACAGTGTGGTATGTTCTGACAGTGTGTTATGTTCTGACAGTGTGGTATGTTCTGACAGTTTGGGATGTTCTGACAGTGTGGTATGTTCTAATAGTGTGGAATGTTCTGACTGGTATTTTCTGACAGTGTGGTATGTTCTGATAGTGTGGTGTGTTCTGACAGTGTGGTATGTTCTGACTGTGGTATGTTCTGATAGTGAGGTATGTTCTGATTGTGTGGTATGTTCTGATTGTGTGGTATGTTCTGACAGTGTTGTATGTTCTGAGAGTGTGGTATGTTCTGACATTGTGGTATGTTCTGATAGTGTGGTATGTTCTGACAGTGTTGTATGTTTTGACAGTGTGGTATGTTCTGACAGTGTGGTATGTTCTGATAGTGTGGTATATTCTGATAGTGTGGTATGTTCTGATAGTGAGGTATGTTCTGAGCAGTGTGATATGTTCTGACAGTGTGGTATGTTCTGATAGTTTGGTATGTTCTGACAGTGTTGTATGTTCTGACAGTGTGGTATGTTCTGACAGTGTGGTATGTTCTGACAGTGCGGTATGTTCTGATAGTGTGGTATGTTATGATAGTGTGGTATGCTCTGATAGTGTGGTATGTTCTGATAGTGAGGTATGTTCTGAGCAGTGTAGTATGTTCTGACAGTGTGGTATGTTCTGACAGTGTGGTATGTTCTGATAGTGTGGAATGTTCTGAATGTGGTATGTTCTGACAGTGTGGTATATTCTGGCAGTGTGGTATGTTTTGACAGTGTGGTATGTTCAGATAGTGTGGTATGTTCTGATAGTGTGGTATGTTCTGATAGTGTGGTATGTTCTTACTGTGGTATGTTCTTACAGTGTGGTATGTTCTGATAGTGTGGTATGTTCTCACAGTGTGGTATGTTCTCACAGTGCGGTATGTTCTGATAGTGCGGTATGTTCTGACAGTGTGGTATGTTCTGACAGTGTGGTATGTTCTGATAGTGTGGTATATTCTGATAGTGTGGTATGTTCTGACAGTGTGGTATGTTCTGACAGTGTGCTATGTTCTGATAGTGTGGTATGTTCTGACAGTGTGGTATGTTCTGATAGTGTGGAATGTTCTGACTGGTATGTTCTGACAGTGTGGTATGTTCTGATGGTGTGGTGTGTTCTGACAGTGTGGTATATTCTGACTGTGGTATGTTCTGATAGTGTGGTATGTTCTGATAGTGTGGTATGTTCTGACAGTGTTGTATGTTTTGACAGTGTGGTATGTTCTGACAGTGTGGTATGTTCTGACAGTGCGGTATGTTCTGATAGTGTGGTATGTTCTGATAGTGTGGTATGTTCTGATAGTGAGGTATGTTCTGTGCAGTGTAGTATGTTCTGACAGTGTGGTATGTTCTGATAGTGTGGTATGTTCTGATAGTGTGGAATGTTCTGAGTGTGGTATGTTCTGCCAGTGTTGTATGTTCTGACAGTGTGGTATGTTCTGACAGTGTGATATGTTCTGATAGTGTGGTATGTTCTGATAGTGTGGTATGTTCTGATAGTGTGGTATGTTCTCACTGTGGTATGTTCTTACAGTGTGGTATGTTCTGATAGTGTGGTATGTTCTCACAGTGTGGTATGTTCTGACAGTGCGGTATGTTCTGATAGTGCGGTATGTTCTGATAGTGTGGTATGTTCTGACAGTGTGGTATGTTCTGACAGTGTGATATGTTCTGACAGTGTGGTATGTTCTGATAGTGTAGAATGTTCTAATAGTGTGGTATGTTCTGATAGTGTGGTATGTTCTGACAGTGCGGTATGTTCTGATAGTGTGGAATGTTCTGATATTGTGGAATGTTCTGACTGTGGTATGTTCTGACAGTGTGGTATGTTCTGACAATGTGGTATGTTCTGACTGTGGTATGTTCTGACAGTGTGGTATGTTCTGATAGTGTGGTATGTTCTGACAGTGTGGTATGTTCTGACAGTGTGGTATGTTCTGACAGTGTGGTATGTTCTGACAGTGTGGTATGTTCTGACAGTGTGGTATGTTCTGATAGTGTGGAATGTTCTGACTGGTATTTTCTGACAGTGTTGTATGTTCTGATAGTGTGGTGTGTTCTGACAGTGTGGTATGTTCTGACTGGTATGTTCTGATAGTGAGGTATGTTCTGATTGTGTGGTATGTTCTGATTGTGTGGTATGTTCTGACAGTGTGGTATGTTCTGAGAGTGTGGTATGTTCTGACAGTGTGGTATGTTCTGATAGTGTGGTATGTTCTGACAGTGTTGTATGTTTTGACCGTGTGGTATGTTCTGACAGTGTGGTATGTTCTGACAGTGCGGTATGTTCTGATAGTGTGGTATGTTCTGATAGTGTGGTATATTCTGATAGTGTGGTATAATCTGATAGTGAAGTATGTTCTGAGCAGTGTGGTATGTTCTGTCAGTGTGGTATGTTCTGATAGTGTGCTATGTTCTGACAGTGTTGTATGTTCTGACAGTGGTATGTTCTGACAGTGTGGTATGTTCTGACAGTGTGGTATGTTCTGATTGTGTGGTATGTTCTGACAGTGTGGTATGTTCTAATAGTGTGGTATGTTCTGATAGTGTGGTATGTTCTGATAGTGTGGTATGTTCTCACTGTGGTATGTTCTTACTGTGGTATGTTCTGATAGTGTGGTATGTTCTCACTGTGTGGTATATTCTGACAGTGTGGTATGTTCTGATAGTGCGGAATGTTCTGACAGTGTGGTATGTTCTGACAGTGTGGTATGTTCTGATAGTGTGGTATGTTCTGATAGTGTGGTATGTTCTGACAGTGTGGTATGTTCTGACAGTGTGGTATGTTCTGACAGTGTGGTATGTTCTGACAGTGTGATATGTTCTGACAGTGTGGTATGTTCTGATAATGTAGAATGTTCTAATAGTGTGGTATGTTCTGATAGTGTGGTATGTTCTGACAGTGTGGTATGTTCTGACAGTGCGGTATGTTCTGACAGTGTGGTATGTTCTGACTGTGGTATGTTCTTACAGTGTGGTATATTCTGATAGTGTGGTATGTTCTGACAGTGTGGTATGTTCTGACAGTGTGTTATGTTCTGACAGTGTGGTATGTTCTGACAGTTTGGTATGTTCTGACAGTGTGGTATGTTCTAATAGTGTGGAATGTTCTGACTGGTATTTTCTGACAGTGTGGTATGTTCTGATAGTGTGGTGTGTTCTGACAGTGCGGTATGTTCTGACTGTGGTATGTTCTGATAGTGAGGTATGTTCTGATTGTGTGGTATGTTCTGATTGTGTGGTATGTTCTGACAGTGTTGTATGTTCTGAGAGTGTGGTATGTTCTGACATTGTGGTAAGTTCTGATAGTGTGGTATGTTCTGACAGTGTTGTATGTTTTGACAGTGTGGTATGTTCTGACAGTGTGGTATGTTCTGATAGTGTGGTATATTCTGATAGTGTGGTATGTTCTGATAGTGAGGTATGTTCTGAGCAGTGTGATATGTTCTGTCAGTGTGGTATGTTCTGATAGTTTGGTATGTTCTGACAGTGTTGTATGTTCTGACAGTGTGGTATGTTCTGACAGTGTGGTATGTTCTGACAGTGCGGTATGTTCTGATAGTGTGGTATGTTATGATAGTGTGGTATGCTCTGATAGTGTGGTATGTTCAGATAGTGAGGTATGTTCTGACAGTGTGGTATGTTCTGACAGTGAGGTATGTTCTGATAGTGTGGAATGTTCTGAATGTGGTATGTTCTGACAGTGTGGTATATTCTGGCAGTGTGGTATGTTTTGACAGTGTGGTATGTTCAGATAGTGTGGTATGTTCTGATAGTGTGGTATGTTCTGATAGTGTGGTATGTTCTTACTGTGGTATGTTCTTACAGTGTGGTATGTTCTGATAGTGTGGTATGTTCTCACAGTGTGGTATGTTCTGACAGTGTGGTATGTTCTGATAGTGCGGTATGTTCTGACAGTGTGGTATGTTCTGACAGTGTCGTATGTTCTGATAGTGTGGTATGTTCTGATAGTGTGGTATGTTCTGACAGTGAGGTATGTTCTGACAGTGTGTTATGTTCTGACAGTGTGGTATGTTCTGACAGTGTGGTATGTTCTGACAGTGTGGTATGTTCTGATAGTGTGGAATGTTCTGACTGGTATGTTCTGACAGTGTGGTATGTTTTGATAGTGTGGTGTGTTCTGACAGTGTGGTATGTTCTGACTCTGGTATGTTCTGATAGTGTGGTATGTTCTGACAGTGTGGTATGTTTTGATAGTGTGGTGTGTTCTGACAGTGTGGTATGTTCTGACTCTGGTATGTTCTGACAGCGTGGTATGTTCTGACAGTGTTGTATGTTCTGACAGTGTGGTATGTTCTGACAGTGTGGTATGTTCTGATAATGTGGTATGTTCTGATTGTGTGGTATGTTCTGACAGCGTGGTATGTTATGAGAGTGTGGTATGTTCTGACAGTGTGGTATGTTCTGACAGTGTGGTATGTTCTGATAGTGTGGTATGTTCTGATAGTGTAAAATGTTCTAAAAGTGTGGTATGTTCTGACAGTGTGGTATGTTCTGACAGTGTGGTATGTTCTGACAGTGTGGTATGTTCTGACAATGTGGTATGTTCTGACTGTGGTATGTTATGACAGTGTGTTATGTTCTGACAGTGTGGTATGTTCTAACAGTGTGGTATGTTCTGACAGTGTGGTATGTTCTGATAGTGTGGAATGTTCTGACTGGTATGTTCTGACAGTGTGGTATGTTCTGAGAGTGTGGTATGTTCTGACAGTGTGGTATGTTCTGATAGTGTGGTATGTTCTGACAGAGTTGTATGTTTTGACAGTGTGGTATGTTCTGACAGTGTGGTATGTTCTGACAGTGCGGTATGTTCTGATAGTGTGGTATGTTCTGATAGTGTGGTATATTCTGATAGTGTGGTATGTTCTGATAGTGAGGTATGTTCTGAGCAGTGTGGTATGTTCTGTCAGTGTTGTATGTTCTGACAGTGTGGTATGTTCTGACAGTGTGGTATGTTCTGACAGTGCGGTATGTTCTGATAGTGTGGTATGTTCTGATAGTGTGGTATGTTCTGATAGTGAGGTATGTTCTGTGCAGTGTAGTATGTTCTGACAGTGTGGTATGTTCTGATAGTGTGGTATGTTCTGATAGTGTGGAATGTTCTGAGTGTGGTATGTTCTGACAGTGTGGTATGTTCTGACATTGTGGTATGTTCTGACAGTGTGGTATGTTCTGATAGTGTGGTATGTTCTGATAGTGTGGTATGTTCTGATAGTGTGGTATGTTCTCACTGTGGTATGTTCTTACAGTGTGGTATGTTCTGATAGTGTGGTATGTTCTGACAGTGTGGTATGTTCTGATAGTGTGGTATGTTCTGACAGTGTGGTATGTTCTGATTGTGTGGTATGTTCTGACAGTGTTGTATGTTCTGAGAGTGTGGTATGTTCTGACATTGTGGTATGTTCTGATAGTGTGGTATGTTCTGACAGTGTTGTATGTTTTGACAGTGTGGTATGTTCTGACAGTGTGGTATGTTCTGATAGTGTGGTATATTCTGATAGTGTGGTATGTTCTGATAGTGAGGTATGTTCTGAGCAGTGTGATATGTTCTGTCAGTGTGGTATGTTCTGATAGTTTGGTATGTTCTGACAGTGTTGTATGTTCTGACAGTGTGGTATGTTCTGACAGTGTGGTATGTTCTGACAGTGCGGTATGTTCTGATAGTGTGGTATGTTCTGATAGTGTGGTATGTTCTGACAGAGTTGTATGTTTTGACAGTGTGGTATGTTCTGACAGTGTGGTATGTTCTGACAGTGCGGTATGTTCTGATAGTGTGGTATGTTCTGATAGTGTGGTATATTCTGATAGTGTGGTATGTTCTGATAGTGAGGTATGTTCTGAGCAGTGTGGTATGTTCTGTCAGTGTTGTATGTTCTGACAGTGTGGTATGTTCTGACAGTGTGGTATGTTCTGACAGTGCGGTATGTTCTGATAGTGTGGTATGTTCTGATAGTGTGGTATATTCTGATAGTGTGGTATGTTCTGATAGTGAGGTATGTTCTGAGCAGTGTGGTATGTTCTGTCAGTGTTGTATGTTCTGACAGTGTGGTATGTTCTGACAGTGTGGTATGTTCTGACAGTGCGGTATGTTCTGATAGTGTGGTATGTTCTGATAGTGTGGTATGTTCTGATAGTGAGGTATGTTCTGTGCAGTGTAGTATGTTCTGACAGTGTGGTATGTTCTGATAGTGTGGTATGTTCTGATAGTGTGGAATGTTCTGAGTGTGGTATGTTCTGACAGTGTGGTATGTTCTGACATTGTGGTATGTTCTGACAGTGTGGTATGTTCTGATAGTGTGGTATGTTCTGATAGTGTGGTATGTTCTGATAGTGTGGTATGTTCTCACTGTGGTATGTTCTTACAGTGTGGTATGTTCTGATAGTGTGGTATGTTCTGACAGTGTGGTATGTTCTGATAGTGTGGTATGTTCTGACAGTGTGGTATGTTCTGATTGTGTGGTATGTTCTGACAGTGTTGTATGTTCTGAGAGTGTGGTATGTTCTGACATTGTGGTATGTTCTGATAGTGTGGTATGTTCTGACAGTGTTGTATGTTTTGACAGTGTGGTATGTTCTGACAGTGTGGTATGTTCTGATAGTGTGGTATATTCTGATAGTGTGGTATGTTCTGATAGTGAGGTATGTTCTGAGCAGTGTGATATGTTCTGTCAGTGTGGTATGTTCTGATAGTTTGGTATGTTCTGACAGTGTTGTATGTTCTGACAGTGTGGTATGTTCTGACAGTGTGGTATGTTCTGACAGTGCGGTATGTTCTGATAGTGTGGTATGTTATGATAGTGTGGTATGCTCTGATAGTGTGGTATGTTCAGATAGTGAGGTATGTTCTGACAGTGTGGTATGTTCTGACAGTGTGGTATGTTCTGATAGTGTGGAATGTTCTGAATGTGGTATGTTCTGACAGTGTGGTATATTCTGGCAGTGTGGTATGTTTTGACAGTGTGGTATGTTCAGATAGTGTGGTATGTTCTGATAGTGTGGTATGTTCTGATAGTGTGGTATGTTCTTACTGTGGTATGTTCTTACAGTGTGGTATGTTCTGATAGTGTGGTATGTTCTCACAGTGTGGTATGTTCTGACAGTGTGGTATGTTCTGATAGTGCGGTATGTTCTGACAGTGTGGTATGTTCTGACAGTGTCGTATGTTCTGATAGTGTGGTATGTTCTGATAGTGTGGTATGTTCTGACAGTGAGGTATGTTCTGACAGTGTGTTATGTTCTGACAGTGTGGTATGTTCTGACAGTGTGGTATGTTCTGACAGTGTGGTATGTTCTGATAGTGTGGAATGTTCTGACTGGTATGTTCTGACAGTGTGGTATGTTTTGATAGTGTGGTGTGTTCTGACAGTGTGGTATGTTCTGACTCTGGTATGTTCTGATAGTGTGGTATGCTCTGATAGTGTGGTATGTTCTGATAATGTGGTATGTTCTGATTGTGTGGTATGTTCTGACAGTGTGGTATGTTCTGATAATGTGGTATGTTCTGATTGTGTGGTATGTTCTGACAGCGTGGTATGATCTGAGAGTGTGGTATGTTCTGACAGTGTGGTATGTTCTGACAGTGTGGTATGTTCTGATAGTGTGGTATGTTCTGATAGTGTAAAATGTTCTAAAAGTGTGGTATGTTCTGACAGTGTGGTATGTTCTGACAGTGTGGTATGTTCTGACAGTGTGGTATGTTCTGACAATGTGGTATGTTCTGACTGTGGTATGTTATGACAGTGTGTTATGTTCTGACAGTGTGGTATGTTCTAACAGTGTGGTATGTTCTGACAGTGTGGTATGTTCTGATAGTGTGGAATGTTCTGACTGGTATGTTCTGACAGTGTGGTATGTTCTGAGAGTGTGGTATGTTCTGACAGTGTGGTATGTTCTGATAGTGTGGTATGTTCTGACAGAGTTGTATGTTTTGACAGTGTGGTATGTTCTGACAGTGTGGTATGTTCTGACAGTGCGGTATGTTCTGATAGTGTGGTATGTTCTGATAGTGTGGTATATTCTGATAGTGTGGTATGTTCTGATAGTGAGGTATGTTCTGAGCAGTGTGGTATGTTCTGTCAGTGTTGTATGTTCTGACAGTGTGGTATGTTCTGACAGTGTGGTATGTTCTGACAGTGCGGTATGTTCTGATAGTGTGGTATGTTCTGATAGTGTGGTATGTTCTGATAGTGAGGTATGTTCTGTGCAGTGTAGTATGTTCTGACAGTGTGGTATGTTCTGATAGTGTGGTATGTTCTGATAGTGTGGAATGTTCTGAGTGTGGTATGTTCTGACAGTGTGGTATGTTCTGACATTGTGGTATGTTCTGACAGTGTGGTATGTTCTGATAGTGTGGTATGTTCTGATAGTGTGGTATGTTCTGATAGTGTGGTATGTTCTCACTGTGGTATGTTCTTACAGTGTGGTATGTTCTGATTGTGTGGTATGTTCTGACAGTGTGGTATGTTCTGATAGTGTGGTATGTTCTGACAGTGTGGTATGTTCTGACAGTGTGCTATGTTCTGACAGTGTGGTATGTTCTGACAGTGTGGTATGGTCTGATAGTGTGGTGTGTTCTGACAGTGTGGTATGTTCTGACTGTGGTATGTTCTGATAGTGAGGTATGTTCTGATTGTGTGGTATGTTCTGATTTTGTGGTATGTTCTGACAGTGTGGTATGTTCTGATAGTGTGGTATGTTCTGACAGTGTTGTATGTTTTGACAGTGTGGTATGTTCTGACAGTGTGGTATGTTCTGACAGTGCGGTATGTTCTGATAGTGTGGTATGTTCTGATAGTGAGGTATGTTCTGATAGTGAGGTATGTTCTGAGAGTGTGGTATGTTCTGACAGTGTGGTATGTTCTGATAGTGTGGTATGTTCTGACAGTGTTGTATGTTTTGACAGTGTGGTATGTTCTGACAGTGTGGTATGTTCTGACAGTGCGGTATGTTCTGATAGTGTGGTATGTTCTGATAGTGTGGTATATTCTGATAGTGTGGTACAATCTGATAGTGAGGTATGTTCTGAGCAGTGTGGTATGTTCTGTCAGTGTGGTATGTTCTGATAGTGTGGTATGTTCTGACAGTGTTGTATGTTCTGACAGTGTGGTATGTTCTGACAGTGTGGTATGTTCTGACAGTGCGTATGTTCTGATAGTGTGGTATGTTCTGATAGTGTGGTATGTTCTGATAGTGTGGTATGTTCTGATAGTGAGATATGTTCTGAGCAGTGTAGTATGTTCTGACAGTGTGGTATGTTCTGATAGTGTGATATGTTCTGATAGTGTGGAATGTTCTGACTGTGGTATGTTCTGACAGTGTGGTATGTTCTGACAGTGTGGTATGTTCTGACAGTGTGGTATGTTCAGATAGTGTGGTATGTTCTGATAGTGTGGTATGTTCTGATAGTGTGGTATATTCTCACTGTGGTATGTTCTTACAGTGTGGTATGTTCTGATAGTGTGGTATGTTCTCACAGTGTGGTATGTTCTGACAGTGTGGTATGTTCTGATAGTGCGGTATGTTCTGACAGTGTGGTATGTTCTGACAGTGTGGTATGTTCTGAAAGTGTGGTATGTTCTGACAGTGTGGTATGTTCTGACAGTGTGGTATGTTCTGACAGTGTGTTATGTTCTGACAGTGTGGTATGTTCTGACAGTGTGGTATGTTCTGACAGTGTGGTATGTTCTGATAGTGTGGAATGTTCTGACTGGTATGTTCTGACAGTGTGGTATGTTCTGATAGTGTGGTGTGTTCTGACAGTGTGGTATGTTCTGACTGTGGTATGTTCTGATAGTGTGGTATGTTCTGATAGTGTGGTATGTTCTGATAATGTGGTATGTTCTGATTGTGTGGTATGTTCTGACAGTGTGGTATGTTCTGAGAGTGTGGTATGTTCTGACAGTGTGGTATGTTCTGACAGTGTGGTATGTTCTGATAGTGTGGTATGTTCTGATAGTGTAGAATGTTCCAATAGTGTGGTATGTTCTGACAGTGTGGTATGTTCTGACAGTGTGGTATGTTCTGACAATGTGGTATGTTCTGACAATGTGGTATGTTCTGACTGTGGTATGTTCTGAAAGTGTGGTATGTTCTGATAGTGTGGTATGTTCTGACAGTGTGGTATGTTCTGACAGTGTGGTATGCTCTGAGAGTGTGGTATGTTCTGATAGTGTGGAATGTTCTGACTGTGGTATGTTCTGACAGTGTGGTATGTTCTGATAGTATGGTGTGTTCTGACAGTGTGGTATGTTCTGATAGTATGGTGTGTTCTGACAGTGTGGTATGTTCTGACGATGTTCTGATAGTGTGATATGTTCTGATAGTGTGGTATGTTCTGACAGTGTGGTATGTTCTGACAGTGCGGTATGTTCTGACAGTGTGGTATGTTCTGACTGTGGTATGTTCTGACAGTGTGGTATATTCTGATAGTGTGGTATGTTCTGACAGTGTGGTATGTTCTGACAGTGTGTTATGTTCTGACAGTGTGGTATGTTCTGACAGTTTGGTATGTTCTGACAGTGTGGTATGTTCTAATAGTGTGGAATGTTCTGACTGGTATTTTCTGACAGTGTGGTATGTTCTGATAGTGTGGTGTGTTCTGACAGTGTGGTATGTTCTGATAGTGTGGTATGTTCTGATAGTGTGGTATGTTCTGATAGTGTGGTATGTTCTGATAGTGTGGTATGTTCTGACAGTTTGGTATGTTCTGAGAGTGTGGTATGTTCTGACAGTGTGGTATATTCTATTAGTGTGGTGTGCTCCGAGAGTGTTGTATGTTCTGACAGTGCGGTATGTTCTGACAGTGTGGTATGTTCTGACAGTGTGGTATATTCTGACAGTGTGGTATGTTCTGATAGTGTGGTATGTCCTGATAATGTGGTATGTTCTGATAGTGTGGTATGTTCTGACAGTGTGGTATGTTCTGACAGTGTGGTATGTTCTGTCTGTGTGGTATGTTCTGATAGTGTGGTATGTTCTGATACAGTGGAATGTTCTGACTGTGGTATGTTCTGACAGTGTGGTATGTTCTGATAGTGTGGTATGTTCTGACTGTGGTATGTTCTGACCGTGTGGTATGTTCTGACAGTGTGGTATGTTCTGACAGTGGTATGTTCTGACTGTGGTATGTTCTGACAGTGGTATGTTATGACTGTGGTATGTTCTGACAGTGTAGTGTGTTCTGATAGTGTGGTATGTTCTGACAGTGTGGTATGTTCTGACAGTGGTATGATCTGACAGTGTGGAATGTTCTGAGTGTGGTATGTTCTGACAGTGTAGTATGTTCTGACATTGTGGTATGTTCTGACAGTGTGGTATGTTCTGATAGTGTGGTATGTTCTGATAGTGTGGTATGTTCTGATAGTGTGGAATGTTCTGAGTGTGGTATGTTCTGACAGTGGGGTATGTTCTGATAGTGTGGTATGTTCTCACAGTGTGGTATGTTCTGACAGTGAGGTATGTTCTGATAGTGCGGTATGTTCTGATAGTGTGGTATGTTCTGACAGTTTGGTATGTTCTGACAGTGTGGTATGTTCTGACAGTGTGGTATGTTCTGACAGTGTGATATGTTCTGACAGTGTGGTATGTTCTGATAGTGTAGAATGTTCTAATAGTGTGGTATGTTCTGATAGTGTGGTATGTTCTCACTGTGGTATGTTCTTACAGTGTGGTATGTTCTGATAGTGTGGTATGTTCTCACAGTGTGGTATGTTCTGACAGTGCGGTATGTTCTGATAGTGCGGTATGTTCTGATAGTGTGGTATGTTCTGACAGTGTGGTATGTTCTGACAGTGCGGTATGTTCTGACAGTGTGGTATGTTCTGATATTGTGGAATGTTCTGACTGTGGTATGTTCTGACAGTGTGGTATGTTCTGACAATGTGGTATGTTCTGACTGTGGTATGTTCTGACAGTGTGGTATGTTCTGATAGTGTGGTATGTTCTGACAGTGTGGTATGTTCTGACAGTGTGCTATGTTCTGACAGTGTGGTATGTTCTGACAGTGTTTTATGTTCTGACAGTGTGGTATGTTCTGATAGTTTGGAATGTTCTGACTGGTATTTTCTGACAGTGTGGTATGTTCTGATAGTGTGGTGTGTTATGACAGTGTGGTATGTTCTGACTGTGGTATGTTCTGATAGTGAGGTATGTTCTGATTGTGTAGTATGTTCTGATTGTGTGGTATGTTCTGACAGTGTGGTATGTTCTGAGAGTGTGGTATGTTCTGACAGTGTGGTATGTTCTGATAGTGTGGTATGTTCTGACAGTGTTGTATGTTTTGACAGTATGGTATGTTCTGACAGTGTGGTATGTTCTGACAGTGCGGTATGTTCTGATAGTGTGGTATGTTCTGATAGTGTGGTATATTCTGATAGTGTGGTATAATCTGATAGTGAAGTATGTTCTGAGCAGTGTGGTATGTTCTGACAGTGTGGTATGTTCTGAGAGTGTGGTATGTTCTGACAGTGTGGTATATTCTATTAGTGTGGTATGTTCTGATAGTGTGGTATGTTCTGATAATGTGGTATGTTCTGATAGTGTGGTATGTTCTGACAGTGTGGTATGTTCTGACAGTGTGGTATGTTCTGTCTGTGAGGTATGTTCTGATAGTGTGGTATGTTCTGATACAGTGGAATGTTCTGACTGTGGTATGTTCTGACAGTGTGGTATGTTCTGATAGTGTGGTATGTTCTGACTGTGGTATGTTCTGACCGTGTGGTATGTTCTGACAGTGTGGTATGTTCTGACAGTGGTATGTTATGACTGTGGTATGTTCTGACTGTGGTATGTTCTGACAGTGGTATGTTATGACTGTGGTATGTTCTGACAGTGTAGTGTGTTCTGATAGTGTGGTATGTTCTGACAGTGTGGTATGTTCTGACAGTGGTATGATCTGACAGTGTGGAATGTTCTGAGTGTGGTATGTTCTGACAGTGTGGTATGTTCTGACAGTGTGGTATGTTCTGACAGTGTGGTATGTTCTGACAGTGTGGTATGTTCTGACAGTGTGGTATGTTCTGATAGTGTGGTATGATCTGATAGTGTGGTATGTTCTGATAGTGTGGAATGTTCTGAGTGTGGTATGTTCTGACAGTGTGCTATGTTCTGACAGTGCGGTATGTTCTGATAGTGTCGTATGTTCTGATAGTGTGGTATGCTCTGATAGTGTGGTATGTTCTGATAGTGAGGTATGTTCTGAGCAGTGTAGTATGTTCTGACAGTGTGGTATGTTCTGACAGTGTGGTATGTTCTGATAGTGTGGAATGTTCTGAATGTGGTATGTTCTGATAGTGTGGTATATTCTGACAGTGTGGTATGTTTTGACAGTGTGGTATGTTCAGATAGTGTGGTATGTTCTGATAGTGTGGTATGTTCTGATAGTGTGGTATGTTCTCACTGTGGTATGTTCTTACAGTGTGGTATGTTCTGATAGTGTGGTATGTTCTGACAGTGTGGTATGTTCTGACAGTGTGTTATGTTCTGACAGTGTGGTATGTTCTGATAGTGTGGAATGTTCTGACTGGTATGTTCTGACTGGTATGTTCTGATAGTGTGGTGTGTTCTGACAGTGTGATATGTTCTGACTGTGGTATGTTCTGATAGTGTGGTATGTTCTGATAGTGTGGTATGTTCTGATAATGTGGTATGTTCTGATTGTGTGGTATGTTCTGACAGTGTGGTATGTTCTGAGAGTGTGGTATGTTCTGACAGTGTGGTATGTTCTGACAGTGTGGTATGTTCTGATAGTGTGGTATGTTCTGATAGTGTAAAATGTTCTAAAAGTGTGGTATGTTCTGATAGTGTGGTATGTTCTGATAGTGTAAAATGTTCTAAAAGTGTGGTATGTTCTGACAGTGTGGTATGTTCTGACAGTGTGGTATGTTATGACAGTGTGCTATGTTCTGACAGTGTGGTATGTTCTGACAGTGTGGTATGTTCTGACAGTGTGGTATGTTCTGATAGTGTGGAATGTTCTGACTGGTATTTTCTGACAGTGTGGTATGTTCTGATTGTGTGGTATGTTCTGACAGTGTGGTATGTTCTGAGAGTGTGGTATGTTCTGACAGTGTGGTATGTTCTGATAGTGTGGTATGTTCTGACAGTGTTGTATGTTTTGACAGTGTGGTATGTTCTGACAGTGTGGTATGTTCTGACAGTGCTGTATGTTCTGATAGTGTGGTATGTTCTGATAGTGTGGTATATTCTGATAGTGTGGTATGTTCTGATAGTGAGGTATGTTCTGAGCAGTGTGGTATGTTCTGTCAGTGTTGTATGTTCTGACAGTGTGGTATGTTCTGACAGTGGTGTATGTTCTGACAGTGTGGAAAGTTCTGACAGTGAGGTATGTTCTGATAGTGTGGTATGTTCTGATAGTGTGGTATGTTCTGATAGTGAGGTATGTTCTGTGCAGTGTAGTATGTTCTGACAGTGTGGTATGTTCTGATAGTGTGGAATGTTCTGAGTGTGGTATGTTCTGACAGTGTGGTATGTTCTGACAGTGTGGTATGTTCTGACAGTGTGGTATGTTCTGATAGTGTGGTATGTTCTGATAGTGTGGTATGTTCTCACTGTGGTATGTTCTTACAGTGTGGTATGTTCTGATAGTGTGGTATGTTCTCACAGTGTGGTATGTTCTGACAGTGCGGTATGTTCTGATAGTGCGGGATGTTCTGATAGTGTGGTATGTTCTGACAGTGTGGTATGTTCTGACAGTGTGGTATGTTCTGACAGTGTGGTATGTTCTGACAGTGTGATATGTTCTGACAGTGTGGTATGTTCTGATAGTGTAGAATGTTCTAATAGTGTGGTATGTTCTGATAGTGTGGTATGTTCTGACAGTGTGGTATGTTCTGACAGTGCGGTATGTTCTGACAGTGTGGAATGTTCTGATATTGTGGAATGTTCTGACTGTGGTATGTTCTGACAGTGTGGTATGTTCTGACAATGTGGTATGTTCTGACTGTGGTATGTTCTGACAGTGTGGTATGTTCTGATAGTGTGGTATGTTCTGACAGTGTGGTATGTTCTGACAGTGTGCTATGTTCTGACAGTGTGGTATGTTCTGACAGTGTGGTATGTTCTGACAGTGTGGTATGTTCTGATAGTGTGGAATGTTCTGACTGGTATGTTCTGACAGTGTGGTATGTTCTGACAGTGTGGTATGTTCTGACAGTGTGGTATGTTCTGATAGTGTGGTATGTTCTGATAGTGTGGTATGTTCTCACTGTGGTATGTTCTTACAGTGTGGTATGTTCTGATAGTGTGGTATGTTCTCACAGTGTGGTATGTTCTGACAGTGCGGTATGTTCTGATAGTGCGGGATGTTCTGATAGTGTGGTATGTTCTGACAGTGTGGTATGTTCTGACAGTGTGGTATGTTCTGACAGTGTGGTATGTTCTGACAGTGTGATATGTTCTGACAGTGTGGTATGTTCTGATAGTGTAGAATGTTCTAATAGTGTGGTATGTTCTGATAGTGTGGTATGTTCTGACAGTGTGGTATGTTCTGACAGTGCGGTATGTTCTGACAGTGTGGAATGTTCTGATATTGTGGAATGTTCTGACTGTGGTATGTTCTGACAGTGTGGTATGTTCTGACAATGTGGTATGTTCTGACTGTGGTATGTTCTGACAGTGTGGTATGTTCTGATAGTGTGGTATGTTCTGACAGTGTGGTATGTTCTGACAGTGTGCTATGTTCTGACAGTGTGGTATGTTCTGACAGTGTGGTATGTTCTGACAGTGTGGTATGTTCTGATAGTGTGGAATGTTCTGACTGGTATTTTCTGACAGTGTGGTATGTTCTGATAGTGTGGTGTGTTCTGACAGTGTGGTATGTTCTGACTGTGGTATGTTCTGATAGTGAGGTATGTTCTGATTGTGTGGTATGTTCTGATTGTGTGGTATGTTCTGACAGTGTGGTATGTTCTGAGAGTGTGGTATGTTCTGACAGTGTGGTATGTTCTGATAGTGTGGTATGTTCTGACAGTGTTGTATGTTTTGACAGTGTGGTATGTTCTGACAGTGTGGTATGTTCTGACAGTGCGGTATGTTCTGATAGTGTGGTATGTTCTGATAGTGTGGTATATTCTGATAGTGTGGTATAATCTGATAGTGAAGTATGTTCTGAGCAGTGTGGTATGTTCTGTCAGTGTGGTATGTTCTGATAGTGTGCTATGTTCTGACAGTGTTGTATGTTCTGACAGTGGTATGTTCTGACAGTGTGGTATGTTCTGACAGTGTGGTATGTTCTGACAGTGTGGTATGTTCTAATAGTGTGGTATGTTCTGATAGTGTGGTATGTTCTGATAGTGTGGTATGTTCTCACTGTGGTATGTTCTTACTCTGGTATGTTCTGATAGTGTGGTATGTTCTCACTGTGTGGTATGTTCTGACAGTGTGGTACGTTCTGATAGTGCGGTATGTTCTGACAGTGTGGTATGTTCTGACAGTGTGGTATGTTCTGATAGTGTGGTATGTTCTGATAGTGTGGTATGTTCTGACAGTGTGGTATGTTCTGACAGTGTGGTATGTTCTGACAGTGTGGTATGTTCTGACAGTGTGATATGTTCTGACAGTGTGGTATGTTCTGATAGTGTAGAATGTTCTAATAGTGTGGTATGTTCTGATAGTGTGGTATGTTCTGACAGTGTGGTATGTTCTGACAGTGCGGTATGTTCTGACAGTGTGGTATGTTCTGACTGTGGTATGTTCTGACAGTGTGGTATATTCTGATAGTGTGGTATGTTCTGACAGTGTGGTATGTTCTGACAGTGTGTTATCTTCTGACAGTGTGGTATGTTCTGACAGTTTGGTATGTTCTGACAGTGTGGTATGTTCTAATAGTGTGGAATGTTCTGACTGGTATTTTCTGACAGTGTGGTATGTTCTGATAGTGTGGTGTGTTCTGACAGTGTGGTATGTTCTGACTGTTGTATGTTCTGATAGTGAGGTATGTTCTGATTGTGTGGTATGTTCTGATTGTGTGGTATGTTCTGACAGTGTTGTATGTTCTGAGAGTGTGGTATGTTCTGACAGTGTGGTATGTTCTGATAGTGTGGTATGTTCTGACAGTGTTGTATGTTTTGACAGTGTGGTATGTTCTGACAGTGTGGTATGTTCTGATAGTGTGGTATATTCTGATAGTGTGGTATGTTCTGATTGTGAGGTATGTTCTGAGCAGTGTGGTATGTTCTGTCAGTGTGGTATGTTCTGATAGTGTGGTATGTTCTGACAGTGTTGTATGTTCTGACAGTGTGGTATGTTCTGACAGTGTGGTATGTTCTGACAGTGCGGTATGTTCTGATAGTGTGGTATGTTATGATAGTGTGGTATGCTCTGATAGTGTGGTATGTTCTGATAGTGAGATATGTTCTGAGCAGTGTAGTATATTCTGACAGTGTGGTATGTTCTGACAGTGTGGTATGTTCTTATTATGTGGAATGTTCTGAATGTGGTATGTTCTGACAGTGTGGTATATTCTGGCAGTGTGGTATGTTTTGACAGTGTGGTATGTTCAGATAGTGTGGTATGTTCTGATAGTGTGGTATGTTCTGATAGTGTGGAATGTTCTCACAGTGTGGTATGTTCTGACAGTGTGATATGTTCTGATAGTGCGGTATGTTCTGACAGTGTGGTATGTTCTGACAGTGTGGTATGTTCTGATAGTGTGGTATATTCTGATAGTGTGGTATGTTCTGACAGTGTGGTATGTTCTGACAGTGTGTTATGTTCTGATAGTGTGGTATGTTCTGACAGTGTGGTATGTTCTGACAGTGTGGTATGTTCTGATAGTGTGGAATGTTCTGACTGGTATGTTCTGACAGTGTGGTATGTTCTGATAGTGTGGTGTGTTCTGACAGTGTGGTATGTTCTGACTGTGGTATGTTCTGATAGTGTGGTATGTTCTGATAGTGTGGTATGTTCTGATAATGTGGTATGTTCTGATTGTGTGGTATGTTCTGACAGTGTGGTATGTTCTGAGAGTGTGGTATGTTCTGACAGTGTGGTATGTTCTGACAGTGTGGTATGTTCTGATAGTGTGGTATGTTCTGATAGTGTAAAATGTTCTAAAAGTGTGGTATGTTCTGACAGTGTGGTATGTTCTGACAGTGTGGTATGTTCTGACAGTGTGGTATGTTCTGACAATGTGGTATATTCTGACTGTGGTATGCTATGACAGTGTGGTATGTTCTGACAGTGTGGTATGTTCTGACAATGTGGTATGTTCTGACTGTGGTATGTTCTGACAGTGTGGTATGTTCTGACAGTGTGGTATGTTCTGACAATGTGGTATGTTCTGACTGTGGTATGTTATGACAGTGTGTTATGTTCTGACAGTGTGGTATGTTCTGACAGTGTGGTATGTTCTGACAGTGTGGTATGTTCTGATAGTGTGGAATGTTCTGACTGGTATTTTCTGACAGTGTGGTATGTTCTGATTGTGTGGTATGTTCTGACAGTGTGGTATGTTCTGAGAGTGTGGTATGTTCTGACAGTGTGGTATGTTCTGATAGTGTGGTATGTTCTGACAGTGTTTTATGTTTTGACAGTGTGGTATGTTCTGACAGTGTGGTATGTTCTGACAGTGCGGTATGTTCTGATAGTGTGGTATGTTCTGATAGTGTGGTATGTTCTGATAGTGAGGTATGTTCTGAGCAGTGTGGTATGTTCTGTCAGTGTTGTATGTTCTGACAGTGTGGTATGTTCTGACAGTGGTGTATGTTCTGACAGTGTGGTATGTTCTGACAGTGTGGTATGTTCTGATAGTGTGGTATGTTCTGATAGTGTGGTATGTTCTGATAGTGAGGTATGTTCTGTGCAGTGTAGTATGTTCTGACAGTGTGGTATGTTCTGATAGTGTGGTATGTTCTGATTGTGTGGAATGTTCTGAGTGTGGTATGTTCTGCCAGTGTGGTATGTTCTGACAGTGTTGTATGTTCTGACAGTGTGATATGTTCTGATAGTGTGGTATGTTCTGATAGTGTGGTATGTTCTGATAGTGTGGTATGTTCTCACTGTGGTATGTTCTTACAGTGTGGTATGTTCTGATAGTGTGGTATGTTCTCACAGTGTGGTATGTTCTGACAGTGCAGTATGTTCTGATAGTGCGGTATGTTCTGATAGTGTGGTATGTTCTGACAGTGTGGTATGTTCTGACAGTGTGATATGTTCTGACAGTGTGGTATGTTCTGATAGTGTAGAATGTTCTAATAGTGTGGTATGTTCTGATAGTGTGGTATGTTCTGACAGTGTGGTATGTTCTGACAGTGCGGTATGTTCTGATAGTGTGGAATGTTCTGATATTGTGGAATGTTCTGACTGTGGTATGTTCTGACAGTGTGGTATGTTCTGACAATGTGGTATGTTCTGACTGTGGTATGTTCTGACAGTGTGGTATGTTCTGATAGTGTGGTATGTTCTGACAGTGTGGTATGTTCTGACAGTGTGCTATGTTCTGACAGTGTGGTATGTTCTGACAGTGTGGTATGTTCTGACAGTGTGGTATGTTCTGATAGTGTGGAATGTTCTGACTGGTATTTTCTGACAGTGTGGTATGTTCTGATAGTGTGGTGTGTTCTGACAGTGTGGTATGTTCTGACTGTGGTATGTTCTGATAGTGAGGTATGTTCTGATTGTGTGGTATGTTCTGATTGTGTGGTATGTTCTGACAGTGTGGTATGTTCTGAGAGTGTGGTATGTTCTGACAGTGTGGTGTGTTCTGATAGTGTGGTATGTTCTGACAGTGTTGTATGTTTTGACAGTGTGGTATGTTCTGACAGCGTGGTATGTTCTGACAGTGCGGTATGTTCTGATAGTGTGGTATGTTCTGATAGTGTGGTATATTCTGATAGTGTGGTATAATCTGATAGTGAAGTATGTTCTGAGCAGTGTGGTATGTTCTGTCAGTGTGGTATGTTCTGATAGTGTGCTATGTTCTGACAGTGTTGTATGTTCTGACAGTGGTATGTTCTGAGAGTGTGGTATGTTCTGACAGTGTGGTATGTTCTGACAGTGTGGTATGTTCTAATAGTGTGGTATGTTCTGATAGTGTGGTATGTTCTCACTGTGGTATGTTCTTACTGTGGTATGTTCTGATAGTGTGGTATGTTCTCACTGTGTGGTATGTTCTGACAGTGTGGTATGTTCTGATAGTGCGGAATGTTCTGACAGTGTGGTATGTTATGACAGTGTGGTATGTTCTGATAGTGTGGTATGTTCTGATAGTGTGGTATGTTCTGACAGTGTGGTATGTTCTGACAGTGTGGTATGTTCTGACAGTGTGATATGTTCTGACAGTGCGGTATGTTCTGACAGTGTGGTATGTTCTGACTGTGGTATGTTCTTACAGTGTGGTATATTCTGATAGTGTGGTATGTTCTGACAGTGTGGTATGTTCTGACAGTGTGTTATGTTCTGACAGTGTGGTATGTTCTGACAGTTTGGGATGTTCTGACAGTGTGGTATGTTCTAATAGTGTGGAATGTTCTGACTGGTATTTTCTGACAGTGTGGTATGTTCTGATAGTGTGGTGTGTTCTGACAGTGTGGTATGTTCTGACTGTGGTATGTTCTGATAGTGAGGTATGTTCTGATTGTGTGGTATGTTCTGATTGTGTGGTATGTTCTGACAGTGTTGTATGTTCTGAGAGTGTGGTATGTTCTGACATTGTGGTATGTTCTGATAGTGTGGTATGTTCTGACAGTGTTGTATGTTTTGACAGTGTGGTATGTTCTGACAGTGTGGTATGTTCTGATAGTGTGGTATATTCTGATAGTGTGGTATGTTCTGATAGTGAGGTATGTTCTGAGCAGTGTGATATGTTCTGACAGTGTGGTATGTTCTGATAGTTTGGTATGTTCTGACAGTGTTGTATGTTCTGACAGTGTGGTATGTTCTGACAGTGTGGTATGTTCTGACAGTGCGGTATGTTCTGATAGTGTGGTATGTTATGATAGTGTGGTATGCTCTGATAGTGTGGTATGTTCTGATAGTGAGGTATGTTCTGAGCAGTGTAGTATGTTCTGACAGTGTGGTATGTTCTGACAGTGTGGTATGTTCTGATAGTGTGGAATGTTCTGAATGTGGTATGTTCTGACAGTGTGGTATATTCTGGCAGTGTGGTATGTTTTGACAGTGTGGTATGTTCAGATAGTGTGGTATGTTCTGATAGTGTGGTATGTTCTGATAGTGTGGTATGTTCTTACTGTGGTATGTTCTTACAGTGTGGTATGTTCTGATAGTGTGGTATGTTCTCACAGTGTGGTATGTTCTGACAGTGCGGTATGTTCTGATAGTGCGGTATGTTCTGACAGTGTGGTATGTTCTGACAGTGTGGTATGTTCTGATAGTGTGGTATATTCTGATAGTGTGGTATGTTCTGACAGTGTGGTATGTTCTGACAGTGTGCTATGTTCTGATAGTGTGGTATGTTCTGACAGTGTGGTATGTTCTGACAGTGTGGTATGTTCTGATAGTGTGGAATGTTCTGACTGGTATGTTCTGACAGTGTGGTATGTTCTGATGGTGTGGTGTGTTCTGACAGTGTGGTATGTTCTGACTGTGGTATGTTCTGATAGTGTGGTATGTTCTGATAGTGTGGTATGTTCTGACAGTGTTGTATGTTTTGACAGTGTGGTATGTTCTGACAGTGTGGTATGTTCTGACAGTGCGGTATGTTCTGATAGTGTGGTATGTTCTGATAGTGTGGTATGTTCTGATAGTGAGGTATGTTCTGTGCAGTGTAGTATGTTCTGACAGTGTGGTATGTTCTGATAGTGTGGTATGTTCTGATAGTGTGGAATGTTCTGAGTGTGGTATGTTCTGCCAGTGTTGTATGTTCTGACAGTGTGGTATGTTCTGACAGTGTGATATGTTCTGATAGTGTGGTATGTTCTGATAGTGTGGTATGTTCTGATAGTGTGGTATGTTCTCACTGTGGTATGTTCTTACAGTGTGGTATGTTCTGATAGTGTGGTATGTTCTCACAGTGTGGTATGTTCTGACAGTGCGGTATGTTCTGATAGTGCGGTATGTTCTGATAGTGTGGTATGTTCTGACAGTGTGGTATGTTCTGACAGTGTGATATGTTCTGACAGTGTGGTATGTTCTGATAGTGTAGAATGTTCTAATAGTGTGGTATGTTCTGATAGTGTGGTATGTTCTGACAGTGCGGTATGTTCTGATAGTGTGGAATGTTCTGATATTGTGGAATGTTCTGACTGTGGTATGTTCTGACAGTGTGGTATGTTCTGACAATGTGGTATGTTCTGACTGTGGTATGTTCTGACAGTGTGGTATGTTCTGATAGTGTGGTATGTTCTGACAGTGTGGTATGTTCTGACAGTGTGCTATGTTCTGACAGTGTGGTATGTTCTGACAGTGTGGTATGTTCTGACAGTGTGGTATGTTCTGATAGTGTGGAATGTTCTGACTGGTATTTTCTGACAGTGTGGTATGTTCTGATTGTGTGGTATGTTCTGACAGTGTGGTATGTTCTGAGAGTGTGGTATGTTCTGACAGTGTGGTATGTTCTGATAGTGTGGTATGTTCTGACAGTGTTTTATGTTTTGACAGTGTGGTATGTTCTGACAGTGTGGTATGTTCTGACAGTGCGGTATGTTCTGATAGTGTGGTATGTTCTGATAGTGTGGTATGTTCTGATAGTGAGGTATGTTCTGAGCAGTGTGGTATGTTCTGTCAGTGTTGTATGTTCTGACAGTGTGGTATGTTCTGACAGTGGTGTATGTTCTGACAGTGTGGTATGTTCTGACAGTGTGGTATGTTCTGATAGTGTGGTATGTTCTGTCTGTGTGGTATGTTCTGATAGTGTGGTATGTTCTGATACAGTGGAATGTTCTGACTGTGGTATGTTCTGACAGTGTGGTATGTTCTGATAGTGTGGTATGTTCTGACTGTGGTATGTTCTGACCGTGTGGTATGTTCTGACAGTGTGGTATGTTCTGACAGTGGTATGTTATGACTGTGGTATGTTCTGACTGTGGTATGTTCTGACAGTGGTATGTTATGACTGTGGTATGTTCTGACAGTGTAGTGTGTTCTGATAGTGTGGTATGTTCTGACAGTGTGGTATGTTCTGACAGTGGTATGATCTGACAATGTGGAATGTTCTGAGTGTGGTATGTTCTGACAGTGTGGTATGTTCTGACAGTGTGGTATGTTCTGATATTGTGGAATGTTCTGACTGTGGTATGTTCTGACAGTGTGGTATGTTCTGACAGTGTGGTATGTTCTGATAGTGTAGAATGTTCTGAGTGTGGTATATTCTGACAGTGGGGTATGTTCTGACAGTGTGGTATGTTCTGACAGTGCGGTATGTTCTGACAGTGTGGTATGTTCTGATATTGTGGAATGTTCTGACTGTGGTATGTTCTGACAGTGTGGTATGTTCTGACAATGTGGTATGTTCTGACTGTGGTATGTTCTGACAGTGTGGTATGTTCTGATAGTGTGGTATGTTCTGACAGTGTGGTATGTTCTGATAGTGTGGTATGTTCTGACATTGTGGTATGTTCTGACTGGTATGTTCTGAGAGTGGTATGTTCTGACTGTGGTATGTTCTGACTGTGGTGTGTTCTGACAGTGTGGTATGTTCTGATAGTGTAGTATGTTCTGACAGTGTGGTATGTTCCTACAGTGGTATGTTCTGACAGTGTGGTATGTTCTGACTGTGTGGTATGTTCTGATAGTGTGGTATGTTCTGACAGTGTGGTATGTTCTGACAGTGTGGTATGTTCTGACAGTGTGGTATGTTCTGATAGTGTTGTATGTTCTGACTGTGGTATGTTCTGACAGTGTGTTATGTTCTGATAGTGTTGTATGTTCTGACTGGTATGTTCTGACAGTGTGGTATGTTCTGACAGTGGTATGTTCTGACTGTGGTATGTTCTGACAGTGGTATGTTCTGACTGTGGTATGTTCTGACAGTGTGGTATGTTCTGATAGTGTGGTATGTTCTGACAGTGTGGTATGGTCTGACAGTGGTATGTTCTAAAAGTGTGGTATGTTCTGATATTGTGGTATGTTCTGACAGTGTGATATGTTCTGATAGTGTGGTATGTTCTGATAGTGTGGTATGTTCTGATAGTGTGGTATGTTCTGACAGTGTGGTATGTTCTGACAGTGTGGTATGTTCTGACAGTGTGGTATGTTCTGATAGTGTGGTATGTTCTGACTGTGGTATGTTCTGACAGTGTGGTATGTTCTGATAGTGTTGTATGTTCTGACTGGTATGTTCTGAGAGTGTGGTATGTTCTGACAGTGGTATGTTCTGACTGTGGTATGTTCTGACAGTTGTATGTTCTGACTGTGGTATGTTCTGACAGTGTGGTATGTTCTGATAGTGTGGTATGTTCTGACAGTGTGGTATGTTCTGACAGTGGTATGTTCTAACAGTGTGGTATGTTCTGATATTGTGGTATGTTCTGACAGTGTGATATGTTCTGATAGTGTGGTATGTTCTGACAGTGTGGTATGTTCTGACAGTGTGGTATGCTCTGACAGTGTGGTATGTTCTGACAGTGTGGTATGTTCTGACAGCATGGTATATTCTGACAGTGTGGTATGTTCTGACAGTGTGGTATGTTCTGACAGTGTGGTATGAACTGATAGTGTGATATGTTCTGACAGTGTGGTATGTTCTAACTGTGGTATGTCCTGACAGTGTGGTATGTTCTGACAGTGTGGTATGTTCTGACAGTGTGGTATGTTCTGACAGTGTGGTATGTTCTGACAGTGTGGTATGTTCTGACAGTGTGGTATGTTCTGACAGTGTGGTATGTTCTGACAATGTGGTATGTTCTGATAGTGTGGTATGTTCTGACAGTGTGGTATGCTCTGATAGTGTGCTATGTTCTGACAGTGTGGTATGTTCTGACAGTGTGGTATGATCTGACAGTGTGGTATGTTCTGACAGTGTGGTATGTTCTGACAGTGTGGTATGTTCTGACAGTGTAGCATGTTCAGACAGTGTGGTATGTTCTGATAGTGTGGTATGTTCTGATAGTGTGGTATTTTCTGATAGTGTGGTATGTTCTGACAGTGTGGTATGTTCTGACAGTGTGGTATGTTCTGACAGTGTGGTATGTTCTGACTGTGGTATGTTCTGACAGTGTGATATATTCTGATAGTGTGGTATGTTCTGACAGTGTGGTATGTTCTGACAGTGTGTTATGTTCTGACAGTGTGTTATGCTCTGACAGTGTGGTATGTTCTGACAGTGTGGTATGTTCTGATAGTGTGGAATGTTCTGACTGGTATTTTCTGACAGTGTGGTATGTTCTGATAGTGTGGTGTGTTCTGACAGTGTGGTATGTTCTGACTGTGGTATGTTCTGATAGTGAGGTATGTTCTGATTGTGTGGTATGTTCTGATTGTGTAGTATGTTCTGACAGTGTTGTATGTTCTGAGAGTGTGGTATGTTCTGACAGTGTGTTATGTTCTGATAGTGTGGTATGTTCTGACAGTGTTTTATATTTTGACAGTGTTGTATGTTCTGAGAGTGTGGTATGTTCTGACAGTGCGGTATGTTCTGATATTGTGGTATGTTCTGATAGTGTGGTATATTCTGATAGTGTGGTATGTTCTGATAGTGAGGTATTTTCTGAGCAGTGTGGTATGTTCTGTCAGTGTGGTATGTTCTGATAGTGTGGTATGTTCTGAGAGTGTTGTATGTTCTGACAGTGTGGTATGTTCTGACAGTGTGGTATGTTCTGACAGTGCGGTATTATCTGATAGTGTGGTATGTTCTGATAGTGTGGTATGCTCTGATAGTTTGGTATGTTCTGATAGTGAGGTATGTTCTGAGCAGTGTAGTATGTTCTGACAGTGTGGTATGTTCTGACAGTGTGGTATGTTCTGATAGTGTGGAATGTTCTGAATCTGGTATGTTCTGACAGTGTGGTTTGTTCTGACAGTGTTGTATGTTCTGACAGTGTGGTATGTTCAGATAGTGTGGTATGTTCTGATAGTGTGGTATGTTCTGATAGTGTGGTATGTTCTCACTGTGGTATGTTCTTACAGTGTGGTATGTTCTGACAGTGTGGTATGTTCTGATAGTGTGGTATGTTCTGATAGTGTGGTATGTTCTGACAGTGTGGTATGTTCTGACAGTGTGTTATGTTCTGACAGTGTGGTATGTTCTGACAGTGTGGTATGTTCTGACAGTGTGGTATGTTCTGATAGTGTGGAATGTTCTGACTGGTATGTTCTGACAGTGTGGTATGTTCTGATAGTGTGGTGTGTTCTGACAGTGTGGTATGTTCTGACTGTGGTATGTTCTGATAGTGTGGTATGTTCTGATAGTGTGGTATGTTCTGATAATGTGGTATGTTCTGATTGTGTGGTATGTTCTGACAGTGTGGTATGTTCTGAGAGTGTGGTATGTTCTGACAGTGTGGTATGTTCTGACAGTGTGGTATGTTCTGATAGTGTGGTATGTTCTGATAGTGTAGAATGTTCTAAAAGTGTGGTATGTTCTGCCAGTGTGGTATGTTCTGACAGTGTGGTATGTTCTGACAGTGTGGTATGTTCTGACAATGTGGTATGTTCTGACTGTGGTATGCTATGACAGTGTGTTATGTTCTGACAGTGTGGTATGTTCTGACAGTGTGGTATGTTCTGACAGTGTGGTATGTTCTGATAGAGTGGAATGTTCTGACTGGTATTTTCTGACAGTGTGGTATGTTCTGATAGTGTGATTTTTTCTGACAGTGTGGTATGTTCTGACTGTGGTATGTTCTGATAGTGTGGTATGTTCTGATTGTGTGGTATGTTCTGATTGTGTGGTATGTTCTGACAGTGTGGTATGTTCTGAGAGTGTGGTATGTTCTGATAGTGTGGTATGTTCTGATAGTGTGGTATGCTCTGACAGTGTTGTATGTTTTGACAGTGTGGTATGTTCTGACAGTGTGGTATGTTCTGACAGTGCGGTATGTTCTGATAGTGTGGTATGTTCTGATAGTGTGGTATGTTCTGATAGTGTGGTATGTTCTGATAGTGAGGTATGTTCTGAGCAGTGTAGTATGTTCTGACATTGTGGTATGTTCTGATAGTGTGGTATGTTCTGATAGTGTGGTATGTTCTGACAGTGTGGTATGTTCTGACAGTGTGGTATGTTCTGACAGTGTGGTATGTTCTGACAGTGTGGTATGTTCTGATAGTGTGGTATGTTCTGATAGTGTGGTATGTTCTCACTGTGGTATGTTCTTACAGTGTGGTATGTTCTGATAGTGTGGTATGTTCTCACAGTGTGGTATGTTCTGACTGTGCGGTATGTTCTGATAGTGCGTTATGTTCTGATAGTGTGGTATGTTCTGACAGTGTGGTATGTTCTGACAGTGTGGTATGTTCTGACAGTGTGGTATGTTCTGACAGTGTGATATGTTCTGACAGTGTGGTATATTCTGATAGTGTAGAATGTACTAATAGTGTGGTATGTTCTGATAGTGTGGGATGTTCTGACAGTGTGGTATGTTCTGACAGTGCGGTATGTTCTGACAGTGTGGTATGTTCTGATATTGTGGAATGTTTTGACTGTGGTATGTTCTGACAGTGTGGTATGTTCTGACAATGTGGTATGTTCTGACTGTGGTATGTTCTGACAGTGTGGTATATTCTGATAGTGTGGTATGTTCTGACAGTGTGGTATGTTCTGACAGTGTGGTATGTTCTGACAGTGTGGTATGTTCTGACAGTGTGGTATGTTCTGACAGTGTGGTATGTTCTGATAGTGTGGAATGTTCTGACTGGTATTTTCTGACAGTGTGGTATGTTCTGATAGTGTGGTGTGTTCTGACAGTGTGGTATGTTCTGACTGATATGTTCTGATAGTGAGGTATGTTCTGATTGTGTGGTATGTTCTGAATGTGTGGTATGTTCTGACAGTGTGGTATGTGCTGAGAGTGTGGTATGTTCTGACAGTGTGGTATGTTCTGATAGTGTGGTATGTTCTGACAGTGTTGTATGTTTTGACAGTGTGGTATGTTCTGACAGTGTGGTATGTTCTGACAGTGCGGTATGTTCCGATAGTGTGGTATGTTCTGATAGTGTGGTATATTCTGATAGTGTGGTATAATCTGATAGTGAGGTATGTTCTGAGCAGTGTGGTATGTTCTGTCAGTGTGGTATGTTCTGACAGTGTGGTATGTTCTGACAGTGTGGTATGTTCTGACAGTGCGGTATGTTCTGATAGTGTGGTATGTTCTGGTAGTGTGGTATGTTCTGATAGTGTGGTATGTTCTGATAGTGAGGTATGTTCTGATAGTGTGGAATGTTCTGACTGTGGTATGTTCTGACAGTTTGATATGTTCTGACAGTGTGGTATGTTCTGACAGTGTGGTATGTTCAGATAGTGTGGTATGTTCTGATAGTGTGGTATGTTCTGATAGTGTGGTATGTTCTCACTGTGGTATGTTCTTACAGTGTGGTATGTTCTGATAGTGTGGTATGTTCTGACAGTGTTGTATGTTTTGACAGTGTGGTATGTTCTGACAGTGTGGTATGTTCTGACAGTGCGGTATGTTCCGATAGTGTGGTATGTTCTGATAGTGTGGTATATTCTGATAGTGTGGTATAATCTGATAGTGAGGTATGTTCTGAGCAGTGTGGTATGTTCTGTCAGTATGGTATGTTCTGACAGTGTTGTATGTTCTGACAGTGTGGTATGTTCTGACAGTGTGGTATGTTCTGACAGTGCGGTATGTTCTGATAGTGTGGTATGTTCTGATAGTGTGGTATGTTCTGATAGTGTGGTATGTTCTGATAGTGTGGTATGTTCTGATAGTGTGGTATGTTCTGATAGTGAGGTATGTTCTGAGCAGTGTAGTATGTTCTGACAGTGTGGTATGTTTTGATAGTATGGTATGTTCTGATAGTGTGGAATGTTCTGACTGTGGTATGTTCTGACAGTTTGATATGTTCTGACAGTGTGGTATGTTCTGACAGTGTGGTATGTTCAGATAGTGTGGTATGTTCTGATAGTGTGATATGTTCTGATAGTGTGGTATGTTCTCACTGTGGTATGTTCTTACAGTGTGGTATGTTCTGATAGTGAGGTATGTTCTCACAGTGTGGTATGTTCTGACAGTGTGGTATGTTCTGATAGTGCGGTATGTTCTGACAGTGTGGTATGTTCTGACAGTGTGGTATGTTCTGAAAGTGTGGTATGGTCTGATAGTGTGGTATGTTCTGACAGTGTGGTATGTTCTGACAGTGTGCTATGTTCTGACAGTGTGGTATGTTCTGACAGTGTGGTATGTTCTGACAGTGTGGTATGTTCTGATAGTGTGGAATGTTCTGACTGGTATGTTCTGACTGGTATGTTCTGACAGTGTGGTTTGTTCTGATAGTGTGGTGTGTTCTGACAGTGTGGTATGTTCTGACTGTGGTATGTTCTGATAGTGTGGTATGTTCTGATAGTGTGGTATGTTCTGATAATGTGGTATGTTCTGATTGTGTGGTATGTTCTGAGAGTGTGGTATGTTCTGACAGTGTGGTATGTTCTGACAGTGTGGTTTGTCCTGATAGTGTGGTATGTTCTGATAGTGTAGAATGTTCTAATAGTGTGGTATGTTCTGATAATGTGGTATGTTCTGATTGTGTGGTATGTTCTGAGAGTGTGGTATGTTCTGACAGTGTGGTATGTTCTGACAGTGTGGTATGTTCTGATAGTGTGGTGTGTTCTGACAGTGTGGTATGTTCTGACTATGTTCTGATAGTGTGATATGTTCTGATTGTGTTGTATGTTCTAATAGTGTGGTATGTTCTGATAGTGAGGTATGTTCTGAGCAGTGTGGTATGTTCTGTCAGTGTTGTATGTTCTTACAGTGTGGTATGTTCTGACAGTGTTGTATGTTCTGACAGTGTGGTATGTTCTGACAGTGTGGTATGTTCTGAGAGTGCGGTATGTTCTGATAGTGTGGTATGTTCTGATAGTGTGGTATGTTCTGATAGTGTGGTATGTTCTGATAGTGAGGTATGTTCTGAGCAGTGTAGTATATTCTGACAGTGTGGTATGTTCTGATAGTGTGGTATGTTCTGATAGTGTGGTATGTTCTGACAGTGTGGTATGTTCTGACAGTGTGGTATGTTCTGACAGTGTGGTATGTTCTGACAGTGTGGTATGTTCTGATAGTGTGGTATGTTCTGATAGTGTGGTATGTTCTGACTGTGGTATGTTCTGACAGTGTGGTATGTGCTGATAGTATGGTGTGTTCTGACAGTGTGGTATGTTCTGATAGTATGGTGTGTTCTGACAGTGTGGTATGTTCTGACTATGTTCTGATAGTGTGATATGTTCTGATTGTGTTGTATGTTCTAATAGTGTGGTATGTTCTGATAGTGAGGTATGTTCTGAGCAGTGTGGTATGTTCTGTCAGTGTTGTATGTTCTGACAGTGTGGTATGTTCTGACAGTGTTGTATGTTCTGACAGTGTGGTATGTTCTGACAGTGCGGTATGTTCTGATAGTGTGGTATGTTCTGATAGTGTGGTATGTTCTGATAGTGTGGTATGTTCTGATAGTGTGGTATGTTCTGATAGTGAGGTATGTTCTGAGCAGTGTAGTATGTTCTGACAGTGTGGTATGTTCTGACAGTGTGGTATGTTCTGACAGTGTGGTATGTTCTGACAGTGTGGTATGTTCTGACAGTGTGGTATGTTCTGATAGTGTGGTATGTTCTGATAGTGTGGTATGTTCTCACTGTGGTATGTTCTTACAGTGTGGTATGTTCTGATAGTGTGGTATGTTCTCACAGTGTGGTATGTTCTGACAGTGCGGTATGTTCTGATAGTGCGGTATGTTCTGATAGTGTGCGGTATGTTCTGATAGTGTGGTATGTTCTGACAGTGTGGTATGTTCTGACAGTGTGGTATGTTCTGACAGTGTGGTATGTTCTGACAGTGTGATATGTTCTGACAGTGTGGTATGTTCTGATAGTGTAGAATGTTCTAATAGTGTGGTATGTTCTGATAGTGTGGTATGTTCTGACAGTGTGATATGTTCTGACAGTGCGGTATGTTCTGACAGTGTGGTATGTTCTGATATTGTGGAATGTTCTGACTGTGGTATGTTCTGACAGTGTGGTATGTTCTGACAATGTGGTATGTTCTGACTGTGGTATGTTCTGACAGTGTGGTATGTTCTGATAGTGTGGTATGTTCTGACAGTGTGGTATATTCTGACAGTGTGGTATGTTCTGACAGTGTGGTATGTTCTGACAGTGTGGTATGTTCTGACAGTGTGGTATGTTCTGACAGTGTGATATGTTCTGATAGTGTGGTATGTTCTGATAGTGTGGTATGTTCTGACAGTGTGGTATGTTCTGACAGTGTGGTATGTTCTGTCTGTGTGGTATGTTCTGATAGTGTGGTATGTTCTGATACAGTGGAATGTTCTGACTGTGGTATGTTCTGACAGTGTGGTATGTTCTGATAGTGTGCTATGTTCTGACTGTGGTATGTTATGACTGTGGTATGTTCTGACTGTGGTATGTTCTGACAGTGGTATGTTATGACTGTGGTATGTTCTGACAGTGTAGTGTGTTGTGGTAGTGTGGTATGTTCTGACAGTGTGGCATGTTCTGACAGTGGTATGATCTGACAGTGTGGTATGTTCTGACAGTGTGGTATGTTCTGATAGTATGGTATTTTCTGACAGTATGGTATGTTCTAACATTGTGGTATGTTATGAAAGTGTGGTATGTTTTGACAGTGTGGTATGTTCTGATAGTGTGGTATGTTCTGACTGTGGTATGTTCTGACAGCGTGGTATGTTCTGATAATGTTTTATGTTCTGACTGGTATGTTCTGACAGTGGTATGTTCTGACTGTGGTGTGTTCTGACAGTGTGGTATGTTCTGATAGTGTAGTATGTTCTGACAGTGTGGTATGTTCTGACAGTGCGGTATGTTCTGATAGTGTGGTATGTTCTGATAGTGTGGTATGTTCTGATAGTGTGGTATGTTCTGATAGTGAGGTATGTTCTGAGCAGTGTAGTATGTTCTGACAGTGTGGTATGTTTTGATAGTGTGGTATGTTCTGATAGTGTGGAATGTTCTGACTGTGGTATGTTCTGACAGTTTGATATGTTCTGACAGTGTGGTATGTTCTGACAGTGTTGTATGTTTTGACAGTGTGGTATGTTCTGACAGTGTGGTATGTTCTGACAGTGCGGTATGTTCTGATAGTGTGGTATGTTCTGATAGTGTGGTATATTCTGATAGTGTGGTATAATCTGATAGTGAGGTATGTTCTGAGCAGTGTGGTATGTTCTGTCAGTGTGGTATGTTTTGACAGTGTTGTATGTTCTGACAGTGTGGTATGTTCTGACAGTGTGGTATGTTCTGACAGTGCGGTATGTTCTGATAGTGTGGTATGTTCTGATAGTGTGGTATGTTCTGATAGTGTGGTATGCTCTGATAGTGAGGTATGTTCTGAGCAGTGTAGTATGTTCTGACAGTGTGGTATGTTCTGATAGTGTGCTATGTTCTGACTATGGTATGTTTTGACCGTGTGGTATGTTCTGACAGTGTGGTATGTTCTGATAGTATGGTATTTTCTGACAGTATGGTATGTTCTAACATTGTGGTATGTTATGAAAGTGTGGTATGTTTTGACAGTGTGGTATGTTCTGATAGTGTGGTATGTTCTGACTGTGGTATGTTCTGACAGCGTGGTATGTTCTGATAATGTTTTATGTTCTGACTGGTATGTTCTGACAGTGGTATGTTCTGACTGTGGTATGTTCTGACTGTGGTGTGTTCTGACAGTGTGGTATGTTCTGATAGTGTAGTATGTTCTGACAGTGTGGTATGTTCTGACAGTGCGGTATGTTCTGATAGTGTGGTATGTTCTGATAGTGTGGTATGTTCTGATAGTGTGGTATGTTCTGATAGTGAGGTATGTTCTGAGCAGTGTAGTATGTTCTGACAGTGTGGTATGTTTTGATAGTGTGGTATGTTCTGATAGTGTGGAATGTTCTGACTGTGGTATGTTCTGACAGTTTGATATGTTCTGACAGTGTGGTATGTTCTGACAGTGTTGTATGTTTTGACAGTGTGGTATGTTCTGACAGTGTGGTATGTTCTGACAGTGCGGTATGTTCTGATAGTGTGGTATGTTCTGATAGTGTGGTATATTCTGATAGTGTGGTATAATCTGATAGTGAGGTATGTTCTGAGCAGTGTGGTATGTTCTGTCAGTGTGGTATGTTTTGACAGTGTTGTATGTTCTGACAGTGTGGTATGTTCTGACAGTGTGGTATGTTCTGACAGTGCGGTATGTTCTGATAGTGTGGTATGTTCTGATAGTGTGGTATGTTCTGATAGTGTGGTATGCTCTGATAGTGAGGTATGTTCTGAGCAGTGTAGTATGTTCTGACAGTGTGGTATGTTCTGATAGTGTGGTATGTTCTGATAATGTGGAATGTTCTGACTGTGGTATGTTCTGACAGTGTGGTATGTTCTGATAGTGTGCTATGTTCTGACTATGGTATGTTCTGACCGTGTGGTATGTTCTGACAGTGTGGTATGTTCTGACAGTGGTATGTTATGACTGTGGTATGTTCTGACTGTGGTATGTTCTGATAGTGGTATGTTATGACTGTGGTATGTTCTGACAGTGTAGTGTGTTGTGGTAGTGTGGTATGTTCTGACAGTGTGGTATGTTCTGACAGTGGTATGATCTGACAGTGTGGTATGTTCTGACAGTGTGGTATGTTCTGATAGTATGGTATTTTCTGACAGTATGGTATGTTCTAACATTGTGGTATGTTATGAAAGTGTGGTATGTTTTGACAGTGTGGTATGTTCTGATAGTGTGGTATGTTCTGACTGTGGTATGTTCTGACAGCGTGGTATGTTCTGATAATGTTTTATGTTCTGACTGGTATGTTCTGACAGTGGTATGTTCTGAGTGTGGTGTGTTCTGACAGTGTGGTATGTTCTGATAGTGTAGTATGTTCTGACAGTGTGGTATGTTCTGACAGTGCGGTATGTTCTGATAGTGTGGTATGTTCTGATAGTGTGGTATGTTCTGATAGTGTGGTATGTTCTGATAGTGAGGTATGTTCTGAGCAGTGTAGTATGTTCTGACAGTGTGGTATGTTTTGATAGTGTGGTATGTTCTGATAGTGTGGAATGTTCTGACTGTGGTATGTTCTGACAGTTTGATATGTTCTGACAGTGTGGTATGTTCTGACAGTGTTGTATGTTTTGACAGTGTGGTATTTTCTGACAGTGTGGTATGTTCTGACAGTGCGGTATGTTCTGATAGTGTGGTATGTTCTGATAGTGTGGTATATTCTGATAGTGTGGTATAATCTGATAGTGAGGTATGTTCTGAGCAGTGTGGTATGTTCTGTCAGTGTGGTATGTTTTGACAGTGTTGTATGTTCTGACAGTGTGGTATGTTCTGACAGTGTGGTATGTTCTGACAGTGCGGTATGTTCTGATAGTGTGGTATGTTCTGATAGTGTGGTATGTTCTGATAGTGTGGTATGCTCTGATAGTGAGGTATGTTCTGAGCAGTGTAGTATGTTCTGACAGTGTGGTATGTTCTGATAGTGTGGTATGTTCTGATAGTATGGTATGTTCTGATAGTGTGGTATGTTCTGATAGTGAGGTATGTTCTGAGCAGTGTAGTATGTTCTGACAGTGTGGTATGTTTTGATAGTGTGGTATGTTCTGATAGTGTGGAATGTTCTGACTGTGGTATGTTCTGACAGTTTGATATGTTCTGACAGTGTGGTATGTTCTGACAGTGTGGTATGTTCAGATAGTGTGATATGTTCTGATAGTGTGGTATGTTCTCACTGTGGTGTGTTCTTACAGTGTGGTATGTTCTGATAGTGAGGTATGTTCTCACAGTGTGGTATGTTCTGACAGTGTGGTATGTTCTGATAGTGCGGTATGTTCTGACAGTGTGGTATGTTCTGACAGTGTGGTATGTTCTGAAAGTGTGGTATGTTCTGACAGTGTGGTATGTTCTGACAGTGTGCTATGTTCTGACAGTGTGGTTTGTTCTGACAGTGTGGTATGTTCTGACAGTGTGGTATGTTCTGATAGTGTGGAATGTTCTGACTGGTATGTTCTGACAGTGTGGTTTGTTCTGATAGTGTGGTGTGTTCTGACAGTGTGGTATGTTCTGACTGTGGTATGTTCTGATAGTGTGGTATGTTCTGATAGTGTGGTATGTTCTGATAATGTGGTATGTTCTGATTGTGTGGTATGTTCTGAGAGTGTGGTATGTTCTGACAGTGTGGTATGTTCTGACAGTGTGGTTTGTTCTGATAGTGTGGTATGTTCTGATAGTGTAGAATGTTTTAATAGTGTGGTATGTTCTGACAGTGTGGTATGTTCTGATAGTATGGTGTGTTCTGACAGTGTGGTATGTTCTGATAGTGTGGTGTGTTCTGACAGTGTGGTATGTTCTGACTATGTTCTGATTGTGTGATATGTTCTGATTGTGTTGTATGTTCTAATAGTGTGGTATTTTCTGATAGTGAGGTATGTTCTGAGCAGTGTGGTATGCTCTGTCAGTGTTGTATGTTCTGACAGTGTGGTATGTTCTGACAGTGTTGTGTGTTCTGACAGTGTGGTATGTTCTGACAGTGTGGTATGTTCTGAGAGTGCGGTATGTTCTGATAGTGTGGTATGTTCTGATAGTGTGGTATGTTCTGATAGTGTGGTATGTTCTGATAGTGAGGTATGTTCTGAGCAGTGTAGTATATTCTGACAGTGTGGTATGTTCTGATAGTGTGGTATGTTCTGATAGTGTGGTATGTTCTGACAGTGTGGTATGTTCTGACAGTGTGGTATGTTCTGACAGTGTGGTAAGTTCTGATAGTGTGGTATGTTCTGATAGTGTGGTATGTTCTGACTGTGGTATGTTCTGACAGTGTGGTATGTGCTGATAGTATGGTGTGTTCTGACAGTGTGGTATGTTCTGATAGTATGGTGTGTTCTGACAGTGTGGTATGTTCTGACTATGCTCTGATAGTGTGATATGTTCTGATTGTGTTGTATGTTCTAATAGTGTGGTATGTTCTGATAGTGAGGAATGTTCTGAGCAGTGTGGTATGTTCTGTCAGTGTTGTATGTTCTGACAGTGTGGTATGTTCTGACAGTGTTGTTTGTTCTGACAGTGTGGTATGTTCTGACAGTGTGGTATGTTCTGACAGTGCGGTATGTTCTGATAGTGTGGTATGTTCTGATAGTGTGGTATGTTCTGATAGTGTGGTATGTTCTGATAGTGAGGTATGTTCTGACAGTGTGGTATGTTCTGACAGTGTTGTATGTTCTGACAGTGTGGTATGTTCTGACAGTGTGGTATGTTCTGACAGTGTGGTATGTTCTGACAGTGTGGTATGTTCTGATAGTGTGGTATGTTCTGATAGTGTGGTATGTTCTCACTGTGGTATGTTCTTACAGTGTGGTATGTTCTGATAGTGTGGTATGTTCTCACAGTGTGGTATGTTCTGACAGTGCGGTATGTTCTGATAGTGCGGTATGTTCTGATAGTGTGCGGTATGTTCTGATAGTGTGGTATGTTCTGACAGTGTGGTATGTTCTGACAGTGTGGTATGTTCTGACAGTGTGGTATGTTCTGACAGTGTGATATGTTCTGACAGTGTGGTATGTTCTGATAGTGTAGAATGTTCTAATAGTGTGGTATGTTCTGATAGTGTGGTATGTTGTGACAGTGTGATATGTTCTGACAGTGCGGTATGTTCTGACAGTGTGGTATGTTCTGATATTGTGGAATGTTCTGACTGTGGTATGTTCTGACAGTGTGGTATGTTCTGACAATGTGGTATGTTCTGACTGTGGTATGTTCTGACAGTGTGGTATGTTCTGATAGTGTGGTATGTTCTGACAGTGTGGTATGTTCTGACAGTGTGGTATGTTCTGACAGTGTGGTATGTTCTGACAGTGTGGTATGTTCTGACAGTGTGGTATGTTCTGACAGTGTGATATGTTCTGATAGTGTGGTATGTTCTGATAGTGTGGTATGTTCTGACAGTGTGGTATGTTCTGACAGTGTGGTATGTTCTGTCTGTGTGGTATGTTCTGATAGTGTGGTATGTTCTGATACAGTGGAATGTTCTGACTGTGGTATGTTCTGACAGTGTGGTATGTTCTGATAGTGTGCTATGTTCTGACTGTGGTATGTTCTGACCGTGTGGTATGTTCTGACAGTGTGGTATGTTCTGACAGTGGTATGTTATGACTGTGGTATGTTCTGACTGTGGTATGTTCTGACAGTGGTATGTTATGACTGTGGTATGTTCTGACAGTGTAGTGTGTTGTGGTAGTGTGGTATGTTCTGACAGTGTGGTATGTTCTGACAGTGGTATGATCTGACAGTGTGGTATGTTCTGACAGTGTTGTATGTTCTGATAGTATGGTATTTTCTGACAGTATGGTATGTTCTAACATTGTGGTATGTTATGAAAGTGTGGTATGTTTTGACAGTGTGGTATGTTCTGATAGTGTGGTATGTTCTGACTGTGGTATGTTCTGACAGCGTGGTATGTTCTGATAATGTTTTATGTTCTGACTGGTATGTTCTGACAGTGGTTTGTTCTGACTGTGGTATGTTCTGACTGTGGTGTGTTCTGACAGTGTGGTATGTTCTGATAGTGTAGTATGTTCTGACAGTGTGGTATGTTCTGACAGTGCGGTATGTTCTGATAGTGTGGTATGTTCTGATAGTGTGGTATGTTCTGATAGTGAGGTATGTTCTGAGCAGTGTAGTATGTTCTGACAGTGTGGTATGTTTTGATAGTGTGGTATGTTCTGATAGTGTGGAATGTTCTGACTGTGGTATGTTCTGACAGTTTGATATGTTCTGACAGAGTGGTATGTTCTGACAGTGTTTTATGTTTTGACAGTGTGGTATGTTCTGACAGTGTGGTATGTTCTGACAGTGCGGTATGTTCTGATAGTGTGGTATGTTCTGATAGTGTGGTATATTCTGATAGTGTGGTATAATCTGATACTGAGGTATGTTCTGAGCAGTGTGGTATGTTCTGTCAGTGTGGTATGTTTTGACAGTGTTGTATGTTCTGACAGTGTGGTATGTTCTGACAGTGTGGTATGTTCTGACAGTGCGGTATGTTCTGATAGTGTGGTATGTTCTGATAGTGTGGTATGTTCTGATAGTGTGGTATGCTCTGATAGTGAGGTATGTTCTGAGCAGTGTAGTATGTTCTGACAGTGTGGTATGTTCTGATAGTGTGGTATGTTCTGATAGTGTGGAATGTTCTGACTGTGGTATGTTCTGACAGTGTGGTGTGTTCTGACAGTGTGGTATGTTCTGACAGTGTGGTATGTTCAGATAGTGTGGTATGTTCTGATAGTGTGGTATGTTCTGATAGTTTGGTATGTTCTCACTGTGGTATGTTCTTACAGTGTGGTATGTTCTGATAGTGTGGTGTGGTCTGATAGTGTGGTATGTTCTGACAGTGTGGTATGTTCTGACAGTGTGCTATGTTCTGACAGTGTGGTATGTTCTGACAGTGTGGTATGTTCTGACTGGTATGTTCTGACAGTGTGGTATGTTCTGATAGTGTGGTGTGTTCTGACAGTGTGGTATGTTCTGACTGTGGTATGTTCTGATAGTGTGGTATGTTCTGATAGTGTGGTATGTTCTGATAATGTGGTATATTCTGATTGTGTGGTATGTTCTGACAGTGTGGTATGTTCTGACAGTGTGATATGTTCTGACAGTGTGGTATGTTCTGATAGTGTGGTATGTTCTGATAGTGTAGAATGTTCTAATAGTGTGGTATGTTCTGACAGTGTGGTATGTTCTGACAGTGTGGTATGTTCTGACTTTGGTATTTTCTGACAGTGTGGTATGTTCTGATAGTGTGGTATGTTCTGACAGTGTGGTATGTTCTGACTGTGGTAAGTTCTGACAGTGTGGTATGTTCTGATAGTATGGTGTGTTCTGACAGTGTGGTATGTTCTGATAGTATGGTGTGTTCTGACAGTGTGGTATGTTCTGACTATGTTCTGATAGTGTGATATGTTCTAATTGTGTTGTATGTTCTAATAGTGTGGTATGTTCTGATAGTGTGATATGTTCTGATAGTGTGGTATGTTCTGATAGTGTGGTATGTTCTGACAGTGTGGTATGTTCTGAAAGTGTGGTATGTTCTGACAGTGTGGTATGTTCTATTAGTGTGGTGTGCTCTGAGAGTGTTGTATGTTCTGACAGTGTGGTATGTTCTGACAGTGTGGTATGTTCTGACAGTGTGGTATATTCTGAAAGTGTGGTATGTTCTGATAGTGTTGTATGTTCTGATAGTGTGGTATGTTCTGATAGTGTGGTATGTTCTGATAGTGTGGTATGTTCTGACAGTGTGGTATGTTCTGACAGTGTGGTATGTTCTGTCTGTGTGGTATGTTCTGACAGTGTGGTATGTTCTGACAGTGTGGTATGTTCTGAAAGTGGTATGTTATGACTGTGGTATGTTCTGACAGTGGTATGTTATGACTGTGGTATGTTCTGACAGTGTAGTGTGTTCTGATAGTGTGGTATGTTTTGACAGTGTGGTATGTTCTGATAGTATGGTATTTTCTGACAGTATGGTATGTTCTGACAGTGTGGTATGTTATGACAGTGTGGTATGTTTTGACAGTGTGGTATGTTCTGATAGTGTGGTATGTTCTGACTGTGGTATGTTCTGACAGTGTGGTATGTTCTGATAATGTTTTATGTTCTGACTGGTATGTTCTGACAGTGGTATGTTCTGACTGTGGTATGTTCTGACTGTGGTATGTTCTGACAGTGTGGTATGTTCTGATAGTGTAGTATATTCTGACAGTGTGGTATGTTCCTACAGTGGTATGTTCTGACAGTGTGGTATGTTCTGACAGTGTGGTATGTTCTGACAGTGTGGTATGTTCTGATAGTGTTGTATGTTCTGACTGGTATGTTCTAACAGTGTGGTATGCTCTGACAGTGGTATGTTCTGACTGTGGTATGTTCTGACAGTGGTATGTTCTGACTGTGGTATGTTCGGAGAGTGTGGTATGTTCTGATAGTGTGGTATGTTCTGACAGTGTGGTATGTTCTGACAGTGGTATGTTCTGACTGTGGTATGTTCTGACAGTGGTATGTTCTGACTGTGGTATGTTCGGAGAGTGTGGTATGTTCTGATAGTGTGGTATGTTCTGACAGTGTGGTATGTTCTGACAGTGGTATGTTCTAACAGTGTGGTATGTTCTGATATTGTGGTATGTTCTGACAGTGTGATATGTTATGATAGTTTGGTATGTTCTGACAGTGTGGTATGTTCTGACAGTGTGGTATGCTCTGACAGTGTGGTATGTTCTGACAGTGTGGTATGTTCTGACAGCATGGTATATTCTGACAGTGTGGTATGTTCTGACAGTGTGATATGTTCTGACAGTGTGATATGTTCTGACAGTGTGGTATGTTCTGACAGTGCGGTATGTTCTGACAGTATGGTATGTTCTGACAGTGTGGTATGTACTGATAGTGTGGTATGTTCTGACAGATTGGTATGTTCTGATAGTGTGCTATGTTCTGACAGTGTGGTATGTTCTGACAGTGTGGTATGATCTGACAGTGTGGTATGTTCTGACAGTGTGGTATGTTCTGACAGTGTGGTATGTTCTGACAGTGTGGCATGTTCTGACAGTGTGGTATGTTCTGATAGTGTGGAATGTTCTGACTGTGGTATGTTCTGACAGTGTGGTATGTTCTGACAGTGTGGTATGTTCTGACAGTGTGGTATGTTCAGATAGTGTGGTATGTTCTGATAGTGTGGTATGTTCTGATAGTGTGGTATGTTCTCACTGTGGTATGTTCTTACAGTGTGGTATGTTCTGATAGTGTGGTGTGGTCTGATAGTGTGGTATGTTCTGACAGTGTGGTATGTTCTGACAGTGTGGTATGTTCTGACAGTGTGGTATGCTCTGACAGTGTGGTATGTTCTGACAGTGTGGTATGTTCTGACAGTGTGGTATGTTCTGACTGTGGTATGTTCTGATAGTGTGGTATGTTCTGATAGTGTGGTATGTTCTGATAATGTGGTATGTTCTGATTGTGTGGTATGTTCTGACAGTGTGGTATGTTCTGAGAGTGTGGTATGTTCTGACAGTGTGGTATGTTCTGACAGTGTGGTATGTTCTGATAGTGTGGTATGTTCTGATAGTGTAGAATGTTCTAAAAGTGTGGTATGTTCTGCCAGTGTGGTATGTTCTGACAGTGTGGTATGTTCTGACAGTGTGGTATGTTCTGACAATGTGGTATGTTCTGACTGTGGTATGCTATGACAGTGTGTTATGTTCTGACAGTGTGGTATGTTCTGACAGTGGGGTATGTTCTGACAGTGTGGTATGTTCTGATAGAGTGGAATGTTCTGACTGGTATTTTCTGACAGTGTGGTATGTTCTGATAGTGTGGTTTGTTCTGACAGTGTGGTATGTTCTGACTGTGGTATGTTCTGATTGTGTGGTATGTTCTGACAGTGTGGTATGTTCTGAGAGTGTGGTATGTTCTGACAGTGTGGTATGTTCTGATAGTGTGGTATGTTCTGACAGTGTTGTATGTTTTGACAGTGTGGTATGTTCTGACAGTGTGGTATGTTCTGACAGTGCGGTATGTTCTGATAGTGTGGTATGTTCTGATAGTGTGGTATGTTCTGATAGTGTGCTATGTTCTGACAGTGTGGTATGTTCTGACAGTGTGGTATGATCTGACAGTGTGGTATGTTCTGACAGTGTGGTATGTTCTGACAGTGTGGTATGTTCTGACAGTGTGGTATGTTCTGACAGTGTGGCATGTTCTGACAGTGTGGTATGTTCTGATAGTGTGGAATGTTCTGACTGTGGTATGTTCTGACAGTGTGGTATGTTCTGACAGTGTGGTATGTTCTGACAGTGTGGTATGTTCAGATAGTGTGGTATGTTCTGATAGTGTGGTATGTTCTGATAGTGTGGTATGTTCTCACTGTGGTATGTTCTTACAGTGTGGTATGTTCTGATAGTGTGGTGTGGTCTGATAGTGTGGTATGTTCTGACAGTGTGGTATGTTCTGACAGTGTGGTATGTTCTGACAGTGTGGTATGTTTTGTTAGTGTGGTATGTTCTGACAGTGTGGTATGTTCTGATAGTGTGGAATGTTCTGACTAATATGTTCTGACAGTGTGGTATGTTCTGACAGTGGTATGTTCTAACAGTGTGGTATGTTCTGATACTGTGGTATGTTCTGACAGTGTGATATGTTCTGATAGTGTGGTATGTTCTGATAGTGTGGTATTTTCTGACAGTGTGGTATGTTCTGACAGTGTGGTATGTTCTGTCTGTGTGGTATGTTCTGATAGTGTGGTATGTTCTGATACAGTGGAATGTTCTGACAGTGTGGTATGTTCTGACAGTGTGGTATGTTCTGATAGTGTGGTATGTTCTGACTGTGGTATGTTCTGACCGTGTGGTATGTTCTGACAGTGTGGTATGTTCTGACAGTGGTATGTTATGACTGTGGTATGTTCTGACTGTGGTATGTTCTGACAGTGGTATGTTATGACTGTGGTATGTTCTGACAGTGTAGTGTGTTCTGGTAGTGTGGTATGTTCTGACAGTGTGGTATGTTCTGACAGTGGTATGATCTGACAGTGTGGTATGTTCTGATAGTATGGTATTTTCTGACAGTATGGTATGTTCTGATATTGTGGTATGTTATGAAAGTGTGGTATGTTTTGACAGTGTGGTATGTTCTGATAGTGTGGTATGTTCTGACTGTGGTATGTTCTGACAGCGTGGTATGTTCTGATAATGTTTTATGTTCTGACTGGTATGTTCTGACAGTGGTATGTTCTGACTGTGGTATGTTCTGACTGTGGTATGTTTTGACAGTGTGGTATGTTCTGATAGTGTGGTATGTTCTGACTGTGGTATGTTCTGACAGTGTGGTATGTTCTGATAATGTTTTATGTTCTGACTGGTATGTTATGACAGTGATATGTTCTGACTGTGGTATGTTCTGATAGTGTGGAATGTTCTGATAGTGTAGTATGTTCTGACAGTGTGGTATGTTCTGACAGTGTGGTATGTTCTGATAGTGTGGTATGTTCTGACAGTGTGGTATGTTCTGACAGTGTGGTATGTTCTGACAGTGTGGTATGTTCTGATAGTGTGGTATGTTCTGACTGTGGTATGTTCTGACAGTGTGGTATGTTCTGATAGCGTTGTATGTTCTGACTGGTATGTTCTGACAGTGTGGTATGCTCTGACAGTGGTATGTTCTGACTGTGGTATGTTCTGACAGTGGTATGTTCTGACTGTGGTATGTTCTGAGAGTGTGGTATGTTCTGATAGTGTGGTATGTTCTGACAGTGTGGTATGTTCTGACAGTGGTATGTTCTAACAGTGTGGTATGTTCTGATATTGTGGTATGTTCTGACAGTGTGATATGTTCTGATTGTGTGGTATGTTCTGACAGTGTGGTATGTTCTGAGAGTGTGGTATGTTCTGACAGTGTGGTATGTTCTGACAGTGTGGTATGTTCTGATAGTGTGGTATGTTCTGATAGTGTAGAATGTTCTAAAAGTGTGGTATGTTCTGCCAGTGTGGTATGTTCTGACAGTGTGGTATGTTCTGACAGTGTGGTATGTTCTGACAATGTGGTATGTTCTGACTGTGGTATGCTATGACAGTGTGTTATGTTCTGACAGTGTGGTATGTTCTGACAGTGGGGTATGTTCTGACAGTGTGGTATGTTCTGATAGAGTGGAATGTTCTGACTGGTATTTTCTGACAGTGTGGTATGTTCTGATAGTGTGGTTTGTTCTGACAGTGTGGTATGTTCTGACTGTGGTATGTTCTGATAGTGTGGTATGTTCTGATTGTGTGGTATGTTCTGATTGTGTGGTATGTTCTGACAGTGTGGTATGTTCTGAGAGTGTGGTATGTTCTGACAGTGTGGTATGTTCTGATAGTGTGGTATGTTCTGATAGTGTGCTATGTTCTGACAGTGTGGTATGTTCTGACAGTGTGGTATGATCTGACAGTGTGGTATGTTCTGACAGTGTGGTATGTTCTGACAGTGTGGTATGTTCTGACAGTGTGGCATGTTCTGACAGTGTGGTATGTTCTGATAGTGTGGAATGTTCTGACTGTGGTATGTTCTGACAGTGTGGTATGTTCTGACAGTGTGGTATGTTCTGACAGTGTGGTATGTTCAGATAGTGTGGTATGTTCTGATTGTGTGGTATGTTCTGATAGTGTGGTATGTTCTCACTGTGGTATGTTCTTACAGTGTGGTATGTTCTGATAGTGTGGTGTGGTCTGATAGTGTGGTATGTTCTGACAGTGTGGTATGTTCTGACAGTGTGGTATGTTCTGACAGTGTGGTATGTTTTGTTAGTGTGGTATGTTCTGACAGTGTGGTATGTTCTGATAGTGTGGAATGTTCTGACTAATATGTTCTGACAGTGTGGTATGTTCTGACAGTGGTATGTTCTAACAGTGTGATATGTTCTGATATTGTGGTATGTTCTGACAGTGTGATATGTTCTGATAGTGTGGTATGTTCTGATAGTGTGGTATGTTCTGACAGTGTGGTATGTTCTGACAGTGTGGTATGTTCTGTCTGTGTGGTATGTTCTGATAGTGTGGTATGTTCTGATACAGTGGAATGTTCTGACAGTGTGGTATGTTCTGACAGTGTGGTATGTTCTGATAGTGTGGTATGTTCTGACTGTGGTATGTTCTGACCGTGTGGTATGTTCTGACAGTGTGGTATGTTCTGACAGTGGTATGTTATGACTGTGGTATGTTCTGACTGTGGTATGTTCTGACAGTGGTATGTTATGACTGTGGTATGTTCTGACAGTGTAGTGTGTTCTGGTAGTGTGGTATGTTCTGACAGTGTGGTATGTTCTGACAGTGGTATGATCTGACAGTGTGGTATGTTCTGATAGTATGGTATTTTCTGACAGTATGGTATGTTCTGATATTGTGGTATGTTATGAAAGTGTGGTATGTTTTGACAGTGTGGTATGTTCTGATAGTGTGGTATGTTCTGACTGTGGTATGTTCTGACAGCGTGGTATGTTCTGATAATGTTTTATGTTCTGACTGGTATGTTCTGACAGTGGTATGTTCTGACTGTGGTATGTTCTGACTGTGGTATGTTTTGACAGTGTGGTATGTTCTGATAGTGTGGTATGTTCTGACTGTGGTATGTTCTGACAGTGTGGTATGTTCTGATAATGTTTTATGTTCTGACTGGTATGTTATGACAGTGGTATGTTCTGACTGTGGTATGTTCTGATGGTGTGGAATGTTCTGATAGTGTAGTATGTTCTGACAGTGTGGTATGTTCTGACAGTGTGGTATGTTCTGATAGTGTGGTATGTTCTGACAGTGTGGTATGTTCTGACAGTGTGGTATGTTCTGACAGTGTGGTATGTTCTGATAGTGTGGTATGTTCTGACTGTGGTATGTTCTGACAGTGTGGTATGTTCTGATAGCGTTGTATGTTCTGACTGGTATGTTCTGACAGTCTGGTATGCTCTGACAGTGGTATGTTCTGACTGTGGTATGTTCTGACAGTGGTATGTTCTGACTGTGGTATGTTCTGAGAGTGTGGTATGTTCTGATAGTGTGGTATGTTCTGACAGTGTGGTATGTTCTGACAGTGGTATGTTCTAACAGTGTGGTATGTTCTGATATTGTGGTATGTTCTGACAGTGTGATATGTTCTGATAGTGTGGTATGTTCTGATAGTGTGGTATGTTCTGACAGTGTGGTATGTTCTGTCTGTGTGGTATGTTCTGATAGTGTGGTATGTTCTGATACAGTGGAATGTTCTGACTGTGGTATGTTCTGACAGTGTGGTATGTTCTGATAGTGTGCTATGTTCTGACTGTGGTATGTTCTGACCGTGTGGTATGTTCTGACAGTGTGGTATGTTCTGACAGTGTGGTATGTTCTGACAGTGGTATGTTATGACTGTGGTATGTTCTGACTGTGGTATGTTCTGACAGTGGTATGTTATGACTGTGGTATGTTCTGACAGTGTAGTGTGTTGTGGTAGTGTGGTATGTTCTTACAGTGAGGTATGTTCTGACAGTGGTATGATCTGACAATTTGGTATGTTCTGACAGTGGTATGATCTGACAATTTGGTATGTTCTGACAGTGTGGTATGTTCTGATAGTATGGTATTTTCTGACAGTATGGTATGTTCTAACATTGTGGTATGTTATGAAAGTGTGGTATGTTTTGACAGTGTGGTATGTTCTGATAGTGTGGTATGTTCTGACTGTGGTATGTTCTGACAGCGTGGTATGTTCTGATAATGTTTTATGTTCTGACTGGTATGTTCTGAGAGTGGTATGTTCTGACTGTGGTATGTTCTGACTGTGGTGTGTTCTGACAGTGTGGTATGTTCTGATAGTGTAGTATGTTCTGACAGTGTGGTATGTTCCTACAGTGGTATGTTCTGACAGTGTGGTATGTTCTGACTGTGTGGTATGTTCTGATAGTGTGGTATGTTCTGACAGTGTGGTATGTTCTGACAGTGTGGTATGTTCTGACAGTGTGGTATGTTCTGATAGTGTTGTATGTTCTGACTGTGGTATGTTCTGACAGTGTGTTATGTTCTGATAGTGTTGTATGTTCTGACTGGTATGTTCTGACAGTGTGGTATGTTCTGACAGTGGTATGTTCTGACTGTGGTATGTTCTGACAGTGGTATGTTCTGACTGTGGTATGTTCTGACAGTGTGGTATGTTCTGATAGTGTGGTATGTTCTGACAGTGTGGTATGGTCTGACAGTGGTATGTTCTAAAAGTGTGGTATGTTCTGATATTGTGGTATGTTCTGACAGTGTGATATGTTCTGATAGTGTGGTATGTTCTGACAGTGTGGTATGTTCTGACAGTGTGGTATGTTCTGACAGTGTGGTATGTTCTGACAGTGTGGTATGTTCTGATAGTGTGGTATGTTCTGACTGTGGTATGTTCTGACAGTGTGGTATGTTCTGATAGTGTTGTATGTTCTGACTGGTATGTTCTGACAGTGTGGTATGTTCTGACAGTGGTATGTTCTGACTGTGGTATGTTCTGACAGTTGTATGTTCTGACTGTGGTATGTTCTGACAGTGTGGTATGTTCTGATAGTGTGGTATGTTCTGACAGTGTGGTATGTTCTGACAGTGGTATGTTCTAACAGTGTGGTATGTTCTGATATTGTGGTATGTTCTGACAGTGTGATATGTTCTGATAGTGTGGTATGTTCTGACAGTGTGGTATGTTCTGACAGTGTGGTATGCTCTGACAGTGTGGTATGTTCTGACAGTGTGGTATGTTCTGACAGCATGGTATATTCTGACAGTGTGGTATGTTCTGACAGTGTGGTATGTTCTGACAGTGTGTTATGAACTGATAGTGTGATATGTTCTGACAGTGTGGTATGTTCTAACTGTGGTATGTCCTGACAGTGTGGTATGTTCTGACAGTGTGGTATGTTCTGACAGTGTGGTATGTTCTGACAGTGTGGTATGTTCTGACAGTGTGGTATGTTCTGACAGTGTGGTATGTTCTGACAGTGTGGTATGTTCTGACAGTGTGGTATGTTCTGACAATGTGGTATGTTCTGATAGTGTGGTATGTTCTGACAGTGTGGTATGCTCTGATAGTGTGCTATGTTCTGACAGTGTGGTATGTTCTGACAGTGTGGTATGTTCTGACTGTGGTATGTTCTGATAGTGTGGTATGTTCTGATAGTGTGGTATGTTCTGATAATGTGGTATGTTCTGATTGTGTGGTATGTTCTGACAGTGTGGTATGTTCTGAGAGTGTGGTATGTTCTGACAGTGTGGTATGTTCTGACAGTGTGGTATGTTCTGATAGTGTGGTATGTTCTGATAGTGTAGAATGTTCTAAAAGTGTGGTATGTTCTGCCAGTGTGGTATGTTCTGACAGTGTGGTATGTTCTGACAGTGTGGTATGTTCTGACAATGTGGTATGTTCTGACTGTGGTATGCTATGACAGTGTGTTATGTTCTGACAGTGTGGTATGTTCTGACAGTGTGGTATGTTCTGATAGAGTGGAATGTTCTGACTGGTATTTTCTCACAGTGTGGTATGTTCTGATAGTGTGGTTTGTTCTGACAGTGTGGTATGTTCTGACTGTGGTATGTTCTGATAGTGTGGTATGTTCTGATTGTGTGGTATGTTCTGATTGTGTGGTATGTTCTGACAGTGTGGTATGTTCTGAGAGTGTGGTATGTTCTGACAGTGTGGTATGTTCTGATAGTGTGGTATGTTCTGACAGTGTTGTATGTTTTGACAGTGTGGTATGTTCTGACAGTGTGGTATGTTCTGACAGTGCGGTATGTTCTGATAGTGTGGTATGTTCTGATAGTGTGGTATGTTCTGATAGTGTGGTATGTTCTGATAGTGAGGTATGTTCTGAGCAGTGTAGTATGTTCTGACATTGTGGTATGTTCTGATAGTGTGGTATGTTCTGATAGTGTGGTATGTTCTGACAGTGTGGTATGTTCTGACAGTGTGGTATGTTCTGACAGTGTGGTATGTTCTGACAGTGTGGTATGTTCTGATAGTGTGGTATGTTCTGATAGTGTGGTATGTTCTCACTGTGGTATGTTCTTACAGTGTGGTATGTTCTGATAGTGTGGTATGTTCTCACAGTGTGGTATGTTCTGACAGTGCGGTATGTTCTGATAGTGCGTTATGTTCTGATAGTGTGGTATGTTCTGACAGTGTGGTATGTTCTGACAGTGTGGTATGTTCTGACAGTGTGGTATGTTCTGACAGTGTGATATGTTCTGACAGTGTGGTATGTTCTGATAGTGTAGAATGTTCTAATAGTGTGGTATGTTCTGATAGTGTGGGATGTTCTGACAGTGTGGTATGTTCTGACAGTGCGGTATGTTCTGACAGTGTGGTATGTTATGATATTGTGGAATGTTCTGACTGTGGTATGTTCTGACAGTGTGGTATGTTCTGACAATGTGGTATGTTCTGACTGTGGTATGTTCTGTCAGTGTGGTTTATTCTGATAGTGTGGTATGTTCTGATAGTGTAGAATGTTCTAATAGTCTGGTATGTTCTGACAGTGTGGTATGTTCTGATAGTGTGGTGTGTTCTGACAGTGTGGTATGTTCTGACTATGTTCTGATAGTGTGATATGTTCTGATTGTGTTGTATGTTCTAATAGTGTGGTATGTTCTGATAGTGAGGTATGTTCTGAGCAGTGTGGTATGTTCTGTCAGTGTTGTATGTTCTGACAGTGTGGTATGTTCTGACAGTGTTGTATGTTCTGACAGTGTGGTATGTTCTGACAGTGTGGTATGTTCTGAGAGTGCGGTATGTTCTGATAGTGTGGTATGTTCTGATAGTGTGGTATGTTCTGATAGTGTGGTATGTTCTGATAGTGAGGTATGTTCTGAGCAGTGTAGTATATTCTGACAGTGTGGTATGTTCTGATAGTGTGGTATGTTCTGATAGTGTGGTATGTTCTGACAGTGTGGTATGTTCTGACAGTGTGGTATGTTCTGACAGTGTGGTATGTTCTGACAGTGTGGTATGTTCTGATAGTGTGGTATGTTCTGATAGTGTGGTATGTTCTGACTGTGGTATGTTCTGACAGTGTGGTATGTGCTGATAGTATGGTGTGTTCTGACAGTGTGGTATGTTCTGATAGTATGGTGTGTTCTGACAGTGTGGTATGTTCTGACTATGTTCTGATAGTGTGATATGTTCTGATTGTGTTGTATGTTCTAATAGTGTGGTATGTTCTGATAGTGAGGTATGTTCTGAGCAGTGTGGTATGTTCTGTCAGTGTTGTATGTTCTGACAGTGTGGTATGTTCTGACAGTGTTGTATGTTCTGACAGTGTGGTATGTTCTGACAGTGTGGTATGTTCTGACAGTGCGGTATGTTCTTATAGTGTGGTATGTTCTGATAGTGTGGTATGTTCTGATAGTGTGGTATGTTCTGATAGTGAGGTATGTTCTGAGCAGTGTAGTATGTTCTGACAGTGTGGTATGTTCTGATAGTGTGGTATGTTCTGATAGTGTGGTATGTTCTGACAGTGTGGTATGTTCTGACAGTGTGGTATGTTCTGACAGTGTGGTATGTTCTGACAGTGTGGTATGTTCTGATAGTGTGGTATGTTCTGATAGTGTGGTATGTTCTCACTGTGGTATGTTCTTACAGTGTGGTATGTTCTGATAGTGTGGTATGTTCTCACAGTGTGGTATGTTCTGACAGTGCGGTATGTTCTGATAGTGCGGTATGTTCTGATAGTGTGCGGTATGTTCTGATAGTGTGGTATGTTCTGACTGTGGTATGTTCTGACAGCGTGGTATGTTCTGATAATGTTTTATGTTCTGACTGGTATGTTCTGACAGTGGTATGTTCTGACTGTGGTATGTTCTGAATGTGGTATGTTTTGACAGTGTGGTATGTTCTGATAGTGTGGTATGTTCTGACTGTGGTATGTTCTGACAGTGTGGTATGTTCTGATAATGTTTTATGTTCTGACTGGTATGTTATGACAGTGGTATGTTCTGACTGTGGTATGTTCTGATGGTGTGGAATGTTCTGATAGTGTAGTATGTTCTGACAGTGTGGTATGTTCTGACAGTGTGGTATGTTCTGACAGTGTGGTATGTTCTGACAGTGTGGTATGTTCTGACAGTGTGGTATGTTCTGACAGTGTGGTATGTTCTGATAGTGTGGTATGTTCTGACTGTGGTATGTTCTGACAGTGTGGTATGTTCTGATAGCGTTGTATGTTCTGACTGGTATGTTCTGACAGTCTGGTATGCTCTGACAGTGGTATGTTCTGACTGTGGTATGTTCTGACAGTGGTATGTTCTGACTGTGGTATGTTCTGAGAGTGTGGTATGTTCTGATAGTGTGGTATGTTCTGACAGTGTGGTATGTTCTGACAGTGGTATGTTCTAACAGTGTGGTATGTTCTGATATTGTGGTATGTTCTGACAGTGTGATATGTTCTGATAGTGTGGTATGTTCTGATAGTGTGGTATGTTCTGACAGTGTGGTATGTTCTGTCTGTGTGGTATGTTCTGATAGTGTGGTACGTTCTGATACAGTGGAATGTTCTGACTGTGGTATGTTCTGACAGTGTGGTATGTTCTGATAGTGTGCTATGTTCTGACTGTGGTATGTTCTGACCGTGTGGTATGTTCTGACAGTGTGGTATGTTCTGACAGTGTGGTATGTTCTGACAGTGGTATGTTATGACTGTGGTATGTTCTGACTGTGGTATGTTCTGACAGTGGTATGTTATGACTGTGGTATGTTCTGACAGTGTAGTGTGTTGTGGTAGTATGGTATGTTCTTACAGTGAGGTATGTTCTGACAGTGGTATGATCTGACAATTTGGTATGTTCTGACAGTGGTATGATCTGACAATTTGGTATGTTCTGACAGTGTGGTATGTTCTGATAGTATGGTATTTTCTGACAGTATGGTATGTTCTAACATTGTGGTATGTTATGAAAGTGTGGTATGTTTTGACAGTGTGGTATGTTCTGATAGTGTGGTATGTTCTGACTGTGGTATGTTCTGATAATGTTTTATGTTCTGACTGGTATGTTCTGACAGTGGTATGTTCTGACTGTGGTATGTTCTGACTGTGGTATGTTCTGACAGTGTGGTATGTTCTGATAGTGTAGTATATTCTGACAGTGTGGTATGTTCCTACAGTGGTATGTTCTGACAGTGTGGTATGTTCTGACAGTGTGGTATGTTCTGACAGTGTGGTATGTTCTGATAGTGTTGTATGTTCTGACTGGTATGTTCTAACAGTGTGGTATGCTCTGACAGTGGTATGTTCTGACTGTGGTATGTTCTGACAGTGGTATGTTCTGACTGTGGTATGTTCGGAGAGTGTGGTATGTTCTGATAGTGTGGTATGTTCTGACAGTGTGGTATGTTCTGACAGTGGTATGTTCTGACTGTGGTATGTTCTGACAGTGGTATGTTCTGACTGTGGTATGTTCGGAGAGTGTGGTATGTTCTGATAGTGTGGTATGTTCTGACAGTGTGGTATGTTCTGACAGTGGTATGTTCTAACAGTGTGGTATGTTCTGATATTGTGGTATGTTCTGACAGTGTGATATGTTATGATAGTTTGGTATGTTCTGACAGTGTGGTATGTTCTGACAGTGTGGTATGCTCTGACAGTGTGGTATGTTCTGACAGTGTGGTATGTTCTGACAGCATGGTATATTCTGACAGTGTGGTATGTTCTGACAGTGTGATATGTTCTGACAGTGTGATATGTTCTGACAGTGTGGTATGTTCTGACAGTGCGGTATGTTCTGACAGTATGGTATGTTCTGACAGTGTGGTATGTTCTGATAGTGTGGTATGTTCTGACAGATTGGTATGTTCTGATAGTGTGCTATGTTCTGACAGTGTGGTATGTTCTGACAGTGTGGTATGATCTGACAGTGTGGTATGTTCTGACAGTGTGGTATGTTCTGACAGTGTGGTATGTTCTGACAGTGTGGCATGTTCTGACAGTGTGGTATGTTCTGATAGTGTGGAATGTTCTGACTGTGGTATGTTCTGACAGTGTGGTATGTTCTGACAGTGTGGTATGTTCTGACAGTGTGGTATGTTCAGATAGTGTGGTATGTTCTGATAGTGTGGTATGTTCTGATAGTGTGGTATGTTCTCACTGTGGTATGTTCTTACAGTGTGGTATGTTCTGATAGTGTGGTGTGGTCTGATAGTGTGGTATGTTCTGACAGTGTGGTATGTTCTGACAGTGTGGTATGTTCTGACAGTGTGGTATGCTCTGACAGTGTGGTATGTTCTGACAGTGTGGTATGTTCTGACAGTGTGGTATGTTCTGACTGTGGTATGTTCTGATAGTGTGGTATGTTCTGATAGTGTGGTATGTTCTGATAATGTGGTATGTTCTGATTGTGTGGTATGTTCTGACAGTGTGGTATGTTCTGAGAGTGTGGTATGTTCTGACAGTGTGGTATGTTCTGACAGTGTGGTATGTTCTGATAGTGTGGTATGTTCTGATAGTGTAGAATGTTCTAAAAGTGTGGTATGTTCTGCCAGTGTGGTATGTTCTGACAGTGTGGTATGTTCTGACAGTGTGGTATGTTCTGACAATGTGGTATGTTCTGACTGTGGTATGCTATGACAGTGTGTTATGTTCTGACAGTGTGGTATGTTCTGACAGTGGGGTATGTTCTGACAGTGTGGTATGTTCTGATAGAGTGGAATGTTCTGACTGGTATTTTCTGACAGTGTGGTATGTTCTGATAGTGTGGTTTGTTCTGACAGTGTGGTATGTTCTGACTGTGGTATGTTCTGATTGTGTGGTATGTTCTGACAGTGTGGTATGTTCTGAGAGTGTGGTATGTTCTGACAGTGTGGTATGTTCTGATAGTGTGGTATGTTCTGACAGTGTTGTATGTTTTGACAGTGTGGTATGTTCTGACAGTGTGGTATGTTCTGACAGTGCGGTATGTTCTGATAGTGTGGTATGTTCTGATAGTGTGGTATGTTCTGATAGTGTGCTATGTTCTGACAGTGTGGTATGTTCTGACAGTGTGGTATGATCTGACAGTGTGGTATGTTCTGACAGTGTGGTATGTTCTGACAGTGTGGTATGTTCTGACAGTGTGGCATGTTCTGACAGTGTGGTATGTTCTGATAGTGTGGAATGTTCTGACTGTGGTATTTTCTGACAGTGTGGTATGTTCTGACAGTGTGGTATGTTCTGACAGTGTGGTATGTTCAGATAGTGTGGTATGTTCTGATAGTGTGGTATGTTCTGATAGTGTGGTATGTTCTCACTGTGGTATGTTCTTACAGTGTGGTATGTTCTGATAGTGTGGTGTGGTCTGATAGTGTGGTATGTTCTGACAGTGTGGTATGTTCTGACAGTGTGGTATGTTCTGACAGTGTGGTATGTTTTGTTAGTGTGGTATGTTCTGACAGTGTGGTATGTTCTGATAGTGTGGAATGTTCTGACTAATATGTTCTGACAGTGTGGTATGTTCTGACAGTGGTATGTTCTAACAGTGTGGTATGTTCTGATACTGTGGTATGTTCTGACAGTGTGATATGTTCTGATAGTGTGGTATGTTCTGATAGTGTGGTATTTTCTGACAGTGTGGTATGTTCTGACAGTGTGGTATGTTCTGTCTGTGTGGTATGTTCTGATAGTGTGGTATGTTCTGATACAGTGGAATGTTCTGACAGTGTGGTATGTTCTGACAGTGTGGTATGTTCTGATAGTGTGGTATGTTCTGACTGTGGTATGTTCTGACCGTGTGGTATGTTCTGACAGTGTGGTATGTTCTGACAGTGGTATGTTATGACTGTGGTATGTTCTGACTGTGGTATGTTCTGACAGTGGTATGTTATGACTGTGGTATGTTCTGACAGTGTAGTGTGTTCTGGTAGTGTGGTATGTTCTGACAGTGTGGTATGTTCTGACAGTGGTATGATCTGACAGTGTGGTATGTTCTGATAGTATGGTATTTTCTGACAGTATGGTATGTTCTGATATTGTGGTATGTTATGAAAGTGTGGTATGTTTTGACAGTGTGGTATGTTCTGATAGTGTGGTATGTTCTGACTGTGGTATGTTCTGACAGCGTGGTATGTTCTGATAATGTTTTATGTTCTGACTGGTATGTTCTGACAGTGGTATGTTCTGACTGTGGTATGTTCTGACTGTGGTATGTTTTGACAGTGTGGTATGTTCTGATAGTGTGGTATGTTCTGACTGTGGTATGTTCTGACAGTGTGGTATGTTCTGATAATGTTTTATGTTCTGACTGGTATGTTATGACAGTGATATGTTCTGACTGTGGTATGTTCTGATAGTGTGGAATGTTCTGATAGTGTAGTATGTTCTGACAGTGTGGTATGTTCTGACAGTGTGGTATGTTCTGATAGTGTGGTATGTTCTGACAGTGTGGTATGTTCTGACAGTGTGGTATGTTCTGACAGTGTGGTATGTTCTGATAGTGTGGTATGTTCTGACTGTGGTATGTTCTGACAGTGTGGTATGTTCTGATAGCGTTGTATGTTCTGACTGGTATGTTCTGACAGTGTGGTATGCTCTGACAGTGGTATGTTCTGACTGTGGTATGTTCTGACAGTGGTATGTTCTGACTGTGGTATGTTCTGAGAGTGTGGTATGTTCTGATAGTGTGGTATGTTCTGACAGTGTGGTATGTTCTGACAGTGGTATGTTCTAACAGTGTGGTATGTTCTGATATTGTGGTATGTTCTGACAGTGTGATATGTTCTGATTGTGTGGTATGTTCTGACAGTGTGGTATGTTCTGAGAGTGTGGTATGTTCTGACAGTGTGGTATGTTCTGACAGTGTGGTATGTTCTGATAGTGTGGTATGTTCTGATAGTGTAGAATGTTCTAAAAGTGTGGTATGTTCTGCCAGTGTGGTATGTTCTGACAGTGTGGTATGTTCTGACAGTGTGGTATGTTCTGACAATGTGGTATGTTCTGACTGTGGTATGCTATGACAGTGTGTTATGTTCTGACAGTGTGGTATGTTCTGACAGTGGGGTATGTTCTGACAGTGTGGTATGTTCTGATAGAGTGGAATGTTCTGACTGGTATTTTCTGACAGTGTGGTATGTTCTGATAGTGTGGTTTGTTCTGACAGTGTGGTATGTTCTGACTGTGGTATGTTCTGATAGTGTGGTATGTTCTGATTGTGTGGTATGTTCTGATTGTGTGGTATGTTCTGACAGTGTGGTATGTTCTGAGAGTGTGGTATGTTCTGACAGTGTGGTATGTTCTGATAGTGTGGTATGTTCTGATAGTGTGCTATGTTCTGACAGTGTGGTATGTTCTGACAGTGTGGTATGATCTGACAGTGTGGTATGTTCTGACAGTGTGGTATGTTCTGACAGTGTGGTATGTTCTGACAGTGTGGCATGTTCTGACAGTGTGGTATGTTCTGATAGTGTGGAATGTTCTGACTGTGGTATGTTCTGACAGTGTGGTATGTTCTGACAGTGTGGTATGTTCTGACAGTGTGGTATGTTCAGATAGTGTGGTATGTTCTGATTGTGTGGTATGTTCTGATAGTGTGGTATGTTCTCACTGTGGTATGTTCTTACAGTGTGGTATGTTCTGATAGTGTGGTGTGGTCTGATAGTGTGGTATGTTCTGACAGTGTGGTATGTTCTGACAGTGTGGTATGTTCTGACAGTGTGGTATGTTTTGTTAGTGTGGTATGTTCTGACAGTGTGGTATGTTCTGATAGTGTGGAATGTTCTGACTAATATGTTCTGACAGTGTGGTATGTTCTGACAGTGGTATGTTCTAACAGTGTGATATGTTCTGATATTGTGGTATGTTCTGACAGTGTGATATGTTCTGATAGTGTGGTATGTTCTGATAGTGTGGTATGTTCTGACAGTGTGGTATGTTCTGACAGTGTGGTATGTTCTGTCTGTGTGGTATGTTCTGATAGTGTGGTATGTTCTGATACAGTGGAATGTTCTGACAGTGTGGTATGTTCTGACAGTGTGGTATGTTCTGATAGTGTGGTATGTTCTGACTGTGGTATGTTCTGACCGTGTGGTATGTTCTGACAGTGTGGTATGTTCTGACAGTGGTATGTTATGACTGTGGTATGTTCTGACTGTGGTATGTTCTGACAGTGGTATGTTATGACTGTGGTATGTTCTGACAGTGTAGTGTGTTCTGGTAGTGTGGTATGTTCTGACAGTGTGGTATGTTCTGACAGTGGTATGATCTGACAGTGTGGTATGTTCTGATAGTATGGTATTTTCTGACAGTATGGTATGTTCTGATATTGTGGTATGTTATGAAAGTGTGGTATGTTTTGACAGTGTGGTATGTTCTGATAGTGTGGTATGTTCTGACTGTGGTATGTTCTGACAGCGTGGTATGTTCTGATAATGTTTTATGTTCTGACTGGTATGTTCTGACAGTGGTATGTTCTGACTGTGGTATGTTCTGACTGTGGTATGTTTTGACAGTGTGGTATGTTCTGATAGTGTGGTATGTTCTGACTGTGGTATGTTCTGACAGTGTGGTATGTTCTGATAATGTTTTATGTTCTGACTGGTATGTTATGACAGTGGTATGTTCTGACTGTGGTATGTTCTGATGGTGTGGAATGTTCTGATAGTGTAGTATGTTCTGACAGTGTGGTATGTTCTGACAGTGTGGTATGTTCTGATAGTGTGGTATGTTCTGACAGTGTGGTATGTTCTGACAGTGTGGTATGTTCTGACAGTGTGGTATGTTCTGATAGTGTGGTATGTTCTGACTGTGGTATGTTCTGACAGTGTGGTATGTTCTGATAGCGTTGTATGTTCTGACTGGTATGTTCTGACAGTCTGGTATGCTCTGACAGTGGTATGTTCTGACTGTGGTATGTTCTGACAGTGGTATGTTCTGACTGTGGTATGTTCTGAGAGTGTGGTATGTTCTGATAGTGTGGTATGTTCTGACAGTGTGGTATGTTCTGACAGTGGTATGTTCTAACAGTGTGGTATGTTCTGATATTGTGGTATGTTCTGACAGTGTGATATGTTCTGATAGTGTGGTATGTTCTGATAGTGTGGTATGTTCTGACAGTGTGGTATGTTCTGTCTGTGTGGTATGTTCTGATAGTGTGGTATGTTCTGATACAGTGGAATGTTCTGACTGTGGTATGTTCTGACAGTGTGGTATGTTCTGATAGTGTGCTATGTTCTGACTGTGGTATGTTCTGACCGTGTGGTATGTTCTGACAGTGTGGTATGTTCTGACAGTGTGGTATGTTCTGACAGTGGTATGTTATGACTGTGGTATGTTCTGACTGTGGTATGTTCTGACAGTGGTATGTTATGACTGTGGTATGTTCTGACAGTGTAGTGTGTTGTGGTAGTGTGGTATGTTCTTACAGTGAGGTATGTTCTGACAGTGGTATGATCTGACAATTTGGTATGTTCTGACAGTGGTATGATCTGACAATTTGGTATGTTCTGACAGTGTGGTATGTTCTGATAGTATGGTATTTTCTGACAGTATGGTATGTTCTAACATTGTGGTATGTTATGAAAGTGTGGTATGTTTTGACAGTGTGGTATGTTCTGATAGTGTGGTATGTTCTGACTGTGGTATGTTCTGACAGCGTGGTATGTTCTGATAATGTTTTATGTTCTGACTGGTATGTTCTGAGAGTGGTATGTTCTGACTGTGGTATGTTCTGACTGTGGTGTGTTCTGACAGTGTGGTATGTTCTGATAGTGTAGTATGTTCTGACAGTGTGGTATGTTCCTACAGTGGTATGTTCTGACAGTGTGGTATGTTCTGACTGTGTGGTATGTTCTGATAGTGTGGTATGTTCTGACAGTGTGGTATGTTCTGACAGTGTGGTATGTTCTGACAGTGTGGTATGTTCTGATAGTGTTGTATGTTCTGACTGTGGTATGTTCTGACAGTGTGTTATGTTCTGATAGTGTTGTATGTTCTGACTGGTATGTTCTGACAGTGTGGTATGTTCTGACAGTGGTATGTTCTGACTGTGGTATGTTCTGACAGTGGTATGTTCTGACTGTGGTATGTTCTGACAGTGTGGTATGTTCTGATAGTGTGGTATGTTCTGACAGTGTGGTATGGTCTGACAGTGGTATGTTCTAAAAGTGTGGTATGTTCTGATATTGTGGTATGTTCTGACAGTGTGATATGTTCTGATAGTGTGGTATGTTCTGACAGTGTGGTATGTTCTGACAGTGTGGTATGTTCTGACAGTGTGGTATGTTCTGACAGTGTGGTATGTTCTGATAGTGTGGTATGTTCTGACTGTGGTATGTTCTGACAGTGTGGTATGTTCTGATAGTGTTGTATGTTCTGACTGGTATGTTCTGACAGTGTGGTATGTTCTGACAGTGGTATGTTCTGACTGTGGTATGTTCTGACAGTTGTATGTTCTGACTGTGGTATGTTCTGACAGTGTGGTATGTTCTGATAGTGTGGTATGTTCTGACAGTGTGGTATGTTCTGACAGTGGTATGTTCTAACAGTGTGGTATGTTCTGATATTGTGGTATGTTCTGACAGTGTGATATGTTCTGATAGTGTGGTATGTTCTGACAGTGTGGTATGTTCTGACAGTGTGGTATGCTCTGACAGTGTGGTATGTTCTGACAGTGTGGTATGTTCTGACAGCATGGTATATTCTGACAGTGGGGTATGTTCTGACAGTGTGGTATGTTCTGACAGTGTGTTATGAACTGATAGTGTGATATGTTCTGACAGTGTGGTATGTTCTAACTGTGGTATGTCCTGACAGTGTGGTATGTTCTGACAGTGTGGTATGTTCTGACAGTGTGGTATGTTCTGACAGTGTGGTATGTTCTGACAGTGTGGTATGTTCTGACAGTGTGGTATGTTCTGACAGTGTGGTATGTTCTGACAGTGTGGTATGTTCTGACAATGTGGTATGTTCTGATAGTGTGGTATGTTCTGACAGTGTGGTATGCTCTGATAGTGTGCTATGTTCTGACAGTGTGGTATGTTCTGACAGTGTGGTATGTTCTGACTGTGGTATGTTCTGATAGTGTGGTATGTTCTGATAGTGTGGTATGTTCTGATAATGTGGTATGTTCTGATTGTGTGGTATGTTCTGACAGTGTGGTATGTTCTGAGAGTGTGGTATGTTCTGACAGTGTGGTATGTTCTGACAGTGTGGTATGTTCTGATAGTGTGGTATGTTCTGATAGTGTAGAATGTTCTAAAAGTGTGGTATGTTCTGCCAGTGTGGTATGTTCTGACAGTGTGGTATGTTCTGACAGTGTGGTATGTTCTGACAATGTGGTATGTTCTGACTGTGGTATGCTATGACAGTGTGTTATGTTCTGACAGTGTGGTATGTTCTGACAGTGTGGTATGTTCTGATAGAGTGGAATGTTCTGACTGGTATTTTCTCACAGTGTGGTATGTTCTGATAGTGTGGTTTGTTCTGACAGTGTGGTATGTTCTGACTGTGGTATGTTCTGATAGTGTGGTATGTTCTGATTGTGTGGTATGTTCTGATTGTGTGGTATGTTCTGACAGTGTGGTATGTTCTGAGAGTGTGGTATGTTCTGACAGTGTGGTATGTTCTGATAGTGTGGTATGTTCTGACAGTGTTGTATGTTTTGACAGTGTGGTATGTTCTGACAGTGTGGTATGTTCTGACAGTGCGGTATGTTCTGATAGTGTGGTATGTTCTGATAGTGTGGTATGTTCTGATAGTGTGGTATGTTCTGATAGTGAGGTATGTTCTGAGCAGTGTAGTATGTTCTGACATTGTGGTATGTTCTGATAGTGTGGTATGTTCTGATAGTGTGGTATGTTCTGACAGTGTGGTATGTTCTGACAGTGTGGTATGTTCTGACAGTGTGGTATGTTCTGACAGTGTGGTATGTTCTGATAGTGTGGTATGTTCTGATAGTGTGGTATGTTCTCACTGTGGTATGTTCTTACAGTGTGGTATGTTCTGATAGTGTGGTATGTTCTCACAGTGTGGTATGTTCTGACAGTGCGGTATGTTCTGATAGTGCGTTATGTTCTGATAGTGTGGTATGTTCTGACAGTGTGGTATGTTCTGACAGTGTGGTATGTTCTGACAGTGTGGTATGTTCTGACAGTGTGATATGTTCTGACAGTGTGGTATGTTCTGATAGTGTAGAATGTTCTAATAGTGTGGTATGTTCTGATAGTGTGGGATGTTCTGACAGTGTGGTATGTTCTGACAGTGCGGTATGTTCTGACAGTGTGGTATGTTATGATATTGTGGAATGTTCTGACTGTGGTATGTTCTGACAGTGTGGTATGTTCTGACAATGTGGTATGTTCTGACTGTGGTATGTTCTGTCAGTGTGGTTTATTCTGATAGTGTGGTATGTTCTGATAGTGTAGAATGTTCTAATAGTCTGGTATGTTCTGACAGTGTGGTATGTTCTGATAGTGTGGTGTGTTCTGACAGTGTGGTATGTTCTGACTATGTTCTGATAGTGTGATATGTTCTGATTGTGTTGTATGTTCTAATAGTGTGGTATGTTCTGATAGTGAGGTATGTTCTGAGCAGTGTGGTATGTTCTGTCAGTGTTGTATGTTCTGACAGTGTGGTATGTTCTGACAGTGTTGTATGTTCTGACAGTGTGGTATGTTCTGACAGTGTGGTATGTTCTGAGAGTGCGGTATGTTCTGATAGTGTGGTATGTTCTGATAGTGTGGTATGTTCTGATAGTGTGGTATGTTCTGATAGTGAGGTATGTTCTGAGCAGTGTAGTATATTCTGACAGTGTGGTATGTTCTGATAGTGTGGTATGTTCTGATAGTGTGGTATGTTCTGACAGTGTGGTATGTTCTGACAGTGTGGTATGTTCTGACAGTGTGGTATGTTCTGACAGTGTGGTATGTTCTGATAGTGTGGTATGTTCTGATAGTGTGGTATGTTCTGACTGTGGTATGTTCTGACAGTGTGGTATGTGCTGATAGTATGGTGTGTTCTGACAGTGTGGTATGTTCTGATAGTATGGTGTGTTCTGACAGTGTGGTATGTTCTGACTATGTTCTGATAGTGTGATATGTTCTGATTGTGTTGTATGTTCTAATAGTGTGGTATGTTCTGATAGTGAGGTATGTTCTGAGCAGTGTGGTATGTTCTGTCAGTGTTGTATGTTCTGACAGTGTGGTATGTTCTGACAGTGTTGTATGTTCTGACAGTGTGGTATGTTCTGACAGTGTGGTATGTTCTGACAGTGCGGTATGTTCTTATAGTGTGGTATGTTCTGATAGTGTGGTATGTTCTGATAGTGTGGTATGTTCTGATAGTGAGGTATGTTCTGAGCAGTGTAGTATGTTCTGACAGTGTGGTATGTTCTGATAGTGTGGTATGTTCTGATAGTGTGGTATGTTCTGACAGTGTGGTATGTTCTGACAGTGTGGTATGTTCTGACAGTGTGGTATGTTCTGACAGTGTGGTATGTTCTGATAGTGTGGTATGTTCTGATAGTGTGGTATGTTCTCACTGTGGTATGTTCTTACAGTGTGGTATGTTCTGATAGTGTGGTATGTTCTCACAGTGTGGTATGTTCTGACAGTGCGGTATGTTCTGATAGTGCGGTATGTTCTGATAGTGTGCGGTATGTTCTGATAGTGTGGTATGTTCTGACTGTGGTATGTTCTGACAGCGTGGTATGTTCTGATAATGTTTTATGTTCTGACTGGTATGTTCTGACAGTGGTATGTTCTGACTGTGGTATGTTCTGACTGTGGTATGTTTTGACAGTGTGGTATGTTCTGATAGTGTGGTATGTTCTGACTGTGGTATGTTCTGACAGTGTGGTATGTTCTGATAATGTTTTATGTTCTGACTGGTTTGTTATGACAGTGGTATGTTCTGACTGTGGTATGTTCTGATGGTGTGGAATGTTCTGATAGTGTAGTATGTTCTGACAGTGTGGTATGTTCTGACAGTGTGGTATGTTCTGACAGTGTGGTATGTTCTGACAGTGTGGTATGTTCTGACAGTGTGGTATGTTCTGACAGTGTGGTATGTTCTGATAGTGTGGTATGTTCTGACTGTGGTATGTTCTGACAGTGTGGTATGTTCTGATAGCGTTGTATGTTCTGACTGGTATGTTCTGACAGTCTGGTATGCTCTGACAGTGGTATGTTCTGACTGTGGTATGTTCTGACAGTGGTATGTTCTGACTGTGGTATGTTCTGAGAGTGTGGTATGTTCTGATAGTGTGGTATGTTCTGACAGTGTGGTATGTTCTGACAGTGGTATGTTCTAACAGTGTGGTATGTTCTGATATTGTGGTATGTTCTGACAGTGTGATATGTTCTGATAGTGTGGTATGTTCTGATAGTGTGGTATGTTCTGACAGTGTGGTATGTTCTGTCTGTGTGGTATGTTCTGATAGTGTGGTACGTTCTGATACAGTGGAATGTTCTGACTGTGGTATGTTCTGACAGTGTGGTATGTTCTGATAGTGTGCTATGTTCTGACTGTGGTATGTTCTGACCGTGTGGTATGTTCTGACAGTGTGGTATGTTCTGACAGTGTGGTATGTTCTGACAGTGGTATGTTATGACTGTGGTATGTTCTGACTGTGGTATGTTCTGACAGTGGTATGTTATGACTGTGGTATGTTCTGACAGTGTAGTGTGTTGTGGTAGTGTGGTATGTTCTTACAGTGAGGTATGTTCTGACAGTGGTATGATCTGACAATTTGGTATGTTCTGACAGTGGTATGATCTGACAATTTGGTATGTTCTGACAGTGTGGTATGTTCTGATAGTATGGTATTTTCTGACAGTATGGTATGTTCTAACATTGTGGTATGTTATGAAAGTGTGGTATGTTTTGACAGTGTGGTATGTTCTGATAGTGTGGTATGTTCTGACTGTGGTATGTTCTGACAGCGTGGTATGTTCTGATAATGTTTTATGTTCTGACTGGTATGTTCTGAGAGTGGTATGTTCTGACTGTGGTATGTTCTGACTGTGGTGTGTTCTGACAGTGTGGTATGTTCTGATAGTGTAGTATGTTCTGACAGTGTGGTATGTTCCTACAGTGGTATGTTCTGACAGTGTGGTATGTTCTGACTGTGTGGTATGTTCTGATAGTGTGGTATGTTCTGACAGTGTGGTATGTTCTGACAGTGTGGTATGTTCTGACAGTGTGGTATGTTCTGATAGTGTTGTATGTTCTGACTGTGGTATGTTCTGACAGTGTGTTATGTTCTGATAGTGTTGTATGTTCTGACTGGTATGTTCTGACAGTGTGGTATGTTCTGACAGTGGTATGTTCTGACTGTGGTATGTTCTGACAGTGGTATGTTCTGACTGTGGTATGTTCTGACAGTGTGGTATGTTCTGATAGTGTGGTATGTTCTGACAGTGTGGTATGGTCTGACAGTGGTATGTTCTAAAAGTGTGGTATGTTCTGATATTGTGGTATGTTCTGACAGTGTGATATGTTCTGATAGTGTGGTATGTTCTGACAGTGTGGTATGTTCTGACAGTGTGGTATGTTCTGACAGTGTGGTATGTTCTGACAGTGTGGTATGTTCTGATAGTGTGGTATGTTCTGACTGTGGTATGTTCTGACAGTGTGGTATGTTCTGATAGTGTTGTATGTTCTGACTGGTATGTTCTGACAGTGTGGTATGTTCTGACAGTGGTATGTTCTGACTGTGGTATGTTCTGACAGTTGTATGTTCTGACTGTGGTATGTTCTGACAGTGTGGTATGTTCTGATAGTGTGGTATGTTCTGACAGTGTGGTATGTTCTGACAGTGGTATGTTCTAACAGTGTGGTATGTTCTGATATTGTGGTATGTTCTGACAGTGTGATATGTTCTGATAGTGTGGTATGTTCTGACAGTGTGGTATGTTCTGACAGTGTGGTATGCTCTGACAGTGTGGTATGTTCTGACAGTGTGGTATGTTCTGACAGCATGGTATATTCTGACAGTGGGGTATGTTCTGACAGTGTGGTATGTTCTGACAGTGTGGTATGAACTGATAGTGTGATATGTTCTGACAGTGTGGTATGTTCTAACTGTGGTATGTCCTGACAGTGTGGTATGTTCTGACAGTGTGGTATGTTCTGACAGTGTGGTATGTTCTGACAGTGTGGTATGTTCTGACAGTGTGGTATGTTCTGACAGTGTGGTATGTTCTGACAGTGTGGTATGTTCTGACAGTGTGGTATGTTCTGACAATGTGGTATGTTCTGATAGTGTGGTATGTTCTGACAGTGTGGTATGCTCTGATAGTGTGCTATGTTCTGACAGTGTGGTATGTTCTGACAGTGTGGTATGTTCTGACTGTGGTATGTTCTGATAGTGTGGTATGTTCTGATAGTGTGGTATGTTCTGATAATGTGGTATGTTCTGATTGTGTGGTATGTTCTGACAGTGTGGTATGTTCTGAGAGTGTGGTATGTTCTGACAGTGTGGTATGTTCTGACAGTGTGGTATGTTCTGATAGTGTGGTATGTTCTGATAGTGTAGAATGTTCTAAAAGTGTGGTATGTTCTGCCAGTGTGGTATGTTCTGACAGTGTGGTATGTTCTGACAGTGTGGTATGTTCTGACAATGTGGTATGTTCTGACTGTGGTATGCTATGACAGTGTGTTATGTTCTGACAGTGTGGTATGTTCTGACAGTGTGGTATGTTCTGATAGAGTGGAATGTTCTGACTGGTATTTTCTCACAGTGTGGTATGTTCTGATAGTGTGGTTTGTTCTGACAGTGTGGTATGTTCTGACTGTGGTATGTTCTGATAGTGTGGTATGTTCTGATTGTGTGGTATGTTCTGATTGTGTGGTATGTTCTGACAGTGTGGTATGTTCTGAGAGTGTGGTATGTTCTGACAGTGTGGTATGTTCTGATAGTGTGGTATGTTCTGACAGTGTTGTATGTTTTGACAGTGTGGTATGTTCTGACAGTGTGGTATGTTCTGACAGTGCGGTATGTTCTGATAGTGTGGTATGTTCTGATAGTGTGGTATGTTCTGATAGTGTGGTATGTTCTGATAGTGTGGTATGTTCTGATAGTGTGGTATGTTCTGACAGTGTGGTATGTTCTGACAGTGTGGTATGTTCTGACAGTGTGGTATGTTCTGACAGTGTGGTATGTTCTGATAGTGTGGTATGTTCTGATAGTGTGGTATGTTCTCACTGTGGTATGTTCTTACAGTGTGGTATGTTCTGATAGTGTGGTATGTTCTCACAGTGTGGTATGTTCTGACAGTGCGGTATGTTCTGATAGTGCGTTATGTTCTGATAGTGTGGTATGTTCTGACAGTGTGGTATGTTCTGACAGTGTGGTATGTTCTGACAGTGTGGTATGTTCTGACAGTGTGATATGTTCTGACAGTGTGGTATGTTCTGATAGTGTAGAATGTTCTAATAGTGTGGTATGTTCTGATAGTGTGGGATGTTCTGACAGTGTGGTATGTTCTGACAGTGCGGTATGTTCTGACAGTGTGGTATGTTATGATATTGTGGAATGTTCTGACTGTGGTATGTTCTGACAGTGTGGTATGTTCTGACAATGTGGTATGTTCTGACTGTGGTATGTTCTGTCAGTGTGGTATATTCTGATAGTGTGGTATGTTCTGACAGTGTGGTATGTTCTGACAGTGTGGTATGTTCTGACAGTGTGGTATGTTCTGACAGTGTGGTATGTTCTGACAGTGTGGTATGTTCTGATAGTGTGGAATGTTCTGACTGGTATTTTCTGACAGTGTGGTATGTTCTGATAGTGTGGTGTGTTCTGACAGTGTGGTATGTTCTGACTGTGGTATGTTCTGATAGTGAGGTATGTTCTGATTGTGTGGTATGTTCTGAATGTGTGGTATGTTCTGACAGTGTGGTATGTGCTGAGAGTGTGGTATGTTCTGACAGTGTGGTATGTTCTGATAGTGTGGTATGTTCTGACAGTGTTGTATGTTTTGACAGTGTGGTATGTTCTGACAGTGTGGTATGTTCTGACACTGCGGTATTTTCCGATAGTGTGGTATGTTCTGATAGTGTGGTATATTCTGATAGTGTGGTATAATCTGATAGTGAGGTATGTTCTGAGCAGTGTGGTATGTTCTGTCAGTGTGGTATGTTCTGACAGTGTGGTATGTTCTGACAGTGTGGTATGTTCTGACAGTGCGGTATGTTCTGATAGTGTGGTATGTTCTGGTAGTGTGGTATGTTCTGATAGTGTGGTATGTTCTGATAGTGAGGTATGTTCTGAGCAGTGTAGTATGTTCTGACAGTGTGGTATGTTCTGATAGTGTGGTATGTTCTGATAGTGTGGAATGTTCTGACTGTGGTATGTTCTGACAGTTTGATATGTTCTGACAGTGTGGTATGTTCTGACAGTGTGGTATGTTCAGATAGTGTGGTATGTTCTGACAGTGTTGTATGTTATGACAGTGTGGTATGTTCTGACAGTGTGGTATGTTCTGATAGTGTGGTATGTTCTGACAGTGTTGTATGTTTTGACAGTGTGGTATGTTCTGACAGTGTGGTATGTTCTGACAGTGCGGTATGTTCCGATAGTGTGGTATGTTCTGATAGTGTGGTATATTCTGATAGTGTGGTATAATCTGATAGTGAGGTATGTTCTGAGCAGTGTGGTATGTTCTGTCAGTATGGTATGTTCTGACAGTGTTGTATGTTCTGACAGTGTGGTATGTTCTGACAGTGTGGTATGTTCTGACAGTGCGGTATGTTCTGATAGTGTGGTATGTTCTGATAGTGTGGTATGTTCTGATAGTGTGGTATGTTCTGATAGTGTGGTATGTTCTGATAGTGAGGTATGTTCTGAGCAGTGTAGTATGTTCTGACAGTGTGGTATGTTTTGATAGTGTGGTATGTTCTGATAGTGTGGAATGTTCTGACTGTGGTATGTTCTGACAGTTTGATATGTTCTGACAGTGTGGTATGTTCTGACAGTGTGGTATGTTCAGATAGTGTGGTATGTTCTGATAGTGTGATATGTTCTGATAGTGTGGTATGTTCTCACTGTGGTATGTTCTTACAGTGTGGTATGTTCTGATAGTGAGGTATGTTCTCACAGTGTGGTATGTTCTGACAGTGTGGTATGTTCTGATAGTGCGGTATGTTCTGACAGTGTGGTATGTTCTGACAGTGTGGTATGTTCTGAAAGTGTGGTATGGTCTGATAGTGTGGTATGTTCTGACAGTGTGGTATGTTCTGACAGTGTGCTATGTTCTGACAGTGTGGTATGTTCTGACAGTGTGGTATGTTCTGACAGTGTGGTATGTTCTGATAGTGTGGAATGTTCTGACTGGTATGTTCTGACAGTGTGGTTTGTTCTGATAGTGTGGTGTGTTCTGACAGTGTGGTATGTTCTGACTGTGGTATGTTCTGATAGTGTGGTATGTTCTGATAGTGTGGTATGTTCTGATAATGTGGTATGTTCTGATTGTGTGGTATGTTCTGAGAGTGTGATATGTTCTGACAGTGTGGTATGTTCTGACAGTGTGGTTTATTCTGATAGTGTGGTATGTTCTGATAGTGTAGAATGTTCTAATAGTCTGGTATGTTCGGACAGTGTGGTATGTTCTGATAGTGTGGTGTGTTCTGACAGTGTGGTATGTTCTGACTATGTTCTGATAGTGTGATATGTTCTGATTGTGTTGTATGTTCTAATAGTGTGGTATGTTCTGATAGTGAGGTATGTTCTGAGCAGTGTGGTATGTTCTGTCAGTGTTGTATGTTCTGACAGTGTGGTATGTTCTGACAGTGTTGTATGTTCTGACAGTGTGGTATGTTCTGACAGTGTGGTATGTTCTGAGAGTGCGGTATGTTCTGATAGTGTGGTATGTTCTGATAGTGTGGTATGTTCTGATAGTGTGGTATGTTCTGATAGTGAGGTATGTTCTGAGCAGTGTAGTATATTCTGACAGTGTGGTATGTTCTGATAGTGTGGTATGTTCTGATAGTGTGGTATGTTCTGACAGTGTGGTATGTTCTGACAGTGTGGTATGTTCTGACAGTGTGGTATGTTCTGACAGTGTGGTATGTTCTGATAGTGTGGTATGTTCTGATAGTGTGGTATGTTCTGACTGTGGTATGTTCTGACAGTGTGGTATGTGCTGATAGTATGGTGTGTTCTGACAGTGTGGTATGTTCTGATAGTATGGTGTGTTCTGACAGTGTGGTATGTTCTGACTATGTTCTGATAGTGTGATATGTTCTGATTGTGTTGTATGTTCTAATAGTGTGGTATGTTCTGATAGTGAGGTATGTTCTGAGCAGTGTGGTATGTTCTGTCAGTGTTGTATGTTCTGACAGTGTGGTATGTTCTGACAGTGTTGTATGTTCTGACAGTGTGGTATGTTCTGACAGTGTGGTATGTTCTGACAGTGCGGTATGTTCTTATAGTGTGGTATGTTCTGATAGTGTGGTATGTTCTGATAGTGTGGTATGTTCTGATAGTGAGGTATGTTCTGAGCAGTGTAGTATGTTCTGACAGTGTGGTATGTTCTGATAGTGTGGTATGTTCTGATAGTGTGGTATGTTCTGACAGTGCGGTATGTTCTGACAGTGTGGTATGTTCTGACAGTGTGGTATGTTCTGACAGTGTGGTATGTTCTGATAGTGTGGTATGTTCTGATAGTGTGGTATGTTCTCACTGTGGTATGTTCTTACAGTGTGGTATGTTCTGATAGTGTGGTATGTTCTCACAGTGTGGTATGTTCTGACAGTGCGGTATGTTCTGATAGTGCGGTATGTTCTGATAGTGTGCGGTATGTTCTGATAGTGTGGTATGTTCTGACTGTGGTATGTTCTGACAGCGTGGTATGTTCTGATAATGTTTTATGTTCTGACTGGTATGTTCTGACAGTGGTATGTTCTGACTGTGGTATGTTCTGACTGTGGTATGTTTTGACAGTGTGGTATGTTCTGATAGTGTGGTATGTTCTGACTGTGGTATGTTCTGACAGTGTGGTATGTTCTGATAATGTTTTATGTTCTGACTGGTATGTTATGACAGTGGTATGTTCTGACTGTGGTATGTTCTGATGGTGTGGAATGTTCTGATAGTGTAGTATGTTCTGACAGTGTGGTATGTTCTGACAGTGTGGTATGTTCTGATAGTGTGGTATGTTCTGACAGTGTGGTATGTTCTGACAGTGTGGTATGTTCTGACAGTGTGGTATGTTCTGATAGTGTGGTATGTTCTGACTGTGGTATGTTCTGACAGTGTGGTATGTTCTGATAGCGTTGTATGTTCTGACTGGTATGTTCTGACAGTCTGGTATGCTCTGACAGTGGTATGTTCTGACTGTGGTATGTTCTGACAGTGGTATGTTCTGACTGTGGTATGTTCTGAGAGTGTGGTATGTTCTGATAGTGTGGTATGTTCTGACAGTGTGGTATGTTCTGACAGTGGTATGTTCTAACAGTGTGGTATGTTCTGATATTGTGGTATGTTCTGACAGTGTGATATGTTCTGATAGTGTGGTATGTTCTGATAGTGTGGTATGTTCTGACAGTGTGGTATGTTCTGTCTGTGTGGTATGTTCTGATAGTGTGGTATGTTCTGATACAGTGGATTGTTCTGACTGTGGTATGTTCTGACAGTGTGGTATGTTCTGATAGTGTGCTATGTTCTGACTGTGGTATGTTCTGACCGTGTGGTATGTTCTGACAGTGTGGTATGTTCTGACAGTGTGGTATGTTCTGACAGTGGTATGTTATGACTGTGGTATGTTCTGACTGTGGTATGTTCTGACAGTGGTATGTTATGACTGTGGTATGTTCTGACAGTGTAGTGTGTTGTGGTAGTGTGGTATGTTCTTACAGTGAGGTATGTTCTGACAGTGGTATGATCTGACAATTTGGTATGTTCTGACAGTGGTATGATCTGACAATTTGGTATGTTCTGACAGTGTGGTATGTTCTGATAGTATGGTATTTTCTGACAGTATGGTATGTTCTAACATTGTGGTATGTTATGAAAGTGTGGTATGTTTTGACAGTGTGGTATGTTCTGATAGTGTGGTATGTTCTGACTGTGGTATGTTCTGACAGTGTGGTATGTTCTGATAATGTTTTATGTTCTGACTGGTATGTTCTGAGAGTGGTATGTTCTGACTGTGGTATGTTCTGACTGTGGTGTGTTCTGACAGTGTGGTATGTTCTGATAGTGTAGTATGTTCTGACAGTGTGGTATGTTCCTACAGTGGTATGTTCTGACAGTGTGGTATGTTCTGACTGTGTGGTATGTTCTGATAGTGTGGTATGTTCTGACAGTGTGGTATGTTCTGACAGTGTGGTATGTTCTGACAGTGTGGTATGTTCTGATAGTGTTGTATGTTCTGACTGTGGTATGTTCTGACAGTGTGTTATGTTCTGATAGTGTTGTATGTTCTGACTGGTATGTTCTGACAGTGTGGTATGTTCTGACAGTGGTATGTTCTGACTGTGGTATGTTCTGACAGTGGTATGTTCTGACTGTGGTATGTTCTGACAGTGTGGTATGTTCTGATAGTGTGGTATGTTCTGACAGTGTGGTATGGTCTGACAGTGGTATGTTCTAAAAGTGTGGTATGTTCTGATATTGTGGTATGTTCTGACAGTGTGATATGTTCTGATAGTGTGGTATGTTCTGACAGTGTGGTATGTTCTGACAGTGTGGTATGTTCTGACAGTGTGGTATGTTCTGACAGTGTGGTATGTTCTGATAGTGTGGTATGTTCTGACTGTGGTATGTTCTGACAGTGTGGTATGTTCTGATAGTGTTGTATTTTCTGACTGGTATGTTCTGACAGTGTGGTATGTTCTGACAGTGGTATGTTCTGACTGTGGTATGTTCTGACAGTTGTATGTTCTGACTGTGGTATGTTCTGACAGTGTGGTATGTTCTGATAGTGTGGTATGTTCTGACAGTGTGGTATGTTCTGACAGTGGTATGTTCTAACAGTGTGGTATGTTCTGATATTGTGGTATGTTCTGACAGTGTGATATGTTCTGATAGTGTGGTATGTTCTGACAGTGTGGTATGTTCTGACAGTGTGGTATGCTCTGACAGTGTGGTATGTTCTGACAGTGTGGTATGTTCTGACAGCATGGTATATTCTGACAGTGGGGTATGTTCTGACAGTGTGGTATGTTCTGACAGTGTGGTATGAACTGATAGTGTGATATGTTCTGACAGTGTGGTATGTTCTAACTGTGGTATGTCCTGACAGTGTGGTATGTTCTGACAGTGTGGTATGTTCTGACAGTGTGGTATGTTCTGACAGTGTGGTATGTTCTGACAGTGTGGTATGTTCTGACAGTGTGGTATGTTCTGACAGTGTGGTATGCTCTGATAGTGTGCTATGTTCTGACAGTGTGGTATGTTCTGACAGTGTGGTATGTTCTGACTGTGGTATGTTCTGATAGTGTGGTATGTTCTGATAGTGTGGTATGTTCTGATAATGTGGTATGTTCTGATTGTGTGGTATGTTCTGACAGTGTGGTATGTTCTGAGAGTGTGGTATGTTCTGACAGTGTGGTATGTTCTGACAGTGTGGTATGTTCTGATAGTGTGGTATGTTCTGATAGTGTAGAATGTTCTAAAAGTGTGGTATGTTCTGCCAGTGTGGTATGTTCTGACAGTGTGGTATGTTCTGACAGTGTGGTATGTTCTGACAATGTGGTATGTTCTGACTGTGGTATGCTATGACAGTGTGTTATGTTCTGACAGTGTGGTATGTTCTGACAGTGTGGTATGTTCTGATAGAGTGGAATGTTCTGACTGGTATTTTCTCACAGTGTGGTATGTTCTGATAGTGTGGTTTGTTCTGACAGTGTGGTATGTTCTGACTGTGGTATGTTCTGATAGTGTGGTATGTTCTGATTGTGTGGTATGTTCTGATTGTGTGGTATGTTCTGACAGTGTGGTATGTTCTGAGAGTGTGGTATGTTCTGACAGTGTGGTATGTTCTGATAGTGTGGTATGTTCTGACAGTGTTGTATGTTTTGACAGTGTGGTATGTTCTGACAGTGTGGTATGTTCTGACAGTGCGGTATGTTCTGATAGTGTGGTATGTTCTGATAGTGTGGTATGTTCTGATAGTGTGGTATGTTCTGATAGTGTGGTATGTTCTCACTGTGGTATGTTCTTACAGTGTGGTATGTTCTGATAGTGTGGTATGTTCTCACAGTGTGGTATGTTCTGACAGTGCGGTATGTTCTTATAGTGCGTTATGTTCTGATAGTGTGGTATGTTCTGACAGTGTGGTATGTTCTGACAGTGTGGTATGTTCTGACAGTGTGGTATGTTCTGACAGTGTGATATGTTCTGACAGTGTGGTATGTTCTGATAGTGTAGAATGTTCTAATAGTGTGGTATGTTCTGATAGTGTGGGATGTTCTGACAGTGTGGTATGTTCTGACAGTGCGGTATGTTCTGACAGTGTGGTATGTTATGATATTGTGGAATGTTCTGACTGTGGTATGTTCTGACAGTGTGGTATGTTCTGACAATGTGGTATGTTCTGACTGTGGTATGTTCTGTCAGTGTGGTATATTCTGATAGTGTGGTATGTTCTGACAGTGTGGTATGTTCTGACAGTGTGGTATGTTCTGACAGTGTGGTATGTTCTGACAGTGTGGTATGTTCTGACAGTGTGGTATGTTCTGATAATGTGGAATGTTCTGACTGGTATTTTCTGACAGTGTGGTATGTTCTGATAGTGTGGTGTGTTCTGACAGTGTGGTATGTTCTGACTGTGGTATGTTCTGATAGTGAGGTATGTTCTGATTGTGTGGTATGTTCTGAATGTGTGGTATGTTCTGACAGTGTGGTATGTGCTGAGAGTGTGGTATGTTCTGACAGTGTGGTATGTTCTGATAGTGTGGTATGTTCTGACAGTGTTGTATGTTTTGACAGTGTGGTATGTTCTGACAGTGTGGTATGTTCTGACAGTGCGGTATTTTCCGATAGTGTGGTATGTTCTGATAGTGTGGTATATTCTGATAGTGTGGTATAATCTGATAGTGAGGTATGTTCTGAGCAGTGTGGTATGTTCTGTCAGTGTGGTATGTTCTGACAGTGTGGTATGTTCTGACAGTGTGGTATGTTCTGACAGTGCGGTATGTTCTGATAGTGTGGTATGTTCTGGTAGTGTGGTATGTTCTGATAGTGTGGTATGTTCTGATAGTGAGGTATGTTCTGAGCAGTGTAGTATGTTCTGACAGTGTGGTATGTTCTGATAGTGTGGTATGTTCTGATAGTGTGGAATGTTCTGACTGTGGTATGTTCTGACAGTTTGATATGTTCTGACAGTGTGGTATGTTCTGACAGTGTGGTATGTTCAGATAGTGTGGTATGTTCTGATAGTGTGGTATGTTCTGATAGTGTGGTATGTTCTCACTGTTGTATGTTCTTACAGTGTGGTATGTTCTGATAGTGTGGTATGTTCTGACAGTGTTGTATGTTATGACAGTGTGGTATGTTCTGACAGTGTGGTATGTTCTGATAGTGTGGTATGTTCTGACAGTGTTGTATGTTTTGACAGTGTGGTATGTTCTGACAGTGTGGTATGTTCTGACAGTGCGGTATGTTCCGATAGTGTGGTATGTTCTGATAGTGTGGTATATTCTGATAGTGTGGTATAATCTGATAGTGAGGTATGTTCTGAGCAGTGTGGTATGTTCTGTCAGTATGGTATGTTCTGACAGTGTTGTATGTTCTGACAGTGTGGTATGTTCTGACAGTGTGGTATGTTCTGACAGTGCGGTATGTTCTGATAGTGTGGTATGTTCTGATAGTGTGGTATGTTCTGATAGTGTGGTATGTTCTGATAGTGTGGTATGTTCTGATAGTGAGGTATGTTCTGAGCAGTGTAGTATGTTCTGACAGTGTGGTATGTTTTGATAGTGTGGTATGTTCTGATAGTGTGGAATGTTCTGACTGTGGTATGTTCTGACAGTTTGATATGTTCTGACAGTGTGGTATGTTCTGACAGTGTGGTATGTTCAGATAGTGTGGTATGTTCTGATAGTGTGATATGTTCTGATAGTGTGGTATGTTCTCACTGTGGTATGTTCTTACAGTGTGGTATGTTCTGATAGTGAGGTATGTTCTCACAGTGTGGTATGTTCTGACAGTGTGGTATGTTCTGATAGTGCGGTATGTTCTGACAGTGTGGTATGTTCTGACAGTGTGGTATGTTCTGAAAGTGTGGTATGTTCTGACAGTGTGGTATGTTCTGACAGTGTGCTATGTTCTGACAGTGTGGTATGTTCTGACAGTGTGGTATGTTCTGACAGTGTGGTATGTTCTGATAGTGTGGAATGTTCTGACTGGTATGTTCTGACAGTGTGGTTTGTTCTGATAGTGTGGTGTGTTCTGACAGTGTGGTATGTTCTGACTGTGGTATGTTCTGATAGTGTGGTATGTTCTGATAGTGTGGTATGTTCTGATAATGTGGTATGTTCTGATTGTGTGGTATGTTCTGAGAGTGTGATATGTTCTGACAGTGTGGTATGTTCTGACAGTGTGGTTTATTCTGATAGTGTGGTATGTTCTGATAGTGTAGAATGTTCTAATAGTCTGGTATGTTCTGACAGTGTGGTATGTTCTGATAGTGTGGTGTGTTCTGACAGTGTGGTATGTTCTGACTATGTTCTGATAGTGTGATATGTTCTGATTGTGTTGTATGTTCTAATAGTGTGGTATGTTCTGATAGTGAGGTATGTTCTGAGCAGTGTGGTATGTTCTGTCAGTGTTGTATGTTCTGACAGTGTGGTATGTTCTGACAGTGTTGTATGTTCTGACAGTGTGGTATGTTCTGACAGTGTGGTATGTTCTGAGAGTGCGGTATGTTCTGATAGTGTGGTATGTTCTGATAGTGTGGTATGTTCTGATAGTGTGGTATGTTCTGATAGTGAGGTATGTTCTGAGCAGTGTAGTATATTCTGACAGTGTGGTATGTTCTGATAGTGTGGTATGTTCTGATAGTGTGGTATGTTCTGACAGTGTGGTATGTTCTGACAGTGTGGTATGTTCTGACAGTGTGGTATGTTCTGACAGTGTGGTATGTTCTGATAGTGTGGTATGTTCTGATAGTGTGGTATGTTCTGACTGTGGTATGTTCTGACAGTGTGGTATGTGCTGATAGTATGGTGTGTTCTGACAGTGTGGTATGTTCTGATAGTATGGTGTGTTCTGACAGTGTGGTATGTTCTGACTATGTTCTGATAGTGTGATATGTTCTGATTGTGTTGTATGTTCTAATAGTGTGGTATGTTCTGATAGTGAGGTATGTTCTGAGCAGTGTGGTATGTTCTGTCAGTGTTGTATGTTCTGACAGTGTGGTATGTTCTGACAGTGTTGTATGTTCTGACAGTGTGGTATGTTCTGACAGTGTGGTATGTTCTGACAGTGCGGTATGTTCTTATAGTGTGGTATGTTCTGATAGTGTGGTATGTTCTGATAGTGTGGTATGTTCTGATAGTGAGGTATGTTCTGAGCAGTGTAGTATGTTCTGACAGTGTGGTATGTTCTGATAGTGTGGTATGTTCTGATAGTGTGGTATGTTCTGACAGTGTGGTATGTTCTGACAGTGTGGTATGTTCTGACAGTGTGGTATGTTCTGACAGTGTGGTATGTTCTGATAGTGTGGTATGTTCTGATAGTGTGGTATGTTCTCACTGTGGTATGTTCTTACAGTGTGGTATGTTCTGATAGTGTGGTATGTTCTCACAGTGTGGTATGTTCTGACAGTGCGGTATGTTCTGATAGTGCGGTATGTTCTGATAGTGTGCGGTATGTTCTGATAGTGTGGTATGTTCTGACAGTGTGGTATGTTCTGACAGTGTGGTATGTTCTGACAGTGTGGTATGTTCTGACAGTGTGATATGTTCTGACAGTGTGGTATGTTCTGATAGTGTAGAATGTTCTAATAGTGTGGTATGTTCTGATAGTGTGGTATGTTCTGACAGTGTGATATGTTCTGACAGTGCGGTATGTTCTGACAGTGTGGTATGTTCTGATATTGTGGAATGTTCTGACTGTGGTATGTTCTGACAGTGTGGTATGTTCTGACAATGTGGTATGTTCTGACTGTGGTATGTTCTGACAGTGTGGTATGTTCTGATAGTGTGGTATGTTCTGACAGTGTGGTATGTTCTGACAGTGTGGTATGTTCTGACAGTGTGGTATGTTCTGACAGTGTGGTATGTTCTGACAGTGTGGTATGTTCTGACAGTGTGGTATGTTCTGATAGTGTGGAATGTTCTGACTGGTATTTTCTGACAGTGTGATATGTTCTGATAGTGTGGTGTGTTCTGACAGTATGGTATGTTCTGACTGTGGTATGTTCTGATAGTGAGGTATGTTCTGATTGTGTGGTATATTCTGAATGTGTGGTATGTTCTGACAGTGTGGTATGTTCTGAGAGTGTGGTATATTCTGACAGTGTGGTATGTTCTGATAGTGTGGTATGTTCTGACAGTGTTGTATGTTTTGACAGTGTGGTATGTTCTGACAGTGTGGTATGTTCTGACAGTGCGGTATGTTCTGATAGTGTGGTATGTTCTGATAGTGTGGTATATTCTGATAGTGTGGTATAATCTGATAGTGATGTATGTTCTGAGCAGTGTGGTATGTTCTGTCAGTGTGGTATGTTCTGACAGTGTTGTATGTTCTGACAGTGTGGTACGTTCTGACAGTGTGGTATGTTCTGACAGTGCAGTATGTTCTGATAGTGTGGTATGTTCTGATAGTGTGGTATGTTCTGATAGTGTGGTATGTTCTGATAGTGAGGTATGTTCTGAGCAGTGTAGTATGTTTTGACAGTGTGGTATGTTCTGATAGTGTGGTATGTTCTGATAGTGTGGAATATTCTGACTGTGGTATGTTCTGACAGTGTGGTATGTTCTGACAGTGTGGTATGTTCTGACAGTGTGGTATGTTCAGATAGTGTGGTATGTTCTGATAGTGTGGTATGTTCTGATAGTGTGGTATGTTCTCACTGTGGTATGTTCTTACAATGTGGTATGTTCTGATAGTGTGGTATGGTCTGATAGTGTGGTATGTTCTGTCAGTGTGGTATGTTCTGACAGTGTGCTATGTTCTGACAGTGTGGTATGTTCTGACAGTGTGGTATGTTCTGACAGTGTGGTATGTTCTGATAGTGTGGAATGTTCTGACTGGTATGTTCTGACAGTGTGGTATGTTCTGATAGTGTGGAATGTTCTGACAGTGTGGTATGTTCTGACAGTGTGGTATGTTCTGATAGTGTGGTGTGTTCTGACAGTGTGGTATGTTCTGACTGTGGTATGTTCTGATAGTGTGGTATGTTCTGATAGTGTGGTATGTTCTGATAATGTGGTATGTTCTGATTTTGTGGTATGTTCTGACAGTGTGGTATGTTCTGACAATGTGGTATGTTCTGACAGTGTGGTATGTTCTGATAGTGTGGTATGTTCTAATAGTGTAGAATGTTCTAATAGTGTGGTATGTTCTGACAGTGTGGTATGTTCTGACAGTGTGGTATGTTCTGACAGTGTGGTATGTTCTGACAATGTGGTATGTTCTGACTGTGGTATTTTCTGACAGTGTGGTATGTTCTGATAGTGTGGTATGTTCTGACAGTGTGGTATGTTCTGACTGTGGTATGTTCTGACAGTGTGGTATGTTCTGATAGTATGGTGTGTTCTGACAGTGTGGTATGTTCTGATAGTATGGTGTGTTCTGACAGTGTGGTATGTTCTGATAGTATGGTGTGTTCTGACAGTGTGGTATGTTCTGACTATGTTCTGATAGTGTGATATGTTCTGATTGTGTTGTATGTTCTAATAGTGTGGTATGTTCTGATAGTGTGGTATGTTCTGACAATGTGGTATGTTCTGACTGTGGTATTTTCTGACAGTGTGGTATGTTCTGATAGTGTGGTATGTTCTGACAGTGTGGTATGTTCTGACTGTGGTATTTTCTGACAGTGTGATATGTTCTGATAGTGTGGTGTGTTCTGACAGTGAGGTATGTTCTGATTGTGTGGTATGTTCTGAATGTGTGGTATGTTCTGACAGTGTGGTATGTTCTGAGAGTGTGGTATGTTCTGACAGTGTGGTATGTTGTGATAGTGTGGTATGTTCTGACAGTGTTGTATGTTTTGACAGTGTGGTATGTTCTGATAGTGTGGTATGTTCTGACAGTGCGGTATGTTCTGATAGTGTGGTATGTTCTGATAGTGTGGTATATTCTGATAGTGTGGTATAATCTGATAGTGAGGTATGTTCTGAGCAGTGTGGTATGTTCTGTCAGTGTGGTATGTTTTGACAGTGTTGTATGTTCTGACAGTGTGGTATGTTCTGACAGTGTGGTATGTTCTGACAGTGCGGTATGTTCTGATAGTGTGGTATGTTCTGATAGTGTGGTATGTTCTGATAGTGTGGTATGTTCTGATAGTGTGGTATGTTCTCACTGTGGTATGTTCTTACAATGTGGTATGTTCTGATAGTGTGGTATAGTCTGATAGTGTGGTATGTTCTGTCAGTGTGGTATGTTCTGACAGTGTGCTATGTTCTGACAGTGTGGTATGTTCTGACAGTGTGGTATGTTCTGACAGTGTGGTATGTTCTGATAGTGTGGAATGTTCTGACTGGTATGTTCTGACAGTGTGGTATGTTCTGATAGTGTGGAATGTTCTGACTGGTATGTTCTGACAGTGTGGTATGTTCTGATAGTGTGGTGTGTTCTGACAGTGTGGTATGTTCTGACTGTGGTATGTTCTGATAGTGTGGTATGTTCTGATAGTGTGGTATGTTCTGATAGTGTGGTATGTTCTGATAATGTGGTATGTTCTGATTTTGTGGTATGTTCTGACAGTGTGGTATGTTCTGACAATGTGGTATGCTCTGACAGCGTGGTATGTTCTGATAATGTGGTATGTTCTGATAGTGTAGAATGTTCTAATAGTGTGGTATGTTCTGACAGTGTGGTATGTTCTGACAGTGTGGTATGTTCTGACAGTGTGGTATGTTCTGACAATGTGGTATGTTCTGACTGTGGTATTTTCTGACAGTGTGGTATGTTCTGATAGTGTGGTATGTTCTGACAGTGTGGTATGTTCTGACTGTGGTATGTTCTGACAGTGTGGTATGTTCTGATAGTATGGTGTGTTCTGACAGTGTGGTATGTTCTGATAGTATGGTGTGTTCTGACAGTGTGGTATGTTCTGACTATGTTCTGATAGTGTGATATGTTCTGATTGTGTTGTATGTTCTAATAGTGTGGTATGTTCTGATAGTGTGGTATGTTCTGACAGTGTGGTATGTTCTGATAGTGTGGTATATTCTGATAGTGTGGAATGTTCTGACTGGTATTTTCTGACAGTGTGATATGTTCTGATAGTGTGGTGTGTTCTGACAGTGTGGTAAGTTCTGACTGTGGTATGTTCTGATAGTGAGGTATGTTCTGATTGTGTGGTATGTTCTGAATGTGTGGTATGTTCTGACAGTGTGGTATGTTCTGAGAGTGTGGTATGTTCTGACAGTGTTGTATGTTTTGACAGTGTGGTATGTTCTGACAGTGTGGTATGTTCTGACAGTGCGGTATGTTCTGATAGTGTGGTATGTTCTGAGAGTGTGGTATATTCTGATAGTGTGGTATAATCTGATAGTGAGGTATGTTCTGAGCAGTGTGGTATGTTCTGTCAGTGTGGTATGTTTTGACAGTGTTGTATGTTCTGACAGTGTGGTATGTTCTGACAGTGTGGTATGTTCTGACAGTGCGGTATGTTCTGATAGTGTGGTATGTTCTGATAGTGTGGTATGTTCTGATAGTGTGGTATGTTCTGATAGTGAGGTATGTTCTGAGCAGTGTAGTATGTTCTGACAGTGTGGTATGTTCTGATAGTGTGGTATGTTCTGATAGTGTGGAATGTTCTGACTGTGGTATGTTCTGACAGTGTGGTATGTTCTGACAGTGTGGTATGTTCTGACAGTGTGGTATGTTCAGATAGTGTGGTATGTTTTGATAGTGTGGTATGTTCTGATAGTGTGGTATGTTCTCACTGTGGTATGTTCTTACAGTGTGGTATGTTCTGATAGTGTGGTGTGGTCTGATAGTGTGGTATGTTCTGACAGTGTGGTAAGTTCTGACAGTGTGCTATGTTCTGACAGTGCGGTATGTTCTGACAGTGTGGTATGTTCTGACAGTGTGGTATGTTCTGATAGTGTGGAATGTTCTGACTGGTATGTTCTGACAGTGTGGTATGTTCTGATAGTGTGGTGTGTTCTGCCAGTGTGGTATGTTCTGACTGTGGTATGTTCTGATAGTGTGGTATGTTCTGATAGTGTGGTATGTTCTGATAATGTGGTATGTTCTGATTGTGTGGTATGTTCTGACAGTGTGGTATGTTCTGACAGTGTGGTATGTTCTGACAATGTGGTATGTTCTGACTGTGGTATTTTCTGACAGTGTGGTATGTTCTGATAGTGTGGTATGTTCTGACAGTGTGGTATGTTCTGACTGTGGTATGTTCTGACAGTGTGGTATGTTCTGATAGTATGGTGTGTTCTGACAGTGTGGTATGTTGTGATAGTGTGGTATGTTCTGACAGTGTTGTATGTTTTGACAGTGTGGTATGTTCTGACAGTGTGGTATGTTCTGACAGTGCGGTATGTTCTGATAGTGTGGTATGTTCTGATAGTGTGGTATATTCTGATAGTGTGGTATAATCTGATAGTGAGGTATGTTCTGAGCAAAGTGGTATGTTCTGTCAGTGTGGTATGTTTTGACAGTGTTGTATGTTCTGACAGTGTGGTATGTTCTGACAGTGTGGTATGTTCTGACAGTGCGGTATGTTCTGATAGTGTGGTATGTTCTGATAGTGTGGTATGTTCTGATAGTGTGGTATGTTCTGATAGTGTGGTATGTTCTCACTGTGGTATGTTCTTACAATGTGGTATGTTCTGATAGTGTGGTATGGTCTGATAGTGTGGTATGTTCTGTCAGTGTGGTATGTTCTGACAGTGTGCTATGTTGTGACAGTGTGGTATGTTCTGACAGTGTGGTATGTTCTGACAGTGTGGTATGTTCTGATAGTGTGGAATGTTCTGACTGGTATGTTCTGACAGTGTGGTATGTTCTGATAGTGTGGAATGTTCTGACTGGTATGTTCTCACTGTGGTATGTTCTTACAATGTGGTATGTTCTGATAGTGTGGTATGTTCTGACAGTGTGGTATGTTCTGACAGTGTGGTATGTTCTGACAGTGTGGTATGTTCTGACAGTGTGGTATGTTCTGACAGTGTGGTATGTTCTGATAGTGTGGAATGTTCTGACTGGTATTTTCTGACAGTGTGATATGTTCTGATAGTGTGGTGTGTTCTGACAGTATGGTATGTTCTGACTGTGGTATGTTCTGATAGTGAGGTATGTTCTGATTGTGTGGTATATTCTGAATGTGTGGTATGTTCTGACAGTGTGGTATGTTCTGAGAGTGTGGTATATTCTGACAGTGTGGTATGTTCTGATAGTGTGGTATGTTCTGACAGTGTTGTATGTTTTGACAGTGTGGTATGTTCTGACAGTGTGGTATGTTCTGACAGTGCGGTATGTTCTGATAGTGTGGTATGTTCTGATAGTGTGGTATATTCTGATAGTGTGGTATAATCTGATAGTGATGTATGTTCTGAGCAGTGTGGTATGTTCTGTCAGTGTGGTATGTTCTGACAGTGTTGTATGTTCTGACAGTGTGGTACGTTCTGACAGTGTGGTATGTTCTGACAGTGCAGTATGTTCTGATAGTGTGGTATGTTCTGATAGTGTGGTATGTTCTGATAGTGTGGTATGTTCTGATAGTGAGGTATGTTCTGAGCAGTGTAGTATGTTTTGACAGTGTGGTATGTTCTGATAGTGTGGTATGTTCTGATAGTGTGGAATATTCTGACTGTGGTATGTTCTGACAGTATGGTATGTTCTGACAGTGTGGTATGTTCTGACAGTGTGGTATGTTCAGATAGTGTGGTATGTTCTGATAGTGTGGTATGTTCTGATAGTGTGGTATGTTCTCACTGTGGTATGTTCTTACAATGTGGTATGTTCTGATAGTGTGGTATGGTCTGATAGTGTGGTATGTTCTGTCAGTGTGGTATGTTCTGACAGTGTGCTATGTTCTGACAGTGTGGTATGTTCTGACAGTGTGGTATGTTCTGACAGTGTGGTATGTTCTGATAGTGTGGAATGTTCTGACTGGTATGTTCTGACAGTGTGGTATGTTCTGATAGTGTGGAATGTTCTGACTGGTATGTTCTGACAGTGTGGTATGTTCTGATAGTGTGGTGTGTTCTGACAGTGTGGTATGTTCTGACTGTGGTATGTTCTGATAGTGTGGTATGTTCTGATAGTGTGGTATGTTCTGATAATGTGGTATGTTCTGATTTTGTGGTATGTTCTGACAGTGTGGTATGTTCTGACAGTGTGGTATGTTCTGATAGTGTGGTATGTTCTAATAGTGTAGAATGTTCTAATAGTGTGGTATGTTCTGACAGTGTGGTATGTTCTGACAGTGTGGTATGTTCTGACAGTGTGGTATGTTCTGACAATGTGGTATGTTCTGACTGTGGTATTTTATGACAGTGTGGTATGTTCTGATAGTGTGGTATGTTCTGACAGTGTGGTATGTTCTGACTGTGGTATGTTCTGACAGTGTGGTATGTTCTGATAGTATGGTGTGTTCTGACAGTGTGGTATGTTCTGATAGTATGGTGTGTTCTGACAGTGTGGTATGTTCTGACTATGTTCTGATAGTGTGATATGTTCTGATTGTGTTGTATGTTCTAATAGTGTGGTATGTTCTGATAGTGTGGTATGTTCTGACAGTGTGGTATGTTCTGATAGTGTGGTATATTCTGATAGTGTGGAATGTTCTGACTGGTATTTTCTGACAGTGTGATATGTTCTGATAGTGTGGTGTGTTCTGACAGTGAGGTATGTTCTGATTGTGTGGTATGTTCTGAATGTGTGGTATGTTCTGACAGTGTGGTATGTTCTGAGAGTGTGGTATGTTCTGAGAGTGTGGTATGTTCTGACAGTGTGGTATGTTGTGATAGTGTGGTATGTTCTGACAGTGTTGTATATTTTGACAGTGTGGTATGTTCTGACAGTGTGGTATGTTCTGACAGTGCGGTATGTTCTGATAGTGTGGTATGTTCTGATAGTGTGGTATATTCTGATAGTGTGGTATAATCTGATAGTGAGGTATGTTCTGAGCAGTGTGGTATGTTCTGTCAGTGTGGTATGTTTTGACAGTGTTGTATGTTCTGACAGTGTGGTATGTTCTGACAGTGTGGTATGTTCTGACAGTGCGGTATGTTCTGATAGTGTGGTATGTTCTGATAGTGTGGTATGTTCTGATAGTGTGGTATGTTCTGATAGTGTGGTATGTTCTCACTGTGGTATGTTCTTACAATGTGGTATGTTCTGATAGTGTGGTATGGTCTGATAGTGTGGTATGTTCTGTCAGTGTGGTATGTTCTGACAGTGTGCTATGTTCTGACAGTGTGGTATGTTCTGACAGTGTGGTATGTTCTGACAGTGTGGTATGTTCTGACAGTGTGGTATGTTCTGATAGTGTGGAATGTTCTGACTGGTATGTTCTGACAGTGTGGTATGTTCTGATAGTGTGGAATATTCTGACTGGTATGTTCTGACAGTGTGGTATGTTCTGATAGTGTGGTGTGTTCTGACAGTGTGGTATGTTCTGACTGTGGTATGTTCTGATAGTGTGGTATGTTCTGATAGTGTGGTATGTTCTGATAATGTGGTATGTTCTGATTTTGTGGTATGTTCTGACAGTGTGGTATGTTCTGACAATGTGGTATGCTCTGACAGCGTGGTATGTTCTGATAGTGTGGTATGTTCTGATAGTGTAGAATGTTCTAATAGTGTGGTATGTTCTGACAGTGTGGTATGTTCTGACAGTGTGGTATGTTCTGACAATGTGGTATGTTCTGACAATGTGGTATGTTCTGACTGTGGTATTTTCTGACAGTGTGGTATGTTCTGATAGTGTGGTATGTTCTGACAGTGTGGTATGTTCTGACTGTGGTATGTTCTGACAGTGTGGTATGTTCTGATAGTATGGTGTGTTCTGACAGTGTGGTATGTTCTGATAGTATGGTGTGTTCTGACAGTGTGGTATGTTCTGACTATGTTCTGATAGTGTGATATGTTCTGATTGTGTTGTATGTTCTGACAGTGTGGTATGTTCTGATAGTGTGGTATATTCTGATAGTGTGGAATGTTCTGACTGGTATTTTCTGACAGTGTGATATGTTCTGATAGTGTGGTGTGTTCTGACAGTGTGGTAAGTTCTGACTGTGGTATGTTCTGATAGTGAGGTATGTTCTGATTGTGTGGTATGTTCTGAATGTGTGGTATGTTCTGACAGTGTGGTATGTTCTGAGAGTGTGGTATGTTCTGACAGTGTGGTATGTTGTGATAGTGTGGTATGTTCTGACAGTGTTGTATGTTTTGACAGTGTGGTATGTTCTGACAGTGTGGTATGTTCTGACAGTGCGGTATGTTCTGATAGTGTGGTATGTTCTGATAGTGTGGTATATTCTGATAGTGTGGTATAATCTGATAGTGAGGTATGTTCTGAGCAGTGTGGTATGTTCTGTCAGTGTGGTATGTTTTGACAGTGTTGTATGTTCTGACAGTGTGGTATGTTCTGACAGTGTGGTATGTTCTGACAGTGCGGTATGTTCTGATAGTGTGGTATGTTCTGATAGTGTGGTATGTTCTGATAGTGTGGTATGTTCTGATAGTGAGGTATGTTCTGAGCAGTGTAGTATGTTCTGACAGTGTGGTATGTTCTGATAGTGTGGTATGTTCTGATAGTGTGGAATGTTCTGACTGTGGTATGTTCTGACAGTGTGGTATGTTCTGACAGTGTGGTATGTTCTGACAGTGTGGTATGTTCAGATAGTGTGGTATGTTTTGATAGTGTGGTATGTTCTGATAGTGTGGTATGTTCTCACTGTGGTATGTTCTTACAGTGTGGTATGTTCTGATAGTGTGGTGTGGTCTGATAGTGTGGTATGTTCTGACAGTGTGGTAAGTTCTGACAGTGTGCTATGTTCTGACAGTGCGGTATGTTCTGACAGTGTGGTATGTTCTGACAGTGTGGTATGTTCTGATAGTGTGGAATGTTCTGACTGGTATTTTCTGACAGTGTGGTATGTTCTGATAGTGTGGTGTGTTCTGCCAGTGTGGTATGTTCTGACTGTGGTATGTTCTGATAGTGTGGTATGTTCTGATAGTGTGGTATGTTCTGATAATGTGGTATGTTCTGATTGTGTGGTATGTTCTGACAGTGTGGTATGTTCTGACAGTGTGGTATGTTCTGACAATGTGGTATGTTCTGACTGTGGTATTTTCTGACAGTGTGGTATGTTCTGATAGTGTGGTATGTTCTGACAGTGTGGTATGTTCTGACTGTGGTATGTTCTGACAGTGTGGTATGTTCTGATAGTATGATGTGTTCTGACAGTGTGGTATGTTGTGATAGTGTGGTATGTTCTGACAGTGTTGTATGTTTTGACAGTGTGGTATGTTCTGACAGTGTGGTATGTTCTGACAGTGCGGTATGTTCTGATAGTGTGGTATGTTCTGATAGTGTGGTATATTCTGATAGTGTGGTATAATCTGATAGTGAGGTATGTTCTGAGCAGTGTGGTATGTTCTCACAGTGTGGTATGTTCTGACAGTGTGGTATGTTCTGACAGTGCGGTATGTTCTGATAGTGTGGTATGTTCTGATAGTGTGGTATGTTCTGATAGTGTGGTATGTTCTGATAGTGTGGTATGTTCTCACTGTGGTATGTTCTTACAATGTGGTATGTTCTGATAGTGTGGTATGGTCTGATAGTGTGGTATGTTCTGTCAGTGTGGTATGTTCTGACAGTGTGCTATGTTCTGACAGTGTGGTATGTTCTGACAGTGTGGTATGTTCTGACAGTGTGGTATGTTCTGATAGTGTGGAATGTTCTGACTGGTATGTTCTGACAGTGTGGTATGTTCTGATAGTGTGGAATGTTCTGACTGGTATGTTCTGACAGTGTGGTATGTTCTGATAGTGTGGTGTGTTCTGACAGTGTGGTATGTTCTGACTGTGGTATGTTCTGATAGTGTGGTATGTTCTGATAATGTGGTATGTTCTGATTTTGTGGTATGTTCTGACAGTGTGGTATGTTCTGACAATGTGGTATGTTCTGACAGTGTGGTATGTTCTGACAGTGTGGTATGCTCTGACAGTGTGGTATGTTCTGATAGTGTGGTATGTTCTGATAGTGTAGAATGTTCTAATAGTGTGGTATGTTCTGACAGTGTGGTATGTTCTGACAGTGTGGTATGTTCTGACAGTGTGGTATGTTCTGACAATGTGGTATGTTCTGACTGTGGTATTTTCTGACAGTGTGGTATGTTCTGATAGTGTGGTATGTTCTGACAGTGTGGTATGTTCTGACTGTGGTATGTTCTGACAGTGTGGTATGTTCTGATAGTATGGTGTGTTCTGACAGTGTGGTATGTTCTGATAGTATGGTGTGTTCTGACAGTGTGGTATGTTCTGACTATGTTCTGATAGTGTGATATGTTCTGATTGTGTTGTATGTTCTAATTGTGTGGTATGTTCTGATAGTGTGGTATGTTCTGACAGTGTGGTATGTTCTGATAGTGTGGTATATTCTGATAGTGTGGAATGTTCTGACTGGTATTTTCTGACAGTGTGATATGTTCTGATAGTGTGGTGTGTTCTGACAGTGTGGTAAGTTCTGACTGTGGTATGTTCTGATAGTGAGGTATGTTCTGATTGTGTGGTATGTTCTGAATGTGTGGTATGTTCTGACAGTGTGGTATGTTCTGAGAGTGTGGTATGTTCTGACAGTGTGGTATGTTGTGATAGTGTGGTATGTTCTGACAGTGTTGTATGTTTTGACAGTGTGGTATGTTCTGACAGTGTGGTATGTTCTGACAGTGCGGTATGTTCTGATAGTGTGGTATGTTCTGATAGTGTGGTATATTCTGATAGTGTGGTATAATCTGATAGTGAGGTATGTTCTGAGCAGTGTGGTATGTTCTGTCAGTGTGGTATGTTTTGACAGTGTTGTATGTTCTGACAGTGTGGTATGTTCTGACAGTGTGGTATGTTCTGACAGTGCGGTATGTTCTGATAGTGTGGTATGTTCTGATAGTGTGGTATGTTCTGATAGTGTGGTATGTTCTGATAGTGAGGTATGTTCTGAGCAGTGTAGTATGTTCTGACAGTGTGGTATGTTCTGATAGTGTGGTATGTTCTGATAGTGTGGAATGTTCTGACTGTGGTATGTTCTGACAGTGTGGTATGTTCTGACAGTGTGGTATGTTCTGACAGTGTGGTATGTTCAGATAGTGTGGTATGTTTTGATAGTGTGGTATGTTCTGATAGTGTGGTATGTTCTCACTGTGGTATGTTCTTACAGTGTGGTATGTTCTGATAGTGTGGTGTGGTCTGATAGTGTGGTATGTTCTGACTGTGGTAAGTTCTGACAGTGTGCTATGTTCTGACAGTGCGGTATGTTCTGACAGTGTGGTATGTTCTGACAGTGTGGTATGTTCTGATAGTGTGGAATGTTCTGACTGGTATGTTCTGACAGTGTGGTATGTTCTGATAGTGTGGTGTGTTCTGACAGTGTGGTATGTTCTGACTGTGGTATGTTCTGATAGTGTGGTATGTTCTGTCAGTGTGGTATGTTTTGACAGTGTTGTATGTTCTGACAGTGTGGTATGTTCTGACAGTGTGGTATGTTCTGACAGTGCGGTATGTTCTGATAGTGTGGTATGTTCTGATAGTGTGGTATGTTCTGATAGTGTGGTATGTTCTGATAGTGAGGTATGTTCTGAGCAGTGTAGTATGTTCTGACAGTGTGGTATGTTCTGATAGTGTGGTATGTTCTGATAGTGTGGAATGTTCTGACTGTGGTATGTTCTGACAGTGTGGTATGTTCTGACAGTGTGGTATGTTCTGACAGTGTGGTATGTTCAGATAGTGTGGTATGTTTTGATAGTGTGGTATGTTCTGATAGTGTGGTATGTTCTCACTGTGGTATGTTCTTACAGTGTGGTATGTTCTGATAGTGTGGTGTGGTCTGATAGTGTGGTATGTTCTGACTGTGGTAAGTTCTGACAGTGTGCTATGTTCTGACAGTGCGGTATGTTCTGACAGTGTGGTATGTTCTGACAGTGTGGTATGTTCTGATAGTGTGGAATGTTCTGAGAGTGTGGTATGTTCTGACAGTGTGGTATGTTCTATTAATGTGGTGTGCTCTGAGAGTGTTGTATGTTCTGACAGTGTGGTATGTTCCGACAGTGTGGTATGTTCTGACAGTGTGGTATATTCTGACAGTGTGGTATGTTCTGATAGTGTTGTATGTTCTGATAGTGTGGTATGTTCTGATAGCGTGGTATGTTCTGACAGTGTGGTATGTTCTGACAGTGTGGTATGTTCTGTCTGTGTGGTATGTTCTGACAGTGTGGGATGTTCTGACAGTGTGGTATGTTCTGACAGTGGTATGTTATGACTGTGGTATGTTCTGACTGTGGTATTTTCTGACAGTGGTATGTTATGACTGTGGTATGTTCTGACAGTGTAGTGTGTTCTGATAGTGTGGTATGTTTTGATAGTGTGGTATGTTCTGACTGGTATGTTCTAACAGTGTGGTATGCTCTGACAGTGGTATGTTCTGACTGTGGTATGTTCTGACAGTGGTATGTTCTGAGTGTGGTATGTTCAGATAGTGTGGTATGTTCTTATAGTGTGGTATGTTCTGATAGTGTGGTATGTTATCACTGTGGTATGTTCTTACAGTGTGGTATGTTCTGATAGTGTGGTGTGGTCTGATAGTGTGGTATGTTCTGACAGTGTGGTATGTTCTGACAGTGTGGTATGTTCTGACAGTGTGGTATGTTTTGACAGTGTGGTATGTTCTGACAGTGTGGTATGTTCTGATAGTGTGGAATGTTCTGACTGATATGTTCTGACAGTGTGGTATGTTCTGATAGTGTGGTGTGTTCTGACAGTGTGGTATGTTCTGACTGTGGTATGTTCTGATAGTGTGGTATGTTCTGATAGTGTGGTATGTTCTGATTTTGTGGTATGTTCTGACAGTGTGGTATGTTATGACTGTGGTATGTTCTGACAGTGTGGTATGTTCTGACAGTGTGGTATGTTCTGACAGTGTGGTATGTTCTGACAATGTGGTGTGTTCTGACTGTGGTATTTTCTGACAGTGTGGTATGTTCTGATAGTGTGGTATGTTCTGACAGTGTGGTATGTTCTGACTGTGGTATGTTCTGACAGTGTGGTATGTTCTGACAGTGTGGTATGTTCTGATAGTGTGGTATGCTCTGACAGTGTGGTATGTTCTGACAGTGTGGTATGTTCTGACAGTGTGGTATGTTCTGATAGTGTGGTATGTTCTGACTGTGGTATGTTCTGACAGTGTGGTATGTTCTGATAGTGTTGTATGTTCTGACTGGTATGTTCTGACAGTGTGGTATGCTCTGACAGTGGTATGTTCTGACTGTGGTATGTTCTGACAGTGGTATGTTCTGACTGTGGTATGTTCTGAGAGTGTGGTATGTTCTGATAGTGTGGTATGTTCGGACAGTGTGGTATGTTCTGACAGTGGTATGTTCTAACAGTGTGGTATGTTCTGATATTGTGGTATGTTCTGACAGTGTGATATGTTCTGATAGTGTGGTATGTTCTGACAGTGTGGTATGTTCTGACAGTGTGGTATGCTCTGACAGTGTGGTATGTTCTGACAGTGTGATATGTTCTGACAGTGTGATATGTTCTGACAGTGTGGTATGTTCTGACAGTGCGGTATGTTCTGACAGTATGGTATGTTCTGACAGTGTGGTATGTTCTGATAGTGTGGTATGTTCTGACAGATAGGTATGTTCTGATAGTGTGCTATGTTCTGACAGCGTGGTATGTTCTGACAGTGTGGTATGATCTGACAGTGTGGTATGTTCTGACAGTGTGGTATGTTCTGACAGTGTGGCATGTTCTGACAGTGTGGTATGTTCTGATAGTGTGGAATGTTCTGACTGTGGTATGTTCTGACAGTGTGGTATGTTCTGACAGTGTGGTATGTTCTGACAGTGTGGTATGTTCAGATAGTGTGGTATGTTCTGATAGTGTGGTATGTTCTGATAGTGTGGTATGTTCTCACTGTGGTATGTTCTTACAGTGTGGTATGTTCTGACAGTGTGGTATGTTCTGATAGTGTGGAATGTTCTGACTGTGGTATGTTCTGACAGTGTGGTATGTTCTGAAAGTGTGGTATGTTCTGACAGTGTGGTATGTTCAGATAGTGTGGTATGTTCTGATAGTGTGGTATGTTCTGATAGTGTAGTATGTTCTCACTGTGGTATGTTCTTACAGTGTGGTATGTTCTGATAGTGTGGTGTGGTCTGATAGTGTGGTATGTTCTGACAGTGTGGTATGTTCTGACAGTGTGGTATGTTCTGACAGTGTGGTATGTTCTGACAGTGTGGTATGTTCTGACAGTGTGGTATGTTCTGATAGTGTGGAATGTTCTGACTGATATGTTCTGACAGTGTGGTATGTTCTGATAGTGTGGTGTGTTCTGACAGTGTGGTATGTTCTGACTGTGGTATGTTCTGACAGTGTGGTATGTTCTGATAGTGTGATATGTTCTGATAATGTGGTATGTTCTGATTGTGTGGTATGTTCTGACAGTGTGGTATGTTATGACAGTGTGGTATGTTCTGACAGTGTGGTATGTTCTGATAGTGTGGTATGTTCTGATAGTGTAGAATGTTCTAATAGTGTGGTATGTTCTGACATTGTGGTATGTTCTGACAGTGTGGTATGTTCTGACAGTGTGGTATGTTCTGACAATGTGGTATGTTCTGACTGTGGTATTTTCTGACAGTGTGGTATGTTCTGATAGTGTGGTATGTTCTGACAGTGTGGTATGTTCTGACTGTGGTATGTTCTGACAGTGTGGTATGTTCTGATAGTATGGTGTGTTCTGACAGTGTGGTATGTTCTGATAGTATGGTGTGTTCTGACAGTGTGGTATGTTCTGACTATGTTCCGATAGTGTGATATGTTCTGATTGTGTTGTATGTTCTAATAGTGTGGTATGTTCTGATAGTGTGGTATGTTCTGATAGTGTGGTATGTTCTGATAGTGTGGTATGTTCTGACAGTGTGGTATGTTCTGAGAGTGTGGTATGTTCTGACAGTGTGGTATGTTCTATTAGTGTGGTGTGCTCTGAGAGTGTTGTATGTTCTGACAGTGTGGTATGTTCTGACAGTGTGGTATATTCTGACAGTGTGGTATATTCTGACAGTGTGGTATGTTCTGATAGTGTTGTATGTTCTGATAGTGTGGTATGTTCTGATAGTGTGGTATGTTCTGACAGTGTGGTATGTTCTGACAGTGTGGTATGTTCTGTCTGTGTGGTATGTTCTGACAGTGTGGTATGTTCTGACAGTGTGGTATGTTCTGACAGTGGTATGTTATGACTGTGGTATGTTCTGACTGTGGTATGTTCTGACAGTGGTATGTTATGACTGTGGTATGTTCTGACAGTGTAGTGTGTTCTGATAGTGTGGTATGTTTTGACAGTGTGGTATGTTCTGATAGTATGGTATTTTTTGACAGTATGGTATATTCTGACAGTGTGGTATGTTATGACAGTGTGGTATGTTTTGACAGTGTGGTATGTTCTGATAGTGTGGTATGTTCTGACTGTGGTATGTTCTGACAGTGTGGTATGTTCTGATAATGTTTTATGTTCTGACTGGTATGTTATGACAGTGGTATGTTCTGACTGTGGTATGTTCAGACTGTGGTATGTTCTGACAGTGTGGAATGTTCTGATAGTGTAGTATGTTCTGACAGTGTGGTATGTTCCTACAGTGGTATGTTCTGACAGTGTGGTATGTTCTGACAGTGTGGTATGTTCTGACAGTGTGGTATGCTCTGACAGTGTGGTATGTTCTGACAGTGTGGTATGTTCTGACAGTGTGGTATGTTCTGATAGTGTGGTATGTTCTGACTGTGGTATGTTCTGACAGTGTGGTATGTTCTGATAGTGTTGTATGTTCTGACTGGTATGTTCTGACAGTGTGGTATGCTCTGACAGTGGTATGTTCTGACTGTGGTATGTTCTGACAGTGGTATGTTTTGACTGTGGTATGTTTTGAGAGTGTGGTATGTTCTGATAGTGTGGTATGTTCTGACAGTGTGGTATGTTCTGACAGTGGTATGTTCTAACTTTGTGGTATGTTCTGATATTGTGGTATGTTCTGACAGTGTGATATGTTCTGATAGTGTGGTATGTTCTGACAGTGTGGTATGTTTTGACAGTGTGGTATGCTCTGACAGTGTGGTATGTTCTGACAGTGTGATATGTTCTGACAGTGTGATATGTTCTGACAGTGTGGTATGTTCTGACAGTGCGGTATGTTCTGACAGTGTGGTATGTTCTGACAGTGTGGTATGTTCTGATAGTGTGGTATGTTCTGACAGATAGGTATGTTCTGATAGTGTGCTATGTTCTGACAGTGTGGTATGTTCTGAAAGTGTGGTATGATCTGACAGTGTGGTATGTTCTGACAGTGTGGTATGTTCTGACAGTGTGGCATGTTCTGACAGTGTGGTATGTTCTGATAGTGTGGAATGTTCTGACTGTGGTATGTTCTGACAGTGTGGTATGTTCTGACAGTGTGGTATGTTCTGACAGTGTGGTATGTTCTGACAGTGTGGTATGTTCAGATAGTGTGGTATGTTCTGATAGTGTGGTATGTTCTGATAGTGTGGTATGTTCTCACTGTGGTATGTTCTTACAGTGTGGTATGTTCTGACAGTGTGGTATGTTCTGACAGTGTGGTATGTTCTGACAGTGTGGTATGTTCTGACAGTGTGGTATGTTCTGATAGTGTGGAATGTTCTGACTGATATATTCTGACAGTGTGGTATGTTCTGATAGTGTGGTGTGTTCTGACAGTGTGGTATGTTCTGACAGTGTGGTATGTTCTGACAGTGTGGTATGTTCTGATAGTGTGGTATGTTCTGATAATGTGGTATGTTCTGATTGTGTGGTATGTTCTGACAGTGTGGTATGTTCTGACAGTGTGGTATGTTCTGACAGTGTGGTATGTTCTGATAGTGTGGTATGTTCTGATAGTGTAGAATGTTCTAATAGTGGGGTATGTTCTGACAATGTGGTATGTTCTGACAGTGTGGTATGTTCTGACAGTGTGGTATGTTCTGACAATGTGGTATGTTCTGACTGTGGTATTTTCTGACAGTGTGGTATGTTCTGATAGTGTGGTATGTTCTGACAGTGTGGTATGTTCTGACTGTGGTATGTTTTGACAGTGTGGTATGTTCTGATAGTATGGTGTGTTCTGACAGTGTGGTATGTTCTGATAGTATGGTGTGTTCTGACAGTGTGGTATGTTCTGACTATGTTCTGATAGTGTGATATGTTCTGATTGTGTTGTATGTTCTAATAGTGTGGTATGTTCTGATAGTGTGGTATGTTCTGATAGTGTGGTATGTTCTGATAGTGTGGTATGTTCTGACAGTGTGGTATGTTCTGAGAGTGTGGTATGTTCTGACAGTGTGGTATGTTCTATTAGTGTGGTATGCTCTGAGAGTGTTGTATGTTCTGACAGTGTGGTATGTTCTGACAGTGTGGTATGTTCTGACAGTGTGGTATATTCTGAGAGTGTGGTATGTTCTGATAGTGTTGTATGTTCTGATAGTGTGGTATGTTCTGATAGTGTGGTATGTTCTGACAGTGTGGTATGTTCTGACAGTGTGGTATGTTCTGTCTGTGTGGTGTGTTCTGACAGTGTGGTATGTTCTGACAGTGTGGTATGTTCTGACAGTGGTATGGTATGACTGTGGTATGTTCTGACTGTGGTATGTTCTGACAGTGGTATGTTATGACTGTGGTATGTTCTGACAGTGTAGTGTGTTCTGATAGTGTGGTATGTTTTGACAGTGTGGTATGTTCTGATAGTATGGTATTTTCTGACAGTATGGTATGTTCTGACAGTGTGGTATGTTATGACAGTGTGGTATGTTTTGACAGTGTGGTATGTTCTGATAGTGTGGTATGTTCTGACTGTGGTATGTTCTGACAGTGTGGTATGTTCTGATAATGTTTTATGTTCTGACTGGTATGTTATGACAGTGGTATGTTCTGACTGTGGTATGTTCTGACTGTGGTATGTTCTGACAGTGTAGAATGTTCTGATAGTGTAGTATGTTCTGACAGTGTGGTATGTTCCTACAGTGGTATGTTCTGACAGTGTGGTATGTTCTGACAGTGTGGTATGTTCTGATAGTGTGGTATGTTCTGACAGTGTGGTATGTTCTGACAGTGTGGTATGTTCTGACAGTGTTTTATGTTCTGATAGTGTGGTATGTTCTGACTGTGGTATGTTCTGACAGTGTGGTATGTTCTGATAGTGTTGTATGTTCTGACTGGTATGTTCTGACAGTGTGGTACGCTCTGACAGTGGTATGTTCTGACTGTGGTATGTTCTGACAGTGGTATGTTCTGACTGTGGTATGTTCTGAGAATGTGGTATGTTCTGATAGTGTGGTATGTTCTGACAGTGTGGTATGTTCTGACAGTGGTATGTTCTAACAGTGTGGTATGTTCTGATATTGTGGTATGTTCTGACAGTGTGATATGTTCTGATAGTGTGGTATGTTCTGATAGTGTGGTATGTTCTGACAGTGTGGTATGTTCTGACAGTGTGGTATGTTCTGTCTGTGTGGTATGTTCTGATAGTGTGGTATGTTCTGATACAGTGGAATGTTCTGACTGTGGTATGTTCTGACAGTGTGGTATGTTCTGATAGTGTGGTATGTTCTGACTGTGGTATGTTCTGACCGTGTGGTATGTTCTGACAGTGTGGTATGTTCTGACAGTGGTATGTTATGACTGTGGTATGTTCTGACTGTGGTATGTTCTGACAGTGGTATGTTATGACTGTGGTATGTTCTGACAGTGTAGTGTGTTCTGGTAGTGTGGTATGTTCTGACAGTGTGGTATGTTCTGACAGTGGTATGATCTGACAGTGTGGTATGTTCTGATAGTATGGTATTTTCTGACAGTATGGTATGTTCTGATATTGTGGTATGTTATGAAAGTGTGGTATGTTTTGACAGTGTGGTATGTTCTGATAGTGTGGTATGTTCTGACTGTGGTATGTTCTGACAGCGTGGTATGTTCTGATAATGTTTTATGTTCTGACTGGTATGTTCTGACAGTGGTATGTTCTGACTGTGGTATGTTCTGACTGTGGTATGTTCTGACAGTGTGGTATGTTCCTACAGTGGTATGTTCTGACAGTGTGGTATGTTCTGACTGTGTGGTATGTTCTGATAGTGTGGTATGTTCTGATAGTGTGGTATGTTCTGACTGTGGTATGTTCTGACAGTGTGGTATGTTCTGACAGTGTGGTATGTTCTGACAGTGTGGTATATTCTGACAGTGTGGTATGTTCTGATAGTGTTGTATGTTCTGATAGTGTGGTATGTTCTGATAGTGTGGTATGTTCTGACAGTGTGGTATGTTCTGACAGTGTGGTATGTTCTGTCTGTATGGGATGTTCTGACAGTGTGGTATGTTCTGACAGTGTGGTATGTTCTGACAGTGGTATGTTATGACTGTGGCATGCTCTGACTGTGGTATGTTCTGACAGTGGTATGTTATGACTGTGGTATGTTCTGACAGTGTAGTGTGTTCTGATAGTGTGGTATGTTTTGACAGTGTGGTATGTTCTGATAGTATGGTATTTTCTGACAGTATGGTATGTTCTGACAGTGTGGTATGTTATGACAGTGTGGTATGTTTTGACAGTGTGGTATGTTCTGATAGTGTGGTATGTTCTGACTGTGGTATGTTCTGACAGTGTGGTATGTTCTGATAATGTTTTATGTTCTGACTGGTATGTTATGACAGTGGTATGTTCTGACTGTGGTATGTTCTGACAGTGTGGAATGTTCTGATAGTGTAGTATGTTCTGACAGTGTGGTATGTTCCTACAGTGGTATGTTCTGACAGTGTGGTATGTTCTGACAGGGTGGTATGTTCTGATAGTGTGGTATGTTCTGACAGTGTGGTATGTTCTGACAGTGTGGTATGTTCTGACAGTGTGGTATGTTCTGATAGTGTGGTATGTTCTGACTGTGGTATGTTCTGACAGTGTGGTATGTTCTGATAGCGTTGTATGTTCTGACTGGTATGTTCTGACAGTGTGGTATGCTCTGACAGTGGTATGTTCGACTGTGGTATGTTCTGACAGTGGTATGTTCTGACTGTGGTATGTTCTGAGAGTGTGGTATGTTCTGATAGTGTGGTATGTTCTGACAGTGTGGTATGTTCTGACAGTGGTATGTTCTAACAGTGTGGTATGTTCTGATATTGTGGTATGTTCTGACAGTGTGATATGTTCTGATAGTGTGGTATGTTCTGATAGTGTGGTATTTTCTGACAGTGTGGTATGTTCTGACAGTGTGGTATGTTCTGTCTGTGTGGTATGTTCTGATAGTGTGGTATGTTCTGATACAGTGGAATGTTCTGACTGTGGTATGTTCTGACAGTGTGGTATGTTCTGATAGTGTGCTATGTTCTGACTGTGGTATGTTCTGACCGTGTGGTATGTTCTGACAGTGTGGTATGTTCTGACAGTGGTATGTTATGACTGTGGTATGTTCTGACTGTGGTATGTTCTGACAGTGGTATGTTATGACTGTGGTATGTTCTGACAGTGTAGTGTGTTGTGGTAGTGTGATATGTTCTGACAGTGTGGTATGTTCTGACAGTGGTATGATCTGACAGTGTGGTATGTTCTGACAGTGTGGTATGTTCTGATAGTATGGTATTTTCTGACAGTATGGTATGTTCTAACATTGTGGTATGTTATGAAAGTGTGGTATGTTTTGACAGTGTGGTATGTTCTGATAGTGTGGTATGTTCTGACTGTGGTATGTTCTGACAGCGTGGTATGTTCTGATAATGTTTTATGTTCTGACTGGTATGTTCTGACAGTGGTATGTTCTGACTGTGGTATGTTCTGACTGTGGTGTGTTCTGACAGTGTGGTATGTTCTGATAGTGTAGTATGTTCTGACAGTGTGGTATGTTCTGACAGTGCGGTATGTTCTGATAGTGTGGTATGTTCTGATAGTGTTGTATATTCTGATAGTGTGGTATAATCTGATAGTGAGGTATGTTCTGAGCAGTGTGGTATGTTCTGTCAGTGTGGTATGTTTTGACAGTGTTGTATGTTCTGACAGTGTGGTATGTTCTGACAGTGTGGTATGTTCTGACAGTGCGGTATGTTCTGATAGTGTGGTATGTTCTGATAGTGTGGTATGTTCTGATAGTGTGGTATGCTCTGATAGTGTGGTATGTTCTGAGCAGTGTAGTATGTTCTGATAGTGTGGTATGTTCTGATAGTGTGGTATGTTCTGATAGTGTGGAATGTTCTGACTGTGGTATGTTCTGACAGTGTGGTGTGTTCTGACAGTGTGGTATGTTCTGACAGTGTGGTATGTTCAGATAGTGTGGTATGTTCTGATAGTGTGGTATGTTCTGATAGTGTGGTATGTTCTCACTGTGGTATGTTCTTACAGTGTGGTATGTTCTGATAGTGTGGTGTGGTCTGATAGTGTGGTATGTTCTGACAGTGTGGTATGTTCTGACAGTGTGGTATGTTCTGACAGTGTGGTATGTTCTGACTGGTATGTTCTGACAGTGTGGTATGTTCTGATAGTGTGGTGTGTTCTGACAGTGTGGTATGTTCGACTGTGGTATGTTCTGATAGTGTGGTATGTTCTGATAGTGTGGTATGTTCTGATAATGTGGTATATTCTGATTGTGTGGTATGTTCTGACAGTATGGTATGTTCTGACAGTGTGGTATGTTCTGACAGTGTGGTATGTTCTGATAGTGTGGTATGTTCTGATAGTGTAGAATGTTCTAATAGTGTGGTATGTTCTGACAGTGTGGTATGTTCTGACAGTGTGGTATGTTCTGACAGTGTGGTATGTTCTGACAATGTGGTATGTTCTGACTTTGGTATTTTCTGACAGTGTGGTATGTTCTGATAGTGTGGTATGTTCTGACAGTGTGGTATGTTCTGACTGTGGTAAGTTCTGACAGTGTGGTATGTTCTGATAGTATGGTGTGTTCTGACAGTGTGGTATGATCTGATAGTATGGTGTGTTCTGACAGTGTGGTATGTTCTGACTATGTTCTGATAGTGTGATATGTTCTGATTGTGTTGTATGTTCTAATAGTGTGGTATGTTCTGATAGTGTGATATGTTCTGATAGTGTGGTATGTTCTGATAGTGTGGTATGTTCTGACAGTGTGGTATGTTCTGAAAGTGTGGTATGTTCTGACAGTGTGGTATGTTCTATTAGTGTGGTGTACTCTGAGAGTGTTGTATGTTCTGACAGTGTGGTATGTCCTGACAGTGTGGTATGTTCTGACAGTGTGGTATATTCTGACAGTGTGGTATGTTCTGATAGTGTTGTATGTTCTGATAGTGTGGTATGTTCTGATAGTGTGTTATGTTCTGACAGTGTGGTATGTTCTGACAGTGTGGTATGTTCTGTCTGTGTGGTATGTTCTGACAGAGTGGTATGTTCTGACAGTGTGGTATGTTCTGACAGTGGTATGTTATGACTGTGGTATGTTCTGACTGTGGTATGTTCTGACAGTGGTATGTTATGACTGTGGTATGTTCTGACAGTGTAGTGTGTTCTGATAGTGTGGTATGTTTTGACAGTGTGGTATGTTCTGATAGTATGGTATTTTCTGACAGTATGGTATGTTCTGACAGTGTGGTATGTTATGACAGTGTGGTATGTTTTGACAGTTCGGTATGTTCTGATAGTGTGGTATGTTCTGACTGTGGTATGTTCTGACAGTGTGGTATGTTCTGATAATGTTTTATGTTCTGACTGGCATGTTCTGACAGTGGTATGTTCTGACTGTGGTATGTTCTAACTGTGGTATGTTCTGACAGTGTGGTATGTTCTGATAGTGTAGTATGTTCTGACAGTGTGGTATGTTCCTACAGTGGTATGTTCTGACAGTGTGGTATGTTCTGACAGTTTGGTATGTTCTGACAGTGTGGTATGTTCTGATAGTGTTGTATGTTCTGACTGGTATGTTCTAACAGTGTGGTATGCTCAGACAGTGGTATGTTCTGACTGTGGTATGTTCTGACTGTGGTATGTTCTGAGAGTGTGGTATGTTCTGATAGTGTGGTATGTTCTGACAGTGTGGTATGTTCTGACAGTGGTATGTTCTAACAGTGTGGTATGTTCTGATATTGTGGTATGTTCTGACAGTGTGATATGTTATGATAGTGTGGTATGTTCTGACAGTGTGGTATGTTCTGACAGTGTGGTATGCTCTGACAGTGTGGTATGTTCTGACAGTGTGGTATGTTCTGACAGCATGGTATATTCTGACAGTGTGGTATGTTCTGACAGTGTGATATGTTCTGACAGTGTGATAAGTTCTGACAGTGTGGTATGTTCTGACAGTGCGGTATGTTCTGACAGTGTGGTATGTTCTGATAGTGTGGTATGTTCTGACAGATTGGTATGTTCTGATAGTGTGGTATGTTCTGACAGTGTGGTATGTTCTGACAGTGTGGTATGATCTGACAGTGTGGTATGTTCTGACAGTGTGGTATGTTCTGACAGTGTGGTATGTTCTGACAGTGTGGCATGTTCTGACAGTGTGGTATGTTCTGATAGTGTGGAATGTTCTGACTGTGGTATGTTCTGACAGTGTGGTATGTTCTGACAGTGTGGTATGTTCTGACAGTGTGGTATGTTCAGATAGTGTGGTATGTTCTGATAGTGTGGTATATTCTGATAGTGTGGTATGTTCTCACTGTGGTATGTTCTTACAGGGTGGTATGTTCTGATAGTGTGGTATGTTCTGACAGTGTGGTATGTTCTGACAGTGTGGTATGTTCTGACAGTGTGGTATGCTCTGACAGTGTGGTATGTTCTGACAGTGTGGTATGTTCTGATAGTGTGGAATGTTCTGACTGATATGTTCTGACAGTGTGGTATGTTCTTATAGTGTGGTGTGTTCTGACAGTGTGGTATGTTCTGACTGTGGTATGTTCTGACAGTGTGGTATGTTCTGATAGTGTGGTATGTTCTGATAATGTGGTATGTTCTGATTGTGTGGTATGTTGTGACAGTGTGGTATGTTCTGACAGTGTGGTATGTTCTGACAGTGTGGTATGTTCTGATAGTGTGGTATATTCTGATAGTGTAGAATGTTCTAATAGTGTGGTATGTTCTGACAATGTGGTATGTTCTGACAGTGTGGTATGTTCTGACAGTGTGGTATGTTCTGACAATGTGGTATGTTCTGACTGTGGTATTTTCTGACAGTGTGGTATGTTCTGATAGTGTGGTATGTTCTGACAGTGTGGTATGTTCTGACTGTGGTATGTTCTGACAGTGTGGTATGTTCTGATAGTATGGTGTGTTCTGACAGTGTGGTATGTTCTGATAGTATGGTGTGTTCTGACAGTGTGGTATGTTCTGACTATGTTCTGATAGTGTGATATGTTCTGATTGTGTTGTATGTTCTAATAGTGTGGTATGTTCTGATAGTGTGGTATGTTCTGATAGTGTGGTATGTTCTGATAGTGTGGTATGTTCTGACAGTGTGGTATGTTCTGAGAGTGTGGTATGTTCTGACAGTGTGGTATGTTCTATTAGTGTGGTGTGCTCTGAGAGTGTTGTATGTTCTGACAGTGTGGTATGTTCTGACAGTGTGGTATATTCTGACAGTGTGGTATATTCTGACAGTGTGGTATGTTCTGATAGTGTTGTATGTTCTGATAGTGTGGTATGTTCTGATAGTGTGGTATGTTCTGACAGTGTGGTATGTTCTGACAGTGTGGTATGTTCTGTCTGTGTGGTATGTTCTGACAGTGTAGTGTGTTCTGATAGTGTGGTATGTTTTGACAGTGTGGTATGTTCTGATAGTATGGTATTTTCTGACAGTATGGTATATTCTGACAGTGTTGTATGTTATGACAGTGTGGTATGTTTTGACAGTGTGGTATGTTCTGATAGTGTGGTATGTTCTGACTGTGGTATGTTCTGACAGTGTGGTATGTTCTGATAATGTTTTATGTTCTGACTGGTATGTTCTGACTGGTATGTTATGACAGTGGTATGTTCTGACTGTGGTATGTTCTGACTGTGGTATGTTCTGACAGTGTGGAATGTTCTGATAGTGTAGTATGTTCTGACAGTGTGGTATGTTCCTACAGTGGTATGTTCTGACAGTGTGGTATGTTCTGACAGTGTGGTATGTTCTGATAGTGTGGTATGTTCTGACAGTGTGGTATGTTCTGACAGTGTGGTATGTTCTGACAGTGTGGTATGTTCTGATAGTGTGGTATGTTCTGACTGTGGTATGTTCTGACAGTGTGGTATGTTCTGATAGTGTTGTATGTTCTGACTGGTATGTTCTGACAGTGAGGTATGCTCTGACAGTGGTATGTTCTGACTGTGGTATGTTCTGACAGTGGTATGTTCTGACTGTGGTATGTTCTGAGAGTGTTGTATGTTCTGATAGTGTGGTATGTTCTGACAGTGTGGTATGTTCTGACAGTGGTATGTTCTAACAGTGTGGTATGTTCTGATATTGTGGTATGTTCTGACAGTGTGATATGTTCTGACAGTGTGGTATGTTCTGACAGTGTGGTATGTTCTGACAGTGTGGTATGCTCTGACAGTGTGGTATGTTCTGACAGTGTGGTATGTTCTGACAGCATGGTATATTCGGACAGTGTGGTATGTTCTGACATTGTGATATGTTCTGACAGTGTGATATGTTCTGACAGTGTGGTATGTTCTGACAGTGCGGTATGTTCTGACAGTATGGTATGTTCTGACAGTGTGGTATGTTCTGATAGTGTGGTATGTTCTGACAGATAGGTATGTTCTGATAGTGTGCTATGTTCTGACATTGTGGTATGTTCTGACAGTGTGGTATGATCTGACAGTGTGGTATGTTCTGACAGTGTGGTATGTTCTGACAGTGTGGTATGTTCTGACAGTGTGGCATGTTCTGACAGTGCAGTATGTTCTGATAGTGTGGAATGTTCTGACTGTGGTATGTTCTGACAGTGTGGTATGTTCTGACAGTGTGGTATGTTCTGACAGTGTGGTATGTTCAGATAGTGTGGTATGTTCTGATAGTGTGGTATGTTCTGATAGTGTGGTATGTTCTCACTGTGGTATGTTCTTACAGTGTGGTATGTTCTGATAGTGTGGTGTGGTCTGATAGTGTGGTATGTTCTGACAGGGTGGTATGTTCTGACAGTGTGGTATGTTCTGACAGTGTGGTATGTTCTGACAGTGTGGTATGTTCTGACAGTGTGGTATGTTCTGATAGTGTGGAATGTTCTGACTGATATGTTCTGACAGTGTGGTATGTTCTGACAGATAGGTATGTTCTGATAGTGTGCTATGTTCTGACAGTATGGTATGTTCTGATATTGTGGTATGTTATGAAAGTGTGGTATGTTTTGACAGTGTGGTATGTTCTGACAGTGTGGTATGTTCTGACAGTGGTATGTTATGACTGTGGTATGTTCTGACTGTGGTATGTTCTGACAGTGGTATGTTATGACTGTGGTATGTTCTGACAGTGTAGTGTGTTCTGATAGTGTGGTATGTTTTGACAGTGTGGTATGTTCTGATAGTATGGTATTTTCTGACAGTATGGTATGTTCTGACAGTGTGGTATGTTATGACAGTGTGGTATGTTTTGACAGTTCGGTATGTTCTGATAGTGTGGTATGTTCTGACTGTGGTATGTTCTGACAGTGTGGTATGTTCTGATAATGTTTTATGTTCTGACTGGCATGTTCTGACAGTGGTATGTTCTGACTGTGGTATGTTCTGACTGTGGTATGTTCTGACAGTGTGGTATGTTCTGATAGTGTAGTATGTTCTGACAGTGTGGTATGTTCCTACAGTGGTATGTTCTGACAGTGTGGTATGTTCTGACAGTTTGGTATGTTCTGACAGTGTGGTATGTTCTGATAGTGTTGTATGTTCTGACTGGTATGTTCTAACAGTGTGGTATGCTCTGACAGTGGTATGTTCTGACTGTGGTATGTTCTGACAGTGGTATGTTCTGACTGTGGTATGTTCTGAGAGTGTGGTATGTTCTGATAGTGTGGTATGTTCTGACAGTGTGGTATGTTCTGACAGTGGTATGTTCTAACAGTGTGGTATGTTCTGATATTGTGTTATGTTCTGACAGTGTGATATGTTATGATAGTGTGGTATGTTCTGACAGTGTGGTATGTTCTGACAGTGTGATATGTTCTGACAGTGTGGTATGTTCTGACAGTGCGGTATGTTCTGACAGTATGGTATGTTCTGACAGTGTGGTATGTTCTGATAGTGTGGTATGTTCTGACAGATTGGTATGTTCTGATAGTGTGGTATGTTCTGACAGTGTGGTATGTTCTGACAGTGTGGTATGATCTTACAGTGTGGTATGTTCTGACAGTGTGGTATGTTCTGACAGTGTGGTATGTTCTGACAGTGTGGCATGTTCTGACAGTGTGGTATGTTCTGATAGTGTGGAATGTTCTGACTGTGGTATGTTCTGACAGTGTGGTATGTTCTGACAGTGTGGTATGTTCTGACAGTGTGGTATGTTCAGATAGTGTGGTATGTTCTGATAGTGTGGTATATTCTGATAGTGTGGTATGTTCTCACTGTGGTATGTTCTTACAGTGTGGTATGTTCTGATAGTGTGGTATGTTCTGACAGTGTGGTATGTTCTGACAGTGTGGTATGTTCTGACAGTGTGGTATGCTCTGACAGTGTGGTATGTTCTGACAGTGTGGTATGTTCTGATAGTGTGGAATGTTCTGACTGATATGTTCTGACAGTGTGGTATGTTCTTATAGTGTGGTGTGTTCTGACAGTGTGGTATGTTCTGACTGTGGTATGTTCTGACAGTGTGGTATGTTCTGATAGTGTGGTATGTTCTGATAATGTGGTATGTTCTGATTGTGTGGTATGTTGTGACAGTGTGGTATCTTCTGACAGTGTGGTATGTTCTGACAGTGTGGTATGTTCTGACAGTGTGGTATGTTCTGATAGTGTGGTATGTTCTGATAGTGTAGAATGTTCTAATAGTGTGGTATGTTCTGACAATGTGGTATGTTCTGACAGTGTGGTATGTTCTGACAGTGTGGTATGTTCTGACAATGTGGTATGTTCTGACTGTGGTATTTTCTGACAGTGTGGTATGTTCTGATAGTGTGGTATGTTCTGACAGTGTGGTATGTTCTGACTGTGGTATGTTCTGACAGTGTGGTATGTTCTGATAGTATGGTGTGTTCTGACAGTGTGGTATGTTCTGATAGTATGGTGTGTTCTGACAGTGTGGTATGTTCTGACTATGTTCTGATAGTGTGATATGTTCTGATTGTGTTGTATGTTCTAATAGTGTGGTATGTTCTGATAGTGTGGTATGTTCTGATAGTGTGGTATGTTCTGATAGTGTGGTATGTTCTGACATTGTGGTATGTTCTGAGAGTGTGGTATGTTCTGACAGTGTGGTATGTTCTATTAGTGTGGTGTGCTCTGAGAGTGTTGTATGTTCTGACAGTGTGGTATGTTCTGACAGTGTGGTATATTCTGACAGTGTGGTATATTCTGACAGTGTGGTATGTTCTGATAGTGTTGTATGTTCTGATAGTGTGGTATGTTCTGATAGTGTGGTATGTTCTGACAGTGTGATATGTTCTGACAGTGTGGTATGTTCTGTCTGTGTGGTATGTTCTGACAGTGTAGTGTGTTCTGATAGTGTGGTATGTTTTGACAGTGTGGTATGTTCTGATAGTATGGTATTTTCTGACAGTATGGTATATTCTGACAGTGTTGTATGTTATGACAGTGTGGTATGTTTTGACAGTGTGGTATGTTCTGATAGTGTGGTATGTTCTGACTGTGGTATGTTCTGACAGTGTGGTATGTTCTGATAATGTTTTATGTTCTGACTGGTATGTTCTGACTGGTATGTTATGACAGTGGTATGTTCTGACTGTGGTATGTTCTGACTGTGGTATGTTCTGACAGTGTGGAATGTTCTGATAGTGTAGTATGTTCTGACAGTGTGGTATGTTCCTACAGTGGTATGTTCTGACAGTGTGGTATGTTCTGACAGTGTGGTATGTTCTGATAGTGTGGTATGTTCTGACAGTGTGGTATGTTCTGACAGTGTGGTATGTTCTGACAGTGTGGTATGTTCTGATAGTGTGGTATGTTCTGACTGTGGTATGTTCTGACAGTGTGGTATGTTCTGATAGTGTTGTATGTTCTGACTGGTATGTTCTGACAGTGAGGTAAGCTCTGACAGTGGTATGTTCTGACTGTGGTATGTTCTGACAGTGGTATGTTCTGACTGTGGTATGTTCTGAGAGTGTGGTATGTTCTGATAGTGTGGTATGTTCTGACAGTGTGGTATGTTCTGACAGTGGTATGTTCTAACAGTGTGGTATGTTGTGATATTGTGGTATGTTCTGACAGTGTGATATGTTCTGACAGTGTGGTATGTTCTGACAGTGTGGTATGTTCTGACAGTGTGGTATGCTCTGACAGTGTGGTATGTTCTGACAGTGTGGTATGTTCTGACAGCATGGTATATTCGGACAGTGTGGTATGTTCTGACATTGTGATATGTTCTGACAGTGTGATATGTTCTGACAGTGTGGTATGTTCTGACAGTGCGGTATGTTCTGACAGTATGGTATGTTCTGACAGTGTGGTATGTTCTGATAGTGTGGTATGTTCTGACAGATAGGTATGTTCTGATAGTGTGCTATGTTCTGACAGTGTGGTATGTTCTGACAGTGTGGTATGATCTGACAGTGTGGTATGTTCTGACAGTGTGGTATGTTCTGACAGTGTGGTATGTTCTGACAGTGTGGCATGTTCTGACAGTGCAGTATATTCTGATAGTGTGGAATGTTCTGACTGTGGTATGTTCTGACAGTGTGGTATGTTCTGACAGTGTGGTATGTTCTGACAGTGTGGTATGTTCAGATAGTGTGGTATGTTCTGATAGTGTGGTATGTTCTGATAGTGTGGTATGTTCTCACTGTGGTATGTTCTTACAGTGTGGTATGTTCTGATAGTGTGGTGTGGTCTGATAGTGTGGTATGTTCTGACAGGGTGGTATGTTCTGACAGTGTGGTATGTTCTGACAGTGTGGTATGTTCTGACAGTGTGGTATGTTCTGACAGTGTGGTATGTTCTGATAGTGTGGAATGTTCTGACTGATATGTTCTGACAGTGTGGTATGTTCTGACAGATAGGTATGTTCTGATAGTGTGCTATGTTCTGACAGTATGGTATGTTCTGATATTGTGGTATGTTATGAAAGTGTGGTATGTTTTGACAGTGTGGTATGTTCTGATAGTGTGGTATGTTCTCACTGTGGTATGTTCTGACAGCGTGGTATGTTCTGATAATGTTTTATGTTCTGACTGGTATGTTCTGACAGTGGTATGTTCTGACTGTGGTATGTTCTGACTGTGGTATGTTCTGACAGTGTGGTATGTTCTGATAGTGTAGTATGTTCTGACAGTGTGGTATGTTCCTACAGTGGTATGTTCTGACAGTATGGTATGTTCTGACTGTGTGGTATGTTCTGATAGTGTGGTATGTTCTGACAGTGTGGTATGTTCTGACAGTGTGGTATGTTCTGACAGTGTGGTATGTTCTGATAGTGTGGTATGTTCTGACTGTGGTATGTTCTGACAGTGTGGTATGTTCTGACAGTGTGGTATGTTCTGACAGTGTGGTATATTCTGACAGTGTGGTATGTTCTGATAGTGTTGTATGTTCTGATAGTGTGGTATGTTCTGATAGTGTGGTATGTTCTGACAGTGTGGTATGTTCTGAGAGTGTGGTATGTTCTGTCTGTGTGGGATGTTCTGACAGTGTGGTATGTTCTGACAGTGTGGTATGTTCTGACAGTGGTATGTTATGACTGTGGTATGCTCTGACTGTGGTATGTTCTGACAGTGGTATGTTATGACTGTGGTATGTTCTGACAGTGTAGTGTGTTCTGATAGTGTGGTATGTTTTGACAGTGTGGTATGTTCTGATAGTATGGTATTTTCTGACAGTATGGTATGTTCTGACAGTGTGGTATGTTATGACAGTGTGGTATGTTTTGACAGTGTGGTATGTTCTGATAGTGTGGTATGTTCTGACTGTGGTATGTTCTGACAGTGTGGTATGTTCTGATAATGTTTTATGTTCTGACTGGTATGTTATGACAGTGGTATGTTCTGACTGTGGTATGTTCTGACAGTGTGGAATGTTCTGATAGTGTAGTATGTTCTGACAGTGTGGTATGTTCTGACAGTGTGGTATGTTCTGATAGCGTTGTATGTTCTGACTGGTATGTTCTGACAGTGTGGTATGCTCTGACAGTGGTATGTTCTGACTGTGGTATGTTCTGACAGTGGTATGTTCTGACTGTGGTATGTTCTGAGAGTGTGGTATGTTCTGATAGTGTGGTATGTTCTGACAGTGTGGTATGTTCTGACAGTGGTATGTTCTAACAGTGTGGTATGTTCTGATATTGTGGTATGTTCTGACAGTGTGATATGTTCTGATAGTGTGGTATGTTCTGATAGTGTGGTATGTTCTGACAGTGTGGTATGTTCTGTCTGTGTGGTATGTTCTGATAGTGTGGTATGTTCTGATACAGTGGAATGTTCTGACTGTGGTATGTTCTGACAGTGTGGTATGTTCTGATAGTGTGCTATGTTCTGACTGTGGTATGTTCTGACCGTGTGGTATGTTCTGAGAGTGTGGTATGTTCTGACAGTGGTATGTTATGACTGTGGTATGTTCTGACTGTGGTATGTTCTGACAGTGTTATGTTATGACTGTGGTATGTTCTGACAGTGTAGTGTGTTGTGGTAGTGTGGTATGTTCTTACAGTGTGGTATGTTCTGACAGTGGTATGATCTGACAGTGTGGTATGTTCTGACAGTGTGGTATGTTCTGATAGTATGGTATTTTCTGACAGTATGGTATGTTCTAACATTGTGGTATGTTATGAAAGTGTGGTATGTTTTGACAGTGTGGTATGTTCTGATAGTGTGGTATGTTCTGACTGTGGTATGTTCTGACAGCGTGGTATGTTCTGATAATGTTTTATGTTCTGACTGGTATGTTCTGAGAGTGGTATGTTCTGACTGTGGTATGTTCTGACTGTGGTGTGTTCTGACAGTGTGGTATGTTCTGATAGTGTAGTATGTTCTGACAGTGTGGTATGTTCCTACAGTGGTATGTTCTGACAGTGTGGTATGTTCTGACTGTGTGGTATGTTCTGATAGTGTGGTATGTTCTGACAGTGTGGTATGTTCTGACAGTGTGGTATGTTCTGACAGTGTGGTATTTTCTGATAGTGTTGTATGTTCTGACTGTGGTATGTTCTGACAGTGTGTTATGTTCTGATAGTGTTGTATGTTCTGACTGGTATGTTCTGACAGTGTGGTATGTTCTGACAGTGGTATGTTCTGACTGTGGTATGTTCTGACAGTGGTATGTTCTGACTGTGGTATGTTCTGACAGTGTGGTATGTTCTGATAGTGTGGTATGTTCTGACAGTGTGGTATGGTCTGACAGTGGTATGTTCTAAAAGTGTGGTATGTTCTGATATTGTGGTATGTTCTGACAGTGTGATATGTTCTGATAGTGTGGTATGTTCTGACAGTGTGGTATGTTCTGACAGTGTGGTATCTTCTGACAGTGTGGTATGTTCTGACAGTGTGGTCTGTTCTGACAGTGTGGTATGTTCTGATAGTGTGGTATGTTCTGACTGTGGTATGTTCTGACAGTGTGGTATGTTCTGATAGTGTTGTATGTTCTGACTGGTATGTTCTGACAGTGTGGTATGCTCTGACAGTGGTATGTTCTGACTGTGATATGTTCTGACAGTGGTATGTTCTGACTGTGGTATGTTCTGAGAGGGTGGTATGTTCTGATAGTGTGGTATGTTCTGACAGTGTGGTATGTTCTGACAGTGGTATGTTCTAACAGTGTGGTATGTTCTGATATTGTGGTATGTTCTGACAGTGTGATATGTTCTGATAGTGTGGTATGTTCTGATAGTGTGGTATGTTCTGACAGTGTGGTATGTTCTGTCTGTGTGGTATGTTCTGATAGTGTGGTATGTTCTGATACAGTGGAATGTTCTGACTGTGGTATGTTCTGACAGTGTGGTATGTTCTGATAGTGTGCTATGTTCTGACTGTGGTATGTTCTGACCGTGTGGTATGTTCTGAGAGTGTGGTATGTTCTGACAGTGGTATGTTATGACTGTGGTATGTTCTGACTGTGGTATGTTCTGACAGTGGTATGTTATGACTGTGGTATGTTCTGACAGTGTAGTGTGTTGTGGTAGTGTGGTATGTTCTTACAGTGTGGTATGTTCTGACAGTGGTATGATCTGACAGTGTGGTATGTTCTGACAGTGTGGTATGTTCTGATAGTATGGTATTTTCTGACAGTATGGTATGTTCTAACATTGTGGTATGTTATGAAAGTGTGGTATGTTTTGACAGTGTGGTATGTTCTGATAGTGTGGTATGTTCTGACTGTGGTATGTTCTGACAGCGTGGTATGTTCTGATAATGTTTTATGTTCTGACTGGTATGTTCTGAGAGTGGTATGTTCTGACTGTGGTATGTTCTGACTGTGGTGTGTTCTGACAGTGTGGTATGTTCTGATAGTGTAGTATGTTCTGACAGTGTGGTATGTTCCTACAGTGGTATGTTCTGACAGTGTGGTATGTTCTGACTGTGTGGTTTGTTCTGATAGTGTGGTATGTTCTGACAGTGTGGTATGTTCTGACAGTGTGGTATGTTCTGACAGTGTGGTATGTTCTGATAGTGTTGTATGTTCTGACTGTGGTATGTTCTGACAGTGTGTTATGTTCTGATAGTGTTGTATGTTCTGACTGGTATGTTCTGACAGTGTGGTATGTTCTGACAGTGGTATGTTCTGACTGTGGTATGTTCTGACAGTGGTATGTTCTGACTGTGGTATGTTCTGAGAGTGTGGTATGTTCTGATAGTGTGGTATGTTCTGACAGTGTGGTATGGTCTGACAGTGGTATGTTCTAAAAGTGTGGTATGTTCTGATATTGTGGTATGTTCTGACAGTGTGATATGTTCTGATAGTGTGGTATGTTCTGACAGTGTGGTATGTTCTGACAGTGTGGTATGTTCTGACAGTGTGGTATGTTCTGACAGTGTGGTATGTTCTGACAGTGTGGTATGTTCTGATAGTGTGGTATGTTCTGACTGTGGTATGTTCTGACAGTGTGGTATGTTCTGATAGTGTTGTATGTTCTGACTGGTATGCTCTGACAGTGTGGTATGTTCTGACAGTGGTATGTTCTGACTGTGGTATGTTCTGACAGTTGTATGTTCTGACAGTGGTATGTTCTAACAGTGTGGTATGTTCTGATATTGTGGTATGTTCTGACAGTGTGATATGTTCTGATAGTGTGGTATGTTCTAACAGTGTGGTATGTTCTGACAGTGTGGTATGTTCTGACAGTGTGGTATGTTCTGACAGTGTGGTATGTTCTGACAGCATGGTATATTCTGACAGTGTGGTATGTTCTGACAGTGTGGTATGTTCTGACAGTGTGGTATGAACTGATAGTGTGGTATGTTCTGACAGTGTGGTATGTTCTGACAGTGTGGTATGTTCTGACAGTGTAGCATGTTCTGACAATGTGGTATGTTCTGATAGTGTGGTATGTTCTGATAGTGTGGTATGTTCTGATAGTGTGGTATGTTTTGACAGTGTGGTATGTTCTGACAGTGTGGTATGTTCTGACAGTGTGGTATGTTCTGACTGTGGTATGTTCTGACAGTGTGGTATATTCTGATAGTGTGGTATGTTCTGACAGTGTGGTATGTTCTGACAGTGTGTTATGTTCTGACAGTGTGTTATGTTCTGACAGTGTGGTATGTTCTGACAGTGTGGTATGTTCTGATAGTGTGGAATGTTCTGACTGGTATTTTCTGACAGTGTGGTATGTTCTGATAGTGTGGTGTGTTCTGACAGTGTGGTATGTTCTGACTGTGGTATGTTCTGATAGTGAGGTATGTTCTGATTGTGTGGTATGTTCTGATTGTGTAGTATGTTCTGACAGTGTTGTATGTTCTGACTGGTATGTTATGACAATGGTATGTTCTGACTGTGGTATGTTCTGACAGTGTGGAATGTTCTGATAGTGTTGTATGTTCTGATAGTGTGGTATGTTCTGATAGTGTGGTATGTTCTGACAGTGTGGTATGTTCTGACAGTGTGGTATGTTCTGTCCGTGTGGGATGTTCTGACAGTGGGGTATGTTCTGACAGTGGTATGTTATGACTGTGGTATGCTCTGACTGTGGTATGTTCTGACAGTGGTATGTTATGACTGTGGTATGTTCTGACAGTGTAGTGTGTTCTGATAGTGTGGTATGTTTTGACAGTGTGGTATGTTCTGATAGTATGGTATTTTCTAACAGTATGGTATGTTCTGACAGTGTGGTATGTTATGACAGTGTGGTATGTTTTGACAGTGTGGTATGTTCTGATAGTGTGGTATGTTCTGACTGTGGTATGTTCTGACAGTGTGGTATGTTCTGATAATGTTTTATGTTCTGACTGGTATGTTATGACAGTGGTATGTTCTGACAGTGTGGTATGTTCTGACAGTGTGGAATGTTCTGATAGTGTAGTATGTTCTGACAGTGTGGTATGTTCCTACAGTGGTATGTTCTGACAGTGTGGTATGTTCTGACAGTGTGGTATGTTCTGATAGTGTGGTATGTTCTGACAGTGTGGTATGTTCTGACAGTGTGGTATGTTCTGACAGTGTGGTATGTTCTGATAGTGTGGTATGTTCTGACTGTGGTATGTTCTGACAGTGTGGTATGTTCTGATAGCGTTGTATGTTCTGACTGGTATGTTCTGACAGTGTGGTATGCTCTAACAGTGGTATGTTCTGACTGTGGTATGTTCTGACAGTGGTATGTTCTGACTGTGGTATGTTCTGAGAGTGTGGTATGTTCTGATAGTGTGGTATGTTCTGACAGTGTGGTATGTTCTGACAGTGGTATGTTCTAACAGTGTGGTATGTTCTGATATTGTGGTATGTTCTGACAGTGTGATATGTTCTGATAGTGTGGTATGTTCTGATAGTGTGGTATGTTCTGACAGTGTGGTATGTTCTGTCTGTGTGGTATGTTCTGATAGTGTGGTATGTTCTGATACAGTGGAATGTTCTGACTGTGGTATGTTCTGACAGTGTGGTATGTTCTGATAGTGTGCTATGTTCTGACTGTGGTATGTTCTGACCGTGTGGTATGTTCTGACAGTGTGGTATGTTCTGACAGTGGTATGTTATGACTGTGGTATGTTCTGACTGTGGTATGTTCTGACAGTGGTATGTTATGACTGTGGTATGTTCTGACAGTGTAGTGTGTTGTGGTAGTGTGGTATGTTCTGACAGTGTGGTATGTTCTGACAGTGGTATGATCTGGAAGTGTGGTATGTTCTGAGAGTGTGGTATGTTCTGATAGTATGGTATTTTCTGACAGTATGGTATGTTCTAACATTGTGGTATGTTATGAAAGTGTGGTATGTTTTGACAGTGTGGTATGTTCTGATAGTGTGGTATGTTCTGACTGTGGTATGTTCTGACAGCGTGGTATGTTCTGATAATGTTTTATGTTCTGACTGGTATGTTCTGACAGTGGTATGTTCTGACTGTGGTATGTTCTGACTGTGGTGTGTTCTGACAGTGTGGTATGTTCTGATAGTGTAGTATGTTCTGAAAGTGTGGTATGTTCTGATAGTGTGGTATGTTCTGATAGTGTGGTATGTTCTGACTGTGTGGTATGTTCTGATAGTGTGGTATGTTCTGACAGTGTGGTATGTTCTGACAGTGTGGTATGTTCTGACAGTGTGGTATGTTCTGATAGTGTTGTATGTTCTGACTGTGGTATGTTCTGACAGTGTGGTATGTTCTGATAGTGTTGTATGTTCTGACTGGTATGTTCTGACAGTGTGGTATGTTCTGACAGTGGTATGTTCTGACTGTGGTATGTTCTGACAGTGGTATGTTCTGACTGTGGTATGTTCTGACAGTGTGGTATGTTCTGATAGTGTGGTATGTTCTCAAAGTGTGGTATGTTCTGACAGTGGTATGTTCTAAAAGTGTGGTATGTTCTGATATTGTGGTATGTTCTGACAGTGTGATATGTTCTGATAGTGTGGTATGTTCTGACAGTGTGGTATGTTCTGACAGTGTGGTATGTTCTGACAGTGTGGTATGTTCTGACAGTGTGGTATGTTCTGATAGTGTGGTATGTTCTGACTGTGGTATGTTCTGACAGTGTGGTATGTTCTGATAGTGTTGTATGTTCTGACTGGTATGTTCTGACAGTGTGGTATGATCTGACAGTGGTATGTTCTGACTGTGGTATGTTCTGACAGTTGTATGTTCTGACTGTGGTATGTTGTGACAGTGTGGTATGTTCTGATAGTGTGGTATGTTCTGACAGTGTGGTATGTTCTGACAGTGGTATGTTCTAACAGTGTGGTATGTTATGATATTGTGGTATGTTCTGACAGTGTGATATGTTCTGATAGTGTGGTATGTTCTGACAGTGTGGTATGTTCTGACAGTGTTGTATGCTCTGACAGTGTGGTATGTTCTGACAGTGTGGTATGTTCTGACAGCATGGTATATTCTGACAGTGTGGTATGTTCTGACAGTGTGGTATGTTCTGAGAGTGTGGTATGAACTGATAGTGTGATATGTTCTGACAGTGTGGTATGTTCTAACTGTGGTATGTCCTGACAGTGTGGTATGTTCTGACAGTGTGGTATGTTCTGACAGTGTGGTATGTTCTGACAGTGTGGTATGTTCTGACAGTGTGGTATGTTCTGACAGTGTGGTATGTTCTGACAGTGTGGTATGTTCTGACAGTGTGGTATGTTCTGACAATGTGGTATGTTCTGATAGTGTGGTATGTTCTGACAGTGTGGTATGCTCTGATAGTGTGGTATGTTCTGACAGTGTGGTATGTTCTGACAGTGTGGTATGATCTGACAGTGTGGTATGTTCTGACAGTGTGGTATGTTCTGACAGTGTGGTATGTTCTGACAGTGTAGCATGTTCTGACAGTGTGGTATGTTCTGATAGTGTGGTATGTTCTGATAGTGTGGTATGTTCTGATAGTGTGGTATGTTCTGATAGTGTGGTATGTTCTGACAGTGTGGTATGTTCTGTCTGTGTGGTATGTTCTGATAGTGTGGTATGTTCTGATACAGTGGAATGTTCTGACTGTGGTATGTTCTGACAGTGTGGTATGTTCTGATAGTGTGCTATGTTCTGACTGTGGTATGTTCTGACCGTGTGGTATGTTCTGAGAGTGTGGTATGTTCTGACAGTGGTATGTTATGACTGTGGTATGTTCTGACTGTGGTATGTTCTGACAGTGGTATGTTATGACTGTGGTATGTTCTGACAGTGTAGTGTGTTGTGGTAGTGTGGTATGTTCTTACAGTGTGGTATGTTCTGACAGTGGTATGATCTGACAGTGTGGTATGTTCTGACAGTGTGGTATGTTCTGATAGTATGGTATTTTCTGACAGTATGGTATGTTCTAACATTGTGGTATGTTATGAAAGTGTGGTATGTTTTGACAGTGTGGTATGTTCTGATAGTGTGGTATGTTCTGACTGTGGTATGTTCTGACAGCGTGGTATGTTCTGATAATGTTTTATGTTCTGACTGGTATGTTCTGAGAGTGGTATGTTCTGACTGTGGTATGTTCTGACTGTGGTGTGTTCTGACAGTGTGGTATGTTCTGATAGTGTAGTATGTTCTGACAGTGTGGTATGTTCCTACAGTGGTATGTTCTGACAGTGTGGTATGTTCTGACTGTGTGGTTTGTTCTGATAGTGTGGTATGTTCTGACAGTGTGGTATGTTCTGACAGTGTGGTATGTTCTGACAGTGTGGTATGTTCTGATAGTGTTGTATGTTCTGACTGTGGTATGTTCTGACAGTGTGTTATGTTCTGATAGTGTTGTATGTTCTGACTGGTATGTTCTGACAGTGTGGTATGTTCTGACAGTGGTATGTTCTGACTGTGGTATGTTCTGACAGTGGTATGCTCTGACTGTGGTATGTTCTGAGAGTGTGGTATGTTCTGATAGTGTGGTATGTTCTGACAGTGTGGTATGGTCTGACAGTGGTATGTTCTAAAAGTGTGGTATGTTCTGATATTGTGGTATGTTCTGACAGTGTGATATGTTCTGATAGTGTGGTATGTTCTGACAGTGTGGTATGTTCTGACAGTGTGGTATGTTCTGACAGTGTGGTATGTTCTGACAGTGTGGTATGTTCTGACAGTGTGGTATGTTCTGATAGTGTGGTATGTTCTGACTGTGGTATGTTCTGACAGTGTGGTATGTTCTGATAGTGTTGTATGTTCTGACTGGTATGCTCTGACAGTGTGGTATGTTCTGACAGTGGTATGTTCTGACTGTGGTATGTTCTGACAGTTGTATGTTCTGACAGTGGTATGTTCTAACAGTGTGGTATGTTCTGATATTGTGGTATGTTCTGACAGTGTGATATGTTCTGATAGTGTGGTATGTTCTGACAGTGTGGTATGTTCTGACAGTGTGGTATGTTCTGACAGTGTGGTATGTTCTGACAGTGTGGTATGTTCTGACAGCATGGTATATTCTGACAGTGTGGTATGTTCTGACAGTGTGGTATATTCTGACAGTGTGGTATGAACTGATAGTGTGGTATGTTCTGACAGTGTGGTATGTTCTGACAGTGTGGTATGTTCTGACAGTGTAGCATGTTCTGACAGTGTGGTATGTTCTGATAGTGTGGTATGTTCTGATAGTGTGGTATGTTCTGATAGTGTGGTATGTTTTGACAGTGTGGTATGTTCTGACAGTGTGGTATGTTCTGACAGTGTGGTATGTTCTGACTGTGGTATGTTCTGACAGTGTGGTATATTCTGATAGTGTGGTATGTTCTGACAGTGTGGTATGTTCTGACAGTGTGTTATGTTCTGACAGTGTGTTATGTTCTGACAGTGTGGTATGTTCTGACAGTGTGGTATGTTCTGATAGTGTGGAATGTTCTGACTGGTATTTTCTGACAGTGTGGTATGTTCTGATAGTGTGGTGTGTTCTGACAGTGTGGTATGTTCTGACTGTGGTATGTTCTGATAGTGAGGTATGTTCTGATTGTGTGGTATGTTCTGATTGTGTAGTATGTTCTGACAGTGTTGTATGTTCTGACTGGTATGTTATGACAATGGTATGTTCTGACTGTGGTATGTTCTGACAGTGTGGAATGTTCTGATAGTGTTGTATGTTCTGATAGTGTGGTATGTTCTGATAGTGTGGTATGTTCTGACAGTGTGGTATGTTCTGACAGTGTGGTATGTTCTGTCCGTGTGGGATGTTCTGACAGTGGGGTATGTTCTGACAGTGGTATGTTATGACTGTGGTATGCTCTGACTGTGGTATGTTCTGACAGTGGTATGTTATGACTGTGGTATGTTCTGACAGTGTAGTGTGTTCTGATAGTGTGGTATGTTTTGACAGTGTGGTATGTTCTGATAGTATGGTATTTTCTGACAGTATGGTATGTTCTGACAGTGTGGTATGTTATGACAGTGTGGTATGTTTTGACAGTGTGGTATGTTCTGATAGTGTGGTATGTTCTGACTGTGGTATGTTCTGACAGTGTGGTATGTTCTGATAATGTTTTATGTTCTGACTGGTATGTTATGACAGTGGTATGTTCTGACTGTGGTATGTTCTGACAGTGTGGAATGTTCTGATAGTGTAGTATGTTCTGACAGTGTGGTATGTTCCTACAGTGGTATGTTCTGACAGTGTGGTATGTTCTGACAGTGTGGTATGTTCTGATAGTGTGGTATGTTCTGACAGTGTGGTATGTTCTGACAGTGTGGTATGTTCTGACAGTGTGGTATGTTCTGATAGTGTGGTATGTTCTGACTGTGGTATGTTCTGACAGTGTGGTATGTTCTGATAGCGTTGTATGTTCTGACTGGTATGTTCTGACAGTGTGGTATGCTCTGACAGTGGTATGTTCTGACTGTGGTATGTTCTGACAAAGGTATGTTCTGACTGTGGTATGTTCTGAGAGTGTGGTATGTTCTGATAGTGTGGTATGTTCTGACAGTGTGGTATGTTCTGACAGTGGTATGTTCTAACAGTGTGGTATGTTCTGATATTGTGGTATGTTCTGACAGTGTGATATGTTCTGATAGTGTGGTATGTTCTGATAGTGTGGTATGTTCTGACAGTGTGGTATGTTCTGTCTGTGTGGTATGTTCTGATAGTGTGGTATGTTCTGATACAGTGGAATGTTCTGACTGTGGTATGTTCTGACAGTGTGGTATGTTCTGATAGTGTGCTATGTTCTGACTGTGGTATGTTCTGACCGTGTGGTATGTTCTGACAGTGTGGTATGTTCTGACAGTGGTATGTTATGACTGTGGTATGTTCTGACTGTGGTATGTTATGACAGTGGTATGTTATGACTGTGGTATGTTCTGACAGTGTAGTGTGTTGTGGTAGTGTGGTATGTTCTGACAGTGTGGTATGTTCTGACAGTGGTATGATCTGGAAGTGTGGTATGTTCTGAGAGTGTGGTATGTTCTGATAGTATGGTATTTTCTGACAGTATGGTATGTTCTAACATTGTGGTATGTTATGAAAGTGTGGTATGTTTTGACAGTGTGGTATGTTCTGATAGTGTGGTATGTTCTGACTGTGGTATGTTCTGACAGCGTGGTATGTTCTGATAATGTTTTATGTTCTGACTGGTATGTTCTGACAGTGGTATGTTCTGACTGTGGTATGTTCTGACTGTGGTGTGTTCTGACAGTGTGGTATGTTCTGATAGTGTAGTATGTTCTGAAAGTGTGGTATGTTCTGATAGTGTGGTATGTTCTGACAGTGTGGTATGTTCTGACTGTGTGGTATGTTCTGATAGTGTGGTATGTTCTGACAGTGTGGTATGTTCTGACAGTGTGGTATGTTCTGACAGTGTGGTATGTTCTGATAGTGTTGTATGTTCTGACTGTGGTATGTTCTGACAGTGTGGTATGTTCTGATAGTGTTGTATGTTCTGACTGGTATGTTCTGACAGTGTGGTATGTTCTGACAGTGGTATGTTCTGACTGTGGTATGTTCTGACAGTGGTATGTTCTGACTGTGGTATGTTCTGACAGTGTGGTATGTTCTGATAGTGTGGTATGTTCTCAAAGTGTGGTATGTTCTGACAGTGGTATGTTCTAAAAGTGTGGTATGTTCTGATATTGTGGTATGTTCTGACAGTGTGATATGTTCTGATAGTGTGGTATGTTCTGACAGTGTGGTATGTTCTGACAGTGTGGTATGTTCTGACAGTGTGGTATGTTCTGACAGTGTGGTATGTTCTGATAGTGTGGTATGTTCTGACTGTGGTATGTTCTGACAGTGTGGTATGTTCTGATAGTGTTGTATGTTCTGACTGGTATGTTCTGACAGTGTGGTATGATCTGACAGTGGTATGTTCTGACTGTGATATGTTCTGACAGTTGTATGTTCTGACTGTGGTATGTTGTGACAGTGTGGTATGTTCTGATAGTGTGGTATGTTCTGACAGTGTGGTATGTTCTGACAGTGGTATGTTCTAACAGTGTGGTATGTTCTGATATTGTGGTATGTTCTGACAGTGTGATATGTTCTGATAGTGTGGTATGTTCTGACAGTGTGGTATGTTCTGACAGTGTTGTATGCTCTGACAGTGTGGTATGTTCTGACAGTGTGGTATGTTCTGACAGCATGGTATATTCTGACAGTGTGGTATGTTCTGACAGTGTGGTATGTTCTGACAGTGTGGTATGTTCTGACAGTGTGGTATGAACTGATAGTGTGATATGTTCTGACAGTGTGGTATGTTCTAACTGTGGTATGTCCTGACAGTGTGGTATGTTCTGACAGTGTGGTATGTTCTGACAGTGTGGTATGTTCTGACAGTGTGGTATGTTCTGACAGTGTGGTATGTTCTGACAGTGTGGTATGTTCTGACAGTGTGGTATATTCTGACAGTGTGGTATGTTCTGACAATGTGGTATGTTCTGATAGTGTGGTATGTTCTGACAGTGTGGTATGCTCTGATAGTGTGGTATGTTCTGACAGTGTGGTATGTTCTGACAGTGTGGTATGATCTGACAGTGTGGTATGTTCTGACAGTGTGGTATGTTCTGACAGTGTGGTATGTTCTGACAGTGTAGCATGTTCTGACAGTGTGGTATGTTCTGATAGTGTGGTATGTTCTGATAGTGTGGTATGTTCTGATAGTGTGGTATGTTCTGACAGTGTGGTATGTTCTGACAGTGTGGTATGTTCTGACAGTGTGGTATGTTCTGACTGTGGTATGTTCTGACAGTGTGGTATATTCTGATAGTGTGGTATGTTCTGACAGTGTGGTATGTTCTGACAGTGTGTTATGTTCTGACAGTGTGTTATGTTCTGACAGTGTGGTATGTTCTGACAGTGTGGTATGTTCTGATAGTGTGGAATGTTCTGACTGGTATTTTCTGACAGTGTGGTATGTTCTGATAGTGTGGTGTGTTCTGACAGTGTGGTATGTTCTGACTGTGGTATGTTCTGATAGTGAGGTATGTTCTGATTGTGTGGTATGTTCTGATTGTGTAGTATGTTCTGACAGTGTGGTATGTTCTGAGAGTGTGGTATGTTCTGACAGTGTGTTATGTTCTGATAGTGTGGTATGTTCTGACAGTGTTGTATGTTTTGACAGTGTTGTATGTTCTGAGAGTGTGGTATGTTCTGACAGTGTGGTACGTTCTGATAGTGTGGTATGTTCTGATAGTGTGGTATATTCTGATAGTGTGGTATGTTCTGATAGTGAGGTATTTTCTGAGCAGTGTGGTATGTTCTGTCAGTGTGGTATGTTCTGATAGTGTGGTATGTTCTGACAGTGTTGTATGTTCTGACAGTGTGGTATGTTCTGACAGTGTGGTATGTTCTGACAGTGCGGTTTTATCTGATAGTTTGGTATGTTCTGATAGTGTGGTATGCTCTGATAGTTTGGTATGTTCTGATAGTGAGGTATGTTCTGAGCAGTGTAGTATGTTCGGACAGTGTGGTATGTTCTGACAGTGTGGTATGTTCTGATAGTGTGGAATGTTCTGAATATGTTATGTTCTGACAGTGTGGTATGTTCTGACAGTGTGGTATGTTCTGACAGTGTGGTATGTTCAGATAGTGTGGTATGTTCTGATAGTGTGGTATGTTCTGATAGTGTGGTATGTTCTCACTGTGGTATGTTCTTACAGTGTGGTATGTTCTGACAGTGTGGTTGGTTCTGATAGTGTGGTATGTTCTGATAGTGTGGTATGTTCTGACAGTGTGGTATGTTCTGACAGTGTGTTATGTTCTGACAGTGTGGTATGTTCTGACAGTGTGGTATGTTCTGACAGTGTGGTATGTTCTGATAGTGTGGAATGTTCTGACTGGTATGTTCTGACAGTGTGGTATGTTCTGATAGTGTGGTGTGTTCTGACAGTGTGGTATGTTCTGACTGTGGTATGTTCTGATAGTGTGGTATGTTCTGATAGTGTGGTATGTTCTGATAATGTGGTATGTTCTGATTGTGTGGTATGTTCTGACAGTGTGGTATGTTCTGAGAGTGTGGTATGTTCTGACAGTGTGGTATGTTCTGACAGTGTGGTATGTTCTGATAGTGTGGTATGTTCTGATAGTGTAGAATGTTCTAAAAGTGTGGTATGTTCTGCCAGTGTGGTATGTTCTGACAGTGTGGTATGTTCTGACAGTGTGGTATGTTCTGACAATGTGGTATGTTCTGACTGTGGTATGCTATGACAGTGTGTTATGTTCTGACAGTGTGGTATGTTCTGACAGTGTGGTATGTTCTGACAGTGTGGTATGTTCTGATAGAGTGGAATGTTCTGACTGGTATTTTCTGACAGTGTGGTATGTTCTGATAGTGTGGTTTGTTCTGACAGTGTGGTATGTTCTGACTGTGGTATGTTCTGATAGTGTGGTATGTTCTGATTGTGTGGTAAGTTCTGATTGTGTGGTATGTTCTGACAGTGTGGTATGTTCTGAGAGTGTGGTATGTTCTGACAGTGTGGTATGTTCTGATAGTGTGGTATGTTCTGACAGTGTTGTATGTTTTGACAGTGTGGTATGTTCTGACAGTGTGGTATGTTCTGACAGTGCGGTATGTTCTGATAGTGTGGTATGTTCTGATAGTGTGGTATGTTCTGATAGTGTGGTATGTTCTGATAATGAGGTATGTTCTGATAGTGTGGGATGTTCTGACAGTGTGGTATGTTCTGACAGTGCGGTATGTTCTGACAGTGTGGTATGTTCTGATATTGTGGAATGTTCTGACTGTGGTATGTTCTGACAGTGTGGTATGTTCTGACAATGTGGTATGTTCTGACTGTGGTATGTTCTGACAGTGTGGTATATTCTGATAGTGTGGTATGTTCTGACAGTGTGGTATGTTCTGACAGTGTGGTATGTTCTGACAGTGTGGTATGTTCTGACAGTGTGGTATGTTCTGACAGTGTGGTATGTTCTGATAGTGTGGAATGTTCTGACTGGTATTTTCTGACAGTGTGGTATGTTCTGATAGTGTGGTGTGTTCTGACAGTGTGGTATGTTCTGACTGTGGTATGTTCTGATAGTGAGGTATGTTCTGATTGTGTGGTATGTTCTGAATGTGTGGTATGTTCTGACAGTGTGGTATGTGCTGAGAGTGTGGTATGTTCTGACAGTGTGGTATGTTCTGATAGTGTGGTATGTTCTGACAGTGTTGTATGTTTTGACAGTGTGGTATGTTCTGACAGTGTGGTATGTTCTGACAGTGCGGTATGTTCCGATAGTGTGGTATGTTCTGATAGTGTGGTATATTCTGATAGTGTGGTATAATCTGATAGTGAGGTATGTTCTGAGCAGTGTGGTATGTTCTGTCAGTGTGGTATGTTCTGACAGTGTGGTATGTTCTGACAGTGTGGTATGTTCTGACAGTGCGGTATGTTCTGATAGTGTGGTATGTTCTGGTAGTGTGGTATGTTCTGATAGTGTGGTATGTTCTGATAGTGAGGTATGTTCTGAGCAGTGTAGTATGTTCTGACAGTGTGGTATGTTCTGATAGTGTGGTATGTTCTGATAGTGTGGAATGTTCTGACTGTGGTATGTTCTGACAGTTTGATATGTTCTGACAGTGTGGTATGTTCTGACAGTGTGGTATGTTCAGATAGTGTGGTATGTTCTGATAGTGTGGTATGTTCTGATAGTGTGGTATGTTCTGACAGTGTTGTATGTTTTGACAGTGTGGTATGTTCTGACAGTGTGGTATGTTCTGATAGTGTGGTATGTTCTGACAGTGTTGTATGTTTTGACAGTGTGGTATGTTCTGACAGTGTGGTATGTTCTGACAGTGCGGTATGTTCCGATAGTGTGGTATGTTCTGATAGTGTGGTATATTCTGATAGTGTGGTATAATCTGATAGTGAGGTATGTTTTGAGCAGTGTGGTATGTTCTGTCAGTATGGTATGTTCTGACAGTGTTGTATGTTCTGACAGTGTGGTATGTTCTGACAGTGTGGTATGTTCTGACAGTGCGGTATGTTCTGATAGTGTGGTATGTTCTGATAGTGTGGTATGTTCTGATTGTGTGGTATGTTCTGATAGTGAGGTATGTTCTGAGCAGTGTAGTATGTTCTGACAGTGTGGTATGTTTTGATAGTGTGGTATGTTCTGATAGTGTGGAATGTTCTGACTGTGGTATGTTCTGACAGTTTGATATGTTCTGACAGTGTGGTATGTTCTGACAGTGTGGTATGTTCTGACAGTGTGGTATGTTCTGATAGTGTGATATGTTCTGATAGTGTGGTATGTTCTCATTGTGGTATGTTCTTACAGTGTGGTATGTTCTGATAGTGAGGTATGTTCTGACAGTGTGGTATGTTCTGACCGTGTGGTATGTTCTGATAGTGCGGTATGTTCTGACAGTGTGGTATGTTCTGACAGTGTGGTATGTTCTGAAAGTGTGGTATGGTCTGATAGTGTGGTATGTTCTGACAGTGTGGTATGTTCTGACAGTGTGCTATGTTCTGACAGTGTGGTATGTTCTGACAGTGTGGTATGTTCTGACAGTGTGGTATGTTCTGATAGTGTGGAATGTTCTGACTGGTATGTTCTGACAGTGTGGTTTGTTCTGAAAGTGTGGTGTGTTCTGACAGTGTGGTATGTTCTGACTGTGGTATGTTCTGATAGTGTGGTATGTTCTGATAGTGTGGTATGTTCTGATAATGTGGTATGTTCTGATTGTGTGGTATGTTCTGAGAGTGTGGTATGTTCTGACAGTGTGGTATGTTCTGACAGTGTGGTTTGTTCTGATAGTGTGGTATGTTCTGATAGTGTAGAATGTTCTAATAGTGTGGAATGTTCTGACAGTGTGGTATGTTCTGATAGTATGGTGTGTTCTGACAGTGTGGTATGTTCTGATAGTGTGGTGTGTTCTGACAGTGTGGTATGTTTTGACTATGTTCTGATAGTGTGATATGTTCTGATTGTGTTGTATATTCTAATAGTGTGGTATGTTCTGATAGTGAGGTATGTTCTGAGCAGTGTGGTATGTTCTGTCAGTGTTGTATGTTCTGACAGTGTGGTATGTTCTGACAGTGTTGTATGTTCTGACAGTGCGGTATGTTCTGACAGTGTGGTATGTTCTGAGAGTGCGGTATGTTCTGATAGTGTGGTATGTTCTGATAGTGTGGTATGTTCTGATAGTGTGGTATGTTCTGATAGTGTGGTATGTTCTGAGCAGTGTAGTATATTCTGACAGTGTGGTATGTTCTGATAGTGTGGTATGTTCTGACAGTGTGGTATGTTCTGACAGTGTGGTATGTTCTGACAGTGTGGTATGTTCTGACAGTGTGGTATGTTCTGATAGTGTGGTATGTTCTGATAGTGTGGTATGTTCTGACTGTGGTATGTTCTGACAGTGTGGTATGTGCTGATAGTATGGTGTGTTCTGACAGTGTGGTATGTTCTGATAGTATGGTGTGTTCTGACAGTGTGGTATGTTCTGACTATGTTCTGATAGTGTGATATGTTCTGATTGTGTTGTATGTTCTAATAGTGTGGTATGTTCTGATAGTGAGGTATGTTCTGAGCAGTGTGGTATGTTCTGTCAGTGTTGTTTGTTCTGACAGTGTGGTATGTTCTGACAGTGTTGTATGTTCTGACAGTGTGGTATGTTCTGACAGTGTGGTATGTTCTGACAGTGCGGTATGTTCTGATAGTGTGGTATGTTCTGATAGTGTGGTATGTTCTGATAGTGTGGTATGTTCTGATAGTGAGGTATGTTCTGAGCAGTGTAGTATGTTCTGACAGTGTGGTATGTTCTGATAGTGTGGTATGTTCTGATAGTGTGGTATGTTCTGACAGTGTGGTATGTTCTGACAGTGTGGTATGTTCTGACAGTGTGGTATGTTCTGACAGTGTGGTATGTCCTGATAGTGTGGTATGTTCTGATAGTGTGGTATGTTCTCACTGTGGTATGTTCTTACAGTGTGGTATGTTCTGATAGTGTGGTATGTTCTCGCAGTGTGGTATGTTCTGACAGTGCGGTATGTTCTGATAGTGCGGTATGTTCTGATAGTGTGCGGTATGTTCTGATAGTGTGGTATGTTCTGACAGTGTGGTATGTTCTGACAGTGTGGTATGTTCTGACAGTGTGGTATGTTCTGACAGTGTGATATGTTCTGACAGTGTGGTATGTTCTGATAGTGTAGAATGTTCTAATAGTGTGGTATGTTCTGATAGTGTGGTATGTTCTGACAGTGTGATATGTTCTGACAGTGCGGTATGTTCTGACAGTGTGGTATGTTCTGATATTGTGGAATGTTCTGACTGTGGTATGTTCTGACAGTGTGGTATGTTCTGACAATGTGGAATGTTCTGACTGTGGTATGTTCTGACAGTTTGATATGTTCTGACAGTGTGGTATGTTCTGACAGTGTGGTATGTTCAGATAGTGTGGTATGTTCTGATAGTGTGATATGTTCTGATAGTGTGGTATGTTCTCACTGTGGTATGTTCTTACAGTGTGGTATGTTCTGATAGTGAGGTATGTTCTCACAGTGTGGTATGTTCTGACAGTGTGGTATTTTCTGATAGTGCGGTATGTTCTGACAGTGTGGTATGTTCTGACAGTGTGGTATGTTCTGAAAGTGTGGTATGGTCTGATAGTGTGGTATGTTCTGACAGTGTGGTATGTTCTGACAGTGTGCTATGTTCTGACAGTGTGGTATGTTCTGACAGTGTGGTATGTTCTGACAATGTGGTATGTTCTGACTGTGGTATGTTCTGACAGTGTGGTATATTCTGATAGTGTGGTATGTTCTGACAGTGTGGTATGTTCTGACAGTGTGGTATGTTCTGACAGTGTGGTATGTTCTGACAGTGTGGTATGTTCTGACAGTGTGGTATGTTCTGATAGTGTGGAATGTTCTGACTGGTATTTTCTGACAGTGTGGTATGTTCTGATAGTGTGGTGTGTTCTGACAGTGTGGTATGTTCTGACTGTGGTATGTTCTGATAGTGAGGTATGTTCTGATTGTGTGGTATGTTCTGAATGTGTGGTATGTTCTGACAGTGTGGTATGTGCTGAGAGTGTGGTATGTTCTGACAGTGTGGTATGTTCTGATAGTGTGGTATGTTCTGACAGTGTTGTATGTTTTGACAGTGTGGTATGTTCTGACAGTGTGGTATGTTCTGACAGTGCGGTATGTTCCGATAGTGTGGTATGTTCTGATAGTGTGGTATATTCTGATAGTGTGGTATAATCTGATAGTGAGGTATGTTCTGAGCAGTGTGGTATGTTCTGTCAGTGTGGTATGTTCTGACAGTGTGGTATGTTCTGACAGTGTGGTATGTTCTGACAGTGCGGTATGTTCTGATAGTGTGGTATGTTATGGTAGTGTGGTATGTTCTGATAGTGTGGTATGTTCTGATAGTGAGGTATGTTCTGAGCAGTGTAGTATGTTCTGACAGTGTGGTATGTTCTGACAGTGTGGTATGTTCAGATAGTGTGGTATGTTCTGATAGTGTGGTATGTTCTGATAGTGTGGTATGTTCTGACAGTGTTGTATGTTCTGACAGTGTGGTATGTTCTGACAGTGTGGTATGTTCTGACAGTGCGGTATGTTCTGATAGTGTGGTATGTTCTGATAGTGTGGTATGTTCTGATTGTGTGGTATGTTCTGATAGTGAGGTATGTTCTGAGCAGTGTAGTATGTTCTGACAGTGTGGTATGTTTTGATAGTGTGGTATGTTCTGATAGTGTGGAATGTTCTGACTGTGGTATGTTCTGACAGTTTGATATGTTCTGACAGTGTGGTATGTTCTGACAGTGTGGTATGTTCAGATAGTGTGGTATGTTCTGATAGTGTGATATGTTCTGATAGTGTGGTATGTTCTCATTGTGGTATGTTCTTACAGTGTGGTATGTTCTGATAGTGAGGTATGTTCTGACAGTGTGGTATGTTCTGACCGTGTGGTATGTTCTGATAGTGCGGTATGTTCTGACAGTGTGGTATGTTCTGACAGTGTGGTATGTTCTGAAAGTGTGGTATGGTCTGATAGTGTGGTATGTTCTGACAGTGTGGTATGTTCTGACAGTGTGCTATGTTCTGACAGTGTGGTATGTTCTGACAGTGTGGTATGTTCTGACAGTGTGGTATGTTCTGATAGTGTGGAATGTTCTGACTGGTATGTTCTGACAGTGTGGTTTGTTCTGAAAGTGTGGTGTGTTCTGACAGTGTGGTATGTTCTGACTGTGGTATGTTCTGATAGTGTGGTATGTTCTGATAGTGTGGTATGTTCTGATAATGTGGTATGTTCTGATTGTGTGGTATGTTCTGAGAGTGTGGTATGTTCTGACAGTGTGGTATGTTCTGACAGTGTGGTTTGTTCTGATAGTGTGGTATGTTCTGATAGTGTAGAATGTTCTAATAGTGTGGTATGTTCTGACAGTGTGGTATGTTCTGATAGTATGGTGTGTTCTGACAGTGTGGTATGTTCTGATAGTGTGGTGTGTTCTGACAGTGTGGTATGTTTTGACTATGTTCTGATAGTGTGATATGTTCTGATTGTGTTGTATATTCTAATAGTGTGGTATGTTCTGATAGTGAGGTATGTTCTGAGCAGTGTGGTATGTTCTGTCAGTGTTGTATGTTCTGACAGTGTGGTATGTTCTGACAGTGTTGTATGTTCTGACAGTGCGGTATGTTCTGACAGTGTGGTATGTTCTGAGAGTGCGGTATGTTCTGATAGTGTGGTATGTTCTGATAGTGTGGTATGTTCTGATAGTGTGGTATGTTCTGATAGTGTGGTATGTTCTGAGCAGTGTAGTATATTCTGACAGTGTGGTATGTTCTGATAGTGTGGTATGTTCTGACAGTGTGGTATGTTCTGACAGTGTGGTATGTTCTGACAGTGTGGTATGTTCTGACAGTGTGGTATGTTCTGATAGTGTGGTATGTTCTGATAGTGTGGTATGTTCTGACTGTGGTATGTTCTGACAGTGTGGTATGTGCTGATAGTATGGTGTGTTCTGACAGTGTGGTATGTTCTGATAGTATGGTGTGTTCTGACAGTGTGGTATGTTCTGACTATGTTCTGATAGTGTGATATGTTCTGATTGTGTTGTATGTTCTAATAGTGTGGTATGTTCTGATAGTGAGGTATGTTCTGAGCAGTGTGGTATGTTCTGTCAGTGTTGTTTGTTCTGACAGTGTGGTATGTTCTGACAGTGTTGTATGTTCTGACAGTGTGGTATGTTCTGACAGTGTGGTATGTTCTGACAGTGCGGTATGTTCTGATAGTGTGGTATGTTCTGATAGTGTGGTATGTTCTGATAGTGTGGTATGTTCTGATAGTGAGGTATGTTCTGAGCAGTGTAGTATGTTCTGACAGTGTGGTATGTTCTGATAGTGTGGTATGTTCTGATAGTGTGGTATGTTCTGACAGTGTGGTATGTTCTGACAGTGTGGTATGTTCTGACAGTGTGGTATGTTCTGACAGTGTGGTATGTTCTGATAGTGTGGTATGTTCTGATAGTGTGGTATGTTCTCACTGTGGTATGTTCTTACAGTGTGGTATGTTCTGATAGTGTGGTATGTTCTCGCAGTGTGGTATGTTCTGACAGTGCGGTATGTTCTGATAGTGCGGTATGTTCTGATAGTGTGCGGTATGTTCTGATAGTGTGGTATGTTCTGACAGTGTGGTATGTTCTGACAGTGTGGTATGTTCTGACAGTGTGGTATGTTCTGACAGTGTGATATGTTCTGACAGTGTGGTATGTTCTGATAGTGTAGAATGTTCTAATAGTGTGGTATGTTCTGATAGTGTGGTATGTTCTGACAGTGTGATATGTTCTGACAGTGCGGTATGTTCTGACAGTGTGGTATGTTCTGATATTGTGGAATGTTCTGACTGTGGTATGTTCTGACAGTGTGGTATGTTCTGACAATGTGGAATGTTCTGACTGTGGTATGTTCTGACAGTTTGATATGTTCTGACAGTGTGGTATGTTCTGACAGTGTGGTATGTTCAGATAGTGTGGTATGTTCTGATAGTGTGATATGTTCTGATAGTGTGGTATGTTCTCACTGTGGTATGTTCTTACAGTGTGGTATGTTCTGATAGTGAGGTATGTTCTCACAGTGTGGTATGTTCTGACAGTGTGGTATTTTCTGATAGTGCGGTATGTTCTGACAGTGTGGTATGTTCTGACAGTGTGGTATGTTCTGAAAGTGTGGTATGGTCTGATAGTGTGGTATGTTCTGACAGTGTGGTATGTTCTGACAGTGTGCTATGTTCTGACAGTGTGGTATGTTCTGACAGTGTGGTATGTTCTGACAATGTGGTATGTTCTGACTGTGGTATGTTCTGACAGTGTGGTATATTCTGATAGTGTGGTATGTTCTGACAGTGTGGTATGTTCTGACAGTGTGGTATGTTCTGACAGTGTGGTATGTTCTGACAGTGTGGTATGTTCTGACAGTGTGGTATGTTCTGATAGTGTGGAATGTTCTGACTGGTATTTTCTGACAGTGTGGTATGTTCTGATAGTGTGGTGTGTTCTGACAGTGTGGTATGTTCTGACTGTGGTATGTTCTGATAGTGAGGTATGTTCTGATTGTGTGGTATGTTCTGAATGTGTGGTATGTTCTGACAGTGTGGTATGTGCTGAGAGTGTGGTATGTTCTGACAGTGTGGTATGTTCTGACAGTGCGGTATGTTCCGATAGTGTGGTATGTTCTGATAGTGTGGTATATTCTGATAGTGTGGTATAATCTGATAGTGAGGTATGTTCTGAGCAGTGTGGTATGTTCTGTCAGTGTGGTATGTTCTGACAGTGTGGTATGTTCTGACAGTGTGGTATGTTCTGACAGTGCGGTATGTTCTGATAGTGTGGTATGTTCTGGTAGTGTGGTATGTTCTGATAGTGTGGTATGTTCTGATAGTGAGGTATGTTCTGAGCAGTGTAGTATGTTCTGACAGTGTGGTATGTTCTGACAGTGTGGTATGTTCAGATAGTGTGGTATGTTCTGATAGTGTGGTATGTTCTGATAGTGTGGTATGTTCTGACAGTGTTGTATGTTTTGACAGTGTGGTATGTTCTGACAGTGTGGTATGTTCTGATAGTGTGGTATGTTCTGACAGTGTTGTATGTTTTGACAGTGTGGTATGTTCTGACAGTGTGGTATGTTCTGACAGTGCGGTATGTTCCGATAGTGTGGTATGTTCTGATAGTGTGGTATATTCTGATAGTGTGGTATAATCTGATAGTGAGGTATGTTCTGAGCAGTGTGGTATGTTCTGTCAGTGTGGTATGTTCTGACAGTGTGGTATGTTCTGACAGTGTGGTATGTTCTGACAGTGCGGTATGTTCTGATAGTGTGGTATGTTCTGGTAGTGTTGTATGTTTTGACAGTGTGGTATGTTCTGATAGTGAGGTATGTTCTGAGCAGTGTAGTATGTTCTGACAGTGTGGTATGTTCTGATAGTGTGGTATGTTCTGATAGTGTGGAATGTTCTGACTGTGGTATGTTCTGACAGTTTGATATGTTCTGACAGTGTGGTATGTTCTGACAGTGTGGTATGTTCAGATAGTGTGGTATGTTCTGATAGTGTGGTATGTTCTGATAGTGTGGTATGTTCTGACAGTGTTGTATGTTCTGACAGTGTGGTATGTTCTGACAGTGTGGTATGTTCTGACAGTGCGGTATGTTCTGATAGTGTGGTATGTTCTGATAGTGTGGTATGTTCTGATAGTGTGGTATGTTCTGATAGTGAGGTATGTTCTGAGCAGTGTAGTATGTTCTGACAGTGTGGTATGTTTTGATAGTGTGGTATGTTCTGATAGTGTGGAATGTTCTGACTGTGGTATGTTCTGACAGTTTGATATGTTCTGACAGTGTGGTATGTTCTGACAGTGTGGTATGTTCAGATAGTGTGGTATGTTCTGATAGTGTGATATGTTCTGATAGTGTGGTATGTTCTCACTGTGGTATGTTCTTACAGTGTGGTATGTTCTGATAGTGAGGTATGTTCTGACAGTGTGGTATGTTCTGACAGTGTGGTATGTTCTGATAGTGCGGTATGTTCTGACAGTGTGGTATGTTCTGACAGTGTGGTATGTTCTGAAAGTGTGGTATGGTCTGATAGTGTGGTATGTTCTGACAGTGTGGTATGTTCTGACAGTGTGCTATGTTCTGACAGTGTGGTATGTTCTGACAGTGTGGTATGTTCTGACAGTGTGGTATGTTCTGATAGTGTGGAATGTTCTGACTGGTATGTTCTGACAGTGTGGTTTGTTCTGAAAGTGTGGTGTGTTCTGACAGTGTGGTATGTTCTGACTGTGGTATGTTCTGATAGTGTGGTATGTTCTGATAGTGTGGTATGTTCTGATAATGTGGTATGTTCTGATTGTGTGGTATGTTCTGAGAGTGTGGTATGTTCTGACAGTGTGGTATGTTCTGACAGTGTGGTTTGTTCTGATAGTGTGGTATGTTCTGATAGTGTAGAATGTTCTAATAGTGTGGTATGTTCTGACAGTGTGGTATGTTCTGATAGTATGGTGTGTTCTGACAGTGTGGTATGTTCTGATAGTGTGGTGTGTTCTGACAGTGTGGTATGTTTTGACTATGTTCTGATAGTGTGATATGTTCTGATTGTGTTGTATATTCTAATAGTGTGGTATGTTCTGATAGTGAGGTATTTTCTGAGCAGTGTGGTATGTTCTGTCAGTGTTGTATGTTCTGACAGTGTGGTATGTTCTGACAGTGTTGTATGTTCTGACAGTGCGGTATGTTCTGACAGTGTGGTATGTTCTGAGAGTGCGGTATGTTCTGATAGTGTGGTATGTTCTGATAGTGTGGTATGTTCTGATAGTGTGGTATGTTCTGATAGTGTGGTATGTTCTGAGCAGTGTAGTATATTCTGACAGTGTGGTATGTTCTGATAGTGTGGTATGTTCTGACAGTGTGGTATGTTCTGACAGTGTGGTATGTTCTGACAGTGTGGTATGTTCTGACAGTGTGGTATGTTCTGATAGTGTGGTATGTTCTGATAGTGTGGTATGTTCTGACTGTGGTATGTTCTGACAGTGTGGTATGTGCTGATAGTATGGTGTGTTCTGACAGTGTGGTATGTTCTGATAGTATGGTGTGTTCTGACAGTGTGGTATGTTCTGACTATGTTCTGATAGTGTGATATGTTCTGATTGTGTTGTATGTTCTAATAGTGTGGTATGTTCTGATAGTGAGGTATGTTCTGAGCAGTGTGGTATGTTCTGTCAGTGTTGTTTGTTCTGACAGTGTGGTATGTTCTGACAGTGTTGTATGTTCTGACAGTGTGGTATGTTCTGACAGTGTGGTATGTTCTGACAGTGCGGTATGTTCTGATAGTGTGGTATGTTCTGATAGTGTGGTATGTTCTGATAGTGTGGTATGTTCTGATAGTGAGGTATGTTCTGAGCAGTGTAGTATGTTCTGACAGTGTGGTATGTTCTGATAGTGTGGTATGTTCTGATAGTGTGGTATGTTCTGACAGTGTGGTATGTTCTGACAGTGTGGTATGTTCTGACAGTGTGGTATGTTCTGACAGTGTGGTATGTCCTGATAGTGTGGTATGTTCTGATAGTGTGGTATGTTCTCACTGTGGTATGTTCTTACAGTGTGGTATGTTCTGATAGTGTGGTATGTTCTCGCAGTGTGGTATGTTCTGACAGTGCGGTATGTTCTGATAGTGCGGTATGTTCTGATAGTGTGCGGTATGTTCTGATAGTGTGGTATGTTCTGACAGTGTGGTATGTTCTGACAGTGTGGTATGTTCTGACAGTGTGGTATGTTCTGACAGTGTGATATGTTCTGACAGTGTGGTATGTTCTGATAGTGTAGAATGTTCTAATAGTGTGGTATGTTCTGATAGTGTGGTATGTTCTGACAGTGTGATATGTTCTGACAGTGCGGTATGTTCTGACAGTGTGGTATGTTCTGATATTGTGGAATGTTCTGACTGTGGTATGTTCTGACAGTGTGGTATGTTCTGACAATGTGGAATGTTCTGACTGTGGTATGTTCTGACAGTTTGATATGTTCTGACAGTGTGGTATGTTCTGACAGTGTGGTATGTTCAGATAGTGTGGTATGTTCTGATAGTGTGATATGTTCTGATAGTGTGGTATGTTCTCACTGTGGTATGTTCTTACAGTGTGGTATGTTCTGATAGTGAGGTATGTTCTCACAGTGTGGTATGTTCTGACAGTGTGGTATTTTCTGATAGTGCGGTATGTTCTGACAGTGTGGTATGTTCTGACAGTGTGGTATGTTCTGAAAGTGTGGTATGGTCTGATAGTGTGGTATGTTCTGACAGTGTGGTATGTTCTGACAGTGTGCTATGTTCTGACAGTGTGGTATGTTCTGACAGTGTGGTATGTTCTGACAATGTGGTATGTTCTGACTGTGGTATGTTCTGACAGTGTGGTATATTCTGATAGTGTGGTATGTTCTGACAGTGTGGTATGTTCTGACAGTGTGGTATGTTCTGACAGTGTGGTATGTTCTGACAGTGTGGTATGTTCTGACAGTGTGGTATGTTCTGATAGTGTGGAATGTTCTGACTGGTATTTTCTGACAGTGTGGTATGTTCTGATAGTGTGGTGTGTTCTGACAGTGTGGTATGTTCTGACTGTGGTATGTTCTGATAGTGAGGTATGTTCTGATTGTGTGGTATGTTCTGAATGTGTGGTATGTTCTGACAGTGTGGTATGTGCTGAGAGTGTGGTATGTTCTGACAGTGTGGTATGTTCTGATAGTGTGGTATGTTCTGACAGTGTTGTATGTTTTGACAGTGTGGTATGTTCTGACAGTGTGGTATGTTCTGACAGTGCGGTATGTTCCGATAGTGTGGTATGTTCTGATAGTGTGGTATATTCTGATAGTGTGGTATAATCTGATAGTGAGGTATGTTCTGAGCAGTGTGGTATGTTCTGTCAGTGTGGTATGTTCTGACAGTGTGGTATGTTCTGACAGTGTGGTATGTTCTGACAGTGCGGTATGTTCTGATAGTGTGGTATGTTATGGTAGTGTGGTATGTTCTGATAGTGTGGTATGTTCTGATAGTGAGGTATGTTCTGAGCAGTGTAGTATGTTCTGACAGTGTGGTATGTTCTGACAGTGTGGTATGTTCAGATAGTGTGGTATGTTCTGATAGTGTGGTATGTTCTGATAGTGTGGTATGTTCTGACAGTGTTGTATGTTCTGACAGTGTGGTATGTTCTGACAGTGTGGTATGTTCTGACAGTGCGGTATGTTCTGATAGTGTGGTATGTTCTGATAGTGTGGTATGTTCTGATTGTGTGGTATGTTCTGATAGTGAGGTATGTTCTGAGCAGTGTAGTATGTTCTGACAGTGTGGTATGTTTTGATAGTGTGGTATGTTCTGATAGTGTGGAATGTTCTGACTGTGGTATGTTCTGACAGTTTGATATGTTCTGACAGTGTGGTATGTTCTGACAGTGTGGTATGTTCAGATAGTGTGGTATGTTCTGATAGTGTGATATGTTCTGATAGTGTGGTATGTTCTCATTGTGGTATGTTCTTACAGTGTGGTATGTTCTGATAGTGAGGTATGTTCTGACAGTGTGGTATGTTCTGACCGTGTGGTATGTTCTGATAGTGCGGTATGTTCTGACAGTGTGGTATGTTCTGACAGTGTGGTATGTTCTGAAAGTGTGGTATGGTCTGATAGTGTGGTATGTTCTGACAGTGTGGTATGTTCTGACAGTGTGCTATGTTCTGACAGTGTGGTATGTTCTGACAGTGTGGTATGTTCTGACAGTGTGGTATGTTCTGATAGTGTGGAATGTTCTGACTGGTATGTTCTGACAGTGTGGTTTGTTCTGAAAGTGTGGTGTGTTCTGACAGTGTGGTATGTTCTGACTGTGGTATGTTCTGATAGTGTGGTATGTTCTGATAGTGTGGTATGTTCTGATAATGTGGTATGTTCTGATTGTGTGGTATGTTCTGAGAGTGTGGTATGTTCTGACAGTGTGGTATGTTCTGACAGTGTGGTTTGTTCTGATAGTGTGGTATGTTCTGATAGTGTAGAATGTTCTAATAGTGTGGTATGTTCTGACAGTGTGGTATGTTCTGATAGTATGGTGTGTTCTGACAGTGTGGTATGTTCTGATAGTGTGGTGTGTTCTGACAGTGTGGTATGTTTTGACTATGTTCTGATAGTGTGATATGTTCTGATTGTGTTGTATATTCTAATAGTGTGGTATGTTCTGATAGTGAGGTATGTTCTGAGCAGTGTGGTATGTTCTGTCAGTGTTGTATGTTCTGACAGTGTGGTATGTTCTGACAGTGTTGTATGTTCTGACAGTGCGGTATGTTCTGACAGTGTGGTATGTTCTGAGAGTGCGGTATGTTCTGATAGTGTGGTATGTTCTGATAGTGTGGTATGTTCTGATAGTGTGGTATGTTCTGATAGTGTGGTATGTTCTGAGCAGTGTAGTATATTCTGACAGTGTGGTATGTTCTGATAGTGTGGTATGTTCTGACAGTGTGGTATGTTCTGACAGTGTGGTATGTTCTGACAGTGTGGTATGTTCTGACAGTGTGGTATGTTCTGATAGTGTGGTATGTTCTGATAGTGTGGTATGTTCTGACTGTGGTATGTTCTGACAGTGTGGTATGTGCTGATAGTATGGTGTGTTCTGACAGTGTGGTATGTTCTGATAGTATGGTGTGTTCTGACAGTGTGGTATGTTCTGACTATGTTCTGATAGTGTGATATGTTCTGATTGTGTTGTATGTTCTAATAGTGTGGTATGTTCTGATAGTGAGGTATGTTCTGAGCAGTGTGGTATGTTCTGTCAGTGTTGTTTGTTCTGACAGTGTGGTATGTTCTGACAGTGTTGTATGTTCTGACAGTGTGGTATGTTCTGACAGTGTGGTATGTTCTGACAGTGCGGTATGTTCTGATAGTGTGGTATGTTCTGATAGTGTGGTATGTTCTGATAGTGTGGTATGTTCTGATAGTGAGGTATGTTCTGAGCAGTGTAGTATGTTCTGACAGTGTGGTATGTTCTGATAGTGTGGTATGTTCTGATAGTGTGGTATGTTCTGACAGTGTGGTATGTTCTGACAGTGTGGTATGTTCTGACAGTGTGGTATGTTCTGACAGTGTGGTATGTTCTGATAGTGTGGTATGTTCTGATAGTGTGGTATGTTCTCACTGTGGTATGTTCTTACAGTGTGGTATGTTCTGATAGTGTGGTATGTTCTCGCAGTGTGGTATGTTCTGACAGTGCGGTATGTTCTGATAGTGCGGTATGTTCTGATAGTGTGCGGTATGTTCTGATAGTGTGGTATGTTCTGACAGTGTGGTATGTTCTGACAGTGTGGTATGTTCTGACAGTGTGGTATGTTCTGACAGTGTGATATGTTCTGACAGTGTGGTATGTTCTGATAGTGTAGAATGTTCTAATAGTGTGGTATGTTCTGATAGTGTGGTATGTTCTGACAGTGTGATATGTTCTGACAGTGCGGTATGTTCTGACAGTGTGGTATGTTCTGATATTGTGGAATGTTCTGACTGTGGTATGTTCTGACAGTGTGGTATGTTCTGACAATGTGGAATGTTCTGACTGTGGTATGTTCTGACAGTTTGATATGTTCTGACAGTGTGGTATGTTCTGACAGTGTGGTATGTTCAGATAGTGTGGTATGTTCTGATAGTGTGATATGTTCTGATAGTGTGGTATGTTCTCACTGTGGTATGTTCTTACAGTGTGGTATGTTCTGATAGTGAGGTATGTTCTCACAGTGTGGTATGTTCTGACAGTGTGGTATTTTCTGATAGTGCGGTATGTTCTGACAGTGTGGTATGTTCTGACAGTGTGGTATGTTCTGAAAGTGTGGTATGGTCTGATAGTGTGGTATGTTCTGACAGTGTGGTATGTTCTGACAGTGTGCTATGTTCTGACAGTGTGGTATGTTCTGACAGTGTGGTATGTTCTGACAATGTGGTATGTTCTGACTGTGGTATGTTCTGACAGTGTGGTATATTCTGATAGTGTGGTATGTTCTGACAGTGTGGTATGTTCTGACAGTGTGGTATGTTCTGACAGTGTGGTATGTTCTGACAGTGTGGTATGTTCTGACAGTGTGGTATGTTCTGATAGTGTGGAATGTTCTGACTGGTATTTTCTGACAGTGTGGTATGTTCTGATAGTGTGGTGTGTTCTGACAGTGTGGTATGTTCTGACTGTGGTATGTTCTGATAGTGAGGTATGTTCTGATTGTGTGGTATGTTCTGAATGTGTGGTATGTTCTGACAGTGTGGTATGTGCTGAGAGTGTGGTATGTTCTGACAGTGTGGTATGTTCTGACAGTGCGGTATGTTCCGATAGTGTGGTATGTTCTGATAGTGTGGTATATTCTGATAGTGTGGTATAATCTGATAGTGAGGTATGTTCTGAGCAGTGTGGTATGTTCTGTCAGTGTGGTATGTTCTGACAGTGTGGTATGTTCTGACAGTGTGGTATGTTCTGACAGTGCGGTATGTTCTGATAGTGTGGTATGTTCTGGTAGTGTGGTATGTTCTGATAGTGTGGTATGTTCTGATAGTGAGGTATGTTCTGAGCAGTGTAGTATGTTCTGACAGTGTGGTATGTTCTGACAGTGTGGTATGTTCAGATAGTGTGGTATGTTCTGATAGTGTGGTATGTTCTGATAGTGTGGTATGTTCTGACAGTGTTGTATGTTTTGACAGTGTGGTATGTTCTGACAGTGTGGTATGTTCTGATAGTGTGGTATGTTCTGACAGTGTTGTATGTTTTGACAGTGTGGTATGTTCTGACAGTGTGGTATGTTCTGACAGTGCGGTATGTTCCGATAGTGTGGTATGTTCTGATAGTGTGGTATATTCTGATAGTGTGGTATAATCTGATAGTGAGGTATGTTCTGAGCAGTGTGGTATGTTCTGTCAGTGTGGTATGTTCTGACAGTGTGGTATGTTCTGACAGTGTGGTATGTTCTGACAGTGCGGTATGTTCTGATAGTGTGGTATGTTCTGGTAGTGTGGTATGTTCTGATAGTGTGGTATGTTCTGATAGTGAGGTATGTTCTGAGCAGTGTAGTATGTTCTGACAGTGTGGTATGTTCTGATAGTGTGGTATGTTCTGATAGTGTGGAATGTTCTGACTGTGGTATGTTCTGACAGTTTGATATGTTCTGACAGTGTGGTATGTTCTGACAGTGTGGTATGTTCAGATAGTGTGGTATGTTCTGATAGTGTGGTATGTTCTGATAGTGTGGTATGTTCTGACAGTGTTGTATGTTCTGACAGTGTGGTATGTTCTGACAGTGTGGTATGTTCTGACAGTGCGGTATGTTCTGATAGTGTGGTATGTTCTGATAGTGTGGTATGTTCTGATAGTGTGGTATGTTCTGATAGTGAGGTATGTTCTGAGCAGTGTAGTATGTTCTGACAGTGTGGTATGTTTTGATAGTGTGGTATGTTCTGATAGTGTGGAATGTTCTGACTGTGGTATGTTCTGACAGTTTGATATGTTCTGACAGTGTGGTATGTTCTGACAGTGTGGTATGTTCAGATAGTGTGGTATGTTCTGATAGTGTGATATGTTCTGATAGTGTGGTATGTTCTCACTGTGGTATGTTCTTACAGTGTGGTATGTTCTGATAGTGAGGTATGTTCTGACAGTGTGGTATGTTCTGACAGTGTGGTATGTTCTGATAGTGCGGTATGTTCTGACAGTGTGGTATGTTCTGACAGTGTGGTATGTTCTGAAAGTGTGGTATGGTCTGATAGTGTGGTATGTTCTGACAGTGTGGTATGTTCTGACAGTGTGCTATGTTCTGACAGTGTGGTATGTTCTGACAGTGTGGTATGTTCTGACAGTGTGGTATGTTCTGATAGTGTGGAATGTTCTGACTGGTATGTTCTGACAGTGTGGTTTGTTCTGAAAGTGTGGTGTGTTCTGACAGTGTGGAATGTTCTGACTGTGGTATGTTCTGATAGTGTGGTATGTTCTGATAGTGTGGTATGTTCTGATAATGTGGTATGTTCTGATTGTGTGGTATGTTCTGAGAGTGTGGTATGTTCTGACAGTGTGGTATGTTCTGACAGTGTGGTTTGTTCTGATAGTGTGGTATGTTCTGATAGTGTAGAATGTTCTAATAGTGTGGTATGTTCTGACAGTGTGGTATGTTCTGATAGTATGGTGTGTTCTGACAGTGTGGTATGTTCTGATAGTGTGGTGTGTTCTGACAGTGTGGTATGTTTTGACTATGTTCTGATAGTGTGATATGTTCTGATTGTGTTGTATATTCTAATAGTGTGGTATGTTCTGATAGTGAGGTATGTTCTGAGCAGTGTGGTATGTTCTGTCAGTGTTGTATGTTCTGACAGTGTGGTATGTTCTGACAGTGTTGTATGTTCTGACAGTGCGGTATGTTCTGACAGTGTGGTATGTTCTGAGAGTGCGGTATGTTCTGATAGTGTGGTATGTTCTGATAGTGTGGTATGTTCTGATAGTGTGGTATGTTCTGATAGTGTGGTATGTTCTGAGCAGTGTAGTATATTCTGACAGTGTGGTATGTTCTGATAGTGTGGTATGTTCTGACAGTGTGGTATGTTCTGACAGTGTGGTATGTTCTGACAGTGTGGTATGTTCTGACAGTGTGGTATGTTCTGATAGTGTGGTATGTTCTGATAGTGTGGTATGTTCTGACTGTGGTATGTTCTGACAGTGTGGTATGTGCTGATAGTATGGTGTGTTCTGACAGTGTGGTATGTTCTGATAGTATGGTGTGTTCTGACAGTGTGGTATGTTCTGACTATGTTCTGATAGTGTGATATGTTCTGATTGTGTTGTATGTTCTAATAGTGTGGTATGTTCTGATAGTGAGGTATGTTCTGAGCAGTGTGGTATGTTCTGTCAGTGTTGTTTGTTCTGACAGTGTGGTATGTTCTGACAGTGTTGTATGTTCTGACAGTGTGGTATGTTCTGACAGTGTGGTATGTTCTGACAGTGCGGTATGTTCTGATAGTGTGGTATGTTCTGATAGTGTGGTATGTTCTGATAGTGTGGTATGTTCTGATAGTGAGGTATGTTCTGAGCAGTGTAGTATGTTCTGACAGTGTGGTATGTTCTGATAGTGTGGTATGTTCTGATAGTGTGGTATGTTCTGACAGTGTGGTATGTTCTGAGAGTGTGGTATGTTCTGACAGTGTGGTATGTTCTGACAGTGTGGTATGTTCTGATAGTGTGGTATGTTCTGATAGTGTGGTATGTTCTCACTGTGGTATGTTCTTACAGTGTGGTATGTTCTGATAGTGTGGTATGTTCTCGCAGTGTGGTATGTTCTGACAGTGCGGTATGTTCTGATAGTGCGGTATGTTCTGATAGTGTGCGGTATGTTCTGATAGTGTGGTATGTTCTGACAGTGTGGTATGTTCTGACAGTGTGGTATGTTCTGACAGTGTGGTATGTTCTGACAGTGTGATATGTTCTGACAGTGTGGTATGTTCTGATAGTGTAGAATGTTCTAATAGTGTGGTATGTTCTGATAGTGTGGTATGTTCTGACAGTGTGATATGTTCTGACAGTGCGGTATGTTCTGACAGTGTGGTATGTTCTGATATTGTGGAATGTTCTGACTGTGGTATGTTCTGACAGTGTGGTATGTTCTGACAATGTGGAATGTTCTGACTGTGGTATGTTCTGACAGTTTGATATGTTCTGACAGTGTGGTATGTTCTGACAGTGTGGTATGTTCAGATAGTGTGGTATGTTCTGATAGTGTGATATGTTCTGATAGTGTGGTATGTTCTCACTGTGGTATGTTCTTACAGTGTGGTATGTTCTGATAGTGAGGTATGTTCTCACAGTGTGGTATGTTCTGACAGTGTGGTATTTTCTGATAGTGCGGTATGTTCTGACAGTGTGGTATGTTCTGACAGTGTGGTATGTTCTGAAAGTGTGGTATGGTCTGATAGTGTGGTATGTTCTGACAGTGTGGTATGTTCTGACAGTGTGCTATGTTCTGACAGTGTGGTATGTTCTGACAGTGTGGTATGTTCTGACAATGTGGTATGTTCTGACTGTGGTATGTTCTGACAGTGTGGTATATTCTGATAGTGTGGTATGTTCTGACAGTGTGGTATGTTCTGACAGTGTGGTATGTTCTGACAGTGTGGTATGTTCTGACAGTGTGGTATGTTCTGACAGTGTGGTATGTTCTGATAGTGTGGAATGTTCTGACTGGTATTTTCTGACAGTGTGGTATGTTCTGATAGTGTGGTGTGTTCTGACAGTGTGGTATGTTCTGACTGTGGTATGTTCTGATAGTGAGGTATGTTCTGATTGTGTGGTATGTTCTGAATGTGTGGTATGTTCTGACAGTGTGGTATGTGCTGAGAGTGTGGTATGTTCTGACAGTGTGGTATGTTCTGATAGTGTGGTATGTTCTGACAGTGTTGTATGTTTTGACAGTGTGGTATGTTCTGACAGTGTGGTATGTTCTGACAGTGCGGTATGTTCCGATAGTGTGGTATGTTCTGATAGTGTGGTATATTCTGATAGTGTGGTATAATCTGATAGTGAGGTATGTTCTGAGCAGTGTGGTATGTTCTGTCAGTGTGGTATGTTCTGACAGTGTGGTATGTTCTGACAGTGTGGTATGTTCTGACAGTGCGGTATGTTCTGATAGTGTGGTATGTTCTGGTAGTGTGGTATGTTCTGATAGTGTGGTATGTTCTGATAGTGAGGTATGTTCTGAGCAGTGTAGTATGTTCTGACAGTGTGGTATGTTCTGACAGTGTGGTATGTTCAGATAGTGTGGTATGTTCTGATAGTGTGGTATGTTCTGATAGTGTGGTATGTTCTGACAGTGTTGTATGTTTTGACAGTGTGGTATGTTCTGACAGTGTGGTATGTTCTGATAGTGTGGTATGTTCTGACAGTGTTGTATGTTTTGACAGTGTGGTATGTTCTGACAGTGTGGTATGTTCTGACAGTGCGGTATGTTCCGATAGTGTGGTATGTTCTGATAGTGTGGTATATTCTGATAGTGTGGTATAATCTGATAGTGAGGTATGTTCTGAGCAGTGTGGTATGTTCTGTCAGTGTGGTATGTTCTGACAGTGTGGTATGTTCTGACAGTGTGGTATGTTCTGACAGTGCGGTATGTTCTGATAGTGTGGTATGTTCTGGTAGTGTGGTATGTTCTGATAGTGTGGTATGTTCTGATAGTGAGGTATGTTCTGAGCAGTGTAGTATGTTCTGACAGTGTGGTATGTTCTGATAGTGTGGTATGTTCTGATAGTGTGGAATGTTCTGACTGTGGTATGTTCTGACAGTTTGATATGTTCTGACAGTGTGGTATGTTCTGACAGTGTGGTATGTTCAGATAGTGTGGTATGTTCTGATAGTGTGGTATGTTCTGATAGTGTGGTATGTTCTGACAGTGTTGTATGTTCTGACAGTGTGGTATGTTCTGACAGTGTGGTATGTTCTGACAGTGCGGTATGTTCTGATAGTGTGGTATGTTCTGATAGTGTGGTATGTTCTGATAGTGTGGTATGTTCTGATAGTGAGGTATGTTCTGAGCAGTGTAGTATGTTCTGACAGTGTGGTATGTTTTGATAGTGTGGTATGTTCTGATAGTGTGGAATGTTCTGACTGTGGTATGTTCTGACAGTTTGATATGTTCTGACAGTGTGGTATGTTCTGACAGTGTGGTATGTTCAGATAGTGTGGTATGTTCTGATAGTGTGATATGTTCTGATAGTGTGGTATGTTCTCACTGTGGTATGTTCTTACAGTGTGGTATGTTCTGATAGTGAGGTATGTTCTGACAGTGTGGTATGTTCTGACAGTGTGGTATGTTCTGATAGTGCGGTATGTTCTGACAGTGTGGTATGTTCTGACAGTGTGGTATGTTCTGAAAGTGTGGTATGGTCTGATAGTGTGGTATGTTCTGACAGTGTGGTATGTTCTGACAGTGTGCTATGTTCTGACAGTGTGGTATGTTCTGACAGTGTGGTATGTTCTGACAGTGTGGTATGTTCTGATAGTGTGGAATGTTCTGACTGGTATGTTCTGACAGTGTGGTTTGTTCTGAAAGTGTGGTGTGTTCTGACAGTGTGGTATGTTCTGACTGTGGTATGTTCTGATAGTGTGGTATGTTCTGATAGTGTGGTATGTTCTGATAATGTGGTATGTTCTGATTGTGTGGTATGTTCTGAGAGTGTGGTATGTTCTGACAGTGTGGTATGTTCTGACAGTGTGGTTTGTTCTGATAGTGTGGTATGTTCTGATAGTGTAGAATGTTCTAATAGTGTGGTATGTTCTGACAGTGTGGTATGTTCTGATAGTATGGTGTGTTCTGACAGTGTGGTATGTTCTGATAGTGTGGTGTGTTCTGACAGTGTGGTATGTTTTGACTATGTTCTGATAGTGTGATATGTTCTGATTGTGTTGTATATTCTAATAGTGTGGTATGTTCTGATAGTGAGGTATGTTCTGAGCAGTGTGGTATGTTCTGTCAGTGTTGTATGTTCTGACAGTGTGGTATGTTCTGACAGTGTTGTATGTTCTGACAGTGCGGTATGTTCTGACAGTGTGGTATGTTCTGAGAGTGCGGTATGTTCTGATAGTGTGGTATGTTCTGATAGTGTGGTATGTTCTGATAGTGTGGTATGTTCTGATAGTGTGGTATGTTCTGAGCAGTGTAGTATATTCTGACAGTGTGGTATGTTCTGATAGTGTGGTATGTTCTGACAGTGTGGTATGTTCTGACAGTGTGGTATGTTCTGACAGTGTGGTATGTTCTGACAGTGTGGTATGTTCTGATAGTGTGGTATGTTCTGATAGTGTGGTATGTTCTGACTGTGGTATGTTCTGACAGTGTGGTATGTGCTGATAGTATGGTGTGTTCTGACAGTGTGGTATGTTCTGATAGTATGGTGTGTTCTGACAGTGTGGTATGTTCTGACTATGTTCTGATAGTGTGATATGTTCTGATTGTGTTGTATGTTCTAATAGTGTGGTATGTTCTGATAGTGAGGTATGTTCTGAGCAGTGTGGTATGTTCTGTCAGTGTTGTTTGTTCTGACAGTGTGGTATGTTCTGACAGTGTTGTATGTTCTGACAGTGTGGTATGTTCTGACAGTGTGGTATGTTCTGACAGTGCGGTATGTTCTGATAGTGTGGTATGTTCTGATAGTGTGGTATGTTCTGATAGTGTGGTATGTTCTGATAGTGAGGTATGTTCTGAGCAGTGTAGTATGTTCTGACAGTGTGGTATGTTCTGATAGTGTGGTATGTTCTGATAGTGTGGTATGTTCTGACAGTGTGGTATGTTCTGAGAGTGTGGTATGTTCTGACAGTGTGGTATGTTCTGACAGTGTGGTATGTTCTGATAGTGTGGTATGTTCTGATAGTGTGGTATGTTCTCACTGTGGTATGTTCTTACAGTGTGGTATGTTCTGATAGTGTGGTATGTTCTCGCAGTGTGGTATGTTCTGACAGTGCGGTATGTTCTGATAGTGCGGTATGTTCTGATAGTGTGCGGTATGTTCTGATAGTGTGGTATGTTCTGACAGTGTGGTATGTTCTGACAGTGTGGTATGTTCTGACAGTGTGGTATGTTCTGACAGTGTGATATGTTCTGACAGTGTGGTATGTTCTGATAGTGTAGAATGTTCTAATAGTGTGGTATGTTCTGATAGTGTGGTATGTTCTGACAGTGTGATATGTTCTGACAGTGCGGTATGTTCTGACAGTGTGGTATGTTCTGATATTGTGGAATGTTCTGACTGTGGTATGTTCTGACAGTGTGGTATGTTCTGACAATGTGGAATGTTCTGACTGTGGTATGTTCTGACAGTTTGATATGTTCTGACAGTGTGGTATGTTCTGACAGTGTGGTATGTTCAGATAGTGTGGTATGTTCTGATAGTGTGATATGTTCTGATAGTGTGGTATGTTCTCACTGTGGTATGTTCTTACAGTGTGGTATGTTCTGATAGTGAGGTATGTTCTCACAGTGTGGTATGTTCTGACAGTGTGGTATTTTCTGATAGTGCGGTATGTTCTGACAGTGTGGTATGTTCTGACAGTGTGGTATGTTCTGAAAGTGTGGTATGGTCTGATAGTGTGGTATGTTCTGACAGTGTGGTATGTTCTGACAGTGTGCTATGTTCTGACACTGTGGTATGTTCTGACAGTGTGGTATGTTCTGATAGTGTGGAATGTTCTGACTGGTATGTTCTGACAGTGTGGTTTGTCCTGATAGTGTGGTGTGTTCTGACAGTGTGGTATGTTCTGACTGTGGTATGTTCTGATAGTGTGGTATGTTCTGATAGTGTGGTATGTTCTGATAATGTGGTATGTTCTGATTGTGTGGTATGTTCTGAGAGTGTGGTATGTTCTGACAGTGTGGTATGTTCTGACAGTGTGGTTTGTTCTGATAGTGTGGTATATTCTGATAGTGTAGAATGTTCTAATAGTGTGGTATGTTCTGACAGTGTGGTATGTTCTGATAGTATGGTGTGTTCTGACAGTGTGGTATGTTCTGATAGTGTGGTGTGTTCTGACAGTGTGGTATGTTCTGACTATGTTCTGATAGTGTGATATGTTCTGATTGTGTTGTATGTTCTAATAGTGTGGTATGTTCTGATAGTGAGGTATGTTCTGAGCAGTGTGGTATGTTCTGTCAGTGTTGTATGTTCTGACAGTGTGGTATGTTCTGACAGTGTTGTATGTTCTGACAGTGTGGTATGTTCTGACAGTGTGGTATGTTCTGAGAGTGCGGTATGTTCTGATAGTGTGGTATGTTCTGATAGTGTGGTATGTTCTGATAGTGTGGTATGTTCTGATAGTGAGGTATGTTCTGAGCAGTGTAGTATATTCTGACAGTGTGGTATGTTCTGATAGTGTGGTATGTTCTGATAGTGTGGTATGTTCTGACAGTGTGGTATGTTCTGACAGTGTGGTATGTTCTGACAGTGTGGTATGTTCTGACAGTGTGGTATGTTCTGATAGTGTGGTATGTTCTGATAGTGTGGTATGTTCTGACTGTGGTATGTTCTGACAGTGTGGTATGTGCTGATAGTATGGTGTGTTCTGACAGTGTGGTATGTTCTGATAGTATGGTGTGTTCTGACAGTGTGGTATGTTCTGACTATGTTCTGATAGTGTGATATGTTCTGATTGTGTTGTATGTTCTAATAGTGTGGTATGTTCTGATAGTGAGGTATGTTCTGAGCAGTGTGGTATGTTCTGTCAGTGTTGTATGTTCTGACAGTGTGGTATGTTCTGACAGTGTTGTATGTTCTGACAGTGTGGTATGTTCTGACAGTGTGGTATGTTCTGACAGTGCGGTATGTTCTGATAGTGTGGTATGTTCTGATAGTGTGGTATGTTCTGATAGTGTGGTATGTTCTGATAGTGAGGTATGTTCTGAGCAGTGTAGTATGTTCTGACAGTGTGGTATGTTCTGATAGTGTGGTATGTTCTGACAGTGTGGTATGTTCTGACAGTGTGGTATGTTCTGACAGTGTGGTATGTTCTGATAGTGTGGTATGTTCTGACTGTGGTATGTTCTGACAGTGTGGTATGTTCTGACAGTGTGGTATGTTCTGACAGTGTGGTATATTCTGACAGTGTGGTATGTTCTGATAGTGTTGTATGTTCTGATAGTGTGGTATGTTCTGATAGTGTGGTATGTTCTGACAGTGTGGTATGTTCTGAGAGTGTGGTATGTTCTGTCTGTGTGGGATGTTCTGACAGTGTGGTATGTTCTGACAGTGTGGTATGTTCTGACAGTGGTATGTTATGACTGTGGTATGCTCTGACTGTGGTATGTTCTGACAGTGGTATGTTATGACTGTGGTATGTTCTGACAGTGTAGTGTGTTCTGATAGTGTGGTATGTTTTGACAGTGTGGTATGTTCTGATAGTATGGTATTTTCTGACAGTATGGTATGTTCTGACAGTGTGGTATGTTATGACAGTGTGGTATGTTTTGACAGTGTGGTATGTTCTGATAGTGTGGTATGTTCTGACTGTGGTATGTTCTGACAGTGTGGTATGTTCTGATAATGTTTTATGTTCTGACTGGTATGTTATGACAGTGGTATGTTCTGACTGTGGTATGTTCTGACAGTGTGGAATGTTCTGATAGTGTAGTATGTTCTGACAGTGTGGTATGTTCTGACAGTGTGGTATGTTCTGATAGTGTGGTATGTTCTGACAGTGTGGTATGTTCTGACAGTGTGGTATGCTCTGACAGTGTGGTATGCTCTGATAGTGTGGTATGTTCTGACTGTGGTATGTTCTGACAGTGTGGTATGTTCTGATAGCGTTGTATGTTCTGACTGGTATGTTCTGACAGTGTGGTATGCTCTGACAGTGGTATGTTCTGACTGTGGTATGTTCTGACAGTGGTATGTTCTGACTGTGGTATGTTCTGACAGTGTAGTGTGTTCTGATAGTGTGGTATGTTTTGACAGTGTGGTATGTTCTGATAGTATGGTATTTTCTGACAGTATGGTATGTTCTGACAGTGTGGTATGTTATGACAGTGTGGTATGTTTTGACAGTGTGGTATGTTCTGATAGTGTGGTATGTTCTGACTGTGGTATGTTCTGACAGTGTGGTATGTTCTGATAATGTTTTATGTTCTGACTGGTATGTTATGACAGTGGTATGTTCTGACTGTGGTATGTTCTGACAGTGTGGAATGTTCTGATAGTGTAGTATGTTCTGACAGTGTGGTATGTTCTGACAGTGTGGTATGTTCTGATAGTGTGGTATGTTCTGACAGTGTGGTATGTTCTGACAGTGTGGTATGCTCTGACAGTGTGGTATGCTCTGATAGTGTGGTATGTTCTGACTGTGGTATGTTCTGACAGTGTGGTATGTTCTCATAGCGTTGTATGTTCTGACTGGTATGTTCTGACAGTGTGGTATGCTCTGACAGTGGTATGTTCTGACTGTGGTATGTTCTGACAGTGGTATGTTCTGACTGTGGTATGTTCTGAGAGTGTGGTATGTTCTGATAGTGTGGTATGTTCTGACAGTGTGGTATGTTCTGACAGTGGTATGTTCTAACAGTGTGGTATGTTCTGATATTGTGGTATGTTCTGACAGTGTGATATGTTCTGATAGTGTGGTATGTTCTGATAGTGTGGTATGTTCTGACAGTGTGGTATGTTCTGTCTGTGTGGTATGTTCTGATAGTGTGGTATGTTCTGATACAGTGGAATGTTCTGACTGTGGTATGTTCTGACAGTGTGGTATGTTCTGATAGTGTGCTATGTTCTGACTGTGGTATGTTCTGACCGTGTGGTATGTTCTGAGAGTGTGGTATGTTCTGACAGTGGTATGTTATGACTGTGGTATGTTCTGACTGTGGTATGTTCTGACAGTGTTATGTTATGACTGTGGTATGTTCTGACAGTGTAGTGTGTTGTGGTAGTGTGGTATGTTCTTACAGTGTGGTATGTTCTGACAGTGGTATGATCTGACAGTGTGGTATGTTCTGACAGTGTGGTATGTTCTGATAGTATGGTATTTTCTGACAGTATGGTATGTTCTAACATTGTGATATGTTATGAAAGTGTGGTATGTTTTGACAGTGTGGTATGTTCTGATAGTGTGGTATGTTCTGACTGTGGTATGTTCTGACAGCGTGGTATGTTCTGATAATGTTTTATGTTCTGACTGGTATGTTCTGAGAGTGGTATGTTCTGACTGTGGTATGTTCTGACTGTGGTGTGTTCTGACAGTGTGGTATGTTCTGATAGTGTAGTATGTTCTGACAGTGTGGTATGTTCCTACAGTGGTATGTTCTGACAGTGTGGTATGTTCTGACTGTGTGGTATGTTCTGATAGTGTGGTATGTTCTGACAGTGTGGTATGTTCTGACAGTGTGGTATGTTCTGACAGTGTGGTATTTTCTGATAGTGTTGTATGTTCTGACTGTGGTATGTTCTGACAGTGTGTTATGTTCTGATAGTGTTGTATGTTCTGACTGGTATGTTCTGACAGTGTGGTATGTTCTGACAGTGGTATGTTCTGACTGTGGTATGTTCTGACAGTGGTATGGTCTGACTGTGGTATGTTCTGACAGTGTGGTATGTTCTGATAGTGTGGTATGTTCTGACAGTGTGGTATGGTCTGACAGTGGTATGTTCTAAAAGTGTGGTATGTTCTGATATTGTGGTATGTTCTGACAGTGTGATATGTTCTGATAGTGTGGTATGTTCTGACAGTGTGGTATGTTCTGACAGTGTGGTATCTTCTGACAGTGTGGTATGTTCTGACAGTGTGGTCTGTTCAGACAGTGTGGTATGTTCTGATAGTGTGGTATGTTCTGACTGTGGTATGTTCTGACAGTGTGGTATGTTCTGATAGTGTTGTATGTTCTGACTGGTATGTTCTGACAGTGTGGTATGCTCTGACAGTGGTATGTTCTGACTGTGATATGTTCTGACAGTGGTATGTTCTGACTGTGGTATGTTCTGAGAGTGTGGTATGTTCTGATAGTGTGGTATGTTCTGACAGTGTGGTATGTTCTGACAGTGGTATGTTCTAACAGTGTGGTATGTTCTGATATTGTGGTATGTTCTGACAGTGTGATATGTTCTGATAGTGTGGTATGTTCTGATAGTGTGGTATGTTCTGACAGTGTGGTATGTTCTGTCTGTGTGGTATGTTCTGATAGTGTGGTATGTTCTGATACAGTGGAATGTTCTGACTGTGGTATGTTCTGACAGTGTGGTATGTTCTGATAGTGTGCTATGTTCTGACTGTGGTATGTTCTGACCGTGTGGTATGTTCTGAGAGTGTGGTATGTTCTGACAGTGGCATGTTATGACTGTGGTATGTTCTGACTGTGGTATGTTCTGACAGTGGTATGTTATGACTGTGGTATGTTCTGACAGTGTAGTGTGTTGTGGTAGTGTGGTATGTTCTTACAGTGTGGTATGTTCTGACAGTGGTATGATCTGACAGTGTGGTATGTTCTGACAGTGTGGTATGTTCTGATAGTATGGTATTTTCTGACAGTATGGTATGTTCTAACATTGTGGTATGTTATGAAAGTGTGGTATGTTTTGACAGTGTGGTATGTTCTGATAGTGTGGTATGTTCTGACTGTGGTATGTTCTGACAGCGTGGTATGTTCTGATAATGTTTTATGTTCTGACTGGTATGTTCTGAGAGTGGTATGTTCTGACTGTGGTATGTTCTGACTGTGGTGTGTTCTGACAGTGTGGTATGTTCTGATAGTGTAGTATGTTCTGACAGTGTGGTATGTTCCTACAGTGGTATGTTCTGACAGTGTGGTATGTTCTGACTGTGTGGTTTGTTCTGATAGTGTGGTATGTTCTGACAGTGTGGTATGTTCTGACAGTGTGGTATGTTCTGACAGTGTGGTATGTTCTGATAGTGTTGTATGTTCTGACTGTGGTATGTTCTGACAGTGTGTTATGTTCTGATAGTGTTGTATGTTCTGACTGGTATGTTCTGACAGTGTGGTATGTTCTGACAGTGGTATGTTCTGACTGTGGTATGTTCTGACAGTGGTATGTTCTGACTGTGGTATGTTCTGAGAGTGTGGTATGTTCTGATAGTGTGGTATGTTCTGACAGTGTGGTATGGTCTGACAGTGGTATGTTCTAAAAGTGTGGTATGTTCTGATATTGTGGTATGTTCTGACAGTGTGATATGTTCTGATAGTGTGGTATGTTCTGACAGTGTGGTATGTTCTGACAGTGTGGTATGTTCTGACAGTGTGGTATGTTCTGACAGTGTGGTATGTTCTGACAGTGTGGTATGTTCTGATAGTGTGGTATGTTCTGACTGTGGTATGTTCTGACAGTGTGGTATGTTCTGATAGTGTTGTATGTTCTGACTGGTATGCTCTGACAGTGTGGTATGTTCTGACAGTGGTATGTTCTGACTGTGGTATGTTCTGACAGTTGTATGTTCTGACAGTGGTATGTTCTAACAGTGTGGTATGCTCTGATATTGTGGTATGTTCTGACAGTGTGATATGTTCTGATAGTGTGGTATGTTCTGACAGTGTGGTATGTTCTGACAGTGTGGTATGTTCTGACAGTGTGGTATGTTCTGACAGTGTGGTATGTTCTGACAGCATGGTATATTCTGACAGTGTGGTATGTTCTGACAGTGTGGTATGTTCTGACAGTGTGGTATGAACTGATAGTGTGGTATGTTCTGACAGTGTGGTATGTTCTGACAGTGTGGTATGTTCTGACAGTGTAGCATGTTCTGACAGTGTGGTATGTTCTGATAGTGTGGTATGTTCTGATAGTGTGGTATGTTCTGATAGTGTGGTATGTTTTGACAGTGTGGTATGTTCTGACAGTGTGGTATGTTCTGACAGTGTGGTATGTTCTGACTGTGGTATGTTCTGACAGTGTGGTATATTCTGATAGTGTGGTATGTTCTGACAGTGTTGTATGTTCTGACAGTGTGTTATGTTCTGACAGTGTGTTATGTTCTGACAGTGTGGTATGTTCTGACAGTGTGGTATGTTCTGATAGTGTGGAATGTTCTGACTGGTATTTTCTGACAGTGTGGTATGTTCTGATAGTGTGGTGTGTTCTGACAGTGTGGTATGTTCTGACTGTGGTATGTTCTGATAGTGAGGTATGTTCTGATTGTGTGGTATGTTCTGATTGTGTAGTATGTTCTGACAGTGTTGTATGTTCTGACTGGTATGTTATGACAATGGTATGTTCTGACTGTGGTATGTTCTGACAGTGTGGAATGTTCTGATAGTGTTGTATGTTCTGATAGTGTGGTATGTTCTGATAGTGTGGTATGTTCTGACAGTGTGGTATGTTCTGACAGTGTGGTATGTTCTGTCCGTGTGGGATGTTCTGACAGTGGGGTATGTTCTGACAGTGGTATGTTATGACTGTGGTATGCTCTGACTGTGGTATGTTCTGACAGTGGTATGTTATGACTGTGGTATGTTCTGACAGTGTAGTGTGTTCTGATAGTGTGGTATGTTTTGACAGTGTGGTATGTTCTGATAGTATGGTATTTTCTGACAGTATGGTATGTTCTGACAGTGTGGTATGTTATGACAGTGTGGTATGTTTTGACAGTGTGGTATGTTCTGATAGTGTGGTATGTTCTGACTGTGGTATGTTCTGACAGTGTGGTATGTTCTGATAATGTTTTATGTTCTGACTGGTATGTTATGACAGTGGTATGTTCTGACTGTGGTATGTTCTGACAGTGTGGAATGTTCTGATAGTGTAGTATGTTCTGACAGTGTGGTATGTTCCTACAGTGGTATGTTCTGACAGTGTGGTATGTTCTGACAGTGTGGTATGTTCTGATAGTGTGGTATGTTCTGACAGTGTGGTATGTTCTGACAGTGTGGTATGTTCTGACAGTGTGGTATGTTCTGATAGTGTGGTATGTTCTGACTGTGGTATGTTCTGACAGTGTGGTATGTTCTGATAGCGTTGTATGTTCTGACTGGTATGTTCTGACAGTGTGGTATGCTCTGACAGTGGTATGTTCTGACTGTGGTATGTTCTGACAGTGGTATGTTCTGACTGTGGTATGTTCTGAGAGTGTGGTATGTTCTGATAGTGTGGTATGTTCTGACAGTGTGGTATGTTCTGACAGTGGTATGTTCTAACAGTGTGGTATGTTCTGATATTGTGGTATGTTCTGACAGTGTGATATGTTCTGATAGTGTGGTATGTTCTGATAGTGTGGTATGTTCTGACAGTGTGGTATGTTCTGTCTGTGTGGTATGTTCTGATAGTGTGGTATGTTCTGATACAGTGGAATGTTCTGACTGTGGTATGTTCTGACAGTGTAGTATGTTCTGATAGTGTGCTATGTTCTGACTGTGGTATGTTCTGACCGTGTGGTATGTTCTGACAGTGTGGTATGTTCTGACAGTGGTATGTTATGACTGTGGTATGTTCTGACTGTGGTATGTTCTGACAGTGGTATGTTATGACTGTGGTATGTTCTGACAGTGTAGTGTGTCTTGGTAGTGTGGTATGTTCTGACAGTGTGGTATGTTCTGACAGTGGTATGATCTGGAAGTGTGGTATGTTCTGAGAGTGTGGTATGTTCTGATAGTATGGTATTTTCTGACAGTATGGTATGTTCTAACATTGTGGTATGTTATGAAAGTGTGGTATGTTTTGACAGTGTGGTATGTTCTGACTGTGGTATGTTCTGACAGCGTGGTATGTTCTGATAATGTTTTATGTTCTGACTGGTATGTTCTGACAGTGGTATGTTCTGACTGTGGTATGTTCTGACTGTGGTGTGTTCTGACAGTGTGGTATGTTCTGATAGTGTAGTATGTTCTGAAAGTGTGGTATGTTCTGATAGTGTGGTATGTTCTGACAGTGTGGTATGTTCTGACTGTGTGGTATGTTCTGATAGTGTGGTATGTTCTGACAGTGTGGTATGTTCTGACAGTGTGGTATGTTCTGACAGTGTGGTATGTTCTGATAGTGTTGTATGTTCTGACTGTGGTATGTTCTGACAGTGTGGTATGTTCTGATAGTGTTGTATGTTCTGACTGGTATGTTCTGACAGTGTGGTATGTTCTGACAGTGGTATGTTCTGACTGTGGTATGTTCTGACAGTGGTATGTTCTGACTGTGGTATGTTCTGACAGTGTGGTATGTTCTGATAGTGTGGTATGTTCTCACAGTGTGGTATGTTCTGACAGTGGTATGTTCTAAAAGTGTGGTATGTTCTGATATTGTGGTATGTTCTGACAGTGTGATATGTTCTGATAGTGTGGTATGTTCTGACAGTGTGGTATGTTCTGACAGTGTGGTATGTTCTGACAGTGTGGTATGTTCTGACAGTGTGGTATGTTCTGATAGTTTGGTATGTTCTGACTGTGGTATGTTCTGACAGTGTGGTATGTTCTGATAGTGTTGTATGTTCTGACTGGTATGTTCTGACAGTGTGGTATGTTCTGACAGTGGTATGTTCTGACTGTGGTATGTTCTGACAGTTGTATGTTCTGACTGTGGTATGTTCTGACAGTGTGGTATGTTCTGATAGTGTGGTATGTTCTGACAGTGTGGTATGTTCTGACAGTGGTATGTTCTAACAGTGTGGTATGTTCTGATATTGTGGTATGTTCTGACAGTGTGATATGTTCTGATAGTGTGGTATGTTCTGACAGTGTGGTATGTTCTGACAGTGTGGTATGCTCTGACAGTGTGGTATGTTCTGACAGTGTGGTATGTTCTGACAGCATGGTATATTCTGACAGTGTGGTATGTTCTGACAGTGTGGTATGTTCTGACAGTGTGGTATGAACTGATAGTGTGATATGTTCTGACAGTGTGGCATGTTTTAACTGTGGTATGTCCTGACAGTGTGGTATGTTCTGACAGTGTGGTATGTTCTGACAGTGTGGTATGTTCTGACAGTGTGGTATGTTCTGACAGTGTGGTATGTTCTGACAGTGTGGTATGTTCTGACAGTGTGGTATGTTCTGACAGTGTGGTATGTTCTGACAATGTGGTATGTTCTGATAGTGTGGTATGTTCTGACAGTGTGGTATGCTCTGATAGTGTGCTATGTTCTGACAGTGTGGTATGTTCTGACAGTGTGGTATGATCTGACAGTGTGGTATTTTCTGACAGTGTGGTATGTTTTGACAGTGTGGTATGTTCTGACAGTGTAGCATGTTCTGACAGTGTGGTATGTTCTGATAGTGTGGTATGTTCTGATAGTGTGGTATGTTCTGATAGTGTGGTATGTTCTGACAGTGTGGTATGTTCTGACAGTGTGGTATGTTCTGACAGTGTGGTATGTTCTGACTGTGGTATGTTCTGACAGTGTGGTATATTCTGATAGTGTGGTATGTTCTGACAGTGTGTTATGTTCTGACAGTGTGTTATGTTCTGACAGTGTGGTATGTTCTGACAGTGTGGTATGTTCTGATAGTGTGGAATGTTCTGACTGGTATTTTCTGACAGTGTGGTATGTTCTGATAGTGTGGTGTGTTCTGACAGTGTGGTATGTTCTGACTGTGGTATGTTCTGATAGTGAGGTATGTTCTGATTGTGTGGTATGTTCTGATTGTGTAGTATGTTCTGATAGTGTGGTATGTTCTGAGAGTGTGGTATGTTCTGACAGTGTGTTATGTTCTGATAGTGTGGTATGTTCTGACAGTGTTGTATGTTTTGACAGTGTTGTATGTTCTGAGAGTGTGGTATGTTCTGACAGTGTGGTACGTTCTGATAGTGTGGTATGTTCTGATAGTGTGGTATATTCTGATAGTGTGGTATGTTCTGATAGTGAGGTATTTTCTGAGCAGTGTGGTATGTTCTGTCAGTGTGGTATGTTCTGATAGTGTGGTATGTTCTGACAGTGTTGTATGTTCTGACAGTGTGGTATGTTCTGACAGTGTGGTATGTTCTGACAGTGCGGTTTTATCTGATAGTGTGGTATGTTCTGATAGTGTGGTATGCTCTGATAGTTTGGTATGTTCTGATAGTGAGGTATGTTCTGAGCAGTGTAGTATGTTCTGACAGTGTGGTATGTTCTGACAGTGTGGTATGTTCTGATAGTGTGGAATGTTCTGAATGTGGTATGTTCTGACAGTGTGGTATGTTCTGACAGTGTGGTATGTTCTGACAGTGTGATATGTTCAGATAGTGTGGTATGTTCTGATAGTGTGGTATGTTCTGATAGTGTGGTATGTTCTCACTGTGGTATGTTCTTACAGTGTGGTATGTTCTGACAGTGTGGTTGGTTCTGATAGTGTGGTATGTTCTGATAGTGTGGTATGTTCTGACAGTGTGGTATGTTCTGACAGTGTGTTATGTTCTGACAGTGTGGTATGTTCTGACAGTGTGGTATGTTCTGACAGTGTGGTATGTTCTGATAGTGTGGAATGTTCTGACTGGTATGTTCTGACAGTGTGGTATGTTCTGATAGTGTGGTGTGTTCTGACAGTGTGGTATGTTCTGACTGTGGTATATTCTGATAGTGTGGTATGTTCTGATAGTGTGGTATGTTCTGATAATGTGGTATGTTCTGATTGTGTGGTATGTTCTGACAGTGTGGTATGTTCTGAGAGTGTGGTATGTTCTGACAGTGTGGTATGTTCTGACAGTGTGGTATGTTCTGATAGTGTGGTATGTTCTGATAGTGTAGAATGTTCTAAAAGTGTGGTATGTTCTGCCAGTGTGGTATGTTCTGACAGTGTGGTATGTTCTGACAGTGTGGTATGTTCTGACAATGTGGTATGTTCTGACTGTGGTATGCTATGACAGTGTGTTATGTTCTGACAGTGTGGTATGTTCTGACAGTGTGGTATGTTCTGATAGAGTGGAATGTTCTGACTGGTATTTTCTGACAGTGTGGTATGTTCTGATAGTGTGGTTTGTTCTGACAGTGTGGTATGTTCTGACTGTGGTATGTTCTGATAGTGTGGTATGTTCTGATTGTGTGGTAAGTTCTGATTGTGTGGTATGTTCTGACAGTGTGGTATGTTCTGAGAGTGTGGTATGTTCTGACAGTGTGGTATGTTCTGATAGTGTGGTATGTTCTGACAGTGTTGTATGTTTTGACAGTGTGGTATGTTCTGACAGTGTGGTATGTTCTGACAGTGCGGTATGTTCTGATAGTGTGGTATGTTCTGATAGTGTGGTATGTTCTGATAGTGTGGTATGTTCTGATAGTGAGGTATGTTCTGAGCAGTGTAGTATTTTCTGACAGTGTGGTATGTTCTGATAGTGTGGTATGTTCTGATAGTGTGGTATGTTCTGACAGTGTGGTATGTTCTGACAGTGTGGTATGTTCTGACAGTGTGGTATGTTCTGACAGTGTGGTATGTTCTGATAGTGTGGTATGTTCTGATAGTGTGGTATGTTCTCACTGTGGTATGTTCTTACAGTGTGGTATGTTCTGATAGTGTGGTATGTTCTGACAGTGTGGTATGTTCTGACAGTGCGGTATGTTCTGATAGTGCGTTATGTTCTGATAGTGTGGTATGTTCTGACAGTGTGGTATGTTCTGACAGTGTGGTATGTTCTGACAGTGTGGTATGTTCTGACAGTGTGATATGTTCTGACAGTGTGGTATGTTCTGATAGTGTAGAATGTTCTAATAGTGTGGTATGTTCTGATAGTGTGGGATGTTCTGACAGTGTGGTATGTTCTGACAGTGCGGTATGTTCTGACAGTGTGGTATGTTCTGATATTGTGGAATGTTCTGACTGTGGTATGTTCTGACAGTGTGGTATGTTCTTACAATGTGGTATGTTCTGACTGTGGTATGTTCTGACAGTGTGGTATATTCTGATAGTGTGGTATGTTCTGACAGTGTGGTATGTTCTGACAGTGTGGTATGTTCTGACAGTGTGGTATGTTCTGATAGTGTGGTATGTTCTGACAGTGTGGTATGTTCTGACAGTGTGGTATGTTCTGTCCGTGTGGGATGTTCTGACAGTGTGGTATGTTCTGACAGTGGTATGTTATGACTGTGGTATGCTCTGACTGTGGTATGTTCTGACAGTGGTATGTTATGACTGTGGTATGTTCTGACAGTGTAGTGTGTTCTGATAGTGTGGTATGTTTTGACAGTGTGGTATGTTCTGATAGTATGGTATTTTCTGACAGTATGGTATGTTCTGACAGTGTGGTATGTTATGACAGTGTGGTATGTTTTGACAGTGTGGTATGTTCTGATAGTGTGGTATGTTCTGACTGTGGTATGTTCTGACAGTGTGGTATGTTCTGATAATGTTTTATGTTCTGACTGGTATGTTATGACAGTGGTATGTTCTGACTGTGGTATGTTCTGACAGTGTGGAATGTTCTGATAGTGTAGTATGTTCTGACAGTGTGGTATGTTCCTACAGTGGTATGTTCTGACAGTGTGGTATGTTCTGACAGTGTGGTATGTTCTGATAGTGTGGTATGTTCTGACAGTGTGGTATGTTCTGACAGTGTGGTATGTTCTGACAGTGTGGTATGTTCTGATAGTGTTGTATGTTCTGACTGTGGTATGTTCTGACAGTGTGGTATGTTCTGATAGTGTTGTATGTTCTGACTGGTATGTTCTGACAGTGTGGTATGTTCTGACAGTGGTATGTTCTGACTGTGGTATGTTCTGACAGTGGTATGTTCTGACTGTGGTATGTTCTGACAGTGTGGTATGTTCTGATAGTGTGGTATGTTCTCACAGTGTGGTATGTTCTGACAGTGGTATGTTCTAAAAGTGTGGTATGTTCTGATATTGTGGTATGTTCTGACAGTGTGATATGTTCTGATAGTGTGGTATGTTCTGACAGTGTGGTATGTTCTGACAGTGTGGTATGTTCTGACAGTGTGGTATGTTCTGACAGTGTGGTATGTTCTGATAGTTTGGTATGTTCTGACTGTGGTATGTTCTGACAGTGTGGTATGTTCTGATAGTGTTGTATGTTCTGACTGGTATGTTCTGACAGTGTGGTATGTTCTGACAGTGGTATGTTCTGACTGTGGTATGTTCTGACAGTTGTATGTTCTGACTGTGGTATGTTCTGACAGTGTGGTATGTTCTGATAGTGTGGTATGTTCTGACAGTGTGGTATGTTCTGACAGTGGTATGTTCTAACAGTGTGGTATGTTCTGATATTGTGGTATGTTCTGACAGTGTGATATGTTCTGATAGTGTGGTATGTTCTGACAGTGTGGTATGTTCTGACAGTGTGGTATGCTCTGACAGTGTGGTATGTTCTGACAGTGTGGTATGTTCTGACAGCATGGTATATTCTGACAGTGTGGTATGTTCTGACAGTGTGGTATGTTCTGACAGTGTGGTATGAACTGATAGTGTGATATGTTCTGACAGTGTGGTATGTTTTAACTGTGGTATGTCCTGACAGTGTGGTATGTTCTGACAGTGTGGTATGTTCTGACAGTGTGGTATGTTCTGACAGTGTGGTATGTTCTGACAGTGTGGTATGTTCTGACAGTGTGGTATGTTCTGACAGTGTGGTATGTTCTGACAGTGTGGTATGTTCTGACAATGTGGTATGTTCTGATAGTGTGGTATGTTCTGACAGTGTGGTATGCTCTGATAGTGTGCTATGTTCTGACAGTGTGGTATGTTCTGACAGTGTGGTATGATCTGACAGTGTGGTATTTTCTGACAGTGTGGTATGTTCTGACAGTGTGGTATGTTCTGACAGTGTAGCATGTTCTGACAGTGTGGTATGTTCTGATAGTGTGGTATGTTCTGATAGTGTGGTATGTTCTGATAGTGTGGTATGTTCTGACAGTGTGGTATGTTCTGACAGTGTGGTATGTTCTGACAGTGTGGTATGTTCTGACTGTGGTATGTTCTGACAGTGTGGTATATTCTGATAGTGTGGTATGTTCTGACAGTGTGTTATGTTCTGACAGTGTGTTATGTTCTGACAGTGTGGTATGTTCTGACAGTGTGGTATGTTCTGATAGTGTGGAATGTTCTGACTGGTATTTTCTGACAGTGTGGTATGTTCTGATAGTGTGGTGTGTTCTGACAGTGTGGTATGTTCTGACTGTGGTATGTTCTGATAGTGAGGTATGTTCTGATTGTGTGGTATGTTCTGATTGTGTAGTATGTTCTGATAGTGTGGTATGTTCTGAGAGTGTGGTATGTTCTGACAGTGTGTTATGTTCTGATAGTGTGGTATGTTCTGACAGTGTTGTATGTTTTGACAGTGTTGTATGTTCTGAGAGTGTGGTATGTTCTGACAGTGTGGTACGTTCTGATAGTGTGGTATGTTCTGATTGTGTGGTATATTCTGATAGTGTGGTATGTTCTGATAGTGAGGTATTTTCTGAGCAGTGTGGTATGTTCTGTCAGTGTGGTATGTTCTGATAGTGTGGTATGTTCTGACAGTGTTGTATGTTCTGACAGTGTGGTATGTTCTGACAGTGTGGTATGTTCTGACAGTGCGGTTTTATCTGATAGTGTGGTATGTTCTGATAGTGTGGTATGCTCTGATAGTTTGGTATGTTCTGATAGTGAGGTATGTTCTGAGCAGTGTAGTATGTTCTGACAGTGTGGTATGTTCTGACAGTGTGGTATGTTCTGATAGTGTGGAATGTTCTGAATGTGGTATGTTCTGACAGTGTGGTATGTTCTGACAGTGTGGTATGTTCTGACAGTGTGGTATGTTCAGATAGTGTGGTATGTTCTGATAGTGTGGTATGTTCTGATAGTGTGGTATGTTCTCACTGTGGTATGTTCTTACAGTGTGGTATGTTCTGACAGTGTGGTTGGTTCTGATAGTGTGGTATGTTCTGATAGTGTGGTATGTTCTGACAGTGTGGTATGTTCTGACAGTGTGTTATGTTCTGACAGTGTGGTATGTTCTGACAGTGTGGTATGTTCTGACAGTGTGGTATGTTCTGATAGTGTGGAATGTTCTGACTGGTATGTTCTGACAGTGTGGTATGTTCTGATAGTGTGGTGTGTTCTGACAGTGTGGTATGTTCTGACTGTGGTATATTCTGATAGTGTGGTATGTTCTGATAGTGTGGTATGTTCTGATAATGTGGTATGTTCTGATTGTGTGGTATGTTCTGACAGTGTGGTATGTTCTGAGAGTGTGGTATGTTCTGACAGTGTGGTATGTTCTGACAGTGTGGTATGTTCTGATAGTGTGGTATGTTCTGATAGTGTAGAATGTTCTAAAAGTGTGGTATGTTCTGCCAGTGTGGTATGTTCTGACAGTGTGGTATGTTCTGACAGTGTGGTATGTTCTGACAATGTGGTATGTTCTGACTGTGGTATGCTATGACAGTGTGTTATGTTCTGACAGTGTGGTATGTTCTGACAGTGTGGTATGTTCTGATAGAGTGGAATGTTCTGACTGGTATTTTCTGACAGTGTGGTATGTTCTGATAGTGTGGTTTGTTCTGACAGTGTGGTATGTTCTGACTGTGGTATGTTCTGATAGTGTGGTATGTTCTGATTGTGTGGTAAGTTCTGATTGTGTGGTATGTTCTGACAGTGTGGTATGTTCTGAGAGTGTGGTATGTTCTGACAGTGTGGTATGTTCTGATAGTGTGGTATGTTCTGACAGTGTTGTATGTTTTGACAGTGTGGTATGTTCTGACAGTGTGGTATGTTCTGACAGTGCGGTATGTTCTGATAGTGTGGTATGTTCTGATAGTGTGGTATGTTCTGATAGTGTGGTATGTTCTGATAGTGAGGTATGTTCTGAGCAGTGTAGTATTTTCTGACAGTGTGGTATGTTCTGATAGTGTGGTATGTTCTGATAGTGTGGTATGTTCTGACAGTGTGGTATGTTCTGACAGTGTGGTATGTTCTGACAGTGTGGTATGTTCTGACAGTGTGGTATGTTCTGATAGTGTGGTATGTTCTGATAGTGTGGTATGTTCTCACTGTGGTATGTTCTTACAGTGTGGTATGTTCTGATAGTGTGGTATGTTCTGACAGTGTGGTATGTTCTGACAGTGCGGTATGTTCTGATAGTGCGTTATGTTCTGATAGTGTGGTATGTTCTGACAGTGTGGTATGTTCTGACAGTGTGGTATGTTCTGACAGTGTGGTATGTTCTGACAGTGTGATATGTTCTGACAGTGTGGTATGTTCTGATAGTGTAGAATGTTCTAATAGTGTGGTATGTTCTGATAGTGTGGGATGTTCTGACAGTGTGGTATGTTCTGACAGTGCGGTATGTTCTGACAGTGTGGTATGTTCTGATATTGTGGAATGTTCTGACTGTGGTATGTTCTGACAGTGTGGTATGTTCTTACAATGTGGTATGTTCTGACTGTGGTATGTTCTGACAGTGTGGTATATTCTGATAGTGTGGTATGTTCTGACAGTGTGGTATGTTCTGACAGTGTGGTATGTTCTGACAGTGTGGTATGTTCTGATAGTGTGGTATGTTCTGACAGTGTGGTATGTTCTGACAGTGTGGTATGTTCTGTCCGTGTGGGATGTTCTGACAGTGTGGTATGTTCTGACAGTGGTATGTTATGACTGTGGTATGCTCTGACTGTGGTATGTTCTGACAGTGGTATGTTATGACTGTGGTATGTTCTGACAGTGTAGTGTGTTCTGATAGTGTGGTATGTTTTGACAGTGTGGTATGTTCTGATAGTATGGTATTTTCTGACAGTATGGTATGTTCTGACAGTGTGGTATGTTATGACAGTGTGGTATGTTTTGACAGTGTGGTATGTTCTGATAGTGTGGTATGTTCTGACTGTGGTATGTTCTGACAGTGTGGTATGTTCTGATAATGTTTTATGTTCTGACTGGTATGTTATGACAGTGGTATGTTCTGACTGTGGTATGTTCTGACAGTGTGGAATGTTCTGATAGTGTAGTATGTTCTGACAGTGTGGTATGTTCCTACAGTGGTATGTTCTGACAGTGTGGTATGTTCTGACAGTGTGGTATGTTCTGATAGTGTGGTATGTTCTGACAGTGTGGTATGTTCTGACAGTGTGGTATGTTCTGACAGTGTGGTATGTTCTGATAGTGTGGTATGTTCTGACTGTGGTATGTTCTGACAGTGTGGTATGTTCTGATAGCGTTGTATGTTCTGACTGGTATGTTCTGACAGTGTGGTATGCTCTGACAGTGGTATGTTCTGACTGTGGTATGTTCTGACAGTGGTATGTTCTGACTGTGGTATGTTCTGAGAGTGTGGTATGTTCTGATAGTGTGGTATGTTCTGACAGTGTGGTATGTTCTGACAGTGGTATGTTCTAACAGTGTGGTATGTTCTGATATTGTGGTATGTTCTGACAGTGTGATATGTTCTGATAGTGTGGTATGTTCTGATAGTGTGGTATGTTCTGACAGTGTGGTATGTTCTGTCTGTGTGGTATGTTCTGATAGTGTGGTATGTTCTGATACAGTGGAATGTTCTGACTGTGGTATGTTCTGACAGTGTGGTATGTTCTGATAGTGTGCTATGTTCTGACTGTGGTATGTTCTGACCGTGTGGTATGTTCTGACAGTGTGGTATGTTCTGACAGTGGTATGTTATGACTGTGGTATGTTCTGACTGTGGTATGTTCTGACAGTGGTATGTTATGACTGTGGTATGTTCTGACAGTGTAGTGTGTTGTGGTAGTGTGGTATGTTCTGACAGTGGTATGATCTGACAGTGTGGTATGTTCTGAGAGTGTGGTATGTTCTGATAGTATGGTATTTTCTGACAGTATGGTATGTTCTAACATTGTGGTATGTTATGAAAGTGTGGTATGTTTTGACAGTGTGGTATGTTCTGATAGTGTGGTATGTTCTGACTGTGGTATGTTCTGACAGCGTGGTATGTTCTGATAATGTTTTATGTTCTGACTGGTATGTTCTGACAGTGGTATGTTCTGACTGTGGTATGTTCTGACTGTGGTGTGTTCTGACAGTGTGGTATGTTCTGATAGTGTAGTATGTTCTGAAAGTGTGGTATGTTCTGATAGTGTGGTATGTTCTGACAGTGTGGTATGTTCTGACTGTGTGGTATGTTCTGATAGTGTGGTATGTTCTGACAGTGTGGTATGTTCTGACAGTGTGGTATGTTCTGACAGTGTGGTATGTTCTGATAGTGTTGTATGTTCTGACTGTGGTATGTTCTGACAGTGTGGTATGTTCTGATAGTGTTGTATGTTCTGACTGGTATGTTCTGACAGTGTGGTATGTTCTGACAGTGGTATGTTCTGACTGTGGTATGTTCTGACAGTGGTATGTTCTGACTGTGGTATGTTCTGACAGTGTGGTATGTTCTGATAGTGTGGTATGTTCTCACAGTGTGGTATGGTCTGACAGTGGTATGTTCTAAAAGTGTGGTATGTTCTGATATTGTGGTATGTTCTGACAGTGTGGTATGTTCTGACAGTGTGGTATGTTCTGACAGTGTGGTATGTTCTGACAGTGTGGTATGTTCTGACAGTGTGGTATGTTCTGATAGTGTGGTATGTTCTGACTGTGGTATGTTCTGACAGTGTGGTATGTTCTGATAGTGTTGTATGTTCTGACTGGTATGTTCTGACAGTGTGGTATGATCTGACAGTGATATGTTCTGACTGTGGTATGTTCTGACAGTTGTATGTTCTGACTGTGGTATGTTGTGACAGTGTGGTATGTTCTGATAGTGTGGTATGTTCTGACAGTGGTATGTTCTAACAGTGTGGTATGTTCTGATATTGTGGTATGTTCTGACAGTGTGATATGTTCTGATAGTGTGGTATGTTCTGACAGTGTGGTATGTTCTGACAGTGTTGTATGCTCTGACAGTGTGGTATGTTCTGACAGTGTGGTATGTTCTGACAGCATGGTATATTCTGACAGTGTGGTATGTTCTGACAGTGTGGTATGTTCTGACAGTGTGGTATGAACTGATAGTGTGGTATGTTCTGACAGTGTGGTATGTTCTGACAATGTGGTATGTTCTGATAGTGTGGTATGTTCTGACAGTGTGGTATGCTCTGATAGTGTGGTATGTTCTGACAGTGTGGTATGTTCTGACAGTGTGGTATGATCTGACAGTGTGGTATGTTCTGACAGTGTGGTATGTTCTGACAGTGTGGTATGTTCTGACAGTGTAGCATGTTCTGACAGTGTGGTATGTTCTGATAGTGTGGTATGTTCTGATAGTGTGGTATGTTCTGACAGTGTGGTATGTTCTGACAGTGTGGTATGTTCTGACAGTGTGGTATGTTCTGACTGTGGTATGTTCTGACAGTGTGGTATATTCTGATAGTGTGGTATGTTCTGACAGTGTGGTATGTTCTGACAGTGTGTTATGTTCTGACAGTGTGTTATGTTCTGACAGTGTGGTATGTTCTGACAGTGTGGTATGTTCTGATAGTGTGGAATGTTCTGACTGGTATTTTCTGACAGTGTGGTATGTTCTGATAGTGTGGTGTGTTCTGACAGTGTGGTATGTTCTGACTGTGGTATGTTCTGATAGTGAGGTATGTTCTGATTGTGTGGTATGTTCTGATTGTGTAGTATGTTCTGACAGTGTTGTATGTTCTGAGAGTGTGGTATGTTCTGACAGTGTGTTATGTTCTGATAGTGTGGTATGTTCTGACAGTGATGTATGTTTTGACAGTGTTGTATGTTCTGAGAGTGTGGTATGTTCTGACAGTGTGGTACGTTCTGATAGTGTGGTATGTTCTGATAGTGTGGTATATTCTGATAGTGTGGTATGTTCTGATAGTGAGGTATTTTCTGAGCAGTGTGGTATGTTCTGTCAGTGTGGTATGTTCTGATAGTGTGGTATGTTCTGACAGTGTTGTATGTTCTGACAGTGTGGTATGTTCTGACAGTGTGGTATGTTCTGACAGTGCGGTTTTATCTGATAGTGTGGTATGTTCTGATAGTGTGGTATGCTCTGATAGTTTGGTATGTTCTGATAGTGAGGTATGTTCTGAGCAGTGTAGTATGTTCTGACAGTGTGGTATGTTCTGACAGTGTGGTATGTTCTGATAGTGTGGAATGTTCTGAATGTGGTATGTTCTGACAGTGTGGTATGTTCTGACAGTGTGGTATGTTCTGACAGTGTGGTATGTTCAGATAGTGTGGTATGTTCTGATAGTGTGGTATGTTCTGATAGTGTGGTATGTTCTCACTGTGGTATGTTCTTACAGTGTGGTATGTTCTGACAGTGTGGTATGTTCTGATAGTGTGGTATGTTCTGATAGTGTGGTATGTTCTGACAGTGTGGTATGTTATGACAGTGTGTTATGTTCTGACAGTGTGGTATGTTCTGACAGTGTGGTATGTTCTGACAGTGTGGTATGTTCTGATAGTGTGGAATGTTCTGACTGGTATGTTCTGACAGTGTGGTATGTTCTGATAGTGTGGTGTGTTCTGACAGTGTGGTATGTTCTGACTGTGGTATGTTCTGATAGTGTGGTATGTTCTGATAGTGTGGTATGTTCTGATAATGTGGTATGTTCTGATTTTGTGGTATGTTCTGACAGTGTGGTATGTTCTGAGAGTGTGGTATGTTCTGACAGTGTGGTATGTTCTGGCAGTGTGGTATGTTCTGATAGTGTGGTATGTTCTGATAGTGTAGAATGTTCTAAAAGTGTGGTATGTTCTGCCAGTGTGGTATGTTCTGACAGTGTGGTATGTTCTGACAGTGTGGTATGTTCTGACAATGTGGTATGTTCTGACTGTGGTATGCTATGACAGTGTGTTATGTTCTGACAGTGTGGTATGTTCTGACAGTGTGGTATGTTCTGACAGTGTGGTATGTTCTGATAGAGTGGAATGTTCTGACTGGTATTTTCTGACAGTGTGGTATGTTCTGATAGTGTGGTTTGTTCTGACAGTGTGGTATGTTCTGACTGTGGTATGTTCTGATAGTGTGGTATGTTCTGATTGTGTGGTAAGTTCTGATTGTGTGGTATGTTCTGACAGTGTGGTATGTTCTGAGAGTGTGGTATGTTCTGACAGTGTGGTATGTTCTGATAGTGTGGTATGTTCTGACAGTGTTGTATGTTTTGACAGTGTGGTATGTTCTGACAGTGTGGTATGTTCTGACAGTGCGGTATGTTCTGATAGTGTGGTATGTTCTGATAGTGTGGTATGTTCTGATAGTGTGGTATGTTCTGATAGTGAGGTATGTTCTGATAGTGTGGGATGTTCTGACCGTGTGGTATGTTCTGACAGTGCGGTATGTTCTGACAGTGTGGTATGTTCTGATATTGTGGAATGTTCTGACTGTGGTATGTTCTGACAGTGTGGTATGTTCTGACAATGTGGTATGTTCTGACTGTGGTATGTTCTGACAGTGTGGTATATTCTGATATAGTGTGGTATGTTCTGACAGTGTGGTATGTTCTGACAGTGTGGTATGTTCTGACAGTGTGGTATGTTCTGACAGTGTGGTATGTTCTGACAGTGTGGTATGTTCTGATAGTGTGGAATGTTCTGACTGGTATTTTCTGACAGTGTGGTATGTTCTGATAGTGTGGTGTGTTCTGACAGTGTGGTATGTTCTGACTGTGGTATGTTCTGATAGTGAGGTATGTTCTGATTGTGTGGTATGTTCTGAATGTGTGGTATGTTCTGACAGTGTGGTATGTGCTGAGAGTGTGGTATGTTCTGACAGTGTGGTATGTTCTGATAGTGTGGTATGTTCTGACAGTGTTGTATGTTTTGACAGTGTGGTATGTTCTGACAGTGTGGTATGTTCTGACAGTGCGGTATGTTCCGATAGTGTGGTATGTTCTGATAGTGTGGTATATTCTGATAGTGTGGTATAATCTGATAGTGAGGTATGTTCTGAGCAGTGTGGTATGTTCTGTCAGTGTGGTATGTTCTGACAGTGTGGTATGTTCTGACAGTGTGGTATGTTCTGACAGTGCGGTATGTTCTGATAGTGTGGTATGTTCTGGTAGTGTGGTATGTTCTGATAGTGTGGTATGTTCTGATAGTGAGGTATGTTCTGAGCAGTGTAGTATGTTCTGACAGTGTGGTATGTTCTGATAGTGTGGTATGTTCTGATAGTGTGGAATGTTCTGACTGTGGTATGTTTTGACAGTTTGATATGTTCTGACAGTGTGGTATGTTCTGACAGTGTGGTATGTTCAGATAGTGTGGTATGTTCTGATAGTGTGGTATGTTCTGATAGTGTGGTATGTTCTGACAGTGTTGTATGTTTTGACAGTGTGGTATGTTCTGACAGTGTGGTATGTTCTGATAGTGTGGTATGTTCTGACAGTGTTGTATGTTTTGACAGTGTGGTATGTTCTGACAGTGTGGTATGTTCTGACAGTGCGGTATGTTCCGATAGTGTGGTATGTTCTGATAGTGTGGTATATTCTGATAGTGTGGTATAATCTGATAGTGAGGTATGTTTTGAGCAGTGTGGTATGTTCTGTCAGTATGGTATGTTCTGACAGTGTTGTATGTTCTGACAGTGTGGTATGTTCTGACAGTGTGGTATGTTCTGACAGTGCGGTATGTTCTGATAGTGTGGTATGTTCTGATAGTGTGGTATGTTCTGATAGTGTGGTATGTTCTGATAGTGAGGTATGTTCTGAGCAGTGTAGTATGTTCTGACAGTGTGGTATGTTTTGATAGTGTGGTATGTTCTGATAGTGTGGAATGTTCTGACTGTGGTATGTTCTGACAGTTTGATATGTTCTGACAGTGTGGTATGTTCTGACAGTGTGGTATGTTCAGATAGTGTGGTATGTTCTGATAGTGTGATATGTTCTGATAGTGTGGTATGTTCTCACTGTGGTATGTTCTTACAGTGTGGTATGTTCTGATAGTGAGGTATGTTCTGACAGTGTGGTATGTTCTGACAGTGTGGTATGTTCTGATAGTGCGGTATGTTCTGACAGTGTGGTATGTTCTGACAGTGTGGTATGTTCTGAAAGTGTGGTATGGTCTGATAGTGTGGTATGTTCTGACAGTGTGGTATGTTCTGACAGTGTGCTATGTTCTGACAGTGTGGTATGTTCTGACAGTGTGGTATGTTCTGACAGTGTGGTATGTTCTGATAGTGTGGAATGTTCTGACTGGTATGTTCTGACAGTGTGGTTTGTTCTGAAAGTGTGGTGTGTTCTGACAGTGTGGTATGTTCTGACTGTGGTATGTTCTGATAGTGTGGTATGTTATGATAATGTGGTATGTTCTGATTGTGTGGTATGTTCTGAGAGTGTGGTATGTTCTGACAGTGTGGTATGTTCTGACAGTGTGGTTTGTTCTGATAGTGTGGTATGTTCTGATAGTGTAGAATGTTCTAATAGTGTGGTATGTTCTGACAGTGTGGTATGTTCTGATAGTATGGTGTGTTCTGACAGTGTGGTATGTTCTGATAGTGTGGTGTGTTCTGACAGTGTGGTATGTTTTGACTATGTTCTGATAGTGTGATATGTTCTGATTGTGTTGTATATTCTAATAGTGTGGTATGTTCTGATAGTGAGGTATGTTCTGAGCAGTGTGGTATGTTCTGTCAGTGTTGTATGTTCTGACAGTGTGGTATGTTCTGACAGTGTTGTATGTTCTGACAGTGCGGTATGTTCTGACAGTGTGGTATGTTCTGAGAGTGCGGTATGTTCTGATAGTGTGGTATGTTCTGATAGTGTGGTATGTTCTGATAGTGTGGTATGTTCTGATAGTGTGGTATGTTCTGAGCAGTGTAGTATATTCTGACAGTGTGGTATGTTCTGATAGTGTGGTATGTTCTGACAGTGTGGTATGTTCTGACAGTGTGGTATGTTCTGACAGTGTGGTATGTTCTGACAGTGTGGTATGTTCTGATAGTGTGGTATGTTCTGATAGTGTGGTATGTTCTGACTGTGGTATGTTCTGACAGTGTGGTATGTGCTGATAGTATGGTGTGTTCTGACAGTGTGGTATGTTCTGATAGTATGGTGTGTTCTGACAGTGTGGTATGTTCTGACTATGTTCTGATAGTGTGATATGTTCTGATTGTGTTGTATGTTCTAATAGTGTGGTATGTTCTGATAGTGAGGTATGTTCTGAGCAGTGTGGTATGTTCTGTCAGTGTTGTATGTTCTGACAGTGTGGTATGTTCTGACAGTGTTGTATGTTCTGACAGTGTGGTATGTTCTGACAGTGTGGTATGTTCTGACAGTGCGGTATGTTCTGATAGTGTGGTATGTTTTGATAGTGTGGTATGTTCTGATAGTGTGGTATGTTCTGATAGTGAGGTATGTTCTGAGCAGTGTGGTATGTTCTGATAGTGTGGTATGTTCTGATAGTGTGGTATGTTCTGACAGTGTGGTATGTTCTGACAGTGTGGTATGTTCTGACAGTGTGGTATGTTCTGACAGTGTGGTATGTTCTGATAGTGTGGTATGTTCTGATAGTGTGGTATGTTCTCACTGTGGTATGTTCTTACAGTGTGGTATGTTCTGATAGTGTGGTATGTTCTCGCAGTGTGGTATGTTCTGACAGTGCGGTATGTTCTGATAGTGCGGTATGTTCTGATAGTGTGCGGTATGTTCTGATAGTGTGGTATGTTCTGACAGTGTGGTATGTTCTGACAGTGTGGTATGTTCTGACAGTGTGGTATGTTCTGACAGTGTGATATGTTCTGACAGTGTGGTATGTTCTGATAGTGTAGAATGTTCTAATAGTGTGGTATGTTCTGATAGTGTGGTATGTTCTGACAGTGTGATATGTTCTGACAGTGCGGTATGTTCTGACAGTGTGGTATGTTCTGATATTGTGGAATGTTCTGACTGTGGTATGTTCTGACAGTGTGGTATGTTCTGACAATGTGGAATGTTCTGACTGTGGTATGTTCTGACAGTTTGATATGTTCTGACAGTGTGGTATGTTCTGACAGTGTGGTATGTTCAGATAGTGTGGTATGTTCTGATAGTGTGATATGTTCTGATAGTGTGGTATGTTCTCACTGTGGTATGTTCTTACAGTGTGGTATGTTCTGATAGTGAGGTATGTTCTCACAGTGTGGTATGTTCTGACAGTGTGGTATTTTCTGATAGTGCGGTATGTTCTGACAGTGTGGTATGTTCTGACAGTGTGGTATGTTCTGAAAGTGTGGTATGGTCTGATAGTGTGGTATGTTCTGACAGTGTGGTATGTTCTGACAGTGTGCTATGTTCTGACAGTGTGGTATGTTCTGACAGTGTGGTATGTTCTGACAGTGTGGTATGTTCTGATAGTGTGGAATGTTCTGACTGGTATGTTCTGACAGTGTGGTTTGTCCTGATAGTGTGGTGTGTTCTGACAGTGTGGTATGTTCTGACTGTGGTATGTTCTGATAGTGTGGTATGTTCTGATAGTGTGGTATGTTCTGATAATGTGGTATGTTCTGATTGTGTGGTATGTTCTGAGAGTGTGGTATGTTCTGACAGTGTGGTATGTTCTGACAGTGTGGTTTGTTCTGATAGTGTGGTATGTTCTGATAGTGTAGAATGTTCTAATAGTGTGGTATGTTCTGACAGTGTGGTATGTTCTGATAGTATGGTGTGTTCTGACAGTGTGGTATGTTCTGATAGTGTGGTGTGTTCTGACAGTGTGGTATGTTCTGACTATGTTCTGATAGTGTGATATGTTCTGATTGTGTTGTATGTTCTAATAGTGTGGTATGTTCTGATAGTGAGGTATGTTCTGAGCAGTGTGGTATGTTCTGTCAGTGTTGTATGTTCTGACAGTGTGGTATGTTCTGACAGTGTTGTATGTTCTGACAGTGTGGTATGTTCTGACAGTGTGGTATGTTCTGAGAGTGCGGTATGTTCTGATAGTGTGGTATGTTCTGATAGTGTGGTATGTTCTGATAGTGTGGTATGTTCTGATAGTGAGGTATGTTCTGAGCAGTGTAGTATATTCTGACAGTGTGGTATGTTCTGATAGTGTGGTATGTTCTGATAGTGTGGTATGTTCTGACAGTGTGGTATGTTCTGACAGTGTGGTATGTTCTGACAGTGTGGTATGTTCTGACAGTGTGGTATGTTCTGATAGTGTGGTATGTTCTGATAGTGTGGTATGTTCTGACTGTGGTATGTTCTGACAGTGTGGTATGTGCTGATAGTATGGTGTGTTCTGACAGTGTGGTATGTTCTGATAGTATGGTGTGTTCTGACAGTGTGGTATGTTCTGACTATGTTCTGATAGTGTGATATGTTCTGATTGTGTTGTATGTTCTAATAGTGTGGTATGTTCTGATAGTGAGGTATGTTCTGAGCAGTGTGGTATGTTCTGTCAGTGTTGTATGTTCTGACAGTGTGGTATGTTCTGACAGTGTTGTATGTTCTGACAGTGTGGTATGTTCTGACAGTGTGGTATGTTCTGACAGTGCGGTATGTTCTGATAGTGTGGTATGTTCTGATAGTGTGGTATGTTCTGATAGTGTGGTATGTTCTGATAGTGAGGTATGTTCTGAGCAGTGTAGTATGTTCTGACAGTGTGGTATGTTCTGATAGTGTGGTATGTTCTGATAGTGTGGTATGTTCTGACAGTGTGGTATGTTCTGACAGTGTGGTATGTTCTGACAGTGTGGTATGTTCTGACAGTGTGGTATGTTCTGATAGTGTGGTATGTTCTGATAGTGTGGTATGTTCTCACTGTGGTATGTTCTTACAGTGTGGTATGTTCTGATAGTGTGGTATGTTCTCACAGTGTGGTATGTTCTGACAGTGCGGTATGTTCTGATAGTGCGGTATGTTCTGATAGTGTGCGGTATGTTCTGATAGTATGGTATGTTCTGACAGTGTGGTATGTTCTGACAGTGTGGTATGTTCTGACAGTGTGGTATGTTCTGACAGTGTGATATGTTCTGACAGTGTGGTATGTTCTGATAGTGTAGAATGTTCTAATAGTGTGGTATGTTCTGATAGTGTGGTATGTTCTGACAGTGTGATATGTTCTGACAGTGCGGTATGTTCTGACAGTGTGGTATGTTCTGATATTGTGGAATGTTCTGACTGTGGTATGTTCTGACAGTGTGGTATGTTCTGACAATGTGGTATGTTCTGACTGTGGTATGTTCTGACAGTGTGGTATGTTCTGATAGTGTGGTATGTTCTGACAGTGTGGTATGTTCTGACAGTGTGGTATGTTCTGACAGTGTGGTATGTTCTGACAGTGTGGTATGTTCTGATAGTGTGGAATGTTCTGACTGGTATTTTCTGACAGTGTGATATGTTCTGATAGTGTGGTGTGTTCTGACAGTATGGTATGTTCTGACTGTGGTATGTTCTGATAGTGAGGTATGTTCTGATTGTGTGGTATATTCTGAATGTGTGGTATGTTCTGACAGTGTGGTATGTTCTGAGAGTGTGGTATGTTCTGACAGTGTGGTATGTTCTGATAGTGTGGTATGTTCTGACAGTGTTGTATGTTTTGACAGTGTGGTATGTTCTGACAGTGTGGTATGTTCTGACAGTGCGGTATGTTCTGATAGTGTGGTATGTTCTGATAGTGTGGTATATTCTGATAGTGTGGTATAATCTGATAGTGAGGTATGTTCTGAGCAGTGTGGTATGTTCTGTCAGTGTGGTATGTTCTGACAGTGTTGTATGTTTTGACAGTGTGGTACGTTGTGACAGTGTGGTATGTTCTGACAGTGTGGTATGTTCTGACTGTGGTATGTTCTGATAGTGTGGTATGTTCTGATAGTGTGGTATGTTCTGATAATGTGGTATGCTCTGATTGTGTGGTATGTTCTGAGAGTGTGGTATGTTCTGACAGTGTGGTATGTTCTGACAGTGTGGTTTGTTCTGATAGTGTGGTATGTTCTGATAGTGTAGAATGTTCTAATAGTGTGGTATGTTCTGACAGTGTGGTATGTTCTGATAGTATGGTGTGTTCTGACAGTGTGGTATGTTCTGATAGTGTGGTGTGTTCTGACAGTGTGGTATGTTCTGACTATGTTCTGATAGTGTGATATGTTCTGATTGTGTTGTATGTTCTAATAGTGTGGTATGTTCTGATAGTGAGGTATGTTCTGAGCAGTGTGGTATGTTCTGTCAGTGTTGTATGTTCTGACAGTGTGGTATGTTCTGACAGTGTTGTATGTTCTGACAGTGTGGTATGTTCTGACAGTGTGGTATGTTCTGAGAGTGCGGTATGTTCTGACAGTGTGGTATGTTCTGACTCAGGTATGTTCTGACAGTGTGGTATGTTCTGCCAGTGTGGTATGTTCTGACATTGTGGTATGTTCTGACAGTGGTATTTTTTGACAGTGTGGTATGGTCTGACAGTGTGGTATGTTCTGACAGTGTGGTATGTTCTGACAGTGTGGTATGTTTTGAATTTTTTTGTCAATGTGTGACGTAAAAGTATTTTTGACATTTACGTCACCGAATATGGTACTGCTTTGACAACTATTTTACCCATTTTGTTCCTGTATTTAAATACTATTACAGTGACAGCCGGAACCTTTGAACCGTAATGAGAGCGGGAGGTTTGGCGCCTTAAAATCTGATTCAACCCACCATTTCTTTAGAAATGCCTGTACCAAGTCAGGGTCATTACGGTTTTCACAGTTTTCCGGTTGTTGACTGATTTTGTCTGTTTATATAATTATGAGTTTTGACTTTCCCTTTGTAAGATTGTTCGGAGTTCGGTAATTTTGTTATTACCTTTATTGACAGTGTGGTATGTTCTGACAGTATGGTATGTTCTGACAGTGTGGTATGTTCTGATTGTGTGGTATGTTCTGACAGTGTGGAATGTTCTGACAGTGTGGTATGTTCTGACAGTGTGGTATGTTCTGACAGTGTGGTATGTTCTGACGGTGTGGTATGTTCTGACAGTGTGGTATGTTCTGACAGTGTGGTATGTTCTGACTGTGGTATGTTCTGACAGTGTGGTATGTTCTGACAGTGTGGTATGTTCTGACATTGTGGTATGTTCTGACAGTTGTATATTTTGACAGTGTGGTATGGTCTGACAGTGTGGTATGTTCTGATAGTGTGGTATGTTCTGACAGTGTAGTATGATCTGACAGTATGGTATGTTCTGACAGTGTGGTATGTTCTGACTGTGGTGTGTTCTGACAGTGTGTTATGTTCTGATAGTGTGGTATGTTCTGATTGTGTGGTATGTTCTGACAGTGTGGAATGTTCTGACAGTGTGGTATGTTCTGACAGTGTGGTATGTTCTGACAGTGTGGTATGTTCTGACAGTGTGGTATGTTCTGACAGTGTGGTATGTTCTGACAGTGTGGTATGTTCTGACAGTGTGGTATGTTCTGACTGTGGTATGTTCTGACAGTGTGGTATGTTCTGACAGTGTGGTATGTTCTGACATTGTGGTATGTTCTGACAGTTGTATATTTTGACAGTGTGGTATGGTCTGACAGTTTGGTATGTTCTGATAGTGTGGTATGTTCTGACAGTGTAGTATGATCTGACAGTATGGTATGTTCTGACAGTGTGGTATGTTCTGACTGTGGTGTGTTCTGACAGTGTGGTATGTTCTGATAGTGTGGTATGTTCTGACAGTGTGGTATGTTCTGACAGTGTGGTATGTTCTGACAGTGTGGTATGTTCTGATAGTGTGGTATGTTCTGACAGTGTGGTATGTTCTGACAGTGTGGTATGTTCTGACAGAGTGGTATGTTCTGACAGTGTGGTATGTTCTGACAGTTTGGTATGTTCTGACAGTGTGGTATGTTCTGACTGTGGTATGTTCTGACAGTGTGGTATGTTCTGACAGTGTGGTATGGTCTGACAGTGTGGTATGTTCTGACAGTGTGGTATGTTCTGACAGTGTGGTATGTTCTGACAGTGTGGTATTTCCTTTTTAATGTATTGAGCGAAAGGCTTTCAAACTTGACGTTATTAAAGTTTTGATCTACGAAGCAGAGTGGACTAAATATTTTATTTTTCTTGTTTATGTTGCTAATTCTGCCTGCGTTTAGGTTTTTTAACTAAAACTTAATTACTTTCACGTTCTATCGACGTTTCGCTGCCTCCATCTTTTTTGGATCTGTCATTTCGTGTCTTGTCGTATATATTAAAACTGAATTATTTCTCAATGAAATCGGGGGATATTTAACCATGCGAAACCAGATTAAATTGTATCCAATAGTACACTCAGTTGAGGTCTCAACCTGAGAAAATTAGATTTCTACAACTAGGTTCATATCTGCTGTGTTTATATAATGGTATATTAATTAAAATCGATTCTTCCGTTTATTTACACCGGTATATTGGAGCTTTTTATATACTGTTTCTATTGGGCAGATCTTAACCCAATACACAGACGTAATTATTAAATTTGAAATAAACGGTAAATGGTACATGAGCATCGCTGGTGCGTTGAAATGACCATTAAATACCAATATTCCAGTAGAATAACCAATAGTATAGAATGGTCATCATATGTCTAACTACAAAACACTTTAGCTAGTACTTATTTATAATATTTAAAACTAAAGTGACATTTTGACATTATTTGCGTGGCTAATATTTTCTAGACATTTATATTCCTGTGTGATTCTAGTGTTCATGGATATCTATAACTCAACAGTAAGTGTTTTTTTCTATAAAAACTTGGTTTGAAATAGTTATTATATTAGATCAGAAAAGTTTGTTTATCGTATATTACTTATTATTTTTAAGCTACAGAATACAACCATGAAAGATGGTCCTGATCTTAATATATTAATACCTTATCTATGTATGACACACGGGAAATAAATCAGTATGAGAAGTGTAGCGATTTATATGTGTATATTTTTAATGTACGTTGACTGGATTATTTTTCTTTCTATTTATTCTTTCTTTCTTTCATTTTTTTTCTTTTGTATTTCTGGGAAGTTAGAATGTAAATAACATTTTTCTTTCTGGGAAATTAGAATATAAATAACGTTTTTTTTTCTTTCTGTGAAGTTAGAATGTAAATAAAGTTTGTTTTTTTTTGTTTTTTTTTTGTCTTTCTGGGAAGTTAGAATGTAAATAACGTTTTTTGTCTTTCTAGGAAGTTAGAATGTAAATAACGTTTTTTTCTTTCTGTGAAGTTAGAATGTAAATAACGTTTTTTTCTTTCTGGGAAGTTAGAATGTAAATAACGTTTTTTTTCTTTCTAGGAAGTTAGAATGTAAATAACGTTTCTTTCTTTCTGGGAAGTTAGAATGTAAATAACGTTTTTTTTTCTTTCTGGGAAGTTAGAATGTAAATAACGTTTTTATTCTTTCTGGGAAGTTAGAATGTAAATAGCGTTAATGCACGTTAAGTTGTCTGTTGCATGCTCTACATACGAATATATATTCCATTCTAAATTGTGTACTTGATTTGTTCCTTACAATCATCATATTCAGTGAAATATGAGTATTAACGATGTTACGAAAATATGAGTATTAACGATGTTCCGGGAAATATGAGTATTAATGATGTTCCGGGAAATATGAGTATTAACGACGCTCCGGGAAATATGAGTATTTAACGGTGTTCGGGAAATATGAGCATTAACGGTGTTCCGGAAAATATGAGTATTAACGGTGTTTCGGGAAATATGAGTAATAACGGTGTTCCAGGAAATATGAGTATTAACGGTGTTCCAGGAAATATGAGTGATAACGGTGTTCCAGGAAATATGAGTATTAACGGTGTTCCGGGAAATATGAGTATTAACGGTGTTCCAGGAAATATGAGTATTAACGGTGTTCCAGGAAATATGAGTATTAACGGTGTTCCGGGAAATATAAGTGATAACGGTGTTCCAGGAAATATGAGTATTAACGGTGTTCCAGGAAATATGAGTATTAACAGTGTTTTCAGCAGGAGACAAAGAGTACTAATTATCAATTGTACTCGATTTTGGCTACTTTTAAGTTATATCATTAAGTAACTAGAGTAACACAACTGGTGCCACTAGCGGAGCAGGAACTGCCTACCCTTCCGAAACACCTGAGTTAATCCCCAGTTTTTGGAGGTATTCGTGTTACTCGCTATTTAGTGTAAATAACATTTTTCTTTCTGGGAAGTAAGAATGTAAATAACGTTTTCTTTCTGGGAAGTTAGAATGTAAATAACGTTTTCTTTCTTTCTGGGAAGTTAGAATGTAAATAACGTTTTTTTCTTTCCGGGAAGTCAGAATGTAAATAGCATTAATGCACGTTAAGTTGTCTGTTGCATGCTCAACATACGAATATATATTCCATTCTGAATTATGAGTAGTAACGATGTTCCGGGAAATATGAGTATTAACGATGTTCCGGGAAATATGAGTATTAACAATGTTCCGGGAAATATGAGTATTAACGGTGTTTCGGGAAATATGAGTATTAACGGTGTTCCGGGAAATATGAGTAGTAACGATGTTCCGGGAAATATGAGTATTAACGATGTTCCGGGAAATATGAGTATTAACAATGTTCCGGGAAATATGAGAATTAACGGTGTTCAGGAAAATATGAGTAATAACGGTGTTCCGGGAAATATGAGTATTAACGGTGTTCCAGGAAATATGAGTATTAACAGTGTTTTGAGCATGAGACAAAGAGTACTAATTATCAATTGTACTCGATTTTGGCTACTTTTAAGTTATATCATTTAGTAACTAGAGTAACACAACTGGTGCCACTAACGGAGCAGGAACTGCCTACCCTTCTGGAAAGTTTTTTTTGTTTTTGTCTTTCTGGGAAGTTAGAATGTAAATAACGTTTTCTTTCTGGGAAGTTAGAATGTAAATAACGTTTTCTTTCTTTCTGGGAAGTTAGAATGTACATAACGTTTTTTTCTTTCTGGGAAGTCAGAATGTAAATAGCATTAATGCACGTTAAGTTGTCTGTTGCATGCTCAACATACGAATATATATTCCATTCTGAATTATGAGTATAAACGATGTTCCGGGAAATATGAGTATTAACGATGTTCCGGGAAATATGAGTATTAACAATGTTCCGGGAAATATGAGAATCAACGGTGTTCCGGAAAATATGAGTATTAACGGTATTCCGAGAAATATGAGTATTAACGGTGTTCCGGGAAATATGAGTATTAACGGTGTTTTGAGCATGAGACAAAGAGTACTAATTATCAATTGTACTCGATTTTGGCTACTTTTAAGTTATATCATTAAGTAACTAGAGAAACACAACTGGTGCCACTAGCGAAGCAGGAACTACCTAACCCTTCCCAGTTTTTGGTGGGGTTCGTGTTACTCGCTATTTAGTTCTATTTGTAATGTTTTGCAGATCGTTGTTTGAGCTTTTTCTTTTGGTCATTTGTTGTCGGTCTTTCTTTGATTTACGGATTTGTATTATCCCTTTGGTATCTTCAAACTCTTCTTGTAGATGAAAATAACTGTATTCGAGTCTACATGAATATGCACGAAATTGCCATTCTGTGCAAGATCATATTGATTAACTTCTCTGCAACACAATGTCACAGCACAAACAAACACATATTACAGTACTCTTGTGTTGATAATGAACACGAAGTCATTGTGCACTCTGACGTATGACTGTTCGAATATATTCATTTTATGCAACAGTATACAACACTATGTGGTGCCATCGGTTATTGGATATGAAAGATAGATAATTGTAATATAGGGTTTAATTCACGAGATTGCATTTGAATCATTATTTTGACAATTAATTGTCGAATATCTGGTCCATGCCGATGAACATACAAACAGCAGATGCATTAATTTTATTATATGAAATATCTTTTTACACGGAAAATTGAATATTTGTATGCCAAATTTTATTCTATGATAAGTTGTGATAGCTAAAATTGGAAATTTAATGCAGAATAAAGCAATATTCTTTTCACATGAATGTACTGTCGTCAAGAGTGTGAAGTCACAGTACACTTAAAACGCGAGGATACCGTTTGCATAGTGTGGGTATTTTTATATACATTGCAATTAAAATGTTGGAAAACTTTCCTATTGATGGACATTGGGTAAAACGGATTTGTTTTATTACCAATTTAATGGTCCTGTTCAATGGGTATATATATATATTGACATCTAAGTATTGTGAGGCAGGTATCATGTAAACGTCTGTTAATTAAACTGTCATTATCAGACATGCTTGTAAAGATGATGTTCTCCTAGTTCTGTAATAACATTAACATCTACAAGCAGCAATAAATCGACAAAATTATGTGCGCCTCGCGTGGTCTGAGCATATAGTTGAAAGCGTCCAATCAGCGACAAGATTGAGAAAACATGAGGCATTGTACAATATAGAGGGTTTCCGAATGTGAATGAAATATTTTCTGACATGTGCCACGATACCTCCAAATATTTGCTTAAATCGAACATCGTAGCAAGACTTGGAGTGAGATCACGTGGGCTATTAGGGTACACACCTCCTCTCCATATGTAACCCTCGTCGATTTTAATTATCAGTCTATATTACCATGGTAGACAGTTGTCCTAATATTGAACATTCGCCTATGATCACAAACAAACTGTTTTAGCAATGTGTATTTTTGCATAGTTAGAGTTGTTATTTGAATTAAATACCTACATATCGGATCATTAAAAATATATTGGATTATATTCCTAAGCTAGTTGCATTGTGCACTTCCATTAAGATTAACGAATGACGTTATTACTTTATACAAGCTCAATACTATTGTGTTTACAACAAAGACGACATGTCTAGACTAACAACTATTTTAGTATTTAATTATTACTTCCATACAAAAGAGTTTTATAACAATAAATACGTTACCATCATAAATTCTGAGTATATCCTATTGCGTCATTCAAACAGCCGGAAAAAAAAACCTATAGGCTAAAAATAGCCTCCATTCGGAAACCATCGGCTGCCATTACCCATCCTAATCATAACTTTTCCAGCTGCGCCACGATTAGCACGTGAAAATTGCCTCCACGTGTTTATCAGAAGAAAACAAATGAAAGCGATTTTTTATATTGTTTAAATCTATTATTATTGTAATATTATTTTTTTCATTGCTTAAGCAATTGTTATTTTAGGTCTCGGTAAGTAATTTGTGACATTTTCCTTTTTTTATCGAGATGGAATTTTCGGCAAGTACCAGTATTCCGTACTTCCCAATTACAGGAACTGATGCTCTTTGGGATGGTTCGGTCCCAAGCCCAATGATTGGTTCCCTTAACAACCCTACCTCCAGTTTGTCCAGCATTCGTCCTGAGGCTTCAGCAGCAGGCGCTGTACATTATTTGCACAGTCAGGACTTAGGTCCTGTACCTGTGGTACCGGGAGGAGGGGTTATTACTACACTGTCTATAGTCACCTCCACAGTTTCCAGGTCGGTGAATTCTTCAGGCTCTCTGAATCCTGTACCTGGTCAGTCGATGGGCATCAATCTTCCCAGTACCAGACCACCCATTATCAGTAGTGGTTCTCTCTCGGCTACTGGGTTTCCAACTGCTTACAATTGGAATAGACTCCCTTGGATGTTTCAGTACCCCGTTGTTAGTAATCCTTGGCAACCTTCAGCTGCTTTAGGAGCTCCTAACCAGGCTGTTTCTGGAGGTTTGTGTCCCACTAGTCAGGACCCTTTAGACAGTGTAAGGGAGTTGTTTAGTGGGTTTAAAGATTCCATGAAAACCGAGTTTAGTTCTCTAAGCTCTCGGCTTTCGGTTCTGGAATCTTCCACCAAGGTTAGAGTGGACCCTGTACCTCCTTCTCCTGAGTCAGGAAGATGAGGTTGACAGGGAGGATGATGAAATTTCTGTGGCACCTGGTAGTCAGGAGAGGGCGTTCCTCGATGAAGAGGAATCTGTCCACCCTACTGACTCTCAGACAGTGAAGAGGGTACCCTCTTTAGGTTCTATAAATTCTCATCAGACAGTCGCTGGTGGTTCTCCTGTTCCTAAGACTGACAGCACTTCTCTTTCTAAAGGGAACTTAAGGTCTAGGGTCTACACCCTCATGAGGGACGTAGCGAAAGTACCTTTTGCCTCTCCTCCTAAGCCTAAAAGGCTTTCTTCCAAATTTGAGGCTTCTTGTGGTTTGACTCGGGAGAGTTCATCTACATATAACTCTTTTCCAGAGTCTAACCATGTGTTGGCTGCTTTACAAATCATTAATGATGGTATTAGTAATGATTCTGTAGACAAACAGTCTTCTGGTTCCAAGTTTTCGAGTTTCGGTCCTACCTCATTCTCAGGAGTTTACAATGTTAAGGATTGCCAAATCTTTAATTCTACTCTGGGAAGCTTGGTCCCAGCTTGTGACAAAGCCATGTCTAATTTGCAGGGATCAAAACCAGTTGACGGTCTTAGACTTTCTCAGGCTACTTGGTCTATGTCGGATAATTTACTTCGTAATTCGTCACAGGTACTTGCGTCGGCAGAACATTATCTTTCTGCCACTGGTGTCCTTCTTCAGGACCTAGAGGGTGAATGTATAGCTGAAGTCAAGTCTCTCGTGTTACAACTTGATAAAGTTTTAGGAACTTCCAAAGTTCTTGTTTCGGGTGCTCTCGCCAAGAGGAGTGAGATTCTTGACAAATCTTCTGTTAATGAGACTCTTAAGGATTCACTTATGAAATCTCCTCTTACGGACAAAATTTTTTGTCTTTCTCTCCAAAAAGTCCAGGAAGAAGTTAACAAGGCTCCTCAGTCTGTTAGCGTTAATGTCAGGTTGAATGATGGGAAGAGAACAATTGCTTCCTCATCTTCTGGTTATCAACCTACTCCTACTTTTTCTGCAAAAAGGAGAAAGGTTGTTCGTCGCAAACAGTATGCCAATTCTTCTAAAACACCTCATGCTCAGAAGTCTGGTTCTAAGGGTGCTCAGAAGTATGTCCCTCAGCCCTAGGTCGTTGCCCCCTCTTACGTTATCGACTGCTCAAGAAGGAAGGGAACTACCTCTTCCTTCCATCCATGTGGGAGGGAGGTTAAGTCAATTCTCAACTCATTGGGAAAAGAGAACCTCAGACCCATGGGTTCTCTCGATAATTCGGGGAATAGAACTTCAGTTCAAACAGTTGCCACCTCTGTCGGAGTCTCCCATTCCCTTTTCAGTCTCTTCGGATCCTCACAAACGTCTACGTCTGTCAGAGGAAGTGTCTGTTCTGTTGCAGAAGGCAGCAATATAACAGGTTCCAACTTCTTCCCTGGGTCCAGGATTTTATTCCCGTCTCTTCTTGGTCCCCAAGAAAAAGGGGGGAATGAGACCAGTAATAGACCTTTCTATTTTGAATACTTACCTTGTGGTCCCTCATTTCAAAATGGAGACTAACAGGTCCATCAGGGCTTCTATACTCCCAGGAATTTGGTCGACATCGCTCGATTTAGCAGATGCTTATTTTCACTGCCCTATTTCTGTGGCTTTCAGGAAATACCCTCGCTTCGAGTGGGACAACAAAGTTTTCCAGTTTCGAGCTTTCCCATTCGGGTTAACCATAGCTCCTTTGGTCTTCACCAAAATTGCTCAAGTTGTCTCAGCTCATCTGCACACACTATCTATCCAGATTCATTTTTACCTGGACGATTCTCCTGTCAATGAACTCAACCCAGACATTCTTTTGTCTCATACCTAGACAGTTATAGACCTCCTCCTAGAACTAGGTTTCCTGATTTCTTGGAAGAAATCGGAGGTGATTCCGTCTCAGGATTTCGTTTTCCTAGAAGAACATTTCAGGACGGACTTGGGTCTTGTGTTTCCTCCAGAGGGGAAATTGTTGGCTCTTCGTCAGTTTATTCTAACCTTTCTGGCCAAGACCGCAGTCACTGCTCGTCAATTTTCGCAACTGCTATGTCTTCTCAACTCTCTAGCAGATGTAGTACAGTTAGGACGTCTACACATTCATCCTATACAGTTTTATCTTCTCGAGCATTGGATCCCGTCTTCTTAGGATTAGGAAGCCTCTATTCCTATCCTGGAAGTTCTCTCTCATCATCTGTCTTGGTGGCTGCAGAGGGAAAATATCATGACAGGGTTTCCCTGGCATCTGCAGTTCCCAGTCTGACCCTATTCGCAGACGCTTCCCTTCTGGGATGGGGACCTTATCTGGACGGTCAAACTGTTTCAGGGATGTGGTCTTCCACCCTTCAGAAAGATCATATCAACCTTTGGAAATGAGGGCAGTTCTGTTCTTTCTCATTTCAAACTTTGTCGAGTCCCTATCTATTGTCTTGGCTACAGACAACACAACAGTGGTAACCTACCTGAAAAATCAGGGAGGAACACATTGTTGCTCTCTGTATCAGCTGGCCAAGGATGTTCTGATCCTATGCTCTCAATTCCAGATTCGTCTGGTTGTGAGACATATTCCAGGCCGTCTGAACGTTCTTGCGGACTCTCTTTCCAGGTCCTTAGCACCAGTCAATACAGAGTGGGAACTTCATCAGGCAGTCTTTCAATCTATTGTTCTGCATTGGGGAAATCCCAATATAGATCTATTCGCAACGAATCTGAACTTCAAGGTGACAACTTTCGTCTCCCCAGTTCCAGACCCCAGAGTCTATGTTGTGGACGCAATGAGCCTATCTTGGGAGGGAATGTTTGCCTATGCATTCCCCCATTCAGATTTCTTGCTCCTGTTCTTCACAAGATAACAGGAGAGAAATGCAGGATCATAGTTATTGCTCTAGCTTGGCCAAAGCAAGCTTGGTTTGCAAATCTACTGCGTCTGTCCTGTGCCAGGCCACTAGTGCTTCCCTTAAAATGAAATCTTCTATCTCAGTTCAAAGGGGGTGTAGTTCATCTTTCTCCAGAAAGACTCCATCTACACGCTTGGTTTCTGTCAGGGATAATCTCAGACAGAAAGGCTTTTCTGAAACAGCTACCAGGTCAGTGCGAGAATCCACTAGCATTGTCTATGATGCAAAGTGGACAATCTTCTCTGATTGGTGTGTTGGAAGGGAGATTGATCCATTCAAAATCTCTGTCCAACAATTAGCAGATTTTCTTGTCTTCCTCTTTGAAGTGAACGGTCTTGCCCCTTCCACTGTAAAGGGGTACAGATCTGCTATCTCTTGAACTATTCATATTTTTGGTGGGGACGATTTCGGAAATAATCAGTTTATTTCCCTTCTAGTTCGCAACTTTAGTCTTGAAAGGCCACGACAAAGGGTTTTGGTTCCTCAATGGAACCTAGGTCTAGTATTATCAGCTCTCAACCTGACATCCTTTGAGCCAGCAGAAGAGGTAGACTTGAAATTCCTCTCTTACAAATGCTGTTTCTTATTAGCACTTGCTTCGGGCAGGAGACGAAGTGAAGTTCATGCTTTTTCTACTTCTAATTCTTGCCTTAGATTCTCTAGAGACAAGTCTTCGATTACTTTGCTTACGGACCCAGCTTTTCTAGGCAAAAACCAGATACCAGATAAAGGGGCAGATCCTATTTATATACCAGCGCTGCTCCAAGACTCTGATTCTGTTTCTGTGTCCGGTAAGAATCTTGTCTATTTATTTGACTAGGACAGCTTCTTTGTGTTCTAGTACCAATAAAAGACTTGTTATCCCTATTAAGAAGGGTGTCTCTGATCTCTCTGTTAAAACCATTTCTACCTGGATATGCAAGACTATTTCTCTTGCATACGAATCTTCGGATCAAGTTATACTTGACAAATTCCAGGTCAAAGCTCATGATGTTTGAGCTCTTGCATCTTCTTGAGCATTATTTAATAATGCATCACTTAATGAAGTGCTATCTGCAGGTTTTTGGAGAGGTGAAAGTTCTTTCTTATCTCATTATCTGAGATCTATGTCTGTTCAGGCGGACAATCTATTTTCATTTGGGCCTATAGTTTCTGCTCAAAGAGTCAATTTTCACCCAGTTTCTTCTGATTCTGGGATTCAGCTCTAAGTTAGATTCTGAGTTACTCAGAATTTATGATGGTGACGTATTTATTGTTATAAAATCCTAAATTTTTAAAGTAAATAAATACTTACCATCATAAATTATAGGTCCCACCCGTCCTCCCCTTCATCCCTGATCTAGTTAAATTACTTGCTAGAAAAGTTATGATTAGGATGGGTAATGGCAACCGATGGTTTCCGAATGGAGGCTATTTTTAGCCTATAGGGTTTTCTTTCCGGCTGTTTGAATGACGCAATAGGATATACTCAGAATTTATGATGGTAAGTATTTATTTAATAAAAACAAATTTTACTTTAAAATTTTAGGATTTCAAAACATAACAACATAAAACACGGAACCGAGTTCGGATGAGAGTATGAAAATAAGACGAATACATAACATCTCCCGTTTTTTAAAAGAGAATGAAATTTAAAATGAATTTAAATGAATTGAATGAGTATTATGCAAGTAAAATTAATATTGAAATTCTTGACTAGAAATACTGACTAGATTAAAATTAAAACATAGACAAATTAAAGTCTTTTCAGAAAAAATTAAAGTTCATCAAAATGATTGTCTATATTGTCTATATGTATAGCCCTTCTATAAAAATTAACCTAACTAAACCTAAATAGTCCTCAGCACTACTTTAAAGTTCAAAATATATACACAGTTCATCGGATATAGTCATCATATTTGGTTGGCATCTTCACAGGTCTACCAGATCTTGTTACGACAGATTCTTTTGCATTAGACAACTGAATGTTCATCAGTGTTCACAACAGTTTTCTCTGTGTTTCCTTTAACGGTAGGTTCCTGAATGTTCTTATTGTACAGTTCAATTTGATCATCAATACTATTGTCTCTTTTCGGATCTTCACGATAATTTGTCGACGCAAATGTTTACGATTACGTCTATACTTCCTACCATCAGACGTTTGCACTACATATGATCTTGGAGTGTCATATCTGCGAGTAACTTTTGCAGGTTTCCATTTGCCAGCTGTTAACATAACTACTGAATCTCCTATTAAATGTTTAAGTTCATGTCCGCAATGTATATCAAAATTCAATTTGCTTTTCAGTTGGCGAGTTTTAAGGCGAATCCTGAATTTCTCGTGTGTCAATTCCTTGCGGCATTAGTAGCTGAGCTGATGTTGGTAAAGACGTTTTAAGTCGGCGATTGAGGAACAGTTGCGCTGGTGATAATCCCATGTCGAGTGGTGTGTTCCTGTAGTCCAGTATTGCTTTATGTGGGTCTTTCGCTTTAATGATGAGATTTTTAATAGTCTGGACCATTCTTTCGGCCTGTCCATTTGATTGAGGGTAGTGTGGGGTACTTGTTACATGTCGGAATCCATATTCGGTCGCAAAAGATTTAAGTTCTGCTGATCCAAACTGTGGTCCGTTGTCAGTGATGACCTCGTCAACATATCCATAACGTGACATAAGTCCTTTCATATATTCAATGGTGTTCTTGCTTGATTGATTGTCCACTTTCAAAACTTCTGGCCATTTTGAAAAATAGTCAACTACGAGTAAATAGTGTTGCGACTGGTACTCGAATAAATCCGTGGCTATTTTTGACCAAGGACGATCAGGAATTTCTGGCATGATCATTGGTTTCTTTGCATTGACATTTTGATGTTTTGCCCAGATGTCACAGGATTTAACTCTGTCTTCAATGTCTTGTGCCATTCCTATCCAAAACAGTACATCTCTGGCACGACTTTTGCATTTCACAATGCCTAGATGTGACTCATGAATTTTGTCTAGCATTTCTTTTTGAAGCGATTTGGGTACAACGATTTTATTTTCCTTGTACATCAATCCATCTATGACAGATATTTCGTCACGGAAAGTCCAATACGGTCTTAGCGAATGAGCAAGATCGGATTTTAATTCCGGCCACCCCTCAAAGATTATATCCTGCAGTTGTTGTAGCTCTTCATCTTCTGCTGTTTCTTTTTGAAATTTTGCATACATTTCTGGTGCTATTGGCATATGTGCAATCAAATGAATGTCATTTATGTGCATATTCGGTATAAGCACTTCCTTGGTTTCTGGTAAAAATGATCTACTGAGGTGGTCGGCAAGCAACATCTCTTTTCCAGGTTTATATTTCACATTCAAGTCATATTTCCCAAGAGCAATTAATAGTCTTTGTAGCCTTGGTGGTGTTTGAAGAAGTGACTTTTTGAATATTGACTGGAACGGTTTGTGGTCGGTCTCAATGTTTATCTCCCTTCCATATACATATTCATGAAATTTGTTGCATCCATAAACTATGGCAAGAGTCTCGTTTTCAATCTGAGGGTATTTTTGTTGTGTTTCGGTGAGGGCACGTGATGCATATGCCACAGGTTTCTGATTTTGTATCAGTACGGCCCCCAGTCCCTTTGAACTTGCATCAACGCTGAATGTAAGTGGCTTGTTAGGGTCAAGGTACTGGAGTATTGGTGTATTTGTGGCCATGGTTTTCAGTTTCTGAAAGCTTGTCTTTTGTTGTTCATTCCAGTGCCAAACTATATTCTTCTCCAATAACGTTCTCAGTGGAGCGCTAACAGTCGACATATTTGGCATGCATTTGCTGAGGTACTGAATAAAACCCATAAATGTCTGCAAGTCCTTTGTACAGGTGGGTTTTGCCATTTTTTTGATGGCGCGAATCTTTTCTGGGTCAGGTTTTAGTCCTTCGCTAGTAAGACGGTGTCCTACGTAAGTTACTTCTGAATTTCGTATTTCGCATTTCCCAGCACCAAGTTTCAGGTTGTATTCACGAGCTCGGTCGAGAACTTTCTTCAAACACTGATCATGTTCTTTGTGGTCAGATCCCCATACAAGAATGTCATCTATAATTTCTTCCGCACCTTCTATATCGGAAACCATTTGCGAAATTATTTTCTGGAAAACTTCCGGTGCTGACTTTATATCAAACGGTAAGCGTACAAATCTGTGCCTGCCGTACGGTGTGTTGAATGTACAAAGTTTAGAGCTTGGTTCATCTAAACGAAGTTGCCAGAATCCTCTGGTTGCATCGAGTTTGCTAAATATTTTGGCATTTGGCATTTGCGAAATAACTTCCTCTACAGTTCTAAGTGGATAGTGTTCGCGTACTATGGCCTTATCAAGGTCACGTGGGTCAATGCAAATTCTTAACTTGCCATTTGGTTTCTTGACTGTTTCTATCGAATTGACCCATTTTGTGGGCTCATGTTGTTTAACGATTACACCTATTTCCTCCATACGGTCCAGTTCGGCTTTTACTCTGTCTTTCAGAGCTATTGGTATTTTCTTTGGAGGATGGACCACTGGGGTAATTATTTCATCAACACGAATAGTGTGAGTTCCTGGCAGGCATCCTAGACCTTTAAATAAATCTGAGTATTCTTTTTCCACGTCTACTGGGAGACAAGTGTTGGTTTTATTTGGAGGATTTTCATTTGGAGATATTGTGTGAATGCGCTTGACTAGCTTCATCACTTGACATGTTTTGGCACCAATGACTGGTTGTACATCACTGTCTACAATGTAGAATTCAATGTTGTAATTTTGATTGTTTCGAGTGCAACCAACCGGTTCAATTAAATGCCCAGAGTAGGAACGCAATGGAGCATCCGGTTTCAGAATTGTTGTTTGTATACTCAGTGTATTCGGTGTAGTTTTAGATAGTACGTTGCACTTTGCTCCTGTATCTAGCTGAAATTTTATAGGTACATTGTTTATGATCATTGTTTCTACCCAATCATCAGTTTGTATAGTATTTACTGATTGTTCTATCATTGCAACAAACAATTCTTCACTTTCAGTGTCACTAATGTCAAGTACATTCAATTTCTTTGGTGTTTTCTGTGTAGATAAACAAACAGATGCATAGTGATTGTATTTATGGCATTTGCTACATTGTTTGTCAAATGCGGGAAACTTACGGGGTTCATGTTTTTTTCCACAATTTCTACACTGTTTTTTCGGTTGTTCCCTTTGGTTTTGTGATGAGCTTTTTGTTTTGCTTTCTGGTTTGTTGTGATACCTTCCTGTATTGAACCTGGGGGAGGGGCCTTGTTTTGATTTGTTTACAATGTTTACATATTTATCTTCCCCTGCCATTGATTTTAATTGCGCTTTTGAGAGTTCAAGTGTTCTTCCAAAGTTCACTGCCTTCTCGAGGGTAAGATCGGATCCTTCATTAATGCATTTTTCCCTGACTGTGTGATCCTTTGTTCCAAAAACGATTGCATCACGAACCATTTCATCTGGTGTTGCATAGCCACAATCTTTCACCAAAATCTTTAAATCGGTCAAGTATTCTTCGAAAGTGTCAGTGTCTTTCTGTACTCGGCTGAGAAATTTATATCTGGAATATATTTGATTTGATTTCGGGCGGACGTGTTTCACAAAGTTTGTGTACAACATTTGAAGTTTCTTTCTGTCCTCGTCCCCTAAATTCCATGTCGAATAAATGTCTCTCCCTTTGTCACCAATCCAAATCATCAGGTAGTTGCATTTTTGAGGCTCATCTTTTTTAGCTAGCGGTCAAAATTTGGTGTGTTGTTTGAACGACTGCTAAGCCGATACTAGGTCGGTTGCTTCTAAGCCGATACTAGGTCGGTTGCTCCCCAGTCCATTTTGGGACAAGCTCCTGTCAAGCCTTCCATATCTATCGTTGATCGTGTAACTGGTTGATCCTTGCAACTTTTAAGATTGCTTCGAGCTTCTGATGGCCTTTGATTCATGCTGACACCATATTGTGTTTACAACAAAGACGTCATGTCTAGACTAACAACTATTTAATTACGACATCAATACAAATGTTTCAAAACATAACAACATAAAACATGGAACCGAGTTCGGATGAGAGTATGAAAATAAGACGATTAGATAACAAATACTAAGTCGACTTTCCCGTAGTCTTTTATTCTTTCATGACTTATTCACCGATTTGGAACAAAAGAAACACGACAGGTGGTACTTGTATGGGGACACACTGCTCTACCGGAGCACCCGAGTTCATCCCGATTTCATTTTTAAGGGTGTGGTGGTCCGTGTTACACTGTAATTAGTTTTCTGGACGGTGTTTTGTCGATCATTGCTTGCATATTTTTCCTTTTTTTTTCTTTCTTTTTTTGCCATCGTGTTAACTGTCGACTTCTGATTGCCCCTTTGACATCATTAATGTTTTCGTGTATAATTGTAGTTTTAACAATAAACTGGACATCATGTCCGTTCAACACAAGCTTAAATGAACACAATACACTTAGCATTGGTTCAGTATATATATTTGTCTTGATGTAAATCTTTACTATTCAGTATATATATTTGTCATGATGTAAATCTTTTCTATTTCTACACGTTCTTGTTGAGGTTGCCGTGGAAAACCTTTTATTGTATCTTGAGTGAGAGGATAATTGTTGTTTAACGCCAAGTGAACAATTGTTCAGTTATATCATGGTGAGAACCTGTGAAAATTTCGGTATGATGATGACGTCCGCTTTGTTCTATACCAACTCGCTTATTTGGATTTTTATAGTGCTAGCTCCTTGAAACAACAGACCACTCGGACATATTTTCCTGATTCCGAGAAACCAATCCGTTCCTACTTCTTCATGCTGTGTGCTTCGCGGAGAAGCAATAAATACAAATGTTATAATCTTTGATTTGACCAGAATGAGGCTCGAACACACGATCTACCATACTCAACGCGAGCATGCTAACCGTTAAACTGTCGATCTTATAGAATATTGTATTCTCTTTGTGGTTAATTAATCTCTTTTATCAAGAATGATATTGTATTTATATTGATATTCAAGGCCTAATCGTGCACAGTTTTAGGTGTACTCGATACAACATTATGCGATTTCCGACAGTTACTTGTCGAATATCAGTGGATTTCTTCAGGTAGTGCGGTTTTATCCACCAGAAAAAACTAAGTCATGATATAGCCGACATATTATTTAATATGGCGTTAACTATTTTAATAATTATTATTGGTAATTAAATATGATAGCTAAAGTCCTCGACATGCTACATCCATATAAAATGGATACAAATGTTGTCTACTGACATGATTTTAATTATATTGGTTACTTATGTCTTTGTGTCAGAATTATAAGCTCTTAATATTTCTCATTCGCATTGTATTGAAGTAGTTTTTGGTCTAGGAAATCTAGAATATTAAGCATTAATCACAGATGTGTGATACATTACTGATAATAGTAGACAATAAATCTGCTAGATCAATGGCAACAAACATTCGTCATTGGATTACAGGGATTACTATCTTGAAAATCTATCAAATAAATCTATCAAATTGAAAGGTATAATTACTAAGGATAAGACACCTTATATCTGTATACTTGTAAAAAGGTAGCAGCAATATATATATACCTTATTATTTTTATATACTTATGTTAATAAAAATTGATATAACAAATTTAGTTCTCACGACGCGTTTCTGGAATAACGTTCATCAAGTACGCTCAATATCGAAATACTGGATAGCCAAATGCTTTAAAAGTGGTTGGGAGCAATACAACCAAAGGGTCTAAACGGGATAGCCAAAATCGGCTAAGGTCACCCTATGCTTAATTGTGATTTTATCTCTTCTGAATTTGCAGTAATCAATTTAAGAAAAGTCTGAAGATACCAAAGGGGTAATCTGAAGCAGTAAATCGCAGAAGGACAAACACTACAATGGCCCCAATAAAATGGACAAAATGACAAACGACAATCTACAAAACACTACCCAGAAAACTAAGCATCGAGCAACACGAGCCCTACTAAAAACCGGGGGTGAACTCATATGATCCGCATGGGTAGGAAGTTCCTGCTCCACATGTGACACCCGTCGTGTTACTGTTAAACGATACGAACATTAACTGAAATGTAAATCGTGTATGGGTACAGAAACTTCTATTCATATCTCTTGTGTTATATTTTGTGAGATTTATGACGAACATGAAATAGACAAAATCTGAATAGATATTTATGGAAATAAACGACCCAGATGCAAATCCAGTACCAATCAAAAAGACAGAACAACAGAAAAAAAACTCGAACAAATAAATTTACCACATAAAGGTCTGGCGGTCTTGATTCGTGATAAAATGTTCATCAAATGAAATGATGGTGTGACTGTTGATTGTAAAGTGATATACCAATTTAAATAATTAAAGTAATTAGCTATAGGAATGCATGTTCTAATTATCTATAACCAGTTTGGTAAGTTAGATTTATAATTCACAAAATTATTATGGACATGGGAATTATGTAGTTTTTGAATTAATATTATTGCATCAATCTCCTGACGATACTAGGATAAGAATCTCAGACACGGCTATTCAATTAATTGTATATAGTGAAGTCAGTAATGTCATATTACTGGTATTATTAGGTGTTGGAAACATACTCTCTGAACTTTCTGTATTTCTTAAGTTAGCCATTAAACGCAGATTTATATCATGCAAATTTAATTGTAAATTATAATTGTTTATGTGGATACTTTAATGAAAATGCAGAGCATTACTTGTTACACTGTAACAAATTTACCTTATCGCGTATTATTATGTTATTTGAAATAAATAAGTTGAATTTGATTGGAATTCCTGTAAATATTGATTTATTATTATTCGGAAATGAAACACTTAACTGTGATATAAATTGTTCCATATTTTTGGCTGTACAAAATACATTAAAACACCTGTCGCTTTTCTATGTCATGATCATAAATATTTGTAAATTAGTCATATTTGTAATGTGTAACAGGTTAATAATAGATGTATGTCTTACTTTATTGATCAAGATCGTATGAACTAGTTTCGAGACAGCCTCATGCAACTGGATTATCGAGTCGTCATATCATAAATAACCGTTTTTAACAAAAATATTATAAAAAAAGCAATATACTTACTGAACGTTAATAGAATAATGATTCCTCCCTATATTTTCACATGTTAACTACCTTAACTAAGCACCCACTTTATATATAAATCCACTAGAAAGTTAAATCCCAATTGAATGTTTGGTGTGTTCGTGTCATTAAGATGAAAGGGTGTGTTCGATTAAGTATACTTTAGCTTGGATAATCCACCTGCATGACGCTCAACATTTTTAGTCTTTGTTTGTTTTTGCTTTTGTTTTTTTCGTGTCATCACTTAATATGAAATATGTATATAATATTATATAAGTTCATTTTGTATTAATTCATGTATGTATTGGAGAAGACGTTTCTAAGTTGTGAAACTTGTGTCCTATCCAATTGTTTCTTATTGAACAATAAAATATGTTTAAAAAAGCCATTGTTTATCTCTTTGTCTTACGATGGCCAAGTGTACTGTCTAACATTAAGTTCAAGTTCAAAACTTTATTAATAGTCGGTGCTGCTGGAATGTTGCTACATATAATTGGAAAGTTCACAATGTGAAAATTGAAATCATTTCTTTTGTTTTCGCTCTTGACCGCCCCTCACTGTCAATTTCGAGGTGTAGGTCAAAGTATGAAGACACGTATCTATATCTATGGTATCCTTTATTTCAAGCTCAATGGGATAGGCTTAGCTACACAAAAACTTGTCTGTTTTTCAAATTCCTTTGAGGAAAGACTATTACCATTGGAAAAAGACATTTAATCATAAATACATATATTTTACTGCCTTAAACACATTGATAGACAGTTAGATCTGTTGAGTTCCTAGTCTTGATTAATAATTGAAGACAAGGTTTAATGATTTGAACAATTGTGTGACAGGAACCGGTGAAAACATACTTCATTTAGTGCGCATGGCGAGCTTCCGGAATAACTTCATCAGATACTCTCAGGTGCAAAAGAAGGACATGCTAAATAAGTTTTAAAGAAAATCAGAAGGCCTTATAGCATAGCCGAAACCTACTAAGGTTACCTATGGCCGCGAAAGTGAACGTTTGCATTAAATAATTACATTATTTAGGAATTCTAAATTTCAATAATAAATATATCTTATTAACCATCTCAGTGCCGAAACACTGGCTACTGGTCATATGATACACTCCAGATCTAATACTGTCTACTGGTCAGATGATACACTCCAGATCTAATACTGTCTACTGGTCAGATGATACACTATAGATCTAATACTGTCTACTGGTCATATGATACACTCCAGATCTAATAATGTCTGCTGGTGAGATGATACACTCCAGATCTAATACTGTCTACTGGTCATATGATACACTCTAGATCTAATACTGTCTACTGGGCATATGATACCCTCCAGATCTAATACTGTCTACTGGCCATATGATACACTCCAGATTTAATACTGTCTACTGGGCATATGATACCCTCCAGATCTAATACTGTCTACTGGGCATATGATACACTCCAGATCTAATACAGTCTACTGGGGGAATGATACACTCCATATCTAATACTGTCTACTGGTCAGATGATACACTCCAGATCTAATACTGTCTACTGGGGGTATGATATATTCCAGATATAATAATGTCTACTGGTCATATGATACACACCAGACCTAATACTGTCTACTGGTCATATGATATACTCCAGATCTAATACTGTCTACTGGGCATATGATACCCTCCAGATCTCATACTGTCTACTGGGCATATTATACACTCCAGATTTAATACTGTCTACTGGGCATATGATACCCTCCAGATCTAATACTGTCTACTGGGGGAATGATACACTCCATATTTAATACTGTCTACTGGTCAGATGATACACTCCAGATCTAATACTGTCTACTGGGGGTATGATACGTTCCAGATATAATAATGTCTACTGGTCATATGATACACACCAGACCTAATACTGTCTACTGGTCATATGATATACTCCAGATCTAATACTGTCTACTGAGCATATGATACCCTCCAGATCTCATACTGTCTACTGGGCATATGATACACTCCAGATCTAATACTGTCTACTGGTCAGATGATACACTCCAGATCTAATACTGGCTACTGGGCATATGATACACTCAAGATCTAATACTGTCTACTGGGCATATGATACACTCCAGATCTAATACTCTCTACTGGGCATATGATACACTCCAGATCTAATACTCTCTACTTGGAATATGATACACTCCAGATCTAATACTGTCTACTGGGAATATGATATACTCCAGATCTAATACTGTCTACTGGGAATATGATACACTCCCGATCTAATGCTCCACCAGCTGTCTACTGGGCATATGATACACTCCAGATCTAATACTGTCTACTGGGCATATGATACACTCCAGATCTAATACTGTCTACTGGGCATATGATACACTCCGGATATAATACTGTCTACTGGGCATATGCTACACTCCAGATCTAATACTGTCTACTGGGCATATGATACACTCCAGATCTAATACTCCACCATCTGGCTACTGGGCATATGCTACTCTCCAGATCTAATACTGTCTACCTGGCATATGATACATTCCAGATCTAATACTTCACCATCTGGCTACTAGGCATATGATACACTCCGGATCTAATACTCCACCATCTGGCTACTGGGCATATGATACACTCCAGATCTAATACTGGCTACTGGGCATATGATACACTCCAGATCTAATACTCCACCAGCTGGGAACTGGTCAGATGATACACTCCAGATCTAATGTTGTCTACTGGGCAGATGATACACTCCAGATCTAATACTGTCTACTGGTCAGATGATACACTCCAGATCTAATACTGGCTACTGGGCATATGATACACTCCAGATCTAATACTCTCTACTGGGCATATGATACACTCCAGATCTAATACTCTCTACTGGGAATATGATACACTCCAGATCTAATACTGTCTACTGGGAATATGATACACTCCAGATCTAATACTCCACCATCTGGCTACTGCTCAGATGATAAACTCCAGATCTAATACTCCACCAGCTGTCTACTGGGCATATGATACACTCCAGATCTAATACTGTCTACTGGGCATATGCTACACTCCAGATCTAATACTGTCTACTGGGCATATGATACACTCCAGATCTAATACTGGGCATATGATACATTCCAGAACTAATACTTCACCATCTGGCTACTGGGCATATGATACACTCCGGATCTAATACTCCACCATCTGGCTACTGGGCATATGATACACTCCAGATCTAATACTGTCTACTGGGCATATGATACACTCCAGATCTAATACTGTCTACTGGGCATATGATACATTCCAGATCTAATACTCCACCATATGGCTACTGGGCATATGATACACTCCAGATCTAATACTCTCTACTGGGCATATGATACATTCCAGATCTAATACTCCACCATCTGGGTACTGGGCATATGATACACTCCAGATCTAATACTGTCTACTGGGCATATGATACACTCCAGATCTAATACTGTCTACTGGGCATATGATACACTCCAGATCTAATACTCCACCAGCTGGGTACTGGTCAGATGATACACTCCAGATCTAATGTTGTCTACTGGGCAGATGATACACTCCAGATCTAATACTGTCTACTGGGCAGAAGATACACTCCAGATCTAATACTCCACCATATGGCTACTGGTCAGATATTACACTCCAGATATAATACTGTCTACTGGGTAGATGATACACTCCAGATCTAATACTGTCTACTGGGCAGATGATACACTCCAGATCTAATACTTCACCAGCTGGCTACTGGTCTTATGATACACTCCAGATCTAATACTCCACCAGTTGGCTACTGGTCAGATGATACCTTCCAGATCTAATACTGTCTACTGGGCATATGATACACTCCAGATATAATACTCCACCAGCTGGCTACTGGTCATATGATACATTCCAGATCTAATACTTCACCAGCTGGCTACTGGTCATATGATACACTCCAGATCTAATACTCCACCAGTTGGCTACTGGTCATATGATACCTTCAAGATCTAATACTGTCTACTGGGCATATGATACACTCCAGATCTAATACTCCACGATCTGGCTACTGGCCATATGATACACTCCAGATCTAATACTCCACCAGTTGGCTACTGGTCGGATGATACCTTCCAGATCTAATACTGTCTACTGGGCATATGATACACTCCAGATACAATACTCCACCAGCTGGCTACTGATCATATGATACACTCCAGATTTAATACTCCACCATCTGGCTACTGGTCATATGATACACTCCAGATATAATACTTCACCAGCTGGCTACTGGTCATATGATACACTCCAGATCTAATACTCCAGCAGCTGGCTACTGGTCAGATGATACACTCCAGAACTAGTATTGGCTACTGGACAGATGATACACTCCAGATATAATACTGTCTACTGGGCAGATGATACACTCCAGATCTAATACTGTCTACTGGGTAGATGATACACTCCAGATCTAATACTGGCTACTGGGTAGATGATACACTCCAGATCTAATACTGGCTACTGGGCAGATGATACACTCCAGATCTAATACTGGCTACTGGTCAGATGATACACTCCAGATATAATACTCTACCAGATGGCTACTGGTCAGATGATACCCTCCAGATATAATACTGTCTACTGGGCATATGATACCCTTCAGATCTAATACTCCACCAGCTGGCTCCGGGGCAGATGATACCCTCCAGATCTAATACTCCACCATATGGCTACTGGGCAGATGATACACTCCAGATCTAATAGTCTAATATTCCACCAGCTGGCTACTGGGCAGATGCTACACTCCAGATATAATACTCCACCAGTTGGCTACTGGGCAGATGATACCCTCCAGGTCTAATACTATCTACTGGGCATATGATACACTCCAGATTTAATACTCCACCAACTGGCCACTGGTCAGATGATACCCTCCAGATCCAATAATGTCTACTGGGCATATGATACATTCCAGATCTAATACTCTACCAGATGGCTACTGGGCAGATGATACACTCCAGATCTAATACTCTACCAGCTGGCTACTGGGCAGATAATACCCTCCAGATCTAATACTTAAGCTAAGAGGTTTTTTGCAGGCATGGTATTAAAAATGTATTGCTTTCAAGCTAATGAAAATAAAGACAAAATACAACACACCGTTAGAACAATCAAATATCCAATCAGAAAATCTTCAAAAACGAAAAAAACCTTGATACTCCACACACACACACATATGATCGATCCCTTCTCTAGCTTTCTAAAGTCAATTTAATAAATTCATAAATTTTATAAGAAAGGAAGGAACATGAGTTCAGGCGCAGAGTGCCCAAATCAGAGGATATTCTGGACACATAAGACCAACGGTACAACACAACCTGGAATGAGATTGAATGGTCCGAAGAAGTCAGCTTCTCAAATTATTAATTGACTTTATAACTATATAATAACGCATAGATTTTGAACGTTATGTCTATTTTCCTAATGTGAACTTTCTATTTACAACATCTTAGCAGCAACTCCATGTGGAGTTCATATCTTTCTGACGATATTCCAGGGCTCGTTATTCCTACCAGGGTTTCCATGATAGAGTGTTGCTGCTAGCAAGGAAGCTGCTGAACCAAGTGTTCCTAGTGGCTAAGTTGAAGTGATGAAAGTTATACGTTCGTCGTCGTGTGTTATATATCTACGTGTTTATTAGGTAACGGTAGCACAATATCTGTGTTACAGATGGCAATGGATATGTCACAATCCTGTCCTTCCCTCTTTCATGACTTTGAGCCGTAATGAAAGCGGGAGGTTTGGCGCTTTAAAATCTGATTCAACCCGCCATTTCTTTAGAAATGCCTGTACCAAGTCAGGGTCATTACGGTTTTCAGTTTTCCGGTTGTTGACTAATTTTGTCTGTTTATATACTTATGAGTTTTGACTTTCCCTTTGTAAGATTGTTCGGAGTTCGGTAATTTTGTTATTACCCTTATTTATCACCGGTTTTGTAACAAGAATAGCATTCTACGACTTCCGCGTAAAAACGTTGTTCATTTCGCCTTTACTCCTGCTTGATTTGTATGATGTTCATGTTTTATTAAGTGTATTGCTTTACGTATGCTGGTGACCGGTACGATTTATACATCAGACCATCACCAGATGATGCACGTGTCACTTAGCGGTAACACGACGTGTGATACTAATTGAGAAGGAATTGCTTGCACTTCCTGAACACCCGAGGTCACCCTCGGTTTTTAGTGCGATTGGTGTTTCTCATTCATCAGTGGCGACCATTGTTTGTCCGTTTTTCTTTTAGCCGTGGTATTGTCTGTTCTTCGATTTACAGCTTTTTGCTACTCATTTGGCATCTCCAAACGCTTGTATTTTATCAGGCTCTAGAATGGTCTATTCCGAACTGCGACTAGGATATGCTTTGATGGAAGATTTTACAATGCACCTAGTGTACTAATAACGACATCACATTTTAAATAACTAATATCAATGAACCTTAAGAGCCGAAAAATATCTTAATTCTCTAAGAAAGTTTCAAGATGTTTTAAATTTGGATAAATTATTGAAAGGCTCACCAATCCTTACTGTAGAGGAGAATACTGAGATATTCGATGCTGTTCACCATTTCATTACTGGTAGTAGAAGATTCACATGATTCAATAAATTTTCCTTTTCTCTGTATTTGGTTATATAACATTGAAAAGTCTTCCCATATATAGCTCCAAATCTTTAAATCTTTCAGTTTAATTAATAGCTGTAAATCTTTCAATTATTCAGGTCTCCCTTCCCCCTCCCCCTTTACCCAATGTGTACTTGCCTATCTCAATCACAATCACTATTTTGTTTAGATATTTCCCCCCTTATTTACTTATTTGTCTCTTCTTCCTCCATCTCTCCCAAATTCTCTTTATTCAATCATAAATATATATACTGAAAAAGAGTTAATTCATATTGATATGGTGGACCTCACTTAATTAGTGATTTTGATTTCATAATTTCAGTTTACATGTTGTATATATTGTGTGTTAAATGTATGTTCAGTCTATCCATCATGCTATGCCAATACATCATCATTAATATTATAAATAATAATAGCTTAAATATAAAGCCATAATTTGGCTATTCCAAATTATATCATACCTATTAACAAGGGAAAAAGGAAGAAAAAGGGGGGGGGGGGGAGGAAAACAACACTTTTCGTATGATTCTGCTATTAATATACATATTATATCATACATATTAACAAAAAAAGAAAAGAAAGGGAAAAATCTTTTTTCTTTTGTTTGTATGATTCTGCTATTAATATACATGTGTTTATGCTTGGTAATTAAGATGAATTGCATGTATACATGATGGGTAGATTGCTCTATGTCTTATGTAAATTGTTTTCTAATTGTTCCATCTTGTTGCTGGAGAGGATTTGTATAGGCATAGCCTGTTATCCAATCCTATTGATTTATCTATAAAATATTTGAAATGAAATGAAAAATACCCAGAGACCTCAAAGTGGGACTTTCAAAAGCCTCTTGTCTAGGGATTGTTAACGTGTAACTATGTCTTGAGTTCAATTAGTGTCTCTATTTTATGTTGTTTTATTGAGGCTTTCATTCTTTTTCAACTTATTTTTTTGTTCTGTTGTTTTATTGAGGCTTTCATCCTTTTCCAACTTTGTTTCAATAAATAATGCCATGTATTGATTATATGATAAAACCCGAGGCTCCATGCAACCTGTAATTGCTCAACTGTTTAATAATTTCTCACTTATTTGTTGTTTTCGTGTAGTGAGGCTATGTCTCAATATACAATGGTTCTGATCAATGATCAATGTACTTATTATGACTGCTAAGTTTTGAAGATGATATATTTGACATTTTTCAGTATTCCACGCTGTAGTCAGATGATATATTTGACATATTTCAGTATTCCACGCGGTAGTCAGATGATATATTTGACATATTTCAGTATTCCACGCGGTAGTCAGATTATACATTTGACATATTTCAGTATTTCACGCAGTAGTCATCTTAGGTTCAAAGGACATAAGAACTTTCTATTGATCAACCATGTGGTTTCCGATGGGAAGATTGAAATGTGAAGCAAACTTACTTACAGACCGACGGACGGACGGACGATTGACGATGGATGCCATGTAATGCCAAAATCTAATAACGTGGGTACAAATGTGATTTTGTGATGATATGATTCAAACTTATGCGTGACAATCAAAGTTACCCATCTATTCCATATTTGTGATTGCCCTTTCTATTTTTACGTAATATCTGATAGCTAGTAGACATTACGTTAAAACAAATCAAATAAATTCTGTATGTGAAACTTACACGACAACTTATCTTTGATTTCTCCATTAATCATGTTACTGTTGGTGTATATAAATTGTGTTTTAGAGTATTATTGCATTATAGATTGAAATAATTCAGTTTGAATGCAATCTTGACGCAGGATCACATCCTATTTTGAGTTTCATTTTAATAGAGATAATATTAATTAAACACAGACATTTTATAAAAAAAATCTCTTAATAAACATGAAATGTACTTGAAATAAACATTTATGTTAAACAGATTAGTTGTATTAAGTACCATTTTGGAGTGTAAATCATACATATATTCTGATGACAGATTGATTTGGTATATTAAACAAGATTTAATCATATATCTCTAACTATTAATCTTTTAAATTTCATTAAATGTAAATATTCATTGATTAACATGAGTAGCGACAAGGTGTCATAAAATTACAACATCCGAGTTGTGACAAGGTGTCATAAAATTACAACATCCGAGTTGTGACAAGGTGTCATAAAAATACAACATCCGAGTTGTGACAAGGTGTCATAAAATTACAACATCCGAGTTGTGACAAGGTGTCATAAAATTACAACATCCGAGTTGTGACAAGGTGTCGTAAAATTACAACATCCGAGTTGTGACAAGGTGTTATGAAATTACAACATCCGAGTTGTGACAAGGTGTCGTAAAATTACAACATCCGAGTTGTGACAAGGTGTCATAAAATTACAACATCCGAGTTGTGACAAGGTGTCGTAAAATTACATCATCCGAGTTATAAGGTTAATAAAAAAAACGTTGATATCTAATTTAGTGAGGGCCCGGGTGACTCAATGAGTTAGGTCGTTGGATTACATAACAACTCATACAAGACTATCAGCAATACGGCGCCCGGCTTTGTAAATTACAAAAAAGGCTGCACTCGACTCGCAGCCGCAAGTGATAAAGTTTACCAGTTGCTTGCCCATGGTGGTGGTTCTCTCCAGTTTCTTCCACCTCTAAACTGATCGCCATGATATAGCTGAAATATTGCTGAAAATGGCGTTAAACACCAAAAATCAAATCAATCTAATATAGTGGGCACAACGCGTTTCTGAAATAACCTTCATCATAATTGGGTGGATAACCATATTAGTGAAAAACCATTGTATATAAATAACAGCGGAGTGTTGTTTATATCTTAAAGCTCGTGAATAGTTGAGAAATAATCTGCAATTTCTTTACAGTTTAAAGGGATATTGTCTACTAAAATCGTAATTTTTTCATACCCAAAATTATTGTCGTTTTCCGTACTGACCTTCATAAAATGAAGATTAACACCGAGTTATGCTGCAAAAGATACGATTTTTTGACAAAAAAGACCCAAAACTATCGTTATCAGAATTATTGTCCTGGATGACAATATTCAAATCTATTCATATGGCCTTCTATGTGAACCCGTCTTGAGCATGCGCACTGTTTAGAAACAATAAACAACATGTGGTTCTTGGGCAAAAGAGAAAGTGTTAACGCGTGGAAGAAAAGCGGACTTTGACGGATTCAGAGAGAAAGATGAATAGAAGTGAAGTATCTTCCAAATGGAACAAATGCAGGATATATGTAGGGGATCAGTTGGACCGTTCGAACGAACTCAAGGAAGTGCTACGCGTCCAAACTCGCGCTGAATTTGCAAATATTTTGTTTGATAGGTAAGACGAACATGTTTTTTCCTTCTTTTCTCAATCGTTTTTCATATTTTATGAATTTATGATGATGCCTATGATCATTTTCGGTAGATATTATTCAATATATGTAATCTTGCACCTGGCAACAGCAAATTATTGTCAATGAATAGCATAAAACGGCCGTATTTGCGAGGTAAACGAGCACGAATTTTAACATCCATGCTGCAGCATCCGGGCTACTGGCATAAAAATAGATGAAAATAGATTTGGCCTCGCTCAGGTCAGTGAATAATTAATTAGCTTCCAGTAACGATGGTCAGCTTTTTTATATCGAAAAAACAACGTTTCGTAACGTATTCGCCAATAATTCGGTGTTTAATCTTCATTTTATGAAGGTCAGTACGGAAAACGACAATAATTTTGGGTATGAAAAAATTACGATTGTGGTAGACAATATCCCTTTAATTATTGAAACTTTACTTTTTGGCGATGATAACCTTAAATCTGAGGAACAAAATGCGCAAATTCTTAAATCAATGTAGTTGTACATCAAATAAACGAAACGTTTTACCTCACAGTGATCACACTTCGTATATTGAATTTACATATTTCCTTCTAAATTTGTGTAAATATTTTTTCCTTTGTTGTCTCTTTTTCCACGAATATGGAAATTCTGTATTGTTACGTAAAGGTATATTGAACTCAATATGTTATATAATTTCAAAAATCCTTTTTTTTTGCTCATTCTTTGTTATATAATGTAATTATTATAAGAATTTTAAGAATGTTTTTATTGTCCAATAGAGGGCCCACAAGGGGCAAAGTCATTACAGTGATTCATAAACAATAACATTAAAAAATAAAAATATAAATATTGTACGTTACAATGAACAAAACTGCCCATAAAATATACTAAATACCTATATTAATAATAATTATAATAATAATTAAGTGCCATCGACTATGACATTGTTGGCTACATCAGACATCAATGGTTAATTTACATGTAGTGTAGTGGTCAAGTCCTCCCCGTGTCCTATGCACATGGACAAGTATTGTACGGTAGTTGTACAAATGCAGAGGAAACCAATAAATATGTGGAGAGGGCGTTTGTAAGTTGGAATAACTTGTGTCCGATCCAAATGTTATATAGTTAACAATAAGATAAGTTTAATCTAATCTAACCATTGTATAGTGATCTTATTTGCAAGTATGTATTTTTTTTTTAATTACTATAGTCTTATAAATTGAACTATGCTTTTTTATGTATTTTCTTAACAATGTTTTTTTTTATTTCACTTGTCAGTAAACAGCCTATAAGCACAACTTAATAATTGTAGATAAAACAATTATCTGGGATGACAAATTTAGTCCAAAAAAAAAACGAGACAAATCAAAAAATCAATTATGATACAAGATCAAGGCAAACAAACGCAAATCATGGTGAAACAATATAAATTGATATTATAAGTTCTAACAGAGATAGTGTCAATAAACAACTTATATCCTTTAGTTTTCTTGCAACCAGGTTACTTGGCTTTCCAACCTGTTGACTATTAGCATCCTGGATGAATGTTATTATGAAAACGCGTCGTACACATTAAATAGGATATCCACGTTGTTTATATTATACATATTAAACTTTTACCTTTACCAACCAAAATGGGGTAGTCGTGGTCGTGATCGTATGGTAGTTGGATTTACAACTACCAACGCAATCAGTGCCTATCATCACTGTTGTTGTGAGTTCGAATCTCGATCAGAGCGAGGTGTACAACATTATGTGATAAAGTTTGTCAGTAACTTGCGACAGGTCGTTGGTTTTCTCCGGGTCCTCCGATTTCCTCCACCAATAAAACCGATCGCCGCGATATAACTGAAATATTGTTGAAAGTGGTGTTAAACACCATCAAACAAACAAACCAAGCAAAATGCAAAATAATGAAGTCGGATTTTCATTAAATCCTCTACTATAAATCAGATATTAGTAAAATGAAGCAAAAATACCGCTCTATAGGAACAGTCTTCAATCTAATAGAAAAATAGTAGAAAGAAGCAAAATTAGCATCCCTAGCAAACAAATACATGACCGCTCACCTGGCGTAGTGTAGGCCCTTCAATAAATGTGGCGGGGTTAAGCTAGTTTTATGGGCCCAAACATTTCATTAATGACAAATTGGACTTAGTGATAAGGTTGTATGGAGTACATCTCGCCACGAACTAGAATAGAAATCACAAGTTTGTGGATATTATGCAATGATTACATACGCAATGTAGAATCACCTACCACAACGGCTCCCTATCTATGAGATATTTAACAAATGTTGTGGATGATGCCAGTACGGAATGATGAAAACATTAGATCATTTGAATTATGTTATTGTAATGTATGTACCTTTCCTATTCTTCTTCTTCTTCCCGTCTGGAGTTTACTCTAGGTTGAGTGTTAATACTCCGTTCATGTCCAAACTGTACAGCTAAAAACCAGTCATATTTACAATTAAAATTTAACAATTAAAATTTAACAAAGTATTTACATCTCAGACTGCACAGGGAGGGTAAGAGACCCCCAATCCTGTACGAAACTGGTCGATGGTGGAGACCTCACGTAGTACATGTGGTATGTAGCTCCAAGTAATGATGGTAAGTGGAAAGTAAGAGTACTTGTATACATCTGATCTTGTGTAGATGGTTTTAAATACAGTGTTTTCTCTAGTTCTTACATTTGCTGGTTTAAGTAATGTTGATGGTATATCAACAAGATTGTTTACAATCTTGTACATTAATACGGCTATTGTATTATTATTAGAGAATGTGTCATCAGTTTATTGACAACAAGTCTTCGTGTCATATTCCCGTCATGTTCAGGGAAACAAATTATGATTTATGCTGGTTTTGTTATTGCTGGTTATTTCCAGACAATAGTTTATCTATTTATAGAATAAGTGACTGTGTTGTCCTTCTGTGATAATTATATTGTACATGCATATACCAACATTAATGCCTTATATGGTTAGCAAAAGTTCAACGCTGTCTTGTTTTTTAAACCTAAAATGTTTTTTGCTATCACGAAAGATCTATAAATAATATAAAACAAGCATGGAGACATATGGATGTTCAATGGCGATACGATACAATAAAGGTACACACTTAATGGGTTAAAAATATAGTCAAATCTTCTTTAAAGGGTACTCCTGTATAATAGGATTTATGTCTTATTCATAAATCCATTTATCCGGCTAAACCGGAATATTATTCTTTATTTTAACATGACCCATTATTGAGTAATGCGAATTGCATCTTGGGTAATTCTTTCCAATTTGTGCTCAAAGCAGACGACATGGTTGTTTACAGATACAGAAACAATTTAATGAGTTAAATATATAGTCCAACCTTCTTTAAAGGGTACTTCTGCATAACACACTACTCTCTAGAAGGACATCCTCATTAATGAATAGTGTATATAACTTTAACCTGTATATAAAAGACTGATAAATTGTACATTTTAAGGTTCTCTTTATTGTCCTTTATACACATGTGCGACTGTAATTGTCATTTCCCATTTCTGAGAAGTAGTGGTCTTATTTTCTGCGTATGCTGACAATCGAGAGTTGGAAAAAGTACTTCATATGCGTTCTAGTCATGCCTGACATCCAATCGTAACTACTCGGCCATTCTCGCTACCCTACAAATAACCTCGTATGCATTAGGCGTATAAATTGCACTACTTTTCACATGTCAGTTACATGAAAGTTTGATAAAGTTATATTTTAAACAATTTTCTATATTTCAATTATTTTCATTGATAAAAATTAAAGTTCTAATTAGTTTTGCATGATTAGATTTTACTTAGTATGTCTTCCATATTGGATTTTCGTGGACTATATTTTTGTGCGACTTAACTTAACTTAACTTCCGACAAACAATTTAAGAAGAATTTCTACTATCTACGTACGAGGTTATTTGTAGGGTAGCGAGAATGGCCGAGTAGTTACGATTGGTCTGACATCACCCCATTGCTTTGAATATATAAAATATTTAGGTATTTTCCTTAGCAATGCCCGATCAAGTTTAATTTGAATGAAAGGCATTGATTGATGAATATATAAAATATGTATATAATAATGTTGTGTTAGCAATGACTATGCCAATATAGGGGTCAGGATTGAAGACATAGTGCACGACCCGAAGGGGAGTGCACTATGTCTTCAACCCTGACCACTATATGGCATAGTCATTGCTAACACAACATTATTATTATTATTATGCTGACTGTTATATGTAGACAAAATATATTGAGAACTATTATAATAAAGGAGGTCTTGATATTGGTGACTAATATATTGGATCAGATATTCTTGATAGTGTGAGAATATTCTGTGTTTCATTTAAGGCTTTAAAAATATAAAGATTTTTGAAATTTGAAATTTAATTAACAACAATAACAAGTATCAAAAAACGTTTAGACGACTATGATATATTGACAGATTGGATCCGCCCCCTTGCACGTGGACTAGCTATATATAGCTTGACAAACAGCTGAAAACCCAACCTTCCCCGCGTGAAACTGGTATAGTAGATGTACTATTTTCGCATAGTATATCAAAGCTATATAATTCTTTGTGATATATGCCAAAATATCGTATGAACTTATATTACAAAAGAAATTTACAGAAAGCATAATAATTATTAGTAGTACAATATATTGTGAAGTGTTTACTGAATTTACTCTGAATCCACACAAAATATGTTTATGTGCATTTTTAGGGCTTGTAGATATTTAAAAAATCGATTTCCGTGAATAAATCTTTACCCAAAATTATTTTACATCTAACATTGGTTTACAGATATACACTACTTTTTGTTCAAAATTGATATTTTTTATGATACAAAGGAAAGTTTGAAGATACTAAAGGTGTAATCAGAAGCAAAAAATGTGTAGAAATATTGTAGACAATAGGTATATTTTTCATATTTTAAAAAGTGGATTCCACGAAAATTAAAACGAGAAATAAAATCTTTGATACAAGTATTAAACTTCATAGAATTATTATTAATAATCTCGCGAAGGGAGCTATTTATGACTGAAGCATGGTAAAATTAAATCAATAAAGGAATAATGACGAATACCATTTACTTTGACGAAAACAGAAATCCTTATCATCCATACACTATGCCTATGAAAAAGTTTCAACACATCCGGGTTACCGCTTTTCGAGAACCCTTGAGAACTTACCAAAAAGACACGAAAGGTATCGAAGAGCATCCGGTCCAATCGTAACTACTCGGCCATTCTCACTACGCCTAGTGTAGCGGAAATTGCCGAGTACTCACGATTGATACCGGTTTCGCGACTTTTTCAGGCGGTGCCTGCTTCATATTAGTGTTCATGTACTATGATATGGAAATATTAACATGAAGAACAACAACAAAACAGCACACAATTCCAAAATCCAATATGCCAGCGAAGCTGGCACTTATGGTAGAAATATCGAGAAAAGAAAAATATACTGATGGCCTAAGAATCTTTCGTATACAAGAACTACTTCCTGTATCCTTGGAGATACGCGTACAATATGGCGGCGGCGGCGAGATCACGAGATCACGAGAGTTCGATTGAATGAGACTAGATTCGGCCCCGATATATCTCGGCCCAAAAAACATCCGTTTCAATAGATGGAAAGAGCATCCTTACATTGTACTACAGTACACTCCGAAAAGTATACAAAAGTAAGTAAAATTTCTATTTCAATCATCCCAAGGACTTACATGATTTAAATATTAGATAATGTGGATTTTGCTTCGCTAGCACCTGCTTCATATTAGCAAAATATCGTACAGGCAGAGTGAAAATCGATACCCTTAGCGTACATATAGCATATACATAGTCGCTTATGTTTCTGGATTGGTATAAGCATTTAAAAGTGGCGCAGATAAACCAGTTTTACTGGTCCAAGCCTCCCTTCTTAGTGGAATGATTCTGTCATGTAAGTGCTTTCCACACTTTTTTAAATTTGCTTTAGTGAAAATAGTGTTTTTGGTCATCTCAATATTATTTTTGTTTTATGTCTAACCTTAAATATGAACAGCAGATTTAACATGAATTCTAGCATGACCCCTTCTTTTGCTTTGTGAACAAACGAGCGAGTTATCTCATTGGCACATGCGCTGGTGCATGTGACTGACTTTTCCGTCGTAAATGTACATGTTGATGAATTGTTATCTGCTCGAATTTGGCAGCATAAATTGTGTGCGACATATTCCGCGGACGTAAATATAAATAACCTTCTTCCAATCAAAGTATACTACCGTATTTCTACTCTTAGACATATCAGAATTGGAATAATTCATGGAAGCCAGAATGTGTTTTGAGTTTTATCATGGGTTAAAATGGCTCGGGATAAAATACTAATATCCGCCAACCCATGTTACAACTCAAAACACATTCTGGCTTCCATGATTTATTTCTTAAATATATTATAAACTGAGATAAGGCCAAAAGGGACAAGTTATTTATATGTTCTTTTCTAAACATCTGTTTTGAAACAATGTACTACAATTATCACGTTTTAAAACAATGTACTACAATTATCACGTTTTAAAACAATGTACTACAATTATCACGTTTCATTTAGACAACAGCAGCATTTTCTGAGTGTCGCTGGAGTTCAACAACTTTAATGTTGAGAATTTAAAATGACACCTATTGTATGAATTACAATATCTAACAGCGGTAATTCACGTGGTATACTACTAAAATATATTGGAATATTTTGATTTCTTTGAAATAATAGCAAACAATAAACAATAAGTGATCAATATAGAAATTACACGGCCATTAAATCTTTGTCTGCCAAAAAATTGATTGGTTTCAAATATTTTACTAGACGGATAAAAGATTATTAATTTTCAATAGTTCAGTCCGGTTTGTGTTTACTACTGTGTCCGTTCAGCAAATATTAAGTCAATGAACAAAATCGTGTAAATGTTAGCAGTCAAAATATTGTATTTATAAAACTTGTAAGTCTAAATATTAACTTTGTAATATATGCCATTTTTTACTTCATTAAAGTTATTTTATAATACAAACTGTTTGTCAAAGACTTTCAGATATGGAATGTGTATTTGTTAATACATATTTACTTTATATTACATGCCATTCGTGGCCACGATCAAATGGTAGTTTGCATCTTGTATACCATCACTTCAGTTTTGTGGGTTCCTCTATCGTTTATGGACAGATATACCCGATACTACCTCAAGTTAAGAAAAGTGTCAGTGACTTACAAAGCAATAACGGATGATGTTCTATTACACTGAGTTATAGAGGGATGATTTCAATTTTACCATTGGGAACTTCCCATTCACATGTATTGTAGTAGTATTTCAGCACCTGCATATGAAGTGTATATCTCAAAGTTGAAATGATATTATAGAAATTGTGTTTCCTATTACGATTTCCTTAATAAAACCTGCTGATTACAAGGAAGATACATAACTAATGGTTCCTAATTGTAATGTTCAAATCATCATTTCGGAAGTTTTACTGTCGCCATCATGACTTGGTTAATCGCTAAGAAATGTCTGAGTCACAATTTGTCATTGTCAAATCTAGTCTTTTCTGCATTCGTAACATCACCAAATATGTCTTATCAGTGTTGTTTTAACTTGAATAACACGACGAGTGCCCTAGTGGAGCAGAAACTGTTGATCATTACGACGCGCATGCTTTCACTTCCGGTTTTTAGTTGGATTCGTGTTTCTCAAACGTTGTCTTCCGTGTGGTGTTTCTTGTGCCATTGATTGTCTTTTTGTCTGTTTTTCTTTTTGCCCATGCATTGGGTTTTTTTCTTTTTCCAATTACGGCTTTTGGTTATCCCTTTGGTATCTTCAAACTTCCATTATGGTGAACGTTTCAGTTTAAAATATGTCGAAAGGATGTTTTTTTTAATAATTCAAAAATGATTTTATTAAATTTATGAACATGAGTTAGTACTCAATTTGACAGTTGTTTATTTAGTCATTGTTTTTTAAATAAACACAAGATAATTGCCAGGAATATGTAGGAAGAAAATAGAGTGTGTATTTCATGTAAATATTCAACGGTTGCATACATCTACAGAAAACACTGATCCCATTAACTTAGATGTGTATTCTAACATGACGTCTTTCTTTCGCTTTGTGAACAAACGAGCGATTTCATCGATTGGGTATAATCTCATTGGCACATGCGCCGGTGCATGTCACTGACTTTTCCGTTGTAAAAGTACTTAGTGATGAATTATCGTCTGCTCGATTTTGGCAGCATACATTGTGTGCGACATTGTCCGCAAGCGTAAATATAAATTACCGTCTTCCAATCAAAGTATACTACCGTATTTGTACTCTTAGACATATCAGAATCGGAATAAATCATGGAAGCCAGAATGTGTTTTGAGTTTTAACATGGGTTGGCGGATATTAGTAAATGTTATCCCTATCCGCCATCCCATGTTAAAACTCAAAACACATTCTGGTTTCCATGATTTATTTCTTAAATATAAATATGTAAGAAAGGAAACAAAATTAGATTGTATGATACCATTGCTCTTTCTTCTTGACACAAATATTATATACATTGTTGCAAATGGTATGGTATGGTAATAGACCCCTCATCCCACCCCTTTTTCAGTTGTTTGAACGAACAGTAATTACAGGGATAAGACACAAAGCAAAATTGACAAACGTGAACTTGAATGAATGTGGTGTTAAAAGGTATTATTATATTATATTTATAGTAAATTGATATAATGTTGTGACTTGAAATCAAGATAATCTAGATTGACAAACGAATAGCTATTTAGTCGTATTTTAAGATACAGACCTAGTTTAATATAAATCACAACTGCATTGAACAGTTCAATAATTTTCTGAGAACAGCTTACAAACGTCAATTAATTCACTCACCTAACATGGTTAATAGCGATTAATAATTTAGTCATTGGTTCGTTAATGCTGTTGCTGGTGTCAAACTGAGAACATTTTTCATAATCAGAATCACAGCATTCAGTGTCTAACGAGAGAACATACTAAAGTTAAAACTCCTAGTTTTAAATGAGATGTTTTTAAGGAAATGAATGTTTACGTCGAGATGCTTTATTCTTGTATTGTTTCGCTGTGATAGATGTTTTCATCCGTCATATGTTTTCGAATGACCCATTTTACTTATTTTCTGGGCATGCAGTTGTTTTGCGATATTATTTCGAATTATGAAAAGTTTAAAGATACCAAAGGAACAATCAGAAGCCGTAAATCTAAGATACCAAAGGAACAATCAGAAGCTGTAGTAAATCAAAGAAGGTTAAACAACACAATGACCAAACGAAAAAGGACAAACAACAAAGTTTTCCGAAGTCGATTCTATATTTCTATGCGCTTGTCTTAGTTAAGATGGCAGAACAAAAGGCGGAATTTAAAACAATAAATTTGTATCCTGTTTAAGGACGCACATATAAATATCCAAAGATACTTAACTATGGAAGCTTGTAGAAAAATATTTATTTAACCGAACGGTATCAATGTACATAATCGACGAATTCCACAAATGAGATTACTTAGTGCTTTTTCTTTGTGTTGTTTATCTACCAACAATAGCGATATTTACATATGATGAAAAGTTAGCACAACATTTATCTATAAAGTAAGCTGTAACTAAAGAATAATTTAAACCCAATATATCCCAGTTGGATTATTATTAATTTTAAAGCTTTTCTTCATTAACAAAGAACTGAAATCAATGATCAATAAAAGCTATAAGTGGTACAGTTTGTCTCTTTACTCTTACAATGGTATGACTGTTCTCATATTCTCAATAGTGATGAAAATTTAATTATAATGAAGACACTGGATAAAATTTAATTAATTAACCATTACTACACATCAAAAACTTCCGATCTGTAATTAAAAACAATTCAATTAATGACCACCATCAAGTTGTTTGATAATTGATATATTTAATTAGGAAATAACATGCATTTGGACAGTGTCAGAACTTTTGAAAAATATAAATCCTTAGAAAGAAATCTTTTCAATAATTTGATTAATGGATTCGACGTACTTCCGATATATTTTGATATAAGAAGCCGGAGTGCCTAGCTTATGATCTGAAATATGTCGTTCTAACACGACCAATACTCCAGTTGCTTGCCACTAGCAGAGCAGGAAGTGTCTACCCTTCCGGGACACCTGTAATCACCACCGGTTTAAGTGAGGTTCATCTTGGTCAATTTTCTGTGTAGTATTTTGTGGGTTATTGTTTGTCTTTTTGTTCTTTTTCTTTTGACCATTGTGTTGCCTGTCCTTTTTGGAATTATGTCTTCTGATTTATGTCTTCTGGTTTATGTCTTCTGATATATGTCTTCTGATTTATGTCTTCTGGTTTATGTCTTCTGATTTATGTCTTCTGGTTTATGTCTTCTGATTTATGTCTTCTGGTTTATGTCTTCTGATTTATGTCTTCTGGTTTATGTCTTCTGATTTATGTCTTCTGATTTATGTCTTCTGGTTTGGTATCTTCAAGCTTCTTTTGTTGTATTTGAGCTTTGGTTAAAGTAGGATAATAATAATTTTGAGAAACTATCTGAAATAAAAGAAGGTTCAATAACAACTGTCTGTGAATTGATAAATACTTAATCTACAGTTGTGTGATGTGTTTAAATGTTCTGTGATATAGCGATTTGCTGGACCACATCAAAACATAGTTCACTGTCTTTCTTCAATCGAGATAGTTAAATGTAACTATCGAGAATGGAGAAATATGTCATCCACTGGTAGCAGGATGAGAATATGCTTTATCCTGCAATTTGTGATCTTGAGTACTAATAAAGGGGGTCAAATAAACTTCAGTACCTAATAAAGCATTTCTGGTACCTGATTCATGCAGAGCGACAGAAAGAAATGGTAATAGTATAAGCGCTGACGTCACAGATGACACCATTGAAAACGATTATAACGACGCTTGTCTCAGCTATTTTTAGACAATTTGGCAGTTTGTTTTGTACTTTTTGATATTTCAGGATAAACACAATATATGCTCATAAAATTAATTTGCAGTCGCTGCGAAACAGTATAGAAAAGCTCGCCAAATGCTCAATTTTTTACATGTTTCTAAAGCTCGTACAAATAAATTTTATATTTTCTCACAAAGTATATATACATGTATATTACGAATTTAGTTTGCTACACATATTTTTATTGGTTCTTCAACCCTGAATGTCAGCATATATTCGGAAAACAGACGGGGTATATATTTCAGTCCCCAAAAACGATTAAAACATGGACGACAAAACATTACGCTTCACTGAATCAATGGTATAATACGGAATAATAAATGTATTTTTACCAAATTAAATGCTGGTTTTATACTCAAAACGGCTGCACGAACAAAAAAATATTACAACGGTTAATTCCGTCACAAATACCCGATCGATTCAGCAAACTCCTATGTTCCACGGCTGTACCATAACAAATAAACAAAACGTTGAGCCTTGAAAACTTTCGACGTCATGGGGCCATACCAAGGTTTTATTTACATGTTGTTAACATTTAAATTATTGAAACTGTTTCGCAAACCGGTTGTTTTGTTATGTGATATATTAATGTTATATTTATAAAGCTTATAAAATTTACTACATATGAAACTGTATTGATTTAGAGAAATAGTACAGTATTTTCCTTCATGAGACACCCTATACATGAAATATGACGCGACACATATTTTGACGTCATTGAAGAATGACGTCAAAGGTACGGAAACGGACATCTAGAGATACGAAAAATTAAAATAAAAGAGGCAAATTTATTTAATACAGTTGGATGTTTTTTTTTAAAAAAACCAATGGTTTAATCCGTAATATATCTGTTATTCAGCTATCAGACAGGGTATATAATGTGACATTCCCGGCTTAGGATCCATATTCCCTTGCGCCTCAGGGAATATAGATCCTAAGCCGGGAATGTCACATTATATACCCTGTCTGATAGCTGAATAACATATAATATATATATATATATATATATATAGTATATTTAACCAACTTCATGACTGATTCATTTTGTAATGTTTTAATTAGAAATTATATTTTTTTTAATCAAGAAAACGTGACCTATCTATCTGAATATTATTTGATGATTAAAGGAACACGCTCTCAAAATCCTGGGTAGCATCAATGTTTCAAAACTGTTTTAAAATAAATTAATAGTTGAATACGCTTTTATATATTAATTGAAATGTTATTATGCATAAAGCTTTAAAGATTGTATATTTTTTTAAATATTCGTGTGCAATTAACAGTACAAACACAAATACATATATAATTTCTATGATATTGATACGTTCAACCAGGAAATACAAAATAATTGTTTTATAAAAACAGGGGGGGGGGGGGGGGGGGGTGGGGGGGTTTTGGGGGGTTGGGGGGGGGGGGGGTGTGAACCATTGTTTTCTTATAAATTCGATAAACATGATACTTAGATTTGAATATTGAGTTTCAAAAGTAAACATGCATTTGAAAGAGCCTGCGGAGAGCAACATATACATTGTTGCTGCTCTGCAGATAAAATATTAACAAAACAAATTATGCCGAAGAAAATCATAATGACTTATAAATATCCCCATTATAGTATATTCAAAAAATTACCGGCTATTAACATGACAAAAAAAAGAATATAACATTCGAGATATCTAAAAGGTGGTAAGGCCGAGACTAGACCTTCTGAAGCTATGTCATAAAGTCATTAAAAGGCTAGTAACATATAGTAAGGCCGAGACTAGACCTACCGAAGCCATGTCATCAAGTCATTGAAAGGCCAGTAATATATAGTAAGGCCCAGACTAGACCTTCTGAAGCTATGTCATAAAGTCATTTAAAGGCTAGTAATATATAGTAGGGCCGAGACTAGACCTTCCGAAGCCATGTCATGAAGTCATTAAAAGGCCAGTAATAGATAGTAAGGCTGAGACTAGACCTTCCGAAGCCATGTCATCAAGTCATTTAAAGGCTAGTAATATATAGTAAGGCCGAGACTAGACCTTCCGAAACCATGTCATGAAGTCATTAAAAGGCCAGTAATAGATAGTAAGGCTGAGACTAGACCTTCCGAAGCCATGTCATCAAGTCATTTAAAGGCTAGTAATATATAGTAAGGCCGAGACTAGACCTTCCGAAGCCATGTCATGAAGTCATTAAAAGGACAGTAATATATAGTAAGGCCGAGACTAGACCTTCCGAAGCCATGTCATCAAGTCATTTAAAGGCTAGTAATATATAGTAAGGCCGAGACTAGACCTTCCGCAGCCATGTCATGAAGTCATTAAAAGACCAGTAATAGATAGTAAGGCTGAGACTAGACCTTCCGAAGCCATGTCATCAAGTCATTAAAAGGCCAGTAATAAATAGTAAGGCAGAGACTAGACCTACCGATGCCATGCCATAAAGTCATTAAAAGGCCTGTAACATACAGTAAGGCCGAGACTAGACCTTCCGAAGCCATGTCATAAAGTCATTAAAAGGCTAGTAATATATAGTAAGGCCGAGAATATATCTACCGAAGCCATGTCATCAAGTAATTAAAAGGCTAGTAATACATAGACTATAGTAAGGCCGAGACTAGACCTTCCGAAGCCATGTCATAAAGTCATTAAAAGGTTAGTAATACATAGTAAGGCCGAGACTAGACCTACCGAGGCCATGTCTTAGAGTCATTAAAAGGCTAGTAATATATAGTAAGGCCGAGACTAGACCTTCCGAAGCCATGTCATAAAGTCATTAAAAGGTTAGTAATATATAGTAAGGCCAAGACTAGACCTTCCGAAGCCGTGTCATAAAGTCATTAAAAGGCTAGTAATACATAATAAGGCCGAGACTAGACCTTCCGAAGCCATGTCATAAAGTCATTAAAAGGCCAGTAATACATAATAAGGCCGAGACTAGACCTTCCGAAGCCTTCTCATAAAGTCATTAAAAGGCCAGTAATATCTAGTAAGGCCGATACTAGACCTTCCGAAGCCATGTCATCAAGTCATTAAAAGGCCAGTAATAAATAGTAAGGCAAAGACTAGACCTACCGATGCATTTGAAAGAGCCTGCGGAGAGCAACATATACATTGTTGCTGCTCTGCAGATAAAATATTAACAAAACAAATTATGCCGAAGAAAATCATAATGACTTATAAATATCCCCATTATAGTATATTCAAAAAATTACAGGCTATTAACATGACAAAAAAAAGAATATAACATTCGAGATATCTAAAAGGTGGTAAGGCCGAGACTAGACCTTCTGAAGCTATGTCATAAAGTCATTAAAAGGCTAGTAACATATAGTAAGGCCGAGACTAGACCTACCGAAGCCATGTCATCAAGTCATTAAAAGGCCAGTAATATATAGTAAGGCCCAGACTAGACCTTCTGAAGCTATGTCATAAAGTCATTTAAAGGCTAGTAATATATAGTAGGGCCGAGACTAGACCTTCCGAAGCCATGTCATGAAGTCATTAAAAGTCCAGTAATAGATAGTAAGGCTGAGACTAGACCTTCCGAAGCCATGTCATCAAGTCATTTAAAGGCTAGTAATATATAGTAAGGTCGAGACTAGACCTTCCGAAACCATGTCATGAAGTCATTAAAAGGCCAGTAATAGATAGTAAGGCTGAGACTAGACCTTCCGAAGCCATGTCATCAAGTCATTTAAAGGCTAGTAATATATAGTAAGGCCGAGACTAGACCTTCCGAAGCCATGTCATGAAGTCATTAAAAGGACAGTAATATATAGTAAGGCCGAGACTAGACCTTCCGAAGCCATGTCATCAAGTCATTTAAAGGCTAGTAATATATAGTAAGGCCGAGACTAGACCTTCCGCAGCCATGTCATGAAGTCATTAAAAGGCCAGTAATAGATAGTAAGGCTGAGACTAGACCTTCCGAAGCCATGTCATCAAGTCATTAAAAGGCCAGTAATAAATAGTAAGGCAGAGACTAGACCTACCGATGCCATGCCATAAAGTCATTAAAAGGCCTGTAACATACAGTAAGGCCTAGACTAGACCTTCCGAAGCCATGTCATAAAGTCATTAAAAGGCTAGTAATATATAGTAAGGCCGAGAATATATCTACCGAAGCCATGTCATCAAGTAATTAAAAGGCTAGTAATACATAGACTATAGTAAGGCCGAGACTAGACCTTCCGAAGCCATGTCATAAAGTCATTAAAAGGCTAGTAATACATAGTAAGGCCGAGACTAGACCTACCGAGGCCATGTCTTAGAGTCATTAAAAGGCTAGTAATATATAGTAAGGCCGAGACTAGACCTTCCGAAGCCATGTCATAAAGTCATTAAAAGGTTAGTAATATATAGTAAGGCCAAGACTAGACCTTCCGAAGCCGTGTCATAAAGTCATTAAAAGGCTAGTAATACATAATAAGGCCGAGACTAGACCTTCCGAAGCCATGTCATAAAGTCATTAAAAGGCCAGTAATACATAATAAGGCCGAGACTAGACCTTCCGAAGCCTTCTCATAAAGTCATTAAAAGGCCAGTAATATCTAGTAAGGCCGATACTAGACCTTCCGAAGCCATGTCATCAAGTCATTAAAAGGCCAGTAATAAATAGTAAGGCAGAGACTAGACCTACCGATGCCATGCCATAAAGTCATTAAAAGGCCAGTAACATACAGCAAGGCCGAGACTAGACCTTCCGAAGCCATGTCATAAAGTCATTAACAGGCTAGTAATATATAGTAAGGCCGAGACTAGACCTGCCGTAGTCATGTCATAAAGTATTTAAAAGGCCAGTAATATATAGTAAGACCGAGAATAGATCTACCGAAGCCATGTCATCAAGTAATTGAAAGGCTTGTAATACATAGTAAGGCCGAGACTAGACCTTCCGAAGCCATGTCATAAAGTCATTAAAAGGCTAGTAATACATAGTAAGGCCGAGACTAGACCTACCGAGGCCATGTCATAGAGTCATTAAAAGGCTAGTAATATATAGTAAAGCCGCGACCAGACCTTCTGAAGCAATGTCATAAAGTCATTAAAGGGCTAGTAATACATTGTAAGGCCGAGATTAGACCTTCTGAAGCCATGTCATAAAGTCATTAAAAGGCTAGTAATACATTGTAAGGCCGAGACTAGACTTTCTGAAGCCATATCATAAAGTCATTAAACAGCTAGTAATACATAGTAAGGCCGAGACTAGACCTACCGAAGCCATGTCATCAAGTCATTAAAAGGCTAGTAATATATAGTAAGGCCGAGACTAGACCTTCCGAAGCCATGTCATAAAGTAATTAAAAGGCTAGTAATACATTGTAAGGCCGAGACTAGACCTTCTGAAGCCATGTCATACAGTCATTAAAAGGCTAGTAATACATTGTAAGGCCGAGACTAGACCTTCTGAAGCCATGTCATACAGTCATTAAAAGGCTAGTAATATATAGTAAGGCCGAGACTAGACCTTCCGAAGCCATGTCATAAAGTAATTAAAAGGCTAGTAATACATTGTAAGGCCGAGACTAGACCTTCTGAAGCCATGTCATACAGTCATTAAAAGGCTAGTCATGTCATAAAGTATTTAAAAGGCCAGTAATATATAGTAAGACCGAGAATAGATCTACCGAAGCCATGTCATCAAGTAATTGAAAGGCTTGTAATACATAGTAAGGCCGAGACTAGACCTTCCGAAGCCATGTCATAAAGTCATTAAAAGGCTAGTAATACATAGTAAGGCCGAGACTAGACCTACCGAGGCCATGTCATAGAGTCATTAAAAGGCTAGTAATATATAGTAAAGCCGCGACCAGACCTTCTGAAGCAATGTCATAAAGTCATTAAAGGGCTAGTAATACATTGTAAGGCCGAGATTAGACCTTCTGAAGCCATGTCATAAAGTCATTAAAAGGCTAGTAATACATTGTAAGGCCGAGACTAGACTTTCTGAAGCCATATCATAAAGTCATTAAACAGCTAGTAATACATAGTAAGGCCGAGACTAGACCTACCGAAGCCATGTCATCAAGTCATTAAAAGGCTAGTAATATATAGTAAGGCCGAGACTAGACCTTCCGAAGCCATGTCATAAAGTAATTAAAAGGCTAGTAATACATTGTAAGGCCGAGACTAGACCTTCTGAAGCCATGTCATACAGTCATTAAAAGGCTAGTAATACATTGTAAGGCCGAGACTAGACCTTCTGAAGCCATGTCATACAGTCATTAAAAGGCTAGTAATATATAGTAAGGCCGAGACTAGACCTTCCGAAGCCATGTCATAAAGTAATTAAAAGGCTAGTAATACATTGTAAGGCCGAGACTAGACCTTCTGAAGCCATGTCATAAAGTCATTAAAAGGATAGTAATCAATTGTAAGGCCGACACTAGACCTTCCGAAGCCATGTCATAAAGTCATTAAAAGGCCAGTAATCAATAGTAAGGTCGAGACTAGACCTCCCGAAACCATGTCATAAAGTCATTAAAAGGCTAGTAATATATAGTAAGGCCGAGACTAGACCTTCCATAGTCATGTCATCAAGTAATTAAAAGGCCAGTAATATATAGAAAGACCGAGAATAGATCTACCGAAGCCATGTCATCAAGTAATTGAAAGGCTAGTAATACATAGTAAGGCCCAGACTAGACCTTCCGAAGCCATGTCATAAAGTCATTAAAAGGCCAGTAATATATAGTAAGGCCGAGACTAGACCTACCGAAGCCATGTCATAAAGTCATTAAAAGGCTAGTACTATATAGTAAGGCCGAGACTAGACCTTCCGTAGTCATGTCATAAAGTAATTAAAAGGCTAGTAATACATAGTAAGGCCGAGACTAGACCTACCGAGGCCATGTCATAGAGTTATCAAAAGGTTAGTAATATATAGTAAAGCCGCGACCAGACCTTCTGAAGCATTGTCATAAAGTCATTAAAAGGCTAGTAATACATTGTAAGGTCGAGACTAGACCTTTCTGAAGCCATATCATAAAGTCATTAAACAACTAGTAATACATAGTGAGGCCGGGACTAGACCTACCGAAGCCATGTCATAAAGTCATTAAAAGGCTAGTAATATATAGTAAGGCCGAGACTAGACCTACCGAAGCAATGTCATAAAGTCATTAAGAGGACAGTAATATATAGTAAGGCCGAGACTAGACATACCGAGTCCATGTCTTAGAGTCATTAAAAGGCTAGTAATATATAGTAAGGCCGAGACTAGACCTTCCGAAGCCATGTCATAAAGTCATTTAAAGGCTAGTAATATATAGTAAGGCCGAGACTAGACCTTCCGAAGCCATGTCATGAAGTCATTAAAAGGCCAGTAATATATAGTAAGGCCGAGACTAGACCTTCCGAAGCCATGTCATCAAGTCATTTAAAGGCTAGTAATATATAGTAAGGCCGAGACTAGACCTTCCGAAGCCATGTCATAAAGTCATTTAAAGGCTAGTAATATATAGTAAGGCCGAGACTAGACCTTCCGAAGCCATGTCATGAAGTCATTAAAAGGACAGTAATATATAGTAAGGCCGAGACTAGACCTTCCGAAGCCATGTCATCAAGTCATTTAAAGGCTAGTAATATATAGTAAGGCCGAGACTAGACCTTCCGAAGCCATGTCATCAAGTCATTAAAAGGCCAGTAATAAATAGTAAGGCAGAGACTAGACCTACCGATGCCATGCCATAAAGTCATTAAAAGGCCAGTAACATACAGTAAGGCCGAGACTAGACCTTCCGAAGCCATGTCATGAAGTCATTAAAAGGCTAGTAATATATAGTAAGGCCGAGAATAGATCTACCGAAGCCATGTCATCAAGTATTTAAAAGGCTAGTAATACATAGACTATAGTAAGGACGAGACTAGACCTTCCGACGCCATGTAATAAAGTCATTACAAGGCTAGTAATACATAGTAAGGCCGAGACTAGACCTACCGAGGCCATGTCTTAGAGCCATTAAAAGGCTAGTAATACATAGTAAGGCCGAGACTAGACCTTCCGAAGCCATGTCATAAAGTCATTAAAAGGCTAGTAATATATAGTAAGGCCGAGAATAGACCTACCGAGGCCATGTCATAGAGTTATCAAAAGGTTAGTAATATATAGTAAAGCCGCGACCAGACCTTCTGAAGCAATGTCATAAAGTCATTAAAAGGCTAGTAATACATTGTAAGGCCGAGATTAGACCTTCTGAAGCCATGTCATAAAGTCATTAAAAGGCTAGTAATACATTGTAAGGCCGAGACTAGACTTTCTGAAGCCATATCATAAAGTCATTAAACAGCTAGTAATACATAGTAAGGCCGAGACTAGACCTACCGAAGCCATGTCATAAAGTCATTAAAAGGCTAGTAATACATAGACTATAGTAAGGCCGAGACTAGACCTTCCGAAGCCATGTCATAAAGTCATTAAAAGGCTAGTAATACATAGTAAGGCCGAGACTAGACCTACCGAGGCCATGTCTTAGAGTCATTAAAAGGCTAGTAATATATAGTAAGGCCGAGACTAGACCTTCCGAAGCCATGTCATAAAGTCATTAAAAGGTTAGTAATATATAGTAAGGCCAAGACTAGACCTTCCGAAGGCGTGTCATAAAGTCATTAAAAGGCCAGTAATACATAATAAGGCCGAGACTAGACCTTCCGAAGCTATGTCATAAAGTCATTAAAAGGCCAGTAATACATAATAAGGCCGAGAATAGACCTTCCGAAGCTTTCTCATAAAGTCATTAAAAGGCCAGTAATATCTAGTAAGGCCGAGACTAGACCTTCCGAAGCCATGTCATGAAGTCATTAAAAGGCCAGTAATATATAGTAAGGCCGAGACTAGACCTTCCGAAGCCATGTCATAAAGTCATTAAAAGGCTAATAATATATAGTAAGGCCAAGACTAGACCTTCCGAAGCCATGTCATAAAGTCATTAAAAGGCCAGTAATACATAATAAGGCCGAGACTAGACCTTCCGAAGCCATGTCATAAAGTCATTAAAAGGCCAGTAATACATAATAAGGCCGAGACTAGACCTTCCGAAGCCTTCTCATAAAGTCATTAAAAGGCCAGTAATATCTAGTAAGGCCGATACTAGACCTTCCGAAGCCATGTAATCAAGTCATTAAATGGCCAGTAATAAATAGTAAGGCAGAGACTAGACCTACCGATGCCATGCCATAAAGTCATTAAAAGGCCAGTAACATACAGTAAGGCCGAGACTAGACCTTCCGAAGCCCTGTCATAAAGTCATTAACAGGCTAGTAATATATAGTAAGGCCGAGACTAGACCTTCCGTAGTCATGTCATAAAGTAATTAAAAGGCCAGTAATATATAGTAAGACCGAGAATAGATCTACCGAAGCCATGTCATCAAGTAATTGAAAGGCTTGTAATACATAGTAAGGCCGAGACTAGACCTTCCGAAGCCATGTCATAAAGTCATTAAAAGGCTAGTAATACATAGTAAGGCCGAGACTAGACCTACCGAGGCCATGTCATAGAGTCATTAAAAGGCTAGTAATATATAGTAAAGCCGCGACCAGACCTTCTGAAGCAATGTCATAAAGTCATTAAAAGGCTAGTAATGCATTGTAAGGCCGAGATTAGACCTTCTGAAGCCATGTCATAAAGTCATTAAAAGGCTAGTAATACATTGTAAGGCCGAGACTAGACTTTCTGAAGCCATATCATAAAGTCATTAAACAGCTAGCAATACATAGTAAGGCCGAGACTAGACCTACCGAAGCCATGTCATCAAGTCATTAAAAGGCTAGTAATATATAGTAAGGCCGAGACTAGACCTTCCGAAGCCATGTCATAAAGTAATTAAAAGGCTAGTAATACATTGTAAGGCCGAGACTAGACTTTCTGAAGCCATGTCATACAGTCATTAAAAGGCTAGTAATATATGGTAAAGCCCAGACTAGAATTTCCGAAGCCATGTCATAAAGTCTTTAATAGGCCAGTAATATATAGTAAAGCCAAGACTAGATTTTTCGAAGACATGTCATAAAGTCATTAAAAGGCCAATAATCAATAGTAAGGCCGAGACTAGACCTACCGAAGCCATATCATCAAGTCATTAAACGGCTAGTAATGTATAGTAAGGCCGAGAATAGACCTTCCGAAGCCATGTGGTAAAATCATTAAAAGGCTAGTAATACATAGTAAGGCCGAGACTATACCTTCCAAGGCAATGTCATAAAGTAATTAAAAGGCTAGGAATGTATAGTAAGGCCGAGACTAGACCTTCCAAAGCCATGTCATAAAGTCATTAAAAAGCCAGTAATAGATAGTAAGGCCGAGACTAGACCTTCCGAAGCCATATCATAAAGTCATTAAATGGCTAGTAATCAATAGTAAGGCCGAGACTAGACCTTCCGAAGCCATATCATAAAGTCATTAAATGGCTAGTAATCAATAGTAAGGCCGAGACTAGACCTTCCGAAGCCATGTCATAAAGTCATTAAATGGCTAGTAATCAATGGTAAGGCCGAGACTAGACCTTCCGAAGCCATGTCATAAAGTCATTAAAAGGCCAGTAATCAATAGTAAGGCCGAGACTAGACCTACCGAAGCCATGTCATAAAGTCATTAAAAGGCTAGTACTATATAGTAAGGCCGAGACTAGACCTTCCGTAGTCATGTCATAAAGTAATTAAAAGGCCAGTAATATATAGTAAGACCGAGAATAGATCTACCGAAGCCATGTCATCAAGTAATTAAAAGGCTTGTAATACATTGTAAGGCCGAGACTAGACCTTCCGAAGCCATGTCATAAAGTCATTAAAAGGCTAGTAATACATAGTAAGGCCGAGACTAGACCTACCGAGGCCATGTCATAGAGTTATCAAAAGGTTAGTAATATATAGTAAAGCCGCGACCAGACCTTCTGAAGCAATGTCATAAAGTCATTAAAAGGCTAGTAATACATTGTAAGGCCGAGATTAGACCTTCTGAAGCCATGTCATAAAGTCATTAAAAGGCTAGTAATACATTGTAAGGCCGAGACTAGACTTTCTGAAGCCATATCATAAAGTCATTAAACAGCTAGTAATACATAGTAAGGCCGAGACTAGACCTACCGAAGCCATGTCATAAAGTCATTAAAAGGCTAGTAATATATAGTAAGGCCGAGACTAGACCTACCGAAGCAATGTCATAAAGTCATTAAGAGGACAGTAATATATAGTAAGGCCGAGACTAGACCTACCGAGGCCATGTCTTAGAGTCATTAAAAGGCTAGTAATATATAGTAAGGCCGAGTCTAGACCTTCCGAAGCCATGTCATGAAGTCATTAAAAGGCCAGTAATACATTGTAAGGTCGAGACTAGACCTTTCTGAAGCCATATCATAAAGTCATTAAACAGCTAGTAATACATAGTAAGGCCGAGATTAGACCTTCTGAAGCCATGTCATAAAGTCATTAAAAGGCTAGTAATACATTGTAAGGCCGAGACTAGACTTTCTGAAGCCATGTCATGAAGTCATTAAAAGGCCAGTAATATATAGTAAGGCCGAGACTAGACCTTCCGAAGCCATGTCATCAAGTCATTAAAAGGCCAGTAATAAATAGTAAGGCCGAGACTAGACCTACCGAAGCCATGCCATAAAGTCATTAAAAGTCAGTAATATATAGTAAGGCCGAGACTAGACCTTCCGAAGCCATGTCATAAAGTCATTAAAAGGCTAGTAATATATAGTAAGGCCGAGACTAGACCTACGGAAGCCAAGTCATCAAGTCATTAAAAGGTTAGTAATACATAGTAAGGCCGAGACTAGACCTTCCGAAGCCATGTCATAAAGTCATTAAAAGGCTAGTAATGCATAGTAAGGCCGAGACTAGACCTACCGAGGCCATGTCATAGAGTCATTAAAAGGCTAGTAATACATTGTAAGGCCGAGACTAGACCTTCTGAAGCCTTGTCATAAAGTCATTAAAAAGCTAGTAATACATTGTAAGGCCGAGACTAGACCTTCTGAAGCCATATCATAAAGTCATTAAAAGGCTAGTAATACATTGTAAGGCCGAGACTAGACCTTCTGAAGCCATGTCATAAAGTCAATAAAATGCTAGTAATACATTGTAAGGCCGAGACTAGACCTTCTGAAGCCATGTCATAAAGTCATTAAAAGGCTAGTAATACATAGTAAGGCCGATACTAGACCTTCTGAAGCCATGTCATAAAGTCATTAAAAGGCTAGTAATACATTGTAAAGCCGAGACTAGACCTTCTGAAGCCATGTCATAAAGTCATTAAAAGGCTAGTAATATATAGTAAGGCCGAGACTAGACTTTCCGAAGCCATGTCATCAAGTCATTAAAAGGCTAGTAATACATATATGTAATGCACTATACCAAATAATCCTGTACTTTTAATTATAACGATGCAATTATCCTAGTCAATGTTTTGTTGCTTGGTGTGAGATAGCGGCTTCAAATATCAATTTTACGTGATAAAATCTGAATGAAATTTAATTGTGCAGAAATTGATCTGTTTTAATTGTCATCCATTAACCAAACCTTCTCATATCTTTCTGTGTACATATAACCAGATTTTTTTTGTTTTGACGTAGCTAGCGATCTAGATTATGCACGATGAATTCAAAGATCAATGGATGTATCAAATTTCAATCCAGGTGAAATATTAATTAAATTAAGAAAAATACAACATCACGAACTTTATTAAACTAGGTAAATCCATCAATAAATATACTAGAGAAATAAAAAGTGCACAGAAAATTACTTTGTTTAATAAACTATGTATAAATACATCAATAAATAAACCAGAGAAAAAAAGTCTATAGAAATTACTAGCAGGTAAATTCGTCAATAATTATATTAGAAAACAAATGCACAGAAAATTACTTTATTTATAAAACTAGGTAAATCCATCAACAAATATACTAGAGATATAAAAACTGCACAGAAAACTGCTTTATTTATGAAACTAGATAAATCTATCAATGAATATACTAGAGAAAAAAAAGTGCATATAAAATTACTTTATTTATTTAGGTGGGTACATCCATCAACAAATATACTAGACAAATAAAAAGTGCATATAAAATTACTTTATTAAATCCATCAATAAATATACTAGAGAAAAAGTGAACAGAAAATTATCTGCCCTTATTTAGAACTCTACCAATACTTATATAGAAAGGATAGTCATGCCTCTCAAAACTTCAGATGAAAAACAGGATTTAATACTAAAAGTGTTTGATTATTTTGAAGCCGAATCAAAATTGTCACTTGGTGAAAGTGAAATGAACATCTCATGCATGCTTGGGTTCTGGTGACATATTCAAATTAGGTAATCACATGACAGTGAAATGTAAATAAAATCACATGTGTTGCTGTTATTGTTTACACTGGAAGTTGGTAGCAACAAGCATACTAACTCCCTCTGCGCATATCCACATTTGGTACAAATATTTAACATTGAGACCTAATGGGCAACTTTTTGGAAAATAGTGTCAAAATTCTGAAATTATTGTCAGAGTAGGTAGATGATATATGAGTAAATGTGTGAAGAAAAAAAATCAATAAGTTGAACTGTTGATTTTTAATTAATTTTTTAGTCCTGTTTTAGGCTGGTCAAATGGACTATACTAGAGAAATAAAAAATGCACATAAAACTCATTTATTTTTGAAACTATATATAAATCCATCAATGAATATACTAGTGAAATAAAAAGTGCACAGAAAACTGCTTTATTTATGAAATTAGATAAATCTATCAGAAATCAAATCAAATGCACCGACAGTTATTTTATTTCTGGTTAATGCAATCCTCTGACGTCACACTAATATGGAGTATTTTTAATGATCTACAGTTTATTATTTTGTTCTTGCGTATATGAACTTTAACTTTTTACCAACATCTTTTAAGAATTTCGGGACTTGCGGGTTTCTTCACAGACAGAATATTTTCACCTAATTTAAGTTTATATTCAATTGTAGATAATGGTAGTGATCACACTGTTAAGATTCATAGCATTTTATCTTCAACTTGCTGAAACTTTAGACAGTGAGTATTTCTACAATGGACATGATAACAAACAATGACACAAATCAAATGGGTCATTGTTTACATAAGCGTTAGAGAAAACCGAAGGAACAATCAAGAATGGACCATCCAGACGCTCCGACAATGTTGGGCATATAAGACACAGGACGAAGACAAACAATATACAACACAACACAAAAAACTAAAAAGATGAGGAAGACGGGCTCACTTAATATCCGGGGATGACCCCAGGTTATCCCGAGGAGTAATCAGTTCTCCATTCTGATAAGTCACCCTCCATGTCAGTCACTACTATACGCATCAGCACTCCTACAGACAACTAGGGGCAAAGACGAGATCAACATCGTTTTTAAATTAAGTGTCATAGATTTCAGTGGTAGAGTATGATAGGATTTAACACCAAAAATAGCGTATATATAAATATAAAAACATAGATATCTAAATTGTATATTAATTGGCATTTATCATAAGTAATATCAAAACAATTCGTTAGAGATATATAGTCAGAGTGTTGTTATTTAAAGTGCATTACATGATGCAGTTTTCATATTTTATAGTCTTTTTATTTCAGATACCAACTATTTGTGTCGTTATCAGTATCATTATACAGCCATGTCATGGGCGTCCGCACGTGCAGTATGTGAGAGTACAAATAGAACATTGCTAAAGATAGACAGTAGTGGTGAAATGACAAATATAACTAATGTTATTATGCCACGCGTAGAGAAGGTAAAACGAGACCTAGTTACTATCAGGTAAATATTTACGGTAATAGACAGTAGTGCTGAAATGACAAATATATCTAATGTTATTATGCCACACGTAGAGATGGTAATATTTACGGTAATAGACAGTAGTGATGAAATGACAAATATAACTAATGTTATCATGCCACACATAGAGATGTTAATATTTACGGTAATAGACAGTAGTGGTGAAATGACAAATATAACTAATGTTATTATGCCACACGTAGAGATGGTAATATTTACAGTAATAGACAGTAGTGGTGAAATGACAACTATAACTAATATTACTATGCCACACGTAGAGATGGTAATATTTACGGTATTAGACAATAGTGGTGAAATGACAAATATATCTAATGTTATTATGCCACACATAGAGATGGTAATATTTACGATAATAGACAGTAGTGGTGAAATGACATATATATCTAATGTTATCATGCCACACATAGAGATGGTAATATTTACGGTAATAAACAATAGTGGTGAATTGACAAATATATCTAATGTTATCATGCTACACGTAGAGATGGTAATATTTACGGTAATAAACAATAGTGGTGAAATGACAAATATATCTAATGTTATCATGCTACACGTAGAGATGGTAATATTTACGGTAATAGACAGTAGTGGTGAAATGACAACTATATCTAATGTTATCATGCCACACATAGAGATGGTAATATTTACGGTAATAGAGAATAGTAGTGAAATGACAACTATATCTAATGTTACTCTGCCACACGTAGAGATGGTAATGTTTACGGTAATAGACAATAGTGATGAAATGACAAATATAACTAATGTTATCATGCCACACGTAGAGATGGTAATATTTACGGTAATAGAGAATAGTAGTGAAATGACAACTATATCTAATGTTATCATGCCACACGTAGAGATGGTAACATTTACGGTAATAGACAGTAGTGATGAAATGACAATTATATCTAATGTTATCGTGCCACACGTAGAAATGGTAACATTTGCGGTAATAGACAGTAGTGGTGAAATGACAAATATATCTAATGTTATCATGCCACACGTAGAGATGGTAGCATTTACTGTAATAGACAATAGTGGTGAAATGACAAATATATCTAATGTTATCATACCACACGTAGAGATGGTAATATTTACGGTAATAAACGGTAGTGGTGAAATGACAAATATATCTAATGTTATTATGCTACACGTAGAGATGGTAATATTTACGGTAATAGACAGTAGTGGTGAAATGACAAATATATCTAATGTTATTATGCTACACGTAGAGATGGTAATATTTACGGTAATAGAGAGTAGTGGTGAAATGACAAATATATCTAATGTTATTATGCTACACGTAGAGATGGTAATATTTACGGTAATAGACAATAGTGATGAAATGACAAATATAACTAATGTTATTATGCCACACGTAGAGATGGTAATATTTACGGTAATAGACAGTAGTGGTGAAATGACAAATATATGTAATGTTATTATGCCACACGTAGAGATGGTAATATTTACGGTAATAGAGAGTAGTGGTGAAATGACAAATATAACTAATGTTATTATGCCACACGTAGAGATGGTAATATTTATGGTAATAGACAGTAGTGGTGAAATAACAAATATATGTAATGTTATTATGCCACACGTAGAGATGGTAATATTTACGGTAATAAACGGTAGTGGTGAAATGACAAATATATCTAATGTTATTATGCTACACGTAGAGATGGTAATATTTACGGTAATAGACAGTAGTGGTGAAATGACAAATATATCTAATGTTATTATGCTACACGTAGAGATGGTAATATTTACGGTAATAGAGAGTAGTGGTGAAATGACAAATATATCTAATGTTATTATGCCACACGTAGAGATGGTAATATTTACGGTAATAGACAATAGTGATGAAATGACAAATATAACTAATGTTATTATGCCACACGTAGAGATGGTAGTATTTATGGTAATAGACAGTAGTGGTGAAATGACAAATATATGTAATGTTATTATGCCACACGTAGAGATGGTAATATTTACGGTAATAGACAGTAGTGGTGAAATGACAAATATAACTAATGTTATTATGCCACACGTAGAGATGGTAATATTTATGGTAATAGACAGTAGTGGTAAAATGACAAATATATGTAATGTTATTATGCCACACGTAGAGATGGTAATATTTACGGTAATAGACAATAGTGATGAAATGACAAATATAACTAATGTTGTCATGCTACACGTAGAGATGGTAAGACCAGACCTAGTTACTATCAGGTAAATATTTATGGTAATAGACAGTAGTGGTGAAATGACAAATATATGTAATGGTATTATGCTACACGTAGAGATGGTAATATTTACGGTAATAGACGGTAGTGGTGAAATGACAAATATATCTAATGTTATTATGCTACACGTAGAGATGGTAATATTTACGGTAATAGACAATAGTGGTGAAATGACAAATATAACTAATGTTACTATGCCACACGTAGAGATGGTAATATTTACGGTAATAGACAGTAGTGGTGAAATGACAAATATATCTAATGTTATTATGCCACACGTGGAGATGGTAATATTTACGGTAATAGACAATAGTAGTGAAATTACAAATATATCTAATGTTATCATGCCACACGTAGAAATGGTAATATTTACGGTAATAGACAGTAGTGGTGAAACGATAAATATATCTAATGCTAGTATACCACATGTAGAGATGGTAAATCCAGACCTAGTTACTATCCGGTACATACTGTTATTCCTATTCGTGGAAAGGTGGAAGCATTTTTGTGTCCTTTTCTTATTTCATTTTTTATACATCGCTTCACTTTTATATTTCCAATATAAGAGCACAGTACCAGAGACTTTCATAAATAACAACAGCAATTCAAACACAAAGGCATACCAAAAGGTACACAAGCAACATGTGATGGAAACTAGGCCTTGTCGGGATAAACTTTCAAATAAGACTTTCTATTCTGATACTCAAGAACTGACCAATCAGAACTCTGCAATCAGTTGAAGATATATTGATTTAAGATACAGTTTATCAAGGATAAAATAAATATTAAGAAATGAAACTTAAATGTTATTACTGGCTAAATCAGACATTTTGGTTAGATGATTTTGGGGCATGCGCTTCATGACGTAATATGATATAAATGTCCTGATATAATTGCAAGCTAGAACTACTAATTATACCAGTAGATTGATTCTATTAATAGCAAATATGATGTGTCAGATTTGAACTTTTCAGCTTTGTTAATTACGTCTTCATGGAAACATGAAAGGAAATACTCTCTTTGATATTATCTCTACATGTAGTATTGTATTCATATGGAAGATCTTTATAGCGGTAATAAAAGTTGGTGAACGTTTTCAATAATTTATGTAAACGGTATCGTTGTAAGAGTTTTTCCGTTATCACGAAATTACGCTCATCTTTTTAGTTTCTTTATTGAGTTTTCCGTGTCTTGTGTCTCTTGATTCCTCTCATCTTTTTAGCTTCTTTGTTGTGTTTTCCGTGTCTTGTGTCTCTTGGTTGTCCACTCTTGATTCCTCTCATTTTTTAGTTTCTTTGTTGTGTTTTCCGTGTCTTGTGTCTCTTGGTTGTCCACTCTTGATTCCTCTCATCTTTTTAGTTTCTTTGTTGTGTTTTCCGTGTCTTGTGTCTCTTGGTTGTCCACTCTTGATTCCTCTCATCTTTTTAGTTTCTTTGTTGAGTTTTCCGTGTCTTGTGTCTCTTGATTGCCCACTCTTGATTCCTCTCATCTTTTTAGTTTCTTGTTGTGTTTTCCGTGTCTTGTGTCTCTTGGTTGTCCACTCTTGATTCCTCCCATCATTTTAGTTTCTTTGTTGAGTTTTCTGTGTCTTGTGTCTCTTGGTTGTCCACTCTTGATTCCTCTCATCTTTTTAGTTTCTTTGTTGTGTTTTCCGTATCTTGTGTCTCTTGATTGTCCACTCTTGATTCCTCCCATCTTTTTAGTTTCTTTGTTGTGTTTTCCGTGTCTTGTGTGTCTTGATTGTCCTCTCTTGATTCCTCCCATCTTTTTAGTTTCTTTGTTGTGTTTTCCGGGTCTTGTGTCTTTTGATTGTCCACTCTTGATTCATCTCATCTTTTTAGTTTCTTTGTTGAGTTTTCCATGTCTTGTGTCTCTTGATTCCTCCCATCTTTTTAGTTTCTTTGTTGTGTTTTCCGTGTCGTCTTGTGTCTCTTGATTGTCCACTCTTGATTCCTCCTATGTTTTTAGTTTCTTTGTTGTGTTTTCCGTGTCTTGTGTCTCTTGGTTGTCCACTCTTGATTCCTCTCATCTTTTTAGTTTCTTTGTTGTGTTTCCCGTGTCTTGTGTCTCTTGGTTGTCCACTCTTGATTCCTCTCATCTTTTTAGTTTCTTTGTTGTGTTGTCCGTGTCTTGTGTCTGTTGATTGTCCTCTCTTGATTCCTCCCATCTTTTTAGCTTTTTCGTTGAGTTTTCCGTGTCTTGTGTCTCTTGATTCCACCCATCTTTTTAGTTTCTTTGTTGTGTTTTCCGTGTCTTGTGTCTCTTAATTGTCCACTCTTGATTCCTCTCATCTTTTTAGTTTCTTTGTTGAGTTTTCCGTGTCTTGTGTCTCTTGGTTGTCCACTCTTGATTCATCTCATCTTTTTAGTTTCTTTGTTGAGCTTTCCGTGTCTTGTGTCTCTTGGTTGTCCACTCTTGATTCCTCCTATGTTTTTAGTTTCTTTGTTGTGTTTTCCGTGTCTTGTGTCTCTTGATTGTCCACTCTTGATTCCTCCCATCTTTTTAGTTTCTTTGTCGTGTTTGCCGTGTCTTGTGTCTCTTGGTTGTCCACTCTTGATTCCTCTCATCTTTTTAGTTTCTTTGTTGTGTTTTCCGTGTCTTGTGTCTGTTGATTGTCCTCTCTTGATTCCTCCCATCTTTTTAGCTTCTTTGTTGAGTTTTCCGTGTCTTGTGTCTCTTGATTCATCTCATCTTTTTAGTTTCTTTGTTGTGTTTTCCGTATCTTGTGTCTCTTGATTGTCCACTCTTGATTCCTCTTATCTTTTTAGTTTCTTTGTTGTGTTTTCCGTGTCTTGTGTCTCTTGATTGTCCACTCTTGATTCCTCCCATCTTTTTAGTTTCTTTGTTGTGTCTTCCGTGTCTTGTGTCTCTTGATTGTCCTCTCTTGATTCCTCCCATCTTTTTAGTTTCTTTGTTGTGTTTTCTGTGTCTTGTGTCTCTTGATTGTCCACTCTTGATTCCTCCCATCTTTTTAGTTTCTTTGTTGTGTTTTCCGTGTCTTGTGTCTCTTAATTGTCCACTCTTGATTCATCTCATCTTTTTAGTTTCTTTGTTGTGTTTTCCGTGTCTTGTGTCTCTTGATTGTTCACTCTTGATTCATCTCATCTTTTTAGTTTCTTTGTTGAGTTTTCCATGTCTTGTGTCTCTTGATTCCTCTCATCTTTTTAGTTTCTTTGTTGAGTTTTCCGTGTCTTGTGTTTCTTGATTGTTCACTCTTGATTCAACTCATCTTTTTAGTTTCTTTGTTGAGTTTTCCATGTCTTGTGTCTCTTGATTCCTCCCATCTTTTTAGTTTCTTTGTTGAGTTTTCCGTGTCTTGTGTCTCTTGATTGTCCACTCTTGATTCCTCCTATGTTTTTAGTTTCTTATTTGTGTTTTCCGTGTCTTGTGTCTCTTGGTTGTCCACTCTTGATTCCTCTCATCTTTTTAGTTTCTTTGTTGTGTTTTCGTGTCTTGTGTCTCTTGATTGTTCACTCTTGATTCCTCTCATCTTTTTAGTTTCTTTGTTGTGTTTTCCGTGTCTTGTGTCTCTTGATTGTCCACTCTTGATTCATCTCATCTTTTTAGTTTCTTTGTTGTGTTTTCCATGTCTTGTGTCTCTTGATTCCTCCCATCTTTTTAGTTTCTTTGTTGAGTTTTCCGTGTCTTGTGTCTCTTGATTGTCCACTCTTGATTCCTCCTATGTTTTTAGTTTCTTTGTTGTGTTTTCCGTGTCTTGTGTCTCTTGGTTGTCCACTCTTGATTCCTCTCATCTTTTTAGTTTCTTTGTTGTGTTTCCCGTGTCTTGTGTCTCTTGGTTGTCCACTCTTGATTCCTCTCATCTTTTTAGTTTCTTTGTTGTGTTTTCCGTGTCTTGTGTCTGTTGATTGTCCTCTCTTGATTCCTCCCATCTTTTTAGCTTCTTTGTTGAGTTTTCCGTGTCTTGTGTCTCTTGATTCCTCCCATCTTTTTAATTTCTTTGTTGTGTTTTCCGTGTCTTGTGTCTCTTAATTGTCCACTCTTGATTCCTCTCATCTTTTTAGTTTCTTTGTTGAGTTTTCCGTGTCTTGTGTCTCTTGGTTGTCCACTCTTGATTCATCTCATCTTTTTAGTTTCTTTGTTGAGTTTTCCGTGTCTTGTGTCTCTTGATTGTTCACTCTTGATTCTTCCCATCTTTTTAGTTTCTTTGTTGTGTTTTCCGTGTCTTGTGTCTCTTGGTTGTCCACTCTTGATTCATCTCATCTTTTTAGTTTCTTTGTTGTGTTTTCCGTGTCTTGTGTCTCTTGGTTGTCCACTCTTGATTCCTCTCATCTTTTTAGTTTCTTTGTTGTGTTTTCCGTGTCTTGTGTCTCTTGATTGTCCGCTCTTGATTCCTCCCATCTTTTTAGCTTCTTTGTTGAGTTTTCCGTGTCTTGTGTCTCTTGATTCATCTCATCTTTTTAGTTTCTTTGTTGTGTTTTCCGTATCTTGTGTCTCTTGATTGTCCACTCTTGATTCCTCTCATCTTTTTAGTTTCTTTGTTGTGTTTTCCGTGTCTTGTGTCTCTTGATTGTCCACTCTTGATTCCTCCCATCTTTTTAGTTTCTTTGTTGTGTTTTCCGTGTCTTGTGTCTCTTGATTGTCCTCTCTTGATTCCTCCCATCTTTTTAGTTTCTTTGTTGTGTTTTCCTTGTCTTGTGTCTCTTGATTGTTCACTCTTGATTCAACTCATCTTTTTAGTTTCTTTGTTGAGTTTTCCATGTCTTGTGTCTCTTGATTCCTCCCATCTTTTTAGTTTCTTTGTTGAGTTTTCCGTGTCTTGTGTCTCTTGATTGTCCACTCTTGATTCCTCCTATGTTTTTAGTTTCTTTGTTGTGTTTTCCGTGTCTTGTGTCTCTTGGTTGTCCACTCTTGATTCCTCTCATCTTTTTAGTTTCTTTGTTGTGTTTCCCGTGTCTTGTGTCTCTTGATTGTCCACTCTTGATTCATCTCATCTTTATAGTTTCTTTGTTGAGTTTTCCGTGTCTTGTGTCTCTTGATTGTCCTCTCTTGATTCATCTCATCTTTTTAGTTTCTTTGTTGTGTTTTCCGTATCTTGTGTCTCTTGATTGTCCACTCTTGATTCCTCCTATCTTTTTAGTTTCTTTGTTGTGTTTTCCGTGTCTTGTGTCTCTTGATTGTCCACTCTTGATTCCTCCCATCTTTTTAGTTTCTTTGTTGTGTTTTCCGTGTCTTGTGTCTCTTGATTGTCCTCTCTTGATTCCTCCCATCTTTTTAGTTTCTTTGTTGTGTTTTCCGTGTCTTGTGTCTCTTAATTGTCCACTCTTGATTCCTCTCATCTTTTTAGTTTCTTTGTTGTGTTTTCCGTGTCTTGTGTCTCTTGATTGTCCACTCTTGATTCATCTCATCTTTTTAGTTTCTTTGTTGAGTTTTCCATGTCTTGTGTCTCTTGATTCCTCCCATCTTTTTAGTTTCTTTGTTGAGTTTTCCGTGTCTTGTGTCTCTTGATTGTCCACTCTTGATTCCTCCTATGTTTTTAGTTTCTTTGTTGTGTTTTCCGTGTCTTGTGTCTCTTGGTTGTCCACTCTTGATTCCTCTCATCTTTTTAGTTTCTTTGTTGTGTTTTCCGTGTCTTGTGTCTCTTGATTGTCCACTCTTGATTCCTCCCATCTTTTTAGTTTCTTTGTTGTGTTTTCCGTGTCTTGTGTCTCTTGATTGTCCTCTCTTGATTCCTCCCATCTTTTTAGTTTCTTTGTTGTGTTTTCCTTGTCTTGTGTCTCTTGATTGTTCACTCTTGATTCAACTCATCTTTTTAGTTTCTTTGTTGAGTTTTCCATGTCTTGTGTCTCTTGATTCCTCCCATCTTTTTAGTTTCTTTGTTGAGTTTTCCGTGTCTTTTGTCTCTTGATTGTCCACTCTTGATTCCTCCTATGTTTTTAGTTTCTTATTTGTGTTTTCCGTGTCTTGTGTCTCTTGGTTGTCCACTCTTGATTCCTCTCATCTTTTTAGTTTCTTTGTTGTGTTTCCCGTGTCTTGTGTCTCTTGATTGTCCACTCTTGATTCATCTCATCTTTATAGTTTCTTTGTTGAGTTTTCCGTGTCTTGTGTCTCTTGATTGTCCTCTCTTGATTCATCTCATCTTTTTAGTTTCTTTGTTGTGTTTTCCGTATCTTGTGTCTCTTGATTGTCCACTCTTGATTCCTCCTATCTTTTTAGTTTCTTTGTTGTGTTTTCCGTGTCTTGTGTCTCTTGATTGTCCACTCTTGATTCCTCCCATCTTTTTAATTTCTTTGTTGTGTTTTCCGTGTCTTGTGTCTCTTGATTGTCCTCTCTTGATTCCTCCCATCTTTTTAGTTTCTTTGTTGTGTTTTCCGTGTCTTGTGTCTCTTTTATTGTCCACTCTTGATTCATCTCATCTTTTTAGTTTCTTTGTTGTGTTTTCGTGTCTTGTGTCTCTTGATTGTTCACTCTTGATTCCTCTCATCTTTTTAGTTTCTTTGTTGTGTTTTCCGTGTCTTGTGTCTCTTGATTGTCCACTCTTGATTCATCTCATCTTTTTAGTTTCTTTGTTGAGTTTTCCATGTCTTGTGTCTCTTGATTCCTCCCATCTTTTTAGTTTCTTTGTTGAGTTTTCCGTGTCTTGTGTCTCTTGATTGTCCACTCTTGATTCCTCCTATGTTTTTAGTTTCTTTGTTGTGTTTTCCGTGTCTTGTGTCTCTTGGTTGTCCACTCTTGATTCCTCTCATCTTTTTAGTTTCTTTGTTGTGTTTCCCGTGTCTTGTGTCTCTTGATTGTCCACTCTTGATTCATCTCATCTTTATAGTTTCTTTGTTGAGTTTTCCGTGTCTTGTGTCTCTTGATTGTCCTCTCTTGATTCATCTCATCTTTTTAGTTTCTTTGTTGTGTTTTCCGTATCTTGTGTCTCTTGATTGTCCACTCTTGATTCCTCCTATCTTTTTAGTTTCTTTGTTGTGTTTTCCGTGTCTTGTGTCTCTTGATTGTCCACTCTTGATTCCTCCCATCTTTTTAGTTTCTTTGTTGTGTTTTCCGTGTCTTGTGTCTCTTGATTGTCCTCTCTTGATTCCTCCCATCTTTTTAGTTTCTTTGTTGTGTTTTCCGTGTCTTGTGTCTCTTAATTGTCCACTCTTGATTCATCTCATCTTTTTAGTTTCTTTGTTGTGTTTTCGTGTCTTGTGTCTCTTGATTGTTCACTCTTGATTCCTCTCATCTTTTTAGTTTCTTTGTTGTGTTTTCCGTGTCTTGTGTCTCTTGATTGTCCACTCTTGATTCATCTCATCTTTTTAGTTTCTTTGTTGAGTTTTCCATGTCTTGTGTCTCTTGATTCCTCCCATCTTTTTAGTTTCTTTGTTGAGTTTTCCGTGTCTTGTGTCTCTTGATTGTCCACTCTTGATTCCTCCTATGTTTTTAGTTTCTTTGTTGTGTTTTCCGTGTCTTGTGTCTCTTGGTTGTCCACTCTTGATTCCTCTCATCTTTTTAGTTTCTTTGTTGTGTTTTCCGTGTCTTGTGTCTCTTGATTGTCCACTCTTGATTCCTCCCATCTTTTTAGTTTCTTTGTTGTGTTTTCCGTGTCTTGTGTCTCTTGATTGTCCTCTCTTGATTCAACTCATCTTTTTAGTTTCTTTGTTGAGTTTTCCATGTCTTGTGTCTCTTGATTCCTCCCATCTTTTTAGTTTCTTTGTTGAGTTTTCCGTGTCTTTTGTCTCTTGATTGTCCACTCTTGATTCCTCCTATGTTTTTAGTTTCTTATTTGTGTTTTCCGTGTCTTTTGTCTCTTGGTTGTCCACTCTTGATTCCTCTCATCTTTTTAGTTTCTTTGTTGTGTTTTCCGTGTCTTGTGTCTCTTTTATTGTCCACTCTTGATTCATCTCATCTTTTTAGTTTCTTTGTTGTGTTTTCGTGTCTTGTGTCTCTTGATTGTTCACTCTTGATTCCTCTCATCTTTTTAGTTTATTTGTTGTGTTTTCCGTGTCTTGTGTCTCTTGATTGTCCACTCTTGATTCATCTCATCTTTTTAGTTTCTTTGTTGAGTTTTCCATGTCTTGTGTCTCTTGATTCCTCCCATCTTTTTAGTTTCTTTGTTGAGTTTTCCGTGTCTTGTGTCTCTTGATTGTCCACTCTTGATTCCTCCTATGTTTTTAGTTTCTTTGTTGTGTTTTCCGTGTCTTGTGTCTCCTGGTTGTCCACTCTTGATTCCTCTCATCTTTTTAGTTTCTTTGTTGTGTTTCCCGTGTCTTGTGTCTCTTGGTTGTCCACTCTTGATTCCTCTCATCTTTTTAGTTTCTTTGTTGTGTTTTCCGTGTCTTGTGTCTGTTGATTGTCCTCTCTTGATTCCTCCCATCTTTTTAGCTTCTTTGTTGAGTTTTCCGTGTCTTGTGTCTCTTGATTCCTCCCATCTATTTAGTTTCTTTGTTGTGTTTTCCGTGTCTTGTGTCTCTTAATTGTCCACTCTTGATTCCTCTCATCTTTTTAGTTTCTTTGTTGAGTTTTCCGTGTCTTGTGTCTCTTGGTTGTCCACTCTTGATTCATATCATCTTTTTAGTTTCTTTGTTGAGTTTTCCGTGTCTTGTGTCTCTTGATTGTCCACTCTTGATTCTTCCCATCTTTTTAGTTTCTTTGTTGTGTTTTCCGTGTCTTGTGTCTCTTGATTGTCCTCTCTTGATTCCTCCCATCTTTTTAGTTTCTTTGTTGTGTTTTCCGTGTCTTGTGTCTCTTAATTGTCCACTCTTGATTCATCTCATCTTTTTAGTTTCTTTGTTGTGTTTTCGTGTCTTGTGTCTCTTGATTGTTCACTCTTGATTCCTCTCATCTTTTTAGTTTCTTTGTTGTGTTTTCCGTGTCTTGTGTCTCTTGATTGTCCACTCTTGATTCATCTCATCTTTTTAGTTTCTTTGTTGAGTTTTCCATGTCTTGTGTCTCTTGATTCCTCCCATCTTTTTAGTTTCTTTGTTGAGTTTTCCGTGTCTTGTGTCTCTTGATTGTCCACTCTTGATTCCTCCTATGTTTTTAGTTTCTTTGTTGTGTTTTCCGTGTCTTGTGTCTCTTGGTTGTCCACTCTTGATTCCTCTCATCTTTTTAGTTTCTTTGTTGTGTTTTCCGTGTCTTGTGTCTCTTGATTGTCCACTCTTGATTCCTCCCATCTTTTTAGTTTCTTTGTTGTGTTTTCCGTGTCTTGTGTCTCTTGATTGTCCTCTCTTGATTCCTCCCATCTTTTTAGTTTCTTTGTTGTGTTTTCCTTGTCTTGTGTCTCTTGATTGTTCACTCTTGATTCAACTCATCTTTTTAGTTTCTTTGTTGAGTTTTCCATGTCTTGTGTCTCTTGATTCCTCCCATCTTTTTAGTTTCTTTGTTGTGTTTTCCGTGTCTTGTGTCTCTTGATTGTCCACTCTTGATTCCTCCCATCTTTTTAATTTCTTTGTTGTGTTTTCCGTGTCTTGTGTCTCTTGATTGTCCTCTCTTGATTCCTCCCATCTTTTTAGTTTCTTTGTTGTGTTTTCCGTGTCTTGTGTCTCTTTTATTGTCCACTCTTGATTCATCTCATCTTTTTAGTTTCTTTGTTGTGTTTTCGTGTCTTGTGTCTCTTGATTGTTCACTCTTGATTCCTCTCATCTTTTTAGTTTCTTTGTTGTGTTTTCCGTGTCTTGTGTCTCTTGATTGTCCACTCTTGATTCATCTCATCTTTTTAGTTTCTTTGTTGAGTTTTCCGTGTCTTGTGTCTCTTGATTGTCCACTCTTGATTCCTCCTATGTTTTTAGTTTCTTTGTTGTGTTTTCCGTGTCTTGTGTCTCTTGGTTGTCCACTCTTGATTCCTCTCATCTTTTTAGTTTCTTTGTTGTGTTTCCCGTGTCTTGTGTCTCTTGATTGTCCACTCTTGATTCATCTCATCTTTATAGTTTCTTTGTTGAGTTTTCCGTGTCTTGTGTCTCTTGATTGTCCTCTCTTGATTCATCTCATCTTTTTAGTTTCTTTGTTGTGTTTTCCGTATCTTGTGTCTCTTGATTGTCCACTCTTGATTCCTCCTATCTTTTTAGTTTCTTTGTTGTGTTTTCCGTGTCTTGTGTCTCTTGATTGTCCACTCTTGATTCCTCCCATCTTTTTAGTTTCTTTGTTGTGTTTTCCGTGTCTTGTGTCTCTTGATTGTCCTCTCTTGATTCCTCCCATCTTTTTAGTTTCTTTGTTGTGTTTTCCGTGTCTTGTGTCTCTTAATTGTCCACTCTTGATTCATCTCATCTTTTTAGTTTCTTTGTTGTGTTTTCGTGTCTTGTGTCTCTTGATTGTTCACTCTTGATTCCTCTCATCTTTTTAGTTTCTTTGTTGTGTTTTCCGTGTCTTGTGTCTCTTGATTGTCCACTCTTGATTCATCTCATCTTTTTAGTTTCTTTGTTGAGTTTTCCATGTCTTGTGTCTCTTGATTCCTCCCATCTTTTTAGTTTCTTTGTTGAGTTTTCCGTGTCTTGTGTCTCTTGATTGTCCACTCTTGATTCCTCCTATGTTTTTAGTTTCTTTGTTGTGTTTTCCGTGTCTTGTGTCTCTTGGTTGTCCACTCTTGATTCCTCTCATCTTTTTAGTTTCTTTGTTGTGTTTTCCGTGTCTTGTGTCTCTTGATTGTCCACTCTTGATTCCTCCCATCTTTTTAGTTTCTTTGTTGTGTTTTCCGTGTCTTGTGTCTCTTGATTGTCCTCTCTTGATTCAACTCATCTTTTTAGTTTCTTTGTTGAGTTTTCCATGTCTTGTGTCTCTTGATTCCTCCCATCTTTTTAGTTTCTTTGTTGAGTTTTCCGTGTCTTTTGTCTCTTGATTGTCCACTCTTGATTCCTCCTATGTTTTTAGTTTCTTATTTGTGTTTTCCGTGTCTTTTGTCTCTTGGTTGTCCACTCTTGATTCCTCTCATCTTTTTAGTTTCTTTGTTGTGTTTCCCGTGTCTTGTGTCTCTTGATTGTCCACTCTTGATTCATCTCATCTTTATAGTTTCTTTGTTGAGTTTTCCGTGTCTTGTGTCTCTTGATTGTCCTCTCTTGATTCATCTCATCTTTTTAGTTTCTTTGTTGTGTTTTCCGTATCTTGTGTCTCTTGATTGTCCACTCTTGATTCCTCCTATCTTTTTAGTTTCTTTGTTGTGTTTTCCGTGTCTTGTGTCTCTTGATTGTCCACTCTTGATTCCTCCCATCTTTTTAATTTCTTTGTTGTGTTTTCCGTGTCTTGTGTCTCTTGATTGTCCTCTCTTGATTCCTCCCATCTTTTTAGTTTCTTTGTTGTGTTTTCCGTGTCTTGTGTCTCTTTTATTGTCCACTCTTGATTCATCTCATCTTTTTAGTTTCTTTGTTGTGTTTTCGTGTCTTGTGTCTCTTGATTGTTCACTCTTGATTCCTCTCATCTTTTTAGTTTCTTTGTTGTGTTTTCCGTGTCTTGTGTCTCTTGATTGTCCACTCTTGATTCATCTCATCTTTTTAGTTTCTTTGTTGAGTTTTCCATGTCTTGTGTCTCTTGATTCCTCCCATCTTTTTAGTTTCTTTGTTGAGTTTTCCGTGTCTTGTGTCTCTTGATTGTCCACTCTTGATTCCTCCTATGTTTTTAGTTTCTTTGTTGTGTTTTCCGTGTCTTGTGTCTCTTGGTTGTCCACTCTTGATTCCTCTCATCTTTTTAGTTTCTTTGTTGTGTTTCCCGTGTCTTGTGTCTCTTGGTTGTCCACTCTTGATTCCTCTCATCTTTTTAGTTTCTTTGTTGTGTTTTCCGTGTCTTGTGTCTGTTGATTGTCCTCTCTTGATTCCTCCCATCTTTTTAGCTTCTTTGTTGAGTTTTCCGTGTCTTGTGTCTCTTGATTCCTCCCATCTATTTAGTTTCTTTGTTGTGTTTTCCGTGTCTTGTGTCTCTTAATTGTCCACTCTTGATTCCTCTCATCTTTTTAGTTTCTTTGTTGAGTTTTCCGTGTCTTGTGTCTCTTGGTTGTCCACTCTTGATTCATATCATCTTTTTAGTTTCTTTGTTGAGTTTTCCGTGTCTTGTGTCTCTTGATTGTCCACTCTTGATTCTTCCCATCTTTTTAGTTTCTTTGTTGTGTTTTCCGTGTCTTGTGTCTCTTGGTTGTCCACTCTTGATTCATCTCATCTTTTTAGTTTCTTTGTTGTGTTTTCATGTCTTGTGTCTCTTGGTTGTCCACTCTTGATTCCTCTCATCTTTTTAGTTTCTTTGTTGTGTTTTCCGTGTCTTGTGTCTGTTGATTGTCCGCTCTTGATTCCTCCCATCTTTTTAGCTTCTTTGTTGAGTTTTCCGTGTCTTGTGTCTCTTGATTCATCTCATCTTTTTAGTTTCTTTGTTGTGTTTTCGTATCTTGTGTCTCTTGATTGTCCACTCTTGATTCCTCTCATCTTTTTAGTTTCTTTGTTGTGTTTTCCGTGTCTTGTGTCTCTTGATTGTCCACTCTTGATTCCTCCCATCTTTTTAGTTTCTTTGTTGTGTTTTCCGTGTCTTGTGTCTCTTAATTGTCCACTCTTGATTCATCTCATCTTTTTAGTTTCTTTGTTGTGTTTTCGTGTCTTGTGTCTCTTGATTGTTCACTCTTGATTCCTCTCATCTTTTTAGTTTCTTTGTTGTGTTTTCCGTGTCTTGTGTCTCTTGATTGTCCACCCTTGATTCCTCCTGTGTCTTGTGTTACTTGATTGTCCACTCTTGATTCCTCCTGTGTCTTGGGTGTCTTGATTGTCCACTCTTGATTCCTCCTTGATTGTCCACTCTTGATTCCTCCTTGATTGTCCACTCTTATTTGTCCACTCTTGATTCCTCCTTGATTGTCCACTCTTGATTGTCCACTCTTGATTCCTCCTTAATTGTCCACTCTTGATTCCTCCTTGATTATCCACTCTTGATTGTCCACTCTTGATTCCTCCTTGATTGTCCACTCTTGATTCCTCCTTGATTGTCCATTCTTGATTGTCCACTCTTGATTCCTCCTGACGGTTTTCTCTAACGTTTATTATCATTCTATCGATGAATATTTTAATATTTCAGCAACACGTTATGGATAGGCCTCCACCGGGAACTAGATTCTGTCCGACTATTATGGGATGATTGTGAAGAATATACAGTAATTCCTGGTGATTGGTCGGATTCCTCGGGAGGTTTAGAAGGCTGTGTAGTGTTTAATATAACAGATAATAAATATTCCATACGAAATTGTAGTGAGACACAGTCATTTATATGTGAGGATATAACTGAAGGTACGTAAATACATAACGTTCGTTCAGTCCTCATTGATGTGTACTTGAAAGTAAAGTTGCTAAGTAAGGATTCATTCAGGAATGTCACGTCTGTTCTAATCTGTCTTTATAGATTCTATAGAACAGATAGAAACATGGAAAACAAACCAAAACTATCCAATCAACCCCAGAAAATAAAAGGAATAAATTGTACAAAAAATAAAACAAAATCATGACTCATAATACTGCTAATATATTAATTTATTAAAGACGAATGGCTATGTGTATGTTCAATCCCTTTAAAAATGGAGTGCCCGCTAGTTGTGCTAAACGCATCAAATGCAATTCACCCTTAAGATATGACGCAAGTGAGTCCTTCATGTATTCAGAATGCCACGGTCATTACACGTAGAAGACAACGTACATTTTGTCATTACTCTTAATTGTCGGCTAGTTTCTTTGTGTGGTCGTTAGTGGCAGGTAGTAAGGCAAAATTTCCCGAGGTTATCCGTAATATTCTCGGTTTCATGTGGCAATAATCTCCAGTCCATAACCACATACCAGTGAGACCCTTTTAATAACATGATTCATTGTTTACCAGCTTTGTCTGGCTTGTCTTGCCATCACTATATCTGTTATGCTTCTCATTTGACGTTAAAAGTCAATCAATCATATTTTATATCCTGTATTCTTACATGAAATCCTTCATTGGCAATATGACTAATGCGTGATAAAATTTCTGATTTATTTAAATTCGTACATTCGTATTGTCAAACAAATTATTAACATCATTCTTATGTGTGCCTATGTATTTATACAGGACTGTGGCGCATGCAAGCATAACAATTTTCATTTTGTCTCCTTTTTTCTGGAAAAAATATTAAAAACAACCATCTATCGACTTTGACTTTTGTCGTCTGCCGGTGACGTATATATACAAGGCAGGTTGATGACATTGACGTCTTCCGGTGACGTATATATACAAGGCAGGCTGATGACATTGACGTCTTCCGGTGACGTATATATACAAGGCAGACTGATGACATTGACACAAATTGGTTACTAATTAAACTTTACGATTTTGTCAGCATTTTACTGGTTAAGTTCCTAAAATCAAAATGCCATAAAATTGGAAAATATCAGTAACTTAATTGCAACAACTTTTAGATATATCTATATATCTCTGTTTAATAAAAAAAACAGCTTTAAGTATGATGGTTAGTGGATTTTGTTTTCACATGCATTTCCATTACTGACTCCACTTAAAAATAAGTTAGATTTTCCCTATTAAAATCGGAATAATTCAAGGAAACCATAGTTTGTATAACGCTTCAACATGGGTAAAGTTATTTTTGTTGCTTTTTAATACTCACTATCGCTCGGGAGAAAAATTTTACGGAAATAATATTACCCATGTCAGAACTAGATACAAACTAAGGCTTTCATGAATTATTTGTGATATGCGATATCTATTCAACGTCAATTCTAACTTAGTTGTAGTTTACTGTGTGGTGTTTCTGTGGATGATACGCCACTTTTACTAGTCAGTTGTTGTTCAATTTTCGATGTTCTAGTGGGTGACACGTCACTTCTATCTTACTTGTAGTTTAATTTGTGATGTTGTAATGGATGACACGTCACTGTAGCTTAGTTGTAGCTCAGGGTGTGATGTTCCAGCGGGAGACACGTCACTTCTATTTTACTTGTAGCTTAATTTGGGATGTTGTAATGGATGACACATCACTGTAGCTTAGTTGTAGTTCAGGGTGTGATGTTCCAGCGGGAGATACGTCACTTCTATTTTATTTGTAGTTTAATTTGGGATGTTGTAATGGGTGACACGTTACTCTAGCTTAGTTGTAATTCAGTGTGTGATGTTCGAGAGGGTGACACGTCACTTCTATCTTACTTGTAGTTCAATTTGGGTTGTTGTAGTGGGTGACACGTCACTCTAGCTTAGTTGTTGTTCAATGTGTGATGTTGCAGTGTGAGATGCGTCACTTCTGTCTTACTGGTAGTTCACTTTGGAATGCTGTAGTGGGTGTCACGTCACTTCTATCTTATTTGTAGTTCAATTTGGGATGTCTTAGTGGGAGACACGTCACTCTAGCTCAGTTGTAGTTCAGTGTGTGATGTTCTAGTGGGTGACACGTCACTTCTATCTTACTTGTAGTTCGGTATGTGATGTTGTAGTGGGTGACACGTCACTCTAGCTCAGTTGTAGTTCAGTGTGTGATGTTCTAGTGGGTGACACGTCACTTCTATCTTACTTGTAGTTCAGTATGTGATGTTGTAGTGGGTGACACTTCACACTAGCTCAGTTGTAGTTCAGTGTGTGATGTTGTAGTGGGAGACACGCCATTTCTATCTTACCTGTAGTTCAATTTGGGATGTTCTAGTGGATGACACGTCACTCTAGCTTAGTTGTAGTTCAGTGTGTGATGTTCTAGTGGGTGACACGTCACTTCTATCTTAATTGTAGTTTAATTTGGAATGTTGTAGTGGGATAAATGTCACTCTATCTTAGTTGTAGTTCAGTGTGTAATGTTTCAGTGGGTGACACGTCATTTCTATCTGACTTGTAGTTCAATTTGGGATGTCTTGGTGGGTGTCAGATCACTCTAGCTTAGTTCTAGCTTAGTGTGTGATGTTCATTTGGGATGTTGTAATGGGTGACACGTCACTCTAGCTTAGTTGTAGATCAGTGTGTGTTGTTCCACTGGGAGACACGTCACTTCTATCTTACTTGTAGTTCAATTTGGGATGTTGTAGTGGGTGTGACTTCACTCTAGCTTAGTTGTAGTTCAGTGTGTGATGTTCCAGTGGGTGACACGTAACTTCTATCTTACTTGTAGTTCAATTTGGGATGTTCTAGTGGGTGTCACGTCATTCTAGCCTAATTGTAGTTCAGTGTGTGATGATCGAGTGGGAGATGCGTCACTTTCAGTCAGTTGTAGTTCAATGTTTGATGTACTAGTGGGTTTACTGTGCCACTAATACAAATGTATCACAATACTCCTTCATCATATAATGACTATGAATTGGTATTACTTTTTGTAAAATTCTAATCTTTTCATTGGTTTAGACTAAGGTAAGATTCTACTCTATCACAAGGCAAGATGATACATTTTACACTCTTGCAATCTCTCGTAGAGTATACATAATTTGTATACGCCCGTCTGGAGATGGGCTGTATTATGTGATTGGGTATTGCGGCCGGGCGGGTGGGCGGGCGTCCACACAGGTTTGCGCACAATAACTTTAGTTCTGTATATCGGATATTTACCAAGCTTGGCCACATGATTCCCCCTGTGGAAGGGGAAGAACCCTATTTATTTTGGAGTCATTAGGTCAAAGGTCACCGTTACTATAAATATATTTTTTGACAACAGGGTCGTTTCCACATGATAACTTTAGTTCTGTATATTGGATATTTACCAAACTTGACCACGTGATTGCCCTGTAGAAGGGGAAGAACCTTATTTATTTTGGGGTCACTAGGTCAAAAGTCAAGGTCACCGTTACTATAAATAAAAAAAATTACCGTTTGATAATTTATATAGACGGGCGTATTTTGTGATGCACACATTTCTTGTTCACTTTTACTTTTCACTGACAATTAATTTCGTGGGATAACAATCTGCTCTACCACCTTCTCAGCTATTTATCCAGACGTTGTCAAGTTAGAAAATGTACCCCCTTTCGTTTTTTTCGTATTTTCAACTGACCAATCAGTGACGAGCCTATCAAATCTTGAGGTATTTAAGACGAGCATACACCAAGAGCTTACATTTAATTGGACTGTTAAAGATGAATGAAAGCTTAGCTAACACAACCAAATACGAGATGTTGTAAGATGTCAATGTATCTCCATATCTAGGGGTAATACCACTAAAAGAATTCTCCATAGTATTCTATGTGAAATAGAATCTTTTTGAGCTTTCATCTGAAGTTTAATATATGTGACACTCATATCTAAAGGAAGGGGTACCTAATTGGAATCTTGCCTCCGAAAATCAACATACATTTAATGGCATATAAGAAAAAACAGACAATCTGAATTTGCCTAACCTTAACAATCCTACTTTCGCTTTCGTTTTAACACAAATTCAGGTGGTTTCTTTCCAATGCACTCATATATTTTTTTATTTAAAACCACAAGGGTATCAAATATGGGCTTAAGAATATCCTATTATCTGTAGGTTCTAACTGACATTCAATATTTCGCAGTATCTAATCGGGTTTTTTTTTATTTAATAATGTAGGAATTCATTTTGTATTTACGTACTACTTTATCCTACATCCTTTTCGACTGGTTCCTAGGTTTAGTGGTATTACACTTCTAACATATCTAATTTTAATTAGATTGGGTCGTTAATGATCTGTTTGGCCAACTATTCTGGTCATCTCCATCTATCTTGTGGTATATAAAACATAGTCCAGCGCCGTCATTTTAACCTGATTATTTGTTAACCAGGGTTATTAGTGACCACGGATATACCCCTTTTGTAGTAGTCACAATGTCGTTCGCCTCCCTCCTTCATGATTTATCACCGGACTTAGACAAGAATAACACGACCGCAACCACAAAGGGAGATGAAACTGCTTACCTTAACAACTAAGTTCACAACGTTTGTTGTGGGGTTGGTGCTGCCCACACTTTAGTTTCCTATGTAGTGTTTTATAGATTATTGCCTCTATTTCATTTTATTTTGTCATTGTATTGTATGTCCTTCTCTGAGTTACGGCTTCTCGTTACCCGTTTTGTATTTTCAAACTTTTCTCGTTATAAATTCGACTGAAATTATATTCGTTTGCCGTTAAACAACAATCAATCAATTATTTTTATTTTATTATGATTGGTCATTGTATCAATAGTTCGACTGAATTTTGTGTTATTGTGCCTCTGAATCTTGTGTAAAAACAGCTTACCAGGAGTACATAGTCCGATATTTGATTTGTAAATACAAATGTAGTTTCGTTTTCATGTCATACAGCACAGAAAGAAAACTGTGCTTGTAGAAAGTTATGTTTTTATAGAGAATTGTATGTGAGACTTTGTGCCATTAACCTGGGCAGCTTGGATGCTTTGTATTTGGTAAGAGAAAATGTACTGTTCAGGTATTCAAAAAGCCTTATTAGTTTGTTTTCTAATATAATGGTTTTGTTTGAGTAGTCAGACAAGCTTCTACGATAATCCGCTGGAATAACTTTTAATTTGCTATTATAGATATTGCCGATTGCTACATAAAGCTATCTGCACTCTCCCCAGATGTACCTAGTCAGATTGGCAACGATGGTAGTGCTGACGGATCTAACACATTGGAGAGTTGTTCTGAATTATGTTATGGTGATCTAGCTTGTGCAGCCTTCCAGTTGAAAACTAACGATTGCTACAGACATCGCTACTACGAACCTAGTATTGATTTGTTCAGTACTAGAAATATGTTTGTCTATATAAAAAGTAAGCTAGCAAATAAGCGTTTTACACAAAAACAAAAGAAAGAGAAAAAGACGTACTAATATCTATGTTCAAATAACAATCCTCTATACCGGCGCATATATATATAGATACCAGGGGCTGATCCAGGATTTCAAGTTAGGGGGGGGGGGCGCACTTAAAAAATTGTTGGGGTGTTCCGTGTGAAAAATCACGATTTTACGTCATGCAGAACAAATATCATCATGAGCACTTATGAATACCAATATAACTTTGAAGTCAGCCATCAATCACCGTAAATATGTATTCACATTTCATCTCACATAGTAACAACGGTGATACTGATAGTAAACAATATTGGTAGTATAAATGGCTAGGGATATGGTGTTTAACGCAAATTTCAAGAATATTTCAGTTATATTGTGGCGGTCAGTTTTATTGGTGGAGGAAGCCACAGTGACAGTCTCCGGGGAAAACCACCGACCTGCGCAAGTTACTGAAAAATTATATCACATAATATTGTTTGGAGTACACTTCGCCATGAACGGGCTTCGAACTCGATCTTTGTAACAACGGTGATCACCTAGATAAAGGTTGGCTGTTCATACACATGTAGAGAATATCAATATCACCGCATCATTTAACTAAGAGTGAAGGTTTGGGCCCATAACCTCGCCATTTTTTTTTATTGAATGCTTGTACCAAGCCCGGAACGTGATCTGTCATTTATATGTACGTTATATGGATATCGAGTTGGCCTCTGTTTTAACGATTTTTGCGATTGTATTTTGGAGTTGCTCCGACAGTGTGATATTAATTTCTTATTTGTTTTCTACCATTGTTCTCAATATTTTTCCAGAACATGTCGAGTTTGAATGTGATCCCTAAACAAATTACCCCAAATGACGCAATTATTGTATAATAATTATCTTTTATCGTATAATCCTCGCATGATATCTTCCCTTCAATATATATATATCTGTTAATTCTACATAATTTTATAAATAATCGTGATTAATTCTCTATAGGAAGTGAATAAATCTGCTTTGTTAATATTTATTAATTATTAATTTATTTATTAAGTATCAATTTACAACAAATATCATCATCAGTATTCTCATGTTCTGTCTATGATGTTTTGTTCGAGGGTTAAAACACGATTTACATATCACGAATTATATTGTATTTCACTTATAGAGTAAACAACAGTGTCAATGAATAATTAATTTATTACACAATGCAAGAAAAGACGGACCGCGTAGGTTGTTTGGATTAGTTTGTTTTTGTTGATATGTAACAATTAACCAGATCTGGTTTTGTAATATACAGGGGCGGATCCAGGATTTGTGGTTAGGGGGGTGTAAGTAGGCGTGGGGTCTGGGGACCGCTTAAGGTCCCCAGTGGGTCAAGGGCAGAGCCCTTGTAGTGGGCCCAGGGGAGCAAAGCCCCCCGGAAGCTCTGGGGTTTGAGGAATTACAGCCATTTATTTGAACGACAATTTTGAACCAACCTAACCATTTTTATCAAGCCAAAAAAACTTGACTTTGAGTCTTAATTTTGGATAATTGTTAACAGTATGTTTTTGTCAGATTATAAGAACCTAAAGTAAAACTTTTCTTGAACAACCGTGATGCGAATTGTTCAACTCATGACTGATCGATCACGATATTTTAACCCTTCAAAGAACTATTGGTTTAGTTTTAACGCATTCCCCATTTCACTAATTGGTCTGTACTTTAGGTGCTTGTCCTGTCGGGTGGTTCTAGTTAATACTGCCCGTCCGGATGGAGCTTTTCTTTTCGTCGTTTGATTCATTCATTGAAAACGTATGATTAGACCGTTCTTGTTTATAGACAAACAAAAGAGGAAATTATCAATACATGAACTTGTTGTTGATTTCTGATTAGCTAACGTAACTAAATTAGATGATCAGAATCGCTTCATGCTGTATTAATGTTAACATATTCGCCTTTGTTTTTCTATAAACAAGAACGAATCATACGTTTCAATCAGAATGGAATAATCTTTGAACTACTGACGGCGATTCCATATATGAATCAGCGAACACACTCAACGCCGTGTATTTACAATGTGTAGGAATATTTTACTACAGGTTACGAGTTAACCATTCATGAAAAAGTTGTTTGATGAACTGCTTAATTAACGTTGTATAACATATGCTTTGCGAATTTTAGGGGGCGCACGCCCCGCACGCCCCCCTCTAAATCCGCCTCTGGATACATTTCATAATAATTAAAATGATAATTTCATAAATAATATAATTGGTCATTAAATAGTACATACGACACCTGAATATTCTAGTAAAAAAGTAGATATCAAATTTAGTGCGCACAACGTATTTCTGGAATAGCCTTCATAAGGTACGCTCACAATCGAAAGTTTGGAAAGCCAAATAATTTTAAAATCTTTGAGACCAATAAGGCCAAAACAGGATACTAGTAGCCAAAATTGGCTATGGTCACCCATCTAAACAATACTTCACTCACCATTGATAAACACAAAATCGGCTATGGTCACCCATCTAAGCAATACTTCACTCACCATTGATAAACACAAAATCGGCTATGGTCACCCATCTAAACAATACTTCACTCACCATTGATAAGCACAAAATCGGCTATGGTCACCAATCTAAAACAATACTTCACTTACCATTGATAAACACAAAATCGGCTATGGTCATCCATCTAATCAATATTTCATTCATCATTGATAAACACAAAATCAGCTATGGTCACCCATCTAAGCAATACTTCACTCATCATTGATAAACACAAAATCGGCTATGGTCACCCATCTAAGCAATACTTCACTCATCATTGATAAACACAAAATCGGCTATGGTCACCCATCTATGGTCACCCATTTAAACAATACTTCAATCAGCATTGATAAACACAAAATTGGCTATGATCACCCATCTAAACAATACTTCACTCATCATTGATAAACACAAAATCGGCTATGGTCACCCATCTAAACAATACTTCACTCACCATTGATAAACACAAAATATGTGATGCTATAACTCATCTGTTGGTTATTTAGACAATATCACATTAAAGATGTCAATTTTGTTAAAACTGGATTAGACATTAACCATTCTTTCGTAGATTTACAACATACTTTATGTAAGAAACATTTTACGGTAGGAAAGTTTGATACACGATGAAATATACGACGTGTTATCTCAGTATATGTTGTAATTCTATTTAAATGTGTTGATTGAGATTCGCTTCCCCTGTGCTTCAATTGCAGAGAAACAATATGAGCATTCTATTATTTAAGTAATTAATCATTCTGTGATCATTTTGTTTACAATATTCCTATCTGCACTTTAGTTTTTTTTTCTGTAGATATTTTTATCATTAATGATACACACCCTGCAAACTCTCCAGAGATGTCGAACTATTATTGTCCTGAACAAACGACTCCTATCCAGCCGACATCTAGTAGTGTCAGTATAGTCTCCAGTAGTGAAGCAACAACCACACTGATATATAGTACAGACTCTACAGTGGCTGTGTTATCTAGCAGTGAGTCTGTTACTACAACACTAACGGGTAATATTCCATGTTTAACTTTGTGTGGTGATCTTTAGAATTCTGTACAACACTAACAGGTAATATTCCATGTTTAACTTTGTGCGATGATCTTTAGGATTCTGTACAACACTAATGGGTAATATTCCATGTTTAACTTTGTGTGATGATCTTTAGAATTCTCTACAACACTAACGGGTAATATTTCATGTTTAACTTTGCGTGATTATCTTTAGGATTCTGTACATCACTAACGGGTAATATTCCATGTTTAACTTTGTGTGATGATCTTCAGAATTCTGTACAACACTAACGGGTAATATTCCATGTTTAACTTTGTGTGATGATCTTTAGGATTCTGTACAACACTAACGGGTAATATTCCATGTTTAACTCTGTGTGATGATCTTTAGGATTCTGTACAACACTAACGGGTAATATTCCATGTTTAACTTTGTGTGATGATCTTTAGAATTCTGTACAACACTAACGGGTAATATTCCATGTTTAACTTTGTGTGATGATCTTTAGGATTCTGTACAACACTAACGGGTAATATTCCATGTTTAACTTTGTGTGATGATCTTTAGAATTGTGTACAACAATAACGGGTAATATTCAATGTTTAACTTTGTGTGATGATTTTTAGAATTCTGTACAACACTAACGGGTAATATTCCATGTTTAACTTTGTGTGATGATCTTTAGGATTCTGTACAACATTAATGGGTAATATTCCATGTTTAACTTTGTGTGATGATCTTTAGAATTCTCTACAACACTAACGGGTAATATTCCATGTTTAACTTGTGTGATTATCTTTCGGATTCTGTACATCACTAACGGGTAATATTCCATGTTTAACTTTGTGTGATGATCTTCAGAATTCTGTACAACACTAACAGGTAATATTCAATGTTTAACTTTGTGTGATGATCTTTAGAATTCTGTACAACACTAACGGGTAATATTCCATGTTTAACTTTGTGTGATGATCTTTATGATTCTGTACAACACTAACGGGTAATATTCCATGTTTAACTCTGTGTGATGATCTTTAGGATTCTGTACAACACTAACGGGTAATATGCCATGTTTAACTTTGTGTGATGATCTTTAGAATTATGTACAACACTAACAGGTAATATGCCATGTTAACTTTGTGTGATGATCTTTAGGATTCTGTACAACACTAACGGGTAATATTCCATGTTTAACTTTGTGTGATGATCTTTAGAATTATGTACAACACTAACAGGTAATATTCCATGTTTAACTTTGTGTGATGATCTTTAGAATTCTCTACAACACTAATGGGTATTATTCCACGTTTAACTTTGTGTGATGATCTTTAGAATTCTGTTCAACACTAACGGGTAATATTCCATGTTTAACTTTGTGTGATGACATTTAGGATTCTGTACAACACTAAGGGGTAATATTCCATGTTTAACTTTGCGTGATGATCTTTAGAATTCTCTACAACACTAACGGGTAATATTCCATGTTTAACTTTGTGTGATGATCTTTAGAATTCTCTACAACACTAACGGGTAATATTCCATGTTTAACTTTGCATTATTATCTTTAAGATTCTGTACATCACTAACGGGTAATATTCCATGTTTAACTTTGTGTGATGATCTTCAGAATTTGTACAACACTAACAGGTAATATTCCATGTTTAACTTTGTGTGATGATCTTTAGAATTCTGTACAACACTAACGGGTAATATTCCATGTTTAACTTTTTGTGATGATCTTTAGGATTCTGTACAACACTAACGGATAATATTCCATGTTTAACTTTGTGTGATGATCTTTAGGATTCTGTACAACACTAACGGGTAATATTCCATGTTTAACTTTGTGTGATGATCTTTAGAATTCTGTACAACACAAACGGGTAATATTCCATGTTTAACTTTGTGTGATGATCTTTAGAATTCTGTACAACACTGACGGGTAATATTCCATGTTTAACTCTGTGTGATGATCTTTAGGATTCTGTACAACACTAACGGGTAATATTCCATGTTTAACTTTGTGTGATGATCTTTAGAATTATGTACAACATTAACGGGTAATAATCCATGTTTAACTTTGTGTGATGATCTTTAGAATTCTGTTCAACACTAACGGGTAATATTCCATGTTTAACTTTGTGTGATGATCTTTAGAATTCTGTACAACACTAACGGGTAATATTCCATGTTTAACTTTGTGTGATGATCTTCAGAATTCTGTACAACACTAACGGGTAATATTCCATGTTTAACTTTGTGTGATGATCTTTAGAATTCTGTACAACACTAACGGGTAATATTCCATGTTTAACTTTGTGTGATGATCTTTAGGATTCTGTACAACACTAGCGGGTAATATTCCATGTTTAACTTTGTGTGATGATCTTTAGAATTATGTACAACAATAACGGGTAATATTCAATGTTTAACTTTGTGTGATGATCTTTAGAATTATGTACAACACTAACGGGTAATATTCCATGTTTAACTCTGTGTGATGATCTTTAGGATTCTGTACAACACTAACATGTAATATTCCATGTTTAACTTTGTGTGATGATCTTTAGAATTCTGTACATCACTAACGAGTAATATTCCATGTTTAGCTTTGTGTGATGATCTTTAGAATTCTGTACATCACTAGCGGGTAATATTCCATGCTTAACTTTGTGTGGTGATCTTTAGGATTCTGTACAACACTAACGGGTAATATTCCATGTTTAACTTTGTGTGATGATCTTTAGGATTCTGTACAACACTAATGGGTAATATTTCATGTTTCACTTTTATGATGATCTTTAGGATTCTGTACAACACTAACGGGTAATATTCCATGTATAACTTTGTGTGGTGATCTTTAGGATTCTGTACATCACTAACGGGTAATATTCCATGTTTAACTTTGTGTGATGATCTTTAGGATTCTGTACATCACTAACGGGTAATATTCCATGTTTAACTTTGTGAGATGATCTTTAGAATTCTGTACAACACTAACGGGTTATATTCCATGCTTAGCTCTGTGTGATGATCTTTAGGATTCTGTATAGAGTTTTTCTTTGTTTTTTTGACATTTTTCGTTTTGTCACTTTATTGTCTTTCAGCTTCTGGCTACCACTTTTGGTATCTTCAAACTTGTAATGGCTTTATTACTGTGATCAGAGTAGTGTCCTAGTGTCCTACGTTATTTTGTCAACTACTACCACTGAACTTTTAAATGCTAAACTGAAAAGTAGAGAAAAGGTCGAAAAATATACAGCAGTAATTACAGGAGATTTGATTAAACATGAAGAAAAATGGTCAAAATTATTGAATAATATAGGTTAATGATATATCTATATGATACATTTATATATGTCCATTGTTTTACCTGCATTATTTATACATCTCTCCTTTAGTCTTTTTTTATAAATGATATATCTATAATGTATATTGATACATTTATATATGTCCATTGTTTTACCTGCATTATTTATACATCTCTCCTTTAGTCTTTTTTATAAGGTTATTTTATAATTTGCCAGTATATTTTGTCTTGTTGTGTAATTGTTCAGTATTGTCTGTAGTGTCTGTAGAAAATGGAAATTACCCCAAAAAAATTATATTTAAAAAAAAGCTACTACAACGGTAGCGGGTAACAGAACACGATCGACTTAGTGCTTTAAATCCATTTTATCTCATCGAATTTTAGATACTAAATTGAAGGATGGGAAAAGATGAACATTTTGTCTTTCCAGTTGGTATTTTATGATTATATTATTATAACAGGGGTTGTTTCTTGTGAACATCATCTGACCATAGAACAATGTAACATGTTTGCTTACTTTTCATTTCAGCTGTTTCATCAAGCAATGGGGTTATAACTTCAACCTATGTCATCAGTGGAACTACTACTTCTGATTGTTATTGCTCGTGTACTCTTACACTTTCTAGTAGTGCAATAACGAATGCTGAACTCCAAGCTAAAATAGAACAAATAAAAACGGAATTGACAGTTGATAAAAAGGAGACATCTTCATATAAAAGAAAGCTCACCAGTGCACCAGATAACCGTGTGTCAGCTCAGAGTATAGGATATGTTGGCATAGTAATATTGACTATTGTTGGTGGATTGCTTGTTTGTATTGATATCCCTACACTAGCGAAAGACACGAAAAGCTTTTATCAAAGGATTTGCTCTCCTTGCAAAAGACAATAAATTAGTGTTTAATATTTAATCATTCATTACACATTTTGCATCTCATCCATTCCTTAAAATCATAATTTTATCAAATAACTACTGTGTATATTGAAAGTAGTTCCATTTTCCTTGTATCAGTCGGAAATACGATTGACTCGCAAACAAAATAATGGAGCTCTCCCATTCAATAGAGCGAAAAGAGTATGTGACATTATTTACTCTTTCACTATGGGGTCTGAAAGTTAATGACGTAAATTTAATTTATTATTTTTCATACTTTCAACATCCAAGGTAAGATGAGGGAAATTGCGACAATTGTAAAATAATACATCGACGACTTTCAACAGCCTAGTTGTAACATGTTTAACGCACTTTGATTGAATTGCTTGTGTTGTGTTGACCGTTAATGACCATTAAAGATACAAATCATGGGACACCAAATAAAACGGAAGTCGATATAATATCTGTGTTTTTAAAGTCAATTACACAATTACAATTGAGACGTTTTAATATTATCTTCGTTTACAAGTCTTGAGTTTGTGGACAGGAGCGGCAACGCGGGGGGTCGAGTGGAATTTGGAATATTGATAGCAGGGGGGGAAAACGCGAGTAAAAATCGAAATATTGGAAAGCAATAGTCAAGGTGACGAGAATCGGAAATCGTGATGGGGCCCACCGTGAACCAAAGCATCGTTGTACACTACTGCAGTCTTCATCTCAAGAACTTCAAAAATGTTGAGATTTTTTTGCATATTTTAACCATGTATGAATGAATTTTTTCATGAAAGTGAACGATTTGATCTCTTGGTTTGATATATGATCTCCCCACCATTTATAAAATAAAACTTTGCCCATGTTAATAAAAAAAGATCGTCTTAGGGAACAATTTAACAACAATCTTAACAAATTAAAGTATTTAATATACGACATTTCAAAGTGCGTTTTACTGACATTTTAATTTAAAACATTATTTTACCTAAATGGAATATCCTGATAAATTTAGTGGTTTTCTCCTGGTACTCTGGTTTCGTCAACCAATAAAACTGACCGCCACGATATAACTGAAATATTGTTGAAAGTGGCATTAAGCACCATAAACCAAACCAAACCTGATAAATTTTATGGTAACAACATCTTAGAAGTTGTGTTATTGACGTGGCTTCCTTTTCTGGGAGTAAGTTTTTAAAAAGTAAACACTAGAGTAGTATATTAACACGGATCTACCGGAAGTCACGTGATCGGCCCTGACCGAAAGTGACGTAATTCACGTGACCGGAAGTGACGTTACCGGAAGTCACATAACCGGAAGAGGCCCTCCACAGAACCGGAAGTGATCGCATGTGCATGCACAACGGTACATTTTGTACTACTAGTAGTAGTACAAAATGTAGTACAGTAGTACAAGTACCATGACTACCGGAAGTGATAGAAGGTCACGAATGTCACGTGACCCTGAAGGAGTGGAAGGGGTGCGCATGCGCAACGGGAAGTTGCGCAATATCTGCCCTTGTGGGGCCTTTTCACTGGAAGTGACGTCATCAAACGTCACCCGAAGGGGATTCCCTTGGAAGTTGCGAAATATCCATTCAAACGTCACCCTGTAGTGACCGAAGGATACCCGAAGGGGGTGGAAGGGGTGTGTGCATGCACAACAGGAAGTTGCACAATATTCGCCCAAGTGGGGCCTTTTGACCGGAAATGACGTCACCCGTAGGGTTCCCCTGGAAAATATGGGAGCGCGCATGCGGGACCGGAAGTGCCCTTAGGGTGCTCTCTATGACGTCCACGTCTATCGTTTTCTAGCCTGATTATCTTCCCCTTTCCGCCATTTTATTTTCATATAATATAATATATTTCAATAATGGTTTTCACCTACAGTGTTTTCGGATATGTTCGCAATGTACACCAAGTAGTGTATCACGTCCGCGTTCTCACTGTGGGGGTACTAAATAACCTAAGAGTCAAATGAATGAAATGGTAAATTTGATCCCTACTTGCAGTCTCTAGCAAAAAAAAAACTATTCCAGGATGATTCTTCTCAATTCTGAAAAACAATGTATATACATATATAGAGGGAGGAGGAGGAGGGCGGCAGTGGTGGCGGAGACGGCGGAGGAGGAGGAGGGCGGGGGCGGCGGTGGATGAGGTCTCTTTGGGTGTAATTATGACTAACACAGAAATTAAGTTTCATATTTTATTGTTCACTTTACATTAAGTTCAAGTTCTGTTTCTCAGTTTCTTTCATTTAATCTTCTCCAGTCACTTTATTGTCCATTGTGCTCAGTTCTGGATCTCTGTCTTCAAATAAAGGTATGGACTTTTCAGTTCTTTCCATTCGTAAAGACTCAGGGTCACTCCTCTCTTCGTATGATGCAATATCCATTCTCCATTAGGCACGAAGTACTTCTTGATGTGAATTGTCAGTTGAGGGGCTTTGATGATGACGTAGAGTCTTCTCCCAGGTCATATCTCCAGTCCACGGGTTCTCCGTCTTTCACTCGACTGATCATATCGTCCACTACTTGCGTAGCACTGCACAAAACTTTCCACTGTGGTAATATTAAGCTGACACCGACTTTGGTAGGAATCGTATTTTGTTCACTCTTTTTGTTTAACTGAGGAAGAGAGAAAAAAGACATCTTGTGAATGTGGTCATCGTCAATTTGTTTTTTGTTTTTTTAGTGGTGTGGTGGAACGTTGTTGAGAAAGTTTACGTTTTCTACTATTTAAAGTCACCATCAGTTCTTCTTCTTCTTCTTCTTCTTCTTCTGGATTATTCTCAGTATCACTCATCTCTTCGTCTACAGCATTCAGCACTTCATCCATTTCTGCGTGTACATCATTGTCCCCTTCCCTTATCTCTTTGCTGGTAGTAGCAACTTGATTATCCTTATTGTCACTCATCATTGACGCCTATAAAGAAAATGATAAATATATATATATATATATATATATATGTTAAGGAATATTTATAATATTTTAAAGGTTAAGTGACTAAATACATGATTCTGATTAGTTAAATATATTTTGTAAGCTTGATTTTGATTAGTTAATACAAAGGTCATATGACTAAATACTCAATTCTGATTGACTAATAAAATTTACCTCATTTTCAGTATTTGGTGTTCTATTCTCCTCTGTTGTTAATTCTTCTATTAAGTCTTCATCCTGACAAAGGAGGAAGAAAAGTAAGTGATCTGTTGATTTTGTAACAAAAATGGATTTGTTAATTTTCGTTAATTTTTATTTTTATTATTAAACCTACCCAATCTACGTCTCTATGAATCTCAGTGTTGTCGTCCCTATGCATCTCAGTGCTGTCTTCTTCATCAATTTCTTCTTCCTGTAAAAATGAATAGCAAAGTTATAAGTATTACAAATTAATATTAAAAGTTACAGCATGAAAAAAAAGATCAGTTAAAATAGTCCTGTTTTAATGCTAAAATCATTTATTGGTTATAATCTTTTTTTTAATGTTGAAAATCAATGTATTGACTAAAGACTTACAGTCTCCAAAAATTCTGTGTCACTCACTACAAAAAAAAAGGACTTATTTAGATACGACTTCTCTCATAAAACTTTGGAAACACTCTATGCAACGTGAACCATTCAATTTGGCTCCAAGGTCTTCACAGAAGGCTTATAGTACGATTTGATGATATTGGTGTAGTACTATTTTTCCGTCCACTGTAGGATGCAATCGAATGTATACCCAAAAAAAAATGCAAGAAATTCCCGAAAAGAGTTTATTTGATCTAGACTACTTTGATATTGTCTTCTTGTCATATATTTAATAAAAATCTTCTTCAAGTAAGTCCACATCTGGAAAAGCAATTTGGTGTCTATATAAGACCAAAACCAAACTAGAAATAAACAGTCGTAGGCACAATGTCTACTTATAAAGATTATTTGAATAAAATTTGGTACAACCCAAAAAATCCTGTTGGTTTTACAGGACTGAAAGCTTTGAGACGTTTTATTATTAAAGACAATAAATATAGATTTGGAAAAGTTCGATTGCAGAAATGGTTACAAAATCAACCATCACACTGTACGGAGAAAAGTGGTTCGAAAAGTCCCTACTCAAAAAATTAAAGTTCCTAGAGTTAATTATCAGTGGGATGGCGATCTCATGAACTTGTCTAATATTAAAGAGTATAATAATAATGTTACTTTCGTCTTAGTCGTGATAGATGTATTCAACAGATATGCTTATCTACGTCCTTTAAAATCTAAAAATAACAACTGACGTGTTAGTTGCTTTTAAATTTATTTTAAATGAAAGTGGTTTTTTCCGGAAATTTTCAGAACAGATCGAGGCCAAGAATTTATGAATAAAACATTTCAAAAATTTTGTAAAGATAGAAATATACTCCACGTAGGCAGCACAACCAATTACAAACAGCTTTTGCAGAGTCTTGTATTGGCAAATTTAAGAATATTTTATACCGTTATTTCCACGCCAAACAAACCTATAGATATATTGACAACTTGCAACAATTTGTAGATAATTATAACAATACAGTGCACTCTGCAATACATGGATTAACCCCCAAACAAATCACACCCGAAACTCAAAATAGTTTTATTGTACGACAATTAAGAGCACAATTGCTTAAAAGAAATTTAAAAACAAAATCACTTAAAAGTCAAGATCTTATAAAGAAAAAAAGGAAAGAAACATTTTTCATTGAAAAGGGTTTCTTCCATATTTTTCATATCTTTTCAAATTTCAACTTGTCTTTCTTCTATATTGTCCATATCGTATAACTATTCAACTTGGGTTTCTTCCATATTTTTCATATCTTTTCACTATTCAACTTGCCTTTCTTCCATATTGTCCATATCTTATCACTATTTAACTTGGGTTTCTTCCATGTTTTCCATATCATTTCACATTTCAACTTACTTTTCTTCCATATTTTCCATATCTTTTCACTATTCGACTTGCCTTTCTTCCATGTTTTCCATATCTTTTCACTATGTAACTTACTTTTCTTCTGTATTTCCATATCTTTTCACTATTCAACTTGCCTTTCTTCCATATTGTCCATATCTTATCACTATTCGATTTGCCTTTCTTCCATGTTTTCCATAACATTTCACATTTCAACTTACTTTTCTTCCATATTTTCCAAATCGTACTGATCAAACCCCTAACATGCCGTCGCCACCACTACCACCGATGCCGCCGCCGCAATACTCTCAGAGTAATGATGAAGAACTCTATTATATTTTGAAAACCAATAATCCGGGGTGTTTTTTTAGGAAACCTCTATACTGTAATGTATTTTATGTAATATAGTCAATACTATTGTTGTCTGGGTCACGTAAACAGGATCCACATATGTAATACTATAAACATTTTATTTGGACACCAGTTATTTAATTATGACTTTATAAATGATGGGAAATGTTTTACTACATAGTATCAGATAAAAATGGTGAAATGTATCAACGATCGTACAGTGTTATCAACCGTAGACGTTCACTGGTGGATGATCAGCAATTGATCAAATGTATCAATATATTTCAGCCTGGTAGTAGATTGGTAAGACAATTCATATTTAATCTTCAGCTTTTGTAGAGGAGCTAAGACCATCTCATTGAGCAACATTGTATTAATGTGGTTGCTTTTTAGAAGCTATAACATGATGTAGTATTGATAGTAAAAATAGATTCTGGGACGAAAATGAAAATTTAGGAAAATAATAAAACTTGTAAAAAATAGATTCTGTGACGAAAATGAATTTTTTGTGAAAAGTACGGGAAAATGATACGCGGAAAATGTCGTCATGTACGCGGAAAACAAGTAACGTTGCATTTCAAACGTTGCGGTTTGAAAAAGAACGGTAAAATGAAATGTCTTATGACGTCATGTTCGCGGAAAACAAGTAAAGTTGCAAGTTATTATCGTTTTACACACAGGCGCTCGTGGCACGGACCACCCCCTTTTTCTAACTTTCTGTTTACAAATTTATTTTCAATAAAATTTCTTTATTTCTTTATTATTTCATCTCTTTTTCCTTATTTTAACTTGTTCGTGTTAATATTCATACAATCTTATGTCAACATCAAATTGCATGTGTCGACCCTATATAGATACTAATAATACACAAGGCATGCAACTCGGCAGATTTAAAAATCGTACCCCTGCTCGCTTCGAGTACATTTATTGCACCTTATTTCCATTATGTCATTCAAACTAGGACATGTATCCATTCCTAAAAGACGCATCTTTTTGCCCCTGTTTTTGTTTTGTGCATACGATAGCTCAGTTCTCCCGAATTTAAAGATTTTCACACACTTATTGCCAAATTTTTCGTATATGGACCAACGGCAGACGGAAGTGACGTACCACTATATTAACTTCAACGAAAGGGTCAGAAAAGTTCCAAAAATATAAAATATTCATTTAAAAAAGCTGTACAATTTGGCCAGGCTGGCTTTTATTGGAACACAATACTACGACGCTCCCAAGAGCCTGTAATCGCTCACTTACTTTCAATTTGACTTCTAATGTTAATAGAAAATGTCGGAACATGTTGAGCATAAAATATGAGCCCATTCCAGCTTAAAATTAACATTTTTTTTTTTTATTATTTTATGAAATTTCTATTTACATACATGTTCGCCATTTTGGGTAGAAGGTGGTGGTGTCACGCATACTGTTTAAAGTGGTCCAACCACACACTCATCATCTCAGTCGAATTGGGTTTGTTGTTTTCTGAGAAGGTTAGTATGTGTCTTCTCATCATAATAAGCCTAATTTGCATAATCAGTACAAATCGACTGAAAGGTAAATTTCACAGATTTGTCGAACTAATCATTGTCATGGGGTCAATTTGACTTAATATATAGCAGCAATGGTCAATTTTTAGCAATAGTGGCAATATTGGATCGAAGACGGAGCTGTCGGAAACAAATTTAAAGTGGATTATTATACCAATCTGACTTGATTTGATTTAGATAAATGGTTTTTGGTGCTTGTAAAAATGACCGCTTGAAGACCCGTTATTTTTATAATTTTATATAATTCTTACCGAAGTAATGAATGGAAAAAAATACCAGTTATGTGATAGTGGTGGTGTACCAACTAATATAGTCATGATCAAACAAACCAGCAAATTTACCAAGTCGAAAACAAGTAGGGATGTTTAAAATGGTTCTTAGTATTAAACTGTTTTAGGCTTAGTAATTGTGAACCGAATGACGTGTATTGCTGAGGGAACTACTGCACATATTATTACAGGTTTCATATGATGTTCAGATCATCGATAATTATCTAGATATTAAAAATGGTATAAAAAGAAAAATCTCCTATTATATAATATTCTGCTTAAGAATATATTTTAATTCAGTTATTAAGCAGTGTATTAGTGTACATTTTGTACCTCCTTTCGCACGCTATTCGGTGGTAAAGAAGCATCGAAATCCGTTCCAATCTTTGCTCAATTTTTATCTATCCTGATGTACACCTTGTAATCTTTACTTTCATTTCTACAACTCCATATTCTGTAGTTTTTACCGATATGCATATTTGGGCATGTACTGGCATTTTCACTCAGAATTGTCTGCGCAAGTCAGTTCCGGATTTACCTATAGGCTCGATAGGCTTAAGCCTACGGCCTCAAGATTTAGGGGGCCTCCAGTCAAGGTGTATAATATTTTTAACACTGTTATTGGACTTTCACACTTATGCTGTCATAACGTACTGTACTTTTTAAGCAACCCTTCAGGAATTTTCCTTACATAGTTGGACTCCATTTCAGAATATTGCAGAATTTTAAACACCTCTCATCATCTTCGCCTTTATTGAAATTGATTAAGCACACTTGCATCTTCCTCCAGTCGTGAAGGTGGGGAATTGAGAGGGGCCTCACAAGTGGAATAGCCTATGGCCTCTCTTTATCTAAATCCGGCACAAGTGCATGCATCAAAACATTTCATAGAAAACCCCTGAAGATAAGTTGAACTACTCATTGCCATGCAGCTCCGGTTTAAGTTTGAGTTCATCTTAGCTTAAAAAAAAGCAGTTATTAATGACAGAAATTTCCATTTTTAGTAACAACCGCAATCTTGAATAGAGAACGGGGCTGTCTGACTCAAATGTAGAAGTTGATCACCCAAAAAAATACTCATGTGAAGATTAGTTCAGTTTGATTCATTGGGTTTCGAGACGATTTAAATGTGATTTCTGAATCAAAATGTGCATAATCGGCTGAACGATAAACATCTATCAAAAATCGGAATATATATTTAACATGCAGCAGCAATTCAAATTTGAGCTCGTTTTTTTTATTACTATAAAGCAGCAAGAGATAAAGCTATTTCTATTTCAGTAACGATCATACTCTTGAAAACAAGGTCAGATATCGGACACAATTTTGAAACTGGATCACACAAGTAAATCCCAATCAAGCTTGGTTTACTTTGGTTGTGTACCTTTACTATGTGGCTATGTGAACTTTTAACTAGTATATTAATATAAACTTGCCTAATTATGACTGTGTTAGACATGCATATTCCCTAGCTGAAAGTCGCGGTCAATTAGGGATCACGACAACATCCTGAATAGGGATTTGTTTCAAAACGGTTTAACACTTGGGATTCCTCGTGTAACAGTAATTACTTCTTTAACATGTAGTAGCTCATGAAAAGAAGTAAAAATGCCAGCAGCACCTGCACATTTCTCAGTTGATCCGATATTCCAGAGCTTGTGGTTGCTATTAGGATTCCCTTTAAAGAGGGTTACTGATAATACGGAAGCTACTGAACCAAGGGTATTCGGATATTCTAGTCAAAGTGTTGATCAAATAAAAACTGTAATCAATCATAATGTACTCGAACTAAATGCCTGGTCTAGTAAATGGTTAAATTCAATCCCGAAAAAACAGAAATCTTGTTTTTCTCCAATACGGTAACTTTTAATGGCAAAAGTATCCCTTTATCTACTAGTCATAAGCATCTGGGAGTTATCCTCTCCCAAAATGCAAAATGGAATGAACATTTAGAAAATATGATAACAAATATAACCAAACATTTAGGTATATTACGGAAATTAAAATTCAGTCTAAATAGATCCAACTTAGAAAAAAATTATTTAGTCTACATTCGCCCCCTTTTTGAATACGCTTGTGAAGTCTGGGGTAATTGTGGAATTGGTTATTCAGACAAATTAAAAAAACTTCAATTAGACGCTGCCAGAATTGTAACAGGTTTACCCATTTTTACAAAATCGGAATACTTATATGCTGAGACAGGTTGGGAAACACTATCAGAGCGGAGATATCGCAGAAAACTCCAATTATTTATTAATATAAAATGTGGAATGGCACCTGAATACTTGCGTCATCTAGTTCCTCCAACTATTCAGAGTACTACTATATACCCTTTGCGAAATGGTGATAATTTAATAGTTCCTTTCTGTAGACTCTCTATAACCAATTCGTCATTTATTCCTTCCACAGTTAAAGAATGGAATAAACTTGACATTGCAATCAGAAAATTAGAATCATTATCCAAATTCAAAAATGCTATCCGTCTTAAGAGCCAATCAAATAAGATCTCAGTTCCCAAACTTTATTACTATGGCCCTAGAAAGTTAAGCGCGATCCTAACACAAATTAGATGTACAGCTTCTTTCCTCAACCATGATCTACACAAGGTTCATATTTTATCTAGCCCAGCGTGTAGCTGCGGTGCCCCCCAAGAAGATGCGAACCACTTCTTTTTTGTTTGTACCAAATATTCTGAAATAAGAAATGATCTGTTTCTCAGCATAAGCGATTTGTCTCAATTGATCAATACCTCACTTCTCACATCAGGAAGTGAAACCTTAAGCTATGCAGATAATTGCTTTATTTTTTATTCAGTTTTTCGATTCATAGAAAGGTCTAAACGATTTATAATCGTTTAATGTACTAACCAAACATCATCCAGCATCCATACACACACACACACATACTTTTTCCTCATTTCTTTTTACTCGTTTACTATTTTCAGCTATATTATATGATAAAATTGTATTTTTTTTTGTTTTCTTGTGCATTCTCAATATAATGTAATAATGATTGTATATATAGGAGAAGACTCCATAAGTTGGTAAAACTTGTGTTTGATCCTCTTTGCATCATTGATCAAATAAAATAATTATAAACTAAACCAAGGGTTCCTATTGGCCAAGTTGAAATCATCACTTCGAAAGTCCACCATGACTAGATTAACCGTAACGGAATATATGTGTCATAAATGACCACGGATATGTACAACTTGTCCTTTCCTCATTCAAGACTAATCACCGGCTTTGTAACTAGAGTAATACGACGAGTGCCACTAGTGGAGCAGGGACTGCTTACGCTTCCGGAGCACCTGAGTTCACCACCGGTTTTTAGTCTGTCCTTCCTTGATTTACGGAATCCAGGGTGTCAAGTCACTTTTTAAAAAAATGATATAGGAAAATATGATTTTTGGATGAAAATATAGGATAAATATAGGGTAAATTTAAGGTATATTTAGCAAAAAATGCATGACCTCCAGCTCCCCTTACTGACATGTGGCAAGAGATCACTTAACGTCATTGTCACTACAAACGTCCTTACCATGTTGGGGGAATTAAAAGCTGTTCTTTTGTGCGCTTATGGTCATCCCATTCGATGGCCACAACCACGTCATTTAAAAAAACAAACAAAACAAAACAAAACAATAATTAATAAATCAATCAATGACTCAATCAATAAAATGAAATTAAATTAAACCCAATTAAAAACTATGATTCCCAGGCGCCTCTAATTAGCATATTATATCCTTTAACGCATTATCATTTCCATCAGTACATTTGTTTTTACATTTTGTCATTACTTTGATTTATATCAATAGCAAATAACGTTCTTACTTTAGAAGTTTAAAGAAAATAACTATCTGCTATCGACGAATGAAGCTCGGCCTTTATCTTTCATTATTTATTCAAAAGTCCTAGTACAAAACAAATATATAAGAATAATTGTTTTTGATTGCGAAGTATGTCGCTGAGGTTGTTTAACTCATAGGGACAACTATAACCAACAAAATACCCGAGTTGTCGCTTTGATTTGGACTGCATTGGTGAGTGCTTTTCCTTAGAAATCAGTTATGCAAAATAAAATACATAATAAAACAAAATTCCATCAATAAATTGATGATGTATGAGTAAAAGAAAATGTTTATATATTTCATTATAACATACACATATACTGTCCAACATATAAGTGTTTCACATGTCTAAGACAGTTATAAGTGCTTCACATGTCAAAGACAGTTATCTTAGACTCGTTTTTAGCAGAATGTTTGGGGAAACAAATGTTTAATACATATTGATATAAAATGTTATTTAGAAACCTATTTTGCAACAAACAAAAATTGTATTGTCACCTGATAACAGAATGGCAAACCAATTATCTAAAACATTCATATCTCATCCTGTCTTATTTTATTTTAACTTGGATTGTTATATAATGTTTGTAAAAATGTGTCCAGCTGAGAAAGAAATTTTTGCTTCTTTTATATATTTCACACAGAAATGGGTTGTCATTGATTGTTAGTACCTGCTTGGGCCGTTACTCATGGTCACTCACAATCGCATTACGCATTAGCTTAACAAAAATAAGTCGCTTAGGCGCGAAAATTATAAAGCTCGTGTACGAGCTTGACAAGCCGGAGGGATATGTGGCAAGAGATCTTTGTATATTTATGAAGGATTTTGATTTTGAATTTAGGAGTTTTAACGCCACTTTCAGCAGTATTTCAGTTATATCATGGCGACCAGTTTTAGTGGTGGAGGAAGCCGGAGTACCCGGAGAGAACCACCGACCCTGGGCAAGCAACTGGTAAACTGTATCACTTGCCGCTGCGAGTCGAGTGCACCCTTTTTTGCAAATTACAAAGCTGGGCGCGAATCCACGCCGCATTGGTGATAGGCTTGTATGAGCTGTTAGATCCAACGACCTAACTCATTGAGCCACCCGGGCCCCTATTTTTTTGAAGGAAGTTGGAGCCCAGATAATACCGATGTACAAAAAAATGTGTATAACAAAACACCTTCTGACATCCTTGTGCCATTATATATACTATTTCCATTCATATTGGGGGTACAAAAAGGTCAACAAGTCATCTTCAGAAAAAAGGTAGTTCTGAGCAAAATAGTTCCTGAAAAAATATTAAAATAAAATATTGCATAGTTTGAAAAAAAATAAAAACAAAAACAAAAATTATATTTGTTTATTAAAAAAAGGAACATAATTTCTATTAGAGCTACTGGAGTTATTTTAGTAATTAAAAGAAATAGTAATAACATTTGGGGAAAGATGTAGCTCTTGATCATATTTGACCAGCATGCTATTGCCAAAGAAATGAAGATGGGTAACATAAAAACGAATACTTTACCCTGGGTCTCCAGTCGAAAAATAAAAGATCTTTTGCACAGTATCTCTTTGGAATTATTTAGAAATTTTTTTTTATTCAGGTAAGAATAGTAATCTGAAGTTGGATAAATGTACATTGTTCAACCAAAAGAAGAAAAATATATTGTTTTATATTGTATTGTTTTTTTATTCACATTTGTGTTAAAAGTTTGTTATTTGAAAATGGATTGTTAAAATAAAATGAAAAATAAGTGAAAAACAAAGATCCAGATAACTAAAGATCCGCCATTATTTATTACTTACATAAATGATATTGTTCGAGATATTGGTGCTTCTATTAAACTATTCGCGGATCACACCGGCCTCTACGTTACGGTCGAGTCTCAGAATGTTGCGGCTAAAATTTTGAACAATGAACTCCAGAAGATTCACCATTGGTCGACTAGATGGTTGGTAAAATTCAATCCGCAGAAAACAGAAACAATGTTGATTTCACGTAAAACCGTCAAACCCTTACATTCGCCCTTAAAGATGAATAATCATGATATCAAGAAGTTTCGAGTCATAAACATCTAGGAATTTACTTCTCAGATAACGGTTCGTGGCACGAGCATATAGATTACATCGTAAAGAAATCGTTTGTCCGTTTGAACATCCTTCGTCGATTTCGACTTGTCTTAGATAGATTTACGCTGGAAAAAATGTATTTTTCCTTTATAAGGCCTATTTTAGAATATGGTGACGTCATATGGGATAGTAATATTCAGTACTTGGCAGACAAAATTGAGCATGTTCAAATCGAGTCTATGAGAATTGTTACGGGTGGGACAAAATTAACCTCTATTAATAAACTTTACGATGAAACGAGTTGGGAGAAGCTGACTGATCAAAGAAGAAATCATAAATTAGTCTTATTTCATAAAATGGTGAATAGGGAAGTATCTGAGTAACTTGTTACCAGATACTCTGTTTAACTTGTATCACCATTTCACGCCCAGATCTAAAAACATATCTGCAATTCGAACAAGAACGTGTCTCTATGCTGGATACTATTTGCTATCTAGTATAAAGCTATGGAACGAACTTCCCCTGGAATTTCGTAACATAACGTCTCCCGACATTTTCAAAAACCGATTAAAAGTCATTAATAAGAAACGCCCATCTTATTATTACATCGGAAGTAGGCTGGCCCAAGTCCTTCATGCAAGATTGCGCATGGATAGCAGCTCGTTAAACGCGCACCTTTTCTTACGTAATCTAGTTGATAACCCTAACTGTACATGCGGTCAGATCGAGACGACAGCCCACTTTCTACTTCAGTGTAGACATTATTCAGTGATCCGAGACACTACTATCAACTCCTTAAATTTACTTGTCCTTTTTACAGCCAAACTATTATTTTATGGATCAACTGCTCTAACTGATGAACAAAATACACTTATTTTTACTAAAGTGCAAAAATACATCCTAGACAGCAAAAGATTTGTAAATGCTAAGTATACTGAGACCGCATTTCATCCTTCATCCTCTTTTTATTTTATTTTCATGTACATTCTTTTTTCATCTACATTTACGATCTTCATTGTGAATTGTGTTTATTATTATGTAATGTTCGTTCAATTTTTCATGACCGTGCTATACGTGATGATGTTTTCATATTGTCGATTTGTAAGGAGACGGATTAATATAAGCTCAGCTTGTTTCCGAATCCTTGTCGTATATTACATATTGTATTATATTAACATGTCATATTATTGAATAAAATATGTTTAAATTAAAAGAAACAAATTTATTCAAAACATTAAATATGAATAATAAATATAGCAAGAAAATAATAATTTAATATTCATAAACAAAAGAACAAGAAAGTTTTGAATTAACTTATGTTATTTACAGAATTGAAATTTATTGTATCATTTTATATACTGCTGTTGTCTGTAAAACTTATTTATTTATTTATTTATTATTTATTTACTTAATTAATTGTTTTACTTAATTTATTGTATGAGTCGAAAAATAAAAGATATTTGTGCACAGTATCTCTTTGGAATTATTTAGAAAAACAAATTTTATTCAGGGGCAGACCGCCATTCCTGAAGCTAGTTTCCCAGGCAGAAAGCAAAAGGCAAATACGATCACACCACTTTTGCCACTCTGGGTCTTTTGTCACAGACAAATGAAAAAAAACCAGGTATCATTAAACTCTAATCTCCTATTGCTCTTTTTACAAAATTAAATATTGTAAAAAAGAATAAAACATATTATAAAGAAAATATGGAAATCAAATTCTAATCAACTTTTGTCTTTTTCAAAAGATTGAACATTACAAGAACATGACAACTCCTTTAATGAACAAATTTTTATATGTCTTCGAAATCATGACTTTACATTTTTGCAATGACTTTTTCAAACGATCCATGTAGTAATAAACTGGGCTTATTCAAAATCCCTGAGATTTAACTTGGTATTTTCTATGTTATAAACCATTAGATAGAACGCCATAGCTGCCTTATCTTGAACACTGTTATGTTTTGTACCTACATGTTGGGTCAGAATAACTTGTTGTAAAGGTGTAAATCCATGTCCTGTAGTTAGTATCTAAAGTCGTTAAGTCGTAATTCCATCCTGTAAAGTTGGTTAATAAATATGTAAGGTTTAATCTGCATTATGTTGAATTAACATGACATTATCTTTCGTCCAAAAATCAAATTATAAAGGTGAAATCTCATTATGTTATGTTTAAATTTCATTACATGAAGATAACAATGTCTTACGTTAAGCCAAAACAACACTGTGTAAAGTGACCACGGGATTATGATAGGTTAAAACTTCATTATGTTGAGTGTATTTACCGAAATGTTGGGTCAGAATAACGTGTTGTAAAGTTGTAAATTCATTTCCTGTAGTTAGTATCTAAAGTCGTTAAGTCATAATTCCATCCTGTAAAGTTGGTTATTAAATATTTAAGGCTTAATCTGCATTATGTTGAGTTAGCACAACATTATCTTTCGTCCAAGCATCAAATTGTAAAGGTGAAATCTCATTATGTTTTGTTAAAATTTCATTACTTGAAGATAACAATTTCTTACGTTAAGTCAAAACAACACTGTGTAAAGTGAGCATTGGATTATGATAGCTTGAAACTTCATTATGTTTCAAAGTCGGTTTTGTCGAGCAAACATCAAACCAACTTATGCTGAAAATACATTATGTAAAGTCGAAAAGTTTCAATGTAAAGATGAAAAGTTATAATGTAAAGTTAAAACTTTATTATTGTCAAATTTTTAAATAATATTGAATAGAAAAGTAATGGACTCTGATTAGATGTCAAAAATACTCGTACAAATTGGCTTGGTCCATGTTGTGGGGAAATTCCAAAGGAAACCATTTCCCCGTAAATAGTCCATATGTTATCCGAATACGAAATGAAAATACTGGGACTGCATAAGGGAACAGTCACTATTTATCAGGTGGAGGGGCTGGAAAATTTAAGGGGGGGGGGGGGTCATAAAAAATTATATAGGTATTGTGGGGATAAATTTTTAAAACCACTCAGCTTAGGGGCGGTCAATTTATCCTTAAAACATTTGGTTGTAAAAAAAAAGTAAAAGTAAAAAAAACAAACAAAATAAATAAATAAATAATTTTGAAAACCTAAACAGTTCTAAACACTTAAGTGTGAAGGACATGAGAGTAAGGAGTGATATTCAATATAACGTTCAAATAATTAGTAATGCAACTTTGGGAAGTATCTAACGTGGATTTATAAATATCAATATAGCTATAATTATCTGGAATTTTATTCACATGTATTTTGAAATGAAAGATTCTGATTAAAAATGAACTCAAAGCAATTAACACTAAGTAGTGAACCAAAGAAATCGTACAGCCGTTCTCTGCAAAAAAGTACTGATGTTGTTATAGATTCGGAAAACAATATACGGATATCCGGACATTTCACAACAATTATTGCAGATAATCGGAATAAGCTAAACGGCTTATTACATGTGTCACAATATTCTAAATTCGAATTCCGCTCACTTCTAGGATTAGCAGTTCTAGATGAATTGCAGAATACGGTATCTCGATTTAAAAAAAGGGAAAACCATGAATGATTTATTAAGAAAAAACAATGATCAGCCTACTAATAACATTGACGTAAGTTGTGTACAGACAGTAGGTCTAAAACATGCAAAGGGACTTTTTGTCTTATTAGAAACAAACTTCTTTACATTTGAAGCAAAATGTATAATACTGGATAATGTGTGCCCTATTGTTGAAAAAAGATATTTGAAGTTATTTGAAAACCTTTAAAATGTGAATAGTGAAAATGAGAGCATGGAAGAGGTGGATATGGATGGAAGTGAGAGTGATCAGGAATTGACTGGTAATGAAACAGATGAAAGTGAATGAGCAAATAAGGTGCATGAGCATGTTTGAAGTATGTTTATATGGTCAACAAAAGATAGATATTAAACATTTGTAGCTTATACTTGTACATGTATATAGGTGACATTTTTCATATACATGTACATGTAAGTAGTATATGGATACGGACAAAGTCATATTTGTGGGGAAGCAATGGGGAGCAACCGGAAGTCACGTGACCGGAGCTGACGTCACCGGAAGTCACGTGACCGAAGATTTTTGAAATTCAGCCTGTTCTGGAGCAGTATACGATTAATAAACCGCAAAGCGAAGAGGTTTACGAAAAGCGTAAACTGTTTTAAACCAGATTATGCAAGCATTACCTGTGCAAAAATTTAACATATTCCTAATATTCCTTATAATTTAATGATTCCTCGATTTTATTTACGATTGTTTCATGTGACTATTTGAATTTGTCGTTGGCGAATGAATATGTTGGAGACGTCACAATATCAACCCAGGTAATCAAGTATAACCAATGTTGCTCCAGGCGGATCAGCCAATCAGATAGCAGAATTTACATCAAATTAAATTATTCTTTTGTTCTGCATACAGTTAAACCTGACAGAACCTACCACCGTTTAGACCTACTTTTTGCGCAGCAAACAGAGCGATGTCCGGATTAAACCGGTTAAATGTGTAAATGTTACACATTGGTACTAAATATGATGCCATGTTTATACAAGATTTCAGTTTAATCGGGCTTTGGCTTATACAGGTATTTTCGCACCGTTCGCACTAAATAAGATATCTATGTTTCTATAACAATCACTGGATCGAAAACTTTGGTAAGTGGACTATTAGTCTCCGAGGTTGTCATCCGCCCCAGTAGTCAGTGTTTCGGCACTGACATGGTTTATTACATATCAACGGTTTTATTACCATTACTTAGTCGATCACTTTGGTACGTGGACTATTAGTCCCCGAGGGTATCATCTGTCATTTCAATCAGTGTTTCGTCACGGATATGGTTTATTAGATATATTAATATTTTAAATGTACATTTCCCAAATCATATAATTTATTAAAACTGAAGTCAATCTCACTCAGCCATAGTTAACTTAGATGATTTTTCCTATTTTTACAAGACTTTTGAATTATTTAGCTTTCCAATCTTTTGTCTGAGTGTACTTGATGAAGAGTGTCATATAAACGCACTAAATTATATATCTGCGTCTTTGTCCACAATGCCTATGCTACGATTCGAATTATTTCAACTATGTCATGATAAAATATAATCACAGTTAAGATGTTTCTTTATTTCGGAGGTAGACTAAAATTGATGCTTTCTATGAAAAACTTTGATATTTTTATTCTCTGAGATCGAAAAAGTCATTAAAGAACCGTTATAAAAACCAGAAAGGGCAATCAAGAAACACTGCCAACATTGGGCACACCACAAAGCAGAAAAACTAAATAGATGAGCAACACGGACCCCACTAAACACCGGGTCTGAAGAAGAGTTTGAAGATAATCAAAGGGGTAATCAGAATCCGTATATTGAAGAACAGATAACAAAATGGCCAAAAGAAAAAGTACAAAGGACAAACAACGATCTACAAAACATACACATAAAACTAAAGATCGAGTAACACATCGAGTGAACTCGTGTGCTTCGCGAACAGTAAGCAGTTTTTGTTTTTTTAAGATATAATCGGGTGGTAGAAGGATTGAGATGTGTTCCATCCTCAACCAATCAACAGCCAGGAAATCTGACCAATCAGAAGTCGCCATTTCCGGCCTATTAGCCAATCAGAAGCCAGGAAAAGAAACCAATCAGAAAGCAGGAAACAAAAAGAAACAACCAATCGACTCCATCGAAACAAAGTATTCATTCTATTAAAAGCAGAGACAAGAGAGCAAAGACTCACACTTCATTCGACATGTCACGTAAATCAAAATCAAAAGACCAGACCAAAGCATTGAACATTCCGTTTACCCTGACACAAGGGGATCTGCTACAGGAAGCCTTAGTAGTAACGTTCGCCAAAGATCAGACCAAAGCATTGAACATTCCGGTCAAAGTACCCCTAGGAGGTGGAAGATAACTTACAGAATGGAATGGCAGTAAGAGAGTGGATCTGAGATTTTGGAAAGCCGATACGATTCCTACCAAAGTCGGTGTCAGCTTATCATTACCACGGTGGAAAGTCTTGCACAGTGCTATGCAAGTGGTGGACGATTTGATCAGTTGAGTGAAAGACGGAGTACGCGTGGACTGGAGATATGACCTGGGAGAAGACGTCTATGTCATCATCAAAGCCCCTCAACTGAGAATTCACATCAGGAAGTACTTCGTGCCTAATTGAGAATGGACATTGCATCCTACGAAGAGAGGAGTGATCCTGAGTCTTTACGAATGGAAAGAACTGAAATAGAGCATACCTTTATTTGAAGACAGAGGGCCAAAACTGAGGACAATGGACAATAACGTGACTGGAGAAGATTAAATGAAAGAGACCGAGAAACAGAACTTGAACTTAAAGTGAACAATACAATATGAAACTTGATTTCTGTGTTAGTCATAATTACACCCAAAGAGACCTCCTCCTCATCCTCCTCCGCCCTTCCTCCCTCCTCCTCCTCCACCACCACCACCAAGATAGCCTTGAAATCCCACCCAAAACACGTTACAAACAAAAACAAAACGAAACACATTATGATAATATCACACATTTCATTCATTTGACTTTTAAAAATACCATCCTTGGAGTACTACACAACATATCCGAAAACAACAAACTGTATATGTAATTATGAAAATAAAAGGGGCAGATAACCAGGGAAAGGGGTAGACGCGGACGTCGTAGAGAACACCCCAACCAACATTACTAAGAAAAATGACGTCACTTCCTGTAGTCAACTTCCAGTGAAAAGGCCCCACCCTTCCACCCCTTCGTTCACAGGTAACCATGGTATTTGTACTACTACTCTAGTAGTAATACAAAATGTACCGGTTGCGCATGAGCACACGGTCACTTCCGGTGAAAAGGCCCCAATAGGGGTATTGCGACACTTCCGGTTGCGCATAACATACTTCCGGTTCCGGACAGGGCCTCTTCCGGTGACGTCACTTCCGGTAATGTGACTTTAAGGAAATGTACTGGTTTTATGTGTTGCTTTGGACAGAAAATGTATATTAATATTAATCTTTAAATCAGTAGGAATACATGTTTGAATTATTTCATTAATGTTTCACTTAATGAAAACTAAAAAAAAGTTGCATAAATGTCAATGAGACCACACTACAGAAGTCCAACTATCAAATAATAAAGCAACAATAGATTACAATGTAGCCTCCAACAATAAGTGAGAGTCATACTGAACAGCTTGCAAGCTATAGATGGCCGCAGAATAAAAGTAATGCTATCAAGGAGAAAATTATGCTAAGCATGAGAGCATGTCAAGACTGCAAATGCTCAGTTCTTTTTATTTATTCTCTATATAAATAATTTTAGCAATGGTCATATAGAAGTATATTCTTGAGATGTAGTCTTCTCACAGATATATATTAATACTATGTTATTTATTCATTGGGGGGGGGGGGGTCAAAATAAATATTGTAAAATTTGTGGGGGTCAATTTTAAACTTGCTAAAACTCTGGTGGGGGGTCTTTTTCTTATACTGTCACATCACAGAAAAATTGTCCAGCCCCCCCTCCTGGTAAATAATGACCGGTCCCTAAGTCAGATATGATGAAGCTGCAAAATGCATGTATACTGTTTGGTCCAGGACAGGTACGAAGGTCAAACCATGGATGTGACCCACCAGATTTCGATATACCAAAATCCATTTTAAGCAATTTTATAAGTGATGGATTCAAGATTTCCTATATTGCAAAGCTTCTGAGCGTCTCTAAACGAACAATTTACCGCAGAATGCAGCAATTTAATTTATATGTTGAAAACTTTTCTGACATAAGTAATGATGTCCTTTTCCTTGAAGTTGGAAAAACCGTGAAGGAATTTCCTTTTTGTGGTGAAAACATGGTAATGCAACTACTGAAACAAAGGGGATTCCGTGTACAGCGATGGAGACTTCGCCATGCTCTATATACACTAGACGAAACTGGCGTACAAGAAAAAAAAATGTAGACTTCAAAGACGAGTGTACAATGTAAAAGGACCCAACCACCTCTGGCATATTGATACAAACCATAAATTGATTCGTTGGCATTTTGTTATTGTCGGAGGTATAGATGGCTACAGCAGACTTGTAACTTTTTTTTACAGTGTAAGGACAATAACAAATCTGCTGCTGTCTTAGAATGTTTTCTATCTGGCGTTTCCAAATTTGGACTTCCTCACAGAGTTACATCAGATAAAGGACTAGAAAACACAGCAGTTGCTGATTTTATTATTTCCACTAGAGGACCTGGAAAAGTAAGCATGATCACAGGAAAGAGCCTACATAATCAACGCATTGAAAGAATGTGGAGGGATGTTTTTCAAGGGGTCCTGTGTATTTACTACAACCTGTTTCATTTCATGGAGGAACACAATATCATGGATCCACTTAATGACAGTCATGTAGCTGCCTTACATTAAACATTCTCCTAAAAAATAAATGAAAAACTTAATATATGAAGAGAGGCTTGGGCACAACACGGAATGAGAACCGTTCACTCTTCACCACAAGCACTGTGGGTTTCTGAACAAATTCAAAGTCCAACTGGCATATCAGTATCAGATTTAGGAAACTATGGTACCAAAGGGATTCTTGATGATGAAGATGATGATAATGAAGGCAGGCCCTTAATGTTCCCATTTTCCTTTGACATAAGCGAGGAATGTAGAAATGACCTTTCAGCCAATGTTACCCAACAGTGTGTCTCCAACAACTATGGAATTGCCATATACCAGAAAGTCCGGACAATAATAAACCGTCATCATCCAAGTGAAACATAAACAATAACAGATGTGAATTCTGACAAATATTAAATAAATCTTACAAAAGTTTCATAGCTGTGCAACCACACTAATTTGAAATAAATTAAATGCACAAGTCTTTTATATATTAGTTTATTAACGACTAATAAAAATCAAAGGTAAACTATCAAACCTGCAACACGCTGTTCCTGTTTTCAGCATTGTTTCATTTATTTTTTATGACCAAATATGCAACTTTAATATTTGGATCATATATATGAAATAGTATTAAAAACCTGACCCTGTATCGCTCACCTAGTTTCCAAACTGACTTATATACAACATAATATAAGCTTGTATTGAGACTTCAAAAACTTTGATTACAAATTCCTGAGAATATGAATTTAAAAAAAAAGTCCAATTTTAAACTATGTCCGCAGATGAAGGGTCAAAATATCGGACACAATTTTGCAGGGGACCATATAAGGACCATATAAGGACCATTGTGACCTCGTTTGGTTTCAATTGGCCAAGTAGTTTCTTATGAGAAGATTTTTGAAATAATTTCCCATAGTGTCCAATGTTAAACTATGTTCCCCGGTGGTGGTCATCTTGGATATAGGGTGGAACTGTCGGACATAATTTTTGAAGGGGACCACACAATGACCAAATATTTCGGTAACTACACTCAACATAATGAAGTGTTAACCTATCGTAATCCCGTGGTCACTTTACATAGTGTTGTTTTGGCTTAACGTAAGAAATTGTTATCTTCAAGTAATGAAATTTCAACATAACATAATGAGATTTCACCTTTACAATTTTATTTTTGGACGAAAGATAATGTCGTGTTAACTCAACATAATGCAGATTAAACCCTACATATTTACTAACCAACTTTACAGGATGGAATTAAGACTTAACGATTCTATATACGTACTACAGGACATGAATTTACAACTTTACAACAAGTTATTCTGGCCCAACATGTAGGTACACAACATAACAACATAACAACATAACACAATAAGGCAGCTATGGCGTTCCATATTATTAAACATTGTATTCAAGATGTATTATCCTAAACTAAGGAATCGGTACTGGGTATTACACCACTATGAAAATGGACATGTACCACAAAAGACTATAATACTGAAATAAATACTCAATCATTTAAACCGTAAGAAAATTCAACAATAAAAAAATCACATGAATACATCTGTTGTTATACAAGATCAGCTAAAAACTATAGAAGTATCAGCTTTAATATCTTGTATAGCCTCTATTTGTCATGTTTATATGAAATTTCCACTCAAAATTAAAGAATCAACTTTTGGAATAATATAGGATTTTGGGATGTAATATAGACAATTTTAGGCAAATATAGGAAGCATAGCAAAATCTTGAAAATATAGGAACATATAGAAATATAAGATCACTTTACACCCTGGAATTCTGTTTACCTCTTTGGTATCTTCAAACTCTTCTTAGACCATCCATGTCTATGTCAGACAACTTGGTTTAAAAATTGTTTTGAAAAGTTAAAGCAAGAACATTTCTGGCTAGTCTGGTGAACTGGCACGCAGTTGCTCTCGTGGAGTAGTCTGGGCGGCCACTGTGGATTAAGGATTGCTCCAAAATGTAACAACACTTCAGGGAAATCTGTTCACCCCGGTTGCAACGGCATGCAGTAGTTCTGGATAAGAAATCTTAAATGTATCAGCTAATCAGATTCCATGGCAGACATCTTGAATTTCAAATTGTTCTAAAAAGTAACAACACTTCTAAGGAGTCAATAGAGGATCGTATCTGGCAAGTCTTGAGACTTGGAATGCAGTACTCCAAGAGGAACATTTGTCAAGTCTGGTGAATCCACATGCAGTAGTTCTGGAACTATACTTCTTAGAATCATTAGAGAAACGTTCGTGGAAAGTCTAGTTACTTTCAGAGTATCAAGCCACTTTTGACAACAATTATATAGGAAAATAGGATTTTTTTTCTTGGAAATATAGGATAAATATAGGGTAAATTGAAGGTATATTTAGCAAAAAATACATGGCCTCCACCTCCCATGTAGCCATGCCTCACCTCCTTTTCACTGACAAAAAACAGTTTCATTGAACTCTAGTCTCTTATTCAACTTTACAAAGTTTGTTGGAACAAATACTCTGTAACAAAACTTAAGGTTTACATTTTTTTGTCAATGATTCTTTCAAGAGATACATGTAGTAATACACTGGGCTTGTCCAAACGCCCTGAGAGTTACCTTTGCATTTGTTATGCTATAGACCATTAAACATTGTATTCAAGTTGTATTAGGATTTTGGGATGTAATATAGTAATTTTTAGGCAAATATAGGAAACATAGCAAATCTTGAAAATATAGGGAAAATATAGGATTACTTAACACCCTGGACTTTATTTACAGTACTTCTGATGAAGTCAAAACTGTATATACCAATCAAAGGCCAGGGTTGCCATCTTCGATTTCAAATCGAAAAAAAAAAGTTCTTCAGGACCTCTACATAATCATTTATGGTAGGATTGGTTACTGGTCATAGTGATTCTGAAGAAGTCTAATATATGGAAGGTTCATACCCTACAGACAGACGGCTGCTCGACACCTTCAGATCAGAAGAGTTTTCTCGAGCCTCTCGCTTATGTAAGGTAAAACTTGATGCTCACATTAACCTGTATCGCTCATATTGAGCATATGTTAAATTTTGATATGTTACGGTTGTTAACCCACTATAGGGTTAGGGTGCTTAACGCAACTTTGAACAATATTTCAGTTATATCTTTGCGGTCAGTTTTATTGATGGAGGAAACCGTAGTATCCGGAGAAAACAACCGACCTGCCGACAGTCACTGACAAACTTTATCACATAATGTTGTATAGAGTACATCTTGACTGAGCGGGATTCGAACTCACAACGTGGTGATAGGCACCGATTGCATCTAGGCAGTTATAAATCAAACTACCATACGATCATGACGGACCCTAACCCACTATATGCTGGGTCATATATTGGTACAAATTGAATCTACATATTACAACACCAGTTCATTCCAAATAGGATTGCATTTCCATTCCTGGTTTTTCAGATTATTTTGTATTTCCCCCCACTGAAGTCCATGGCTTGCAGTAGGTTGGTGATTTTCTCTAAGAACTTCAGTTTCCTCCACTAATAAAACTGACCGCAACGATATAACTGAAATGTTGTTGAAAGTGGCATTAAGCACCATAACCCTAACCCATTTTCAACTTTGGATCACAAGGGCCCAGAAACCAAACACCATGGGGCATTATTTTGGGCAAACTTGGATCTACATATCACAATGTTTCATGCCATATTTTGTATTTTCTCTATTGCAGTCTTTGTAAGGGGTAATCTTTGGACTGCTTGGTCTTGATATAGACCCTAGGGTTTTCGTTTTTACCAGACTAAATTCGCATTTCATTGAATGGTGTTCAACATTAACTGTAGTAGTGTTTCAGCTATTTTATAACATCTGCATTTCATAGGCATGCTTCATTCTAAATACACATGGAACTGCTGTTTTAGTTGGCTAAAGCATGTCTCCTCTTTATTTGTCTCATGGACAATAAAAGAAAAACCTACTGCATTAATGTACAACTATCACCTCAGTTATATCAAATGATACTGGTACGTCTATGAGTCTTCCAGGATATTTATAACAAGTTGAAATTTAGATATTTTTAATCAAATTGATCCTCAAATACAAATCGGCTAAGAATGTAACTACTATTCAAATTGAAGCTCATTTGGTGGGAGTGACCAGAGAGAATGTGGCTTTCCTGGTGTTGAAAGTGTGATTACCTCTTGTGTTTTATTTATATTAATGATGGCCATGTTGGTCAATTGCTGGAGTCACTGGACACATTTTTGAATTGGGACCACTAGAAGGACAATCCAAATCAAGTGTGATTTATTTTGGCTAAATGGTTCATAGATTTGTAAATGTATTTTGTGAAAATAAAGACTAATTTGCATACTCTGTAAAAATCATCAAAATTCTCAATTTCATAGAGAAACATGGAATATATATGTTTAACACATAATTATCATATACCAACAGTTCAAATTTCAGCTGTTTCCAGATAAAAATAAAGCCATGTTGCTATATAAAGAAATTTCTATTTTTAAAAAGAGCAGCCATTTCAGATGGAGGTTGGGTCTGCCTATCAAAATTTTGGGACCACCCAATGGCCATCCTAGTAACGTTCAATTTAACTTGTCTTTCAGTTGAAACATTCCAGTCAGTATTTGATAGAAGCAGAAGTAGAAGTCTCAGTGGTATTAGAGATGATATTCAAATGATTTTTTTGGGGGTCAAAATAAGCCTAATGTGCATATGTTCTTCATAAAATGTCTGAATGGTTTCTTAACAACCTGTAATATTTGTCATACTACTTTGCAAAATCAATTAATAATCAGTTATTTAGGCTCATTTGGTGGGAATTGTGGCTTTTTTGGCTCTGCAAGTGTTTTCCCCCCAATGTCATGGTCGTGATCATATGGCAGTTGGATTTACAACTACCTATATAAACAGACCCAATCACCACTAAAGCTGTGATATCGAATCACGCTCATGGTGATGTGTACTCGATACAGCATTAGTTTGTCGGTGATTTGCGGTAGACCGATGGTTTTCTCAGGGTACTGAGTTTCCTCAACCAATAAATCTGACGGCCACGATATAACTGAAATTTGTTGAAGTGGCATTAAACACCATAATCCTACCCCCTCTATGTTTTATTTACAGAATACGCAGCCATGTTGAATGGACCGCATATTTATCTGACATGTTATTTTAGGAATAATACCCTAAGGATCATTCAATCCAAGTTTGTTTTAAATTGGCCTTATGATGTCAGAGTAAAATATTTTTAGAAGGTCCAGAGGTAATGGCAGATGGCAAAAGCTCACATGATCCTTTGTGTCGGATGAGCTAAAAAGACTAAAACTTGTTCACATTTTTATCCCATTTATTATGCTTTTTTTCTTCTATAAACCAATTAACAACATTCTTGTCCATCATTGGCTGAGACTACACAAAAACCCACCAATCATACGTCACACAGCAAATTGCATACATTAATAAATCTATTGCCAAGGTTAAAAATGCCATGTGATCATTTGCCAATCATTGAAACATTTTATTATTATTTAGGATTTCTTACTTATCTAAATGCTGAATTATTGATCATACTATCATTTTTTTATTTAACGTTTGTCAAGTTTTTTTTGTTGCAAAAAAAATTTATGTTTTCTCTTCAAAACTAGAAAATTCAATAATCATATATATTTGGCAATATTCATGTCTTTTTTTTTATTCAGCAATAATGATATCAGAAAAAAAGAAATACCATATATTTCAAACAATGATTCAAGACTTTAAAATAGCAGACTTTTCTTATCATAAGTCTATGGCAAACTTGCTGACTAGAGCTAAAATAAAGAAAACATCATACATTGTATCTGCTTGGTCATGACTTACAGTGATCAAAAATAAAATGAACAACATATAATTTAGACTTAGACCACCATGTATGTAGCAGAAATTAAGACACATCAAAATGATTATCTAGTAATATTATATTTGATTTAAAATTGTTTCATTTATAGCTTGAAAATATTTGTGTAAATTTGAGGATGAAGCAACATACAAGTCAATCAGAGAACAAGTGTTGATACATGTGTATTAGTATATCAGGCATTGGCCAACATTACAGGATTAAATTGTAATCAAATATAAATATATGATGTTCAAACATGTTGATTTTATCAGTACTAAACATAAAAAGAAATACAGTTATTTTTAACAATGCCTAATAACTTCAGAAAGCATGTTCTTAAGACTATCTGTCAAAATGTGAATTTCATTTCTTGGATCAATTTCCAGTGAGATTTATATATTTGAAATTACACCAACAACATCAACTTTATATTAAAAAACATTTGCTTGTTTGTTTGCTGATTAGGGACCATATGACAAATAGGTGATCACATGACACAATGGATCATCACATGACACAATGGACCATCACAAAGCAACAACACATTAATAATAATAATAATAATGTTTAGCAAATAATTTCAAATAAATAATAATGAAATGTTTACATATAAACACAAGAGTATATAGTGGTTAATTTGTTCTTATTGAAGGACATAATTAGCGTAACATGCCTTGTATCATTATAAGGTTTTTGAAATATACACAAAATTTACATTAATACAATTTTTGACTTGTTGTCTGTATTCATTATATTTACCCTGTATATGGTATAAAGTACAAAGCAGTATGTACAATTCACCCTTTATTACTGATTAGATCAAAATAATGACCACTTTATCAGTTCCTCTTCTATCTCTTTACATACCACAAGGAGGGCCAGACATATATTGCAGAGACTAAATTAGGGTGTAGCAATTGATAGACATCAGAGAGCAAGATGGAGGAAGAACCATCCATTGGATTGTAGAAAACTTTTGACTGGCATGAGTATTTTTTATATATAAATATAAAAGTGGTAGCCTGGAGATGGGAGCCACTTTCAGGTAATGTTCAGCTTTATCATACTGGTTGATTTTCAATAGAAAAATACTACTGGATCGAAAATATTTACTAACCATGTGTCACTTTGTCCTACATTGGCTGTCCAATACAAAAAAGTGAAATGGGACCTCGAATAATATGAGCTTGTGGAAACAAAAAAATAAATTTCAAAGAAAATAAAAGAAAAATGGTGCACATGAGTAGGTTATGAATGGGGTCCAGTTTGGAAAAAGGACATCTACTGTGGTAAGATATTGATAAGTAATAATATGACCACACAGAAATGAGCCCTCTGTGGAGCCTCCACTACACTGTCTACACAATAACAAACAAAATAGATGAAATTAGTCATGATTTACAAATGATGCTGTCATGGATTATAATACTTTACCAGATCTTAATCAGGAAACCTGTTTTATAATTTGGAATATAGATTATTTTTCAAGACAAAAAATAGCATCCAATGTATAATGATTGTTCAAAAGAGTAAAAATATAATTTTGTTGTGCAAACGATAACACTATTTTTATGGTCTTAGCAGAATATACTTATCTAATCCAAATGGACACCTTGTGACAAAAAAATATGGAGGAAAAGAACTAGAAATAATAGAAAATTTTTTGGCCCCCTAAATATGAAGTTACCGATTCTTTTCTAACAATTATTAATTAACTTTGATTTATTAGCCTTTATATGATCAAATCTGTTCATACAATATAAAAATTTTCATTGGGCCAATATGGCAAAAACTAGTCAAATACATATATTTTCCGTCGGTCCAATAACAGCTAGATCGGACTCCGCTAGACGTTTCGACAATTGCAAGGAAAAGCCCCAAGAGATATTGGACTGGTTAATTAATAAAGGTATCATTGCGTGATGTTTTTCATATTGGCCTAGTTATAGGTCTTCGGTCTGCTGTATTGGCGTTCGGCTGCACCTCAGGCCAATACAGAATGCCTCAGACCTATAACTAGACCAATATGAAAAACATCACGTAATAATACTATAGTAATACAGGCTTGATCCATGTTCTACACATTTCTGACTTAAACAAATGTTATGATATAAAAGGTGTTTCATTACTACCCATATTCTAAATAGTCAAATTGTCCAAATAAACACTTTTCAAAGAAAAAAAAATTGCATGAAATTACATGCGAGTTCCAAGAATGAACAATAATAATTTTACAGAGCAGCTAAATTTTAATATTCATATTTATGGGGCAAAAATCTGGTCAATAATGTTCAATTTGGGGCAAAACTGTGTGGATTTAGAGTAAATTTATTACATGATCAACTACGGTAATTTTTCTGTGTAAAAGAAACCTAGAGTCCTTCACTATAATCAAAAAAATAACAAATATATATAACCTCCAGTCTCAAAGCTTAAAAAATTCTTGACAAATTTAAATGCTAATGACCAGTAATCTAATTAAATATGTTGAGATATGGAATTTTATAAGTTATTTTAATTTAACTAAATATAAAAATTGCATGAGCAAATTTTGAACAGGTGGTGTTGAGAACATACTAATGAATGAATTTCTATACATATGATATACCAGTAGTTTTATCTATGAAGTAATATTGCACTGTATTTAAGATATAAAGCATCATATTTCAACTTTACTCTTCATCCCGTAAAATTCTATTGCAAGCATCAAATATTTACAATTGGTTTTAGTTTTAATTAAAATTCAGTCTGAATTCATATAATTTATATGTACTTATAATCATGTATTGTAAACCTATGAATGGTGTTTTTCTTTAAATTCAAAGTTTTGTTTGAACAAAAAGTTGTAATAGAATTACTTCGACTGCAGAACAAAGAAGTTCTGCAACTAATTCTGTAGGTACAAAAACTAGAGGCTCAGTGGGCTGAGACTGTGTCACTCACCTTTCATTCTGCTTTGAGGAAACTTAATACAGAACCTTCCATAGGTGCTTCCCATCAAGTTTCAGTTCATTTGGCTAAGCAGTTTCAGAAAAGAAGATTTTTAGAAATCAACCAACCAGAAACAAGAATTGCCTATGGCAGCCATGTTTGTTAACAGATCGGGATGAAATTACCAATCTTTATAGAGGACCTTCCATAGATGCTTCCTACCAAGTTTCGGTTCAATTGGCTAAGAAGTTTCAGGGAAGAAGATTTTTAGAAATCGACCAATCAGAAACAAGAATTGTCTGTGGTGGCCATGCTTGCTAATGAATCGGGACGAAATGATCAATCTTTATAGAGGACCTTCCATAGTTGCTTTCTACCAAGTTTCAGTTCATTTGGTAAAGTGTTTTCAGAGGAGAAGATTTTTAAAAATTGACCAATCAGAAACAAGAATTGCCTGTGGCAGCCATGTTTGTTAATGAATCGGGACAAAATGAGTATTCTTTATAGAGGACCTTCCATGGATGCTTTCTACCAAAAAATTTCAGTTCATTTGGGATAGCGGTTTCAGAGGAGAAGATTTTTTAGAAATCAACAAATCAGAAACAAGAATGGCCTGTGGCGGCCATGTTTGTTAACAGATCGGAAGTAAATGAGCATTCTTTATAGAGGACCCTCCATAGATGCTTCCTACCAAGATTTGATTTATTCGGCCTAGCGGTTTCAGAGGAGAAGATTTTTTTTAGAAAACAACCAATCAGAAACAAGAATGGCCTGTTTGTTAACAGATCGGGACGAAATGGGCATTCTTTATAGAGGACCTTCCATAGATGCTTCCTACCAAGTTTCGGTTCATTTGGCCATGCAGTTTCAGAGGAGAAGATTTTCAAAAATCGGTCAATCAGAAACAAGAATGGCCTGTGGTGGCCATTTTTGTTAATGGATCGGGACAAAATGTGCAATCTTTATAGAGGACCTTCCATAGATGCTTCCTACCAAGTTTCAGTTCATTTGGCTGAGGGGTTTCAGAGGAGAAGATTAAAATGTGAAAAGCTAATGGAGGATGTTTGGAGGGGGAGGTAGAGTATTATACACTTCAATTAACATTTAATTTCACATCTCTCTGTAATGCTCTTTCCTTCTTTTTTTAAATGAAACCTGGTCATTTCTCTTGATTTTGAATTGAACTTCATTTTTTACAATTTAACAACAATTTCATAAAATTTGAAACAGAATATCAGAAAATAATTTGATCATTTCCTGTAAATTTGATATATGTTATTTAATATAAACCATTTTTAGCTCACATTCAAACAGAACAAAGTCATTCTCTGAACACCTTTGTTGAACGTGTTTTTTTTTGTCTACTTATTTTTACTTTTAGAAATAGTATGGAATTACAAAAACAATATGATAGCCTAATATTGATAAAGCAAGTAAAAAACAGATATGCATCAATTAATACATATAAAATATTGACTGAAAATAAACACCAAGAATGCTTATCTACTTTAAACAGAACAGTTTCCCTTAGTTATTTTATCCAGCCAACCGAATGCTTATTGAAATAACTCACATCTATATATATTTTTAATGTTTAAAGTAAAATTCACTAAAATATTCCTTAAAGATCTTAAAAATATACAAGAGATTAAACCTCATCGCATGTACTTACAAAGCAAAAATCTGACTATAAAAAACACACGACTAACAAATCTGGTCAGGTTTCTTCATTAATTACAGCTAAAAATAGATCTACTAGAAATTAAATAGAAAATGTAATTAACATAGATAGTGATGAGGAATATAATGCTGTTGACAACAGGTGTAGATAGTGCTGTCTACAGGTAACTATGCCTACAACAGATATAGATAGTGTTGTTTACAGGTAACTATACCTACAACAGGTATAGATAGTGTTGTTTACAGGTAACTATCCCTACAACAGGTATAGATAGTGCTGTCTACAGGTAACTATGCCTACAACAGGTGTAGATAGTGCTGTCTACAGGTAACAATACCTACAACAGGTATAGATAGTGTTGTTTACAGGTAACTATACATACAACAGGTGTAGATAGTGCTGTCTACAGGTAACTATACCTACAACAGGTATAGATAGTGTTGTTTACAGGTAACTATACCTACAACAGGTATATATACTGCTGTCTACAGGTAACTATACCTACAACAGGTGTAGATAGTGCTGTCTACAGGTAACTATGCCTACAACAGGTATAGATAGTGCTGTCTAGAGGTAACTATACCTACAACAGGTGTAGATAGTGCTGTCTACAGGTAACTATACCTACAACAGGTATAGATAGTGTTGCTTACAGGTAACTATACCTACAACAGGTATAGATAGTGCTGTCTACAGCTAACTATGCCTATAACAGGTATATATAGTGTTGTTTACAGGTAACTATACCTACATCAGGTATAGATAGTGCTGTCTACAGCTAACTATACCTACAACAGGTATAGATAGTGTTGTTTACAGGTAACTATACCTACAACAGGTATAGATAGTGTTGTTTACAGGTAACTATACCTACAACAGGTGTAGATAGTGCTGTCTACAGGTAACTATACCTACAACAGGTATAGATAGTGTTGTTTACAGGTAACTATGCATACAACAGGTGTAGATAGTGCTGTCTACAGGTAACTATACCTACAACAGGTATAGATAGTGTTGTTTACAGGTAACTATACCTACAACAGGTATAGATAGTGCTGTCTACAGGTAACTATGCCTACAACAGGTATATATAGTGTTGTTTACAGGTAACTATGCCTACAACAGGTATAGATAGTGTTGTTTACAGGTAACTATACCTACAACAGGTATAGATAGTGCTGTCTACAGGTAACTATTCCTACAACAGGTATAGATAGTCTTGTTTACAGGTAACTATACCATGTGAGGACCTTTTTTTTATCAAACTAATAAATGGTGCTCAATAATTTCAAGTGCTATTAATTAATTTCTAAGGAGTACAGGCTTTTAATTAGTTCAATATAATGTCCTGATTGATGTAACATTTGTATAGGTATTGAAATAAGTCTTTCACTACACAAAACATCACATTGTCTACACAAATCACCATATTTCTCCTATAAATAACCACTTTTCTCCTATAAAAATTGTTTCATAATTCAATAAAAGCTGCACAGATAAAAAAATGAAACCTAAAACATCAAGTTTCATATAAAACTATGTATTTTATCAATCCATTCTTGTGCTGTTTTTGCATCACTAGCAATAAAGTGGTACAGACGTTTACTGGTCTTCAACTACAAAAGAGGGAAAAAAATGATTTTTACAATTACAAAAATCTATAAATTTATGGTATCTTGTTTTTAAAACTTAATTTAAGACTTCTATAATATGATGTAAAAATGAAGTTTTCATAGCTCAAAGAATGTGTGTAAATATCTTAAAAACAACAAATTCTATTTCTAATACTTTGATTTGTCCTATTTATATGCAAGCAATCTGAGAAGGTGTCACATTATTAACTCACTACACAAGCTAATTAATTTAATCAAATTTATTTGGTGTGGGAAAAATAAAGTAAATGAAAAAATTATATTTATTTTGCATTTGTTTCTTTTTGACATGTTTCAAATATTAAAATGAAAGTCTGGTTTAAATGTATACTCCTTGTACTTAATATTATATTCCAGAGAGAAACAAGCTTATGTGAAATGACCCAGAGCAAACTGGTAAAAAGCTGAAACTACTCAGTACCATTCATATTTGTAAACATTGGAATCAGTGCCGGATTTAGATAAAGAGAGGCCCTAGGCTATTCCACTTGTGAGGCCCCTCTAAATTCCCCACTTTCACGACTGGAGGAAGATGAGAGTTGGATAAAGGAGAATGTGATGAGGGGTGTTTAAAATTCTGCAATATTGTAAAATGGAGTGCAACTGTGTAAGGAAAATTACTGAAGGGTTGTTTAGAAAGTACAGTTTGTAATGGCAGCATAAGTGTGAAAGTCCTATGCCAGTGTTAAAATAGCATACACCTTGAACGGAGGCCCCCTACATCTTGAGGCCCTAGGCTTCAGCCTATCGGGCCTATGGGTAAATCCGGCACTGATTAGAATGTGCTTTCAAGTGTTGACAGTAATATTTTGATGAAATAACATACATAATCTATATTAGTTTAGGAATATGCCTAACGTTCAATTACTCCAGTGAAACCTGTGTAATCCAAACCCTGAGTAAACCAAAAACCTGCCTAAACCAGACAGACTTTAGTCCTATATACTGAACCCTGAGTAAACCAAAAATCTGCCTAAACCAGACAGACTTTACAGTTCTATATACTGAACCCTGAGTAAACCAAAAACCTGCCTAAACCAGACAAACTTTACAGTCCTATATACTGAACACTGAGTAAACCGAAAACCTGCCTAAACCAGACAGACTTTATAATCCTATATATTGAACCCTGAGTAAACCTAAAACCTGCCTAAACCAGACAGACTTTATAGTCCTATATACTGAACCCTGAGTAAACCAAAAACCTGCCTAAACCAGACAGACTTTATAGTCCTATATACTGAACACTGGGTAAACCAAAAACCTGCCTAAACCAGGCAGACTTTATAGTCCTATACACTGAACACTGAGTAAACCGAAAACCTGCCTTAACCAGACATACTTTACAGTCCTATATACTGAACCCTGGGTAAACCGAAAACCTGCCTAAACCAAACAGACTTTACAGTCCTATATACTGAGCCCTTAGAAAACCGAAAACCTGCCTAAACCAGACAGACTTTACAGTCCCATCTACTAAATGTCTATGTAATTTGAACCTGTGTAAACCAAACACCTGTCTAAACTGAAGAAATTCGTCAGTCCAAAAGGGGTTTGGTTTAGACAGGTTTTACTGTATTAGGTTCATATAACGAAGCACTAGATTCACAAACTATGAAAAACTTTAAAAGACAGACATGATTATTTTGTGTATCAAATTTGTTGGTATTAAATGAGACACATTGTGTACACTTCACAATGCAGTTAAAGCTGTGTTCTTCAGAATAATGGGCGTTGTAATTTATGGGAAAATAATAAAAAAAAACACAATATGAAGTAAAGAAGCAGCATTAGCAAGCATGCTTCCTAAAAAGGAAGAGAAAAAAATATGTGGTGAAAATACACCAATACCAAGTTCTTAATAGTGGGTCTAACAATAATTTCTAGCAGTGAAGGGTGACAAACTGACCTCAAATGCTGTATTTTCCTCTGATTTTGACTTGAGAGGACCTTGAACATTTTTTATAGGATGAACTGCCTGGACATCAAATAAATCAATGTATCCTTTACAGTTAGGGTCCTCCATAGAATCATAATAACGCATATGTAAATAAAAAACATAAAGTTCAAAGGTCCTCCATAGAATCATAATAGCACATCTGTGAATAAAAAATATATAGTTCAAAGGTCCTCCATAGAATCATAATAACGCATCTGTAAATAAAAAACATAAAGTTCAATGGTCTTCCATAGAATCATAATAACGCATCTGTAAATAAAAAACATAAAGTTCAAAGGTCCTCCATAGAATCATAATAACGCATCTGTAAATAAAAACATAAAGTTCAATGGTCCTCCATAGAATCATAATAACGCATCTGTAAATAAAAAACATAAAGTTCAAAGGTCCTCCATAGAATCATAATAACGCATCTGTAAATAAAAAATATATAGTTCAAAGGTCCTCCATAGAATCATAATAACGCATCTGTGAATAAAAACATAAAGTTCAATGGTCCTCCATAGAATCATGATAACGCATTTGTAAATAAAAATCATAAAGTTCAAAGGTCCTCCATAGAATCATAATAACGCATCTGTAAATAAAAAATATATAGTTCAAAGGTCCTCCATAGAATCATAATAACACGTCTGTAAATAAGAAACATAAAGTTCAAATATATCATATCTATAAGTAAGAGTTTCAAAGATAAACCTGGTGACTTCAAAGGCAGTTAGTGACCAGGGAAGAAAATTTAAATAATAATTAAAGGTCTCTCGGCCAATATAAAAATCTTCAAATCAAAACATGCCTTTCACTTTTGATTTGTTAACCAGTAAAGGATTTAATCAATTAAAAAATTCTGAAGCAAACATAGGACAATTGGTTATTAGTGTTCCTATCTACAAGTGTCAAAATTTACAACTACCTGTGCAATCAGTGCCTATCACCACTAACGTTGTGAGTTCGAACCCTGTTCATGGCGAGGTATACTCGATACAACATTATGTGATAAAGTTTGTCAGTAACTTGCGATATGTCAGTGGTTTTCTCCAGTATCCTTCACCAATAAAACTGACCGCCACGATATAACTGAAATATTGTTGAACGTGGCATTAAACACCATAAAACAAACCATCCAACTAACCAGTGTCAAAAAAGACTGAAGCAAACGAAGGTCCAAACCTAATGTTAGCATTAGTTATAAGTGTTCATATCTACATGTGTTATGATATTTTACGGTCTCATGTTTATTGAAATATTTGTGACAGCATTTTGTAAACAGCAACAAAATTTGCATCCCCAATGTTTTAAAATAATTTCAACTACAAATTGTGTCCAATATCTATAGCATCAAATATTTTCATATTTTCTTTATCTTTAGAACTAAATCTGTCAGTGGTGTCATAGTTAGTGTGCTCGCCGTGAGTGTAGTAGATCATCGGATCGAGCCCTGGTCGAGTCAAACCAAAGACTATTAAATAGGTATTTGTTGTTTCACTTCTAAACACACAGCATTAAGGAGAAAGAGCTAAGATTGGTTTGCTCAGAATGAAGATAATGTGTCCTAGTGAAGCAACATGTCTACCCACGGACTGTTGTTCCAGTGAGATAGCACCATGAAAATTCAACCGAGCATGTTGGTCTAGTACAAAGTAGACATCATAATCATCTCATCGAAGGCAACTTTTTCTCGCCAGGGTATATCTGAACAAGACTAATATCGTGTCTGGACCTGCATCACTGCAAAACATTACAGTAATGTATGCATTTTTTATACCTGTTTTAAATGCATAGGTATGTTAAGAAGTTCAGTGGAAAGGACCAAATGACTAAACTACAATTATATTTTTCGCATGGACAAAATCATAATTTAAAGGAAATAAATCTTTCGAGTCTACAGACAAATTTCCCATTACCTTTAATGAATGAATTTCTCCAATTGACTCGAAGCCAATCAGTGTAAATCAAGTCATTGCACATTGTGATGTCAAAATATTTGCTTTGTGACCTAAATTTTTTTCGGGAAATGTACTAATGTGAAACTTGTCCATTGGATTATTCCTGCAATTTCTAAAACTGTGTATAAAAACATCACTGATAGTTTATTTAAACTTCCAATTAATAGTGTTTATATTCTAAGAATGAGACAGGTAGCATCATGGTCTGAAAAGTACACAGGGTGGATATATTGTGATTGAGGTTCTATATTGGTGTAGACGTGATCCAGAAGGGGCCCTTCGATGTGTGTTGAATCTGATATCACTTGTTGAAATCCTATTCCATGGAGGGTATTTGAAATCACATTGTCAGGTGATTTATAGAAGTTAAAATTGAAGTCTCCACACACAACATATGTTTTCCTACTGTTTATCAGTCCTTTCTCTGATACATCAGAATAAGACTTTGTTAATGGAGATATATAGACCAGTGTAATATTAATGGAAACAAACTCCAGATGTAGTATTTGATATTCAGTATTCTCAATAGCATATGTGGTTGAATCCATTCCTATATCCTATATACACTGATATATGCCTGGACACAAAATCTGGATGGACAGACAGACAGATGGACGTGATTCCTTTATACCCCCAGTCTTTGTTTGTGGGAGTATAATAACAGGTGAACATCTTCAATATGTATATAAACACTGTGCAAAGTTTGAATAATATTAATTTGAACACTTTTTGAGTTTCAGATTACACATACTAGGTATCGCTCATGTGATAGAGTGATAAAAAAAATAACAAGTTCAACATGCAAAAAATCTAAGAAAACATTTGTCAAAACTGTCCATAATAGGAGGTCCATGTCTTCAGTATGTCTAAAAACACTATGCAAAGTATGAATAATATTGATTGAACACTTGCAGTTTTAGATTACACCAACTAGGTACAGTCAATGTCATACAGTGATAAAACATGACTAAGTTCAACATACGAAAATGTACGAACAAATTTGTCAAATCTGCCCATAATAGGAGGTGCACATCTTCAATATGTACACAAACACTGTGCAAAGTTTAAATACTATTGATTGAACATGGTTAGAGTTTTAGATTACACCAACTAGGTACCGTCAATGTCATATAGTGATAAAAAATGACTAAGTTCAACATACAAGAAATTAAAGAAATATTTTTTAAATCAGCCCATAATAGGAGGTGCACATCTTCAATATGTATACAAACACTGTGCAACGTTTGAATAATATTGATTGAAAACTGTTTGAGTTACAGATTACACTAAGTAGGTACTGCCTTGCTGGGACGGACGTACGGACGGACGGAGAAAGCGATTCCTAGACCTGCTTCCGCCTTTGGCGACGCAGGTAAAAATTTGTCACTTTGCGTTAAACATCAATCACTCACTGACTCTTTAGAACTAAACTAACCTGGTGTTTAGTTGAATCCAGTACAAACCACCTTTGTTTCCATCCTTTGAGCAATGCACCTTTTTTATACAGATATCCTTCCAGTGTACGATGTTCACTGTTACTAGCTGAACTAGTAAAATTCTCATAACTTGGGTGGGCACCTGTCAACCCTACAGCTGTATAAATAAAGAGTACAATTTAGCACAATCTATACTAATGACAATCAATTTAGATTAACACGATGGGTGTCACTAGTGGAGCAGGAACTGCTTACCCTTCCGGAGCACCTAAGTTCACCCCCGGTTTTTAGTGGGGTGCGTGTTACTCGATCTTTAGTTTTATATGTATGTTTTGTTGATCGTTGTTTGTCCTTTTGTACTTTTTCTTTTGGCCATTGTGTTGTCTGTTCTTCTTCGATATACAGATTCTGATTGCCCCTTTGGTATCTTCAAACTCTTCTTAATTTCAAACGATAAAACAGCAAGTCTAATCATTCTTTAAAGTACTGTGTTTTGCTGCTTCAATACTGATTTCGTGGAGATTTATGTCCGTGTTCTCACAGTGTCTTGATATTTTTTTTGTGTATGTACGTTGATCCAAAATATGTGCAAATTGTGTATGAAATAAATGTTTAATATATAATATTAAATTTTCATTTAAATTATTTAATTTGTGAATGAACATTAGGACTGCAGTCAACACATTTTCATGTATAATACATTCTACCATAAACTCGGAACTCTTCTACACCTGAAATCATTTAAACGTTATTGAGCACGACCTATGTCCACATGTTCCTCAGTGGAATATATGAATTAGGATATATTAATGGGTTGGGGGTTAGGGTAATGGTGTTAAAGCCACTTTCAACAATATTTCAGTTATATAGTGGCGATCAGTTTTGTTGGAAGAGGAAACCAGAGTACCCGGCGGAAACCACCTACCTGTTGCAAGTCATTGACACATTTATTACATAATGTTGTATCGAATATACCTCGCCTTGAACGGGATTTGAAGTCACAAATGGTGGTGATAGGCACTGATTGCACAGATCATACGATCACGACCACGACGGACCCGATATATTTATGTGTGAGCAAGAAAAGGACTTTAGATATTACTTTTGTATAAGTAATAATGAATATCGCATGCTCTCCGATCATGATATCGTGCTTAAGGTAGAGAAGGACACTATGGGCCAAAAAAAACTAGTCGATGATTTTTTTTGAATTTCATATATATTGTTCTTTGGGGTGTACCTAACAAAATATAAAAATTTGAGAATAGGTTTCCAGGCTTATTTTAAAAATATTCCCTGAAAGAGTTACCCCCCTCTGAAGTCCAAAAAAATGTCATTTTTTTTCACTCTCTGTGTCATTAAGGTACCCAAATAAATAGCATATAATTTATTTTTAATTATCTGAGTATAATATGATAAATGAATATTTTGGAATATCAAAGACATAAATTTTTATAATTTGTCATTTTTTTTTCAAAATGGCTCCCTTTTTTGGCAACATAGCCTGTAACTGGCTTTGGTGAAATCCAACAAATTTGATTTTAAAGTGGAATAGAAAACAATTGTGTGAATGAATTTAAAAAAAAAAGATATATCACATTACTTATATCCATGCTACATATCATTAAAAAATAAAGATATGTTTCCAGGCAAAAAAAAAGTTAGGGGTTTAGAAAGACACCCTGATATATACCCTTTTTGTCAATTTCATGAAAAATGTCCACATTTGTTTCACTTTTTTTTAATAAAATATTGAATAAATGAAAATAAAACAGGCAAAGATAATGTTTGTAAGGGAAAGCTTTCCTTTCTAGGTGATATAGTTATCAAATTAAGCTGTCTACAATTCTTCCAGGGCAGGAAAAGTACATTTTTAGAGCTAATTTTGCACTCTTTAAAAAAAGGTGTAACTGATTTTTAAATTTGTGTTGGTCTTACACCAGCCTTGTTTTTTTTGCCATATTATTTCATCCTTTCAGGCAACCTTTTTAAGGTTTAAGGTAGAGAAGGACACTATGGGCCAAAAAAAAACTAGTCAATGAATTTTTTTGAATTTCATATATATTGTTCTTTGGGATGTACCTAACAAAATATAAAAATTTGAGAATAGGTTTCCAGGCTTATTTTAAAAATATTCCCTGAAAGAGTTACCCCCCTCTGAAGTCCAAAAAAAATGTCATTTTTTTCACTTCTCTGTGTCATTCAGGTACCAAAAAAAAATAGCATATAATTTATTTTTAATTATCTGAGTATAATATGATAAATGAATATTTTGGAATATCAAAGACATAAATTTTTATAATTTTGTCATTTTTTTTTCAAAATGGTTCCCTTTTTTGGCAACATAGCCTGTAACTGGCTTTGGTGAAATCCAACAAAATTTGATTTTAAAGTGGAATAGAAAAAAATTGTGTGAATGAATTTTTAAAAAAAAGATATATCACATTACTTATATCCATGCTACATATCATTAAAAAATAAAGATATGTTTCCAGGCAAAAAAAAAGTTAGGGGTTTAGAAAGACACCCTGATATATACCCTTTTTGTCAATTTCATGAAAAATGTCCACATTTTTTTCCACTTTTTTTTAATAAAATATTGAATAAATGAAAATAAAACAGGCAAAGATAATGTTTGTAAGGGAAAGCTTTCCTTTCTAGGTGATATAGTTATCAAATTAAGCTGTCTACAATTCTTCCAGGGCAAGAAAAGTACATTTTTAGAGCTAATTTTGCACTCTTTAAAAAAAGGTATAACTGATTTTTAAATTTGTGTTGGTCTTACACCAGCCTTGTTTTTATTGCCATATTATTTCATCCTTTCAGGCAACCTTTTTAAGGTTTAAGGTAGAGAAGGACACTATGGGCCAAAAAAAAACTAGTCGATGAATTTTTTTGAATTTCATATATATTGTTCTTTTGGGATGTACCTAACAAAATATAAAAATTTGAGAATAGGTTTCCAGGCTTATTTTAAAAATATTCCCTGAAAGAGTTACCCCCCTCTGAAGTCCAAAAAAAATGTCATTTTTTTCCCTTCTCTGTGTCATTAAGGTACCAAAAAAAATAGCATATAATTTATTTTTAATTATCTGAGTATAATATGATAAATGAATAGTTTGGAATATCAAAGACTTAAGATTTTATAAATTTTTCATTTTTTTTTCAAAATGGCTCCCTTTTTTGGCAATATAGCCTGTAACTGGCTTTGGTGAAATCCAAAAAAAAATTGATTTTAAAGTGGAATAGAAAAAAAATTGTGTGAATGAATTTTTAAAAAAAAAGATATATCACATTACTTATATCCATGCTACATATCATTAAAAAATAAAGATATGTTTCCAGGCAAAAAAAAAAGTTAGGGGTTTAGAAAGAAACCCTGACATATACCCTTTTTGTCAATTTCATGAAAAATGTCCACATTTTTCACTTTTGTTAATAAAACATTGAATAAATGAAAATAAAACATGCAAAAATATAATATGGTGCATTTTGTTTCATTTTCAGAAGTGTAAGGAAAGTCTGGGGTCATAATATTAAAAACTTCAATATTTAACAAAAACATGCAAAACTCATCATATTCTAATATCATTTGAAACATGATTACCTCCCTTGACGAAATGCTTCATATAGCATTTTACATATATAATGTATTATTGCCAAGAAATTACTGTATTAAATTTGTATTTCAGTTTAATTTGAGAACTTGCACAAATCGTATGTAGAAAATTCAAAAAGTAAAATACCTCGTAAGAAATACTGTAAACATAATTAATAATTAATACCACATTTTATTAAATATTCTTAAAAGTCATGTGACTAGTGTCAGTCTTAACCTTAAAGGAGGTCATAACTGCCTTAGATGTTTGTGAAGTTGACATTTGATCTCTATGTCAAATTATCATTCCATCGATTAATCAAGCTGGATCAATTTAAGAAATAATTCATGGAAGCCATATGTATATATTGTTTTTACCACGGGTAGGCCTTCATTTCACGAAGTTTTACCCCGAGCGTTAGCGAGGGGTAAAAAGCTGACATAAAGGTCTACCCGTGGAAAAACAATATATACATATGGCTTCCATGAATTATTTCGATTCTAATAGTAATATGTAAGAATTGGTAAACTATCGTTATAAATTGTCGATGACGTCATAAATTTAATCGGTCATAGATTAATATTATTTTTACCACGGGTTTGGACTCAAAGCGTTTGAAGGACGTCATATTAGAATTAGACTTATCTTTCACACTAATCATTCATATGACTCTGAGAGGATATTTATATTATTTCAATCATCAAACTATCCAAAACAAGAATCATTTGACCTTGATCTTTGACCTCAAGTTCAAAAGGATATTCCAGCCAATTTATATGTCCTTCACATCATGTATTTTCCAAATTGGCAACAGATCACATCTGCAAAGGGCATGTTCACATATATACCAAACTCGGCGAGCCTCGCATTTCTACCTGTTTCTAAGGCTTGTACAAATAAATTTGATATTTCCAGACAATGTACATGTGTTGTTTTTATCCTGCAAGCATAAAATAGTTTACTTTAGATTAAAACCCACCATTTCTTTTGAAATGCCTGTACCAAGTCAGGGTCATTACGGTTTTCACAGTTTTCCGGTTGTTGACTGATTTTGTTTGTTTATATAATTATGAGTTTTGACTTTTCCTTTGTAAGATTGTTCGGAGTTCGGTAATGTTGTTATTACCCTTATTTACTTTACGAGTTTTCAACTTTGATGAAGTGCTGGATAAAATGGTGCGTACTTTAACGTTTTTGTGACGTCACAAAAGGAAGCTATGCAGCGAACTAGATTGCAATGCAAATTATCATTAAATTAGTAGAAATTGGTACCAGGAGACTATATTCATAGTATATGAATATCACTTTTAAATATTTGTACCCCTTTATTCCTATAGAAAATAAGCTAGTTGCAGGATACATCTTTTACTGTTATGCTTGTCTATCTCAGTCTATATGATTTCCACTATATTGCTAATCTAATAAGCACCAAAGTATCAACACTTGTGTAAGACCTCACAGTGCACACCTCTGCCAAGTTTGGTCAAATTCTGTTCTGTGGTTCTCAATAAGAAAATCTAAATATGGTGTGAAATGTTGACAGAAAGACAGACAGACGGACGACAGACAGACGGAAGACGAGCACAAAGTGATGGCAAAAGCTCACCCTGCCAATATGATTTAATAAACTATTTAACTCATTCTTCACTGTTTTCAAAATAGTTAAGGATAATTCTGGCAGTTTTCGTTGAAAAGCCATGTTCCAAAAGAACAGAACAAATTCCATTATGTGAGTCTCTCTTGCGTGCCAATTCAAAGTGCTTCAGGCCTAGGCCTGAATTAGCCATGCGACATGCCACTGCTTTTGTTATCATTGATTTGTTGCTTATTTCTTTATAAGATGCAACAAGTTGTGTGTGGTTAAATGGGAAGATATCCTTGCATGTGTACTGAAGACTTTTAACATCCTCTAAGGCATCATGTGCTTCATAGGATTTTCCTAGGAGTTTTTTAACAAGGTTTTGTTGTTTGTAATTTCCAACATCTTCTTTCTTGAACATTTTCCGTGCCAATTTTAGAGTGTCAATACAACCATTTATCAACCTCAGGAATTCAGCCAAAAGATTATTTTGCTGCAGCTGTTTACATAACATATGATTGTCATAAGTTGATATGTTATGTCCAACAAGTACAGGGCTGTTATGTGCACTAATAAACTCGATAAACTTCAGAAGGGCTAGTTTTCTGTCAATGCTTTCTACCGGTTGTCCATGATGATACATTTGTTTTTTATCAAATGAGTAACTAATTCCAGTTATCATTGCGGCAGATGTAGATATGTACTGGTTTGGATAAACATGCTGATTGAAACTATTCTTTCCATCATAAGCAGCCAACTGCGTTATATTAGTATTTCTGGACAACCCTAAAAAAGACCACACATTTTTTATTTTATGCATGTAGCTGACAAATAAATTGTATAAATAGCATGTCATTTTCAGTTTTGAATCATATTTGGGTTTTTTTCATAAATATTAAGATTTTTTTATCTAACATCTAGAAATTAAAACTTCCACTTGAGAATATGCTATCATTTTGCATCCATTTTGTTGTTCAAACTTGGCAGTATTAGTGTGATTTTGCCTTCTAACTTGTAGACCAAATTTAACTATTAGTACCTGCATATGGGGTATACATCTTTCAGTTGATAACATATTCCAGAGCATGTGTTTCCTATCAGGATTTCCTTTATTTGTATTTTTTACAAGAATTTAGGTTTCTAAGCTGGGAATAGGCACATTTATGTGGGCGTGAAAGCATGGGATATTCCTTCAGTCCCCTCTGTAAACAAAACTAGAAATTTATCTATGAGCCATGGGGTGTCACTCGCATTATCAATAAATATGCAAGCCAGAAATGTAGGTCAGAGTGACCTAATTCTTAGGGAAAAATCTTCTTACACCCAAGATCTATCTATTGACTTAATATCATTGGTCTATCAAGTATAGTAGCTGAGATATGGACCTAAATGCAAAAATGTATGCAATTGACTGAAGCAGAAAATGTTGGTCAGAGTCACATTAAACAATTCTTAATGAAACCTGGTGTATTATCTAAGATAGATTTATTGACAAAATATCATTGGTCTACCATTCATAGTAGTTAAAGTATGGACCTAAATGAAAAACCCAGATCGAAATGATCAAACAAATGTACAGACAAAAGTATTTATAATCTATATGTCCCTTCCACGTGAGTGGTCAGGAGATAAAAATAATATATGATGTACCTGTTGTTTCTAAGTCGAAAACAACAAAAGATTCAGTTCCACTGAGTTCTCTTTTGGATGGAATTGTTTGTATACAGTTTTTTTTTTTTTTTGTATCTATGCTGCTGTTACCAATTTCTTCCCCATAAGTATCTCCTCCTTTCACAGTTTCTCTTCTATCTTCTATCCCATCTCATGTTGCTTGACTATAAAATAATTTGACAAACTTATTAAGAAAGTTCATCTTGATAAAATGCACAAATTAATGAATAAATGATTTGAAACCCTTAGAAATGGAGTTTTATCTCAGCAATATTGAAATGTGGAATAAATGTGCATGAGACGGTTCATTCAACCTATGCCAACATTTTAAAAAATATATATAAAATGGTAAAAACATTGTTGGCATAGGTTGAATAGGTTAATTGTTATATAAACATGACTAGTCATGTTTAATTAGTGTAAAATCGGGGGAGATGTCAATGTACTCCAAGTCCACAATTAATTTTTAATGTAAGGTTGTCTTGTTTTTGTGTGTAGGAAGTAGGAAATAAGTATTTAAAATCATATTTTATGGAAATAACAAACAAAAAATCAGTATATCAGCACATATATTTAATATTAAACTTTATAAAAATAATTAGGATATTATAACCACATATATTTTAACATCCATCATTACGAAAATAAAATAGGATATTATAAGCATATATATTTTTATATCATACTTCATGAAAATGAATTAGGATATTATAAGCACAGATATTTTTCTTATATCATACTTCATGAAAATAAATTAAAGATATTATAGGCACAGATATTATTCATTAATTACTGTAATCAAATATTATCCCCAATCACATCAATATGAAAATGACTGATCTTATGATTAATTAGCTTGGAGTGAAATTAATTATCTTATAAATAATTAGCTTGGAATGAACTGAATTATCTTATGATTAATTAGCTTGGAGTGAGCAATTAAAAAATACTCTTCAAAATTATGATAATTCTAAATTTATAAATAAATTTTATTAAAAACTTTTGAATTTAGATTTTAAGAAAATTGCTTAAATGCATGAGTATCATATAAAATTTTAAATTCATACATTTTAGAAAGATTGTTATTTAAATTATTCTAAAATTTTATATGTTCATCTTTTTTATTTACAGATTTTTGTTTAATTTAATTTTATATATAAATTTTTACAAAAGTTTAAATTTTTTTTTCAAGTTGTTAAATTTTAACAGACTTATTCTTATATTCTTAAGATTGTTTTTTGCTTAGTTTTTTTTTTTTATAATAAATTTCACTTTTGAGACCTGCATTTCCAAATTTACTTACCTGTAACTGTCATTAATTGTTATATAAACACCTGTAATATAATGTTTGTTGGCATACCTTGAATATGATATTTCAAAATGTTGGCGTAGGTTGAAGACACCCATGAGATAGCTATGTGTGCTAAAATAGCTTCGAGGTACGTTGAAAAGTTTTATCAACCCAAAAAATCTTAAAATATAAATCCAGTATTAACCTCTTGTGAGGAAATAATGAAATGTTGAATAAATTTCAATGAGACAGCTATGTCCAAATAGTAAAAAAATACATAATCTAAAAAGAGAAAACGTTTTCATATCATAAAACATTTATTGACTTTGATATATATACTAATGGAAAAAAGAAACTGCATTCTAAAATTTAATATATATTTTTTTATGACCGGGTATTTAATTTTTTATTAGTCATGACTAGTTGAAATATTGATTTTTATGCTATCGACCAGTCGCGGGAAACTTGCACGGACTTTGACACGCTCTATGAGTACACCTCGTGTATTTGGCCTTCTTTTGTTTATCATTCTCGTTTAACGATTTGTGACTGTTTGAGGTTTACTAAGGTTTGTTTTTGCCCCTACACATCAGAAAAACAGTTTTGTTTGAATGGCATTAATTCCAGTGTTATGCCACGTCTCGACGAAAATCAACGTCTTCGTGCTATTGGTATGCTCCAAGCTGGACTGGCACAGAACGTTGTCGCTAGACATTTTGGCTGTCATCGCAACACGATACTCTCATTATGGAGACGATTTAGACAATCTGGCAACACTAGAAACCACAGACGTGCAGGTCGTCCACGTGTAACGTCACGTCGTCAAGATAACCACATAAGGCTGGTGCATCTGCGAAATCGATTCCAGACGTCAAATCTCACTGCAAGAAGCATCCCCGGATTACGACCGATCAGCTCTAGAACAGTCCGCAATAGACTTCGTGAGCATAACATCAGACCAAGACGTCCCGCAATCCGTTCAATTTTGCTGCCTAGACACCGTGCAGCTAGGCTAACGTGGTGTAGACGTTATTTAAGATTCAGAATACAGGATTGGGCCAACATCCTGTTTACAGATGAATCCCGATTTCACCTAGACAGCAGTGATGGCGTTCTCGTGTTTACCGCCGTGTAGGAGAAAGATATGCAGACGCCTGCGTCATTCAACGTCAATCGTTTGTTGGTGGTGGCAGCGTTATGGTGTGGGGAGGCATAACAGCACATGGCAGAACACCATTGGTTGTTGTCGCCGGAAATCTGACCGGTATACGCTATCGGGATGAAATTGTTCAGTCTTATGTCAGTCCGTTCATCCAAGCTCAGGCCAACAACGTCACATTTCAGCAGAACAACGCTCGACCACATGTTGCGCGAGTAGTGCGTGACTATCTGACACAGTAAAATGTTGATGTGTTACCATGGCCAGCAGTTTCACCCGATCTTTCACCCATTGGGCATGCTTGGGATGAAATGGAACGACGGTTACGCCATCTGCCAAATCAGCCAGTGACGTTAGCGGAAATGGGTTTGGCATTGATCCGCATTTGGAACTTATCCCACAAGCATTTTTCAACAACTTAGTTAGATCAATGCGTCGCCGTTGCCAAGCATGCATTAATGCAAATGGTGGACACACACGCTACTGACTTTGGTAATGTCTAAAGAGCTTTGTGTTGTTTAAAACGTTTACCAAATGAATTCAAGTGACGTTAAATGTTATTGGTCTGATGGTTTGGTGAAAAATGCATTATTCGACAATATACTGTACACAATTAATAAATTTTATTTTGATATTGATCTTCAATTGGTTTTTTAGTAATGCACAGTTTCTTTTTTCCACTAGTATAAATTGATATCAACCCTAAAAAATATATTCATCCTGCCTGCGGCACGATGATTTTTTTTTCAGGTTGATAAACCTCTGAAACAACCTATATCAAAGTTGATAAATGTATAATATCCACTTATCTAACTAGTTATCCACTTCATTGTGTGGGGTATACTTGTTTGACTTTATCTAGGAAATTCTAACTTGCACCTTCTAAATCTGGTGAAATTGTTTATTATATCGGACACAATTTATGACAAATTATACAATGCCATTAATTTTTACCTTTCGTTTAAATCTATCACGTTTGAATTGAACAGTGGTGCTATTTTTCTTCTGTCAGAGTCTTTTTCTATCAATCCTGAGTCCAATTCTAGTAGAAATAGTGCCTGGTGACAGCAATGCTTTCTTGTTAACCTAAAGTTTGTAAACAAGGTAAATAAAATAGCTGAATGTGGAGATGAAAAATATATGCCGACTGTAAAAAATGTCCTTTATTTTTGTGATCACTTCAACATGAACATATATGTCTGCTATAAATCATATCATAAAGTTTGGGTAATATCTAGATACGATAACGTACAATGTAACCCTCAGTCCGCTGTACTCACAGGAGCATAACGGACTGAGGGTTACGCTATCGTATCTACGTAATATCATGATTATGACTTTTTTTTTTAGAAATGCTGACCCAGTCTCAGAGTATATGAGCTAACCCTGTTATTGATATTGGTCATGTTATATGTGTTTTTATGTATTTTCAGTTTTTTTGTGTTCAATTTTTTATTGTCCATTGTCTTCTTGGTGTTTTTGATTTGTCCTTTGCGCATTTTCCCTAGCTCCTTTTACACTTTGTTATTTGTATGTACATTCTTTTTTACCTATAAGTACCTCTAATGTGGGAAACCCCCAAAATATTTTCATGTGAGTTAAGATAAAATAGCTGGTACATTATACCTGTTTAACCCATGTATATCCTTCATTCTTTTGATGAACTGCTGCTGAAACTCGTGTTTCAATGAGCCAGTTCCTCCATATGATCTACAAAGAGACATTTTACACATTTCAGTCATTTCACATATAATTATTATATTTTTTAAACTAAATAAAAAATCAAATGATAAAAGTAACAAAGAAGTTCATTGTTTATTTTAAGTAGACTGCTGTATTGTGATTTACAATATCACACCATCAATTTTTAAATTTGATAGTCAAATAATAATTATATGTATTTAAAAAACAATTTCTAATCATATTTTAAAAATTTTAAATAAAAGAAATGACGCTTAACAAAAACCTAAAAGAGAAAATAGAATTTGAAAAAGGACAAGGTATAGGGTAAGGAATGCCCCCTCTCCCTTTTTGGAAAAAAAGGTAAAATATTAAAAGAGAGTCCATGAATATCCAAATGTATCAACTAGAACATGTTCGACATATAAACAGAAATACATGTTATGTTAATCAATAATTGTTTTCCATGTATGCACCTTCTTTGGTTAAAATAAGTGTGCACAACTATAAATACCCGAGGTGTTAATGTGTTGAAATGAAAAGCATACCACAGATGCAGTTCAAAATGAAAGATATTGCAAGGGTACTTGTTGGGTGCAGATATTTTTATTTAGAAAACTAGGCTTATTTCAGGACATTTAAATACCGCTTGATATTCAGGAAATGTAAGTTTTAAAATGCACAGTTAAAATACCTTCTAAATATCAAATTCCAAGTACATTCTTTTTTTTTATTGCGTAAGATCAGTAATTTTTTTCAAATACAAAAAATGTACTACCACATAAAGCTGATGTTGACATGATACCTGTATTACTGTTATATTGCCAACCAGATCCTCTTGTTTGCCAAACATGTTTACAAGGAGAAGAGAATTGTTTCTGATATGTTTTAATCTTGTGTGATACCAACAGAACTTACATGTTTACATGGAGAAGAGAGTTGTCTCTGTTACGTTCTAGTCTTGTGTGGTACCAACAGAACTTACATGTTTACAAGGAGAAGAGAATTGTCTCTGTTACGTTCTAGTCTGTGTGATACCAACAGAACTTACATATTTACAAGGAGAAGAGAATTGTCTCTGCTACGTTCTAGTCTTGTGTGATACCAACAGAACTTACATATTTACAAGGAGAAGAGAATTGATTGTCTCTGTTACGTTCTAGTCTTGTGTGATACCAACAGAACTTACATATTTACAAGGAGAAGAGAATTTTCTTTGATACGTTCTAGCCTTGTGTGATAACAACAGAACTTACATATTTACATGGAGAAGAGAATTGTCTCTGTTACGTTCTAGTCTTGTGTGATACCAACAGAACTTACATATTTACAAGGAGAAGAGAATTGTCTCTGTTACGTTCTAGTCTTGTGTGATACCAACAGAACTTACATGTTTACAAGGAGAAGAGAGTTGTCTCTGTTACGTTCTAGTCTTGTGTGGTACCAACAGAACTTACATATTTACATGGAGAAGAGAAGTGTCTCTGTTACGTTCTAGTCTTGTGTGGTACCAACAGAACTTACATGTTTACAAGGAGAAGAGAATTGTCTCTGTTACGTTCTAGTCTTGTGTGGTACCAACAGAACTTACATGTTTACAAGGAAAAGAGAATTGTCTTTGATACGTTCTAGTCCTGTGTGATACCAACAGAACTTACATGTTTACAAGGAGAAGAGAATTGTCTTTGATACGTTCTAGTCCTGTGTGATACCAACAGAACTTACATGTTTACAAGGAGAAGAGAATTGTCTTTGATACGTTCTAGTCTTGTGTGATACCAACAGAACTTACATGTTTACAAGGAGAAGAGAGTTGTCTCTGTTACGTTCTAGTCTTGTGTGGTACCAACAAAATTACATATTTACATGGAGAAGAGAATTGTCTCTGTTACGTTCTAGTCTTGTGTGGTACCAACAGAACTTACATATTTACATGGAGAAGAGAATTGTCTCTGTTACGTTCTAGTCTTGTGTGGTACCAACAGAACTTACATGTTTACAAGGAGAAGAGAATTGTCTCTGTTACGTTCTAGTCTTGTGTGATACCAACAGAACTTACATGTTTACAAGGAGAAGAGAGTTGTCTCTGTTACGTTCTAGTCTTGTGTGGTACCAACAGAACTTACATATTTACATGGAGAAGAGAAGTGTCTCTGTTACGTTCTAGTCTTGTGTGGTACCAACAGAACTTACATGTTTACAAGGAAAAGAGAATTGTCTTTGATACGTTCTAGTCCTGTGTGATACCAACAGAACTTACATGTTTACAAGGAGAAGAGAATTGTCTTTGATACGTTCTAGTCCTGTGTGATACCAACAGAACTTACATGTTTACAAGGAGAAGAGAATTGTCTCTGTGACGTTCTAGTCTTGTGTGATACCAACAGCACTTACATGTTTACAAGGAGAAGAGAGTTGTCTCTGTTACGTTCTAGTCTTGTGTGGTACCAACAAAATTACATATTTACATGGAGAAGAGAATTGTCTCTGTTACGTTCTAGTCTTGTGTGGTACCAACAGAACTTACATATTTACATGGAGAAGAGAATTGTCTCGGTTACGTTCTAGTCTTGTGTGGTACCAACAGAACTTACATGTTTACAAGGAAAAGAGAATTGTCTTTGATACGTTCTAGTCCTGTGTGATACCAACAGAACTTACATGTTTACAAGGAGAAGAGAATTGTCTTTGATACGTTCTAGTCTTGTGTCATACCAACAGAACTTACATGTTTACAAGGAGAAGAGAATTGTCTCTGTTACGTTCTAGTCTTGTGTGATACCAACAGAACTGACATGTTTACAAGGAGAAGAGAATTGTCTCTGATACCAACAGAACTTGCATGCTTACAAGGAGAAGAAAATTGTCTCTGATTCAATCTAGGCTTGTGTGATACCAACAGAACTTACATGTTCACAAGGAGAAGAGAGTTGTCTCTGTTACGTTCTAGTCTTGTGTGGTACCAACAGAACTTGCATGTTTACAAGGAGAAGAGAATTGTCTCTGATACCAACAGAACTTACATGCTTAGAAGGAGAAGAAAATTGTCTCTGATTCATTCTAGGCTTGTGTGATACCAACAGAACTTACATGTTCACAAGGAGAAGAGAATGTTCTCTACTACGTTTTGGTCTTGTTAGGTCATTACTTATTATTAATCTTTATTTGTTACTTTTTGACAACTATCGCAATAGCAGTTAAGCTAAAGTTAACACCAAAGGGAAATTTAATGTCACAATTCTAACGATTATACATATATTAGCACATGTTCTTTGAATAATTGTGGTCTTCATTTGTGCTCGATCTGATTTCGGTCAATACTTAGCGATGATCGAAACACACATGTCTTTTGATCTAGGTATTTAAGGAGACAACTCGGAAATTTATGACACTTTAAAAAAAATACATGATTCTCAAAGGAAGCGTTGATAGCAGAAGAAATGTTATTTATAATCTATAAATCTAGACTATTCATGTAAGATTTAAGCATTAAATGAAGACATCAAAAGACGAAAACCAATTAGCAATTGAAATTTCATTTTTAATTTCATGTCATAAAAATATATAACCACCCAAATAATCCAATGCGAAATTGTGTGATATGCACCTTTTTATGTGTCGGTCGCTATAACGCTTACATCAAAGGCTTTAAGGTGTATCTGTTTATATTTATTGCAATGGAAATAAAACTATTCCTGTGAATCAGTTAGTGTTGGTCAGAGTGAAATCTTTGGAAGGTGAATTGTGTCCTTGACTTTGTGGAGTTCTCTCAATGGGAACTCTAACTTACAGATTAAATAGCTTGTCATTATTTAATTAATTTTACAGTGCAAAAACTATTAAACTCTCGTGATCAATATACGTGTACTTATTAAAAATAATGGCACACATTGTCAGAGCCATTTTTTTTTATTTGGTTTGTTTCTAGATACAAGAAGGGAGGGTTTGAATCCCATTCCATTAACCGGTTTAATCCCGTCACATGTGAGTGCTTTTCACAACCGATGACCTCGATTTGGATTTCTAAAACCACCGGTCGGTACTTTTGTGTTAAATGATTTGAGATGAGATATGGTTGTTCGTTTTGCTGATATTAGTGGAATTGTTGACAAGCACTATTTAATTTTCTATTTATAAGATTTTTATTGGCCGATAGGATAGACGAAACAAAAGATTTTGAGTCTTCTCAAACATGGCAAAGACGTCGAATATAATATTGACATAATGTATATCAATTCAGTTGCTAATATATGTACGAATGTCCACATAGTATGATGTATACCTTTATGAAAATTATGGAAAAAAATGAAAAAGTAACAATCAAAAAAATAAATGTGTATATATTATCAAATTATGAAAATAATATTTAGAGATTTGATAATTTTGCACAATACTGATAAAAAACAATGAAGCGAAAAAAGAGAAAAAAAAACCCACCACTTTCTAGATACTGCTTTCGCATTGACATCGCTCAACTGTGTTGTATTACATCGTATGGACAACGTTCAACTGTGTTGTATTACATCGCATTGACAACGTTCAACTGTGTTGTATTACATCGTATTGACAACATTAAACTGTGTTGTATAACATCGCATTGACAACGTTCAACTGTGTTGTATTACATCGCATTGACAACGTTCAACTGTGTTGTATTACATCGTATTGACAACGCTCAACTGTGTTGTATTACATTGTATTGACAACATTAAACTGTGTTGTATTACATCGCATTGACAACGTTCAACTGTGTAGTATTACATCGTATTGACAACATTAAACTGTGTTATATTGCATCATATTGACAACGTTCAACTGTGTTGTATTACATCGCATTGACAACGTTCAACAGTGTTGTATTACATCGCATTGACAACGTTCAACAGTGTTGTATTACATCGCATTGACAACGTTCAACTGTGTTGTATTACATCGTAATGCCAACGCTCAACTGTGTTGTATTACATTGTATTGACAACATTAAACTGTGTTGTGTTACATCGTATTGACAACGCTCAACTGTGTTGTTGTGTTACATCGTATTGACAACGCTCAACTGTGTTGTATTACATCGTATTGACAACATTCAACTGTGTTGTATTACATCGCATTGACAACGTTCAACTGTGTAGTATTACATCGTATTGACAACATTAAACTGTGTTATATTGCATCGTATTGACAACGTTCAACTGTGTTGTATTACATCGCATTGACAACGTTCAACAGTGTTGTATTACATCGCATTGACAACGTTCAACTGTGTTGTATTACATCGTAATGCCAACGCTCAACTGTGTTGTATTACATTGTATTGACAACATTAAACTGTGTTGTGTTACATCGTATTGACAACGCTCAACTGTGTTGTTGTGTTACATCGTATTGACAACGCTCAACTGTGTTGTATTACATCGTATTGACAACATTCAACTGTGTTGTATTATATCGTATTGACAATGCTCAACTATGTTGTATTACATCGTATTGACAACTTTTAACTGTGTTGTATTACATCGTATTGACAAAGCTCAACTGTGTTGTATTACATCGTATTGACAACCTTCAACTGTGTTGTCATTACGATGTTCAACTGTGTTGTATTACATCGTATTGACAATGCTCAACTATGTTGCATTTCATCGTATTGACTACATTCAACTATGTTGTATTACATCGTATTGACAACGTTTAACTGTGTTGTATTGACAACGATCAACTGTGTTGCATTGACAACGTTCAACTGTGTTGTATTGACAACGTTCAACTGTGTTGTATTGACAATGTTCAACTGTGTTGTATTGACAACGTTCAACTGTGTTTTATTACATCGTATTGACAACGTTCAACTGTGTTGTATTACATCGTATTGACAACGTTCAACTGTGTTGTATTACAGCGTATTGGAAACGCTCAACTGTGTTGTATTGACAACGTTCAACTGTATTGTATTACATCGTATTGACAACGTTCAACTGTGTTGTATTACATCGCATTGACAACGTTCAACTGTGTTGTATTACATCGTATTGACAACGTTCAACTGTGTTGTATTACATCGTATTGACAACGTTCAACTGTGTTGTTTTACGTCGTATTGACAACGCTCAACTGTGTTGTATTGACAACGTTCAATTGTGTTTTACAACATCGTATTGACAACGTTCAACTGTGTTGTATTACATCGTAATGACAACGCTCAACTGTGTTGTATTGACAACGTTCAATTGTGTTGTATTACATCGTATTGACAACGTTCAACTCTGTAGTATTACATCGTAATGACAACGCTCAACTGTGTTGTATTGACAAAGTTCAACTGTGTTGTATTACATTTTATTGACAACGTTCAATTGTGTTGTATTACATCGTATTGACAACGTTCAACTGTGGTGTATTACATCGTATTGACAACGTTCGACTGCGTTGTATTACATCGCATTGACAACGTTCAACTGTGTTGTATTACATCATACTGGCAACTCTCAACTGTGTTGTATTACATCGCATTGACAACATTCAACTGTGTTGTGTTACATCGTATTGACAACGCTCAACTGTGTTGTATTACATCGCATTGACAACGTTCAGCTGTATTGCATTACATTGTACTGACAACGCTCAACTGTGTTGTATTACATCGTATTGACAACGCTCAACTGTGTTGTATTACATCGTATTGACAACGTTCAACTGTATAGCATTACATCGTACTGACAACGCTCAACTGTGTTGCATCATATCGTACTGACAACGCTCAACTGTGTTGTATTGACAACGTTCAACTGTGTTGTATTACATCGAATTGACATTTCAACTGTGTTGTATTATATCGTATTGACAACGCTCAACTGTGTTGTATTACATCGCATTGACAACGTTCAACAGTGTTGTATTACATCGCATTGACAACGTTCAACAGTGTTGTATTACATCGCATTGACAACGTTCAACTGTGTTGTATTACATCGTAATGCCAACGCTCAACTGTGTTGTATTACATTGTATTGACAACATTAAACTGTGTTGTGTTACATCGTATTGACAACGCTCAACTGTGTTGTTGTGTTACATCGTATTGACAACGCTCAACTGTGTTGTATTACATCGTATTGACAACATTCAACTGTGTTGTATTACATCGCATTGACAACGTTCAACTGTGTAGTATTACATCGTATTGACAACATTAAACTGTGTTATATTGCATCGTATTGACAACGTTCAACTGTGTTGTATTACATCGCATTGACAACGTTCAACAGTGTTGTATTACATCGCATTGACAACGTTCAACTGTGTTGTATTACATCGTAATGCCAACGCTCAACTGTGTTGTATTACATTGTATTGACAACATTAAACTGTGTTGTGTTACATCGTATTGACAACGCTCAACTGTGCTGTTGTGTTACATCGTATTGACAACGCTCAACTGTGTTGTATTACATCGTATTGACAACATTCAACTGTGTTGTATTATATCGTATTGACAATGCTCAACTATGTTGTATTACATCGTATTGACAACTTTTAACTGTGTTGTATTACATCGTATTGACAAAGCTCAACTGTGTTGTATTACATCGTATTGACAACCTTCAACTGTGTTGTCATTACGATGTTCAACTGTGTTGTATTACATCGTATTGACAATGCTCAACTATGTTGCATTTCATCGTATTGACTACATTCAACTATGTTGTATTACATCGTATTGACAACGTTTAACTGTGTCGTATTGACAACGATCAACTGTGTTGCATTGACAACGTTCAACTGTGTTGTATTGACAACGTTCAACTGTGTTGTATTGACAATGTTCAACTGTGTTGTATTGACAACGTTCAACTGTGTTGTATTACATCGTATTGACAACGTTCAACTGTGTTGTATTACATCGTATTGACAACGTTCAACTGTGTTGTATTACAGCGTATTGGAAATGCTCAACTGTGTTGTATTGACAACGTTCAACTGTATTGTATTACATCGTATTGACAACGTTCAACTGTGTTCTATTACATCGCATTGACAACGTTCAACTGTGTTGTATTACATCGTATTGACAACGTTCAACTGTGTTGTATTACATCGTATTGACAACGTTCAACTGTGTTGTTTTACGTCGTATTGACAACGCTCAACTGTGTTGTATTGACAACGTTCAATTGTGTTTTACAACATCGTATTGACAACGTTCAACTGTGTTGTATTACATCGTAATGACAACGTTCAACTGTGTTGTATTGACAACGTTCAACTGTGTTGTATTACATCGTAATGACAACGCTCAACTGTGTTGTATTGACAACGTTCAATTGTGTTGTATTACATCGTATTGACAACGTTCAACTCTGTAGTATTACATCGTAATGACAACGCTCAACTGTGTTGTATTGACAAAGTTCAACTGTGTTGTATTACATTTTATTGACAACGTTCAATTGTGTTGTATTACATCGTATTGACAACGTTCAACTGTGGTGTATTACATCGTATTGACAACGTTCGACTGCGTTGTATTACATCGCATTGACAACGTTCAACTGTGTTGTATTACATCATACTGGCAACTCTCAACTGTGTTGTATTACATCGCATTGACAACATTCAACTGTGTTGTGTTACATCGTATTGACAACGCTCAACTGTGTTGTATTACATCGCATTGACAACGTTCAGCTGTATTGCATTACATTGTACTGACAACGCTCAACTGTGTTGTATTACATCGTATTGACAACGCTCAACTGTGTTGTATTACATCGTATTGACAACGTTCAACTGTATAGCATTACATCGTACTGACAACGCTCAACTGTGTTGCATCATATCGTACTGACAACGCTCAACTGTGTTGTATTGACAACGTTCAACTGTGTTGTATTACATCGAATTGACATTTCAACTGTGTTGTATTACATCGTATTGACAACGCTCAATTGTGTTGTATTACATCGAATTGACAACGTTCAACTGTGTTGTATTACATCGTAATGACAACGTTCAACTGTTTTGTATTACATCGCATTGACAACGTTCAACTGTGTTGTATTACATCGTAATGCCAACGCTCAACTGTGTTGTATTACATTGTATTGACAACATTAAACTGTGTTGTGTTACATCGTATTGACAACGCTCAACTGTGTTGTTGTGTTACATCGTATTGACAACGCTCAACTGTGTTGTATTACATTGTATTGACAACATTCAACTGTGTTGTATTACATCGTAATGACAACGCTCAACTGTGTTGTATTGACAACGTTCAACTGTGTTGTATTAAAACATAACTTTCGAAGAAACAAATTAGAAATAACGGGCATATCGCGTTGATCAATTCTATTTGCATGAACATTTAGATCAATCGGATGTTGGCTTAAACATTGTGACCTTGCCTTCTTGGTCAAGGACTGTATTTCTATGGAATAGGGATCCATGTGAAAATGATATCGATAACAATAAAGCTTTTTATAAATGTCAACTATATATAAAATAAAACAGTTTGGGTTTTACAATTCTCAATAACCAATTGGCAAACCATGAAATTACATTCGTCAGAAGAGGCTACGAACTTCAAAAGTTGCACATTAGCTTCTTCACTGAAGATTGAATTGACAGGTGGTAATCGAAGAGAAACAACCTGCTCCACTAAAACAAAAGCTGCTGATGCTACTCTATCACCATGCAGAGACTTTTTAAATGATTTGGATTTACAATCTTTAGAATTCGAGCGTACTCCCATGGAGGTTATTCCACTAATAGTTTGGTGACAACTTCAAGCATTTACTTCGTTATTTAAAGTTAAAATGTCTAAGAAGACAATATTTCTTATTTCATTTGTCGATTGATACTTTCATTTACAAAAATAAAATAAAAAAAAATTGTTGTCCTATGTTCCTATCTTCTCTTCCTGCTTTTTGTTGTTAGCAAAGTCATCAATTGTAAAACTAGAAAATTTCAGAATGAAACCTAATATGGAATTATGTGTTGGTTTTGACAAAGCAAAAGGTGTTTGAAGATATCAAAGAGATAATTCTAATATGACGTCCTTGTTTCGCTTTGCAAATAAACGAGCGATTAATCAGATGGCAAAACCTCATTAGCACATGGGCGGTGCACACATTTAAGCCATGTCTACTCGGGATGAAATACCAATATCCGCCAACCCATGCTAAAACTCAAACCACACTCTGGCTTCCATGATTTATTTCTTAATTAGAAAGCGTAAATACGACTCGAATGACCCATCATACAGTTCATACTATAATATACTGTATCAAGTGAATGTACAAGGAGAGATAACTCCAACAAAACAGGATAAAACACAATGTACAATGCACACGTACAGTTTTGTTTATATAGTTGGGATCTTTTCTCTCTTTCTTAATTACCCTCTACTCTGTATGCAATATCACAATTTCTAATATATTATTTAAGATTACAGAGATTAATTATTATGTCATAATTATTAATTGTCAATTATAGATAGTCTACGGACGGCTCACCCTAAGGACGGCGCACCATACAGACACGGTATGTTCACGATTATCCCACATTTGAAAGATTCACGTTTATCCCACAGGTGTCATCCTGGTTCACATACACTTAATTACAGGTATATAATTTTATCCTGCAATCAGTACATTTGCTGTACAAATATACCACACGAATAAATTTTTGCTTTATTCGTAGCCTACGAATAAACTTTTGAAGCCTACGAATAAACTTTTAAACCTACGAATAAACTTTTAAGCCCCGCCCATAGATTCCGGAACTACTTTTTTGTGTTTTTGCTCTCCTGTGAAGGAGTTAAAATATTAACCGTAACCAATGTCAATAATCGACGTCGTCTTTTTCTAATAAATGTTTTCGTTCTCACTATTTGTAAATTTACAAACCGACAAAATGAAACTAATAATTCTAAAATTTCATATTTTTTATACATATTTTACGATAAAAATAATCCTAGAAGTCAATAAAAATCAAAACAAAGATCTTAAATTCTGTATTCTGGATTGTCTCTCTTGTAATTTTTGGTATCGTCTACGCGCATGTACAATTTACACTCGGTAACTTCAACACACTTGTACTTTTGATAGGTGGACGGACACTGACATATAAAATAAAATAAAAATAAAATAAATTAAACAAATCCGAATCATTTATAACTTGACAGGGAAGCTTTGAAAACAAAACAAAAGCAACTAAAACTACAGGACAAAGGGAATAAACCAAAGTCTTGCCTCCAACAGATGAGGAAATTAACATCCTTTATAACAGAAACGTTCTGGGCAGTCACACACCACAATCTTTACTAAACACACTTATATGGTTAAATAACTCAGTACAGTTTGAACATCAAACTCTAAGATTACTAGTACTACATATATTTTATTATAAAATTTCTTCATATTAAATGTTCAATTAATTCACATCAATTACTTCAACATATCAGATAGTAGATTTCTTCAAGGTGAAAATAACACATATTCCTGCTATTGCATCAAGTCACTTTAAAATTATAGATAATTTTTTATATTCTGAATTCTTTATGACACCACAAAATATCTATATAATTTGTTTTAACCATTTGGAATAATTGTATTCAGTCACTTCCTCCAATCATTTTGCATCTTTTTTTAAAACATTTTTTTCTTTTGCAAAATTCCAACAAAGTTGTATGGAATTCTACTCACTGTTGATCAGGATTACAGTACATTTTTTATTTTGTGCAATTCCATTTGAAACTGATTCACATACCCCTGGCCTGTATGCAACAACTGAGTGATAGTTCTTGAAAAATGTCCTTTGTTTAATCAGATCTTTATAAAACGTTCATAGGTTTTTATGCAATTATTTCTTTCATATATAGTCTTTGCACTTATTTCAAACATCACATGTACATTGTACACTGTTAAACCATTAATCCAGCCATTCATCTGAAAGACATTAATATAGCATTGATTATAATTAAAATACATGTTATTATATATTTACTAATAAAATAACAAGAAAAAAGGAACAAATGCAGACTAAATTAGCAATGTTTGAATATTTGAAACTTCAAGCTTTCATAATGCATTTTTGTATGATCCGACTCAGAAAATATATTCGCACATTAGTCATTACTCGCAACAACCAACATTATCATGTAAATATTGTTCATTCCAGAAAAATATATCCTTCACTCTAATATTTTTCTGGTCACAACACCTATGTCCATAATATTCTTGGTTCCTTAGTGACATCGCATTATGTAATTTACCAATCAATGGATTATGGTTTAATAATAGCAAATTTGATATGAAGAAAATAGTTGGTGGGGATTCTACATACATGTAGACTTCAATGCATATTAATTCATTTGATTATGATATACAAACAGAAGTTAAATATAGTAATTAAAATCATATCTGGTGCTTGTTGACACTAAATCAGATCTCTATTTTGATTTTCTTCAATTTACCATGTATATATGAAAGTTTTATTTTATTCTATAAAAATAAATTCCAATTTTCCATTGAAACCTATGTAAAGTCCAGAAGATTGGTATTAGCTTCTGCTCCTTTATATACTTGCATTGTCGCAAAATACATAATTTATTTGTACGAGCTTTAGAAACAGGTAGAAAAGTGCATGAAAGAAAACTTTCCAGTCTCATGAAAAAAATGAAGGATAGTTGCAAATTAGACATTGATCAATCAGTGCCAGAAAATATCTTATCCCGTCCAGAAATTAAGAGAAAACAATGTGGAGGGGATAGATATTATGCAAATATCAGGGCATAACAATGTGGCATTTATTAATAATTACTCAACATTGAGTGAGGAAAGACACAAGAAAATATCAAACATCCTCAGCAACACTTAAAGTGAAACTAACAGAAATGCTTTTCAGCAAACTTACCTCGTAAAACCTCCACAAATTCTACAGCCAGTAGCACTTCTGATGTTTCGTGTGGAAGCAATCCCGATGTTCCTTTTTACAGTTCCAATACAAATATGTCAAGTCAAATTAGTTCTATGTTTTACGGCGTGGTCATCAAAGTTTTAATAATCAATCGAAACCAAAAAAACTCTTCTCCTTCATAAAGTCACTCAGAACTGACAACAGTGGAGTTGCTCCCTTGAAAAAAGAGGGACAACTAGTTGCTGACACTAAACAAAAGGCAAACATCTTAAACGAACAATTTAAATCTGTATTTACCACTGAATCAATAGATAACATTCCTAACAAGGGTGTGAGTCCACATCCAGATATACCACCACTTACCATCACAACACCTGGCATCCGAAAACTACTTGACAACATCAACTCGCATAAAGCCAGTGGCCCAGACAACATCAGCGGCAGAATACTAAAAGATCTTCAAAATTTTACAGCTCCAATCTTAACCATCATTTTTCAAAAATCACTTCAGACTGGCTGCATACCAACTGACTGGAAACATGCAAATGTTGCACCAGCATACAAAAAAGGTGAAAAATACAATGCAGCAAACTACAGACCAATCTCTCTCACCTGTATCAGCTGTAAAATTATGGAACATGTCATTACAAAACACGTACTTAACCATCTGGAAAGCAACAATTTATTATATGATCTTCAACATGGCTTCAGACATTCTAGATCCTGTGAAACCCAACTACTGTCCTTTGTTCAAGAAATTGCTGCAAATTCAGATAAAAATATTCAAACTGATCTCATTATCATGGACTTTGCCAAAGCCTTTGACAAAGTTCCACATCAACGACTTCTATACAAACTCAAATTTTATGGAATCAAGAATCAAACATTAACCTGGATCTCTGCCTTTTTATCAAACCGTACACAAACAGTGGTTCTGGATGGAGAGTCATCAGATATTGCTCCGGTCACTTCTGGTGTCCCTCAGGGAACAGTTCTGGGTCCTGTTCTTTTTCTGGTATATATTAATGACTTATCAGAATATATGAAATCCAGCCAACTCAGACTGTTCGCCGACGACAGCATCATCTACAAAACTATCAAATCCCAAAAAGATTGTGATAGTCTCCAAGAAGACCTTGATGCTGCCGCACGATGGGAAAGTGACTGGCTGATGGCTTTCCACCCAGACAAATGCTCAGTCCTTACAATAACAAACAAGAAAAATCCTGTAAAACATAACTACTTGCTACACAATCATACTTTGGAATCAGTTTCTTCAGCAAAATATCTTGGAATCACTCTTCAATCCGACTTGAAATGGACACAGCATGCTAACAACATAGTAGCCAATGCAAATAAAAGTCTTGGATTCTTGAAAAGAAACCTTAAAACCTCCAACACAAATATAAAGTCGCAGGCATACCTATCTCTTGTCCGTCCAAAACTAGAGTATGCATGCTCAGTTTGGAACCCTCACACTGCAGAACATTGCAATAAAATTGAGATGGTCCAACGACGGGCAGCTAGGTATGCCTGCAACAGATACCATAATACTAGCAGCGTCACAGACATGCTACAAACCCTCAGCTGGCCTTCATTACAACAACGTCGACTCAAAACAAAACTTATCATGTTCTACAAGATTGTTCACCATATAGTTGCAGTTCCTACAACAATATTAATACCTACAGACCCAAGAATCAGACAATTTCATCCATTTACATACAGACATCTTCATGCATTCAAAGATCCGTACAAGTACTCATTCTTTCCGAACACAATCATTCACTGGAATTTACTACCTCAAACTATAGTTCTATGCCCAACAGTCAACACGTTTAGAGAACAGCTAACACCAACTGTTCTCAGCCATCTACAATTACAAATTTAAATAAAAATGAAATTGTAAATAGTTTTAACCACAAAATTTGTTCCTATTGGCACCACTTGTAAATATGTTATAAACTGACTGAATTTATTATTATTTCTTATTCCCACGCATGCGCAACAGCTAGTGATCATCCAGTGGATGGATAGCTGTATACCAAAAGAAGAAGAAGATAACAAATGGTGAATGTGTACACAATTTTCACAAATGACTAAATATCCCAATAACTGAGCATTTGAGTGTTTGACATCGTTGTTAAATACATTTCCGTGAATCAGTTCAGTTTGTTGAGATAAATGATTAATCTTTCTGTTTTCTCTACTCTACCTAGTTTACTTAAAACATGCTCGAATCGTCTATACATGTATGTGCGTATTGCTTTCACATGTTTACAAACTGTGTGGGTCATACTTAAATACGCCTGCAGTAGTAACCAGGCAAATATATACGCCTGTGTGTCATACAAAGGTGGACGCCTGCAACTATATGGTTCTTTTTTATTTATTTTTTTTTAATATAAACTAGTAAAAGGAATATATCGGATGTTTATTATTTGATATAAAGAAATAAAAATAAAAGTGAACCATATAGTTGCAGGCGTATACCTTTTCACACAGGCGTATATATTTACCTGGTTACTACTGCAGGCGTATTTAAGTATGACCGCATGTGACGTATGATCGCTAAATTAATGTGTTTTCATATCTATGAAAAACATATTAAATATATATATTTCAGGTTCTAAACTATCAATTTTCTATATAGATTTTCACCTTAATCAATAAATCTTCACTTAAATAAAGTTATTTCACTTCCTTTTGAGAACTATTTGTTCGCGAATTTTTGTCAGCAAAAAAAATCTGGTATTTTATTACGCCAAATAGTGAGGATTCCGTTGCATTAAAAAATGCATTTTTACGAGTTAAGATTATTTTTTAGGACATCGTGGATTGCAGGATAAATACAATATTGGTCTGTTGACGGTAAATATAGAATTTATTTGACTCGGCGCGAAACGGGGAGAAAGACTCGCTAGAAGCTCGTCTTTCACCCCGTTTCTCAGCCTTGTCAAATAAATTCTATATTTACCGTCAACAGACCAATATTGTATATAAACATTGAGGAAATTGTTGTTTTAACAATTATAATCTGTTCTTTAATGATAACAGAAATTTCACCTGGAACTGTAATGCTACAATAAAGTATAAAGTATAAAAGTTTTATTTAAAGTCGGAGTTTTTACAAACATATAACACAAGCTCTGTAGAGCTTTTTACCGACATATATATCAATAGACAAAATATATTATGACAGAAGGCATACAAACATTTGCAGATTACAGACAAACATACAAAGCAAAGCATTACATAAATAGCTTAGAACATGTTTATGAAGTACTAAAACTAGCATAAGAAAATAAAAAGCACTAGGCAAAATGAATAAGTACATGTAGCATGAGCAACTGAACTAAATCAAATCAAATCAAAAGTTTTATTTAAAGTCGGTACATTTACAAACAGTACAAACATAAGCTCTCGTGAGCTTTTTAAACCGACATACATTTTAAGATATAAATTACAACACAATAAAATAAAAAGATTAAAAAAAATAAAACAATGTCATGCATTAAAACCACATTAGATGCAAGCACATCCATGATTAGATTTCTGGGCCTCCACAGCACATGTGGCAAGTGCCTCTCTGCACATTGACTGTCATAAGACTAGAAAACAGCATAGACTAAGTAAGAGCATACAAATAATTGCATATTACAGACAAACATACAAAGCAAAGCCTTACATCAATAAAAGCCATGCATATGAATTAGTCACTAAAACTAGCAAAATAAAAATAAAAATGAAAGCACTAAGCAAAATGAATAAGTATATGTAGCATGAGTAAGAATGAACAGAATAAGAGCATGCTTTTAAGATTTACAAGAGCCACACATGCATGAGCCACCATTCCATGAATTAATTAAACTTTTGAACTGACTTAGACTAGAAACATTCCGCAATTCATTGGGTAGTTCATTCCAGAGTGTGGCACCTGCAAATCTAAAAGAATGTAAACCATGATATGTTGTTCTCACCTGGGGTACTTCTACTGTATTTGTTTTCCTAAAATAATAGCGACTCTCTTTATATACAAATAAATCATTTAAATACATTGGACTTTTTTTATTCAAAATTTTGTAAACTTCAATTGCCATTGTTCTTAGGGGTCTGATCTTTAATGTTGGTAATCTTGATTTATTTAACAGGTCTTCATATGAACTACTATAATCTTCATAAATAAATCTGAGGGCCCTTTCTTGATTTTTTTCATTTTTTCTGGTATTGGTCTCACCACAAAAATGCCAAACAATTGGACAATAATTAAAATTACTCATTATAAAAGAAAAATATATAGTTAATCTACCTAATTTTGTTAAATGTTTACCTATACGTTTTAATACATTTAATTGTCTTGAAGCTTTTTTACATATATTTGTAAATAAATAAGATCTCTATGACCAAAATCTTAAAACAAATATTAAAGTAAGAAACAAGTGCTCTCAAGCTAAGTAAATATCTGATGAACTTTATATAGACATGATTAAAATTAAAGAATTATTATAGTAATATGCTGCACTTTAATATAATAGTAAAATTTTATCTTGCTTACAACTTTTGATTTTCTTTTAAATATAAATAAAGATTTATCTTGCTTACAAAGTTGTGATTTTCTTTAAAATATATCAAAAATGAATATAAAGTTTATTAAATTATTTATTTATCTATTCATTAATTATTTGTATTCTCATACTCTTGCAGTTCATTAAGAGCTTTAGTGTTTAGCTTCCAGTTCATTAAGAGCTTTAGTGTTTAGCTTCCAGTTCATTAAGAGCTTTAGTGTTTAGCTTCCAGTTCATTAAGAGCTTTAGTGTTTAGCTTCCAGTTCATTAAGAGCTTTAGTGTTTAGCTTCCAGTTCATTAAGAGCTTTAGTGTTTAGCTTCCAGTTCATTACGAGCTTTAGTGTTTAGCTTCCAGTTCATTAAGAGCTTTAGTGTTTAGCTTCCAGTTCATTAAGAGCTTTAGTGTTTAGCCTCCAGTTCATTAAGAGCTTTAGTGTTTAGCTTCCAGTTCATTAAGAGCTTTAGTGTTTAGCTTCCAGTTCATTAAGAGCTTTAGTGTTTAGCTTCCAGTTTATTAAGAGCTTTAGTGTTTAGCTTCCAGTTCATTAAGAGCTTTAGTGTTTAGCTTCCAGTTCATTAAGAGCTTTAGTGTTTAGCTTCCAGTTCATTAAGAGCTTTTGTGTTTAGCTTCCAGTTCATTAAGAGCTTTAGGTTTAGATTCCAGTTCATTAAGAGCTTTAGTGTTTAGCTTCCAGTTCATTAAGAGCTTTAGTGTTTAGCTTCCAGTTCATTAAGAGCTTTAGTGTTTAGCTTTCAAGCTAATTATATAAGCATCGTGATAGAAGTTAGATAGACATGAACAGTATTCAGCATCCAATCTAAAAAAGAAAAATGCAGCTTTAAACAATTAAATGCAAGACAAGTTAGATAAATATCAGACATATTGATCCAGCTTAAATGGGACAGATACTTCAAACCATTAAAATATATGGTTACAGGTACACACAAAACATCTATGTAAATTAACATATTCAGAAGAGACATATGCACAAAGATTTCAACCAACATAAATGAGAATTTACTTATAACTATATTGCAATATATGGTCACTTTTAATTTAACATGTATTGTTGGACTTGCTATCAAATTGAATATGGAGGAACGATTTACTGCTGGACGTGAAGCAACCAATACCCAATAAATAACCGTCTGCAATATGTATTATAATGGACTTGATTAAAACTAAATTTGTACGTTCTTCTATTTTCTATAATTATTTTTTGGGCAGTACTATTTTAGCAATAAGAATGGCTTTTAAACAGATGAATGTAAGCTTAATGATCAAAGTTCATTTTGTAACATGATGATATTTCATCTAGTTGCTGTATTGTGTGATATGAAAAGCAGTATGAAATACCAATTATAGCACTCGATATAACATTATGTGATAAAGTCTGTCAGTGACTTGTAACAGGTTCGTGATCTTCTCCGGGTATTCCGGTTTCCTCCAACTAATAAATCTGACCGACATGATACAATTGAAATATTGTTGAACGTGGTGTTAAACACCATAAACCTAACCCTAACAAATTATATAGCTATTAATGTCAGTAAAAGCTACCTCTTACTAAACGAATCTACTTTTGCAGTGGTCTCCCTTTGAATGCTGTTTCTTTATATTTACTATTGAAGTCAAATCTAACTAGGAATGCAGAAAGAAATAAAGCAAACCAAACACATAAATCTAAAATACACTAGACAAGCTTATTTTGTTTCTGTTTACAACATGTTTTGGAGATTTTTAAGATTACAAGAAGCTTTGGTTGATAAACATGTCTCCCATTTACAAATAAAGTTATATCTGGATGCTGTGGTTCACAGTAAATTATCCCTATAGTGACGGAGGGCCATTTTTAAATGAATTTTGTTTTCCAATTGATTGAGTGAGAAAATATCACATATTCAGGTTGACATCTTTATTTGTTGTCATTACAAAATAGGACAGACTTTCTGTTGCATCGCGCTTACTACCTCTTATACAGATTGTTTACTGTGCTAAAATACAACTAGGTTCGCCGGCGGCATACAAAGGACAACTTCATGAATAGAGTTTGGCACACATTTTCAGGTATAATAAGTCGATTCGTTCAACAGATTATTTTGTATTTCTCTGTTCTATTTATACCTTTTTATAAAATCACTAAGCATAAAACTAAAAATGAATCCACGCGAGCTTTACTATATATCGGGATGGATTTAGGAAGGAAAGAAGTTCCTGCTCCTTTAATGTTTGTTTTTGTCTGAGCGGTTGACGTTTGGCACGTGAATGAATGTCATTGATGCTGATTTTTTAAATTTATTTTCCTAGTTCATGCAAAGCGCTTCGGTGCTGAAATTGTTAGTGTGTCGGTAAATCGTGGTTCGAGTCCCGGTAGAGTCCAACCAAACACTATGAAATTGGAATATTCTGCTTCACAGCTAAGGACGCATCACTAATGAGTAAGAGCAAAGAATGATTGGCCCGAATCAGAATTATAAATTCGAGTGGAGCGACGTGTCTACCCGCGGACTATTGTTTCAGTGAGGTAGCACTATAAAAATCCAACTCAGTATGTTGGTCTAGTACAAAGTGGACATCATTATCATCTCGTCAAAATGTAACTCGTTCTCGCCATGAGATTGCAGAAAAACTGTTCATTTGGCGTTACACAATAATCACTCGTTCACTCCTAGTTCATACATCATAACTATTTGTTTGTTTGTTTGTTTGTTTGTTTGTTTGATAGTGTTTAACGCCACTTTCAACAATATTTCAGCTATATCGTGGCGGTCAGTTTTATTGGTGAAGGAAACCGGAGGACCTGGCGAAAACCACCGACCTGTCGCAAGTCACTAACAAACTTTATCACATAATGTTTTACACCTCGCCCTGATCGAGATTCGAACTCACAACATCAGTGGTGATAGGCACTGATTGCATAGGTAGTTGTAAATCCAACTACCATACGATAACGGCCATGACGGCCCCCTACATCAGAACTAGATAACATTTCCGATTATAATATTCTACTGTAAAACTACCGAAAAAATTGAAACCACAATTGGCAGAAATGGTGTATAAATATACATAGCTTCGTGTTGATCTGATGAAAAAAGATTGTCAATTTATATTACGAATTTAGTTTGTTACACATATTTGCATTGGTTCTTCAACCCTGAATGTCAGCATATATTCGGAAAACAGACGGGGTATATATTTCAGTCCCCAAAAACGATTAAAATATTGACGACAAAACATTACGCTTCACTGAATCAATGGTATAATACGGAATAATAAATGTATTTTTACCAAATTAAATGCTGTTTTTATACTCAAAACGGCTGCATGAACAAAAAAATATTACAACGGTTAATTCCGTCACAAATACCTGATCGATTCAGCAAACTCCTATGTTCCACGGCTGTACCATAACAAATAAACAAAACTTTGAACCTTGAAAACTTTCGACGTCATGGGGCCACACCAAGGTTTTATTTACATGTTGTTAACATTTAAATTATTGAAACTGTTTCGCAAACCCGTTGTTTTGTTATGTGATATATCAATGTTATACAATGTATTTATAAAGTTTATAAAATTTACTACATATGAAACTGTATTGATTTAGAAATTTAGTACAGTATTTTCCTTCATGAGACAACCTATACATGAAATATGACGTGACACATATTTTGACGTCATTGAAGAATGACGTCAAAGGTACGGAAACGGACATCTAGAGATACGAAAAATGAAAATAAAAGAGGCAAATTTATTTAATACAGTTGGATGTTATATTTAAAAAAAAGATGGTTAAATCCATAATGAATCTGTTATTCAGCTATCAGACAGGGTATATAATGTGACATTCCCGGCTTATGATATATATTCCCTTCGGCTGCGCCTCAGGGAATATAGATCCTAAGCCGGGAATGTCACATTATATACCCTGTCCTCAGGGAATATAGATCCTAAGCCGGGAATGTCACATTATATACCCTGTCTGATAGCTGAATAACATATAATGTTTTTTTATTAGGACTGGCATGATATTGTAGGACAGGAATGAATTTGCAGAGTTTCGTTAGTTTTGGTTTAATTTTAATTTGGAATAATTGACCAAATTTTAAAGTATTGATTCTGTGTAAAAAATAACGACTCAGATATAATTTTCTTTCTTTTTCAAACAGTTACATTGAAGAATGTAATGAAATTGATCACCTATGTATGAAAGGTTCTTAACAACGATTCACCATTTCGCGGGAAATGGTTTTCTGTTTTTCGCTACCTTAATTAAATCCAAGAAAATAATCACTATTGATCTTTGCCGATAGTAGTATATGGGTACGGACAAAACCGCATTTGCGGGGGATCGGACCATTGCGCATGACCGAAAGTGACCGGAAGTGACATGACCGAAGTGATGTGAGTCACGTGACCGAAAGTGACCTCAGTCATTGTTCGGAAGTATCTTCTGCGCATGCGCAACCGGAAATTGCGCCATATCCGCCCTAGTGGGGACTTTTGATCGGAAGTGACGTCAGTCACGTGATTGGAAGAGGCCCTGTCCGGAAGTAGGTTCTGCGCATGCCCGGCTTTTTCCCGCGCTTTTTTCTTAGTAGTAATAACATGGCTACCGGATGTGACCTAAGGTCACTTGACACCTTCGGGGTTCCCTTGGGCATGCGGAACCGGAAGTTGTGCAACACCCGTAGTAGTAGTAAACAATGTTGGTTGGGGTGTTCTCTACGAGTCCGTGTCCTATAACCATAGTAAACTCCGCGTCCTATATTTAGCATGGTGACTGGAACTAACCCTGGTTTTCTGCCCCTTTTATTTTCATATAGTGTCTATATAGGTCGTGTAGTACTTCTAAGAGTGCATTTGAAAATTTCCACCTGCAAAATGTTTTTTTTTTTAATATTTTTACACTTTTAATGTTTAAAATAAGACAACAATTAACAAAAATAAAATCGATAAATTCCATGGTCGATTTGTAATTACTTGCGGCTAGTTTTTTTTTTTTTATTTTTGGTATTGTGAGGATCTATTAATTATACCAGATTTGAAATACTTGTATTGTGTGTGACATGTATATATTAATCAATTACTTATTTAACCCTTACATGTCCAAAAAGTCTTATTTTTCCAAAGAACCTATTTTTAGGCTTTTCAAACCACACCCCTCGAGTGCCAACGTCCTATTTATAAACTTTGTGTAAAACCGCATTCATCGATGACGTCACAGTAAACATGACGTCACAACGTTGCACGAGACGTTCTCTGCCAAATTACTTAGTCATGACGTCATATCATTGGAATATGAGACAAGACATACTAATCTGACGTTGGTGAATGAACGACAAAATAACGTGACGTCATGCACGAATTGTCCCTACCTTATTACTACGTTTATTCCATTGGATGTCGATAAATTTGGGTTAGTTTGTTTTTTTTTTATTGTTTTTCAACTTTTTGTCAGCTGAAGGTTTTTTTTTTCAAATACGCGTTACCGGTTTGAAATTTAACAAAAGAATTTTTTTTCGAGTACCGTACATATTTCATTCGCCAAAGACGGCTACCTGTGACCTAAGGTCACTTGACCCCAACGTCGCCCGAGGCATTTCCCCATAATGCATCACTATACGTCATATTAAATTATCCCGATAGGTGACGTTACTATCTCGTAACTTGGTAACTTCATAACCAAGGTCTTTCATAACTTATTTCGTAACATCTTCGCACCTTTTTCGTAACTTCGTATCATGTTCGTAACTTCGTAACTTTTTTGTAACTTCGTACATTTTCGTAACTTCGTACATTTTCGTAACTTTGTACCTTTTCGTAACTTCGTATCTTTTTCGTAACTTCGTACCTTTTTTGTAGCTTCGTACCTTTTTCGTAACTTTTAGCCCTTTCATTTATCTATCGATCTATGGTACTTTCAAAGCTCTCAGTGACGTCATAAGCAAGCTGGGTGACGTCAATCGATCTTCCTCATTGATAGTATAGAATTAACTGTTAAGAATAGACCCTCACCCAGACACTTGTTTTTAGTACGACCTCTCGAGCCATTGGAGCTCGTCTAACTTCGTAGTGGACCCTAACCTCTGTTGGCCTAGTGATCTTTCGGCTATGGGAGCTTTGCTCCCATATTAAATAATATGCGTCCTATGATCATAGGAAACTGCCCCCTTTACCGCCATTTTATTTTCATAATTACATTATTTATTTCAATAATTACATTTCTTACAAAAGTTTGCCACCACCACCACCTCTCTAGGACGTCCGCGTCCTATTATCATTTTCTAGCCTTTTCACTGATTATCTTCCCACCATTTTATTTTCATAATACATTATTTATTTCAATAATGGCTTTCACCTACGGTGTTTTCGGCTATGTTGTGTAGTACTTCAAGGGTGTCCGCGTACTCACTGTGGTATTTCTAAGAGCCGAATGAATGAAATGGTAAATTTGATCCCTACTTGCAGTCTCTAGCAAAAAATTATTCCAGGATGATTCTTCTCAATTCTGAAAAACAATGTTTAGAAGGAGGAGGATGGTGGGAGGGAGGGAGGGAAGGAGGAGGAGGAGGTCTCTTTGGGTGTAATTATGACTAACACAAAACTTCCATATTTTTCATATCTTTTCACTATTCAACTTACCTTTCTTCCATATTTTCCCGATCTTTTCATTATTCAACTTACTTTTCTTCGTTTCTTATTCACTCACTTACACAACTCACTCAATGATATTTCCAACATAATTAAGTTTTAAAATTCTCCTGTGATTTAAATTTATTTCAAAAAATTCCCATTGCTCTAAAATGTATTTTATGTAAAATAGTCACTGCTATTGTTGTCTGTGTCACGTAAACAGGATCCACACATTCAATACTATAAACATTATAATTGGACACCAGTTATTTAATGATGATTTTTTTTAATAAGTGATGGGAAATGTTTTACTACATAGTATCAGATAAAAATGGTGAAATGTATCAACGATCGTACAGTGTTATCAACGTAGACGTTCATTGGTGGATGATCAGCAATTGGTCAAATGAATCAATATATTTCAGCCTGGTAGTAGATTGGTAAGACAATTCATATTTAATCTTCAGCTTTTGTAGAGGAGCTAATACCATCTCATTGGGCAACATTGCATTAATGTGGTTGCTTTGAGAAGCTATAACATGCTGTAGTATTGATAGTAAAAATACATTCTGGGCCGAAAATGAAAATTTAGGAAAATAATAAAACTTGTAAAAAATAAATTCTGTGACGAAAATGATTTTTTTTTTTGAAAAAGTACGGGAAAATGATACGCGAAAAATGACGTCACGTACGCAGAAAACAAGTTACGTTGCATTTCAAAACGGTTTGAAAAAGTACCGTAAAATGAAATTTCTTATGACGTCATGTACGCGGAAAACAAGTAACGTTGCAAGTTATATTCGTTTTACAGAGTTTTAATATGTTTATATAGATTTCACTGTTCTGAGAGTAAACATCACAATACCATAGTCATGGCGTATGAAGTTAGATATTTAACCATTCTTTTATATTTCCAGAATTACCAAAACAGAATTAATCTTGGAAAATCAGCAAACATGGAGAGAAGAACATTTTGATTTGAAAGAATCATTAGAAACAATGAAAAAAAGATATGGAACATATGGAAGAAAAGAAAGTTGAATAGTGATAAGATTTGGAAAGTATGGAAGAAAAATCAGTTGAATAGTGAAATGAAATAGAAAATATGGAAGAAAAGTAAGTTGAAAAGTGAAATGATATGAAAAATATGGAAGAAAGCCAAGTTGAATAGTGAAAAGATATGGAAAATACAGAATAAACCAAAGTTGAATTGTGAAATGATATGGAAAATATGGAAGAAAGGTAAGTTGAAATGTGAAATGATATGGAAAATATGGAAGAAAGGCAAGTCGAATAGTGAAAAGATTTGGAAAATACTGTAGAAAATTGTGAAAAGATATGAAAAATATGGAAAATATGGAAGAAAAGTATTATTTTTTTTGCAAAACAATTAATACTGCCTGTAATTTATTTAAGTTTACATTATGCCCTACAGTAAGGGGGAATAACTCTGTATATGAAGGGATACATCTGTAATAGGGGGACATAACTCTTTATGTCAGGAATAAGTTACAACTCTGTATGTGCAAGGATAATATTAAAGTAGGGGAAATAACTCTCTATGTGGAGGTTTAACACTGCCGTAGGGGACATAACTCTTTATGTGGAGGAATAAGTTACAACTCTGTATGTGCAAGGGTAATACTACAGTAGGGGTACATAACCCTGTGTGTGGAGGCTTAACACTGCAGTAAGGAACATAGCTACTTATGTGGGGATAACACTGCCGTAGGGGACATAACCCTGTGTGTGGAGGTTTAACACTGCAGTAGGGGACATAACTCTTTATATGGAGGAATAAGTTACAACTCTGTATGTGCAAGGATAATACTACAGTAGGGGGAATGACTCTTTATGTGGAAGAATAAGTTACAATTATTTATGTGGGATAACACTGCCGTAGGGGGACATAACCCTATGTGTGGCGGCTTAACACTGCAGTAGGGGACATAACTCTTTATGTGGAGGAATAAGTTACAACTCTGTATGTGGACATATACCTGTGCAGAAAGAGAAATACTATATAATACGTATCAAGAAATGGCTATTTGGAAATCGATTGTTACACTTATATACAGAGTTACTTGCCCTTGGCAGGAAAATATATATATTTAAACTTATATACAGATATTTGCTTGCCTTTGGTAGATGAATATATACTAAAACCCTGTTCAGGAAGTAAGTTTTCTTACTGCTCTAAAAATAGAACACTGTGTTAGGCTGTTATGTAAAATAAGTTTGATTGTGGAAATCTGAAACTCATCAAGATAGGAAAATGACTAGCAAAAATTGCAAAAAATCTATAATTCTCATAGAAATGTAGATAGATAGGTAGGTAGGTATATGTCTTTGTAAATAATAGATTAGGCTGATGGTGTTTAATGCCACATTCAACAATATTACAGTTATATCATGGCAGTTTGTACCTAAAGGAGATATCATAACTGTTAATGCTTGTTTCTGATAACTGGAAAAACATTGCCCAATACTCTTTTCAAATAGCTGGAGAACACAATATATTTTAGAGCCGTGGGAATTCTTTGAAATAAATTTGAATCACAGGAGAATTTTAAAACTTAATTATGTTGGGAATATCATTGAGTGAGTTGTGTAAGTGAGTGCGTAAGAAACGAAGAAAAGTAAGTTGAATAGTGAAAAGATCGGGAAAATATGGAAGAAAGGTAAGTTGAATAGTGAAAAGATATGAAAAATATGGAAGATTTGTGTTAGTCATAATTACACCCAAAGAGACCTCCTCCTCCTCCTCCTTCTCCTTCTCATTCTCCTCCTCCTCCTCCTCCTCCTCCTCCTCCTCCTCCTCCTCCTCCTCTTCCCTCCCTCCCTCCCACCATCCCCCTCCTCCCTCTATACATTGTTTTTCAGAATTGGGAAGAATCATCCTGGAATAGCTTGTTGTTAGAGACTGCAAGTAGGGATCAAATTTACCATTTCATTCATTCGGCTCTTAGAAATACCACAGTGAGAACGCGGACACCCTTGAAATACTACACAACATAGCCGAAAACACCGTAGGTGAAAACCATTATTGAAATAAATAATGTATTATGAAAATAAAATGGTGGGAAGATAATCAGTGAAAAGGCTAGGGTCCACTACGAAGTTAGACGAGCTCCAATGGCTCGAGAGGTCGTACTAAAAACAAGTGTCTGGGTGAGGGTCTATTCTTAACAGTTAATTCTATACTATCAATGAGGAAGATCGATTGACGTCACCCAGCTTGCTTATGACGTCACTGAGAGCTTTGATAGTACCATAGATCGATAGATAAATGAAAGGGCTAAAAGTTACGAAAAAGGTACGAAGTTACAGAAAAGGTACAAAGTTACGAAAAATGTACTAAGTTATAAAAAAGGTACGAAGTTACGAAAAAGGTACGAAGTTACGAAAAATGTATGAAGTTACGAAAAGGGTACTAAGTTACCAAAAAATTACGAAGCTGCGAAGTTACGAAAAAGGTACGAGGATGTTACGAAATAAGTTACGAAAGACCTTGGTTATGTGTTACCAAGTTACGAGATAGTAACGACACCTATCGGGATAATTTATTATGACGTATAGTGACGCATTATGGGGAAATGCCTCGGGCGACGTTGGGGTCAAGTGGCCTTCGGTCACAGGTAGCCATCTTTGGCGAATGAAATATTTACGGTACTCGAAAAAAAATTCTTTTGTTAAATTTCAAACTGGTAACGCGTATTTGAAAAAAAAACCTTCAGCTGACAAAAAGTTGAAAAACAATAAAAAAAAACAAACTGACCCAAATTTATCGACATCCAATGGAATAAACGCAGAAATAAGGTAGGGACAATTCGTGCATGACGTCACGTTATTTTGTCGTTCATTCACCAACGTCAGGTTAGTATGTTTTGTCTCACATTCCAAAGATATCACTTCATGACTAAGTAATTTGGCAGAGAACGTCTCGTGCAACGTTGTGACGTCATGTTTACTGTGACGTCATCGATGAATGCGGTTTTACACAAAGTTTATAAATAGGACGTTGGCACTCGAGGCGGGTGGTTTGAAAAGCCTAAAAATAGGCTCTTTGGAAAAATAAGATTTTTTGGACATGTAAGGGTTAAATAAGTAATTCATTAATATATACATGTCACAATACAAGTATTTCAAATCTGGTATAATTAATAGATCCTCACAATACCAAAAATAAACAAAAAAAACTAGTCGCAAGTAATTACAAATCGACCATGGAATTTATCGATTTTATTTTTGTTAATTGTTGTCTTATTTTAAACATTAAAAGTGTAAAAATATTAAAAAAAAAACATTTTGCAGGTGGAAATTTTCAAATGCACTCTTAGAAGTACTACACGACCTATATAGACACTATATGAAAATAAAAGGGGCAGATAACCAGGGCTAGTTCCAGTCACCATGCTAAATATAGGACGTGGGTGGCTAGTTCCGGTAACCATGCTAAATATTGGACGCGGGGTTTACTATGGTTATAGGACGCGGACGTCGTAGAGAACACCCCAACCAACATTGTTTACTACTACTACGGGTGTTGCACAACTTCCGGTTCCGCATGCCCAAGGGAACCCCGAAGGGGTCAAGTGACCATAGGTAACATTCGGTAGCCATGTTACTACTACTAAGAAAAAAACGCGGGGGAAAGCCGGGCATGCGCAGAACCTACTTCCGGACAGGGCCACTTCCGGACAGGGCGTCTTCCAGTCACGTGACTAACGTCACTTCCGATCAAAAGTCCCCACTAGGGCGGATATGGCGCACTTCCAGTCATGTCACTTCCGGTCACTTTCGGTCATGCGCAATGGTCCGATCCCCCGCACGATCCCCCGCAAATGTGATTTTGTCCGTACCCATATACTACTGCCGATACTTAACTTTTTTACTGTTATGTTGCAACACTATTTTAGTCGACGAATTATGATTTTAATTTTCTGATACTCATTCTAAAGCATGTTTTAGATATGGATAACAGAAATGTACCCTTGTTCACATAACCCACTTCTATTTATAGTGGTATTTTTGCACTCCTAAGTTACCGGTACGTTATTGATTATCACGTTTCTGACATCGTAACTCTCCACTGGCCATGGGTTAGCAAGTGTATTAGAAAACTTATTGTGCAGTGTCTGAACTTATTATAAATATCTGCATGTTCTCAGCTAGTGTTTTTCGGTTCAATTGAAATCATTGAGAAAATTATGTTATACTTCATTCAAGTCCTGTTACATTGAATATTAATAATATATCATTTATTGAACTGTCAATCAATTATCAGATATATCTACTGTATCTTATGTCATGCATATTGTCTTAATCTTGTTTCATCAATTCAGTTGCATAAAAAATAAAATCTTTTGCACCAGACGAGGTTTTCTAAGGTTTTTATCTAATTGCAGGTGCTTTTAAGCAAATATTAGATTGAAAACATTGTTAATGTTAATCTTCTCTTCTTTTTCTTTTTCTTTTTTGTTCCTTTTGTTTTTTTGTTTTTTTTGGTAACCAACACGTTCTTTCAAATTACGCCTTACATGTAAAAGGGGAGATACTCAATATGGTGGTATTCTTTTGTGAATGAAGCATCAGTCTGAACAATTACTTCCCAATTATTATGAAATCAACTCCATGGACATACTAAATAAAAATAACTTCCCTGAAAATTTGGAATAAAAAAAGTGTGGAATACTTTTTAAAGCATGACCCGCAGCAGTATCCCCGTATTGGAAGGTTCGCCTTGCTCAGTCTTTAGTTTTCTGTGTAGTGTGTAGATTGTAGATAGTTAACTCTTTTCTGTCGGCCATTGAATTGTCTGTCCAGCACGTATGTATGACTTCTGTGTAGTGTGTAGATAGTTAACTCTTTTCTATCGGCCATTGAATTGTCTGTCCAGCACGTATGTATGACTTCTGTGTAGTGTGTAGATAGTTGACTCTTTTCTGTCTGCCACTGAATTGTCTGTCCAGCACGTATGTATGACTTCTGTGTAGTGTGTAGATAGTTAACTCTTTTCTGTCGGCCATTGAATTGTCTGTCCTGCACGTATGTATGACTTCTGTGTAGTGTGTAGATAGTTAACTCTTTTCTGTCGGCCATTGAATTGTCTGTCCTGCACGTACGTATGACTTCTGTGTAGAGTGTTGATAGTTAACTCTTTTCTGTCGGCCATTGAATTGTCTGTCCTGCACGTATGTATGACTTCTGTGTAGTGTGTAGATAGTTAACTCTTTTCTGTCGGCCATTGAATTGTCTGTCCAGCACGTATGTATGACTTCTGTGTAGTGTGTAGATAGTTAACTCTTTTCTGTCGGCCATTGAATTGTGTGTCCAGCACGTATGTATGACTTCTGTGTAGTGTGTAGATAGTTAACTCTTTTCTGTCGGCCATTGAATTGTCTATCCAGCACGTATGTATGACTTCTGTGTAGTGTGTAGATCGTAAACTCTTTTCTGTCGGCCATTGAATTGTATGTCCAGCACGTATGTATGATTTCTGTGTAGTGTGTAGATAGTTAACTCTTTTCTGTCGGCCATTGAATTGTCTGTCCAGCACGTATGTATGACTTCTGTGTAGTGTGTAGATAGTTAACTCTTTTCTGTCGGCCATTGATTTGTCTGTCCTGCTCGTATGTATGACTTCTGTGTAGTGTGTAGATAGTTAACTCTTTTCTGTCGGCCATTGAATTGTCTGTCCTGCACGTATGTATGACTTCTGTGTAGAGTGTTGATAGTTAACTCTTTTCTGTCGGCCATTGAATTGTCTGTCCTGCACGTATGTATGACTTCTGTGTAGTGTGTAGATAGTTAACTCTTTTCTGTCGGCCATTGAATTGTCTGTCCAGCACGTATGTATGACTTCTGTGTAGTGTGTAGATAGTTAACTCTTTTCTGTCGGCCATTTAATTGTCTGTCCAGCACGTATGTATGACTTCTGTGTAGTGTGTAGATAGTACACTCTTTTCTGTCGTCCATTGAATTGTCTATCCAGCACCTATGTATGACTTCTGTGTAGTGTGTAGATAGTTAACTCTTTTCTGTCGGCCATTGAATTGTATGTCCAGCACGTATGTATGACTTCCTTGTAGTGTGTAGATAGTTAACTCTTTTCTGTCGGCCATTGAATTGTCTGTCCAGCACGTATGTATGACTTCTGTGTAGTGTGTAGATAGTTAACTCTTTTCTGTCGGCCATTGAATTGTCTGTCCTGCACGTATGTATGACTTCTGTAGTGTGTAGATAGTTAACTGTTTTATGTCGGCCATTGAATTGTCTGTCATGCACGTAAGTATGACTTCTGTGCAGTGTGTAGATAGTTAACTCTTTTCTGTCGGCCATTGAATTGTCTGTCCAGCACGTATTTATGACTTCTGTGTAGTGTGTAGATAGTTAACTCTTTTCTGTCGGCCATTGAATTGTCTGTCCTCCACGTATGTATGACTTCTGTGGAGTGTGTAGATAGTTAACTCTTTTCTGTCGGCCATTGAATTGTCTGTCCAGCACGTATGTATGACTTCTGTGTAGTGTGTAGATAGTTGACTCTTTTCTGCCGGCCATTGAATTGTATGTCCTGCACGTATGTATGACTTCTGTGTAGTGTGTAGATAGTTAACTCTTTTCTGTCGGCCATTGAATTGTCTGTCCAGCACGTATGTATGACTTCTGTGTATTGTGTAGATAGTTGACTCTTTTTTGTCGGCCACTGAATTATCTGTCCAGCACGTATGTATGACTTCTATGTAGTGAGTAGATAGTTAACTCTTTTCTGTCGGCCATTGAATTGTCTGTCCAGCACGTATGTATGACTTCTGTGTAGTGTGTAGATAGTTAACTCTTTTCTGTCGGCCATTGAATTGTCTGTCCTGCACGTATGTATGACTTCTGTGTAGTGTGTAGATAGTTAACTCTTTTCGGTCGGCCATTGAATTGTCTGTCCAGCACGTATGTATGACTTCAATGTAGTGTGTAGATAGTTGACTCTTTTCTGTCGGCCATTGATTTGTCTGTCCAGCACGTATGTATGACTTCTGTGTAGTGTGTAGATAGTTAACACTTTTCTGTCGGCCATTGAATTGTCTGTCCTGCACGTATGTATGACTTCTGTGTAGTGTGTAGATAGTTAACTCTTTTCTGTCGGCGATTGAATTGTCTGTCCAGCACGTATGTATGACTTCTGTGTATTGTGTAGATAGTTGACTCTTTTTTGTCGGCCATTGAATTATCTGTCCAGCACGTATGTATGACTTCTGTGTAGTGTGTAGATAGTTGACTCTTTTCTGTCTGCCACTGAATTGTCTGTCCAGCACGTATGTATGACTTCTGTGTAGTGTGTAGATAGTTAACTCTTTTCTGTCGGCCATTGAATTGTCTGTCCTGCACGTATGTATGACTTCTGTGTAGTGTGTAGATAGTTAACTCTTTTCTGTCGGCCATTGAATTGTCTGTCCTGCACGTATGTATGACTTCTGTGTAGAGTGTTGATAGTTAACTCTTTTCTGTCGACCATTGAATTGTCTGTCCAGCACGTATGTATGACTTCTGTGTAGTGTGTAGATAGTTAACTCTTTTCTATCGGCCATTGAATTGTCTGTCCAGCACGTATGTATGACTTCTGTGTAGTGTGTAGATAGTTGACTCTTTTCTGTCTGCCACTGAATTGTCTGTCCAGCACGTATGTATGACTTCTGTGTAGTGTGTAGATAGTTAACTCTTTTCTATCGGCCATTGAATTGTCTGTCCTGCACGTATGTATGACTTCTGTGTAGTGTGTAGATAGTTAACTCTTTTCTGTCGGCCATTGAATTGTCTGTCCTGCACGTATGTATGACTTCTGTGTAGAGTGTTGATAGTTAACTCTTTTCTGTCGGCCATTGAATTGTCTGTCCTGCACGTATGTATGACTTCTGTGTAGTGTTTAGATAGTTAACTCTTTTCTGTCGGCCATTGAATTGTCTGTCCAGCACGTATGTATGACTTCTGTGTAGTGTGTAGATAGTTAACTCTTTTCTGTCGGCCATTGAATTGTGTGTCCAGTACGTATGTATGACTTCTGTGTAGTGTGTAGATAGTTAACTCTTTTCTGTCGGCCATTGAATTGTCTATCCAGCACGTATGTATGACTTCTGTGTAGTGTGTAGATAGTTAACACTTTTCTGTCGGCCATTGAATTGTCTGTCCTGCACGTATGTATGACTTCTGTGTAGTGTGTAGATAGTTAACTCTTTTCTGTCGACGATTGAATTGTCTGTCCTGCACGTATGTATGACTTCTGTGTAGAGTGTTGATAGTTAACTCTTTTCTGTCGGCCATTGAATTGTCTGTCCAGCACGTATGTATGACTTCTGTGTAGTGTGTAGATAGTTAACTCTTTTCTATCGGCCATTGAATTGTCTGTCCAGCACGTATGTATGACTTCTGTGTAGTGTGTAGATAGTTGACTCTTTTCTGTCTGCCACTGAATTGTCTGTCCAGCATGTATGTATGACTTCTGTGTAGTGTGTAGATAGTTAACTCTTTTCTATCGGCCATTGAATTGTCTGTCCAGCACGTATGTATGACTTCTGTGTAGTGTGTAGATAGTTGACTCTTTTCTGTCTGCCACTGAATTGTCTGTCCAGCACGTATGTATGACTTCTGTGTAGTGTGTAGATAGTTAACTCTTTTCTGTCGGCCATTGAATTGTCTGTCCTGCACGTATGTATGACTTCTGTGTAGTGTGTAGATAGTTAACTCTTTTCTGTCGGCCATTGAATTGTCTGTCCTGCACGTATGTATGACTTCTGTGTAGAGTGTTGATAGTTAACTCTTTTCTGTCGGCCATTGAATTGTCTGTCCTGCAGGTATGTATGACTTCTGTGTAGTGTGTAGATAGTTAACTCTTTTCTGTCGGCCATTGAATTGTCTGTCCAGCACGTATGTATGACTTCTGTGTAGTGTGTAGATAGTTAACTCTTTTCTGTCGGCCATTGAATTGTGTGTCCAGCACGTATGTATGACTTCTGTGTAGTGTGTAGATAGTTAACTCTTTTCTGTCGGCCATTGAATTGTCTATCCAGCACGTATGTATGACTTCTGTGTAGTGTGTAGATAGTTAACACTTTTCTGTCGGCCATTGAATTGTCTGTCCTGCACGTATGTATGACTTCTGTGTAGTGTGTAGATAGTTAACTCTTTTCTGTCGACGATTGAATTGTCTGTCCTGCACGTATGTATGACTTCTGTGTAGAGTGTTGATAGTTAACTCTTTTCTGTCGGCCATTGAATTGTCTGTCCAGCACGTATGTATGACTTCTGTGTAGTGTGTAGATAGTTAACTCTTTTCTATCGGCCATTGAATTGTCTGTCCAGCACGTATGTATGACTTCTGTGTAGTGTGTAGATAGTTGACTCTTTTCTGTCTGCCACTGAATTGTCTGTCCAGCACGTATGTATGACTTCTGTGTAGTGTGTAGATAGTTAACTCTTTTCTATCGGCCATTGAATTGTCTGTCCTGCACGTATGTATGACTTCTGTGTAGTGTGTAGATAGTTAACTCTTTTCTGTCGGCCATTGAATTGTCTGTCCTGCACGTATGTATGACTTCTGTGTAGAGTGTTGATAGTTAACTCTTTTCTGTCGGCCATTGAATTGTCTGTCCAGCACGTATGTATGACTTCTGTGTAGTGTGTAGATAGTTAACTCTTTTCTATCGGCCATTGAATTGTCTGTCCAGCACGTATGTATGACTTCTGTGTAGTGTGTAGATAGTTGACTCTTTTCTGTCTGCCACTGAATTGTCTGTCCAGCACGTATGTATGACTTCTGTGTAGTGTGTAGATAGTTAACTCTTTTCTGTCGACCATTGAATTGTCTGTCCTGCACGTATGTATGACTTCTGTGTAGAGTGTTGATAGTTAACTCTTTTCTGTCGGCCATTGAATTGTCTGTCCTGCACGTATGTATGACTTCTGTGTAGTGTGTAGATAGTTAACTCTTTTCTGTCGGCCATTGAATTGTCTGTCCAGCACGTATGTATGACTTCTGTGTAGTGTGTAGATAGTTAACTCTTTTCTGTCGGCCATTGAATTGTGTGTCCAGCACGTATGTATGACTTCTGTGTAGTGTGTAGATAGTTAACTCTTTTCTGTCGGCCATTGAATTGTCTATCCAGCACGTATGTATGACTTCTGTGTAGTGTGTAGATCGTTAACTCTTTTCTGTCGGCCATTGAATTGTATGTCCAGCACGTATGTATGATTTCTGTGTAGTGTGTAGATAGTTAACTCTTTTCTGTCTGCCATTGAATTGTCTGTCCAGCACGTATGTATGACTTCTGTGTAGTGTGTAGATAGTTAACTCTTTTCTGTCGGCCATTGAATTGTCTGTCCTGTACGTATGTATGACTTCTGTGTAGTGTGTAGATAGTTAACTCTTTTCTGTCGGCCATTGATTTGTCTGTCCTGCTCGTATGTATGACTTCTGTGTAGTGTGTAGATAGTTAACTCTTTTCTGTCGGCCATTGAATTGTCTGTCCAGCACGTATGTATGACTTCTGTGTAGTGTGTAGATAGTTAACTCTTTTCTGTCGGCCATTGAATTGTCTGTCCAGCACGTATGTATGACTTCTGTGTAGTGTGTAGATAGTATAATCTTTTCTGTCGTCCATTGAATTGTCTATCCAGTACACTTCTGTGTAGTGTGTAGATAGTTAACTCTTTTCTGTCGGCCATTGAATTGTATGTCCTGCACGTATGTATGACTTCCTTGTAGTGTGTAGATAGTTAACTCTTTTCTGTCGGCCATTGAATTGTCTGTCCAGCACGTATGTATGACTTCTGTGTAGTGTGTAGATAGTTAACTCTTTTCTGTCGGCCATTAAATTGTCTGTCCTGCACGTATGTATGATTTCTGTAGTGTGTAGATAGTTAACTCTTTTATGTCGGCCATTGAATTGTCTGTCCTGCACGTAAGTATGACTTCTGTGCAGTGTGTAGATAGTTAACTCTTTTCTGTCGGCCATTGAATTGTCTGTCCAGCACGTATTTATGACTTCTGTGTAGTGTGTAGATAGTTAACTCTTTTCTGTCGGCCATTGAATTGTCTGTCCTCCACGTATGTATGACTTCTGTGGAGTGTGTAGATAGTTAACTCTTTTCTGTCGGCCATTGAATTGTCTGTCCAGCACGTATGTATGACTTCTGTGTAGTATGTAGATAGTTAACTCTTTTCTGTCGGCCATTGAATTGTCTATCCAGCACGTATGTATGACTTCTGTGTAGTGTGTAGATCGTTAACTCTTTTCTGTCGGCCATTGAATTGTATGTCCAGCACGTATGTATGATTTCTGTGTAGTGTGTAGATAGTTAACTCTTTTCTGTCGGCCATTGAATTGTCTGTCCAGCACGTATGTATGACTTCTGTGTAGTGTGTAGATAGTTAACTCTTTTCTGTCGGCCATTGAATTGTCTGTCCTGTACGTATGTATGACTTCTGTGTAGTGTGTAGATAGTTAACTCTTTTCTGTCGGCCATTGATTTGTCTGTCCTGCTCGTATGTATGACTTCTGTGTAGTGTGTAGATAGTTAACTCTTTTCTGTCGGCCATTGAATTGTCTGTCCTGCACGTATGTATGACTTCTGTGTAGTGTGTAGATAGTTAACTCTTTTCTGTCGGCCATTGAATTGTCTGTCCAGCACGTATGTATGACTTCTGTGTAGTGTGTAGATAGTTAACTCTTTTCTGTCGGCCATTGAATTGTCTGTCCTGCACGTATGTATGACTTCTGTGTAGTGTGTAGATAGTATACTCTTTTCTCTCGTCCATTGAATTGTCTATCCAGTACCTATGTATGACTTCTGTGTAGTGTGTAGATAGTTAACTCTTTTCTGTCGGCCATTGAATTGTATGTCCAGCACGTATGTATGACTTCCTTGTAGTGTGTAGATAGTTAACTCTTTTCTGTCGGCCATTGATTTGTCTGTCCAGCACGTATGTATGACTTCTGTGTAGTGTGTAGATAGTTAACTCTTTTCTGTCGGCCATTGAATTGTCTGTCCAGCACGTATGTATGATTTCTGTAGTGTGTAGATAGTTAACTCTTTTATGTCGGCCATTGAATTGTCTGTCCTGCACGTAAGTATGACTTCTGTGCAGTGTGTAGATAGTTAACTCTTTTCTGTAGGCCATTGAATTGTCTGTCCAGCACGTATTTATGACTTATGTGTAGTGTGTAGATAGATAACTCTTTTCTGTTGGCCATTGAATTGTCTGTCCTCCACGTATGTATGACTTCTGTGGAATGTGTAGATAGTTAACTCTTTTCTGTCGGCCATTGAATTGTCTGTCCAGCACGTATGTATGACTTCTGTGTAGTGTGTAGATAGTTGACTCTTTTCTGCCGGCCATTGAATTGTATGTCCTGCACGTATGTATGACTTCTGTGTAGTGTGTAGATAGTTAACCCTTTTCTGTCGGCCATTGAATTGTCTGTCCAGCACCTATATATGACTTCTGTGTATTGTGTAGATAGTTGACTCTTTTTTGTAGGCCATTAAATTATCTGTCCAGCACGTATGTATGACTTCTGTGTAGTGAGTAGATAGTTAACTCTTTCCTGTCGGCCATTGAATTGTCTGTCCAGCACGTATGTATGACTTCTGTGTAGTGTGTAGATAGTTAACTCTTTTCTGTCGGCCATTGAATTGTCTGTCCTGCACGTATGTATGACTTCTGTGTAGTGTGTAGATAGTTAACTCTTTTCTGTCGGCCATTGAATTGTCTGTCCAGCACGTATGTATGACTTCTGTGTAGTGTGTAGATAGTTAACTCTTTTCTGTCGGCCATTGAATTGTGTGTCCAGCACGTATGTATGACTTCTGTGTAGTGTGTAGATAGTTAACTCTTTTCTGTCGGCCATTGAATTGTCTATCCAGCACGTATGTATGACTTCTGTGTAGTGTGTAGATCGTAAACTCTTTTCTGTCGGCCATTGAATTGTCTGTCCAGCACGTATGTATGACTTCTGTGTAGTGTGTAGATAGTTAACTCTTTTCTGTCGGCCATTGATTTGTCTGTCCTGCTCGTATGTATGACTTCTGTGTAGTGTGTAGATAGTTAACTCTTTTCTGTCGGCCATTGAATTGTCTGTCCTGCACGTATGTATGACTTCTGTGTAGAGTGTTGATAGTTAACTCTTTTCTGTCGGCCATTGAATTGTCTGTCCTGCACGTATGTATGACTTCTGTGTAGTGTGTAGATAGTTAACTCTTTTCTGTCGGCCATTGATTTGTCTGTCCAGCACGTATGTATGACTTCTGTGTAGTGTGTAGATAGTTAACTCTTTTCTGTCGGCCATTTAATTGTCTGTCCAGCACGTATGTATGACTTCTGTGTAGTGTGTAGATAGTACACTCTTTTCTGTCGTCCATTGAATTGTTTATCCAGCACGTATGTATGACTTCTGTGTAGTGTGTAGATAGTTAACTCTTTTCTGTCGGCCATTGAATTGTATGTCCAGCACGTATGTATGACTTCCTTGTAGTGTGTAGATAGTTAACTCTTTTCTGTCGGCCATTGAATTGTCTGTCCAGCACGTATGTATGACTTCTGTGTAGTGTGTAGATAGTTAACTCTTTTCTGTCGGCCATTGAATTGTCTGTCCTGCACGTATGTATGACTTCTGTAGTGTGTAGATAGTTAACTGTTTTATGTCGGCCATTGAATTGTCTGTCATGCACGTAAGTATGACTTCTGTGCAGTGTGTAGATAGTTAACTCTTTTCTGTCGGCCATTGAATTGTCTGTCCAGCACGTATTTATGACTTCTGTGTAGTGTGTAGATAGTTAACTCTTTTCTGTCGGCCATTGAATTGTCTGTCCTCCACGTATGTATGACTTCTGTGGAGTGTGTAGATAGTTGACTCTTTTCTGCCGGCCATTGAATTGTATGTCCTGCACGTATGTATGACTTCTGTGTAGTGTGTAGATAGTTAACTCTTTTCTGTCGGCCATTGAATTGTCTGTCCAGCACGTATGTATGACTTCTGTGTATTGTGTAGATAGTTGACTCTTTTTTGTCGGCCATTGAATTATCTGTCCAGCACGTATGTATGACTTCTATGTAGTGTGTAGATAGTTAACTCTTTCCTGTCGGCCATTGAATTGTCTGTCCAGCACGTATGTATGACTTCTGTGTAGTGTGTAGATAGTTAACTCTTTTCTGTCGGCCATTGAATTGTCTGTCCTGCACGTATGTATGACTTCTGTGTAGTGTGTAGATAGTTAACTCTTTTCTGTCGGACATTGAATTGTCTGTCCAGCACGTATGTATGACTTCAATGTAGTGTGTAGATAGTTGACTCTTTTCTGTCGGCCATTGATTTGTCTGTCCAGCACGTATGTATGACTTCTGTGTAGTGTGTAGATAGTTAACACTTTTCTGTCGGCCATTGAATTGTCTGTCCAGCACGTATGTATGACTTCTGTGTAGTGTGTAGATAGTTAACTCTTTTCTGTCGGCGATTGAATTGTCTGTCCAGCACGTATGTATGACTTCTGTGTATTGTGTAGATAGTTGACTCTTTTTTGTCGGCCATTGAATTATCTGTCCAGCACGTATGTATGACTTCTGTGTAGTGTGTAGATAGTTGACTCTTTTCTGTCTGCCACTGAATTGTCTGTCCAGCACGTATGTATGACTTCTGTGTAGTGTGTAGATAGTTAACTCTTTTCTGTCGGCCATTGAATTGTCTGTCCTGCACGTATGTATGACTTCTGTGTAGTGTGTAGATAGTTAACTCTTTTCTGTCGGCCATTGAATTGTCTGTCCTGCACGTATGTATGACTTCTGTGTAGAGTGTTGATAGTTAACTCTTTTCTGTCGGCCATTGAATTGTCTGTCCAGCACGTATGTATGACTTCTGTGTAGTGTGTAGATAGTTAACTCTTTTCTATCGGCCATTGAATTGTCTGTCCAGCACGTATGTATGACTTCTGTGTAGTGTGTAGATAGTTGACTCTTTTCTGTCTGCCACTGAATTGTCTGTCCAGCACGTATGTATGACTTCTGTGTAGTGTGTAGATAGTTAACTCTTTTCTGTCGGCCATTGAATTGTCTGTCCTGCACGTATGTATGACTTCTGTGTAGAGTGTTGATAGTTAACTCTTTTCTGTCGGCCATTGAATTGTCTGTCCTGCACGTATGTATGACTTCTGTGTAGTGTGTAGATAGTTAACTCTTTTCTGTCGACCATTGAATTGTCTGTCCAGCACGTATGTATGACTTCTGTGTAGTGTGTAGATAGTTAACCCTTTTCTGTCGGCCATTGAATTGTGTGTCCAGCACGTATGTATGACTTCTGTGTAGTGTGTAGATAGTTAACTCTTTTCTGTCGGCCATTGAATTGTCTATCCAGCACGTATGTATGACTTCTGTGTAGTGTGTAGATAGTTAACACTTTTCTGTCGGCCATTGAATTGTCTGTCCTGCACGTATGTATGACTTCTGTGTAGTGTGTAGATAGTTAACTCTTTTCTGTCGGCGATTGAATTGTCTGTCCTGCACGTATGTGTGACTTCTGTGTAGAGTGTTGATAGTTAACTCTTTTCTGTCGGCCATTGAATTGTCTGTCCAGCACGTATGTATGACTTCTGTGTAGTGTGTAGATAGTTAACTCTTTTCTATCGGCCATTGAATTGTCTGTCCAGCACGTATGTATGACTTCTGTGTAGTGTGTAGATAGTTGACTCTTTTCTGTCTGCCACTGAATTGTCTGTCCAGCACGTATGTATGACTTCTGTGTAGTGTGTAGATAGTTAACTCTTTTCTATCGGCCATTGAATTGTCTGTCCTGCACGTATGTATGACTTCTGTGTAGTGTGTAGATAGTTAACTCTTTTCTGTCGGCCATTGAATTGTCTGTCCTGCACGTATGTATGACTTCTGTGTAGAGTGTTGATAGTTAACTCTTTTCTGTCGGCCATTGTATTGTCTGTCCAGCACGTATGTATGACTTCTGTGTAGTGTGTAGATAGTTAACTCTTTTCTATCGGCCATTGAATTGTCTGTCCAGCACGTATGTATGACTTCTGTGTAGTGTGTAGATAGTTGGCTCTTTTCTGTCTGCCACTGAATTGTCTGTCCTGCACGTATGTATGACTTCTGTGTAGTGTGTAGATAGTTAACTCTTTTCTGTCGGCCATTGAATTGTCTGTCCAGCACGTATGTATGACTTCTGTGTAGTGTGTAGATAGTTAACTCTTTTCTGTCGGCCATTGAATTGTGTGTCCAGCACGTATGTATGACTTCTGTGTAGTGTGTAGATAGTTAACTCTTTTCTGTCGGCCATTGAATTGTCTATCCAGCACGTATGTATGACTTCTGTGTAGTGTGTAGATCGTTAACTCTTTTCTGTCGGCCATTGAATTGTATGTCCAGCACGTATGTATGATTTCTGTGTAGTGTGTAGATAGTTAACTCTTTTCTGTCGGCCATTGAATTGTCTGTCCAGCACGTATGTATGACTTCTGTGTAGTGTGTAGATAGTTAACTCTTTTCTGTCGGCCATTGAATTGTCTGTCCTGTACGTATGTATGACTTCTGTGTAGTGTGTAGATAGTTAACTCTTTTCTGTCGGCCATTGATTGTCTGTCCTGCTCGTATGTATGACTTCTGTGTAGTGTGTAGATAGTTAACTCTTTTCTGTCGGCCATTGAATTGTCTGTCCAGCACGTATGTATGACTTCTGTGTAGTGTGTAGATAGTTAACTCTTTTCTATCGGCCATTGAATTGTGTGTCCAGCACGTATGTATGACTTCTGTGTAGTGTGTAGATAGTATAATCTTTTCTGTCGTCCATTGAATTGTCTATCCAGTACCTATGTATGACTTCTGTGTAGTGTGTAGATAGTTAACTCTTTTCTGTCGGCCATTGAATTGTATGTCCAGCACGTATGTATGACTTCCTTGTAGTGTGTAGATAGTTAACTCTTTTCTGTCGGCCATTGAATTGTCTGTCCAGCACGTATGTATGACTTCTGTGTAGTGTGTAGATAGTTAACTCTTTTCTGTCGGCCATTAAATTGTCTGTCCTGCACGTATGTATGATTTATGTAGTGTGTAGATAGTTAACTCTTTTATGTCGGCCATTGAATTGTCTGTCCTGCACGTAAGTATGACTTCTGTGTAGTGTGTAGATAGTTAACTCTTTTCTGTCGGCCATTGAATTGTCTGTCCTCCACGTATGTATGACTTCTGTGGAGTGTGTAGATAGTTAACTCTTTTCTGTCGGCCATTGAATTGTGTGTCCAGCACGTATGTATGACTTCTGTGTAGTATGTAGATAGTTAACTCTTTTCTGTCGGCCATTGAATTGTCTATCCAGCACGTATGTATGACTTCTGTGTAGTGTGTAGATCGTTAACTCTTTTCTGTCGGCCATTGAATTGTATGTCCAGCACGTATGTATGATTTCTGTGTAGTGTGTAGATAGTTAACTCTTTTCTGTCGGCCATTCAATTGTCTGTCCAGCACGTATGTATGACTTCTGTGTAGTGTGTAGATAGTTAACTCTTTTCTGTCGGCCATTGAATTGTCTGTCCTGTACGTATGTATGACTTCTGTGTAGTGTGTAGATAGTTAACTCTTTTCTGTCGGCCATTGATTTGTCTGTCCTGCTCGTATGTATGACTTCTGTGTAGTGTGTAGATAGTTAACTCTTTTCTGTCGGCCATTGATTGTCTGTCCTGCTCGTATGTATGACTTCTGTGTAGTGTGTAGATAGTTAACTCTTTTCTGTCGGCCATTGAATTGTCTGTCCAGCACGTATTTATGACTTCTGTGTAGTGTGTAGATAGTTAACTCTTTTCTGTCGGCCATTGAATTGTCTGTCCAGCACGTATGTATGACTTCTGTGTAGTGTGTAGATAGTTAACTCTTTTCTGTCGGCCATTGAATTGTGTGTCCAGCACGTATGTATGACTTCTGTGTAGTGTGTAGATAGTTAACTCTTTTCTGTCGGCCATTGAATTGTCTATCCAGCACGTATGTATGACTTCTGTGTAGTGTGTAGATCGTTAACTCTTTTCTGTCGGCCATTGAATTGTATGTCCAGCACGTATGTATGATTTCTGTGTAGTGTGTAGATAGTTAACTCTTTTCTGTCGGCCATTGAATTGTCTGTCCAGCACGTATGTATGACTTCTGTGTAGTGTGTAGATAGTTAACTCTTTTCTGTCGGCCATTGAATTGTCTGTCCTGTACGTATGTATGACTTCTGTGTAGTGTGTAGATAGTTAACTCTTTTCTGTCGGCCATTGATTGTCTGTCCTGCTCGTATGTATGACTTCTGTGTAGTGTGTAGATAGTTAACTCTTTTCTGTCGGCCATTGAATTGTCTGTCCAGCACGTATGTATGACTTCTGTGTAGTGTGTAGATAGTTAACTCTTTTCTATCGGCCATTGAATTGTGTGTCCAGCACGTATGTATGACTTCTGTGTAGTGTGTAGATAGTATAATCTTTTCTGTCGTCCATTGAATTGTCTATCCAGTACCTATGTATGACTTCTGTGTAGTGTGTAGATAGTTAACTCTTTTCTGTCGGCCATTGAATTGTATGTCCAGCACGTATGTATGACTTCCTTGTAGTGTGTAGATAGTTAACTCTTTTCTGTCGGCCATTGAATTGTCTGTCCAGCACGTATGTATGACTTCTGTGTAGTGTGTAGATAGTTAACTCTTTTCTGTCGGCCATTAAATTGTCTGTCCTGCACGTATGTATGATTTATGTAGTGTGTAGATAGTTAACTCTTTTATGTCGGCCATTGAATTGTCTGTCCTGCACGTAAGTATGACTTCTGTGTAGTGTGTAGATAGTTAACTCTTTTCTGTCGGCCATTGAATTGTCTGTCCTCCACGTATGTATGACTTCTGTGGAGTGTGTAGATAGTTAACTCTTTTCTGTCGGCCATTGAATTGTGTGTCCAGCACGTATGTATGACTTCTGTGTAGTATGTAGATAGTTAACTCTTTTCTGTCGGCCATTGAATTGTCTATCCAGCACGTATGTATGACTTCTGTGTAGTGTGTAGATCGTTAACTCTTTTCTGTCGGCCATTGAATTGTATGTCCAGCACGTATGTATGATTTCTGTGTAGTGTGTAGATAGTTAACTCTTTTCTGTCGGCCATTGAATTGTCTGTCCAGCACGTATGTATTACTTCTGTGTAGTGTGTAGATAGTTAACTCTTTTCTGTCGGCCATTGAATTGTCTGTCCTGTACGTATGTATGACTTCTGTGTAGTGTGTAGATAGTTAACTCTTTTCTGTCGGCCATTGATTTGTCTGTCCTGCTCGTATGTATGACTTCTGTGTAGTGTGTAGATAGTTAACTCTTTTCTGTCGGCCATTGATTGTCTGTCCTGCTCGTATGTATGACTTCTGTGTAGTGTGTAGATAGTTAACTCTTTTCTGTCGGCCATTGAATTGTCTGTCCAGCACGTATTTATGACTTCTGTGTAGTGTGTAGATAGTTAACTCTTTTCTGTCGGCCATTGAATTGTATGTCCTCCACGTATGTATGACTTCTGTGGAGTGTGTAGATAGTTAACTCTTTTCTGTCGGCCATTGAATTGTGTGTCCAGCACGTATGTATGACTTCTGTGTAGTATGTAGATAGTTAACTCTTTTCTGTCGGCCATTGAATTGTCTATCCAGCACGTATGTATGACTTCTGTGTAGTGTGTAGATCGTTAACTCTTTTCTGTCGGCTATTGAATTGTATGTCCAGCACGTATGTATGATTTCTGTGTAGTGTGTAGATAGTTAACTCTTTTCTGTCGGCCATTGAATTGTCTGTCCAGCACGTATGTATGACTTCTGTGTAGTGTGTAGATAGTTAACTCTTTTCTGTCGGCCATTGAATTGTTTGTCCTGTACGTATGTATGACTTCTGTGTAGTGTGTAGATAGTTAACTCTTTTCTGTCGGCCATTGATTTGTCTGTCCTGCTCGTATGTATGACTTCTGTGTAGTGTGTAGATAGTTAACTCTTTTCTGTCGGCCATTGAATTGTCTGTCCTGCACCTATGTATGACTTCTGTGTAGATTGTTGATAGTTAACTCTTTTCTGTCGGCCATTGAATTGTCTGTCCAGCACGTATGTATGACTTCTGTGTAGTGTGTAGATAGTTAACTCTTTTCTGTCGGCCATTGAATTGTCTGTCCTGCACGTATGTATGACTTCTGTGTAGTGTGTAGATAGTATACTCTTTTCTGTCGTCCATTGAATTGTCTATCCAGTACGTATGTATGACTTCTGTGTAGTGTGTAGATAGTTAACTCTTTTCTGTCGGCCATTGAATTGTATGTCCAGCACGTATGTATGACTTCCTTGTAGTGTGTAGATAGTTAACTCTTTTCTGTCGGCCATTGATTTGTCTGTCCAGCACGTATGTATGACTTCTGTGTAGTGTGTAGATAGTTAACTCTTTTCTGTCGGCCATTGAATTGTCTGTCCTGCACGTATGTATGATTTCTGTAGTGTGTAGATAGTTAACTCTTTTATGTCGGCCATTGAATTGTCTGTCCTGCACGTAAGTATGACTTCTGTGCAGTGTGTAGATAGTTGACTCTTTTCTGTAGGCCATTGAATTGTCTGTCCAGCACGTATTTATGACTTCTGTGTAGTGTGTAGATAGTTAACTCTTTTCTGTCGGCCCTTGAATTGTCTGTCCTCCACGTATGTATGACTTCTGTGGAGTGTGTAGATAGTTAACTCTTTTCTGTCGGCCATTGAATTGTCTGTCCAGCACGTATGTATGACTTCTGTGTAGTGTGTAGATAGTTGACTCTTTTCTGCCGGCCATTGAATTGTATGTCCTGCACGTATGTATGACTTCTGTGTAGTGTGTAGATAGTTAACCCTTTTCTGTCGGCCATTGAATTGTCTGTCCAGCACGTATGTATGACTTCTGTGTATTGTGTAGATAGTTGACTCTTTTTTGTCGGCCATTGAATTATCTGTCCAGCACGTATGTATGACTTCTGTGTAGTGAGTAGATAGTTAACTCTTTCCTGTCGGCCATTGAATTGTCTGTCCAGCACGTATGTATGACTTCTGTGTAGTGTGTAGATAGTTAACTCTTTTCTGTCGGCCATTGAATTGTCTGTCCTGCACGTATGTATGACTTCTGTGTAGTGTGTAGATAGTTAACTCTTTTCTGTCGGCCATTGAATTGTCTGTCCAGCACGTATGTATGACTTCAATGTAGTGTGTAGATAGTTGACTCTTTTCTGTCGGCCATTGATTTGTCTGTCCAGCACGTATGTATGACTTCTGTGTAGTGTGTAGATAGTTAACACTTTTCTGTCGGCCATTGAATTGTCTGTCCTGCACGTATGTATGACTTCTGTGTAGTGTGTAGATAGTTAACTCTTTTCTGTCGGCCATTGAATTGTCTGTCCTGCACGTATGTATGACTTCTGTGTAGAGTTTTGATAGTTAACTCTTTTCTGTCGGCCATTGAATTGTCTGTCCTGCACGTATGTATGACTTCTGTGTAATGTGTAGATAGTTAACTCTTTTCTGTCGGCCATTGAATTGTCTGTCCAGCACGTATTTATGACTTCTGTGTAGTGTGTAGATAGTTAACTCTTTTCTGTCGGCCATTGAATTGTCTGTCCAGCACGTATGTATGACTTCTGTGTAGTGTGTAGATAGTTAACTCTTTTTTGTCGGCCATTGAATTGTCTGTCCTGTACGTATGTATGACTTCTGTAGTGTGTAGATAGTTAATTCTTTTCTGTCGGCCATTGAATTGTCTGTCCTGCACGTATGTATGACTTCTGTGTAGTGTGTAGATAGCTAACTCTTTTCTGTCGGCCATTGAATTGTCTGTCCTGCACGTATGTATGACTTCTGTGTAGTGTGTAGATAGTTAACTCTTTTCTGTCGGCCATTGAATTGTCTGTGCTGCACGTATGTATGACTTCTGTGTAGAGTGTTGATAGTTAACTTTTTTCTGTCGGCCATTGAATTGTCTGTCCTGCACGTATGTATGAATTCTGTGTAGTGTGTAGATAGTTAACTCTTTTCTGTCGGCCATTGAATTGTCTGTCCAGCACGTATGTATGACTTCTGTGTAGTGTGTAGATAGTTAAATCTTTTCTGTCGGCCATTGAATTGTCTGTCCAGCACGTATGTAAGACTTCTGTGTAGTGTGTAGATAGTTAACTCTTTTCTGTCGGCCATTGAATTGTCTGTCCAGCACGTATGTATGACTTCTGTGTAGTGTGTAGATAGTTAACTCTTTTCTGTCGGCCATTCAATTGTATGTCCAGCACGTATGTATGACTTCCTTGTAGTGTGTAGATAATTAACTCTTTTCTGTCGGCCATTGAATTGTCTGTCCAGCACGTATGTATGACTTCTGTGTAGTGTGTAGATAGTTAACTCTTTTCTGTCGGCCATTGAATTGTCTGTCCTGCACGTATGTATGACTTCTGTAGTGTGTAGATAGTTAACTCTTTTCTGTCGGCCATTGAATTGTCTGTCCTGCACGTAAGTATGACTTCTGTGTAGTGTGTAGATAGTTAACTCTTTTCTGTCGGCCATTGAATTGTCTGTCCAGCACGTATTAATGACTTCTGTGTAGTGTAGATAGGTAACTCTTTTCTGTCGGTCATTGAATTGTTTGTCCTGCACGTATGTATGACTTCTGTGTAGTGTGTAGATAGTTAACTCTTTTCTGTCGGCCATTGAATTGTATGTCCTGTACGTATGTTTGACTTCTGTGTAGTGTGTAGATAGTTAACTCTTTTCTCTCGGCCATTGAATTGTCTGTCCTGCACCTATTTGTGACTTCTGTGTAGTGTGTAGATAGTTAGCTCTTTTCTGTCGGCCATTGAATTTTCTGTCCTGCACGTATGTATGACTTCTGTGTAGTGTGTAGATAGTTAACTCTTTTCTGTCGGCCATTGAAAATTCTGTCCTGCACGTATGTATGACTTCTGTGTAGTGTGTAGATAGTTAACACTTTTCTGTCGGCCATTGAATTGTCTGTCCTGCACGTATTTATGACTTCTGTGTAGTGTGTAGATAGTTAACTCTTTCCTGTCGACAATTGAATTGTGTGTCCAGCACGTATGTATGACTTCTGTGGAGTGTGTACATAGTTGACTCTTTTCTGTCGGCCATTGAATTGTCTATCCTGCACGTATGTATGAATTCTGTGTAGTGTGTAGATAGTTGACTCTTTTCTGTCGACAATTGAATTGTGTGTCCAGCACGTATGTATGACTTCTGTGTAGTGTGTAGATAGTTAATTCTTTCCTGTCGGCCATTGAATTGTCTGTCCAGCACGTATGTATGACTTCTGTGTAGTGTGTAGATAGTTAACTCTTTTCTGTCGGCCATTGAATTGTCTGTCCTGCACGTATGTATGACTTCTGTGTAGTGTGTAGATAGTTAACTCTTTTTGTCGGCCATTGAATTGTCTGTCCTGCACGTATTTATGACTTCTGTGTAGTGTGTAGATAGTTAACTCTTTTCTGTCGGCCATTGAATTTTCTGTCCTGCACGTATGTATTACTTCTGTGTAGTGTGTAGATAGTTAACACTTTTCTGTCGGCCATTGAATTGTCTGTCCAGCACGTATGTATGACTTCTGTGTAGTGTGTAGATAGTTAACTCTTTTCTGTCGGCCATTGAATTGTCTGTCCTGCACGTATGTATGACTTCTGTGTAGTGTGTAGATAGTTAACTCTTTTCTGTGGGACATTGAATTGTCTGTCCTGAACGTATGTATGACTTCTGTGTAGTGTGTAGATAGTTAACTCTTTTCTGTCGGCCATTGAATTGTCTGTCCTGCACGTATTTGTGACTTCTGTGTAGTGTGTAGATAGTTAGCTCTTTTCTGTCGGCCATTGAATTGTCTGTCCTCCACGTATGTATGACTTCTGTGTAGTGTGTAGGTAGTTAACTCTTTTCTGTCGGCTATTGAATTTTCTGTCCTGCACGTATTTATGACTTCTGTGTAGTGTGTAGATAGTTAACTCTTTTCTTTCGGCCATTGAATTGTCTGTCCTGCACGTATTTATGACTTCTGTGTAGTGTGTAGATAGTTGACTCTTTCCTGTCGCCATTGAATTGTATGTCCTGCACGTATGTATGACTTCTGTGTAGTGTGTAGATAGTTAACTCTTTTCTGTAGGCCATTAAATTGTCTGTCCAGCACGTATGTATGACTTCTGTGTAGTGTGTAGATAGCTAACTCTTTTCTGTCGGCCATTGAATTGTCTGTCCTGCACGTATGTATGACTTCTGTAGTGTGTAGATAGTTAACTCTTTTCTGTCGGCTATTGAATTGTCTGTCCACCACGTATGTATGACTTCTGTGTAGTGTGTAGATAGTTAACTCTTTTCTGTCGGCCATTGAATTGTCTGTCCAGCACGTATATATGACTTCTGTGTTGTGTGTAGATAGTTAAATCTTTTCTGTCGGCCATTGAATTGTCTCTCCTGCACGTATGTATGACTTCTGTGTAGTGTGTAGATAGTTAACTCTTTTCTGTCAGCCATTGAATTGTCTGTCCAGCACGTATGTATGACTTCTTTGTAGTGTGTAGATAGTTGACTCTTTTCTGTCGGCCATTGCATTGTCTGCCCTGCACGTATGTATGACTTCTGTGTAGTGTGTAGATAGTTGACTCTTTCCTGTCGCCATTGAATTGTATGTCCTGCACGTATGTATGACTTCTGTGTAGTGTGTAGATAGTTAACTCTTTTCTGTAGGCCATTAAATTGTCTGTCCTGCACGTATGTATGACTTCTGTGTAGTGAGTAGATAGTTGACTCTTTTCTGTCGGCCATTGAATTGTCTGTCCTGCACGTGTGTATGACTTCTGTGTAGTGTGTAGATAGTTAACTCATTCCTGTCGGCCATTGAATTGTCTGTCCAGCACGTATGTATGACTTCTGTGTAGTGTGTAGATAGTTGACTCTTTTCCGTCGGCCATTGAATTTTCTGTCCAGCACGTATGTATGACTTTTGTATAGTGTGTAGATAGTTAACTCTTTTCTGTCGGCCATTGAATTGTCTGTCCTGCAAGTATGTATGACTTCTGTGTAGTGTGTAGATAGTTAACTCTTTTTGTCGGCCATTGAATTGTCTGTCCTGCACGTATTTATGACTTCTGTGTAGTTTGTAGATAGTTAACTCTTTTCTGTCGGCCATTGAATTTTCTATCCTGCACGTATGTATGACTTCTGTGTAGTGTGTAGATAGTTAACACTTTTCTGTCGGCCATTGAATTGTCTGTCCAGCACGTATGTATGACTTCTGTGTAGTGTGTAGATAGTTAACTCTTTTCTGTCGGCCATTGAATTGTATGTCCTGCACGTATGTATGACTTCTGTGTAGTGTGTAGATAGTTAACTCTTTTCTGTCGGCCATTGAATTGTCTGTCCTGCACGTATGTATGACTTCTGTGTAGTGTGTAGATAGTTAACTCTTTTCTGTCGGCCATTGAATTATCTGTCCTGCACGTATTTGTGACTTCTGTGTAGTGTGTAGATAGTTAGCTCTTTTCTGTCGCAATTGAATTGTCTGTCCTGCACGTATGTATGACTTCTGTGTAGTGTGTAGATAGTTAACTCTTTTCTGTCGGCCATTGAATTGTCTGTCCTGCACGTATTTATGACTTCTGTGTAGTGTGTAGATAGTTAACACTTTTATTTCGGCCATTGAATTGTCTGTCCTGCACGTATTTATGACTTCTGTGTTGTGTGTAGATAGTTAACTCTTTTCTGTCGGCCATTGAATTGTCTGTCCTTCACGTATGTATGACTTCTGTGTAGTGTGTAGATAGTTAATCTTTTCTGTCGGCCATTGAATTGTCTGTCCACAACGTATGTATGACTTCTGTGTTGTGTGTAGATAGTTAACTCTTTTCTGTCGGCCATTGAATTGTCTGTCCAGCACGTATGTATGACTTCTGTGTAGTGTGTAGATAGTTAACTCTTTTCTGTCGGCCATTGAATTGTCTGTCCAGCACGTATGTATGACTTCTGTGTAGTGTGTAGATAGTTGACTCTTTTCTGTCGGCCATTGAATTGTCTGTCCAGCACGTATGTATGACCTCTGTGTAGTGGGTAGATAGTTGACTCTTTTCTGTCGGCCATTGAATTGTCTGTCCTGCACGTATGTATGACTTCTGTGTAGTGTATAGATAGATAACTCTTTTCTGTCGGCCATTGAATTGTCTGTCCAGCACGTATGTATGACTTCTGTGTAGTGTGTAGATAGTTAACTCTTTTCTGTCGGCCATTGAATTGTATGTCCAGCACGTGTGCATAACTTCTGTGTAGTGTGTAGATAGGTAACTCTTTTCTGTCGGTCATTGAATTGTCTGTCCTGCACGTATGTATGACTTCTGTGTAGTGTGTAGATAGTTAACTCTTTTCTGTTGGCCATTGCATTGTCTGTCCTGTACGTATGTATGACTTCTGTGTAGTGTGTAGATAGTTAACTCTTTTCTGTCGGCCATTGAATTGTCTGTCCTGCACCTATTTGTGACTTCTGTGTAGTGTGTAGATAGTTAACTCTTTTCTGTCGGCCATTGAATTTTCTGTCCTGCACGTATTTATGACTTCTGTGTAGTTTGTAGATAGTTAACTCTTTTCTGTCGGCCATTGAATTTTCTGTCCTGCACGTATGTATGACTTCTGTGTAGTGTGTAGATAGTTAACACTTTTCTGTCGGCCATTGAATTGTCTGTCCAGCACGTATATATGACTTCTGTGTAGTGTGTAGATAGTTAACTCTTTTCTGTCGGCCATTGAATTGTATGTCCTGCACGTATGTATGACTTCTGTGTAGTGTGTTGATAGTTAACTCTTTTCTGTCGGCCATTGAATTGTCTGTCCTGCACGTATGTATGACTTCTGTGTAGTGTGTAGATAGTTAACTCTTTTTTGTCGGCCATTGAATTGTCTGTCCTGCACGTATTTATGACTTCTGTGTAGTTTGTAGATAGTTAACTCTTTTCTGTCGGCCATTGAATTGTATGTCCTGCACGTATGTATGACTTCTGTGTAGTGTGTTGATAGTTAACTCTTTTCTGTCGGCCATTGAATTGTCTGTCCTGCACGTATGTATGACTTCTGTGTAGTGTGTAGATAGTTAACTCTTTTTTGTCGGCCATTGAATTGTCTGTCCTGCACGTATGTATGACTTCTGTGTAGTGTGTAGATAGTTAACACTTTTCTGTCGGCCATTGAATTGTCTGTCCAGCACGTATGTATGACTTCTGTGTAGTGTGTAGATAGTTAACTCTTTTCTGTCGGCCATTGAATTGTATGTCCTGCACGTATGTATGACTTCTGTGTAGTGTGTAGATAGTTAACTCTTTTCTGTCGGCCATTGAATTGTCTGTCCTGCACGTATGTATGACTTCTGTGTAGTGTGTAGATAGTTAACTCTTTTCTGTCGGCCATTGAATTGTCTGTCCAGCACGTATTTGTGACTTCTGTGTAGTGTGTAGATAGTTAGCTCTTTTCTGTCGGCCATTGAATTGTCTGTCCTCCAAGTATGTATGACTTCTGTGTAGTGTGTAGGTAGTTAACTCTTTTCTGTCGGCTATTGAATTTTCTGTCCTGCACGTATTTATGACTTCTGTGTAGCGTGTAGATAGTTAACTCTTTTCTTTCGGCCATTGAATTGTCTGTCCTGCATGTATTTATGACTTCTGTGTAGTGTGTAGATAGTTGACTCTTTCCTGTCGCCATTGAATTGTATGTCCTGCACGTATGTATGACTTCTGTGTAGTGTGTAGATAGTTAACTCTTTTTTGTAGGCCATTAAATTGTCTGTCCAGCACGTATGTATGACTTCTGTGTAGTGTGTAGATAGCTAACTCTTTTCTGTCGGCCATTGAATTGTATGTCCTGCACGTATGTATGACTTCTGTAGTGTGTAGATAGTTAACTCTTTTCTGTCGGCTATTGAATTGTCTGTCCACCACGTATGTATGACTTCTGTGTAGTGTGTAGATAGTTAATCTTTTCTGTCGGCCATTGAATTGTCTGTCCAGCATGTATATATGACTTCTGTGTTGTGTGTAGATAGTTAACTCTTTTCTGTCGGCCATTGAATTGTCTGTCCTTCACGTATGTATGACTTCTGTGTAGTGTGTAGATAGTTAATCTTTTCTGTCGGCCATTGAATTGTCTGTCCACAACGTATGTATGACTTCTGTGTTGTGTGTAGATAGTTAACTCTTTTCTGTCGGCCATTGAATTGTCTGTCCAGCACGTATGTATGACTTCTGTGTAGTGTGTAGATAGTTAACTCTTTTCTGTCGGCCATTGAATTGTCTGTCCAGCACGTATGTATGACTTCTGTGTAGTGTGTAGATAGTTGACTCTTTTCTGTCGGCCATTGAATTGTCTGTCCAGCACGTATGTATGACCTCTGTGTAGTGGGTAGATAGTTGACTCTTTTCTGTCGGCCATTGAATTGTCTGTCCTGCACGTATGTATGACTTCTGTGTAGTGTATAGATAGATAACTCTTTTCTGTCGGCCATTGAATTGTCTGTCCAGCACGTATGTATGACTTCTGTGTAGTGTGTAGATAGTTAACTCTTTTCTGTCGGCCATTGAATTGTATGTCCAGCACGTGTGCATAACTTCTGTGTAGTGTGTAGATAGGTAACTCTTTTCTGTCGGTCATTGAATTGTCTGTCCTGCACGTATGTATGACTTCTGTGTAGTGTGTAGATAGTTAACTCTTTTCTGTTGGCCATTGCATTGTCTGTCCTGTACGTATGTATGACTTCTGTGTAGTGTGTAGATAGTTAACTCTTTTCTGTCGGCCATTGAATTGTCTGTCCTGCACCTATTTGTGACTTCTGTGTAGTGTGTAGATAGTTAACTCTTTTCTGTCGGCCATTGAATTTTCTGTCCTGCACGTATTTATGACTTCTGTGTAGTTTGTAGATAGTTAACTCTTTTCTGTCGGCCATTGAATTTTCTGTCCTGCACGTATGTATGACTTCTGTGTAGTGTGTAGATAGTTAACACTTTTCTGTCGGCCATTGAATTGTCTGTCCAGCACGTATATATGACTTCTGTGTAGTGTGTAGATAGTTAACTCTTTTCTGTCGGCCATTGAATTGTATGTCCTGCACGTATGTATGACTTCTGTGTAGTGTGTTGATAGTTAACTCTTTTCTGTCGGCCATTGAATTGTCTGTCCTGCACGTATGTATGACTTCTGTGTAGTGTGTAGATAGTTAACTCTTTTTTGTCGGCCATTGAATTGTCTGTCCTGCACGTATTTATGACTTCTGTGTAGTTTGTTGATAGTTAACTCTTTTCTGTCGGCCATTGAATTGTATGTCCTGCACGTATGTATGACTTCTGTGTAGTGTGTTGATAGTTAACTCTTTTCTGTCGGCCATTGAATTGTCTGTCCTGCACGTATGTATGACTTCTGTGTAGTGTGTAGATAGTTAACTCTTTTTTGTCGGCCATTGAATTGTCTGTCCTGCACGTATGTATGACTTCTGTGTAGTGTGTAGATAGTTAACACTTTTCTGTCGGCCATTGAATTGTCTGTCCAGCACGTATGTATGACTTCTGTGTAGTGTGTAGATAGTTAACTCTTTTCTGTCGGCCATTGAATTGTATGTCCTGCACGTATGTATGACTTCTGTGTAGTGTGTAGATAGTTAACTCTTTTCTGTCGGCCATTGAATTGTCTGTCCTGCACGTATGTATGACTTCTGTGTAGTGTGTAGATAGTTAACTCTTTTCTGTCGGCCATTGAATTGTCTGTCCAGCACGTATTTGTGACTTCTGTGTAGTGTGTAGATAGTTAGCTCTTTTCTGTCGGCCATTGAATTGTCTGTCCTCCACGTATGTATGACTTCTGTGTAGTGTGTAGGTAGTTAACTCTTTTCTGTCGGCTATTGAATTTTCTGTCCTGCACGTATTTATGACTTCTGTGTAGCGTGTAGATAGTTAACTCTTTTCTTTCGGCCATTGAATTGTCTGTCCTGCATGTATTTATGACTTCTGTGTAGTGTGTAGATAGTTGACTCTTTCCTGTCGCCATTGAATTGTATGTCCTGCACGTATGTATGACTTCTGTGTAGTGTGTAGATAGTTAACTCTTTTTTGTAGGCCATTAAATTGTCTGTCCAGCACGTATGTATGACTTCTGTGTAGTGTGTAGATAGCTAACTCTTTTCTGTCGGCCATTGAATTGTATGTCCTGCACGTATGTATGACTTCTGTAGTGTGTAGATAGTTAACTCTTTTCTGTCGGCTATTGAATTGTCTGTCCACCACGTATGTATGACTTCTGTGTAGTGTGTAGATAGTTAATCTTTTCTGTCGGCCATTGAATTGTCTGTCCAGCATGTATATATGACTTCTGTGTTGTGTGTAGATAGTTAAATCTTTTCTGTCGGCCATTGAATGGTCTCTCCTGCACGTATGTATGACTTCTGTGTAGTGTGTAGATAGTTAACTCTTTTCTGTCGGCCATTGAATTGTCTGTCCAGCACGTATGTATGACTTCTTTGTAGTGTGTAGATAGTTGACTCTTTTCTGTCGGCCATTGCATTGTCTGCCCTGCACGTATTTATGACTTCTGTGTAGTGTGTAGATAGTTAACTCTTTTTGTCGGCCATTGAATTGTCTGTCCTGCACGTATATATGACTTCTGTGTAGTTTGTAGATAGTTAACTCTTTTCTGTCGGCCATTGAATTTTCTATCCTGCACGTATGTATGACTTCTGTGTAGTGTGTAGATAGTTAACACTTTTCTGTCGGCCATTGAATTGTCTGTCCAGCACGTATGTATGACTTCTGTGTAGTGTGTAGATAGTTAACTCTTTTCTGTCGGCCATTGAATTGTATGTCCTGCACGTATGTATGACTTTTGTGTAGTGTGTAGATAGTTAACTCTTTTCTGTCGGCCATTGAATTGTCTGTCCTGCACGTATGTATGACTTCTGTGTAGTGTGTATATAGTTAACTCTTTTCTGTCGGCCATTGAATTATCTGTCCTGCACGTATCTGTGACTTCTGTGTAGTGTGTAGATAGTTAGCTCTTTTCTGTCGCAATTGAATTGTCTGTCCTGCACGTATGTATGACTTCTGTGTAGTGTGTAGATAGTTAACTCTTTTCTGTCGGCCATTGAATTGTCTGTCCTGCACGTATTTATGACTTCTGTGTAGTGTGTAGATAGTTAACTCTTTTCTTTCGGCCATTGAATTGTCTGTCCTGCACGTATTTATGACTTCTGTGTTGTGTGTAGATAGTTAACTCTTTTCTGTCGGCCATTGAATTGTCTGTCCTTCACGTATGTATGACTTCTGTGTAGTGTGTAGATAGTTAATCTTTTCTGTCGGCCATTGAATTGTCTGTCCACAACGTATGTATGACTTCTGTGTTGTGTGTAGATAGTTAACTCTTTTCTGTCGGCCATTGAATTGTCTGTCCAGCACGTATGTATGACTTCTGTGTAGTGTGTAGATAGTTAACTCTTTTCTGTCGGCCATTGAATTGTCTGTCCAGCACGTATGTATGACTTCTGTGTAGTGTGTAGATAGTTGACTCTTTTCTGTCGGCCATTGAATTGTCTGTCCAGCACGTATGTATGACTTCTGTGTAGTGGGTAGATAGTTGACTCTTTTCTGTCGGCCATTGAATTGTCTGTCCTGCACGTATGTATGACTTCTGTGTAGTGTATAGATAGATAACTCTTTTCTGTCGGCCATTGAATTGTCTGTCCAGCACGTATGTATGACTTCTGTGTAGTGTGTAGATAGTTAACTCTTTTCTGTCGGCCATTGAATTGTATGTCCAGCACGTGTGCATAACTTCTGTGTAGTGTGTAGATAGGTAACTCTTTTCTGTCGGTCATTGAATTGTCTGTCCTGCACGTATGTATGACTTCTGTGTAGTGTGTAGATAGTTAACTCTTTTCTGTTGGCCATTGCATTGTCTGTCCTGTACGTATGTATGACTTCTGTGTAGTGTGTAGATAGTTAACTCTTTTCTGTCGGCCATTGAATTGTCTGTCCTGCACCTATTTGTGACTTCTGTGTAGTGTGTAGATAGTTAACTCTTTTCTGTCGGCCATTGAATTTTCTGTCCTGCACGTATTTATGACTTCTGTGTAGTTTGTAGATAGTTAACTCTTTTCTGTCGGCCATTGAATTTTCTGTCCTGCACGTATGTATGACTTCTGTGTAGTGTGTAGATAGTTAACACTTTTCTGTCGGCCATTGAATTGTCTGTCCAGCACGTATATATGACTTCTGTGTAGTGTGTAGATAGTTAACTCTTTTCTGTCGGCCATTGAATTGTCTGTCCAGCACGTATGTATGACTTCTGTGTAGTGTGTTGATAGTTAACTCTTTTCTGTCGGCCATTGAATTGTCTGTCCTGCACGTATGTATGACTTCTGTGTAGTGTGTAGATAGTTAACTCTTTTTTGTCGGCCATTGAATTGTCTGTCCTGCACGTATTTATGACTTCTGTGTAGTTTGTAGATAGTTAACTCTTTTCTGTCGGCCATTGAATTTTCTGTCCTGCACGTATGTATGACTTCTGTGTAGTGTGTAGATAGTTAACACTTTTCTGTCGGCCATTGAATTGTCTGTCCAGCACGTATGTATGACTTCTGTGTAGTGTGTAGATAGTTAACTCTTTTCTGTCGGCCATTGAATTGTATGTCCTGCACGTATGTATGACTTCTGTGTAGTGTGTAGATAGTTAACTCTTTTCTGTCGGCCATTGAATTGTCTGTCCTGCACGTATGTATGACTTCTGTGTAGTGTGTAGATAGTTAACTCTTTTCTGTCGGCCATTGAATTGTCTGTCCTGCACGTATTTGTGACTTCTGTGTAGTGTGTAGATAGTTAGCTCTTTTCTGTCGGCCATTGAATTGTCTGTCCTCCACGTATGTATGACTTCTGTGTAGTGTGTAGGTAGTTAACTCTTTTCTGTCGGCTATTGAATTTTCTGTCCTGCACGTATTTATGACTTCTGTGTAGCGTGTAGATAGTTAACTCTTTTCTTTCGGCCATTGAATTGTCTGTCCTGCATGTATTTATGACTTCTGTGTAGTGTGTAGATAGTTGACTCTTTCCTGTCGCCATTGAATTGTATGTCCTGCACGTATGTATGACTTCTGTGTAGTGTGTAGATAGTTAACTCTTTTTTGTAGGCCATTAAATTGTCTGTCCAGCACGTATGTATGACTTCTGTGTAGTGTGTAGATAGCTAACTCTTTTCTGTCGGCCATTGAATTGTATGTCCTGCACGTATGTATGACTTCTGTAGTGTGTAGATAGTTAACTCTTTTCTGTCGGCTATTGAATTGTCTGTCCACCACGTATGTATGACTTCTGTGTAGTGTGTAGATAGTTAATCTTTTCTGTCGGCCATTGAATTGTCTGTCCAGCATGTATATATGACTTCTGTGTTGTGTGTAGATAGTTAAATCTTTTCTGTCGGCCATTGAATGGTCTCTCCTGCACGTATGTATGACTTCTGTGTAGTGTGTAGATAGTTAACTCTTTTCTGTCGGCCATTGAATTGTCTGTCCAGCACGTATGTATGACTTCTTTGTAGTGTGTAGATAGTTGACTCTTTTCTGTCGGCCATTGCATTGTCTGCCCTGCACGTATTTATGACTTCTGTGTAGTGTGTAGATAGTTAACTCTTTTTGTCGGCCATTGAATTGTCTGTCCTGCACGTATTTATGACTTCTGTGTAGTTTGTAGATAGTTAACTCTTTTCTGTCGGCCATTGAATTTTCTATCCTGCACGTATGTATGACTTCTGTGTAGTGTGTAGATAGTTAACACTTTTCTGTCGGCCATTGAATTGTCTGTCCAGCACGTATGTATGACTTCTGTGTAGTGTGTAGATAGTTAACTCTTTTCTGTCGGCCATTGAATTGTATGTCCTGCACGTATGTATGACTTCTGTGTAGTGTGTAGATAGTTAACTCTTTTCTGTCGGCCATTGAATTGTCTGTCCTGCACGTATGTATGACTTCTGTGTAGTGTGTAGATAGTTAACTCTTTTCTGTCGGCCATTGAATTATCTGTCCTGCACGTATTTGTGACTTCTGTGTAGTGTGTAGATAGTTAGCTCTTTTCTGTCGCAATTGAATTGTCTGTCCTGCACGTATGTATGATTTCTGTGTAGTGTGTAGATAGTTAACTCTTTTCTGTCGGCCATTGAATTGTCTGTCCTGCACGTATTTATGACTTCTGTGTAGTGTGTAGATAGTTAACTCTTTTCTTTCGGCCATTGAATTGTCTGTCCTGCACGTATTTATGACTTCTGTGTTGTGTGTAGATAGTTAACTCTTTTCTGTCGGCCATTGAATTGTCTGTCCTTCACGTATGTATGACTTCTGTGTAGTGTGTAGATAGTTAATCTTTTCTGTCGGCCATTGAATTGTCTGTCCACAACGTATGTATGACTTCTGTGTTGTGTGTAGATAGTTAACTCTTTTCTGTCGGCCATTGAATTGTCTGTCCAGCACGTATGTATGACTTCTGTGTAGTGTGTAGATAGTTAACTCTTTTCTGTCGGCCATTGAATTGTCTGTCCAGCACGTATGTATGACTTCTGTGTAGTGTGTAGATAGTTGACTCTTTTCTGTCGGCCATTGAATTGTCTGTCCAGCACGTATGTATGACTTCTGTGTAGTGGGTAGATAGTTGACTCTTTTCTGTCGGCCATTGAATTGTCTGTCCTGCACGTATGTATGACTTCTGTGTAGTGTATAGATAGATAACTCTTTTCTGTCGGCCATTGAATTGTCTGTCCAGCACGTATGTATGACTTCTGTGTAGTGTGTAGATAGTTAACTCTTTTCTGTCGGCCATTGAATTGTATGTCCAGCACGTGTGCATGACTTCTGTGTAGTGTGTAGATAGGTAACTCTTTTCTGTCGGTCATTGAATTGTCTGTCCTGCACGTATGTATGACTTCTGTGTAGTGTGTAGATAGTTAACTCTTTTCTGTTGGCCATTGAATTGTCTGTCCTGTACGTATGTATGACTTCTGTGTAGTGTGTAGATAGTTAACTCTTTTCTGTCGGCCATTGAATTGTCTGTCCTGCACCTATTTGTGACTTCTGTGTAGTGTGTAGATAGTTAACTCTTTTCTGTCGGCCATTGAATTTTCTGTCCTGCACGTATTTATGACTTCTGTGTAGTTTGTAGATAGTTAACTCTTTTCTGTCGGCCATTGAATTTTCTGTCCTGCACGTATGTATGACTTCTGTGTAGTGTGTAGATAGTTAACACTTTTCTGTCGGCCATTGAATTGTCTGTCCAGCACGTATATATGACTTCTGTGTAGTGTGTAGATAGTTAACTCTTTTCTGTCGGCCATTGAATTGTATGTCCTGCACGTATGTATGACTTCTGTGTAGTGTGTTGATAGTTAACTCTTTTCTGTCGGCCATTGAATTGTGTGTCCTGCACGTATGTATGACTTCTGTGTAGTGTGTAGATAGTTAGCTCTTTTTTGTCGGCCATTGAATTGTCTGTCCTGCACGTATTTATGACTTCTGTGTAGTTTGTAGATAGTTAACTCTTTTCTGTCGGCCATTGAATTTTCTGTCCTGCACGTATGTATGACTTCTGTGTAGTGTGTAGATAGTTAACACTTTTCTGTCGGCCATTGAATTGTCTGTCCAGCACGTATGTATGACTTCAATGTAGTGTGTAGATAGTTGACTCTTTTCTGTCGGCCTTTGAATTGTCTGTCCAGCACGTATGTATGACTTCTGTGTAGTGTGTAGATAGTTAACTCTTTTCTGTCGGCCATTGAATTGTATGTCCAGCACGTGTGCATGACTTCTGTGTAGTGTGTAGATAGGTAACTCTTTTCTGTCGGTCATTGAATTGTATGTCCTGCACGTATGTATGACTTCTGTGTAGTGTGTAGATAGTTAACTCTTTTCTGTTGGCCATTGAATTGTCGGTCCTGTACGTATGTATGACTTCTGTGTAGTGTGTAGATAGTTAACTCTTTTCTGTCGGCCATTGAATTGTCTGTCCTGCACCTATTTGTGACTTCTGTGTAGTGTGTAGATAGTTAACTCTTTTCTGTCGGCCATTGAATTTTCTGTCCTGCACGTATTTATGACTTCTGTGTAGTTTGTAGATAGTTAACTCTTTTCTGTCGGCCATTGAATTTTCTGTCCTGCACGTATGTATGACTTCTGTGTAGTGTGTAGATAGTTAACACTTTTCTGTCGGCCATTGAATTGTCTGTCCAGCACGTATATATGACTTCTGTGTAGTGTGTAGATAGTTAACTCTTTTCTGTCGGCCATTGAATTGTATGTCCTGCACGTATGTATGACTTCTGTGTAGTGTGTTGATAGTTAACTCTTTTCTGTCGGCCATTGAATTGTCTGTCCTGCACGTATGTATGACTTCTGTGTAGTGTGTAGATAGTTAACTCTTTTCTGTTGGCCATTGAATTGTCTGTCCTGTACGTATGTATGACTTCTGTGTAGTGTGTAGATAGTTAACTCTTTTCTGTCGGCCATTGAATTGTCTGTCCTGCACCTATTTGTGACTTCTGTGTAGTGTGTAGATAGTTAACTCTTTTCTGTCGGCCATTGAATTTTCTGTCCTGCACGTATTTATGACTTCTGTGTAGTTTGTAGATAGTTAACTCTTTTCTGTCGGCCATTGAATTTTCTGTCCTGCACGTATGTATGACTTCTGTGTAGTGTGTAGATAGTTAACACTTTTCTGTCGGCCATTGAATTGTCTGTCCAGCACGTATATATGACTTCTGTGTAGTGTGTAGATAGTTAACTCTTTTCTGTCGGCCATTGAATTGTATGTCCTGCACGTATGTATGACTTCTGTGTAGTGTGTTGATAGTTAACTCTTTTCTGTCGGCCATTGAATTGTCTGTCCTGCACGTATGTATGACTTCTGTGTAGTGTGTAGATAGTTAACTCTTTTTTGTCGGCCATTGAATTGTCTGTCCTGCACGTATTTATGACTTCTGTGTAGTTTGTAGATAGTTAACTCTTTTCTGTCGGCCATTGAATTTTCTGTCCTGCACGTATGTATGACTTCTGTGTAGTGTGTAGATAGTTAACACTTTTCTGTCGGCCATTGAATTGTCTGTCCAGCACGTATGTATGACTTCTGTGTAGTGTGTAGATAGTTAACTCTTTTCTGTCGGCCATTGAATTGTATGTCCTGCACGTATGTATGACTTCTGTGTAGTGTGTAGATAGTTAACTCTTTTCTGTCGGCCATTGAATTGTCTGTCCTGCACGTATGTATGACTTCTGTGTAGTGTGTAGATAGTTAACTCTTTTCTGTCGGCCATTGAATTGTCCGTCCTGCACGTATTTGTGACTTCTGTGTAGTGTGTAGATAGTTAGCTCTTTTCTGTCGGCCATTGAATTGTCTGTCCTCCACGTATGTATGACTTCTGTGTAGTGTGTAGGTAGTTAACTCTTTTCTGTCGGCTATTGAATTTTCTGTCCTGCACGTATTTATGACTTCTGTGTAGTGTGTAGATAGTTAACTCTTTTCTTTCGGCCATTGAATTGTCTGTCCTGCACGTATTTATGACTTCTGTGTAGTGTGTAGATAGTTGACTCTTTCCTGTCGCCATTGAATTGTATGTCCTGCACGTATGTATGACTTCTGTGTAGTGTGTAGATAGTTAACTCTTTTCTGTAGGCCATTAAATTGTCTGTCCAGCACGTATGTATGACTTCTGTGTAGTGTGTAGATAGCTAACTCTTTTCTGTCGGCCATTGAATTGTATGTCCTGCACGTATGTATGACTTCTGTAGTGTGTAGATAGTTAACTCTTTTCTGTCGGCTATTGAATTGTCTGTCCACCACGTATGTATGACTTCTGTGTAGTGTGTAGATAGTTAATCTTTTCTGTCGGCCATTGAATTGTCTGTCCAGCACGTATATATGACTTCTGTGTTGTGTGTAGATAGTTAAATCTTTTCTGTCGGCCATTGAATTGTCTCTCCTGCACGTATGTATGACTTCTGTGTAGTGTGTAGATAGTTAACTCTTTTCTGTCGGCCATTGAATTGTCTGTCCAGCACGTATGTATGACTTCTTTGTAGTGTGTAGATAGTTGACTCTTTTCTGTCGGCCATTGCATTGTCTGCCCTGCACGTATTTATGACTTCTGTGTAGTGTGTAGATAGTTGACTCTTTCCTGTCGCCATTGAATTGTATGTCCTGCACGTATGTATGACTTCTGTGTAGTGTGTAGATAGTTAACTCTTTTCTGTCGGCCATTGCATTGTCTGCCCTGCACGTATTTATGACTTCTGTGTAGTGTGTAGATAGCTAACTCTTTTCTGTCGGCCATTGAATTGTATGTCCTGCACGTATGTATGACTTCTGTGTAGTGTGTAGATAGTTAACTCTTTTCTGTCGGCCATTGAATTGTCTGTCCAGCACGTATGTATGACTTCTTTGTAGTGTGTAGATAGTTGACTCTTTTCTGTCGGCCATTGCATTGTCTGCCCTGCACGTATGTATGACTTATGTGTAGTGTGTAGATAGTTGACTCTTTCCTGTCGCCATTGAATTGTATGTCCTGCACGTATGTATGACTTCTGTGTAGTGTGTAGATAGTTAACTCTTTTCTGTAGGCCATTAAATTGTCTGTCCAGCACGTATGTATGACTTCTGTGTAGTGTGTAGATAGTTGACTCTTTTCTGTCGGCCATTGAATTGTCTGTCCAGCACGTATGTATGACTTCTGTGTAGTGTGTAGATAGTTTACTCTTTCCTGTCGCCATTGAATTGTATGTCCTGCACGTATGTATGACTTCTGTGTAGTGTGTAGATAGTTAACTCTTTTCTGTAGGCCATTAAATTGTCTGTCCAGCACGTATGTATGACTTCTGTGTAGTGTGTAGATAGTTGACTCTTTTCTGTCGGCCATTGAATTGTCTGTCCAGCACGTATGTATGACTTCTGTGTAGTGAGTAGATAGTTGACTCTTTTCTGTCGGCCATTGAATTGTCTGTCCTGCACGTGTGTATGACTTCTGTGTAGTGTGTAGATAGTTAACTCATTCCTGTCGGCCATTGAATAGTCTGTCCAGCACGTATGTATGACTTCTGTGTAGTGTGTAGATAGTTGAATCTTTTCCGTCGGCCATTGAATTGTCTGTCCAGCACGTGTGTATGACTTTTGTATAGTGTGTAGATAGTTAACTCTTTTCTGTCGGCCATTGAATTGTCTGTCCTGCAAGTATGTATGACTTCTGTGTAGTGTGTAGATAGTTAACTCTTTTTGTCGGCCATTGAATTGTCTGTCCTGCACGTATTTATGACTTCTGTGTAGTTTGTAGATAGTTAACTCTTTTCTGTCGGCCATTGAATTTTCTGTCCTGCACGTATGTATGACTTCTGTGTAGTGTGTAGATAGTTAACACTTTTCTGTCGGCCATTGAATTGTCTGTCCAGCACGTATGTATGACTTCTGTGTAGTGTGTAGATAGTTAACTCTTTTCTGTCGGCCATTGAATTGTATGTCCTGCACGTATGTATGACTTCTGTGTAGTGTGTAGATAGTTAACTCTTTTCTGTCGGCCATTGAATTGTCTGTCCTGCACGTATGTATGACTTCTGTGTAGTGTGTAGATAGTTAACTCTTTTCTGTCGGCCATTGAATTGTCTGTCCTGCACGTATTTATGACTTCTGTGTAGTGTGTAGATAGTTAACTCTTTTCTTTCGGCCATTGAATTGTCTGTCCTGCACGTATTTATGACTTCTGTGTTGTTTGTAGATAGTTAACTCTTTTCTGTCGGCCATTGAATTGTCTGTACTTCACGTATGTATGACTTCTGTGTAGTGTGTAGATAGTTACCTCTTTTCTATCGGCCATTGAATTGTATTTCCTGCACGTATGTATGACTTCTGTAGTGTGTAGATAGTTAACTCTTTTCTGTCGGCTATTGAATTGTCTGTCCACCACGTATGTATGACTTCTGTGTAGTGTGTAGATAGTTAATCTTTTCTGTCGGCCATTGAATTGTCTGTCCACAACGTATGTATGACTTCTGTGTAGTGTGTAGATAGTTAACTCTTTTCTGTCGGCCATTGAATTGTATGTCCTGCACGTATGTATGACTTCTGTGTAGTGTGTAGATAGTTAACTCTTTTCTGTAGGCCATTAAATTGTCTGTCCAGCACGTATGTATGACTTCTGTGTAGTGTGTAGATAGTTGACTCTTTTCTGTCGGCCATTGAATTGTCTGTCCAGCACGTATGTATGACTTCTGTGTAGTGAGTAGATAGTTGACTCTTTTCTGTCGGCCATTGAATTGTCTGTCCTGCACGTGTGTATGACTTCTGTGTAGTGTGTAGATAGTTAACTCATTCCTGTCGGCCATTGAATAGTCTGTCCAGCACGTATGTATGACTTCTGTGTAGTGTGTAGATAGTTAACTCTTTTCTGTCGGCCATTGAATTGTATGTCCTGCACGTATGTATGACTTCTGTGTAGTGTGTTGATAGTTAACTCTTTTCTGTCGGCCATTGAATTGTCTGTCCTGCACGTATGTATGACTTCTGTGTAGTGTGTAGATAGTTAATCTTTTTTGTCGGCCATTGAATTGTCTGTCCTGCACGTATTTATGACTTCTGTGTAGTTTGTAGATAGTTAACTCTTTTCTGTCGGCCATTGAATTTTCTGTCCTGCACGTATGTATGACTTCTGTGTAGTGTGTAGATAGTTAACACTTTTCTGTCGGCCATTGAATTGTCTGTCCAGCACGTATGTATGACTTCTGTGTAGTGTGTAGATAGTTAACTCTTTTCTGTCGGCCATTGAATTGTCTGTCCTGCACGTATGTATGACTTCTGTGTAGTGTGTAGATAGTTAACTCTTTTCTGTCGGCCATTGAATTATCTGTCCTGCACGTATTTGTGACTTCTGTGTAGTGTGTAGATAGATAGCTCTTTTCTGTCGGCAATTGAATTGTCTGTCCTGCACGTATGTATGACTTCTGTGTAGTGTGTAGATAGTTCACTCTTTTCTGTCGGCCATTGAATTTTCTGTCCTGCACGTATTTATGACTTCTGTGTAGTGTGTAGATAGTTAACTCTTTTCTTTCGGCCATTGAATTGTCTGTCCTGCACGTATGTATGACTTCTGTGTAGTGTGTAGATAGCTACCTCTTTTCTATCGGCCATTGAATTGTATGTCCTGCACGTATGTATGACTTCTGTGTAGTGTGTAGATAGCTACCTCTTTTCTATCGGCCATTGAATTGTATGTCCTGCACGTATGTATGATTTCTGTAGTGTGTAGATAGTTAACTCTTTTCTGTCGGCTATTGAATTGTCTGTCCACAACGTATGTATGACTTCTGTGTTGTGTGTAGATAGTTAACTCTTTTCTGTCGGCCATTGAATTGTCTGTCCAGCACGTATGTATGACTTCTCTGTAGTCTGTTGATAGCTAACTCTTTTTTGTCGGCCATTGAATTTTCTGTCCTGCACGTATGTATGACTTCTGTGTAGTGTGTATATAGTTAACTCTTTTCTGTCGGCCATTGAATTGTCTGTCCAGCTCGTATGTATGACTTCTTTGTAGTGTGTAGATAGTTGATTCTTTTCTGTCGGCCATTGCATTGTCTGTCCAGCACGTATGTATGACTTCTGTGTAGTGTGTAGATAGTTGACTCTTTCCTGTCGGCCATTGAATTGTATGTCCTGCACGTATGTATGACTTCTGTGTAGTGTGTAGATAGTTAACTCTTTTCTGTCGGCCATTGAATTGTCTGTCCAGCACGTATGTATGACTTCTGTGTAGTGTGCAGATAGTTGACTCTTTTCTGTCGGCCATTGAATTGTCTGTCCAGCACGTATGTATGACTTCTGTGTAGTGAGTAGATAGTTGACTCTTTTCTGTCGGCCATTGAATTGTCTGTCCTGCACGTATGTATGACTTCTGTGTAGTGTATAGATAGATAACTCTTTTCTGTCGGCCATTGAATTGTCTGTCCAGCACGTATGTATGACTTCAATGTAGTGTGTAGATAGTTGACTCTTTTCTGTCGGCCATTGAATTTTCTGTCCTGCACGTATTTATGACTTCTGTGTAGTTTGTAGATAGTTAACTCTTTTCTGTCGGCCATTGAATTTTCTGTCCTGCACGTATGTATGACTTCTGTGTAGTGTGTAGATAGTTAACACTTTTCTGTCGGCCATTGAATTGTCTGTCCAGCACGTATATATGACTTCTGTGTAGTGTGTAGATAGTTAACTCTTTTCTGTCGGCCATTGAATTTTCTGTCCTGCACGTATTTATGACTTCTGTGTAGTGTGTAGATAGTTAACTCTTTTCTTTCGGCCATTGAATTGTCTGTCCTGCACGTATGTATGACTTCTGTGTAGTGTGTAGATAGCTACCTCTTTTCTATCGGCCATTGAATTGTATGTCCTGCACGTATGTATGACTTCTGTGTAGTGTGTAGATAGCTACCTCTTTTCTATCGGCCATTGAATTGTATGTCCTGCACGTATGTATGATTTCTGTAGTGTGTAGATAGTTAACTCTTTTCTGTCGGCTATTGAATTGTCTGTCCACAACGTATGTATGACTTCTGTGTTGTGTGTAGATAGTTAACTCTTTTCTGTCGGCCATTGAATTGTCTGTCCAGCACGTATGTATGACTTCTCTGTAGTGTGTTGATAGCTAACTCTTTTTTGTCGGCCATTGAATTTTCTGTCCTGCACGTATGTATGACTTCTGTGTAGTGTGTATATAGTTAACTCTTTTCTGTCGGCCATTGAATTGTCTGTCCAGCACGTATGTATGACTTCTTTGTAGTGTGTAGATAGTTAATCTTTTCTGTCGGCCATTGAATTGTCTGTCCACAACGTATGTATGACTTCTGTGTTGTGTGTAGATAGTTAACTCTTTTCTGTCGGCCATTGAATTGTCTGTCCAGCACGTATGTATGACTTCTGTGTAGTGTGTAGATAGTTAACTCTTTTCTGTCGGCCATTGAATTGTCTGTCCAGCACGTATGTATGACTTCTGTGTAGTGTGTAGATAGTTGACTCTTTTCTGTCGGCCATTGAATTGTCTGTCCAGCACGTATGTATGACTTCTGTGTAGTGGGTAGATAGTTGACTCTTTTCTGTCGGCCATTGAATTGTCTGTCCTGCACGTATGTATGACTTCTGTGTAGTGTATAGATAGATAACTCTTTTCTGTCGGCCATTGAATTGTCTGTCCAGCACGTATGTATGACTTCTGTGTAGTGTGTAGATAGTTAACTCTTTTCTGTCGGCCATTGAATTGTATGTCCAGCACGTGTGCATGACTTCTGTGTAGTGTGTAGATAGGTAACTCTTTTCTGTCGGTCATTGAATTGTCTGTCCTGCACGTATGTATGACTTCTGTGTAGTGTGTAGATAGTTAACTCTTTTCTGTTGGCCATTGAATTGTCTGTCCTGTACGTATGTATGACTTCTGTGTAGTGTGTAGATAGTTAACTCTTTTCTGTCGGCCATTGAATTGTCTGTCCTGCACCTATTTGTGACTTCTGTGTAGTGTGTAGATAGTTAATTCTTTTCTGTCGGCCATTGAATTTTCTGTCCTGCACGTATTTATGACTTCTGTGTAGTTTGTAGATAGTTAACTCTTTTCTGTCGGCCATTGAATTTTCTGTCCTGCACGTATGTATGACTTCTGTGTAGTGTGTAGATAGTTAACACTTTTCTGTCGGCCATTGAATTGTCTGTCCAGCACGTATATATGACTTCTGTGTAGTGTGTAGATAGTTAACTCTTTTCTGTCGGCCATTGAATTGTATGTCCTGCACGTATGTATGACTTCTGTGTAGTGTGTTGATAGTTAACTCTTTTCTGTCGGCCATTGAATTGTCTGTCCTGCACGTATGTATGACTTCTGTGTAGTGTGTAGATAGTTAACTCTTTTTTGTCGGCCATTGAATTGTCTGTCCTGCACGTATTTATGACTTCTGTGTAGTTTGTAGATAGTTAACTCTTTTCTGTCGGCCATTGAATTTTCTGTCCTGCACGTATGTATGACTTCTGTGTAGTGTGTAGATAGTTAACACTTTTCTGTCGGCCATTGAATTGTCTGTCCAGCACGTATGTATGACTTCTGTGTAGTGTGTAGATAGTTAACTCTTTTCTGTCGGCCATTGAATTGTCTGTCCTGCACGTATGTATGACTTCTGTGTAGTGTGTAGATAGTTAACTCTTTTCTGTTGGCCATTGAATTATCTGTCCTGCACGTATTTGTGACTTCTGTGTAGTGTGTAGATAGATAGCTCTTTTCTGTCGGCAATTGAATTGTCTGTCCTGCACGTATGTATGACTTCTGTGTAGTGTGTAGATAGTTAACTCTTTTCTGTCGGCCATTGAATTTTCTGTCCTGCACGTATTTATGACTTCTGTGTAGTGTGTAGATAGTTAACTCTTTTCTTTCGGCCATTGAATTGTCTGTCCTGCACGTATGTATGACTTCTGTGTAGTGTGTAGATAGCTACCTCTTTTCTATCGGCCATTGAATTGTATGTCCTGCACGTATGTATGACTTCTGTGTAGTGTGTAGATAGCTACCTCTTTTCTATCGGCCATTGAATTGTATGTCCTGCACGTATGTATGATTTCTGTAGTGTGTAGATAGTTAACTCTTTTCTGTCGGCTATTGAATTGTCTGTCCACAACGTATGTATGACTTCTGTGTTGTGTGTAGATAGTTAACTCTTTTCTGTCGGCCATTGAATTGTCTGTCCAGCACGTATGTATGACTTCTCTGTAGTGTGTTGATAGCTAACTCTTTTTTGTCGGCCATTGAATTTTCTGTCCTGCACGTATGTATGACTTCTGTGTAGTGTGTATATAGTTAACTCTTTTCTGTCGGCCATTGAATTGTCTGTCCAGCACGTATGTATGACTTCTTTGTAGTGTGTAGATAGTTGATTCTTTTCTGTCGGCCATTGCATTGTCTGTCCAGCACGTATGTATGACTTCTGTGTAGTGTGTAGATAGTTGACTCTTTCCTGTCGGCCATTGAATTGTATGTCCTGCACGTATGTATGACTTCTGTGTAGTGTGTAGATAGTTAACTCTTTTCTGTCGGCCATTGAATTGTCTGTCCAGCACGTATGTATGACTTCTGTGTAGTGTGCAGATAGTTGACTCTTTTCTGTCGGCCATTGAATTGTCTGTCCTGCACGTATGTATGACTTCTGTGTAGTGTGTAGATAGTTGACTCTTTTCTGTCGGCCATTGAATTTTCTGTCCTGCACGTATTTATGACTTCTGTGTAGTTTGTAGATAGTTAACTCTTTTCTGTCGGCCATTGAATTTTCTGTCCTGCACGTATGTATGACTTCTGTGTAGTGTGTAGATAGTTAACACTTTTCTGTCGGCCATTGAATTGTCTGTCCAGCACGTATATATGACTTCTGTGTAGTGTGTAGATAGTTAACTCTTTTCTGTCGGCCATTGAATTTTCTGTCCTGCACGTATTTATGACTTCTGTGTAGTGTGTAGATAGTTAACTCTTTTCTTTCGGCCATTGAATTGTCTGTCCTGCACGTATGTATGACTTCTGTGTAGTGTGTAGATAGCTACCTCTTTTCTATCGGCCATTGAATTGTATGTCCTGCACGTATGTATGACTTCTGTGTAGTGTGTAGATAGCTACCTCTTTTCTATCGGCCATTGAATTGTATGTCCTGCACGTATGTATGATTTCTGTAGTGTGTAGATAGTTAACTCTTTTCTGTCGGCTATTGAATTGTCTGTCCACAACGTATGTATGACTTCTGTGTTGTGTGTAGATAGTTAACTCTTTTCTGTCGGCCATTGAATTTTCTGTCCTGCACGTATGTATGACTTCTGTGTAGTGTGTAGATAGTTAACACTTTTCTGTCGGCCATTGAATTGTCTGTCCAGCACGTATGTATGACTTCTGTGTAGTGTGTAGATAGTTAACTCTTTTCTGTCGGCCATTGAATTGTATGTCCTGCACGTATGTATGACTTCTGTGTAGTGTGTAGATAGTTAACTCTTTTCTGTCGGCCATTGAATTGTCTGTCCTGCACGTATGTATGACTTCTGTGTAGTGTGTAGATAGTTAACTCTTTTCTGTCGGCCATTGAATTGTCTGTCCTGCACGTATTTGTGACTTCTGTGTAGTGTGTAGATAGTTAGCTCTTTTCTGTCGGCCATTGAATTGTCTGTCCTCCACGTATGTATGACTTCTGTGTAGTGTGTAAGTAGTTAACTCTTTTCTGTCGGCTATTGAATTTTCTGTCCTGCACGTATTTATGACTTCTGTGTAGTGTGTAGATAGTTAACTCTTTTCTTTCGGCCATTGAATTGTCTGTCCTGCACGTATTTATGACTTCTGTGTAGTGTGTAGATAGTTGACTCTTTCCTGTCGCCATTGAATTGTATGTCCTGCACGTATGTATGACTTCTGTGTAGTGTGTAGATAGTTAACTCTTTTCTGTAGGCCATTAAATTGTCTGTCCAGCACGTATGTATGACTTCTGTGTAGTGTGTAGATAGCTAACTCTTTTCTGTCGGCCATTGAATTGTATGTCCTGCACGTATGTATGACTTCTGTAGTGTGTAGATAGTTAACTCTTTTCTGTCGGCTATTGAATTGTCTGTCCAGCACGTATGTATGACTTCTGTGTAGTGTGTAGATAGTTAATCTTTTCTGTCGGCCATTGAATTGTCTGTCCAGCACGTATGTATGACTTCTCTGTAGTGTGTTGATAGCTAACTCTTTTTTGTCGGCCATTGAATTTTCTGTCCTGCACGTATGTATGACTTCTGTGTAGTGTGTATATAGTTAACTCTTTTCTGTCGGCCATTGAATTGTCTGTCCAGCACGTATGTATGACTTCTTTGTAGTGTGTAGATAGTTAATCTTTTCTGTCGGCCATTGAATTGTCTGTCCACAACGTATGTATGACTTCTGTGTTGTGTGTAGATAGTTAACTCTTTTCTGTCGGCCATTGAATTGTCTGTCCAGCACGTATGTATGACTTCTGTGTAGTGTGTAGATAGTTAACTCTTTTCTGTCGGCCATTGAATTGTCTGTCCAGCACGTATGTATGACTTCTGTGTAGTGTGTAGATAGTTGACTCTTTTCTGTCGGCCATTGAATTGTCTGTCCAGCACGTATGTATGACTTCTGTGTAGTGGGTAGATAGTTGACTCTTTTCTGTCGGCCATTGAATTGTCTGTCCTGCATGTATGTATGACTTCTGTGTAGTGTATAGATAGATAACTCTTTTCTGTCGGCCATTGAATTGTCTGTCCAGCACGTATGTATGACTTCTGTGTAGTGTGTAGATAGTTAACTCTTTTCTGTCGGCCATTGAATTGTATGTCCAGCACGTGTGCATGACTTCTGTGTAGTGTGTAGATAGGTAACTCTTTTCTGTCGGTCATTGAATTGTCTGTCCTGCACGTATGTATGACTTCTGTGTAGTGTGTAGATAGTTAACTCTTTTCTGTTGGCCATTGAATTGTCTGTCCTGTACGTATGTATGACTTCTGTGTAGTGTGTAGATAGTTAACTCTTTTCTGTCGGCCATTGAATTGTCTGTCCTGCACCTATTTGTGACTTCTGTGTAGTGTGTAGATAGTTAATTCTTTTCTGTCGGCCATTGAATTTTCTGTCCTGCACGTATTTATGACTTCTGTGTAGTTTGTAGATAGTTAACTCTTTTCTGTCGGCCATTGAATTTTCTGTCCTGCACGTATGTATGACTTCTGTGTAGTGTGTAGATAGTTAACACTTTTCTGTCGGCCATTGAATTGTCTGTCCAGCACGTATATATGACTTCTGTGTAGTGTGTAGATAGTTAACTCTTTTCTGTCGGCCATTGAATTGTATGTCCTGCACGTATGTATGACTTCTGTGTAGTGTGTTGATAGTTAACTCTTTTCTGTCGGCCATTGAATTGTCTGTCCTGCACGTATGTATGACTTCTGTGTAGTGTGTAGATAGTTAACTCTTTTTTGTCGGCCATTGAATTGTCTGTCCTGCACGTATTTATGACTTCTGTGTAGTTTGTAGATAGTTAACTCTTTTCTGTCGGCCATTGAATTTTCTGTCCTGCACGTATGTATGACTTCTGTGTAGTGTGTAGATAGTTAACACTTTTCTGTCGGCCATTGAATTGTCTGTCCAGCACGTATGTATGACTTCTGTGTAGTGTGTAGATAGTTAACTCTTTTCTGTCGGCCATTGAATTGTATGTCCTGCACGTATGTATGACTTCTGTGTAGTGTGTAGATAGTTAACTCTTTTCTGTCGGCCATTGAATTGTCTGTCCTGCACGTATGTATGACTTCTGTGTAGTGTGTAGATAGTTAACTCTTTTCTGTCGGCCATTGAATTGTCTGTCCTGCACGTATTTGTGACTTCTGTGTAGTGTGTAGATAGTTAGCTCTTTTCTGTCGGCCATTGAATTGTCTGTCCTCCACGTATGTATGACTTCTGTGTAGTGTGTAAGTAGTTAACTCTTTTCTGTCGGCTATTGAATTTTCTGTCCTGCACGTATTTATGACTTCTGTGTAGTGTGTAGATAGTTAACTCTTTTCTTTCGGCCATTGAATTGTCTGTCCTGCACGTATTTATGACTTCTGTGTAGTGTGTAGATAGTTGACTCTTTCCTGTCGCCATTGAATTGTATGTCCTGCACGTATGTATGACTTCTGTGTAGTGTGTAGATAGTTAACTCTTTTCTGTAGGCCATTAAATTGTCTGTCCAGCACGTATGTATGACTTCTGTGTAGTGTGTAGATAGCTAACTCTTTTCTGTCGGCCATTGAATTGTATGTCCTGCACGTATGTATGACTTCTGTAGTGTGTAGATAGTTAACTCTTTTCTGTCGGCTATTGAATTGTCTGTCCAGCACGTATGTATGACTTCTGTGTAGTGTGTAGATAGTTAATCTTTTCTGTCGGCCATTGAATTGTCTGTCCAGCACGTATATATGACTTCTGTGTTGTGTGTAGATAGTTAAATCTTTTCTGTCGGCCATTGAATTGTCTCTCCTGCACGTATGTATGACTTCTGTGTAGTGTGTAGATAGTTAACTCTTTTCTGTCGGCCATTGAATTGTCTGTCCAGCACGTATGTATGACTTCTTTGTAGTGTGTAGATAGTTGACTCTTTTCTGTCGGCCATTGCATTGTCTGCCCTGCACGTATTTATGACTTCTGTGTAGTGTGTAGATAGTTGACTCTTTCCTTTCGCCATTGAATTGTATGTCCTGCACGTATGTATGACTTCTGTGTAGTGTGTAGATAGTTAACTCTTTTCTGTCGGCCATTGCATTGTCTGCCCTGCACGTATTTATGACTTCTGTGTAGTGTGTAGATAGCTAACTCTTTTCTGTCGGCCATTGAATTGTATGTCCTGCACGTATGTATGACTTCTGTGTAGTGTGTAGATAGTTAACTCTTTTCTGTCGGCCATTGAATTGTCTGTCCAGCACGTATGTATGACTTCTTTGTAGTGTGTAGATAGTTGACTCTTTTCTGTCGGCCATTGCATTGTCTGCCCTGCACGTATGTATGACTTCTGTGTAGTGTGTAGATAGTTGACTCTTTCCTGTCGCCATTGAATTGTATGTCCTGCACGTATGTATGACTTCTGTGTAGTGTGTAGATAGTTAACTCTTTTCTGTAGGCCATTAAATTGTCTGTCCAGCACGTATGTATGACTTCTGTGTAGTGTGTAGATAGTTGACTCTTTTCTGTCGGCCATTGAATTGTCTGTCCAGCACGTATGTATGACTTCTGTGTAGTGAGTAGATAGTTGACTCTTTTCTGTCGGCCATTGAATTGTCTCTCCTGCACGTATGTATGACTTCTGTGTAGTGTGTAGATAGTTAACTCTTTTCTGTCGGCCATTGAATTGTCTGTCCAGCACGTATGTATGACTTCTTTGTAGTGTGTAGATAGTTGACTCTTTTCTGTCGGCCATTGCATTGTCTGCCCTGCACGTATGTATGACTTCTGTGTAGTGTGTAGATAGTTGACTCTTTCCTGTCGCCATTGAATTGTATGTCCTGCACGTATGTATGACTTCTGTGTAGTGTGTAGATAGTTAACTCTTTTCTGTAGGCCATTAAATTGTCTGTCCAGCACGTATGTATGACTTCTGTGTAGTGTGTAGATAGTTGACTCTTTTCTGTCGGCCATTGAATTGTCTGTCCAGCACGTATGTATGACTTCTGTGTAGTGAGTAGATAGTTGACTCTTTTCTGTCGGCCATTGAATTGTCTGTCCTGCACGTGTGTATGACTTCTGTGTAGTGTGTAGATAGTTAACTCATTCCTGTCGGCCATTGAATAGTCTGTCCAGCACGTATGTATGACTTCTGTGTAGTGTGTAGATAGTTGAATCTTTTCCGTCGGCCATTGAATTGTCTGTCCAGCACGTATGTATGACTTTTGTATAGTGTGTAGATAGTTAACTCTTTTCTGTCGGCCATTGAATTGTCTGTCCTGCAAGTATGTATGACTTCTGTGTAGTGTGTAGATAGTTAACTCTTTTTATCGGCCATTGAATTGTCTGTCCTGCACGTATTTATGACTTCTGTGTAGTTTGTAGATAGTTAACTCTTTTCTGTCGGCCATTGAATTTTCTGTCCTGCACGTATGTATGACTTCTGTGTAGTGTGTAGATAGTTAACACTTTTCTGTCGGCCATTGAATTGTCTGTCCAGCACGTATGTATGACTTCTGTGTAGTGTGTAGATAGTTAACTCTTTTCTGTCGGCCATTGAATTGTATGTCCTGCACGTATGTATGACTTCTGTGTAGTGTGTTGATAGTTAACTCTTTTCTGTCGGCCATTGAATTGTCTGTCCTGCACGTATGTATGACTTCTGTGTAGTGTGTAGATAGTTAACTCTTTTTTGTCGGCCATTGAATTATCTGTCCTGCACGTATTTGTGACTTCTGTGTAGTGTGTAGATAGTTAGCACTTTTCTGTCGCAATTGAATTGTCTGTCCTGCACGTATGTATGACTTCTGTGTAGTGTGTAGATAGTTAACTCTTTTCTGTCGGCCATTGAATTGTCTGTCCTGCACGTATTTATGACTTCTGTGTAGTGTGTAGATAGTTAACTCTTTTCTTTCGGCCATTGAATTGTCTGTCCTGCACGTATTTATGACTTCTGTGTTGTTTGTAGATAGTTAGCTCTTTTCTGTCGGCCATTGAATTGTCTGTCCTTCACGTATGTATGACTTCTGTGTAGTGTGTAGATAGTTACCTCTTTTCTATCGGCCATTGAATTGTATTTCCTGCACGTATGTATGACTTCTGTAGTGTGTAGATAGTTAACTCTTTTCTGTCGGCTATTGAATTGTCTGTCCACCACGTATGTATGACTTCTGTGTAGTGTGTAGATAGTTAATCTTTTCTGTCGGCCATTGAATTGTCTGTCCACAACGTATGTATGACTTCTGTGTAGTGTGTAGATAGTTAACTCTTTTCTGTCGGCCATTGAATTGTCTGTCCTGCACGTATGTATGACTTCTGTGTAGTGTGTAGATAGTTAACTCTTTTCTGTCGGCCATTGAATTGTCTGTCCAGCACGTATGTATGACTTCTGTGTAGTGTGTAGATAGTTGACTCTTTTCTGTCGGCCATTGAATTGTCTGTCCAGCACGTATGTATGACTTCTGTGTAGTGGGTAGATAGTTGACTCTTTTCTGTCGGCCATTGAATTGTCTGTCCTGCATGTATGTATGACTTCTGTGTAGTGTATAGATAGATAACTCTTTTCTGTCGGCCATTGAATTGTCTGTCCAGCACGTATGTATGACTTCTGTGTAGTGTGTAGATAGTTAACTCTTTTCTGTCGGCCATTGAATTGTATGTCCAGCACGTGTGCATGACTTCTGTGTAGTGTGTAGATAGGTAACTCTTTTCTGTCGGTCATTGAATTGTCTGTCCTGCACGTATGTATGACTTCTGTGTAGTGTGTAGATAGTTAACTCTTTTCTGTTGGCCATTGAATTGTCTGTCCTGTACGTATGTATGACTTCTGTGTAGTGTGTAGATAGTTAACTCTTTTCTGTCGGCCATTGAATTGTCTGTCCTGCACCTATTTGTGACTTCTGTGTAGTGTGTAGATAGTTAATTCTTTTCTGTCGGCCATTGAATTTTCTGTCCTGCACGTATTTATGACTTCTGTGTAGTTTGTAGATAGTTAACTCTTTTCTGTCGGCCATTGAATTTTCTGTCCTGCACGTATGTATGACTTCTGTGTAGTGTGTAGATAGTTAACACTTTTCTGTCGGCCATTGAATTGTCTGTCCAGCACGTATATATGACTTCTGTGTAGTGTGTAGATAGTTAACTCTTTTCTGTCGGCCATTGAATTGTATGTCCTGCACGTATGTATGACTTCTGTGTAGTGTGTTGATAGTTAACTCTTTTCTGTCGGCCATTGAATTGTCTGTCCTGCACGTATGTATGACTTCTGTGTAGTGTGTAGATAGTTAACTCTTTTTTGTCGGCCATTGAATTGTCTGTCCTGCACGTATTTATGACTTCTGTGTAGTTTGTAGATAGTTAACTCTTTTCTGTCGGCCATTGAATTTTCTGTCCTGCACGTATGTATGACTTCTGTGTAGTGTGTAGATAGTTAACACTTTTCTGTCGGCCATTGAATTGTCTGTCCAGCACGTATGTATGACTTCTGTGTAGTGTGTAGATAGTTAACTCTTTTCTGTCGGCCATTGAATTGTATGTCCTGCACGTATGTATGACTTCTGTGTAGTGTGTAGATAGTTAACTCTTTTCTGTCGGCCATTGAATTGTCTGTCCTGCACGTATGTATGACTTCTGTGTAGTGTGTAGATAGTTAACTCTTTTCTGTCGGCCATTGAATTGTCTGTCCTGCACGTATTTGTGACTTCTGTGTAGTGTGTAGATAGTTAGCTCTTTTCTGTCGGCCATTGAATTGTCTGTCCTCCACGTATGTATGACTTCTGTGTAGTGTGTAAGTAGTTAACTCTTTTCTGTCGGCTATTGAATTTTCTGTCCTGCACGTATTTATGACTTCTGTGTAGTGTGTAGATAGTTAACTCTTTTCTTTCGGCCATTGAATTGTCTGTCCTGCACGTATTTATGACTTCTGTGTAGTGTGTAGATAGTTGACTCTTTCCTGTCGCCATTGAATTGTATGTCCTGCACGTATGTATGACTTCTGTGTAGTGTGTAGATAGTTAACTCTTTTCTGTAGGCCATTAAATTGTCTGTCCAGCACGTATGTATGACTTCTGTGTAGTGTGTAGATAGCTAACTCTTTTCTGTCGGCCATTGAATTGTATGTCCTGCACGTATGTATGACTTCTGTAGTGTGTAGATAGTTAACTCTTTTCTGTCGGCTATTGAATTGTCTGTCCAGCACGTATGTATGACTTCTGTGTAGTGTGTAGATAGTTAATCTTTTCTGTCGGCCATTGAATTGTCTGTCCAGCACGTATATATGACTTCTGTGTTGTGTGTAGATAGTTAAATCTTTTCTGTCGGCCATTGAATTGTCTCTCCTGCACGTATGTATGACTTCTGTGTAGTGTGTAGATAGTTAACTCTTTTCTGTCGGCCATTGAATTGTCTGTCCAGCACGTATGTATGACTTCTTTGTAGTGTGTAGATAGTTGACTCTTTTCTGTCGGCCATTGCATTGTCTGCCCTGCACGTATTTATGACTTCTGTGTAGTGTGTAGATAGTTGACTCTTTCCTTTCGCCATTGAATTGTATGTCCTGCACGTATGTATGACTTCTGTGTAGTGTGTAGATAGTTAACTCTTTTCTGTCGGCCATTGCATTGTCTGCCCTGCACGTATTTATGACTTCTGTGTAGTGTGTAGATAGCTAACTCTTTTCTGTCGGCCATTGAATTGTATGTCCTGCACGTATGTATGACTTCTGTGTAGTGTGTAGATAGTTAACTCTTTTCTGTCGGCCATTGAATTGTCTGTCCAGCACGTATGTATGACTTCTTTGTAGTGTGTAGATAGTTGACTCTTTTCTGTCGGCCATTGCATTGTCTGCCCTGCACGTATGTATGACTTCTGTGTAGTGTGTAGATAGTTGACTCTTTCCTGTCGCCATTGAATTGTATGTCCTGCACGTATGTATGACTTCTGTGTAGTGTGTAGATAGTTAACTCTTTTCTGTAGGCCATTAAATTGTCTGTCCAGCACGTATGTATGACTTCTGTGTAGTGTGTAGATAGTTGACTCTTTTCTGTCGGCCATTGAATTGTCTGTCCAGCACGTATGTATGACTTCTGTGTAGTGAGTAGATAGTTGACTCTTTTCTGTCGGCCATTGAATTGTCTCTCCTGCACGTATGTATGACTTCTGTGTAGTGTGTAGATAGTTAACTCTTTTCTGTCGGCCATTGAATTGTCTGTCCAGCACGTATGTATGACTTCTTTGTAGTGTGTAGATAGTTGACTCTTTTCTGTCGGCCATTGCATTGTCTGCCCTGCACGTATGTATGACTTCTGTGTAGTGTGTAGATAGTTGACTCTTTCCTGTCGCCATTGAATTGTATGTCCTGCACGTATGTATGACTTCTGTGTAGTGTGTAGATAGTTAACTCTTTTCTGTAGGCCATTAAATTGTCTGTCCAGCACGTATGTATGACTTCTGTGTAGTGTGTAGATAGTTGACTCTTTTCTGTCGGCCATTGAATTGTCTGTCCAGCACGTATGTATGACTTCTGTGTAGTGAGTAGATAGTTGACTCTTTTCTGTCGGCCATTGAATTGTCTGTCCTGCACGTGTGTATGACTTCTGTGTAGTGTGTAGATAGTTAACTCATTCCTGTCGGCCATTGAATAGTCTGTCCAGCACGTATGTATGACTTCTGTGTAGTGTGTAGATAGTTGAATCTTTTGCGTCGGCCATTGAATTGTCTGTCCAGCACGTATGTATGACTTTTGTATAGTGTGTAGATAGTTAACTCTTTTCTGTCGGCCATTGAATTGTCTGTCCTGCAAGTATGTATGACTTCTGTGTAGTGTGTAGATAGTTAACTCTTTTTATCGGCCATTGAATTGTCTGTCCTGCACGTATTTATGACTTCTGTGTAGTTTGTAGATAGTTAACTCTTTTCTGTCGGCCATTGAATTTTCTGTCCTGCACGTATGTATGACTTCTGTGTAGTGTGTAGATAGTTAACACTTTTCTGTCGGCCATTGAATTGTCTGTCCAGCACGTATGTATGACTTCTGTGTAGTGTGTAGATAGTTAACTCTTTTCTGTCGGCCATTGAATTGTATGTCCTGCACGTATGTATGACTTCTGTGTAGTGTGTAGATAGTTAACTCTTTTCTGTCGGCCATTGAATTGTCTGTCCTGCACGTATGTATGACTTCTGTGTAGTGTGTAGATAGTTAACTCTTTTTTGTCGGCCATTGAATTATCTGTCCTGCACGTATTTGTGACTTCTGTGTAGTGTGTAGATAGTTAGCACTTTTCTGTCGCAATTGAATTGTCTGTCCTGCACGTATGTATGACTTCTGTGTAGTGTGTAGATAGTTAACTCTTTTCTGTCGGCCATTGAATTGTCTGTCCTGCACGTATTTATGACTTCTGTGTAGTGTGTAGATAGTTAACTCTTTTCTTTCGGCCATTGAATTGTCTGTCCTGCACGTATTTATGACTTCTGTGTTGTTTGTAGATAGTTAGCTCTTTTCTGTCGGCCATTGAATTGTCTGTCCTTCACGTATGTATGACTTCTGTGTAGTGTGTAGATAGTTACCTCTTTTCTATCGGCCATTGAATTGTATTTCCTGCACGTATGTATGACTTCTGTAGTGTGTAGATAGTTAACTCTTTTCTGTCGGCTATTGAATTGTCTGTCCACCACGTATGTATGACTTCTGTGTAGTGTGTAGATAGTTAATCTTTTCTGTCGGCCATTGAATTGTCTGTCCACAACGTATGTATGACTTCTGTGTAGTGTGTAGATAGTTAACTCTTTTCTGTCGGCCATTGAATTGTCTGTCCTGCACGTATGTATGACTTTTCTGTAGTGTGTTGATAGCTAACTCTTTTTTGTCGGCCATTGAATTTTCTGTCCTGCACGTATGTATGACTTCTGTGTAGTGTGTAGATAGTTAACTCTTTTCTGTCGGCCATTGAATTGTCTGTCCAGCACGTATGTATGACTTCTTTGTAGTGTGTAGATAGTTGACTCTTTTCTGTCGGCCATTGCATTGTCTGTCCAGCACGTATGTATGACTACTGTGTAGTGTGTAGATAGTTGACTCTTTCCTATCGGCCATTGAATTGTATGTCCTGCACGTATGTATGACTTCTGTGTAGTGTGTAGATAGTTAACTCTTTTCTGTCGGCCATTGAATTGTCTGTCCAGCACGTATGTATGACTTCTGTGTAGTGTGTAGATAGTTGACTCTTTTCTGTCGGCCATTGAATTGTCTGTCCAGCACGTATGTATGACTTCTGTGTAGTGGGTAGATAGTTGACTCTTTTCTGTCGGCCATTGAATTGTCTGTCCTGCACGTATGTATGACTTCTGTGTAGTGTATAGATAGATAACTCTTTTCTGTCGGCCATTGAATTGTCTGTCCAGCACGTATGTATGACTTCAATGTAGTGTGTAGATAGTTGACTCTTTTCTGTCGGCCTTTGAATTGTCTGTCCAGCACGTATGTATGACTTCTGTGTAGTGTGTAGATAGTTAACTCTTTTCTGTCGGCCATTGAATTGTATGTCCAGCACGTGTGCATGACTTCTGTGTAGTGTGTAGATAGGTAACTCTTTTCTGTCGGTTATTGAATTGTCTGTCCTGCACGTATGTATGACTTCTGTGTAGTGTGTAGATAGTTAACTCTTTTCTGTTGGCCATTGAATTGTCTGTCCTGTACGTATGTATGACTTCTGTGTAGTGTGTAGACAGTTAACTCTTTTCTGTCGGCCATTGAATTGTCTGTCCTGCACCTATTTGTGACTTCTGTGTAGTGTGTAGATAGTTAACTCTTTTCTGTCGGCCATTGAATTTTCTGTCCTGCACGTATTTATGACTTCTGTGTAGTTTGTAGATAGTTAACTCTTTTCTGTCGGCCATTGAATTTTCTGTCCTGCACGTATGTATGACTTCTGTGTAGTGTGTAGATAGTTAACACTTTTCTGTCGGCCATTGAATTGTCTGTCCAGCACGTATATATGACTTCTGTGTAGTGTGTAGATAGTTGATTCTTTTCTGTCGGCCATTGCATTGTCTGTCCAGCACGTATGTATGACTTCTGTGTAGTGTGTAGATAGTTGACTCTTTCCTGTCGGCCATTGAATTGTATGTCCTGCACGTATGTATGACTTCTGTGTAGTGTGTAGATAGTTAACTCTTTTCTGTCGGCCATTGAATTGTCTGTCCAGCACGTATGTATGACTTCTGTGTAGTGTGCAGATAGTTGACTCTTTTCTGTCGGCCATTGAATTGTCTGTCCAGCACGTATGTATGACTTCTGTGTAGTGAGTAGATAGTTGACTCTTTTCTGTCGGCTATTGAATTGTCTGTCCTGCACGTATGTATGACTTCTGTGTAGTGTATAGATAGATAACTCTTTTCTGTCGGCCATTGAATTGTCTGTCCAGCACGTATGTATGACTTCAATGTAGTGTGTAGATAGTTGACTCTTTTCTGTCGGCCATTGAATATTCTGTCCTGCACGTATTTATGACTTCTGTGTAGTTTGTAGATAGTTAACTCTTTTCTGTCGGCCATTGAATTTTCTGTCCTGCACGTATGTATGACTTCTGTGTAGTGTGTAGATAGTTAACTCTTTTCTGTCGGCCATTGAATTGTATGTCCTGCACGTATGTATGACTTCTGTGTAGTGTGTTGATAGTTAACTCTTTTCTGTCGGCCATTGAATTGTCTGTCCTGCACGTATGTATGACTTCTGTGTAGTGCGTAGATAGTTAACTCTTTTTTGTCGGCCATTGAATTGTCTGTCCTGCACGTATTTATGACTTCTGTGTAGTTTGTAGATAGTTAACTCTTTTCTGTCGGCCATTGCATTTTCTGTCCTGCACGTATGTATGACTTCTGTGTAGTGTGTAGATAGTTAACACTTTTCTGTCGGCCATTGAATTGTCTGTCCTGCACGTATGTATGACTTCTGTGTAGTGTGTAGATAGTTAACTCTTTACTGTCGGCCATTGAATTGTATGTCCTGCACGTATGTATGACTTCTGTGTAGTGTGTAGATAGTTAACTCTTTTCTGTCGGCCATTGAATTGTCTGTCCTGCACGTATGTATGACTTCTGTGTAGTGTGTAGATAGTTAACTCTTTTCTGTCGGCCATTGAATTATCTGTCCTGCACGTATTTGTGACTTCTGTGTAGTGTGTAGATAGTTAGCTCTTTTCTGTCGGCAATTGAATTGTCTGTCCTGCACGTATTTATGACTTCTGTGTTGTGTGTAGTTAGTTAACTCTTTCCTGTCGGCCATTGCATTGTCTGTCCAGCACGTATGTATGACTTCTGTGTAGTGTGTAGATAGTTAACTCTTTTCTGTCGGCCATTGAATTGTCTGTCCTGCACGTATGTATGACTTCTGTGTAGTGTGTAGATAGCTACCTCTTTTCTATCGGCCATTGAATTGTATGTCCTGCACGTATGTATGATTTCTGTAGTGTGTAGATAGTTAACTCTTTTCTGTCGGCTATTGAATTGTCTGTCCACAACGTATGTATGACTTCTGTGTTGTGTGTAGATAGTTAACTCTTTTCTGTCGGCCATTGAATTGTCTGTCCTGCACGTATGTATGACTTCTGTGTAGTGTGTAAATAGTTAACTCTTTTCTGTCGGCCATTGAATTTTCTGTCCTGCACGTATGTATGACTTCTTTGTAGTGTGTAGATAGTTAACACTTTTCTGTCGGCCATTGAATTGTCTGTCCAGCACGTATATATGACTTCTGTGTTGTGTGTAGATAGTTAACTCTTTTCTGTCGGCCATTGAATTGTCTGTCCTGCACGTATGTATGACTTCTCTGTAGTGTGTTGATAGCTAACTTTTTTTTGTCGGCCATTGAATTTTCTGTCCTGCACGTATGTATGACTTCTGTGTAGTGTGTATATAGTTAACTCTTTTCTGTCGGCCATTGAATTGTCTGTCCAGCACGTATGTATGACTTCTTTGTAGTGTGTAGATAGTTGACTCTTTTCTGTCGGTCATTGAATATTCTGTCCTGCACGTATTTATGACTTCTGTGTAGTTTGTAGATAGTTAACTCTTTTCTGTCGGCCATTGAATTTTCTGTCCTGCACGTATGTATGACTTCTGTGTAGTGTGTAGATAGTTAACACTTTTCTGTCGGCCATTGAATTGTATGTCCAGCACGTATATATGACTTCTGTGTAGTGTGTAGATAGTTAACTCTTTTCTGTCGGCCATTGAATTGTATGTCCTGCACGTATGTATGACTTCTGTGTAGTGTGTTGATAGTTAACTCTTTTCTGTCGGCCATTGAATCGTCTGTCCTGCACGTATGTATGACTTCTGTGTAGTGCGTAGATAGTTAACTCTTTTTTGTCGGCCATTGAATTGTCTGTCCTGCACGTATTTATGACTTCTGTGTAGTTTGTAGATAGTTAACTCTTTTCTGTCGGCCATTGCATTTTCTGTCCTGCACGTATGTATGACTTCTGTGTAGTGTGTAGATAGTTAACACTTTTCTGTCGGCCATTGAATTGTCTGTCCTGCACGTATGTATGACTTCTGTGTAGTGTGTAGATAGTTAACTCTTTACTGTCGGCCATTGAATTGTATGTCCTGCACGTATGTATGACTTCTGTGTAGTGTGTAGATAGTTAACTCTTTTCTGTCGGCCATTGAATTGTCTGTCCTGCACGTATGTATGACTTCTGTGTAGTGTGTAGATAGTTAACTTTTTTCTGTCGGCCATTGAATTATCTGTCCTGCACGTATTTGTGACTTCTGTGTAGTGTGTAGATAGTTAGCTCTTTTCTGTCGGCAATTGAATTGTCTGTCCAGCACGTATGTATGACTTCTGTTTAGTGTGTAGATAGTTAATTCTTTTCTGTCGGCCATTGAATTTTCTGTCCTGCACGTATTTATGACTTCTGTGTAGTGTGTAGATAGTTAATTCTTTTCTTTCGGCCATTGAATTGTCTGTCCTGCACGTATTTATGACTTCTGTGTTGTGTGTAGTTAGTTAACTCTTTCCTTTCGGCCATTGCATTGTCTGTCCAGCACGTATGTATGACTTCTGTGTAGTGTGTAGATAGTTAACTCTTTTCTGTCGGCCATTGAATTGTCTGTCCTCCACGTATGTATGACTTCTGTGTAGTGTGTAGATAGCTACCTCTTTTCTATCGGCCATTGAATTGTATGTCCTGCACGTATGTATGATTTCTGTAGTGTGTAGATAGTTAACTCTTTTCTGTCGGCTATTGAATTGTCTGTCCACAACGTATGTATGACTTCTGTGTTGTGTGTAGATAGTTAACTCTTTTCTGTCGGCCATTGAATTGTCTGTCCTGCACGTATGTATGACTTCTCTGTAGTGTGTTGATAGCTAACTTTTTTTTGTCGGCCATTGAATTTTCTGTCCTGCACGTATGTATGACTTCTGTGTAGTGTGTATATAGTTAACTCTTTTCTGTCGGCCATTGAATTGTCTGTCCAGCACGTATGTATGACTTCTTTGTAGTGTGTAGATAGTTGACTCTTTTCTGTCGGCCATTGCATTGTCTGTCCAGCACGTATGTATGACTTCTGTGTAGTGTGTAGATAGTTGACTCTTTCCTGTCGGCCATTGAATTGTATGTCCTGCACGTATGTATGACTTCTGTGTAGTTTGTAGATAGTTAACTCTTTTATGTCGGCCATTGAATTGTCTGTCCAGCACGTATGTATGACTTCTGTGTAATGTGCAGATAGTTGACTCTTTTCTGTCGGCCATTGCATTGTCTGTCCAGCACGTATGTATGACTTTTGTGTAGTGTGTAGATAGTTGACTCTTTCCTGTCGGCCATTGAATTGTATGTCCTGCACGTATGTATGACTTCTGTGTAGTGTGTAGATAGTTAACTCTTTTCTGTCGGCCATTGAATTGTCTGTCCAGCACGTATGTATGACTTCAATGTAGTGTGTAGATAGTTGACTCTTTTCTGTCGGCCATTGCATTTTCTGTCCTGCACGTATTTATGACTTCTGTGTAGTTTGTAGATAGTTAACTCTTTTCTGTCGGCCATTGAATTTTCTGTCCTGCACGTATGTATGACTTCTGTGTAGTGTGTAGATAGTTAACACTTTTCTGTCGGCCATTGAATTGTCTGTCCAGCACGTATATATGACTTCTGTGTAGTGTGTAGATAGTTAACTCTTTTCTGTCGGCCATTGAATTGTATGTCCTGCACGTATGTATGACTTCTGTGTAGTGTGTTGATAGTTAACTCTTTTCTGTCGGCCATTGAATTGTCTGTCCTGCACGTATGTATGACTTCTGTGTAGTGTGTAGATAGTTAACTCTTTTTTGTCGGCCATTGAATTGTCTGTCCTGCACGTATTTATGACTTCTGTGTAGTTTGTAGATAGTTAACTCTTTTCTGTCGGCCATTGCATTTTCTGTCCTGCACGTATGTATGACTTCTGTGTAGTGTGTAGATAGTTAACACTTTTCTGTCGGCCATTGAATTGTCTGTCCTGCACGTATGTATGACTTCTGTGTAGTGTGTAGATAGTTAACTCTTTTCTGTCGGCCATTGAATTGTATGTCCTGCACGTATGTATGACTTCTGTGTAGTGTGTAGATAGTTAACTCTTTTCTGTCGGCCATTGAATTGTCTGTCCTGCACGTATGTATGACTTCTGTGTAGTGTGTAGATAGTTAACTCTTTTCTGTCGGCCATTGAATTATCTGTCCTGCACGTATTTGTGACTTCTGTGTAGTGTGTAGATAGTTAGCTCTTTTCTGTCGGCAATTGAATTGTCTGTCCTGCACGTATGTATGACTTCTGTTTAGTGTGTAGATAGTTAATTCTTTTCTGTCGGCCATTGAATTTTCTGTCCTGCACGTATTTATGACTTCTGTGTAGTGTGTAGATAGTTAATTCTTTTCTTTCGGCCATTGAATTGTCTGTCCTGCACGTATTTATGACTTCTGTGTTGTGTGTAGTTAGTTAACTCTTTCCTGTCGGCCATTGCATTGTCTGTCCAGCACGTATGTATGACTTCTGTGTAGTGTGTAGATAGTTAACTCTTTTCTGTCGGCCATTGAATTGTCTGTCCTGCACGTATGTATGACTTCTGTGTAGTGTGTAGATAGCTACCTCTTTTCTATCGGCCATTGAATTGTATGTCCTGCACGTATGTATGATTTCTGTAGTGTGTAGATAGTTAACTCTTTTCTGTCGGCTATTGAATTGTCTGTCCACAACGTATGTATGACTTCTGTGTTGTGTGTAGATAGTTAACTCTTTTCTGTCAGCCATTGAATTGTCTGTCCTGCACGTATGTATGACTTCTCTGTAGTGTGTTGATAGCTAACTCTTTTTTGTCGGCCATTGAATTTTCTGTCCTGCACGTATGTATGACTTCTGTGTAGTGTGTATATAGTTAACTCTTTTCTGTCGGCCATTGAATTGTCTGTCCAGCACGTATGTATGACTTCTTTGTAGTGTGTAGATAGTTGACTCTATTCTGTCGGCCATTGCATTGTCTGTCCAGCACGTATGTATGACTTCTGTGTAGTGTGTAGATAGTTGACTCTTTCCTGTCGGCCATTGAATTGTATGTCCTGCACGTATGTATGACTTCTGTGTAGTTTGTAGATAGTTAACTCTTTTATGTCGGCCATTGAATTGTCTGTCCAGCACATATGTATGACTTCTGTGTAGTGTGCAGATAGTTGACTCTTTTCTGTCGGCCATTGAATTGTCTGTCCAGCACGTATGTATGACTTCTGTGTAGTGAGTAGATAGTTGACTCTTTTCTGTCGGCCATTGAATTGTCTGTACTGCACGTATGTATGACTTCTGTGTAGTGTATAGATAGATAACTCTTTTCTGTCGGCCATTGAATTGTCTGTCCAGCACGTATGTATGACTTCAATGTAGTGTGTAGATAGTTGACTCTTTTCTGTCGGCCATTGAATTTTCTGTCCTGCACGTATTTATGACTTCTGTGTAGTTTGTAGATAGTTAACTCTTTTCTGTCGGCCATTGAATTTTCTGTCCTGCACGTATGTATGACTTCTGTGTAGTGTGTAGATAGTTAACACTTTTCTGTCGGCCATTGAATTGTCTGTCCAGCACGTATATATGACTTCTGTGTAGTGTGTAGATAGTTAACTCTTTTCTGTCGGCCATTGAATTGTATGTCCTGCACGTATGTATGACTTCTGTGTAGTGTGTTGATAGTTAACTCTTTTCTGTCGGCCATTGAATTTTCTGTCCTGCACGTATGTATGACTTCTGTGTAATGTGTAGATAGTTAACACTTTTCTGTCGGCCATTGAATTGTCTGTCCAGCACGTATGTATGACTTCTGTGTAGTGTGTAGATAGTTAACTCTTTTCTGTCGGCCATTGAATTGTATGTCCTGCACGTATGTATGACTTCTGTGTAGTGTGTAGATAGTTAACTCTTTTCTGTCGGCCATTGAATTGTCTGTCCTGCACGTATGTATGACTTCTGTGTAGTGTGTAGATAGTTAACTCTTTTCTGTCGGCCATTGAATTATCTGTCCTGCACGTATTTGTGACTTCTGTGTAGTATGTAGATAGTTAGCTCTTTTCTGTCGGCAATTGAATTTTCTGTCCTGCACGTATTTATGACTTCTGTGTAGTGTGTAGATAGTTAACTCTTTTCTTTCGGCCATTGAATTGTCTGTCCTGCACGTATTTATGACTTCTGTGTTGTGTGTAGTTAGTTAACTCTTTCCTGTCGGCCATTGAATTGTCTGTCCAGCACGTATGTATGACTTCTGTGTAGTGTGTAGATAGTTAACTCTTTTCTGTCGGCCATTGAATTGTCTGTCCAGCACGTATGTATGACTTCTGTGTAGTGTGTAGATAGTTAACTCTTTTCTGTCGGCCATTGAATTGTCTGTCCAGCACGTATGTATGACTTCTTTGTAGTGTGTAGATAGTTGACTCTTTTCTGTCGGCCATTGCATTGTCTGTCCAGCACGTATGTATGACTACTGTGTAGTGTGTAGATAGTTGACTCTTTCCTATCGGCCATTGAATTGTATGTCCTGCACGTATGTATGACTTCTGTGTAGTGTGTAGATAGTTAACTCTTTTCTGTCGGCCATTGAATTGTCTGTCCAGCACGTATGTATGACTTCTGTGTAGTGTATAGATAGTTGACTCTTTTCTGTCGGCCATTGAATTGTCTGTCCAGCACGTATGTATGACTTCTGTGTAGTGGGTAGATAGTTGACTCTTTTCTGTCGGCCTTTGAATTGTCTGTCCTGCACGTATGTATGACTTCTGTGTAGTGTATAGATAGATAACTCTTTTCTGTCGGCCATTGAATTGTCTGTCCAGCACGTATGTATGACTTCAATGTAGTGTTTAGATAGTTGACTCTTTTCTGTCGGCCATTGAATTGTCTGTCCAGCACGTATGTATGACTTCTGTGTAGTGTGTAGATAGTTAACTCTTTTCTGTCGGCCATTGAATTGTATGTCCAGCACGTGTGCATGACTTCTGTGTAGTGTGTAGATAGGAAACTCTTTTCTGTCGGTCATTGAATTGTCTGTCCTGCACGTATGTATGACTTCTGTGTAGTGTGTAGATAGTTAACTCTTTTCTGTTGGCCGTTGAATTGTCTGTCCTGTACGTATGTATGACTTCTGTGTAGTGTGTAGATAGTTAACTCTTTTCTGTCGGCCATTGAATTGTCTGTCCTGCACCTATTTGTGACTTCTGTGTAGTGTGTAGATAGTTAACTCTTTTCTGTCGGCCATTGAATTTTCTGTCCTGCACGTATTTATGACTTCTGTGTAGTTTGTAGATAGTTAACTCTTTTCTGTCGGCCATTGAATTTTCTGTCCTGCACGTATTTATGACTTCTGTGTAGTGTGTAGATAGTTAACACTTTTCTGTCGGCCATTGAATTGTCTGTCCAGCACGTATATATGACTTCTGTGTAGTGTGTAGATAGTTAACTCTTTTCTGTCGGCCATTGAATTGTATGTCCTGCACGTATGTATGACTTCTGTGTAGTTTGTAGATAGTTAACTCTTTTATGTCGGCCATTGAATTGTCTGTCCAGCACGTATGTATGACTTCTGTGTAGTGTGCAGATAGTTGACTCTTTTCTGTCGGCCATTGAATTGTCTGTCCAGCACGTATGTATGACTTCTGTGTAGTGAGTAGATAGTTGACTCTTTTCTGTCGGCCATTGAATTGTCTGTCCTGCACGTATGTATGACTTCTGTGTAGTGTATAGATAGATAACTCTTTTTTGTCGGCCATTGAATTGTCTGTCCAGCACGTATGTATGACTTCAATGTAGTGTGTAGATAGTTGACTCTTTTCTGTCGGCCATTGACTTTTCTGTCCTGCACGTATTTATGACTTCTGTGTAGTTTGTAGATAGTTAACTCTTTTCTGTCGGCCATTGAATTTTCTGTCCTGCACGTATGTATGACTTCTGTGTTGTGTGTAGATAGTTAACTCTTTTCTGTCGGCCATTGAATTGTCTGTCCTGCACGTATGTATGACTTCTCTGTAGTGTGTTGATAGCTAACTTTTTTTTGTCGGCCATTGAATTTTCTGTCCTGCACGTATGTATGACTTCTGTGTAGTGTGTATATAGTTAACTCTTTTCTGTCGGCCATTGAATTGTCTGTCCAGCACGTATGTATGACTTCTTTGTAGTGTGTAGATAGTTGACTCTTTTCTGTCGGCCATTGCATTGTCTGTCCAGCACGTATGTATGACTTCTGTGTAGTGTGTAGATAGTTGACTCTTTCCTGTCGGCCATTGAATTGTATGTCCTGCACGTATGTATGACTTCTGTGTAGTTTGTAGATAGTTAACTCTTTTATGTCGGCCATTGAATTGTCTGTCCAGCACGTATGTATGACTTCTGTGTAATGTGCAGATAGTTGACTCTTTTCTGTCGGCCATTGCATTGTCTGTCCAGCACGTATGTATGACTTTTGTGTAGTGTGTAGATAGTTGACTCTTTCCTGTCGGCCATTGAATTGTATGTCCTGCACGTATGTATGACTTCTGTGTAGTGTGTAGATAGTTAACTCTTTTCTGTCGGCCATTGAATTGTCTGTCCAGCACGTATGTATGACTTCAATGTAGTGTGTAGATAGTTGACTCTTTTCTGTCGGCCATTGCATTTTCTGTCCTGCACGTATTTATGACTTCTGTGTAGTTTGTAGATAGTTAACTCTTTTCTGTCGGCCATTGAATTTTCTGTCCTGCACGTATGTATGACTTCTGTGTAGTGTGTAGATAGTTAACACTTTTCTGTCGGCCATTGAATTGTCTGTCCAGCACGTATATATGACTTCTGTGTAGTGTGTAGATAGTTAACTCTTTTCTGTCGGCCATTGAATTGTATGTCCTGCACGTATGTATGACTTCTGTGTAGTGTGTTGATAGTTAACTCTTTTCTGTCGGCCATTGAATTGTCTGTCCTGCACGTATGTATGACTTCTGTGTAGTGTGTAGATAGTTAACTCTTTTTTGTCGGCCATTGAATTGTCTGTCCTGCACGTATTTATGACTTCTGTGTAGTTTGTAGATAGTTAACTCTTTTCTGTCGGCCATTGCATTTTCTGTCCTGCACGTATGTATGACTTCTGTGTAGTGTGTAGATAGTTAACACTTTTCTGTCGGCCATTGAATTGTCTGTCCTGCACGTATGTATGACTTCTGTGTAGTGTGTAGATAGTTAACTCTTTTCTGTCGGCCATTGAATTGTATGTCCTGCACGTATGTATGACTTCTGTGTAGTGTGTAGATAGTTAACTCTTTTCTGTCGGCCATTGAATTGTCTGTCCTGCACGTATGTATGACTTCTGTGTAGTGTGTAGATAGTTAACTCTTTTCTGTCGGCCATTGAATTATCTGTCCTGCACGTATTTGTGACTTCTGTGTAGTGTGTAGATAGTTAGCTCTTTTCTGTCGGCAATTGAATTGTCTGTCCTGCACGTATGTATGACTTCTGTTTAGTGTGTAGATAGTTAATTCTTTTCTGTCGGCCATTGAATTTTCTGTCCTGCACGTATTTATGACTTCTGTGTAGTGTGTAGATAGTTAATTCTTTTCTTTCGGCCATTGAATTGTCTGTCCTGCACGTATTTATGACTTCTGTGTTGTGTGTAGTTAGTTAACTCTTTCCTGTCGGCCATTGCATTGTCTGTCCAGCACGTATGTATGACTTCTGTGTAGTGTGTAGATAGTTAACTCTTTTCTGTCGGCCATTGAATTGTCTGTCCTGCACGTATGTATGACTTCTGTGTAGTGTGTAGATAGCTACCTCTTTTCTATCGGCCATTGAATTGTATGTCCTGCACGTATGTATGATTTCTGTAGTGTGTAGATAGTTAACTCTTTTCTGTCGGCTATTGAATTGTCTGTCCACAACGTATGTATGACTTCTGTGTTGTGTGTAGATAGTTAACTCTTTTCTGTCAGCCATTGAATTGTCTGTCCTGCACGTATGTATGACTTCTCTGTAGTGTGTTGATAGCTAACTCTTTTTTGTCGGCCATTGAATTTTCTGTCCTGCACGTATGTATGACTTCTGTGTAGTGTGTATATAGTTAACTCTTTTCTGTCGGCCATTGAATTGTCTGTCCAGCACGTATGTATGACTTCTTTGTAGTGTGTAGATAGTTGACTCTATTCTGTCGGCCATTGCATTGTCTGTCCAGCACGTATGTATGACTTCTGTGTAGTGTGTAGATAGTTGACTCTTTCCTGTCGGCCATTGAATTGTATGTCCTGCACGTATGTATGACTTCTGTGTAGTTTGTAGATAGTTAACTCTTTTATGTCGGCCATTGAATTGTCTGTCCAGCACATATGTATGACTTCTGTGTAGTGTGCAGATAGTTGACTCTTTTCTGTCGGCCATTGAATTGTCTGTCCAGCACGTATGTATGACTTCTGTGTAGTGAGTAGATAGTTGACTCTTTTCTGTCGGCCATTGAATTGTCTGTACTGCACGTATGTATGACTTCTGTGTAGTGTATAGATAGATAACTCTTTTCTGTCGGCCATTGAATTGTCTGTCCAGCACGTATGTATGACTTCAATGTAGTGTGTAGATAGTTGACTCTTTTCTGTCGGCCATTGAATTTTCTGTCCTGCACGTATTTATGACTTCTGTGTAGTTTGTAGATAGTTAACTCTTTTCTGTCGGCCATTGAATTTTCTGTCCTGCACGTATGTATGACTTCTGTGTAGTGTGTAGATAGTTAACACTTTTCTGTCGGCCATTGAATTGTCTGTCCAGCACGTATATATGACTTCTGTGTAGTGTGTAGATAGTTAACTCTTTTCTGTCGGCCATTGAATTGTATGTCCTGCACGTATGTATGACTTCTGTGTAGTGTGTTGATAGTTAACTCTTTTCTGTCGGCCATTGAATTTTCTGTCCTGCACGTATGTATGACTTCTGTGTAATGTGTAGATAGTTAACACTTTTCTGTCGGCCATTGAATTGTCTGTCCAGCACGTATGTATGACTTCTGTGTAGTGTGTAGATAGTTAACTCTTTTCTGTCGGCCATTGAATTGTATGTCCTGCACGTATGTATGACTTCTGTGTAGTGTGTAGATAGTTAACTCTTTTCTGTCGGCCATTGAATTGTCTGTCCTGCACGTATGTATGACTTCTGTGTAGTGTGTAGATAGTTAACTCTTTTCTGTCGGCCATTGAATTATCTGTCCTGCACGTATTTGTGACTTCTGTGTAGTATGTAGATAGTTAGCTCTTTTCTGTCGGCAATTGAATTTTCTGTCCTGCACGTATTTATGACTTCTGTGTAGTGTGTAGATAGTTAACTCTTTTCTTTCGGCCATTGAATTGTCTGTCCTGCACGTATTTATGACTTCTGTGTTGTGTGTAGTTAGTTAACTCTTTCCTGTCGGCCATTGAATTGTCTGTCCAGCACGTATGTATGACTTCTGTGTAGTGTGTAGATAGTTAACTCTTTTCTGTCGGCCATTGAATTGTCTGTCCAGCACGTATGTATGACTTCTGTGTAGTGTGTAGATAGTTAACTCTTTTCTGTCGGCCATTGAATTGTCTGTCCAGCACGTATGTATGACTTCTTTGTAGTGTGTAGATAGTTGACTCTTTTCTGTCGGCCATTGCATTGTCTGTCCAGCACGTATGTATGACTACTGTGTAGTGTGTAGATAGTTGACTCTTTCCTATCGGCCATTGAATTGTATGTCCTGCACGTATGTATGACTTCTGTGTAGTGTGTAGATAGTTAACTCTTTTCTGTCGGCCATTGAATTGTCTGTCCAGCACGTATGTATGACTTCTGTGTAGTGTATAGATAGTTGACTCTTTTCTGTCGGCCATTGAATTGTCTGTCCAGCACGTATGTATGACTTCTGTGTAGTGGGTAGATAGTTGACTCTTTTCTGTCGGCCTTTGAATTGTCTGTCCTGCACGTATGTATGACTTCTGTGTAGTGTATAGATAGATAACTCTTTTCTGTCGGCCATTGAATTGTCTGTCCAGCACGTATGTATGACTTCAATGTAGTGTTTAGATAGTTGACTCTTTTCTGTCGGCCATTGAATTGTCTGTCCAGCACGTATGTATGACTTCTGTGTAGTGTGTAGATAGTTAACTCTTTTCTGTCGGCCATTGAATTGTATGTCCAGCACGTGTGCATGACTTCTGTGTAGTGTGTAGATAGGAAACTCTTTTCTGTCGGTCATTGAATTGTCTGTCCTGCACGTATGTATGACTTCTGTGTAGTGTGTAGATAGTTAACTCTTTTCTGTTGGCCGTTGAATTGTCTGTCCTGTACGTATGTATGACTTCTGTGTAGTGTGTAGATAGTTAACTCTTTTCTGTCGGCCATTGAATTGTCTGTCCTGCACCTATTTGTGACTTCTGTGTAGTGTGTAGATAGTTAACTCTTTTCTGTCGGCCATTGAATTTTCTGTCCTGCACGTATTTATGACTTCTGTGTAGTTTGTAGATAGTTAACTCTTTTCTGTCGGCCATTGAATTTTCTGTCCTGCACGTATTTATGACTTCTGTGTAGTGTGTAGATAGTTAACACTTTTCTGTCGGCTATTGAATTGTCTGTCCAGCACGTATATATGACTTCTGTGTAGTGTGTAGATAGTTAACTCTTTTCTGTCGGCCATTGAATTGTATGTCCTGCACGTATGTATGACTTCTGTGTAGTTTGTAGATAGTTAACTCTTTTATGTCGGCCATTGAATTGTCTGTCCAGCACGTATGTATGACTTCTGTGTAGTGTGCAGATAGTTGACTCTTTTCTGTCGGCCATTGAATTGTCTGTCCAGCACGTATGTATGACTTCTGTGTAGTGAGTAGATAGTTGACTCTTTTCTGTCGGCCATTGAATTGTCTGTCCTGCACGTATGTATGACTTCTGTGTAGTGTATAGATAGATAACTCTTTTTTGTCGGCCATTGAATTGTCTGTCCAGCACGTATGTATGACTTCAATGTAGTGTGTAGATAGTTGACTCTTTTCTGTCGGCCATTGACTTTTCTGTCCTGCACGTATTTATGACTTCTGTGTAGTTTGTAGATAGTTAACTCTTTTCTGTCGGCCATTGAATTTTCTGTCCTGCACGTATGTATGACTTCTGTGTAGTGTGTAGATAGTAAACACTTTTCTGTCGGCCATTGAATTGTCTGTCCAGCACGTATATATGACTTCTGTGTAGTGTGTAGATAGTTAACTCTTTTCTGTCGGCCATTGAATTGTATGTCCTGCACGTATGTATGACTTCTGTGTAGTGTGTTGATAGTTAACTCTTTTCTGTCGGCCATTGAATTGTCTGTCCTGCACGTATGTATGACTTCTGTGTAGTGTGTAGATAGTTAACTCTTTTTTGTCGGCCATTGAATTGTCTGTCCTGCACGTATTTATGACTTCTGTGTAGTTTGTAGATAGTTAACTCTTTTCTGTCGGCCATTGAATTTTCTGTCCTGCACGTATGTATGACTTCTGTGTAATGTGTAGATAGTTAACACTTTTCTGTCGGCCATTGCATTGTCTGTCCAGCACGTATGTATGACTTCTGTGTAGTGTGTAGATAGTTAACTCTTTTCTGTCGGCCATTGAATTGTATGTCCTGCACGTATGTATGACTTCTGTGTAGTGTGTAGATAGTTAACTCTTTTCTGTCGGCCATTGAATTGTCTGTCCTGCACGTATGTATGACTTTTGTGTAGTGTGTAGATAGTTAACTCTTTTCTGTCGGCCATTGAATTATCTGTCCTGCACGTATTTGTGACTTCTGTGTAGTGTGTAGATAGTTAGCTCTTTTCTGTCGGCAATTGAATTTTCTGTCCTGCACGTATTTATGACTTCTGTGTAGTGTGTAGATAGTTAACTCTTTTCTTTCGGCCATTGAATTGTCTGTCCTGCACGTATTTATGACTTCTGTGTTGTGTGTAGTTAGTTAACTCTTTCCTGTCGGCCATTGAATTGTCTGTCCAGCACGTATGTATGACTTCTGTGTAGTGTGTAGATAGTTAACTCTTTTCTGTCGGCCATTGAATTGTCTGTCCAGCACGTATGTATGACTTCTGTGTAGTGTGTAGATAGTTAACTCTTTTCTGTCGGCCATTGAATTGTCTGTCCAGCACGTATGTATGACTTCTTTGTAGTGTGTAGATAGTTGACTCTTTTCTGTCGGCCATTGCATTGTCTGTCCAGCACGTATGTATGACTACTGTGTAGTGTGTAGATAGTTGACTCTTTCCTATCGGCCATTGAATTGTATGTCCTGCACGTATGTATGACTTCTGTGTAGTGTGTAGATAGTTAACTCTTTTCTGTCGACCATTGAATTGTCTGTCCAGCACGTATGTATGACTTCTGTGTAGTGTATAGATAGTTGACTCTTTTCTGTCGGCCATTGAATTGTCTGTCCAGCACGTATGTATGACTTCTGTGTAGTGGGTAGATAGTTGACTCTTTTCTGTCGGCCATTGAATTGTCTGTCCTGCACGTATGTATGACTTCTGTGTAGTGTATAGATAGATAACTCTTTTCTGTCGGCCATTGAATTGTCTGTCCAGCACGTATGTATGACTTCAATGTAGTGTTTAGATAGTTGACTCTTTTCTGTCGGCCATTGAATTGTCTGTCCAGCACGTATGTATGACTTCTGTGTAGTGTGCAGATAGTTAACTCTTTTCTGTCGGCCATTGAATTGTATGTCCAGCACGTGTGCATGACTTCTGTGTAGTGTGTAGATAGGAAACTCTTTTCTGTCGGTCATTGAATTGTCTGTCCTGCACGTATGTATGACTTCTGTGTAGTGTGTAGATAGTTAACTCTTTTCTGTTGGCCATTGAATTGTCTGTCCTGTACGTATGTATGACTTCTGTGTAGTGTGTAGATAGTTAACTCTTTTCTGTCGGCCATTGAATTGTCTGTCCTGCACCTATTTGTGACTTCTGTGTAGTGTGTAGATAGTTAACTCTTTTCTGTCGGCCATTGAATTTTCTGTCCTGCACGTATTTATGACTTCTATGTAGTTTGTAGATAGTTAACTCTTTTCTGTCGGCCATTGAATTTTCTGTCCTGCACGTATTTATGACTTCTGTGTAGTGTGTAGATAGTTAACACTTTTCTGTCGGCCATTGAATTTTCTGTCCAGCACGTATATATGACTTCTGTGTAGTGTGTAGATAGTTAACTCTTTTCTGTCGGCCATTGAATTGTATGTCCTGCACGTATGTATGACTTCTGTGTAGTGTGTTGATAGTTAACTCTTTTCTGTCGGCCATTGAATTGTCTGTCCTGCACGTATGTATGACTTCTGTGTAGTGTATAGATAGTTAACTCTTTTTTGTCGGCCATTGAATTGTCTGTCCTGCACGTATTTATGACTTCTGTGTAGTTTGTAGATAGTTAACTCTTTTCTGTCGGCCATTGAATTTTCTGTCCTGCACGTATGTATGACTTCTGTGTAGTGTGTAGATAGTTAACACTTTTCTCTCGGCCATTGAATTGTCTGTCCAGCACGTATGTATGACTTCTGTGTAGTGTGTAGATAGTTAGCTCTTTTCTGTCGGCCATTGAATTGTCTGTCCTGCACGTATGTATGACTTCTGTGTAGTGTGTAGATAGTTAACTCTTTTCTGTCGGCCATTGAATTATCTGTCCTGCACGTATTTGTGACTTCTGTGTAGTGTGTAGATAGTTAGCTCTTTTCTGTCGGCAATTGAATTGTCTGTCCTGCACGTATGTATGACTTCTGTGTAGTGTGTAGATAGTTAACTCTTTTATGTCGGCCATTGAATTTTCTGTCCTGCGCGTATTTATGACTTCTGTGTAGTGTGTAGATAGTTAACTCTTTTCTTTCGGCCATTGAATTGTCTGTCCTGCACGTATTTATGACTTCTCTGTTGTGTGTAGATAGTTAACTCTTTCCTGTCGGCCATTGAATTGTCTGTCCAGCACGTATGTATGACTTCTGTGTAGTGTGTAGATAGTTAACTCTTTTCTGTCGGCCATTGAATTGTCTTTCCTGCACGTATGTATGACTTCTGTGTAGTGTGTAGATAGCTACCTCTTTTCTATCGGCCATTGAATTGTATGTCCTGCACGTATGTATGATTTCTGTAGTGTGTAGATAGTTAACTCTTTTCTGTCGGCTATTGAATTGTCTGTCCACAACGTATGTATGACTTCTGTGTTGTGTGTAGATAGTTAACACTTTTCTGTCGGCCATTGAATTGTCTGTCCAGCACGTATATATGACTTCTGTGTAGTGTGTAGATAGTTAACTCTTTTCTGTCGGCCATTGAATTGTATGTCCTGCACGTATGTATGACTTCTGTGTAGTGTGTTGATAGTTAACTCTTTTCTGTCGGCCATTGAATTGTCTGTCCTGCACGTATGTATGACTTCTGTGTAGTGTGTAGATAGTTAACTCTTTTTTGTCGGCCATTGAATTGTCTGTCCTGCACGTATTTATGACTTCTGTGTAGTTTGTAGATAGTTAACTCTTTTCTGTCGGCCATTGCATTTTCTGTCCTGCACGTATGTTTGACTTCTGTGTAGTGTGTAGATAGTTAACACTTTTCTGTCGGCCATTGAATTGTCTGTCCAGCACGTATGTATGACTTCTGTGTAGTGTGTAGATAGTTAACTCTTTTCTGTTGGCCATTGAATTGTATGTCCTGCACGTATGTATGACTTCTGTGTAGTGTGTAGATAGTTAACTCTTTTCTGTCGGCCATTGAATTGTCTGTCCTGCACGTATGTATGACTTCTGTGTAGTGTGTAGATAGTTAACTCTTTTCTGTCGGCCATTGAATTATCTGTCCTGCACGTATTTGTGACTTCTGTGTAGTGTGTAGATAGTTAGCTCTTTTCTGTCGGCAATTGAATTGTCTGTCCTGCACGTATGTATGACTTCTGTTTAATGTGTAGATAGTTAATTCTTTTCTGTCGGCCATTGAATTTTCTGTCCTGCACGTATTTATGACTTCTGTGTAGTGTGTAGATAGTTAACTCTTTTCTTTCGGCCATTGAATTGACTGTCCTGCACGTATTTATGACTTCTGTGTTGTGTGTAGTTAGTTAACTCTTTCCTGTCGGCCATTGAATTGTCTGTCCAGCACGTATGTATGACTTCTGTGTAGTGTGTAGATAGTTAACTCTTTTCTGTCGGCCATTGAATTGTCTGTCCTGCACGTATGTATGACTTCTGTGTAGTGTGTAGATAGTTAACTCTTTTCTGTCGGTCATTGAATTGTATGTCCTGCACGTATGTATGACTTCTGTGTAGTGTGTAGATAGTTAACTCTTTTCTGTCGGCCATTGAATTGTCTGTCCAGCACGTATGTATGACTTCTGTGTAGTGTGCAGATAGTTGAATCTTTTCTGTCGGCCATTGAAATGTCTGTCCAGCACGTATGTATGACTTCTGTGTAGTGAGTAGATAGTTGACTCTTTTCTGTCGGCCATTGAATTGTCTGTCCTGCACGTATGTATGACTTCTGTGTAGTGTATAGATAGATAACTCTTTTCTGTCGGCCATTGAATTGTCTGTCCAGCACGTATGTATGACTTCAATGTAGTGTGTAGATAGTTGACTCTTTTCTGTCGGTCATTGAATTGTCTGTCCAGCACGTATGTATGACTTCTGTGTAGTGTGTAGATAGTTAACTCTTTTCTGTCGTCCATTGATTTGTCTGTCCAGCACGTATGTATGACTTCTGTGTAGTGTGTAGATAGTTAACTCTTTTCTGTCGGCCATTGAATTGTCTGTCCTGCACGTATGTATGACTTCTGTGTAGTGTGTAGATAGCTACCTCTTTTCTATCGGCCATTGAATTGTATGTCCTGCACGTATGTATGATTTCTGTAGTGTGTAGATAGTTAACTCTTTTCTGTCGGCTATTGAATTGTCTGTCCACAACGTATGTATGACTTCTGTGTTGTGTGTAGATAGTTAACTCTTTCCTGTCGGCCATTGAATTGTCTGTCCTGCACGTATGTATGACTTCTCTGTAGTGTGTTGATAGCTAACTCTTTTTTGTCGGCCATTGAATTTTCTGTTCTGCACGTATGTATGACTTCTGTGTAGTGTGTATATAGTTAACTCTTTTCTGTCGGCCATTGAATTGTCTGTCCAGCACGTATGTATGACTTCTTTGTAGTGTGTAGATAGTTGACTCTTTTCTGTCGGCCATTGCATTGTCTGTCCAGCACGTATGTATGACTTCTGTGTAGTGTGTAGATAGTTGACTCTTTCCTGTCGGCCATTGAATTGTATGTCCTGCACGTATGTATGACTTCTGTGTAGTGTGTAGATAGTTAACTCTTTTCTGTCGGCCATTGAATTGTCTGTCCAGCACGTATGTATGACTTCTGTGTAGTGTGCAGATAGTTGACTCTTTTCTGTCGGCCATTGAATTGTCTGTCCAGCACGTATGTATGACTTCTGTGTAGTGTGTAGATAGTTGACTCTTTTCTGTTGGCCATTGAATTGTCTGTCCTGCACGTATGTATGACTTCTGTGTAGTGTATAGATAGATAACTCTTTTCTGTCGGCCATTGAATTGACTGTCCAGCACGTATGTATGACTTCAATGTAGTATGTAGATAGTTGACTCTTTTCTGTCGGCCATTGAATTGTCTGTCCAGCACGTATGTATGACTTCTGTGTAGTGTGTAGATAGTTAACTCTTTTCTGTCGTCCATTGATTTGTCTGTCCAGCACGTATGTATGACTTCTGTGTAGTGAGTAGATAGTTGACTCTTTTCTGTCGGCCATTGAATTGTCTGTCCTGCACGTATTTATGACTTCTGTGTAGTGTATAGATAGATAACTCTTTTCTGTCGGCCATTGAATTGTCTGTCCAGCACGTATGTATGACTTCAATGTAGTGAGTAGATAGTTGACTCTTTTCTGTCGGCCATTGAATTGTCTGTCCTGCACGTATGTATGACTTCTGTGTAGTGTATAGATAGATAACTCTTTTCTGTCGGCCATTGAATTGTCTGTCCAGCACGTATGTATGACTTCAATGTAGTGTGTAGATAGTTGACTCTTTTCTGTCGGCCATTGAATTGTCTGTCCAGCACGTATGTATGACTTCTGTGTAGTGTGTAGATAGTTAACACTTTTCTGTCGGATATTGAATTGTATGTCCAGCACATGTGCATGACTTCTGTGTAGTGTGTAGATAGTTAACTCTTTTCTGTCGGTCATTGAATTGTCTGTCCTGCACGTATGTATGACTTCTGTGTAGTGTGTAGATAGTTAACTCTTTTCTGTTGGCCATTGAATTGTCTGTCCTGTACGTATGTATGACTTCTGTGTAGTGTGTAGATAGTTAACTCTTTTCTTTCGGCCATTGAATTGTCTGTCCTACACGTATGTATGACTTCTGTGTAGTGTGTAGATAGCTACCTCTTTTCTATCGGCCATTGAATTGTATGTCCTGCACGTATGTATGACTTCTGTGTAGTGTGTAGATAGCTACCTCTTTTCTATCGGCCATTGAATTGTATGTCCTGCACGTATGTATGATTTCTGTAGTGTGTAGATAGTTAACTCTTTTCTGTCGGCTATTGAATTGTCTGTCCACAACGTATGTATGACTTCTGTGTTGTGTGTAGATAGTTAACTCTTTTCTGTCGGCCATTGAATTGTCTGTCCAGCACGTATGTATGACTTCTCTGTAGTGTGTTGATAGCTAACTCTTTTTTGTCGGCCATTGTATTTTCTGTCCTGCACGTATGTATGACTTCTGTGTAGTGTGTATATAGTTAACTCTTTTCTGTCGGCCATTGAATTGTCTGTCCAGCACGTATGTATGACTTCTTTGTAGTGTGTAGATAGTTGATTCTTTTCTGTCGGCCATTGCATTGTCTGTCCAGCACGTATGTATGACTTCTGTGTAGTGTGTAGATAGTTGACTCTTTCCTGTCGGCCATTGAATTGTATGTCCTGCACGTATGTATGACTTCTGTGTAGTGTGCAGATAGTTGACTCTTTTCTGTCGTCCATTGATTTGTCTGTCCAGCACGTATGTATGACTTCTGTGTAGTGAGTAGATAGTTGACTCTTTTCTGTCGGCCATTGAATTGTCTGTCCTGCACGTATGTATGACTTCTGTGTAGTGTATAGATAGATAACTCATTTCTGTCGGCCATTGAATTGTCTGTCCAGCACGTATGTATGACTTCAATGTAGTGTGTAGATAGTTGACTCTTTTCTGTCGGCCATTGAATTTTCTGTCCTGCACGTTTTTATGACTTCTGTGTAGTTTGTAGATAGTTAACTCTTTTCTGTCGGCCATTGAATTTTCTGTCCTGCACGTATGTATGACTTCTGTGTAGTGTGTAGATAGTTAACACTTTTCTGTCGGCCATTGAATTGTCTGTCCAGCACGTATATATGACTTCTGTGTAGTGTGTAGATAGTTAACTCTTTTCTGTCGGCCATTGAATTTTCTGTCCTGCACGTATTTATGACTTCTGTGTAGTGTGTAGATAGTTAACTCTTTTCTTTCGGCCATTGAATTGTCTGTCCTGCACGTATGTATGACTTCTGTGTAGTGTGTAGATAGCTACCTCTTTTCTATCGGCCATTGAATTGTATGTCCTGCACGTATGTATGACTTCTGTGTAGTGTGTAGATAGCTACCTCTTTTCTATCGGCCATTGAATTGTATGTCCTGCACGTATGTATGATTTCTGTAGTGTGTAGATAGTTAACTCTTTTCTGTCGGCTATTGAATTGTCTGTCCACAACGTATGTATGACTTCTGTGTTGTGTGTAGATAGTTAACTCTTTTCTGTCGGCCATTGAATTGTCTGTCCAGCACGTATGTATGACTTCTCTGTAGTGTGTTGATAGCTAACTCTTTTTTGTCGGCCATTGAATTTTCTGTCCTGCACGTATGTATGACTTCTGTGTAGTGTGTATATAGTTAACTCTTTTCTGTCGGCCATTGAATTGTCTGTCCAGCACGTATGTATGACTTCTTTGTAGTGTGTAGATAGTTAATCTTTTCTGTCGGCCATTGAATTGTCTGTCCACAACGTATGTATGACTTCTGTGTTGTGTGTAGATAGTTAACTCTTTTCTGTCGGCCATTGAATTGTCTGTCCAGCACGTATGTATGACTTCTGTGTAGTGTGTAGATAGTTAACTCTTTTCTGTCGGCCATTGAATTGTCTGTCCAGCACGTATGTATGACTTCTGTGTAGTGTGTAGATAGTTGACTCTTTTCTGTCGGCCATTGAATTGTCTGTCCAGCACGTATGTATGACTTCTGTGTAGTGGGTAGATAGTTGACTCTTTTCTGTCGGCCATTGAATTGTCTGTCCTGCACGTATGTATGACTTCTGTGTAGTGTATAGATAGATAACTCTTTTCTGTCGGCCATTGAATTGTCTGTCCAGCACGTATGTATGACTTCTGTGTAGTGTGTAGATAGTTAACTCTTTTCTGTCGGCCATTGAATTGTATGTCCAGCACGTGTGCATGACTTCTGTGTAGTGTGTAGATAGGTAACTCTTTTCTGTCGGTCATTGAATTGTCTGTCCTGCACGTATGTATGACTTCTGTGTAGTGTGTAGATAGTTAACTCTTTTCTGTTGGCCATTGAATTGTCTGTCCTGTACGTATGTATGACTTCTGTGTAGTGTGTAGATAGTTAACTCTTTTCTGTCGGCCATTGAATTGTCTGTCCTGCACCTATTTGTGACTTCTGTGTAGTGTGTAGATAGTTAACTCTTTTCTGTCGGCCATTGAATTTTCTGTCCTGCACGTATTTATGACTTCTGTGTAGTTTGTAGATAGTTAACTCTTTTCTGTCGGCCATTGAATTTTCTGTCCTGCACGTATGTATGACTTCTGTGTAGTGTGTAGATAGTTAACCCTTTTCTGTCGGCCATTGAATTGTCTGTCCAGCACGTATATATGACTTCTGTGTAGTGTGTAGATAGTTAACTCTTTTCTGTCGGCCATTGAATTGTATGTCCTGCACGTATGTATGACTTCTGTGTAGTGTGTTGATAGTTAACTCTTTTCTGTCGGCCATTGAATTGTCTGTCCTGCACGTATGTATGACTTCTGTGTAGTGTGTAGATAGTTAACTCTTTTTTGTCGGCCATTGAATTGTCTGTCCTGCACGTATTTATGACTTCTGTGTAGTTTGTAGATAGTTAACTCTTTTCTGTCGGCCATTGAATTTTCTGTCCTGCACGTATGTATGACTTCTGTGTAGTGTGTAGATAGTTAACACTTTTCTGTCGGCCATTGAATTGTCTGTCCAGCACGTATGTATGACTTCTGTGTAGTGTGTAGATAGTTAACTCTTTTCTGTCGGCCATTGAATTGTATGTCCTGCACGTATGTATGACTTCTGTGTAGTGTGTAGATAGTTAACTCTTTTCTGTCGGCCATTGAATTGTCTGTCCTGCACGTATGTATGACTTCTGTGTAGTGTGTAGATAGTTAACTCTTTTCTGTCGGCCATTGAATTGTCTGTCCTGCACGTATTTGTGACTTCTGTGTAGTGTGTAGATAGTTAGCTCTTTTCTGTCGGCCATTGAATTGTCTGTCCTCCACGTATGTATGACTTCTGTGTAGTGTGTAGGTAGTTAACTCTTTTCTGTCGGCTATTGAATTTTCTGTCCTGCACGTATTTATGACTTCTGTGTAGTGTGTAGATAGTTAACTCTTTTCTTTCGGCCATTGAATTGTTTGTCCTGCACGTATTTATGTCTTCTGTGTAGTGTGTAGATAGTTGACTCTTTCCTGTCGCCATTGAATTGTATGTCCTGCACGTATGTATGACTTCTGTGTAGTGTGTAGATAGTTAACTCTTTTCTGTAGGCCATTAAATTGTCTGTCCAGCACGTATGTATGACTTCTGTGTAGTGTGTAGATAGCTAACTCTTTTCTGTCGGCCATTGAATTGTATGTCCTGCACGTATGTATGACTTCTGTAGTGTATAGATAGTTAACTCTTTTCTGTCGGCTATTGAATTGTCTGTCCACCACGTATGTATGACTTCTGTGTTGTGTGTAGATAGTTAAATCTTTTCTGTCGGCCATTGAATTGTCTGTCCAGCACGTATATATGACTTCTGTGTTGTGTGTAGATAGTTAAATCTTTTCTGTCGGCCATTGAATTGTCTCTCCTACACGTATGTATGACTTCTGTGTAGTGTGTAGATAGTTAACTCTTTTCTGTCGGCCATTGAATTGTCTGTCCAGCACGTATGTATGACTTCTTTGTAGTGTGTAGATAGTTGACTCTTTTCTGTCGGCCATTGCATTGTCTGCCCTGCACGTATTTATGACTTCTGTGTAGTGTGTAGATAGTTGACTCTTTCCTGTCGCCATTGAATTGTATGTCCTGCACGTATGTATGACTTCTGTGTAGTGTGTAGATAGTTAACTCTTTTCTGTCGGCCATTGCATTGTCTGCCCTGCACGTATGTATGACTTCTGTGTAGTGTGTAGATAGTTGACTCTTTCCTGTCGCCATTGAATTGTATGTCCTGCACGTATGTATGACTTCTGTGTAGTGTGTAGATAGTTAACTCTTTTCTGTAGGCCATTAAATTGTCTGTCCAGCACGTATGTATGACTTCTGTGTAGTGTGTAGATAGTTGACTCTTTTCTGTCGGCCATTGAATTGTCTGTCCAGCACGTATGTATGACTTCTGTGTAGTGAGTAGATAGTTGACTCTTTTTTGTCGGCCATTGAATTGTCTCTCCTGCACGTATGTATGACTTCTGTGTAGTGTGTAGATAGTTAACTCTTTTCTGTCGGCCATTGAATTGTCTGTCCAGCACGTATGTATGACTTCTTTGTAGTGTGTAGATAGTTGACTCTTTTCTGTCGGCCATTGCATTGTCTGCCCTGCACGTATGTATGACTTCTGTGTAGTGTGTAGATAGTTGACTCTTTCCTGTCGCCATTGAATTGTATGTCCTGCACGTATGTATGACTTCTGTGTAGTGTGTAGATAGTTAACTCTTTTCTGTAGGCCATTAAATTGTCTGTCCAGCACGTATGTATGACTTCTGTGTAGTGTGTAGATAGTTGACTCTTTTCTGTCGGCCATTGAATTGTCTGTCCAGCACGTATGTATGACTTCTGTGTAGTGAGTAGATAGTTGACTCTTTTCTGTCGGCCATTGAATTGTCTGTCCTGCACGTGTGTATGACTTCTGTGTAGTGTGTAGATAGTTAACTCATTCCTGTCGGCCATTGAATAGTCTGTCCAGCACGTATGTATGACTTCTGTGTAGTGTGTAGATAGTTGAATCTTTTCCGTCGGCCATTGAATTGTCTGTCCAGCACGTATGTATGACTTTTGTATAGTGTGTAGATAGTTAACTCTTTTCTGTCGGCCATTGAATTGTCTGTCCTGCAAGTATGTATGACTTCTGTGTAGTGTGTAGATAGTTAACTCTTTTTGTCGGCCATTGAATTGTCTGTCCTGCACGTATTTATGACTTCTGTGTAGTTTGTAGATAGTTAAATCTTTTCTGTCGGCCATTGAATTGTCTCTCCTACACGTATGTATGACTTCTGTGTAGTGTGTAGATAGTTAACTCTTTTCTGTCGGCCATTGAATTGTCTGTTCAGCACGTATGTATGACTTCTTTGTAGTGTGTAGATAGTTGACTCTTTTCTGTCGGCCATTGCATTGTCTGCCCTGCACGTATTTATGACTTCTGTGTAGTGTGTAGATAGTTGACTCTTTCCTGTCGCCATTGAATTGTATGTCCTGCACGTATGTATGACTTCTGTGTAGTGTGTAGATAGTTAACCCTTTTCTGTCGGCCATTGCATTGTCTGCCCTGCACGTATTTATGACTTCTGTGTAGTGTGTAGATAGCTAACTCTTTTCTGTCGGCCATTGAATTGTATGTCCTGCACGTATGTATGACTTCTGTGTAGTGTGTAGATAGTTAACTCTTTTCTGTCGGCCATTGAATTGTCTGTCCAGCACGTATGTATGACTTCTTTGTAGTGTGTAGATAGTTGACTCTTTTCTGTCGGCCATTGCATTGTCTGCCCTGCACGTATGTATGACTTCTGTGTAGTGTGTAGATAGTTGACTCTTTCCTGTCGCCATTGAATAGTATGTCCTGCACGTATGTATGACTTCTGTGTAGTGTGTAGATAGTTAACTCTTTTCTGTAGGCCATTAAATTGTCTGTCCAGCACGTATGTATGACTTCTGTGTAGTGTGTAGATAGTTGACTCTTTTCTGTCGGCCATTGAATTGTCTGTCCAGCACGTATGTATGACTTCTGTGTAGTGAGTAGATAGTTGACTCTTTTCTGTCGGCCATTGAATTGTCTCTCCTGCACGTATGTATGACTTCTGTGTAGTGTGTAGATAGTTAACTCTTTTCTGTCGGCCATTGAATTGTCTGTCCAGCACGTATGTATGACTTCTTTGTAGTGTGTAGATAGTTGACTCTTTTCTGTCGGCCATTGCATTGTCTGCCCTGCACGTTTGTATGACTTCTGTGTAGTGTGTAGATAGTTGACTCTTTCCTGTCGCCATTGAATTGTATGTCCTGCACGTATGTATGACTTCTGTGTAGTGTGTAGATAGTTAACTCTTTTCTGTAGGCCATTAAATTGTCTGTCCAGCACGTATGTATGACTTCTGTGTAGTGTGTAGATAGTTGACTCTTTTCTGTCGGCCATTGAATTGTCTGTCAAGCACGTATGTATGACTTCTGTGTAGTGAGTAGATAGTTGACTCTTTTCTGTCGGCCATTTAATTGTCTGTCCTGCACGTGTGTATGACTTCTGTGTAGTGTGTAGATAGTTAACTCCTTCCTGTCGGCCATTGAATAGTCTGTCCAGCACGTATGTATGACTTCTGTGTAGTGTGTAGATAGTTGAATCTTTTCCGTCGGCCATTGAATTGTCTGTCCAGCACGTATGTATGACTTTTGTATAGTGTGTAGATAGTTAACTCTTTTCTGTCGGCCATTGATTTGTCTGTCCTGCAAGTATGTATGACTTCTGTGTAGTGTGTAGATAGTTAACTCTTTTTGTCGGCCATTGAATTGTCTGTCCTGCACGTATTTATGACTTCTGTGTAGTTTGTAGATAGTTAACTCTTTTCTGTCGGCCATTGAATTTTCTGTCCTGCACGTATGTATGACTTCTGTGTAGTGTGTAGATAGTTAACACTTTTCTGTCGGCCATTGAATTGTCTGTCCAGCACGTATGTATGACTTCTGTGTAGTGTGTAGATAGTTAACTCTTTTCTGTCGGCCATTGAATTGTATGTCCTGCACGTATGTATGACTTCTGTGTAGTGTGTAGATAGTTAACTCTTTTCTGTCGGCCATTGAATTGTCTGTCCTGCACGTATGTATGACTTCTGTGTAGTGTGTAGATAGTTAACTCTTTTCTGTCGGCCATTGAATTATCTGTCCTGCACGTATTTGTGACTTCTGTGTAGTGTGTAGATAGTTAGCTCTTTTCTGTCGCAATTGAATTGTTTTTCCTGCACGTATGTATGACTTCTGTGTAGTGTGTAGATAGTTAACTCTTTTCTGTCGGCCATTGAATTGTCTGTCCTGCACGTATTTATGACTTCTGTGTAGTGTGTAGATAGTTAACTCTTTTCTTTCGGCCATTGAATTGTCTGTCCTGCACGTATTTATGACTTCTGTGTTGTTTGTAGATAGTTAACTCTTTTCTGTCGGCCATTGAATTGTCTGTCCTTCACGTATGTATGACTTCTGTGTAGTGTGTAGATAGTTACCTCTTTTCTATCGGCCATTGAATTGTATTTCCTGCACGTATGTATGACTTCTGTAGTGTGTAGATAGTTAACTCTTTTCTGTCGGCTATTGAATTGTCTGTCCACCACGTATGTATGACTTCTGTGTAGTGTGTAGATAGTTAATCTTTTCTGTCGGCCATTGAATTGTCTGTCCACAACGTATGTATGACTTCTGTGTTGTGTGTAGATAGTTAACTCTTTTCTGTCGGCCATTGAATTGTCTGTCCTGCACGTATGTATGACTTCTCTGTAGTGTGTTGATAGCTAACTCTTTTTTGTCGGCCATTGAATTTTCTGTCCTGCACGTATGTATGACTTCTGTGTAGTGTGTAGATAGTTAACTCTTTTCTGTCGGCCATTGAATTGTCTGTCCAGCACGTATGTATGACTTCTTTGTAGTGTGTAGATAGTTGACTCTTTTCTGTCGGCCATTGCATTGTCTGTCCAGCACGTATGTATGACTACTGTGTAGTGTGTAGATAGTTGACTCTTTCCTATCGGCCATTGAATTGTATGTCCTGCACGTATGTATGACTTCTGTGTAGTGTGTAGATAGTTAACTCTTTTCTGTCGGCCATTGAATTGTCTGTCCAGCACGTATGTATGACTTCTGTGTAGTGTGTAGATAGTTGACTCTTTTCTGTCGGCCATTGAATTGTCTGTCCAGCACGTATGTATGACTTCTGTGTAGTGGGTAGATAGTTGACTCTTTTCTGTCGGCCATTGAATTGTCTGTCCTGCACGTATGTATGACTTCTGTGTAGTGTATAGATAGATAACTCTTTTCTTTCGGCCATTGAATTGTCTGTCCAGCACGTATTTATGACTTCAATGTAGTGTGTAGATAGTTGACTCTTTTCTGTCGGCCTTTGAATTGTCTGTCCAGCACGTATGTATGACTTCTGTGTAGTGTGTAGATAGTTAACTCTTTTCTGTCGGCCATTGAATTGTATGTCCAGCACGTGTGCATGACTTCTGTGTAGTGTGTAGATAGATAACTCTTTTCTGTCGGTCATTGAATTGTCTGTCCTGCACGTATGTATGACTTCTGTGTAGTGTGTAGATAGTTAACTCTTTTCTGTTGGCCATTGAATTGTCTGTCCTGTACGTATGTATGACTTCTGTGTAGTGTGTAGATAGTTAACTCTTTTCTGTCGGCCATTGAATTGTCTGTCCTGCACCTATTTGTGACTTCTGTGTAGTGTGTAGATAGTTAACTCTTTTCTGTCGGCCATTGAATTTTCTGTCCTGCACGTATTTATGACTTCTGTGTAGTTTGTAGATAGTTAACTCTTTTCTGTCGGCCATTGAATTTTCTGTCCTGCACGTATGTATGACTTCTGTGTAGTGTGTAGATAGTTAACACTTTTCTGTCGGCCATTGAATTGTCTGTCCAGCACGTATATATGACTTCTGTGTAGTGTGTAGATAGTTAACTCTTTTCTGTCGGCCATTGAATTGTATGTCCTGCACGTATGTATGACTTCTGTGTAGTGTGTTGATAGTTAACTCTTTTCTGTCGGCCATTGAATTGTCTGTCCTGCACGTATGTATGACTTCTGTGTAGTGTGTAGATAGTTAACTCTTTTTTGTCGGCCATTGAATTGTCTGTCCTGCACGTATTTATGACTTCTGTGTAGTTTGTAGATAGTTAACTCTTTTCTGTCGGCCATTGAATTTTCTGTCCTGCACGTATGTATGACTTCTGTGTAGTGTGTAGATAGTTAACACTTTTCTGTCGGCCATTGAATTGTCTGTCCAGCACGTATGTATGACTTCTGTGTAGTGTGTAGATAGTTAACTCTTTTCTGTCGGCCATTGAATTGTCTGTCCTGCACGTATGTATGACTTCTGTGTAGTGTGTAGATAGTTAACTCTTTTCTGTCGGCCATTGAATTATCTGTCCTGCACGTATTTGTGACTTCTGTGTAGTGTGTAGATAGATAGCTCTTTTCTGTCGGCAATTGAATTGTCTGTCCTGCACGTATGTATGACTTCTGTGTAGTGTGTAGATAGCTACCTCTTTTCTATCGGCCATTGAATTGTATGTCCTGCACGTATGTATGACTTCTGTGTAGTGTGTAGATAGCTACCTCTTTTCTATCGGCCATTGAATTGTATGTCCTGCACGTATGTATGACTTCTGTGTAGTGTGTAGATAGTTAACTCTTTTCTGTCGGCCATTGAATTTTCTGTCCTGCACGTATTTATGACTTCTGTGTAGTGTGTAGATAGTTAACTCTTTTCTTTCGGCCATTGAATTGTCTGTCCTGCACGTATGTATGACTTCTGTGTAGTGTGTAGATAGCTACCTCTTTTCTATCGGCCATTGAATTGTATGTCCTGCACGTATGTATGACTTCTGTGTAGTGTGTAGATAGCTACCTCTTTTCTATCGGCCATTGAATTGTATGTCCTGCACGTATGTATGATTTCTGTAGTGTGTAGATAGTTAACTCTTTTCTGTCGGCTATTGAATTGTCTGTCCACAACGTATGTATGACTTCTGTGTTGTGTGTAGATAGTTAACTCTTTTCTGTCGGCCATTGAATTGTCTGTCCAGCACGTATGTATGACTTCTCTGTAGTGTGTTGATAGCTAACTCTTTTTTGTCGGCCATTGAATTTTCTGTCCTGCACGTATGTATGACTTCTGTGTAGTGTGTATATAGTTAACTCTTTTCTGTCGGCCATTGCATTGTCTGTCCAGCACGTATGTATGACTTCTTTGTAGTGTGTAGATAGTTGATTCTTTTCTGTCGGCCATTGCATTGTCTGTCCAGCACGTATGTATGACTTCTGTGTAGTGTGTAGATAGTTGACTCTTTCCTGTCGGCCATTGAATTGTATGTCCTGCACGTATGTATGACTTCTGTGTAGTGTGTAGATAGTTAACTCTTTTCTGTCGGCCATTGAATTGTCTGTCCAGCACGTATGTATGACTTCTGTGTAGTGTGCAGATAGTTGACTCTTTTCTGTCGGCCATTGAATTGTCTGTCCAGCACGTATGTATGACTTCTGTGTAGTGAGTAGATAGTTGACTCTTTTCTGTCGGCCATTGAATTGTCTGTCCTGCACGTATGTATGACTTCTGTGTAGTGTATAGATAGATAACTCTGTTCTGTCGGCCATTGAATTGCCTGTCCAGCACGTATGTATGACTTCAATGTAGTGTGTAGATAGTTGACTCTTTTCTGTCGGCCATTGAATATTCTGTCCTGCACGTATTTATGACTTCTGTGTAGTTTGTAGATCGTTAACTCTTTTATGTCGGCCATTGAATTTTCTGTCCTGCACGTATGTATGACTTCTGTGTAGTGTGTAGATAGTTAACACTTTTCTGTCGGCCATTGAATTGTCTGTCCAGCACGTATATATGACTTCTGTGTAGTGTGTAGATAGTTAACTCTTTTCTGTCGGCCATTGAATTGTATGTCCTGCACGTATGTATGACTTCTGTGTAGTGTGTTGATAGTTAACTCTTTTCTGTCGGCCATTGAATTGTCTGTCCTGCACGTATGTATGACTTCTGTGTAGTACGTAGATAGTTAACTCTTTTTTGTCGGCCATTGAATTGTCTGTCCTGCACGTATTTATGACTTCTGTGTAGTTTGTAGATAGTTAACTCTTTTCTGTCGGCCATTGCATTTTCTGTCCTGCACGTATGTATGACTTCTGTGTAGTGTGTAGATAGTTAACACTTTTCTGTCGGCCATTGAATTGTCTGTCCTGCACGTATGTATGACTTCTGTGTAGTGTGTAGATAGTTAACTCTTTACTGTCGGCCATTGAATTGTATGTCCTGCACGTATGTATGACTTCTGTGTAGTGTGTAGATAGTTAACTCTTTTCTGTCGGCCATTGAATTGTCTGTCCTGCACGTATGTATGACTTCTGTGTAGTGTGTAGATAGTTAACTCTTTTCTGTCGGCCATTGAATTATCTGTCCTGCACGTATTTGTGACTTCTGTGTAGTGTGTAGATAGTTAGCTCTTTTCTGTCGGCAATTGAATTGTCTGTCCTGCACGTATGTATGACTTCTGTTTATTGTGTAGATAGTTAATTCTTTTCTGTCGGCCATTGAATTTTCTGTCCTGCACGTATTTATGACTTCTGTGTAGTGTGTAGATAGTTAATTCTTTTCTTTCGGCCATTGAATTGTCTGTCCTGCACGTATTTATGACTTCTGTGTTGTGTGTAGTTAGTTAACTCTTTCCTGTCGGCCATTGCATTGTCTGTCCAGCACGTATGTATGACTTCTGTGTAGTGTGTAGATAGTTAACTCTTTTCTGTCGGCCATTGAATTGTCTGTCCTGCACGTATGTATGACTTCTGTGTAGTGTGTAGATAGCTACCTCTTTTCTATCGGCCATTGAATTGTATGTCCTGCACGTATGTATGATTTCTGTAGTGTGTAGATAGTTAACTCTTTTCTGTCGGCTATTGAATTGTCTGTCCACAACGTATGTATGACTTCTGTGTTGTGTGTAGATAGTTAACTCTTTTCTGTCGGCCATTGAATTGTCTGTCCTGCACGTATGTATGACTTCTCTGTAGTGTGTTGATAGCTAACTTTTTTTTGTCGGCCATTGAATTTTCTGTCCTGCACGTATGTATGACTTCTGTGTAGTGTGTATATAGTTAACTCTTTTCTGTCGGCCATTGAATTGTCTGTCCAGCACGTATGTATGACTTCTTTGTAGTGTGTAGATAGTTGACTCTTTTCTGTCGGCCATTGCATTGTCTGTCCAGCACGTATGTATGACTTCTGTGTAGTGTGTAGATAGATGACTCTTTCCTGTCGGCCATTGAATTGTATGTCCTGCACGTATGTATGACTTCTGTGTAGTTTGTAGATAGTTAACTCTTTTATGTCGGCCATTGAATTGTCTGTCCAGCACGTATGTATGACTTCTGTGTAGTGTGCAGATAGTTGACTCTTTTCTGTCGGCCATTGCATTGTCTGTCCAGCACGTATGTATGACTTCTGTGTAGTGTGTAGATAGTTGACTCTTTCCTGTCGGCCATTGAATTGTATGTCCTGCACGTATGTATGACTTCTGTGTAGTGTGTAGATAGTTAACTCTTTTCTGTCGGCCATTGAATTGTCTGTCCAGCACGTATGTATGACTTCAATGTAGTGTGTAGATAGTTGACTCTTTTCTGTCGGCCATTGAATTTTCTGTCCTGCACGTATTTATGACTTCTGTGTAGTTTGTAGATAGTTAACTCTTTTCTGTCGGCCATTGAATTTTCTGTCCTGCACGTATGTATGACTTCTGTGTAGTGTGTAGATAGTTAACACTTTTCTGTCGGCCATTGAATTGTCTGTCCAGCACGTATATATGACTTCTGTGTAGTGTGTAGATAGTTAACTCTTTTCTGTCGGCCATTGAATTGTATGTCCTGCACGTATGTATGACTTCTGTGTAGTGTGTTGATAGTTAACTCTTTTCTGTCGGCCATTGAATTGTCTGTCCTGCACGTATGTATGACTTCTGTGTAGTGTGTAGATAGTTAACTCTTTTTTGTCGGCCATTGAATTGTCTGTCCTGCACGTATTTATGACTTCTGTGTAGTTTGTAGATAGTTAACTCTTTTCTGTCGGCCATTGCATTTTCTGTCCTGCACGTATGTATGACTTCTGTGTAGTGTGTAGATAGTTAACACTTTTCTGTCGGCCATTGAATTGTCTGTCCTGCACGTATGTATGACTTCTGTGTAGTGTGTAGATAGTTAACTCTTTTCTGTCGGCCATTGAATTGTATGTCCTGCACGTATGTATGACTTCTGTGTAGTGTGTAGATAGTTAACTCTTTTCTGTCGGCCATTGAATTGTCTGTCCTGCACGTATGTATGACTTCTGTGTAGTGTGTAGATAGTTAACTCTTTTCTGTCGGCCATTGAATTATCTGTCCTGCACGTATTTGTGACTTCTGTGTAGTGTGTAGATAGTTAGCTCTTTTCTGTCGGCAATTGAATTGTCTGTCCTGCACGTATGTATGACTTCTGTTTAGTGTGTAGATAGTTAATTCTTTTCTGTCGGCCATTGAATTTTCTGTCCTGCACGTATTTATGACTTCTGTGTAGTGTGTAGATAGTTAATTCTTTTCTTTCGGCCATTGAATTGTCTGTCCTGCACGTATTTATGACTTCTGTGTTGTGTGTAGTTAGTTAACTCTTTCCTGTCGGCCATTGCATTGTCTGTCCAGCACGTATGTATGACTTCTGTGTAGTGTGTAGATAGTTAACTCTTTTCTGTCGGCCATTGAATTGTCTGTCCTGCACGTATGTATGACTTCTGTGTAGTGTGTAGATAGCTACCTCTTTTCTATCGGCCATTGAATTGTATGTCCTGCACGTATGTATGATTTCTGTAGTGTGTAGATAGTTAACTCTTTTCTGTCGGCTATTGAATTGTCTGTCCACAACGTATGTATGACTTCTGTGTTGTGTGTAGATAGTTAACTCTTTTCTGTCGGCCATTGAATTGTCTGTCCTGCACGTATGTATGACTTCTCTGTAGTGTGTTGATAGCTAACTCTTTTTTGTCGGCCATTGAATTTTCTGTCCTGCACGTATGTATGACTTCTGTGTAGTGTGTATATAGTTAACTCTTTTCTGTCGGCCATTGAATTGTCTGTCCAGCACGTATGTATGACTTCTGTGTAGTGTGTAGATAGTTGACTCTTTCCTGTCGGCCATTGAATTGTATGTCCTGCACGTATGTATGACTTCTGTGTAGTGAGTAGATAGTTGACTCTTTTCTGTCGGCCATTGAATTATCTGTCCTGCACGTATGTATGACTTCTGTGTAGTGTATAGATAGATAACTCTTTTCTGTCGGCCATTGGATTGTCTGTCCAGCACGTATGTATGACTTCAATGTAGTGTGTAGATAGTTGACTCTTTTCTGTCGGCCATTGAATTTTCTGTCCTGCACGTATTTATGACTTCTGTGTAGTTTGTAGATAGTTAACTCTTTTCTGTCGGCCATTGAATTTTCTGTCCTGCACGTATGTATGACTTCTGTGTAGTGTGTAGATAGTTAAAACTTTCTGTCGGCCATTGAATTGTCTGTCCAGCACGTATATATGACTTCTGTGTAGTGTGTAGATAGTTAACTCTTTTCTGTCGGCCATTGAATTGTATGTCCTGCACGTATGTATGACTTCTGTGTAGTGTGTTGATAGTTAACTCTTTTCTGTCGGCCATTGAATTGTCTGTCCTGCACGTATGTATGACTTCTGTGTAGTGTGTAGATAGTTAACTCTTTTTTGTCGGCCATTGAATTGTCTGTCCTGCACGTATTTATGACTTCTGTGTAGTTTGTAGATAGTTAACTCTTTTCTGTCGGCCATTGCATTTTCTGTCCTGCACGTATGTATGACTTCTGTGTAGTGTGTAGATAGTTAACACTTTTCTGTCGGCCATTGAATTGTCTGTCCTGCACGTATGTATGACTTCTGTGTAGTGTGTAGATAGTTAACTCTTTTCTGTCGGCCATTGAATTGTATGTCCTGCACGTATGTATGACTTCTGTGTAGTGTGTAGATAGTTAACTCTTTTCTGTCGGCCATTGAATTGTCTGTCCTGCACGTATGTATGACTTCTGTGTAGTGTGTAGATAGTTAACTCTTTTCTGTCGGCCATTGAATTATCTGTCCTGCACGTATTTGTGACTTCTGTGTAGTGTGTAGATAGTTAGCTCTTTTCTGTCGGCAATTGAATTGTCTGTCCTGCACGTATGTATGACTTCTGTTTAGTGTGTAGATAGTTAATTCTTTTCTGTCGGCCATTGAATTTTCTGTCCTGCACGTATTTATGACTTCTGTGTTGTGTGTAGTTAGTTAACTCTTTCCTGTCGGCCATTGCATTGTCTGTCCAGCACGTATGTATGACTTCTGTGTAGTGTGTAGATAGTTAACTCTTTTCTGTCGGCCATTGAATTGTCTGTCCTGCACGTATGTATGACTTCTGTGTAATGTGTAGATAGCTACCTCTTTTCTATCGGCCATTGAATTGTATGTCCTGCACGTATGTATGATTTCTGTAGTGTGTAGATAGTTAACTCTCTTCTGTCGGCTATTGAATTGTCTGTCCACAACGTATGTATGACTTCTGTGTTGTGTGTAGATAGTTAACTCTTTTCTGTCGGCCATTGAATTGTCTGTCCTGCACGTATGTATGACTTCTCTGTAGTGTGTTGATAGCTAACTCTTTTTTGTCGGCCATTGAATTTTCTGTCCTGCACGTATGTATGACTTCTGTGTAGTGTGTATATAGTTAACTCTTTTCTGTCGGCCATTGAATTGTCTGTCCAGCACGTATGTATGACTTCTTTGTAGTGTGTAGATAGTTGACTCTTTTCTGTCGGCCATTGCATTGTCTGTCCAGCACGTATGTATGACTTCTGTGTAGTGTGTAGATAGTTGACTCTTTCCTGTCGGCCATTGAATTGTATGTCCTGCACGTATGTATGACTTCTGTGTAGTGAGTAGATAGTTGACTCTTTTCTGTCGGCCATTGAATTGTCTGTCCTGCACGTATGTATGACTTCTGTGTAGTGTATAGATAGATAACTCTTTTCTGTCGGCCATTGAATTGTCTGTCCAGCACGTATGTATGACTTCAATGTAGTGTGTAGATAGTTGACTCTTTTCTGTCGGCCATTGAATTTTCTGTCCTGCACGTATTTATGACTTCTGTGTAGTTTGTAGATAGTTAACTCTTTTCTGTCGGCCATTGAATTTTCTGTCCTGCACGTATGTATGACTTCTGTGTAGTGTGTAGATAGTTAACACTTTTCTGTCGGCCATTGAATTGTCTGTCCAGCACGTATATATGACTTCTGTGTAGTGTGTAGATAGTTAACTCTTTTCTGTCGGCCATTGAATTGTATGTCCTGCACGTATGTATGACTTCTGTGTAGTGTGTTGATAGTTAACTCTTTTCTGTCGGCCATTGAATTGTCTGTCCTGCACGTATGTATGACTTCTGTGTAGTGTGTAGATAGTTAACTCTTTTTTGTCGGCCATTGAATTGTCTGTCCTGCACGTATTTATGACTTCTGTGTAGTTTGTAGATAGTTAACTCTTTTCTGTCGGCCATTGAATTTTCTGTCCTGCACGTATGTATGACTTCTGTGTAATGTGTAGATAGTTAACACTTTTCTGTCGGCCATTGAATTGTCTGTCCAGCACGTATGTATGACTTCTGTGTAGTGTGTAGATAGTTAACTCTTTTCTGTCGGCCATTGAATTGTATGTCCTGCACGTATGTATGACTTCTGTGTAGTGTGTAGATAGTTAACTCTTTTCTGTCGGCCATTGAATTGTCTGTCCTGCACGTATGTATGACTTCTGTGTAGTGTGTAGATAGTTAACTCTTTTCTGTCGGCCATTGAATTATCTGTCCTGCACGTATTTGTGACTTCTGTGTAGTGTGTAGATAGTTAGCTCTTTTCTGTCGGCAATTGAATTTTCTGTCCTGCACGTATTTATGACTTCTGTGTAGTGTGTAGATAGTTAACTCTTTTCTTTCGGCCATTGAATTGTCTGTCCTGCACGTATTTATGACTTCTGTGTTGTGTGTAGTTAGTTAACTCTTTCCTGTCGGCCATTGAATTGTCTGTCCAGCACGTATGTATGACTTCTGTGTAGTGTGTAGATAGTTAACTCTTTTCTGTCGGCCATTGAATTGTCTCTCCAGCACGTATGTATGACTTCTGTGTAGTGTGTAGATAGTTAACTCTTTTCTGTCGGCCATTGAATTGTCTGTCCAGCACGTATGTATGACTTCTTTGTAGTGTGTAGATAGTTGACTCTTTTCTGTCGGCCATTGCATTGTCTGTCCAGCACGTATGTATGACTACTGTGTAGTGTGTAGATAGTTGACTCTTTCCTATCGGCCATTGAATTGTATGTCCTGCACGTATGTATGACTTCTGTGTAGTGTGTAGATAGTTAACTCTTTTCTGTCGGCCATTGAATTGTCTGTCCAGCACGTATGTATGACTTCTGTGTAGTGTATAGATAGTTGACTCTTTTCTGTCGGCCATTGAATTGTCTGTCCAGCACGTATGTATGACTTCTGTGTAGTGGGTAGATAGTTGACTCTTTTCTGTCGGCCATTGAATTGTCTGTCCTGCACGTATGTATGACTTCTGTGTAGTGTATAGATAGATAACTCTTTTCTGTCGGCCATTGAATTGTCTGTCCAGCACGTATGTATGACTTCAATGTAGTGTTTAGATAGTTGACTCTTTTCTGTCGGCCATTGAATTGTCTGTCCAGCACGTATGTATGACTTCTGTGTAGTGTGTAGATAGTTAACTCTTTTCTGTCGGCCATTGAATTGTATGTCCAGCACGTGTGCATGACTTCTGTGTAGTGTGTAGATAGGAAACTCTTTTCTGTCGGTCATTGAATTGTCTGTCCTGCACGTATGTATGACTTCTGTGTAGTGTGTAGATAGTTAACTCTTTTCTGTTGGCCATTGAATTGTCTGTCCTGTACGTATGTATGACTTCTGTGTAGTGTGTAGATAGTTAACTCTTTTCTGTCGGCCATTGAATTGTCTGTCCTGCACCTATTTGTGACTTCTGTGTAGTGTGTAGATAGTTAACTCTTTTCTGTCGGCCATTGAATTTTCTGTCCTGCACGTATTTATGACTTCTGTGTAGTTTGTAGATAGTTAACTCTTTTCTGTCGGCCATTGAATTTTCTGTCCTGCACGTATTTATGACTTCTGTGTAGTGTGTAGATAGTTAACACTTTTCTGTCGGCCATTGAATTGTCTGTCCAGCACGTATATATGACTTCTGTGTAGTGTGTAGATAGTTAACTCTTTTCTGTCGGCCATTGAATTGTATGTCCTGCACGTATGTATGACTTCTGTGTAGTGTGTTGATAGTTAACTCTTTTCTGTCGGCCATTGAATTGTCTGTCCTGCATGTATGTATGACTTCTGTGTAGTGTATAGATAGTTAACTCTTTTTTGTCGGCCATTGAATTGTCTGTCCTGCACGTATTTATGACTTCTGTGTAGTTTGTAGATAGTTAACTCTTTTCTGTCGGCCATTGAATTTTCTGTCCTGCACGTATGTATGACTTCTGTGTAGTGTGTAGATAGTTAACACTTTTCTGTCGGCCATTGAATTGTCTGTCCAGCACGTATGTATGACTTCTGTGTAGTGTGTAGATAGTTAACTCTTTTCTGTCGGCCATTGAATTGTATGTCCTGCACGTATGTATGACTTCTGTGTAGTGTGTAGATAGTTAGCTCTTTTCTGTCGGCCATTGAATTGTCTGTCCTGCACGTATGTATGACTTCTGTGTAGTGTGTAGATAGTTAACTCTTTTCTGTCGGCCATTGAATTATCTGTCCTGCACGTATTTGTGACTTCTGTGTAGTGTGTAGATAGTTAGCTCTTTTCTGTCGGCAATTGAATTGTCTGTCCTGCACGTATGTATGACTTCTGTGTAGTGTGTAGATAGTTAACTCTTTTATGTCGGCCATTGAATTTTCTGTCCTGCGCGTATTTATGACTTCTGTGTAGTGTGTAGATAGTTAACTCTTTTCTGTCGGCCATTGAATTGTCTGTCCTGCACGTATTTATGACTTCTCTGTTGTGTGTAGATAGTTAACTCTTTCCTGTCGGCCATTGAATTGTCTGTCCAGCACGTATGTATGACTTCTGTGTAGTGTGTAGATAGTTAACTCTTTTCTGTCGGCCATTGAATTGTCTGTCCTGCACGTATGTATGACTTCTGTGTAGTGTGTAGATAGCTACCTCTTTTCTATCGGCCATTGAATTGTATGTCCTGCACGTATGTATGATTTCTGTAGTGTGTAGATAGTTAACTCTTTTCTGTCGGCTATTGAATTGTCTGTCCACAACGTATGTATGACTTCTGTGTTGTGTGTAGATAGTTAACACTTTTCTGTCGGCCATTGAATTGTCTGTCCAGCACGTATATATGACTTCTGTGTAGTGTGTAGATAGTTAACTCTTTTCTGTCGGCCATTGAATTGTATGTCCTGCACGTATGTATGACTTCTGTGTAGTGTGTAGATAGTTAACTCTTTTTTGTCGGCCATTGAATTGTCTGTCCTGCACGTATTTATGACTTCTGTGTAGTTTGTAGATAGTTAACTCTTTTCTGTCGGCCATTGAATTTTCTGTCCTGCACGTATGTTTGACTTCTGTGTAGTGTGTAGATAGTTAACACTTTTCTGTCGGCAATTGAATTGTCTGTCCTGCACGTATGTATGACTTCTGTTTAATGTGTAGATAGTTAATTCTTTTCTGTCTGCCATTGAATTTTCTGTCCTGCACGTATCTATGACTTCTGTGTAGTGTGTAGATAGTTAACTCTTTTCTTTCGGCCATTGAATTGTCTGTTCTGCACGTATTTATGACTTCTGTGTTGTGTGTAGTTAGTTAACTCTTTCCTGTCGGCCATTGAATTGTCTGTCCAGCACGTATGTATGACTTCTGTGTAGTGTGTAGATAGTTAACTCTTTTCTGTCGGCCATTGAATTGTCTGTCCTGCACGTATGTATGACTTCTGTGTAGTGTGTAGATAGTTAACTCTTTTCTGTCGGCCATTGAATTGTATGTCCTGCACGTATGTATGACTTCTGTGTAGTGTGTAGATAGTTAACTCTTTTCTGTCGGCCATTGAATTGTCTGTCCAGCACGTATGTATGACTTCTGTGTAGTGTGCAGATAGTTGAATCTTTTCTGTCGGCCATTGAAATGTCTGTCCAGCACGTATGTATGACTTCTGTGTAGTGAGTAGATAGTTGACTCTTTTCTGTCGGCCATTGAATTGTCTGTCCTGCACGTATGTATGACTTCTGTGTAGTGTATAGATAGATAACTCTTTTCTGTCGGCCATTGAATTGTCTGTCCAGCACGTATGTATGACCTCAATGTAGTGTGTAGATAGTTGACTCTTTTCTGTCGGTCATTGAATTGTCTGTCCAGCACGTATGTATGACTTCTGTGTAGTGTGTAGATAGTTAACTCTTTTCTGTCGTCCATTGATTTGTCTGTCCAGCACGTATGTATGACTTCTGTGTAGTGTGTAGATAGTTAACTCTTTTCTGTCGGCCATTGAATTGTCTGTCCTGCACGTATGTATGACTTCTGTGTAGTGTGTAGATAGCTACCTCTTTTCTATCGGCCATTGAATTGTATGTCCTGCACGTATGTATGATTTCTGTAGTGTGTAGATAGTTAACTCTTTTCTGTCGGCTATTGAATTGTCTGTCCACAACGTATGTATGACTTCTGTGTTGTGTGTAGATAGTTAACTCTTTTCTGTCGGCCATTGAATTGTCTGTCCTGCACGTATGTATGACTTCTCTGTAGTGTGTTGATAGCTAACTCTTTTTTGTCGGCCATTGAATTTTCTGTTCTGCACCTATGTATGACTTCTGTGTAGTGTGTATATAGTTAACTCTTTTCTGTCGGCCATTGAATTGTCTGTCCAGCACGTATGTATGACTTCTTTGTAGTGTGTAGATAGTTGACTCTTTTCTGTCGGCCATTGCATTGTCTGTCCAGCACGTATGTATGACTTCTGTGTAGTGTGTAGATAGTTGACTCTTTCCTGTCGGCCATTGAATTGTATGTCCTGCACGTATGTATGACTTCTGTGTAGTGTGTAGATAGTTAACTCTTTTCTGTCGGCCATTGAATTGTCTGTCCAGCACGTATGTATGACTTCTGTGTAGTGTGCAGATAGTTGACTCTTTTCTGTCGGCCATTGAATTGTCTGTCCAGCACGTATGTATGACTTCTGTGTAGTGTGTAGATAGTTGACTCTTTTCTGTTGGCCATTGAATTGTCTGTCCTGCACGTATGTATGACTTCTGTGTAGTGTATAGATAGATAACTCTTTTCTGTCGGCCATTGAATTGTCTGTCCAGCACGTATGTATGACTTCAATGTAGTATGTAGATAGTTGACTCTTTTCTGTAGGCCATTGAATTGTCTGTCCAGCACGTATGTATGACTTCTGTGTAGTGTGTAGATAGTTAACTCTTTTCTGTCGTCCATTGATTTGTCTGTCCAGCACGTATGTATGACTTCTGTGTAGTGAGTAGATAGTTGACTCTTTTCTGTCGGCCATTGAATTGTCTGTCCTGCACGTATGTATGACTTCTGTGTAGTGTATAGATAGATAACTCTTTTCTGTCGGCCATTGAATTGTCTGTCCAGCACGTATGTATGACTTCAATGTAGTGAGTAGATAGTTGACTCTTTTCTGACGGCCATTGAATTGTCTGTCCTGCACGTATGTATGACTTCTGTGTAGTGTATAGATAGATAACTCTTTTCTGTCGGCCATTGAATTGTCTGTCCAGCACGTATGTATGACTTCAATGTAGTGTGTAGATAGTTGACTCTTTTCTGTCGGCCATTAAATTGTCTGTCCAGCACGTATGTATGACTTCTGTGTAGTGTGTAGATAGTTAACACTTTTCTGTCGGATATTGAATTGTATGTCCAGCACATGTGCATGACTTCTGTGTAGTGTGTAGATAGTTAACTCTTTTCTGTCGGTCATTGAATTGTCTGTCCTGCACGTATGTATGACTTCTGTGTAGTGTGTAGATAGTTAACTCTTTTCTGTTGGCCATTGAATTGTCTGTCCTGTACGTATGTATGACTTCTGTGTAGTGTGTAGATAGTTAACTCTTTTCTGTCGGCCATTGAATTGTCTGTCCTGCACCTATTTGTGACTTCTGTGTAGTGTGTAGATAGTTAGCTCTTTTCTGTCGGCCATTGAATTTTCTGTCCTGCACGTATGTATGACTTCTGTGTAGTGTGTAGATAGTTAACTCTTTTCTGTCGGCCATTGAATTTTTTGTCCTGCACGTATTTATGACTTCTGTGTAGTTTGTAGATAGTTTACTCTTTTCTGTCGGCCATTGAATTTTCTGTCCTGCACGTATGTATGATTTCTGTAGTGTGTAGATAGTTAACTCTTTTCTGTCGGCTATTGAATTGTCTGTCCACAACGTATGTATGACTTCTGTGCTGTGTGTAGATAGTTAACTCTTTTCTGTCGGCCATTGAATTGTCTGTCCTGCACGTATGTATGACTTCTCTGTAGTGTGTTGATAGCTAACTCTTTTTTGTCGGCCATTGAATTTTCTGTCCTGCACGTATGTATGACTTCTGTGTAGTGTGTATATAGTTAACTCTTTTCTGTCGGCCATTGAATTGTCTGTCCAGCACGTATGTATGACTTCTGTGTAGTGTGTAGATAGTTGACTCTTTTCTGTCGGCCATTGAATTGTATGTCCTGCACGTATGTATGACTTCTGTGTAGTGTGTAGATAGTTAACTCTTTTCTGTCGGCCATTGAATTGTCTGTCCAGCACGTATGTATGACTTCTGTGTAGTGTGCAGATAGTTGACTCTTTTCTGTCGGCCATTGAATTGTCTGTCCAGCACGTATGTATGACTTCTGTGTAGTGAGTAGATAGTTGACTCTTTTCTGTCGGCCATTGAATTGTCTGTCCTGCACGTATGTATGACTTCTCTGTAGTGTGTTGATAGCTAACTGTTTTTTGTCGGCCATTGAATTGTCTGTCCTGCACGTATGTATGACTTCTGTGTAGTGTGTAGATAGTTAACTCTTTTCTGTCGGCCATTGAATTGTCTGTCCAGCACGTATGTATGACTTCTTTGTAGTGTGTAGATAGTTGACTCTTTTCTGTCGGCCATTGCATTGTCTGTCCAGCACGTATGTATGACTTCTGTGTAGTGTGTAGATAGTTGACTCTTTCCTGTCGGCCATTGAATTGTATGTCCTGCACGTATGTATGACTTCTGTGTAGTGTGTAGATAGTTAACTCTTTTCTGTCGGCCATTGAATTTTCTGTCCAGCACGTATGTATGACTTCTGTGTAGTGTGTAGATAGTTGACTCATTTCTGTCGGCCATTGAATTGTATGTCCAGCATGTATGTATGACTTCTGTGTAGTGAGTAGATAGTTGACTCTTTTCTGTCGGCCATTGAATTGTCTGTCCTTCACGTATGTATGACTTCTGTGTAGTGTGTAGATAGATAACTCTTTTCTGTCGGCCATTGAATTGTCTGTCCAGCACGTATGTATGACTTCAATGTAGTGTGTAGATAGTTGACTCTTTTCTGTCGGCCATTGAATTGTCTGTCCAGCACGTATGTATGATTTCTGTGTAGTGTGTAGATAGTTAACTCTTTTCTGTCGTCCATTGATTTGTCTGTCCAGCACGTATGTATGACTTCTGTGTAGTGTGTAGATAGTTAACACTTTTCTGTCGGCCATTGAATTGTATGTCCAGCACGTGTGCATGACTTCTGTGTAGTGTGTAGATAGGTAATTCTTTTCTGTCGGTCATTGAATTGTCTGTCCTGCACGTATGTATGACTTCTGTGTAGTGTGTAGATAGTTAACTCTTTTCTGTTGGCCATTGAATTTTCTGTCCTGTACGTATGTATGACTTCTGTGTAGTGTGTAGATAGTTATCTCTTTTCTGTCGGCCATTGAATTGTCTGTCCTGCACCTATTGTGACTTCTGTGTAGTGTGTAGATAGTTAGCTCTTTTCTGTCGGCCATTGAATTTTCTGTCCTGCACGTATGTATGACTTCTGTGTAGTGTGTAGATAGTTAACTCTTTTCTGTCGGCCATTGAATTTTCTGTCCTGCACGTATGTATGACTTCTGTGTAGTGTGTAGATAGTTAACACTTTTCTGTCGGCCATTGAATTGTCTGTCCTGCACGTATGTATGACTTCTGTGTAGTGTGTAGATAGTTAACTCTTTCCTGTCGGCCATTGAATTGTCTGTCCAGCACGTATGTATGACTTCTGTGGAGTGTGTAGATAGTTGACTCTTTTCCGTCGGCCATTGAATTGTCTGTCCTGCACGTATGTATGAATTCTGTGTAGTGTGTAGATAGTTGACTCTTTTCTGTCGGCCATTGAATTGTCTGTCCAGCACGTATGTATGACTTCTGTGTAGTGTGTAGATAGTTAACTCTTTTCTGTCGGCCATTGAATTGTCTGTCCTGCACGTATGTATGACTTCTGTGTAGTGTGTAGATAGTTAACTCTTTCCTGTCGGCTATTGAATTGTCTGTCCAGCACGTATGTATGACTTCTGTGTAGTGTGTAGATAGTTGACACTTTTCCGTCGGCCATTGAATTGTCTGTCCAGGACGTATGTATGACTTTTGTATAGTGTGTAGATAGTTAACTCTTTTCTGTCGGCCATTGAATTGTCTGTCCTGCACGTATGTATGACTACTGTGTAATGTGTAGATAGTTAACTCTTTTTGTCGGCCATTGAATTGTCTGGCCTGCACGTATTTATGACTTCTGTGTAGGGTGTAGATAGTTAACTCTTTTCGGTCGGCCATTGAATTGTCTGTCCAACACGTATGTATGACTTCTGTGTAGTGTGGAGATAGTTAACTCTTTTCTGTCGGCCATTGAAATGTCTGTCCATCACGTATGTATGACTTCTGTGTAATGTGTAGATAGTTAACTCTTTTCTCTCGGCCATTAAATTGTCTGTCCTGCACCTATTTGTGAATTCTGTGTAGTGTGTAGATAGTTAGCTCTTTTCTGTCGGCCATTGAATGTTCTGTCCTGCACGTATGTATGACTTCTTTGTAGTGTGTAGATAGTTAACTCTTTTCTGTCGGCCATTGAATTTTCTGTCCTGCACGTATTTATGACTTCTGTGTAGTTTGTAGATAGTTAACTCTTTTCTGTCGGCCATTGAATTTTCTGTCCTGCACGTATGTATGACTTCTGTGTAGTGTGTAGATAGTTAACACTTTTCTGTCGGCCATTGAATTGTCTGTCCAGCACGTATATATGACTTCTGTGTAGTGTGTAGATAGTTAACTCTTTTCTGTCGGCCATTGAATTGTATGTCCTGCACGTATGTATGACTTCTGTGTAGTGTGTAGATAGTTAGCTCTTTTCTGTCGGCAATTGAATTGTCTGTCCTGCACGTATGTATGACTTCTGTGTAGTGTGTAGATAGTTAACTCTTTTCTGTCGGCCATTGAATTTTCTGACCTGCACGTATTTATGACTTCTGTGTAGTGTGTAGATAGTTAACTCTTTTCTTTCAGCCATTGAATTGTCTGTCCTGCAAGTATTTATGACTTCTGTGTAGTGTGTAGATAGTTAACTCTTTCCTGTCGGCCATTGAATTGTCTGTCCAGCACGTATGTATGACTTCTGTGTAGTGTGTAGATAGTTAACTCTTTTCTGTCGGCCATTGAATTGTCTGTCCTGCACGTATGTATGACTTCTGTGTAGTGTGTAGATAGCTACCTCTTTTCTATCGGCCATTGAATTGTATGTCCTGCACGTATGTATGACTTTTGTAGTGTGTAGATAGTTAACTCTTTTCTGTCGGCTATTGAATTGTCTGTCCACCACGTATGTATGACTTCTGTGTAGTGTGTAGATAGTTAATCTTTTCTGTCGGCCATTGAATTGTCTGTCCACAACGTATGTATGACTTCTGTGTTGTGTGTAGATAGTTAACTCTTTTCTGTCGGCCATTGAATTGTCTGTCCTGCACGTATGTATGACTTCTCTGTAGTGTGTTGATAGCTAACTGTTTTTTGTCGGCCATTGAATTGTCTGTCCTGCACGTATGTATGACTTCTGTGTAGTGTGTAGATAGTTAACTCTTTTCTGTCGGCCATTGAATTGTCTGTCCAGCAAGTATGTATGACTTCTTTGTAGTGTGTAGATAGTTGACTCTTTTCTGTCGGCCATTGCATTGTCTGTCCAGCACGTATGTATGACTTCTGTGTAGTGTGTAGATAGTTGACTCTTTCCTGTCGGCCATTGAATTGTATGTCCTGCAAGTATGTATGACTTCTGTGTAGTGTGTAGATAGTTAACTCTTTTCTGTCGGCCATTGAATTATCTGTCCAGCACGTATGTATGACTTCTGTGTAGTGTGTATATAGTTGACTCTTTTCTGTCGGCCATTGAATTGTATGTCCAGCATGTATGTATGACTTCTGTGTAGTGAGTAGATAGTTGACTCTTTTCTGTCGGCCATTGAATTGTCTGTCCTGCACGTATGTATGACTTCTGTGTAGTGTGTAGATAGATAACTCTTTTCTGTCGGCCATTGAATTGTCTGTCCAGCACGTATGTATGACTTCAATGTAGTGTGTAGATAGTTGACTCTTTTCTGTCGGCCATTGAATTGTCTGTCCAGCACGTATGTATGATTTCTGTGTAGTGTGTAGATAGTTAACTCTTTTCTGTCGTCCATTGATTTGTCTGTCCAGCACGTATGTATGACTTCTGTGTAGTGTGTAGATAGTTAACACTTTTCTGTCGGCCATTGAATTGTATGTCCAGCACGTGTGCATGACTTCTGTGTAGTGTGTAGATAGGTAATTCTTTTCTGTCGGTCATTGAATTGTCTGTCCTGCACGTATGCATGACTTCTGTGTAGTGTGTAGATAGTTAACTATTTCCTGTCGGCCATTGAATTGTCTGTCCAGCACGTATGTATGACTTCTGTGTAGTGTGTAGATAGTTGACACTTTTCCGTCGGCCATTGAATTGTCTGTCCAGGACGTATGTATGACTTTTGTATAGTGTGTAGATAGTTAACTCTTTTCTGTCGCCATTGAATTGTCTGTCCTGCACGTATGTATGACTACTGTGTAATGTGTAGATAGTTAACTCTTTTTGTCGGCCATTGAATTGTCTGGCCTGCACGTATTTATGACTTCTGTGTAGGGTGTAGATAGTTAACTCTTTTCGGTCGGCCATTGAATTGTCTGTCCAACACGTATGTATGACTTCTGTGTAGTGTGGAGATAGTTAACTCTTTTCTGTCGGCCATTGAAATGTCTGTCCATCACGTATGTATGACTTCTGTGTAATGTGTAGATAGTTAACTCTTTTCTCTCGGCCATTAAATTGTCTGTCCTGCACCTATTTGTGAATTCTGTGTAGTGTGTAGATAGTTAGCTCTTTTCTGTCGGCCATTGAATTTTCTGTCCTGCACGTATGTATGACTTCTTTGTAGTGTGTAGATAGTTAACTCTTTTCTGTCGGCCATTGAATTTTCTGTCCTGCACGTATTTATGACTTCTGTGTAGTTTGTAGATAGTTAACTCTTTTCTGTCGGCCATTGAATTTTCTGTCCTGCACGTATGTATGACTTCTGTGTAGTGTGTAGATAGTTAACACTTTTCTGTCGGCCATTGAATTGTCTGTCCAGCACGTATATATGACTTCTGTGTAGTGTGTAGATAGTTAACTCTTTTCTGTCGGCCATTGAATTGTATGTCCTGCACGTATGTATGACTTCTGTGTAGTGTGTAGATAGTTAGCTCTTTTCTGTCGGCAATTGAATTGTCTGTCCTGCACGTATGTATGACTTCTGTGTAGTGTGTAGATAGTTAACTCTTTTCTGTCGGCCATTGAATTTTCTGACCTGCACGTATTTATGACTTCTGTGTAGTGTGTAGATAGTTAACTCTTTTCTTTCAGCCATTGAATTGTCTGTCCTGCAAGTATTTATGACTTCTGTGTAGTGTGTAGATAGTTAACTCTTTCCTGTCGGCCATTGAATTGTCTGTCCAGCACGTATGTATGACTTCTGTGTAGTGTGTAGATAGTTAACTCTTTTCTGTCGGCCATTGAATTGTCTGTCCTGCACGTATGTATGACTTCTGTGTAGTGTGTAGATAGCTACCTCTTTTCTATCGGCCATTGAATTGTATGTCCTGCACGTATGTATGACTTTTGTAGTGTGTAGATAGTTAACTCTTTTCTGTCGGCTATTGAATTGTCTGTCCACCACGTATGTATGACTTCTGTGTAGTGTGTAGATAGTTAATCTTTTCTGTCGGCCATTGAATTGTCTGTCCACAACGTATGTATGACTTCTGTGTTGTGTGTAGATAGTTAACTCTTTTCTGTCGGCCATTGAATTGTCTGTCCTGCACGTATGTATGACTTCTCTGTAGTGTGTTGATAGCTAACTGTTTTTTGTCGGCCATTGAATTGTCTGTCCTGCACGTATGTATGACTTCTGTGTAGTGTGTAGATAGTTAACTCTTTTCTGTCGGCCATTGAATTGTCTGTCCAGCACGTATGTATGACTTCTTTGTAGTGTGTAGATAGTTGACTCTTTTCTGTCGGCCATTGCATTGTCTGTCCAGCACGTATGTATGACTTCTGTGTAGTGTGTAGATAGTTGACTCTTTCCTGTCGGCCATTGAATTGTATGTCCTGCACGTATGTATGACTTCTGTGTAGTGTGTAGATAGTTAACTCTTTTCTGTCGGCCATTGAATTATCTGTCCAGCACGTATGTATGACCTCTGTGTAGTGTGTAGATAGTTGACTCTTTTCTGTCGGCCATTGAATTGTATGTCCAGCATGTATGTATGACTTCTGTGTAGTGAGTAGATAGTTGACTCTTTTCTGTCGGCCATTGAATTGTCTGTCCTGCACGTATGTATGACTTCTGTGTAGTGTGTAGATAGATAACTCTTTTCTGTCGGCCATTGAATTGTCTGTCCAGCACGTATGTATGACTTCAATGTAGTGTGTAGATAGTTGACTCTTTTCTGTCGGCCATTGAATTGTCTGTCCAGCACGTATGTATGATTTCTGTGTAGTGTGTAGATAGTTAACTCTTTTCTGTCGTCCATTGATTTGTCTGTCCAGCACGTATGTATGACTTCTGTGTAGTGTGTAGATAGTTAACACTTTTCTGTCGGCCATTGAATTGTATGTCCAGCACGTGTGCATGACTTCTGTGTAGTGTGTAGATAGGTAATTATTTTCTGTTGGCCATTGAATTTTCTGTCCTGTACGTATGTATGACTTCTGTGTAGTGTGTAGATAGTTATCTCTTTTCTGTCGGCCATTGAATTGTCTGTCCTGCACCTATTGTGACTTCTGTGTAGTGTGTAGATAGTTAGCTCTTTTCTGTCGGCCATTGAATTTTCTGTCCTGCACGTATGTATGACTTCTGTGTAGTGTGTAGATAGTTAACTCTTTTCTGTAGGCCATTGAATTTTCTGTCCTGCACGTATGTATGACTTCTGTGTAGTGTGTAGATAGTTAACACTTTTCTGTCGGCCATTGAATTGTCTGTCCTGCACGTATGTATGACTTCTGTGTAGTGTGTAGATAGTTAACTCTTTCCTGTCGGCCATTGAATTGTCTGTCCAGCACGTATGTATGACTTCTGTGGAGTGTGTAGATAGTTGACTCTTTTCCGTCGGCCATTGAATTGTCTGTCCTGCACGTATGTATGAATTCTGTGTAGTGTGTAGATAGTTAACTCTTTTCTGTCGGCCATTGAATTATCTGTCCAGCACGTATGTATGACTTCTGTGTAGTGTGTATATAGTTGACTCTTTTCTGTCGGCCATTGAATTGTATGTCCAGCATGTATGTATGACTTCTGTGTAGTGAGTAGATAGTTGACTCTTTTCTGTCGGCCATTGAATTGTCTGTCCTGCACGTATGTATGACTTCTGTGTAGTGTGTAGATAGATAACTCTTTTCTGTCGGCCATTGAATTGTCTGTCCAGCACGTATGTATGACTTCAATGTAGTGTGTAGATAGTTGACTCTTTTCTGTCGGCCATTGAATTGTCTGTCCAGCACGTATGTATGATTTCTGTGTAGTGTGTAGATAGTTAACTCTTTTCTGTCGTCCATTGATTTGTCTGTCCAGCACGTATGTATGACTTCTGTGTAGTGTGTAGATAGTTAACACTTTTCTGTCGGCCATTGAATTGTATGTCCAGCACGTGTGCATGACTTCTGTGTAGTGTGTAGATAGGTAATTCTTTTCTGTCGGTCATTGAATTGTCTGTCCTGCACGTATGCATGACTTCTGTGTAGTGTGTAGATAGTTAACTATTTCCTGTCGGCCATTGAATTGTCTGTCCAGCACGTATGTATGACTTCTGTGTAGTGTGTAGATAGTTGACACTTTTCCGTCGGCCATTGAATTGTCTGTCCAGGACGTATGTATGACTTTTGTATAGTGTGTAGATAGTTAACTCTTTTCTGTCGCCATTGAATTGTCTGTCCTGCACGTATGTATGACTACTGTGTAATGTGTAGATAGTTAACTCTTTTTGTCGGCCATTGAATTGTCTGGCCTGCACGTATTTATGACTTCTGTGTAGGGTGTAGATAGTTAACTCTTTTCGGTCGGCCATTGAATTGTCTGTCCAACACGTATGTATGACTTCTGTGTAGTGTGGAGATAGTTAACTCTTTTCTGTCGGCCATTGAAATGTCTGTCCATCACGTATGTATGACTTCTGTGTAATGTGTAGATAGTTAACTCTTTTCTCTCGGCCATTAAATTGTCTGTCCTGCACCTATTTGTGAATTCTGTGTAGTGTGTAGATAGTTAGCTCTTTTCTGTCGGCCATTGAATTTTCTGTCCTGCACGTATGTATGACTTCTTTGTAGTGTGTAGATAGTTAACTCTTTTCTGTCGGCCATTGAATTTTCTGTCCTGCACGTATTTATGACTTCTGTGTAGTTTGTAGATAGTTAACTCTTTTCTGTCGGCCATTGAATTTTCTGTCCTGCACGTATGTATGACTTCTGTGTAGTGTGTAGATAGTTAACACTTTTCTGTCGGCCATTGAATTGTCTGTCCAGCACGTATATATGACTTCTGTGTAGTGTGTAGATAGTTAACTCTTTTCTGTCGGCCATTGAATTGTATGTCCTGCACGTATGTATGACTTCTGTGTAGTGTGTAGATAGTTAGCTCTTTTCTGTCGGCAATTGAATTGTCTGTCCTGCACGTATGTATGACTTCTGTGTAGTGTGTAGATAGTTAACTCTTTTCTGTCGGCCATTGAATTTTCTGACCTGCACGTATTTATGACTTCTGTGTAGTGTGTAGATAGTTAACTCTTTTCTTTCAGCCATTGAATTGTCTGTCCTGCAAGTATTTATGACTTCTGTGTAGTGTGTAGATAGTTAACTCTTTCCTGTCGGCCATTGAATTGTCTGTCCAGCACGTATGTATGACTTCTGTGTAGTGTGTAGATAGTTAACTCTTTTCTGTCGGCCATTGAATTGTCTGTCCTGCACGTATGTATGACTTCTGTGTAGTGTGTAGATAGCTACCTCTTTTCTATCGGCCATTGAATTGTATGTCCTGCACGTATGTATGACTTTTGTAGTGTGTAGATAGTTAACTCTTTTCTGTCGGCTATTGAATTGTCTGTCCACCACGTATGTATGACTTCTGTGTAGTGTGTAGATAGTTAATCTTTTCTGTCGGCCATTGAATTGTCTGTCCACAACGTATGTATGACTTCTGTGTTGTGTGTAGATAGTTAACTCTTTTCTGTCGGCCATTGAATTGTCTGTCCTGCACGTATGTATGACTTCTCTGTAGTGTGTTGATAGCTAACTGTTTTTTGTCGGCCATTGAATTGTCTGTCCTGCACGTATGTATGACTTCTGTGTAGTGTGTAGATAGTTAACTCTTTTCTGTCGGCCATTGAATTGTCTGTCCAGCACGTATGTATGACTTCTTTGTAGTGTGTAGATAGTTGACTCTTTTCTGTCGGCCATTGCATTGTCTGTCCAGCACGTATGTATGACTTCTGTGTAGTGTGTAGATAGTTGACTCTTTCCTGTCGGCCATTGAATTGTATGTCCTGCACGTATGTATGACTTCTGTGTAGTGTGTAGATAGTTAACTCTTTTCTGTCGGCCATTGAATTATCTGTCCAGCACGTATGTATGACCTCTGTGTAGTGTGTAGATAGTTGACTCTTTTCTGTCGGCCATTGAATTGTATGTCCAGCATGTATGTATGACTTCTGTGTAGTGAGTAGATAGTTGACTCTTTTCTGTCGGCCATTGAATTGTCTGTCCTGCACGTATGTATGACTTCTGTGTAGTGTGTAGATAGATAACTCTTTTCTGTCGGCCATTGAATTGTCTGTCCAGCACGTATGTATGACTTCAATGTAGTGTGTAGATAGTTGACTCTTTTCTGTCGGCCATTGAATTGTCTGTCCAGCACGTATGTATGATTTCTGTGTAGTGTGTAGATAGTTAACTCTTTTCTGTCGTCCATTGATTTGTCTGTCCAGCACGTATGTATGACTTCTGTGTAGTGTGTAGATAGTTAACACTTTTCTGTCGGCCATTGAATTGTATGTCCAGCACGTGTGCATGACTTCTGTGTAGTGTGTAGATAGGTAATTCTTTTCTGTTGGCCATTGAATTTTCTGTCCTGTACGTATGTATGACTTCTGTGTAGTGTGTAGATAGTTATCTCTTTTCTGTCGGCCATTGAATTGTCTGTCCTGCACCTATTGTGACTTCTGTGTAGTGTGTAGATAGTTAGCTCTTTTCTGTCGGCCATTGAATTTTCTGTCCTGCACGTATGTATGACTTCTGTGTAGTGTGTAGATAGTTAACTCTTTTCTGTAGGCCATTGAATTTTCTGTCCTGCACGTATGTATGACTTCTGTGTAGTGTGTAGATAGTTAACACTTTTCTGTCGGCCATTGAATTGTCTGTCCTGCACGTATGTATGACTTCTGTGTAGTGTGTAGATAGTTAACTCTTTCCTGTCGGCCATTGAATTGTCTGTCCAGCACGTATGTATGACTTCTGTGGAGTGTGTAGATAGTTGACTCTTTTCCGTCGGCCATTGAATTGTCTGTCCTGCACGTATGTATGAATTCTGTGTAGTGTGTAGATAGTTGACTCTTTTCTGTCGGCCATTGAATTGTCTGTCCAGCACGTATGTATGACTTCTGTGTAGTGTGTAGATAGTTAACTCTTTTCTGTCGGCCATTGAATTGTCTGTCCTGCACGTATGTATGACTTCTGTGTAGTGTGTAGATAGTTAACTCTTTCCTGTCGGCCATTGAATTGTCTGTCCAGCACGTATGTATGACTTCTGTATAGTGTGTAGATAGTTAACTCTTTTCTGTCGGCCATTGAATTGTCTGTCCTGCACGTATGTATGACTACTGTGTAATGTGTAGATAGTTAACTCTTTTTGTCGGCCATTGAATTGTCTGGCCTGCACGTATTTATGACTTCTGTGTAGGGTGTAGATAGTTAACTCTTTTCGGTCGGCCATTGAATTGTCTGTCCAACACGTATGTATGACTTCTGTGTAGTGTGGAGACAGTTAACTCTTTTCTGTCGGCCATTGAAATGTCTGTCCATCACGTATGTATGACTTCTGTGTAATGTGTAGATAGTTAACTCTTTTCTCTCGGCCATTGAATTGTCTGTCCTGCACGTATGTATGACTTCTGTGTAGTGTGTAGATAGTTAACTCTTTTCTGTCGGCCATTGAATTGTCTGTCCTGCACGTATGTATGACTTCTCTGTAGTGTGTTGATAGCTAACTGTTTTTTGTCGGCCATTGAATTGTCTGTCCTGCACGTATGTATGACTTCTGTGTAGTGTGTAGATAGTTAACTCTTTTCTGTCGGCCATTGAATTGTCTGTCCAGCACGTATGTATGACTTCTTTGTAGTGTGTAGATAGTTGACTCTTTTCTGTCGGCCATTGCATTGTCTGTCCAGCACGTATGTATGACTTCTGTGTAGTGTGTAGATAGTTGACTCTTTCCTGTCGGCCATTGAATTGTATGTCCTGCACGTATGTATGACTTCTGTGTAGTGTGTAGATAGTTAACTCTTTTCTGTCGGCCATTGAATTATCTGTCCAGCACGTATGTATGACTTCTGTGTAGTGTGTAGATAGTTGACTCTTTTCTGTCGGCCATTGAATTGTATGTCCAGCATGTATGTATGACTTCTGTGTAGTGAGTAGATAGTTGACTCTTTTCTGTCGGCCATTGAATTGTCTGTCCAGCACGTATGTATGACTTCTGTGTAGTGTGTAGATAGATAACTCTTTTCTGTCGGCCATTGAATTGTCTGTCCAGCACGTATGTATGACTTCAATGTAGTGTGTAGATAGTTGACTCTTTTCTGTCGGCCATTGAATTGTCTGTCCAGCACGTATGTATGATTTCTGTGTAGTGTGTAGATAGTTAACTCTTTTCTGTCGTCCATTGATTTGTCTGTCCAGCACGTATGTATGACTTCTGTGTAGTGTGTAGATAGTTAACACTTTTCTGTCGGCCATTGAATTGTATGTCCAGCACGTGTGCATGAGTTCTGTGTAGTGTGTAGATAGGTAATTCTTTTCTGTCGGTCATTGAATTGTCTGTCCTGCACGTATGTATGACTTCTGTGTAGTGTGTAGATAGTTAACTATTTCCTGTCGGCCATTGAATTGTCTGTCCAGCACGTATGTATGACTTCTGTGTAGTGTGTAGATAGTTGACACTTTTCCGTCGGCCATTGAATTGTCTGTCCAGGACGTATGTATGACTTTTGTATAGTGTGTAGATAGTTAACTCTTTTCTGTCGCCATTGAATTGTCTGTCCTGCACGTATGTATGACTACTGTGTAATGTGTAGATTGTTAACTCTTTTTGTCGGCCATTGAATTGTCTGGCCTGCACGTATTTATGACTTCTGTGTAGGGTGTAGATAGTTAACTCTTTTCGGTCGGCCATTGAATTGTCTGTCCAACACGTATGTATGACTTCTGTGTAGTGTGGAGATAGTTAACTCTTTTCTGTCGGCCATTGAAATGTCTGTCCATCACGTATGTATGACTTCTGTGTAATGTGTAGATAGTTAACTCTTTTCTCTCGGCCATTAAATTGTCTGTCCTGCACCTATTTGTGAATTCTGTGTAGTGTGTAGATAGTTAGCTCTTTTCTGTCGGCCATTGAATTTTCTGTCCTGCACGTATGTATGACTTCTTTGTAGTGTGTAGATAGTTAACTCTTTTCTGTCGGCCATTGAATTTTCTGTCCTGCACGTATTTATGACTTCTGTGTAGTTTGTAGATAGTTAACTCTTTTCTGTCGGCCATTGAATTTTCTGTCCTGCACGTATGTATGACTTCTGTGTAGTGTGTAGATAGTTAACACTTTTCTGTCGGCCATTGAATTGTATGTCCAGCACGTATATATGACTTCTGTGTAGTGTGTAGATAGTTAACTCTTTTCTGTCGGCCATTGAATTGTATGTCCTGCACGTATGTATGACTTCTGTGTAGTGTGTAGATAGTTAGCTCTTTTCTGTCGGCAATTGAATTGTCTGTCCTGCACGTATGTATGACTTCTGTGTAGTGTGTAGATAGTTAACTCTTTTCTGTCGGCCATTGAATTTTCTGACCTGCACGTATTTATGACTTCTGTGTAGTGTGTAGATAGTTAACTCTTTTCTTTCAGCCATTGAATTGTCTGTCCTGCAAGTATTTATGACTTCTGTGTAGTGTGTAGATAGTTAACTCTTTCCTGTCGGCCATTGAATTGTCTGTCCAGCACGTATGTATGACTTCTGTGTAGTGTGTAGATAGTTAACTCTTTTCTGTCGGCCATTGAATTGTCTGTCCTGCACGTATGTATGACTTCTGTGTAGTGTGTAGATAGCTACCTCTTTTCTATCGGCCATTGAATTGTATGTCCTGCACGTATGTATGACTTTTGTAGTGTGTAGATAGTTAACTCTTTTCTGTCGGCTATTGAATTGTCTGTCCACCACGTATGTATGACTTCTGTGTAGTGTGTAGATAGTTAATCTTTTCTGTCGGCCATTGAATTGTCTGTCCACAACGTATGTATGACTTCTGTGTTGTGTGTAGATAGTTAACTCTTTTCTGTCGGCCATTGAATTGTCTGTCCTGCACGTATGTATGACTTCTCTGTAGTGTGTTGATAGCTAACTGTTTTTTGTCGGCCATTGAATTGTCTGTCCTGCACGTATGTATGACTTCTGTGTAGTGTGTAGATAGTTAACTCTTTTCTGTCGGCCATTGAATTGTCTGTCCAGCACGTATGTATGACTTCTTTGTAGTGTGTAGATAGTTGACTCTTTTCTGTCGGCCATTGCATTGTCTGTCCAGCACGTATGTATGACTTCTGTGTAGTGTGTAGATAGTTGACTCTTTCCTGTCGGCCATTGAATTGTATGTCCTGCACGTATGTATGACTTCTGTGTAGTGTGTAGATAGTTAACTCTTTTCTGTCGGCCATTGAATTATCTGTCCAGCACGTATGTATGACCTCTGTGTAGTGTGTAGATAGTTGACTCTTTTCTGTCGGCCATTGAATTGTATGTCCAGCATGTATGTATGACTTCTGTGTAGTGAGTAGATAGTTGACTCTTTTCTGTCGGCCATTGAATTGTCTGTCCTGCACGTATGTATGACTTCTGTGTAGTGTGTAGATAGATAACTCTTTTCTGTCGGCCATTGAATTGTCTGTCCAGCACGTATGTATGACTTCAATGTAGTGTGTAGATAGTTGACTCTTTTCTGTCGGCCATTGAATTGTCTGTCCAGCACGTATGTATGATTTCTGTGTAGTGTGTAGATAGTTAACTCTTTTCTGTCGTCCATTGATTTGTCTGTCCAGCACGTATGTATGACTTCTGTGTAGTGTGTAGATAGTTAACACTTTTCTGTCGACCATTGAATTGTATGTCCAGCACGTGTGCATGACTTCTGTGTAGTGTGTAGATAGGTAATTCTTTTCTGTTGGCCATTGAATTTTCTGTCCTGTACGTATGTATGACTTCTGTGTAGTGTGTAGATAGTTATCTCTTTTCTGTCGGCCATTGAATTGTCTGTCCTGCACCTATTGTGACTTCTGTGTAGTGTGTAGATAGTTAGCTCTTTTCTGTCGGCCATTGAATTTTCTGTCCTGCACGTATGTATGACTTCTGTGTAGTGTGTAGATAGTTAACTCTTTTCTGTCGGCCATTGAATTTTCTGTCCTGCACGTATGTATGACTTCTGTGTAGTGTGTAGATAGTTAACACTTTTCTGTCGGCCATTGAATTGTCTGTCCTGCACGTATGTATGACTTCTGTGTAGTGTGTAGATAGTTAACTCTTTCCTGTCGGCCATTGAATTGTCTGTCCAGCACGTATGTATGACTTCTGTGGAGTGTGTAGATAGTTGACTCTTTTCCGTCGGCCATTGAATTGTCTGTCCTGCACGTATGTATGAATTCTGTGTAGTGTGTAGATAGTTGACTCTTTTCTGTCGGCCATTGAATTGTCTGTCCAGCACGTATGTATGACTTCTGTGTAGTGTGTAGACAGTTAACTCTTTTCTGTCGGCCATTGAATTGTCTGTCCTGCACGTATGTATGACTACTGTGTAATGTGTAGATAGTTAACTCTTTTTGTCGGCCATTGAATTGTCTGGCCTGCACGTATTTATGACTTCTGTGTAGGGTGTAGATAGTTAACTCTTTTCGGTCGGCCATTGAATTGTCTGTCCAACACGTATGTATGACTTCTGTGTAGTGTGGAGATAGTTAACTCTTTTCTGTCGGCCATTGAAATGTCTGTCCATCACGTATGTATGACTTCTGTGTAATGTGTAGATAGTTAACTCTTTTCTCTCGGCCATTGAATTGTCTGTCCTGCACGTATGTATGACTTCTGTGTAGTGTGTAGATAGTTAAATCTTTTCTGTCGGCCATTGAATTGTCTGTCCAGCACGTATGTATGACTTCTGAGTAGTGTGGAGATAGTTAACTCTTTTCTGTAGGCCATTGAATTGTCTGTCCAGCACGTATGTATGACTTCTGTGTAATGTGTAGATAGTTAACTCTTTTCTGTCGGCCATTGAATTGTCTGTCCAGCACGTATGTATGACTTCTATGTAGTGTGTAGATAGTTAACTCTTTTCTGTCGGCCATTGATTTGTCTGTCCAGCACGTATGTATGACTTCTGTGTAGTGTGTAGATAGTTAACACTTTTCTGTCGGCCATTGAATTGTATGTCCAGCACGTATGTATGACTTCTGTGTAGTGTGTAGATAGGTAACTCTTTTCTGTCGGTCATTGAATTGTCTGTCCTGCACGTATGTATGACTTCTGTGTAGTGTGTAGATAGTTAACTCTTTTCTGTCGGACATTGAATTGTCTGTCCTGTACGTATGTATGACTTCTGTGTAGTGTGTAGATAGTTAACTCTTTTCTGTCGGCCATTGAATTTTCTGTCCTGCACGTATGTATGACTTCTGTGTAGTGTGTAGATAGTTAACTCTTTTTTGTCGGCCATTGAATTTTCTGTCCAGCACGTATTTATGACTTCTGTGTAGTGTGTAGATAGTTAACACTTTTCTGTCGGCCATTGAATTGTCTGTCCTTCACGTATTTATGACTTCTGTGTAGTGTGTAGATAGTTAACTCTTTTCTGTCGGCCATTGAATTTTCTGTCCAGCACGTATGTATGATTTTTGAGTAGTGTGGAGATAGTTAACTCTTTTCTGTCGGCCATTGAATTGTCTGTCCAGCACGTATGTATGACTTCTGTGTAATGTGTAGATAGTTAACTCTTTTCTGTCGGCCATTGCATTGTCTGTCCTGCACGTCTGTATGACTTCTGTGTAGTGTGTAGATAGTTAACTCTTTTCTGTCGGTCATTGAATTGTCTGTCCTGCACGTATTTGTGACTTCTGTGTAGTGTGTAGATAGTTAGCTCTTTTCTGTCGGCCATTGAATTGTCTGTCCTGCACGTATGTATGACTTCTGTGTAGTGTGTAGATAGTTAACTCTTTTCTGTCGGCCATTGAATTTTCTGTCCTGCACGTATTTATAACTTCTGTGTAGTGTGTAGATAGTTAACACTTTTCTGTCGGCCATTGAATTGTATGTCCTGCATGTATGTATGAATTATGTGTAGTTTGTAGATAGTTGACTCTTTTCTGTCGGCCATTGAATTGTCTGTCCAGCACGTATGTATGACTTCTGTGTAGTGTGTAGATAGTTAACTCTTTTCTGTCGGCCATTGAATTGTCTGTCCTGCACGTATGTATGACTTCTGTATAGTGTGTAGATAGTTAACTCTTTTCTGTCGGCCATTGAATTGTCTGTCCAGCACGTATGTATGACTTCTGTGTAGTGTGTAGATAGTTAACTCTTTTCTGTCGGCCATTGAATTGTCTGTCCTGTACGTATGTATGACTTCTGTTTAGTGTGTAGATAGTTAACTCTTTTCTGTCGGCCATTGAATTTTCTGTCCTGCACGTATGTATGACTTCTGTGTAGTGTGTAGATAGTTAACTCTTTTCTGTCGGCCATTGAATTTTCTGTCCTGCACGTATTTATGACTTCTGTGTAGTGTGTAGATAGTTAACACTTTTCTGTCGGCCATTGAATTGTCTGTCCTTCACGTATTTATGACTTCTGTGTAGTGTGTAGATAGTTAACTCTTTTCTGTCGGTCATTGAATTGTCTGTCCTGCACGTATTTGTGACTTCTGTGTAGTGTGTAGATAGTTAACTCTTTCCTTTCGGCCATTGAATTGTCTGTCCAGCACGTATGTATGACTTCTGTGGAGTGTGTACATAGTTGACTCTTTTCTGTCGGCCATTGAATTGTCTGTCCTGCACGTATGTATGAATTCTGTGTAGGGTGTAGATAGTTGACTCTTTTCTGTCGGCCATTGAATTGTCTGTCCAGCACGTATGTATGACTTCTGTGTAGTGTGTAGATAGTTAACTCTTTTCTGTCGGCCATTGAATTGTCTGTCATGCACGTATGTATGACTTCTGTGTAGTGTGTAGATAGTTAACTCTTTTCTGTCGGCCATTTAATTGTCTGTCCTGCACGTATTTGTGACTTCTGTGTAGTGTGTAGATAGTTAGCTCTTTTCTGTCGGCCATTGAATTGTCTGTCCAGCACGTATGTATGACTTCTGTGTAGTGTGTAGATAGTTAACTCTTTTCTGTCGGCCATTGAATTTTCTGTCCTGCACGTATTTATGACTTCTGTGTAGTGTTTAGATAGTTAACACTTTTCTGTCGGCCATTGAATTTTCTGTTCTGCACGTATGTATGAATTATGTGTAGTGTGTAGATAGTTGACTCTTTTCTGTCGGCCATTGAATTGTCTGTCCTGTACGTATGTATGACTTCTGTGTAGTGTGTAGATAGTTAACTCTTTTCTGTCGGCCATTGAATTGTCTGTCCTGCACGTATGTATGACTTCTGTGTAGTGTGTAGATAGTTAACTCTTTTCTGTCGGCCATTGAATTGTCTCTCCTGCACGTATGTATGACTTCTATGTAGTGTGTAGATAGCTAACTCTTTTCTGTCGGCCATTGAATTGTCTGTCCTGCACGTATGTATGACTTCTGTGTAGTGTGTAGATAGTTAACTCTTTTCTCTCGGCCATTGAATTGTCTGTCCTGCACGTATGTATGATTTCTGTGTAGTGTGTAGATAGTTAACTCTTTCCTGTCGGCCATTGAATTGTCTGTCCAGCACGTTTGTATGACTTCTGTATAGTGTGTAGATAGTTAACTCTTTTCTGTCGGCCATTGAATTGTCTGTCCAGCACGTATGTATGACTTCTGTATAGTGTGTAGATAGTTAACTCTTTTCTGTCGGACATTGAATTGTCTGTCCTGCACGTATCTATGACTTCTGTGTAGTGTGTAGATAGTTAACTCTTTTCTGTCGGCCATTGCATTGTCTGTCCTCCACATATTTATGACTTCTGTGTAGTGTGTAGATAGTTAACTCTTTTCTGTCGGCAATTGTATTTTCTGTCCTGCACGTATGTATGACTTCTGTGTAGTGTGTAGATAGTTAACACTTTTCTGTCGGCCATTGGATTGTCTGTCCTGCACGTATTAATGACTTCTGTGTAGTGTGTAGATAGTTAACTCTTTCCTGTCGGCCATTGAATTGTCTGTCCAGCACGTATGTATGACTTCTGTGGAGTGTGTACATAGTTGACTCTTTTCTGTCGGCCATTGAATTGCCTGTCCAGCACGTATGTATGAATTCTGTGTAGTGTGTAGATAGTTGACTCTTTTCTGTCGGCCATTGAATTGTCTGTCCAGCACGTATGTATGACTTCTGTGTAGTGTGTAGATAGTTAACTCTTTTCTGTCGGCCATTGATTTGTCTGTCCAGCACGTATGTATGACTTCTGTGTAGTGTGTAGATAGATAACTCTTTTCTGTCGGCCATTGAATTGTCTGTCCAGCACGTATGTATGACTTCTGTGTAGTGTGTAGATAGGTAACTCTTTTCTGTCGGTCATTGAATTGTCTGTCCTGCACGTATGTATGACTTCTGTGTAGTGTGTAGATAGTTAACTCTTTTCTGTCGGCCATTGAATTGTCTGTCCTGCACCTATTTGTGACTTCTGTGTAGTGTGTAGATAGTTAGTTCTTTTCTGTCGGCCATTGAATTTTCTGTCCTGCACGTATGTATGACTTCTGTGTAGCGTGTAGATAGTTAACTCTTTTCTGTCAGCCATTGAATTTTCTGTCCTGCACGTATTTATGACTTATGTGTAGTGTGTAGATAGTTAACTCTTTTCTGTCGGCCATTGAATTGTCTGTCCTGTGCGTATGTATGACTTCTGTGTAGTGTGTAGATAGTTAACTCTTTTCTGTCGGCCATTGAATTTTCTGTCCTGCACGTATTTATGACTTCTGTGTAGTGTTTAGATAGTTAACACTTTTCTGTCGGCCATTGAATTTTCTGTTCTGCACGTATGTATGAATTATGTGTAGTGTGTAGATAGTTGACTCTTTTCTGTCGGCCATTGAATTGTCTGTCCTGTACGTATGTATGACTTCTGTGTAGTGTGTAGATAGTTAACTCTTTTCTGTCGGCCATTGAATTGTCTGTCCTGCACGTATGTATGACTTCTGTGTAGTGTGTAGATAGTTAACTCTTTTCTGTCGGCCATTGAATTGTCTCTCCTGCACGTATGTATGACTTCTATGTAGTGTGTAGATAGCTAACTCTTTTCTGTCGGCCATTGAATTGTCTGTCCTGCACGTATGTATGACTTCTGTGTAGTGTGTAGATAGTTAACTCTTTTCTCTCGGCCATTGAATTGTCTGTCCTGCACGTATGTATGATTTCTGTGTAGTGTGTAGATAGTTAACTCTTTCCTGTCGGCCATTGAATTGTCTGTCCAGCACGTTTGTATGACTTCTGTATAGTGTGTAGATAGTTAACTCTTTTCTGTCGGCCATTGAATTGTCTGTCCAGCACGTATGTATGACTTCTGTATAGTGTGTAGATAGTTAACTCTTTTCTGTCGGACATTGAATTGTCTGTCCTGCACGTATCTATGACTTCTGTGTAGTGTGTAGATAGTTAACTCTTTTCTGTCGGCCATTGCATTGTCTGTCCTCCACATATTTATGACTTCTGTGTAGTGTGTAGATAGTTAACTCTTTTCTGTCGGCCATTGTATTTTCTGTCCTGCACGTATGTATGACTTCTGTGTAGTGTGTAGATAGTTAACACTTTTCTGTCGGCCATTGAATTGTCTGTCCTGCACGTATTAATGACTTCTGTGTAGTGTGTAGATAGTTAACTCTTTCCTGTCGGCCATTGAATTGTCTGTCCAGCACGTATGTATGACTTCTGTGGAGTGTGTACATAGTTGACTCTTTTCTGTCGGCCATTGAATTGCCTGTCCAGCACGTATGTATGAATTCTGTGTAGTGTGTAGATAGTTGACTCTTTTCTGTCGGCCATTGAATTGTCTGTCCAGCACGTATGTATGACTTCTGTGTAGTGTGTAGATAGTTAACTCTTTTCTGTCGGCCATTGATTTGTCTGTCCAGCACGTATGTATGACTTCTGTGTAGTGTGTAGATAGATAACTCTTTTCTGTCGGCCATTGAATTGTCTGTCCAGCACGTATGTATGACTTCTGTGTAGTGTGTAGATAGGTAACTCTTTTCTGTCGGTCATTGAATTGTCTGTCCTGCACGTATGTATGACTTCTGTGTAGTGTGTAGATAGTTAACTCTTTTCTGTCGGCCATTGAATTGTCTGTCCTGCACCTATTTGTGACTTCTGTGTAGTGTGTAGATAGTTAGTTCTTTTCTGTCGGCCATTGAATTTTCTGTCCTGCACGTATGTATGACTTCTGTGTAGCGTGTAGATAGTTAACTCTTTTCTGTCAGCCATTGAATTTTCTGTCCTGCACGTATTTATGACTTATGTGTAGTGTGTAGATAGTTAACTCTTTTCTGTCGGCCATTGAATTGTCTGTCCTGTGCGTATGTATGACTTCTGTGTAGTGTGTAGATAGTTAACTCTTTTCTGTCGGCCATTGAATTGTCTGTCCTGCACCTATTTGTGCCTTCTGTGTAGTGTGTAGATAGTTAACTCTTTTCTGTCGGCCATTGAATTTTCTGTCCTGCACGTATTTATGACTTCTGTGTAGTGTGTAGATAGTTAACACTTTTCTGTCGGCCATTGAATTGTCTGTCTTGCACGTATTTATGACTTCTGTGTAGTGTGTAGATAGTTAACTCTTTCCTGTCGGCCATTGAATTGTCTGTCCAGCACGTATGGATGACTTCTGTGGAGTGTGTACATAGTTGACTCTTTTCTGTCGGCCATTGAATTGTCTGTCCTGCACATATGTATGAATTATGTGTAGTGTGTAGATAGTTGACTCTTTTCTGTCGGCCATTGAATTGCCTGTCCAGCACGTATGTATGAATTCTGTGTAGTGTGTAGATAGTTGACTCTTTTCTGTCGGCCATTGAATTGTCTGTCCAGCACGTATGTATGACTTCTGTGTAGTGTGTAGATAGTTAACTCTTTTCTGTAGGCCATTGAATTGTCTGTACTGCACGTTTGTATGACTTCTGTGTAGTGTGTAGATAGTTAACTCTTTCCTGTCGGCCATTGAATTGTCTGTCCAGCACGTATGTATGACTTCTGTGTAGTGTGTAGATAGTTGACTCTTTTCCGTCGGCCATTGAATTGTCTGTCCAGCACGTATGTATGACTTTTGTATAGTGTGTAGATAGTTAACTCTTTTCTGTCGGCCATTGAATTGTCTGTCCTGCACGTATGTATGACTACTGTGTAATGTGTAGATAGTTAACTCTTTTTGTCGGCCATTGAATTGTCTGGCCTGCACGTATTTATGACTTCTGTGTAGTGTGTAGATAGTTAACTCTTTTCCGTCTGCCATTGAATTTTCTGTCCTGCACGTATGTATGACTTCTGTGTAGTGTGTAGATAGATAAATCTTTTCTGTCGGCCATTGAATTGTCTGTCCTGCACGTATTTATGACTTCTGTGTAGTGTGTAGATAGTTAACTCTTTTCTGTCGGCCATTGAATTGTCTGTCCAGCACGTATGTATGACTTCTGTGTAGTGTGGAGATAGTTAACTCTTTTCTGTCGGCCATTGAAATGTCTGTCCAGCACGTATGTATGACTTCTGAGTAGTGTGGAGATAGCTAACTCTTTTCTGTCGGCCATTGAATTGTCTGTCCAGCACGTATGTATGACTTCTGTGTAATGTGTAGATAGTTAACTCTTTTCTGTCGGCCATTGAATTGTCTGTCCTGCACGTATGTATGACTTCTGTGTAGTGTGTAGATAGTTAACTCTTTCCTTTCGGCCATTGAATTGTCTGTCCAGCACGTATGTATGACTTCTGTGGAGTGTGTACATAGTTGACTCTTTTCTGTCGGCCATTGAATTGTCTGTCCTGCAAGTATGTATGAATTATGTGTAGTGTGTAGATAGTTGACTCTTTTCTGTCGGCCATTGAATTGTCTGTCCAGCACGTATGTATGACTTCTGTGTAGTGTGTAGATAGTTAACTCTTTTCTGTCGGCCATTGAATTGTCTGTCAAGCACGTATGTATGACTTCTGAGTAGTGTGTAGATAGTTAACTCTTTTCTGTCGACCATTGAATTGTCTGTCCAGCACGTATGTATGACTTCTGTGTAATGTGTAGTTAGTTAACTCTTTTCTGTCGGCCATTGAATTGTCTGTCCTGCACGTATGTATGACTTCTGTATAGTGTGTAGATAGTTAACTCTTTTCCGTCGGCCATTGAATTGTCTGTCCAGCACGTATGTATGACTTTTGTATAGTGTGTAGATAGTTAACTCTTTTCTGTCGGCCATTGAATTGTCTGTCCTGCACGTATGTATGACTACTGTGTAATGTGTAGATAGTTAACTCTTTTTGTCGGCCATTGAATTGTCTGGCCTGCACGTATTTATGACTTCTGTGTAGTGTGTAGATAGTTAAATCTTTTCCGTCTGCCATTGAATTTTCTGTCCTGCACGTATGTATGACTTCTGTGTAGTGTGTAGATAGTTAAATCTTTTCTGTCGGCCATTGAATTGTCTGTCCTGCACGTATTTATGACTTCTGTGTAGTGTGTAGATAGTTAACTCTTTTCTGTCGGCCATTGAATTGTCTGTCCAGCACGTATGTATGACTTCTGTGTAGTGTGGAGATAGTTAACTCTTTTCTGTCGGCCATTGAAATGTCTGTCCAGCACGTATGTATGACTTCTGTGTAATGTGTAGATAGTTAACTCTTTTCTGTCGGCCATTAAATTGTCTGTCCTGCACGTATGTATGACTTCTATGTAGTGTGTAGATAGTTAAATCTTTTTTGTCGGCCATTGAATTGTCTGTCCTGCACGTATTTATGACCTCTGTGTAGTGTGTAGATAGTTAACTCTTTTCTGTCGGCCATTGAATTGTCTGTTCAGCACGTATGTATGACTTCTGAGTAGTGTGGAGATAGCTAACTCTTTTCTGTCGGCCATTGAATCGTCTGTCCAGCACGTATGTATGACTTCTGTGTAATGTGTAGATAGTTAACTCTTTTCTGTCGGCCATTGAATTGTCTGTCCTGCACGTATGTATGACTTCTGTGTAGTGTGTAGATAGTTAACTCTTTCCTTTCGGCCATTGAATTGTCTGTCCAGCACGTATGTATGACTTCTGTGGAGTGTGTACATAGTTGACTCTTTTCTGTCGGCCATTGAATTGTCTGTCCTGCAAGTATGTATGAATTATGTGTAGTGTGTAGATAGTTGACTCTTTTCTGTCGGCCATTGAATTGTCTGTCCAGCACGTATGGATGACTTCTGTGGAGTGTGTACATAGTTGACTCTTTTCTGTCGGCCATTGAATTGTCTGTCCTGCACATATGTATGAATTCTGTGTAGTGTGTAGATAGATAACTCTTTTCTGTCGGCCATTGAATTGTCTGTCCAGCACGTATGTATGACTTCAATGTAGTGTGTAGATAGTTGACTCTTTTCTGTCGGCCATTGAATTGTCTGTCCTGCACGTATGTATGACTTCTGTGTAGTGTGTAGATAGTTAACTCTTTTCTGTCGTCCATTGATTTGTCTGTCCAGCACGTATGTATGACTTCTGTGTAGTGTGTAGATAGTTAACACTTTTCTGTCGGCCATTGAATTGTATGTCCAGCACGTGTGCATGACTTCTGTGTAGTGTGTAGATAGGTAACTCTTTTCTGTCGGTCATTGAATTGTCTGTCCTGCACGTATGTATGACTTCTGTGTAGTGTGTAGATAGTTAACTCTTTTCTGTTGGCCATTGAATTGTCTGTCCTGTACGTATGTATGACTTCTGTGTAGTTTGTAGATAGCTAACTCTTTTCTGTCGGCCATTGAATTGTCTGTCCTGCACCTATTTGTGACTTCAGTGTAGTGTGTAGATAGGTAGCTCTTTTCTGTCGGCCATTGAATTTTCTGTCCTGCACGTATTTATGACTTCTGTGTAGTGTGTAGATAGTTAACTCTTTTCTGTCGGCCATTGAATTGTCTGTCCTGCACGTATGTATGACTTCTGTGTAGTGTGTAGATAGTTAACTCTTTCCTGTCGGCCATTGAATTGTCTGTCCAGCACGTGTGTATGACTTCTGTGTAGTGTGTAGATAGTTAACTCTTTTCGTCGACCATTGAATTGTCTGTCCAGCACATATGTATGACTTCTGTATAGTGTGTAGATAGTTAACTCTTTTCTGTCGGCCATTGAATTGTCTGTCCTGCACGTATGTATGACTTCTGTATAGTGTGTAGATAGTTAACTCTTTTCTGTCGACCATTGAATTGTCTGTCCAGCACGTATGTATGACTTCTGTGTAGTGTGTAGATAGTTAACTCTTTTCTGTCGGCCATTGAATTGTCTGTCCTGTACGTATGTATGACTTCTGTGTAGTGTGTAGATAGTTAACTCTTTTCTGTCGGCCATTGAATTTTCTGTCCTGCACGTATGTATGACTTCTGTGTAGTGTGTAGATAGTTAACTCTTTTCTGTCGGCCATTGAATTTTCTGTCCTGCACGTATTTATGACTTCTGTGTAGTGTGTAGATAGTTAACACTTTTCTGTCGGCCATTGAATTGTCTGTCCTTCACGTATTTATGACTTCTGTGTAGTGTGTAGATAGTTAACTCTTTTCTGTCGGTCATTGAATTGTCTGTCCTGCACGTATTTGTGACTTCTGTGTAGTGTGTAGATAGTTAACTCTTTCCTTTCGGCCATTGAATTGTCTGTCCAGCACGTATGTATGACTTCTGTGGAGTGTGTACATAGTTGACTCTTTTCTGTCGGCCATTGAATTGTCTGTCCTGCACGTATGTATGAATTCTGTGTAGGGTGTAGATAGTTGACTCTTTTCTGTCGGCCATTGAATTGTCTGTCCAGCACGTATGTATGACTTCTGTGTAGTGTGTAGATAGTTAACTCTTTTCTGTCGGCCATTGAATTGTCTGTCCTGCACGTATGTATGACTTCTGTGTAGTGTGTAGATAGTTAACTCTTTTCTGTCGGCCATTTAATTGTCTGTCCTGCACGTATTTGTGACTTCTGTGTAGTGTGTAGATAGTTAGCTCTTTTCTGTCGGCCATTGAATTGTCTGTCCAGCACGTATGTATGACTTCTGTGTAGTGTGTAGATAGTTAACTCTTTTCTGTCGGCCATTGAATTTTCTGTCCTGCACGTATTTATGACTTCTGTGTAGTGTTTAGATAGTTAACACTTTTCTGTCGGCATTTGAATTTTCTGTTCTGCACGTATGTATGAATTATGTGTAGTGTGTAGATAGTTGACTCTTTTCTGTCGGCCATTGAATTGTCTGTCCTGTACGTATGTATGACTTCTGTGTAGTGTGTAGATAGTTAACTCTTTTCTGTCGGCCATTGAATTGTCTGTCCTGCACGTATGTATGACTTCTGTGTAGTGTGTAGATAGTTAACTCTTTTCTGTCGGCCATTGAATTGTCTCTCCTGCACGTATGTATGACTTCTATGTAGTGTGTATATAGCTAACTCTTTTCTGTCGGCCATTGAATTGTCTGTCCTGCACGTATGTATGACTTCTGTGTAGTGTGTAGATAGTTAACTCTTTTCTCTCGGCCATTGAATTGTCTGTCCTGCACGTATGTATGATTTCTGTGTAGTGTGTAGATAGTTAACTCTTTCCTGTCGGCCATTGAATTGTCTCTCCAGCACGTTTGTATGACTTCTGTATAGTGTGTAGATAGTTAACTCTTTTCTGTCGGCCATTGAATTGTCTGTCCAGCACGTATGTATGACTTCTGTATAGTGTGTAGATAGTTAACTCTTTTCTGTCGGACATTGAATTGTCTGTCCTGCACGTATCTATGACTTCTGTGTAGTGTGTAGATAGTTAACTCTTTTCTGTCGGCCATTGCATTGTCTGTCCTCCACATATTTATGACTTCTGTGTAGTGTGTAGATAGTTAACTCTTTTCTGTCGGCCATTGTATTTTCTGTCCTGCACGTATGTATGACTTCTGTGTAGTGTGTAGATAGTTAACACTTTTCTGTCGGCCATTGAATTGTCTGTCCTGCACGTATTAATGACTTCTGTGTAGTGTGTAGATAGTTAACTCTTTCCTGTCGGCCATTGAATTGTTTGTCCAGCACGTATGTATGACTTCTGTGGAGTGTGTACATAGTTGACTCTTTTCTGTCGGCCATTGAATTGCCTGTCCAGCACGTATGTATGAATTCTGTGTAGTGTGTAGATAGTTGACTCTTTTCTGTCGGCCATTGAATTGTCTGTCCAACACGTATGTATGACTTCTGTGTAGTGTGTAGATAGTTAACTCTTTTCTGTCGGCCATTGATTTGTCTGTCCAGCACGTATGTATGACTTCTGTGTAGTGTGTAGATAGATAACTCTTTTCTGTCGGCCATTGAATTGTCTGTCCAGCACGTATGTATGACTTCTGTGTAGTGTGTAGATAGGTAACTCTTTTCTGTCGGTCATTGAATTGTCTGTCCTGCACGTATGTATGACTTCTGTGTAGTGTGTAGATAGTTAACTCTTTTCTGTCGGCCATTGAATTGTCTGTCCTGCACCTATTTGTGACTTCTGTGTAGTGTGTAGATAGTTAGTTCTTTTCTGTCGGCCATTGAATTTTCTGTCCTGCACGTATGTATGACTTCTGTGTAGCGTGTAGATAGTTAACTCTTTTCTGTCAGCCATTGAATTTTCTGTCCTGCACGTATTTATGACTTATGTGTAGTGTGTAGATAGTTAACTCTTTTCTGTCGGCCATTGAATTGTCTGTCCTGTGCGTATGTATGACTTCTGTGTAGTGTGTAGATAGTTAACTCTTTTCTGTCGGCCATTGAATTGTCTGTCCTGCACCTATTTGTGCCTTCTGTGTAGTGTGTAGATAGTTAACTCTTTTCTGTCGGCCATTGAATTTTCTGTCCTGCACGTATTTATGACTTCTGTGTAGTGTGTAGATAGTTAACACTTTTCTGTCGGCCATTGAATTGTCTGTCTTGCACGTATTTATGACTTCTGTGTAGTGTGTAGATAGTTAACTCTTTCCTGTCGGCCATTGAATTGTCTGTCCAGCACGTATGGATGACTTCTGTGGAGTGTGTACATAGTTGACTCTTTTCTGTCGGCCATTGAATTGTCTGTCCTGCACATATGTATGAATTATGTGTAGTGTGTAGATAGTTGACTCTTTTCTGTCGGCCATTGAATTGCCTGTCCAGCACGTATGTATGAATTCTGTGTAGTGTGTAGATAGTTGACTCTTTTCTGTCGGCCATTGAATTGTCTGTCCAGCACGTATGTATGACTTCTGTGTAGTGTGTAGATAGTTAACTCTTTTCTGTCGGCCATTGAATTGTCTGTACTGCACGTTTGTATGACTTCTGTGTAGTGTGTAGATAGTTAACTCTTTCCTGTCGGCCATTGAATTGTCTGTCCAGCACGTATGTATGACTTCTGTGTAGTGTGTAGATAGTTGACTCTTTTCCGTCGGCCATTGAATTGTCTGTCCAGCACGTATGTATGACTTTTGTATAGTGTGTAGATAGTTAACTCTTTTCTGTCGGCCATTGAATTGTCTGTCCTGCACGTATGTATGACTACTGTGTAATGTGTAGATAGTTAACTCTTTTTGTCGGCCATTGAATTGTCTGGCCTGCACGTATTTATGACTTCTGTGTAGTGTGTAGATAGTTAACTCTTTTCCGTCTGCCATTGAATTTTCTGTCCTGCACGTATGTATGACTTCTGTGTAGTGTGTAGATAGATAAATCTTTTCTGTCGGCCATTGAATTGTCTGTCCTGCACGTATTTATGACTTCTGTGTAGTGTGTAGATAGTTAACTCTTTTCTGTCGGCCATTGAATTGTCTGTCCAGCACGTATGTATGACTTCTGTGTAGTTTGGAGATAGCTAACTCTTTTCTGTCGGCCATTGAAATGTCTGTCCAGCACGTATGTATGACTTCTGAGTAGTGTGGAGATAGCTAACTCTTTTCTGTCGGCCATTGAATTGTCTGTCCAGCACGTATGTATGACTTCTGTGTAATGTGTAGATAGTTAACTCTTTTCTGTCGGCCATTGAATTGTCTGTCCTGCACGTATGTATGACTTCTGTGTAGTGTGTAGATAGTTAACTCTTTCCTTTCGGCCATTGAATTGTCTGTCCAGCACGTATGTATGACTTCTGTGGAGTGTGTACATAGTTGACTCTTTTCTGTCGGCCATTGAATTGTCTGTCCTGCAAGTATGTATGAATTATGTGTAGTGTGTAGATAGTTGACTCTTTTCTGTCGGCCATTGAATTGTCTGTCCAGCACGTATGTATGACTTCTGTGTAGTGTGTAGATAGTTAACTCTTTTCTGTCGGCCATTGAATTGTCTGTCAAGCACGTATGTATGACTTCTGAGTAGTGTGTAGATAGTTAACTCTTTTCTGTCGACCATTGAATTGTCTGTCCAGCACGTATGTATGACTTCTGTGTAATGTGTAGTTAGTTAACTCTTTTCTGTCGGCCATTGAATTGTCTGTCCTGCACGTATGTATGACTTCTGTATAGTGTGTAGATAGTTAACTCTTTTCCGTCGGCCATTGAATTGTCTGTCCAGCACGTATGTATGACTTTTGTATAGTGTGTAGATAGTTAACTCTTTTCTGTCGGCCATTGAATTGTCTGTCCTGCACGTATGTATGACTACTGTGTAATGTGTAGATAGTTAACTCTTTTTGTCGGCCATTGAATTGTCTGGCCTGCACGTATTTATGACTTCTGTGTAGTGTGTAGATAGTTAACTCTTTTCCGTCTGCCATTGAATTTTCTGTCCTGCACGTATGTATGACTTCTGTGTAGTGTGTAGATAGTTAAATCTTTTCTGTCGGCCATTGAATTGTCTGTCCTGCACGTATTTATGACTTCTGTGTAGTGTGTAGATAGTTAACTCTTTTCTGTCGGCCATTGACTTGTCTGTCCAGCACGTATGTATGACTTCTGTGTAGTGTGGAGATAGTTAACTCTTTTCTGTCGGCCATTGAAATGTCTGTCCAGCACGTATGTATGACTTCTGTGTAATGTGTAGATAGTTAACTCTTTTCTGTCGGCCATTAAATTGTCTGTCCTGCACGTATGTATGACTTCTATGTAGTGTGTAGATAGTTAAATCTTTTTTGTCGGCCATTGAATTGTCTGTCCTGCACGTATTTATGACCTCTGTGTAGTGTGTAGATAGTTAACTCTTTTCTGTCGGCCATTGAATTGTCTGTCCAGCACGTATGTATGACTTCTGAGTAGTGTGGAGATAGCTAACTCTTTTCTGTCGGCCATTGAATCGTCTGTCCAGCACGTATGTATGACTTCTGTGTAATGTGTAGATAGTTAACTCTTTTCTGTCGGCCATTGAATTGTCTGTCCTGCACGTATGTATGACTTCTGTGTAGTGTGTAGATAGTTAACTCTTTCCTTTCGGCCATTGAATTGTCTGTCCAGCACGTATGTATGACTTCTGTGGAGTGTGTACATAGTTGACTCTTTTCTGTCGGCCATTGAATTGTCTGTCCTGCAAGTATGTATGAATTATGTGTAGTGTGTAGATAGTTGACTCTTTTCTGTCGGCCATTGAATTGTCTGTCCAGCACGTATGGATGACTTCTGTGGAGTGTGTACATAGTTGACTCTTTTCTGTCGGCCATTGAATTGTCTGTCCTGCACATATGTATGAATTCTGTGTAGTGTGTAGATAGTTGACTCTTATCTGTCGGCCATTGAATTGTCTGTCCAGCACATATGTATGACTTCAATGTAGTGTGTAGATAGATAACTCTTTTCTGTCGGCCATTGAATTGTCTGTCCAGCACGTATGTATGACTTCAATGTAGTGTGTAGATAGTTGACTCTTTTCTGTCGGCCATTGAATTGTCTGTCCTGCACGTATGTATGACTTCTGTGTAGTGTGTAGATAGTTAACTCTTTTCTGTCGTCCATTGATTTGTCTGTCCAGCACGTATGTATGACTTCTGTGTAGTGTGTAGATAGTTAACACTGTTCTGTCGGCCATTGAATTGTATGTCCAGCACGTGTGCATGACTTCTGTGTAGTGTGTAGATAGTTAACTCTTTTCTGTTGGCCATTGAATTGTCTGTCCTGTACGTATGTATGACTTCTGTGTAGTTTGTAGATAGCTAACTCTTTTCTGTCGGCCATTGAATTGTCTGTCCTGCACCTATTTGTGACTTCAGTGTAGTGTGTAGATACTTAGCTCTTTTCTGTCGGCCATTGAATTTTCTGTCCTGCACGTATTTATGACTTCTGTGTAGTGTGTAGATAGTTAACTCTTTTCTGTCGGCCATTGAATTGTCTGTCCTGCACGTATGTATGACTTCTGTGTAGTGTGTAGATAGTTAACTCTTTCCTGTCGGCCATTGAATTGTCTGTCCAGCACGTATGTATGACTTCTGTGGAGTGTGTAGATAGTTGACTCTTTTCCGTCGGCCATTGAATTGTCTGTCCTGCACGTATGTATGAATTCTGTGTAGTGTGTAGATAGTTGACTCTTTTCTGTCGGCCATTGAATTGTCTGTCCAGCACGTATGTATGACTTCTGTGTAGTGTGTAGATAGTTAACTCTTTTCTGTCGGCCATTGAATTGTCTGTACTGCACGTTTGTATGACTTCTGTGTAGTGTGTAGATAGTTAACTCTTTCCTGTCGGCCATTGAATTGTCTGTCCAGCACGTATGTATGACTTCTGTGTAGTGTGTAGATAGTTGACTCTTTTCCGTCGGCCATTGAATTGTCTGTCCAGCACGTATGTATGACTTTTGTATAGTGTGTAGATAGTTAACTCTTTCCTGTCGGCCATTGAATTGTCTGTCCAGCACGTATGTATGACTTCTGTGTAGTGTGTAGATAGTTGACTCTTTTCCGTCGGCCATTGAATTGTCTGTCCAGCACGTATGTATGACTTTTGTATAGTGTGTAGATAGTTAACTCTTTTCTGTCGGCCATTGAATTGTCTGTCCTGCACGTATGTATGACTACTGTGTAATGTGTAGATAGTTAACTCTTTTTGTCGGCCATTGAATTGTCTGGCCTGCACGTATTTATGACTTCTGTGTAGTGTGTAGATAGTTAACTCTTTTCCGTCTGCCATTGAATTTTCTGTCCTGCACGTATGTATGACTTCTGTGTAGTGTGTAGATAGATAAATCTTTTCTGTCGGCCATTGAATTGTCTGTCCTGCACATATTTATGACTTCTGTGTAGTGTGTAGATAGTTAACTCTTTTCTGTCGGCCATTGAATTGTCTGTCCAGCACGTATGTATGACTTCTGTGTAGTGTGGAGATAGTTAACTCTTTTCTGTCGGCCATTGAAATGTCTGTCCTGCACGTATGTATGACTTCTGTGTAGTGTGTAGATAGTTAACTCTTTCCTTTCGGCCATTGAATTGTCTGTCCAGCACGTATGTATGACTTCTGTGGAGTGTGTACATAGTTGACTCTTTTCTGTCGGCCATTGAATTGTCTGTCCTGCAAGTATGTATGAATTATGTGTAGTGTGTAGATAGTTGACTCTTTTCTGTCGGCCATTGAATTGTCTGTCCAGCACGTATGTATGACTTCTGTGTAGTGTGTAGATAGTTAACTCTTTTCTGTCGGCCATTGAATTGTCTGTCAAGCACGTATGTATGACTTCTGAGTAGTGTGGAGATAGTTAACTCTTTTCTCTCGACCATTGAATTGTCTGTCCAGCACGTATGTATGACTTCTGTGTAATGTGTAGATAGTAAACTCTTTTCTGTCGGCCATTGAATTGTCTGTCCTGCACGTATGTATGACTTCTGTGTAGTGTGTAGATAGTTAACTCTTTTCCGTCGGCCATTGAATTGTCTGTCCAGCACGTATGTATGACTTTTGTATAGTGTGTAGATAGTTAACTCTTTTCTGTCGGCCATTGAATTGTCTGTCCTGCACGTATGTATGACTACTGTGTAATGTGTAGATAGTTAACTCTTTTTGTCGGCCATTGAATTGTCTGTCCTGCACGTATTTATGACTTCTGTGTAGTGTGTAGATAGTTAACTCTTTTCTGTCGGCCATTGAATTGTCTGTCCTGCACGTATGTATGACTACTGTGTAATGTGTAGATAGTTAACTCTTTTTGTCGGCCATTGAATTGTCTGGCCTGCACGTATTTATGACTTCTGTGTAGTGTGTAGATAGTTAACTCTTTTCCGTCTGCCATTGAATTTTCTGTCCTGCACGTATGTATGACTTCTGTGTAGTGTGTAGATAGATAAATCTTTTCTGTCGGCCATTGAATTGTCTGTCCTGCACATATTTATGACTTCTGTGTAGTGTGTAGATAGTTAACTCTTTTCTGTCGGCCATTGAATTGTCTGTCCAGCACGTATGTATGACTTCTGTGTAGTGTGGAGATAGTTAACTCTTTTCTGTCGGCCATTGAAATGTCTGTCCTGCACGTATGTATGACTTCTGTGTAGTGTGTAGATAGTTAACTCTTTCCTTTCGGCCATTGAATTGTCTGTCCAGCACGTATGTATGACTTCTGTGGAGTGTGTACATAGTTGACTCTTTTCTGTCGGCCATTGAATTGTCTGTCCTGCAAGTATGTATGAATTATGTGTAGTGTGTAGATAGTTGACTCTTTTCTGTCGGCCATTGAATTGTCTGTCCAGCACGTATGTATGACTTCTGTGTAGTGTGTAGATAGTTAACTCTTTTCTGTCGGCCATTGAATTGTCTGTCAAGCACGTATGTATGACTTCTGAGTAGTGTGGAGATAGTTAACTCTTTTCTCTCGACCATTGAATTGTCTGTCCAGCACGTATGTATGACTTCTGTGTAATGTGTAGATAGTAAACTCTTTTCTGTCGGCCATTGAATTGTCTGTCCTGCACGTATGTATGACTTCTGTGTAGTGTGTAGATAGTTAACTCTTTTCCGTCGGCCATTGAATTGTCTGTCCAGCACGTATGTATGACTTTTGTATAGTGTGTAGATAGTTAACTCTTTTCTGTCGGCCATTGAATTGTCTGTCCTGCACGTATGTATGACTACTGTGTAATGTGTAGATAGTTAACTCTTTTTGTCGGCCATTGAATTGTCTGTCCTGCACGTATTTATGACTTCTGTGTAGTGTGTAGATAGTTAACTCTTTTCTGTCGGCCATTGAATTGTCTGTCCTGCACGTATGTATGACTACTGTGTAATGTGTAGATAGTTAACTCTTTTTGTCGGCCATTGAATTGTCTGGCCTGCACGTATTTATGACTTCTGTGTAGTGTGTAGATAGTTAACTCTTTTCCGTCTGCCATTGAATTTTCTGTCCTGCACGTATGTATGACTTCTGTGTAGTGTGGAGATAGTTAACTCTTTTCTGTCGGCCATTGAAATGTCTGTCCAGCACTTATGTATGACTTCTGTGTAATGTGTAGATAGTTAACTCTTTTCTGTCGGCCATTAAATTGTCTGTCCTGCACGTATGTATGACTTCTATGTAGTGTGTAGATAGTTAAATCTTTTTTTTCGGCCATTGAATTGTCTGTCCTGCACGTATTTATGACTTCTGTGTAGTGTGTAGATAGTTAACTCTTTTCTGTCGGCCATTGAATTGTCTGTCCAGCACGTATGTATGACTTATGAGTAGTGTGGAGATAGCTAACTCTTTTCTGTCGGCCATTGAATCGTCTGTCCAGCACGTATGTATGACTTCTGTGTAATGTGTAGATAGTTAACTCTTTTCTGTCGGCCATTGAATTGTCTGTCCTGCACGTATGTATGACTTCTGTGTAGTGTGTAGATAGTTAACTCTTTCCTTTCGGCCATTGAATTGTCTGTCCAGCACGTATGTATGACTTCTGTGGAGTGTGTACATAGTTGACTCTTTTCTGTCGGCCATTGAATTGTCTGTCCTGCAAGTATGTATGAATTATGTGTAGTGTGTAGATAGTTGACTCTTTTCTGTCGGCCATTGAATTGTCTGTCCAGCACGTATGGATGACTTCTGTGGAGTGTGTACATAGTTGACTCTTTTCTGTCGGCCATTGAATTGTCTGTCCTGCACATATGTATGAATTCTGTGTAGTGTGTAGATAGTTGACTCTTTTCTGTCGGCCATTGAATTGTCTGTCCAGCACATATGTATGACTTCAATGTAGTGTGTAGATAGATAACTCTTTTCTGTCGGCCATTGAATTGTCTGTCCAGCACGTATGTATGACTTCAATGTAGTGTGTAGATAGTTGACTCTTTTCTATCGGCCATTGAATTGTCTGTCCTGCACGTATGTATGACTTCTGTGTAGTGTGTAGATAGTTAACTCTTTTCTGTCGTCCATTGATTTGTCTGTCCAGCACGTATGTATGACTTCTGTGTAGTGTGTAGATAGTTAACACTTTTCTGTCGGCCATTGAATTGTATGTCCAGCACGTGTGCATGACTTCTGTGTAGTGTGTAGATAGGTAACTCTTTTCTGTCGGTCATTGAATTGTCTGTCCTGCACGTATGTATGACTTCTGTGTAGTGTGTAGATAGTTAACTCTTTTCTGTTGGCCATTGAATTGTCTGTCCTGTACGTATGTATGACTTCTGTGTAGTGTGTAGATAGCTAACTCTTTTCTGTCGGCCATTAAATTGTCTGTCCTGCACCTATTTGTGACTTCAGTGTAGTGTGTAGATAGTTAGCTCTTTTCTGTCGGCCATTGCATTTTCTGTCCTGCACGTATTTATGACTTCTGTGTAGTGTGTAGATAATTAACTCTTTTCTGTCGGCCATTGAATTGTCTGTCCTGCACGTATGTATGACTTCTGTGTAGTGTGTAGATAGTTAACTCTTTCCTGTCGGCCATTGAATTGTCTGTCCAGCACGTATGTATGACTTCTGTGGAGTGTGTAGATAGTTGACTCTTTTCCGTCGGCCATTGAATTGTCTGTCCTGCACGTATGTATGAATTCTGTGTAGTGTGTAGATAGTTGACTCTTTTCTGTCGGCCATTGAATTGTCTGTCCAGCACGTATGTATGACTTCTGTGTAGTGTGTAGATAGTTAACTCTTTTCTGTCGGCCATTGAATTGTCTGTACTGCACGTTTGTATGACTTCTGTGTAGTGTGTTGATAGTTAACTCTTTCCTGTCGGCCATTGAATTGTCTGTCCAGCACGTATGTATGACTTCTGTGTAGTGTGTAGATAGTTGACTCTTTTCCGTCGGCCATTGAATTGTCTGTTCAGCACGTATGTATGACTTTTGTATAGTGTGTAGATAGTTAACTCTTTTCTGTCGGCCATTGAATTGTCTGTCCTGCACGTATGTATGACTACTGTGTAATGTGTAGATAGTTAACTCTTTTTGTCGGCCATTGAATTGTCTGGCCTGCACGTATTTATGACTTCTGTGTAGTGTGTAGATAGTTAACTCTTTTCCGTCTGCCATTGAATTTTCTGTCCTGGACGTATGTATGACTTCTGTGTAGTGTGTAGATAGATAAATCTTTTCTGTCGGCCATTGAATTGTCTGTCCTGCACGTATTTATGACTTCTGTGTAGTGTGTAGATAGTTAACTCTTTTCTGTCGGCCATTGAATTGTCTGTCCAGCACGTATGTATGACTTCTGTGTAGTGTGGAGATAGTTAACTCTTTTCTGTCGGCCATTGAAATGTCTGTCCAGCACGTATGTATGACTTCTGAGTAGTGTGGAGATAGCTAACTCTTTTCTGTCAGCCATTGAATTGTCTGTCCAGCACGTATGTATGACTTCTGTGTAATGTGTAGATAGTTAACTCTTTTCTGTCGGCCATTGAATTGTCTGTCCTGCACGTATGTATGACTTCTGTGTAGTGTGTAGATAGTTAACTCTTTCCTTTCGGCCATTGAATTGTCTGTCCAGCACGTATGTATGACTTCTGTGGAGTGTGTACATAGTTGACTCTTTTCTGTCGGCCATTGAATTGTCTGTCCTGCAAGTATGTATGAATTATGTGTAGTGTGTAGATAGTTGACTCTTTTCTGTCGGCCATTGAATTGTCTGTCCAGCACGTATGTATGACTTCTGTGTAGTGTGTAGATAGTTAACTCTTTTCTGTCGGCCATTGAATTGTCTGTCAAGCACGTATGTATGACTTCTGAGTAGTGTGGAGATAGTTAACTCTTTTCTGTCGACCATTGAATTGTCTGTCCAGCACGTATGTATGACTTCTGTGTAATGTGTAGATAGTTAACTCTTTTCTGTCGGCCATTGAATTGTCTGTCCTGCACGTATGTATGACTTCTGTGTAGTGTGTAGATAGTTAACTCTTTTCCGTCGTCCATTGATTTGTCTGTCCAGCACGTATGTATGACTTCTGTGTAGTGTGTAGATAGTTAACACTTTTCTGTCGGCCATTGAATTGTATGTCCAGCACGTGTGCATGACTTCTGTGTAGTGTGTAGATAGGTAACTCTTTTCTGTCGGTCATTGAATTGTCTGTCCTGCACGTATGTATGACTTCTGTGTAGTGTGTAGATAGTTAACTCTTTTCTGTTGGCCATTGAATTGTCTGTCCTGTACGTATGTATGACTTCTGTGGAGTGTGTAGATAGTTGACTCTTTTCCGTCGGCCATTGAATTGTCTGTCCTGCACGTATGTATGAATTCTGTGTAGTGTGTAGATAGTTGACTCTTTTCTGTCGGCCATTGAATTGTCTGTCCAGCACGTATGTATGACTTCTGTGTAGTGTGTAGATAGTTAACTCTTTTCTGTCGGCCATTGAATTGTCTGTACTGCACGTTTGTATGACTTCTGTGTAGTGTGTAGATAGTTAACTCTTTCCTGTCGGCCATTGAATTGTCTGTCCAGCACGTATGTATGACTTCTGTGTAGTGTGTAGATAGTTGACTCTTTTCCGTCGGCCATTGAATTGTCTGTTCAGCACGTATGTATGACTTTTGTATAGTGTGTAGATAGTTAACTCTTTTCTGTGGGCCATTGAATTGTCTGTCCTGCACGTATGTATGACTACTGTGTAATGTGTAGATAGTTAACTCTTTTTGTCGGCCATTGAATTGTCTGGCCTGCACGTATTTATGACTTCTGTGTAGTGTGTAGATAGTTAACTCTTTTCCGTCTGCCATTGAATTTTCTGTCCTGCACGTATGTATGACTTCTGTGTAGTGTGTAGATAGATAAATCTTTTCTGTCGGCCATTGAATTGTCTGTCCTGCACGTATTTATGACTTCTGTGTAGTGTGTAGATAGTTAACTCTTTTCTGTCGGCCATTGAATTGTCTGTCCAGCACGTATGTATGACTTCTGTGTAGTGTGGAGATAGTTAACTCTTTTCTGTCGGCCATTGAAATGTCTGTCCAGCACGTATGTATGACTTCTGTGTAGTGTGGAGATAGCTAACTCTTTTCTGTCAGCCATTGAATTGTCTGTCCAGCACGTATGTATGACTTCTGTGTAATGTGTAGATAGTTAACTCTTTTCTGTCGGCCATTGAATTGTCTGTCCTGCACGTATGTATGACTTCTGTGTAGTGTGTAGATAGTTAACTCTTTCCTTTCGGCCATTGAATTGTCTGTCCAGCACGTATGTATGACTTCTGTGGAGTGTGTACATAGTTGACTCTTTTCTGTCGGCCATTGAATTGTCTGTCCTGCAAGTATGTATGAATTATGTGTAGTGTGTAGATAGTTGACTCTTTTCTGTCGGCCATTGAATTGTCTGTCCAGCACGTATGTATGACTTCTGTGTAGTGTGTAGATAGTTAACTCTTTTCTGTCGGCCATTGAATTGTCTGTCAAGCACGTATGTATGACTTCTGAGTAGTGTGGAGATAGTTAACTCTTTTCTGTCGACCATTGAATTGTCTGTCCAGCACGTATGTATGACTTCTGTGTAATGTGTAGATAGTTAACTCTTTTCTGTCGGCCATTGAATTGTCTGTCCTGCACGTATGTATGACTTCTGTGTAGTGTGTAGATAGTTAACTCTTTTCCGTCGTCCATTGATTTGTCTGTCCAGCACGTATGTATGACTTCTGTGTAGTGTGTAGATAGTTAACACTTTTCTGTCGGCCATTGAATTGTATGTCCAGCACGTGTGCATGACTTCTGTGTAGTGTGTAGATAGGTAACTCTTTTCTGTCGGTCATTGAATTGTCTGTCCTGCACGTATGTATGACTTCTGTGTAGTGTGTAGATAGTTAACTCTTTTCTGTTGGCCATTGAATTGTCTGTCCTGTACGTATGTATGACTTCTGTGTAGTGTGTAGATAGCTAACTCTTTTCTGTCGGCCATTAAATTGTCTGTCCTGCACCTATTTGTGACTTCAGTGTAGTGTGTAGATAGTTAGCTCTTTTCTGTCGGCCATTGCATTTTCTGTCCTGCACGTATTTATGACTTCTGTGTAGTGTGTAGATAGTTAACTCTTTTCTGTCGGCCATTGAATTGTCTGTCCTGCACGTATGTATGACTTCTGTGTAGTGTGTAGATAGTTAACTCTTTCCTGTCGGCCATTGAATTGTCTGTCCAGCACGTATGTATGACTTCTGTGGAGTGTGTAGATAGTTGACTCTTTTCCGTCGGCCATTGAATTGTCTGTCCTGGACGTATGTATGAATTCTGTGTAGTGTGTAGATAGTTGACTCTTTTCTGTCGGCCATTGAATTGTCTGTCCACCACGTATGTATGACTTCTGTGTAGTGTGTAGATAGTTAACTCTTTTCTGTCGGCCATTGAATTGTCTGTACTGCACGTTTGTATGACTTCTGTGTAGTGTGTAGATAGTTAACTCTTTCCTGTCGGCCATTGAATTGTCTGTCCAGCACGTATGTATGACTTCTGTGTAGTGTGTAGATAGTTGACTCCTTTCCGTCGGCCATTGAATTGTCTGTTCAGCACGTATGTATGACTTTTGTATAGTGTGTAGATAGTTAACTCTTTTCTGTCGGCCATTGAATTGTCTGTCCTGCACGTATGTATGACTACTGTGTAATGTGTAGATAGTTAACTCTTTTTGTCGGCCATTGAATTGTCTGGCCTGCACGTATTTATGACTTCTGTGTAGTGTGTAGATAGTTAACTCTTTTCCGTCTGCCATTGAATTTTCTGTCCTGCACGTATGTATGACTTCTGTGTAGTGTGTAGATAGATAAATCTTTTCTGTCGGCCATTGAATTGTCTGTCCTGCACGTATTTATGACTTCTGTGTAGTGTGTAGATAGTTAACTCTTTTCTGTCGGCCATTGAATTGTCTGTCCAGCACGTATGTATGACTTCTGTGTAGTGTGGAGATAGTTAACTCTTTTCTGTCGGCCATTGAAATGTCTGTCCAGCACGTATGTATGACTTCTGAGTAGTGTGGAGATAGCTAACTCTTTTCTGTCAGCCATTGAATTGTCTGTCCAGCACGTATGTATGACTTCTGTGTAATGTGTAGATAGTTAACTCTTTTCTGTCGGCCATTGAATTGTCTGTCCTGCACGTATGTATGACTTCTGTGTAGTGTGTAGATAGTTAACTCTTTCCTTTCGGCCATTGAATTGTCTGTCCAGCACGTATGTATGACTTCTGTGGAGTGTGTACATAGTTGACTCTTTTCTGTCGGCCATTGAATTGTCTGTCCTGCAAGTATGTATGAATTATGTGTAGTGTGTAGATAGTTGACTCTTTTCTGTCGGCCATTGAATTGTCTGTCCAGCACGTATGTATGACTTCTGTGTAGTGTGTAGATAGTTAACTCTTTTCTGTCGGCCATTGAATTGTCTGTCAAGCACGTATGTATGACTTCTGAGTAGTGTGGAGATAGTTAACTCTTTTCTGTCGACCATTGAATTGTCTGTCCAGCACGTATGTATGACTTCTGTGTAATGTGTAGATAGTTAACTCTTTTCTGTCGGCCATTGAATTGTCTGTCCTGCACGTATGTATGACTTCTGTGTAGTGTGTAGATAGTTAACTCTTTTCCGTCGTCCATTGATTTGTCTGTCCAGCACGTATGTATGACTTCTGTGTAGTGTGTAGATAGTTAACACTTTTCTGTCGGCCATTGAATTGTATGTCCAGCACGTGTGCATGACTTCTGTGTAGTGTGTAGATAGGTAACTCTTTTCTGTCGGTCATTGAATTGTCTGTCCTGCACGTATGTATGACTTCTGTGTAGTGTGTAGATAGTTAACTCTTTTCTGTTGGCCATTGAATTGTCTGTCCTGTACGTATGTATGACTTCTGTGGAGTGTGTAGATAGTTGACTCTTTTCCGTCGGCCATTGAATTGTCTGTCCTGCACGTATGTATGAATTCTGTGTAGTGTGTAGATAGTTGACTCTTTTCTGTCGGCCATTGAATTGTCTGTCCAGCACGTATGTATGACTTCTGTGTAGTGTGTAGATAGTTAACTCTTTTCTGTCGGCCATTGAATTGTCTGTACTGCACGTTTGTATGACTTCTGTGTAGTGTGTAGATAGTTAACTCTTTCCTGTCGGCCATTGAATTGTCTGTCCAGCACGTATGTATGACTTCTGTGTAGTGTGTAGATAGTTGACTCTTTTCCGTCGGCCATTGAATTGTCTGTTCAGCACGTATGTATGACTTTTGTATAGTGTGTAGATAGTTAACTCTTTTCTGTCGGCCATTGAATTGTCTGTCCTGCACGTATGTATGACTACTGTGTAATGTGTAGATAGTTAACTCTTTTTGTCGGCCATTGAATTGTCTGGCCTGCACGTATTTATGACTTCTGTGTAGTGTGTAGATAGTTAACTCTTTTCCGTCTGCCATTGAATTTTCTGTCCTGCACGTATGTATGACTTCTGTGTAGTGTGTAGATAGATAAATCTTTTCTGTCGGCCATTGAATTGTCTGTCCTGCACGTATTTATGACTTCTGTGTAGTGTGTAGATAGTTAACTCTTTTCTGTCGGCCATTGAATTGTCTGTCCAGCACGTATGTATGACTTCTGTGTAGTGTGGAGATAGTTAACTCTTTTCTGTCGGCCATTGAAATGTCTGTCCAGCACGTATGTATGACTTCTGAGTAGTGTGGAGATAGCTAACTCTTTTCTGTCAGCCATTGAATTGTCTGTCCAGCACGTATGTATGACTTCTGTGTAATGTGTAGATAGTTAACTCTTTTCTGTCGGCCATTGAATTGTCTGTCCTGCACGTATGTATGACTTCTGTGTAGTGTGTAGATAGTTAACTCTTTCCTTTCGGCCATTGAATTGTCTGTCCAGCACGTATGTATGACTTCTGTGGAGTGTGTACATAGTTGACTCTTTTCTGTCGGCCATTGAATTGTCTGTCCTGCAAGTATGTATGAATTATGTGTAGTGTGTAGATAGTTGACTCTTTTCTGTCGGCCATTGAATTGTCTGTCCAGCACGTATGTATGACTTCTGTGTAGTGTGTAGATAGTTAACTCTTTTCTGTCGGCCATTGAATTGTCTGTCAAGCACGTATGTATGACTTCTGAGTAGTGTGGAGATAGTTAACTCTTTTCTGTCGACCATTGAATTGTCTGTCCAGCACGTATGTATGACTTCTGTGTAATGTGTAGATAGTTAACTCTTTTCTGTCGGCCATTGAATTGTCTGTCCTGCACGTATGTATGACTTCTGTGTAGTGTGTAGATAGTTAACTCTTTTCCGTCGTCCATTGATTTGTCTGTCCAGCACGTATGTATGACTTCTGTGTAGTGTGTAGATAGTTAACACTTTTCTGTCGGCCATTGAATTGTATGTCCAGCACGTGTGCATGACTTCTGTGTAGTGTGTAGATAGGTAACTCTTTTCTGTCGGTCATTGAATTGTCTGTCCTGCACGTATGTATGACTTCTGTGTAGTGTGTAGATAGTTAACTCTTTTCTGTTGGCCATTGAATTGTCTGTCCTGTACGTATGTATGACTTCTGTGTAGTGTGTAGATAGCTAACTCTTTTCTGTCGGCCATTAAATTGTCTGTCCTGCACCTATTTGTGACTTCAGTGTAGTGTGTAGATAGTTAGCTCTTTTCTGTCGGCCATTGCATTTTCTGTCCTGCACGTATTTATGACTTCTGTGTAGTGTGTAGATAGTTAACTCTTTTCTGTCGGCCATTGAATTGTCTGTCCTGCACGTATGTATGACTTCTGTGTAGTGTGTAGATAGTTAACTCTTTCCTGTCGGCCATTGAATTGTCTGTCCAGCACGTATGTATGACTTCTGTGGAGTGTGTAGATAGTTGACTCTTTTCCGTCGGCCATTGAATTGTCTGTCCTGGACGTATGTATGAATTCTGTGTAGTGTGTAGATAGTTGACTCTTTTCTGTCGGCCATTGAATTGTCTGTCCACCACGTATGTATGACTTCTGTGTAGTGTGTAGATAGTTAACTCTTTTCTGTCGGCCATTGAATTGTCTGTACTGCACGTTTGTATGACTTCTGTGTAGTGTGTAGATAGTTAACTCTTTCCTGTCGGCCATTGAATTGTCTGTCCAGCACGTATGTATGACTTCTGTGTAGTGTGTAGATAGTTGACTCTTTTCCGTCGGCCATTGAATTATCTGTTCAGCACGTATGTATGACTTTTGTATAGTGTGTAGATAGTTAACTCTTTTCTGTCGGCCATTGAATTGTCTGTCCTGCACGTATGTATGACTACTGTGTAATGTGTAGATAGTTAACTCTTTTTGTCGGCCATTGAATTGTCTGGCCTGCACGTATTTATGACTTCTGTGTAGTGTGTAGATAGTTAACTCTTTTCCGTCTGCCATTGAATTTTCTGTCCTGCACGTATGTATGACTTCTGTGTAGTGTGTAGATAGATAAATCTTTTCTGTCGGCCATTGAATTGTCTGTCCTGCACGTATTTATGACTTCTGTGTAGTGTGTAGATAGTTAACTCTTTTCTGTCGGCCATTGAATTGTCTGTCCAGCACGTATGTATGACTTCTGTGTAGTGTGGAGATAGTTAACTCTTTTCTGTCGGCCATTGAAATGTCTGTCCAGCACGTATGTATGACTTCTGAGTAGTGTGGAGATAGCTAACTCTTTTCTGTCAGCCATTGAATTGTCTGTCCAGCACGTATGTATGACTTCTGTGTAATGTGTAGATAGTTAACTCTTTTCTGTCGGCCATTGAATTGTCTGTCCTGCACGCATGTATGACTTCTGTGTAGTGTGTAGATAGTTAACTTTTTCCTTTCGGCCATTGAATTGTCTGTCCAGCACGTATGTATGACTTCTGTGGAGTGTGTACATAGTTGACTCTTTACTGTCGGCCATTGAATTGTCTGTCCTGCAAGTATGTATGAATTATGTGTAGTGTGTAGATAGTTGACTCTTTTCTGTCGGCCATTGAATTGTCTGTCCAGCACGTATGTATGACTTCTGTGTAGTGTGTAGATAGTTAACTCTTTTCTGTCGGCCATTGAATTGTCTGTCAAGCACGTATGTATGACTTCTGAGTAGTGTGGAGATAGTTAACTCTTTTCTGTCGACCATTGAATTGTCTGTCCAGCACGTATGTATGACTTCTGTGTAATGTGTAGATAGTTAACTCTTTTCTGTCGGCCATTGAATTGTCTGTCCTGCACGTATGTATGACTTCTGTGTAGTGTGTAGATAGTTAACTCTTTTCCGTCGGCCATTGAATTGTCTGTCCAGCACGTATGTATGACTTTTGTATAGTGTGTAGATAGTTAACTCTTTTCTGTCGGCCATTGAATTGTCTGTCCTGCACGTATGTATGACTACTGTGTAATGTGTAGATAGTTAACTCTTTTTGTCGGCAATTGAATTGTCTGGCCTGCACGTATTTATGACTTCTGTGTAGTGTGTAGATAGTTAACTCTTTTCCGTCTGCCATTGAATTTTCTGTCCTGCACGTATGTATGACTTCTGTGTAGTGTGTAGATAGTTAAATCTTTTCTGTCGGCCATTGAATTGTCTGTCCTGCACGTATTTATGACTTCTGTGTAGTGTGTAGATAGTTAACTCTTTTCTGTCGGCCATTGAATTGTCTGTCCAGCACGTATGTATGACTTCTGTGTAGTGTGGAGATAGTTAACTCTTTTCTGTCGGCCATTGAAATGTCTGTCCAGCACGTATGTATGACTTCTGTGTAATGTGTAGATAGTTAACTCTTTTCTCTCGGCCATTAAATTGTCTGTCCTGCACGTATGTATGACTTCTATGTAGTGTGTAGATAGTTAAATCTTTTTTGTCAGCCATTGAATTGTCTGTCCTGCACGTATTTATGACTTCTGTGTAGTGTGTAGATAGTTAACTCTTTTCTGTCGGCCATTGAATTGTCTGTCCAGCACGTATGTATGACTTCTGAGTAGTGTGGAGATAGCTAACTCTTTTCTGTCGGCAATTTGAATCGTCTGTCCAGCACGTATGTATGACTTCTGTGTAATGTGTAGATAGTTAACTCTTTTCTGTCGGCCATTGAATTGTCTGTCCTGCACGTATGTATGACTTCTGTGTAGTGTGTAGATAGTTAACTCTTTCCTTTCGGCCATTGAATTGTCTGTCCAGCACGTATGTATGACTTCTGTGGAGTGTGTACATAGTTGACTCTTTTCTGTCGGCCATTGAATTGTCTGTCCTGCAAGTATGTATGAATTATGTGTAGTGTGTAGATAGTTGACTCTTTTCTGTCGGCCATTGAATTGTCTGTCCAGCACGTATGTATGACTTCTGTGTAGTGTGTAGATAGTTAACTCTTTTCTGTTGGCCATTGAATTGTCTGTCCTGCACGTATGTATGACTTCTGTGTAGTGTGTAGATAGTTAACTCTTTTCCGTCTGCCATTGAATTTTCTGTCCTGCACGTATGTATGACTTCTGTGTAGTGTGTAGATAGATAAATCTTTTCTGTCGGCCATTGAATTGTCTGTCCTGCACGTATTTATGACTTCTGTGTAGTGTGTAGATAGTTAACTCTTTTCTGTCGGCCATTGAATTGTCTGTCCAGCACGTATGTATGACTTCTGTGTAGTGTGGAGATAGTTAACTCTTTTCTGTCGGCCATTGAAATGTCTGTCCAGCACGTATGTATGACTTCTGAGTAGTGTGGAGATAGCTAACTCTTTTCTGTCAGCCATTGAATTGTCTGTCCAGCACGTATGTATGACTTCTGTGTAATGTGTAGATAGTTAACTCTTTTCTGTCGGCCATTGAATTGTCTGTCCTGCACGTATGTATGACTTCTGTGTAGTGTGTAGATAGTTAACTCTTTCCTTTCGGCCATTGAATTGTCTGTCCAGCACGTATGTATGACTTCTGTGGAGTGTGTACATAGTTGACTCTTTTCTGTCGGCCATTGAATTGTCTGTCCTGCAAGTATGTATGAATTATGTGTAGTGTGTAGATAGTTGACTCTTTTCTGTCGGCCATTGAATTGTCTGTCCAGCACGTATGTATGACTTCTGTGTAGTGTGTAGATAGCTAACTCTTTTCTGTCGGCCATTGAATTGTCTGTCAAGCACGTATGTATGACTTCTGAGTAGTGTGGAGATAGTTAACTCTTTTCTGTCGACCATTGAATTGTCTGTCCAGCACGTATGTATGACTTCTGTGTAATGTGTAGATAGTTAACTCTTTTCTGTCGGCCATTGAATTGTCTGTCCTGCACGTATGTATGACTTCTGTGTAGTGTGTAGATAGTTAACTCTTTTCCGTCGTCCATTGATTTGTCTGTCCAGCACGTATGTATGACTTCTGTGTAGTGTGTAGATAGTTAACACTTTTCTGTCGGCCATTGAATTGTATGTCCAGCACGTGTGCATGACTTCTGTGTAGTGTGTAGATAGGTAACTCTTTTCTGTCGGTCATTGAATTGTCTGTCCTGCACGTATGTATGACTTCTGTGTAGTGTGTAGATAGTTAACTCTTTTCTGTTGGCCATTGAATTGTCTGTCCTGTACGTATGTATGACTTCTGTGTAGTGTGTAGATAGCTAACTCTTTTCTGTCGGCCATTAAATTGTCTGTCCTGCACCTATTTGTGACTTCAGTGTAGTGTGTAGATAGTTAGCTCTTTTCTCTCGGCCATTGCATTTTCTGTCCTGCACGTATTTATGACTTCTGTGTAGTGTGTAGATAGTTAACTCTTTTCTGTCGGCCATTGAATTGTCTGTCCTGCACGTATGTATGACTTCTGTGTAGTGTGTAGATAGTTAACTCTTTCCTGTCGGTCATTGAATTGTCTGTCCAGCACGTATGTATGACTTCTGTGGAGTGTGTAGATAGTTGACTCTTTTCCGTCGGCCATTGAATTGTCTGTCCTGGACGTATGTATGAATTCTGTGTAGTGTGTAGATAGTTGACTCTTTTCTGTCGGCCATTGAATTGTCTGTCCAGCACGTATGTATGACTTCTGTGTAGTGTGTAGATAGTTAACTCTTTTCTGTCGGCCATTGAATTGTCTGTACTGCACGTTTGTATGACTTCTGTGTAGTGTGTAGATAGTTAACTCTTTCCTGTCGGCCATTGAATTGTCTGTCCAGCACGTATGTATGACTTCTGTGTAGTGTGTAGATAGTTGACTCTTTTCCGTCGGCCATTGAATTGTCTGTTCAGCACGTATGTATGACTTTTGTATAGTGTGTAGATAGTTAACTCTTTTCTGTCGGCCATTGAATTGTCTGTCCTGCACGTATGTATGACTACTGTGTAATGTGTAGATAGTTAACTCTTTTTGTCGGCCATTGAATTGTCTGGCCTGCACGTATTTATGACTTCTGTGTAGTGTGTAGATAGTTAACTCTTTTCCGTCTGCCATTGAATTTTCTGTCCTGCACGTATGTATGACTTCTGTGTAGTGTGTAGATAGATAAATCTTTTCTGTCGGCCATTGAATTGTCTGTCCTGCACGTATTTATGACTTCTGTGTAGTGTGTAGATAGTTAACTCTTTTCTGTCGGCCATTGAATTGTCTGTCCAGCACGTATGTATGACTTCTGTGTAGTGTGGAGATAGTTAACTCTTTTCTGTCGGCCATTGAAATGTCTGTCCAGCACGTATGTATGACTTCTGAGTAGTGTGGAGATAGCTAACTCTTTTCTGTCAGCCATTGAATTGTCTGTCCAGCACGTATGTATGACTTCTGTGTAATGTGTAGATAGTTAACTCTTTTCTGTCGGCCATTGAATTGTCTGTCCTGCACGTATGTATGACTTCTGTGTAGTGTGTAGATAGTTAACTCTTTCCTTTCGGCCATTGAATTGTCTGTCCAGCACGTATGTATGACTTCTGTGGAGTGTGTACATAGTTGACTCTTTACTGTCGGCCATTGAATTGTCTGTCCTGCAAGTATGTATGAATTATGTGTAGTGTGTAGATAGTTGACTCTTTTCTGTCGGCCATTGAATTGTCTGTCCAGCACGTATGTATGACTTCTGTGTAGTGTGTAGATAGTTAACTCTTTTCTGTCGGCCATTGAATTGTCTGTCAAGCACGTATGTATGACTTCTGAGTAGTGTGGAGATAGTTAACTCTTTTCTGTCGACCATTGAATTGTCTGTCCAGCACGTATGTATGACTTCTGTGTAATGTGTAGATAGTTAACTCTTTTCTGTCGGCCATTGAATTGTCTGTCCTGCACGTATGTATGACTTCTGTGTAGTGTGTAGATAGTTAACTCTTTTCCGTCGGCCATTGAATTGTCTGTCCAGCACGTATGTATGACTTCTGTGTAGTGTGGAGATAGTTGACTCTTTTCCGTCGGCCATTGAATTGTCTGTCCTGGACGTATGTATGAATTCTGTGTAGTGTGTAGATAGTTGACTCTTTTCTGTCGGCCATTGAATTGTCTGTCCAGCACGTATGTATGACTTCTGTGTAGTGTGTAGATAGTTAACTCTTTTCTGTCGGCCATTGAATTGTCTGTACTGCACGTTTGTATGACTTCTGTGTAGTGTGTAGATAGTTAACTCTTTCCTGTCGGCCATTGAATTGTCTGTCCAGCACGTATGTATGACTTCTGTGTAGTGTGTAGATAGTTGACTCTTTTCCGTCGGCCATTGAATTGTCTGTTCAGCACGTATGTATGACTTTTGTATAGTGTGTAGATAGTTAACTCTTTTCTGTCGGCCATTGAATTGTCTGTCCTGCACGTATGTATGACTACTGTGTAATGTGTAGATAGTTAACTCTTTTTGTCGGCCATTGAATTGTCTGGCCTGCACGTATTTATGACTTCTGTGTAGTGTGTAGATAGTTAACTCTTTTCCGTCTGCCATTGAATTTTCTGTCCTGCACGTATGTATGACTTCTGTGTAGTGTGTAGATAGATAAATCTTTTCTGTCGGCCATTGAATTGTCTGTCCTGCACGTATTTATGACTTCTGTGTAGTGTGTAGATAGTTAACTCTTTTCTGTCGGCCATTGAATTGTCTGTCCAGCACGTATGTATGACTTCTGTGTAGTGTGGAGATAGTTAACTCTTTTCTGTCGGCCATTGAAATGTCTGTCCAGCACGTATGTATGACTTCTGAGTAGTGTGGAGATAGCTAACTCTTTTCTGTCAGCCATTGAATTGTCTGTCCAGCACGTATGTATGACTTCTGTGTAATGTGTAGATAGTTAACTCTTTTCTGTCGGCCATTGAATTGTCTGTCCTGCACGTATGTATGACTTCTGTGTAGTGTGTAGATAGTTAACTCTTTCCTTTCGGCCATTGAATTGTCTGTCCAGCACGTATGTATGACTTCTGTGGAGTGTGTACATAGTTGACTCTTTACTGTCGGCCATTGAATTGTCTGTCCTGCAAGTATGTATGAATTATGTGTAGTGTGTAGATAGTTGACTCTTTTCTGTCGGCCATTGAATTGTCTGTCCAGCACGTATGTATGACTTCTGTGTAGTGTGTAGATAGTTAACTCTTTTCTGTCGGCCATTGAATTGTCTGTCAAGCACGTATGTATGACTTCTGAGTAGTGTGGAGATAGTTAACTCTTTTCTGTCGACCATTGAATTGTCTGTCCAGCACGTATGTATGACTTCTGTGTAATGTGTAGATAGTTAACTCTTTTCTGTCGGCCATTGAATTGTCTGTCCTGCACGTATGTATGACTTCTGTGTAGTGTGTAGATAGTTAACTCTTTTCCGTCGGCCATTGAATTGTCTGTCCAGCACGTATGTATGACTTCTGTGTAGTGTGGAGATAGTTAACTCTTTTCTGTCGGCCATTGAAATGTCTGTCCAGCACGTATGTATGACTTCTGAGTAGTGTGGAGATAGCTAACTCTTTTCTGTCAGCCATTGAATTGTCTGTCCAGCACGTATGTATGACTTCTGTGTAATGTGTAGATAGTTAACTCTTTTCTGTCGGCCATTGAATTGTCTGTCCTGCACGTATGTATGACTTCTGTGTAGTGTGTAGATAGTTAACTCTTTCCTTTCGGCCATTGAATTGTCTGTCCAGCACGTATGTATGACTTCTGTGGAGTGTGTACATAGTTGACTCTTTACTGTCGGCCATTGAATTGTCTGTCCTGCAAGTATGTATGAATTATGTGTAGTGTGTAGATAGTTGACTCTTTTCTGTCGGCCATTGAATTGTCTGTCCAGCACGTATGTATGACTTCTGTGTAGTGTGGAGATAGTTAACTCTTTTCTGTCGACCATTGAATTGTCTGTCCAGCACGTATGTATGACTTCTGTGTAATGTGTAGATAGTTAACTCTTTTCTGTCGGCCATTGAATTGTCTGTCCTGCACGTATGTATGACTTCTGTGTAGTGTGTAGATAGTTAACTCTTTTCTGTCGGCCATTGAATTGTCTGTCCTGCACGTATGTATGACTACTGTGTAATGTGTAGATAGTTAACTCTTTTTGTCGGCAATTGAATTGTCTGGCCTGCACGTATTTATGACTTCTGTGTAGTGTGTAGATAGTTAACTCTTTTCCGTCTGCCATTGAATTTTCTGTCCTGCACGTATGTATGACTTCTGTGTAGTGTGTAGATAGTTAAATCTTTTCTGTCGGCCATTGAATTGTCTGTCCTGCACGTATTTATGACTTCTGTGTAGTGTGTAGATAGTTAACTCTTTTCTGTCGGCCATTGAATTGTCTGTCCTGCACGTATGTATGACTTCTGTGTAGTGTGGAGATAGTTAACTCTTTTCTGTCGGCCATTGAAATGTCTGTCCAGCACGTATGTATGACTTCTGTGTAATGTGTAGATAGTTAACTCTTTTCTCTCGGCCATTAAATTGTCTGTCCTGCACGTATGTATGACTTCTATGTAGTGTGTAGATAGTTAAATCTTTTTTGTCAGCCATTGAATTGTCTGTCCTGCACGTATTTATGACTTCTGTGTAGTGTGTAGATAGTTAACTCTTTTCTGTCGGCCATTGAATTGTCTGTCCAGCACTTATGTATGACTTCTGAGTAGTGTGGAGATAGCTAACTCTTTTCTGTCGGCCATTGAATCGTCTGTCCAGCACGTATGTATGACTTCTGTGTAATGTGTAGATAGTTAACTCTTTTCTGTCGGCCATTGAATTGTCTGTCCTGCACGTATGTATGACTTCTGTGTAGTGTGTAGATAGTTAACTCTTTCCTTTCGGCCATTGAATTGTCTGTCCAGCACGTATGTATGACTTCTGTGGAGTGTGTACATAGTTGACTCTTTTCTGTCGGCCATTGAATTGTCTGTCCTGCAAGTATGTATGAATTATGTGTAGTGTGTAGATAGTTGACTCTTTTCTGTCGGCCATTGAATTGTCTGTCCAGCACGTATGTATGACTTCTGTGTAGTGTGTAGATAGTTAACTCTTTTCTGTTGGCCATTGAATTGTCTGTCCTGCACGTATGTATGACTTCTGTGTAGTGTGTAGATAGTTAACTCTTTTCTGTCGGCCATTGAATTGTCTGTCCTGCACGTATGTATGACTTCTGTGTAGTGTGTAGATAGTTAACTCTTTTCTGTCGGCCATTGAATTGTCTGTCCTGCACGTATTTATGACTTCTGTGTAGTGTGTAGATAGTTAACTCTTTTCTGTCGGCCATTGAAATGTCTGTCCAGCACGTATGTATGACTTCTGAGTAGTGTGGAGATAGCTAACTCTTTTCTGTCGGCCATTGAATTGTCTGTCCAGCACGTATGTATGACTTCTGTGTAATGTGTAGATAGTTAACTCTTTTCTGTCGGCCATTGAATTGTCTGTCCTGCACGTATGTATGACTTCTGTGTAGTGTGTAGATAGTTAACTCTTTTCTGTCGGCCATTGAATTGTCTGTCCAGCACGTATGTATGACTTCTGTGTAGTGTGTAGATAGTTAACTCTTTTCTGTTGGCCATTGAATTGTCTGTCCTGCACGTATGTATGACTTCTGTGTAGTGTGTAGATAGTTAACTCTTTTCTGTCGGCCATTGAATTGTCTTTCCTGCACGTATTTATGACTTCTGTGTAGTGTTTAGATAGTTAACTCTTTTCTGTCGGCCATTGAATTGTCTGTCAAGCACGTATGTATGACTTCTGAGTAGTGTGGAGATAGTTAACTCTTTTCTGTCGACCATTGAATTGTCTGTCCAGCATGTATGTATGACTTCTGTGTAATGTGTAGATAGTTAACTCTTTTCTGTCGGCCATTGAATTGTCTGTCCTGCACGTATGTATGACTTCTGTGTAGTGTGTAGATAGTTAACTCTTTTCCGTCGGCCATTGAATTGTCTGTCCAGCACGTATGTATGACTTTTGTATAGTGTGTAGATAGTTAACCCTTTTCTGTCGGCCATTGAATTGTCTGTCCTGCACGTATGTATGACTACTGTGTAATGTGTAGATAGTTAACTCTTTTCCGTCTGCCATTGAATTTTCTGTCCTGCACGTATGTATGACTTCTGTGTAGTGTGTAGATAGTTAACTCTTTCCTTTCGGCCATTGAATTGTCTGTCCAGCACGTATGTATGACTTCTGTGGAGTGTGTAGATATTTGACTCTTTTCCGTCGGCCATTGAATTGTCTGTCCTGCACGTATGTATGAATTATGTGTAGTGTGTAGATAGTTGACTCTTTTCTGTCGGCCATTGAATTGTCTGTCCAGCACGTATGTATGACTTCTGTGTAGTGTGTAGATAGTTAACTCTTTTCCGTCGGCCATTGAATTGTCTGTCCAGCACGTATGTATGACTTTTGTATAGTGTGTAGATAGTTAACCCTTTTCTGTCGGCCATTGAATTGTCTGTCCTGCACGTATGTATGACTACTGTGTAATGTGTAGATAGTTAACTCTTTTCCGTCTGCCATTGAATTTTCTGTCCTGCACGTATGTATGACTTCTGTGTAGTGTGTAGATAGTTAACTCTTTCCTTTCGGCCATTGAATTGTCTGTCCAGCACGTATGTATGACTTCTGTGGAGTGTGTAGATATTTGACTCTTTTCCGTCGGCCATTGAATTGTCTGTCCTGCACGTATGTATGAATTCTGTGTAGTGTGTAGATAGTTGACTCTTTTCTGTCGGCCATTGAATTGTCTGTCCAGCACGTATGTATGACTTCTGTGTAGTGTGTAGATAGTTAACTCTTTTCTGTCGGCCATTGAATTGTCTGTACTGCACGTTTGTATGACTTCTGTGTAGTGTGTAGATAGTTAACTCTTTCCTGTCGGCCATTGAATTGTCTGTCCAGCACGTATGTATGACTTCTGTGTAGTGTGTAGATAGTTGACTCTTTTCCGTCGGCCATTGAATTGTCTGTCCAGCACGTATGTATGACTTTTGTATAGTGTGTAGATAGTTAACTCTTTTTTGTCGGCCATTGAATTGTCTGTCCTGCACGTATGTATGACTACTGTGTAATGTGTAGATAGTTAACTCTTTTTGTCGGCCATTGAATTGTCTGGCCTGCACGTATTTATGACTTCTGTGTAGTGTGTAGATAGTTAACTCTTTTCCGTCTGCCATTGAATTTTCTGTCCTGCACGTATGTATGACTTCTGTGTAGTGTGTAGATAGATAAATCTTTTCTGTCGGCCATTGAATTGTCTGTCCTGCACGTATTTATGACTTCTGTGTAGTGTGTAGATAGTTAACTATTTTCTGTCGGCCATTGAATTGTCTGTCCAGCACGTATGTATGACTTCTGTGTAGTGTGGAGATAGTTAACTCTTTTCTGTCGGCCATTGAAATGTCTGTCCAGCACGTATGTATGACTTCTGAGTAGTGTGGAGATAGCTAACTCTTTTCTGTCGGCCTTTGAATTGTCTGTCCAGCACGTATGTATGACTTCTGTGTAATGTGTAGATAGTTAACTCTTTTCTGTCGGCCATTGAATTGTCTGTCCTGCACGTATGTATGACTTCTGTGTAGTGTGTAGATAGTTAACTCTTTCCTTTCGGCCATTGAATTGTCTGTCCAGCACGTATGTATGACTTCTGTGGAGTGTGTACATAGTTGACTCTTTTCTGTCGGCCATTGAATTGTCTGTCCTGCAAGTATGTATGAATTATGTGTAGTGTGTAGATAGTTGAGTCTTTTCTGTCGGCCATTGAATTGTCTGTCCAGCACGTATGTATGACTTCTGTGTAGTGTGTAGATAGTTAACTCTTTTCTGTCGGCCATTGAATTGTCTGTGAAGCACGTATGTATAACTTCTGAGTAGTGTGGAGATAGTTAACTCTTTTCTGTCGACCATTGAATTGTCTTTCCTGCACGTATGTATGACTACTGTGTAATGTGTAGATAGTTAACTCTTTTTGTCGGCCATTGAATTGTCTTGCCTGCACGTATTTATGACTTCTGTGTAGTGTGTAGATAGTTAACTCTTTTCCGTCTGCCATTGAATTTTCTGTCCTGCACGTATGTATGACTTCTGTGTAGTGTGGAGATAGTTAACTCTTTTCTGTCGGCCATTGAAATGTCTGTCCAGCACTTATGTATGACTTCTGTGTAATGTGTAGATAGTTAACTCTTTTCTGTCGGCCATTAAATTGTCTGTCCTGCACGTATGTATGACTTCTATGTAGTGTGTAGATAGTTAAATCTTTTTTGTCGGCCATTGAATTGTCTGTCCTGCACGTATTTATGACTTCTGTGTAGTGTGTAGATAGTTAACTCTTTTCTGTCGGCCATTGAATTGTCTGTCCAGCACGTATGTATGACTTCTGAGTAGTGTGGAGATAGCTAACTCTTTTCTGTCGGCCATTGAATCGTCTGTCCAGCACGTATGTATGACTTCTGTGTAATGTGTAGATAGTTAACTCTTTTCTGTCGGCCATTGAATTGTCTGTCCTGCACGTATGTATGACTTCTGTGTAGTGTGTAGATAGTTAACTCTTTCCTTTCGGCCATTGAATTGTCTGTCCAGCACGTATGTATGACTTCTGTGGAGTGTGTACATAGTTGACTCTTTTCTGTCGGCCATTGAATTGTCTGTCCTGCAAGTATGTATGAATTATGTGTAGTGTGTAGATAGTTGACTCTTTTATGTCGGCCATTGAATTGTCTGTCCAGCACGTATGGATGACTTCTGTGGAGTGTGTACATAGTTGACTCTTTTCTGTCGGCCATTGAATTGTCTGTCCTGCACATATGTATGAATTCTGTGTAGTGTGTAGATAGTTGACTCTTTTCTGTCGGCCATTGAATTGTCTGTCCAGCACATATGTATGACTTCAATGTAGTGTGTAGATAGATAACTCTTTTCTGTCGGCCATTGAATTGTCTGTCCAGCACGTATGTATGACTTCAATGTAGTGTGTAGATAGTTGACTCTTTTCTGTCGGCCATTGAATTGTCTGTCCTGCACGTATGTATGACTTCTGTGTAGTGTGTAGATAGTTAACTCTTTTCTGTCGTCCATTGATTTGTCTGTCCAGCACGTATGTATGACTTCTGTGTAGTGTGTAGATAGTTAACACTTTTCTGTCGGCCATTGAATTGTATGTCCAGCACGTGTGCATGACTTCTGTGTAGTGTGTAGATAGGTAACTCTTTTCTGTCGGTCATTGAATTGTTTGTCCTGCACGTATGTATGACTTCTGTGTAGTGTGTAGATAGTTAACTCTTTTCTGTTGGCCATTGAATTGCCTGTCCTGTACGTATGTATGACTTCTGTGTAGTGTGTAGATAGCTAACTCTTTTCTGTCGGCCATTAAATTGTCTGTCCTGCACCTATTTGTGACTTCAGTGTAGTGTGTAGATAGTTAGCTCTTTTCTGTCGGCCATTGCATTTTCTGTCCTGCACGTATTTATGACTTCTGTGTAGTGTGTAGATAGTTAACTCTTTTCTGTCGGCCATTGAATTGTCTGTCCTGCACGTATGTATGACTTCTGTGTAGTGTGTAGATAGTTAACTCTTTCCTGTCGGCCATTGAATTGTCTGTCCAGCACGTATGTATGACTTCTGTGGAGTGTGTAGATAGTTGACTCTTTTCGTCGGCCATTGAATTGTCTGTCCTGCACGTATGTATGAATTCTGTGTAGTGTGTAGATAGTTGACTCTTTTCTGTCGGCCATTGAATTGTCTGTCCAGCACGTATGTATGACTTCTGTGTAGTGTGTAGATAGTTAACTCTTTTCTGTCGGCCATTGAATTGTCTGTACTGCACGTTTGTATGACTTCTGTGTAGTGTGTAGATAGTTAACTCTTTCCTGTCGGCCATTGAATTGTCTGTCCAGCACGTATGTATGACTTCTCTGTAGTGTGTAGATAGTTGACTCTTTTCCGTCGGCCATTGAATTGTCTGTTCTGCACGTATGTATGACTTTTGTATAGTGTGTAGATAGTTAACTCTTTTCTGTCGGCCATTGAATTGTCTGTCCTGCACGTATGTATGACTACTGTGTAATGTGTAGATAGTTAACTCTTTTTGTCGGCCATTGAATTGTCTGGCCTGCACGTATTTATGACTTCTGTGTAGTGTGTAGATAGTTAACTCTTTTCTGTCTGCCATTGAATTTTCTGTCCTGCACGTATGTATGACTTCTGTGTAGTGTGTAGATAGATAAATCTTTTCTGTCGGCCATTGAATTGTCTGTCCTGCACGTATTTATGACTTCTGTGTAGTGTGTAGATAGTTAACTCTATTCTGTCGGCCATTGAATTGTCTGTCCAGCACGTATGTATGACTTCTGTGTAGTGTGAAGATAGTTAACTCTTTTCTGTCGGCCATTGAAATGTCTGTCCAGCACGTATGTATGACTTCTGAGTAGTGTGGAGATAGCTAACTCTTTTCTGTCAGCCATTGAATTGTCTGTCCAGCACGTATGTATGACTTCTGTGTAATGTGTAGATAGTTAACTCTTTTCTGTCGGCCATTGAATTGTCTGTCCTGCACGTATGTATGACTTCTGTGTAGTGTGTAGATAGTTAACTCTTTCCTTTCGGCCATTGAATTGTCTGTCCAGCACGTATGTATGACTTCTGTGGAGTGTGTACATAGTTGACTCTTTTCTGTCGGCCATTGAATTGTCTGTCCTGCAAGTATGTATGAATTATGTGTAGTGTGTAGATGGTTGACTCTTTTCTGTCGGCCATTGAATTGTCTGTCCAGCACGTATGTATGACTTCTGTGTAGTGTGTAGATAGATAAATCTTTTCTGTCGGCCATTGAATTGTCTGTCCTGCACGTATTTATGACTTCTGTGTAGTGTGTAGATAGTTAACTCTTTTCTGTCGGCCATTGAATTGTCTGTCCAGCACGTATGTATGACTTCTGTGTAGTGTGGAGATAGTTAACTCTTTTCTGTCGGCCATTGAAATGTCTGTCCAGCACGTATGTATGACTTCTGAGTAGTGTGGAGATAGCTAACTCTTTTCTGTCAGCCATTGAATTGTCTGTCCAGCACGTATGTATGACTTCTGTGTAATGTGTAGATAGTTAACTCTTTTCTGTCGGCCATTGAATTGTCTGTCCTGCACGTATGTATGACTTCTGTGTAGTGTGTAGATAGTTAACTCTTTCCTTTCGGCCATTGAATTGTCTGTCCAGCACGTATGTATGACTTCTGTGGAGTGTGTACATAGTTGACTCTTTTCTGTCGGCCATTGAATTGTCTGTCCTGCAAGTATGTATGAATTATGTGTAGTGTGTAGATAGTTGACTCTTTTCTGTCGACCATTGAATTGTCTGTCCAGCACGTATGTATGACTTCTGTGTAATGTGTAGATAGTTAACTCTTTTCTGTCGGCCATTGAATTGTCTGTCCTGCACGTATGTATGACTTCTGTGTAGTGTGTAGATAGTTAACTCTTTTCCGTCGGCCATTGAATTGTCTGTCCAGCACGTATGTATGACTTTTGTATAGTGTGTAGATAGTTAACTCTTTTCTGTCGGCCATTGAATTGTCTGTCCTGCACATATGTATGACTACTGTGTAATGTGTAGATAGTTAACTCTTTTTGTCGGCCATTGAATTGTCTGGCCTGCACGTATTTATGACTTCTGTGTAGTGTGTAGATAGTTAACTCTTTTCCGTCTGCCATTGAATTTTCTGTCCTGCACGTATGTATGACTTCTGTGTAGTGTGTAGATAGTTAAATCTTTTCTGTCGGCCATTGAATTGTCTGTCCTGCACGTATTTATGACTTCTGTGTAGTGTGTAGATAGTTAACTCTTTTCTGTCGGCCATTGAATTGTCTGTCCAGCACGTATGTATGATTTCTGTGTAGTGTGGAGATAGTTAACTCTTTTCTGTCGGCCATTGAAATGTCTGTCCAGCACGTATGTATGACTTCTGTGTAATGTGTAGATAGTTAACTCTTTTCTCTCGGCCATTAAATTGTCTGGCCTGCACGTATGTATGACTTCTATGTAGTGTGTAGATAGTTAAATCTTTTTTGTCAGCCATTAAATTGTCTGTCCTGCACGTATTTATGACTTCTGTGTAGTGTGTAGATAGTTAACTCTTTTCTGTCGGCCATTGAATTGTCTGTCCAGCACGTATGTATGACTTCTGAGTAGTGTGGAGATAGCTAACTCTTTTCTGTCGGCCATTGAATCGTCTGTCCAGCACGTATGTATGACTTCTGTGTAGTGTGTAGATAGTTAACTCTTTCCTTTCGGCCATTGAATTGTCTGTCCAGCACGTATGTATGACTTCTGTGGAGTGTGTACATAGTTGACTCTTTTCTGTCGGCCATTGAATTGTCTGTCCTGCAAGTATGTATGAATTATGTGTAGTGTGTAGATAGTTGACTCTTTTCTGTCGGCCATTGAATTGTCTGTCCTGCACGTATGTATGACTTCTGTGTAGTGTGTAGATAGTTAACTCTTTTCTGTCGGCCATTGCATTGTCTGTCCTGCACGTATGTATGACTTCTGTGTAGTGTGTAGATAGTTAACTCTTTTCTGTCGGCCATTGAATTGTCTGTCCTGCACGTATTTATGACTTCTGTGTAGTGTGTAGATAGTTAACTCTTTTCTGTCGACCATTGAAATGTCTGTCCAGCACGTATGTATGACTTCTGAGTAGTGTGGAGATAGCTAACTCTTTTCTGTCGGCCATTGAATTGTCTGTCCAGCACGTATGTATGACTTCTGTGTAATGTGTAGATAGTTAACTCTTTTCTGTCGGCCATTGAATTGTCTGTCCTGCACGTATGTATGACTTCTGTGTAGTGTGTAGATAGTTAACTCTTTTCTGTCGGCCATTGAATTGTCTGTCCAGCACGTATGTATGACTTCTGTGTAGTGTGTAGATAGTTAACTCTTTTCTGTTGGCCATTGAATTGTCTGTCCTGCACGTATGTATGACTTCTGTGTAGTGTGTAGATAGTTAACTCTTTTCTGTCGGCCATTGAATTGTCTGTCCTGCACGTATTTATGACTTCTGTGTAGTGTGTAGATAGTTAACTCTTTTCTGTCGGCCATTGAATTGTCTGTCCTGCACGTATGTATGACTTCTGTGTAGTGTGTAGATAGTTAACTCTTTTCCGTCGGCCATTGAATTGTCTGTCCAGCACGTATGTATGACTTTTGTATAGTGTGTAGATAGTTAACTCTTTTCTGTCGGCCATTGAATTGTCTGTCCTGCATGTATGTATGACTGCTGTGTAATGTGTAGATAGTTAACTCTTTTTGTCGGCCATTGAATTGTCTGGCCTGCACGTATTTATGACTTCTGTGTAGTGTGTAGATAGTTAACTCTTTTCCGTCTGCCATTGAATTTTCTGTCCTGCACGTATGTATGACTTCTGTGTAGTGTGTAGATAGTTAAATCTTTTCTGTCGGCCATTGAATTGTCTGTCCTGCACGTATTTATGACTTCTGTGTAGTGTGTAGATAGTTAACTCTTTTCTGTCGGCCATTGAAATGTCTGTCCAGCACGTATGTATGACTTCTGTGTAGTGTGGAGATAGTTAACTCTTTTCTGTCGGCCATTGAAATGTCTGTCCAGCACGTATGTATGACTTCTGTGTAATGTGTAGATAGTTAACTCTTTTCTGTCGGCCATTAAATTGTCTGTCCTGCACGTATGTATGACTTCTATGTAGTGTGTAGATAGTTAAATCTTTTTTGTCGGCCATTGAATTGTCTGTCCTGCACGTATTTATGACTTCTGTGTAGTGTGTAGATAGTTAACTCTTTTCTGTCGGCCATTGAATTGTCTGTCCAGCACGTATGTATGACTTCTGAGTAGTGTGGAGATAGCTAACTCTTTTCTGTCGGCCATTGAATTGTCTGTCCAGCACGTATGTATGACTTCTGTGTAATGTGTAGATAGTTAACTCTTTTCTGTCGGCCATTGAATTGTCTGTCCTGCACGTATGTATGACTTCTGTGTAGTGTGTAGATAGTTAACTCTTTCCTTTCGGCCATTGAATTGGCTGTCCAGCACGTATGTATGACTTCTGTGTAGTGTGTACATAGTTGACTCTTTTCTGTCGGCCATTGAATTGTCTGTCCTGCAAGTATGTATGAATTATGTGTAGTGTGTAGATAGTTGACTCTTTTCTGTCGGCCATTGAATTGTCTGTCCAGCACGTATGTATGACTTCTGTGTAGTGTGTAGATAGTTAACTCTTTTCTGTTGGCCATTGAATTGTCTGTCCTGCACGTATGTATGACTTCTGTGTAGTGTGTAGATAGTTAACTCTTTTCTGTCGGCCATTGAATTGTCTGTCCTGTACGTATTTATGACTTCTGTGTAGTGTGTAGATAGTTAACTCTTTTCTGTCGGCCATTGAAATGTCTGTCCAGCACGTATGTATGACTTCTGAGTAGTGTGGAGATAGCTAACTCTTTTCTGTCGGCCATTGAATTGTCTGTCCAGCACGTATGTATGACTTCTGTGTAATGTGTAGATAGTTAACTCTTTTCTGTCGGCCATTGAATTGTCTGTCCTGCACGTATGTATGACTTCTGTGTAGTGTGTAGATAGTTAACTCTTTTCTGTCGGCCATTGAATTGTCTGTCCAGCACGTATGTATGACTTCTCTGTAGTGTGTAGATAGTTAACTCTTTTCTGTTGGCCATTGAATTGTCTGTCCTGCACGTATGTATGACTTCTGTGTAGTGTGTAGATAGTTAACTCTTTTCTGTCGGCCATTGAATTGTCTGTCAAGCACGTATGTATGACTTCTGAGTAGTGTGGAGATAGTTAACTCTTTTCTGTCGACCATTGAATTGTCTGTCCAGCACGTATGTATGACTTTTGTATAGTGTGTAGATAGTTAACTCTTTTCTGTCGGCCATTGAATTGTCTGTCCTGCACGTATGTATGACTACTGTGTAATGTGTAGATAGTTAACTCTTTTTGTCGGCCATTGAATTGTCTGGCCTGCACGTATTTATGACTTCTGTGTAGTGTGTAGATAGTTAACTCTTTTCCGTCTGCCATTGAATTTTCTGTCCTGCACGTATGTATGACTTCTGTGTAGTGTGTAGATAGATAAATCTTTTCTGTCGGCCATTGAATTGTCTGTCCTGCACGTATTTATGACTTCTGTGTAGTGTGTAGATAGTTAACTCTTTTCTGTCGGCCATTGAATTGTCTGTCCAGCACGTATGTATGACTTCTGTGTAGTGTGGAGATAGTTAACTCTTTTCTGTCGGCCATTGAAATGTCTGTCCAGCACGTATGTATGACTTCTGAGTAGTGTGGAGATAGCTAACTCTTTTCTGTCAGCCATTGAATTGTCTGTCCAGCACGTATGTATGACTTCTGTGTAATGTGTAGATAGTTAACTCTTTTCTGTCGGCCATTGAATTGTCTGTCCTGCACGTATGTATGACTTCTGTGTAGTGTGTAGATAGTTAACTCTTTCCTTTCGGCCATTGAATTGTCTGTCCAGCACGTATGTATGACTTCTGTGGAGTGTGTACATAGTTGACTCTTTACTGTCGGCCATTGAATTGTCTGTCCTGCAAGTATGTATGAATTATGTGTAGTGTGTAGATAGTTGACTCTTTTCTGTCGGCCATTGAATTGTCTGTCCAGCACGTATGTATGACTTCTGTGTAGTGTGTAGATAGTTAACTCTTTTCTGTCGGCCATTGAATTGTCTGTCAAGCACGTATGTATGACTTCTGAGTAGTGTGGAGATAGTTAACTCTTTTCTGTCGACCATTGAATTGTCTGTCCAGCACGTATGTATGACTTCTGTGTAATGTGTAGATAGTTAACTCTTTTCTGTCGGCCATTGAATTGTCTGTCCTGCACGTATGTATGACTTCTGTGTAGTGTGTAGATAGTTAACTCTTTTCCGTCGGCCATTGAATTGTCTGTCCAGCACGTATGTATGACTTTTGTATAGTGTGTAGATAGTTAACTCTTTTCTGTCGGCCATTGAATTGTCTGTCCTGCACGTATGTATGACTACTGTGTAATGTGTAGATAGTTAACTCTTTTTGTCGGCAATTGAATTGTCTGGCCTGCACGTATTTATGACTTCTGTGTAGTGTGTAGATAGTTAACTCTTTTCCGTCTGCCATTGAATTTTCTGTCCTGCACGTATGTATGACTTCTGTGTAGTGTGTAGATAGTTAAATCTTTTCTGTCGGCCATTGAATTGTCTGTCCTGCACGTATTTATGACTTCTGTGTAGTGTGTAGATAGTTAACTCTTTTCTGTCGGCCATTGAATTGTCTGTCCAGCACGTATGTATGACTTCTGTGTAGTGTGGAGATAGTTAACTCTTTTCTGTCGGCCATTGAAATGTCTGTCCAGCACGTATGTATGACTTCTGTGTAATGTGTAGATAGTTAACTCTTTTCTCTCGGCCATTAAATTGTCTGTCCTGCACGTATGTATGACTTCTATGTAGTGTGTAGATAGTTAAATCTTTTTTGTCAGCCATTGAATTGTCTGTCCTGCACGTATTTATGACTTCTGTGTAGTGTGTAGATAGTTAACTCTTTTCTGTCGGCCATTGAATTGTCTGTCCAGCACGTATGTATGACTTCTGAGTAGTGTGGAGATAGCTAACTCTTTTCTGTCGGCCATTGAATCGTCTGTCCAGCACGTATGTATGACTTCTGTGTAATGTGTAGATAGTTAACTCTTTTCTGTCGGCCATTGAATTGTCTGTCCTGCACGTATGTATGACTTCTGTGTAGTGTGTAGATAGTTAACTCTTTCCTTTCGGCCATTGAATTGTCTGTCCAGCACGTATGTATGACTTCTGTGGAGTGTGTACATAGTTGACTCTTTTCTGTCGGCCATTGAATTGTCTGTCCTGCAAGTATGTATGAATTATGTGTAGTGTGTAGATAGTTGACTCTTTTCTGTCGGCCATTGAATTGTCTGTCCAGCACGTATGTATGACTTCTGTGTAGTGTGTAGATAGTTAACTCTTTTCTGTTGGCCATTGAATTGTCTGTCCTGCACGTATGTATGACTTCTGTGTAGTGTGTAGATAGTTAACTCTTTTCCGTCTGCCATTGAATTTTCTGTCCTGCACGTATGTATGACTTCTGTGTAGTGTGTAGATAGATAAATCTTTTCTGTCGGCCATTGAATTGTCTGTCCTGCACGTATTTATGACTTCTGTGTAGTGTGTAGATAGTTAACTCTTTTCTGTCGGCCATTGAATTGTCTGTCCAGCACGTATGTATGACTTCTGTGTAGTGTGGAGATAGTTAACTCTTTTCTGTCGGCCATTGAAATGTCTGTCCAGCACGTATGTATGACTTCTGAGTAGTGTGGAGATAGCTAACTCTTTTCTGTCAGCCATTGAATTGTCTGTCCAGCACGTATGTATGACTTCTGTGTAATGTGTAGATAGTTAACTCTTTTCTGTCGGCCATTGAATTGTCTGTCCAGCACGTATGTATGACTTCTGTGTAATGTGTAGATAGTTAACTCTTTTCTGTCGGCCATTGAATTGTCTGTCCTGCACGTATGTATGACTTCTGTGTAGTGTGTAGATAGTTAACTCTTTCCTTTCGGCCATTGAATTGTCTGTCCAGCACGTATGTATGACTTCTGTGGAGTGTGTACATAGTTGACTCTTTTCTGTCGGCCATTGAATTGTCTGTCCTGCAAGTATGTATGAATTATGTGTAGTGTGTAGATAGTTGACTCTTTTCTGTCGGCCATTGAATTGTCTGTCCAGCACGTATGTATGACTTCTGTGTAGTGTGTAGATAGCTAACTCTTTTCTGTCGGCCATTGAATTGTCTGTCAAGCACGTATGTATGACTTCTGAGTAGTGTGGAGATAGTTAACTCTTTTCTGTCGACCATTGAATTGTCTGTCCAGCACGTATGTATGACTTCTGTGTAATGTGTAGATAGTTAACTCTTTTCTGTCGGCCATTGAATTGTCTGTCCTGCACGTATGTATGACTTCTGTGTAGTGTGTAGATAGTTAACTCTTTTCCGTCGTCCATTGATTTGTCTGTCCAGCACGTATGTATGACTTCTGTGTAGTGTGTAGATAGTTAACACTTTTCTGTCGGCCATTGAATTGTATGTCCAGCACGTGTGCATGACTTCTGTGTAGTGTGTAGATAGGTAACTCTTTTCTGTCGGTCATTGAATTGTCTGTCCTGCACGTATGTATGACTTCTGTGTAGTGTGTAGATAGTTAACTCTTTTCTGTTGGCCATTGAATTGTCTGTCCTGTACGTATGTATGACTTCTGTGTAGTGTGTAGATAGCTAACTCTTTTCTGTCGGCCATTAAATTGTCTGTCCTGCACCTATTTGTGACTTCAGTGTAGTGTGTAGATAGTTAGCTCTTTTCTCTCGGCCATTGCATTTTCTGTCCTGCACGTATTTATGACTTCTGTGTAGTGTGTAGATAGTTAACTCTTTTCTGTCGGCCATTGAATTGTCTGGCCTGCACGTATTTATGACTTCTGTGTAGTGTGTAGATAGTTAACTCTTTTCCGTCTGCCATTGAATTTTCTGTCCTGCACGTATGTATGACTTCTGTGTAGTGTGTAGATAGTTAAATCTTTTCTGTCGGCCATTGAATTGTCTGTCCTGCACGTATTTATGACTTCTGTGGAGTGTGTAGATAGTTAACTCTTTTCTGTCGGCCATTGAAATGTCTGTCCAGCACGTATGTATGACTTCTGTGTAGTGTGGAGATAGTTAACTCTTTTCTGTCGGCCATTGAAATGTCTGTCCAGCACGTATGTATGACTTCTGTGTAATGTGTAGATAGTTAACTCTTTTCTGTCGGCCATTAAATTGTCTGTCCTGCACGTATGTATGACTTCTATGTAGTGTGTAGATAGTTAAATCTTTTTTGTCGGCCATTGAATTGTCTGTCCTGCACGTATTTATGACTTCTGTGTAGTGTGTAGATAGTTAACTCTTTTCTGTCGGCCATTGAATTGTCTGTCCAGCACGTATGTATGACTTCTGAGTAGTGTGGAGATAGCTAACTCTTTTCTGTCGGCCATTGAATTGTCTGTCCAGCACGTATGTATGACTTCTGTGTAATGTGTAGATAGTTAACTCTTTTCTGTCGGCCATTGAATTGTCTGTCCTGCACGTATGTATGACTTCTGTGTAGTGTGTAGATAGTTAACTCTTTCCTTTCGGCCATTGAATTGGCTGTCCAGCACGTATGTATGACTTCTGTGTAGTGTGTACATAGTTGACTCTTTTCTGTCGGCCATTGAATTGTCTGTCCTGCAAGTATGTATGAATTATGTGTAGTGTGTAGATAGTTGACTCTTTTCTGTCGGCCATTGAATTGTCTGTCCAGCACGTATGTATGACTTCTGTGTAGTGTGTAGATAGTTAACTCTTTTCTGTTGGCCATTGAATTGTCTGTCCTGCACGTATGTATGACTTCTGTGTAGTGTGTAGATAGTTAACTCTTTTCTGTCGGCCATTGAATTGTCTGTCCTGTACGTATTTATGACTTCTGTGTAGTGTGTAGATAGTTAACTCTTTTCTGTCGGCCATTGAAATGTCTGTCCAGCACGTATGTATGACTTCTGAGTAGTGTGGAGATAGCTAACTCTTTTCTGTCGGCCATTGAATTGTCTGTCCAGCACGTATGTATGACTTCTGTGTAATGTGTAGATAGTTAACTCTTTTCTGTCGGCCATTGAATTGTCTGTCCTGCACGTATGTATGACTTCTGTGTAGTGTGTAGATAGTTAACTCTTTTCTGTCGGCCATTGAATTGTCTGTCCAGCACGTATGTATGACTTCTCTGTAGTGTGTAGATAGTTAACTCTTTTCTGTTGGCCATTGAATTGTCTGTCCTGCACGTATGTATGACTTCTGTGTAGTGTGTAGATAGTTAACTCTTTTCTGTCGGCCATTGAATTGTCTGTCCTGCACGTATTTATGACTTCTGTGTAGTGTTTAGATAGTTAACTCTTTTCTGTCGGCCATTGAATTGTCTGTCAAGCACGTATGTATGACTTCTGAGTAGTGTGGAGATAGTTAACTCTTTTCTGTCGACCATTGAATTGTCTGTCCAGCACGTATGTATGACTTCTGTGTAATGTGTAGATAGTTAACTCTTTTCTGTCGGCCATTGAATTGTCTGTCCTGCACGTATGTATGACTTCTGTGTAGTGTGTAGATAGTTAACTCTTTTCCGTCGGCCATTGAATTGTCTGTCCAGCACGTATGTATGACTTTTGTATAGTGTGTAGATAGTTAACTCTTTTCTGTCGGCCATTGAATTGTCTGTCCTGCACGTATGTATGACTACTGTGTAATGTGTAGATAGTTAACTCTTTTTGTCGGCCATTGAATTGTCTGGCCTGCACGTATTTATGACTTCTGTGTAGTGTGTAGATAGTTAACTCTTTTCCGTCTGCCATTGAATTTTCTGTCCTGCACGTATGTATGACTTCTGTGTAGTGTGTAGATAGTTAAATCTTTTCTGTCGGCCATTGAATTGTCTGTCCTGCACGTATTTATGACTTCTGTGTAGTGTGTAGATAGTTAACTCTTTTCTGTCGGCCATTGAATTGTCTGTCCTGCACGTATTTATGACTTCTGTGTAGTGTGTAGATAGTTAACTCTTTTCTGTCGGCCATTGAATTGTCTGTCCAGCACGTATGTATGACTTCTGTGTAGTGTGGAGATAGTTAACTCTTTTCTGTCGGCCATTGAAATGTCTGTCCAGCACGTATGTATGACCTCTGTGTAATGTGTAGATAGTTAACTCTTTTCTGTCGGCCATTAAATTGTCTGTCCTGCACGTATGTATGACTTCTATGTAGTGTGTAGATAGTTAAATCTTTTTTGTCGGCCATTGAATTGTCTGTCCTGCAAGTATGTATGAATTATGTGTAGTGTGTAGATAGTTGACTCTTTTCTGTTGGCCATTGAATTGTCTGTCCAGCACGTATGTATGACTTCTGTGTAGTGTGTAGATAGTTAACTCTTTTCTGTTGGCCATTGAATTGTCTGTCCTGCACGTATGTATGACTTCTGTGTAGTGTGTAGATAGTTAACTCTTTTCTGTCGGCCATTGAATTGTCTGTCCTGTACGTATTTATGACTTCTGTGTAGTGTGTAGATAGTTAACTCTTTTCTATCGGCCATTGAATTGTCTGTCCAGCACGTATGTATGACTTTTGAGTAGTGGGGAGATAGTTAACTCTTTTCTGTCGGCCATTGAATGGTCTGTCCAGCACGTATATATGACTTCTGTGTAATGTGTAGATAGTTAACTCTTTTCTGTCGGCCATTGAATTGTCTGTCCTGCACCAATGTATGACTTCTGTGTAGTGTGTAGATAGTTAACTCTTTTCTGTCGGCCATTGAATTGTCTGTCCTGCACGTATGTGTGACTTCTGTGTAGTGTGTAGATAGTTAGCTCTTTTATGTTGGCCATTGAATGGTCTGTCCTGCACGTATGTATGACTTCTGTGTAGTGTGTAGATAGTTAACTCTTTTCTGTCGGCCATTGAATTTTCTGTCCTGCACGTATTTATGACTTCTGTGTAGTGTGTAGATAGTTAACACTTTTCTGTCGGCCATTGAATTGTCTGTCCTGCACGTATGTGTGACTTCTGAGTAGTGTGGAGATAGTTAACTCTTTTCTGTCGGCCATTGAATTGTCTGTCCAGCACGTATGTATGACTTCTGTGTAATGTGTAGATAGTTAACTCTTTTCTGTCGGCCATTGAATTGTCTGTCCTGCACGTAAGTATGACTTCTGTGTAGTTTGTAGATAGTTAACTCTTCTCTGTCGGCCATTGATTTGTCTGTCCAGCACGTATGTATGACTTCTGTGTAGTGTGTAGATAGTTAACACTTTTCTGTCGGCCATTGAATTGTATGTCCAGCACGTATGTATGACTTCTGCATGTGTGTAGATAGGTAACTCTTGTCTGTCGGTCATTGAATTGTCTGTCCTGCACGTATGTATGACTTCTATGTAGTGTGTAGATAGTTAACTCTTTTCTGTCGGCCATTGAATTGTATGTCCAGCACGTATGTATGACTTCTGCATGTGTGTAGATAGGTAACTCTTGTCTGTCGGTCATTGAATTGTCTGTCCTGCACGTATGTATGACTTCTATGTAGTGTAGTGTGTAGATAGTTAACTCTTTTCTGTCGGCCATTGAATTGTCTGTCCTGTACGTATGTATGACTTCTGTGTAGTGTGTAGATAGTTAACTCTTTTCTGTCGGCCATTGAATGGTCTGTCCAGCACGTATATATGACTTCTGTGTAATGTGTAGATAGTTAACTCTTTTCTGTCGGCCATTGAATTGTCTGTCCTGCACCAATGTATGACTTCTGTGTAGTGTGTAGATAGTTAACTCTTTTCTGTCGGCCATTGAATTGTCTGTCCTGCACGTATGTGTGACTTCTGTGTAGTGTGTAGATAGTTAGCTCTTTTCTGTTGGCCATTGAATTGTCTGTCCTGCACGTATGTATGACTTCTGTGTAGTGTGTAGATAGTTAACTCTTTTCTGTCGGCCATTGAATTTTCTGTCCTGCACGTATTTATGACTTCTGTGTAGTGTGTAGATAGTTAACACTTTTCTGTCGGCCATTGAATTGTCTGTCCTGCACGTATGTGTGACTTCTGAGTAGTGTGGAGATAGTTAACTCTTTTCTGTCGGCCATTGAATTGTCTGTCCAGCACGTATGTATGACTTCTGTGTAATGTGTAGATAGTTAACTCTTTTCTGTCGGCCATTGAATTGTCTGTCCTGCACGTAAGTATGACTTCTGTGTAGTTTGTAGATAGTTAACTCTTCTCTGTCGGCCATTGATTTGTCTGTCCAGCACGTATGTATGACTTCTGTGTAGTGTGTAGATAGTTAACACTTTTCTGTCGGCCATTGAATTGTATGTCCAGCACGTATGTATGACTTCTGCATGTGTGTAGATAGGTAACTCTTGTCTGTCGGTCATTGAATTGTCTGTCCTGCACGTATGTATGACTTCTATGTAGTGTGTAGATAGTTAACTCTTTTCTGTCGGCCATTGAATTGTCTGTCCAGTACGTATGTATGACTTCTGTGTAGTGTGTAGATAGTTAACTCTTTTCTGTCGGCCATTGAATTTTCTGTCCTGCACGTATGTATGACTTCTGTGTAGTGTGTAGATAGTTAACTCTTTTCTGTCGGCCATTGAATTTTCTGTCCTGCACGTATTAATGACTTCTGTGTAGTGTGTAGATGGTTAACTCTTTCCTTTCGGCCATTGAATTGTCTGTCCAGCACGTATGTATGACTTCTGTGGAGTGTGTAGATAGTTGACTCTTTTCTGTCGGCCATTGAATTGTCTGTCCAGCACGTATGTATGACTTCTGTGTAGTGTGTAGATAGTTAACTCTTTTCTATCGGCCATTGAATTGTCTGTCCAGCACGTATGTATGACTTTTGAGTAGTGGGGAGATAGTTAACTCTTTTCTGTCGGCCATTGAATGGTCTGTCCAGCACGTATATATGACTTCTGTGTAATGTGTAGATAGTTAACTCTTTTCTGTCGGCCATTGAATTGTCTGTCCTGCACCAATGTATGACTTCTGTGTAGTGTGTAGATAGTTAACTCTTTTCTGTCGGCCATTGAATTGTCTGTCCTGCACGTATGTGTGACTTCTGTGTAGTGTGTAGATAGTTAGCTCTTTTATGTTGGCCATTGAATGGTCTGTCCTGCACGTATGTATGACTTCTGTGTAGTGTGTAGATAGTTAACTCTTTTCTGTCGGCCATTGAATTTTCTGTCCTGCACGTATTTATGACTTCTGTGTAGTGTGTAGATAGTTAACACTTTTCTGTCGGCCATTGAATTGTCTGTCCTGCACGTATGTGTGACTTCTGAGTAGTGTGGAGATAGTTAACTCTTTTCTGTCGGCCATTGAATTGTCTGTCCAGCACGTATGTATGACTTCTGTGTAATGTGTAGATAGTTAACTCTTTTCTGTCGGCCATTGAATTGTCTGTCCTGCACGTAAGTATGACTTCTGTGTAGTTTGTAGATAGTTAACTCTTCTCTGTCGGCCATTGATTTGTCTGTCCAGCACGTATGTATGACTTCTGTGTAGTGTGTAGATAGTTAACACTTTTCTGTCGGCCATTGAATTGTATGTCCAGCACGTATGTATGACTTCTGCATGTGTGTAGATAGGTAACTCTTGTCTGTCGGTCATTGAATTGTCTGTCCTGCACGTATGTATGACTTCTATGTAGTGTGTAGATAGTTAACTCTTTTCTGTCGGCCATTGAATTGTATGTCCAGCACGTATGTATGACTTCTGCATGTGTGTAGATAGGTAACTCTTGTCTGTCGGTCATTGAATTGTCTGTCCTGCACGTATGTATGACTTCTATGTAGTGTAGTGTGTAGATAGTTAACTCTTTTCTGTCGGCCATTGAATTGTCTGTCCTGTACGTATGTATGACTTCTGTGTAGTGTGTAGATAGTTAACTCTTTTCTGTCGGCCATTGAATGGTCTGTCCAGCACGTATATATGACTTCTGTGTAATGTGTAGATAGTTAACTCTTTTCTGTCGGCCATTGAATTGTCTGTCCTGCACCAATGTATGACTTCTGTGTAGTGTGTAGATAGTTAACTCTTTTCTGTCGGCCATTGAATTGTCTGTCCTGCACGTATGTGTGACTTCTGTGTAGTGTGTAGATAGTTAGCTCTTTTCTGTTGGCCATTGAATTGTCTGTCCTGCACGTATGTATGACTTCTGTGTAGTGTGTAGATAGTTAACTCTTTTCTGTCGGCCATTGAATTTTCTGTCCTGCACGTATTTATGACTTCTGTGTAGTGTGTAGATAGTTAACACTTTTCTGTCGGCCATTGAATTGTCTGTCCTGCACGTATGTGTGACTTCTGAGTAGTGTGGAGATAGTTAACTCTTTTCTGTCGGCCATTGAATTGTCTGTCCAGCACGTATGTATGACTTCTGTGTAATGTGTAGATAGTTAACTCTTTTCTGTCGGCCATTGAATTGTCTGTCCTGCACGTAAGTATGACTTCTGTGTAGTTTGTAGATAGTTAACTCTTCTCTGTCGGCCATTGATTTGTCTGTCCAGCACGTATGTATGACTTCTGTGTAGTGTGTAGATAGTTAACACTTTTCTGTCGGCCATTGAATTGTATGTCCAGCACGTATGTATGACTTCTGCATGTGTGTAGATAGGTAACTCTTGTCTGTCGGTCATTGAATTGTCTGTCCTGCACGTATGTATGACTTCTATGTAGTGTGTAGATAGTTAACTCTTTTCTGTCGGCCATTGAATTGTCTGTCCAGTACGTATGTATGACTTCTGTGTAGTGTGTAGATAGTTAACTCTTTTCTGTCGGCCATTGAATTTTCTGTCCTGCACGTATGTATGACTTCTGTGTAGTGTGTAGATAGTTAACTCTTTTCTGTCGGCCATTGAATTTTCTGTCCTGCACGTATTAATGACTTCTGTGTAGTGTGTAGATGGTTAACTCTTTCCTTTCGGCCATTGAATTGTCTGTCCAGCACGTATGTATGACTTCTGTGGAGTGTGTAGATAGTTGACTCTTTTCTGTCGGCCATTGAATTGTCTGTCCAGCACGTATGTATGACTTCTGTGTAGTGTGTAGATAGTTAACTCTTTTCTGTCGGCCAATGAATTGTCTGTCCTGCACGTATGTATGACTTCTGTGTAGTGTGTAGATAGTTAACTCTTTTCTGTCGGCCATTGAATTGTCTGTCCTGCACGTATTTATGACTTCTGTGTAGTGTGTAGATAGTTAACTCTTTTCTGTCGGCCATTGAATTGTCTGTCCAGCACGTATGTATGACTTTTGAGTAGTGGGGAGATAGTTAACTCTTTTCTGTCGGCCATTGAATGGTCTGTCCTGCACCAATGTATGACTTCTGTGTAGTGTGTAGATAGTTAACTCTTTTCTGTCGGCCATTGAATTGTCTGTCCTGCACGTATGTGTGACTTCTGTGTAGTGTGTAGATAGTTAGCTCTTTTCTGTTGGCCATTGAATTGTCTGTCCTGCACGTATGTATGACTTCTGTGTAGTGTGTAGATAGTTAACTCTTTTCTGTCGGCCATTGAATTTTCTGTCCTGCACGTATTTATGACTTCTGTGTAGTGTGTAGATAGTTAACACTTTTCTGTCGGCCATTGAATTGTCTGTCCTGCACGTATGTATGAATTATGTGTAGTGTGTAGATAGTTAACTCTTTTCTGTCGGCCATTGATTTCTCTGTCCAGCACGCATGTATGACTTCTGTGTAGTATGTAGATAGTTAACACTTTTCTGTCGGCCATTGAATTGTATGTCCAGCACGTATGTATGACTTCTGTGTAGTGTGTAGATAGGTAACTCTTGTCTGTCGGTCATTGAATTGTCTGTCCAGCACGTATGTATGACTTCTATGTAGTGTGTAGATAGTTAACTCTTTTCTGTCGGCCATTGAATTGTCTGTCCTGTACGTATGTATGACTTCTGTGTAGTGTGTAGATAGTTAACTCTTTTCTGTCGGCCATTGAATTGTCTGTCCTGTACATATGTATGACTTCTGTGTAGTGTGTAGATAGTTAACTCTTTTCTGTCGGCCATTGAATTTTCTGTCCTGCACGTATTTATGACTTCTGTGTAGTGTGTAGATAGTTAACACTTTTCTGTCGACCATTGAATTGTCTGTCCTGCACGTATTTATGACTTCTGTGTAGTGTGTAGATAGTTAACTCTTTTCTGTCGGCCATTGAATTGTCTGTCCAGCACATATGTATGACTTTTGAGTAGTGGGGAGATAGTTAACTCTTTTCTGTCGGCCATTGAATTGTCTGTCCAGCACGTATGTATGACTTCTGTGTAATGTGTAGATAGTTAACTCTTTTCTGTCGGCCATTGATTTGTCTGTCCAGCACGTATGTATGACTTCTGTGTAGTATGTAGATAGTTAACACTTTTCTGTCGGCCATTGAATTGTATGTCCAGCACGTATGTATGACTTCTGTGTAGTGTGTAGATAGGTAACTCTTGTCTGTCGGTCATTGAATTGTCTGTCCAGCACGTATGTATGACTTCTATGTAGTGTGTAGATAGTTAACTCTTTTCTGTCGGCCATTGAATTGTCTGTCCTGTACGTATGTATGACTTCTGTGTAGTGTGTAGATAGTTAACTCTTTTCTGTCGGCCATTGAATTTTCTGTACTGCACGTATGTATGACTTCTGTGTAGTGTGTAGATAGTTAACTCTTTTCTGTCGGCCATTGGATTTTCTGTCCTGCACGTATTTATGACTTCTGTGTAGTGTGTAGATAGTTAACACTTTTCTGTCGACCATTGAATTGTCTGTCCTGCACGTATTTATGACTTCTGTGTAGTGTGTAGATAGTTAACTCTTTCCTTTCGGCCATTGGATTGTCTGTCCAGCACGTATGTATGACTTCTGTGGAGTGTGTACATAGTTGACTCTTTTCTGTCGGCCATTGAATTGTCTGTCCAGCACGTATGTATGACTTCTGTGTAGTGTGTAGATAGTTAACTCTTTTCTGTCGGCCATTGAATTGTCTGTCCTGCACGTATGTATGACTTCTGTGTAGTGTGTAGATAATTAACTCTTTTCTGTCGGCCATTGAATTGTCTGTCCTGCACGTATTTATGACTTCTGTGTAGTGTGTAGATAGTTAACTCTTTTCTGTCGGCCATTGAATTGTCTGTCCAGCACATATGTATGACTTTTGAGTAGTGGGGAGATAGTTAACTCTTTTCTGTCGGCCATTGAATTGTCTGTCCAGTACGTATGTATGACTTCTGTGTAATGTGTAGATAGTTAACTCTTTTCTGTCGGCCATTGAATTGTCTATCCTGCACGAATGTATGACTTCTGTGTAGTGTGTAGATAGTTAACTCTTTTCTGTCGGCCATTGAATTGTCTGTCCTGCACGTATTTGTGACTTCTGTGTAGTGTGTAGATAGTTAGCTCTTTTCTGTCGGCCATTGAATTGTCTGTCCTGCACGTATGTATGACTTCTGTGTAGTGTGTAGATAGTTAACTCTTTTCTGTCGGCCATTGAATTTTCTGTCCTGCACGTATTTATGACTTCTGTGTAGTGTGTAGATAGTTAACACTTTTCTGTCGGCCATTGAATTGTCTGTCCTGCACGTATGTATGAATTATGTGTAGTGTGTAGATAGTTGACTCTTTTCTGTCGGCCATTGAATTGTCTGTCCAGTACGTATGTATGACTTCTGTGTATTGTGTAGATAGTTAACTCTTTTCTGTCGGCCATTGAATTGTCTGTCCAGCACGTATGTATGACTTCTGTGTAGTGTGTAGATAGTTAACTCTTTTCTGTCGGCCATTGAATTGTCTGTCCTGCACGTATGTATGACTTCTGTGTAGTGTGTAGATAGCTAACTCTTTTCTGTCGGCCATTGAATTGTCTGTCCAGTACGTATGTATGACTTCTGTGTAGTGTGTAGATAGTTAACTCTTTTCTGTCGGCCATTGAAATGTCTGTCCTGCACGTATGTATGACTTCTGTGTAGTGTGTAGATAGTTAACTCTTTCCTGTCGGCCATTGAATTGTCTGTCCAGCACGTATGTATGACTTCTGTATAGTGTGTAGATAGTTAACTCTTTTCTGTCGGCCATTGAATTGTCTGTCCTGCACGTATGTATGACTTCTGTATAGTGTGTAGATAGGTAACTCTTTTCTGTCGGCCATTGGATTGTCTGTCCTGCACGTATGTATGACTTCTGTGTAATGTGTAGATAGTTAACTCTTTTCTGTCGGCCATTGATTTGTCTGTCCAGCACGTATGTATGACTTCTGTGTAGTATGTAGATAGTTAACACTTTTCTGTCGGCCATTGAATTGTATGTCCAGCACGTATGTATGACTTCTGTGTAGTGTGTAGATAGGTAACTCTTGTCTGTCGGTCATTGAATTGTCTGTCCAGCACGTATGTATGACTTCTATGTAGTGTGTAGATAGTTAACTCTTTTCTGTCGGCCATTGAATTGTCTGTCCTGTACGTATGTATGACTTCTGTGTAGTGTGTAGATAGTTAACTCTTTTCTGTCGGCCATTGAATTTTCTGTACTGCACGTATGTATGACTTCTGTGTAGTGTGTAGATAGTTAACTCTTTTCTGTCGGCCATTGGATTTTCTGTCCTGCACGTATTTATGACTTCTGTGTAGTGTGTAGTTAGTTAACACTTTTCTGTCGACCATTGAATTGTCTGTCCTGCACGTATTTATGACTTCTGTGTAGTGTGTAGATAGTTAACTCTTTCCTTTCTGCCATTGAATTGTCTGTCCAGCACGTATGTATGACTTCTGTGGAGTGTGTACATAGTTGACTCTTTTCTGTCGGCCATTGAATTGTCTGTCCAGCACGTATGTATGACTTCTGTGTAGTGTGTAGATAGTTAACTCTTTTCTGTCGGCCATTGAATTGTCTGTCCTGCACGTATGTATGACTTCTGTGTAGTGTGTAGATAATTAACTCTTTTCTGTCGGCCATTGAATTGTCTGTCCTGCACGTATTTATGACTTCTGTGTAGTGTGTAGATAGTTAACTCTTTTCTGTCGGCCATTGAATTGTCTGTCCAGCACATATGTATGACTTTTGAGTAGTGGGGAGATAGTTAACTCTTTTCTGTCGGCCATTGAATTGTCTGTCCAGTACGTATGTATGACTTCTGTGTAATGTGTAGATAGTTAACTCTTTTCTGTCGGCCATTGAATTGTCTATCCTGCACGAATGTATGACTTCTGTGTAGTGTGTAGATAGTTAACTCTTTTCTGTCGGCCATTGAATTGTCTGTCCTGCACGTATTTGTGACTTCTGTGTAGTGTGTAGATAGTTAGCTCTTTTCTGTCGGCCATTGAATTGTCTGTCCTGCACGTATGTATGACTTTTGTGTAGTGTGTAGATAGTTAACTCTTTTCTGTCGGCCATTGAATTTTCTGTCCTGCACGTATTTATGACTTCTGTGTAGTGTGTAGATAGTTAACACTTTTCTGTCGGCCATTGAATTGTCTGTCCTGCACGTATGTATGAATTATGTGTAGTGTGTAGATAGTTGACTCTTTTCTGTAGGCCATTGAATTGTCTGTCCAGTACGTATGTATGACTTCTGTGTATTGTGTAGATAGTTAACTCTTTTCTGTCGGCCATTGAATTGTCTGTCCAGCACGTATGTATGACTTCTGTGTAGTGTGTAGATAGTTAACTCTTTTCTGTCGGCAATTGAATTGTCTGTCCTGCACGTATGTATGACTTCTGTGTAGTGTGTAGATAGCTAACTCTTTTCTGTCGGCCATTGAATTGTCTGTCCAGTACGTATGTATGACTTCTGTGTAGTGTGTAGATAGTTAACTCTTTTCTGTCGGCCATTGAAATGTCTGTCCTGCACGTATGTATGACTTCTGTGTAGTGTGTAGATAGTTAACTCTTTCCTGTCGGCCATTGAATTGTCTGTCCAGCACGTATGTATGACTTCTGTATAGTGTGTAGATAGTTAACTCTTTTCTGTCGGCCATTGAATTGTCTGTCCTGCACGTATGTATGACTTCTGTATAGTGTGTAGATAGGTAACTCTTTTCTGTCGGCCATTGGATTGTCTGTCCTGCACGTATGTATGACTTCTGTGTAGTGTGTAGATAGTTAACTCTTTTCTGTCGGCCATTGAATTGTCTGTCCTACACGTATGTATGACTTCTGTGTAGTGTGTACATAGTTAACTCTTTTCTGTCGGCCATTGAATTGTCTGTCCTGCACGTATTTGTGACTTCTGTGTAGTGTGTAGATAGTTAGCTCTTTTCTGTCGGCCATTGAATTGTCTGTCCTGCACGTATGTATGACTTCTGTGTAGTGTGTAGATAGTTAACTCTTTTCTGTCGGCCATTGAATTTTCTGTCCTGCACGTATGTATGACTTCTGTGTAGTGTGTAGATAGTAAACACTTTTCTGTCGGCCATTGAATTGTCTGTCCTGCACGTATGTATGAATTATGTGTAGTGTGTATATAGTTGACTCTTTTCTGTCGGCCATTGAATTGTCTGTCCAGTACGTATGTATGACTTCTGTGTATTGTGTAGATAGTTAACTCTTTTCTGTCGGCCATTGAATAGTCTGTCCAGCACGTATGTATGACTTCTGTGTAGTGTGTAGATAGTTAACTCTTTTCTGTCGGCCATTAAATTTTCTGTCCTGCACGTATTAATGACTTCTGTGTAGTGTGTAGATAGTTAACTCTTTCCTTTCGGCCATTGAATTGTCTGTCCAGCACGTATGTATGACTTCTGTGGAGTGTGTAGATAGTTGACTCTTTTCTGTCGGCCATTGAATTGTCTGTCCAGCACGTATGTATGACTTCTGTGTAGTGTGTAGATAGTTAACTCTTTTCTGTCGGCCATTGAATTGTCTGTCCTGCACGTATGTATGAATTATGTGTAGTGTGTATATAGTTGACTCTTTTCTGTCGGCCATTGAATTGTCTGTCCAGTACGTATGTATGACTTCTGTGTATTGTGTAGATAGTTAACTCTTTTCTGTCGGCCATTGAATAGTCTGTCCAGCACGTATTAATGACTTCTGTGTAGTGTGTAGATAGTTAACTCTTTCCTTTCGGCCATTGAATTGTCTGTCCAGCACGTATGTATGACTTCTGTGGAGTGTGTAGATAGTTGACTCTTTTCTGTCGGCCATTGAATTGTCTGTCCAGCACGTATGTATGGCTTCTGTGTAGAGTGTAGATAGTTAACTCTTTTCTGTCGGCCATTGAATTGTCTGTCCTGCACGTATGTATGACTTCTGTGTAGTGTGTAGATAGTTAACTCTTTTCTGTCGGCCATTGAATTGTCTGTCCTGCACGTATTTATGACTTCTGTGTAGTGTGTAGATAGTTAACTCTTTTCTGTCGGCCATTGAATTGTCTGTCCAGCACGTATGTATGACTTTTGAGTAGTGGGGAGATAGTTAACTCTTTTCTGTCGGCCATTGAATGGTCTGTCCAGCACGTATGTATGACTTCTGTGTAATGTGTAGATAGTTAACTCTTTTCTGTCGGCCATTGAATTGTCTGTCCTGCACCAATGTATGACTTCTGTGTAGTGTGTAGATAGTTAACTCTTTTCTGTCGGCCATTGAATTGTCTGTCCTGCACGTATGTGTGACTTCTGTGTAGTGTGTAGATAGTTAGCTCTTTTCTGTTGGCCATTGAATTGTCTGTCCTGCACGTATGTATGACTTCTGTGTAGTGTGTAGATAGTTAACTCTTTTCTGTCGGCCATTGAATTTTCTGTCCTGCACGTATTTATGACTTCTGTGTAGTTTGTAGATAGTTAACACTTTTCTGTCGGCCATTGAATTGTCTGTCCTGCACGTATGTATGAATTATGTGTAGTGTGTAGATAGTTAACTCTTTTCTGTCGGCCATTGATTTGTCTGTCCAGCACGTATGTATGACTTCTGTGTAGTGTGTAGATAGGTAACTCTTGTCTGTCGGTCATTGAATTGTCTGTCCAGCACGTATGTATGACTTCTATGTAGTATGTAGATAGTTAACTCTTTTCTGTCGGCCATTGAATTGTCTGTCCTGTACGTATGTATGACTTCTGTGTAGTGTGTAGATAGTTAACTCTTTTCTGTCGGCCATTGAATTTTCTGTACTGCACGTATGTATGACTTCTGTGTAGTGTGTAGATAGTTAACTCTTTTCTGTCGGCCATTGAATTTTCTGTCCTGCACGTATTTATGACTTCTGTGTAGTGTGTAGATAGTTAACACTTTTCTGTCGACCATTGAATTGTCTGTCCTGCACGTATTTGTGACTTCTGTGTAGTGTGTAGATAGTTAACTCTTTCCTTTCGGCCATTGAATTGTCTGTCCAGCACGTATGTATGACTTCTGTGGAGTGTGTACATAGTTGACTCTTTTCTGTCGGCCATTGAATTGTCTGTCCAGCACGTATGTATGACTTCTGTGTAGTGTGTAGATAGTTAACTCTTTTCTGTCGGCCATTGAATTGTCTGTCCTGCACGTATTTATGACTTCTGTGTAGTGTGTAGATAGTTAACTCTTTTCTGTCGGCCATTGAATTGTCTGTCCAGCACATATGTATGACTTTTGAGTAGTGGGGAGATAGTTAACTCTTTTCTGTCGGCCATTGAATTGTCTGTCCAGCACGTATGTATGACTTCTGTGTAATGTGTAGATAGTTAACTCTTTTCTGTCGGCCATTGAATTGTCTATCCTGCACGAATGTATGACTTCTGTGTAGTGTGTAGATAGTTAACTCTTTTCTGTCGGCCATTGAATTGTCTGTCCTGCACGTATTTGTGACTTCTGTGTAGTGTGTAGATAGTTAGCTCTTTTCTGTCGGCCATTGAATTGTCTGTCCTGCACGTATGTATGACTTCTGTGTAGTGTGTAGATAGTTAACTCTTTTCTGTCGGCCATTGAATTTTCTGTCCTGCACGTATTTATGACTTCTGTGTAGTGTGTAGATAGTTAACACTTTTCTGTCGGCCATTGAATTGTCTGTCCTGCACGTATGTATGAATTATGTGTAGTGTGTAGATAGTTGACTCTTTTCTGTCGGCCATTGAATTGTCTGTCCAGTACGTATGTATGACTTCTGTGTATTGTGTAGATAGTTAACTCTTTTCTGTCGGCCATTGAATTGTCTGTCCAGCACGTATGTATGACTTCTGTGTAGTGTGTAGATAGTTAACTCTTTTCTGTCGGCCATTGAATTGTCTGTCCTGCACGTATGTATGACTTCTGTGTAGTGTGTAGATAGCTAACTCTTTTCTGTCGGCCATTGAATTGTCTGTCCAGTACGTATGTATGACTTCTGTGTAGTGTGTAGATAGTTAACTCTTTTCTGTCGGCCATTGAAATGTCTGTCCTGCACGTATGTATGACTTCTGTGTAGTGTGTAGATAGTTAACTCTTTCCTGTCGGCCATTGAATTGTCTGTCCAGCACGTATGTATGACTTCTGTATAGTGTGTAGATAGTTAACTCTTTTCTGTCGGCCATTGAATTGTCTGTCCTGCACGTATGTATGACTTCTGTATAGTGTGTAGATAGGTAACTCTTTTCTGTCGGCCATTGGATTGTCTGTCCTGCACGTATGTATGACTTCTGTGTAGTGTGTAGATAGTTAACTCTTTTCTGTCGGCCATTGAATTGTCTGTCCTGCACGTATTTGTGACTTCTGTGTAGTGTGTAGATAGTTAGCTCTTTTCTGTCGGCCATTGAATTGTCTGTCCTGCACGTATGTATGACTTCTGTGTAGTGTGTAGATAGTTAACTCTTTTCTGTCTGCCATTGAATTTTCTGTCCTGCACGTATTTATGACTTCTGTGTAGTGTGTAGATAGTAAACACTTTTCTGTCGGCCGTTGAATTGTCTGTCCTGCACGTATGTATGAATTGTGTGTAGTGTGTAGATAGTTGACTCTTTTCTGTCGACCATTGAATTGTCTGTCCTGCACGTATTTATGACTTCTGTGTAGTGTGTAGATAGTTAACTCTTTTCTGTCGGCCATTGAATTGTCTGTCCAGCACATATGTATGACTTTTGAGTAGTGGGGAGATAGTTAACTCTTTTCTGTCGGCCATTGAATTGTCTGTCCAGCACGTATGTATGACTTCTGTGTAATGTGTAGATAGTTAACTCTTTTCTGTCGGCCATTGATTTGTCTGTCCAGCACGTATGTATGACTTCTGTGTAGTATGTAGATAGTTAACACTTTTCTGTCGGCCATTGAATTGTATGTCCAGCACGTATGTATGACTTCTGTGTAGTGTGTAGATAGGTAACTCTTGTCTGTCGGTCATTGAATTGTCTGTCCAGCACGTATGTATGACTTCTATGTAGTGTGTAGATAGTTAACTCTTTTCTGTCGGCCATTGAATTGTCTGTCCTGTACGTATGTATGACTTCTGTGTAGTGTGTAGATAGTTAACTCTTTTCTGTCGGCCATTGAATTTTCTGTACTGCACGTATGTATGACTTCTGTGTAGTGTGTAGATAGTTAACTCTTTTCTGTCGGCCATTGGATTTTCTGTCCTGCACGTATTTATGACTTCTGTGTAGTGTGTAGATAGTTAACACTTTTCTGTCGACCATTGAATTGTCTGTCCTGCACGTATTTATGACTTCTGTGTAGTGTGTAGATAGTTAACTCTTTCCTTTCGGCCATTGGATTGTCTGTCCAGCACGTATGTATGACTTCTGTGGAGTGTGTACATAGTTGACTCTTTTCTGTCGGCCATTGAATTGTCTGTCCAGCACGTATGTATGACTTCTGTGTAGTGTGTAGATAGTTAACTCTTTTCTGTCGGCCATTGAATTGTCTGTCCTGCACGTATGTATGACTTCTGTGTAGTGTGTAGATAATTAACTCTTTTCTGTCGGCCATTGAATTGTCTGTCCTGCACGTATTTATGACTTCTGTGTAGTGTGTAGATAGTTAACTCTTTTCTGTCGGCCATTGAATTGTCTGTCCAGCACATATGTATGACTTTTGAGTAGTGGGGAGATAGTTAACTCTTTTCTGTCGGCCATTGAATTGTCTGTCCAGTACGTATGTATGACTTCTGTGTAATGTGTAGATAGTTAACTCTTTTCTGTCGGCCATTGAATTGTCTATCCTGCACGAATGTATGACTTCTGTGTAGTGTGTAGATAGTTAACTCTTTTCTGTCGGCCATTGAATTGTCTGTCCTGCACGTATTTGTGACTTCTGTGTAGTGTGTAGATAGTTAGCTCTTTTCTGTCGGCCATTGAATTGTCTGTCCTGCACGTATGTATGACTTCTGTGTAGTGTGTAGATAGTTAACTCTTTTCTGTCGGCCATTGAATTTTCTGTCCTGCACGTATTTATGACTTCTGTGTAGTGTGTAGATAGTTAACACTTTTCTGTCGGCCATTGAATTGTCTGTCCTGCACGTATGTATGAATTATGTGTAGTGTGTAGATAGTTGACTCTTTTCTGTCGGCCATTGAATTGTCTGTCCAGTACGTATGTATGACTTCTGTGTATTGTGTAGATAGTTAACTCTTTTCTGTCGGCCATTGAATTGTCTGTCCAGCACGTATGTATGACTTCTGTGTAGTGTGTAGATAGTTAACTCTTTTCTGTCGGCCATTGAATTGTCTGTCCTGCACGTATGTATGACTTCTGTGTAGTGTGTAGATAGCTAACTCTTTTCTGTCGGCCATTGAATTGTCTGTCCAGTACGTATGTATGACTTCTGTGTAGTGTGTAGATAGTTAACTCTTTTCTGTCGGCCATTGAAATGTCTGTCCTGCACGTATGTATGACTTCTGTGTAGTGTGTAGATAGTTAACTCTTTCCTGTCGGCCATTGAATTGTCTGTCCAGCACGTATGTATGACTTCTGTATAGTGTGTAGATAGTTAACTCTTTTCTGTCGGCCATTGAATTGTCTGTCCTGCACGTATGTATGACTTCTGTATAGTGTGTAGATAGGTAACTCTTTTCTGTCGGCCATTGGATTGTCTGTCCTGCACGTATGTATGACTTCTGTGTAATGTGTAGATAGTTAACTCTTTTCTGTCGGCCATTGATTTGTCTGTCCAGCACGTATGTATGACTTCTGTGTAGTATGTAGATAGTTAACACTTTTCTGTCGGCCATTGAATTGTATGTCCAGCACGTATGTATGACTTCTGTGTAGTGTGTAGATAGGTAACTCTTGTCTGTCGGTCATTGAATTGTCTGTCCAGCACGTATGTATGACTTCTATGTAGTGTGTAGATAGTTAACTCTTTTCTGTCGGCCATTGAATTGTCTGTCCTGTACGTATGTATGACTTCTGTGTAGTGTGTAGATAGTTAACTCTTTTCTGTCGGCCATTGAATTTTCTGTACTGCACGTATGTATGACTTCTGTGTAGTGTGTAGATAGTTAACTCTTTTCTGTCGGCCATTGGATTTTCTGTCCTGCACGTATTTATGACTTCTGTGTAGTGTGTAGTTAGTTAACACTTTTCTGTCGACCATTGAATTGTCTGTCCTGCACGTATTTATGACTTCTGTGTAGTGTGTAGATAGTTAACTCTTTCCTTTCTGCCATTGAATTGTCTGTCCAGCACGTATGTATGACTTCTGTGGAGTGTGTACATAGTTGACTCTTTTCTGTCGGCCATTGAATTGTCTGTCCAGCACGTATGTATGACTTCTGTGTAGTGTGTAGATAGTTAACTCTTTTCTGTCGGCCATTGAATTGTCTGTCCTGCACGTATGTATGACTTCTGTGTAGTGTGTAGATAATTAACTCTTTTCTGTCGGCCATTGAATTGTCTGTCCTGCACGTATTTATGACTTCTGTGTAGTGTGTAGATAGTTAACTCTTTTCTGTCGGCCATTGAATTGTCTGTCCAGCACATATGTATGACTTTTGAGTAGTGGGGAGATAGTTAACTCTTTTCTGTCGGCCATTGAATTGTCTGTCCAGTACGTATGTATGACTTCTGTGTAATGTGTAGATAGTTAACTCTTTTCTGTCGGCCATTGAATTGTCTATCCTGCACGAATGTATGACTTCTGTGTAGTGTGTAGATAGTTAACTCTTTTCTGTCGGCCATTGAATTGTCTGTCCTGCACGTATTTGTGACTTCTGTGTAGTGTGTAGATAGTTAGCTCTTTTCTGTCGGCCATTGAATTGTCTGTCCTGCACGTATGTATGACTTTTGTGTAGTGTGTAGATAGTTAACTCTTTTCTGTCGGCCATTGAATTTTCTGTCCTGCACGTATTTATGACTTCTGTGTAGTGTGTAGATAGTTAACACTTTTCTGTCGGCCATTGAATTGTCTGTCCTGCACGTATGTATGAATTATGTGTAGTGTGTAGATAGTTGACTCTTTTCTGTAGGCCATTGAATTGTCTGTCCAGTACGTATGTATGACTTCTGTGTATTGTGTAGATAGTTAACTCTTTTCTGTCGGCCATTGAATTGTCTGTCCAGCACGTATGTATGACTTCTGTGTAGTGTGTAGATAGTTAACTCTTTTCTGTCGGCAATTGAATTGTCTGTCCTGCACGTATGTATGACTTCTGTGTAGTGTGTAGATAGCTAACTCTTTTCTGTCGGCCATTGAATTGTCTGTCCAGTACGTATGTATGACTTCTGTGTAGTGTGTAGATAGTTAACTCTTTTCTGTCGGCCATTGAAATGTCTGTCCTGCACGTATGTATGACTTCTGTGTAGTGTGTAGATAGTTAACTCTTTCCTGTCGGCCATTGAATTGTCTGTCCAGCACGTATGTATGACTTCTGTATAGTGTGTAGATAGTTAACTCTTTTCTGTCGGCCATTGAATTGTCTGTCCTGCACGTATGTATGACTTCTGTATAGTGTGTAGATAGGTAACTCTTTTCTGTCGGCCATTGGATTGTCTGTCCTGCACGTATGTATGACTTCTGTGTAGTGTGTAGATAGTTAACTCTTTTCTGTCGGCCATTGAATTGTCTGTCCTACACGTATGTATGACTTCTGTGTAGTGTGTACATAGTTAACTCTTTTCTGTCGGCCATTGAATTGTCTGTCCTGCACGTATTTGTGACTTCTGTGTAGTGTGTAGATAGTTAGCTCTTTTCTGTCGGCCATTGAATTGTCTGTCCTGCACGTATGTATGACTTCTGTGTAGTGTGTAGATAGTTAACTCTTTTCTGTCGGCCATTGAATTTTCTGTCCTGCACGTATGTATGACTTCTGTGTAGTGTGTAGATAGTAAACACTTTTCTGTCGGCCATTGAATTGTCTGTCCTGCACGTATGTATGAATTATGTGTAGTGTGTATATAGTTGACTCTTTTCTGTCGGCCATTGAATTGTCTGTCCAGTACGTATGTATGACTTCTGTGTATTGTGTAGATAGTTAACTCTTTTCTGTCGGCCATTGAATAGTCTGTCCAGCACGTATGTATGACTTCTGTGTAGTGTGTAGATAGTTAACTCTTTTCTGTCGGCCATTAAATTTTCTGTCCTGCACGTATTAATGACTTCTGTGTAGTGTGTAGATAGTTAACTCTTTCCTTTCGGCCATTGAATTGTCTGTCCAGCACGTATGTATGACTTCTGTGGAGTGTGTAGATAGTTGACTCTTTTCTGTCGGCCATTGAATTGTCTGTCCAGCACGTATGTATGACTTCTGTGTAGTGTGTAGATAGTTAACTCTTTTCTGTCGGCCATTGAATTGTCTGTCCTGCACGTATGTATGAATTATGTGTAGTGTGTATATAGTTGACTCTTTTCTGTCGGCCATTGAATTGTCTGTCCAGTACGTATGTATGACTTCTGTGTATTGTGTAGATAGTTAACTCTTTTCTGTCGGCCATTGAATAGTCTGTCCAGCACGTATTAATGACTTCTGTGTAGTGTGTAGATAGTTAACTCTTTCCTTTCGGCCATTGAATTGTCTGTCCAGCACGTATGTATGACTTCTGTGGAGTGTGTAGATAGTTGACTCTTTTCTGTCGGCCATTGAATTGTCTGTCCAGCACGTATGTATGGCTTCTGTGTAGAGTGTAGATAGTTAACTCTTTTCTGTCGGCCATTGAATTGTCTGTCCTGCACGTATGTATGACTTCTGTGTAGTGTGTAGATAGTTAACTCTTTTCTGTCGGCCATTGAATTGTCTGTCCTGCACGTATTTATGACTTCTGTGTAGTGTGTAGATAGTTAACTCTTTTCTGTCGGCCATTGAATTGTCTGTCCAGCACGTATGTATGACTTTTGAGTAGTGGGGAGATAGTTAACTCTTTTCTGTCGGCCATTGAATGGTCTGTCCAGCACGTATGTATGACTTCTGTGTAATGTGTAGATAGTTAACTCTTTTCTGTCGGCCATTGAATTGTCTGTCCTGCACCAATGTATGACTTCTGTGTAGTGTGTAGATAGTTAACTCTTTTCTGTCGGCCATTGAATTGTCTGTCCTGCACGTATGTGTGACTTCTGTGTAGTGTGTAGATAGTTAGCTCTTTTCTGTTGGCCATTGAATTGTCTGTCCTGCACGTATGTATGACTTCTGTGTAGTGTGTAGATAGTTAACTCTTTTCTGTCGGCCATTGAATTTTCTGTCCTGCACGTATTTATGACTTCTGTGTAGTTTGTAGATAGTTAACACTTTTCTGTCGGCCATTGAATTGTCTGTCCTGCACGTATGTATGAATTATGTGTAGTGTGTAGATAGTTAACTCTTTTCTGTCGGCCATTGATTTGTCTGTCCAGCACGTATGTATGACTTCTGTGTAGTGTGTAGATAGGTAACTCTTGTCTGTCGGTCATTGAATTGTCTGTCCAGCACGTATGTATGACTTCTATGTAGTATGTAGATAGTTAACTCTTTTCTGTCGGCCATTGAATTGTCTGTCCTGTACGTATGTATGACTTCTGTGTAGTGTGTAGATAGTTAACTCTTTTCTGTCGGCCATTGAATTTTCTGTACTGCACGTATGTATGACTTCTGTGTAGTGTGTAGATAGTTAACTCTTTTCTGTCGGCCATTGAATTTTCTGTCCTGCACGTATTTATGACTTCTGTGTAGTGTGTAGATAGTTAACACTTTTCTGTCGACCATTGAATTGTCTGTCCTGCACGTATTTGTGACTTCTGTGTAGTGTGTAGATAGTTAACTCTTTCCTTTCGGCCATTGAATTGTCTGTCCAGCACGTATGTATGACTTCTGTGGAGTGTGTACATAGTTGACTCTTTTCTGTCGGCCATTGAATTGTCTGTCCAGCACGTATGTATGACTTCTGTGTAGTGTGTAGATAGTTAACTCTTTTCTGTCGGCCATTGAATTGTCTGTCCTGCACGTATTTATGACTTCTGTGTAGTGTGTAGATAGTTAACTCTTTTCTGTCGGCCATTGAATTGTCTGTCCAGCACATATGTATGACTTTTGAGTAGTGGGGAGATAGTTAACTCTTTTCTGTCGGCCATTGAATTGTCTGTCCAGCACGTATGTATGACTTCTGTGTAATGTGTAGATAGTTAACTCTTTTCTGTCGGCCATTGAATTGTCTATCCTGCACGAATGTATGACTTCTGTGTAGTGTGTAGATAGTTAACTCTTTTCTGTCGGCCATTGAATTGTCTGTCCTGCACGTATTTGTGACTTCTGTGTAGTGTGTAGATAGTTAGCTCTTTTCTGTCGGCCATTGAATTGTCTGTCCTGCACGTATGTATGACTTCTGTGTAGTGTGTAGATAGTTAACTCTTTTCTGTCGGCCATTGAATTTTCTGTCCTGCACGTATTTATGACTTCTGTGTAGTGTGTAGATAGTTAACACTTTTCTGTCGGCCATTGAATTGTCTGTCCTGCACGTATGTATGAATTATGTGTAGTGTGTAGATAGTTGACTCTTTTCTGTCGGCCATTGAATTGTCTGTCCAGTACGTATGTATGACTTCTGTGTATTGTGTAGATAGTTAACTCTTTTCTGTCGGCCATTGAATTGTCTGTCCAGCACGTATGTATGACTTCTGTGTAGTGTGTAGATAGTTAACTCTTTTCTGTCGGCCATTGAATTGTCTGTCCTGCACGTATGTATGACTTCTGTGTAGTGTGTAGATAGCTAACTCTTTTCTGTCGGCCATTGAATTGTCTGTCCAGTACGTATGTATGACTTCTGTGTAGTGTGTAGATAGTTAACTCTTTTCTGTCGGCCATTGAAATGTCTGTCCTGCACGTATGTATGACTTCTGTGTAGTGTGTAGATAGTTAACTCTTTCCTGTCGGCCATTGAATTGTCTGTCCAGCACGTATGTATGACTTCTGTATAGTGTGTAGATAGTTAACTCTTTTCTGTCGGCCATTGAATTGTCTGTCCTGCACGTATGTATGACTTCTGTATAGTGTGTAGATAGGTAACTCTTTTCTGTCGGCCATTGGATTGTCTGTCCTGCACGTATGTATGACTTCTGTGTAGTGTGTAGATAGTTAACTCTTTTCTGTCGGCCATTGAATTGTCTGTCCTGCACGTATTTGTGACTTCTGTGTAGTGTGTAGATAGTTAGCTCTTTTCTGTCGGCCATTGAATTGTCTGTCCTGCACGTATGTATGACTTCTGTGTAGTGTGTAGATAGTTAACTCTTTTCTGTCTGCCATTGAATTTTCTGTCCTGCACGTATTTATGACTTCTGTGTAGTGTGTAGATAGTAAACACTTTTCTGTCGGCCGTTGAATTGTCTGTCCTGCACGTATGTATGAATTGTGTGTAGTGTGTATATAGTTGACTCTTTTCTGTCGGCCATTGAATTGTCTGTCCAGTACGTATGTATGACTTCTGTGTATTGTGTAGATAGTTAACTCTTTTCTGTCGGCCATTGAATAGTCTGTCCAGCACGTATGTATGACTTCTGTGTAGTGTGTAGATAGTTAACTCTTTTCTGTCGGCCATTGAATTGTCTGTCCTGCACGTATGTATAACTTCTGTGTAGTGTGTAGATAGCTAACTCTTTTCTGTCGGCCATTGAATTGTCTGTCCAGCACGTATGTATGACTTCTGTGTAGTGTGTAGATAGTTAACTCTTTTCTGTCGGCCATTGAATTGTCTGTCCTGCACGTATGTATGACTTCTGTGTAGTGTGTAGATAGTTAACTCTTTCCTGTCGGCCATTGAATTGTCTGTCCAGCACGTATGTATGACTTCTGTATAGTGTGTAGATAGTTAACTCTTTTCTGTCGGCCATTGAATTGTCTGTCCTGCACGTATGTATGACTTCTGTATAGTGTGTAGATAGTTAACTGTTTTCTGTCGGCCATTGAATTGTCTGTCCTGCACGTATGTATGACTTCTGTGTAGTGTGTAGATAGTTAACTCTTTTCTGTCGGCCATTGAATTGTCTGTCCTGCACGTATGTATTACTTCTGTGTAGTGTGTAGATAGCTAACTCTTTTCTGTCGGCCATTGAATTGTCTGTCCAGCACGTATGTATGATTTCTGTGTGTGTGTAGATAGTTAACTCTTTTCTGTCGGCCATTGAATTGTCAGTCCTGCACGTATGTATGACTTCTGTGTAGTGTGTAGATAGTTAACTCTTTCCTGTCGGCCATTGAATTGTCTGTCCAGCACGTATGTATGACTTCTGTGTAGTGTGTAGATAGTTAACTCTTTTCTGTCGGCCATTGAATTGTCTGTCCTGCACGTATGTATGACTTCTGTGTAGTGTGGAGATAGTTAACTCTTTCCTGTCGGCCATTGAATTGTCTGTCCAGCACGTATGTATGACTTCTGTATAGTGTGTAGATAGTTAACTCTTTTCTGTCGGCCATTGAATTGTCTGTCCTGCACGTATGTATGACTTCTGTATAGTGTGTAGATAGTTAACTCTTTTCTGTCGACCATTGAATTGTCTGTCCTGCACGTATGTATGACTTCTGTATAGTGTGTAGATAGTTAACTCTTTTCTGTCGGCCATTGAATTGTCTGTCCTGTACGTATGTATGACTTCTGTGTAGTGTGTAGATAGTTAAATCTTTTCTGTCGGCCATTGAATTTTCTGTTCTGCACGTATGTATGACTTCTGTGTAGTGTGTAGATAGTTAACTCTTTTCTGTCGGCCATTGAATTTTCTGTCCTGCACGTATTTATGACTTCTGTGTAGTGTGTAGATAGTTAACTCTTTCCTTTCGGCCAGTGAATTGTCTGTCCAGCACGTATGTATGACTTCTGTGGAGTGTGTACATAGTTGACTCTTTTCTGTCGGCCATTGAATTGTCAGTCCTGCACGTATGTATGAATTCTGTGTAGGGTGTAGATAGTTGACTCTTTTCTGTCGGCCATTGAATTGTCTGTCCAGCACGTATGTATGACTTCTTTGTAGTGTGTAGATAGTTAACTCTTTTCTGTCGGCCATTGAATTGTCTGTCCTGCACGTATGTATGACTTCTGTGTAGTGTGTAGATAGTTAACTCTTTTCTGTCGGCCATTGAATTGTCTGTCCTGCACGTATGTATGACTTCTGTGTAGTGTGTAGATAGTTAACTCTTTTCTGTCGGCCATTGAATTGTCTGTCCTGCACATATGTATGACTTCTGTGTAGTGTGTAGATAGTTAACTCTTTTCTGTCGGCCATTGAATTTTCTGTCCTGCACGTATTTATGACTTCTGTGTAGTGTTTAGATAGTTAACACTTTTCTGTCGGCCATTGAATTGTCTGTCCTGCACGTATGTATGAATTGTGTGTAGTGTGTAGATAGTTGACTCTTTTCTGTCGGCCATTGAATTGTCTGTCCTGTACGTATTTATGACTTCTGTGTAGTGTGTAGATAGTTAACTCTTTTCTGTCCGCCATTGAATTGTCTGTCCTGCACGTATGTATGACTTCTATGTAGTGTGTAGATAGCTAACTCTTTTCTGTCCGCCATTGAATTGTCTGTCCAGCACGTATGTATGACTTCTGTGTAGTGTGTAGATAGTTAACTCTTTTCTGTCGGCCATTGAATTGTCTGTCCTGCACGTATGTATGATTTCTGTGTAGTGTGTAGATAGTTAACTCTTTCCTGTCGGCCATTGAATTGTCTGTCCAGCACGTATGTATGACTTCTGTGTAGTGTGTAGATAGTTGACTCTTTTCCGTCGACCATTGAATTGTGTGTCCAGCACGTATGTATGACTTCTGTATAGTGTGTAGATAGTTAACTCTTTTCTGTCGGGCATTGAATTGTCTGTCCTGCACGTATCTATGACTTCTGTGTAGTGTGTAGATAGTTAACTCTTTTCTGTCGGCCATTGCATTGTCTGTCCTCCACATATTTATGACTTCTGTGTAATGTGTAGATAGTTAACTCTTTTCTGTCGGCCATTGTATTTTCTGTCCTGCACGTATGTATGACTTCTGTGTAGTGTGTAGATAGTTAACACTTTTCTGTCGGCCATTGAATTGTCTGTCCTGCACGCACGTATTTATGACTTCTGGGTAGTGTGTAGATAGTTAACTCTTTCCTGTCGGCCATTGAATTGTCTGTCCAGCACGTATGTATGACTTCTGTGGAGTGTGTACATAGTTGACTCTTTTCTGTCGGCCATTGAATTGCCTGTCCTGCACGTATGTATGAATTCTGTGTAGTGTGTAGATAGTTGACTCTTTTCTGTCGGCCATTGAATTGTCTGTCCTGCACGTATATATGACTTCTGTGTAGTGTGTAGATAGTTAACTCTTTTCTGTCGGCCATTGAATTGTCTGTCCAGCACGTATGTATGACTTCAATGTAGTGTGTAGATAGTTGACTTTTTTCTGTCGGCCATTGAATTGTCTGTCCAGCACGTATGTATGACTTCTGTGTAGTGTGTAGATAGTTAACTCTTTCCTGTCGGCCATTGAATTGTCTGTCCAGCACGTATGTATGACTTCTTTGTAGTGTGTAGATAGTTAACTCTTTTCTGTCGGCCATTGATTTGTCTGTCCAGCACGTATGTATGACTTCTGTGTAGTGTGTAGATAGTTAACACTTTTCTGTCGGCCATTGAATTGTATGTCCAGCACGTATGTATGACTTCTGTGTAGTGTGTAGATAGGTAACACTTTTCTGTCGGTCATTGAATTGTCTGTCCTGTAGGTATGTATGACTTCTGTGTAGTGTGTATATAGCTAACTCTTTTCTGTCGGCCATTGAATTGTCTGTCCAGCACGTATGTATGACTTCTGTGTGTGTGTAGATAGTTAACTCTTTTCTGTCGGCCATTGAATTGTCTGTCCTGCACGTATGTATGACTTCTGTGTAGTGTGTAGATAGTTAACTCTTTCCTGTCGGCCATTGAATTGTCTGTCCAGCACGTATGTATGACTTCTGTGTAGTGTGGAGATAGTTAACTCTTTCCTGTCGGCCATTGAATTGTCTGTCCAGCACGTATGTATGACTTCTGTATAGTGTGTAGATAGTTAACTCTTTTCTGTCGGCCATTGAATTTTCTGTCCTGCACGTATTTATGACTTCTGTGTAGTGTGTAGATAGTTAACTCTTTCCTTTCGGCCATTGAATTGTCTGTCCAGCACGTATGTATGACTTCTGTGGAGTGTGTACATAGTTGACTCTTTTCTGTCGGCCATTGAATTGTCTGTCCTGCACGTATGTATGAATTCTGTGTAGGGTGTAGATAGTTGACTCTTTTCTGTCGGCCATTGAATTGTCTGTCCAGCACGTATGTATGACTTCTTTGTAGTGTGTAGATAGTTAACTCTTTTCTGTCGGCCATTGAATTGTCTGTCCTGCACGTATGTATGACTTCTGTGTAGTGTGTAGATAGTTAACTCTTTTCTGTCGGCCATTGAATTGTCTGTCCTGCACGTATGTATGACTTCTGTGTAGTGTGTAGATAGTTAACTCTTTTCTGTCGGCCATTGAATTGTCTGTCCTGCACGTATGTATGACTTCTGTGTAGTGTGTAGATAGTTAACTCTTTTCTGTCGGCCATTGAATTTTCTGTCCTGCACGTATTTATGACTTCTGTGTAGTGTTTAGATAGTTAACACTTTTCTGTCGGCCATTGAATTGTCTGTCCTGCACGTATGTATGAATTGTGTGTAGTGTGTAGATAGTTGACTCTTTTCTGTCGGCCATTGAATTGTCTGTCCTGTACGTATTTATGACTTCTGTGTAGTGTGTAGATAGTTAACTCTTTTCTGTCCGCCATTGAATTGTCTGTCCTGCACGTATGTATGACTTCTATGTAGTGTGTAGATAGCTAACTCTTTTCTGTCCGCCATTGAATTGTCTGTCCAGCACGTATGTATGACTTCTGTGTAGTGTGTAGATAGTTAACTCTTTTCTGTCGGCCATTGAATTGTCTGTCCTGCACGTATGTATGATTTCTGTGTAGTGTGTAGATAGTTAACTCTTTCCTGTCGGCCATTGAATTGTCTGTCCAGCACGTATGTATGACTTCTGTGTAGAGTGTAGATAGTTGACTCTTTTCCGTCGACCATTGAATTGTCTGTCCAGCACGTATGTATGACTTCTGTATAGTGTGTAGATAGTTAACTCTATTCTGTCGGCCATTGAATTGTCTGTCCTGCACGTATGTATGACTTCTGTATAGTGTGTAGATAGTTAACTCTTTTCTGTCGGGCATTGAATTGTCTGTCCTGCACGTATCTATGACTTCTGTGTAGTGTGTAGATAGTTAACTCTTTTCTGTCGGCCATTGCATTGTCTGTCCTCCACATATTTATGACTTCTGTGTAATGTGTAGATAGTTAACTCTTTTCTGTCGGCCATTGTATTTTCTGTCCTGCACGTATGTATGACTTCTGTGTAGTGTGTAGATAGTTAACACTTTTCTGTCGGCCATTGAATTGTCTGTCCTGCACGCACGTATTTATGACTTCTGTGTAGTGTGTAGATAGTTAACTCTTTCCTGTCGGCCATTGAATTGTCTGTCCAGCACGTATGTATGACTTCTGTGGAGTGTGTACATAGTTGACTCTTTTCTGTCGGCCATTGAATTGCCTGTCCTGCACGTATGTATGAATTCTGTGTAGTGTGTAGATAGTTGACTCTTTTCTGTCGGCCATTGAATTGTCTGTCCTGCACGTATATATGACTTCTGTGTAGTGTGTAGATAGTTAACTCTTTTCTGTCGGCCATTGAATTGTCTGTCCAGCACGTATGTATGACTTCAATGTAGTGTGTAGATAGTTGACTTTTTTCTGTCGGCCATTGAATTGTCTGTCCAGCACGTATGTATGACTTCTGTGTAGTGTGTAGATAGTTAACTCTTTCCTGTCGGCCATTGAATTGTCTGTCCAGCACGTATGTATGACTTCTTTGTAGTGTGTAGATAGTTAACTCTTTTCTGTCGGCCATTGATTTGTCTGTCCAGCACGTATGTATGACTTCTGTGTAGTGTGTAGATAGTTAACACTTTTCTGTCGGCCATTGAATTGTATGTCCAGCACGTATGTATGACTTCTGTGTAGTGTGTAGATAGGTAACACTTTTCTGTCGGTCATTGAATTGTCTGTCCTGTACGTATGTATGACTTCTGTGTAGTGTGTAGATAGTTAACTCTTTTCTATCGGCCATTGAATTGTCTGTCCTGTACATATGTATGACTTCTGTGTAGTGTGTAGATAGTTAACTCTTTTCTGTCGGCCATTGAATTGTCTGTCCTGCACGTATGTATGAATTGTGTGTAGTGTGTATATAGTTGACTCTTTTCTGTCGGCCATTGAATTGTCTGTCCAGTACATATGTATGACTTCTGTGTATTGTGTAGATAGTTAACTCTTTTCTGTCGGCCATTGAATAGTCTGTCCTGCACGTATGTATGACTTATGTGTAGTGTGTAGATAGTTAACTCTTTTCTGTCGGCCATTGAATTGTCTGTCCTGCACGTATGTATGACTTCTGTGTAGTGTGTAGATAGCTAACTCTTTTCTGTCGGCCATTGAATTGTCTGTCCAGCACGTATGTATGACTTCTGTGTAGTGTGTAGATAGTTAACTCTTTTCTGTCGGCCATTGAATTGTCTGTCCTGCACGTATGTATGACTTCTGTGTAGTGTGTAGATAGTTAACTCTTTCCTGTCGGCCATTTAATTGTCTGTCCAGCACGTATGTATGACTTCTGTATAGTGTGTAGATAGTTAACTCTTTTCTGTCGGCCATTGAATTGTCTGTCCTGCACGTATGTATGACTTCTGTATAGTGTGTAGATAGTTAACTGTTTTCTGTCGGCCATTGAATTGTCTGTCCTGCACGTATGTATGACTTCTGTGTAGTGTGTAGATAGTTAACTCTTTTCTGTCGGCCATTGAATTGTCTGTCCTGCACGTATGTATGACTTCTGTGTAGTGTGTAGATAGCTAACTCTTTTCTGTCGGCCATTGAATTGTCTGTCCAGCACGTATGTATGACTTCTGTGTGTGTGTAGATAGTTAACTCTTTTCTGTCGGCCATTGAATTGTCTGTCCTGCACGTATGTATGACTTCTGTGTAGTGTGTAGATAGTTAACTCTTTCCTGTCGGCCATTGAATTGTCTGTCCAGCACGTATGTATGACTTCTGTGTAGTGTGTAGATAGTTAACTCTTTTCTGTCGGCCATTGAATTGTCTGTCCTGCACGTATGTATGACTTCTGTATAGTGTGTAGATAGTTAACTCTTTTCTGTCGGCCATTGAATTTGCTGTCCTGCACGTATTTATGACTTCTGTGTAGTGTGTAGATAGTTAACTCTTTCCTTTCGGCCATTGAATTGTCTGTCCAGCACGTATGTATGACTTCTGTGGAGTGTGTACATAGTTGACTCTTTTCTGTCGGCCATTGAATTGTCTGTCCTGCACGTATGTATGAATTCTGTGTAGGGTGTAGATAGTTGACTCTTTTCTGTCGGCCATTGAATTGTCTGTCCAGCACGTATGTATGACTTCTTTGTAGTGTGTAGATAGTTAACTCTTTTCTGTCGGCCATTGAATTGTCTGTCCTGCACGTATGTATGACTTCTGTGTAGTGTGTAGATAGTTAACTCTTTTCTGTCGGCCATTGAATTGTCTGTCCTGCACGTATGTATGACTTCTGTGTAGTGTGTAGATAGTTAACTCTTTTCTGTCGGCCATTGAATTGTCTGTCCTGCACGTATGTATGACTTCTGTGTAGTGTGTAGATAGTTAACTCTTTTCTGTCGGCCATTGAATTTTCTGTCCTGCACGTATTTATGACTTCTGTGTAGTGTTTAGATAGTTAACACTTTTCTGTCGGCCATTGAATTGTCTGTCCTGCACGTATGTATGAATTGTGTGTAGTGTGTAGATAGTTGACTCTTTTCTGTCGGCCATTGAATTGTCTGTCCTGTACGTATGTATGACTTCTGTGTAGTGTGTAGATAGTTAACTCTTTTCTGTCCGCCATTGAATTGTCTGTCCTGCACGTATGTATGACTTCTATGTAGTGTGTAGATAGCTAACTCTTTTCTGTCCGCCATTGAATTGTCTGTCAAGCACGTATGTATGACTTCTGTGTAGTGTGTAGATAGTTAACTCTTTTCTGTCGGCCATTGAATTGTCTGTCCTGCACGTATGTATGATTTCTGTGTAGTGTGTAGATAGTTAACTCTTTCCTGTCGGCCATTGAATTGTCTGTCCAGCACGTATGTATGACTTCTGTGTAGTGTGTAGATAGTTGACTCTTTTCCGTCGACCATTGAATTGTCTGTCCAGCACGTATGTATGACTTCTGTATAGTGTGTAGATAGTTAACTCTTTTCTGTCGGCCATTGAATTGTCTGTCCTGCACGTATGTATGACTTCTGTATAGTGTGTAGATAGTTAACTCTTTTCTGTCGGGCATTGAATTGTCTGTCCTGCACGTATCTATGACTTCTGTGTAGTGTGTAGATAGTTAACTCTTTTCTGTCGGCCATTGCATTGTCTGTCCTCCACATATTTATGACTTCTGTGTAATGTGTAGATAGTTAACTCTTTTCTGTCGGCCATTGTATTTTCTGTCCTGCACGTATGTATGACTTCTGTGTTGTGTGTAGATAGTTAACACTTTTCTGTCGGCCATTGAATTGTCTGTCCTGCACGCACGTATTTATGACTTCTGTGTAGTGTGTAGATAGTTAACTCTTTCCTGTCGGCCATTGAATTGTCTGTCCAGCACGTATGTATGACTTCTGTGGAGTGTGTACATAGTTGACTCTTTTCTGTCGGCCATTGAATTGCCTGTCCTGCACGTATGTATGAATTCTGTGTAGTGTGTAGATAGTTGACTCTTTTCTGTCGGCCATTGAATTGTCTGTCCTGCACGTATATATGACTTCTGTGTAGTGTGTAGATAGTTAACTTTTTTCTGTCGGCCATTGAATTGTCTGTCCAGCACGTATGTATGACTTCAATGTAGTGTGTAGATAGTTGACTTTTTTCTGTCGGCCATTGAATTGTCTGTCCAGCACGTATGTATGACTTCTGTGTAGTGTGTAGATAGTTAACTCTTTCCTGTCGGCCATTGAATTGTCTGTCCAGCACGTATGTATGACTTCTGTGTAGTGTGTAGATAGTTAACTCTTTTCTGTCGGCCATTGATTTGTCTGTCCAGCACGTATGTATGACTTCTGTGTAGTGTGTAGATAGTTAACACTTTTCTGTCGGCCATTGAATTGTATGTCCAGCACGTATGTATGACTTCTGTGTAGTGTGTAGATAGGTAACACTTTTCTGTCGGTCATTGAATTGTCTGTCCTGTACGTATGTATGACTTCTGTGTAGTGTGTAGATAGTTAACTCTTTTCTGTCGGCCATTGAATTGTCTGTCCTGTACATATGTATGACTTCTGTGTAGTGTGTAGATAGTTAACTCTTTTCTGTCCGCCATTGAATTGTCTGTCCTGCACGTATGTATGACTTCTATGTAGTGTGTAGATAGCTAACTCTTTTCTGTCCGCCATTGAATTGTCTGTCAAGCACGTATGTATGACTTCTGTGTAGTGTGTAGATAGTTAACTCTTTTCTGTCGGCCATTGAATTGTCTGTCCTGCACGTATGTATGATTTCTGTGTAGTGTGTAGATAGTTAATTCTTTCCTGTCGGCCATTGAATTGTCTGTCCAGCACGTATGTATGACTTCTGTGTAGTGTGTAGATAGTTGACTCTTTTCCGTCGACCATTGAATTGTCTGTCCAGCACGTATGTATGACTTCTGTATAGTGTGTAGATAGTTAACTCTTTTCTGTCGGCCATTGAATTGTCTGTCCTGCACGTATGTATGACTTCTGTATAGTGTGTAGATAGTTAACTCTTTTCTGTCGGGCATTGAATTGTCTGTCCTGCACGTATCTATGACTTCTGTGTAGTGTGTAGATAGTTAACTCTTTTCTGTCGGCCATTGCATTGTCTGTCCTCCACATATTTATGACTTCTGTGTAATGTGTAGATAGTTAACTCTTTTCTGTCGGCCATTGTATTTTCTGTCCTGCACGTATGTATGACTTCTGTGTAGTGTGTAGATAGTTAACACTTTTCTGTCGGCCATTGAATTGTCTGTCCTGCACGCACGTATTTATGACTTCTGTGTAGTGTGTAGATAGTTAACACTTTTCTGTCGGCCATTGAATTGTATGTCCAGCACGTATGTATGACTTCTGTGTAGTGTGTAGATAGGTAACACTTTTCTGTCGGTCATTGAATTGTCTGTCCTGTACGTATGTATGACTTCTGTGTAGTGTGTAGATAGTTAACTCTTTTCTATCGGCCATTGAATTGTCTGTCCTGTACATATGTATGACTTCTGTGTAGTGTGTAGATAGTTAACTCTTTTCTGTCGGCCATTGAATTGTCTGTCCTGCACGTATGTATGAATTGTGTGTAGTGTGTATATAGTTGACTCTTTTCTGTCGGCCATTGAATTGTCTGTCCAGTACATATGTATGACTTCTGTGTATTGTGTAGATAGTTAACTCTTTTCTGTCGGCCATTGAATAGTCTGTCCTGCACGTATGTATGACTTATGTGTAGTGTGTAGATAGTTAACTCTTTTCTGTCGGCCATTGAATTGTCTGTCCTGCACGTATGTATGACTTCTGTGTAGTGTGTAGATAGCTAACTCTTTTCTGTCGGCCATTGAATTGTCTGTCCAGCACGTATGTATGACTTCTGTGTAGTGTGTAGATAGTTAACTCTTTTCTGTCGGCCATTGAATTGTCTGTCCTGCACGTATGTATGACTTCTGTGTAGTGTGTAGATAGTTAACTCTTTCCTGTCGGCCATTTAATTGTCTGTCCAGCACGTATGTATGACTTCTGTATAGTGTGTAGATAGTTAACTCTTTTCTGTCGGCCATTGAATTGTCTGTCCTGCACGTATGTATGACTTCTGTATAGTGTGTAGATAGTTAACTGTTTTCTGTCGGCCATTGAATTGTCTGTCCTGCACGTATGTATGACTTCTGTGTAGTGTGTAGATAGTTAACTCTTTTCTGTCGGCCATTGAATTGTCTGTCCTGCACGTATGTATGACTTCTGTGTAGTGTGTAGATAGCTAACTCTTTTCTGTCGGCCATTGAATTGTCTGTCCAGCACGTATGTATGACTTCTGTGTGTGTGTAGATAGTTAACTCTTTTCTGTCGGCCATTGAATTGTCTGTCCTGCACGTATGTATGACTTCTGTGTAGTGTGTAGATAGTTAACTCTTTCCTGTCGGCCATTGAATTGTCTGTCCAGCACGTATGTATGACTTCTGTGTAGTGTGTAGATAGTTAACTCTTTTCTGTCGGCCATTGAATTGTCTGTCCTGCACGTATGTATGACTTCTGTATAGTGTGTAGATAGTTAACTCTTTTCTGTCGGCCATTGAATTTGCTGTCCTGCACGTATTTATGACTTCTGTGTAGTGTGTAGATAGTTAACTCTTTCCTTTCGGCCATTGAATTGTCTGTCCAGCACGTATGTATGACTTCTGTGGAGTGTGTACATAGTTGACTCTTTTCTGTCGGCCATTGAATTGTCTGTCCTGCACGTATGTATGAATTCTGTGTAGGGTGTAGATAGTTGACTCTTTTCTGTCGGCCATTGAATTGTCTGTCCAGCACGTATGTATGACTTCTTTGTAGTGTGTAGATAGTTAACTCTTTTCTGTCGGCCATTGAATTGTCTGTCCTGCACGTATGTATGACTTCTGTGTAGTGTGTAGATAGTTAACTCTTTTCTGTCGGCCATTGAATTGTCTGTCCTGCACGTATGTATGAATTGTGTGTAGTGTGTAGATAGTTGACTCTTTTCTGTCGGCCATTGAATTGTCTGTCCTGCACGTATGTATGACTTCTGTGTAGTGTGTAGATAGTTAACTCTTTTCTGTCGGCCATTGAATTGTCTGTCCTGCACGTATGTATGACTTCTGTGTAGTGTGTAGATAGTTAACTCTTTTCTGTCGGCCATTGAATTTTCTGTCCTGCACGTATTTATGACTTCTGTGTAGTGTTTAGATAGTTAACACTTTTCTGTCGGCCATTGAATTGTCTGTCCTGCACGTATGTATGAATTGTGTGTAGTGTGTAGATAGTTGACTCTTTTCTGTCGGCCATTGAATTGTCTGTCCTGTACGTATGTATGACTTCTGTGTAGTGTGTAGATAGTTAACTCTTTTCTGTCCGCCATTGAATTGTCTGTCCTGCACGTATGTATGACTTCTATGTAGTGTGTAGATAGCTAACTCTTTTCTGTCCGCCATTGAATTGTCTGTCAAGCACGTATGTATGACTTCTGTGTAGTGTGTAGATAGTTAACTCTTTTCTGTCGGCCATTGAATTGTCTGTCCTGCACGTATGTATGATTTCTGTGTAGTGTGTAGATAGTTAACTCTTTCCTGTCGGCCATTGAATTGTCTGTCCAGCACGTATGTATGACTTCTGTGTAGTGTGTAGATAGTTGACTCTTTTCCGTCGACCATTGAATTGTCTGTCCAGCACGTATGTATGACTTCTGTATAGTGTGTAGATAGTTAACTCTTTTCTGTCGGCCATTGAATTGTCTGTCCTGCACGTATGTATGACTTCTGTATAGTGTGTAGATAGTTAACTCTTTTCTGTCGGGCATTGAATTGTCTGTCCTGCACGTATCTATGACTTCTGTGTAGTGTGTAGATAGTTAACTCTTTTCTGTCGGCCATTGCATTGTCTGTCCTCCACATATTTATGACTTCTGTGTAATGTGTAGATAGTTAACTCTTTTCTGTCGGCCATTGTATTTTCTGTCCTGCACGTATGTATGACTTCTGTGTTGTGTGTAGATAGTTAACACTTTTCTGTCGGCCATTGAATTGTCTGTCCTGCACGCACGTATTTATGACTTCTGTGTAGTGTGTAGATAGTTAACTCTTTCCTGTCGGCCATTGAATTGTCTGTCCAGCACGTATGTATGACTTCTGTGGAGTGTGTACATAGTTGACTCTTTTCTGTCGGCCATTGAATTGCCTGTCCTGCACGTATGTATGAATTCTGTGTAGTGTGTAGATAGTTGACTCTTTTCTGTCGGCCATTGAATTGTCTGTCCTGCACGTATATATGACTTCTGTGTAGTGTGTAGATAGTTAACTTTTTTCTGTCGGCCATTGAATTGTCTGTCCAGCACGTATGTATGACTTCAATGTAGTGTGTAGATAGTTGACTTTTTTCTGTCGGCCATTGAATTGTCTGTCCAGCACGTATGTATGACTTCTGTGTAGTGTGTAGATAGTTAACTCTTTCCTGTCGGCCATTGAATTGTCTGTCCAGCACGTATGTATGACTTCTGTGTAGTGTGTAGATAGTTAACTCTTTTCTGTCGGCCATTGATTTGTCTGTCCAGCACGTATGTATGACTTCTGTGTAGTGTGTAGATAGTTAACACTTTTCTGTCGGCCATTGAATTGTATGTCCAGCACGTATGTATGACTTCTGTGTAGTGTGTAGATAGGTAACACTTTTCTGTCGGTCATTGAATTGTCTGTCCTGTACGTATGTATGACTTCTGTGTAGTGTGTAGATAGTTAACTCTTTTCTGTCGGCCATTGAATTGTCTGTCCTGTACATATGTATGACTTCTGTGTAGTGTGTAGATAGTTAACTCTTTTCTGTCCGCCATTGAATTGTCTGTCCTGCACGTATGTATGACTTCTATGTAGTGTGTAGATAGCTAACTCTTTTCTGTCCGCCATTGAATTGTCTGTCAAGCACGTATGTATGACTTCTGTGTAGTGTGTAGATAGTTAACTCTTTTCTGTCGGCCATTGAATTGTCTGTCCTGCACGTATGTATGATTTCTGTGTAGTGTGTAGATAGTTAATTCTTTCCTGTCGGCCATTGAATTGTCTGTCCAGCACGTATGTATGACTTCTGTGTAGTGTGTAGATAGTTGACTCTTTTCCGTCGACCATTGAATTGTCTGTCCAGCACGTATGTATGACTTCTGTATAGTGTGTAGATAGTTAACTCTTTTCTGTCGGCCATTGAATTGTCTGTCCTGCACGTATGTATGACTTCTGTATAGTGTGTAGATAGTTAACTCTTTTCTGTCGGGCATTGAATTGTCTGTCCTGCACGTATCTATGACTTCTGTGTAGTGTGTAGATAGTTAACTCTTTTCTGTCGGCCATTGCATTGTCTGTCCTCCACATATTTATGACTTCTGTGTAATGTGTAGATAGTTAACTCTTTTCTGTCGGCCATTGTATTTTCTGTCCTGCACGTATGTATGACTTCTGTGTAGTGTGTAGATAGTTAACACTTTTCTGTCGGCCATTGAATTGTCTGTCCTGCACGCACGTATTTATGAATTCTGTGTAGTGTGTAGATAGTTAAATCTTTCCTGTCGGCCATTGAATTGTCTGTCCAGCACGTATGTATGACTTCTGTGGAGTGTGTACATAGTTGACTCTTTTCTGTCGGCCATTGAATTGCCTGTCCTGCACGTATGTATGAATTCTGTGTAGTGTGTAGATAGTTGACTCTTTTCTGTCGGCCATTGAATTGTCTGTCCTGCACGTATATATGACTTCTGTGTAGTGTGTAGATAGTTAACTTTTTTCTGTCGGCCATTGAATTGTCTGTCCAGCACGTATGTATGACTTCAATGTAGTGTGTAGATAGTTGACTCTTTTTCTGTCGGCCATTGAATTGTCTGTCCAGCACGTATGTATGACTTCTGTGTAGTGTGTAGATAGTTAACTCTTTCCTGTCGGCCATTGAATTGTCTGTCCAGCACGTATGTATGACTTCTGTGTAGTGTGTAGATAGTTAACTCTTTTCTGTCGGCCATTGATTTGTCTGTCCAGCACGTATGTATGACTTCTGTGTAGTGTGTAGATAGTTAACACTTTTCTGTCGGTCATTGAATTGTCTGTACTGATATATTGGTCAATTACTGACATCATATTTGTCAGCTACTGATCAGCTTCTGATATACTGGTCAACTACTGATATCATACTGATCAGCTACTGATATACTGGTAAACTACTGACATCATACTGATCAACTACTGTCATCATACTGATCAACTACTGACATCATACTGGTCAGCTACTGATCTACTGGTCAACTACTGACATCATACTGATCAGCTACTGACATACCGGTCAACTACTGACATCATACTGATCAGCTACTGATATACTGGTCAACTACTGACATCATACTGATCAGATACTGATATATTGATAAACTACTGACATCATACTGATCAGCTGCTGATATGCTGGTCAACTACTGACATCATATTGATCAATTACTGACATTATACTGGTCAGCTACTGATATACTGGTCAACTACTGACATCATACTGATCAGCTACTGATATACTGGTCAACTACTGACATCATACTGATCAGCTACTGATATACTGGTAAACTACTGACATCATACTGATCAACTACTGACATCATACTGGTCAATTACTGACATCATACTGATCAGCTACTGATATACTGGTCAACTACTGACATCATACTGATCAGCTATTGATATACTGATCAACTACTGACATCATACTGATCAGCTACTGGTATACTGATCAACTATTAACATCATACTGATCAACTAATGACATCATACTGATCAGCTACTGATATAATGATCAACTACTGACATCATACTGATCAACTACTGACATCATACCTACCAGCTACTGATATACTGGTCAACTACTGACATCATACTGATCAGCTACTGATATACTGGTCAACTACTGACATCATACTGATTAGCTACTGATATACTGGTCAACTACTGACATCATACTGATTAGCTACTGATATACTGGTTAACTACTGACATCATACTGATCAACTACTGACATCATACTGGTCAACTACTGACATCATACTGATCAGCTACTGATATACCGGTCAACTACTGACATCATACTGATCAGCTATTGATATACTGATCAACTACTGAAATCATACTGATCAGCTACTGGTATACTGATCAACTATTGACATCATACTGATCAACTACTGACATCATACTGATCAGCTACTGATATAATGATCAACTACTGACATCATACTGATCAACTACTTACATCATACTTATCAGCTACTGATATACTGGTCAACTACTGACATCATACTGATCGGCTACTGATATACTGGTCAACTGCTGACATCATGTTGATCAGCTACTGATATACTGGTCAACTACTGACTTCATACTGATCAGCTACTGATATACTGGACAACTACTGACATCATACTGATCAGCTACTAATATACTGATCAACTACTGAGATCATACTGCTCAGCTACTGATATACTGGTTAACTACTGACATCATACTGATCAGCTACTCATATACTGGTCAACTACTAACATCATACTGATCAGCTACTGATATACAGGTCAATACTAACATCATACTGATCAGCTGCTGATATACTGGTCAATTACTGGCATCATACTGATCAGCTACTGATATACTGGTCAACTACTGACATCATACTGATCAACTACTCATATACTGGTCAACTACTAATATCACACTGATCAGCTATTGATATACTGGTCAACTGCTGACATCATACTGATCAGCTACTGATATACTGGTCAACTACTGACATCATACTGATCAGCTACTGATATACTGGACAACTACTGACATCATACTGATCAGTTACTGATATACTGATTAACTACTGACATCATACTGATCAGCTACTCATATACTGGTCAACTACTAACATCATACTGATAAGCTACTGATATACTGGTCAATACTAACATCATACTGATCAGCTACTGATATACTGGTCAACTACTGGCATCATACTGATCAGCTACTGATATACTGGTCAACTACTGACATCATACTGATCAACTACTCATATACTGGTCAACTACTAATATCATACTGATCAGCTACTGATATACTGGTAAATACTTACATCATACTGATCAGCTACTGATATACTGGTCAACTACTGACATCATACTGATCAACTACTGACATACTGGTCAGCTACTGATATACTGGTCAACTACTGACATCATACTCATCAGCTACTGATATACTGGTCAACTACTGACATCATACTGATCAACTACTGACATCTTATTGGTCAGCTACTGATATACTGGTTAAGTGCTGACATCATGCTGATCAGCTACTGATATACTGGTCAACTACTGACTTCATACTGGTCAGCTAATGATCTACTGGTCAACTACTGACATCATACTGATCAGCTACTGATATACCGGTCTACTACTGACATCATACTGATCAGCTACTGATATACTGGTCAACTACTGACATCATACTGATCAACTACTGATATACTGGTCAACTACTGTCTTCATACTGATCAGCTACTGATATACTGGTCAACTGCTGACATCATGCTGATCAGCTACTGATATACTGGTCAACTACTGACATCATACTGATCAACTACTGACATCATACTGATCAGCTACTGATATACTGGTAAACTACTGACATCATACTGATCGACTACTGACATCATACTAATCAACTACTGACATCATACTGGTCATCTACTGATATACTGGTCAACTATTGACATCATACTGATCATCTACTGATATACTGGTCAGCTACTGATATACTGATCAACTACTGACATCATACTGGTCAGCTACTGATATACTGGTCAACTACTGACATCATACTAATCAGCTACTGATATCCTGGTCAATTACTGACATCATACTGATAAGCTACTGATATACTGGTCACCTACTGACATCATGCTGATCAGTTACTGATATACTGGTCAACTACTGACATCATACTGATCAGCTACTGATATACTGGTCAACTGCTGACATCATACTGATCAGCTACTGATATATTGGTCAACTTCTTACATCATACTAATCAATTACTGACATTATACTGGTCACCTACTGATATATTGGTCAATTACTGACATCATATTGGTCAGCTACTGATCAGCTTCTGATATACTGGTCAACTACTGATATCATACTGATCAGCTACTGATATACTGGTTAACTACTGACATCATACTGATCAGCTACTGATATACTGGTAAACTACTGACATCATACTGATCAACTACTGTTATCATACTGATCAACTACTGACATCATACTGGTCAGCTACTGATCTACTGGTCAACTACTGACATCATACTGTTCAGCTACTGACATAACGGTCAACTACTGACATCATACTGATCAGCTACTGATATACTGGTCAACTACTGACATCATACTGATCAGCTACTGATATATTGATCAACTACTGACATCATACTGATCAGCTGCTGAAATGCTGGTCAACTACTGACATCATACTGATCAATTACTGACATTATACTGGTCAGCTACTGATATACTGGTCAACTACTGACATCATACTGATCAGCTACTGATTTACTGGTCGATTACTGACATCACACAGATCAAATACTGACATCATACTGGTCAGCTACTGATATACTGGTCAACGACTGACATCATACTGATTGATTAGCTACTGATATACTGGTCAACTACTGACATCATACTGATCAGCTATTGATATACTGGTTAACTACTGACATCATACTGATCAGATACTGATATACTGGTTAACTACTGACATCATACTGATCAGCTACTGATATACTGATCAACTACAGACATCATACTGATCAGCTACTGATATACTGGTCAACTACTGACATCATACTGATCAGCTACTGATATACTGATCAACTACAGACATCATACTGATTAGCTACTGATATACTGGTAAACTACTGACATCATACTGATCAACTACTGACATCATACTGGTCAACTACTGACATCATACTGTTCAGCTACTGATATACTGGTCAACTACTGACATCATACTGAACAGCTATTGATATACTGATCAACTTCTGACATCATACTGATCAGCTACTGATATAATGATCAACTACTGACATCATACTGATCAACTACTGACATCATACTTACAATCTACTGATATACTGGTCAACTACTGACATCATACTGATCAGCTACTGATATACTTGTCAACTACTGACATCATACTGATTAGCTACTGATATACTGGTTAACTACTGACATCATACTGATCAACTACTGACATCATACTGGTCAACTACTGACATCATACTGATCAGCTACTGATATACTGGTCAACTACTGACATCATACTGATCAGCTATTGATATACTGATCAACTACTGAAATCATACTGATCAGCTACTGGTATACTGATCAACTATTGACATCATACTGATCAACTACTGACATCATACTGATCAGCTACTGATATAATGATCAACTACTGACATCATACTGATCAACTACTGACATCATACTTATCAGCTACTGATTTACTGGTCAACTACTGACATCATACTGATCGGCTACTGATATACTGGTCAACTGCTGACATCATGCTTATCAACTACTCATATACTGGTCAAATACTAACATCATACTGATCAGCTACTGATATACAGGTCAATTATAACATCATACTGATCAGCTACTGATATACTGGTCAACTACTGGCATCATACTGATCAGCTACTGATATACTGGTCAACTACTGACATCATACTGGTCAACTACTCATATACTGGTCAACTACTAATATCATACTGATCAGCTATTGATATACTGGTCACCTGCTGACATCATACTGATCAGCTACTGATATACGGATCAACTACTGACATCATACTGATCAGCTACTGATATACTGGACAACTACTGACATCATACTGATCAGCTACTGATATATTGATCAACTACTGACATCATACTGCTCAGCTACTGATATACTGATCAACTACTGACATCATACTGCTCAGCTACTGATATACTGGTTAACTACTGACATCATACTGATCAGCTACTCATATACTGGTCAACTACTAACATCATACTGATCAGCTACTGATATACTGGTCAATACTAACATCATACTGATCAGCTACTGATATACTGATCAACTACTGACATCATACTGATCAACTACTGACACACTGGTCATCTACTGATATACTGGTCAACTACTGACATCATACTGATCAGCTACTGATATACTGGTCAACTACTGACATCATACTGATCAGCTACTGATATACTGGTTAAATATTGACATCATACTGATCAGCTACTGATATACTGGTCAACTACTGACATCATGCTGATCAGCTGCTGATATACTGGTCAACAACTGACGTCATACTGATTAGCTACTGATATACTTTTCAACTACTGACATCATACTGATCAACTACTGACATCATACTGGTCAACAACTGACATCATACTGATCAGCTATTGATATACTGATCAACTACTGACATCATACTGATCAGCTACTGGTATACTGATCAATTATTGACATCATACTGATCAATTACTGACATCATACTGAACAGCTACTGATATAATGATCAACTACTGACATCATACTGATCAACTACTAACATCATACTTATCAGCTACTGATATACTGGTCCACTACTGACATCATACTGATCAGCTACTGATATACTGGTCAACTACTGACATCATACTGGTCAGCTACTGATATACTGGTCAACTACTGACATCATACTGATCAGCTACTGATATACTGGTCAACTGCTGACATCATACTGATCAGCTACTGATATACTGGTCAACTACTGACATCATACTGATTAGCTACTGATATACTGGTAAACTACCGACATCATACTGATCAACTACTGACATCATACTGGTCAATTACTGACATCATACTGATCAGCTACTGATTTACTGGTCAACTACTGACATCATACTTATCAGCTATTGATATACTGATCAACTACTGACATCATACTGATCAGCTACTGGTATACTGATCAACTATTGACATCATACTGATCAACTACTGACATCATACTGATATAATGATCAACTACTGACATCATACTGATCAATTACTGACATCATACTTATCAGCTACTGATATACTGGTCAACTACTGACATCATACTGATCAGCTACTGATATACTGGTCAACTACTAACATCATACTGATCAGCTACTGATATACTGGTCAACTGCTGACATCATGCTGATCAGCTACTGATATACTGGTGAACTACTGACATCATACTGATCAGCTACTGATATACTGGTCAACTACTGACATCATACTGATCAGCTACTGATATACTGATCAACTACTGACATCATACTGCTCAGCTACTGATATACTGATCAACTACTGACATCATACTGCTCAGCTACTAATATACTGGTCAACTACTGACATCATACTGATCAGCTACTCATATACTGGTCAACTACTAACATCATACTGATCTGCTACTGATATACTGGTCAATACTAACATCATACTGATCAGCTACTGATATACTGGTCAACTACTGGCATCATACTGACCAGCTACTGATATACTGGACAACTATTAACATCATACTGATCAACTACTCATATACTGGTCAACTACTAACATCATATTGATCAGCTACTGATATACTGCTCAATACTGACATCATACTGATCAGCTACTGATATACTGGTCAACTACTGACATCATACTGATCAACTACTGACATACTGGTTAGCTACTGATATACTGGTTAACTACTGACATCATACTGATCAGCTACTGATACACTGGTCAATTACTGACATCATACTGATCAAGTACTGACATCATACTGGTCAGCTACTGATATACTGGTCAACTACTGACATCATACTGAACAGCTACTGATATACTGGTCAACTATTGACATCATTCTGATCAGCTACTGATATACTGATCAACTACTGATATCATACTGATCAGCTACTGAAATACTGGTCAACTACTAACATCATGCTGATCAGCTACTGATATACTGGTCAGCTACTGACATCGTACTGATCAGCTACTGATATACTGGTCAACTACTGACATCATACTGATCAGCTACTGATATACTGGTCAACTACTGACATCGTACTGATCAGATACTGATATACTGATCAACTACTGACATCATACTGATCAGCTACTGATATACTGGTCAACTACTGACATCATACTGATTAGCTACTGATATACTGGTAAACTACTGACATCAAACTGATCAACTACTGACATCATACTGGTCAACTACTGACATCATACTGATCAGCTACTGATATACTTGTCAACTACTGACATCCTACTGATCAGCTATTGATATACTGATCAACTACTGACATCATACTGATCAGCTACTGGTATACTGATCAACTATTGACATCATACTGATCAACTACTGACATCATACTGATATAATGATCAACTACTGACATCATACTGATCAACTACTGACATCATACTTATCAGCTACTGATATACATGGTCAACTACTGATATCATACTGATCAGCTACTGATATACTGTTCAACTACTGACATCATACTGATCAGCTACTGATATACTGGTCAACTGCTGACATCATGCTGATAAGCTACTGATATACTGGTCAACTACTGACATCATACTGATCAACTACTGATATACTGGTCAACTACTGACATCATACTGATCAGCTACTGATATACTGATCAACTACTGACATCATACTGCTCAGCTACTGATATACTGATCAACTACTGACATCATACTGCTCAGCTACTGATATACTGGTCAACTACTGACATCATACTGATCAGCTACTCATATACTGGTCAACTACTAACATCATACTGATCTGCTACTGATATACTGGTCAATACTAACATCATACTGATCAGCTACTGATATACTGGTCAACTACTGGCATCATACTGACCAGCTACTGATATACTGGACAACTATTAACATCATACTGATCAACTACTCATATACTGGTCAACTACTAACATCATATTGATCAGCTACTGATATACTGGTCAATACTGACATCATACTGATCAGCTACTGATATACTGGTCAACTACTGACATCATACTGATCAACTACTAACATACTGGTCAGCTACTGATATACTGGTTAACTACTGACATCATACTGATCAGCTACTGATACACTGGTCAACTACTGACATCATACTGATCAAGTACTGACATCATACTGGTCAGCTACTGATATACTGGTCAACTACTGACATCATACTGAACAGCTACTGATATACTGGTCAACTATTGACATCATACTGATCAGCTACTGATATACTGGTCAACTACTGACATCATACTGATCAGCTATTGTTATACTGATCAACTACTGAAATCATACTGATCAGCTACTGGTATACTGATCAACTATTGACATCATACTGATCAATTACTGACATCATACTGATCAGCTACTGATATAATGATCAACTACTGACATCATACTGATCAACTACTGACATCATACTTATCAGCTACTGATTTACCGGTCAACTACTGACATCATACTGATCGGCTACTGATATACTGGTCAATTTCTGACATCATGCTGATCAGCTACTGATATACTGGTCAACTACTGACATCATACTGATCAGCTACTGATATACTGGACAACTACTGACATCATACTGATCAGCTACTAATATACTGATCAACTACTGAGATCATACTGCTCAGCTACTGATATACTGGTTAACTACTGACATCATACTGATCAGCTACTCATATACTGGTCAACTACTGACATCATACTGATCAGCTACTGATATACAGGTCAATACTAACATCATACTGATCATCTACTGATATACTGGTCAACTACTGGCATCATACTGATCAGCTACTGATATACTGGTCAACTACTGACATCATACTGATAAACTACTCATATACTGGTCAACTACTAATATCATACTGATCAGCTATTGATATACTGGTCAACTGCTGACATCATACTGATCAGCTACTGATATACTGGTCAACCACTGACATCATACTGATCAGCTACTGATATACTGGTCAACCACTGACATCATACTGATCAGCTACTGATATCCTGGTCAATTACTGACATCATACTGATAAGCTACTGATATACTGTTCACCTACTGACATCATGCTGATCAGTTACTGATATACTGGTCAACTACTGACATCATACTGATCAGCTACTGATATACTGGTCAACTGCTGACATCATACTGATCAGCTACTGATATATTGGTCAACTACTGACATCATACTAATCAATTACTGACATTATACTGGTCACCTACTGATATATTGGTCAATTACTGACATCATATTTGTCAGCTACTGATCAGCTTCTGATATACTGGTCAACTACTGATATCATACTGATCAGCTACTGATATACTGGTAAACTACTGACATCATACTGATCAACTACTGTCATCATACTGATCAACTACTGACATCATACTGGTCAGCTACTGATCTACTGGTCAACTACTGACATCATACTGATCAGCTACTGACATACCGGTCAACTACTGACATCATACTGATCAGCTACTGATATACTGGTCAACTACTGACATCATACTGATCAGATACTGATATATTGATAAACTACTGACATCATACTGATCAGCTGCTGATATGCTGGTCAACTACTGACATCATATTGATCAATTACTGACATTATACTGGTGAGCTACTGATATACTGGTCAACTACTGACATCATACTGATCAGCTACTGATATACTGATCAACTACTGACATCATACTGATCAGCTACTGATATACTGGTAAATTACTGACATCATACTGATCAACTACTGACATCATACTGGTCAATTACTGACATCATACTGATCAGCTACTGATATACTGGTCAACTACTGACATCATACTGATCAGCTATTGATATACTGATCAACTACTGACATCATACTGATCAGCTACTGGTATACTGATCAACTATTAACATCATACTGATCAACTAATGACATCATACTGATCAGCTACTGATATAATGATCAACTACTGACATCATACTGATCAACTACTGACATCATACCTACCAGCTACTGATATACTGGTCAACTACTGACATCATACTGATCAGCTACTGATATACTTGTCAACTACTGACATCATACTGATCAGCTACTGATATACTGGTCAACTGCTGACATCATACTGATCAGCTACTGATATACTGGTCAACTACTGACATCATACTGATTAGCTACTGATATACTGGTTAACTACTGACATCATACTGATCAACTACTGACATCATACTGGTCAACTACTGACATCATACTGATCAGCTACTGATATACCGGTCAACTACTGACATCATACTGATCAGCTATTGATATACTGATCTACTACTGAAATCATACTGATCAGCTACTGGTATACTGATCAACTATTGACATCATACTGATCAACTACTGACATCATACTGATCAGCTACTGATATAATGATCAACTACTGACATCATACTGATCAACTACTTACATCATACTTATCAGCTACTGATATACTGGTCAACTACTGACATCATACTGATCGGCTACTGATATACTGGTCAACTGCTGACATCATGCTGATCAGCTACTGATATACTGGTCAACTACTGACATCATACTGATCAGCTACTGATATACTGGACAACTACTGACATCATACTGATCAGCTACTAATATACTGATCAACTACTGAGATCATACTGCTCAGCTACTGATATACTGGTTAACTACTGACATCATACTGATCAGCTACTCATATACTGGTCAACTACTAACATCATACTGATCAGCTACTGATATACAGGTCAATACTAACATCATACTGATCAGCTGCTGATATACTGGTCAATTACTGGCATCATACTGATCAGCTACTGATATACTGGTCAACTACTGACATCATACTGATCAACTACTCATATACTGGTCAACTACTAATATCACACTGATCAGCTATTGATATACTGGTCAACTGCTGACATCATACTGATCAGCTACTGATATACTGGTCAACTACTGACATCATACTGATCAGCTACTGATATACTGGACAACTACTGACATCATACTGATCAGTTACTGATATACTGATCAACTACTGACATTATACTGATCAGCTACTGATATACTGATCAACTACTGACATCATACTGCTCAGCTACTGATATACTGATTAACTACTGAAATCATACTGATCAGCTACTCATATACTGGTCAACTACTAACATCATACTGATCAGCTACTGATATACTGGTCTATACTAACATCATACTGATCAGCTACTGATATACTGGTCAACTACTGGCATCATACTGATCAGCTACTGATATACTGGTCAACTACTGACATCGTACTGATCAACTACTCATATACTGGTCAACTACTAATATCATACTGATCAGCTACTGATATACTGGTCAATACTTACATCATACTGATCAGCTACTGATATACTGGTCAACTACTGACATCATACTGATCAACTACTGACATACTGGTCAGCTACTGATATACTGGTCAACTACTGACATCATACTGATCAGCTACTGATATCTTATTGGTCAGCTACTGATATACTGGTTAAGTGCTGACATCATGCTGATCAGCTACTGATATACTGGTCAACTACTGACTTCATACTGGTCAGCTAATGATCTACTGGTCAACTACTGACATCATACTGATCAGCTACTGATATACCGGTCTACTACTGACATCATACTGATCAGCTACTGATATACTGGTCAACTACTGACATCATACTGATCAACTACTGATATACTGGTCAACTACTGACTTCATACTGATCAGCTACTGATATACTGGTCAACTGCTGACATCATGCTGATCAGCTACTGATATACTGGTCAACTACTGACATCATACTGATCAACTACTGACATCATACTGATCAGCTACTGATATACTGGTAAACTACTGACATCATACTGATCGACTACTGACATCATACTAATCAACTACTGACATCATACTGGTCATCTACTGATATACTGGTCAACTATTGACATCATACTGATCATCTACTGATATACTGGTCAGCTACTGATATACTGATCAACTACTGACATCATACTGGACAGCTACTGATATACTGGTCAACTACTGACATCATACTAATCAGCTACTGATATCCTGGTCAATTACTGACATCATACTGATAAGCTACTGATATACTGGTCACCTACTGACATCATGCTGATCAGTTACTGATATACTGGTCAACTACTGACATCATACTGATCAGCTACTGATATACTGGTCAACTGCTGACATCATACTGATCAGCTACTGATATATTGGTCAACTTCTGACATCATACTGATCAACTACTGTCATCATACTGATCAACTACTGACATCATACTGGTCAGCTACTGATCTACTGGTCAACTACTGACATCATACTGATCAGCTACTGACATAACGGTCAACTACTGACATCATACTGATCAGCTACTGATATACTGGTCAACTACTGACATCATACTGATCAGCTACTGATATATTGATCAACTACTGACATCATACTGATCAGCTGCTGAAATGCTGGTCAACTACTGACATCATACTGATCAATTACTGACATTATACTGGTCAGCTACTGATATACTGGTCAACTACTGACATCATACTGATCAGCTACTGATTTACTGGTCGATTACTGACATCACACAGATCAAATACTGACATCATACTGGTCAGCTACTGATATACTGGTCAACGACTGACATCATACTAATTGATCAGCTACTGATATACTGGTCAACTACTGACATCATACTGATCAGCTATTGATATACTGGTTAACTACTGACATCATACTGATCAGATACTGATATACTGGTTAACTACTGACATCATACTGATCAGCTACTGATATACTGATCAACTACAGACATCATACTGATCAGCTACTGATATACTGGTCAACTACTGACATCATACTGATCAGCTACTGATATACTGATCAACTACAGACATCATACTGATTAGCTACTGATATACTGGTAAACTACTGACATCATACTGATCAACTACTGACATCATACTGGTCAACTACTGACATCATACTGTTCAGCTACTGATATACTGGTCAACTACTGACATCATACTGAACAGCTATTGATATACTGATCAACTTCTGACATCATACTGATCAGCTACTGATATAATGATCAACTACTGACATCATACTGATCAACTACTGACATCATACTTACAATCTACTGATATACTGGTCAACTACTGACATCATACTGATCAGCTACTGATATACTTGTCAACTACTGACATCATACTGATCAGCTACTGATATACTGTTCAACTGCTGACATCATACTGATCAGCTACTGATATACTGGTCAACTACTGACATCATACTGATTAGCTACTGATATACTGGTTAACTACTGACATCATACTGATCAACTACTGACATCATACTGATCAGCTACTGGTATACTGATCAACTATTGACATCATACTGATCAACTACTGACATCATACTGATATAATGATCAACTACTGACATCATACTGATCAATTACTGACATCATACTTATCAGCTACTGATATACTGGTCAACTACTGACATCATACTGATCAGCTACTGATATACTGGTCAACTACTAACATCATACTGATCAGCTACTGATATACTTGTCAACTGCTGACATCATGCTGATCAGCTACTGATATACTGGTGAACTACTGACATCATACTGATCAGCTACTGATATACTGGTCAACTACTGACATCATACTGATCAGCTACTGATATACTGATCAACTACTGACATCATACTGCTCAGCTACTGATATACTGATCAACTACTGACATCATACTGCTCAGCTACTAATATACTGGTCAACTACTGACATCATACTGATCAGCTACTCATATACTGGTCAACTACTAACATCATACTGATCTGCTACTGATATACTGGTCAATACTAACATCATACTGATCAGCTACTGATATACTGGTCAACTACTGGCATCATACTGACCAGCTACTGATATACTGGACAACTATTAACATCATACTGATCAACTACTCATATACTGTTCAACTACTAACATCATATTGATCAGCTACTGATATACTGCTCAATACTGACATCATACTGATCAGCTACTGATATACTGGTCAACTACTGACATCATACTGATCAACTACTGACATACTGGTTAGCTACTGATATACTGGTTAACTACTGACATCATACTGATCAGCTACTGATACACTGGTCAACTACTGACATCATACTGATCAAGTACTGACATCATACTGATCAGCTACTGATATACTGGTCAACTACTGACATCATACTGAACAGCTACTGATATACTGGTCAACTATTGACATCATTCTGATCAGCTACTGATATACTGATCAACTGCTGATATCATACTGATCAGCTACTGAAATACTGGTCAACTACTAACATCATGCTGATCAGCTACTGATATACTGGTCAGCTACTGACATCGTACTGATCAGCTACTGATATACTGGTCAATTACTGACATCATACTGATCAGCTACTGATATACTGGTCAACTACTGACATCGTACTGATCAGATACTGATATACTGATCAACTACTGACATCATACTGATCAGCTACTGATATACTGGTAAACTACTGACATCATACTGATCAACTACTGACATCATACTGGTCAACTACTGACATCATACTGATCAGCTACTGATATACTTGTCAACTACTGACATCCTACTGATCAGCTATTGATATACTGATCAACTACTGAAATCATACTGATCAGCTACTGGTATACTGATCAACTATTGACATCATACTGATCAACTACTGACATCATACTGATCAGCTACTGATATAATGATCAACTACTGACATCATACTGATCAACTACTGACATCATACTTATCAGCTACTGATGTACTGGTCAACTACTGACATCATACTGATCGACTACTGATATACTGGTCAATTGCTGACATCATGCTGATCAGAATCTGATATACTGGTCAACTACTGACATCATACTGATCAGCTACTGATATACTGGACAACTACTGACATCATACTGATCAGCTACTAATATACTGATCAACTACTGAGATCATACTGCTCAGCTACTGATATACTGGTTAACTACTGACATCATACTGATCAGCTACTCATATACTGGTCAACTAATAACATCATACTGATCAGCTACTGATATACAGGTCAATACTAACATCATACTGATCAGCCACTGATATACTGGTCAACTACTGGCATCATACTGATCAGCTACTGATATACTGGTCAACTACTGACATCATACTGATCAACTACTCATATACTGGTCAACTACTAATATCATACTGATCAGCTATTGATATACTGGTCAACTGCTGACATCATACTGATCAGCTACTGATATACTGGTCAACTACTGACATCATACTGATCAACTACTCATATACTGGTCAACTACTAATATCATACTGATCAGCTATTGATATACTGGTCAACTACTGACATCATACTGATCAACTACTCATATACTGGTCAACTACTAATATCATACTGATCAGCTACTGATATACTGGTCAACCACTGACATCATACTGATCAGCTACTGATATACTGGACAACTACTGACATCATACTGATCAGCTACTGATATATTGATCAACTACTGACATCATACTGCTCAGCTTCTGATATACTGATCAACTACTGACATCATACTGCTCAGCTACTGATATACTGGTTAACTACTGACATCATACTGATCAGCTACTCATATACTGGTCAACTACAAACATCATACTGATCAGCTACTGATATACTGGTCAATACTAACATCATACTGATCAGCTACTGATATACTGGTCAACTACTGGCATCATACTGATCAGCTACTGATATACTGGTCGACTACTGACATCATACTGATCAACTACTCATATACTGGTCAACTACTAAATCATACTGATTAGCTACTGAAATACTGGTCAATACTTACATCATACTGATCAGCTATCGATATACTGGTCAACTACTGACATCATACTGATCAACTACTGACACACTGGTCAGCTACTGATATACTGGTCAACTACTGACATCATACTGATCAGCTACTGATTTACTGGTCAACTACTGACATCATACTGATCAGCTATTGATATACTGATCAACTACTGACATCATACTGATCAGCTACTGGTATACTGATCAACTATTGACATCATACTGATCAACTACTGACATCATACTGATATAATGATCAACTACTGACATCATACTGATCAACTACTGACATCATACTTATCAGCTACTGATATACTGGTCAACTACTGACATCATACTGATCAGCTACTGATATACTGGTCAACTACTAACATCATACTGATCAGCTACTGATATACAGGTCAACTGCTCACATCATGCTGATCAGCTACTGATATACTGGTGAACTACTGACATCATACTGATCAGCTACTGATATACTGGTCAACTACTGACATCATACTGATCAGCTACTGATATACTGATCAACTACTGACATCATACTGCTCAGCTACTGATATACTGATCAACTACTGACATCATACTGCTCAGCTACTGATATACTGGTCAACTACTGACATCATACTGATCAGCTACTCATATACTGGTCAACTACTAACATCATACTGATCGGCTACTCATATACTGGTCAATACTAACATCATACTGATCAGCTACTGATATACTGGTCAACAACTGGCATCATACTGACCAGCTACTGATATACTGGACAACTATTAACATCATACTGATCAACTACTCATATACTGGTCAACTACTAACATCATATTGATCAGCTACTGATATTCTGGTCAATACTGACATGATACTGATCAGCTACTGATATACTGGTCAACTACTGACATCATACTGATCAACTACTGACATACTGGTCAGCTACTGATATACTGGTCAACTACTGACAACATACTGAGCAGCTACTGATATACTGTTCAACTATTGACATCATACTGATCAGCTTCTGATATACTGATCAACTACTGACATCATACTGATCAGCTACTGAAATACTGGTCAACTACTAACATCATGCTGATCAGCTACTGATATACTGGTCAGCTACTGACATCATACTGATCAGCTACTGATATACTGGTCAACTACTGACATCATACTGATCAGCTACTGATATACTGGTCAACTACTGACATCATACTGATCAGATACTGATATACTGATCAACTACTGACATCATACTGATCAGCTACTGATATACTGGTCAACTACTGACATCATACTGATTAGCTACTGATATACTGCTAAACTACTGACATCATACTGATCAACTACTGACATCATACTGGTCAACTACTGATATCAAACTGATCAGCTACTGATATACTGGTCAACTACTGACATCATACTGATCAGCTATTGATATACTGATCAACTACTGACATCATACTGATCAGCTACTGGTATACTGATCAACTATTGACATCATATTGATCAACTACTGACATCATACTGATATAATGATCAACTACTGACATCATACTGATCAACTACTGACATCATACTTATCAGCTACTGATATACTGGTCAACTACTGACATCATACTGATCAGCTATTGATATACTGGTCAACTGCTGACATCATGCTGATAAGCTACTGATATACTGATCAACTACTGACATCATACTGCTCAGCTACTGATATACTGGTCAACTACTGACATCATAATGATCAGCTACTCATATACTGGTCAACTACTAACATCATACTGATCTGCTACTGATATACTGGTCAATACTAACATCATACTGATCAGCTACTGATATACTGGTCAACTACTGGCATCATACTGACCAGCTACTGATATACTGGACAACTATTAACATCATACTGATCAATTACTCATATACTGGTCAACTACTAACATCATATTGATCAGCTAATGCTATACTGGTCAATACTGACATCATACTGATCAGCTACTGATATACTGGTCAACTACTGACATCATACTGATCAACTACTGACATACTGATCAGCTACTGATATACTGGTTAACTACTGACATCATACTGATCAGCTACTGATACACTGGTCAACTACTGACATCATACTGATCAAGTACTGACATCATACTGGTCAGCTACTGATATACTGGTCAACTACTGACATCATACTGAACAGCTACTGATATACTGGTCAACTATTGACATCATACTGATCAGCTATTGACATACTGATCAACTACTGACATCATACTGATCAGCTACTGGCATACTGATCAACTATTGACATCATACTGATCAACTACTGACATCATACTGATCAGCTACTGATATAATGATCAACTACTGACATCATACTGATCAACTACTGACATCATACTTATCAGCTACTGATATACTGGTCAACTACTGACATCATACTGATCAGCTACTGATATACTGGTCAACTACTGACATCATACTGATCAGCTACTGATATACTGGTCAACTGCTGACATCATACTGACCAGCTACTGATATACTGGTCAACTACTGACATCATACTGATTAGCTACTGATATACTGGTAAACTACTGACATCATACTGATCAACTACTGACATCATACTGGTCAACTACTGACATCATACTGATCAGCTACTGACATACTGGTCAACTACTGAAATCATACTGATCAGCTATAGATATACTGATCAACTACTGACATTATACTGATCAGCTACTGGTATACTGATCAACTATTGACATCATACTGTTCAGCTACTGATATATTGGTCAGCTACTGAAATACTGATCAACTACTGACATCATACTGGTCAGCTATTGATATACCGGTCAACTACTGACATCATACTGATCAGTTAATGATATCCTGGTCAACTACTGACATCATAAAGATCAGCTACTGATATACTGGTCACCTACTGACATCATGCTGATCAGCTACTGATATACTGGTCAACAACTGACATCATGCTGATCAGCTGCTGATATACTGGTCAACTGCTAACATCATACTGATCAGCTACTGATATACTGATCAACTACTGACATCATACTGATCAGCTACTGATATACTGGTCAACTTCTGACATCATACTGATCAGCTACTGATATACTGATCAACTACTGACATCATACTGATCAGCTACTGATATACTGGTCAATTACTGACATCATACTGATCAAATACTGACATCATACTGATCAGCTACTAATAAACTGGTCAACTACTGACATCATACTGATCAGCTACTGATATACTGGTCAACTACTGACATCATACTGATCAGCTACTGATATACTGGTCAACTACTGACATCATACTGATCAGCTACTGATATACTGATCAACTACTGACATCATTCTGATCAGCTACTGATATACTGGTGAACTACTGACATCATACTTATCAGCTACTGATATACTGGTCAACTACTGACATCATACTGATCAACTACTGACATCATACTGGTTAACTACTGACATCATACTGATCAGATACTGATATACTGATCAACTACTGACATCATACTTATCAGCTACTGATATACTGGTCAATTACTGACATCATACTGATCAACTACTGATATACTGGTCAACTACTGACTTCATACTGATCAGCTACTGATATACTGGTCAACTATTGACATCATACTGATCAGCTACTGATATATTGGTCAGCTACTGATATAATGATCAACTACTGACATCATGCTGGTCAGCTACTGATATACTGGTCAACTACTGACATCATACTGATCAGCTACTGATATCATGGTCACCTACTGACATCATGCTGATCAGCTACTGATATACTGGTCAACAACTGACATCATACTGATCAGCTGCTGATATACTGGTCAACTGCTAACATCATACGGATCAGCTACTGATATACTGATCAACTACTGACATCATACTGATCAGCTACTGATATACTGATCAAATACTGACATCATACTGATCAGCTACTGATATACTGATCAACTACTGACATCATACTGATCAGCTACTGATATACTGGTCAACTACTGACATCATACTGATCAACTATTGACATCATACTGATCAGCTACTGATATACTGATCAACTACTGACATCATACTGATCAGCTACTGATATACTGGTCAACTACTGACATCATACTGATCAACTATTGACATCATTCTGATCAGCTACTGATATACTGGTGAACTACTGACATCATACTTATCAGCTACTGATATACTGGTCAACTACTGACATCATACTGATCAACTACTGACATCATACTGGTTAACTACTGACATCATACTGATCAGATACTGATATACTGATCAACTACTGACATCATACTTATCAGCTACTGATATACTGGTCAATTACTGACATCATACTGATCAACTACTGATATACTGGTCAACTACTGACTTCATACTGATCAGCTACTGATATACTGGTCAACTATTGACATCATACTGATCAGCTACTGATATATTGGTCAGCTACTGATATAATGATCAACTACTGACATCATGCTGGTCAGCTACTGATATACTGGTCAACTACTGACATCATACTGATCAGCTACTGATATCATGGTCACCTACTGACATCATGCTGATCAGCTACTGATATACTGGTCAACAACTGACATCATACTGATCAGCTGCTGATATACTGGTCAACTGCTAACATCATACGGATCAGCTACTGATATACTGATCAACTACTGACATCATACTGATCAGCTACTGATATACTGATCAAATACTGACATCATACTGATCAGCTACTGATATACTGATCAACTACTGACATCATACTGATCAGCTACTGATATACTGGTCAACTACTGACATCATACTGATCAACTATTGACATCATACTGATCAGCTACTGATATACTGGTCAATTACTGACTTCATACTGATCAAATACTGACATCATACTGATCAGCTACTGATATACTGGTCAACTACTGACATCATACTGATCAGCTACTGATATACTGATCAACTACAGACATCATACTGATCAACTACTGATATACTGGTCAACTACTGACATCATACTGATCAGCTACTGATATAATGGTCAACTACTGACATCATACTGATCAACTACTGACATCATACTGGTTACCTACTGACATCATACTGATCAGCTACTGATATACTGGTCAACTACTGACATCACACTGATCAGCTACTGATATACCGGTCTACTACTAACATCATACTGATGAGCTACTGATATACTGGTCAACTACTGACATCATACTGATCAAATACTGATATACTGGTTAACTACTGACTTCATACTGATCAGCTACTGATATACTGTTCAACTGCTGACATCATGCTGATCAGCTACTGATATACTGGTCAACTACTGACATCATACTGATCAATTACTGACATCATACTGGTCAATTACTGATATACTGATCAACTACTGACATCATACTGATCAGCTACTGATATACTGGTCAACTATTGACATCATACTGATCAACTACTGACATCATACTAATCAACTACTGACATCATACTGGTCAGCTACTGATATACTGGTCAACTACTGACATCATACTGTTCATCTGCTGATATACTGGTCAACTATTGACATCATACTGATCAGCTACTGATATCCTGGTCAACTATTGACATCATACTGATCAGCTACTGATATACTGGTCACCTACTGACATCATGCTGATCAGTTACTGATATACTGGTCAACTACTGACATCATACTGATCAGCTATTGATATACTGGTCAACTGCTGACATCATACTGATCAGCGACTGATATATTGGTCAACTACTGACATCATACTGATCAATTACTGACATCATACTGGTCACCTACTGATATACTGGTCAATTACTGACATCATATTGGTCAGCTACTGATCAGCTTCTGATATACTGGTCAACTACTGACATCATACTGATCAGCTACTGATATACTGGTCAACTACTGCCATCATACTGATCAGCTACTGATATACTGGTCAACTACTGACATCATACTGATCAGCTACTGATATACTGGTAAACTACTGACATCATACTGATCAACTACTGACATTATACCGGTCAGCTACTGATATACTGGTCAACTACTGACATCATACTGATCAGCTACTGATATACCGGTCAACTACTGACATCATACTGATCAGCTACTGATATACTGGTCAACTGCTGACATCATACTGATCAGCTACTGATATAATGATCAACTACTGACATCATACTGATCAACTATTGACATCATACTTATCAGCTACTGATATACTGGTCAACTACTGACATCATACTGATCAGCTACTGATATAATGGTCAACTACTGACATCAAACTGATCAGCTACTGATAAACTGGTCAACTGCTGACATCATACTGACCAGCTACTGATATACTGGTCAACTACTGACATCATACTGATTAGCTACTGATATACTGGTAAACTACTGACATCATACTGATCAACTACTGACATCATACTGGTCAACTACTGACATCATACTGATCAGCTACTGACATACTGGTCATCTACTGACATCATACTGATCAGCTATTGACATACTGATCAACTACTGACATCATACTGATCAGCTACTGGTATACTGGTCACCTACTGACATCATGCTGATCAGTTACTGATATACTGGTCAACTACTGACATCATACTGATCAGCTAGTGATATATTGGTCAACTACTGACATCATACTGATCAATTACTGACATCATACTGGTCACCTACTGATATACTGGTCAATTACTGACATCATATTGGTCAGCTACTGATCAGCTTCTGATATACTGGTCAACTACTGACATCATACTGATCAGCTACTGATATACTGGTCAACTGCTAACATCATACGGATCAGCTACTGATATACTGATCAACTACTGACATCATACTGATCAGCTACTGATATACTGATCAACTACTGACATCATACTGATCAGCTACTGATATACTGATCAACTACTGACATCATACTGATCAGCTACTGATATACTGGTCAACTACTGACATCATACTGATCAACTACTGACATCATACTGATCAGCTACTGATATACTGGTCAATTACTGACATCATACTGATCAAATACTGACATCATACTGATCAGCTACTGATATACTGGTCAACTACTGACATCATACTGATCAGCTACTGATATACTGATCAACTACAGACATCATACTGATGAACTACTGATATACTGGTCAACTACTGACATCATACTGATCAGCTACTGATATAATGGTCAACTACTGACATCATACTGATCAACTACTGACATTATACTGGTTACCTACTGACATCATACTGATCAGCTACTGATATACGGGTCAACTACTGACATCACACTGATCAGCTACTGATATACCGGTCTACTACTAACATCATACTGATGAGCTACTGATATACTGGTCAACTACTGACATCATACTGATCAAATACTGATATACTGGTTAACTACTGACTTCATACTGATCAGCTACTGATATACTGTTCAACTGCTGACATCATGCTGATCAGCTACTGATATACTGGTCAACTACTGACATCATACTGATCAATTACTGACATCATACTGGTCAACTACTGATATACTGATCAACTACTGACATCATACTGATCAGCTACTGATATACTGGTCAACTATTGACATCATACTGATCAACTACTGACATCATACTAATCAACTACTGACATCATACTGGTCAGCTACTGATATACTGGTCAACTACTGACATCATACTGTTCATCTGCTGATATACTGGTCAACTATTGACATCATACTGATCAGCTACTGATATCCTGGTCAACTATTGACATCATACTGATCAGCTACTGATATACTGGTCACCTACTGACATCATGCTGATCAGTTACTGATATACTGGTCAACTACTGACATCATACTGATCAGCTATAGATATACTGGTCAACTGCTGACATCATACTGATCAGCTACTGATATATTGGTCAACTACTGACATCATACTGATCAATTACTGACATCATACTGGTCACCTAGTGATATACTGGTCAATTACTGACATCATATTGGTCAGCTACTGATCAGCTTCTGATATACTGGTCAACTACTGACATCATACTGATCAGCTACTGATATACTGGTCAACTACTGCCATCATACTGATCAGCTACTGATATACTGGTCAACTACTGACATCATACTGATCAGCTACTGATATACTGGTAAACTACTGACATCATACTGATCAACTACTGACATTATACCGGTCAGCTACTGATATACTGGTCAACTACTGACATCATACTGATCAGCTACTGATATACCGGTCAACTACTGACATCATACTGATCAGCTACTGATATACTGGTCAACTGCTGACATCATACTGATCAGCTACTGATATAATGATCAACTACTGACATCATACTGATCAACTATTGACATCATACTTATCAGCTACTGATATACTGGTCAACTACTGACATCATACTGATCAGCTACTGATATAATGGTCAACTACTGACATCATACTGATCAGCTACTGATAAACTGGTCAACTGCTGACATCATACTGACCAGCTACTGATATACTGGTCAACTACTGACATCATACTGATTAGCTACTGATATACTGGTAAACTACTGACATCATACTGATCAACTACTGACATCATACTGGTCAACTACTGACATCATACTGTTCAGCTACTGACATACTGGTCATCTACTGACATCATACTGATCAGCTATTGACATACTGATCAACTACTGACATCATACTGATCAGCTACTGGTATACTGGTCACCTACTGACATCATGCTGATCAGTTACTGATATACTGGTCAACTACTGACATCATACTGATCAGCTATTGATATACTGGTCAACTGCTGACATCATACTGATCAGCTAGTGATATATTGGTCAACTACTGACATCATACTGATCAATTACTGACATCATACTGGTCACCTACTGATATACTGGTCAATTACTGACATCATATTGGTCAGCTACTGATCAGCTTCTGATATACTGGTCAACTACTGACATCATACAGATCAGCTACTGATATACTGGTCAACTACTGCCATCATAATGATCAGCTACTGATATACTGGTCAACTACTGACATCATATTGATCAGCTACTGATATACTGGTAAACTACTGACATCATACTGATCAACTACTGACATTATACCGGTCAGCTACTGATATACTGGTCAACTACTGACATCATACTGATCAGCTACTGATATACCGGTCAACTACTGACATCATACTGATCAGCTACCGATATACTGGTCAACTGCTGACATCATACTGATCAGCTACTGATATAATGATCAACTACTGACATCATACTGATAAACTACTGACATCATACTTATCAGCTACTGATATACTGGTCAACTACTGACATCATACTGATCAGCTACTGATATACTGGTCAACTACTGACATCATACTGATCAGCTACTGATATACTGGTCAACTGCTGACATCATACTGACCAGCTACTGATATACTGGTCAACTACTGACATCATACTGATCAGCTACTGATATACTGGTAAACTACTGACATCTTACTGATCAACTACTGACATCATACTGGTCAACTACTGACATCATACTGATCAGCTACTGACATACTGGTCATCTACTGACATCATACTGATCAGCTATTGATATACTGATCAACTACTGACATCATACTGATCAGCTACTGGTATACTTATCACTTATTGACATCATACTGATCAACTACTGACATCATACTGATCAGCTACTGATATAATGATCAACTACTAACATCATACTGATCAACTACTGATATACTGGTCAACTACTGACATCATACTGATCAGCTACAGATATACTGGTCTACTATTGACATCATACTGATCAGCTACTGATATATTGGTCAGCTACTGAAATACTGATCAACTACTGACATCATACTGGTCAGCTATTGATATACATGTCAACTACTGACATCATACTGATCAGCTACTGATATCCTGGTCAACTACTGACATAATACTGATCAGCTACTGATATACTGGTCACCTACTGACATCATGCTGATCAGCTACTGATATACTGGTCAACAACTGACATCATTCTGATCAGCTACTGATATACTGATCAACTACTGACATCATACTGATCAGCTACTGATATACTGGTAAACTTCTGACATCATACTGATCAGCTACTGATATACTGATCAACTACTGACATCATACTGATCAGCTACTGATATACTGGTCAATTACTGACATCATACTGATCAAATACTGACATCATACTGATCAGCTACTGATATACTGGTCAACTACTGACATCATACTGATCAGCTACTGATATACTGGTTAACTACTGACATCATACTGATCAGCTACTGATATACTGATCAACTACTGACATCATTCTGATCAGCTACTGATATACTGGTGAACTACTGACATCATACTGATCAGCTACTGATATACTGGTCAACTACTGACATCATACTGATCAACTACTGAAATCATACTGGTTAACTACTGACATCATACCGATCAGATACTGATATACTGATCAACTACTGACATCATACTGATCAGCTACTGATATACTGGTCAATTACTAACATCATACTGATCAACTACTGATATACTGGTCAACTACTGACTTCATACTGATCAGCTACTGATATACTGGTCAACTATTGACATCAGACTGATCAGCTACTGATATATTGGTCAGCTACTGATATACTGATCAACTACTGACATCATGCTGGTCAGCTACTGATACACTGGTCAACTACTGACATCATACTGATCAGCTACTGATATCATGGTCACCTACTGACATCATGCTGATCAGCTACTGATATACTGGTCAATAACTGACATCATACTGATCAGCTGCTGATATACTGGTCAACTGCTAACATCATACGGATCAGCTACTGATATACTGATCAACTACTGACATCATACTGATCAGCTACTGATATACTGATCAACTACTGACATCATACTGATCAGCTACTGATATACTGATCAACTACTGACATCATACTGATCAGCTCCTGATATACTGGTCAACTACTGACATCATACTGATCAACTACTGACATCATACTGATCAGCTACTGATATACTGGTCAATTACTGACATCATACTGATCAAAGACTGACATCATACTGATCAGCTACTGATATACTGGTCACCTACTAACATCATACTGATCAGCTACTGATATACTGATCAACTACAGACATCATACTGATCAACTACTGATATACTGGTCAACTACTGACATCATACTGATCAGCTACTGATATAATGGTCAATTACTGACATCATACTGATCAACTACTGACATCATACTGGTTACCTACTGACATCATACTGATCAGCTACTGATATACTGGTCAACTACTGACATCACACTGATCAGCTACTGATATACCGGTCTACTACTAACATCATACTGATCAGCTACTGATATACTGGTCAACTACTGACATCATACTGATCAACTAGTGGTATACTGGTTAACTACTGACTTCATACTGATCAGCTACTGATATACTGGTCAACTGCTGACATCATGCTGATCAGCTACTGATATACTGGTCAACTACTGACATCATACTGATCAATTACTGACATCATACTGGTCACCTACTGATATACTGATCAACTACTGACATCATACTGATCAGCTACTGATATACTGGTAAACTACTGACATCATACTGATCAACTACTGACATCATACTAATCAACTACTGACATCATACTGGTCAGCTACTGATATACTGGTCAACTACTGACATCATACTGTTCATCTGCTGATATACTGGTCAACTACTGACATCATACTGATCAGCTACTGATATACTGGTCACCTACTGACATCATGCTGATCAGTTACTGATATACTGGTCAACTACTGACATCATACTGATCAGCTATTGATATACTGGTCAACTGCTGACATCATACTGATCAGCTACTGATATATTGGTCAACTTCTGACATCATACTGATCAATTACTGACATCATACTGGTCACCTACTGATATATAGGTCAATTACTGACATCATATTGGTCAGCTACTGATCAGCTTCTGATATACTGGTCAACTACTGACATCATACTGATCAGCTACTGATATACTGGTCAACTACTGCCATCATACTGATCAGCTACTGATATACTGGTCAACTACTGACATCATACTGATCAGCTACTGATATACTGGTAAACTACTGACATCATACTGATCAACTACTGACATCATACCGGTCAGCTACTGATATACTGGTCAACTACTGACATCATACTGATCAGCTACTGATATACCGGTCAACTACTGACATCATACTGATCAGCTACTGATATACTGGTCAACTACTGACATCATACTGATCAGCTACTGATATACTGATTAACTACTGACATCATACTGTTCAGCTACTGATATGCTGGTCAACTACTGACATCATACTGATCAACTACTGACATCATACTGATCAGCTGCTGATATACTGGTCAATTACTGACATCATGCTGATCAAATACTGACATCATACTGGTCAGCTACTGATATACTGGTCAACTACTGACATCATACTGATCAGCTGCTGATATACTGGTCAACTGCTAACATCATACGGATCAGCTACTGATATACTGATCAACTACTGACATCACACTGATCAGCTACTGATATACCGGTCTACTACTAACATCATACTGATGAGCTACTGATATACTGGTCAACTACTGACATCATACTGATCAAATACTGATATACTGGTTAACTACTGACTTCATACTGATCAGCTACTGATATACTGTTCAACTGCTGACATCATGCTGATCAGCTACTGATATACTGGTCAACTACTGACATCATACTGATCAATTACTGACATCATACTGGTCAACTACTGATATACTGATCAACTACTGACATCATACTGATCAGCTACTGATATACTGGTCAACTATTGACATCATACTGATCAACTACTGACATCATACTAATCAACTACTGACATCATACTGGTCAGCTACTGATATACTGGTCAACTACTGACATCATACTGTTCATCTGCTGATATACTGGTCAACTATTGACATCATACTGATCAGCTACTGATATCCTGGTCAACTATTGACATCATACTGATCAGCTACTGATATACTGGTCACCTACTGACATCATGCTGATCAGTTACTGATATACTGGTCAACTACTGACATCATACTGATCAGCTATAGATATACTGGTCAACTGCTGACATCATACTGATCAGCTACTGATATATTGGTCAACTACTGACATCATACTGATCAATTACTGACATCATACTGGTCACCTAGTGATATACTGGTCAATTACTGACATCATATTGGTCAGCTACTGATCAGCTTCTGATATACTGGTCAACTACTGACATCATACTGATCAGCTACTGATATACTGGTCAACTACTGCCATCATACTGATCAGCTACTGATATACTGGTCAACTACTGACATCATACTGATCAGCTACTGATATACTGGTAAACTACTGACATCATACTGATCAACTACTGACATTATACCGGTCAGCTACTGATATACTGGTCAACTACTGACATCATACTGATCAGCTACTGATATACCGGTCAACTACTGACATCATACTGATCAGCTACTGATATACTGGTCAACTGCTGACATCATACTGATCAGCTACTGATATAATGATCAACTACTGACATCATACTGATCAACTATTGACATCATACTTATCAGCTACTGATATACTGGTCAACTACTGACATCATACTGATCAGCTACTGATATAATGGTCAACTACTGACATCATACTGATCAGCTACTGATAAACTGGTCAACTGCTGACATCATACTGACCAGCTACTGATATACTGGTCAACTACTGACATCATACTGATTAGCTACTGATATACTGGTAAACTACTGACATCATACTGATCAACTACTGACATCATACTGGTCAACTACTGACATCATACTGTTCAGCTACTGACATACTGGTCATCTACTGACATCATACTGATCAGCTATTGACATACTGATCAACTACTGACATCATACTGATCAGCTACTGGTATACTGGTCACCTACTGACATCATGCTGATCAGTTACTGATATACTGGTCAACTACTGACATCATACTGATCAGCTATTGATATACTGGTCAACTGCTGACATCATACTGATCAGCTAGTGATATATTGGTCAACTACTGACATCATACTGATCAATTACTGACATCATACTGGTCACCTACTGATATACTGGTCAATTACTGACATCATATTGGTCAGCTACTGATCAGCTTCTGATATACTGGTCAACTACTGACATCATACAGATCAGCTACTGATATACTGGTCAACTACTGCCATCATAATGATCAGCTACTGATATACTGGTCAACTACTGACATCATATTGATCAGCTACTGATATACTGGTAAACTACTGACATCATACTGATCAACTACTGACATTATACCGGTCAGCTACTGATATACTGGTCAACTACTGACATCATACTGATCAGCTACTGATATACCGGTCAACTACTGACATCATACTGATCAGCTACCGATATACTGGTCAACTGCTGACATCATACTGATCAGCTACTGATATAATGATCAACTACTGACATCATACTGATAAACTACTGACATCATACTTATCAGCTACTGATATACTGGTCAACTACTGACATCATACTGATCAGCTACTGATATACTGGTCAACTACTGACATCATACTGATCAGCTACTGATATACTGGTCAACTGCTGACATCATACTGACCAGCTACTGATATACTGGTCAACTACTGACATCATACTGATCAGCTACTGATATACTGGTAAACTACTGACATCTTACTGATCAACTACTGACATCATACTGGTCAACTACTGACATCATACTGATCAGCTACTGACATACTGGTCATCTACTGACATCATACTGATCAGCTATTGATATACTGATCAACTACTGACATCATACTGATCAGCTACTGGTATACTTATCACTTATTGACATCATACTGATCAACTACTGACATCATACTGATCAGCTACTGATATAATGATCAACTACTAACATCATACTGATCAACTACTGATATACTGGTCAACTACTGACATCATACTGATCAGCTACAGATATACTGGTCTACTATTGACATCATACTGATCAGCTACTGATATATTGGTCAGCTACTGAAATACTGATCAACTACTGACATCATACTGGTCAGCTATTGATATACATGTCAACTACTGACATCATACTGATCAGCTACTGATATCCTGGTCAACTACTGACATAATACTGATCAGCTACTGATATACTGGTCACCTACTGACATCATGCTGATCAGCTACTGATATACTGGTCAACAACTGACATCATTCTGATCAGCTACTGATATACTGATCAACTACTGACATCATACTGATCAGCTACTGATATACTGGTAAACTTCTGACATCATACTGATCAGCTACTGATATACTGATCAACTACTGACATCATACTGATCAGCTACTGATATACTGGTCAATTACTGACATCATACTGATCAAATACTGACATCATACTGATCAGCTACTGATATACTGGTCAACTACTGACATCATACTGATCAGCTACTGATATACTGGTTAACTACTGACATCATACTGATCAGCTACTGATATACTGATCAACTACTGACATCATTCTGATCAGCTACTGATATACTGGTGAACTACTGACATCATACTGATCAGCTACTGATATACTGGTCAACTACTGACATCATACTGATCAACTACTGAAATCATACTGGTTAACTACTGACATCATACCGATCAGATACTGATATACTGATCAACTACTGACATCATACTGATCAGCTACTGATATACTGGTCAATTACTAACATCATACTGATCAACTACTGATATACTGGTCAACTACTGACTTCATACTGATCAGCTACTGATATACTGGTCAACTATTGACATCAGACTGATCAGCTACTGATATATTGGTCAGCTACTGATATACTGATCAACTACTGACATCATGCTGGTCAGCTACTGATACACTGGTCAACTACTGACATCATACTGATCAGCTACTGATATCATGGTCACCTACTGACATCATGCTGATCAGCTACTGATATACTGGTCAATAACTGACATCATACTGATCAGCTGCTGATATACTGGTCAACTGCTAACATCATACGGATCAGCTACTGATATACTGATCAACTACTGACATCATACTGATCAGCTACTGATATACTGATCAACTACTGACATCATACTGATCAGCTACTGATATACTGATCAACTACTGACATCATACTGATCAGCTCCTGATATACTGGTCAACTACTGACATCATACTGATCAACTACTGACATCATACTGATCAGCTACTGATATACTGGTCAATTACTGACATCATACTGATCAAAGACTGACATCATACTGATCAGCTACTGATATACTGGTCACCTACTAACATCATACTGATCAGCTACTGATATACTGATCAACTACAGACATCATACTGATCAACTACTGATATACTGGTCAACTACTGACATCATACTGATCAGCTACTGATATAATGGTCAATTACTGACATCATACTGATCAACTACTGACATCATACTGGTTACCTACTGACATCATACTGATCAGCTACTGATATACTGGTCAACTACTGACATCACACTGATCAGCTACTGATATACCGGTCTACTACTAACATCATACTGATCAGCTACTGATATACTGGTCAACTACTGACATCATACTGATCAACTAGTGGTATACTGGTTAACTACTGACTTCATACTGATCAGCTACTGATATACTGGTCAACTGCTGACATCATGCTGATCAGCTACTGATATACTGGTCAACTACTGACATCATACTGATCAATTACTGACATCATACTGGTCACCTACTGATATACTGATCAACTACTGACATCATACTGATCAGCTACTGATATACTGGTAAACTACTGACATCATACTGATCAACTACTGACATCATACTAATCAACTACTGACATCATACTGGTCAGCTACTGATATACTGGTCAACTACTGACATCATACTGTTCATCTGCTGATATACTGGTCAACTACTGACATCATACTGATCAGCTACTGATATACTGGTCACCTACTGACATCATGCTGATCAGTTACTGATATACTGGTCAACTACTGACATCATACTGATCAGCTATTGATATACTGGTCAACTGCTGACATCATACTGATCAGCTACTGATATATTGGTCAACTTCTGACATCATACTGATCAATTACTGACATCATACTGGTCACCTACTGATATATAGGTCAATTACTGACATCATATTGGTCAGCTACTGATCAGCTTCTGATATACTGGTCAACTACTGACATCATACTGATCAGCTACTGATATACTGGTCAACTACTGCCATCATACTGATCAGCTACTGATATACTGGTCAACTACTGACATCATACTGATCAGCTACTGATATACTGGTAAACTACTGACATCATACTGATCAACTACTGACATCATACCGGTCAGCTACTGATATACTGGTCAACTACTGACATCATACTGATCAGCTACTGATATACCGGTCAACTACTGACATCATACTGATCAGCTACTGATATACTGGTCAACTACTGACATCATACTGATCAGCTACTGATATACTGATTAACTACTGACATCATACTGTTCAGCTACTGATATGCTGGTCAACTACTGACATCATACTGATCAACTACTGACATCATACTGATCAGCTGCTGATATACTGGTCAATTACTGACATCATGCTGATCAAATACTGACATCATACTGGTCAGCTACTGATATACTGGTCAACTACTGACATCATACTGATCAGCTGCTGATATACTGGTCAACTGCTAACATCATACGGATCAGCTACTGATATACTGATCAACTACTGACATCATACTGATCAGCTACTGATATACTTATCAACTACTGACATCATACTGATCAGCTACTGATATACTGATCAACTACTGACATCATACTGATCAGCTACTGATATACTGGTCAACTACTCACATCATACTGATCAACTACTGACATCATACTGATCAGCTACTGATATACTGGTCAATTACTGACATCATACTGATCAAATACTGACATCATACTGATCAGCTACTGATATACTGGTCAACTACTGACATCATACTGATCAGCTACTGATATACTGATCAACTACTGACATCATACTGATCAACTACTGATATACTGGTCAACTACTGACATCATACTGATCAGCTACTGATATAATGGTCAACTACTGACATCTTACTGATCAACTACTGACATCAAACTGGTTACCTACTGACATCATACTGATCAGCTACTGATATACTGGTCAACTACTGACATCACACTGATCAGCTACTGATATACCGGTCTACTACTAACATCATACTGATCAGCTACTGATATACTGGTCAACTACTGACATCATACTGATCAACTACTGATATACTGGTTAACTACTGACTTCATACTGATCAGCTACTGATATACTGGTCAACTGCTGACATCATGCTGATCAGCTACTGATATACTGGTCAACTACTGACATCATACTGATCAATTACTGACATCATACTGGTCACCTACTGATATACTGATCAACTACTGACAGCATACTGATCAGCTACTGATATACTGGTAAACTACTGACATCATACTGATCAACTACTGACATCATACTAATCAACTACTGACATCATACTGGTCAGCTACTGATATACTGGTCAGCTACTGACATCATACTGTTCATCTACTGATATACTGGTCAACTATTGACATCATACTGATCAGCTACTGATATCCTGGTCAACTACTGACATCATACTGATCAGCTACTGATATACTGGTCACCTACTGACATCATGATGATCAGTTACTGATATACTGGACAACTACTGACATCATACTGATCAGCTATTGATATACTGGTCAACTGCTGACATCATACTGATCAGCTACTGATATATTGGTCAACTACTGACATCATACTGATCAATTACTGACATCATACTGGTCACCTACTGATATACTGGTCAATTACTGACATCATATTGGTCAACTACTGACATCATACTGATCAGCTGCTGATATACTGGTCAATTACTGACATCATGCTGATCAAATACTGACATCATACTGGTCAGCTACTGATATACTGGTCAACTACTGACATCATACTGATCAGCTGCTGATATACTGGTCAACTGCTAACATCATACGGATCAGCTACTGATATACTGATCAACTACTGACATCATACTGATCAGCTACTGATATACTGATCAACTACTGACATCATACTGATCAGCTACTGATATACTGATCAACTACTGACATCATACTGATCAGCTACTGATATACTGGTCAACTACTCACATCAAACTGATCAACTACTGACATCATACTGATCAGCCACTGATATACTGGTCAATTACTGACATCATACTGATCAAATACTGACATCATACTGATAAGCTACTGATATACTGGTCAACTACTGACATCATACTGATCAGCTACTGATATACTGATCAACTACTGACATCTTACTGATCAACTACTGACATCAAACTGGTTACCTACTGACATCATACTGATCAGCTACTGATATACTGGTCAACTACTGACATCACACTGATCAGCTACTGATATACCGGTCTACTACTAACATCATACTGATCAGCTACTGATATACTGGTCAACTACTGACATCATACTGATCAACTACTGATATACTGGTTAACTACTGACTTCATACTGATCAGCTACTGATATACTGGTCAACTGCTGACATCATGCTGATCAGCTACTGATATACTGGTCAACTACTGACATCATACTGATCAATTACTGACATCATACTGGTCACCTACTGATATACTGATCAACTACTGACAGCATACTGATCAGCTACTGATATACTGGTAAACTACTGACATCATACTGATCAACTACTGACATCATACTAATCAACTACTGACATCATACTGGTCAGCTACTGATATACTGGTCAGCTACTGACATCATACTGTTCATCTACTGATATACTGGTCAACTATTGACATCATACTGATCAGCTACTGATATCCTGGTCAACTACTGACATCATACTGATCAGCTACTGATATACTGGTCACCTACTGACATCATGATGATCAGTTACTGATATACTGGACAACTACTGACATCATACTGATCAGCTATTGATATACTGGTCAACTGCTGACATCATACTGATCAGCTACTGATATATTGGTCAACTACTGACATCATACTGATCAATTACTGACATCATACTGGTCACCTACTGATATACTGGTCAATTACTGACATCATATTGGTCAGCTACTGATCAGCTTCTGATATACTGGTCAACTACTGACATCATACTGATCAGCTACTGATATACTGGTCAACTACTGCCATCATACTGATCAGTTACTGATATACTGCTCAACTACTGACATCATACTGATCAGCTACTGATATACTGGTAAACTACTGACATCATACTGATCAACTACTGACATTATACCGGTCAGCTACTGATATACTGGTCAACTACTGACATCATACTGATCAGCTACTGATATACCGGTCAACTACTGACATCATACTGATCAGCTACTGATATACTGGTCAACTACTGACATCATACAGATCAGCTACTGATATACTGATTAACTACTGACATCATACTGTTCAGCTACTGATATGCTGGTCAACTACTGACATCATACTGATCAACTACTGACATCATACTGATCAGCTGCTGATATACTGGTCAATTACTGACATCATGCTGATCAAATACTAACATCATACTGGTCAGCTACTGATATACTGGTCAACTACTGACATCATACTGATCAGCTACTGATATACTGGTCAACAAATGACATCATGCTGATGAGCTACTGATATACTGGTCAACTACTGACATCATACTGATCAGCTACAGATATACTGGTCAACTGCTGACATCATACTGATCAGCTACTGATATACTTGTCAACTACTGACATCATACTGATCAGCTACTCATATACAGGTCAACTACTAACATCATACTGATCAGCTACTGATATACTGGTCAATTACTGACTTCATACTGATCAACTGCTCATATACTGGTCAACTACTAATATCATACTGATCAGCTACTGATATACTGGTCAATACTTACATCATACTGATCAGCTACTGATATACTGGTCAACTACTGACATCATACTGATCAACTACTGACATACTGGTCAGCTACTGATATACTGGTCAACTACTGACATCATACTGATCAGCTACTGATATACTGGTCAACTACTGACATCATACTGATCAACTACTGACATCATACTGGTCAGCTACTGATATACTGATCAACTACTGACATCATACTGATCAGCTACTGATATACTGGTCAACTACTGACATCATGCTTATCAGCTACTGATATACTGGTCAACTTCTGACATCATGCTGATCAGCTATTGATATACTGGTCAATTACCGATATCATACTGATCAGCTACTGATATACCGGTCAACTACTGACATCATACTGATTAGCTACTGATATACTGGTAAACTACTGACATCATACTGATCAACTACTGACATCATACTAATCAACTACTGACATCGTACTGGTCAGCTACTGATATACTGGTCAACTACTGACATCATACTGTTCATCTACTGATATACTGGTCAACTATTGACATCATACTGATCAGCTACTGATATCCTGGTCAACTACTGACATCATACTGATCAGCTACTGATATACTGGTCAATTACTGACATCATGCTGATCAAATACCAACATCATACTGGTCAGCTACTGATATACTGGTCAACTACTGACATCATACTGATCAGCTACTGATATACTGGTCAACAAATGACATCATGCTGATGAGCTACTGATATACTGGTCAACTACTGACATCATACTGATCAAGTACTGACATCATACTGGTCAGCTACTGATATACTGTCAACTACTGACATCATACTGATCAGCTACTGATATACTGGTCAACTACTGACATCATACTGATCAGCTACTGATATACTGGTCAACTACTGATATCATACTGATCAGATACTGATATACTGGTCAACTACTGACATCATACTGATCAGCTACTGATATACTGGTCAACTACTGACATCATACTGATCAGCTACTGATATACTGATCAACTACTGACATCATACTGATCAACTACTGACATCATACTGGTCAACTACTGACATCATACTGATCAGCTACTGATATACTGGTCAACTACTGACATCATACTGATCAGTTATTGATATACTGATCAACTACTGACATCATACTGATCAGCTACTGGCATACTGATCAACTATTGACATCATACTGATCAAGTACTGACATGATACTGATCAGCTACTGATATAATGATCAACTACTGACATCATACTGATCAACTACTGACATCATACTGATCAACTACTGACACCATACTGGTCAACTACTGACATCATACTGATCAGCTACTGATATACTGGTCAACTACTGACATCATACTGATCAGCTATTGATATACTGATCAACTACTGACATCATACTGATCAGCTACTGATATACTGGTCAACTACTGACATCATACTGATCAGCTACTGATATACTGGTCAACTACTGACATCATACTGATCAGCTACTGATATACTGGTCAACTGCTGACATCATACTGACCAGCTACTGATATACTGGTCAACTACTGACATCATACTGATTAGCTACTGAAATACTGGTAAACTACTGACATCATACTGATCAACTACTGACATCATTCTGGTCAACTACTGACATCATACTGATCAGCTACTGACATACTGGTCAACTACTGACATCATACTGATCAGCTATTGATATACTGATCAACTACTGACATCATACTGATCAGATACTGGTATACTGATCAACTATTGACATCATACTGATCAACTACTGACATCATACTGATCAGCTACTGATATAATGATCAACTACTGACATCATACTGATCAACTACTGATATACAGGTCAACTACTGACATCATACTGATCAGTTACAAATATACTGGTCAACTGCTGACATCATACTGATCAGCTACTGATATACTTCTCAACTACTGACATCATACTGATCAGCTACTCATATACAGGTCAACTACTAACATCATACTGATCAGCTACTGATATACTGGTCAATTACTGACATCATACTGATCAACTGCTCATATACTGGTCAACTACTAATATCATACTGATCAGCTACTGATATACTGGTCAATACTTATATCATACTGATCAGCTACTGATATACTGGTCAACTACTGACATCATACTGATCAACTACTGACATACTGGTCAGCTACTGATATACTGGTCAACTACTGACATCATACTGATCAACTACTGACATCATACTGGTCAGCTACTGATATACTGATCAACTACTGACATCATACTGATCAGCTACTGATATACTGGTCAACTACTGACATCATGCTTATCAGCTACTGATATACTGGTCAACTGCTGACACCATGCTGATCAGCTATTGATATACTGGTCAATTACCGACATCATACTGATCAGCTACTGATATACCGGTCAATTACTGACATTATACTGATCAGCTATTGATATACTGGTCAATTACCGATATCATACTGATCAGCTACTGATATACCGGTCAACTACTGACATCATACTGATTAGCTACTGATATACTGGTAAACTACTGACATCATACTGATCAACTACTGACATCATACTAATCAACTACTGACATCGTACTGGTCAGCTACTGATAAACTGGTCAACTACTGACATCATACTGTTCATCTACTGATATACTGGTCAACTATTGACATCATACTGATCAGCTACTGATATCCTGGTCAACTACTGACATCATACTGATCAGCTACTGATATACTGGTCACCTACTGACATCATGCTAATCAGTTACTGATATACTGGTCAACTACTGACATCATACTGATCAGCTATTGATATACTGGTCAACTGCTGACATCATACTGATCAGCTACTAATATATTGGTCAACTACTGAAATCACACTGATCAATTACTGACATCATACTGGTCACCTACTGATATACTGGTCAATTACTGACATCATACTGATCAGCTACTGATATACTGGTCAACTACTGACATCATACTGATCAGCTTCTGATATACTGGTCAACTACTGCCATCATACTGATCAGCTACTGATATACTGCTCAACTACTGACATCATATCGATCAGCTACTGATATACTGGTAAACTACTGACATCATACTGATCAACTACTGACATTATACCGGTCAGCTACTGATATACTGGTCAACTACTGACATCATACTGATCAGCTACTGATATACCGGTCAACTACTGACATCATACTGATCAGCTACTGATATACTGGTCAACTACTGACATCATACTGATCAGCTACTGATATACTGATTAACTAATGACATCATACTGTTCAGCTACTGATATGCTGGTCAACTACTGACATCATACTGATCAACTACTGACATCATACTGATCAGCTGCTGATATACTGGTCAATTACTGACATCATGCTGATCAAATACTGACATCATACTGGTCACCTACTGATATACTGGTCAACTACTGACATCATACTGATCAGCTATTGATATACTGGTCAACTGCTGACATCATACTGATCAGCTACTAATATATTGGTCAACTACTGAAATCACACTGATCAATTACTGACATCATACTGGTCACCTACTGATATACTGGTCAATTACTGACATCATATTGGTCAGCTACTGATCAGCTACTGATATACTGGTCAACTACTGACATCATACTGATCAGCTACTGATATACTGGTCAACTACTGCCATCATACTGATCAGCTACTGTTATACTGCTCAACTACTGACATCATATCGATCAGCTACTGATATACTGGTAAACTACTGACATCATACTGATCAACTACTGACATTATACCGGTCAGCTACTGATATACTGGTCAACTACTGACATCATACTGATCAGCTACTGATATACCGGTCAACTACTGACATCATACTGATCAGCTACTGATATACTGGTCAACTACTGACATCAAACTGATCAGCTACTGATATACTGATTAACTAATGACATCATACTGTTCAGCTACTGATATGCTGGTCAACTACTGACATCATACTGATCAACTACTGACATCATACTGATCAGCTGCTGATATACTGGTCAATTACTGACATCATGCTGATCAAATACTGACATCATACTGGTCAGCTACTGATATACTGGTCAACTACTGACATCATACTGATCAGCTACTGATATACTGGTCAACTACTGACATCATGCTGATCAGCTACTGATATACTGGTCAACTACTGACATCATACTGATCAAATACTGACATCATACTGGTCATATACTGATATACTGGTCAACTACTGACATCATACTGAACAGCTACTGATATACTGGTCAACTACTGATATCATGCTGATCAGATACTGATATACTGGTCAACTACTGACATCATACTGATCAGCTACTGATATACTGGTCAACTGCTGACATCATACTGATCAGCTACTGATATACTGATCAACTACTGACATCATACTGATTTGCTACTGATATACTGGTAAACTACTGACATCATACTGATCAACTACTGACATCATATTGGTCAACTACTGACATCATATTGATCAGCTACTAATGTACTGGTCAACTACTGACATCATACTGATCAGCTATTGATATACTGATCAACTACTGACATCATACTGATCAGCTACTGGTATACTGATCAACTATTGACATCATACTGATCAACTACTGACATCATACTGATCAGCTACTGATATAATGATCAACTTCTGACATCATACTGATCAACTACTGATATACTAGTCAACTACTGACATCATACTGATCAGCTACTGATATACTGGTCAACTGCTGACATCATGCTGATCAGCTACTGATATACTGGTCAACTACTGACATCATACTGATCAGTTACTGATATACTGGTCAACTACTGACATCATACTGATCAGCTACTCATATACTGTTCAACTACTAACATCATACTGATCAGTTACTGATATACTGGTCAGTTACTGGCATCATACTGATCAGCTACTGATATACTGGTCAACTACTGACATCATACTGATCAGCTACTGATATACTGGTCAATTACTGGAATCATATTGATCAGCTACTGATATACTGGTCAATACTTACATCATACTGATCAGCTACTGATATACTGGTCAACTACTGACATCATACTGATCAAGTACTGACATCATACTGGTCATCTACTGATATACTGGTCAACTACTGACATCATACTGAACAGCTACTGATATACTGGTCAACTATTGACATCATACTGATCAGCTACTGATATACTGGTCAACTACTGACATCATACCGATCAGCTATTGATATACTGATCAACTACTGAAATCATACTGATCAGCTACTGGTATACTGATCAACTATTGACATCATACTGATCAACTACTGACATTATACTGATCAGCTACTGATATAATGATCAACTACTGACATCATACTGATCAACTACTGACATCATACTTATCAACTACTGATTTACTGGTCAACTACTGACATCATACTGATCGACTACTGATATACTGGTCAATTGCTGACATCATGCTGATCAGCTACTGATATACTGGTCAACTACTGACATCATACTGATCAGCTACTGATATACTGGACAACTACTGACATCATACTGATCAGCTACTAATATACTGATCAACTACTGAGATCATACTGCTCAGCTACTGATATACTGGTTAACTACTGACATCATACTGATCAGCTACTCATATACTGGTCAACTACTAACATCATACTGATCAGCTACTGATATACAGGTCAATATTAACATCATACTGATCAGCTACTGATATACTGGTCAACTACTGGCATCATACTGATCAGCTACTGATATACTGGTCAACTACTGACATCATACTGATCAACTACTCATATACTGGTCAACTACTAATATCATACTGATCAGCTATTGATATACTGGTCAACTGCTGACATCATACTGATCAGCTACTGATATACTGGTCAACTACTGACATCATACTGATCAACTACTCATATACTGGTCAACTACTAATATCATACTGATCAGCTATTGATATACTGGTCAACTACTAACATCATACTGATCAACTACTCATATACTGGTCAACTACTAATATCATACTGATCAGCTACTGATATACTGGTCAACCACTGACATCATACTGATCAGCTACTGATATACTGGACAACTACTGACATCATACTGATCAGCTACTGATATATTGATCAACTACTGACATCATACTGCTCAGCTTCTGATATACTGATCAACTACTGACATCATACTGCTCAGCTACTGATATACTGGTTAACTACTGACATCATACTGGTCAGCTACTCATATACTGGTCAACTACTAACATCATACTGATCAGCTACTGATATACTGGTCAATACTAACATCATACTGATCAGCTACTGATATACTGGTCAACTACTGGCATCATACTGATCAGCTACTGATATACTGGTCGACTACTGACATCATACTGATCAACTACTCATATACTGGTCAACTACTAAATCATACTGATCAGCTACTGATATACTGGTCAACTACTGACATCATACTGATCAACTACTGACATCATACTGGTCAGCTACTGATATACTGGTCAACTACTGACATCATACTGATCAGCTACTGATATACTGGTCAACTATTGACATCATACTGATCAGCTACTGATATACTGGTCAACTACTGACATCATGCTTATCAGCTACTGATATACTGGTCAACTGCTGACATCATGCTGATCAGCTATTGATATACTGGTCAATTACCGACATCATACTGATCAGCTACTGATATACCGGTGAATTACTGACATCATACTGATCAGCTATTGATATACTGGTCAATTACCGACATCATACTGATCAGCTACTGATATACTGGTAAACTACTGACATCATACTGATCAACTACTGACATCATATTGGTCAACTACTGACATCATACTGATCAGCTACTGATATACTGGTCATCTACTGACATCATACTGATCAGCTATTGATATACTGATCAACTACTGACATCATACTGATCAGCTACTGGTATACTGATCAACTATTGACATCATACTGATCAACTACTGACATCATACTGATCAGCTACTGACATAATGATCAACTACTGACATCATACTGATCAACTACTGACATACTGGTCAGCTACTGATATACTGGTCAACTACTGACATCATACTGATCAGCTACTGATATAATGGTCAACTATTGACATCATACTGATCAGCTACTGGTATACTGGTCAACTACTGACATCATGCTTATCAGCTACTGATATACTGGTCAACTGCTGACATCATGCTGATCAGCTATTGATATACTGGTCAATTACCGACATCATACTGATCAGCTACTGATATACCGGTCAATTACTGACATCATACTGATCAGCTATTGATATACTGGTCAATTACCGACATCATACTGATCAGCTACTGATATACCGGTCAACTACTGACATCATACTGATTAGCTACTGATATACTGGTAAACTACTGACATCATACTGATCAACTACTGACATCATACTAATCAACTACTGACATCGTACTGGTCAGCTACTGATATACTGGTCAACTACTGACATCATACTGTTCATCTTCTGATATACTGGTCAACTATTGACATCATACTGTTCAGCTACTTATATCCTGGTCAACTACTGACATCATACTGATCAGCTACTGATATACTGGTCACCTACTGACATCATGCTGATCAGTTACTGATATACTGGTCAACTACTGACATCATACTGATCAGCTATTGATATACTGGTCAACTGCTGACATCATACTGATCAGCTACTGATATATTGGGCAACTACTGACATCATACTGATCAATTACTGACATCATACTGGTCACCTACTGATATACTGGTCAATTACTGACATCATATTGGTCAGCTACTGATCAGCTTCTGATATACTGGTCAACTACTGACATCATACTGATCAGCTACTGATATACTGGTCAACTACTGCCATCATACTGATCAGCTACTGATATACTGGTCAACTACTGACATCATACCGATCAGCTACTGATATACTGGTAAACTACTGACATCATACTGATCAACTACTGACATCATACCGGTCAGCTACTGATATACTGGTCAACTACTGACATCATACTGATCAGCTACTGATATACCGGTCAACTACTGACACCATACTGATCAGCTACTGATATACTGGTCAACTACTGACATCATACTGATCAGCTACTGATATACTGATTAACTACTGACATCCTACTGTTCAGCTACTGATATGCTGGTCAACTACTGACATCATACTGATCAACTACTGACATCATACTGATCAGCTGCTGATATACTGGTCAATTACTGACATCATGCTGATCAAATACTGACATCATACAGGTCAGCTACTGATATACTGGTCAACTACTGACATCATACTGATCAGCTGCTGATATACTGGTCAACTGCTAACATCATACGTATCAGCTACTGATATACTGATCAACTACTGACATCATACTGATCAGCTACTGATATACTGATCAACTACTGACATCATACTGATCAGCTACAGATATACTGATCAACTACTGACATCATACTGATCAGCTACTGATATACTGGTCAACTACTCACATCATACTGATCAACTACTGACATCATACTGATCAGCTACTGATATACTGGTCAATTACTGACATCATACTGATCAAATACTGACATCATACTGATCAGCTACTGATATACTGGTCAACTACTGACATCATACTGATCAGCTACTGATATACTGATCAACTACAGACATCATACTGATCAACTACTGATATACTGGTCAACTACTGACATCATACTGATCAGCTACTGATATAATGGTCAACTACTGACATCATACTGATCAACTACTGACATCATACTGGTTACCTACTGACATCATACTGATCAGCTACTGATATACTGGTCAACTAGTGACATCACACTGATCAGCTACCGATATACCGGTCTACTACTAACATCATACTGATCAGCTACTGATATACTGGTCAACTACTGACATCATACTGATCAACTACTGATATACTGGTTAACTACTGACTTCATACTGATCAGCTACTGATATACTGGTCAATTGCTGACATCATGCTGATCAGCTACTGATATACTGGTCAACTACTGACATCATACTGATCAGCTACTGATATACTGGTCAACTGCTGACATCATGCTGATCAGCTACTGATATACTGGTCAACTACTGACATCATACTGATCAGTTACTGATATACTGGTCAACTACTGACATCATACTGCTCAGCTACTCATATACTGTTCAACTACTAACATCATACTGATCAGCTACTGATATACTGGTCAATTACTGGCATCATACTGATCAGCTACTGATATACTGGTCAACTACTGACATCATACTGATCAGCTACTGATATACCGGTCAATTACTGGAATCATATTGATCAGCTACTGATATACTGGTCAATACTTACATTATACTGATCAGCTACTGATATACTGGTCAACTACTGACCTCATACTGATCAAGTACTGACATCATACTGGTCAGCTACTGATATACTGGTCAACTATTGACATCATACTGATCAGCTATTGATATACTGGTCAACTACTGACATCATACTGATCAGCTATTGATATACTGATCAACTACTGAAATCATACTGATCAGCTACTGGTATACTGATCAACTATTGACATCATACTGATCAACTACAGACATCATACTGATCAGCTACTGATATAATGATCAACTACTGACATCATACTGATCAACTACTGACATCATACTTATCAACTACTGATTTACTGGTCAACTACTGACATCATACTGATCGACTACTGATATACTGGTCAATTGCTGACATCATGCTGATCAGCTACTGATATACTGGTCAACTACTGACATCATACTGATCAGCTACTGATATACTGGACAACTACTGACATCATACTGATCAGCTACTAATATACTGATCAACTACTGAGATCATACTGCTCAGCTACTGATATACTGGTTAACTACTGACATCATACTGATCAGCTACTCATATACTGGTCAACTACTAACATCATACTGATCAGCTACTGATATACAGGTCAATATTAACATCATACTGATCAGCTACTGATATACTGGTCAACTACTGGCATCATACTGATCAGCTACTGATATACTGGTCAACTACTGACATCATACTGATCAACTACTCATATACTGGTCAACTACTAACGTCATACTGATCAGCTACTGATATACTGGTCAATACTAACATCATACTGATCAGCTACTGATATACTGGTCAACTACTGGCATCATACTGATCAGCTACTGATATACTGGTCGACTACTGACATCATACTGATCAACTACTCATATACTGGTCAACTACTAAATCATACTGATCAGCTACTGAAATACTGGTCAATACTTACATCATACTGATCAGCTACTGATATACTGGTCAACTACTGACATCATACTGATCAACTACTGACATCATACTGGTCAGCTACTGATATACTGGTCAACTACTGACATCATACTGATCAGCTACTGATATACTGGTCAACTATTGACATCATACTGATCAGCTACTGATATACTGGTCAACTACTGACATCATGCTTATCAGCTACTGATATACTGGTCAACTGCTGACATCATGCTGATCAGCTATTGATATACTGATCAATTACCGACATCATACTGATCAGCTACTGATATACCGGTGAATTACTGACATCATACTGATCAGCTATTGATATACTGGTCAATTACCGACATCATACTGATCAGCTACTGATATACTGGTAAACTACTGACATCATACTGATCAATTACTGACATCATACTAGTCAACTACTGACATCATACTGATCAGCTACTGATATACTGGTCATCTACTGACATCATACTGATCAGCTATTGATATACTGATCAACTACTGACATCATACTGATCAGCTACTGGTATACTGATCAACTATTGACATCATACTGATCAACTACTGACATCATACTGATCAGCTACTGACATAATGATCAACTACTGACATCATACTGATCAACTACTGACATACTGGTCAGCTACTGATATACTGGTCAACTACTGACATCATACTGATCAGCTACTGATATAATGGTCAACTATTGACATCATACTGATCAGCTACTGGTATACTGGTCAACTACTGACATCATGCTTATCAGCTACTGATATACTGGTCAACTGCTGACATCATGCTGATCAGCTATTGATATACTGGTCAATTACCGACATCATACTGATCAGCTACTGATATACCTGTCAATTACTGACATCATACTGATCAGCTATTGATATACTGGTCAATTACCGACATCATACTGATCAGCTACTGATATACCGGTCAACTACTGACATCATACTGATTAGCTACTGATATACTGGTAAACTACTGACATCATACTGATCAACTACTGACATCATACTAATCAACTACTGACATCGTACTGGTCAGCTACTGATATACTGGTCAACTACTGACATCATACTGTTCATCTTCTGATATACTGGTCAACTATTGACATCATACTGTTCAGCTACTTATATCCTGGTCAACTACTGACATCATACTGATCAGCTACTGATATACTGGTCAACTACTGACATCATACTGATCAGCTACTGATATACTGGTCAACTACTGACATCATACTGATCAGCTACTGATATACTGGTCAACTGCTGACATCATACTGACCAGCTACTGATATACTGGTCAACTACTGACATCATACTGATTAGCTACTGAAATACTGGTAAACTACTGACATCATACTGATCAACTACTGACATCATTCTGGTCAACTACTGACATCATACTGATCAGCTACTGACATACTGGTCAACTACTGACATCATACTGATCAGCTATTGATATACTGATCAACTACTGACATCATACTGATCAGCTACTGGTATACTGATCAACTATTGACATCATACTGATCAACTACTGACATCATACTGATCAGCTACTGATATAATGATCAACTACTGACATCATACTGATCAACTACTGATATACAGGTCAACTACTGACATCATACTGATCAGTTACAAATATACTGGTCAACTGCTGACATCATACTGATCAGCTACTGATATACTTCTCAACTACTGACATCATACTGATCAGCTACTCATATACAGGTCAACTACTAACATCATACTGATCAGCTACTGATATACTGGTCAATTACTGACATCATACTGATCAACTGCTCATATACTGGTCAACTACTAATATCATACTGATCAGCTACTGATATACTGGTCAATACTTATATCATACTGATCAGCTACTGATATACTGGTCAACTACTGACATCATACTGATCAACTACTGACATACTGGTCAGCTACTGATATACTGGTCAACTACTGACATCATACTGATCAACTACTGACATCATACTGGTCAGCTACTGATATACTGATCAACTACTGACATCATACTGATCAGCTACTGATATACTGGTCAACTACTAACATCATGCTTATCAGCTACTGATATACTGGTCAACTGCTGACACCATGCTGATCAGCTATTGATATACTGGTCAATTACCGACATCATACTGATCAGCTACTGATATACCGGTCAATTACTGACATTATACTGATCAGCTATTGATATACTGGTCAATTACCGATATCATACTGATCAGCTACTGATATACCGGTCAACTACTGACATCATACTGATTAGCTACTGATATACTGGTAAACTACTGACATCATACTGATCAACTACTGACATCATACTAATCAACTACTGACATCGTACTGGTCAGCTACTGATAAACTGGTCAACTACTGACATCATACTGTTCATCTACTGATATACTGGTCAACTATTGACATCATACTGATCAGCTACTGATATCCTGGTCAACTACTGACATCATACTGATCAGCTACTGATATACTGGTCACCTACTGACATCATGCTAATCAGTTACTGATATACTGGTCAACTACTGACATCATACTGATCAGCTATTGATATACTGGTCAACTGCTGACATCATACTGATCAGCTACTAATATATTGGTCAACTACTGAAATCACACTGATCAATTACTGACATCATACTGGTCACCTACTGATATACTGGTCAATTACTGACATCATACTGATCAGCTACTGATATACTGGTCAACTACTGACATCATACTGATCAGCTTCTGATATACTGGTCAACTACTGCCATCATACTGATCAGCTACTGATATACTGCTCAACTACTGACATCATATCGATCAGCTACTGATATACTGGTAAACTACTGACATCATACTGATCAACTACTGACATTATACCGGTCAGCTACTGATATACTGGTCAACTACTGACATCATACTGATCAGCTACTGATATACCGGTCAACTACTGACATCATACTGATCAGCTACTGATATACTGGTCAACTACTGACATCATACTGATCAGCTACTGATATACTGATTAACTAATGACATCATACTGTTCAGCTACTGATATGCTGGTCAACTACTGACATCATACTGATCAACTACTGACATCATACTGATCAGCTGCTGATATACTGGTCAATTACTGACATCATGCTGATCAAATACTGACATCATACTGGTCACCTACTGATATACTGGTCAACTACTGACATCATACTGATCAGCTATTGATATACTGGTCAACTGCTGACATCATACTGATCAGCTACTAATATATTGGTCAACTACTGAAATCACACTGATCAATTACTGACATCATACTGGTCACCTACTGATATACTGGTCAATTACTGACATCATATTGGTCAGCTACTGATCAGCTACTGATATACTGGTCAACTACTGACATCATACTGATCAGCTACTGATATACTGGTCAACTACTGCCATCATACTGATCAGCTACTGTTATACTGCTCAACTACTGACATCATATCGATCAGCTACTGATATACTGGTAAACTACTGACATCATACTGATCAACTACTGACATTATACCGGTCAGCTACTGATATACTGGTCAACTACTGACATCATACTGATCAGCTACTGATATACCGGTCAACTACTGACATCATACTGATCAGCTACTGATATACTGGTCAACTACTGACATCAAACTGATCAGCTACTGATATACTGATTAACTAATGACATCATACTGTTCAGCTACTGATATGCTGGTCAACTACTGACATCATACTGATCAACTACTGACATCATACTGATCAGCTGCTGATATACTGGTCAATTACTGACATCATGCTGATCAAATACTGACATCATACTGGTCAGCTACTGATATACTGGTCAACTACTGACATCATACTGATCAGCTACTGATATACTGGTCAACTACTGACATCATGCTGATCAGCTACTGATATACTGGTCAACTACTGACATCATACTGATCAAATACTGACATCATACTGGTCATATACTGATATACTGGTCAACTACTGACATCATACTGAACAGCTACTGATATACTGGTCAACTACTGATATCATGCTGATCAGATACTGATATACTGGTCAACTACTGACATCATACTGATCAGCTACTGATATACTGGTCAACTGCTGACATCATACTGATCAGCTACTGATATACTGATCAACTACTGACATCATACTGATTTGCTACTGATATACTGGTAAACTACTGACATCATACTGATCAACTACTGACATCATATTGGTCAACTACTGACATCATATTGATCAGCTACTAATGTACTGGTCAACTACTGACATCATACTGATCAGCTATTGATATACTGATCAACTACTGACATCATACTGATAAGCTACTGGTATACTGATCAACTATTGACATCATACTGATCAACTACTGACATCATACTGATCAGCTACTGATATAATGATCAACTTCTGACATCATACTGATCAACTACTGATATACTAGTCAACTACTGACATCATACTGATCAGCTACTGATATACTGGTCAACTGCTGACATCATGCTGATCAGCTACTGATATACTGGTCAACTACTGACATCATACTGATCAGTTACTGATATACTGGTCAACTACTGACATCATACTGATCAGCTACTCATATACTGTTCAACTACTAACATCATACTGATCAGTTACTGATATACTGGTCAGTTACTGGCATCATACTGATCAGCTACTGATATACTGGTCAACTACTGACATCATACTGATCAGCTACTGATATACTGGTCAATTACTGGAATCATATTGATCAGCTACTGATATACTGGTCAATACTTACATCATACTGATCAGCTACTGATATACTGGTCAACTACTGACATCATACTGATCAAGTACTGACATCATACTGGTCATCTACTGATATACTGGTCAACTACTGACATCATACTGAACAGCTACTGATATACTGGTCAACTATTGACATCATACTGATCAGCTACTGATATACTGGTCAACTACTGACATCATACCGATCAGCTATTGATATACTGATCAACTACTGAAATCATACTGATCAGCTACTGGTATACTGATCAACTATTGACATCATACTGATCAACTACTGACATTATACTGATCAGCTACTGATATAATGATCAACTACTGACATCATACTGATCAACTACTGACATCATACTTATCAACTACTGATTTACTGGTCAACTACTGACATCATACTGATCGACTACTGATATACTGGTCAATTGCTGACATCATGCTGATCAGCTACTGATATACTGGTCAACTACTGACATCATACTGATCAGCTACTGATATACTGGACAACTACTGACATCATACTGATCAGCTACTAATATACTGATCAACTACTGAGATCATACTGCTCAGCTACTGATATACTGGTTAACTACTGACATCATACTGATCAGCTACTCATATACTGGTCAACTACTAACATCATACTGATCAGCTACTGATATACAGGTCAATATTAACATCATACTGATCAGCTACTGATATACTGGTCAACTACTGGCATCATACTGATCAGCTACTGATATACTGGTCAACTACTGACATCATACTGATCAACTACTCATATACTGGTCAACTACTAATATCATACTGATCAGCTATTGATATACTGGTCAACTGCTGACATCATACTGATCAGCTACTGATATACTGGTCAACTACTGACATCATACTGATCAACTACTCATATACTGGTCAACTACTAATATCATACTGATCAGCTATTGATATACTGGTCAACTACTAACATCATACTGATCAACTACTCATATACTGGTCAACTACTAATATCATACTGATCAGCTACTGATATACTGGTCAACCACTGACATCATACTGATCAGCTACTGATATACTGGACAACTACTGACATCATACTGATCAGCTACTGATATATTGATCAACTACTGACATCATACTGCTCAGCTTCTGATATACTGATCAACTACTGACATCATACTGCTCAGCTACTGATATACTGGTTAACTACTGACATCATACTGGTCAGCTACTCATATACTGGTCAACTACTAACATCATACTGATCAGCTACTGATATACTGGTCAATACTAACATCATACTGATCAGCTACTGATATACTGGTCAACTACTGGCATCATACTGATCAGCTACTGATATACTGGTCGACTACTGACATCATACTGATCAACTACTCATATACTGGTCAACTACTAAATCATACTGATCAGCTACTGATATACTGGTCAACTACTGACATCATACTGATCAACTACTGACATCATACTGGTCAGCTACTGATATACTGGTCAACTACTGACATCATACTGATCAGCTACTGATATACTGGTCAACTATTGACATCATACTGATCAGCTACTGATATACTGGTCAACTACTGACATCATGCTTATCAGCTACTGATATACTGGTCAACTGCTGACATCATGCTGATCAGCTATTGATATACTGGTCAATTACCGACATCATACTGATCAGCTACTGATATACCGGTGAATTACTGACATCATACTGATCAGCTATTGATATACTGGTCAATTACCGACATCATACTGATCAGCTACTGATATACTGGTAAACTACTGACATCATACTGATCAACTACTGACATCATATTGGTCAACTACTGACATCATACTGATCAGCTACTGATATACTGGTCATCTACTGACATCATACTGATCAGCTATTGATATACTGATCAACTACTGACATCATACTGATCAGCTACTGGTATACTGATCAACTATTGACATCATACTGATCAACTACTGACATCATACTGATCAGCTACTGACATAATGATCAACTACTGACATCATACTGATCAACTACTGACATACTGGTCAGCTACTGATATACTGGTCAACTACTGACATCATACTGATCAGCTACTGATATAATGGTCAACTATTGACATCATACTGATCAGCTACTGGTATACTGGTCAACTACTGACATCATGCTTATCAGCTACTGATATACTGGTCAACTGCTGACATCATGCTGATCAGCTATTGATATACTGGTCAATTACCGACATCATACTGATCAGCTACTGATATACCGGTCAATTACTGACATCATACTGATCAGCTATTGATATACTGGTCAATTACCGACATCATACTGATCAGCTACTGATATACCGGTCAACTACTGACATCATACTGATTAGCTACTGATATACTGGTAAACTACTGACATCATACTGATCAACTACTGACATCATACTAATCAACTACTGACATCGTACTGGTCAGCTACTGATATACTGGTCAACTACTGACATCATACTGTTCATCTTCTGATATACTGGTCAACTATTGACATCATACTGTTCAGCTACTTATATCCTGGTCAACTACTGACATCATACTGATCAGCTACTGATATACTGGTCACCTACTGACATCATGCTGATCAGTTACTGATATACTGGTCAACTACTGACATCATACTGATCAGCTATTGATATACTGGTCAACTGCTGACATCATACTGATCAGCTACTGATATATTGGGCAACTACTGACATCATACTGATCAATTACTGACATCATACTGGTCACCTACTGATATACTGGTCAATTACTGACATCATATTGGTCAGCTACTGATCAGCTTCTGATATACTGGTCAACTACTGACATCATACTGATCAGCTACTGATATACTGGTCAACTACTGCCATCATACTGATCAGCTACTGATATACTGGTCAACTACTGACATCATACCGATCAGCTACTGATATACTGGTAAACTACTGACATCATACTGATCAACTACTGACATCATACCGGTCAGCTACTGATATACTGGTCAACTACTGACATCATACTGATCAGCTACTGATATACCGGTCAACTACTGACACCATACTGATCAGCTACTGATATACTGGTCAACTACTGACATCATACTGATCAGCTACTGATATACTGATTAACTACTGACATCCTACTGTTCAGCTACTGATATGCTGGTCAACTACTGACATCATACTGATCAACTACTGACATCATACTGATCAGCTGCTGATATACTGGTCAATTACTGACATCATGCTGATCAAATACTGACATCATACAGGTCAGCTACTGATATACTGGTCAACTACTGACATCATACTGATCAGCTGCTGATATACTGGTCAACTGCTAACATCATACGTATCAGCTACTGATATACTGATCAACTACTGACATCATACTGATCAGCTACTGATATACTGATCAACTACTGACATCATACTGATCAGCTACAGATATACTGATCAACTACTGACATCATACTGATCAGCTACTGATATACTGGTCAACTACTCACATCATACTGATCAACTACTGACATCATACTGATCAGCTACTGATATACTGGTCAATTACTGACATCATACTGATCAAATACTGACATCATACTGATCAGCTACTGATATACTGGTCAACTACTGACATCATACTGATCAGCTACTGATATACTGATCAACTACAGACATCATACTGATCAACTACTGATATACTGGTCAACTACTGACATCATACTGATCAGCTACTGATATAATGGTCAACTACTGACATCATGCTGATCAGCTACTGATATACTGGTCAACTACTGACATCATACTGATCAGCTACTGATATACTGGTCAACTAGTGACATCACACTGATCAGCTACCGATATACCGGTCTACTACTAACATCATACTGATCAGCTACTGATATACTGGTCAACTACTGACATCATACTGATCAACTACTGATATACTGGTTAACTACTGACTTCATACTGATCAGCTACTGATATACTGGTCAACTGCTGACATCATGCTGATCAGCTACTGATATACTGGTCAACTACTGACATCATACTGATCAGCTACTGATATACTGGTCAACTGCTGACATCATGCTGATCAGCTACTGATATACTGGTCAACTACTGACATCATACTGATCAGTTACTGATATACTGGTCAACTACTGACATCATACTGCTCAGCTACTCATATACTGTTCAACTACTAACATCATACTGATCAGCTACTGATATACTGGTCAATTACTGGCATCATACTGATCAGCTACTGATATACTGGTCAACTACTGACATCATACTGATCAGCTACTGATATACCGGTCAATTACTGGAATCATATTGATCAGCTACTGATATACTGGTCAATACTTACATTATACTGATCAGCTACTGATATACTGGTCAACTACTGACCTCATACTGATCAAGTACTGACATCATACTGGTCAGCTACTGATATACTGGTCAACTATTGACATCATACTGATCAGCTATTGATATACTGGTCAACTACTGACATCATACTGATCAGCTATTGATATACTGATCAACTACTGAAATCATACTGATCAGCTACTGGTATACTGATCAACTATTGACATCATACTGATCAACTACAGACATCATACTGATCAGCTACTGATATAATGATCAACTACTGACATCATACTGATCAACTACTGACATCATACTTATCAACTACTGATTTACTGGTCAACTACTGACATCATACTGATCGACTACTGATATACTGGTCAATTGCTGACATCATGCTGATCAGCTACTGATATACTGGTCAACTACTGACATCATACTGATCAGCTACTGATATACTGGACAACTACTGACATCATACTGATCAGCTACTAATATACTGATCAACTACTGAGATCATACTGCTCAGCTACTGATATACTGGTTAACTACTGACATCATACTGATCAGCTACTCATATACTGGTCAACTACTAACATCATACTGATCAGCTACTGATATACAGGTCAATATTAACATCATACTGATCAGCTACTGATATACTGGTCAACTACTGGCATCATACTGATCAGCTACTGATATACTGGTCAACTACTGACATCATACTGATCAACTACTCATATACTGGTCAACTACTAACGTCATACTGATCAGCTACTGATATACTGGTCAATACTAACATCATACTGATCAGCTACTGATATACTGGTCAACTACTGGCATCATACTGATCAGCTACTGATATACTGGTCGACTACTGACATCATACTGATCAACTACTCATATACTGGTCAACTACTAAATCATACTGATCAGCTACTGAAATACTGGTCAATACTTACATCATACTGATCAGCTACTGATATACTGGTCAACTACTGACATCATACTGATCAACTACTGACATCATACTGGTCAGCTACTGATATACTGGTCAACTACTGACATCATACTGATCAGCTACTGATATACTGGTCAACTATTGACATCATACTGATCAGCTACTGATATACTGGTCAACTACTGACATCATGCTTATCAGCTACTGATATACTGGTCAACTGCTGACATCATGCTGATCAGCTATTGATATACTGATCAATTACCGACATCATACTGATCAGCTACTGATATACCGGTGAATTACTGACATCATACTGATCAGCTATTGATATACTGGTCAATTACCGACATCATACTGATCAGCTACTGATATACTGGTAAACTACTGACATCATACTGATCAATTACTGACATCATACTAGTCAACTACTGACATCATACTGATCAGCTACTGATATACTGGTCATCTACTGACATCATACTGATCAGCTATTGATATACTGATCAACTACTGACATCATACTGATCAGCTACTGGTATACTGATCAACTATTGACATCATACTGATCAACTACTGACATCATACTGATCAGCTACTGACATAATGATCAACTACTGACATCATACTGATCAACTACTGACATACTGGTCAGCTACTGATATACTGGTCAACTACTGACATCATACTGATCAGCTACTGATATAATGGTCAACTATTGACATCATACTGATCAGCTACTGGTATACTGGTCAACTACTGACATCATGCTTATCAGCTACTGATATACTGGTCAACTGCTGACATCATGCTGATCAGCTATTGATATACTGGTCAATTACCGACATCATACTGATCAGCTACTGATATACCTGTCAATTACTGACATCATACTGATCAGCTATTGATATACTGGTCAATTACCGACATCATACTGATCAGCTACTGATATACCGGTCAACTACTGACATCATACTGATTAGCTACTGATATACTGGTAAACTACTGACATCATACTGATCAACTACTGACATCATACTAATCAACTACTGACATCGTACTGGTCAGCTACTGATATACTGGTCAACTACTGACATCATACTGTTCATCTTCTGATATACTGGTCAACTATTGACATCATACTGTTCAGCTACTTATATCCTGGTCAACTACTGACATCATACTGATCAGCTACTGATATACTGGTCACCTACTGACATCATGCTGATCAGTTACTGATATACTGGTCAACTACTGACATCATACTGATCAGCTATTGATATACTGGTCAACTGCTGACATCATACTGATCAGCTACTGATATATTGGGCAACTACTGACATCATACTGATCAATTACTGACATCATACTGGTCACCTACTGATATACTGGTCAATTACTGACATCATATTGGTCAGCTACTGATCAGCTTCTGATATACTGGTCAACTACTGACATCATACTGATCAGCTACTGATATACTGGTCAACTACTGCCATCATACTGATCAGCTACTGATATACTGGTCAACTACTGACATCATACCGATCAGCTACTGATATACTGGTAAACTACTGACATCATACTGATCAACTACTGACATCATACCGGTCAGCTACTGATATACTGGTCAACTACTGACATCATACTGATCAGCTACTGATATACCGGTCAACTACTGACACCATACTGATCAGCTACTGATATACTGGTCAACTACTGACATCATACTGATCAGCTACTGATATACTGATTAACTACTGACATCCTACTGTTCAGCTACTGATATGCTGGTCAACTACTGACATCATACTGATCAACTACTGACATCATACTGATCAGCTGCTGATATACTGGTCAATTACTGACATCATGCTGATCAAATACTGACATCATACTGGTCAGCTACTGATATACTGGTCAACTACTGACATCATACTGATCAGCTACTGATATACTGATCAACTACTGACATCATACTGATCAGCTACTGATATACTGATCAACTACTGACATCATACTGATCAGCTACTGATATACTGGTCAACTACTCACATCATACTAATCAACTACTGACATCATACTGATCAGCTACTGATATACTGGTCAATTACTAACATCATACTGATCAAATACTGACATCATACTGATCAGCTACTGATATACTGGTCAACTACTGACATCATACTGATCAGCTACTGATATACTGATCAACTACAGACATCAAACTGATCAACTACTGATATACTGGTCAACTACTGACATCATACTGATCAACTACTGACATCATACTGGTTACCTACTGACATCATACTGATCAGCTACTGATATACTGGTCAACTACTGACATCACACTGATCAGCTACCGATATACCGGTCTACTACTAACATCATACTGATCAGCTACTGATATACTGGTCAACTACTGACATCATACTGATCAACTACTGATATACTGGTTAACTACTGACTTCATACTGATCAGCTACTGATATACTGGTCAACTGCTGACATCATGCTGATCAGCTACTGATATACTGGTCAACTACTGACATCATACTGATCAATTACTGACATCATACTGGTCACCTACTGATATACTGATCAACTACTGACATCATACTGATCAGCTACTGATATACTGGTAAACTACTGACATCATACTGATCAACTACTGACATCATACTAATCAACTACTGACATCATACTGGTCAGCTACTGATATACTGGTCAGCTACTGACATCATACTGTTCATCTACTGATATACTGGTCAACTATTGACATCATACTGATCAGCTACTGATATCCTGGTCAACTACTGACATCATACTGATCAGCTACTGATATACTGGTCACCTACTGACATCATGATGATCAGTTACTGATATACTGGACAACTACTGACATCATACTGATAAGCTATTGATATACTGGTCAACTGCTGACATCATACTGATCAGCTACTGATATATTGGTCAACTACTGACATCATACTGATCAATTACTGACATCATACTGGTCACCTACTGATATACTGGTCAATTACTGACATCATATTGGTCAGCTACTGATCAGCTTCTGATATACTGGTCAACTACTGACATCATACTGATCAGCTACTGATATACTGGTAAACTACTGACATCATACTGATCAACTACTGACATTATACCGGTCAGCTACTGATATACTGGTCAACTACTGACATCATACTGATCAGCTACTGATATACCGGTCAACTACTGACATCATACTGATCAGCTACTGATATACTGGTCAACTACTGACATCATACAGATCAGCTACTGATATACTGATTAACTACTGACATCATACTGTTCAGCTACTGATATGCTGGTCAACTACTGACATCATACTGATCAACTACTGACATCATACTGAACAGCTGCTGATATACTGGTCAATTACTGACATCATGCTGATCAAATACTAACATCATACTGGTCAGCTACTGATATACTGGTCAACTACTGACATCATACTGATCAGCTACTGATATACTGGTCAACAACTGACATCATGCTGATGAGCTACTGATATACTGGTCAACTACTGACATCATACTGATCAAGTACTGACATCATACTGGTCAGCTACTGATATACTGTCAACTACTGACATCATACTGATCAGCTACTGATATACTGGTCAACTACTGACATCATACTGATCAGCTACTGATATACTGTTCAACTACTGATATCATACTGATCAGATACTGATATACTGGTCAACTACTGACATCATACTGATCAGCTACTGATATACTGGTCAACTACTGACATCATACTGATCAGCTACTGATATACTGATCAACTACTGACATCATACTGAACAACTACTGACATCATACTGGTCAACTACTGACATCATACTGATCAGCTACTGATATACTGGTCAACTACTGACATCATACTGATCAGTTATTGATATACTGATCAACTACTGACATCATACTGATCAGCTACTGGCATACTGATCAACTATTGACATCATACTGATCAACTACTGACATCATACTGATCAGCTACTGATATAATGATCAACTACTGACATCATACTGATCAACTACTGACATCATACTTATCAGCTACTGATATACTGGTCAACTACTGACATCATACTGATCAGCTACTGATATACTGGTCAACTACTGACATCATACTGATCAGCTACTGATATACTGGTCAACTACTGACATCATACTGACCAGCTACTGATATACTGGTCAACTACTGACATCATACTGATTAGCTACTGATATACTGGTAAACTACTGACATCATACTGATCAACTATTGACATCATACTGGTCAACTACTGACATCATACTGATCAGCTACTGACATACTGGTCATCTACTGACATCATACTGATCAGCTATTGATATACTGATCAACTACTGACATCATACTGATCAGCTACTGGTATACTGATCAACTATTGACATCATACTGATCAACTACTGACATCATACTGATCAGCTACTGATATAATGATCAACTACTGACATCATACTGATCAACTACTGATATACAGGTCAACTACTGACATCATACTGATCATCTACAGATATATTGGTCAACTGCTGACATCATACTGATCAGCTACTGATATACTTGTCAACTACTGACATCATACTGATCAGCTACTCATATGCAGGTCAACTACTAACATCATACTGATCAGCTACTGATATACTGGTCAATTACTGACATCATACTGATCAACTGCTCATATACTGGTCAACTACTAATATCATACTGATCAGCTACTGATATACTGGTCAATACTTACATCATACTGATCAGCTACTGATATACTGGTCAACTACTGACATCATACTGATCAACTACTTACATACTGGTCAGCTACTGATATACTGGTCAACTATTGACATCATACTGTTCAGCTACTTATATCCTGGTCAACTACTGACATCATACTGATCAGCTACTGATATACTGGTCACCTACTGACATCATGCTGATCAGTTACTGATATACTGGTCAACTACTGACATCATACTGATCAGCTATTGATATACTGGTCAACTGCTGACATCATACTGATCAGCTACTGATATATTGGGCAACTACTGACATCATACTGATCAATTACTGACATCATACTGGTCACCTACTGATATACTGGTCAATTACTGACATCATATTGGTCAGCTACTGATCAGCTTCTGATATACTGGTCAACTACTGACATCATACTGATCAGCTACTGATATACTGGTCAACTACTGCCATCATACTGATCAGCTACTGATATACTGGTCAACTACTGACATCATACCGATCAGCTACTGATATACTGGTAAACTACTGACATCATACTGATCAACTACTGACATCATACCGGTCAGCTACTGATATACTGGTCAACTACTGACATCATACTGATCAGCTACTGATATACCGGTCAACTACTGACACCATACTGATCAGCTACTGATATACTGGTCAACTACTGACATCATACTGATCAGCTACTGATATACTGATTAACTACTGACATCCTACTGTTCAGCTACTGATATGCTGGTCAACTACTGACATCATACTGATCAACTACTGACATCATACTGATCAGCTGCTGATATACTGGTCAATTACTGACATCATGCTGATCAAATACTGACATCATACTGGTCAGCTACTGATATACTGGTCAACTACTGACATCATACTGATCAGCTGCTGATATACTGGTCAACTGCTAACATCATACGTATCAGCTACTGATATACTGATCAACTACTGACATCATACTGATCAGCTACTGATATACTGATCAACTACTGACATCATACTGATCAGCTACTGATATACTGATCAACTACTGACATCATACTGATCAGCTACTGATATACTGGTCAACTACTCACATCATACTGATCAACTACTGACATCATACTGATCAGCTACTGATATACTGGTCAATTACTGACATCATACTGATCAAATACTGACATCATACTGATCAGCTACTGATATACTGGTCAACTACTGACATCATACTGATCAGCTACTGATATACTGATCAACTACAGACATCATACTGATCAACTACTGATATACTGCTCAACTACTGACATCATACTGATCAACTACTGACATCATACTGGTTACCTACTGACATCATACTGATCAGCTACTGATATACTGGTCAACTACTGACATCACACTGATCAGCTACCGATATACCGGTCTACTACTAACATCATACTGATCAGCTACTGATATACTGGTCAACTACTGACATCATACTGATCAACTACTGATATACTGGTTAACTTCTGACTTCATACTGATCAGCTACTGATATACTGGTCAACTGCTGACATCATGCTGATCAGCTACTGATATACTGGTCAACTACTGACATCATACTGATCAATTACTGACATCATACTGGTCACCTACTGATATACTGATCAACTACTGACATCATACTGATCAGCTACTGATATACTGGTAAACTACTGACATCATACTGATCAACTACTGACATCATACTAATCAACTACTGACATCATACTGGTCAGCTACTGATATACTGGTCAGCTACTGACATCATACTGTTCATCTACTGATATACTGGTCAACTATTGACATCATACTGATCAGCTACTGATATCCTGGTCAACTACTGACATCATACTGATCAGCTACTGATATACTGGTCACCTACTGACATCATGATGATCAGTTACTGATATACTGGACAACTACTGACATCATACTGATCAGCTATTGATATACTGGTCAACTGCTGACATCATACTGATCAGCTACTGATATATTGGTCAACTACTGACATCATACTGATCAATTACTGACATCATACTGGTCACCTACTGATATACTGGTCAATTACTGACATCATATTGGTCAGCTACTGATCAGCTTCTGATATACTGGTCAACTACTGACATCATACTGATCAGCTACTGATATACTGGTAAACTACTGACATCATACTGATCAACTACTGACATTATACCGGTCAGCTACTGATATACTGGTCAACTACTGACATCATACTGATCAGCTACTGATATACCGGTCAACTACTGACATCATACTGATCAGCTACTGATATACTAGTCAACTACTAACATCATACAGATCAACTACTGACATCATACTGAACAGCTGCTGATATACTGGTCAATTACTGACATCATGCTGATCAAATACTAACATCATACTGGTCAGCTACTGATATACTGGTCAACTACTGACATCATACTGATCAGCTACTGATATACTGTTCAACTACTGATATCATACTGATCAGATACTGATATACTGGTCAACTACTGACATCATACTGATCAGCTACTGATATACTGGTCAACTACTGACATCATACTGATCAGCTACTGATATACTGATCAACTACTGACATCATACTGAACAACTACTGACATCATACTGGTCAACTACTGACATCATACTGATCAGCTACTGATATACTGGTCAACTACTGACATCATACTGATCAGTTATTGATATACTGATCAACTACTGACATCATACTGATCAGCTACTGGCATACTGATCAACTATTGACATCATACTGATCAACTACTGACATCATACTGATCAGCTACTGATATAATGATCAACTACTGACATCATACTGATCAACTACTGACATCATACTTATCAGCTACTGATATACTGGTCAACTACTGACATCATACTGATCAGCTACTGATATACTGGTCAACTACTGACATCATACTGATCAGCTACTGATATACTGGTCAACTACTGACATCATACTGACCAGCTACTGATATACTGGTCAACTACTGACATCATACTGATTAGCTACTGATATACTGGTAAACTACTGACATCATACTGATCAACTATTGACATCATACTGGTCAACTACTGACATCATACTGATCAGCTACTGACATACTGGTCAACTACTGACATCATACTGATCAGCTATTGATATACTGATCAACTACTGACATCATACTGATCAGCTACTGGTATACTGATCAACTATTGACATCATACTGATCAACTACTGACATCATACTGATCAGCTACTGATATAATGATCAACTACTGACATCATACTGATCAACTACTGATATACAGGTCAACTACTGACATCATACTGATCAGCTACAGATATATTGGTCAACTGCTGACATCATACTGATCAGCTACTGATATACTTGTCAACTACTGACATCATACTGATCAGCTACTCATATGCAGGTCAACTACTAACATCATACTGATCAGCTACTGATATACTGGTCAATTACTGACATCATACTGATCAACTGCTCATATACTGGTCAACTACTAATATCATACTGATCAGCTACTGATATACTGGTCAATACTTACATCATACTGATCAGCTACTGATATACTGGTCAACTACTGACAACATACTGATCAACTACTGATATATTGATCAACTACTGACATCATACTGCTCAGCTTCTGATATACTGATCAACTACTGACATCATACTGCTCAGCTACTGATATACTGGTTAACTACTGACATCATACTGATCAGCTACTCATATACTGGTCAACTACTAACATCATACTGATCAGCTACTGATATACTGGTCAATACTAACATCATACTGATCAGCTACTGATATACTGGTCAACTACTGGCATCATACTGATCAGCTACTGATATACTGGTCGACTACTGACATCATACTGATCAACTACTCATATACTGGTCAACTACTAAATCATACTGATCAGCTACTGAAATACTGGTCAATACTTACATCATACTGATCAGCTACTGATATACTGGTCAACTACTGACATCATACTGATCAACTACTGACATCATACTGGTCAGCTACTGATATACTGGTCAACTACTGACATCATACTGATCAGCTACTGATATACTGGTCAACTATTGACATCATACTGATCAGCTACTGATATACTGGTCAACTACTGACATCATGCTTATCAGCTACTGATATACTGGTCAACTGCTGACATCATGCTGATCAGCTATTGATATACTGGTCAATTACCGACATCATACTGATCAGCTACTGATATACCGGTGAATTACTGACATCATACTGATCAGCTATTGATATACTGGTCAATTACCGACATCATACTGATCAGCTACTGATATACTGGTAAACTACTGACATCATACTGATCAACTACTGACATCATACTGGTCAACTACGGACATCATACTGATCAGCTACTGATATACTGGTCATCTACTGACATCATACTGATCAGCTATTGATATACTGATCAACTACTGACATCATACTGATCAGCTACTGGTATACTGATCAACTATTGACATCATACTGATCAACTACTGACATCATACTGATCAGCTACTGACATAATGATCAACTACTGACATCATACTGATCAACTACTGACATACTGGTCAGCTACTAATATACTGGTCAACTACTGACATCATACTGATCAGCTACTGATATAATGGTCAACTATTGACATCATACTGATCAGCTACTGGTATACTGGTCAACTACTGACATCATGCTTATCAGCTACTGATATACTGGTCAACTGCTGACATCATGCTGATCAGCTATTGATATACTGGTCAATTACCGACATCATACTGATCAGCTACTGATATACCGGTCAATTACTGACATCATACTGATCAGCTATTGATATACTGGTCAATTACCGACATCATACTGATTAGCTACTGATATACTGGTAAACTACTGACATCATACTGATCAACTACTGACATCATACTAATCAACTACTGACATCGTACTGGTCAGCTACTGATATACTGGTCAACTACTGACATCATACTGTTCATCTTCTGATATACTGGTCAACTATTGACATCATACTGTTCAGCTACTTATATCCTGGTCAACTACTGACATCATACTGATCAGCTACTGATATACTGGTCACCTACTGACATCATGCTGATCAGTTACTGATATACTGGTCAACTACTGACATCATACTGATCAGCTATTGATATACTGGTCAACTGCTGACATCATACTGATCAGCTACTGATATATTGGTCAACTACTGACATCATACTGATCAATTACTGACATCATACTGGTCACCTACTGATATACTGGTCAATTACTGACATCATATTGGTCAGCTACTGATCAGCTTCTGATATACTGGTCAACTACTGACATCATACTGATCAGCTACTGATATACTGGTAAACTACTGACATCATACTGATCAACTACTGACATTATACCGGTCAGCTACTGATATACTGGTCAACTACTGACATCATACTGATCAGCTACTGATATACCGGTCAACTACTGACATCATACTGATCAGCTACTGATATACTGGTCAACTACTGACATCATACAGATCAGCTACTGATATACTGGTCAACTACTGACATCATACTGTTCAGCTACTGATATGCTGGTCAACTACTGACATCATACTGATCAACTACTGACATCATACTGAACAGCTGCTGATATAATGGTCAAATACTGACATCATGCTGATCAAATACTGACATCATACTGGTCAGCTACTGATATACTGGTCAACAACTGACATCATGCTGATGAGCTACTGATATACTGGTCAACTACTGACATCATACTGATCAAGTACTGACATCACACTGGTCAGCTACTGATATACTGTCAACTACTGTCATCATACTGATCAGCTACTGATATACTGGTCAACTACTGACATCATACTGATCAGCTACTGATATACTGTTCAACTACTGATATCATACTGATCAGATACTGATATACTGGTCAACTACTGACATCATACTGATCAGCTTCTGATATACTGGTCAACTACTGACATCATACTGATCAGCTACTGATATACTGATCAACTACTGACATCATACTGAACAACTACTGACATCATACTGGTCAACTACTGACATCATACTGATCAGCTACTGATATACTGGTCAACTACTGACATCATACTGATCAGTTATTGATATACTGATCAACTACTGACATCATACTGATCAGCTACTGGCATACTGATCAACTATTGACATCATACTGATCAACTACTGACATCATACTGATCAGCTACTGATATAATGATCAACTACTGACATCATACTGATCAACTACTGACATCATACTTATCAGCTACTGATATACTGGTCAACTACTGACATCATACTGATCAGCTACTGATATACTGGTCAACTACTGACATCATACTGATCAGCTACTGATATACTGGTCAACTACTGACATCATACTGACCAGCTACTGATATACTGGTCAACTACTGACATCATACTGATTAGCTACTGATATACTGGTAAACTACTGACATCATACTGATCAACTATTGACATCATACTGGTCAACTACTGACATCATACTGATCAGCTACTGACATACTGGTCAACTACTGACATCATACTGATCAGCTATTGATATACTGATCAACTACTGACATCATACTGATCAGCTACTGGTATACTGATCAACTATTGACATCATACTGATCAACTACTGACATCATACTGATCAGCTACTGATATAATGATCAACTACTGACATCATACTGATCAACTACTGATATACAGGCAACTACTGACATCATACTGATCAGCTACAGATATATTGGTCAACTGCTGACATCATACTGATCAGCTACTGATATACTTGTCAACTACTGACATCATACTGATCAGCTACTCATATGCAGGTCAACTACTAACATCATACTGATCAGCTACTGATATACTGGTCAATTACTGACATCATACTGATCAACTGCTCATATACTGGTCAACTACTAATATCATACTGATCAGCTACTGATATACTAGTCAATACTTACATCATACTGATCAGCTACTGATATACTGGTCAACTACTGACATCATACTGATCAACTACTGACATACTGGTCAGCTACTGATATACTGGTCAACTACTGACATCATACTGATCAGCTACTGATATACTGGTCAACTACTGACATCATACTGATCAACTACTGACATCATACTGATCAACTACTGACATCATACTGGTCAGCTACTGATATACTGATCAACTACTGACATCATACTGATCAGCTACTGATATAATGGTCAACTATTGACATCATACTGATCAGCTACTGATATACTGGTCAACTACTGACATCATGCTTATCAGCTACTGATATACTGGTCAACTGCTGACATCATGCTGATCAGCTATTGATATACTGGTCAACTACTGACATCATACTGATCAACTACTCATATACTGGTCAACTACTAATATCATACTGATCAGCTACTGATATACTGGTCAACCACTGACATCATACTGATCAGCTTCTGATATACTGGACAACTACTGACATCATACTGATCAGCTACTGATATATTGATCAACTACTGACATCATACTGCTCAGCTTCTGATATACTGATCAACTACTGACATCATACTGCTCAGCTACTGATATACTGGTTAACTACTGACATCATACTGATCAGCTACTCATATACTGGTCAACTACTAACATCATACTGATCAGCTACTGATATACTGGTCAATACTAACATCATACTGATCAGCTACTGATATACTGGTCAACTACTGGCATCATACTGATCAGCTACTGATATACTGGTCGACTACTGACATCATACTGATCAACTACTCATATACTGGTCAACTACTAAATCATACTGATCAGCTACTGAAATACTGGTCAATACTTACATCATACTGATCAGCTACTGATATACTGGTCAACTACTGACATCATACTGATCAACTACTGACATCATACTGGTCAGCTACTGATATACTGGTCAACTACTGACATCATACTGATCAGCTACTGATATACTGGTCAACTATTGACATCATACTGATCAGCTACTGATATACTGGTCAACTACTGACATCATGCTTATCAGCTACTGATATACTGGTCAACTGCTGACATCATGCTGATCAGCTATTGATATACTGGTCAATTACCGACATCATACTGATCAGCTACTGATATACCGGTGAATTACTGACATCATACTGATCAGCTATTGATATACTGGTCAATTACCGACATCATAATGATCAGCTACTGATATACTGGTAAACTACTGACATCATACTGGTCAACTACTGACATCATACTGATCAGCTACTGATATACTGGTCATCTACTGACATCATACTGATCAGCTATTGATATACTGATCAACTACTGACATCATACTGATCAGCTACTGGTATACTGATCAACTATTGACATCATACTGATCAACTACTGACATCATACTGATCAGCTACTGACATAATGATCAACTACTGACATCATACTGATCAACTACTGACATACTGGTCAGCTACTGATATACTGGTCAACTACTGACATCATACTGATCAGCTACTGATATAATGGTCAACTATTGACATCATACTGATCAGCTACTGGTATACTGGTCAACTACTGACATCATGCTTATCAGCTACTGATATACTGGTCAACTGCTGACATCATGCTGATCAGCTATTGATATACTGGTCAATTACCGACATCATACTGATCAGCTACTGATATACCGGTCAATTACTGACATCATACTGATCAGCTATTGATATACTGGTCAATTACCGACATCATACTGATCAGCTACTGATATACCGGTCAACTACTGACATCATACTGATTAGCTACTGATATACTGGTAAACTACTGACATCATACTGATCAACTACTGACATCATACTAATCAACTACTGACATCGTACTGGTCAGCTACTGATATACTGGTCAACTACTGACATCATACTGTTCATCTTCTGATATAATGGTCAACTATTGACATCATACTGTTCAGCTACTTATATCCTGGTCAACTACTGACATCATACTGATCAGCTACTGATATACTGGTCACCTACTGACATCATGCTGATCAGTTACTGATATACTGGTCAACTACTGACATCATACTGATCAGCTATTGATATACTGGTCAACTGCTGACATCATACTGATCAGCTACTGATATATTGGGCAACTACTGACATCATACTGATCAATTACTGACATCATACTGGTCACCTACTGATATACTGGTCAATTACTGATATCATATTGGTCAGCTACTGATCAGCTTCTGATATACTGGTCAACTACTGACATCATACTGATCAGCTACTGATATACTGGTCAACTATTGACATCATACTGATCAGCTACTGATATACTGGTCAACTACTGACATCATGCTTATCAGCTACTGATATACTGGTCAACTGCTGACATCATGCTGATCAGCTATTGATATACTGGTCAATTACCGACATCATACTGATCAGCTACTGATATACCGGTGAATTACTGACATCATACTGATCAGCTATTGATATACTGGTCAATTACCGACATCATACTGATCAGCTACTGATATACTGGTAAACTACTGACATCATACTGATCAACTACTGACATCATACTGGTCAACTACTGACATCATACTGATCAGCTACTGATATACTGGTCATCTACTGACATCATACTGATCAGCTATTGATATACTGATCAACTACTGACATCATACTTATCAGCTACTGGTATACTGATCAACTATTGACATCATACTGATCAACTACTGACATCATACTGATCAGCTACTGACATAATGATCAACTACTGACTTCATACTGATCAACTACTGACATACTGGTCAGCTACTGATATACTGGTCAACTACTGACATCATACTGATCAGCTACTGATATAATGGTCAACTATTGACATCATACTGATCAGCTACTGGTATACTGGTCAACTACTGACATCATGCTTATCAGCTAGTGATATACTGGTCAACTGCTGACATCATGCTGATCAGCTATTGATATACTGGTCAATTACCGACATCATACTGATCAGCTACTGATATACCGGTCAATTACTGACATCATACTGATCAGCTATTGATATACTGGTCAATTACCGACATCATACTGATCAGCTACTGATATACCGGTCAACTACTGACACCATACTGATTAGCTACTGATATACTGGTAAACTACTGACATCATACTGATCAACTACTGACATCATACTAATCAACTACTGACATCGTACTGGTCAGCTACTGATATACTGGTCAACTACTGACATCATACTGTTCATCTTCTGATATACTGGTCAACTATTGACATCATACTGTTCAGCTACTTATATCCTGGTCAACTAGTGACATCATACTGATCAGCTACTGATATACTGGTCACCTACTGACATCATGCTGATCAGTTACTGATATACTGGTCAACTACTGACATCATACTGATCAGTTATTGATATACTGGTCAACTGCTGACATCATACTGATCAGCTACTGATATATTGGGCAACTACTGACATCATACTGATCAATTACTGACATCATACTGATCAAATACTGACATCATACTGATCAGCTACTGATATACTGGTCAACTACTGACATCATACTGATCAGCTACTGATATACTGATCAACTACAGACATCATACTGATCAACTACAGATATACTGGTCAACTACTGACATCATACTGATCAGCTACTGATATAATGGTCAACTACTGACATCATACTGATCAACTACTGACATCATACTGGTTACCTACTGACATCATACTGATCAGCTACTGATATACTGGTCAACTACTGACATCACACTGATCAGCTACCGATATACCGGTCTACTACTAACATCATACTGATCAGCTACTGATATACTGGTCAACTATTGACATCATACTGATCAGCTACTGATATCCTGGTCAACTACTGACATCATACTGATCAGCTACTGATATACTGGTCACCTACTGACATCATGATGATCAGTTACTGATATACTGGAAAACTACTGACATCATACTGATCAGCTATTGATATACTGGTCAACTGCTGACATCATACTGATCAGCTACTGATATATTGGTCAACTACTGACATCATACTGATCAATTACTGACATCATACTGGTCACCTACTGATATACTGGTCAATTACTGACATCATATTGGTCAGCTACTGATCAGCTTCTGATATACTGGTCAACTACTGACATCATACTGATCAGCTACTGATATACTGGTAAACTACTGACATCATACTGATCAACTACTGACATTATACCGGTCAGCTACTGATATACTGGTCAACTACTGACATCATACTGATCAGCTACTGATATACCGGTCAACTACTGACATCATACTGATCAGCTACTGATATACTGGTCAACTACTGACATCATACTATTCAGCTACTGATATGCTGGTCAACTACTGACATCATACTGATCAACTACTGACATCATACTGAACAGCTGCTGATATACTGGTCAATTACTGACATCATGCTGATCAAATACTAACATCATACTGGTCAGCTACTGATATACTGGTCAACTACTGACATCATACTGATCAGCTACTGATATACTGGTCAACAACTGACATCATGCTGATGAGCTACTGATATACTGGTCAACTACTGACATCATACTGATCAAGTACTGACATCATACTGGTCAGCTACTGATATACTGTCAACTACTGACATCATACTGATCAGCTACTGATATACTGGTCAACTACTGACATCATACTGATCAGCTACTGATATACTGTTCAACTACTGATATCATACTGATCAGATACTGATATACTGGTCAACTACTGATATCATACTGATCAGCTACTGATATACTGGTCAACTACTGACATCATACTGATCAGCTACTGATATACTGATCAACTACTGACATCATACTGATCAACTACTGACATCCTACTGGTCAACTACTGACATCATACTGATCAGCTACTGATATACTGGTCAACTACTGACATCATACTGATCAGTTATTGATATACTGATCAACTACTGACATCATACTGATCAGCTACTGGCATACTGATCAACTATTGACATCATACTGATCAACTACTGACATCATACTGATCAGCTACTGATATAATGATCAACTACTGACATCATACTGATCAACTACTGACATCATACTTATCAGCTACTGATATACTGGTCAACTACTGACATCATACTGATCAGCTACTGATATACTGGTCAACTACTGACATCATACTGATCAGCTACTGATATACTGGTCAACTACTGACATCATACTGACCAGCTACTGATATACTGGTCAACTACTGACATCATACTGATTAGCTACTGATATACTGGTAAACTACTGACATCATACTGATCAACTATTGACATCATACTGGTCAACTACTGACATCATACTGATCAGCTACTGATATACTGGTCAACAACTGACATCATGCTGATGAGCTACTGATATACTGGTCAACTACTGACATCATACTGATCAAGTACTGACATCATACTGGTCAGCTACTGATATACTGTCAACTACTGACATCATACTGATCAGCTACTGATATACTGGTCAACTACTGACATCATACTGATCAGCTACTGATATACTGTTCAATTACTGATATCATACCGATCAGATACTGATATACTGGTCAACTACTGACATCATACTGATCAGCTACTGATATACTGGTCAACTACTGACATCATACTGATCAGCTACTGATATACTGATCAACTACTGACATCATACTGATCAACTACTGACATCATACTGGTCAACTACTGACATCATACTGATCAGTTACTGATATACTGGTCAACTACTGACATCATACTGATCAGTTATTGATATACTGATCAACTACTGACATCATACTGATCAGCTACTGGCATACTGATCAACTATTGTCATCATACTGATCAACTACTGACATCATACTGATCAGCTACTGATATAATGATCAACTACTGACATCATACTTATCAGCTACTGATATACTGGTCAACTACTGACATCATACTGATCAGCTACTGATATACTGGTCAACTACTGACATCATACTGATCAGCTACTGATATACTGGTCAACTACTGACATCATACTGACCAGCTACTGATATACTGGTCAACTACTGATATCATACTGATTAGCTACTGATATACTGGTAAACTACTGACATCATACTGATCAACTATTGACATCATACTGGTCAACTACTGACATCATACTGATCAGCTACTGACATACTGGTCAACTACTGACATCATACTGATCAGCTATTGATATACTGATCAACTACTGACATCATACTGATCAGCTACTGGTATACTGATCAACTTTTGACATCATACTGATCAACTACTGACATCATACTGATCAGCTACTGATATAATGATCAACTACTGACATCATACTGATCAACTACTGATATACAGGTCAACTACTGACATCATACTGATCAGCTACAGATATATTGGTCAACTGCTGACATCATACTGATCAGCTACTGATATACTTGTCAACTACTGACATCATACTGATCAGCTACTCATATGCAGGTCAACTACTAACATCATACTGATCAGCTACTGATATACTGGTCAATTACTGACATCATACTGATCAACTGGTCATATACTGGTCAACTACTAATATCATACTGATCAGCTACTGATATACTGGTCAATACTTACATCATACTGATCAGCTACTGATATACTGGTCAACTACTGACATCATACTGATCAACAACTGACATACTGGTCAGCTACTGATATACTGGTCAACTACTGACATCATACTGATCAGCTACTGATATACTGGTCAACTACTGACATCATACTGATCAACTACTGACATCATACTGATCAACTACTGACATCATACTGGTCAGCTACTGATATACTGATCAACTACTGACATCATACTGATCAGCTACTGATATAATGGTCAACTATTGACATCATACTGATCAGCTACTGATATACTGGTCAACTACTGACATCATGCTTATCAGCTACTGATATACTGGTCAACTGCTGACATCATGCTGATCAGCTATTGATATACTGGTCAATTACCGACATCATACTGATCAGCTACTGATATACCGGTCAATTACTGACATCATACTGATCAGCTATTGATATACTGGTCAATTACCGACATCATACTGATCAGCTACTGACATAATGATCAACTACTGACTTCATACTGATCAACTACTGACATACTGGTCAGCTACTGATATACTGGTCAACTACTGACATCATACTGATCAGCTACTGATATAATGGTCAACTATTGACATCATACTGATCAGCTACTGGTATACTGGTCAACTACTGACATCATGCTTATCAGCTAGTGATATACTGGTCAACTGCTGACATCATGCTGATCAGCTATTGATATACTGGTCAATTACCGACATCATACTGATCAGCTACTGATATACCGGTCAATTACTGACATCATACTGATCAGCTATTGATATACTGGTCAATTACCGACATCATACTGATCAGCTACTGATATACCGGTCAACTACTGACACCATACTGATTAGCTACTGATATACTGGTAAACTACTGACATCATACTGATCAACTACTGACATCATACTAATCAACTACTGACATCGTACTGGTCAGCTACTGATATACTGGTCAACTACTGACATCATACTGTTCATCTTCTGATATACTGGTCAACTATTGACATCATACTGTTCAGCTACTTATATCCTGGTCAACTAGTGACATCATACTGATCAGCTACTGATATACTGGTCACCTACTGACATCATGCTGATCAGTTACTGATATACTGGTCAACTACTGACATCATACTGATCAGTTATTGATATACTGGTCAACTGCTGACATCATACTGATCAGCTACTGATATATTGGGCAACTACTGACATCATACTGATCAATTACTGACATCATACTGATCAAATACTGACATCATACTGATCAGCTACTGATATACTGGTCAACTACTGACATCATACTGATCAGCTACTGATATACTGATCAACTACAGACATCATACTGATCAACTACAGATATACTGGTCAACTACTGACATCATACTGATCAGCTACTGATATAATGGTCAACTACTGACATCATACTGATCAACTACTGACATCATACTGGTTACCTACTGACATCATACTGATCAGCTACTGATATACTGGTCAACTACTGACATCACACTGATCAGCTACCGATATACCGGTCTACTACTAACATCATACTGATCAGCTACTGATATACTGGTCAACTATTGACATCATACTGATCAGCTACTGATATCCTGGTCAACTACTGACATCATACTGATCAGCTACTGATATACTGGTCACCTACTGACATCATGATGATCAGTTACTGATATACTGGAAAACTACTGACATCATACTGATCAGCTATTGATATACTGGTCAACTGCTGACATCATACTGATCAGCTACTGATATATTGGTCAACTACTGACATCATACTGATCAATTACTGACATCATACTGGTCACCTACTGATATACTGGTCAATTACTGACATCATATTGGTCAGCTACTGATCAGCTTCTGATATACTGGTCAACTACTGACATCATACTGATCAGCTACTGATATACTGGTAAACTACTGACATCATACTGATCAACTACTGACATTATACCGGTCAGCTACTGATATACTGGTCAACTACTGACATCATACTGATCAGCTACTGATATACCGGTCAACTACTGACATCATACTGATCAGCTACTGATATACTGGTCAACTACTGACATCATACTATTCAGCTACTGATATGCTGGTCAACTACTGACATCATACTGATCAACTACTGACATCATACTGAACAGCTGCTGATATACTGGTCAATTACTGACATCATGCTGATCAAATACTAACATCATACTGGTCAGCTACTGATATACTGGTCAACTACTGACATCATACTGATCAGCTACTGATATACTGGTCAACAACTGACATCATGCTGATGAGCTACTGATATACTGGTCAACTACTGACATCATACTGATCAAGTACTGACATCATACTGGTCAGCTACTGATATACTGTCAACTACTGACATCATACTGATCAGCTACTGATATACTGGTCAACTACTGACATCATACTGATCAGCTACTGATATACTGTTCAACTACTGATATCATACTGATCAGATACTGATATACTGGTCAACTACTGATATCATACTGATCAGCTACTGATATACTGGTCAACTACTGACATCATACTGATCAGCTACTGATATACTGATCAACTACTGACATCATACTGATCAACTACTGACATCATACTGGTCAACTACTGACATCATACTGATCAGCTACTGATATACTGGTCAACTACTGACATCATACTGATCAGTTATTGATATACTGATCAACTACTGACATCATACTGATCAGCTACTGGCATACTGATCAACTATTGACATCATACTGATCAACTACTGACATCATACTGATCAGCTACTGATATAATGATCAACTACTGACATCATACTGATCAACTACTGACATCATACTTATCAGCTACTGATATACTGGTCAACTACTGACATCATACTGATCAGCTACTGATATACTGGTCAACTACTGACATCATACTGATCAGCTACTGATATACTGGTCAACTACTGACATCATACTGACCAGCTACTGATATACTGGTCAACTACTGACATCATACTGATTAGCTACTGATATACTGGTAAACTACTGACATCATACTGATCAACTATTGACATCATACTGGTTAACTACTGACATCATACTGATCAGCTACTGATATACTGGTCAACAACTGACATCATGCTGATGAGCTACTGATATACTGGTCAACTACTGACATCATACTGATCAAGTACTGACATCATACTGGTCAGCTACTGATATACTGTCAACTACTGACATCATACTGATCAGCTACTGATATACTGGTCAACTACTGACATCATACTGATCAGCTACTGATATACTGTTCAATTACTGATATCATACTGATCAGATACTGATATACTGGTCAACTACTGACATCATACTGATCAGCTACTGATATACTGGTCAACTACTGACATCATACTGATCAGCTACTGATATACTGATCAACTACTGACATCATACTGATCAACTACTGACATCATACTGGTCAACTACTGACATCATACTGATCAGTTACTGATATACTGGTCAACTACTGACATCATACTGATCAGTTATTGATATACTGATCAACTACTGACATCATACTGATCAGCTACTGGCATACTGATCAACTATTGTCATCATACTGATCAACTACTGACATCATACTGATCAGCTACTGATATAATGATCAACTACTGACATCATACTTATCAGCTACTGATATACTGGTCAACTACTGACATCATACTGATCAGCTACTGATATACTGGTCAACTACTGACATCATACTGATCAGCTACTGATATACTGGTCAACTACTGACATCATACTGACCAGCTACTGATATACTGGTCAACTACTGATATCATACTGATTAGCTACTGATATACTGGTAAACTACTGACATCATACTGATCAACTATTGACATCATACTGGTCAACTACTGACATCATACTGATCAGCTACTGACATACTGGTCAACTACTGACATCATACTGATCAGCTATTGATATACTGATCAACTACTGACATCATACTGATCAGCTACTGGTATACTGATCAACTTTTGACATCATACTGATCAACTACTGACATCATACTGATCAGCTACTGATATAATGATCAACTACTGACATCATACTGATCAACTACTGATATACAGGTCAACTACTGACATCATACTGATCAGCTACAGATATATTGGTCAACTGCTGACATCATACTGATCAGCTACTGATATACTTGTCAACTACTGACATCATACTGATCAGCTACTCATATGCAGGTCAACTACTAACATCATACTGATCAGCTACTGATATACTGGTCAATTACTGACATCATACTGATCAACTGGTCATATACTGGTCAACTACTAATATCATACTGATCAGCTACTGATATACTGGTCAATACTTACATCATACTGATCAGCTACTGATATACTGGTCAACTACTGACATCATACTGATCAACTACTGACATACTGGTCAGCTACTGATATACTGGTCAACTACTGACATCATACTGATCAGCTACTGATATACTGGTCAACTACTGACATCATACTGATCAACTACTGACATCATACTGATCAACTACTGACATCATACTGGTCAGCTACTGATATACTGATCAACTACTGACATCATACTGATCAGCTACTGATATAATGGTCAACTATTGACATCATACTGATCAGCTACTGATATACTGGTCAACTACTGACATCATGCTTATCAGCTACTGATATACTGGTCAACTGCTGACATCATGCTGATCAGCTATTGATATACTGGTCAATTACCGACATCATACTGATCAGCTACTGATATACCGGTCAATTACTGACATTATACTGATCAGCTATTGATATACTGGTCAATTACCGATATCATACTGATCAGCTACTGATATACCGGTCAACTACTGACATCATACTGATTAGCTACTGATATACTGGTAAACTACTGACATCATACTAATCAACTACTGACATCGTTCTGGTCAGCTACTGATATACTTGTCAACTACTGACATCATACTGTTCATCTACTGATATACTGGTCAACTATTGACATCATACTGATCAGCTACTGATATCCTGGTCAACTACTGACATCATACTGATCAGCTACTGATATACTGGTCACCTACTGACATCATGCTAATCAGTTACTGATATACTGGTCAACTACTGACATCATACTGATCAGCTATTGATATACTGGTCAACTGCTGACATCATACTGATCAGCTACTAATATATTGGTCAACTACTGAAATCATACTGATCAATTACTGACATCATATTGGTCAGCTACTGATCAGCTTCTGATATACTGGTCAACTACTGACATCATACTGATCAGCTACTGATATACTGGTCAACTACTGCCATCATACTGATCAGCTACTGATATACTGTTCAACTACTGCCATCATACTGATCAGCTACTGATATACTGCTCAACTACTGACATCATATCGATCAGCTACTGATATACTGGTAAACTACTGACATCATACTGATCAACTACTGACATTATACCGGTCAGCTACTGATATACTGGTCAACTACTGACATCATACTGATCAGCTACTGATATACCGGTCAACTACTGACATCATACTGATCAGCTACTGATATACTGGTCAACTATTGACATCATACTGATCGGCTACTGATATACTGATTAACTAATGACATCATACTGTTCAGCTACTGATATGCTGGTCAACTACTGACATCATACTGATCAACTACTGACATCATACTGATCAGCTGCTGATATACTGGTCAATTACTGACATCATGCTGATCAAATACTGACATCATACTGGTCAGCTACTGATATACTGGTCAAATACTGACATCATACTGATCAACTACTGACATCATATTGGTCAACTACTGCCATCATACTGATCAGCTACTGATATACTGTTCAACTACTGCCATCATACTGATCAGCTATTGATATACTGATCAACTACTGACATCATACTGATCAGCTACTGGTATACTGATCAACTATTGACATCATACTGATCAACTACTGACATCATACTGATCAGCTACTGATATAATGATCAACTACTGACATCATACTGATCAACTACTGATATACTGGTCAACTACTGACATCATACTGATCAGCTACTGATATACTGGTCAACTGCTGACATCATGCTGATCAGCTACTGATATACTGGTCAACTACTGACATCATACTGATCAGTTACTGATATACTGGTCAACTACTGACATCATACTGATCAGCTACTCATATACTGTTCAACTACTAACATCATACTGATCAGCTACTGATATACTGGTCAATTACTGGCATCATACTGATCAGCTACTGATATACTGGTCAACTACTGACATCATACTGATCAGCTACTGATATACTGGTCAATTACTGGAATCATACTGATCAAGTACTGACATCATACTGGTCAGCTACTGATATACTGGTCAACTACTGACATCATACTGAACAGCTACTGATATACTGGTCAACTATTGACATCATACTGATCAGCTACTGATATACTGGTCAACTACTGACATCATACTGATCAGCTATTGATATACTGATCAACTACTGAAATCATACTGATCAGCTACTGGTATACTGATCAACTATTGACATCATACTGATCAACTACTGACATCATACTGATCAGCTACTGATATAATGATCAACTACTGACATCATACTGATCAACTACTGACATCATACTTATCAGCTACTGATTTACTGGTCAACTACTGACATCATACTGATCGACTACTGATATACTGGTCAATTGCTGACATCATGCTGATCAGCTAATCATATACTGGTCAACTACTAATATCATACTGATCAGCTACTGATATACTGGTCAACCACTGACATCATACTGATCAGCTACTGATATATTGATCAACTACTGTCATCATACTGCTCAGCTTCTGATACACTGATCAACTACTGACATCATACTGCTCAGCTACTGATATACTGGTTAACTACTGACATCATACTGATCAGCTACTCATATACTGGTCAACTACTAACATCATACTGATCAGCTACTGATATACTGGTCAATACTAACATCATACTGATCAGCTACTGATATACTGGTCAACTACTGGCATCATACTGATCAGCTACTGATATACTGGTCGACTACTGACATCATACTGATCAACTACTCATATACTGGTCAACTACTAAATCATACTGATCAGCTACTGAAATACTGGTCAATACTTACATCATACTGATCAGCTACTGATATACTGGTCAACTACTGACATCATACTGATCAATTACTGACATCATACTGGTCAGCTACTGATATACTGGTCAACTACTGACATCATACTGATCAGCTACTGATATACTGGTCAACTATTGACATCATACTGATCAGCTACTGATATACTGGTAAACTACTGACATCATGCTTATCAGCTACTGATATACTGGTCAACTGCTGACATCATGCTGATCAGCTATTGATATACTGGTCAATTACCGACATCATACTGATCAGCTACTGATATACCGGTGAATTACTGACATCATACTGATCAGCTATTGATATACTGGTCAATTACCGACATCATACTGATCAGCTACTGATATATTGGTAAACTACTGACATCATACTGAACAACTACTGACATCATACTGGTCAACTACTGACATCATACTGATCAGCTACTGATATACTGGTCATCTACTGACATCATACTGATCAGCTATTGATATACTGATCAACTACTGACATCATACTGATCAGCTACTGGTATACTGATCAACTATTGACATTATACTGATCAACTACTGACATCATACTGATCAGCTACTGACATAATGATCAACTTTTGACATCATACTGATCAATTACTGACATACTGGTCAGCTACTGATATACTGGTCAACTACTGACATCATACTGATCAGCTACTGATATAATGGTCAACTATTGACATCATACTGATCAGCTACTGGTATACTGGTCAACTACTGACATCATGCTTATCAGCTACTGATATACTGGTCAACTGCTGACATCATGCTGATCAGCTATTGATATACTGCTCAATTACCGACATCATACTGATCAGCTACTGATATACCGGTCAATTACTGACATCATACTGATCAGCTATTGATATACTGGTCAATTACCGACATCATACTGATCAGCTACTGATATACAGGTCAACTACTGACATCATACTGATTAGCTACTGATATACTGGTAAACTACTGACATCATACTGATCAACTACTGACATCATACTAATCAACTACTGACATCGTACTGGTCAGCTACTGATATACTGGTCAACTACTGACATCATACTGTTCATCTTCTGATATACTGGTCAACTATTGACATCATACTGTTCAGCTACTTATATCCTGGTCAACTACTGACATCATACTGATCAGCTACTGATATACTGGTCACCTACTGACATCATGCTGATCAGTTACTGATATACTGGTCAACTACTGACATCATACTGAACAGCTATTGATATACTGGTCAACTGCTGACATCATATTAATCAGCTACTGATATATTGGGCAACTACTGACATCATACTGATCAATTACTGACATCATACTGGTCACCTACTGATATACTGGTCAATTACTGACATCATATTGGTCAGCTACTGATCAGCTTCTGATATACTGGTCAACTACTGACATCATACTGATCAGCTACTGATATACTGGTCAACTACTGCCATCATACTGATCAGCTACTGATATACTGGTCAACTACTGACATCATACCGATCAGCTACTGATATACTGGTAAACTACTGACATCATATTGATCAACTACTGACATCATACCGGTCAGCTACTGATATACTGGTCAACTACTGACATCATACTGATCAGCTACTGATATACCGGTCAACTACTGACATCATACTGACCAGCTACTGATATACTGGTCAACTACTGACATCATACTGATCAGCTACTGATATACTGATTAACTACTGACATCCTACTGTTCAGCTACTGATATGCTGGTCAACTACTGACATCATACTGATCAACTACTGACATCATACTGATCAGCTGCTGATATACTGGTCAATTACTGACATCATGCTGATCATATACTGACATCATACTGGTCAGCTACTGATATACTGGTCAACTACTGACATCATACTGATCAGCTGCTGATATACTGGTCAACTGCTAACATCATACGTATCGGCTACTGATATACTGATCAACTACTGACATCATACTGATCAGCTACTGATATACTGATCAACTACTGACATCATACTGATCAGCTACTGATATACTGATCAACTACTGACATCATACTGATCAGCTACTGATATACTGGTCAACTACTCACATCATACTGATCAACTACTGACATCATACTGATCAGCTACTGATATACTGGTCAATTACTGACATCATACTGATCAAATACTGACATCATACTGATCAGCTACTGATATACTGGTCAACTACTGACATCATACTGATCAGCTACTGATATACTGATCAACTACAGACATCATACTGATCAACTACTGATATACTGGTCAACTACTGACATCATACTGATCAGCTACTGATATAATGGTCAACTACTGACATCATACTGATCAACTACTGACATCATACTGGTTACCTACTGACATCATACTGATCAGCTACTGATATACTGGTCAACTACTGACATCACACGGATCAGCTACTGATATACCGGTCTACTACTAACATCATACTGATCAGCTACTGATATACTGGTCAACTACTGACATCATACTGATCAATTACTGATATACTGGTTAACTACTGACTTCATACTGATCAGCTACTGATATACTGGTCAACTGCTGACATCATGCTGATCAGCTACTGATATACTGGTCAACTACTGACATCATACTGATCAATTACTGACATCATACTGGTCACCTACTGATATACTGATCAACTACTGACATCATACTGATCAGCTACTGATATACTGGTAAACTACTGACATCATACTGATCAACTACTGACATCATACTAATCAACTACTGACATCATACTGGTCAGCTACTGATATACTGGTCAGCTACTGACATCATACTGTTCATCTACTGATATACTGGTCAACTATTGACATCATACTGATCAGCTACTGATAACCTGGTCAACTACTGACATCATACTGATCAGCTACTGATATACTGGTCACCTACTGACATCATGATGATCAGTTACTGATATACTGGACAACTACTGACATCATACTGATCAGCTATTGATATACTGGTCAACTGCTGACATCATACTGATCAGCTACTGATATATTGGTCAACTACTGACATCATACTGATCAATTACTGACATCATACTGGTCACCTACTGATATACTGGTCAATTACTGACTTCATATTGGTCAGTTACTGATCAGCTTCTGATATACTGGTCAACTACTGACATCATACTGATCAGCTACTGATATACTGGTAAACTACTGACATCATACTGATCAACTACTGACATTATACCGGTCAGCTACTGATATACTGGTCAACTACTGACATCATACTGATCAGTTACTGATATACCGGTCAACTACTGACATCATACTGATCAGCTACTGATATACTGGTCAACTACTGACATCATACAGATCAGCTACTGATATACTGATTAACTACTGACATCATACTGTTCAGCTACTGATATGCTGGTCAACTACTGACATCATACCGATCAACTACTGACAACATACTGATCAGCTGCTGATATACTGGTCAATTACTGACATCATGCTGATCAAATACTAACATCATACTGGTCAGCTACTGATATACTGGTCAACTACTGACATCATACTGATCAGCTACTGATATACTGGTCAACAACTGACATCATGCTGATGAGCTACTGATATACTGGTCAACTACTGACATCATACTGATCAAGTACTGACATCATACTGGTCAGCTACTGATATACTGTCAACTACTGACATCATACTGATCAGCTACTGATATACTGGTCAACTACTGACATCATACTGATCAGCTACTGATATACTGTTCAACTACTGATATCATACTGATCAGATACTGATATACTGGTCAACTACTGACATCATACTGATCAGCTACTGATATACTGGTCAACTACTGACATCATACTGATCAGCTACTGATATACTGATCAACTACTGACATCATACTGATCAACTACTGACATCATACTGGTCAACTACTGACATCATACTGATCAGCTACTGATATACTGGTCACCTACTGACATCATACTGATCAGTTATTGATATACTGATCAACTACTGACATCATACTGATCAGCTACTGGCATACTGATCAACTATTGACATCATACTGATCAACTACTGACATCATACTGATCAGCTACTGATATAATGATCAACTACTGACATCATACTGATCAACTACTGACATCATACTTATCAGCTACTGATATACTGGTCAACTACTGATATCATACTGATCAGCTACTGATATACTGGTCAACTACTGACATCATACTGATCAGCTACTGATATACTGGTCAACTGCTGACATCATACTGATCAGCTATTGATATACTGATCAACTACTGACATCATACTGATCAGCTACTGGTATACTGATCAACTATTGACATCATACTGATCAACTACTGACATCATACTGATCAGCTACTGATATAATGATCAACTACTGACATCATACTGATCAACTACTGATATACAGGTCAACTACTGACATCATACTGATCAGCTACAGATATATTGGTCAACTGCTGACATCATACTGATCAGCTACTGATATACTTGTCAACTACTGACATCATACTGATCAGCTACTCATATGCAGGTCAACTACTAACATCATACTGATCAGCTACTGATATACTGGTCAATCACTGACATCATACTGATCAACTGCTCATATACTGGTCAACTACTAATATCATACTGATCAGCTACTGATATACTGGTCAATACTTACATCATACTGATCAGCTACTGATATACTGGTCAACTACTGACATCATACTGATCAACTACTGACATACTGGTCAGCTACTGATATACTGGTCAACTACTGACATCATACTGATCAGCTACTGATATACTGGTCAACTACTGACATCATACTGATCAACTACTGACATCATACTGGTCAGCTACTGATATACTGATCAACTACTGACATCATACTGATCAGCTACTGATATAATGGTCAACTATTGACATCATACTGATCAGCTACTGACATACTGGTCAACTACTGACATCATGCTTATCAGCTACTGATATACTGGTCAACTGCTGACATCATGCTGATCAGCTATTGATATACTGGTCAATTACCGACATCATACTGATCAGCTACTGATATAACGGTCAATTACTGACATTATACTGATCAGCTATTGATATACTGGTCAATTACCGATATCATACTGATCAGCTACTGATATACCGGTCAACTACTGACATCATACTGATTAGCTACTGATATACTGGTAAACTACTGACATCATACTGATCAACTACTGACATCATACTAATCAACTACTGACATCGTACTGGTCAGCTACTGATATACTGGTCAACTACTGACATCATACTGTTCATCTACTGATATACTGGTCACCTACTGACATCATGCTAATCAGTTACTGATATACTGGTCAACTACTGACATCATACTGATCAGCTATTGATATACTGGTCAACTGCTGACATCATACTGATCAGCTACTAATATATTGGTCAACTACTGAAATCATACTGATCAATTACTGACATCATACTGGTCACCTACTGATATACTGGTCAATTACTGACATCATATTGGTCAGCTACTGATCAGCTTCTGATATACTGGTCAACTACTGACATCATACTGATCAGCTACTGATATACTGGTCAACTACTGCCATCATACTGATCAGCTACTGATATACTGCTCAACTACTGACATCATATCGATCAGCTACTGATATACTGGTAAACTACTGACATCATACTGATCAACTACTGACATTATACCGGTCAGCTACTGATATACTGGTCAACTACTGACATCATACTGATCAGCTACTGATATACCGGTCAACTACTGACATCATACTGATCAGCTACTGATATACTGGTCAACTACTGACATCATACTGATCGGCTACTGATATACTGATTAACTAATGACATCATACTGTTCAGCTACTGATATGCTGGTCAACTACTGACATCATACTGATCAACTACTGACATCATACTGATCAGCTGCTGATATACTGGTCAATTACTGACATCATGCTGATCAAATACTGACATCATACTGATCAGCTACTGATATACTGGTCAACTACTGACATCATACTGATCAACTACTGACATCATATTGGTCAACTACTGACATCATATTGATCAGCTACTAATGTACTGGTCAACTACTGACATCATACTGATCAGCTATTGATATACTGATCAACTACTGACATCATACTGATCAGCTACTGGTATACTGATCAACTATTGACATCATACTGATCAACTACTGACATCATACTGATCAGCTACTGATATAATGATCAACTACTGACATCATACTGATCGACTACTGATATACTGGTCAACTACTGACATCATACTGATCAGCTACTGATATACTGGTCAACTGCTGACATCATGCTGATCAGCTACTGATATACTGGTCAACTACTGACATCATACTGATCAGTGACTGATATACTGGTCAACTACTGACATCATACTGATCAGCTACTCATATACTGTTCAACTACTAACATCATACTGATCAGCTACTGATATACTGGTCAATTACTGGCATCATACTGATCAGCTACTGATATACTGGTCAACTACTGACATCATACTGATCAGCTACTGATATACTGGTCAATTACTGGAATCATACTGATCAAGTACTGACATCATACTGGTCAGCTACTGATATACTGGTCAACTACTGACATCATACTGAACAGCTACTGATATACTGGTCAACTATTGACATCATACTGATCAGCTACTGATATACTGGTCAACTACTGACATCATACTGATCAGCTATTGATATACTGATCAACTACTGAAATCATACTGATCAGCTACTGGTATACTGATCAACTATTGACATCATACTGATCAACTACTGACATCATACTGATCAGCTACTGATATAATGATCAACTACTGACATCATACTGATCAACTACTGACATCATACTTATCAGCTACTGATTTACTGGTCAACTACTGACATCATACTGATCGACTACTGATATACTGGTCAATTGCTGACATCATGCTGATCAGCTACTGATATACTGGTCAACTACTGACATCATACTGATCAGCTACTGATATACTGGACAACTACTGACATCATACTGATCAGCTACTAATATACTGATCAACTACTGAGATCATACTGCTCAGCTACTGATATACTGGTCAACTACTGACATCATAATGATCAGCTACTGATATACTGGTCAACTACTGACATCATACTGATCAGCTACTGATATACTGGACAACTACTGACATCATACTGATCAGCTACTAATATACTGATCAACTACTGAGATCATACTGCTCAGCTACTGATATACTGGTTAACTACTGACATCATACTGATCAGCTACTCATATACTGGTCAACTACTAACATCATACTGATCAGCTACTGATATACAGGTCAATATTAACATCATACTGATCAGCTACTGATATACTGGTCAACTACTGGCATCATACTGATCAGCTACTGATATACTGGTCAACTACTGACATCATACTGATCAACTACTCATATACTGGTTAACTACTAATATCATACTGATCAGCTATTGATATACTGGTCAACTGCTGACATCATACTGATCAGCTACTGATATACTGGTCAACTACTGACATCATACTGATCAACTACTCATATACTGGTCAACTACTAATATCATACTGATCAGCTATTGATATACTGGTCAACTACTGACATCATACTGATCAACTACTCATATACTGGTCAACTACTAATATCATACTGATCAGCTACTGATATACTGGTCAACCACTGACATCATACTGATCAGCTACTGATAGACTGGACAACTACTGACATCATACTGATCAGCTACTGATATATTGATCAACTACTGACATCATACTGCTCAGCTTCTGATATACTGATCTATTACTGACATCATACTGCTCAGCTACTGATATACTGGTTAACTACTGACATCATACTAATCAGCTACTGATATACTGGTCAACTACTAACATCATACTGATCAGCTACTGATATACTGGTCAATACTAACATCATACTGATCAGCTACTGATATACTGGTCAACTACTGGCATCATACTGATCAGATACTGATATACTGGTCGACTACTGACATCATACTGATCAACTACTCATATACTGGTCAACTACTAAATCATACTGATCAGCTACTGAAATACTGGTCAATACTTACATCATACTGATCAGCTACTGATATACTGGTCAACTACTGACATCATACTGATCAACTACTGACATCATACTGGTCAGCTACTGATATACTGGTCAACTACTGACATCATACTGATCAGCTACTGATATACTGGTCAACTATTGACATCATACTGATCAGCTACTGATATACTGGTCAACTACTGACATCATGCTTATCAGCTACTGATATACTGGTCAACTGCTGACAACATGCTGATCAGCTATTGATATACTGGTCAATTACCGACATCATACTGATCAGCTACTGATATACCGGTCAATTACTGACATCATACTGATCAGCTATTGATATACTGGTCAATTACCGACATCATACTGATCAGCTACTGATATACTGGTAAACTACTGACATCATACTGATCAACTACTGACATCATACTGGTCAACTACTGACATCATACTGATCAGCTACTGATATACTGGTCATCTACTGACATCATACTGATCAGCTATTGATATACTGATCAACTACTGACATCATACTGATCAGCTACTGGTATACTGATCAACTATTGACATCATACTGATCAACTACTGACATCATACTGATCAGCTACTGACATAATGATCAACTACTGACATCATACTGATCAACTACTGATATACTGGTCAACTACTGACATCATACTGATCAGCTACTGATATACTGATCAACTATTGACATCATACTGATCAACTACCGACATCATACTGATCAACTACTGACATCATACTGATCAGCTACTGATATACTGGTCAACTGCTGACATCATGCTGATCAGCTACTGATATACTGGTCAACTACTGACATCATACTGATCAGCTACTGATATACTGGTGAACTACTGACATCATACTGATCAGCTACTCATATACTGTTCAACTACTAACATCATACTGATCAGCTACTGATATACTGGTCAATACTTACATCATACTGATCAGCTACTGATATACTGGTCAACTACTGACATCATACTGATCAACTACTGACATACTGGTCAGCTACTGATATACTGGTCAACTACTGACATCATACTGATCAGCTACTGATTTACTGGTCAACTATTGACTTCATACTGATCAACTTCTGACATCATACTGGTCAGCTACTGATATACTGGTCAACTACTGACATCATACTGATCAGTTACTGATATACTGGTCAACTATTGACATCATACTGATCAGCTACTGATATACTGGTCAACTACTGACATCATGCTTATCAGCTACTGATATACTGGTCAACTGCTGACATCATGCTGATCAGCTATTGATATACTGGTCAATTACCGACATCATACTGATCAGCTACTGATATACCGGTCAATTACTGACATCATACTGATCAGCTATTGATATACTGGTCAACTGCTGACATCATACTGATCAGCTACTGATATATTGGTCAACTACTGACATCATACTGATCAATTACTGACATCATACTGATCAGCTATTGATATACTGGTCAACTGCTGACATCATACTGATCAGCTACTGATATATTGGTCAACTACTGACATCATACTGATCAATTACTGACATCATATTGGTCAGCTACTGATCAGCTTCTGATATACTGGTCAACTACTGACATCATACTGATCAGCTACTGATATACTGGTCAACTACTGCCATCATACTGATCAGCTACTGATATACTGGTCAACTACTGACATCATACTGATCAGCTACTGATATACTGGTAAACTACTAACATCATACTGATCAACTACTGACATTATACCGGTCAGCTACTGATATACTGGTCAACTACTGACATCATACTGATCAGCTACTGATCTACCGGTCAACTACTGACATCATACTGATCAGCTACTGATATACTGGTCAACTACTGACATCATACTGATCAGCTACTGATATACTGATTAACTACTGACATCATACTGTTCAGCTACTGATATGCTGGTCAACTACTGACATCATACTGATCAACTACTGACATTATACTGATCAGCTGCTGATATACTGGTTAATTACTGACATCATGCTGATCAAATACTGACATCATACTGTTCAGCTACTGATATACTGGTCAACTACTGACATCATACTGATCAGCTACTGATATACTGGTCAACTACTGACATCATGCTGATCAGCTACTGATATACTGGTCAACTACTGACATCATACTGATCAAGTACTGACATCATACTGGTCAGCTACTGATATACTGGTCAACTACTGACATCATACTGATCAGCTACTGATATACTGGTCAACTACTGACATCATACTGATCAGCTACTGATATACTGGTCAACTACTGATATCATACTGATCAGATACTGATATACTGGTCAACTACTGACATCATACTGATCAGCTACTGATATACTGGTCAACTACTGACATCATACTGATCAGCTACTGATATACTGATCAACTACTGACATCATACTGATTTGCCACTGATATACTGGTAAACTACTGACATCATACTGATCAACTGCTGACATCATACTGGTAAACTACTGATACCATACTGATCAGCTACTGATATACTGGTCAACTACTGACATCATACTGATCAGCTATTGATATACTGATCAACTACTGACATCATACTGATCAGCTACTGGCATACTGATTAACTATTGACATCATACTGATCAACTACTGACATCATACTGATCAGCTACTGATATAATGATCAATACTGACATCATACTGATCAACTACTGACATCATACTTATCAGCTACTGATATACTGGTCAACTACTGACATCATACTGATCAGCTACTAATATACTGGTCAACTACTGACATCATACTGATCAGCTACTGATATACTGGTCAACTGCTGACATCATACTGATCAGCTACTGATATACTGGTCAACTACTGACATCATACTGATTAGCTACTGATAAACTGGTAAACTACTGACATCATACTGATCAACTACTGACATCATACTGGTCAACTACTGACATCATACTGATCAGCTACTGACATACTGGTCAACTACTGACATCATACTGATCAGCTATTGATATACTGATCAACTACTGACATCATACTGATCAGCTACTGGTATACTGATCAACTATTGACATCATACTGATCAACTACTGACATCATACTGATCAGCTACTGAAATAATGATCAACTACTGACATCATACTGATCAACTACTGATATACAGGTCAACTACTGACATCATACTGATCAGCTACAGATATACTGGTCAACTGCTGACATCATACTGATCAGCTACTGATATACTGGTCAACTACTGACATCATAATGATCAGCTACTCATATACAGGTCAACTACTAACATCATACTGATCAGCTACTGATATACTGGTCAATTACTGGCATCATACTGATCAGCTACTGATATACTGGTCAACTACTGACATCATACTGATCAACTGCTCATATACTGGTCAACTACTAATATCATACTGATCAGCTACTGATATACTGGTCAATACTTACATCATACTGATCAGCTACTGATATACTGGTCAACTACTGACATCATACTGATCAACTACTGACATACTGGTCAGCTACTGATATACTGGTCAACTACTGACATCATACTGATCAGCTACTGATATAATGGTCAACTATTGACATCATACTGATCAGCTACTGATATACTGGTCAACTACTGACATCATGCTTATCAGCTACTGATATACTGGTCAACTGCTGACATCATGCTGATCAGCTATTGATATACTGGTCAATTACCGACATCATACTGATCAGCTACTGATATACCGGTCAATTACTGACATCATACTGATCAGCTATTGATATACTGGTCAATTACCGACATCATACTGATCAGCTACTGATATACCGGTCAACTACTGACATTATACTGATTAGCTACTGATATACTGGTAAACTACTGACATCATACTGATCAACTACTGACTTCATACTAATCAACTACTGACATCGTACTGGTCAGATACTGATATACTGGTCAACTACTGACATCATACTGTTCATCTACTGATATACTGGTCAACTATTGACATCATATTGTTCAGCTACTTATATCCTGGTCAACTACTGACATCATACTGATCAGCTACTGATATACTGGTCAACTACTGACATCATGCTGATCAGTTACTGATATACTGGTCAACTACTGACATCATACTGATCATCTATTGATATACTGGTCAACTGCTGACATCATACTGATCAGCTACTGATATATTGGGCAACTACTGACATCATACTGATCAATTACTGACATCATACTGGTCACCTACTGATATACTGGTCAATTACTGACATCATATTGATCAGCTACTGATCAGCTTCTGATATACTGGTCAATTACTGACATCATACTGATCAGCTACTGATATACTGGTCAACTACTGCCATCATACTGATCAGCTACTGATATACTGGTCAACTACTGACATCATACCGATCAGCTACTGATATACTGGTAAACTACTGACAGCATACTGATCAACTACTGATATACTGGTCAACTACTGCCATCATACTGATCAGCTACTGATATACTGGTCAACTACTGACATCATACCGATCAGCTACTGATATACTGGTCAACTACTGACATCATACCGGTCAGCTACTGATATACTGGTCAACTACTGACATCATACTGATCAGCTACTGATATACCGGTCAACTACTGACATCATACTGATCAGCTACTGATATACTGGTCAACTACTGACATCATACTGATCAGCTACTGATATACTGATTAACTACTGACATCATACTGTTCAGCTACTGATATACCGGTCAACTACTGACATCATACTGATCAGCTACTGATATACTGGTCAACTACTGACATCATACTGATCAGCTACTGATATACTGATTAACTACTGACATCATACTGATCAGCTGCTGATATACTGGTCAATTACTGACATCATGCTGATGAAATACTGACATCATACTGGTCAGCTACTGATATACTTGTCAACTACTGACATCATACTGATCAGCTGCTGATATACTGGTCAAATGCTAACATCATACGAATCAGCTACTGATATACTGATCAACTACTGACATCATACTGATCAGCTACTGATATACTGATCAACTACTGACATCATACTGATCAGCTACTGATATACTGATCTACTACTGACATCATACTGATCAGCTACTGATATACTGGTCAACTACTCACATCATACTGATCAACTACTGACATCATACTGATCAGCTACTGATATACTGGTCAATTACTGACATCATACTGATCAAATATTGACATCATACTGATCAGCTACTGATATACTGGTCAACTACTGACATCATACTGATCAGCTACTGATATACTGATCAACTACAGACATCATACTGATCAACTACTGATATACTGGTCAACTACTGACATCATACTGATCAGCTACTGATATAATGGTCAACTACTGACATCATACTGATCAACTACTGACATCATACTGGTTACCTACTGACATCATACTGATCAGCTACTGATATACTGGTCAACTACTGACATCACACTGATCAGCTACTGATATACCGGTCTACTACTAACATCATACTGATCAGCTACTGATATACTGGTCAACTACTGACATCATACTGATCAACTACTGATATACTGGTTAACTACTGACTTCATACTGATCAGCTACTGATATACTGGTCAACTGCTGACATCATGCTGATCAGCTACTGATATACTGGTCAACTACTGACATCATACTGATCAATTACTGACATCATACTGGTCACCTACTGATATACTGATCAACTACTGACATCATACTCATCAGCTACTGATATACTGGTAAACTAGTGACATCATACTGATCAACTACTGACATCATACTAATCAACTACTGACATCATACTGGTCAGCTACTGATATACTGGTCAGCTACTGACATCATACTGTTCATCTACTGATATACTGGTCAACTATTGACATCATACTGATCAGCTACTGATATCCTGGTCAACTACTGACATCATACTGATCAGCTACTGATATACTGGTCACCTACTGACATCATGATGATCAGCTACTGATATACTGGACAACTACTGACATCATACTGATCAGCTATTGATATACTGGTCAACTGCTGACATCATACTGATCAGCTACTGATATATTGGTCAACTACTGACATCATACTGATCAATTACTGACATCATACTGGTCACCTACTGATATACTGGTCAATTACTGACATCATATTGGTCAGCTACTGATCAGCTATTGATATACTGATCAACTACTGACATCATACTGATCAGCTACTGATATACTGCTCAACTACTGACATCATACTGATCAGCTACTGATATACTGGTAAACTACTGACATCATACTGATCAACTACTGACATTATACCGGTCAGCTACTGATATACTGGTCAACTACTGACATCATACTGATCAGCTACTGATATACCGGTCAACTACTGACTTCATACTGATCAGCTACTGATATACTGGTCAACTACTGACATCATACAGATCAGCTACTGATATACTGATTAACTACTGACATCATACTGTTCAGCTACTGATATGCTGGTAAACAACTGACATCATACTGATCAACTACTGACATCATACTGATCATCTGCTGATATACTGGTCAATTACTGACATCATGCTGATCAAATACTAACATCATACTGGTCAGCTACTGATATACTGGTCAACTACTGACATCATACTGATCAGCTGCTGATATACTGGTCAACAACTGACATCATGCTGATGAGCTACTGATATACTGGTCAACTACTGAAATCATACTGATCAGCTACTGATATAATGGTCAACTATTGACATCATACTGATCAGCTACTGATATACTGGTCAACTACTGACATCATGCTTATCAGCTACTGATATACTGGTCAACTGCTGACATCATGCTGATCAGCTATTGATATACTGGTCAATTACCGACATCATACTGATCAGCTACTGATATACCGGTCAATTACTGACATCATACTGATCAGCTATTGATATACTGGTCAATTACCGACATCATACTGATCAGCTACTGATATACCGGTCAACTACTGACATCATACTGATTAGCTACTGATATACTGGTAAACTACTGACATCATACTGATCAACTACTGACATCATACTAATCAACTACTGACATCGTACTGGTCAGATACTGATATACTGGTCAACTACTGACATCATACTGTTCATCTACTGATATACTGGTCAACTATTGACATCATACTGTTCAGCTACTTATATCCTGGTCAACTACTGACATCATACTGATCAGCTACTGATATACTGGTCACCTACTGACATCATGCTGATCAGCTACTGATATACTGGTCAACTACTGACATCATACTGATCAGCTATTGATATACTGGTCAACTGCTGACATCATACTGATCAGCTACTGATATATTGGGCAACTACTGACATCATACTGATCAATTACTGACATCATACTGGTCACCTACTGATATACTGGTCAATTACTGACATCATATTGATCAGCTACTGATCAGCTTCTGATATACTGGTCAATTACTGACATCATACTGATCAGCTACTGATATACTGGTCAACTACTGCCATCATACTGATCAGCTACTGATATACTGGTCAACTACTGACATCATACCGATCAGCTACTGATATACTGGTAAACTACTGACATCATACTGATCAACTACTGATATACTGGTCAACTACTGCCATCATACTGATCAGCTACTGATATACTGGTCAACTACTGACATCATACCGATCAGCTACTGATATACTGGTCAACTACTGACATCATACCGGTCAGCTACTGATATACTGGTCAACTACTGACATCATACTGATCAGCTACTGATATACCGGTCAACTACTGACATCATACTGATCAGCTACTGATATACTGGTCAACTACTGACATCATACTGATCAGCTACTGATATACTGATTAACTACTGACATCATACTGTTCAGCTACTGATATGCTGGTCAACTACTGACATCATACAGATCAACTACTGACATCATACTGATCAGCTGCTGATATACTGGTCAATTACTGACATCATGCTGATGAAATACTGACATCATACTGGTCAGCTACTGATATACTGGTCAACTACTGACATCATACTGATCAGCTGCTGATATACTGGTCAAATGCTAACATCATACGAATCAGCTACTGATATACTGATCAACTACTGACATCATACTGATCAGCTACTGATATACTGATCAACTACTGACATCATACTGATCAGCTACTGATATACTGATCAACTACTGACATCATACTGATCAGCTACTGATATACTGGTCAACTACTCACATCATACTGATCAACTACTGACATCATACTGATCAGCTACTGATATACTGGTCAATTACTGACATCATACTGATCAAATATTGACATCATACTGATCAGCTACTGATATACTGGTCAACTACTGACATCATACTGATCAGCTACTGATATACTGATCAACTACAGACATCATACTGATCAACTACTGATATACTGGTCAACTACTGACATCATACTGATCAGCTACTGATATAATGGTCAACTACTGACATCATACTGATCAACTACTGACATCATACTGGTTACCTACTGACATCATACTGATCAGCTACTGATATACTGGTCAACTACTGACATCACACTGATCAGCTACTGATATACCGGTCTACTACTAACATCATACTGATCAGCTACTGATATACTGGTCAACTACTGACATCATACTGATCAACTACTGATATACTGGTTAACTACTGACTTCATACTGATCAGCTACTGATATACTGGTCAACTGCTGACATCATGCTGATCAGCTACTGATATACTGGTCAACTACTGACATCATACTGATCAATTATTGACATCATACTGGTCACCTACTGATATACTGATCAACTACTGACATCATACTGATCAGCTACTGATATACTGGTAAACTAGTGACATCATACTGATCAACTACTGACATCATACTAATCAACTACTGACATCATACTGGTCAGCTACTGATATACTGGTCAGCTACTGACATCATACTATTCATCTACTGATATACTGGTCAACTATTGACATCATACTGATCAGATACTTATATCCTGGTCAACTACTGACATCATACTGATCAGCTACTGATATACTGGTCACCTACTGACATCATGATGATCAGCTACTGATATACTGGACAACTACTGACATCATACTGATCAGCTATTGATATACTGGTCAACTGCTGACATCATACTGATCAGCTACTGATATATTGGTCAACTACTGACATCATACTGATCAATTACTGACATCATATTGGTCAGCTACTGATCAGCTATTGATATACTGGTCAACTACTGACATCATACTGATCAGCTACTGATATACTGGTCAACTACTGCCATCATACTGATCAGCTACTGATATACTGCTCAACTACTGACATCATACTGATCAGCTACTGATATACTGGTAAACTACTGACATCATACTGATCAACTACTGACATTATACCGGTCAGCTACTGATATACTGGTCAACTACTGACATCATACTGATCAACTACTGATATACCGGTCAACTACTGACTTCATACTGATCAGCTACTGATATACTGGTCAACTACTGACATCATACAGATCAGCTACTGATATACTGATTAACTACTGACATCATACTGTTCAGCTACTGATATGCTGGTAAACAACTGACATCATACTGATCAACTACTGACATCATACTGATCATCTGCTGATATACTGGTCAATTACTGACATCATGCTGATCAAATACTAACATCATACTGGTCAGCTACTGATATACTGGTCAACTACTGACATCATACTGATCAGCTACTGATATACTGGTCAACAACTGACATCATGCTGATGAGCTACTGATATACTTGTCAACTACTGACATCATACTGATCAAGTACTGACATCATACTGGTCAGCTAGTGATATACTGTCAACTACTGACATCATACTGATCAGCTACTGATATACTGGTCAACTACTAACATCATACTGATCAGCTACTGATATACTGGTCAACTACTGATATACTGGTCAACTACTGATATCGTACTGATCAGATACTGATACACTGGTCAACTACTGACATCATACTGATCAGCTACTGATATACTGGTCAACTACTGACATCATACTGATCAGCTACTGATATACTGATCAACTACTGACATCATACTGATCAACTACTGACATCATACTGGTCAACTACTGACATCATACTGATCAACTACTGATATACTGGTCAACTACTGACATCATAATGATCAGTTATTGATATACTGATCAACTACTGACATCATACTGATCAGCTACTGGCATACTGATCAACTATTGACATCATACTGATCAACTACTGACATCATACTGATCAACTACTGACATCATACTTATCAGCTACTGATATACTGGTCAACTACTGACATCATACTGATCAGCTACTGATATACTGGTCAACTACTGACATCATACTGATCAGCTACTGATATACTGGCCAACTGCTGACATCATACTGACCAGCTACTGATATACTGGTCAACTACTGACATCATACTGATTAGCTACTGATATACTGGTAAACTACTGACATCATACTGATCAACTACTGACATCATACTGGTCAACTACTGACATCATACTGATCAGCTACTGACATACTGGTCAACTACTGACATCATACTGATCAGCTATTGATATACTGATCAACTACTGACAACATAATGATCAGCTACTGGTATACTGATCAACTATTGACATCATACTGATCAACTACTGACATCATACTGATCAGCTACTGATATAATGATCAACTACTGACATCATACTGATCAACTACTGATATACAGGTCAACTACTGACATCATACTGATCAGCTACAGATATACTGGTTAACTGCTGACATCATACTGATCAGCTACTGATATACTTGTCAACTACTGACATCATACTGATCAGCTACTCATATACAGGTCAACTACTAACATCATACTGATCAGCTACTGATATACTGGTCAATTACTGACATCATACTGATCAACTACTCATATACTGGTCAACTACTAATATCATACTGATCAGCTACTGATATACTGGTCAATACTTACATCATACTGATCAGCTACTGATATACTGGTCAACTACTGACATCATACTGATCAACTACTGACATACTGGTCAGCTACTGATATACTGGTCAACTACTGACATCATACTGATCAGCTACTGATATACTGGACAACTACTGACATCATACTGATCAACTACTGACATCATACCGGTCAGCTACTGATATACTGGTCAACTACTGACATCATACTGATCAGCTACTGATATACCGGTCAACTACTGACATCATACTGATCAGCTACTGATATACTGGTCAACTACTGACATTATACTGATCAGCTACTGATATACTGATTAACTACTGACATCATACTGTTCAGCTACTGATATGCTGGTCAACTACTGACATTATACTGATCAACTACTGACATCATACTGATCAGCTGCTGATATACTGGTCAATTACTGACATCATGCTGATCAAATACTGACATCATACTGGTCAGCTACTGATATACTGGTCAACTACTGACATCATACTGATCAGCTGCTGATATACTGGTCAACTGCTAACATCATACGAATCAGCTACTGATATACTGATCAACTACTGACATCATACTGATCAGCTACTGATATACTGATCAACTACTGACATCATACTGATCAGCTACTGATATACTGATCAACTACTGACATCATACTGATCAGCTACTGATATACTGGTCAACTACTCACATCATACTGATCAACTACTGACATCATACTGATCAGCTACTGATATACTGGTCAATTACTGACATCATACTGATCAAATACTGACATCATACTTATCAGCCACTGATATACTGGTCAACTACTGACATCATACTGATCAGCTACTGATATACTGATCAACTACAGACATCATACTGATCAACTACTGATATACTGGTCAACTACTGACATCATACTGATCAGCTACTGATATAATGGTCAACTACTGACATCATACTGATCAACTACTGACATCATACTGGTTACCTACTGACATCATACTGATCAGCTACTGATATACTGGTCAACTACTGACATCACACTGATCAGCTACTGATATACCGGTCTACTACTAACATCATACTGATCAGCTACTGATATACTGGTCAACTACTGACATCATACTGATCAACTACTGATATACTTGTTAACTACTGACTTCATACTGATCAGCTACTGATATACTGGTCAACTGCTGACATCATGCTGATCAGCTACTGATATACTGGTCAACTACTGACATCATACTGATCAATTACTGACATCATACTGGTCACCTACTGATATACTGATCAACTACTGACATCATACTGATCAGCTACTGATATACTGGTAAACTAGTGACATCATACTGATCAACTACTGACATCATACTAATCAACTACTGACATCATACTGGTCAGCTACTGATATACTGGTCAGCTACTGACATCATACTGTTCATCTACTGATATACTGGTCAACTATTGACATCATACTGATCAGCTACTGATATCCTGGTCAACTACTGACATCATACTGATCAGCTACTGATATACTGGTCACCTACTGACATCATGATGATCAGCTACTGATATACTGGACAACTACTGACATCATACTGATCAGCTATTGATATACTGGTCAACTGCTGACATCATACTGATCAGCTACTGATATACTGGTCAATTACTGACATCATATTGGTCAGCTACTGATCAGCTATTGATATACTGGTCAACTACTGACATCATACTGATCAGCTACTGAAATACTGGTCAACTACTGCCATCATACTGATCAGCTACTGATATACTGCTCAACTACTGACATCATACTGATCAGCTACTGATATACTGGTAAACTACTGACATCATACTGATCAACTACTGACATTATACCGGTCAGCTACTGATATACTGGTCAACTACTGACATCATACTGATCAGCTACCGATATACCGGTCAACTACTGACTTCATACTGATCAGCTACTGATATACTGGTCAACTACTGACATCATACAGATCAGCTACTGATATACTGATTAACTACTGACATCATACTGTTCAGCTACTGATATGCTGGTCAACTACTGACATCATACTGATCATCTGCTGATATACTGGTCCATTACTGACATCATACTGATCAACTACTGACATTATACTGATCAGCTGCTGATATACTGGTTAATTACTGACATCATGCTGATCAAATACTGACATCATACTGTTCAGCTACTGATATACTGGTCAACTACTGACATCATACTGATCAGCTACTGATATACTGGTCAACTACTGACATCATGCTGATCAGCTACTGATATACTGGTCAACTACTGACATCATACTGATCAAGTACTGACATCATACTGGTCAGCTACTGATATACTGGTCAACTACTGACATCATACTGATCAGCTACTGATATACTGGTCAACTACTGACATCATACTGATCAGCTACTGATATACTGGTCAACTACTGATATCATACTGATCAGATACTGATATACTGGTCAACTACTGACATCATACTGATCAGCTACTGATATACTGGTCAACTACTGACATCATACTGATCAGCTACTGATATACTGATCAACTACTGACATCATACTGATTTGCTACTGATATACTGGTAAACTACTGACATCATACTGATCAACTGCTGACATCATACTGGTAAACTACTGATACCATACTGATCAGCTACTGATATACTGGTCAACTACTGACATCATACTGATCAGCTATTGATATACTGATCAACTACTGACATCATACTGATCAGCTACTGGCATACTGATTAACTATTGACATCATACTGATCAACTACTGACATCATACTGATCAGCTACTGATATAATGATCAATACTGACATCATACTGATCAACTACTGACATCATACTTATCAGCTACTGATATACTGGTCAACTACTGACATCATACTGATCAGCTACTAATATACTGGTCAACTACTGACATCATACTGATCAGCTACTGATATACTGGTCAACTGCTGACATCATACTGATCAGCTACTGATATACTGGTCAACTACTGACATCATACTGATTAGCTACTGATAAACTGGTAAACTACTGACATCATACTGATCAACTACTGACATCATACTGGTCAACTACTGACATCATACTGATCAGCTACTGACATACTGGTCAACTACTGACATCATACTGATCAGCTATTGATATACTGATCAACTACTGACATCATACTGATCAGCTACTGGTATACTGATCAACTATTGACATCATACTGATCAACTACTGACATCATACTGATCAGCTACTGAAATAATGATCAACTACTGACATCATACTGATCAACTACTGATATACAGGTCAACTACTGACATCATACTGATCAGCTACAGATATACTGGTCAACTGCTGACATCATACTGATCAGCTACTGATATATTGGTCAACTACTGACATCATAATGATCAGCTACTCATATACAGGTCAACTACTAACATCATACTGATCAGCTACTGATATACTGGTCAATTACTGGCATCATACTGATCAGCTACTGATATACTGGTCAACTACTGACATCATACTGATCAACTGCTCATATACTGGTCAACTACTAATATCATACTGATCAGCTACTGATATACTGGTCAATACTTACATCATACTGATCAGCTACTGATATACTGGTCAACTACTGACATCATACTGATCAACTACTGACATACTGGTCAGCTACTGATATACTGGTCAACTACTGACATCATACTGATCAGCTACTGATATAATGGTCAACTATTGACATCATACTGATCAGCTATTGATATACTGGTCAACTACTGACATCATGCTTATCAGCTACTGATATACTGGTCAACTGCTGACATCATGCTGATCAGCTATTGATATACTGGTCAATTACCGACATCATACTGATCAGCTACTGATATACCGGTCAATTACTGACATCATACTGATCAGCTATTGATATACTGGTCAATTACCGACATCATACTGATCAGCTACTGATATACCGGTCAACTACTGACATCATACTGATTAGCTACTGATATACTGGTAAACTACTGACATCATACTGATCAACTACTGACTTCATACTAATCAACTACTGACATCGTACTGGTCAGATACTGATATACTGGTCAACTACTGACATCATACTGTTCATCTACTGATATACTGGTCAACTATTGACATCATATTGTTCAGCTACTTATATCCTGGTCAACTACTGACATCATACTGATCAGCTACTGATATACTGGTCAACTACTGACATCATGCTGATCAGTTACTGATATACTGGTCAACTACTGACATCATACTGATCAGCTATTGATATACTGGTCAACTGTTGACATCATACTGATCAGCTACTGATATATTGGGCAACTACTGACATCATACTGATCAATTACTGACATCATACTGGTCACCTACTGATATACTGGTCAATTACTGACATCATATTGATCAGCTACTGATCAGCTTCTGATATACTGGTCAATTACTGACATCATACTGATCAGCTACTGATATACTGGTCAACTACTGCCATCATACTGATCAGCTACTGATATACTGGTCAACTACTGACATCATACCGATCAGCTACTGATATACTGGTAAACTACTGACATCATACTGATCAACTACTGATATACTGGTCAACTACTGCCATCATACTGATCAGCTACTGATATACTGGTCAACTACTGACATCATACCGATCAGCTACTGATATACTGGTCAACTACTGACATCATACCGGTCAGCTACTGATATACTGGTCAACTACTGACATCATACTGATCAGCTACTGATATACCGGTCAACTACTGACATCATACTGATCAGCTACTGATATACTGGTCAACTACTGACATCATACTGATCAGCTACTGATATACTGATTAACTACTGACATCATACTGTTCAGCTACTGATATACCGGTCAACTACTGACATCATACTGATCAGCTACTGATATACTGGTCAACTACTGACATCATACTGATCAGCTACTGATATACTGATTAACTACTGACATCATACTGATCAGCTGCTGATATACTGGTCAATTACTGACATCATGCTGATGAAATACTGACATCATACTGGTCAGCTACTGATATACTGGTCAACTACTGACATCATACTGATCAGCTGCTGATATACTGGTCAAATGCTAACATCATACGAATCAGCTACTGATATACTGATCAACTACTGACATCATACTGATCAGCTACTGATATACTGATCAACTACTGACATCATACTGATCAGCTACTGATATACTGATCTACTACTGACATCATACTGATCAGCTACTGATATACTGGTCAACTACTCACATCATACTGATCAACTACTGACATCATACTGATCAGCTACTGATATACTGGTCAATTACTGACATCATACTGATCAAATATTGACATCATACTGATCAGCTACTGATATACTGGTCAACTACTGACATCATACTGATCAGCTACTGATATACTGATCAACTACAGACATCATACTGATCAACTACTGATATACTGGTCAACTACTGACATCATACTGATCAGCTACTGATATAATGGTCAACTACTGACATCATACTGATCAACTACTGACATCATACTGGTTACCTACTGACATCATACTGATCAGCTACTGATATACTGGTCAACTACTGACATCACACTGATCAGCTACTGATATACCGGTCTACTACTAACATCATACTGATCAGCTACTGATATACTGGTCAACTACTGACATCATACTGATCAACTACTGATATACTGGTTAACTACTGACTTCATACTGATCAGCTACTGATATACTGGTCAACTGCTGACATCATGCTGATCAGCTACTGATATACTGGTCAACTACTGACATCATACTGATCAATTACTGACATCATACTGGTCACCTACTGATATACTGATCAACTACTGACATCATACTGATCAGCTACTGATATACTGGTAAACTAGTGACATCATACTGATCAACTACTGACATCATACTAATCAACTACTGACATCATACTGGTCAGCTACTGATATACTGGTCAGCTACTGACATCATACTGTTCATCTACTGATATACTGGTCAACTATTGACATCATACTGATCAGCTACTGATATCCTGGTCAACTACTGACATCATACTGATCAGCTACTGATATACTGGTCACCTACTGACATCATGATGATCAGCTACTGATATACTGGACAACTACTGACATCATACTGATCAGCTATTGATATACTGGTCAACTGCTGACATCATACTGATCAGCTACTGATATATTGGTCAACTACTGACATCATACTGATCAATTACTGACATCATACTGGTCACCTACTGATATACTGGTCAATTACTGACATCATATTGGTCAGCTACTGATCAGCTATTGATATACTGGTCAACTACTGACATCATACTGATCAGCTACTGATATACTGCTCAACTACTGACATCATACTGATCAGCTACTGATATACTGGTAAACTACTGACATCATACTGATCAACTACTGACATTATACCGGTCAGCTACTGATATACTGGTCAACTACTGACATCATACTGATCAGCTACTGATATACCGGTCAACTACTGACTTCATACTGATCAGCTACTGATATACTGGTCAACTACTGACATCATACAGATCAGCTACTGATATACTGATTAACTACTGACATCATACTGTTCAGCTACTGATATGCTGGTAAACAACTGACATCATACTGATCAACTACTGACATCATACTGATCATCTGCTGATATACTGGTCAATTACTGACATCATGCTGATCAAATACTAACATCATACTGGTCAGCTACTGATATACTGGTCAACTACTGACATCATACTGATCAGCTACTGATATACTGGTCAACAACTGACATCATGCTGATGAGCTACTGATATACTGGTCAACTACTGACATCATACTGATCAGCTACTGATATAATGGTCAACTATTGACATCATACTGATCAGCTACTGATATACTGGTCAACTACTGACATCATGCTTATCAGCTACTGATATACTGGTCAACTGCTGACATCATGCTGATCAGCTATTGATATACTGGTCAATTACCGACATCATACTGATCAGCTACTGATATACCGGTCAATTACTGACATCATACTGATCAGCTATTGATATACTGGTCAATTACCGACATCATACTGATCAGCTACTGATATACCGGTCAACTACTGACATCATACTGATTAGCTACTGATATACTGGTAAACTACTGACATCATACTGATCAACTACTGACATCATACTAATCAACTACTGACATCGTACTGGTCAGATACTGATATACTGGTCAACTACTGACATCATACTGTTCATCTACTGATATACTGGTCAACTATTGACATCATACTGTTCAGCTACTTATATCCTGGTCAACTACTGACATCATACTGATCAGCTACTGATATACTGGTCACCTACTGACATCATGCTGATCAGTTACTGATATACTGGTCAACTACTGACATCATACTGATCAGCTATTGATATACTGGTCAACTGCTGACATCATACTGATCAGCTACTGATATATTGGGCAACTACTGACATCAAACTGATCAGCTACTGATATAATGGTCAACTACTGACATCATACTGATCAACTACTGACATCATACTGGTTACCTACTGACATCATACTGATCAGCTACTGATATACTGGTCAACTACTGACATCACACTGATCAGCTACTGATATACCGGTCTACTACTAACATCATACTGATCAGCTACTGATATACTGGTCAACTACTGACATCATACTGATCAACTACTGATATACTGGTTAACTACTGACTTCATACTGATCAGCTACTGATATACTGGTCAACTGCTGACATCATGCTGATCAGCTACTGATATACTGGTCAACTACTGACATCATACTGATCAATTACTGACATCATACTGGTCACCTACTGATATACTGATCAACTACTGACATCATACTGATCAGCTACTGATATACTGGTAAACTAGTGACATCATACTGATCAACTACTGACATCATACTAATCAACTACTGACATCATACTGGTCAGCTACTGATATACTGGTCAGCTACTGACATCATACTGTTCATCTACTGATATACTGGTCAACTATTGACATCATACTGATCAGCTACTGATATCCTGGTCAACTACTGACATCATACTGATCAGCTACTGATATACTGGTCACCTACTGACATCATGATGATCAGCTACTGATATACTGGACAACTACTGACATCATACTGATCAGCTATTGATATACTGGTCAACTGCTGACATCATACTGATCAGCTACTGATATATTGGTCAACTACTGACATCATACTGATCAATTACTGACATCATACTGGTCACCTACTGATATACTGGTCAATTACTGACATCATATTGGTCAGCTACTGATCAGCTATTGATATACTGGTCAACTACTGACATCATACTGATCAGCTACTGATATACTGCTCAACTACTGACATCATACTGATCAGCTACTGATATACTGGTAAACTACTGACATCATACTGATCAACTACTGACATTATACCGGTCAGCTACTGATATACTGGTCAACTACTGACATCATACTGATCAGCTACTGATATACCGGTCAACTACTGACTTCATACTGATCAGCTACTGATATACTGGTCAACTACTGACATCATACAGATCAGCTACTGATATACTGATTAACTACTGACATCATACTGTTCAGCTACTGATATGCTGGTAAACAACTGACATCATACTGATCAACTACTGACATCATACTGATCATCTGCTGATATACTGGTCAATTACTGACATCATGCTGATCAAATACTAACATCATACTGGTCAGCTACTGATATACTGGTCAACTACTGACATCATACTGATCAGCTACTGATATACTGGTCAACAACTGACATCATGCTGATGAGCTACTGATATACTGGTCAACTACTGACATCATACTGATCAGCTACTGATATAATGGTCAACTATTGACATCATACTGATCAGCTACTGATATACTGGTCAACTACTGACATCATGCTTATCAGCTACTGATATACTGGTCAACTGCTGACATCATGCTGATCAGCTATTGATATACTGGTCAATTACCGACATCATACTGATCAGCTACTGATATACCGGTCAATTACTGACATCATACTGATCAGCTATTGATATACTGGTCAATTACCGACATCATACTGATCAGCTACTGATATACCGGTCAACTACTGACATCATACTGATTAGCTACTGATATACTGGTAAACTACTGACATCATACTGATCAACTACTGACATCATACTAATCAACTACTGACATCGTACTGGTCAGATACTGATATACTGGTCAACTACTGACATCATACTGTTCATCTACTGATATACTGGTCAACTATTGACATCATACTGTTCAGCTACTTATATCCTGGTCAACTACTGACATCATACTGATCAGCTACTGATATACTGGTCACCTACTGACATCATGCTGATCAGTTACTGATATACTGGTCAACTACTGACATCATACTGATCAGCTATTGATATACTGGTCAACTGCTGACATCATACTGATCAGCTACTGATATATTGGGCAACTACTGACATCAAACTGATCAATTACTGACATCATACTGGTCACCTACTGATATACTGGTCAATTACTGACATCATATTGATCAGCTACTGATCAGCTTCTGATATACTGGTCAATTACTGACATCATACTGATCAGCTACTGATATACTGGTCAACTACTGCCATCATACTGATCAGCTACTGATATACTGGTCAACTACTGACATCATACCGATCAGCTACTGATATACTGGTAAACTACTGACATCATACTGATCAACTACTGATATACTGGTCAACTACTGCCATCATACTGATCAGCTACTGATATACTGGTCAACTACTGACATCATACCGATCAGCTACTGATATACTGGTCAACTACTGACATCATACCGATCAGCTACTGATATACTGGTAAACTACTGACATCATACTGATCAACTACTGATATACTGGTCAACTACTGCCATCATACTGATCAGCTACTGATATACTGGTCAACTACTGACATCATACCGATCAGCTACTGATATACTGGTCAACTACTGACATCATACCGGTCAGCTACTGATATACTGGTCAACTACTGACATCATACTGATCAGCTACTGATATACCGGTCAACTACTGACATCATACTGATCAGCTACTGATATACTGATTAACTACTGACATCATACTGTTCAGCTACTGATATACCGGTCAACTACTGACATCATACTGATCAGCTACTGATATACTGGTCAACTACTGACATCATACTGATCAGCTACTGATATACTGATTAACTACTGACATCATACTGATCAGCTGCTGATATACTGGTCAATTACTGACATCATGCTGATGAAATACTGACATCATACTGGTCAGCTACTGATATACTGGTCAACTACTGACATCATACTGATCAGCTGCTGATATACTGGTCAAATGCTAACATCATACGAATCAGCTACTGATATACTGATCAACTACTGACATCATACTGATCAGCTACTGATATACTGATCAACTACTGACATCATACTGATCAGCTACTGATATACTGATCTACTACTGACATCATACTGATCAGCTACTGATATACTGGTCAACTACTCACATCATACTGATCAACTACTGACATCATACTGATCAGCTACTGATATACTGGTCAATTACTGACATCATACTGATCAAATATTGACATCATACTGATCAGCTACTGATATACTGGTCAACTACTGACATCATACTGATCAGCTACTGATATACTGATCAACTACAGACATCATACTGATCAACTACTGATATACTGGTCAACTACTGACATCATACTGATCAGCTACTGATATAATGGTCAACTACTGACATCATACTGATCAACTACTGACATCATACTGGTTACCTACTGACATCATACTGATCAGCTACTGATATACTGGTCAACTACTGACATCACACTGATCAGCTACTGATATACCGGTCTACTACTAACATCATACTGATCAGCTACTGATATACTGGTCAACTACTGACATCATACTGATCAACTACTGATATACTGGTTAACTACTGACTTCATACTGATCAGCTACTGATATACTGGTCAACTGCTGACATCATGCTGATCAGCTACTGATATACTGGTCAACTACTGACATCATACTGATCAATTACTGACATCATACTGGTCACCTACTGATATACTGATCAACTACTGACATCATACTGATCAGCTACTGATATACTGGTAAACTAGTGACATCATACTGATCAACTACTGACATCATACTAATCAACTACTGACATCATACTGGTCAGCTACTGATATACTGGTCAGCTACTGACATCATACTGTTCATCTACTGATATACTGGTCAACTATTGACATCATACTGATCAGCTACTGATATCCTGGTCAACTACTGACATCATACTGATCAGCTACTGATATACTGGTCACCTACTGACATCATGATGATCAGCTACTGATATACTGGACAACTACTGACATCATACTGATCAGCTATTGATATACTGGTCAACTGCTGACATCATACTGATCAGCTACTGATATATTGGTCAACTACTGACATCATACTGATCAATTACTGACATCATACTGGTCACCTACTGATATACTGGTCAATTACTGACATCATATTGGTCAGCTACTGATCAGCTATTGATATACTGGTCAACTACTGACATCATACTGATCAGCTACTGATATACTGCTCAACTACTGACATCATACTGATCAGCTACTGATATACTGGTAAACTACTGACATCATACTGATCAACTACTGACATTATACCGGTCAGCTACTGATATACTGGTCAACTACTGACATCATACTGATCAGCTACTGATATACCGGTCAACTACTGACTTCATACTGATCAGCTACTGATATACTGGTCAACTACTGACATCATACAGATCAGCTACTGATATACTGATTAACTACTGACATCATACTGTTCAGCTACTGATATGCTGGTAAACAACTGACATCATACTGATCAACAACTGACATCATACTGATCATCTGCTGATATACTGGTCAATTACTGACATCATGCTGATCAAATACTAACATCATACTGGTCAGCTACTGATATACTGGTCAACTACTGACATCATACTGATCAGCTACTGATATACTGGTCAACAACTGACATCATGCTGATGAGCTACTGATATACTGGTCAACTACTGACATCATACTGATCAGCTACTGATATAATGGTCAACTATTGACATCATACTGATCAGCTACTGATATACTGGTCAACTACTGACATCATGCTTATCAGCTACTGATATACTGGTCAACTGCTGACATCATGCTGATCAGCTATTGATATACTGGTCAATTACCGACATCATACTGATCAGCTACTGATATACCGGTCAATTACTGACATCATACTGATCAGCTATTGATATACTGGTCAATTACCGACATCATACTGATCAGCTACTGATATACCGGTCAACTACTCACATCATACTGATTAGCTACTGATATACTGGTAAACTACTGACATCATACTGATCAACTACTGACATCATACTAATCAACTACTGACATCGTACTGGTCAGATACTGATATACTGGTCAACTACTGACATCATACTGTTCATCTACTGATATACTGGTCAACTATTGACATCATACTGTTCAGCTACTTATATCCTGGTCAACTACTGACATCATACTGATCAGCTACTGATATACTGGTCACCTACTGACATCATGCTGATCAGTTACTGATATACTGGTCAACTACTGACATCATACTGATCAGCTATTGATATACTGGTCAACTGCTGACATCATACTGATCAGCTACTGATATATTGGGCAACTACTGACATCAAACTGATCAATTACTGACATCATACTGGTCACCTACTGATATACTGGTCAATTACTGACATCATATTGATCAGCTACTGATCAGCTTCTGATATACTGGTCAATTACTGACATCATACTGATCAGCTACTGATATACTGGTCAACTACTGCCATCATACTGATCAGCTACTGATATACTGGTCAACTACTGACATCATACCGATCAGCTACTGATATACTGGTAAACTACTGACATCATACTGATCAACTACTGATATACTGGTCAACTACTGCCATCATACTGATCAGCTACTGATATACTGGTCAACTACTGACATCATACCGATCAGCTACTGATATACTGGTCAACTACTGACATCATACCGGTCAGCTACTGATATACTGGTCAACTACTGACATCATACTGATCAGCTACTGATATACCGGTCAACAACTGACATCATACTGATCAGCTACTGATATACTGGTCAACTACTGACATCATACTGATCAGCTACTGATATACTGATTAACTACTGACATCATACTGTTCAGCTACTGATATGCTGGTCAACTACTGACATCATACAGATCAACTACTGACATCGTACTGATCAGCTGCTGATATACTGGTCAATTACTGACATCATGCTGATGAAATACTGACATCATACTGGTCAGCTACTGATATACTGGTCAACTACTGACATCATACTGATCAGCTGCTGATATACTGGTAAAATGCTAACATCATACGAATCAGCTACTGATATACTGATCAACTACTGACATCATACTGATCAGCTACTGATATACTGATCAACTACTGACATCATACTGATCAGCTACTGATATACTGATCAACTACTGACATCATACTGATCAGCTACTGATATACTGGTCAACTACTCACATCATACTGATCAACTACTGACATCATACTGATCAGCTACTGATATACTGGTCAATTACTGACATCATACTGATCAAATATTGACATCATACTGATCAGCTACTGATATACTGGTCAACTACTGACATCATACTGATCAGCTACTGATATACTGATCAACTACAGACATCATACTGATCAACTACTGATATACTGGTCAACTACTGACATCATACTGATCAGCTACTGATATAATGGTCAACTACTGACATCATACTGATCAACTACTGACATCATACTGGTTACCTACTGACATCATACTGATCAGCTACTGATATAGTGGTCAACTACTGACATCACACTGATCAGCTACTGATATACCGGTCTACTACTAACATCATACTGATCAGCTACTGATATACTGGTCAACTACTGACATCATACTGATCAACTACTGATATACTGGTTAACTACTGACTTCATACTGATCAGCTACTGATATACTGGTCAACTGCTGACATCATGCTGATCAGCTACTGATATACTGGTCAACTACTGACATCATACTGATCAATTATTGACATCATACTGGTCACCTACTGATATACTGATCAACTACTGACATCATACTGATCAGCTACTGATATACTGGTAAACTAGTGACATCATACTGATCAACTACTGACATCATACTAATCAACTACTGACATCATACTGGTCAGCTACTGATATACTGGTCAGCTACTGACATCATACTATTCATCTACTGATATACTGGTCAACTATTGACATCATACTGATCAGATACTTATATCCTGGTCAACTACTGACATCATACTGATCAGCTACTGATATACTGGTCACCTACTGACATCATGATGATCAGCTACTGATATACTGGACAACTACTGACATCATACTGATCAGCTATTGATATACTGGTCAACTGCTGACATCATACTGATCAGCTACTGATATATTGGTCAACTACTGACATCATACTGATCAATTACTGACATCATACTGGTCACCTACTGATATACTGATCAATTACTGACATCATATTGGTCAGCTACTGATCAGCTATTGATATACTGGTCAACTACTGACATCATACTGATCAGCTACTGATATACTGGTCAACTACTGCCATCATACTGATCAGCTACTAATATACTGCTCAACTACTGACATCATACTGATCAGCTACTGATATACTGGTAAACTACTGACATCATACTGATCAACTACTGACATTATACCGGTCAGCTACTGATATACTGGTCAACTACTGACATCATACTGATCAACTACTGATATATCGGTCAACTACTGACTTCATACTGATCAGCTACTGATATACTGGTCAACTACTGACATCATACAGATCAGCTACTGATATACTGATTAACTACTGACATCATACTGTTCAGCTACTGATATGCTGGTAAACAACTGACATCATACTGATCAACTACTGACATCATACTGATCATCTGCTGATATACTGGTCAATTACTGACATCATGCTGATCAAATACTAACATCATACTGGTCAGCTACTGATATACTGGTCAACTACTGACATCATACTGATCAGCTACTGATATACTGGTCAACAACTGACATCATGCTGATGAGCTACTGATATACTGGTCAACTACTGACATCATACTGATCAAGTACTGACATCATACTGATCAAGTACTGACATCATACTGGTCAGCTAGTGATATACTGTCAACTACTGACATCATACTGATCAGCTACTGATATACTGGTCAACTACTAACATCATACTGATCAGCTACTGATATACTGGTCAACTACTGATATCATACTGATCAGATACTGATACACTGGTCAACTACTGACATCATACTGATCAGCTACTGATATACTGGTCAACTACTGACATCATACTGATCAGCTACTGATATACTGATCAACTACTGACATCATACTGATCAACTACTGACATCATACTGGTCAACTACTGACATCATACTGATCAGCTACTGATATACTGGTCAACTACTGACATCATAATGATCAGTTATTGATATACTGATCAACTACTGACATCATACTGATCAGCTACTGGCATACTGATCAACTATTGACATCATACTGATCAACTACTGACATCATACTGATCAGCTACTGATATAATGATCAACTACTGACATCATACTGATCAACTACTGACATCATACTTATCAGCTACTGATATACTGGTCAACTACTGACATCATACTGATCAGCTACTGATATACTGGTCAACTACTGACATCATACTGATCAGCTACTGATATATTGGCCAACTGCTGACATCATACTGACCAGCTACTGATATACTGGTCAACTACTGACATCATACTGATTAGCTACTGATATACTGGTAAACTACTGACATCATACTGATCAACTACTGACATCATACTGGTCAACTACTGACATCATACTGATCAGCTACTGACATACTGGTCAACTACTGACATCATACTGATCAGCTATTGATATACTGATCAACTACTGACATCATACTGATCAGCTACTGGTATACTGATCAACTATTGACATCATACTGATCAACTACTGACATCATACTGATCAGCTACTGATATAATGATCAACTACTGACATCATACTGATCAACTACTGATATACAGGTCAACTACTGACATCATACTGATCAGCTACAGATATACTGGTTAACTGCTGACATCATACTGATCAGCTACTGATATACTTGTCAACTACTGACATCATACTGATCAACTACTGACATCATACTGGTCAACTACTGACATCATACTGATCAGCTACTGATATACTGGTCAACTACTGACATCATAATGATCAGTTATTGATATACTGATCAACTACTGACATCATACTGATCAGCTACTGGCATACTGATCAACTATTGACATCATACTGATCAACTACTGACATCATACTGATCAGCTACTGATATAATGATCAACTACTGACATCATACTGATCAACTACTGACATCATACTTATCAGCTACTGATATACTGGTCAACTACTGACATCATACTGATCAGCTACTGATATACTAGTCAACTACTGACATCATACTGATCAGCTACTGATATACTGGCCAACTGCTGACATCATACTGACCAGCTACTGATATACTGGTCAACTACTGACATCATACTGATTAGCTACTGATATACTGGTAAACTACTGACATCATACTGATCAACTACTGACATCATACTGGTCAACTACTGACATCATACTGATCAGCTACTGACATACTGGTCAACTACTGACATCATACTGATCAGCTATTGATATACTGATCAACTACTGACATCATACTGATCAGCTACTGGTATACTGATCAACTATTGACATCATACTGATCAACTACTGACATCATACTGATCAGCTACTGATATAATGATCAACTACTGACATCATACTGATCAACTACTGATATACAGGTCAACTACTGACATCATACTGATCAGCTACAGATATACTGGTTAACTGCTGACATCATACTGATCAGCTACTGATATACTTGTCAACTACTGACATCATACTGATCAGCTACTCATATACAGGTCAACTACTAACATCATACTGATCAGCTACTGATATACTGGTCAATTACTGACATCATACTGATCAACTACTCATATACTGGTCAACTACTAATATCATACTGATCAGCTACTGATATACTGGTCAATACTTACATCATACTGATCAGCTACTGATATACTGGTCAACTACTGACATCATACTGATCAACTACTGACATACTGGTCAGCTACTGATATACTGGTCAACTACTGACATCATACTGATCAGCTACTGATATACTGGACAACTACTGACATCATACTGATCAACTACTGACATCATACCGGTCAGCTACTGATATACTGGTCAACTACTGACATCATACTGATCAGCTACTGATATACCGGTCAACTACTGACATCATACTGATCAGCTACTGATATACTGGTCAACTACTGACATCATACTGATCAGCTACTGATATACTGATTAACTACTGACATCATACTGTTCAGCTACTGATATGCTAATCATCTACTGACATCATACTGATCAACTACTGACATCATACTGATCAGCTGCTGATATACTGGTCAATTACTGACATCATGCTGATCAAATACTGACATCATACTGGTCAGCTACTGATATACTGGTCAACTACTGACATCATACTGATCAGCTGCTGATATACTGGTCAACTGCTAACATCATACGAATCAGCTACTGATATACTGATCAACTACTGACATCATACTGATCAGCTACTGATATACTGATCAACTACTGACATCATACTGATCAGCTACTGATATACTGATCAACTACTGACATCATACTGATCAGCTACTGATATACTGGTCAACTACTCACATCATACTGATCAACTACTGACATCATACTGATCAGCTACTGATATACTGGTCAATTACTGACATCATACTGATCAAATACTGACATCATACTGATCAGCTACTGATATACTGGTCAACTACTGACATCATACTGATCAGCTACTGATATACTGATCAACTACAGACATCATACTGATCAACTACTGATATACTGGTCAACTACTGACATCATACTGATCAGCTACTGATATAATGGTCAACTACTGACATCATACTGATCAACTACTGACATCACACTGATCAGCTACTGATATACCGGTCTACTACTAACATCATACTGATCAGCTACTGATATACTGGTCAACTACTGACATCATACTGATCAACTACTGATATACTGGTTAACTACTGACTTCATACTGATCAGATACTGATATACTGGTCAACTGCTGACATCATGCTGATCAGCTACTGATATACTGGTCAACTACTGACATCATACTGATCAATTACTGACATCATACTGGTCACCTACTGATATACTGATCAACTACTGACATCATACTGATCAGCTACTGATATAATGGTAAACTAGTGACATCATACTGATCAACTACTGACATCATACTAATCAACTACTGACATCATACTGGTCAGCTACTGATATACTGGTCAGCTACTGACATCATACTGTTCATCTACTGATATACTGGTCAACTATTGACATCATACTGATCAGCTACTGATATCCTGGTCAACTACTGACATCATACTGATCAGCTACTGATATACTGGTCACCTACTGACATCAAGATGATCAGCTACTGATATACTGGACAACTACTGACATCATACTGATCAGCTATTGATATACTGGTCAACTGCTGACATCATACTGATCAGCTACTGATATATTGGTCAACTACTGACATCATACTGATCAATTACTGACATCATACTGGTCACCTACTGATATACTGGTCAATTACTGACATCATATTGGTCAGCTACTGATCAGCTATTGATATACTGGTCAACTACTGACATCATACTGATCAGCTACTGATATACTGGTCAACTACTGCCATCATACTGATCAGCTACTGATATACTGCTCAACTACTGACATCATACTGATCAGCTACTGATATACTGGTAAACTACTGACATCATACTGATCAACTACTGACATTATACCGGTCAGCTACTGATATACTGGTCAACTACTGACATCATACTGATCAGCTACTGATATACCGGTCAACTACTGACTTCATACTGATCAACTACTGATATACTGGTCAACTACTGACATCATACAGATCAGCTACTGATATACTGATTAACTACTGACATCATACTGTTCAGCTACTGATATGCTGGTCAACTACTGACATCATACTGATCATCTGCTGATATACTGGTCAATTACTGACATCATGCTGATCAAATACTAACATCATACTGGTCAGCTACTGATATACTGGTCAACTACTGACATCATACTGATCAGCTACTGATATACTGGTCAACAACTGACATCATGCTGATGAGCTACTGATATACTTGTCAACTACTGACATCATACTGATCAAGTACTGACATCATACTGGTCAGCTACTGATATACTGTCAACTACTGACATCATACTGATCAGCTACTGATATACTGGTCAACTACTGACATCATACTGATCAGCTACTGATATACTGGTCAACTACTGATATCATACTGATCATATACTGATATACTGGTCAACTACTGACATCATACTGATCAGCTACTGATATACTGGTCAACTACTGACATCATACTGATCAGCTACTGATATACTGATCAACTACTGACATAATACTGATCAACTACTGACATCATACTGGTCAACTACTGACATCATACTGATCAGCTACTGATATACTGGTCAACTACTGACATCATACTGATCAGTTATTGATATACTGATCAACTACTGACATCATACTGATCAGCTACTGGCATACTGATCAACTATTGACATCATACTGATCAACTACTGACATCATACTGATCAGCTACTGATATAATGATCAACTACTGACATCATACTGATCAACTACTGACATCATACTTATCAGCTACTGATATACTGGTCAACTACTGACATCATACTGATCAGCTACAGATATACTGGTCAACTACTGACATCATACTGATCAGCTACTGATATACTGGCCAACTGCTGACATCATACTGACCAGCTACTGATATACTGGTCAATTACTGACATCATACTGATTAGTTACTGATATACTGGTAAACTACTGACATCATACTGATCAACTACTGACATCATACTGGTCAACTATTGACATCATACTGATCAGCTACTGACATACTGGTCAACTACTGACATCATACTGATCAGCTATTGATATACTGATCAACTACTGACATCATACTGATCAGCTACTGGTATACTGATCAACTATTGACATCATACTGATCAACTACTGACATCATACTGATCAGCTACTGATATAATGATCAACTACTGACATCATTCTGATCAACTACTGATATACAGGTCAACTACTGACATCATACTGATCAGCTACAGATATACTGGTTAACTGCTGACATCATACTGATCAGCTACTGATATACTTGTCAACTACTGACATCATACTGATCAGCTACTCATATACAGGTCAACTACTAACATCATACTGATCAGCTACTGATATACTGGTCAATTACTGACATCATACTGATCAACTGCTCATATACTGGTCAACTACTAATATCATACTGATCAGCTACTGATATACTGGTCAATACTTACATCATACTGATCAGCTACTGATATACTGCTCAACTACTGACATCATACTGATCAACTACTGACATACTGGTCAGCTACTGATATACTGGTCAACTACTGACATCATACTGATCAGCTACTGATATACTGGACAACTACTGACATCATACTGATCAACTACTGACATCATACTGGTCAGCTACTGATATACTGATCAACTACTGACATCATACTGATCAGCTACTGATATAATGGTCAACTATTGACATCATACTGATCAGCTACTGATATACTGGTCAACTACTGACATCATGCTTATCAGCTACTGATATACTGGTCAACTGCTGACATCATGCTGATCAGCTATTGATATACTGGTCAATTACCGACATCATACTGATCAGCTACTGATATACCGGTCAATTACTGACATTATACTGATCAGCTATTGATATACTGGTCAATTACCGATATCATACTGATCAGCTACTGATATACCGGTCAACTACTGACATCATACTGATTAGCTACTGATATACTGGTAAACTACTGACATCATACTGATCAACTACTGACATCATACTAATCAACTACTGATATCGTACTGGTCAGCTACTGATATACTGGTCAACTACTGACATCATACTGTTCATCTACTGATATACTGGTCAACTATTGACATCATACTGATCAGCTACTGATATCCTGGTCAACTACTGACATCATACTGATCAGCTACTGATATACTGGTCACCTACTGACATCATGCTAATCAGTTACTGATATACTGGTCAACTACTGACATCATACTGATCAGCTATTGATATACTGGTCAACTGCTGACATCATACTGATCAGCTACTAATATATTGGTCAACTACTGAAATCATACTGATCAATTACTGACATCATACTGGTCACCTACTGATATACTGGTCAATTACTGACATCATATTGGTCAGCTACTGATCAGCTTCTGATATACTGGTCAACTACTGACATCATACTGATCAGCTACTGATATACTGGTCAACTACTGCCATCATACTGATCAGCTACTGATATACTGCTTAACTACTGACATCATACTGATCAGCTACTGATATACTGGTAAACTACTGACATCATACTGATCAACTACTGACATTATACCGGTCAGCTACTGATATACTGGTCAACTACTGACATCATACTGATCAGCTACTGATATACCGGTCAACTACTGACATCATACTGATCAGCTACTGATATACTGGTCAACTACTGACATCATACTGATCAGCTACTGATATACTGATTAACTAATGACATCATACTGTTCAGCTACTGATATGCTGGTCAACTACTGACATCATACTGATCAACTACTGACATCATACTGATCAGCTGCTGATATACTGGTCAATTACTGACATCATGCTGATCAAATACTGACATCATACTGGTCAGCTACTGATATACCGGTCAACTACTGACATCATACTGATAAGCTACTGATATACTGGTCAACTACTGACATCATGCTGATCAGCTACTGATATACTGGTCAACTACTGACATCATACTGATCAAATACTGACATCATACTGGTCATATACTGATATACTGGTCAACTACTGACATCATACTGAACAGCTACTGATATACTTGTCAACTACTGACATCATACTGATCAGCTACTGATATACTGGTCAACTACTGATATCATACTGATCAGATACTGATATACTGGTCAACTACTGACATCATACTGATCAGCTACTGATATACTGGTCAACTGCTGACATCATACTGATCAGCTACTGATATACTGATCAACTACTGACATCATACTGATTTGCTACTGATATACTGGTAAACTACTGACATCATACTGATCAACTACTGACATCATATTGGTCAACTACTGACATCATACTGATCAGCTACTGATGTACTGGTCAACTACTGACATCATACAGATCAGCTATTGATATACTGATCAACTACTGACATCATACTGATCAGCTACTGGTATACTGATCAACTATTGACATCATACTGATCAACTACTGACATCATACTGATCAGCTACTGACATCATACTGATCAACTACTGATATACTGGTCAACTACTGACATCATACTGATCAGCTACTGATATACTGGTCAACTGCTGACATCATGCTGATCAGCTACTGATATACTGGTCAACTACTGACATCATACTGATCAGCTACTGATATACTGGTCAACTACTGACATCATACTGATCAGCTACTCATATACTGTTCAACTACTAACATCATACTGATCAGCTACTGATATACTGGTCAATTACTGGCATCATACTGATCAGCTACTGATATACTGGTCAACTACTGACATCATACTGATCAGCTACTGATATACTGGTCAATTACTGGCATCATATTGATCAGCTACTGATATACTGGTCAACTACTGACATCATACTGATCAGCTACTCATATACTGTTCAACTACTAATATCATACTGATCAGCTACTGATATACTGTTCAATACTTACATCATACTGATCAGCTACTGATATACTGGTCAACTACTGACATCATACTGATCAAGTACTGACATCATACTGGTCAGCTACTGATATACTGGTCAACTACTGACATAATACTGAACAGCTACTGATATACTGGTCAACTATTGACATCATACTGATCAGCTACTGATATACTGGTCAACTACTGACATCATACTGATCAGCTATTGATATACTGATCAACTACTGAAATCATACTGATCAGCTACTGGTATACTGATCAACTATTGACATCATACTGATCAACTACTGACATCATACTGATCAGCTACTGATATAATGATCAACTACTGACATCATACTGATCAACTACTGACATCATACTTATCAGCTACTGATTTACTGGTCAACTACTGACATCATACTGATCGACTACTGATATACTGGTCAATTGCTGACATCATGCTGATCAGCTACTTATATACTGGTCAACTACTGACATCATACTGATCAGCTACTGATATACTGGACAACTACTGGCATCATACTGATCAGCTACTGATATACTGGTCAACTACTGACATCATACTGATCAGCTACTGATATACTAATCATTTACTAATATCATACTGATCAGCTATTGATATACTGGTCAACTGCTGACATCATACTGATCAGCTACTGATATACTGGTCAACTACTGACATCATACTGATCAACTACTCATATACTGGTCAACTACTAATATCATACTGATCAGCTATTGATATACTGGTCAACTACTGACATCATACTGATCAACTACTCATATACTGGTCAACTATTGACATCATACTGAACAGCTACTGATATACTGGTCAACTACTGACATCATACTGATCCGCTACTGATATACTGGTCAACTACTGATATCATACTGATCAGATACTGATATACTGGTCAACTACTGACATCATACTGATCAGCTACTGATATACTGGTCAACTGCTGACATCATACTGATCAGCTACTGATATACTGATCAACTACTGACATCATACTGATTTGCTACTGATATACTGGTAAACTACTGACATCATACTGATCAACTTCTGACATCATATTGGTCAACTACTGACATCATACTGATCAGCTACTGATGTACTGGTCAACTACTGACATCATACTGATCAGCTATTGATATACTGATCAACTACTGACATCATACTGATCAGCTACTGGTATACTGATCAGCTATTGACATCATACTGATCAACTACTGACATCATACTGATCAGCTACTGATATAATGATCAACTACTGACATCATACAGATCAACTACTGATATACTGGTCAACTACTGACATCATACTGATCAGCTACTGATATACTGGTCAATTGCTGACATCATGCTGATCAGCTACTGATATACTGGTCAACTACTGACATCATACTGATCAGCTACTGATATACTGGTCAACTACTGACATCATACTGATCAGCTACTCATATACTGTTCAACTACTAACATCATATTGATCAGCTACTGATATACTGGTCAATTACTGGCATCATACTGATCAGCTACTGATATACTGGTCAACTACTGACATCATACTGATCAGCTACTGATATACTGGTCAATTACTGGCATCATATTGATCAGCTACTGATATACTGGTCAACTACTGATATCATACTGATCAGCTGCTGATATACTGGTCAACTGCTAACATCATACGAATCAGCTACTGATATACTGGTCAACTACTGACATCATACTGATCAGCTACTGATATACTGGACAACTGCTGACATCATACTGATCAGCTACTAATATACTGATCAACTACTGAGATCATACTGCTCAGCTACTGATATACTGGTTAACTACTGACATCATACTGATCAGCTACTCATATACTGGTCAACTACTAACTTCATACTGATCAGCTACTGATATACAGGTCAATACTAACATCATACTGATCAGCTACTGATATACTGGTCAACTACTGGCATCATACTGATCAGCTACTGATATACTGGTCAACTACTGACATCATACTGATCAACTACTCATATACTGGTCAACTACTAATATCATACTGATCAACTATTGATATACTGGTCAACTGCTGACATCATACTGATCAGCTACTGATATACTGGTCAACTACTGACATCATACTGATCAACTACTCATATACTGGTCAACTACTAATATCATACTGATCAGCTGTTGATATACTGGTCAACTACTGACATCATACTGATCAACTACTCATATACTGGTCAACTACTGACATCATACTGAACAGCTACTGATATACTGGTCAACTACTGACATCATACTGATCAGCTACTGATATACTGGTCAACTACTGATATCATACTGATCAGATACTGATATACTGGTCAACTACTGACATCATACTGATCAGCTACTGATATACTGGTCAACTGCTGACATCATACTGATCAGCTACTGATATACTGATCAACTACTGACATCATACTGATTTACTACTGATATACTGGTAAACTACTGACATCATACTGATCAACTACTGACATCATATTGGTCAACTACTGACATCATACTGATCAGCTACTGATGTACTGGTCAACTACTGACATCATACTGATCAGCTATTGATATACTGATCAACTACTGACATCATACTGATCAGCTACTGGTATACTGATCAGCTATTGACATCATACTGATCAACTACTGACATCATACTGATCAGCTACTGATATAATGATCAACTACTGACATCATACAGATCAACTACTGATATACTGGTCAACTACTGACATCATACTGATCAGCTACTGATATACTGGTCAATTGATGACATCATGCTGATCAGCTACTGATATACTGGTCAACTACTGACATCATACTGATCAGCTACTGATATACTGGTCAACTACTGACATCATACTGATCAGCTACTCATATACTGTTCAACTACTAACATCATATTGATCAGCTACTGATATACTGGTCAATTACTGGCATCATACTGATCAGCTACTGATATACTGGTCAACTACTGACATCATACTGATCAGCTACTGATATACTGGTCAATTACTGGCATCATATTGATCAGCTACTGATATACTGGTCAACTACTGATATCATACTGATCAACTGCTCATATACTGGTCAACTACTAATATCATACTGATCAGCTACTGATATACTGGTCAATACTTACATCATACTGATCAGCTACTGATATACTGGTCAACTACTGACATCATACTGATCAAGTACTGACATCATACTGGTCAGCTACTGATATACTGGTCAACTACTGACATCATACTGAACAGCTACTGATATACTGGTCAACTATTGACATCATACTGATCAGCTACTGATATACTGGTCAACTACTGACATCATACTGATCAGCTATTGATATACTGATCAACTACTGAAATCATAGTGATCAGCTACTGGTATACTGATCAACTATTGACATCATACTGATCAACTACTGACATCATACTGATCAGCTACTGATATAATGATCAACTACTGACATCATACTGATCAACTACTGACATCATACTTATCAGCTACTGATTTACTGGTCAATTACTGACATCATACTGATCGACTACTGATATACTGGTCAATTGCTGACATCATGCTGATCAGCTACTGATATACTGGTCAACTACTGACATCATACTGATCAGCTACTGATATACTGGACAACTGCTGACATCATACTGATCAGCTACTAATATACTGATCAACTACTGAGATCATACTGCTCAGCTACTGATATACTGGTTAACTACTGACATTATACTGATCAGCTACTCATATACTGGTCAACTACTAACATCTTACTGATCAGCTACTGATATACAGGTCAATACTAACATCATGCTGATCAGCTACTGATATACTGGTCAACTACTGGCATCATACTGATCAGCTACTGATATACTGGTCAACTACTGACATCATACTGATCAACTACTCATATACTGGTCAACTACTAATATCATACTGAACATCTATTGATATACTGGTCAACTGCTGACATCATACTGATCAGCTACTGATATACTGGTCAACTACTGACATCATACTGATCAACTACTCATATACTGGTCAACTACTAATATCATACTGATCAGCTATTGATATACTGGTCAACTACTGACATCATACTGATCAACTACTCATATACTGGTCAAATACTAATATCATACTGATCAGCTACTGATATACTGGTCAACCACTGACATTATACTGATCAGCTACTGATATACTGGACAACTACTGACATCTTACTGATCAGCTACTGATATATTGATCAACTACTGACATCATACTGCTCAGCTTCTGATATACTGATCAACTACTGACATCATACTGCTCAGCTACTGATATACTGGTTAACTACTGACATCATACTGATCAGCTACTCATATACTGGTCAATACTAACATCATACTGATCAGCTACTGATATACTGGTCAACTACTGGCATCATACTGATCAGCTACTGATATACTGGTCGACTACTGACATCATACTGATCAACTACTCATATACTGGTCAACTACTAAATCATACTGATCAGCTACTGAAATACTGGTCAATACTTACATCATACTGATCAGCTACTGATATACTGGTCAACTACTGACATCATATTGATCAACTACTGACATCATACTGGTCAGCTACTGATATACTGGTCAACTACTGACATCATACTGATCAGTTACTGATATACTGGTCAACTATTGACATCATACTGATCAGCTACTGATATACTGGTCAACTACTGACATCATGCTTATCAGCTACTGATATACTGGTCAACTTCTGACATCATGCTGATCAGCTATTGATATACTGGTCAATTACCGACATCATACTGATCAGCTACTGATATACCGGTCAATTACTGACATCATACTGATCAGCTATTGATATACTGGTCAATTACCGACATCATACTGATCAGCTACTGATATACTGGTAAACTACTGACATCATACTGATCAACTACTGACATCATACTGGTCAACTACTGACATCATACTGGTCAGCTACTGATATACTGGTCATCTACTGACATCATACTGATCAGCTATTGATATACTGATCAACTACTGACATCATACTGATCAGCTACTGGTATACTGATCAACTATTGACATCATACTGATCAACTACTGACATCATACTGATCAGCTACTGATATAATGATCAACTACTGACATCATACTGATCAACTACTGATATACTGGTCAACTACTGACATCATACTGATCAGCTACTGATATACTGGTCAACTGCTGACATCATGCTGATCAGCTACTGATATACTGGTCAACTACTGACATCATACTGATCAGCTACTGATATACTGGTCAACTACTGACATCATACTGATCAGCTACTCATATACTGTTCAACTACTAACATCATACTGATCAGCTACTGATATACTGGTCAATTATTTGCATCATACTGATCAGCTACTGATATACTGGTCAACTACTGACATCATACTGATCAACTACTCATATACTGGTCAACTCTAATATCATACTCATCAGCTACTGATATACTGGTCAATACTTACATCATACTGATCAGCTACTGATATACTGGTCAACTACTGACATCATACTGATCAACTACTGACATACTGGTCAGCTACTGATATACTGGTCAACTACTGACATCATACTGATCAGCTACTGATTTACTGGTCAACTACTGACTTCATACTGATCAACTTCTGACATCATACTGGTCAGCTACTGATATACTGGTCAACTACTGACATCATACTGATCAGCTACTGATATACTGGTCAACTATTGACATCATACTGATCAGCTACTGATATACTGGTCAACTACTGACATCATGCTTATCAGCTACTGATATACTGGTCAACTGCTGACATCATGCTGATCAGCTATTGATATACTGGTCAATTACCGACATCATACTGATCAGTTATTGATATACTGATCAACTACTGACATCATACTGATCAGCTACTGGCATACTGATCAACTATTGACATCATAATGATCAACTACTGACATCATACTGATCAGCTACTGATATAATGATCAACTACTGACATCATACTGATCAACTACTGACATCATACTTATCAGCTACTGATATACTGGTCAACTACTGACATCATACTGATCAGCTACTGATATACTGGTCAACTACTGACATCATACTGATCAGCTACTGATATACTGGTCAACTGCTGACATCATACTGACCAGCTACTGATATACTGGTCAACTACTGACATCATACTGATTAGCTACTGATATACTGGTAAACTACTGACATCATACTGATCAACTACTGACATCATACTGGTCAACTACTGACATCATACTGATCAGCTACTGACATACTGGTCAACTACTGACATCATACTGATCAGCTATTGATATACTGATCAACTACTGACATCATACTGATCAGCTACTGGTATACTGATCAACTATTGACATCATACTGATCAACTACTGACATCATACTGATCAGATACTGATATAATGATCAACTACTGACATCATACTGATCAACTACTGATATACAGGTCAACTACTGACATCATACTGATCAGCTACAGATATACTGGTTAACTGCTGACATCATACTGATCAGCTACTGATATACTTGTCAACTACTGACATCATACTGATCAGCTACTCATATACAGGTCAACTACTAACATCATACTGATCAGCTACTGATATACTGGTCAATTACTGACATCATACTGATCAACTACTCATATACTGGTCAACTACTAATATCATACTGATCAGCTACTGATATACTGGTCAATACTTACATCATACTGATCAGCTACTGATATACTGGTCAACTACTGACATCATACTGATCAACTACTGACATACTGGTCAGCTACTGATATACTGGTCAACTACTGACATCATACTGATCAGCTACTGATATACTGGACAACTACTGACATCATACTGATCAACTACTGACATCATACCGGTCAGCTACTGATATACTGGTCAACTACTGACATCATACTGATCAGCTACTGATATACCTGTCAACTACTGACATCATACTGATCAGCTACTGATATACTGGTCAACTACTGACATCATACTGATCAGCTACAGATATACTGATTAACTACTGACATCATACTGTTCAGCTACTGATATGCTGGTCAACTACTGACATCATACTGATCAACTACTGACATCATACTGATCAGCTGCTGATATACTGGTCAATTACTGACATCATGCTGATCAAATACTGACATCATACTGGTCAGCTACTGATATACTGGTCAACTACTGACATCATACTGATCAGCTGCTGATATACTGGTCAACTGCTAACATCATACGAATCAGCTACTGATATACTGATCAACTACTGACATCATACTGATCAGCTACTGATATACTGATCAACTACTGACATCATACTGATCAGCTACTGATATACTGATCAACTACTGATATCATACTGATCAGCTACTGATATACTGGTCAACTACTCACATCATACTGATCAACTACTGACATCATGCTGATCAGCTACTGATATACTGGTCAATTACTGACATCATACTGATCAAATACTGACATCATACTGATCAGCTACTGATATACTGGTCAACTACTGACATCATACTGATCAGCTACTGATATACTGATCAACTACAGACATCATACTGATCAACTACTGATATACTGGTCAACTACTGACATCATACTGATCAACTACTGACATCATACTGGTTACCTACTGACATCATACTGATCAGCTACTGATATACTGGTCAACTACTGACATCACACTGATCAGCTACTGATATACCGGTCTACTACTAACATCGTACTGATCAGCTACTGATATACTGGTCAACTACTGACATCATACTGATCAACTACTGATATACTGGTTAACTACTGACTTCATACTGATCAGCTACTGATATACTGGTCAACTGCTGACATCATGCTGATCAGCTACTGATATACTGGTCAACTACTGACATCATACTGATCAATTACTGACATCATACTGGTCACCTACTGATATACTGATCAACTACTGACATCATACTGATCAGCTACTGATATACTGGTAAACTAGTGACATCATACTGATCAACTACTGACATCATACTAATCAACTACTGACATCATACTGGTCAGCTACTGATATACTGGTCAGCTACTGACATCATACTGTTCATCTACTGATATACTGGTCAACTATTGACATCATACTGATCAGCTACTGATATCCTGGTCAACTACTGACATCATACTGATCAGCTACTGATATACTGGTCACCTACTGACATCATGATGATCAGCTACTGATATACTGGACAACTACTGACATCATACTGATCAGCTATTGATATACTGGTCAACTGCTGACATCATACTGATCAGCTACTGATATATTGGTCAACTACTGACATCATACTGATCAATTACTGACATCATACTGGTCACCTACTGATATACTGGTCAATTACTGACATCATATTGGTCAGCTACTGATCAGCTATTGATATACTGGTCAACTACTGACATCATACTGATCAGCTACTGATATACTGGTCAACTACTGCCATCATACTGATCAGATACTGATATACTGCTCAACTACTGACATCATACTGATCAGCTACTGATATACTGGTAAACTACTGACATCATACTGATCAACTACTGATATTATACCGGTCAGCTACTGATATACTGGTCAACTACTGACATCATACTGATCAGCTACTGATATACCGGTCAACTACTGACTTCATACTGATCAGCTACTGATATACTGGTCAACTACTGACATCATACAGATCAGCTACTGATATACTGATTAACTACTGACATCATACTGTTCAGCTACTGATATGCTGGTCAACTACTGACATCATACTGATCATCTGCTGATATACTGGTCAATTACTGACATCATGCTGATCAAATACTAACATCATACTGGTCAGCTACTGATATACTGGTCAACTACTGACATCATACTGATCAGCTACTGATATACTGGTCAACAACTGACATCATGCTGATGAGCTACTGATATACTTGTCAACTACTGACATCATACTGATCAAGTACTGACATCATACTGGTCAGCTACTGATATACAGGTCAACTACTGACATCATACTGATCAGCTACTGATATACTGGTCAACTACTGACATCATACTGATCAGCTACTGATATACTGGTCAACTACTGATATCATACTGATCATATACTGATATACTGGTCAACTACTGACATCATACTGATCAGCTACTGATATACTGGTCAACTACTGACATCATACTGATCAGCTACTGATATGCTGATCAACTACTGACATCATACTGATCAACTACTGACATCATACTGGTCAACTACTGACATCATACTGATCAGCTACTGATATACTGGTCAACTACTGACATCATACTGATCAGTTATTGATATACTGATCAACTACTGACATCATACTGATCAGCTACTGGCATACTGATCAACTATTGACATCATACTGATCAACTACTGACATCATACTGATCAGCTACTGATATAATGATCAACTACTGACATCATACTGATCAACTACTAACATCATACTTATCAGCTACTGATATACTGGTCAACTACTGACATCATACTGATCAGCTACTGATATACTGGTCAACTACTGACATCATACTCATCAGCTACTGATATACTGGCCAACTGCTGACATCATACTGACCAGCTACTGATATACTGGTCAACTACTGACATCATACTGATTAGCTACTGATATACTGGTAAACTACTGACATCATACTGATAAACTACTGACATCATACTGGTCAACTACTGACATCATACTGATCAGCTACTGACATACTGGTCAACTACTGACATCATACTGATCAGCTATTGATATACTGATCAATTACTGACATCATACTGATCAGCTACTGGTATACTGATCAACTATTGACATCATACTGATCAACTACTGACATCATACTGATCAGCTACTGATATAATGATCAACTACTGACATCATACTGATCAACTACTGATATACAGGTCAACTACTGACATCATACTGATTAGCTACAGATATACTGGTTAACTGCTGACATCATACTGATCAGCTACTGATATACTTGTCAACTACTGACATCATACTGATCAGCTACTCATATACAGGTCAACTACTAACATCATACTGATCAGCTACTGATATACTGGTCAATTACTGACATCATACTGATCAACTGCTCATATACTGGTCAACTACTAATATCATACTGATCAGCTACTGATATACTGGTCAATACTTACATCATACTGATCAGCTACTGATATACTGGTCACCTACTGACATCATACTGATCAACTACTGACATACTGGTCAGCTACTGATATACTGGTCAACTACTGACATCATACTGATCAGCTACTGATATACTGGACAACTACTGACATCATACTGATCAACTACTGACATCATACTGGTCAGCTACTGATATACTGATCAACTACTGACATCATACTGATCAGCTACTGATATAATGGTCAACTATTGACATCATACTGATCAGCTACTGATATACTGGTCAACTGCTGACATCATGCTGATCAGCTATTGATATACTGGTCAATTACCGACATCATACTGATCAGCTACTGATATACCGGTCAATTACTGACATTATACTGATCAGCTATTGATATACTGGTCAATTACCGATATCATACTGATCAGCTACTGATATACCGGTCAAATACTGACATCATACTGATTAGCTACTGATATACTGGTAAACTACTGACATCATACTGATCAACTACTGACATCATACTAATCAACTACTGATATCGTACTGGTCAGCTACTGATATACTGGTCAACTACTGACATCATACTGTTCATCTACTGATATACTGGTCAACTATTGACATCATACTGATCAGCTACTGATATCCTGGTCAACTACTGACATCATACTGATCAGCTACTGATATACTGGTCACCTACTGACATCATGCTAATCAGTTACTGATATACTGGTCAACTACTGACATCATACTGATCAGCTATTGATATACTGGTCAACTGCTGACATCATACTGATCAGCTACTAATATATTGGTCAACTACTGAAATCATACTGATCAATTACTGACATCATACTGGTCACCTACTGATATACTGGTCAATTACTGACATCATATTGGTCAGCTACTGATCAGCTTCTGATATACTGGTCAACTACTGACATCATACTGATCAGCTACTGATATACTGGTCAACTACTGCCATCATACTGATCAGCTACTGATATACTGCTCAACTACTGACATCATACTGATCAGCTACTGATATACTGGTAAACTACTGACATCATACTGATCAACTACTGACATTATACCGGTCAGCTACTGATATACTGGTCAACTACTGACATCATACTGATCAGCTACTGATATACCGGTCAACTACTGACATCATACTGATCAGCTACTGATATACTGGTCAACTACTGACATCATACTGATCAGCTACTGATATACTGATTAACTAATGACATCATACTGTTCAGCTACTGATATGCTGGTCAACTACTGACATCATACTGATCAACTACTGACATCATACTGATCAGCTGCTGATATACTGGTCAATTACTGACATCATGCTGATCAAATACTGACATCATACTGGTCAGCTACTGATATACCGGTCAACTACTGACATCATACTGATAAGCTACTGATATACTGGTCAACTACTGACATCATGCTGATCAGCTACTGATATACTGGTCAACTACTGACATCATACTGATCAAATACTGACATCATACTGGTCATATACTGATATACTGGTCAACTACTGACATCATACTGAACAGCTACTGATATACTGGTCAACTACTGACATCATACTGATCAGCTACTGATATACTGGTCAACTACTGATATCATACTGATCAGATACTGATATACTGGTCAACTACTGACATCATACTGATCAGCTACTGATATACTGGTCAACTGCTGACATCATACTGATCAGCAACTGATATACTGATCAACTACTGACATCATACTGATTTGCTACTGATATACTGGTAAACTACTGACATCATACTGATCAACTACTGACATCATATTGGTCAACTACTGACATCATACTGATCAGCTACTGATGTACTGGTCAACTACTGACATCATACTGATCAGCTATTGATATACTGATCAACTACTGATATCATACTGATCAGCTACTGGTATACTGATCAACTATTGACATCATACTGATCAACTACTGACATCATACTGATCAGCTACTGATATAATGATCAACTACTGACATCATACTGATCAACTACTGATATACTGGTCAACTACTGACATCATACTGATCAGCTACTGATATACTAGTCAACTGCTGACATCATGCTGATCAGCTACTGATATACTGGTCAACTACTGACATCATACTGATCAGCTACTGATATACTGGTCAACTACTGACATCATACTGATCAGCTACTCATATACTGTTCAACTACTAACATCATACTGATCAGCTACTGATATACTGGTCAATTACTGGCATCATACTGATCAGCTACTGATATACTGGTCAACTACTGACATCATACTGATCAGCTACTGATATACTGGTCAATTACTGGCATCATATTGATCAGCTACTGATATACTGATCAACTACTGACATCATACTGATCAGCTACTCATATACTGTTCAACTACTAATATCATACTGATCAGCTACTGATATACTGGTCAATACTTACATCATACTGATCAGCTACTGATATACTGGTCAACTACTGACATCATACTGATCAAGTACTGACATCATACTGGTCAGCTACTGATATACTGGTCAACTACTGACATCATACTGAACAGCTACTGATATACTGGTCAACTATTGACATCATACTGATCAGCTACTGATATACTGGTCAACTACTGACATCATACTGATCAGCTATTGATATACTGATCAACTACTGAAATCATACTGATCAGCTACTGGTATACTGATCAACTATTGACATCATACTGATCAACTACTGACATCATACTGATCAGCTACTGATATAATGATCAACTACTGACATCATACTGATCAACTACTGACATCATACTTATCAGCTACTGACATACTGGTCAACTACTGACATCATACTGATCGACTACTGATATACTGGTCAATTGCTGACATCATGCTGATCAGCTACTGATATACTGGTCAACTACTGACATCATACTGATCAGCTACTGATATACTGGACAACTACTGACATCATACTGATCAGCTACTAATATACTGATCAACTACTGAGATCATACTGCTCAGCTACTGATATACTGGTTAACTACTGACATCATACTGATCAGCTACTCATATACTGGTCAACTACTAACATCATACTGATCAGCTACTGATATACAGGTCAATACTAACATCATACTGATCAGCTACTGATATACTGGTCAACTACTGGCATCATACTGATCAGCTACTGATATACTGGTCAACTACTGACATCATACTGATCAACTACTCATATACTGGTCAACTACTAATATCATACTGATCAGCTATTGATATACTGGTCAACTGCTGACATCATACTGATCAGCTACTGATATACTGGTCAACTACTGACATCATACTGATCAACTACTCATATACTGGTCAACTACTAATATCATACTGATCAGCTATTGATATACTGGTCAACTACTGACATCATACTGATCAACTACTCATATACTGGTCAACTACTGACATCATACTGAACAGCTACTGATATACTGGTCAACTACTGACATCATACTGATCAGCTACTGATATACTGGTCAACTACTGATATCATACTGATCAGATACTGATATACTGGTCAACTACTGACATCATACTGATCAGCTACTGATATACTGGTCAACTGCTGACATCATACTGATCAGCTACTGATATACTGATCAACTACTGACATCATACTGATTTGCTACTGATATACTGGTAAACTACTGACATCATACTGATCAACTACTGACATCATATTGGTCAACTACTGACATCATACTGATCAGCTACTGATGTACTGGTCAACTACTGACATCATACTGATCAGCTATTGATATACTGATCAACTACTGACATCATACTGATCAGCTACTGGTATACTGATCAGCTATTGACATCATACTGATCAACTACTGACATCATACTGATCAGCTACTGATATAATGATCAACTACTGACATCATACAGATCAACTACTGATATACTGGTCAACTACTGACATCATGCTGATCAGCTACTGATATACTGGTCAACTATTGACATCATACTGATCAGCTACTGATATACTGGTCAACTACTGACATCATACTGATCAGCTACTCATATACTGTTCAACTACTAACATCATATTGATCAGCTACTGATATACTGGTCAATTACTGGCATCATACTGATCAGCTACTGATATACTGGTCAACTACTGACATCATACTGATCAGCTACTGATATACTGGTCAATTACTGGCATCATATTGATCAGCAACTGATATACTGGTCAATTACTGACATCATACTGATCAACTGCTCATATACTGGTCAACTACTAATATCATACTGATCAGCTACTGATATACTGGTCAATACTTACATCATACTGATCAGCTACTGATATACTGGTCAACTACTGACATCATACTGATCAAGTACTGACATCATACTGGTCAGCTACTGATATACTGGTCAACTACTGACATCATACTGAACAGCTACTGATATACTGGTCAACTATTGACATCATACTGATCAGCTACTGATATACTGGTCAACTACTGACATCATACTGATCAGCTATTGATATACTGATCAACTACTGAAATCATAGTGATCAGCTACTGGTATACTGATCAACTATTGACATCATACTGATCAACTACTGACATCATACTGATCAGCTACTGATATAATGATCAACTACTGACATCATACTGATCGACTACTGACATCATACTTATCAGCTACTGATTTACTGGTCAACTACTGACATCATACTGATCGACTACTGATATACTGGTCAATTGCTGACATCATGCTGATCAGCTACTGATATACTGGTCAACTACTGACATCATACTGATCAGCTACTGATATACTGGACAACTGCTGACATCATACTGATCAGCTACTAATATACTGATCAACCACTGAGATCATACTGCTCAGCTACTGATATACTGGTTAACTACTGACATCATACTGATCAGCTACTCATATACTGGTCAACTACTAACATCATACTGATCAGCTCCTGATATACAGGTCAATACTAACATCATACTGATCAGCTACTGATATACTGGTCAACTACTGGCATCATACTGATCAGCTACTGATATACTGGTCAACTACTGACATCATACTGATCAACTACTCATATACTGGTCAACTACTAATATCATACTGATCAGCTATTGATATACTGGTCAACTGCTGACATCATACTGATCAGCTACTGATATACTGGTCAATTACTGACATCATACTGATCAACTGCTCATATACTGGTCAAATACTAATATCATACTGATCAGCTACTGATATACTGGTCAATACTTACATCATACTGATCAGCTACTGATATACTGGTCAACTACTGACATCATACTGATCAACTACTGACATACTGGTCAGCTACTGATATACTGGTCAACTACTGACATCATACTGATCAGCTACTGATATACTGGACAACTACTGACATCATACTGATCAACTACTGACATCATACTGGTCAGCTACTGATATACTGATCAACTACTGACATCATACTGATCAGCTACTGATATAATGGTCAACTATTGACATCATACTGATCAGCTACTGATATACTGGTCAACTACTGACATCATGCTTATCAGCTACTGATATACTGGTCAACTGCTGACATCATGCTGATCAGCTATAGATATACTGGTCAATTACCGACATCATACTGATCAGCTACTGATATACCGGTCAATTACTGACATTATACTGATCAGCTATTGATATACTGGTCAATTACCGATATCATACTGATCAGCTACTGATATACCGGTCAATTACTGACATCATACTGATTAGCTACTGATATACTGGTAAACTACTGACATCATACTGATCAACTACTGACATCATACTAATCAACTACTGATATCGTACTGGTCAGCTACTGATATACTGGTCAACTATTGACATCATACTGATCAGCTACTGATACCCTGGTCAACTACTGACATCATACTGATCAGCTACTGATATACTGGTCACCTACTGACATCATGCTAATCAGTTACTGATATACTGGTCAACTACTGACATCATACTGATCAGCTATTGATATACTGGTCAACTGCTGACATCATACTGATCAGCTACTAATATATTGGTCAACTACTGAAATCATACTGATCAATTACTGACATCATACTGGTCACCTACTGATATACTGGTCAATTACTGACATCATATTGGTCAGCTACTGATCAGCTTCTGATATACTGGTCAACTACTGACATCATACTGATCAGCTACTGATATACTGGTCAACTACTGCCATCATACTGATCAGCTACTGATATACTGCTCAACTACTGACATCATACTGATCAGCTACTGATATACTGGTAAACTACTGACATCATACTGATCAACTACTGACATTATACCGGTCAGCTACTGATATACTGGTCAACTACTGACATCATACTGATCAGCTACTGATATACCGGTCAACTACTGACATCATACTGATCATCTACTGATATACTGGTCAACTACTGACATCATACTGATCAGCTACTGATATACTGATTAACTAATGACATCATACTGTTCAGCTACTGATATGCTGGTCAACTACTGACATCATACTGATCAACTACTGACATCATACTGATCAGCTGCTGATATACTGGTCAATTACTGACATCATGCTGATCAAATACTGACATCATACTGGTCAGCTACTGATATACCGGTCAACTACTGACATCATACTGATAAGCTACTGATATACTGGTCAACTACTGACATCATGCTGATCAGCTACTGATATACTGGTCAACTACTGACATCATACTGATCAAATACTGACATCATACTGGTCATATAATGATATACTGGTCAACTACTGACATCATACTGAACAGCTACTGATATACTGGTCAACTACTGACATCATACTGATCAGCTACTGATATACTGGTCAACTACTGATATCATACTGATCAGATACTGATATACTGGTCAACTACTGACATCATACTGATCAGCTACTGATATACTGGTCAACTACTGACATCATACTGATCAGCTACTGATATACTGATCAACTACTGACATCATACTGATTTGCTACTGATATACTGGTAAACTACTGACATCATACTGATCAACTACTGACATCATATTGGTCAACTACTGACATCATACTGATCAGCTACTGATGTACTGGTCAACTACTGACATCATACTGATCAGCTATTGATATACTGATCAACTACTGACATCATACTGATCAGCTACTGGTATACTGATCAACTATTGACATCATACTGATCAACTACTGACATCATACTGATCAGCTACTGATATAATGATCAACTACTGACATCATACTGATCAACTACTGATATACTGGTCAACTACTGACATCATACTGATCAGCTACTGATATACTGGTCAACTGCTGACATCATGCTGATCAGCTACTCATATACTGGTCAACTACTGACATCATACTGATCAGCTACTGATATACTGGTCAACTACTGACATCATACTGATCAGCTACTCATATACTGTTCAACTACTAACATCATACTGATCAGTTACTGATATACTGGTCAATTACTGGCATCATACTGATCAGCTACTGATATACTGGTCAACTACTGACATCATACTGATCAGCTACTGATATACTGGTCAATTACTGGCATCATATTGATCAGTTACTGATATACTGGTCAACTACTGACATCATACTGATCAGCTACTGATATACTGTTCAACTACTAATATCATACTGATCAGCTACTGATATACTGGTCAATACTTACATCATACTGATCAGCTACTGATATACTGGTCAACTACTGACATCATACTGATCAAGTACTGACATCATACTGGTCAGCTACTGATATACTGGTCAACTACTGACATCATACTGAACAGCTACTGATATACTGGTCAACTATTGACATCATACTGATCAGCTACTGATATACTGGTCAACTACTGACATCATACTGATCAGCTATTGATATACTGATCAACTACTGAAATCATACTGATCAGCTACTGGTATACTGATAAACTATTCACATCATACTGATCAACTACTGACATCATACTGATCAGCTACTGATATAATGATCAACTACTGACATCATACTGATCAACTACTGACACCATACTTATCAGCTACTGATTTACTGGTCAACTACTGACATCATACTGATCGACTACTGATATACTGGTCAATTGCTGACATCATGCTGATCAGCTACTGATATACTGGTCAACTACTGACATCATACTGATCAGCTACTGATATACTGGACAACTACTGACATCATACTGATCAGCTACTAATATACTGATCAACTACTGAGATCATACTGCTCAGCTACTGATATACTGGTTAACTACTGACATCATACTGATCAGCTACTCATATACTGGTCAACTACTAACATCATACTGATCAGCTACTGATATACAGGTCAATACTAACATCATACTGATCAGCTACTGATATACTGGTCAACTACTGGCATCATACTGATCAGCTACTGATATACTGGTCAACTACTAATATCATACTGATCAGCTATTGATATACTGGTCAACTGCTGACATCATACTGATCAGCTACTGATATACTGGTCAACTACTGACATCATACTGATCAACTACTCATATACTGGTCAACTGCTAATATCATACTGATCAGCTATTGATATACTGGTCAACTACTGACATGATACTGATCAACTACTCATATACTGGTCAACTACTGACATCATACTGAACAGCTACTGATATACTGGTCAACTACTGACATCATACTGATCAGCTACTGATATACTGGTCAACTACTGATATCATACTGATCAGATACTGATATACTGGTCAACTACTGACATCATACTGATCAGCTACTGATATACTGGTCAACTGCTGACATCATACTGATCAGCTACTGATATACTGATCAACTACTGACATCATACTGATTTGCTACTGATATACTGGTAAACTACTGACATCATACTGATCAACTACTGACATCATATTGGTCAACTACTGACATCATACTGATCAGCTATTGATATACTGATCAACTACTGACATCATACTGATCAGCTACTGGTATACTGATCAGCTATTGACATCATACTGATCAACTACTGACATCATACTGATCAGCTACTGATATAATGATCAACTACTGACATCATACAGATCAACTACTGATATACTGGTCAACTACTGACATCATACTGATCAGCTACTGATATACTGGTCAATTGCTGACATCATGCTGATCAGCTACTGATATACTAGTCAACTACTGACATCATACTGATCAGCTACTGATATACTGGTCAACTACTGACATCATACTGATCAGCTACTCATATACTGTTCAACTACTAACATCATATTGATCAGCTACTGATATACTGGTCAACTACTGGCATCATACTGATCAGCTACTGATATACTGGTCAACTACTGACATCATACTGATCAGCTACTGATATACTGGTCAATTACTGGCATCATATTGATCAGCTACTGATATACTGGTCAACTACTGACATCATACTGATCAACTGCTCATATACTGGTCAACTACTAATATCATACTGATCAGCTACTGATATACTGGTCAATACTTACATCATACTGATCAGCTACTGATATACTATTCAACTACTGACATCATACTGATCAAGTACTGACATCATACTGGTCAACTACTGATATACTGGTCAACTACTGACATCATACTGGTCAACTACTGATATACTGGTCAACTACTGACATCATACTGAACAGCTACTGATATACTGGTCAACTATTGACATCATACTGATCAGCTTCTGATATACTGGTCAACTACTGACATCATACTGATCAGCTATTGATATACTGATCAACTACTGAAATCATAGTGATCAGCTACTGGTATACTGATCAACTATTGACATCATACTGATCAACTACTGACATCATACTGATCAGCTACTGATATAATGATTAACTACTGACATCATACTGATCAAATACTGACATCATACTTATCAGCTACTGATTTACTGGTCAACTACTGACATCATACTGATCGACTACTGATATACTGGTCAATTGCTGACATCATGCTGATCAGCTACTGATATACTGGTCAACTACTGACATCATACTGATCAGCTACTGATATACTGGACAACTGCTGACATCATACTGATCAGCTACTAATATACTGATCAACTACTGAGATCATACTGCTCAGCTACTGATATACTGGTTAACTACTGACATCATACTGATCAGCTACTCATATACTGGTCAACTACTAACATCATACTGATCAGCTACTGATATACAGGTCAATACTAACATCATACTGATCAGCTACTGATATACTGGTCAACTACTGGCATCATACTGATCAGCTACTGATATACTGGTCAACTACTGACATCATACTGATCAACTACTCATATACTGGTCAACTACTAATATCATACTGATCAGCTATTGATATACTGGTCAACTGCTGACATCATACTGATCAGCTACTGATATACTGGTCAACTACTGACATCATACTGATCAACTACTCATATACTGGTCAACTACTAATATCATACTGATCAGCTATTGATATACTGGTCAACTACTGACATCATACTGATCAACTACTCATATACTGGTCAACTACTGACATCATACTGAACAGCTACTGATATACTGGTCAACTACTGACATCATACTGATCAGCTACTGATATACTGGTCAATTACTGATATCATACTGATCAGATACTGATATACTGGTCAACTACTGACATCATACTGATCAGCTACTGATATACTGGTCAACTGCTGACATCATACTGATCAGCTACTGATATACTGATCAACTACTGACATCATACTGATTTGCTACTGATATACTGGTAAACTACTGACATCATACTGATCAACTACTGACATCATATTGGTCAACTACTGACATCATACTGATCAGCCACTGATGTACTGGTCAACTACTGACATCATACTGATCAGCTATTGATATACTGATCAACTACTGACATCATACTGATCAGCTACTGGTATACTGATCAGCTATTGACATCATACTGATCAACTACTGACATCATACTGATCAGCTACTGATATAATGATCAACTACTGACATCATACAGATCAACTACTGATATACTGGTCAACTACTGACATCATACTGATCAGCTACTGATATACTGGTCAATTGCTGACATCATGCTGATCAGCTACTGATATACTGGTCAACTACTGACATCATACTGATCAGCTACTGATATACTGGTCAACTACTGACATCATACTGATCAGCTACTCATATACTGTTCAACTACTAACATCATATTGATCAGCTACTGATATACTGGTCAATTACTGGCATCATACTGATCAGCTACTGATATACTGGCCAACTACTGACATCATACTGATCAGCTACTGATATACTGGTCAATTACTGGCATCATATTGATCAGCTACTGATATACTGGTCAACTACTGATATCATATTGATCAACTGCTCATATACTGGTCAACTACTAATATCATACTGATCAGCTACTGATATACTGGTCAATACTTACATCATACTGATCAGCTACTGATATACTGGTCAACTACTGACATCATACTGATCAAGTACTGACATCATACTGGTCAGCTACTGATATACTGGTCAACTACTGACATCATACTGAACAGCTACTGATATACTGGTCAACTATTGACATCATACTGATCAGCTACTGATATACTGGTCAACTACTGACATCATACTGATCAGCTATTGATATACTGATCAACTACTGAAATCATAGTTATCAGCTACTGGTATACTGATCAACTATTGACATCATACTGATCAACTACTGACATCAAACTGATCAGCTACTGATATAATGATCAACTACTGACATCATACTGATCAACTACTGACATCATACTTATCAGCTACTGATTTACTGGTCAACTACTGACATCATACTGATCGACTACTGATATACTGGTCAATTGCTGACATCATGCTGATCAGCTACTGATATACTGGTCAATTACTGACATCATACTGATCAGCTACTGATATACTGGACAACTGCTGACATCATACTGATCAGCTACTAATATACTGATCAACTACTGAGATCATACTGCTCAGCTACTGATATACTGGTTAACTACTGACATCATACTGATCAGCTACTCATATACTGGTCAACTACTAACATCATACTGATCAGCTACTGATATACAGGTCAATACTAACATCATACTGATCAGCTACTGATATACTGGTCAACTACTGGCATCATACTGATCAGCTACTGATATACTGGTCAACTACTTACATCATACTGATCAACTACTCATATACTGGTCAACTACTAATATCATACTGATCAGCTATTGATATACTGGTCAACTGCTGACATCATACTGATCAGCTACTGATATACTGGTCAACTACTGACATCATACTGATCAACTACTCATATACTGGTCAACTACTAATATCATACTGATCAGCTATTGATATACTGGTCAACTACTGACATCATACTGATCAACTACTCATATACTGGTCAACTACTGACATCATACTGAACAGCTACTGATATACTGGTCAACTACTGACATCATACTGATCAGCTACTGATATACTGGTCAACTACTGATATCATACTGATCAGCTACTGATATACTGGTCAACTACTGACATCATACTGATCAGCTACTGATATACTGGTCAACTGCTGACATCATACTGATCAGCTACTGATATACTGATCAACTACTGACATCATACTGATTTGCTACTGATATACTGGTAAACTACTGACATCATACTGATCAACTACTGACATCATATTGGTCAACTACTGACATCATACTGATCAGCTACTGATGTACTGGTCAACTACTGACATCATACTGATCAGCTATTGATATACTGATCAACTACTGACATCATACTGATCAGCTACTGGTATACTGATCAGCTATTGACATCATACTGATCAACTACTGACATCATACTGATCAGCTACTGATATAATGATCAACTACTGACATCATACAGATCAACTACTGATATACTGGTCAACTACTGACATCATACTGATCAGCTACTGATATACTGGTCAATTGCTGACATCATGCTGATCAGCTACTGATATACTGGTCAACTACTGACATCATACTGATCAGCTACTGATATACTGGTCAACTACTGACATCATACTGATCAGCTACTCATATACTGTTCAACTACTAACATCATATTGATCAGCTACTGATATACTGGTCAATTACTGGCATCATACTGATCAGCTACTGATATACTGGCCAACTACTGACATCATACTGATCAGCTACTGATATACTGGTCAATTACTGGCATCATATTGATCAGCTACTGATATACTGGTCAACTACTGATATCATATTGATCAACTGCTCAAATACTGGTCAACTACTAATATCATACTGATCAGCTACTGATATACTGGTCAATACTTACATCATACTGATCAGCTACTGATATACTGGTCAACTACTGACATCATACTGATCAAGTACTGACATCATACTGGTCAGCTACTGATATACTGGTCAACTACTGACATCATACTGAACAGCTACTGATATACTGGTCAACTATTGACATCATACTGATCAGCTACTGATATACTGGTCAACTACTGACATCATACTGATCAGCTATTGATATACTGATCAACTACTGAAATCATAGTGATCAGCTACTGGTATACTGATCAACTATTGACATCATACTGATCAACTACTGACATCAAACTGATCAGCTACTGATATAATGATCAACTACTGACATCATACTGATCAACTACTGACATCATACTTATCAGCTACTGATTTACTGGTCAACTACTGACATCATACTGATCGACTACTGATATACTGGTCAATTGCTGACATCATGCTGATCAGCTACTGATATACTGGTCAACTACTGACATCATACTGATCAGCTACTGATATACTGGACAACTGCTGACATCATACTGATCAGCTACTAATATACTGATCAACTACTGAGATCATACTGCTCAGCTACTGATATACTGGTTAACTACTGACATCATACTGATCAGCTACTCATATACTGGTCAACTACTAACATCTTACTGATCAGCTACTGATATACAGGTCAATACTAACATCATACTGATCAGCTACTGATATACTTGTCAACTACTGGCATCATACTGATCAGCTACTGATATACTGGTCAACTACTGACATCATACTGATCAACTACTCATATACTGGTCAACTACTAATATCATACTGATCAGCTATTGATATACTGGTCAACTGCTGACATCATACTGATCAGCTACTGATATACTGGTCAACTACTGACATCATACTGATCAACTACTCATATACTGGTCAACTACTAATATCATACTGATCAGCTATTGATATACTGGTCAACTACTGACATCATACTGATCAACTACTCATATACTGGTCAAATACTAATATCATACTGATCAGCTACTGATATACTGGTCAACCACTGACATCATACTGATCAGCTACTGATATACTGGACAACTACTGACATCTTACTGATCAGCTACTGATATATTGATCAACTACTGACATCATACTGCTCAGCTTCTGATATACTGATCAACTACTGACATCATACTGCTCAGCTACTGATATACTGGTTAACTACTGACATCATACTGATCAGCTACTCATATACTGGTCAATACTAACATCATACTGATCAGCTACTGATATACTGGTCAACTACTGGCATCATACTGATCAGCTACTGATATACTGGTCGACTACTGACATCATACTGATCAACTACTCATATACTGGTCAACTACTATATCATACTGATCAGCTACTGAAATACTGGTCAATACTTACATCATACTGATCAGCTACTGATATACTGGTCAACTACTGACATCATACTGATCAACTACTGACATCATACTGGTCAGCTACTGATATACTGGTCAACTACTGACATCATACTGATCAGTTACTGATATACTGGTCAACTATTGACATCATACTAATCAGCTACTGATATACTGGTCAACTACTGACATCATGCTTATCAGCTACTGATATACTGGTCAACTGCTGACATCATGCTGATCAGCTATTGATATACTGGTCAATTACCGACATCATACTGATCAGCTACTGATATACCGGTCAATTACTGACATCATACTGATCAGCTATTGATATACTGGTCAATTACCGACATCATACTGATCAGCTACTGATATACTGGTAAACTACTGACATCATACTGATCAACTACTGACATCATACTGGTCAACTACTGACATCATACTGGTCAGCTACTGATATACTGGTCATCTACTGACATCATACTGATCAGCTATTGATATACTGATCAACTACTGACATCATACTGATCAGCTACTGGTATACTGATCAGCTATTGACATCATACTGATCAACTACTGACATCATACTGATCAGCTACTGATATAATGATCAACTACTGACATCATACAGATCAACTACTGATATACTGGTCAACTACTGACATCATACTGATCAGCTACTGATATACTGGTCAATTGCTGACATCATGCTGATCAGCTACTGATATACTGGTCAACTACTGACATCATACTGATCAGCTACTGATATACTGGTCAACTACTGACATCATACTGATCAGCTACTCATATACTGTTCAACTACTAACATCCTATTGATCAGCTACTGATATACTGGTCAATTACTGGCATCATACTGATCAGCTACTGATATACTGGTCAACTACTGACATCATACTGATCAGCTACTGATATACTGGTCAATTACTGGCATCATATTGATCAGCTACTGATATACTGGTCAACTACTGACATCATACTGATCAACTGCTCATATACTGGTCAACTACTAATATCATACTGATCAGCTACTGATATACTGGTCAATACTTACATCATACTGATCAGCTACTGATATACTATTCAACTACTGACATCATACTGATCAAGTACTGACATCATACTGGTCAGCTACTGATATACTGGTCAACTACTGACATCATACTGAACAGCTACTGATATACTGGTCAACTATTGACATCATACTGATTAGCTACTGATATACTGGTCAACTACTGACATCATACTGATCAGCTATTGATATACTGATCAACTACTGAAATCATAGTGATCAGCTACTGGTATACTGATCAACTATTGACATCATACTGATCAACTACTGACATCATACTGATCAGCTACTGATATAATGATCAACTACTGACATCATACTGATCAACTACTGACATCATACTTATCAGCTACTGATTTACTGGTCAACTACTGACATCATACTGATCGACTACTGATATACTGGTCAATTGCTGACATCATGCTGATCAGCTACTGATATATTGGTCAACTACTGACATCATACTGATCAGCTACTGATATACTGGACAACTGCTGACATCATACTGATCAGCTACTAATATACTGATCAACTACTGAGATCATACTGCTCAGCTACTGATATACTGGTTAACTACTGACATCATACTGATCAGCTACTCATATACTGGTCAACTACTAACATCATACTGATCAGCTACTGATATACAGGTCAATACTAACATCATACTGATCAGCTACTGATATACTGGTCAACTACTGGCATCATACTGATCAGCTACTGATATACTGGTCAACTACTGACATCATACTGATCAACTACTCATATACTGGTCAACTACTAATATCATACTGATCAGCTATTGATATACTGGTCAACTGCTGACATCATACTGATCAGCTACTGATATACTGGTCAACTACTGACATCATACTGATCAACTACTCATATACTGGTCAACTACTAATATCATACTGATCAGCTATTGATATACTGGTCAACTACTGACATCATACTGATCAACTACTCATATACTGGTCAACTACTGACATCATACTGAACAGCTACTGATATACTGGTCAACTACTGACATCATACTGATCAGCTACTGATATACTGGTCAACTACTGATATCATACTGATCAGATACTGATATACTGATCAACTACTGACATCATACTGATCAGCTACTGATATACTGGTCAACTGCTGACATCATGCTGATCAGCTACTGATATACTGATCAACTACTGACATCATACTGATTTGCTACTGATATACTGGTAAACTACTGACATCATACTGATCAACTACTGACATCATATTGGTCAACTACTGACATCATACTGATCAGCTACTGATGTACTGGTCAACTACTGACATCATACTGATCAGCTATTGATATACTGATCAACTACTGACATCATACTGATCAGCTACTGGTATACTGATCAGCTATTGACATCATACTGATCAACTACTGACATCATACTGATCAGCTACTGATATAATGATCAACTACTGACATCATACAGATCAACTACTGATATACTGGTCAACTACTAACATCATACTGATCAGCTACTGATATACTGGTCAATTGCTGACATCATGCTGATCAGCTACTGATATACTGGTCAACTACTGACATCATACTGATCAGCTACTGATATACTGGTCAACTACTGACATCATACTGATCAGCTACTCATATACTGTTCAACTACTAACATCATATTAATCAGCTACTGATATACTGGTCAATTACTGGCATCATACTGATCAGCTACTGATATAATGATCAACTACTGACATCATACAGATCAACTACTGATATACTGGTCAATTACTGGCATCATATTGATCAGCTACTGATATACTGGTCAACTACTGATATCATATTGATCAACTGCTCATATACTGGTCAACTACTAATATCATACTGATCAGCTACTGATATACTGGTCAATACTTACATCATACTGATCAGCTACTGATATACTGGTCAACTACTGACATCATACTGATCAAGTACTGACATCATACTGGTCAGCTACTGATATACTGGTCAACTACTGACATCATACTGAACAGCTACTGATATACTGGTCAACTATTGACATCATACTGATCAGCTACTGATATACTGGTCAACTACTGACATCATACTGATCAGCTATTGATATACTGATCAACTACTGAAATCATAGTGATCAGCTACTGGTATACTGATCAACTATTGACATCATACTGATCAACTACTGACATCAAACTGATCAGCTACTGATATAATGATCAACTACTGACATCATACTGATCAACTACTGACATCATACTTATCAGCTACTGATTTACTGGTCAACTACTGACATCATACTGATCGACTACTGATATACTGGTCAATTGCTGACATCATGCTGATCAGCTACTGATATACTGGTCAACTACTGACATCATACTGATCAGCTACTGATATACTGGACAACTGCTGACATCATACTGATCAGCTACTAATATACTGATCAACTACTGAGATCATACTGCTCAGCTACTGATATACTGGTTAACTACTGACATCATACTGATCAGCTACTCATATACTGGTCAACTACTAACATCTTACTGATCAGCTACTGATATACAGGTCAATACTAACATCATACTGATCAGCTACTGATATACTGGTCAACTACTGGCATCATACTGATCAGCTACTGATATACTGGTCAACTACTGACATCATACTGATCAACTACTCATATACTGGTCAACTACTAATATCATACTGATCAGCTATTGATATACTGGTCAACTGCTGACATCATACTGATCAGCTACTGATATACTGGTCAACTACTGACATCATACTGATCAACTACTCATATACTGGTCAACTACTAATATCATACTGATCAGCTATTGATATACTGGTCAACTACTGACATCATACTGATCAACTACTCATATACTGGTCAAATACTAATATCATACTGATCAGCTACTGATATACTGGTCAACCACTGACATCATACTGATCAGCTACTGATATACTGGACAACTACTGACATCTTACTGATCAGCTACTGATATATTGATCAACTACTGACATCATACTGCTCAGCTTCTGATATACTGATCAACTACTGACATCATACTGCTCAGCTACTGATATACTGGTTAACTACTGACATCATACTGATCAGCTACTCATATACTGGTCAATACTAACATCATACTGATCAGCTACTGATATACTGGTCAACTACTGGCAACATACTGATCAGCTACTGATATACTGGTCGACTACTGACATCATACTGATCAACTACTCATATACTGGTCAACTACTAAATCATACTGATCAGCTACTGAAATACTGGTCAATACTTACATCATACTGATCAGCTACTGATATACTGGTCAACTACTGACATCATACTGATCAAATACTGACATCATACTGGTCAGCTACTGATATACTGGTCAACTACTGACATCATACTGATCAGTTACTGATATACTGGTCAACTATTGACATCATACTAATCAGCTACTGATATACTGGTCAACTACTGACATCATGCTTATCAGCTACTGATATACTGGTCAACTGCTGACATCATGCTGATCAGCTATTGATATACTGGTCAATTACCGACATCATACTGATCAGCTACTGATATACCGGTCAATTACTGACATCATACCGATCAGCTATTGATATACTGGTCAATTACCGACATCATACTGATCAGCTACTGATATACTGGTAAACTACTGACATCATACTGATCAACTACTGACATCATACTGGTCAACTACTGACATCATACTGGTCAGCTACTGATATACTGGTCATCTACTGACATCATACTGATCAGCTATTGATATACTGATCAACTACTGACATCATACTGATCAGCTACTGGTATACTGATCAACTATTGACATCATACTGATCAACTACTGACATCATACTGATCAGCTACTGATATAATGATCAACTACTGACATCATACTGATCAACTACTGATATACTGGTCAACTACTGACATCATACTGATCAGCTACTGATATACTGGTCAACTGCTGACATCATGCTGATCAGCTACTGATATACTGGTCAACTACTGACATCATACTGATCAGCTACTGATATACTGGTCAACTACTGACATCATACTGATCAGCTACTCATATACTGTTCAACTACTAACATCATACTGATCAACTACTCATATACTGGTCAATTACTGGCATCATACTGATCAGCTACTGATATACTGGTCAACTACTGACATCATACTGATCAACTACTCATATACTGGTCAACTCTAATATCATACTGATCAGCTACTGATATACTGGTCAATACTTACATCATACTGATCAGCTACTGATATACTGGTCAACTACTGACATCATACTGATCAACTACTGACATACTGGTAAGCTACTGATATACTGGTCAACTACTGACATCATACTGATCAGCTACTGATTTACTGGTCAACTACTGACTTCATACTGATCAACTTCTGACATCATACTGGTCAGCTACTGATATACTGGTCAACTACTGACATCATACTGATCAGCTACTGATATACTGGTCAACTATTGACATCATACTGATCAGCTACTGATATACTGTTCAACTACTGACATCATGCTTATCAGCTACTGATATACTGTTCAACTGCTGACATCATGCTGATCAGCTATTGATATACTGGTCAATTACCGACATCATACTGATCAGCTACTGATATACTGGTCAACTACTGACATCATGCTTATCAGCTACTGATATACTGGTCAACTGCTGACATCATGCTGATCAGCTATTGATATACTGGTCAATTACCGACATCATACTGATCAGCTACTGATATACCGGTCAATTACTGACATCATACTGATCAGCTATTGATATACTGGTCAATTACCGACATCATACTGATCAGCTACTGATATACCGGTCAACTACCGACATTATACTGATCAGCTACTGATATACTGGTCAACTACCGACATCATACTGATCAGCTACTGATATACTGATCAGCTGCTGATATACTGGTCAACTACCGACATACTGATCAACTACTGACATCATACTGGTCAGCTACTGATATACTGGTTAACTACTGACATCATACTGATCAGCTACTGATATACTGTTCAACTACTGACATCATACTGATCAGCTATTGATATACTGGTCAACTACTGACATCATACTGATCAGCTAATGATATACCGGTCAACTACTGACATCATACTGATCAGCTACTGATATACTGGTCAACTACCGACATACTGATCAACTACTGACATCATACTGGTCAGCTACTGATATACTGGTTAACTACTGACATCATACTGATCAGCTACTGATATACTGGTCAACTACTGACATCATACTGATCAGCTACTGATATACTGGTCAACTACCGACATCATACTGATCAGCTACTGATCAACTACTGACATCATATTGGTCAGCTACTGATCAACTACTGACATCATACTGATCAGCTATTGATATACTGGTCAATTACCGACATCATACACTGATCAGCTAGTGATATACCGGTCAACTGCTGACATCATACTGATCAGCTACTGATATACTGGTCAACTATTGACATCATACTGATCAGCTACTGATATACCGGTCAACTACTGACATCATACAGATCAGCTACTGATATACTGGTCAACTACCGATATCATACTGGTCACTTTATTTAGAACCATGTATTTTTAGTGAGTAAAACATTATATTGTTTCCTCTTATTAATATTCACTGTCGTGTACCCGATAAGGAATGGTCATTTCAAGATGGCAAATTGTACATCATCAAAAAGGTAGGTGTGAAGATTTTGACTATTATCATTCTTTATAGGTTATCTTAATGTCTATGAGTTACACGTTTAGATAGGTCAGTCTTTTTTCTACTTCACCATTAAGTCAGTAAAGCTTGGTCCTTTTGTTTTTATCATAAACTGCCTTCGGTAGTTGATCAATGCAGCGACAAAGATATCGAGGCGTAGAATCCAATTTATTTCACCAATTCCTACTCACATTTTTCTCTGGATCAAATGACTATAATTGTAATTGTTTGCAAATTGATAAGAAAGATATAAAGAGTTGATTTCATAAAATTTATTTAAATAATAATGAATATTTCTTTTAACAAAAATATTTGTATGTAAAAAATGACTCCCTGTCAATACCACAAAGTATAAACCATTACAATATGTGTACAATTGCTGAAAGAGTTCTTAACCAAATTTACCCACATTAGTGTTAAATTCAAAAGATCTAAATTTTAATGTTTCATCCCGATAATTCTGGCAGCAGTGGTCCAATATGGCTTGGTGATTGGAAGTATCAAATTGGCAGTAATAACACTTGTACCTATAGATAAAAGAAACATTGCATAATGAAATGGAAAAGATTATAACAATTTAATAGCAAATAAGGCATTTCGGGTATTTTAAGGCAAGATTGATCATATGAAATAAGAAGATTTACATTAAAGACCACAAACGGAAATGAACTTCAATAATATTATTAATAAGCATAACTAATATGATGGAGACCATTCCTAAACAAAAAAGACCATTCCTTGGCTTGAAAGTCCATTCCTTCACCCAAAACATGAGACCATTCCCATACATTTTTGTCATGTTTTTGTCGTGACCGTTCCGTGACATAAACAAAATTTTCATAGACGTTTTAAGAGGGATACAAGGCTTGTCAAAGGCTGAAATGACATTTGTTGGACAATTCACATGTTTGAATAATTTTGGCATCAACATATTAATATAAAAAGTCACTAGGCGGTAGGAATTGGTGACATAAATTGGATTCTACGCCTCGATATCTTTGTCGCTGCATTGACCAACTACCGAAGGCAGTTTACGATAAAAACAAAAGGATCAAGCTTTACTGACTTAATGGTGAAGTAGTAAAAAGACTGCCCTATCTAAACGTGTAACTCATAGATACCTAAGATAACCTATAAAGAACGATAATAGTCAAAATCTTCACACCTACCTTTTTGATGATGTGCAATCCGCCATCTTGAAATGACCATTCCTTATCGGGTACACGACAGTGATATTGTGAATTAAATATTTGTACCACCCACGTCATATCTGTTACATGATATTTACGTCACGCTTATTGTCATTTGTATTGTTTGTTATTGGTTTTAAACGTTGGTAAAACGGTGAACAATTATTGATCAATAAGTATCAAACAGCGTAACCTTGGTTTTGGCTTACCAACTGTAATATAAAGCCTACCATGTAAGCTATAAATTTATTATCATTCTCATTCTCTATAGATTACCTGCTAGTAGTTTTTGGTACAGTTGTAACGATTGTATGAATTATTATATAATTCTCTGTATTCTAGAACCACATGAACAATTTCATATGATTTCGTTTTATTCAAGTCTAAATCAATAATTAAAATATTAGATAAGTCAGTTTCTGCATTTATTTTAATCTCTTTTATAAAGTTTGAAGGATGATTTTTCATTAAATTTGTTCATTAAATTGAAAAGTGTTTATAAAAAAAGATAAGTCAGTTTCTGCATTTTTTTTTATCTCTTTAAAGTTTGAAAGGTGATTTTTCACTAAAAATTTTCATTAAATTGAAAAATATTTAAAAAAAATAATAAAAAAAAAAGAAATGTGTATCTAATACCAATCTAAATCCCTGTATAGATGATATCATAAGAAAATATTGAAGATACCAAAGAGGCAATCAGAAGCCAGAAATCAAAGAAGGACAGACCATATAATGGTCAAAAGAAAAAAGACAAAAGAAGAAACAATGATATACAAAACACTACACGAAGCCACTAAAACTGGAGTGAACTCAGGTGCTCTGGAAGGGTTATCAGTTCCTGCTCCAAATGTGGTAAACAATGGAAAGTTAATGTATATTTATCTCTGCTCTTGACAAATTAATGTACGGATTTGCAGCAAAACACATTTTCAGGTATGTAAATGGCAAAGTATATCTAATACATATATAACTATAATTTTGGCGAATTTAGCTAATGTAGTTGTACAACTAAAAAACTAATAAGATATACTGCAATCTCAATCATCACTTCCCAGCAACGCTATTGTAAATACGGCCTCTGATGTCACATACAGGCCGTTAATAGAGGCCGATGTACTGAATATATGAACTTTAACCTTTTACTGTTTTAGGCTTAAAAATGTGTTAAACATATTTTGGGACTTTCGGATATCGAACCAATGCTGTGCTTTTCAAAGTCTATTTTGACTTTCAAAACTTCCATCTAACCAATCGGCTACGGTGACCATACTACTATATGCTATAATTAGTATATTTGACTCTTGATAGCAAGATTTGTAAAAAAAATTATCAACAATTTGTTTAAAAAAGCAATATACAAGACACGGTACAAGTATTTTAGATCTAGCATAATTTATGTTCAGAACTGACGAGTATGTGAACTTTTAAAATGTATTCTCGCAATACAAAAACAACTAACGAACCGACCGCAAGTAATAACAAATCAGACAGACCACAGGTGAAGATTTTGAACATTTGAAAGACCTTGCAATATCTAAATATAAACGATTCTTTTCACTTGAAAGACCTTGAAATATCTAAATATAAACGAGAATCGAAGGGACGTTGATCGATAACAATTTATCGTTTTATTTTTGTTAATTGTTGTCTTATTTGGCTTTCTAAACATTAAAAGTGTAAAAATATATGCCATACCATATATTTTTGCAACAACACTATTATTGTACAAGTTAGATACATTATTATTGAAACAAAAGAATTTGCCCGTATTGGATATAACGGGTTTCTTTTTCCGCATGAGTACTCAGGTGAAGGCCGAGGTGCGTAGCACCAAAGCCGTCACCTGAGTACGAATGCCTAAAAAGAAACCCGTTATATCCAATACGGGCCGCTTCTTTTGTTTCAATAGTACTGTACACGGCTGGTAATCGGCACAAGCAGAACAGTTGGTTCTGCAAAGAAATTCGTGAGAATAACTTCCGGTTTTGGTAGAGGAGAGTTCACGAAGACGCTTCGCAAGGTATGTACATGTCAAAATTGAAATTATCTTTTTTACTGCTCGAATATTGCAAAATCAGAGAATGCTATGCTGTGGCGAATGCTTTCACGATTAAAAACATGCATAGTTTATTCTTGTATATGAAGTGTAACTCTCGCAAAATCAATCGTCCAACGAAAAACATGACGAAAATTGTGACGCTCATACATTTCTAAGTTGTTCTTGACAAAAATGCAAGTTAAATTGTCAATATTTTTTCATCATGGGAGTCTAAATGTAATCGGGGATAAATTCCGATTCGTCAGAAGTAAATTGAAATCTAGATAAATCTACAAACTGTCAATTTTCTCGTTTTCCTGCTTGAGGAGATCGGTTCTGATAGAGCACATTGCGAATGCATGAGGAGATTTACTAGTTTTGGTACGACACATGTAATCCACTGTATAATCACAAATTTTGCATATCTGTCTGGTAATAAATTCACGAACTGATGCCCTTCTTCCCGTCGGGTTTTTAAAAGTATAAAAGTAATATTTCATTGTTCATGGGCAGTCCACCTAGAAAGAAACATTTCATTTAAGGAATCAATTCATAATTGTAACTGCGGTTTCCCATGATTTAACTTGTCATTCTTGATCATTTGTTGTTTCTGACAACTTCCATTGTGTATTGGATACACAAGATTAACTTCCCTTACATTGGAAAAAATTGAAAATGCACTGTAAGATAATTTTATAATCAAGAATAATTAAACTTAATGTGAATCATATCTTTATAATTTCTAATACAAATGATACACTCTAAATTAAATATCATACAGTTGAGAATACCCGGTAATATTAATTTGTGGTTTGTTTTTCTATTATGTAGTGTGTTATGTGTACACACTTGTAAATAAATAAAAAAGGATCTCTGTTAGTAGTGGTTACACGATGTAAAGCACTTTACCGATTTTAAGGATATGTCCACAGTTTAATTGACAACTTGTGTTTAATTTATTCATGACTACTAGCACTAAGTGAATGTTTATTTACGTTAGACCTATGTATGTGCTGAAATCATGTAATATTATAACTTGTGTAGATCTGCGGTGAAGTTTCCGTCATCTTTAGTAAAAAGGTTGCGCCGAATAGATGTGGAAACCCGTTTGAAAGGATATAAATATTTTGAAATTGAAAGAGATTTTTTTAATAAACTTGGTGTCCTGATTGATGAGGATTTTAAATTTGGTGTACTGCTACTTGTTTTTGTTCGTTTCCTTGGCGGTGATACAGGTAATCTATATCGAAATGGTTTTTTGTAAAGAGTCAATGTCAGTCCCCTTTTCCTCTTTCCCTTGAATCCTGACATCTCCTGAAAGTGGACAGAGAATAGTTTATTTTGATTAGAGAATTTATCAGTTTTGTGTTTAAAAGTGTCAATTTATCAATTTTGTTGAAAACAATTAACAAAACTAGCAAATCTCCTCATGCATTCGCAATGTGCTCTATCAGAACCGATCTCCTCATGCATTCGCAATGTGCTCTATCAGAACCGATCTCCTCAAGCAGGAAAACGAGAAAATTGACAGTTTGTAGATTTATCGAGACTTCAATTTACTTCTGACGAATCGGAATTTATCCCCGATTACATTTAGACTCCCATGATGAAAAAATATCGAAAATTTAACTTGTATCTTTGTCATAAACAACTTAGAAATGTAAGAGTGTCACAATTTTCGTTATGTTTTTCGTGGGACGATTGATTTTGCGAGAGTTACGCTTCATATACAAGAATAAACAATGCATGTTTCTAATCGTGAAAGCATTCGCCACAGCATAGCATTCTCTGATTTTGCAATATTCGAGCAGTAAAAAAGAAAATTTCAATTTTTGACATGTACATACCTTGCGAAGCGTCTTCGTGAACTCTCCTCCATCAAAACCGGAAGTTATCCTCACGAATTTCTTTGCAGAACCAACTGTTCTGCTTGTGCCGATTACCAGCCGTGTGTATCCTATACTTAACGCGAGGTAAAATAAATGTTATCAATCGTAAATCCTAATCAAATTTTATTATGTGTAGACAGAGTCGGATTTCCCTATAGGCTCGATAGGCTGAAGCCTAGGGCCTCAACGTTTAGGGGGCCTCCGGCCAAGGTGCATGATAATTTTAACACTGTTATTGGTCTTTCACACTTATGCTGTCATAGCGTACTGTACTTTCAAAACAACCCTTCAGTAATTTTCCTTACACAGTTGCACTCCATTTCAGAATTGCAGAATTTTAAACACCCCTCATCATCTTTGCCTTTGTTGAAATTGATTAAGCACACTTCCATCTTCCTCAACTCGTGAAGTTGGGGAATTGGGAGGGGCCTCACAAGTGGAATAGCCTAGGACCTCTCTTTATCTAAATCCGGCACTGTGTGTAGACTAAATATGTATTAGAGCTCTACCGACTATGTTTTGTTTTTCATTTTATTTCATTTCCCAATTTCTTCATAGTATAATGTTTACATAAACGTTATAGATATGCCAATAAGCAAAGGTTGTAGTATGCAATTCCTTTCTGCACGGACGATTTTGGCAGTTGGTATATAAAGAAAATTTTAGGCGTGCTCGATTAATGAGACTTTCGCTACAAGTGTAATACGACAAACGTTCGTGGTTTATTTGTAGTCCCCCACCCACACAAATCTAGATTAATACCAAAAGCATTTCATCTACTTGTATATATAATGAATTTATTAGTAGTAGAAAGGACAGATTATAGTTATTGATGTTTATAATATTAAATGCGATCTTGTAACGAACGCACAACCTTACAATGTGTTTAGTTTATAGTAGTATAGAGGGACGGTTCAAGTAGTATTTCAGGAGGTGCTACCAGAAGTGACGTCACTCCCGCGCTTTTTTCTTACTATAGTAGTACAACATGTACCATTGTGCATAACCGACATGGCTACCGGATGTGACCTAAGGTCACGTGATCCCTAAGGGGATCCATTGGAAGGGTGTGCGCATGCGCAACCGAAGTTGCGCAACACTCGCCCTAGTGTGGCCTTATCACCGGAAGTGACATTATGAAACTTCACCCGTAGTGACCCCGAAGGCGGTTCCATTGTGTGAGATGCGAGCATGCGCAACCGTAAGTTGCGCAATATCCGCCCTAGTTGGGCCTTTTCACTGGAAGTGACGTCATCAAGCGTCACCCGTATGGCTTCTCCTGGAAGTCACGTGATCGGAAGTGTCCTTGGGGTATTCTCTAGGACGTCCGCATCCTATAAGTAGCATGGCTACGGGAACTAGCCCTTATCATTATCTGCCCCTTTCCCGCCATTTTATTTTCATGGGGAGCACCTTCAATAATAATATTTCTTACAAAAGTTTGTTGTATTCGGATATGTTGTGTAGTACTCCAAGCAGTCTATCACGTTCTCACTGTGAGGGGTACTAAATAACCTAAGAGTCAAATGGTACATTTGGAAATTTTCATCTACAAAATGTGTTTTCAATTTATATTTTTACACTTTTAATGTTTAGAAAAACAAATAAGACCACAATTATCAAAAATAAAACGAAAATTCTTATTGGCATAAGTCCTTTCGATTCTCGTTTATATTTAGATATTTCAAGGTCTTTCAATTGTCCCCAAATATTCACATATGGTCGGTCTGATTTGTAATTACTTGCGGTCAGTTAGTTAGTTGTTTTTTGTTTCTTTTTTGTTTCTTTTTTGTATTGTGAGGATATATTTTAAAAGTTCACGTACTCGTTAGTTCTGAGCATAAAGTATACCAGATTTGAAATACTTGTATTGTGACATGTATATATTAATGAATTACTTATTTAGCCCTTACATGTCCAAAGAGCATGTTTTTAGGCTTTTCAAACCACCTCTCGAGTGCCAACGGCCTATTTATAGGATTTGCGTAAAGCGTCATTCATCGATGACGTTACAGTAAACATGACGTCACTTCGTGAATCCAACCATCGTATTTTAACGGCCCTTTTAAGGGCCAAATAAATATTTCAAAAAGAACTGCAATTCAATGTATAACAATTAAACATCGGACATTGAAAATATGTGACTTACGGCAGGTCGGTGGTTTTCTCAAATATTTAGATGAAAACCTTGATGTAATTTTGAGTAATAATGATGTTATACATAACTGCATTGACGATATTGTTTCGGTGGAGGAGGAAGGAGGAGGTTGGCGAGAATGAGAATGAAGAGGAAGATGAGGAGGAGGGAGGGAGGGACGAGATCTCTTTGGATGTAATTATGACTAACACAGAAATCTTCCATATTTTCCATATCATTTCACAATTCAACCTACTTTTCTTCCGCATTTTCCATATCTTTTCACTATTCAACTTATCTTTCTTCCATATTTTCCGTATCTTTTCAATATTCAACTTACTTTTCTTCTGTATTTCCCATCTCTTTTCACTATTCAACTTATGTTTCTTCCATATATTTCATATCTTTTCACTATTGAACTTGCCTTTCTTCCATATTGTCCATATCTTATCACTATTCGACTTGCCTTTCTTCCATATTTTCCATTTCATTTAACATTTCAACTTACTTTTCTTCCATATTTTCCATATCATTTTACAATTCAACCTACTTTTCTTCCGCATTTTCCATATCTTTTCACTATTCAACTTGGCTTTCTTCCATATTTTCCATATCTTTTCATTATTCAACATACCTTTCTTCCATATTTTCAAGATCATTTCACAATTCAACCTACTTTTCTTCCGCATTTTCCATATCTTTTTACTATTCAACTTACTTTTCCTCAATATTTTCCAAATCTTTTCACTATTCAACTCACGTTTCTTTCATATTCTCCATATCTTTTCACTATTCAACTTATCTTTCTTTCATATTTTCCCTATCTTTTCACTATTCAACTTACTTTTCTTCTGTATTTTCCAAATCTTTTCACTATTCAACTTACTTTTCTTCCATAATTTCCATATCCTTTCACTATTCAACTTACTTTTCTTCCGTATTTTCCATATCTTTTCACTATTCAACCTATGTTTCTTCCATAATTTCCATATCCTTTCACTATTCAACTTACTTTTCTTCCGTATTTTCCATATCTTTTCACTATTCAACTTATGTTTCTTCCATATTTTTCATATCTTTTCACTATTGAACTTGCCTTTCTTCCATATTGTCCATATCTTATCACTATTCGACTTGCCTTTCTTCCATATTTTCCATATCATTTTACAATTCAACCTACTTTTCTTCCGCATTTTCCATATCTTTTCACTATTCAACTTGGCTTTCTTCCATATTTTCCATATCTTTTCATTATTCAACATACCTTTCTTCCATATTTTCAAGATCATTTCACAATTCAACCTACTTTTCTTCCACATTTTCCATATCTTTTTACTATTCAACTTACTTTTCCTCAATATTTTCCAAATCTTTTCACTATTCAACTCACGTTTCTTTCATATTCTCCATATCTTTTCACTATTCAACTTATCTTTCTTTCATATTTTCCCTATCTTTTCACTATTCAACTTACTTTTCTTCAGTATTTTCCAAATCTTTTCACTATTCAACTTACTTTTCTTCCATAATTTCCATATCCTTTCACTATTCAACTTACTTTTCTTCCGTATTTTCCATATCTTTTCACTATTCAACCTATGTTTCTTCCATAATTTCCATATCCTTTCACTATTCAACTTACTTTTCTTCCGTATTTTCCATATCTTTTCACTATTCAACTTATGTTTCTTCCATATTTTTCATATCTTTTCACTATTGAACTTGCCTTTCTTCCATATTGTCCATATCTTATCACTATTCGACTTGCCTTTCTTCCATATTTTCCATATCATTTTACAATTCAACCTACTTTTCTTCCGCATTTTCCATATCTTTTCACTATTCAACTTGGCTTTCTTCCATATTTTCCATATCTTTTCATTATTCAACATACCTTTCTTCCATATTTTCAAGATCATTTCACAATTCAACCTACTTTTCTTCCGCATTTTCCATATCTTTTTACTATTCAACTTACTTTTCCTCAATATTTTCCAAATCTTTTCACTATTCAACTCACGTTTCTTTCATATTCTCCATATCTTTTCACTATTCAACTTATCTTTCTTTCATATTTTCCCTATCTTTTCACTATTCAACTTACTTTTCTTCTGTATTTTCCAAATCTTTTCACTATTCAACTTACTTTTCTTCCATAATTTCCATATCCTTTCACTATTCAACTTACTTTTCTTCCGTATTTTCCATATCTTTTCACTATTCAACCTATGTTTCTTCCATAATTTCCATATCCTTTCACTATTCAACTTACTTTTCTTCCGTATTTTCCATATCTTTTCACTATTCAACTTATGTTTCTTCCATATTTTTCATATCTTTTCACTATTGAACTTGCCTTTCTTCCATATTGTCCATATCTTATCACTATTCGACTTGCCTTTCTTCCATATTTTCCATTTCATTTAACATTTCAACTTACTTTTCTTCCATATTTTCCATATCATTTTACAATTCAACCTACTTTTCTTCCGCATTTTCCATATCTTTTCACTATTCAACTTGGCTTTATTCCATATTTTCCATATCTTTTCATTATTCAACATACCTTTCTTCCATATTTTCAAGATCATTTCACAATTCAACCTACTTTTCTTCCGCATTTTCCATATCTTTTTACTATTCAACTTACTTTTCCTCAATATTTTCCATATCTTTTCACTATTCAACTCACGTTTCTTTCATATTCTCCATATCTTTTCACTATTCAACTTATCTTTCTTTCATATTTTCCCTATCTTTTCACTATTCAACTTACTTTTCTTCTGTATTTTCCAAATCTTTTCACTATTCAACTTACTTTTCTTCCATAATTTCCATATCCTTTCACTATTCAACTTACTTTTCTTCCGTATTTTCCATATCTTTTCACTATTCAACCTATGTTTCTTCCATAATTTCCATATCCTTTCACTATTCAACTTACTTTTCTTCCGTATTTTCCATATCTTTTCACTATTCAACTTATGTTTCTTCCATATTTTTCATATCTTTTCACTATTGAACTTGCCTTTCTTCCATATTGTCCATATCTTATCACTATTCGACTTGCCTTTCTTCCATATTTTCCATTTCATTTAACATTTCAACTTACTTTTCTTCCATATTTTCCATATCATTTTACAATTCAACCTACTTTTCTTCCGCATTTTCCATATCTTTTCACTATTCAACTTGGCTTTATTCCATATTTTCCATATCTTTTCATTATTCAACATACCTTTCTTCCATATTTTCAAGATCATTTCACAATTCAACCTACTTTTCTTCCGCATTTTCCATATCTTTTTACTATTCAACTTACTTTTCCTCAATATTTTCCATATCTTTTCACTATTCAACTCACGTTTCTTTCATATTCTCCATATCTTTTCACTATTCAACTTATCTTTCTTTCATATTTTCCCTATCTTTTCACTATTCAACTTACTTTTCTTCTGTATTTTCCAAATCTTTTCACTATTCAACTTACTTTTCTTCCATAATTTCCATATCCTTTCACTATTCAACTTACTTTTCTTCTGTATTTTCCAAATCTTTTCACTATTCAACTTACTTTTCTTCCATAATTTCCATATCCTTTCACTATTCAACTTACTTTTCTTCCGTATTTTCCATATCTTTTCACTATTCAACTTATGTTTCTTCCATATTTTTCATATCTTTTCACTATTGAACTTGCCTTTCTTCCATATTGTCCATATCTTATCACTATTCGACTTGCCTTTCTTCCATATTTTCCATTTCATTTAACATTTCAACTTACTTTTCTTCCATATTTTCCATATCATTTTACAATTCAACCTACTTTTCTTCCGCATTTTCCATATCTTTTCACTATTCAACTTGGCTTTCTTCCATATTTTCCATATCTTTTCATTATTCAACATACCTTTCTTCCATATTTTCAAGATCATTTCACAATTCAACCTACTTTTCTTCCGCATTTTCCATATCTTTTTACTATTCAACTTACTTTTCCTCAATATTTTCCAAATCTTTTCACTATTCAACTCACGTTTCTTTCATATTCTCCATATCTTTTCACTATTCAACTTATCTTTCTTTCATATTTTCCCTATCTTTTCACTATTCAACTTACTTTTCTTCTGTATTTTCCAAATCTTTTCACTATTCAACTTACTTTTCTTCCATAATTTCCATATCCTTTCACTATTCAACTTACTTTTCTTCCGTATTTTCCATATCTTTTCACTATTCAACCTATGTTTCTTCCATAATTTCCATATCCTTTCACTATTCAACTTACTTTTCTTCCGTATTTTCCATATCTTTTCACTATTCAACTTATGTTTCTTCCATATTTTTCATATCTTTTCACTATTGAACTTGCCTTTCTTCCATATTGTCCATATCTTATCACTATTCGACTTGCCTTTCTTCCATATTTTCCATTTCATTTAACATTTCAACTTACTTTTCTTCCATATTTTCCATATCATTTTACAATTCAACCTACTTTTCTTCCGCATTTTCCATATCTTTTCACTATTCAACTTGTCTTTCTTCCATATTTTCCATATCTTTTCATTATTCAACATACCTTTCTTCCATATTTTCAAGATCATTTCACAATTCAACCTACTTTTCTTCCGCATTTTCCATATCTTTTTACTATTCAACTTACTTTTCCTCAATATTTTCCAAATCTTTTCACTATTCAACTCACGTTTCTTTCATATTCTCCATATCTTTTCACTATTCAACTTATCTTTCTTTCATATTTTCCCTATCTTTTCACTATTCAACTTACTTTTCTTCTGTATTTTCCAAATCTTTTCACTATTCAACTTACTTTTCTTCCATAATTTCCATATCCTTTCACTATTCAACTTACTTTTCTTCCGTATTTTCCATATCTTTTCACTATTCAACTTATGTTTCTTCCATATTTTTCATATCTTTTCACTATTGAACTTGCCTTTCTTCCATATTGTCCATATCTTATCACTATTCGACTTGCCTTTCTTCCATATTTTCCATTTCATTTAACATTTCAACTTACTTTTCTTCCATATTTTCCATATCATTTTACAATTCAACCTACTTTTCTTCCGCATTTTCCATATCTTTTCACTATTCAACTTGGCTTTCTTCCATATTTTCCATATCTTTTCATTATTCAACATACCTTTCTTCCATATTTTCAAGATCATTTCACAATTCAACCTACTTTTCTTCCGCATTTTCCATATCTTTTTACTATTCAACTTACTTTTCCTCAATATTTTCCAAATCTTTTCACTATTCAACTCACGTTTCTTTCATATTCTCCATATCTTTTCACTATTCAACTTATCTTTCTTTCATATTTTCCCTATCTTTTCACTATTCAACTTACTTTTCTTCTGTATTTTCCAAATCTTTTCACTATTCAACTTACTTTTCTTCCATAATTTCCATATCCTTTCACTATTCAACTTACTTTTCTTCCGTATTTTCCATATCTTTTCACTATTCAACCTATGTTTCTTCCATAATTTCCATATCCTTTCACTATTCAACTTACTTCTCTTCCGTATTTTCCATATCTTTTCACTATTCAACTTATGTTTCTTCCATATTTTTCATATCTTTTCACTATTGAACTTGCCTTTCTTCCATATTGTCCATATCTTATCACTATTCGACTTGCCTTTCTTCCATATTTTTCATATCATTTTACAATTCAACCTACTTTTCTTCCGCATTTTCCATATCTTTTCACAATTCAACTTGGCTTTCTTCCAAATTTTCCATATCTTTTCATTATTCAACATACCTTTCTTCCATATTTTCAAGATCATTTCACAATTCAACCTACTTTTCTTCCGCATTTTCCATATCTTTTTACTATTCAACTTACTTTTCCTCAATATTTTCCAAATCTTTTCACTATTCAACTCACGTTTCTTTCATATTCTCCATATCTTTTCACTATTCAACTTATCTTTCTTTCATATTTTCCCTATCTTTTCACTATTCAACTTACTTTTCTTCTGTATTTTCCAAATCTTTTCACTATTCAACTTACTTTTCTTCCATAATTTCCATATCCTTTCACTATTCAACTTACTTTTCTTCCGTATTTTCCATATCTTTTCACTATTCAACCTATGTTTCTTCCATAATTTCCATATCCTTTCACTATTCAACTTACTTTTCTTCTGTATTTTCCATATCTTTTCACTATTCAACTTATGTTTCTTCCATATTTTTCATATCTTTTCACTATTGAACTTGCCTTTCTTCCATATTGTCCATATCTTATCACTATTCGACTTGCCTTTCTTCCATATTTTCCATTTCATTTTACATTTCAACTTACTTTTCCTCAATATTTTCCAAATCTTTTCACTATTCAACTCACGTTTCTTTCATATTCTCCATATCTTTTCACTATTCAACTTATCTTTCTTTCATATTTTCCCTATCTTTTCACTATTCAACTTACTTTTCTTCTGTATTTTCCAAATCTTTTCACTATTCAACTTACTTTTCTTCCATAATTTCCATATCCTTTCACTATTCAACTTACTTTTCTTCCGTATTTTCCATATCTTTTCACTATTCAACCTATGTTTCTTCCATAATTTCCATATCCTTTCACTATTCAACTTACTTTTCTTCCGTATTTTCCATATCTTTTCACTATTCAACTTATGTTTCTTCCATATTTTTCATATCTTTTCACTATTGAACTTGCCTTTCTTCCATATTGTCCATATCTTATCACTATTCGACTTGCCTTTCTTCCATATTTTCCATTTCATTTAACATTTCAACTTACTTTTCTTCCATATTTTCCATATCATTTTACAATTCAACCTACTTTTCTTCCGCATTTTCCATATCTTTTCACTATTCAACTTGGCTTTCTTCCATATTTTCCATATCTTTTCATTATTCAACATACTTTTCTTCCATATTTTCAAGATCATTTCACAATTCAACCTACTTTTCTTCCGCATTTTCCATATCTTTTTACTATTCAACTTACTTTTCCTCAATATTTTCCAAATCTTTTCACTATTCAACTCACGTTTCTTTCATATTCTCCATATCTTTTCACTATTCAACTTATCTTTCTTTCATATTTTCCCTATCTTTTCACTATTCAACTTACTTTTCTTCTGTATTTTCCAAATCTTTTCACTATTCAACTTACTTTTCTTCCATAATTTCCATATCATTTCACTATTCAACTTACTTTTCTTCCGTATTTTCCATATCTTTTCACTATTCAACCTATGTTTCTTCCATAATTTCCATATCCTTTCACTATTCAACTTACTTTTCTTCCGTATTTTCCATATCTTTTCACTATTCAACTTATGTTTCTTCCATATTTTTCATATCTTTTCACTATTGAACTTGCCTTTCTTCCATATTGTCCATATCTTATCACTATTCGACTTGCCTTTCTTCCATATTTTCCATATCATTTTACAATTCAACCTACTTTTCTTCCGCATTTTCCATATCTTTTCACTATTCAACTTGGCTTTCTTCCATATTTTCCATATCTTTTCATTATTCAACATACCTTTCTTCCATATTTTTAAGATCATTTCACAATTCAACCTACTTTTCTTCCGCATTTTCCATATCTTTTTACTATTCAACTTACTTTTCCTCAATATTTTCCAAATCTTTTCACTATTCAACTCACGTTTCTTTCATATTCTCCATATCTTTTCACTATTCAACTTATCTTTCTTTCATATTTTCCCTATCTTTTCACTATTCAACTTACTTTTCTTTTGTATTTTCCAAATCTTTTCACTATTCAACTTACTTTTCTTCCGTATTTTCCATATCTTTTCACTATTCAACCTATGTTTCTTCCATAATTTCCATATCCTTTCACTATTCAACTTACTTTTCTTCCGTATTTTCCATATCTTTTCACTATTCAACTTATGTTTCTTCCATATTTTTCATATCTTTTCACTATTGAACTTGCCTTTCTTCCATATTGTCCATATCTTATCACTATTCGACTTGCCTTTCTTCCATATTTTCCATTTCATTTAACATTTCAACTTACTTTTCTTCCATATTTTCCATATCATTTTACAATTCAACCTACTTTTCTTCCGCATTTTCCATATCTTTTCACTATTCAACTTGGCTTTATTCCATATTTTCCATATCTTTTCATTATTCAACATACCTTTCTTCCATATTTTCAAGATCATTTCACAATTCAACCTACTTTTCTTCCGCATTTTCCATATCTTTTTACTATTCAACTTACTTTTCCTCAATATTTTCCATATCTTTTCACTATTCAACTCACGTTTCTTTCATATTCTCCATATCTTTTCACTATTCAACTTATCTTTCTTTCATATTTTCCCTATCTTTTCACTATTCAACTTACTTTTCTTCTGTATTTTCCAAATCTTTTCACTATTCAACTTACTTTTCTTCCGTATTTTCCATATCTTTTCACTATTCAACCTATGTTTCTTCCATAATTTCCATATCCTTTCACTATTCAACTTACTTTTCTTCCGTATTTTCCATATCTTTTCACTATTCAACTTATGTTTCTTCCATATTTTTCATATCTTTTCACTATTGAACTTGCCTTTCTTCCATATTGTCCATATCTTATCACTATTCGACTTGCCTTTCTTCCATATTTTCCATTTCATTTTACATTTCAACTTACTTTTCTTCCATATTTTCCATATCATTTTACAATTCAACCTACTTTTCTTCAGCATTTTCCATATCTTTTCACTATTCAACTTGGCTTTCTTCCATATTTTCCATATCTTTTCATTATTCAACATACCTTTCTTCCATATTTTTAAGATCATTTCACAATTCAACCTACTTTTCTTCCGCATTTTCCATATCTTTTTACTATTCAACTTACTTTTCCTCAATATTTTCCAAATCTTTTCACTATTCAACTCACGTTTCTTTCATATTCTCCATATCTTTTCACTATTCAACTTATCTTTCTTTCATATTTTCCCTATCTTTTCACTATTCAACTTACTTTTCTATTGTATTTTCCAAATCTTTTCACTATTCAACTTACTTTTCTTCCATAATTTCCATATCCTTTCACTATTCAACTTACTTTTCTTCCATATTTTTCATATCTTTTCACTATTCAACTTGCCTTTCTTCCATATTGTCCATATCTTATCACTATTCGACTTGCCTTTCTTCCATATTTTCCATTTCATTTTACATTTCAACTTACTTTTCTTCCATATTTTCCATATCATTTTACAATTCAACCTACTTTTCTTCCGCATTTTCCATATCTTTTCACTATTCAACTTGGCTTTATTCCATATTTTCCATATCTTTTCATTATTCAACATACCTTTCTTCCATATTTTCAAGATCATTTCACAATTCAACCTACTTTTCTTCCGCATTTTCCATATCTTTTTACTATTCAACTTACTTTTCCTCAATATTTTCCATATCTTTTCACTATTCAACTCACGTTTCTTTCATATTCTCCATATCTTTTCACTATTCAACTTATCTTTCTTTCATATTTTCCCTATCTTTTCACTATTCAACTTACTTTTCTTCTGTATTTTCCAAATCTTTTCACTATTCAACTTACTTTTCTTCCGTATTTTCCATATCTTTTCACTATTCAACCTATGTTTCTTCCATAATTTCCATATCCTTTCACTATTCAACTTACTTTTCTTCCGTATTTTCCATATCTTTTCACTATTCAACTTATGTTTCTTCCATATTTTTCATATCTTTTCACTATTGAACTTGCCTTTCTTCCATATTGTCCATATCTTATCACTATTCGACTTGCCTTTCTTCCATATTTTCCATTTCATTTTACATTTCAACTTACTTTTCTTCCATATTTTCCATATCATTTTACAATTCAACCTACTTTTCTTCAGCATTTTCCATATCTTTTCACTATTCAACTTGGCTTTCTTCCATATTTTCCATATCTTTTCATTATTCAACATACCTTTCTTCCATATTTTTAAGATCATTTCACAATTCAACCTACTTTTCTTCCGCATTTTCCATATCTTTTTACTATTCAACTTACTTTTCCTCAATATTTTCCAAATCTTTTCACTATTCAACTCACGTTTCTTTCATATTCTCCATATCTTTTCACTATTCAACTTATCTTTCTTTCATATTTTCCCTATCTTTTCACTATTCAACTTACTTTTCTTTTGTATTTTCCAAATCTTTTCACTATTCAACTTACTTTTCTTCCATAATTTCCATATCCTTTCACTATTCAACTTACTTTTCTTCCATATTTTTCATATCTTTTCACTATTCAACTTGCCTTTCTTCCATATTGTCCATATCTTATCACTATTCGACTTGCCTTTCTTCCATATTTTCCATTTCATTTTACATTTCAACTTACTTTTCTTCCATATTTTCCATATCATTTTACAATTCAACCTACTTTTCTTCCGCATTTTCCATATCTTTTCACTATTCAACTTGGCTTTATTCCATATTTTCCATATCTTTTCATTATTCAACATACCTTTCTTCCATATTTTCAAGATCATTTCACAATTCAACCTACTTTTCTTCCGCATTTTCCATATCTTTTTACTATTCAACTTACTTTTCCTCAATATTTTCCAAATCTTTTCACTATTCAACTCACGTTTCTTTCATATTCTCCATATCTTTTCACTATTCAACTTATCTATCTTTCATATTTTCCCTATCTTTTCACTATTCAACTTACTTTTCTTCTGTATTTTCCAAATCTTTTCACTATTCAACTTACTTTTCTTCCATAATTTCCATATCCTTTCACTATTCAACTTACTTTTCTTCCGTATTTTCCATATCTTTTCACTATTCAACCTATGTTTCTTCCATAATTTCCATATCCTTTCACTATTCAACTTACTTTTCTTCCGTATTTTCCATATCTTTTCACTATTCAACTTATGTTTCTTCCATATTTTTCATATCTTTTCACTATTGAACTTGCCTTTCTTCCATATTGTCCATATCTTATCACTATTCGACTTGCCTTTCTTCCATATTTTCCATATCATTTTACAATTCAACCTACTTTTCTTCCGCATTTTCCATATCTTTTCACTATTCAACTTGGCTTTCTTCCATATTTTCCATATCTTTTCATTATTCAACATACCTTTCTTCCATATTTTTAAGATCATTTCACAATTCAACCTACTTTTCTTCCGCATTTTCCATATCTTTTTACTATTCAACTTACTTTTCCTCAATATTTTCCAAATCTTTTCACTATTCAACTCACGTTTCTTTCATATTCTCCATATCTTTTCACTATTCAACTTATCTTTCTTTCATATTTTTCCTATCTTTTCACTATTCAACTTACTTTTCTTTTGTATTTTCCAAATCTTTTCACTATTCAACTTACTTTTCTTCCATAATTTCCATATCCTTTCACTATTCAACTTACTTTTCTTCCGTATTTTCCATATCTTTTCACTATTCAACCTATGTTTCTTCCATAATTTCCATATCCTTTCACTATTCAACTTACTTTTCTTCCGTATTTTCCATATCTTTTCACTATTCAACTTATGTTTCTTCCATATTTTTCATATCTTTTCACTATTGAACTTGCCTTTCTTCCATATTGTCCATATCTTATCACTATTCGACTTGCCTTTCTTCCATATTTTCCATTTCATTTAACATTTCAACTTACTTTTCTTCCATATTTTCCATATCATTTTACAATTCAACCTACTTTTCTTCCGCATTTTCCATATCTTTTCACTATTCAACTTGGCTTTATTCCATATTTTCCATATCTTTTCATTATTCAACATACCTTTCTTCCATATTTTCAAGATCATTTCACAATTCAACCTACTTTTCTTCCGCATTTTCCATATCTTTTTACTATTCAACTTACTTTTCCTCAATATTTTCCATATCTTTTCACTATTCAACTCACGTTTCTTTCATATTCTCCATATCTTTTCACTATTCAACTTATCTTTCTTTCATATTTTCCCTATCTTTTCACTATTCAACTTACTTTTCTTCTGTATTTTCCAAATCTTTTCACTATTCAACTTACTTTTCTTCCGTATTTTCCATATCTTTTCACTATTCAACCTATGTTTCTTCCATAATTTCCATATCCTTTCACTATTCAACTTACTTTTCTTCCGTATTTTCCATATCTTTTCACTATTCAACTTATGTTTCTTCCATATTTTTCATATCTTTTCACTATTGAACTTGCCTTTCTTCCATATTGTCCATATCTTATCACTATTCGACTTGCCTTTCTTCCATATTTTCCATTTCATTTTACATTTCAACTTACTTTTCTTCCATATTTTCCATATCATTTTACAATTCAACCTACTTTTCTTCAGCATTTTCCATATCTTTTCACTATTCAACTTGGCTTTCTTCCATATTTTCCATATCTTTTCATTATTCAACATACCTTTCTTCCATATTTTCAAGATCATTTCACAATTCAACCTACTTTTCTTCCGCATTTTTCATATCTTTTTACTATTCAACTTACTTTTCCTCAATATTTTCCAAATCTTTTCACTATTCAACTCACGTTTCTTTCATATTCTCCATATCTTTTCACTATTCAACTTATCTTTCTTTCATATTTTCCCTATCTTTTCACTATTCAACTTACTTTTCTTCTGTATTTTCCAAATCTTTTCACTATTCAACTTACTTTTCTTCCATAATTTCCATATCCTTTCACTATTCAACTTACTTTTCTTCCGTATTTTCCATATCTTTTCACTATTCAACCTATGTTTCTTCCATAATTTCCATATCCTTTCACTATTCAACTTACTTTTCTTCCGTATTTTCCATATCTTTTCCCTATTCAACTTATGTTTCTTCCATATTTTTCATATCTTTTCACTATTGAACTTGCCTTTCTTCCATATTGTCCATATCTTATCACTATTCGACTTGCCTTTCTTCCATATTTTCCATTTCATTTAACATTCAACTTACTTTTCTTCCATATTTTCCATATCATTTTACAATTCAACCTACTTTTCTTCGCATTTTCCATATCTTTTCACTATTCAACTTGGCTTTCTTCATATTTTCCATATCTTTTCATTATTCAACATACCTTTCTTCCATATTTTCAAGATCATTTCACAATTCAACCTACTTTTCTTCCGCATTTTCCATATCTTTTTACTATTCAACTTACTTTTCCTCAATATTTTCCATATCTTTTCACTATTCAACTCACGTTTCTTTCATATTCTCCATATCTTTTCACTATTCAACTTATCTTTCTTTCATATTTTCCTATCTTTTCACTATTCAACTTACTTTTCTTCCATAATTTCCATATCCTTTCACTATTCAACTTACTTTCTTCCGTATTTTCCATATCTTTTCACTATTCAACCTATGTTTCTTCCATAATTTCCATATCCTTTCACTATTCAACTTACTTTTCTTCCGTATTTTCCATATCTTTTCCCTATTCAACTTATGTTTCTTCCATATTTTTCATATCTTTTCACTATTGAACTTGCCTTTCTTCCATATTGTCCATATCTTATCACTATTCGACTTGCCTTTCTTCCATATTTTCCATTCATTTAACATTTCAACTTACTTTTCTTCCATATTTTTCCATATCATTTTACAATTCAACCTACTTTTCTTCCGCATTTCCATATCTTTTCACTATTCAACTTGGCTTTATTCCATATTTTCCATATCTTTTCATTATTCAACATACCTTTCTTCCATATTTTCAAGATCATTTCACAATTCAACCTACTTTTCTTCCGCATTTTCCATATCTTTTTACTATTCAACTTACTTTTCCTCAATATTTTCCATATCTTTTCACTATTCAACTCACGTTTCTTTCATATTCTCCATATCTTTTCACTATTCAACTTATCTTTCTTTCATATTTTCCCTATCTTTTCACTATTCAACTTACTTTTCTTCTGTATTTTCCAAATCTTTTCACTATTCAACTTACTTTTCTTCCATAATTTCCATATCCTTTCACTATTCAACTTACTTTTCTTCCGTATTTTCCATATCTTTTCACTATTCAACCTATGTTTCTTCCATAATTTCCATATCCTTTCACTATTCAACTTACTTTTCTTCCGTATTTTCCATATCTTTTCACTATTCAACTTATGTTTCTTCCATATTTTTCATATCTTTTCACTATTGAACTTGCCTTTCTTCCATATTGTCCATATCTTATCACTATTCGACTTGCCTTTCTTCCATATTTTCCATTTCATTTAACATTTCAACTTACTTTTCTTCCATATTTTCCATATCATTTTACAATTCAACCTACTTTTCTTCCGCATTTTCCATATCTTTTCACTATTCAACTTGGCTTTCTTCCATATTTTCCATATCTTTTCATTATTCAACATACCTTTCTTCCATATTTTCAAGATCATTTCACAATTCAACCTACTTTTCTTCCGCATTTTCCATATCTTTTTACTATTCAACTTACTTTTCCTCAATATTTTCCAAATCTTTTCACTATTCAACTCACGTTTCTTTCATATTCTCCATATCTTTTCACTATTCAACTTATCTTTCCTTCATATTTTCCCTATCTTTTCACTATTCAACTTACTTTTCTTCTGTATTTTCCAAATCTTTTCAACATTCAACTTACTTTTCTTCCATAATTTCCATATCCTTTCACTATTCAACTTACTTTTCTTCCGTATTTTCCATATCTTTTCACTATTCAACCTATGTTTCTTCCATAATTTCCATATCCTTTCACTATTCAACTTACTTTTCTTCCGTATTTTCCATATCTTTTCCCTATTCAACTTATGTTTCTTCCATATTTTTCATATCTTTTCACTATTGAACTTGCCTTTCTTCCATATTGTCCATATCTTATCACTATTCGACTTGCCTTTCTTCCATATTTTCCATTTCATTTAACATTTCAACTTACTTTTCTTCCATATTTTCCATATCATTTTACAATTCAACCTACTTTTCTTCCGCATTTTCCATATCTTTTCATTATTCAACTTGGCTTTCTTCCATATTTTCCATATCTTTTCATTATTCAACATACCTTTCTTCCATATTTTCAAGATCATTTCACAATTCAACCTACTTTTCTTCCGCATTTTCCATATCTTTTTACTATTCAACTTACTTTTCCTCAATATTTTCCAAATCTTTTCACTATTCAACTCACGTTTCTTTCATATTCTCCATATCTTTTCACTATTCAACTTATCTTTCTTTCATATTTTCCCTATCTTTTCACTATTCAACTTACTTTTCTTCTGTATTTTCCAAATCTTTTCACTATTCAACTTACTTTTCTTCCATAATTTCCATATCCTTTCACTATTCAACTTACTTTTCTTCCGTATTTTCCATATCTTTTCACTATTCAACCTATGTTTCTTCCATAATTTCCATATCCTTTCACTATTCAACTTACTTTTCTTCCGTATTTTCCATATCTTTTCACTATTCAACTTATGTTTCTTCCATATTTTTCATATCTTTTCACTATTGAACTTGCCTTTCTTCCATATTGTCCATATCTTATCACTATTCGACTTGCCTTTCTTCCATATTTTCCATTTCATTTAACATTTCAACTTACTTTTCTTCCATATTTTCCATATCATTTTACAATTCAACCTACTTTTCTTCCGCATTTTCCATATCTTTTCACTATTCAACTTGGCTTTCTTCCATATTTTCCATATCTTTTCATTATTCAACATACCTTTCTTCCATATTTTCAAGATCATTTCACAATTCAACCTACTTTTCTTCCGCATTTTCCATATCTTTTTACTATTCAACTTACTTTTCCTCAATATTTTCCAAATCTTTTCACTATTCAACTCACGTTTCTTTCATATTCTCCATATCTTTTCACTATTCAACTTATCTTTCTTTCATATTTTCCCTATCTTTTCACTATTCAACTTACTTTTCTTCTGTATTTTCCAAATCTTTTCACTATTCAACTTACTTTTCTTCCATAATTTCCATATCCTTTCACTATTCAACTTACTTTTCTTCCGTATTTTCCATATCTTTTCACTATTCAACCTATGTTTCTTCCATAATTTCCATATCCTTTCACTATTCAACTTACTTTTCTTCCATATTTTCCATATCTTTTCACTATTCAACTTATGTTTCTTCCATATTTTTCATATCTTTTCACTATTGAACTTGCCTTTCTTCCATATTGTCCATATCTTATCACTATTCGACTTGCCTTTCTTCCATATTTTCCATTTCATTTAACATTTCAACTTACTTTTCTTCCATATTTTCCATATCATTTTACAATTCAACCTACTTTTCTTCCGCATTTTCCATATCTTTTCACTATTCAACTTGGCTTTCTTCCATATTTTCCATATCTTTTCATTATTCAACATACCTTTCTTCCATATTTTCAAGATCATTTCACAATTCAACCTACTTTTCTTCCGCATTTTCCATATCTTTTTACTATTCAACTTACTTTTCCTCAATATTTTCCAAATCTTTTCACTATTCAACTCACGTTTCTTTCATATTCTCCATATCTTTTCACTATTCAACTTATCTTTCTTTCATATTTTCCCTATCTTTTCACTATTCAACTTACTTTTCTTCTGTATTTTCCAAATCTTTTCACTATTCAACTTACTTTTCTTCCATAATTTCCATATCCTTTCACTATTCAACTTACTTTTCTTCCGTATTTTCCATATCTTTTCACTATTCAACCTATGTTTCTTCCATAATTTCCATATCCTTTCACTATTCAACTTACTTTTCTTCCGTATTTTCCATATCTTTTCACTATTCAACTTATGTTTCTTCCATATTTTTCATATCTTTTCACTATTGAACTTGCCTTTCTTCCATATTGTCCATATCTTATCACTATTCGACTTGCCTTTCTTCCATATTTTCCATTTCATTTAACATTTCAACTTACTTTTCTTCCATATTTTCCATATCATTTTACAATTCAACCTACTTTTCTTCCGCATTTTCCATATCTTTTCACTATTCAACTTGGCTTTCTTCCATATTTTCCATATCTTTTCATTATTCAACATACCTTTCTTCCATATTTTCAAGATCATTTCACAATTCAACCTACTTTTCTTCCGCATTTTCCATATCTTTTTACTATTCAACTTACTTTTCCTCAATATTTTCCAAATCTTTTCACTATTCAACTCACGTTTCTTTCATATTCTCCATATCTTTTCACTATTCAACTTATCTTTCTTTCATATTTTCCCTATCTTTTCACTATTCAACTTACTTTTCTTCTGTATTTTCCAAATCTTTTCACTATTCAACTTACTTTTCTTCCATAATTTCCATATCCTTTCACTATTCAACTTACTTTTCTTCCGTATTTTCCATATCTTTTCACTATTCAACCTATGTTTCTTCCATAATTTCCATATCCTTTCACTATTCAACTTACTTTTCTTCCGTATTTTCCATATCTTTTCACTATTCAACTTATGTTTCTTCCATATTTTTCATATCTTTTCACTATTGAACTTGCCTTTCTTCCATATTGTCCATATCTTATCACTATTCGACTTGCCTTTCTTCCATATTTTCCATTTCATTTAACATTTCAACTTACTTTTCTTCCATATTTTCCATATCATTTTACAATTCAACCTACTTTTCTTCCGCATTTTCCATATCTTTTTACTATTCAACTTACTTTTCCTCAATATTTTCCAAATCTTTTCACTATTCAACTCACGTTTCTTTCATATTCTCCATATCTTTTCACTATTCAACTTATCTTTCTTTCATATTTTCCCTATCTTTTCACTATTCAACTTACTTTTCTTCTGTATTTTCCAAATCTTTTCACTATTCAACTTACTTTTCTTCCATAATTTCCATATCCTTTCACTATTCAACTTACTTTTCTTCCGTATTTTCCATATCTTTTCACTATTCAACCTATGTTTCTTCCATAATTTCCATATCCTTTCACTATTCAACTTACTTTTCTTCCGTATTTTCCATATCTTTTCCCTATTCAACTTATGTTTCTTCCATATTTTTCATATCTTTTCACTATTGAACTTGCCTTTCTTCCATATTGTCCATATCTTATCACTATTCGACTTGCCTTTCTTCCATATTTTCCATTTCATTTAACATTTCAACTTACTTTTCTTCCATATTTTCCATATCATTTTACAATTCAACCTACTTTTCTTCCGCATTTTCCATATCTTTTCACTATTCAACTTGGCTTTCTTCCATATTTTCCATATCTTTTCATTATTCAACATACCTTTCTTCCATATTTTCAAGATCATTTCACAATTCAACTTACTTTTCTTCCGCATTTTCCATATCTTTTTACTATTCAACTTACTTTTCCTCAATATTTTCCAAATCTTTTCACTATTCAACTCACGTTTCTTTCATATTCTCCATATCTTTTCACTATTCAACTTATCTTTCTTTCATATTTTCCCTATCTTTTCACTATTCAACTTACTTTTCTTCTGTATTTTCCAAATCTTTTCACTATTCAACTTACTTTTCTTCCATAATTTCCATATCCTTTCACTATTCAACTTACTTTTCTTCCGTATTTTCCATATCTTTTCACTATTCAACCTATGTTTCTTCCATAATTTCCATATCCTTTCACTATTCAACTTACTTTTCTTCCGTATTTTCCATATCTTTTCACTATTCAACTTATGTTTCTTCCATATTTTTCATATCTTTTCACTATTGAACTTGCCTTTCTTCCATATTGTCCATATCTTATCACTATTCGACTTGCCTTTCTTCCAAATTTTCCATATCATTTTACAATTCAACCTACTTTTCTTCCGCATTTTCCATATCTTTTCACTATTCAACTTGGCTTTCTTCCATATTTTCCATATCTTTTCATTATTCAACATACCTTTCTTCCATATTTTTAAGATCATTTCACAATTCAACCTACTTTTCTTCCGCATTTTCCATATCTTTTTACTATTCAACTTACTTTTCCTCAATATTTTCCAAATCTTTTCACTATTCAACTCACGTTTCTTTCATATTCTCCATATCTTTTCACTATTCAACTTATCTTTCTTTCATATTTTCCCTATCTTTTCACTATTCAACTTACTTTTCTTTTGTATTTTCCAAATCTTTTCACTATTCAACTTACTTTTCTTCCATAATTTCCATATCCTTTCACTATTCAACTTACTTTTCTTCCGTATTTTCCATATCTTTTCACTATTCAACCTATGTTTCTTCCATAATTTCCATATCCTTTCACTATTCAACTTACTTTTCTTCCGTATTTTCCATATCTTTTCACTATTCAACTTATGTTTCTTCCATATTTTTCATATCTTTTCCCTATTGAACTTGCCTTTCTTCCATATTGTCCATATCTTATCACTATTCGACTTGCCTTTCTTCCATATTTTCCATTTCATTTAACATTTCAACTTACTTTTCTTCCATATTTTCCATATCATTTTACAATTCAACCTACTTTTCTTCCGCATTTTCCATATCTTTTCACTATTCAACTTGGCTTTATTCCATATTTTCCATATCTTTTCATTATTCAACATACCTTTCTTCCATATTTTCAAGATCATTTCACAATTCAACCTACTTTTCTTCCGCATTTTCCATATCTTTTTACTATTCAACTTACTTTTCCTCAATATTTTCCATATCTTTTCACTATTCAACTTGGCTTTATTCCATATTTTCCATATCTTTTCATTATTCAACATACCTTTCTTCCATATTTTCAAGATCATTTCACAATTCAACCTACTTTTCTTCCGCATTTTCCATATCTTTTTACTATTCAACTTACTTTTCCTCAATATTTTCCATATCTTTTCACTATTCAACTCACGTTTCTTTCATATTCTCCATATCTTTTCACTATTCAACTTATCTTTCTTTCATATTTTCCCTATCTTTTCACTATTCAACTTACTTTTCTTCTGTATTTTCCATATCTTTTCACTATTCAACTTATGTTTCTTCCATATTTTTCATATCTTTTCACTATTGAACTTGCCTTTCTTCCATATTGTCCATATCTTATCACTATTCGACTTGCCTTTCTTCCATATTTTCCATATCATTTTACAATTCAACCTACTTTTCTTCCGCATTTTCCATATCTTTTCACTATTCAACTTGGCTTTCTTCCATATTTTCCATATCTTTTCATTATTCAACATACCTTTCTTCCATATTTTCAAGATCATTTCACAATTCAACCTACTTTTCTTCCGCATTTTCCATATCTTTTTACTATTCAACTTACTTTTCCTCAATATTTTCCAAATCTTTTCACTATTCAACTCACGTTTCTTTCATATTCTCCATATCTTTTCACTATTCAACTTATCTTTCTTTCATATTTTCCCTATCTTTTCACTATTCAACTTACTTTTCTTCTGTATTTTCCAAATCTTTTCACTATTCAACTTACTTTTCTTCCATAATTTCCATATCCTTTCACTATTCAACTTACTTTTCTTCCGTATTTTCCATATCTTTTCACTATTCAACCTATGTTTCTTCCATAATTTCCATATCCTTTCACTATTCAACTTACTTTTCTTCCCTATTTTCCATATCTTTTCACTATTCAACTTATGTTTCTTCCATATTTTTCATATCTTTTCACTATTGAACTTGCCTTTCTTCCATATTGTCCATATCTTATCACTATTCGACTTGCCTTTCTTCCATATTTTCCATTTCATTTAACATTTCAACTTACTTTTCTTCCATATTTTCCATATCATTTCACAATTCAACCTACTTTTCTTCCGCATTTTCCATATCTTTTCACTATTCAACTTGGCTTTCTTCCATATTTTCCATATCTTTTCATTATTCAACATACCTTTCTTCCATATTTTCAAGATCATTTCACAATTCAACCTACTTTTCTTCCGCATTTTCCATATCTTTTTACTATTCAACTTACTTTTCCTCAATATTTTCCAAATCTTTTCACTATTCAACTCACGTTTCTTTCATATTCTCCATATCTTTTCACTATTCAACTTATCTTTCTTTCATATTTTCCCTATCTTTTCACTATTCAACTTACTTTTCTTCTGTATTTTCCAAATCTTTTCACTATTCAACTTACTTTTCTTCCATAATTTCCATATCCTTTCACTATTCAACTTACTTTTCTTCCGTATTTTCCATATCTTTTCACTATTCAACCTATGTTTCTTCCATAATTTCCATATCCTTTCACTATTCAACTTACTTTTCTTCCGTATTTTCCATATCTTTTCACTATTCAACTTATGTTTCTTCCATATTTTTCATATCTTTTCACTATTGAACTTGCCTTTCTTCCATATTGTCCATATCTTATCACTATTCGACTTGCCTTTCTTCCATATTTTCCATTTCATTTAACATTTCAACTTACTTTTCTTCCATATTTTCCATATCATTTTACAATTCAACCTACTTTTCTTCCGCATTTTCCATATCTTTTCACTATTCAACTTGGCTTTCTTCCATATTTTCCATATCTTTTCATTATTCAACATACCTTTCTTCCATATTTTCAAGATCATTTCACAATTCAACCTACTTTTCTTCCGCATTTTCCATATCTTTTTACTATTCAACTTACTTTTCCTCAATATTTTCCAAATCTTTTCACTATTCAACTCACGTTTCTTTCATATTCTCCATATCTTTTCACTATTCAACTTATCTTTCTTTCATATTTTCCCTATCTTTTCACTATTCAACTTACTTTTCTTCTGTATTTTCCAAATCTTTTCACTATTCAACTTACTTTTCTTCCATAATTTCCATATCCTTTCACTATTCAACTTACTTTTCTTCCGTATTTTCCATATCTTTTCACTATTCAACCTATGTTTCTTCCATAATTTCCATATCCTTTCACTATTCAACTTACTTTTCTTCCGTATTTTCCATATCTTTTCACTATTCAACTTATGTTTCTTCCATATTTTTCATATCTTTTCACTATTGAACTTGCCTTTCTTCCATATTGTCCATATCTTATCACTATTCGACTTGCCTTTCTTCCATATTTTCCATTTCATTTAACATTTCAACTTATTTTTCTTCCATATTTTCCATATCATTTTACAATTCAACCTACTTTTCTTCCGCATTTTCCATATCTTTTCACTATTCAACTTGGCTTTCTTCCATATTTTCCATATCTTTTCATTATTCAACATACCTTTCTTCCATATTTTCAAGATCATTTCACAATTCAACCTACTTTTCTTCCGCATTTTCCATATCTTTTTACTATTCAACTTACTTTTCCTCAATATTTTCCAAATCTTTTCACTATTCAACTCACGTTTCTTTCATATTCTCCATATCTTTTCACTATTCAACTTATCTTTCTTTCATATTTTCCCTATCTTTTCACTATTCAACTTACTTTTCTTCTGTATTTTCCAAATCTTTTCACTATTCAACTTACTTTTCTTCCATAATTTCCATATCCTTTCACTATTCAACTTACTTTTCTTCCGTATTTTCCATATCTTTTCACTATTCAACCTATGTTTCTTCCATAATTTCCATATCCTTTCACTATTCAACTTACTTTTCTTCCGTATTTTCCATATCTTTTCACTATTCAACTTATGTTTCTTCCATATTTTTCATATCTTTTCACTATTGAACTTGCCTTTCTTCCATATTGTCCATATCTTATCACTATTCGACTTGCCTTTCTTCCATATTTTCCATTTCATTTAACATTTCAACTTACTTTTCTTCCATATTTTCCATATCATTTTACAATTCAACCTACTTTTCTTCCGCATTTTCCATATCTTTTCACTATTCAACTTGGCTTTCTTCCATATTTTCCATATCTTTTCATTATTCAACATACCTTTCTTCCATATTTTCAAGATCATTTCACAATTCAACCTACTTTTCTTCCGCATTTTCCATATCTTTTTACTATTCAACTTACTTTTCCTCAATATTTTCCAAATCTTTTCACTATTCAACTCACGTTTCTTTCATATTCTCCATATCTTTTCACTATTCAACTTATCTTTCTTTCATATTTTCCCTATCTTTTCACTATTCAACTTACTTTTCTTCTGTATTTTCCAAATCTTTTCACTATTCAACTTACTTTTCTTCCATAATTTCCATATCCTTTCACTATTCAACTTACTTTTCTTCCGTATTTTCCATATCTTTTCACTATTCAACCTATGTTTCTTCCATAATTTCCATATCCTTTCACTATTCAACTTACTTTTCTTCCGTATTTTCCATATCTTTTCACTATTCAACTTATGTTTCTTCCATATTTTTCATATCTTTTCACTATTGAACTTGCCTTTCTTCCATATTGTCCATATCTTATCACTATTCGACTTGCCTTTCTTCCATATTTTCCATATCATTTTACAATTCAACCTACTTTTCTTCCGCATTTTCCATATCTTTTCACTATTCAACTTGGCTTTCTTCCATATTTTCCATATCTTTTCATTATTCAACATACCTTTCTTCCATATTTTCAAGATCATTTCACAATTCAACCTACTTTTCTTCCGCATTTTCCATATCTTTTTACTATTCAACTTACTTTTCCTCAATATTTTCCAAATCTTTTCACTATTCAACTCACGTTTCTTTCATATTCTCCATATCTTTTCACTATTCAACTTATCTTTCTTTCATATTTTCCCTATCTTTTCACTATTCAACTTACTTTTCTTCTGTATTTTCCAAATCTTTTCACTATTCAACTTACTTTTCTTCCATAATTTCCATATCCTTTCACTATTCAACTTACTTTTCTTCCGTATTTTCCATATCTTTTCACTATTCAACCTATGTTTCTTCCATAATTTCCATATCCTTTCACTATTCAACTTACTTTTCTTCCGTATTTTCCATATCTTTTCACTATTCAACTTATGTTTCTTCCATATTTTTCATATCTTTTCACTATTGAACTTGCCTTTCTTCCATATTGTCCATATCTTATCACTATTCGACTTGCCTTTCTTCCATATTTTCCATTTCATTTAACATTTCAACTTACTTTTCTTCCATATTTTCCATATCATTTTACAATTCAACCTACTTTTCTTCCGCATTTTCCATATCTTTTCACTATTCAACTTGGCTTTCTTCCATATTTTCCATATCTTTTCATTATTCAACATACCTTTCTTCCATATTTTCAAGATCATTTCACAATTCAACCTACTTTTCTTCCGCATTTTCCATATCTTTTTACTATTCAACTTACTTTTCCTCAATATTTTCCAAATCTTTTCACTATTCAACTCACGTTTCTTTCATATTCTCCATATCTTTTCACTATTCAACTTATCTTTCTTTCATATTTTCCCTATCTTTTCACTATTCAACTTACTTTTCTTCTGTATTTTCCAAATCTTTTCACTATTCAACTTACTTTTCTTCCATAATTTCCATATCCTTTCACTATTCAACTTACTTTTCTTCCGTATTTTCCATATCTTTTCACTATTCAACCTATGTTTCTTCCATAATTTCCATATCCTTTCACTATTCAACTTGCCTTTCTTCCATATTTTCCATTTCATTTAACATTTCAACTTACTTTTCTTCCATATTTTCCATATCATTTTACAATTCAACCTACTTTTCTTCCGCATTTTCCATATCTTTTCACTATTCAACTTGGCTTTCTTCCATATTTTCCATATCTTTTCATTATTCAACATACCTTTCTTCCATATTTTCAAGATCATTTCACAATTCAACCTACTTTTCTTCCGCATTTTCCATATCTTTTTACTATTCAACTTACTTTTCCTCAATATTTTCCAAATCTTTTCACTATTCAACTCACGTTTCTTTCATATTCTCCATATCTTTTCACTATTCAACTTATCTTTCTTTCATATTTTCCCTATCTTTTCACTATTCAACTTACTTTTCTTCTGTATTTTCCAAATCTTTTCACTATTCAACTTACTTTTCTTCCATAATTTCCATATCCTTTCACTATTCAACTTACTTTTCTTCCGTATTTTCCATATCTTTTCACTATTCAACCTATGTTTCTTCCATAATTTCCATATCCTTTCACTATTCAACTTACTTTTCTTCCGTATTTTCCATATCTTTTCACTATTCAACTTATGTTTCTTCCATATTTTTCATATCTTTTCACTATTGAACTTGCCTTTCTTCCATATTGTCCATATCTTATCACTATTCGACTTGCCTTTCTTCCATATTTTCCATTTCATTTAACATTTCAACTTACTTTTCTTCCATATTTTCCATATCATTTTACAATTCAACCTACTTTTCTTCCGCATTTTCCATATCTTTTCATTATTCAACTTGGCTTTCTTCCATATTTTCCATATCTTTTCATTATTCAACATACCTTTCTTCCATATTTTCAAGATCATTTCACAATTCAACCTACTTTTCTTCCGCATTTTCCATATCTTTTTACTATTCAACTTACTTTTCCTCAATATTTTCCAAATCTTTTCACTATTCAACTCACGTTTCTTTCATATTCTCCATATATTTTCACTATTCAACTTATCTTTCTTTCATATTTTCCCTATCTTTTCACTATTCAACTTACTTTTCTTCTGTATTTTCCAAATCTTTTCACTATTCAACTTACTTTTCTTCCATAATTTCCATATCCTTTCACTATTCAACTTACTTTTCTTCCGTATTTTCCATATCTTTTCACTATTCAACCTATGTTTCTTCCATAATTTCCATATCCTTTCACTATTCAACTTACTTTTCTTCCGTATTTTCCATATCTTTTCACTATTCAACTTATGTTTCTTCCATATTTTTCATATCTTTTCACTATTGAACTTGCCTTTCTTCCATATTGTCCATATCTTATCACTATTCGACTTGCCTTTCTTCCATATTTTCCATTTCATTTAACATTTCAACTTACTTTTCTTCCATATTTTCCATATCATTTTACAATTCAACCTACTTTTCTTCCGCATTTTCCATATCTTTTCATTATTCAACTTGGCTTTCTTCCATATTTTCCATATCTTTTCATTATTCAACATACCTTTCTTCCATATTTTCAAGATCATTTCACAATTCAACCTACTTTTCTTCCGCATTTTCCATATCTTTTTACTATTCAACTTACTTTTCCTCAATATTTTCCAAATCTTTTCACTATTCAACTCACGTTTCTTTCATATTCTCCATATCTTTTCACTATTCAACTTATCTTTCTTTCATATTTTCCCTATCTTTTCACTATTCAACTTACTTTTCTTCTGTATTTTCCAAATCTTTTCACTATTCAACTTACTTTTCTTCCATAATTTCCATATCCTTTCACTATTCAACTTACTTTTCTTCCGTATTTTCCATATCTTTTCACTATTCAACCTATGTTTCTTCCATAATTTCCATATCCTTTCACTATTCAACTTACTTTTCTTCCGTATTTTCCATATCTTTTCACTATTCAACTTATGTTTCTTCCATATTTTTCATATCTTTTCACTATTGAACTTGCCTTTCTTCCATATTGTCCATATCTTATCACTATTCGACTTGCCTTTCTTCCATATTTTCCATTTCATTTAACATTTCAACTTACTTTTCTTCCATATTTTCCATATCATTTTACAATTCAACCTACTTTTCTTCCGCATTTTCCATATCTTTTCACTATTCAACTTGGCTTTCTTCCATATTTTCCATATCTTTTCATTATTCAACATACCTTTCTTCCATATTTTCAAGATCATTTCACAATTCAACCTACTTTTCTTCCGCATTTTCCATATCTTTTTACTATTCAACTTACTTTTCCTCAATATTTTCCAAATCTTTTCACTATTCAACTCACGTTTCTTTCATATTCTCCATATCTTTTCACTATTCAACTTATCTTTCTTTCATATTTTCCCTATCTTTTCACTATTCAACTTACTTTTCTTCTGTATTTTCCAAATCTTTTCACTATTCAACTTACTTTTCTTCCATAATTTCCATATCCTTTCACTATTCAACTTACTTTTCTTCCGTATTTTCCATATCTTTTCACTATTCAACCTATGTTTCTTCCATAATTTCCATATCCTTTCACTATTCAACTTACTTTTCTTCCGTATTTTCCATATCTTTTCACTATTCAACTTATGTTTCTTCCATATTTTTCATATCTTTTCACTATTGAACTTGCCTTTCTTCCATATTGTCCATATCTTATCACTATTCGACTTGCCTTTCTTCCATATTTTCCATTTCATTTAACATTTCAACTTACTTTTCTTCCATATTTTCCATATCATTTTACAATTCAACCTACTTTTCTTCCGCATTTTCCATATCTTTTCACTATTCAACTTGGCTTTCTTCCATATTTTCCATATCTTTTCATTATTCAACATACCTTTCTTCCATATTTTCAAGATCATTTCACAATTCAACCTACTTTTCTTCCGCATTTTCCATATCTTTTTACTATTCAACTTACTTTTCCTCAATATTTTCCAAATCTTTTCACTATTCAACTCACGTTTCTTTCATATTCTCCATATCTTTTCACTATTCAACTTATCTTTCTTTCATATTTTCCCTATCTTTTCACTATTCAACTTACTTTTCTTCTGTATTTTCCAAATCTTTTCACTATTCAACTTACTTTTCTTCCATAATTTCCATATCCTTTCACTATTCAACTTACTTTTCTTCCGTATTTTCCATATCTTTTCACTATTCAACCTATGTTTCTTCCATAATTTCCATATCCTTTCACTATTCAACTTACTTTTCTTCCGTATTTTCCATATCTTTTCACTATTCAACTTATGTTTCTTCCATATTTTTCATATCTTTTCACTATTGAACTTGCCTTTCTTCCATATTGTCCATATCTTATCACTATTCGACTTGCCTTTCTTCCATATTTTCCATATCATTTTACAATTCAACCTACTTTTCTTCCGCATTTTCCATATCTTTTCACTATTCAACTTGGCTTTCTTCCATATTTTCCATATCTTTTCATTATTCAACATACCTTTCTTCCATATTTTCAAGATCATTTCACAATTCAACCTACTTTTCTTCCGCATTTTCCATATCTTTTTACTATTCAACTTACTTTTCCTCAATATTTTCCAAATCTTTTCACTATTCAACTCACGTTTCTTTCATATTCTCCATATCTTTTCACTATTCAACTTATCTTTCTTTCATATTTTCCCTATCTTTTCACTATTCAACTTACTTTTCTTCTGTATTTTCCAAATCTTTTCACTATTCAACTTACTTTTCTTCCATAATTTCCATATCCTTTCACTATTCAACTTACTTTTCTTCCGTATTTTCCATATCTTTTCACTATTCAACCTATGTTTCTTCCATAATTTCCATATCCTTTCACTATTCAACTTACTTTTCTTCCGTATTTTCCATATCTTTTCACTATTCAACTTATGTTTCTTCCATATTTTTCATATCTTTTCACTATTGAACTTTCCTTTCTTCCATATTGTCCATATCTTATCACTATTCGACTTGCCTTTCTTCCATATTTTCCATATCATTTTACAATTCAACCTACTTTTCTTCCGCATTTTCCATATCTTTTCACTATTCAACTTGGCTTTCTTCCATATTTTCCATATCTTTTCATTATTCAACATACCTTTCTTCCATATTTTCAAGATCATTTCACAATTCAACCTACTTTTCTTCCGCATTTTCCATATCTTTTTACTATTCAACTTACTTTTCCTCAATATTTTCCAAATCTTTTCACTATTCAACTCACGTTTCTTTCATATTCTCCATATCTTTTCACTATTCAACTTATCTTTCTTTCATATTTTCCCTATCTTTTCACTATTCAACTTACTTTTCTTCTGTATTTTCCAAATCTTTTCACTATTCAACTTACTTTTCTTCCATAATTTCCATATCCTTTCACTATTCAACTTACTTTTCTTCCGTATTTTCCATATCTTTTCACTATTCAACCTATGTTTCTTCCATAATTTCCATATCCTTTCACTATTCAACTTACTTTTCTTCCGTATTTTCCATATCTTTTCACTATTCAACTTATGTTTCTTCCATATTTTTCATATCTTTTCACTATTGAACTTGCCTTTCTTCCATATTGTCCATATCTTATCACTATTCGACTTGCCTTTCTTCCATATTTTCCATTTCATTTAACATTTCAACTTACTTTTCTTCCATATTTTCCATATCATTTTACAATTCAACCTACTTTTCTTCCGCATTTTCCATATCTTTTCATTATTCAACTTGGCTTTCTTCCATATTTTCCATATCTTTTCATTATTCAACATACCTTTCTTCCATATTTTCAAGATCATTTCACAATTCAACCTACTTTTCTTCCGCATTTTCCATATCTTTTTACTATTCAACTTACTTTTCCTCAATATTTTCCAAATCTTTTCACTATTCAACTCACGTTTCTTTCATATTCTCCATATCTTTTCACTATTCAACTTATCTTTCTTTCATATTTTCCCTATCTTTTCACTATTCAACTTACTTTTCTTCTGTATTTTCCAAATCTTTTCACTATTCAACTTACTTTTCTTCCATAATTTCCATATCCTTTCACTATTCAACTTACTTTTCTTCCGTATTTTCCATATCTTTTCACTATTCAACCTATGTTTCTTCCATAATTTCCATATCCTTTCACTATTCAACTTACTTTTCTTCCGTATTTTCCATATCTTTTCACTATTCAACTTATGTTTCTTCCATATTTTTCATATCTTTTCACTATTGAACTTGCCTTTCTTCCATATTGTCCATATCTTATCACTATTCGACTTGCCTTTCTTCCATATTTTCCATTTCATTTTACAATTCAACCTACTTTTCTTCCGCATTTTCCATATCTTTTCACTATTCAACTTGGCTTTCTTCCATATTTTCCATATCTTTTCATTATTCAACATACCTTTCTTCCATATTTTCAAGATCATTTCACAATTCAACCTACTTTTCTTTCGCATTTTCCATATCTTTTTACTATTCAACTTACTTTTCCTCAATATTTTCCAAATCTTTTCACTATTCAACTCACGTTTCTTTCATATTCTCCATATCTTTTCACTATTCAACTTATCTTTCTTTCATATTTTCCCTATCTTTTCACTATTCAACTTACTTTTCTTCTGTATTTTCCAAATCTTTTCACTATTCAACTTACTTTTCTTCCATAATTTCCATATCCTTTCACTATTCAACTTACTTTTCTTCCGTATTTTCCATATCTTTTCACTATTCAACCTATGTTTCTTCCATAATTTCCATATCCTTTCACTATTCAACTTACTTTTCTTCCGTATTTTCCATATCTTTTCACTATTCAACTTATGTTTCTTCCATATTTTTCATATCTTTTCACTATTGAACTTGCCTTTCTTCCATATTGTCCATATCTTATCACTATTCGACTTGCCTTTCTTCCATATTTTCCATATCATTTTACAATTCAACCTACTTTTCTTCCGCATTTTCCATATCTTTTCACTATTCAACTTGGCTTTCTTCCATATTTTCCATATCTTTTCATTATTCAACATACCTTTCTTCCATATTTTCAAGATCATTTCACAATTCAACCTACTTTTCTTCCGCATTTTCCATATCTTTTTACTATTCAACTTACTTTTCCTCAATATTTTCCAAATCTTTTCACTATTCAACTCACGTTTCTTTCATATTCTCCATATCTTTTCACTATTCAACTTATCTTTCTTTCATATTTTCCCTATCTTTTCACTATTCAACTTACTTTTCTTCTGTATTTTCCAAATCTTTTCACTATTCAACTTACTTTTCTTCCATAATTTCCATATCCTTTCACTATTCAACTTACTTTTCTTCCGTATTTTCCATATCTTTTCACTATTCAACCTATGTTTCTTCCATAATTTCCATATCCTTTCACTATTCAACTTACTTTTCTTCCGTATTTTCCATATCTTTTCACTATTCAACTTATGTTTCTTCCATATTTTTCATATCTTTTCACTATTGAACTTGCCTTTCTTCCATATTGTCCATATCTTATCACTATTCGACTTGCCTTTCTTCCATATTTTCCATTTCATTTAACATTTCAACTTACTTTTCTTCCATATTTTCCATATCATTTTACAATTCAACCTACTTTTCTTCCGCATTTTCCATATCTTTTCATTATTCAACTTGGCTTTCTTCCATATTTTCCATATCTTTTCATTATTCAACATACCTTTCTTCCATATTTTCAAGATCATTTCACAATTCAACCTACTTTTCTTCCGCATTTTCCATATCTTTTTACTATTCAACTTACTTTTCCTCAATATTTTCCAAATCTTTTCACTATTCAACTCACGTTTCTTTCATATTCTCCATATCTTTTCACTATTCAACTTATCTTTCTTTCATATTTTCCCTATCTTTTCACTATTCAACTTACTTTTCTTCTGTATTTTCCAAATCTTTTCACTATTCAACTTACTTTTCTTCCATAATTTCCATATCCTTTCACTATTCAACTTACTTTTCTTCCGTATTTTCCATATCTTTTCACTATTCAACCTATGTTTCTTCCATAATTTCCATATCCTTTCACTATTCAACTTACTTTTCTTCCGTATTTTCCATATCTTTTCACTATTCAACTTATGTTTCTTCCATATTTTTCATATCTTTTCACTATTGAACTTGCCTTTCTTCCATATTGTCCATATCTTATCACTATTCGACTTGCCTTTCTTCCATATTTTCCATTTCATTTTACAATTCAACCTACTTTTCTTCCGCATTTTCCATATCTTTTCACTATTCAACTTGGCTTTCTTCCATATTTTCCATATCTTTTCATTATTCAACATACCTTTCTTCCATATTTTCAAGATCATTTCACAATTCAACCTACTTTTCTTTCGCATTTTCCATATCTTTTTACTATTCAACTTACTTTTCCTCAATATTTTCCAAATCTTTTCACTATTCAACTCACGTTTCTTTCATATTCTCCATATCTTTTCACTATTCAACTTATCTTTCTTTCATATTTTCCCTATCTTTTCACTATTCAACTTACTTTTCTTCTGTATTTTCCAAATCTTTTCACTATTCAACTTACTTTTCTTCCATAATTTCCATATCCTTTCACTATTCAACTTACTTTTCTTCCGTATTTTCCATATCTTTTCACTATTCAACCTATGTTTCTTCCATAATTTCCATATCCTTTCACTATTCAACTTACTTTTCTTCCGTATTTTCCATATCTTTTCACTATTCAACTTATGTTTCTTCCATATTTTTCATATCTTTTCACTATTGAACTTGCCTTTCTTCCATATTGTCCATATCTTATCACTATTCGACTTGCCTTTCTTCCATATTTTCCATATCATTTTACAATTCAACCTACTTTTCTTCCGCATTTTCCATATCTTTTCACTATTCAACTTGGCTTTCTTCCATATTTTCCATATCTTTTCATTATTCAACATACCTTTCTTCCATATTTTCAAGATCATTTCACAATTCAACCTACTTTTCTTCCGCATTTTCCATATCTTTTTACTATTCAACTTACTTTTCCTCAATATTTTCCAAATCTTTTCACTATTCAACTCACGTTTCTTTCATATTCTCCATATCTTTTCACTATTCAACTTATCTTTCTTTCATATTTTCCCTATCTTTTCACTATTCAACTTACTTTTCTTCTGTATTTTCCAAATCTTTTCACTATTCAACTTACTTTTCTTCCATAATTTCCATATCCTTTCACTATTCAACTTACTTTTCTTCCGTATTTTCCATATCTTTTCACTATTCAACCTATGTTTCTTCCATAATTTCCATATCCTTTCACTATTCAACTTACTTTTCTTCCGTATTTTCCATATCTTTTCACTATTCAACTTATGTTTCTTCCATATTTTTCATATCTTTTCACTATTGAACTTTCCTTTCTTCCATATTGTCCATATCTTATCACTATTCGACTTGCCTTTCTTCCATATTTTCCATATCATTTTACAATTCAACCTACTTTTCTTCCGCATTTTCCATATCTTTTCACTATTCAACTTGGCTTTCTTCCATATTTTCCATATCTTTTCATTATTCAACATACCTTTCTTCCATATTTTCAAGATCATTTCACTATTCAACTTACTTTTCTTCCGTATTTTCCATATCTTTTCACTATTCAACTTATGTTTCTTCCATATTTTTCATATCTTTTCACTATTGAACTTGCCTTTCTTCCATATTGTCCATATCTTATCACTATTCGACTTGCCTTTCTTCCATATTTTCCATATCATTTTACAATTCAACCTACTTTTCTTCCGCATTTTCCATATCTTTTCACTATTCAACTTGGCTTTCTTCCATATTTTCCATATCTTTTCATTATTCAACATACCTTTCTTCCATATTTTCAAGATCATTTCACAATTCAACCTACTTTTCTTCCGCATTTTCCATATCTTTTTACTATTCAACTTACTTTTCCTCAATATTTTCCAAATCTTTTCACTATTCAACTCACGTTTCTTTCATATTCTCCATATCTTTTCACTATTCAACTTATCTTTCTTTCATATTTTCCCTATCTTTTCACTATTCAACTTACTTTTCTTCTGTATTTTCCAAATCTTTTCACTATTCAACTTACTTTTCTTCCATAATTTCCATATCCTTTCACTATTCAACTTACTTTTCTTCCGTATTTTCCATATCTTTTCACTATTCAACCTATGTTTCTTCCATAATTTCCATATCCTTTCACTATTCAACTTACTTTTCTTCCGTATTTTCCATATCTTTTCACTATTCAACTTATGTTTCTTCCATATTTTTCATATCTTTTCACTATTGAACTTGCCTTTCTTCCATATTGTCCATATCTTATCACTATTCGACTTGCCTTTCTTCCATATTTTCCATTTCATTTAACATTTCAACTTACTTTTCTTCCATATTTTCCATATCATTTTACAATTCAACCTACTTTTCTTCCGCATTTTCCATATCTTTTCATTATTCAACTTGGCTTTCTTCCATATTTTCCATATCTTTTCATTATTCAACATACCTTTCTTCCATATTTTCAAGATCATTTCACAATTCAACCTACTTTTCTTCCGCATTTTCCATATCTTTTTACTATTCAACTTACTTTTCCTCAATATTTTCCAAATCTTTTCACTATTCAACTCACGTTTCTTTCATATTCTCCATATCTTTTCACTATTCAACTTATCTTTCTTTCATATTTTCCCTATCTTTTCACTATTCAACTTACTTTTCTTCTGTATTTTCCAAATCTTTTCACTATTCAACTTACTTTTCTTCCATAATTTCCATATCCTTTCACTATTCAACTTACTTTTCTTCCGTATTTTCCATATCTTTTCACTATTCAACCTATGTTTCTTCCATAATTTCCATATCCTTTCACTATTCAACTTACTTTTCTTCCGTATTTTCCATATCTTTTCACTATTCAACTTATGTTTCTTCCATATTTTTCATATCTTTTCACTATTGAACTTGCCTTTCTTCCATATTGTCCATATCTTATCACTATTCGACTTGCCTTTCTTCCATATTTTCCATTTCATTTTACAATTCAACCTACTTTTCTTCCGCATTTTCCATATCTTTTCACTATTCAACTTGGCTTTCTTCCATATTTTCCATATCTTTTCATTATTCAACATACCTTTCTTCCATATTTTCAAGATCATTTCACAATTCAACCTACTTTTCTTTCGCATTTTCCATATCTTTTTACTATTCAACTTACTTTTCCTCAATATTTTCCAAATCTTTTCACTATTCAACTCACGTTTCTTTCATATTCTCCATATCTTTTCACTATTCAACTTATCTTTCTTTCATATTTTCCCTATCTTTTCACTATTCAACTTACTTTTCTTCTGTATTTTCCAAATCTTTTCACTATTCAACTTACTTTTCTTCCATAATTTCCATATCCTTTCACTATTCAACTTACTTTTCTTCCGTATTTTCCATATCTTTTCACTATTCAACCTATGTTTCTTCCATAATTTCCATATCCTTTCACTATTCAACTTACTTTTCTTCCGTATTTTCCATATCTTTTCACTATTCAACTTATGTTTCTTCCATATTTTTCATATCTTTTCACTATTGAACTTGCCTTTCTTCCATATTGTCCATATCTTATCACTATTCGACTTGCCTTTCTTCCATATTTTCCATATCATTTTACAATTCAACCTACTTTTCTTCCGCATTTTCCATATCTTTTCACTATTCAACTTGGCTTTCTTCCATATTTTCCATATCTTTTCATTATTCAACATACCTTTCTTCCATATTTTCAAGATCATTTCACAATTCAACCTACTTTTCTTCCGCATTTTCCATATCTTTTTACTATTCAACTTACTTTTCCTCAATATTTTCCAAATCTTTTCACTATTCAACTCACGTTTCTTTCATATTCTCCATATCTTTTCACTATTCAACTTATCTTTCTTTCATATTTTCCCTATCTTTTCACTATTCAACTTACTTTTCTTCTGTATTTTCCAAATCTTTTCACTATTCAACTTACTTTTCTTCCATAATTTCCATATCCTTTCACTATTCAACTTACTTTTCTTCCGTATTTTCCATATCTTTTCACTATTCAACCTATGTTTCTTCCATAATTTCCATATCCTTTCACTATTCAACTTACTTTTCTTCCGTATTTTCCATATCTTTTCACTATTCAACTTATGTTTCTTCCATATTTTTCATATCTTTTCACTATTGAACTTGCCTTTCTTCCATATTGTCCATATCTTATCACTATTCGACTTGCCTTTCTTCCATATTTTCCATTTCATTTAACATTTCAACTTACTTTTCTTCCATATTTTCCATATCATTTTACAATTCAACCTACTTTTCTTCCGCATTTTCCATATCTTTTCATTATTCAACTTGGCTTTCTTCCATATTTTCCATATCTTTTCATTATTCAACATACCTTTCTTCCATATTTTCAAGATCATTTCACAATTCAACCTACTTTTCTTCCGCATTTTCCATATCTTTTTACTATTCAACTTACTTTTCCTCAATATTTTCCAAATCTTTTCACTATTCAACTCACGTTTCTTTCATATTCTCCATATCTTTTCACTATTCAACTTATCTTTCTTTCATATTTTCCCTATCTTTTCACTATTCAACTTACTTTTCTTCTGTATTTTCCAAATCTTTTCACTATTCAACTTACTTTTCTTCCATAATTTCCATATCCTTTCACTATTCAACTTACTTTTCTTCCGTATTTTCCATATCTTTTCACTATTCAACCTATGTTTCTTCCATAATTTCCATATCCTTTCACTATTCAACTTACTTTTCTTCCGTATTTTCCATATCTTTTCACTATTCAACTTATGTTTCTTCCATATTTTTCATATCTTTTCACTATTGAACTTGCCTTTCTTCCATATTGTCCATATCTTATCACTATTCGACTTGCCTTTCTTCCATATTTTCCATTTCATTTAACATTTCAACTTACTTTTCTTCCATATTTTCCATATCATTTTACAATTCAACCTACTTTTCTTCCGCATTTTCCATATCTTTTCACTATTCAACTTGGCTTTCTTCCATATTTTCCATATCTTTTCATTATTCAACATACCTTTCTTCCATATTTTCAAGATCATTTCACAATTCAACCTACTTTTCTTCCGCATTTTCCATATCTTTTTACTATTCAACTTACTTTTCCTCAATATTTTCCAAATCTTTTCACTATTCAACTCACGTTTCTTTCATATTCTCCATATCTTTTCACTATTCAACTTATCTTTCTTTCATATTTTCCCTATCTTTTCACTATTCAACTTACTTTTCTTCTGTATTTTCCAAATCTTTTCACTATTCAACTTACTTTTCTTCCATAATTTCCATATCCTTTCACTATTCAACTTACTTTTCTTCCGTATTTTCCATATCTTTTCACTATTCAACCTATGTTTCTTCCATAATTTCCATATCCTTTCACTATTCAACTTACTTTTCTTCCGTATTTTCCATATCTTTTCACTATTCAACTTATGTTTCTTCCATATTTTTCATATCTTTTCACTATTGAACTTGCCTTTCTTCCATATTGTCCATATCTTATCACTATTCGACTTGCCTTTCTTCCATATTTTCCATTTCATTTAACATTTCAACTTACTTTTCTTCCATATTTTCCATATCATTTTACAATTCAACCTACTTTTCTTCCGCATTTTCCATATCTTTTCACTATTCAACTTGGCTTTCTTCCATATTTTCCATATCTTTTCATTATTCAACATACCTTTCTTCCATATTTTCAAGATCATTTCACAATTCAACCTACTTTTCTTCCGCATTTTCCATATCTTTTTACTATTCAACTTACTTTTCCTCAATATTTTCCAAATCTTTTCACTATTCAACTCACGTTTCTTTCATATTCTCCATATCTTTTCACTATTCAACTTATCTTTCTTTCATATTTTCCCTATCTTTTCACTATTCAACTTACTTTTCTTCTGTATTTTCCAAATCTTTTCACTATTCAACTTACTTTTCTTCCATAATTTCCATATCCTTTCACTATTCAACTTACTTTTCTTCCGTATTTTCCATATCTTTTCACTATTCAACCTATGTTTCTTCCATAATTTCCATATCCTTTCACTATTCAACTTACTTTTCTTCCGTATTTTCCATATCTTTTCACTATTCAACTTATGTTTCTTCCATATTTTTCATATCTTTTCACTATTGAACTTGCCTTTCTTCCATATTGTCCATATCTTATCACTATTCGACTTGCCTTTCTTCCATATTTTCCATATCATTTTACAATTCAACCTACTTTTCTTCCGCATTTTCCATATCTTTTCACTATTCAACTTGGCTTTCTTCCATATTTTCCATATCTTTTCATTATTCAACATACCTTTCTTCCATATTTTCAAGATCATTTCACAATTCAACCTACTTTTCTTCCGCATTTTCCATATCTTTTTACTATTCAACTTACTTTTCCTCAATATTTTCCAAATCTTTTCACTATTCAACTCACGTTTCTTTCATATTCTCCATATCTTTTCACTATTCAACTTATCTTTCTTTCATATTTTCCCTATCTTTTCACTATTCAACTTACTTTTCTTCTGTATTTTCCAAATCTTTTCACTATTCAACTTACTTTTCTTCCATAATTTCCATATCCTTTCACTATTCAACTTACTTTTCTTCCGTATTTTCCATATCTTTTCACTATTCAACCTATGTTTCTTCCATAATTTCCATATCCTTTCACTATTCAACTTACTTTTCTTCCGTATTTTCCATATCTTTTCACTATTCAACTTATGTTTCTTCCATATTTTTCATATCTTTTCACTATTGAACTTGCCTTTCTTCCATATTGTCCATATCTTATCACTATTCGACTTGCCTTTCTTCCATATTTTCCATATCATTTTACAATTCAACCTACTTTTCTTCCGCATTTTCCATATCTTTTCACTATTCAACTTGGCTTTCTTCCATATTTTCCATATCTTTTCATTATTCAACATACCTTTCTTCCATATTTTCAAGATCATTTCACAATTCAACCTACTTTTCTTCCGCATTTTCCATATCTTTTTACTATTCAACTTACTTTTCCTCAATATTTTCCAAATCTTTTCACTATTCAACTCACGTTTCTTTCATATTCTCCATATCTTTTCACTATTCAACTTATCTTTCTTTCATATTTTCCCTATCTTTTCACTATTCAACTTACTTTTCTTCTGTATTTTCCAAATCTTTTCACTATTCAACTTACTTTTCTTCCATAATTTCCATATCCTTTCACTATTCAACTTACTTTTCTTCCGTATTTTCCATATCTTTTCACTATTCAACCTATGTTTCTTCCATAATTTCCATATCCTTTCACTATTCAACTTACTTTTCTTCCGTATTTTCCATATCTTTTCACTATTCAACTTATGTTTCTTCCATATTTTTCATATCTTTTCACTATTGAACTTGCCTTTCTTCCATATTGTCCATATCTTATCACTATTCGACTTGCCTTTCTTCCATATTTTCCATATCATTTTACAATTCAACCTACTTTTCTTCCGCATTTTCCATATCTTTTCACTATTCAACTTGGCTTTCTTCCATATTTTCCATATCTTTTCATTATTCAACATACCTTTCTTCCATATTTTCAAGATCATTTCACAATTCAACCTACTTTTCTTCCGCATTTTCCATATCTTTTTACTATTCAACTTACTTTTCCTCAATATTTTCCAAATCTTTTCACTATTCAACTCACGTTTCTTTCATATTCTCCATATCTTTTCACTATTCAACTTATCTTTCTTTCATATTTTCCCTATCTTTTCACTATTCAACTTACTTTTCTTCTGTATTTTCCAAATCTTTTCACTATTCAACTTACTTTTCTTCCATAATTTCCATATCCTTTCACTATTCAACTTACTTTTCTTCCGTATTTTCCATATCTTTTCACTATTCAACCTATGTTTCTTCCATAATTTCCATATCCTTTCACTATTCAACTTACTTTTCTTCCGTATTTTCCATATCTTTTCACTATTCAACTTATGTTTCTTCCATATTTTTCATATCTTTTCACTATTGAACTTGCCTTTCTTCCATATTGTCCATATCTTATCACTATTCGACTTGCCTTTCTTCCATATTTTCCATTTCATTTAACATTTCAACTTACTTTTCTTCCATATTTTCCATATCATTTTACAATTCAACCTACTTTTCTTCCGCATTTTCCATATCTTTTCATTATTCAACTTGGCTTTCTTCCATATTTTCCATATCTTTTCATTATTCAACATACCTTTCTTCCATATTTTCAAGATCATTTCACAATTCAACCTACTTTTCTTCCGCATTTTCCATATCTTTTTACTATTCAACTTACTTTTCCTCAATATTTTCCAAATCTTTTCACTATTCAACTCACGTTTCTTTCATATTCTCCATATCTTTTCACTATTCAACTTATCTTTCTTTCATATTTTCCCTATCTTTTCACTATTCAACTTACTTTTCTTCTGTATTTTCCAAATCTTTTCACTATTCAACTTACTTTTCTTCCATAATTTCCATATCCTTTCACTATTCAACTTACTTTTCTTCCGTATTTTCCATATCTTTTCACTATTCAACCTATGTTTCTTCCATAATTTCCATATCCTTTCACTATTCAACTTACTTTTCTTCCGTATTTTCCATATCTTTTCACTATTCAACTTATGTTTCTTCCATATTTTTCATATCTTTTCACTATTGAACTTGCCTTTCTTCCATATTGTCCATATCTTATCACTATTCGACTTGCCTTTCTTCCATATTTTCCATATCATTTTACAATTCAACCTACTTTTCTTCCGCATTTTCCATATCTTTTCACTATTCAACTTGGCTTTCTTCCATATTTTCCATATCTTTTCATTATTCAACATACCTTTCTTCCATATTTTCAAGATCATTTCACAATTCAACCTACTTTTCTTCCGCATTTTCCATATCTTTTTACTATTCAACTTACTTTTCCTCAATATTTTCCAAATCTTTTCACTATTCAACTCACGTTTCTTTCATATTCTCCATATCTTTTCACTATTCAACTTATCTTTCTTTCATATTTTCCCTATCTTTTCACTATTCAACTTACTTTTCTTCTGTATTTTCCAAATCTTTTCACTATTCAACTTACTTTTCTTCCATAATTTCCATATCCTTTCACTATTCAACTTACTTTTCTTCCGTATTTTCCATATCTTTTCACTATTCAACCTATGTTTCTTCCATAATTTCCATATCCTTTCACTATTCAACTTACTTTTCTTCCGTATTTTCCATATCTTTTCACTATTCAACTTATGTTTCTTCCATATTTTTCATATCTTTTCACTATTGAACTTGCCTTTCTTCCATATTGTCCATATCTTATCACTATTCGACTTGCCTTTCTTCCATATTTTCCATTTCATTTAACATTTCAACTTACTTTTCTTCCATATTTTCCATATCATTTTACAATTCAACCTACTTTTCTTCCGCATTTTCCATATCTTTTCATTATTCAACTTGGCTTTCTTCCATATTTTCCATATCTTTTCATTATTCAACATACCTTTCTTCCATATTTTCAAGATCATTTCACAATTCAACCTACTTTTCTTCCGCATTTTCCATATCTTTTTACTATTCAACTTACTTTTCCTCAATATTTTCCAAATCTTTTCACTATTCAACTCACGTTTCTTTCATATTCTCCATATCTTTTCACTATTCAACTTATCTTTCTTTCATATTTTCCCTATCTTTTCACTATTCAACTTACTTTTCTTCTGTATTTTCCAAATCTTTTCACTATTCAACTTACTTTTCTTCCATAATTTCCATATCCTTTCACTATTCAACTTACTTTTCTTCCGTATTTTCCATATCTTTTCACTATTCAACCTATGTTTCTTCCATAATTTCCATATCCTTTCACTATTCAACTTACTTTTCTTCCGTATTTTCCATATCTTTTCACTATTCAACTTATGTTTCTTCCATATTTTTCATATCTTTTCACTATTGAACTTGCCTTTCTTCCATATTGTCCATATCTTATCACTATTCGACTTGCCTTTCTTCCATATTTTCCATATCATTTTACAATTCAACCTACTTTTCTTCCGCATTTTCCATATCTTTTCACTATTCAACTTGGCTTTCTTCCATATTTTCCATATCTTTTCATTATTCAACATACCTTTCTTCCATATTTTCAAGATCATTTCACAATTCAACCTACTTTTCTTCCGCATTTTCCATATCTTTTTACTATTCAACTTACTTTTCCTCAATATTTTCCAAATCTTTTCACTATTCAACTCACGTTTCTTTCATATTCTCCATATCTTTTCACTATTCAACTTATCTTTCTTTCATATTTTCCCTATCTTTTCACTATTCAACTTACTTTTTCTTCTGTATTTTCCAAATCTTTTCACTATTCAACTTACTTTTCTTCCATAATTTCCATATCCTTTCACTATTCAACTTACTTTTCTTCCGTATTTTCCATATCTTTTCACTATTCAACCTATGTTTCTTCCATAATTTCCATATCCTTTCACTATTCAACTTACTTTTCTTCCGTATTTTCCATATCTTTTCACTATTCAACTTATGTTTCTTCCATATTTTTCATATCTTTTCACTATTGAACTTGCCTTTCTTCCATATTGTCCATATCTTATCACTATTCGACTTGCCTTTCTTCCATATTTTCCATATCATTTTACAATTCAACCTACTTTTCTTCCGCATTTTCCATATCTTTTCACTATTCAACTTGGCTTTCTTCCATATTTTCCATATCTTTTCATTATTCAACATACCTTTCTTCCATATTTTCAAGATCATTTCACAATTCAACCTACTTTTCTTCCGCATTTTCCATATCTTTTTACTATTCAACTTACTTTTCCTCAATATTTTCCAAATCTTTTCACTATTCAAACTCACGTTTCTTTCATATTCTCCATATCTTTTCACTATTCAACTTATCTTTCTTTCATATTTTCTATCTTTTCACTATTCAACTTACTTTTCTTCTGTATTTTCCAAATCTTTTCACTATTCAACTTACTTTTCTTCCATAATTTCCATATCCTTTCACTATTCAACTTACTTTTCTTCCGTATTTTCCATATCTTTTCACTATTCAACCTATGTTTCTTCCATAATTTCCATATCCTTTCACTATTCAACTTACTTTTCTTCCGTATTTTCCATATCTTTTCACTATTCAACTTATGTTTCTTCCATATTTTTCATATCTTTTCACTATTGAACTTGCCTTTCTTCCATATTGTCCATATCTTATCACTATTCGACTTGCCTTTCTTCCATATTTTCCATTTCATTTAACATTTCAACTTACTTTTCTTCCATATTTTCCATATCATTTTACAATTCAACCTACTTTTCTTCCGCATTTTCCATATCTTTTCATTATTCAACTTGGCTTTCTTCCATATTTTCCATATCTTTTCATTATTCAACATACCTTTCTTCCATATTTTCAAGATCATTTCACAATTCAACCTACTTTTCTTCCGCATTTTCCATATCTTTTTACTATTCAACTTACTTTTCCTCAATATTTTCCAAATCTTTTCACTATTCAACTCACGTTTCTTTCATATTCTCCATATCTTTTCACTATTCAACTTATCTTTCTTTCATATTTTCCCTATCTTTTCACTATTCAACTTACTTTTCTTCTGTATTTTCCAAATCTTTTCACTATTCAACTTACTTTTCTTCCATAATTTCCATATCCTTTCACTATTCAACTTACTTTTCTTCCGTATTTTCCATATCTTTTCACTATTCAACCTATGTTTCTTCCATAATTTCCATATCCTTTCACTATTCAACTTACTTTTCTTCCGTATTTTCCATATCTTTTCACTATTCAACTTATGTTTCTTCCATATTTTTCATATCTTTTCACTATTGAACTTGCCTTTCTTCCATATTGTCCATATCTTATCACTATTCGACTTGCCTTTCTTCCATATTTTCCATATCATTTTACAATTCAACCTACTTTTCTTCCGCATTTTCCATATCTTTTCATTATTCAACTTGGCTTTCTTCCATATTTTCCATATCTTTTCATTATTCAACATACCTTTCTTCCATATTTTCAAGATCATTTCACAATTCAACCTACTTTTCTTCCGCATTTTCCATATCTTTTTACTATTCAACTTACTTTTCCTCAATATTTTCCAAATCTTTTCACTATTCAACTCACGTTTCTTTCATATTCTCCATATCTTTTCACTATTCAACTTATCTTTCTTTCATATTTTCCCTATCTTTTCACTATTCAACTTACTTTTCTTCTGTATTTTCCAAATCTTTTCACTATTCAACTTACTTTTCTTCCATAATTTCCATATCCTTTCACTATTCAACTTACTTTTCTTCCGTATTTTCCATATCTTTTCACTATTCAACCTATGTTTCTTCCATAATTTCCATATCCTTTCACTATTCAACTTACTTTTCTTCCGTATTTTCCATATCTTTTCACTATTCAACTTATGTTTCTTCCATATTTTTCATATCTTTTCACTATTGAACTTGCCTTTCTTCCATATTGTCCATATCTTATCACTATTCGACTTGCCTTTCTTCCATATTTTCCATATCATTTTACAATTCAACCTACTTTTCTTCCGCATTTTCCATATCTTTTCACTATTCAACTTGGCTTTCTTCCATATTTTCCATATCTTTTCATTATTCAACATACCTTTCTTCCATATTTTCAAGATCATTTCACAATTCAACCTACTTTTCTTCCGCATTTTCCATATCTTTTTACTATTCAACTTACTTTTCCTCAATATTTTCCAAATCTTTTCACTATTCAACTCACGTTTCTTTCATATTCTCCATATCTTTTCACTATTCAACTTATCTTTCTTTCATATTTTCCCTATCTTTTCACTATTCAACTTACTTTTCTTCTGTATTTTCCAAATCTTTTCACTATTCAACTTACTTTTCTTCCATAATTTCCATATCCTTTCACTATTCAACTTACTTTTCTTCCGTATTTTCCATATCTTTTCACTATTCAACCTATGTTTCTTCCATAATTTCCATATCCTTTCACTATTCAACTTACTTTTCTTCCGTATTTTCCATATCTTTTCACTATTCAACTTATGTTTCTTCCATATTTTTCATATCTTTTCACTATTGAACTTGCCTTTCTTCCATATTGTCCATATCTTATCACTATTCGACTTGCCTTTCTTCCATATTTTCCATATCATTTTACAATTCAACCTACTTTTCTTCCGCATTTTCCATATCTTTTCACTATTCAACTTGGCTTTCTTCCATATTTTCCATATCTTTTCATTATTCAACATACCTTTCTTCCATATTTTCAAGATCATTTCACAATTCAACCTACTTTTCTTCCGCATTTTCCATATCTTTTTACTATTCAACTTACTTTTCCTCAATATTTTCCAAATCTTTTCACTATTCAACTCACGTTTCTTTCATATTCTCCATATCTTTTCACTATTCAACTTATCTTTCTTTCATATTTTCCCTATCTTTTCACTATTCAACTTACTTTTCTTCTGTATTTTCCAAATCTTTTCACTATTCAACTTACTTTTCTTCCATAATTTCCATATCCTTTCACTATTCAACTTACTTTTCTTCCGTATTTTCCATATCTTTTCACTATTCAACCTATGTTTCTTCCATAATTTCCATATCCTTTCACTATTCAACTTACTTTTCTTCCGTATTTTCCATATCTTTTCACTATTCAACTTATGTTTCTTCCATATTTTTCATATCTTTTCACTATTGAACTTGCCTTTCTTCCATATTGTCCATATCTTATCACTATTCGACTTGCCTTTCTTCCATATTTTCCATTTCATTTAACATTTCAACTTACTTTTCTTCCATATTTTCCATATCATTTTACAATTCAACCTACTTTTCTTCCGCATTTTCCATATCTTTTCATTATTCAACTTGGCTTTCTTCCATATTTTCCATATCTTTTCATTATTCAACATACCTTTCTTCCATATTTTCAAGATCATTTCACAATTCAACCTACTTTTCTTCCGCATTTTCCATATCTTTTTACTATTCAACTTACTTTTCCTCAATATTTTCCAAATCTTTTCACTATTCAACTCACGTTTCTTTCATATTCTCCATATCTTTTCACTATTCAACTTATCTTTCTTTCATATTTTCCCTATCTTTTCACTATTCAACTTACTTTTCTTCTGTATTTTCCAAATCTTTTCACTATTCAACTTACTTTTCTTCCATAATTTCCATATCCTTTCACTATTCAACTTACTTTTCTTCCGTATTTTCCATATCTTTTCACTATTCAACCTATGTTTCTTCCATAATTTCCATATCCTTTCACTATTCAACTTACTTTTCTTCCGTATTTTCCATATCTTTTCACTATTCAACTTATGTTTCTTCCATATTTTTCATATCTTTTCACTATTGAACTTGCCTTTCTTCCATATTGTCCATATCTTATCACTATTCGACTTGCCTTTCTTCCATATTTTCCATTTCATTTAACATTTCAACTTACTTTTCTTCCATATTTTCCATATCATTTTACAATTCAACCTACTTTTCTTCCGCATTTTCCATATCTTTTCACTATTCAACTTGGCTTTCTTCCATATTTTCCATATCTTTTCATTATTCAACATACCTTTCTTCCATATTTTCAAGATCATTTCACAATTCAACCTACTTTTCTTCCGCATTTTCCATATCTTTTTACTATTCAACTTACTTTTCCTCAATATTTTCCAAATCTTTTCACTATTCAACTCACGTTTCTTTCATATTCTCCATATCTTTTCACTATTCAACTTATCTTTCTTTCATATTTTCCCTATCTTTTCACTATTCAACTTACTTTTCTTCTGTATTTTCCAAATCTTTTCACTATTCAACTTACTTTTCTTCCATAATTTCCATATCCTTTCACTATTCAACTTACTTTTCTTCCGTATTTTCCATATCTTTTCACTATTCAACCTATGTTTCTTCCATAATTTCCATATCCTTTCACTATTCAACTTACTTTTCTTCCGTATTTTCCATATCTTTTCACTATTCAACTTATGTTTCTTCCATATTTTTCATATCTTTTCACTATTGAACTTGCCTTTCTTCCATATTGTCCATATCTTATCACTATTCGACTTGCCTTTCTTCCATATTTTCCATATCATTTTACAATTCAACCTACTTTTCTTCCGCATTTTCCATATCTTTTCACTATTCAACTTGGCTTTCTTCCATATTTTCCATATCTTTTCATTATTCAACATACCTTTCTTCCATATTTTCAAGATCATTTCACAATTCAACCTACTTTTCTTCCGCATTTTCCATATCTTTTTACTATTCAACTTACTTTTCCTCAATATTTTCCAAATCTTTTCACTATTCAACTCACGTTTCTTTCATATTCTCCATATCTTTTCACTATTCAACTTATCTTTCTTTCATATTTTCCCTATCTTTTCACTATTCAACTTACTTTTCTTCTGTATTTTCCAAATCTTTTCACTATTCAACTTACTTTTCTTCCATAATTTCCATATCCTTTCACTATTCAACTTACTTTTCTTCCGTATTTTCCATATCTTTTCACTATTCAACCTATGTTTCTTCCATAATTTCCATATCCTTTCACTATTCAACTTACTTTTCTTCCGTATTTTCCATATCTTTTCACTATTCAACTTATGTTTCTTCCATATTTTTCATATCTTTTCACTATTGAACTTGCCTTTCTTCCATATTGTCCATATCTTATCACTATTCGACTTGCCTTTCTTCCATATTTTCCATATCATTTTACAATTCAACCTACTTTTCTTCCGCATTTTCCATATCTTTTCACTATTCAACTTGGCTTTCTTCCATATTTTCCATATCTTTTCATTATTCAACATACCTTTCTTCCATATTTTCAAGATCATTTCACAATTCAACCTACTTTTCTTCCGCATTTTCCATATCTTTTTACTATTCAACTTACTTTTCCTCAATATTTTCCAAATCTTTTCACTATTCAACTCACGTTTCTTTCATATTCTCCATATCTTTTCACTATTCAACTTATCTTTCTTTCATATTTTCCCTATCTTTTCACTATTCAACTTACTTTTCTTCTGTATTTTCCAAATCTTTTCACTATTCAACTTACTTTTCTTCCATAATTTCCATATCCTTTCACTATTCAACTTACTTTTCTTCCGTATTTTCCATATCTTTTCACTATTCAACCTATGTTTCTTCCATAATTTCCATATCCTTTCACTATTCAACTTACTTTTCTTCCGTATTTTCCATATCTTTTCACTATTCAACTTATGTTTCTTCCATATTTTTCATATCTTTTCACTATTGAACTTGCCTTTCTTCCATATTGTCCATATCTTATCACTATTCGACTTGCCTTTCTTCCATATTTTCCATTTCATTTAACATTTCAACTTACTTTTCTTCCATATTTTCCATATCATTTTACAATTCAACCTACTTTTCTTCCGCATTTTCCATATCTTTTCACTATTCAACTTGGCTTTCTTCCATATTTTCCATATCTTTTCATTATTCAACATACCTTTCTTCCATATTTTCAAGATCATTTCACAATTCAACCTACTTTTCTTCCGCATTTTCCATATCTTTTTACTATTCAACTTACTTTTCCTCAATATTTTCCAAATCTTTTCACTATTCAACTCACGTTTCTTTCATATTCTCCATATCTTTTCACTATTCAACTTATCTTTCTTTCATATTTTCCCTATCTTTTCACTATTCAACTTACTTTTCTTCTGTATTTTCCAAATCTTTTCACTATTCAACTTACTTTTCTTCCATAATTTCCATATCCTTTCACTATTCAACTTACTTTTCTTCCGTATTTTCCATATCTTTTCACTATTCAACTTATGTTTCTTCCATATTTTTCATATCTTTTCACTATTGAACTTGCCTTTCTTCCATATTGTCCATATCTTATCACTATTCGACTTGCCTTTCTTCCATATTTTCCATTTCATTTAACATTTCAACTTACTTTTCTTCCATATTTTCCATATCATTTTACAATTCAACCTACTTTTCTTCCGCATTTTCCATATCTTTTCACTATTCAACTTGGCTTTCTTCCATATTTTCCATATCTTTTCATTATTCAACATACCTTTCTTCCATATTTTCAAGATCATTTCACAATTCAACCTACTTTTCTTCCGCATTTTCCATATCTTTTTACTATTCAACTTACTTTTCCTCAATATTTTCCAAATCTTTTCACTATTCAACTCACGTTTCTTTCATATTCTCCATATCTTTTCACTATTCAACTTATCTTTCTTTCATATTTTCCCTATCTTTTCACTATTCAACTTACTTTTCTTCTGTATTTTCCAAATCTTTTCACTATTCAACTTACTTTTCTTCCATAATTTCCATATCCTTTCACTATTCAACTTACTTTTCTTCCGTATTTTCCATATCTTTTCACTATTCAACCTATGTTTCTTCCATAATTTCCATATCCTTTCACTATTCAACTTACTTTTCTTCGTATTTTCCATATCTTTTCACTATTCAACTTATGTTTCTTCCATATTTTTCATATCTTTTCACTATTGAACTTGCCTTTCTTCCATATTGTCCATATCTTATCACTATTCGACTTGCCTTTCTTCCATATTTTCCATATCATTTTACAATTCAACCTACTTTTCTTCCGCATTTTCCATATCTTTTCACTATTCAACTTGGCTTTCTTCCATATTTTCCATATCTTTTCATTATTCAACATACCTTTCTTCCATATTTTCAAGATCATTTCACAATTCAACCTACTTTTCTTCCGCATTTTCCATATCTTTTTACTATTCAACTTACTTTTCCTCAATATTTTCCAAATCTTTTCACTATTCAACTCACGTTTCTTTCATATTCTCCATATCTTTTCACTATTCAACTTATCTTTCTTTCATATTTTCCCTATCTTTTCACTATTCAACTTACTTTTCTTCTGTATTTTCCAAATCTTTTCACTATTCAACTTACTTTTCTTCCATAATTTCCATATCCTTTCACTATTCAACTTACTTTTCTTCCGTATTTTCCATATCTTTTCACTATTCAACCTATGTTTCTTCCATAATTTCCATATCCTTTCACTATTCAACTTACTTTTCTTCCGTATTTTCCATATCTTTTCACTATTCAACTTATGTTTCTTCCATATTTTTCATATCTTTTCACTATTGAACTTGCCTTTCTTCCATATTGTCCATATCTTATCACTATTCGACTTGCCTTTCTTCCATATTTTCCATTTCATTTAACATTTCAACTTACTTTTCTTCCATATTTTCCATATCATTTTACAATTCAACCTACTTTTCTTCCGCATTTTCCATATCTTTTCATTATTCAACTTGGCTTTCTTCCATATTTTCCATATCTTTTCATTATTCAACATACCTTTCTTCCATATTTTCAAGATCATTTCACAATTCAACCTACTTTTCTTCCGCATTTTCCATATCTTTTTACTATTCAACTTACTTTTCCTCAATATTTTCCAAATCTTTTCACTATTCAACTCACGTTTCTTTCATATTCTCCATATCTTTTCACTATTCAACTTATCTTTCTTTCATATTTTCCCTATCTTTTCACTATTCAACTTACTTTTCTTCTGTATTTTCCAAATCTTTTCACTATTCAACTTACTTTTCTTCCATAATTTCCATATCCTTTCACTATTCAACTTACTTTTCTTCCGTATTTTCCATATCTTTTCACTATTCAACCTATGTTTCTTCCATAATTTCCATATCCTTTCACTATTCAACTTACTTTTCTTCCGTATTTTCCATATCTTTTCACTATTCAACTTATGTTTCTTCCATATTTTTCATATCTTTTCACTATTGAACTTGCCTTTCTTCCATATTGTCCATATCTTATCACTATTCGACTTGCCTTTCTTCCATATTTTCCATTTCATTTAACATTTCAACTTACTTTTCTTCCATATTTTCCATATCATTTTACAATTCAACCTACTTTTCTTCCGCATTTTCCATATCTTTTCACTATTCAACTTGGCTTTCTTCCATATTTTCCATATCTTTTCATTATTCAACATACCTTTCTTCCATATTTTCAAGATCATTTCACAATTCAACCTACTTTTCTTCCGCATTTTCCATATCTTTTTACTATTCAACTTACTTTTCCTCAATATTTTCCAAATCTTTTCACTATTCAACTCACGTTTCTTTCATATTCTCCATATCTTTTCACTATTCAACTTATCTTTCTTTCATATTTTCCCTATCTTTTCACTATTCAACTTACTTTTCTTCTGTATTTTCCAAATCTTTTCACTATTCAACTTACTTTTCTTCCATAATTTCCATATCCTTTCACTATTCAACTTACTTTTCTTCCGTATTTTCCATATCTTTTCACTATTCAACCTATGTTTCTTCCATAATTTCCATATCCTTTCACTATTCAACTTACTTTTCTTCCGTATTTTCCATATCTTTTCACTATTCAACTTATGTTTCTTCCATATTTTTCATATCTTTTCACTATTGAACTTGCCTTTCTTCCATATTGTCCATATCTTATCACTATTCGACTTGCCTTTCTTCCATATTTTCCATATCATTTTACAATTCAACCTACTTTTCTTCCGCATTTTCCATATCTTTTCACTATTCAACTTGGCTTTCTTCCATATTTTCCATATCTTTTCATTATTCAACATACCTTTCTTCCATATTTTCAAGATCATTTCACAATTCAACCTACTTTTCTTCCGCATTTTCCATATCTTTTTACTATTCAACTTACTTTTCCTCAATATTTTCCAAATCTTTTCACTATTCAACTCACGTTTCTTTCATATTCTCCATATCTTTTCACTATTCAACTTATCTTTCTTTCATATTTTCCCTATCTTTTCACTATTCAACTTACTTTTCTTCTGTATTTTCCAAATCTTTTCACTATTCAACTTACTTTTCTTCCATAATTTCCATATCCTTTCACTATTCAACTTACTTTTCTTCCGTATTTTCCATATCTTTTCACTATTCAACCTATGTTTCTTCCATAATTTCCATATCCTTTCACTATTCAACTTACTTTTCTTCCGTATTTTCCATATCTTTTCACTATTCAACTTATGTTTCTTCCATATTTTTCATATCTTTTCACTATTGAACTTGCCTTTCTTCCATATTGTCCATATCTTATCACTATTCGACTTGCCTTTCTTCCATATTTTCCATTTCATTTAACATTTCAACTTACTTTTCTTCCATATTTTCCATATCATTTTACAATTCAACCTACTTTTCTTCCGCATTTTCCATATCTTTTCATTATTCAACTTGGCTTTCTTCCATATTTTCCATATCTTTTCATTATTCAACATACCTTTCTTCCATATTTTCAAGATCATTTCACAATTCAACCTACTTTTCTTCCGCATTTTCCATATCTTTTTACTATTCAACTTACTTTTCCTCAATATTTTCCAAATCTTTTCACTATTCAACTCACGTTTCTTTCATATTCTCCATATCTTTTCACTATTCAACTTATCTTTCTTTCATATTTTCCCTATCTTTTCACTATTCAACTTACTTTTCTTCTGTATTTTCCAAATCTTTTCACTATTCAACTTACTTTTCTTCCATAATTTCCATATCCTTTCACTATTCAACTTACTTTTCTTCCGTATTTTCCATATCTTTTCACTATTCAACCTATGTTTCTTCCATAATTTCCATATCCTTTCACTATTCAACTTACTTTTCTTCCGTATTTTCCATATCTTTTCACTATTCAACTTATGTTTCTTCCATATTTTTCATATCTTTTCACTATTGAACTTGCCTTTCTTCCATATTGTCCATATCTTATCACTATTCGACTTGCCTTTCTTCCATATTTTCCATTTCATTTAACATTTCAACTTACTTTTCTTCCATATTTTCCATATCATTTTACAATTCAACCTACTTTTCTTCCGCATTTTCCATATCTTTTCACTATTCAACTTGGCTTTCTTCCATATTTTCCATATCTTTTCATTATTCAACATACCTTTCTTCCATATTTTCAAGATCATTTCACAATTCAACCTACTTTTCTTCCGCATTTTCCATATCTTTTTACTATTCAACTTACTTTTCCTCAATATTTTCCAAATCTTTTCACTATTCAACTCACGTTTCTTTCATATTCTCCATATCTTTTCACTATTCAACTTATCTTTCTTTCATATTTTCCCTATCTTTTCACTATTCAACTTACTTTTCTTCTGTATTTTCCAAATCTTTTCACTATTCAACTTACTTTTCTTCCATAATTTCCATATCCTTTCACTATTCAACTTACTTTTCTTCCGTATTTTCCATATCTTTTCACTATTCAACCTATGTTTCTTCCATAATTTCCATATCCTTTCACTATTCAACTTACTTTTCTTCCGTATTTTCCATATCTTTTCACTATTCAACTTATGTTTCTTCCATATTTTTCATATCTTTTCACTATTGAACTTGCCTTTCTTCCATATTGTCCATATCTTATCACTATTCGACTTGCCTTTCTTCCATATTTTCCATTTCATTTAACATTTCAACTTACTTTTCTTCCATATTTTCCATATCATTTTACAATTCAACCTACTTTTCTTCCGCATTTTCCATATCTTTTCATTATTCAACTTGGCTTTCTTCCATATTTTCCATATCTTTTCATTATTCAACATACCTTTCTTCCATATTTTCAAGATCATTTCACAATTCAACCTACTTTTCTTCCGCATTTTCCATATCTTTTTACTATTCAACTTACTTTTCCTCAATATTTTCCAAATCTTTTCACTATTCAACTCACGTTTCTTTCATATTCTCCATATCTTTTCACTATTCAACTTATCTTTCTTTCATATTTTCCCTATCTTTTCACTATTCAACTTACTTTTCTTCTGTATTTTCCAAATCTTTTCACTATTCAACTTACTTTTCTTCCATAATTTCCATATCCTTTCACTATTCAACTTACTTTTCTTCCGTATTTTCCATATCTTTTCACTATTCAACCTATGTTTCTTCCATAATTTCCATATCCTTTCACTATTCAACTTACTTTTCTTCCGTATTTTCCATATCTTTTCACTATTCAACTTATGTTTCTTCCATATTTTTCATATCTTTTCACTATTGAACTTGCCTTTCTTCCATATTGTCCATATCTTATCACTATTCGACTTGCTTTTCTTCCATATTTTCCATTTCATTTAACATTTCAACTTACTTTTCTTCCATATTTTCCATATCATTTTACAATTCAACCTACTTTTCTTCCGCATTTTCCATATCTTTTCACTATTCAACTTGGCTTTCTTCCATATTTTCCATATCTTTTCATTATTCAACATACCTTTCTTCCATATTTTCAAGATCATTTCACAATTCAACCTACTTTTCTTCCGCATTTTCCATATCTTTTTACTATTCAACTTACTTTTCCTCAATATTTTCCAAATCTTTTCACTATTCAACTCACGTTTCTTTCATATTCTCCATATCTTTTCACTATTCAACTTATCTTTCTTTCATATTTTCCCTATCTTTTCACTATTCAACTTACTTTTCTTCTGTATTTTCCAAATCTGTTCACTATTCAACTTACTTTTCTTCCATAATTTCCATATCCTTTCACTATTCAACTTACTTTTCTTCCGTATTTTCCATATCTTTTCACTATTCAACCTATGTTTCTTCCATAATTTCCATATCCTTTCACTATTCAACTTACTTTTCTTCCGTATTTTCCATATCTTTTCACTATTCAACTTATGTTTCTTCCATATTTTTCATATCTTTTCACTATTGAACTTGCCTTTCTTCCATATTGTCCATGTCTTATCACTATTCGACTTGCCTTTCTTCCATATTTTCCATATCATTTTACAATTCAACCTACTTTTCTTCCGCATTTTCCATATCTTTTCACTATTCAACTTGGCTTTCTTCCATATTTTCCATATCTTTTCATTATTCAACATACCTTTCTTCCATATTTTCAAGATCATTTCACAATTCAACCTACTTTTCTTCCGCATTTTCCATATCTTTTTACTATTCAACTTACTTTTCCTCAATATTTTCCAAATCTTTTCACTATTCAACTCACGTTTCTTTCATATTCTCCATATCTTTTCACTATTCAACTTATCTTTCTTTCATATTTTCCCTATCTTTTCACTATTCAACTTACTTTTCTTCTGTATTTTCCAAATCTTTTCACTATTCAACTTACTTTTCTTCCATAATTTCCATATCCTTTCACTATTCAACTTACTTTTCTTCCGTATTTTCCATATCTTTTCACTATTCAACCTATGTTTCTTCCATAATTTCCATATCCTTTCACTATTCAACTTACTTTTCTTCCGTATTTTCCATATCTTTTCACTATTCAACTTATGTTTCTTCCATATTTTTCATATCTTTTCACTATTGAACTTGCCTTTCTTCCATATTGTCCATATCTTATCACTATTCGACTTGCCTTTCTTCCATATTTTCCATATCATTTTACAATTCAACCTACTTTTCTTCCGCATTTTCCATATCTTTTCACTATTCAACTTGGCTTTCTTCCATATTTTCCATATCTTTTCATTATTCAACATACCTTTCTTCCATATTTTCAAGATCATTTCACAATTCAACCTACTTTTCTTCCGCATTTTCCATATCTTTTTACTATTCAACTTACTTTTCCTCAATATTTTCCAAATCTTTTCACTATTCAACTCACGTTTCTTTCATATTCTCCATATCTTTTCACTATTCAACTTATCTTTCTTTCATATTTTCCCTATCTTTTCACTATTCAACTTACTTTTCTTCTGTATTTTCCAAATCTTTTCACTATTCAACTTACTTTTCTTCCATAATTTCCATATCCTTTCACTTTTCAACTTACTTTTCTTCCGTATTTTCCATATCTTTTCACTATTCAACCTATGTTTCTTCCATAATTTCCATATCCTTTCACTATTCAACTTACTTTTCTTCCGTATTTTCCATATCTTTTCACTATTCAACTTATGTTTCTTCCATATTTTTCATATCTTTTCACTATTGAACTTGCCTTTCTTCCATATTGTCCATATCTTATCACTATTCGACTTGCCTTTCTTCCATATTTTCCATTTCATTTAACATTTCAACTTACTTTTCTTCCATATTTTCCATATCATTTTACAATTCAACCTACTTTTCTTCCGCATTTTCCATATCTTTTCACTATTCAACTTGGCTTTCTTCCATATTTTCCATATCTTTTCATTATTCAACATACCTTTCTTCCATATTTTCAAGATCATTTCACAATTCAACCTACTTTTCTTCCGCATTTTCCATATCTTTTTACTATTCAACTTACTTTTCCTCAATATTTTCCAAATCTTTTCACTATTCAACTCACGTTTCTTTCATATTCTCCATATCTTTTCACTATTCAACTTATCTTTCTTTCATATTTTCCCTATCTTTTCACTATTCAACTTACTTTTCTTCTGTATTTTCCAAATCTTTTCACTATTCAACTTACTTTTCTTCCATAATTTCCATATCCTTTCACTATTCAACTTACTTTTCTTCCGTATTTTCCATATCTTTTCACTATTCAACCTATGTTTCTTCCATAATTTCCATATCCTTTCACTATTCAACTTACTTTTCTTCCGTATTTTCCATATCTTTTCACTATTCAACTTATGTTTCTTCCATATTTTTCATATCTTTTCACTATTGAACTTGCCTTTCTTCCATATTGTCCATATCTTATCACTATTCGACTTGCCTTTCTTCCATATTTTCCATTTCATTTAACATTTCAACTTACTTTTCTTCCATATTTTCCATATCATTTTACAATTCAACCTACTTTTCTTCCGCATTTTCCATATCTTTTCACTATTCAACTTGGCTTTTTTCCATATTTTCCATATCTTTTCATTATTCAACATACCTTTCTTCCATATTTTCAAGATCATTTCACAATTCAACCTACTTTTCTTCCGCATTTTCCATATCTTTTTACTATTCAACTTACTTTTCCTCAATATTTTCCAAATCTTTTCACTATTCAACTCACGTTTCTTTCATATTCTCCATATCTTTTCACTATTCAACTTATCTTTCTTTCATATTTTCCCTATCTTTTCACTATTCAACTTACTTTTCTTCTGTATTTTCCAAATCTTTTCACTATTCAACTTACTTTTCTTCCATAATTTCCATATCCTTTCACTATTCAACTTACTTTTCTTCCGTATTTTCCATATCTTTTCACTATTCAACCTATGTTTCTTCCATAATTTCCATATCCTTTCACTATTCAACTTACTTTTCTTCCGTATTTTCCATATCTTTTCACTATTCAACTTATGTTTCTTCCATATTTTTCATATCTTTTCACTATTGAACTTGCCTTTCTTCCATATTGTCCATATCTTATCACTATTCGACTTGCCTTTCTTCCATATTTTCCATATCATTTTACAATTCAACCTACTTTTCTTCCGCATTTTCCATATCTTTTCACTATTCAACTTGGCTTTCTTCCATATTTTCCATATCTTTTCATTATTCAACATACCTTTCTTCCATATTTTCAAGATCATTTCACAATTCAACCTACTTTTCTTCCGCATTTTCCATATCTTTTTACTATTCAACTTACTTTTCCTCAATATTTTCCAAATCTTTTCACTATTCAACTCACGTTTCTTTCATATTCTCCATATCTTTTCACTATTCAACTTATCTTTCTTTCATATTTTCCCTATCTTTTCACTATTCAACTTACTTTTCTTCTGTATTTTCCAAATCTTTTCACTATTCAACTTACTTTTCTTCCATAATTTCCATATCCTTTCACTATTCAACTTACTTTTCTTCCGTATTTTCCATATCTTTTCACTATTCAACCTATGTTTCTTCCATAATTTCCATATCCTTTCACTATTCAACTTACTTTTCTTCCGTATTTTCCATATCTTTTCACTATTCAACTTATGTTTCTTCCATATTTTTCATATCTTTTCACTATTGAACTTGCCTTTCTTCCATATTGTCCATATCTTATCACTATTCGACTTGCCTTTCTTCCATATTTTCCATTTCATTTAACATTTCAACTTACTTTTCTTCCATATTTTCCATATCATTTTACAATTCAACCTACTTTTCTTCCGCATTTTCCATATCTTTTCACTATTCAACTTGGCTTTTTTCCATATTTTCCATATCTTTTCATTATTCAACATACCTTTCTTCCATATTTTCAAGATCATTTCACAATTCAACCTACTTTTCTTCCGCATTTTCCATATCTTTTTACTATTCAACTTACTTTTCCTCAATATTTTCCAAATCTTTTCACTATTCAACTCACGTTTCTTTCATATTCTCCATATCTTTTCACTATTCAACTTATCTTTCTTTCATATTTTCCCTATCTTTTCACTATTCAACTTACTTTTCTTCTGTATTTTCCAAATCTTTTCACTATTCAACTTACTTTTCTTCCATAATTTCCATATCCTTTCACTATTCAACTTACTTTTCTTCCGTATTTTCCATATCTTTTCACTATTCAACCTATGTTTCTTCCATAATTTCCATATCCTTTCACTATTCAACTTACTTTTCTTCCGTATTTTCCATATCTTTTCACTATTCAACTTATGTTTCTTCCATATTTTTCATATCTTTTCACTATTGAACTTGCCTTTCTTCCATATTGTCCATATCTTATCACTATTCGACTTGCCTTTCTTCCATATTTTCCATATCATTTTACAATTCAACCTACTTTTCTTCTGCATTTTCCATATTTTTTCACTATTCAACTTGGCTTTCTTCCATATTTTCCATATCTTTTCATTATTCAACATACCTTTCTTCCATATTTTTAAGATCATTTCACAATTCAACCTACTTTTCTTCCGCATTTTCCATATCTTTTTACTATTCAACTTACTTTTCCTCAATATTTTCCAAATCTTTTCACTATTCAACTCACGTTTCTTTCATATTCTCCATATCTTTTCACTATTCAACTTATCTTTCTTTCATATTTTCCCTATCTTTTCACTATTCAACTTACTTTTCTTCTGTATTTTCCAAATCTTTTCACTATTCAACTTACTTTTCTTCCATAATTTCCATATCCTTTCACTATTCAACTTACTTTTCTTCCGTATTTTCCATAGCTTTTCACTATTCAACCTATGTTTCTTCCATAATTTCCATATCCTTTCACTATTCAACTTACTTTTCTTCCGTATTTTCCATATCTTTTCACTATTCAACTTATGTTTCTTCCATATTTTTCATATCTTTTCACTATTGAACTTGCCTTTCTTCCATATTGTCCATATCTTATCACTATTCGACTTGCCTTTCTTCCATATTTTCCATTTCATTTAACATTTCAACTTACTTTTCTTCCATATTTTCCATATCATTTTACAATTCAACCTACTTTTCTTCCGCATTTTCCATATCTTTTCACTATTCAACTTGGCTTTCTTCCATATTTTCCATATCTTTTCATTATTCAACATACCTTTCTTCCATATTTTCAAGATCATTTCACAATTCAACCTACTTTTCTTCCGCATTTTCCATATCTTTTTACTATTCAACTTACTTTTCCTCAATATTTTCCAAATCTTTTCACTATTCAACTCACGTTTCTTTCATATTCTCCATATCTTTTCACTATTCAACTTATCTTTCTTTCATATTTTCCCTATCTTTTCACTATTCAACTTACTTTTCTTCTGTATTTTCCAAATCTTTTCACTATTCAACTTACTTTTCTTCCATAATTTCCATATCCTTTCACTATTCAACTTACTTTTCTTCCGTATTTTCCATATCTTTTCACTATTCAACCTATGTTTCTTCCATAATTTCCATATCCTTTCACTATTCAACTTACTTTTCTTCCGTATTTTCCATATCTTTTCACTATTCAACTTATGTTTCTTCCATATTTTTCATATCTTTTCACTATTGAACTTGCCTTTCTTCCATATTGTCCATATCTTATCACTATTCGACTTGCCTTTCTTCCATATTTTCCATATCATTTTACAATTCAACCTACTTTTCTTCCGCATTTTCCATATCTTTTCACTATTCAACTTGGCTTTTTTCCATATTTTCCATATATTTTCATTATTCAACATACCTTTCTTCCATATTTTCAAGATCATTTCACAATTCAACCTACTTTTCTTCCGCATTTTCCATATCTTTTTACTATTCAACTTACTTTTCCTCAATATTTTCCAAATCTTTTCACTATTCAACTCACGTTTCTTTCATATTCTCCATATCTTTTCACTATTCAACTTATCTTTCTTTCATATTTTCCCTATCTTTTCACTATTCAACTTACTTTTCTTCTGTATTTTCCAAATCTTTTCACTATTCAACTTACTTTTCTTCCATAATTTCCATATCCTTTCACTATTCAACTTACTTTTCTTCCGTATTTTCCATATCTTTTCACTATTCAACCTATGTTTCTTCCATAATTTCCATATCCTTTCACTATTCAACTTACTTTTCTTCCGTATTTTCCATATCTTTTCACTATTCAACTTATGTTTCTTCCATATTTTTCATATCTTTTCACTATTGAACTTGCCTTTCTTCCATATTGTCCATATCTTATCACTATTCGACTTGCCTTTCTTCCATATTTTCCATATCATTTTACAATTCAACCTACTTTTCTTCTGCATTTTCCTTATTTTTTCACTATTCAACTTGGCTTTCTTCCATATTTTCCATATCTTTTCATTATTCAACATACCTTTCTTCCATATTTTTAAGATCATTTCACAATTCAACCTACTTTTCTTCCGCATTTTCCATATCTTTTTACTATTCAACTTACTTTTCCTCAATATTTTCCAAATCTTTTCACTATTCAACTCACGTTTCTTTCATATTCTCCATATCTTTTCACTATTCAACTTATCTTTCTTTCATATTTTCCCTATCTTTTCACTATTCAACTTACTTTTCTTCTGTATTTTCCAAATCTTTTCACTATTCAACTTACTTTTCTTCCGTATTTTCCATATCTTTTCACTATTCAACCTATGTTTCTTCCATAATTTCCATATCCTTTCACTATTCAACTTACTTTTCTTCCGTATTTTCCATATCTTTTCACTATTCAACTTATGTTTCTTCCATATTTTTCATATCTTTTCACTATTGAACTTGCCTTTCTTCCATATTGTCCATATCTTATCACTATTCGACTTGCCTTTCTTCCATATTTTCCATTTCATTTAACATTTCAACTTACTTTTCTTCCATATTTTCCATATCATTTTACAGTTCAACCTACTTTTCTTCCGCATTTTCCATATCTTTTCACTATTCAACTTGGCTTTCTTCCATATTTTCCATATCTTTTCATTATTCAACATACTTTTCTTCCATATTTTCAAGATCATTTCACAATTCAACCTACTTTTCTTCCGCATTTTCCATATCTTTTTACTATTCAACTTACTTTTCCTCAATATTTTCCAAATCTTTTCACTATTCAACTCACGTTTCTTTCATATTCTCCATATCTTTTCACTATTCAACTTATCTTTCTTTCATATTTTCCCTATCTTTTCACTATTCAACTTACTTTTCTTCTGTATTTTCCAAATCTTTTCACTATTCAACTTACTTTTCTTCCATAATTTCCATATCCTTTCACTATTCAACTTACTTTTCTTCCGTATTTTCCATATCTTTTCACTATTCAACCTATGTTTCTTCCATAATTTCCATATCCTTTCACTATTCAACTTACTTTTCTTCCGTATTTTCCATATCTTTTCACTATTCAACTTATGTTTCTTCCATATTTTTCATATCTTTTCACTATTGAACTTGCCTTTCTTCCATATTGTCCATATCTTATCACTATTCGACTTGCCTTTCTTCCATATTTTCCATTTCATTTAACATTTCAACTTACTTTTCTTCCATATTTTCCATATCATTTTACAATTCAACCTACTTTTCTTCCGCATTTTCCATATCTTTTCACTATTCAACTTGGCTTTCTTCCATATTTTCCATATCTTTTCATTATTCAACATACCTTTCTTCCATATTTTCAAGATCATTTCACAATTCAACCTACTTTTCTTCCGCATTTTCCATATCTTTTTACTATTCAACTTACTTTTCCTCAATATTTTCCAAATCTTTTCACTATTCAACTCACGTTTCTTTCATATTCTCCATATCTTTTCACTATTCAACTTATCTTTCTTTCATATTTTCCCTATCTTTTCACTATTCAACTTACTTTTCTTCTGTATTTTCCAAATCTTTTCACTATTCAACTTACTTTTCTTCCATAATTTCCATATCCTTTCACTATTCAACTTACTTTTCTTCCGTATTTTCCATATCTTTTCACTATTCAACCTATGTTTCTTCCATAATTTCCATATCCTTTCACTATTCAACTTACTTTTCTTCCGTATTTTCCATATCTTTTCACTATTCAACTTATGTTTCTTCCATATTTTTCATATCTTTTCACTATTGAACTTGCCTTTCTTCCATATTGTCCATATCTTATCACTATTCGACTTGCCTTTCTTCCATATTTTCCATATCATTTTACAATTCAACCTACTTTTCTTCTGCATTTTCCATATCTTTTCACTATTCAACTTGGCTTTCTTCCATATTTTCCATATCTTTTAATTATTCAACATACCTTTCTTCCATATTTTTAAGATCATTTCACAATTCAACCTACTTTTCTTCCGCATTTTCCATATCTTTTTACTATTCAACTTACTTTTCCTCAATATTTTCCAAATCTTTTCACTATTCAACTCACGTTTCTTTCATATTCTCCATATCTTTTCACTATTCAACTTATCTTTCTTTCATATTTTCCCTATCTTTTCACTATTCAACTTACTTTTCTTCTGTATTTTCCAAATCTTTTCACTATTCAACTTACTTTTCTTCCATAATTTCCATATCCTTTCACTATTCAACTTACTTTTCTTCCGTATTTTCCATATCTTTTCACTATTCAACCTATGTTTCTTCCATAATTTCCATATCCTTTCACTATTCAACTTACTTTTCTTCCGTATTTTCCATATCTTTTCACTATTCAACTTATGTTTCTTCCATATTTTTCATATCTTTTCACTATTGAACTTGCCTTTCTTCCATATTGTCCATATCTTATCACTATTCGACTTGCCTTTCTTCCATATTTTCCATTTCATTTAACATTTCAACTTACTTTTCTTCCATATTTTCCATATCATTTTACAATTCAACCTACTTTTCTTCCGCATTTTCCATATCTTTTCACTATTCAACTTGGCTTTTTTCCATATTTTCCATATCTTTTCATTATTCAACATACCTTTCTTCCATATTTTCAAGATCATTTCACAATTCAACCTACTTTTCTTCCGCATTTTCCATATCTTTTTACTATTCAACTTACTTTTCCTCAATATTTTCCAAATCTTTTCACTATTCAACTCACGTTTCTTTCATATTCTCCATATCTTTTCACTATTCAACTTATCTTTCTTTCATATTTTCCCTATCTTTTCACTATTCAACTTACTTTTCTTCTGTATTTTCCAAATCTTTTCACTATTCAACTTACTTTTCTTCCATAATTTCCATATCCTTTCACTATTCAACTTACTTTTCTTCCGTATTTTCCATATCTTTTCACTATTCAACCTATGTTTCTTCCATAATTTCCATATCCTTTCACTATTCAACTTACTTTTCTTCCGTATTTTCCATATCTTTTCACTATTCAACTTATGTTTCTTCCATATTTTTCATATCTTTTCACTATTGAACTTGCCTTTCTTCCATATTGTCCATATCTTATCACTATTCGACTTGCCTTTCTTCCATATTTTCCATATCATTTTACAATTCAACCTACTTTTCTTCTGCATTTTCCATATTTTTTCACTATTCAACTTGGCTTTCTTCCATATTTTCCATATCTTTTCATTATTCAACATACCTTTCTTCCATATTTTTAAGATCATTTCACAATTCAACCTACTTTTCTTCCGCATTTTCCATATCTTTTTACTATTCAACTTACTTTTCCTCAATATTTTCCAAATCTTTTCACTATTCAACTCACGTTTCTTTCATATTCTCCATATCTTTTCACTATTCAACTTATCTTTCTTTCATATTTTCCCTATCTTTTCACTATTCAACTTACTTTTCTTCTGTATTTTCCAAATCTTTTCACTATTCAACTTACTTTTCTTCCATAATTTCCATATCCTTTCACTATTCAACTTACTTTTCTTCCGTATTTTCCATAGCTTTTCACTATTCAACCTATGTTTCTTCCATAATTTCCATATCCTTTCACTATTCAACTTACTTTTCTTCCGTATTTTCCATATCTTTTCACTATTCAACTTATGTTTCTTCCATATTTTTCATATCTTTTCACTATTGAACTTGCCTTTCTTCCATATTGTCCATATCTTATCACTATTCGACTTGCCTTTCTTCCATATTTTCCATTTCATTTAACATTTCAACTTACTTTTCTTCCATATTTTCCATATCATTTTACAATTCAACCTACTTTTCTTCCGCATTTTCCATATCTTTTCACTATTCAACTTGGCTTTCTTCCATATTTTCCATATCTTTTCATTATTCAACATACCTTTCTTCCATATTTTCAAGATCATTTCACAATTCAACCTACTTTTCTTCCGCATTTTCCATATCTTTTTACTATTCAACTTACTTTTCCTCAATATTTTCCAAATCTTTTCACTATTCAACTCACGTTTCTTTCATATTCTCCATATCTTTTCACTATTCAACTTATCTTTCTTTCATATTTTCCCTATCTTTTCACTATTCAACTTACTTTTCTTCTGTATTTTCCAAATCTTTTCACTATTCAACTTACTTTTCTTCCATAATTTCCATATCCTTTCACTATTCAACTTACTTTTCTTCCGTATTTTCCATATCTTTTCACTATTCAACCTATGTTTCTTCCATAATTTCCATATCCTTTCACTATTCAACTTACTTTTCTTCCGTATTTTCCATATCTTTTCACTATTCAACTTATGTTTCTTCCATATTTTTCATATCTTTTCACTATTGAACTTGCCTTTCTTCCATATTGTCCATATCTTATCACTATTCGACTTGCCTTTCTTCCATATTTTCCATATCATTTTACAATTCAACCTACTTTTCTTCCGCATTTTCCATATCTTTTCACTATTCAACTTGGCTTTTTTCCATATTTTCCATATATTTTCATTATTCAACATACCTTTCTTCCATATTTTCAAGATCATTTCACAATTCAACCTACTTTTCTTCCGCATTTTCCATATCTTTTTACTATTCAACTTACTTTTCCTCAATATTTTCCAAATCTTTTCACTATTCAACTCACGTTTCTTTCATATTCTCCATATCTTTTCACTATTCAACTTATCTTTCTTTCATATTTTCCCTATCTTTTCACTATTCAACTTACTTTTCTTCTGTATTTTCCAAATCTTTTCACTATTCAACTTACTTTTCTTCCATAATTTCCATATCCTTTCACTATTCAACTTACTTTTCTTCCGTATTTTCCATATCTTTTCACTATTCAACCTATGTTTCTTCCATAATTTCCATATCCTTTCACTATTCAACTTACTTTTCTTCCGTATTTTCCATATCTTTTCACTATTCAACTTATGTTTCTTCCATATTTTTCATATCTTTTCACTATTGAACTTGCCTTTCTTCCATATTGTCCATATCTTATCACTATTCGACTTGCCTTTCTTCCATATTTTCCATATCATTTTACAATTCAACCTACTTTTCTTCTGCATTTTCCTTATTTTTTCACTATTCAACTTGGCTTTCTTCCATATTTTCCATATCTTTTCATTATTCAACATACCTTTCTTCCATATTTTTAAGATCATTTCACAATTCAACCTACTTTTCTTCCGCATTTTCCATATCTTTTTACTATTCAACTTACTTTTCCTCAATATTTTCCAAATCTTTTCACTATTCAACTCACGTTTCTTTCATATTCTCCATATCTTTTCACTATTCAACTTATCTTTCTTTCATATTTTCCCTATCTTTTCACTATTCAACTTACTTTTCTTCTGTATTTTCCAAATCTTTTCACTATTCAACTTACTTTTCTTCCGTATTTTCCATATCTTTTCACTATTCAACCTATGTTTCTTCCATAATTTCCATATCCTTTCACTATTCAACTTACTTTTCTTCCGTATTTTCCATATCTTTTCACTATTCAACTTATGTTTCTTCCATATTTTTCATATCTTTTCACTATTGAACTTGCCTTTCTTCCATATTGTCCATATCTTATCACTATTCGACTTGCCTTTCTTCCATATTTTCCATTTCATTTAACATTTCAACTTACTTTTCTTCCATATTTTCCATATCATTTTACAGTTCAACCTACTTTTCTTCCGCATTTTCCATATCTTTTCACTATTCAACTTGGCTTTCTTCCATATTTTCCATATCTTTTCATTATTCAACATACTTTTCTTCCATATTTTCAAGATCATTTCACAATTCAACCTACTTTTCTTCCGCATTTTCCATATCTTTTTACTATTCAACTTACTTTTCCTCAATATTTTCCAAATCTTTTCACTATTCAACTCACGTTTCTTTCATATTCTCCATATCTTTTCACTATTCAACTTATCTTTCTTTCATATTTTCCCTATCTTTTCACTATTCAACTTACTTTTCTTCTGTATTTTCCAAATCTTTTCACTATTCAACTTACTTTTCTTCCATAATTTCCATATCCTTTCACTATTCAACTTACTTTTCTTCCGTATTTTCCATATCTTTTCACTATTCAACCTATGTTTCTTCCATAATTTCCATATCCTTTCACTATTCAACTTACTTTTCTTCCGTATTTTCCATATCTTTTCACTATTCAACTTATGTTTCTTCCATATTTTTCATATCTTTTCACTATTGAACTTGCCTTTCTTCCATATTGTCCATATCTTATCACTATTCGACTTGCCTTTCTTCCATATTTTCCATTTCATTTAACATTTCAACTTACTTTTCTTCCATATTTTCCATATCATTTTACAATTCAACCTACTTTTCTTCCGCATTTTCCATATCTTTTCACTATTCAACTTGGCTTTCTTCCATATTTTCCATATCTTTTCATTATTCAACATACCTTTCTTCCATATTTTCAAGATCATTTCACAATTCAACCTACTTTTCTTCCGCATTTTCCATATCTTTTTACTATTCAACTTACTTTTCCTCAATATTTTCCAAATCTTTTCACTATTCAACTCACGTTTCTTTCATATTCTCCATATCTTTTCACTATTCAACTTATCTTTCTTTCATATTTTCCCTATCTTTTCACTATTCAACTTACTTTTCTTCTGTATTTTCCAAATCTTTTCACTATTCAACTTACTTTTCTTCCATAATTTCCATATCCTTTCACTATTCAACTTATGTTTCTTCCGTATTTTCCATATCTTTTCACTATTCAACCTATGTTTCTTCCATAATTTCCATATCCTTTCACTATTCAACTTACTTTTCTTCCGTATTTTCCATATCTTTTCACTATTCAACTTATGTTTCTTCCATATTTTTCATATCTTTTCACTATTGAACTTGCCTTTCTTCCATATTGTCCATATCTTATCACTATTCGACTTGCCTTTCTTCCATATTTTCCATATCATTTTACAATTCAACCTACTTTTCTTCTGCATTTTCCATATCTTTTCACTATTCAACTTGGCTTTCTTCCATATTTTCCATATCTTTTAATTATTCAACATACCTTTCTTCCATATTTTTAAGATCATTTCACAATTCAACCTACTTTTCTTCCGCATTTTCCATATCTTTTTACTATTCAACTTACTTTTCCTCAATATTTTCCAAATCTTTTCACTATTCAACTCACGTTTCTTTCATATTCTCCATATCTTTTCACTATTCAACTTATCTTTCTTTCATATTTTCCCTATCTTTTCACTATTCAACTTACTTTTCTTCTGTATTTTCCAAATCTTTTCACTATTCAACTTACTTTTCTTCCATAATTTCCATATCCTTTCACTATTCAACTTACTTTTCTTCCGTATTTTCCATATCTTTTCACTATTCAACCTATGTTTCTTCCATAATTTCCATATCCTTTCACTATTCAACTTACTTTTCTTCCGTATTTTCCATATCTTTTCACTATTCAACTTATGTTTCTTCCATATTTTTCATATCTTTTCACTATTGAACTTGCCTTTCTTCCATATTGTCCATATCTTATCACTATTCGACTTGCCTTTCTTCCATATTTTCCATTTCATTTAACATTTCAACTTACTTTTCTTCCATATTTTCCATATCATTTTACAATTCAACCTACTTTTCTTCCGCATTTACCATATCTTTTCACTATTCAACTTGGCTTTATTCCATATTTTCCATATCTTTTCATTATTCAACATACCTTTCTTCCATATTTTCAAGATCATTTCACAATTCAACCTACTTTTCTTCCGCATTTTCCATATCTTTTTACTATTCAACTTACTTTTCCTCAATATTTTCCATATCTTTTCACTATTCAACTCACGTTTCTTTCATATTCCCCATATCTTTTCACTATTCAACTTATCTTTCTTTCATATTTTCCCTATCTTTTCACTATTCAACTTACTTTTCTTCTGTATTTTCCAAATCTTTTCACTATTCAACTTACTTTTCTTCCATAATTTCCATATCCTTTCACTATTCAACTTACTTTTCTTCCGTATTTTCCATATCTTTTCACTATTCAACCTATGTTTCTTCCATAATTTCCATATCCTTTCACTATTCAACTTACTTTTCTTCCGTATTTTCCATATCTTTTCACTATTCAACTTATGTTTCTTCCATATTTTTCATATCTTTTCACTATTGAACTTGCCTTTCTTCCATATTGTCCATATCTTATCACTATTCGACTTGCCTTTCTTCCATATTTTCCATTTCATTTAACATTTCAACTTACTTTTCTTCCATATTTTCCATATCATTTTACAATTCAACCTACTTTTCTTCCGCATTTACCATATCTTTTCACTATTCAACTTGGCTTTATTCCATATTTTCCATATCTTTTCATTATTCAACATACCTTTCTTCCATATTTTCAAGATCATTTCACAATTCAACCTACTTTTCTTCCGCATTTTCCATATCTTTTTACTATTCAACTTACTTTTCCTCAATATTTTCCATATCTTTTCACTATTCAACTCACGTTTCTTTCATATTCTCCATATCTTTTCACTATTCAACTTATCTTTCTTTCATATTTTCCCTATCTTTTCATTATTCAACTTACTTTTCTTCTGTATTTTCCAAATCTTTTCACTATTCAACTTACTTTTCTTCCATAATTTCCATATCCTTTCACTATTCAACTTACTTTTCTTCCGTATTTTCCATATCTTTTCACTATTCAACCTATGTTTCTTCCATAATTTCCATATCCTTTCACTATTCAACTTACTTTTCTTCCGTATTTTCCATATCTTTTCACTATTCAACTTATGTTTCTTCCATATTTTTCATATCTTTTCACTATTGAACTTGCCTTTCTTCCATATTGTCCATATCTTATCACTATTCGACTTGCCTTTCTTCCATATTTTCCATATCATTTTACAATTCAACCTACTTTTCTTCCGTATTTTCCATATCTTTTCACTATTCAACTTGGCTTTCTTCCATATTTTCCATATCTTTTCATTATTCAACATACCTTTCTTCCATATTTTTAAGATCATTTCATAATTCAACCTACTTTTCTTCCGCATTTTCCATATCTTTTCACTATTGAACTTGCCTTTCTTCCATATTGTCCATATCTTATCACTATTTGACTTGCCTTTCTTCCATATTTTCCATTTCATTTAACATTTCAACTTACTTTTCTTCCATATTTTCCATATCATTTTACAATTCAACCTACTTTTCTTCCGCATTTTCCATATCTTTTCACTATTCAACTTGGCTTTCTTCCATATTTTCCATATCTTTTCATTATTCAACATACCTTTCTTCCATATTTTCAAGATCATTTCACAATTCAACCTACTTTTCTTCCGCATTTTCCATATCTTTTTACTATTCAACTTACTTTTCCTCAATATTTTCCAAATCTTTTCACTATTCAACTCACGTTTCTTTCATATTCTCCATATCTTTTCACTATTCAACTTATCTTTCTTTCATATTTTCCCTATCTTTTCACTATTCAACTTACTTTTCTTCTGTATTTTCCAAATCTTTTCACTATTCAACTTACTTTTCTTCCATAATTTCCATATCCTTTCACTATTCAACTTACTTTTCTTCCGTATTTTCCATATCTTTTCACTATTCAACCTATGTTTCTTCCATAATTTCCATATCCTTTCACTATTCAACTTACTTTTCTTCCGTATTTTCCATATCTTTTCACTATTCAACTTATGTTTCTTCCATATTTTTCATATCTTTTCACTATTGAACTTGCCTTTCTTCCATATTGTCCATATCTTATCACTATTCGACTTGCCTTTCTTCCATATTTTCCATATCATTTTACAATTCAACCTACTTTTCTTCTGCATTTTCCATATCTTTTCACTATTCAACTTGGCTTTCTTCCATATTTTCCATATCTTTTAATTATTCAACATACCTTTCTTCCATATTTTTAAGATCATTTCACAATTCAACCTACTTTTCTTCCGCATTTTCCATATCTTTTTACTATTCAACTTACTTTTCCTCAATATTTTCCAAATCTTTTCACTATTCAACTCACGTTTCTTTCATATTCTCCATATCTTTTCACTATTCAACTTATCTTTCTTTCATATTTTCCCTATCTTTTCACTATTCAACTTACTTTTCTTCTGTATTTTCCAAATCTTTTCACTATTCAACTTACTTTTCTTCCATAATTTCCATATCCTTTCACTATTCAACTTACTTTTCTTCCGTATTTTCCATATCTTTTCACTATTCAACCTATGTTTCTTCCATAATTTCCATATCCTTTCACTATTCAACTTACTTTTCTTCCGTATTTTCCATATCTTTTCACTATTCAACTTATGTTTCTTCCATATTTTTCATATCTTTTCACTATTGAACTTGCCTTTCTTCCATATTGTCCATATCTTATCACTATTCGACTTGCCTTTCTTCCATATTTTCCATTTCATTTAACATTTCAACTTACTTTTCTTCCATATTTTCCATATCATTTTACAATTCAACCTACTTTTCTTCCGCATTTACCATATCTTTTCACTATTCAACTTGGCTTTATTCCATATTTTCCATATCTTTTCATTATTCAACATACCTTTCTTCCATATTTTCAAGATCATTTCACAATTCAACCTACTTTTCTTCCGCATTTTCCATATCTTTTTACTATTCAACTTACTTTTCCTCAATATTTTCCATATCTTTTCACTATTCAACTCACGTTTCTTTCATATTCCCCATATCTTTTCACTATTCAACTTATCTTTCTTTCATATTTTCCCTATCTTTTCACTATTCAACTTACTTTTCTTCTGTATTTTCCAAATCTTTTCACTATTCAACTTACTTTTCTTCCATAATTTCCATATCCTTTCACTATTCAACTTACTTTTCTTCCGTATTTTCCATATCTTTTCATTATTCAACCTATGTTTCTTCCATAATTTCCATATCCTTTCACTATTCAACTTACTTTTCTTCCGTATTTTCCATATCTTTTCACTATTCAACTTATGTTTCTTCCATATTTTTCATATCTTTTCACTATTGAACTTGCCTTTCTTCCATATTGTCCATATCTTATCACTATTCGACTTGCCTTTCTTCCATATTTTCCATATCATTTTACAATTCAACCTACTTTTCTTCCGTATTTTCCATATCTTTTCACTATTCAACTTGGCTTTCTTCCATATTTTCCATATCTTTTCATTATTCAACATACCTTTCTTCCATATTTTTAAGATCATTTCATAATTCAACCTACTTTTCTTCCGCATTTTCCATATCTTTTCACTATTGAACTTGCCTTTCTTCCATATTGTCCATATCTTATCACTATTCGACTTGCCTTTCTTCCATATTTTCCATTTCATTTAACATTTCAACTTACTTTTCTTCCATATTTTCCATATCTTTTCATTATTCAACATACCTTTCTTCCATATTTTCAAGATCATTTCACAATTCAACCTACTTTTCTTCCGCATTTTCCATATCTTTTTACTATTCAACTTACTTTTCCTCTATATTTTTCATATCTTTTCACTATTCAACTCACGTTTCTTTCATATTCTCCATATCTTTTCACTATTCAACTTATCTTTCTTTCATATTTTCCCTATCTTTTCACTATTCAACTTACTTTTCTTCTGTATTTTCCAAATCTTTTCACTATTCAACTTACTTTTGTTCCACAATTTCCATATCCTTTCACTATTCAACTTACTTTTCTTCCGTATTTTCCAAATCTTTTCACTATTCAACTTACTTTTCTTCCATAATTTCCATATCCTTTCACTATTCAACTTACTTTTCTTCCGTATTTTCCATATCTTTTCACTATTCAACCTATGTTTCTTCCATAATTTCCATATCCTTTCACTATTCAACTTACTTTTCTTCCGTATTTTCCATATCTTTTCACTATTCAACTTATGTTTCTTCCATATTTTTCATATCTTTTCACTATTGAACTTGCCTTTCTTCCATATTGTCCATATCTTATCACTATTCGACTTGCCTTTCTTCCATATTTTCCATTTCATTTAACATTTCAACTTACTTTTCTTCCATATTTTCCATATCATTTTACAATTCAACCTACTTTTCTTCCGCATTTTCCATATCTTTTCACTATTCAACTTGGCTTTCTTCCATATTTTCCATATCTTTTCATTATTCAACATACCTTTCTTCCATATTTTCAAGATCATTTCACAATTCAACCTACTTTTCTTCCGCATTTTCCATATCTTTTTACTATTCAACTTACTTTTCCTCAATATTTTCCAAATCTTTTCACTATTCAACTCACGTTTCTTTCATATTCTCCATATCTTTTCACTATTCAACTTATCTTTCTTTCATATTTTCCCTATCTTTTCACTATTCAACTTACTTTTCTTCTGTATTTTCCAAATCTTTTCACTATTCAACTTACTTTTCTTCCATAATTTCCATATCCTTTCACTATTCAACTTACTTTTCTTCCGTATTTTCCATATCTTTTCACTATTCAACCTATGTTTCTTCCATAATTTCCATATCCTTTCACTATTCAACTTACTTTTCTTCCGTATTTTCCATATCTTTTCACTATTCAACTTATGTTTCTTCCATATTTTTCATATCTTTTCACTATTGAACTTGCCTTTCTTCCATATTGTCCATATCTTATCACTATTCGACTTGCCTTTCTTCCATATTTTCCATATCATTTTACAATTCAACCTACTTTTCTTCTGCATTTTCCATATCTTTTCACTATTCAACTTGGCTTTCTTCCATATTTTCCATATCTTTTAATTATTCAACATACCTTTCTTCCATATTTTTAAGATCATTTCACAATTCAACCTACTTTTCTTCCGCATTTTCCATATCTTTTTACTATTCAACTTACTTTTCCTCAATATTTTCCAAATCTTTTCACTATTCAACTCACGTTTCTTTCATATTCTCCATATCTTTTCACTATTCAACTTATCTTTCTTTCATATTTTCCCTATCTTTTCACTATTCAACTTACTTTTCTTCTGTATTTTCCAAATCTTTTCACTATTCAACTTACTTTTCTTCCATAATTTCCATATCCTTTCACTATTCAACTTACTTTTCTTCCGTATTTTCCATATCTTTTCACTATTCAACCTATGTTTCTTCCATAATTTCCATATCCTTTCACTATTCAACTTACTTTTCTTCCGTATTTTCCATATCTTTTCACTATTCAACTTATGTTTCTTCCATATTTTTCATATCTTTTCACTATTGAACTTGCCTTTCTTCCATATTGTCCATATCTTATCACTATTCGACTTGCCTTTCTTCCATATTTTCCATTTCATTTAACATTTCAACTTACTTTTCTTCCATATTTTCCATATCATTTTACAATTCAACCTACTTTTCTTCCGCATTTACCATATCTTTTCACTATTCAACTTGGCTTTATTCCATATTTTCCATATCTTTTCATTATTCAACATACCTTTCTTCCATATTTTCAAGATCATTTCACAATTCAACCTACTTTTCTTCCGCATTTTCCATATCTTTTTACTATTCAACTTACTTTTCCTCAATATTTTCCATATCTTTTCACTATTCAACTCACGTTTCTTTCATATTCCCCATATCTTTTCACTATTCAACTTATCTTTCTTTCATATTTTCCCTATCTTTTCACTATTCAACTTACTTTTCTTCTGTATTTTCCAAATCTTTTCACTATTCAACTTACTTTTCTTCCATAATTTCCATATCCTTTCACTATTCAACTTACTTTTCTTCCGTATTTTCCATATCTTTTCACTATTCAACCTATGTTTCTTCCATAATTTCCATATCCTTTCACTATTCAACTTACTTTTCTTCCGTATTTTCCATATCTTTTCACTATTCAACTTATGTTTCTTCCATATTTTTCATATCTTTTCACTATTGAACTTGCCTTTCTTCCATATTGTCCATATCTTATCACTATTCGACTTGCCTTTCTTCCATATTTTCCATTTCATTTAACATTTCAACTTACTTTTCTTCCATATTTTCCATATCATTTTACAATTCAACCTACTTTTCTTCCGCATTTACCATATCTTTTCACTATTCAACTTGGCTTTATTCCATATTTTCCATATCTTTTCATTATTCAACATACCTTTCTTCCATATTTTCAAGATCATTTCACAATTCAACCTACTTTTCTTCCGCATTTTCCATATCTTTTTACTATTCAACTTACTTTTCCTCAATATTTTCCATATCTTTTCACTATTCAACTCACGTTTCTTTCATATTCTCCATATCTTTTCACTATTCAACTTATCTTTCTTTCATATTTTCCCTATCTTTTCATTATTCAACTTACTTTTCTTCTGTATTTTCCAAATCTTTTCACTATTCAACTTACTTTTCTTCCATAATTTCCATATCCTTTCACTATTCAACTTACTTTTCTTCCGTATTTTCCATATCTTTTCACTATTCAACCTATGTTTCTTCCATAATTTCCATATCCTTTCACTATTCAACTTACTTTTCTTCCGTATTTTCCATATCTTTTCACTATTCAACTTATGTTTCTTCCATATTTTTCATATCTTTTCACTATTGAACTTGCCTTTCTTCCATATTGTCCATATCTTATCACTATTCGACTTGCCTTTCTTCCATATTTTCCATATCATTTTACAATTCAACCTACTTTTCTTCCGTATTTTCCATATCTTTTCACTATTCAACTTGGCTTTCTTCCATATTTTCCATATCTTTTCATTATTCAACATACCTTTCTTCCATATTTTTAAGATCATTTCATAATTCAACCTACTTTTCTTCCGCATTTTCCATATCTTTTCACTATTGAACTTGCCTTTCTTCCATATTGTCCATATCTTATCACTATTTGACTTGCCTTTCTTCCATATTTTCCATTTCATTTAACATTTCAACTTACTTTTCTTCCATATTTTCCATATCATTTTACAATTCAACCTACTTTTCTTCCGCATTTTCCATATCTTTTCACTATTCAACTTGGCTTTCTTCCATATTTTCCATATCTTTTCATTATTCAACATACCTTTCTTCCATATTTTCAAGATCATTTCACAATTCAACCTACTTTTCTTCCGCATTTTCCATATCTTTTTACTATTCAACTTACTTTTCCTCAATATTTTCCAAATCTTTTCACTATTCAACTCACGTTTCTTTCATATTCTCCATATCTTTTCACTATTCAACTTATCTTTCTTTCATATTTTCCCTATCTTTTCACTATTCAACTTACTTTTCTTCTGTATTTTCCAAATCTTTTCACTATTCAACTTACTTTTCTTCCATAATTTCCATATCCTTTCACTATTCAACTTACTTTTCTTCCGTATTTTCCATATCTTTTCACTATTCAACCTATGTTTCTTCCATAATTTCCATATCCTTTCACTATTCAACTTACTTTTCTTCCGTATTTTCCATATCTTTTCACTATTCAACTTATGTTTCTTCCATATTTTTCATATCTTTTCACTATTGAACTTGCCTTTCTTCCATATTGTCCATATCTTATCACTATTCGACTTGCCTTTCTTCCATATTTTCCATATCATTTTACAATTCAACCTACTTTTCTTCTGCATTTTCCATATCTTTTCACTATTCAACTTGGCTTTCTTCCATATTTTCCATATCTTTTAATTATTCAACATACCTTTCTTCCATATTTTTAAGATCATTTCACAATTCAACCTACTTTTCTTCCGCATTTTCCATATCTTTTTACTATTCAACTTACTTTTCCTCAATATTTTCCAAATCTTTTCACTATTCAACTCACGTTTCTTTCATATTCTCCATATCTTTTCACTATTCAACTTATCTTTCTTTCATATTTTCCCTATCTTTTCACTATTCAACTTACTTTTCTTCTGTATTTTCCAAATCTTTTCACTATTCAACTTACTTTTCTTCCATAATTTCCATATCCTTTCACTATTCAACTTACTTTTCTTCCGTATTTTCCATATCTTTTCACTATTCAACCTATGTTTCTTCCATAATTTCCATATCCTTTCACTATTCAACTTACTTTTCTTCCGTATTTTCCATATCTTTTCACTATTCAACTTATGTTTCTTCCATATTTTTCATATCTTTTCACTATTGAACTTGCCTTTCTTCCATATTGTCCATATCTTATCACTATTCGACTTGCCTTTCTTCCATATTTTCCATTTCATTTAACATTTCAACTTACTTTTCTTCCATATTTTCCATATCATTTTACAATTCAACCTACTTTTCTTCCGCATTTACCATATCTTTTCACTATTCAACTTGGCTTTATTCCATATTTTCCATATCTTTTCATTATTCAACATACCTTTCTTCCATATTTTCAAGATCATTTCACAATTCAACCTACTTTTCTTCCGCATTTTCCATATCTTTTTACTATTCAACTTACTTTTCCTCAATATTTTCCATATCTTTTCACTATTCAACTCACGTTTCTTTCATATTCCCCATATCTTTTCACTATTCAACTTATCTTTCTTTCATATTTTCCCTATCTTTTCACTATTCAACTTACTTTTCTTCTGTATTTTCCAAATCTTTTCACTATTCAACTTACTTTTCTTCCATAATTTCCATATCCTTTCACTATTCAACTTACTTTTCTTCCGTATTTTCCATATCTTTTCACTATTCAACCTATGTTTCTTCCATAATTTCCATATCCTTTCACTATTCAACTTACTTTTCTTCCGTATTTTCCATATCTTTTCACTATTCAACTTATGTTTCTTCCATATTTTTCATATCTTTTCACTATTGAACTTGCCTTTCTTCCATATTGTCCATATCTTATCACTATTCGACTTGCCTTTCTTCCATATTTTCCATATCATTTTACAATTCAACCTACTTTTCTTCCGTATTTTCCATATCTTTTCACTATTCAACTTGGCTTTCTTCCATATTTTCCATATCTTTTCATTATTCAACATACCTTTCTTCCATATTTTTAAGATCATTTCATAATTCAACCTACTTTTCTTCCGCATTTTCCATATCTTTTCACTATTGAACTTGCCTTTCTTCCATATTGTCCATATCTTATCACTATTCGACTTGCCTTTCTTCCATATTTTCCATTTCATTTAACATTTCAACTTACTTTTCTTCCATATTTTCCATATCTTTTCATTATTCAACATACCTTTCTTCCATATTTTCAAGATCATTTCACAATTCAACCTACTTTTCTTCCGCATTTTCCATATCTTTTTACTATTCAACTTACTTTTCCTCTATATTTTTCATATCTTTTCACTATTCAACTCACGTTTCTTTCATATTCTCCATATCTTTTCACTATTCAACTTATCTTTCTTTCATATTTTCCCTATCTTTTCACTATTCAACTTACTTTTCTTCTGTATTTTCCAAATCTTTTCACTATTCAACTTACTTTTCTTCCATAATTTCCATATCCTTTCACTATTCAACTTACTTTTCTTCCGTATTTTCCATATCTTTTCACTATTCAACCTATGTTTCTTCCATAATTTCCATATCCTTTCACTATTCAACTTACTTTTCTTCCGTATTTTCCATATCTTTTCACTATTCAACTTATGTTTCTTCCATATTTTTCATATCTTTTCACTATTGAACTTGCCTTTCTTCCATATTGTCCATATCTTATCACTATTCGACTTGCCTTTCTTCCATATTTTCCATTTCATTTAACATTTCAACTTACTTTTCTTCCATATTTTCCATATCATTTTACAATTCAACCTACTTTTCTTCCGCATTTTCCATATCTTTTTACTATTCAACTTACTTTTCCTCAATATTTTCCATATCTTTTCACTATTCAACTCACGTTTCTTTCATATTCTCCATATCTTTTCACTATTCAACTTATCTTTCTTTCATATTTTCCCTATCTTTTCACTATTCAACTTACTTTTCTTCTGTATTTTCCAAATCTTTTCACTATTCAACTTACTTTTCTTCCATAATTTCCATATCCTTTCACTATTCAACTTACTTTTCTTCCGTATTTTCCATATCTTTTCACTATTCAACCTATGTTTCTTCCATAATTTCCATATCCTTTCACTATTCAACTTACTTTTCTTCCGTATTTTCCATATCTTTTCACTATTCAACTTATGTTTCTTCCATATTTTTCATATCTTTTCACTATTGAACTTGCCTTCCTTCCATATTGTCCATATCTTATCACTATTCGACTTGCCTTTCTTCCATATTTTCCATATCATTTTACAATTCAACCTACTTTTCTTCCGTATTTTCCATATCTTTTCACTATTCAACTTGGCTTTCTTCCATATTTTCCATATCTTTTCATTATTCAACATACCTTTCTTCCATATTTTTAAGATCATTTCATAATTCAACCTACTTTTCTTCCGCATTTTCCATATCTTTTCACTATTGAACTTGCCTTTCTTCCATATTGTCCATATCTTATCACTATTCGACTTGCCTTTCTTCCATATTTTCCATTTCATTTAACATTTCAACTTACTTTTCTTCCATATTTTCCATATCTTTTCATTATTCAACATACCTTTCTTCCATATTTTCAAGATCATTTCACAATTCAACCTACTTTTCTTCCGCATTTTCCATATCTTTTTACTATTCAACTTACTTTTCCTCTATATTTTTCATATCTTTTCACTATTCAACTCACGTTTCTTTCATATTCTCCATATCTTTTCACTATTCAACTTATCTTTCTTTCATATTTTCCCTATCTTTTCACTATTCAACTTACTTTTCTTCTGTATTTTCCAAATCTTTTCACTATTCAACTTACTTTTCTTCCATAATTTCCATATCCTTTCACTATTCAACTTACTTTTCTTCCGTATTTTCCATATCTTTTCACTATTCAACCTATGTTTCTTCCATAATTTCCATATCCTTTCACTATTCAACTTACTTTTCTTCCGTATTTTCCATATCTTTTCACTATTCAACTTATGTTTCTTCCATATTTTTCATATCTTTTCACTATTGAACTTGCCTTTCTTCCATATTGTCCATATCTTATCACTATTCGACTTGCCTTTCTTCCATATTTTCCATTTCATTTAACATTTCAACTTACTTTTCTTCCATATTTTCCATATCATTTTACAATTCAACCTACTTTTCTTCCGCATTTACCATATCTTTTCACTATTCAACTTGGCTTTATTCCATATTTTCCATATCTTTTCATTATTCAACATACCTTTCTTCCATATTTTCAAGATCATTTCACAATTCAACCTACTTTTCTTCCGCATTTTCCATATCTTTTTACTATTCAACTTACTTTTCCTCAATATTTTCCATATCTTTTCACTATTCAACTCACGTTTCTTTCATATTCTCCATATCTTTTCACTATTCAACTTATCTTTCTTTCATATTTTCCCTATCTTTTCACTATTCAACTTACTTTTCTTCTGTATTTTCCAAATCTTTTCACTATTCAACTTACTTTTCTTCCATAATTTCCATATCCTTTCACTATTCAACTTACTTTTCTTCCGTATTTTCCATATCTTTTCACTATTCAACCTATGTTTCTTCCATAATTTCCATATCCTTTCACTATTCAACTTACTTTTCTTCCGTATTTTCCATATCTTTTCACTATTCAACTTATGTTTCTTCCATATTTTTCATATCTTTTCACTATTGAACTTGCCTTTCTTCCATATTGTCCATATCTTATCACTATTCGACTTGCCTTTCTTCCATATTTTCCATATCATTTTACAATTCAACCTACTTTTCTTCCGTATTTTCCATATCTTTTCACTATTCAACTTGGCTTTCTTCCATATTTTCCATATCTTTTCATTATTCAACATACCTTTCTTCCATATTTTTAAGATCATTTCATAATTCAACCTACTTTTCTTCCGCATTTTCCATATCTTTTCACTATTGAACTTGCCTTTCTTCCATATTGTCCATATCTTATCACTATTTGACTTGCCTTTCTTCCATATTTTCCATTTCATTTAACATTTCAACTTACTTTTCTTCCATATTTTCCATATCTTTTCATTATTCAACATACCTTTCTTCCATATTTTCAAGATCATTTCACAATTCAACCTACTTTTCTTCCGCATTTTCCATATCTTTTTACTATTCAACTTACTTTTCCTCTATATTTTTCATATCTTTTCACTATTCAACTCACGTTTCTTTCATATTCTCCATATCTTTTCACTATTCAACTTATCTTTCTTCCATATTTTCCCTATCTTTTCACTATTCAACTTACTTTTCTTCTGTATTTTCCAAATCTTTTCACTATTCAACTTACTTTTCTTCCATAATTTCCATATCCTTTCACTATTCAACTTACTTTTCTTCCGTATTTTCCATATCTTTTCACTATTCAACCTATGTTTCTTCCATAATTTCCATATCCTTTCACTATTCAACTTACTTTTCTTCCGTATTTTCCATATCTTTTCACTATTCAACTTATGTTTCTTCCATATTTTTCATATCTTTTCACTATTGAACTTGCCTTTCTTCCATATTGTCCATATCTTATCACTATTCGACTTGCCTTTCTTCCATATTTTCCATTTCATTTAACATTTCAACTTACTTTTCTTCCATATTTTCCATATCATTTTACAATTCAACCTACTTTTCTTCCGCATTTACCATATCTTTTCACTATTCAACTTGGCTTTATTCCATATTTTCCATATCTTTTCATTATTCAACATACCTTTCTTCCATATTTTCAAGATCATTTCACAATTCAACCTACTTTTCTTCCGCATTTTCCATATCTTTTTACTATTCAACTTACTTTTCCTCAATATTTTCCATATCTTTTCACTATTCAACTCACGTTTCTTTCATATTCTCCATATCTTTTCACTATTCAACTTATCTTTCTTTCATATTTTCCCTATCTTTTCACTATTCAACTTACTTTTCTTCTGTATTTTCCAAATCTTTTCACTATTCAACTTACTTTTCTTCCATAATTTCCATATCCTTTCACTATTCAACTTACTTTTCTTCCGTATTTTCCATATCTTTTCACTATTCAACCTATGTTTCTTCCATAATTTCCATATCCTTTCACTATTCAACTTACTTTTCTTCCGTATTTTCCATATCTTTTCACTATTCAACTTATGTTTCTTCCATATTTTTCATATCTTTTCACTATTGAACTTGCCTTTCTTCCATATTGTCCATATCTTATCACTATTCGACTTGCCTTTCTTCCATATTTTCCATATCATTTTACAATTCAACCTACTTTTCTTCCGTATTTTCCATATCTTTTCACTATTCAACTTGGCTTTCTTCCATATTTTCCATATCTTTTCATTATTCAACATACCTTTCTTCCATATTTTTAAGATCATTTCATAATTCAACCTACTTTTCTTCCGCATTTTCCATATCTTTTCACTATTGAACTTGCCTTTCTTCCATATTGTCCATATCTTATCACTATTTGACTTGCCTTTCTTCCATATTTTCCATTTCATTTAACATTTCAACTTACTTTTCTTCCATATTTTCCATATCTTTTCATTATTCAACATACCTTTCTTCCATATTTTCAAGATCATTTCACAATTCAACCTACTTTTCTTCCGCATTTTCCATATCTTTTTACTATTCAACTTACTTTTCCTCTATATTTTTCATATCTTTTCACTATTCAACTCACGTTTCTTTCATATTCTCCATATCTTTTCACTATTCAACTTATCTTTCTTCCATATTTTCCCTATCTTTTCACTATTCAACTTACTTTTCTTCTGTATTTTCCAAATCTTTTCACTATTCAACTTACTTTTCTTCCATAATTTCCATATCCTTTCACTATTCAACTTACTTTTCTTCCGTATTTTCCATATCTTTTCACTATTCAACCTATGTTTCTTCCATAATTTCCATATCCTTTCACTATTCAACTTACTTTTCTTCCGTATTTTCCATATCTTTTCACTATTCAACTTATGTTTCTTCCATATTTTTCATATCTTTTCACTATTCAACTTGCCTTTCTTCCATATTTTCCATATCATTTCACATTTCAACATACCTTTCTTCCATGTTTTCTATATCATTTCACAATTCAACCTACTTTTCTTCCGCATTTTCCATATCTTTTCACTATTCAGCTTATCTTTCTTCCATATTTCCCCTAACTTTTCACTATTCAACTTACTTTTCTTCTGTATTTTCCTAATCTTTTCACTATTCAACTTACTTTTCTTCCGTATTTTCCATATCTTTTTACTATTCAACTGATGTTTCTTCCTTATTTTTCATATCTTTTCACTATTGAACTTGCCTTTCTTCCATATTGTCCATATCTTATCACTATTCGACTTGCCTTTCTTACATATTTTCCATATCATTTAACATTTCAACTTACCTTTCTTCCATATTTTCCATATCATTTTACAATTCAACCTACTTTTCTTCCGCATTTTCCATATCTTTTCACTATTCAACTTATCTTTCTTCCATATTTTCCCTAACTTTTCACTATTCAACTTGCTTTTCTTCTGTATTTTCCAAATCTTTTCACTATTCAACTTACTTTTCTTCCATAATTTCCATATCTTTTCACATTTCCATTTACTTTTCTTTCATATTCTCCATATCTTTTCACTATTCAACTTATCTTTCTTCCATATTTTCCCTATCTTTTCACTATTCAACTTACTTTTCTTCTGTATTTTCCAAATCTTTTCACTATTCAACTTACTTTTCTTCCATAATTTCCATATCCTTTCACTATTCAACTTACTTTTCTTCCGTATTTTCCATATCTTTTCACTATTCAACCTATGTTTCTTCCATAATTTCCATATCCTTTCACTATTCAACTTACTTTTCTTCCGTATTTTCCATATCTTTTCACTATTCAACTTATGTTTCTTCCATATTTTTCATATCTTTTCACTATTGAACTTGCCTTTCTTCCATATTGTCCATATCTTATCACTATTCGACTTGCCTTTCTTCCATATTTTCCATTTCATTTAACATTTCAACTTACTTTTCTTCCATATTTTCCATATCATTTTACAATTCAACCTACTTTTCTTCCGCATTTACCATATCTTTTCACTATTCAACTTGGCTTTATTCCATATTTTCCATATCTTTTCATTATTCAACATACCTTTCTTCCATATTTTCAAGATCATTTCACAATTCAACCTACTTTTCTTCCGCATTTTCCATATCTTTTTACTATTCAACTTACTTTTCCTCAATATTTTCCATATCTTTTCACTATTCAACTCACGTTTCTTTCATATTCTCCATATCTTTTCACTATTCAACTTATCTTTCTTTCATATTTTCCCTATCTTTTCACTATTCAACTTACTTTTCTTCTGTATTTTCCAAATCTTTTCACTATTCAACTTACTTTTCTTCCATAATTTCCATATCCTTTCACTATTCAACTTACTTTTCTTCCGTATTTTCCATATCTTTTCACTATTCAACCTATGTTTCTTCCATAATTTCCATATCCTTTCACTATTCAACTTACTTTTCTTCCGTATTTTCCATATCTTTTCACTATTCAACTTATGTTTCTTCCATATTTTTCATATCTTTTCACTATTGAACTTGCCTTTCTTCCATATTGTCCATATCTTATCACTATTCGACTTGCCTTTCTTCCATATTTTCCATATCATTTTACAATTCAACCTACTTTTCTTCCGTATTTTCCATATCTTTTCACTATTCAACTTGGCTTTCTTCCATATTTTCCATATCTTTTCATTATTCAACATACCTTTCTTCCATATTTTTAAGATCATTTCATAATTCAACCTACTTTTCTTCCGCATTTTCCATATCTTTTCACTATTGAACTTGCCTTTCTTCCATATTGTCCATATCTTATCACTATTTGACTTGCCTTTCTTCCATATTTTCCATTTCATTTAACATTTCAACTTACTTTTCTTCCATATTTTCCATATCTTTTCATTATTCAACATACCTTTCTTCCATATTTTCAAGATCATTTCACAATTCAACCTACTTTTCTTCCGCATTTTCCATATCTTTTTACTATTCAACTTACTTTTCCTCTATATTTTTCATATCTTTTCACTATTCAACTCACGTTTCTTTCATATTCTCCATATCTTTTCACTATTCAACTTATCTTTCTTCCATATTTTCCCTATCTTTTCACTATTCAACTTACTTTTCTTCTGTATTTTCCAAATCTTTTCACTATTCAACTTACTTTTCTTCCATAATTTCCATATCCTTTCACTATTCAACTTACTTTTCTTCCGTATTTTCCATATCTTTTCACTATTCAACCTATGTTTCTTCCATAATTTCCATATCCTTTCACTATTCAACTTACTTTTCTTCCGTATTTTCCATATCTTTTCACTATTCAACTTATGTTTCTTCCATATTTTTCATATCTTTTCACTATTCAACTTGCCTTTCTTCCATATTTTCCATATCATTTCACATTTCAACATACCTTTCTTCCATGTTTTCTATATCATTTCACAATTCAACCTACTTTTCTTCCGCATTTTCCATATCTTTTCACTATTCAGCTTATCTTTCTTCCATATTTCCCCTAACTTTTCACTATTCAACTTACTTTTCTTCTGTATTTTCCTAATCTTTTCACTATTCAACTTACTTTTCTTCCGTATTTTCCATATCTTTTCACTATTCAACTTATGTTTCTTCCATATTTTTCATATCTTTTCACTATTGAACTTGCCTTTCTTCCATATTGTCCATATCTTATCACTATTCGACTTGCCTTTCTTCCATATTTTCCATTTCATTTAACATTTCAACTTACTTTTCTTCCATATTTTCCATATCATTTTACAATTCAACCTACTTTTCTTCCGCATTTACCATATCTTTTCACTATTCAACTTGGCTTTATTCCATATTTTCCATATCTTTTCATTATTCAACATACCTTTCTTCCATATTTTCAAGATCATTTCACAATTCAACCTACTTTTCTTCCGCATTTTCCATATCTTTTTACTATTCAACTTACTTTTCCTCAATATTTTCCATATCTTTTCACTATTCAACTCACGTTTCTTTCATATTCTCCATATCTTTTCACTATTCAACTTATCTTTCTTTCATATTTTCCCTATCTTTTCACTATTCAACTTACTTTTCTTCTGTATTTTCCAAATCTTTTCACTATTCAACTTACTTTTCTTCCATAATTTCCATATCCTTTCACTATTCAACTTACTTTTCTTCCGTATTTTCCATATCTTTTCACTATTCAACCTATGTTTCTTCCATAATTTCCATATCCTTTCACTATTCAACTTACTTTTCTTCCGTATTTTCCATATCTTTTCACTATTCAACTTATGTTTCTTCCATATTTTTCATATCTTTTCACTATTGAACTTGCCTTTCTTCCATATTGTCCATATCTTATCACTATTCGACTTGCCTTTCTTCCATATTTTCCATATCATTTTACAATTCAACCTACTTTTCTTCCGTATTTTCCATATCTTTTCACTATTCAACTTGGCTTTCTTCCATATTTTCCATATCTTTTCATTATTCAACATACCTTTCTTCCATATTTTTAAGATCATTTCATAATTCAACCTACTTTTCTTCCGCATTTTCCATATCTTTTCACTATTGAACTTGCCTTTCTTCCATATTGTCCATATCTTATCACTATTTGACTTGCCTTTTTTCCATATTTTCCATTTCATTTAACATTTCAACTTACTTTTCTTCCATATTTTCCATATCTTTTCATTATTCAACATACCTTTCTTCCATATTTTCAAGATCATTTCACAATTCAACCTACTTTTCTTCCGCATTTTCCATATCTTTTTACTATTCAACTTACTTTTCCTCTATATTTTTCATATCTTTTCACTATTCAACTCACGTTTCTTTCATATTCTCCATATCTTTTCACTATTCAACTTATCTTTCTTCCATATTTTCCCTATCTTTTCACTATTCAACTTACTTTTCTTCTGTATTTTCCAAATCTTTTCACTATTCAACTTACTTTTCTTCCATAATTTCCATATCCTTTCACTATTCAACTTACTTTTCTTCCGTATTTTCCATATCTTTTCACTATTCAACCTATGTTTCTTCCATAATTTCCATATCCTTTCACTATTCAACTTACTTTTCTTCCGTATTTTCCATATCTTTTCACTATTCAACTTATGTTTCTTCCATATTTTTCATATCTTTTCACTATTCAACTTGCCTTTCTTCCATATTTTCCATATCATTTCACATTTCAACATACCTTTCTTCCATGTTTTCTATATCATTTCACAATTCAACCTACTTTTCTTCCGCATTTTCCATATCTTTTCACTATTCAGCTTATCTTTCTTCCATATTTCCCCTAACTTTTCACTATTCAACTTACTTTTCTTCTGTATTTTCCTAATCTTTTCACTATTCAACTTACTTTTCTTCCGTATTTTCCATATCTTTTTACTATTCAACTGATGTTTCTTCCTTATTTTTCATATCTTTTCACTATTGAACTTGCCTTTCTTCCATATTGTCCATATCTTATCACTATTCGACTTGCCTTTCTTACATATTTTCCATATCATTTAACATTTCAACTTACCTTTCTTCCATATTTTCCATATCATTTTACAATTCAACCTACTTTTCTTCCGCATTTTCCATATCTTTTCACTATTCAACTTATCTTTCTTCCATATTTTCCCTAACTTTTCACTATTCAACTTGCTTTTCTTCTGTATTTTCCAAATCTTTTCACTATTCAACTTACTTTTCTTCCATAATTTCCATATCTTTTCACATTTCCATTTACTTTTCTTTCATATTCTCCATATCTTTTCACTATTCAACTTATCTTTCTTCCATATTTTCCCTATCTTTTCACTATTCAACTTACTTTTCTTCTGTATTTTCCAAATCTTTTCACTATTCAACTTACTTTTCTTCCATAATTTCCATATCCTTTCACTATTCAACTTACTTTTCTTCCGTATTTTCCATATCTTTTCACTATTCAACCTATGTTTCTTCCATAATTTCCATATCCTTTCACTATTCAACTTACTTTTCTTCCGTATTTTCCATATCTTTTCACTATTCAACTTATGTTTCTTCCATATTTTTCATATCTTTTCACTATTGAACTTGCCTTTCTTCCATATTGTCCATATCTTATCACTATTCGACTTGCCTTTCTTCCATATTTTCCATTTCATTTAACATTTCAACTTACTTTTCTTCCATATTTTCCATATCATTTTACAATTCAACCTACTTTTCTTCCGCATTTACCATATCTTTTCACTATTCAACTTGGCTTTATTCCATATTTTCCATATCTTTTCATTATTCAACATACCTTTCTTCCATATTTTCAAGATCATTTCACAATTCAACCTACTTTTCTTCCGCATTTTCCATATCTTTTTACTATTCAACTTACTTTTCCTCAATATTTTCCATATCTTTTCACTATTCAACTCACGTTTCTTTCATATTCTCCATATCTTTTCACTATTCAACTTATCTTTCTTTCATATTTTCCCTATCTTTTCACTATTCAACTTACTTTTCTTCTGTATTTTCCAAATCTTTTCACTATTCAACTTACTTTTCTTCCATAATTTCCATATCCTTTCACTATTCAACTTACTTTTCTTCCGTATTTTCCATATCTTTTCACTATTCAACCTATGTTTCTTCCATAATTTCCATATCCTTTCACTATTCAACTTACTTTTCTTCCGTATTTTCCATATCTTTTCACTATTCAACTTATGTTTCTTCCATATTTTTCATATCTTTTCACTATTGAACTTGCCTTTCTTCCATATTGTCCATATCTTATCACTATTCGACTTGCCTTTCTTCCATATTTTCCATATCATTTTACAATTCAACCTACTTTTCTTCCGTATTTTCCATATCTTTTCACTATTCAACTTGGCTTTCTTCCATATTTTCCATATCTTTTCATTATTCAACATACCTTTCTTCCATATTTTTAAGATCATTTCATAATTCAACCTACTTTTCTTCCGCATTTTCCATATCTTTTCACTATTGAACTTGCCTTTCTTCCATATTGTCCATATCTTATCACTATTTGACTTGCCTTTCTTCCATATTTTCCATTTCATTTAACATTTCAACTTACTTTTCTTCCATATTTTCCATATCTTTTCATTATTCAACATACCTTTCTTCCATATTTTCAAGATCATTTCACAATTCAACCTACTTTTCTTCCGCATTTTCCATATCTTTTTACTATTCAACTTACTTTTCCTCTATATTTTTCATATCTTTTCACTATTCAACTCACGTTTCTTTCATATTCTCCATATCTTTTCACTATTCAACTTATCTTTCTTCCATATTTTCCCTATCTTTTCACTATTCAACTTACTTTTCTTCTGTATTTTCCAAATCTTTTCACTATTCAACTTACTTTTCTTCCATAATTTCCATATCCTTTCACTATTCAACTTACTTTTCTTCCGTATTTTCCATATCTTTTCACTATTCAACCTATGTTTCTTCCATAATTTCCATATCCTTTCACTATTCAACTTACTTTTCTTCCGTATTTTCCATATCTTTTCACTATTCAACTTATGTTTCTTCCATATTTTTCATATCTTTTCACTATTCAACTTGCCTTTCTTCCATATTTTCCATATCATTTCACATTTCAACATACCTTTCTTCCATGTTTTCTATATCATTTCACAATTCAACCTACTTTTCTTCCGCATTTTCCATATCTTTTCACTATTCAGCTTATCTTTCTTCCATATTTCCCCTAACTTTTCACTATTCAACTTACTTTTCTTCTGTATTTTCCTAATCTTTTCACTATTCAACTTACTTTTCTTCCGTATTTTCCATATCTTTTTACTATTCAACTGATGTTTCTTCCTTATTTTTCATATCTTTTCACTATTGAACTTGCCTTTCTTCCATATTGTCCATATCTTATCACTATTCGACTTGCCTTTCTTACATATTTTCCATATCATTTAACATTTCAACTTACCTTTCTTCCATATTTTCCATATCATTTTACAATTCAACCTACTTTTCTTCCGCATTTTCCATATCTTTTCACTATTCAACTTATCTTTCTTCCATATTTTCCCTAACTTTTCACTATTCAACTTGCTTTTCTTCTGTATTTTCCAAATCTTTTCACTATTCAACTTACTTTTCTTCCATAATTTCCATATCTTTTCACATTTCCATTTACTTTTCTTCCATATTTTCCATATCTTTTCACTATTCAACTTGGCTTTCTTCCATATTTTCCATTTCTTTTCATTATTCAACATACCTTTCTTCCATATTTTCAATATCATTTTACAATTCACCTACTTTTCTTCCGCATTTTCCATATCTTTTCACAATTCAACTTATGTTTCTTCCATATTTTTCATATCTTTTCAATATTGAACTTGCCTTTCTTCCATATTTTCCATATCATTTCACATTTCACCTTACTTTTCTTCCATATTTTCCATATCATTTTACAATTTAACCTACTTTTCTTCCGCATTTTCCATATCTTTTCACTATTCAACTTTGCTTTCTTCCATATTTTCCATATTTTTTCATCATTCAACATACCTTTCTTCCATATTTTGAATATCATTTCACAATTCAACCTACTTTTCTTCCGCATTTTCCATATCTTTTCACTATTCAACTCATGTTTGTTCCATATTTTTCATATCGTTTTACATTTCAACTTACCTTTCTTTCATATTGTCCATATCATTTTACAATTCAACGCACATTTCTTCCGCATTTTCCATATCTTTTCACTATTCAACTTGGCTTTCTTCCATAATTTCCATATCTTTTAATTTTTCAACTTACCTTTCTTCCATATTTTCAATATCATTTCACAATTCAATCTACTTTTCTTCCGCATTTTCCATATCTTTTCACTATTCAACTTATCTGTCTTCCATATGTTCCATATCTTTCCACTATTCAACTTACTTTTCTTTCATAATTTCCATATCTTTTCACTATTCAACTTACTTTTCTTCTGTATTTTCCAAATCTTTTCATTATTCAACTTACTTTTCTTCTTTATTTTCCATATGTTTTCACTATTCAACTTACTTTTCTTCCATAATTTCCATATCTTTTCACTATTCAACTTATCTTTCTTCCATATTTTCCCTAACTTTTCACTATTCAACTTGCTTTTCTTCTGTATTTTCCAAATCTTTTCACTATTCAACTTACTTTTCTTCCATAATTTCCATATCTTTTCACTATTCAACTTACTTTTCTTCTGTATTTTCCATATCTTTTCACTATTCAACTTGGGTTTCTTCCATATTTTCCATATCTTTTCACTGTTCAACTTGCCTTTCGTCGATATTGTCTATATCATTTCACATTTCAACTTACTTTCTTTCATATTTTCCATATCATTTCGCCATTCAACCTACTTTTCTTCCATATTTTCCATATCATTTCACATTTCAACTTACTTTTCTTCCATATTTTCCCCTTAGGAGTCACGTGACCTTCGGTCACATTCGGTAGCCATGTCAGTTATGCGCATTGGTACATTTTGTACTACTTTGGTAAGATAAAAGCGCGGGAAACGGTTGCGCATGTGCATGCGATCACTTCCGTGACTTCCGGTTCCGGTCAGGTCCTCTTCCGGTCAGGGCTGCTTCTGGTCACGTGACTTCCGGTGACGTCACTTCCCGTTGCACCTCCTGAAATACTACTTCAACGTCTCTCTATACTACTATTTATTTTACATTATTCTAGTTAAGGTTCATTATAACGCTTGTCAAACTCGAAGGGTGCACTTGATATGTGAATTTGTTTTTATCAAATTTTCTTAGTGTCCTTTGATACTTTATTTTAAACAAAAATTAACCAAAGACAATAAGAGTTACTTGATATTTATATAGGATGCTATTTTCGTATAGCCATACTCTATTAATAATGAGTTGTAACGTTTCCAGTTTTTCATGGTGCAACATCAATTTTTTTTTTTATAGAATTCGGTTCTTTTGTTTTAAGTTTGATTGATTTGATTTGATTTTTGGTGTTCCACGCCACTTTCAGCAACATTTCAGCTATATCATGGCGACCAGTTTTAGTGGTGGAAGAAGCCAGAGTACCCGGGGAGAACCACCGACCATAGGCAAGCAACTGGTAAACTTTATCACGTGCGGCTGCGAGTCGAGTGCACCTTTTTGTAATTTACAAAGCCGGGCGCGAACCCACGCCGTATTGGTGATAGGCTTGTATGAGTTGTTAGGTAATCAAACTACCTAACTCATTGAGCCACCCGGGGTCTTGTTTTAAGTAAAAAATTGAAAAAATAAATAGCACAACATGGTGTTTATGGTGTAGACTAGGAATTGCCATCATACATACATGCACAGCGTTATTTAATTTGGAAATATAGAAAAGGTACCTCTGTACTTGAAGATAGTGTAAATATGGCGTATATTTGGCAACTTTTCCCACTTCTGATACAATTTTGAGGTATAGAAATACAACTTATTGTTACGTAAAGTTTTCTTTCCAGAATATTGTAGTAACAGAAAGAAACAATCAACAATCAAATAAGTTTCTATACTTTAATGAAAAATCAAAATCAGTTAAGGATAATATTCAATTACAAAAATCAAATTCATAAAGTTTTAATGTTGACAGTTAAATCCCTTGGAATACATGTCCTTTTCTTTTCTGGTATAATACATAGTTCGATTCCTTTCTTGTGAAATTGAATTCCTGTTGAATTAAAATATCTTTTAGTTCCAATCCACAAAGTTTCCTAATATTGTCCATTGAAATTGTTAATATTCACCTGACTTCACTAAAGTAAATATATTCAAATACAATGCTATAAATTGCAGCTGTTTTATAAATCCTAAATTTCTAACTGACTGCTGTCAAATTTTCTGTCCTTTATATAGTTGTTTTTAAAGTCTTGAATTTTCAGGGAAAATCTGCATCTTAAATATCCAATGGAAATTCAACTTGAAAACAAATGTTTCTATTTTTGATAACCTGTTTGCACTGATGATGCAATATTACCTCTATATTTGTCAACAACAAATATATTCTCATGACTTGCTACAGCTCGGTGGTTTTCTCCAGGTACTTCGGTTTCTTCCACTAATAAAAATGACCACCACGATATAACTGAAATATTGTTGAACGTGACGTTAAACACCATAAACATACGTAAACCATTTTAAAGACTATTGCTTCGATATAAGTTGGTGCAATTGAACTATTCGTTCATTCATACATTCGTCATTCTTATTGATTACTTATAGATTTTGATTAAAAGCAGATAAAATTTTAACTGTTAACGAGCAATAAATTCTTCATACTCTACTGCACTTGCAAATCTTCAATTCCAATAAAATTTATCAATCAATCAAATTATTCACACTAAATACATATTAAATTAGTTAAGATAGCTGGGGATGCAAAATATTAGTGACATAGAAAAAAAATCTGTAACAGCCTTATAATATGAGACAGGCAACCTGCTTGAAGGACGATTACAGCAGACCACCGTTTATCGTGCTACGGTTACAGCAGACTATCGTTTATCGTGCTACGGTTACAGCAGACTATCGTTTATCGTGCTACGGTTACAGCAGACTATCGTTTATCGTGCTACGGTTACAGCAGACTATCGTTTATCGTGCTACGGCTACAGCAGATCATGCTTTGTTTTTCGTGTTACGGTTACAGCAGACAATTGTTTATCGTGTTACGGTTACAACATACAATCGTTTATCGTGTTACGGTTACAAAAGACAATATTTTTTTTTCGTGTTACGGTTTCATCAGGCAATCGTTTATCGTGTTACGGTTACAAAAGACAATCTTTTTTTTCGTGTTACGGTTTCAGCAGACAATCGTTTATCGTGTTACGGTTTCAGCAGACAATCGTTTATCGTGTTACGGTTACAGTAGACAATCGTTTATCGTGTTACGGTTACAGCAGACAATCGTTTATCGTGTTACGGTTACAGCAGACCTTCGTTTATCGTGCTACGGTCACAGCAGACCATCGTTTATCGTGCTACGATTACAGCAGACAATCGTTTATCGTGTTATAGTTGCATAGCCAGTCCGTGAGAAAGGTTACAACACCCAATTTTATCAAGTCCATTGAAAAAGTTATGCCAACAGTCTTCTAGGCAATGCTGCGCCAGTCAATCTTGAATAAAGTCCATGAAAAAGACTATGGCAGTCTGTCTTGTATCAAATCCATTATAAAAAGTTATGTCAACCGTACATTTACCGGATCAGACTATGTGATTAGCACGGTGGATGTTATATAAGAAGTAGGAACTGCTTACCCTTCACGACTCCGTGGGCTTACGCCCGTTTTTGATGAATCCGTGTAGTTCATCGTTTTTGGTTTTCTGTGTTGAATTTTTTTGTTTGACCTATGTTACATGTATCTCCAGATTGCGACGTCGGATTTCTCTAACGTTTATATTTATAAAATTAAAGAAATTTTAATGATGAAATTAAAGCTTAACAATGATGGTCAATAATTCCACCAATATCAACAAAACAAACAACTATCTCTCACCTAAAATCCTTGAACACATATAGTGTTAGAATTCTGGACTATTTGTAATAGTGGTTGCTTTTAACTATGCTTTAGTGGGACAAATTATACCGGTCAATTTTATTCGAATTTCGAATTTTCAACTTCGTGGCATTCTTCAAACCTGCTTTTGTCTACGACTTATTTTCACTTCGTCTTCTTCAGACTCTTCACTTCTTTGATCATTGTTTTAAGAAGATACCAAGGGGTAATCAGAATCCGTAGACAACGAACTTCAAAACAATAAACAAAAAACTAAAGATCGAGAAACACGAACCCACTAAAACAAGGGGTGAACTCATGTGCTCCGGAAGGGTTGGCAGTTCTTGCTCCACTAGTGGCACCAGTCATGTTTCTCTAGTTACAAAGTACAGGATAAAATATATACCATATTGGTCAAACAGCTGTATAACAGAACAATACCAATAATATGTCTAGACAAATATTTCATCACTTAATCAGTGATTAAAAGAACCCGAATGTTTCCAATATGAATTAAAAACATTTATTCAACGTGTTGACCAGTTTTAAATTAATGTAGGCATTTAATAATTGACAACTTGTCAGTTTCATATGATAACATTTTATGAAAACAACGTCAAAATGTAATGAAATCAGAATTTACATTAATAATATATCCGTCTTCACCATTGTTTTAAATAAATCTATAAATCACTCAAATAGTCAATTAGAGATAGAAATTCTTGTTTATTGAAATATGTCATTAATAAATAATTGGAAAATTAATATGTACAGAAAAAATTCATCATCATTCAGGAACACAGGATATTCATTTTCAATATTTTTATGTATTTTGTATCCAAGATCATTTAAAAAATTAATCTGTATTCAATTTCGTTCTCAATGTGATTGTTAATACATCGCCATAATAATAATGGTTTTTTTTAAGTATTCTTAAATAATAAATGATATTTTTCCCGAATCTGTAATTAGTTGCATAGAAAATATAAAGCTAAATTGTAATGGTCGATAATAAGTAAGGCTATCAACATATATACATCAACAACGCCTCTGACAAATTTGTAAGCTGTTTAACATAGACAGGACAATAATATAGATATAAGTCTTTGTGTATGAGAGGCAAATAAACATTGCTTAATTGATTTGTTGGTTGTTCAGCGTCAAATAAGCTGTAAGTCCTGGTATTTGAGAGGCAGCTAACCATTGCTTAATTGATTTGTTGGTTATTCAGCGTCAAATAAGCTGTACGTCCTGGTATTTGAGAGGCAGTTAACCATTGCTTAATTGATTTGTTGGTTGTTCAGCGTCACATAAGCTGTAAGTCCTGGTGTTTGAGAGGCAAATAAGCATTGCTTAATTGAGTGGTTTGTTGATCAGCGTCGAGTGAACAGTAAGTCCAGGTGTATGAGAGGCAGATAACCATTGCTTAATTGAATCGTTTGTTGATCAGCGTCGAGTGAACAGTAAGTCCAGGTGTATGAGAGGCAGCTAACCATTGTTTAATTGAGTGGTTTGTTAATCAGCGTCGAGTGAACAGTAAGTCCAGATGTTTGAGAGGCAAACAAGCAAAATAAGCATTCGGTCGGCCTTCCTGAGGGGTGTACATCGTAGCGAGCAAGGACGGTCTTCCTGAGGGGTGTACATCGTCGCGATTAAACAAGTTTCTATTCATGTAACCTGGGTTTGTTCTCAACTGGATTTGAAATTCTCTTATTCGGGTGTTTTATATACAATTACTCAGTATACATGCAACATAAATGTCTCCCATGAATGGTTTTGTGTTCAACCTGGACTTGAAACTTTGCATCTCGGGAAATTCATACACAGGTGCAAAAAACCTACTTTGAAAATATATAGCAGTCGTTGAAAATGTGGGGTTGTTTATCAATTCAGTTCATTCACCAGAATAATAAACTGTATCCCACTTTTAAAATATGATCAAACCCAATTCATCACATGTACTTTTGGACGATATTACCATGCCGGAACCAAGCCATTTATACGTTAAAAAATAAATTAACCTGAAGTGCATTGCCAATATTATATTATAATTTTCATTACTAATGTGCATTAGACTTTAGATCTCCATGAAAGTATAAGAGCTAACAATAAAATAAGTCCTAATAATAACTTCGGCGCGTATCGTATATTGGAGAAGAATATTTTTCAGAGAACCCAGTTTCAAGGTCATAAAACTTCAAGTACCAGTTTTGCACTCGTACTAGAAAAATAGCCAATCAGAAAACTATCCAATATCTGAAGTTTTCTGATTGGACGAATTTTGTCATATTTTCTAGGGAGGGGGATGTTTGTGTTTTCTCTCATGATTGTACATGTATGACGGGTATATTAGATAAGTGATACCTGTGTGACATTCATATTCCCATCTTATCCATAGTTGCATTCATGTATTTCAATGAGATTGAGATATTCCGGTCTCCCTGAACCTTCTGAGTAAAATAGTGCATACGGATCTTTACCCGCTATATTTGTTTCCACTCACTTTTTGATTTGTCTTTGTATATTTTTTATGTACGGTCTTCGTCACATATCTCAAGCAGTATATATATAATGACATTGACACAAAAAACACACACCTCTAATCCTGCAACTGCAACATACAGATTGCATCAATGGAAAGATTAAAGATCACATTTGTTGTAAAAAAAAATGAATCCAGACACATCCGATATCAGTTAATGCCAAAGTCGATATCTAATTTAGTTGAGTGCGCACGACGCGTTCCTGTAACAACCTTCATTAGGTACGCTCATAGTCAACAGATTGAACAGCAAACGAATTAAGCAATCTTTAATGAGCGAGTAAACCAAAGGACTTAACAGGACATAAAAAACCTGCTATGGTTATCTATGCTGAAGGGAGAGTGACTGCTGAGAAGTTTAGCAAATTACAGTTCATTTGGGTTTGGATGTCATAATTAAGAAGGCAAATGTAAAGTTAAGGGAAATTATATCTGGTTTGTTCGCTAGCAATTCTATCTGCTAAAACATTTATCAGAATCACCTATGAGGTCAAGGCCGGTGCTTCGGTTTTGGGTTTATTGTTAAATAGGTTTTTAACAGGAAATGTTATCTATCACAGACATTCTGGCTGTCAAATGAAATAATAGAATTGTTTACCTACAGTGCTGGGAAGGGCTCGTTGGGGTGTGGGGCATACTTTCAGGGAATAAGAAATACAAGTGCCAAAATAACTGGTAAGATAAAGAGCGGATGTTAGACTTTTCTTTTCTAGCGTTGGTACCTATCGTTTTCGCAATGTTAACTTGGTTTTATCAATTCCAATACATAAACATACTGTCCAGAAAAGACAATCTCTTGTTCCTATAAGTAATAATAGAACATCCAAGTCAAAACATCTCATTATGAAAAGAAAGCTTCAATAGTGATGGTCAACAATTTAACCAATATCAACAAAATCAAAACCTATCACTCAAGTCAAACCATTGAATATACTCAACACAACGACATATCTGTAAGAAAAGGCAGGTCCTGGTTTGGGACATACACAAAAAGGTGGCGGGATTAAACTGGCAAATGATATCCAAATCCGCAGTCTCTTGATAATTAGATTATTTAGTTTACTCGTCCATTGGTACTGTTAATGATTTGTAACAACATCCAATTTATTGTATATTGCATGTGCACAAGACGAATTTCTGATGTATTGGTTCAGACGACGTCTTCCTACAAATATAGGTTAATCTTCACTAGTTATCTTTCCGGAGTTCTTGATGACTATTTTAGACATGGAATAGACATTACGTTGAGCAACACTCTTAGCTCCTACCACCATTGCTGGTTAGATTTATATTATTAAATTACTACACACTTGGTATGTCCCTTTGAAAGATATATTATCCATCATAGCTTATAATTCTCTATATTATACAATCGTTTGTGTATGCTTGTTCTGCATGGGCCCCTCCAATAAGGCGAAATTGGGAAACACGCAGTGGTTCAACATAGGGCTATCAGCTTCGTCACCACACAGCAGCGAAAAAACATTAAGTGTTGGTGATATGCAACAACACTTAAACCGGAGCTGTCTGAAGACGGACATAATGTCATGGTGTATAAAATAGCAAAATACCCTTAAGAGAATTTCGACACATGCCTTCATCATTGTAAGACTGGAGAAAGACAAGAATTCCCCGTACGATATCTGATTGAAACCGGCTGCCATAGCTGTTGGGTCTTATATCAAATACTAATTTGTGAAACCTGCTCCGCTATAACCATTTTCAATTGTCATGTGCAACCTTTTTCAAGTAGTTGAAGGTGGTCTGATTTGATGTGATTTATTGTGTTTAACGCCACTTTCAGCAATATTTCAACAATACCATGGCGACCAGTTTTAGTGGTGGAAGAAGCTGGAGTACCCGGAGAGAACCATCGACCATGGTCAAGCAACTGGTAAACTTTATCACTTGCGGCTGCGAGTCGAGTGCACCCGTTTCTGTAATTTACAAAGCCGGGCGCGAACCTACGCCGTATTGGTGCCAGGCTTGTATGAGTTGTTAGGTAATCCAGCTACCTAACTCATTGAGCCACCCTGAAGACGGTCTGTGTAAGGTAGGTATAAGCATAAGAGGTTGCTCATACGTTTAAGTCTGGTCTATATACACTGCAATTCTACTTTAATTAGTTATTAGATATTAAGTTTTTAAAGTTAGAATCCATATCCAATTAAATAATAACAATGTTTGCCCAGCAGTCGTCCTACAGTAGTGTTTTATATCTGCGTGGATGTTATTTTAGAGGGTTTTTTTCTTTTTTAGAATCGGTCACAAAGTATTTTATTGTATGTATTCACATAGTATAGCAATCCTATGGTTATCCAATAAATAATTTATTTCTATAAATGTAACCAATATACTCTGATAGAATGTAATTAAGTGTATGTTAGTAAATACACTTACAAAGTTCCCCCAGGGAACACTGCTGTCATTGATACAAAAAGAACATTTAATTGCTTTCACTTTATTGTAAAAGTAGTCAGTTACCTGGTAGTTCCATATATAGAATTAAAAGATAAGGGCTGTCAGACGATCAACAAACTAATTAACGACATGCATACATCAAAAGTTGTCTCACCAGAGGTGTGTCAGACAAAACCATGCTCTCTTCAAGATGGAAAACTGCGATTCCTATTTTATAAAGAGTACAGAATTTGTTAGAAAATTGTTGATGACTTATGTTGACATTGTGGTAACAATTAACACATATACAGAGTACAAAAAATTCATTTCTCCGGAGATTTGATTCAACGATTTACCGTAATCTTTGAAAACATGTTAGCTATAACATTATGAAGGCAATATCATGAATATTATTTCTCAGCAATTTGACCCATATATATCCTCTCAATTAGTTATTGTTAGTCTGCTTATGTCTATGTACTTACTTTAAAAAAAAGTGCATGTGCGTGTATGTGTGTGTCTGTCTGTCGGTCGGTCTGTCTGTTATTGGTATCGAATTTGTCTCTTTCAACGATTTTTCTAATTTATTGTGGAACTATTTGGACAGTGTGGTATTTTATGCTTTTCATTTTCCATAGAGCTATTTTGGCCAAAGTGGAAATCGGAAACAATCCAGAAAGGAGCAACCCAATAAAGGTTTAGAAACATGAAAAATGGATAAAAAAAATACTAAATATCAATTCCTGATGAAAACCGTATATTTAAAGCCATAATAAAAATGTGCAGCCAATAATTCGTTGTTTAGGTTCTTGATAACACTCGTTTGCCAATTTGCAAGATTAGAGGAGGCCATGTTCTGACCAAGTTGGTTCGGTTGGGTTAATATTGTTTATCGGCGTTTTAGCAATTTCAGCTATATAATAACTACCTTACCTAAAAGGGGAGAGAAACTATGACAGTTATAACGAACTAACCGGTTGACATACCCCCCCCCCCCCTCCACTATGTTCATATATTTAGATCAATCTAAATGCTTAATGAACCCTTCCCTAACAATAATCGGGACCGCCGTAGTCGTGATCGTATGGTAATTTTATTTACAACTGCCTATGCAATAAGTGCATATCACCACTAAAATTGTGAGTTCGAACTCCGAATACTCAATACTTAATACAACAACATTATGTGATAAAGTTTGTCAGTGGCTTGCCGCAGGTTTGCGGTTTTCTCCACCGATAAAATTTACCACCACGAAATGACTGAAATATTGTTGAAAGTGGCGTTAAACATCGTAAACCTAACTCTTAATGTGCTTGACCCCTTCCCTAATAATAATATGTCTCTATTATATCAAAATCCAATGGTCCATCAACAACAACAGTACGGATAACTATTATTACTTGCCACAACTTAACAACTCTCTTTTGAAGCTGTGTTCCTCGTACCATATTACATTGTCAGTAGACGGTGGGTAGATTCACTTATCACCGGGTTTGTAACTAGATTAACTCGACGGGTGCCACTAGTGGAGCAGGAACTACCTATCCTTCCGGAGCACCCGAGTTCTTCCCCAGTTTTTAGTGGGGTTCGTGTTACTCGATCTTTAGCTTTATATGTATGTTTTGTAGATTGTTGTTTGTCCTTTTGTACTTTTTCATTTGGCCATTGTTTTGTTTGTTCTTCTTCGATATATGGATTATAATTGCCCCTTTGGTATCTTCAAACTCTTATTCTAGTACGTGTATAGTGGTAGGTAATGTGCATCATATGATATCCCATTTATGTTTTCATTAGTACATGAACCAGACGAATTGACATTAATTCTACTTTGTATAATTTGTATCAAGTTTTATAGAGATTTATGACGATGACAAACTACAAAGGTTCGAAGAAGGTAATTATCCGAAAATAAAAACAATACCAATACAACGGCAACACAAACCAAAAGACCCAAGCTTCTACAACAAGGACAACTGTATTACAATCTGTAAGATGCTGGGGTGGCATCTCTTGTCCAATAAATGATTTGATTAGATTTGATTTTTGGTGCTTTGACGCCACTTTCAGCAATAGTTCAGCTATATCATGGCGACCAGTTTTAGTGGTGGTACCCGGAGAGAACCACCGACCAGGTCCAAGAAACTGGTAAACTTTATCACTTGCGGCTGCGAGTCGAGTGCACCCTTTTTGTAATTTACAAAGCCGGGCGGGAACTCACGCTGTCCAATAAATGAAATCATTCGTGAGCACTCCTAACGCTAAATAGAAAATAAATATATGGAAACAAATTGTGTGCAGATAAAGAAAGTTTATGCAATGATGGTCATCAATTCCACCAATATCAACAAAACAAACAATCACCTCTCATCTTAACTGTGTTTATTTTAGCTGTACCGGGTTTCCTCTCAGTTTACAGACACCTACCCATCAACAAGGGTTTTACAGGTGTTTATTTTAACTGTGCTGGGTTTCCTCTCAGTTCACAGACACCTATCCATCAACAAGGGTTTGACAGATGTTTATTTTAACTGTGCCGGGTTTCCTTCCAGTATACAGACACCTTTCCATCAACAAGTGTTTGACAGGTGTTTATTTTAGCTGTATCGGGTTTCTTTCCAGTATACAGACACCTATCCATCAACAAGGGTTTGTCAGGTGTTTATTTTAGCTTTATCGGGTTTCTTTCCAGTATACAGACATCTATCCATCAACAAGGGTTTTACAGGTGTTTATTTCAGCTGTACCGAGCTTCCTCCAATATTGAGTCTGATAGTCACGACATAAGTGAACATTTTGTGGAATTGACGAACCTCTACCCCAACCACAACGACCATGACCTCATATAACTCGTATTACAGTCAATAAGTGGAATGTTACGTGCTTTCTAAATATGACAATACGTACATATGTCCTTGATTATTATGTAAAATTAAGATTGTAATTGGTATTATTTGTGTTGACATTGTAGAAGTAACACGTATACGAGATAAAACGGTGTCTTCAACCTATACCAACATTTTAAAATATCATATTCAAGGTATTCCAACAAACATTATATTACAGGTGTTTATAAAACAGTATTTACGTCCTCTGAGATTCGAACAACATTTTGACATGCATAATAAAGAGCACGCTACCTGTTGAGTTGACATATTTTTCTATCATCTTGCTATCTCTTTTAATTAGATATGTTTATCTGATTAATGATTACATAATTATAGTTTTATATTTATACTTCGTTTATATCCGTATTGATTGATTGATTGATTTTTGGTGTTTAACAAATTTAAAAATTTTTGGTGTTTCAGCAATATTTCAGCTATATCATGGCGCCCGTTTTAGTGGTGGAAGAAGCCGGAGTACCCGGAGAGAACCACCGACCATGAGCAAGCAACTGGTAAACTTTATCACTTGCGGCTGCGAGTCGACTGCACCCTTTTTTTGTAAAATACAAAGCCGGGCGCGAACCCACGCCGTATTGGTGATAGGTTTGTATGAGTTGTTAGGTAATCCAGCTACCTAACTCATTGAACCACCCGGGCCCTATCCGTATTGGAGTAGGCTATCCAATTATAACGGATTCCCCTGTAAGACGAGTTTGGGTAATCAGAATCCGTAAATCGAAGAATGTCAGAAAACACAATGGCCAAAAGAAAAGGGACAAACGGACACACAACGATCTACAAAACATACACATAAAACTAAAGATCAAGTAACACGAACCCCACTTAAAACTGGGTGTGTACTCATATGTTCTAGTAGTGTCAGCAGTTCCTGCTCCACTATTGACACCTGTCGTGTTACTGTTGAATGACACGAACATCATCTGAAATGGAAATCGTGTTGGGTACCATGGCCAGTATACGCGGTAACATTAACTCCCTACAAAACAACATCGTTTTACGTTGAAATCGTAGCGGGCATCACAAAACGTAACTACAAACGTTAAAACATGTAATTGACAATATCCATGGACAAAGCGAAAGGCACTAATACATGTTAAAACGGGGGCGAACTCGTGTGCTCCGGAAGGGAAAACAGTTCCTGCTCCACTAGTAACACCCGTCGAGTTACTCTAGTTACAAACCCGTAATAAGTCATGAATGAGGAATGAACCGGCAAGTGCTTAGGGCAAGTGGTCATTTGTAATCGGCCATATTTGTTTGCCTGTTCCAACGTTTTTATCTCATGATCTTTTTGTGTTCATTGATTTGAAGCGAAAGGTGGTTGTTCGTTTTGTTGACGATGATGGTGGAATCTTTGTTCAAACTACCTTTTCATAATATCTATATATATGACCATTTCCTTCAGAATTTATCCCCCATATAAAAGATTTATATTTCCAACTTTCAAATAAACCATGCTTTTGGTGTTTTGAAGATTTTTTACCTAGTCTGTGGCTTTCAAAAAGAATTGTTATTTCCTGTAAATTGGTACCATTTACTTTCACGCCAACTTTATTGAACTTGGGCCATTCTACCAGTCAATCAATCTATATGGTATAGATTTAAAGCGCAATAAAGTTTACTTCATGCATTAATTTCACAGTTTAAGTCACATAACAGTTTATTTTCAGTCCCTTCTGCGTCAATTAAATACAATAGTTAATCATTATAGTTTGTAAGGTTGTGAACAAAACACAGTATGAACAAATTTGCATATATTACGTAAAATGTGAGAGATGTTTTATTCACACGATCAATGTGTCTAAGTGATAATATAGAATTATAAGCTTCATTGAAGTGTTAAAATAATGAAAGAATTATAAATAAAATGAAATCTTAGAACTCAAGCCCTTGTTGATTTAAACTTATTTTATTGTTCATAATAACAACAAATGGATCAGACACAAGTTTTACAACTTAGAGATGTCTTCTCCGCTAGTTACATCAATTTACATATAATCAGAACAGCATTAATTACATAATAATAACATATTTGTTCAGAATATGAAGACGAATAAAAAAAAACATACAATAGAACGAAAAATGCAAATTTCAAAGGTCGATGAAACATACTGTGTGCTAAGGTATAATATATGGCAAGTCGAGCACACCTCAAAGACCTTTCTTAAACACGTGGTGTATGTGTGTTGCATACTTGGATCGTATTACGATTAGACATAGTTTATATGTTGGGATTTAATTAATTAATGGGGATCTTGCATAGGGAAGTACAATTTGAACTGAATAACACATGTATATTTCATCGACCTTTGACACGTCAATCAATCAATACCCCATAGCGCGACCAAGAAAAGAATACACATACATGTAGAAGTACACAATGTTGACAATTGTCAATAATGTTATACATGTTGACTTGTTAGTTCAAGAGAAACGCCGTGTATATTTTATGTATTTTTGTACACATGAAAATATAAACGTGTTTATTTCTACAGAAAGGTCATCATTTCCAAATAACAAAATATCGATATTTACCGGTAGACCCCCCATATCAAGCATATTTAATTCAATGATCATGTTATTTCTAAGTTAATTGAATTTATTACAATATAATAGAAAATGCTCGGAACATTCGTTTCTATATCCACATGAACAAGAAGCACTAGTCACCAACTTCGATTTAAATAAATCGCTGTTCAGAGAACTACATTTATTTCTAAGCCTAGCATGCAATACACTAAGATATCGGTCTCCAAAAGAAAAGTAAGAAGGTATAGTTTTCGGTTGAAAATATTTTTGTTGCAATTTGGATTTAAAAGACGGGAGTGTCGGCAGTTGACGAAGATTCAGATCTAGAGTGTTCCATAATTTAATCGTACTTGGAAAATAAGACTGTTGATATGTAGATAATCGGTATGATGGTTGTGAAATATTTAGTCTGTTCCTTAAATTATAATTATTAGTGTCAGCGACTGTAGGTGGTACCAATTCTGTTAAATAATCAGGTACTTGACCGTTGACGATTTTATAAAATAGCACCAATTTTCTTACCTCCCTTCTAGTTTTCAACTTTTCCCATCCCGTCTCGATATAAATAGAATGTATACTGGCAAACGATGGTAATCCCGTAACAATACGCGCAGCTTCAAGTTGTACTTTTTCTAATCTGTCCGAATTTGTTTGTCCACAATTATCCCACACTTCAGATGCATATTCCAATACAGGTCTAATAAATGTTAAATAAATTTTTTCTAAGTAATTTCTGTTAAGAGGGTATTTTAATTTTCTGAGTACATTAAGCTGTTTCGAAGCTGATTCAATTAATTTGTCTATGTGCTTAGTCCACTTACAGTCGCTGCTGAATACAATCCCTAAATGTTTGTGTGTATGTACTGGATCAATAGTTGTTTGGTCAACATTAAATGTTAAATTACATTCAACGCCATTGACATTAAAAATAATAATTTCAGTTTTGGTGGGATTAAACTTTAATAACCACCTGTTTGACCATTTTTTCAGGTGATTCAGATCTGTATTAATCATATTTCTTAGTGTGCTTTCATCTTGTGCTATATGTCCAATAGACGTGTCATCAGCAAAAAGACGACCTAGACCTACTATCTCATCAGTAATATCGTTTATGAAGATCAAGAACATTAAAGGACCCAATACTGACCCCTGAGGCACATCCGCATGCAAATGACCAATCCCGGATAAAGCATCTTTTATCATAACCCTTTGAGTACGGTTAGAAAGATAACTTTTTAACCAACAAAGCAGATCACCTTTAATACCATATTTGCCAAGTTTATATAACAGTGCTTTTACCCAAACTGTATCAAATGCTTTGCTTATATCAGCAAATGTAACGCTGGTCACTTGTTTTGCCTCTAATGCAAGTAATATTCTATGATACAACTCTATTAGTTGATGACTTGTAGAGTGACCTGGTATAAATCCCGACTGGAACTTGCATAATAGTTTATTTTCAAGTAGGTGATTAAACACATGCTTGAAAATATTTTTTTCCAGCACCTTACTTACACAAGAAAGTAAAGAAATATGTCTATAGTTAGACGGTAAAGATTTGTCCCCATTTTTAAACAAAGGAATTACATGGGCGATTTTCCAGTCCGATGGAAATACTTTTCCACGTAAGGATTTATTAAATAAACTACACAATGGTTTCGATATCTCCTCCTTTACAGACACCAACATCCTATTACTAATTATATTGGGACCAACATCTTTATTAGCATTAAGAGTACATAACATATCGATTACTTCTTGTTCAGTAACGATAACTTGGGATAGAATATTTTCACATCTGTCATGAAAATCTGGCAAGACAGCATCATCGTCGTTCAACTTGGTAATCGAGCAAAAATATTTGTTCAAAACATTGGATTTCTGAGTGACATCATATGCCAAATTAAAATTATTGAATGGATCATGGAGTGGAGGTAACTCATTCGTAGAGCGGTCATTTTTAAGTAACATGTGAATTGTTTTCCAATACATTTTGCTATTTACTGTTTTGAGATCATCAAGATGTTTGTTAATATTATCGTAAAACCGTTGTTTCGCCTGTTTCTTTAAGTTATTAAATTTGTTTCTTTGTGTTTTAAATTTTTTTTCGGCTGTTTCCGTTTTCGTCCTAAAAATTATTTGCCGTAGTCTGTCGCGTTTACGCGATTCACGCCGTAAATCCGAATCGAACCAAACTTTATCATCACTACGAATGGTTACCTCCCTTGTAGGAATGCATGTTTTTGCTATATTAAGAAATGTTTTAGTAAAGTTTGAACATGCCGAGTTAATATCAACTTCTGCATCAATCACGTTTTCCCAGTCTGCTTCAGTTATTTTGTTTTTCATAAGTAAATAGTCCCCCCACTTATAATCACAGATGGTACGCTGAAAGGTTTTCCTGTTACAATAGCCACAGTCTATACTGACATAAGTGCCGTCATGGTCACTTATTTCCCTGTCAATAGGTATTGTATCACAATCAATAACCGGTATTGAATCGGTAATTAAAATTGGGTCCAATAGAGACGTGTTACTTGATCGTGCGTCGAAATGTGTAGGTTTATTTATTATATTAACTAATCCGTTGATGACGGCAAACTAAGAATCTTTATTCTCAAATAAACCATACATTACAATGGTATAGAGAAGTTACATATAAGAATACAACACAACACATACATGACAAATAAATAACAGATATACAAATACATATACATACAATATTTACATTACAACAGTAGGAGTTAAGTATTAGCCAAGAGAATGTCTGATCTGTTGATTTTTCTTATTAATCTACATAACTTTTCTAGTTTCATTTTTTCAGAAGTACACATTATTTGTTTAAATTTTAATATATTTGGCCTTTGAGTAAGATATCTACTTATTAGTTGGGTTCGATTTTCAGTAAAAAAATGACATTCCATAATATAGTGGAATTCGTCACCAATAGATCTGCTATTACATTTTAAACACTGTCTATTTTCTCTGTCGATACCATTCCACCGTCCAGTTTCTATCGGTAATTTGTGGTTTGTGGTTCGAAATTTACATAGTATATATATATCTTTGTCTTCCAAAATATTGAAATAATTTTCGAATTCAAAGTTGTCTTTAAATAATCTATAATTGATAGCTTTTGGTGAGTTTTGTATCAGAGAATGCCACTCCTGTGTAAACTGCTCATGGAGACGGTTCCTAATTAAAGCTAAAAGCAGGTCGGAATTTTGAAAGAATTGTTGAGACCAAATGTAGGAATAGCCTGTATCATCAAAAATGTGTTTAACATGTTTAATCCACGAAAAATCCAGATTTTCATCAATAAAAAGGTTATACAAAATTTTATAAGATAAATATGAGAGTTTTGTTTCTTTACCGGTTAACAGACTTGCCCAATATGATATCATTCTTAATTTTACATCAATTTCAATAGGAAACAATCCAAGTTCACCATATATCATATAACTAGGTGTCGATGTTTTTAATTTCAATAACAGCTTGCAAAATCTAAGTTGTACTTTTTCAAGACATTGAATATTTTTACTAAAACCCCATATTTCTGAACCATATAGTAATATTGGTTTTACCATTTTGTTAAAAAGTTCAAGCTGGCATTCAATTGATAAGTTATGTGTTCTACCTCTTTTCAAAACTTCAAACATTGCTTTTGTAGCTTTTTCAGCTTGCTTTTTAATAGCTTTGTTAAAGTTTCCTGTCCTGTTAAACAATATTCCAAGATAATTAAATTCATTAACAATTTCTAATTCAGACCCGTTCAATGTAAATTTTAAATTGGTTGATTGTCTCCCCCTGGAAAAAACTATAACTTTAGTTTTATCAGTGTTTGCTTTTAATCTCCAAGTATTGCAATATTCACCGAATTTATTCAAAATATTTTGTAAATCATCGTGGGTTTCAGCCAGTAGGACAGTATCGTCAGCATATAAAAGTGCAAAAAGCTTTAAATAAATATTCAACTTATCTTCTATGCAGTTTGAAACTGTTTCTAAACCATTAAGACTTGCATTTTCAAAAAACATTTGTAGATCGTTTAGGAACATGGCAAATAGAAAAGGTTATAAATTTCCCCTTGCCTCACTCCCATATCACAGTTAAAATAATCAGATTTACAATAATTATAGGTTATACATGATTTAACATCTGTGTACATATTTAGAATAATAGTATACATTTTGCCATTTATGTGATTCAATAGTAATTTGTACCATAATGCATCTCTCCATACCGTGTCAAAAGCCTTTTCGAAGTCGACAAAGGCACAAAACAGTTTTTTCTTTTTTCTTTTTAAGATCTCAAAAAACGAAAATAATGTGAAGAAACTGTCCGTCGTCGAGTAAGATTTTCGGAAGCCAAATTGGTTTTCGTTCATCAAGAGAGCTTCTTCCGAGAAACGACATAGTCTTTCATTTAATATAGCTGTGAATAATTTACCAAGGCAGCTAAGGATAGTGATCGGGCGGAAGTTTTTTGGATCAAGTGGATTGCCTTTATTTTTGTATATTGGTTTTATATTACCTACAAGCCAAATGTCAGGCATTACACCGGAGTTAAAAATTGCATTAAATATCTTCTCATAAGTAGGGAGAAACAGTTCTGATGTAGATTTTATATATTCGTTTACAACATAATCTTCTCCACAAGCTTTATTATTTTTTAACTTCTTAATACAGCGAAGTATTTCCTCTTGCGTTATACTGAAATTAATTTCTTCATTTAGGGGACCAATATTAACATTATCAAGGAGATCTGTATCAAAATTCTCTTGTTGTACAAGAAGTTCATCGGGAGCTTTATTCAGGTTTTTGAAAAACTTGAATAAGTCTCCCAAAGGGATGTTGGGTTGTTTTCTATCCCTATCCTTATTCAACAGTTTCCAGTATTCTTTTGGGTCTGATGTTTTTAATTTTTTTATCTTCTTACGCATATCTGCACGATAAATTTTACTATGTTTGTCAAGCGTCTTTTTGTATCGTTTCTCGGCTTCAGCGACATCTTGTTTCAACGCTTCTGTTCGTTTTATTTTTAATTTCCGTTTTAGTTTACGATAATTTTGTCGAGCAACTTTACACTCATAATTAAACCAGGGTTTATCTCCCTTAGGTTTTTTATTACATGTATCAGGTCTGGTTTTATATTTGTGAGTTCCAAAGGTTGTTTTCGCACTGTCAATTAAAAGATTACAAAGTTCACTGACAAACGAATTGACTTTATCTTTATCCATATCATCGATTAATGTGTTCACAATTTCATTATATAATCCATTTAACTTTTCTTTATCTATATTATTATTGAAAGCCGTATGTTTCGACGCGTCCCATTTCTTAGGTCTATTATCGGCGAGAATATCATTACTATTATTACTAGTCGATTGATCATTCCCCGCGGCAAGTTTAAATTTGAGATTTGTAATAGTTGGAGAGTGAACATCAGAATACAAACGACAAAAATCTAGTACTTTAAAATTGTAAACAAATTGTAAAAAACTACATGTACAAATACAATAATCAACAACACTTGAGTTTTTACATGTTAATTTTCCTGATTCGGTTTTATCATCACCAATACGGCCATTTACAATAAATAAATTGTTTGCTTTACAAATGTCTAACAAATTGTTACCAGATCTGCTTTTAATTTTGTCCACATTTTTTCTATTTTTATCTATATTTAATTCATTAAGAGTAGCCAAATCATTTTGTAAAAATTCAGTAAAGTCTTCTTCATGTTCATTTATCTCAAAATCAATAAAGTCTGGTTCTTCTGCAGTTCTACTGTTAAAATCACCAAATAAAGAGATGTATTTATAATTTTGTGAAAAAGTTCGAATTTCATTTTCTATTTGATCAAAAGTATCTGGTTGAAAATAAGGTGAACCTTCTGGGGGAATATACACATTACCAAAAATGACGTCTTCGTTAAGGTTTACTAATTTTGATGAAACTTTGAACCATAAAACATACTTTGATTCTATATCTAACAATTCAATATAATTTTCTAACGATTCTTTATATGCTAATATCATTCCACCAGATTTTCTGCCAATTTTTTTTCTATTTTTCATTTTAAATATGTAACCTGGTAGTTCAATTGTATCCAAATCATCAGTTTTTGTTTCTTGTAAACATATAATATCCTGATTACATACAAGTTGACAAAATTCAGGATATTGCAGACGTAATTTAACACCACAACAGTTAAGACTTAAAATATTGAGATTACATGTATTTTCATAATGACAATTCCTACTAACATTACCTATATCTGTTACATCATTATCTACAAGTAATGAAGAGTCATTGTTAACATTAGTGTCACTAATCTGATTAGTACTACTAGTATTTAATACATTAAACGATTTATTTACAACACAATCATTTTCAGACAATTCAAGGTCATCAATTTCAATATTATTAGGTATTTTATTAAAGTCAAAATAACTAGCATCACTATCATCAGTCCCAAAACAGTTTTCTCTTTGGCGTCCCTAATCCCGGTTTGGTGTTGATGAGCTAACACGTTGGCGCTTAGGTGGTCGTCGGCCTCCTGTGGTAGCTGGGGTCGCTAATACGTTTTCCGCGGGACGTGTCGGCTCAATGTCGTCCATTTGATCGTATTCATGCGGAGCAACATACAGTTCGTTGTCAATGTAGAGACGGTCCCGGACAAGTACAACATGTTTTCCCTGCCTTTTTGCTTCTTTCTGAATAGGATATAATTTCCTTCTGTTGTCTTCAATTTCTTTCGGAAATTGTTGTCTTATTCCATAAGGGGTGTTACGCAGTTGATACGCATTGTTCAATACATATTGCAAGTCACTGTGGTATAAAAACCGTGCTACTATAGGTCGCTTTCCCCTTGGTTTGTGGCTGAATCTGTGCACGTTCCCAAATTCGATACGATAATCGACAAGAATGTCATTAACGTTATGAGGAAGATTACCAAGAAAATTTTTGTTCATATCTCCCAAACAGATAATATCATTATTCTCATTATGAGCCTGCTTAAGCATATGCTCAAAATATTGCCAGTAATAAATATGAGATTGTCTCTCAGATCTGTAATTTATATTTATTAAAATATTATGTAATTTTGTCTTAAGCTCGTACCACATACTTTCAACATGTTCATGTTCTAAATCCAACCTCCTAGTCAAATTTACACAACTTTTATGATACGTAATAATTCCACCCTCTCTTTAATCCCTATTTTTCCTACTTGGTGTTTCAAAACCCTCGATAATAATATCGCTGTCTAATACTTGATTATCTAGATGGGTCTCAGTAAAAAATACAATATCGAACTCTTCGATAATATCAGCTATATAATTAAGTTTATTTCTGAGACTTCTAATGTTGCAATGGAAGATGGACAATATATTTTCATTCGCAATATTGGATGTGCCTCCTGGGCCAGGGTTTATTTCAACATCGCCAGATAATAACAATAAACTGATGAGAAGCAAGTTAAATGAGATAACAGAGTATGTAGATCTGAACCTGGTCAACGTAGTCCTACATAAGGCATGTACATATAATATTAACCAATGTAAAGTCAATCGTAACTACTCGGCCATTCTCGCTACCCTGCAAATAACCTCGTATGCATTAGGCGTATAAATCGCACTACTTTTCACATGTCAGTTACATGAAAGTTTGATAAAGTTATATTTTAAGCAATTTTCTATATTTCAATTAAAGTTTTAATTAATTTTGCATGATTAGATTTTACTTAGTATGTCTTCCATATTGGATTTTCGTGGACTATATTTTTGTGCGGCTTAACTTAACTTAACTTCCGGCAAACAATTTAAGAAGAATTTCTACTATGTACGTACGAGGTTATTTGCAGGGTAGCGAGAATGGCCGAGTAGTTACGATTGATGTAAAGTGTCATATAAATTGAAAGAAACAATCAGTTTAACTTTTCTACAACAAGCCATACCTATGTTATGATAAAACAACCCAATTACAATTCTATGTGCTACAATATCATTACCCATTATCAAAAATAAACAACATTACATAAGAAAAATTGGGTTGCTTTGTTAGTACATGTAGACAACAGTCATAATACAGGAAAAACATGAAAATAAACTTCAAATGGTCGCACTGTAAGTATCGAGTGAAAAACATAAGGGAAAGAAAATACATGCATATACAAGATGCAAAGGAAACTTTTTCCATCGATCTTGTATGGATGGAATTTTAAGTAAGCACTTGTTTATATATATCACAAGGAATATGCATAAGTTCCGTGAAGCTTAGTGGAAAAAAAAAAAAAATTAAACCCCCCCCCCCCCCATTGTTTATGTTTCATGACCATGGCGCAAAACATATATCATGCCGATTGTCATATTTGTCTTATCTGCTTTCAAGACAATTGAAGACAATTCCCATAGTGTTTCATTAAATTCTGTTCAGCAGTTATCATGCTAGAATCGTTTTAATCAGCATTTGATCGGTTTTCATGGCAATGATGCCTTTCTAATGACTTGGGTCTACGCATTATGGTCAAACATCAATTAAATGGTAAGAGTGATTACGGATTCTGACAATCTAATTAAAGTCTCTCACTTGCTTCCCTTACCGATATGTCTCGGCATGTGAAATATGTAGAAACCCTATCACGGGTCACATACTCGTTGGAAGCAAATGTTGGATAGTTTATGACCTTGTTAATTTACATACCCGTAGGACAGCAAATGTCGTATAGCTTATGAACTTGTTAATTTACATACTCGTAGGACAGCAAATGTTATATAGTTTATGACCTTGTTAATTTACATACTCGTAGGACAGCAAATGTTATATAGTTATCCCTACTAGTCAAATTACGTTGTCAAAACGTTGTGACAACGTAACTTTTTCGTTGTTACAACGTAATAATTTTACGTTTTAACTACGCCGATTTGTAGACTCCCCTAGACGTAAATACCACGTTGTGGTACTACGTAGTAAAAGACCATTCTACAACCAAACGACAACCATGACCATGTAAGGACGTTTACACAACGTAACCACCAACCATCACAAGACCTTTATACGAGGTAATTACAACTAATTAAGGACGTTTACACAACGTAACTACCAACCATCATAAGACCTTTATACGAGGTAATTACAACCACCAAAGGACCTTTACATGACGTAATTACAACCACATAGGGACCTTTCGACAACGTAACTACAACCACCTAGGGACCTTTCGACAACGTAACTACAACCACCTAGGGACCTTTACACAACGCAACTACGACCACCTAGGTGTCTTTACACAACGTAACTACGACCACCTAGGGATCTTTACACAACGTAACTACGACCACCTAGGGATCTTTACACAATGTAACTACGACGACCTAAAGACCTTTAGACGACGCAACTACAACCATCTCTTTATAGTTGTACAACTACAATATACAACCCTAAAAGGACTTTTATAGCCAAATTACGTTGTCAAAGCATTGTGACAACCTAATTTGGATAGTAGGGTAACTATAATCACATTAAGACCGTTACACCATGCAACTACCAACTACATTATTTTTTGTGTATTTAAGGACCTTTTGTGATGTTTTTATTTCCATCCCATGTTCTAAAATATAAAGTTCTAAACATTTATTAATCCAAATTATTGCAACTTTTACAGATGATGAAACATTCTTTCTACTCTCAGACTCCTCCCATCATAATCTATTTTAAAGATGACAAAATGTTTAGATGTAATTATTATACAAATATAAATATGTCCAGTAATAATAAATATATCAGATTAAAAAACATGTATAATAAATGTACTAAAAATCTTTATCTTGTGAATGTTGCATTTGACAAAATTTTAGATAACATCTCTAGAAGTAATGAATAGGTACACATCCAGTGGAGGACATACATTTTAAGCTCCCTGAACTATTGTTTGGGCCCTTTTGCAGCCAGCAAGAATAACCAACAAGGTCAAAAGGGTCATGAACAGGGTGTTGGGGTGGAGTCCTTGACAATGGGCCAAACATTGATCCCTTTCCCACCAGCAAAGAGGTCTGGGTAACGGAAGGTATCTTCTTCAATGGTGTTGTTCCATGGGAGATCCTGATAATTGGTTTTTTTTAAATTTAACCACTATATCTCAGATTTTTATTAAAATTGCTGTACTGGGTTATAAGCATTTTATGCTAGAAAACAGAAATATCTCAATAAATATGGGAACTGAAGCACTAGTTGCTGGCTAAGGAAACAGCAGAAATACATGTATACATATAAAAATATCACCCTGCTTAGGCCTGCTAACTATGGACCAAACTTATAAGAACAACTTGACTTATACATCTATTCTTTAGTTTAACATTAAACACTAAAAAAAATATAATAGAAAATTACCAAAAACGAAGAAAAATTTGTAGGAACCAAGATCACACCACCCAACATCAATACACAGAAAAAAGAATTTGTTCATTCTTTAAATTACTAGAGATGAAGGTCATTAGAGGGGGATCGTTAGGATAAAGAGGTGATAGTCTTGATTTTTGTTGTTTGAATGCACAAGCCAGAGGAGTGCAGCCTGAATTAAGAATTCATATGTCTGTCTGTGGTTCTGATTGGTTCTAACATAAGGACTGAGTTGTCAAACTATTAAGCTGTGCACCAACGAAGGATTCGAGGATCCAACTGCCAAAATGTAGGCTATGAATAGATTCTGGCTAAGTCAAGGAGCCCATACAGCTTGGGATTCAAGTGCTGTAACCCCCCATACAAGTTTGGAAATTTTACTAATTACAGGGACATTTTGAGGCCATATGAAATTGGAATTGGAGCATATTCTAAGGTCAATATTAAGTACTTTAACCCATTGACTTATGATTCTATTACTAAAATAGCCTTATTTTAATAACAAAGACTTAAAAAAACTCCATTAATTTTGTTGAAAAGTTAGTTCATTAAAAAAGTTGTTTCCAGGATATAAGGGGCCCTGAAGCGTAAGCTTCATAGTAAGATCTACCAGTGTACACATCCCAATCCTGAAAAAGCTGTAACCCCAAAATATTCTTGTTAATTGTATATAAAAATATAACAAAGAACAATAATCTTTTAAGCTTAGCAATTCAAAATAAAAATATCAAAACCAATATATCACATCCCCTACACAGTACAGAGAAAAAAATATATCCCTAATTTGTCTTTCTTTCTTAAAGAAATAAAAGAACTGCCTAGCGCATAAATGCACGACGTATCCCCTGCACTTGCATAATATTTATTTTTATATATTTATAGAAAGCAGCCTTGCAGTCTTAATGTATAACATACTTTATTGAAGGATGGAGTAAATTGCAGCATGACCTGAATAATATACAGGAAGTACTCCACTTTGAACACTGTGTAAACCTCTGATGTAAATATAGATTTTCTCCCAAAACCCTTGCTTCAAATATTTCCATGTAAGAACCCATCCAAGATAATGATAATTACAAGCCACATGCAAAAAATTATTCAAATCCATCCATGTTTACTAAGTTATCGCATAAACAAAAAGTGTGACGGCGGACAGACGGACGGTGGCTATTTCTATATCCCCCACCGCTATCGCGGGGAGATAAAAATATATATTATTAAATATGGGGGCAGTCGTGATTGTATGGTTGTGGGATTTATAACTACCTATGCAATCAGCGCACATCACCACTAATGTTGTGAGTTCGAATCTGCTTAGACGAGGTGTACTTGATACAACATTATGTGATAAAGTTTGTCAGTGACTTACGGCAGGTCAGTGATTTTCTCTGGGTACTCCGGTTTTTCAACCAATAAAACTGACCGCCATGATATAAATTAAATATCGTCGAAAGTGGTGTTAAACACCATATGGCATAACCCTAACTCTATCTATTAATTATCCGTTTAACATGATAAATCCAATAAGAAAAACATGAAACTTGTATAAATACACACAATCATATAAATCTGAAAACAAATCAAATACATTTGTACTTTAAATGTTAAATTTCAATTTATATACTGGCATACAAATCATGATTCTCATTCAACCAATCAATTTTCATTCACCATTATATTATATCATACTATCCTGGGTACTCCGGTTTCCTCTACCTGATATAAATCACAAAACTTGCATACAAAAAAAAACCACATACAAATTCTAACATTTGGTCAGCAAAAAAATGTAAGATATAAAAAACAATAAAGTTAAATGAACAATGAAAGGTTTCCTTAAACTATAAAGTTTTTTTTCTCCATCAAGCATCTGGAAAGCTCCCCTCATTGGTGGATTGGTTCTGAAAAAAATAATATGATATTAATATTTTCAGCTAAATCGAACAACTTTAGGGGTGAAAGTATTTTTAGTAACTATTTTGATCATGATCAGAAGCTTGAAATTATTATATTTAGGAGATCATAACTATATTGTATTTTAAGCTTTGTGGATGTAAATCGTCGGTTTTACGGTCGCAAAATGTGTTTACCTAGCGACGCATAGCGTAGTTAGGTAAACAGATATTTGCGACTGTAAGTGAAGACATATTGTAAAACCTATAATTAATTGATTATAACTCGGAAATATATTGCATGGATATATATTACAGAGCTAAAGAAAGAAATCCAAAAACAGTGACCAAACATATAGTTATGTTAAATGTTATTGATAGGACAAATCTAGAAAAGATACATCTCCATTTATGTAAAAAAAAACACCATGGGAACAAAGGAGAATTAGAAGAGAAATAGTACAAAAAAAGTGCAGTTCAAACATTTAGATCTATTGCAAGACTACAATATTATCAAAATTAAAACCTAATTTTATAAGAAGCATTACAGTATGTAAAACATTAGACTCGGAAAGGAACTTACACTTAATATGCAACAAACTAAATATCTCTATATTAAAAATTGATTTAAGACAGCACTTATCTTGCAGTTTTTGATATTTGTTGTTGATATAAACATATCATGTAAAATGTTTTTCATGATCTCATTTCATTAACGAGAAATTACGAAAATTACAAAAGCACATATAAGCAATCAGTGGGGAGGAAATTTATATCGATCAATCAGTGGTGTGATCTAATTAAATAGCAATTAAGCTGCATAATCACCCATGCCCAGTACTTCTATACTGACCAATATTGCAAAAAAAATGTATCTTCATTTATTATACTTTTATTATTTCTACACTTAATATAGAAAACTTTAAAAAGAAAAGAAGAAATGAACCAAAAAAATAAGTCCATGTTACAAAGCTCTGACAAAGGATCATATTTAATATAATTATTTACTCTTGGGAATGTTAGGCATTTTTTCTGCAGTTTTTTTTACATAACTATATTCCTTATTAATTGATTTCTCAAAATTTCATTACAGGTACTGTAGTTAATTTGTTTTTGAGGTGGGATCTCTATCGGATACATTTTTTGTAGGTTGACCTTTTTAAAATTTGTTTATTTTGATATTATAGTCAACTGTAACTCATGATATCTATTAGTAAATATTATAACATACATTTGCACATTTTAATAATATATATCAAATAATTTCAAACATCCTGTGAAAGTCTATTGGGGATAATAAACTAGCAGTTAATTACCTGATAAAATTTGTAATTAAGGTATTATTTATGACACCAAATTATGTAACAATCACCATTACTAAATTTCACACCATTTAAATGTTTGTCCTTGATATATAATTCAGAAGATAATAAAACAAAAATCATTCTGATTCTAAAAACTTGCTTAAAAATGTACATAATTTCTCAGTCTAGTAAATATGAAAACTAAATCCTTAATTTATGTAAATAGGTTTAATAAAATATCCATTACAAGTTGCATAGTAACTCACAAATAATGAACAAATTATCATATAATCCAATATTAAAAGGAAAATCAGCACCAAAATAAAATGCAGAAATATCACATATATTATCACATATATCTGAATATCAGATACAAGCCCCATTAGAATATTCTTTAAAAAAAAATTACAAATATTACAACTTGTTATTTATCAGTTAATTTGTAATATACATGTATGTACGAGCATCATAAATAAATGTTTCTGAAAATTATAATTTACATTTTTATATAATATCTTTATTGAAATTTAAATCTCTTTTTAAACTAAGAAATATGAAAACTAAATCCTTAATTTATATAACTTGTAATGGATATTTTATTAAACCTATTTACATAAATTAAGGATTTAGTTTTCATATTTAGACTGAGAAATTATGTACATTTTTAAACTAAGAAATCTTCATGAGATACCTGTTTTGGTTTATATAAAACATGTCTTTGTCTTATGCGAATCACGAGGACATGGTGATAGTCTTTCATAGAAGCAATTTCATATATGAAATCTTGAAAGTTGAGTCAGATAATTTAAATGTTTAGAGCTTGTTGTGTTTTACACAAGCCGACAAACTGTTTTCACTGAATTTTTGAAACCCTAAAGAAATTGAAATTGAGATATTATTTGTTTGGATATCAAGTTTTAATCAAGTCATAATTTATACTTAATATTTTTTGTAGCTGTGATAGTTTTGATTGCAATTAAAAAGGTCAGGGCTGACCTAGATAAAAATCCGGTGGGATAGCAATTAAGCCAATAAGGAAATGGGAGGGGCTTATCTGTTGTAATCAGTTATTAATAGAAGTCAGCATGCCAAAATATAAATAAACACATGTGGTATTTACCTTGTGTTAATAGATAAATAGCTGATTCAAGTTCTCAACAAATATTGTTGATAAATGTAATTAACTTCCAATTAATAGATTATAGGAACAGTTAATGTTGAGTTTGATCTTATTGGCATAATAAATATTTTCAGATATATATATATCACAAAAACAATTAATAAAAACCTGCAATATAACTTTTCCAAATGTTTTTCCTGTAATTATATGTTAATTCTTTGTACACTTTCTTTCCTCTTTGTGAAGTGGGGGCATTTGGATTTTTAGACTTCCAAATCGATGTGTATTTTCTGTCTACATTTTCATTCCAGTGTAGTACAGCAAGGTTTAAACGGAATTTGTATTGTTCATCACTAAAACTAATGCGTTTATCTTGAAATATGTTTATAACATTATTAAAGCTTTCGACATAAAATGTGTCCTTTGCTAAAACATAATCCTCAGGAGCGTTATAAATAGTCGAGCGACGGATGACAGAATCTAGCAACTTCTTTGCTTTTGAACTTGTAATTACAATTCTTGAAGGTTCGTAATTCTTATCAGTTTTGCATCGAGATGTAGGATGGCATTTTGTGTGATTGTTACTGTAATGTTCAACAATATTCTCTAAGTATTCCTTCAGCTGTTGTGGATTTTCATTGCAGTTACGAAATGCCCAGTTAATGTGTGTAGCTATCGGCTCCATTTTATCAGTGAGTTGTTCACTCCAAGTTATTCCATGAGAATATTTTGGCCCCTTTGAAACATTAGTAATAGCTTTCTTTATAGCTTTCACTGCATGCCACAAGTCATTTTGATTTGTTGTGAAATGTGTATCTTTTATAAACTTATTAATAGAAAGATTTCTGTCATGTGCATGAATTTTAACTGACACATCTTTTTCTGCCAAATGTTCATAGATTGTCTCTGTTCCAATCCTTTCATGTCTTTGTGTAACAGGATCTCGAGTCTTAGTGACATGAACACAATCCATAACTGTGTGCGTTTTTTCTCCCAGAGCAACAACTGATGTGTCTTTTGAATTCTTTCGCCATCCATGTCTTGCATCAGTCATTATATTTATCCCATCCAATTCCTCATATGAAGCTATCTCTTCATTGATGGCAACCTGAATTGAATTTTCGGACTCCCTTTCTGTATGATCTTTGTACTTTCTGAAAATCCTACTTCTTTTTTCCTTGATTATGCATCCTATGCCAGCTGCTTTAGCAAATCTAGTATAATGAACAGGCAAAATTCCAGAACTGAAAAACGCATGGCTCAACCTGTGCTTCACCAAGTATTCATCATTTGGCAAATATGGTGACGATGACCATAAATAGGAATGTGATTTGTCTTTGGAACATGTAAGTCTTACTGATGTAACATGTCCTTTCATTGTTCTTTTGGTTGTTTTTAACTTTCCTCTACAAACACTGGAATGAGCTTCAAAAATTTCACCATATGTAATGATGGATTTTTCTGCAGTTATAAAAAGATCTTGATTTACATCCTGTTTTGCCACTTGCGTATACGTTGATGGAAAAGCATGGATCTCATCACAGGAGACGTTTTCATGGCGATGTTTTTTCCAAACATCTAAAAGTTCCTACTAATGAACAAAACAGCCAATTGTGGTGGCATGCAAACACAGAAGAACCCCACCTGCGAAATTCAGGTCTTAGAAAGGAACACTACAAACTGTTTTGGACAATGTTATTGCATCGGGGTGTATGGAATGATGACAGATACATTGTAATGAAAGTTGATGCAATGTCACGAGACCCTAGAAGGCAGAGATATGACTGGCACAAAAGGGATATAATGCCAAAGTGTGTAGTGTCTCTTGTAAGACACTGGTTTCGCAATCCAGGAGGATTCCCTTATATGGGACATATGTGGGAATAAGACACAATTTTGGAATAATTGTTTGTTCTCCCAAAACCTTTTTTGCGCCTTTTCACTAGGAATAAGTTTTGGAGGGAAATATTGTTTCAGCTTAATTTATAGTCTATACAATAAGCAAACATGACAGCTGTATTTTACCATTTAACTTGATCAAAATAGTTTATTGTTAAAAACATTTACAAAATGTGACATTGCTGAAAGTAAGGAAAATAAAAAAGAATATGCAGAAAAGAACAAGGTAAGAGCATGTGATTACGCATGGCTGCATGGCAACATTTACTTCCTGTGTAAACAATAACATGTGTTGTATCCGCCTAGCTGTCAATCATAGTGAGATTTCAAATTCAAAATACTCCTGCCTCATGACTTTAGAAATAAATTTTGAAATCATTATACAACTATTTTTAAAATTGTTAGATGATATTTCTTCATCAGTGTTCTCAGCTCCACAACAAAATATATATTGAATATCTTCTGTTTATTCAAGATATTTTCAAAAAACTGTCTCTGATGTGACTGTGGCTAAGAAAATTGAATTCCCCACCATTTCATTCATCGACTCCTATGTATACCCAGACCCTGGCCTGGCATATAATAATATCTACATTATTTGTTTGATAAATTTCATGAGGAAAATTCATTTACATAAATCATACATTAAATATCTAAAGACATATATGTCTCAGTTAAGACAAAATAAGTCAAAATGATGAAAAGTAATCTAAATGTAATCAGAAAGTAACCATGATTACAGGGTCAAAATGAATGTAATCAATTACATTACGATTACATGTAATCTAAAAAATGTCCGATTATAGATTACATTCGATTACATGAAAAATGTAATTGATTACAACCGATTACGATTACAAATTACGATTACCCCATGTCTGCAATGAGGCTCGACACAAAATTTAACAATGATTGAAATTCAGAATGACATTTGGCGTCAACACAGTATTTTCTTAAATCAATTTGGATTGCTCATTCATAGATGTAATTCTATTGACTAACCTTATATTTCTAGCTTCTAAACTCGAGGCTGTTGTATGTTCGGGACATCAAAGAAATTGTTAAAATTGTCACAAAACATCAAAATGATTTGAATTTTGGTAGCAAATTCAAACTCCGGAAATAACAATAACTTTCTATTATCGAATCGTTGACGGACACACTGAATTTCCGCATTGTAGGAAAAGTACTTCTAATTTTTGGATATGGTAATTTTATTGCAAGTAATTAAATCTTGGAGATACAGACAATGGACAAAAGTATGCACACGCTTCCAATTTACCCTATATATTTCATATAAAACTACAGTTTTTCAAAATATTATCTTGAAATCAATTCACGTCCGATTTTAATCATTATTTCATCAAGGAAAGCAGAAAGATATGTAGTTAATAGTAGTAATTTTGAAATAACTTTTTGAAGCATGTTTTTCAAATCGCCATGATTTAAACAAAACGTAAATAATTTTTCTACAAAGGTACTATCTATTCGAAAGAAATTAATTCAGTTGTGTGTTTAGCTTGTATATTCTAAAAATGTTTATCATAGAAAATTATTTTGAAATTCGGGATAAGCTTCTGAAAAATTGTAGTTTTATATGAAATATATAGGGAAAATTGGAAACATGCGAATACTTTTGTCCATTGTCTGTACATTTGTAAATATTGCCTTATATATCACGTTCTACTAAGTTCAGTGGAAAGAAGAACGATTAACGATCAAGAGGCCACCTTTGTCTTTGTCTTTGCCACCGATTCGATCCTCGTACATGGCGTTTTTATTATGCTTTTTTTTTATTGCTATTGATATACAACTATAGCCAGTTGTATCATCTTAACGCAAACTTTGAATGTAGCTAAATAACAACACAACTTAGTCACATTTTTACTGATGAACCTGGAAATGCAAAAAGTCCTTATCAACCATGCATTTTTGGAATCAGGAGATCAACTACTATCAAATTCAAAGTCATATCTAGGGAATACCTTCCAATTTGAACAATTCGCTTTTTAATTAAGATCCTTTCCCTTTTCCAGTGAAATACCTTAATGATTTATCTTTATATTGAAATACGGTTGTCTGACAACGACTTGCATATAAAATATATCCTGAAATACGTTACCAGGACGTAAAAATTACGTTTGAGCTTTTACGTTAACATCAAGACCATATCTGTACGTAACAAAAACGTTCAAACTACAGTGTCACAACGACTTGCATATAACGTATTCTGAATACGTTATCAGGACGTAATAATTACGTTTGAGTTTTTACGTTAGCATCAAAACCATATCCGTACGTAACAAAAACGTTGGAAAGTACGTTGTCACAACGTCTTGCATATAACGTATTCTGAATACGTTACCAGGATGTAAAAAATACGTTTGAGCTTTTACGTTAGCATCAAGACCATATCCGTACGTAACAAAAACGTTCACACTACAGTGTCACAACGACTTGCATATAACGTATTCTGAATACGTTACCAGGACGTAATAATTACGTTTGAGTTTTGACGTTAGCATCAATACCATATCCGTACGTAACAAAAACGTTGGAAAGTACGATGTCACAACGTCTTGCATATAGGTATTCTGAATACGTTACCAGGACGTACAAATTACGTTTGAGCTTTTACGTTAACATCAAGACCATATCCGTACGAAACAAAAACCTTGGAAAATACGTTGTCACAACGACTTGCGTATCACGTATTTAAAATACGTTGTGGCAACGTAATTTTCACGTAAGAAAGGGACCTGACCAAACAGCAACCAAACTGCAACGTTGTGAATACGTAGTGTACTAGCTGGGTAATGACCTTGTGAATTTACATACTCGTAGGACAGCAAATGCTATATAGTTTATGAACTTGTTAATTTACATACTCGTAGGACAGCAAAACAAAATAGTTTATGAACTTGTTAATTTACATACTCGTAGGACAGCAAAAAAATTTCACAAGTGATAAAATTGGCTTTCTACTCGATCAAAGATAATTGCAAACTAACACGTGACCCCTTCCTGGCAATCTTATTGGTCAAGACTCAAAATGTATTAATACCTTACAGGGGTCACCAAAGGGAAACTTTGGCCATATAAATCATTTTATTTTCAATAAACTGTTATTTATATTGCACCAAATTTTCATTGAGATCATTTACGTGAGACAATGTACTAATAGTGCAGTGACAATCAAGGTAAAATGGAAAATTTAATGGACCGAAATACCACACGGCTGCATTGGATATTATTTTGAAGAAAAGGACATTTTGCATCGATTTAGGCATGTCGTCGCATTCTAGTATGGTGTAGATTTTCTATATCCGGAGTCAAAGGTCAAATCTAAGAACGAAGACATTTTCATTTTTTCATACATTATCCGAAATATCTTAACTAGCATTCGCCACTGCTTAACGTACTTCATACATATGGTTGAGACAGGCATTGAAAGTGAGATTGTTGCGGTTACAAAAATCTGACTTTAAAAACATAACTGAAATATGCGCCTAATTAAAAAGGGGGGACAAAATTCACAAATCGATATTAACGCACGTATATTTTCACCGCAAATCATTGAAATTTCTTAGAATTATACATAAGAATAATTCAGTATATGTATATCTTTTCTGGAAAGTTTGAACCAAATTCATTTAGAAACAAGGAAAAAATTACGACAACAAGAACAAGCATCTAAGAAGATTTCACACCAAAAAAATGACAAAGTCCATATCTCAATTTTAAGTATTGAAAAGACAAAAAAATGAAAATAACTAGTTTGTTACTACATATCATGTATATTAAAGATTTGCAAGATAAATGTGATTAAAATGTATAGGAATAAATGAGAAAAAATAATGTAAAATCTTACAACACGCATCCCCTCTTTTTTGCAGACAATGCATTGGACAGTTGAAATAGATTGTGGGTTTAGAAGTGAAACAACCATTTACGTAACGAAAAATGAAGTGCAATACCGAATAAGTAACATGCCATGAGTGATTTGGTTTCCTCTGTCAAGGAAAGTGATCGGTCTTGACCTCGTTTAATGTTGGTTGAACTGATTTCTGAAGTTGGTGTATGATCTTGCACCATCTGAAAAACTGCTCGAGCCATAGAGTGCATAGTATTTTTTCCGTCTATGGTTTCTGTATTTAGGTCTATGTTGTCAGCGCCTTCTTGAATAAAGTCACCGCCGAGCGTTTTAGGACTTATCCCGTAAGGAATGCAAGACACTTCAGTTTTTGCTATCTCATGGTTTGCGGCACTGGTCAAAAACTGTCTCACTTCAGTGTAAGAAGCACAAATACCAATACATGAATGGTTTCAATTAAATGTTTAGATCCGTACCCGTGGTAAAGTTGTTGGGCCAATCCCAAATTAAATGGAGTGAAGTTGTTTTTGTGCAACGATATTATCATTTCGGCTACAGCAATACATTTCCCAGCTTTATCGTGTGACAACGCATTGTAGTCACTTTCAATATGAAAATAATTGTCATCAACCAACCATGAAAGGAAGGTCATAAGAGAAGGCGGAATGAATTGTAATGATCTATGATGAGAAAGATCAGATGGAGAAGGATAGAAATCTTTGGAAATTTCGACTGCGTGTAAAGATCCACGTAATACCTTCGCAGCATCATGAAGAATCTGATCTTCCTGCATATCAGGACATCTACGAAAGAAGCTTCTACCTCTGAAAACTTGAGGTCTGCTTTCAACTTACTTGCGGCACGAATAGCGTCAGCAACTGATATCGAACTACTGAAAACTATATTTGATTGACCTTGTCCCTTTTGACTTTCGATCACAATAGTATCGCCGTAATGATTGTGAAGCCTTGTCTGTAATTTGGCAGTAGAATACTCTGTCGATAAACCCTCTGGAAGCAAGGAACACAATTTGTCTAACAAGGAAGACATAGTAAACGCTTTCTTGTTCTCAAAAAGGTTATGGTGCAAAATGTCTAAGAATTTTTTGAATGCAATATCATGTTCCGACTCATTTTTAATTGTAGAGTAATTATCAGCACTATGTTCTTTTTTCCACTTCAGCAAATAATTTGTAATGCATGCCGAATGATACTGCGCTTTTTCCTGGACATCGTCAACGGTCAAGAGGCTCAACAAATCATAATCAAACTTACCTCTTGTGGCATTTAAAATGTATTTGACGCGTTCACTACTTTCAATGCGCTTAAGTTTTCTATCTTTCTTGATAGCCTTTTGTCTACAAAAATTACAATAGTCCCAGTTTATTTGTGGCAAGGTTTTAGAACGCGTCTTCATAGTAGACACTGAAGCGTCATTCTGGAACATCGCTGACAAACCGTTGTAAATTTCTTTTACTTGTATAGGCTTTATAACAAGACCTATGATACTTTATTTCATTTAAAGGAACCAAGCTCAAAGAATTAAATTCGTCATACAGGCGACGATAAACATCATCTTGTCGCTTGTTGATCGCATCAAACAGAGTATCTCTTCCCTTCTCTGTAGCGCAGGACAAATTGTCGGGTGTGTTTATTTGACAAATGACACATAATTCCTAATTGCTTGTGTTTCGACATTTTTTCGGCAAAGAGTGGGCAGATTTAATGGGACTGTACATTTTCAGGATTAAACAAGTATTCCGACTTGATCGGTATTATTTGTGCCTTATAGGAGCTTATTTTCAACAACTGATATTTTGCTTTAAATAACTCCTACACTAAAACCATCACAATAAAATGAGATATTAAACTGAATTTTTGTAATAAGTACATAAATTATTTCATTGAGAGACAAGTTAATTTCATAGTAATTTCATTTTAAGCGACACGCATTGCACTCAATGTAATCACACACCCTACAACCGGCTATCTGGACAACAGATGCTATCGGGAAATCAGATCATAGCTACATCATACGGAATGACAGGTAGGAATTTCTTTGACGTTTTTCTTCCATTTTATCTACTTTTTGGATTTTAAATTTATTTCTGATTTGTTGCACTACAAATGAGAAATTTGCATACCAAATATGACAGCAGAGGTTTTTAATATTTAGTAAGTTTTCAATCAATGAAGATAGAATTTGACATTTTCAACACAGAATTCTTCAGAACATTAACGTTTTCTCTAAAATTTCAAAAGAAAGCACAAGTTTCTATCATATGCATGAAAAATATAGTGTTTCTTCTACCTTCCTGTACAACGGAAACTCGAAGTGTTATGTAGTAAGAATATTATACGCAATTTCATTCCAATGGTCAAAATGTTTTGGCTATCGGGGACAGCAGATTATTTTGAAACTGACTATCACTGACAGCAGATGTTGGCAATCGGAAACAACAGTGACATGAATTCTTATTTCTGGTTTATCCTGTAATAAGTTGAGCCATTAGTGTTTAGAATAATTCAAATATTGAAATTCATGGCTAATGGTTGTCTTTGAATTTCAAAACATTGAGATTGTTCGGAAGTAAAAATATATTTTCGAAGCTGTGAAACCCATTAAAGAATAGTTGTTTTTGTTCAATACCATAGTATTAGCTTTTGCTTGTATTGATTTCCATTGTCATTGACATAAACTGAGAAATAACTTGAAAATTACTTCTTTTAAAAAGATAAGATTGAATTAGGATATTTAGAAGTTTTGTAATATTTCATTTTTGATCAATTTCATCAGATCAGTGCAGTTAAATGGCAATCGAGAACATGAAAACTTTCACGAGACTGCTTAGTGTCAAATCGGGAAACAAATGATTTTTCTACAGGTGTCAGGAGCAGCCAGGGAGGAGCAGTATGAATAATGCACAATAATGAGAGAAACAAAGTTAATTAACAATGGAATTTCTTTTAATTTTTTTCATGTTCCCGATTGCCATTTAACTCCACTGATCTGATGTACGTGATAGCCCGATCTGCTGTCCCCGATAGCCAAAACATTTTGACCATTGGAATGAAATTGCGTATAATATTCTTACTACATAACACTTCGAGTTCTCGTTGTACAGGAAGGTAGAAGAAACACTATATTTGGCATGTATATGATAGAAACCTGTGCTTTCTTTTGAAATTTTAGAGAAAACGTTAATGTTCTGAATAATTCTGTGTTGAAAATGTCAAACTCTATCTTCATTGATTGAAAACTTACTAAATATTAAAACCTATACTGTCATATTTGGTATGCAAATTTCTCATTTGTAGTGCAACAAATCAGACATAAATTTAAAATCCAAAAAGTAGATAAAATGGAAGAGAAACGTCAAAGAAATTCCTACCTGTCATTCCGTGTGACGTAGATATGATCTGAGTTCCCGATAGCATCTGTTGTCCAGATAGCCGGTTGTAAGGTGTGAATCAGCGGTGTGTTAGACAGAGGAGCGACACCATGCTCAGTACGTATCAAATTTACAGAATGCTAGTAAAGTTTAAAAAAAGATGATAAAACGTTTAATTGTAAGTTTTGATTGACAAATTTAACACACATAATATTACAAATAAAGTTTCAATACATAGTGAATTATATTTTCCTCGTGAATAACGTGGAACAATTTTAAATGGAATTGAAAGGTGGTGGAAGGTCACGAAAATTGTCCCTCAGAGAATAATCTTAATTCTAACTGCTAATTTTCTGTTCTTTATTTACCTTGTTATTTCAAATGAAAGATAAGATATAGTAGTCTCAATTTAATCAGAAAAGAGTTTTCATATTTGTCAAATATTAAAAAAACAGTATCGCAAAGTAGACATACTTGGAAATGTTAAAATGCGATTACCCCAAAATGTCACGCTCTCCTAAAAAACTGCACCATGAGAAAACGCGACGACAGGGCTAAAATGGTACTTTGATGTATACGCTTTCATCTGGGAAAATTTCAGCCGTGTGGTATTCCGGTACATTAAACTCGAAAAATAAGCGTCTTTTCTCGATTCGTCACTGCACTATAATACCTTAAGCTATTCAAGACACGCTACCCTACTAGGTTTTTTGGTAAGGGCAAAAGTGAATATAATCTCCAGTTTATGTCATTTATTAAATGACGAAAAAACAAACAAAGAAATATGTACATATATACAGCAACTGGGAGTATGAAAAAAATAATAACAGTGAAACAAAGAATATGAGACTGTATAACAGATAAAGTAAAATACTCCCTCTAAAAATTGGAAAAGCCCCTTACAACAAAAAAGGGATGGCATTAAAACAGCCAAAGCCAACATTGATAATGAATCAAAAGTTGGCTCCGCAATACCTTGAGTAGTGTGGAGTGAACATTAAAGGAAATAAGCCCAGTTCATAAATTGATAGAAAAATGTCCTATAAATGGTGTGCTGAACATAACAAAATAAATGAAAGATTTCCCTAATCATAGGAAGCTAAAGTACATGTAAGAACCACATAGTTACATGTACATAATAATAAAGCAGTAGTAGAACACAATAATCACATGTTAACTTACACTAACATAATACATGTCAGTCTAAATGTGAGGGGAAAACTGAATGTGCTAATAAATATTTTCACTATCAAATGAACTTAACAAGTACAAGTTTTTACACATAATAAACATATAATTGGGAACACCATCAAGTAAACTAGTGGATACCCTCAGCTGGAGATATTCGTAAACAATGAGCAGGCAAATCCTGACCTCATCTACTGTACATGTAATCAATATCAAATTGAATCGAGCATTCCATTTAAATAGAAAAAAAACAAAAACTAAGTACATGTACATGTACCTAAATATTGTACGTCAAGAAATGATGCAACAAAGGAAACAGCATTAAAGCAACATAAAATGAATACATTTGTATCCATAAAGCAAAATCTATGAGCAGGCATATCCTGACATCATAATGTAAAGGGGGAGGTTTAGCGCTTTAAAATCTGATTCAACCCACCATTTCTTTAGAAATGCCTGTACCAAGTCAGGGTCATTACGGTTTTCACAGTTTTCCGGTTGTTGACTGATTTTGTCTGTTTATATACTTATGAGTTTTGACTTTCCCTTTGTGAGATTGTTCGGAGTTCGGTAATTTGTTATTACTCTATTTAGATAACAATCAACCTTAACCAAAAAGGGGCAAAATAGATATATGTGTCTTCAGAGAAACATGTCCCATCTCACACACATGAGGGATAAACAATTTGAATAAGGCAGATGGTTGGAACCCAACGGCTTAAAAAAAACAATATACATGTACATGTACATGTAAGTATGAAATTAACGCATGAATGTGAGATAATAAAGGATTATAAAATTCATATATGTTGGATTGGATAGGCTTTCCTGCAAACATTTGACATGTAAACAATAACCAAGTCTTTAACGCTAAGAAAACACAATATCTCATCAGATCATACGTGAGCAGGAAAATCCTGGCCTCACTATTATAAGCAAAAATTGTTTCATAGTACTTCACATTTTGGATTAAAATGAGCAGGCAAATCCTGTCCTCATATACTACAAACAACTGAGTTATCTTAAACATTGTCTATTGTAACATTCTATAATATCACATTTCAGCAAAAAGTCTTGCTACATAAACATGTACACATTATAGGCAAACAATTGAGCAAGCAAATCCTGACCTCACTGACTTTTGTTGCCCGTCTTGTTCAGAGTGAAAGAGGAAACGCGAATGTATCTTTCAATAGCATTTGAATTCCAACGACCCAACTTCTTTATACATGCTTCTGAATAACCTAAAGATGCAAAATGAGTAGCTGCTCCAATGCGAAGACTGTGACCTCTGTAGTGAGAGTGGTCTATGCCAATAAATTGCAATATCTTAGCCATCTGTGAAATAATAAACTTGTGGGTGACTGGATTATGATCCCGAAATTGAAATAATGGTCCTGAAAAATGTTAAAATGTTGTAAGGGACCGACCATTTAACTTGAAGGGGGGGGTTATGGTTTTTTGTTTTGTTCAGAAATATTTTTTCGGACAACACGAGAGTTAGAATATTTTTTTTCTCCAGAATTTAGCATTAGGTTATATGACAAATACTCTGAATCAGATTATTTTTTTTTCCTCCACCAAAATCAGAATATTTTTTTCCTCCACCAAAATCAGAATATTTTTTTTAAGCAACATTGGGAATCAGAATATTTTTTTAGAAAAAAAACATACCCCCCCCCCCCCCCTTCAAATTAAATGGTCCGTCCATAAGAATAAAAATAGTGCTCTTACAGGGCAAGCATCTGGTTCATCAGGAGATGCCTCAATAGAAATAGAAGTAGGATAATGTGATCTCATATTTTTAAAATGACGCAATTGTAGTGATAAGCTTTTTGGAATTTTGGACTTATCTAATTCTGGAAACCAAATGTCTTGAACTTGCACTACCTTGGTACAGTCTTGTTTGGATCTTATTAATATTTCACCTAAACGTAGAAATGCTGAAAAAGCCAATAGAAATACCGCTTTGAAAGGTAGTGTATTGATACATCAACAACACATGTCTCAAGGTCAGCCAACATTTGTTTAAGTATTGGTTTTGTAATTGGTAAGCGAGAATCACTAACAGAACCATGAACATTATCACATCCTTTCAGCATTTTCCTAACAATGAATGCATTTGATTGGTCGTCTATATTCATGACCTTGTGAATGTAACTCAAAGCAGAGACGTGTGAAGTAATAGTGGAAGGACTTTATGCCTTAGCAAATAAGTGTGCAATAAAATTACATATTAATACTGATGATAAAGGCAAAGATAAGACCAACTGTCTATTGTCACAAAATTCCATCAACCGTTTCCAACTATGCGTGTAAGCTGTTCTGGTTGTTTTTGACAAGGCAGACTGTAATAAACTCTGTGACTGCACATCTAGATTTAGAACAGGTGGCTTGGTATTAACATTGGCGTTGGTGACAACCAAAGGGTATGTACTCTGGCTTGCTGAAAGTGGAAACTATGCAAGGCGTCAGCTACTGTATTGGTTTTCCCAGCTATATGTTTTGCTCGGAACCAAACGTTGCACTTCATGGCAGCAAGCACTAATCTCCGAACTAATCTAATTAGCACAGAATTTTTACAAGTTTGTTTATTAATTATTTCAACAACTGCCTGATTGTCTGATAGGAAAAGAACTTTATAATTGGCCATTTTATAACCCCAAAGTTCTAAGGCTAACACAATAGGGAAACGTTCTTTGACTGTAATATCATAAGAAGCTAAGGGTGATGACCAGCTCTCAGCAAACCACATATGGCCAAGCACTGCAGCAAAACCAAGACTGCCTGCAGCATCAGTAAACAACTTTAAATGACCAGAAGAAAGCCACTGGTCAGACATAAACAAAGATTTTCCATTGAAACTGTCAATAAAAATTGTCCATGCTGCTATATCAGCTCTAGCCTCACATGTCAACCAAATTTTATAGAGTGGTTTGGACACCCTTAAGGTTAAGTCAATTAACCTTCTCAAAAAGCTCTACCTGGACAAACAACAATACATGCATGGTTTAGTAGACCGATCAAACTTTGTAATTCTCTTAACTGAATTTTCTTACGTTTGTGATGAGTTGCTAACGCTGCTCTAATTTTTTTTCTATTTTGTCATAAGGCAACCTGAGCTCCATTTTATCTGAATCAACTATAATTCTATACACAGAAAGGACAGAAGTAGGATTTACAGTTTTTTTCCTCCTTGATTGGCATTCCATCCCTTTCACATAAAGACAAAAAGTTATGAAGATCCTGTACACATTTATTAGAGTTAGGTGGACCAACAAATATGAAATCATCGATGAAATGTGGCATCCCTGCAGCATGATATTTAGTTTCCATAACCCATTGTAGAGCACATGAGAATGATTCAAATATCTGACAGCTACTGCTTTCCCCCATTGGCAGGCATTTGTCATAATAACAAAAAGTATTCCATATAAACCCAAGTAAATGGTAGTCAGATGGATGTACTGGCATAATACGGAAGGCATCCTCAATGTCACATTTTGCTAGTTGACTAAAGCGCCCATAATGTTTTACTAGGTTGACAACTATATCAACACTGTCATATTGCACTGTAGAGTTTCTTTTTGGAATTAAAGAGTTGATTGAACCATTTCTGGAAAAAGAAAGATCATGTATAAGGCGAAATTTTCCTGGGACGCTTTGGGGTACTAGACCTAAAGGGGAGTAAAGTAAATCCGGCAATGGTGGTTGTGAATAAGGGCCTGTAATTATATGCCGTAAAGATTCTTTAGCTAATTTTTCATAGACAATATCTGGATTTTGTAAAGTTGAGTTATGATTTTTTGCCTGTCTTGACTGTTGGTCAATTCCCAGTTTAAAGCCAAATTTAAATCCTTGAAGCAGTCTATCTTTTTTGGATATATCATAACCTTGCAACTCAATACTTAAAACATCAGGATTTACTGGGCTTGGGAGAGGTCTGAGAGGGGCGACCTTTGTCTTTGTGGTCTGGCAAACCTGCTTTGGTACACTTTGGCAACTGGGTGGGGTCCTCTGCAAATCCTGCATACATGGGCATAATTGCAGTTTTTTCTGACACAACTTCCATATTCATTGTAGATATGGCATGTGCCATGTCTGGAGCTACCGAGAAATGGCTGGTTTTTATTGTTCATTGTAGTGTTGCCAATGTTGCCAGAGTTTTGAGCAAATTTGGAAGACTTCATATATATAGCCTTCCTGTATATGTCGTCAACTACAATTTGCCATGGCTGTTTGTGTTCTTTCCTAAGTACACGGAAAGACTCATAGAAGTGAAAAGCTTCATTACCCCTTAATTCGTAAATGTCTCTAATAATACTCATATACTTGAGTAAATTTGAAGCTTCTGTATGATATTTTCTTAAGAAAATTGCCATGAAAATATGAAATGCCTCATTCCAATCTAAGAATGACAGTGCTTGTTTTGATTTGAAAGTATGTAAACGATTTTGCACTGAAACCTGACCTGGTGTGACTGTAACTGCCCAAGTTTCATTTTCAATATTCTTAGGCAAGAGTGAACCTAGATCAATAAAATCATCACACAATATGTTATCACGTAATTTTTGAGACACATGAGCATCTATTGACATACCTGTTACAGGCTGGTGAACAGAAGTATTTACATTATTAACTCTAACTGAGGGTTCAGAACCTATAATGTTATTAATCAGTGAACTTATATTCTCTGTTACGTTGACATTAGCTGTAGAAGTTGACTGTTGTTGAATACTAGTAGATGTGACACTGTCTAGGTTGGTATAAGGAGTATCTGGAATATTAGTGGCAGGCTGTTCAGAGTTTGATAGCTGTTGTTGGCTCAACATTTCTTTTGCCAAACGTGTATAGTCAATAGATACAGCTTGATTATTGATTTGAGTTAATGGCTGTTCATTGGAAGAATGTACATTAAGGGCTTCGGACGAGTTCTGAGTTGTAGTAGCTGATGTTGTTGATGCTGGGGTCTTAGAGTATTTTGATTGTGTAGTTCTAACAGGACGGTCAGCTGGACGTTTTTTCGGACCCATTGTGCAGCAGCTTCCCTTTAATTATTGAAGCTGAAAAAGAGTAAATCATAGCAAGCATACAAATGTATTTGTTTATGCATGTAAGTAATCTTGAAGGCTGTGGTCTGCTGTCTGTACAGGGACCGTACCATCTCTGGAAAGGTGGACGCTGTCATCTCATGGAGTGTAAAGTTGTACCTGTCCTGGATACGGTTGCCGGTCGCTTCCTCTGTTCGGATGGACTGCCAATGTTGTCTATGCAACGCTCTGGTCTCTGGGTCCTCTGGTATCACGTCTGGTCCAGGGTCTCTTCCGGTCACTTTCGGTCAGGGCCGGTCACGTCACTTCCGGTCATGCGCAATGGCCCGATCCCCCTCGATCCCCCTCAAATATGACTTTGTCCGTGCTGATATACTACTCACTGTTTAATCTATGGTTTTATGAGATATAAAGAATCTTGAATCTTCAATCTTGTTAGATTATGTATGTAATTTGTATGTACGTCAGAGATATGGATAAAATCATTATTTTAAAAGTAAACAATATACATTATATGATTAATAAAATTATAATTAACAGAAGGGTATTGAAAATCAACAAAACGGATATAAATGTTTGTATTATGTAACAAAACAAATCAGATGATAAATATAGATTCTCCTTCATTTGCCCTTGGGTTACGATATTTCTCCATTCAAGAAAATTAAATTTAAAATTTTAACCACAAGCCGTCAGGCGAGTGGTTAATTTTTTTAATTTAACTCTCGAGAGTGGAGAAATATCGTAACCCACATGGGCAACTGAAGGAGAATTTGTTTCTCCCATTATTTAACACGAGCTTTATTTCAAAATCCGATTCAATTACCGATTTGACAACATGCGGGGAAAGGCACGAGACATTTTAATCCTCTAATTACAGATTTTTCCACCACTGGTTCAGCGGGGTTAAAACGCCGTAATAATGGGAGAATACAAAATAAACGTTAGAGAAAACTGAAGTTGTAATAGAGGATGCACAATCCAGAGACACGGGCAATATAGTACACAGAACGAAGAAAATTAGAAAAGAAAACACAACAAGGTAATCTATATAGATGAGCACAGACCCCAACAAAACATTGGTTGTAACAATATATCTTTTGGAAAATATCGCCAAACAGAAATCTTAATATACCAAAGTATGTGCATAATATACTCATTTACCATCTAATACTGATAATACTAAAATCTTTGGTAATGAGTTGATTTACTTTAGAACACTAAACTACACATGCTGTAACATGCAAAACAAGTAACAATCAAGAGTTTTCTTCTTTCTAATGCCATTTAATTTCAGTGTTTTGACACTGAACGCGTGATCACTTGGTATAGTTCTCATTTAATTTTGGGGAATTTGTTCTCCTTTTCTATTTCAGTTCTTCTTCTTCCAGTTGCCGCTGTGTTTGGTTGGGTTTTTTTCGTTTTTTTATTTTTTTTTTAATTTAAATTGTGTTCAACCATAACATATTTTGTACAGTATCACATCTTTTAATATCTCAAGCAAAAATACAAAGCCATTTTTATTGTTTATTTAAAGGGATAGTGCCTGTAAGCTTGGTCATTTTTTTAAAGTTTTTTCTGCGTTGAAAGATATTTTCAAAACATGAGTTTAATTCGTCGTTTAGCGGGATTCGACCAAAACACCGTATTTTCGTTGTTTTTTGTGTGCGCCTGGTTTCCCAGCACCATTAATTATGCATGCCCCAATGTGGACACAAGACACAAGACGGAGACTGTTGGAAGACGTTTATTCTAAGAGTAGCATGGACTTCTATCAGCAATGTTATGTTGGAACGGGAAGACAGAATTATTTGAATGATAATAATAATTTTAGGGCATCAAGGCTGAAATTGTTGGCAAGGACTAAAACTATCCCCCTGAACAAATATTTAAATCGAATGAATTTAATTGACGATGATCGATGTCTTGTATGCACCGCGGACGTTAGCGAAGACCTCTTTTTGCACTTTTTACTAGAATGTACTTCGTTAAGTAATGTACGAAATGAGTTTTTCGAACTTTTCCAATCGGTTAGTTCTTACTATTCAATTACTTTTATTGAACTGTCGCCTAGTGCCAAATTACAATTTTTAATTGGTGACAACACAATTGCCAAAAGAAAAAGTACAAAAGGACAAACAAAGAGTCTTCTTACAAACAACTGGAGATAAAGACTCATCGAACATCGTTTTTATGCGCAAATCGTAGTGGACATCACAACACGGAACTCAGAACGTAAAGACACATGATAGGACAAGACAAAAAAGATAAAGATCATGATAAGTCAAATCAAGGTGAGGATTGGGAACATATAAATATTTTAATCCCGCCGCTTTTTACTGAAATGGTTGTTACAAGCGAAGAAATTGAGGGCCCGTGATTTGTGTGTTAGGGCAATCACTTTGTCTCTGTTTCTACTCTTGTTCTATTGGGTTTTAGAATTGTTCTGATAGTGTGGTATGTTCTGACTGTGGTATGTTCTGATAGTGTGGTATGTTCTGACAGTGTGGCATGTTCTGATAGTGTGGTATGTTCTGACAGGGTGGTATGTTCTGACAGTGTGATATGTTCTGACAGTGTGGTATGTTCTGACAGTGTGGTATGTTCTGACAGTGGTATGTTTTGACAGTGTGGTATGTTCTGACAGTGTGGTATGTTCTGACAGTGTGATATGTTCTGATAGTATGGTATGTTCTGACAATGTGGTATGTTTTGACAGTGTGATATGAACTGACAGTGTGGTATGTTCTGACAGTGTGGTATGTTCTGACAGTGTGGTATGTTCTGACATAGTGGTATGTTCTGACAGTGTGGTATGTTCTGACAGTGTGGTATGTTGTGACTGTGGTATGTTCTGACAGTGTGGTAAGTTCTGATAGTGTGGTATGTTCTGACTGTGGCATGTTCTGACAGTGTGGTATATTTTGACAGTGGTATGTTCTGACAGTGTGGTATGTTCTGACAGTGTGGTATGTTCTGACAGTGTGGTATGTTCTGACAGTGTGGTATGTTCTGACAGTGTGGTATGTTCTGACAGTGTGGTAAGTTCTGACTGTGGTGTGTTCTGACAGTGTGGTATGTTCTGACAGTGTGGTATGTTCTGACAGTGTGGTATGTTCTGACAGTGTTGTATGTTCTGACAGTGTGGTATGTTCTGACTATGGTGTCTTCTGACAGTGTGGTATGTTCTGATAGTGTGGTATGTTCTCACTGTGGTATGTTCTGACAATGTGGTATGTTCTGACAGTGTGGTATGTTCTGACTGTGTGGTATTTTCTGACAGTGTGGTATTTTCTGACAGTGTGGTATGTTCTGACAGTGTGGTATGTTCTGACTGTGGTATGTTCTGACAGTGTGGTAAGTTCTGATAGTGTGGTATGCTCTGACAGTGTGGTATGTTCTGACAGTGGTATGTTCTGACAGTGTGGTATGTTCTGACATAGTGGCATGTTCTGACAGTGTGGTATGTTCTGACAGTGTGGTATGAACTGACAGTGTGGTATGTTCTGACAGTGTGGTATGTTCTGACAGTGTGGTATGTTCTGACAGTGTGGTATGTTCTGACTGGTGTGTTCTGACAGTGTGGTATTTTCTAATAGTGTGGTATGTTCTGACTGTGGTATGTTCTGACAGTGTGGTATGTTCTGACAGTGTGTTATGTTCTGACAGTGTGGTATGTCTGACAGTGTGATATGTTCTGACAGTGTGGTATGAACTGACAGTGTGGTAAGTTCTGATAGTGTGGTATGTTCTGACTGGTATGTTCTGACAGTGTGGTATGCTCTGACAGTGTGGTATGTTCTGACAGTGGTATGTTCTGACAGTGTGGTATGTTCTGATAGTGTGGTATGTTCTGACTGTGGTATGTTCTGACAGTGTGGTATATTCTGAAAGTGTGGTATGTTCTGACAGTGTGGTATGTTCTGACAGTGTGGTATATTCTGACAGTGTGGTATGTTCTGACAGTATGGTATGACCTGACAATGTGGTATGTTCTGACAGTGTGGTATGTTCTGACAGTGTGGTATGTTCTGACAGTGTGGTAAGTTCTGACTGTGGTGTGTTCTAACAGTGTGGTATGTTCTGACAGTGTGGTATGTTCTGACAGTGTGGTATGTTCTGACAGTGTGGTATGTTCTGACAGTGTGGTAAGTTCTGACTGTGGTGTGTTCTGACAGTGTGGTATGTTCTGACAGTGTGGTATGTTCTGACAGTGTGGTATGTTCTGACAGTGTTGTATGTTCTGACAGTGTGGTATGTTCTGACTATGGTGTCTTCTGACAGTGTGGTATGTTCTGATAGTGTGGTATGTTCTCACTGTGGTATGTTCTGACAATGTGGTATGTTCTGACAGTGTGGTATGTTCTGACTGTGTGGTATTTTCTGACAGTGTGGTATTTTCTGACAGTGTGGTATGTTCTGACAGTGTGGTATGTTCTGACTGTGGTATGTTCTGACAGTGTGGTAAGTTCTGATAGTGTGGTATGCTCTGACAGTGTGGTATGTTCTGACAGTGGTATGTTCTGACAGTGTGGTATGTTCTGACATAGTGGCATGTTCTGACAGTGTGGTATGTTCTGACAATGTGGTATGAACTGACAGTGTGGTATGTTCTGACAGTGTGGTATGTTCTGACAGTGTGGTATGTTCTGACAGTGTGGTATGTTCTGACTGGTGTGTTCTGACAGTGTGGTATTTTCTAATAGTGTGGTATGTTCTGACTGTGGTATGTTCTGACAGTGTGGTATGTTCTGACAGTGTGTTATGTTCTGACAGTGTGGTATGTCTGACAGTGTGATATGTTCTGACAGTGTGGTATGAACTGACAGTGTGGTAAGTTCTGATAGTGTGGTATGTTCTGACTGGTATGTTCTGACAGTGTGGTATGCTCTGACAGTGTGGTATGTTCTGACAGTGGTATGTTCTGACAGTGTGGTATGTTCTGATAGTGTGGTATGTTCTGACTGTGGTATGTTCTGACAGTGTGGTATATTCTGAAAGTGTGGTATGTTCTGACAGTGTGGTATGTTCTGACAGTGTGGTATATTCTGACAGTGTGGTATGTTCTGACAGTATGGTATGACCTGACAATGTGGTATTTTCTGACAGTGTGGTATGTTCTGACAGTGTGGTATGTTCTGACAGTGTGGTATGTTCTGAGAGTGTGGTATGTTCTGACTGTGGTATGTTCTGACAGTGTGGTAAGTTCTGATAGTGTGGTATGTTCTGACTGTGGTATGTTCTGACAGTGTGGTATGCTCTGACAGTGTGGTATATTTTGACAGTGGTATGTTCTGACAGTGGTATGTTCTGACAGTGTGGTATGTTCTGACAGTGTGGTATGTTCTGACAGTGTGGTATGTTCTGACAGTGTGGTATGAACTGACAGTGTGGTATGTTCTGACAGTGTGGTATGTTCTGACAGTGTGGTATGTTCTGACAGTGTGGTATGTTCTAACAGTGTGGTATGTTCTGACAGTGTGGTATGTTCTGACTGTGGTGTGTTCTGACAGTGTGGTATGAACTGACAGTGTGGTATGTTCTGACAGTGTGGTATGTTCTGACAGTGTGGTATGTCTGACAGTGTGGTATGAACAGACAGTGTGGTAAGTTCTGATAGTGTGGTATGTTCTGACTGGTATGTTCTGACAGTGTGGTATGCTCTGACAGTGTGGTATGTTCTGACAGTGGTATGTTCTGACAGTGTGGTATGTTCTGACAGTGTGGTATGTTCTGATAGTGTGGTATGTTCTGACTGTGGTATGTTCTGACAATGTGGTATATTCTGAAAGTGTGGTATGTTCTGACAGTGTGGTATTTTCTGACAGTGTGGTATATTCTGACAGTGTGGTATATTCTGACAGTATGGTATGACCTGACAGTGTGGTATTTTCTGACAGTGTGGTATGTTCTGACAGTGTGGTATGTTCTGACAGTGTGGTATGTTCTGAGAGTGTGGTATGATCTGACTGTGGTATGTTCTGACCGTGTGGTAAGTTCTGATAGTGTGGTATGTTCTGACTGTGGTATGTTCTGACAGTGTGGTATGCTCTGACAGTGTGGTATATTTTGACAGTGGTATGTTCTGACAGTGGTATGTTCTGACAGTGTGGTATGTTCTGACAGTGTGGTATGTTCTGACAGTGTGGTATGAACTGACAGTGTGGTATGTTCTGACAGTGTGGTATGTTCTGACAGTGTGGTATGTTCTGACATAGTGGTATGTTCTAACAGTGTGGTATGTTCTGACAGTGTGGTATGTTCTGACGGTGGTGTGTTCTGACAGTGTGGTATTTTCTGATTGTGGTATATTCTGACTGTGGTATGTTCTGACAGTGTGGTATGTTCTGACAGTGTGGTATGTTCTGACAGTGTGGTATGTTCTGACAGTGTGGTATGAACTGACAGTGTGGTATGTTCTGACAGTGTGATATGTTCTGACAGTGTGGTAAGTTCTGATAGTGTGGTATGTTCTGACTGTGGTATGTTCTGACAGTGTGGTATGCTCTGACAGTGTGGTATGTTCTGACAGTGGTATGTTCTGACCGTGTGGTATGTTCTGACAGTGTGGTATGTTCTGACAGTGTGGTATGTTCTGACAGTGTGGTATGTTCTGACATAGTGGTATGTTCTGACAGTGTGGTATGTTCTGACAGTGTGGTATGTTCTGACTGTGGTGTGTTCTGACAGTGTGGTATTTTCTGATTGTATGGTATGTTCTGACTGTGGTATGTTCTGACAGTGTGGTATGTTCTGACAGTGTGATATGTTCTGACAGTGTGGTATGTTCTGACAGTGTGGTATGTTCTGACAGTGTGGTATGTTCTGACTGTGTGGTATGAACTGACAGTGTGGTATGTTTTGACAGTGTGGTATGTTCTGACAATGGGGTATGTTCTGACAGTATGGTATGTTCTGACAGTGTGGTATGTTCTGACAGTGTGGTATGTTCTGACAGTGTGGTAAGTTCTGATAGTGTGGTATGTTCTGACAGTGTGGTAAGTTCTGATAGTGTGGCATGTTCTGATTGTGGTATGTTCTGACAATGTGGTATGTTCTGACAGTGTGGAATGTTCTGACTGTGGTATGTTCTGACAGTGTGGTATGTTCTGACAGTGGTATGTTTTGACAGTGTGGTATGTTCTGACAGTGTGGTATGTTCTGACAGTGTGATATGTTCTGATAGTGTGGTATGTTCTGACAGTGTGGTATGTTTTTGACAGTGTGGTATGAACTGACAGTGTGGTATGTTCTGACAGTGTGGTATGTTCTGACAGTGTGGTATATTCTGACAGTGTGGTATGTTCTGACAGTATGGTATGACCTGACAATGTGGTATGTTCTGACAGTGTGGTATGTTCTGACAGTGTGGTATGTTCTGACAGTGTGGTAAGTTCTGACTGTGGTGTGTTCTAACAGTGTGGTATGTTCTGACAGTGTGGTATGTTCTGACAGTGTGGTATGTTCTGACAGTGTGGTATGTTCTGACAGTGTGGTAAGTTCTGACTGTGGTGTGTTCTGACAGTGTGGTATGTTCTGACAGTGTGGTATGTTCTGACAGTGTGGTATGTTCTGACAGTGTTGTATGTTCTGACAGTGTGGTATGTTCTGACTATGGTGTCTTCTGACAGTGTGGTATGTTCTGATAGTGTGGTATGTTCTCACTGTGGTATGTTCTGACAATGTGGTATGTTCTGACAGTGTGGTATGTTCTGACTGTGTGGTATTTTCTGACAGTGTGGTATTTTCTGACAGTGTGGTATGTTCTGACAGTGTGGTATGTTCTGACTGTGGTATGTTCTGACAGTGTGGTAAGTTCTGATAGTGTGGTATGCTCTGACAGTGTGGTATGTTCTGACAGTGGTATGTTCTGACAGTGTGGTATGTTCTGACATAGTGGCATGTTCTGACAGTGTGGTATGTTCTGACAATGTGGTATGAACTGACAGTGTGGTATGTTCTGACAGTGTGGTATGTTCTGACAGTGTGGTATGTTCTGACAGTGTGGTATGTTCTGACTGGTGTGTTCTGACAGTGTGGTATTTTCTAATAGTGTGGTATGTTCTGACTGTGGTATGTTCTGACAGTGTGGTATGTTCTGACAGTGTGTTATGTTCTGACAGTGTGGTATGTCTGACAGTGTGATATGTTCTGACAGTGTGGTATGAACTGACAGTGTGGTAAGTTCTGATAGTGTGGTATGTTCTGACTGGTATGTTCTGACAGTGTGGTATGCTCTGACAGTGTGGTATGTTCTGACAGTGGTATGTTCTGACAGTGTGGTATGTTCTGATAGTGTGGTATGTTCTGACTGTGGTATGTTCTGACAGTGTGGTATATTCTGAAAGTGTGGTATGTTCTGACAGTGTGGTATGTTCTGACAGTGTGGTATATTCTGACAGTGTGGTATGTTCTGACAGTATGGTATGACCTGACAATGTGGTATTTTCTGACAGTGTGGTATGTTCTGACAGTGTGGTATGTTCTGACAGTGTGGTATGTTCTGAGAGTGTGGTATGTTCTGACTGTGGTATGTTCTGACAGTGTGGTAAGTTCTGATAGTGTGGTATGTTCTGACTGTGGTATGTTCTGACAGTGTGGTATGCTCTGACAGTGTGGTATATTTTGACAGTGGTATGTTCTGACAGTGGTATGTTCTGACAGTGTGGTATGTTCTGACAGTGTGGTATGTTCTGACAGTGTGGTATGTTCTGACAGTGTGGTATGAACTGACAGTGTGGTATGTTCTGACAGTGTGGTATGTTCTGACAGTGTGGTATGTTCTGACAGTGTGGTATGTTCTAACAGTGTGGTATGTTCTGACAGTGTGGTATGTTCTGACTGTGGTGTGTTCTGACAGTGTGGTATGAACTGACAGTGTGGTATGTTCTGACAGTGTGGTATGTTCTGACAGTGTGGTATGTCTGACAGTGTGGTATGAACAGACAGTGTGGTAAGTTCTGATAGTGTGGTATGTTCTGACTGGTATGTTCTGACAGTGTGGTATGCTCTGACAGTGTGGTATGTTCTGACAGTGGTATGTTCTGACAGTGTGGTATGTTCTGACAGTGTGGTATGTTCTGATAGTGTGGTATGTTCTGACTGTGGTATGTTCTGACAATGTGGTATATTCTGAAAGTGTGGTATGTTCTGACAGTGTGGTATTTTCTGACAGTGTGGTATATTCTGACAGTGTGGTATATTCTGACAGTATGGTATGACCTGACAGTGTGGTATTTTCTGACAGTGTGGTATGTTCTGACAGTGTGGTATGTTCTGACAGTGTGGTATGTTCTGAGAGTGTGGTATGATCTGACTGTGGTATGTTCTGACCGTGTGGTAAGTTCTGATAGTGTGGTATGTTCTGACTGTGGTATGTTCTGACAGTGTGGTATGCTCTGACAGTGTGGTATATTTTGACAGTGGTATGTTCTGACAGTGGTATGTTCTGACAGTGTGGTATGTTCTGACAGTGTGGTATGTTCTGACAGTGTGGTATGAACTGACAGTGTGGTATGTTCTGACAGTGTGGTATGTTCTGACAGTGTGGTATGTTCTGACATAGTGGTATGTTCTAACAGTGTGGTATGTTCTGACAGTGTGGTATGTTCTGACGGTGGTGTGTTCTGACAGTGTGGTATTTTCTGATTGTGGTATATTCTGACTGTGGTATGTTCTGACAGTGTGGTATGTTCTGACAGTGTGGTATGTTCTGACAGTGTGGTATGTTCTGACAGTGTGGTATGAACTGACAGTGTGGTATGTTCTGACAGTGTGATATGTTCTGACAGTGTGGTAAGTTCTGATAGTGTGGTATGTTCTGACTGTGGTATGTTCTGACAGTGTGGTATGCTCTGACAGTGTGGTATGTTCTGACAGTGGTATGTTCTGACCGTGTGGTATGTTCTGACAGTGTGGTATGTTCTGACAGTGTGGTATGTTCTGACAGTGTGGTATGTTCTGACATAGTGGTATGTTCTGACAGTGTGGTATGTTCTGACAGTGTGGTATGTTCTGACTGTGGTGTGTTCTGACAGTGTGGTATTTTCTGATTGTATGGTATGTTCTGACTGTGGTATGTTCTGACAGTGTGGTATGTTCTGACAGTGTGATATGTTCTGACAGTGTGGTATGTTCTGACAGTGTGGTATGTTCTGACAGTGTGGTATGTTCTGACTGTGTGGTATGAACTGACAGTGTGGTATGTTTTGACAGTGTGGTATGTTCTGACAATGGGGTATGTTCTGACAGTATGGTATGTTCTGACAGTGTGGTATGTTCTGACAGTGTGGTATGTTCTGACAGTGTGGTAAGTTCTGATAGTGTGGTATGTTCTGACAGTGTGGTAAGTTCTGATAGTGTGGCATGTTCTGATTGTGGTATGTTCTGACAATGTGGTATGTTCTGACAGTGTGGAATGTTCTGACTGTGGTATGTTCTGACAGTGTGGTATGTTCTGACAGTGGTATGTTTTGACAGTGTGGTATGTTCTGACAGTGTGGTATGTTCTGACAGTGTGATATGTTCTGATAGTGTGGTATGTTCTGACAGTGTGGTATGTTTTGACAGTGTGGTATGAACTGACAGTGTGGTATGTTCTGACAGTGTGGTATGTTCTGACAGTGTGGTATGTTCTGACATAGTGGTATGTTCTGACAGTGTGGTATGTTCTGACAGTGTGGTGTGTTCTGATTGTGGTATGTTCTGACAGTGTGGTATGTTCTGATAGTGTGGTATGTTCTGACTGTGGTATGTTCTGACAATGTGGTATATTCTGAAAGTGTGGTATGTTCTGACAGTGTGGTATTTTCTGACAGTGTGGTATATTCTGACAGTGTGGTATATTCTGACAGTATGGTATGACCTGACAGTGTGGTATTTTCTGACAGTGTGGTATGTTCTGACAGTGTGGTATGTTCTGACAGTGTGGTATGTTCTGAGAGTGTGGTATGATCTGACTGTGGTATGTTCTGACCGTGTGGTAAGTTCTGATAGTGTGGTATGTTCTGACTGTGGTATGTTCTGACAGTGTGGTATGCTCTGACAGTGTGGTATATTTTGACAGTGGTATGTTCTGACAGTGGTATGTTCTGACAGTGTGGTATGTTCTGACAGTGTGGTATGTTCTGACAGTGTGGTATGAACTGACAGTGTGGTATGTTCTGACAGTGTGGTATGTTCTGACAGTGTGGTATGTTCTGACATAGTGGTATGTTCTAACAGTGTGGTATGTTCTGACAGTGTGGTATGTTCTGACGGTGGTGTGTTCTGACAGTGTGGTATTTTCTGATTGTGGTATATTCTGACTGTGGTATGTTCTGACAGTGTGGTATGTTCTGACAGTGTGGTATGTTCTGACAGTGTGGTATGTTCTGACAGTGTGGTATGAACTGACAGTGTGGTATGTTCTGACAGTGTGATATGTTCTGACAGTGTGGTAAGTTCTGATAGTGTGGTATGTTCTGACTGTGGTATGTTCTGACAGTGTGGTATGCTCTGACAGTGTGGTATGTTCTGACAGTGGTATGTTCTGACCGTGTGGTATGTTCTGACAGTGTGGTATGTTCTGACAGTGTGGTATGTTCTGACAGTGTGGTATGTTCTGACATAGTGGTATGTTCTGACAGTGTGGTATGTTCTGACAGTGTGGTATGTTCTGACTGTGGTGTGTTCTGACAGTGTGGTATTTTCTGATTGTATGGTATGTTCTGACTGTGGTATGTTCTGACAGTGTGGTATGTTCTGACAGTGTGATATGTTCTGACAGTGTGGTATGTTCTGACAGTGTGGTATGTTCTGACAATGTGGTATGTTCTGACTGTGTGGTATGAACTGACAGTGTGGTATGTTTTGACAGTGTGGTATGTTCTGACAATGGGGTATGTTCTGACAGTATGGTATGTTCTGACAGTGTGGTATGTTCTGACAGTGTGGTATGTTCTGACAGTGTGGTAAGTTCTGATAGTGTGGTATGTTCTGACAGTGTGGTAAGTTCTGATAGTGTGGCATGTTCTGATTGTGGTATGTTCTGACAATGTGGTATGTTCTGACAGTGTGGAATGTTCTGACTGTGGTATGTTCTGACAGTGTGGTATGTTCTGACAGTGGTATGTTTTGACAGTGTGGTATGTTCTGACAGTGTGGTATGTTCTGACAGTGTGATATGTTCTGATAGTGTGGTATGTTCTGACAGTGTGGTATGTTTTGACAGTGTGGTATGAACTGACAGTGTGGTATGTTCTGACAGTGTGGTATGTTCTGACAGTGTGGTATGTTCTGACATAGTGGTATGTTCTGACAGTGTGGTATGTTCTGACAGTGTGGTGTGTTCTGATTGTGGTATGTTCTGACAGTGTGGTATGTTCTGATTGTGTGGTATGTTCTGACTGTGGTATGTTCTGACAGTGTGGTATGTTCTGATAGTGTGGTATGTTCTGACAGTGTGGTATGAACTGACATTGTGGTATGTTCTGACAGTGTGGTATACTCTGACACTGTGGTATGTTCAGACAGTGTAGTATGTTCTGACAGTGTGGTATGTTCTGACTGTGGTATGTTCTGACAGTGTGGTAAGTTCTGATAGTGTGGTATGTTCTGACTGTGGTATGTTCTGACAGTGTGGTATGTTCTGACAGTGTGGTATGTTCTGACAGTGTGGTATGTTCTGACTGTGGTATGTTCTGACAGTGTGGTATGTTCTGACCGTGTGGTATGTTCTGACAGTGTGGCATGTTCTGACAGTGGTATGTTTTGACAGTGTGGTATGTTCTGACAGTGTGGTATTTCTTTTTTAATGTATTGAGCGAAAGGCTTTCAAACTTGACGTTATTAAAGTTTTGATCTACGAAGCTGAGTGGACTAAATATTTTGTTTTTCTTGTTTATGTTGCTAATTCTGCCTTCGTTTAGGTTTTTTAACTAAAACTCAATTACTTTCACGTTCTATCGACGTTTCGCTGCCTCCATCTTTTTTGGAACTGTCATTTCGTGTCTTGTCGTATATATTAAAACTGAATTATTTCTCAATAAAATCGGGGGATATTTAACCATGCGAAACCAGATTAAATTGTATCCAATAGTACACTCAGTTGAGGTCTCAATCTGAGAAAATTAGATTTCTACAACTAGGTTCATATCTGCTGTGTTTATATAATGGTATATTAATTAAAATCGATTCTTCCGTTTATTTACACCGGTATATTTGAGCTTTTTATATACTGTTTCTATTGGGCAGATCTTAATACAATACACAGACGTAATAATTAAATTTGAAATAAACGGTAAATGGTACATGAGCATCGCTGGTGCGTTGAAATGACCATTAAATACCCAGATTCCAGTGGAATAACCAATAGTATAGAATAGTCATCATATGTCTAACTACAAAACACTTTAGCTAGTACTTACTTATGATATTTAAAACTAAAGTGACATTTTGACATTATTTGCGTGGCTAATATTTTCTAGACATTTATATTCCTGTGTGATTCTAGTGTTCATGGATATCTATAACTCAACAGTAAGTGTTTTTTTCTATAAAAACTTGGTTTGAAATAGTTATTATATTAGATCAGAAAAGTTTGTTTATCGTATATTACTTATTATTTTTAAGTATTGAAATATGAGTGATAACGGTGTTCCAGGAAATATGAGTATTAACGATGTTTTCAGCATGAGACAAAGAGTACTAATTATCAATTGTACTCGAATTTGGCTACTTTTAAGTTATATCATTAAGTAACTAGAGTAACACAACTGGTGCCACTAGCGGAGCAGGAACTGCCTACCCTTCTGGATTTTTTTTTTTTTTTTGTCTTTCTGGGAAGTTAGAATGTAAATAACGTTTTTTTCTTTCTGGGAAGTTAGAATGTAAATAGCGTTAATGCTCGTTAAGTTGTCTATTGCATGCTCTACATACGAATATATATTCCATTCTGAATTGTGTACTTGATTTGTTCCTTACAATCATCATATTCAGGGAAATATGAGTATTAACGATCGCGATGTTCCGGGAAATATGAGTATTAACGATGTTCCGGAAAATATGAGTAATAACGATGTTCCGGGAAATATGAGTATTAACGGCGCTCCGGGAAATATGAGTATTTAACGGTGTTCCGGGAAATATGAGCATTAACGGTGTTCCGGAAAATATGAGTATTAACGGTGTTTCGGGAAATATGAGTATTAAAGGTGTTCCAGGAAATATGAGTATTAACAGTGTTTTCAGCAGGAGACAAAGAGTATTAATTATCAATTGTACTCGATTTTGGCTTTTTAAGTTATATCATTAAGTAACTAGAGTAATACAACTGGTGCCACTAGCGGAGCAGGAACTGCCTACCCTTCCGAAACACCTGAGTTCACCCCCAGTTTTTGGTGGGGTTCGTGTTACTCGCTATTTAGTGTAAATAACATTTTTCTTTCTGGGAAGTTAGAATATAAATAACGTTTTTTTTTCTTTCTGGGAAGTTAGAATGTAAATAAAGGGTTTTTCTTTCTGGGAAGTTAGAATGTAAATAACGTTTTTCAGGGAAATATGAGTATTAACGATGTTCCGGGAAATATGAGTATTAACGATGTTCCGGGAAATATGAGTATTAACGGTGTTAGGGGAAATATGTGTATTAACGATGTTCCGAGAAATATGAGTATTAACGATGTTCCGGGAAATATGAGTATTAACGGTGTTAGGAGAAAAATGAGTATTAACGATGTTCCGGGAAATATGAGTATTAACGGTGTTCCAGGAAATATGAGTATTAACAGTGTTCCGGGAAATATGAATATTTACGGTGTGTCGGGAAATATGAGTATTAACGGTGTTCCAGAAAATATGAGTATTAACAGTGTTTTGAGCATGAGACTAATTATCAAGTGTACTCGATTTTGACTACTTTTAAGCTATATCATTAAGTAACTAGAGAAACACAACTGGTGCCACTAGCGAAGCAGGAACTACCTAACCCTTCCCAGTTGTTGGTGGGGTTCGTGTTACTCGCTATTTAGTTCTATTTGTAATGTTTTGCAGATCGTTGTTTGACCTTTTTCTTTTGGTCATTGTGTTGTCGATCTTTCTTTGATTTACGGATTTGTATTGTCCCTTTGGTATCTTCAAACTCTTCTTGTAGATGAAAATAACTGTATTCGAGTCTACATGAATATGCACGAAATTGCCATTCTGTGCAAGATCATATTAATTAACTTCTCTGCAACACAATGTCACAGCACAAACAAACACATATTACAGTACTCTTGTGTTGATAATGAACACGAAGTCACTGTGCACTCTGACGTATGACTGTTCGAATATATTCATTTTATGCAACAGTATACAACACTATTTGGTGTCATCGGTTATTGGATATGAAAGATAGAGAATTGTAATATAGGGTTTAATTCACGAGATTGCATTTGAATCATTATTTTGACAATTAATTGTCGAATATCTGGTCCATGCCGATGAACATACAAACAACAGATGCATTTATTATTATATGAAATATCTTTTTACACGGAAAATGGAATATTTGTATGCCAAATTTTATTCTATGATAAGTTGTGATACCTAAAATTGGAAATTTAATGCAGAATAAAGCAATATTCTTTTCACATGAATGTCCTGTCGTCAAGAGTGTGAAGTCACAGTACACTTAAAACGCGAGGATACCGTTTGCATAGTGTGGGTATTTTGATATATATTGCAATTAAAATGTTGGAAACTTTCCTTTTGATGGACATTGGGTAAAACGGATTTTTTTTAATACCAATTTAATGGTCCTGTTCAATGGATATATATATATTGACATCAAAGTATTGTGAGGCAGGTATCATGTAAACGTCTGTTAATTAAACTGTCATTATCAGACATGCTTGTAAAGATGATGTTCTCCTAGTTCTGTAATAACATTAACATCTACAAGCAGCAATAAATCGACAAAATTATGTGCGAGGCAAGTGGTCTGAGCATATAGTTGAAAGCGTCCAATCAGCGACAAGATTGAGAAAACATGAGGCATTGTACAATATAGAGGGTTTCCGAATGTGAATGAAATATTTTCTGACATGTGCCACGATACCTCCAAATATTTGCTTAAATCGAACATCGTAGCAAGACTTGGAGTGAGATCACGTGGGCTATTAGGGTACACACTTCCTCTCCATAAGTAACCCTCGTCGATTTTAATTATCAGTCTATATTACCATGGTAGACAGTTGTCCTAATATTGACCATTCGCCTATGATCACAAATAAACTGTTTTAGCAATGTGTATTTTTGTATAGTTAGAGTTGTTATTTGAATGTTGATTAAAATACCTACATATCGGATCATTAAAAATATATTGGATTATATTCCTAAGATGCGTTGCATTGTGCACTTCCATTAAGATTAACGAATGACGTTATTACTTTATACAAGCTCAATACTATTGTGTTTACAGCAAAGACGACATGTCTAGACTAACAACTATTTTAGTATTTAATTATGACTTCAATACAAAAGAGTTTTATAACAATAAATACGTTACCATCATAAATTCTGAGTATATCCTATTGCGTCATTCAAACAGCCGGAAAAAAAACCTATAGGCTAAAAATAGCCTCCATTCGGAAACCATCGGTTGCCATTACCCATCCTAATCATAACCTTTCCAGCTGCGCCACGATTAGCACGTGAAAATTGCCTCCACGTATTAATAGAAGAAAATAGATGAAAGCGATGTTTTATATTGTTTAAATCTATTATTATTGTAATATTATTTTTTTTATTGCTTAAGCAATTGTTATTTTAGGTCTCGGTAAGTAATTTGTGACATTTTCCTTTTTTTATCGAGATGGAATTTTCGGCAAGTACCAGTAGTCCGTACTTCCCAGTTACAGGAACTGACGCTTTTTGGGATGGTTCGGTCCCAAACCCAATGATTGGTTCCCTTAATAACCCTACCTCCAGTTTGTCCAGCATTCGTCCTGAGGCTTCAGCAGCAGGCGCTGTACATTATTTTTATTTGCACAGTCAGGACTTAGGTCCTGTACCTGTGGTACCGGGAGGAGAGGTTATTATTACACTGTCTATAGTCACCTCCACAGTTTCCAGGTCGGTGAATTCTTCAGGCTCTCTGAATCCTGTACCTGGTCAGTCGATGGGCATCAATCTTCCCAGTACCAGACCACCCATTATCAGTAGTGGTTCTCTCTCGGCTACTGGGTTTCCAACTGCTTACAATTGGAATAGACTCCCTTGGATGTTTCAGTACCCCGTTGTTGGTAATCCTTGGCAACCTTCAGCTGCTTTAGGAGCTCCTAACCAGGCTGTTTCTGGAGGTGTGTGTCCCACTAGTCAGGACCCTTTAGACAGTGTAAGGGAATTGCTAGTGGGTTTAAAGATTCCATGAAGACCGAGTTTAGTTCTCTAAGCTCTCGGCTTTCGGTTCTGGAATCTTCCACCAAGGTTAGAGTGGACCCTGTACCTCCTTCTCCTGAGTCAGGAAGATGAGGTTGACAGGGAGGATGATGAAATTTCTGTGGCACCTGGTAGTCAGGAGAGGGTGTTCCTCGATGAAGAGGAATCTGTCCACCCTACTGACTCTCAGACAGTGAAGAGGGTACCCTCTTCAGGTTCTATAAATTCTCATCAGACAGTCGTTGGTGGTTCTCCTGTTTCTGAGACTGACAGCACTTCTCTTTCTAAAGAGAACTTAAGGTCTAGGGTCTACACCCTCATGAAGGACGTAGCGAAAGTACCGTTTGCCTCTCCTCCTAAGCCTAAAAGGCTTTCTTCCAATTTTGAGGCTTCTTGTGGTTTGACTCGGAAGAGTTCATCTACATATAACTCTTTTCCAGAGTCTAACCATGTGTTGGCTGCTTTACAAATCATTAATGATGGTATTAGTAATGATTCTGTAGACAAACAGTCTTCTGGTTCCAAGTTTTCGAGTTTCGGTCCTACCTCATTCTCAGGAGTTTACAATGTTAAGGATTACCAAATCTTTAATTCTACTCTGAGAAGGTTGGTCCCAACTTGTGACAAAGCCATGTCTAATTTGCTGGGATCAAAGCCAGTTGACGATCTTAGACTTTCTCAGGCTACTTGGTCTATGTCGGATAATTTACTTCGTAAATCGTCACAGGTACTTGCGTCGGCAGAACATTATCTTTCTGCCACTGGTGTCCTTCAGGACCTAGAGGGTGAATGCATAGCTGAAATCAAGTCTCTCGTGTTACAACTTGATAAAGCTTTAGAAACTTCCCAAGTTCTTGTGTCGGGTGCTCTCGCCAACCTTACTCTTTCCAAGAGGAGTGAGATTCTTGACAAATCTTCTGTTAATGAGACTCTTAAGGATTCACTTATGAAATCTCCTCTTACGGACAAATTTTTTTGTCTTTCTCTCCAAAAAGTCCAGGAAGAAGTTAGCAAGGCTCCTCAGTCTGTTAGCGTTAATGTCAGGTTGAATGATGGGAAGAGAACAATTGCTTCCTCATCTTCTGGTTATCAACCTACTCCTACTTTTTCTGCAAAAAGGAGAAAGGTTGTTCGTCGCAAACAGTATGCCAATTCTTCTAAAACACCTCATGCTAAGAAGTCTGGTTCTATGGGTGCTCAGAAGTATGGCCCTCAGCCCTAGGTCGTTGCCTCCTCGTACGTTATCGACTGCTCAAGAAGGAAGGGAACTACCTCTTCCTTCCATCCCTGTGAGAGGGAGGTTAAGTCAATTCTCAACTCATTGGGAAAAGAGAACCTCAGACCCATCGGTTCTGTCGATAATTCGGGGGATTAGAACTTCAGTTCAAACAGTTGCCACCTCTGTCGGAGTCTCCCATTCCCTTTTCTGTCTCTTCAGATCCTCACAAACGTCTACCTCTATCAGAGGAAGTGTCTGTTCTGTTGCAGAAGGCAGCAATATAACAGGTTCCAACTTCTTCCCTGGGTCCAGGATTTTATTCCCGTCTCTTCTTGGTCCCCAAGAAAAAGGGGGAATGAGACCGGTAATAGACCTTTCTATTTTGAATACTTACCTTGTGGTCCCTCATTTCAAAATGGAGACCAACAGGTCCATCAGGGCTTCTATACTCCCAGGAATTTGGTCGACATCGCTCGATTTAGCAGATGCTTATTTCCACTGCCCTATTTCTGTGGCTTTCAGGAAATACCTTCGCTTCGTGTGGGACAACAAAGTTTTCCAGTTTCGAGCTTTCCCATTCGGGTTAGCCATAGCTCCTTTGGTCTTCACCAAAATTGTTCAAGTTGTCTCAGCTCATCTGCACACACTATCTATCCAGATTCATTCTTACCTGGACGATTCTCTTGTCAAGGAACTCAACCCAGACATTCTTTTGTCTCATACCTAGACAGTTATAGACCTCCTCCTAGAACTAGGTTTCCTGATTTCTTGGAAGAAATCGGAGGTCATTCCGTCTCAGGATTTCGTTTTCCTAGGAGAACATTTCAGGACGGACTTGGGTCTTGTGTTTTCTCCAGAGGAGAAATTGTTGGCTCTTCGTCAGTTTATTCTAACCTTTCTGGCCAAGACCGCAGTCACTGCTCGTCAATTTTCACAACTGCTAGGTCTTCTCAACTCTCTAGCAGATGTAGTACAGTTAGGACGTCTACACATTCACCCTATACAGTTTTACCTTCTCCAGCATTGGACCCCGTCTTCTTAGGATTGGGAAGCCTCTATTCCTATCCTGGAAGTTCTCTCTCATCATCTGTCTTGGTTGCTGCAGAGGGAAAATGTCATGACAGGGTTTCCCTGCAATCTGCAGTTCCCAGTCTGACCCTATTCACAGACGCTTCCCTTCTGGGATGGGAAACTCATCTAGACGGTAAAACTGTTTCAGGGATGTGGTCTTCCACCCTTCAGAAAGATCACATCAATCTTTTGGAAATGAGGGCAGTTCTGTTCTTTCTCATTTCAAACTTTGTCGAGTCCCTATCTATTGTCTTGGCAACAGACAACACAACAGTGGTAGCCTACCTGAAGAATCAGGGAGTAACACATTGTTACTCTCTGTATCAGCTGTCCAATGATGTTCTGATCCTATGCTCTCAATTCCAGATTCGTCTGGTTGTGAGACATATTCCAGGCCGTCTGAACGTTCTTGCGGACTCTCTTTCCAGGTCCTTAGCACCAGTCAATACAGAGTGGGAACTTCATCAGGCAGTCTTTCAATCTATAGTTCTTCATTGGGGAAATCCCAATATAGATCTATTCGCAACGAGTCTGAACTTCAAGGTGACAACTTTCGTCTCACCAGTTCCAGACCCCAGAGTCTATGCTGTGGACGCAATGAGCCTATCTTGGGAGGGAATGTTTGCCTATGCTGTGGACGCAATGAGCCTATCTTGGGAGGGAATGTTCGCCTATGCATTCCCCCATTCAGATTTCTCGCTCCTGTTCTTCACAAAATAACAGGAGAGAAATGCAGAATCATAGTTATTGCTCCAGCTTGGCCAAAACAAGCTTGGTTTGCAAATCTACTGCATCTGTCCTGTGCCAGGCCACTAGTGCTTCCCTTAAAACGAAATCTTCTATCTCAGTTCAAAGGAGGTGTAGTTCATCTTTCTCCAGAAAGTCTCCATCTACACGCTTGGTTTCTGTCAGGGATAATCTCAGACAGAAAGGCTTTCCTGAAACAGCTACCAGGTCAGTGCGAGAATCCACTAGCATCGTCTATGATGCAAAGTAGACAATCTTCTCTGATTGGTGTGTTGGAAGGGAGATTGATCCATTCAAAATCTCTGTCCAACAATTAGCGGATTTTCTTGTCTTCCTCTTTGAGGTGAAAGGTCTTGCCCCTTCCACTGTAAAGGGGTACAGATCTGCTATCTCTCGAACTATTCATATTTCTGGTGGGGACGATTTCGGAAATAATCAGTTTATTTCCCTTCTAGTTCGCAACTTTATTCTTGAAAGGCCACGACAAAGGGTTTTGGTTCCTCAATGGAACCTAGGTCTAGTATTATCAGCTCTCAACCTGACACCCTTTGAGCCAGCAGAAGAGGTAGACTTGAAATTCCTCTCTTACAAATGCTGTTTCTTATTAGCACTTGCTTCGGGCAGGAGACGAAGTGAAGTTCATGCTTTTTCTACTTCTAATTCTTGCCTTAGATTCTCTAGAGACAAGTCTTCGATTACTTTGCTTACGGACCCAGCTTTTCTAGGCAAAAACCAGATACCAGATAAAGGGGCAGAGCCTATCTATATACCAGCGCTGCCCCAAGACCCTGATTCTGTTTCTGTGTCCGGTAAGAATCTTGTCTATTTATTTGACTAGGACAGCTTCTTTGTGTTCTAGTACCAATAAAAGACTTGTTATCCCTATTAAGAAGGGTGTCTCTGATCTCTCTGTTAAAACCATTTATACCTGGATATGCAAGACTATTTCTCTTGCATACGAATCTTCGGGTCAAGTTATACTTGACAAATTCCAGGCCTAAGCTCATGATGTTTGAGCTCTTGCATCTTCTTGGGCATTATTTAGTAATGCATCACTTAATGAAGTGCTATCTGCAGATTTTTGGAGAGGTGAAAGTTCTTTCTTATCTCATTATCTGAGATCTATGTCTGTTCAGGCAGACAATCTATTTTCACTTGGGCCTATAGTTTCTGCTCAAAGAGTCAATTTTCCCCCAGTTTCTTCTGATTCTGGGATTCAGCTCTAAGTTAGATTCTGAGTTACTCAGAATTTATGATGGTGACGTATTTATTGTTATAAAATCCTAAATTTTTAAAGTAAAATTTGTTTTTATTAAATAAATACTTACCATCATAAATTATAGGTTCCACCCGTCCTCCCCTTCATCCCTGATCTAGTTAAATTACTTGCTAGAAAAGTTATGATTAGGATGGGTAATGGCAACCGGTGGTTTCCGAATGGAGGCTATTTTAAGCCTATAGGGGTTTTTTCCGGCTGTTTGAATGACGCAATAGGATATACTCAGAATTTATGATGGTAAGTATTTATTTAATAAAAACAAATTTTACTTTAAAATTTTTGGATTTCAAAACATAACAACATAAAACACGGAACCGAGTTCGGATGAGAGTATGAAAATAAGACGAATACATAACATCTCCCGTTTTTTAAAAGAGAATGAAATTTAAAATGAATTTAAATGAATTGAATGAGTATTATGCAAGTAAAATTAATATTGAAATTCTTGACTAGAAATACTGACTAGATTAAAATTAAAACATAGACAAATTAAATTCTTTTCAGAAAAAATTAAAGTTCATCAAAATGATTGTCTATATTGTCTATATGTATAGCCCTTCTATAAAAATTAACCTAACTAAATCTAAATTGTCCTAAGCACTACTTTAAAGTTCAAAATATATACACAGTTCATCGGATATAGTCATCATATTTGGTTGGCATCTTCACAGGTCTACCAGATCTTGTTACGACAGATTCTTTTGCATTAGACAACTGAATGTTCATCAGTGTTTACAACAGTTTTCTCTGTGGTTCTTTTAACGGTAGGTTCCTGAATGTTCTTATTGTACAGTTCAATTTGATCATCAATACTATTGTCTCTTTTCGGATCTTCACGATAATTTGTCGGACGCAAATGTTTACGATTACGTCTATACTTCCTACCATCAGACGTTTGCACTACATATGATCTTGGAGTGTCATGTCTGCGAGTAACTTCTGCAGGTTTCCATTTGCCAGCTGTTAACATAACTACTGAAACTCCTTCTATTAAATGTTTAAGTTCATGTCCGCAATTTATATCAAAATTCAATTTGCTTTTCAGTTGGCGAGTTTTAAGGCGGATCCTGAATTTCTCGTGTGTCAATTCCTTGTGGCATTAGTAGCTGAGCTGATGTTGGTAAAGACGTTTTAAGTCGGCGATTGAGGAACAGTTGCGCTGGTGATAATCCCATGTCGAGTGGTGTGTTCCTGTAGTCCAGTATTGCTTTATGTGGGTCTTTCGCTTTAATGATGAGATTTTTAATAGTCTGGACCATTCTTTCGGCCTGTCCATTTGATTGAGGGTAGTGTGGGCTACTTGCTACATGTCGGAATCCATATTCGGTCGCAAAAGATTTAAATTCTGCTGATCCAAACTGTGCTCCGTTGTCAGTGATGACCTCGTCAACATATCCATAACGTGACATAAGTCCTTTCATATATTCAATGGTGTTCTTGCTTGATTGATTGTCCAATTTCAAAACTTCTGGTCATTTTGAAAAATAGTCAACTACGAGTAAATAGTGTTGCGACTGGTACTCGAATAAATCCGCGGCTATTTTTGACCAAGGACGATCAGGAATTTCTGGCATGATCATTGGTTCCTTTGCATTGACATTCAGATTTCACAGGATTTAACTCTCTCTTCAATGTCTTGTGCCATTCCTATCCAAAACAGTACATCTCTGGCACGACTTTTGCATTTCACAATGCCTAGATGTGACTCATGAATTTTGTCTAGCATTTCTTTTTGAAGCGATGTGGGTACAACGATTTTATTTTCCTTGTACATCAATCCATCTATGACAGATATTTCGTCACGGAAAGTCCAATACGGTCTTATCAGGCTCTAGAATGGTCTATTCCGAACTGCGACTAGGATATGCTTTGATGGAAAATTTTACAATGCGCCTAGTGTACTAATAACGACATCACATTTTAAATAACTAATATCAATGAACCTTAAGAGCCGAAAAATATCTCTAAGAAAGTTTCAAGATGTTTTAAATTTGGATATATTATTGAAAGGCTCACCAATCCTTACTGTAGAGGAAAATACTGAGATATTCGATGCTGTTCACCATTTCATTACTGGTAGTAGAAGATTCACATGATTCAATAAATTTTCCTTTTCTCTGTATTTGATTATATAACATTGAAAAGTCTTCCCATAAATAGCTCCAAATCTTTAAATCTTTCAGTTTAATTAATAGCTGTAAATCCTTCAATTATTCAGGTCTCCCTTCCCCCTCCCCCTTTACCCAATGTGTACTTGCCTATCTCAATCACAATCACTATTTTGTTTAGATATTTCCCCCTTATTTACTTATTTGTCTCTTCTTCCTCCATCTCTCCCAAATTCTCTTTATTCAATCATAAATATATATACTGAAAAAGAGTTAATTCATATTGATATGGTGGACCTCACTTAATTAGTGATTTTGATTTCATAATTTCAGTTTACATGTTGTATATATTGTGTGTTAAATGTAAGTTCAGTCTATCCATCATGCTATGCCAATTCATCATCATTAATATTATAAATAATAATAGCTTAAATATAAAGCCATAATTTGGCTATTCCAAATTATATCATACCTATTAACAAGGGAAAAAGGAAGAAAAGGGGGGGGGGGAAACAACACTTTTCGTATGATTCTGCTATTAATATACATATTATATCATGCATATTAACAAAAAAAGAAAAGAAAGGGAAAAATCTTTTTTCTTTTGTTTGTATGATTCTGCTATTAATATACATGTGTTTATGCTTGGTAATTAAGATGAATTGCATGTATACATGATGGGTAGATTGCTCTATGTCTTATGTAAATTGTTTTCTAATTGTTCCATCTTGTTGCTGGAGAGGATTTGTATAGGCATAGCCTGTTATCCAATCCTATTGATTTATCAATAAAATATTTGAAATGAAATGAAAAATATCTAGAGACCTCAAAGTGGGACTTTCAAAAACCTCTTGTCTAGGGATTGTTAACGTGTAACTATGTCTTGAGTTCAATTAGTTTCTCTATTTTATGTTGTTTTATTGAGGCTTTCATTCTTTTTCAACTTATTTCTTTGTTCTGTTGTTTTGTTGAGGCTTTCATTCTTTTTCAACTTATTTCTTTGTTCTGTTGTTTTATTGAGGCTTTCATTCTTTTTCAACTTATTTCTTTGTTCTGTTGTTTTGTTGAGGCTTTCATTCTTTTTCAACTTATTTCTTTGTTCTGTTGTTTTATTGAGGCTTTCATTCTTTTTCAACTTATTTCTTTGTTCTGTTGTTTTGTTGAGGCTTTCATTCTTTTTCAACTTATTTCTTTGTTCTGTTGTTTTATTGAGGCTTTCATCCTTTCCCAACTTATTTCTTTGTTTCAATAAATAATGCCATGCATAGGCTTCATGCAACCTGTAATTGCTCAACTGTTTAATAATTTCTCACTTATTTGTTTTGTTCGTGTAGTGAGGCTATGTCTCAATATACAATGGTTCTGGTCAATGATCAATGTACTTATTATGACTGCTAAGTTTGGTTTAAATGATCGAATGAATTTTGAAGATGATATATTTGACATATTTCAGTTTTCCACACGATAGCCAGATGATATATTTGACATTTTTCAGTATTCCACGATGTAGTCAGATGATATATTTGACATATTTCAGTATTCCACACTGTAGTCAGATGATATATTTGACATATTTCAGTATTCCACGCTGTAGTCAGATGATATATTTGACATATTTCAGTATTCCACGCTGTAGTCAGATGATATATTTGACATTTTTCAGTATTCCACGCGGTAGTCAGATGATATATTTGACATTTTTCAGTATACCACGCTGTAGTCAGATGATAATTTGACGTATTTCAGTATTCCACGCTGTAGTCAGATGATATATTTGATATATTTCAGTATTCCACGCTGTAGTCAGATGATATATTTGACATATTTCAGTATTCCACGCTGTAGTCAGATGATATATTTGACATATTTCAGTATTTCACGCGGTATTCAGATGATATATTTGACATATTTCAGTATTCCACGCCGTAGGCAGATGAAATATTTGACATATTTCAGTATTCCACGCGGTGGTCAGATGATATATTTGACATATTTCAGTATTCCACGCTGTAGTCAGATGATATATTTGACATATTTCAGTATTCCACGCTGTAGTCAGATGATATATTTGACATATTTCAGTATTCCATGCTGTATTCAGATGATATATTTGACATATTTCAGTATTCCACGCAGTAGTCAGATGATATATTTGACATATTTCAGTATTCCACGCTGTAGTCAGATGATATATTTGACATATTTCAGTATTCCACTCTGTAGTCAGATGATATATTTGACATATTTCAGTATTCCACGCTGTAGTCAGATGATATATTTCACATATTGCAGTATTCCACGCTGTAGTCAGATGATATATTTGACATATTTCAGTATTCCACGCTGTAGTCAGATGATATATTTGACGTATTTCAGTATTCCACGCGGTAGTCAGATGATATATTTGACATATTTCAGTATTCCACGCTGTAGTCAGATGATATATTTGACATATTTCAGTATTCCACGCTGTAGTCAGATGATATATTTGACATTTTTCAGTATTCCACGCTGTAGTCAGATGATATATTTGACGTATTTCAGTATTCCACGCTGTAGTCAGATGATATATTTGACATATTTCAGTATTCCACGCGGTAGTCAGATGATATATTTGACATATTTCAGTATTCTACGCTATAGTCAGATGATATATTTGACATATTTCAGTATTCCACGCTGTAGTCAGATGATATATTTGACATATTTCAGTATTCCACGCTGTAGTCAGATGATATATTTGACATATTTCAGTATTCCACGCGGTAGTCAGATGATATATTTGACCTATCTCAGTATTCCACGCTGTAGTCAGATGATATATTTGACATATTTCAGTATTCCACGCTGTAGTCAGATGATATATTTGACATGTTTCAGTATTCCACGCTGTAGTCAGATGATATATTTGACATATTTCAGTATACCACGCTGTAGTCAGATGATAATTTGACGTATTTCAGTATTCCACGCTGTAGTCAGATGATATATTTGATATATTTCAGTATTCCACGCTGTAGTCAGATGATATATTTGACATATTTCAGTATTCCACGCTGTAGTCAGATGATATATTTGACATATTTCAGTATTCCACGCGGTATTCAGATGATATATTTGACATATTTCAGTATTCCACGCTGTAGTCAGATGATATATTTGACATTTTTCAGTATTCCACGCGGTAGTCAGATGATATATTTGACATTTTTCAGTATTCTACGCTGTAGTCAGATGATAATTTGACGTATTTCAGTATTCCACGCTGTAGTCAGATGATATATTTGATATATTTCAGTATTCCACGCTGTAGTCAGATGATATATTTGACATATTTCAGTATTCCACGCTGTAGTCAGATGATATATTTGACATATTTCAGTATTCCACGCTGTAGTCAGATGATATATTTGACATATTTCAGTATTCCACTCTGTAGTCAGATGATATATTTGACATATTTCAGTATTCCACGCTGTAGTCAGATGATATATTTCACATATTGCAGTATTCCACGCGGTAGTCAGATGATATATTTGACATATATCAGTATTCCACGCTGTAGTCAGATGTTATATATTTGACGTATTTCAGTATTCCACGCGGTAGTCAGATGATATATTTGACATATTTCAGTATTCCACGCTGTAGTCAGATGATATATTTGACATATTTCAGTATTCCACGCTGTAGTTAGATGATATATTTGACATATTTCAGTATTCCACGCGGTAGTCAGATGATATATTTGACATATTTCAGTATTCCACGCTGTAGTCAGATGATATATTTGACATATTTCAGTATTCCACGCTGTAGTCAGATGATATATTTGACATATTTCAGTATTCCACTCTGTAGTCAGATGATATATTTGACATATTTCAGTATTCCACGCTGTAGTCAGATGATATATTTCACATATTGCAGTATTCCACGCGGTAGTCAGATGATATATTTGACATATTTCAGTATTCCACGCTGTAGTCAGATGATATATTTGACATATTTCAGTATTCCACGCGGTAGTCAGATGATATATTTGACATATTTCAGTATTCCACGCTGTAGTCAGATGATATATTTGACATATTTCAGTATTCCACGCTGTAGTCAGATGATATATTTGACATTTTTCAGTATTCCACGCGGTAGTCAGATGATATATTTGACATATTTCAGTATTCCACGCGGTAGTCAGATGATATATTTGACATATTTCAGTATTCTACGCTATAGTCAGATGATATATTTGACATATTTCAGTATTCCACTCTGCAGTCAGATGATATATTTGACATATTTCAGTATTCCACGCTGTAGTCAGATGATATATTTGACATATTTCAGTATTCCACGCGGTAGTCAGATGATATATTTGACCTATCTCAGTATTCCACGCTGTAGTCAGACGATATATTTGACATATTTCAGTATTCCATGCTGTAGTCATATGATATATTTGACATTTTTCAGTATTCTACGCTGTAGTCAAATGATATATTTGACATATTTCAGTATTCCACGCTGTAGTCAGATGATATATTTGACATATTTCAGTATTCCACGCGGTAGTCAGGTGATATATTTGACATATTTCAGTATTCAACGCTATAGTCAGAAGATATATTTGACATATTTCAGTATTCCACGCTGTAGTCAGATGATATATTTGACATATTTCAGTATTCCACGCTGTAGTCAGATGATATATTTGACATTTTTCAGTATTCCACGCTGTAGTCAGATGATATATTTGACGTATTTCAGTATTCCACGCTGTCGTCAGATGATATATTTGACGTATTTCAGTATTCCACGCTGTAGTCAGATGATATATTTGACATATTTCAGTATTCCACGCGGTAGTCAGATGATATATTTGACATATTTCAGTATTCCACGCTATAGTCAGATGATATATTTGACATATTTCAGTATTCCACGCTGTAGTCAGATGATATATTTGACATATTTCAGTATTCCACGCGGTAGTCAGACGATATATTTGACATATTTCAGTATTCCACGCGGTAGTAAGATTATACATTTGACATATTTCAGTATGTCACGCGGTAGTCATCTTAGGTTCAAAGGACATAAGAAATTTCTATTGATTAACCATGTGGTTTCCGATGGGAAGATTGAAATGTGAAGCAAACTTACCTACAGACCGACGGACGGACGGACGATTGACGATGGATGCCATGTAATGCCAAAATCTAATAACGTGGGTACAAATGTGATTTTGTGATGATATGATTCAAACTTATGCGTGACAATCAAAGTTACCCATCTATTCCATATTTGTGATTGCCCTTTCTATTTTTACGTAATATCTGATAGCTAGTAGACATTACGTTAAAACAAATCAAATAAATTCTGTATGTGAAACTTAAACGACAACTTATCTTTGATTTCTCCATTAATCACGTTACTGTTGGTGTATATAAATTGTATTTTAGAGTATTATTGCATTATAGATTGAAATAATTCAGTTTGAATGCAATCTTGACGCAGGATCACATCCTATTTTGAGTTTCATTCTAATAGAGATAATATTTATTAAACACAGACATTTTATAAAAAAAAAATCTCTTAATAAACATGAAATGTACTTGAAATAAACATTTATTGTTAAACAGATTAGTTGCATTAAGTACCATTTTGGAATATATATCATACATGTATTCTGATGACAGATTGATTTGGTATATTAAGCAAGATTTAATCATATATCTCTAACTATTAATCTTTTAAATTTCATTAAATGTAAATATTCATTGATTAACATGAATAGCGACAAGGTGTCATAAAATTTCAACATCCGAGTTGTGACAAGGTGCCCTAAAATTACAACATCCGAGTTGTGACAAGGTGTCATAGAATTGCAACATCCGAGTTGTGACAAGGTGTCATAAAATTACAACATCCGAGTTGTGACAAGGTGTCGTAAAATTACAACATCCGAGTTGTGACAAGGTGTCATAAAATTACAGCATCCGAGTTGTGACAAGGTGTCGTAAAATTACAACATCCGAGTTGTGACAAGGTGTCGTAAAATTACAACATCCGAGTTGTGACAAGGTGTTATAAAATTACAACATCCGAGTTGTGACAAGGTGTCGTAAAATTACAACATCCGAGTTGTGACAAGGTGTCATAAAATTACAACATCCGAGTTGTGACAAGGTGTCGTAAAATTACAACATCCGAGTTGTGACAAGGTGCCCTAAAATTACAGCATCCGAGTTGTGACAAGGTGTCGTAAAATTACAACATCCGAGTTATAAGGTTAATAAAGAAAACGTTGATATCTAATTTAGTGAGGGCCCGGGTGGCTCAATGAGTTAGGTCGTTGGATTACCTAATAACTCATACAAGCCTATCACCAATACAGCGCCCGGCTTTGTAAATTACAAAAAAGGCTGCACTCGACTCGCAGCCGCAAGTGATAAAGTTTACCAGTTGCTTGCCTATGGTGGTGGTTCTCTCCGGTTTCTTCCACCTCTAAACTGATCGCCATGATATAGCTGAAGTATTGCTGAAAATGGCGTTAAACACCAAAAATCAAATCAATATAATTTAGTGGGCACGACGCGTTTCTGAAATAACCTTCATCATAATTGGGTGGATAGCCATATTAGTGAACAACCATTGTATATAAATAACAGCGGAGTGTTGTTTATATCTTAAAGCTCGTGAACAGTTGAGAAATAATCTGCAATTTCTTTACAGTTTAAAGGGATATTAAAATCGTAATTTTTTCATACCCAAAATTATTGTCGTTTTCCGTACTGACCTTCATAAAATGAAGATTAACACCGAGTTATGCTGCAAAAGATACGATTTTTTGACAAAAAAGACCCAAAACTATCGCTATCAGAATTATTGTCCTGGATGACAATATTCAAATCTATTCATATGGCCTTCTATGTGAACCCATCTTGAGCATGCGCACTGTTTAGAAACAATAAACAACATGTGGTTCTTGGGAAAAAGAGAAAGTGTTAACGCGTGGAAGAAAGCGGACTTTGACGGATTCAGAGAGAAAGATGAATAGAAGTGAAGTATCTTCCAAATGGAACAAATGCAGGATATATGTAGTGGATCAGTTGGACTGTTGGAACGAACTCAAGGAAGTGCTACGCGTCCAAACTCGCGCTGAATTTGCAAATATTTTGTTTGATAGGTAAGCCGAACATGTTTTTTCATTCTTTTCTCAATCGTTTTTCATATTTTATGAATTTATGATGATGCCTATGATCATTTGCGGTAGATATTATTCAATATATGTAATCTTGCACCTGGCAACAGCAAATTATTGTCAATGAATAGCATAAAACGGCCGTATTTGCGAGGTAAGCAAACACGAATTTTAACATCCATGCTGCAGCATCCGGGCTACTGGCATAAAAATAGATAATAATAGATTTGGCCTCGCTCAGGTCAGTGAATAATTAATTAGCTTCCAGCAACGATGGTCAGCTTTTTTATATCGAAAAAACAACGTTTCGTAGCGTATTCGCCAATAATGCGGTGTTTAATCTTCATTTTATGAAGGTCAGTACGGAAAACGACAATAATTTTGGGCATGAAAAAATTACGATTGTGGTAGACAATATCCCTTTAATTATTGAAACTTTACTTTTTGGCGATGATAACCTTAAATCTGAGGAACAAAATGCGCAAATTCTTAAATCAATGTAGTTGTACATCAAATAAACGAAACGTTTTACCTCACAGTGATCACACTTCGTATATTGAATTTACATATTTCCTTCTAAATTTGTGTAAATATTTTTTCCTTTGTTGTCTCTTTTTCCACGAATATGGAAATTCTGTATTGTTACGTAAAGGTATATTGAACTCAATATGTTATATAATTTCAAAAATCCTTTTTTTTTTTTTTTGCTCATTCTTTGTTATATAATGTAATTATTATAAGAATTTTAAGAAATTTTTTATTGTCATTACAGTGATTCATAAACAATAACATTAAAAAATAAAAATATAAATATTGTACGTTACAATGAACAAAACTGCCCATAAAGTATGTTTTTTTTTTTTAATTACTATAGTCTTATAAATTGAACTATGCTTTTTTTATGTATTTTTTTAACAATGTTTTTTTTTATTTCACTTGTCAGTAACACGACTAATACTCCAGTTGCTTGCCACTAGCAGAGCAGGAAGTGTCTACCCTTCCGGGGCACTTGTAATCACCACCGGTTTAAGTGAGGTTCATCTTGGTCAATTTTCTGTGTAGTATTTTGTGGGTTATTGTTTGTCTTTTTGTTCTTTTTCTTTTGACCATTGTGTTGCCTGTCCATTTTGGATTTATGTTTTCTGATTTATGTCTTCTGATTTATGTCTTCTGGTTTATGTCTTCTGGTTTATGTCTTCTGATTTATGTCTTCTGTTTTATGTCTTCTGGTTTATGTCTTCTGATTTATGTCGTCTGATTTATGTCTTCTGGTTTATGTCTTCTGATTTATGTCTTCTGGTTTATGTCTTCTGATTTATGTCTTCTGATTTATGTCTTCTGATTTATGTCTTCTGGTTTATGTCTTCTGATTTATGTCTTCTGATTTATGTCTTCTGATTTATGTCTTCTGGTTTGGTATCTTCAAGCTTCTTTTGTTGTATTTGAGCTTTGGTAAAAGTAGGATAATAATAATTTTGAGAAACTATCTGAAATAAAAGAAGGTTCAATAACAACTGTTTGTGAATTGACAAATACTTAATCTACAGTTGTGTGATGTGTTTAAATGTTCTGTGATATAGCGATTTGCTGGACCACATCAAAACATAGTTCACTGTCTTTCTTCAATCGAGATAGTTAAATGTAACTATCGAGAATGGAGAAATATGTCATCCACTGGTAGCAGGATGAGAATATGCTTTATCCTGCAATTTTGTGATCTTGAGTACTAATAAAGGGGGTCAAATAAACTTCAGTACCTAATAAAGCATTTCTGGTATCTGATTCATGCAGAGCGACAGAAAGAAATGGTAATAGTATAAGCGCTGACGTCACAGATGACACCATTGAAAACGATTATACCGACGCTTGTTTCAGCTATTTTTAGACAATTTGGCAGTTTGTTTTGTACTTTTTGATATTTCAGGATAAACACAATATATGCTCATAAAATTAATTTGCAGTCGTTGCGAAACAGTATAGAAAAGCTCGCCAAATGCTCAATTTTTTACATGTTTCTAAAGCTCGTACAAATAAATTTTATATTTTCTCACAAAGTATATATACATGTATATATATACTATATATATACATGTATATATATAGTATATTTAACCAACTTCATGACTGATTCATTTTGTAATGTTTTAATTAGAAATTATATTTTTTTTTATCAAGAAAACGTGACCTATCTATCTGAATATCATTTGATGATTAAAGGAACACGCTCTCAAAATCCTGGGTAGCATCATTGTTTCAAAACTGTTTTAAAATAAATTAATAGTTGAATACGCTTTTATATATTAATTGAAATGTTATTATGCATAAAGATTTGAAGATTGTATTTTTTTTTTAATATTCGTGTGCAATTAACAGTACAAACACAAATACATATACCATTGCTATGTCGTTGGTACGTTCAACCAGGAAATACAAAATATTTGTTTTATAAAAACAGGGGGGGGGGGGGGGTTAGAGGGGGGGATGAACCATTATTTTCTTATACATTCGATAAACATGATACTTAGATTTGAATATTGAGTTTCAAAAATAAACATGCATTTGAAAGAACCTGCGGAGAGCTACATATACATTTGTGCTGCTCTGCAGATAAAATATTAACACAACAAAGTATGCCGAAGAAGATCATAATGACTTATAAATATCCCCATTATAGTATATTCAAGTAATAGATAGTAAGGCTGAGACTAGACCTTCCGAAGCCATGTCATAAAGTCATTAAAAGGCTGGTAATATATAGTAAGGCTGAGACTAGACCTTCCAAAGCCATGTCATAAAGTCATTAAAAGGCTGGTAATATATAGTAAGGCCGAGACTAGACCTTCCAAAGCCATGTCATAAAGTCATTAAAAGGCTAGTAATATATAGTAAGGCTGAGACTAGACCTTCCGAAGCCATGTCATAAAGTCATTAAAAGGCTGGTAATATATAGTAAGGCTGAGACTAGACCTTCCAAAGCCATGTCATAAAGTCATTAAAAGGCTGGTAATATATAGTAAGGCCGAGACTAGACCTTCCAAAGCCATGTCATAAAGTCATTAAAAGGCTGGTAATATATAGTAAGGCTGAGACTAGACCTTCCAAAGCCATGTCATAAAGTCATTAAAAGGCTGGTAATATATAGTAAGGCCGAGACTAGACCTTCCGAAGCCATGTCATAAAGTCATTAAAAGGCTGGTAATATATAGTAAGGCTGAGACTAGACCTTCCAAAGCCATGTCATAAAGTCATTAAAAGGCTGGTAATATATAGTAAGGCCGAGACTAGACCTTCCGAAGCCATGTCATAAAGTCATTAAAAGGCTGGTAATATATAGTAAGGCTGAGACTAGACCTTCCGAAGCCATCTCATAAAGTCATTAAAAGGCCAGTAATATATAGTAAGGCCGAGACTAGACCTTCCGAAGCCATGTCATAAAGTCATTAAAAGGCTGGTAATATATAGTAAGGCTGAGACTAGACCTTCCAAAGCCATGTCATAAAGTCATTAAAAGGCTGGTAATATATAGTAAGGCCGAGACTAGACCTTCCGAAGCCATGTCATAAAGTCATTAAAAGGCTGGTAATATATAGTAAGGCTGAGACTAGACCTTCCGAAGCCATGTCATAAAGTCATTAAAAGGCTGGTAATATATAGTAAGGCCGAGACTAGACCTTCCGAAGCCATGTCATAAAGTCATTAAAAGGCTGGTAATATATAGTAAGGCCGAGACTAGACCTTCCGAAGCCATGTCATAAAGTCATTAAAAGGCCAGTAATATATAGTAAGGCCGAGACTAGACCTTCCGAAGCCATCTCATAAAGTCATTAAAAGGCCAGTAATATATAGTAAGGCCGAGACTAGACCTTCCGAAGCCATGTCATAAAGTCATTAAAAGGCTGGTAATATATAGTAAGGCCGAGACTAGACCTTCCGAAGCCATGTCATAAAGTCATTAAAAGGCTGGTAATATATAGTAAGGCCGAGACTAGACCTTCCGAGGCCATGTCATAAAGTCATTAAAAGGCTAGTAATATATAGTAAGGCCGAGACTAGACCTTCCGAAGCCATGTTATGAAGTCATTAGAAGGCTGGTAATATATAGTAAGGCTGAGACTAGACCTTCCGAAGCCATCTCATAAAGTCATTAAAAGGCTGGTAATATATAGTAAGGCTGAGACTAGACCTTCCGAAGCCATGTCATAAAGTCATTAAAAGGCTGGTAATATATAGTAAGGCTGAGACTAGACCTTCCGAAGCCATGTCATAAAGTCATTAAAAGACTGGTAATATATAGTAAGGCCGAGACTAGACCTTCCGAAGCCATGTCATAAAGTCATTAAAAGGCCAGTAATATATAGTAAGGCCGAGACTAGACCTTCCGAAGCCATCTCATAAAGTCATTAAAAGGCCAGTAATATATAGTAAGGCCGAGACTAGACCTTCCGAAGCCATGTCATAAAGTCATTAAAAGGCTGGTAATATATAGTAAGGCCGAGACTAGACCTTCCGAAGCCATGTCATAAAGTCATTAAAAGGCTAGTAATATATAGTAAGGCCGAGACTAGACCTTCCGAAGCCATGTTATGAAGTCATTAGAAGGCTGGTAATACATAGTAAGGCCGAAACTAGACCTACCTTAGCTATGTCATAAAGTCATTAAAAGGCTAGTAATACATCGTAAGGCTGAGACTAGACCTTCCGAAGCCATGTCATAAAGTCATCAAAAGGCTAGTAATATATAGTAAGGCCGAGACTAGACCTTCCGAAGCCATGTCATAAAGTCATCAAAAGGCTAGTAATATATAGTAAGGCCGAGACTAGACCTACCGAAGTCATGCAATAAAGTCATTAAAAGCAGGGGCGGATCCAGATGGGGACGCACCCGGCGCGCGTCCTCCTAAAATTGGAAAAAATATAATTTTTTGGCGTAAAATCGTGATTTTTCACACGAAATATCCCAAAAATGTTCACGCCTCCCTCCGCAATTGGAAAAAATATGATTTTTTGGCGTAAAATCGTGATTTTTCACACGAAATACCCCAAAAATTTTCGCGCCTCCCTCCGCTCGGTGCAATTTTTTTAAGTGCACCCCCCCTAACTTGAAATCCTGGATCCGCCCCTGAAAAGGCTAGTAATACATATATGTAATGCACTATACCAAATAATCCTGTACTTTTAATTATAACGATGCAATTATCCTAGTCAATCTTTTGTTGCTTGGTGTGCGATAGCGGCTTCAAATATCAATTTTACGTGATAAAATCTGAATGAAATTTAATTGTGCAGAAATTGATCTGTTTTAATTGTCATCCATTAACCATACCTTCTCATATCTTTCTGTGTACATATAACCAGATTTTTTTGTTTTGACGTAGCTAGCGATCTTGATTATGCACGATGAATTCAAAGATCAATGGATGTATCAAATTTCAATCCAGGTGAAATATTAATTAAATTTAAGAAAAACACAACATCACGAACTTTATTAAACTAGGTAAATCCATCAATAAATATACTAGAGAAATAAAAAGTGCACAGAAAATTACTTTGTTTAATAAACTCTATATAAATACATCAATAAATAAACCAGAGTAAAAAAGTCTATAGAAATTACTAGCAGGTAAATTCATCAATAATTATATTAGAAATAAAATGCACAGAAAATTACTTTATTTGTAAAACTAGGTAAATCCATCAACAAATATACTAGAGATATAAAAACTGCACAGAAAACTGCTTTATTTATGAAACTAGATAAATCTATCAATAAATATACTAGAGATATCAAAAGTGCATATAAAATTACTTTATTTATTAAACTGGGTAAATCCATCAACAAATGTACTAGAGAAATAAAAAATGCACAAAAAATTACTTTATCTATAAAACTATATATAAATACATCAATAAATATACCAGAGCAATACAAACATGTGCAGAAAATTACTGTATTTATTAAACTAGGTAAATCCATCAATAAGTATACTAGAGAAATAAAAAGTGCATATAAAATTACTTTATTTATTTAGCTGGGTAAATCCATCAACAAATATACTAGAGATATAAAAAGTGCACAGAAAATTACTTTATTTATTAAACTAGGTAAATCTATCAACAAATATACTAGAGATATAAAAAGTGCACAAAAAATTACTTTATGTATTAAACTAGGTAAATCCATCAACAAATATACTAGAGATATAAAAAGTGCACAGAAAATTACTTTATGTATTAAACTAGGTAAATCTATCAACAAATATACTAGAGATATAAAAAGTGCACAGAAAATTACTTTATTTATAAAACTATATATAAATACATCAATAAATATACCAGAGCTATAAAAACATGTGCAGAACATTACTGTATTTATTAAACTAGGTAAATCCATCAATAAGTATACTAGAGAAATAAAAAGTGCACAAAAATTACTTTATTTATGAAACTAAATATAAATACATCAATAAATATAATAGAGAAAAAAGTGCAGAAAATTACTGTATTTATTAAGCTAGGTAAATCCATCAATAAATGTACACTAGAAATAAGAAATGTGTAGAAAATTACTTTATTTATGAAACTAGGTAACTCCATCAATAAATATATACTAGAGATATAAAAAGTGCACAGAAAATTACTTCGTTTATTAAACTAGGTAAATCCATCGATAAGTATACTAGAGAAATAAAAAGTGTATATAAAATTACTTTATTGATTAAACTAGGTAAATCCATCAATAAATATACTAGAGATATAAAAAATAAAGTGCATAGAAAATTAATTTATTTATGAAACTAGGTAAATCCATCAATTAATATACTAAAGATATAAAAAGTGCATATAAAATTACTTTATTGATTAAACTAGGTAAATCCATCAATAAATATACTAGAGATATAAAAAATAAAGTGCATAGAAAATTAATTTATTTATGAAACTAGGTAAATCCATCAATTAATATACTAAAGATATAAAAAATAAAGTGCATAGAAAATTACTTTATTTATGAAACTAGGTAAATCTTATATACTAAAGATATAAAAAGTGCACAGAGAATTACTTTATTTATGAAACTAGGTAAATCCATCAATAAATATACTAGAGAAATAAAAAAAAGTGCACAAAAATTATTTTATTTATGAAACTAGGTAAATCCATCAACAAATATACTAGACAAATAAAAAGTGCATATAAAATTACTTTATTAAATCCATCAATAAATATACTAGAGAAAAAGTGCACAGAAAATTACTTTATTTATTAAACTAGGTAAATCCATCAATAAATATACATGTACTAGAGAAATAAAAACTGTACATAAAACTCATTTATTTTTTAAACTATATATAAATCCATCAATGAATATACTAGAGAAATAAAAAGTGCACAGAAAATTACTTTATTTATGAAACTAGATAAATCCATCGATAAATATAATAGAGATATAAAAAGTGCACAGAAAACTGCTTTATTTATGAAACTAGATAAATCTATTAGAAATCAAATCAAATGCACCGACAGTTATTTTATTTCTGGTTAATGCATTCCTCTGACGTCACACTAATATGGAGTATTTTTAATAATCTACAGTTTATTATTTTGTTCTCGGGTATATGAACTTTAACTTTTTACCAACATCTTTTAAGAATTTCGGGACTTGCGGGTTTCTTCACAGACAGAATATTTTCACCTAATTTAAGTTTATATTCAATTGTAGATAATGGTAGTGATCACACTGTTAAGATTCATAGCATTTTATCTTCAACTTGCTGAAACTTTAGACAGTGAGTATTTCTACAATGGACATGATAACAAAACAATGACACAAATCAAATGGGTCATTGTTTACATAAGCGTTAGAGAAAACCGAAGGAACAATCAAGAATGGACCATCCAGACGCTCCGACAATGTTGGGCATATAAGACATAGGACGAAGACAAACAATATACAACACAACACAAAAAACTAAAAAGATGAGGAAGACGGGCTCACTTAATATCCGGGGATGACCCCAGGTTATCCCGAGGAGTAATCAGTTCTCCATTCTGATAAGTCACCCTCCATGTCAGTCACTACTATACGCATCAGCACTCCTACAGACAACTAGGGGCAAAGACGAGACCAACATCGTTTTTAAATTAAGTGTCATAGATTTCAGTGGTAGAGTATGATAGGATTTAACACCAAAAACAGCGTATATATAAATATAAAAACATAGATATCTAAATTGTATATTAATTGGCATTTATCATAAGTAATATCAAAACAATTCGTTAGAGATATATAGTCAGAGTGTTGTTATTTAAAGTGCATTACATGATGCAGTTTTCATATTTTATAGTCTTTTTATTTAAACTGATAGTAAACAAACATGCTTCTAAAAATGATGAGACGTGGATGGGCAACATAAACTATAAAAAAAAATCATGTATGTTCATATACGTCTGTATATATCTAAGTATGTTATTATTTCAGATAGCAACTATTTGTGTCGTTATCAGTATCATTATACAGCCATGTCATGGGCGTCCGCACGTGCAGTATGTGAGAGTACAAATAGAACATTGCTAAAGATAGACAGTAGTGGTGAAATGACAAATATAACTAATGTTATTATGCCACACGTAGAGAAGGTAAAACGAGACCTAGTTACTATCAGGTAAATATTTACGGTAATAGACAGTAGTGCTGAAATGACAAATATATCTAATGTTATTATGCCACACGTAGAGATGGTAATATTTACGGTAATAGACAGTAGTGATGAAATGACAAATATAACTAATGTTATCATGCCACACATAGAGATGGTAATATTTCCGGTAATAGACAATAGTGATGAAATGACAAATATAACTAATGTTATCATGTTACACGTAGAGATGGTAAGACCAGACCTAGTTACTATCCGGTACATACTGTTATTCCTATTCGTTGAAAGGTGGAAGCATTTTTGTGTCCTTTTCTTATTTCATTTTTTATACATCGCTTCACTTTTATATTTCCAATATAAGAGCACAGTACCAGAGACTTTCCTAAAGAACAACAGCAATTCAAACACAAAGGCATACCAAAAGGAACACAAGCAAAATGAGATGGAAACTAGGCCTTGTCGTGATAAACTTTCAAATAAGACTTTCTATTCTGATACTCAAGAACTGACCAATCAGAACTCTGCAATCAGTTGAAGATATATTGATTTAAGATACAGTTTATCAAGGATAAAATAAATATTAAGAAATGAAACTTAAATGTTATTACTGGCTAAATCAGACATTTTGGTTAGATGATTTTGGGGCATGCGCTTCATGACGTAATATGATATAAATGTCCTGATATAATTGCAAGCTAGAACTACTAATTATACCAGTAGATTGATTCTATTAATAGCAAATATGATGTGTCAGATTTGAACTTTTCAGCTTTGTTAATTACGTCTTCATGGAAACATGAAAGGAAATACTCTCTTTGATAATATCTCTACATGTAGTATTGTATTCATATGGAAGATCTTTATAGCGGTAATAAAAGTTGGTGAACGTTTTCAATAATTTATGAAAACGGTATCGTTGTAAGAGTTTTTCCGTTATCACGAAATTACGCTCATCTTTTTAGTTTCTTTGTTGTGTTTTCCGTATCTTGTATCTTGATTCCTCCCATCTTTTTAGTTTCTTTGTTGAGTTTTCCGTGTCTTGTGTCTCTTGGTTGTCCACTCTTGATTCATCTCATCTTTTTAGTTTCTTTGTTGAGTTTTCCGTGTCTTGTGTCTCTTGATTCCTCCCATCTTTTTAGTTTCTTTGTTGAGTTTTCCGTATCTTGTGTCTCCTGGTTGTCCACTCTTGATTCCTCTCATCTTTTTAGTTTCTTTGTTGAGTTTTCCGTGTCTTGTGTCTCTTGGTTGTCCACTCTTGATTCCTCTCATCTTTTTAGTTTCTTTGTTGTGTTTTCCGTGTCTTGTGTCTCTTGATTCCTCCCATCTTTTTAGCTTCTTTGTTGACTTTTCCGTTTCTTGTGTCTCTTGATTGTCCACTCTTGATTCATCTCATCTTTTTAGTTTCTTTGTTGAGTTTTCCGTGTCTTGTGTCTCTTGATTGTCCACTCTTGATTCCTCCCATCTTTTTAGCTTCTTTGTTGAGTTTTCCGTGTCTTGTGTCTCTTGATTGTCCACTCTTGATTCATCTCATCTTTTTAGTTTCTTTGTAGAGTTTTCCGTGTCTTGTGTCTCTTGATTGTCCACTCTTGATTCCTCCCATCTTTTAAGTTTCTTTGTAGAGTTTTCCGTGTCTTGTGTCTCTTGATTATCCACTCTTGATTCCTCCCATCTTTATAGTTTCTTTGTTGAGTTTTCCGTGTCTTGTGTCTCTTGATTGTCCACTCTTGATTCATCTCATCTTTTTAATTTCTTTGTTGAGTTTTCCGTGTCTTGTGTCTCTTGGTTGTCCTCTCTTGATTCCTCCAATCTTTTTAGTTTCTTTGTTGTGTTTTCCGTATCTTGTGTCTCTTGATTGTCCACTCTTGATTCATCTCATCTTTTTAGTTTCTTTGCTGAGTTTTCCGTGTCTTGTGTCTCTTGATTGTCCACTCTTGATTCATCTCATCTTTTTAGTTTCTTTGTTGAGTTTTTCGTGTCTTGTGTCTCTTGATTGTCCACTATTGATTCATCTCATCTTTTTAGTTTCTTTGTTGTGTTTTCCGTGTCTTGTGTCTCTTGATTTTCCACTCTTGATTCCTCCCATCTTTTTAGTTTCTTTGTTGTATTTTCCGTGTCTTGTGTCTCTTGATTGTCCACTCTTGATTCCTCCCATCTTTTTAGTTTCTTTGTTGTGTTTTCCGTATCATGTGTCTCTTGATTGTCCACTCTTGATTCATTTCATCTTTTTAGTTTCTTTGTTGTGTTTTCCGTGTCTTGTGTCTCTTGATTGTCCACTCTTGATTCATCTCATCTTTTTAGTTTTTTTGTTGAGTTTTCCGTGTCTTGTGTCTCTTGATTCCTCCCATCTTTATAGTTTCTTTGTTGAGTTTTTCGTGTCTTGTGTCTCTTGATTGTCCACTCTTGATTCATCTCATCTTTTTAGTTTCTTTGTTGAGTTTTCCGTGTCTTGTGTCTCTTGGTTGTCCTCTCTTGATTCCTTCAATCTTTTTAGTTTTTTTGTTGTGTTTTCCGTGTCTTGTGTCTCTTGATTGTCCACTCATGATTCATCTCATCTTGTTAGTTTCTTTGTTGTGTTTTCCGTGTCTTGTGTCTCTTTGTTGTCCATTCTTGATTCCTCCCATCTTTTTAATTTCTTTGTTGTGTTTTCCGTGTCTTGTGTCTCTTGATTGTCCACTCTTGATTCATCTCATCTTTTTAGTTTCTTTGTTGAGTTTTCCGTGTCTTGTGTCTCTTGATTGTCCACTCTTGATTCATCTCATCTTTTTAGTTTCTTTGTTGAGTTTTCCGTGTCTTGTGTCTCTTGATTGTCCACTATTGATTCATCTCATCTTTTTAGTTTCTTTGTTGTGTTTTCCGTGTCTTGTGTCTCTTGATTGTCCACTCATGATTCATCTCATCTTGTTAGTTTCTTTGTTGTGTTTTCCGTGTCTTGTGTCTCTTTGTTGTCCATTCTTGATTCCTCCCATCTTTTTAATTTCTTTGTTGTGTTTTCCGTGTCTTGTGTCTCTTGATTGTCCACTATTGATTCATCTCATCTTTTTAGTTTCTTTGTTGTGTTTTCCGTGTCTTGTGTCTCTTGATTTTCCACTCTTGATTCTTCCATCTTTTTAGTTTCTTTGTTGTATTTTCCGTGTCTTGTGTCTCTTGATTGTCCACTCTTGATTCATCTCATCTTTTTAGTTTCTTTGTTGTGTTTTCCGTGTCTTGTGTCTCTTGATTTTCCACTCTTGATTCCTCCCATCTTTTTAGTTTCTTTGTTGTGTTTTCCGTGTCTTGTGTCTCTTGATTGTCCACTCTTGATTCCTCCCATCTTTTTAGTTTCTTTGTTGTGTTTTCCGTGTCTTGTGTCTCTTGATTGTCCACTCTTGATTCATCTCATCTTTTTAGTTTCTTTGTTGTGTTTTCCGTGTCTTGTGTCTCTTGATTGTCCACTCTTGATTCATCTCATCTTTTTAGTTTCTTTGTTGTGTTTTCCGTGTCTTGTGTCTCTTGATTGTCCACTCTTGATTTATCTCATCTTTTTAGTTTCTTTGTTGTGTTTTCCGTGTCTTGTTTCTCTTGATTTTCCACTCTTGATTCCTCCCATCTTTTTAGTTTCTTTGTTGTGTTTTCCGTGTCTTGTGTCTCTTGATTGTCCACTCTTGATTCCTCTCATCTTTTTAGTTTCTTTGTTGAGTTTTCCGTGTCTTGTGTCTCTTGGTTGTCCACTCTTGATTCCTCCCATCTTTTTAATTTCTTGTTGTGTTTTCCGTGTCATGTGTCTCTTGATTGTCCACTATTGATTCATCTCATCTTTTTAGTTTCTTTGTTGAGTTTTCCGTGTCTTGTGTCTCTTGGTTGTCCACTCTTGATTCCTCCCATCTTTTTAATTTCTTTGTTGTGTTTTCCGTGTCTTGTGTCTCTTGATTATCCACTCTTGATTCATCTCATCTTTTTAGTTTCTTTGTTGTGTTTTCCGTGTCTTGTGTCTCTTGATTTTCCACTCTTGATTCCTCCCATCTTTTTAGTTTCCTTGTTGAGTTTTCGGTGTTTTGTGTCTCTTGATTGTCCACTCTTGATTCATCTCATCTTTTTAATTCTTTGTTGAGTTTTCCGTGTCTTGTGTCTCTTGATTGTCCATGTTTGATTCCTCCCATCTTTTTAGTTTCTTTGTTGTGTTTTCCGTATCATGTGTCTCTTGATTGTCCACTCTTGATTCATTTCATCTTTTTAGTTTCTTTGTTGTGTTTTCCGTGTCTTGTGTCTCTTGATTGTCCACTCTTGATTTATCTCATCTTTTTAGTTTCTTTGTTGAGTTTTCCGTGTCTTGTGTCTCTTGATTCCTCCCATCTTTATAGTTTCTTTGTTGTGTTTTCCGTATCGTGTGTCTCTTGATTGTCCACTCTTGATTCATCTCATCTTTTTAGTTTCTTTGTTGTGTTTTCTGTATCTTGTGTCTCTTGATTGTCCACTCTTGATTCATCTCATCTTTTTAGTTTCTTTGTTGAGTTTTCCGTGTCTTGTGTCTCTTGATTGTCCACTCTTGGTTCATCTCATCTTTTTAGTTTCTTTGTTGAGTTTTCCGTGTCTTGTGTCTCTTGATTGTCCACTCTTGATTCATCTCATCTTTTTAGTTTCTTTGTTGAGTTTTCCGTGTCTTGTGTCTCTTGATTGTCCACTCTTGGTTCATCTCATCTTTTTAGTTTCTTTGTTGAGTTTTCCGTGTCTTGTGTCTCTTGATTGTCCACTCTTGATTCATCTCATCTTTTTAGTTTCTTTGTTGAGTTTTCCGTGTCTTGTGTCTCTTGATTGTCCACTATTGATTCATCTCATCTTTTTAGTTTCTTTGTTGTGTTTTCCGTGTCTTGTGTCTCTTGATTGTCCACTCATGATTGATCTCATCTTGTTAGTTTCTTTGATTTGTATTCCGTGTCTTGTGTCTCTTGGTTGTCCATTCTTGATTCCTCCCATCTTTTTAATTTCTTTGTTGTGTTTTCCGTGTCTTGTGTCTCTTGATTGTCCACTCTTGGTTCATCTCATCTTTTTAGTTTCTTTGTTGTGTTTTCCGTGTCTTGTGTCTCTTGATTTTCCACTCTTGATTCCTCCCATCTTTGTAGTTTCTTTGTTGTGTTTTCCGTGTCTTGTGTCTCTTGATTGTCCACTCTTGATTCCTCCCATCTTTTTAGTTTCTTTGTTGTGTTTTCCGTGTCTTGTGTCTCTTGATTGTCCACTCTTGATTCATCTCATCTTTTTAGTTTCTTTGTTGTGTTTTCCGTGTCTTGTGTCTCTTGATTGTCCACTCTTGATTCATCTCATCTTTTTAGTTTCTTTGTTGTGTTTTCCGTGTCTTGTGTCTCTTGATTGTCCACTCTTGATTTATCTCATCTTTTTAGTTTCTTTGTTGTGTTTTCCGTGTCTTGTTTCTCTTGATTTTCCACTCTTGATTCCTCCCATCTTTTTAGTTTCTTTGTTGTGTTTTCCGTGTCTTGTGTCTCTTGATTGTCCACTCTTGATTCCTCTCATCTTTTTAGTTTCTTTGTTGAGTTTTCCGTGTCTTGTGTCTCTTGGTTGTCCACTCTTGATTCCTCCCATCTTTTTAATTTCTTGTTGTGTTTTCCGTGTCATGTGTCTCTTGATTGTCCACTATTGATTCATCTCATCTTTTTAGTTTCTTTGTTGAGTTTTCCGTGTCTTGTGTCTCTTGGTTGTCCACTCTTGATTCCTCCCATCTTTTTAATTTCTTTGTTGTGTTTTCCGTGTCTTGTGTCTCTTGATTATCCACTCTTGATTCATCTCATCTTTTTAGTTTCTTTGTTGTGTTTTCCGTGTCTTGTATCTCTTGATTTTCCACTCTTGATTCCTCCCATCTTTTTAGTTTCTTTGTTGAGTTTTCGGTGTCTTGTGTCTCTTGATTGTCCACTCTTGATTCATCTCATCTTTTTAATTCTTTGTTGAGTTTTCCGTGTCTTGTGTCTCTTGATTGTCCATGTTTGATTCCTCCCATCTTTTTAGTTTCTTTGTTGTGTTTTCCGTATCATGTGTCTCTTGATTGTCCACTCTTGATTCATTTCATCTTTTTAGTTTCTTTGTTGAGTTTTCCGTGTCTTGTGTCTCTTGATTGTCCACTCTTGGTTCATCTCATCTTTTTAGTTTCTTTGTTGAGTTTTCCGTGTCTTGTGTCTCTTGATTGTCCACTCTTGAATCATCTCATCTTTTTAGTTTCTTTGTTGAGTTTTCCGTGTCTTGTGTCTCTTGATTGTCCACTATTGATTCATCTCATCTTTTTAGTTTCTTTGTTGTGTTTTCCGTGTCTTGTGTCTCTTGATTGTCCACTCATGATTGATCTCATCTTGTTAGTTTCTTTGTTTTGTTTTCCGTGTCTTGTGTCTCTTGGTTGTCCATTCTTGATTCCTCCCATCTTTTTAATTTCTTTGTTGTGTTTTCCGTGTCTTGTGTCTCTTGATTGTCCACTATTGATTCATCTCATCTTTTTAGTTTCTTTGTTGTATTTTCCGTGTCTTGTGTCTCTTGATTGTTCACTCTTGATTCATCTCATCTTTTTAGTTTCTTTGTTGTGTTTTCCGTGTCTTGTGTCTCTTGATTGTCCACTCATGATTGATCTCATCTTGTTAGTTTCTTTGTTTTGTATTCCGTGTCTTGTGTCTCTTGGTTGTCCATTCTTGATTCCTCCCATCTTTTTAATTTCTTTGTTGTGTTTTCCGTGTCTTGTGTCTCTTGATTGTCCACTCTTGGTTCATCTCATCTTTTTAGTTTCTTTGTTGTGTTTTCCGTGTCTTGTGTCTCTTGATTTTCCACTCTTGATTCCTCCCATCTTTTTAGTTTCTTTGTTGTGTTTTCCGTGTCTTGTGTCTCTTGATTGTCCACTCTTGATTCCTCCAATCTTTTTAGTTTCTTTGTTGTGTTTTCCGTGTCTTGTGTCTCTTGATTGTCCACTCTTGATTCATCTCATCTTTTTAGTTTCTTTGTTGTGTTTTCCGTGTCTTGTGTCTCTTGATTGTCCACTCTTGATTCATCTCATCTTTTTAGTTTCTTTGTTGTGTTTTCCGTGTCTTGTGTCTCTTGATTGTCCACTCTTGATTTATCTCATCTTTTTAGTTTCTTTGTTGTGTTTTCCGTGTCTTGTTTCTCTTGATTTTCCACTCTTGATTCCTCCCATCTTTTTAGTTTCTTTGTTGTGTTTTCCGTGTCTTGTGTCTCTTGATTGTCCACTCTTGATTCCTCTCATCTTTTTAGTTTCTTTGTTGAGTTTTCCGTGTCTTGTGTCTCTTGGTTGTCCACTCTTGATTCCTCCCATCTTTTTAATTTCTTGTTGTGTTTTCCGTGTCATGTGTCTCTTGATTGTCCACTATTGATTCATCTCATCTTTTTAGTTTCTTTGTTGAGTTTTCCGTGTCTTGTGTCTCTTGGTTGTCCACTCTTGATTCCTCCCATCTTTTTAATTTCTTTGTTGTGTTTTCCGTGTCTTGTGTCTCTTGATTATCCACTCTTGATTCATCTCATCTTTTTAGTTTCTTTGTTGTGTTTTCCGTGTCTTGTATCTCTTGATTTTCCACTCTTGATTCCTCCCATCTTTTTAGTTTCTTTGTTGAGTTTTCGGTGTCTTGTGTCTCTTGATTGTCCACTCTTGATTCATCTCATCTTTTTAATTCTTTGTTGAGTTTTCCGTGTCTTGTGTCTCTTGATTGTCCATGTTTGATTCCTCCCATCTTTTTAGTTTCTTTGTTGTGTTTTCCGTATCATGTGTCTCTTGATTGTCCACTCTTGATTCATTTCATCTTTTTAGTTTCTTTGTTGTGTTTTCCGTGTCTTGTGTCTCTTGATTGTCCACTCTTGATTTATCTCATCTTTTTAGTTTCTTTGTTGAGTTTTCCGTGTCTTGTGTCTCTTGATTCCTCCCATCTTTATAGTTTCTTTGTTGAGTTTTCCGTGTCTTGTGTCTCTTGATTGTCCACTCTTGATTCATCTCATCTTTTTAGTTTCTTTGTTGTGTTTTCCGTGTCTTGTGTCTCTTGGTTGTCCTCTCTTGATTCCTCCCATCTTTTTAGTTTTTTTGTTGTGTTTTCCGTATCGTGTGTCTCTTGATTGTCCACTCTTGATTCATCTCATCTTTTTAGTTTCTTTGTTGTGTTTTCCGTATCTTGTGTCTCTTGATTGTCCACTCTTGATTCATCTCATCTTTTTAGTTTCTTTGTTGAGTTTTCCGTGTCTTGTGTCTCTTGATTGTCCACTCTTGGTTCATCTCATCTTTTTAGTTTCTTTGTTGAGTTTTCCGTGTCTTGTGTCTCTTGATTGTCCACTCTTGATTCATCTCATCTTTTTAGTTTCTTTGTTGAGTTTTCCGTGTCTTGTGTCTCTTGATTGTCCACTCTTGGTTCATCTCATCTTTTTAGTTTCTTTGTTGAGTTTTCCGTGTCTTGTGTCTCTTGATTGTCCACTCTTGAATCATCTCATCTTTTTAGTTTCTTTGTTGAGTTTTCCGTGTCTTGTGTCTCTTGATTGTCCACTATTGATTCATCTCATCTTTTTAGTTTCTTTGTTGTGTTTTCCGTGTCTTGTGTCTCTTGATTGTCCACTCATGATTGATCTCATCTTGTTAGTTTCTTTGTTTTGTTTTCCGTGTCTTGTGTCTCTTGGTTGTCCATTCTTGATTCCTCCCATCTTTTTAATTTCTTTGTTGTGTTTTCCGTGTCTTGTGTCTCTTGATTGTCCACTATTGATTCATCTCATCTTTTTAGTTTCTTTGTTGTATTTTCCGTGTCTTGTGTCTCTTGATTGTTCACTCTTGATTCATCTCATCTTTTTAGTTTCTTTGTTGTGTTTTCCGTGTCTTGTGTCTCTTGATTGTCCACTCATGATTGATCTCATCTTGTTAGTTTCTTTGTTTTGTTTTCCGTGTCTTGTGTCTCTTGGTTGTCCATTCTTGATTCCTCCCATCTTTTTAATTTCTTTGTTGTGTTTTCAGTGTCTTGTGTCTCTTGATTGTCCACTATTGATTCATCTCATCTTTTTAGTTTCTTTGTTGTGTTTTCCGTGTCTTGTGTCTCTTGATTTTCCACTCTTGATTCCTCCCATCTTTTTAGTTTCTTTGTTGAGTTTTCCGTGTCTTGTGTCTCTTGATTGTCCACTCTTGATTCCTCCCATCTTTTTAGTTTCTTTGTTGTGTTTTCCGTGTCTTGTGTCTCTTGATTGTCCACTCTTGATTCATCTCATCTTTTTAGTTTCTTTGTTGTGTTTTCCGTGTCTTGTGTCTCTTGATTGTCCACTCTTGATTCATCACATCTTTTTAGCTTCTTTGTTGTGTTTTCCGTGTCTTGTGTCTCTTGATTGTCCACTCTTGATTTATCTCATCTTTTTAGTTTCTTTGTTGAGTTTTCCGTGTCTTGTGTCTCTTGATTGTCCACTCTTGATTCCTCCCATCTTTTTAGCTTCTTTGTTGAGTTTTCCGTGTCTTGTGTCTCTTGATTGTCCACTCTTGATTCATCTCATCTTTTTAGTTTCTTTGTAGAGTTTTCCGTGTCTTGTGTCTCTTGATTGTCCACTCTTGATTTCTCCCATCTTTTTAGTTTCTTTGTAGAGTTTTCCGTGTCTTGTGTCTCTTGATTATCCACTCTTGATTCCTCCCATCTTTATAGTTTCTTTGTTGAGTTTTCCGTGTCTTGTGTCTCTTGATTGTCCACTCTTGATTCATCTCATCTTTTTAGTTTCTTTGTTGAGTTTTTCGTGTCTTGTGTCTCTTGGTTGTCCTCTCTTGATTCCTCCAATCTTTTTAGTTTCTTTGTTGTGTTTTCCGTATCTTGTGTCTCTTGATTGTCCACTCTTGATTCATCTCATCTTTTTAGTTTCTTTGTTGAGTTTTTCGTGTCTTGTGTCTCTTGATTGTCCACTCTTGATTCATCTCATCTTTTTAGTTTCTTTGTTGAGTTTTCCGTGTCTTGTGTCTCTTGATTGTCCACTATTGATTAATCACATCTTTTTAGTTTCTTTGTTGTGTTTTCCGTGTCTTGTGTCTCTTGATTGTCCACTCTTGATTCATCTCATCTTGTTAGTTTCTTTGTTGTGTTTTCCGTGTCTTGTGTCTCTTGGTTGTCCATTCTTGATTCCTCCCATCTTTTTAATTTCTTTGTTGTGTTTTCCGTGTCTTGTGTCTCTTGATTGTCCACTATTGATTCATCTCATCGTTTTAGTTTCTTTGTTGTGTTTTCCGTGTCTTGTGTCTCTTGATTTTCCACTCTTGATTCCTCCCATCTTTTTAGTTTCTTTGTTGTATTTTCCGTGTCTTGTGTCTCTTGATTGTCCACTCTTGATTCATCTCATCTTTTTAGTTTCTTTGTTGTGTTTTCGTGTCTTGTGTCTCTTGATTTTCCACTCGTGATTCCTCCCATCTTCTTAGTTTCTTTGTTGTGTTTTCCGTGTCTTGTGTCTCTTGATTGTCCACTCTTGATTCATCTCATCTTTTTAGTTTCTTTGTTGTTTTTTCGTGTCTTGTGTCTCTTGATTTTCCACTCTTGATTCCTCCCATCTTTTTAGTTTCTTTGTTGAGTTTTCCGTGTCTTGTGTCTCTTGATTGTTCACTCTTGATTCATCTCATCTTTTTAATTCTTTATTGAGTTTTCCGTGTCTTGTGTCTCTTGATTGTACACTCTTGATTCCTCTCATCTTTTTAGTTTCTTTGTTGTGTTTTCCGTGTCTTGTGTCTCTTGATTGTCCACTCTTGATTCATCTCATCTTTTTAGTTTCTTTGTTGTGTTTTCCGTGTCTTGTGTCTCTTGATTGTCCACTCTTGATTCCTCTCATCTTTTTAGTTTCTTTGTTGTGTTTTCCGTGTCTTGTGTCTCTTGATTGTCCACTCTTGATTCATCTCATCCTTTTAGTTTCTTTGTTGTGTTTTTGTGTCTTGTGTCTCTTGATTTTCCACTCTTGATTCATCTCATCTTTTTAGTTTCTTTGTTGTATTTTCCGTGTCTTGTGTCTCTTGATTGTCCACTCTTGATTCCTCTCATCTTTTTAGTTTCTTTGTTGTGTTTTCCGTGTCTTGTGTCTCTTTATTGTCCACTCTTGATTCATCTCATCTTTTTAGTTTCTTTGTTGAGTTTTCCGTGTCTTGTGTCTCTTGGTTGTCCACTCTAGATTCCTCCCATCTTTTTTAATTTCTTTGTTGTGTTTTCCGTGTCTTGTGTCTCTTGATTGTCCACTATTGATTCATCTCATCTTTTTAATTTCTTTGTTGTGTTTTCCGTGTCTTGTGTCTCTTGATTGTCCATTCTTGATTCATCTCATCTTTTTAGTTTCTTTGTTGTTTTTTCGTGTCTTGTGTCTCTTGATTTTCCACTCTTGATTCCTCCCATCATTTTAGTTTCTTTGTTGAGTTTTCCGTGTCTTGTGTCTCCTGATTGTTCACTCTTGATTCATCTCATCTTTTTAATTCTTTATTGAGTTTTCCGTGTCTTGTGTCTCTTGATTGTCCACTCTTGATTCCTCTCATCTTTTTAGTTTCTTTGTTGTGTTTTCCGTGTCTTGTGTCTCTTGATTGTCCACTCTTGATTCATCTCATCTTTTTAGTTTCTTTGTTGTGTTTTCCGTGTCTTGTGTCTCTTGATTGTCCACTCTTGATTCATCTCATCTTTTTAGTTTCTTTGTTGTGTTTTCCGTGTCTTGTGTCTCTTGATTTTCCACTCTTGATTCCTCCCATCTTTTTAGTTTCTTTGTTGTGTTTTCCGTGTCTTGTGTCTCTTGATTGTCCACTCTTGATTCATCTCATCTTTTTAGTTTCTTTGTTGAGTTTTCCGTGTCTTGTGTCTCTTGGTTGTCCACTCTTGATTCCTCCCATCTTTTTAGTTTCTTTGTTGTGTTTTCCGTGTCTTGTGTCTCTTGATTGTCCACTCTTGATTCATCTCATCTTTTTAGTTTCTTTGTTGAGTTTTCCGTGTCTTGTGTCTCTTGATTTTCTACTCTTGATTCATCTCATCTTTTTAGTTTCTTTGTTGTGTTTTCCGTGTCTTGTGTCTCTTGATTTTCCACTCTTGATTCCTCCCATCTTTTTAGTTTCTTTGTTGAGCTTTCGGTGTCTTGTGTCTCTTGATTGTCCACTCTTGATTCATCTCATCTTTTTAATTCTTTGTTGAGTTTTCCGTGTCTTGTGTCTCTTGATTGTCCACTCTTGATTCATCTCATCTTTTTAGTTTCTTTGTTGTGTTTTCCGTATCATGTGTCTCTTGATTGTCCACTCTTGATTCATCTCATCTTTTTAGTTTCTTTGTTGTGTTTTCGTGTCTTGTGTCTCTTGATTTTCCACTATTGATTCCTCCCATCTTTTTAGCTTCTTTGTTGAGTTTTCCGTGTCTTGTGTCTCTTGATTGTCCACTCTTGATTCATCTCATCTTTTTAGTTTCTTTGTAGAGTTTTCCGTGTCTTGCGTCTCTTGATTGTCCACTCTTGATTCCTCCCATCTTTTTAGTTTCTTTGTTGTGTTTTCCGTGTCTTGTTTCTCTTGATTGTCCACTCTTGATTCCTCTCATCTTTTTAGTTTCTTTGTTGTGTTTTCCGTGTCTTGTGTCTCTTGATTGTCCACTCTTGATTCATCTCATCTTTTTAGCTTCTTTGTTGTGTTTTCCGTGTCTTGTGTCTCTTGATTGTCCACTCTTGATTTATCTCATCTTTTTAGTTTCTTTGTTGAGTTTTCCGTGTCTTGTGTCTCTTGATTGTCCACTCTTGATTCCTCCCATCTTTTTAGCTTCTTTGTTGAGTTTTCCGTGTCTTGTGTCTCTTGATTGTCCACTCTTGATTCATCTCATCTTTTTAGTTTCTTTGTAGAGTTTTCCGTGTCTTGTGTCTCTTGATTGTCCACTCTTGATTTCTCCCATCTTTTTAGTTTCTTTGTAGAGTTTTCCGTGTCTTGTGTCTCTTGATTATCCACTCTTGATTCCTCCCATCTTTATAGTTTCTTTGTTGAGTTTTCCGTGTCTTGTGTCTCTTGATTGTCCACTCTTGATTCATCTCATCTTTTTAGTTTCTTTGTTGAGTTTTCCGTGTCTTGTGTCTCTTGGTTGTCCTCTCTTGATTCCTCCAATCTTTTTAGTTTCTTTGTTGTGTTTTCCGTATCTTGTGTCTCTTGATTGTCCACTCTTGATTCATCTCATCTTTTTAGTTTCTTTGCTGAGTTTTCCGTGTCTTGTGTCTCTTGATTGTCCACTCTTGATTCATCTCATCTTTTTAGTTTCTTAGTTGAGTTTTTCGTGTCTTGTGTCTCTTGATTGTCCACTCTTGATTCATCTCATCTTTTTAGTTTCTTTGTTGAGTTTTCCGTGTCTTGTGTCTCTTGATTGTCCACTATTGATTAATCTCATCTTTTTAGTTTCTTTGTTGTATTTTCCGTGTCTTGTGTCTCTTGATTGTCCACTCTTGATTCATCTCATCTTTTTAGTTTCTTTGTTGTGTTTTCCGTGTCTTGTGTCTCTTGATTGTCCACTCATGATTCATCTCATCTTTTTAGTTTCTTTGTTGTGTTTTCCGTGTCTTGTGTCTCTTTGTTGTCCTCTCTTGATTTCTCCCATCTTTTTAGTTTCTTTGTAGAGTTTTCCGTGTCTTGTGTCTCTTGATTATCCACTCTTGATTCATCTCATCTTTTTAGTTTCTTTGTTGAGTTTTCCGTGTCTTGTGTCTCTTGATTGTCCACTCTTGATTCATCTCATCTTTTTAGTTTCTTTGTTGAGTTTTCCGTGTCTTGTGTCTCTTGGTTGTCCTCTCTTGATTCCTCCAATCTTTTTAGTTTCTTTGTTGTGTTTTCCGTATCTTGTGTCTCTTGATTGTCCACTCTTGATTCATCTCATCTTTTTAGTTTCTTTGTTGAGTTTTCCGTGTCTTGTGTCTCTTGATTGTCCACTATTGATTAATCTCATCTTTTTAGTTTCTTTGTTGTATTTTCCGTGTCTTGTGTCTCTTGATTGTCCACTCTTGATTCATCTCATCTTTTTAGTTTCTTTGTTGTGTTTTCCGTGTCTTGTGTCTCTTGATTGTCCACTCATGATTCATCTCATCTTTTTAGTTTCTTTGTTGTGTTTTCCGTGTCTTGTGTCTCTTTGTTGTCCTCTCTTGATTCCTCCCATCTTTTTAATTTCTTTGTTGTGTTTTCCGTGTCTTGTGTCTCTTGATTGTCCACTCTTGATTCATCTCATCTTTTTAGTTTCTTTGTTGTGTTTTCCGTGTCTTGTGTCTCTTGATTTTCCACTCTTGATTCCTCCCATCTTTTTAGTTTCTTTGTTGAGTTTTCGGTGTCTTGTGTCTCTTGATTGTCCACTCTTGATTCATCTCATTTTTTTAATTCTTTGTTGAGTTTTCCGTGTCTTGTGTCTCTTGATTGTCCACTCTTGATTCCTCCCATCTTTTTAGTTTCTTTGTTGTTTTTTCCGTATCATGTGTCTCTTGATTGTCCACTCTTGATTCATTTCATCTTTTTAGTTTCTTTGTTGTGTTTTCCGTGTCTTGTGTCTCTTGATTGTCCACTCTTGATTCATCTCATCTTTTTAGTTTTTTTGTTGAGTTTTCCGTGTCTTGTGTCTCTTGGTTGTCCTCTCTTGATTCCTCCCATCTTTTTAGTTTCTTTGTAGAGTTTTCCGTGTCTTGTGTCTCTTGATTCCTCCCATCTTTATAGTTTCTTTGTTGAGTTTTTCGTGTCTTGTGTCTCTTGATTGTCCACTCTTGATTCATCTCATCTTTTTAGTTTCTTTGTTGAGTTTTCCGTGTCTTGTGTCTCTTGGTTGTCCTCTCTTGATTCCTCCCATCTTTTTAGTTTTTTTGTTGTGTTTTCCGTGTCTTGTGTCTCTTGATTGTCCACTCATGATTCATCTCATCTTTTTAGTTTCTTTGTTGTGTTTTCCGTGTCTTGTGTCTCTTTGTTGTCCTCTCTTGATTCCTCCCATCTTTTTAATTTCTTTGTTGTGTTTTCCGTGTCTTGTGTCTCTTGATTGTCCACTCTTGATTCATCTCATCTTTTTAGTTTCTTTGTTGAGTTTTCCGTGTCTTGTGTTTCTTGATTGTCCACTCTTGATTCATCTCATCTTTTTAGTTTCTTTGTTGAGTTTTCCGTGTCTTGTGTCTCTTGATTGTCCACTCTTGATTCATCTCATCTTTTTAGTTTCTTTGTTGTGTTTTCCGTGTCTTGTGTCTCTTGATTGTCCACTCATGATTCATCTCATCTTGTTAGTTTCTTTGTTGTGTTTTCCGTGTCTTGTGTCTCTTTGTTGTCCATTCTTGATTCCTCCCATCTTTTTAATTTCTTTGTTGTGTTTTCCGTGTCTTGTGTCTCTTGATTGTCCACTATTGATTCATCTCATCTTTTTAGTTTCTTTGTTGTATTTTCCGTGTCTTGTGTCTCTTGATTGTCCACTCTTGATTCATCTCATCTTTTTAGTTTCTTTGTTGTGTTTTCCGTGTCTTGTGTCTCTTGATTGTCCACTCTTGATTTATCTCATCTTTTTAGTTTCTTTGTTGTATTTTCCGTGTCTTGTGTCTCTTGATTGTCCACTCTTGATTCATCTCATCTTTTTAGTTTCTTTGTTGTGTTTTCCGTGTCTTGTTTCTCTTGATTTTCCACTCTTGATTCCTCCCATCTTTTTAGTTTCTTTGTTGTGTTTTCCGTGTCTTGTGTCTCTTGATTGTCCACTCTTGATTCCTCTCATCTTTTTAGTTTCTTTGTTGAGTTTTCCGTGTCTTGTGTCTCTTGGTTGTCCACTCTTGATTCCTCCCATCTTTTTAATTTCTTTGTTGTGTTTTCCGTGTCATGTGTCTCTTGATTGTCCACTCTTGATTCATCTCATTTTTTTAATTCTTTGTTGAGTTTTCCGTGTCTTGTGTCTCTTGATTGTCCACTCTTGATTCCTCCCATCTTTTTAGTTTCTTTGTTGTGTTTTCCGTATCATGTGTCTCTTGATTGTCCACTCTTGATTCATTTCATCTTTTTAGTTTCTTTGTTGTGTTTTCCGTGTCTTGTGTCTCTTGATTATCCACTCTTGATTCATCTCATCTTTTTAGTTTTTTTGTTGAGTTTTCCGTGTCTTGTGTCTCTTGGTTGTCCTCTCTTGATTCCTCCGATCTTTTTAGTTTCTTTGTAGAGTTTTCCGTGTCTTGTGTCTCTTGATTCCTCCCATCTTTATAGTTTCTTTGTTGAGTTTTTCGTGTCTTGTGTCTCTTGATTGTCCACTCTTGATTCATCTCATCTTTTTAGTTTCTTTGTTGAGTTTTCCGTGTCTTGTGTCTCTTGGTTGTTCTCTCTTGATTCCTCCCATCTTTTTAGTTTTTTTGTTGTGTTTTCCGTGTCTTGTGTCTCTTGATTGTCCACTCATGATTCATCTCATCTTTTTAGTTTCTTTGTTGTGTTTTCCGTGTCTTGTGTCTCTTTGTTGTCCTCTCTTGATTCCTCCCATCTTTTTAATTTCTTTGTTGTGTTTTCCGTGTCTTGTGTCTCTTGATTGTCCACTCTTGATTCATCTCATCTTTTTAGTTTCTTTGTTGTGTTTTCCGTGTCTTGTGTCTCTTGATTTTCCACTCTTGATTCCTCCCATCTTTTTAGTTTCTTTGTTGAGTTTTCGGTGTCTTGTGTCTCTTGATTGTCCACTCTTGATTCATCTCATTTTTTTAATTCTTTGTTGAGTTTTCCGTGTCTTGTGTCTCTTGATTGTCCACTCTTGATTCCTCCCATCTTTTTAGTTTCTTTGTTGTTTTTTCCGTATCATGTGTCTCTTGATTGTCCACTCTTGATTCATTTCATCTTTTTAGTTTCTTTGTTGTGTTTTCCGTGTCTTGTGTCTCTTGATTGTCCACTCTTGATTCATCTCATCTTTTTAGTTTTTTTGTTGAGTTTTCCGTGTCTTGTGTCTCTTGGTTGTCCTCTCTTGATTCCTCCCATCTTTTTAGTTTCTTTGTAGAGTTTTCCGTGTCTTGTGTCTCTTGATTCCTCCCATCTTTATAGTTTCTTTGTTGAGTTTTTCGTGTCTTGTGTCTCTTGATTGTCCACTCTTGATTCATCTCATCTTTTTAGTTTCTTTGTTGAGTTTTCCGTGTCTTGTGTCTCTTGGTTGTCCTCTCTTGATTCCTCCCATCTTTTTAGTTTCTTTGTTGAGTTTTCCGTGTCTTGTGTCTCTTGATTGTCCACTCTTGATTCATCTCATTTTTTTAATTCTTTGTTGAGTTTTCCGTGTCTTGTGTCTCTTGATTGTCCACTCTTGATTCCTCCCATCTTTTTAGTTTCTTTGTTGTTTTTTCCGTATCATGTGTCTCTTGATTGTCCACTCTTGATTCATTTCATCTTTTTAGTTTCTTTGTTGTGTTTTCCGTGTCTTGTGTCTCTTGATTGTCCACTCTTGATTCATCTCATCTTTTTAGTTTTTTTGTTGAGTTTTCCGTGTCTTGTGTCTCTTGGTTGTCCTCTCTTGATTCCTCCCATCTTTTTAGTTTCTTTGTAGAGTTTTCCGTGTCTTGTGTCTCTTGATTCCTCCCATCTTTATAGTTTCTTTGTTGAGTTTTTCGTGTCTTGTGTCTCTTGATTGTCCACTCTTGATTCATCTCATCTTTTTAGTTTCTTTGTTGAGTTTTCCGTGTCTTGTGTCTCTTGGTTGTCCTCTCTTGATTCCTCCCATCTTTTTAGTTTTTTTGTTGTGTTTTCCGTGTCTTGTGTCTCTTGATTGTCCACTCATGATTCATCTCATCTTTTTAGTTTCTTTGTTGTGTTTTCCGTGTCTTGTGTCTCTTTGTTGTCCTCTCTTGATTCCTCCCATCTTTTTAATTTCTTTGTTGTGTTTTCCGTGTCTTGTGTCTCTTGATTGTCCACTCTTGATTCATCTCATCTTTTTAGTTTCTTTGTTGAGTTTTCCGTGTCTTGTGTTTCTTGATTGTCCACTCTTGATTCATCTCATCTTTTTAGTTTCTTTGTTGAGTTTTCCGTGTCTTGTGTCTCTTGATTGTCCACTCTTGATTCATCTCATCTTTTTAGTTTCTTTGTTGTGTTTTCCGTGTCTTGTGTCTCTTGATTGTCCACTCATGATTCATCTCATCTTGTTAGTTTCTTTGTTGTGTTTTCCGTGTCTTGTGTCTCTTTGTTGTCCATTCTTGATTCCTCCCATCTTTTTAATTTCTTTGTTGTGTTTTCCGTGTCTTGTGTCTCTTGATTGTCCACTATTGATTCATCTCATCTTTTTAGTTTCTTTGTTGTATTTTCCGTGTCTTGTGTCTCTTGATTGTCCACTCTTGATTCATCTCATCTTTTTAGTTTCTTTGTTGTGTTTTCCGTGTCTTGTGTCTCTTGATTGTCCACTCATGATTCATCTCATCTTTTTAGTTTCTTTGTTGTGTTTTCCGTGTCTTGTGTCTCTTTGTTGTCCTCTCTTGATTCCTCCCATCTTTTTAATTTCTTTGTTGTGTTTTCCGTGTCTTGTGTCTCTTGATTGTCCACTCTTGATTCATCTCATCTTTTTAGTTTTTTTGTTGTGTTTTCCGTGTCTTGTGTCTCTTGATTTTCCACTCTTGATTCCTCCCATCTTTTTAGTTTCTTTGTTGAGTTTTCGGTGTCTTGTGTCTCTTGATTGTCCACTCTTGATTCATCTCATTTTTTTAATTCTTTGTTGAGTTTTCCGTGTCTTGTGTCTCTTGATTGTCCACTCTTGATTCCTCCCATCTTTTTAGTTTCTTTGTTGTTTTTTCCGTATCATGTGTCTCTTGATTGTCCACTCTTGATTCATTTCATCTTTTTAGTTTCTTTGTTGTGTTTTCCGTGTCTTGTGTCTCTTGATTGTCCACTCTTGATTCATCTCATCTTTTTAGTTTTTTTGTTGAGTTTTCCGTGTCTTGTGTCTCTTGGTTGTCCTCTCTTGATTCCTCCCATCTTTTTAGTTTCTTTGTAGAGTTTTCCGTGTCTTGTGTCTCTTGATTCCTCCCATCTTTATAGTTTCTTTGTTGAGTTTTTCGTGTCTTGTGTCTCTTGATTGTCCACTCTTGATTCATCTCATTTTTTTAGTTTCTTTGTTGAGTTTTCCATGTCTTGTGTCTCTTGGTTGTCCTCTCTTGATTCCTCCCATCTTTTTAGTTTTTTTGTTGTGTTTTCCGTGTCTTGTGTCTCTTGATTGTCCACTCATCATTCATCTCATCTTTTTAGTTTCTTTGTTGTGTTTTCCGTGTCTTGTGTCTCTTTGTTGTCCTCTCTTGATTCCTCCCATCTTTTTAATTTCTTTGTTGTGTTTTCCGTGTCTTGTGTCTCTTGATTGTCCACTCTTGATTCATCTCATCTTTTTAGTTTCTTTGTTGAGTTTTCCGTGTCTTGTGTTTCTTGATTGTCCACTCTTGATTCATCTCATCTTTTTAGTTTCTTTGTTGAGTTTTCCGTGTCTTGTGTCTCTTGATTGTCCACTCTTGATTCATCTCATCTTTTTAGTTTCTTTGTTGTGTTTTCCGTGTCTTGTGTCTCTTGATTGTCCACTCATGATTCATCTCATCTTGTTAGTTTCTTTGTTGTGTTTTCCGTGTCTTGTGTCTCTTTGTTGTCCATTCTTGATTCCTCCCATCTTTTTAATTTCTTTGTTGTGTTTTCCGTGTCTTGTGTCTCTTGATTGTCCACTATTGATTCATCTCATCTTTTTAGTTTCTTTGTTGTATTTTCCGTGTCTTGTGTCTCTTGATTGTCCACTCTTGATTCATCTCATCTTTTTAGTTTCTTTGTTGTGTTTTCCGTGTCTTGTGTCTCTTGATTGTCCACTCTTGATTTATCTCATCTTTTTAGTTTCTTTGTTGTGTTTTCCGTGTCTTGTTTCTCTTGATTTTCCACTCTTGATTCCTCCCATCTTTTTAGTTTCTTTGTTGTGTTTTCCGTGTCTTGTGTCTCTTGATTGTCCACTCTTGATTCCTCTCATCTTTTTAGTTTCTTTGTTGAGTTTTCCGTGTCTTGTGTCTCTTGGTTGTCCACTCTTGATTCCTCCCATCTTTTTAATTTCTTTGTTGTGTTTTCCGTGTCATGTGTCTCTTGATTGTCCACTATTGATTCATCTCATCTTTTTAGTTTCTTTGTTGAGTTTTCCGTGTCTTGTGTCTCTTGGTTGTCCACTCTTGATTCCTCCCATCTTTTTAATTTCTTTGTTGTGTTTTCCGTGTCTTGTGTCTCTTGATTATCCACTCTTGATTCATCTCATCTTTTTAGTTTTTTTGTTGAGTTTTCCGTGTCTTGTGTCTCTTGGTTGTCCTCTCTTGATTCCTCCCATCTTTTTAGTTTCTTTGTAGAGTTTTCCGTGTCTTGTGTCTCTTGATTCCTCCCATCTTTATAGTTTCTTTGTTGAGTTTTTCGTGTCTTGTGTCTCTTGATTGTCCACTCTTGATTCATCTCATCTTTTTAGTTTCTTTGTTGAGTTTTCCGTGTCTTGTGTCTCTTGGTTGTCCTTTCTTGATTCCTCCCATCTTTTTAGTTTTTTTGTTGTGTTTTCCGTGTCTTGTGTCTCTTGATTGTCCACTCATGATTCATCTCATCTTTTTAGTTTCTTTGTTGTGTTTTCCGTGTCTTGTGTCTCTTTGTTGTCCTCTCTTGATTCCTCCCATCTTTTTAATTTCTTTGTTGTGTTTTCCGTGTCTTGTGTCTCTTGATTGTCCACTCTTGATTCATCTCATCTTTTTAGTTTCTTTGTTGAGTTTTCCGTGTCTTGTGTTTCTTGATTGTCCACTCTTGATTCATCGCATCTTTTTAGTTTCTTTGTTGAGTTTTCCGTGTCTTGTGTCTCTTGATTGTCCACTCTTGATTCATCTCATCTTTTTAGTTTCTTTGTTGTGTTTTCCGTGTCTTGTGTCTCTTGATTGTCCACTCATGATTCATCTCATCTTGTTAGTTTCTTTGTTGTGTTTTCCGTGTCTTGTGTCTCTTTGTTGTCCATTCTTGATTCCTCCCATCTTTTTAGTTTTTTTGTTGTGTTTTCCGTGTCTTGTGTCTCTTGATTGTCCACTCATGATTCATCTCATCTTTTTAGTTTCTTTGTTGTGTTTTCCGTGTCTTGTGTCTCTTTGTTGTCCTCTCTTGATTCCTCCCATCTTTTTAATTTCTTTGTTGTGTTTTCCGTGTCTTGTGTCTCTTGATTGTCCACTCTTGATTCATCTCATCTTTTTAGTTTCTTTGTTGTGTTTTCCGTGTCTTGTGTCTCTTGATTTTCCACTCTTGATTCCTCCCATCTTTTTAGTTTCTTTGTTGAGTTTTCCGTATCATGTGTCTCTTGATTGTCCACTCTTGATTCATTTCATCTTTTTAGTTTCTTTGTTGTGTTTTCCGTGTCTTGTGTCTCTTGATTGTCCACTCTTGATTCATCTCATCTTTTTAGTTTTTTTGTTGAGTTTTCCGTGTCTTGTGTCTCTTGGTTGTCCTCTCTTGATTCCTCCCATCTTTTTAGTTTCTTTGTAGAGTTTTCCGTGTCTTGTGTCTCTTGATTCCTCCCATCTTTATAGTTTCTTTGTTGAGTTTTTCGTGTCTTATGTCTCTTGATTGTCCACTCTTGATTCATCTCATCTTTTTAGTTTCTTTGTTGAGTTTTCCGTGTCTTGTGTCTCTTGGTTGTCCTCTCTTGATTCCTCCCATCTTTTTAGTTTTTTTGTTGTGTTTTCCGTGTCTTGTGTCTCTTGATTGTCCACTCATGATTCATTTCATCTTTTTAGTTTCTTTGTTGTGTTTTCCGTGTCTTGTGTCTCTTTGTTGTCCTCTCTTGATTCCTCCCATCTTTTTAATTTCTTTGTTGTGTTTTCCGTGTCTTGTGTCTCTTGATTGTCCACTCTTGATTCATCTCATCTTTTTAGTTTCTTTGTTGAGTTTTCCGTGTCTTGTGTTTCTTGATTGTCCACTCTTGATTCATCTCATCTTTTTAGTTTCTTTGTTGAGTTTTCCGTGTCTTGTGTCTCTTGATTGTCCACTCTTGATTCCTCCCATCTTTTTAGTTTCTTTGTTGTGTTTTCCGTGTCTTGTGTCTCTTGATTGTCCACTCATGATTCATCTCATCTTGTTAGTTTCTTTGTTGTGTTTTCCGTGTCTTGTGTCTCTTTGTTGTCCATTCTTGATTCCTCCCATCTTTTTAATTTCTTTGTTGTGTTTTCCGTGTCTTGTGTCTCTTGATTGTCCACTATTGATTCATCTCATCTTTTTAGTTTCTTTGTTGTATTTTCCGTGTCTTGTGTCTCTTGATTGTCCACTCTTGATTCATCCCATCTTTTTAGTTTCTTTGTTGTGTTTTCCGTGTCTTGTGTCTCTTGATTGTCCACTCTTGATTTATCTCATCTTTTTAGTTTCTTTGTTGTGTTTTCCGTGTCTTGTTTCTCTTGATTTTCCACTCTTGATTCCTCCCATCTTTTTAGTTTCTTTGTTGTGTTTTCCGTGTCTTGTGTCTCTTGATTGTCCACTCTTGATTCCTCTCATCTTTTTAGTTTCTTTGTTGAGTTTTCCGTGTCTTGTGTCTCTTGGTTGTCCACTCTTGATTCCTCCCATCTTTTTAATTTCTTTGTTGTGTTTTCCGTGTCATGTGTCTCTTGATTGTCCACTATTGATTCATCTCATCTTTTTAGTTTCTTTGTTGAGTTTTCCGTGTCTTGTGTCTCTTGGTTGTCCACTCTTGATTCCTCCCATCTTTTTAATTTCTTTGTTGTGTTTTCCGTGTCTTGTGTCTCTTGATTATCCACTCTTGATTCATCTCATCTTTTTAGTTTTTTTGTTGAGTTTTCCGTGTCTTGTGTCTCTTGGTTGTCCACTCATGATTCATCTCATCTTTTTAGTTTCTTTGTTGTGTTTTCCGTGTCTTGTGTCTCTTGATTGTCCACTCATGATTCATCTCATCTTGTTAGTTTCTTTGTTGTGTTTTCCGTGTCTTGTGTCTCTTTGTTGTCCATTCTTGATTCCTCCCATCTTTTTAATTTCTTTGTTGTGTTTTCCGTGTCTTGTGTCTCTTGATTGTCCACTATTGATTCATCTCATCTTTTTAGTTTCTTTGTTGTATTTTCCGTGTCTTGTGTCTCTTGATTGTCCACTCTTGATTCATCCCATCTTTTTAGTTTCTTTGTTGTGTTTTCCGTGTCTTGTGTCTCTTGATTGTCCACTCTTGATTTATCTCATCTTTTTAGTTTCTTTGTTGTGTTTTCCGTGTCTTGTTTCTCTTGATTTTCCACTCTTGATTCCTCCCATCTTTTTAGTTTCTTTGTTGTGTTTTCCGTGTCTTGTGTCTCTTGATTGTCCACTCTTGATTCCTCTCATCTTTTTAGTTTCTTTGTTGAGTTTTCCGTGTCTTGTGTCTCTTGGTTGTCCACTCTTGATTCCTCCCATCTTTTTAATTTCTTTGTTGTGTTTTCCGTGTCATGTGTCTCTTGATTGTCCACTATTGATTCATCTCATCTTTTTAGTTTCTTTGTTGAGTTTTCCGTGTCTTGTGTCTCTTGGTTGTCCACTCTTGATTCCTCCCATCTTTTTAATTTCTTTGTTGTGTTTTCCGTGTCTTGTGTCTCTTGATTATCCACTCTTGATTCATCTCATCTTTTTAGTTTTTTTGTTGAGTTTTCCGTGTCTTGTGTCTCTTGGTTGTCCTCTCTTGATTCCTCCCATCTTTTTAGTTTCTTTGTAGAGTTTTCCGTGTCTTGTGTCTCTTGATTCCTCCCATCTTTATAGTTTCTTTGTTGAGTTGTTCGTGTCTTGTGTCTCTTGATTGTCCACTCTTGATTCATCTCATCTTTTTAGTTTCTTTGTTGAGTTTTCCGTGTCTTGTATCTCTTGGTTGTCCTCTCTTGATTCCTCCCATCTTTTTAGTTTTTTTGTTGTGTTTTCCGTGTCTTGTGTCTCTTGATTGTCCACTCATGATTCATCTCATCTTTTTAGTTTCTTTGTTGTGTTTTCCGTGTCTTGTGTCTCTTTGTTGTCCTCTCTTGATTCCTCCCATCTTTTTAATTTCTTTGTTGTGTTTTCCGTGTCTTGTGTCTCTTGATTGTCCACTCTTGATTCATCTCATCTTTTTAGTTTCTTTGTTGTGTTTTCCGTATCATGTGTCTCTTGATTGTCCACTCTTGATTCATTTCATCTTTTTAGTTTCTTTGTTGTGTTTTCCGTGTCTTGTGTCTCTTGATTGTCCACTCTTGATTCATCTCATCTTTTTAGTTTTTTTGTTGAGTTTTCCGTGTCTTGTGTCTCTTGGTTGTCCTCTCTTGATTCCTCCCATCTTTTTAGTTTCTTTGTAGAGTTTTCCGTGTCTTGTGTCTCTTGATTCCTCCCATCTTTATAGTTTCTTTGTTGAGTTTTTCGTGTCTTGTGTCTCTTGATTGTCCACTCTTGATTCATCTCATTTTTTTAGTTTCTTTGTTGAGTTTTCCATGTCTTGTGTCTCTTGGTTGTCCTCTCTTGATTCCTCCCATCTTTTTAGTTTTTTTGTTGTGTTTTCCGTGTCTTGTGTCTCTTGATTGTCCACTCATGATTCATCTCATCTTTTTAGTTTCTTTGTTGTGTTTTCCGTGTCTTGTGTCTCTTTGTTGTCCTCTCTTGATTCCTCCCATCTTTTTAATTTCTTTGTTGTGTTTTCCGTGTCTTGTGTCTCTTGATTGTCCACTCTTGATTCATCTCATCTTTTTAGTTTCTTTGTTGAGTTTTCCGTGTCTTGTGTTTCTTGATTGTCCACTCTTGATTCATCTCATCTTTTTAGTTTCTTTGTTGAGTTTTCCGTGTCTTGTGTCTCTTGATTGTCCACTCTTGATTCATCTCATCTTTTTAGTTTCTTTGTTGTGTTTTCCGTGTCTTGTGTCTCTTGATTGTCCACTCATGATTCATCTCATCTTGTTAGTTTCTTTGTTGTGTTTTCCGTGTCTTGTGTCTCTTTGTTGTCCATTCTTGATTCCTCCCATCTTTTTAATTTCTTTGTTGTGTTTTCCGTGTCTTGTGTCTCTTGATTGTCCACTATTGATTCATCTCATCTTTTTAGTTTCTTTGTTGTATTTTCCGTGTCTTGTGTCTCTTGATTGTCCACTCTTGATTCATCCCATCTTTTTAGTTTCTTTGTTGTGTTTTCCGTGTCTTGTGTCTCTTGATTGTCCACTCTTGATTTATCTCATCTTTTTAGTTTCTTTGTTGTGTTTTCCGTGTCTTGTTTCTCTTGATTTTCCACTCTTGATTCCTCCCATCTTTTTAGTTTCTTTGTTGTGTTTTCCGTGTCTTGTGTCTCTTGATTGTCCACTCTTGATTCCTCTCATCTTTTTAGTTTCTTTGTTGAGTTTTCCGTGTCTTGTGTCTCTTGGTTGTCCACTCTTGATTCCTCCCATCTTTTTAATTTCTTTGTTGTGTTTTCCGTGTCATGTGTCTCTTGATTGTCCACTATTGATTCATCTCATCTTTTTAGTTTCTTTGTTGAGTTTTCCGTGTCTTGTGTCTCTTGGTTGTCCACTCTTGATTCCTCCCATCTTTTTAATTTCTTTGTTGTGTTTTCCGTGTCTTGTGTCTCTTGATTATCCACTCTTGATTCATCTCATCTTTTTAGTTTTTTTGTTGAGTTTTCCGTGTCTTGTGTCTCTTGGTTGTCCTCTCTTGATTCCTCCCATCTTTTTAGTTTCTTTGTAGAGTTTTCCGTGTCTTGTGTCTCTTGATTCCTCCCATCTTTATAGTTTCTTTGTTGAGTTGTTCGTGTCTTGTGTCTCTTGATTGTCCACTCTTGATTCATCTCATCTTTTTAGTTTCTTTGTTGAGTTTTCCGTGTCTTGTATCTCTTGGTTGTCCTCTCTTGATTCCTCCCATCTTTTTAGTTTTTTTGTTGTGTTTTCCGTGTCTTGTGTCTCTTGATTGTCCACTCATGATTCATCTCATCTTTTTAGTTTCTTTGTTGTGTTTTCCGTGTCTTGTGTCTCTTTGTTGTCCTCTCTTGATTCCTCCCATCTTTTTAATTTCTTTGTTGTGTTTTCCGTGTCTTGTGTCTCTTGATTGTCCACTCTTGATTCATCTCATCTTTTTAGTTTCTTTGTTGTGTTTTCCGTATCATGTGTCTCTTGATTGTCCACTCTTGATTCATTTCATCTTTTTAGTTTCTTTGTTGTGTTTTCCGTGTCTTGTGTCTCTTGATTGTCCACTCTTGATTCATCTCATCTTTTTAGTTTTTTTGTTGAGTTTTCCGTGTCTTGTGTCTCTTGGTTGTCCTCTCTTGATTCCTCCCATCTTTTTAGTTTCTTTGTAGAGTTTTCCGTGTCTTGTGTCTCTTGATTCCTCCCATCTTTATAGTTTCTTTGTTGAGTTTTTCGTGTCTTGTGTCTCTTGATTGTCCACTCTTGATTCATCTCATTTTTTTAGTTTCTTTGTTGAGTTTTCCATGTCTTGTGTCTCTTGGTTGTCCTCTCTTGATTCCTCCCATCTTTTTAGTTTTTTTGTTGTGTTTTCCGTGTCTTGTGTCTCTTGATTGTCCACTCATGATTCATCTCATCTTTTTAGTTTCTTTGTTGTGTTTTCCGTGTCTTGTGTCTCTTTGTTGTCCTCTCTTGATTCCTCCCATCTTTTTAATTTCTTTGTTGTGTTTTCCGTGTCTTGTGTCTCTTGATTGTCCACTCTTGATTCATCTCATCTTTTTAGTTTCTTTGTTGAGTTTTCCGTGTCTTGTGTTTCTTGATTGTCCACTCTTGATTCATCTCATCTTTTTAGTTTCTTTGTTGAGTTTTCCGTGTCTTGTGTCTCTTGATTGTCCACTCTTGATTCATCTCATCTTTTTAGTTTCTTTGTTGTGTTTTCCGTGTCTTGTGTCTCTTGATTGTCCACTCATGATTCATCTCATCTTGTTAGTTTCTTTGTTGTGTTTTCCGTGTCTTGTGTCTCTTTGTTGTCCATTCTTGATTCCTCCCATCTTTTTAATTTCTTTGTTGTGTTTTCCGTGTCTTGTGTCTCTTGATTGTCCACTATTGATTCATCTCATCTTTTTAGTTTCTTTGTTGTATTTTCCGTGTCTTGTGTCTCTTGATTGTCCACTCTTGATTCATCTCATCTTTTTAGTTTCTTTGTTGTGTTTTCCGTGTCTTGTGTCTCTTGATTGTCCACTCTTGATTTATCTCATCTTTTTAGTTTCTTTGTTGTGTTTTCCGTGTCTTGTTTCTCTTGATTTTCCACTCTTGATTCCTCCCATCTTTTTAGTTTCTTTGTTGTGTTTTCCGTGTCTTGTGTCTCTTGATTGTCCACTCTTGATTCCTCTCATCTTTTTAGTTTCTTTGTTGAGTTTTCCGTGTCTTGTGTCTCTTGGTTGTCCACTCTTGATTCCTCCCATCTTTTTAATTTCTTTGTTGTGTTTTCCGTGTCATGTGTCTCTTGATTGTCCACTATTGATTCATCTCATCTTTTTAGTTTCTTTGTTGAGTTTTCCGTGTCTTGTGTCTCTTGGTTGTCCACTCTTGATTCCTCCCATCTTTTTAATTTCTTTGTTGTGTTTTCCGTGTCTTGTGTCTCTTGATTATCCACTCTTGATTCATCTCATCTTTTTAGTTTTTTTGTTGAGTTTTCCGTGTCTTGTGTCTCTTGGTTGTCCTCTCTTGATTCCTCCCATCTTTTTAGTTTCTTTGTAGAGTTTTCCGTGTCTTGTGTCTCTTGATTCCTCCCATCTTTATAGTTTCTTTGTTGAGTTTTTCGTGTCTTGTGTCTCTTGATTGTCCACTCTTGATTCATCTCATCTTTTTAGTTTCTTTGTTGAGTTTTCCGTGTCTTGTGTCTCTTGGTTGTCCTTTCTTGATTCCTCCCATCTTTTTAGTTTTTTTGTTGTGTTTTCCGTGTCTTGTGTCTCTTGATTGTCCACTCATGATTCATCTCATCTTTTTAGTTTCTTTGTTGTGTTTTCCGTGTCTTGTGTCTCTTTGTTGTCCTCTCTTGATTCCTCCCATCTTTTTAATTTCTTTGTTGTGTTTTCCGTGTCTTGTGTCTCTTGATTGTCCACTCTTGATTCATCTCATCTTTTTAGTTTCTTTGTTGAGTTTTCCGTGTCTTGTGTTTCTTGATTGTCCACTCTTGATTCATCGCATCTTTTTAGTTTCTTTGTTGAGTTTTCCGTGTCTTGTGTCTCTTGATTGTCCACTCTTGATTCATCTCATCTTTTTAGTTTCTTTGTTGTGTTTTCCGTGTCTTGTGTCTCTTGATTGTCCACTCATGATTCATCTCATCTTGTTAGTTTCTTTGTTGTGTTTTCCGTGTCTTGTGTCTCTTTGTTGTCCATTCTTGATTCCTCCCATCTTTTTAGTTTTTTTGTTGTGTTTTCCGTGTCTTGTGTCTCTTGATTGTCCACTCATGATTCATCTCATCTTTTTAGTTTCTTTGTTGTGTTTTCCGTGTCTTGTGTCTCTTTGTTGTCCTCTCTTGATTCCTCCCATCTTTTTAATTTCTTTGTTGTGTTTTCCGTGTCTTGTGTCTCTTGATTGTCCACTCTTGATTCATCTCATCTTTTTAGTTTCTTTGTTGTGTTTTCCGTGTCTTGTGTCTCTTGATTTTCCACTCTTGATTCCTCCCATCTTTTTAGTTTCTTTGTTGAGTTTTCGGTGTCTTGTGTCTCTTGATTGTCCACTCTTGATTCATCTCATTTTTTTAATTCTTTGTTGAGTTTTCCGTGTCTTGTGTCTCTTGATTGTCCACTCTTGATTCCTCCCATCTTTTTAGTTTCTTTGTTGTTTTTTCCGTATCATGTGTCTCTTGATTGTCCACTCTTGATTCATTTCATCTTTTTAGTTTCTTTGTTGTGTTTTCCGTGTCTTGTGTCTCTTGATTGTCCACTCTTGATTCATCTCATCTTTTTAGTTTTTTTGTTGAGTTTTCCGTGTCTTGTGTCTCTTGGTTGTCCTCTCTTGATTCCTCCCATCTTTTTAGTTTCTTTGTAGAGTTTTCCGTGTCTTGTGTCTCTTGATTCCTCCCATCTTTATAGTTTCTTTGTTGAGTTTTTCGTGTCTTATGTCTCTTGATTGTCCACTCTTGATTCATCTCATCTTTTTAGTTTCTTTGTTGAGTTTTCCGTGTCTTGTGTCTCTTGGTTGTCCTCTCTTGATTCCTCCCATCTTTTTAGTTTTTTTGTTGTGTTTTCCGTGTCTTGTGTCTCTTGATTGTCCACTCATGATTCATCTCATCTTTTTAGTTTCTTTGTTGTGTTTTCCGTGTCTTGTGTCTCTTTGTTGTCCTCTCTTGATTCCTCCCATCTTTTTAATTTCTTTGTTGTGTTTTCCGTGTCTTGTGTCTCTTGATTGTCCACTCTTGATTCATCTCATCTTTTTAGTTTCTTTGTTGAGTTTTCCGTGTCTTGTGTTTCTTGATTGTCCACTCTTGATTCATCTCATCTTTTTAGTTTCTTTGTTGAGTTTTCCGTGTCTTGTGTCTCTTGATTGTCCACTCTTGATTCCTCCCATCTTTTTAGTTTCTTTGTTGTGTTTTCCGTGTCTTGTGTCTCTTGATTGTCCACTCATGATTCATCTCATCTTGTTAGTTTCTTTGTTGTGTTTTCCGTGTCTTGTGTCTCTTTGTTGTCCATTCTTGATTCCTCCCATCTTTTTAATTTCTTTGTTGTGTTTTCCGTGTCTTGTGTCTCTTGATTGTCCACTATTGATTCATCTCATCTTTTTAGTTTCTTTGTTGTATTTTCCGTGTCTTGTGTCTCTTGATTGTCCACTCTTGATTCATCCCATCTTTTTAGTTTCTTTGTTGTGTTTTCCGTGTCTTGTGTCTCTTGATTGTCCACTCTTGATTTATCTCATCTTTTTAGTTTCTTTGTTGTGTTTTCCGTGTCTTGTTTCTCTTGATTTTCCACTCTTGATTCCTCCCATCTTTTTAGTTTCTTTGTTGTGTTTTCCGTGTCTTGTGTCTCTTGATTGTCCACTCTTGATTCCTCTCATCTTTTTAGTTTCTTTGTTGAGTTTTCCGTGTCTTGTGTCTCTTGGTTGTCCACTCTTGATTCCTCCCATCTTTTTAATTTCTTTGTTGTGTTTTCCGTGTCATGTGTCTCTTGATTGTCCACTATTGATTCATCTCATCTTTTTAGTTTCTTTGTTGAGTTTTCCGTGTCTTGTGTCTCTTGGTTGTCCACTCTTGATTCCTCCCATCTTTTTAATTTCTTTGTTGTGTTTTCCGTGTCTTGTGTCTCTTGATTATCCACTCTTGATTCATCTCATCTTTTTAGTTTTTTTGTTGAGTTTTCCGTGTCTTGTGTCTCTTGGTTGTCCACTCATGATTCATCTCATCTTTTTAGTTTCTTTGTTGTGTTTTCCGTGTCTTGTGTCTCTTGATTGTCCACTCATGATTCATCTCATCTTGTTAGTTTCTTTGTTGTGTTTTCCGTGTCTTGTGTCTCTTTGTTGTCCATTCTTGATTCCTCCCATCTTTTTAATTTCTTTGTTGTGTTTTCCGTGTCTTGTGTCTCTTGATTGTCCACTATTGATTCATCTCATCTTTTTAGTTTCTTTGTTGTATTTTCCGTGTCTTGTGTCTCTTGATTGTCCACTCTTGATTCATCCCATCTTTTTAGTTTCTTTGTTGTGTTTTCCGTGTCTTGTGTCTCTTGATTGTCCACTCTTGATTTATCTCATCTTTTTAGTTTCTTTGTTGTGTTTTCCGTGTCTTGTTTCTCTTGATTTTCCACTCTTGATTCCTCCCATCTTTTTAGTTTCTTTGTTGTGTTTTCCGTGTCTTGTGTCTCTTGATTGTCCACTCTTGATTCCTCTCATCTTTTTAGTTTCTTTGTTGAGTTTTCCGTGTCTTGTGTCTCTTGGTTGTCCACTCTTGATTCCTCCCATCTTTTTAATTTCTTTGTTGTGTTTTCCGTGTCATGTGTCTCTTGATTGTCCACTATTGATTCATCTCATCTTTTTAGTTTCTTTGTTGAGTTTTCCGTGTCTTGTGTCTCTTGGTTGTCCACTCTTGATTCCTCCCATCTTTTTAATTTCTTTGTTGTGTTTTCCGTTTCTTGTGTCTCTTGATTATCCACTCTTGATTCATCTCATCTTTTTAGTTTTTTTGTTGAGTTTTCCGTGTCTTGTGTCTCTTGGTTGTCCTCTCTTGATTCCTCCCATCTTTTTAGTTTCTTTGTAGAGTTTTCCGTGTCTTGTGTCTCTTGATTCCTCCCATCTTTATAGTTTCTTTGTTGAGTTGTTCGTGTCTTGTGTCTCTTGATTGTCCACTCTTGATTCATCTCATCTTTTTAGTTTCTTTGTTGAGTTTTCCGTGTCTTGTATCTCTTGGTTGTCCTCTCTTGATTCCTCCCATCTTTTTAGTTTTTTTGTTGTGTTTTCCGTGTCTTGTGTCTCTTGATTGTCCACTCATGATTCATCTCATCTTTTTAGTTTCTTTGTTGTGTTTTCCGTGTCTTGTGTCTCTTTGTTGTCCTCTCTTGATTCCTCCCATCTTTTTAATTTCTTTGTTGTGTTTTCCGTGTCTTGTGTCTCTTGATTGTCCACTCTTGATTCATCTCATCTTTTTAGTTTCTTTGTTGAGTTTTCCGTGTCTTGTGTTTCTTGATTGTCCACTCTTGATTCATCTCATCTTTTTAGTTTCTTTGTTGAGTTTTCCGTGTCTTGTGTCTCTTGATTGTCCACTCTTGATTCATCTCATCTTTTTAGTTTCTTTGTTGTGTTTTCCGTGTCTTGTGTCTCTTGATTGTCCACTCATGATTCATCTCATCTTGTTAGTTTCTTTGTTGTGTTTTCCGTGTCTTGTGTCTCTTTGTTGTCCATTCTTGATTCCTCCCATCTTTTTACTTTCTTTGTTGTGTTTTCCGTGTCTTTTGTCTCTTGATTGTCCACTATTGATTCATCTCATCTTTTTAGTTTCTTTGTTGTATTTTCCGTGTCTTGTGTCTCTTGATTGTCCACTCTTGATTCATCTCATCTTTTTAGTTTCTTTGTTGTGTTTTCCGTGTCTTGTGTCTCTTGATTGTCCACTCTTGATTTATCTCATCTTTTTAGTTTCTTTGTTGTGTTTTCCGTGTCTTGTTTCTCTTGATTTTCCACTCTTGATTCCTCCCATCTTTTTAGTTTCTTTGTTGTGTTTTCCGTGTCTTGTGTCTCTTGATTGTCCACTCTTGATTCCTCTCATCTTTTTAGTTTCTTTGTTGAGTTTTCCGTGTCTTGTGTCTCTTGGTTGTCCACTCTTGATTCCTCCCATCTTTTTAATTTCTTTGTTGTGTTTTCCGTGTCATGTGTCTCTTGATTGTCCACTATTGATTCATCTCATCTTTTTAGTTTCTTTGTTGAGTTTTCCGTGTCTTGTGTCTCTTGGTTGTCCACTCTTGATTCCTCCCATCTTTTTAATTTCTTTGTTGTGTTTTCCGTGTCTTGTGTCTCTTGATTATCCACTCTTGATTCATCTCATCTTTTTAGTTTCTTTGTTGTGTTTTCCGTGTCTTGTGTCTCTTGATTTTCCACTCTTGATTCCTCCCATCTTTTTAGTTTCTTTGTTGAGTTTTCCGTGTCTTGTGTCTCTTGATTGTCCACGTTTGATTCCTCCCATCTTTTTAGTTTCTTTGTTGTGTTTTCCGTATCATGTGTCTCTTAATTGTCCACTCTTGATTCATTTCATCTTTTTAGTTTCTTTGTTGTGTTTTCCGTGTCTTGTGTCTCTTGATTTTCCACTCTTGATTCCTCCCATCTTTTTAGTTTCTTTGTTGTGTTTTCCGTGTCTTGTGTCTCTTGATTTTCCACTCTTGATTCCTCCCATCTTTTTAGTTTCTTTGTTGAGTTTTCCGTGTCTTGTGTCTCTTGATTGTCCACGTTTGATTCCTCCCATCTTTTTAGTTTCTTTGTTGTGTTTTCCGTATCATGTGTCTCTTGATTGTCCACTCTTGATTCATTTCGTCTTTTTAGTTTCTTTGTTGTGTTTTCCGTGTCTTGTGTCTCTTGATTGTCCACTCTTGATTTATCTCATCTTTTTAGTTTCTTTGTTGAGTTTTCCGTGTCTTGTGTCTCTTGATTCCTCCCATCTTTATAGTTTCTTTGTTGAGTTTTCCGTGTCTTGTGTCTCTTGATTGTCCACTCTTGATTCATCTCATCTTTTTAGTTTCTTTGTTGTGTTTTCCATGTCTTGTGTCTCTTGGCTGTCCTCTCTTGATTCCTCCCATCTTTTTAGTTTTTTTGTTGTGTTTTCCGTATCGTGTGTCTCTTGATTGTCCACTCTTGATTCATCTCATCTTTTTAGTTTCTTTGTTGTGTTTTCCGTGTCTTGTGTCTCTTGATTGTCCACTCTTGATTCATCTCATCTTTTTAGTTTCTTTGTTGAGTTTGCCGTGTCTTGTGTCTCTTGATTGTCCACTCTTGGTTCATCTCATCTCTTTAGTTTCTTTGTTGAGTTTTCCGTGTCTTGTGTCTCTTGATTGTCCACTCTTGATTCATCTCATCTTTTTAGTTTCTTTGTTGAGTTTTCCGTGTCTTTTGTCTCTTGATTGTCCACTCTTGGTTCATCTCATCTTTTTAGTTTCTTTGTTGAGTTTTCCGTGTCTTGTGTCTCTTGATTGTGCACTCTTGATTCATCTCATCTTTTTAGTTTCTTTGTTGAGTTTTCCGTGTCTTGTGTCTCTTGATTGTCCACTATTGATTCATCTCATCTTTTTAGTTTCTTTGTTGTGTTTTCCGTGTCTTGTTTCTCTTGATTGTCCACTCATGATTCATGTCATCTTGTTAGTTTCTTTGTTTTGTTTTCCGTGTCTTGTGTCTCTTGGTTGTCCATTCTTGATTCCTCCCATCTTTTTAATTTCTTTGTTGTGTTTTCCGTGTCTTGTGTCTCTTGATTGTCCACTATTGATTCATCTCATCTTTTTAGTTTCTTTGTTGTATTTTCCGTGTCTTGTGTCTCTTGATTGTTCACTCTTGATTCATCTCATCTTTTTAGTTTCTTTGTTGTGTTTTCCGTGTCTTGTGTCTCTTGATTGTCCACTCTTGATTCATCTCATCTTTTTAGTTTCTTTGTTGTGTTTTCGTGTCTTGTGTCTCTTGATTTTCCACTCTTGATTCCTCCCATCTTTTTAGTTTCTTTGTTGAGTTTTCCGTGTCTTGTGTCTCTTGATTGTCCACTCTTGATTCATCTCATCTTTTTAATTCTTTGTTGAGTTTTCCGTGTCTTGTGTCTCTTGATTGTCCACTCTTGATTCCTCTCATCTTTTTAGTTTCTTTGTTGTGTTTTCCGTGTCTTGTGTCTCTTGATTGTCCACTCTTGATTCATCTCATCTTTTTAGTTTCTTTGTTGTGTTTTCCGTGTCTTGTGTCTCTTGATTTTCCACTCTTGATTCCTCCCATCTTTTTAGTTTCTTTGTTGAGTTTTCCGTGTCTTGTGTCTCTTGATTGTCCACTCTTGATTCATCTCATCTTTTTAGTTTCTTTGTTGTGTTTTCCGTGTCTTGTGTCTCTTGGTTGTCCACTCTTGATTCCTCCCATCTTTTTAATTTCTTTGTTGTGTTTTCCGTGTCTTGTGTCTCTTGATTATCCACTCTTGATTCATCTCATCTTTTTAGTTTTTTTGTTGAGTTTTCCGTGTCTTGTGTCTCTTGGTTGTCCACTCATGATTCATCTCATCTTTTTAGTTTCTTTGTTGTGTTTTCCGTGTCTTGTGTCTCTTGATTGTCCACTCATGATTCATCTCATCTTGTTAGTTTCTTTGTTGTGTTTTCCGTGTCTTGTGTCTCTTTGTTGTCCATTCTTGATTCCTCCCATCTTTTTAATTTCTTTGTTGTGTTTTCCGTGTCTTGTGTCTCTTGATTGTCCACTATTGATTCATCTCATCTTTTTAGTTTCTTTGTTGTATTTTCCGTGTCTTGTGTCTCTTGATTGTCCACTCTTGATTCATCCCATCTTTTTAGTTTCTTTGTTGTGTTTTCCGTGTCTTGTGTCTCTTGATTGTCCACTCTTGATTTATCTCATCTTTTTAGTTTCTTTGTTGTGTTTTCCGTGTCTTGTTTCTCTTGATTTTCCACTCTTGATTCCTCCCATCTTTTTAGTTTCTTTGTTGTGTTTTCCGTGTCTTGTGTCTCTTGATTGTCCACTCTTGATTCCTCTCATCTTTTTAGTTTCTTTGTTGAGTTTTCCGTGTCTTGTGTCTCTTGGTTGTCCACTCTTGATTCCTCCCATCTTTTTAATTTCTTTGTTGTGTTTTCCGTGTCATGTGTCTCTTGATTGTCCACTATTGATTCATCTCATCTTTTTAGTTTCTTTGTTGAGTTTTCCGTGTCTTGTGTCTCTTGGTTGTCCACTCTTGATTCCTCCCATCTTTTTAATTTCTTTGTTGTGTTTTCCGTTTCTTGTGTCTCTTGATTATCCACTCTTGATTCATCTCATCTTTTTAGTTTTTTTGTTGAGTTTTCCGTGTCTTGTGTCTCTTGGTTGTCCTCTCTTGATTCCTCCCATCTTTTTAGTTTCTTTGTAGAGTTTTCCGTGTCTTGTGTCTCTTGATTCCTCCCATCTTTATAGTTTCTTTGTTGAGTTGTTCGTGTCTTGTGTCTCTTGATTGTCCACTCTTGATTCATCTCATCTTTTTAGTTTCTTTGTTGAGTTTTCCGTGTCTTGTATCTCTTGGTTGTCCTCTCTTGATTCCTCCCATCTTTTTAGTTTTTTTGTTGTGTTTTCCGTGTCTTGTGTCTCTTGATTGTCCACTCATGATTCATCTCATCTTTTTAGTTTCTTTGTTGTGTTTTCCGTGTCTTGTGTCTCTTTGTTGTCCTCTCTTGATTCCTCCCATCTTTTTAATTTCTTTGTTGTGTTTTCCGTGTCTTGTGTCTCTTGATTGTCCACTCTTGATTCATCTCATCTTTTTAGTTTCTTTGTTGAGTTTTCCGTGTCTTGTGTTTCTTGATTGTCCACTCTTGATTCATCTCATCTTTTTAGTTTCTTTGTTGAGTTTTCCGTGTCTTGTGTCTCTTGATTGTCCACTCTTGATTCATCTCATCTTTTTAGTTTCTTTGTTGTGTTTTCCGTGTCTTGTGTCTCTTGATTGTCCACTCATGATTCATCTCATCTTGTTAGTTTCTTTGTTGTGTTTTCCGTGTCTTGTGTCTCTTTGTTGTCCATTCTTGATTCCTCCCATCTTTTTACTTTCTTTGTTGTGTTTTCCGTGTCTTTTGTCTCTTGATTGTCCACTATTGATTCATCTCATCTTTTTAGTTTCTTTGTTGTATTTTCCGTGTCTTGTGTCTCTTGATTGTCCACTCTTGATTCATCTCATCTTTTTAGTTTCTTTGTTGTGTTTTCCGTGTCTTGTGTCTCTTGATTGTCCACTCTTGATTTATCTCATCTTTTTAGTTTCTTTGTTGTGTTTTCCGTGTCTTGTTTCTCTTGATTTTCCACTCTTGATTCCTCCCATCTTTTTAGTTTCTTTGTTGTGTTTTCCGTGTCTTGTGTCTCTTGATTGTCCACTCTTGATTCCTCTCATCTTTTTAGTTTCTTTGTTGAGTTTTCCGTGTCTTGTGTCTCTTGGTTGTCCACTCTTGATTCCTCCCATCTTTTTAATTTCTTTGTTGTGTTTTCCGTGTCATGTGTCTCTTGATTGTCCACTATTGATTCATCTCATCTTTTTAGTTTCTTTGTTGAGTTTTCCGTGTCTTGTGTCTCTTGGTTGTCCACTCTTGATTCCTCCCATCTTTTTAATTTCTTTGTTGTGTTTTCCGTGTCTTGTGTCTCTTGATTATCCACTCTTGATTCATCTCATCTTTTTAGTTTCTTTGTTGTGTTTTCCGTGTCTTGTGTCTCTTGATTTTCCACTCTTGATTCCTCCCATCTTTTTAGTTTCTTTGTTGAGTTTTCCGTGTCTTGTGTCTCTTGATTGTCCACGTTTGATTCCTCCCATCTTTTTAGTTTCTTTGTTGTGTTTTCCGTATCATGTGTCTCTTAATTGTCCACTCTTGATTCATTTCATCTTTTTAGTTTCTTTGTTGTGTTTTCCGTGTCTTGTGTCTCTTGATTTTCCACTCTTGATTCCTCCCATCTTTTTAGTTTCTTTGTTGTGTTTTCCGTGTCTTGTGTCTCTTGATTTTCCACTCTTGATTCCTCCCATCTTTTTAGTTTCTTTGTTGAGTTTTCCGTGTCTTGTGTCTCTTGATTGTCCACGTTTGATTCCTCCCATCTTTTTAGTTTCTTTGTTGTGTTTTCCGTATCATGTGTCTCTTGATTGTCCACTCTTGATTCATTTCGTCTTTTTAGTTTCTTTGTTGTGTTTTCCGTGTCTTGTGTCTCTTGATTGTCCACTCTTGATTTATCTCATCTTTTTAGTTTCTTTGTTGAGTTTTCCGTGTCTTGTGTCTCTTGATTCCTCCCATCTTTATAGTTTCTTTGTTGAGTTTTCCGTGTCTTGTGTCTCTTGATTGTCCACTCTTGATTCATCTCATCTTTTTAGTTTCTTTGTTGTGTTTTCCATGTCTTGTGTCTCTTGGCTGTCCTCTCTTGATTCCTCCCATCTTTTTAGTTTTTTTGTTGTGTTTTCCGTATCGTGTGTCTCTTGATTGTCCACTCTTGATTCATCTCATCTTTTTAGTTTCTTTGTTGTGTTTTCCGTGTCTTGTGTCTCTTGATTGTCCACTCTTGATTCATCTCATCTTTTTAGTTTCTTTGTTGAGTTTGCCGTGTCTTGTGTCTCTTGATTGTCCACTCTTGGTTCATCTCATCTCTTTAGTTTCTTTGTTGAGTTTTCCGTGTCTTGTGTCTCTTGATTGTCCACTCTTGATTCATCTCATCTTTTTAGTTTCTTTGTTGAGTTTTCCGTGTCTTTTGTCTCTTGATTGTCCACTCTTGGTTCATCTCATCTTTTTAGTTTCTTTGTTGAGTTTTCCGTGTCTTGTGTCTCTTGATTGTGCACTCTTGATTCATCTCATCTTTTTAGTTTCTTTGTTGAGTTTTCCGTGTCTTGTGTCTCTTGATTGTCCACTATTGATTCATCTCATCTTTTTAGTTTCTTTGTTGTGTTTTCCGTGTCTTGTTTCTCTTGATTGTCCACTCATGATTCATGTCATCTTGTTAGTTTCTTTGTTTTGTTTTCCGTGTCTTGTGTCTCTTGGTTGTCCATTCTTGATTCCTCCCATCTTTTTAATTTCTTTGTTGTGTTTTCCGTGTCTTGTGTCTCTTGATTGTCCACTATTGATTCATCTCATCTTTTTAGTTTCTTTGTTGTATTTTCCGTGTCTTGTGTCTCTTGATTGTTCACTCTTGATTCATCTCATCTTTTTAGTTTCTTTGTTGTGTTTTCCGTGTCTTGTGTCTCTTGATTGTCCACTCTTGATTCATCTCATCTTTTTAGTTTCTTTGTTGTGTTTTCGTGTCTTGTGTCTCTTGATTTTCCACTCTTGATTCCTCCCATCTTTTTAGTTTCTTTGTTGAGTTTTCCGTGTCTTGTGTCTCTTGATTGTCCACTCTTGATTCATCTCATCTTTTTAATTCTTTGTTGAGTTTTCCGTGTCTTGTGTCTCTTGATTGTCCACTCTTGATTCCTCTCATCTTTTTAGTTTCTTTGTTGTGTTTTCCGTGTCTTGTGTCTCTTGATTGTCCACTCTTGATTCATCTCATCTTTTTAGTTTCTTTGTTGTGTTTTCCGTGTCTTGTGTCTCTTGATTTTCCACTCTTGATTCCTCCCATCTTTTTAGTTTCTTTGTTGAGTTTTCCGTGTCTTGTGTCTCTTGATTGTCCACTCTTGATTCATCTCATCTTTTTAGTTTCTTTGTTGTGTTTTCCGTGTCTTGTGTCTCTTGATTGTCCACTCTTGATTCATCTCATCTTTTTAGTTTCTTTGTTGAGTTTGCCGTGTCTTGTGTCTCTTGATTGTCCACTCTTGGTTCATCTCATCTCTTTAGTTTCTTTGTTGAGTTTTCCGTGTCTTGTGTCTCTTGATTGTCCACTCTTGATTCATCTCATCTTTTTAGTTTCTTTGTTGAGTTTTCCGTGTCTTTTGTCTCTTGATTGTCCACTCTTGGTTCATCTCATCTTTTTAGTTTCTTTGTTGAGTTTTCCGTGTCTTGTGTCTCTTGATTGTCCACTCTTGATTCATCTCATCTTTTTAGTTTCTTTGTTGAGTTTTCCGTGTCTTGTGTCTCTTGATTGTCCACTATTGATTCATCTCATCTTTTTAGTTTCTTTGTTGTGTTTTCCGTGTCTTGTTTCTCTTGATTGTCCACTCATGATTCATGTCATCTTGTTAGTTTCTTTGTTTTGTTTTCCGTGTCTTGTGTCTCTTGGTTGTCCATTCTTGATTCCTCCCATCTTTTTAATTTCTTTGTTGTGTTTTCCGTGTCTTGTGTCTCTTGATTGTCCACTATTGATTCATCTCATCTTTTTAGTTTCTTTGTTGTATTTTCCGTGTCTTGTGTCTCTTGATTGTTCACTCTTGATTCATCTCATCTTTTTAGTTTCTTTGTTGTGTTTTCCGTGTCTTGTGTCTCTTGATTGTCCACTCTTGATTCATCTCATCTTTTTAGTTTCTTTGTTGTGTTTTCGTGTCTTGTGTCTCTTGATTTTCCACTCTTGATTCCTCCCATCTTTTTAGTTTCTTTGTTGAGTTTTCCGTGTCTTGTGTCTCTTGATTGTCCACTCTTGATTCATCTCATCTTTTTAATTCTTTGTTGAGTTTTCCGTGTCTTGTGTCTCTTGATTGTCCACTCTTGATTCCTCTCATCTTTTTAGTTTCTTTGTTGTGTTTTCCGTGTCTTGTGTCTCTTGATTGTCCACTCTTGATTCATCTCATCTTTTTAGTTTCTTTGTTGAGTTTTCCGTGTCTTGTGTCTCTTGATTGTCCACTCTTGATTCCTCTCATCTTTTTAGTTTCTTTGTTGTGTTTTCCGTGTCTTGTGTCTCTTGATTGTCCACTCTTGATTCATCTCATCTTTTTAGTTTCTTTGTTGTGTTTTCCGTGTCTTGTGTCTCTTGATTTTCCACTCTTGATTCCTCCCATCTTTTTAGTTTCTTTGTTGAGTTTTCCGTGTCTTGTGTCTCTTGATTGTCCACTCTTGATTCATCTCATCTTTTTAGTTTCTTTGTTGTGTTTTCCGTGTCTTGTGTCTCTTGATTGTCCACTCTTGATTCATCTCATCTTTTTAGCTTATTTGTTGAGTTTGCCGTGTCTTGTGTCTCTTGATTGTCCACTCTTGGTTCATCTCATCTCTTTAGTTTCTTTGTTGAGTTTTCCGTGTCTTGTGTCTCTTGATTGTCCACTCTTGATTCATCTCATCTTTTTAGTTTCTTTGTTGAGTTTTCCGTGTCTTTTGTCTCTTGATTGTCCACTCTTGGTTCATCTCATCTTTTTAGTTTCTTTGTTGAGTTTTCCGTGTCTTGTGTCTCTTGATTGTCCACTCTTGATTCATCTCATCTTTTTAGTTTCTTTGTTGAGTTTTCCGTGTCTTGTGTCTCTTGATTGTCCACTATTGATTCATCTCATCTTTTTAGTTTCTTTGTTGTGTTTTCCGTGTCTTGTTTCTCTTGATTGTCCACTCATGATTCATGTCATCTTGTTAGTTTCTTTGTTTTGTTTTCCGTGTCTTGTGTCTCTTGGTTGTCCATTCTTGATTCCTCCCATCTTTTTAATTTCTTTGTTGTGTTTTCCGTGTCTTGTGTCTCTTGATTGTCCACTATTGATTCATCTCATCTTTTTAGTTTCTTTGTTGTATTTTCCGTGTCTTGTGTCTCTTGATTGTTCACTCTTGATTCATCTCATCTTTTTAGTTTCTTTGTTGTGTTTTCCGTGTCTTGTGTCTCTTGATTGTCCACTCTTGATTCATCTCATCTTTTTAGTTTCTTTGTTGTGTTTTCGTGTCTTGTGTCTCTTGATTTTCCACTCTTGATTCCTCCCATCTTTTTAGTTTCTTTGTTGAGTTTTCCGTGTCTTGTGTCTCTTGATTGTCCACTCTTGATTCATCTCATCTTTTTAATTCTTTGTTGAGTTTTCCGTGTCTTGTGTCTCTTGATTGTCCACTCTTGATTCCTCTCATCTTTTTAGTTTCTTTGTTGTGTTTTCCGTGTCTTGTGTCTCTTGATTGTCCACTCTTGATTCATCTCATCTTTTTAGTTTCTTTGTTGTGTTTTCCGTGTCTTGTGTCTCCTGATTTTCCACTCTTGATTCATCTCATCTTTTTAGTTTCTTTGTTGTATTTTCCGTGTCTTGTGTCTCTTGATTGTCCACTCTTGATTCATCTCATCTTTTTAGTTTCTTTGTTGTGTTTTCCGTGTCTTGTGTCTCTTGATTTTCCACTCTTGATTCCTCCCATCTTTTTAGTTTCTTTGTTGTGTTTTCCGTGTCTTGTGTCTCTTGATTGTCCACTCTTGATTCCTCCCATCTTTTTAATTTCTTTGTTGTGTTTTCCGTGTCATGTGTCTCTTGATTGTCCACTATTGATTCATCTCATCTTTTTAGTTTCTTTGTTGAGTTTTCCGTGTCTTGTGTCTCTTGGTTGTCCACTCTTGATTCCTCCCATCTTTTTAATTTCTTTGTTGTGTTTTCCGTGTCTTGTGTCTCTTGATTATCCACTCTTGATTCATCTCATCTTTTTAGTTTCTTTGTTGTGTTTTCCGTGTCTTGTGTCTCTTGATTTTCCACTCTTGATTCCTCCCATCTTTTTAGTTTCTTTGTTGAGTTTTCCGTGTCTTGTGTCTCTTGATTGTCCACGTTTGATTCCTCCCATCTTTTTAGTTTCTTTGTTGTGTTTTCCGTATCATGTGTCTCTTGATTGTCCACTCTTGATTCATTTCATCTTTTTAGTTTCTTTGTTGTGTTTTCCGTGTCTTGTGTCTCTTGATTTTCCACTCTTGATTCCTCCCATCTTTTTAGTTTCTTTGTTGAGTTTTCCGTGTCTTGTGTCTCTTGATTGTCCACGTTTGATTCCTCCCATCTTTTTAGTTTCTTTGTTGTGTTTTCCGTGTCTTGTGTCTCTTGATTTTCCACTCTTGATTCCTCCCATCTTTTTAGTTTCTTTGTTGAGTTTTCCGTGTCTTGTGTCTCTTGATTGTCCACGTTTGATTCCTCCCATCTTTTTAGTTTCTTTGTTGTGTTTTCCGTATCATGTGTCTCTTGATTGTCCACTCTTGATTCATTTCGTCTTTTTAGTTTCTTTGTTGTGTTTTCCGTGTCTTGTGTCTCTTGATTGTCCACTCTTGATTTATCTCATCTTTTTAGTTTCTTTGTTGAGTTTTCCGTGTCTTGTGTCTCTTGATTCCTCCCATCTTTATAGTTTCTTTGTTGAGTTTTCCGTGTCTTGTGTCTCTTGATTGTCCACTCTTGATTCATCTCATCTTTTTAGTTTCTTTGTTGTGTTTTCCATGTCTTGTGTCTCTTGGCTGTCCTCTCTTGATTCCTCCCATCTTTTTAGTTTTTTTGTTGTGTTTTCCGTATCGTGTGTCTCTTGATTGTCCACTCTTGATTCATCTCATCTTTTTAGTTTCTTTGTTGTGTTTTCCGTGTCTTGTGTCTCTTGATTGTCCACTCTTGATTCATCTCATCTTTTTAGTTTCTTTGTTGAGTTTGCCGTGTCTTGTGTCTCTTGATTGTCCACTCTTGGTTCATCTCATCTCTTTAGTTTCTTTGTTGAGTTTTCCGTGTCTTGTGTCTCTTGATTGTCCACTCTTGATTCATCTCATCTTTTTAGTTTCTTTGTTGAGTTTTCCGTGTCTTTTGTCTCTTGATTGTCCACTCTTGGTTCATCTCATCTTTTTAGTTTCTTTGTTGAGTTTTCAGTGTCTTGTGTCTCTTGATTGTCCACTCTTGATTCATCTCATCTTTTTAGTTTCTTTGTTGAGTTTTCCGTGTCTTGTGTCTCTTGATTGTCCACTATTGATTCATCTCATCTTTTTAGTTTCTTTGTTGTGTTTTCCGTGTCTTGTTTCTCTTGATTGTCCACTCATGATTCATGTCATCTTGTTAGTTTCTTTGTTTTGTTTTCCGTGTCTTGTGTCTCTTTGTTGTCCATTCTTGATTCCTCCCATCTTTTTAATTTCTTTGTTGTGTTTTCCGTGTCTTGTGTCTCTTGATTGTCCACTATTGATTCATCTCATCTTTTTAGTTTCTTTGTTGTATTTTCCGTGTCTTGTGTCTCTTGATTGTTCACTCTTGATTCATCTCATCTTTTTAGTTTCTTTGTTGTGTTTTCCGTGTCTTGTGTCTCTTGATTGTCCACTCTTGATTCATCTCATCTTTTTAGTTTCTTTGTTGTGTTTTCCGTGTCTTGTGTCTCTTGATTTTCCACTCTTGATTCCTCCCATCTTTTTAGTTTCTTTGTTGAGTTTTCCGTGTCTTGTGTCTCTTGATTGTCCACTCTTGATTCATCTCATCTTTTTAATTCTTTGTTGAGTTTTCCGTGTCTTGTGTCTCTTGATTGTCCACTCTTGATTCCTCTCATCTTTTTAGTTTCTTTGTTGTGTTTTCCGTGTTTTGTGTCTCTTGATTGTCCACTCTTGATTCCTCCCATCTTTTTAGTTTCTTTGTTGTGTTTTCCGTATCATGTGTCTCTTGATTGTCCACTCTTGATTCATTTCATCTTTTTAGTTTCTTTGTTGTGTTTTCCGTGTCTTGTGTCTCTTGATTTTCCACTCTTGATTCCTCCCATCTTTTTAGTTTCTTTGTTGAGTTTTCCGTGTCTTGTGTCTCTTGATTGTCCACGTTTGATTCCTCCCATCTTTTTAGTTTCTTTGTTGTGTTTTCCGTGTCTTGTGTCTCTTGATTTTCCACTCTTGATTCCTCCCATCTTTTTAGTTTCTTTGTTGAGTTTTCCGTGTCTTGTGTCTCTTGATTGTCCACGTTTGATTCCTCCCATCTTTTTAGTTTCTTTGTTGTGTTTTCCGTATCATGTGTCTCTTGATTGTCCACTCTTGATTCATTTCGTCTTTTTAGTTTCTTTGTTGTGTTTTCCGTGTCTTGTGTCTCTTGATTGTCCACTCTTGATTTATCTCATCTTTTTAGTTTCTTTGTTGAGTTTTCCGTGTCTTGTGTCTCTTGATTGTCCACTCTTGATTCATCTCATCTTTTTAATTCTTTGTTGAGTTTTCCGTGTCTTGTGTCTCTTGATTGTCCACTCTTGATTCCTCTCATCTTTTTAGTTTCTTTGTTGTGTTTTCCGTGTCTTGTGTCTCTTGATTGTCCACTCTTGATTCATCTCATCTTTTTAGTTTCTTTGTTGTGTTTTCCGTGTCTTGTGTCTCTTGATTTTCCACTCTTGATTCCTCCCATCTTTTTAGTTTCTTTGTTGAGTTTTCCGTGTCTTGTGTCTCTTGATTGTCCACTCTTAATTCATCTCATCTTTTTAGTTTCTTTGTTGTGTTTTCCGTGTCTTGTGTCTCTTGATTGTCCACTCTTGATTCATCTCATCTTTTTAGTTTCTTTGTTGAGTTTGCCGTGTCTTGTGTCTCTTGATTGTCCACTCTTGGTTCATCTCATCTCTTTAGTTTCTTTGTTGAGTTTTCCGTGTCTTGTGTCTCTTGATTGTCCACTCTTGATTCATCTCATCTTTTTAGTTTCTTTGTTGAGTTTTCCGTGTCTTTTGTCTCTTGATTGTCCACTCTTGGTTCATCTCATCTTTTTAGTTTCTTTGTTGAGTTTTCCGTGTCTTGTGTCTCTTGATTGTCCACTCTTGATTCATCTCATCTTTTTAGTTTCTTTGTTGAGTTTTCCGTGTCTTGTGTCTCTTGATTGTCCACTATTGATTCATCTCATCTTTTTAGTTTCTTTGTTGTGTTTTCCGTGTCTTGTTTCTCTTGATTGTCCACTCATGATTCATGTCATCTTGTTAGTTTCTTTGTTTTGTTTTCCGTGTCTTGTGTCTCTTGGTTGTCCATTCTTGATTCCTCCCATCTTTTTAATTTCTTTGTTGTGTTTTCCGTGTCTTGTGTCTCTTGATTGTCCATTATTGATTCATCTCATCTTTTTAGTTTCTTTGTTGTATTTTCCGTGTCTTGTGTCTCTTGATTGTTCACTCTTGATTCATCTCATCTTTTTAGTTTCTTTGTTGTGTTTTCCGTGTCTTGTGTCTCTTGATTGTCCACTCTTGATTCATCTCATCTTTTTAGTTTCTTTGTTGTGTTTTCGTGTCTTGTGTCTCTTGATTTTCCACTCTTGATTCCTCCCATCTTTTTAGTTTCTTTGTTGAGTTTTCCGTGTCTTGTGTCTCTTGATTGTCCACTCTTGATTCATCTCATCTTTTTAATTCTTTGTTGAGTTTTCCGTGTCTTGTGTCTCTTGATTGTCCACTCTTGATTCCTCTCATCTTTTTAGTTTCTTTGTTGTGTTTTCCGTGTCTTGTGTCTCTTGATTGTCCACTCTTGATTCATCTCATCTTTTTAGTTTCTTTGTTGAGTTTTCCATGTCTTGTGTCTCTTGATTGTCCACTCTTGATTCCTCTCATCTTTTTAGTTTCTTTGTTGTGTTTTCCGTGTCTTGTGTCTCTTGATTGTCCACTCTTGATTCATCTCATCTTTTTAGTTTCTTTGTTGTGTTTTCCGTGTCTTGTGTCTCTTGATTTTCCACTCTTGATTCCTCCCATCTTTTTAGTTTCTTTGTTGAGTTTTCCGTGTCTTGTGTCTCTTGATTGTCCACTCTTGATTCATCTCATCTTTTTAGTTTCTTTGTTGTGTTTTCCGTGTCTTGTGTCTCTTGATTGTCCACTCTTGATTCATCTCATCTTTTTAGTTTATTTGTTGAGTTTGCCGTGTCTTGTTTCTCTTGATTGTCCACTCTTGGTTCATCTCATCTCTTTAGTTTCTTTGTTGAGTTTTCCGTGTCTTGTGTCTCTTGATTGTCCACTCTTGATTCATCTCATCTTTTTAGTTTCTTTGTTGAGTTTTCCGTGTCTTTTGTCTCTTGATTGTCCACTCTTGGTTCATCTCATCTTTTTAGTTTCTTTGTTGAGTTTTCCGTGTCTTGTGTCTCTTGATTGTCCACTCTTGATTCATCTCATCTTTTTAGTTTCTTTGTTGAGTTTTCCGTGTCTTGTGTCTCTTGATTGTCCACTATTGATTCATCTCATCTTTTTAGTTTCTTTGTTGTGTTTTCCGTGTCTTGTTTCTCTTGATTGTCCACTCATGATTCATGTCATCTTGTTAGTTTCTTTGTTTTGTTTTCCGTGTCTTGTGTCTCTTGGTTGTCCATTCTTGATTCATCTCATCTTTTTAGTTTCTTTGTTGTGTTTTCGTGTCTTGTGTCTCTTGATTTTCCACTCTTGATTCCTCCCATCTTTTTAGTTTCTTTGTTGAGTTTTCCGTGTCTTGTGTCTCTTGATTGTCCACTCTTGATTCATCTCATCTTTTTAATTCTTTGTTGAGTTTTCCGTGTCTTGTGTCTCTTGATTGTCCACTCTTGATTCCTCTCATCTTTTTAGTTTCTTTGTTGTGTTTTCCGTGTCTTGTGTCTCTTGATTGTCCACTCTTGATTCATCTCATCTTTTTAGTTTCTTTGTTGTGTTTTCCGTGTCTTGTGTCTCCTGATTTTCCACTCTTGATTCATCTCATCTTTTTAGTTTCTTTGTTGTATTTTCCGTGTCTTGTGTCTCTTGATTGTCCACTCTTGATTCATCTCATCTTTTTAGTTTCTTTGTTGTGTTTTCCGTGTCTTGTGTCTCTTGATTTTCCACTCTTGATTCCTCTCATCTTTTTAGTTTCTTTGTTGTGTTTTCCGTGTCTTGTGTCTCTTGATTGTCCACTCTTGATTCCTCCCATCTTTTTAATTTCTTTGTTGTGTTTTCCGTGTCATGTGTCTCTTGATTGTCCACTATTGATTCATCTCATCTTTTTAGTTTCTTTGTTGAGTTTTCCGTGTCTTGTGTCTCTTGGTTGTCCACTCTTGATTCCTCCCATCTTTTTAATTTCTTTGTTGTGTTTTCCGTGTCTTGTGTCTCTTGATTATCCACTCTTGATTCATCTCATCTTTTTAGTTTCTTTGTTGTGTTTTCCGTGTCTTGTGTCTCTTGATTTTCCACTCTTGATTCCTCCCATCTTTTTAGTTTCTTTGTTGAGTTTTCCGTGTCTTGTGTCTCTTGATTGTCCACGTTTGATTCCTCCCATCTTTTTAGTTTCTTTGTTGTGTTTTCCGTATCATGTGTCTCTTGATTGTCCACTCTTGATTCATTTCATCTTTTTAGTTTCTTTGTTGTGTTTTCCGTGTCTTGTGTCTCTTGATTTTCCACTCTTGATTCCTCCCATCTTTTTAGTTTCTTTGTTGAGTTTTCCGTGTCTTGTGTCTCTTGATTGTCCACGTTTGATTCCTCCCATCTTTTTAGTTTCTTTGTTGTGTTTTCCGTGTCTTGTGTCTCTTGATTTTCCACTCTTGATTCCTCCCATCTTTTTAGTTTCTTTGTTGAGTTTTCCGTGTCTTGTGTCTCTTGATTGTCCACGTTTGATTCCTCCCATCTTTTTAGTTTCTTTGTTGTGTTTTCCGTATCATGTGTCTCTTGATTGTCCACTCTTGATTCATTTCGTCTTTTTAGTTTCTTTGTTGTGTTTTCCGTGTCTTGTGTCTCTTGATTGTCCACTCTTGATTTATCTCATCTTTTTAGTTTCTTTGTTGAGTTTTCCGTGTCTTGTGTCTCTTGATTCCTCCCATCTTTATAGTTTCTTTGTTGAGTTTTCCGTGTCTTGTGTCTCTTGATTGTCCACTCTTGATTCATCTCATCTTTTTAGTTTCTTTTTTGTGTTTTCCATGTCTTGTGTCTCTTGGCTGTCCTCTCTTGATTCCTCCCATCTTTTTAGTTTTTTTGTTGTGTTTTCCGTATCGTGTGTCTCTTGATTGTCCACTCTTGATTCATCTCATCTTTTTAGTTTCTTTGTTGTGTTTTCCGTGTCTTGTGTCTCTTGATTGTCCACTCTTGATTCATCTCATCTTTTTAGTTTCTTTGTTGAGTTTGCCGTGTCTTGTGTCTCTTGATTGTCCACTCTTGGTTCATCTCATCTCTTTAGTTTCTTTGTTGAGTTTTCCGTGTCTTGTGTCTCTTGATTGTCCACTCTTGATTCATCTCATCTTTTTAGTTTCTTTGTTGAGTTTTCCGTGTCTTTTGTCTCTTGATTGTCCACTCTTGGTTCATCTCATCTTTTTAGTTTCTTTGTTGAGTTTTCCGTGTCTTGTGTCTCTTGATTGTCCACTCTTGATTCATCTCATCTTTTTAGTTTCTTTGTTGAGTTTTCCGTGTCTTGTGTCTCTTGATTGTCCACTATTGATTCATCTCATCTTTTTAGTTTCTTTGTTGTGTTTTCCGTGTCTTGTTTCTCTTGATTGTCCACTCATGATTCATGTCATCTTGTTAGTTTCTTTGTTTTGTTTTCCGTGTCTTGTGTCTCTTTGTTGTCCATTCTTGATTCCTCCCATCTTTTTAATTTCTTTGTTGTGTTTTCCGTGTCTTGTGTCTCTTGATTGTCCACTATTGATTCATCTCATCTTTTTAGTTTCTTTGTTGTATTTTCCGTGTCTTGTGTCTCTTGATTGTTCACTCTTGATTCATCTCATCTTTTTAGTTTCTTTGTTGTGTTTTCCGTGTCTTGTGTCTCTTGATTGTCCACTCTTGATTCATCTCATCTTTTTAGTTTCTTTGTTGTGTTTTCGTGTCTTGTGTCTCTTGATTTTCCACTCTTGATTCCTCCCATCTTTTTAGTTTCTTTGTTGAGTTTTCCGTGTCTTGTGTCTCTTGATTGTCCACTCTTGATTCATCTCATCTTTTTAATTCTTTGTTGAGTTTTCCGTGTCTTGTGTCTCTTGATTGTCCACTCTTGATTCCTCTCATCTTTTTAGTTTCTTTGTTGTGTTTTCCGTGTTTTGTGTCTCTTGATTGTCCACTCTTGATTCCTCCCATCTTTTTAGTTTCTTTGTTGTGTTTTCCGTATCATGTGTCTCTTGATTGTCCACTCTTGATTCATTTCATCTTTTTAGTTTCTTTGTTGTGTTTTCCGTGTCTTGTGTCTCTTGATTTTCCACTCTTGATTCCTCCCATCTTTTTAGTTTCTTTGTTGAGTTTTCCGTGTCTTGTGTCTCTTGATTGTCCACGTTTGATTCCTCCCATCTTTTTAGTTTCTTTGTTGTGTTTTCCGTGTCTTGTGTCTCTTGATTTTCCACTCTTGATTCCTCCCATCTTTTTAGTTTCTTTGTTGAGTTTTCCGTGTCTTGTGTCTCTTGATTGTCCACGTTTGATTCCTCCCATCTTTTTAGTTTCTTTGTTGTGTTTTCCGTATCATGTGTCTCTTGATTGTCCACTCTTGATTCATTTCGTCTTTTTAGTTTCTTTGTTGTGTTTTCCGTGTCTTGTGTCTCTTGATTGTCCACTCTTGATTTATCTCATCTTTTTAGTTTCTTTGTTGAGTTTTCCGTGTCTTGTGTCTCTTGATTCCTCCCATCTTTATAGTTTCTTTGTTGAGTTTTCCGTGTCTTGTGTCTCTTGATTGTCCACTCTTGATTCATCTCATCTTTTTAGTTTCTTTGTTGTGTTTTCCATGTCTTGTGTCTCTTGGCTGTCCTCTCTTGATTCCTCTCATCTTTTTAGTTTTTTTGTTGTGTTTTCCGTATCGTGTGTCTCTTGATTGTCCACTCTTGATTCATCTCATCTTTTTAGTTTCTTTGTTGTGTTTTCCGTGTCTTGTGTCTCTTGATTGTCCACTCTTGATTCATCTCATCTTTTTAGTTTCTTTGTTGAGTTTGCCGTGTCTTGTGTCTCTTGATTGTCCACTCTTGGTTCATCTCATCTCTTTAGTTTCTTTGTTGAGTTTTCCGTGTCTTGTGTCTCTTGATTGTCCACTCTTGATTCATCTCATCTTTTTAGTTTCTTTGTTGAGTTTTCCGTGTCTTTTGTCTCTTGATTGTCCACTCTTGGTTCATCTCATCTTTTTAGTTTCTTTGTTGAGTTTTCCGTGTCTTGTGTCTCTTGATTGTCCACTCTTGATTCATCTCATCTTTTTAGTTTCTTTGTTGAGTTTTCCGTGTCTTGTGTCTCTTGATTGTCCACTATTGATTCATCTCATCTTTTTAGTTTCTTTGTTGTGTTTTCCGTGTCTTGTTTCTCTTGATTGTCCACTCATGATTCATGTCATCTTGTTAGTTTCTTTGTTTTGTTTTCCGTGTCTTGTGTCTCTTTGTTGTCCATTCTTGATTCCTCCCATCTTTTTAATTTCTTTGTTGTGTTTTCCGTGTCTTGTGTCTCTTGATTGTCCACTATTGATTCATCTCATCTTTTTAGTTTCTTTGTTGTATTTTCCGTGTCTTGTGTCTCTTGATTGTTCACTCTTGATTCATCTCATCTTTTTAGTTTCTTTGTTGTGTTTTCCGTGTCTTGTGTCTCTTGATTGTCCACTCTTGATTCATCTCATCTTTTTAGTTTCTTTGTTGTGTTTTCGTGTCTTGTGTCTCTTGATTTTCCACTCTTGATTCCTCCCATCTTTTTAGTTTCTTTGTTGAGTTTTCCGTGTCTTGTGTCTCTTGATTGTCCACTCTTGATTCATCTCATCTTTTTAATTCTTTGTTGAGTTTTCCGTGTCTTGTGTCTCTTGATTGTCCACTCTTGATTCCTCTCATCTTTTTAGTTTCTTTGTTGTGTTTTCCGTGTTTTGTGTCTCTTGATTGTCCACTCTTGATTCATCTCATCTTTTTAGTTTCTTTGTTGTGTTTTCCGTGTCTTGTGTCTCTTGATTTTCCACTCTTGATTCCTCCCATCTTTTTAGTTTCTTTGTTGAGTTTTCCGTGTCTTGTGTCTCTTGATTGTCCACTCTTGATTCATCTCATCTTTTTAGTTTCTTTGTTGAGTTTGCCGTGTCTTGTGTCTCTTGATTGTCCACTCTTGGTTCATCTCATCTCTTTAGTTTCTTTGTTGAGTTTTCCGTGTCTTGTGTCTCTTGATTGTCCACTCTTGATTCATCTCATCTTTTTAGTTTCTTTGTTGAGTTTTCCGTGTCTTTTGTCTCTTGATTGTCCACTCTTGGTTCATCTCATCTTTTTAGTTTCTTTGTTGAGTTTTCCGTGTCTTGTGTCTCTTGATTGTCCACTCTTGATTCATCTCATCTTTTTAGTTTCTTTGTTGAGTTTTCCGTGTCTTGTGTCTCTTGATTGTCCACTATTGATTCATCTCATCTTTTTAGTTTCTTTGTTGTGTTTTCCGTGTCTTGTTTCTCTTGATTGTCCACTCATGATTCATGTCATCTTGTTAGTTTCTTTGTTTTGTTTTCCGTGTCTTGTGTCTCTTGGTTGTCCATTCTTGATTCCTCCCATCTTTTTAATTTCTTTGTTGAGTTTTCCGTGTCTTGTGTCTCTTGATTGTCCACGTTTGATTCCTCCCATCTTTTTAGTTTCTTTGTTGTGTTTTCCGTATCATGTGTCTCTTGATTGTCCACTCTTGATTCATTTCATCTTTTTAGTTTCTTTGTTGTGTTTTCCGTGTCTTGTGTCTCTTGATTTTCCACTCTTGATTCCTCCCATCTTTTTAGTTTCTTTGTTGAGTTTTCCGTGTCTTGTGTCTCTTGATTGTCCACGTTTGATTCCTCCCATCTTTTTAGTTTCTTTGTTGTGTTTTCCGTGTCTTGTGTCTCTTGATTTTCCACTCTTAATTCCTCCCATCTTTTTAGTTTCTTTGTTGAGTTTTCCGTGTCTTGTGTCTCTTGATTGTCCACGTTTGATTCCTCCCATCTTTTTAGTTTCTTTGTTGTGTTTTCCGTATCATGTGTCTCTTGATTGTCCACTCTTGATTCATTTCGTCTTTTTAGTTTCTTTGTTGTGTTTTCCGTGTCTTGTGTCTCTTGATTGTCCACTCTTGATTTATCTCATCTTTTTAGTTTCTTTGTTGAGTTTTCCGTGTCTTGTGTCTCTTGATTCCTCCCATCTTTATAGTTTCTTTGTTGAGTTTTCCGTGTCTTGTGTCTCTTGATTGTCCACTCTTGATTCATCTCATCTTTTTAGTTTCTTTTTTGTGTTTTCCATGTCTTGTGTCTCTTGGCTGTCCTCTCTTGATTCCTCCCATCTTTTTAGTTTTTTTGTTGTGTTTTCCGTATCGTGTGTCTCTTGATTGTCCACTCTTGATTCATCTCATCTTTTTAGTTTCTTTGTTGTGTTTTCCGTGTCTTGTGTCTCTTGATTGTCCACTCTTGATTCATCTCATCTTTTTAGTTTCTTTGTTGAGTTTGCCGTGTCTTGTGTCTCTTGATTGTCCACTCTTGGTTCATCTCATCTCTTTAGTTTCTTTGTTGAGTTTTCCGTGTCTTGTGTCTCTTGATTGTCCACTCTTGATTCATCTCATCTTTTTAGTTTCTTTGTTGAGTTTTCCGTGTCTTTTGTCTCTTGATTGTCCACTCTTGGTTCATCTCATCTTTTTAGTTTCTTTGTTGAGTTTTCCGTGTCTTGTGTCTCTTGATTGTCCACTCTTGATTCATCTCATCTTTTTAGTTTCTTTGTTGAGTTTTCCGTGTCTTGTGTCTCTTGATTGTCCACTATTGATTCATCTCATCTTTTTAGTTTCTTTGTTGTGTTTTCCGTGTCTTGTTTCTCTTGATTGTCCACTCATGATTCATGTCATCTTGTTAGTTTCTTTGTTTTGTTTTCCGTGTCTTGTGTCTCTTTGTTGTCCATTCTTGATTCCTCCCATCTTTTTAATTTCTTTGTTGTGTTTTCCGTGTCTTGTGTCTCTTGATTGTCCACTATTGATTCATCTCATCTTTTTAGTTTCTTTGTTGTATTTTCCGTGTCTTGTGTCTCTTGATTGTTCACTCTTGATTCATCTCATCTTTTTAGTTTCTTTGTTGTGTTTTCCGTGTCTTGTGTCTCTTGATTGTCCACTCTTGATTCATCTCATCTTTTTAGTTTCTTTGTTGTGTTTTCGTGTCTTGTGTCTCTTGATTTTCCACTCTTGATTCCTCCCATCTTTTTAGTTTCTTTGTTGAGTTTTCCGTGTCTTGTGTCTCTTGATTGTCCACTCTTGATTCATCTCATCTTTTTAATTCTTTGTTGAGTTTTCCGTGTCTTGTGTCTCTTGATTGTCCACTCTTGATTCCTCTCATCTTTTTAGTTTCTTTGTTGTGTTTTCCGTGTTTTGTGTCTCTTGATTGTCCACTCTTGATTCCTCCCATCTTTTTAGTTTCTTTGTTGTGTTTTCCGTATCATGTGTCTCTTGATTGTCCACTCTTGATTCATTTCATCTTTTTAGTTTCTTTGTTGTGTTTTCCGTGTCTTGTGTCTCTTGATTTTCCACTCTTGATTCCTCCCATCTTTTTAGTTTCTTTGTTGAGTTTTCCGTGTCTTGTGTCTCTTGATTGTCCACGTTTGATTCCTCCCATCTTTTTAGTTTCTTTGTTGTGTTTTCCGTGTCTTGTGTCTCTTGATTTTCCACTCTTGATTCCTCCCATCTTTTTAGTTTCTTTGTTGAGTTTTCCGTGTCTTGTGTCTCTTGATTGTCCACGTTTGATTCCTCCCATCTTTTTAGTTTCTTTGTTGTGTTTTCCGTATCATGTGTCTCTTGATTGTCCACTCTTGATTCATTTCGTCTTTTTAGTTTCTTTGTTGTGTTTTCCGTGTCTTGTGTCTCTTGATTGTCCACTCTTGATTTATCTCATCTTTTTAGTTTCTTTGTTGAGTTTTCCGTGTCTTGTGTCTCTTGATTCCTCCCATCTTTATAGTTTCTTTGTTGAGTTTTCCGTGTCTTGTGTCTCTTGATTGTCCACTCTTGATTCATCTCATCTTTTTAGTTTCTTTGTTGTGTTTTCCATGTCTTGTGTCTCTTGGCTGTCCTCTCTTGATTCCTCCCATCTTTTTAGTTTTTTTGTTGTGTTTTCCGTATCGTGTGTCTCTTGATTGTCCACTCTTGATTCATCTCATCTTTTTAGTTTCTTTGTTGTGTTTTCCGTGTCTTGTGTCTCTTGATTGTCCACTCTTGATTCATCTCATCTTTTTAGTTTCTTTGTTGAGTTTGCCGTGTCTTGTGTCTCTTGATTGTCCACTCTTGGTTCATCTCATCTCTTTAGTTTCTTTGTTGAGTTTTCCGTGTCTTGTGTCTCTTGATTGTCCACTCTTGATTCATCTCATCTTTTTAGTTTCTTTGTTGAGTTTTCCGTGTCTTTTGTCTCTTGATTGTCCACTCTTGGTTCATCTCATCTTTTTAGTTTCTTTGTTGAGTTTTCCGTGTCTTGTGTCTCTTGATTGTCCACTCTTGATTCATCTCATCTTTTTAGTTTCTTTGTTGAGTTTTCCGTGTCTTGTGTCTCTTGATTGTCCACTATTGATTCATCTCATCTTTTTAGTTTCTTTGTTGTGTTTTCCGTGTCTTGTTTCTCTTGATTGTCCACTCATGATTCATGTCATCTTGTTAGTTTCTTTGTTTTGTTTTCCGTGTCTTGTGTCTCTTTGTTGTCCATTCTTGATTCCTCCCATCTTTTTAATTTCTTTGTTGTGTTTTCCGTGTCTTGTGTCTCTTGATTGTCCACTATTGATTCATCTCATCTTTTTAGTTTCTTTGTTGTATTTTCCGTGTCTTGTGTCTCTTGATTGTTCACTCTTGATTCATCTCATCTTTTTAGTTTCTTTGTTGTGTTTTCCGTGTCTTGTGTCTCTTGATTGTCCACTCTTGATTCATCTCATCTTTTTAGTTTCTTTGTTGTGTTTTCGTGTCTTGTGTCTCTTGATTTTCCACTCTTGATTCCTCCCATCTTTTTAGTTTCTTTGTTGAGTTTTCCGTGTCTTGTGTCTCTTGATTGTCCACTCTTGATTCATCTCATCTTTTTAATTCTTTGTTGAGTTTTCCGTGTCTTGTGTCTCTTGATTGTCCACTCTTGATTCCTCTCATCTTTTTAGTTTCTTTGTTGTGTTTTCCGTGTTTTGTGTCTCTTGATTGTCCACTCTTGATTCATCTCATCTTTTTAGTTTCTTTGTTGTGTTTTCCGTGTCTTGTGTCTCTTGATTTTCCACTCTTGATTCCTCCCATCTTTTTAGTTTCTTTGTTGAGTTTTCCGTGTCTTGTGTCTCTTGATTGTCCACTCTTGATTCATCTCATCTTTTTAGTTTCTTTGTTGAGTTTGCCGTGTCTTGTGTCTCTTGATTGTCCACTCTTGGTTCATCTCATCTCTTTAGTTTCTTTGTTGAGTTTTCCGTGTCTTGTGTCTCTTGATTGTCCACTCTTGATTCATCTCATCTTTTTAGTTTCTTTGTTGAGTTTTCCGTGTCTTTTGTCTCTTGATTGTCCACTCTTGGTTCATCTCATCTTTTTAGTTTCTTTGTTGAGTTTTCCGTGTCTTGTGTCTCTTGATTGTCCACTCTTGATTCATCTCATCTTTTTAGTTTCTTTGTTGAGTTTTCCGTGTCTTGTGTCTCTTGATTGTCCACTATTGATTCATCTCATCTTTTTAGTTTCTTTGTTGTGTTTTCCGTGTCTTGTTTCTCTTGATTGTCCACTCATGATTCATGTCATCTTGTTAGTTTCTTTGTTTTGTTTTCCGTGTCTTGTGTCTCTTGGTTGTCCATTCTTGATTCCTCCCATCTTTTTAATTTCTTTGTTGTGTTTTCCGTGTCTTGTGTCTCTTGATTGTCCACTATTGATTCATCTCATCTTTTTAGTTTCTTTGTTGTATTTTCCGTGTCTTGTGTCTCTTGATTGTTCACTCTTGATTCATCTCATCTTTTTAGTTTCTTTGTTGTGTTTTCCGTTTCTTGTGTCTCTTGATTGTCCACTCTTGATTCATCTCATCTTTTTAGTTTCTTTGTTGTGTTTTCGTGTCTTGTGTCTCTTGATTTTCCACTCTTGATTCCTCCCATCTTTTTAGTTTCTTTGTTGAGTTTTCCGTGTCTTGTGTCTCTTGATTGTCCACTCTTGATTCATCTCATCTTTTTAATTCTTTGTTGAGTTTTCCGTGTCTTGTGTCTCTTGATTGTCCACTCTTGATTCCTCTCATCTTTTTAGTTTCTTTGTTGTGTTTTCCGTGTCTTGTGTCTCTTGATTGTCCACTCTTGATTCATCTCATCTTTTTAGTTTCTTTGTTGTGTTTTCCGTGTCTTGTGTCTCCTGATTTTCCACTCTTGATTCATCTCATCTTTTTAGTTTCTTTGTTGTATTTTCCGTGTCTTGTGTCTCTTGATTGTCCACTCTTGATTCATCTCATCTTTTTAGTTTCTTTGTTGTGTTTTCCGTGTCTTGTGTCTCTTGATTTTCCACTCTTGATTCCTCCCATCTTTTTAGTTTCTTTGTTGTGTTTTCCGTGTCTTGTGTCTCTTGATTGTCCACTCTTGATTCATCTCATCTTTTTTGTTTCTTTGTTGAGTTTTCCGTGTCTTGTGTCTCTTGGTTGTCCACTCTAGATTCCTCCCATCTTTTTAATTTCTTTGTTGTGTTTTCCGTGTCTTGTGTCTCTTGATTGTCCACTATTGATTCATCTCATCTTTTTAATTTCTTTGTTGTGTTTTCCGTGTCTTGTGTCTCTTGATTGTCCACTCTTGATTCATTTCATCTTTTTAGTTTCTTTGTTGTTTTTTCGTGTCTTGTGTCTCTTGATTTTCCACTCTTGATTCCTCCCATCTTTTTAGTTTCTTTGTTGAGTTTTCCGTGTCTTGTGTCTCTTGATTGTCCACTCTTGATTCATCTCATCTTTTTAGTTTCTTTGTTGTGTTTTCCGTGTCTTGTGTCTCTTGATTTTCCACTCTTGATTCCTCCCATCTTTTTAGTTTTTTTATAGAGTTTTCCGTGTTTTTTGTCTCTTGATTCCTCCCATCTTTTTAGTTTCTTTGTTGTGTTTTCCGTGTCTTTTGTCTCTTGATTGTCCACTCTTGATTCCTCCCATCTCTTTAGCTTCCTGGTTGAGTTTTCGTGTCTTGTGTCTCTTGATTCCTCCCATCTTTTTAGTTTCTTTGTTGAGTTTTCGGTGTCTTGTGTCTCTTGATTGTCCACTCTTGATTCATTTCATCTTTTTAGTTTCTTTGTTGAGTTTTCCGTGTCTTGTGTCTCTTGATTTTCCACTCTTGATTCCTCCCATCTTTTTGTTTCTTTGTTGTGTTTTCCGTGTCTTTTGTCTCTTGATTCATCTCATCTTTTTAGTTTCTTTGTTGTGTTTTCCGTGTCTTTTGTCTCTTGATTCATCTCATCTTTTTAGTTTCTTTGTTGTGTTTTTCGTGTCTTTTGTCTCTTGATTCCTCCCATCTCTTTGGCTTCTTTGTTGAGTTTTCTTGTCGTGTGTCTCATGATTCCTCCCATCTTTTTAGTTTCTTTGTTGTGTTTTCCGTGTCTTGTGTCTCTTGATTCATCTCATCTTTTTAATTTCTTTCTTGTGTTTTCCGTGTCTTGTGTCTCTTGATTGTCCACTATCGATTCATCTCATCTTTTTAGTTTCTTTGTTGTGTTTTCCGTGTCTTGTGTCTCTTGATTGTCCACTCTTGATTCCTCCCATCTTTTTAGTTTCTTTGTTGAGTTTTCGTGTCTTGTGTCTCTTGATTGTCCACTCTTGATTCCTCCCATCTTTTTAGTTTCTTTGTTGTGTTTTCCGTGTCTTGTGTCTCTTGATTGTCCACTCTTGATTCCACCCATCTTTTTAGTTTCTTTGTTGTGTTTTCCGTGTCTTGTGTCTCTTGATTCCTCCCATCTTTTTAGTTTCTTTGTTGTGTTTCCGTGTCTTGTGTCTCTTGATTGTCCACTCTTGATTCCTCCCATCTTTTTAGTTTCTTTGTTGTGTTTTCCGTGTCTTGTGTCTCATGATTGTCCACTCTTGATTCCTCCCATCTTTTTAGTTTCTTTGTTGTGTTTTCCGTGTCTTGTGTCTCTTGATTGTCCACTCTTGATTCCTCCCATCTTTTTAGTTTCTTTGTTGAATTTTCCGTGTCTTGTGTCTCTTGATTCCTCCCATCTTTTTAGTTTCTTTGTTGTGTTTTCCGTGTCTTGTGTCTCTTGATTGTCCACTCTTGATTAATCTCATCTTTTTAGTTTCTTTGTTGAGTTTTCCGTGTCTTGTGTCTCTTGATTTTCCACTCTTGATTCCTCCCATCTTTTTAGTTTCTTTTTTGAGTTTTTCGTGTCTTGTGTCTCTTGATTTTCCACTCTTGATTCCTCCCATCTTTTTAGTTTCTTTGTTGTGTTTTCCGTGTCTTTTGTCTCTTGATTCATCTCATCTTTTTAGTTTCTTTGTTGTGTTTTCCGTGTCTTTTGTCTCTTGATTCATCTCATCTTTTTAGTTTCTTTGTTGTGTTTTTCGTGTCTTTTGTCTCTTGATTCCTCCCATCTCTTTGGCTTCTTTGTTGAGTTTTCTTGTCTTGTGTCTCTTGATTCCTCCCATCTTTTTAGTTTCTTTGTTGTGTTTTCCGTGTCTTGTGTCTCTTGATTCATCTCATCTTTTTAATTTCTTTGTTGTGTTTTCCGTGTCTTGTGTCTCTTGATTGTCCACTATCGATTCATCTCATCTTTTTAGTTTCTTTGTTGTGTTTTCCGTGTCTTGTGTCTCTTGATTGTCCACTCTTGATTCCTCCCATCTTTTTAGTTTCTTTGTTGAGTTTTCGTGTCTTGTGTCTCTTGATTGTCCACTCTTGATTCCTCACATCTTTTTAGTTTCTTTGTTGTGTTTTCCGTGTCTTGTGTCTCTTGATTGTCCACTCTTGATTCCTCCCATCTTTTTAGTTTCTTTGTTGAGTTTTCGTGTCTTGTGTCTCTTGATTGTCCACTCTTGATTCATTTCGTCTTTTTAGTTTCTTTGTTGTGTTTTCCGTGTCTTGTGTCTCTTGATTGTCCACTCTTGATTTATCTCATCTTTTTAGTTTCTTTGTTGAGTTTTCCGTGTCTTGTGTCTCTTGATTCCTCCCATCTTTATAGTTTCTTTGTTGAGTTTTCCGTGTCTTGTGTCTCTTGATTGTCCACTCTTGATTCATCTCATCTTTTTAGTTTCTTTGTTGTGTTTTCCATGTCTTGTGTCTCTTGGCTGTCCTCTCTTGATTCCTCCCATCTTTTTAGTTTTTTTGTTGTGTTTTCCGTATCGTGTGTCTCTTGATTGTCCACTCTTGATTCATCTCATCTTTTTAGTTTCTTTGTTGTGTTTTCCGTGTCTTGTGTCTCTTGATTGTCCACTCTTGATTCATCTCATCTTTTTAGTTTCTTTGTTGAGTTTGCCGTGTCTTGTGTCTCTTGATTGTCCACTCTTGGTTCATCTCATCTCTTTAGTTTCTTTGTTGAGTTTTCCGTGTCTTGTGTCTCTTGATTGTCCACTCTTGATTCATCTCATCTTTTTAGTTTCTTTGTTGAGTTTTCCGTGTCTTTTGTCTCTTGATTGTCCACTCTTGGTTCATCTCATCTTTTTAGTTTCTTTGTTGAGTTTTCAGTGTCTTGTGTCTCTTGATTGTCCACTCTTGATTCATCTCATCTTTTTAGTTTCTTTGTTGAGTTTTCCGTGTCTTGTGTCTCTTGATTGTCCACTATTGATTCATCTCATCTTTTTAGTTTCTTTGTTGTGTTTTCCGTGTCTTGTTTCTCTTGATTGTCCACTCATGATTCATGTCATCTTGTTAGTTTCTTTGTTTTGTTTTCCGTGTCTTGTGTCTCTTTGTTGTCCATTCTTGATTCCTCCCATCTTTTTAATTTCTTTGTTGTGTTTTCCGTGTCTTGTGTCTCTTGATTGTCCACTATTGATTCATCTCATCTTTTTAGTTTCTTTGTTGTATTTTCCGTGTCTTGTGTCTCTTGATTGTTCACTCTTGATTCATCTCATCTTTTTAGTTTCTTTGTTGTGTTTTCCGTGTCTTGTGTCTCTTGATTGTCCACTCTTGATTCATCTCATCTTTTTAGTTTCTTTGTTGTGTTTTCCGTGTCTTGTGTCTCTTGATTTTCCACTCTTGATTCCTCCCATCTTTTTAGTTTCTTTGTTGAGTTTTCCGTGTCTTGTGTCTCTTGATTGTCCACTCTTGATTCATCTCATCTTTTTAATTCTTTGTTGAGTTTTCCGTGTCTTGTGTCTCTTGATTGTCCACTCTTGATTCCTCTCATCTTTTTAGTTTCTTTGTTGTGTTTTCCGTGTTTTGTGTCTCTTGATTGTCCACTCTTGATTCCTCCCATCTTTTTAGTTTCTTTGTTGTGTTTTCCGTATCATGTGTCTCTTGATTGTCCACTCTTGATTCATTTCATCTTTTTAGTTTCTTTGTTGTGTTTTCCGTGTCTTGTGTCTCTTGATTTTCCACTCTTGATTCCTCCCATCTTTTTAGTTTCTTTGTTGAGTTTTCCGTGTCTTGTGTCTCTTGATTGTCCACGTTTGATTCCTCCCATCTTTTTAGTTTCTTTGTTGTGTTTTCCGTGTCTTGTGTCTCTTGATTTTCCACTCTTGATTCCTCCCATCTTTTTAGTTTCTTTGTTGAGTTTTCCGTGTCTTGTGTCTCTTGATTGTCCACGTTTGATTCCTCCCATCTTTTTAGTTTCTTTGTTGTGTTTTCCGTATCATGTGTCTCTTGATTGTCCACTCTTGATTCATTTCGTCTTTTTAGTTTCTTTGTTGTGTTTTCCGTGTCTTGTGTCTCTTGATTGTCCACTCTTGATTTATCTCATCTTTTTAGTTTCTTTGTTGAGTTTTCCGTGTCTTGTGTCTCTTGATTGTCCACTCTTGATTCATCTCATCTTTTTAATTCTTTGTTGAGTTTTCCGTGTCTTGTGTCTCTTGATTGTCCACTCTTGATTCCTCTCATCTTTTTAGTTTCTTTGTTGTGTTTTCCGTGTCTTGTGTCTCTTGATTGTCCACTCTTGATTCATCTCATCTTTTTAGTTTCTTTGTTGTGTTTTCCGTGTCTTGTGTCTCTTGATTTTCCACTCTTGATTCCTCCCATCTTTTTAGTTTCTTTGTTGAGTTTTCCGTGTCTTGTGTCTCTTGATTGTCCACTCTTAATTCATCTCATCTTTTTAGTTTCTTTGTTGTGTTTTCCGTGTCTTGTGTCTCTTGATTGTCCACTCTTGATTCATCTCATCTTTTTAGTTTCTTTGTTGAGTTTGCCGTGTCTTGTGTCTCTTGATTGTCCACTCTTGGTTCATCTCATCTCTTTAGTTTCTTTGTTGAGTTTTCCGTGTCTTGTGTCTCTTGATTGTCCACTCTTGATTCATCTCATCTTTTTAGTTTCTTTGTTGAGTTTTCCGTGTCTTTTGTCTCTTGATTGTCCACTCTTGGTTCATCTCATCTTTTTAGTTTCTTTGTTGAGTTTTCCGTGTCTTGTGTCTCTTGATTGTCCACTCTTGATTCATCTCATCTTTTTAGTTTCTTTGTTGAGTTTTCCGTGTCTTGTGTCTCTTGATTGTCCACTATTGATTCATCTCATCTTTTTAGTTTCTTTGTTGTGTTTTCCGTGTCTTGTTTCTCTTGATTGTCCACTCATGATTCATGTCATCTTGTTAGTTTCTTTGTTTTGTTTTCCGTGTCTTGTGTCTCTTGGTTGTCCATTCTTGATTCCTCCCATCTTTTTAATTTCTTTGTTGTGTTTTCCGTGTCTTGTGTCTCTTGATTGTCCATTATTGATTCATCTCATCTTTTTAGTTTCTTTGTTGTATTTTCCGTGTCTTGTGTCTCTTGATTGTTCACTCTTGATTCATCTCATCTTTTTAGTTTCTTTGTTGTGTTTTCCGTGTCTTGTGTCTCTTGATTGTCCACTCTTGATTCATCTCATCTTTTTAGTTTCTTTGTTGTGTTTTCGTGTCTTGTGTCTCTTGATTTTCCACTCTTGATTCCTCCCATCTTTTTAGTTTCTTTGTTGAGTTTTCCGTGTCTTGTGTCTCTTGATTGTCCACTCTTGATTCATCTCATCTTTTTAATTCTTTGTTGAGTTTTCCGTGTCTTGTGTCTCTTGATTGTCCACTCTTGATTCCTCTCATCTTTTTAGTTTCTTTGTTGTGTTTTCCGTGTCTTGTGTCTCTTGATTGTCCACTCTTGATTCATCTCATCTTTTTAGTTTCTTTGTTGAGTTTTCCATGTCTTGTGTCTCTTGATTGTCCACTCTTGATTCCTCTCATCTTTTTAGTTTCTTTGTTGTGTTTTCCGTGTCTTGTGTCTCTTGATTGTCCACTCTTGATTCATCTCATCTTTTTAGTTTCTTTGTTGTGTTTTCCGTGTCTTGTGTCTCTTGATTTTCCACTCTTGATTCCTCCCATCTTTTTAGTTTCTTTGTTGAGTTTTCCGTGTCTTGTGTCTCTTGATTGTCCACTCTTGATTCATCTCATCTTTTTAGTTTCTTTGTTGTGTTTTCCGTGTCTTGTGTCTCTTGATTGTCCACTCTTGATTCATCTCATCTTTTTAGTTTATTTGTTGAGTTTGCCGTGTCTTGTTTCTCTTGATTGTCCACTCTTGGTTCATCTCATCTCTTTAGTTTCTTTGTTGAGTTTTCCGTGTCTTGTGTCTCTTGATTGTCCACTCTTGATTCATCTCATCTTTTTAGTTTCTTTGTTGAGTTTTCCGTGTCTTTTGTCTCTTGATTGTCCACTCTTGGTTCATCTCATCTTTTTAGTTTCTTTGTTGAGTTTTCCGTGTCTTGTGTCTCTTGATTGTCCACTCTTGATTCATCTCATCTTTTTAGTTTCTTTGTTGAGTTTTCCGTGTCTTGTGTCTCTTGATTGTCCACTATTGATTCATCTCATCTTTTTAGTTTCTTTGTTGTGTTTTCCGTGTCTTGTTTCTCTTGATTGTCCACTCATGATTCATGTCATCTTGTTAGTTTCTTTGTTTTGTTTTCCGTGTCTTGTGTCTCTTGGTTGTCCATTCTTGATTCATCTCATCTTTTTAGTTTCTTTGTTGTGTTTTCGTGTCTTGTGTCTCTTGATTTTCCACTCTTGATTCCTCCCATCTTTTTAGTTTCTTTGTTGAGTTTTCCGTGTCTTGTGTCTCTTGATTGTCCACTCTTGATTCATCTCATCTTTTTAATTCTTTGTTGAGTTTTCCGTGTCTTGTGTCTCTTGATTGTCCACTCTTGATTCCTCTCATCTTTTTAGTTTCTTTGTTGTGTTTTCCGTGTCTTGTGTCTCTTGATTGTCCACTCTTGATTCATCTCATCTTTTTAGTTTCTTTGTTGTGTTTTCCGTGTCTTGTGTCTCCTGATTTTCCACTCTTGATTCATCTCATCTTTTTAGTTTCTTTGTTGTATTTTCCGTGTCTTGTGTCTCTTGATTGTCCACTCTTGATTCATCTCATCTTTTTAGTTTCTTTGTTGTGTTTTCCGTGTCTTGTGTCTCTTGATTTTCCACTCTTGATTCCTCTCATCTTTTTAGTTTCTTTGTTGTGTTTTCCGTGTCTTGTGTCTCTTGATTGTCCACTCTTGATTCCTCCCATCTTTTTAATTTCTTTGTTGTGTTTTCCGTGTCATGTGTCTCTTGATTGTCCACTATTGATTCATCTCATCTTTTTAGTTTCTTTGTTGAGTTTTCCGTGTCTTGTGTCTCTTGGTTGTCCACTCTTGATTCCTCCCATCTTTTTAATTTCTTTGTTGTGTTTTCCGTGTCTTGTGTCTCTTGATTATCCACTCTTGATTCATCTCATCTTTTTAGTTTCTTTGTTGTGTTTTCCGTGTCTTGTGTCTCTTGATTTTCCACTCTTGATTCCTCCCATCTTTTTAGTTTCTTTGTTGAGTTTTCCGTGTCTTGTGTCTCTTGATTGTCCACGTTTGATTCCTCCCATCTTTTTAGTTTCTTTGTTGTGTTTTCCGTATCATGTGTCTCTTGATTGTCCACTCTTGATTCATTTCATCTTTTTAGTTTCTTTGTTGTGTTTTCCGTGTCTTGTGTCTCTTGATTTTCCACTCTTGATTCCTCCCATCTTTTTAGTTTCTTTGTTGAGTTTTCCGTGTCTTGTGTCTCTTGATTGTCCACGTTTGATTCCTCCCATCTTTTTAGTTTCTTTGTTGTGTTTTCCGTGTCTTGTGTCTCTTGATTTTCCACTCTTGATTCCTCCCATCTTTTTAGTTTCTTTGTTGAGTTTTCCGTGTCTTGTGTCTCTTGATTGTCCACGTTTGATTCCTCCCATCTTTTTAGTTTCTTTGTTGTGTTTTCCGTATCATGTGTCTCTTGATTGTCCACTCTTGATTCATTTCGTCTTTTTAGTTTCTTTGTTGTGTTTTCCGTGTCTTGTGTCTCTTGATTGTCCACTCTTGATTTATCTCATCTTTTTAGTTTCTTTGTTGAGTTTTCCGTGTCTTGTGTCTCTTGATTCCTCCCATCTTTATAGTTTCTTTGTTGAGTTTTCCGTGTCTTGTGTCTCTTGATTGTCCACTCTTGATTCATCTCATCTTTTTAGTTTCTTTTTTGTGTTTTCCATGTCTTGTGTCTCTTGGCTGTCCTCTCTTGATTCCTCCCATCTTTTTAGTTTTTTTGTTGTGTTTTCCGTATCGTGTGTCTCTTGATTGTCCACTCTTGATTCATCTCATCTTTTTAGTTTCTTTGTTGTGTTTTCCGTGTCTTGTGTCTCTTGATTGTCCACTCTTGATTCATCTCATCTTTTTAGTTTCTTTGTTGAGTTTGCCGTGTCTTGTGTCTCTTGATTGTCCACTCTTGGTTCATCTCATCTCTTTAGTTTCTTTGTTGAGTTTTCCGTGTCTTGTGTCTCTTGATTGTCCACTCTTGATTCATCTCATCTTTTTAGTTTCTTTGTTGAGTTTTCCGTGTCTTTTGTCTCTTGATTGTCCACTCTTGGTTCATCTCATCTTTTTAGTTTCTTTGTTGAGTTTTCCGTGTCTTGTGTCTCTTGATTGTCCACTCTTGATTCATCTCATCTTTTTAGTTTCTTTGTTGAGTTTTCCGTGTCTTGTGTCTCTTGATTGTCCACTATTGATTCATCTCATCTTTTTAGTTTCTTTGTTGTGTTTTCCGTGTCTTGTTTCTCTTGATTGTCCACTCATGATTCATGTCATCTTGTTAGTTTCTTTGTTTTGTTTTCCGTGTCTTGTGTCTCTTTGTTGTCCATTCTTGATTCCTCCCATCTTTTTAATTTCTTTGTTGTGTTTTCCGTGTCTTGTGTCTCTTGATTGTCCACTATTGATTCATCTCATCTTTTTAGTTTCTTTGTTGTATTTTCCGTGTCTTGTGTCTCTTGATTGTTCACTCTTGATTCATCTCATCTTTTTAGTTTCTTTGTTGTTTTTTCCGTGTCTTGTGTCTCTTGATTGTCCACTCTTGATTCATCTCATCTTTTTAGTTTCTTTGTTGTGTTTTCGTGTCTTGTGTCTCTTGATTTTCCACTCTTGATTCCTCCCATCTTTTTAGTTTCTTTGTTGAGTTTTCCGTGTCTTGTGTCTCTTGATTGTCCACTCTTGATTCATCTCATCTTTTTAATTCTTTGTTGAGTTTTCCGTGTCTTGTGTCTCTTGATTGTCCACTCTTGATTCCTCTCATCTTTTTAGTTTCTTTGTTGTGTTTTCCGTGTTTTGTGTCTCTTGATTGTCCACTCTTGATTCCTCCCATCTTTTTAGTTTCTTTGTTGTGTTTTCCGTATCATGTGTCTCTTGATTGTCCACTCTTGATTCATTTCATCTTTTTAGTTTCTTTGTTGTGTTTTCCGTGTCTTGTGTCTCTTGATTTTCCACTCTTGATTCCTCCCATCTTTTTAGTTTCTTTGTTGAGTTTTCCGTGTCTTGTGTCTCTTGATTGTCCACGTTTGATTCCTCCCATCTTTTTAGTTTCTTTGTTGTGTTTTCCGTGTCTTGTGTCTCTTGATTTTCCACTCTTGATTCCTCCCATCTTTTTAGTTTCTTTGTTGAGTTTTCCGTGTCTTGTGTCTCTTGATTGTCCACGTTTGATTCCTCCCATCTTTTTAGTTTCTTTGTTGTGTTTTCCGTATCATGTGTCTCTTGATTGTCCACTCTTGATTCATTTCGTCTTTTTAGTTTCTTTGTTGTGTTTTCCGTGTCTTGTGTCTCTTGATTGTCCACTCTTGATTTATCTCATCTTTTTAGTTTCTTTGTTGAGTTTTCCGTGTCTTGTGTCTCTTGATTCCTCCCATCTTTATAGTTTCTTTGTTGAGTTTTCCGTGTCTTGTGTCTCTTGATTGTCCACTCTTGATTCATCTCATCTTTTTAGTTTCTTTGTTGTGTTTTCCATGTCTTGTGTCTCTTGGCTGTCCTCTCTTGATTCCTCTCATCTTTTTAGTTTTTTTGTTGTGTTTTCCGTATCGTGTGTCTCTTGATTGTCCACTCTTGATTCATCTCATCTTTTTAGTTTCTTTGTTGTGTTTTCCGTGTCTTGTGTCTCTTGATTGTCCACTCTTGATTCATCTCATCTTTTTAGTTTCTTTGTTGAGTTTGCCGTGTCTTGTGTCTCTTGATTGTCCACTCTTGGTTCATCTCATCTCTTTAGTTTCTTTGTTGAGTTTTCCGTGTCTTGTGTCTCTTGATTGTCCACTCTTGATTCATCTCATCTTTTTAGTTTCTTTGTTGAGTTTTCCGTGTCTTTTGTCTCTTGATTGTCCACTCTTGGTTCATCTCATCTTTTTAGTTTCTTTGTTGAGTTTTCCGTGTCTTGTGTCTCTTGATTGTCCACTCTTGATTCATCTCATCTTTTTAGTTTCTTTGTTGAGTTTTCCGTGTCTTGTGTCTCTTGATTGTCCACTATTGATTCATCTCATCTTTTTAGTTTCTTTGTTGTGTTTTCCGTGTCTTGTTTCTCTTGATTGTCCACTCATGATTCATGTCATCTTGTTAGTTTCTTTGTTTTGTTTTCCGTGTCTTGTGTCTCTTTGTTGTCCATTCTTGATTCCTCCCATCTTTTTAATTTCTTTGTTGTGTTTTCCGTGTCTTGTGTCTCTTGATTGTCCACTATTGATTCATCTCATCTTTTTAGTTTCTTTGTTGTATTTTCCGTGTCTTGTGTCTCTTGATTGTTCACTCTTGATTCATCTCATCTTTTTAGTTTCTTTGTTGTGTTTTCCGTGTCTTGTGTCTCTTGATTGTCCACTCTTGATTCATCTCATCTTTTTAGTTTCTTTGTTGTGTTTTCGTGTCTTGTGTCTCTTGATTTTCCACTCTTGATTCCTCCCATCTTTTTAGTTTCTTTGTTGAGTTTTCCGTGTCTTGTGTCTCTTGATTGTCCACTCTTGATTCATCTCATCTTTTTAATTCTTTGTTGAGTTTTCCGTGTCTTGTGTCTCTTGATTGTCCACTCTTGATTCCTCTCATCTTTTTAGTTTCTTTGTTGTGTTTTCCGTGTTTTGTGTCTCTTGATTGTCCACTCTTGATTCATCTCATCTTTTTAGTTTCTTTGTTGTGTTTTCCGTGTCTTGTGTCTCTTGATTTTCCACTCTTGATTCCTCCCATCTTTTTAGTTTCTTTGTTGAGTTTTCCGTGTCTTGTGTCTCTTGATTGTCCACTCTTGATTCATCTCATCTTTTTAGTTTCTTTGTTGAGTTTGCCGTGTCTTGTGTCTCTTGATTGTCCACTCTTGGTTCATCTCATCTCTTTAGTTTCTTTGTTGAGTTTTCCGTGTCTTGTGTCTCTTGATTGTCCACTCTTGATTCATCTCATCTTTTTAGTTTCTTTGTTGAGTTTTCCGTGTCTTTTGTCTCTTGATTGTCCACTCTTGGTTCATCTCATCTTTTTAGTTTCTTTGTTGAGTTTTCCGTGTCTTGTGTCTCTTGATTGTCCACTCTTGATTCATCTCATCTTTTTAGTTTCTTTGTTGAGTTTTCCGTGTCTTGTGTCTCTTGATTGTCCACTATTGATTCATCTCATCTTTTTAGTTTCTTTGTTGTGTTTTCCGTGTCTTGTTTCTCTTGATTGTCCACTCATGATTCATGTCATCTTGTTAGTTTCTTTGTTTTGTTTTCCGTGTCTTGTGTCTCTTGGTTGTCCATTCTTGATTCCTCCCATCTTTTTAATTTCTTTGTTGAGTTTTCCGTGTCTTGTGTCTCTTGATTGTCCACGTTTGATTCCTCCCATCTTTTTAGTTTCTTTGTTGTGTTTTCCGTATCATGTGTCTCTTGATTGTCCACTCTTGATTCATTTCATCTTTTTAGTTTCTTTGTTGTGTTTTCCGTGTCTTGTGTCTCTTGATTTTCCACTCTTGATTCCTCCCATCTTTTTAGTTTCTTTGTTGAGTTTTCCGTGTCTTGTGTCTCTTGATTGTCCACGTTTGATTCCTCCCATCTTTTTAGTTTCTTTGTTGTGTTTTCCGTGTCTTGTGTCTCTTGATTTTCCACTCTTGATTCCTCCCATCTTTTTAGTTTCTTTGTTGAGTTTTCCGTGTCTTGTGTCTCTTGATTGTCCACGTTTGATTCCTCCCATCTTTTTAGTTTCTTTGTTGTGTTTTCCGTATCATGTGTCTCTTGATTGTCCACTCTTGATTCATTTCGTCTTTTTAGTTTCTTTGTTGTGTTTTCCGTGTCTTGTGTCTCTTGATTGTCCACTCTTGATTTATCTCATCTTTTTAGTTTCTTTGTTGAGTTTTCCGTGTCTTGTGTCTCTTGATTCCTCCCATCTTTATAGTTTCTTTGTTGAGTTTTCCGTGTCTTGTGTCTCTTGATTGTCCACTCTTGATTCATCTCATCTTTTTAGTTTCTTTTTTGTGTTTTCCATGTCTTGTGTCTCTTGGCTGTCCTCTCTTGATTCCTCCCATCTTTTTAGTTTTTTTGTTGTGTTTTCCGTATCGTGTGTCTCTTGATTGTCCACTCTTGATTCATCTCATCTTTTTAGTTTCTTTGTTGTGTTTTCCGTGTCTTGTGTCTCTTGATTGTCCACTCTTGATTCATCTCATCTTTTTAGTTTCTTTGTTGAGTTTGCCGTGTCTTGTGTCTCTTGATTGTCCACTCTTGGTTCATCTCATCTCTTTAGTTTCTTTGTTGAGTTTTCCGTGTCTTGTGTCTCTTGATTGTCCACTCTTGATTCATCTCATCTTTTTAGTTTCTTTGTTGAGTTTTCCGTGTCTTTTGTCTCTTGATTGTCCACTCTTGGTTCATCTCATCTTTTTAGTTTCTTTGTTGAGTTTTCCGTGTCTTGTGTCTCTTGATTGTCCACTCTTGATTCATCTCATCTTTTTAGTTTCTTTGTTGAGTTTTCCGTGTCTTGTGTCTCTTGATTGTCCACTATTGATTCATCTCATCTTTTTAGTTTCTTTGTTGTGTTTTCCGTGTCTTGTTTCTCTTGATTGTCCACTCATGATTCATGTCATCTTGTTAGTTTCTTTGTTTTGTTTTCCGTGTCTTGTGTCTCTTTGTTGTCCATTCTTGATTCCTCCCATCTTTTTAATTTCTTTGTTGTGTTTTCCGTGTCTTGTGTCTCTTGATTGTCCACTATTGATTCATCTCATCTTTTTAGTTTCTTTGTTGTATTTTCCGTGTCTTGTGTCTCTTGATTGTTCACTCTTGATTCATCTCATCTTTTTAGTTTCTTTGTTGTGTTTTCCGTGTCTTGTGTCTCTTGATTGTCCACTCTTGATTCATCTCATCTTTTTAGTTTCTTTGTTGTGTTTTCGTGTCTTGTGTCTCTTGATTTTCCACTCTTGATTCCTCCCATCTTTTTAGTTTCTTTGTTGAGTTTTCCGTGTCTTGTGTCTCTTGATTGTCCACTCTTGATTCATCTCATCTTTTTAATTCTTTGTTGAGTTTTCCGTGTCTTGTGTCTCTTGATTGTCCACTCTTGATTCCTCTCATCTTTTTAGTTTCTTTGTTGTGTTTTCCGTGTTTTGTGTCTCTTGATTGTCCACTCTTGATTCCTCCCATCTTTTTAGTTTCTTTGTTGTGTTTTCCGTATCATGTGTCTCTTGATTGTCCACTCTTGATTCATTTCATCTTTTTAGTTTCTTTGTTGTGTTTTCCGTGTCTTGTGTCTCTTGATTTTCCACTCTTGATTCCTCCCATCTTTTTAGTTTCTTTGTTGAGTTTTCCGTGTCTTGTGTCTCTTGATTGTCCACGTTTGATTCCTCCCATCTTTTTAGTTTCTTTGTTGTGTTTTCCGTGTCTTGTGTCTCTTGATTTTCCACTCTTGATTCCTCCCATCTTTTTAGTTTCTTTGTTGAGTTTTCCGTGTCTTGTGTCTCTTGATTGTCCACGTTTGATTCCTCCCATCTTTTTAGTTTCTTTGTTGTGTTTTCCGTATCATGTGTCTCTTGATTGTCCACTCTTGATTCATTTCGTCTTTTTAGTTTCTTTGTTGTGTTTTCCGTGTCTTGTGTCTCTTGATTGTCCACTCTTGATTTATCTCATCTTTTTAGTTTCTTTGTTGAGTTTTCCGTGTCTTGTGTCTCTTGATTCCTCCCATCTTTATAGTTTCTTTGTTGAGTTTTCCGTGTCTTGTGTCTCTTGATTGTCCACTCTTGATTCATCTCATCTTTTTAGTTTCTTTGTTGTGTTTTCCATGTCTTGTGTCTCTTGGCTGTCCTCTCTTGATTCCTCCCATCTTTTTAGTTTTTTTGTTGTGTTTTCCGTATCGTGTGTCTCTTGATTGTCCACTCTTGATTCATCTCATCTTTTTAGTTTCTTTGTTGTGTTTTCCGTGTCTTGTGTCTCTTGATTGTCCACTCTTGATTCATCTCATCTTTTTAGTTTCTTTGTTGAGTTTGCCGTGTCTTGTGTCTCTTGATTGTCCACTCTTGGTTCATCTCATCTCTTTAGTTTCTTTGTTGAGTTTTCCGTGTCTTGTGTCTCTTGATTGTCCACTCTTGATTCATCTCATCTTTTTAGTTTCTTTGTTGAGTTTTCCGTGTCTTTTGTCTCTTGATTGTCCACTCTTGGTTCATCTCATCTTTTTAGTTTCTTTGTTGAGTTTTCCGTGTCTTGTGTCTCTTGATTGTCCACTCTTGATTCATCTCATCTTTTTAGTTTCTTTGTTGAGTTTTCCGTGTCTTGTGTCTCTTGATTGTCCACTATTGATTCATCTCATCTTTTTAGTTTCTTTGTTGTGTTTTCCGTGTCTTGTTTCTCTTGATTGTCCACTCATGATTCATGTCATCTTGTTAGTTTCTTTGTTTTGTTTTCCGTGTCTTGTGTCTCTTTGTTGTCCATTCTTGATTCCTCCCATCTTTTTAATTTCTTTGTTGTGTTTTCCGTGTCTTGTGTCTCTTGATTGTCCACTATTGATTCATCTCATCTTTTTAGTTTCTTTGTTGTATTTTCCGTGTCTTGTGTCTCTTGATTGTTCACTCTTGATTCATCTCATCTTTTTAGTTTCTTTGTTGTGTTTTCCGTGTCTTGTGTCTCTTGATTGTCCACTCTTGATTCATCTCATCTTTTTAGTTTCTTTGTTGTGTTTTCGTGTCTTGTGTCTCTTGATTTTCCACTCTTGATTCCTCCCATCTTTTTAGTTTCTTTGTTGAGTTTTCCGTGTCTTGTGTCTCTTGATTGTCCACTCTTGATTCATCTCATCTTTTTAATTCTTTGTTGAGTTTTCCGTGTCTTGTGTCTCTTGATTGTCCACTCTTGATTCCTCTCATCTTTTTAGTTTCTTTGTTGTGTTTTCCGTGTTTTGTGTCTCTTGATTGTCCACTCTTGATTCATCTCATCTTTTTAGTTTCTTTGTTGTGTTTTCCGTGTCTTGTGTCTCTTGATTTTCCACTCTTGATTCCTCCCATCTTTTTAGTTTCTTTGTTGAGTTTTCCGTGTCTTGTGTCTCTTGATTGTCCACTCTTGATTCATCTCATCTTTTTAGTTTCTTTGTTGAGTTTGCCGTGTCTTGTGTCTCTTGATTGTCCACTCTTGGTTCATCTCATCTCTTTAGTTTCTTTGTTGAGTTTTCCGTGTCTTGTGTCTCTTGATTGTCCACTCTTGATTCATCTCATCTTTTTAGTTTCTTTGTTGAGTTTTCCGTGTCTTTTGTCTCTTGATTGTCCACTCTTGGTTCATCTCATCTTTTTAGTTTCTTTGTTGAGTTTTCCGTGTCTTGTGTCTCTTGATTGTCCACTCTTGATTCATCTCATCTTTTTAGTTTCTTTGTTGAGTTTTCCGTGTCTTGTGTCTCTTGATTGTCCACTATTGATTCATCTCATCTTTTTAGTTTCTTTGTTGTGTTTTCCGTGTCTTGTTTCTCTTGATTGTCCACTCATGATTCATGTCATCTTGTTAGTTTCTTTGTTTTGTTTTCCGTGTCTTGTGTCTCTTGGTTGTCCATTCTTGATTCCTCCCATCTTTTTAATTTCTTTGTTGTGTTTTCCGTGTCTTGTGTCTCTTGATTGTCCACTATTGATTCATCTCATCTTTTTAGTTTCTTTGTTGTATTTTCCGTGTCTTGTGTCTCTTGATTGTTCACTCTTGATTCATCTCATCTTTTTAGTTTCTTTGTTGTGTTTTCCGTTTCTTGTGTCTCTTGATTGTCCACTCTTGATTCATCTCATCTTTTTAGTTTCTTTGTTGTGTTTTCGTGTCTTGTGTCTCTTGATTTTCCACTCTTGATTCCTCCCATCTTTTTAGTTTCTTTGTTGAGTTTTCCGTGTCTTGTGTCTCTTGATTGTCCACTCTTGATTCATCTCATCTTTTTAATTCTTTGTTGAGTTTTCCGTGTCTTGTGTCTCTTGATTGTCCACTCTTGATTCCTCTCATCTTTTTAGTTTCTTTGTTGTGTTTTCCGTGTCTTGTGTCTCTTGATTGTCCACTCTTGATTCATCTCATCTTTTTAGTTTCTTTGTTGTGTTTTCCGTGTCTTGTGTCTCCTGATTTTCCACTCTTGATTCATCTCATCTTTTTAGTTTCTTTGTTGTATTTTCCGTGTCTTGTGTCTCTTGATTGTCCACTCTTGATTCATCTCATCTTTTTAGTTTCTTTGTTGTGTTTTCCGTGTCTTGTGTCTCTTGATTTTCCACTCTTGATTCCTCCCATCTTTTTAGTTTCTTTGTTGTGTTTTCCGTGTCTTGTGTCTCTTGATTGTCCACTCTTGATTCATCTCATCTTTTTTGTTTCTTTGTTGAGTTTTCCGTGTCTTGTGTCTCTTGGTTGTCCACTCTAGATTCCTCCCATCTTTTTAATTTCTTTGTTGTGTTTTCCGTGTCTTGTGTCTCTTGATTGTCCACTATTGATTCATCTCATCTTTTTAATTTCTTTGTTGTGTTTTCCGTGTCTTGTGTCTCTTGATTGTCCACTCTTGATTCATTTCATCTTTTTAGTTTCTTTGTTGTTTTTTCGTGTCTTGTGTCTCTTGATTTTCCACTCTTGATTCCTCCCATCTTTTTAGTTTCTTTGTTGAGTTTTCCGTGTCTTGTGTCTCTTGATTGTCCACTCTTGATTCATCTCATCTTTTTAGTTTCTTTGTTGTGTTTTCCGTGTCTTGTGTCTCTTGATTTTCCACTCTTGATTCCTCCCATCTTTTTAGTTTTTTTATAGAGTTTTCCGTGTTTTTTGTCTCTTGATTCCTCCCATCTTTTTAGTTTCTTTGTTGTGTTTTCCGTGTCTTTTGTCTCTTGATTGTCCACTCTTGATTCCTCCCATCTCTTTAGCTTCCTGGTTGAGTTTTCGTGTCTTGTGTCTCTTGATTCCTCCCATCTTTTTAGTTTCTTTGTTGAGTTTTCGGTGTCTTGTGTCTCTTGATTGTCCACTCTTGATTCATTTCATCTTTTTAGTTTCTTTGTTGAGTTTTCCGTGTCTTGTGTCTCTTGATTTTCCACTCTTGATTCCTCCCATCTTTTTGTTTCTTTGTTGTGTTTTCCGTGTCTTTTGTCTCTTGATTCATCTCATCTTTTTAGTTTCTTTGTTGTGTTTTCCGTGTCTTTTGTCTCTTGATTCATCTCATCTTTTTAGTTTCTTTGTTGTGTTTTTCGTGTCTTTTGTCTCTTGATTCCTCCCATCTCTTTGGCTTCTTTGTTGAGTTTTCTTGTCGTGTGTCTCATGATTCCTCCCATCTTTTTAGTTTCTTTGTTGTGTTTTCCGTGTCTTGTGTCTCTTGATTCATCTCATCTTTTTAATTTCTTTCTTGTGTTTTCCGTGTCTTGTGTCTCTTGATTGTCCACTATCGATTCATCTCATCTTTTTAGTTTCTTTGTTGTGTTTTCCGTGTCTTGTGTCTCTTGATTGTCCACTCTTGATTCCTCCCATCTTTTTAGTTTCTTTGTTGAGTTTTCGTGTCTTGTGTCTCTTGATTGTCCACTCTTGATTCCTCCCATCTTTTTAGTTTCTTTGTTGTGTTTTCCGTGTCTTGTGTCTCTTGATTGTCCACTCTTGATTCCACCCATCTTTTTAGTTTCTTTGTTGTGTTTTCCGTGTCTTGTGTCTCTTGATTCCTCCCATCTTTTTAGTTTCTTTGTTGTGTTTCCGTGTCTTGTGTCTCTTGATTGTCCACTCTTGATTCCTCCCATCTTTTTAGTTTCTTTGTTGTGTTTTCCGTGTCTTGTGTCTCATGATTGTCCACTCTTGATTCCTCCCATCTTTTTAGTTTCTTTGTTGTGTTTTCCGTGTCTTGTGTCTCTTGATTGTCCACTCTTGATTCCTCCCATCTTTTTAGTTTCTTTGTTGAATTTTCCGTGTCTTGTGTCTCTTGATTCCTCCCATCTTTTTAGTTTCTTTGTTGTGTTTTCCGTGTCTTGTGTCTCTTGATTGTCCACTCTTGATTAATCTCATCTTTTTAGTTTCTTTGTTGAGTTTTCCGTGTCTTGTGTCTCTTGATTTTCCACTCTTGATTCCTCCCATCTTTTTAGTTTCTTTTTTGAGTTTTTCGTGTCTTGTGTCTCTTGATTTTCCACTCTTGATTCCTCCCATCTTTTTAGTTTCTTTGTTGTGTTTTCCGTGTCTTTTGTCTCTTGATTCATCTCATCTTTTTAGTTTCTTTGTTGTGTTTTCCGTGTCTTTTGTCTCTTGATTCATCTCATCTTTTTAGTTTCTTTGTTGTGTTTTTCGTGTCTTTTGTCTCTTGATTCCTCCCATCTCTTTGGCTTCTTTGTTGAGTTTTCTTGTCTTGTGTCTCTTGATTCCTCCCATCTTTTTAGTTTCTTTGTTGTGTTTTCCGTGTCTTGTGTCTCTTGATTCATCTCATCTTTTTAATTTCTTTGTTGTGTTTTCCGTGTCTTGTGTCTCTTGATTGTCCACTATCGATTCATCTCATCTTTTTAGTTTCTTTGTTGTGTTTTCCGTGTCTTGTGTCTCTTGATTGTCCACTCTTGATTCCTCCCATCTTTTTAGTTTCTTTGTTGAGTTTTCGTGTCTTGTGTCTCTTGATTGTCCACTCTTGATTCCTCACATCTTTTTAGTTTCTTTGTTGTGTTTTCCGTGTCTTGTGTCTCTTGATTGTCCACTCTTGATTCCACCCATCTTTTTAGTTTCTTTGTTGTGTTTTCCGTGTCTTGTGTCTCTTGATTCCTCCCATCTTTTTAGTTTCTTTGTTGTGTTTCCGTGTCTTGTGTCTCTTGATTGTCCACTCTTGATTCCCTCCCATCTTTTTAGTTTCTTTGTTGTGTTTTCCGTGTCTTGTGTCTCATGATTGTCCACTCTTGATTCCTCCCATCTTTTTAGTTTCTTTGTTGTGTTTTCCGTGTCTTGTGTCTCTTGATTGTCCACTCTTGATTCCTCCCATCTTTTTAGTTTCTTTGTTGAATTTTCCGTGTCTTGTGTCTCTTGATTCCTCCCATCTTTTTAGTTTCTTTGTTGTGTTTTCCGTGTCTTGTGTCTCTTGATTGTCCACTCTTGATTAATCTCATCTTTTTAGTTTCTTTGTTGAGTTTTCCGTGTCTTGTGTCTCTTGATTTTCCACTCTTGATTCCTCCCATCTTTTTAGTTTCTTTTTTGAGTTTTTCGTGTCTTGTGTCTCTTGATTTTCCACTCTTGATTCCTCCCATCTTTTTAGTTTCTTTGTTGTGTTTTCCGTGTCTTGTGTCTCTTGATTGTCCACTCTTGATTCCTCCCATCTTTTTAGTTTCTTTGTTGTGTTTTCCGTGTCTTGTGTCTCTTGATTCCTCCCATCTTTTTAGTTTCTTTGTTGTGTTTTCCGTGTCTTGTGTCTCTTGATTCATCTCATCTTTTTAGTTTCTTTGTTGTGTTTTCCGTGTCTTGTGTCTCTTGATTGTCCACTCTTGATTCATCTCATCTTTTTAATTTTTAGTTGTGTTTTCCGTGTCTTGTGTCTCTTGATTCATCTCATCTTTTTAGTTTCTTTGTTGTGTTTTCCGTTTCTTGTGTCTCTTGATTGTCCACTCTTGATTCATTTCATCTTTTTAGTTTCTTTGTTGAGTTTTCCGTGTCTTGTTTCTCTTGATTTTCCAATCTTGATTCCTCCCATCTTTTTAGTTTCTTTGTTGCGTTTTCCATGTCTTTTGTCTCTTGATTGTCCACTCTTGATTCCTCCCATCTCTTTAGCTTCCTGGTTGAGTTTTCGTGTCTTGTGTCTCTTGATTCCTCCCATCTTTTTAGTTTCTTTGTTGAGTTTTCGGTGTCTTGTGTCTCTTGATTGTCCACTCTTGATTCATTTCATCTTTTTAGTTTCTTTGTTGTGTTTTCCGTGTCTTGTGTCTCTTGATTCCTCTCATCTTTTTGTTTCTTTGTTGTGTTTTCCGTGTCTTTTGTCTCTTGATTCATCTCATCTTTTTAGTTTCTTTGTTGTGTTTTCCGTGTCTTTTGTCTCTTGATTCCTCCCATCTCTTTGGCTTCTTTGTTGAGTTTTCTTGTCTTGTGTCTCTTGATTCCTCCCATCTTTTTAGTTTCTTTGTTGTGTTTTCCGTGTCTTGTGTCTCTTGATTAATCTCATCTTTTTAATTTCTTTGTTGTGTTTTCCGTGTCTTGTGTCTCTTGATTGTCCACTATCAATTCATCTCATCTTTTTAGTTTCTATGTTGAGTTTTCCGTGTCTTGTGTCTCTTGGTTGTCCACTCTTGATTCATCTCATCTTTTTAGTTTCTTTGTTGTGTTTTCCGTGTCTTGTGTCTCTTGATTGTCCACTATTGATTCATCTCATCTTTTTAGTTTCTTTGTTGTGTTTTCCGTGTCTTGTGTCTCTTGATTGTCCACTCTTGATTCCTCCCATCTTTTTAGTTTCTTTGTTGTGTTTTCCATGTCTTGTGTCTCTTGATTGTCCACTATCGATTCCTCCCATCTTTTTAGTTTCTATGTTGAGTTTTCCGTGTCTTGTGTCTCTTGATTGTCCACTCTTGATTCATCTCATCTTTTTAGTTTCTTTGTTGTGCTTTCCGTGTCTTGTGTCTCTTGATTATCCACTCTTGATTCCTTACATCTTTTTAGTTTCTTTGTTGTGTTTTCCGTGTCTTGTGTCTCTTGATTGTCCACTCTTGATTCCTCCCATCTTTTTAGTTTCTTTGTTGTGTTTTCCGTGTCTTGTGTCTCTTGATTGTCCACTCTTGATTCATCTCATCTTTTTAGTTTCTTTGTTGTGTTTTTCGTGTCTTGTGTCTCTTGATTGTCCACTCTTGATTCATCTCATCTTTTTAATTTCTTTGTTGTGTTTTCCGTGTCTTGTGTCTCTTGATTGTCCACTGTTGATTCATCTCATCTTTTTAGTTTCTTTGTTGTGTTTTCCGTGTCTTGTGTCTCTTGATTGTCCACTCTTGATTCATCTCATCTTTTTAATTTCTTTGTTGTGTTTTCCGTGTCTTGTGTCTCTTGATTCATCTCATCTTTTTAGTTTCTTTGTTGTGTTTTCCGTTTCTTGTGTCTCTTGATTGTCCACTCTTGATTCAATTCATCTTTTTAGTTTCTTTGTTGAGTTTTCCGTGTCTTGTGTCTCTTGATTTTCCACTATTGATTCCTCCCATCTTTTTAGATTCTTTGTTGTGTTTTCCGTGTCTTTTGTCTCTTGATTGTCCACTCTTGATTCCTCCCATCTCATTAGCTTCTTTGTTGAGTTTTCGTGTCTTGTGTCTCTTGATTCCTCCCATCTTTTTAGTTTCTTTGTTGAGTTTTCGGTGTCTTGTGTCTCTTGATTGTCCACTCTTTATTCTTTTCATCTTTTTAGTTTCTTTGTTGAGTTTTCCGTGTCTTGTGTCTCTTGATTTTCCACTCTTGATTCCTCCCATCTTTTTAGTTTCTTTGTTGTGTTTTCCGTGTCTTTTGTCTCTTGATTCATCTAATCTTTTTAGTTTCTTTGTTGTGTTTTCCGTGTCTTTTGTCTCTTGATTTTCCACTCTTGATTCCTCCCATCTCTTTGGCTTCTTTGTTGAGTTATCGTGTCTTGTGTCTCTTGATTCCTCTCATCTTTTTAGTTTCTTTGTTGTTTTTTCGTGTCTTGTGTCTCTTGATTTTCCACTCTTGATTCCTCCCATCTTTTTAGTTTCTTTGTTGAGTTTTCCGTGTCTTGTGTCTCTTGATTGTCCACTCTTGATTCATCTCATCTTTTTAGTTTCTTTGTTGTGTTTTCCGTGTCTTGTGTCTCTTGATTCATCTCATCTTTTTAATTTCTTTGTTGTGTTTTCCGTGTCTTGTGTCTCTTGATTTTCCACTCTTGATTCCTCTCATCTTTTTAGTTTCTTTGTTGAGTTTTCCGTGTCTTGTGTCTCTTGATTTTCCACTCTTGATTCCTCTCATCTTTTTAGTTTCTTTTTTGAGTTTTCCGTGTCTTGTGTCTCTTGGTTGTCCACTCTTGATTCATCTCATCTTTATAGTTTCTTTGTTGAGTTTTCCGTGTCTTGTGTCTCTTGATTCTCCACTCTTGATTCATCTCATCTTTTTAATTTCTTTGTTGTGTTTTCCGTATCTTGTGTCTCTTGATTGTCCACTCTTGATTCATCTCATCTTTTTAATTTCTTTGTTGTGTTTTCCGTATCTTGTGTCTCTTGATTTTCCACTCTTGATTCATCTTATCTTTTTAGTTTCTTTGTTGTGCTTTCCGTGTCTTGTGTCTCTTGATTCATCTCATCTTTTTAGTTTCTTTGTTGAGTTTTCCGTGTCTTGTGTCTCTTCATTGTCCTCTCTTGATTCCTCCCATTTTTTTAGTTTCTTTGTTGTGTTTTCCGTATCTTGTTTCTCTTGATTGTCCACTGTTGATTCATCTCATCTTTTTAGTTTCTTTGTTGAGTTTTCCGTGTCTTGTGTCTCTTGATTGTCCACTCTTGATTCATCTCATCTTTTTAGTTTCTTTGTTGTGTTTTCCGTGTCTTGTGTCTCTTGATTGTCCACTCTTGATTCATCTCATCTTTTTAGTTTCTTTGTTGAGTTTTCCGTGTCTTGTGTCTCTTGATTGTCCACTCTTGATTCTCCCATCTTTTTAGTTTCTTTGTTGTGTTTTCCGTGTCTTGTGTCTCTTGATTGTCCACTCTTGATTCCTCTCATCTTTTTAGTTTCTTTGTTGTGTTTTCCGTGTCTTGTGTCTCTTGATTGTCCACTCTTGATTCATCCCATCTTTTTAGTTTCTTTGTTGTGTTTTCCGTGTCTTGTGTCTCTTGATTGTCCACTCTTGATTCATCTCATCTTTTTAATTTCTTTGTTGTGTTTTCCGTGTCTTGTGTCTCTTGATTGTCCACTCTTGATTCATCTCATCTTTTTAGTTTCTTTGGTGTGTTTTCCGTGTCTTGTGTCTCTTGATTCATCTCATCTTTTTAGTTTCTTTGTTGTGTTTTCCGTTTCTTGTGTCTCTTGATTGTCCACTCTTGATTCATTTCATCTTTTTAGTTTCTTTGTTGAGTTTTCCGTGTCTTGTTTCTCTCGATTTTCCACTCTTGATTCCTCCCATCTTTTTAGTTTCTTTGTAGAGTTTTCTGTGTCTTTTGTCTCTTGATTCCTCCCATCTTTTTAGTTTCTTTGTTGTGTTTTCCCTGTCTTTTGTCTCTTGATTGTCCACTCTTGATTCCTCCCATCTCTTTAGATTCCTGGTTGAGTTTTCCGTGTCTTGTGTCTCTTGATTCCTCCCATCTTTTTAGTTTCTTTGTTGAGTTTTCGGTGTCTTGTGTCTCTTGATTGTCCACTCTTGATTAATCTCATCTTTTTAGTTTCTTTGTTGAGTTTTCCGTGTCTTGTGTCTCTTGATTTTCCACTCTTGATTCCTCCCATCTTTTTAGTTTCTTTTTTGAGTTTTTCGTGTCTTGTGTCTCTTGATTTTCCACTCTTGATTCCTCCCATCTTTTTAGTTTCTTTGTTGTGTTTTCCGTGTCTTGTGTCTCTTGATTGTCCACTCTTGATTCCTCCCATCTTTTTAGTTTCTTTGTTGTGTTTTCCGTGTCTTGTGTCTCTTGATTCCTCCCATCTTTTTAGTTTCTTTGTTGTGTTTTCCGTGTCTTGTGTCTCTTGATTCATCTCATCTTTTTAGTTTCTTTGTTGTGTTTTCCGTGTCTTGTGTCTCTTGATTGTCCACTCTTGATTCATCTCATCTTTTTAATTTTTAGTTGTGTTTTCCGTGTCTTGTGTCTCTTGATTCATCTCATCTTTTTAGTTTCTTTGTTGTGTTTTCCGTTTCTTGTGTCTCTTGATTGTCCACTCTTGATTCATTTCATCTTTTTAGTTTCTTTGTTGAGTTTTCCGTGTCTTGTTTCTCTTGATTTTCCAATCTTGATTCCTCCCATCTTTTTAGTTTCTTTGTTGCGTTTTCCATGTCTTTTGTCTCTTGATGTCCACTCTTGATTCCTCCCATCTCTTTAGCTTCCTGGTTGAGTTTTCGTGTCTTGTGTCTCTTGATTCCTCCCATCTTTTTAGTTTCTTTGTTGAGTTTTCGGTGTCTTGTGTCTCTTGATTGTCCACTCTTGATTCATTTCATCTTTTTAGTTTCTTTGTTGTGTTTTCCGTGTCTTGTGTCTCTTGATTCCTCTCATCTTTTTGTTTCTTTGTTGTGTTTTCCGTGTCTTTTGTCTCTTGATTCATCTCATCTTTTTAGTTTCTTTGTTGTGTTTTCCGTGTCTTTTGTCTCTTGATTCCTCCCATCTCTTTGGCTTCTTTGTTGAGTTTTCTTGTCTTGTGTCTCTTGATTCCTCCCATCTTTTTAGTTTCTTTGTTGTGTTTTCCGTGTCTTGTGTCTCTTGATTCATCTCATCTTTTTAATTTCTTTGTTGTGTTTTCCGTGTCTTGTGTCTCTTGATTGTCCACTATCAATTCATCTCATCTTTTTAGTTTCTATGTTGAGTTTTCCGTGTCTTGTGTCTCTTGGTTGTCCACTCTTGATTCATCTCATCTTTTTAGTTTCTTTGTTGTGTTTTCCGTGTCTTGTGTCTCTTGATTGTCCACTATTGATTCATCTCATCTTTTTAGTTTCTTTGTTGTGTTTTCCGTGTCTTGTGTCTCTTGATTGTCCACTCTTGATTCCTCCCATCTTTTTAGTTTCTTTGTTGTGTTTTCCATGTCTTGTGTCTCTTGATTGTCCACTATCGATTCCTCCCATCTTTTTAGTTTCTATGTTGAGTTTTCCGTGTCTTGTGTCTCTTGATTGTCCACTCTTGATTCATCTCATCTTTTTAGTTTCTTTGTTGTGCTTTCCGTGTCTTGTGTCTCTTGATTATCCACTCTTGATTCCTTACATCTTTTTAGTTTCTTTGTTGTGTTTTCCGTGTCTTGTGTCTCTTGATTGTCCACTCTTGATTCCTCCCATCTTTTTAGTTTCTTTGTTGTGTTTTCCGTGTCTTGTGTCTCTTGATTGTCCACTCTTGATTCATCTCATCTTTTTAGTTTCTTTGTTGTGTTTTTCGTGTCTTGTGTCTCTTGATTGTCCACTCTTGATTCATCTCATCTTTTTAATTTCTTTGTTGTGTTTTCCGTGTCTTGTGTCTCTTGATTGTCCACTGTTGATTCATCTCATCTTTTTAGTTTCTTTGTTGTGTTTTCCGTGTCTTGTGTCTCTTGATTGTCCACTCTTGATTCATCTCATCTTTTTAATTTCTTTGTTGTGTTTTCCGTGTCTTGTGTCTCTTGATTCATCTCATCTTTTTAGTTTCTTTGTTGTGTTTTCCGTTTCTTGTGTCTCTTGATTGTCCACTCTTGATTCAATTCATCTTTTTAGTTTCTTTGTTGAGTTTTCCGTGTCTTGTGTCTCTTGATTTTCCACTATTGATTCCTCCCATCTTTTTAGATTCTTTGTTGTGTTTTCCGTGTCTTTTGTCTCTTGATTGTCCACTCTTGATTCCTCCCATCTCATTAGCTTCTTTGTTGAGTTTTCGTGTCTTGTGTCTCTTGATTCCTCCCATCTTTTTAGTTTCTTTGTTGAGTTTTCGGTGTCTTGTGTCTCTTGATTGTCCACTCTTTATTCTTTTCATCTTTTTAGTTTCTTTGTTGAGTTTTCCGTGTCTTGTGTCTCTTGATTTTCCACTCTTGATTCCTCCCATCTTTTTAGTTTCTTTGTTGTGTTTTCCGTGTCTTTTGTCTCTTGATTCATCTCATCTTTTTAGTTTCTTTGTTGTGTTTTCCGTGTCTTTTGTCTCTTGATTTTCCACTCTTGATTCCTCCCATCTCTTTGGCTTCTTTGTTGAGTTATCGTGTCTTGTGTCTCTTGATTCCTCTCATCTTTTTAGTTTCTTTGTTGTTTTTTCGTGTCTTGTGTCTCTTGATTTTCCACTCTTGATTCCTCCCATCTTTTTAGTTTCTTTGTTGAGTTTTCCGTGTCTTGTGTCTCTTGATTGTCCACTCTTGATTCATCTCATCTTTTTAGTTTCTTTGTTGTGTTTTCCGTGTCTTGTGTCTCTTGATTCATCTCATCTTTTTAATTTCTTTGTTGTGTTTTCCGTGTCTTGTGTCTCTTGATTTTCCACTCTTGATTCCTCTCATCTTTTTAGTTTCTTTGTTGAGTTTTCCGTGTCTTGTGTCTCTTGATTTTCCACTCTTGATTCCTCTCATCTTTTTAGTTTCTTTTTTGAGTTTTCCGTGTCTTGTGTCTCTTGGTTGTCCACTCTTGATTCATCTCATCTTTATAGTTTCTTTGTTGAGTTTTCCGTGTCTTGTGTCTCTTGATTCTCCACTCTTGATTCATCTCATCTTTTTAATTTCTTTGTTGTGTTTTCCGTATCTTGTGTCTCTTGATTGTCCACTCTTGATTCATCTCATCTTTTTAATTTCTTTGTTGTGTTTTCCGTATCTTGTGTCTCTTGATTTTCCACTCTTGATTCATCTTATCTTTTTAGTTTCTTTGTTGTGCTTTCCGTGTCTTGTGTCTCTTGATTCATCTCATCTTTTTAGTTTCTTTGTTGAGTTTTCCGTGTCTTGTGTCTCTTCATTGTCCTCTCTTGATTCCTCCCATTTTTTTAGTTTCTTTGTTGTGTTTTCCGTATCTTGTTTCTCTTGATTGTCCACTGTTGATTCATCTCATCTTTTTAGTTTCTTTGTTGAGTTTTCCGTGTCTTGTGTCTCTTGATTGTCCACTCTTGATTCATCTCATCTTTTTAGTTTCTTTGTTGTGTTTTCCGTGTCTTGTGTCTCTTGATTGTCCACTCTTGATTCATCTCATCTTTTTAGTTTCTTTGTTGAGTTTTCCGTGTCTTGTGTCTCTTGATTGTCCACTCTTGATTCTCCCATCTTTTTAGTTTCTTTGTTGTGTTTTCCGTGTCTTGTGTCTCTTGATTGTCCACTCTTGATTCCTCTCATCTTTTTAGTTTCTTTGTTGTGTTTTCCGTGTCTTGTGTCTCTTGATTGTCCACTCTTGATTCATCCCATCTTTTTAGTTTCTTTGTTGTGTTTTCCGTGTCTTGTGTCTCTTGATTGTCCACTCTTGATTCATCTCATCTTTTTAATTTCTTTGTTGTGTTTTCCGTGTCTTGTGTCTCTTGATTGTCCACTCTTGATTCATCTCATCTTTTTAGTTTCTTTGGTGTGTTTTCCGTGTCTTGTGTCTCTTGATTCATCTCATCTTTTTAGTTTCTTTGTTGTGTTTTCCGTTTCTTGTGTCTCTTGATTGTCCACTCTTGATTCATTTCATCTTTTTAGTTTCTTTGTTGAGTTTTCCGTGTCTTGTTTCTCTCGATTTTCCACTCTTGATTCCTCCCATCTTTTTAGTTTCTTTGTAGAGTTTTCTGTGTCTTTTGTCTCTTGATTCCTCCCATCTTTTTAGTTTCTTTGTTGTGTTTTCCCTGTCTTTTGTCTCTTGATTGTCCACTCTTGATTCCTCCCATCTCTTTAGATTCCTGGTTGAGTTTTCCGTGTCTTGTGTCTCTTGATTCCTCCCATCTTTTTAGTTTCTTTGTTGAGTTTTCGGTGTCTTGTGTCTCTTGATTGTCCACTCTTGATTCATTTCATCTTTTTAGTTTCTTTGTTGAGTTTTCCGTGTCTTGTGTCTCTTGATTTTCCACTCTTGATTCCTCCCATCTTTTTAGTTTCTTTGTTGTGTTTTCCGTGTCTTTTGTCTCTTGATTCATCTCATCTTTTTAGTTTCTTTGTTGTGTTTTCCGTGTCTTTTGTCTCTTGATTTTCCACTCTTGATTCCTCCCATCTCTTTGGCTTCTTTGTTGAGTTTTCGGTGTCTTGTGTCTCTTGATTGTCCACTCTTGATTCATTTCATCTTTTTAGTTTCTTTGTTGAGTTTTCCGTGTCTTGTGTCTCTTGATTTTCCACTCTTGATTCATCTTATCTTTTTAGTTTCTTTGTTGTGCTTTCCGTGTCTTGTGTCTCTTGATTCATCTCATCTTTTTAGTTTCTTTGTTGAGTTTTCCGTGTCTTGTGTCTCTTCATTGTCCTCTCTTGATTCCTCCCATTTTTTTAGTTTCTTTGTTGTGTTTTCCGTATCTTGTTTCTCTTGATTGTCCACTGTTGATTCATCTCATCTTTTTAGTTTCTTTGTTGAGTTTTCCGTGTCTTGTGTCTCTTGATTGTCCACTCTTGATTCATCTCATCTTTTTAGTTTCTTTGTTGTGTTTTCCGTGTCTTGTGTCTCTTGATTGTCCACTCTTGATTCATCTCATCTTTTTAGTTTCTTTGTTGAGTTTTCCGTGTCTTGTGTCTCTTGATTGTCCACTCTTGATTCTCCCATCTTTTTAGTTTCTTTGTTGTGTTTTCCGTGTCTTGTGTCTCTTGATTGTCCACTCTTGATTCCTCTCATCTTTTTAGTTTCTTTGTTGTGTTTTCCGTGTCTTGTGTCTCTTGATTGTCCACTCTTGATTCATCCCATCTTTTTAGTTTCTTTGTTGTGTTTTCCGTGTCTTGTGTCTCTTGATTGTCCACTCTTGATTCATCTCATCTTTTTAATTTCTTTGTTGTGTTTTCCGTGTCTTGTGTCTCTTGATTGTCCACTCTTGATTCATCTCATCTTTTTAGTTTCTTTGGTGTGTTTTCCGTGTCTTGTGTCTCTTGATTCATCTCATCTTTTTAGTTTCTTTGTTGTGTTTTCCGTTTCTTGTGTCTCTTGATTGTCCACTCTTGATTCATTTCATCTTTTTAGTTTCTTTGTTGAGTTTTCCGTGTCTTGTTTCTCTCGATTTTCCACTCTTGATTCCTCCCATCTTTTTAGTTTCTTTGTAGAGTTTTCTGTGTCTTTTGTCTCTTGATTCCTCCCATCTTTTTAGTTTCTTTGTTGTGTTTTCCCTGTCTTTTGTCTCTTGATTGTCCACTCTTGATTCCTCCCATCTCTTTAGATTCCTGGTTGAGTTTTCCGTGTCTTGTGTCTCTTGATTCCTCCCATCTTTTTAGTTTCTTTGTTGAGTTTTCGGTGTCTTGTGTCTCTTGATTGTCCACTCTTGATTCATTTCATCTTTTTAGTTTCTTTGTTGAGTTTTCCGTGTCTTGTGTCTCTTGATTTTCCAATCTTGATTCCTCCCATCTTTTTAGTTTCTTTGTTGTGTTTTCCGTGTCTTTTGTCTCTTGATTCATCTCATCTTTTTAGTTTCTTTGTTGTGTTTTCCGTGTCTTTTGTCTCTTGATTTTCCACTCTTGATTCCTCCCATCTCTTTGGCTTCTTTGTTGAGTTTTCGTGTCTTGTGTCTCTTGATTCCTCTCATCTTTTTAGTTTCTTTGTTGTGTTTTCCGTGTCTTGTGTCTCTTGATTCATCTCATCTTTTTAATTTCTTTGTTGTGTTTTCCGTGTCTTGTGTCTCTTGGTTGTCCACTCTTGATTCATCTCATCTTTATAGTTTCTTTGTTGAGTTTTCCGTGTCTTGTGTCTCTTGATTCTCCACTCTTGATTCATCTCATCTTTTTAATTTCTTTGTTGTGTTTTCCGTATCTTGTGTCTCTTGATTGTCCACTCTTGATTCATCTCATCTTTTTAATTTCTTTGTTGTGTTTTCCGTATCTTGTGTCTCTTGATTTTCCACTCTTGATTCATCTCATCTTTTTAGTTTCTTTGTTGTGTTTTCCGTGTCTTGTGTCTCTTGATTCATCTCATCTTTTTAGTTTCTTTGTTGAGTTTTCCGTGTCTTGTGTCTCTTCATTGTCCTCTCTTGATTCCTCCCATTTTTTTAGTTTCTTTGTTGTGTTTTCCGTATCTTGTTTCTCTTGATTGTCCACTGTTGATTCATCTCATCTTTTTAGTTTCTTTGTTGAGTTTTCCGTGTCTTGTGTCTCTTGATTGTCCACTCTTGATTCATCTCATCTTTTTAGTTTCTTTGTTGTGTTTTCCGTGTCTTGTGTCTCTTGATTGTCCACTCTTGATTCATCTCATCTTTTTAGTTTCTTTGTTGAGTTTTCCGTGTCTTGTGTCTCTTGATTGTCCACTCTTGATTCTCCCATCTTTTTAGTTTCTTTGTTGTGTTTTCCGTGTCTTGTGTCTCTTGATTGTCCACTCTTGATTCCTCTCATCTTTTTTAGTTTCTTTGTTGTGTTTTCCGTGTCTTGTGTCTCTTGATTGTCCACTCTTGATTCATCCCATCTTTTTAGTTTCTTTGTTGTGTTTTCGTGTCTTGTGTCTCTTGATTGTCCACTCTTGATTCATCTCATCTTTTTAATTTCTTTGTTGTGTTTTCCGTGTCTTGTGTCTCTTGATTGTCCACTCTTGATTCATCTCATCTTTTTAGTTTCTTTGTTGTGTTTTCCGTGTCTTGTGTCTCTTGATTCATCTCATCTTTTTAGTTTCTTTGTTGTGTTTTCCGTTTCTTGTGTCTCTTGATTGTCCACTCTTGATTCATTTCATCTTTTTAGTTTCTTTGTTGAGTTTTCCGTGTTTTGTTTCTCTTGATTTTCCACTCTTGATTCCTCCCATCTTTTTAGTTTCTTTGTAGAGTTTTCCGTGTCTTTTGTCTCTTGATTCCTCCCATCTTTTTAGTTTCTTTGTTGTGTTTTCCCTGTCTTTTGTCTCTTGATTGTCCACTCTTGATTCCTCCCATCTCTTTAGATTCCTGGTTGAGTTTTCCGTGTCTTGTGTCTCTTGATTCCTCCCATCTTTTTAGTTTCTTTGTTGAGTTTTCGGTGTCTTGTGTCTCTTGATTGTCCACTCTTGATTCTTTTCATCTTTTTAGTTTCTTTGTTGAGTTTTCCGTGTCTTGTGTCTCTTGATTTTCCACTCTTGATTCCTCCCATCTTTTTAGTTTCTTTGTTGTGTTTTCCGTGTCTTTTGTCTCTTGATTCATCTCATCTTTTTAGTTTCTTTGTTGTGTTTTTCGTGTCTTTTGTCTCTTGATTCCTCCCATCTCTTTGGCTTCTTTGTTGTGTTTTCCGTGTCTTGTGTCTCTTGATTCATCTCATCTTTTTAATTTCTTTGTTGTGTTTTCCGTGTCTTGTGTCTCTTGATTTTCCACTCTTGATTCCTCTCATCTTTTTAGTTTCTTTGTTGAGTTTTCCGTGTCTTGTGTCTCTTGATTTTCCACTCTTGATTCCTCTCATCTTTTTAGTTTCTTTTTTGAGTTTTCCGTGTCTTGTGTCTCTTGGTTGTCCACTCTTGATTCATCTCATCTTTATAGTTTCTTTGTTGAGTTTTCCGTGTCTTGTGTCTCTTGATTCTCCACTCTTGATTCATCTCATCTTTTTAATTTCTTTGTTGTGTTTTCCGTATCTTGTGTCTCTTGATTGTCCACTCTTGATTCATCTCATCTTTTTAATTTCTTTGTTGTGTTTTCCGTATCTTGTGTCTCTTGATTTTCCACTCTTGATTCATCTCATCTTTTTAGTTTCTTTGTTGTGTTTTCCGTGTCTTGTGTCTCTTGATTCATCTCATCTTTTTAGTTTCTTTGTTGAGTTTTCCGTGTCTTGTGTCTCTTCATTGTCCTCTCTTGATTCCTCCCATTTTTTTAGTTTCTTTGTTGTGTTTTCCGTATCTTGTTTCTCTTGATTGTCCACTGTTGATTCATCTCATCTTTTTAGTTTCTTTGTTGAGTTTTCCGTGTCTTGTGTCTCTTGATTGTCCACTCTTGATTCATCTCATCTTTTTAGTTTCTTTGTTGTGTTTTCCGTGTCTTGTGTCTCTTGATTGTCCACTCTTGATTCATCTCATCTTTTTAGTTTCTTTGTTGAGTTTTCCGTGTCTTGTGTCTCTTGATTGTCCACTCTTGATTCTCCCATCTTTTTAGTTTCTTTGTTGTGTTTTCCGTGTCTTGTGTCTCTTGATTGTCCACTCTTGATTCCTCTCATCTTTTTTAGTTTCTTTGTTGTGTTTTCCGTGTCTTGTGTCTCTTGATTGTCCACTCTTGATTCATCCCATCTTTTTAGTTTCTTTGTTGTGTTTTCCGTGTCTTGTGTCTCTTGATTGTCCACTCTTGATTCATCTCATCTTTTTAATTTCTTTGTTGTGTTTTCCGTGTCTTGTGTCTCTTGATTGTCCACTCTTGATTCATCTCATCTTTTTAGTTTCTTTGTTGTGTTTTCCGTGTCTTGTGTCTCTTGATTCATCTCATCTTTTTAGTTTCTTTGTTGTGTTTTCCGTTTCTTGTGTCTCTTGATTGTCCACTCTTGATTCATTTCATCTTTTTAGTTTCTTTGTTGAGTTTTCCGTGTTTTGTTTCTCTTGATTTTCCACTCTTGATTCCTCCCATCTTTTTAGTTTCTTTGTAGAGTTTTCCGTGTCTTTTGTCTCTTGATTCCTCCCATCTTTTTAGTTTCTTTGTTGTGTTTTCCCTGTCTTTTGTCTCTTGATTGTCCACTCTTGATTCCTCCCATCTCTTTAGATTCCTGGTTGAGTTTTCCGTGTCTTGTGTCTCTTGATTCCTCCCATCTTTTTAGTTTCTTTGTTGAGTTTTCGGTGTCTTGTGTCTCTTGATTGTCCACTCTTGATTCTTTTCATCTTTTTAGTTTCTTTGTTGAGTTTTCCGTGTCTTGTGTCTCTTGATTTTCCACTCTTGATTCCTCCCATCTTTTTAGTTTCTTTGTTGTGTTTTCCGTGTCTTTTGTCTCTTGATTCATCTCATCTTTTTAGTTTCTTTGTTGTGTTTTTCGTGTCTTTTGTCTCTTGATTCCTCCCATCTCTTTGGCTTCTTTGTTGAGTTTTCTTTTCTTGTGTCTCTTGATTCCTCCCATCTTTTTAGTTTCTTTGTTGTGTTTTCCGTGTCTTGTGTCTCTTGATTCATCTCATCTTTTTCATTTCTTTGTTGTGTTTTCCGTGTCTTGTGTCTCTTGATTGTCCACTATCGATTCATCTCATCTTTTTAGTTTCTTTGTTGTGTTTTCCGTGTCTTGTTTCTCTTGATTGTCCACTGTTGATTCCTCCCATCTTTTTAGTTTCTTTGTTGAGTTTTCCGTGTCTTGTGTCTCTTGATTTTCCACTCTTGATTCATCTCATCTTTTTAGTTTCTTTGTTGTGTTTTCGTGTCTTGTGTCTCTTGATTGTCCACTCTTGATTCCTCCCATCTTTTTAGTTTCTTTGTTGAGTTTTCCGTGTCTTGTGTCTCTTGATTTTCCACTCTTGATTCCTCCCATCTTTTTAGTTTCTTTGTTGAGTTTTCCGTGTCTTGTGTCTCTTGATTTTACACTCTTGATTCCTCTCATCTTTTTCGTTTCTTTGTTGTGTTTTCCGTGTCTTGTGTCTCTTGATTGTCCACTCTTGATTCCTCCCATCTTTTTAGTTTCTTTGTTGTGTTTTCCGTGTCTTGTGTCTCTTGATTGTCCACTCTTGATTCCTCCCATCTTTTTAGTTTCATTGTTGAATTTTCCGTGTCTTGTGTCTCTTGATTCCTCCCATCTTTTTAGTTTCTTTGTTGTGTTTTCCGTGTCTTGTGTCTCTTGATTGTCCACTCTTGATTCATTTCATCCTTTTAGTTTCTTTGTTGAGTTTTCCGTGTCTTGTGTCTCTTGGTTGTCCACTCTTGATTCATCTCATCTTTTTAATTTCTTTGTTGTGTTTTCCGTGTCTTGTGTCTCTTGATTGTCCACTCTTGATTCCTCCCATCTTTTTAGTTTCTTTGTTGAGTTTTCCGTGTCTTGTGTCTCTTGGTTGTCCACTCTTGATTCCTCTCATCTTTTTAGTTTCTTTGTTGTGTTTTCCGTGTCTTGTGTCTCTTGGTTGTCCACTCTTGATTCCTCCCATCTTTTTAGTTTCTTTGTTGAGTTTTCCGTGTCTTGTGTCTCTTAGTTGTCCACTCTTGATTCATCTCATCTTTTTAGTTTCTTTGTTGAGTTTTCCGTGTCTTGTGTCTCTTGATTGTCCACTCTTGATTCATCTCATCTTTTTAGTTTCTTTGTTGTGTTTTCCGTGTCTTGTGTCTCTTGATTGTCCACTCTTGATTCCTCCCATCTTTTTAGTTTCTTTGTTCAGTTTTCCGTGTCTTGTGTCTCTTGATTGTCCACTCTTGATTCATTTCATCTTTTTAGTTTCTTTGTTGTGTTTTCCGTTTCTTGTGTCTCTTGGTTGTCCACTCTTGATTCATCTCATCTTTTTAGTTTCTTTGTTGTGTTTTCCGTGTCTTGTGTCTCTTGATTGTCCACTCTTGATTCCTCTCATCTTTTTAATTTCTTTGTTGTGTTTTCCGTGTCTTGTGTCTCTTGGTTGTCCACTCTTGATTCATCTCATCTTTTTAATTTCTTTGTTGTGTTTTCCATGTCTTGTGTCTCTTGATTGTCCACTCTTGATTCCTCTCATCTTTTCAGTTTCTTTGTTCAGTTTTCCGTATCTTGTGTCTCTTGATTGTCCACTCTTGATTCCTCCCATCTTTTTAGTTTCTTTGTTGTGTTTTCCGTGTCTTGTGTCTCTTGATTGTCCACTATTGATTCCTCCTGTGTCTTGTTTCTCTTGATTGTCCACTCTTGATTCCTTCTGTGTCTTGTGTCTCTTGATTGTCCACTCTTGATTCCTCCTGTGTCTTGTGTCTCTTGATTGTCCACTCTTGATTCCTCCCTGATTGTCCACTCTTGATTCCTCCTTGATTGTCCACTCTTGATTCCTCCTTGATTGTCCACTCTTGATTGTCCACTCTTGATTGTCCACTCTTGATTCCTCCTTGATTGTCCACTCTTGATTCCTCCTTGATTGTCCACTCTTGATTCCTCCTTGATCGTCCACTCTTGATTCCTCCTTGATTGTCCACTCTTGATTCCTCCTTGATTGTCCACTCTTGATTGTCCACTCTTGATTCCTCCTTGATTGTCCACTCTTGATTCCTCCTTGATTGTCCACTATTGATTCCTCCTTGATTGTCCACTCTTGATTCCTCCTTGATTGTCCACTCTTGATTGTCCATTCTTGATTCCTCCTTGATTGTCCACTCTTGATTATCCACTCTTGATTGTCCACTCTTGATTCCTCCTTGATTGTCCACTCTTGATTGTCCACTCTTGATTCCTCATTGATTGTCCACTCTTGACTGTCCACTCTTGATTGTCCACTCTTGATTCTCCTTGATTGTCCACTCTTGATTGTCCACTCTTGATTCCTCCTTTATTGTCCACTCTTGATTGTCCACTCTTGATTCCTCCTTGATTGTCCACTCTTGATTGTCCACTCTTGATTCCTCCTTGATTGTCCACTCTTGATTGTCCACTCTTGATTCCTCCTTGATTGCCCACTCTTGATTCCTCCTTGATTGTCCACTCTTGATTGTCCACTCTTGATTCCTCCTTGATTGTCCACTCTTGATTGTCCTCTCTTGATTCCTCCTTGATTGTCCACTCTTGATTCCTCCTTGATTGTCCACTCTTGATTATCCACTCTTGATTCCTCCTTGATTATCCACTCTTGATTCCTCCTTGATTGCCCACTCTTGATTCCTCCTTGATTGTCCACTCTTGATTGTCCACTCTTGATTCCTCCTTGATTGTCCACTCTTGATTGTCCTCTCTTGATTCCTCCTTGATTGTCCACTCTTGATTCCTCCTTGATTGTCCACTCTTGATTGTCCACTCTTGATTCCTCCTTGATTATCCACTCTTGATTCCGCCTTGATTGTCCACTCTTGATTCCTCCTTGATTGTCCACTCTTGATTGATCACTCTTGATTCCTCCTTGATTGTCCACTCTTGATTGTCCACTCTTGATTCCTCCTTGATTGTCCACTCTTGATTCCTCCTTGATTGTCCACTCTTGATTCCTCCTTGATTGTCCACTCTTGATTCCTCCTTGATTGTCCACTCTTGATTCCTCCTTACGGTTTTCTGTAACGTTTATTATCATTCTATCGATGAATATTTTAATATTTCAGTAACACCTTATGGATAGGCCTCCACCGGGAACTAGATCCTGTCCGACTATTATGGGATGATTGTGAAGAATATACTGGTAATTGTTCGGATTCCTCGGGAGGCTTAGAAGGCTGTGTAGTGTTTAATAGAACAGATAATAGATATTCCATACAAAATTGTAGTGAGACACAGTCATTTATATGTGAGGATATAACTGAAGGTACGTAAATACATAACGTTCGTTCAGTCCTCATTGATGTGTACTTGAAAGTAAAGTTGCTAAGTAAGGATTCATTCAGGAATGTCACGTCTGTTCTAATCTGTCTTTATAGATTCTATAGAACAGATAGAAACATGGAAAACAAAACAAAACTATCCAATCAACCCCAGAAAATAAAAGGAATAAATTGTACAAAAAATGAAACAAAATCATGACTCATAATACTGCTAATATATTAATTTATTAAAGACGAATGGCTATGTGTATGTTCAATCCCTTTAAAAATGGAGTGCCCGCTAGTTGTGCTAAACGCATCAAATGCAATTCACCCTTAAGATATGACGCAAGTGAGTCCTTCATGTATTCAGAATGCAACGGTCATTGCACGTAGAAGACAACGTACATTTTGTCATTACTCTTAATTGTCGGTTAGTTTCTTAGTGTGATCGTTAGTGGCAGGTAGTAAAGCAAAATTTCCCGAGGTTATCCGTAATATTCTCGGTTTCATGTGGCAATAATCTCCAGCCCATAACCCCATACCAGTGAGACCCTTTTAATAACATGATTCATTGTTTACCAGCTTGTCTTGCCATCACTATATCTGTTATGCTTCTCATTTGACGTTAAAAGTCAATCAATCATATTTTATATTCTGTATTCTTACATGAAATCCTTCATTGGCAATATGACTAATGCGTGATAAAATTTCTGATTTATTTAAATTCGCACATTCGTATTGTCAAACAAATTATTAACATCATTCTTATGTGTGCCTATGTATTCATACAGGACTGTGGCGCATGCAAGCATAACAATTTTCATTTTGTCTCCTTTTTTCTGGAAAAAATATCAAAAACAACCATCTATCGACTTTGACTTTTGTCGTCTGCCGGTGACGTATATATACAAGGCAGGCTGATGACATTGACGTCTTCCGGTGACGTATATATACAAGGCAGGCTGATGACATTGACACAAATTGGTTTACTAATTAAATTTTACGATTTTGTCAGCATTTTACTGGTTAAGTTCCTAAAATCAAAATGCCATCAAATTGGAAAATATCAGTAACTTAATTGCAACAACTTTTAGATATATATATCTCTGTTTAATAAAAAGCAGCTTTAAGTATGATGGTTAGTGGATTTTGTTTTCACATGCATTTCCATTACTGACTCCACTTAAAAATAAGTTAGATTTTCCCTATTAAAATCGGAATAATTCAAGGAAACCATAGTTTGTATAACGCTTCAACATGGGTAAAGTTATTTTTGTTGCTTTTTAACACTCACTATCGCTCGGGAGAAAATGTTTACGGAAATAATATTACCCATGTCAGAACTAGATACAAACTAAGGCTTTCATGAATTATTTGTGATATGCGATATCAATTCAACGTCAATTCTAACTTAGTTGTAGTTTACTGTGTGGTGTTTCAGTGGACAATACGCCACTTTTACTAGTCAGTTGTTGTTCAATTTTGGATGTTCTAGTGGGTGACACGTCACTTCTATCTTACTTGTAGTTTAATTTGGGATGTTGTAATGGATGACACGTCACTGTAGCTTAGTTGTAGTTCAGGGTGTGATGTTCCAGCGGGAGACACGTCACTTCTATTTTACTTGTAGTTTAATTTGGGATGTTGTAATGGGTGACACGTCACTCTAGCTTAGTTGTAGCTCAGGGTGTGATGTTCCAGTGGGTGACACGTCACATCTATCTTACTTGTAGTTTAATTTGGGATGTTGTAATGGGTGGGTGACACGTCACTCTAGCTTAGTTGTAATTCAGTGTGTGATGTTCCAGTGGGTGACACGTCTCTTCTATCTTACTTGTAGTTCAATTTGGGATGTTGTAGTGGGTGACACGTCACTCTAGCTTAGTTGTTGTTCAATGTGTGATGTTGCAGTGTGAGATGCGTCACTTCTATCTTACTGGTAGTTCAATTTGGGATGTCTTAGTGGGTGACACGTCACTCTAGCTCAGTTGTAGTTCAGTGTGCGATGTTCTAGTGGGTGACACGTCACTTCTATCTTACTTGTAGTTCAGTATGTGATGTTGTAGTGGGTGACACGTCACTCTAGCTCAGTTGTAGTTCAGTGTGTTATGTCGTAATGGGAGAACCGTCACTTCTATCTTACTTGTAGTTCAGTGTGTGATGTTCTAGTGGGTAACACGTCACTTCTATCTTACTTGTAGTTCAGTATGTGATGTTGTAGTGGGTGACGCGTCACTCTAGCTCAGTTGTAGTTCAGTGTGTGATGTTCTAGTGGGAGACCCGTCACTTCTATCTTACTTGTAGTTCCGTGTGTGATGTTCTAATGGGTGACACGTCACTTCTATCTTACTTGTAGTTCAGTATGTGATGTTGTAGTGGGTGACGCGTCACTCTAGCTCAGTTGTAGTTCAGTGTGTGATGTTTTAGTGGGTGACACGTCACTTCTATCTTACTTGATGTTCAATTTGGGATGTTGTAGTGGGTGACACGTCACACTAGCTCAGTTGTAGTTCAGTGTGTGATGTTCTAGTGGGTGACACGTTACTTCTATTTTACTTGTAGCTCAATTTGAGATGTTGTAGTGGGTGACGCGTCACTCTAGCTCAGTGTGTCATGTCTTAGTGGGATACACGTCACTTCCATCTTACTTGTAGTTAAGTCTTCCAAGCAAAGTTTGGGAGACTTATTGTTTTTGCTCCGTTTCTTATTATTATTATTTTTATTATTATTATTATTCTCTTTCTCCTTTCTTTCCGCGGACCATGAACTTGTCCACGGCAGATCTCAGGAACTACTGGACAGAATTTCATGAAACTTGGTCGAGTCCTAAAGTTTTCAGCTTTGTGGTAAAGGAGGTCAACGTCATATTTTGGGGGGTTCAAATGGGGATGGGGGTTACAATAGAATCCTATGGGAAAGTTGAAATTTCGTACATTAATGTTGATAACTTCTAAATGAATAATGATAGAGACATAAAATTTGACATAGTGATAGGTCACCATTAGAGGAGCAATTCTGCGTTTTCAAAATTTTCGAGATGTCTTCCATTTTCAAAATGGCTGCCAAAACACGGCATAAAATATGGGCGGGAAAAATTCAACATTGTCCGATATCATCAAAATTTGATATGTGGGTAGATAATGATGTCCCGAATTGATTCCCTACATTGCAAAATTTATACTGGTCGCCATTTTCAAAATGGTCGCCACAATAACGCAAAAATTCAACATTGTCCGATATCATCAAAATTTGATACGTGGGTAGATAATGATGTCCAGAATTGATTCCCGACATTAAAAAATTTCTACCGGTCGCCATTTTCAAAATGGCCACCACAATACCGCACAAATTCAACATTGTCCGATTTCAACGACATTTCATATGTGGGTAGATTATGATATCCCGAATTGATTCCTGACATCGAAAAATTTCTACCGGTCGCCATTTTCAAAATGGCCGCCACAATACCGCAAAAATTCAACATTGTTCGATTTCAAAGTTAGCTTTTAATTTATTTTTTAAACCGGTTGTCAGTGGCCGGTTTGGGAGACTTCATAATCGTTACATTATAATCATATCTTGTTCAATTTGGGATGTTGTAGTGGGTGACGCTTCACTCTAGCTCAATTGTAGTTCAGTGTGTGATGTTTTAGTGGGAGACACGTCACTTCTATCTTACTTGTAGTTCAATTTGGCATGTTGTAGTTGGTGACACGTCATTCTAGCTTAGTTGTACTTCAGTGTGTGATGTTACAGTGGGTGACACGTCACTACTATCTTACCTGTAGTTCAATTTGGGATGTTGTAGTGGGTGACGCGTCACTCTAGCTCAATTGTAATGCAGTGTGTGATGTGTTAGTGGGAGACACGTCACTTTTATCTTACTTGTAGTTCAATTTGGCATGTTGTAGTGGGTGTGTGACACGTCACTCAAGCTCAGTTGTAGTTCAGTGTGTGATGTTTCAGTGGGTGACACGTCACTTCTATCTTACTTGTAGTTAAATTTGGGATGTTGTAGTGGGTGACGCGTCACTCTAGCTCAATTGTAGTTCAGTGTGTGATGTCTTAGTGGGTGACACGTCACTTCTATCTTACTTGTAGTTCAATTTGGCATGTTGTAGTGGGTGTGTGACACGTCACCCAAGCTCAATCGTAGTTCAATGTGTGATGTCATAGTGGGAGACACTCACTTCTATCTTACTTGTAGTTCAATTTGGCATGTTCTAGTGGATGACACGTCACTATAGCTTAATTGTAGTTCAGTGTGTGATGTTTCAATGGGTGACACGTCACTTCTATCTAACTTGTAGTTCAATTTGGGATGTTGCAGTTGGTAACACGTTACTCTAGCTTAGCTGTAGTTCTAATTGGGGATGTTTTAGTGGGTGACACGTCATTTCTATCTTAGTTGTAGTTTAATTTGGGATGATTCTAGTGGGTGACACGTCACTCTAGCTTAGTTGTAGTTCAGTGTGTGATGTTGTAATGGGTGACACGTCACTCTAGCTTAGCTGTAGTTCAGTGTGTGATGTCCTAGTGCGTGACACGTCACTCTAGCCTAGTTGTAGTTCAGTGTGTGATATCATAGTATGTGAAACGTCACTCTAGCTTAGTTGTAATTCAGTGTGTGATGTCGTAGTGGGTGACACGTCACTCTAGCCTAGTTGTAGTTCAGTGTGTGATGTTGTAGTGGGTGACACGTCACTCTAGCTCAGTTGTAGTTCAGTGTGTTATGTTGTAGCGGGAGACACGTAACTTTTATCTTACTTGTAGTTCATTTTGGGATGCTGTAGTGGGTGACACGTCATTCTACCTCAGTTGTAGTTCAGTGTGGTATGTCGTAATGGGTGACACGTCACTCTAGCTCAGTTGTAGTTCAGTGTGTGATGTTCTAGTGGGTCACACGTCACTTCTAACTTACTTGTATTTCAGTCTGTGATGTTCTAGTGGGAGACCCGTCACTTCTATCTTACTTGTAGTTCAGTGTGTGATGTTCTAGTGGGTGACACGTCACTTCTATCTTACTTGTAGTTCAGTATGTGATGTTGTAGTTGGTGACACGTCACTCTAACTTACTTGATGTTCAATTTGGGATGTTGTAGTGGGTGACACGTCACACTAGTTCAGTTGTAGTTCAGTGTGTGATGTTCTAGTGGGTGACACGTCACTTCTATCTTACTTGTAGTTCAATTTGACATGTTGTAGTGGGTGACGCGTCACTATAGCTTAGTTGTAATTCAGTGTGGGATGTTTCAATGGGTGACACGTCACTTCTATCTTACTTGTAGTTCAATTTGGGATGTTGCAGTTGGTGACACGTTACCCTAGCTTAGCTGTAGTTCTAATGGGGGATGTATTAGTGGGTGACACGTCATTTCTATTTTACTTGTAGTTCAATTTGGGATGCTGTAGTGGGTGACACTTTACTCTAGCGCAGTTGTAGTTCAGTGTGTGATGTTGTAATGGGTGACACGTCACTCTAGCTTCGCTGTAGTTTAGTGTGTGATGTCCTAGTGGGTGACACGTCACTCTAGCCTAGTTTTAGTTCAGTGTGTGATGTCATAGTATGTGACACGTCACTCTAGCCTAGTTGTAGTTCAGTGTGTGATGTCATAGTATGTGACACGTCACTCTAGCCTAGTCGTAGTTCAGTGTGTGATGTCGTAGTGGATGACACGTCACTCTAGCCTAGTTGTAGGTCAGTGTTTGATGTTGTAGTGGGTGACACGTCACTCTAGCTCAGTTGTAGTTCAGTGTGTTATGTTGTAGCGGGAGACACGTAACTTTGATCTTACTTGTAGTTCATTTTGGGATGCTGTAATGGGTGACACGTCACTCTACCTCAGTTGTAGTTCAGGGTGTTATGTCGTAATGGGTGACATGTCACTCTAACTTAGCTGTAGTTCAGTGTGTGATGTCCTAGTGGGTGACACGTCACTTCTATCTTACTTGTAATTTAATTTGGAATGTCATAGTATGTGACACGTTACTCTAGCCTAGTTGTAGTTCAGTGTGTGATGTTGTAGTGGGTGACACGTCACTATAGCCTAGTTATAGTTCAGTGTGTGATGTTGTAGTGGGTGACACGTCACTCTAACTCAGTTGTAGATCAGTGTGTGATGGTGTAATGGGAGACACGCAATTTCTATCTCACTTGTAGTTCAATTTGAAATGTCGTAATGGATGACAAGTCCCTCTAGCTTAGTTGTAGTTCAGTGTGTGATTTTCCAGTGGGTGACACGTCACTTCTATCTTACTTGTTGTTCAATTTCGGATGTTGTAGTGGGAAACACGTCACGCTAGCTTAGCTGTAGTTCTAGTGGGTGATGTTTTAGTGTGAGACACGTAACTTCTATCTTACTTGTAGTTCAATTTGGGATGTTCTAGTGGATGACACGTCACTCTAACTTAGTTGTAGTTCAGTGTGTGATGTTCCAGTGGGTGACACGTCAGTTCTATCTTACTTGTAGTTTAATTTGGAATGTTGTAGTGGGATAAATGTCACTCTAGCTTAGTTGTAGTTCAGTGTGTGATGTTTCAGTGGGTGACACGTCATTTCTATCTGACTTGTAGTTCAATTTGGGATGTCTTGGCGGGTGTCACATCACTCAAGCTGAGTTCTAGCTTAGTGTGTGATGTTTCAGTTGGTGACACGTCACTTCTATTTTATTTGTAGTTTAATTTGTGATGTTGTAATGGGTGACACGTCACTCTAGCTTAGTTGTAGTTCAGTGTGTGATGTCGTAGTGGGTGACAAGTCACTTCTATCTTACTTGTAGTTTAATTTGGGATGTTGTAGTGGGTGTGACTTCACTCTAGCTTAGTTGTAGTTCAGTGTGTGATGTTCTAGTGGGTGACACGTAACTTCTATCTTACTTGTAGTTCAATTTGGGATGTTCTAGTGGGTGTCACGTCATTCTAGCCTAATTGTAGTTCAGTGTGTGATGTTCGAGTGGGAGATGCGTCACTTTCAGTCAGTTGTAGTTCAATGTTTGATGTACTAGTGGGTATACTGTGCCACTAATACAAATGTATCACAATACTCCTTCATCATATAATGACTATGAATTGGTATTACTTTTTGTAAAATTCTAATCTTTTCATTGGTTTAGACTAGGGTAAGATTCTACTCTATCACAAGGCAAAATGATACATTTTACACTCTTGCAATCTCTCGTAGAGTATACATAATTTGTATACGCCCGTCTCGAGACGGGCTGTATTATGTGATTGGGTATGGCGGCCGGGCGGGTGGGCGGTCGTCCACACAGGTTTGCGCACAATAACTTTAGTTCTGTATATCGGATATTTACCAAACTTGGCCACATAATTTCCCTGTGGAAGGGGAAGAACCCTATTTATTTTGGAGTCATTAGGTCAAAGGTCACCGTTACTATAAATATAATTTTTGACAACAGGGTCGTTTCCACATGATAACTTTAGTTCAGTATTATTGGATCTTTACCAAGCTTGACCACATGATTGTCCTGTAGAAGGGAAAGAACCCTATTTATTTTGGGGTCACTAGGTCAAAGGTCAAGGTCACCGTTACTATAAATAAAAAAAATTACCGTTTGATAATTTATATAGACGGGCGTATTTTGTGATGCACACATTTCTTTTTCACTTTTACTTTTCACTGACAATTAATTTCGTGGGATAACAATCTGCTCTACCACCTTCTCAGCTATTTATCCAGACGTTGTCAAGTTAGAAAATGTACCCCCTTTCGTTTTTTCCATTTTTTCAACTGACCAATCAGTGACGAGCCTATCAAATCTTGAGGTTTTTAAGACGAGCATACACCAAGAGCTTACATTTAATTGGACTGTTAAAGATGAATGAAAGCTTAGCTAACACAACCAAATACGAGATGTTGTAAGATGTCAATGTATCTCCATATCTAGGGGTAATACCACTAAAAGAATTCTCCATAGTATTCTATGTGGAATAAAATCTTTTTGAGCTTTCATCTGAAGTTTGATATATGTGACACTCATATCTAATGGGGTACCTAATTGGAAGCTTACCTCCGAAAATCAACATACATTTAATGGCATATAAGAAAAAACAGACAATCTGAATTTGCCTAACCTTAGCAATCCTACTTTCGCTTTCGTTTTAATACAAATTCAGGTGGTTTCTTTCCAATGCACTCATATATTTTTTTATTTAAAACCACAAGGTTATCAAATATGGGCTTAAGAATATCCTATTATCTGTAGGTTCTAACTGACATTCAATATTTCGCAGTATCTAATCGGGATTTTTTTTATTTAACAATGTAGGAATTCATTTTGTATTTACGTACTACTTTATCCTACATCCTTTTCGACTGGTTCCTAGTTTAGTGGTATTACACTTCTAACATATCTAATTTTAATTAGATTGGGTCGTTAATGATCTGTTTGGCCAACTATTCTGGTCATCTCCATCTATCTTGTGGTATATAAAACATAGTCCAGCGCCGTCATTTTAACCTGATTATTTGTTAACCAGGGTTATTAGTGACCACGGATATACCCCTTTTGTAGTAGTCACAATGTCGTTCGCCTTCCTCCTTCATGATTTATCACCGGACTTAGACAAGAATAACACGACCGCAACCACAAAGGGAGATGAAACTGCTTACCTTAACACCTAAGTTCACAACGTTTGTTGTGGGGTTGGTGCTGCCCACACTTTAGTTTCCTGTGTAGTGTTTTATAGATTATTGCCTCTATTTCATTTTATTTTGTCATTGTATTGTATGTCCTTCTCTGAGTTACGGCTTCTCGTTACCCGTTTTGTATTTTCAAACTTTTCTCGTTATAAATTCGACTGAAATTATATTCGTTTGCCGTTAAACAACAATAAATCAATTACTTTTATTTTATTATGATTGGTCATTGTATCAATAGTTCGACTGAATTTTGTGTTATCGTGCCTCTGAATCTTGTGAAAAAACAGTTTACCAGGAGTACATAGTCCTATATTTGATTTGTAAATACAAATGTAGTTTCGTTTTCATGTCATACAGCACAGAAAGAAAACTGTCCTTGTAGAAAGTTATGTTTTATAGAGAATGTTATGTGAGACTTTGTGCCATTAACCTGGGCAGCTTGGATGCTTTGTATTTGGTAAGAGAAAATGTACTGTTCAGGTATTCAAAAAGCCTAATTAGTTTGTTTTCTAATATAATGGTTTTGTTTGAGTAGTCAGACAAGCTTCTACGATAATACGCTGGAATAATTTTAATTTGCTATTATAGATATTGCCGATTGCTACATAAAGCTATCTGCAGGCTCCCCAGATATACCTAGTCAGATTGGCAGCGATGGTGATTCAAATACATTTAACACATTGGAGAGATGTTCTGAATCTTGCTATGGTGATCTAACTTGTGCAGCCTTCCAGTTTTTGATTGATAATGAGTGCCACATACATCACTACCGCAACGATCATAAGAAATTGCGCAATAGTAAATCGGTTATCTATATAAAAAGTAAGCTAGCAAATAAACGTTTTACACAAAAACAAAAGAAAGAGAAAAAGACGTACTAATATCTATGTTCAAATAACAATCCTCTATACCGGCGCATATATATATAGATACATTTCATAATAATTAAAATGATAATTTCATAAATAATATAATTGGTCATTAAATAGTACATACGACACCTGAATATTTTAGTAAAAGAGTAGATATCAAATTCAGTGCGCACAACGTATTTCTGGAATAGCCTTCATCAGGTACGCTCACAATCGAAAGTTTGGAAAGCCAAATAATTTTAAAATCTTTGAGACTAATAAGGCCAAAACAGGATACTAGTAGCCAAAATTGGCTATGGTCACCCATCTAAACAATACTTCACTCACCATTGATAAACACAAAATCGGCTATGGTCACCCATCTAAGCAATACTTCACTCACCATTGATAAACACAACATCGGCTATGGCCACCCATCTAAACAATACTTCACTCACCATTGATAAGCACAAAATCGGCTATGGTCACCAATCTAAAACAATACTTCACTTACCATTGATAAACACAAAATCGGCTATGGTCATCCATCTAATCAATATTTCATTCATCATTGATAAACACAAAATCAGCTATGGTCACCCATCTAAGCAATACTTCACTCACCATTGATAAACACAAAATCGGCTATGGTCACCCATCTAAACAATACTTCACTCACCATTGATAAGCACAAAATCGGCTATGGTCACCCATCTAAAACAATACTTCACTCACCATTGATAAGCACAAAATCGGCTATGGTCACCAATCTAAAACAATACTTCACTCATAATTGATAAACACAAAATCGGCTATGGTCATCCATCTAATCAATATTTCACTCATCATTGATAAACACAAAATCAGCTATGGTCACCCATCTAAGCAATACTTCACTCATCATTGATAAACACAAAATCGGCTATGGTCACCCATCTAAGCAATACGTCACTCATCATTGATAAACACAAAATCGGCTATGGTCACCCATCTAAACAATACTTCACTCACCATTGATAAGCACAAAATCAGCTATGGTCACCAATCTAAAGCAATACTTCACTCACCATTGATACACACAAAATCGGCTATGGTCACCCATATATGGTCACCCATTTAAACAATACTTCACTCAGCATTGATAAACACAAAATCGGCTATGGTCACCCATCTAAACAATACTTCACTCATCATTGATAAACACAAAATCGGCTATGGTCACCCATCTAAACAATACTTCACTCACCATTGATAAGCACAAAATATGTGATGCTATAACTCATCTGTTGGTTGTTTAGACAATACCACATTAAAGATGTCAATTTTATTAAAACTGGATTAGACATTACCCATTATTTCGTAGATTTACAACATACTTTATGTAAGAAACATTTTACGGTAGGAAAGTTTGATACACGATGAAATATACGACGTGTTATCACAGTATATGTTGTAATTCTATTTAAGTGTGCTGATTGAGATTCGTTTCCCCTGTGCTTCAACTGCAGAGAAACAATATGAGCATTCTGTTATTTAAGTAATTAATCATTCTGTGATCATTTTGTTTACAATATTCATATCTGCACTTTAGTTTTTTTTTCTGTAGATATTTTTATCTTTAATGATTCACACCCTGCAAACTCTCCAGTGATGTCGAATTATTATTGTCCTGAACAAACGACACCTATCCAGCCGACATCTAGTAGTGTCAGTATAGTCTCCAGTAGTGAAGCAACAACCACACTGATATATAGTACATACTCTACAGTGGCTGTGTTATCTAGCAGTGAGTCTGTTACTACAACACTAACAGGTAATATTCCATGTTTAACTTTGTGTGATGATCTTTAGAATTCTGTACAACACTAACAGGTAATATTCCATGTTTAACTTTGTGTGATGATCTTTAGAATTCTGTACAACACTAACGGGTAATATTCCATGTTTAACTTTGTGTGATGATCTTTAGGATTCTGTACAACACTAACGGGTAATATTCCATGTTTAACTTTGTGTGATGATCTTTAGAATTCTGTACAACACTAACGGGTAATAGTCCATGTTTAACTTTGTGTGATGATCTTTAGAATTCTGTACAACACTAACGGGTAATATTCCATGTTTAACTTTGTGTGATGATCTTTAGAATTCTGTACATCACTAACGGGTAATATTCCATGGTTAACTTTGTGTGATGATCTTTAGGATTCTGTACAACACTAACGGGTAATATTCCATGTTTAACTTTGTTTGATGATCTTTAGGATTCTGTACATCACTAACGGGTAATATTCCATGTTTAACTTTGTGTGATTATCTTTAGAATTCTGTACATCACTAACGGGTAATATTCCATGTTTAACTTTGTGTGATGATCTTTAGAATTCTGTACATCACTAACGGGTAATATTCCATGTTTAACTTTGTGTGATTATCTTTAGGATTCTGTACATCACTAACGGGTAATATTCCATGTTTAACTTTATGTGATAATCTTTAGGATTCTGTACAACACTAACGGGTAATATTCCATATTTAACTTTGTGAGATGATCTTTAGAATTCTGTACAACACTAACGGGTTATATTCCATGCTTAACTTTGTGTGATGATCTTTAGGATTCTGTGTAGAGTTTTTGTTTGTTTTTTTGACATTTTTCGTTTTGTCACTTTATTGTCTTATAGCTTCTGGCTACCACTTTTGGTATCTTCAAACTTTTCCTGTAATGGTTGTATTACTGTGATCACAGTAGTGTCCTAGTGTCCTACGTTGTTTTGTCAACTACTACCACTGAACTTTTAAATGCTAAACTGAAAAGTAGAGAAAAAGTTGAAAAATATATAGCAGTAATTACAGGAGATTTGATTAAACATGAAGAAAAATGGTCAAAATTATTGAATAATATAGGTTAATGATATATCTATATGATACATTTATATATGTCCATTGTTTTACCTGCATTATTTATACATCTCTCCTTTAGTCTTTTTTAATAAATGATATATATATAATGTATATTGATACATTTATATATGTCCATTGTTTTACCTGCATTATTTATACATCTCTCCTTTAGTCTTTTTTATAAGGTTATTTTATAATTTGCCAGTATATTTTGTCTTGTTGTGTAATTGTTCAGTATTGTCTGTAGTGTCTGTAGAAAATGGAAATTACCCCAAAAAAATTATATTTAAAAAAAAGCTACTACAACGGTAGCGGGTAACAGAACACGATCGACTTAGTGCTTTAAATCCATTTTATCTCATCGAATTTTAGATACTAAATTGAAGGATGGGAAAAGATGAACATTTTGTCTTTCCAGTTGGTATTTTATGATTATATTATTATAACAGGGGTTGTTTCTTGTGAACATCATCTGACCATAGAACAATGTAACATGTTTGCTTACTTTTCATTTCAGCTGTTTCATCAAGCAATGGGGTTATAACTTCAACCTATGTCATCAGTGGAACTACTACTTCTGATTGTTATTGCTCGTGTACTCTTACACTTTCTAGTAGTGCAATAACGAATGCTGAACTCCAAGCTAAAATAGAACAAATAAAAACGGAATTGACAGTTGATAAAAAGGAGACATCTTCATATAAAAGAAAGCTCACCAGTGCACCAGATAACCGTGTGTCAGCTCAGAGTATAGGATATGTTGGCATAGTAATATTGACTATTGTTGGTGGATTGCTTGTTTGTATTGATATCCCTACACTAGCGAAAGACACGAAAAGCTTTTTTCAAAGGATTTGCTCTCCTTGCAAAAGACAATAAATTAGTGTTTAATATTTAATCATTCATTACACATTTTGCATCTCATCCATTCCTTAAAATCATAATTTTATCAAATAACTACTGTGTATATTGAAAGTAGTTCCATTTTCCTTGTATCAGTCGGAAATACGATTGACTCGCAAACAAAATAATGGAGCTCTCCCATTAAATAGAGCGAAAAGGGTATGTGACATTATTTACCCTTTCACTATGGGGTCTGAAAGTTAATAACGTAAATTTAATTTATTATTTTTCATGCTTTCAACATCCAAGGTAAAATGAGGGAAATTGCGACAATTGTAAAATAATACATCGACGACTTTCAACAGCCTAATTGTAACATGTTTAACGCACTTTGATTGAATTGCTTGTGTTGTGTTGACCGTTAATGGTCTCACCATTAAAAATACAAATCATGGGACACCAAAGAAAACGGAAGTCGATATAATATCTGTGTTTTTAAAGTCAATTACACAATTACAATAGAGACGTTTTAATATTATCTTCGTTTACAAGTCTTGAGTTTGTGGACAGGAGCGGCAACGCGGGGGGTCGAGTGGAATTTGGAATATTGATAGCAGGGGGAAAAACGCGAGTAAAAATCGAAATATTGGAAAGCAATAGTCAAGGTGACGAGAATCGGAAATCGTGATGGGGCCCACCGTGAACCAAAGCATCGTTGTACACTACTTCAGTCTTCATCTCAAGAACTTCCAAAATTTTCAGATTTTTGTGCATATTTTAACCATGTATGAATTAATTTTTCATGAAAGTGAACGATTTGATCTCTTGGTTTGATATATGATCTCCCCACCATTTGTATTGCTATTTATAAGATAAAACTTTGCCCATGTTAAAAAAAAGATCGTCTTAGGGAACAATTTAACAAAAATCTTAACAAATTAAAGTATTTAATATACGACATTTCAAAGTGCGTTTTACTGAAATTTTGATTTAAAACATTATTTTACCTAAATGGCATATCCTGATAAATTTAGTGGTTTTCTCCGGGTACTCTGGTTTCGTCAGCCAATAAAACTGACCGCCACGATATAACTGAAATATTGTTGAAAGTGGCATTAAACACCATAAACCAAACCAAACCTGATAAATTTTGTGGTAACAACATCTTAGAAGTTGTGTTATTGACGTGGCTTCCTTTTCTGGGAGTAAGTTTTTAAAAAGTAAACACTGGAGTAGTATATTAACACGGACAGCACCATATTTGCAGTGGATCCATGCGGTGGATCTACCGGAAGTCTAGTGATCGGCCCTGACCGGAAGTGACGTAAGTCACGTGACCGGAAGTGACGTCACCGGAAGAGGCCCTCCACAGAACCGGAAGTGATCGCATGCGCATGCACAACCGGTACATTTTGTACTACTACTATAGTAGTAGTACAAAATGTAGTACAGTAGTACACTTACCATGGCTACCGGAAAGGACCAAAGGTCACATGACCCTGAAGGGGTGGAAGGGTGCGCATGCGCAACGGGAAGTTGCGCAATATCTGCCATAGAGGAGCCTTTTCACTGGAAGTGACGTCATCAAACGTCACCCGAAGGGGATTCCCTTGGAACTTGCGGAATATCCATTCAAACGTCACCCCTTAGTGACCGAAGGTCACCCTAAGGGGATGGAAGGGGTGTGCGCATGAGCAACACGAAGTTGCACAATATCCGCTCAAGTGGGGTCTTTTGACCGGAAATGACGTCACCCGTAGGGCTTCCCCTTGAAAATATGGGAGCGCGCATGCGGGACCGGAAGTGCCCTTAGGGTGCTCTCTATGACGTCCGCGTCTATCGTTTTCTAGCCCTGATTATCTTCCCTTTCCCGCCATTTTATTTTCATATAATATAATATATTTCAATAATGGTTTTCACCTACAGTGTTTTCGGATATGTTCGCTATGTACTCCAAGTAGTGTATCACGTCCGTAAGAGTCAAATGAATGAAATGGTAAATTTGATCCCTACTTGCAGTCTCTAGCAAAAAAAAACTATTCCAGGATGATTCTTCTCAATTCTGAAAAACAATGCATATACATGTATAGAGGGAGGAGGAGGGTGGCGGCGGCGGATGAGGTCTCTTTGGGTGTAATTATGACTAACACAGAAATCAAGTTTCATATTTTATTGTTCACTTTACATTAAGTTCAAGTTCTGTTTCTCAGTTTCTTTCATTTAATCTTCTCCAGTCACTTTATTGTCCATTGTCCTCAGTTCTGGCTCTCTGTCTTCAAATAAAGGTATGGACCTTTTCAGTTCTTTCTATTCGTAAAGACTCAGGGTCACTCCTCTCTTCGTATGATGCAATGTCCATTCTCCATTAGGCACGAAGTACTTCCTGATGTGAATTGTCAGTTGAGGGGCTTTGATGACGACGTAGAGTCTTCTCCCAGGTCATATCTCCAGTCCACGGATTCTCTGTCTTTCACTCGACTGATCAAATCGTCCACCACTTGCGTAGCACTGCACAAGACTTTCCACTGTGGTAATGTTAAGCTGACACCGATTTTGGTAGGAATCGTATTTTGTTCACTCTTTTTGTTTAACTGAGGAAGAGAGAAAAAAGACATCTTGTGAATGTGGTCATCATCAATTTATTTTTGTTTTTTTAGTGGTGTGGTGGAAAGTTGTTGAGAAAGTTTACGTTTTCTACTATCTAAACTCACCATCAGTTCTTCTTCTTCTTCTTCTGGATTATTCTCAGTAACACGCATCTCTTCGTCTACAGCATTCATCACTTCATCCATTTCTGCGTGTACATTATTATCCCCTTCCCTTATCTCTTTGCTGGTAGTAGCAACTTGATTATCCTTATTGTCACTCATCATTGACGCCTATAAAGAAAATGATAAAAAAAATATATATATATTAAGGAATATTTATAATATTTTAAAGGTTAAGTGACTAAATACATGATTCTGATTAGTTAAATATATTTTGTAAGCTTGATTTTGATTAGTTAATACAAAGGTCATATGACTAAATACTCAATTCTGATTGACTAATAAAATTTACCTCATTTTCAGTATTTGGTGTTCTATTCTCCTCTGTTGTTGATTCTTCTATTAAGTCTTCATCCTGACAAAGGAAGAAGAAAAGTAAGTGATCTGTTGATTTTGTAACAAAAATGGATTTTGTTAATTTTGGTTAATTTTTATTTTTATTTTTAAACCTACCCTATCTACGTCTCTATACATCTCAGTGTTGTCGTCCCTATGCATCTCAGTGTTGTCTTCTTCATCCATTTCTTCTTCCTGTAAAAATGAATAGCAAAATTATAAGTATTACAAATTAATATTAAAAGTTACAGCATGAAAAAAAAGATCAGTTAAAATAGTCTTGTTTTAATATTAAAATCATTTATTGGTTATACTCTTTTTTATTTAATGTTGAAAATCAATGTATTGATTAAAGACTCACCCAATTTACAGTCTCCAAAAATTCTGTGTCACTCACTACAAAAAAAAAGACTTATTTAGATACGACTTCTCTCATAAAACTTTGGAAACACTCTATACAACGTGAACCATTCAATTTGGCTCCAAGGTCTTCACAGAAGGCTTATAGTACGATTTGATGATATTGGTGTAGTACTACTTTTCCGTCCACTGTAGGATGCAATCGAATGTATACCCAAAAAAATGCAAGAAATTCCCGAAAAGAGTTTATTTGATCTAGACTACTTTGATATTGTCTTCTTGTCATATATTTAATAAAAATCTTCTGCAAGTAGGTCCACATCTGGAAAAGCAATTTGGTGTCTATATAAGACCAAAACCAAACTAGAAATAATCATTCGTAGGCCACATGTCTACTTATAAAGATTATTTGAATAAAATTTGGTACGACCCACAAAATCCTGTTGGTTTTACAGGACTGAAAGCTTTGAGACGTTTTATTATTAAAGACAATAAATATAGAATTGGAAAAGTTCGATTGCAGAAATGGTTACAAAATCAACCATCACACAGTGTACGGAGAAAGTGGTTCTAAAAGTCCCTACTCAAAAAATTTAAGTTCCTATAGTTAATTATCAGTGGGATGGCGATCTCATGGACTTGTCTAATATTAAAGAGTATAATAATAATGTTACTTTCGTCTTAGTCGTGATAGATGTATTCAACATATATGCTTATCTACGTCCTTTAAAATCTAAAAATAACAACTGACGTGTTAGTTGCTTTTAAATCTATTTTAAATGAAAGTGGTTTTTCCCAGAAATTTTCAGAACAGATCGAGGCCAAGAATTTATGAATAAAACATTTCAAAAATTTTGTAAAGATAGAAATATACTCCACGTAGGCAGTACAACCAATTACAAAGCAGATTTTGCAGTCTTTTATTGGCAAATTTAAGAATATTTTATACCGTTATTTCCACGCCAAACAAACCTATAGATATATTGACAACTTGCAACAATTTTGTAGATAATTATAACAATACAGTGCACTCTGCATTACATGGATTAACACCCAAACAAATCACACCCGAAACTCAAAATAGTTTTATTGTACGACAATTAAGACCACAATTGATAAAAAGAAAATTAAAAGCACAATTGCTTAAAAGAAATTTAAAAACAAAATCACGTAAAAGTCAAGATCTTAAAAAGAAAAAAAGGAAAGAAACCTTTTTCATTGAAAAGGGTTTCTTCCATATTTTTCATATATTTTCAAATTTCAACTTGCCTTTCCTCCATATTGTCCATATCTTATAACTATTCAACTTGGGTTTCTTCCGTATTTTTCATATCTTTTCACTATTCAACTTGCCTTTCTTCCATATTGTCCATATCTTATCACTATTCAATTTGGGTTTCTTCCATGTTTTCCATATCATTTCACATTTCAACTTACTTTTCTTTCATATTTTCCATATCTTTTCACTATTTAACTTACTTTTCTTCTGTATTTCCATATCTTTTCACTATTCAACTTGCCTTTCTTCCATATTGTCCATATCTTATCACTATTCGATTTGCCTTTCTTCCATATTTTCCATATCTTTTCACTATTCAGCTTACTTTTCTTCCATATTTTCCAAATCTTTCCACTATTCAACTTACCTTTCTTCCATATTTTCCAAATTATTTCACTATTCAACTGACTTTTCTTCCATATTTTCCATATCTTTTCACTATTCAACTTATTTTCCTTCCATACTTTCCAAATCTTATCACTATTCAACTTTCTTTTCTTCCATATTTTCCATATCTTTTCACTATTCAACTTACTTTTCTTCCATATGTTCCCTATCTTTTCACTATTCAACTTACGTTTCTTCCATATGTTCCATATCTTTTTTTCATTGTTTCTAATGATTCTTTCAAATCAGAATTTTCTTCTCTCCATGTTTGCTGATTTTTTCAAGATTAATTCTGCTTTGCTAATTCTGGAAATATAAAAGAATGATTAAAATCCTAACTTCATACGCCATGACTATGATATTGTGGTGTTTACTCTCAGAACAGTGAAATATATATAAACATATTAAAACTTTGTAAAACGAATATAACTTGCAACGTTACATGTTTTCCGCATACATGACGTCATAAGACATTTCATTTTACCGTTCTTTTTCAAACCGCAACGTTTGAAATGCAACGTTACTTGTTTTCCGCGTGCATGACGTCATTTTCCGCGTATCATTTCCCCGTACTTTTTCACAAAAAAATCATTTTCGTCACAGAATCTATTTTTTACAAGTTTTATTATTTTCCTAAATTTTCATTTTCATTTTCGTCCCAGAATCTATTTTTACTATCAATACTACAGCATGCTATAGCTTCTAAAGGCAACCACATTAATACAATGTTGCCCAATGAGATGGTCTTAGCTCCTCTACAAAAGCTGAAGATTAATTATGAATTGTCTTACCAATCTACTACCAGGCTGAAATATATTGATAAAATTGACCAATTGCTGATCATCCACCAGTGAACATATACGGTTGATAACACTGTACGATCGTTGATACATTTCACCATTTTTATCTGATACTATGTAGTAAAGAATTTCCCATCATTTATAAAATCATCATTAAATAACTGGTGTCCAATTAAAATGTTTATAGTATTACATGTGTGGATCCTGTTTACGTGACACAGACAACAATAGCATTGACTATATTACATAAAATACATTACAGGGGGCCTCCAGTCAAGGTGTATAATATTTTTAACACTGTTATTGGACTTTCACACTTATGCTGTCATAATGTACTGTACTTTCTAAACAACCCTTCAGGAATTTTCCTTACACAGTTGGACTCCATTTCAGAATATTGCAGAATTTTAAACACCCCTCATTATCTTCGCCTTTATTGAAATTGATTAAGCACACTTGCATCTTCCTCCAGTCGTGAAGGTGGGGCATCACAAGTGGAATAGCCTATGGCCTCTCTTTATCTAAATCCGGCACAAGTGCAATGCATCAAAACATTTCATAGAAAACCCCTGAAGATAAGTTGAACTAGTCATTGCCATGCAGCTCCGGTTTAAGTTTGAGTTCATCTTAGCTTAAAATAAAGCAGTTATTAATGAAAGAAATTTCCATTTTTAGTAACAACCGCAATCTTGAATAGAGAACGGGACTGTCTGACACAAATGTAGAAGTTGATCACCCAAAAAACTACTCATGTGAAGATTAGTTCAGTTTGATTCATTGGGTTTTGAGACGATTTAAATGTGATTTCTGAATCAAAATGTGCATAATCGGCTGAACGATAAACATCTATCAAAAATCGGAATATATATTTAACATGCAGCAGCAATTCAAATTTGAGCTCGTTTTTTTATTACTATAAAGCAGCAAGAGATAAAGCTATTTCTATTTTAGTAACGGTCATACTCTTGAATACAAGGTCAGATATAGGACACAATTTTGAAACTGGATCACACAAGTAAATCCCAATCAAGCTTGGTTTACCTTGGTTGTGTAGCTTTACTATGTGGCTATGTGAACTTTTAACTAGTATATTAATATAAACTTGCCTAATTATGACTGTGTTAGACATGCATATTCCCTAGCTGAAAGTCGCGGTCAATTAGGGATCACGACAACATCCTGAATAGGGATTTGTTTCAAACCGATTTAACACTTGGGATTCCTCGTGTAACAGTAATTACTACTTTAACATGTAGTAGTTCATGAAAAGAAGTAAAAATGCCAGCAGCACCTGCACATTTCTCAGTTGATCCGATTTTCCAGAGCTTGTGGTTGCTATTAGGATTCCCTTTAAAGAGGGTTACTGCTAATACGGAAGCTACTGAACCAAGGATTCCTATTGGCTAAGTTGATATCATCACTTCGAAAGTCCACCATGACTAGGTTAACCGTAACGGAATATATGTGTCACAAATGACCACGGATATGTACAACTTGTCCTTTCCTCATTCAAGACTAATCACCGGCTTTGTAACTAGAGTAATACGACGAGTGCCACTAGTGGAGCAGGAACTGCTTACGCTTCCGGGGCACCTGAGTTCACCCCCGGTTTTTAGTCTGTCCTTCCTTGATTTACGGAATCCAGGGTGTCAAGTCACTTTTGACAAAAATTATATAGGAAAACATGATTTTTGGATGAAAATATAGGATAGATATAGGGTAAATTTAAGGTATATTTAGCAAAAAATACATGACCTCCAGCTCCCCTTACTGACATGTGGCAAGAGATCACTTAACGTCATTGTCACTACAGACGTCCTTACCACGTTGGGGGAATTAAAAGCTGTTTTTTTGTGCGCTTATGGTCATCCCATTCGATGGCCACAACCACGTCATTTAAAAAAAACAAAACCAAGCAAAACAATAATTAATAAATCAATCAATGAAGCAGTATTTCAGCTATATCATGGCGACCAGTTTTAGTGGTGGAGGAAGCCGGAGTACCCGGAGAGAACCACCGACCCTGGGCAAGCAACTGGTAAACTTTATCACTTGCCGCTGCGAGTCGAGTGCACCCTTTTTTGTAAATTACAAAGCTGGGCGCGAATCCACGCCGCATTGGTGATAGGCTTGTATGAGCTGTTAGATCCAACGACCGAACTCATTGAGCCACCCGGGCCCCTATATTTATGAAGGAAGTTGGAGCACAGATAATACCTATGCACAAAAAAATGTGTATAACAAAACACCTTCTGACATCCTTGTGCCATTATATATACTATTTCCATTCATATTGGGGGTACAAAAAGGTCAACAAGTCATCTTCAGAGAAAAAGGTAGTTCTGAGCAAAATAGTTCCTGAAAAAATATTAAAATAAAATATTGTATAGTTTGAAAAAAAATAAAAACAAAAACAAAAATTATATTTGTTTATTAAAAAAAGGAACATAATTTCTATTAGAGCTACTGGAGTTATTTTAGTAATTAAAAGAAATAGTAATAAAATTTGGGGAAAGATGTAGCTCTTGACCATATTTGACCAGGATGCTATTGCCAAAGAAATGAAGATGGGTAACATAAAAACGAATACTTTACCCTGGGTCTCCAGTCGACAAATAAAAGATCTTTTGCACAGTATCTCTTTGGAATTATTTAGAAAAAACAAAATATTCAGGTAAGAATAGTAATCTTAAGCTGGATAAATGTACATTGTTCAACCAAAAGAAGAAAAATATATTGTTTTATATTGTATTGTTTTTTTTTATTCACATTTGTGTTAAAAGTTTGTTATTTGAAAATGGATTGTTAAAATAAAATGAAAAATAAGTGAAAAACAAAGATCCAGATAACTAAAGATCCGCCATTATTTATTACTTACATAAATGATATTGTTCGAGATATTGGTGCTTCTATTAAACTATTCGCGGATCACACCGGCCTCTACGTTACGGTCGAGTCTCCGAATATCGCGGCTAACATTTTAAACAATGATCTACAGAAGATTCACCATTGGTCGAATAGATGGTTGGTAAAATTCAATCCGCAGAAAACAGAAACAATGTTGATTTCACGTAAAACCGTCAAACCCTTAAAGATGAATAATCATGATATCCAAGAAGTTTCGAGTCATAAACATCTAGGAATTTACTTCTCAGATAACGGTTCGTGGCACGAGCATATGGGTTACATTGTAAAGAAATCGTTTGTCCGTTTGAACATCCTTCGTCGATTTCGACTTGTCTTAGATAGATTTACGCTGGAAAAAATGTATTTTTCCTTTATAAGGCCTATTTTAGAATATGGTGACGTCATATGGGATAGTAATATTCAGTACTTGGCAGACAAAATTGAGCATGTTCAAATTGAGGCTATGAGAATTGTTACGGGTGGGACAAAATTAACCTCTATCAAAAAACTTTACGATGAAACGGGTTGGGAGAAGCTGACTGATCGAAGAACAAATCATAAATTAGTCTTATTTCATAAAATGGTGAATAGGGAAGTACCTGCGTATCTGAGTAACTTGTTTCCAGATACTCTGTTTAACTTACATCACCATTTCACGCGCCGATCTCAAAACATATCTGCAATTCGAACAAGAACGTGTCTCTATGCTGGATACTATTTGCTATCTAGTATAAAGCTATGGAACGAACTTCCCCTGGAATTTCGTAACATATCGTCGCCCGACATTTTCAAAAACCGATTAAAAGTCATTAATAAGAAACGCCCATCTTATTATTACATCGGAAGTAGGCTGGCTCAAGTCCTTCATGCAAGATAGCGCATGGATAGCAGCTCGTTAAACGCGCACCTTTTCTTACGTAATCTAGTTGATAACCCTAACTGTACATGCGGTCAGACCGAGACGACAGCCCACTTTCTACTTCAGTGTAGACATTATTCAGTGATCCGAGACACTACTATCAACTCCTTAAATTTACTTGTCCTTTTTACAGCCAAACTATTATTTTATGGATCAACTGATGAACAAAATACACTTATTTTTACTAAAGTGCAAAAATACATCCTAGACAGCAAAAGATTTGTAAATGCTAAGTATACTGAGACCGCATTTCATCCTTCATCCTCTTTTTATTTTATTTTCATGTACATTCTTTTTTCATCTACATTTACAATCTTCTATGTGAATTGTTTATTATTATGTAATGTTCGTTCAATTTTTCATAGGTGATGATGTTTTCATATTGTCGATTTTTAAGGAGACGGATTAATATAAGCTCAGCTTGTTTCCGAATCCTTGTCGTATATTACATATTGTATTATATTAACATGTCATATTATTGAATAAAATATGTTTAAATTAAAAGAAACAAATTTATTCAAAACATTAAATATAAATAATAAATATAGCAAGAAAATAATAATTTAATATTCATAAACAAAAGAACAAGAAAATAATAATTTAATATTCATAAACAAAAGAACAAGAAAGCTTTGAATTAACTTATGTTATTTACAGAATTGAAATTTATTGTATGATTTTATATACTGCTGTTGTCTGTAAAACTTATTTATTTATTTATTATTTATTTACTTAATTAATTGTTTTACTTAATTTATTGTATGAGTCGAAAAATAAAAGATATTTGTGCACAGTATCTCTTTGGAATTATTTAGAAAAAAAAAAATTTATTCAGGGGCAGACCGCCATTCCTGAAGCTAGTTTCCCAGGCAAAAGGCAAAAGGCAAATACGATCACACCACTTTTGCCACTCAGGGTCTTTTGTCACAGACAAATGAAAAAAAACCAGGTATCATTAAACTCTAATCTCCTATTGCTCTTTTTACAAAAATAAATATTGTAAAAAAGAATAAAACATATTATAAAGAAAATATGGAAATCAAATTCTAATCAACTTTTGTCTTTTTCAAAAGATTGAACATTACAAGAGCATGACAACTCCTTTAATGAACAAAGTTTTATATGTCTTCGAAATCATGACTTTACATTTTTGCAATGACTATTTCAAGCGATCCATGTAGTAATAAACTGGGCTTGTTCAAAATCCCTGAGATTTAACTTGGTATTTTTTATGTTATAAACCATTAGATAGAACGCCATAGCTGCCTTATCTTGAACACTGTTATGTTGTGTACCTACATGTTGGGTCAGAATAGCTTGTTGTAAAGGTGTAAATCCATGTCCTGTAGTTAGTATCTAAAGTCGTTAAGTCGTAATTCCATCCTGTAAAGTTGGTTAATAAATATGTAAGGTTTAATCTGCATTATGTTGAATTAACGTGACATTATCTTTCGTCCAAAAATCAAATTGTAAAGGTGAAATCTCATAATGTTATGTTGAAATTTCATTACTTGAAGTTAACAATTTCTTACGTTAAGCCAAAACAACACTGTGTAAAGTGACCACGGGATTATGATAGGTTAAAACTTCATTATGTTGAGTGTATTTACCTACATGTTGGGTCAGAATAACGTGTTGTAAAGTTGTAAATTCATTTCCTGTAGTTAGTATCTAAAGTCGTTAAGTCATAATTCCATCCTGTAAAGTTGGTTAGTAAATATGTAAGGTTTAATCTGCATTATGTTGAGTTAACACAACATTATCTTTCGTCCAAACATCAAATTGTAAAGGTGAAATCTCATTATGTTATGTTGAAATTTCATTACTTGAAGTTAACAATTTCTTACGTTAAGCCAAAACAACACTGTGTAAAGTGAGCATTGGATTATGATAGCTTGAAACTTCATTATGTTTCAAAGTCGGTTATGTCGAGCAAACATCAAACCAACTTATGCTGAAAATACATTACCTAAAGTCGAAAAGTTTCAATGTAAAGATGAAAAGTTATAATGTAAAGTTAAAACTTTATTATTGTCAAATTTCTAAATAGTATTGAATAGAAAAGTAATGGATTCTGATCAGATGTCAAAAATACTCGTAAAAATTGGCTTGGTCCATGTTGTGGGGAAATTCCAAAAGGAAACCATTTCCCCGGAAATAGTCCATATATTATCCGAATACGAAATGAAAATACTGGGACTGCATAAGGGAACAGTCACTATTTATCAGGTGGAGGGGCTAGAAAATTTAAGGGGGGGTAAAAAAAAATTATATAGGTATTGTGGGGGTCAATTTTTAAAACCACTCAGCTTAGGGGCGGTCAATTTATCCTTAAAACATTTGGTTGTAAAAAAAAAGTAAAAGTAAAACAAAGGAAAAAAAATAAATGAATAAATAATTTTGAAAACCTAAACAGTTCTAAACACTTAAGTGTGAAGGACATGAGAGTAAGGAGTGATATTCAATGTAACGTTTAAATAATTAGTAATGCAACTTTGGGAAGTAACTAACGAGGATTTATAAATATCAATATAGCTATAATTATCTGGAATTTTATTCACATGTATTTTGAAATGAAAGATTCTGATTAAAAATGAACTCAAAGCAATTAACACTAAGTAGTGAACCAAAGAAATCGTACAGCCGTTCTCTGCAAAGAAGTACTGATGTTGTTATAGATTCGGAAAACAATATACGGATATCCGCACAGTGCACACAAATTATTGCAGATAATCGGAATAAGCTAAACGGCTTATTACATGTGTCACAATATTCTAAATTCGAATTCCGCTCACTTCTAGGATTAGCAGTTCTAGATGAATTGCAGAATACGGTATCTCGATTTAAAAAATGTGAAAAACATGAATGATTTATTAAGAAAAAACAATGATCAGCCTACTAATAACATTGACGTAAGTTGTGTACAGACAGTAGGTCTAAAACATGCAAAGGGACTTTTTGTCTTATTAGAAACAAACTTCTTTACATTTGAAGCAAAATGTATAATCCTGGATAATGTGTGCCCTATTGTTGAAAAAAGATATTTGAAGTTATTTGAAAACCTTTAAAATGTGAATGGTGAAAATGAGAGCATGGAAGAGGTGGATATGGATGGAAGTGAGAGTGATCAGGAATTGACTGGTAATGAAACAGATGAAAGTGAATGAGCAAGTAAGGTGCATGAGCATGTTTGAAGTATGTTTATATGGTCAACAAAAGATAGATATTAAACATTTTGTAGCTTATACTTGTACATGTATATAGGTGACATTTCATATACATGTACATGTAAGTAGTATATGGGTACGGACAAAGTCATATTTGTGGGGGAGCAATGGGGAGCAACCGGAAGTCACGTGACCGGAACTGACGTCAACGGAAGTCACGTAACCGGAAGATTTTTGAATATGTTATACGATTTAGCCTGTTCTGGAGCAGTATACGATTAATAAACCGCAAAGCGAAGAGGTTTACGTAAAGCGTAAACTGTTTTAAGCCAGATTATGCAAGCATTACTTGTGCAAAAATTTAACATATTCCTAATATTCCTTATAATTTAATGATTCCTCGATTTTAATTACGATTGTTTCATGTGACTATTTGAATTTGTTGTTGGCGAATGAATATGTTGTCCAGAGACGTCACAATATCAACCCAGGTAATCAAGTATAACCAATGTTGCTCCAGGCGGATCAGCCAATCAGATAGCAGAATTAACATCAAATTAAATTATTCTTTTGTTCTGCATACAGTTAAACCTGACAGAACCTACCACCGTTTAGACCTACTTTTTGCGCAGCAAACAGAGCGATGTCCGGATTAAACAGGTTAAATGTGTAAATGTTACACATTGGTACTAAATATGATGCCATGTTTATACAAGATTTCAGTTTAATCGGGCTTTGGCTTATACAGGTATTTTCGCACCGTTCGCACTAAATAAGATATCTATGTTTCTATAACAATCACTGGATCGAAAACTTTGGTAAGTGGACCTATTAGTCTCCGAGGTTGTCATCCGCACTGACATGGTTTATTACATATCAACGGTTTTATTACCATCACTTAGTCGATCACATTGGTACGTGGACTATTAGTCCCCGAGGGCATCATCTGTCCATTCAATCAGTGTTTCGTCACGGATATGGTTTATTAGATATATTAATATTTTAAATGTACATTTCCCAAATCATATAATTTATTAAAACTGAAGTCAATCTCACTCAGCCATAGTTAGCTTAGCTGATTTTTTCTATTTTTACAAGACTTTTGAATTATTTAGCTTTCCAATCTTTTGTCTGAGTGTACTTGATGAAGAGTGTCATAGAAACGCACTAAATTATATATCTGCGTCTTTGTCCACAATGCCTATGCTACGATTCGAATTATTTCAACTATGTCATGGCAAAATAAAATCACGATTTGATCAGTTGAGTGAAAGACGGAGTACGCGTGGACTGGAGATATGACCTGGGAGAAGACGTCTATGTCATCATCAAAGCCCCTCAACTGAGAATTCACATCAGGAAGTACTTCGTGCCTAATTGAGAATGGACATTGCATCCTACGAAGAGAGGAGTGACCCTGAGTCTTTACGAATGGAAAGAACTGAAATAGAGCATACCTTTATTTGAAGACAGAGGGCCAGAACTGAGGACAATGGACAATAAAGTGACTGGAGAAGATTAAATGAAAGAGATATGATGAAGCTGCGAAATGCATGTATACTGTTTGGTCCAGGACAGGTACTAAGGTCAAACCATGGATGTGACCCACCAGATTTCGATATACCAAAATCCATTTTAAGCAATTTTATAAGTGATGGATTCAAGATTTCCTATATTGCAAAGCTTTTGGGCGTCTCTAAACGAACGATTTACCGCATAATGCAGCAATTTAATTTATATGTTGAAAACATTTCTGACATAAATGATGATGTCCTTTTCCTTGAAGTTGGAAAAACCGTGAAGGAATTTCCTTTTTGTGGTGAAAACATGGTAATGCAACTACTGAAACAAAGGGGATTCCGTGTACAGCGATGGAGACTTCGGGATGCTCTATATACACTAGACGAAACTGGCATACAAGAAAGAAAAAAAGGTAGACTTCAAAGACGAGTGTACAATGTGAAAGGACCCAACCACCTCTGGCATATTGATACAAACCATAAATTGATTCGTTGGCATTTTGTTATTGTCGGAGGTATAGATGGCTACAGCAGACTTGTAACTCTTTTTTTACAGTGTAAGGACAATAACAAATCTGCTGCTGTCTTAGAATGTTTTCTATCTGGCGTTTCCAAATTTGGACTTCCTCACAGAGTTACATCAGATAAAGGCCTAGAAAACACAGCAGTTGCTGATTTTATTATTTCCGCTAGAGGACCTGGAAAAGTAAGCATGATCACAGGAAAGAGCGTACATAATCAACGCATTGAAAGAATGTGGAGGGATGTTTTTCAAGAGGTCCTGTGTATTTACTACAACCTGTTTCATTTCATGGAGGAACAACATATCATGGATCCACTTAATGACAGTCATGTAGCTGCCTTACATTATACATTCTCCTAAAAAATAAATGAAAAACTTAATATATGGAGAGATGATAATGAAGGCAGGCCCTTAATGTTCCCATTTTCCTTTGACATAAGCGAGGAATGTAGAAATGACCTTTCAGCCAATGTTACCCAACAGTGTGTCTCCAACAACTATGGAATTGCCATATACCAGAAAGTCCTGACAATAATAAACCGTCATCTTCCAAGCGAAACATAAACAATAACAGATGTGAATTCTGACAAATATTAAATAAATCTTACAAAGGTTTCATAGCTGTGCAACCACACTAATTTGAAATAAATTAAATGCACAAGTCTTTTATATATTAGTTTATTAACGACTTATAAAAATCAAGGTAAACTATCAAACCTGCAACAAGCTGTTCCTGTTTTCAGCATTGTTTCATTTATTTTTTATGACCAAATATGCAACTTTAATATTCGGATCATATATATGAAATAGTATTAAAAACCTGACCCTGTATCGCTCACCTAGTTTCCAAACTGACTTACATACAACATAATATATGCTTGTACTGAGACTTCAAAAACTTTGATTACAAATTCCTGAGAATATGAATTTTAAAAAAAAGTCCAATTTTAAACTATGTCCGCAATAGCGCCATCTCAGATGAAGGGTCAAAATGTCGGACACAATTTTGCAGGGGACCATATAAGGACCATTGTGACCTCGTTTGGTTTCAATTGGCCAAGTAGTTTCTAATGAGAAGATTTTTTAAATAATTTCCCATAGTGTCCAATGTTAAACTATGTTCCCCGGTGGTGGTCATCTTAGATATATGGTGGAACTGTCGGACATAATTTTTGAAGGGGACCACCCAATGACCCAATATTTCGGTAAATACACTCAACATAATGAAGTGTTAACCTATCATAATCCCGTGGTCACTTTACATAGTGTTGTTTTGGTTTAACGTAAGAAATTGTTATCTTCAAGTAATTAAATTTCAACATAACATAATGAGATTTCACCTTTACAATTTGATTTTTGGACGAAAGATAATGTCGTGTTAACTCAACATAATGCAGATTAAACCCTACATATTTACTAACCAACTTTACAGGATGGAATTATGACTTAACGACTTTAGATACTAACTACAGGACATGAATTTACAACTTTACAACAAGTTATTCTGGCCCAACATGTAGGTACACAACATAACAACATAACAATGTTCAAGATAAGGCAGCTATGGCGTTCCATATTATTAAACATTGTATTCAAGATGTATTATCCTAAACTAAGGAATCGGTACTGGGTATTACACCACTATAAAAATGGACATGTACCACAAAAGACTATAATACTGAAATAAATACTCAATCATTTAAACCCTAAGAAAATTCAACAATAAAAAAATCACATGAATGGATCTGTTGCTATACAAGATCAGCCAAAAACTATAGAAGTATCAGCATTTATATCTTGTATAGCCTCTATTTGTCATGTTTATATGAAATTTCCACTCAAAATTAAAGAATCAACTTTTGGAATAATATAGGATTTTGGGATGTAATATAGAAAATTTTAGGCAAATATAGGAAGCATAGCAAAATCTTGAAAATATAGGAACATATAGAAATATAAGATCACTTTACACCCTGGAATTCTGTTTACCTCTTTGGTATCTTCAAACTCTTCTTAGACCATCCGTGTCTATGTCAGACAACTTCATTTAAAAATTGTTTTGAAAAGTTAAAGCAAGAACATTTCTGGCTAGTCTGGTGAACTGGCACGCAGTTGCTCTCATGGAGTAGTCTGGGCGGCCACTGTGGATTACGGATTGCTCCAAAATGTAACAACACTTCAGGGAAATCTGTTCACCCCGGTTGCAACGGCATGCAGTAGTTCTGGATAAGAAATCTTAAATGTATCAGCTAATCAGATTCCATGGCAGACATTTCTAAGGAGTCAATAGAGGATCGTATCTGGCAAGTCTTGAGACTTGGAATGCAGTACTCCAAGAGGAACATTTGTCAAGTCTGATGAATCCACATGCAGTAGTTCTGGAACTATACTTCTTAGAATCATTAGAGAAACGTTCGTGGAAAGTCTAGTTACTTTCAGAGTATCAAGCCACTTTTGACAACAATTATATAGGAAAATAGGATTTTTTTTCTTGGAAATATAGGATAAATATAGGGTAAATTGAAGGTATATTTAGCAAAAAATACATGGCCTCCACCTCCCATGTAGCCATGCCTCACCTCCTTTTCACTGACAAAAAACAGTTTCATTGAACTCTAGTCTCCTATTCAACTTTACAAAGTTTGTTGGAACAAATACTCTATAACAAAACTTAGGTTTACATTTTTTTGTCAATGACTCTTTCAAGAGATACATGTAGTAATAAACTGGGCTTGTCCAAACGCCCTGAGAGTTACCTTTGCATTTGTTATGTTATAGACCATTAAACATTGTATTCAAGATGTATTAGGATTTTGGGATGTATTATAGTAATTTTTAGGCAAATATAGGAAATATAGCAAATCTGGAAAACATAGGGAAAATATAGGATTACTTAACACCCTGGACTTTATTTACAGTACTTCTGATGAAGTCAAAACTGTATATACCAATCAAAGGCTAGGGTTGCCATCTTCGATTTCAAATCGAAAAAAACAACAGTTCTTCAGGACCTCTACATAATCATTTATGGTAGGATTGGTTACTGGTCATAGTGATTCTGAAGAAGTCTAATATATGGAAATTTCATATCCTACAGACAGACGGATGCTCGACACCTTCAGATCAGAAGAGCTTTCTCGAGCCTCTCGCTTATGTAAGGTAAAACTTGATGCTCACATTAACCTGTATCGCTCATATTGAGCATATGTTAAATTTTGATATGTTACGGTTGTTAACCCACTATAGGGTTAGGGTGTTTAACGCAACTTTGAACAATATTTCAGTTATATCTTTGCGGTCAAGTTTTATTGATGGAGGAAAACCGTAGTATCCGGAGAAAACAACCGACCTGCCGACAGTCACTGACAAACTTTATCACATAATGTTGTATAGAGTACATCTTGACTGAGCGAGATTCGAACTCACAACGTGGCGATAGGCACCGATTGCATCTAGGCAGTTATAAATCCAACTACCATACAATCATGACGGACCCTAACCCACTATATGCTGGGTCATATATTGGTACAAATTGAATCTACATATTATAACACCACTTCATTCCAAATACGATTGCATTTCCATTCCTGGTTCTTCAGATTATTTTGTATTTCCACCCACTGAAGTCCATGGCTTGCAGTAGGTTGGTGGTTTTCTCTAAGTACTGCAGTTTCCTCCACTAATAAAACTGACGGCCACGATATAACTGAAATATTGTTGAAAGTGGCGTTAAACACCATAACCCTAACCCATTTTCAACTTTGGATCACAAGGGCCCAGAAACCAAACACCATGAGGCATCATTTTGGGAAAACTTGGATCTACATATCAATGTTTCATGCCATTTTTTATATTTCTCTATTGCAGTCTTTGTTAGGGGTAATCTTTGGACTGCTTGGTCTTGATATAGACCCTAGGGTTTTCATTTTTACCAGACTAAATTCGCATTTCATTGAATGGTGTTCAACATTAACTGTAGTAGTGTTTCAGCTATTTTATAACATCTGCATTTCATAGGCATGCTTCATTCTAAATACACATGGAACTGCTGTTTTAGTTGGCTAAAGCATGTCTCCTCTTTACTTGTCTCATGGACAATAAAAGAAAAACCTACTGCATTAATGTACAACTATCACCTCAGTTATATTAAATGATACTGGTACGTCTATGAGTCTTCCAGGATATTTATAACAAGTTGAAATTTACATATTTTTAATCAAATTGATCCTCAAATACAAATCGGCTAAGAATGTAACTACTATTCAAATTCAAGGTCATTTGGTGGGAGTGACCAGAGAATGTGGCTTTCCTGGTGTTGAAGGTGTGATTACCTCTTATGTTTTATTTATATTAATGATGGCCATGTTGGTCAATTGCTGGAGTCATTGGACACATTTTTGAATTGGGACCACTAAAATGACAATCCAAATCAAGTGTGATTTATTTTGGCTAAATGGTTCATAGATTTGTAAATGTATTTTGTGAAAATAAGACTAATTTGCATACTCTGTAAAAATCATCAAAATTCTCAATTTCATAGAGAAACATGGAATATATATGTTTAACACATAATTATCATACACCAAGTTCAAATTTCAGCTGTTTCCAGATAAAAATAAAGCCATGTTGCCATATAAAGAAATTTCTATTTTTAAAAAGAGCAGCCATTTCAGATGGAGGTTGGGTCTGCCTATCAAAATTTTGGGACCACCCAATGGCCATCCTAGTAACGTTCAATTTAACTTGTCTTTCAGTTGAAACATTCCAGTCAGTATTTGATAGAAGCAGAAGTAGAAGTCTCAGTGGTATCAGAGATGATATTCAAATGATTTTCTTGGGGTCAAGATAAGCCTAATTTGCATATGTTCTTCATAAAATGTCTGAATGGTTTCTTAACAACCTGTAATATATGTCATACTACTTTGCAAAATCAATTAATAATCAGTTATTTAGGCTCATTTGGTGGAAATTGTGGCTTTTTTGGCTCTGCAAGTGTTTTCCCCCCAATGTCATGGTCGTGATCATATGGCAGTTGGATTTACAACTACCTATATAAACAGACCCAATCACCACTAAAGTTGTGATATCGAATCACGTTCATGGTGAGGTGTACTCGATACAGCATTAGTTTGTCGGTGACTTGCGGTAGACCGATGGTTTTCTCAGGGTACTGAGTTTCCTTAACCAATAAAACTGATGGCCACGATATAACTGAAATTTGTTGAAGTGGCATTAAACACCATAATCCTACCCCCTCTATGTTCTATTTACAGAATACGCAGCCATGTTGGTTGGACAGCATATTTATCTGACATGTGTTTTTTAGGAATAATACCCTAAGGATCATTCAATCCAAGTTTGTTTTAAATTGGCCTTATGATGTCAGAGTAAAAGATTTTTAGAAGGTCCTGAGGTAATAGCAGATGGCAAAAGCTCACATGATCCTTTGTCAGATGAGCTAAAAAGGCTAAAACTTGTTCACATTTTTATCCTATTTATTATGCTTTTTTCTTCTATAAACCAATTAACAACATTCTTGTCCATCATTGGTTGAGACTACACAAAAACCCACCAATCATATGTCACACAGCAAATTGCATACATTAATAAATCTATTGCCAAGGTTAAAAATGCCATGTGATCATTTGCCAATCATTGAAACTTTTTATTATTTTTTAGGATTTCTTACTTATCTAAATGCTGAATTATTGATCATACTATCATTTTTTTATTTAACGTTTGTCAAGTTTTTTTTGTTGCAAAACAAAATTATGTTTTCTCTTCAAAACTAGAAATTTCAATAATCATATATATTTGGCAATATTCATGTCTGTTTTTTTATTCAGCAAAACTGATATCAGAAAAAAGGAAATACCATATATTTCAAACAATGATTCAAGACTTTAAAATAGCAGACTTTTCTTATCATAAGTCTATGGCAAACTTGCTGACTAGAGCTAAAATCAAGAAAACATCATACATTGTATCTGCTTGGTCATGACTTTCAGTGATCAAAAATAAAATGAACAACATATAATTTAGACTTAGACCACCGTGTATGTAGCAGAAATTAAGACACATCAAAATGATTATCTAGTAATATTATATTTGATTTAAAATTGTTTCATTTATAGCTTGAAAATATTTGTGTAAATTTGAGCATGAAGCAACATACAAGTCAATCAGAGAACAAGTGTGGATACATGTATATTAGTATATCGGGCATTGGCCAACATTACTGGATTAAATTGTAATCAAATATAAATATATGATGTTCAAACATGTTGATTTTATCAGTACTAAACATAAAAAGAAATACAGTTATTGTTAACAATGCCTAATAACTTCAGAAATCATGTTCTTAGACTATCTGTCAAAATGTGAATTTCATTTCTTGGATCAATTTCGTGTGCGATTTATATTTTAGAAATTACACCACCAACATCAACTTTAAATTAAAAAAAATAAAACATCTAAATGTTATTTGTTTGTTTCTTTGCTGATTAGGGACCATATGACAAATAGGTGATCACATGACACATTGGATCATCACATGACACAGTGGATCATCAAATGACACAATGGACCATCACAAAGCAACAACACATTAATAATAATAATAATAATGTTTAACAAATAATTTCAAATAAATAATAATGAAATGTTTACACATAAACACAAGAGTATATAGTGGTTAATTTGTTCTTATTGAAGGACATAATTACCGTAACATGCCTTGTATCATTATAAGGTTTTTGAAATATACACAAAATTGACATTAATACAATTTTTGACTTGTTGTCTGTATTCATTATATTTACCCTGTAAATGGTATAAAGTACAAAGCAGTATGTACAATTCACCCTTTATTACTGATTAGATCAAAATAATGACCACTTTATCAGTTCCTCTTCTATCTCTTTACATACCACAAGGAGGGCCAGGCATATATTGCAGAGACTAAATTAGGGTGTAGCAATTGATAGACATCAGAGAGCAAGATGGGAGAAGAACCATCCATTGGATTGTAGAAAACTTTTGACTGGCATGGGTATTTTTTATATATATATAAAAGTGGTAGCCTGGAGATGGGAGCCACTTTCAGGTAATGTTCAGCTTTATCATACTGGTTGATTTTCAATAGAAAAATACTACTGGATCGAAAATATTTATTAACCATGTGTCACTTTGTCCTACATTGGCTGTCCAATACAAAAAAATTGAAAAGGGACCTCGAATAATATGAGCTTGTGGAAATAAAAAAATAAATTTCAAAGAAAATAAAAGAAAAATGGTGCACATGAGTAGGTTATGAATGGGGTCCAGTTTGGAAAAAGGACATCTACTGTGGTAAGATATAGATAAACAATAATATGACCACACAGAAATGAGCCCTCTGTGGAGCCTCCACTACACTGTCTACACAATAACAAACAAAATAGATGAAATTAGTCATGATTTACAAATGATGCTGTCATGGATTATAATACTTTACCAGATCTTAATCAGGAAACCTGTTTTATAATTTGGAATAACGAGTATTTTTCAAGACAAAAAATAGCATCCAATGTATAATAATTGTTCAAAAGAGTAAAAATATAATCAACATTTGTTGTGCAAACGATAACACTATTTTTATGGTCTTAGCAGAATATACTTATCTAATCCAAATGGACACCTTGTGACAAAAAAATATGGAGGAAAAGAACTAGAAATAATAGAACATTTTTTGGCCCCCTAAATATGAAGTTACTGATTCTTTTCTAACAATTATTAATTAACTTTGATTTATTAGCCTTTATATGATCAAATCTGTCCATACAATATAAAAACTTTCATTGGGCCAATATGGCAAAAACCAGTCCAATATATATATTTTCCGTCGGTCCAATAACAGCTAGATCAGACTCTGCTAGACGTTTCGACAATTGCAAGGAAAAGTCCCAAGAGATATTGGACTGGTTAATTAATAAAGGTATCATTGCGTGATGTTTTTCATATTGGCCTAGTTATAGGTCTTCGGTCTGCTCTATTGGCGTTCGGCTGCGCCTCAGGCCAATACAGAATGCCTCGGACCTATAACTAGACCAATATGAAAAACATCACGTAATAATACTATAGTAATACAGGCTTGATCTAATGTATCCATGTTCTACACATTTCTGACTTAAACAAATGTTATGATATAAAAGGCGTTTCATTACTACCCATATTTTAATTCGTCAAATTGTCCAAATAGACACACTTTTCAAAGAAAAAAAAATTGCATGAAATTACATGCGAGTTCCAAGAATGAACAATAATATTTTTACAGAGCAGCTAAATTTTAATATTCATATTTATGGGGCAAAAATCTGGTCAATAATGTTCAATTTTGGGCAAAACTGTGTGGATTTAGAGTAAACTTATCACATAATCAACTACCCTCCCATTGCAAACTAGGATGTCTCATGTTCTACAGCTCATGCTTTAAGTTCTACAATCTCTTGCAAATAATTCATAACATAAATTTATTTGAAATCGGTAATTTTTCTGTGTAAAAGAAACCTAAAGAGTCCTTCACTATAATCAAAAAAATAACAAATACATATAACCTCCAGTCTCAAAGCTTAAAAAATTCTTGAAAAATTTAAATGCTAATGACCAGTAATATCATTAAATATGTTGAGATATGGAGAAAAAAAAGAAAAAAAAAACGGTTTTTGCTTTTTGGAAAACGCAGTAAACAGGAATTTTATAAGTTATTCTAATTTAACTAAATACAAAAATTGCATGTGCAAATTTTGAACAGGTGGTGTTGAGAACATACTAATGAATGAATTTCTATACATATTATATACCAGTAGTTTTATCTATGAAGTGATATTGCACTGTATTTAAGATATAAAGCATCATATTTCAACTTTACTCTTCATCCCGTAAAATTCTATTGCAAGCACCAAATATTTACAATTGGTTTTAGTTTTAATTAAAATTCAGTCTGAATTCATATAATTTATATATACTTATAATCATGTATTGTAAACCTATGAATGGTGTTTTTCTTTAAATTCAAAGTTTTGTTTGAACAAAAAGTTGTAATAGAAATCTGTAGGTACAAAAACTAGAGGCTCAGTGGGCTGAGCCTGTGTCACTCACCTTTCATTCTGCTTTGAGGAAACTTAATACAGAACCTTCCATAGGTGCTTCCCACCAAGTTTCAGATCATTTGGCTAAGCAGTTTCAGAAAAGAAGATTTTTAGAAATCAATCAACCAGAAAAAAAGAATTGCCTTTGGCAGTCATGTTTGTTAACAGATCGGGATGAAATTATCAATCTTTATAGAGGACCTTCCATAGATGCTTCCTACCAAGTTTCGGTTCAATTGGCTAAGAAGTTTCAGTGAAGAAGATTTTTAGAAATCGACCAATCAGAAACAAGAATTGTCTGTGGTGGCCATGCTTGCCAATGAATTGGGACGAAATGATCAATCTTTATAGAGAACCTTCCATAGTTGCTTTCTACCAAGTTTCAGTTCATTTGGTAAAGTGGTTTCAGAGGAGAAGATTTTTAGAAATTGACCAATCAGAAACAAGAATTGCCTGTGGCAGCCATATTTGTAAATGAATCGGGACAAAATGAGCATTCTTTATAGAGGACCTTCCATGGATGCTTTCTACCAAATTTCAGTTCATTTGGGAAAGCAGTTTCAGAGGAGAAGATTTTTAGAAATCAACCAATCAGAAACAAGAATTGCCTGTGGTGGCCATGTTTATTTACAGATCAGGACGAAATAAGCATCTTTATAGAGAATCTTCCATAGATGCTTTCTACCAAATTTCAGTTCATTTGGGATAGCGGTTTCAGAGGAGAAGATTTTTTAGAAATCAACAAATCAGAAACAAGAATGGCCTGTGGCGACCATGTTTGTTAACGGATCGGAACTAAATGAGCAATCTTTATAGACGACCTTCCATAGATGCTTCCTACCAAGTTTTGATTTATTTGGCCTAGCGGTTTCAGAGGAGAAGATTTTTTTAGAAATCAACCAATCAGAAACAAGAATGGCCTGTTTGTTAACAGATCGGGACGAAATGAGCATTCTTTATAGAGGATCTTCCATAGATGCTTCCTACCAAGTTTCGGTTCATTTGGCCATGCAGTTTCAGAGGAGAAGATTTTTAAAAATCAGCCAATCAGAAACAAGAATGGCCTGTGGCGGCCATGTTTGTTAATGGATCGGGACAAAATGAGTATTTTTATAGAGGACCTTCCATAGATGCTTCCTACCAAGTTCCAGTTCATTTGGCTGAGGGGTTTCAGATTAAAATGTGAAAAGTTAACGGACGACGGACAACAGACGAAGGACGCCAAGTGATGGCAAAAGCTCACATTGCCTTTGGCAAGGTGAGCTAAAAACGAAACAAGTAAATAAAAGCGAAAAGCACAAAACTGAAATCCAAAGAGTACCATAATCAAAGATTTACCTGAATGCCCTATATGTAATACATGTACATAAAACAATATTCTACAGAGTGTGACTTAGGTATGGTATGTACATGTATATAAAACAATGGTCGGACTTGGGCATATTATGTCTTATACTACCCAAGTCTTTGTACGTCTTAGTTGGCGTGTTGTGTAAATCATTCCAAAATTTAAATTAAAAAAACTTAAAATCCTCAAATAAAAAAACTAGTTTTTACTGACACAAAACAGTGTGATAAAATGGAGAAAAAAAACTATGATTTGATAAAAAAAACCAAAAAAAAAACCCTGTAGATAATACTTTATGTGTATTCATATAAGCTCCTTTCTTTCCCAGGCATTTGTTTATACAATACAACATCATAACAGTGTATATATAACATCTAAAGCAGTATTGTTTGTATCAGAATGGATGAAATGTTTCAGTGTAAAATGTATTGGCAAGATAATTACAATAAACAGAGAGATCAATCATATTCCTATAGGTATATAACTAATGGAGGGTGTTTGGTGGGGGAGGTATATATAACTAATGGAGGATGCTTGGAGGGGGAGGTAACTAATGGAGAATGTTTGGAGGGGGAGGTATATATAACTAATGGAGGATGTTTGGAGGGGGAGGTATATATAACTAATGGAGGATGCTTGGAGGGGGAGTTATATATATCTAATGGAGGATGTTTGGAGGGGGAGGTAGAGTATTATACACTTCAATTAACATTTAATTTCACATCTCTTTGTAATGCTCTTTCCTTCTTTTTTTAAATGAAACAAGAATTTCATAAAATTTGACACAGAATATCAGAAAATAATTTGATCATTTCCTGTAAATTTAATATATGTTATTTAATATAAACCATTTTTAGCTCACATACAAACAGAACAAAGTCATTCTCTGAACACCTTTGTTGAACGTGTTTTTTTTTGTCTACTTGTTTTTACTTTTACAAATAGTATGGAATTACAAAAACAATATGATAGCCTAATATTGATAAAGCAAGTAAAAAACAGATATGCATCAATTAATACCTATAAAATATTGACTGAAAATAAACACCAAGAATGCTTATCTACTTTAAACAGAACAGTTTCCCTTAGTTATTTTATCCAGCCAACTGAATGCTTATTGAAATAACTCACATCTATATATATTCTTAATGTTTAAAGTAAAATTCACTAAAATATTCCTTAAAGATCTTAAAAATGTACAAGAGATTAAACCTCATCGCATGTACTTACAAAGCAAAAATCTGACTATAAAAAACACACGACTAACAAATCTGGTCAGGTTTCTTCATTAATTACAGCTAAAAATAGATCTACTAGAAATTAAATAGAAAATGTAATTAACATAGATAGTGATGAGGAATATAATGCTGTTGACAACAGGTGTAGATAGTGCTGTCTACAGGTAACTATACCTACAACAGGTATAGATAGTGCTGTCTACAGGTAACTATACCTACAACAGGTATAGATAGTGTTGTTTACAGGTAACTATACCTACAACAGGTATAGATAGTGTTGTTTACAGGTAACTATACCTACAACAGGTATAGATAGTGCTGTCTACAGGTAACTATACCTACAACAGGTATAGATAGTGTTGTTTACAGGTAACTATACCTACACCAGGTATAGATAGTGTTGTTTACAGGTAACTATACCTACAACAGGTATAGATAGTGTTGTTTACAGGTAACTATACCTACAACAGGTATAGATAGTGTTGTTTACAGGTAACTATTCCTACAACAGGCATAGATAGTGTTGTTTACAGGTAACTATACCATGTGAGGACCTTTTGTTTTAGCAAACTAATAAATGGTGCTCAATAATTTCAAGTGCTATTAATTAATTTCTAAGGAGTACAGGCTTTTAATTAGTTCAATATAATGTCCTGATTGATGTAACATTTGTATAGGTATTGAAATAAGTCTTTCACTAACACACAAAACATCACATTGTCTACACAAATCACCATATTTCTCCTATAAATAACCACTTTTCTCCTATAAAAATTGTTTCATAATTCAATAAAAGCTGCACAGATAAAAAAATGAAACCTAAAACATCAAGTTTCATATAAAACTATGTATTTTATCAATCCATTCTTGTGCTGTTTTTGCATCACTAGCAATAAAGTGGTACAGACGTTTACTGGTCTTCAACTACAAAAGAGGGGAAAAAATGATTTTTACAATTACAAAAATCTATAAATTTATGGTATCTTGTTTTTAAAACTTAATTTAAGACTTCTATAATATGATGTAAAAATGAAGTTTTCATAGCTCCAAGAATGTGTGTAAATATCTTAAAAACAACAAATTCTATTTCTAATACTTTGATTTGTCCTATTTATATGCAAGCAATCTGAGAAGGTGTCAAATTATTAACTCACTACACAAGCTAATTAATTTAATCAAATAAATTTATTTGGTGTGGGAAAAATAAAGTAAATGAAAAAATTATATTTATTTTGCATTTTTTTCTTTTTGACATGTTTCAAATATTAAAATGAAAGTCTGGTTTAAATGTATACTCCTTGTACTTAATATTATATTCCAGAGAGAAACAAGCTGATGTGAAATGACCCAGAGCAAACTGGTAAAAAGCTGAAACTACTCAGTACCATTCATATTTGTAAACATTGGAATCAGTGCCGGATTTAGATAAAGAGAGGCCCTAGGCTATTCCACTTGTGAGGCCCCTCCCAATTTCCCACTTTTACGACTGGAGGAAGATGAGAGTTGGATAAAGGAGAATGTGATGAGGGGTGTTTAAAATTCTGCAATATTGTGAAATGGAGTGCAACAGTGTAAGGAAAATTACTGAAGGGTTGTTTAGAAAGTACAGTTTGTAATGACAGCATAAGTGTGAAAGTCCTATACCAGTGTTAAAATATCATACACCTTGGACGGAGGCCCCTACATCTTGAGGCCCTAGGCTTCAGCCTATCGAGCCTATACGTAAATCCGGCACTGATTAGAATGTGCTTTCAAGTGTTGACAGTAATATTTTGATGAAATAACATACATAATCTATATTAGTTTAGGAATATGCCTAACGTTCAATTACTACAGTGAAACCTGTGTAAACCAAACCCCGAGTAAAACCAAAAACCTGCCTAAACCAGACAGACTTTAGTCCTATATACTGAACCCTGAGTAAACCAAAAACCTGCCTAAACCAGAGACTTTACAGTCCTATATACTGAACCCTGAGTAAACCAAAATCCTGCCTAAACCAGACAGACTTTACAGTTCTATATACTGAACCCTGAGTAAACCAAAAACCTGCCTAAACCAGGCAGACTTTATAGTCCTATATACTGAACCCTGAGTAAACCAAAATCCTGCCTAAACCAGACAGACTTTACAGTTCTATATACTGAACCATGAGTAAACCAAAAACCTGCCTAAACCAGACAGACTTTACAGTCCTATATACTGAACCCTGAGTAAACCAAAAACCTGCCTAAACCAGACAGACTTTAGTCCTATATACTGAACCCTGAGTAAACCAAAAACCTGCCTAAACCAGACAGACTTTACAGTTCCATCTACTGAACCCAGAGTAAACCAAAAACCTGCCTAAAACCAGACAGACTTTAGTCCTATATACTGAACCCTGAGTAAACCAAAAACCTGTTTAAACCAGACAGACTTTACAGTCCTATATACTGAACCCTGAGTAAACCGAAAACCTGCCTAAACCAGTCAGACTTTACAGTCCTATATACTGAACCCTGAGTAAACCGAAAACCTGTCTAAACCAGACAGACTTTACAGTCCTATATACTGAGCCCTGAGTAAACCAAAAACCTGCCTAAACCAGACAGACTTTAGTCCTATATACTGAACCTTGAGTAAACCAAAAACCTGCCTAAACCAGACAGACTTTACAGTCCTATATATCGAACCCTGAGTAAACCAAAAACTTGTCTAAACCAGACAGACTTTACAGTTCTATATACTGAACCCTGAGTAAACCAAAAACCTGCCTAAACCAGACAGACTTTACAGTCCTATATACTGAACCCTGAGTAAACCAAAAACCTGCCTAAACCAGACAGACTTTACAGTCTTATATACTGAACCCTGAGTAAACCAAAAACCTGCCTAAACCAGACAGACTTTACAGTTCCATCTACTGAACCCTGAGTAAACCAGACAGACTTTAGTCCTATATACTGAACCCTGAGTAAACCGAAAACCTGTCTAAACCAGACAGACTTTATAGTCCTATATACTGAACCCTGAGTAAACCAAAAACCTGCCTAAACCAGACAGACTTTACAGTCCTATATACTGAACCCTGAGTAAACTGAAAACCTGTCTAAACCAGACAGACTTTACAGTCCTATATACTGAGCCCTGAGTAAACCAAAAACCTGCCTAAACCAGACAGACTTTACAGTCCTATATACTGAACCCTGAGTAAACCGAAAACCTGTCTAAACCAGACAGACTTTACAGTCCTATATACCGAACCCTGAGTAAACTGAAAACCTGCCTAAACCAGTCAGACTTTACAGTCCTATATACTGAACCCTGAGTAAACCGAAAACCTGTCTAAACCAGACAGACTTTACAGTGCTATATACTGAGCCCTGAGTAAACCAAAAACCTGCCTAAACCAAACAGACTTTACATCATATATACTGAACACTGAGTAAACCGAAAACCTGTTTAAACCAGACAGACTTTACAGTCCTATATACTGAACCCTAAGGAAACCAAAAACCTGTCTAAACAAGACAGAGTTTACAGTCCTATATACTGAACCCTGAGTAAACCGAAAACCTGCCTAAACCAGACAGACTTTACAGTCCTATATACTGAACCCTGAGTAAACCGAAAACCTGCCTAAACCAGACAGACTTTACAGTCCTATATACTGAACCCTGAGTAAACCGAAAACCTGCCTAAACCAGACAGACTTTACAGTCCTATATACTGAACACTGAGTAAACCAAAAACCTGCCTAAACCAGACAGACTTTATAGTCCTATATACTGAACCCTGAGTAAACCAAAAACCTGCCTAAACCAGACAGACTTTATAGTCCTATATACTGAACACTGAGTAAACCGAAAACCTGCCTAAACCAGACAGACTTTACAGTCCTATATACTGAACACTGAGTAAACCGAAAACCTGCCTAAACCAGACAGACTTTATAGTCCTATATACTGAACCCTGAGTAAACCGAAAACCTGTCTAAACCAGACAGACTTTACAGTCCTATATACCGAACCCTGAGTAAACTGAAAACCTGCCTAAACCAGTCAGACTTTACAGTCCTATATACTGAACCCTGAGTAAACCGAAAACCTGTCTAAACCAGACAGACTTTACAGTGCTATATACTGAGCCCTGAGTAAACCAAAAACCTGCCTAAACCAAACAGACTTTACATCATATATACTGAACACTGAGTAAACCGAAAACCTGTTTAAACCAGACAGACTTTACAGTCCTATATACTGAACCCTAAGGAAACCAAAAACCTGTCTAAACAAGACAGAGTTTACAGTCCTATATACTGAACCCTGAGTAAACCGAAAACCTGCCTAAACCAGACAGACTTTACAGTCCTATATACTGAACCCTGAGTAAACCGAAAACCTGCCTAAACCAGACAGACTTTACAGTCCTATATACTGAACCCTGAGTAAACCGAAAACCTGCCTAAACCAGACAGACTTTACAGTCCTATATACTGAACACTGAGTAAACCAAAAACCTGCCTAAACCAGACAGACTTTATAGTCCTATATACTGAACCCTGAGTAAACCAAAAACCTGCCTAAACCAGACAGACTTTATAGTCCTATATACTGAACACTGAGTAAACCGAAAACCTGCCTAAACCAGACAGACTTTACAGTCCTATATACTGAACACTGAGTAAACCGAAAACCTGCCTAAACCAGACAGACTTTATAGTCCTATATACTGAACCCTGAGTAAACCAAAAACCTGCCTAAACCAGACAGACTTTATAGTCCTATATACTGAACCCTGAGTAAACCGAAAACCTGCCTAAACCAGACAGACTTTATAGTCCTATATACTGAACCCTGAGTAAACCAAAAACCTGCCTAAACCAGACAGACTTTACAGTTCCATCTACTGAACCCTGAGTAAACCAAAAACCTGCCTAAACCAGACAGACTTTAGTCCTATATACTGAACCCTGAGTAAACCGAAAACCTGTCTAAACCAGACAGACTTTACAGTCCTATATACTGAACCCTTAGTAAACCAAAAACCTGCCTAAACCAGACAGACTTTACAGTTCCATCTACTGAACCCAGAGTAAACCAAAAACCTGCCTAAACCAGACAGACTTTAGTCCTATATACTGAACCCTGAGTAAACCAAAAACCTGCCTAAACCAGACAGACTTTACAGTCCTATATACCGAACACTGAGTAAACCGCAAACCTGCCTAAACCAGTCAGACTTTACAGTCCTATATACTGAACCCTGAGTAAACCGAAAACCTGTCTAAACCAGACAGACTTTACAGTGCTATATACTGAGCCCTGAGTAAACCAAAAACCTGCCTAAACCAGACAGACTTTATAGTCCTATATACTGAACCCTGAGTAAACCAAAAACCTGCCTAAACCAGACAGACTTTATAGTCCTATATACTGAACACTGAGTAAACCGAAAACCTGCCTAAACCAGACAGACTTTACAGTCCTATATACTGAACACTGAGTAAACCGAAAACCTGCCTAAACCAGACAGACTTTATAGTCCTATATACTGAACCCTGAGTAAACCAAAAACCTGCCTAAACCAGACAGACTTTATAGTCCTATATACTGAACCCTGAGTAAACCGAAAACCTGCCTAAACCAGACAGACTTTATAGTCCTATATACTGAACCCTGAGTAAACCAAAAACCTGCCTAAACCAGACAGACTTTACAGTTCCATCTACTGAACCCTGAGTAAACCAAAAACCTGCCTAAACCAGACAGACTTTAGTCCTATATACTGAACCCTGAGTAAACCGAAAACCTGTCTAAACCAGACAGACTTTATAGTCCTATATACTGAACCCTGAGTAAACCAAAAACCTGCCTAAACCAGACAGATTTTACAGTTCCATCTACTGAACCCAGAGTAAACCAAAAACCTGCCTAAACCAGACAGACTTTAGTCCTATATACTGAACCCTGAGTAAACCAAAAACCTGCCTAAACCAGACAGACTTTACAGTCCTATATACCGAACACTGAGTAAACCGCAAACCTGCCTAAACCAGTCAGACTTTACAGTCCTATATACTGAACCCTGAGTAAACCGAAAACCTGTCTAAACCAGACAGACTTTACAGTGCTATATACTGAGCCCTGAGTAAACCAAAAACCTGCCTAAACCAGACAGACTTTACAGTCCTATATACTGAACCCTTAGTAAACCGAAAACCTGTCTAAACCAGACAGACTTTACAGTCCTATATACTGAACCCTGAGTAAACCGAAAACCTGCCTAAACCAGACAGACTTTACAGTCCTATATACTGAACCCTGAGTAAACCGAAAACCTGTTTAAACCAGACAGACTTTACAGTCCTATATACTGAGCCCTGAGTAAACCGAAAACCTGCCTAACCCAGACAGACTTTACAGTCCTATATACTGAACCCTGAGTAAACCGAAAACCTGCCTAAACCAGACAGACTTTACAGTCCTATATACTGAACCCTGAGTAAACCAAAAACCTGCCTAAACCAGACAGACTTTACAGTCCTATATACTGAACACTGAGTAAACCAAAAACCTGCCTAAACCAGACAGACTTTACAGTCCTATATACTGAACCCTGAGTAAACCGAAAACTTGCCTAAACCAGGCAGACTTTATAGTCCTATATACTGAACCCTGAGCAAACCAAAAACCTGCCTAAACCAGACAGACTTTACAGTCCTATATACTGAACACTGAGTAAACCGAAAACCTGCCTAAATCAGACAGACTTTACAGTCCTATATACTGAACACTGAGTAAACCGAAAACCTGCCTAAACCAGACAGACTTTATAGTCCTATATACTGAACCCTGAGTAAACCAAAAACCTGCCTAAACCAGACAGACTTTATAGTCCTATATACTGAACACTGAGTAAACCGAAAACCTGCCTAAACCAGACAGACTTTATAGTCCTATATACTGAACCCTGAGTAAACCAAAAACCTGCCTAAACCAGACAGACTTTACAGTCCTATATACTGAACACTGAGTAAACCGAAAACCTGCCTAAACCAGACAGACTTTACAGTCCTATATACTGAACACTGAGTAAACCGAAAACCTGCCTAAACCAGACAGACTTTATAGTCCTATATACTGAACCCTGAGTAAACCAAAAACCTGCCTAAACCAGACAGACTTTATAGTCCTATATACTGAACACTGAGTAAACTGAAAACCTGCCTAAACCAGTCAGACTTTACAGTCCTATATACTGAACACTGAGTAAACCGAAAACCTGCCTAAACCAGACAGACTTTACAGTCCTATATACTGAACACTGAGTAAACCGAAAACCTGCCTAAACCAGGCAGACTTTATAGTCCTATATACTGAACACTGAGTAAACCGAAAACTTGCCTAAACCAGACAGACTTTACAGTCCTATATACTGAACCCTGAGTAAACCGAAAACCTGCCTAAACCAGACAGACTTTACAGTCCTATATACTGAACCCTGAGTAAACCAAAAACCTGCCTAAACCAGACAGACTTTACAGTCCTATATACTGAACACTGAGTAAACCGAAAACCTGCTTAAACCAGACAGACTTTACAGTCCTATATACTGAACACTGAGTAAACCGAAAACCTGCCTAAACCAGACAGACTTTATAGTCCTATATACTGAACACTGAGTAAACCAAAAACCTGCCTAAACCAGACAGACTTTATAGTCCTATATACTAAACCCTGAGTAAACCGAAAACCTGCCTAAACCAGACAGACTTTAAAGTCCTATATACTGAACCCTGAGTAAACCAAAAACCTGCCTAAACCAGACAGACTTTACAGTCCTATATACTGAACACTGAGTAAACCGAAAACCTGTCTAAACCAGACAAACTTTACAGTCCTATATACTGAACACTGAGTAAACCAAAAACCTGCCTAAACCAGACAGACTTTATAGTCCTATATACTGAACCCTGAGTAAACCGAAAACCTGCCTAAACCAGACAGACTTTACAGTCCTATATACTGAACCCTTAGAAAACCGAAAACCTGCCTAAACCAGACAGACTTTACAGTCCCATCTACTAAATGTCTATGTAATTTGAACCTGTGTAAACCAAACACCTGTCTAAACTGAACAAATTCGTCAGTCCAAAAGGGGTTTGGTTTAGACAGGTTTTACTGTATTAGGTTCATATAATGAAGCACTAGATTCACAAACTATGAAAAACTTTAAAAGACAGACATGATTATTTTGTGTATCAAATTTGTTGGTATTCAATGAGACACATTGTCTACACTTCACAACGCAGTTAAAGCTGTGTTCTTCAGAATAATGGGCATTGTAATTTATGGGAAAATAATAAAAAAAAAACACAATATGAAGTAAAGAAGCAGCATTGGCAAGCATGCTTCCCAAAAAGGAAGAGAAAAAAATATGTGGTGAAAATACACCAATACCAAGTTCTTATAGTCTGTTTGACCAGCCTAAAACAGGACTAAAAAATTAATTAAAAATCAACAGTTCAACTTATTGATTTTTTTTCTTCACACATTTACTCATATATCATCTACCTACTCTGACAAATAATTTCAGAATTTTGACACTATTTTCCAAAAAGTTGCCCATTAGGTCTCTATGTTAAATATTTGTACCAAATGTGGATATGTGCAGAGGGAGTTAGTATGCTTGTTGTTACCAACTTCCAGTGTAAACAATAACAACAACACATGTGATTTTATTTACATTTCACTGTCATGTGATTACCTAATTTGAATGTCACCAGAACCCAAGCATGCATGAGATGTTCATTTCACCCAAAGTTTAAATTTTTTAAATTTTATTGGAAATTATTTTAGAAATTTAAAAGTAAAAAGTATAAATGCAAGCCTTTGAATTTTAAATCTTTTTCTTTAAATTCTAAATAAAATCACTTTTGTTTTGGTGTTTTCTAAAGCCCAGTATTTGAACTCAAAGAACATGGTTATAAAGTAAGCCTATGTGTATTGACCAGATATATATATACCATGTAAAACGCCCATGCTTTGCATGCTTTGTGTATACTTTTAGAACATGAAAACAAGTTTCATGTATGTTATTTAAGCATAATAAAAAAACAAGTAATTAATATATATTTTTTTTAAATATAATAGAAAAAATATAAAATAAAGGTAGAAAAAACAACAACATTTTTTTTGTCTTTTCATAAATTAATATTTACAAATTAAAAATTATCTGCCCTTATTTAGAACTCTACCAATACTTATATAGAAAGGATAGTCATGCTTCTCAAAACTTCAGATGAAAAACAGGATTTAATACTAAAAGTGTTTGATTATTTTGAAGCCGAATCAAAATTGTCACTTGGTGAAAGTGAAATGAACATCTCATGCATGCTTGGGTTCTGGCGACATATTCAAATTAGGTAATCACATGACAGTGAAATGTAAATAAAATCACATGTGTTGTTGTTATTGTTTACACTGGAAGTTGGTAACAACAAGCATACTAACTCCCTCTGCACATATCTACATTTGGTACAAATATTTAACATGGAGACCTAATGGGCAACTTTTTGGAAAATAGTGTCAAAATTCTGAAATTATTTGTCAGAGTAGGTAGATGATATATGAGTAAATGTGTGAAGAAACAAAATCAATAAGTTGAACTGTTGATTTTTAATTATTTTTATAGTCCTGTTTTAGGTTGGTCAAACGGACTATGATAGTGGGTCTAACAATTATTTCTAGCGGTGAAGGGTGACAAACTGACCTCAAATGCTGCATTTTCCTCTGATTTTGACTTGAGAGGACCTTGAACATTTTTTATAGGATGAACTGCCTGGACATCAAATAAATCAATGTATCCTTTACAGTTAGGGTCCTCCATAGAATCATAATAACGCATCTGTAAATAAAAAACATAAAGTTCAAAGGTCCTCCATAGAATCATAATAACGCATCTGTAAATAAAAAATATATAGTTCAAAGGTCCTCCATAGAATCATAATAACGCATCTGTAAATAAAAAACATAAAGTTCAAAGGTCCTCCAAAGAATCATAATAACGCATCTGTAAATAAAAAACATAAAGTTCAAAGGTCCTCCATAGAATCATAATAACGCATCTGTAAATTAAAAACATAAAGTTCAAAGGTCCTCCATAGAATCATAATAACACATCTGTAAATAAGAAACATAAAGTTCAAATAAATTATATCCATAAGTAAGAGTTTCAAAGATAAACCTGGAGACTTCAAAGGCAGTTAGTGATCTGGGAAGAAAATTTAAATAATAATTAAAGGTCTCTCAGCCAATATAAAAATCTTCAAATCTAAACATGCCTTTCATTTTTGATTTTTTAACCAGTAAAGGATTTAATCAATTAAAAAATTCTGAAGCAAACGTAGGACAATTGGTTATTAGTGTTCCTATCTACAAGTGTCAAAATTTACAACTACCTGTGCAATCAGTGCCTATCACCACTAACGTTGTGAGTTCTAACCCCGTTCATGGCGAGGTATACTCGATACAACATTATGTGATAAAGTTTGTCAGTAACTTAGGATATGTCAGTGGTTTTCTCTGGTATCCTTCACCAATAAAACTGACCGCCACGATATAACTGAAATATTGTTGAACGTGGCATTAAACACCATAAAACAAACCACCCAACCAACCAGTGTCAAAAAAGACTGAAGCAAACGTAGGTCCAAACCTAATGTTAGCATTAGTTATAAGTGTTCATATCTACATGTGTTATGATATTTTACGGTCTCATATTTATTGAAATATTTGTGACAGCATTTTGTAAACAGCAACAAAATTTGCATCCCCAATGTTTTAAAATAATTTCAACTACAAATTGTGTCCAATATCTATAGCATCAAATATTCTCATATTTTCTTTATCTAAAATCTTTAGAACTAAATCTGTCATCGGTGTCATGGTTAGTTTGCTCGCCGTGAGTGTGGTAGATCATCGGATCGAGCCCTGGTCGAGTCAAACTAAAGACTATAAAATAGGTATTTGTTGTTTCACTTCTGAACACACAGCACTAAGGAGAAAGAGCTAAGATTGGTTTGCTCAGAATGAGGATAATGTGTCCTAGTGAAGCAACATGTCTACCCACGGACTGTTGTTTCAGTGAGATAACACCATGAAAATCCAACCGAGCATGTTGGTCTAGTACAAAGTAGACATCATAATCATCTCATCGAAGGTAACTTGTTCTCGCCAGGGTATATCTGAACAAGACCAATATCGTGTCTGGACCTGCATCGCTGCAAAACATTCCAGTAATGTATGCATTTTTTTACACCTGTTTTAAATGCATAGGTATGTTAAGAAAATCAGTGGAAAGGACCAAATGACTAAACTACAATTATATTTTTCGCATGGACAAAATCATAATTTAAAGGAAATAAATCTTTAGTCTACAAACGAATTTCCCATTACCTTTAATGAATGAATTTCTCCGATTGACTCGAAGCCAATCAGCGTAAATCAAGTCATTGAACATTGTGATGTCAAAATATTTGCTTTGTGACGTAAATTTTTTTCGGGAAATGTACTAATGTGAAACTTGTCTATTGGATTATTCCTGCAATTTCTAAAACTGTGTATAAAAACATCACTGATAGTTTATTTAAACTTCCAATTAATAGTGTTTATATTCTAAGAATGAGACAGGTAGCATCATGGTCTGAAAAGTACACAGGGTGGATAAATTGTGATTGAGGTTCTATATTGGTGTAGACGTGATCCAGAAGGGACCCTTCGATGTGTGTTGAATCTGATATCACTTGTTGAAATCCTATTCCATGGAGGGTATTTGAAATCACATTGTCAGGTGATTTATAGAAGTTAAAATTGAAGTCTCCACACACAACAGATGTTTTCCTACTGTTTATCAGTCCTTTCTCTGATACATCAGAATAAGACTTTGTTAATGGAGATATATAGACCAGTGTAATATTAATGGAAACAAACTCCAGATGTAGTATTTGATATTCAGTATTCTCAATAGCATCTGTGGTTGAATCCATTCCTATATCCTATATACACTGATATATGCCTGGACACAAAATCTGGATGGACAGACAGACAGATGGACGTGATTCCTTTTATACCCCCAGTCTTTGTTTGTGGGAGTATAATATCAGGTGAACATCTTCAATATGTATATAAACACTGTGCAAAGTTTGAATAATATTAATTTGAACACTTTTTGAGTTTCAGATTACACATACTAGGTATCGCTCATGTGATAGAGTGATAAAAAAAATAACAAGTTCAACATGCAAAAAATCTAAGAAAACATTTGTCAAAACTGTCCATAATAGGAGGTGCATGTCTTCAGTATGTCTAAAAACACTATGCAAAGTATGAATAATATTGATTGAACACTTGCAGTTTTAGATTACACCAACTAGGTACAGTCAATGTCATACAGTGATAAAAAATGACTAAGTTCAACATACGGAAAATGTACGAACAAATTTGTCAAATCTGCCCATAATAGGAGGTGCACATCTTCAATATGTACACAAACACTGTGCAAAGTTTAAATACTATTGATTGAACATGGTTAGAGTTTTAGATTACACCAACTAGGTACCGTCAATGTCATATAGTGATAAAAAATGACTAAGTTCAACATACAAGAAATTAAAGAAAAAAAAATTCAAATCAGCCCATAATAGGAGGTGCACATCTTCAATATGTATACAAACACTGTGCAAAGTTTGAATAATATTGATTGAAAACTGTTTGAGTTACAGATTACACTACGTAAGTACTGCCTTGCTGGGACGGACGTACGGACGGAGAAAGCGATTCCTAGACCTGCTTCCGCCTTTGGCGACGCAGGTAAAAATTGGTCACTTTGCGTTAAACAACAATCACTCACTGACTCTTTAGAACTAAACTAACCTGGTGTTTAGTTGAATCCAGTACAAACCACCTTTGTTTCCATCCTTTGAGCAATGCACCTTTTTTATACAGATATCCTTCCAGTGTACGATGTTCACTGTTACTAGTTGAACTAGTAAAATTCTCATAACTTGGGTGGGCACCTGTCAACCCTACAGCTGTATAAATAAATAGTACAATTTAGCACAATCTATACTAATGACAATCAATTTAGATTAACACGATGGGTGTCACTAGTGGAGCAGGAACTGCTTACCCTTCCGGAGCACCTAATTTCACCCCCGGTTTTTAGTGGGGTGCGTGTTACTCGATCTTTAGTTTTATGTATGTTTTGTTGATCGTTGTTTGTCCTTTTGTACTTTTTCTTTTGGCCATTGGGTTGTCTGTTCTTCTTCGATATACAGATGCTGATTGCCCCTTTGGTATCTTCAAACTCTTCTTAATTTCAAACTATAAAACAGCAAGTCTAATCATTCTTTAAAGTACTGTGTTTTGCTGCTTCAATACTGATTTCGTGGAGATTTATGTCCGTGTTCTCACAGTGTCTTGATATTTTTTTTTGTGTATGTACGTTGATCCAAAATATGTGCAAATTGTGTATGAAATAAATGTTTAATATATAATATTAAATTTTCATTTAAATTATTTAATTTGTGAATGAACATTAGGACTGCAGTGTATTAAAATTTACTATAAAGTTTGTCGTAAAACTAAAGAGTCATAACTACAGTCCAGACATTTAATGGATGAATACATTCAAATTATTAAACATAACCAACGATAATAACTTGTATTTTAATCATATTAAAAAAAACTTACAATAAATAATTCAACAAAATATTGAGATACTGTTAATTACAGAAGATTTGATTTGATTTGATTTATTGTGCTTAATGCCACTTTTAGCAATATTTCAGCTATATCATGGAGACCAGTTTTAGTGGTGGAAGAAGCCGGAGTACCCGGAGTACCATGGGCAAGCAACTGGTAAACTTTATTACATGCGGCTGCGAGTCGAGTGCACCATTTTTTGTAATTTACAAAGCCAGGCACGAACCCACACCGTATTGGTGATAGGCTTGTATGAGTTGTTAGGTAATCTAACTACCTAACTCATTGAGCCACCCGGGCCCAATTACAGAAGAAACAAGTTTACCTTGAGCAGGTAACCATCTCATTAACAATTACAGTACTATAGGAGAAAGAGAAACAGCAACCTACCCATTGTTCAAGTCATTTTGTATATTTGATTTCAAAAGAATGATACTACAGGGCTCTCACTACTTTCATATTAGAAGGAGAAGTGACTTTTCTTTCATGGAGCTCACATGGAGTAGTGGAAGACAACAGAGAGAAGTGGGAAGACTTCTGTAATGGCTGTTAATCGAAATATTGCTTTGCGACCACTAAGTTACCCTGTCCAAATTCAGTAAATAGTTTTAAAGCTGTCTGATCTGATTTGTTCTGGGTTTTTTTTTAAATACATAATTGCCTAAAGGTCATTTATCCAATGTCAATTATTTATTTCTGTCTACCCTGACTATTGGAGTATTGCATACCTGTGATTTTTTATACGTAACCCCCCCCCTCCCCAATTTGCTCAACGGTCCAACTATATATAGCTAGGGAATGAAAATCTAGCACAAACGTATATTGACACAGTCAAAAAAAGAAGACAGCAAAGGCTGTAATTATTATTTGTCAGACCTCAAATCAGCCTGCAACAATGGAATAAAACTACTGTAGTTCAAAGTCTATTTTTTAATTGCAGAGGTATTACCATTCGCACCTGTCTGCATGTAAACAGTTTGATAGACAGATCGCAATTTTAACCCCATGGCGATACATACAAACCTCCTGCCACAGAGCTTGTCTCTGATCCTCCACCTCTTGACACAGAAATACTTTTACTAGATACATACCTCCTGCCACAGAGCTTGTCTCTGATCCTCCACCTCTTGACACAGAAATACTATTACTAGATACATACCTCCTGCCACAGAGCTTGTCTCTGATCCTCCACCTCTTGACACAGAACTACTATTACTAGATACATACCTCCTGCCACAGAGCTTGTCTCTGATCCTCCACCTCTTGACACAGAACTACTATTAATAGATACATACCTCCTGCCACAGAGCTTGTCTCTGATCCTCCACCTCTTGACACATTAGAGCTACTATTACTAGATACATACCTCCTGCCACAGAGCTTGTCTCTGATCCTCCACCTCTTGACACAGAACTACTATTACTAGATACATACCTCCTGCCACAGAGCTTGTCTCTGATCCTCCACCTCTTGACACATTAGAGCTACTATTACTAGATACATACCTCCTGCCACAGAGCTTGTCTCTGATCCTCCACCTCTTGACACAGAACTACTATTACTAGATACAAACCTCCTGCCACAGAGCTTGTCTCTGATCCTCCACCTCTTGACACAGAACTACTATTACTAGATACATACCTCCTGCCACAGAGCTTGTCTCTGATCCTCCACCTCTTGACACAGAACTACTATTACTAGATACATACCTCCTGCCACAGAGCTTGTCTCTGATCCTCCACCTCTTGACACATTAGAGCTACTATTACTAGATACATACCTCCTGCCACAGAGCTTGTCTCTGATCCTCCACCTCTTGACACAGAACTACTATTAATAGATACATACCTCCTGCCACAGAGCTTGTCTCTGATCCTCCACCTCTTGACACAGAACTACTATTACTAGATACATACCTCCTGCCACAGAGCTTGTCTCTGATCCTTCACCTCTTGACACAGAACTACTATTACTAGATACATACCTCCTGCCACAGAGCTTGTCTCTGATCCTCCACCTCTTGACACAGAAATACTATTACTAGATACATACCTCCTGCCACAGAGCTTGTCTCTGATCCTCCACCTCTTGACACAGAAATACTATTACTAGATACATACCTCCTGCCACAGAGCTTGTCTCTGATCCTCCACCTCTTGACACAGAACTACTATTACTAGATACATACCTCCTGCCACAGAGCTTGTCTCTGATCCTCCACCTCTTGACACAGAAATACTATTACTAGATACATACCTCCTGCCACAGAGCTTGTCTCTGATCCTCCACCTCTTGACACAGAACTACTATTAATAGATACAAACCTCCTGCCACAGAGCTTGTCTCTGATCCTCCACCTCTTGACACAGAACTACTATTACTAGATACATACCTCCTGCCACAGAGCTTGTCTCTGATCCTCCACCTCTTGACACAGAACTACTATTACTAGATACATACCTCCTGCCACAGAGCTTGTCTCTGATCCTCCACCTCTTGACACATTAGAGCTACTATTACTAGTTTCAGACACTATTTTTAACTTTGTACAGTTCTTTGGGACATGAGACATACATTTTTCATGACAATTATACCCACAGTCAGCACAATGCATTCCTGAAATTTAAAGAGACAATTTAGGAAACAAAACATTTTTTGTGGCAAGCTATGTCCAACAAACCCTGGTATTACGATTTACATTTAGTACAACTAAGTAATGGTTTTAATTTGTAATGAAATATTATAATTGTATAATGCAGAAAATTTACTACAATATATATATTTAATGTTCCATGTTTATTACAAGAGTCGATTCATGCTTTTGGGGGGTTTTTTGTTTTTGTTTTTTGTTTGCCTCATATTATATAGTATTATTACAGTTATATTAGTATATACTGTCCAGACACAGTGTGGTAATTAGATTTACCTGTTATTCCTGTTAGAGCCTAGCTTAACTAAGAGTTGTGAGGTTAAGAGACCAACTCTCATTAATGGTGAGATGTAGTACATAAAAACGTAGGTACAATCACGTCAATGTATGTAATTTAGTGTGCACTGTGCATTTCTGGAATAACCTTCATCATGTACACTCACAGTAAAAAAAACATACAACATTTTATAATTAAGTTTGGCAGTGACTTACAGAAGGTTAATACTATATTTCTTGAAGGTTCTCTGTTATATCATACAAATACAACTGACTTTCATAACACTACTGATATATTGTTGAAACTAGAGGCTCAGTGGGCTGAGCCTGTGTTGCTCACCTTTCATTCTGCTTTTAGGAAACTTAATACACAACCTTCCATACATGTAGATGCTTCCTACCAAGCTTCGATTCATTTGGCTAGGCAGTTTCAGAGGAGAAGATTTTTTAGATATCGACCAATCAGAAACAAGAATTGCCTGTGGTGGCCATGCTTGTTAACCAATCAGGACGAAATGAGCAATCTTCATAGAGGACATTCGATAGATGCTTCCTATATGTTTCGGTTAATTTGGCCACACGGTTTCAGAGGAGGAGATTTTAAAAAAATTGGCCAATCAGAAAAAAGAATTGCCTGTGGAGGGCCATGTTTGGTAATGGATCACAACAAATTGTGCACTCTTTAGAGAGGACCTTCCATAGATGCTTCCTACTAAGTTTCAGTTCATTTAGCTGATGGGTTTCAGAGGAGAAGATTAAAATGTGAAAAGTTAACAGATGACAGATGACAGACAACAAACGGATGCCAAGTGATGCTAAAAGCCCACATTGCCTTTGGCAAGATGAGCTAAAAAGAATATTAAAATGTGAATACATATATGTAATGTATAGTATAAACATATTACACTATATCAGCATTAGTTTATTTCTAAGGGAGATAATGGCAAGTGTTATCTTTCTTTTAACAGTTTACTAAATGAACTAATCAGAAACAAGAATTGCCTGTGGCGGACATGTTTGTTAATGGATCGGGATGAAGTGAGCAATCTTTATAGAGGACCTTCCATAGATGCTTCCTACCAAGTTTCGATTCATTTGGCCAAGCAGTTTTGGAGGAGAAAGATTTTTTTAAATCGGCCAATCAGAAACAAGAATTGCCTGTGACGGCCATGTTTGTTAACGGATCGGGCTGAAATGAGCAATCTTTATAGAGGCCCTTCCATAAATGCTTCCTACCAAGTTTCGGTTCATTTGGCCAAGCGGTTTCGAGGAGAAGTTTTTTTTTTATCGGCCAATCAGAAACAAGAATTGCCTGTGGTGGCCATGTTTGTTAACGGATCGGGATAAAATGAGCAATCTTTATAGAGGACCTTCCATAGATGCTTCCTTCCAAGTTTCAGTTCATTTGGCCAAGCGGTTTCGAGGAGAAGATTTTTAATAATCGGCCAATCAGAAACAAGAATTGCCTGTGGTGGCCATGTTTGTTAACGGATCGCTATAAAATGAGCAATTTTATAGAGGACCTTCCATAGATGCTTCCTACCAAGTTTCGGTTCATTTAGCCAAGTGGTTTCGAGGAGAAGAATTTTAATAATCGGCCAATCAGAAACAAGAATTGCCTGTGGCGGCCATGTTTGTTAATAGATAGGGACAAAATGAGCAATCTTTAGAGAGGACCTTCCATAGATGCTTCCTACCAAGTTTCAGTTCATTTGGCTGAGAGGTTTCAGAGGAGAAGATTAAAATGCGAAAAGTTAATGGACGACGGACGCCAAGTGATGGCAAAAGCTCACATTGCCTTTGGCAAGATGAGCTAAAAAGCCATAAAATGCACATAATCCACCTGTAATAATTCAATTTTGTACAATATTACTTTAATTTCCAAATTAACCAGAATTTCATATACAATGCTGTGGATTACCAAGATAACTTTTCTAACATATTTGGTTTCAGTTAATTAAGTGGTTTATGAGGAAGAGATTGATAGGTAAAGAAAATAAAAGATACCCACAATTGTCACACTTTCTACCCATTTCATTTAGATGTAACACATTTTTTTCTTCTTCAGAAATTATAATTTCTGGCCTTTCATTATACATTATTATGTTGTTTTTTAAATCCCATGGTGACCCTTTTGTAATATAATCAACACATCTATTTAAAAAAAGGAAATTGTAAAAGTAACAGAGATGCTCAAGCTGAGTTGCCATTCATTATTAGAACTCTTTATAAAACATTCTGATTTACATCTATTTCATTTAATTTGATTTGATTTATTGTGTTTAATGCCACTTTCAGCAATATTTCAGCTATATCATGGCGACCAGTTTTAGTGGTGGAAGAAGCCGGAGTACCCGGAGAGAACCACCGACCATGGGCAAGCAACTGGTAAACTTTATCACTTCTGGCTGCGAGTTGAGTGCACCCTTTTTTGTAATTTACAAAGCCGGGTGCGAACCCACGCTGTATAGGTGATAGACTTGTACGAGTTGTTAGGTAATCCAACTACCTAACTCATTGAGCCACCCGGGCCCCCGATTTACATCTAAACATAGATCTTCTTGATATATAGTGTATAAATATGGTCTGAACCTGTTGGTTTATTATTTTGCTAGTGCACTAACAAAAACATTTTCATACTTCTTTTACACCTTCAAAGAGCATAATGCTTAAAATTTTTGACTAAAAATGATGATTTTCATCATCAACTGAGATATTGTCTATTTATAGCTTATGCATAAATTTGGTTTGAAGGAATAAAGATGCTAGAATGTTAACAATATTTTATACGTATGCCACCCACACATCATCATTACAATTCTACAAGAAACAATCTCATTATCGCCCATTAGTTTATATAATAATTCTAACATGACGTCCTTCTTTTGCTTTGTAGACAAACGAGCAATTTATTGATTCGGTATAATCTCATTAGCACATGCGCTGGTGCATGTGACTGACTTTTCCGTCGTAGATGTACATGTTGATGAATTATCGTCTGCTCGAATTTGGCAGCATAAATTGTGTGCGACATTTTCCGCAAAATTACCGTCTTCCAATCAAAGCATACTACCGTATTTGTACTCTTAGACATATCAGAATCGAAATAAATCATGGAAGCCAGAATGTGTTTTGAGTTTTAACATGGGTTGGCTTCCATGATTTATTTCTTAAACAAACCTGTTTTAAGAAATCCCCACAACACCTGAGAACAGTAATCACAATATGCTGGTGTTGTGTACGTGAATTTATCAAATCTATGAGGCTGACTGAATCTTTTTGCTGCTTCTCCCAACATTTTTCCTTTCACTAAAATCTCTAATGTGGAACGTTTATGAATTGATCTGCCATGAGATTTAACCACTTGTGTTGAAAAAGAGGTATTACGCCTCATACTGTCATGAGAGGGTCCTTCTAATTTGTCCCAAATTATACGCCATTTTTGTTGAAGGTGACCAAGATCCGTTTGAATTCTGTGCACTTCCTGAAAATCAAAGATATATGACATAAACCAGGGCTCCAGATAGGCTTTAAGTAATTAAGTTTGATTCTCCTTTGTTTAGAAATTAATTGGGTATACTCTATTTTTCTTTGAGTATTTGAATATCCATACTTGTATATTTTGGTTTTTGGTTGGGTATTTATTAATCTATATGCCCAGGAGTAAAATGAATAAGATTAAGATTTATATGTTCTGCAGAAGAACATAGACATTAAGATTAGATTGGTAAACAGGAATCAATCATTTACGATGGTCCTTGGTTTAACAAAATCTTTAGTACAATTATCATCTTTGATTCTATTGTATAATTGGATAAAAGCACAGGTTTTTTTTTTAATGAAAACAAAATCTGTTGCCAAATTTTACAGAAAAATATTGATCTGAAAGATGCAAAAAAATAGATATTCTAAACTTTCAGTTCTTAATGAGAAATTTTAGTAAGATAAAAAGAAAATAGTGATTCTTCATCATGTCCAAAAAAAGAAACAATCTGAAAATAATTGTGGCTGTCAGAGGAAACTAGTATTACTGTGAGCACAGCTCACTAAGATATACCCTCCGCTCCCCACATCTGTCCAACCTATTTCCATAACCAAAACATATCAAGTCCAATAACTCTGGAACGGCAAAAGTGAAAATCGTCAGAAATGAAAGGAATCCTCCTCTCTTCACCAGTAAACAGCTGATAAAATTTTAAAAGATTCTAAGAAACACAACTCAAGTTATCGTACGACATAGGATTTGTCTACAGACGGACGGACGGACATGGTGAAACCAGTATACCCCCCTACAACTTTGTTGCTGGGGGTATAAAAAGATATATCCTTCCTCCTTAAAAATTAAATGGTCATTCCTTTATAGGTCAGGGCATTGCCAATTTAACTTGTTAATCATCCACCAAATATACCAAGCTTAGCACCTGTGGTTATAAGTTAATTTCTGCAACACTTCATCCAACAAATTCAGAAGACAATCCTCTCGCTTGGCGATTAACACATCAATATGCAATATACTACAAACACCTTGTGTGGACTCAGTTGACTTTTCTTTATCATAATATTCAAACAAATTGTTTTTGGAACTCCTAAACACTTTGTCTACACGTTTAAACATCGTTTTCCGTGCCGGCTATTTGTCAAAATAATACACATTCGGAACATATCTACATTATGACAACAGTGAATCAATACCCAATTACGATCAGAGACAACATAATGTTTGGACACTTAACTGAAAAAGACTGAGAAAACCAACAGAGCAAATAAGGAGGAGGATTACAAACTAAAAATAGATTTGGTTACAGGGAAGTAAATAAAACATAACATACACTTACTTTATATGTCTAATTGTGTACATTACTACACAGGAATTTGTTAGTGTAAACAGTATGCTATATATCTATTTCAATTGGGTTTTTGCTAAAAAAAATTTGCATAAATACTGCATAAACTAAATAAAATTGTTGTTAATAATGATTTAAATTAGAGCTTCTCATCAGCCATCATGTTTTTACAACAAATATTCATAATCTGTCAACAAATAAAAAACAATGAAACTCCTTACAAGTTATAATTTCTATTTCAACTACAATGGTCTTCCAAGACGGTTCTTTGAAATGAAATTTGCTTAATATGAATTATGCATATCAATATTATTTTAAAATTATCATATAAAAAGAGGGTGGTTTTTTCCTTGTAGATTTCACTGTATGTAACAATAGATGGCTTCAAATTTGTTTGATATCTGTATTTTATTTGTAATTCTAATCTGTTAAAATACACAAGCTGACATACAATAGAAATATTAATTGGTTTACCCATAAAAAAAGCATGTGTTCCTGTTTTATTAAAAAGAAAATCTTGAAATTCCTAGGAACGACTGTAAATCTTCATCACTACGGCAAAAGGCAGTATGATTAGAAGGGTCTTAGTGACCATGCTTGTAAACATTTTAATTACATTCAGATTGTTCATTATTTTGACCACGGTTATCTCTAGGAGGAAAAATTAATGACACATAGTTTCACAGTTACTTTTGGAGCAAAATATTTTACAAGCATGGTTACTACTGTTCCTCCCAACAAAACTTTCAGTCTTATTAAAAAAAAATTCTTCGCCAGTCTAAAATCTACAAAAATCACTTCGAAAATTCAAATTTCTGAGGTATGTGACCTTTAGGTCACGTTGGTCATGTGAAATACAGTTTCATAAATATGATATTCATATCAACTGGGATTTTTGATAATAACCTCCGCCCATAAATTTTGTCAGTATGCACTACCTGAAATTCCCCTTTAAATACCAAACTAACAAAAATCCTACCTGTAACAGAACTTTGAAGGATTCCGGTTCCTGAATCTGAACATTGTCAAAACAAATATTAATCACACGACTAGAACTTGGAGTGCCTTCCACAGTAACATCTTCATTTAAAGCCAATTCTTTCTGAACGGTCTCCAATTCATATGCTGGACCATGAGCTAAGTCCTCATCAATGTAATAGTCCCAAATTTTCAAATTTGCTAAATGAGAATACGGTCGTAACACCTGTAAATATTACATCAAATTATATCATAAATTGAAAATAACTTATCAAGTCTCTTTAAACATGTGTTATTTTGCTACAATAAACTGTAAAGGTTTAGGTTTAGGTTTATGGTGTTTAACACCACTTTTAACAATATTTCAGTTATATCGTGGTGGTCAGTTTTATTGGTGGAGGAAACCAGAGAACTCGGAGAAAACCACTGACCTGTCACAAGTCACTGACAAACTTTATCACATAATGTTGCATCGAGTACACCTCGCCATGAATGGGGTTCGAACTCACGACTTTAAGCACTGATTGCACAGGTAGTTGTTAATCCAACTATGTATACCATACGATCACGATCACGACGGCCCCAAATGTAAAGTAAGTGTAACAATATTACTTTTAATATTATGTACATGTTTGATCAAGGATACCACGATTGTTTAACACCAGTTTCTAATGCTGTTTTCGTGTTGTTCAATCTTTGGTCCTTCAATCCTTTTTCTTTTGGTCATTGTGTTGTCTGTCCTACTTCGATTTACAGATTTTGATTACCCCTTTGGTATCTTCAAACTCTTCTCTATGATTAGCACTAAACATATTGATTGATTGATTGATTGATTTTTTTGTGTTTAATGCCACTTTCAGCTATATTTCAGCTATATCATGGCGGAAGAAGCTGGAATACCCGGAGAGAACCACTGAACATGGGCAAGCAACTGATAAACTTTATCACTTGTGGCTGTGAGCACTAAACATATGATTTGTATTTGTTGAGCTCCTGTTTAATATGTTTGTCTTTATATTAAGATCACATGTAGGTTTAATTTCTGTTATCCCTATTTTGTTTATTTTCCCTTTGATGTTTAAAACCAATGTTTCATATCACGTAAGCGCCAAGATGATTCAAATTATCGCTAATCGCAAAGCGTTGTCAAGAACGCGTCGCAATATTGCTGTTTTCTAATATGACGCTATAATGACGTCACATTACCAAATCCTTGATAAACATACTATCATAGCGATAAAATAATTAAAGATGTTTTTTAAAACTCGAGGACATTTCTCAGTCATTTCTCTTTTAAAAATCATCGTTAATCACTTATTATAATACCTGTTTCTGCATTATTAATAATTATCTTTGAAAACTGAATATATCTGACTAAATGCACAAATTCCTTTTTGCAGTATTCCGAGGTGAGTTTTATATAGAGACGATCATGCTAAAATCTTACATTCCTCATCTACTATGCTTCTCTTATTTGTTAAGTTAATATGGACAAATGTGCTTAAAGATTCTTTAATATGCCAACATAGCATTGACGTTTAGCCTCCCAAAATCAGACAAACATATAATTTCTAACCATAACATCAGGTATTTATCTATTATATTTGTTGTCATCTACAGACAGTGGACAAAATTAATGTAATGACTATATCAATATTATCTTGAAACATTGCTGACTGTACATACCATTTCTTGATCGTGGACACTGTATAAGAAATTACAGAAAATTGGAGATCGTCTATGATGTTTGTCTATGTAATCCCATACAGACATTCCTGGGTTAGACTGGTGTTTGTAAGAAAACATTCCTGAAACAGAGATCATTTCTAGGTTAGATTGGTGTTTGTAAGAAAACATTCCTGAAACAGATATCATTTCTGGGTTAGACTGCTGTTTGCAAGAAAACATTCCTGAAACAGAGATCATTTCTGGGTTAAATTGGTGTTTGTAACAAAACTTTCCTGAAAAAGAGATCATTTCTGGGTTAGACTAACTTGAATAATACTGCGCCCTCTGTCGGCACTATCGCTAGATGAGGGCTTGAACACGCCCAATGGAAAAACTCTGTCAGCTGCTGTCTGGTTCAGACGACCAATCAAATGTCAGATATTAGCGTATATGCACATTAGTGACTTCCTTTACTTCCATTTCTAATATTGAAAAAACAAACATGGAGAATGATTGTGCCTTTGCAAATTTAGAAGACAAATACACTTTAAATTCAAAGAAAAACTAGAAAAGAAGTATGCCCCCCCCCCCCCCCCGCACTTGATAATTATGGACAAAGTTGTGATTTTTTAAAAATGAAGTGTGTCTGTAAGACACAAATGATGCCCCTGCCTGACCATAAGAAGGAAATGAAGCCCAACTACCTGTCATTTTGTGAATATTTGACAAAAATCCCCCCCCCCCCTCCGACTTTTCATCGTGGGAGCATAAAAAAATGTCCAACTACCTGTTATTATCAAATATTTGATGAAAATCAAAATCCTGTGGACATGCACACCTCCATTATGTGTATAAACATCATACAAAATATTAAAGCTGTAGCTCCAAAACTGTAGGAGGAGATAGCCGGACAAACCATGTATCTATATCCGGACAAACCATGTATCTATATCCGAACGGACGAACAAAATGACTAAGTCCAACTACCTGTCATTTTGAGAATATTTGATGAAAATCAAAATCCTGTGGACATGCACATCTCCATTATGTGTATAAACATCCTGCAAAATATTAAAGCTGTAGCTCTAAAACTGTAGGAGGAGTTAGCCGGACAAACCATGTTCCCTTTATGCAGCTAGTACGAAAAAAATGAGTAAGTTCAACTACCTGTCATTTTGAGAATATTTGAAAAAAATCAAAATCCTGTGGACATGCACACCTCCATTATGTGTATAAACATCCTACAAAATATTAAAGCTGTAGCTCCAAAACTGTAGGAGGAGATAGACGAACAAACCATGTATCTACATCCGGACGGACGGACGGAAGAACGGACGGACAGGGGTAAATTAATATGCCCCCCCCCCGACTCTTCGTCGCGGGGGCATAATAAAAAGTGGCAGTAGAATCTATACTACACGGTAAAGACACTTTCATTGTATTGCCAATGGGTAATGGTGATGTCGTAATATCCATAAGTCATAGCGATTTACTATTTCCGGTTTGACGGATTTTATCAATGAATGCATTCAGGCGTTAATGTAGCAATCAGTGGGAGCGTAATATAACGACTGGATTATTCGGGTCATGGCTAACACGAATAATACTGCGCCCTCTATGAGGGCTTCATCGCGCCCAATGGAAAAACTCTGTCAGCTGCTGTCTGGTTCAGACGACCAATCAAAAGTCAGATATTAGCACGTATGCACATTAGTGACTGCCTTTATTTCCATTTGTAATACTGACAAAACAAACATGGAGAATGATTGAACCTTTGTAAATTTAGAAGACAAATACACCTTTAAATTCAAAGAAAAATAAAAGGTGGCAGTATCTGATCGTTCCATTGGACATTATCTACAAACACTTGCTTAGCTCATTCTATTTTATGTGTCATTCATGCCTAATGGCAATGTTGTAATACCCATAAGTCATAGCAATTTACTATTTCCGGTTTGACGGATTTTTATCAATGAATGCATTCAGGCGTTTATGTACATATATTTTGATACTTTAAATTAAGTTTATAATCACTCTACAGTTTCAGAATCCCTTATTGAGCCTCACTACTATAACATACCATCTTCGTCTGTCTCATCAAACTTTGACGCTTTCTTCTCCTCTAATATCCAGCCAGATTCAAACCTCTCAAACTCATTGTCCATCATAAATGTCCTGAATCTGTTTGATACATAATGATAGGCCAAGAACTTCAGGAAAAACAGATTGAACTCAAATGACAGAGGGAACTGATTATGTATCTGAAAAATATGAATATATATATATTATTCTAACATGACGTCCTTCTTTCGCTTTGTAGACAAACGAGCGATTTATCGATGGTATAATCTCATTCGCACATGCACTGGTGAACGTGACTTTCCTGTTGTAAATGTACATGTTGATGAATTATCGTCTGCTCGAATTTGGCAGCATAAATTGTGTGCGACATTTTCCGCAAACGTAAATTTAAATTACTGTCTTCCAATCAAAGTATACTACCGTATTTGTACTCTTAGACATATCAGAATCAAAATAAATCATGGAAGCCAGAATGTGTTTTGAGTTTGAACATGGGTTGCCAGATATTAGTAAATTTTATCCCTCGCCTCTGGCTCAGGATAAAATACTAATATCTGCCAACCCATGTTCCTCCGTCTCTGGCTTGGGATAAAATACTAATATCCGCCAACCCATGTTCCCTCGCCTCCAGCTCAGGATAAAATACTAATATCCGCCAATCCATGTTAAAACTCAAAACACATTCTGGCTTCCATGATTTATTTCTTAAATAATCATCTACAAATAACAAAACATAAATACAACAATTCATACAACAATAAAAACAAATAAAAACTCAAATGTTATTTATATCAAGCATTTATCAAAGACAAGTAAATAATTAGGAGTAGAGTGACATCAGTTAGCATACATCCCCCCCTTTGATTTTTTCCAGAAAAGGAAATTCACATGCTGTATACCATAAATCCAGAAAGCGGCCAAAAATGTTGGTCATGAATAAAAATCTGGTTATAAATGTCATAAGCAGAGACTGAGAAATGTGACATCTAATTTTTTTTCTGCATCATATTTTTATTACATTGACAGTGACCAAAATGCATTTACTGGGATATGTAATAACTGTAACAAGTTGTCTCATATGACTCGTTAGGTCAAGGTAAACTAGAATTACCTATAACATAACACACTTTTTGAAATATATTTCCTGAAACAACACTTTTCACTCTGTAGATACTTTTCTGTTGTCTTTACATTATCTTAATCTTTGACCAGAAGGAGTAAATAAAACGCTACAGAAAACCAAAGGGGCAATCAAGAATGGACAATCCAGAGACACTGGCAACATAGGGTACACAAGACACAGGACAAATAAACGTTAGAGAAAACCGAAAGGGCAATCAAGAATGGACAATACAGAGGTGCTGGCAACATCAACACAACATAGAAACTTAAAAATAGCAACACAGACCCCACAAAAATCCATGGGTGAACCCAGGTGCTCGTGAAGGGTAAACAGTTCATCACATCTCCTACTAACCTGATGAACTACATCTAAGAACTGTAAAAACAATGGAGCAAATCCACTGGCTTGATTGGCTGCTGTCTGGTTACTACGGTGAGTAAATCTATGTCCAAATGACAACCATTCCTTTTCAATGAGACACTTGAAACCTTCCACAGTTCTGTAGTATGGATCTAAGAGTATCTGTGCTGTTGAAACAACCTGTGGTATAAAGTAAATAGTCAAATGTTCACTAGATTAAGATGTCAAGTCATTGAGACTTTTCAGTGTGGACTACAACCTGTGGTATAATGTAAATAGTCAAATGTTCACTAGATTAAGATGTCAAGTCATTGAGACTTTTCAGTGTGGACTACAACCTGTAGTATAATGTAAATAGTCAAATGTTCACTAGATTAAGATGTCAAGTCATTGAGACTTTTCAGTGTGGACTACAACCTGTGGTATAATGTAAATAGTCAAATGTTCACTAGATTAAGATGTCAAGTCATTGAGACTTTTCAGTGTGGACTACAACCTGTGGTATAATGTAAATAGTCAAATGTTCACTAGATTAAGATGTCAAGTCATTGAGACTTTTCAGTGTGGACTACAACCTGTGGTATAATGTAAATAGTCAAATGTTCACTAGATTAAGATGTCAAGTCATTGAGACTTTTCAGTGTGGACTACAACCTGTGGTATAATGTAAATAGTCAAATGTTCACTAGATTAAGATGTCAAGTCATTGAGACTTTTCAGTGTGGACTACAACCTGTGGTATAATGTAAATAGTCAAATGTTCACTAGATTAAGATGTCAAGTCATTGAGACTTTTCAGTGTGGACTACAACCTGTGGTATAATGTAAATAGTCAAATGTTCACTAGATTAAGATGTCAAGTCATTGAGACTTTTCAGTGTGGACTACAACCTGTGGTATAATGTAAATAGTCAAATGTTCACTAGATTAAGATGTCAAGTCATTGAGACTTTTCAGTGTGCACTACAACCTGTGGTATAATGTAAATAGTCAAATGTTCACTAGATTAAGATGTCAAGTCATTGAGACTTTTCAGTGTGGACTACAACCTGTGGTATAATGTAAATAGTCAAATGTTCACTAGATTAAGATGTCAAGTCATTGAGACTTTTCAGTGTGCACTACAACCTGTGGTATAATGTAAATAGTCAAATGTTCACTAGATTAAGATGTCAAGTCATTGAGACTTTTCAGTGTGGACTACAACCTGTGGTATAATGTAAATAGTCAAATGTTCACTAGATTAAGATGTCAAGTCATTGAGACTTTTCAGTGTGCACTACAACCTGTGGTATAATGTAAATAGTCAAATGTTCACTAGATTAAGATGTCAAGTCATTGAGACTTTTCAGTGTGCACTACAACCTGTGGTATAATGTAAATAGTCAAATGTTCACTAGATTAAGATGTCAAGTCATTGAGACTTTTCAGTGTGGACTACAACCTGTGGTATAATGTAAATAGTCAAATGTTCACTAGATTAAGATGTCAAGTCATTGAGACTTTTCAGTGTGCACTACAACCTGTGGTATAATGTAAATAGTCAAATGTTCACTAGATTAAGATGTCAAGTCATTGAGACTTTTCAGTGTGGACTACAACCTGTGGTATAATGTAAATAGTCAAATGTTCACTAGATTAAGATGTCAAGTCATTGAGACTTTTCAGTGTGGACTACAACCTGTGGTATAATGTAAATAGTCAAATGTTCACTAGATTAAGATGTCAAGTCATTGAGACTTTTCAGTGTGGACTACAACCTGTGGTATAATGTAAATAGTCAAATGTTCACTAGATTAAGATGTCAAGTCATTGAGACTTTTCAGTGTGGACTACAACCTGTGGTATAATGTAAATAGTCAAATGTTCACTAGATTAAGATGTCAAGTCATTGAGACTTTTCAGTGTGGACTACAACCTGTGGTATAATGTAAATAGTCAAATGTTCACTAGATTAAGATGTCAAGTCATTGAGACTTTTCAGTGTGGACTACAACCTGTGGTATAATGTAAATAGTCAAATGTTCACTAGATTAAGATGTCAAGTCATTGAGACTTTTCAGTGTGGACTACAACCTGTGGTATAATGTAAATAGTCAAATGTTCACTAGATTAAGATGTCAAGTCATTGAGACTTTTCAGTGTGGACTACAACCTGTGGTATAATGTAAATAGTCAAATGTTCACTAGATTAAGATGTCAAGTCATTGAGACTTTTCAGTGTGGACTACAACCTGTGGTATAATGTAAATAGTCAAATGTTCACTAGATTAAGATGTCAAGTCATTGAGACTTTTCAGTGTGGACTACAACCTGTGGTATAATGTAAATAGTCAAATGTTCACTAGATTAAGATGTCAAGTCATTGAGACTTTTCAGTGTGCACTACAACCTGTGGTATAATGTAAATAGTCAAATGTTCACTAGATTAAGATGTCAAGTCATTGAGACTTTTCAGTGTGGACTACAACCTGTGGTATAATGTAAATAGTCAAATGTTCACTAGATTAAGATGTCAAGTCATTGAGACTTTTCAGTGTGGACTACAACCTGTGGTATAATGTAAATAGTCAAATGTTCACTAGATTAAGATGTCAAGTCATTGAGACTTTTCAGTGTGGACTACAACCTGTGGTATAATGTAAATAGTCAAATGTTAACTAGATTAAGATGTCAAGTCATTGAGACTTTTCAGTGTGGACTACAACCTGTGGTATAATGTAAATAGTCAAATGTTAACTAGATTAAGATGTCAAGTCATTGAGACTTTTCAGTGTGGACTACAACCTTTGGCATATACAGTACAGTCAGAGACATACCGTGATAAATCACTGTGATAGACATATCACTCATCTTAGTGATACTGATATATCTTTTATTCTGTTTAATATATCTTCAAAATTTCTTTTGTATTTAGAGTGCTACTTGCTATCACCCAAAATGCACAAGAAAGTAAATAAATTAAACAGAGCAAAAAATATATCAGTATCACTAAGAAAAGTGATTCGTCTATCACAGTTATTTATCACGTTATGTCTCTGACTGTACTGTATACACAGACAATGTAGATATTAAAATCAATTCATAATTAAAAAATATTGTCTAAATAGCATGTAAAGAGGTAGACTGCATACAAAGGAATTGTGTTCACAGAGGTCACATGTATGATTTTGTTCTATTTTATTCTGTGGAAGTGAATCTGTGCAGGTTTCTATTGTTTATATCTGTATTGCTGTGAGAGATTCAATTATCAAGAGGGGGAGGACTGAGATCTCATTAACTGGTTTAACACTACCACATTTGTGTGCCTGTTTCAAGCCAAGACCTGGATTTCCATGGTCTTTTTTGTGTGCGAGGGCCAGTTGTTTATTTTGTTGATATTGGTGGAATTGTTGACCATCACTGTTTAAACTTTCTGTTCATAAAGAATCAACACTACATAGCTAGATGTCCATGGCCAAAGAGAAGTTTTTTGGATATTTCCATTGTACAATATGTATATAAACATAATATTTAAAATACCTGTGTTGTAATATCTCATCCATCCTCTTAACAAATCATAAAATACCTGTGTTGTAATATCCCATCCATCCTCTAAACAAATCATAAAATACCTATGTTGTAATATCTCATCCATCCTCTTAACAAATCATAAAATACCTGTGTTGTAATATCTCATCCATCCTCTAAACAAATCATAAAATACCTGTGTTGTAATATCCCATCCATCCTCTAAACAAATCATAAAATACCTGTGTTGTAATATCTCATCCATCCTCTTAACAAATCATAAAATACCTGTGTTGTAATATCCCATCCATCCTCTAAACAAATCATAAAATACCTGTGTTGTAATATCTCATCCATCCTCTAAACAAATCATAAAATATCTGTGTTGTAATATCTCATCCATCCTCTTAACAAATCATAAAATATCTGTGTTGTAATATCCCATCCATCCTCTAAACAAATCATAAAATATCTGTGTTGTAATATCTCATCCATCCTCTTAACAAATCATAAAATACCTGTGTTGTAATATCTCATCCATCCTCTTAACAAATCATAAAATATCTGTGTTGTAATATCTCATCCATCCTCTAAACAAATCATAAAATATCTGTGTTGTAATATCCCATCCATCCTCTAAACAAATCATAAAATATCTGTGTTGTAATATCTCATCCATCCTCTAAACAAATCATAAAATACCTGTGTTGTAATATCCCATCCATCCTCTAAACAAATCATAAAATATCTGTGTTGTAATATCTCATCCATCCTCTTAACAAATCATAAAATATCTGTGTTGTAATATCCCATCCATCCTCTAAACAAATCATAAAATATCTGTGTTGTAATATCCCATCCATCCTCTAAACAAATCATAAAATATCTGTGTTGTAATATCTCATCCATCCTCTAAACAAATCATAAAATATCTGTGTTGTAATATCCCATCCATCCTCTAAACAAATCATAAAATACCTGTGTTGTAATATCTCATCCATCCTCTTAACAAATCATAAAATATCTGTGTTGTAATATCTCATCCATCCTCTAAACAAATCATAAAATACCTGTGTTGTAATATCCCATCCATCCTCTAAACAAATCATAAAATATCTGTGTTGTAATATCCCATCCATCCTCTAAACAAATCATAAAATACCTGTGTTGTAATATCCCATCCATCCTCTAAACAAATCATAAAATATCTGTGTTGTAATATCCCATCCATCCTCTAAACAAATCATAAAATACCTGTGTTGTAATATCCCATCCATCCTCTAAACAAATCATAAAATATCTGTGTTGTAATATCCCATCCATCCTCTTAACAAATCATAAAATATCTGTGTTGTAATATCCCATCCATCCTCTAAACAAATCATAAAATACCTGTGTTGTAATATCTCATCCATCCTCTAAACAAATCATAAAATACCTGTGTTGTAATATCCCATCCATCCTCTAAACAAATCATAAAATACCTGTGTTGTAATATCTCATCCATCCTCTAAACAAATCATAAAATATCTGTGTTGTAATATCCCATCCATCCTCTTAACAAATCATAAAATACCTGTGTTGTAATATCCCATCCATCCTCTAAACAAATCATAAAATACCTGTGTTGTAATATCCCATCCATCCTCTAAACAAATCATAAAATACCTGTGTTGTAATATCCCATCCATCCTCTAAACAAATCATAAAATACCTGTGTTGTAATATCTCATCCATCCTCTAAACAAATCATAAAATACCTGTGTTGTAATATCTCATCCATCCTCTTAACAAATCATAAAATACCTGTGTTGTAATATCTCATCCATCCTCTTAACAAATCATAAAATACCTGTGTTGTAATATCTCATCCATCCTCTAAACAAATCATAAAATACCTGTGTTGTAATATCTCATCCATCCTCTTAACAAATCATAAAATACCTGTGTTGTAATATCTCATCCATCCTCTTAACAAATCATAAAATACCTGTGTTGTAATATCCCATCCATCCTCTAAACAAATCATAAAATACCTGTGTTGTAATATCCCATCCATCCTCTAAACAAATCATAAAATATCTGTGTTGTAATATCCCATCCATCCTCTAAACAAATCATAAAATACCTGTGTTGTAATATCTCATCCATCCTCTTAACAAATCATAAAATACCTGTGTTGTAATATCCCATCCATCCTCTTAACAAATCATAAAATACCTGTGTTGTAATATCTCATCCATCCTCTAAACAAATCATAAAATACCTGTGTTGTAATATCCCATCCATCCTCTAAACAAATCATAACTGATGATCCCTGAACATCTATTAGATCTACAGTAGCACCTGCTAACTGCATTACATTTTGTACCTAAATATAGAATTAAAACATTCATGAGAACAATGACTAGAATTAAAACATCCATGAGAACAAGACTGATGTGAAATATTAGAAAGAAAACTGTGAAGACTTAAAACTACAGGTTGATTTCATGGCTAGTGAAGTCAGTGCCAGATTTACCACTGTGCTTAATAGGTGTGCTTAAGCACAGGGCCTCATTGGTCATGGGCATATTCCTGCCAAAAAATTGTTTATGATGGATTTTCGCTTATGTGGTGCAATTCTAAAGTTGAAAGCGTTTTGCTACAGAGTGATTCCAGATATAACTAGTATTACTTTGAGCACAGCTCACTAAGATATACCCCCCGCTCCCCACATCTGTCCAACCTATTTCCATAACCAAAACATTATTCCGACCAAAAATGAAAGCGACCCTCCTCTCTTCACCGGTAAGCTGCTGATAAAATTTCAAAACATGCTGAGAATCACTACTCAAGTTATCATACGACATAGGGTAAAAATCCTATTTTCCGTCATATCAAGTCCAATAACTCTGGAACGGCAAAAGTGAAAATCGTCAAAAATGAAAGGGATCCTGCTCTCTTCACCAGTAAACAGCTGATAGAATTTTAAAAGATTCTAAGAGAAACAACTCAAGTTATCGTACGACATAGGATTTGTCTACAGACGGACAGACAGACGGACGGACATGGTGAAACCAGTATACCCCCCTACAACTTCATTGCAGGGGGTATAATGATAGAGTTGATAGTCTATGGGAGTGTGCCACAAAGCAGACAGTCATGACAGTGGTTCAGTGACATAAAAATCAAATTCAAATAGTTCAGGGCCCAAGTAAGGGGCCTTTGTCCTAAATCTGGCACTGAGTGAAGTCGTCATTAATATACAAGTTTATTTCTTCAGTAATCTTAAAGGGATATTGTCTACCAGCTGCGTAATTTTTTCATACCCAAAATTATTGTCGATTTCCGTACTGACCTTCATAAAATGAAGATTAAACACTGAATTATTGATGAATACGCTCCGAAACGTTGTTTTTTCGACTAAAAAAGCTGATCATCGTTACCGGAAGCTAATTAATTATGCACTGACCTGGGCGAGGCCAACTCTATTTATTTATCTATTTTTATGTCAGTAGCCCGGATGCTGCAGCATGGATATTGAGGTAAGTTTCTATAAAAGTTGAGGAAAAAAGCTATTTGCGAACCGATTGTATCTAAAAGACGTAGAATAAATAATTTCTGTATCAGGAATAGATTTTCTTTGATGAAAACTACATGCCTTAACAGATTCAGCCGATATTTCCACGATAACCATTGAAAACATGCCAGGAGGCACCCTATGGGGACAAGCTCAACTACGTATTTTCGATCGGAAATTTTTGCCGGCGTTAAAAATAACTAAATTAGTTTTTTTCTTCTTATAAGTTATGAAGTTGTTCCCCGAGATTTTGATACACGTGTTAAATTAATTTATTTTAGCCAGTTTACCGACAATATGAAAACAGAGACATACATGTAGAACACAGTGAAATACTGACATGTCTGATAAAAACGAATGACGTAGCCAGTGTTGTTTTATTTGTTAATTGACTGGAATGTTTCAGAGAAATTTGGGCTGGATTAGAAACAAAAGAGACCTTACTTCTAGTTCCACAAGACAGTTGCTGCAAAATAATATGGGACTGACCATTTACCTTGAAGGGGGCTATGTCACGTAGAAATGTTTTTTTCGGACGCCACAGAAATCATATTTTCTTATTTTCCGGCGAAGTGCCAATCTAATTAAAACAAGGTGAACTGTGATCTAATTCTCACTTATGATACCCCTGCCACTTCCCATGATATGGGGTACCTATATGAAGCTTGTGACCAAATACCAGATTTCTGCCATCAATAGTTGTTGAGAAAAATGTGCATATATGTTCAATGTGGATAAAAACCAACTAAGTCGGCAAACAAGAAGTAGGAATCTGATGGTTCCAAAAACGCTTCCCACGATATGGCATACCTATGTGAAGCTTGTGACCAAATATCAGATTTCTGCCATCAATAGTTGCTGAGAAAAATGTGACGAAAAATATTTTGGAAGGACGGACGGACAGAGGTAAAACAGTATACCCCCCTCCCCCTTCGGGGAGCGGGGGTATAATTAGATCTAAAATAGGGAGCAAGTGCGTAGATCTAATTTTAATTGGATTGGCGAAGTGCTGGAATAATTTTTTTTTCTTCAAAATTTTGTATACGATTATACTGTGAAATTGGCAAGTATATGATTATACTGTGAAAATGTCAAGTCGGAATATATTTTTTTCTCCTGTCCAGCCAAAGATTCAGAATCAAAATATTTTTTAGGAAAAAAACCATAAAATTAAAATTGAATAGCTTGAGGGGTAAATTGATAAAAAAAAAATTTGCAAGACCAAAATGGTTCTCCCATATACCAACAAAAAAACGAAATAAAACTGTGGTCATAAGAAAGTCCCACGAGAAAATCTTTCCTTCCAAAATAAGACTTTTTTTTCTAAACTGAATTTGTGCAAACTATTTCACTTATAATGAATTATATTTCTTTTTTAAATAGAGCTCATTTTTCTAGATGAATGTATAACCATCTGTCTTTACTCTGTTTTTATTAAATCTCTTGTCTTTATTACAGGACTTTGATCGGATTGTCCTTGATGAGGAAGTGTTGGGGGTTGCTAGAATGTTTCGAGAGGAACTTGTAGTAATGCCCCATGACGAGGATTACAACAGATCCAATAGGTATGCAGCCTAACGCCAGTATACCATTTGGGCACATGGCCGACTTGGAGCTGGGGTCAGACGTGTGATCCCAAGCTGTTGTACTTGGAAAATTAGGGACACATATCCTGATCTATATGGACAATACAAGGGTTTCATTCCTAGACGATTTAATTAAAACTTGTTCATGAAATATTTTGTATTTTATCCCATATACCCTAATGATAAAGTTTACCACTTGCTTCCCTATGGTTGTCTGGGTACTCTGGTTTCCTCCACCACTAAAACTGGTCGCCATGATATAGCTGAAATATTGCTGAAAGTGGCGTTAAAACACCAAAAATAAAAAATAAATCAACCCTAATGAGTTGTTAATTTCACAAGTTGGTCAGTTGGAATTGTAAATTTAATTTGAAAGTTTTGCCATCTTATTATTATTTTTTGTTCTATCAGCACTGACAACTTCTTCTAAAATGGACTGACAGTCTTTTATATAATTCAAAACCAAACTTGGCAGAGATGTTTTCTATGAGGTCCTACACAAGAGTTGTTACTTTTGTGCAGATTCGTCAAAAAACATGGCCACCATGTGACTGAAAATTCTGATTGGTCGATTTTCAAGAAACTTCTTCTCAAGAACCGCTGAAGGGATTGAATGGGAATCTGGTATATATGTTCCTATGAATGTCTTTAACATGTGTTGTTACTGTTTGCGCCATTTGAAAATTCAAAATGGCCACCAGCGGAGGTCAAAGTTTGCATTGAAACCCTATGGGAAACAACATTTTCATCTTCTTCTTGAGAACAGCCGAACAGAATTTAACCAAACTTGGCAGAGATGTTTCTTGTGAGGTCCTAAAAAGTTGTCCTGGTTTGTACTAACTAGACCAACACACTGAGTGTTATCATTATTGTGCATTGGACAATTTGTAATGCCCATTATCCTGACTTGGGTACTTTTCTGCTCTAAATGTGCAGAACTTCTGTCAGACCAGGAAAAACAAAGAGTGACAATCTAAATTTATTTTATGCGACAATATAGTCAATTGTTTTGTCTTGGTCTTCAAATCTGGATTTTTGAGATGCTACAATATCATCCCGAGTTGGAGGTTGTGGAATTGGTGCAAGATGGACCGAGATTCTTCTGGGATCATCTACTTCCAACTGCACACGTTAATTCATTCCTTCATTATCTTGCAGTCTCATACAAATGATGACCCTTAATAGTCTTGGAACATAGGAATATGACTTGTCAGCTTTAACAGGCTGCACAGACCATCTAGCTGTCTTTTTGTTGTAACTTCTCTGCCACCTGAAGTAGAAAAATACATACAATGTAATTCACAAGAATAAAACAATAGAGATTATGATCTATGGAGCCCTAACTTTCAATTCAAGATGAATATCTCGAATGTATAGTGAATGAGCAACTAAACATATCATTACAAGTCCACTTTATGAAGGATTTGAGTGATTTGTAGACAGATTTTAGGTTGTGGTCATCCCTCAAGAAGTTCTACGGCAGGCATCACGAGCTGGTCAATGGTTACAGGGTGTCTGTTACCCAAATCATACCTGATCTTCATTTGTTGTTGATGTCTTTCCCTTCATCGGATGGGACTTCTACCAGACTTGACCATGGACAACGCAGCGGGTTTGCGACTTTCGATTGACCCTTCTGAAGCCTATGATCAAATATCAGATTGCTGCCATAAATAATTACTGAGAAAAATGTTATGAACATCTTGGGACAAACGGACAGACAGAGGTAAAACAGTATACCTCCCCCTTTCCAGTGGAGCGGGGGTATAATAAAGCTCCTATGACATATGATCATGCATGGTTCTGTTATTAGGACAAAATTTCAAGTATGTAAGTTACAACTGAAACATATGAAATTAACATGACAAACCTTAGAGTGAAGTTGAGGCTAGGTTCAAAATCTCCATCGTCAGAATCATCACCAACATCACTGCCCTCTTCAGTAATATCTATTGAGAGACTGTAAGAATAAAAAATAATTGTTTATTACAGTGTATGTGTATAATATCGAAACAAATTTTGCTATATGGTTCTGATGTGCAGCTGTATAACGAAAAAGCTTTTCAAAATAATATTAAATCTTTATACATCTATCCAGCACACATCTACACAACACAATATAAAGAGACAAAATTACATCAAAGTTCCAGGAAAAAATTTGGTGCACCAGACGTGCGTCAATTCTGTCCCAGTTTGGTTTCATTCCCGTAAGTAGCTAAGGAGGACTGGCCATTTCAGCTTGTGGATTGATGAAAATGTAACGATGACGCAGAAGCCAACATGATCCCTATATATAATATAGCTACTAGTAGTATCACTATGCAAGCCACAATAATTAATAGGAAACTGTTATACAAGTGACTGTGTTGAACAATATTGACAATGTTACCTATAAACATAATGTAGAATACATGTATGTCTAATCTTTAACAAAATGAACATACTCAAATGGGTTCACAAATGAACTCGATTTCTCCAGTTTCATCCGTTTCGTTGAAATGTGATGGCTGCTCATTTCTTCTACTCTAGAATTACCTTGGTCAGAATATCTAAATCAAAAGTACAAATATCAATCACTACAAAATCACATTTGTCTGAAATTACCAGTTTTAGTAGTAATTTGCCTAAAAAATTTAGATAATTTTACAAAAACCTGCATGATTTTAACACAGACATGGGCCATCGGTCTACTGTTAAATTCACACACTGTGAAACATGCAAATTGCTATGGATCTTCACATTATTTCTTAAAAATCTTGTTTATTAATCATACTTACAAGATCCAAACTAAATAGGGCAAAGCGTGGCGTATCCCCTCGCCTAAAAATTTGACCTGGTGACCTTGACCTTTGACTTTGAAAATCAATAGGGTTCCAGATTCTCTTAAGGACTAAGTATGTACCAAGCTTGGTCAAAATCCATTGAAGGATGTTGATTCTAGAGTGTTCACAAGGATGTTACGAGGTAAAATTTTGACCCGGTTATCTTGACCTTTGACCTATAAGGCTATGACCTTGAAAATCAATAGGGTTTCGGCTATCTTAAGGACTAAGTATGTACCAAGTTTTGTCAAAAATCCATTGAAGGATGTTGATTCTAGTGTTCACAAGGATGTTATGCGGTAAAAATTTTAGCCTGTGACCTTGATCTTTGACATACGACCTTGAAAATCAATAGGGTTCCAGATTCTCTTAAGGACTAAGTATGTACCAAGTTTGGTCAAAATCCATTAAAGGATGTTGATTCTAGAGTGTTCACAAGGATGTTACGCAGTAAAAATTTGACCCTGTGACCTTGACCTTTGACCTTGAAAATCAATAGGGTTTCAAATTCTCTTAAGGACTAAGTATGTACCACGTTTGGTCAAAATCCATTGAAGGATGTTGATTCTAGAGTGTTCACAAGGATGTGACGGACGGACGGACGGTAGCGTTACTATATCCCTTCGCAACTTCGTTGGCGAGGGGATAAAAAGCAGTTCAAATGACAATTCTTTAAATAGAAAGCCTTTATATGAAAAATACATATTGATTTCCCTCTATCATGTCTATGTTGATAATTCTAAGATAGTAAAGTATAATTTTGGCTTCCTGAACTAAAAATTATGTCCAAAATTGTTGAAATGTAGTAAAAAACTAGTTAATGTAATGTTTTTAGAATAGTCAAGAAATAAACTTGGTTTGCATAAGGAAATTGAAAACGATTTTCATTTAGTCATAGTCTAAAATATGCAGTTCAGGACATTTTATAGTCACATATATAGAAAAGTTTCTGAAACTTGCAAATTTCTATGGATCTTCATATTATTTTTTAAAAACCTTGTTTATGTATCATACTTACAGGATCCAAACTAAAAATGCTACTGAAATGACACTTATTTAAATGGAAAGCTTTTTATATAAAAGATACATACGGATTTTCCACTATGGTGATAATTCACAGACAGGAAGATATAATTTTGGCTCCCATAACAAAGTGTTATGTTCAAACTTGTTGAAAGTACTTTTAACCTTATTTATGTAATGTATTTCCAGTACCCAAGATATGAACTTGTTTGCATAAAGGAATTAAAATGATTTTCATTTAGCCATGGTCTAAAATATGTATTTTAGGACATTTCTGAAATTTTCAGTAAAATTTTGTAGTCATATATAAAAAAAAGTTCTGAAACTTGAAAATTTCAATGGATATTCATATCATTTCTTCAAAACCTTGTTTATAATTATATATTATACTTACAGGATCCAAACTAAAAGTGCAATTGAAATGAAGCTTCTTTAAATAGAAAGCTTTTATTTGAAAAATACATACTGATTTTCCATTATAGTGATAATTCGCAGAAAGTAAGGTATATACTTTTGGTTCCCAAAACTAAGTTTCTTGTCCAAGTTGTTGAAATTTGATAAAATTAAAAGCCTAATTATATGTTGTATATCAAAGAAATAAATTTGCTTGAATAAAAAGAACTTTATAGGGTTTTCATTAAGCCATGTACAGTTTTAATACTTGCATTAAAAATGAATTGATTCGATATTTCTTTTTAAATTGATAATAATAAACTGCATTGTCATTGATATCATTTTTGCACTCCCATTTCCCCTTTGTTGGCCTCTTAAAATTTGTGTTTGTTTACCTCGCAAATACGGCCGTTTTATGCTACTCATTGACAATAATTTGCTGTTGCCAGGTGCAAAATTAAATATATTGATTAATATCTACCGAAAATGATCATAGACATCATCATAAATTCATAAAATATGAAAAACGATTGAGAAAAGAAGGCAACATGCTCGGCTTACCTATCAACAATAATCAAGCACTTCCTTGAGTTCGCTCCATCCAACGGCAACGGTCCAACTGATCCCCTATATATATCCTGCATTTGTTCCATTTGGAAGATACTTCACTTCTATTCCTCTTTATCTCTGAATCCGTCAAAGTCCGCTTTCTTCCACGTGTTGACAGTTTCTCTTTTGCCCAAGAACCACATGTTGTTTATTGTTTCTAAACAGTGCGCATGCTCAAGACGTGTTCGTATAGAAGGCCATATGAATAGATTTGAATATTGTCATCCGGACAATAATTCTTTTTTGGGTCTTTTTTGTCAAAAAATCGTATCTTTTGCAACATAACTCGGTGTTAATCTTCATTTTATGAAGGTCAGTACGGAAATCGACAATAATTTTGGGTATGAAAAAATTACGCAGCTGGTAGACAATATCCCTTTAAAGAATTATCTCTTTATTTATTTTATATAAAACAATTCTTTCTTCCAGTTTTTTACTTCTGTTCTTAGATCTTAAAACATTTAAATATGAGTAATACCTGTAACAACCATTCTGATTCTTCCACAGTTTTATAAAATGTAGCATCAGCTGTTGGTGTACTACTGGGTACACATGCTCTCATTAACTTCTTAAAACTGGCCTTGACATGGCGCACTTCATAAAAGTCTACTGGTATAAAGTCACACTTAGGAAATGACTCCATTTTGATACCCTTTAAATATAAAAATAATAAAATAAATAAATAAATAAATAAAATATTGCAACAGCAGTATATCTGCATGAGGCAACCTCTGCTTTATAAACAAGGTACACTGTATTATGGGAGATACAGTCAAACCTGCTTATGTGGTCACCTCTATTAAGCAGTCACCTGTTTTAAAAGGTCACCTTTTTCTTGTCTTGTGATAGAAAATTTCATATGAATTGAACCTCTATTAAGAGGTCACCTGTTTTAAAAGACCACTTTTTCTTTGTACCAAAGGTGACCTCTTAATACAGGCTTGACTGTACATGTATTAGTATTACACAGATTCTAGAAAAGATGTTGACAAGACCTAATTTAAACTATTCCGTATTCATTCTACACCAGTAATACTCTATCCTGTTGTGGTAGCTATTTCAGATTTCCCCAACCATTATGAGAAGCAAAAAATTTCAAGAAGGGTCACACAATAATAATCAATTCATGTCCAGTTGTTTGGTTGATAAGTTTCAGTGAGCTAGTAATCTACACTCATTCACTTCTATCTTAAGCGACGTTGAACATCATCAGTCATTATGCATTTCCAATAAAACACTTAATAAAATAAAAACTTTGAAAACTTCAACAATCAATGGTAAATCATGTATATATTTTTTAACTTGAATGACTCAGTGCTAAGTGAGAAGAAATTTCCATTTCTAACCCTGGCTGCCAATGCTACAGTTATGATGTGTGATAATGGGTCCATTCATATCATTCAATAGATCATTTGCACATCACCGATTAAATTAAAAAATAGAGTTTTTATAAAAGTTATTTCCCTTGCAGTGATCAGAATGGTACCGGTTTCAATGGATGGACAAATAATTTGAGTATCAATAAATTGTATAGATATTTGAACCTTGTAAAAAACTTAGAAAACAATTTTATATGGTTAAGGTGTTTAACACCACTTTCAACAATAGTTCAGTTATATCGTAGGGGTCTGTTTTATTGGTGGAGGAAATCAGAATATCTGGAGATAACAACCAACCTGTCGCAAGCCATTGACAAACTTTATCATATTCGAACTCACAACTTTAGTGGTGATAGGCATTGATTACACAGGTAGTTGTAATTCCAACTACCATACGATCATGACTAAGAATTTTGTACAGATTAGAGCAATAATACATCTTATTTTCATCAAACTTTACATGAAAGGGACCCTTTATCCTGCATTAAAGGGAAGTAACTCCAACAAAAGCTTAAGAATCAAGTGAAAAAATGTGTAAGTGATCTATTCTATATCACATTGAAATTACCAATTTCATTATTATTTATTAAATGTTGATTTCTATCTCATGGCACTCAAATTTACTTTAAGTCTTTTCAGATTCTCCCAGTGCTACTAGAAAGTTATTGAACCCTCAAGTACTAACCTTCATCTGAGCTTTTTCTCCTAAAACGTATAGCGAAACTCTCTTGAACCCCTGCACAGACGTGTTAATCATATCCCCACGGCTATCTGACATTCCAGAAGATTGTGATAAACGTGAGGCGTCTACTGAGGTACGAGTCTTCTCTTTGATACTTCCAATTCTACCAAAAGCTTAAAAAACAAATGTATCAAATAAATATTTATGTCCCTTTGGTTTAATAAATTATAATCTATTCATATATTGTTACGAGTCTTTTCTAGAAAAATCCAAGGCTATATGTAAAACATCAAATTTATATACCCGCAGAAAAATCTTCAAAATATTATTACATAGTATATTTTTCGACTTGTACAATGCAGTATAAAATTAAAAACTGCTCAATAAGAATAAATGTACTGGGTTTTTTTCCAATTGTTAATCGTCAAACAAAAATACTTTTAATAAATTTGAGCAGCACCATGAAGAATTTCAATTATCCTTTAATTAAGTAATTAAGTATAACTCCTACAATGAAATTAATTAAGTATAACTCCTACAATGAAATTTAAAACAACAAAAACAAACTAGAGGCTCCCAGGAGCCTGTATAGCTCACCTGAGTATAATAACAACATCAGTCAATAAAACTTGATAACTTCGGTAAAAAAAATTAACAATTGTAGCCTTCGTCATTTTTATAAATTTGATGAAAAAAGGGCAAGAACTCCAAGATGGGTAATCAGATTTACTTCAAAATTGCAGGTAAAAAAAAAAATTGATCGAAAGGTCGAACCGCCAGACACATTTTTGGAAGAGAACCATCCAATGACTATTTCATCAAAATTTTGTTCTTATTGAGCAAATGGTTTCAGACAAAAAGATTTTTATGGGAATTTCCCATAGGGTCCTATGTTAAATTAAGTTCGGCTGTGGCGGCCATCTTGGTCGGTGTTCTGAAATGCTGGACACAATTTTGGAAGAGGACCACCCAAGAATCATTTCAGCAAAGTTTGGTTGAGATTGGCTCTGTAGTTTCAGAGAGGAAGATTTTTTAAATTTCATCCCCCCTTTTTTCTTATTTGCATAATCGGTCAAACTCGGTAAAAGTTTTAAGTTCATAAAAAATCCCGTAATATATGTTAAAAAGCTCATCATTATGCTTATACAGTTCAAATTTGGGCACTTTCTGGCTTAAAATAGAGCAGTTTTGGCCATTTGAAGAAATTTCTATTTTTAGTAATGGTGGCCATCTTGGATACAGGACGGTACTGACGGACACAATTTTGAATGGGGACCACCTAAGGATCATTTCAGCAAAGTTTGGTTGAGATTGGCTCAGTAGTTTCAGAGGAGAAGATTTTTTTTTAATTCCATCCCCCCTTTTTTCTAATTTGCATAATCGGTCAAAATCGGCAAAAGTTCAAAGTTCATAAAAAAATCTCATAATATATGTTAAAAAGCTCATCATTATGCTTATACAGTTCAAATTTTGGCACTTTCTGGCTTAAAATAGAGCAGTTTTGGCCATTTGAAGAAATTTCTATTTTTAGTAATGGTGGCCATCTTGGATACAGTACGGCGCTGACGGACACAATTTTGAAAGGGGACCACCTAAGGATCATTTCAGCAAAGTTTGGTTGAGATTGGCTCAATAGTTTCAGAGAAGATTTTTTTTTAATTTCATCCCCCCTTTTTTCTAATTTGCATAATCGGTTAAAATCAGTAAAAGTTCAAAGTTCTTTAAAAATCCCGTAATATATGTTAACCAGAGGCTCTCAAGAGCCTGTATCGTTCACCTGGTAATAAAAAAAACCAATTGGTCCTATGTAAAAACTATGTCCTGCGTCATCTTGGAATTACGATCAACATAAAAAACACAAAGTTTGTAAAGGACCTTCCAATGATTGATGCACAGTTTAGGTTCAATCAGTGCAATAGCTTCAGAGAAGAATATATTTCTGTATTTTCCCCATATGGTCCTGTGTTAATACTATGACCTGTGGTGGCAGCCATCTTGGATTTCCGATCGGCATAAAAAACAGAGGACCTTCCAATGATCATTCCTGGGCAGTTTGGTTTCAACTGTCCAAGTGGTTTCAGAGAAGAAGCATTTTGAAAAATTTTTCCCATAGGGTCCAATGTTAAACTAAGTCCTGCCGTAGCCGCCATTTTGAATTTCATATCAGAATAAAAAACGTATATTTTGTAGAGGACCATTCAATGAACATTCATGTACAGTTTGGCTTTAATCATATTTGTAGTTTCTGAGAAGAAGGCATTTGAACATTTTCCCATAGGGTCCAATGTTAATCTATGTCCTGCGGTGGTGGCCATCTTGGATTTCCGATCGGCATAAAAAACACACACCTTGTAGAGGACCTTCCAATGATCATTCCTGGGCAGTTTGGTTTCAATTATCCAAGTGGTTTCAGAGAAGAGAAGAAGCGTTTTGAAACATTTTTCCCATAGGGTCCAATGTTAAACTAAGTCCTGCCGTAGCCGCCATTTTGAATTTCATATCGGAACAAAAAACGTAAAGTTTGTAGAGGACCATCCAATGTACACACATATGGACAGTTTGGCTTTAATCATATTTGTAGTTTCTGAGAAGAAGGCATTTGAACATTTTCCCATAGGGTCCAATGTTAATCTATGTCCTGCGGTGGTGGCCATCTTGAATTTTCGATCGGCATAAAAAAACAGAAACTTTGTAGAGGACCTTCCAATGATCATTCCTGGGCAGTTTGGATTCAATTGTCCAAGTGGTTTCAGAGAAGAAGCATTTTGAAACATTTTCCCCATAGGGTCCAATGTTAAACTAAGTCCTGCCGTAGCCGCCATTTTGAATTTCATATCGGAACAAAAAACCTAAAGTTTGTAGAGGACCATCCAATGAACATTCATGTACAGTTTGGCTTTAATAATATTTGTAGTTTCTGAGAAGAAGGCATTTGAACATTTTACCATAGGGTCCAATGTTAATCTATGTATTGCGGTGGCGGCCATCTTGGATTTCCGATCGGCATAAAAAACATAAAATTTGTAGAGGACCTTCCAATGATCATTCCTGGGCAGTTTGGTTTCAACTGTTCTAGTGGTTTCAGAGAAGAAGCGTTTTGAAACATTTTTCCCATAGGGTCCAATGTTAAACTAAGTCCTGCCGTAGCCGCCATTTTGAATTTCATATCGGAACAAAAAACGTATTGTTTGTAGAGGATCATCCAATGAACATTCATGTACAGTTTGGCTTTAATCATATTTGTAGTTTCTGAGAAGAAGGCATTTGAACATTTTCCCATAGGGTCCAATGTTAATCTATGTCCTGCGGTGGCGGCCATCTTGAATTTCCGATCGGCATAAAAAAACAGAAACTTTGTAGAGGACCTTCCAATGATCATTCCTGGGCAGTTTGGTTTCAATTATCCAAGTGGTTTCAGAGAAGAAGCGTTTTGAAACATTTTTCCCATAGGGTCCAATGTTAAACTAAGTCCTGCCGTAGCCGCCATTTTGAATTTCTTATCGGAACAAAAAACGTAAAGTTTGTAGAGGACCATCCAATGAACATTCATGTACAGTTTGGCTTTAATAATATTTGTAGTTTCTGAGAAGAAGGCATTTGAACATTTTCCCATAGGGTCCAATGTTAATCTATGTATTGCGGTGGTGGCCATCTTGGATTTCCGATCGGCATAAAAAACAGAAAATTTGTAGAGGACCTTCCAATGATCATTCCTAGGCAGTTTGGTTTCAATTATCCAAGTGGTTTCAGAGAAGAAGCGTTTTGAAACATTTTTCCCATAGGGTCCAATGTTAAACTAAGTCCTGCCGTAGCCGCCATTTTGAATTTCATACCAGAACAAAAAACGTAAAGTTTGTAGAGGACCATCTAATGAACATTCATGTACAGTTTGGCTTTAATCATATTTGTAGTTTCTGAGTAGAAGGCATTTGAATATTTTCCCATAGGGTCCAATGTTAATCTATGTCCTGCGGTGGCGGCCATCTTGGATTTCCGACCGGCATAAAAAACAGAAAATTTGTAGAGGACCTTCCAATGATCATTCCTGGGCAGTTTGGTTTCAACTGTCCAAGTGGTTTCAGAGAAGAAGCATTTTGAAACATTTTTCCCATAGGGTCCAATGTTAAACTAAGTCCTGCCGTAGCCGCCATTTTGAATTTCATATCGGAACAAAAAACCTTAAGATTGTAGAGGACCATCCAATGAACATTCATGTACAGTTTGGCTTTAATCATATTTGTAGTTTCTGAGAAGAAGGCATTTGAACATTTTCCCATAGGGTCCAATGTTAATCTATGTATTGCGGTGGCGGCCATCTTGGATTTCCGATCGGCATAAAAAACATAGAATTTCTAGAGGACCTTCCAATGATCATTCCTAGGCAGTTTGGTTTCAATTATCCAAGTGGTTTCAGAGAAGAAGCGTTTTGAAACATTTTTCCCATAGGGTTCAATGTTAAACTAAGTCCTGCCGTAGCCGCCATTTTGAATTTCATACCGGAACAAAAAACGTAAAGTTTGTAGAGGACCATCTAATGAACATTCATGTACAGTTTGGCTTTAATCATATTTGTAGTTTCTGAGTAGAAGGCATTTGAATATTTTCCCATAGGGTCCAATGTTAATCTATGTCCTGCGGTGGCGGCCATCTTGGATTTCCGATCGGCATAAAAAACAGAATATTTGTAGAGGACCTTCCAATGATCATTCCTGGGCAGTTTGGTTTCAACTGTCCAAGTGGTTTCAGAGAAGAAGCATTTTGAAACATTTTTCCCATAGGGTCCAATGTTAAACTAAGTCCTGCCGTAGCCGCCATTTTGAATTTCATATCGGAACAAAAAACCTTAAGATTGTAGAGGACCATCCAATGAACATTCATGTACAGTTTGGCTTTAATAATATTTGTAGTTTCTGAGAAGAAGGCATTTGAACATTTTCCCATAGGGTCAAATGTTAATCTATGTCCTGCGGTGGCGGCCATCTTGGATTTCCGACCGGCATAAAAAACAGAAAATTTGTAGAGGACCTTCCAATGATCATTCCTGGGCAGTTTGGTTTCAACTGTCCAAGTGGTTTCAGAGAAGAAGCATTTTGAAACATTTTCCCATAGGGTCCAATGTTAAACTAAGTCCTGCCGTAGCCGCCATTTTGAATTTCATATCGGAACAAAAAACCTTAAGATTGTAGAGGACCATCCAATGAACATTCATGTACAGTTTGGCTTTAATCATATTTGTAGTTTCTGAGAAGAAGGCATTTGAACATTTTCCCATAGGGTCCAATGTTAATCTATGTCCTGCGATGGCGGCCATCTTGGATTTCCGATCGGCATAAAAAACAGTAACTTGGTAAAGGACATTCCAATGATCATTCCTTTACAGTTTGGGTTCAGTCAGTTCATTAGTTTCAGAGAAGAAGATCTTTGAAATTTCAGCCAATCAGAGCATATTATTGGCCCTGGCAGCCATATTGAATATCCGACTGGAACGAAAAACAGTAACTTTGTAGAGGACCATCCAAGGAACATTCCTGCTAAGTTCGGTTCTAATCGGCCAAGTGGTTTCGGAGAAGAAGCTTGAAATGTGAAAAGTTTACAGACGACAGACGACAGACGACGGACGCCAAGTGATGGCAATAGAAAGCTCATCATTATGCTTATACAGTTCAAATTTGGGCACTTTCTGGCTTAAAATAGAGCAGTTTTGGCCATTTGAAGAAATTTCTATTTTTAGTAATGGTGGCCATCTTGGATACAGGACGGTGCTGACGGACACAATTTTGAAAGGGGACCACCTAAGGATCATTTCAGCAAAGTTTGGTTGAGATTGGCTCAGTAGTTTCAGAGGAGAAGATTTTTTTTTTTATTTCATCCCCTTTTTTCTAATTTGCATAATCGGTCAAAATCGGCAAAATTTCAAAGTTCATAAAAAATTCCGTAATATATGTTAAAAAGCTCATCATTATGCTTATACAGTTCAAATTTTGGCACTTTCTGGCTTAAAATAGAGCAGTTTTGGCCATTTGAAGAAATTTCTATTTTTAGTAATGGTGGCCATCTTGGATACAGGACGGCGCTGACGGACACAATTTTGAAAAGGGACCACCTAAGGATCATTTCAGCAAAGTTTTGTTGAGATTGGCTCAGTAGTTTCAGAGGGGAAGATTTTTTTAATTTCATCCCCCCTTTTTTCTAATTTGCATAATCGGTCAAAATCGGTAAAAGTTCAAAGTTCATAAAAAATCCCGTAATATATGTTAAAAAGCTCATCATTATGCTTATACAGTTCAAATTTGAGCACTTTCTGGCTTAAAATAGAGCAGTTTTGGCCATTTGAAGATATTTCTATTTTTAGTAATGGCGGCCATCTTGGATACAGGACGGCGCTGACGGACACAATTTTAAAAGGGGACCACCTAAGGATCATTTCAGCAAAGTTTGGTTGAAATTGGCTCAGTAGTTTCAGAGGAGAAGATTTTTTTTAAATTTCATCCCCCCTTTTTTTTTTATTTCATAATCGGTCAAAATCGGTAAAAGTTCAAAGTTCATAAAAAATCCCGTAATATATGTTAAAAAGCTCATCATTATGCTTATACAGTTCAAATTTGGGCACTTTCTGGCTTAAAATAGAGCAGTTTTGGCCATTTGAAGAAATTTCTATTTTAAGTAATGGTGGCCATCTTGAATACAGGACGGCGCTGACGGACACAATTTTAAAAGGGGATCACCTAAGGATCATTTCAGCAAAGTTTGGTTGAAATTGGCTCAGTAGTTTCAGAGGAGAAGATTTTTTTTAATTTCATCCCCCCTTTTTTTAAATTTCATAATCGGTCAAAATCGGTAAAAGTTCAAAGTTCATAAAAAATCCCGTAATACATGTTAAAAAGCTCATCATTATGCTTATACAGTTCAAATTTTGGCACTTTCTGGCTTAAAATAGAGCAGTTTTGGCCATTTGAAGAAATTTCTATTTTTAGTAATGGCGGCCATCTTGGATACAGGACGGCGCTGACGGACACAATTTTAAAAGGGGACCACCTAAGGATCATTTCAGCAAAGTTTGGTTGAAATTGGCTCAGTAGTTTCAGAGGAGAAGATTTTTTTTTAATTTCATCCCCCCTTTTTTTTAATTTCATAATCGGTCAAAATCGGTAAAAGTTCAAAGTTCATAAAAAATCCCATAATATATGTTAAAAAGCTCATCATTATGCTTATACAGTTCAAATTTTGGCACTTTCTGGCTTAAAATAGAGCAGTTTTGGCCATTTGAAGAAATTTCTATTTTTAGTAATGGCGGCCATCTTGGATACAGGACGGCGCTGACGGACACAATTTTAAAAGGGGACCACCTAAGGATCATTTCAGCAAAGTTTGGTTGAAATTGGCTCAGTAGTTTCAGAGGAGAAGATTTTTTTTTAATTTCATCCCCCCTTTTTTTTAATTTCATAATCGGTCAAAATCGGTAAAAGTTCAAAGTTCATAAAAAATCCCATAATATATGTTAAAAAGCTCATCATTATGCTTATACAGTTCAAATTTGGGCACTTTCTGGCTTAAAATAGAGCAGTTTTGATCATTTGAAGAAATTTCTATTTTTAGTAATGGCGGCCATCTTGGATACAGGACGGCGCTAACGGACACAATTTTGAAAGGGGACCACCTAAGGATCATTTCAGCAAAGTTTGGTTGAGATTGGTTCAGTAGTTTCAGAGGAGAAGATTTTTTTTTTATTTCATCCCCCCTTTTTTCTAATTTGCATAATCGGTCAAAATGGGTAATGGGATTTACTTCAAAATTGCAGGGTAGGTAGATCTTGATATGCTGCACATTTTTGCAATAAACTTAACATCTATCTCTAAATAGTTTTTGAAATATAAGACGAAAAGTATTAAAATGAAAAAAAAAAATTGATGAAAAAAGGGCAATAACTCCAAGATGGGTAATCAAATTTACTTCAAAATTGCAGGGTAGGTAGATCTTGACATGCTGAGCATGTTTGCAGTTTTAACTTACCATCTGTCTGTTATAGTTTTTGAAATAAAGGACGAAAAGTATTAAAATTTTGAAAATTTAATGAAAAAAGGGAAATAACTCCAAAATGAGTGATGGGATTTACTTCAAAATTGCAGGGTAGGTAGATCTTGATATGCCGCACATTTTTGCAATTTAAAGTTAACCTTTATCTCTTATAGTTTTTGAAATATAAGACGAAAAGCATTAAAATTTTACAAATTTGATGAAAAAAGGGCAATAACTCCAAGATGGGTAATCAGATTTACTTCAAAATTGCAGGGTAGGTAGATCTTGATGTGCTGATCATTTTTACCCCATGTCAGATTTTTGATATTACTAACGGTTTTTGAGTTATTACCAAAAACCTGCAATTTTACCATATGTTCTATTTTTAGTAACAGCGGCCATGTTGGTTGGTGCACGGCATCACCGGACACAATTTTGAAACTAGATACCCTAGTAATGATTCAGACCAAGTTTGGTTTCCATTGGTCTAGTACTTTCAGAGGAGAAGATTTTTGAAAAAGTTTACGACGTACGACGGACGACGACGACGGACGCCAAGTGATGAGAATAGCTCACATGACCCTTTGGGTCAGGTGAGCTAAAAACAAAAATTATATCAAACATTGTTTATATTCCAAAAACTCAAATTATATCAAACATTGCTTATATTCCAAAAACTCAAATTTATCAAACATTGTTTATATTCCAAAAACTCAAATTATACCAAACATTGTTTATATTCCAAAAACTCAAATTATATCAAACATTGTTTATATTCCAAAAACTCAAATTATATCAAATGTTGTTTATATTCCAAAAACTCAAATTATATCAAACATTGTTTATATTCCAAAAATTCAAATTATATCAAACATTGTTTATATTCCAAAAACTCAAATTATATCAAACATTATTTATATTCCAAAAACTCAAATTATATCAAACATTATTTATATTCCAAAAACTCAAATTATATCAAACATTGTTTATATTCCAAAAACTCAAATTATATCAAACATTGTTTATATTCCAAAAACTCAAATTATATCAAACATTGTTTATATTCCAAAAACTCAAATTACATCAAACATTGTTTATATTCCAAAAACTCAAATTATATCAAACATTGTTTATATTCCAAAAATTCAAATTATATAAAACATTATTTACAGCATTAAGGAGACAGAACAAAGACTGGTTGGCTCAGAATCAGGATAATGTGTCCTAGTGGGGCAACATGTCTATCTGCAAACTGTTGTTTCAGTCTAAAATTCCAACTAAGCGTGTTGATCTAGTACAAAGCGGACCTCAACATCTCATTGACAATTAACTTGTTCTCGCCATGATATAACTGAAAAATTACTGAGTTGGCGTTAAACAACAATCACTCACTCACTCACTCACTCAAAAACTCAAATTATATAAAACATTACTTATATTCCAAAAACTCAAATTATATAAAACATTATTTATATTTCAAAAACTCAAATTATATAAAACATTATTTATATTCCAAAAACTCAAATTATATAAAGCATTATTTATATTTCAAAAACTCAAATTATATAAAACATTATTTATATTCCAAAAACTCAAATTATATAAAACATTATTTATATTTCAAAAACTCAAATTATATAAAACATTATTTAAATTTCCTAATAATTCCTCTTATTCTAAAACTCAAAATTAAATAAATCCATTGAAAAATATTTAAAATCAAGTAGTCATTTATCTATATTTCCAAAACTTCTGGCAACTGTTTCACTAAAGGTCGTAGGTCGTAAACGCAGACGTAAGTGTACTCTTAAGAGCTACGACCGTTTCACTAATAGTTAGGATTTACGACTTATGATAACCAGAGGCTCTCAAGAGCCTGTATCGTTCACCTGGTAATAAAAAAAACCAATTGGTCCTATGTAAAAACTATGTCCTGTAGTGGTAGTCATCTTGGAATTACGATCAACATAAAAAACACAAAGTTTGTAAAGGACCTTCCAATGATTGATGCACAGTTTAGGTTCAATCAGTGCAATAGCTTCAGAGAAGAATATATTTCTGTATTTTCCCCATATGGTCCTGTGTTAATACTATGACCTGTGGTGGCAGCCATCTTGGATTTCCGATCGGCATAAAAAACAGAAACTTTGTAGAGGACCTTCCAATGATCATTCCTGGGCAGTTTGGTTTCAACTGTCCAAGTGGTTTCAGAGAAGAAGCGTTTTGAAACATTTTTCCCATAGGGTCCAATGTTAAACTAAGTCCTGCCGTAGCCGCCATTTTGAATTTCATATCAGAACAAAAAACGTAAAGTTTGTAGAGGACCATCCAATGAACATTCATGTACAGTTTGGCTTTAATCTTATTTGTAGTTTCTGAGTAGAAGGCATTTGAATATTTTCCCATAGGGTCCAATGTTAATCTATGTATTGCGGTGGTGACCATCTTGGATTTCCGATCGGCATAAAAAACACACACCTTGTAGAGGACCTTCCAATGATCATTCCTGGGCAGTTTGGTTTCAATTATCCAAGTGGTTTGAGAAGAAGCGTTTTGAAACATTTTTCCCATAGGGTCCAATGTTAAACTAAGTCCTGCCGTAGCCGCCATTTTGAATTTCATATCGCAATAAAAAACGTAAAGTTTGTAGAGGACCATTCAATGAACATTCATGTACAGTTTGGCTTTAATCATATTTGTAGTTTCTGAGAAGAAGGCATTTGAACATTTTCCCATAAGGTCCAATGTTAATCTATGTCCTGCGGTGGCGGCCATCTTGAATTTTCGATCGGCATAAAAAAACAGAAACTTTGTAGAGGACCTTCCAATGATCATTCCTGGGCAGTTTGGTTTCAATTGTCCAAGTGGTTTCAGAGAAGAAGCGTTTTGAAACATTTTTCCCATAGGGTCCAATGTTAAACTAAGTTCTGCCGTAGCCGCCATTTTGAATTTCATATCGGAACAAAAAACGTAAAGTTTGTAGAGGACCATCCAATGAACATTCATGTACAGTTTGGCTTTAATCATATTTGTAGTTTCTGAGAAGAAGGCATTTGAATATTTTCCCATAGGGTCCAATGTTAATCTATGTATTGCGGTGGCAGCCATCTTGGATTTCCGATCGGCATAAAAAACATAAAATTTGTAGAGGACCTTCCAATGATCATTCCTGGGCAGTTTGGTTTCAACTGTCCAAGTGGTTTCAGAGAAGAAGCGTTTTGAAACATTTTTCACATAGGGTCCAATGTTAAACTAGGTCCTGCCGTAGCCGCCATTTTGAATTTCATATCGGAACAAAAAACCTTAAGATTGTAGAGGACCATCCAATGAACATTCATGTACAGTTTGGCTTTAATCATATTTGTAGTTTCTGAGAAGAAGGCATTTGAATATTTTCCCATAGGGTCCAATGTTAATCTATGTCCTGCGGTGGCGGCCATCTTGGATTTCCGATCGGCATAAAAAACATAAAATTTGTAGAGGACCTTCCAATGATCATTCCTGGGCAGTTTGGTTTCAACTGTCCAAGTGGTTTCAGAGAAGAAGCATTTTGAAACATTTTTCCCATAGGGTCCAATGTTAAACTAAGTCCTGCGGTAGCCGCCATTTTGAATTTCATACCGGAACAAAAAACCTAAAGTTTGTAGAGGACCATCTAATGAACATTCATGTACAGTTTGGCTTTAATCATATTTGTAGTTTCTGAGAAGAAGGCATTTGAATATTTTCCCATAGGGTCCAATGTTAATCTATGTCCTGCGGTGGCAGCCATCTTGGATTTCCGATCGGCATAAAAAACAAAAATTTTGTAGAGGACCTTCCAATGATCATTCCTGGGCAGTTTGGTTTCAACTGTCCAAGTGGTTTCAGAGAAGAAGCATTTTGAAACATTTTTCCCATAGGGTCCAATGTTAAACTAAGTCCTGCCGTAGCCGCCATTTTGAATTTCATATCGGAACAAAAAACCTTAAGATTGTAGAGGACCATCCAATGAATATTCATGTACAGTTTTGCTTTAATCATATTTGTAGTTTCTGAGAAGAAGGCATTTGAATATTTTCCCATAGGGTCCAATGTTAATCTATGTCCTGCGGTGGCAGCCATCTTGGATTTCAGATCGGCATAAAAAACAAAATTTTGTAGAGGACCTTCCAATGATCATTCCTGGGCAGTTTGGTTTCAACTGTCCAAGTGGTTTCAGAGAAGAAGCATTTTGAAACATTTTTCACATAGGGTCCAATGTTAAACTAAGTCCTGCCGTAGCCGCCATTTTGAATTTCATATCGGAACAAAAAACCTTAAGATTGTAGAGGACCATCCAATGAACATTCATGTACAGTTTGGCTTTAATCATATTTGTAGTTTCTGAGAAGAAGGCATTTGAATATTTTCCCATAGGGTCCAATGTTAATCTATGTCCTGCGGTGGCGGCCATCTTGGATTTCCGATCGGCATAAAAAAACAGAAAATTTGTAGAGGACCTTCCAATGATCATTCCTGGGCAGTTTGGTTTCAACTGTCCAAGTGGTTTCAGAGAAAAAGCATTTTGAAACATTTTTCCCATAGGGTCCAATGTTAAACTAAGTCCTGCGGTAGCCGCCATTTTGAATTTCATACCGGAACAAAAAACCTAAAGTTTGTAGAGGACCATCCAATGAACATTCATGTACAGTTTTGCTTTAATCATATTTGTAGTTTCTGAGAAGAAGGCATTTGAATATCTTCCCATAGGGTCCAATGTTAATCTATGTCCTGCGGTGGCAGCCATCTTGGATTTCCGATCGGCATAAAAAACAGTAACTTGGTAAAGGACATTCCAATGATCATTCATGTACAGTTTAGGTTCAGTCAGTTCATTAGTTTCAGAGAAGAAGATCTTTGAAATTTCAGCCAATCAGAGCATATTATTGGCCTTGGCAGCCATATTGAATATCCGACTGGAACGAAAAACAGTAACTTTGTAGAGGACCATCCAAGGAACATTCCTGCTAAGTTTGGTTCCAATCGGCCCAGTGGTTTCGGAGAAGAAGCTTGAAATGTGAAAAGTTTACAGACGACAGACGACGGACGCCAAGTGATGGCAATAGTTCACATGGACCTTTGGTCCAGGTGAACTAAAAAGTGATCGCAAAGTTAAGAGTGGTGGTAGGTACTCGTAAGTCGTAAATCGTAAACCTATTTTTGAAGAGAAGAATTCCTATCTGAATTTTTTTAATATGAACATTGATCAAATGAAGCAAGCAATACATACTTTTTTTGTATTAGATGCACGCAACAATTTTTATATTTCGAGAGCCATAAAAAATCATTAAAACAGCTATGTACACATTATTGTTTGTTTCAGTGTACTTTCTATCAGTTCCACATTTACAATATCAACATATTTTATTAACGAGGGTACTTAGAAGAAATTTCAAGAAATGAACGATATCGGGTACATGTACAAACAATGGCTCAAAAATAAAGTTAAGCACGAACAGAGGGCGCATTACATTTGCGTGGATTTGGGGATTAACATGTATTACATTTGCACGGAGAAAGGGCATTACAATTGCCCGTAAAATATACCTGAGAGTTTTTTTGCTTTGTTTTTTTTTACATTTGCGCGGATTGCCTGTTATTTAGAATATATTTAATTTATTCATAACATTTTCTGCATTTTGCAGCATGACTGACGATGCAATATGGATTATTCACCACTTTCGTCAGCCTTTAAAATGAAAACAAAAAATATAACAATAACATACAAATAATTTAAAAAAAGATTAATTTGTATAAAAAAAAACACAAAAAACCCTAATAATTTTGAAGGCAACAGATATTTCTGCAGTCCAAATGTTAAAATTCATTGGTAGTTTTTATTGATTATATAAAGCATTAAAACTCATTATGAATATAAATCAACAGTACATGTTAAGGTTTAATATTGTAAGATGTGTATTTTTGTTGTTTTATGTGTTGATGAAACATATTATTTTATATGTGTGAATACAGTGATGCAATAAAACTACCCAAATCCTATTCACCCCCCTCCCCTCAGATTAAGTCATTTCTGGCTGGCAAAAGAGGTAAATATAGAGTTAAAAAGAGGTAAATATAGAGTTAAAAAGAAGCTGCAGCAACAGTGCTTATAAAAACCATAAAATATCATGAAAATACCAAATATACTTTAAAGAAAGGTAAAAAAAATGTATTTAAGTTCTTCACGTAAATGTAAGATTTTTTCCGCGCAATTGAAATGCACCGCAAACGAAATATCGGTGCAGAATGTGAATGTATTGCCAAATCAATGGTCACATTTTTGAAATTTCCCCCTACATATAGCATGCAATTTATTAAAATATATTCCATATAATAAATTTCTTCTCAAATTTCGGTAAAATTTTACACTTAACAATTTTTTTCTAATAGCTTTGGTTTATTCATTTCAAAAATCACTTTAGAGTTTTAGAATTAGTTAAATATTAAAAATGTATTTTAACACATCTAAAATGTGATTATTAATGTAATCAGCTTCCGAGCTGTTGGGTATATACAATGTATGATACAATATATCTTTTTACCTCCATGATAGGAGATGTTACTTGTCGCAAGTCGTAAGTCGTAACTCTTAAGTTTAGAACTAGTTTAGTGAAACGCACATATACGACACGTGCACGCAAGGAAATCTTAAGAGTGATTTTAGACTTATGATTTACGATCACTTTAGTGAAACGGTCACCTGATTATTACAAAAATCTTCACATCCTTTCCATGGCTTTCCTACCATATAAATTGTTAGTAAATAAACATGAGTTGTACAACACAACTATAAGGTATCTTCTAAATGTGTATATCCTAACTAAAACTTATCTTATTTCATGCCTTCCATTCAAAACTTCTACATCTATTCATTAGTAACTATACAACAGTGTTGTAAACAGCAGCCTGGCATAAATCTTACATTTTTGTGTATTTAACATGAACAAGGAATGGAACAAGCTAAGCAGTCCATATCTTTTTGGTTTAAATAAACAGTTAAGCATAATGTTTAAGTCCTCATTTCAAATTGATTAAGCATATACATGTACAAAAAAACTCACATCAATGATTTAGTTGTCTAGCTTGCGGAATATAAGCTGTGTTAAAAGGATTTTCAAGCATAATATATATTTAGATTTGACAAGAAAATAATTACACAACCTTTTTATACATAACTGATTATAATCACAAAAATTGATGTTTAGTATATTGTAATAAACTGGGCGATGGACATTTTAGCGCCGTGGAAAAAAATGGTGTGGACATTTTAGCACCAACATCATAGGGCAATTTAGTGCCGTTTACCTGTACGATTATGTGCGAATGACTTAACCTGCATTTTCTTAAGGATATAGTGAATAGTTTTTACCTTACACGTACCTGTAATTTATTATGTACATAGTGCACCTCAGTCTCAATTTGAAAAGGAAAAGGTACAGTTGTTGATAAAATATCACCAAAGTTATGATAACGGAGAAATGTCCAGAGATCACTACACTCGCGCAATTGGGTTCAAGCATTAAGCTTGAGTTGACCTGTAACTTGTGCATTAACTGGATTATTTAGAATCTTGGTACGATTTTACATGTATATAGCTTTTACTCAGTTTTTTAACTTAGTATTTAGTGCTCCCAAGGATTTTAGTGCTTTGCCAATATTGAAATATTTTGGCACTAAATTGGATTATGCCTTTTTCTATTTGCGCTAAAATGGGTTAAAAATATGGTGATAAATTGTCCTTTGATCCGCCACTAAATTGTCCAATTTGTCGTCGCTAAATTGTACTACCAAAGTGCTAAATTGTCCATCGCTGAATAAACTGATAACTTACAGCTGATTAATTAGCAATATAGTACTGATTAAGTCTTTTAATGCGGTTTAATTTTTTTTTAAATAAACACTGCATGTCAATTTTTTTTTTTTAATTTCTATTCTCCATTTAATGATTTTTTTTAAATACGTTGTATCATTCGGAATTCACATCAGATCTGTGTTCAGTAATAGAAAAGGTAAGCATTTGGAAAAGAATTGCAGACTGCTAGTGTTTTAGTTGAATATTATATGTAGCACACGCTATACGTATATTCCACATTTATTAAAGCATCCTTCATATCTTCAAGGTCAATTGTGTGTAATATGGGGAGATAACTCCACATAAAAATCTAAGTCATTTCCATTCATGCAGCAATATATATTAAGCATATACTTTGCCAAGAGCCTTTCGACCTGGTTCTCCTGGGAAGTGTTAAAACTGAAATATATATTTAGTATACTACAGTACATGAAATATGTCTGTTAAATTAAACAATAATATGTGGGTTGATACCGAGTGAATTTGAAAATTTGAAAATGATAATTTAAGGAAAGGACAGTCCACATAATTTTCAACTGTCTAAGGCAATCATCAGTAATTGAATAAGGATTAGAATTCAGAAGTCATAATTTTAAATATTGAGAAATGATACTATTAAGGAAATTGAGCTATTGTTGCCTTCATTTTGATCTGAAATATGCCATATATATTCTCATTGCATTTATTTTTGGATTTTACCTGAAACACATATACAAATGTAAAAGAATGAATTCAGTAAATCGTATAAAAAATAAACAAGAATTCTTTAACATAAAAAAAACCTCCCAAAATCATTAAGAAATAAGAATGTCAAGCACATTTTTTTTTTTTTTAAATTCTCAACAACAAAAAAAGTAGAAACATTCCTTGAATCTTAATCTAAAAGGGCTGAACAGACACAGGATGAGATGACCACAACAAGCCGACAAGGGCTTCCTTCTGCAGAAGGCTTATTGTAAACCACAACTCATACATGGAATCTGCTTGAATGCTTTCTGAAACCCTTAAAATAATAAATTCAAAGATAAAAAAAAAAACTCATCAAACATGTAAAAATTAGAAGAAAAATATAAACTGTGTTTATCTTCCAAATATGCAAAATTTCTCAATTTAGGCTCGATTTACCGGTAGCCTCTTTTCCATTGGAAATTTAGTTTGTGCCAAGGATCTTTGTGTTAAAAATTCAAAAGGATCGGCCAATTAGAAATAAAGCTATCGCACGAAAACTACTGTGTCTACAGACAGACAACGATGACGACTGCCTAAAAACATAATACAACTGTCAAACTTGTATAAAAAATGGCATAAAAAATAAACAAAAATTCTAAGTATCCAAATTTAATAAACATTTTAGCACCATATAGCAGTAATATACTCATGCAACATAAAATATATATGTATGTATTATAGAAATAGATTTTGAACCTTCGGGTAATAAAAAAAAATAAGCTGACTAAATCATACTAAAAGGTATTCTGAAAGGAGATACAATATAATATACATAAACATTAATACAAAATATAAAATGTATCCACAAATCTCTCCTTAAAGGCATACAGGCTGTCAGAATTGATTTTTATTTGTTTATATTATATAAAAGTTGCCAATATTCAATGTTTTATACTAATAAAATGTTCTGAACAAGAAGCCAGGTTTAAAAAATATGCTATAATGTCGTAATTAGTGAAAAGAATTTGACTGTCTGTCGGTGGAATCGCCATTAACACACCTAATTATAAGTCAGCTTCTTATTTCCAAAGTTTGCCGAATACTGATAACTGCTATAAATAACCAGGTAGAATTTTGCATGTAAATTCGTTAGAAATAATATAATTTAAGAAATATATCTATGAAATTGGATCCTGGAGTAATCAGTTAATATTATATAATGGTATTTAGTAAGAATGACACTTAAAATCAGAAATACGTGATGAAATCAATAAAAACAAACCCAAACTCTGCAAAGGGGCCCGATAAAGGGAAAATTGTAAACAAATTGTATTGCATATTATTGACAACACTTGATTGTTCTTGATTATATTTTTTTCGAAAAAAACAGACATGAAGTTCATTATTTTAGTTTCTAATTTAAAAGCGATATCACCTAGCGTTTTCTCCTAAAAAAAAAAGAATATATAAAAAACTACGACGCAATTCTCCTGTCAAAATACGATTCGGCCGAAAAAAGATACTAAATTATGCTTACGTGTTGAAAAATGGAAATCGGGTATAACATCTTTTTTAATTTTTACAAAAAGCTCGCTGAATCCTCCTTTTTGTGTCATTTTCGTGTAGAATCCGTCAATGATTTGGTTTGTGCCATGTGCTTTTTTTTCAACAAACAATTTCGCACATGCGCAAATACTTTACCGAATGAGGTCACTGTGTAGGTTGTATGAATGTATGAATATTGCGCGGGTAAACATTGGATTCTTTACTGGATTCAAGAAAATAAAACAGCGACGTATTTCCTTCGTTCTAGGCTATTTACGTATGATATTATGAAAAATTTCAACTGCTATTAGTATAAAACATCGAATATTGGCAACTTTTAATATAAAAAAAAATTCAATTCTGACAGCCTTTAATAGAAATTGCCTTTGTAGTACCAGAGAAAGGTGACATGTGGTCTAATATTTATGAAGTCAGTGGAGTGTGAAATATTGATAAGTCACACATGACTTATACTGACAGATGCACCAACAACCTATCAAATACATTTTATGCGTGATCAAACAGATACATTTATTAAGATACTACATGTATTGACAGTGCAGACTTGGTACAAGTCACATAATATTGTTTTATATTGAAGTTACGATAATTTAAACCTTGTAAAAAATCAGAAGATAATTTGATTTCTGATAAAAAATTCACAAGTTGTTACAATATTAAAATTTAGCACAGATAATGAACAAAATGTGTGTAATTTCAATTGAACTTCGTACGAAAAGGGATTCCTTTGCCTGCATTAAAGGGAAATAACTCACATAATATGTATTTCGAATCTAGTCTGAAATGTGCAAATGGTTTGTTGATTCCATTTTGTTTCAAAACTTACAAATTTATATGACAAATGAAGAATAAATAAGCATATATGTAGTATTCCCATTTGTCTCACCATGCTACTAGACTATAGAAATTGTGACTGAACTAAAAGGAAGATACAGTATAGTCAGGGACATACCATGATAAATCACTGTGATAGACGTATCACTCTTCTTAGTGATACTGACATATTGTTTGCTCTGTTTAATTTATTTACTTACTTTCTTATGCCTTTTGGGTGATAGCAAGTAACACCCCAAAAACAAAAAAAAATTTGAAGATATATTAAACAGAACAAAAGATATATCAGTCTCACTAAGATGAGTGATACATCTATCACAGTAATTTATCATGGTATGTCCCTGACTATACTGTAATTTGGTATGACTGCAAGTTGTATACAAGAAGTTTGTTATTAGTACTATTTAATTATAGTCAATTATAATTATAATTGACTGTAATTAAATAGTATCTCATGTGTATTAAAGCATTGTCAGGATAGCATTTAATATGGAGAAGTCCTAATACATTGTGAGTGCATGCCAGCAATCCAAGATATCACACAGGTCAACATACTTGAACTTCTCCATGTACCGCTGGCACGGAGGGCACTGGATGCACGTTTTAATATTGTATTTCCTCTAGAAGATGTGCTGAGCTGACCTTCTGTTATTGAGTCGAGCGAATCACGACTAGCTAAAGAAGCAAAAACAACTGATAACTTGAGCAATGTCAATGTACTTGCTGTTTTTGGTGTGTTTTTTTCTGTTCTTATTGTTTCCATTGTTAGAATTTTAACTGTATAAAATCTATCAGTTTTAATCATTTCAGAAAAAATATACTTGCATTTAAATAATAATTTCCATTTTACCAAATCATAAACTGTATATTAAACATGGAAAATTAACAAAATTAAATGAGTTTTTCTTCTTTTATCAGGGTAATTCCATGAATCTAACAATATGTAGTGATATTTTTGTTGCATTTTTGCTAAACTAAAAGTTCAAGATTTTTCACACAGAATTGCAAATTACAAATCCTAATTAAGAGCTAAGAATAAATTCTATGTTCTCTTCCTAATATCCTTATCACCATATTTTTGCCATATCTTTAGAAAAAAATATATGGTATTAAAACTAGATATACAAAAATATGTATCAGTAGTACATTTATAGAAGTTATATCAAGTTGAGATGTTTACTTTTCGAGTTCAAATATTTCTAAGGCAACTTGAAGGTAAGTATAGAGCCATAGTTTTCATTTAGCTGACTTAGTAGTTCTGTAGATTAAAGTAATTAAAGTAGAAATCAACTGACAATATATATACAAATTACAATATGGGAAAATATAAAATTTATTTGTACAGCTTTTGAAACAGAGAGAAACCCCAGCTTGTGGCAAGCTTTGCTGTCCTGTTTCGCAGCAAGTGCAAATGAATTTTACATTTTCCTACAATGTTCGAATATTGTGTTTATCCTACAATGTCCAAAAACCCAAAACAACTGCCAAATTATCTAAAAAGAGCCGAAACAAGCGACTTTCTTTTCATTTTTTTATGAGGTCCTCTGTGAAGTCTGTGCTTATACTGTTATCATTTCTTACTGTCACTCTACATGAATCAGGTACCAGAAAAGCTATATTTTGTTCAGTGACCGTATATAACAAAAACTTATCGAGTCAATGCAATTTGACTGCTCAAGCAGAACCAGTGCAGGATAAATATCTATTATACTACAACACTAGTGGAAGCTGTAGATGAAAAGTAGCTCTAAAAATATTCTATTCTAAAGTTGGGGGAATTCCAACGTTATAATCAAAATTAGATGTTTTTCGCATTTTTTTTATATTTGTTTAGTGACAAATTAACATCTAAAAACATCCCATATAGGGTCATGTGCCAGGGTTCATATTCCCAACCCAAATTTAAAATAATAAGTGATGAGCTTAACAGTATCAAAACCAAGCACACAATGAAAGATGTTGCTTGATTGGTTAATACATTTAACTGTCTTGTGTATGATTGGATGGTCAAAGAAGTTTTTATTTAAATTAGATAGGGTGATTTCAATAGCACACATAAGAAATTGGCCATTGGTTCCTGTCTCTCATTTCGAGCATGTCAAGTGTATTTAGTTACATGACTCATTCACCCCCCACCCCCCTCTTTTTTCCCTATTCAAGGACTATTGTGTAAAACAGTAAAGTAAACTAACCTAAATCAAACAACAGTCAAACTTGAACTTAACAGTCACCTTTGTGACAAAGGAAAAATGACCAGGTTAGACAAGTGACCATTTATATAAGATCGGTCGATCTGAATTGTCAGTTCCGGTCCGTAACGATTCCCATATTACTTGGAAACACGGCGTTGACTTTGTAATCTTGCAGTGTTTTTGTAACAAGTCTAAAATGAAAATTGACAGGGTAAATACTGGTAAATTGATACGATGGGATAAACTTTGAGTGACCACTGACTGCATTAGAGAGGTGACCGTTTATTTGAGTTAAAATAAAACATAATTAGGTCTAGCCGTTTACAGCAGGTGATCATTAGGTCAAGTTTGACTGAATAAATACATTTGTATAATAATAATAAAGCATCGCTTTTCTATACTTATATTTTACAGCAAACTTTTATATATAAAGCAAGAAAATTGCGCTCTAGGATAGCTAACTCTCCTTCAATGATGACATTTGACCTCTCATTATTTCTATACTTTAAGTCTAATATACTGTAAATTGTGAACTTCACGAATTAATGAAACCATTTATAATCAAAAAGAACGCTAACAAAATATTTCCTAATAAATTTTCAGATTTTTTAAAATTTCGATTTCAAAATCTTATACAAACAGCAAAATTGATTTTTTTTTCAATCAAGAAAAGATCAGTTATACAAACTACTAACAAAGGCTCAACCTAGATATAAAATTAATTCCTCATGTCCTCAGTGGCCAGCAAAAAAACACAAATCATTGAGGTAGAAAATGCACCAGTAGGTTATAAACTCTCATGCATAATTGGTACATAATATCTCCTAAATAAAGGTACATAGCTAAATTGGTAAAATTCTTCTGATCAACAGGTAGGTGAATCTTATAAGTCAGGTGACCTTTGCCTGTTGGCATGGTGATATATCAGTAAAATCAATGTAAATAAACACAGATGGATGAACCAGATGTTATATCTTACTTACAGTTACATTTAGAACATGTTAGTATGAGAGGACATGGATATAAATTAACATGAGACACTATTCAACTTTACACTTAGGAGCAAGTTAAATTAATGGAACAGATCTATTTACTATTCAATTGACCATGTATATGAATTGTTATAGAGGCTTATCTCTCCTAACAACATGCATCACTGGCGTTAAACTGATCATGGTAACTGCAGTTACGACGATCACAACATGGCGGAGGTAGAAATAGGTAAGATCGTTTTCTGCTAATTTCTCCATTCTAACGTGTTGTTGTCAAGAATTACTCAGCCGCAAGGTTGATCTCTACGATTTTGTTGTATGTGTGTGTTCTTGATACCATATATGGTCTCATTACCAAGAAAATAGCCATTGGAAATTTAAGGAAGATAATCGTAACTCCAAAAGAAGATAATCTATTTTTATATATTATAATTTATGGAGTTATGATTATCTTCCTTAAATTTCCGACGGCTATTTTCTTGGTAACGAGACCATATATGGTATCAAGAACACACACATACAACAAAATCGTACAGATCAACCTTGCGGCTGAGTAATTCTTGACAACAACACGCTAGAATGGAGAAATTAGCAGAAAACGATCTTACCTATTTTTATCTCCGCCATGTTGTCATCGTCATAACTGCAGTTACCACGATCAGTTTACCACCAGTGATGTATATGACTTGTTTTAGAGGCATATCTCTCCTAGCAAAGTTCAGCAGAAAGTCAATTCTAGAAATTTAACACTGTAGCTTGTCAATTATATTTAATATTTGTAATCTTAGGTTTTATTTGTAAGTTTAATACAGGGAAAACTAAATAAACTTATCAAATGTTTAAAGGTCAAGGTCATCATGGAGATTTACTGTGAATTGTATATCATGGGATGCACAAATAATCCTGGTTACTTACTATTGTAATCATAGTCAAAATCATCTGAGAAAATAAACCATAAAAGCTCAACCAAGTGTGTGCATAATATTTGTGTACAATGGCATACATGTCACTCTTCATACATGTGTCCTAGGACCATGTAACCCAAAACTAGAGGCTCCCAGGAGCCTGTAATCGCTCACCTGGTTTTCAATTTGACATCTAAATTTGATAGAAAATGGGGATGTTACACATAATTTTGAAAGTGGGCCACCCAACGATCATTTCAACTCAAATTTCTGAGCAAAAGATTTTGATGTGATTTTTATCTCATAATATTCCTAAATGGAATAAACTGGCTGAAAAAATCTCACAAAAAAACCCAGAATATATGTTAAACTACTCATTGCCATATAGCTGCAGCTAAAATTTGAGTTCATTTTGATTTCTAATAAAGTGGAAATTGACAACTAAAGAAATTTCTATTTTTAGTAACAGCAGCCATTTTGAATGGAGGGCGGGGCTGTCGGACACACTATTGAAAGGGGACCACCCAAGGACCATCCCAGCCAAATTTGCTTTAATTTGGTTCAGCGGTTTCAGAGGAGAAGATTTAAATGTGATCTTTTATCAAAATATGTCTAATTTGCATAATCGGTATAAATCGACTGAAAGAAAAATTTCACAGAAAAACCCGGAATATATGTTAAACTACTCATTGCCATGTATCTGCAGTTAAAATTTGAGCTCATTTTGACTTATACTAAAGCAGCAATGGACAATTGAAGAAATTTCTATTTTTAGTAACAGCAGCCATCTTGAATGGAGAGCGGGGCTGTCGGACACAATTTGGAAAGGGACCCACCCAAGGACCATCCCTGCCAGGTTTAGTGTAATTTGGTTCAGCGGTTTCAGAGGAGAAGATTTAAATATGATCTTTTATCAAAATATGCCTAATTTGCATAATCGGTATAAATCGGCTGAAAGAAAAATTTCACAGAAAAACCCAGAATATATGTTAAACTACTCCTTACCATGTAGCTGCAGTTAAAATTTAAGCTCATTTTGATTTATGCTAAAGCAGCAATGGACAATTGAAGAAATTTCTATTTTTAGTAACAGCAGCCATCTTGAATGGAGGGCGGGGCTGTCGGACACAATATTGAAAGGGACCCACCCAGGGACCATCCCTGCCAGCTTTGGTTTAATTTGGTTCAGCGGTTTCAGAGGAGAAGATTTAAATGTGATCTTTTATCAAAATATGCCTAATTTGCATAATCGGTATATATCGGCTGAAAGAAAAACCCGGAATATATGTTAAACTACTCCTTGCCATGTAGCTGCAGTTAAAATTTGAGCTCATTTTGACTTATACTAAAGCAGCAATGAACAATCAAAATTTCATCCCCCCTCTTTTCTATTTTTAGCTTGGCGGCCATCTTGGTTGGAAGTCGGGATCACCGGACACAATTTTGGAAGGGGGCCATCCAAGGACCATTCCACCAAAGTTTGGTTCAAATTGGCCCAGTGGCTTCAGAGGAGTTGATTAAAATGTGAAAAGTTAATGGACGGACGGACGGATGGACGACAGACGACAGACGCTCAGTGGTGACAATAGCTCACCTGACCCTTTGGGTCAGGTGAGCTATATCACTACTAAAAAAAATCAGTCAAATTTGAAGAAATTTTTTTGTTTCGTGTGAAAAAAATTGATGATTTTTTAATAAAAATTATTTTTAAATAAACTGCTAAGCATGAATCATCAACAACTGCCAATATATTTTACACACATTTAAAATAAATACACTGCTTATTATACACAAATGAAAATGAAATTTGTAGATAAACCCCAAAAAAACCATGCTACTACAATAAATTAATATATACTAAAGTAGAGGTCTGACACGAGTCTATATCACTACTAAAGTAGAGGTCTGACACGAGTCTATATCACTACTAAAGTAGAGGTCTGACACGAGTCTATATCACTACTAAAGTAGAGGTCTGACACGAGTCTATATCACTACTAAAGTAGAGGTCTGACACGAGTCTATATCACTACTAAAGTAGAGGTCTGACACGAGTCTATATCACTACTAAAGTAGAGGTCTGACACGAGTCTATATCACTACTAAAGTAGAGGTCTGACACGAGTCTATATCACTACTAAAGTAGAGGTCTGACACGAGTCTATATCACTACTAAAGTAGAGGTCTGACACGAGTCTATATCACTACTAAAGTAGAGGTCTGACACGAGTCTATATCACTATTAAAGTAGAGGTCTGACACGAGTCTATATCACTACTAAAGTAGAGGTCCGACACGAGTCTATATCACTACTAAAGTAGAGGTCTGACACGAGTCTATATCACTACTAAAGTAGAGGTCTGACACGAGTCTATATCACTACTAAAGTAGAGGTCTGACACGAGTCTATATCACTACTAAAGTAGAGGTCTGACACGAGTCTATATCACTACTAAAGTAGAGGTCTGACACGAGTCTATATCACTACTAAAGTAGAGGTCTGACACGAGTCTAAATCACTATTAAAGTAGAGGTCTGACACGAGTCTATATCACTACTAAAGTAGAGGTCCGACACGAGTCTATATCACTACTAAAGTAGAGGTCTGACACGAGTCTATATCACTACTAAAGTAGAGGTCTGACACGAGTCTATATCACTACTAAAGTAGAGGTCTGACACGAGTCTATATCACTACTAAAGTAGAGGTCCGACACGAGTCTATATCACTACTAAAGTAGAGGTCCGACACGAGTCTATATCACTACTAAAGTAGAGGTCTGACACGAGTCTATATCACTACTAAAGTAGAGGTCTGACACGAGTCTATATCACTACTAAAGTAGAGGTCTGACACGAGTCTATATCACTACTAAAGTAGAGGTCTGACACGAGTCTATATCACTACTAAAGTAGAGGTCTGACACGAGTCTATATCACTACTAAAGTAGAGGTCTGACACGAGTCTATATCACTACTAAAGTAGAGGTCTGACACGAGTCTATATCACTACTAAAGTAGAGGTCTGACACGAGTCTATATCACTACTAAAGTAGAGGTCTGACACGAGTCTATATCACTATTAAAGTAGAGGTCTGACACGAGTCTATATCACTACTAAAGTAGAGGTCCGACACGAGTCTATATCACTACTAAAGTAGAGGTCTGACACGAGTCTATATCACTACTAAAGTAGAGGTCTGACACGAGTCTATATCACTACTAAAGTAGAGGTCTGACACGAGTCTATATCACTACTAAAGTAGAGGTCTGACACGAGTCTATATCACTACTAAAGTAGAGGTCTGACACGAGTCTATATCACTACTAAAGTAGAGGTCTGACACGAGTCTATATCACTATTAAAGTAGAGGTCTGACACGAGTCTATATCACTACTAAAGTAGAGGTCCGACACGAGTCTATATCACTACTAAAGTAGAGGTCTGACACGAGTCTATATCACTACTAAAGTAGAGGTCTGACACGAGTCTATATCACTACTAAAGTAGAGGTCTGACACGAGTCTATATCACTACTAAAGTAGAGGTCCGACACGAGTCTATATCACTACTAAAGTAGAGGTCCGACACGAGTCTATATCACTACTAAAGTAGAGGTCTGACACGAGTCTATATCACTACTAAAGTAGAGGTCTGACACGAGTCTATATCACTACTAAAGTAGAGGTCTGACACGAGTCTATATCACTACTAAAGTAAAGGTCTGACACGAGTCTATATTACTACTAAAGTAGAGGTCTGACACGAGTCTATATCACTACTAAAGTAGAGGTCTGACACGAGTCTATATTACTAACCTGATAAAGAAGACTTATTGAAGCATTGCCGATCATAACACATGTTAATTTTTGATATAAAAGGACTTGAACCAATTAGACACTGGCACATTTCCATCCCTGGTTCTCGAGTAAATTTTTTTTTAATTTTCCCATAGCAGCCTCCTATAAACTTTGGACCACAAGGTCTCAGAAACTATAAACCATGGGGCCTAAATTTGCACAAACTTGTTTTAAACTACATATCATAATAACGATCTATGCCATTTTTTACATTTTCTCTATTGCAGTTCATTTTATCCTTTTCAGCCTCTCTAATGGGAGACCCCTATTAAATGTCAGAAGTCTTCAATATCACTGTAGAATAAGCATCTCTCTTGGAAGACCACATTTGGGTGACAAAAAGGGATGGTCACTTGATATAGGTTTCACTGTACCACAATGATGCTTGCTATACAACAAATATTACAGCATTCCTATTGCTGGTTCTTGATAAGACATTTTCAAAGACTTGTTTAATTTCACCCTTTTATATCCCTTAACAGCCCCTCCCCCTGGAGGATCAATTGTACAAATCTGAATCTCCTCTTCTTAAGAATCATCATTGCCAAATTTGGTTCCATTTTAATGGGAAGTTTTGTGGGAGAAAATTATAATGTGAAAAAGTTAACAGACATCAGATGCCAAGAAATACAAAAAGCTCACTTGGCCCATGGAAAGGGGAGCTTAAAGAGTTCTTTAACATACATCTTTTTTGCTTTAAATCCACAATTATCATAAAACACTTTTCGTTTTTATTATTTTTCAGCAATCCATTCTAAGTGATTGTCAAACTGTCTGTTAAATTTACAAACTAATGTTTGTTTGTTTGTTTTATATATCAATCACTGTTCAACCTTCACATTCTCAGCCTCAACTGGCTTGTGGGTAACAATTGGGGTTCAATTGGGATCCTTCAATTATGCTTAATAGCATCTTGAAAATGAACAAACAAGCCTGGTGTAAATACTTAACATTTAAAAAGTATCTTGAAAAAAAAACATATTTTACAACACATATATTCTTTACAAACAAATTCCATCAACCAATCAAATCCCTGCAAAAAGAAGAGTTAATAGGATCAATAATGTGAGAAAACTGAGCAAACTGTCAATAAAACTGTCAGACTGTCAATAAAAACTGAGCATACTGTCAATAAAACTGTCAGACTGTCAATAAAAATTGAGCATACTGTCAATAAAACTGTCAGACTCAATAAAAACTGAGCATACTGTCAATAAAACTGTCAGATTGTCAATAAAAACTGAGCATACTGTCAATAAAACTGTCAGACTGTCAATAAAAACAGAGCATACTGTCAATAAAACTGTCAGACTGTCAATAAAACTGTCAGATTGTCAATAAAAACTGAGCATACTGTCAATAAAAACTTACAAGAGGCAGATTTTTGCTTGGCGACTCGTTGTAGACTTCCTGTCTTTAGAGCTCTTCTTGTCATGTCTGGTGTCTCCGGGACATTGATTCCAGCCATCATCAGAGAATCCAGACTGGTAAGGGAATCGCTACAGGAGGGGCGGTACATCCTCTCCCCTTTAGGTGTAGCTGCTACAAGTGAGGAGAAGTATCTTTCCTGTTCTATACTGGATGTTGTCTCACTGCCAGCAGAACCTGTGAAAAATAACAATTAATATAATAAGTGATGGCATATCCTTCACCCTTTCAGTGTAGCTGCTATAAAGCAGCAGTATCTTTCTGCCTTTGGTCGTAATTCTTCAATTGTTTTGTTGTTGAATTGAATACTTGTATACGTGTATGTAGTATTGAACATCACAGTAAAGGAACTAGTACCAGTCACTAATGCTTGCATCTGATTGGTCAACAGTTTTATACAATATTTCTTAAAATTGAAGAGGGTTTGGCTACGATCCGGATTCTGGTTATAATAGTTTTGGAAGTTTTAACGAAAGGTTGCACTTTTTAGTAATTCAGTAATCATAATTAGATTTTATAGATTACATATAATATACTTTTAGGTACTAGAATTTATTTGAGTGATTCTTTCTCTTAAACATTATAAAAGCAGTCAATTTGAGTCATACATGTATTGAAATAAAACTCTTTATTTTGGTGATGAATTTATTGTTCATGAATCTTTATGTCACAACACTTGGTGAATTGATTGTTCATGAATCTTTATGTCACAACACTTATGAATTTATTGTTCATGAATCTTTATGTCACAACACTTGGTGAATTTATTGTTCATGAATCTTTATGTCACAACACTTGGTGAATTTATTGTTCATGAATCTTTAGGTCACAACACTTGGTAAATTTCATACATCTTACCCATAAAATTAGCAAATAATGAGTTCTGGGAGTGATATGAAGGGCTCCTAGATGTCTAAAAGACACCCGATCTAAGGGCCCCTTCCAATTTATGTTGATGGGCCTTTCCAGGGTAATCCCTGGTGATTGGTAAGAACAGAAAGTACACTATATACCTGATGTTGTATCATGTTTCAGCATTCCCATCAGTCCTCTAGTATGGAAACCACTAGCTCTTATCAGTAAAGCTTTGGTCCTTGAATGTCGCCATGTTATAACAGGAAATCTGTACTGTCTGTGTGTACGAGCTAACTTTGTAATACTGTCATCTGTTACACTTAGAGGTACTACAAGTAATGCTGGGTAACTGTAACATTCAAATCAACTTTATACTTAGAGGTACTACAAGTAATGCTGGGTAACTGTAACATTCAAATCAACTTTATACATTTTTTTTCTTTCTGAACATTAAGAATCTTGTATCAAAGAAGAGCTTTCATTTAGAAAAACATCTTTATTTCTAACATTAGCATGTAAATAAGAGTAGAAATTTGCTGGGAATTTTTATCTAATATTACATTCTCTAATAACATTTTCTCTTGTATTTTTAAATTCTAACATTCTAAAAGTTTTATAATATCGGGTTATTGCATGAATATTAGTGAATATTGTCCCGAGCAGTATATCATATTGCATGAGCTTGCGAATGCAATATGATATATTGCGAGGGACAATATTCACCAATATTCATGCAATAACCCTTTTATTATATAGTAATAAATATTTTATGCCCAAAGCATTTTTTATATAAATATTGTGTATTTTATTATATTTAAGTGGAATATTGCACTACTTCAAATATTCATATTTGAACTAGTGCAATATACATTTTATCAGTGTTTTTACTTAGCGTGCAAATACAAGGATATATTGCACGATTATTTTCCATTGAAATTAATAGGAAAATATTTATTACTATATAATAATATACAATTACTGTCTTTTGATGAGGTAAATGTGTTGATTTATTGACTTTTGAAAAAAATTATATTCACTGAGCCCGAAAGGGCGAAGTGAATATCATTTTTTTTTTCAAAAGTCAATTAATCCACACATTTACAGAATCAAAAGACAATAATTGTTTTATTCTATATTTTGAGGAAATAGTGGTATTCTGAAATAAAAAGTTACATGTCCACTGTCCTGACGTAGTGCTACATTATTGTTTGCATCACCATGTTATTATCTGAATCTTTATCATTTAATATATTTTGCATAATTCCACCTTATATCAGAATGCTGTCTTTTGATTGGTTGATAACAGGGGTATTTTTTACCAATCCTTAGTTTTTTTCAGCTTTTTCCCCATCGGAGGTGTACTTGTCCTTGGGAATTCCGTATAGCGTGGTATTCCCCACTCGTGGGGAAAATCCCTTCTTTAAATCGTTTATGACGTCACAGATGTAATTCCGAATTACTCAGGTTTCTTCTTCCAACCAATGATAAAGTAAAGAAAAATGACAGACGACAGTGTCAGTCGTTTTTTGAATTTTACAGGGCTAATTTGAATGGTGAAAAAAAAACACTGAATGGTTCCTTGGTTCCAATTTACAATGCTGCTTGCATGCCACTGTTATAATGGCTGTTAAATATTCGGTGGAATTAAACAAATATATCCTGTTAGTGAGGGTTATATGCAAAAAATACCGGTTTCGAGGACAGGAAAAATTTCCCTCACGGTTCGTGAAATTTGCCTCTCCTCTCAACCGGTATTTTTCACAAATAACCCTCACTAACAGGATATATTTGTATAATGTTCCGTCCGACAAAGTGGCAATTCTTGGTTTTGGGCATCGGCGGTACGTCTGCATCTACAGACCACATTTTGTTTTTGTATTGATGGATGTGGCAAATGAACTACTTTTTTTCATTGGTTGATTAAAATAGAATATTTCTATAAAAAATTCCATGTTCCAAAAATAGTAACACGTGACATTTACCGCAGTGAATATTAAATCTGAGGAGGTGAATACGTCTTTTTATTTTAAAAAATGATTTTGGTAGAAATCTATACTAAAGAATTTATTAAAATAGAATAAAATAAAATATTGGACATGTAAAATCAAGATGTATATTATTATTTTTTTTTTTTTTCAAAATAAATGCCCATACCTTCTACAAACTGAGAAGTTAGCATTGACTGTAGATATTCTGAACTGTTCTGACTTTGGTTCAGGACTGTGATGTGATGTTGACAGACTATTCAGACCAAGTCTATCGTAGTCATGGTAACCAGGTCTCTGTAGTAACTTTTCTATTGTCTTTGGATCTGTCGTCCAGGAAGAAGCATATTCTAGCTCATCTACAACTGTATATATATATATAGATATGATACTGAGAAGAACATTTGAATTCTTTTTTTTTTTTAAATATTATTGACAATTTGATAAAGGAAACATGAAAAAGTTCTACTAAAGGAAAAGAAATACCAGCAATTGTTTAATTTAAATATGTTGCTACACCTACAAAAATAATATGAAATCTTTACTGTTTAAAGGCTGTCAGAACTAAATTTTTTTTTTCATATTAAAAGTTGTCAATATTCGATGTTTTGTACTAATTGCAGTTGAAATTTTTCATAATATCATATGTAAATAGCCTAGAACGAAGGAAATACGTCGCTGTTTTATTTTCTTGAATCCAGGAAAGAATCCAATGTTTACCAGCACAATATTCATACATTCATACGACCTACACAGTGACCTCATTCGGTAAAGCGTTGGCGCATGCGCAAAATTTTTTGTCGAAAAAAATATAATCAAGAACACTCAAGTGTTGTCAATAATATGCAATACAATTTGTTTACAATTTTCCCTTTATCGGGCCCCTTTGCAGAGTTTGGGTTTGTTTTTATTGATTTCATCACGTATTTCCGATTTTAAATGTCATTCTTATTAAATACCATTATATAATATTAACTGACTACCCCAGGATCCAATTTCATAGATATATTTCTTAAATTATATTAATTCTAACGAATTTACATGCAAAATGCTACCTGGTTATTTATAGCAGTTATCAGTATTCGGCAAACTTTGGAAATAAGAAGCCGACTTATAATTAGATGTGTTAATGGCGATTCCACCGACAGACATTCGAATTCTTTTCACTAATTACGACATTATAGCATATTTTTTAAACCTGGCTTCTTGTTCAGAACATTTTATTAGTATAAAACATCGAATATTGGCAACTTTTAATATAAAAAAAAATAATTCAATTCTGACAGCCTGTGTATGCCTTTAAATACTTTGAAATTGTTGATGATTATAATAAAACAAATAACTACACTAACTTGATAAATCATCAAACTGTTCACTATTCGGTCGTTCTGAATCACTGTCTGATCCACCTGATGATCTTGGTGACATACTCCGCCGTTGAAAAGGTGCTGTTGGTAGAACATATTTCTGTTTCCGTGCCGACTGTTTTGGTTTTATTCCAGCTTTCCTGGCAGTTTTCATCAATGTTTTCTTTGCGAAGTTCCTAAAAATCAAACAAGTATAATTCATTGTATGTGTGTGTATATAAATGGACCCCTATCCAAGGAGCATCAGTGATGTGAAGGACGAGGGTCAATATATGAACAAAACTAAGGGTTTCCAGGGTTAATAACCCACCCTTCTTCTTCTGTATTTTTTTAGTTTTACCTGGGTATTTTTTGTATATTCTACAGAGATTTGGTATCCACTCTGTCTCTTTGTCCAATAAAAGTAAATTTTGGCCTAATTTGGTTTCTTAGGGCTACTTTCAAAAGAGGTTATTTTCACTTACTGCACACTTTATATACCAACTGACAGGACATTGGCTATTCAACATCAATCGACTGAAAAAATTCAAAAGTCTCATGTTCTGTTTTTTAATAAAAAAAAAAATGTATCCTGACTTAACATAAGTTTAAATTGAATAAAATAGTATAAAAGCGTCACTTTATTTATTACATGTATACTGTATACAACTCATACACTATCTGTAGCTATATCTTTTGAACCAGGTTTAGTGGTAGAGATAGCTACAATACCTTGCAATCAGTGCCGGATTTAGGACAAATGAGGCCCTGTGCTAGTTAAGTTATGAGGCCCCTTACTTGAGCCACATAAGCAAAAATCCATCGTAAAAAAAAAATTGGCAGGAAGATGGGCACCCCCTAGCCAACAGGGCCCTGTGCTTAAGCACACCTAAGCACAATTGTAAATCTGGCACTGCTTGCAATAATAACCTGGCATCAATATGTAATTAATAACCTTTCTTATATAAAAGTATGAGTCTAGCACACCTATCTGTGAGCCAAGCATGAACATAATATACTTTATTAGTTAAAAAGATATCAATCAAACTGACTAGTTTATATGTTCATTTGTGGAGGTATGGATTAATAAAACAACATCATGGTTAAAAGTTCAATAAATAGAACAAATCAAGCAACCAATCAAAAGCAGTATGACAAACTCTGCAAAGTCTACTTCAACAACTAATTAATATCACATGACTTATTTTAAGTTATGAAAAGAAAATTTAAACAATGATGGTCATCATTTCCATCAATATCAACAAAACGAACAATCACCTATCATCTGAACTCACTGAACACAAAAGAGAGATGACATATGACGTTGGAAATCTAGGTCCTGGCTTGGGAAAGGCACAAAAACATGGTGGAGTTAAACCGATTAATTGGATACAAACCCTCCCCTCTTGATAAATGGATCTCCAACGGCTCTACATATATAAACAAACGATAAAAAACCTGCACAGATTCGATTTCCCTTTATGTAAGACCACATACTATCACAAAAATTAATGACAACATAAACATAGACAGTACAATAGCAGGGTCAATGAATGCTAGTAGTTATTGATTATTATCATAAGATGATTACTCTCAAGTGTAAGGTTTACAAATGATTGGCTTATTCTTGTTTATCGTCATTTTCAGCAATTTTTTCAGTTATATTGTGACAAGCAGACTTATTGAGGGAGGACAGCTTGGACTGCCTGGTGAAACTCCTAACCATGGGTAGGTGTCTGAAAATCTTTAAAATTTGATGTGTACATAACTTACTTTAATGAAGCATTCTTCTCCTTATGTTTATGCATTGGTGTTGGTTGTATCATCACCTGACCAGTAAAAGCAAATGTCTGGAAGACTGTTGAAGGATTCCTATACTTGTTGGACAGCTTTCTAAAAGTATCGATATCTTCTGGTATCACCTCTTCATCAAATGCCAATTTCATCAACTGTAATTATAAATAAAATTCCTACATAAACTCATCATTTTTCCAGTGTTAAATTGATATTTTTTCAGTGTTAAACTGATAATTTTCCAGTGTTAAACTGATAAGTTTTCAGTGTTAAACTGAAATGTTTCCAGTGTTAAACTCATATTTTTCCCATATTAAACTGATATGTTTCCAGTGTTAAACTGATATGTTTCCAGTGTTAAACTCATATTTTTCCCATATTAAACTGATATGTTTCCAGTGTTAAACTGATATTTTTCCAGTGCTAAACTGATATTTTTCCAGTGCTAAACTGATATTTTTCCCATGTTAAACTGATATTTTTCCAGTGTTAAACTGATGTTTCCAGTGTTAAACTGATATTTTTCCAGTGTTAAACTGATATTTTTCCAGTGTTAAACTGATATGTTTTCAGTGTTAAACTGATATTTTTTTCCAGTGTTAAGCTGATATTTTTCCAGAGTTGAACTGCTATTTTTCTAGTGTAAAACTGATATGTATTTAGTATTTAACTGATATTTTTCCAGTGTAAACCAATCTCATAATAATGAAAATATCTAATGGGACTAAGGGTTTTTATATCTACCAGTTCAATCAGTCCATATCACCACTAATCTGAGTTTGATTGACATCTGTGGGGAGGTGTACACCACTAATCTGAATTTGATTGACATCTGTGGGGAGGTGTACACCACTAATCTGAGTTTGATTGACATCTATGGGGAGGTGCACACCATTGATCTGAGTTTGATTGACATCTGTGGGAGGTGTACACCACTAATCTGAGTTTGATTGACATCTGTGGGGAGGTGTACAGCACTAATCTGAGTTTGATTGACATCTGTGGGAGGTGTACACCACTAATCTGAGCTTGATTGACATCTGTGGGGAGGTGTACACCACTAATCTGAGTTTGATTGACATCTGTGGGGAGGTGTACTCCACTAATCTGAGTATGATTGACATCTGTGGGAGGTGTACACCACTAATCTGAGATTGATTGACATCTGTGGAGAGGTGTACACCACTAATCTGAGTTTGATTGATGTCTGTGGGGAGGTGTACCTCACTAATCTGAGTTTGATTGACATATAACTTTTTATGATAAAGTTTGTCATTGACTAGGTGGGTCAGTTTTTTTCTCCATTTACAAATGTACTCCAGTTTCTTCCACCAATAAAACCAGAAGCCACAATATAACTGAAATATTGTTGAAAGAGCCATTACACACTTACAATCTTATGTCAATAATCACTGCCACACAGGGCTCACCACACATAGTAAAAACAGGGTGACTTGACTTCTCTCTCTCTAGACTTAAGGGTGAAGTGAGGGAAAATCTGGGAGACTTCCGAAAATCGATCCAAATTTTAACGTTTCTTTCCCCACTACCGCATGTTCCCCTACCTTTCACAAAAACGAACGTGCTGCACTATGATCTTAAAAAGGATGCAATTAACGAGTTTGGAATAAAATATTGAACATCAAACCCTGTATGGGTCACATTTCAGGAACATGGGAGCTCCTTTTATGTGAACATTGAAGAAAAAGTATGATTATTGGTGAAAATAATACGGACATGAAAAGACTGACAGAGCGACTAAAACTTTTTTGACAAAAATTGGCGATTTCATTGAAACCAAGGTGAAGAGGTCGCCCACTTCGCCTGGTTTGGTGAGCCTTGGCCACATGGGATAAAATTGGCTTTAAAATGCCTCATGTGGGTAAATAATAATTACAGACCTTGCAGTTACCTTTATCTTCTACAAGCAAGACAAAAATATAAATTTGAAATCAACTTCTTTTTCCTTAATATGGCCCTTAATTTTCACCTACATGTATAATATTCAAAGTTATCAAGGATTTGTAAATTTTCCCTTTGATCTTTACACAAGCGACAACAAACCATTTGAAAACTGATCATTGCTTCATTTCATTTAACTCTGGGACATGAAGACTGAAATCTAATTGATAGGCACCTTAAAAAGGTAGAATTTTTGCCCATTTGAAGAATATTCTGATTTGTATACAACTTTCGATAAACATAGCTATCGTTGAAATGTTTAGCTTGAAATAAACTTCTTATTGCATCTTGCATGGAAGGTTTGATGGGATATTATTGCCCTAATAAGTCCATTCCCATAAAACAAATCAACGATAGCATATATCTATCACCAGTGCTGGATTTGCCTATAGGCTCGATAGGTTGAAGACTAGGGCCTCAAAATTTAGGAGGCCTCCGGCCAAGGTTTATGTTGTTTTTGACACTGTTATTGGACTTTCACACTTATGCTGTCATAACGTACTGTACTTCAGTAATTTTCCGTACACAGTTACACTCCATTTCAGAATATTGCAGAATTTTAAACACCCCTCATCATCATCGCCTTTATTGAAATTGACTAACCACACTTCCATCTTCCTCTAGCCATGATGGTTGGGGATTGGGAGGGGTCTCACAAGTGGAATAGCCTAGGGCTTCTCTTTATCTAAATATGCCATTGTCTATCACAATTTAGCTCTTCATTCAAACTTGTGTATTATCATATTGAATGAGTGTGTGCCATATGATGTAATACAAAACAGTATTAAATGAGGCCGTACATAGAAACATTTACCTGGAATATATTTGATCTAATCTGAATTCCCTCCTTAGGAAGTTGATCTATATGTGGAGTATAGCCTAACTTGATCTGTTTTTCTTTTGTCATGGTTGACACTGGAAAATATCTCACAACCACTTGTTCACATGCTGAAAACACAAAATGTTTAACAATAAAATGGAATACCAATCACTATGGGGGCCTGGGTTGCAGAGTGGTTCAAATGTTGATTTTTTTATCATAAGCCTTATACTACTGACATTGTGTTCGTGCTATAATACATAACTCAAGTGTTCAGATTTGAAGAAATCAACCCATATCAGGGAGTTTCATCTGTTAGTTTGTTTATAACTGTCCAGGTTTTCCTCCCCCCATTAAGTGCGGTAGTCACATTATAGCTGAAAGTGATGATAATAACCCTTACCCAAACATACAGGAGGTGATAGAAAATATGTGGAACCACAATTTGTGGTTACTGGGCACTGAACAAGTCAAGAAAACTTCAACAAAATTTAAATTGACCATGACATAGTCATACTGGGAATGACAGATGATTTACACATGGCTGACTGCTTATGGTTGGCCCATCAACTTATAGCAAAAAAAAACCTTCTTTGTATTGGCAGCCATGTTTTTTTTAAGTCTTGGCGTCCATATCTGAAATCGTAGAATTTGATATTCTTCCAAGGATGACCCATGAAAGCATTTCCGCTTATTTCCAATAGGTCTCCTTATATGTCCAGTGATTTCTGAGATGTAGCTTGACCCAAAACCTTAACATTTTGGTGTCCATCCATCTGCTTGACATCACAAATCTAATACCCAGATTTGTCCTTCGGGAAACCTAATTATTAAAACCATCAACACAAGAGAATGTTAACATGAAAGGAGAAATTGTATTCATTCATCCTACAATAACAATTAAATACTCACCAAGTGGATCACAGGATATTCCTCCATCCTACAATAACAATTAAATACTCACCAAGTGGATCACAGGATATTCCTCCATCCTACAATAACAATTAAATACTCACCAAGTGGATCACAGGGTATTCCTCCATCCTACAATGACAATTAAACACTCACCAAGTGGATCACAGGGTATTCCTCCATCCTACAATGACAATTAAATACTCACCAAGTGGATCACAGGGTATTCCTCCATCCTACAATAACAATTAAATACTCACCAAGTGGATCACAGGGTATTCCTCCATCCTACAATAACAATTAAATACTCACCAAGTGGATCACAGGGTATTCCTCCATCCTACAATAACAATTAAATACTCACCAAGTGGATCACAGGGTATTCCTCCATCCTACAATAACAATTAAATACTCACCAAGTGGATCACAGGGTATTCCTCCATCCTACAATAACAATTAAATACTCACCAAGTGGATCACAGAGTATTCCTCCATCCTACAATAACAATTAAATACTCACCAAGTGGATCACAGGGTATTCCTCCATCCTACAATAACAATTAAATACTCACCAAGTGGATCACAGGGTATTCCTCCATCCTACAATAACAATTAAATACTCACCAAGTGGATCACAGGGTATTCCTCCATCCTACAATAACAATTAAATACTCACCAAGTGGATCACAGGGTATTCCTCCATCCTACAATAACAATTAAATACTCACCAAGTGGATCACAGGGTATTACTCCATTCTACAATAACAATTAAATACTCACCAAGTGGATCACAGGGTATTCCTCCATCCTACAATAACAATTAAATACTCACCAAGTGGATCACAGAGTATTCCTCCATCCTACAATAACAATTAAATACTCACCAAGTGGATCACAGGGTATTCCTTTAAAGATAATTCTGTAGTTAGTAAGGAATGCTGCACCTTCAGCAGGTAATAATGAGGGACCACCCATGTTTCCTCCTGTTCCCTCCTCTCTACCATCAGGTAGTAGATACACTCTTAGTCCATCCATTACTACCTCTTCTCCTTGTAGTAAAGTAGGCTTCAATATCTTAGGCTGAAATTCAGTAACAATATTTAATATCTCACTCTGAATTTAACAAACCACAAATTAAATTAGGAAGAACTGTTTTAGATACCTAAAACTTATGTCTCCCCTTAATGCGGCCATCTGTACAACAATAAGTTACACATTATGAGTTGAATGATACTATTTAAAAAACAATTATTTGATCTTGAGGTCAAAGGTCAAGGTCCCACAAAGGTCATTATGGTACGCGACACACCACCTTATGGGCATGCATCCACATACAAATTATCATTGACCTATCTCGAAAGACAAAAATGTTATGGCCCGGACAAGAAAATACTATTTAAAAAACAATTATTTGACCTTGAGGTCAAAGGTCAAGGTCCAACGAAGGTCATTACGGTACGCGACACACCGCCTTATGGTCATGCACCCACATACCAAATATAATTGACCTATCTGGAAAGACAAAAAAAGTTATGGTCCGGACAAGCTTCGCTGAGAAGAAGCAGTAGAAGAAGAAGAAGCGAAAGAAAAAATCAGACTAAAACAATATATATAGCAATATATAGAGTGAAACCCTTCTAAACCGATCCTCCATGGGACCAACTTTTGTATTTGGAATAGACACGTGTTAAATTAACAAAGATTTTCTACATTTAGATTTGATTTCAAGTTCACATTATACAGGATTCCTGTTTAGTTGTTTCCCTCTCAACTCGATTTGTCAATAGTACAGGCATCCTTCCTGGTCACCTCCAGATTCTTGTTGACAAGATAAGTAGGGATGTAACAAGGGTAAAAACGTACTTTTGACAATTTAACTTGGGTTTCACACTTGTCAAGAAGTGTGATCATCAGAATTTACTTCCCGTGAAATGTTATTAGTAAAAAGTATTTTTCATGAGCCGTGATGAGACCACTATCTCCCACTCATCTTTGTGTGTCAGTTAATATTTGTAAACAGACGACATCGGAAATACCGGAAGTAACTTGCACGAGAGACACTGTTATGGATTATTTGTACGAGATGCCTCTAATATGGGTTATCAGCCTGGGGGTGAAATTATGGCTAGTCTACTTCTGCTTGTTACAGATATGTAAAAACTATCATATTAATGCTAAGTATATGATATATATATAACACGATAAAATAATAAATATCATTGAATGACATCTTGTATAAATGATTTACTTGTGGACAAATTTGGCAGGGATGTTTTCAGTATCAGTCGTCTGATTATGATACTGGAAATTATCTAACATTATGTACGTTTTCCTTTGAAATTAACGAAAGTAGTCTGTCTGATACAAGGTGTCTGATACAAGATGTTGTATCACCACACTGTGGTGATAAAAGAATAGCACGACGTTCTCTGCCGAACTCCTTTATCATGACGTCATATCATTGGAATGCGGGGAAAAACACATCAATGTTAACAACGTAAACAAAGCGACTGCTTAATGTTCATTCATTCATATTATGCATTGTGAATTCACAGTCATATTCTCATTTTCAAAGACATAGTTTCGATATTTTCGGCAACTGTAAGGTCCACTTTTCTTTTTTAAAAGCATTGTCGGATTGTACAGTGGCACTGAAAGAACGGCAACAAATAACGTGATGTCATGCACAAAATGTATTCTTCCTGAGAGTATTGTAAAAAAAATTTGTAAATATTAATTTGATCCTTGTTATTTGTTTAAAATTTGATTTTATTGAAATGTTAGATAAACTTATTACATACATAGTGTGTTCGTACAAGACTATGTATCAGGTCTTGCCTTTTGTGTGAACTAACCACATCACAACTCGTCCCTATCGTGACTCGTAGTGATACTGGTTCACACAACAGGCTCGACCTGATACATAGTCTTGTACCACCACACTATGTATGTAATGGGTATTTATCAATCAGTGCAATGTCAAACATGTTATAACATTACCAATAAAAACAATCATGTCAGTTTTGGAATACATTATGACAAATATCACAGCTCGTCCCATCAGACTATATACAATTGAATGAATGTCTGTCTTGATGTTCGTAATGTCCCTTTATGACAAATATCACAGCTCGTCCCATCAGACTATCTACAATTTAAGCAATGTCTGTCTTGATGTTCGCAATGGCTCTTATTCTATATATATTCAAATGCAATATCTGTATTCCCTAAATATTACAATTAAATATAAATTTAGTGGTATTATCGTGCTTGCTATATCAAATATTCTTTGTCATCAAGCCAAAAAAAACCTTTGATGTTTGTGACTAGATAAAATTAAGGTCCTACCTTCTGTATTGGGGGTAGTCTCTTGCTCTCTCTGTGTACTCCCTCCAATGTCTCTACATGCATAGCTACTACACCTTAAAATATAACATCATGACATATTTAAAATTTATAGAGATATTCTCACTATTATAGAAATATTGACTATTTGATTGTTGTAATGTCATCTATGAGCAGCATTTCTGCTATATAATATATATATCATGAGAATATATTTATAAACAACAGGGCCTGTGTGGCTCAATGAGTTAGGTAGTTGGATTACCTAACAACTCATACAAGCCTATCATCAATACGGCGTGGGTTCGTGCCCGGCTTTGTAAATTACGAAAAAGGGTGCACTCGACTCGCAGTCGCAAGTGATAAAGTTTACCAGTTACTTGCCGATGGTCGGTGGTTCTCTCAGGGTACTCCGGCTTCTTCCACCACTAAAACTGGTCGCCATGATATAGCTGAAATATTGCTGAAAATGGCATTAAACACAATAAATCAACTTATAAACAATATGTCAGAATGTACATAGATTCTGGTAGGTGATAAGCCTATGGGTGGGTTATTTGATTGCCACAGCAAAAAATGGAGATAATAGATAAAGCAGTTTCCACATGTAGATTATACTAGAGGCTCATTGGGCTGAGCCTGTGTCGCTCACCTTTCATTCTACTTTGAGGAAACTTAATACAGAGCCTTCCATAGGTGCTTCCCACCAAGTTTCGGTTCATTTGGCCAAGCAGTTTCAGAGAAAAAGATTTTTAGAAATCAACCAACCAGAAACAAGAATTGCCTATGGCAGCAATGTTTGTTAACAGATCGGGATGAAATTAACAATTTTTATAGAGGACCTTCCATAGTTTCGGTTCAATTGGCTAAGCAGTTTCAGGGAAGAAGATTTTTAGAAATCGACCAATCTGAAACAAGATTTGCCTGTGGCAGCCATGTTTGCTAACGAATCGGGACGAAATGAGCATTCTTTATAAAGGACCTTCTATAGATGCTTCCTACCAAGTTTCGGTTCATTTGGTAAAGTGGTTTCAGAGGAGAAGATTTTTAGAAATCCACCAATCAGAAACAAGAATTGCCTGTGGCAGCCATGTTTGTTAACGAATCGGGACGAAATGAGCAATCTTTATAGAGGACCTTCCATACATGCTTTCTACCAAATTTCAGTTCATTTGGGAAAGCGGTTTCAGAGGAGAAGATTTTTTAGAAATCAACCAATCAGAAAAAAGAAAGGCCTGTGGTGGCCATGTTTGTTAACGGATTGGAACTACATGAGCATTTTTAAATAGGACCTTCCAAAGATGCTTCCTTCCAAGTTTTGATTCATTTGGCCAAGCGGTTTCAGAGGAGAAGATTTTTTAGAAATCAACCAATCAGAAAAAAGAAAGGCCTGTGGTGGCCATGTTTGTTAACGGATTGGAACTACATGAGCATTTTTAAATAGGACCTTCCAAAGATGCTTCCTTCCAAGTTTTGATTCATTTGGCCAAGCGGTTTCAGAGGAGAAGATTTTTTAGAAATCAACCAATCAGAAACAAGAAAGGCCTGTGGTGGCCATGTTTGTTAACGGATCGGGACGAAATTAGCACTCTTTATAAAGGACCTTCCATAGATGCTTCCTACCAAGTTTTGATACATTTGACCAGGTGGTTTCAGAGGAGAAGATTTTTTAGAAATCAACCAATCAGAAACAAGAATGGCCTGTGGTGGCCATGTTTGTCAACGGATCGGGACGAAAAGAGCAGTCTTTATAGAGGACCTTCCATAGATGCTTCCTACCACGTTTCGGTTCATTTGGCCAAGCAATTTCAGAGGAGAAGATTTTAAAAATCATCCAATCAGAAACAAGAATTGCCAGTGTTGGCCATGTTTGTTAACTGATCGGGATGAAATGAGCACTCTTTGTAGAGGACCTTCCATAGAAGCTTCTTACCAAGTTTCGGTTCATTTGGCAAAGCGGTTTCAGAGGAGAAGATTTTTAAAAAATCAGCCAATCAGAAACAAGAATGGCCTGTGGCAGCCATGTTTGTTAATGGATCGGGACTAAATGAGCAATCTTTATAGAGGACCTTCCATAGATGCTACCAACCAAATTTCAGTTCATTTGGGAAAGCTGTTTCAGAGGAGAAGATTTTTTAGAAATCAACCAATCAAAAACAAGAATGGCCTGTGGCAGCCATGTTTGTTAACGGATCGGAACTAAATGAGCATTCTTTATAGAGGACCTTCCAAGGATGTTTCCTAACAAGTTTTGATTCATTTGGCCAGGCGGTTTCAGAGGAGAAGATTTTTTAGAAATCAACCAATCAGAAACAAGAATGGCCTGTGGGGGCCATGTTTGTTAAGGGATCGGGACGAAATGAGCAATCTTTATAAAGGACCTTCCATAGATGCTTCCTACCAAGTTTCAGTTCATTTGGCTGAGAGGTTTCAGAGGAGAAGATTAAAATGTGAAAAGTTAACGGACGACGGACGCCAAGTGATGGCAAAAACTCACCTTCCTTTGGCAAGGTGAGCTAAAAAATTAATATAATCATTTATATGTATACTAAATTTACATATTAATGTGAATCCATGACCACCCTTGCAAATGCAAGATTAAACTAATATGATTTTCATTGTTGAAATTAATATTAAAATTAGGAGATGAAATATCTGACATATTAATGGCATCCTTCAGTGGATTCGAGGAAATATAAATGGCTGCTCTGATAGCCTACAGAGGATTGGAGGAAATGTAAATGGCTGCTCTGATAGTCTACAGAGTATTGGAGGAAATGTAAATGGCTGCTCTGATAGTCTACAGTGGATTGGAGAAATTGTAAATGGTTGCTCTGATAGTCTAGCGGATTGGAGGAATTGTAAAGGTTGGCTACGAGAGGTTGTAATGGATTGAAAGATTGTAATTGGTTGCTATGACAAGTTGTAGTGGATTGAAAGGATTGTAAATGGATGCTATGACAAGTTGTAGTGGATTGAAAGGATTGTAAATGGTTGCTATGACATTTTGTAGTGGATTGAAAGGATTGTAAATGGTTGCTATGACAAGTTGTAGTGGATTGACAGGATTGTAAATGGTTGCTATGACATTTTGTAGTGGACTGAAAGGATTGTACATGGTTGCTATGACAGGTTGTAATGGATTGAAAGATTGTAAATGGTTGCTATGACAAGTTGTAGTGGATTGAAAGGATTGTAAATGGTTGCAATGACAAGTTGTAGTGGATAGAATGGATTGTAAATGGTTGCTATGACTACTGAAAGGATTGTAAATGGTTGCTATGACTGAAAGCATTGTAAATGGTGAATGGTTGCAATGACAAGTTGTAGTGGATACAATGGATTGTAAATGGTTGCTATGACTACTGAAAGGATTGTAAATGGTTGCTATGACTGAAAGCATTGTAAATGGTTGTGCTGACAGGTCAAAATGTTGACGATTACTAATGCTGAACCTATCTTTTTTACTTAATTAAGCATATGTTTATACATTCATTAATGTCACATCGTTTTTTTACTATAAGAAAGTAGAGCTTGTTAGTCAATTATATACTTTAATTACCTGGTATCATGGTATGAAGAGCCTTGATGTGATCTTGAGTAACTTTACTGTCATTACAAACTTTATCAACAAATCTCATGACAAATTTGATAACACCTGTCCCTACATCTGATACCTCTGTCTCATCAAATCCACTCTCAGCATCAACACTGTCACTTCCTGCCAGACTGTCAATAATATAATAATCATCATTGAAATCTATACTGAAACTTTCAAGTTGATAGTTATGATGATGTGCACATAATATTCTAATATTGTATGCAGGTTCTTAAGATGACCTAATCTAATTAACCTTAGATGTTTGTTGTATCATTTTTTTTATTTATATCCTAAGGAACTTACAATAAATAAAGCTAACATTAAAAGTAACTCACGTCATGCGCTTACGACAAAAAGAGACGATTTTTCATTCCCTATTGTGAGTTTTCCTTTTTTTAGATGGCGACGTTCTTTTAGCACCATCATACTTAAATTTCTCAGCTGATTCGCTTTACCTGAATTTGTAATAATGTTTCTGACTTCAATTACCATAATCTAGCGATAAAGGAAAACAACTTTTACACCAAGGATACCGCTTTCATAAATTATTGAAAACTTTCACTCAATTTTATTAGCGCTCTTAAGATCTTGTATATACATATAATTCTAAGAGCAGACATTTCATCAAAGGTATTTCCCATCCAAGTTTCCATGATGTGTGTATGCACAAAGCTAATAAGTTCAAATCTGACACATCTAAACTTGTATATTTATATTTCATTCAATATGTTATTACTATTTTATGTTCAATATTTGATTCCAACAAATTGACAATTTTTTTTTATTCTGGTCTCCAATAAAGATGATTCATTTCTTTTGTTGTGTCTGACTAATTGATATTAAATATGTTGGAGGTATCAGTTATGATTTCTTTTTGTCCTAAGAGTAATGGTCTTCTACCAACAGATTCCACCTTCCTAGCCAGTTGTCAGTAAACTATGAGCATTCACTGACCCTGCTATTGTACTGTCCATGATTATGCTGTTATTCATTCTTGCAATAGTATGTGGTCTCTTTGAGTGGAAGCCAATCTGTGCAGTTTTTTCATTGTTTGTTTATCTGTATTGTCATTGGAGATCAAATTATCGCAGGGGTGGGGGATCCCATTACCTCCTTTAACCTGCCAAATGATTGTGCCGTTCCAATTCAGGAATAGGATTTCCAATGCCATGTGTTATGGTATTTTTGTGTTGACCATCACTGTTTTAAACTTTCTCTTTTCGTATGATTCCAGTTCATTCTTAGACACATTTCCCTGAAGTTACCCATTATGATCTACTATGATTCCAATAACCTTCAGGAAAGAGCATCCAATCAAATTACAATAATCTATGTACCTTCCTGCTGTTACTATTACTGACTCGACGAAGAGTAAGTTTTCAGACTTGTCTTGGTGTCTACTGGTACCCTTACTTTGCTGTAATATTACTGTTACTCTCCCAGTTACAGAAAATTTTCAGACTTGTCTTGGTGTCTACTGGTACCCTGACCTTGCTGTAATATTACTGTTACTGTTACTCTCCCAGTCACAGTAAGTTTTCAGACTTGTCTTGATGTCTACTGGTACCCTTACCTTGCTGTAATATTACTGTTACTATCACTCTCCCAGTCACAGTAAGTTTTAAGAGTTGTCTTGGTTTCTACTGGTACCCTTACCTTGCTGTAATATTACTGTTACTGTTACTCTCCCAGTCACAGTAAGTTTTAAGACTTGTCTTGGTTTCTACTGGTACCCTTACCTTGCTGTAATATTACTGTTACTGTTACTCTCCCAGTCAGAGTAAGTTTTCAGGCTTGTCTTGGTGTCTAATGGTACCCTCATGTACACCATACGGTTGGCATAATGAATGGCCTGACTGAATACAGTAGATTCCTCATTGTTTATCATCTCTTCTTTCTGATTAGAATTCAAGTTTGGCCAAATACGTAACTAAAAGTCAAAACAAATTGATTTCATAAAAAATGTGTATCATACATGAACTATTCTTAAACTTAAACAGTGGGTAATCAGACAGTGTACGGATAGTGTATATAATATTTGTAATTTCAATCTTAACTCATTCAGCCCCGATCACGTCTAAAGGCGTGATTAAATATATGCATTGAATGGCCGATACTGCCAGAAGTCGTGGTTTGTTTTCTTCATTCAATGGCCAATCACGTCTGTAGTCGCAACGAAAGTACGTTGTAAAACCATCTCCGATTGGTCAAATAAAGGGGGGATTCCATGATTCTTTCAATATTGGCCAATAGAAAAATAGATTACATTTACTTTTTCCTTTGTTAAAGTATTCAGAAGTCAAAGGTTATTAAATTACATCAATTTTACTACACGTGTTTCATTCATAAAAAGTTGTAAACAATGGCGGAAATTAGAGTGATTTTTGGTGATGATGATCGTGAAAATGAAGAGTTTCTAGGCTTCGATCTCGACAATATTGAGGAAGCAGAGGAAAGATATATTCGGCAATTAGATTTGCTGAATGATTTTGACTCTGACATCGAATTTTCCGAGATGGGATAATCGGACAAAGAGGAAATTGACAGCAATGATGATACTGTTCTCGCCGACATTGCTAAATGGAGGGACACTCTTAGACCCATTTAAATCGCTGAATTTACGGGACCAACGACTGTTATGGAGAATAACAAACAAGAAATATATTTTTTAAATATTTTAATCCCAGAAGCATTGTCAATTGAAAATGCTACTCAAACAAATGAGTACGCACGGAAGCACATTGAGGCAACACCAAACAAAAATTGGTACCCAACCAATGCAGAGGAAATCAAGGCTTTTCCAGTTTATAAATTGTCGTGTGTTCTACAACCCCCTACCCAAGACATGTACTGATACAAAGATAAATTGTTCCATCTGTCAATTATTAAAATGAAATTTAGTCCTACAAGATATGAAAATTTGATGAAATATTTTCATGTTCCCGACACTTTCAGAAATTTTGTGAATATAATATAAAATTGGGAAAAAAATAACAAAATGCATATCATTGTGTAGCTAATTTTATTTGGAACAAAATGTGAAAATTTCATGGATTTATCTTGGATATTAACAGAGAAATGAAGGTAGGACTGACTGCATGTGCATGATGTTAACAAAATTTTCTAATTAGATAAAATACCTCTGGGGCACATGCAGCTATACATAGATAAATGATGCTGGGGCATTATCAGCAGTGATACTGATAAAGTGTTGGGGCTGAATGAGTTAACTGAATCAAGAAAATTTGTTATTCTACTTTGTATGTGATAAAAGACACCTAATATTAAATTCCTCTCAAGTTTGAGCCTATAAAACTTGCTTAGCCTTCGTCACTTCCAAGTCAGAAGGGTGAGTGGTCATATATATGTGTATTAGGCGGTATCAATTTTGTCTGTTTCTATGATAATTTGGGGCCCGGGTGGCTCAATGAGTTAGGTAGTTGGATTACCTAACAACTCATACAAGCCTACCACCAATACAGCGTGGGTTCGCACCCAGCTTTGTAAATTACAAAAAAAGAGTGCATTCGACTCGCAGCTGCAAGTGATGTTTACCAGTTACTTGCCCATGCTCGGTGGTTCTCTCCGGGTACTCCGGCTTCTTCCACCACTAAAACTGGTCGCCATGATATAGCTGAAATATTGCTGAAAGTGGCGTTAAAACACCAAAAATCAATCAAACGTCACTTCCAAGCAAGGAGAGTGAGTGGTCATATATATGTGTATTAGAGGGTATCAATTTTGTCTTTGTTTCTATGATCTTCTGATTTTAGAACAGTTCTAATGACATGGTATGTTTGGTTTTCATTTCATAATCTGAACAACTTTTTTTCATCATTAGACAGCTTCGAGTGTGCCTATCATCTCTACCAAACAAACCTGCTCAGCAGCTATTTCTAGTGCCCCAATTTCTCGAGGACGTATTCCAGATCTTCTCTTTGTATCAGGTGTTGTAGATGATTGCCTGTTCCAATTGATGGACAATTCATGATTTGACTGGAAAAAAAAATTAACAATGTAAAAGAATATCTATTATTTGTTGCCTTACCAAGGGATACAGGATTTTAGAAAATCTAGTACTTTCATTATCTGGTGTTGTACTTCCTGATATGAAGTTATCTCACAAATTAGAGATTTCTATCAAGGGAAATAACTGAGATAATGATTGTAAACTCCATCGTTACTAGTAATATGTCTTCATAGTTTGGAGAATACAGCTGTATTAAGTGTATCTTATTTTGTATATCCTTATATGAAGTTGGTTTACAATATATTCTTCGTAGTATAAAGAAAATACAGCTGTACATATTGATAAAAGATACCTCAATAAGTTTATTATATAAGAAGATATATGCTCCATCTTTACAACAAGAAGATAATTTACTGTAGGACAATCTGTGTTAGTGGTAGACGATCACCACGTCACATTTTGTGAATATAACGGCAGTGTGGCGAGGATAACTTACTGTAGGACTATATGCTCCATCTTTACAAGTAGATAACTTACTGTAGGACTATATGCTCCATCTTTACAACAAGTAGATATCTTACTGTAGGACTATATGCTCCATCCTTACAAGAAGATAACTTACTGTAGGACTATATACTCCATCCTTACAAGAAGAAGATAACTTACTGTAGGACTATATGCTCCATCTTTACAACAAGAAGATAACTTACTGTAGGACTATATACTCCATCTTTACAACAAGAAGATAACTTACTGTAGGACTATATACTCCATCTTTACAACAAGAAGATAACTTACTGTAGGACTATATACTCCATCTTTACAACAAGAAGATAACTTACTGTAGGACTATATACTCCATCTTTACAAGTAGATAACCTACTGTAGGACTATATACTCCATCTTTACAACAAGTAGATATCTTACTGTAGGACTATATGCTCCATCCTTACAAGAAGATAACTTACTGTAGGACTATATACTCCATCCTTACAAGAAGAAGATAACTTACTGTAGGACTATATGCTCCATCTTTACAACAAGAAGATAACTTACTGTAGGACTATATACTCCATCTTTACAACAAGAAGATAACTTGCTGTAGGACTATATACTCCATCTTTACAACAAGAAGATAACTTACTGTAGGACTATATACTCCATCTTTACAACAAGAAGATAACTTACTGTAGGACTATATACTCCATCTTTACAAGTAGATAACCTACTGTAGGACTATATACTCCATCTTTACAACAAGAAGATAACTTACTGTAGGACTATATGCTCCATCTTTACAACAAGAAGATAACTTACTGTAGGACTATATACTCCATCTTTACAACAAGAAGATAACTTACTGTAGGACTATATACTCCATCTTTACAACAAGAAGATAACTTACTGTAGGACTATATACTCCATCTTTACAACAAGTAGATAACTTACTGTAGGACTATATACTCCATCTTTACAAGTAGATAACTTACTGTAGGACTATATACTCCATATTTACAACAAGAAGATAACTTACTGTAGGACTATATACTCCATCTTTACAACAAGAAGATAACTTACTGTAGGACTATATACTCCATCTTTACAAGAAGATAACTTACTGTAGGACTATATGCTCCATCTTTACAGCAAGAAGATAACTTACTGTAGGACTATATACTCCATCTTTACAACAAGAAGATAACTTACTGTAGGACTATATACTCCATCTTTACAACAAGAAGATAACTTACTGTAGGACTATATACTCCATCTTTACAACAAGAAGATAACTTACTGTAGGACTATATACTCCATCTTTACAAGAAGACAACTTACTGTAGGACTATATGCTCCATCTTTACAACAAGAAGATAACTTACTGTAGGACTATATACTCCATCTTTACAACAAGAAGATAACTTACTGTAGGACTATATGCTCCATCTTTACAACAAGATAACTTACTGTAGGACTATATACTCCATCTTTACAATAAGAAGATAACTTACTATAGGACTATATGCTCCATCTTTACAACAAGAAGATAACTTACTGTAGGACTATATACTCCATCTTTACAACAAGAAGATAACTTACTGTAGGACTATATACTCCATCTTTACAACAAGAAGATAACTTACTGTAGGACTATATACTCCATCTTTACAACAAGAAGATAACTTACTGTAGGACTATATACTCCATCTTTACAAGAAGATAACTTACTGTAGGACTATATGCTCCATCTTTACAACAAGAAGATAACTTACTGTAGGACTATATACTCCATCTTTACAACAAGAATATAACTTACTGTAGGACTATATACTCCATCATTACAACAAGAAGATAACTTACTGTAGGACTATATACTCCATCTTTACAACAAGAAGATAGCTTACTGTAGGACTATATACTCCATCTTTACAAGAAGATAACTTACTGTAGGACTATATGCTCCATCTTTACAACAAGAAGATAACTTACTGTAGGACTATATACTCCATCTTTACAACAAGAAGATAACTTACTGTAGGACTATATGCTCCATCTTTACAACAAGAAGATAACTTACTGTAGGACTATATACTCCATCTTTACAACAAGAAGATAACTTACTGTAGGACTACATGCTCCATCTTTACAAGAAGATAACTTACTGTAGGACTATATGCTCCATCTTTACAAGTAGATAACTTACTGTAGGACTATATACTCCATCTTTACAAGTAGATAACTTACTGTAGGACTACATGCTCCATCTTTACTTATGTTATGTTCTTCATAGTGTGGAGCATACAATTGTCTGATCTGTTTTTGTACATCCTGATAGAAAGCAGCTTCCCAAAACTGGAGATTTCCCCAAACAGCATGTTCCTGTACACATGTGTAGGCAAACTGAATCACTCCTGTACATAATTTCTGTAAGAAAAAGACTATTTTAATCTAATTTGGTTTTATCTTATTTCTTGTAGACTTGTCATTATACATCTGTAGTTGGAACATTTAAAAGAAACATATTGGACCCAGTAATAATGTACCATAATACTCTATTTCTAAATATAAATCCTCTCATCAATCAAAGACTTTCCAATTGACATTTGGCATTAAGAAGAGTTTGAAGATACCAAAGGGGTAATCAGAATCCGTATATAGAAGAAGAACAGACATCACAATGGCCAAAAGAAAAAGTACAAAAGGACAAACAACGATCTACAAAACATACACATACAACTAAAGATCGAGTAACACGTACCCCACTAAAAACCGATGGTGAACTCAGGTGCTTCGGAAGGGTATGCAGTTCCTGCTTCACTAGTCACACCCGTCATGAACGAGGAAAGGACTTGGAAGTGTTTACGACAAGTGGAACATATCCGTGGTCATTTGTGACACAGATATTCCATAACGTCTTAAAGATATACATTATGTCAAATGACGTGGTTTCATGCATGATTTTATATGTAATAAATACCACTCAGATTTCTAATTCAGCATTTCATGTTAACTTCATTATTATGTATTAATCCTTTGTGAAACATTAAAACATGTACAGTGAATCCTGTATATACCGAACCTTGAATAAAATAGAATCCTGTATATACCGAACCTTGAATAAAATAGAATCCTGTATATACCGAACCTTGAATAAAATAGAATCCTGTATATACCAAACCTTGAATAAAATAGAATCCTGTATATACCGAACCTTGAATAAAATAGAATCCTGTATAAACCGAACTTTAAAGATTTCCAAATGTAGGAAATCTTTGTTAAATTACCCTGTATAAACTGAACACCTGTCTATTCCCAACACAAAAGCCGGTCCCAAGGAGGTTCCATTTAAACAGGTTTATCTATATTTCTATCCACTAGATACATATAAAAGCTCAACACTTACCCGACAGAAAGAGGTGGCCAGTTGTAAAATAGCTGCAGCAATGCCATTCTCATCCATACTGGAATCATTCTGTAAAATAATATGACAAAAATAAAATAAACAGCCAAGGGTGTTACCCGTAATAAAGACATGATTTCTGAAAGGTGATACAGAGTATAGTGGTTTTTAGTGCAGACTTATCTTCTTACCCACAAAACTGTGCACATTTGAGGGTTTACTGCATACTAGAACATATACTTGTGTAGTCTTATTATATTTTATATTAGGATGAAAAGTGTTTACTGAACAATAAATTAATTTTAGAGTCACATGTCATTTTATACGTGTTTTGATTGGTTTAAAAAGTTGAGGATTTTTGGCAATGAACGGAATCTAAAAATAGACGTCGTTCTCAAGGCATCGCGTCCCGTTGTCATCAGGTGATTTTCTTTAAATGAGGCATCTTTGAGGTTATTTAAATTTATTTCCGATTATTTGCCTTATTTTGAAAAAATAAATATATTTTTCAATATCATAACAAAAAAAGTTTGATTTAATTTATAAAGATTGATCGAAATTATTTGTTCAGTTCATTCGAAATAACGTCAATCAGGTTATTTCTGGATGAACCGAACAAAAATTGCGATCAATCCTTAATTAACAGCCAAAAATTCAAGTGATTAACATTAAATGTATATGATATCTCTGTCATAGGTTTTGCAGCATTAAAAATCTTTGGATCCATGTGACTGCATTTATTCACAACTTTTCAACAAAATATCTCTAGAGCACAAATCTACAATATTTTGGAAGAAAATATTTTTTAAAAACTTTGCACAAATGAAGAAATATAGATTATTACATGGCATTTTTCATATCATACCCTTTATCAGCCCTAGGTCATGATATCAGCCCAAGAGCCGATAGGCTCAAGGGATGGTACATGAACCAGGGCTGGTTAAAGGGTATGGTATGAAAAATGACATGTTATGATTTGTTTATCATATACTTCAACAGAGGAAATAACTGATTTGTACCAAAATGTTTAGTCATTTTTGGCTAGAATTAAATACATAGTTATAGAACAAGAAATTGATTGTTTTAATACGCAAATCCAATAAATGCACCATTTTTTAGCACTTTCAATATCGTAAGAGAGAAAATTGGCAGTTAATAATTTTCTGTGCAAATATTCAATAAAACAGTTAAGTCTGCAATGATTGTAAACACCGTTTTCCGGAAATTCACGAAAAAGTGAACTTACGAACATTGACAGAAAGACATGTGATAACATTCCAGAAGCAGTTAATAAACTTGCTTTATCAGCCCGCTTGTGAAACTGGTTGCAATAAACATGATTCGTCTTACTATTTTAAACAAAACTGAAAGTTTTATTACAGGGTAAAATTTTTGCTTTATTATCTACAAGTATATGATAAATACCTGTAAAGCACAGTTTAGAAGTTTGACGACCAGATCAAACTGTTGATGTTCTAACATAGCCCTGTTACTACGTATGTGATAACTTAGTTCCTGTGTTAAAGCAGTCCTCGCTACTCTACTTTTCAATGCTCTCAACACAGCTGGAAATATCTGTAAGAAATATATTTTGATTGAATGTCTGATAGATTGTTGTTTAACATCAATAAAAACATAGATATCAAATATAGTGCACACGACACGTTTCTGGAATAACCTTCTTCAGGTACGCTAAAAATTGAAAGATTGGAAAGCCAAATAATTTAAAGTTTTGGGAGCAGTGAGTAAGTGAGCAGTATTTGATCTAAATGGTAAAAGGTGACACATGGCTGAGCCTATGGATGCATGTTGTTAAATGACATAAGTAGAAGATAACGGGAAGAGGCAAACATTTTATCTTGTACTGGTGGAACAAAAATTATACTTCCACCAGTTTACATTAGCCAGACTACGACATCAGAATTTTATATATTTCATGTGATTTCATGAACATTGCAGACATTTAATATTCAATTTGCCAGACACAAAAAATTCCAAGCCTCTGGTTGTTCTTTTCAGATAAGAGCATTCATTGTGGAAGAAAATTCTATGAATGGAGGTAGTGATAAAAACTTCATTAAATTCAGTAAGTTATGAATTTTTGTGAAACATTTATGTATCATCTCTGTTTAACAGAACCTTTTATTCAATGATTAAGAAACATGCATCCTATTGTGTTTTTAAGTTCAAAACTCAGAACAAAATCTTATCTAAATGTGGGTTAGGGGTTAGGAGTTAGGGGTTATGGTGTTTAAAGCCACTTTCAACAATATTTCAGATATATTGTGGTCGTCAGTTTTATTGCTTGAGGAAACTGGAGTATTCAGAGAAAACCATTGACCTGCAACAAGTCACTGACCAACTTTATCACATAATGTTGTATCGAGTACATGAGCTCACAGGATTTGAACTCACAACTTTAATGGTGATAGGCACATACGATCACGACCACGATGCCCCCTATCTAAATGTGTCTTTTTATACTGACTGTCAGATAGAAAATAATAAAAACATGTTGTTTTTTTCCTTAATGCACTATATGTACATTTGTATATTGTTTCTTGTAAATTATTCATTAAGTTGATCAAAACTTACAATTCTACCATCAAAACTTACAATTCTACCATCAAAACTTACAATTCTACCATCAACACTTACAATTCTACCATCAAAACTTACAATTCTACCATTAACACTTACAATTCTACCATCAAAACTTACAATTCTACCATCAACACTTACAATTCTACCATCAAACTTACAATTCTACCATCAAAACTTACAATTCTACCTTCAAAACTTACAATTCTACCTTCAAAACTTACAATTCTACCATAAAAACTTACAATTCTACCATAAAAACTTACAATTCTACCTTCAAAACTTACAATTCTACCATTAACACTTACAATTCTACCATCAAACTTACAATTCTACCATAAAAACTTACAATTCTACCTTCAAAACTTACAATTCTACCTTCAAAACTTACAATTCTACCATAAAAACTTACAATTCTACCATAAAAACTTACAATTCTACCTTCAAAACTTACAATTCTACCTTCAAAACTTACAATTCTACCATCAAAAATTACAATTCTTACAATTCTACCATCAAAACTTACAATTCTATCTTCAAAACTTACAATTCTATCTTCAAAACTTACAATTCTACCTTCAAAACTTACAATTCTACCATCAAAACTTACAATTCTACCATCAAAACTTACAATTCTACCATCAACACTTACAATTCTACCATCAAAACTTACAATTCTACCATCAAAACTTACAATTCTACCATTAACACTTACAATTCTACCATCAAAACTTACAATTCTACCATCAACACTTACAATTCTACCATCAAACTTACAATTCTACCATAAAAACTTACAATTCTACCTTCAAAACTTACAATTCTACCTTCAAAACTTACAATTCTACCATAAAAACTTACAATTCTACCATAAAAACTTACAATTCTACCTTCAAAACTTACAATTCTACCTTCAAAACTTACAATTCTACCATCAAAACTTACAATTCTTACAATTCTACCATCAAAACTTACAATTCTATCTTCAAAACTTACAATTCTATCTTCAATACTTATAATTCTACCTTCAAAACTTACAATTCTACCATCTGAAATCTTGTTTTCAAAGATAAAGTTAACACAATTTCTGAGAACTTCCAATCGTCTAGCATTATTGTCAACAATTCTTTGTCTCTCCATCAGTGTAGTAGCTGGCGGTCCTATAGGTACAATTCGAAATTGCTGGGGTCTCATGTTGGTCAATCTTAAATGAACACAAAATGGTTGTATAGCATATTACATTCAACTACAGAAAATTTAAATAAAGAGCTGCACCATATGTGCATGATATGACTGTATAAAGCCATATAACTCTCAACAAAGGTGAAAATCGTAGAAAAGTATTGTTTGTTTTTTTGTTTGATGGTGTTTAACGCCACTTTCAACAATATTTCAATTATATCGTAGAGGTCAGTTTTATTGGTGGAGGAAACCGGACAACCTGGAGAAAACCACCGACCTGCCGCAAGTCACTGACAAACTTTATCACATAATGTTGTACACCTCGCTCTGATCGAGATTCGAACTCATAACATCAGTGGTGATAGGCACTGATTGCATAGGTAGTTGTAAATCCAACTACCATACGATCACGGCCATGATGGCCCCCCGTCAAAAAGTAAACATATTTACACATGTGAATCAAAGAATTGTATGTGGTATTCTATATAATATTGTAATAAATGGACAATACGATGTTTGTGACAATGAACTTAATATAATGTTTATCATGCTTATTATATACTATTTATTATAGGAATATTGGTGAACGGTCGATTAGTTGAGCTCAAACAGTTGAAATACACAAATCATGTTTAACCTTGTATAAACTTTATTTTCATAATTATTGAAGTATTGCACATTTGTTTTATTTAAATTACACAAAAGTAAAATAAATGAGTTTGTGAGTGAGTGGTTGCTGCTAAATGGCAGGTGAGAAATTCTTCAGATATATCATGGGAAGAACAATTTTCTTTTTGATGAAATGATGATGATGTCTGTTTTGTACTAAAGCAACATGTAAAATTGGATTTGTATAGTGTTATCTCACCGAAACAACAGTTCACGTGTAGACATGTCGCTTAGCTCTGAACATTATCCTAACTTCAAGCCATCTAGTCTTCATCCTTACTCCTTAATACTGCATGCTTAGCAGAGAAGTAGTAAATATCATCAAACCCACAGTCTACCTTACTCCAGGTAGGCAGTACTGGCCATTACCTTAGTCCGGCAGTACTGGCCATGTTTACAAATTACAAACTATATCTATTTAAGCAGATTCCACTTACTTGGATTTCAGATTGTTCTTGGCAATTCCTTCTTCTATAACCTCCTGTACATGTAACCAGTCTAAATATGGAAACTGAGGTTGATGTATCCGACTGTATGCTCCTTCTGTAGGCTTTGGCACTTTCTGGACGTAAGGCTGAGGGTTAGGATTTTCCTAGAAAAAAGTCTTCAGTGTAAGACATTGGTTGATATCTCCTCACCCTACTGTTATAATAGAAGCTAATAAAGAGTTATTTATGTTATATGATATAATGTGGGCTAGCTAAGAGCTTTGGCTGTTTTCATAAATAGTGCTTATGCATATAAACCATTTTTCATTAAACATAACCAGAAGCTCTGTGAAACTCCTCATCAAGAATATTTTACTGCCAATTTTTTATTTACTGTAAAGCAGCCATGTTGGTTAGTTGGCAGAATCATTGAATGCAAATTAGCCTAGTGTTTTCATACAAGAATATCCTCAAATACGTTTTTGTTAAAATGGGCCAAAATTACATATCAAGCAAGTCAAAATTACAAATATTAGCAGAAAACTACACCTTAGATTTCAGTTCAATTTAGTTTAAAATGTAACATTTAGCCCTTTTGAGAAAATTTCTATTTTTAGTAACAGCAGCCATCTTGAATGGAGATCAGGGTTGACAGACACAAATTTCGAAGGGGCCACATAAGGATCATCCCAGCCAAATTTGGTTTACTTTGGTTCTGCATTTTCAGCGGAAAAGATTTAAATATGATCTTTTGTCAAAATATACCTAATGTGCATAATTGGTATAAATCGACTGAAAGAAATTTTTTTTTAAAAAAGCCTGTCATATATGTTAAACTACTCATTGCCATGTACTTGTAGCTACATTTAAATTTGAACTCATTTTGATTTATATTACAACAGAAATAGACAATTGAAGAAATTTCCATTTTTAGTAACAGCATCCCTCTTCAATTGAGGAAGGTGATGTCGGACACAGTTTTGAAAGGGACCCACCCAGGACCATCCCTGCCAGGTTTGATTTAATTTGGTTCAGTGTTTTCAAAGGAGAAGATTCAAATGTGAAAGTCTATGGCGGTCGACAGAAGTGACAGAAAAAGCTCACATGGCCTTTAGCCAGGTGAGCTTAAAATCAGGCACAGCAAGTTAGCAAAGGCTTCCTCCTGCACCCGTTATACTGCAATCAAATTTAACTTGAAAAACCATAAGTGATAGAAGAAATCATTCCAAAGAAAAAATGCATCAAACATGTCAAGATTAGATGAAAAACATAAATTGTGTATACTTTCAAATATGTGAAATTTCAGAATATAAGGTACCATTTAGACCCCTTTTCGAAATATAATAGCTAAATATTTTTTTATGGCCCATCAATAACCATCAAGATTATCATTTTGCGAGAAACTGAATTAAAACTTTTGCAGTTGTAATAAAATGGATATATTGTACTTACACAATGACAATATATCTTTGGTTTATAACAGGTTATATAAGATACTTACATTAGTATACAATTGTTTAGCCAAATCTTTTATATTCTCCATCATTTTATTAGGATCAGATCTTTCTTCACCTAACAGATCTTGTATATTTGCATAGATCTGGAAATAAATTATCTTTTTATAGCAGGTTATTTAACACGGATGTATCAGATTGATAGATTGATTTTTTGGTGTTTTAACGCCACTTTCAGCAATATCTCAGTTATATCATGGCGACCACTTTTAGTGGTGGAGGAAGCTGTGGTACCCGGAGAGAACCACCGATCCTGGGCAAGCAACTGGCATACATTATCACTTGCGGCTGCGAGTCGAGTGCACCCTTTTTTGTAAATTACAAAGCTAGGCACAAACCCACGCCGTATTGGTGATAGGCTTGTATGAGCTGTTAGATCCAACGACCTAACTCATTGAGCCATCCGGGCCCCCGGATGTTTCTGATTGTGAATTCAACGTAGAAGAAAATCCAAACAAAACTCAGGTAATAAAAAGTTTAGGAACAACACCTTTCTTCCTGTTTTTCATTTTACAAGTACAATGAAAGTAAAATCTTTAATTGTCAACTGTTATTTTCATCTCCTTTTACTTTTTGGAAATAAATAAAATAAAGTTTCAATTGTTGACATGTAACTATGGAATCAATTACATAAAATATACATAAGTATCACATTATACATGTCAGTGACTTGCAACAGGTCGGTGGTTTTCTCTGGGTACTCCGGTTTCCTCCATCAATAAAACTGACCGCAACGATATAACTGAAATATTTTTGAAAGTGACATTAAACACTATAAACGCCTACATTATACTATAGTGAGACATGACAAGTGTAAAGATTTTTTTCTAAGAATTTTAAACATTTGCATTTCATTAACAATAACACATGATTCTTATTTATTGAAGGTTACATTTATCTATTTTATATATTCAACAAGGGCAACGCAAAGCGTAACATATCCCCTCGCCTAAAAATTTGACCCAGTGACCTTGACCTTTTACCTTGAAAATCAATAGGGTTCCAGATTCTCTTAAGGACTAAGTATGGACCAAGCTTGGTCAAAATCCATTGAAGGATGTTGATTCTAGAGTGTTCACAAGGATGTTACGGAAGGACGGACGGACGGACAGACGGACGGACAGACGGACGGACAGACGGACGGTCGCATTACTATATCCCTTCGCAACTTCATTGGCGAGGGGATAAAAATCCCTACAAAGCTAGAAAAACATTACTACATAAAACAAGCAAAGGCAAAATAGAGTAAAAAACTGTTTCACTGTAAATCTAATGAAAATAAATTACCTCATCAAAAATATCACAGACACGATATGGTGGACCTCTCTCTGCTACAAATCCACCAAAAGCCATACAATCTAATACCCTGACTAGAAAGTCATCTTCTATAAATCCTCTGTGGCTAAGAAAATTTGCCTGAAATAAAAATATTGATTTAATAATGAGACGTTAGTCGAAAAAAGCAAAGTAATGCTCCAACTTTTTTTTAAATAATAAATAGGTCTTTCATTTACCTTTATTTATAAATGTTACTGTCTAAACAAGCAAGTAAACATTTACATTACAATATAAAATACTTTTACATGATCAACACTGTAAACAAATCCAATCTATGATTAAACAAATCATAAACAAGACAACAGACAAGGCCAATCTATGATTAAACAAACCATAAACAAGACAACAGACAAGGCCAATCTATGATTAAACAAACCATAAACAAGACCAATCTATGATTAAACAAACCATAAACAAGACCAATCTATGATTAAACAAACCATAAACAAGCCCAATCTATGATTAAACAAACCATAAACAAGACCAATCTATGATTAAACAAACCATAAACAAGCCCAATCTATGATTAAACAAACCATAAACAAGCCCAATCTATGATTAAACAAACCATAAACAAGCCCAATCTATGATTAAACAAACCATAAACAAGCCCAATCTATGATTAAACAAACCATAAACAAGACCAATCTATGATTAAACAAACCATAAACAAGACCAATCTATGATTAAACAAACCATAAACAAGCCCAATCTATGATTAAACAAACCATAAACAAGCCCAATCTATGATTAAACAAACCATAAACAAGACCAATCTATGATTAAACAAACCATAAACAAGCCCAATCTATGATTAAACAAACCATAAACAAGCCCAATCTATGATTAAACAAACCATAAACAAGACCAATCTATGATTAAACAAACCATAAACAAGCCCAATCTATGATTAAACAAACCATAAACAAGCCCAATCTATGATTAAACAAACCATAAACAAGACCAATCTATGATTAAACAAAACATAAACAAGACCAATCTATGATCAAACAAACCATAAACAAGACCAATCTATGATTAAGCAAACCATAAACAAGCCCAATCTATGATTAAACAAACCATAAACAAGCCCAATCTATGATTAAACAAACCATAAACAAGGCCAATCTATGATTAAACAAACCATAAACAAGCCCAATCTATGATTAAACAAACCATAAACAAGCCCAATCTATGATTAAACAAACCATAAACAAGACCAATCTATGATTAAACAAACCATAAACAAGACCAATATATGATCAAACAAACCACAAACAAGACCAATCTATGATCAAGCAAACCATAAACAAGCCCAATCTATGATTAAACAAACTATAAACAAGCCCAATCTATGATTAAACAAACCATAAACAAGCCCAATCTATGATTAAACAAACCATAAACAAGCCCAATCTATGATTAAACAAACTATAAACAAGACCAATCTATGATTAAACAAACTATAAACAAGCCCAATCTATGATTAAACAAACCATAAACAAGCCCAATCTATGATTAAACAAACCATAAACAAGACCAATCTATGATTAAACAAACCATAAACAAGACCAATCTATGATTAAACAAACCATAAACAAGCCCAATCTATGATTAAACAAACCATAAACAAGCCCAATCTATGATTAAACAAACCATAAACAAGCCCAATCTATGATTAAACAAACCATAAACAAGACCAATCTATGATTAAGCAAACCATAAACAAGCCCAATCTATGATTAAACAAACTATAAACAAGCCCAATCTATGATTAAACAAACCATAAACAAGCCCAATCTATGATTAAACAAACCATAAACAAGCCCAATCTATGATTAAACAAACTATAAACAAGACCAATCTATGATTAAACAAACTATAAACAAGATCAATCTATGATAAACAAACTGATGAATCGTAATATTAACAAAAAACTTGTAGATATCAAATTTGTCGCCACAGTTCTGGAATAACCTTGATCAGGTACACACAAATGCAAAAGAATGGAAAGCCAAACAATTTACAAAAATTAGGGGAGCAAGAAAACCAATGGGCCTAAACAGGATAGACAAAATAGACTAAGGTTAGCCATGTTTGAGGGAGGAGAAACTTAGTTTAATAGTAATTGCATTATTTAGAAACTGTAAATTTATGCAACTATTTGTTTTACATCATCTTTATTTTTTTTACTTATTCCAAATGTTTGGCATTGTATATAGATTTTGATATCAATTAAGTCTACTCATTAGATCTCTATTTCTACTTTGCACTTCTTAATTGTGAAAATGGTAATGCTGGGCAATGGCAATTCAAGTCATTTTTAGACAGACATGAAAACAAGAAGCCTTACATCATTAATTGCATCATTTGATAAATCATAAAAGTTTTCAATCTATAAGCTTTAATTTTTTTGTATAAGAAATATATTTCAATGATGTGTTAGTCATCTGATCACCATATAAATAAATAATTACCTTATGAAATGTGATGAAAGGCTCCGGATGAATACGAATAACTGTCAAACAGGTTCTGTAGCCAGTTAACAGCTCAGCAAATAAACGAATGAATACTGCACGTATTTCCTTGTCCTAAAAAAAATAAAAACTAGATGAAATGTTGAAATCTTATAGAGGACCTTCCATAGATGTTTCCTGTACAATGTTGCTTTATTTAGCCTAGTGGTTCCAGAGGAGAAGATTTTTAAAAACTGACAAGTTTAAATCTGACATATATAAAGCCTTCTTCGTGAATAGTATTGATAGCAAAATAATTTCCTCAGCAATAAAGCAAAACAATATCATACCTTCATTTCAAGATTTGTCTGTTTCTTCTGTGGAGGTGGTGGAAAAGCCATATCAGCATTAAACAATTCAATATTCAAAATCTGTAATACCAAATGCATAAAAATAAATATAGATTTCCTGATAAGACAGCATTCAATAAGTTACATATATGATATACAATACAGGAAAGCAGATAAGAAAGCTAGGAATCAATTGCTGAAAATAAATCTATAGTTTATTTTGTTTTCCTATAACACATTCTTCATAAGACATTTCAAATTGAGTTAAGAATAAAACATTTAATATTAAGAGAACACTACATGTATTTGTCAAATATAATGCTATACTGAAAGTTGAATTAACAAACAAATAGGATAAAGAGGATCAAGATATACAAGATTGCTACACGTAGCCATATGTCCTCTGCCGCAATAGAAAGAGGTGTAAAATGAGTATGTTATCCATGTGATATATTAATATCAGAAAAGGTATCCCTTCTACTGTGTTTTCAAAATTCAAAAGTCTGAATATCAGCCCTTGAAGAAGACGGAAAAGCAATGGCATTAGATGTAAAAGGTTGATTACTTCTTCTTGAAAATGTCAGATCAGAAATAAATGGTTTGATGCCTTTCACAAACGAACTTTTGTTAAGTGTGTGAAAATCCATGGAATGGTTTATAAAGAGTTGTGCTTACATGAGTCATGGGCAGACGAACAAGGTGAATGTAGTCATAAGTATGTACACGTAGGCAGATGAAACATAAACTATGTTACACTATGTATAAAATAGTCAAAGTCCCATAACTCATACAAAATTTGTGGAATTAAAATGGTGCCTAAGCAGGCTCAACTACATGTCATAATAAACAATCCTACTAAATATGAACACATTCTGTCATATGGTTTCAGAGGAGTTGCGTTTACGAGATCTTACTATGTTACACAGTTGATAAAATAGTCAAAGTTCCATAACTCCTACAAATTTTGTGGAATCATAATGAAGGCACAGCAGGCTCATCTATATATCATGACAAACAATCCTACAAATTATGAACCAATTCCATCTTATGGTTTCAGATGAGTTGCTTTAACAAAGTATCACGGACGAATGGAGACCATTAGGCATTATCAAGTCCCTCCGTCATGGGGCGACCGGTGACAAAAATAATTATCATGCTATAGAGTATGAATACAGAAATAGCATTCCAACAGTATAAGTTGAATCAGGACAGTAGACAGTAGACAGAATAAATCAATACAATAGCATTCCAATATTTAAAGGGGCCATCAGTGCCTGAGTTCGAACCCTGTTCATAGCAACGTGTACTCAATACAACATTATGTGATCAAGTTTGTCAGTGACTTGCGGCAGGTCAGTGGTTTTCTCTGTGTACCCTGCTTTCCTCCATCAATAAAACTGACCACCAGGATATAACTTAAATATTGTTAAAAGTGGCGTTTAACACTATAAACCAAATCAAACCAAACCAACATTAAAGAGGATGTATCGGCCAGTAACAATGTCATAGTAGAATCAGTGAAGAGATCTAGTCTATTATAAAGAAGAAAAACTCAAAAATTCCACAGATAGAAAGTATGAATAAAGCATCATTTTTCAATGAACTAGGAACATATCTTTTGGGAGCCTCCTACTTCATTTGAGAAAACAATTATGCAGATGTACTTTTAGCAGATATTCATGCGACTGACATAGATGTTAATTCATACACTCTTATTTCAAGAAAGAGATGTTGTCATTTACATTATAACCTCCTGCTATTTCAGGGAGTAACACGATATATGAATCTTTCAAGATTATTATAGTAACGAATACCAAGTCAAAGAGAACAATATGAAACATTAAATCTTTGTAACAATGTACTGTTAGTAAATGTCATTATATGTACTTGCCTCATACATCTATTGGTAAATTAAAAAGGTAAAATAAAAGTAAACACCTCTCAATCTGACAATTTAACAAGAACAAATACCAAGTTTTGTTTAATATAAATGTATGACTATTTAGATACTTTGTTTCTGATGTAAGACAATCTCCTCATTATTATAAGATATTTGATAAACATAAGGTTATTTAGTAATCATAGCGGTCTGGCGTGGCAGTGATCGTACGATTGTTGGATTTACAGCTACAGTCAAACCTGCTTTAGTCACCACCTCTATTCAGCAATAACTTGTATGTGACCGTAATTTTTATTTCCCTTTACAGTGCATTTCATACCAATTAAACCTGTATTACGCGATTACCTGTTTTAAGTGACTATATTTCTCTATTCCCTTGGATGGTCACATAAGTCAGGTTTGACTGTATATATACAATTAATGCTCGTTATTACTAAAAGTTGTGTGTTTGATGGAATCCTGTGGGGAGGTGTGCTTCATACAAATTTACTGCATAAAGTTTTCAGTGATTTGTGGCAGGTCTGTGATTAAGCTTGGTTTCCTTCACCTATAGAACTGACCTCCATGAAATAACTGAAATATTGTTGACAGTGGTGTTAAACACCAATACCCCAACAACCCTATTAAAAGTGAAATTTATTACAAAAATTCTTAAAGAGACATGTTTCAGAATAATTCATTCATAATTCTGACATTTTTTGTATACCTAAATCTAATCTTTTTAATATAAGCAAAACATACACAGTATTATTATATATTACAGATAAAATGGTTAAGACCCAGAACAATTATTTCCAAGTCTACAGCACACATTTTTTCTGTGCACTGTTTTTTTTTTACCAGATGAAGTGATTTTTTGGTCCGACTGAGTATTGGTTCAGGAATCATAGGAATATTCACACATTCTGGTATCTTTATGCTGCCACCATCCAAATCTACGATGATAACATCCAACTGAAAAATCAATTATCACATTAATGCCAATTAACCTTTACATAATTTATGTAAAACGTGACTGTATTTTTGCTGGTTGTGTTGCACTCCAAATCCTCACCAATATTTTCATCGCCTGGCATTTCTGGTATTTATCGGATGAAATATATTGATTATTTCACAACCAAAATGCTATATTATTATGTTAGACCCAGAAGTGACAAATTGAAAGAGAAAAACTTAATAAATTGGGACAGATTTCAATTTCATTTGGCTGACATCTAGAATCTTTATGCACATCTATCAACAATGATAAAGTTCTTGCAAAAATACAAAACAGTGTCAAATTTGTCTAAGACTGGATCACTGACCTATTAGAAAGGTAAATACAAAACAGTGTCAAATTTGTTTAAGACTGGATCACAGACCTATTATAAAGGTAAATACAAAACAGTCAAATTTGTTCAAGACTGGATCACAGACCTATTATAAAGGTAAATACAAAACAGGGTCAAATTTGTCTAAGACTGGATCACAGACCTATTATAAAGGTAAATACAAAACAGAGTCAAATTTGTCTAAGACTGGATCACAGACCTATTAGAAAGGTAAATACAAAACAGTGTCAAATTTGTCTAAGACTGGATCACAGACCTATTAGAAAGGTAAATACAAAACAGTGTCAAATTTGTCTAAGACTGGATCACTGACCTATTATAAAGGTAAATACAAAACAGTGTCAAATTTGTCTAAGACTGGAGCACTGACCTATTAGAAAGGTAAATACAAAACAGTGTCAAATTTGTCTAAGACTGGATCACTGACCTATTATAAAGATAAATACAAAACAGAGTCAAATTTGTTTAAGACTGGATCACAGACCTATTAGAAAGGTAAATACAAAACAGTGTCAAATTTGTTTAAGACTGGATCACAGACCTATTAGAAAGGTAAATACAAAACAGTGTCAAATTTGTTTAAGACTGGATCACAGACCTATTAGAAAGGTAAATACAAAACAGTGTCAAATTTGTTTAAGACTGGATCACTGACCTATTAGAAAGGTAAATACAAAACAGTGTCAAATTTATCTAAGACTGGATCACAGACCTATTAGAAAGGTAAATACAAAACAGTGTCAAATTTATCTAAGACTAGATCACAGACCTATTATAAAGGTAAATACAAAACAGTCAAATTTGTTTAAGACTGGATCACAGACCTATTAGAAAGGTAAATACAAAACAGTGTCAAATTTGTCTAAGACTGGAGCACTGACCTATTATAAAGGTAAATACAAAACAGTGTCAAATTTGTCTAAGACTGGAGCACTGACCTATTAGAAAGGTAAATACAAAACAGTGTCAAATTTATCTAAGACTGGATCACAGACCTATTATAAAGGTAAATACAAAACAGTCAAATTTGTTTAAGACTGGATCACAGACCTATTAGAAAGGTAAATACAAAACAGTGTCAAATTTGTTTAAGACTGGATCACTGACCTATTATAAAGGTAAATACAAAACAGTGTCAAATTTATCTAAGACTGGATCACAGACCTATTATAAAGGTAAATACAAAACAGTCAAATTTGTTTACGACTGGATCACAGACCTATTATAAAGGTAAATACAAAACAGAGTCAAATTTGTCTAAGACTGGATCACAGACCTATTAGAAAGGTAAATACAAAACAGTGTCAAATTTATCTAAGACTGGATCACTGACCTATTAGAAAGGTAAATACAAAACAGTGTCAAATTTGTTTAAGACTGGATCACAGACCTATTAGAAAGGTAAATACAAAACAGTGTCAAATTTATCTAAGACTGGATCACAGACCTATTAGAAAGGTAAATACAAAACAGTGTCAAATTTATCTAAGACTGGATCACAGACCTATTAGAAAGGTAAATACAAAACAGTGTCAAATTTATCTAAGACTGAATCACAGACCTATTATAAAGGTAAATACAAAACAGGGTCAAATTTATCTAAGACTGGATCACTGACCTATTAGAAAGGTAAATACAAAACAGTGTCAAATTTGTTTAAGACTGGATCACAGACCTATTATAAAGATGAATACAAAACAGAGTCAAATTTGTTTAAGACTGGATCACAGACCTATTAGAAAGGTAAATACAAAACAGTGTCAAATTTATCTAAGACTGGATCACTGACCTATTAGAAAGGTAAATACAAAACAGTGTCAAATTTGTTTAAGACTGGATCACAGACCTATTATAAAGATGAATACAAAACAGAGTCAAATTTGTTTAAGACTGGATCACAGACCTATTAGAAAGGTAAATACAAAACAGTGTCAAATTTATCTAAGACTGAATCACAGACCTATTATAAAGGTAAATACAAAACAGGGTCAAATTTATCTAAGACTGGATCACTGACCTATTAGAAAGGTAAATACAAAACAGTGTCAAATTTGTTTAAGACTGGATCACAGACCTATTAGAAAGGTAAATACAAAACAGTGTCAAATTTATCTAAGACTGAATCACAGACCTATTATAAAGGTAAATACAAAACAGGGTCAAATTTATCTAAGACTGGATCACTGACCTATTAGAAAGGTAAATACAAAACAGTGTCAAATTTGTTTAAGACTGGATCACAGACCTATTATAAAGGTAAATACAAAACAGTGTCAAATTTATCTAAGACTGGATCACTGACCTATTAGAAAGGTAAATACAAAACAGTGTCAAATTTGTTTAAGACTGGATCACAGACCTATTATAAAGGTAAATACAAAACAGAGTCAAATTTGTTTAAGACTGGAGCACTGACCTATTAGAAAGGTAAATACAAAACAGTGTCAAATTTATCTAAGACTGGATCACAGACCTATTATAAAGGTAAATACAAAACAGAGTCAAATTTGTTTAAGACTGGATCACAGACCTATTAGAAAGGTAAATACAAAACAGAGTCAAATTTGTTTAAGACTGGATCACAGACCTATTAGAAAGGTAAATACAAAACAGTGTCCAATTTGTTTACGACTGGATCACAGACCTATTATAAAGGTAAATACAAAACAGAGTCAAATTTGTCTAAGATTGGATCACAGACCTATTATAAAGGTATCAAATAGGAAGCTGTTTTTTGTTATTGATAAAAAACGTCTATTTGTGTTGAAAGTTTGGTAAAATTTTGTCATAAATACCACAGTTTACAATTGTGTGCAGATTATGTTTATTCAACATAAAAAATAACAATTTTGTAAGGAATCATTATAAATGAATATCCATGTGCAGCTTGTGTTAAATCCAATTTATAGTTTCTGAGAAAATTATTTTTACATCTCTAAATATGGTCGTATGTAAAACTAATGTCCTACAGTGGTTTTCACATATAGTTTTGTGGTGGCAACCATCTTGGATTTCCACTCAACTAAAAAACCTTTGTAAAATGCCATCAAAAGAACATTCCAGCCAAATTTCCTTTTAAATAGATCCTTGGTTTTAGAGAAGAGAATTTTCAAATATTGTTCACATAGGATCCTATGTTAAAATTGTGTCACTCATTGGATTTCCTATTGACAGAAAAAACTACAAAGTTTTCAAGCGTCATATAAGGAAAATCAATACCAAAAATAAATTCTATCATAAATGTGGTTTCTATGAAGAAGAGTATTGACATTTCATATATTATTGGCCTTGTAGCCATGTTGAATTTATGAATGAAAAGAAAATCATATTAAATGTTGAGGAACACCTAAGAAATATTTCTGACAAGTTTAATTTCAATTGGTCCCGTGGTTTGTGAGAAAAGTTTGATATTTGTAAAAGTAACAAACACAGAAGACAAAAACGGATGCAAAGTGATGACGATAATTCATATTGACCTATGACCTAAAAAGTGAGTTAGAAAGATGACATAAATACTTTAAATAACTTGATTACCACAAGCTTGAAAACTTTATAAAAAACTTTTAAAAATACATTCATCATTTACTGGGCCAATTCATAAAGTGGTCTATCATGAATCATATAGATTCCATGCTAGAGAGGTTTTCCAAGTTAATAAGGAAATCAAGTACAAACAGTAATATTACATAGGTCAATTAGAAAGTAATATTTGAATCTAATATTAAATAGTAAATATATGTATGAATGTTTTCCAAAATATATTTTGCCACAGGAAAAATAAAGTACAAAATCTGTAAGTTATTATCACTTACCAAATCAGCAGTGTCCTCAGTTAAGGATGAATGGACTCCTGCCATATACGGTGTGGGTGAATTTAATACTTCTACAAGATGAGCAGGTAAAATTGGGATATATACATAACTAAAAGAGAAAGTAAAAACATGATTAAAGTACACATAATCAAATCCACATTTTCACATATACACATGTATGAAAGCATTTCAATCTTCACAATAAAGGTAACATAAGCTTAACATATAGAAACTAGAGGTTCAGTGGGCTAGGCCTATGTCACTTACCTGTCATTTTGTTTTAAGGAAAAGTTATAGAATCTTCCATAGGTGCTTCCAACCAAATTTCAATTAATTTGGCCAAATGGTAAAATAGAGAAGATTTTTTTTTAATTAGTCTATCACAAACAAGAACTGCCTATCACGGCCATATTAGTTGTATGATCTGCACGAAATATGCAAATTATGCACAGACTTTCTCATACATCATTCCTACAAAGTAACAAAGTAGAAGATTTTTAAAATTTCAGCCAATCAGAAACAAGAACTGTCCATGGCGACCATGTTTTTTGTCCGATTGTGATGAAATAAGGAACTCTTATAGAGGACCTTTCATAGATGCTTCCTGCATATAAAATGTTGCTTTATTTGGCCAAGTGGTTTCAGAGGGGAAGATTTTTAGAAATTGATAAACCAGAAACAAGAATTACCTATGGCAGCCATGCTTGTTAACGGATCGGAACGAAAAGAGTAATCTTAATAGAGAACCTTCCATAAATACTTCCTCCCAAGTTTCTGTTCGTTTGGCCAAGCGATTTCAGAGGAGAAGATTTTTTAGAAATTGACCAACCAGAAACAAGAATTGCCTATGGCGGTCATATTTGTTAATGGATCGGGACAAAATGAGCAATCTTAATAGAGGACTTTCCATAGAAGTTTCCTACTAATAGTACTAATTTTCATTTCATTTGGCTAGGTGGTTTCAGAGGAGTAGACTTTTTAGAAACTGACCAACCAGAAACAAGAATTGCCTATGGCAGCCATGTTGGTTAACAGATCGGGCGAAATGAGCAATACTTATAGATGCCATTCCATAGATGCATCCTACCAAGTTTCAGTTCATTTGGCCAAGCGGTTTCAGAGGAGAAGAGAATTGTTAAAAGTTAACAGATGACAAGACGCTGCACGCCAAGTGATGGCAAAAGCTCACATGGCCATTCGGCCAGGTGAGCTAAACAATGGATGTCCTTTGCTTTCAGCTAAAGTACACAGGGGCATAACTTGTGAGCCTTATGCCGTATGGCGGGGTGCTAATTTCCGCGTATTTTAGCGGTCCTTCCAAAAACGCCAAAATAAATTCCGTTAAAATTTACATTTTGAAGTAAAGTACTTTCAGCTATATTCAGATTTTTTTTATAATTCCGTATATACATAACTGTATACATAACTGTATACAATGTGACAGTATTGATTAATGCCGATGGCATTTTTACACTTTCATGGTTTACAAGTAAAATCTTAATTAAACTCACACGTATAGACTATAGTTAGTTTTTCATTGATAGAAGATTTGTTAATTTGTCACACGGTTTTCCAATAGTAATCAAATGTTACTGACAAAACAACATGTCAATGATTAATTAACATCAAAGACATACCAACAGGTTCATAAAATCAACCAGTCGAGACTGCTAGACGCCCACCAATTATATTTATTGATTAACAGATTAAAGTGTCATATTGGCTATACCGTTATTTAATCCAGTAATCTATAAATAAATTTTGTAGTAATTTTTGCAAACAAATATTTACTCCCGATTTTTTTTTTCAGGAGATTTCCTTCCGCCTCAAATTATATACGGAGGTAAAACTGAGAGATGTCATCCTGTGTACAAATTTCGTCAACATTTTAATAATGAATATTTTTTAATAAAGATTTGTATTTGTGGCAGAAATTTAAGGTTCAATGCATCACTTAGGTTCTGCCAAAAATTTTTTTTGCATCACTTAGCATCCGCCAAATTTTAAAACGCCAAAATTTTTCGTATACCTTTTTGACTCAAGTCGCCAAATTTTACACCCGCGAAAATAACCTGCCATACAGTATTTCAAATGATTTGTTAAGTTATTGAATGGAAACCTGAGAAATGTGTAATTTTCAGAAAATCGATCATACCTCCAGAACAAAAAAAGGTGTTCTAGTCCAAAATCAAACTTGACCTGCCTTTTGTAATGTTTCCTGAACTTGTGCAAAATTCCAATAATTTGCATAGAGGGAACATAAAAGTATTTGACCAGAAAGTGAAGCAGGAAGTTCAGTCACTGGTAAAACTTAATGATAGACATCTAGCAGTCGGGGCATTAAAATTACAATGCTTTACTTCACAATATTCCATTAAAATGTCTTAATAATCTTAAACCAAAACAAAAATCTGGAAAAAAGTCCAATTTTTGTTAAATACTTAAAATAAAAAATTACCATTTCAACACTAAAAAGTACCTACAATTATTCTAAATTTATCCAAAAAAAATGTCAAATTTTTTTTTTAAATGATTTACCTAAATTTAAGTGGATAATGCAATACAACAATAGCTTGGCAGGCATCTGTCAATCTAGAATAACTACGAGAATGGAATACAATCTTATGGTCTGTTAAAGCAGCACAAAATAGCACCAGTGTGTTGTGGATACCTGAAAGAGAAAGATCATCGCCAGTCATTCTTAAACATGATCAAATAAATAAATGTTCCGCGTGATATTATATTATGTAGCATTTAAAACCATTCCAGTTCTATAATAAATGAATGCAGAACTTGTAAAATTAAGAAACACATTGCATAAAGACTTTTACACAAATCAATATTATTTAATTAGAGTATTTTTTTATGATAGCACAACCTTTTGTCTTAATGAAAACAATAATTTCTCTCGCACCTTAAGTTTGTACATTAGTCCCCCCCCCCCTTATAGGGCCATGCCTTATCAGTCCAGATTTCAGATGCAACAGGGATACTCAACTACTATATAATTTCCTCCCAAGAGGGACCATCCCTCAAATAAGGCCTTACAGAAGGGTTGGTTTTGAGTAAGGGACTACTATATTCCAAGAAAAGTTAGTATGTCAATCAAGAAACCTTGTATTATAAAACTTTAGTACCTAACATATGAAAATGCTGTGTTTTGATTGGATAATCAGTGTGTACTATTTTTGAACAGTACACTTGACAACGGGTGACTATACCTAGCGACGGGAACAATACCAGTTTCAAACGATTTCCCGCGAGAACTATACCTGTGGCATATATTTTCCCTCGTAATTTTTATATATTTTTGTCAAGATTTATCTCCCTTAAAATAAACTCACGCTGTACATAGTCTGCTGTCAACATGGCCAGGTTACATTGTAAATTTTATTATTATTATTATATTGAATTTGAGTGTGTTTTTCTTTTATGTCTAGAACGGGATGTTATGTACTAAATATATCATTGTCTTCTACCTCAAGAACAGTTCTCCTATAGTGTTGTCTGGTGAGGTATAGTGCCTGAGCCAACCATTGGCTAAGGCACTATACCTCACCAGACAACACTATAGGAGAACAGTTCCCTCAGAAGTAGACAATAATAGAATAATAGTAAGATATACTGAAGAATAACCACATTCATTATAATAGAACTTACCGAGTTGTTGAAATAATACGGCCACACAGTTTCTAGAAGAGGGTATGGAACTGTTAAGTTTGGGTTGTAAGGCTTGTCTGTCACCAGCTCCTATTGAAAATCTAACTTGTGGTCCACCTAAAATTAAGTACAACTATAAATATGGTCGACTCGATCTAAAATATAGAGTAAGTGAAGACTTTTTATTCTTAAGTAATTTACTTTGTACATATTTCAATGTGAGATTAACTGCATTGTGTGGTACAATTTTTTTTTTTTTTTTACATCAGACTGTCTCAGTGGTGTAATAGACAATGTGCTGGCCTAGAATTTGGAAGACAATGACCTGACCTGATTAAATAAAAGGCTTAAAAAATGGCATCTGTTGAGTCTCAGCTAATCACATCTCATTATGGAGTAAGACTTAGAGCAAAGATTTGATTGGTTCTGCATCAGGAACATGTGAGAAACAACATGTCTACTTAGTTCGCTAAAGAAACAGCCTGCAGTAAATATGTTGCTTGTTTCATGATAAATTATTCTGAGTTCAGTATGGTCAGCCCATGCTCGGTTTCCTAAATGCTACCGGTATATAAATGGTAAATAATACTGAGAACCAGTAAGTACCAATTTTACAAAGTCATTAGTTTGACCTAACAATGTTTACAGGTGTTTTTTGGGGTTTTATTTATAGATTGTGTTTTGTGTACTATTTTCTTGTGTTTTACTAGTGTCATTTTGTACTATTTTCTTGTGTTTTACTAGTGTCATTTTGTACTATTTTCTTGTGTTTTACTAGTGTCATTTTGTACTATTTTCTTGTGTTTTACTAGTGTCATTTTGTACTATTTTCTTGTGTTTTACTAGTGTCATTTTGTACTATTTTCTTGTGTTTTACTAGTGTCATTTGGCCTATTTAGATTATGCTTTTGTCTACTGTTCTACAATATTTGCATTTTTTGTTTTGTGTATTGTCCCCTAACAATAATACTGTACCATTACAAGGGTTGAAATTTCAGCTGGCCTCACTTTTATGGTGGTCCACAAAGTGGGCCAACTTTTAGGGGAAGGGTTTAGGGTTTGCAACTTAAGAAAATATGAGAATTTGAGATGCAAAATTCTGCACTCTGAGAGTGTAGAATTAAGTCTAAAAAAAATTCTTTTTAGAGAATGATGTATTTTTTTGTCTTCAACGACATACTTTATCCTTGATAAAACTGAAAGTTGAATTATCCGGTAATAAAACGAGTGGCGGTTGGCCCAAATTTCTCATACAATTATTATCTGGCCAATGAAAACATGTGAAAAATAGCCCAGTTATCTGGTTTCCAGATTGAACAGTGAAGTAACAGATAACAGTATAGATTTCTCAGGTAAAATATAGAATGAATAAGTTTTGATCTCAATGTTTTTACTGGCCCTACTGGTTTTTTGCAAATAGTTTCTACTGGCCCTACACAAGTTTTACTCTCCCCGGGCGAGCGGGCTAGTGCTATTGTAACTTCTGTCATTATAATGATACTATAATATGCTACACAGACTCGTATTAAAATCCAACCTTCTAAATTTCGACTTTTACCAATAGCATGAATTTGTAATGACTTACAACCTACATAGTTAGTTTTTTTCTTTTCAGGTTTTATTGTACAACTAACCTGGGGGTGGGACATAAACACATCCAATGATATTTCCTGTACAACTAACCTGGGGGTGGGACATAAACACACCCAATTATATTTCCTGTACAACTAACCTGGGGGTGGGACATAAACACATCCAATGATATTTCCTGTACAACTAACCTGGGGGTGGGACATAAACACACCCAATTATATTTCCTGTACAACTAACCTGGGGGTGGGACATAAACACACCCAATTATATTTCCTGTACAACTAACCTGGGGGTGGGACATAAACACATCCAATTATATTTCCTGTACAACTAACCTGGGGGTGGGACATAAACACACCCAATTATATTTCCTGTACAACTAACCTGGGGGTGGGACATAAACACACCCAATTATATTTCCTGTACAACTAACCTGGGGGTGGGACATAAACACATCCAATTATATTTCCTGTACAACTAACCTGGGGGTGGGACATAAACACATCCAATGATATTTCCTGTACAACTAACCTGGGGGTGGGACATAAACACACCCAATTATATTTCCTGTACAACTAACCTGGGGGTGGGACATAAACACATCCAATGATATTTCCTGTACAACTAACCTGGGGGTGGGACATAAACACACCCAATTATATTTCCTGTACAACTAACCTGGGGGTGGGACATAAACACACCCAATTATATTTCCTGTACAACTAACCTGGGGGTGGGACATAAACACATCCAATTATATTTCCTGTACAACTAACCTGGGGGTGGGACATAAACACACCCAATTATATTTCCTGTACAACTAACCTGGGGGTGGGACATAAACACACCCAATTATATTTCCTGTACAACTAACCTGGGGGTGGGACATAAACACATCCAATTATATTTCCTGTACAACTAACCTGGGGGTGGGACATAAACACATCCAATGATATTTCCTGTACAACTAACCTGGGGGTGGGACATAAACACACCCAATTATATTTCCTGTACAACTAACCTGGGGGTGGGACATAAACACATCCAATTATATTTCCTGTACAACTAACCTGGGGGTGGGACATAAACACACCCAATTATATTTCCTGTACAACTAACCTGGGGGTGGGACATAAACACACCCAATTATATTTCCTGTACAACTAACCTGGGGGTGGGACATAAACATATCCAATTATATTTCCTGTACAACTAACCTGGGGGTGGGACATAAACACACCCAATTATATTTCCAACTAAAACTTCCAATTGTGCATCAAGTCTGTCTACATAAGCAGTATATATTATTCCTAAACAGTTCTGTAAAAAGAAAAACAATATGTTGATATTCTTCATATACATTTCTAAAATGGTTTCTAATGTACATCATAAAAATAAAATAAGCAGAGCTAACAATTACGATTCTACATCAAGGATCCAGAATTTCAACTATAATCCAAATCAACCAACATATTTTTAAGGTTTTTTAAGTAGTGCCTGACAGATCTGGTAAACTAGTCAGGAAATAGGTCATCATGAAGTTCTATGGTGCTAATTGTGACATAATAACAGAAACTTTAACCAAATAAAATATGAAGCAAATTGTACGAATAAAATCAAAAATTTATCTTGTTACATGTACCAGGTATATACAAACATGATATATGTATGTATGTGTGTGTGTGTGTGTGTGTGTGTGTATGTGTGATGTAGATACAAATCTTACCATAATAAGGTTCTATTTAAAATAAACAAACAATCCAATATTCAATTTGAGTATCAATTTAAAGACGCAACATTTTAAGTATGAAAATTTAGAAATCTTATTTTATGTGTTTGATGTTGTGTTTATATATTCACGTAAGAGTCCTCATCCATGTCATTGTGCTTATGTTTACCATTATCAGCTGTTGTTTATCAGTAACTCCCAGCCCAATTTACTATAAATAATGACATTTTAATGTGCATGTTTCCCGATCAGGCTGATCAGATGTTTCTGGCTTAACATAAATTAAGCTTTACCCTAAATGTTTCAAAGTAATCAAGTCTTGACACAAGTACGAGACATTTTGGTGAGAACATGAGTGATTGGTGAGCTATAGTGTTCTCTGTCTCGTCTGTATCAACGTCGTCATCTGGACGTGGCATTGTTATTGAGACAGACTCGCTGAATGACAGACATGCACAGTAATGGCGGTCTGCATCCATGTCTGTCAGCACAGCTATAAAAAACTCTGGCGGACATCTTTGTGGTGACAATTTCCATCCTGCTGGTTGACAGAACTGTAAAATACATAAATAATGTAATAAGTATGATTGGATGAAATGTTATTATATTACAGGGTTAAAGGTTATATAAATAATGTGATCAGTCACGGCAGTCATCTTGGATCTCTGCTCAACACAAACATTTTGTAAGGGACCATCATAAGATTATTCATGTACAGGTTGGGCTGTCAGATGGTTGGTAAAGTGTATGCAAAGTCCTCAACATTTGCTTAAGCAACAACAACAGTAATTTTGTATGGTTTTAACCTAAACATAATACAGCAGGCCCATGCAGACATATGTAATCTATTTCATATTTCTGTTTCATTTTATTTTATTTTTTTATTTTTTTTTATTCTCTTCTGCATATAAAAATTCACAATTATGCAAGAGATAAGTAACACAGATATTATATTTTGATTTTAGCTAGATGCACTTTAGGAAATTATATCCTACAAGACATAAAAATCAAACTAACTTCTTTTAAACTATTTATTAAATTTGGACAGGGTGACTTCAGCATTGCCACGAAACAAGGTTTGTCTTGATTAAACTCTTGACTCTCCCAGAAGTCTCACCACTTCTCTCTGTTGTCTTCCATTTATCCCTGTGAGCTCTCAGAGAGAGAAGTCACTTCTACTTCTAATTTGAAAGTAGTGAGTTCTGCCCATCCTAAATACAATCTTTTTTATCCCCTCGCCAACGAAGTTGCGATGGGATATAGTAACGCTACCGTCCGTCCGTCCTTCCTTCCGTCCATCCGTAACATCCTTGTGAACACTCTAGAATCAACATCCTTTAATGGATTTTGACCAAACTTGGTATATACTTAGTCCTTAGGAGAGTATGAAACCCTATTGATTTTCAAGGTCATAGGTCAAAGGTCAAGGTCACAGGGTCTAATTTTTACCTTGTGAACTCTCTAGAATCAACATCCTTCAATGGATTTTGGTCAAACTTGGTACATACATAGTCCTTAAGAGAATCTGGAACCCTATTGATTTTCAAGGTCATAGGTCAAGGTCACCAGGTCAATTTTTTAGGTGAGGGGATATGCCACGCTTTGCGTTGACCTTGTTTAATTTTAAACTTCAGGATAAAACCTCTTTATACAATGTGGTTGAATTTTCTTAATTCAGAGAAATTGAAAATTGAAAACACATGTTCTAATTCCTATACATTTTTTTCCACATGTACAAAAAAATTAACAATTTGTGCACATCTAATATTTAGAAACAGACAATTTAAACAGAACACCTGTCCACAGTAGTTACTTATAACACTGCAGAAAAGTGGAAGCTAGCCAGACATCTTCACAAATAATTACCTGTAATTACCATCAATAAATACAGATATGGGGTGTAGAGGGGTGGACAACTAAATAGCAACAGATCTAGACATCAGTAAAATGAGTTACTACACATAACTATTAATAGTAAATATTACTGGAAATCTTAATACAACTGAAATAAGATTAGAAGTATGAAGAAGTTAATCAAATTTACAATATAACCAATCTTGTCTTGTGAAAAGTCTAATTATGAATGGCAGGTGGTTGTTTAAAAGAAGATTCACGTAATTTGAAATGCACATAAAAGAGAAGTGTTATCTTAAAGTAATATGAAATGCCAAAATCATTATTTTCAGTTTTCTAAAAATTTCTGATATATGTAAAGATTAAATATATAAAGAACGTAAACCATTCACTTTTTGAGAGCTACGATGTATAATTTAGGAGAAAACGTCATTTTATTCTGTCTTTGATAATTCTTGCTACCCAGACACTAATGCAAATCATATGCTATTGACCTCAGATTTAAACTCATTCGGTAGAGATTGTGCGCATGCTCCATTTCATTTGAGCGATTCTGCCAGAAAAAGAAACAAAAAAGCAGCGAATGCTAAGTTAAACAAAAACAGAATATATATTGGAGATGAATAGGATCGTTGGATGGAAATAAAGACCGCTCTTCGTCTGGAAACGAACTTTGAAGTGGACAAGATTATTCTCGACAGGTACCGGTAACATCATTTTCGTTTCGATTTACATTCCATTATTTTCCATTCAATCCACGATTAAAAATAATTTTCCCTTAGCGAAACGTTAAACAAGGATCTCTTTACATGGAAAATAAATGTATATCACCATCTATGATCTAAACTGCCGTAAATGTCTTTTAACGGCATTATGTGTATAATTCAGCAAATTTCGCGAGGCCCAGTAAGGGGGCACTGCATACGCAACTTGTAATTGATTTTTTTTTTTATTAAAAATGAATACTACTTAGTTTCAAATCCTTCAAATTATACAGTTAAAAGTAATTTCCTATTTAGACACGGACCATTTGCCTTTTCTGGAAAAGGGGGAGGGGGGTGGATGGGTGGCGTGATATGCATAGATTCTCCTTCAGATAATATAAAATTCAATTAATCCCAAATTTGGTTTACAGGTATGCAGAAACTGCAGCATGTTCAATATCATTGCCAATCAAAACTCCTGAAAAAGTTGCAACTGTATGTACGCTTTGATCTATATATAAAAGTTTATATCTTTGTAGTATGACATTTTGCTTCTTATAAATTTTGGAATGTTTTTGATGACAAGAGAAAAGGGAATATTATGTTGTTTTCTATCAAGGAGTTGTTCACTAAGGCATAAACGAACCATTATTTTACTTTCAAAGGAAAGGAGGGGCTGGGCTTCTCATCAGGGCCAGACTTTTTTCCCTTCGCAGGTTTTTTCTTGCATTGTAAATACATTTTGTTTGTCAATCTACAGATTTTTTTCTATTAATTTGTGAGGAAGATTTTTTTCTCTCACATATATCCCAGGCTAAAGTTTTGTTCTATGTGGTAGTAGTGGTTTTTTTTAGTTAATTTCATAAGGCCACAAAATTAATTTTTAGATTCTCATCCTCCTGTCAGTAAAAATATGGGGAGGGAGGGAGGTATATAAAATTTATTTTTTGACCATTTTCATAAAAATCACTAGGAATAAAATTTTAAAGAAATATCTGAGAATGTAAAATAAATTATGAAATTGAAGCAAAAAACAATGGGGAGGGAGGGGATGAGAATCTAAATATAAAATTGATTTGGCCTAAGAGACAAGAATGTGAAAGAAAGCACACATTTTTTTATCTCATAATAATATATAGGCAAATAATTTTCAGAAATAATTTGATTCTGAGGGGGCCTGGTAAGTTTAGTCAGGTTAGAATATTTGACAGAAAATTCATTCGGCACATAGTGCAGGACAGGTTATAACATTGTTTACTCAGTTCAGGCCAGATTAATTTTTTTTAATTTTCTATGGAGCATAGGCCAGAATTTTTTTCCAACTTTGGGTGGCCAGATTATTTATTTTATTTACAAACCCCCCCGTGGAATCAATTGGTTGTCCCTAAAATATACCAGGAAATAAACGAACCAAGTTATGAAATGGTTGGTGTCAAAATAACAGTGACAAATTATGGATAAAATAATCGTATTTTTGGCATTTTTTTCCTTGTTGATTTTTAATTTTCTTCTCTGACAACTCCAAATGTTTTCATCGTAATGGTTTTGAAATGTACATACTAATAATAATTTACACAGTTTGTACATGCGATACGTTAGTTCCGACGAGGATTTTAAATTCTGAGATTTCTTGGTTCTGTTTCGATTTCCCCAAATGGGGCCCTGTGTCATTCATTATTACCGATTTCAATGTTTTGTCCAGTTTTTCGAATAAACTGATTAAATCAGAATGAAATTCATTGCAGTTGATAATCTTTAAGGTAAAACATACATGAAAGAATTTCTTTGCAAGGCAAGAAATGCAAGAAATTTAACTTCTTTCAAAACCAGAATGATACATGTGCTCACCTGTTTACGTTGGTGATGAAATTTCATGATAGGCAATCATCGGAACGGTGCATCCGAAAGTTAATTAGCTGCCATTGTCTTGAAAAAACATGTACGAGATGGAATGATTTTCTGTTCTTAATCACAGATGATCACGATTTTCGTGGTCAAACATGCACGAATGGTTTAGTTTTTAGGGAATGTAAACATATCAAGAATATTTTTGAAGATGTTTATTTCACCAAAAACTCGTTTCATATTACTTTAATAGAGGTTTCATTACTAAGACAGGTTGGGTTCTACAGTTGAAGCCTTTTTTATTTTTTCTACAGTTTATATCATACAATTTGTTGTCAAGAAAAGTTTGAAGATAGAAAAGTACCAAATGGAATTCAGAGAAGCAATTGTTACCCTTTGATAATTTAAGTCAGTCCTTCCATGGTCTTGTTAACTTATTTTTACAACAGAGAAGTTCCATTGAATATAATAATATATACAATAATGATTACCGTTGAATACAGTATGAAAGGTCTTTATTAAAACTTTTTTTTTTAATTTACCAAAAAATGGGGGACATTTTTATTTTTCAACATTAACAAGAATCTATCTCGGAGTTTTTCATGTTTCATACCAAAAATGTGTTCATTTACTATTTTCAGGTAATTATAATTATTTTGTATAACTATGTATAAAAAAAATTATCAGCATTTTAAGGTCAACAACAAAAAGTACAGTTAAATCTCACCATCTTGAACTGGAATAAATAATAGGACAGATATTTTACAAGGAGGTTCAGTTGTATACCTTATGATAAATATATCATTTATAATATTATAGGGGCTGTATGGTAGTTGGATTACAACTACCTATGCAATCAGTGCCTATCACCACTAAAGTTGAATCCTGCTCAGTCGAGGTGTACTCGATACAACATTATGTGATAAGGCTTGTCAGTGACTTACGACAGGTCAGTGGTTTTCTCTGGGCATTCCAGTTTCCTCCACCAATAAAACTGACCACCACGATATAACTGAACTAATACTGAAAGTGACGTTAAACACCATAAACCAAACCTATGATCTTATATTTAAAATATATGGCAAATAATATGTGTTCAATTATGTACAGATTGGAACTATGGAATAAAATTTCTAATCTCAAAAAAAAAATAACAATAATATACAATATAGGTAAAAGGTGTGAACAGGTAATTGTTTTTCCATACATGTGTATACTTTATCAGAAGCAGGTGTTAACACAAATTATACTAAAACAATCTGCTCTAATTGGTAACAACAATTGTAAGCCTCTTTTTTCTTTTTGTCATTGAATAGAAAATAAATAATATCCCCATGTAAAGTAACATCAAGAGGTTCCCATGAGCCTGTATCTATCACCTTGTTAGTCACTGATATTAAATCTGCTATTAGAAGTATAATATTTAACTAACATATATGTATTCTATCTTCCTAGCTAATAGTCAGTCATTGACCCAGCTATTATACTGTCCATGTTTATGTGTCATTCATTTTTGTGATAGCGAGTGATCTTTGGAAGTGAATCAGTCCACATTATTTATTGCTTATATACATTAGAGGTCCATTTATCAAGAGGAGGTGGGTTGGGATCCCATTAAGCGATTTAACCCTTCCACACTTTTGCACCTGTCCCAAGCCATGACATGGAATTTCTTTATGCATATGTCATGGTATTTTTGTGATAAATGAGTTGAGGAGAGCAGCAGTTGTTTGCTTCATTTTGTATTGGCGGAATTGTAGACCATCAATGTTTAAACTTTCTTTTCATAGTAGTTTGGGTTCAACCAAGTTTCTAGTTTCTAAGAAAAATTATTTTTTCATTTTCAGTAGGGTCCTACATATACAGTATCATATGTACATGTACATTAAAACTTTGTTCTGCAGTTGCAGTCATCTTCCGATTTCCGATCAACTAAAAAACCAAAAACATTTTAGAGTGTCATATGTGTATAAGTAACATTCCATCGCATTTGTGGTTTCTAAAAAGAAAACTGAAATTTCTTAATTCAGCCAATCAGAAAGATTTTCTTCTTTGCCAAAGCAAGCAGCCATAGTAGCGTAGATGATGGCTGAAAAGATGCATGAATTCGGAGTTTAATGTACCGAAATAACATATGGATAAAACTATGCTCATTCGATAGAAAAATGTCTATATTTTCAAATTAAGTGGGTCGTAAAAAAATCGTAAGACAACTTTTCTTGGAAATTTTGGTTTTCCGAAGATACCCAACTGATACATAGTTGACCAGGTGAAAATAAAATTTCATATCTATAACATGTGATCGTTTATCGATAAAAAAAGATATATTACACAATTAAACAGACATTTAATTGTATCAATAGATGAAAAAGAACAGTTAATTCTCGTCTGATTTAATATAACTAGCCTCTCAAAATACCCCTTATTTTGGTGGAAAATAACACAAGTTTTCTCTTTTAGCAAATTTATTTTGTGTTTTCTGTACATTTTTAGTATTGATAAAGTAACGTTACATTAGTCGAAAAATTCATGCCAAATTTCGTATCATAGATACTTGCAGATACGCAGAAAAATGCTATTTTTTGTTTGTTTCCTCTCTCATTTAATGCCTTTTATACGCGGAAATTTGATACGCCGTTTCCAATTCTAGAAATATAGTTAGACTGATCTTCGAGTCATTAAATAGCACGTTGTCTTCTTTGAATGAAATGGCTTAGTTTCTGATTTATTTCATTGTTAAGTGTTCGGCTTTTCGCACACTGTTTACTGAGGTTTTCACACTTCATTTGGCGGTGTTTTTGTTTGTCGATAATTAGTGTATTTTGTTGATTAGTAATTAGGTTATTGTAGTACCAGAATTTAACCGGACAGACACGTTCATATTCGTATGATGGCATCGTTCGGTAGTCCTTTGAAACTTTCTCCTTCTAGTCCAAAAAGGAGAAAAGAAACGTTGAACTGGGAGCAATGCATTATATGTCAATGTTCCAATGCAGAACCTGTGATTTGTATGCGAGATGTAGGCAAAGATAGTTTTGTAAGATCCATGGAAATTAGAAGAGATGAGGTGTATTCTCGTATTTTGCAGGAAATGTCCACAATGGACAATTTTATATCACGTAAAATTAAAGTTGTTTACCACCGTAATTGCTATAAAAAATATACAAGTAAACAAAACTGCAGTTTTCAAAACAGATCAGATAAAGTTTTACAAGTACTGAACAAGTTTCAACTATGTCACAAACAAGTGTTGTAACACGCTCTCAGTACGAACCCATTCAGTGGGATTTTTGTTTCATTTGTTAAAATAAAACATTCAAGAAAGATTTTAAAGTACATAAAATTGCATCCGGTGAGCGTGTGAATAAGTTGATGGAGTGCGCATTGAGTCAAAATGATGATAGACTGGTTCGCGTGTTGAATTGTGACGATTTTGTTCTGAAAGGAGTTTATCACAACGGGTGCATGACTAAATATCTGTTAAAGAGTTCCCCGAAAAACGAACAGAAACAGGATTCTGATCTTTCTAGTAACGAAATCGCCTTCCAGAATTTAATTCATGAAATCAACGATGATTTAGTCGTTCACAAAAAGGTTTTTCGGATGACACTATTACTTGAAAAATACAAAGCATATCTACTGCAGACACTGATACCTACTCATCTGTCAAGTTACAAGACAGGCTAGTTAAACATTATGCTGGTTCTATAGTTATACATACTCAGCGGGGCCAAGGAATGTCAAATCTTGTCTTCAGTGACAAGCTTTCCTTAGGCGATGCTATAAATACAAGGCCAAATTTAAAGCCTCTGAGTTGGAAAATGATTTTCAAGTTGATGTTGAAGGTATTTCTGATGAAAAAATTTTACACTCTGCTGTAGGTATCTTAAGACGTGATATTGAAGAAGCTGAAAATCTCAGTTGAAGACTATCCAAAAAGCCAAACTACGAGCAGATTACTCTAATCTCAATAAATTCAGAGTTCGACTTGGAACAAAAAAAAAGAAGCAAGCCTGGCCAAGTTACCACCATGCGAAGCGACATTCCATCAGCATGTACTAAGAGCATCTGTGCAGACCTATATCTGGAAATCCTCACAAAAAGCGCAGTCCCCTGTTAGGTCTCCTTTAATGTTTGGATGGGAAGACAAGGGTGGTCTGGTACCTGTCTTCTTCCGGGAACAAATGTCATCAGACTTCCTGCAGGATCTCATGTGCAGTTTCAAAGGCAAATCAATTTGTTCCAGTAGCTGTGTTTGTTTTGAACAGATTCTGTCGTGCACAGATCTTTGTCCCTGTTATGGTAGCGACATAGGTAAAAATGCTATAACAAAGAATGTTACCTTACTGTAAGACAATGGTCATGATGTCTGAAATTTAGTAGATTTTTACAAGGCTTTGTTGTTGTGGACAAAATTATCTGCCATGTAATGTCGTGACAAATCCACAATAGCCATTTTGTAGTTAGATAGCGATGTTGTTCTGTCATTTGATTTGAACCAGGATAGTCCTATTTTTACTGACTAATATAAATGTGTTGCTATCGACTTATATGCTTATTTTGGGTGTTTTATGACCTCTTTAGGTTATACAGCATTCGTTGTAACGAACACAGAGCAAAAACATTGATTAAGAATACCACACAGTCATATCAGTGACAGGAACAAGAACAATGATGTTTATGTACTAGTGAAGGATGCCCACCCCCCTTTTTCTATATGCCAGAGAATTTTTAATTTGTGAAATAGAAGTTAAATTTCATTGTAAAAAATAGTATCAATGTTATCATCAACTAATTAAAGCACATTCAGGTCAAGACGTTTCCATACAAAGGTCAAGATCAGGTCCCTATTGGCGACATTAAAAATGTGAAGGAAACTGACTATGTCATCAAAACTTACAAAAATACACATTTTTTTCACAACTAAACCTTAGTCTATATGAAAGACTTAAGTGTATACCAAATTTTGCAAAAACAATAATTTCATCCCTTTATGGGAACTGAATTCAAGGGGAGCAACCCAAAAGTTATAACTCATATATTTTCTTAAAATATTGGATAGAACGATTACCTCCCTTTTTAAGGAAATGCAACCAGTTCCCGTTTTTACGACCCAAATATCTGAATAGAGTATGAATTCTTCTTTCCAATGATATATAATTTAGGTATATGTTCGGTGGGTACATTAAAGTCAAAAATTTCGTTCCCCGTCTACCACACTACCAGTCATTTTGAGATACATTGTAAGATTGAAATGTGATTAAACAGGCAGACACAGCTGACAACATTGGTTCAGATGTGCTAAATAGTGTACATAGTGTTAACAACTACGTAAACAGTAGTTTGTAACATTTCATATAATAACAACTTCTAATCAAGAGAAGCTAATTAACTCATTCTATGTCAACTATACAGGTGTAATACCACTAAACATGGGTACCAGTCGAAAAGGATGTATGAGAAAGTATTACGTAAACACAAGATGGATTCCTACATTGTTGGATAAAAAATAAACCCTATTAGATACTTCAAAATACTGAATTTCAGCAGAAACCTACAGATTTTAGGATAACTTTAAGCCCATATTTGATCTCCTTGTGGTTTTAACTAAAAAATTGATTGCATTGAAAAGGAACCACCTGAATTTGTGTTAAATCGAAAGTGAAAGTAGGATTTTTGACGGTAGGCATCTTCAGACTGTCTGTTTTTTCTTATATGCCATTAAATGTATGTTGATTTTCGGAGGTAAGCTTCCAATTAGGTACCCCTTCCATGAGATATGAGTGTCACTTAGATTAAACTTAAGGTGAAACCAGTATGAAAGCTCAAAAAGATTTTCTTTAATATAGAAGGCTATGGAGAATTCTTTAGTGGTATTACTCCTAGATACAAGGACAATCATCCCAATCTTTCTAAGGAAATCTCTGTATGATTTTCCTTTTACTTTGTAAGTTACAACATGTACAGAGTAATTAAGAGGGAAAAATTACCAATTCTATGCCAACTGTACATGGACAATCATCCCAATCTTTCTCAGGAAATCTTTGTATAATTTTCCCTACACTTTGTCCACCTCCTGAAAAAGAAACATGATTTTTTTTTACAGGAAAATCCTAAATATTTTGTTAATCAATCAAATTTATAACAAAGAAAAAATGTGTGGTCCTACAACCTTATTGCTAAACACATATCAATACAAAAATCAAATCAAAAAGTTTTATTTAAAGTCGGTACATTTTATAACAGTACAACATAAGCTCTCAAGAGCTTTTCAAACTGACATGCATAATAAATTATAAAAATGATTTTTTTTTACAGGAAAATCCTAAATATTTTGTTAATCAATCAAATTTATAACAAAGAAAAAATGTGTGGTCCTACAACCTTATTGCTAAACACATATCAATACAAAAATCAAATCAAAAAGTTTTATTTAAAGTCGGTACATTTTATAACAGTACAACAAGAGCTTTTCAAACTGACATGCATAATAAATTACATAAATTAAATACAGCACAATAAAACATGTCATGTAATACAATTTTGTAATGGTTGCATTGAATATGTGTTTATACAACTAATGGCTGCTTTCATCATGATTACTTTTATATCACACAATTCATATTCAAATGTTGCTTGGTAATATATCATTTTGTGTTTTAACACTATATAAAAGATTTCATTTCTCATGATAACAACTTCACTAAATCACTGCTAAATATACTGTAAAAACTTCACATGGGGAACAATTAAATTAAATGTTCAAAATTATTTTTCATACTGTTAACAGCAATATAGCAATCAAAAATCCTTACTTTACGTTCAACAAACTGTCAATCTTCTTTTTTAATTTATGTGTGAAAATTCTTCACATTATTTGTACATGTACAGGTAATGATAACGTATATCCTGATTTTTAGGATATTTTAGGTCCAAATTCTACTAGCATATTTTCATAAAAAATATTGACATACATGTACAGGATTAGGGGTGGTAATTATGGTGTTTAACACCACTTTCAACAATATTTCAGTTATATTGTGGCAGTCAGTTTTATTGGTGAAGGAAACTAGAGTACCTGGAGAAAACCACATAAATGTCGAACACATAATGTTGCATCGAGTACACCTCGCCATGGGTGAGATTCAAACTTTAGTGGTGATATATACAAAATGTAGCTAGGCACTAATTGCACAGGTAGTTGTGAATCCAACTCCCATACGAACATGACCATGATAGCTCAATAGATACATGTAAAAATGTAGGTGTATTTTCTCTTAAGATTACACATACAGAGGATCCTTTTCAGCTAAAAGATCATATATTGACAAAAAGTTTAAAAAAAATAATGTTTTATTTACACATGTTTTCAGTATATTGGTGGTTCAGTTTATATAGTTTTTAGTGTATAAGATTACTTCACACTATATATTAGGAACAATATCTTGTGTATTAAGACTACATGTATTCCACATAACATACATTGTATTAGTGACAATACATTCTAATGTAGTTGTTTAATAGTCCTGGTTTGTGATTGGACAATGCTGAAATTTTCAAGGTATCAATTCCACGGTTGAAATATCATGAGATATTTTAGAATTTTAGCCGATTACCGCTTACGTCACCTTGTCAATAATGTGGCAATACACATCTATACACATGATTACATTAGAATGGAGATAACTGTATTGTATTTGACAATTTCACAGCATTAATTGTCGATTTAATGGTGTAATTTTCACGGTATCAATTTCACGGTTGAAATAGCATGAACTATTTTTAGAATTTTAGCTGATTACCGCTTACGTCATCTTGTCAATAAAGTGACAATACACATCTATACACATGATTACATTAGAATGGAGATAACTGTATTGCATTTGAAAATTTCATGGCATTAATTGTTGATTTAAGTCGCAAATATCCATTTACAGGCTCCGCTTTCTCGTCGCCAGTAAACTCAATTTGCGACCATCAAATCTCCAATTGATGCCGTGAAATTTTCACCAATTTCAATATAGTTATCTCCTACTTCACACTATATATTAGAGACAATATCTTGTGTATTAAGACTACATGTATCCCACATAACATACATTGTATTAGTGACAGTACATTGTTTTTTTAACCCTGTTTTCACCATTAAACAGTCTATCAGTATCAGATCTAAATTCCACATGTGATAGTATATACATCTTTATTTACTCCCTAAACACTATTTTATCAAAATCTACATTCCTATATATACATTCCTGAATAAACTTAAAAAAGAAGAAAATATTCCATATGGAAATTATCTTTAGACTTAATGAAGTTGTTGGTACAGCAAGTAAACAAACAGCTGGAAGAGGAATGTCAGATAAACAATTCTTTAATTAAGTCTATTCAATTATGTCTGTGCAGTCAAACTTTCTTACTTATCACAAATCTTTATTGATGAATACTGTATTTTTAGCACTACAATCATACAGATGATAATATTTCACGCTTTAATATTTCCCCCTTTTTCTTTATTTTAACAAATATCCTGAAAATTTACCACCTCCCCACTCATATATAACTATATCTCAGTAGTACAGCCTCGAGAACAAGGACATGCTGTTTATCTAACATTAATAAGAATTCTGAAAAATTACTTCCTCCCCCTTTCTGATTGATCTACTGATTATTACATTTGATATTATTGAGTAGCTCTTGATTGTCCTGTATATATACAAATGTAACTGTAGTTTCCCCTGGGATGTAATAATTATTTTTTCATCAACTTTATTTTACTCAGTGATTATGGATGTATATTATTGCACTAAAGGAATTACTGTTAAAAGGAATTACTGTTAAAAAGAATTAGTGGTAGTAAAATTAAATGACTTTACTCTGTTTGTACTACAATGTATATAGTCACTGCTCTTAACACCAACAAGATAAGAGTCAAGTCTCCACATAGAAAACTGGGTGTGCTGGCTCAGTATCAGAGCAAATACGGAATGAAAAACAGTAATAAAAGAGGTGTTTTTATACATTTACATGTATGTATAAATAAATTACATGTATGTGCGAGTTTTTCTCACATTTTGGTATTATCCTGTATACAGTAAAGCCTGCTTTAATGATCACCTCTATTTAGCAATAACTTGTATTACGTGACCTTAATTTTTATTTCCTCTCACAATGCATTTCATATCAATTAAACCTGAATTAAGCTACCACCTGTCTTATGTGACATATTTCACTGTTCTTTTGGCAGGTCACATAAGACAGGTTTGACTGTATGTTAAAACTTTGTCATGCAGTGTCAGTCATCTGAATTGTAGTATCATCAGATAGATGTACATTCTATTGCTTTTTCTATTCCTCTAGAACATTAAATTCCCACACCACCACTGATCAAACATTCAAACCTTTAATTAACAAGACTGATTACTACGACATTAAGTAAAGATTGATTTTGATTTGATTTTTGGTGTTTTAACTCCACTTTCAGCAATATTTCAGCTATATCATGGCGACCAGTTTTAGTGGTGGAAGAAACCGGAGTATCCGGAGAGAACCACCGACCATGGGTAAGTAACTGGTAAACTTTATCACTTGTGGCTGCAAGTCGAGTGCACCCTTTTTTGTAATTTACAAAGCCGGAAGTGAACCCACGCCGTATTGGTGATAGGCTTGTATGAGTTGTTAGGTAATCCAACTACCTAACTCATTGCGCCACCCAGTACAACACTAAGGATCTGGTTCTTATCTGTAATATACACACCACATGTACTACTAATAATAATAACTATGTACAGTATAGTCAGAGACATAGCGTGATAAATCACTATGAAAGACGTATCACTCTTCGGTCTTCTTAGTGATACTGATATATCTTTTAGTCTGTTTAATCTATTTACTTATTTTGATCATGATATGCCTTTAAATCTGGGTGATAGCAAGTAACACTCTAAAGATAAAATAAATTTTGAAGATATATTTAATAGAACAAAAGATATATCCAGTATCACTAGGATGAGTGATATGTCTATCACAGTGATTTATCACGCTATGTCTCTGACTGTACTGTACTATGTACAGTATAGTAATAGTAGGAACAACGACCAAGGGGTATCATATTCACTGAGACAAAATAAAACAAATGATAAAAACAAAATTATTATGATTTATCTTTCTGATATCTTGCCATTAAATGGTTATCTTTTTGTACATGTATGTTTTATCTACCAATAATAGCTAGTAATAGGTGATAAGAATGATAAGACACAGATCTTCTGTTAAGTCTACACTTTATCTACCAATGAAGAGGTTTTATCACTGTGTTAAGTTGCTCCCCTACAGATAGTTCCTTCTGTTTATATTGCATGTCAATAATACATTGTTATATTCTTATGGTTGATTTGATTTGATTTTGGTGTTTTAAGCCACTTTTAGCAATATTTCAGCTATATCATGGCGAGCAGTTTTAGTGGTGGAAGTACCCAGAGAGAACCACCGACCATGGGCAAGCAACTGGTAAACTTTATCACTTGTGGCTCATTGAGCCACGCGGCCTTTAAACGTGCTTCACGCAAACATTGACGTTTACATAAATGATAATAAACAATTGTTTTGGTTTTAAATATTCTTATGGATGTAATACTATATAATTTATACCATATAACTGACATGCCTATAAAATTTTTACTATCTATGCACAATATTAAGAGTTCCCTTTTTCAAATGCAGCTTTTCTGTTACATGTACATTGTACATTTACATATAAATTAATTTTAGAGTCACATTTCATTCTATGCATGTTTTGATTGGTTTAAAAAGTTGAGGTTATTTGTCAATGTACGGAATAGGGATTAATATAAGTTACGGATAGGGATTAATATAAGTTCTTGTAACTTGTTTCCCAATCCTATTAATTACTTCTTATTATGTAATGTACAGTATATAGCTGAATATTGTAATGTTATATTGAATTAATTAATAAAATATGCTTAAACTAATGTACGGAAAAACGTCGTTCTCAAGGCGTCGCGTGCCGTTGTCATCGGGTGATTTTCTTTAAATGAGGCACTTTCGGGTTATTTAGATTTATTTCCAATTATTTGCCGTATTTTGAACAAATAAATATATTTTTCAGTATGTATCATAACAAAAAAAGTTTGAATTAATTTATAAGCCTCAATCAGGTTGTACACACCCTTACTTAACCGGTGTGTACAACCTGATTGGGTTTATTTCTTCATGAACCGAACAAAAATTGCGATCAATCCTTAAGTACTCCTACATGTGTTACGTATTTCTTATTTCTTTCCAAAATAAATGTTAATTTAGAAAAGTACATGTACATTTGTACTGAAATTTATTCAAGTCACAATTTGACATAAAATCAATGTGATGCTATATCAATAATAATACATGTAAATTAGTTTTGAATACAATAATTTAATTATGTCATGTGCATCTGAAATAATTTTATATTTCCAAGTAGATAGGGGCCCAGGTAGCTCAATGAGTTAGGTAGTTGGATTACCTAACAACTCATACAAGCCTATCACCAATACGGCGTGGGTTCGCGCCCGGCTTTGTAAATTACAAAAAAAGGTGCACTCGACTCACAGCCGCAAGTGATAAAGTTTACTAGTTGCTTGCCCATGGTTGGTGGTTCTCTCCAGGTACTCCGCTACCTCCATCACTAAAACTGGTCGCCATGATATAGCTGAAATATTGCTGAAAGTGGCATTAAACACAATAAATCAAATCAAATCGAAGTAGATACTCAAATTCCTTAATACAGATTTTTAACAATGACTGAGCATCTCAAGAAAGTTGCAAAGCCTTTATTTATATCATATAGGTACCTGTATTTATATAGCTACTGATCTCATTAAATTTTGCTTCAAATTAATTTATGGCAAAAACTACAAGATATATACATGTACATGTGTGTCATGGTAGTTAATGTTTCACTACATGGTGGACATGATATCAGATGGAGTAATACTGACATTCCAAGTTTAAATGTCTATTACATCCTCATCTTAAGCCTTTAAGAGAATTGACTTATCTATTAATAGCTATTTTAACTTAAGACAGAACACATGTTTTCCTAAAGTAATTTACCCATGAAATAAATCAACTGAAAGTGCAAAGCTAATTAGAAGCAATGCATTGTCAAGATATTGTTTATACATATTGTATTGTGCAGGAAATCAAGATGTTACAAACAACTCTAATAATATAAGTTTTGGTGGATACTACATGTAACAGTAATTAAGATTTTTGTTACTGACATGTAATTTTCATATCAAATAAAAACATCATGTACTTTACTTGTGGTCAATAAATAGTAGAGAAAAATAAATGAGCTAACAAACTTGCATTGTTATTTTCTAAACAAAATCAATTTTAATAGCAATGACAAAACATTTTTTTCCTCTTCTGCCTTCCTGTTCGATTCTCTTTTAGATGTGTAATTGTTACTAGTGTACATATTATTACATACATTAATGTACATGCTCTATTCCCTTTGGATATTTGTTATAATGATTGCTATGTAATTCGAAGGAAAAGACTTCATAAGTACAACAAATGAACATGTATTAGTGCACAAAAATAGTCTTTAAAACAGCTGACAGGGATAAATAAAAATAGTCCTCAAAACAACTGACAGGGATAAATAAAAAATAGTCCTCAAAACAGCTGACAGTGATAAATAAACTAGAAGCTCAGTGGGCTGAGCCTGTGTCGCTCACCTTTCATTCTGCTTTGAGGAAACTTAATACAGAACCTTCCATACCTGCTTCCCACCAAATTTCGGTTCATTTTGGAAAAGCAGTTTCAGAGAAGAAGATTTTCAGAAATTGACCAATCTAAAACAAGAATTGCCTGTGGCAGCCATGTTTGTTAATGGATCAAAACGAAATGAGTAATATCTATAGAGGACCTTCCATAGATGCTTCTTACCAAGTTTCATATCATTTGGCCAAGCGGCTTCAAAGGAAAAGCTGTTTTAGAAATCGACCAATAAGAAACAAGAATAGCCTAGGACGGCCATGTTTGTTAACGGATCAAAACGGAATGAGCAGTTCCCATAGAGGACCTTCCATAGATGCTTCCTACCAAGTTTCGGTCCATTTGGTCAAGCTGTTTCAGATTAGAAGATTTTTAGAAATCGACCAATCAGAAATAAGAATTGCCTGTGGTGGCCATGTTTGTTAATCGATCGGGACCAAATGAGCAATATTTATAGAGAACCTCCCAAGTTTCGGTTCATTTGGTAAAGCGGTTTCAGAGGAGAAGATTTTTAGAAATCGACCAATTAGAAACAAGAATTGCCTGTGGCAGCCATATTTGTTAATGGATCAGGACGAAATGAGCAATCCCTATAGAGGACCTCCCATGTTTCGGTTCATTTGGCCAAACAGTTTCAGAGGAGAAGAATCTAAAAAATCAGCCAATCAGAAACAAGAATCGCCTGTGGTGCCCATGTTTGTTAACGGATCGGGACGGAATGAGCAATCTTTATAGAGGATCTTCCATAGATATTTCCTACCAAGTTTGGCCAAGCGGTTTCAGAGGAGAAGATTTTTAGAAATCGACCAATCAGAAACAAGAATTGCCTGTGGTGGCCATGTTTGTTAATGGATCGGGATGAAATGAGCACTCTTTATAGAGGACTGCCCATATATGCTTCCTACCAAGATTTGGTTCATTTGGCCAAGCGGTTTCAGAGGAGAAGAATTTAAAAAATCAGCCAATCAGAAACAAGAGTCGCCTGTGGCGGCCATGTTTGTTAACGGATCGGGACGAAATAAGCAATCTTTACAGAGGACCTTCCATAGATGCTTCCTATCAAGTTTCGGTTCATTAGGCCAAGCGGTTTCAGAGGAGAAAATTAAAAAAAATCGGCCAATCAGAAACAAGAATTGCCTGTGGTGGCCATGTTTGTTAATGGATTGGGACGAAATGAGCAATCTTTATAGAGGACCTTCCATAGAAGCTTCCTACCAAGTTTCAGTTCATTTGGCTGAGGGGTTTCAGAGGCATATATCTGTAATTCAATTCAGATATCTGTATAGAGATAACTGCATTTTGAATACAGATATCTATATTTAAACAAGAGTTATCTTTAACAGAGGAGAAGATTTTTTAGAAATCAACCAATCAGAAACAAGAACTGCCTGTGGTGGCAATGTTTGTTAACCAATTGGGACAAAATGAGCATTCTTTATAGAGGACCTTCCATAGATGCTTCCAACCAAGTTTCGGTTCATTTGGCCAAGCGGTTTCAGAGAAGAAGATTTTTTTAAATCGTCCAATCAGAAACAAGAATTGCCTGTGGTGGCCATGTTTGTTAATGGATCAGGACGAGAGGTTTCAGAGGAGAAGATTAAAATGTGAAAAGTTAACAGACGACGGATGCCAAGTGATGGAAAAAGCTCACATTGCCTTTGGCAAGGTGAGCTAAAAATAGTCCTCAAAACAGCTGACAAGGATAAATAAAAATAGTCCTCAAAACAGCTGACAGGGATAAATAAAAATAGTACTCAAACCAGCTGACAGGGATAAATAAAAATAGTACTCAAAACAGCTGACAGGGATAAATAAAACTAGTCCTCAAAACAGCTGACAGGGATAAATAAAAAGTCCTCAAAACAGCTGACAAGGATAAATAAAATTAGTCCTCAAAACATCTGAAACGGATAAAGAAAAAATAGTCCTCAAAACAACTGACAGGGATAAAGAAAAATAGTCCTCAAAACAGCTGACAGGGATAAATAAACTAGAGGCTCCCAGGAGCCTGTATAGCTCACCTGGGTATAATAACAACATCAGTCAATAAAACTTGATAACTTCAGTAAAAAAAATTAACAAATGTAGCCTTCGTCATTGCAGACCCCTTCTACAAAAAAATGGGGCGGGGGTTCCCCCTTTAATGTAAGTTATCAAAATTGCTGTAAAAAAACATATATGTCAATGATTCTCAAAATTTAGCTTTTCCTACTTCACATTTTGTAATAGAGTTGCTTCCCTTTGATTATTTGAGTAACCAAAAGCAGTGAGTCAACAAAAAAATGCATTTCAAGAGGAATAACTCTTCACAGTTGTCGCACATTTTTAACTGTGGGAAATTTTTTGTAGATCTTGACATGCTGAACATTTTTGCAGTTTAAACTTTCCCTCTATCTCTAATAGTTTTTGAGATATAAGATGATAGTATTAAAATTGAGAACATTTTGATGAAAAAAAGGCAATAACTCCAAAATGGGTAATTGGATTTACTTCAAAATTGCAGGGTAGGAAGATCTTGACATGCTGCAATTTAAACTTAACCTTTATCTCTTATAGTTTTTGAAATATAAGACGAAAAGTATTAATTTGTTTTTATAAATTTGATGAAAAAAGGGCAAGATGGGTAATCAGATTTACTTCAAAATTGCAGGTAAAAAAAAAAAATTGATCGAAGGGTCGAACCACCAGACAAATTTTTGGAAGAGAACCATCCAATGACTATTTCATCAAAATTTTGTTCTTATTGAGCAAATGGTTTCAGACAAAAAGATTTTTATGGGAATTTCCCATAGGGTCCTATGTTAAATTAAGTTTGGCTGTGGCGGCCATCTTGGTCGGTGTTCTGAAATGCCGGACACAAATTTGGAAGAGGACCACCCAAGAATCATTTCAGCAAAGTTTGGTTGAGATTGGCTCAGTAGTTTCAGAGGAGAAGATTTTTTTTAAATTTCATCCCCCCTTTTTTCTAATTTGCATAATCGGTAAAAGTTCAAAGTTCATAAAAAATCCCGTAATATATGTTAAAAAGCTCATCATTATGCTTATACAGTTCAAATTTGGGCACTTTCTGGCTTAAAATAGAGCAGTTTTGGCCATTTGAAGAAATTTCTATTTTTAGTAATGGCGGCCATCTTGGATACAGGACGGCGCTGACGGACACAATTTTGAAAGGGGACCACCTAAGGATCATTTCAGCAAAGATTGGTTAAGATTGGCTCAGTAGTTTCAGAGGAGAAGATTGTTTTTAATTCCATCCCCCTTTTTTCTAATTTGCATAATCGGTCAAATCGGTAAAATTTCAAAGTTCATAAAAAATCCCGTAATATATGTTAAACAGCTCATTATTATGCTTATACAGTTCAAATTTGGGCACTTTCTGGCTTAAAATAGAGCACTTTTGGCCATTTGAAGAAATTTCTATTTTTAGTAATGGCGGCCATATTGGATACAGGACGGTGCTGACGGACACAATTTTGAAAGGGGACCACCTAAGGATCATTTCAGCAAAGATTGGTTGAGATTGGCTCAATAGTTTCAGAGAAGATTTGTTTTTAATTTCATCCCCCTTTTTTTCTAATTTGCATAATCGGTCAAAATCGGTAAAAGTTCAAAGTTCATAAAAAATCCTGTAATATATGTTAAAAAGTTCATCATTATGCTTATACAGTTCAAATTTGGGCACTTTCTGGCTTAAAATAGAGCAGTTTTGGCCATTTGAAGAAATTTCTATTTTTAGTAATGGTGGCCATCTTTGATACAGGACGGCGCTGACGGACACAATTTTGAAAGGGGACGACCTAAGGATCATTTCAGCAAAGTTTGGTTGAGATTGGTTCAGTAGTTTCAGAGGAGAAGATTTTTTTTTAGATTTCATCCACCCTTTTTTCTAATTTGCATAATCGGGTCAAAATGGGTAATGGGATTTACTTCAAAATTGCAGGGTAGGTAGATCTTGATATGCTGCACATTTTTGCAATAAACTTAACATCTATCTCTAAATAGTTTTTGAAATATAAGACAAAAAGTTTTAAAATGAAAAAAAAAATTGATGAAAAAAGGGCAATAACTCCAAGATGGGTAATCAAATTTACTTCAAAATTGCAGGGTAGGTAGATCTTAACATGCTGAACATGTTTGCAGTTTCAACTTACCATCTGTCTCTTATAGTTTTTGAAATAAAGGACGAAAAGTATTAAAATTTTGAAAATTTGATGAAAAAGGGGAAATAACTCCAAAATGAGTAATGGGATTTACTTCAAAATTGCAGGGTATGTAGATCTTGATATGCCGCACATTTTTGCAATTTAAAGTTAACCTTTATCTCTTATAGTTTTTGAAATATAAGACGAAAAGTATTAAAATTTTACAAATTTGATGAAAAAAGGGCAATAACTCCAAGATGGGTAATCAGATTTACTTCAAAATTGCAGGGTAGGTAGATCTTGATGTGCTGATCATTTTTACCCCATGTCAGATTTTTGATATTATTAACGGTTTTTGAGTTATTACCAAAAACCTGCAATTTTACCATATGTTCTATTTTTAGTAATAGCGGCCACATTGGTTGGTGCACGGCATCACCGGACACAATTTTGAAACTAGACACCCTAGTAATGATTCAGACCAAGTTTGGTTTTCATTGGTCTAGTACTTTCAGAGGAGAAGATTTTTGAAAAAGTTTACGACGTATGACGGACGCCAAGTGATGGCAATAGCTCACATGACCCTTTGGGTCAGGTGAGCTAAAAATAGTCCTCAAAACAGCTGACAGGAATAAAAAAAGTAATACTAAAAAAACTGACAGAAAAAAACATTTAGTAGATTACAATGTACAAAATTTATTATGAATAAATTAGCCCCCAAACTTGCATTTGATATTTTTCATTTAGATATCCATGCAAGGACTTTGAATTGTATAAACAATGATTTCTTTACAGCTGATCTTAATGACTTTCAATCATAATGTTTTCTCTGTACTACATGAAGTTAATAGCACCTTCTTGACCTACCATGTTACTGTTAACTTGAGATGATATGTCATTAAATAGTTGTAAGAGATCAGACAATGATGAGAACACAGCTGGTGCAGATGTACAATAATTACATATCACAGCTAGGTCTAATGTTCTATCATTACCAGATAGTAGTAACAATGTAGGCACAACATTACATATTAACATTGTTTTTCGTTTTGCAACTTTCTTTTTTTTAGATTTTCATTAATAAATCAATGCAGATATTGACAGTTCTTACATGTACATGTACTTTTGTAGCTTTTCTGTACCTGTCAGATCAATTCCTTATATGGATTTTCATGCTTTTCATAGCCAGGACAACATGTACAATGTATGTGAGATGTACATTTCCCTGCTACATGTACCTGTATGTACTATATCAGACTAGTTAGCAATGTACAGTGAGGTACCAGAACTTTTTACTTGCATCATTTATAAAAGTATATTAATAAAAGAGAGGCAAACGGTTCTTATTAAATAAATATAAACTGTACTTACACGAAATTTTCAGTACTTTGTAATATGACCTTTCGAAGCAATCACCGCCTGTAATCGTCGGGGAATAGTGAGGTAAAGGTCTCTTATATATGGAACTGTTAGGGGTTCCCAAATTCTCAAAAACCTCCCTGGATAAATCATCTCGATTTCTAATTGTCTCTAAAGATCTCTTCAGTCTGATTTTTAAAATATGCCACACATTCTCAATTATGTTGATGTCTGGAGATTGTGATGGCCAATCTAGAAAATCTAAATTATTTTCTGTTTTCCATGTAGTTGTCCTCAAAGAAGCATGACATGGGGCGTTATCGTCTTCGGGAAAATAAAAGGAGAATTTCCAAATTGTTTCGTAACAACTGGTCATAAAAATTCATTCAGAGTATTTATATACTTTTCACTGTTCATATTCCCTGTGATTGGAACTAATGTACCCATTCCTGAATAAGTCACACACACCCAGAACATAGCACTCAACCTCACGTTTCTGCCATGTTATTGTTGTCCAACAAATACAGGGCGGTAGGCTTCATCGGCAGTTCTCCAGACATACAGACGATTTTCATTTGAAATAACAACTCGAGTTTCATCCGAAAATATCACATTTTTCCAGTAATTATCAATGGTATGACATTTCAAAGATTTACACCACTGCAACCTACGTTTTCTGTTAGGTTCAGATACTGTGAGGGTCTTTCTTACTTTATGTCTTTTAAAACCATAAAAATGTAAACGTCGCTGAATTTTCCTGGTAGACACCTTTTGAGGGGCATGGTTATTGTAATCAATACTGATTTCATTCAAAGTTTGTCTCCTGTTTTTCTTAACTGACCGAATTAAAAGTCTGTCATCCCTTTCATCCATCAATTTTGTCCTACCTCGATTACTGTTATTTTCATGGTTTTCCTCTTTCTGGAATTTCTTGATAAGCCTACTGATAGTAGATTTGTTTACTGAAAATATTTCTGCCAATTTGTTTTGTTTTTCTCCAGGTAGATACAAATCTACAGCTAACTCTCTGCTCTAATGACATTTCTTGTCGTCTGCTCTTTAACTACCACACAGAAGAGTAGGAGAAAGAGGGACAACTCTTACAAGGTGAACTGGCAAATAATACCCCTAAAATTATGTCCCACCCATGCAAAATTGTCCAGGTATTTTATATTGGCAGAAATAGAAGTTTATTGTGAGAACATTTCTATCTGACGTTGCTAACGTCACAAAAAGTTGCATCAATTTTGGCATGTCACTGTATATCATACATGTACCTGAGCATTATTATTATGGTTGTATCCTTTTTTTACTTTCAATGCATATAAATATATAAATGTACAAATGTACAATGTATTTCATTTTATAATCATATTTTCTTTATTTATCACTACAATCAATGATCCGGTCAGTGAATTCCAAAGGATGATGGTATCAGGTCAAGATACATGTACATCTTACAAATAACTTAGTGCATTCCTGGAATATCTACATTGAAACTTAACTATCTAACAAAACTAGGGTAATAGAAATACCATTTAACCTCTACTGACCCAGTTAAAACTTTCTTGTTAAAAAGCTTCAAGAGGTTGAAAATTGTAAATCTCTTCAATGCCATATATACAGACAAAACAAATGATTGAGCTGGAGATGCTGAGAGTTGCCTTTTAAATGGATTTTTATTTTTTTTTATTTTTGGTGTTTTAATGCCACTTGCACTTTCAGCAATATTTCAGCTACATGTATATCATGGCGACCAATTTTAGTGGTGGAAAAAGCCGGAGTACCCAGAGAGAACCACCGACCATGGGCAAGCAACTGGTAAACTTTATCACTTGTGGCTGCGAGTCAAGTGCACCCTTTTTGTAATTTACAAAACCGGGCACAAACCCACACCGCATTGGTGATAGGCTTGTACGAGTTGTTAGGTAATCCAACTACCTAACTCATTGAGCCACCCAGGCCCTCAAATGGAAGGAGAACTTATAATAGATCTTATTCCTATATCCCTACAATATATACTTTTATGTAATTGTGTGGTACACAATGTACAATTTATTATACAGTCAAACCTGTATTAAGAGGTCACCTTTGGGACAAAGACAAAGTGACCTTATAAGAGGTTCAATTCATATGAAATGTTCTATGACAGGACAGGCAATAAAGGGGACCTTTTAATGCAGGTGGCTGCTTAATAGAAGTGACTGCATGGGCAGGTTTGACTGTACATGTATTGCAGGGCTTCATACTTCTTACAATTGATTTGAAGTACCCATCCACTTGGTACATGAAAGGGAATCTTAACAAGTGTTCAAGTTGATTGTCCAATAATACATTCATTCATAAAAATACTTCACCTTGAAATCTGATCATCATCACAAACTCTCACGTCTGTGGTGAATTAGTCAATAATTAACTTCCCTTTTGTACAAACCACAATATTACATTGACATTTCCACTTTAAAACAAAATAAAACACACCTTGTACTTTGTAAATGGTTAGGCAACAAAAATGAAGTCAGAGTGTCAGTGACAGTACTATTATAATATCATTTCAGAAATATAAAGATATTAAATTTGAGATACAAATGTAATTAATAAAATTGTTAAACTTAAGATTTATGTCACTCATGGCTCAGGCACATACTGTACATGTATAGTATATCCTTAAACAGTTTTTTTTTTTTTTTATGGGGGGGGGGGGGGTTGGCTGTACACACAGATCAAAACATTGAGAATAATTTTAATAAGCACATTTTAATCATACATGTATTGTTTAATTTTTCCGTTTATTACTTTACTCTTGGGTTATTATTAGACTTTGGAACTGCAATGACAATGTGCATATTTTTGTTTTCCATTTATTGAGCTGTTAAATGTAACAACTGCAATATAAATAACATAATAAAAAATTGTCCACAAATATTTTGCAGTCATATAAAAATAAATACAATATTCCTCTTAAAAGGCAAACTCTTCTCCAAAAATGAAAAATTGGTCTTATAGGCGGGATGGCCTCTCAATTTATTACAGAAAACAAACTCCACTGTAGTATTTTACTCTCTTAATGCATCTGAAAAGAGAGGTTGTCTTTGGTTGGAGGCCTTAAAAGAGATGGACTACTGCAGTACTGTATTTCTCATGTTAAACATGGATTTGTTTTTTTAATAATTAAAAAGAAAAATCCATTAATAATTATCATAGTTATAATAGTACATAATAACATGTGTATGTACAATAATATACAGGTATGTTGAAATAAGTCAATATATAGAGTACAAACAGCTGTAGTATGTTACTTGAAGGCACACAGGCCGTTATTTTAATAAAAAAAATGTTTCCCAAAATAAGACCTAAACTTTGATTTAAAAAACCATAAAGATATATTGCAGTTGAAATTTTTCATAATATCATACGTAAATAGCCTAGAACGAAGGAAATACGTAGCTGTTTGATTTTCTTCCATCCAGGAAAGAATTCAATGTTGACCCGCCCAATGCTAAACATTCGAATTCTTTTCACTAATTACGACATTATAACAGATTTTTTAAACCTGGTTTTTTGTTCAGAACATTTTTTAAGTATAAAAGTTAAAACATCGAATATTGGCAACTTTTAATATAAACAAAAAATTATATGCTGACAGCCTGTGTGCCTTTAAATACATTAAATGTAGTTATAGTAACATCAAGCAGGTGAAATCTTTAGGCTCCTTCATTAAACAGTCATTGGAACTGAGAACAGGGGGGCACATGATTCCATTTGTTCTATTGTGTTTTGAATTTGTTTATATGTTGTACATTGTATGTTTATGTATTGTTGACTATTCAATGTAGTCATTGACCCTGATTAGGGTGGAAATTGTGCTTAATAAAGTTATTATAGTAATGCTATGATTCCTTCAATAGCCATTAATAGACTAACTCAGTCTTTATTATAATTCTATTTTAATTTTCAGGATAAAGATTCTTTATAAACATTACCTATACATAAAAGTACAATGTGAAATAAACAACCAAGGCTTTTTTTTTGGAGATCCATTTTTTGTTTGTTTCAGACTAAACAAGCATGCTGCTTGACTTTTTATACCAGAAATAACTGATCATTGACTGATGTGGTATTAAAATCAAGTCAGACAAAGCATATCTCTGTTTTTGGAAATTGCAGTATTTTTGGGGTGCATTCTCCTTTTTCCTCGATAAAAACATCAATCGGGAAACATGCAACACATAAATCTTATTTTTCATTTTGGCCCAAGTACAGTGTACATTTCTATCTATACTTCTTTCAATTACACACATGTACAGTAGCACGGCATGCCATGAATGAGTTTGCACAAATGTAAACATATTTTTATGTTACATACTATTAGTAAGTAAAAACTAATTAAAACAATCCACACAGTACGCTACAAACACTTTCTTGGCTAATATTGCTTTGGAAATTAATCCTTTCTGGGTCGGTTGTGTTTTTTGGATTATTTCCCTTAGATAAACAAAAAATTGTCTGCTAGGCAACATCATTTTACATGGCTCCGAGAAAAAGAGAACAGCCATTGGCATTGAGAAGAAAGCTGTCAGTCGGGGGAAAATCCATTGAAAAATTATTAAGATATACTTTATTATATTGAAATCATGTAACAGACAATAAAGTGAATATTCATGAAGTCTTTTATTTAGAATAACCAAGAACATATAGGTACTGCATTTATTTGCTAAATAAACAAATTTCACAGTGCCAAATTAAAGACCTATTTGCTCCTGGGTTTATATTAGTAACTTATCTTGAGACATTGTTACAAAACATTTTTGATTTGATTTGATTTTTTTTGTGTGCTTTAACGCCACTTTCAGCAATATTTCAGCTATATCATGGCCACCAGTTTTAGTGGTAGAAGAAGCCGGAGTACCCGCAGAGAACCACCGTCCATGGGCAAGCAACTGGTAAACTTTATCACTTGCGGCTGCGAGTCGAGTGCACCCTTTTTTGTAATTTACAAAGACGGGAACGAACCCACGCCGTATTGGTGATAGGCTTGTACGAGTTGCTAGGTAATCCAACTACCTAACTCATTGTGCCACCCGGGCCCTCAAAAACATTTTTGATGTGACATTCTTATATGTGATGCTTTTCATCAAACTAAGTTTTGGAGTTGATACTGAACTGGTTGGGGGAGGAGGGGTGATTTTGTCGCTAACCAATATTTGTCCCAAAAAAACGTTTCAACTGCTGTTGAGAGCATATTTATATTCAAATAATTATTTTGATCTTCTTAATTTGTTTCTTTTAATCACATCAACATGGAGTTCATACTGAAATCTGATCTGACCAAGCCTTTCAATTCTGTCATTAACAATTCTTCAATGTTTTGTCAAACAAATATTTTTCATTGGTTTTATGTTTCTACATTAAATGTGATTATTCCAATTTGATTACTACTCCTATTATTTACAATAAAAGATTAAAAACAGTGTTGAAACACTTTTGTTTCCAACGATTAATCAATCATTACCGTTATCGATACCAAAAGATAAATAGTGACAAAATGATCTATAAAATATAACTCTCATTCGTTTTATTCAAAACCAATAAGGTGTAAATTTTTTGCTAGTTTCAAAACTTTTCAAAAAATGTGGTGACACCTCCATTTTGTTCGTATATGATTTATTGTCAAATTTAGTTAGAGTTGTTTCCCTTTGACAAAATTTGTTTGGTGACTTCATTGTGCCCTTAAATTAACATCTTGGAGAAAAAGGGTAATTTTCAAAAAAATTTGGTGACTTAAACAGTCATTTTACATACTAGATTACATCCTAACTTCTGTTGTATAATTTCATTGATATTTATTTTACACAAATTCCACTAAAAATATTAAATAGTGTAAGAAATGCCTTAATTTAAAAACAAAACTAACATAATTGCCAGAGCATATAGTAACCCTGTATCACAGTACTGTGAAGGAAGATCTGGAACACTTCTGAATAATCTTTAACGGCTAATTAAGGGAAAATATGGGAAGACTTCCGAAACCTTGCAGATATTTTAAAGTTTCCTTCCCTGCTACCAGGTGTCACCCTAGATTTCATAAAATAAGCATGTTGCTCAATGATCTTTAAAAGAGATGCAATCCACAAGTGGGAATAAAATATTGATTACCAAACCCTCTATATTAACTTTCATGCACATGTCATGATATATATATATAAAAGTAAAAATATGTAACAGAACTTGTTGTTATTCAGCAACATAAGCGATTTTCACTTATAAATCTTGTCACCAATTATTAGCATCGCTACTCTTTTAAAATACCTATAATTGATCATCGGCGACAATCGTTTCATCACTAGGTATGGCTTAACATAAACAAAGTTTTTATAGTACTTCTTTGAATGATCTGTTTATAAATATTTGTTTCGTTAATTTTTAATCAAATTCTTCAATGACCGTATACAAATTATTTAATACGTATTTCTACAACGAAAAGGGTTTTAACTGGGTTTTCTACGAAGATTAAAAAAAAAAAAAATTACTGAACGTATAAAAAATATTAGTGAACTAAAATGTAATATTGAACTGGAAATACGTTTTAAAACGTAACAAATCACGCATATCGCGCATGTGTTTATGAAACTTCATTTGTGCCCAAGCCAGGTCACGTGTACGCGTGTAGATACGCAATACACAGCCAAGGTTAAAAATCTTTGAAACAAATTTGCACAACCCATGATTTCACTGAATTGAAGTTGAATTATCATTTATTATTTACATTTTATTCATCAATTCAAATGAACTCTCCGTTCTCATGCTATTTTCTCGATCTCGGGATTTCATTCCCGGGATTACGTTCAAGGATGTTTTACGTTTTGAGAAAAGAAATAATTTTTGTTTTTCTTAATTCTGAGGGGAATCTGAGACAGTACCTGAAAAAAAAAAATAGGCGATATAAAAACGTCATTTCACCTGTACATCTTATCTGACTAGTTTACCTGTAAAACGACACACTTGATTACAAGATTAACACCTGGTGTTTTATTGCCCTCTGATCACTGACATGAATTAAAATTTTTAATCCCCATCACTCTCCTAGACATGACCACTATCACGGTGATTGATCACGGTATGTCCCTTTCTGTACTGTATACAGTAGGTATAGTGGAAAATCCAACTACCACACAATCACGCCCATCATGCCCACGACGACCCCACTCAATGTATAAGGGTAAGGAATGAGCATATAAACAAAAATAAGTACCGTATTTTGGAAAATTGGATCATATGACACAGACTATAATATAGTTGGAAAAAATTATGTGCAGTAGGATATAAACAAATACATCATGTGTGAATCATCCATTACTGCAGTCTTTCCGAAATGTGCCAGACCGTCGGTCCTGACCAGCGATTTTTAGTCCGGACCGGCAAAATATTATTCATGCCGGACCGGTTGACCGGCAATAATTTCCCCTAACACCGCTATTTTGTTATATTGCGTTTACTTTCCTTTAAATTGACAAGATGAAATGACAAATCTGATTAGTTCAGAATTTAAAATTCTCCAATCAAAATGCGGGACACATTTGTATTTACGTTTTCACAGTGAAGGATAAAAAAATGTCCTTCATTAGATATTTTGAGGGAGCTCAGCCAGGTAAAAAAAAGAAAGATAGAAAATGAAAAGACAGAAAAATCAAAAGAATATGAAGCGAGGTGCAAAGAAAGGTCATTTAACCAACAATGGCTTGCTGGAAGACCATGGCTTTCGTTCAACCCGACGGAGAATACAATGACTTGCATCGTTTGTTCAGATCATTATAAAAAAATAAAAGATCAACCTTTAGTGGATGATAGGAATAGAAAACACAACTCTTTCATAATTGGTTCTAAGAATTTTAGGATGTCTACCATTGTGGAGTAATACATGTATGTTGCATAGTGCAAAACGAAAACTGTCCTGAATTTTTGTCATATTTTTCGGTCCGGCAAGTTTTGGTTCGGTCAGTTACTGACTGTGTTTTTCTGGAAATATTTCACTCCGATTATAAAGTTAAAATGGTAATGGTAAAATAGGACTAATTTTCCACAAAATTCTAGATATATCTTTGCCGACATGCTTAAATTTTATTATTGTTTTATCAAAGTGAAAGTAAGTTAGCAATTTATTTTTGTATACAGTATTAGTAATTAAAGTAGATGACGAATGTACACAGTAGTCAAACTACTAGTCCGAGATTCCTCTGCCGTTCAACGGCTTTTTTTCGACTTGCTGGAGCCGTGGGGCGTCAGAGAGCTCCCATGGCTCTAGCAAGTCGGAAAAAAAGCCGTCAGACGGCAGAGGAATCTCGGACTATCAAACTACATGATCACATCAACCTGTTAACTCATGTGACAGTCCATCCTATATATAGTGAACGATTTTGAGGGATGAGACGAGAGTATACATAAATTTACTTTTATCATTTCTTCTCACTATGTGTTCATTGATAAAGGAGATTTAACGGAAACAACTGAGGTCACAGGTGGTCCCCATGTGGATCGGCAATAAGGTGGCATCGAGGTATCATAATCTGTACTGAATACTGCCAATAATACCGGTGTGACCGTGTGTCCCGTTGTGAAACCTTAGGTCAGAAATATGACAGTAAAAACCCCAGTCACAAACCATAGTTTATTGGACTTCACGATTTGAAAGATAAAACTAACATACAGTTCCAACATGTACAACAAGCGTACACGCTGCATTGTTGAATGCCAAAATCAGTTTTGTTTACCGTATCACGTGAATTCGATGCAGACGCATTTTTTTCTATGAAATCGTATCTGTATTTTATACACAATATTTACAATTTTATGCAGTTGTGCCCACTTACTATCTTTCTCGTGGTCGTATCCTACTAATACAAAGTAGTCGGCCAACCGAGACATTGCATAAAATACCACAAAGTTTCTCTTTTAGCTTGCATTCCCATCACACTGTCGCCATCTTGTGTGCATATTCCAGAATTGCACTTCCGGGATATCCAGTGACAGGGGAAACTACTCTTGTAGTCCTAGAATTTTTATATAACCGTATTTTTTTCATCATCTTTTTAATGTTAAATATTGTTGTGTGTTTTATATGAAACCGGCACGGCCATGAATGCTCGCGCATCTGAAAATTATCTGGCAATTTCATTAAAAAATGTCGAGATTTTTTGGGCCGAGATATATTGGGGACGACTTTTTTTTAGGGCCGAATCTAGTCTCATTCAATCGAGCTGTCGTTCCTTTATTCGAGTTATCGTTCCTTACCAAATCTCAAAAGTTAACTTCCGCGTAGAGACAAAAATTCTTTTCAGTATGTCAGAAGAGATTTAATAAATTTAAAAATATCAATAATATGAAATCGGCACGGCCATGAATGCTCGTTCATCTGAAAATTATCTGACAATTTCATCAAAAAGTGTCGAGATTTTTTGGGCCGAGATATATTAGGGACGACTTATTTTTAGGGCCGAATCTAGTCTCATTCAATCGAGCTGTCGTTCCTTTATTCGAGTTATCGTTCCTTACGAAATCTCAAAAGTTAACTTCCGCGTAGAAACAAAAATTCTTGTCAGTATGTCAGAAGAGATTTAATAAATTAAAAAATATCAATATAAGTAAAACAAGCAGGCAAAATGACTTTTATTACACACGGGTTCCAGGTTTCAGTGGTATCGGACGTACGAGAGAGGGTACGAGACTTCAGGATCACATTTACGCTTTATGTTAAGAAGATCTTCATTAGTTCAGTGTGTTAGTGTGTTACCCGGAAACCGGTGTTTACAAAACGTAGAATTTTTTTTTCTTCGACAATATGTTCAACCATGTTTGTTAAAAAATCCTAAGTACACATTCTATACCATAAAGAGCTCGCTTAAGCTCGCATACAAGTAAAACAAGTTAGCAGAATGACTTTTATTACACACGGGTTCCGGGTTTCAGTGGTATCGGGCGTACGAGAGAGGGTACGAGACTTCAGGATCACATTTGCGCTTTATGTTAAGAAGATCTTCATTAGTTGAGTGTGTTGGTGTGTTACACGGAAACCGGTGTTTACAAAGCGTCGAATTTTTTTTTCTTCGACAGTATGTTCAACCATGTTTGTTAAAAAATCCTATGTACACATTTTATACCATAAAGAGCTCGCTTAAGCTCGCATAATAATTAATTTAGTAATTCGCCAGTCATTGTAATATGAAACCGGCACGGCCATGAATGCTCGCGCATCTGAAAATTATCTGGCAACTTCACGCTCATCCAGTGCATCAAAAAGTGTCGAGATATATTGGGGACGACTTTATTTAGGGCCGAATCTAGTCTCATTCAATCTAGTCTGTACAGTGGGAAAGCAAACCCATGATTTGACCGTTATAGCTAGTGATTCTAAAACCACGCAGTCAGGGGGCGATAACCGCAAAAAATTCCCGTTAGGTGCCGCTTTACAAGTCCCGCCAAATTTTTCATTCGCGCCGTTGTAGGATAAACCTGAAATAAAGTATTAAATAGACAAAATTGTGATAGAAACGTGATTTCTATAAAATATATATATTTTTTTTGCAATGACTGGCTATATCAGACAAGCGACCGAGGTTTATATTAGTCAAAAACGTGTTTCGAATCGTGCATTCTAAAATGTGTAAAAACACGAGGTTCGGTTTGTTTACATTTTTCGGCCAATGAAAAAGCTGACACAATTCTATATTAGGACATGAAATTGATGATACAGGAGTGATATAGCATCATCAACCAATATTAAATGCTCTCTCAACTGGAAATTCCGTCACCCTGAATGGAAATCATTACTGAAAGAAAATTCGACGAGGAATGTTTTTTTTAATTTTCGCCTTGTTTTAGAGTAAAATTTGCCCATTTTGGTGAACATTTCTCTCCCAAAACACCCATGTAGTGTGTGTATGTCTGCCTTTTATTAGATTTATTAATATCTTTATATTTTAACCGAAAGTTTACAAGAAAACTGCATTGTTTACATCAGATTACGCCCCCCCACCCAGATTTGTACAAAAAAATTGAAGATTTAGTTGACAAAACAGCTTTAATTAAATCACTGAAAGAACCAGAAGACAAAATTGGTGAACCCTCTCCCATTAGAGGCAATAAATTCTCCCATTTAAGTTTGGAAGATTTCAAGGAAACGGGTGATGAAACCTTTGCATGGGAAAGTTTTTTGAGAAGAAATTGTCAGCTTCCAGTTTTCTGAAATATTTGGTACAGGAAAATGATATACATGTAGATCTCCCAGGTCTTAAGACTTTTCTTTCATTTTCTGAAACTGACACTGAAAAATCCAAGTTTTGTTCAATTGAAGTTTTAGATGAGACAGCAGATTCAAAAGCCACAGTTTTGAAAACTTTGAATATTCTTCACAAAAAGTTTCAGATTGGGATAAAGCTTCAGTATCAAGTTGTTGTTGGGACAGGAAATCTTATGATCATTTAATCAAATTAAAATCAGAATATGGAGGTTCATTAAGCTGGGTTTTGCCATATCCTGGAGACTGGCACATACTTTTTTTTAATCTCATTTTCTATTAAATTAATAATTTATTGTACTTAGGATTTGTTCAACTTTCATAAAAATTTATGGACTTTTTACTGTTAATAGTTTATGGAAAAGAAATACACTTGAAAACTAATATGTACAGTCATCTGTCAAAAGTATTGGGAAATGTAAAAAATATCCCTATATAATCAACCAAAACCATATCTTTTTCAAAAAATTATTGTGAAATCATTTCTGGATAGATTGTAACAAATTTTACACCAAAACATTCGGAATTGTCTATATTTTGTTTGTTTATTTGCTCAAATCTTTATACGAGTGGTTTTTATTTGTACATAATTTTTCCATGATTGTTAATTTTTAGGATTTATTTTTAGTTGAAATATATAGGAAAATCAAAATCAATTTTTATTTGTTGTGTTTAAATTATGTACAAATAAAAATAACTCATAACTACATAATGAGTAAATAAACAATCAAAATATTGACAATTCTGAATGTTTTGGTGTAAAATTTGTTAAAATCTATCCAGAAATTACTTCACAATATTTTTTTTAAAAAAATATGGTTTTGGTTGATTATATAGGGATTTATTTTACATTTCCCAATACTTTTGACAGATGACTATACATTTTCTTTAAATATTTATACATTTTTTTTATCTTTATATTGAATTTTATTTTCATGCCTAGAAAAAAAATACACCAGTTCTGTTCATGATTCATCAAAAGGATATAGAAATGTTTTTTCTTGAATTGCTAGAATAAAACCGGTGGACGTGTAAATTTTAGTCGCCTATCCTTTCTTTTGGGGAAAGGAGACCATATATAAATGTTTGTATTTTCCTAAATTTGTAGTTAATTATATGCATATGCTATTAAAATAGCAGCCTGCATCAGCATTAACATTTGTGCACAGCGTGCTTTTAAGTCATTAGGTTAGTTCTAAATAGTAAATGTATTTTTAGAAATAGGGAAATTCATACGGAGTTATCTTTCTTGACTGACAATTTTTCTGAATCTGAATAATTTTCGGCACTTAAAGCTGACAGAAACTCTTATTAATGAATAAAAACGTGTACCAGAGAAACATTTCGTTAAATAAATATATAACCTAGCGCAGTGTGAAGTTTGGGAATGTCATTCTACTGCAAACTTAATATATTTGCATTTTATTTCAATGCGATGGTACGGAGTTATCTTTCTTGGTTGACAATTTTTCGGCACTAAAAGCTGACACAATTTTTTATTAATGAATAAAAACGTGTACCAGAGAAACATTTCGTTAAATAAATATATAACCTAGCGCAGTGTGAAGTTTGGGAATGTCACTCTACTGCAAACTTAATATATTTGCATTTTATTCCAATGCGATGGCGACATTCCATCGAGGGGGTCACCCTCTAAATCATCAAAATTTTAATAGTAATCTCCCGTTTTAACTCAAATCTAATAAACAAATCGTGGAAGTAATTATTGCTGAAAAGAAAACAATATAAGACGTTTCGATATTTTCTACGGTATAAATAAACGAGGTCTTTGTTCTACAATTTTCATGACCGACGAACATGTCAACGTTTTCAAATGAGAATCACGTGACCCGTGGTTTTACCAGCGACGCCATTCTGGTACTCGTGACCCTTCGGATTTTTGTTTCGATATCAAACAAACAAATCCGAGGGGTCACGAGTACCAGACTACATTCAATCGAGCTGACGTTCCTTTATTCGAGTTATCGTTCCTTACGAAATCTCAAAAGTTAACTTCCGCGTAGAAACAAAAATTCTTGTCAGTATGTCAGAAGAGATTTAATAAATTAAAAAATATCAATACAAGTAAAACAAGCTAACAAAATGACTTTTATTACACACAGGTTCCGGGTTTCAGTGATATCGGACATACGAGAGAGGGTACGAGACTTCAGGATCACCTTTGCGCTTTATGTTAAGAAGATCTTCATTAGTTGAGTGTGTTAGTGTGTTACACGGAACCGGTGTTTACAACGCGTCGATATTTTTTTTTATTCGTCAATATGTGTAGCCATGTTTGTCAAAAAATCCTAAGTACACATTTTATACCATAAAGAGCTCGCTGACGCTCGCATATAATTTAATATGAAACAGGCACGGCCATGAATGCTCGCGAATCTGAAAATTATCTGGCAATTTCACGCTCATCCAGTGCATCAAAAAGTGTCGAGATATATTGGGGACGACTTTTTTAGGGCCGAATCTAGTCTCATTCAATCGAACTGTCATTCCTTACGAAATTTAAAAAGTTAACTTTCGCATAGAAACAAAAATTCTTGTCAGTATGTCAGAAGAGATTTAATAAATTTAAAAATATCAATATAAGTAAAACTATTTTTAGTTTTATTGTTAGTTCATGTGTTATTCCAGAAAAATACAAAAAATAAGTGTGTTAAATTTATATGGAATGGGAAACCAGATAAGGTCAAAAGAAATACATTGATAGGAGATTTTGAGAAGGGTGGGCTGAAAATGATAGATATAGAAAGTTATTTTATATCTTTGAAGGCATCATGGGTAAGTAGATTAGCTGACTCCAAATTTTCGAATTGGAAACTGATACCACTAAAATATTTAAATGTATTTGGGAAAATATGGCTTATTTTTAAAATGAACATAGCTGTGAAAAAACATAAACAGTTTCTAAATAATATCCCCGAATTTTACAAAAATGTTTTGACCAGTTGGATAAAAACAGGTGGTGGTCAATTAAGTTCACCATTAACATTCAGTAATGTAAGAAAGCAAATTTTATGGGGAAATAGATTTATTACATTTGAAAAAAAAAATAAAGAATGGATTAATAGTGGAATATTTTTTGTTAATGATATAATAGATAATAATGGTAAAATTACGCAAGAATTTATTCTTCACAAGTTAAAAAATAAATCTAATTGGATATCTGAATTTAGTATTCTTAAAAAAGCTTTTCCAAAGAATTGGATAGACATTTTAAAAACAGAAAGCTCAGTTAAAAGCATTGTAAATATCAAAAAAGATTATTTCATCTGGAACAATCAGTTTATTAATTTATCTACATTGTCTAATAAGTTATTATATAATATACTGGTGAATGTTAAATTTTCACACCCTATTGGTACACATTATTGGATTAATTATTTAGTGTTGTCTGAAAAACCAAATACAAGTAGTCTATATTTGTTCATTTTCAAATTTCTTGAAGAAAACAAACTTAAAATGTTCAGATGGAAACTTTTTCATTTTATTATTCCAAATAAAGTTTTACTTTCCAAATGGAAAATTGTTGGGAATAGTTTATGTAATTTCTATAAATTAGTTGAAGATTACTCTCATTATCTTCTTACTTGTACCTTTCTAAAAGAGTTTTGGACAAAATTTCAGAATTTAATGAAGGGTTTGGGTATCGAAAACAAAATTACTTTGAAAAACATATAGTACTTGGATACAAGATAGATGATAAAAACTATCTTGCATTAAATTTTTTGATAACAGTTGTAGGGTTTTCCATCTATAAATCGTACTATATATCTGAACAGAAAACAAAGTATATTGATGTTTGTAGAATATTTGCCAATGAATATATTAAAAGAATAAATGAAAATAAAACACTTCAAAAGTGTACATTTTTAATGAAAGTAAAAAATTATATAATAAATGCAAAATAAATAAATGTTTCCAAAAGGTATTAAATAGAAATTGTATTTAGGTTGTATATATATTTCATGTAATTCTGATTATAGCCCTGGATAATCAGAACAAGATGTAACAAGGAAACACCAAAAGGAGCTTGGACTTTTGGCGTGTTAATTGTAGCAAGCATTTGAATAAAAGATATTACGTTGTTAAAAAAAAATATATATATAAGTAAAACAAGTTAACAAAATTACTTTTATTACACACAGGTTCCGGGTTTCAGTGGTATCGGACGTACGAGAGAGGGCACGAGACTTGGGATAACCTTTGCGCTTTATGTTAAGAAGATCTTCATTAGTTGAGTGTGTTAGTGTGTTACACGGAACGTGTTTACAATGCGCAGAATTTTTTTTTATCCATCAGTATGTGCAGCCATGTTTGTCAAAAAAATCCTAAGTACACATTGTATACATAAAGAGTTCGCTAACGCTCGCATACTACCTGCGAGAGGCCACATAATTGTCAAATAAAACTAATTTAATACTGAATTTAAATAATTGTATATATACATATTCTTATACACTTATAATTAGTATTGTTTTATGTGTCTCTGGTACAGTGACCTGTGGTATTCAACTATCACAGATCAGGGGCGGATACAGCGGGGGGCGCACCCGACGCGCGCCCCCCCTAAAATTGGAAAAAATAACATTTTTTGGCGTAAAATCGTGATTTTTCACACGAAATACCCCAAAATTGTTCGCGCCTCCCTCCGCTCGGCGCAATTTTTTTTAAGTGCGCCCCTCCCTAGCATGAAATCCTGGATCCGCCCCTGCAGGTAACAATTACAAGTGAATGTTCAACAAAACTGTGGTATTCAACTATCACAGATAACAATTACAAGTGAATGTTCAACAAAACTGTGGCATTCAACTATCACAGATAACAATTACAAGTGAATGTTCAACAAAACTGTGGCATTCAACTATCACAGATAACAATTACAAGTGAATGTTCAACAAAACTGTGGTATTCAACTATCACAGTTAACAATTACAAGTGAATGTTCAACAAAACTGTGGCATTCAACTATCACAGATAACAATTACAAGTGCATGTTCAACAAAACTGTGGCATTCAACCATCGCAGTACACAAAACAAACAATCTGCGGCAACTATCCTCGCAGTTAATAATACTGACAATTCATAATCGCTAAAACAGTTACAAATTCATGTTAAATTCGAGAGAAATTTATCAATAACACAATTACCACGGTGCATAGCCATAACGGATTCTTTTGGATAAAACAGATTCTTTCGGAACAAGAAACGGATCATTTCGGCTTTTTTTCTCAACATGAAATATATTCTACAAAGTGTGCACAAAACAGGACCCTTTGACTTCGTCTTTTTCATATCGATAGTTTGTTACTTATTTACACTTTATTCCTCAACATATATATACATAGCTGATTCATAATACATTTTCTTTACATGGGGACTTATTCCTAATCATAACATCAATTAATTTAACAGAAAAAAAACCTTAACCAAATACGCAGGTAACGGATTCTTTGTGATTTGGTCATTTCTGGCATCGGACTACTTTCGGATCATAATGATTCAATATCTGTATCATAGGTGCCATCTACAAGCAAACATCCCAAAGCAGCCAAAGATTTGTGTCGATCTGTAAAGTATAATAATAACAGGCATGTAGGAATGGAAAAAATATAAACATTTGGTTTTGATAATGAAAATCAGTTAAACATATTTAACTAAATATACAAAAAACCTTGATTCGTCTATCAGACACGGAATGCCCATTTCATTATTCAAATAGAACTAAACGCAAAATCGTCTTTACTTAAGGTGAAATTGTAGGTCAAAGCGACTTAATTAATAGTGAACCCTGTTGTACTACTCGGGACCTATTTACTGAATAAGTATCATTGCTATATCTATCATATATCATGTCTAGTAACTAAGAGATCGACTTAACAAAAGTTGTTTATGCATAGAAAATAGCTCAAAGTGACCTGATTAATAGTGAACCATCTTGTACTATCCAAGACCCGTGGCCAAGTATCTCTAGTATCTGAGAAATGGACCTAAACGCAAGATTTAAATGGTTATTCATGCGTTTAATGTAAGTCAAAGTGACCAAATTAATAGGAACCCTGTTGTACTACCCAAGATCTATCCAACTATAGTCAAATATCTACATTTTTTGTATACCATGTCTAGTATCTGAGAAACGGACCTAAGTAAATAGGAACGGACGTACATATGGACATACGGACGGACAATGGCAAATAAATGTAACAAAAAAAGTCAGACCATGATCAAAACGGAGTCCATAAAAAGAAAAGGAAAATCCCAGAGCATGATCTCCAACAAAACAGCTGATGGACAACCGTCATATTTCTCACTGGATACAGACATTTTTGAGTGAAAATGGTTGGTTAAACCAAGTTTTACATACAGAGACGTGTAAAAAGTATTTGGTTACTGTAAGTTTTTACTATATATTTTATATAAAACCACATTTTTTAAAAACATTATTCCAAAGTCGACTCTTGTTCGATTTTGATGATTTTGTTAGCATAATTTTATAATCTATAAATTTTATGAGTTCACGAGTTAAACACAAAACTAAATTTCGAACGTCAAAAAACACAATACAATGATAGTACATTTGAAGACAAATAATTTAAGTTTGTGTTTAAATCATGAATATTTAAAATCTGTGGTTAAGTTTTTTTTTTTAAATAATCACAGAAAACTACATACGTTCTCGCTTCTGTGGTAAAAATATCATCAAAATCGAACAAGAATTGACTTTGGAATAATGTTTTGAAAAATTGTGGTTTTATATGAAATATACAGTAAAAAATTACAGTGACCGAATACTTTTTGCACGTCTCTGTAGCTCTTAACCCGCTCTGATTGAAAATTGTCCACATTGACAACATCGTAATGGTAAAACATTTGAACGTCCATTGACGAAAGTCTTTTCCATGGAAATCATCTTTACTCTCAAATTCTAGAACCAAACATCAAGGCTAACACACTGACTCAAGTCTCGTAATTGGAAAAGACAAGGAAACCACATGACAAACATCCTACTCCTGACTGGGTACATGTATTTCTATGTGGAAATGGTGGGTTAAAAGAGCTTTAAACCTCCCTCTTGTATGATTATTGTCCATAGTTTCGCAAGGCAACACAAGTTTCACCCCTCCAAACAAAAGGGTGTGGGTCAAAAACTAATTGAATCCATCTTGAATAAATTTTGAAATTGAAATAGAATATTTTTTTCTGTAAAATCAGGATAGTTCTCTTGAGGAAAAGCACGAGCTGCTTTTTATTGACAGACTTCGATGTAGATGTAAAAATCTGAGTAGCAGCTCAGTATAGGCTCTAACATATCGGAAAAGTTGATTGAAATATGTATACTACATCAACGGTTGAGGAAGGAATATTGCTGCTAAGATGTGGAAAATTAACAATATCAAAATTAAAATCGTCCCTTTTGAAATATATCACGACGTTAACACTATCCCCAAAATGATCTGCCACAGTAACTAACCTCTACTCCCAAAAATCTGTAGTCGTTAGAATTCATTGCTCTAAACAGAATAGAACACCTGTACTCAATTGATCAATAACATCCTAAAGAATGAGGTGCAGTGATCATTAAGTGTCCGTTTCTCCAGTGTATTTACATTTTTGTTAAATATAATAGTAGTTGTGCAAAATTACACACGATAGCAAGTTAACACTTTCAAATTATCAATTTTATATCTAAAAAGCGACATTTGAACCAGATGTGTCATTAAATTATTTTGTATCGGTGAAAACAACATGCTCAGCGACGAATTGTTGGAAGAAAAAAATTGCGTTTGTTCGTTAAAAGTCAACGAAAACGACAGCTTTAACTTCCCCGCACAAATCACTTGATAAAAAGGATAATTGAAAAGTTCCGTCGTACCGTTCCCTGACAGATTTAGGGAATTTTTAGTTGTAAAACAGAGAAATAATCAGAGCACATACCTACACTTCTTCGAAATGATCCGTTCCGCGATTCCGAAAGAATCCGTTATGGCTATGCACCGTGATTACATTACTGTTAAAAGGTTTCTGCGCGAACACACTATTCTCATGTGAACCTTTGACAAAAAATCCATGGGTTTTTCATATTCCCTTGTTTCCAAAACGAAATGTTTAAAATTATATGTATACCTGTTAACCAGCATAGGCCAAAAGAGAGCCGATTTCCACTTTGGTATAACTAAAGTACCCTTAGCTTTTATAAAGTCTCATATGATTAATGCATTTACTGACTAAATAAACAGGTGGAACTAACCAGTTATTGTGGGTTGACCAATCATATGCGAAAGCATCTACCCCCGAAGTATCAGGTGTAAAATATAGAAACTTTTTTGTTTTTAACATCTGCAAAACGATCGCATGTAAATGGTCCCCATAATGTATCAAAATAATTAAAAATATTTTTAGAAACTCCCCAATCATCAAAATCGAAAATTCGGCTCAAATAATCAGCATAAGAATTCTCGTCTCTTGGTATCCACTCAACATCTAATAAAATGTGATAAGATATACACTAAGAAATATTTTTAAAACAATTTCTTGTAATTATAATTTCATGCTGCCCTTTTTAACAATCTGTACAGCATTTTGGTTATCTGTATACAATTTGACAAATTTACTAGATAAATCAGACTACAAAGATAGTTTTAGATAGATTAGTTTGGATTGTGTCGTCGAAAAATAGTTGGGGCCTGGGTGGCTCAATTGGTTAGTTAGTTGGATTACCTAACAACTCATACAAGCCTATCACCAATACGGCGTGGGTTCGCTCCCGGCTTTGTTAATTACAAAAAGGGTGCACTCGACTCGCAGCCGCAAGTGATAAAGTTTGCCAGTTGCTTGCCCATGGTCGGTGATTCGCTCCGGCTTCTTCCACCACTAAAACTGGTCGCCATGGTATAGCTGAAATATTGCTGAAAGTGGCGTTTAAACACCAAAAATCAATCACAACAAAAATCAAAGATATAATAGTTATTATTTTGTACTGTTTTCAGTTCTCTCCAGGTAGAACTTTTGTCTCTATCTTGTGTATCAAATATGAAATGTAGACTGTTATTGTCATTTACAATAAAACCAGCTCCAGCGAACTGACTAGCATCAGTGAAAATGACACGTTGTGGTATCCTATGCAGGGGCGGATCCAGGATTTCAAGTTAGGGGGGGGGGGGCGCACTTAAAAAAATTGCGCCGAGCGGAGGGAGGCGCGAAAATATTTGGGGTATTTCGTGTGAAAAATCACGATTTTACACCAAAAAAATCATATTTTTTCAATTTTAGGGGGGGCGCGCGAAATTTTTGGGGTATTTCATGTGAAAAATCACGATTTTACGCCAACAAAATCATATTTTTTCAATTTTCAATGAAAGACAAAAAAATTGCACTGAAAATACCAAAATCTTAATTCTTCTAAAATACTATCATTCATTCAAATGACATCGTCCCATGAACTTCTACAACATATTAATATGTGCATGTGTTTTGTCTTAATTTGAAAAGTTGAAGTTCCAGTTGTTGTTGATTCAACTGAAGTAGGAGGTTGTGTGACAACCAATGTCTGAGTCTGTGTAGTACCAGTGGTTGGTGATGTTTGTACAGTAGTTGTTACCTCAGTTACAGTCGGACTTGTCGTACTGACTGATACTGTTGTTGATCCTTTGGTAGATGTGGTGAATTCAGGGACAGTTGTAGTTTCTCCAGGCACAGTCAGTAGAACCCAGTAAAGACAATTAGTCCATAGCCATTTCATAATGGGTGTTACTAGTGGAGCAGGACCTGACTATACCCTTCCAGAACATCGGAGTTCGCCCCTGCTTTTTACATGTCTTCATTTTATTAGTTATGTGTTGTGGTGAACACTACAATTTTCGTGTAAAAACTATGTTTAGTTCGTCCATTTGTTTGTGCGGGGGGTAGTCTTCTGCGAGGTACTTTGGCAAAGTCTATCAGAATTAAATTAGTTTGGATGTTGTTGCTGTTGTTTAGAAGTTCTTGAATAAATGACACTTACTGTGTTTCACATGAACTTGTTGACTTGTTGATCGAAATCCATGTTGAAGGTTGTTATATTACTCCTACGTATAACCAGGGGCGTATAGCTAGCATTTTTTGCAGTGCAAGCAACCATACCTTAGAGAGGGGGTCTTTTTTTGACTAGATGCAAAATGGTGCGTTCTGAGGTGTTTTCATGGGTAAATTGAATACATAAGCAACACATTGATTTCATGATTTTGTTAGACAGAATTTACTTAGAATTGCCCAAAATCTGTTCTTCGTGTCTTAGCAGACACGCACTTCTCCATAACTTTGTCTAAATCCACACTGAAATCGCGATGGATATGCATTAATGCTAGCGATGACAACCTATCGTTATTCATTGTTGATCGTACATATGTCTTCAACCGACGTAGTACACTGAACGATCGCTCTGCGGTAGCACTTGTTACCGGCATTGTCAACATGATACACAAGATGGTATCTATAGAAGGATATAACACCGGGTTTATTGCATCAAGTGTCTCACAAAGTGAAGTTGGCATCTGATCGCGAGGTGTTATTCTCCAGCGTGTTCGCCATCGAGCGACCTCCCTCTTGAATTCGTCTAAATTACATGTCAGGTCAGTCTGGTATGTCTCATACAATGTCGCGATTTGTTCGTTCGTAATATTTCCTATAACACGAGGAAGCAGATACTGTGCATAAAAGCGATTTTCTGATTTTATCAGACGCGACTCCAATTCCATTATCATGTGGTCTATAAACGCATAGTACAAAGAAACTTTCCAATGCTGTTTTGGCGTGTCTGCAGGGTGATTGGCTCTGGTAGTCTGTCTTCCACATCGCATCGGCATTTTTTCAACGATATCGAAAGGTTCTGATAAATATAATGCCGATTGATACAATTCATCCCAAACTGATTCATCGAGTCGTTCAGCTCGTAACAACTCAATGACAGTTTTACATTCTTGTGTAGCCTCCAGCAGGTCACATTCGATACCTTGCAGGAATTTCGACAGAAACACCGTACTCTGTGAAATGTGTTCTGATACTACCAGAGCTATAACATACACAAATCTGGTAATAGATGCAAGGTATTGTCCGGCTTTGTCATCTCCTAGTCCCTGTAATCGTTCCAACGCATGAACCACTACAGGAAATGATGTTTTAAATGTGTACAGTGCGTCGGCTCGACTCGTCCATCGCGTTTCGCAAAGTGTGCGCAGTTTGGTCCGCTTGTCCATATTTTCGATGTATCTCATACTAATGATACAGCCGTAACTTCATTTGAATAAAATTTGAAATTCCGTAATTTTTATGACATTGAATTTTCACAAAAAGCCACAACGAGACTTTGTTTTCCACTTTTTTTTAAATTTTTATTATTCTTTATTTATTTTATTTTTTTTGCTCTTTATTTTTTTTCTTCAGCACGCCGATGTGCACGCAACTGCGTGTTGGCGTATAGGGAGCTACGCGCCTGATAACGATGTTGATTTGATTTTTTTGATTTTGGTGTTTTAACGCCACTTTCAGCAATATTTCAGCTATATCATGGCGACCAGTTTTAGTGGTGGAAGAAGCCGGAGTACCCGGAGAGAACCACCGACCATGGGCAAGCAACTGGTAAACTTTATCACTTGCGGGTCGAGTACACCGTGGGCCTTTTTGTAATTTACAAAGCCGGGCGCGAACCCACGCTGTATTGGTGATAGGCTTGTATGAGTTATCAGGTAACCCAACTACCTAACTCATTGAGCCACACAGGCCCTATATAACGATGCTAAAAATAATTCGATAGAAAGAAGTTTTCTATTACTGAATACTGTCCAACAACCATTAATATTAAAATGATACCTTTGATAATTAAAGGTATACAGGCTGTCAGAATTGATTTTTTTTATTTATATTAAAAGTTGCCAATATTCGATGTTTTATACTAATAAAATGTTCTGAACAAAGAACAAAAAGCCAGGTTTAAAAAAATTGTTATAATGTCGTAATTAGTGGAAAGAATTCGAATGTCTGTTGGTGAAATCGCCATTAACACGACCTAAGTATAAGTCGGTTGCTGTTCCGAAGTTTGCCGAACACTGATAACTGCTAATAAATAATCAGGAAACATGTTGCATGTAAATTCGTTAGAATTAATATAATTTAAGAAATATATCTATGAAATTGGATCCCGGGGTAATCAGTTAATATTATATAATGGTATTTAGTAAGAATGACACTTAAAATCGGAAATACGTGATGAGATTAATAAAACAAGCCCAAACTCTGCAAAGGGGCCCGATAAAGGGAAAATTGTAAGCAAATTGTATTTAAGAATTGAATGCAATTTTTTTGCAGTTTTATTGGCGTGTAAAAGCGTGGACCGAGGCATATTTTTTGCATGAAGCGCAACCGAGGCACACAGCGCTTCATACAAAAATGTGCCTCGGTCCACGCTTTTACACGCCTATAAAACTACAAAAAATGCATTCAATTCTTATAATTACATTTAAATCACACCAAAATTTAATATAGTTGAATTTTTCGTTGTGAATTTTATTTGTGTTAGATTATTTGCTGTTGGAAATTACTACGCCATTGATTGTTTACACCTGACGTCGTCATGGAGGCACGTGCAAGTTCCGAGGTTTGAGTTTTATTGGGATGTAAAACATCTCTTTTATAATCATGTGACCACTTCATAGCCAATCATATTGTAATATTTCAATGAAAAACGGAAGTAATGTAAGTTGCATATTATTGACAACACTTGAGTTGGCTTGATTATATTTTTTTAGAAAAAAACAGACATGAAGTTCATTATTTTAGTCTCTAATTTAAAAGAGATATCACCTAGCGTTTTCTCCTGAAAAAAAAACGAATATATAAAAAAAAATACGATGCAATTCTACTGTCAAAATACGATTCGGCCGAAAAAAGATACTAAATTATGCTTACCGTATACGTGTTGAAAAATGGAGTAGGTCGGTATAACATCTTTTTTTAATTTTTACACAAAACTCGTCATTATTTTGGAGAACGGGGAGCACCATAATGTCAGAGTTTAAGAGATTTTGTTTTGGTAGTATGGTGCTTAACGCCACTTTGAACAATATTTCAGTTATATCGTGGCGGTCAGTTTTATCGGTGGAGGAAACCGGAGGACCCGGCGAAAAACAGCGACCTGTTGCAAGTCACTGCCAAACTTTATCTCATAGTTTTGTACACCTCGCCCTGATCGAGATTCGAACTCACAACATCAGTGGTGATAGGCACTGATTGCTTAGGTAGTTGTAAATCAACTGCAATACACGATCACGGCCACTGAATAAATTATTTTTTTATGCCCCCGCGACTATTGGTCGGGGGGCATATTGTTTTACCCCTGTCCGTCCGTCCGTCCGTCCGTCCGTTCGTCACACTTAGTATGCATAGTTTGTCCGGCTAACTCCTCCTACAGTTTTGGAGCTACAGCTTTAATATGTTGTAGGATGTTTATACACATAATGGAGGTGTGCATGTCCACAGGATTTAGATTTTCTGCAAATATTCTCAAAATGACAGGTAGTTGGACTTAGTCATTTTTTTCGTACTAGCTGCATAAAGGGAACATGGTTTGTCCGGATAACTCCTCCGACAGTTTTAGAGCTACCGCTTTAATATTTTGCAGGATGTTTATACACATAATGGAGGTGTGCATGTCCACAGGATTTTGATTTTCTGCAAATATTCTCAAAATGACAGGTAGTTGGACTTAATCATTTTTTTCGTCCGTCCGGATATAGATACATGGTTTGTCCGGCTATCTCCTCCTACAGTTTTGGAGCTACAGTTTTAATATTGTGTATGATATTCATACACATAATGGAGGTGTGCATGTCCACAGGATTTAGATTTTCATCAAATATTTGAAAATGACAGGTAGTTGGACTCCGTCTTATTTTTATGCCCCCCGACGAAAAGTCGAGGAGGAGGGGGGGGGGGGGGGGGGGTGTCAACTATTCACAAAATGACAGGTAGTTGGACTTCATGTCCTTCTTACTAGCTACATAGAACATCATACATAGTGTTAAAGAACTTTTGACTTGTTTATAATTTCTTATTGTCAGGCGGGGGCATCATTTGTGTCTTACAGACACACTAATTCATTAAAAAAAAATCACTCCTAACAAAACAACGTTGTCCATAATTATCAAGTGCGGGGGCATACTTCTTTTCTGGTTATTAACGGTATTTGTATAAAAAAAATATGTTGTTTTGACATGAGAAGGAACTTTTTTTTCATACCTGGAAGTCGCTAATTGCTGTGTTAAATGTTCAATGCGTGAATAAAAAAAATAAAAATATTTTTATTTTATTTTCAGCTTTTTTGGAAACGTCCATGGCATACAAAACGTCCATTTCTGGAAGTTATTCTCTGTTCAATAACTTCCAGGAGTGGAAGTTATTGTACAGCTGTGACGTCGTGTAGCTCCACCCTTCGTATGGGTATCAAGAGATATTGTACAACTGAAAACAAAAGAAAAGACCACAAAACATGATACAATTAGAAATAGACTATACTTTACTATGTCACGTGATACAAAGTAGAAAGTGCGCACTTTCCAAACATACGACATAGCGCCATCTGTTGTTTATGTTGACATTTGACAAACACGATAGCAATAGCTTAGTGAGTGGTAAATTTTTTTGTTTAGTATTTTTTTATATTTGTTTTCGAAAAGAAACAATCGTTTGATTCACAAATTGTGTTACACACTCATCCATCGAGATCCATGCCATGTGATTAGACAGCTCATTCCAGTTTTGTGTAGCATTATACCGAAAAGAATTTAAACTTGTGGCGTTGTGCATATCTGGCAATCTGGCCCCATTCTGCCATTTCTGGGTAAAAGTTTTATCTTGATGCCTAAAATTATATTTTTGATCTTTAATTGAAATTAAATCATGAACATTGGGCTTGGCGTGAATTTTGAAGAGCCCTGTCTGACGCCAGTGACGGGAGTTTTGCCGTTGACATAATTCTACTTGCGTTTCTAAGACGAGATTATTTTACGGAATGATCGATCAGTAAGGAACCAGATAACGACACCCAAATGTAATGCCCTCGTTTATCGTGTTTTCGACCTACTACTACTAGATACTATTTTTTTTCCAGATTAGGCCTAGACTACGTTTTCATGGAGAACCGCCATGGCCCATTGGCATTGTAACTCCCATCACAGGTATCTTGACGTTTTATCTAGCGAAATAATAGTGAAAATACACAGATTTTATACAGATTTTTCTGTATTATTTCACTAGATAAAACGTCAAGTTACTGTGCTCCCATACATTCATTAGATTACTCAATGTTTATTGTTTTTAAAGTGATTGAAACGTGGGTTTGTTTATTGGTTTAGGCCTATGAGATATCATGTATGGCCGTCTTGTGTTTTCGACCTATAGGCTATTGACATTGTTAAAAAAAAAAAATCTCATTTTCCCATTCCAAATATTTGTATTTAATAAATTTTGCACTTGTAGACAACCATAAACTTTTAATACAGTGATATGAATGATATCTAAAACTACAATAATATAATTATTAATATAAAATTTCATGTAGATTCATGTTGTTTATTGAGTTGAATCTACTATAGAAATGTGTTTTATAAACAATGTATAAGATGCATGCACAATTTGCCATCTCAGGCATCTGAAAAATATAGATTTTCTGCCCTGAAACCACTCAATAGTTGTGTGATCATCATGATCGAAGGACCCGAATGTAAAGTTTATTTTTCTACCGTTTTACAGTTCAACGTTACTGAATAGTGCATTAAGAATAGTTGATAAAAATAGTAAAAATGAATTTACTGATACTTATCATTAGTTAACATAGGATTGAACATCATTCATTGCACATTTACTGATAGTGATTGTTTACTATTTGCAGCAACCGAAAATTGTATCACAAAGTCATGCTCAATTGAATGAGAACAACAAAAATAAAAAGGTAGAATTCACAAGACAATCGAAAACACAATACTGGACGATACAATATGTAAAGTCACTAACCATTAAATGAGAACTGAGAGGGCACATTTAGAAAAACACTTAACGGGTAGTCCAACTTCTGTGAGGACTACAAACTGAAAGTCTTAAATGTACAGTCAGAGACATGGCATGATAAATCACTGTGATAGACATATCACTCTTTTTAGTGATACTGATATATCTTTTGGTCAGTTTAATCTATTGACTAATTTTGATATGGCTTTTGGGTGATAGTAAGTTACACTCTTAAGTGTAAAAGAAATTTTGAAAAGATGTTTAATAGAACAAAAGATATATCAGTATCACTAAGTGATTTATCATGTCTCTGACTGTACTGTATTTGTCCATGTTTTTTTTATTAACATTCACCTTGAATGACACAGAATGAGAATGTTTTGATTTCATGAGGTCAGAGTATAGCACAGGAATCTGAATTTTATCAATAAAAGACCACAGTCGTAGTTTTACTATCCATGTATCTTCACTGCAAAATCTTGATAACGGATAGTTGAATTACAGAGAGTGAGGTCTTTTATTGATAAAATTTCAGATTCCATTGTCCTGAGCGGTCAGAAAGACAAGCAACTCGCTAAGAAACCAGTTAACATAAAAATATCCAGCCCGAAGAACCCGGTAACAATCTGATCACTGGACGAAATATTGGAATTTGGGTCATTCTCTGTGAATGTGATGATTAGGAGCCATTATAGGAAGGCAAAATATTAAATTTGGATTACCAATATGAGTTCAAAATTACACTATATCAAAGTTGAAACAATGGCAGTTAAAGCTTAAAACTATATTTCAAATTGACCTTCAGACAATTGAGAGGTTTTGATATCAAGCGTTTTGCACAGAATATGTACCGATTATCAACAGCATGATGTAGCTTTTTTTATTTTTGAAATAGTGAAGAAAGAAAGAAAGAAAGAAAAAAACATTGACCTTGTAATCTTCATAGAAGTCAAAGTTGAACCCTTTACAATTACTAAATATCAATGATATGAGTAGCATTCAAGGAAATTTCATTTTTGGTCACTCTTTTTTTACCCTTTCTATGTTTCGAGTGAGTACGTGATTGTTGTTTAACGCCAATGAAGCAAATTTTCAATGAGATGATGATGAGGTCTGCTTTGTACTAGACCAACACACTGTCAAGTTGGATTTTTATAGTGCTATTGCACAGAAACAACAGTCCGCGGGTAGACATGTTGCTCCACTCTGATACATTATTCTGATTCCGAGCCAACCAGTCTTTGCTCTTTCTCCTTAATGCTGTGTGCTTTGCGCGAGAAGCAACAATTTTGAAATACCAATTTTATAGTCTTTGATTTGACCCGACCGGGGCTCAAACCACAATCTACCACACTCGAGGCTAGAACGCTAACCATTATGCCACCGATGTGGTTTCTATGTTTCGACAAATATTTTTAATTTATTTATTACTATATGCAAGCTTATCACATCAGTGTGGTGGTTTGATCATTTTTTGCTTTATACTGGTATTATAATATTATATCAAAAGTTTGCATTCTTGCTTATTACCATATTATTACGTCAGTTTGACCAGGCCATGTTTAAAGGAGTTATTGCCCATTTTGACTTGGAATATATCATCAATTAGTTTAATTGATGTGTAACTCCTACATTTTAAATGGGAATTCCTTTAGATTTATTTACATGCATGCTTAATACCATATGCAGATTTGTATATCACTATGACAGATCTTTTCTTAAGGAATTATTTATTGCCTTTTTTTTATCAAAAAGTCTGTTCCCACAAATCCTCCTATATATTTTACATGTAAATTACAAGGTATCTCCCTCAAAAGATAAAACAGCATGTCTTTGTGAATGGGTAACAAATAATTAACATTTAGTATGTTTTTAGTATGTTTTTTTTTGTACAGGTACAACTAGATGAGGAGAGGTTCAGTTCCAATGCGTGTAAGACGACGTCAGTCTGATGCCAAGTGGAGAGCTAGTGTAGCCACTTGCTATGAAACACTAAAGCATGTAATACCAGACTGTGATAAAATATCTAAAAGAAAGATATCAAAGGTTTGAATCCTGCCCTGTTATTGTTTATAATAAAATACACAAAAAAAGAGAATTGTCATTTTAGCCAGTTTTTCACCTAATCTTTATTTTAAAGGATTATTTTGTATTTATATGTGAACATTAAAATGGTAACAAATGCTAGATGAAATCTATTGTAAGATTGATTGAATTATTGTTCACTGTGTAACACCCAGCAGTAAATATTTCATGCATATTCACGACTAGAACAAATTCAACAATTTATAAATATAAATCTACCAAAGATATCTTTAACTTGCAAGGAGCGTAACAATCTCGAAATATAGCACCCACTATGGTCCATAGTCAGGCTTTCCAGAGAAAGAATATTTATTTTCTAATTAAGAGCACACAAGGGGCATGCAAGGATTAGAATTATTAAGTACAAATAAAGATAAATGTACATAAAAAGGATAAACAATATCAGTTATATTTATACAACTTCAATAATTGTTGTGGTCGTATTATGATATGGCGAACTCGTCGTCCGTCTGTAGACATGATGGTTTCTATGCGATAGCTTAAATTCTGGTTGAAGGATCCCTCTGAATTTGGAAACAATGATCTTTAGCACTAAATAGGGGGTTCAATAAGTATCTCAAATAAGTATCAACCTATATTTAGTGCTAAAGATCATTGTTTCCAGATATCTATGGTATATTGAACCCCCTACCCATGGTATATCGACCCCCCCCCCCTTATCTATGGTATTTTGACCCCCTACCCATGGTATATCAAACCCCCATTTATGATATTATGAACCCCTCCTCTTTTGGTAGAAATGAAGGGGTTCAAAATACAATGACGAAAAATTGACTCCGGGCTCAAAATATTGGGGTATATTGATTTTTCAGGGGGTCAAAATACCATATGACACCGGGTTTGTAGCTAGATTAACACGACGGGTACCACTAGTGGAGCAGGAACTGCTTACCTGGCCTTCCTGAGCACCTGAGTTCACCTCTGGTTTTTAGTGGAGTTTGTGTTCATACTCAATATTTAGTTTTATTTGTATGTTTTGTAGATCATTGTTTGTCCTTTTTCTTGGCCATTGTGTTGTCTGTTCTTCTTCGATATTTATGGATTCTGATTACCCCTTTGGTATCTTCAAACTCTTCTTACACATTCGTCTTAGAGATTGTACATATCATACAACCATTATTTTACCTGACCAACCTACTTTTCATAGTCTATTGAATTAAATTTGTGAAAAGCTTACATGATTAGATCAGTTCAGTAACTACACAAAATGGTATACTAACCCTTTAACAGTTCATTGAGTTAGTCAAATAATTGGTGTTTTTCCCAGTGACATTACAGGATCAACTTGGACATGTTCATGTTTTGTTTTTATAATTGCAATGTATGTTTCAACCACTGCCTGATTCTTGGGGAGATATTTTGAATTTAAAATTTAAAACTGCATTCTTAAAAAAAAACAAAAAAAACAATACAAAGTAAAACAAACAAAACCTTTTATTTTCTATTATAATAAAACTTCTTAATTCTATCATTAATATTATTTTCAGGCACTGATTTTACAAGAAACTGAAAAACATATAAATAACTTGGAAAATGTACTTACAGACATACTATCTGATAAAGGTAATACTATCTGATAAATCTATATAATAGATATTATAGCATGTAAATATCAAAAGGAAAATGTACAAATCTTCGATAAGGCCAACAACAAAAAAATATGTGTGTTTCCGATCGACCGACCGACCCTAAAATTTACCGCTGACCCTAACATTTTTTATGCCAAAAAAAAATAGATCTGCAAAATTCGTCTCCGTTTCCGTGTTTGTTTCCGACTTCAACAATAGACGCTTGACTGTTGCGATATTGACACTTTCTGATAAGCGTTTAATTGAAACGGATTTATTAAAGACCGGTTTCTTGTTTGAATTTTCTTCATTTCCTTGTACATTTGATCGATGTTATATTATAAATGCATCATAATTATTCAGGTGTAGAAATAAAGAATGGAGAATACACACAAGTGATAACAAAAACATTGTACTGCATGTCAAATAATTAATAAGCTGTAGTAAGAAAGAAACAAACAAGTTTGTGTGATTTTAGAGGAAGGAGCATACTTGTAGATTTAAAAAAAGAATAAAAAAATTAAAAAAATCCCTACCTTACCGACCCTAATTTTGAAGACCATGTAATTGGAAACACACATATTTTTTTTTTGGTCTAATAGAGAATATAGCATCTTCAATATCACACCTTTTTATGCAACCACAAACATTTTGCAGTCATAATGTGTTATGGGTCTGTCTTTGTGGTTGGCATTGTCATCTACCCGTAGACTTTGCACTAGTAACTTGACCTTTCTGAATGTTAATGCAATAATCATTGGCACAAAATATCTAGGTTTGAATTGATTTGGGGATTGTAGCCCTACCTGTTTCCAAACAAGAGACCCTAAAGTGCAAGAAAGAAAATTTTCTGTGGTTTTTTTGCGTGTTTTTTTTTTTGTGTTACTGGAGCATTTATTGTTTATCTGTTTTTTTAATATATTTCTTTGGAAAATCCCTTTCAGATAAATAAAAGCATTATTATGTAACTATTACCGTTTTTTAGAGGGGTAAATTAAAATTGTACTTTTTTGTTATTTTTCATCAAACAACATGCTTTTTGTGCAAATTTCTCATCTTTATGGGTTATTAATTGACCATTAGCAATGCACTGGTAGTTATTTTAGTACTAAAGGCCTTTTAAGGGATTCAAATACTGAAATGTCACATATTTGGAAGGTATATAGTATTTTCATTTTTCATCCAATTTTGGTGTGATTGTTTTTCTTTGTGACGATAGTTTCTAGTATTATTTCAACAGATTTCCATAAATTCTGACAGTCCTTTGATGCCAAAAGTTGCCACTTTGCAAAATTTGAACAACGATATGTGAACAAGTTTGTTGGTGACTAACAGCAGGTCTGTGGTTTTCTCCGGGTACTCCGGTTTCCTCCACCAATAAAACTGACCGCCACGATATAACTGAAATATTGTTGAAAGTGGTGTTAAGCATCATAATCCTAACCTGTAACCCTTAAATAATAGATGGGAAAATGTATAATTGAGGATTAATGTCACTAGCGATTAAATTATATCATGGCAATAACAAGTTACACTTTAATGAAATGATGATGACTGTTTTGTTCTAAATCAACACATTGAACTAACTAGATATTTATTTTGTAACAAGTCCACAGGTAGACATGTGGATCAACTCTGACATATCACATTGAACTAACTAGATATTTATTTTGTAACAAGTCCACAGGTAGATATGTGGATCAACTCTGACATAACACATTGAACTAACTAGATATTTATTTTGTAACATGTCCACAGGTAGACGTGTGGATCAACTCTGACATAACACATTGAATTAACTAGATATTTATTTTGTAACAAGTCCACAGGTACATATGTCAATCAACTCTGACATATTATCCTGGGTAGACATGTGGATCAACTCTGACATTGTCCTGTGTAGACATGAGGATCAAGTCTGACATATTATCCTGTGTAGACATGTGGATCAAGTCTGACATATTATCCTGGGTAGACATGTGGATCAACTCTGACATATTATCCTGGGTAGACATGAGGATCAACTCTGACATATTATCCTGGGTAGACATGTGGATCAACTCTGACATATTATCCTGTGTAGACATCATGTGGATCAACTCTGACATATTATCCTGACTTCACAAATCATTCCTCCTCATTAGTATTGTATTCTTAGAGAAGAAGCGGCAGATGCCAAATTTACAGTCTTTGATTTCACCCAATCGGGGATCATTTTAATTTCAAATTATGGAAAGATTTAGGAATTTTCTCTTTAGCCCGTTGCAGAGGTAAAGTGGTATTGTATCAGACAGACCAAGGACTTGTTGAAGCCAATCTATCTGATGTCCAACAGGATTTAACTGTCAAACAACAGACAATGTATCTACAGTAAGTATTCACTTCTTTTATTTAATGCTTTTTTTTGCCAGATAATTTTTGTTTTTGTGTCCCTGGAAGACTTGAGTAAGATTATATTTGCAGGGATTAAGATTAGCGGTCGCCCAGTCGCAAATGCGAGTAACATTTGTGTTGGGCGACATATAATACGTATAATCGTTGCCCAGATGGCGATTGAGTCAGGTGCAGATCGAAGTTCCGCTGGTCGTAAATCAACATCTTGGAATTCCCCTTTTTGTCAAAATAGGTTTATCGCATGATTCTCTGTATTTTCTGTGTGAATATTAAATGAATAAAACCGAGACCTCCCGAGTAAGTCTAATAGAACAGCCAAAGCCAAATTTTGGCTGTTCCCGTTTTGTTGCGCTCAGAGATGTTTTAGGTAAAATAGAAGGAACAGCCACTGTTATCATTATTGACATTTAACATATTTCCATGTTATTTTCACAGTAGTCGTTTATGAAAAAGTTCTTGACAGAAATTTTAATAAAATATTTCTTTTATTAAATATCGTTTCCGTTTTCATTGATATTTTTATGTTATAATGCTTTTTTCTTTGTTTTAATTGCCAAATCCGTAATATTAGTCTAGTCAATTCCGTAACGTTATAGATCGTTTAACACATTTCGTCAATTTCCTGTCACAAAAAAAATGTGGCGATTCATAAAGGGGGTAGAAGAACCTTCATAAAAAATTGGGCTATTAACTTTTTGTCTGGGCTACTACTTTTTTTTCCCTAGTTGGCTACTAGTCTGTAAAAGTTAATCTTAATCCCTGATTTGTGTGTGTCTTGATATATGGGTATGTTTTTTTTTAATCTGCTTTTGGTCTCTGTGCTCTTGTTTGAGTTTTACTTGAAAGATGAACCACATCGGTGGCGTAGTGGTTAGCGTGCTCGCCTCGAGTGCAGTAGATCATGGTTTCGAGCCCTGGTCGGGTCAAACCAAAGACTAAAATTGGTATTTTGTTGCTTCTCTGCTAAGCATGCAGCATTAAGAAGAAAGAGCAAAGACTGGTTGGCTCGGAATAAGGGGAAACGATTCACCATATGTACCGAAATCGCGATTATTTTAGGGACGGTTTGGTTCACGATACGTGGAGGCCGCTTACGATACAAACGATATGATGCTCATTTTTTGAAAAAAGTAGAGTTGAACTTCCGTAATCTTCTTTTGGTGATTATTTAATTATTATTTTGAGAAAAGTGAATTGATTAATTTACGCTTTTAAAATTAATTAATCAAATATCAAATATTTATAATTTCCGCAAGTACGTAAAAAAGACATGGCAGCGTCCATGTCGACCAGCATGGACTTCAAGGAATAGTTACAGTTTCCTATAAAACGTATCGTAATACAATACATATCAGATATCGCAATACGTATCGCTTGTGGAAAAAGTGTATCGTTACACCCCTAGCTCGGAATCAGAATAATGTGTCCAAGTGGAGCCACATGTCTATCCGCAGACTGTTGTTTCAGTGAGCTAGCACTATAAAAATCCAACTCAGTGTGTTGGCCTAGTACAAAGTGGACCTCATCATCATCATCTCATTGAAAATTAACTTGTTCTTGCCATGATATAGCTGAAAAATTGCTGAATTGGCATTAAACAACAATCACTCACTCGCTCACTCCTTGAAAGATGACTTGAAAAGAGATTTGACAGTAGAATTCAATGTAGATAATTTGGACTCCTGTTGATCCATTTGTAAGAAAAAAAAAAAAAAAAAACCTTTAAGACATGTACAAACTCCTTCAGTCTTTATTAAATAAAAAGGTAACCTTTAAGACAGGTAAAAACTCCTTCAGTCTTTATTAAATAAAAAGTTAGCCTTTAAGACAGGTAAAAACTCCTTCAATATTTATTAAATAAAAAGGTAATCTTTAAGACAGGTAAAAACTCCTTCAATCTTTATTAAATAAAAAGATAACCTTTAAGACAGGTAAGAACTACTTCAGTCTTTATTAAATAAAAAGGTCATCTTTAAGACAGGTAAAAACTACTTCAATATTTATTAAATAAAAAGGTAACCTTTAAGACAGGTAAAAACTCCTTCAATATTTATTAAATAAAAAGGTAACCTTTAAGACAGGTAAAAACTACTTCAGTCTTTATTAAATAAAAAGGTAATCTTTAAGACATGTAAAAACTCCTTCAATCTTTATTAAATAAAAAGGTAATCTTTAAGACATGTAAAAACTACTTCAATCTTTATTAAATAAAAAGGTAATCTTTAAGACATGTAAAAACTCTTTCAGTTTTTATTAAATAAAAAGGTAATCTTTAAGACATGTAAAAACCCCTTCAGTCTTTATTAAATAAAAAGGTAATCTTTAAGACATGTAAAAACTCCTTCAGTCTTTATTAAATAAAAAGGTAACCTTTAAGACAGGTAAAAACTCCTTCAATATTTATTAAATAAAAAGGTAATCTTTAAGACAGGTAAAAGCTACTTCAATCTTTATTAAATAAAAAGGTAATCTTTAAGACATGTAAAAAATCCTTCAATCTTTATTAAATAAAAAGGTAATCTTTAAGACATATAAAAACTACTTCAATCTTTATTAAATAAAAAGGTAATCTTTAAGACATGTAAAAACTCCTTCAGTTTTTATTAAATAAAAAGGTAATCTTTAAGACATGTAAAAACTCCTTCAGTCTTTATTAAATAAAAAGGTAATCTTTAAGACATGTAAAAACTCCTTCAGTCTTTATTAAATAAAAAGATAACCTTTAAGACAGGTAAAAACTCCTTCAATCTTTATTAAATAAAAAGGTAATCTTTAAGACAGGTAAAAGCTACTTCAATCTTTATTAAATAAAAAGGTAATCTTTAAGACATGTAAAAACTCCTTCAGTTTTTATTAAATAAAAAGGTAACCTTTAAAACAGGTAAAAACTACTTCAATCTTTATTAAATAAAAAGGTAATCTTTAAGACATGTAAAAACTCCTTCAATCTTTATTACATAAAAAGGTAATCTTTAAGACATGTAAAAACTCCTTCAATCTTTATTAAATAAAAAGGTAACCTTTAAGACAGGTAAAAACTCCTTTACTCTTTATTAAATAAAAAGTTAGCCTTTAAGACAGGTAAAAACACCTTCAATCTTTATTAAATAAAAAGATAACCTTTAAGACAGGTAAAAACTCCTTCAGTCTTTATTAAATAAAAAGATAGCCTTTAAGACAGGTAAAAATGCCTTCAATCTTTATTAAATAAAAAGATAACCTTTAAGACAGGTAAAAACTCCTTCAGTCTTTATTAAATAAAAAGGTAATCTTTAAGACATGTAAAAACTCCTTCAATCTTTATTACATAAAAAGGTAATCTTTAAGACATGTAAAAACTCCTTCAATCTTTATTAAATAAAAAGGTAACCTTTAAGACAGGTAAAAACTACTTCTGTCTTTATTAAATAAAAAGGTAACTTTTAAGAGAGGTAAAAACTACTTCAATCTTTATTAAATAAAAAGATAACCTTTAAGACAGGTAAACACTACTTCAGTCTTTATTAAATAAAAAGGTAACCTTTAAGATAGGTAAAAACTACTTCAATCTTTATTAAATAAAAAGGTAATCTTTAAGACATGTAAAAACTCCTGCAATCTTTATTAAATAAAAAGGTAATCTTTAAGACATGTAAAAACTCCTTCAATCTTTATTAAATAAAAAGGTAACCTTTAAGACAGGTAAAAACTCCTTCAGTCTTTATTAAATAAAAAGTTAGCCTTTAAGACAGGTAAAAATGCCTTCAATCTTTATTAAATAAAAAGATAACCTTTAAGACAGGTAAAAACTCCTTCAGTCTTTATTAAATAAAAAGGTAATCTTTAAGACATGTAAAAACTCCTTCAGTCTTTATTAAATAAAAAGTTAGCCTTTAAGACAGGTAAGAACTACTTCAATCTTTATTAAGTGAAAAGGTAACCTTTAAGACAGGTAAAAACTCCTTCAATCTTTATTAAATAAAAAGTTAGCCTTTAAGACAGGTAAAAACTACTTCAGTCTTTATTAGATAAAAAGTTAGCCTTTAAGACAGGTAAAAACTACTTCAGTCTTTATTAAATAAAAAGGTAACCTTTAAGACAGGTAAAAACTACTTCAATCTTTATTAAATAAAAAGATAGCTTTTGTTGTGTTTTGCTCAGGAACTATGGACATCGGAAGAAAAGTAGCATTCCATCTGATATAGAGGCTGGTATAATCAACTTGAGGTCAACATATTGTCCTTTAACAGTGCTACCTGCTGAATGTTTACAGCAACACGATGTCCCAAGTACACAAGATCTGTCATATCTTACAAATGAAGTCAATTATAAGGTACATCTCAGATTGTTTCTCTGTCTCCATGCAAAGGATTCTGGGTAATCTATATGTCAATCACTATCACATCTGTCACACCATTGATTGATGTCATCAAAAATATCATGGTGGATCATCTCTCTTGGTGGATAAGCCATGCCTACATATTCTATCTTTGTTACTAGCATCACAGACAGACAACAAAGTAGTCCTATCAAATGATATAAAGTTGTAGTCCTGCAGTGAAGGGGAGGAATCTTTTTTGTAATTTTTGACAGAGGTTATCACCTGAGTGTAGTGTTAGATTCTCTGTGCTGGAGAGTGCTTGTATCTAAGCTGGTGATTTGTAATGTTAAAACATTATGCATTATAGCACAAAATTCACTGGATAGAAGTTCATTATATTGAACCATAGAGATTTTTTAAGAATTTAAGTAAAATTTTACTACATGACTAATATTTTTGCCATCAGTACTATCTAAGAATGCATTCATTAATTTTTTTGATTTTTTTTTTTGCTAAAATTTGAAAGATCATAGCCGAATCTTTATTGTCAAAATTCAGTGAATTCGATTTTAGTTAGTTTTTACCATATTCATTTAGATATTTTTCATTTATAGAGCAAGCCACTTCCAATTGAAAATAAAGAAAACATACTGACTGCAGGATTTTGTCCAGTCATGAAATCAACCAACAAAGATTTTCCATTGCCTTTTGAGGAATATCCATATGAATCACAGAACACGTCTTTACTATTGACACCTGTCAAGACCAGACAAAAAAGAACAAAACGCACATCTACGTGTATGAAAGATTTTGAATATTATTCACCAGGAGAAATAACTCCAGACAAAAACAGTGTAGACAAATACATGCCAATTACACCTCAAGGTGGATATAAACATGGTCACCATAGCAGAACTCCTCTGAGATCTTCAAATGAGGTTACACCTAAAGGTGGACATAAACATCGTCACCATAACAGAACTCCTCTCAGAGCCTCTAATGAGGTATACCATTTTAGTCAATGTACCTTTAAAACGTGGTGTATAATTTAAACAATAAGTAGATTTAAATATACCTGTTCTACAAAAATATTATTTTTAATGCTAAGCATTATTACAACTGTTTATTTTCATTCTAAGGGTGCACTCGACTCGCAGCCGCAAGTGATAAAGTTTACCAGTTGCTTGCCCATGGTCGGTGGTTCTCTCCGGGTACTCAGGCTTCTTCCACGACTAAAACTGGTCGCCATTGATATAGCTGAAATTTTGCTGAAAGTGGCATTAAACACAATAAATAAACCAATCAATCAATTTATTACGACATTGAGAATTACCTTAATCATGACTCGCAGACGGTCCAAAACAAAGTCGGTCGTATATACCCGTGTTGGCGTATAATTTAAACAATAAGTAGATTTAAATATCCCTGTTCTACAAAAATAGTATTTATAATGCTAAACATTATTACAACTGTTTATTTTCATTCTAAGAGTCTCTCTACACCTAATTATTAACTTATATCATTGTGAGGAGACAATGGTAAAATAGTAATAAATGGGAACAGTATGAAAATATTATCCTGATAGATGAAATACATTGAAAAAGAGATCAAATGAAAAATCTTACAATTCTAACTCCATATATTTGCCGTGGTCGTTTTATTTTAGCCATTTTTTTATTTTATTTGTTATGGTCGTGTTATATTTGCAGTGGTCGTCAGAATAGTGTAACATAAATAATAATAATAACAAATAATATTAAACAAATGAATACATATACAGTCAAACCTGTCTATAAAGGGCAATGAAGGGAAAACATGTAAGTGCCCTTTATAGACAGGTGCCCTTTATAAAGAGGTTTGCCATTTTGAGTGGATTTTTTTCCCATATACAGTGCTCCGTCTTTATAGCGCCAAACTCGCTTATTGCCATGATTTTCTGAAGTCCCGTTTTATATACGTTATAATTCCCTCGTTATAATGCCAATATCGCCAACCGCCAAACAATTTTCAGTACAAAAGTGTCAAAATTAATATATTTTCCCTCGTTAATTATGCCAAATTGTTTGATTACTTTTATAAAGATTCATAATTGATTGTTGTCCGAACTTAATCAATACACTTGTCACGGTACTTGGTTTTTATGTGTTTATTTTGTCACCTGGTTCTACGATGTAAATCCAGTGATTAGAGTTTACCTGGACAGATTTTGTAATTAATTAAACAGTTCAGTCAACACCAAAAAGAAAACGGACAGATCTCCTTGTCGGATTTTATTCAGAAACTGTGAAAGTTGTATCCCGATACACGTGATGATGTATTATTGTTGGTTTTTTTGTTTGGTTTATTTCTTATTTATATCAAATATTTTAAATTGCTTACTTTAGAAAAACCCATTTTAATCTCTCACTTTTATAAATAAAAATCGTGTTTTTGAAAATTATTGAATTATGAAGTAATGGTTCCCAGCATATATTTTTGTCAACATTCGTTTAAAGTGCAGAAACAGATCAAAGTAAACACATGCTGATAGTGTGATTAGGCTATTTATAGCTATCGGCGAGTGATTGAATTTGAAAACGTTTTGTCAGTAAATATCATTCTTCTGATCATAAAGTTTAATTGTAATTACGATAACAATTGAGATAACAATAGCTGTTGACAGAAAGTAAAAAAGTCAATCATTAAATATAATTAATATTTTTCTCTCTCTAAATTTCACCCACAAAAGACGGAAATGTTAACGATAATTGAACACATTTTTTTTATTTCACTATACCCTTTTCTTGCCAGAATTTAAGCTCTATTCATGCATTTGTCCTCCACACGAATGGGTTAGAAGTTGATGCAGATTATCAAGGATTTATATAGTAGGAGATTATATACCCGAACTATTGATTGTATTGTGTCAATTAAATGGTTAAATCCCGAGTGCAGCGAAAGACAATGTTTATCTTCCGAGTAAACTGACACCCGTTATATGGAGGTTTCAGCGACGATTTGTATGAAAATACCATGCCCGTGTTAGACAGTGCCCGTTATATAAGGAGTTATTTAATAGAGAAATGCATCGGGGGGTTGTCAGCATGGCCGTTATAAGCAGGTGCCCGTTAAGCCAGGTTTGACTAGATACACTATAATGTAATACTATAGATCATCATATTCAATGAGCTAGTGACGACTACTGTATTACGTAATTTCTCTACTCAGTGGGTGGTTTAGATGACCGTGCTATTTAACTGGGAAATGGTGAATATAACTGTTAAAATGCAAATATAAAACGACCAAGACGAATATAAATAAAATTGTGCTAATTTAAAACGACACCACAAATATAATACGACTATGACAAATATAAACAGGATTTGTCTAATTTAACTGGTAAAGGCTAATATAACTGGTAATGTCTAATTATTAGCCTTTTACCAGTTATATTTGCAAAAAAAAACCGGGCATATTCGCCTTTTCTATTTACCAGTGCAAGATGTTGGGCACTTCTAGTGAACTCTGCATTAGGAAAACAATTTTTTTTAACAAAATAAATATTAAACAGTATTTTATATGACCTGTTATCCAAATAAGATTATTTGTCTACTTCTATTATTTACAACTGAAATATAGCATATGAAAAAACGTTGCAAGGTTTCATTACGACATTGAGAATGACCTTAATCACGATCCACAGACGGTCCAAAACAAAGTAGGTCTTATATACTAATGGACTTACATGTCTTTTATCTCGATCTAGAATACAGTCTTAACTTTTTCTTGATATTTTGAAAGAAAGCAGTTTTGAATGTAATGAGTAAGCTAAACTGGGAAGAAAAGAGACATATTTTTTTAGGCAATAATGCTTTTCAGTATGGCTGCTACTGCCAGAAATAGAATGTTAAATATAGAAATATAATCCACAAGAAGCTAATTAAAGTTGAGTCATTTGATATTTCAGTTGCCATTGGATAACAATACAGGGTTTACACCAGTAAAACTACCAACAGACTTAGATAATGGTAGTGAAGCAGGTTTATCAGATATACCTACAGGGTTTACGCCTATCAAGCTACCAACTGAATATGATAGTAGTATGTTGGATATTGAAACAGGCTTCACACCTGTAAAACTACCAACAACATCAATGTTGCCTGAATCACCGTTTACAACTATCTGTATGAAGGTAAGCCACTACAATTTGTAGTATAAAGGAAATGTTGTCGGAATGATTAGACAAATGACAACAGCTTTTTGAATATTATCGATGTAAATATTATTATACAAGTCCGTAGGGTACTTTGGTGTGGCTTCGTACAGGTTCGTTGTTAGAATAGTATAAAAATGAGTTTTACTTTGTCAGATGGTTGAACAATTTCCGCCATTATAAAGTTTTCGATAAAAAATACCTGGGTGTATGACGTACGTTGTCCACCCTGATATATGAAGGTGACAGACAACTGTCATTTAGTTAATTTACTAAGATTAGAAAATTGAAATGTGTTACTTCCTAGTACAAGTACAATATGTGTAGTCTACAAAATAAAATATCAATATGAAATATGATAGTCTTTAAAGGGTGATAATTATAATAATACTTATGTGATAATTTGTAGACATTAAGTCCTGATAGTAGGGAAAGTTTAGATCGTGAATATGCCTGGTCAGAACAACTAGGATTGACCAGTTTACTGTGTGATGAGACTATTGATCAGATGGACATAGGAGACGTTGAAGATTTGGCAAAGACAAATTCCAGGTAAATTATATTTTTTGAGTGGGCATTACACCTTTAATAATTCAATTTAATTTTTCCGTACAGATCTACCTTGAAGAGCTCCACTCAAAGATATGGTGATGTGATGATCTTTTAATATATTTTTTTTAATTTATTTTAGATAAAAAAAAAAATTAATTGCAGGTACTAATATATACTGACAGAATTTAAAAATGCAAATTTTTGTAATATTTCAACAGAATAAAATTTGTTTTATACTGTTTTTGCTTTAAATCTAATAGATAGAACAACATATAAGGACAACATTTTTCACAGAAAACATTACAATTAACAAAAACCATCCAGGTGTGCACAAAATTCTTTGTACGCAGTTTTTATGTATTTGATAATTTTCAGTAATTTTCTTTGGTGAAAGTATTTTATTTACCTATTACGAAGCAGGAATTATGAAAAAAGACATTTATAAGAATATACCAAAGATATTTATCTCAATTTAAGTCTTTTTTTTAATATGTAATATGAAAAATGAATTTGGTGAAAGGCATCTTCTTCACTACAGATGTCTGCATTTATTTATTTTTTTCCTGCCAAAGAAAATGATTGATAAAACTTTTTTAATTATGTCTCCCCTTCATTAAAGGGAGAGACTGTAATGGTTAGTGTGCTCGCCTCGAGTGCGGTAGATCGTTGGTTCGAGCCCCGGTCGGGTCAAACCAAAGACTATGAAATTGGTATTTGTTGCTTCTCCGCTAAGCACACAGCATTAAGGAGAAAGAGCAAAGACTGGTTGGCTCGAAATCCGAATAATGTTTCTGAGTGGAGCGACATGTCTACCCGCGGACTGTTGTTTCAGTGAGCTTGCACTATTAAAATCCAACTCAGTGTGTTGGCCTAGTACAAAGTGGACCTCATCATCATCTCATTGAAAATTAACTTGTTCTTGCCATGATATAGCTGAAATATTGCTGAATTGGAGTTAAACAACAATCACTCACTCACTCATTAAAGGGAGACATAATGTTCTACCACGAATTCTTCTGCTTGTTCTAATACAATCTTATCCGGGGCAGACCTTTTTTTGTTTTTAGGCGCAGTGCCTTCATATTTTGTATGTGTATACATTAGGACATGGTGGAGTGTCGTGTATATAAATGAGGTCACTGTGACCTTGAACTTAAAGCTTGAGGTCAAATAAGTTCATTTTTATCAGTGGTATGTTGTTCGGTGTCTAAATTTTTTGTGCTTTGTACTAGTCTCATTTTATTTGAGGGGTATATGCTTCAGAATGTGGTGGAGTGTCGCATACCAAAATAAGGTCACTGTGCAGCATGCCCACAGCTTTTTTCATTTGATAGTACATGTACCCCCACCTCCACCAATTTGGGGGTCAGGAATTTATTTAGGGTACCCTCGAAGATTTCTGTTAGGGGTACAATAATATTGGGGCATAGAAAATGGGACATGTGCTATTGCTTCAATCATATCACTCTTTATATTATTGTCTAATAAAACATTATGTGTTTATCAGGTGGCCATTTTCCAGCAACTATTAAAGATTGTTATTTTACATTAGATGGAAATTCCCCATGGTGTTTTGTAAATAATCTGTGTTGTTATCTCAAAATTGACAATTTTTTGTACTCAGAGTGAGACTTGTACATGTTATTAAACAACCTTATTATAAAAAAAACTGCTGAGATGTGCTAATCTGGGTCACGGGTCACTGTAATCGGGTGGCTGTATCAAGAAACAGATAGTGTTGAAAAAACTGTTGATACTCATACAATATTGATAAATGCAATAAAATTTTATGTTTGTCTTCAAGAAATATGATAGACAAAACCATGTGTGAAGTTTTATGACGAAATATCTCCGATTTCTATGTAAATTTACGAGTTGAAGTGGGGAAACACCCACAGGTATTGATTTGAGTTTGGACGGCGACTTTCTCACAGGTAATTTTAGCGATTAATTTTTATCTTGGACAAGAATAATGAGCGTCCTGATTGGATGACCAATTTAAAACACACTGACACCGCATGGAAAAAAGATGCATGTAAAAGAAATCTATGTTATATTTATTCATTTGTTTGATTCTGGAATATTGTTGATCACTGATTTAAACAAGAAGAAAAAAAGGGGGGGGGGGAATTTTACAGTTGAATAAATGTTTCGACAGTTTAACGAGAAAAATAAAAAATTGTTGCGACTAAAGCTTAAAGGGATATTGTCTACCAGCTGCGTAATTTTTTCATACCCAAAGTTATTGTCAATTTCCGTACTGACCTTCATAAAATGAAGATTAAACACCGAATTATTGATGAATACGCTCCGAAACGTTGTTTTTTCGACTAAAAAAGCTGATCATCGTTACCGGAAGCTAATTAATTATGCACTGACCTGGGCGAGGCCAACTCTATTTATTTATCTATTTTTATGTCAGTAGCCCGGATGCTGCAGCATGGATATTGAGGTAAGTTTCTATAAAAGTTGAGGAAAAAAGCTATTTGCGAATCGATTGTATCTAAAAGACGTAGAATAAATAATTTCTGTATCAGGAATAGATTTTCTTTGATGAAAACTACATGCCTTAACAGATTCAGCCGATATTTCCACGATAACCATTGAAAACATGCCAGGAGGCACCCTATGGGGACAAGCTCAACTACGTATTTTCGATCGGAAATTTTTGCCGGCGTTAAAAATAACTAAATTAGTTTTTTTCTTCTTATAAGTTATGAAGTTGTTTCCCGAGATTTTGATACACGTGTTAAATTAATTTATTTTAGCCAGTTTACCGACAATATGAAAACAGAGACATACATGTAGAACACAGTGAAATACATGTCTGATGAAAACGAATGACGTAGCCAGTGTTGTTTTATTTGTTAATTGACTGGAATGTTTCAGAGAAATTTGGGCTGGATTAGAAACAAAAGAGACCTTACTTCTAGTTCCACAAGACAGTTGCTGCAAAATAATATGGGACTGACCATTTACCTTGAAGGGGGCTATGTCACGTTTTTTCGCCGTAGAAATGTTTTTTTCAGACGCCACAGAAATCATATTTTCTTATTTTCCGGCGAAGTGCCAATCTAATTAAAACAAGGTGAACTGTGATCTAATGCTCACTTATGATACCCCTGCCACTTCCCATGATATGGGGTACCTATATGAAGCTTGTGACCAAATACCAGATTTCTGCCATCAATAGTTGTTGAGAAAAATGTGCATATATGTTCAATGTGGATAAAAACCAACTAAGTCGGCAAACAGGAAGCAGGAATCTGATGGTTCCAAAAACGCTTCCCACGATATGGCATACCTATGTGAAGCTTGTGACCAAATATCAGATTTCTGCCATCAATAGTTGCTGAGAAAAATGTGACGAAAAATATTTTGGAAGGACGGACGGACAGAGGTAAAACAGTATACCCCCCTCCCCCTTCGGGAACCGGGGGTATAATTAGATCTAAAATAGGGAGCAAGCGCGTAGATCTAATTTTAATTAGATTGGCGAAGTGCTGGAATAATTTTTTTTCTTCAAAATTTTGTATATGATTATACTGTGAGAATGGCAAGTATATGATTATACTGTGAAAATGTCAAGTCAGAATATATTTTTTTCTCCTGTCCAGCCAAAGATTCAGAATCAAAATAATTTTTAGGAAAAAAAACATAAAATTAAAATTGAATAGCTCGAGGGGTAAATTGATAAAAAAAAATTGCAAGACCAAAATGGTTCTCCCATATACCAACAAAAAACGAAATAAAACTGTGGTCATAAGAAAGTCCCACGAGAAAATCTTTCCTTCCAAAATAAGACTTTTTTTCATTTCTCTAAACTGAATTTGTGCAAACTATTTCACTTATAATGAATTATATTTCTTTTTTAAATAGAGCTCATTTTTCTAGATGAATGTATAACCATCTGTCTTTACTCTGTTTTTATTAAATCTCTTGTCTTTATTACAGGACTTTGATCGGATTGTCCTTGATGAGGCAGTGTTGGGGGTTGCTAGAATGTTTCGAGAGGAACTTGTAGTAATGCCCCATGATGAGGATTACAACAGATCCAATAGGTATGCAGCCTACCGCCAGTATACCATTTGGGCACATGGCCGACTTGGAGCTGGGGTCAGACGTGTGATCCCAAGCTGTTGTACTTGGAAAATTAGGGACAAGTATCCTGATCTATATGGAGAATACAAGGGTTTCATTCCTAGACGATTTAATTAAAACTTGTTCATGAAATATTTTGTATTTTATCCCATATACCCTATAATGATAAAGTTTACCACTTGCTTCCCTATGGTCGGTGGTTGTCCGGGTACTCTGGCTTCCTCCACCACTAAAACTGGTCGCCATGATATAGCTGAAATATTGCTGAAAGTGGCGTTAAAACACCAAAAATAAAAAATAAATCAACCCTACTGAGTTGTTAATTTCACAAGTTGGTCAGTTGGAATTGTAAATTTAATTTGAAAGTTTTGCCATCTTATTATTATTTTTTGTTCTATCAGCACTGACAATTTCTTCTAAAATGGACAGACAGTCTTTTATATAATTCAAAACCAAACTTGGCAGAGATGTTTTCTATGAGGTCCTACACAAGAGTTGTTACTTTTGTGCAGATTCGTCAAAAAACATAGCCACCATGTGACTTTGAAAATTCTGATTGGTCGATTTTCAAGAAACTTCTTCTCAAGAACCGCTGAAGGGATTGAATTGAAATCTGGTATATATGTTCCTATGAATGTCTTTAACATGTGTTGTTACTGTTTGCACCATTTGAAAATTCAAAATGGCCACCAGCTATCATTATTGTGCATTGGACAATTTGTAATGGCCATTATCCTGACTTGGGTACTTTTCTGCTCTAAATGTGCAGAACTTCTGTTAGACCAGGAAAAACAAAGAGTGACAATCTAAATTTATTTTATGCGACAATATAGTCAATTGTTTTGTCTTGGTCTTCAAATCTGGATTTCTGAGATGCTACAATATCATCCCGAGTTGGAGGTTGTGGAATTGGTGCAAGATGGACCGAGATTCTTCTGGGATCATCTACTTCCAACTGCACATGTTAATTCATTCCTTCATTATCTTGCAGTCTCATACAAATGATGACCCTTAATATTCTTGGAACATAGGAATATGACTTGTCAGCTTTAACAGGCTGCACAGACCATCTAGCTGTCTTTTTGTTGTAACTTCTCTGCCACCTGAAGTAGAAAAATACATACAATGTAATTCACAAGAATAAAACAATAGAATTGAGATTATGATCTATGGAGCCCTAACTTTCAATTCAAGATGAATATCTCGAATGTATAGTGAATGACAAACTAAACATATCATTACAAGTCCACTTTATGAAGGATTTGAGTGATTTGTAGACATATTTTAGGTTGTGGTCATCCCTCAAGAAGTTCTACGGCAGGCATCACGAGCTGGTCAATTGTTACAGGGTGTCTGTTACCCAAATCAGACCTGATCTTCATTTGTTGTTGATGTCTTTCCCTTCATCGGATGGGACTTCTACCAGACTTGACCATGGACAACACAGCGGGTTTGCGACTTTCGATTGACCCTTCTGAAGCCTATGATCAAATATCAGATTGCTGTCATAAATAATTACTGAGAAAAATGTTATGAACATCTTGGGACGAACGGATGGACAGAGGTAAAACAGTATACCCCTCCCCCTTCCAGTGGAGCGGGGGTATAATAAAGCTCCTATGACATATGATCATGCATGGTTCTGTTATTAGGACAAAATTTCAAGTATGTAAGTTACAACTGAAACATGAAATTAACATGACAAACCTTAGAGTGAAGTTGAGGCTAGGTTCAAAATCTCCATCGTCAGAATCATCACCAACATCACTGCCCTCTTCAGTAATATCTATTGAGAGACTGTAAGAATAAAAAATAATTGTTTATTACAGTGTATGTGTATAATATCGAAACAAATTTTGCTATATGGTTCTGATGTGCAGCTGTATAACGAAAAAGCTTTTCAAAATAATATTAAATCTATATACATGTATCCAGCACACATCTACACAACCCAATATAAAGAGACAAAATTACATCAAAGTTCCAGGAAAAAATTTGGTGCGCCAGACGTGCGTCAATTCTGTCCCAGTTTGGTTTCATTCCCGTAAGTAGCTAAAGAGGACTGGCCATTTCAGCTTGTGGATTGATGAAAATGTAACGATGACGCAGAAGCCAACATGATCCCTATATAATATAGCTACTAGTAGTATCACTGCAAGCCACAATAATTAATAGGAAACTGTTATACGAGTGACTGTGTTGAACAATATTGACAATGTTACCTATAAACATAATGTAGAATATGTCTAATCTTTAAAAACAAAATGAACATACTCAAATGGGTTCACAAATGAACTCGATTTCTCCAGTTTCATCCGTTTCGTTGAAATGTGATGGCTGCTCATTTCTTCTACTCTAGAATTACCTTGGTCAGAATATCTAAATCAAAAGTACAAATATCAATCACTACAAAATCACATTTGTCTGAAATTACCAGTTTTTGTAGTAATTTGCCTAAATAATTTAGATAATTTTACAAAAACCTGCATGATTTTAACACGGACATGGGCCATCGGTCTACTGTTAAATTCACACACTGTGAAACATGCAAATTGCTATGGATCTTCACATTATTTCTTAAAAATCTTGTTTATAAATCATACTTACAAGATCCAAACTAAACAAGGGCAAAGCGTGGCGTATCCCCTTGCCTAAAAATTTTACCCGGTGACCTTGACCTTTGACTTTGAAAATCAATTGGGTTCCAGATTCTCTTAAGGACTAAGTATGTACCAAGTTTGGTCAAAATCCATTGAAGGATGTTGATTCTAAGAGTGTTCACAAGGATGTGACGGACGGACGGTAGCGTTACTATATCCCTTGGCAACTTCGTTGGCGAGGGGATAAAAAGCAGTTCAAATGACAATTCTTTAAATAGAAAGCCTTTATATGAAAAATACATATTGATTTCCCTCTATCATGTCTATGTTGATAATTCTAAGATAGTAAAGTATAATTTTGGCTCCCTGAACTAAAAATTATGTCCAAAATTGTTGAAATGTAGTAAAAAAACTAGTTAATGTAATGTTTTTAGAATAGTCAAGAAATAAACTTGGTTTGCATAAGGAAATTGAAAACGATTTTCATTTAGTCATAGTCTAAAATATGCAGTTCAGGACATTTCAGTAAAATTTTATAGTCACATATATAGAAAAGTTTCTGAAACTTGCAAATTTCTATGGATCTTCATATTATTTTTTAAAAACCTTGTTTATGTATCATACTTACAGGATCCAAACTAAAAATGCTACTGAAATGACACTTATTTAAATGGAAAGCTTTTTATATAAAAGATACATACTGATTTTCCACTATGGTGATAATTCACAGACAGGAAGATATAATTTTGGCTCCCATAACAAAGTTCTATGTTCAAACTTATTGAAAAGTACTTTTAACCTTATTTATGTAATGTATTTCCAGTACCCAGGATATAAACTTGTTTGCATAAAGGAAATGAAAATGATTTTCATTTAGCCATGGTCTAAAATATGCATTTTAGGACATTTCTGAAATTTTCAGTAAAATTTTGTAGTCATATATAAAAAAAGTTCTGAAACTTGAAAATTTCAATGGATATTCATATCATTTCTTCAAAACCTTGTTTATAATTATATATTATACTTACAGGATCCAAACTAAAAGTGCAATTGAAATGAAGCTTCTTTAAATAGAAAGCTTTTATTTGAAAAATACATACTGATTTTCCATTATAGTGATAATTCGCAGAAAGTAAGGTATATACTTTTGGTTCCCAAAACTAAGTTTCATGTCCAAGTTGTTGAAATTTGATAAAATTAAAAGCCTAATTATATCAAAGAAATAAATTTGCTTGAATAAAAAGAACTTTATAGGGTTTTCATTAAGCCATGTACAGTTTTAATTCTTGCCTTAAAAATGAATTGATTCGATATTTTTTTTTAAATTGATAATAATAAACTGCATTGTCATTGATATCATTTTTGCACTCCCATTTCCCCTTTGCTGGCCTCTTAAAATTTGTGTTTGTTTACCTCGCAAATACGGCCGTTTTATGCTACTCATTCATTGACAATAATTTGCTGTTGCCAGGTGCAAAATTACATATATTGATTAATATCTACCGAAAATGATCATAGGCATCATCATAAATTCATAAAATATGAAAAACGATTGAGAAAAGAAGGCAACATGCTCGGCTTACCTATCAACAATAATCAAGCACTTCCTTGAGTTCGCTTCATCAAACGGCAACGGTCCAACGGATCCCCTACATATATCCTGCATTTGTTCCATTTGGAAGATACTTCACTTCTATTCCTCTTTATCTCTGAATCCGTCAAAGTCCGCTTTCTTCCACGCGTTGACAGTTTCTCTTTTGCCCAAGAACCACATGTTGTTTATTGTTTCTAAACTGCGCATGCTCAAGACGTGTTCGCATAGAAGGCCATATGAACAGATTTGAATATTGTCATCCGGACAATAATTCTGATAACGAAAGTTTTGGGTCTTTTTCGTATCTTTTGCAACATAACTCGGTGTTAATCTTCATTTTATGAAGGTCAGTACGGAAATCGACAATAATTTTGGGTATGAAAAAATTACGCAGCTGGTAGACAATATCCCTTTAAATCAGCGTTAAAAATTGAACAAATATCAGTGGTTTTGTAAATGAGATTTATTTTAAATAGAAAATCTGAATTTATTATTTATTAATTTATTATTAATGATACAATTTTATATTCCTTGGGAGGGGGAGGGGGAGGGGGGCTATGATGAAAATTTGAAATAAAAACACAGGACCCGGACTTTAAGCAAAAATAATAATCCAGGATTAGTTTTTTATTAAAAAAATCCAGGACCCCTGTGTCCATGAATTTTTTTTTTTAAAGTTAATAATATGAAATATTGACATCCACACTTGCCTTTATAACAGATAATAAAAAAATATATTAAATATCAAACCAAACTTTGAATAATGCAATATGTATTGAAACAGTAAAATTTCAAATCAAACTTGTAATTTTGTATATCAGAATTGTCACCATTTTTATCTTCGGTGGTTGACTCCGTTTCATTGTGCCTCTTTTTGGCCGATTTGCCAATGAAGAAATCATTTATAGATCGTTGCATTTCACATGTTTTACACAGTGACTGCTAAGGACACAAGGTCATAACTATTAAAAAACGCATCCTCCGATTGGAGAATGGTGTAAATAACGGCCAATGAAAACATCAATATCATTAGAAACATACTTCATATGTAAACACAGATTTTCGGAAAATCAGCGATATACACATGTATCCGCACGTAACAGTAATACGATAAACGATTACATTTCTTATGCTGCCAGTTCAGTCATTTGTACGTGCACGCTGGTAATGGTCTAAAAATTCTACGTGCATAATAGTTTTTTGTACATGAAATATAAGTAACACGTACTGCAGTACGTGAATGAGCATGCTGCTGTGACCTTGACCTCAATTGTCATTGTCAAATAAAAGTTATTATCAGTGGTATGGGGCAGAACTTTTTTGTCTTAAGGCCCAGTGCCTTCATATTTGGTATGTACATGTATATGTATTAGGACATGGCCAGGTGTCACTGTTACCTTGACCTTATATATCAAGGTCAAATAAATTGTTGTTTTTTTTCATTCAGTGGGACCCCTATCCAAATTTTCTTTTGAAAGGGGATCTAGATGAAATTTATTTGAAAGGGGTTCTCAAAGGGGGGTCCTGATAATATTTTGGGTTTCAAGAAGGGTAAAAATGATCAAAAGTAATGAAATGCTTTTTGTTTTCAGACTATGTAAAAGCTAAAATATGAGGAGACCCCTGCCCAATTTTTTTTTTATAAATGGGGGGGGGGGTCCAGATTCTATTTTGGGGTTTAAAAAGGTCTAAATACCGAAAATGAATGAAATGCTTTTTTCCAGCTATATCTGAAAAAAGTAAATATAAGGGGCCTATTGGAATCAAACTTGGCAGAAATGTTCATTGAGTGATTTTCTACAAAGTTTTTTGTTTGTTATTTTTCGATCCAATTTCAACCATAGAACCAGATGGCACCAAGTGCTGAAAAGGATGTTTTCTGTTTTTGTATGTGGAGAATTTATAGCAATTTGTATTTTAAGATGAATTCAGATAGGGAGTTGGTATTATTTTGTGAGCTTTACACACAGTACCTCTAGTTTATTTGCAGTTGAAGAAAATAATGTAATACACTAATAATTTATTAAAAAAATTATCGTTTTCAGAATGATAGGTGTTGGAAGAGAGATTTATTTTTTGGTGTTTTTTTAGACAAGAATGTCAACTGTACATTAATTTTTTGTAGAACACCACAAAACAGTGTGAAACCAAAAGAAGATAGAAACAAAACGGAAAAAGGAAAGAAATTTAGGTAATTATATATGTTTGATAAAGAAACTTAAATTATATGTCTGATAAAGAAACCTATATTGTATATGTTTGATAAAGAAACCTAAATTGTATATGTTTGATAAAGAAACTTAAATTGTATATGTTTGATAAAGAAACCTAAATTGTATATGTTTGATAAAGAAACCTAAATTGTACATGTTTGATAAAGAAACCTAAATTGTATATGTTTGATAAAGAAACCTAAATTGTATATGTTTGATAAAGAAACTTAAATTGTATATGTTTGATAAAGAAGCTTAAATTATATATGTTTGATAATGAAACCTAATTTGTACATGTTTGATAAAGAAACCTAAATTGTATATGTAACGTTTGATAAAGAAACTTAAATTATGTATGTTTGATAAAGAAACCTAAATTGTATATGTTTGATAAAGAAACCTAAATTGTATGTTTGATAAAAAAACTTAAATTGTATATGTTTGATAAAGAAACTTAAATTGTATATGTTTGATAAAGAAACCTAACTTATATATGTTTGATAAAGAAGCCTAACTTATATATGTCTGATAAAGAAACGTAAGTTATATATGTCTGATAAAGAAACCAAAGTTATATATGTCTGATAAAGAAACCTAACTTATATATGTCTGATAAAGAAACCAAAGTTATATATGTCTTATAAAGAAACCTAACTTATATATATCTGATAAAGAAATCTAACTTATGTATGTCTGATAAAGGAACCTAAGTTACATATTTCTGATAAAGAAACCTAACTTATGTATGTCTGATAAAGAAACCTAAGTTATATATGTCTGATAAAGAGACCTAAGTTATATATGTCTGATAAAGAAACCTAAGTTCAGGGCACGAAATTAACACTGGTCCGCTAGCCCGAGGCTAGTAATATCAGCGTCGGGCTAGAAGAACTCTCTTAGAAGCTAGTCCGATGGGCTAGTTAAAATTTCCAATTGTCAATTATTGTTTCCACTTTTTAATGACATAATTGAAAATCATAATTAGTCATTCATATTACTGTGTTTGTTTACCCTGTACACAATTTACCTGTGGGGAATTCCCTTGATAGCAATTAGATCCTAGAGGGTGGTATACGAATTGATCATATTACTCGATAATCCGGGTAACTCAGTAAGCGTTCTTAACAACATAATCTAAGGTTCAAGAAATGTGGCGTCACATTACCGGCGTAGAGCAACCAGCGAAAAAAATTAAATTAGATAATAATGAAAAATTGGAAAGAAAAAGGACGTATAATCGGGTCAAAAGAAAAAGAAAATTTTAAACAAGCTGGCAGAAAAACTGCAACTGGTTAGTTCACAACAGTGAAATAGACCGAATGACATGTTCAGTTTGCATACAATATGCTTCTTCCGATTTAGACAAAAAGGCAGTCTTTGTGATGGGGTCTTCCAACTTCAAGCTGGAATCTGTGATTTCCCATGAAACTTCAGAGCAACATCTAAGGTCAGTTGGTAAACAATCGGCAAAAGAAAATTTGACCGTAAACTCTGCAGCTGCAAAGATTGTACAGTCATTGAATAAAAATGTATTTAACAGGTCGTTAACTCTGCACATTACATTACATTCTATCTCAAATAAAATAATTATTATATAATTTTTAGTAATTGTCCCCATGATGGTCGGGCTAGTAGAATATCTGGGGGCTAGTTGATTTTTATATCTATTAATCCTGCTGGCTAGTTGAAATTTTTGCTTAAATTCTACCCCTGCCTAAGTTATATATGTCTGATAAAGAAACCTAAGTTATATATGTCTTGATAAAGAAACATAAGTTATATATGTCTGATAAAGAAACCAAAGTTATATATGTCTGATAAAGAAACCTAAGTTATATATGTCTGATAAAGAAACCTAACTTATATATGTCTGATAAAGAAACCTAACTTATATATGTCTGATAAAGAAACCTAACTTATATATGTCTGATAAAGAAACCTAACTTATATATGTTTGATAAAGAAACCTAACTTATATATGTCTGATAAAGAAACCTAAGTTATATATGTCTGATAAAGAAACCTAACTTATATATGTCTGATAAAGAAACCTAACTTATATATGTCTGATAAAGAAACCTAACTTATATATGTCTGATAAAGAAACCTAAGTTATATATGTCTGATAAAGAAACCTAACTTATATATATCTGATAAAGAAACCTAAGTTATATATGTCTGATAAAGAAATCTAACTTATATATGTCTGATAAAGAAACCTAACTTATATATGTCTGATAAAGAAACCTAACTTATATATGTCTGATAAAGAAACCTCACTTATATACAGTTGACTCTCGTTATCTCGAATTGGATGGGACCATGGAAAAATTCGAGTCAACTGTAGTTCGACTCAAGAGGAGCTACGAAAATACCGGAAGTGGAGTTTGTTTAACGACGATAGGGAGACAACTCGAGCAACATTTTGAAGAGCTAAAACCAGCATCGCATGTCCCTATTTTCGGAACGATTTTAAACATATTCGATGTTTTTGTTGCTGTTTTTTTTCTCTCTGTTAAATTCTTTGAATCTTGTGGAACGACTGATAACTTCTAGATATCTTTTTTTGTGTGTATGAATATGTTTATCTGTTTGTTTTTGTTTTTCAGCTGTTGCATTGTCATTAAACTTCACCCATGATGACGTATTTTTCTTTGTGCAATACTGTTTATTTACAATAAATTGTGTGTTATTATTATTCAATAAAGTGTAGAAGAAAACTATTCTTCTTTAATCAAAATTAATTTCCGACAAATAATTCAATAGATAAAACGCTTCCTTTGTGTACTTTTCATAATCATTGATGTATGCCGACCCAAGCGCACTTATTATGAATCGATAATTTTTGATTGTACACATCTAACCTGTGTTATAATACCAAGCCAATTCAAATATCATCACTAATTAATTTGACAGCTTGTGAAATAGCCTAAGGTAAAAATGTCAAAGTCAATGACCGGATGTTTCAGTTGTGATCCGATTTTAATCCCATGGTAATACACATGTTTTGACAGGTAAATTCGACTTAACGAATGTAAATAATATGGCTTTCTACATCTCGGGACCAAAACTTTTATTCGAGACAACCGAAATTTCGACTCATCCAAATTCGACTCAACAGGAGTCAAATTATATATATTTATACACAACGAAGTTCGGGACTTCGATATAAATTCGAGTCAACCGAGTTCGAGACAATGAGAGTCAACTGTATGTCTGATAAAGAAACCTAACTTATATATGTCTGATAAAGAAACCTAAGTTATATATGTCTGATAAAGAAACCTAACTTATATATGTCTGATAAAGAAACCTAAGTTATATATGTCTGATAAAGAAACCTAACTTATATATGTCTGATAAAGAAACCTAACTTATATATGTCTGATAAAGAAACCTAAGTTATATATGTCTGATAAAGAAACCTAACTTATATATGTCTGATAAAGAAACCTAAGTTATATATGTCTGATAAAGAAACCAAAGTTATATATGTCTGATTTGATGGAAAACATTAGCCAATGAAAATAAACATAAATACAATAATTGCATTAGAAAAATATGTTTACAAACATTCATTCATATAATTTAATTCATTGATTTTTTTTTATTGTGATGTCATTTACAACCTTCAGGGACATAGATATGTACCAATTTATCCTGATGACACTTAATAGTAAACATCAGAAAAATAAAATTTATCTTAGAATTTTTAGAATTTATTGTTAAATGAATATTAAAAACAGTTTTGTTGCAACTAAATTTGCTGTTACATTGTACTAGTATCATTAAAATTAAAATACATGTAAAAAAAGAAATGTGAAATATTTTTATTTTTTATTTTTGGTTAATACTAAGAATATCTCTAAGTGATTAGTCTACTGTCTCTCCTGTATTTGATTTTGTTTTTGTTAGAACTATCTACATAATTGTGTGGGTTTTTGACTGTTCATCTCTGTTCTCTTTTGAAATAAACAAATAATTAAAAGAAAAAAAAAGACATTTAAAAATTCAATCAGTACTGACAAAAAAGGTTTTAAAATGTGTAGAAGCAGGAAATTATAAAATTGATAAAAGTGAAACTTGTGTATTGCTACATGTGATCACATGGATTACTTGCTAAAGCTGAAGGATATCCTGTACATTTAAGACACCATCTTATATTATTAAGCATACCACAAATGTAAGTTGTACATTGTAAATATTTTCCAGCAAAAGGAAATAAGTGGTAGTAATTTATGATAAAAAGGTTCTTTATACATTTGTACTTTTAAGTTTTCTTAACACTCATAATTTTCATTTCCCCGGCAAAAGCTTTAACAAACCTATCTAGTAAAGTGTGGTTAGTACAAATTTACAGATATACCAAACAATTCTTTATTCCCCTGAAATGCAAATCCTACTATAATTATAGTAGTTACAACAGACTGTTTGATTGAGGTAAAAGTTATTCTGTCAATTTGAAAATCCACGATACCATCAAGGACAAAATCAACAGTTCGTGGACCATGATCATGGACAAATTCTATCATTTTCATCATCATCGCAGAATCACGTTGAACGCGGATCCGTCGTGATGTCGCACACAATGAACAACTACATTATTAGTATTATTTTTTCATCTGTACAGCCACGATATAGCTGAAATACTGCTAAAGTTGGTGTTTAACACCAATCAATCGATCATTTATCTGTACATGTCACTTTCAAATATAAATTAATATACGGTGAATATTAATCAAATTGTGTTAATTAAATAGGGATATTTGTTGCTTGTTAATTGAAATATCAGTATGGCTTCTCTCAGTAGAACAAAAAAGCCATTTCTTTTACACTTACTCCAATATTTTCACCCCTCCTTCCCCTTTCTCTTTCCCATGTTTAAAAAAAAAAATTTATGTTAACAATACATTTTTTAGATATTCTAAAAAGAGGAGACAACAGATATTGCCTAATTTCAAACAGTAAAATTATTTTAATTTGTTGTTTGTTAAAAATAAAATGTAAGTTAATGTCAAACATTGTATAGTAGTTGTTCATTCTGTTGATATGGGGCTATTGTTGAACATGACTGTTTAAACTTTTTTTATTCTAAACTCGGGGGGGGGGGGGGGGGGGGGGGGGAATGTAAGTTTGATATAATTTTATTTCTTGAATTAGATTTGATAATTTTTAATTGATTATGATCTGTTTAGAAATTGTACACAGATTGTATGTCACAATCTGAATTAAGGCCGTCCTGCAAAAATTGTTTGTTTCCCAAATGCCAATCCTTGTTTTTGTAGCCAGATCGGTCACCATGGTTATCTTTTTTCAATCTTTAAGCATATCAAAACTGATAATATTTTAATGTCTTGACAGATCATAAAATAATGAATATCAAGGTAACACACTAAAACAATACTGAATAGGAAGAGAAAAGACAGGATCTTTCTCCGTTACGTTTTTAGTTTTAAACAATGATAACCCTAGAAAATTTCCAAAATTAAAAGATAAAATTTCCAGTTCTGGGTTTGTGCCCCCCCCCCCAAGATTTTGCAGTCAAAGCATTTTGAAGGGTTAGTCAGGTTCTGGGACACAAACTTATTTTATTTTTGGTCTATTTTACACTTGTTTTCACATCTAGCTAAATTTCAGTCCAGTTAGAAAAGTATATATGTCAGAGTGTAACTTTATTTTATAGATCAGCAACAGTAACAAGTAGTACAAGCTCTGTAGAGAACAGTCAAGGTACCCATCATAAAGCTGAAGCTAAATGTCGACGACAACTAGAAAAGTAAGTGGAACACTTGTTCGTAATTATGACTTTGTTTCTGCTACTTGTTCTTCTTTTTTTATATGCCCGTCTCGAGACGGTCCGTATTATGTGATTGGGTATGGGGGCAGGCGGGCTGGCGTCCACACAGGTTTCTGCACAATAACTTTAGTTCTGTATATCGGATCTTTACCAAACTTGGCTACATGATTCCCCTGTGGAAGGGGAAGAATCCTATTTATTTTGGGGTCATTAGGTCAAAGGTCAAGGTCACTTACTATAAATAGAATTTTTAACAACAGGGTCGTTTCCGCATGATAATTTTAGTTCTGTATATTGGATCTTTAACAAACTTCGTCACATGAATCCCCTGTGGAAGGGGAAGCACCCTATTTATTTTGGGGTCATTAGGTCAAAGGTCAAGGTCACAGTTACTATAAATAGAATTTTTGACAACAGGGCAAGTAGGATTTTGTCCAGACAAGTAACTTTTTTCAGATAACTTACCTGGGGACAAGTAGAACATTTCAGTATTTCCACACCCCTGATGTACAGCTTTAAGTGTGAGTGATTGATTATTGCTTAATAACACCAACTCGGCTAGCTCACTACAGTCTGCAGGACAAAGTGCAGGTAGACATGTTGCTCCACTGCCTGCAGACTAGTGAGCCATGATAATAATCTATATATAACAGGTACTGATTTTACCACATTCATGCCATCAATACTTGTACACAAGAAAATATGTTAATTCTATTTTATGTATATTTTAGATGTTTTGAAGTTGATAAAGAAAATATTCCTGTAATTAAAGATGAATTTGACAACACAGACACTAGTTGTTTAGATTTTGATGGGTAATAAGTTATTTTTAAATGTTCTACTCAATCAGCCAAAGCTGTATATTTTCTACACTAAACATGATATACATCATTGTTAAATTTCTTTAGCTTTAGTTTTAAGGGCCTGGGTGGCTCAATGAGTTAGGTAGTTGATTACCTAACAACTCATACAAGCCTATCACCAATATGGCGTGGGTTCGCGCCCGGCTTTGTAAATTACAAAAAAGGATGCACTCGACTCACAGCCTCAAGTGATAAAGTTTACCAGTTGCTTGCCCATGTTCAATGGTTCTCTCCGGGTACTCCGGCTTCTTCCATAACTAAAACTGGTCGCCATGATATAGCTGAAATATTGCTGAAAGTGGCGTTATAACATCAAAAATCAAAATCTTTAGTTTTAACCTCTTGTAGTACAATGCTTTATACCACAGGGGCTAGGTGCGTCCGAAAAAAAAACTATATAATACTACAAGGGGGCGAACTCACTTGCTCCCATTTTTTTAAGTCGTCGTATTAAATTGATCGTAACTTCGGAACGCCTTAATATTTTCAAAAAATGTTTCCACCAGTCGAAAGTCAAGTAATTTTCCTTTCCAAAGAGACCCCAATTGTTAGTGTAGGCCTCCGAACTGCTGAGGTATCGTACACGAACCAAAACAAAACACTCTGTTTCAGCCAATCAAAAAGCCCGTTAGAACTCTCTCAATTTTCACGTCTATGGCATTTGTCAAGGATGCAAATGGGATTTCTTTCAAAAACAGACTTAAAGGACATATAAATTGACGTAAGGTAAGAAATTTTATCATAATTTGAATGGATGAAAGTATTTAGCTAGTCAAAATGACTCGTTTACGCATGGGAAAGTCTGTACACAGATGGGAAGTGGTCATCCCAGCGTTTGTACGACTTCGGATTTTCATGCCGTTTTGTTTTGGTTCGTGTATGATACCTCAGCAGTTCGGAGGCCTACACTAACAATTGGGGTCTCTTTGGAAAGGAAAATTACTTGACTTTCGACTGAAAAATATTAAGGCGTTCCGAAGTTACGATCAATTTAACACGACGACTTAAAAAAATGGGAGCAAGTGAGTTCGCCCCCTTGTAGTATTATATAGTATTTTTTTATTTTATTTTTTTCGGACGCACCTAGCCCCTGTGCTTTATACTACAATCTTTACATTTGCTGTATAATTAAGCTGTACAAATATTTTTACTTTATTAGTCTAGTATACAAATAATCTTCTGGTACCTGATTAATGCAGAGCAAACAGTAAGAAATAGTGATAGTAACTCACTGACCTGACTATGGCCACTCTAGTAACTCACTGACCTGACTGAGGACACCCTTGTAACTCACTGACCTGACTGAGGACACTCTAGTAACTCACTGACCTGACTGGACACTCTAGTAACTCACTGACCTGACTGAGGACACCCTTGTAACTCACTGACCTGACTGGACACCCTTGTAACTCACTGACCTGACTGGACACCCTTGTAACTCACTGACCTGACTGGACACCCTTGTAACTCACTGACCTGACTGAGGACACCCTTGTAACTCACTGACCTGACTGAGGACACCCTTGTAACTCACTGACCTGACTGGACACTCTAGTAACTCACTGACCTGACTGGACACTCTAGTAACTCACTGACCTGACTATGGACACTCTAGTAACTCACTGACCTGACTATGGACACTCTAGTAACTCACTGACCTGACTGGACACTCTAGTAACTCACTGACCTGACTGGACACTCTAGTAACTCATTGACCTGACTGGACACTCTAGTAACTCACTGACCTGACTGAGGACACTCTAGTAACTCACTGACCTGACTATGGACACTCTAGTAACTCACTGACCTGACTATGGACACTCTAGTAACTCACTGACCTGACTGGACACTCTAGTAACTCACTGACCTGACTGGACACTCTAGTAACTCACTGACCTGACTGGACACTCTAGTAACTCACTGACCTGACTGGACACTCTAGTAACTCACTGACCTGACTGGACACTCTAGTAACTCACTGACCTGACTGGACACTCTAGTAACTCACTGACCTGACTATGGACACTCTAGTAACTCACTGACCTGACTGGACACTCTAGTAACTCACTGACCTGACTGGACACTCTAGTAACTCACTGACCTGACTGGACACTCTAGTAACTCACTGACCTGACTATGGACACTCTAGTAACTCACTGACCTGACTGGACACTCTAGTAACTCACTGACCTGACTATGGACACTCTAGTAACTCACTGACCTGACTGGACACTCTAGTAACTCACTGACCTGACTATGGACACTCTAGTAACTCACTGACCTGACTGGACACTCTAGTAACTCACTGACCTGACTGGACACTCTAGTAACTCACTGACCTGACTGGACACTCTAGTAACTCACTGACCTGACTGGACACTTTAGTAACTCACTGACCTGACTGGACACTCTAGTAACTCACTGACCTGACTATGGACACTCTAGTAACTCACTGACCTGACTGGACACTCTAGTAACTCACTGACCTGACTGAGGACACCCTTGTAACTCACTGACCTGACTGAGGACACCCTTGTAACTCACTGACCTGACTGAGGACACCCTTGTAACTCACTGACCTGACTGAGGACACCCTTGTAACTCACTGACCTGACTGAGGACACCCTTGTAACTCACAGACCTGACAGGGAACCCTTGTAACTCACTGACCTGACTAAGGACACCCTTGTAGCTCACTGACCTGACTGAGGACACCCTTGTAACTCACCGACCTGACCGAGGACACCCTTGTAACTATTTGACCTGACTGAGGACACCCTTGTAACTCACTGACCTGACTGAGGACACCTTTGTAACTCACTGACCTGACTGAGGACACCTTTGTAACTCGTTGACCTGACTGAGGACACCCTTGTAACTCACTGACCTGACTGAGGACACCCTTGTAACTCACTGACCTGACTGAGGACACCCTTGTAACTCACTGACCTGACTGAGGACACCTTTGTAACTCATTGACCTGACTGAGGACACCCTTGTAACTCACTGACCTGACTGAGGACACATTTGTAACTCGTTGACCTGACTGAGGACACCCTTGAAAACAAATAAAATGATTATGAAGAGGAAGTTTGCCTGTTTTTGGTCTTTTCAGACAAATTTGGAATTTGTTTAGGACTATTTGAAATTGCAGGATGTACACAATATAAGTACATTATCTGTAAAAATATAATTCATTTGCACTCACTGAGAAATTCCAGAAAAAATGCAGGAAAACCCACTTTTTTACTTGTTTCTAAAGCTTGTACAAATATTTTTGTTATTTTCCGACACTGCATATATTGTATATTTAGATAATAAAATGTTGAATTGCAACATCAATAAAAAAAAACGGGGAAACAATAATGATAACACATTAGGAACTCCTACTCAACAGATATTAAGCATTTTATTTAATAGCATAGTGTCATAACCTGGAATGAATAAGTTTCGGGGGGAAATCTGGCTAGTGGCTGATGATACTTTTTTTTATATTTAAGGTACTTCTTATTTTACCAGTATGTGGCTGGAGACAAAACTTCTGACAATATGATGAAAGAAGAAATGGCTACCCAGGTTTCTCAGATGTGGAGGGAAATGCCAGAGGATACTCGTGATACTTTCATTGCCATGGCAGCATTAGAAGGTTCTCAATCACAATCCAGTCATCTTAGTGATGACTTGAAAGAACTAGATGTTAAACCCATTGAAAAACGTACAGTATTTTTTTATATATGATTTTTAAGGATAACGTATAATAAGCTTACAACATTCAATATTCCTGTATTGTTTAAGTATCTGGCATGCTTTAACAATATTGTTGCAGCAGTATGGCCACAAATGTAAGTCAATGGACTGTTATGAGACTGTGTTTGTACCGCTGTCATGTCGTAATAAAAGTTTTCGTTCTTGGTTAAATTTCAGCTTTGTTCTTCTTGGTTAAGTATACTGAACAAAACGTGTATCTGATTATGTTTATAATGTTGGACCGCTTTCGGTTATGGTTGTGTATATCTGAGACATAAACAGATAAAATCATTACTTAAATATGTTTAAGTTGAGTCAATTTTCTAATCTGTGACTGCAACAGTTTTTGTCATCAAACTCAGGCATAATGAATGAACACAAATTGAAGATGTGCACCTTCTGAAAAATGATTCCATGCATATTGATGATGTACATTTCTTACTGTTATATACTGAATCACTCAAAAATAATTGTATTCTTTCTGAGGATTATGTTTTTTACTGTTCAGTAGATATCCCTACTGCCCGTAGCCTGCAGACTGCTACCCGTCACAGACGTTTTCATATTTATATAACTTTCATAACTGATGTTGGCCCCATTTTATCCCAAGGGCCTGGGTGGCTCAATGAGTTAGGTAGTTGGATTACCTACCAACTTATACAAGCCTATCACCAATACGGCGTGGGTTCGCACCCGGCTTTGTAATTTACAAAAAAGGGTGCACACGACTCGCAGCAGCAAGTGATAAAGTTTACCAGTTGCTTGCCCATGATCGGTGGTTCTCTCCGGGTACTCCGGCTTCTTCCACCACTAAAACTGGTCGCCATGATATAGCTGAAATATTGCTGAAAGTGGCATTAAACACCAAAAATCAAATACATAACATGTCACAGTAATCAAAATGGTATGAAAGTTCCAGCGAGTATTTGTTTCTGAAAATAATACTTAAAGAATAAGCAATGTTTTAATAAATAAATACTTTGAAAAATATATATAGAAATATTGATAAATAGTATTTATATATATGTTTGTAACATTGACAATCTTATTTTTTTGCAGACCATATGTGCCTAAAGTGTGTGATAAAATTATGTGAAACTAAAAGAGTTTAACACTGCCAACTTGTTCAACTATTGAACCTTTAAAGAATTTGTTTGTGAGCTATGGTCCTAGATTGTTTATAAAAACATTGTGTCAACAGTTACATACTAGAAATTTAGTATGGAAACTTTCTGCACAGATACAAGAAAGCGTGCTGAAAAACTACTAATATTTTCAGAAACTACATGGAATTTGCTATCTTTTCAGGTTGTAACTTAATGAATGTTTGCCCTTTTATTTTTTATTGCTGATGTCACACTTTCAGGTACCGATAGCAAATTCTTGTCCATATACATAAAGAAAGCCAGACATATATACAAACTATATACAGTGGTTGATTTAAAGCCACTACCTATTAAAGGCACACAGGCTGATTTTTTTTGTTTATATTAAAAGTTGCCAATATTCGATGTTTTATACTAATAAAATGTTCTGAACAAAAAGCCAGGTTTAAAAAATCTGTTATAATGTCGTAATTAGTGAAAAGAATTCGAATGTTTAGCATTGGGCGGGTCAACATTGAATTCTTTCCTGGATGGAAGAAAATCAAACAGTGACGTATTTCCTTCGTTCTAGGCTATTTACGTATGATATTATGAAAAATTTCAACTACAATATATCTTTATGGTTTTATAAATCAAAGTTTAGGTCTTATATTGGGAAACATTTTTAGCTCACCTGGCCTTTAGGCCATGTGAGCTATTGTCATCACTTTTCGTCCGTCGTCTGTCGTCCGTCCGTCAACACTTCACATTTTAATCTTCTCCTCAGAAACCACTGGACCAATTGCAACCAAACTTTGGTGGAATGGTCCTTGGATGGCCCCCTTTCAAAATTGTGTCCGGTGATTCCGACTTCCAACCAAGATGGCCGCCAAGCTAAAAATAGAAAAAAAGGGGGATGAAATTTTAATTGTCCATTGCTGCTTTAGTGTAAGTCAAAATGAGCTCAAATTTTAACTGCTGCTACATGGCAAGAAGTAGTTTAACATTTATTCCGGGTTTTTCTGTGAAATTTTTCTTTCAGCTGATATATACCGATTATGCAAATTAGGCATATTTTGATAAAAGATCACATTTAAATCTTCTCCTCTGAAACCGCTGAACCAAATTAAACCAAACCTGGCAGGGTGGGTCCCTTTCAAAATTGTGTCCGACAGGCCCGCCCTCCATTCAAGATGGCCGCAGTTACTAAAAATAGAAATTTCTTCAAATGGCCAAAACTGCTCTATTTTAAGCCAGAATGTGCCCAAATTTGAACTGTATAAGCATAATGATGAGCTTTTTAACATGTATTACAGGATTTTTTATGAACTTTGAACTTTTGCCGATTATGCAAATTAGAAAAAAGGGGGGATGAAATTTTAATTGTCCATTGCTGTTTCAGTGTAAGTCAAAATGAGCTCAAATTTTAACTGCAGCTACATGGCAAGGAATAGTTTAACATATATTGTGGGTTTTTCTGTGAAATTTTTCTTTCAGCTGATATATACTGATTATGCAAATTAGGCATATTTTGATAAAAGATCACATTTAAATCTTCTCCTCTGAAACTGCTGAACCAAATTAAACCAAACCTGGCAGGGTGGGTCCCTTTCAAAATTGTGTCCGACAGCCCTGCCCTCCATTCAAGATGGCCACTGTTACTAAAAATAAAAATTTCTTCAAATGGCCACAACTGCTCTATTTTAAGCCAGAATGTGCCCAAATTTGAACTGTATAAGCATAATGATGAGCTTTTTAACATGTATTACAGGATTTTTTATGAACTTCGAAATTTTGCCGATTTTGACCGATTATGCAAATTAGAAAAAGGGGGGATGAAATTTTAAAAAAATCTTCTCCTCTGAAACTACTGAGCCAATCTCAACCAAACTTTGCTGAAATGATTCTTGGATGGCCCCCTTCCAAAATTGTGTCTGTTGATCCCGACTTCCAACCAAGATGGCCGCCAAGCTCAAAATAGAAAAAAGGGGGGATGAAATTTTAATTGTCCATTGCTGTTTCAGTGTAAGTCAAAATGAGCTCAAATTTTAACTGCAGCTACATGGCAAGGAATAGTTTAACATATATTGTGGGTTTTTCTGTGAAATTTTTCTTTCAGCTGATATATACTGATTATGCAAATTAGGCATATTTTGATAAAAGATCACATTTAAATCTTCTCCTCTGAAACCGCTGAACCAAATTAAACCAAACCTGGCAGGGTGGGTCCCTTTCAAAATTGTGTCCGACAGCCCCGCCCTCCATTCAAGATGGCCGCTGTTACTAAAAATAGAAATTTCTGCAAATGGCCACAACTGCTCTATTTTAAGCCAGAATGTGCCCAAATTTGAACTGTATAAGCATAATGATGAGCTTTTTAACATGTATCACAGGATTTTTTATGAACTTTGAACTTTTGCCGATTATGCAAATTAGAAAAAAGGGGGGATGAAATTTAAAAAAAATCTTCTTCTCTGAAACTACTGAGCCAATCTCAACCAAACTTTGCTGAAATGATTCTTGGATGGCCCCCTTCCAAAGTTGTGTCCGGTGATCCCGACTTTCAACCAAGATGGCCGCCAAGCTCAAAATAGAAAAAAGGGGGGATGAAATTTAATTGTCCATTGCTGCTTTAGTGTAAGTCAAAATGAGCTGAAATTTTAACTGCTGCTACATGGCAAGAAGTAGTTTAACAAATATTGCGGGTTTTTCTGTGAAATTTTTCTTTCAGCTGATATATACCGATTATGCAAATTAAGCATATTTTGATAAAAGATCGCATTTAAATCTTCTCCTCTGAAACCACTGAACCAAATTAAACCAAACCTGGGTGGGTCCTTTTCAAAATTGTGTCTGACAGCCCCGCCCTCCATTCAAGATGGCCGCTGTTACTAAAAATAGAAATTTCTTCAAATGGCCAAAACTGCTCTATTTTAAGCCAGAATGTGCCCAAATTTGAACTGTATAAGCATAATGATGAGCTTTTTAACATGTATTACAGGATTTTTTATGAACTTTGAACTTTTGCCGATTTTGACCGATTATGCAAATTAGAAAAAAGGGGGGATGAAATTAAAAAAAAATCTTCTCCTCTGAAACTACTGAGCCAATCTCAACCAAACTTTGCTGAAATGATTCTTGGATGGCCCCCTTCCAAAGTTGTGTCCGGTGATCCCGACTTCCAACCAAGATGGCCGCCAAGCTCAAAATAGAAAAAAGGGGGGATGAAATTTTAATTGTCCATTGCTGCTTTAATGTAAGTCAAAATGAGCTCAAATTTTAACTGCTGCTACATGGCAAGAAGTAGTTTAACATATATTGTGGGTTTTTCTGTGAAATTTTTCTTTCAGCTGATATATACTGATTATGCAAATTAGGCATATTTTGATAAAAGATCGCATTTAAATCTTCTCCTCTGAAACCGCTGAACCAAATTAAACCAAACCTGGCAGGGATGGTCCCTGGGTGGGTCCCTTTCAAAATTGTGTCCGACAGGCCCGCCCTCCATTCAAGATGGCCGCTGTTACTAAAAATAGAAATTTCTTCAAATGGCCAAAACTGCTCTATTTTAAGCCAGAATGTGCCCAAATTTGAACTGTATAAGCATAATGATGAGCTTTTTAACATGTATTACAGGATTTTTTATGAACTTTGAACTTTTGCCGATTTTGACCGATTATGCAAATTAGAAAAAGGGGGGATGAAATTAAAAAAAAAATTTCTCCTCTGAAAATACTGAGCCAATCTCAACCAAACTTTGCTGAAATGATTCTTGGATGGCCCCCTTCCAAAATTGTGTCCGGTGATCCCGACTTCCAACCAAGATGGCCGCCAAGCTCAAAATAGAAAAAAGGGGGGATGAAATTTTAATTGTCCATTGCTGTTTCAGTGTAAGTCAAAATGAGCTCAAATTTTAACTGCAGCTACATGGCAAGGAATAGTTTAACATATATTGTGGGTTTTTCTGTGAAATTTTTCTTTCAGCTGATATATACTGATTATGCAAATTAAGCATATTTTGATAAAAGATCGCATTTAAATCTTCTCCTCTGAAACCACTGAACCAAATTAAACCAAACCTGGCAGGGATGGTCCCTGGGTGGGTCCCTTTCAAAATTGTGTCCGACAGGCCCGCCCTCCATTCAAGATGGCCGCTGTTACTAAAAATAGAAATTTCTTCAAATGGCCAAAACTGCTCTATTTTAAGCCAAAATGTTCCCAAAGGACTGGGAGCTATAAGGGCCAAAATCGGCCCCACCTCAGATGTCGATAACATTTTCTCCAAAATGTATTCACAATATATGCTTTTCAGAAATAAATACAGTTAGTTAATATGTGTATCTAATTCCTCACAGCGGATCGACAAATTCAGGTCATGAAAAGCAGTGAACGTCATTTTTTTCAGAATACAGAACGTACGTATCATTATATTATAATGCATATCTTTAAAAAAACAAAGCATAATAAAACTCAATAAACAAAGCATAAATTTGACTTGATATGCAATGTGGATTGATTTCAGGAATAAAAACATGTTCCGAAGCTGTATTATGAAATTAAAGTGTTTTCGACGGTTTGTTTCTCGTGATAAAATCTCTCATTATTTTGATCGCTTAATTTGTCAGAGGTTATATTATGATGCTGAAATTGCATGAATGAACTCATGAAATCTGGTCTAAAAATGTCATCTTTAAATATAAGAACTACGTACCACATCTATTATTTCACGTTCAAATTGTAGTTTTTCGTAATTCATTTTTTCGTCACCTTAACAAAGCTTTAATCATTTAAAAAATATATCTCATACAGATCAATTTTGGATTCATCGTCTGCTATGACATTGATAATGTACATATTGAGGTCAATATCAGGGGCGGCCCCAGGATTTCAAGTTGGGGGGGGGTGAACTTAAAAAAATTGCGCCGAGCGGAGGGAGGCGCGATAATTTTTGGGGTATTTCGTGATAATAATAGGATATTATACATTATTATACAGCTATAATTTTAATCCAATCAAAAGCAATATGGTTGTGATCGTCTTCCATAATTAGAATCGTCAAAATGAAATACAACCGAATTAATATCAAATGGTAACTTGTTTCAACATCATTTAAAATATACCTTGACATTTTTTAATACTTATACATCACGTTCACGATATTTTATTACAACACATTTTGTTCCTGTTCTAGTTAAAGGACTTTATCAAACAGAATCATACAGGTTTTTTTTTATTAATTGCGATCTATTTATAGAACTGTTGCTGACAGACCTGTGTCTACGTTAAGGGTTAATACCTCTGCAGTTAGAAAATAGACTTTGAACTACAGTAGTTTTGTTCCATTGTTGCACTCTGATTTGAGGCCTGACAAATAATAATCTTTACTTTAAGTTGCTTCAGTTTATGACTGTCAGTGTCAACACTACATGATGTTTCATTCCATAACCAAAACGGACCATAACCAAAATGGACTACCAGAAAAAAATATGTATTGCAAGAATCTTTATTTAGTTTTTATTTTTAGTGTGCGTTGATTGTTTTTTTTTTAAACTTATCTTATTTGTGATAATTACTTTCTAGATTTATGAATAAATCAAATTAGTACAGGTAACTTAGTGAAGCCAAGTAATTATTGGTGTTTTAATTGGTTTATGACACCCAAATCGCTTTTAATTAGATTAAATGATTTGATTATCAGGTGATTGTGTAAGTGTGTGTGGTCTTGAATTTACTTTTCTGGAGCAATCTGCACAGTGGTCTGTCCTCATTGTGAGAATGATAATGAATGAAAACAAACTCCATGTTCTTTTATTGTCTATGAACCAAAGATCAAAGAAATTTACTCGTTTTTGTGATGGAATTTATCAAAATTCCATGTACTGCAATCGGTTAATTATATCTTAATTACTTTTTTTCTTTTTATCAACCCAAGCCCATATTCTTTGGGGGAAACTAAGATTAAAGCATTGAGGGTTTAATAATCTTTGTAATTTAAAACCAAATTCTTTAAAATTAATTAACTTTTAATCAAATAAAAATCAAATTAATCATAATTGTAATTAAGTGTGTAACAATTAATTGTATGATTTTACTAAAAATGTGCTTGCAATGGTTTTGTTTTGCAAAGGACTGGGAGCTATAAGGGCCAAAATCGGCCCCACCTCAGATGTCGATAAAACAACAACACTCCTAATAAACTGTTGCTATCAGAATCTGCTGTAAGTTGTCTTTTACGTGTAAGGAGTGTGTCCTTTACATCTGCGCTAAGGGATGTATTAAAATTGTTCATCATAGCTGTCTGGTGTCCCTTTCACATAAAGTCAGCGTTTTCCTATAGGAAGCCATTTGTTATTTTATTTATGCCAAATTCGCAGTCATGTTAGGATTCTAATAATAATAGGTTATTATACATTATTATACAGCTATAATTTTAATCCAATCAAAAACAATATGGTTGTGATCATCTTCCGTAATTAAAATCGTCAAAAGGAAATACAAACGAATTAATATCAAATGGTGTCTTGTTTCAACCTCATTTAAAATATACCTTGACATTCTTTCAAACTTGTATATCACATTCACGATCTTTTATTACAACACTATTTCACTCAAGTGTACATTTTTTCCCTGTTCTAGTTAAAGGACTTTATCAAACAGAATCTTACAGTTTACATGTAATGCGGTTAATACGCATTTAAACCACAGAAGAATATTTCTATTTTCCACACCTTGTGGTGTGGGGTCGCTATTGTGCATGCGAAATATTAATTGCAAACCCCATTGACTGGCTATTTGCTGCCTGTCTAGAATATTTTTTTTTCTCGATTGACAGTTCAGCAGCTAGAAAACGATATGATGAATAGTGTCTGTCAATCCTGCAAACAATAACTTATGCACATGACAGAACGCATTTTCAATGCACTACATACACAAACTTTTGATCCATCATTTGTCCATAGGAGGTTGATTTAAGAGAATGGAACTGATAGAAGTTAAAAGTTTAATTTGGGCGCAAAAGGGGAAACTTTATATAATTTATGAAAATGTGATGTAACATATGCGCCAGGGATATTTCCCGAAATTCTTTCAAAATGATATAAACTGTTAATATCTTCCTGGCATTGATGAAACCAGATATGTTCGTGGTAGCCCATCATAAAATACTGTCAGTTCCCTTTTAGCGCTCTCGCTAACATTAAATTTTTCCAAAATAAATAACAAATCTTTAATTTTTTGTCTTTCTTCTTCAGACAAATCTTAGTATGAAGATTTGTTGGACGACGGATTGAAATCGACTTTAACAGTCTGCCCATCAGTACTTTCTAATTTTAAGTACTGGGGTACAAGGCCATATGACTCTACAAACCAAAGCGCAGTTTCAAGCTTCGATTTAAATTATTTTAATTTCCTTGATTTGGTTATTTTCGATAATTAACGCCTCTCCCTCTTTATGTGCAAATGAACATGTTTATAATTAAAACACACTAAACAAATTAATACAAATAATTAAATACATATAAAATCATAGAAATAATACATAAAATATCATATTTATTCAAGAAATTTACATTTTTTATTTCAATATTCCGTTTTTGTTATGGTCCGTTTTGGTTATGATCCGTTTTGGTTATGGGATGAAACATCCGGTAGCGAGTGTCAATATACATTCGTGCTATATTTGCATTCCCTAGCTTTCTATATATAGTTGGACCATTGAGCAAATTGGCATATACATATGTACTGTACATATTTCTTCTGCTGAAGGCTACACAAATACGACTTTTTGCATTTTGTGTGGTATTAATTCAAAGCATAGTGATATTTAAAAAAAAGGGGGGTACATATTAAAAATTATCACCAAAATATATGTCTCACGCAATGATGACATCACAAGTTTTTGTTATAAGAGTCTTATAACAATATTGGTTGTGATGATGATGATGAGGAGGAGGAGGAGGTGGACAGTGATGATATGGAATATACTGAGGATGCTATTGACAATATGATTTTAGAATTTTCAGGAGATTAATATAAACATGAATCCAAAATAAAGTGTTTTTTTGTGTTTTTTACTTGCATTCTGGTCTTACCTAATGCATAATTGACATGTCCACATAATATTTGGTATATCATCATGTTTTGAGTTTTGGTGGTTTGAATTAATGGTCATTAATGTAGTTTTCAAATTCGGGCCTGTAGAATTGATGGTGGGCCTGTAAATATTTGAACTTACAGGCCCGGTGGGCTTGTAAGGTAAAAAGTTAAGCGTGAAGACTGTTGCTAGCGATAAAATTGAAATAGTATAAAGTTTGGAAAAACTTTCGTCTGCTTCTACTGTAGTCCACTTTTACTGTAGTCGGCTATTTATATCCAGGTTTCTAAAACAGGCAAAGCGTCCCCGACCTTCATTAAAATCGATGCGTATTTTGATTTACTATGTTCGATGTATCTTATTCCAATTTTAACAGCTCCTGCATAGATATCCGTTGTTTATACAGTGACGACAATCGCATTTAGCGTCACACCAACTGAAATACCATAAACTTTCTTCTCACATTATTACCGAGAAAAATACTCCCGCAAGCTTGGAACAACATAATACTTCGCACGCATGTTCATTTTTAGTAACAGGTTCGATATACAAAAGAAGAAGTTGTTCCATGGTTGCGGAGACTATAATTGTTTTACTTTTTTATGTTAATTTAGGCCTGTTTTGTGGTATTTTCAGTTTTTAGACATAATTTAGCGGTTGATTGTGACGTCATAGTGTAAAATTATGACCAGATTAAGTTTGAATTGGGGAGATCTTATCCAGTACTGCTTTCCGAGAAATTTTCAAAATAATGAATTTGCAATTGAAAAATACATATTTTTAGGGCATTTTTAAGCCCTTATCACCCCCACTCCTTTTCTTTCAGCGGATATATACCGATTATGCAAATTAGAAAAAAGGGGGGATGAAATTTTTAAAAAATCTTCTTCTCTGAAACTACTGAGCCAATCTCAACCAAACTTTGCTGAAATGATTCTTGGATTGCCCCCTTCCAAATTTGTGTCCGGTGATCCCGACTTCCAACCAAGATGGCCGCCACGGTCAAAATAGAAAAAAGGGGGGATGAAATTTAATTGTCCATTGCTGCTTTAGTGTAAGTCAAAATGAGCTGAAATTTTAACTGCAGCTACATGGCAAGAAGTAGTTTAGCATATATTCCGGGTTTTTCTGTGAAATTTTTCTTTCAGCCGAGATATACCGATTATGCAAATTAGGCATATTTTGATAAAAGATCACATTTAAATCTTCTCCTCTGAAACGCTGAACCAAATTAAACCAAACCTGGCAGGGATGGTCCCTGGGTGGGTCCTTTTCAAAATTGTGTCCGACAGCCCCGCCCTCCATTCAAGATGGCCGCTGTTACTAAAAATAGAAATTTCTTCAAATGGCCAAAACTGCTCTAGTTTAAGCCATAATGTGCCCAAATTTGAACTGTATAAGCATAATGATGAGCTTTTTAACATGTATTACAGGATTTTTTATGAACTTTGAACTTTTGCCGATTTTGACCGATTATGCAAATTAGAAAAAAGGGGGGATGAAATTTAAAAAAAATCTTCTCCTCTGAAACTACTGAGCCAATCTCAACCAAACTTTGCTGAAATGATTCTTGGATGGCCCCCTTCCAAAATTGTGTCCGGTGATCCCGACTTCCAACCAAGATGGCCGCCAAGCTCAAAATAGAAAAAAGGGGGGATGAAATTTTAATTGTCCATTGCTGCTTTAATGTAAGTCAAAATGAGCTCAAATTTTAACTGCTGCTACATGGCAAGAAGTAGTTTAACATATATTACGGGTTTTTCTGTGAAATTTTTCTTTCAGCCGATATATACCGATTATGCAAATTAGGCATATTTTGATAAAAGATCACATTTAAATCTTCTCCTCTGAAACGCTGAACCAAATTAAACCAAACCTGGCAGGGATGGTCCCTGGGTGGGTCCTTTTCAAAATTGTGTTCGACAGCCCCGCCCTCCATTCAAGATGGCCGCTGTTACTAAAAATAGAAATTTCTTCAAATGGCCAAAACTGCTCTAGTTTAAGCCATAATGTGCCCAAATTTGAACTGTATAAGCATAATGATGAGCTTTTTAACATGTATTACAGGATTTTTTATGAACTTTGAACTTTTGTCGATTTTGACCGATTATGCAAATTAGAAAAAGGGGGGATGAAATTTTTAAAAAATCTTCTCCTCTGAAACTACTGAGCCAATCTCAACCAAACTTTGCTGAAATGATTCTTGGATGGCCCCCTTCCAAAATTGTGTCTGTTGATCCCGACTTCCAACCAAGATGGCCGCCAAGCTCAAAATAGAAAAAAGTGGGGATGAAATTTTAATTGTCCATTGCTGTTTCAGTGTCAATCAAAATGAGCTCAAATTTTAACTGTAGCTACATGGCAAGGAATAGTTTAACATATATTGTGGGTTTTTCTGTGAAATTTTTCTTTCAGCTGATATATACTGATTATGCAAATTAGGCATATTTTGATAAAAGATTTAAATCTTCTCCTCTGAAACCGCTGAACCAAATTAAACTAAACCTGGCAGGGATGGTCCCTGGGTGGGTCCCTTTCAAAATTGTGTCTGACAGCCCCGCCCTCCATTCAAGATGGCCACTGTTACTAAAAATAGAAATTTCTTCAAATGGCCACAACTGCTCTATTTTAAGCCAGAATGTGCCCAAATTTGAACTGTATAAGCATAATGATGAGCTTTTTAACATGTATCACAGGATGTTTTATGAACTTTGAACTTTTGCCGATTTTGACCGATTATGCAAATTAGAAAAAAGGGGGGATGAAATTTTTAAAAAATCTTCTTCTCTGAAACTACTGAGCCAATCTCAACCAAACTTTGCTGAAATGATTCTTGGATGGCCCCCTTCCAAAATTGTGTCCGGTGATCCCGACTTCCAACCAAGATGGCCGCCAAGCTCAAAATAGAAAAAAGGGGGGATGAAATTTTAATTGTCCATTGCTGCTTTAGTGTAAGTCAAAATGAGCTCAAATTTTAACTGCTGCTACATGGCAAGAAGTAGTTTAACATATATTCCGGGTTTTTCTGTGAAATTTTTCTTTCAGCCGATATATACCGATTATGCAAATTAAGCATATTTTGATAAAAGATCGCATTTAAATATTCTCCTCTGAAACCGCTGAACCAAATTAAACCAAACCTGGGTGGGTCCCTTTCAAATTTGTGTCCGACAGCCCCGCCCTCCATTCAAGATGGCCACTGTTACTAAAAATAGAAATTTCATCAAATGGCCAAAATTGCTCTATTTTAAGCCAGAATGTGCCCAAATTTGAACTGTATAAGCATAATGATGAACTTTTTAACATGTATTACAGGATTTTTTATGAACTTTGAACTTTTGCCAATTTTGACCGATTATGCAAATTAGAAAAAAGGGGGGATGAAATTAAAAATAAAATCTTCTCCTCTGAAACTACTGAGCCAATCTCAACCAAACTTTGCTGAAATGATTCTTGGATGGCCCCCTTCCAAAATTGTGTCCGGTGATCCCGACTTCCAACCAAGATGGCCGCCAAGCTAAAAATAGAAAAAAGGGGGGATGAAATTTAAAAAATCTTCTCCTCTGAAACTACTGGGCCAATTCCCATAAAAATCTTCTTGTTTGAAACCATTTGCTCAATAAGAACTAAATGTTGATGAAATAGTCATTGGATGGTTCTCTTCCAAAAATATGTCAGGCAGTTCGATCCTTCGACCAAGATGGCCCCCACAGCCGAACTTAGTTTAACATAGGAACCTATGGGAAATTCACATAAAAATCTTCTTGTCTGGAACCAGCTGCTCAATTGGAACCAAACTTTCATAAAATAGTCATTGGATGGTCCTCTTCCAAAATTGTGTCTGGTGGTCCCGCCCTCAGACCAAGATGGCTGCACATAGAGCCCTATGGGAAATTCACATAAAAACCATCTTGTCTGGAACCAATAGCACAATTAGAACCAAACTTTGATGGAATAGTCATTGGATGGTCACCACAGTGCAGTTGCGTTGTTATTGAAAGCAGCTTTGATCCAGGTGAGCGATTACAGGCTCCTGGGAGCCTCTGGTTTTTATATTAAAATAACGGCCTGTGTGCCTTTAAACAGACAGTTTTTGTCTTCTGCCAAGTTTCCTGCTTAATACAGGTTAGATTATTTAGTGCATTCATTTTTAATATCTTAAATATTATGATTTTTCTCATTATTATTTTATTTTGCTCTTTTTAGATGATGTAATTCCATTAGTTCAAAAGAAGGAAACTCCTGCTCATCAGATAATGTTACCACTCATACAGCAGCCTCAACCTCTACCTCCATCAAGGGCTGTACCCAAAACTTACCGTTTCTTTTTACCTGAAAATAAAGATCACACATTACAAGAAGTTCCTGTGAATCAAATGGTATTGCCTTATACATCAGATCAATTACTGGTGCCAGAAATGTCAGAACAGGTAACAGTTCTTGATACCTCAGAGTCTGCAGTTGTCCCAGAGATAACTTCTGATGTCACAGATGAAGATATACTTCAGATAGACCAAACTATTGGACAGAATGTGGAAGTTTATGCAGACCATGATGATTTTCACATGGTACCCAACAAAGAATGTTTGTTCTATAATTCTGACAGGGTGAGGGCTGATGACCTTGGATTTATATCTTTATCTAATGAAGTAAGTTACAACAAGTTTTAAACTTTGTTTCAAGAAATATGTCCTCACAGTCATAAACATTCTCATACTCTAAAATCATCCAATCGGAACACTTTATATGTTGAATTCAGTGCTCTGATTGGCTGTTTTATTTGTTTTTGTTGTTGCTTTTTTTGTACAAGTACAAAAATTATAAGGTTTATGACCACAAGACCCAGACTTTTTACAGAGCTAAATATATCATACCTGATCTGGACTTGGATCAATTGGATTTACAAAAAACTCACAACATTAGTAAATTTCTTGGAGGAGACTTGCTGCCCAATTATGTAAAAGGCAGTTCTTTTATCATTATTTTTAAGGTTTCTGACACCAAATGAGTGGGAGACATATATCTTAGTTCACTAACACATCAGTTCCTCTAATTTAGTCAGGTACAAATGAAAAACCATTAGTCTGTGATGTCCAGATCCTGGATTCCAACCATTTATATTGACTACAATAGAGAAAATATCAAAAATGGCATGAACAATTATTGTGATATGGAGATTAAAGTTTGCACAGATTTAGGTCCCATTGTCTATTGTTTCTGATGCCTTGTTGTCCAAAGTTTAATGTCTACTGTAATGGGAAAAATCCAAAATATTCTTCTTATGAACAAAGAATGTATTAAATGTTTTTGGAATGAAGCAGTAGTGTGATTTTGTATCAAAAATCACCCAGGACCCTGGAAGAGCAAAATTGAACATATAATGCAATATATAATAGTTCAACAAATATTCTTTCCCTGGTGAGTGATACAGGATCATGTGAGCCTCAAGTACATTTTTAATGAACTAAAAAATACTGCAAGTAGCAATGAAATGAATGGTACCTTTTGCCTATCTGTTCTTTTTTAAAGATTATTTAATAGCAAAAGAGCATCAGATTGTTCATACATGCACTAGTCATCAAAAATTGTCTCTAAAGAGTACTCCCCCTTCTGCCATGAAAAAGTGGTCTTGTAAGAGGGGTGACCTTTTTTGAAGGGGGATATTTAGTAATGCATGTACTTTATTATCTCAGTGTATTTGATCTCTGGCCTGCTGATAAGGGAGGTCTTATTTAGAAGGACATCCATCTTATCAAGCACAAAATGTAGAGAATTTCTATAAAGCTGAGCTTACATTTTCTTTCATCATTATAATACAGGATATTCTTTTAGATTCAAATTGAGACATTTTTAAATACAAATGTATAGCGATGTTTTTTTTTCAATTGACATATTTACAGAATATGACAAGGATTTTTATAATGTTTTCAGAACAGTATGAGTGATGAGTTTTCCCACCAGTTTAGTCATCAAATAACAGTAGAAGACCTAACAGAATGGAGAGGACAGATTGTTCCAATAGTTTGATATATCCATAGACAAAGATGATAGCTCAAGTGGGGCCTAAACTAAAATATGTTGGTTTGCAGCTCAAGTGGGGCCTAAATTAAAATATGTTGGTTTGCTGTTCCACTACCCAAGGGTCCAGAGTTTGGGTAGGTAGGTAGGGAAAATATTCTATGATATATTTTCCCCTAAATATTACTTTTGTTGAACATTACCAAAAGAAACATGCCTGTACTATTAATAGTAAAGTCAGGCTAACTTGAACTCTCTGTTGTTACTAATTTAATGTTTGTCTGTATCTTTACTATGGGTTGACTTTGTGCTGCTTGTGGTAGATTTTCTCCTCAGAACTTCAACAGCCAAGACTTTTACCAGACTGTATATATGAGTAACATGGCGTGTGTCTTATAAGAGGCAGGAACTGCTTACCCTTCACGAGTAGTATATGAGTTGGTGACGGGCAGACAAACATAATTTTAATTTAGGCCTAGTATACATTAAAATAATACTGTTTGAATGAACATTGTTCAGTCTCAAGGAGAGCTATAGAAGCAGATCTAGTCATTAGGAAGGGGTAAAGTTTCTCTATTGGTCTTTTTTTTCTTTTTTTATCATTTTTCTTTAACTATTAAGTGGGGTACATATCACAGGATATTTTGGTGTAGAATATAATGGAGGAAATAATTTGTTTCTTAGTTTAATCTTCAACTTTTATGTTACTCTTATTTGTTGACAGGTTTATTTTTTTTATATATTTAGGCCATATTGTGATATGAATTGTTTTTATGTGTTTCTTCTTAAGTTTTGAAGAAAAAAAAATGTTTATTGAAATATCAATCATGCAAAATCCCTAGTTGGATGTTGATTAGTGATGTAGTTAAAGTATTGATGTGTTTACCTGTTGTATTATAATGACTACTTACTAACATGTGTTGATACTATCTTATATTATAGTTAAATATTGAGCCATCTAGAAAAACATGTAGCTTTGTTCTTACCTATCCTACTCATGTTTGGAAGAACTTTTGTTTTATTTGTACATACATATCATGTTTGTATTACCTGCACTTGAGCTTTTATTTTAACACCGTTTATTATACGTTATCAGTCTCGAGATGATATATATCCCGTTATGTTCCTAGCGACAGTAAAAATCTCCTTGAAAGAAGTTGGGGGAAAATTAGTTCAATTAAACAATTTGGTTTCTTGGAAATATACCAGCTGATCTAATTTTGGGCAGGGGTATAATTTTGTGAATTTCCCTCACAATCTATTATTAGGTAGGTGTTTAGATCTTCTTTTTTTTTGGTGATAGGGGATGATGTTCATTATGTAGTAATGTCAGGGAATAATATTTTCAACTGACCAATCTGTGACAACCATCCAAATTAAAAGCAAGCACACACTTCATAGTGCTGTTGTCAAATCTGTCAATATATTTTTCCCTATTACTTTTATTGGACGGTTAAAGATGAATGAATGAAAGGTCACCTGACATGACCTCATCAGATGCCAAAAAAAAACAACAAAAAAACAGTGATACTTTGTAATGTAAGGTTATTGATTATTGGTGTTTAAGGCCAATTACAAACAATATTAAAGTTATATCAAGAACCACCGACATGTTGCTAGTCACTGACAAACTTGATCAAATAAGGTTGTATAGAGAGCAACCCTCACCAAGGTTGGGAATCAAATTCACAACTTGAGAAGTGACGGGCACTGATTGCACTGGTATATCCAACTACCACACTATGACAGCTATGACAGTCCCACTTTGTATTGAAGATTATATCGAATTTAAATGTATAGATTTTAAATTTTAATATATTTGTCATTTAAGACTTGACTAAATTTGTGTATTTTATTGAATTGCATGCTATTAATAGGATATTCTGATATTTCAACGACAACTGTGATTTCCTACATATATATGAACTTACCTATTATCAACTTTGTCAAAGATTTTTTTGCCTGACAACTTTAGATCAATAATTACTTTAGTTTACCGGCCATTCGTTTTGATTTAAAAGTCTCAATTTTGCTTTAAAATAAAAAAGGGGCATCCCTTTTTATCATTCCAAATTATTTCCCATCTGTTACCGTTTTTAGAAATTTTATTATAAACTACAATTGTAGTACACAATTTATTGAAATACTTTTTTTTCCAATCAAGTTGACTAACTTGTTATACAAATAAGATACAGTAGTAATGATATGAATTGGTTGGTTTCATTTCATAAAAATTGTACATAGACCAATGTACAAAGATTTTTGTTTTAAACCAGAAACATCCGATCAGCCTGATCGGGAGACATGCACATTAAAATGTCATTATTTACAGTAAAGTGGGCTGGGAGTTACTGATAAACAACAGCTGATAATGGTAAACATAAGCACAATGACATGGATGAGGACTCTTATGTGAATATATAAACACAACATCAAACACATAAAATTAGATTTCTAAATTTTCATACTTAAAATTTTATGTCATTAAAGCTGTAAATAAAATATTTGGGAAGGACAACATGTATTGTGTACTCGGAGTAATAGAGTGGACATACAGGGATCACTTGTCATTGTTTTCACGTGATTGTTAAGTGTGTTGTAACTTCTTGGAATTTAACAAACCTTTACACCACATTCCTTCCCATTTACTACTGATATGTACCTCCCATTCTATTTTCCTTGAAATATTTTGCTTGTGTTTTAAAATTTGACCTTTTGGTATCTTGGTAATCTTGTGTTTACATGTATTAATTCTATTTTCATCATTAAAGCTATGGTTTACATGTACAAGCTGTATTGAATTTCTTTGTTATAACAATCGATTGAATTAAAATAGTGCTACAGTCTTGGGTAATAAATTGTTCTATATCTTCCATGTGAAAAAAATGTACTTGTCAATCTAAATAGAATTTCTTTTAAGACAATATAAAAACTGTGAATTAAAACAGTGTTATTATGATTGAAGCAATGTTAATAGGATTCCTGTGTGAGGTATATGGAATAAATAGTTTTACAACATTTTAACAGTTGAACAGAAGTTGATTGTCAGATAAGGTTTTCAAACCTCAGAGATTTTATTAATGTTTCTTAAAATAGGAAATGTAGAAAGATTTTGATGTACAAGATTGTTGTTATTGTCTATATGTAAGGTATTGTATCAATAGAAATCCTTTGCTTCTTTTAATAAATAGTGGAGATTTAAAAAGTTTAGGATTGCATTTTAATAAATAGTGGAGATTTAAAAAGTTTAGCATTGCATTCTGTGTTCTTGCCAAATTGTTACAAGGAATTTGTGTAGGATTAATTTTCAGTGATCACCATCTTTCTAAAGGCTGTTTGGTAGGAAAAAGATCCTTATATAATGGCAGGATTCCAGAATGAAATGTAGTAATTTTGTTATGTGTACAGAAGCAGGCTACATGTTGTTGTTATGAGAGGTGTGTTGTTTAAGGATCGATTGTTATTGCGGAACATTGTTTAAGGTTTATTAGGAGCAGGCTGCTGATTGATTGTTAAGGAAAATGTTAGTTTGATTTAAGGAGCAGGCTACCAAATGATTGATTGTTTACACAGAGTGTTGTTAAGTTAGGGATCAGGCTACCAAATGATTGATTCTTAAGGTAGAAGGTTATTAGGCTATACGGAATAGAGTCTCTCTCTTTTTCCCTTTCACTATAATTCTTGTGGTGACTATATTTGATTTTTCAAAAACATAATATTTTTGAATGTGTAATGATATACTCAATACATGGACTGATAAATACTGAATTATACATGTAGTAAAACGAAGTGGAAAATTACTTGTATGTCATAAAATTTCACACAAGTAGATGAGAAACACATTCTTCTAATATTTACTTCTTGCCAGAAAGATCTGTTAGAAATTTCATATAAAGACACGTGAGAGACTCTGTTGTAAATGTAAGTCATGACATTGTTGTTAGTTATGGAGCAGGCTACTTTGTGAATTGTTAGGTTATAGAGTATACTAATGTTTAAGTGTTATGGTACCAGGCTACTTCATGATTGTTAAGTTAGAGAGTATACTAATGTTTAGTGTTATGGTACCAGGCTACTTCATGATTGTTAAGTTAGAGAGTATACTAATGTTTAAGTGTTATGGTACCAGGCTATTTTGTGATTGTTAGGTTAGAGAGTATACTTAAAGTTTAAGTGTTATGGTACCAGGCTACTTCGTGATTGTTAAGTTAGAGAGTAAGTGTTTTGGTACCAGGCTACTTCGTGATTGTTAGGTTAGAGAGTATGCTAAATTTTAAGTGTTATGGTACCAGGCTACTTTGTGATTATTAGGTTAGAGAGTATACTAATGTTTAAGTGTTATGGTACCAGGCTACATTGTGATTGTTAGGTTAGAGAGTATACTAATGTTTAAGTGTTATGGTACCAGGCTACTTCATGATTGTTAGGTTAGAGAGTATACTAATGTTTAAGTGTTATGGTACCAGGCTACATTGTGATTGTTAGGTTAGAGAGTATACTAATGTTTAAGTGTTATGGTACCAGGCTACTTCATGATTGTTAGGTTAGAGAGTATACTAATGTTTAAGTGTTATGGTACCAGGCTACTTCATGATTGTTAGGTTAGAGAGTATACTAATGTTTAAGTGTTATGGTACCAGACTACTTCATGATTGTTAGGTTAGAGAGTATACTAATATTTAAGTGTTATGGTACCAGTCTACTTCATGATTGTTAGGTTAGAGAGTATACTAATATTTAAGTGTTATGGTACCAGTCTACTTCATGATTGTTAGGTTAGAGAGTATACTAATGTTTAAGTGTTATGGTACCAGGCTACTTCATGATTGTTAGGTTAGAGAGTATACTAATTTTTAAGTGTTATGGTACCTAACTTGAATAATACTGCGCCCTCTATCGGCACTTTCGCTGGACGAGGGCTTGAACGCTCTTAGTGATAAAAATCCGTCTGGCTGGTACAGCCGACCAATCAAATGTCAGATATTAGTGCGTATGCGCATTAGTGAATCCCTTTTCTTCCGTTTGTAAATATTGACAAAACAAACACGGAGAATGAGTACGTGCCTTTGCATATTTAGAAAACAAATACACCTTTATTCTCATAATTATGATTTAAATTGCCATAGATTCACAAATCTTTAAAGTTTTAAAAAAAATAAAACACCGTGTAATTTAAAGATTTAAAAAAAATAAAACACTGTGTAACCATTTTTTGAAGTTTTTATGTTTTAATCTAAATTTGCTAAAATGTCGCAATACACATCTAACATGTATTTTTGTAGTGTATGTGGGGCAATTAATTGTGGATAATAGGGTCGACACACGTAACTTGCCGTTAACATAAGATTGCATAAATATGGATATGCACAAGTTAAATTAAGGAAAATGAGATGAAATAATAAAGAAATTTTATTGAAAATAAATATGTAAACAGAAAGTTGATTATTTCATAAATTAAAATGATTTTTAATACAATTTATTAAGAAATACCCATCACAATATCGTTATTTAGGTAAATACTTATTAGACTGATTTTTTTTTTTAAACCATTTTTGTCTTTAATTGATAACTGACCCAAGTTAGCCTAAATAAATTAAATGTGACTTAATGTGTTAATTATATAAATCCTTGCCTTCTATCAATTTTAATTTCTTATCTAATTCTTATTCTTATTATGTAACAATATGGTCAGGTTGTTATTTTCATTGAATGGCATCTCAAAATAGATGGCTTCACAGTAGGAGCTCTTCCTGTAATTGGTTTAATCCTGTATATTACAACTGACAGCTATGACAAACAACTTTAATCAGCCATCAGTATCATAAAATACATTTTTTTAAATCTTTATTTTAAATGAAATTAAAAAATCATTATATAAGAGTGAATTCAATTCAAGCTTTTATTTACTTTCCAACTTTGAAATAAAAAATCATTATGTTTTAATATTTAAAAAATAGTAATTAATCATTTAAGTTTTATTTCATGTTTGGTTGTATTTATCCGGATATGTGTATTGCATACAGCATTACATCATCTGATCGCTCCATTGGACATTATTTACAAACACTTTAGCTCCTCCTATTTTATGTCATAATACCCATAAGTCATAGCGATTTACTATTTCCGGTTTGACGGATTTTTTCAATGAATGCATCCAGGCGTTAATGCAGCGACTAGCGGGAGAGAAATATAACGACTGGATTATTCGGGTTATATGGTACCAGGCTACTTCATGATTGTTAGGTTAGAGAGTATACTAATGTTTAAGTGTTATGGTACCAGGCTACTTCATGACTGTTAGGTTAGAGAGTATACTAATGTTTAAGTGTTATGGTACCAGGCTACTTCATGATTGTTAGGTTAGAGAGTATACTAATGTTTAAGTGTTATTGTACCAGGCTACTTCATGATTGTTAGGTTAGAGAGTATACTAATGTTTAAGTGTTATGGTACCAGGCTACTTCATGATTGTTAGGTTAGAGAGTATACTAATGTTTAAGTGTTATGGTACCAGGCTACTTCATGATTGTTAGGTTAGAGAGTATACTAATGTTTAAGTGTTATGGTACCAGGCTACTTCATGATTGTTAGGTTAGAGAGTATACTAATGTTTAAGTGTTATGGTACCAGGCTACTTCATGATTGTTAGGTTAGAGAGTATACTAATGTTTAAGTGTTATGGTACCAGGCTACTTCATGACTGTTAGGTTAGAGAGTATACTAATGTTTAAGTGTTATGGTACCAGGCTACTTCATGATTGTTAGGTTAGATAGTATACTAATGTTTAAGTGTTATGGTACCAGGCTACTTCATGATTGTTAGGTTAGAGAGTATACTAATGTTTAAGTGTTATGGTACCAGGCTACTTCATGATTGTTAGGTTAGAGAGTATACTAATGTTTAAGTGTTATGGTACCAGGCTACTTCGTGATTGTTAGGTTAGAGAGTATACTAATGTTTAAGTGTTATGGTGGAATATTGTTAAAATAAGAAGTATGTTATGTGTTGTTTAATAGGAAGATTAATGTGTCACTGTTGATCCAAATAATTCAGGATTCAGGATTTTCGGGCGCAATTATTTGATATACAGTCCAAGTCAAAGGGACCTACTGTTTAAGTTCAAATTAGCCAAGTAGTTCAGTTGTCAAGAAAAATTAAGCTAGCAACTACATGTACTACCAAAGGACCAAATTACAATTACAATGAATTATGACCCTGTAGATAGAAAATAACAAAGCCTTACCATAAAACTTATACAACAATCTATTTACAGGACTATCAATAAACCAGAATTTAAAATTTCATGAAATATATATATTTTACTGAAGTTTGTAAGCTTGGTTACTGATTTTGAGCAAACTTTATATTTCAATTCCTTGTTGATAGTTTAAAGTATACATACAAATGTATAAGTAATTCTTCTTCATGAAGTTTCAGCAGTGGCTGACAATCTAGTATTTTCTTGATTCCTTATTATTAATTAGAGCACAATTGAGTTAAATACTCTTTTTTTTTTCACTGTCAGTCTTACTGGTATTGGAAATTTGATTTGGGGAGGGGGGGGGGGTGCAAAATTTCTTAATTTCAATCCATATGCCCAGAAATGTATATAGTTTTGAATTATTTGGATGGACAGAGTATGAATATGTTATAAATAATCAACAGGTTTGTTTCTATTGTTACACTTTTTGTTACCATGGCAACATAATTGTCAATTTGTTTTTCTTTGTTTGCATCAGATAAATGCATTTGTTATTGACTGTTAAATAAATGTTGTTGAATACAGTTTTTAGTTATGTTTTATGTCAGATATTGCTGCTAGTTAAGTCATGTTTCAAACTGAGATTTTTTTTATAGTACAAGTACTCTGGCATTTGGAACATCGAAAATAAATCGTTAGGGAACAATGTAACAATATGAGTGATATTATCATATACCATGGCAAAACTTGTGCAGTCGTATTGTGTGATGATGCTGTTGTTATCATCATCAGTCTAAGACAGAATGGCTTCCTGCAATAACTTAAGATGTAGTTGGTGGATCCTCCTGAATTTTGAACAAAACGATCCTTGACACTGAATAAAGGTTATATTGATTTTAGGTATTGTAACACTACCTATTTACAAACAAGAGGCCCTAATATTCAAAAATGGATGTTTCTATTATTTGTACACAGAGCTTATTTTTCATTTGCTATTGATGTTTTTTTTTTTTTTTAATGAATTCCTTAGGAAAATCCTACAATTTACTGCATCAAGTAAAGTACTATGTCAACATTTGCTACAACATAATATACATGTGTTCAACTTTCCCTTGTCAAAATTCTGCGGTCGTATCATGGTTCACTCTATGTAGCCCTTTATTAATATTTGGAATGCAATAGTAGTTACTGTTTATTGCATACTGGTAGATTTTACCCCTTTGTTTGTGCTTATAGCACATTTCAAAACAGAATTTGTCGGACACTCAATGATATTTTCAGTTGTGATGATCTTGGTACTGTGCAATCACACAGTGAAATACGGGTTTTTATTTCACTTAGCAATCTCAGTATATCACAGGCATTTATGTAATAAGAAGAAATATGTCGCTCACAAATTGGAAGTATGTGTAAAGTTTTCATTTCTTCATCCCGTAGTTTTATCATAACACTTCCTAGCAATTATTAATGAAGAATGATTTGATTTGATTTGATTTATTGTGTTTAATGCCACTTTCAGCAATATTTCAGCTATATCATGGCGACCAGATTTAGTGGTGGAAGAAGCCGAAGTACCAGGAGAGAACCACCGACCATGGGCAAGCAACTGGTAAACTTTATCACTTGCGGCTGCGAGTCGAGTGTACCTTTTTTGTAATTTACAAAGCCGGGCGTGAACCCACATCGTATTGGTGATAGGCTTGTATTAGTTGTTAGGTAATCCAACTACCTAACTCATTGAGCCACCCAGGCCCAAAACAAAGAATGAAATGTTCTATAAGATCAGTCATTTATAGTGTTGACCATAGAATAAATAAAATAATAAATATATTACACTATGTGTATATTGTCAGAAAATATGAAGTTTATTTGTACAAGCTTCAGAAACAGGTAAAAAAAAGCAAGTACATGTATATGATCAGCTTTCTTGACCTGTTTCGTAGCAATGCAAAAAACTTTTATTTTCACCAAGAATGTACATATGTTTAGTTTATCATACAATGCCAAAAGTCCGAAACGACTTTAAAATTTACTGAAAAAAGCAGAAACAAGACTCATTCCAATCACTTTCGAGGGTGTCCCCTTTCCTGTAAGTGTTTCTTTCTTATTATTCTTGGAGGGCCCGGGTGGCTCAATTAGTTAGGTAGTTGGATTACATAACAACTCATACAAGCCTATCACCAATAAGGTGAGGGTTCGCGCTCGGCTTTGTAAATTACAAAAAAGGGTGCACTGCACTCGACTCACAGCAGCAAGTGATAAAGTTTACCAGTTGCTTGCCCATGGTCGGTGGTTCTCTCCGGGTACTCCGGCTTCTTCCACCACTAAAACTGGTCGCCATGATATAGCTGAAATTGTTTAAACACCAAAAATCAAATCAATCTTATTATTCCTTCTACACGAGTTCTTTTATTTATTTACAACTGAAAATGTAATGGTTTTATGGTAAACTATGAATATTGCCTTTTTAGCTTGCCAGACCCATAGCTGGGTCATGTGTGCTATTGCCATCACTTGGTGTCTGTCTGTAAACATAATTTTAATTTTTCAATCTACTTCTCAATAAGCACTGAAGGAATTGAAATAAAATTGGCTGAAACGCTCCTTTCATGACCATGTGTTGGTACTTTGGTGGCAACTGACTATCAAGCATGGCTGCTAGGGGCCAATAAAGATTCCGATGGGAACAAATTTCAAAGGTCTTCTTTTAAACTGCTGAAACTAATTTGAGCTTGTGGATTCTATCATAATTTCAATGGTAGAGGGTCGCTGCTAACGAGGGAGCTAATGAACCAATAATTCTTAGTTGTTAAGTTGAAGTCATCACTTCAAAGTTTTACGGTTGCCACCATGGTAAACAGTTGCAGAATATTTGTGTCACAAATGACCCAAAATATTTTCCTTTGTCGTAATCACCGTCCGGTCCTCATACATATAGCTTATCAGGAGAGTAATACGACGAGTGCAACTATTGGAGCAAGAACTGCTAGTTCTTCAGGAGCCCTTGAGTTCAACCCCATTTTTCAGTGGAATTCGTGGTGCTCAATCTTTTATTTTATAAGTGGTGTCTTGTAGATCATTGTTTGTCATTTTTCCTTAGGCCACTGTATTGTCTGTCCTTCAATTTTCACCTTCTTTTGGTATCTTCAAGCTTTTCTTAACAAAGACCTAATTTGTTGTCCTTCGGTTGTATACTTTCATAATTATATCCGATGATCCTGTCGTGATCAATCATCCAATATGGCTGCTGTTACTTTAAAGGGATTACAGATGTACAAACACATAAAGACCCAATAAAGCAACATATATCTATCAAATATGCTGAAATTTGAACAGAAGTTCCATTTGAATGAAAAATATGGCATTGTTTTGGGGGAGGGTTTTGCTGATTTTTCGATTGTCGAAAATATGCAAATTGTGGGGGCTTTGACATAAATTAATTAGAAAATATTATTTGAAACAATTTAATACAAACTAGGCAGGGAAATTTCTTGGGTGATTTCCTGTCAAAGGCGTATCCGACAACCCCATCCCATCAAAGATGGCTGCTGTTACTAAAAATTACTAGCAGTAAAGTGGAATAATTACTTTCAATATTTTTGAATGCCAACTTTATTTAATATGTTTAAAATCTCTGAATAACAATGAATTTCAAAATATTTGAATTGCACCTTTTGGTAAATATGGTGGAAGGCCATCATACCTATTATTTTGTGGGTACTTTATGGTGGAAGGCTATCAGACCTATTATTTTGTTGCATTTTATGGTGGAAGGCTATCAGACCTATTATTTTGAGGGTACTTTATGGTGGAAGGCTATCAGACCTATTATTTTGAAGGTATTTTATGGTGGAAGGCTATCAGACCTATTATTCTGTGGGTACTTTATGGTGGAAGGTTATCAGACCTATTATATTGAGGGTACTTTATGGTGGAAGGCTATCAGACCTATTATTTTGAGGGTACTTTATGGTGGAAGGCTATCAGACCTATTATTTTGAGGGTACTTTATGGTGGCAGGCTATCAGACCTATTATTTTGTGGGTACTTGATCTTGAAGGCTATCAGACCTATTATTTTGTGGTATTTTATGGTGGAAGGCTATCAGACCTATTATGTTGTGGTATTTTATGGTGGAAGGCTATCGGACCTATTATTTTGTGGGTACTTTTTCGTGGAAGGCTATCAGTGTGAGACCTATTATTTTGTGGGTACTTTTTCATGGAAGGCTATCAGACCTATTATTTTGAGGGTACTTTATGGTGGAAGGCTATCAGACCTATTATTTTGTGGGTCCTTGATCTTGAAGGCTATCAGACCTATTATTTTGTGGGTACTTTATGGTGGAAGGCTATCAGACCTATTATTTTGAGGGTACTTTATGGTGGAAGGCTATCAGACCTATTATTTTGTGGTATTTCATGGTGGAAGGCTATCAGACCTATTATTTTGTGGTATTTTATGGTGGAAAGCTGTCGGACCTATTATTTTGTGGGTACTTTTTCGTGGAAGGCTATCAGTGTGAGACCTATTATTTTGTGGGTACTTTTTCATGGAAGGCTATCAGACCTTTTATTTTGAGGATACTTTATGGTGGAAGGCTATCAGACCTATTGGTTTGTGGATACTTTTTTAATTTATGGTGGAAGGCTATCAGACTTATTATTTTGTGGGAAAATACCTATCAACTGTACATTTATGAAGCCAAAAGAACTATGGCTATGAAATAGAACAATTGTGTGTCAAATGTTTCAATTTCAACTTTATTTCATATTCAGACAGAAGAAAAATAGATGTGACACTGAACAATTGGATTTAAAAAAAAAAACATTTCCAAGCTTGGTTAAATTCAATGAAGACTTTCAGACTAATATTTGTTTGAAAAGTACCTAACAACCTTACATTTCTGGAACAGAAAAAAACAATATTTGAATATCCCAATTTGTTTCCCCCATAACGTAAAAAGGACAGCTCGATTTATGGTGAACCATTGATATATTGTTTGGATGTGATTATGGATAATTAATTTAATTTTTCATTTTAACAACATCAACATCGAAAGTACATTAATAACAAAACTACTACCAATAAATAATCAAAAACAATAAAAAGATTTAAACAGTGTATAACATTACTACAAGAAATTGTTTCTTAAAGGTTTCAATCCATTTCATCTATTGTCGGTCCAGTTGTAGTTCCCTGACCTGCACTCGCGTTGGGAGGTCCATCCTTACTTCCTCCGTGTAGTTTTGTCATTACTGGTGTACAAAGTTTCTGAAGGTCTTTCATTTTCGCTTCGTATTCCTCTCTTTCTGCCAAGGAATTACTGTCCAACCATTTTATCGATTCATCACATGCTTTTGACACTCCTTGCTTGTCTTGTGTCGAAAGTTTGTCCCCCGAGTCACCAACAGCTTGTTTTACGCCATATATGTAGTTTTCTAATTGATTTCTAGCCAAAATACGCTCCTTTTGTTTGTCATCCTCTTCTTTGTATTTCTCGGCATCTGAAACCATTCTATCGATATCTTCTTTGCTGAGTCTTCCTCGGTCATTTGTAATAGTGATCTTCTTTGTATTTCCTGTACTTTTGTCCTGTGCTGATACATTCAAAAGTCCATTTGCATCTATATCAAATTCTACCTCGATTTGAGGCACCCCACGGGGAGCTGGTGGAATTCCGGTTAAATCAAATCTACCGAGATGATTATTATTATTGGTCATGGGCCTTTCACCTTCAAAAACCTGAATATTAACCGCAGGCTGATTGTCCGAATATGTTGTGAATGTCTGCGAAGCTTTCGTTGGAATTTTTGAGTTCCTCTCAATCAGCTTTGTCATTACACCACCAGCAGTTTCGATTCCCAGAGACAACGGTGCTACGTCCACTAGCAGTACATCTTTGATTGCTTCACTACGGTCTCCAGACAAAATAGCTGCTTGTACAGCAGCTCCATATGCAACCGCTTCGTCAGGGTTGACAGACTTGTTCAGTTCTTTTCCATTCATAAATTCCATCAACAGTTTTTGAATTTTTGGTATTCTTGTTGAACCTCCGACAAGAACTATCTCTTGTATATCCCTTTTGTCCATCTTAGCATCTCGTAAGGCCTTTTCTACAGGTTCTAATGTTGCCCTGAACAGGTCGCCACACATTTCTTCAAACCTTGCTCTTGTTATTTTTGTGTAGAAATCTGCTCCTTCAAATAAAGCATCAATTTCTACGTTTGCCTCTGTGCCACCTGATAGTGTTCTCTTGGCCCTCTCACATGCCGTTCTTAGTCTTCTTATCGCACGGTTGTTTCCCGAAATATCTTTGCCGTACTTTCTTTTGAATTCTGCAATAAAATGATTCACCAGTCGATTGTCGAAATCCTCTCCTCCAAGATGAGTATCTCCTGCAGTGGAACGTACTTCAAACAATGAGCCCTCGTCGATAGAAAGAATAGAAACGTCAAAAGTCCCCCCTCCAAGATCAAAAATAAGAACGTTCTTTTCGCCCGACAGGTTCTTATCCAGTCCATATGCCAGGGCGGCTGCTGTTGGCTCATTTATAATTCTCAACACATTAAGTCCTGCGATTATCCCTGCATCTTTTGTGGCTAGTCTCTGGCCGTCATTGAAATATGCAGGCACTGTAATTACAGCATTAGTCACTTTTTGTCCGAGATAGGCTTCTGCGGTTTCTTTCATTTTGACTAAAACCATAGAACTTATTTCTTCTGGAGTAAACTGTTTTATTTCTCCTTTATATTTTGCCTGCAGCCTTGGCTTCCCAAGCATATTAACTACTTCAAATGGCCAGTATTTCATGTCTGATTGAACTGTTTGGTCACTGAAGTTTCTTCCTATCAGCCTTTTGGCATCAAAGAATGTATTCCGTGGGTTCATGGCAACTTGATTTTTGGCAGCATCACCAACAAGTCTTTCTGTGTCGGTAAAAGCAACATAACTCGGTGTTGTCCTGTTTCCTTGGTCATTTGCAATTATGTCCACCTTTCCATGCTGGAAAACGCCTACACAGGAATATGTTGTTCCTAGATCAATTCCAATAGCTGGGGCTTTTCTCGACATTGTTGTTTATTTCTCGTATTTACCAATAATCTGTAAAGATAATACAAGAATTTAATTACTAATAAGGAAAATGTAATATGTATACCTAATTAATGACTACAGGTGGACTTGGAATTGCTATAAATATATTAGAAATTGCTTGGGTTAGTGAGTGAGTAATTGTTGTTTAACGCCAAATGAGCAATTTTTCAGCCATATCGTGGCGAAAAGCAGTTACATTTCAATGAGATATGATGATTATGATGTCCACTTTGTACTAGACCAACACGATAAGCTGGATTTTTATAGCGCTAGTTTACTGAAACAGTCTCTGGGTAGACATATCGCTCCACTCGGACACATTATCCTGATTGCGAGACAACCAGTCTTTGCTCTTACCCCTTAATGTTGCGTGCTTAGCGGAGGAGCAGCAAATACCAAGTCTATAAGTCTTAGGTTAGACCAGGGTTCTAACCTACGATCTACCGCACTCGAGGCGAGCATACTAATCATTGTAACACTACTCGTTTGGGTCATAACTCATAAAGGCAGCCAAATAAATCTACATAAAACCAGAGAAAGTATGTAGGAATCCAGTTGTCAAAAGAAAATGACCAAATAAAACTGTTTAACTCTGATGCTTTTTATTGAAGAGCCTGTATCAAGACAGGGACGTGTCAAGTATGTAAGGGTTATCAATATTGACTCTTTCTACGGTTTTCGATTACATTTTCTCTTTTCCTATACATCTTTATTCTTATAAAGCCAATGTGTAACAATGGTACAGAGATATAACAATAAAATCAAAATAACAACAACTATATACAACATATATACAAATTAGGAGAGAGGTTACAAAGGACTAAGAGCCTGGACACCGACAGTGTATTGTTAGTTTTTTATTTTCACTACGATCGATACGAACACATTTAAAGGTGAGAGGTAATTGTTCCGATTTGTTGATATTGGTAGAATTGTTGACCATCACTATTTAAACATACTTTTCATAATTTCCAAAATGGTTCTAAATCCATTCCCGTCATAGCATTTATATTAACTAGAGGCTCGTGTGAGCCTGGTTTATTGCTTTTCGTATTAAGCTGTATTCTTGGATTCTCTGACAGACAACAAATAGCAATGTCAAGACTGAGTAATTTGAAATTGAATAATGTCATTATTGCAAATCGCGGTCTGGTTATCGACTCTTGATACTTTACGCTCATGTATGGATAATCTATTGAGTACAAGACAGAAGTTCCTGTTCTGATTTTCTCCATATTACCTTCAGATCCCCACAAGTAAATATTATTGTGGTAGCATCTGTATAAATTAGCAATTTGAAAGAAAATCTTCACGGTTATTTTCAGCAAGAAAAAAATAAATACCGACCGTGTATTTAACTTGTTCGTGTCCATATATATGTTACAGTAAATTTGTAAAATTAGTAATTATTTTCAGTAATAATGTAAAATTACTGGCCACTTTAGTCATTTTGTAAAATCACTAAAATTTACTGGAATTTTAATTAGGAATTTGACAAGTTTACTGAAATGTATTTAATTGCTTTAATATTCGAACAACAAGAATAAAGAACTAGAATTGCCATTGCAAAGCAATAGCGGACGTCACCCCACCCCATTATTTTGGTATCTCGGTTTCCATGGTAACGGCAACCATCTTGAATTTGTTCAACCCGTCGAAAGCTTCCACAAACTAACTGCAGCCATTTTGAAACTTAATATCTCTGTTTGCAAATCTGCATGTGACAAGAAACATTACTGTAAAGTTTCTTGAAGTTTGGAATAAATTTAACAATTTTTGCACCTTGGTTACCATGGCAACGTCCGCCATTTTGAATTTTATCAACACGCCAAAAGCTTCCACACACTACGGTGAATATTCCTACGATGTTTCATGAAGTTTGATAAAAGAAATAAAAAAAAATTAAAAATCCCCCCTTTTTTATTTCCATGGCAGCTGGGGCAAAAGTTTGTACTACCGATTCCGATTATTTTGGCATATCTCGTTCCACTAGATGTGGATGTGACAGGAAACATTACTGCAAAAATTTATGAAGTTTGAAGTGAATTTAACATTTTTTCCACCTTGGTTACCATGGCAACGGCCGCCATTTTGAATTTGTTCAACCTCCAAAAGCTGCGGTGGATATTCCTACAAAGCTTCATGAAGTTTGATGAAAGGAATCCAATTTTTTTTAAATCCCTTTTTTTTTGTTTCCATGGCAACTGCGGCAATGTTTGTCCAACTGTTTCCGATTTTTTTGGCTTATCTCGTTCCACTAGATGTGGATGTTGTTCCTATCAAGTTTCATAAATTTCTGTTCGTTCCTACGATGTTTCATAAAGTTTGATGAAAAAAATCAAATTTTTATTTCCATGGCAACTGCGGCAATGTTTGTCCTACCGATTCCGATTTTTTTGGCTTATCTCGTTCCACTAGATGTGGATGTGACAGGAGACATTACTGCAAAAATGTGTGAAGCTTGGAGTGAATTTAACATTTGTTGCACCTTGGTTACCATGGCAACAGCCGCCATTTTGAATTTTTTCAACCCTCCCCCCTCCCAACAAAAAACAAAACTGCCACACACTACGGTGGATATCCTTACAAAGTTTCATGAAGTTTGATGAAAGGAATCCAAACATTTTTTAAATCCCCCCTTTTTTATTTCCATGTCAACTGCGGCAAAGTTTGTACAACCGATTCCGATTTTGTTGTCTTATCTCGTTCCACTAGATGTGGATGTTGTTCCTATCAAGTTTCATCAATTTCTGTTCGGCGAGTAACCTGCTATGATCTTTTTTGTGTTTTTCAATTTTTTTAGCATTTTGGCCGTTTCCATGGCAAATCGAGCGGACAAAAATGTGTGGAAGAATAATAATAGTGAAAAAACCCCGTAGAATAGCAATACGTCACCCGACTGGAGTCGGGGTGAAGTAATAATGTTAACATTAATTCGCTAATACTATATGAAGCAATACTAAAAATGCAACATAAGCTTATCGTTTTGAGCTTGTTCATGTATTTTTTCATTCAATGACTTATTTGTTTCCTGCTTATCTTGATATTGGATCAATACGATGTCAGTTTAACATTATTTATTAGTTTCCTGCTTATCTTGATATTGGATCAATACGATGTCAGTTTAACATTATTTATTAAAGTTTCAAAAACTGTATGACACACACAATCTTACATCACTCAAAATATGAAATAGTAATAATATGATCATTTATTTTTACAAGACAGGTTTGGGTGACATCTACTGTTGCATAACTTGCCCGCTTTACGACATTTGCTCACAACGATTTTTGCCGGAACAGCCACACTTCTGAAACTCCTGACCATTACAAATTAAATTCAATCTGACCGCTTGTCGGAACGAAATGAAATTGTCCGCTAAAATGTCAGAGGGCTTAAGAAATAAACTATCAGTAGGCTCCAACTGATTTCTCGTATATGATCCTAATAGTATGCCCTGTTTCGTTGCCAATCTATAACCTTTTTATACGCACGTCTCGAGACGGGCCGTATTATGTGATTGGGTATGGTGGGCGGCGGGCGTCCACAAAGGTTTCCGTACGATAACTTTAGTTCTGTATATTGGATCTTTACCAAACTTGGCCACATGATTCCCCTGTGGAAGGGGAAGAACCCTATTTATTTTGGGGTCATTAGGTCAAAGGTCAAGGTCACTATAAATAGAATTTTTGACAACGGTCGTTTCCGCACGATAACTTGTTTTGTATATTGGATCTTTACCAAACTTGGCCATATGATTCCCCTGTGGAAGGGGAAGAACCCTATTTATTTTGGGGTCATTAGGTCAAAGGTCAAGGTCATCGTTACTATAAATAGAATTTTTGACAACAGGATCGTTTCCGCACGGTAACTTTAGTTCTGTATATTGGATCTTTACCAAAATTGGCCACATGATTACCCTGTGGAACGGGAAGAACCCTATTTATTTTGGGGTCATTACCATTATACCGTTTGATAATTTATATAGACGGGCGTATTTTGCGATGCACACATTTCTTGTTCAGTCTTGCTTTGCACCACAGCCATAATGTTTTTAGGATCCCCCTTACCACGATCAACATTAGGAATAGGTACAACTACATTGCAACCAATCTCTACTTTATCAAGGACTTTATTTGAGCAATCTAACATACTTTTTACATACTAACCTGCTTTTCCATAGAGGTTTTTGCGGAAAGACGTTCAGATTCAATGTTACTTTCAGAATAACATAATAAGCAAATTATATTAGATTCCTGACTTACTTCGAATTCTTCTGTTGAAATTAAATTAGTTTTACCACATTTTACATGTACATTTTTGTTGCAAGAAAGACATTTAAATTCACCAAACACAATATCCTGACAAACTACACAAACGTTTGAAGTTCCGACAGACGGTTGGACTTCAGAAGTGTCCATTGCCTCATCATCAGTTGAATGGACAGAATCAATATCGGTGTTCGTATTCACCTCCATGCTGGCCAGATCAAAAAGATGTTCTTCGGTGTTAACTTTGGAAATGGGTTCATGGGGCATGGAAGAAGAGGCAAATCCGACTTTATCATCTACCCCAAACATAGCTTTATACTGTGCCCTATTAATACCAGGATGATGACAACCCTCGTACATGCAAGTGAAGAAGAAGAAGTGTTTTCAATTCAACCTAAGCATTGATTAATATTAATAACAAGTTATTTCTTTGATATCTGACTATCAGTGGCAGATTCAGAGGGGGTTCCGGTCCCCCTTTTGTCATAAAATACAAGAAAACTCTGGGAACATCCGCAAACAGGAGGGGTATATTTTGCAAATACTTGATAAGAAGGGGAAAAATCCGTACTCTGATCTTTGAAAATGAACAATTGATATTTTTTAATAGAATGAATAAAGCAATTTTCCCAAATTTTCACCCAAAAATTTTTTTTCTTTAAAGGGCGATAATTTATGTAACTAGTATCCCTTACTATATCAAGATATATCATTCGGGATTGAAGACTCTTGAGTATTTAACTTACTTGTTGATAACAATGTAAGACGTATATTACTGTCACCCTCTCATTTAGTAACACCCATACAATATACAATTTTTTTTCTTCAAAATTTAAAAATTTTGTTTCTAGGTCTACTGTATCTGCCGTTAGTTTTTTTTTTTAAGTAAAACGGCAGCTGGACCTAGAAACAAAAATTAGTAGAACGAGAGAGTTGTAACACGAAATGTTGTAAAATATGGATAAATGGCTCAAAGATGTACTTGCAGACAAAGATCCATACCAGATGAGGAAAAAGGGGGTCCGGAATTCGAGTGCCTGTGGGTAGATATAACCGGAGGGAAGGATGATAATCATTGTTATACATTTGTATAACCTTTCGAAAAATGAAATACTAGATACAAAAGTTTATTTTTTGTATATTTTAAAATATTTTGTGTCAATTTATTTTTTCATCCACCGGTTTGCATTTGTCCCATTTTTCTGAAAATCAGTGTCTATATGCCGCAACGAACACAAGCATCTATATGAGCCCATCGATATCTTCCAAATAACAAAAAATGTAAAGTTCCCTATCAGTTTCGTGTCGTGTTGCTATTTCATGTACTAACAGAAGATACATACATGTAACCTGCAATAATAATAATACCCCCATTATAAGATATTCTGCTAAAAATATTTTAATTTATATTACTTACAAGTATTGTTAAGATATACGCTAGTTCTCAGCTCTAAGATATTTGAAAGTATGAACTATTCTCTGCGTTGTGCGTCTTTAAATGACTACCCGGCAACACTGTTGATCTTAAATACATAGGATACTGACTTATCGAATTTGAAAGTAGGATCGAGAAGATTCTGGATTTTGTACATTTATTTATAAATAATATTTCGGTATGCTTGCGAGTTACTCTTCTACTGAATAAGATACAACATGAGAAAACCGCATGGTTTGTACTTCGTAGTAGTCTATTTATAAACATGCTATTTTTAATACTTACTTGAACGGCGTAAAAAAATGGAACAGTTTTATGATCTAGAACAATCTAGATTGGTGTATATTTAACTTACCAGAATCATTTAATTATGACACAAGCCTCAATATTAATAAAATCAAGGATTTATATACATGTATATATAAATCCTTGATAAAATCAATAAGTTGCAAAATGTCAATGAAATTAAAGTTAACAGAAAATAATCTCAGTTATATAGGTTAGTAAAGTAAACAATATTGAATGGTGATTGTGGAAGTAAACAAACAGTTTCAAAATCGACACACACCATTCGACCATAGGTACCCGATTTGTGGACCCCCCCCCCCTCCCCGGTTTTTAATTCATCACTTTTGTGGGACGTTTTCATTATAAACAGTGTTGAACAACTTCAAACATTACTGAAAACTCAATCCGAGATCGATATCAGCCCATTTCTAAAAACACAAAAACCCTCGAAATCCTCGATCCTCTACTTTTATTATATTCGAGATCGATATAAGCCCATTTCTAAAAACACTGGAACTTTGACAACTATCCATCTATGCCAGAGGGCCCGGGTGAGGTAGTTGGATTACCTAGCAACTCATAGAAGCCTATTGCCAATACGGCATGTGTTCGCGCCCGTCTTTGTAAATTACAAAACAGGGTGCACTCGACTCGCAGCTGCAAGTGATAAAGCTTACCAGTTGCTTGCCCATGGTCGGTGATTCTCTCCGACTTCTTCCACCACTAAAACTGGTCGCCATGATATAGCTGAAATATTGCTGAAAGTGGCGTTAAACACAAAAAATCATCAAATCATCCATTATGTTATTAGGTGTGCAACTGGAACTTTGACAACTATCCATCCATGCCAGACTTTGCTCTTATCCCTTAATACTGCATACATAGAGTAGCAGCAACAAATACCAATATTATAGGCTTCGGTTTGTCCCAACAAGGGAGCGAAACACTCTACACCAGAGGAGTTCTACAGACAGAGAAACTAAATGATCTAAATGATCAACTCTAGACTGATATACACATGACTAACAATACAACTCAGAATACAGCATGTTTGTTGAATTAAAAGTGTTTTCAAGAATTGTGGGGGTGAGTCAAACAATCTGTTGGTCAGTAAAGTATTAATTAAGCCTTGATTCCTTGTCTTTGGTAGGGGACGAACACATGACAGACAGATATGGATAGTAAATCAGGTAGTTCTTTGGGCTATGGGCCATCTTAGCTTGGTGGTGTAAAGGTTAGCTTACACACTCAACTATAACACTGGTATTTGTTGCGTCTCTGCTAAGCACGCAGTACTGATTAGTAGCAGGTAAGAATAACTAGAGGCTCCCAGGAGCCTGTAATCGCTCACCTGGTTTTCAATATGACATCTAAAGTTGATAGAAAATGGGGGTGTTACACATAATTTTGAAAGTGGGCCACCCAAAGATCATTTCAACTCAAATTTCTGAGTAAAAGATTTAGATGTGATTTTTATCTCATAATACTCCTAAACGGAATAAACTGGCTAAAGAAATCTCACAGAAAAACCCAGATTATATGTTAAACTATTCATTGCCATGTAGCTGCAGTTAAAATTTGAGCTCATTTTGACTTATACTAAAGCAGCAATGGACAAATGAAGACATTTCTATTTTTAGTAACAGCAACCATTTTGAATGGAGGGCAGGGCTGTCGGACACAATATTGAAAGGGGACCACCCAAAGACCATCCCAGCCAAATTTGTTTTAATTTGGTTCAGCGGTTTCAGAGGAGATTTAAATGTGATCTTTTATCAAAATATGCCAAATTTTCATAATCGGTATAAATCGGCTGAAAGAAAAATTTTACAGAAAAAAACAGAATACCATATTTAGGGTTGCATAATGCGCATTGGTGCATAATGCCCCTCTTGGCCTTGAAAATCTCCAGAAAAAAACTTTCGTCGGAAATGTAAGAATTAAATATCAATCGTATATATTTTTCAGTCCTTTGAGCATGTTTCATTTACTGGAAGAATTTAAGAACCATTTATCTCTTTTCATCTTCAATAAAGTTGCAAAATATTAAATGTGTTGGGTTTTATTGGCATTTTCATATGATGTTTTTATTATCCGGATGTTTTGTAATGGATTCGAAATCTAGTACAGCATCAGTAAATTAACGCAGTTGATAGTTGAAGATGACAGAAAATAATGATATAGAATAAAGAAAGGCAAACAATTGTCACTTATTATGACATTGTTGAACATTGCTAAGCTTGTGAGGAGTTGTTGAAAATACGGTTGTTACATACATCAAAGAGCGCCGACAATCCGTTATTTTTTTGTATTTTTAAAATTGAGCAAATAATTAATGATCATGAATGAACTACAAACAATGCCTTATTATTTAGTGATGAAATAGCAGATTGTTATATGTTGTAATGTTGTGTTAATCGGATTTAACTTCACCTGGGAGCAATCAAGCTATTAGTATTAGACTTGACATAAAAATTGACAAATACATTTTATTGTGTCTTTTCTTTTTATTTCAATCACTATAATCTTGTGTAAACACAGTCTGACAGTCTAATTATACACTAAGTAATTATGACACCTTTATACTTGCACACATTGAAAATCAAATCTTATCGGCAAGATTATTGATTATTTTACACATGGCTAGATATAGTCAGACGTTTATATTTAGTTTATTTTCGTATCTATCAAAGGTAAATATTTACAAGTACAAAACAAAACTGCACTAGACAGTTTTAATTCTTCAATAATTAAAACATAGTAGATGCAATTACATTTAAGAAATATTTAACTTTGCATGTTGACAATAGACTAGTAAACAAAACTAGAGGCTCCCAGGAGCCTGTATAGCTCACCTGGGTATAGTAACAACATCAGTCAATAAAACTTGATAACTTTGTTAAAAAAATTTAACAAATGTAGCCTTCGTCATTGCAGACCCCTTCTACAAAAAAATTTGGGCAGGGGTTCCCCGTTTAATGTAAGTTATAAAAATTGCTGTAAAAAAACATATATGTCAATGATTCTCAAAATTTAGCTTTTCCTACTTCACATTTTGTAATAGAGTTGCTTCCCTTTGATTATTTGAGTAACCAAAGCAGTGAGTCAACAAAAAAATGCATTTCAAGAGGATTAACTCTTCACACAGTTGTCGCACATTTTTAAGTGTGGGAAATTTTTTGTCGATACATGCTGAACATTTTTGCAGTTTAAACTTTCCCTCTATCTCTAATAGTTTTTGAGATATAAGATGATAGTATTAAAACTGAGAAAATTTGGATGAAAAAAGGGCAATAACTCCAAAATGGGTAATGGGATTTACTTCAAAATTGCAGGGTAGGAAGATCTTGACATGCTGCAAATTTTTGCAATTTAAACTTAACCTTTATCTCTTATAGTTTTTGAAATATAAGACGAAAAGTTTTTTTTTTTTTTTTTTAAAAATTGATGAAAAAAGGGCAAGAACTCCAAGATGGGTAATCAGATTTACTTCAAAATTGCAGGGTAGGTAGATCTCGACATGGTGCAATTTAAACTTAACATCTATCTCTTATAGTTTTTGAAATATAACACGAAAAGTATTAAAATTAAAAAAAAAATTGATCGAAGGGCCGAACCGCCGCACACATTTTTGGAAGAGAACCATCCAATGACTATTTCATCAAAATGTTGTTCTTATTGAGCAAATGGTTTCAGACAAGAAGATTTGTATGGGAATTTCCCATAGGGTCCTATGTTAAAATAAGTTCGGCTGTGGCGGCCATCTTGGTCGGTGTTCTGAAATGCCGGACACAATTTTGGAAGAGGACCACCCAAGAATCATTTCAGCAAAGTTTGATTGAGGTTGGCTCAGTAGTTTTAGAGAAGATTTTTTTTAAATTTCATCCCCCCTTTTTTCTAATTTGCATAATCGGTCAAAATAGGCAAAAGTTCAAAGTTCATAAAATATCCCGTAATATATGTTAAAAAGCTCATCATTATGCTTATACAGTTCAAATTTGGGCACTTTCTGGCTTAAAATAGAGCAGTTTTGGCCATTTGAAAAGTCATGGCGGCCATGTTGGATACAGGATGGCGCTGACGGACACAATTTTGAAAGGGGACCACCCAAGGATCATTTCAACAAAGTTTGGTTGAGATTGGCTCAGTAGTTTCAGAGGAGAAGATTTTTTAAAAATTTCATCCCCCTTTTTTCTAATTTGCATAATCGGTCAAAATAGGCAAAAGTTCAAAGTTCATAAAAAATCCCGTAATATATGTTAAAAAGCTCATCATTATGCTTATACAGTTCAAATTTGGGCACTTTCTGGCTTAAAATAGAGCAGGTTTGGCCATTTGAAGACATTTCTATTTTTAGTAATGGCGGCCATCTTGGATACAGGACGGCGCTGACGGAAACAATTTTGAAAGGGGACCACCCAAGGATCATATCAGCAAAGTTTGGTTGAGATTGGCTCAGTAGTTTCAGAGGAGAAGATTTTTTTTAAATTTCATCCCCCCTTTTTTCTAATTTGCATAATCGGTCAAAATAGGCAAAAGTTCAAAGTTCATAAAAAATTCCGTAATATATGTTAAAAGGCTCATCATTATGCTTATACAGTTCAAATTTGGGCACTTTCTGGCTTAAAATAGAGCAGTTTTGGCCATTTGAAGAAATTTCTATTTTTAGTCATGGCGGCCATCTTGGATACAGGACGGCGCTGACGGACACAATTTTGAAAGGGGACCACCCAAGGATCATATCAGCAAAGTCTGGTTGAGATTGGCACAGTTGTTTCAGAGGAAAAGATTTTTTTTAATTTCATCCCCCCTTTTTTCTAATTTGCATAATCGGTCAAAATAGGCAAAAGTTCAAAGTACATAATAAATCCCGTAATATATGTTAAAAAGCTCATCATTATGCTTATACAGTTCAAATTTGGGCACTTTCTGGCTTAAAATAGAGCAGGTTTGGCCATTTGAAGAAATTTCTATATTTAGTAATGGCGGCCATCTTGGATACAGGACGGCGCTGACGGACACAATGTTGAAAGGGGACCACCCAAGGATCATTTCAGCAAAGTTTGGTTGAGATTGGCTCAGTAGTTTCAGAGGATAAGATTTTTTTTTTAATTTCATCCCCCCTTTTTTCTAATTTGCATAATCGGTCAAAATAGGCAAAAGTTCAATGTTCATAAAAAATCCAGTAATATATGTTAAAAAGCTCATCATTATGCTAATACAGTTCAAAATTGGGCACTTTCTGGCTTAAAATAGAGCAGGTTTGGCCATTTGAAGACATTTCTATTTTTAGTCATGGCGGCCATCTTGGATACAGGACGGCACTGACGGACACAATTTTGAAAGGGGACCACCCGAGGATCATTTCAGCAAAGTTTGGTTGAGATTGGCTCAGTAGTTTCAGAGGAGAAGATTTTTTTTAATTTCATCCCCCCTTTTTTCTAATTTGCATAATCGGTCAAAATAGGCAAAAGTTCAAAGTTCATAAAAAATCCCGTAATATATGTTAAAAAGCTCATCATTATGCTTATACAGTTCAAATTTGGGCATTTTCTGGCTTAAAATAGAGCAGTTTTGGCCATTTGAAGAAATTTCTATTTTTAGTCATGGCAGCCATCTTGGATACAGGACGGCGCTGACGGACACAATTTTGAAAGGGGACCACCCAAGGATCATTTCAGCAAAGTTTGGTTGAGATTGGCTCAGTAGTTTCAGAGGAGAAGATTTTTTTTAAATTTCATCCCCCCTTTTTTCTAATTTGCATAATCGGTCAAAATAGGCAAAAGTTCAATGTTCATAAAAAATCCAGTAATATATGTTAAAAAGCTCATCATTATGCTTATACAGTTCAAATTTGGGCACTTTCTGGCTTAAAATAGAGCAGGTTTGGCCATTTGAAGACATTTCTATTTTTAGTAATGGTGGCCATGTTGGATACAGGACGGTGCTGACGGACACAATTTTGAAAGGGGACCACCCAAGGATCATTTCAGCAAAGTTTGGTTGAGATTGGCTCAGTAGTTTCAGAGGAGAAGATTTTTTTTAGATTTCATCCACCCTTTTTTCTAATTTGCATAATCGGTCAAAATAGGCAAAAGTTCAAAGTTCATAAAAAATCCCGTAATATATGTTAAAAAGCTCATCATTATGCTTATACAGTTCAAATTTGGGCACTTTCTGGCTTAAAATAGAGCAGGTTTGGCCATTTGAAGAAATTTCTATTTTTAGTCATGGCGGCCATCTTGGATACAGGACGGCGCTGACGGACACAATTTTGAAAGGGGACCACCCAAGGATCATTTCAGCAAAGTTTGGTTGAGATTGGCTCAGTAGTTTCAGAGGAGAAGATTTTTTTAAAATTTCATCCCCCCTTTTTTCTAATTTGCATAATCGGTCAAAATAGGCAAAAGTTCAAAGTTCATAAAAAATCCCGTAATATATGTTAAAAAGCTCATCATTATGCTTATACAGTTCAAATTTGGGCACTTTCTGGCTTAAAATAGAGCAGTTTTGGCTATTTGAAGAAATTCTAATTTTAGTCATAGCAGCCATCTTGGATACAGGACGGCGCTGACGGACACAATTTTGAAAGGGGACCACCCAAGGATCATATCAGCAAAGTTTGGTTGAGATTGGCTCAGTAGTTTCAGAGGAGAAGATTTTTTTTAAATTTCATCCCCCCTTTTTTCTAATTTGCATAATCGGTCAAAATAGGCAAAAGTTCAAAGTTCATAAAAAATTCCGTAATATATGTTAAAAGGCTCATCATTATGCTTATACAGTTCAAATTTGGGCACTTTCTGGCTTAAAATAGAGCAGTTTTGGCCATTTGAAGAAATTTCTATTTTTAGTCATGGCGGCCATCTTGGATACAGGACGGCGCTGACGGACACAATTTTGAAAGGGGACCACCCAAGGATCATATCAGCAAAGTTTGGTTGAGATTGGCACAGTAGTTTCAGAGGAAAAGATTTTTTTTAATTTCATCCCCCCTTTTTTCTAATTTGCATAATCGGTCAAAATAGGCAAAAGTTCAATGTTCATAAAAAATCCAGTAATATATGTTAAAAAGCTCATCATTATGCTAATACAGTTCAAAATTGGGCACTTTCTGGCTTAAAATAGAGCAGGTTTGGCCATTTGAAGACATTTCTATTTTTAGTCATGGCGGCCATCTTGGATACAGGACGGCACTGACGGACACAATTTTGAAAGGGGACCACCCGAGGATCATTTCAGCAAAGTTTGGTTGAGATTGGCTCAGTAGTTTCAGAGGAGAAGATTTTTTTTAATTTCATCCCCCCTTTTTTCTAATTTGCATAATCGGTCAAAATAGGCAAAAGTTCAAAGTTCATAAAAAATCCCGTAATATATGTTAAAAAGCTCATCATTATGCTTATACAGTTCAAATTTGGGCATTTTCTGGCTTAAAATAGAGCAGTTTTGGCCATTTGAAGAAATTTCTATTTTTAGTCATGGCAGCCATCTTGGATACAGGACGGCGCTGACGGACACAATTTTGAAAGGGGACCACCCAAGGATCATTTCAGCAAAGTTTGGTTGAGATTGGCTCAGTAGTTTCAGAGGAGAAGATTTTTTTTAAATTTCATCCCCCCTTTTTTCTAATTTGCATAATCGGTCAAAATAGGCAAAAGTTCAATGTTCATAAAAAATCCAGTAATATATGTTAAAAAGCTCATCATTATGCTTATACAGTTCAAATTTGGGCACTTTCTGGCTTAAAATAGAGCAGGTTTGGCCATTTGAAGACATTTCTATCTTTAGTAATGGTGGCCATTTTGGATACAGGACGGTGCTGACGGACACAATTTTGAAAGGGGACCACCCAAGAATCATTTCAGCAAAGTTTGGTTGAGATTGGCTCAGTAGTTTCAGAGGAGAAGATTTTTTTTAGATTTCATCCACCCTTTTTTCTAATTTGCATAATCGGTCAAAATAGGCAAAAGTTCAAAGTTCATAAAAAATCCCGTAATATATGTTAAAAAGCTCATCATTATGCTTATACAGTTCAAATTTGGGCACTTTCTGGCTTAAAATAGAGCAGGTTTGGCCATTTGAAGAAATTTCTATTTTTAGTCATGGCGGCCATCTTGGATACAGGACGGCGCTGACGGACACAATTTTGAAAGGGGACCACCCAAGGATCATTTCAGCAAAGTTTGGTTGAGATTGGCTCAGTAGTTTCAGAGGAGAAGATTTTTTTAAAATTTCATCCCCCCTTTTTTCTAATTTGCATAATCGGTCAAAATAGGCAAAAGTTCAAAGTTCATAAAAAATCCCGTAATATATGTTAAAAAGCTCATCATTATGCTTATACAGTTCAAATATGGGCACTTTCTGGCTTAAAATAGAGCAGTTTTGGCTATTTGAAGAAATTCTAATTTTAGTCATAGCAGCCATCTTGGATACAGGACGGCGCTGACGGACACAATTTTGAAAGGGGACCACCCAAGGATCATATCAGCAAAGTTTGGTTGAGATTGGCTCAGTAGTTTCAGAGGAGAAGATTTTTTTTAAATTTCATCCCCCCTTTTTTCTAATTTGCATAATCGGTCAAAATAGGCAAAAGTTCAAAGTTCATAAAAAATTCCGTAATATATGTTAAAAGGCTCATCATTATGCTTATACAGTTCAAATTTGGGCACTTTCTGGCTTAAAATAGAGCAGTTTTGGCCATTTGAAGAAATTTCTATTTTTAGTCATGGCGGCCATCTTGGATACAGGACGGCGCTGACGGACACAATTTTGAAAGGGGACCACCCAAGGATCATATCAGCAAAGTTTGGTTGAGATTGGCACAGTAGTTTCAGAGGAAAAGATTTTTTTTAATTTCATCCCCCCTTTTTTCTAATTTGCATAATCGGTCAAAATAGGCAAAAGTTCAAAGTACATAATAAATCCCGTAATATATGTTAAAAAGCTCATCATTATGCTTATACAGTTCAAATTTGGGCACTTTCTGGCTTAAAATAGAGCAGGTTTGGCCATTTGAAGAAATTTCTATATTTAGTAATGGCGACCATCTTGGATACAGGACGGCGCTGACGGACACAATGTTGAAAGGGGACCACCCAAGGATCATTTCAGCAAAGTTTGGTTGAGATTGGCTCAGTAGTTTCAGAGGAGAAGATTTTTTTTTTAATTTCATCCCCCCTTTTTTCTAATTTGCATAATCGGTCAAAATAGGCAAAAGTTCAATGTTCATAAAAAATCCAGTAATATATGTTAAAAAGCTCATCATTATGCTAATACAGTTCAAAATTGGGCACTTTCTGGCTTAAAATAGAGCAGGTTTGGCCATTTGAAGACATTTCTATTTTTAGTCATGGCGGCCATCTTGGATACAGGACGGCACTGACGGACACAATTTTGAAAGGGGACCACCCGAGGATCATTTCAGCAAAGTTTGGTTGAGATTGGCTCAGTAGTTTCAGAGGAGAAGATTTTTTTTAATTTCATCCCCCCTTTTTTCTAATTTGCATAATCGGTCAAAATAGGCAAAAGTTCAAAGTTCATAAAAAATCCCGTAATATATGTTAAAAAGCTCATCATTATGCTTATACAGTTCAAATTTGGGCATTTTCTGGCTTAAAATAGAGCAGTTTTGGCCATTTGAATAAATTTCTATTTTTAGTCATGGCAGCCATCTTGGATACAGGACGGCGCTGACGGACACAATTTTGAAAGGGGACCACCCAAGGATCATTTCAGCAAAGTTTGGTTGAGATTGGCTCAGTAGTTTCAGAGGAGAAGATTTTTTTTTAATTTCATCCCCCCTTTTTTCTAATTTGCATAATCGGTCAAAATAGGCAAAAGTTCAATGTTCATAAAAAATCCAGTAATATATGTTAAAAAGCTCATCATTATGCTTATACAGTTCAAATTTGGGCACTTTCTGGCTTAAAATAGAGCAGGTTTGGCCATTTGAAGACATTTCTATTTTTAGTAATGGTGGCCATGTTGGATACAGGACGGTGCTGACGGACACAATTTTGAAAGGGGACCACCCAAGGATCATTTCAGCAAAGTTTGGTTGAGATTGGCTCAGTAGTTTCAGAGGAGAAGATTTTTTTTAGATTTCATCCACCCTTTTTTCTAATTTGCATAATCGGTCAAAATAGGCAAAAGTTCAAAGGTCATAAAAAATCCCGTAATATATGTTAAAAAGCTCATCATTATGCTTATACAGTTCAAATTTGGGCACTTTCTGGCTTAAAATAGAGCAGGTTTGGCCATTTGAAGAAATTTCTATTTTTAGTCATGGCGGCCATCTTGGATACAGGACGGCGCTGACGGACACAATTTTGAAAGGGGACCACCCAAGGATCATTTCAGCAAAGTTTGGTTGAGATTGGCTCAGTAGTTTCAGAGGAGAAGATTTTTTTTTAATTTCATCCCCCCTTTTTTCTAATTTGCATAATCGGTCAAAATAGGCAAAAGTTCAAAGTTCATAAAAAATCCCGTAATATATGTTAAAAAGCTCATCATTATGCTTATACAGTTCAAATTTGGGCACTTTCTGGCTTAAAATAGAGCAGTTTTGGCCATTTGAAGAAATTTCTATTTTTAGTAATGGCGGCCATCTTGGATACAGGACGGTGCTGACGGACACAATTTTGAAAGGGGACCACCTAAGGATCATTTCAGCAAAGTTTGGTTGAGATTGGCTCAGTAGTTTCAGAGGAGAAGATTTTTTTTAAATTTCATCCCCCTTTTTTCTAATTTGCATAATCGGTCAAAATGGGTAATGGGATTTACTTCAAAATTGCAGGGTAGGTAGATCTTGACATGCTGCACATTTTTGCAATTTAAACTTAACATCTATCTCTAAATAGTTTTTTTGAAATATAAGACGAAAAGTATTAAAATAAAAAAAAAATTGATGAAAAAAGGGCAATAACTCCAAGATGGGTAATCAAATTTACTTCAAAATTGCAGGGTAGGTAGATCTTGACATGCTGAACATGTTTGCAGTTTCTACTTACCACCTGTCTCTTATAGTTTTTGAAATATAAGACGAAAAGTATTAAAATTTTACAAATTTGATGAAAAAAGGGCAATAACTCCAAGATGGGTAATCAGATTTACTTCAAAATTGCAGGGTAGGTAGATCTTGATGTGCTGATCATTTTTACACCATGTCAGATTTTTGATATTATTAACGGTTTTTGAGTTATTACCAAAAACCTGCAATTTTACCATAAGTTCTATTTTTAGTAACAGCGGCCATGTTGGTTGGTGCACAGCATCACCGGACACAATTTTGGAACTAGACACCCTAGTGATGATTCAGACCAAGTTTGGTTTCCATTGGTCTAGTACTTTCAGAGGAGAAGATTTTTGAAAAAGTTTACGACGTACGACAGACGACGACGACGGACGCCAAGTGATGGCAATAGCTCACCTGACCCAAAGGGTCAGGTGAGCTAAAAACATGGTGGACAAATCGGACATGTGATTTCCCGGTCTGGGAAAGAGTGAAACACATTGTTCCTGTTTATAATGCGCACCCCTCCTACAAAATAAAGAATCTGGGCAAAATCCTGCGCATTATGCACCAGTAATTATGGTATATGTTAAACTACTCATTGCCATGTAGCTGCAGTTAAAATTTGAGCTTATTTTGATTTATACTAAAGCAGCAATGGACAATTGAAGAAATTTCTATTTTTAGTAACAGCAGCCATCTTGAATAAAGGGCAGGGTTGTCGGACACAATTTTGAAAGGGACCCACCCTGGCAGGTTTGGTTTAACTTGGTTCAGAGGAGAAGATTTAAATGTGATCTTTTATCAAAATATGCCTAATTTGCATAATCGGTATAAATCGGCTGAAAGAAAATTTTCACAGAAAAACCCGGAATATATGTTAAACTGCTCCTTGCCATGTAGCTGCAGTTAAAATTTGAGCTTATTTTGACTTACAAATGTATACTAAAGCACCAATGGATAATTGAAGAAATTTCTATTATTAGTAACAGCAGCCATCTTGAATGGAGGGCAGGGCTGTCGGACACAATTTTGAAAGGGACCCACCCAAGGACCATTCCTGCCAGGTTTGGTTTTTTAAAATTCGGTTCTGGGGTTTCAGAGGAGAAGATTTAAATGTGAAAGTTTACGACGGACGGACGGACGAGCGAACGCCGACGGACGCCAAAAGCTCAATGGCCTTTGGCCAGGTGAGCTAAAAATTGGTTAGCTCTGTGTCAGGATGATGTGTCCAATTGGAAAAACATATTTATCTGTGGGCTGTTGTATCAGAGCTAGCACTATAATGTTTCAACTCGGCAGATATGATCATCAATCTCTTCAAAAAGTAAATCGGGTGCAGTGCCGGATTTTCCTATACTAGTCTAGGGTCTCAAGATCGAGGGGGCCTCTGGCCAAGGTGTATTATATTTCTTACAGTACACATGCTACCATATTCCTTCTGTAATTTTCCTTGTACTCCATTTCAGAATAATAAGGCCAATAAGTCGACACTAGCATTGATTTCTGTGTTAATTTTGTCCTTCCATAAAAGCAGTGAGATAGATAAGGGTGGGGATTCATTGGGAGGGGCCTCACAAGTAAAATAGCCTACGGCCTCTTTTTATCTAAATCTGGCACTGCTACTTAACAACCACTCACTGATTCTTCATGCTATAGTTATCCCAAAATCAACATATCTAAAGACAACCATTCATCTTTACAAGACAGTTTTGACTAATTTTATTTGCCTAGATGTTTCCTGCAAGAATTTTTTCTTCAAATTGAGCCTTTACCAAACATTGCACCCTTTTACCTTAAACACAGAAAAGACATATATAACTATCATATATAAACTTTATTTACTGTGCATACATTGTACTGGCATTGGCAAGATTTTCAAAAATTCAAACCAAGGCGCAACATTGCAAGAGAAAAAATGTTGGAGAAATAAAGGAAATAATGGTGAAGCAATCTGTTTCTACACAGTAATTTATGTGACTAACATTGAAGCTAAACCGGAAATAATGTCATTTCATGTTTCATGTGAGAACAATGGATAATCAATGTTCAAATACGAAACCTTAAAATTAGAATCTTATTATCAAAGTCTTACATATGATTTGGAGATACCAGACTTGTGTTACGGCGTAATTCACACAGCATCAACTTATCCTTTCTTTTTTTTCTTTGGTGAAGAATGGTTTAAATTGAATGATTCTGTTGGCTCCTCCACTGGCTCCAGTTTAATGCGTTTCTTTTTCTTGACACTTTTATTAGGAGATAGAACATTGTTCACATTTAATGATTCCTTTGTATCTCCCATTTCTAAATGTTTCCTTTTCCTTGACATTTGACTGGTAGAGTAAGCTTCCTCTAATTGTCCTTTTTCTTGCTTAATTTTATGTTTTTTGCTACTAATTCCATTAAAAGATAAATCACTGTCTATTAACAAATTCAAAGCCTCACTTTCATTGCTGTCATTTTGATGTTTTTGTATTTTATTTTTATGCTTCTTTTGTTTATGACTTTCTGACATTTCTAGAACTTCCTCATTATCTGAATGTTTTGTCTTTTTCTTCTTTTTATGTTTATTGTATAGTGGCTCCTCAATACCACTGTCATTATGAGTTATATTAAAGTCTGATATAGAGTTATCTCCCTTTGATTGGTTACATTCATCTTCTTGGGTTGAATCTTCTACTTTCTTTTCACTTTTGCTCTTGGACTTTTTCTTCTTCTTTATTAACCTGAAGTTGTGAACAAATTGACATTTCAACCATAACTCAAGTCTGTCTTGATGAAATAACTACACTACAGGTCTACATTTTATATAAAGATGATTTTTTATTTTTGGTGTTTAACGCCACTTTCAGCAATATCTCAGCTATATCATGGCGACTAGCTTTAGTGGTGGAAGAAGCCGGAGTACCCAGAGTTTATATAAAGAAGATTATCATCATGAGTCTGTGTTATTAATACATGACAGATTCATCGTGCCTCTATCCAAATTAAATTAAATAGTATACTTTAAAAATAACCAAATATAAAGTAATACATAAAGTATAATAATTACTATTTCTTTTACATAGTCACCCTCCCCCAATCTAACTGAAATTAGATGTTTGTTGTATCTTTTTAAAAAAATTTCTGCAATATATTAACATCAAACAACATACAGTATGGGGTCACATCATTCAGGGTTCACACATTCAACCGACCAATCAGAGATAAGTCTACCAAATCTTGAGGTATTATAACAAAGTACACTATAAGAGCTGTTGTCTGATTAGTCAATTCATTTAACTGTCTTATCTTAATAGCATTTTTTTTTTTTCTACTGTAACCATTTTCTTCACCTAACATCCTCGTAATTATTATTATCTATGGGGAGCTCAATTGCAAAATCATAATACATTGAGGGACTCTTTTGGTACCCATAGTCGAAAATATGAACCATTTTTATTTGATATTGGTGACTCCAGGGCAAGTTTAGTGGAATTCCATATGCACCCACGGCCATGATGGACTGTTGCCACAATGACCACTGTACACTGACCATAATGTAATGTTACTACAACGATCCCTATAAAATACTGGACGTGATGCACTGTTACCTCAATCCATCACTGAACGATGGTCTTTTTTTATTATCACAATAATAAATGTATGTAAGTTCATTTTGTATGTATTGGAGAAGATGTTTCTAAGTTGTGAAACTTGTGTCCTATTGAACAATAAAATATGTTTAAAGTAACTGTAGACTGGCCATGATATACTAATAGTAATACTACAATGCTTAAATATTACAATTACACAAACCTTTCATTACACAGAATACCCCTCAGTGACATTACGCCATTATGTACAAATATTTTTTTCACTTCAAAAACGAATTCTTCTCCCAGTTGAAGATGAGATCCTTGCCATTCTACCATCAGATCGTGTGGTTTGTGAACTGATGCATTAAAACATCTATGCACCAAACACCCCACATGGTTTGGACTCTTTTTATTTACAACTCCTTTCAATCGACATCCCACTGTAGGCTTAAATACTATGAAATCTGCCTGTATGTTGAAGTGTATGTATGGAGCTTCATCAAGAATTCGTCCTACTCTGTCAACAATTTTTACATTATTGTAAGCTATCAACACTCCATCTGTCCTGTAAAAATTCAAAAAATATTAGAACTTCCGGAGCTCACAAGGTTTGGTAGTGTTCAGTGTTCCTGCACTGACTTGGTTTATTAGATATATATTATTGAAATTAATATGATAACTTTTAAACTAAGATTCTCCTCCCTCACGAGTCAGGCATAGGTGACCTTAGCTGATACTGGCTATCCTCTTTAATTTAGGTCCTTTGGTTTTATTGCTCCAGAAGATCATAAAATTATTTTCCAATCTTTCAATTTTTGAGCATACACCCACATACTTGATGAATGTTATTCCAGAAACGTGTTGTGTGCACTAAATATGATATCTACGTTATTTTTATTTATATTTTAGATGAGTGTTTAACGTCACTTTCAGGTCTTTAGTAGATGTCTAGAATCACTTTTTGTGGGTATTAAGGTGTGAATTCAAAGGTTTGTGGTCAGACGTCAATTACTTTAACCACTCAGCTACCCCCATGAGCTCATTTATAAGGCATGACCATAACATTAAAGTATGAATGCATATAATATACATTTAGCATTCAGACACCAAATGATCCAGGCTATGATATGTGCAACAAATGATACAATCTGGTGCACTCGTAAAATCACACATGAAAAATCATGTAGACCTGAGTCTGACTTATGAATCCTGAATAACATTTGCAAAAGAGGATTCCTAAATTTGGAGCAGAAAAATATTGTTATTTTCTCCCTTGCTTCACTCTTCTGAAAATAATTTTTTCTTAACTAAAATAATATAAAATAAATATAACTAAACACAGTATAGGGTTATGCGTTCGTTACAAGCATAGCATTTAATATTTTAAACATAAGAAGAGTTTGAAGATACCAAAGGGGTAATCAGAATCCGTATATCGAAGAAGAACAGACAACACAATGGCCAAAAGAAAAAGTATAAAAGGACAAACAACGATCTACAAAAGATACACATAAAACTAAAGATTGAGTAACACGAACCTCACTAAAAACCGGGGGTGAACTTGGTTGCTCCGGAAGGGTCGCAGTTCCTGCTCCACTAGTGGCACCTGTTGTGTTAATCTAGTTACAAACCCAGTGATAACTCGTGAATGAGAAAAAGACAGAAAAGTGTTTACGACAAGTGGAACATATCCATGGTCATTTATGACACAGATCTTCCATTATTCCCCATGGTCAACAAATTCATTCATAATCTGTCATTTCTACCCCTCTAAAAATTCAAAATATATACGAGTACCGGTAGTTGAAATTCTATTGGTATTAATCTGGATTGAGGGGTGGGCAAGTGGGGGACTATAACATACAAAGCACAAACTTTTGTCAGATTACACTTGTAACAAATGTCGCATTAAACGAGCACGCCTAAAATTTCCTTATATACCAACTGTCAAAATCGTCCATGCAGAAAGGAATTCAATACTACAGCCTTTGTTAATTTGCACATCTATAACGTTTATGTAAAACATTATACTGTGAAGAAATTTAATTTGATTCCCTAATACCGGTAAACTTTCTGTCAACTTTTTCCTATGTAAATTTTACACAAAACAATGTCTGACATGGCTGTGAATGGACGAAGTAACTGATTAATTATTTCAGATGTTCAAGTAACCATCACAAATTAGGAAAACTTTACGTAAAAATAATCTTATTTTGAGCTGTCACTGACCTAAATAGTGAGTGAGTGATATGTATTTTAATGCCAACTTAGCAATTTTTCAGTTATATCATGGTGAGAACAAGTTAATTTTAAATGAGATGATTATGAGATCCGCATTGTCCTAAACCAACACACTTAGTTCGATTTTTTTAGAACTAGTTCACTGAAACAACAGTCTGCAGATAGATATGTCGCCCCATTCGAACACATTATTCCGAGCCAACAAGTCTTTGCTCTTTCTCCTTAGTGCTGCGTACTTAGCAGAGAAGCAACAAATACCAATTTTATAGTTTAGGTTTGACACGACCTGTGCTCGCACTCACGATCTACCCCATTTGAGCCGAGCAAGCTAACCATTACACCACTGTTGAGGTTCTAACCTAAATAGTAATACACAAAATTTAATATTAAATACATGTAATATAGAAACAAACTTCAGAAGACTGCAATGAATTGGCAAAATTCATAGGATAATAATATTTAAATGAATATAAGAACAATAGTAGATGAGAAACTGCTTATGATAAAAACTTAACATGCAGCACACTAGTCACTAGTTCATATTTACAGTCCATGGACCACAAAAAAATCGTCTAACATGTACATTTTTTATGAGGATGTAAGATTTAGACATTAAAATACAAGTACATGTACAATCATACATGTAATTATATGCATAACAACTATATAATGGTGTAAATGTATACCATGAAAAACTAGGCTGATAAGATAACCCTAATCAACTAAGGTTAATTGCATGACTATTTCCAGAAACTAGGGCTTCCTGTTGATATAATGTTTTGTTCCCTGTATACTTTTTGTTTATTGTTTAAGGTTAGTGGTATCTCTGTTGATGTTATATCTGTGCAGTATTTATTATATAGTGTATGCTTTTAGTTAAGTGGAGATATTTCAGATAATAAATAGGTGTACAAAATGTACATGTGGGCACCCATGCAACTGCTTTAATCCTACCACCTAATTTGTGAAGTTCCTGTACCAAGTCTGGTTGTCTCTCTGACTTCTTCTTCCATTTAATGGCCACCGTCAACTAGTTGACTATTCTAGATCTGCCACTTTTTGGGTGAGGAGGTACAAATGTACATGTAGTTTGGTGGTGATGGTAGCAAATGTTGTAATCTTCATTTATTAATGTACGTATATGTAAAAAAGTGAAATGTTTACATTCTGCAGCATTTTGTGTTGTGTATATTCACGTTTACATACATTACAGAATAATATAACACACCTAATTCCAGGTCATTGCGTTTTTTCCATTAGGCATTTCGGTAACTTTGAAGGGCTATCTTTTTTCATGAAAAAATACAAATTCTTCTTTCGATATACAGCTATCCATCCACTGGATGATCACTAGCTGTTGCGCATGCGTGGGAATAAACGTCATAAAGAAATAATAATAAATTCAGTCAATTTATAACATATTTTCTAACACCAATTAATCATGTTTAAAATCATTTAAAAAAAAACAAAAAACGTTTAAAATACATATTTTGATACTCAATGTGTATATTTGAGTTTATTTTGTGTGAATTTGAGTATATTTGAGTAAAGAGACGGGTTTACCAAGAGATGCACCCCTTAAGAAGATATTACTACATAGATTGATAGGCAGTTAGTAAAAGTGGTAACCCGGGCCCAAATTCGTATTTTCTTTATTACATCTTTGTTAAGGCATTAATTTTAATAAAATTTGAACATAATGCATAAAATTATGTATTTTATCACATTTTTTAAACAAATATAAAAAAAATAGTTTTTATACGAAATATCGGCAATATAAGTTTTCCAAGTTAGTAAAAGTTGTAACCCGGGCCAAGACGAAATTTTCAGTTAATCAATGATTGCACCTTTATTACTTCTTTAAAATTCTTGAAATTTTGTAAAAACATACTTCAATACAACAACAACAAATATATTTGATCAATTTAAAAAAAAAAAAATCTTTTTTCTCCACGATGCAATATTAATATATTAAGATTTGTAAACAAAGACTGGTCACGTGGGTGTACAGGTAACTGGGTGTACAGGTAAATATTGATACTAATACACAATATTTTTTTATATTTTTGTAAAGTATATACTGATATCTCAAGCTGACCAAAATTTGAATCGATTATATTGAGTAGTAAAAAAGATATAGACGATCATATCTTTTCAGGTCAATTTTCAAGTACCCTCAAAACAATGCATCACGTCCGGCCCGGGTTACAACTTTTATCAGAATCTAAAATGCTCCCATAATGACAAAAGAGAACATTACCATTGAATTTAAAATATTTTTTACATTTCTTTAATACTGAAAAATGTTCTTTCTGAATATTGTGAACTTTTAACGAGAAATAAAGGTGTAATCATCGATTAATTGAAAATTTTGCCTTGGCCCGGGTTACAACTTTTACTAACTTCGAAAACTTGTATTGCCGATATTTCGTATAAAAACTATTTTTGTTTATATTTGTTTAAAAAATGTGATAAAATACATAATTTTATGCATTATGTTCAAATTTTATTAAAATTAATGCCTTAATAAAGATGTAATAAAGAAAATACGAATTTGGAACCGGACCCGGGCTACCACTTTTACTAACCACCGATTGATAGAATCATATTTTTCACTGGTTTTCAATTCGATCTAAAATAGCGAAGACTACACAGAATATGATTCCTACTAGCTGCGGAACCGTAGCTTTTTAGGTCCTTGTTTTTTTTCCACAGAGAAATCCGTAGCTCAATGGTTCGCACCTATCAGTAAAACAGCACAAGGACCATAAGAGCTACGGTCCTGCAGGCTGCAGCTAGGTTCCTACCATTTAGCAAGTAATTGCAGTTCCGAGTTAAGCTGTGCCGCCACTCCATTCTTGATATTACCGAGGAATTTAGGCGACAACACAATATGTCTCTGAGATGAAATTTCTTCGAGATGAGAGTATGAACAATCACTCATTAGGGATTTCGCTTCCAGAAAAGAAAGTCGAGCCATGTTCAAAGCTTTTTTATGGAGGCATCCATTTTTTTTTCGAACACAACACTATTCGTAACATTACCGTTTCGTACCAAAATATATTCATTATCCTGTTTTTATGTGTATAAATAAATAAAGTTTTATTTAGAGTCGATACATATCACAACATACATAAAACACAAGCTCTACAGAGCTTTTCAAATCGACTATACATATAACAAAAACAACATACATGCATACATACAAGGTACATAAAAATACTAGCAAAAATTAAAACATCTATATTAAAAAATAATTTAAACTAATTAATTTAAAATTTCAAGCACTAAGTAAATAAATTAAAATAAGCAGCCTAAAAAGTAACTATAATTAAAGACAAAGCACAGATTTCAAAAGCATCACAGATAAGCAAAACAAATAAATAAATAAAATTATGCTTTAAAGCTATCTACAAGCATTACAGTGGCATGAGCTACCATTCCATGAATTAATCAAGTTTTTGAATTGTTTAAAAGAATTTTCCAGTCTAAAGTGGTTTGGTAGCTCATTCCATGTTTTGGCAGCAAAATATTTAAAAGTTGTAATACCATACCTAGTTGTTCTGGTCGATGGTATACTAGCAGTATTTTGGTATCTGAAAGAATATTTACTTTGTTTAATTGTAATTAAATCATGTAAGTACAAAGGACTGGTTTTATTGACAATTTTGAATGTTTCAATGGCTATAGTTCTAATTCGCCTGATTTTTAAAGTGGGTAATTTGGATTTTGTTAAAAGTTCTTCATATGTGCTGTCAGTATCATCATAGATAAATTTCAGAGCTCTAAATTGTATTTTTTCCATTTTATTTGTATTTTGTTCACTGCAAAAGTGCCATGTTACAGGGCAATAATTAAAGTTCGAGAAAATATAAGAGTAGTATATTGTAAGTCTACCAAGTTTTGTTAAGTATTTACCAATTCTTTTTAAAATGTTCAGTTGTCTTGAGGCTTTTTTACAGATATTTGCTATATGAGTATTAAAATTTAGTTCAAAATCTATTGTGACTCCCAAAATGTGTTTATTAGTATGACAAAATGGAATTAAATATTATATCTTAATGGGGTTTCCTGTTTTCTTTAATGTGCGTATGAGATAATCAGTGACACTAAAGAGTAGTTAACTTAATTAATACATTGGTACAAGGATTTAGATAAATATAAATCCTTGATTGGTAATAGATCGGTGTACAACACGGACGTCTACGTCTACGAAGACATCCTTCATACAAGTACTTACTAGTGGACTTTATACCAATAAAATTTAAATACATATCCTTTTATACATAAACCGAATTCAAATAAAGTTTTCTTATCTTATTCTTATATCTTTTATACCGAAAATGAAGCGCTCATTGCATGATAAGTATAAGTTTATCACTATGCATTATCATTAAGTAAAAACAGCAGTACCAATGTATTCAGGTACGAAAAGTATTCAGGTACGAAACAGCGTCCATCCATGTTTTTCCCTCGAAGTTCTCGAAAACGCGTGAATTGTTGTTAAGAATTCTAAATAAAATTGTCCTGCCCCTTAATTTAAAGTATTTGTGACTATGAAATGTATAATTATTTTATTACAAGGCATATTAATTTAAATTTTTAATAGATGGCATTTGTTAAACTTCCGGTTGACCGAGAATTTTACAGTTCAAATCGAGCGCTCACATGAAACTTTAACTATAAACATTTTTATGTAGTGGTAGGTATGTCACAAAACTGATTCATAAAATGAGCCGTTCAAACTAACAATAATTTAATCACTGTGATGTATTGAACAAAGGTTTTATGGGATGTACAAGACATGCTACACCCCTTCTAAGTTTTTTTACCACTAAATTAAGATTAGATAGTAATAATATACAGAATAATATTATACAATTATTGCACTTCATTGAGTGCGATATGATGTGTTATGGAGCACTGAAAAGCAATATTGACCAAGGCTGAAGTCGGTCAATATTGCTTTTCAGTGCTCCATAACATCATATTGCACAAAATGAAGTGCTGTAATAGTTTTAGAGTGTATTCGAACAAAACTTGGCGTGATTGGTTGCTTTGTTTTATCATTTTTAATATGTTTTAGATGTATGAAACTCTACTGTACTTTTTTTTATTTTATGTGTATGAGGGGTGATACAGAAAAAATAAAAAAAACCTTTTCCATTGAACCTACATTGTATATCGGCAAATCCAATGATTGTTTTGTGTAGTGTAGTATATAGACGATGTATAGCACGAACTTTGGTGTAATTGCCATTATTGGTTGATTTTCCTACGAATTCTCAAGGCATTACAAAATGAATGAATGAATTTTTGCTCTGTTGTAGCATAAAACCTCGCCACGCGAGAAAATACGAGATTCGTATCCTTTCTACTATACAAATCCTTGCCTGGATCAATTTTAAGGGATTGTTTGTTGGTTATTTTTCAATTTCAAAAACACATGAGCTGATCCATTTAATATCGTAGACACTATGTGACATGTACTAATTCAATGTGCACAAATTTATATTATTAATTCGATGTGTACAAATTTATATTTGCATTCTGCTTGCATTTATAAAACTTAAGTGCCACTTTCTGTTTGTGTTTGTGTGATGTCATTGCAACGGATGTAGAAAAAGTTTGGCTAGTAAATTTTAAAATTTTGCCGGGATTTCGCCCACTGCTAAATGTTCAATATGAAATCCTGCCATGCAATATGACGATTTATCACAAAATACGAATTGTATATGAAATAAAAGTTATAATCTTATTAATTCTTTACACAACCTGGTATATTATTGAGAGGGGTGAAAGTTGAAACTGCTGCGTGCAGGGGAAGTGCTGCCGAAATTTTTTAAAAGCCTCAACAGCACAATCTACGCCAATGAAAACATTCTAAACATTCAAAGCCATTTGAAGGAGAAACATCCAATGGCATGTGGCAGGTTTCAACCTAATAATATATAAACCAATGAACATGAGTAAAAATCTGCACATTGAAATGAGCAGAAACCTGAAAAAATGTAGTATTACTTTCAGGCAATAATAAATGCTACTCGTATTATAGTTTAACTTTAAGGTTTAATTGTTTTACATGTAAAACAAATGTATCCACCATCTCTAGTTGTTAGAATGCAGAAATGATATCCAGATAGCCTCTATACTTTAAATATATTTTCTTATCATACAAAACAAGACAAATGGATAAGACACAAGTTGTAAACTTATGAAGTCTTCTCTTGTACATGTATAAACACTACTAGCAAAGACAATATATTACTAATACAGATAATAAGAACAACTACTATAGCAAAAATTGAAGATAACATAACAGGACAAAAACAGTTCTATTGGCTGGAATATAAGAGTCAGTTTTGTATAATACTTATCTTTAAACACAAATACGGGGGCGTATATACATGTACAAGGTCGTTGTCGTCTGATGTATATATTTTCAATATATAAATTTACTGGACAAATCTTTTAGAGTTAAGAATGTATTTTTGGACAAGCAAGGACAGTTTAGAGTTTTTGACGTTTTCAGAAGAGGCATTTCCAAATAATAATAATATATTTTCGATACCTATATCAAAACCCATATTTCTCATGCCACGGAATTGGTATATTCTGTGTTCAGTATATATATTACATTAGTCTCTATGATCTATTTCTGGTGTAAAGCAATATTATATGTACTGGAATCCCCCCAAAAAATTATGCCCTACCTGCCTGGTCTCTTCTAAAATTCAGAGTGTCCTGATATCTTTACTGTGTAAACATCAATAGTAAAGATATGACTTCATAGTAGACATGGCATCATAGTAAAGCCAATGGAGTGCAGTCCGAGACATATCATGATAAATCACTGTGATACTGGTAGACGTATCACTCATCTTGGTGATTTGGATATATTTTTTCTTTTGTTCTATTAAATATATTTTCAAAATTTCTTTTACATTTAGAGTGTTACTTACTTCCGCCCAAAAGGCATATCAAAATAAGTAAATAGATTAAACAGATCAAAAGATATATATCAGTATCACTAAGAAGAGTGATATGTCCACTGATTTATCACGCTATGTCTCTGACTGTACTGTACACCACACGTTTGCTTCTAGAGTACATTTTCAATTCAAATATACTGTGGCAGTGATTTGGCAAAAATGTCGAAATACTTCCAAATACTCCAAAGATTTCTTAAAATAATTCATTAATTATAATATTAAGCACAAGCAAGATTTTGTGTATAGGACTAAATATGGACATGAATCATCAACTTTTACCATACTATTTTTTTTTTTTAGAAACTTTAAATCCACAATGGGAGATGATAATGAATGGTTGAAATTACCTGCAGAAGAGAAATGTCAACACAAGGTTTGTTGAGCTAAGTCTTTAAATCCCTAATCACTGCAAAAATACTATTATTAACAAATCATTAAGGCCAAAAAAAAAAAATGTGTGTTTACGGTCACCCGACCTACCCTAATTTTTGCTAGCGACCCTATGCATTTTTACACAGAATTCGGATAACCATTTTTGTTGTTTAACCAGCAGCAATGTTTTATTTATTCAAATGCTAGCTTTTTGTCGAAATTGAGAGCAAAGAAGGTAGAAAAACTGCATAATTCGTCATTTGACCGGAATTTTCGAAAATTAAATACCGGAATCGGATTCCGGAACCGGGAACGACTATTTCCGGTTTTGTCGATAATAAATATATAAAAAAAAAAAAAAAAATTAATCCCGACCGACTGACCTTAGATTTTTTTGACATGTGACAGTAAACACACATTTTTTTTTTTGGCCTAATCAGAATGGGAATATTTGGGAAAAGGATCAGTTCCTTGTATTACCTATACTTATATTCCATGTTGAAAGAAAAATAAATACCTTTAAACTCAGAAAATATTTATGATTATTTTATCTTTTATGTCATTTGTGACAACAGTGTGGGAAATAACTGCTCGCCAAATGCGAGTGTAAAATGATTTTGGTGAGTATTTCCATACATGTACTAGCCATTCTGGCAAGTTGGCATGTCTGGGCGAAATATGAAAATTTACTACTCGCCAGTTGATGTAACAAAATAAAGTCCGAAATCGATTATTGAATGTGATTCACTTGCGTGTTCCGATTAAATAGTACCGAAACATAAGTTTTTATTAGCTCACCTGACCCTTTGGGTCAGGTGAGCTATTGCCATCACTTGGCGTCCGTCGTACGTCGTAAACTTTTTCAAAAATCTTCTCATCTGAAAGTACTAGACCAATGGAAACCAAACTTGGTCTGAATCATCACTAGGGTGTCTAGTTTCAAAATTGTGTCCGGTGATGCCGTGCACCAACCAACATGGCCGCTGTTACTAAAAATAGAACATATGGTAAAATTACAGGTTTTTGGTAATAACTCAAAAACCGTTAATAATATCAAAAATCTGAAATGGGATAAAAATGATCAGCACATCAAGATCTACCTACCCTGCAATTTTGAAGTAAATCCCATTACCCATTTTGGAGTTATTGCCCTTTTTTCATCAAAATTTTCAAAATTTTTCATCCTTTATTTCAAAAACTATAAGAGACAGGTGGTAAGTTTGAAACTGCAAACATGTTCAACATGTCAAGATCTACATACCCTGCAATTTTGAAGTAAATCCCATTACCCATTTTGACCAATTATGCAAATTAGAAAAAAGGGGGGATGAAATTAAAAAAAAAATCTTCTATTCAGAAACCAGTGGGCCAATTGCAACCAAACTTTTGTGGAATGATCCTTGGATGGCCCCCTCCCAAAATTGTGTCCGGTGATCCAGACTTCCAACCAAGATGGCCGCCAAGCTAAAAATAGAATGAAATTTTGAACTGTACAAGCATAATGATGAGCTTTTTAACATATATTACTGGATTTTTTATGAACTTTGAACTTTTGCCTATTTTGACCGATTATGCAAATTAGAAAAAAGGGGGGATGAAATTAAAAAAAAATCTTCTCCTCTGGAACTACTGAGCCAATCTCAACCAAACTTTGCTGAAATGATTCTTGGGTGGTCCCCTTTCAAATTTGTGTCCGTCAGCGCCGTCCTGTATCCAAAATGGCCACCATTACTAAAAATAGAAATTTCTTCAAATGACCAAAACTGCTCTATTTTAAGCCAGAAAGTGCCCAAATTTGAACTGTATAAGCATAATGATGAGCTTTTTAACATATATAACTGGATTTTTTATAAACTTTGAACTTTTGCCTATTTTGACCGATTATGCAAATTAGAAAAAAGGGGGGATGAAATTAAAAAAAAATCTTCTCCTCTGAAACTACTGTGCCAATCTCAACCAAACTTTGCTGAAATAATCCTTGGGTGGTCCTCTTTCAAAATTGTGTCCGTCAGTGCTGTCCTGTATCCAAAATGACCACCATTACTAAAAATAGAAATTTCTTCAAATGGCCAAAACTGCTCTATTTTAAGCCAGAAAGTGCCCAAATTTGAACTGTATAAGCATAATGATGAACTTTTTAACATATATTACAGGATTTTTTATGAACTTTGAACTTTTGCCTATTTTGACCGATTATGCAAATCAGAAAAAAGGGGGGATGAAATTAAAAAAAAATCTTCTCCTCTGAAACTACTGAGCCAATCTCAACCAAACTTTGCTGAAATAATCCTTGGGTGGACCCCTTTCAAAATTGTGTCCGTCAGCGCCGTCCTGTATCCAAGATGGCCGCCATTACTAAAAATAGAAATTTCTTCAAATGGCCAAAACTGTTCTATTTTAAGCCAGAAAGTGCCCAAATTTGAACTGTATAAGCATAATCATGAGCTTTTTAACATATATTACGGAATTTTTTATGAACTTTGAACTTTTGCCTATTTTGACCGATTATGCAAATTAGAAAAAAGGGGGGATGAAATTAAAAAAAAATCTTCTCCTCTGAAACTACTGAGCCAATCTCAACCAAACTTTGCTGATATGATCCTTGGGTGGTCCCCTTTCAAAATTACGTCCGTCAGTGCCGTCCTGTATCCAAAATGGCCACCATTACTAAAAATAGAAATTTCTTCAAATGGCCAAAACTGCTCTATTTTAAGCCAGAAAGTGCCCAAATTTGAACTGTATAAGCATAATGATGAGCTTTTTAACATATATAACTGGATTTTTTATGAACTTTGAACTTTTGCCTATTTTGACCGATTATGCAAATTAGAAAAAGGGGGGATGAAATTAAAAAAAAATCTTCTCCTCTGAAACTACTGTGCCAATCTCAACCAAACTTTGCTGAAATAATCCTTGGGTGGTCCCCTTTCAAAATTACGTCCGTCAGTGCCGTCCTGTATCCAAAATGGCCACCATTACTAAAAATAGAAATTTCTTCAAATGGCCAAAACTGCTCTATTTTAAGCCAGAAAGTGCCCAAATTTGAAATGTATAAGCATAATGATGAGCTTTTTAACATATATTACGGGATTTTTTATGAACTTTGAACTTTTGCCTATTTTGACCGATTATGCAAATCAGAAAAAAGGGGGGATGAAATTAAAAAAAAATCTTCTCCTCTGAAACTACTGAGCCAATCTCAACCAAACTTTGCTGAAATAATCCTTGGGTGGACCCCTTTCAAAATTGTGTCCGTCAGCGCCGTCCTGTATCCAAGATGGCCACCATTACTAAAAATAGAAATTTCTTCAAATGGCCAAAACTGTTCTATTTTAAGCCAGAAAATGCCCAAATTTGAACTGTATAAGCATAATGATGAGCTTTTTTAACATACATTACGGGATTTTTTATGAACTTTGAACTTTTGCTTATTTTGACCAATTATGCAAATTAGAAAAAAGGGGGGATGAAATTAAAAAAAAATCTTCTCCTCTGAAACTACTGAGCCAATCTCAACCAAACTTTGCTGATATAATCCTTGGGTGGTCCCCTTTCAAATTTGTGTCCGTCAGCGCCGTCCTGTATCCAAGATGGCCGCCATGACTAAAAATAGAAATTTCTTCAAATGACCAAAACTGCTCTATTTTAAGCCAGAAAATGCCCAAATTTGAACTGTATAAGCATAATGATGAGCTTTTTAACATATATTACTGGATTTTTTATGAACTTTGAACTTTTGCCTATTTTGACCAATTATGCAAATTAGAAAAAAGGGGGGATGAAATTAAAAAAAAATCTTCTCCTCTGAAACTACTGAGCCAATCTCAACCAAACTTTGCTGATATGATTCTTGTGTGGTCCCCTTTCAAAATTGTGTCCATCAGCGCCGTCCTGTATCCAAGATGGCCGCCATGACTAAAAATAGAAATTTCTTCAAATGACCAAAACTGCTCTATTTTAAGCCAGAAAGTGCCCAAATTTGAACTGTATAAGCAAAATGATGAGCTTTTTAACATATATTACGGGATTTTTTATGAACTTTGAACTTTAGCCTATTTTGACCGATTATGCAAATTAGAAAAAAGGGGGGATGAAATTTAAAAAAAATCTTCTCCTCTGAAACTACTGAGCCAATCTCAACCAAACTTTGCTGAAATGATTCTTGGGTGGTCCTCTTCCAAAATTGTGTCCGGCATTTCAGAACACCGACCAAGGTGGCCGCCACAGCCGAACTTAATTTAACATAGGACCCTATGGGAAATTCCCATAAAAATCTTCTTGTCTGAAACCATTTGCTCAATAAGAACAAAATTTTGATGAAATAGTCATTGGATGGTTCTCTTCCAAAAATGTGTCCGGCGGTTCGGCCCTTCGATCAAGATGGCCCCCACAGCCGAACTTAGCTTAACATGGGACCCTATGGGAAATTCACATAAAAATCTTTTCCTCAGAAACCACTGGGCCAATTGCAACCAAACTTTTGTGGAATGATCCTTTGATGGCCCCCTTCCAAAATTGTGTCCGGTGATCCCGATTTCCAACCAAGATGGCCGCCAAGCTAAAAATAGAAAAAAGGGGGGTTGAAATTAAGAAAAAATCATCTCCTCTGAAACTACTGAGCCAATCTCAACCAAACTTCGCTGAAATGATCCTTGGGTGGTCCCCTTTCAAAATTGTGTCCGTCAGCGCCGTCCTGTATTCAAGATGGCCACCATTACTAAAAATAGAAATTTCTTCAAATGGCCAAAACTGTTCTATTTTAAGCCAGAAAGTGCCCAAATTTGAACTGTTTAAGCATAATGATGAGCTTTTTAACCTTTATTATGGGATTTTTTATGAACTATGAACTTTTGCCTATTTTGACCGATTATGCAAATTAGAAAAAAGGGGGGATGAAATTTAAAAAAAATCTTCTCCTCGGAAACTACTGAGCCAATCTCAACCAAACTTTGCTGAAATGATTCTTGGGTGGTCCTCTTCCAAAATTGTGTCCGGCATTTCAGAACACCGACCAAGATGGCCGCCACAGCCGAACTTAATTTAACATAGGACCCTATGGGAAATTCCCATAAAAATCTTCTTTTCTGAAACCATTTGCTCAATAAGAACAAAATTTTGATGAAATAGTCATTGGATGGTTCTCTTCCAAAAATGTGTCCGGCGGTTCGGCCCTTCGATCAATTTTTTTTTTAATTTTAATACTTTTCGTGTTATATTTCAAAAACTATAAGAGTTAGATGTTAAGTTTAAATTGCAAAAATGTGCACCATGTCGAGATCTACCTACCATGCAATTTTGAAGTAAATCCAATTACCCATTTTGGAGTTATTGCCCTTTTTTCATCAAAATTTTCTCAATTTTAATACTATCATCTTATATCTCAAAAACTATTAGAGATAGAGGTTAAGTTTAAACTGCAAAAATGTTCAGCATGTCAAGATCTACAAAAATTTTCCCACAGTTAAGAATGTGCGACAACTGTGTGAAGAGTTATTCCTCTTGAAATGCATTTTTAGTTCACCTGGACCGAAGGTCCAGGTGAACTATTGCCATCACTTGGCGTCTGTTGTCTGTTGTCTGTCGTCTGTAAACTTTTCACATTTCAAGCTTCTTCTCCGAAACCACTCGGCCGATTGGAACCAAACATAGCAGGAATGTTCCTTGGATGGTCCTCTACAAAGTTACTGTTTTTCGTTCCAGTCGGATATTCAATATGGCTGCCAGGGCCAATAATATGCTCTGATTGGCTGAAATTTCAAAGATCTTCTTCTCTGAAGCTAATGAACTGACTGAACCCAAACTAAATGAATGATCATTGGAATGTCCTTTACAAGTTACTGTTTTTTATGCCGATCGGAAATCCAAGATGGCCGCCATCGCAGGACATAGATTAACATTGGACCCTATGGGAAAATGTTCAAATGCCTTCTTCTCAGAAACTACAAATATGATTAAAGCCAAACTGTACATGAATGTTCATTGGATGGTCCTCTACAAACTTTACATTTTTTGTTCTGATATGAAATTCAAAATGGCGGCTACGGCATGACTTAGTTTAACATTGGACCCTATGGGAAAAATGTTTCAAAACGCTTCTTCTCTGAAACCACTTGGACAGTTGAAACCAAACTGCCCAGGAATGATCATTGGAAGGTCCTCTGTTTTTTATGCTGATCGGAAATCCAAGATGGCTGCCACCACAGGTCATAGTATTAACACAGGACCATATGGGGAAAATACAGAAATATATTCTTCTCTGAAGCTATTGCACTGATTGAACCTAAACTGTGCATCAATCATTGGAAGGTCCTTTACAAACTTTGTGTTTTTTATGTTGATCGTAATTCCAAGATGACTACCACTGCAGGACATAGTTTTTACATAGGACCAATTGGTTTTTTTTATAACCAGGTGAACGATACAGGCTCTTGAGAGCCTCTGGTTTTGTTGACTCACTGCTTTTGGTTACTCAAATAATCAAAGGGAAGCAACTCTATTACAAAATGTGAAGTAGGAAAAGCTAAATTTTGAGAATCATTGACATATATGTTTTTTTACAGCAATTTTGATAACTTACATTAAAGAGGGAACCCCTGCCCAAATTTTTTTGTAGAAGGGGTCTGCAATGACGAAGGCTACATTTGTTAATTTTTTTTACCGAAGTTATCAAGTTTTATTGACTGATGTTGTTATTATACCCAGGTGAGCTATACAGGCTCCTGGGAGCCTCTAGTTCAAATTGTCATTCGTTTTTTGTTGTGGACGCCATCACAGTTTTTTTTATGGAAACACTAAAAATTTGTGTGATTGTCCCGACCTTGGTTGTTATTTTCTTATCGTTTCTGATTAGAAATTGTGAATGAAATACCTTTGAAATACCCTTAAAACAGATGTTTTGTTATTTCAAACATGTAACCATGTCGTAGCCCAAATTTTAGTGGAAGTTAGTAATTATTTACTGAAATAATCGTACATCTTTGATCGGAAATGGTATACTTATTTTGTTAATATCATAAAAGTTCTAAATGTTGACCTTGGCAGCAAATTTGAATTAGGAATGAAACTAAATCCAACATGGAAATTTTTTAAAGTAATTTTAAGCCAAAAGGAAAACCTTCACCTGAAAAAGATGTTAACCCAAAGACAATGAGAAAATTTATCCCTAAATGGAAAATTTGTAGACATGATGATCAGTTTTGGCATGAACTTGACTGGTTTTCATTGTTATTGATCATTAGATCAACACTCGGCATGATAGAGGAAAGTAAAATTTAAATTAAAAATAAATACAGCAAAAAACACACCATAAATGATATAACAAGAAACACAACCCACATTTTCTGTCCAGAAATTAGATAATTCTTGTTTCATTGTAGAATTGGAAGGCAAGGCTGTCTGGATATGAAGAAGTAACAAAAACTTTTAATCAGCAGACTGACCCGAAATCTGCAGAATTTCAGCGTTATGCTGGACTAATGAAGAAGTTTGTCACTGATACTAATGCTGTAGCACAAGAAAAAGCACTGGATGCTGTTTTAGCATTTGTAGAAAATGCAGGAGTGGCACCAAGGTTTGTTATTGTCTATGATGTTGCAGGTTGTGATGCTTACAAATTTGGGAGGTACTTTAATTATATATAACAGAAATATGGAAAAAATCAATCCAAAATCACATAGTCATTATTTTTTACGGAGAACATAATAATAATAGTCTGAACAGTCGCGGGAGAGAGAAAAAATCAACATGACAACATATATTGAAATGCTTTAATAAGTTAAAAAAATAATATAACATTCATTTACATGTATGAAAATTTATTCTCAAAATGAATTGATTATCAATAAGATTTATTTGTGTGGTCGTTGGCTTTCCAGCGGACATTAAAGTCGTTGGTTACTGGCAAATTCTGAGAACCATGACCTGGATTAAATGATAATGTTTACCATATCCCATTCATTATGCATACTATTTGTAAATATAATTACTATACAAGCTTTCTATTGACTTAAAAAAGCTACATGTACATTTTTTATGTATATCAAAATGATCAAATGTTTGCTGTTGATATCCTAAGGGTTCAATTTTCAACCCAGGTGCATAAAAAGTAGTTAACCTACATGTATGTCTAAAATCTTATTTGATTTGATTTTTGGTGTTTAATGCCACTTTCAGCAATATATCAGCTATATCATGGCGACCAGTTTTAGTGGTGGAAGAAGCCGGAGTACTCGGAGAGAACCACCGACCACAGACAAGTAACTGGTAAACTTTATCACTTGGGGTTGCGAGTCGAGTGCACCCTTTTTTGTCATTTACAAAGCTGGACATGAACCCACACCGTATTGGTGATAGGCTTGTATGAGTTGTTAGGTAAATCCAATTACATAACTCATTGAGCCAACCGGGCCCCTAAAATCTTAATAGATATCAAACAGATACATAAATATATATTAATAAAATGATGTTTATAATCTCATAAAATTATAATTAATGTATTATAAAATATCCATGTGAAATCAAAGACATTTGATGTGACATTTTATAAATTTTCTTTGGATTGCTTCCCTTTAATAATCAATTTTCATTTGTACGAGTTTGAGCCCTGACTATATATTACTATTTATACCGTTGATTTTATATATATATATATAGTACAACTGTCTTTTAACAAAACTATTGCAGAATTTGTGCTGATGTTATCAGTGGTGTTATAGCCAAATGTTTAGGTGCTCCAAGACAAAAAACCAGAGACAAGGGAATAGAGATTGTTTTGTTGTTCATAGAAATAGAAAAGCCAGATATTGTACAGGTATGTTATAGAACAGACAACACATTTTTCATGGATTTGATTGATTTGATTTTTGGTGTTTTAACGTCACTTTCAGCAATATTTCAGCTATATCATGGCGACCAGTTTTAGTGATGGAAGAAGCCGGAGAGAACAACCAACCATGAGCTGGTAAACTTTATCACTTGCGGCTGCGAGTCAAGTACACCTTTTTGGGAAATTAAATGCCGGCCGCGAACCCACGCTGAATTGGTGATAGGCTTGTATGAGTTGTTAGGTAATCCAACTACTCGTTGAGCCACCCGGGCCCCATGTACAATTGAAAAGATTTAATACATGTATTTTATGAATATCGATTTTGATCTTCACTGAAGGTGTCCATCAAAAAGTTCAAAATCTGACACTTTTTGACTTTTATTTTTGCTAAAAAATGAAGGGGATGAAAGAGAATTAATGCACTAAACAGTAATCACAATATCTGGACTTTGGAAAGGTGATCATGGTTGCTTTGTACATCATTATTTGCCTGCAAATATGCACAAGCTTGTTTAAGAAAAATGTCAGAACAATTTATCTAATTTTCACTATGCCATTGAAATGTTTACAGAAAAAAATACCAAATTCAAGGTGAGTGAGTGAGTATTGTTTGACACCAACTCAGCAATTTTTCAGCTATATCATGGCATAATACAAGTTTTTGATGAGATAATGATGATAATGTCCGCTTTGTACTAGACCAACAAGCTGAATTGGATATTTATGGTGCTAGCTCACTGAAACAACAGTCTGCGAGTAGACATGTCGCTCCACTCGGACACATTATTCTCATTCCTAGCCCACCAGTCTTTGCTCTTACTCCTTAGTGCTGCATGCTTAGGGGAGAAGCAACAAATACCAATATTATAGTCTTTGGTTTCACCCGACTGGGGCTCAATCCAACAATCTAACTCACTCGAGGCGAGCACACTAACCATTACACCACCGAGGCTGTCCAAATTGAAGGTCATGATGGGATTATTGGACTGTTTTAAAAGACTTGGTCCTACAGCAACTGACAATTATAGTAGCTTGTCATAGAAATAATCATCTTAGATTACTGGCTTGGCCTTACAGCAACTGACAATATATAGTATCTTGTCATAGAAATAATCATCTTAGATTACTGGCTTGGTCCTACAGCAACTGACAATATATAGTAGCTTGTCATAGAAATAATCATCTTAGATTACTGGCTTGGTCCTACAGCAACTGACAATATATAGTAGCTTGTCATAGAAATAATCATCTTAGATTACTGGCTTGGTCCTACAGCAACTGACAATTATAGTAGCTTGTCATAGAAATAATCATCTTAGATTACTGGCTTGGTCCTACAGCAACTGACAATATATAGTGGCTTGTCATAGAAATAATCATCTTAGATTACTGGCTTGGTCCTACAACAACTGACAATATATAGTGGCTTGTCATAGAAATAATCATCTTAGATTACTGGCTTGGCCTTACAACAACTGACAATATATAGTGGCTTGTCATAGAAATAATCATCTTAGATTACTGGCTTGGTCTTACAGCAACTGACAATATATAGTGGCTTGTCATAGAAATAATCATCTTAGATTACTGGCTTGGTCTTACAACAACTGACAATATATAGTGGCTTGTCATAGAAATAATCATCTTAGATTACTGGCTTGGTCCTACAGCAACTGACAATATATAGTAGCTTGTCATAGAAATAATCATCTTAGATTACTGGCTTGGCCTTACAGCAACTGACAATTATAGTAGCTTGTCATAGAAATAATCATCTTAGATTACTGGCTTGGCCTTACAGCAACTGACAATTATAGTAGCTTGTCATAGAAATAATCATCTTAGATTACTAGCTTGGTCTTACAACAACTGACAATATATAGTGGCTTGTCATAGAAATAATCATCTTAGATTACTGGCTTGGTCTTACAGCAACTGCCAATTATAGTGGCTTGTCATGGAACTAATTATCTTAAGATTCCTGGCTTGGTCTTACAGCAACTGACAATTATAGTGGTTTGTCATGGAATTAATCATCTTGGATTACTGGCTTGGTCTTACAGCAACTGACAATTATAGTAGCTTGTCATAGAACTAATCTTAGATTACTGTATATTTTTTTCAGGAATGTTTGATACAAGGAACAGAGAACAAAAATCCCAAGATTGTTGTAGGTTCTATTCAGGCCTTGAGGACTGGTCTGCAGTAAGTATATATTACCTGGCCAATTGACATACATGTATTTTATGTTAAACATCAGACATCAACCTCAATATTAAACTTTGTTCAGCCAGTAATGTGTGATGAATGGGTCAGAAACAAAATCTGTTGCTAAAAATTATTTTTATTGCATTTAAAACCTCAGATTTTAAAGTTCAAAAATTGAATGACATTGTCAGAGTCTTGATAACAAAGTAGGTAGGAGGGTTAGGATTATGGTGTTTAATGCCACTTTCAACCATATTTCAGTTATATCGTGGCAGTTAGGTTTAGGAAGTGATGTCAATTAAGATATGTTTAGGTTAACATGTAGACAATAAACCACTCTGTTCCTCATAATAGTTCAAGCTGCTGTGATAACAATTAAACAAATCAAGGTTATATATACCGTATTTTACGGACGATAGGGCGATATTTTTTTTCCTCAACACGCTGGCTTCGACCTATCATCCACATCGACCTATACAAGGATGAAGTTAAAAAAATCTTGAATCCCTAAAAAAAAATCTTGATAAAAATGACGATTTTGTTTACAGTATACCTTGAATTTGCTGTAGGTTTTTTCTCTGAATAAGAAGACTGAAATCATCGATGTTCTTGGGGAATAAAAGTATACTAACAAGGGGTTCAATTCCGGGAAAAAAATGTTCAACATCCGAAAAAAATCAATAATATTCAATGATTGAAGTGTTAGCGAAAATCAGTTCAATATTGAATTGTATAATAAAATATATACTATAAAAATGTATGTTGTTGAAAAAAAATCACAGGGTGGATCGTTTTACAATATAAAATTATTGTCACAAAATATCTAAATATAGCTATATAGCTTTTCCATCTGACACGAGTATGCGCACGGGGTTGTAGTAAAAAATGGCGGTTGCATTACATCTCACAATAATTTGATTAAACGTGGAGTACAAGCTTTTTATACTAAATATACTGGAAAATAATTATCGATTTCGTTAAACTAGAATGTTTAACACTTGAATTGGTCAATTAGGAACAAATAAAATAATCACCATGAGATAATCAACACAGGTGAACATCAGTGGGCACTTAATTATCCTGATCAGCTGATTGAAAATTTACTGGACCGAGACGATCACATAATTTGTGTACTACTAATTAAACACAGTTTAAAGGTATGCCAATAAAACTGCACAAGGTGATACATTGTTTTGACAGCTTGATTATTTTATTGTATGAACATCCGTTTACCATCTATTGTGACACCCACAGATGGCCTGATTTGAATGTCATCGATGTCTGGCTTTACAAACCAGACTCCTCATAAAAAACAAGTTTAAAAACAAAATTTTATTTAATTTAATTTTCATAATTATTTCGTTTATGACACATAAGAATAGTATTCTTGAGTTAATACTTACATATACTTACCGAAGAACATCGTTATAGGACAAATGTTTACCGATGGTGATGTAAAAAAAAAAACACAAAAAAAGTTTGATGTGACGATACTTACCCAAGTTGTCATCGGCATCCTCGACCTATCTTAGTATTTCCCAAAAAATTTAGCTGAAAAGCAGCAATTCGACCTATCGTTCCCATCGACCTATTGTCCGTAAAATACGGTATGTAATGGAGAATACACTCCAACTGTAGATTCTTAAAAATAAGCAACGAGACCCATATTTTTAAGAGACTACATATTGGAGTGTATTCTCTTACATAATACTTTTCCATCTGCAAAAGGGTTTTCATTTTATATTTATACAATTTTAATGTGTAGGAAGCCAAATAAGATGACAATTATCACAAATTAAATGATAATTTTTTTATCAGCATACATAGTTTCGATTCTCATTTATATTTAGATATTTCCAGATCTCTTCCTCCCCCCCTCTATTTTTTAACTTGCCAAAAAAAACTTCTGTCATGTTGTTTAAATGATTGGATATTAGGTTTAAAAACTACAGTTTTAGTGAAATAGTAACAAAACCATGCAGGAAGTCTTCTTAACAATTTGTATTTATAAAAAAGTTCAAAATGACAGAAATAAAAATTTTAATCATAGGCAAAAGAAAGTTTTTTATTCAAAGGTAATTACATGGTTTATTATTATTATTTTTTTAATGAATTTTCTCTTTTCAGTGAATTTGGTTATAAAGTGATGCCAATTAAACCAGTGATGAAAATTTTACCAAATTTATTAGAAAATAGAGATAAAAATATTCGTGAGGAGACAAAGCAACTAGTCATAGAAATCTATAGATGGATTGGTAATGCTATTAAGCCACAGATGTCTCATTTTAAACCTGTACAGGTTAGTCACATATCATATTTTATTTAAGAACTGAATGCAGTTTTTTTAGCTCACCTGTGAGCTGTTGCCATCATCTGTTAGCTTTTTACATTGGAATCTTCTACTCTGAAACCACTAGGCCAAATGAACATAAACTTGGTAGGAAGCATCTATGGAAGGTCCTCTATAAAGATTGCTCATTTCGTCTTGATCCGTTAGCAAACATGGCTGCCATTAGGCAATTCTTGTTTCTGGTTGGTCAATTTCTAAAAATCTGAAACCGCTTTGCTCAATGAATGGAAACTTGGTAGGAAACATCTATGGAAGGTCCTCTATAAATATTAGTCATTTTGTCCCGATCCGTTAACAAACATGGTCGCCATATACAATTCTTGTTTCCGGTTGGTCAATTTCTTAAAATCTTCTCCTCTGAAACCGCTTGGCCAAATGAATCAAAACTTTGTAGGAAGCATCTATGGAACTTCCTCTATAAGGACTGCTCATGTTGTCCTGATCCGTTTATAAACAAGGCTGCCATAAACCATTCTTGTCACTGGTTGGTCAATTTCTGAAAATCTTCTCCTCTGCAAACCGCTAGGCCAAATGAAACGAAACTTTGTAGTGAGCATCTATTGAAGGTCCTCTATAAAGATTGCTAATTTCGTCCCGATCCATTAACAAACATGGCCGACATAGGCAATTATTTAATCTGGTTGGTCAATATCTAAAAAATCTCTGTATGTCTTGGCCAAAAGAAACGAAACTTGGTAGGAAGTATCTGTTGAAGGTCCACTATAAAGATTGCTCATATCATTCCGATCCATTTACAAACATGGCCACCATAGGCAGTTCTTGTTTCTTAATGGTCAATTTCTAAAAATCTTCTCCTCTAAACCCACTTGATTAAATAAAGCAATATTTTACAGGAAGCATCTATGGAAGGTCTTCTATAAGATTTCCTCATTTCACCCTGATTGGACAAAAAACATTGTCACCGTCCATGGGCAATTCTTGTTTCTGATTGGCTGAAATTTCAAAAATCTTCTCCTCTGAAACAAGGAGGCACAATGTATGGGCAGTTCTTGTTTGTGATTGACCGATTAAAAAAAAAATTCTCTAAAACTATTTGGCCAAATTAATTGAAATTGGTAGGAAGCACCTATGGAAGGTTCTGTATAAAGTTTCCTAAAGCAAAAATTGACAGGTGAGAAACACTAGCTCAGCCCACTCAGCCTCTCTAGTTTTTTTAAGAGTTTTCTTGGGGTGTAAAAGTGTTGGGCATGGTACATTTTGTATGAAGTGTGGTAGTGCTTTATATTAAATGGTATTGCAACCCAAGTACATTCTATTATTATAATAACATTTTACATCATTAACTATAACAACAAAATAAGTACATGTGTTTTATTTTCAACTGTTGTTATTGTGTGTCATAATTAGTTTGTCTTGTGTCGTCAGAAAATAGTTCTAGAAGTAGGCATGGTTACACGGTTTTTTATTTTATTGACTGATCAAGTTGCAATTCCTATGTCATGTGTCACCCTTTTCACCAATCAAATTGGGTGTTCTTAATAAATTGAAGGTAAACTATTATTGCTACATACTGTATAGGTATATAGGTCAAGAGGTTTTACTTTGATTGATTGATTGATTTTTGGTGTTTTAACGCCACTATTTCAGCTATATCATGGTGACCAGTTTCAGTGGTGGAGGAAGCCGGCGAGAACCACCGATCTTGGGCAAGCAACTGGTAAACTTTATCACTTGTGGCTGCAAGTCGAGTGCACCCTTTTTTGTAATTTACAAAGCCAGGCGCGAACCCACGTCGTATTGGTGATAGGCTTGTATGAGCTGTTAGGTCCAACGACCTAACTCATTGAGCCACCCGGGCCCCGGTTTTACTTTGAAGAGATCATTTCCTGACTGGATGAAATATAAAAAGTACATGTATATTGTACTTAAAACCACCGGTTAATTTCAGGTTAAAGTTATAAGGAATTGTCTTTAGATGTTCAGTATTGTGACCGCTATGAAGTGATTACTGACATTCCTGGAACATGATATTTCAACAGGTCTTGATCAAGAGCATCTATAATCATATGCCGACTAGGAATTCAGCACATGTTAAAATAGATGAGTAAATCACACATGATCTAAAATTGCTTTAAAAAAACAAATCGTTTTTGTTTTTATTTTTTTCCTTGCTTATTCTTATTAAAGTAATGTCATATAATATATGATGTATTTTTAACGTTTTGTTAAGGTGACTGAATTAGAGATAGAGTTTGAGAAGTTGGGAAATGAGAAAGCACAACAACAGAGATTTATGAGGTCACAACAGGATCTAAAGACTAAGATGGAGGAAGCTGCTGCAAATGCTGGAGATCAAGATGGTGATGGTAGGTATAAATTTAATACTCTGGTAACCATGGAGATTTATTATACTACATCTTTTTTACAGATGGTTGACAATCAAATGAACAATATTTTTGTTTATAATGCCACTTTCAACTATTGTTTTGTTATATTATGAAGATCAAGTCAAAATGTGGAAGGAACAGAATACCTTGGAAAAAATACAGTATGTGAAATATGTTACATTGTGCTGTATAAATAGAGATAAAAAGAGAACAAATAGAGTTATTCTATTTACTTTTATTGACAGATGAAGGTGAAGTAGAAGAGGAAGCAATAGATGCCTATGAACTGATGCCAGCTGTTGACATACTCAAACAATTACCTGCCGACTTCTATGATAAAATTGTAAGTTACCTGCTGATTTCAAAGATAAAATTGTGAGTTACCTGCTAATTTCTATAATAAAAAAAACCTCATCGGTGGCGTAATGGTTAGCGTGTTCGCCTCGAGTGTGGTAGATTGTAGGTTGGAACACCGGTCGGGTTTAACCAAAGACTAAGAAATTGGTATTTGTTGCTTCTATGCTAAGCACACAGCATTATGGTTAAAGAGCAAAGACTGGTTGGCTCGGAATCAGAATAATGTGTCTGAGTGGGGCCACATGTCTACCCGCGGACTGTTATTTCAGTTAGCTAGCACTATAAAAATCCAACTCAGCGTGTTGGTGTAGAACAAAGCAGACATCATCATCATCTCATTGAAAATTAACTTGTTCTTTCCATGATATAGCTGAAAAATTGCTGAATTGGCGTTAAACAACAAACACTCGCTCACTCACTCTATGATAAAATTGTAAGTTACCCGCCAATTTTTATGATAAAATGGTATGTTAACTTAATATTTCTACGATAAGTTACCTGCCAACTTCTACGATGAAATTGTAAGTTACCTATTGACCTCTATGATGAATTCATAAGTTACCGACTGACTTCTATGATGAATTCATAAGTTACCTACTGACTTCTATGATGAATTCATAAGTTACCTACTGATTTCTATGATGAATTCATAAGTTACCTACCAACTTCTATGATGAATTCATAAGTTACCTACTGACTTCTATGATGAATTCATAGGTTACCTACTGACTTCTATGATGAATTCATAAGTTACCTACTGACTTCTATGATGAATTCATTACCTACTGACTTCTATGATGAATTCATAAGTTACCTACTGACTTCTATGATGAATTCATAAGTTACCTACTGACTTCTATGATGAATTCATAAGTTACCTACCAACTTCTATGATGAATTCATAAGTTACCTACTGACTTCTATGATGAATTCATAAGTTACCTACTGACTTCTATGATGAATTCATAAGTTACCGACTGACTTCTATGATGAATTCATAAGTTACCTACTGACTTCTATGATGAATTCATAGGTTACCTACTGACTTCTATGATGAATTCATAAGTTACCTACTGACTTCTATGATGAATTCATAGGTTACCTACTGACTTCTATGATGAATTCATAAGTTACCTACTGACTTCTATGATGAATTCATAAGTTACCTACTGACTTCTATGATGAATTCATAGGTTACCTACTGACTTCTATGATGAATTCATAGGTTACCTACTGACTTCTATGATGAATTCATAAGTTACCTACCAACTTCTATGATGAATTCATAAGTTACCTACCAACTTCTATGATGAATTCATTACCTACTGACTTCTATGATGAATTCATAAGTTACCTACTGACTTCTATGATGAATTCATAAGTTACCTACTGACTTCTATGATGAATTCATAAGTTACCTACTGACTTCTATGATGAATTCATAAGTTACCTACTGACTTCTATGATGAATTCATAAGTTACCTACTGACTTCTATGATGAATTCATAGGTTACCTACCAACTTCTATGATGAATTCATAAGTTACCTACCAACTTCTATGATGAATTCATTACCTACCAACTTCTATGATGAATTCATAAGTTACCGACTGACTTCTATGATGAATTCATAAGTTACCTACTGACTTCTATGATGAATTCATAAGTTACCTACTGACTTCTATGATGAATTCATAAGTTACCTACTGACTTCTATGATGAATTCATAAGTTACCTACTGACTTCTATGATGAATTCATAAGTTACCTACCAACTTCTATGATGAATTCATAAGTTACCTACCAACTTCTATGATGAATTCATTACCTACCAACTTCTATGATGAATTCATAAGTTACCGACTGACTTCTATGATGAATTCATAAGTTACCTACTGACTTCTATGATGAATTCATAGGTTACCTACTGACTTCTATGATGAATTCATAAGTTACCGACTGACTTCTATGATGAATTCATAAGTTACCTACTGACTTCTATGATGAATTCATAAGTTACCTACTGACTTCTATGATGAATTCATAAGTTACCTACTGACTTCTATGATGAATTCATAAGTTACCTACTGACTTCTATGATGAATTCATAAGTTACCGACTGACTTCTATGATGAATTCATAAGTTTCCTACTGACTTCTATGATGAATTCATAAGTTACCTACTGACTTCTATGATGAATTCATAGGTTACCTACTGACTTCTATGATGAATTCATAAGTTACCTACTGACTTCTATGATGAATTCATAAGTTACCTACCAACTTCTATGATGAATTCATAAGTTACCTACCAACTTCTATGATGAATTCATTACCTACTGACTTCTATGATGAATTCATAGGTTACCTACCAACTTCTATGATGAATTCATAAGTTACCTACTGACTTCTATGATGAATTCATAAGTTACCTACCAACTTCTATGATGAATTCATAAGTTACCTACTGACTTCTATGATGAATTCATAAGTTACCTACTGACTTCTATGATGAATTCATAAGTTACCTACTGACTTCTATGATGAATTCATAAGTTACCTACCAACTTCTATGATGAATTCATAGGTTACCTACCAACTTCTATGATGAATTCATAAGTTACCTACTGACTTCTATGATGAATTCATAGGTTACCTACCAACTTCTATGATGAATTCATAGGTTACCTACCAACTTCTATGATGAATCCATAAGTTTTCTACTGACTTCTATGATGAATTCATAAGTTACCTACTGACTTCTATGATGAATTCATAAGTTACCTACTGACTTCTATGATGAATTCATAAGTTACCTACTGACTTCTATGATGAATTCATAAGTTACCTACCAACTTCTATGATGAATTCATAAGTTACCTACCAACTTCTATGGTGAATTCATAAGTTACCTACTGACTTCTATGATGAATTCATAAGTTAGCTACTGACTTCTATGATGAATTCATAATTACCTACTGACTTCTATGATGAATTCATTAGTTACCTACTGACTTCTATGATGAATTCATAAGTTACCTACCAACTTCTATGATGAATTCATAAGTTACCTACTGACTTCTGTGATGAATTCATAAGTTACCTACTGACTTCTATGATAAATTCATAAGTTATCTACTGACTTCTATGATGAATTCATAAGTTACCTACTGACTTCTATGATGAATTCATAAGTTACCTACTGACTTCTATGATAAATTCATAAGTTACCTACTGACTTCTATGATGAATTCATAAGTTACCTACTGACTTCTGTGATGAATTCATAAGTTACCTACTGACTTCTATGATGAATTCATAAGTTACCTACTGACTTCTATGATGAATTCATTACCTACTGATTTCTATGATGAATTCATAAGTTACCTACTGACTTCTATGATAAATTCATAAGTTACCTACTGACTTCTATGATGAATTCATTACCTACTGATTTCTATGATGAATTCATAAGTTACCTACTGACTTCTATGATAAATTCATAAGTTACCTACTGACTTCTATGATGAATTCATAAGTTACCTACTGACTTCTATGATGAATTCATAAGTTACCTACTGACTTCTATGATGAATTCATAACTTACCTACCAACTTCTATGATGAATTCATAAGTTACCTACTGACTTCTATGATGAATTCATAAGTTACCTACTGACTTCTATGATGAATTCATAAGTTACCTACTGATTTCTATGATGAATTCATAACTTACCTACCAACTTCTATGATGAATTCATAAGTTACCTACTGACTTCTATGATGAATTCATAAGTTACCTACTGACTTCTATGATGAATTCATTACCTACTGATTTCTATGATGAATTCATAAGTTACCTACTGACTTCTATGATGAATTCATAAGTTACCTACCGACTGCTATGATGAATTCATAAGTTACCTACCGACTTCTATGATGAATTCATAAGTTACCTACCGACTTCTATGATAAATTCATAACTTACCTACTGACTTCTATGATGAACTCATAAGTTACCTACCGACTTCTATGATGAATTCATAAGTTACCTACCGACTTCTATGATAAATTCATAACTTACCTACTGACTTCTATGATGAACTCATAAGTTACCTACCGACTGCTATGATGAATTCATAAGTTACCTACTTACTTCTATGATAATTTTACAACAGCTGTGTTTTAAAAATATACTGCCTGGCCCTGCTACCTTGAGTAGGAAAACCAAAATGTGACTACAAAATAAACATCAATTTATTTTTAGGAGGCAAAGAAGTGGCAGGAAAGAAAAGAGGGGTTGGATGCCTTGGCTAAGTTAGTAGAGAATCCTAAGCTGGAGAATGGTGAATATGGTGCTTTAGTCAAGTCTGTATCTAAGGTACTAAGTACAGAATAAACAGTTTTTTGTGAATTGACATTTTTAAGTATTATTATAAGTAATATCCCAGCTTTACTTCATTGTGTAATAGTTAAGAGTGCAGTAGATTGTAGGTTCAATCCTTGGTCAAATTGAAAATTGAAATTTGGTGTTTCTCTCTTAAGCACACAGTATATTCAGGAGTAAGAGAAAAGTCTGGTTGTTCTATAGTCAGGATAATGTGTTGGAGTGGAGCAACATTTCTACCTTGGACTGTTGTTTCAGAGTTAGTACTAAACAAATCCACCATTGTGTGTTGGTCTAGAGCATAACATTATCATCTCATCAAAAGAAACTTGTTCTCGTCCTGATATACATGTAGGTGAAAATTTACTCACTTGGCCTTAGACTAAGATCGCTCTCCCATTAAATTGTAGAATTCTTTTGATAGTCTAGTCTGTTTCTATGGTGTAGAAGATAGAAGTCTAGTCTGTTTCTGTGGTGTAGAAGATAGAAGTCTAGTCTGTTTCTGTGGTGTAGAAGATAGAAGTCTAGTCTGTTTCTGTGGTGTAGAAGATAGAAGTCTAGTCTGTTTCTGTGGTGTAGAAGATAGAAGTCTAGTCTGTTTCTGTGGTGTAGAAGATAGAAGTCTAGTCTGTTTCTGTGGTGTAGAAGATAGAAGTCTAGTCTGTTTCTGTGGTGTAGAAGATAGAAGTCTAGTCTGTTTCTATGGTGTAGAAGATAGAAGTCTAGTCTGTTTCTATGGTGTAGAAGATAGAAGTCTAGTCTGTTTCTATGGTATAGAAGATAGAAGTCTAGTCTGTTTCTATGGTGTAGAAGATAGAAGTCTAGTCTGTTTCTATGGTGTAGAAGATAGAAGTCTAGTCTGTTTCTGTGGTGTAGAAGATAGAAGTCTAGTCTGTTTCTGTGGTGTAGAAGATAGAAGTCTAGTCTGTTTCTATGGTGTAGAAGATAGAAGTCTAGTCTGTTTCTATGGTATAGAAGATAGAAGTCTAGTCTGTTTCTATGGTGTAGAAGATAGAAGTCTAGTCTGTTTCTATGGTGTAGAAGATAGAAGTCTAGTCTGTTTCTATGGTGTAGAAGATAGAAGTCTAGTCTGTTTCTGTGGTGTAGAAGATAGAAGTCTAGTCTGTTTCTATGGTATAGAAGATAGAAGTCTAGTCTGTTTCTATGGTGTAGAAGATAGAAGTCTAGTCTGTTTCTGTGGTGTAGAAGATAGAAGTCTAGTCTGTTTCTGTGGTGTAGAAGATAGAAGTCTAGTCTGTTTCTGTGGTGTAGAAGATAGAAGTCTAGTCTGTTTCTGTGGTGTAGAAGATAGAAGTCTAGTCTGTTTCTATGGTGTAGAAGATAGAAGTCTAGTCTGTTTCTGTGGTGTAGAAGATAGAAGTCTAGTCTGTTTCTATGGTGTAGAAGATAGAAGTCTAGTCTGTTTCTATGGTGTAGAAGATAGAAGTCTAGTCTGTTTCTGTGGTGTAGAAGATAGAAGTCTAGTCTGTTTCTGTGGTGTAGAAGATAGAAGTCTAGTCTGTTTCTATGGTGTAGAAGATAGAAGTCTAGTCTGTTTCTATGGTATAGAAGATAGAAGTCTAGTCTGTTTCTATGGTGTAGAAGATATAAGTCTAGTCTGTTTCTATGGTGTAGAAGATAGAAGTCTAGTCTGTTTCTATGGTGTAGAAGATAGAAGTCTAGTCTGTTTCTATGGTGTAGAAGATAGAAGTCTAGTCTGTTTCTGTGGTGTAGAAGATAGAAGTCTAGTCTGTTTCTGTGGTGTAGAAGATAGAAGTCTAGTCTGTTTCTGTGGTGTAGAAGATAGAAGTCTAGTCTGTTTCTGTGGTGTAGAAGATAGAAGTCTAGTCTGTTTCTATGGTGTAGAAGATAGAAGTCTAGTCTGTTTCTATGGTATAGAAGATAGAAGTCTAGTCTGTTTCTATGGTGTAGAAGATATAAGTCTAGTCTGTTTCTATGGTGTAGAAGATAGAAGTCTAGTCTGTTTCTGTGGTGTAGAAGATAGAAGTCTAGTCTGTTTCTATGGTGTAGAAGATAGAAGTCTAGTCTGTTTCTATGGTGTAGAAGATAGAAGTCTAGTCTGTTTCTGTGGTGTAGAAGATAGAAGTCTAGTCTGTTTCTATGGTGTAGAAGATAGAAGTCTAGTCTGTTTCTGTGGTGTAGAAGATAGAAGTCTAGTCTGTTTCTATGGTGTAGAAGATAGAAGTCTAGTCTGTTTCTGTGGTGTAGAAGATAGAAGTCTAGTCTGTTTCTGTGGTGTAGAAGATAGAAGTCTAGTCTGTTTCTGTGGTGTAGAAGATAGAAGTCTAGTCTGTTTCTATGGTGTAGAAGATAGAAGTCTAGTCTGTTTCTGTGGTGTAGAAGATAGAAGTCTAGTCTGTTTCTGTGGTGTAGAAGATAGAAGTCTAGTCTGTTTCTGTGGTGTAGAAGATAGAAGTCTAGTCTGTTTCTGTGGTGTAGAAGATAGAAGTCTAGTCTGTTTCTATGGTGTAGAAGATAGAAGTCTAGTCTGTTTCTATGGTGTAGAAGATAGAAGTCTAGTCTGTTTCTGTGGTGTAGAAGATAGAAGTCTAGTCTGTTTCTATGTTGTAGAAGATAGAAGTCTAGTCTGTTTCTATGGTGTAGAAGATAGAAGTCTAGTCTGTTTCTATGGTGTAGAAGATAGAAGTCTAGTCTGTTTCTATGGTGTAGAAGATAGAAGTCTAGTCTGTTTCTGTGGTGTAGAAGATAGAAGTCTAGTCTGTTTCTGTGGTGTAGAAGATAGAAGTCTAGTCTGTTTCTGTGGTGTAGAAGATAGAAGTCTAGTCTGTTTCTGTGGTGTAGAAGATAGAAGTCTAGTCTGTTTCTATGGTGTAGAAGATAGAAGTCTAGTCTGTTTCTGTGGTGTAGAAGATAGAAGTCTAGTCTGTTTCTGTGGTGTAGAAGATAGAAGTCTAGTCTGTTTCTGTGGTGTAGAAGATAGAAGTCTAGTCTGTTTCTGTGGTGTAGAAGATAGAAGTCTAGTCTGTTTCTGTGGTGTAGAAGATAGAAGTCTAGTCTGTTTCTGTGGTGTAGAAGATAGAAGTCTAGTCTGTTTCTGTGGTGTAGAAGATAGAAGTCTAGTCTGTTTCTGTGGTGTAGAAGATAGAAGTCTAGTCTGTTTCTATGGTGTAGAAGATAGAAGTCTAGTCTGTTTCTGTGGTGTAGAAGATAGAAGTCTAGTCTGTTTCTATGGTATAGAAGATAGAAGTCTAGTCTGTTTCTATGGTGTAGAAGATAGAAGTCTAGTCTGTTTCTGTGGTGTAGAAGATAGAAGTCTAGTCTGTTTCTGTGGTGTAGAAGATAGAAGTCTAGTCTGTTTCTGTGGTGTAGAAGATAGAAGTCTAGTCTGTTTCTGTGGTGTAGAAGATAGAAGTCTAGTCTGTTTCTGTGGTGTAGAAGATAGAAGTCTAGTCTGTTTCTATGGTGTAGAAGATAGAAGTCTAGTTTGTTTCTATGGTGTAGAAGATAGAAGTCTAGTCTGTTTCTGTGGTGTAGAAGATAGAAGTCTAGTCTGTTTCTGTGGTGTAGAAGATAGAAGTCTAGTCTGTTTCTATGGTGTAGAAGATAGAAGTCTAGTCTGTTTCTATGGTGTAGAAGATAGAAGTCTAGTCTGTTTCTGTGGTGTAGAAGATAGAAGTCTAGTCTGTTTCTGTGGTGTAGAAGATAGAAGTCTAGTCTGTTTCTGTGGTGTAGAAGATAGAAGTCTAGTCTGTTTCTATGGTGTAGAAGATAGAAGTCTAGTCTGTTTCTATGGTGTAGAAGATAGAAGTCTAGTCTGTTTCTATGGTGTAGAAGATAGAAGTCTAGTCTGTTTCTATGGTGTAGAAGATAGAGCAGCAAATACAGATGTGTTTTTACCAAAAACGTGTTAAATCTGATGTATTCAGATGACAGTAAAAACTATTGAGAGATAAAAATATGCATTACTTGATTGTTCTTGTCATACTAAAGCTGAAAATTATTAGAATATTATGACATTATAATATAAATAGCTTACACAATTCCCTTTTTGTAATGAGAAAATGGTAATACATTAAACATTAATATTTGTAGTACATGTTTTTAACATTACCAATGATTTTTAAGGTTGTTGCCAAAGATTCAAATGTAATTCTGGTTGGAATAGCAACTAAATGTTTGACAGGAATTGCTAGAGGACTGCGTAAAAAGTTTTCACCATTTGCTCTAAATGTAAGTAAATTACAAACTTCACAATCCCTTCACAGTACATTTCTTATGAATTTTACCTGTATTAACTGACCACCTGTCTTATGTAACCTTCTTTTCAAACATTCCCTTGTCAGGTCACACAAGACAGGTGTGACTAATTTATTTTTTATATTTAGACAAATTTGTAAAAGATGAATCTTAATATTACTGTAACAATCATGAAACATAACAAATCATTAAAGTTTTAGGACTTGCTTACTTACTGAAAAATGTGTAAATCTTGTTTAAAATATCAAATTTTGATATTGACAAACATCCTTGCATGTCAGGAGGATATTGTCTCCTTTTATTTCCATGAAGCCATAGTAAACATTGTTGGGAAATCCAAGGGTCGTGGAAATGATATCTATAGATAATACACAAAGAACTTGTCAACAAATTTACCAATGAAATTGTTTGAAAATTGTGAATGAATGGCTAGGTTGAAGAAAAAAATAGAAGAACTTGGTGAAATATATACATGTATTCTGACACTACAACATTCAAATGCTCACTTCAAAATATCTTTAAAGATGATTAAAGTTCAGTTTTCTTCTTTGATTTGTACATTCTAAATCCTTCATTCACACTAGTTTACAATTTGTTCTGTTCTTCTTATATGGAAAAGTATCCAATCAAATGTGTTGTTTACTTGTTCTTGTGACACATAGAGGATGATCAACTTCACACGTCATATGGTAGTAATTAGTAATTATCTTATAAACTACAGGGTATATACGACAACAAGTACAAGGATAATATGATATTTAATAACGATGGAGAATTAATGTAATCACATGGAAACTACTTCCACAGGTGAAATATGTATTACTGTATTGAATACACATGTGAAATATGTATTACTGTATTGAATACACAAGTGAAATATGTATTACTGTATTGAATACACAAGTGAAATATGTATTACTGTATTGAATACACAGGTGAAATATGTATTACTGTATTGAATACACAGGTGAAATATGTATTACTGTATTGAATACACAGGTGAAATATGTATTACTGTATTGAATACACAAGTGAAATATGTATTACTGTATTGAATACACAGGTGAAATATGTATTACTGTATTGAATACACAGGTGAAATATGTATTACTGTATTGAATACACAGGTGAAATATGTATTATTGTATAAAATTATATTTTGTGGAATAAAGGAAAGGTATTCAAAGAAAATTAATGACATTTGGCTCAAGTAACATAGTTAATTAACTTAACTTTGATTGATAAATTTGGAGTTCTCTTACAATAATGCCATATTATAAAATACTATGTTTTGATTACAGTGTATCCAGATGATACTCGACAAGTTTAAAGAGAAGAAACCTACTATAGTTACAGCCCTAAGGGAAGCTAGTGATGCCATTTATCCATCAGTATGTTTTTCTTTCAAACTTTCTTATACATTTATGATTTTGTATTGGGCAGAAAAAATTGAATGGATGACTTTTATATCACATAAATTCAGAGTATTTCAAAATGCAAAGAGAAACAAGACAAGAGAAACTTAAGGAAATCTTGGTGTTGGCCTCGGAGAGATGATGTCAGATTTAAACCAGTCACTCTGGTCTTGTTATCTTGACCTGCGGCTGTAAGGCAAATACATGTATAAACAAAGAGAAAACCAATCATATATTTACTTCAACACATCATTAAATTATTTATTATACCCCCCCGCAAACAAAGTTTGGGGGGGGTATATAGGAATCACCCTGTTCGTCTGTCCGTCCATGTACATTGTAAGCGCAACTCCTCCTAAGCGGCTTATTGGATTTTTATGAAACTTTACACATTTCAAGGGTTTCAAAGTGGGCCGGTACCCTGTACTTTTACCCGCCTGAGATCGTGTATAGTACCGGCAGAAATTACTGAACCCCCCAAAATTAGCGGTGGTCAAAACCACAAGTACGATGGTCGATAGGCTTGTGGAATATTTTTCATAAAAAATTAATGATCACGTCAATTGCTGAATTCTCGCATTCAAATCGAACAACTGCGTCACGACCAAGTTGATGGGATATTCCCTGTTTTAAAAATAACTTTACCTTAGAATCGTAAATAGCAGTTTGCGCATGCGGTAAATAGATATGTTTTCGCCCCAATATCTTTTCATCCTTGTGTAAAACTCGGACCGGAACAAAGCTGACATCATTTCAAAATAAAAAAATGACCGATTACAAATTATGTTCAAACACAATTTAGTGTAATCTCCAGTAATATAAGTATGATCATTATCTATTATGAATATATGACTACACAATATTTTGTGCGATTTTTTTTATCATTCTGGGGCGTACTGTCTTGTTGCTCAACTCCGTCCATATTGTTTAACTTCCGGTATAAAAATATAAAAACCTATGGCTAATTTATTTACATATTTTGACAGGGCCCTACCGCGGTTGTTCACTGAAATGAAAGTGTGCTGAAATTTTTTTTAAAAGGGGGTACGAGGAGATAAGGGATAGAAAATTACTAGAAATCTTGAAAAAGGACTGGACATGGCTCAAATACGAATTACATTGTAATGTCAAAACGCCGGCCCCCCTTTTTTTCCAAAATAGTTTAACTTTTGTGATTCAAATGTTAATAAATGTCTTCCCGCGAATCGTTTTTGTTCGAACATTTTTTTTGCACATAAGTCGTGAAAGTAACAATATATATTGTTTTTGTTTAATTATATTTGTATTTATCTATTAAAAAATTATAAATTTTGTTAAAGATTGATGATTGCAAATTAAATTTATATGTTTCATCAAGGACGTATTCTATATACGTCCTTGGTTTCATTAATTATGACACTTATATGTCTTGATCCTGCCAATGGTCTTTGATGAGTTTAATTACTGGTAGTAAAGTAAAAAAAAAAACACAAGCCAAGGTATTGTGAAAAAGAAAAGGACAAAGCCAACAAAAGAATTTTGAGAATGTTAACAATGGCTTGGTCAAGCCTAGCTGTGGAACCGTAGCTCTTTATGGTCCTTTTGGGTTTTTTTAAGATATGGCAGACTATGAATAATCTTGGCTGAAGTCTGTAAACTGAAATATTCAATAAAGAAATTGGGGGGAAAAATCCAGGCATTATGCATGGTCTTCACTCTTGGTGAAATCTGAACTCTAAAGTTAATGGGATTTTTCTTTCAAAAACACTTAATGTTTTGCAGTCTCTGAAGTACATTTTTTGGTCCACAAAATGCTAGATTTCAGGAGCTTCCGCCCCCTGGACCACTTACGGCCCTCAGCCTAATTTTTTAGGTACCTCCTAAAATTTAAGAAGTACCTCCTATTATAAAAAACTTTGAAACCCCTGCACATTTGTAGTACCGTATTTTACGGACTATAGGTCGATGGGGACGATAGGTCGAATTGCTGCTTTTCGGCAAAATTTTTGGGGAAATACTAAGATAGGTCGAAGCATTCCATAGGTCGAGGATGCCGATGACAACTTGGGTAAGTATCGTCACATCAAACTTTTTTTGTGGTTTTTTTTTTTACATCGGTAAACATTTGTCCTATAACGATGTTCTTCGGTAAGTATATGTAAGTATTAACTCAAGAATACTATTCTTACGTGTCATAAACGAAATAATTATGAAAATTAAGTAAAATAAAATTTTGTTTTTAAACTTGTTTTTTATGGGGAGTCTGGTTTGTAAAGCCAGACATCGATGACATTCAAATCAGGCCATCTGTGGGTGTCACAATAGATGGTAAACGGATGTTCATACAATAAAATAATCAAGCTGTCAAAACAATGTATCACCTTGTGCAGTTTTATTGACATACCTTTAAACTGTGTTTAATTAGTAGTACATAAATTATGTGATCGTCTCGGTCCAGTAAATTTTCAATCAGCTGATCAGGATAATTAAGTGCCCACTGATGTTCACCTGTGTTGATTATCTCATGGTGATTATTTTATTTGTTCCTAATTGACCAATTCAAGTGTAGAACATTCTAGTTTAACGAAATCGATAATTATTTTCCAGTATATTTAGTATAAAAAGCTTGTACTCCACGTGTATTCAAATTATTGTGAGATGTAATGCAACTGCCATTTTTTACTAAAACCCCGTGCTCATGCTCGTGGTAGATGGAAAACCTATATAGCTATATTTAGATATTTTGTGACAATAATTTTATATTGTAAAACGATCCACCCTGTGTTTTTTTTTCAACAACATACATTTTTTATAGTATATATTTTATTATACAATTCAATATTGAACTGATTTTCGCTAACACTTCAATCATTGAATATTATTGATTTTTTTTCGGATGTTGAACATTTTTTCCCCAGAATTGCACCCCTTGTTAGTATACTTTTATTCCCCAAGAACATCGCTGATTTCAGTCTTCTTATTCAGAAAAAAAACCTACAACAAATTCAAGGTATACTGTAAACAAAATCGTCATTTTTATCGAGATTTTTTTTTGGGGATTCCAGATTTTTTTAACTTCATCCTTGTATAGGTCGATGTGGACAATAGGTCGAAGCCAGCGTGTTGAGGAAAAAAAATATCGACCTATCGTCTATAAAATACGGTACACTACCTGCAGATGTGCATGAAGGAATATGGTTGCTGTCCAAAATTTAAAAGGGGAGATAATTCAACTTATACTTTCACGAAAAGAGTGGCATGTACCTTGTAAGCACTGCTTATTGAATTTTTATGAAACTTTACACAACCTGCAGATGTGCATGAAGGAATACGGTTGCTGTCTAAAATTTAGAAGGGGAGATAATTCAACTTATACTTTCACGAAAAGGGGGGTTGTGTACCTTGTAAGCACAACTCCTACTAAACTGCTAATTGAATTTTTATGAAGCTTTACACAGTTGTAGTACACAACCTGCAGATGTGCATGAAGGAATACCATTGCTGTCTAAAATTTAGAAGGGGAGATAATTCAACTTATACTTTCACGAAAAGGGGGGGTCATGTACCTTGTAAGCGCAACTCCTCCTAAACGGCTTATTGGAATTTTGTGAAACTTTACACAGTTGTAATACACTACCTGCAGATGTGCATGAAGGAATATGGTTGCTGTCCAAAATTTAAAAGGGGAGATAATTCAACTTATACTTTCACGAAAAGGGGGGCATGTACCTTGTAAGCACAACTCCTACTAAACTGCTTATTGAATTTTTATGAAACTTTACACAGTTGTAGTACACAACCTGCAGATGTGCATGAAGGAATACCGTTGCTGTCTAAAATTTGGAAGGGGAGATAATTCAGCTTATACTTTCACGAAAAGCGGGGGGTATCACTCAGTGAGGTCACTCACAGTTCTAGTTTCCTTTATTCTTTCGATATGTTTAATGGAAAAAAATACATGCTGAAAAAACATTGAAATATTCATGTTGAATTAAAGAGACAATCAAAAGAAAGGTTTGTTTGTTTGTTTGATGGTGTTTAATGCCACTTTCAACAATATTTCAGTTATATCGTGGCGGTGGAGGAATCTGGAGGACCCGGAGAAAAACACCGACCTGTCGCAAGTCACTGACAAACTTTATCACATAATGTTTTACACCTCGCCCTGATCGAGATTCGAACTCGCAACATCAGTGGTGATAAGCACCGATTGCATAGGTAGTTGTAAATCCAACTATCATACGATCACGGCCACGACGGCCCCTCAAAAGAAATGATATGAAAGACTTATTTTTATTTAGATACAGTTTGTCTACATAGAATCAAATGAATAATTAGATTGATAGAGCAGATGTAGACCTTGATTAGCTAATAGAAGATACAATATGGTTGTGATATTATATATATTTAGGACAGAATCTCCACCAATGTTTCACACTTAATTTAGAGAGATTCAGGGGATATAACTTCGTCAGTGTAATAAAGTATTTGCTGTATATTTTTCAGACAAATTTAGAAGTAATAGCAGAAGATTGTGTGGCAGCCTTAGATAACAAGAATCCAAACATTAAAGCAGAAACTGCATTGTTTTTAACTAGATGTCTCTCCAAAAGTACTACAGCGACACTTCCTAAGAAGTTACTTAAGTTATTCTGTACAGCTTTGGTCAAAGTAAATATTCATAGAAGATTAGACTAGGAATTGATTGAATGTTTAGTTGCTTAATACTCAGAATGAAAACAACATTATAGAAAAAATATACTGAAATAAGGGAGGAATAGACAAATAGAAGTTGAATAGTAGTATGGGTCGACAATATAAATTATCACAACAACACAAAGGACTCCTCCAGCAAAATATCAAACTCAGAAACACGAACTACTCCTCTGGCAAACTTTAACCTCCTAAAACAGGAATGCAAACTAGTCCTCTGGCAAACTTTAACCTCCTATAACAGAAAGACAAACTAGTCCACTGGCAAACTTTAACCTCCTACAACAGAAAGACAAGCTAGTCCTCTGGCAAACTTTAACCTCCTACAACAGAAAGATAAACTACTCCTCTGGCAAACTTTAACCTCCTACAACAGAAAGACAAACTAGTCCACTGGCAAACTTTAACCTCCTACAACAGAAAGACAAACTAGTCCTCTGGCAAACTTTAACCTCCTACAACAGAAAGACAAACTAGTACTCTGGCAAACTTTAACCTCCTACAACAAAAAGACAAACTACTCCTCTGGCAAACTTTAACCTCCTACAACAGAAAGATAAACTACTCCTCTGGCAAACTTTAACCTCCTAAAACAGAAAGACAAACTAGTCCTCTGGCAAACTTTAACCTCCTAAAACAGAAAGACAAACTACTCCTCTGGCAAACTTTAACCTCCTACAACAGAAAGACAAGCTAGTCCTCTGGCAAACTTTAACCTCCTACAACAGAAAGACAAGCTAGTCCTCTGGGCAAACTTTAACCTCCTACAACAGGAATGCAAACTAGTCCTCTGGGCAAACTTTAACCTCCTACAACAGAAAGACAAACTAGTCCTCTGGCAAACTTTAACCTCCTACAACAGAAAGACAAACTACTCCTCTGGGCAAACTTTAACCTCCTACAACAGAAAGACAAACTAGTCCTCTGGCAAACTTTAACCTCCTAAAACAGAAAGACAAACTACTCCTCTGGCAAACTTTAACCTCCTACAACAGGAATGCAAACTAGTCCTCTGGCAAACTTTAACCTCCTACAACAGAAAGACAAACTAGTCCTCTGGCAAACTTTAACTTCCTACAACAGAAAGACAAACTAGTCCTCTGACAAACTTTAACCTCCTACAACAGAAAGACAAACTAGTCCTCTGACAAACTTTAACCTCCTACAACAGAAAGACAAGCTAGTCCTCTGGCAAACTTTAACCTCCTACAACAGAAAGGCAAACTAGTCCTCTGGCAAACTTTAACCTCCTACAACAGAAAGACAAACTAGTCCTCTGGCAAACTTTAACCTCCTATAACTGAAAGATAAACTAGTACTCTGGCAAACTTTAACCTCCTACAACAGAAAGACAAACTAGTCCTCTGACAAACTTTAACCTCCTACAACAGAAAGACAAACTACTCCTCTGGCAAACTTTAACCTCCTACAACAGAAAGACAAACTACTCCTCTGGCAAACTTTAACCTCCTACAACTGAAAGATAAACTAGTACTCTGGCAAACTTTAACCTCCTACAACAGAAAGACAAACTAGTCCTCTGGCAAACTTTAACCTCCTACAACAGAAAGACAAACTAGTCCTCTGGCAAACTTTAACCTCCTACAACTGAAAGATAAACTAGTACTCTGGCAAACTTTAACCTCCTACAACAGAAAGACAAACTAGTCCTCTGGCAAACTTTAACCTCCTACAACAGAAAGACAAACTAGTCCTCTGGCAAACTTTAACCTCCTACAACTGAAAGATAAACTAGTACTCTGGCAAACTTTAACCTCCTACAACAGAAAGACAAACTAGTCCTCTGGCAAACTTTAACCTCCTACAACAGAAAGACAAACTAGTCCTCTGGCAAACTTTAACCTCCTACAACTGAAAGATAAACTAGTACTCTGGCAAACTTTAACCTCCTACAACAGAAAGACAAACTAGTCCTCTGGCAAACTTTAACCTCCTACAACAGAAAGATAAACTACTCCTCTGGCAAACTTTAACCTCCTAAAACAGAAAGACAAACTAGTCCTCTGGCAAACTTTAACCTCCTAAAACAGAAAGACAAACTACTCCTCTGGGCAAACTTTAACCTCCTACAACAGAAAGACAAGCTAGTCCTCTGGCAAACTTTAACCTCCTACAACAGAAAGACAAGCTAGTCCTCTGGGCAAACTTTAACCTCCTACAACAGGAATGCAAACTAGTCCTCTGGGCAAACTTTAACCTCCTACAACAGAAAGACAAACTAGTCCTCTGGCAAACTTTAACCTCCTACAACAGAAAGACAAACTACTCCTCTGGGCAAACTTTAACCTCCTACAACAGAAAGACAAACTAGTCCTCTGGCAAACTTTAACCTCCTAAAACAGAAAGACAAACTACTCCTCTGGCAAACTTTAACCTCCTACAACAGGAATGCAAACTAGTCCTCTGGCAAACTTTAACCTCCTACAACAGAAAGACAAACTAGTCCTCTGGCAAACTTTAACTTCCTACAACAGAAAGACAAACTAGTCCTCTGACAAACTTTAACCTCCTACAACAGAAAGACAAACTAGTCCTCTGACAAACTTTAACCTCCTACAACAGAAAGATAAACTACTCCTCTGGCAAACTTTAACCTCCTAAAACAGAAAGACAAACTAGTCCTCTGGCAAACTTTAACCTCCTAAAACAGAAAGACAAACTACTCCTCTGGCAAACTTTAACCTCCTACAACAGGAATGCAAACTAGTCCTCTGGGCAAACTTTAACCTCCTACAACAGAAAGACAAGCTAGTCCTCTGGCAAACTTTAACCTCCTACAACAGAAAGACAAACTACTCCTCTGGGCAAACTTTAACCTCCTACAACAGAAAGACAAACTATTCCTCTGGCAAACTTTAACCTCCTAAAACAGAAAGACAAACTACTCCTCTGGCAAACTTTAACCTCCTACAACAGGAATGCAAACTAGTCCTCTGGCAAACTTTAACCTCCTACAACAGAAAGACAAACTAGTCCTCTGGCAAACTTTAACTTCCTACAACAGAAAGACAAACTAGTCCTCTGGCAAACTTTAACCTCCTATAACAGAAAGACAAGCTAGTCCTCTGGCAAACTTTAACCTCCTAAACAGAAAGACAAACTACTCCTCTGGCAAACTTTAACCTCCTACAACAGGAATGCAAACTAGTCCTCTGGGCAAACTTTAACCTCCTACAACAGAAAGACAAGCTAGTCCTCTGGCAAACTTTAACCTCCTACAACAGAAAGACAAACTACTCCTCTGGGCAAACTTTAACCTCCTACAACAGAAAGACAAACTAGTCCTCTGGCAAACTTTAACCTCCTAAAACAGAAAGACAAACTAGTCCTCTGGCAAACTTTAACCTCCTACAACAGGAATGCAAACTAGTCCTCTGGCAAACTTTAACCTCCTACAACAGAAAGACAAACTAGTCCTCTGGCAAACTTTAACTTCCTACAACAGAAAGACAATCTAGTCCTCTGACAAACTTTAACCTCCTACAACAGAAAGACAAACTAGTCCTCTGACAAACTTTAACCTCCTACAACAAAAAGACAAACTACTCCTCTGGCAAACTTTAACCTCCTACAACAGGAATGCAAACTAGTCCTCTGGCAAACTTTAACTTCCTACAACAGAAAGACAAGCTAGTCCTCTGGCAAACTTTAACCTCCTACAACAGAAAGACAAACTACTCCTCTGGCAAACTTTAACCTCCTACAACAGAAAGACAAACTAGTCCTCTGGCAAACTTTAACCTCCTACAACAGAAAGACAAACTAGTCCTCTGGGCAAACTTTAACCTCCTACAACAGAAAGACAAACTAGTCCTCTGGCAAACTTTAACCTCCTACAACAGAAAGGCAAACTAGTCCTCTGGCAAACTTTAACCTCCTACAACAGAAAGACAAACTAGTCCTCTGGCAAACTTTAACCTCCTACAACAGAAAGACAAACTACTCCTCTGGCAAACTTTAACCTCCTACAACAAAAAGACAAGCTAGTCCACTGGCAAACTTTAACCTCCTAAAACAGAAAGACAAACTACTCCTCTGGCAAACTTTAACTTCCTACAACAGAAAGACAAACTACTCCTCTGTCAAACTTTAACCTCCTACAACAGAAAGACAAACTAGTCCTCTGGCAAACTTTAACCTCCTACAACAGAAAGACAAACTACTCCTCTGGCAAACTAACCTCCTACAACAGAAAGACAAACTAGTCCTCTGGCAAACTTTAACCTCCTAAAACAGAAAGACAAACTACTCCTCTGGCAAACTTTAACCTCCTACAACAGGAATGCAAACTAGTCCTCTGGGCAAACTTTAACCTCCTACAACAGAAAGACAAACTAGTCCTCTGGCAAACTTTAACCTCCTAAAACAGGAATGCAAACTAGTCCTCTGGCAAACTTTAACCTCCTACAACAAAAAGACAAACTACTCCTCTGACAAACTTTAACTTCCTACAACAGAAAGACAAACTAGTCCTCTGGGCAAACTTTAACCTCCTACAACAGAAAGACAAACTAGTCCTCTGGCAAACTTTAACCTCCTACAACAGAAAGACAAACTAGTACTCTGGCAAACTTTAACCTCCTACAACAGAAAGACAAGCTAGTCCTCTGGCAAACTTTAACTTCCTACAACAGAAAGACAAGCAAGTCCTCTGGCAAACTTTAACCTCCTACAACAGAAAGACAAGCTAGTCCTCTGGCAAACTTTAACCTCCTACAACAGAAAGATAAACTATTCCTCTGGCAAACTTTAAACTCCTAACACAGGAACACAACTATTCCTCTGGCAAACTTTAAACTCCTAACACAGGAACACAAACTATTCCTCTGGCAAACTTTAAACTCCTGACACAGGAACACAACTATTCCTCTGGCAAACTTTAAACTCCCGACACAGGAACACAACTATTCCTCTGGCAAACTTTAAACTCCTAACACAGGAACACAAACTATTCCTCTGGCAAACTTTAAACTCCTGACACAGGAACACAACTATTCCTCTGGCAAACTTTAAACTCCTGACACAGGAACACAAACTATTCCTCTGGCAAACTTTAAACTCCTGACACAGGAACACAACTATTCCTCTGGCAAACTTTAAACTCCTAACTCAGGAACACAACTATTCCTCTGGCAAACTTTAAACTCCTAACACAGGAACACAAACTATTCCTCTGGCAAACTTTAAACTCCTGACACAGGAACACAACTATTCCTCTGGCAAACTTTAAACTCCTGACACAGGAACACAACTATTCCTCTGGCAAACTTTAAACTCCTGACACAGGAACACAAACTATTCCTCTGGCAAACTTTAAACTCCTGACACAGGAACACAACTATTCCTCTGGCAAACTTTAAATTCCTGACACAGGAACACAACTATTCCTCTGGCAAACTTTAAACTCCTAACACAGGAACACAAACTATTCCTCTGGCAAACTTTAAACTCCTAACACAGGAACACAAACTATTCCTCTGGCAAACTTTAAACTCCTGACACAGGAACACAACTATTCCTCTGGCAAACTTTAAACTCCCGACACAGGAACACAACTATTCCTCTGGCAAACTTTAAACTCCTAACACAGGAACACAAACTATTCCTCTGGCAAACTTTAAACTCCTGACACAGGAACACAACTATTCCTCTGGCAAACTTTAAACTCCTGACACAGGAACACAAACTATTCCTCTGGCAAACTTTAAACTCCTGACACAGGAACACAACTATTCCTCTCGCAAACTTTAAACTCCTAACTCAGGAATACAACTATTCCTCTGGCAAACTTTAAACTCCTAACACAGGAACACAAACTATTCCTCTGGCAAACTTTAAACTCCTAACACAGGAACACAAACTATTCCTCTGGCAAACTTTAAACTCCTAAAAAAGAAAGACAAATTACTCCTCTGGCAAACTTTAAACTCCTGACACAGGAACACAAACTATTCCTCTGGCAAACTTTAAACTCCTGACACAGGAACACAACTATTCCTCTGGCAAACTTTAAACTCCTGACACAGGAACACAACTATTCCTCTGGCAAACTTTAAACTCCTGACACAGGAACACAAACTATTCCTCTGGCAAACTTTAAACTCCTGACACAGGAACACAACTATTCCTCTGGCAAACTTTAAACTCCTAAAAAAGAAAGACAAATTACTCTTCTGGCAAACTTTAAACTCCTACAACAGAAATATGAACTACTCCTCTGGCAAACATTAAATTTATTCTGGAATAGCTCTGATATGTAAAGTACACAACATGTAGTAATATACTGGTATTAAACAGTTTGTAAATACTTTTTCAGACAATAAAGGACACAGCCCCAGAGGTTAGGGAAGCATCATTTGCAGCTCTGGGTATGGCTATGAAAGTGGTTACAGAGAAACATGTGATGCCTTTTTTAGCTGACGTTGATAACTTAAAAATGCAAAAGGTAACACCTGTTTTTAAAGTATAGTTTTAAATCCTTTTTGTAATGTATGTATTGATGATTTGATTTGATTTTTGGTGTTTAATGCTACTTTCAGCAATATTTCAGCTACATCATGGCGACCAGCTTTAGTGGTGGAAGAAGCCGGAGAGAACCACCGACCATGGGCAAGCAACTGACTGGTAAACTTTATCACATGCGGCTGCAAGTCGAGTGCACCCTTTTTTGTAATTTGCAAAGCGGGGTACAAACCCATGCCGTATTGGTGATAGGCTGGTATGAGTTGTTAGGTAATCCAACTACCTAACTCATTGAGCCACCCGGGCCCTTGTATGTATTGGTGATTCAGATGAAAACAAATCTCTATAATAATAATTTTGCTTACATACTGTAGATTAATTGATTGATTTTTGTTTAACGTCCAGCGAGCAGCATTTCAGCTATATTCATGACAATCCTGGTGTAGAGTTTGAGTGTCAGTAGTAAAAAATGACCACAGGGAAAGTTGTCATTTTTGCCGATTTGCTTTTCATTAATGAATGGGAAAAGAGCCTTTAGAATATTGAACTAAAATTGATTGTCAATATAAAGTCACAAAACAGAATTAAATGTGGATTTCTTGTCTCTTCCACTGATAATTAATTCATGGGGGAACAAAAAAAATATTTTTGGTTAAAAAGTTTTATATGTAATGAATTTTTTTTAAACACTAATGAATTTAGAATATACATACATGTTTAATATATGAGGCCAATTGAGATTCCACTCAAAATGCATATTGACAGATAAAGGAGTCATGTGAAACCTCAGTGTTATTGAATGCTAAAGGAGAACCAAGAGCAGGTGGTGGAGCCAGTAAGTCCACTGCAACTAAAGCACCAGAACCTAAAGCTCCAGAAAAATCCAAGGCAGCTCCAGTTAAAGTATGTATTAACAAGTAAAATTAATACTGGTTCCAACAAAAACAAAGATATTCAGGAAACAAGTTCCTTGAAAATCAAGGAAAATAGAGTATTTAAAGACTATCTAGCAAACACAGGCTTTTGTTTTGTCCATAAGCTTCTAGGTATTTTTAATATTTAAAATTATATTAATACTGACAGAGTATGCTGTCAGAAGAGGACCAATAATTAATACATATATACAATAAAATGGTGAATGAAAAAGTTTGGGTTATAAATCAGTTGTGGAGTAGTAAAATAAGTTAATATTTGTACCGTATAGTATACAGTTGATCACACCAAGATATTGTTTGTACTATATTTGATCACACCAAGATAGTATTTGTACCATATAGTATAGAGTTGATCACACCAAGATAGTATTTGTACCATATAGTATAGAGTTGATCACACCAAGATAGTATTTGTACCATATAGCATAGAGTTGATCACACCAAGATAGTATCTGTACCATATAGTATAGAGTTGATCACACCAAGATAGTATTTGTACCATATAGTATAGAGTTGATCACACCAAGATAGTATTTGTACCATATAGTATAGAGTTGATCACACCAAGATAGTATTTGTACCATATAGTATAGAGTTGATCACACCAAGATAGTATTTGTACCATATAGCATAGAGTTGATCACACCAAGATAGTATCTGTACCATATAGCATAGAGTTGATCACACCAAGATAGTATCTGTACCATATAGTATAGAGTTGATCACACCAAGATAGTATTTGTACCATATAGTATAGAGTTGATCACACCAAGATAGTATTTGTACCATATAGTATAGAGTTGAACACAACAAATTTCATTCCATGTGTCTTAAGTGAACTGATGATCATTCTTTAACAACAAATCAATATCCAGAAAAACATTCCAGCAAAGATATAAATTATCTGTAAACCACCTCAAGTTTTACATTTAGCACAAGGCTCTTAGAAATATATAATGTGTCTTTTACAGATATATATTGTCAGTATAAAGGAAGCCTGTTGGTATACAACAAGAAGCTCTAGAATTATTAAAAACTTACATCAGTTAGTTGTTGATTGATATAACGTATCAATGTCTGGGAATTTGTGTTATATGCGAACGAAGCGAGCTCTTTATGGTAATAAATATGTACCTAGGTAATTTTGCTATTTTCAAATTTTGTTAAATCTCTTCTGACATACTGACAAGAATTTTTTTTTCTGCACACCGGAGATTCGCGAGCATTCATGGCCGTGCCTGTTTCATATTAATGTTAGGGTCTGTAGATACAATGGTTTTCTGGTGATAACTTAAGTTCTAGTCCATTGGTCGTTTAGTTGATAGTTTAAAATGCTTATATAAAAGTTTAGTTGTATTGTTGCTGTTACAGGATACAAAAAGACCAAAAACAGCTCCAGCAAAGTCAGTAAGTAGTCATTTTAGCTTTCATTGTTTATGTATATTTTCACTTTCTATCTTTCATCCAACAGGATAATTTATCAACTCAAGCAGCTGATTTCACGCCTAGTTTTATTACGGGAGTTTGTCTTCTTCATTTTTATCTTTTAATATTTTTGTTGGATCATATGTTTGATATAACCAGGATATTTTAAAGCCAAATTTCATTATTTTAGCATATGACTATCTCTTAAAAACTACTACCGTAATGACTTATGTATAATGTGCTAGATTTCACATAGATTCTTTACATATCATAAGCAAGAACAATGTTTTCACTCTTTTTTTTCAGGCCAGAAATCACTATTTGTCAACATATAAAGTTGTCAAATGTTTTTCATACTCTGAATTGTTTGGACACTAGCCTATTCCACAAAATCATTAAATGTGTCTGATCAATTTTAATTATTGAAGAATTAAGACTGTCTAGTGCAGTTATTTGGTAAATGTTTACCGTTGTTACGAAAATAAATCCAATACACTAAATATAGAAGTGTGACTAACCATGCATCAAATAATCAATAATGTTGCTGATAAGATTCAGTGTGTGTATGTTTAAAGGTGTTATAATGATTTAGTGTATAATTAAACTGTCAGACTGTGTTTACACAAGATTTTAACGATTGAAATAAAAAGAAAAGAAACAATAAAATGCATTTGTCAATTTTTATGTTAAGTCTGGAAGTTTGATTACTCCCAGGTGAAGTTTAATCCGATTAACAATATATTACAACATTACACATTGTAACAATCTCAGCTATGATTGGATGCTATTTCCTCACTAAAATTAATCGGGCATTGTTTGTAGTTCATTCATGATCATTAATTAGTTGGTCAATTTTAAAGATACAAAAAATTACTGATTGTCACTGCTCCTTGATGTATGTTACAACAGTATTTTCTACAACTCATCACAAGCTTAGCAATGTTCAACAATGTAATAATAAGTGATAATTGTTTGCTTTTCTTATATATCAGTATTTTCTATCATCTTATCTTAACATATCAATTGCATCAATTTATGATAAGATACAGAATTTAAATTTATATTTACGAATGTTGTACTAGATTTCGAATCCATTACACAACATCCGGAAAATAAAAAAAAATCATATTAAAATGCCTATAAAACCACATCTAATGTTTGTAAGCTCTATTTAAGATTAAAAGAGATGAATGGTTCTAAAATTCTCCCAGAAATGGAAACATGCTCCAAGGACTGAAAAAATATATACAATTAACATTTAATTCTTATATTTCCGACGACGATTTTTATTCAAAAGTCTATGCTTATTATAGACACAAACTAGTTTTTTTTTCTGGGGATGATCAATGCCAAAATGGGGTGCACATAATGGATGAATGGGCATTATGCAACCCTAATGATGGGTAGATGCTATTATATATATCTTTTTGTATAAAGCGGACGTTAAAAGCTTTTTTTTTTAACATAGTTTAATTAAAATTGTGCTATTAGTACATTTCTATTTTGGGGTATTTAAATGAATATTGAATATCACATGGTTTTTTTTTAGTTTGAAATTGTCCGAATTCAGTAACAAATATAAAATTAAAAGAAACAATCAGAGTAATATTAATTTATGTAAAACCGAATTTAAATATTTTTTATTATATTGTTTATTACAATTGTAACAAATTTGATTATGTGATTATCAGGATACAGTAATTTGGACTAATTAAATATTTCACACTTCCAGAAGAATTGGAGTTCAAGTTTGAAAAGGCAAATTGCACAGATTTATTATTACAGGACCATAAAAATAGCTCAAGAGAAATCAAGGTTTACTTAATTGGCAGGACTTATTATAGAGATCCATAGTGTTGGAGGCATCTGAGGTTAAACCTCCCAAGTTTGATTATGCAATTTTATTTTACACCAAGGAGCATCAATATGAAGATTTAATTGTGTACCAATGACTGCCCCCATGGTCTTGTATTCAAGTCCTGGGGATAAAATTTTAACATATGACAGGTAGAGAATGATTTACCAAAGGAGTGATAAAGACTTATGTAGTCTTTAGTATTATATGTTAAATTTGCACCTTTGATTCAATGACTAAAAGATATTTTGTGAAATTGACAATTTATATTGTGGTATTTTCAGACACAAAAGAAAGATGCCAAGGGCAAAGGAGGTGCAAAGAAGGGTGCAACAGCCCCTGGGGAAATCCCAACAGAGACTATTTTATCTGTAAGTTAACCATTTGTATGGTACATCTGATGTTGAAAAAGATCATATGTGACTGAAAAAAGTGGTAATAGGTAACAAAATAATTCAGGTAAGGAGGGGGGAGACAAAGATTCATTAGCAACCATCACTCGATGTATTTTAACATATGAGTCTTATCAGAAAATGTATTAAAAGTTTCTCCTAGATTCTCAAATTTATTTGAACACAAATTGTACATTAATGATTATGAAGTGATTCTGTACAAATTTGTTTTTTGTGTTGATTGAGTATTGAAAGATAGCCACAACCAAAGGACAAAATTTAACTCAGATCCCTATAAGAAAATGTATAAAACTTTTAACCTGAACTTGTAGACTTGAAGGCCTCCAATATACATGAATGATCTGTGGATGGTCATTTACAAAGTTAATGCATAAATATTTCTTTTTGTACAGTTAAACCTGAGTAAACTGATTTCATGTCCATACCGGTTGAATTTCCAAGTCCCAAAATTTGGCTATATCACATGTAATAAAATACTTAATAAACCAGATGTTGTCCATTCCGAATTCTGACCTTCATTTGTGATCCCAATACACTAATTACAGTTATAATTATCATGTCCAAACATGAAAAGCAAGGATTGTGGAAAGAGTGTACTATAAAAAATAAATAAAAATATCTTCTAGCAAAGATCGACATTTGTGCTGGTATCATTTCACATAGAAGATCTATCAATGTGTTTGACGCTGTCTGCTTGACAGAAAATGGCATGGTTTTGAAACGAAAGCTAGTACAATTATCAGTTGTTTTAATGAATACAATATAGTACATGTACTTGCATCTATACCACTTTCATATACACGCAGGGCCCTGGTGGCTCAATGAGTAAGGTAGTTGGATTACCTAACAACTCATACAAACCATACACCAATACTGCGTGGCTTTGCGCTCGGCTTTGTAAAGTACAAAAAAGGGTGCACTCAACTCGCATCCGCAAGTGATAAAGTTTACCAGTTGCTTGCCCATGGTCGTTGGTTCTCTCCGGGTACTCTGGCTTCTTCCACCACTAAAACTGGTTGCCATGATATAGCTGAAATATTGCTGAAAATGTCGTTAAACACAATAAATCAACAAATCAAAATCATTTTAAGGAATACAATATAGTACATGTACTTATATCTATACCACTTTCATATCTGCTTTCATATACACACAAGCCCAAAGTTTCACTTCCGAGTCATTTCCAAAACCTGTGTAAACCAGTCCACTGTCTAATATATATATATATATATATATATATATTTTATTTGGAAATCTACCCCTTTACAACGGGGGCAACCACTACCAGGGTAATAGTGGCTGCATCCATTAGATACAAAGTTATATTTACAAATGACACATATAAAAGCGAAAATATGTAGAATAAAATGTTCATTGTATGAAATTAATATTTCACTATAAGTAGACTATTAATTAGGCAATACATAAAAAGTATCCTATACATAAAACTACAAGAATCTACATAATGTATAAAACATGTCTTACAGTAAAATACAGACAATAGTTAAATACAAACATACATGATAAATAATACATATCTATAAAAACAATAGAAAAAAGAAACATGAGTTAAGTCATAAAACATTTGATTGTGCTAAAATAATTTTTTTTTTCATGGTATAGCTTCTTTAAAAGATTTCTTTCAATTACATCTAAATACATGCCTTCAATTTCATTTATATATGCCGGCCTATTTTTTTAGTCCCTACTACCCTAGGTGATCAGTTTACTCAGGGTTTACTGTATTATGTCTCTCAATGGTTTCTGTGCAATAAATTTGACAAACAGTATCATGTGAGATATTGTCATCACATTGTGTTCACTGTTATCCATGGACTTTTGCCATTTTAATCTTATTCTCTGAAACCACTACTGGGTCAATTTAAACCAAACTTGGAAGAAATGTTCATTTGATTGTCCTCTGTAAAGTTTATGATTTTTTTTTTTATCAATTGGAAATCCACCACAGGAAAAAAAGAGGATCAAAGGGGCCAAAATAGGGTGTTCCAGTATATATATGGATATAAGTAATTTATTGTTTACCTGTTTCCGATAATTTTTTTTAGCTCACCTTGCCAAAGGCAAGGTGAGCTTTTGCCATCACTTGGTATCCGTTAACTTTTCACATTTTAATCTTCTCCTCTGAAACCCCTCGGCCACATGAACTGAAACTTGGTAGGAAGCATCTATGGAAGGTCCTCTATAAAGATTGCACATTTCGTCCCGATCCATTAACAAACATGGCCACCACAGGCAATTCTTCGTTTCTGATTGGCTGATTTAAAAAAATCTTTTTCTCTGAAACCGCAAGGCCTAATGAACCGAAACTTGGTAGGAAGCATCTATGGAAGGTCCTCTGTAAAGATTGCTCATTTCGTCCCGATGCCACAGGCGACTCTTGTTTCTGATTGGCTGATTTTTAAAATTCTTCTTCTCTGAAACCGTTTGGCCAAATGAACCGAAACTTGGTAGGAAGCATCTATGGGCAGTCCTCTATAAATATTGCACATTTTGTCCTGATCCATTAACAAACATGGCCGCCACAGGCAATCCTTGTTTCTGATTGGCCAATTTTTTTAAATCTTCTCCTCTTTGGTAGAAGGCATCTATGGAAGGTCCTCTATAAAGATTGAATTTACAAAATTTGAGTCCATTTTTTTGGGGTGCAAAATGCTTATTGCAATGATTTATTTATAAGTCAATAAAGAAAATTACCTATTTTATTTAGAAAAAGGATTGATAGAAGCCCAGATTCCAAAATTTCACATATTTTGGAAGGTATTTAGAATTTTTATTTTTCATCCAATTTTGATGTTTTCTTTTGTCTTTGAATTGATTATGTTGAGAGCTTTTGGTAGTATGTTCAGATGATTGGATTATGTATGAACAATACAGGCTAAGGTAATCCTCAGGTTTGTTCTGTGTAAGGTACATGTATTACCACAATACTTTTATTCAACTTAAAATTTCTAATTTCAGGATGAAGCAGTTGAAGAGAAAGCTGCTGCTCTGTTTCCTGGGGATACACTCAAACAGTTAACCAGTTCTAACTGGAAGGACAGACTAGCTGCCATGGAAACAATCACACAGGTGTGCTATATTTAATTAGATAAAAGTGGATAGTATTATCAAATCACAAATGTACCAGTGAAAAAATCATTAGATTTTAAATATATACAGACTTCCAACTGCAGAGTGTATTAATATAATTTGAATATCAATTTATATATTTTTTGCTCACCTTGCCAAAGGCAATGTGAGCTTTTGCCATCACTTGGCATCCGTCGTTCGTTAACTTTTCACATTTTAATGTTCTCTTATGTAATTTCTCAGCCAAATGAACCGAAACTTGGTAGGAAGCATCTATGGAAGGTCGTCTATAAAGATTGCTCATTTCATCCCGATCCGTTAGCAAACATGGCCACCATAGGCAATTCTTGTTTCTGATTGGTCGATTTCTAAAAAAATCTTTTCCTCTGAAACCACTTGCCTAAATGAACCGAAACTTGGTAGGAAGCATCTATGGAAGGTCCTCTATAAAAGTTGCTCATTTTGTCCCGATCCATTAACAAACATGGCCGCCACAGGCAATTCTTGTTTCCGAGTGGTTGATTTCTAAAAAAAAAATTTACAACTACAGTTATTAAAAAGACCTGATTTAATATATTTCTAGTAGCACAAATAATCTTCTAGGCAAGGCTATTTTAACATAAATGTAGTTTTATAGAGTAAAGACATGTTTAAATGTACAGTTTTATATTCAATACATTTGATGTTGTAGAGTATGAAAGTATTGTCTAAAGATGAAATTCCTTGTCAAGTTGTCATCAGAACAGTAACAAAAAAACCAGGACTTAAAGATAACAATTTTCAGGTTAGTTTCTATATAGACAATATATATGCATTGTTGGCAGATATGTAATTTATTTGTACGAGCTTTAGAAATAGGAAGAAAAGCTAGGCTGTGGTGAACTTTTCCTGTTTTGAGGTGAGCAAAATCATTTTTATATATCCAGACAATATTGTATTTATACTACTATGTTTCTATGCAAAATTTGTTACTGTAGAACCTTGTTTTCTAGAACTTGTATAAGTCCTTCCTTTGGATAACTCAAATTAAACATTTGGTTAGTTCATAGTAGCTTTCAGCTGGATTTAACCTTGGTAACACAAATTAAAAATTCGGTTACAGCGTGTACAAGCAAACATTAGGAGTTGTTGTTTTGTAAACCAAGGGGTGTACGTTTTAAGCTCACCTGGCCTTTAGGCCATGTGAGCTATTGTCATCACTTTTCGTCCGTCGTCTGTCGTCCATCCGTCAACATTTCACATTTTAATCTTCTCCTCAGAAACCACAGGGCCAATTGCAACCAAACTTTGGTGGAATGGTCCTTGGATGGCCCCCTTCCAAAATTGTGTCCGGTGATCCCGACTTCCAACCAAGATGGCTGCCAAGCTAAAAATAGAAAAAAGAGGGGGGGTGGGGTGAAATTTTAATTGGCCATTGCTGCTTTAGTGTAAGTCAATGTTTAACTGCAGCTACATGGCAAGGGGTAGTTTAACATATATTCCGGGTTTTTTTGTGAAATTTTTCTTTCAGCCGATATATACCGATTATGCAAATTAGGCATATTTTGATAAGATAAGATCACATTTAAATCTTCTCCTCTGAAACCGCTGAACCAAGCCTGGCAGGGATGGTCCATGGGTGGGTCCCTTTCAAAATTGTGTACGACAGCCCCGCCCTCCATTCAAGATGGCTGCTGTTACTAAAAATATAAATTTCTTCAATTGTCCATTGCTGCTTTAGTATAAGTCAAAATGAGCTCAAATTTTAACTGCAGCTACATGGCAAGGAGTAGTTTAGCATATGTTCGGGGTTTTTGTTTGAAATTTTTCTTTCAGCCGATATATACCGATTATGCAAATTAGGCATATTTTGATAAAAGATCACATTTAAATTTTCTCCTCTGAAATCGCTGAACCAAATTAAACCAAACCTGGCAGGGATGGTCCCTGGGTGGGTTCCTTTCAAAATAGTGTCCAACAGCCCCGCCCTCCATTCAAGATGGCCGCTGTTACTAAAAATAGAAATTTCTTCAAATGGCCAAAACTGCTCTATTTTAAGCCAGAATGTTTTCACATTTGAACTGTATAAGCATAATGATGAGCTTTTCAGCAAGTATGACAGGATTTTTTATGAACTTTGAACTTTTGCCGATTTTGACCGATTATGCAAATTAGAAAAAAGGGGGGATGAAATTTAAAAAAAATCTTCTCCTCTGAAACTACTGAGCCAATCTCAACCAAACTTTGCTGAAATGATTCTTGGATGGCCCCCTTCCAAAATTGTGTCCGGTGATCCCGACTTCCAACCAAGATGGCCTTCAAGCTCAAAATAGAAAAAAGGGGGGATGAATTTTTAATTGTCCATTGCTGCTTTAGTGTAAGTCAAAATGAGCTGAAATTTTAACTGCAGCTACATGTCAAGAAGTAGTTTAGCATATATTCCGGGTTTCTTTCAGCCGATATATACCGATTATGCAAATTAGGCATATTTTGATAAAAGATCGCATTTAAATCTTCTCCTCTGAAACCGCTGAACCAAATTAAACCAAACCTGGCAGGGATGGTCCCTGGGTGGTTCCCTTTCAAAATTGTGTCCGACAGCCCCGCCCTCCATTCAAGATGGCTGCTGTTACTAAAAATAGAAATTTGTTCAATTGTCCATTGCTGCTTTAGTATAAGTCAAAATGAGCTCAAATTTTAACTGCAGCTACATGGCAAGGAGTAGTTTAGCATATGTTCGGGGTTTTTTTTTGAAATTTTTCTTTCAGCCGATTTATATCGATTATTCAAATTAGGCATATTTTGATAAAAGATCACATTTAAATCTTCTCCTCTGAAACCGCTGAACCAAATTTGTGTCTGGTGGTCCCGCCCACTGACCAAGATGGCTGCACAGCTGTACTTAGTTTAACATAGGACCCTATGGGAAATTCACATAAAAACCATCTTGTCTGGAACCAGTAGCTCGATTAAAACCAAACTTTGATGGAATAGTCATTGGATGGTCCTCTTCCAAAATGGTGTCCGGCAGTTGCGCTCTCCCGCCAAGATGGCCGCCACAGTGCAGTTGCGTTGTTATTGAAAGCAGCTTTGATCCAGGTGAGCGATTACAGGGTCCTGGGAGCCTCTGGTTTGTTTTGCGCGATTGCACTACAATCTATTAAATTAGAGTTACCTCCCTTTTATATTTTGCATGATTGCATTGCAATCTATTAAATTGGAGTTACCTCCCTTTTATATTTTGTGTGACTGCATGGCAATCTATTAAATTGGAGTTACCTCCCCTTTTTATTTTGCACGATTGCATTGCAATCTATGAAATTGGAGTTACCTCCCTTTTTATTTTGCGCAATTGCATTGCAATCTATTAAATTGGAGTTACCTCCCTTTTATATTTTGCGCGATTGCATTGCAATCTATTAAATTGGAGTTGCCTCCCTTTTTTTATTTTGCACGATTGCATTGCAATCTATTAATTTGGAGTTACCTCCCTTTTTATTTTGCGCAATTGCATTGCAATCTATTAAATTGGAGTTACTTCCCTTTTATATTTTGCGCGATTGCATTGCAATCTATTAATTTGGAGTTACCTCCCTTTTTAGCTCACCAGGCGATCGTTTCACTAATGGTTGTAAGTCGTAAACGTAGACGTAACTGTACTCAAGGGTTACGACCGTTTCACTAATAGTTAGGATTTACGACTTGCGATAAAAAGTGATCGCAAAGTTAAGAGTGGTGGTAGGTACTTGTAAGTCATAAATCGTAAACCTATTTTTGAAGAGAAGAATTGCTATCTGTATATTTTTAATATGAACATTGATCAAATGAAGCGAGCAATACATATTAGATGCACTCAACAATTTTTATATTTCGAGAGCCATAAAAAATCATTAAAACAGCTATGTACACATTATTGTTTGTTTCAGTTCCACATTTACAATATCAACATATTTTATTAACGAGGGTATTTAGAAGAAATTTCAAGAAATGAACGATATCGGGTACATGTACAAACAATGGCTAAAAAATATATTTAAGCACAAACAGAGGGCACATTACATTTGCATGTATTTGGGGATTAACAGGTATTCCACTTGCATGGAGAAAGAGCATTACAATTGTCTGTAAAATATACCTGAGAGTTTGTTTTTTTTACATTTGCGCGGATTGCCTGTTATTTAGAATATACATGTATTTAAGTTATTCATAACATTTTCTGCATTTTGCAGCATGACTGACGATGCAATATGGATTATTCACCACTTTCGTCAGCCTTTAAAATGAAAAAAAAAAAATATAAGAATAACATACAAATATATGAAATAAAAATTTAAAAAAGATTAATTTGTGAATTTGCAACATACATGTATAAAAGAAAGGAAAAAAAACAAGAATTTTGAAGGCAACAGATATTTCTACAGTCCAAATGTTAACATGGCATTGGTAGTTTTTATTGATTATATAACACTATGAATATAAATCAACAGTACATGTACATGTTAAGGTTTAATATCATAAGATGTGTATTTTTGTTGTTTTATGTGTTGATGAAGCATTATTTTATATGCGTGAATACTACTCTTAACAATTTTTTTCTAATAGCTTTGGTTTATTCATTTGAAAAATCACTTTAGAGTTTTAGAATTAGTTAAATATTAAAAATGTATTTTAACACATTTAAAATGTGATTATTAATGTAATCAGCTTCCGAGCAATTAATGTAATCAGCTGGTTTTGGCATTACTGTTTAGGCCCTTCAGGTTCTCAATCAGACATTGTTCTTTCGGTTTTTGATCTTCCAAATCTTTTGACTTTATCTGCACTGATGAGACATAAATTGTTGAAATGACCATTTACAGAATTTAAATTAACTGCAATCTTGGTCCTTTGTTAGTTTGCTTACCTTTGAATATAGTAGTAATCCGCTTTGTTTTCTTTTTCTCCAGTCTTTATTTTGTTTAGAATATTGTAGTATTTATCTCTTTTCCATATGGTTGATTTTGGATTAGACTCCAAAGTCTCACAAAGCTTGTTAGTAAATGTTTGCTCATTGGAGAGCACACTGCGTTCTTCTGCCATGACAATTTTTACAGAATGATAGAATTAATTCAGTTTTGAGTGAAGACAAACTCACCCTAAGTATATGTTAGAACATAGTAAAGTACTCTCGACAATAGAATTTTGCCTTACTTAATCATTAAGACCATGGATTTTCCCCATTGTTCTGACTGTCTACAGCTGGAAAATATTGCCTTGGGCCATCTGACAACAATATACAGTAGATTAAATGGTGTTAACTATTGTTGTGAAATGCCCCAAAGCATTATCAGCTGAATAAAAGATTAAATGTTGAATTAAATTTAATACTGTCAAGAAATAATAACTTTTATTAATAACATCTATATTTCCAAGCAATATCCCTTTCCATTCTTGAAAATCACCACTTTTTTAATTGCATTTCCAAATATCATTTTCTTACAATCTTTCTTATAAAAATTCAATATGATATAATGTATTGGACAAAACTGTGAATTTCTTTTATTTAAAGTATTAGTAACAACATTTAGGCAATTTATTGAAAATAGCTTAAAAAAAAATCAGGCATTCTATAGAATGATTAGATATTTTTAGGCATTCAATAGAATTCCTATTAATGTTAGGCATTCTATAGATTGCCTAAAATTACAGTCATTCTACAGAATGCCTGATTCTTTATTTCGCCTGTAACATATACAATGTATTTTTACCTCCACTATAGGAGATGTTACTTGTCGCAAGTCGTAAGTGAGTTTAGGACTAGTTTAGTGAAACCACGTATACGTGCACGTAAGGAAATCTTAAGAGTGATTTTAGACTTACGATTTACGATCACTTAAGTGAAACGGTCGCCTGGCCTTTAGTCCATGTGAGCTATTGTCATCACTTTTCGTCCGTCGTCCGTCCGTCAACATTTCACATATTAATCTTCTCCTCAGAAACCACTGGGCCAATTGCAACCAAACTTTGGTGGAATGGTCCTTGGATGGCCCCCTTCCAAAATTGTGTCCGACTTCCAACCAAGATGGCTGCCAAGCTAAAAATAGAAAAAAGGGGGGAATGAAATTTTAATTGTCCATTGCTGCTTTAGTATAAGTCAAAATGAGCTCAAATGTTAACTGCAGCTACATGGCAAGGAGTAGTTTAACATATATTCCGGGTTTTTCTGTGAAATTTTTCTTTCAGCTGATATATACCGATTATGCAAATTAGGCATATTTTGATAAAAGATCACATTTAAATCTTCTCCTTTGAAACCGCTGAACCAAATTAAACCAAACCTGGCAGGGATGTTCCCTGGGTGGGTTTCTTTCAAAATTGTGTCCAACAGCCCTGCCCTCCATTCAAGATGGCTGCTGTTACTAAAAATAGAAATTTCTTCAATTGTCCATTGCTGCTTTAGTATAAGTCAAAATGAGCTCAAATTTTAACTGCAGCTAAGGATGGTCCTTTTCTAAAATTGTGTCCGGCAGTCACGCTCTCCCACCAAGATGGCCACCACAGTGCAGTTGCGTTGTTATTGAAAGCAGCTTTGATCCAGGTGAGCGATTACAGGCTCCTGGGAGTCTCTGGTTTTAGGTTGTTTTTACCAGTCACAGAAAGAAAAGTGAATATGAACTATAAATAAAACGTAGAAAGGGACAATGTTATATACCACGGAACTCAGCAGAAAATGGGCTTTCATTTGGTATTTTTCTGGGTTCTCTGGAGCATCCTGGTTTTGCAAACACTTCAACATTTTGCTCATATTTTCTCATTTTGGGGGGTCGAGTCGAAATTATCATCAATTTCTGTCAAATGTGATACCTACCCTAACCTGACAGAACACAAATTATAGTATAATTGACGATTCTTCACAGTGAAATCCCCCGCATAATCATAAACTTCTTCTTTTAGGGTCTATGCATCGATATATTCGAACAGCCCCCCGCAAGTAAACATGAGTGTCCCCCCCCTAGATAAACATCCATCATCGATGCAAACTGTCAAAGTGTTTGCAAAACCAGGATGCTCCAGAGAACCCAGAAAAATACCAAATGAAAACCCATTTTCTGCTGAGTTCTGTGGTATATAACATTGTCCCTTTCTACGTTTTATTTATAGTTCATACTCACTTTTCTTTCTGCGACTTGTAAGAACAACCTAAAAAACTGTACACCCCTTGGTTTACAAAACAACCCCCCCCTAATGTTTGCTTGTACACAGTGGGTTAGTTCATAGTAGATTCAGCTTCATTTAACCTTGGTAACTCAAATACTGTGATATTTTGAATTAAGATATTGTCCCTTTTTCAAAATTGGACTAGGCACAAACGTACAGAAGGACTGGTATTAAATTAGTTTTACGAACATTCAAATTTCATTGACTTCACAAAGATTATTATTTTATTAAAATACAATCCCTCATATACAAGTACAAGTATGTAGAATATCTCTAACTTAGTGTCTTCAGAATCCGTGCAGTACTATCGTGACCATGATATTTTGGTAGTTGGAATATCGTCTACCTCTGCAGTCACTGAAGTTCAATTCCTGTTGTGGAGTTTACTTGGTACAACTTTATGTGATAAAAGTTTGGTAGTGACTTGTCTCAGTTTTTTTCCACCAATAAAAAAAGTGTCGTCAAACATTTATAATCCAATGCAGAGTCTGTATTTAATTACCTAAATTATTTTATATATTTGTAGGTTTTAAAGCTCCGCATAGAACTGATATCACTTCTTGCACAGAATGCCAAGTTTACAAAAGTTTCAACAGAATGTGTTTTGTCAGATTTAGTAGAAAAAATTGGGGATGTTAAGAATGGGAAATATGTTCAGGAGTGTTTGAGTTGTATTGCTGAAGCCACTGCTTTAGAATATGTTTGTAAAGAGGTAATTGTTTAATATGAAATGTTTCCATGTGCTGAACTATTATTTTTGACCTATATTTTTATATGACCGCAGACATTTTGCTGTCATATTATGTTATGGCACTGTCATCGTCGTCTGTCTGTAGACAGAATGATTTCCATGTTATAACTTATGATGTAGTTGACAGATACTTCTGAATTTTGAACGCAATTATCCTTGGCACTGATAAAGGTTGGTATTGAATCTGTTTTTTATACATGGAGAGCTTATTTTAAGATTGCTCATTTTGTCCTGATCCGTTAACAAACATGGCAGCCACAGGCAATTCTTGTTTCTGATTGGTCGATTTCTAAAAAATCTTCCACTCTGAAACCACTTGGCCAAATGAAACAAAACTTGGTAAGAAGCATCTATGGAAGGTCCTCTATAAAGGTTGCTAAAAACAGAATGAAAGGTGAGCAACACAGGCTCGGCCCACTGAGCCTCTAGTTTATGGGGGCATCATACGTATGTGTCCAATCAAAATAGCTATTGACCTTTTTCTGCTCCATTTTCACTGAGTAAAATGTATTAGTATAAATGTCATCCTTATATGTCATGTATGCTTGCATGTGTATAGATGTAACAATATAAGTTATTGTAATTTTAGGTTATACCACTTGCTTTTGAAAACAAGAACCCAAAGAATACAGCAGAGACATTGGTATGGTTGGCGCAAGCTGTAAAAGATTTTGGTTTGAAGTGAGTGATAACTGTAATGTTAATTACTGTATTAGTGGGTTTTTTCGCGGGAGGCAAATTTCGTAATATTCTTCCAAATTGATGGAATTTTTTTTAGCGGTATTTAATTTTCACGATCCTGAGTTTTAACCAAAATCAAAATTTAGCGGATTGACAGTTATATTAGAATAACATTATCTGAACTGTTTGACCAACAATTCAAAATAGGAAATGTTTTAAAATAAATTGAGTAAGAGCTTTTTGTATGCAATCGGTGGTATATTAGAATTGTATACATGTTCATTAATAGAACATTGCGTAAGGACATGTGCAATTAATATAATTTTAACATATATGTATTATTACAATACATTTACAAAAATTCAACACAAATAAGTCTCATTAACAGACTCTGAAACAAAATGTGATCAATTAATTAACACAAAAAATTGTCACCTTACGGGTAATTAAAAATCAGTGAATGGAAATAATATTATTAATTAGAAAAGGTGTGTTTACACAGCAACAACTATTCATGGTAATTAGTGTTTTAAAGATGAAAGGGAAATTAATTACATGTATAATAATTTACCTGTTACATTGTATTTGTCACCAAATACATTGTTTTCGGGAAGGATTTATTCTCCTTTGTTAGATATTTTAAAAGCGTCATTTCAACAATTTTAAGAATGGCAGTGACCATATAATTGTTAAATATTCATTATATACAGTCATACTAGGGGAGACAGATCTTGTACGATTATTTAAGAAAATAAAGATATTTATGTAGTAAAGGGCAGAAATTTACGCGGGTTCTTTTTTTCGCTGATCGATGACTCGCGAATAAAGCGAAAATTAGGTATCCGCAAAAAAAACCACTTATACGATATAATGATGGATACTTCCTAGGAAGGTGAAACTAGCTTTTCATTACTATACTGCTGTCTAGGAAGGTGAAACTAGTTGATTTAATAACTATACTGCTGCCTAGGAAGGGGACACTAGTTGATTTAATTACCATACTGCTTCCTAGGAAGGTGACACTAGTTGATTTAATTACCATACTGCTTCCTAGGAAGGTGACACGAGTTGATTTAATAACTATGGACTATAGGTATATCGTCACAAAATTGATTATGTGGTACACACATAAAAATGGTGTATAATTCGACCTAAATTTGGAATTTATGGACATTATTGATCTTTAGCTACTTCAAAACAGTAAGAGATTAGCATTATTTTTGCAGATTTGAACTAGAAAATATGTCTATATATGAAATCTTACCTGTACTTGGTCTGACACAATCCGTCCATAACAAAATATGCATCGGAATGCACCGGGTAAAAATTTTTAATTTCCAGAATACCTTTGATAGGGTTTGTGACGAGATTAGACTGGAAAAACACTGATATTTTTGTTGATTATATAGACTGAAGGACATTATTTGGCAGTGATAAATACACTTTTTGTCTTGACTTTTCAAACATTAAGCTGTTGTAACTGTTATGATTGTTACAATGCAAAATTTGGAGTCAAGATTTATCTCAATTATGTTCAACTTAAAATGTGGAAAAAAAAGAGATTTAAATTGATATTTGCTGCTTCTCTGCTAAACACACAGCATTAAGGAGTAAGAACGATGGGTAATGTGTCAGAGTGGAGCAACATTTTTACCTGCAGATTATTGTTTCACTATAAAAATCAAACTCAACGTTTTGGTCATTTGCAAATTGGACATAATATCTCATTGAAATGATATTTGTTCTCGCCATTATATAGCTCAAAATTGCTCACTTGGCATGAATTATCAATCACTCGCTCATATCACAGATAAATCTTTTTTTTTTTCAGATTGAGTATAAAACCATTGATAACATACATCAAGAAAGCTTTTTCAACCACTTTCCCAGTAAGTATTCATTATATTTAAAACTATTTCAGTTGAAATGATATTTATGTTTTGCTATAGCTTTTCTTCAATTAAGTTATAAAAACTTATCGTGAATTATAAAAGCATTTAGGAAGATGGATTCCTTGTTTATCTTATCAGCCATATTAATATTTATCAAATATGTTTAAATGTCTTATGAGTTGTGGTTTAGTATGCAATGCACTAGTTGAATATTTTGAGACCAGAGAAAAGTTAAAAGATACCAAAAGGGTAATAAGAAACTATAAATTGAAGGACAGACAAAATAATGGCCACAAGAAAAAAGACAATCAATGATGGACAATATACTACGCAGAAAACTAAAAATTGATAAACACGAACCCCACTAAAATCTGGACATGAGCTCTGATGTTCCGGAAGGGTAAGCAGTTTTTGCTTCACTTGTGGCACCCTTCGTGTTACTCTTGTTAAACATCCAATGAGAAGTCATAAAAGATAAAGAAGGATGGGACTATATTTATGACAAATGGCTCATATTATATGTGACCAAGATAATCCATGATAGTTAACCAAGTCATTATGCCGACCACAAAACTTTTGAGGTGATGACTTCAATTCGTCCCTTATTTCTGTATCTGATATGCTAGCAGCAGCCATCTATCAAGAAAATCATGATGGGGACCACAAGCTTTGGAATATTGTATCAGGTGAGAGATATATACTACATATGCAGCTATATAAAGGGAAAATTCACAATGGGAAAATTGCTTCCTTGTTACAGCAATATCAAGTTGTTTGTATTAAGCACAAGATTCTTCTAGTCTTCTTGTTTCATCCTAAATAGATTTGATTTTTGATTTTGATTTTTGGTGTTTAACGCCACTTTCAGCAATATTTCAGCTATATCATGGCGACCAGTTTTAGTGGTGGAAGAAGCCGGAGAGAACCACCGACCATGGGCAAGCAACTGGTAAACTTTATCACTTGCGGCTGCGAGTCGAGTGCAGCCTTTTTTGTAATTTACAAAGCCGGGTGCGAACCCACACCGTATTGGTGATAGGCTTGTATGAATTGTTAGGTAATCCAACTACCTAACTCATTGAGCCACCCAGGCCATGCCCTAAATAGACTGGCTCTGTATTGATTACAAAGCCTAATCATGATACAATCAAACATTCCCATTTGGTCACCTCTATTAAGCAGTAATCTGTATTAAATGGTCACCATTTTCTTGTTTTATCACATAGATGTCATATGAATTTAACTTCTTTTAAGAGGTCACCTGTCGTATAAGGCCACTTTTTCTTTGTCCCAAAGGGACCTCTTAATACAGGTGTGACTGCATGTATTTGTGTAGTAAATTATATCAATTTTTATTTCAGGCCGTGAGAACCTCTGCTATTGGTTTAACAGCTGTAATCTATATGTATATGGGTCAGCAACTTAGAATGTTCTTTGAGGATGAAAAACCAGCATTGTTACAGCAGATTGATGCAGAATTTGAAAAAGTAAGTTGTATTGATTCTGTTGTTGACAAAAACTAAATGTTACACTTACGAAAGAAGACCAGATTATTTTTGACTATTTAAATCTTGACAGTGACAAAAGATTAATTCCTGGATTAAAATAAATCAATGGATACTTTTTCATTGCAGCTTAATAAGAAAATTGTATCTTGTTAGGGTAAGTTGCTTTTGCATTGTATGAAGGGTGGCATCTACTTTTGAATATGGTGGGGGTACCAAAGGGTGGCATCTACTTTTGAATATGGTGGGGGTACCAAAGGGTGGCATCTACTTGTGAATATGGTGGGTGTACAAAAGGGTGGCATCTACTTTTGAATATGGTAGGTGTACAGAAGGGTGGCATAAACTTTTGAATATGGTGGGTGTACAGAAGGGTGGCATCTACTTTTGAATATGGTGGGTGTACAGAAGGGTGCCATCTACTTTTGAATGTGGTGGGGGTACAAAAGGGTGGCATCTACTTTTGAATGTGGTGGGTGTACAGAAGGGTGTCATCTACTTTTGAATGTGGTGGGTGTACAGAAGGGTGGCATCAACTTTTGAATGTGGTGGGTGTACAGAAGGGTGTCATCTACTTTTGAATGTGGTGGGTGTACAGAAGGGTGGCATCTACTTTTGAATGTGGTGGGGGTACAAAAGGGTGGCATCAACTTTTGAATGTGGTGGGTGTACAGAAGGGTGGCATCTACTTTTGAATGTGGTGGGTGTACAGAAGGGTGGCATCTACTTTTGAATGTGGTGGGTGTACAAAAGGGTGGCATCTACTTTTGAATGTGGTGGGTGTACAGAAGGGTGGCATCTACTTTTGAATGTGGTGGGTGTACAGAAGGGTGGCATCAACTTTTGAATGTGGTGGGTATACAGAAGGGTGGCATCTACTTTTGAATGTGGTGGGTGTACAGAAGGATGGCATCAACTTTTGAATGTGGTGGGGGTACAAAAGGGTGGCATCTACTTTTGAATATGGTAGGTGTACAGAAGGGTGGCATCAACTTTTGAATGGGGTGGGTGTACAGAAGGGTGGCATCAACTTTTGAATGTGATGGGTGTACAGAAGGATGGCATCAACTTTTGAATGTGGTGGGTGTACAGAAGGGTGGCATCTACTTTTGAATGTGGTGGATGTACAGAAGGGCGACATCAACTTTTGAATGTGGTGGGTGTACAGAAGGATGGCATCAACTTTTGAATGTGGTGGGTGTACAGAAGGGTGGCATCAACTTTTGAATATGGCACATTATCTCATGTATTTAGTTACTTGATTGACTTAAAATTTTAGTCATAGACAGATACAATACAAGTCTAGATTTGAGATATCAAGGGGTTGATTTTAATGAGAAAAAATTATCAACTATTTTTTTGCTCATTTTTTAACAAGAAAAACATCAAATAATTAAGATAAAAGTTTTCTAAATCTTTACTTTTATTTATTTATTTATTTTTATATACATGTATATTTTGAGGGGTCGTTGTAGCCATGATTGTATGGTTGTTGGATTTACAGCTACCTATGAAATCAGTGACTATCACCACTAAAGTTGTGAGATCAAATTCAGCTCATGGCAAGGTGCACTCGATACAACATTATGTGATAAAGTTGGTCAGTGACTTGTGACAGGTCGGTGGTTTTCTCCGGTAATCCAGTTTCCTCCACTAATAAAACTGACTGCCACAATATAACTGAAATATTGGTGAAAGTGGCATTAACCACCATAACATCAACTCCTGTATATTTTGAATTCAAGCCATGTGCTATTAGTGGGAGACCTCAGGTAATATTACTCCTACTTGACATGACTCGGTTTGTGCATCTCTAATGCTATCTACATTTTTGATGATTTAAGGTGAAGGGAGAGAAACCACCCCCTCCTACTCGTGGTGTTGTAGCTGCAGCAGAGGGGGCAGATGAAGAGGAAGAAGAAGATGCCCCCCAGGAGGAAGTCAATGTAGCTGATCTTATCCCAAGGAATGATATAGGGTATTTAAGATAGCATCTGTCAGACATTCATCTTATGTATAGATAAATATTGGCAATGTCAAGTGTAATAAAAAATAAAACTGATATTTCACCCGGTGCAAGGATTGACATAAACGTTCTTACCAACTTGTCCATTCGGACTAGTAACCTGAAGTTTTAGTTGTCCGAAAGCAGGTAATACTACTCCAGATTTTAATACTTAAAACAAGATAGTGATCATTTTTTAGCTTACCTTGCCAAAGGCAATGTGAGCTTTTGCCATCACTTGGCGTCTGTCGTCCGTTAACTTTTCAACTTTTTAATCTTCTCCTCTGAAACCCCTGAACCAAATGAACTGAAACTTGGTAGGAAGCATCTATGGCAGTTCCTCTATAAAGATTGCTCATTTCGTCCCGATCTGTTTACAAACATGGCCACCACAGGCAATTCTTATTTCTGATTGGTTGATTTCTAAAAAATCTTCTCCTCTGAAACCACTTTGCCAAATGAACCAAAACTTGGTAGGAAGCATCTATGGAAGGTTCTCTATAAAGATTGCTCATTTCGTCCCGATCCGTTAACAAACATGGCCACCACAGGCAATTCTTGTTTCTGATTGGTCGATTTCTAAAAAATCTTCTCCTCTGAAACAACTTGGCCAAATGAATTGAAATTTGGAAGGTCCTCTATCAAGATTGCTCATTTAGTTCCGATCCGTTAACAAACATGGCCACCACAGGCAATTCTTGTTTCTGATTGGTCAATTTCTAAAAAATTTTCTCCTCTGAAACCACTTTGCTAAATGAACCGAAACTTGGTAGGAAGCATCTATGGAAGGTCCTCTATAAAGATTGCTCATTTCGTCCAGATCCGTTAAAAAACATGACGCCACAGGCAATTCTTATTTCTGATTGGTTGATTTCTAAAAAATCTTCTCCTCTGAAACCGCTTTGCCAAATGAACCAAAACTTGGTAGGGGGCATCTATGGCAGGGTCCTCTATAAAGATTGCTCATTTTGTCCTGATCCGTTAACAAACATGGCTGCCACAGGAAATTCTGGTTTCTGATTGGTCGATTACTAAAAAATCTTCTCTAAAACTGCTTGGTCAAATGACCCGAAACTTGGTAGGAAGCATCCTCGGAAGGTCCTCTATAAAGATTGCTCATTTAGTTCCGATCCATTAACAAACATGGCCGCCACAGGCAATTCTTGTTTCTGATTGGTTGATTTCTTAAACGATTCTTCTCCTGAAACCGTGAGGCCAAATTAACCGAAACTTGGTAGGAAGCATCTATGGAAGGTTCTCTATAAAGATTGCTCATTTCGTCCCGATCCGATCAGAAACATGGCCTTCACAGGCAATTGTTGTTTCTGATTGGTTGATTTCTAAAAAATCTTCTTCTCTGAAACCGCTTGGCCTTATGAACCGAAACATGGTAGGAAGCATTCTTGGAAGGTCCTCTTTAGAAATTGCTAATTTAGTCCCGATCAGTTAACAAACATTGCCATCATATGTAATTCTTGTTTCTGGTTGGTCGATTTCTAAATAATCTTCTCCTGTGAAACTGAGTAGCCAATTGAACCGAAATTTGGTAGGAAGCACCTATGGAAAGTTCTGTATTAAGTTTCCTCAAAGCAGAATGAAAGGTGAGCGACACAGGCTCAGTCCACTGAGCCTCTAGTTTAAAAACAACTTCTGATTGGTCAATAAAAATACCCTATACTATATTTGAATAGGGGAAATCCACTGTCTTTGATGAAAAATAATTTCAAAAGACAACTTGCTACTGATGAATTTTATAACATTTTGTAAATTAAAGCGTTTTTATTTATTTTGTTCCCTTGTTCCATCGGACAAAAAACATGCATCATTCACTAGCCCAAGCCAAACTTTTATTTGTCTCGGGCGACCAGACTACAAGCCCTGCAGTGAAATAAAAATGTTTATTTCACAGTGTGACGTCGGGATACCAATGTCACAATATACAGTATTATAGAGTGTCCGACAATGAAAAACAAAGTCCCTTTTTAAAGGTCTTATTAATTACCACAAAACAAAAGTTAAAATCTTTGTAATGAAAATTATAACTACTATTGCTTTCTGAATATCGTAAATAAGTCACTCATAACAGAACATGGGCCCGGGTGGCTCAGTGAGTTAGGTAGTTGGATTACCTAACAACTCATACAAGCCTATGATCACCAATATGGCATGCATTCGCGCCCAGCTTTGTAAATTACAAAAAAGGGTGCACTCGACTCGCAGCCGTAAGTGAAGTTTACTAGTTGCTTACCCATGGTCAGTGGTTCTCTCTGAGTACTCCGGCTTTTTCCACCTCTAAAACGGGTTGCCATGATATAGCTGAAATATTGCTGAAAGTGGCGTTAAAACACCAAAAATCCACACACAAAAAATCATAACGAAACAACAACGGTAATTCACTTAACTGACATTCATAAATTACTGCGTTCTTCACCTACCATTGATTTATTTTCCATATTCGGATTACAAGAGTAGTTATAATCTGATCATTTCTAAAGGTAGTATTGGCTGTTTCTATGAATTTTAATGATCAAATTTGAATTAACACTTCTGTATTATATAATAATTTGTGAGTTAGTTGTTTATCTGACTTGACCATTATCCATGGTTGTATCTTGGTAATCATTTCCATCCATCATCTGTTAACTTTACTCATTGCAATCTTTTCTCCTTAGAAATTAAGGACCATTTTAAACAGAAAGTGTGTTAGAATAATACACAGTTCATGGAGACTCGCTTTTAAAAATAGAAAAGAAATTCATAGTAATGGTTGATTATCAGAATGGCCCAGAAAGTTTTCTTTAAATATTATATTATGACCACTTCTTATATACAATATGTAAAATAACATTTCTGATATGAACCAAAAGTTTGACACGATAACTTTTATTTTTATATATAGAGAAAAATTCAGTCCAGCTTTAATGGAGGAATTGTGTGATAAAAACTGGAAAATCCGAAAAGAAGCTCTTGAGAAAATAGCAGCAATACTGAATGAAGCCAAATTCATCACAGGAAACTTGGGTTCTCTTCCTGAAGGCATTAAAGTTAGACTTGCTGACAATAACAAAGTTTTAGTAAGTAGTTAATGGTTCTCTTCCTGAAGTCATTAAAGTTAGACTTGCTGACAACAAAGTTTTAGTAAGTAGTTAATGGTTCTCTTCCTGAAGTCATTAAAGTTAGACTTGCTGACAACAAAGTTTTAGTAAGTAGTTAATGGTTCTCTTCCTGAAGGCATTAAAGTTAGACTTGCTGACAATAACAAAGTTTTAGTAAGTAGTTAATGGTTCTCTTCCTGAAGTCATTAAAGTTAGACATGCTGACAATAACAAAGTTTTAGTAAGTAGTTAATGGTTCTCTTCCTGAAGTCATTAAAGTTAGACTTGCTGACAACAAAGTTTTAGTAAGTAGTTAATGGTTCTCTTCCTGAAGTCATTAAAGTTAGACTTGCTGACAATAACAAAGTTTTAGTAAGTAGTTAACGGTTCTCTTCCTGAAGTCATTAAAGTTAGACATGCTGACAACAAAGTTTTAGTAAGTAGTTAATGGTTCTCTTCCTGAAGTCATTAAAGTTAGACATGCTGACAACAAAGTTTTAGTAAGTAGTTAATGGTTCTCTTCCTGAAGTCATTAAAGTTAGACTTGCTGACAACAAAGTTTTAGTAAGTAGTTAATGGTTCTCTTCCTGAAGGCATTAAAGTTAGACTTGCTGACAATAACAAAGTTTTAGTAAGTAGTTAATGGTTCTCTTCCTGAAGTCATTAAAGTTAGACTTGCTGACAATAACAAAGTTTTAGTAAGTAGTTAATGGTTCTCTTCCTGAAGTCATTAAAGTTAGACTTGCTGACAACAAAGTTTTAGTAAGTAGTTAATGGTTCTCTTCCTGAAGTCATTAAAGTTAGACTTGCTGACAATAACAAAGTTTTAGTAAGTAGTTAATGGTTCTCTTCCTGAAGTCATTAAAGTTAGACTTGCTGACAATAACAAAGTTTTAGTAAGTAGTTAACGGTTCTCTTCCTGAAGTCATTAAAGTTAGACTTGCTGACAACAAAGTTTTAGTAAGTAGTTAATGGTTCTCTTCCTGAAGGCATTAAAGTTAGACTTGCTGACAATAACAAAGTTTTAGTAAGTAGTTAATGGTTCTCTTCCTGAAGTCATTAAAGTTAGACATGCTGACAATAACAAAGTTTTAGTAAGTAGTTAATGGTTCTCTTCCTGAAGTCATTAAAGTTAGACTTGCTGACAATAACAAAGTTTTAGTAAGTAGTTAATGGTTCTCTTCCTGAAGTCATTAAAGTTAGACTTGATGACAACAAAGTTTTAGTAAGTAGTTAATGGTTCTCTTCCTGAAGGCATTAAAGTTAGACTTGCTGACAATAACAAAGTTTTAGTAAGTAGTTAATGGTTCTCTTCCTGAAGTCATTAAAGTTAGACTTGCTGACAACAAAGTTTTAGTAAGTAGTTAATGGTTCTCTTCCTGAAGTCATTAAAGTTAGACTTGCTGACAATAACAAAGTTTTAGTAAGTAGTTAATGGTTCTCTTCCTGAAGGCATTAAAGTTAGACTTGCTGACAACAAAGTTTTAGTAAGTAGTTAATGGTTCTCTTCCTGAAGTCATTAAAGTTAGACTTGCTGACAATAACAAAGTTTTAGTAAGTAGTTAATGGTTCTCTTCCTGAAGTCATTAAAGTTAGACTTGATGACAACAAAGTTTTAGTAAGTAGTTAACGGTTCTCTTCCTGAAGTCATTAAAGTTAGACTTGCTGACAATAACAAAGTTTTAGTAAGTAGTTAATGGTTCTCTTCCTGAAGTCATTAAAGTTAGACTTGCTGACAACAAAGTTTTAGTAAGTAGTTAATGGTTCTCTTCCTGAAGTCATTAAAGTTAGACTTGCTGACAATAACAAAGTTTTAGTAAGTAGTTAATGGTTCTCTTCCTGAAGTCATTAAAGTTAGACTTGCTGACAACAAAGTTTTAGTAAGTAGTTAACGGTTCTCTTCCTGAAGTCATTAAAGTTAGACTTGCTGACAATAACAAAGTTTTAGTAAGTAGTTAATGGTTCTCTTCCTGAAGTCATTAAAGTTAGACTTGCTGACAACAAAGTTTTAGTAAGTAGTTAATGGTTCTCTTCCTGAAGGCATTAAAGTTAGACTTGCTGACAATAACAAAGTTTTAGTAAGTAGTTAATGGTTCTCTTCCTGAAGGCATTAAAGTTAGACTTGCTGACAATAACAAAGTTTTAGTAAGTAGTTAATGGTTCTCTTCCTGAAGTCATTAAAGTTAGACTTGCTGACAACAAAGTTTTAGTAAGTAGTTAATGGTTCTCTTCCTGAAGTCATTAAAGTTAGACTTGCTGACAATAACAAAGTTTTAGTAAGTAGTTAATGGTTCTTTTCCTGAAGACATTAATGTTAGACTTGCTGACAACAAAGTTTTAGTAAGTAGTTAATGGTTCTCTTCCTGAAGTCATTAAAGTTAGACTTGCTGACAATAACAAAGTTTTAGTAAGTAGTTAATGGTTCTCTTCCTGAAGGCATTAAAGTTAGACTTGCTGACAACAAAGTTTTAGTAAGTAGTTAATGGTTCTCTTCCTGAAGTCATTAAAGTTAGACTTGCTGACAATAACAAAGTTTTAGTAAGTAGTTAATGGTTCTCTTCCTGAAGTCATTAAAGTTAGACTTGCTGACAATAACAAAGTTTTAGTAAGTAGTTAATGGTTCTCTTCCTGAAGTCATTAAAGTTAGACATGCTGACAACAAAGTTTTAGTAAGTAGTTAACGGTTCTCTTCCTGAAGTCGTTAAAGTTAGACTTGCTGACAATAACAAAGTTTTAGTAAGTGGTTAATGGTTCTCTTCCTGAAGGCATTAAAGTTAGACATGCTGACAACAACAGTGTGGGAAACCATTTTTTAAAGTTATGGTGAGAGATCCCTCATTTGAACTCGCCATATTTTCCATAACACTAAGTGTCCAATTTTCCTCATATAGCCTAGGAAACACCCCATTCCCTTGTTCGCATCATGCATCAACCATTTTCTCCCTATTTTCCATTTAGGGATAAATTTTCTCACTGTCTTTTGGCTAACATCTTTTTCAGGTGAAGGATTTCCTTTTGGCTTAGAATTACTTTATAAAAAAAAATTCATGTTGGGTTTAGTTTCATTCCTAATTCAAATTTGCCGCCAAGTTCAACATTTAGAACTTTTAGGATATTAACAAAATAAGCGTACCATTTCCGATCAATGATGTACGATTATTTCAGTAAATAATGAGCAACTTCCGCTAAAATTTGGGCTACGACATGGTAACATGTTTGAAATAACAAAACATCTGTTTTTAAGGGTACAATCGCGTAAGTTTTTAGTGTTTCCATAAAAACTGTGATGGCGTCCACAACAAAAAACGAGTGACAATTTGAATAAAAACTTATGTTTCGGTACTATTTTATCGGAACACGCAAGTAAATCACATTCAATCAATCCATTCAATCGATTTTGGACTATTTATTTTGTTACATCAACTGTCGAGCAGTAAATTATCATATTTCGCACAGACATGCCTACTCGCCAGAATGGCTAGTACTTGGATAGAAATACTCGCTAAAATCATTTTACACTCGCATTTGGCGAGTTGGCGAGCGGTAGTTTCCCACACTGCAACAAAGTTTTAGTAAGTAGTTAATGGTTCTCTTCCTGAAGTCATTAAAGTTAGACTTGCTGACAACAAAGTTTCAGTAAGTAGTTAATGGTTCTCTTCCTGAAGTCATTAAAGTTAGACTTGCTGACAACAAAGTTTTAGTAAGTAGTTAATGGTTCTCTTCCTGAAGTCATTAAAGTTAGACTTGCTGACAATAACAAAGTTTTAGTAAGTAGTTAATGGTTCTCTTCCTGAAGTCATTAAAGTTAGACTTGCTGACAATAACAAAGTTTTAGTAAGTAGTTAATGGTTCTCTTCCTGAAGTCATTAAAGTTAGACTTGCTGACAATAACAAAGTTTTAGTAAGTAGTTAATGGTTCTCTTCCTGAAGGCATTAAAGTTAGACTTGCTGACAACAAAGTTTTAGTAAGTAGTTAATGGTTCTCTTCCTGAAGACATTAAAGTTAGACTTGCTGACAATAACAAAGTTTTAGTAAGTAGTTAATGGTTCTCTTCCTGAAGTCATTAAAGTTAGACTTGCTGACAATAACAAAGTTTTAGTAAGTAGTTAATGGTTCTCTTCCTGAAGTCATTAAAGTTAGACTTGCTGACAATAACAAAGTTTTAGTAAGTAGTTAATGGTTCTCTTCCTGAAGTCATTAAAGTTAGACTTGCTGACAATAACAAAGTTTTAGTAAGTAGTTAACGGTTCTCTTCCTGAAGTCATTAAAGTTAGACTTGCTGACAATAACAAAGTTTTAGTAAGTAGTTAATGGTTCTCTTCCTGAAGTCATTAAAGTTAGACATGCTGACAATAACAAAGTTTTAGTAAGTAGTTAATGGTTCTCTTCCTGAAGTCATTAAAGTTAGACTTGCTGACAATAACAAAGTTTTAGTAAGTAGTTAATGGTTCTCTTCCTGAAGTCATTAAAGTTAGACTTGCTGACAACAAAGTTTTAGTAAGTAGTTAATGGTTCTCTTCCTGAAGTCATTAAAGTTAGACTTGCTGACAATAACAAAGTTTTAGTAAGTAGTTAATGGTTCTCTTCCTGAAGGCATTAAAGTTAGACATGCTGACAATAACAAAGTTTTAGTAAGTAGTTAATGGTTCTCTTCCTGAAGTCATTAAAGTTAGACTTGCTGACAACAAAGTTTTAGTAAGTAGTTAATGGTTCTCTTCCTGAAGTCATTAAAGTTAGACTTGCTGACAACAAAGTTTTAGTAAGTAGTTAATGGTTCTCTTCCTGAAGGCATTAAAGTTAGACTTGCTGACAATAACAAAGTTTTAGTAAGTAGTTAATGGTTCTCTTCCTGAAGTCATTAAAGTTAGACATGCTGACAATAACAAAGTTTTAGTAAGTAGTTAATGGTTCTCTTCCTGAAGTCATTAAAGTTAGACTTGCTGACAACAAAGTTTTAGTAAGTAGTTAATGGTTCTCTTCCTGAAGTCATTAAAGTTAGACTTGCTGACAATAACAAAGTTTTAGTAAGTAGTTAATGGTTCTCTTCCTGAAGACATTAAAGTTAGACTTGCTGACAACAAAGTTTTAGTAAGTAGTTAATGGTTCTCTTCCTGAAGTCATTAAAGTTAGACTTGCTGACAATAACAAAGTTTTAGTAAGTAGTTAATGGTTCTCTTCCTGAAGTCATTAAAGTTAGACATGCTGACAACAAAGTTTTAGTAAGTGGTTAATGGTTCTCTTCCTGAAGGCATTAAAGTTAGACATGCTGACAACAACAGTGTGGGAAACCATTTTTTAAAGTTATGGTGAGAGATCCCTCATTTGAACTCGCCATATTTTCCATAACACTAAGTGTCCAATTTTCCTCATATAGCCTAGGAAACACCCCATTCCCTTGTTTGCATCATGCATCAACCATTTTCTCCCTATTTTCCATTTAGGGATAAATTTTCTCACTGTCTTTTGGCTAACATCTTTTTCAGGTGAAGGATTTCCTTTTGGCTTAGAATTACTTTATAAAAAAAAATTCATGTTGGGTTTAGTTTCATTCCTAATTCAAATTTGCCGCCAAGTTCAACATTTAGAACTTTTAGGATATTAACAAAATAAGCGTACCATTTCCGATCAATGATGTACGATTATTTCAGTAAATAATGAGCAACTTCCGCTAAAATTTGGGCTACGACATGGTAACATGTTTGAAATAACAAAACATCTGTTTTTAAGGGTACAATCGCGTAAGTTTTTAGTGTTTCCATAAAAACTGTGATGGCGTCCGCAACAAAAAACGAGTGACAATTTGAATAAAAACTTATGTTTCGGTACTATTTTATCGGAACACGCAAGTAAATCACATTCAATCAATCCATTCAATCGATTTTGGACTATTTATTTTGTTACATCAACTGTCGAGCAGTAAATTATCATATTTCGCACAGACATGCCTACTCGCCAGAATGGCTAGTACTTGGATAGAAATACTCGCTAAAATCATTTTACACTCGCATTTGGCGAGTTGGCGAGCGGTAGTTTCCCACACTGCAACAAAGTTTTAGTAAGTAGTTAATGGTTCTCTTCCTGAAGTCATTAAAGTTAGACTTGCTGACAATAACAAAGTTTTAGTAAGTAGTTAATGGTTCTCTTCCTGAAGGCATTAAAGTTAGACTTGCTGACAACAAAGTTTTAGTAAGTAGTTAATGGTTCTCTTCCTGAAGTCATTAAAGTTAGACTTGCTGACAATAACAAAGTTTTAGTAAGTAGTTAATGGTTCTCTTCCTGAAGGCATTAAAGTTAGACATGCTGACAATAACAAAGTTTTAGTAAGTAGTTAATGGTTCTCTTCCTGAAGTCATTAAAGTTAGACTTGCTGACAACAAAGTTTTAGTAAGTAGTTAATGGTTCTCTTCCTGAAGTCATTAAAGTTAGACTTGCTGACAACAAAGTTTTAGTAAGTAGTTAATGGTTCTCTTCCTGAAGGCATTAAAGTTAGACATGCTGACAATAACAAAGTTTTAGTAAGTAGTTAATGGTTCTCTTCCTGAAGTCATTAAAGTTAGACTTGCTGACAACAAAGTTTTAGTAAGTAGTTAATGGTTCTCTTCCTGAAGTCATTAAAGTTAGACTTGCTGACAACAAAGTTTTAGTAAGTAGTTAATGGTTCTCTTCCTGAAGGCATTAAAGTTAGACTTGCTGACAATAACAAAGTTTTAGTAAGTAGTTAATGGTTCTCTTCCTGAAGTCATTAAAGTTAGACATGCTGACAATAACAAAGTTTTAGTAAGTAGTTAATGGTTCTCTTCCTGAAGTCATTAAAGTTAGACTTGCTGACAACAAAGTTTTAGTAAGTAGTTAATGGTTCTCTTCCTGAAGTCATTAAAGTTAGACTTGCTGACAATAACAAAGTTTTAGTAAGTAGTTAATGGTTCTCTTCCTGAAGACATTAAAGTTAGACTTGCTGACAACAAAGTTTTAGTAAGTAGTTAATGGTTCTCTTCCTGAAGTCATTAAAGTTAGACTTGCTGACAATAACAAAGTTTTAGTAAGTAGTTAATGGTTCTCTTCCTGAAGTCATTAAAGTTAGACATGCTGACAACAAAGTTTTAGTAAGTGGTTAATGGTTCTCTTCCTGAAGGCATTAAAGTTAGACATGCTGACAACAACAGTGTGGGAAACCATTTTTTAAAGTTATGGTGAGAGATCCCTCATTTGAACTCGCCATATTTTCCATAACACTAAGTGTCCAATTTTCCTCATATAGCCTAGGAAACACCCCATTCCCTTGTTTGCATCATGCATCAACCATTTTCTCCCTATTTTCCATTTAGGGATAAATTTTCTCACTGTCTTTTGGCTAACATCTTTTTCAGGTGAAGGATTTCCTTTTGGCTTAGAATTACTTTATAAAAAAAAATTCATGTTGGGTTTAGTTTCATTCCTAATTCAAATTTGCCGCCAAGTTCAACATTTAGAACTTTTAGGATATTAACAAAATAAGCGTACCATTTCCGATCAATGATGTACGATTATTTCAGTAAATAATGAGCAACTTCCGCTAAAATTTGGGCTACGACATGGTAACATGTTTGAAATAACAAAACATCTGTTTTTAAGGGTACAATCGCGTAAGTTTTTAGTGTTTCCATAAAAACTGTGATGGCGTCCGCAACAAAAAACGAGTGACAATTTGAATAAAAACTTATGTTTCGGTACTATTTTATCGGAACACGCAAGTAAATCACATTCAATCAATCCATTCAATCGATTTTGGACTATTTATTTTGTTACATCAACTGTCGAGCAGTAAATTATCATATTTCGCACAGACATGCCTACTCGCCAGAATGGCTAGTACTTGGATAGAAATACTCGCTAAAATCATTTTACACTCGCATTTGGCGAGTTGGCGAGCGGTAGTTTCCCACACTGCAACAAAGTTTTAGTAAGTAGTTAATGGTTCTCTTCCTGAAGTCATTAAAGTTAGACTTGCTGACAATAACAAAGTTTTAGTAAGTAGTTAATGGTTCTCTTCCTGAAGGCATTAAAGTTAGACTTGCTGACAACAAAGTTTTAGTAAGTAGTTAATGGTTCTCTTCCTGAAGTCATTAAAGTTAGACTTGCTGACAATAACAAAGTTTTAGTAAGTAGTTAATGGTTCTCTTCCTGAAGGCATTAAAGTTAGACATGCTGACAATAACAAAGTTTTAGTAAGTAGTTAATGGTTCTCTTCCTGAAGTCATTAAAGTTAGACTTGCTGACAACAAAGTTTTAGTAAGTAGTTAATGGTTCTCTTCCTGAAGTCATTAAAGTTAGACTTGCTGACAACAAAGTTTTAGTAAGTAGTTAATGGTTCTCTTCCTGAAGGCATTAAAGTTAGACATGCTGACAATAACAAAGTTTTAGTAAGTAGTTAATGGTTCTCTTCCTGAAGTCATTAAAGTTAGACTTGCTGACAACAAAGTTTTAGTAAGTAGTTAATGGTTCTCTTCCTGAAGTCATTAAAGTTAGACTTGCTGACAACAAAGTTTTAGTAAGTAGTTAATGGTTCTCTTCCTGAAGGCATTAAAGTTAGACTTGCTGACAATAACAAAGTTTTAGTAAGTAGTTAATGGTTCTCTTCCTGAAGTCATTAAAGTTAGACATGCTGACAATAACAAAGTTTTAGTAAGTAGTTAATGGTTCTCTTCCTGAAGTCATTAAAGTTAGACTTGCTGACAACAAAGTTTTAGTAAGTAGTTAATGGTTCTCTTCCTGAAGTCATTAAAGTTAGACTTGCTGACAATAACAAAGTTTTAGTAAGTAGTTAATGGTTCTCTTCCTGAAGACATTAAAGTTAGACTTGCTGACAACAAAGTTTTAGTAAGTAGTTAATGGTTCTCTTCCTGAAGTCATTAAAGTTAGACTTGCTGACAATAACAAAGTTTTAGTAAGTAGTTAATGGTTCTCTTCCTGAAGTCATTAAAGTTAGACATGCTGACAACAAAGTTTTAGTAAGTGGTTAATGGTTCTCTTCCTGAAGGCATTAAAGTTAGACATGCTGACAACAACAGTGTGGGAAACCATTTTTTAAAGTTATGGTGAGAGATCCCTCATTTGAACTCGCCATATTTTCCATAACACTAAGTGTCCAATTTTCCTCATATAGCCTAGGAAACACCCCATTCCCTTGTTTGCATCATGCATCAACCATTTTCTCCCTATTTTCCATTTAGGGATAAATTTTCTCACTGTCTTTTGGCTAACATCTTTTTCAGGTGAAGGATTTCCTTTTGGCTTAGAATTACTTTATAAAAAAAAATTCATGTTGGGTTTAGTTTCATTCCTAATTCAAATTTGCCGCCAAGTTCAACATTTAGAACTTTTAGGATATTAACAAAATAAGCGTACCATTTCCGATCAATGATGTACGATTATTTCAGTAAATAATGAGCAACTTCCGCTAAAATTTGGGCTACGACATGGTAACATGTTTGAAATAACAAAACATCTGTTTTTAAGGGTACAATCGCGTAAGTTTTTAGTGTTTCCATAAAAACTGTGATGGCGTCCGCAACAAAAAACGAGTGACAATTTGAATAAAAACTTATGTTTCGGTACTATTTTATCGGAACACGCAAGTAAATCACATTCAATCAATCCATTCAATCGATTTTGGACTATTTATTTTGTTACATCAACTGTCGAGCAGTAAATTATCATATTTCGCACAGACATGCCTACTCGCCAGAATGGCTAGTACTTGGATAGAAATACTCGCTAAAATCATTTTACACTCGCATTTGGCGAGTTGGCGAGCGGTAGTTTCCCACACTGCAACAAAGTTTTAGTAAGTAGTTAATGGTTCTCTTCCTGAAGTCATTAAAGTTAGACTTGCTGACAATAACAAAGTTTTAGTAAGTAGTTAATGGTTCTCTTCCTGAAGGCATTAAAGTTAGACTTGCTGACAACAAAGTTTTAGTAAGTAGTTAATGGTTCTCTTCCTGAAGTCATTAAAGTTAGACTTGCTGACAATAACAAAGTTTTAGTAAGTAGTTAATGGTTCTCTTCCTGAAGGCATTAAAGTTAGACATGCTGACAATAACAAAGTTTTAGTAAGTAGTTAATGGTTCTCTTCCTGAAGTCATTAAAGTTAGACTTGCTGACAACAAAGTTTTAGTAAGTAGTTAATGGTTCTCTTCCTGAAGTCATTAAAGTTAGACTTGCTGACAACAAAGTTTTAGTAAGTAGTTAATGGTTCTCTTCCTGAAGGCATTAAAGTTAGACATGCTGACAATAACAAAGTTTTAGTAAGTAGTTAATGGTTCTCTTCCTGAAGTCATTAAAGTTAGACTTGCTGACAACAAAGTTTTAGTAAGTAGTTAATGGTTCTCTTCCTGAAGTCATTAAAGTTAGACTTGCTGACAACAAAGTTTTAGTAAGTAGTTAATGGTTCTCTTCCTGAAGGCATTAAAGTTAGACTTGCTGACAATAACAAAGTTTTAGTAAGTAGTTAATGGTTCTCTTCCTGAAGTCATTAAAGTTAGACATGCTGACAATAACAAAGTTTTAGTAAGTAGTTAATGGTTCTCTTCCTGAAGTCATTAAAGTTAGACTTGCTGACAACAAAGTTTTAGTAAGTAGTTAATGGTTCTCTTCCTGAAGTCATTAAAGTTAGACTTGCTGACAATAACAAAGTTTTAGTAAGTAGTTAATGGTTCTCTTCCTGAAGACATTAAAGTTAGACTTGCTGACAACAAAGTTTTAGTAAGTAGTTAATGGTTCTCTTCCTGAAGTCATTAAAGTTAGACTTGCTGACAATAACAAAGTTTTAGTAAGTAGTTAATGGTTCTCTTCCTGAAGTCATTAAAGTTAGACATGCTGACAACAAAGTTTTAGTAAGTGGTTAATGGTTCTCTTCCTGAAGGCATTAAAGTTAGACATGCTGACAACAACAGTGTGGGAAACCATTTTTTAAAGTTATGGTGAGAGATCCCTCATTTGAACTCGCCATATTTTCCATAACACTAAGTGTCCAATTTTCCTCATATAGCCTAGGAAACACCCCATTCCCTTGTTTGCATCATGCATCAACCATTTTCTCCCTATTTTCCATTTAGGGATAAATTTTCTCACTGTCTTTTGGCTAACATCTTTTTCAGGTGAAGGATTTCCTTTTGGCTTAGAATTACTTTATAAAAAAAAATTCATGTTGGGTTTAGTTTCATTCCTAATTCAAATTTGCCGCCAAGTTCAACATTTAGAACTTTTAGGATATTAACAAAATAAGCGTACCATTTCCGATCAATGATGTACGATTATTTCAGTAAATAATGAGCAACTTCCGCTAAAATTTGGGCTACGACATGGTAACATGTTTGAAATAACAAAACATCTGTTTTTAAGGGTACAATCGCGTAAGTTTTTAGTGTTTCCATAAAAACTGTGATGGCGTCCGCAACAAAAAACGAGTGACAATTTGAATAAAAACTTATGTTTCGGTACTATTTTATCGGAACACGCAAGTAAATCACATTCAATCAATCCATTCAATCGATTTTGGACTATTTATTTTGTTACATCAACTGTCGAGCAGTAAATTATCATATTTCGCACAGACATGCCTACTCGCCAGAATGGCTAGTACTTGGATAGAAATACTCGCTAAAATCATTTTACACTCGCATTTGGCGAGTTGGCGAGCGGTAGTTTCCCACACTGCAACAAAGTTTTAGTAAGTAGTTAATGGTTCTCTTCCTGAAGTCATTAAAGTTAGACTTGCTGACAATAACAAAGTTTTAGTAAGTAGTTAATGGTTCTCTTCCTGAAGGCATTAAAGTTAGACTTGCTGACAACAAAGTTTTAGTAAGTAGTTAATGGTTCTCTTCCTGAAGTCATTAAAGTTAGACTTGCTGACAATAACAAAGTTTTAGTAAGTAGTTAATGGTTCTCTTCCTGAAGGCATTAAAGTTAGACATGCTGACAATAACAAAGTTTTAGTAAGTAGTTAATGGTTCTCTTCCTGAAGTCATTAAAGTTAGACTTGCTGACAACAAAGTTTTAGTAAGTAGTTAATGGTTCTCTTCCTGAAGTCATTAAAGTTAGACTTGCTGACAACAAAGTTTTAGTAAGTAGTTAATGGTTCTCTTCCTGAAGGCATTAAAGTTAGACATGCTGACAATAACAAAGTTTTAGTAAGTAGTTAATGGTTCTCTTCCTGAAGTCATTAAAGTTAGACTTGCTGACAACAAAGTTTTAGTAAGTAGTTAATGGTTCTCTTCCTGAAGTCATTAAAGTTAGACTTGCTGACAACAAAGTTTTAGTAAGTAGTTAATGGTTCTCTTCCTGAAGGCATTAAAGTTAGACTTGCTGACAATAACAAAGTTTTAGTAAGTAGTTAATGGTTCTCTTCCTGAAGTCATTAAAGTTAGACATGCTGACAATAACAAAGTTTTAGTAAGTAGTTAATGGTTCTCTTCCTGAAGTCATTAAAGTTAGACTTGCTGACAACAAAGTTTTAGTAAGTAGTTAATGGTTCTCTTCCTGAAGTCATTAAAGTTAGACTTGCTGACAATAACAAAGTTTTAGTAAGTAGTTAATGGTTCTCTTCCTGAAGACATTAAAGTTAGACTTGCTGACAACAAAGTTTTAGTAAGTAGTTAATGGTTCTCTTCCTGAAGTCATTAAAGTTAGACTTGCTGACAATAACAAAGTTTTAGTAAGTAGTTAATGGTTCTCTTCCTGAAGTCATTAAAGTTAGACATGCTGACAACAAAGTTTTAGTAAGTGGTTAATGGTTCTCTTCCTGAAGGCATTAAAGTTAGACATGCTGACAACAACAGTGTGGGAAACCATTTTTTAAAGTTATGGTGAGAGATCCCTCATTTGAACTCGCCATATTTTCCATAACACTAAGTGTCCAATTTTCCTCATATAGCCTAGGAAACACCCCATTCCCTTGTTTGCATCATGCATCAACCATTTTCTCCCTATTTTCCATTTAGGGATAAATTTTCTCACTGTCTTTTGGCTAACATCTTTTTCAGGTGAAGGATTTCCTTTTGGCTTAGAATTACTTTATAAAAAAAAATTCATGTTGGGTTTAGTTTCATTCCTAATTCAAATTTGCCGCCAAGTTCAACATTTAGAACTTTTAGGATATTAACAAAATAAGCGTACCATTTCCGATCAATGATGTACGATTATTTCAGTAAATAATGAGCAACTTCCGCTAAAATTTGGGCTACGACATGGTAACATGTTTGAAATAACAAAACATCTGTTTTTAAGGGTACAATCGCGTAAGTTTTTAGTGTTTCCATAAAAACTGTGATGGCGTCCGCAACAAAAAACGAGTGACAATTTGAATAAAAACTTATGTTTCGGTACTATTTTATCGGAACACGCAAGTAAATCACATTCAATCAATCCATTCAATCGATTTTGGACTATTTATTTTGTTACATCAACTGTCGAGCAGTAAATTATCATATTTCGCACAGACATGCCTACTCGCCAGAATGGCTAGTACTTGGATAGAAATACTCGCTAAAATCATTTTACACTCGCATTTGGCGAGTTGGCGAGCGGTAGTTTCCCACACTGCAACAAAGTTTTAGTAAGTAGTTAATGGTTCTCTTCCTGAAGTCATTAAAGTTAGACTTGCTGACAATAACAAAGTTTTAGTAAGTAGTTAATGGTTCTCTTCCTGAAGGCATTAAAGTTAGACTTGCTGACAACAAAGTTTTAGTAAGTAGTTAATGGTTCTCTTCCTGAAGTCATTAAAGTTAGACTTGCTGACAATAACAAAGTTTTAGTAAGTAGTTAATGGTTCTCTTCCTGAAGGCATTAAAGTTAGACATGCTGACAATAACAAAGTTTTAGTAAGTAGTTAATGGTTCTCTTCCTGAAGTCATTAAAGTTAGACTTGCTGACAACAAAGTTTTAGTAAGTAGTTAATGGTTCTCTTCCTGAAGTCATTAAAGTTAGACTTGCTGACAACAAAGTTTTAGTAAGTAGTTAATGGTTCTCTTCCTGAAGGCATTAAAGTTAGACATGCTGACAATAACAAAGTTTTAGTAAGTAGTTAATGGTTCTCTTCCTGAAGTCATTAAAGTTAGACTTGCTGACAACAAAGTTTTAGTAAGTAGTTAATGGTTCTCTTCCTGAAGTCATTAAAGTTAGACTTGCTGACAACAAAGTTTTAGTAAGTAGTTAATGGTTCTCTTCCTGAAGGCATTAAAGTTAGACTTGCTGACAATAACAAAGTTTTAGTAAGTAGTTAATGGTTCTCTTCCTGAAGTCATTAAAGTTAGACATGCTGACAATAACAAAGTTTTAGTAAGTAGTTAATGGTTCTCTTCCTGAAGTCATTAAAGTTAGACTTGCTGACAACAAAGTTTTAGTAAGTAGTTAATGGTTCTCTTCCTGAAGTCATTAAAGTTAGACTTGCTGACAATAACAAAGTTTTAGTAAGTAGTTAATGGTTCTCTTCCTGAAGACATTAAAGTTAGACTTGCTGACAACAAAGTTTTAGTAAGTAGTTAATGGTTCTCTTCCTGAAGTCATTAAAGTTAGACTTGCTGACAATAACAAAGTTTTAGTAAGTAGTTAATGGTTCTCTTCCTGAAGTCATTAAAGTTAGACATGCTGACAACAAAGTTTTAGTAAGTGGTTAATGGTTCTCTTCCTGAAGGCATTAAAGTTAGACATGCTGACAACAACAGTGTGGGAAACCATTTTTTAAAGTTATGGTGAGAGATCCCTCATTTGAACTCGCCATATTTTCCATAACACTAAGTGTCCAATTTTCCTCATATAGCCTAGGAAACACCCCATTCCCTTGTTTGCATCATGCATCAACCATTTTCTCCCTATTTTCCATTTAGGGATAAATTTTCTCACTGTCTTTTGGCTAACATCTTTTTCAGGTGAAGGATTTCCTTTTGGCTTAGAATTACTTTATAAAAAAAAATTCATGTTGGGTTTAGTTTCATTCCTAATTCAAATTTGCCGCCAAGTTCAACATTTAGAACTTTTAGGATATTAACAAAATAAGCGTACCATTTCCGATCAATGATGTACGATTATTTCAGTAAATAATGAGCAACTTCCGCTAAAATTTGGGCTACGACATGGTAACATGTTTGAAATAACAAAACATCTGTTTTTAAGGGTACAATCGCGTAAGTTTTTAGTGTTTCCATAAAAACTGTGATGGCGTCCGCAACAAAAAACGAGTGACAATTTGAATAAAAACTTATGTTTCGGTACTATTTTATCGGAACACGCAAGTAAATCACATTCAATCAATCCATTCAATCGATTTTGGACTATTTATTTTGTTACATCAACTGTCGAGCAGTAAATTATCATATTTCGCACAGACATGCCTACTCGCCAGAATGGCTAGTACTTGGATAGAAATACTCGCTAAAATCATTTTACACTCGCATTTGGCGAGTTGGCGAGCGGTAGTTTCCCACACTGCAACAAAGTTTTAGTAAGTAGTTAATGGTTCTCTTCCTGAAGTCATTAAAGTTAGACTTGCTGACAATAACAAAGTTTTAGTAAGTAGTTAATGGTTCTCTTCCTGAAGGCATTAAAGTTAGACTTGCTGACAACAAAGTTTTAGTAAGTAGTTAATGGTTCTCTTCCTGAAGTCATTAAAGTTAGACTTGCTGACAATAACAAAGTTTTAGTAAGTAGTTAATGGTTCTCTTCCTGAAGGCATTAAAGTTAGACATGCTGACAATAACAAAGTTTTAGTAAGTAGTTAATGGTTCTCTTCCTGAAGTCATTAAAGTTAGACTTGCTGACAACAAAGTTTTAGTAAGTAGTTAATGGTTCTCTTCCTGAAGTCATTAAAGTTAGACTTGCTGACAACAAAGTTTTAGTAAGTAGTTAATGGTTCTCTTCCTGAAGGCATTAAAGTTAGACATGCTGACAATAACAAAGTTTTAGTAAGTAGTTAATGGTTCTCTTCCTGAAGTCATTAAAGTTAGACTTGCTGACAACAAAGTTTTAGTAAGTAGTTAATGGTTCTCTTCCTGAAGTCATTAAAGTTAGACTTGCTGACAACAAAGTTTTAGTAAGTAGTTAATGGTTCTCTTCCTGAAGGCATTAAAGTTAGACTTGCTGACAATAACAAAGTTTTAGTAAGTAGTTAATGGTTCTCTTCCTGAAGTCATTAAAGTTAGACATGCTGACAATAACAAAGTTTTAGTAAGTAGTTAATGGTTCTCTTCCTGAAGTCATTAAAGTTAGACTTGCTGACAACAAAGTTTTAGTAAGTAGTTAATGGTTCTCTTCCTGAAGTCATTAAAGTTAGACTTGCTGACAATAACAAAGTTTTAGTAAGTAGTTAATGGTTCTCTTCCTGAAGACATTAAAGTTAGACTTGCTGACAACAAAGTTTTAGTAAGTAGTTAATGGTTCTCTTCCTGAAGTCATTAAAGTTAGACTTGCTGACAATAACAAAGTTTTAGTAAGTAGTTAATGGTTCTCTTCCTGAAGTCATTAAAGTTAGACATGCTGACAACAAAGTTTTAGTAAGTGGTTAATGGTTCTCTTCCTGAAGGCATTAAAGTTAGACATGCTGACAACAACAGTGTGGGAAACCATTTTTTAAAGTTATGGTGAGAGATCCCTCATTTGAACTCGCCATATTTTCCATAACACTAAGTGTCCAATTTTCCTCATATAGCCTAGGAAACACCCCATTCCCTTGTTTGCATCATGCATCAACCATTTTCTCCCTATTTTCCATTTAGGGATAAATTTTCTCACTGTCTTTTGGCTAACATCTTTTTCAGGTGAAGGATTTCCTTTTGGCTTAGAATTACTTTATAAAAAAAAATTCATGTTGGGTTTAGTTTCATTCCTAATTCAAATTTGCCGCCAAGTTCAACATTTAGAACTTTTAGGATATTAACAAAATAAGCGTACCATTTCCGATCAATGATGTACGATTATTTCAGTAAATAATGAGCAACTTCCGCTAAAATTTGGGCTACGACATGGTAACATGTTTGAAATAACAAAACATCTGTTTTTAAGGGTACAATCGCGTAAGTTTTTAGTGTTTCCATAAAAACTGTGATGGCGTCCGCAACAAAAAACGAGTGACAATTTGAATAAAAACTTATGTTTCGGTACTATTTTATCGGAACACGCAAGTAAATCACATTCAATCAATCCATTCAATCGATTTTGGACTATTTATTTTGTTACATCAACTGTCGAGCAGTAAATTATCATATTTCGCACAGACATGCCTACTCGCCAGAATGGCTAGTACTTGGATAGAAATACTCGCTAAAATCATTTTACACTCGCATTTGGCGAGTTGGCGAGCGGTAGTTTCCCACACTGCAACAAAGTTTTAGTAAGTAGTTAATGGTTCTCTTCCTGAAGTCATTAAAGTTAGACTTGCTGACAATAACAAAGTTTTAGTAAGTAGTTAATGGTTCTCTTCCTGAAGGCATTAAAGTTAGACTTGCTGACAACAAAGTTTTAGTAAGTAGTTAATGGTTCTCTTCCTGAAGTCATTAAAGTTAGACTTGCTGACAATAACAAAGTTTTAGTAAGTAGTTAATGGTTCTCTTCCTGAAGGCATTAAAGTTAGACATGCTGACAATAACAAAGTTTTAGTAAGTAGTTAATGGTTCTCTTCCTGAAGTCATTAAAGTTAGACTTGCTGACAACAAAGTTTTAGTAAGTAGTTAATGGTTCTCTTCCTGAAGTCATTAAAGTTAGACTTGCTGACAACAAAGTTTTAGTAAGTAGTTAATGGTTCTCTTCCTGAAGGCATTAAAGTTAGACATGCTGACAATAACAAAGTTTTAGTAAGTAGTTAATGGTTCTCTTCCTGAAGTCATTAAAGTTAGACTTGCTGACAACAAAGTTTTAGTAAGTAGTTAATGGTTCTCTTCCTGAAGTCATTAAAGTTAGACTTGCTGACAACAAAGTTTTAGTAAGTAGTTAATGGTTCTCTTCCTGAAGGCATTAAAGTTAGACTTGCTGACAATAACAAAGTTTTAGTAAGTAGTTAATGGTTCTCTTCCTGAAGTCATTAAAGTTAGACATGCTGACAATAACAAAGTTTTAGTAAGTAGTTAATGGTTCTCTTCCTGAAGTCATTAAAGTTAGACTTGCTGACAACAAAGTTTTAGTAAGTAGTTAATGGTTCTCTTCCTGAAGTCATTAAAGTTAGACTTGCTGACAATAACAAAGTTTTAGTAAGTAGTTAATGGTTCTCTTCCTGAAGACATTAAAGTTAGACTTGCTGACAACAAAGTTTTAGTAAGTAGTTAATGGTTCTCTTCCTGAAGTCATTAAAGTTAGACTTGCTGACAATAACAAAGTTTTAGTAAGTAGTTAATGGTTCTCTTCCTGAAGTCATTAAAGTTAGACATGCTGACAACAAAGTTTTAGTAAGTGGTTAATGGTTCTCTTCCTGAAGGCATTAAAGTTAGACATGCTGACAACAACAGTGTGGGAAACCATTTTTTAAAGTTATGGTGAGAGATCCCTCATTTGAACTCGCCATATTTTCCATAACACTAAGTGTCCAATTTTCCTCATATAGCCTAGGAAACACCCCATTCCCTTGTTTGCATCATGCATCAACCATTTTCTCCCTATTTTCCATTTAGGGATAAATTTTCTCACTGTCTTTTGGCTAACATCTTTTTCAGGTGAAGGATTTCCTTTTGGCTTAGAATTACTTTATAAAAAAAAATTCATGTTGGGTTTAGTTTCATTCCTAATTCAAATTTGCCGCCAAGTTCAACATTTAGAACTTTTAGGATATTAACAAAATAAGCGTACCATTTCCGATCAATGATGTACGATTATTTCAGTAAATAATGAGCAACTTCCGCTAAAATTTGGGCTACGACATGGTAACATGTTTGAAATAACAAAACATCTGTTTTTAAGGGTACAATCGCGTAAGTTTTTAGTGTTTCCATAAAAACTGTGATGGCGTCCGCAACAAAAAACGAGTGACAATTTGAATAAAAACTTATGTTTCGGTACTATTTTATCGGAACACGCAAGTAAATCACATTCAATCAATCCATTCAATCGATTTTGGACTATTTATTTTGTTACATCAACTGTCGAGCAGTAAATTATCATATTTCGCACAGACATGCCTACTCGCCAGAATGGCTAGTACTTGGATAGAAATACTCGCTAAAATCATTTTACACTCGCATTTGGCGAGTTGGCGAGCGGTAGTTTCCCACACTGCAACAAAGTTTTAGTAAGTAGTTAATGGTTCTCTTCCTGAAGTCATTAAAGTTAGACTTGCTGACAATAACAAAGTTTTAGTAAGTAGTTAATGGTTCTCTTCCTGAAGGCATTAAAGTTAGACTTGCTGACAACAAAGTTTTAGTAAGTAGTTAATGGTTCTCTTCCTGAAGTCATTAAAGTTAGACTTGCTGACAATAACAAAGTTTTAGTAAGTAGTTAATGGTTCTCTTCCTGAAGGCATTAAAGTTAGACATGCTGACAATAACAAAGTTTTAGTAAGTAGTTAATGGTTCTCTTCCTGAAGTCATTAAAGTTAGACTTGCTGACAACAAAGTTTTAGTAAGTAGTTAATGGTTCTCTTCCTGAAGTCATTAAAGTTAGACTTGCTGACAACAAAGTTTTAGTAAGTAGTTAATGGTTCTCTTCCTGAAGGCATTAAAGTTAGACATGCTGACAATAACAAAGTTTTAGTAAGTAGTTAATGGTTCTCTTCCTGAAGTCATTAAAGTTAGACTTGCTGACAACAAAGTTTTAGTAAGTAGTTAATGGTTCTCTTCCTGAAGTCATTAAAGTTAGACTTGCTGACAACAAAGTTTTAGTAAGTAGTTAATGGTTCTCTTCCTGAAGGCATTAAAGTTAGACTTGCTGACAATAACAAAGTTTTAGTAAGTAGTTAATGGTTCTCTTCCTGAAGTCATTAAAGTTAGACATGCTGACAATAACAAAGTTTTAGTAAGTAGTTAATGGTTCTCTTCCTGAAGTCATTAAAGTTAGACTTGCTGACAACAAAGTTTTAGTAAGTAGTTAATGGTTCTCTTCCTGAAGTCATTAAAGTTAGACTTGCTGACAATAACAAAGTTTTAGTAAGTAGTTAATGGTTCTCTTCCTGAAGACATTAAAGTTAGACTTGCTGACAACAAAGTTTTAGTAAGTAGTTAATGGTTCTCTTCCTGAAGTCATTAAAGTTAGACTTGCTGACAATAACAAAGTTTTAGTAAGTAGTTAATGGTTCTCTTCCTGAAGTCATTAAAGTTAGACATGCTGACAACAAAGTTTTAGTAAGTGGTTAATGGTTCTCTTCCTGAAGGCATTAAAGTTAGACATGCTGACAACAACAGTGTGGGAAACCATTTTTTAAAGTTATGGTGAGAGATCCCTCATTTGAACTCGCCATATTTTCCATAACACTAAGTGTCCAATTTTCCTCATATAGCCTAGGAAACACCCCATTCCCTTGTTTGCATCATGCATCAACCATTTTCTCCCTATTTTCCATTTAGGGATAAATTTTCTCACTGTCTTTTGGCTAACATCTTTTTCAGGTGAAGGATTTCCTTTTGGCTTAGAATTACTTTATAAAAAAAAATTCATGTTGGGTTTAGTTTCATTCCTAATTCAAATTTGCCGCCAAGTTCAACATTTAGAACTTTTAGGATATTAACAAAATAAGCGTACCATTTCCGATCAATGATGTACGATTATTTCAGTAAATAATGAGCAACTTCCGCTAAAATTTGGGCTACGACATGGTAACATGTTTGAAATAACAAAACATCTGTTTTTAAGGGTACAATCGCGTAAGTTTTTAGTGTTTCCATAAAAACTGTGATGGCGTCCGCAACAAAAAACGAGTGACAATTTGAATAAAAACTTATGTTTCGGTACTATTTTATCGGAACACGCAAGTAAATCACATTCAATCAATCCATTCAATCGATTTTGGACTATTTATTTTGTTACATCAACTGTCGAGCAGTAAATTATCATATTTCGCACAGACATGCCTACTCGCCAGAATGGCTAGTACTTGGATAGAAATACTCGCTAAAATCATTTTACACTCGCATTTGGCGAGTTGGCGAGCGGTAGTTTCCCACACTGCAACAAAGTTTTAGTAAGTAGTTAATGGTTCTCTTCCTGAAGTCATTAAAGTTAGACTTGCTGACAATAACAAAGTTTTAGTAAGTAGTTAATGGTTCTCTTCCTGAAGGCATTAAAGTTAGACTTGCTGACAACAAAGTTTTAGTAAGTAGTTAATGGTTCTCTTCCTGAAGTCATTAAAGTTAGACTTGCTGACAATAACAAAGTTTTAGTAAGTAGTTAATGGTTCTCTTCCTGAAGGCATTAAAGTTAGACATGCTGACAATAACAAAGTTTTAGTAAGTAGTTAATGGTTCTCTTCCTGAAGTCATTAAAGTTAGACTTGCTGACAACAAAGTTTTAGTAAGTAGTTAATGGTTCTCTTCCTGAAGTCATTAAAGTTAGACTTGCTGACAACAAAGTTTTAGTAAGTAGTTAATGGTTCTCTTCCTGAAGGCATTAAAGTTAGACATGCTGACAATAACAAAGTTTTAGTAAGTAGTTAATGGTTCTCTTCCTGAAGTCATTAAAGTTAGACTTGCTGACAACAAAGTTTTAGTAAGTAGTTAATGGTTCTCTTCCTGAAGTCATTAAAGTTAGACTTGCTGACAACAAAGTTTTAGTAAGTAGTTAATGGTTCTCTTCCTGAAGGCATTAAAGTTAGACTTGCTGACAATAACAAAGTTTTAGTAAGTAGTTAATGGTTCTCTTCCTGAAGTCATTAAAGTTAGACATGCTGACAATAACAAAGTTTTAGTAAGTAGTTAATGGTTCTCTTCCTGAAGTCATTAAAGTTAGACTTGCTGACAACAAAGTTTTAGTAAGTAGTTAATGGTTCTCTTCCTGAAGTCATTAAAGTTAGACTTGCTGACAATAACAAAGTTTTAGTAAGTAGTTAATGGTTCTCTTCCTGAAGACATTAAAGTTAGACTTGCTGACAACAAAGTTTTAGTAAGTAGTTAATGGTTCTCTTCCTGAAGTCATTAAAGTTAGACTTGCTGACAATAACAAAGTTTTAGTAAGTAGTTAATGGTTCTCTTCCTGAAGTCATTAAAGTTAGACATGCTGACAACAAAGTTTTAGTAAGTGGTTAATGGTTCTCTTCCTGAAGGCATTAAAGTTAGACATGCTGACAACAACAGTGTGGGAAACCATTTTTTAAAGTTATGGTGAGAGATCCCTCATTTGAACTCGCCATATTTTCCATAACACTAAGTGTCCAATTTTCCTCATATAGCCTAGGAAACACCCCATTCCCTTGTTTGCATCATGCATCAACCATTTTCTCCCTATTTTCCATTTAGGGATAAATTTTCTCACTGTCTTTTGGCTAACATCTTTTTCAGGTGAAGGATTTCCTTTTGGCTTAGAATTACTTTATAAAAAAAAATTCATGTTGGGTTTAGTTTCATTCCTAATTCAAATTTGCCGCCAAGTTCAACATTTAGAACTTTTAGGATATTAACAAAATAAGCGTACCATTTCCGATCAATGATGTACGATTATTTCAGTAAATAATGAGCAACTTCCGCTAAAATTTGGGCTACGACATGGTAACATGTTTGAAATAACAAAACATCTGTTTTTAAGGGTACAATCGCGTAAGTTTTTAGTGTTTCCATAAAAACTGTGATGGCGTCCGCAACAAAAAACGAGTGACAATTTGAATAAAAACTTATGTTTCGGTACTATTTTATCGGAACACGCAAGTAAATCACATTCAATCAATCCATTCAATCGATTTTGGACTATTTATTTTGTTACATCAACTGTCGAGCAGTAAATTATCATATTTCGCACAGACATGCCTACTCGCCAGAATGGCTAGTACTTGGATAGAAATACTCGCTAAAATCATTTTACACTCGCATTTGGCGAGTTGGCGAGCGGTAGTTTCCCACACTGCAACAAAGTTTTAGTAAGTAGTTAATGGTTCTCTTCCTGAAGTCATTAAAGTTAGACTTGCTGACAACAAAGTTTTAGTAAGTAGTTAATGGTTCTCTTCCTGAAGTCATTAAAGTTAGACTTGCTGACAACAAAGTTTTAGTAAGTAGTTAATGGTTCTCTTCCTGAAGTCATTAAAGTTAGACTTGCTGACAACAAAGTTTTAGTAAGTAGTTAATGGTTCTCTTCCTGAAGTCATTAAAGTTAGACTTGCTGACAATAACAAAGTTTTAGTAAGTAGTTAATGGTTCTCTTCCTGAAGTCATTAAAGTTAGACTTGCTGACAATAACAAAGTTTTAGTAAGTAGTTAATGGTTCTCTTCCTGAAGGCATTAAAGTTAGACTTGCTGACAACAAAGTTTTAGTAAGTAGTTAATGGTTCTCTTCCTGAAGTCATTAAAGTTAGACTTGCTGACAATAACAAAGTTTTAGTAAGTAGTTAATGGTTCTCTTCCTGAAGGCATTAAAGTTAGACATGCTGACAATAACAAAGTTTTAGTAAGTAGTTAATGGTTCTCTTCCTGAAGTCATTAAAGTTAGACTTGCTGACAACAAAGTTTTAGTAAGTAGTTAATGGTTCTCTTCCTGAAGTCATTAAAGTTAGACTTGCTGACAATAACAAAGTTTTAGTAAGTAGTTAATGGTTCTCTTCCTGAAGTCATTAAAGTTAGACTTGCTGACAATAACAAAGTTTTAGTAAGTAGTTAACGGTTCTCTTCCTGAAGTCATTAAAGTTAGACTTGCTGACAACAAAGTTTTAGTAAGTAGTTAATGGTTCTCTTCCTGAAGTCATTAAAGTTAGACTTGCTGACAACAAAGTTTTAGTAAGTAGTTAATGGTTCTCTTCCTGAAGTCATTAAAGTTAGTTAATGATTCTCAGTTTAAAATTTGATAAAGAAAACTGAAAAGAAATAACTTGTATATGCATTTTTCAAAGAATGATGGAAAAATATGTAGTAAAACATATCTAAAACATGTCTAAATAGAACCTACTTGAGGCAAGCTTTTGTGATCACAATAAACAGGTATTCACAGAGATTCCCAAGCATGTTGGTCCGACGAACAAATCTGGTAAAAATCTATTCGGCCGGAAAAACATTTGTTTCGGCTGGACCAGATGTCCGGTATCGTTCCGATGCTTAGAATGTTAAAGCCATTTCCGATGTTGGGCTTGAAGAGCAATCCCTGGGAAAAAACTGAAAAGAAAGGCAGATACAGATGCAAATGAAAGCAAATAACGCTATAAGGAGAAAAGGAAAGATCGCCAGTTAAATGAGAAGTGGAAAAGCGGCCGTCCTTGGTTAGTTTTCCTTGTTGGCCATATCTTAGCTCTTTTCATTATTTTTGACAATATTTTTTCGGTCCTGTGAAAATCTGTTCGGTCTGGTGAAAGGGGAGTCTTTACCAGACCAAATGTCTGGTAAAGTAGTACAGACTTTGGTAATCTCCTGTATTCAGTTGATGCATGTTGGAATAACAAAGATTTCCTACAGGATTCGGTTTAGACAGACTTGATTGTATAATATTTAAATATTAATTTTACAGGTTGGTCTTACCATAGGAATTTGTGTAACATTAGCAACTAACATGGGTCCTCACTGTAAAGGCCACATCAAGATTATTGGACCAGCCTTGCTTGGTTGTTTTGCAGATAGCAAGGTACAGTATGTTGATTCATATATTATATATCGATTGATAAGGTATAGATTGGAAGAATTCAACATTTTGTGCTTAAATTTTGTTTTATAGTTCAATGGACCCACAAGATATGCAAGTTAATTTCATTATTTTTTGTTCATTGTTGTCTGAAAACTTTTCACATTCAATCTTGATGGAGACCAATTAAAATTTAATTTGCCATGAATGTTCATCTGAAAGTTTAAGTTTTTGGTGCAGATTGGTTATATGCATGTACAAATATGGCATGCATGTTCCATTAATGAACATGTATGTATCGCTGTTAAGTTTGTGTTTTTGATGAAGATCTGGAATTAAAAAAAAATCAATATGACTGTGATAGATGGCAGATGGTCTACTACAAAGAGGACATCCTCATCATCTCTTAGAAATATATATATTACATGATATACATAGCTGAACAATTGCTAACTTGGCATTAAGCAATAATAACTCACTCCTGAATATGCATGAAATATTTTAAATATTTGCAGCTGGTTGTTAATCAACCAATACATTAAAGAAGATTTGACATCTAGTGTTCACTGCTGTTAATCTACAACCCCTTTTATTACATTTGATTGGAATTTAACCAGATTTTGTCACATTCCTTCTCATGAACTACTGGTGAAATTTAACCAGATTTTGTCACATTACTGACAATGTGACTATGTGAGCTGCCATCACTTGACATCTTTATCTGTTAACTTTTATATTTGAAACTTCTCCTCTCAAACTGCTTGGCCAAGGAAACTTGGTAGGAAGCATCTAATAGAAGGTCCTCTATAAAGATTGCTAATTTTGTCCCGATCTGTTTACAAACTTGGCCACCATTGGCAATTCTTGTTTCTAAATATCTTCTCCTTTGAAACCGGTTTGCCAAAACAAGCAAAATTTTACTTGAAGCATCTAAGGAAGGTCCGCTATAAAATTTCTTCATATCATTCAGTTTGGACCAAAACATGGTTGCCATGGGCAATTCTTATTTCTGATTGTCTTAAATTTAAAAAAAATCTTCTCCTCTGGAACTAGGATGCACAATGAATTGTTACTTTGTAGGAATGATGTATGGGAGATCCTGTACAAAAGTTCCATATTTCGATCTGATTGTAAAACCATATGCCAAATTAATTGAAATTTGGGAGGAACCACCTAAGGTTCTGTATAAAGTTTCCTCAAATCAAAATGACAGGTGAGCGAAACAGGCAACCCACTGAGCCTCTAGTTTTAGCTTTGTTGTTTTATACATTAATGGAAACAATCAACACACTTTTTTTCACAAAGCATCCAGACCCATATTTTTATAGCAGGGCTGACCAAATCAGACTTTTTCGCCCTGGTTTCATTGAAATCAAAAAGCGAAGTTTTGGTTGCCCTGTCGGTCTTTGTAAGTGTGTATTTTTTTCACCAATAATCATTCTTTTAAAAAAAAAAATTATGTAAAAGGAACTCCCATGTTCAATATTTTATTCCAAACTCGTTGATTGCATCCTTTTTAAGATCATTGTGTGGCACATTTGTTTTTTTAAAGATAGGGGGTCATATTGCAGTGGGGAAAGAAATGGTAAAATATTGTTTGCTTTTTGGAAGTTTCCCAGATTTTCCCTTACTTCACCCTCAAGTCAACCGAGAGAGAAGTCAAGTGACCCTGTTTTCTTAAGTGTGGTGAACTCCGTAATAGATAAATACAATCTTGGAATACGACATTTATGTCTGTCAATGTATTTGATTAATTTTAAAATGTTTATTAACTTGTAGCCTCTTTTGTATTCAATGATTTGAGGTGAGAGGTGATTTTTCGTTTTGTTGATAGCAGAGGAATTGTTGACCATTACTGTTTAATATTTCTTTTCATAATGTATAATATTTTAGCCACAATTACGTCAGCAAGCTGTAAATGCACTAAACATGTGGACAGAACACACAAGTTTAGCTCCATTAGTAGAAGTAGAGGCATTGAGTGATACTCTTAAGATTGAAAACCCAAACCTACGACAGGAGGTAATGTATACATATGTAACAAGAGTTAAGAAAAGTTTGAAGATACCAAAGGGAGGTAATCAGAATCTGTAAATCAAAGAAGGACAGACAACACAATGGCCAAGATACCAAAGAGGTAATCAGAATCCGTAAATCAAAGAAGGACAGACAACACAATGGCCAAGATACCAAAGGAGTTATCAGAATCTGTAAATCAAAGAAGGACAGACAACACAATGGCCAAGATACCAAAGGAGTTATCAGAATCTGTAAATCAAAGAAGGACAGACAACACAATGGCCAAGATACCAAAGGGGTAATCAAAATCCGTAAATCAAAGAAGGACAGACCACACAATGGCCAAAAGAAAAAGGACAAAAGGACATACAATGATCTACAAAACATTACACAGAAAACTAAAGATCGAGCAACATGAACCCCACTAAAAACCTGGGGTGATCCGGAAGGGTTAGCAGTTCTAGCTCCTCATGTGACACCTATTGTATTACTGTTAAATGACACAAACATCAAGTTTAACATGATTACCATTTACTATTTTCTTTACTTATCTAGTTACATTCACAAGGAAGGGTGAAATTCTGAAGATTTATTTAAAAATTAGAATTGCATGTTTACAGGTCCCTGAAAATGTCACTACAAAACTTCATAACAAATGGCAATCACTACTTAGTCATTGTTAAACTAACTGAAGTGTTTTATACATTTGTCTTATTTATCTATTAATTGACTCATAATGACAATCAGAAGTCTAAACAGATGGTAAATAACATGTAATCATCTTTTTTCTTTAGAGAACCATCCATGAAACTCTTATATTGATTTATAGGTTGTGATTATCAATGGTATTACTTGTCTAGTTTTTATCCTCTTAATAAATTAAAACCTCTAATAGAATGAAGGCCATTTGAAATAAGATACTTGTTTGTTGTAATGTATTGAAAGTTGACCAGCAGGGGAGATAAATTGTTGGATTGATATTTATTGATAACAATAATGTGAACACAGTTTGAAATGAAAAGTTTTTCTGAAAACTGAGATTCATAAATGTATACCTGATTTTTAAATGCTGGTAAATTATTTCAGAATGTTTTTATTATTGAGCTGACAAATTTTTTGATCTCCCTCAATGGGATTCAAATTGATACTATTGATACATTGTAGCACCATTTATGATTACAGTGTTCAACTCCACTAGAGGAAACCAGAGTAGCCGGAGAAAACCACTGACCTGCTGCAAGTCACTGCCAATCTTTATCACATAATAGCCTCTTTATTTATTTTGTAGTTCCTGGGTTGGTTAACAGAGAAACTTCCAAACCACAAACAGTTAGCTCCAGAGTTTAAAATGTGTATCCCACACCTTCTGTCCTGCTTAGAAGATAGGAATGGAGAAGTGAGAAAGAAAGCCCAAGAAGCACTAGTGCCATTCATGATTCACACTGGTTATGATAGTATGTTAAAAGCCACATCAAAACTGAAGGTTAGTTCAAGACAAATCATATCATTATATAGTAGAACTTCTTCACTAGCTCAAACTCCAAGGGAATGTCAAAATGTGTTCGAGCTATTGGAAGTTCGAGCAACCGAGGTTCTGTAATTTCAGAGAGAAAAAAATCTGATTCTGACCCTGGACAGTTTCATTACATTATGATAACTGATCAGGGGTTGAAGTTTTCTGCCAAACCTCACTAGCCCAGGGCCTTTTAATGATGCTATTTCACTAGCCCAACAAGTAAAAGTACTAGCCCAAATTAGTATTGCATAATCCTTATACAAGCAATGTTGTAGTCTGACCCATGAGAACTGCTGACTCCACTGCGGCTGAAATGTTTTTCTCTTACATGTTTAGCTCACCTTGCCAAAGGCAAAGTGAGCTTTTGCTATCACTTGGCGGCTGTCATCTGTTGTCCAATAACTTTTCACATTTTAATCTTCTCCTCTGAAACCCCTCAGCCAAATGAACCGAAACTTGGTAGGAAGCATCTATGGAAGGTCCTTTATAAAGACTGCTCTTTTCGTCCCTATCCATTTATAAACATGGCCGTCACAGGCAATTCTTGTTTCTGATTGGTCCATTTCTAAAAAAATCTTCTCCTCTTCTCACTTGGCCATATGAACCGAAACTTGGTAGGAAGCATCTATGGGGGGCTCTCTATGAAGATTGCTCATTTCGTCTCGATTCGTTTACAAACATGGCCACCACAGGAAATTCTTGTTTCTGATTGGACAATTTCTAAAAATCTTCTGCTCTGAAACCGCTTGGCCAAATGAAATGAAACTTGGTAGGAAGCATCTATGGAAGGCCCTCTATAAAGAATGCTCATTTCGCACCGATCCATTAACAAACATGGCTGCCACATCTGATTGGTTGATTTTTTAATATCTTCTCCTCTGAAACCGCTTTGCCAAATGAACCGAATCTTGCAATTGGTAGGAAGCACCTATGGAAGGTCCTCTATAGCAAATGCTCATTTTGTCTTGATCCGTTTACAAACATGGCTGTCGCAGGCAATTCTTGTTTCTGATTGGTCGATTTCTTTAAAATCTTCTTCTCTGAAACCACTAGGCCAAATGAACTGAAACTTGGTAGGAAGCATCTATGGAATGTCCTCTATTCTGTGTTAGCGGTAGACAAAAAATGTCAATAGCCAAACTGGCTAATCACCATTTTTTTTCCTAGCCACATTTGCATGTGATTAGTCACACATCTGAAATCGACACTGATCTTGATTGGATATGATGTTACGTCTGGAGACATTATTACATCGTGCGTGCGTCAAGGTTTACATACATTGTATTACTGGGCCCCCCTTACTATATCGGCGAATGATTTAGCTGGTTCCTCCGCAGATTGAATCTTTGACTGTTTGGGAGAAAGCTGAATTTCAGTATATCGGTCTTGGCTGGAAGTCTGAGATAATGTTGACTATGCTTGTTCTTAATGGGCGTTGAAGGTTATCAGTTGGAATTTCGACTAGATGATGTACGCCATTACAAAATAATATTAACTGTTCTGTTTTCTTCTTTCTTTTAGTGGTTTAAATTTTGTCTGTTTAAGTATAGTTGTCATACTGCCTGGTTCATAGTTGTAGTTTGATGTAATAAATCTAGCAGCCCTTTTCTGAACTTTTTCCAGTTTTTCTTGTATGTAAGATTGATGTGGGTCCCAGGCTGTGCTGGCATATTCTAAGACAGATTGAATGAGTCCTTTATATGCCTGTAGCTTAACTTCCATGGGGCATGTTGACAGGTTCCTTTTTAATAATCCTAGGGTTCTATATAGGATTTGTTACATATTTCCTCTATGTGTTTCCCCCAATGTAAGTCATTCGTGATGAACAAGCACTCATTTGAAATTATGTAGCACTTTATTTATTTTGTAAAAAATGACAAAAGTGTCCCTTGTCGTTTTCTAGGATTAGAATCTGTCTCTGATTCATTCGAGACCATAACAAGGTCAGATTTGTCCTTGTCGGCCATATGGTAAACATTAAAAGTAAAAAGAAAATCGCTATCGGAAACAGATTTTTGTATTTGGAAATGAAATGTTTTTAACATAAATAATTTTCCGGAAATGACTTAAAAGACCTGTCTTTATGTTCGGTTTTGAATATTACTTTTATTCACATCTTGTCAGCTAAACGTTTTTTCAAATACACATTACTGGTTTGAAATTGAACAAAGATTTTTTTGAGTACCATAAATATTTCATTCGCCAAAGTGGCAATCGCAACTGATTTTTTTTAAAGCCACATCTGAAGTTTATTCACCCATGGCGAGTGTGGCGACTTTTAGCACTAACACAGCTATTAAGATTGCTCATTTCGTCCTGATCAGTTAACAAGTATGGCTACCACAGGCAATTCTTGTTTCTGATTGGTCAATTTCTAAAAAAAATCTTCTCCTCTGAAACCGCTTGGCCAAATGAATAGAAACTTGGGAGGAAACATCTATGTAAGGTCCTATATAAAGATTGCTCATTTCGTCCCGATCCGTTTACAAACATGGCCGTCACAGGCAATTCTTCTGATTGGTTGATTTTTTAATATCTTCTCCTCTGCTCATTTCATCCCGATCCATTTACAAACATGGTAACCATAGGCAATTCTTGTTTCTAGTTATTTCTAAAAAAAATCTTCTCTTCTGAAACCGAGTAGCCAAATGAATCGAAATTTGGTAGGAAGCACTTATGGAAGGTTGTCTATAAAATTTCCTCAAAACAGAATGAAAGATGAGTGATGCAGGCTCAGCACTGAGCCTCTAGTTTTTTATGCTTTAGTAATGATCATTTATGGTAATAACAATTATAATTTAAAAAAAATCTTTTACAAACAACACATTCCGATTATAGTCGAAAATAGAATCAGTGACAGACATCCGATGATTCCAATTAACCAATTACTTTTTATTAGCCGATTCCCAACACTAGCAAAGAGTGACTTGTCTACCTGCGAACTGTTTCAGTGAGTTAGTAATATAAGAATCCAGGTAAGCGTATTGGTCCAGTACAAAACGTACATCATTATCATCTCATCGAGTGTAACTTGCTCTTGCTATGATATAGCTGAAAAATTGCTCATTTTGTGTGTAACAGCAATTACTCGTTCACTCCCTGCAGTTAAACCTTTTACTCATTATTTATTTTGTTTTTGTTTTAGCCTGCATCTAAAGATCAGATTATGGGTATATTAGAGAAGGCTAGAGCAAACCTTCCAGCTAAACCTGTCAAAACCAAAAAAGCTGCCTCCACCTCAGCAGTCAGTAAACCAGTCAAGGATGATTATGATGAACCTGAACCTCCCAAATCTAGACCAGTCTCGGCAGCTTTGTCAGACTCTGGTGATTCTAAACCTACAAAATCTACAACCAAATCTAAAGGCAAACCAGCTGTAAGTACAGGGCTCAATTTTGTCTAATTTTGCCTGGGCGACCAGCGTATTTGAGGATGGCGACCAGAAATTCTGGATAATTTTCCGTCATTTATTCGATTTTAGTGATCGCCACATTGGAAGTCATTTTTGCACTTTTACCTTATCTTTTTTGACTACCAATTTTTTTTACTTTGGCCACTAAAATTTGAGCTTGGTCACCAGATTTTTTGAGTTGATGGCCAGCTGGCCACCAAAATTAAAATCCCACTTTGAGGCCTGAAGTATTTTATAAATACCTGTCTATGTGATATAAAGGTTTTTCATAGCCATCTTATTTATTATGTACATGTATTTGCAATCAATTAAAGGGCCCAGGTGGCTCAATGAGTTAGGTAGTTGGATTACCTGACAACTCATACAAGCCTATCACCAATACGGCGTGGGTTTGCGCCCGGCTTTGTAAATTGCAAAAAAAGGTGCACTCGACTCGCAGCCGCAAGTGATAAAGTTTACCAGATGCTTGCCCATGGTCGGTGGTTCTCTCCGGGTACTTCGGCTTCTTCCATCACTAAAAATGGTCGCCATGATATTGCTGAAAGTGGCATTAAACACAATAAATCATCAATCAGTTAATTTTTTTTATCCTTATGTTATTGTAGAACAGACACTTGTATATTATTATTCCAACATAAAGTTCTATATCATTTGTGCTTGTGTAACCAGAATTAAAGGACATCACGTGGCAACCATCACTTATTTTAATCTTCTGACACCAAACTTGGATGCTTGTTCACCTTTCTGATATATATCTGACAGTCCCACCCTCATCCAAGATGGCCACCATTTCTAAAACTATAAAAATTAAAATATAAAAAAAACTGACAATGTTTTTACATTTTTTATCTGTACACAAATGTGACCATCTAAACACGTTGTCAAGCATATTTGATGACTCCTTCATATAAAATTTAGTTGGATTGGTGCTTGTGTTTTTTTTTTAAAAAGATGTATCCTGATGATCCTACTCTCCGTCCAACATATTCACTGTTACATTTTAAGCTGGAAGGGTGCTGAAATTTAAACTAGCTGCATAATAATAAGTTGTTCATCATATATCTTATTCATTGAAATCTGTAATTTTGCCGATGATATAAAATATGCTTGTTTTGATCATAAATCTTTTAAATATCTTCTCTGAAATGGTTGGGTCAAATTAAAACATAGTTGAGATAATCATTGAATGGTCCCCATTTAGAAATGTTTATATGCCACCCAATCATTTTTTCTATGTATCATACATGAAAACGGCAATATTTTATTGATTGAATTTCATTTTGGTTCAAAGAAACTTCAGTCATTCTCAGTGCCGAATTTAGATAAAGAGAGTCCCTAGGCTATTCCACTTGTGAGGCGACTCCCATTTCCCCACCTTCACGACTGGAGGAAGATGGACTTGTGTTTAATCAATTTCAATAAAGGTGAAGATGATGAGGGGAGTTTAAAATTCTGCAATATTCTAAAATAGAGTGCAACTGTGCAAGGAAAATTAAAAACTGAAGGGTTGTTTAGAAAGTACAGTATGTTATGACAGCATAAGTGTGCAAGTCCAATAACAGTGTTAAAAAATATTACACACCTTGGCCGGAGGTCCCCTAAATTTTGAGGCCCTAGGCTTCAGCCTATCGAGCCTATAGGTAGGTAAATCCGGCACTGGTCATTCTATAAATAAATAAAAAGGCATAGTGCTATTTGGAATGTTGATCAAACTAATTATTTATTAATTTTTATATGATCACTAAATGTTTGCAATCGTATAAAAATTATAGTATGGTGCTGTTGTCGTCCATCTGTAGACAGAATACTATAGTTATCATGCCAAAACTTAGGTTGTAGTTGACTTGACATATCCTTCTGAATTTTGAAAACAATGATCCTTAGCACTGAATAAAGGTTGATATTGATTTTGGGTATTGTGACGCTACCTGTTTCAAAACAAGAGATCCTAAAATGCAAAAATTGATGTTTCTGTTATTTATACATGGTGAGCTTAGTTTTCATCTAATTTTGATATGGTTTTTTTAATGATTTCCTTTAGGAAAATCCCTTTCAGAAAAATGCATAGTGTTATTATGAAATTTTAACCATTTTTGACATAAAAGGTGGAAATTTTCAACGTATTTTTCAATCAATTTTAATTTAGTTTTTTTATTTGTTGCAAAATAATCACCTGAATGGGTTATTGATGGGTCATAAAAATTTGGGTATTTTATTTTATAAAAAAGGGTTTGAAATGGACCAAAATTTAGAAAATTTTACATATTTGGATGGTATATAGAATTTTATTTTTCATCCAGTTTTGATGCAGTTGTTTTCTGTTAATTGATTGCACAGAGAGCTTCTGGTAGTATGTCTATTCCTCTGTCTCTTATATAGTTTAAAAGATAAACTCAACAGAAAGGGGACAACAAAAGCAAAGTCCCAAAATATGAACTTTCTTATTTTACATCCAAATTTAATGCATTTTTTTTTTTTTTTTGCAGAATGATTATATTTATGTATGATTGATAGACCATAACAAAATTTGCCATTTTATTGCAAAAAGGGGTCTAAAAGTGGCTGAAATTTCTCATAATTGGAAGGATATTTAACACTTGAAATAGTAAAACAAGACAAATATCCAAAATATAATGGGCCCAGAATATTACTGTTTCTAACACATTATTGTGTCCAGCAATTTACTGTGTCAAGCACTTCATGATATAGCTGAAATACTGCTAAAGTTGGCATTAAATACCAATCAATCCACACTTGCTTTTAATATACACTTGTTCAACCTTCCCTTGTCGTCACCCTGCTGTTGTATCATGCTTCGCTCTGCGTAGCCCTTTATTATTATAATCTATTTTACAAAATATAAGTTTTAAATTGATTATTTTCAATTTTGTACACACTCACTTCACAATATTGGGGCCATCGTGGCCGTGATCGTGTGGTAGTTTTATTTACAACTACCTATATGCAATCAGTACCTATCACCACTAACGTTGTGAGCTCAAATCCCGTTCAGGGGAGGTGTTCTCGATACAACATTATGTGATAAAGTTTGTCTGTGACTTGCGGCAGGTCGGTGGTTTTCCCTAGGGACAGGTTTCCATCACCAATAAAACTGAATGCCACGATAGAACTGAAATTTTGTTGAAAGTGGCATTAAGCACCACAACCCTAACCCTGACTTCTCAATATTAGTTGAAATACACCAAGACACTTGTGACTTTTCTTGATTCGAATCCAAGTCCATTTGATATGTGGTTTATTATGTCAGATGAGTGTGATTTGTGTATGTTTAGCTATGCTGACAGGTGTAAATATTTACATATATTGTAATTATTAGATAAATTTTTATGTACTAGGAAATTAATCTCGTCATTCAAGAAACCAGACCAATTAAACAAAACAAAGTAAAAAAAGTACTTTTAGCATTAAGTACATGTATATTTATATGCATTGTAGAAATTTATGTCCAACAAATTTGTCTTATTTAAAAACTGATAATTTGTGATAGGTTACATTAAAGAAGTCTTAAAAACAAGGTTTAATTTAATAATTAACTTTTTATACATTGAACCACAAAATTTATCATCTGATCTAAATCAGTGTTGTCAGTAGAATTTGGAATAAGTGGAAAAATTTTCAGAATATGTGGCAGTAAATCTTGCCGGGGTCAGTGGGACTCTGAAGACAAAATGGTGTAAAATTCCTGCATTCTTAGCATTTCCTGGGGATAAAATTACTTAATTTCTTGTCCTATTTTTTGCTGCATAAACTTGAATTATTGTTGCTTAATATCCATCGAGTGGAAAAATTTGTAGTAAAAAAAAACATTAAAAGGGACAATACTTGCCGGTAACTAAAGTAGGTATAATTTCATTTAAAAAAAACTATTTTGTTGATTAAATTCCAGAAAAGTTTCAATAAGCAACAAGTTTTATAAATAAATTTCAGAATTACTGTCACTATCATCAGCCTGGTCAATGTATAGTTAGTCTCTATATTTTTTGGCATCAATTTGAGTTTTCACAATTTTTAGTTTTGCAAATGTTTGATTTGAAACGTAACATTTTATCTCGTTTTAATTTTCATTTGGATTTATATATGTTTGACCCAAATTAAAATTATAGGGATTATTCCTTGTACAGACTGATAAAAACATTTCTTTTGTTAATTTTCGTGTATGTTCTGGTTGATGCGTGTTTCGGTTTGATCTGACATGATTTATACTAGGACCCGGTCCTCTTTTTTTTTGCAAAAAAAGATCACCACAGCAGTATTGATCAGAAGTTTGAATGAAAGATGGAATCTGAAGATTATATACACTCTCTTCTTGTCCTTTTGGATCTTTGCAGAAGTGTCTCTTCGAGATCTGTGTCCACAGACACTTCAGCTTGCCTTTTCCTAAAAATAAAAGTCACGTATGTCCATTGCGGTTCATACCGGATGTTGCACTAACTGTTAGGTGCGCCCGCACAATTTTATAAATATATACTAAAGGGTATTTCCAAACGGGAGCTGATATAATCGATCACGTTAATTTATATGATGTAATAATTCATATATATTGGAATATGGATTTTTCTGTCGCATTTATTTTTACTCATTTAAAAAGTAGCCGGCAAGGAAAGGACAATTACCTGCGAAAATCGTCGGCTGCTGGCTTTTTACTTCATCACTGACAATACTGGCAATCTCTGAGGAGTGGCTGGTTACATTATCTGATCTCAATACTGACAATCTCTGATGAAATAAATTAAAAGCAACTGTTAGCCATGTTAGCAATAACAGGCTCTGAGGAGTGGCTGGTTACATTTATTGCTGGAGAATTCTAGAGTTTATATTATTATATTTTTTATACTACAGGCTGCAGCACCCAGTAAGAAGAAGAAAGTAGATGAAGATACTGGTCCTTTGATGTCTCTTACTATACCTAAAGAACAAAGATTTAAAGATGAGAGATGTCTAAAGGTCAGTTATTACAAAGTAAACACGTGTATTTCTTTTAGAATTGATGCTGTAATGATTATTAAACTTGTGGCTCGTTTTTTATGTTTAAGATTGAGTTCAATCACTGGTTGGTCAAACCATAGACTATAATTGATATTTGCAGCTTTTCTGCTAAGCATGCAGCATTAAGAAGTAAGAGCAAAAAGACATCCAAATAATGCATCCGCTATGAAAATCCAGCTGAACATGTTGGTGTAATACAGATTAGGCATGATTATCATCTCGTCCAAAATTTACTTGTTCTCGTCATGATATAGCTGAAAGATTACTCACTTGTCGTTAAACAACAGTCACATTCTCACTAAAATTGTAAGCTTTACTTTGATAAAATCATAGTTTCTTCAACGGATGTCCAAACTATAAGATAGTTTACAGTATGATATCGTTTCCTTTTGAAAGAAGTAGGTTCTTTATTCACTGTATATAGATATACAATTCTATCTTTATTTAGAAAAATTTTCTATTTATTCAAACAAATTCTTTAATAATTTTCACTTGTCCGAATCCAGTTTTACTTGTCTCTGGCTTCGAGCAAGTGGGTCAGCTCTTGCTCTTGGGGTTGAGTTTCATCTCCCATGGTTCCATTGGTTTTCCAAAATGGCATTACATTTGTAAACCCATCTCAGAAATGTTTGAATTGAATATGAGTATCATATGCAGCTAAAGCTTGTTTATCTTGACGTTTGGAATGGTGTGACAGTTCTTTATTTAGTAGCAATCTGTTTGAATTTTTTACATGTGGCTCAGAATCACAGGGTTTCAGATTGCTATCGGTCATAAATAAATCAAAATGACCGAATATTTTTTGGTCAAACTGAAATTATGACCGATTATTTTTGCTGACTTGTGACAAATTTACCGATGGAATTTTAATACAATCAGACCAGCAGCGATGTTTTTAGTCTGGATAGTATTTACGGCGGCAGCTAAAGTTATTACTTCCCGTGGTAAATGTATTTTATCTGTTTTTAGTCAGGTTATTCCCAATACTATAAATAAAATTTCCTCCTGTTTTCAACAATTACGTCCAATTTCATTGGTTACAGTACAAAGCGCAAGGCCAATCGTAGCACGTGTTACAAACGTATGTTGACTGGTTCCCTAAATAAATTTAACGTGTGTTAGCAAGTACCGATATTGAAGGGAACAAGTTGTATTTGAAGGTCAGCGGTCATGTCCGTAAACTAAAAAAGAAAACTTTTCGGAGGACAGAAAATGCTCACAGATATCGGTTTTAAAGTGAACAAGGTGACAGATGCTGATGTTTCTGATAAAGAACAGGGAAATGAAAATGACATTGGGTCTGACGAACCTAAGGAAAAGGTTACGAGAAGGTTTCAAGAAAAGTGGTTATCCCTGTATAAATGGTAGTACGACGACAACGCAATGTTTTGTAAAGTGTGTATTGACGGGAACAGACAAAATACATTTACCACAGGAAGTACTAACTTTAGGACATGCTCCTTAAATTATTTGTCTCTCAACCCTTGTGACTATCACAAACCAAGTTGAATCTGTATTTGGAGAAAATGATTCATTGGCTTATACATTTTTGTTTAGTGGTAACAGGTTAGGACAATCATACACTGAAGTTGAATTTAACAAACGTTTTTTTAATAAATTTAACCAACCAGTGTGTTGTACAAAAAATCTTTTGATCAGTGCTCTGTATTTCCCCATTTCATTTTGTGTTGTGAATTCCTGGTTTGTACGAGTGAGTTGGTATACAAATTTATTTCTTTGAAATTTACAACTTTTTTGTTTGACTTGGTAAACAAACTTTTGAAAAGATTTGAACACTGGCAGAGACCCTCAGAATGCAGGATTTGGGGTCTAAATTTTCAAGGCACCCCCCCCCCCCCCCTTAGCTTCGGATCACTTTGTTATCCTCAAATTGTCTGTCTGATAACACAAAATTACTTAGGACAAATTGTCTGATAGAAATTGTCTTATATTGGACAGTTGTCCTATGCTTGTAAAATTGTAGCAGAAACCCTGAATCATTGGTTTATCAAAACCAAATTGTCCTTTAGCCTGTATCTAATAAATCTATGATTCTTGTACATATCATATATCTACAGATATTAAAGTGGAATTTTATTGAACTAAGAGCAGAATTTGTGGATCAGCTACAGTTACAGATGGAGAAGAACTTTAACAAAACAATAATGGAGCAACTGTTTCATTCTGACTTTAAATGCCATATAAAGGCCATAGAAGGTTTAACAAAGGTAAGACAATGTAGGTTATAGTCACCAAGGCTTGGTAATCATGTTGTAGGTAATAGTCATAAAGGCTTGGTAATCATGTTTCTACAGGTAATAGTCATCAAGGCTTGGTAATCATGTTGTAGGTAATAGTCACCAAGGCTTGGTAATCAAGTTGTAGGTAATAGTCAACAAGGCTTGGTAATCATGTTGATTTCTTCGAATGGCCAAAACTGCTCTATTTTAAGCCAGAATGTGCCCAAGCATAATGATGAGCTTTTTAACATATATTACAGGATTTTTTATGAACTTTGAACTTTTGCCAATTTTGACCGATTATGCAAATTAGGCATAAATAAGCAAAAAATAATTTAAAAAACTTCTTGTCAGAAACCACTTGGCCAATTTCAACCAAACTTTGTCTGAATGATCCTTAGGTGGTCCCCTTTCAAAATTGTGTCCTTCAGCGTCGTTCTATATCCAAGATGGCCACCATTACTAAAAATATAAATTACATCAAATGGTCAAAACTGATGTATTTGAAGCCATGATGGACTCAAATTTATGAGCTTTTTAACATATTATATTCTGGGTTTTCATATGAACTTTTAACTTTTGCTGATTTTGACCGATTATGCGAATTAAAAATAAATAAGAAAAAAAATAATTTAAAAATCTTCTCGTCATAAACCACTTGGTCAATTTCAACCAAACTTGGCCTGAATGGTCCTTAGGTGGCTCCCTTTCAAAACTATTGGGCCAATTTGAATGAAACTTTGCTATAATGGTCCCCATTCAAAATTATATCCAACAGTTTCAGCTTGCTAGGGGAAAGGCCAATAGGGTAAAATTGATTAAATATTTAAAAATCTTCAGAACCAATAATGTCAGTGCAATGATATTTGGTGTAGAACACTGATAGATCATGAGGATTCAAGATTATATCAATGAAGTCCTGGGGTCAATGGGGTCTAAGACCCATTGGTCCAAAGCGTACATAGGATTCCATGGAAAAACACCTGTGTAAACTAACTCCCATCAGCTGTTGCCATCGCTTAGCGTCTGTCATCTGTCCATCATCCACCCATGCGTTGGTAAATAATACTATTCTCTAAAACCACACAGCCAATTTGAACCAGGTGAGTGATTACAGGCTCCGAGGAGCCTCTAGTTTCGCTATGCTTGGAGATATTGACTTGATTTTTGGTATATGAGTGTATAATGATGAGTTACAGATCAAGTTTACATTTCTTTCCGGTCCAATGATATTTTGCAGAGTTATGGCCCTTGGCCATGTGAGCTTTTGCCATCACTTGGCATCCGTTAACTTTTCACATTTTAATCTTCTCCTTGTATAAACATAAGTTACAGATCAACTTTGAAATTCGTTCCGGTTGAATGATTTTTGGCTAACTTACAGCCGTTGGGCTTTGAAATTTGGCCAAATATTTAGTTGTCATCACTTTTTTTTCACTATGATTTGAGACATTGACTTGATTTTTGGTATGTGAGTGTAAGAAGGTTTGAGGATACAGATCTTAAACAATAGTTTGTTATTCTTAGCCTTAAACTGAGGGAATTAAAAAAGGGAGAAACATTTGCGAGCCTCCTTAATATTCACGACAGGGACATTCGTGTCGTTCCGACACATCTAGTTTTTAGTTGTGATAAACAACAATTGAAAAGAAAATGGAGTAAAAATTTGTAAGACATAAAAATGAATTTAATATATATTAAAGGAAATTACTATTGTACATGCTAATAAAGTAATTTCGATAGATTTTTTTTTTTTTTTTCAAATTCGTTAAAATATATTTTGCTAAATTTACAAATGCCGGAATTTTCTACAACTGTCAAAATGAACACTTTAATATCCATGTTCTACTTCCTATTACATAATTCTACGGCTCATCTGTCTAATGTATTAACGTTTTCTCAAAGATTTGCTATCCAATGAAACTTATTATGTTGAAAATATCAAATCCACAAATTTTATTTTGGGTACAAACACAAAATCCACGAATTTACGAATCCATGAACTTGTAATTTTTTAACCAAACCACGAAAATTGATGTCCACGAAGAAAAGTACTTTTACAGTAGATGGAGTAATGAGAAGTTTGTTGCTATTTGAATTTGTAGTTTTGGTATTGGCTCATGACTTTTATTGTTTCCTATGACTTTCATGAAAATTGGCATTCAACAAATGAAAATAAATCCAGTGTGTCTAAAGTTATTTTATTTATTTAAAGTTTATTTTCTTTATAAATTTAATAATCAGAAAATGAACAAATATTTTCAGTGCATATCAACATTACATGATGAAACTATTGGAAACCTTGATATGATATTAAAGTGGATGACTATACGATTCTTTGATACCAATCCCAGCATGCTCAACAAAGCATTGGAATATATACGTCTAGTATTTACCATGCTGTCAGATGAAGATTATCATTTAGCAGAGTTGGAAGCTATAGCTTTTATACCTTACTTGATTATCAAGGTAAATATATCTCTTCAGTGCTATATATAGAATAACAACAGAAGGTCTAGACACACATTATCACTAGTATCGCCCAATGAGACAAGCTTTGATACTAGTGATCATAATACAGTGGAAACTGTCTAATCCGACACACCAAGGGACCAGGAAAATGTGTCGGATTGCATAATGTCTGAAAAATATATATATGAAATTGTAATTTTTAATTATTTTTTTTTAATAGTAATAGGCAGTTTAAGCTAGAAAATAGAATCATGGTAAATTTGTTTGATGGTGAAAAAAATACCAATATGGACTGACTTTCTTTTTTCAAATAATTTATGATATAAAAAGAATGTATTATATTTCAGGTTGGAGAGAACAAAGATAATGTACGGAGAGATGTCAGGAATATATTTAAGTTGATATGTAAAGTCTATCCAGCCAGTAAAATGTTTACCTATCTCCTGGATGGTCTAAAATCAAAAAATTCTAAACAAAGAATGGGTAGGTGATTACCAGTCAAATGTTAATGTATAACATAGACCAACTACAGTCTTTATGAAAAACTTTTCAGACCACAAGCCAACCGGGCCAGTAAACCATGAAAATTCACAATCCCCAATTTTTATTTTACTGCCACCACCCCCCCCAACAAATAGTAATTTTTTTAATTTGCGGTGGGCTTCTGTTTGTTATTCTTCTTTTGTTGTTTTTTTATTATGCTGTTTTTATGTTTAAATTAAACACACCATTTTTTCAAAGACAATTTACCCGTATAGTCACACACATTGTGGATACATAAGTTCGTAGACCTTCGAGAAAAGTAAATATCCTGCATGCACTTTGTTGTCTGATGTCATCACTTGCATGTTTTAGCAACTTGAGGATTTCCCTAGTACGCTAACCTGCAATATAAATCTGGTAATTTCCTGCAGGGTCAGATTTATTCTTTAATTATATGTTTTACAAATGGCGTATTTTTCTAATTCCCTAATTCTTGCAATTTACACCGGCCTGAATATATTTGAACCCAAGCTGCAATCCCAAACCCAAGTGTCGTCTGGCTTCTCCATTTTCCGGTAAGCAAAGTCACGTCACTTTCTTGGGAGATTCCCGGTCAAAATAAACAAATCTATGAAACACGATGAGTGCCATAATCTTATGTTTTTGGAGTTTTTAAGCAATGTTCATCAAAGAAGAAAATAAAATTTGTAAGTTGGTTTCATTGACTTAAGTATAATTCAAAATATGAATTGAAGCACTATCTTGAATAAGGAGATGAGAAGTGCATAATAATAAATTATACAATTATTATAGTTTAAAGAAATGCAATGTATTATATGTGTATTTCATTTATATCTTCCAGGTATCATTTAAAGCAATATGATCAGTTAAAATGAATGTGAAAATCTTTTAAAAGAAATATTTTTAAATGTACTATTTTGTGGTCACCATTGGGCTTCCATACTTACCTTAAGTTATATTTAGAACAAACTATTTCCACAAAATTATAAGACCTACTTCACATGTTCTGCTGATTTGTATGCACAAAGTCAAAAACAAAGGTCACAACTTAAAACAATAAACTACTAGAGAACGACCAAGCTCTTAAATCAAAACAATTTTATTATTTTAATGAAGTTTAATAGAAACAATGTAGGCATTGAAGAGAATTTCCAGGTTTCTAGTTTTACCGCATGCAGGTTGAATAATCTTATGTCCATGAACATGTGTGACACTATCTAATAATTCAATCTCTCTGTCCTTTTCCTTGTCATGAAATAACCAGGGACGATCCTGCATCCAGCTTGTTTGAAATTTACGAGTCCTTTTTTTTTTTATCATAAATTTCTGCTGCCGATCTCTTTAGCATCGGCATATTATACCTGGGCTGGCACCTTCGGTAAATTTTCTGGAAAAAGCCATTGTCGATGTTTGTCCTAGTTAAAATAATTATTCAATGTCAAATCGGATGTTTATATCAACAAAAAACGTTTCAATGACCAAGTAAATCTTTCAGAACCTCTCTATCGGATGACTCAGGACTTACATGTACAATTCAATAGCATATGCAGTTCTCCAAAACATTGCAGATATTTACGACTGCAAATTATCCTTTCTTGAGAGGGCAAAATTGTTTATCTTTATTTAAAAAATAATTGAAACGGCAACTTCACAAAACTTTCAACGACTGAAACAAAAATACTTACCAATTCTCAGACAAAAATGAACAAGCCTTCTGGTTTTGGGATTTTTGCAAGCCCAAGACAGATTTTACTGGCCTCGAAGACTGTAAGCATTTGCTCTTTTCGTTTAAATTTGTTTGCTAAACACAATATATATAAAATGTTTTCTTTTCAATACCAGAGTGTTAATTAACTATGTTACAATTGTATGTTACAGAATGTTTGGAGGAGTTAGGGCATCTGATAGAGTTTTATGGTATTAATATATGTCAGCCTACCCCAGCACAAGCCCTGAAGACAATTGCTAGCAATATTAGTGATAGAGATAATGGAGTACGAAATGCTGCACTCAATACCACAGTGGTGGCTTATATGATAATACAGGATAACTTGTTTAAATATGTACATGTAAGTCAAACAGAAAATAGGTGTACATATGTATGTATAGTTTAAATATGTACATGTAAGTCTGACAGAAAATAGGTGTACATGTGTATGTATAGTTTAAATATGTACATGTAAGTCAGACAGAAAATAGGTGTACATATGTATGTATAGTTTAAATATGTACATGTAAGTCAGACAGAAAATAGGTGTACATATGTATGTATAGTGTAAATATGTACATGTAAGTCAGACAAAAAATAGGTGTACATATGTATGTATAGTTTAAATATGTACATGTAAGTCAGACAGAAAATAGGTGTACATGTGTATGTATACATATAAGTCAGACAGAACATAGGTGTACATTATATATGTACAGCTGTACATACATTGTAGCTTTTTGTATGACTTTTTCACATTTTAAACTTCTGCTAAACTGTTCAACAACATGGAACCAAACTTAATAGAGATTGTCTTAAAGTAGAAAAGATTTAGATTTTGTACAAATTAATTTTTTTTTCATCTGTAAGGGCTAGTGGGACCTATGAAGGGACATAAAGTAATATATTTTTTCTTTTATTCTTCTCTAGAACCAACAATAGAAATGCTACACTATTTGTTTGCAGCCTCACTGTGATATGTAGGTTTAGATTTATGCATACAAAGATCATAGGGTTTATGGGACCAGATCCCTTTGTTCCAAATAGTCACATAGACTGCAATGTGGAAAAAAGGAATAAACAATTTCTCTAAAACCAGTAATGGAAATGGATATATAAATGAAATGAATCATTCTTTTCATACAGATTCAAGTTTCAGGGTCTGTAATTGTGTTCTGCTCGAAATAGCCTTTTCCAAAGGAGATTCAATCTTGTGCAAATGAATACAACAGGATCTATGGAATCTGATCCATGAGGGTCCAAAGTTTAACCTAGGCTTTAAAGAGGACACTGAAGGAATAAATGCAATTCTATATAGTGTAAATTATCATTGTCATATGCAGATTCTAGCATTTATAAATGAAGGCCCCAGGGTATATGAGATCTGAACATTGGATCTAGATTTTATACAGACTACAAAGGGAAATAATTTAAAGACTATTCTAAAAAATCATCAATAGAAATGTAACTGAGTTTGGTTGTTGGTTGTTGTCATGACTACCAGACTTAATGGGAGGGTGGGGGGAGGGACCCAGACATTCACATCAAACTGATCAATGATGTGAGTGAGTGTGTGGAACCTGGACACTCAATATATATAATGGGGTTAGAACCCATGTCAGTGGTGTTTAGATTGTGGTCAGAAGTGGTGGTATCAGGGCCTGAACCCATGTCTGTGGTGTTTAGCTTGTGGTCAGAAGTGGTGATATCAGGGCCTGAACCCAGGTCTGTGGTGTTTTGCTTGTGGTCAGAAGTGGTGGTATCAGGGCCTGAACCCAGGTCACTGGTATTTAGCTTGTGGTCAGAAGTGGTGGTATCAGGGCCTGAACCCATGTCAGTGGTGTTTAGATTGTGGTCAGAAGAGGTGATATGAGGGCCTGAAACCAGGTCACTGGTGTTTAGATTGTGGTCAGAAGAGGTGGTATGAGGGCCTGAACCCATGTCACTGGTGTTTAGATTGTGGTCAGAAGAGGTGGTATGAGGGCCTGAACCCAGGTCACTGGTGTTTAGATTGTGGTCAGAAGAGGTGGTATGAGGGCCTGAACCCAGGTCACTGGTGTTTAGATTGTGGTCAGAAGAGGTGGTATGAGGGCCTGAACCCAGGTCACTGGTGTTTAGATTGTGGTCAGAAGAGGTGGTATGAGGGCCTGAACCCAGGTCACTGGTGTTTAGATTGTGGTCAGAAGAGGTGGTATGAGGGCCTGAACCCAGGTCACTGGTGTTTAGATTGTGGTCAGAAGAGGTGGTATGAGGGCCTGAACCCAGGTCACTGGTGTTTAGATTGTGGTCAGAAGAGGTGGTATGAGGGCCTGAACCCAGGTCACTGGTGTTTAGATTGTGGTCAGAAGAGGTGGTATGAGGGCCTGAACCCAGGTCACTGGTGTTTAGATTGTGGTCAGAAGAGGTGGTATGAGGGCCTGAACCCAGGTCACTGGTGTTTAGATTGTGGTCAGAAGAGGTGGTATCAGGGCCTGAACCCAGGTCACTGGTATTTAGCTTGTGGTCAGAAGTGGTGGTATCAGGGCCTGAACCCATGTCAGTGGTGTTTAGATTGTGGTCAGAAGAGGTGATATGAGGGCCTGAACCCATGTCACTGGTGTTTAGATTGTGGTCAGAAGAGGTGGTATGAGGGCCTGAACCCAGGTCACTGGTGTTTAGATTGTGGTCAGAAGAGGTGATATGAGGGCCTGAACCCATGTCAGTGGTGTTTAGATTGTGGTCAGAAGAGGTGGTATGAGGGCCTGAACCCATGTCACTGGTGTTTAGATTGTGGTCAGAAGAGGTGATATGAGGGCCTGAAACCAGGTCACTGGTGTTTAGATTGTGGTCAGAAGAGGTGGTATGAGGGCCTGAACCCATGTCACTGGTGTTTAGATTGTGGTCAGAAGAGGTGGTATGAGGGCCTGAACCCAGGTCACTGGTGTTTAGATTGTGGTCAGAAGAGGTGGTATGAGGGCCTGAACCCAGGTCACTGGTGTTTAGATTGTGGTCAGAAGAGGTGGTATGAGGGCCTGAACCCAGGTCACTGGTGTTTAGATTGTGGTCAGAAGAGGTGGTATGAGGGCCTGAACCCAGGTCACTGGTGTTTAGATTGTGGTCAGAAGAGGTGGTATGAGGGCCTGAACCCAGGTCACTGGTGTTTAGATTGTGGTCAGAAGAGGTGGTATGAGGGCCTGAACCCAGGTCACTGGTGTTTAGATTGTGGTCAGAAGAGGTGGTATGAGGGCCTGAACCCAGGTCACTGGTGTTTAGATTGTGGTCAGAAGAGGTGGTATGAGGGCCTGAACCCAGGTCACTGGTGTTTAGATTGTGGTCAGAAGAGGTGGTATGAGGGCCTGAACCCAGGTCACTGGTGTTTAGATTGTGGTCAGAAGAGGTGGTATGAGGGCCTGAACCCAGGTCACTGGTGTTTAGATTGTGGTCAGAAGAGGTGGTATGAGGGCCTGAACCCATGTCACTGGTGTTTAGATTGTGGTCAGAAGAGGTGGTATGAGGGCCTGAACCCAGGTCACTGGTGTTTAGATTGTGGTCAGAAGTGGTGGTATGAGGGCCTGAACCCAGGTCACTGGTGTTTAGATTGTGGTCAGAAGAGGTGGTATGAGGGCCTGAACCCAGGTCACTGGTGTTTAGATTGTGGTCAGAAGTGGTGGTATGAGGGCCTGAACCCAGGTCACTGGTGTTTAGATTGTGGTCAGAAGAGGTGGTATGAGGGCCTGAACCCATGTCACTGGTGTTTAGATTGTGGTCAGAAGAGGTGGTGTGAGGGCCTGAACCCAGGTCACTGGTGTTTAGATTGTGGTCAGAAGAGGTGGTGTGAGGGCCTGAACCCATGTCACTGGTGTTTAGATTGTGGTCAGAAGAGGTGGTGTGAGGGCCTGAACCCAGGTCACTGGTGTTTAGATTGTGGTCAGAAGAGGTGGTATCAGGGCCTGAACCCATGTCAGTGGTGTTTAGATTGTGGTCAGAAGAGGTGGTATGAGGGCCTGAACCCAGGTCAGTGGTGTTTAGATTGTGGTCAGAAGAGGTGATATGAGGGCCTGAACCCATGTCAGTGGTGTTTAGATTGTGGTCAGAAGAGGTGGTATGAGGGCCTGAACCCATGTCACTGGTGTTTAGATTGTGGTCAGAAGAGGTGGTATCAGAGCCTGAACCCAGGTCACTGGTGTTTAGATTGTGGTCAGAAGAGGTGGTATGAGGGCCTGAACCCATGTCACTGGTGTTTAGATTGTGGTCAGAAGAGGTGGTATCAGAGCCTGAACCCAGGTCACTGGTGTTTAGATTGTGGTCAGAAGAGGTGGTATGAGGGCCTGAACCCAGGTCACTGGTGTTTAGATTGTGGTCAGAAGAGGTGGTATGAGGGCCTGAACCCAGGTCACTGGTGTTTAGATTGTGGTCAGAAGAGGTGGTATGAGGGCCTGAACCCAGGTCACTGGTGTTTAGATTGTGGTCAGAAGAGGTGGTATGAGGGCCTGAACCCAGGTCACTGGTGTTTAGATTGTGGTCAGAAGAGGTGGTATGAGGGCCTGAACCCAGGTCACTGGTGTTTAGATTGTGGTCAGAAGAGGTGGTATGAGGGCCTGAACCCATGTCACTGGTGTTTAGATTGTGGTCAGAAGTGGTGGTATGAGGGCCTGAACCCAGGTCACTGGTGTTTAGATTGTGGTCAGAAGAGGTGGTATGAGGGCCTGAACCCATGTCACTGGTGTTTAGATTGTGGTCAGAAGAGGTGGTGTGAGGGCCTGAACCCAGGTCACTGGTGTTTAGATTGTGGTCAGAAGAGGTGGTGTGAGGGCCTGAACCCATGTCACTGGTGTTTAGATTGTGGTCAGAAGAGGTGGTGTGAGGGCCTGAACCCAGGTCACTGGTGTTTAGATTGTGGTCAGAAGAGGTGGTATCAGGGCCTGAACCCATGTCAGTGGTGTTTAGATTGTGGTCAGAAGAGGTGGTATGAGGGCCTGAACCCAGGTCACTGGTGTTTAGATTGTGGTCAGAAGAGGTGGTATGAGGGCCTGAACCCAGGTCACTGGTGTTTAGATTGTGGTCAGAAGAGGTGGTATGAGGGCCTGAACCCAGGTCACTGGTGTTTAGATTGTGGTCAGAAGAGGTGATATGAGGGCCTGAACCCATGTCAGTGGTGTTTAGATTGTGGTCAGAAGAGGTGGTATGAGGGCCTGAACCCATGTCACTGGTGTTTAGATTGTGGTCAGAAGAGGTGGTATCAGAGCCTGAACCCAGGTCACTGGTGTTTAGATTGTGGTCAGAAGAGGTGGTATGAGGGCCTGAACCCATGTCACTGGTGTTTAGATTGTGGTCAGAAGAGGTGGTATCAGAGCCTGAACCCAGGTCACTGGTGTTTAGATTGTGGTCAGAAGAGGTGGTATCAGAGCCTGAACCCAGGTCACTGGTGTTTAGATTGTGGTCAGAAGAGGTGGTATGAGGGCCTGAACCCATGTCACTGGTGTTTAGATTGTGGTCAGAAGAGGTGGTATCAGAGCCTGAACCCAGGTCACTGGTGTTTAGATTGTGGTCAGAAGAGGTGGTATCAGAGCCTGAACCCAGGTCACTGGTGTTTAGATTGTGGTCAGAAGAGGTGGTATCAGAGCCTGAACCCAGGTCACTGGTGTTTAGATTGTGGTCAGAAGAGGTGGTATGAGGGCCTGAACCCATGTCACTGGTGTTTAGATTGTGGTCAGAAGAGGTGGTATGAGGGCCTGAACCCAGGTCACTGGTGTTTAGATTGTGGTCAGAAGAGGTGGTATGAGGGCCTGAACCCATGTCACTGGTGTTTAGATTGTGGTCAGAAGAGGTGGTATGAGGGCCTGAACCCAGGTCACTGGTGTTTAGATTGTGGTCAGAAGAGGTGGTATGAGGGCCTGAACCCATGTCACTGGTGTTTAGATTGTGGTCAGAAGAGGTGGTATGAGGGCCTGAACCCAGGTCACTGGTGTTTAGATTGTGGTCAGAAGAGGTGGTATGAGGGCCTGAACCCAGGTCAGTGGTGTTTAGATTGTGGTCAGAAGAGGTGGTATCAGAGCCTGAACCCAGGTCACTGGTGTTTAGATTGTGGTCAGAAGAGGTGGTATGAGGGCCTGAACCCAGGTCAGTGGTGTTTAGATTGTGGTCAGAAGAGGTGGTATCAGAGCCTGAACCCAGGTCAGTGGTGTTTAGATTGTGGTCAGAAGAGGTGGTATCAGAGCCTGAACCCAGGTCAGTGGTGTTTAGATTGTGGTCAGAAGAGGTGGTATCAGAGCCTGAACCCAGGTCAGTGGTGTTTAGATTGTGGTCAGAAGAGGTGGTATCAGAGCCTGAACCCAGGTCACTGGTGTTTAGATTGTGGTCAGAAGAGGTGGTATCAGAGCCTGAACCCAGGTCACTGGTGTTTAGATTGTGGTCAGAAGAGGTGGTATCAGAGCCTTAAACCATGTCAGTGGTGTTTAGATTGTGGTCAGAAGAGGTGGTATCAGAGCCTGAAACCATGTCAGTGGTGTTTAGATTGTGGTCAGAAGAGGTGGTATCAGAGCCTGAACCCAGGTCACTGGTGTTTAGATTGTGGTCAGAAGAGGTGGTATCAGAGCCTGAAACCATGTCAGTGGTGTTTAGATTGTGGTCAGAAGAGGTGGTATCAGAGCCTGAAACCATGTCAGTGGTGTTTAGATTGTGGTCAGAAGAGGTGGTATCAGAGCCTGAAACCATGTCAGTGGTGTTTAGATTGTGGTCAGAAGAGGTGGTATGAGGGCCTGAACCCATGTCACTGGTGTTTAGATTGTGGTCAGAAGAGGTGGTATGAGGGCCTGAACCCAGGTCACTGGTGTTTAGATTGTGGTCAGAAGAGGTGGTATGAGGGCCTGAACCCAGGTCAGTGGTGTTTAGATTGTGGTCAGAAGAGGTGGTATCAGAGCCTGAACCCAGGTCACTGGTGTTTAGATTGTGGTCAGAAGAGGTGGTATGAGGGCCTGAACCCATGTCACTGGTGTTTAGATTGTGGTCAGAAGAGGTGGTATGAGGGCCTGAACCCAGGTCACTGGTGTTTAGATTGTGGTCAGAAGAGGTGGTATGAGGGCCTGAACCCAGGTCAGTGGTGTTTAGATTGTGGTCAGAAGAGGTGGTATCAGAGCCTGAACCCAGGTCACTGGTGTTTAGATTGTGGTCAGAAGAGGTGGTATGAGGGCCTGAACCCAGGTCAGTGGTGTTTAGATTGTGGTCAGAAGAGGTGGTATCAGAGCCTGAACCCAGGTCAGTGGTGTTTAGATTGTGGTCAGAAGAGGTGGTATCAGAGCCTGAACCCAGGTCAGTGGTGTTTAGATTGTGGTCAGAAGAGGTGGTATCAGAGCCTGAACCCAGGTCAGTGGTGTTTAGATTGTGGTCAGAAGAGGTGGTATCAGAGCCTGAACCCAGGTCACTGGTGTTTAGATTGTGGTCAGAAGAGGTGGTATCAGAGCCTGAACCCAGGTCACTGGTGTTTAGATTGTGGTCAGAAGAGGTGGTATCAGAGCCTTAAACCATGTCAGTGGTGTTTAGATTGTGGTCAGAAGAGGTGGTATCAGAGCCTGAAACCATGTCAGTGGTGTTTAGATTGTGGTCAGAAGAGGTGGTATCAGAGCCTGAACCCAGGTCACTGGTGTTTAGATTGTGGTCAGAAGAGGTGGTATCAGAGCCTGAAACCATGTCAGTGGTGTTTAGATTGTGGTCAGAAGAGGTGGTATCAGAGCCTGAAACCATGTCAGTGGTGTTTAGATTGTGGTCAGAAGAGGTGGTATCAGAGCCTGAAACCATGTCAGTGGTGTTTAGATTGTGGTCAGAAGAGGTGGTATGAGGGCCTGAACCCATGTCACTGGTGTTTAGATTGTGGTCAGAAGAGGTGGTATGAGGGCCTGAACCCAGGTCACTGGTGTTTAGATTGTGGTCAGAAGAGGTGGTATGAGGGCCTGAACCCAGGTCAGTGGTGTTTAGATTGTGGTCAGAAGAGGTGGTATCAGAGCCTGAACCCAGGTCACTGGTGTTTAGATTGTGGTCAGAAGAGGTGGTATGAGGGCCTGAACCCAGGTCAGTGGTGTTTAGATTGTGGTCAGAAGAGGTGGTATCAGAGCCTGAACCCAGGTCAGTGGTGTTTAGATTGTGGTCAGAAGAGGTGGTATCAGAGCCTGAACCCAGGTCAGTGGTGTTTAGATTGTGGTCAGAAGAGGTGGTATCAGAGCCTGAACCCAGGTCAGTGGTGTTTAGATTGTGGTCAGAAGAGGTGGTATCAGAGCCTGAACCCAGGTCACTGGTGTTTAGATTGTGGTCAGAAGAGGTGGTATCAGAGCCTGAACCCAGGTCACTGGTGTTTAGATTGTGGTCAGAAGAGGTGGTATCAGAGCCTGAAACCATGTCAGTGGTGTTTAGATTGTGGTCAGAAGAGGTGGTATCAGAGCCTGAAACCATGTCAGTGGTGTTTAGATTGTGGTCAGAAGAGGTGGTATCAGAGCCTGAACCCAGGTCACTGGTGTTTAGATTGTGGTCAGAAGAGGTGGTATCAGAGCCTGAAACCATGTCAGTGGTGTTTAGATTGTGGTCAGAAGAGGTGGTATCAGAGCCTGAAACCATGTCAGTGGTGTTTAGATTGTGGTCAGAAGAGGTGGTATCAGAGCCTGAAACCATGTCAGTGGTGTTTAGATTGTGGTCAGAAGAGGTGGTATCAGAGCCTGAACCCAGGTCACTGGTGTTTAGATTGTGGTCAGAAGAGGTGGTATCAGAGCCTGAAACCATGTCAGTGGTGTTTAGATTGTGGTCAGAAGAGGTGGTATCAGAGCCTGAAACCATGTCAGTGGTGTTTAGATTGTGGTCAGAAGAGGTGGTATCAGAGCCTGAAACCATGTCAGTGGTGTTTAGATTGTGGTCAGAAGAGGTGGTATCAGAGCCTGAACCCAGGTCAGTGGTGTTTAGATTGTGGTCAGAAGAGGTGGTATCAGAGCCTGAACCCAGGTCACTGGTGTTTAGATTGTGGTCAGAAGAGGTGGTATCAGAGCCTGAAACCATGTCAGTGGTGTTTAGATTGTGGTCAGAAGAGGTGGTATCAGAGCCTGAAACCATGTCAGTGGTGTTTAGATTGTGGTCAGAAGAGGTGGTATCAGAGCCTGAACCCAGGTCACTGGTGTTTAGATTGTGGTCAGAAGAGGTGGTATCAGAGCCTGAACCCAGGTCACTGGTGTTTAGATTGTGGTCAGAAGAGGTGGTATCAGAGCCTGAACCCAGGTCACTGGTGTTTAGATTGTGGTCAGAAGAGGTGGTATGAGGGCCTGAACCCAGGTCACTGGTGTTTAGATTGTGGTCAGAAGTCTCTGGTATTTTGCTTGTGGTCAGAAGTCTCTGGTATTTTGCTTGTGGTCAGAAGTCTCTGGTATTTTGCTTGTGGTCAGAAGTCTCTGGTATTTTGCTTGTGGTCAGAAGTCTCTGGTATTTTGCTTGTGGTCAGAAGTCTCTGGTATTTTGCTTGTGGTCAGAAGTGGTGGTGTTGTGAGAAAATCTTCATATAGTGTTGTACTAAAGTTGCATGATTAATTTTCAGTTAAAAGAAAAAGATCAAAGTATGTTAGATGAGAGAATTAAACGAGCCATGAAGAACAAACCAGTAGCACCTGTGGAGGAACGACCTCGTACTGCACCTCAACAACCTCAAAAATCTGCACAGCAGTAAGTTTATATAGATACAATGCCAGATTTAGGACAAACGAGGCCCTGTGCTAGTTAAGTTATGAGGCCCCTTACTTGGACCCTGAAGGAGGTAGACCCGGTTGGCCTAAACAAGCAGTCAGAATGCCTTCAAATTTAAAATTGCAGCACATACTCAGTGCCTGAAATGGACGGTCGCCAAATGCGACTAATATCTTATTCGGGCAACCGAAAGCTGCTCCAAATTAGGTAGTCACTGGCCCAACAAAAAACGTTTGGACGATTGCCTAAAAGACCGTTAAAAATTGTTGTTTTACCGAAACCGGACATATTTTACTGTAACTTCAACGGTAGATAACTCTTCTGTTCTAGTCGAAAACTGTTTGTTACGAGCACAGCGATTGGTCCAAATACATTTTTGTAGCCAATGAATACACAGCTAATGTAATTTACTGTTCTCCCCAATTATGTATTTTTATCGAGCCAATCAATACACGTTTCCTACACGTTTTCATGTAATACACAAGTATTCACTAAATATTAGAAAAGAAACAGTTTTTTTTGTTTCTTTATGATTTAATTATTAAAATTGCTGAAAATCACGGACGAAGTGGAAAGTTGTGAACACTAAAGAGAATTCTGTCAACTTATAATGTTTGCGATCTGGTATCTTCCACGGTTCGGAAATTTATTCATTCAATCTGCTGCAAAATGTACATGTACGAATTTCATTTTACAGAAATAGGAAACCTTTTTGTGTCAATCCTTAGGTAATCATTGAAAAACTTTTCCCCAACAACGGAGAGAAAATTGTTGACAGTTGTCAAACTACGGAAACGATCTGGCCTGTCACTTCTTTTAAACTTTTCATAGTTCATGTACACGGCTACATTTCAATGACAATTGGGAGTGGTTTTTTTGGAACCTGAACTTTTGTTTACAAATTAAAAAATAACAGGAAAAGTTAACAGTTGTTTATATAACAGAAAATGACAGCACCGTTTGTTATTTCAACAAAGTGAGATACTTATTTGGAATGAATAACCAACTATAAACATTACCCCGAACTGAGAAGTTATTTTACTTTAAAATCACTTCTTCATAGTGAATTGAAACAAGTGATGTCACTCTTCACTCTGGGGAGTGCAAGAGCGGTCCTTGTAGTGGCATTAGTCTACTCTTTTCCGGATGTCTTTAATGTGATCATGGCATTGATCTCCCCTTACACTAACCAGCCTTTTATTGTCCCCATCCGATGGACTAGCATCGTTTCTTAAGACCACCCTAGCCAATGGCGTCAAGGTTGTCAAAAAGGTTATAACAAGTAAATTCAGGTTTCATTTGATAGCAATATATGCATTGGGGTGTTTTCGCAATTTCAGCTGCACACCTGTACCTACCAAAATTACCTTGAAGAGCCCCCCAACCCTCGTGAGACTAGTGAAAGAATGAATTTTAATGTTATTGATAAAAAACAATTAATCTGAAAACTGTTTATATATTGATATCTGATGTCTTTTTTTCATAAAAAAAATGTCACAAAATGTTTGGGCCACCATTATGCCATTTGGACCAGTGACTCTAATTTTTTACTGGCCCCAAATTTTTTAAGCTGGCCCTCATTTCAGGCACTGCATACTAAGCAAAAATCCATCGTAAATTTTTTTTTGGCCCTGTGCTTAAGCACAATGGTAAATCCGGCACTGTATAGATATATAAATCAAATGCATAAAAAGACCTTTACTTTAATGGGAGTCCACATGGTATATCTATATGGGGTGTAATACATATTCCATTGGATGAAGTTTTATTTGAATGTCACTATATATTATATATTTAAGTGAACTGGTCAAATATTAAGCCAACAACAAAATCTGCATTTCACAATATACTTTATTACTTCAATAATGCTTAATGTACTCAAACATATTCACTGTGTTTATTTATACTAGTCAGAGTTACTCTTACTTGATAGAGTAAGAATCCTCTTCCAGATTGTGTATTATAATGTGTACAATTAAAGGCATACAGGCTGTTATTCTAAAATATTTCCCAATAAAATACCTAAACTTTGATTTAAAAAAACCATAAAGATATAGTAATATTTTGTGTTGTTTTGAGAAATAATTGATAATACAAATAAAGATTTCATTAGATATTTTTTATGAACTTCGGTCATCAATAATACATGTAAACAATTACAGACTGATATATGCCTCCATTTCTTACTGGTTTGGATTTCAATTGATTCAGATTCACATCGGTGGTGTAATGGCTAGTGTGATTGCCTCAAGTGTAGTAGATCTTGGTTTCAAGCCCCAGTAGGATCAAACTAAAGATTATAAAATTGCTTCTTCTCTGTTAAGCATGCAGCATTAAGGAGGAAAAACAAAAATTGGTTGAATCAGGTTAATGTATCCGAGTGGAGCAACATGTCTACCTGTGATTGGTTGAATCAGGATAATGTATCTGAGTGGAGCAACATGTCTACCTGTGATTGGTTGAATCAGGATAATGTATCTGAGTGGAGCAACATGTCTACCTGTGATTGGTTGAATCAGGATAATGTATCCGAGTGGAGCGACATGTCTACCTGTGATTGGTTGAATCAGGATAATGTATCTGAGTGGAGCGACATGTCTACCTGTGATTGGTTGAATCAGGATAATGTATCTGAGTGGAGCGACATGTCTACCTGTGATTGGTTGAATCAGGATAATGTATCTGAGTGGAGTGACATGTCTACCTGTGAACTAGCATAATAAAAATCCAACTAAGCATGTTGGTCTAGTACAAAGCAGACATCATCTCATTGAAATGTAACATGATTTAGCTGAAAAGTGGCTGAGTTGGCATTAAACAACAATCACTCACTCAATTCATTCATTCTATTCTCAATATTTATAGATTAAAAATGCAAAGACCAAACACTGCCATGCCTAAATCTGCCTCCTCTAATTCTGTGAAAAAGGAATTTGCTTTGGAAGTAGACGATGACCAAATGTCTCAACCAGAAATGCCAAACTTATACCAGTATGATTTAGATGAACTGTTCCAGCCTGTTGAACTGCCTACCACTGCGTAAGTACCAAACATATACCAGTATAATTTACCGTAATTTCTCTAATTTTTCATCTGCCTAATTTTTCAACTATATTTGTTATTTGTATATTTCCCAACTTTTTTAATTATCTTATTTTTCTACTATTGCCTATTTGGGCAGTTGGGAGAAAATAAATGATTTATTTACAAAAATCGGGTGAAAATCATATTGAGTCAGCTTTTTATTTTTGTAAAGGTAACTATGGAAGTAACAAACGAAAGTCGGAGTGTGTAAATATTAAAAAGTTAAATTTTAGAAATATTTGATGTACTTTTTATTTTGCAGAAGGCCAAGACCAGCTTCACCTATGAGAAATGTGAATTGCCAGGATGCATCTGCTGCTGTTGCCATGGTGATATCACAGATAACAACATCAGATATAACAATGTGCATACAAGCTTTGACTCAGGTTTGAATTATTAAATACCATAACTTCCTTTGTATTATGCTCTGAATTGTTTTTATCATAGGATAAATATCTTTATGATATTTATAACAGAAAATACCAAAGGTTCTAGAAAAGAAAAGCATATAGAGGTGTCGTAATAACCTAGTGAATAATTAAACTGTCAGACACTTGATTAATGATTGAAATAAAAAGAAAAGGTATTTGTCAATTGAACTAGAAATAGTTTAGCATGCTGGTCTAGTACAAACTCTGTGTCATAGCATGAATAAATATGCATTTTTATATGTATTTATAATAGGTACTGTCAATATATTGAGGTTTCATTAAAGATGGTCCACCAAAAAAAAATGTATATTACTATGCAGACTAGCTTTAAATTGTTTTGTTCCTCTCTGAACAGATAGATGAAGTGTTAAAAGAGGGAGACAGAGCAGAAGTTTTAGGTAGCCATGTGGACCAGTTATTGTTGTCAATGTCTATGCAGATAAAGATGGTATATTCTACACACATGAGTAGTGATTTTACCAGTAAAGATGATGTTACAAGATTATATAGATGTTTATTGGGTACTTTGTTAGCAGTAAGTATTATTAATAGTAGTTACCTCCCTTTCGGCTATCAATTTTTATACAACTGCAAATATTTGCTGTCGTAATATATTGTTGTTCTTCTGTCATTGGCAGTCTGTAGACATAATGGTTTCTGTAGGATAACGTTAGATCTACTATCTTAATTTGTTTATGCAACTATTACCATTTTTGACATAAAAAGGAACCTAAATGGTGGAGGGGGGGGGGGGGGGGGGGGGGGGGAGAGAGAATTCAAAATTTGAAATTCTTTTTTTCATCCAGGTTTAATGCAATTTTTACAAAATGATCTTCTTTTTCAGTTAATGATGGACAATAAAAAAAAATAGTAGCTATTTAATTTTGAAAAGTGGTCTTAAAAAGTCAGAAATTTTGTGTATTAGGATTTATTTGATTTTTGGTGTTTTAACGCCACTTCCAGCAATATTTCAGCTTTTTCATGGCGACCAGTTTTAGTGGTGGAAGAAGCCGGAGAAAACCACCAACCATGGGCAAGCAACTGGTAAACTTTATCACTTGCGGCTGCAAGTCGAGTGCACCCTTTTTTGTAATTTACAAAGCCGGGTGTGAATCCATGCCGTATTGGTGATAGGCTTGTATGAGTTGTTAGGTAATCCACCCCGGGCCCTTGTGTATTAGGAAGATGTATAGAATTTTATTTTCATCCAATCTAATTGGATGTGTTTTGTTTTTTCTTTGAATTGATTGTTCTGAGGTTTCTCTATTACCAATTCTCTATTATACAACCTATGCTCACCATCATTGATCCACACATTGATGATGAAAGGTACATGTGTATATTCTACATATGTCAGCTAAACTTAATTTCAGTTTCATGGTACATTGATTTAGTTTATTTCCTGAAAAATATTTCACACAAACAATTTTCAGAGGGCAGACGAGACATAGATCTGTCTACACTTGTGATATATATTTTTATGATGTACACATACTTAGTGTGCTGTTAAAACAAAGATTTCATTAAATTAAAACTTTTAGCAACATTTTGTAATTATTTTGTTTTGTAGATTTTCCAGAATTCATCCCTGTCCAAAAAGGCTTCAAAAGATGTGTTAAAGGATCTAGTGAACAGTTTAATAACTATATTGTTAGACAATCGGCTGACTACTTTAGAGGAAGGAGCACAAGTCATACGGACTGTCAATGTTATGGTTGTGAAAATAGTGGAGCAAGCTGATCATACTAATATTTTAAGGTAGGACATGTGATCTTTGGTGTCAGAGATAGGAATAATTCACCTGTAATGTGATCAGTAAATATTGTGGTTGTGAAAAGAATATGCTTGGCATGCATATAGTGCAAGGTTTGGTGTCAAAGTTCAGACTTTTCTGTAGGAAAAAACACTCACATGATTACATTTAATTATAGCTTAACATTGGGGAGACTTCAATTAATTAGTTTATATTTTGTATATTAATTAATATAGGAATTGAAATGAACAAGTTCAAGAAAACTAATAGAAATTCATATAAAAAAAACCATATTGTGTTGATTATTATGGGCCTGGTTTAATTGAAATAAAAACTTGACATGTATAAACATATAAGTCATGATGATTATATTTTTCAGTGCTTTGATAAGGTTATTACAAGACTGTGTGTCCAGTGTATAAACATATATAAAGTCATGATGATCATATTTTTCAGTGCTTTGATAAGGTTATTACAAGACTGTGTGTCCAGTGAAACATGTACTGTCAAATTTCAAGAACTTATCATGAAGGTAAAATCTTCAATTAAAAAGGGATGGTGTGTATTTGTAATAATACTATATTTAAATAATGTATCCTCATCTTCTAAACATAATCATCTAGTTTTTGTGTAGAAATAATTTTCATTTCTGTCAAGCAAGTTTTTTTTGTATTGTTTCATGATAGTGTTAAATATCTTATATTCAAGGTAGAAAATTGCTTTTATGTTATTATACCCCCACTCGTAGAGAGGGGGCTATATTGCAATCACCTTGTCCGTCCGTCCATCCGTTTGTCCGTCCGTTCACACTTTCGTAACAGATATCTCAGCTTCTACTGGAAGAAATGATTTTTATTTAATATATGGCTTTGGCATGGTGACTTGTACTGTGTCTCCCCTTTCCAGGTTTACCGCACATCTACTTCCTGTTTACAGTGTGACTTAGAATTTTTCATGTTTGCCGTAATGAAAACTTTCGTAACAGTTATCTCAGCTTCTACTGGAAGAAATGATTTTATATTTGATATATGGCTTTGGCATGGTGACTTGTACTGTTTCTCCCCTTTCCAGGTTTACCGCTCATCTACTTCCTGTTTACAGTGCGACTTAGAATTTTTCATGTTTGCCATAATGAAAACTTTTGTAACAGTTATCTCAGCTTCTACTGGAAGAAATGATTTTATATTTGATATATGGCTTTGGCATGGTGACTTGTACTGTGTCCCCCCTTTCCAGGTTTACCGCACATCTACTTCCTGTTTACCGTGCGACTTACAACGAGTGGGGGTATTCTTAGCGCGACGTAGCGTGCAACATCTTGTTGTTATTTCAACATCTACATCTTATTTGGTTTAAAGATAGGCTAAGTTTCTGTTACTTCGCTATAATCCCACCATTCAGATAATCTGGGTCTTACTCTATAATCCCTAGTCTGGGTCTTACAATATAATCCCACCATTCAGATAGTCTGGGTTTTACTCTATAATCCCTAGTCTTGGTCTTACAATATAATCCCACCATTCAGATAATCTGGGTCTTACTCTATAATCCCTAGTCTTGGTCTTACCCTATAATCCCACCATTCAGATAATCTGGGTCTTACTCTATAATCCCTAGTCTTGTTCTTACCCTATAATCCCACCATTCAGATAATCTGGGTTTTAGTCTATAATCCCTAGTCTTGGTCTTACCCTATAATCCCACCATTCAGATAATCTGGGTTTTACTCTATAATCCCTAGTCTTGGTCTTACCCTATAATCCCACCATTCAGATAGTCTGGGTCATACACTATAATCCCACCATTCAACTATTGATTGTTGACTTTTGGTTGATAAATGGTAAAAAAACAAAAACAGTATTGTCAATTGTAAACTTTTAGCTTGACATATCTGACCAGAATTTTATTTATTATATTAATTTCCAAACTTTTATATATCTAGCATATCAATAATGGAAACCATAATGAGAATGTAATTCATTATTTTTTTTGTGACACCTAATAATGTTATTTTCTGTTTATTTGTAGTGTGTATGGAAAATGGTACGAATGCTGCCAGATATAATTAATGATCTGAATTTAGATAAAATCTTATTGGACACCCACCTGTTTCTTAAAGAATTCCCCAGTGCCTCATGGAAGTCCCGCCCAAATGATCTGCCTCTAAGGACTGTCAAGACAGTATTACATTCCTTAGTCAAGTTAAAAGGAGCCAAAGTAAGTCTATAATTGTGTTTCAGTACCTTCAGTATTATCTTTTAAGATGTGTCTATAATAAGTGCATTCCTCAACAGAAAATGAGCAAAAAATCAAGATGTGTAAAGAGAAAGCTAGTACTAGTGTCAAGCAATTTTTCATATCAGATCTTCCAAAGCAAAGAAAAAAAACCATTGCTTTCAAGTTAAATTTAATCCACTTAAAACAAATCTGTAGTCTTTTTTGTAAATATTTTTAGTTATGAAAAGAAATTTCACAGTGATGGCCACTAACATCAGCAAAATGAGCAACTATCTCTCACCTCAAATCATTGGACATTAAAAAAAACATGGAACAATACTGTAATATAATATGTTCGTTCTATTTTTTTATGCCCCCGCGACGAAGAGTCAGGGGGCATATTAATTTACCCCTGTCCGTTTGTCCATCCGGATATAGATACATGGTTTGTTTGGCTATCTCCTCCTACAGTTTTGGAGCTACAGCTTTAATATTTTGTAGGATTTTTATACACATAATAGAGGTGTGCATGTCCACAGGATTTTGATTTTCTTCAAATAATATTCTCAAAATGACAGGTAGTTGGACTTAGTTATTTTTTTCGTACTAGCTGCATAAAGGGAACATGTTTTTTCCGGCTAACTCCTCCAGCTTTAATATTTTGCAGGATGTTTATACACATAATGGAGGTGTGCATGTCCACAGGATTTTGATTTTCATCAAATATTCTCAAAATGACAGGTAGTTGAACTTAGTCATTTTGTTCATCTGTCCGGATATAGATACATGGTTTGTCCGGCTATCTCCTCCTACAGTTTTGGAGCTACAGCTTTAATATTTTGTATGATGTTTATACACATAATGGAGGTGTGCATGTCCACAGGATTTTGATTTTCATCAAATATTTGAAAATGACAGGTAGTTGGACTTAGTCATTTTTTTATGCCTCCGTGACGAAAAGGGGGGGGGGGATTTTTGTCAAATATTCACAAAATGACAGGTAGTTGGACTTCATTTCCTTCTTACTAGCTACATAATGGAAACATGGTTTGTATGGCTCCTACTACAGTTTTAATATCCCTAATGCAATTTCTTATGGTGAGATGGGGGGGCATCATTTGTGTCTTACAGACACTTCATTTTTTTTAAATCACTCCTAACAAAACAACTTTGTCCATAATTATCAAGTGCGGGGGCATACTTCTTTTCTAGTTTTTTTTTGTTTTTTTAGATCAGTCAACATATGGGTTCCATTGAATCAGCTGAGAATTCTGAAGTAAAGGCATACTTACAGAAAATACTACACAATGATCCAAATGCCAAGAATGAATGGAACGAAGAACAGAAAACTCCGAGGGTAAATAAAAACATTTTATGCAGTGTGTAGCACTATGGTTTACTTGAATTCTGGGTTAGGGTTATGGTGTTTCAACAATATTTCATTTATATCATGGCAATTAGTTTTATTGGCGGAGGAAACTGGAGAAAACCACTGACCTGCCACAAGTCACTGACAAACTTTATCACATAATGTTGTATCGAGTACACCTAGAAAATCCTGTCCCTACAGTCTGGTCTAGTATGAGCAGACGACAGAAATATTGAAAGTTACTCACTAGACATTAAACAATTTTCACTTATTCTGGGATTTATTAATCAGTCAGATTTAATTGATACCATTAGAATAATGTAGAATTTAAATGACCATTTCTAAAGTATTATTGTTGTCATATTGTTGAAGAGTCTACACTGATCCAGAGTGTTTTATAGGGTTAGGGGTGTTTTAACACCACTTTAAACAATTTTACATGTGGACAGTTAAATATTGTGATATTGAAAATAGTCATACCAATATATTAAGGTTTGATGTCCAAGTTCAGGCTTATAGTAGGCTTGTCATGCCAATATATTAAGGTTTGATCTCCAAGTTCAGGCTTATAGTAGGCTTGTCATGCCAATATATTAAGGTTTGATCTCCAAGTTCAGGCTTATAGTAGGCTTGTCATGCCAATATATTAAGGTTTGATCTCCAAGTTCAGGCTTATAGTAGGCTTGTCAAACCAATATATTAAGGTTTGATGTCCAAGTTCAGGCTTATAGTAGGCTTGTCAAACCAATATATTAAGGTTTGATGTCCAAGTTCAGGCTTATAGTAGGCTTGTCATGCGAATATATTAAGGTTTGATGTCCAAGTTCAGGCTTATAGTATGCTTGTCATGCGAATATATTAAGGTTTGATGTCCAAGTTCAGGCTTATAGTAGGCTTGTCATGCCAATATATTAAGGTTTGATGTCCAAGTTCAGGCTTATAGTAGGCTTGTCATGCCAATATATTAAGGTTTGATGTCCAAGTTCAGGCTTATAGTAGGCTTGTCATGCCAATATATTAAGGTTTGATGTCCAAGTTCAGGCTTATAGTAGGCTTGTCATGCCAATATATTAAGGTTTGATGTCCAAGTTCAGGCTTATAGTATGCTTGTCATGCCAATATATTAATGTTTGATCTCCAAGTTCAGGCTTATAGTAGCTGTGTTAGCGGTAGACGATCGCCACGTCGCATTTTGCGAATATAACGGTAGTGTGGCGAGGATAATTTGTGTAGCAGTAGCCACACTGGCGAACAAAAAACTTTTAGAGCGTGCATCTGACAACGATCTTTTATTATGTAGAAAGTCAACTTCGAATAAAACGCGTTATAGACAATGATTTGATCGATGTATAATATCCAAAATGATTTTAAAAAGCGGGTCGAATTGATTATTTCCGGTAGTTTTTTCAGTTGAAATAACATTATCCGGGTCCCATTCCGGAAATAGTTTCGAATTTAGTCACCGACTGACTGGTTTCCTAAATTACGCTTTATTCCTTCTGTCTACGCTTGAATCTAAAACCAGTAAATTATTTCACAACGAGAAAGTCAAGCATGGCAAAGCGCGAATACGGGTCCGTTCGCCCTGATACTTGTTCGCCCTGGGTCCGTTCGCCCTGATAATTATAATTATGTAAGGTATTAAAAATAATAGAAAAATAAGTGATATTTGATTGCTTATAAATATTAAATTGAGAAATTTTAAATATGCTGCATGCTAAAGTGTACAGTCAATGAACATACATTTTTTTAGGTATTCATCACTCGAATTTACGCTATATATTTCATATAACCACATTGTTCAAAAAATTAATTTTGAAGTCATTTCTTAACGGGTTTTGATAATTTTTGCACCAGAATAAGCAGAAATATTAAAGATTTTTGTTTATTTTAGCATGATTTTCCGTTAGATTTCCTTTATTTTCTTGTGATTTAAAGACAATTTTTGTTTTTTGTCATCAAATTTGCTATATACTGTATTTTAACGAAAGTGACAAATACTTATACATGTATATGTCCACGGACTATATGTTTCGATAATGGGCAAAGTTAAACATTTCAGTCCTTGGAATAAGTGAATCAGGTAACGATTAGTGAATCCACCGAGTCTAGAAAATGTAGGATATTAAAAATAATTGGTATGCTAAAGTGTATGTTTCTATAATGAACAAAGTTAAACGTTTTAGTCCTTGGAATGAATGAAGCAGGTAAAGATGAGTGAATCCAGAATCTGTAGAAAATGTATGTGTCCTTGGAATTAGTAAATCAGGTAAAGATGAGTGAATCAAGAGTCTGTAGTCCATTATACTTTATTAAAGTATTTAAAAAGTAATATAACAAAGATAGTAATTAGCTTAAACAAACTATTAATATAATGTTCAAGTTACAAAACAAAGTTGCATAGTATAGAAGCTGTAATGTTTTAATTCTGTTGTGCAACATGGTCCAATGGGTTGTTTGTTGGCTTATAAAGACCCAATATAATTTTTAATAATCAGAGCGAACGTACCCGATACCGCCAAGCGCCAAGGATCTATTTTATCCTTTTTTGGCAACACCAACGGCCCCACACAGCAAAAAAACAACAAAATCATAGGAATATTGAATGTTCTGTTTATCTAATGTTCAAAGTTTGTTGTTTGTCATGATAATATATGAATTATTATTGTTAGTTAATTAAATAATAAAGTTTTGAACTTTCAACTGTTTTATGCTCTGTTTATATTTAGTGTGGCTAACTGAAATTGAGTGTGACTAAAAGAAATTAGTACCCATTAGCCACAGTGGCTAATAAAAAAAAATGTCTACCGCTAACACAGAGTAGGCTTGTCATGTCAATATATTAAGGTTTGATGTCCAAGTTCAGGCTTATAGTAGGCTTGTCATGCCAATATATTAAGGTTTGATGTCCAAGTTCAGGCTTATAGTAGGCTTGTCATGCCAATATATTAAGGTTTGATGTCCAAGTTCAGGCTTATAGTAGGCTTGTCATGCCAATATATTAAGGTTTGATGTACAAGTTCAGGCTTATAGTAGGCTTGTCAAACCAATATATTAAGGTTTGATCTCCAAGTTCAGGCTTATAGTAGGCTTGTCATGCCAATATATTAAGGTTTGATGTCCAAGTTCAGGCTTATAGTATGCTTGTCATGCCAATATATTAAGGTTTGATGTCCAAGTTCAGGCTTATAGTAGGCTTGTCATGCCAATATATTAATGTTTGATGTCCAAGTTCAGGCTTATAGTAGGCTTGTCATGCCAATATATTAAGGTTTGATGTCCAAGTTCAGGCTTATAGTAGGCTTGTCAAACCAATATATTAAGGTTTGATCTCCAAGTTCAGGCTGATTTTTAGAAGAAGCACAGGTTAGGCTAATAGGTATTTATTTACATTTACAATAACATTTTAGATTTATTGATCAAGGGAAATATAATGGCTGGAGAACAGTACTCACATTCAGAAAGTTACTGACAAACTTTATCTGATAAAGATTTTTCAAGTACACCTTGCCAATAACTGGAATCAAACGTACAACTTTAGTAGTAAAAAACATTGATTGCATTGGTAGATATAATTGTAACTAATGTATAATCACGCCAACTATAGCCCCCAGTAATTGTTAAGGTGTTGGTAGAATAACATGTGTACATGTAATTGTATACATTTTTTTTTATTACAGAGCACACAGAAGTCCAAGAAACTAAACAAGAATACTCATGATGTGTTAGCAGAAATATTTAAAAAGATTGGGTCTAAAGAAAATACTAGAGAGGTAGGATAAATGATTGATGGAAATACAAGAGACATTTTTTCTTGAATGTTGTTGAGTAGTTAGTGGTCAAATTCTCTATCCAAGAGCAGAATTAATCATCATAAGAATGGACAGACAAAAAGATTTTGAATGATGTTCTATAATTCCACAGGAAATTATGGAAATATGATGCAGTCAAACTTGTAACAATGACTAGATAAGACAAGTGACTGCTTATTTAAGATAGATCGGTGAATTGTAAGTTCTGGTCCATAATGATTCACGTATTATTAGATTGGTGAATTGTAAGTTCTGGTCTGTAATGATTCACGTATTATTAGATCGGTGAATTGTAATTTCTGGTCTGTAAGGATTCATGTATTACTAGATCGGTGAATTGTAAGTTCTGGTCTGTAATGATTCACGTATTATTAGATCGGTGAATTGTAAGTTCTGGTCTATAATGATTCATGTATTATTAGATCAGTGAATTGTAAGTTCTGGTCTGTAAAGATTCATGTATTATTAGATCGGTGAATTGTAAGTTCTGGTCCGTAATGATTCATGTATTACTAGATCGGTGAATTGTAAGTTCTGGTCTGTAATGATTCACGTATTACTAGATTGGTGAATTGTAAGTTCTGGTCTGTAATGATTCACGTATTATTAGATCGGTGAATTGTAAGTTCTGGTCTGTAAGGATTCATGTATTACTAGATCGGTGAATTGTAAGTTCTGGTCTGTAATGATTCACGTATTATTAGATCGGTGAATTGTAAGTTCTGGTCTATAATGATTCATGTATTATTAGATCAGTGAATTGTAAGTTCTGGTCTGTAAAGATTCATGTATTATTAGATCGGTGAATTGTAAGTTCTGGTCCGTAATGATTCATGTATTACTAGATCGGTGAATTGTAAGTTCTGGTCTGTAATGATTCACGTATTACTAGATCGGTGAATTGTAAGTTCTGGTCTGTAATGATTCACGTATTATTAGATCTGTGAATTGTAAGTTCTGGTCTGTAAGGATTCATGTATTACTAGATCGGTGAATTGTAAGTTCTGGTCTGTAATGATTCACGTATTATTAGATCGGTGAATTGTAAGTTCTGGTCTGTAAGGATTCATGTATTACTAGATCGGTGAATGGTAAGTTCTGGTCTGTAATGATTCACGTATTATTAGATCGGTGAATTGTAAGTTCTGGTCTGTAAGGATTCATGTATTACTAGATCGGTGAATTGTAAGTTCTGGTCTGTAATGATTCACGTATTATTAGATCGGTGAATTGTAAGTTCTGGTCTGTAAGGATTCATGTATTACTAGATCGGTGAATTGTAAGTTCTGGTCTGTAATGATTCACGTATTATTAGATCGGTGAATTGTAAGTTCTGGTCTATAATGATTCATGTATTATTAGATCAGTGAATTGTAAGTTCTGGTCTGTAAAGATTCATGTATTATTAGATCGGTGAATTGTAAGTTCTGGTCCGTAATGATTCATGTATTACTAGATCGGTGAATTGTAAGTTCTGGTCTGTAATGATTCACGTATTACTAGATCGGTGAATTGTAAGTTCTGGTCTGTAATGATTCACGTATTATTAGATCGGTGAATTGTAAGTTCTGGTCTGTAATGATTCATGTATTACTAGATCGGTGAATTGTAAGTTCTGGTCTGTAATGATTCACGTATTATTAGATCGGTGAATTGTAAGTTCTGGTCTGTAATGATTCATGTATTACTAGATCGGTGAATTGTAAGTTCTGGTCTGTAATGATTCACGTATTATTAGATCGGTGAATTGTAAGTTCTGGTCTGTAATGATTCATGTATTACTAAATCGGTGAATGGTAAGTTCTGGTCCGTAACGATTCATGTATTAGTGTTATTAGAAAATGTTTTTTATACCCCCCGTATACTGTTTTACCTCTGTCCTTCCGTCCGTCCCAAGATATTTTTCTCAGCAACTATTGATGGCAGAAGTCTGATATTTGGTCACAAGCTTCATATAGGTACCCCATATCGTGGGAAGCGTTTTTTGACCCGTCAGATTCCTACTTCCTGTTTGCCGACTTAGTTGGCTTTTATACACATTGAACATATGCACATTTTTCGTCACATTTTTCTAAGCAACTATTGATGACAGGAATCTGATATTTGGTCACAAGCTTCATATAGGTACCCCATTTTGTGGGAAGCGTTTGTGGACCCGTCAGATTCCTACTTCCTGTTTGCCGACTTAGTTGGCTTTTATACACATTGAACATATATGCACATATTTCGTCACATTTTTCTCAGCAACTATTGATAGCAGAAATCTGATATTTCGTCACAAGCTTCATATAGGTACCCTATATCGTGGGAAGCATTTTTGGACCCGTCAGATTCCGACTTCCTGTTTGCCGACTTTGTTGATTTTTATACACATTTAACATATATGCTCATTTTTCTCAGCAACTATTTATGGCAGAAATCTGATATTTCGTCACAATCTTCATATTGGTACGCAATATTGTGGGAAGTGTTTTTGGACCCATCAGATTCCTACTTCCTGTTCGTCGACTTTGTCGATTTTTAGACATTTAACATATATGCTCATTTTTTGTCGCATTTTTCTCAGCAACTATTTATGGCAGAAATCTGATATTTAGTCACAATCTTCATATTGGTACGCAATATTGTGGGAAGCGTTTTTGGACCCATCAGAATCCTACTTCCTGTTTGCCGACTTATTGGTTTTTATGCACATTGAACATATTTATGCACATTTTTCGTCACATTTTTCTCAGCAACTATTGATAGCAGAAATCTGATATTTCGTCACAAGCTTCATATAGGTACCCTATATCGTGGGAAGCATTTTTGGACCCGTCAGATTCCGACTTCCTGTTTGCCGACTTTGTTGATTTTTATACACATTTAACATATATGCTCATTTTTCTCAGCAACTATTTATGGCAGAAATCTGATATTTCGTCACAATCTTCATATTGGTACGCAATATTGTGGGAAGTGTTTTTGGACCCATCAGATTCCTACTTCCTGTTTGTCGACTTTGTTGATTTTTATAGACATTTAACATATATGCTCATTTTTCGTCGCATTTTTCTCAGCAACTATTTATGGCAGAAATCTGATATTTAGTCACAATCTTCATATTGGTACGCAATATTGTGGGAAGCGTTTTTGGACCCGTCAGAATCCTACTTCCTGTTTGCCGACTTAGTTGGTTTTTATGCACATTGAACATATATATGCACATTTTTCGTCTCATTTTTCTCAGCAACTATTGATAGCAGAAATCTGATATTTGGTCACAAGCTTCATATAGGTACCCCATATCGTGGGAAGCGTTTTTTGACCCGTCAGATTCCTACTTCCTGTTTGCCGACTTAGTTGGCTTTTATACACATTTAACATATATGCACATTTTTCTCAGCAAATATTGATGACAGGAATCTGATATTTGGTCACAAGCTTCATATAGGTATTCCATATTGTGGGAAGCGTTTTTGGGACCCATATATGCTCGTTTTTCGTCGCATTTTTCTCAGCAAATATTGATGGCAGAAATCTGATATTTCGTCACAAGCTTCATATAGGTACCCCATTTTGTGGGAAGCGTTTTTTGACCCATCAGATTCCTACTTCCCATTTGCCGACTTAGTTGGCTTTTATGCACATTTAACATATATGCACATTTTTCGTTGCATTTTTCTCAGCAACTATTGATGACAGGAATCTGATATTTGGTCACAGGCTTCATATAGGTACCCCATATCGTGGTAAGCGTTTTTGGACCCATCAGATTCCTACTTCCTGTTTGCCGACTTGGTTGGTTTTTATACACATTGAACATATATGCGGGGGTATCATAAGTGAGCATTAGCTCACAGTTCATCTTGTTCAATTTACAAAATGATATAAGATTAAGCATGATTATTTTTTAAGCTCACCTCACCTAAAGGGTCATGTGTAGTAACTTTTAACTTTAAATTGCTTAAGTCATTTATTTTTTTCTACTCACATTATTTTCAGGGTCTCAATGATTTATATGATTTTAAGAAGAAATATCCTGATGCTGACTTAGAGCCGTTTTTGAAGAAATCATCAAACTTCTTCCAAAATTATATCGAAAGAGGTCTGAAAAATATTGAACAAGAAAGAGAAGGCAAAGTATCGTCATCAGACTTTGGAGGTAGGCTTAAACACATAAATAAACCACTAACAAAAGAAGATATCTACCTAATCTAATGCTATCTGAAATAGTTCTGATCTAATAGTTTTAGTAGTAGCTATTTGATATAAAGATTTGGTAGTTCTCTCCTGGTATTCTTTCGTTTTAATTGTATATAATTACATTACTTCCGTTTTTCATTGAAATGTTACAGTATGATTGATTATAAAGTGGTCACATCATTATAAAAGAGATGTTTTACATCCCAATAAAACTCAAACCCGAACTTGCATGTGCCTCCAAGACGACGTTAGATGTAAACAATCAATGGCGTAGTAATTTCCAACAGCAAATAATCTCAACACAAATAAAATTCACAACAAAAAATTCAACTATATTAAATTTTGGTGTGATTTAAATGTAATTATTAGAATTGAATGCATTTTTTGGTAGTTTTATAGGCGTGTAAAAGCGTGGACAGAGGCACATTAATGTGCTTTTTTACATGCCAATAAAACTACAAACAAATGCATTCAATTCTTAATTAATTCCGTAATTCTGGATTTTTGAAAGAAATACATTTTATTGTCATTAAAATATAAAACATTAAAACATTTAATTATTACAAATCTCTTGATAATGAATCCCTCTGGCAGTACAAAAATGTACATGTTGATTTATTGATCAAAGATCAACTCGACTGTTGTTATTCTAATGACACATAAAGGTGTTTAATTAACAATGATTAGCTAACATATTTATGACGGGTGTGAACAGAAATTCATTTTTAGCTCACCTTGCCAAAGGCAAAGTGACCTTTTGCCATCACTTGGTGTTCGTCATCTGTCGTCCGTTAACTTTTCACATTTTAATCTTCTCCTGAAACCCCTCAGCCAAATGAAGTGAAACTTGGTAGGAAGCATCTATCGAAGGTCCTCTCTAAAGGTTGCACATTGTGTCCCAATCCATTAACAAACATGGCCGCCATAGACAATTCTTGTTTCTGATTGGTTGATCTCAACAAAAAATCTTCTCCTATGAAACTGCTTGGCCAAATGAATCAAAACTTGGTAGGAAGCACCCTTAGAAGATCCTCTATAAAAATTGCTCATTTAGTTCCGATCCGTTAACAAACATGGCCACCACAGGCCATTCTTATTTCTGATCGGTTGATTTCTAAATTGTCTACTGAAACTGCTTTGCCAAATGAACTGAAATTTGGTTGGAAGGTCCTCTATAAAGATTGCTCATTTTGTCCCAATTCGTTAACAAAAATGACCGCCACAGGCAATTCTTGTTTCTGATTGATCGATTTCTTTAAATATCCTCCTCTGAAACCGCTTTGCCAAATGAACCGAAACTTAGTAAGAAGCATCTATGGAAGGTCTGCTATAATAATTGCTCATTTCGTCCCGATCCGTTAACAAACGTGGCTGCCACAGGCCATTCTTGTTTCTGATTGGTCGATTTCTAAAATTATTCTTCTCTGAAACTGCATAGCCAAATGAACCAAAATTTGGTAGGAAGCATTTATGGAAGGTCCTCTATAAAGATTGGTAATTTCGTCCCGATCCGTTAACAAACATGGCTGCCATAGGCAATTCTTGTTTCTGGTTGGTCGATTTTAAAAATGTTCTTCTCTGAAACTGCTTAGCCAAATGAACCACAACTTGGTGGGAAGCACCTATGGAAGGTTCTGTATTAAGTTTCCTCAAAGTAGAATGAAAGGTGAGTGACACAAGCTCAGCCCACTGAGCCTCTAATTGTGTTTTCTTAGCAATTTTAGGAAATTGACCACTACACAGTGAAGACCAATTATGTTGGTATCGTAATCATCGAATACCAGGAATGTTTATATACAGACACACTTTCATGTCTTTATTATTTTTGTATTAAAAACAAAGTATTTGAATGGGAAAATAAATATATTAACATACAGTCAAACCTGTCTATAGTGGTCACCTTGGGGAGTTTGACAAAATGACCACTATAGACAGGTGACCTTTATATGAAGGGGTTTGATTATTCGACGAAATATTCTGCATTAGTTGTAAATAAACATTTTTAATCACATCTTATGTTTATCTCAATCTGATATGATTTGAATAAAACATACAAATAAATAAAGAAAGATATTTAATAAACAAAAGCACAATTTCCAGTAACACGATGTTGAACTGGAAACATTGTTTTCAAAATCGTCGATTGAATCTCACGTTTTCTTTAAAGAATGTTCATTATCTGGATACGACCAACACCCTTCTCCTCGGCCACAGCTCAACAACTTTTCCCACCATCGATCACAACGATTTATAACCCGTTGTATTAAAGCCCAACATACTCATACAGATAACTTTCACTTTGTCGTCTAATTTCAAAGCTTTCCTATTTACGGATGTTGATGATTTTGACATGATGCACTAGATACAAAATAATTTTGGTGAGTGAATTTCTACTCTCGTCGTAATGAATAAATATCTCCAATAACCCCCGGGTATAAACATTCCTTTATGTAATTTATTACTCACAAAATTTAATAGTGTTTGTTTATTTAGTTAATTAAATTAAGCAATATATTTTGTAGCACCTCGGGATTTTTTCTACATTTGAGAAAAATACCGAACTATTGAAATCACTTCCAATATTATTTTAAAAATGAACTTACCGTTATACAAAGGTTTTACACTGGAAATTACTAATAAATGGTGACCGCTGACCACATTGAACAGGTGACTGCTATATCAAATTAAAATATATAGTAAAATGCACAGGGAGAGCACGAAAGTGACCGTTATGAGCAGGTGACCGTTACGACAGATTTGACTGTATTTACCTGTAATTTGTGCTGGAGAAAACTTTAATACCTGCATTGTGATCTCTTTTCATGATTGCTATTTGTACTTGTAATTAATTTAAATTTGGTGTTTAACGCCACTTTCAGCAATATTTCAGCTATATCATGGCCACCAGTTTTAGTGGTGGAAGAAGCTGGAGTACCTGGAGAGAACCCGACCATGGGCAAGCAACTGGTAAACTTTATCACTTGCGAGTCGAGTGCACCCTTTTTTGTACTTGTGTATTGGTTCATTACTGTTACCAATGGCCGATTTTGTCGTTTTAATTTTTGGTGTTTGCTTTAATTTAGTATGTTTAATTTTGGCACTTTCATGAGAGGCACCAAATAAACCAAAATTTAAGACTACATCCAAAATAACCCAATTTATGGTATTGGTTCATTTGTTCATATCAAGATAAAATTTGAACACAACTTGGAAACAAAATCACCAGTGTTGGAAGAGTTATTTTGATAAAAACAAATGGCTAGCAATTTTATGCAAAAAACAATGTGCAAATAAAATCTTTTCTTCTGGAGTGTAACTAAAAAAAATTAAGGAAAAAATAATAATATTTGACCGGTTGTTGTATCAGACACCAGAAAAATAGTGATTATCAGATTATTTGTTTGTTTTTTATTAAAGACTTATCTATCATACATGTACATAAATTTTGATAATAATTTATAATTTATTTCTGCTCATTTCTACATTGTTAATTAAACCATAGGTTTAATAAATTGGAATAATGAAAATATTCCTTCATTTAAAAATGGAAAGTGGTCGAAATGCAGGGTTCCCTTGTACTTTTAATAATAAATATTGTTAAAGTGATGCATTTTATGTCTATATTATTATTCCTGGATTAAAGTTCATTAGTTCAAATTTAACTTAAGTCAGCTGCAGCAGACATTTAATGGACTGCAAGATTTACAATATTTATTATCTTTATCTAAAGACTGGACAGTTTATTTAGACACTTGTTAACCTCAATGTTTATTACTATATAATGTTTCTTATACTCTTGAAATCGAAATATTAATTAGTCTAGTGTTTGGCTCCAAAGTGTCAGTTCAGATAGATTTAATAGTAAATGGAATGAAAATAGCACAATCTTATTTTTAATGAGACTGAGCCTAGTAACAAATATGCTATTAGACCTTGAGACAAATATTAGTACAAATCTGTTGTATATCTATATATTTTCAGTGACTGTGAGATCGGACAATTTACAGAGTACAAATGACACATCAGTTAGTCAACAACAACAACAACCTGATTACTACAGGGAGCGTCTGAAAATACTTAGAACACGGTGTGGTTTAGATAATGAGGTAAACGCACATAGTAACAATGTTTGGTTTCATTGCTTTGATAACAAGTAAGAAGACCATTCCCAATACAGAGAATCAATACGGTTGTTTCGAATCATTTCCATTCCGTCAAAAACTTTTTATTTTCGTCCGCTAAACCACGTGATTTTGATGGAATGTTAGGCACTGGACTTCCGGTGTCAATGTACGCAACGAAAACTCCAATCGATAACGTTAATCAACTTAAAGAATTTTTTACATTTTCTGTAAAAGACAGATATCAATTAAATTATTTTATTTGTATCAAAGACTTTAATGCACAGACAATTGCTTCTTTAAAATTAAATTTGTTTTATTAGCCGAGTTGCAACGAAGTTGCAGTCGGCTTATGTTTTGGCGAAAGGCGGGCGGGTGGGCGTATGTTAGCCTATCTTCGTTAACACGATAGCGCTCTTAGTTTTTGGCCGATTAACATAATTTTTGGTAGGAAGCATTATTACACTATTATTTAGAGCGAGTTCAAAATTCAGATTAATCTATTGTTTTTTTCTTGTAAAATCATGGGTTTTTTTTATAGAAAAAGTACATATTTTGAGAATTATTTTCGTTAACGCGATAGCGCTCTTAGTTTTTGGCCTATCAACATAATTTTTGGTAGGAAGCATTATTACACTATTATTTAGAGCGAGTTCGAAATTCAGATTAATCTATTGTTTTTTTCTTGTAAAATCATGGTTTTTTATAGAAAAAGTACATATTTTGAGAATTATCTTCGTTAACGTGATAGCGCTCTTAGTTTTTGGCCGATCAACGTAATTTTTGGTAGGAAGCATTATTACACTATTATTTAGAGCGAGTTCGAAATTCAGATTAATCTATTGTTTTTTTCTTGTAAAATCATGGTTTTTTTATAGAAAAAGTACATATTTTGAGAATTACACATTTCTCTGAAACTACAAAAGATAGAAACTTAATATTTGGTATGGGTGGAGATGCCAATGTGAAGTTGTGCATTCAAGATTCAACATTTTTATCCCCGGGGCTCAGCCCCACCCCGCGGGGAAACTGTTTTAAAAAATGTGACAGAGATCCCCACCCTAAGCCATATATATTTATGATCAGGGTGACTAGGCAAATTAAATGCATTATAGCTCAGGCCCCAGGGTCATACCCCACCCCCTACCTGAAGTGAACTTTTTAATGGTTGAGATCCCCACCCCTTATCCATATATATTTATGATCAGGGTGACTAGGCAAATTAAATGCATTATAGCTCAGGCCCCAGGGTCATACCCCACCCCCTACCTGAAGTGAACTTTTTAATGGTTGAGATCCCCACCCCTAAGCCATATATATTTATGATCAGGATGACTAGTCAAATTAAATGCCTTATAGCTCAGGCCCCGGGGGGTCATACCCCACCCCCTACCTGAAGTGAACTTTTTAATGGTTGAGATCCCCACCCCTAAACCATATATATTTATGATCAGGGTGACTAGGCAAATTAAATGCCTAATAGCTCAGGCCCCGGGGGGTCATACCCCACCCCCTACCTGAAGTGAACTTTTTAATGGTTGAGATCCCCACCCCTAAACCATATATATTTATGATCAGGGTGACTAGGCAAATTAAATGCCTTATAGCTCATACCCCACCCCCTACCTGAAGTGAACTTTATAATGGTTGAGATGTCTTACTTATTTATAAAACAAGACCAAATGATTATGACTTGCTTTCTCGATTTTTTCTTTATTTACTTGGCGTCTCCATATTACAATTACTTATAATCTACCGCATCTGCGACTATGATATGTTGACGTTGTGACAGGAATAGCGTAAACACCGAAAGTAGTCTGCCTAACATTTCAGAAGTCATGACACGAAAAAGACAGAACGTGATCAGAATTGACATGATTCAAAACATCCGTATTAATATTCCATATTTTGTGACAAATGGAGTTACAAAAAGTGGCCTGTATTGAACAATTAAAACAGTTGTATCCATTTGTTTAGAAAATGGAATCATTTTCTCCATTTCATGAGAAAACATTATTTTTCTTCCATATCAAACATATTGTCAGTTTTGTTTTAGTCAGATTTTAAAAGTCTAAAGTTCTCAGCACTAATATACAATGAATGAAATTTTAGGATAAAGGAAATGTTCAAATAACAATGACAATATTCTATGAAGTGAATTGTGGGTAAAATAAAAAGAAACAAGATTGTTTTAATAAAATCTTTTGTCTTACTATTTTTGTTCAGTATGTTTATATGGAAGATAATTTTAGCATTGCTAGTGTTTTACAATGTAGTTCTGTGTCGGTACTTATGAAGATTAACATTAGTTAAGCAAAGCTTCATTAAATTCATTTGGTTTATTCAGGATTCTGTTTTATTCAAGGTTTGGTTTATTCAGGATTCTGTTTTATTCAGAGTTTGGTTTATACAGGATTCTGTTTTATTCAGAGTTTGGTTTATTCAGGATTCTGTTTTATTCAGAGTTTGGTTTATTCAGGATTCTGTTTTATTCAGAGTTTGGTTTAGACAGGATTTTGTTTTATTCAGAGTTTGGTTTATACAGGATTCTGATTTATTCAGAGTTTGTTTTATTCAGGATTCTGTTTTATTTAGAGTTTGGTTTATTCAGGATTCTGTTTTATTCAGAGTTTGGTTTATACAGGATTCTGTTTTATTCAGAGTTTGGTTTATACAGGATTCTGTTTTAGTCATAGTTTGGTTTATACAGGATTCTGTTTTATTCAGAGTTTGGTTTATACAGGATTCTGTTTTATTCAGAGTTTGGTTTATACAGGATTCTGTTTTAGTCATAGTTTGGTTTATTCAGGATTCTGTTTTATTCAGAGTTTGGTTTATTCAGGATTCTGTTTTATTCAGAGTTTGGTTTATACAGGATTCTGTTTTATCCAGAGTTTGGTTTATACAGGATTCTGTTTTAGTCATAGTTTGGTTTATTCAGAGTTTGGTTTATACAGGATTCTGTTTTATTCAGAGTTTGGTTTATACAGGATCCTGTTTTATTCAGAGTTTGGTTTATTCAGGATTCTGTTTTATTCAGAGTGTGGTTTATACAGGATTCTGTTTTATTCAGAGTGTGGTTTATACAGGATTCTGTTTTATTCAGAGTTTGGTTTATACAGGATTCTGTTTTATCCAGAGTTTGGTTTATACAGGATTCTGTTTTAGTCATAGTTTGGTTTATTCAGGATTCTGTTTTATTCAGAGTTTGGTTTATACAGGATTCTGTTTTATTCAGAGTTTGGTTTATACAGGATTCTGTTTTATTCAGAGTTTGGTTTATACAGGATTCTGTTTTAGTCATAGTTTGGTTTATACAGGATTCTGTTTTATTCAGAGTTTGGTTTATACAGGATTCTGTTTTATTCAGAGTTTGGTTTATACAGGATTCTGTTTTAGTCATAGTTTGGTTTATTCAGGATTCTGTTTTATTCAGAGTTTGGTTTATTCAGGATTCTGTTTTATTCAGAGTTTGGTTTATACAGGATTCTGTTTTATCCAGAGTTTGGTTTATACAGGATTCTGTTTTAGTCATAGTTTGGTTTATTCAGGATTCTGTTTTATTCAGAGTTTGGTTTATACAGGATTCTGTTTTATTCAGAGCTTGGTTTATACAGGATTCTGTTTTAGTCAGAGTTTGGTTTATACAGGATTCTGTTTTATTCAGGATTCTGTTTTATTCAGAATTTGGTTTATACGGGATTCTGTTTTTATTCAGAGTGTGGTTTATACAGGATTCTGTTTTATTCAGAGTTTGGTTTATACAGGATTCTGTTTTATTCAGAGTTTGGTTTATACAGGATCCTGTTTTATTCAGAGTTTGGTTTATACAGGATTCTGTTTTATTCAGAGTTTGGTTTATACAGGATTCTGTTTTTATTCAGAGTGTGGTTTATACAGGATTCTGTTTTATTCAGAGTGTGGTTGATTCAGGATTCTGTTTTATTCAGAGTGTGGTTTATTCAGGATTCTGTTTTATTCAGAGTTTGGTTTATACAGGATTCTGTTTTATTCAGAGTTTGGTTTATACAGGATCCTGTTTTATTCAGAGTTTGGTTTATTCAGGATTCTGTTTTATTCAGAGTGTGGTTTATACAGGATTCTGTTTTATTCAGAGTGTGGTTTATACAGGATTCTGTTTTATTCAGAGTTTGGTTTATACAGGATTCTGTTTTATCCAGAGTTTGGTTTATACAGGATTCTGTTTTAGTCATAGTTTGGTTTATTCAGGATTCTGTTTTATTCAGAGTTTGGTTTATACAGGATTCTGTTTTATTCAGAGTTTGGTTTATACAGGATTCTGTTTTATTCAGAGTTTGGTTTATACAGGATTCTGTTTTAGTCATAGTTTGGTTTATACAGGATTCTGTTTTATTCAGAGTTTGGTTTATACAGGATTCTGTTTTATTCAGAGTTTGGTTTATACAGGATTCTGTTTTAGTCATAGTTTGGTTTATTCAGGATTCTGTTTTATTCAGAGTTTGGTTTATTCAGGATTCTGTTTTATTCAGAGTTTGGTTTATACAGGATTCTGTTTTATCCAGAGTTTGGTTTATACAGGATTCTGTTTTAGTCATAGTTTGGTTTATTCAGGATTCTGTTTTATTCAGAGTTTGGTTTATACAGGATTCTGTTTTATTCAGAGCTTGGTTTATACAGGATTCTGTTTTAGTCAGAGTTTGGTTTATACAGGATTCTGTTTTATTCAGAATTTGGTTTATACGGGATTCTGTTTTTATTCAGAGTGTGGTTTATACAGGATTCTGTTTTATTCAGAGTTTGGTTTATACAGGATTCTGTTTTATTCAGAGTTTGGTTTATACAGGATCCTGTTTTATTCAGAGTTTGGTTTATACAGGATTCTGTTTTATTCAGGATTCTGTTTTATTCAGAGTTTGGTTTATACATGATTCTGTTTTTATTCAGAGTGTGGTTTATACAGGATTCTGTTTTATTCAGAGTGTGGTTTATTCAGGATTCTGTTTTATTCAGAGTGTGGTTTATTCAGGATTCTGTTTTATTCAGAGTTTGGTTTATACAGGATTCTGTTTTTATTCAGAGTGTGGTTTATACAGGATTCTGTTTTATTCAGAGTGTGGTTTATACAGGATTCTGTTTTAGTCATAGTTTGGTTTATTCAGGATTCTGTTTTATTCAGAGTTTGGTTTATACAGGATTCTGTTTTATTCAGAGTTTGGTTTATACAGGATTCTGTTTTATTCAGAGTTTGGTTTATACAGGATTCTGTTTTATTCAGAGTTTGGTTTTTGCAGGATTCTGTTTTATTCAGAGTTTGGTTTATACAGGATTCTGTTTTATTCAGAGTTTGGTTTATACAGGATTCTGTTTTATTCAGTGTGGTTTATACAGGATTCTGTTTTATTCAGAGTTTGGTTTATACAGGATTCTGTTTTATTCAGAGTTTGGTTTATACAGGATTCTGTTTTATTCAGAGTGTGGTTTATACAGGATTCTGTTTTATTCAGAGTTTGGTTTATACAGGATTCTGTTTTATTCAGAGTTTGGTTTATACAGGATTCTGTTTTATTCAGAGTTTGGTTTATACAGGATTCTGTTTTTATTCAGAGTGTGGTTTATACAGGATTCTGTTTTATTCAGAGTGTGGTTTATTCAGGATTCTGTTTTATTCAGAGTGTGGTTTATTCAGGATTCTGTTTTATTCAGAGTTTGGTTTATACAGGATTCTGTTTTTATTCAGAGTGTGGTTTATACAGGATTCTGTTTTATTCAGAGTGTGGTTTATACAGGATTCTGTTTTAGTCATAGTTTGGTTTATTCAGGATTCTGTTTTATTCAGAGTTTGGTTTATACAGGATTCTGTTTTATTCAGAGTTTGGTTTATACAGGATTCTGTTTTATTCAAAGTGTGGTTTATACAGGATTCTGTTTTATTCAGAGTTTGGTTTATACAGGATTCTGTTTTATTCAGAGTTTGGTTTATACAGGATCCTGTTTTATTCAGAGTTTGGTTTATTCAGGATTCTGTTTTATTCAGAGTGTGGTTTATACAGGATTCTGTTTTATTCAGTTTGGTTTATACAGGATTCTGTTTTATTCAGAGTTTGGTTTATACAGGATTCTGTTTTATTCAGGATTCTGTTTTATTCAGAATTTGGTTTATACGGGATTCTGTTTTTATTCAGAGTGTGGTTTATACAGGATTCTGTTTTATTCAGAGTTTGGTTTATACAGGATTCTGTTTTATTCAGAGTTTGGTTTATACAGGATCCTGTTTTATTCAGAGTTTGGTTTATACAGGATTCTGTTTTATTCAGAGTTTGGTTTATACAGGATTCTGTTTTTATTCAGAGTGTGGTTTATACAGGATTCTGTTTTATTCAGAGTGTGGTTGATTCAGGATTCTGTTTTATTCAGAGTGTGGTTTATTCAGGATTCTGTTTTATTCAGAGTTTGGTTTATACAGGATTCTGTTTTATTCAGAGTTTGGTTTATACAGGATCCTGTTTTATTCAGAGTTTGGTTTATTCAGGATTCTGTTTTATTCAGAGTGTGGTTTATACAGGATTCTGTTTTATTCAGAGTGTGGTTTATACAGGATTCTGTTTTATTCAGAGTTTGGTTTATACAGGATTCTGTTTTATCCAGAGTTTGGTTTATACAGGATTCTGTTTTAGTCATAGTTTGGTTTATTCAGGATTCTGTTTTATTCAGAGTTTGGTTTATACAGGATTCTGTTTTATTCAGAGTTTGGTTTATACAGGATTCTGTTTTATTCAGAGTTTGGTTTATACAGGATTCTGTTTTAGTCATAGTTTGGTTTATACAGGATTCTGTTTTATTCAGAGTTTGGTTTATACAGGATTCTGTTTTATTCAGAGTTTGGTTTATACAGGATTCTGTTTTAGTCATAGTTTGGTTTATTCAGGATTCTGTTTTATTCAGAGTTTGGTTTATTCAGGATTCTGTTTTATTCAGAGTTTGGTTTATACAGGATTCTGTTTTATCCAGAGTTTGGTTTATACAGGATTCTGTTTTAGTCATAGTTTGGTTTATTCAGGATTCTGTTTTATTCAGAGTTTGGTTTATACAGGATTCTGTTTTATTCAGAGCTTGGTTTATACAGGATTCTGTTTTAGTCAGAGTTTGGTTTATACAGGATTCTGTTTTATTCAGAATTTGGTTTATACGGGATTCTGTTTTTATTCAGAGTGTGGTTTATACAGGATTCTGTTTTATTCAGAGTTTGGTTTATACAGGATTCTGTTTTATTCAGAGTTTGGTTTATACAGGATCCTGTTTTATTCAGAGTTTGGTTTATACAGGATTCTGTTTTATTCAGGATTCTGTTTTATTCAGAGTTTGGTTTATACATGATTCTGTTTTTATTCAGAGTGTGGTTTATACAGGATTCTGTTTTATTCAGAGTGTGGTTTATTCAGGATTCTGTTTTATTCAGAGTGTGGTTTATTCAGGATTCTGTTTTATTCAGAGTTTGGTTTATACAGGATTCTGTTTTTATTCAGAGTGTGGTTTATACAGGATTCTGTTTTATTCAGAGTGTGGTTTATACAGGATTCTGTTTTAGTCATAGTTTGGTTTATTCAGGATTCTGTTTTATTCAGAGTTTGGTTTATACAGGATTCTGTTTTATTCAGAGTTTGGTTTATACAGGATTCTGTTTTATTCAGAGTTTGGTTTATACAGGATTCTGTTTTATTCAGTGTGGTTTATACAGGATTCTGTTTTATTCAGAGTTTGGTTTATACAGGATTCTGTTTTATTCAGAGTTTGGTTTATACAGGATTCTGTTTTATTCAGAGTGTGGTTTATACAGGATTCTGTTTTATTCAGAGTTTGGTTTATACAGGATTCTGTTTTATTCAGAGTTTGGTTTATACAGGATTCTGTTTTATTCAGAGTTTGGTTTATACAGGATTCTGTTTTATTCAGAGTGTGGTTTATACAGGATTCTGTTTTATTCAGAGTTTGGTTTATACAGGATTCTGTTTTATTCAGAGTTTGGTTTATACAGGATTCTGTTTTATTCAGAGTGTGGTTTATACAGGATTCTGTTTTAGTCAGAGTTTGGTTTATACAGGATTCTGTTTTATTCAGAGTTTGGTTTATACAGGATTCTGTTTTATTCAGAGTTTGGTTTATACAGGATTCTGTTTTATTCAGTGTGGTTTATACAGGATTCTGTTTTATTCAGAGTTTGGTTTATACAGGATTCTGTTTTATTCAGTGTGGTTTATACAGGATCCTGTTTTATTCAGAGTTTGGTTTATACAGGATTCTGTTTTATTCAGGATTCTGTTTTATTCAGAGTTTGGTTTATACATGATTCTGTTTTTATTCAGAGTGTGGTTTATACAGGATTCTGTTTTATTCAGAGTGTGGTTTATTCAGGATTCTGTTTTATTCAGAGTGTGGTTTATTCAGGATTCTGTTTTATTCAGAGTTTGGTTTATACAGGATTCTGTTTTTATTCAGAGTGTGGTTTATACAGGATTCTGTTTTATTCAGAGTGTGGTTTATACAGGATTCTGTTTTAGTCATAGTTTGGTTTATTCAGGATTCTGTTTTATTCAGAGTTTGGTTTATACAGGATTCTGTTTTATTCAGAGTTTGGTTTATACAGGATTCTGTTTTATTCAGAGTTTGGTTTATACAGGATTCTGTTTTATTCAGTGTGGTTTATACAGGATTCTGTTTTATTCAGAGTTTGGTTTATACAGGATTCTGTTTTATTCAGAGTTTGGTTTATACAGGATTCTGTTTTATTCAGAGTGTGGTTTATACAGGATTCTGTTTTATTCAGAGTTTGGTTTATACAGGATTCTGTTTTATTCAGAGTTTGGTTTATACAGGATTCTGTTTTATTCAGAGTTTGGTTTATACAGGATTCTGTTTTATTCAGAGTGTGGTTTATACAGGATTCTGTTTTATTCAGAGTTTGGTTTATACAGGATTCTGTTTTTATTCAGAGTTTGGTTTATACAGGATTCTGTTTTATTCAGAGTGTGGTTTATACAGGATTCTGTTTTATTCAGAGTTTGGTTTATACAGGATTCTGTTTTATTCAGTGTGGTTTATACAGGATTCTGTTTTATTCAGAGTTTGGTTTATACAGGATTCTGTTTTATTCAGAGTGTGGTTTATACAGGATTCTGTTTTAGTCAGAGTTTGGTTTATACAGGATTCTGTTTTATTCAGAGTTTGGTTTATACAGGATTCTGTTTTATTCAGAGTGTGGTTTATACAGGATTCTGTTTTATTCAGAGTTTGGTTTTTGCAGGATTCTGTTTTATTCAGAGTTTGGTTTATAAAGGATTCTGTTTTAGTCAGAGTTTGGTTTATACAGGATTCTGTTTTATTCAGAGTGTGGTTTATACAGGATTCTGTTTTATTCAGAGTGTGGTTTATACAGGATTCTGTTTTAGTCAGAGTTTGGTTTATACAGGATTCTGTTTTATTCAGAGTTTGGTTTATACAGGATTCTGTTTTATTCAGAGTTTGGTTTATACAGGATTCTGTTTTATTCAGAGTGTGGTTTATACAGGATTCTGTTTTAGTCAGAGTGTGGTTTATACAGGATTCTGTTTTATTCAGAGTGTGGTTTTTGCAGGATTCTGTTTTATTCAGAGTTTGGTTTATACAGGATTCTGTTTTATTCAGAGTGTGGTTTATACAGGATTCTGTTTTATTCAGAGTGTGGTTTATACAGGATTCTGTTTTATTCAGAGTTTGGTTTTTGCAGGATTCTGTTTTATTCAGAGTTTGGTTTATTCAGGATTCTGTTTTATTCAGAGTGTGGTTTATACAGGATTCTGTTTTATTCAGAGTTTGGTTTATACAGGATTCTGTTTTAGTCAGAGTTTGGTTTATACAGGATTCTGTTTTAGTCATAGTTTGGTTTATTCAGGATTCTGTTTTATTCAGAGTGTGGTTTATACAGGATTCTGTTTTTATTCAGAGTGTGGTTTATACAGGATTCTGTTTTATTCAGAGTTTGGTTTTTGCAGGATTCTGTTTTAGTCAGAGTTTGGTTTATACAGGATTCTGTTTTATTCAGAGTGTGGTTTATACAGGATTCTGTTTTATTCAGAGTTTGGTTTATACAGGATTCTGTTTTATTCAGAGTGTGGTTTATACAGGATTCTGTTTTATTCAGAGTTTGGTTTATACAGGATTCTGTTTTATTCAGAGTTTGGTTTATACAGGATTCTGTTTTATTCAGAGTTTGGTTTATACAGGATTCTGTTTTATTCAGAGTTTGGTTTATACAGGATTCTGTTTTATTCAGAGTGTGGTTTATACAGGATTCTGTTTTATTCAGAGTGTGGTTTATACAGGATTCTGTTTTATTCAGAGTGTGGTTTATACAGGATTCTGTTTTAGTCAGAGTGTGGTTTATACAGGATTCTGTTTTATTCAGAGTTTGGTTTATACAGGATTCTGTTTTATTCAGAGTGTGGTTTATACAGGATTCTGTTTTATTCAGAGTGTGGTTTATACAGGATTCTGTTTTATTCAGAGTGTGGTTTATACAGGATTCTGTTTTATTCAGAGTTTGGTTTATACAGGATTCTGTTTTATTCAGAGTGTGGTTTATACAGGATTCTGTTTTATTCAGAGTTTGGTTTATACAGGATTCTGTTTTAGTCATAGTTTGGTTTATACAGGATTCTGTTTTATTCAGAGTTTGGTTTATACAGGATTCTGTTTTAGTCATAGTTTGGTTTATACAGGATTCTGTTTTATTCAGAGTTTGGTTTTTGCAGGATTCTGTTTTAGTCAGAGTTTGGTTTATACAGGATTCTGTTTTAGTCATAGTTTGGTTTATACAGGATTCTGCTTTATTCAGAGTTTGTTTTATACAGGATTCTGTTTTATTCAGAGTTTGGTTTATACAGGATTCTGTTTTATTCAGAGTTTGGTTTATACAGGATTCTGTTTTATTCAGTGTTTGGTTTTTGCAGGATTCTGTTTTATTCAGAGTGTGGTTTATACAGGATTCTGTTTTATTCAGAGTTTGGTTTATACAGGATTCTGTTTTATTCAGAGTTTGGTTTATACAGGATTCTGTTTTATTCAGAGTGTGGTTTATACAGGATTCTGTTTTATTCAGAGTTTGGTTTATACAGGATTCTGTTTTATTCAGTGTGGTTTATACAGGATTCTGTTTTATTCAGAGTTTGGTTTATACAGGATTCTGTTTTATTCAGTGTGGTTTATACAGGATCCTGTTTTATTCAGAGTTTGGTTTATACAGGATTCTGTTTTAGTCAGAGTTTGGTTTATACAGGATTCTGTTTTATTCAGAGTTTGGTTTATACAGGATTCTGTTTTATTCAGAGTTTGGTTTATACAGGATTCTGTTTTAGTCAGAGTTTGGTTTATACAGGATTCTGTTTTATTCAGAGTGTGGTTTATACAGGATTCTGTTTTAGTCAGAGTTTGGTTTATACAGGATTCTGTTTTATTCAGAGTGTGGTTTATACAGGATTCTGTTTTAGTCAGAGTTTGGTTTATACAGGATTCTGTTTTATTCAGAGTGTGGTTTATACAGGATTCTGTTTTATTCAGAGTTTGGTTTATACAGGATTCTGTTTTAGTCATAGTGTGGTTTATACAGGATTCTGTTTTAGTCAGAGTTTGGTTTATACAGGATTCTGTTTTAGTCAGAGTTTGGTTTATACAGGATTCTGTTTTAGTCATAGTTTGGTTTATACAGGATTCTGTTTTAGTCATAGTTTGGTTTATACAGGATTCTGTTTTATTCAGAGTTTGGTTTATACAGGATTCTGTTTTAGTCATAGTTTGGTTTATACAGGATTCTGTTTTTATTCAGAGTTTGGTTTATACAGGATTCTGTTTTATTCAGAGTTTGGTTTATACAGGATTCTGTTTTATTCAGAGTTTGGTTTATACAGGATTCTGTTTTATTCAGAGTTTGGTTTATACAGGATTCTGTTTTATCCAGAGTGTGGTTTATACAGGATTCTGTTTTATTCAGAGTTTGGTTTTTGCAGGATTCTGTTTTATTCAGAGTTTGGTTTATACAGGATTCTGTTTTATTCAGAGTTTGGTTTATACAGGATTCTGTTTTATTCAGAGTTTGGTTTATACAGGATTCTGTTTTATTCAGAGTTTGGTTTATACAGGATTCTGTTTTTATTCAGAGTTTGGTTTATACAGGATTCTGTTTTATTCAGAGTTTGGTTTATACAGGATTCTGTTTTTATTCAGAGTGTGGTTTATACAGGATTCTGTTTTATTCAGAGTTTGGTTTATACAGGATTCTGTTTTATTCAGAGTGTGGTTTATACAGGATTCTGTTTTATTCAGAGTTTGGTTTATACAGGATTCTGTTTTATTCAGAGTGTGGTTTATACAGGATTCTGTTTTATTCAGAGTTTGGTTTATACATGATTCTGTTTTATTCAGAGTGTGGTTTATACAGGATTCTGTTTTATTCAGAGTTTGGTTTATACAGGATTCTGTTTTAGTCAGAGTTTGGTTTATACAGGATTCTGTTTTTATTCAGAGTTTGGTTTATACAGGATTCTGTTTTAGTCAGAGTTTGGTTTTTGCAGGATTCTGTTTTATTCAGAGTGTGGTTTATACAGGATTCTGTTTTATTCAGAGTTTGGTTTATACAGGATTCTGTTTTTATTCAGAGTTTGGTTTATACAGGATTCTGTTTTAGTCAGAGTTTGGTTTATACAGGATTCTGTTTTATTCAGAGTGTGGTTTATACAGGATTCTGTTTTATTCAGAGTTTGGTTTATACAGGATTCTGTTTTATTCAGAGTTTGGTTTATACAGGATTCTGTTTTTATTCAGAGTTTGGTTTATACAGGATTCTGTTTTTATTCAGAGTTTGGTTTATACAGGATTCTGTTTTATTCAGAGTTTGGTTTATACAGGATTCTGTTTTATTCAGAGTTTGGTTTATACAGGATTCTGTTTTTATTCAGAGTTTGGTTTATACAGGATTCTGTTTTATTCAGAGTTTGGTTTATACAGGATTCTGTTTTTATTCAGAGTTTGGTTTATACAGGATTCTGTTTTAGTCAGAGTTTGGTTTATACAGGATTCTGTTTTATTCAGAGTGTGGTTTATACAGGATTCTGTTTTATTCAGAGTTTGGTTTATACAGGATTCTGTTTTATTCAGAGTTTGGTTTATACAGGATTCTGTTTTTATTCAGAGTGTGGTTTATACAGGATTCTGTTTTAGTCAGAGTTTGGTTTTTGCAGGATTCTGTTTTATTCAGAGTGTGGTTTATACAGGATTCTGTTTTATTCAGAGTTTGGTTTATACAGGATTCTGTTTTATTCAGAGTTTGGTTTATACAGGATTCTGTTTTATTCAGAGTTTGGTTTATACAGGATTCTGTTTTATTCAGAGTTTGGTTTTTGCAGGATTCTGTTTTATTCAGAGTTTGGTTTATACAGGATTCTGTTTTTATTCAGAGTGTGGTTTATACAGGATTCTGTTTTATTCAGAGTTTGGTTTTTGCAGGATTCTGTTTTATTCAGAGTTTGGTTTATACAGGATTCTGTTTTATTCAGAGTTTGGTTTATACAGGATTCTGTTTTATTCAGAGTTTGGTTTATACAGGATTCTGTTTTATTCAGAGTTTGGTTTATACAGGATTCTGTTTTTATTCAGAGTTTGGTTTATACAGGATTCTGTTTTATTCAGATTGTGGTTTATACAGGATTCTGTTTTATTCAGAGTGTGGTTTATACAGGATTCTGTTTTATTCAGAGTTTGGTTTATACAGGATTCTGTTTTATTCAGAGTTTGGTTTATACAGGATTCTGTTTTATTCAGAGTTTGGTTTATACAGGATTCTGTTTTATTCAGATTGTGGTTTATACAGGATTCTGTTTTATTCAGATTGTGGTTTATACAGGATTCTGTTTTATTCAGAGTTTGGTTTATACAGGATTCTGTTTTATTCAGAGTTTGGTTTATACAGGATTCTGTTTTATTCAGATTGTGGTTTATACAGGATTCTGTTTTAGTCAGATTGTGGTTTATACAGGATTCTGTTTTATTCAGAGTTTGGTTTATACAGGATTCTGTTTTATTCAGATTGTGGTTTATACAGGATTCTGTTTTAGTCAGATTGTGGTTTATACAGGATTCTGTTTTATTCAGAGTTTGGTTTATACAGGATTCTGTTTTATTCAGAGTTTGGTTTTTGCAGGATTCTGTTTTATTCAGAGTGTGGTTTATACAGGATTCTGTTTTATTCAGATTGTGGTTTATACAGGATTCTGTTTTATTCAGAGTTTGGTTTATACAGGATTCTGTTTTAGTCAGAGTTTGGTTTATACAGGATTCTGTTTTTATTCAGAGTTTGGTTTATACAGGATTCTGTTTTTATTCAGAGTTTGGTTTATACAGGATTCTGTTTTATTCAGAGTTTGGTTTATACAGGATTCTGTTTTATTCAGAGTTTGGTTTATACAGGATTCTGTTTTAGTCAGAGTTTGGTTTATACAGGATTCTGTTTTTATTCAGATTGTGGTTTATACAGGATTCTGTTTTATTCAGAGTTTGGTTTATACAGGATTCTGTTTTAGTCAGAGTTTGGTTTATACAGGATTCTGTTTTATTCAGAGTTTGGTTTATACAGGATTCTGTTTTTATTCAGAGTTTGGTTTATACAGGATTCTGTTTTATTCAGAGTTTGGTTTATACAGGATTCTGTTTTAGTCAGAGTTTGGTTTATACAGGATTCTGTTTTATTCAGAGTGTGGTTTATACAGGATTCTGTTTTATTCAGAGTTTGGTTTATACAGGATTCTGTTTTATTCAGAGTGTGGTTTATACAGGATTCTGTTTTATTCAGAGTTTGGTTTATACAGGATTCTGTTTTTATTCAGAGTTTGGTTTATACAGGATTCTGTTTTATTCAGAGTTTGGTTTATACAGGATTCTGTTTTAGTCATAGTTTGGTTTATACAGGATTCTGTTTTAGTCAGAGTTTGGTTTATACAGGATTCTGTTTTAGTCAGAGTTTGGTTTATACAGGATTCTGTTTTAGTCATAGTTTGGTTTATACAGGATTCTGTTTTAGTCATAGTTTGGTTTATACAGGATTCTGTTTTATTCAGAGTTTGGTTTATACAGGATTCTGTTTTAGTCATAGTTTGGTTTATACAGGATTCTGTTTTTATTCAGAGTTTGGTTTATACAGGATTCTGTTTTATTCAGAGTTTGGTTTTTGCAGGATTCTGTTTTATTCAGAGTTTGGTTTATACAGGATTCTGTTTTATTCAGAGTTTGGTTTATACAGGATTCTGTTTTATTCAGAGTTTGGTTTATACAGGATTCTGTTTTATTCAGAGTTTGGTTTATACAGGATTCTGTTTTATTCAGAGTGTGGTTTATACAGGATTCTGTTTTAGTCAGAGTTTGGTTTATACAGGATTCTGTTTTATTCAGAGTTTGGTTTATACAGGATTCTGTTTTTATTCAGAGTTTGGTTTATACAGGATTCTGTTTTATTCAGAGTTTGGTTTATACAGGATTCTGTTTTATTCAGAGTGTGGTTTATACAGGATTCTGTTTTATTCAGAGTTTGGTTTATACAGGATTCTGTTTTTATTCAGAGTTTGGTTTATACAGGATTCTGTTTTATTCAGAGTTTGGTTTATACAGGATTCTGTTTTATTCAGAGTGTGGTTTATACAGGATTCTGTTTTATTCAGAGTGTGGTTTATACAGGATTCTGTTTTAGTCAGAGTTTGGTTTATACAGGATTCTGTTTTATTCAGAGTTTGGTTTATACAGGATTCTGTTTTATTCAGAGTGTGGTTTATACAGGATTCTGTTTTATTCAGAGTTTGGTTTATACAGGATTCTGTTTTATTCAGAGTGTGGTTTATACAGGATTCTGTTTTATTCAGAGTTTGGTTTATACAGGATTCTGTTTTTATTCAGAGTGTGGTTTATACAGGATTCTGTTTTATTCAGAGTGTGGTTTATACAGGATTCTGTTTTATTCAGAGTTTGGTTTATACAGGATTCTGTTTTAGTCAGAGTTTGGTTTATACAGGATTCTGTTTTATTCAGAGCTTGGTTTATACAGGATTCTGTTTTATTCAGAGTGTGGTTTATACAGGATTCTGTTTTATTCAGAGTTTGGTTTATACAGGATTCTGTTTTATTCAGAGTGTGGTTTATACAGGATTCTGTTTTATTCAGAGTGTGGTTTATACAGGATTCTGTTTTATTCAGAGTGTGGTTTATACAGGATTCTGTTTTATTCAGAGTGTGGTTTATACAGGATTCTGTTTTATTCAGAGTTTGGTTTATACAGGATTCTGTTTTATTCAGAGTGTGGTTTATACAGGATTCTGTTTTATTCAGAGTGTGGTTTATACAGGATTCTGTTTTATTCAGAGTTTGGTTTATACAGGATTCTGTTTTAGTCATAGTTTGGTTTATTCAGGATTCTGTTTTATTCAGAGTGTGGTTTATACAGGATTCTGTTTTATTCAGAGTTTGGTTTATACAGGATTCTGTTTTATTCAGAGTTTGGTTTATACAGGATTCTGTTTTAGTCAGAGTTTGGTTTATACAGGATTCTGTTTTAGTCATAGTGTGGTTTATACAGGATTCTGTTTTAGTCAGAGTTTGGTTTATACAGGATTCTGTTTTATTCAGAGTTTGGTTTATACAGGATTCTGTTTTATTCAGAGTTTGGTTTATACAGGATTCTGTTTTATTCAGAGTGTGGTTTATACAGGATTCTGTTTTAGTCATAGTTTGGTTTATTCAGGATTCTGTTTTATTCAGTGTGGTTTATACAGGATTCTGTTTTATTCAGAGTTTGGTTTATACAGGATTCTGTTTTATTCAGAGTGTGGTTTATACAGGATTCTGTTTTATTCAGTGTGGTTTATACAGGATTCTGTTTTATTCAGAGTTTGGTTTATACAGGATTCTGTTTTATTCAGAGTTTGGTTTATACAGGATTCTGTTTTATTCAGTGTGGTTTATACAGGATTCTGTTTTATTCAGAGTTTGGTTTATACAGGATTCTGTTTTATTCAGAGTGTGGTTTATACAGGATTCTGTTTTATTCAGTGTGGTTTATACAGGATTCTGTTTTATTCAGAGTTTGGTTTATACAGGATTCTGTTTTATTCAGAGTTTGGTTTATACAGGATTCTGTTTTATTCAGAGTGTGGTTTATACAGGATTCTGTTTTATTCAGAGTTTGGTTTATACAGGATTCTGTTTTAGTCATAGTTTGGTTTATTCAGGATTCTGTTTTATTCAGAGTGTGGTTTATACAGGATTCTGTTTTATTCAGAGTTTGGTTTATACAGGATTCTGTTTTATTCAGAGTTTGGTTTATACAGGATTCTGTTTTAGTCAGAGTTTGGTTTATACAGGATTCTGTTTTAGTCATAGTGTGGTTTATACAGGATTCTGTTTTAGTCAGAGTTTGGTTTATACAGGATTCTGTTTTATTCAGAGTTTGGTTTATACAGGATTCTGTTTTATTCAGAGTTTGGTTTATACAGGATTCTGTTTTATTCAGAGTGTGGTTTATACAGGATTCTGTTTTAGTCATAGTTTGGTTTATTCAGGATTCTGTTTTATTCAGTGTGGTTTATACAGGATTCTGTTTTATTCAGAGTTTGGTTTATACAGGATTCTGTTTTAGTCATAGTTTGGTTTATTCAGGATTCTGTTTTATTCAGTGTGGTTTATACAGGATTCTGTTTTATTCAGAGTTTGGTTTATACAGGATTCTGTTTTTATTCAGAGTTTGGTTTATACAGGATTCTGTTTTATTCAGAGTTTGGTTTATACAGGATTCTGTTTTATTCAGAGTTTGGTTTATACAGGATTCTGTTTTATTCAGAGTGTGGTTTATACAGGATTCTGTTTTATTCAGAGTTTGGTTTATACAGGATTCTGTTTTATTCAGAGTTTGGTTTATACAGGATTCTGTTTTATTCAGAGTTTGGTTTTTGCAGGATTCTGTTTTATTCAGAGTGTGGTTTATACAGGATTCTGTTTTATTCAGAGTGTGGTTTATACAGGATTCTGTTTTATTCAGTGTGGTTTATACAGGATTCTGTTTTATTCAGAGTTTGGTTTATACAGGATTCTGTTTTATTCAGAGTTTGGTTTATACAGGATTCTGTTTTATTCAGAGTGTGGTTTATACAGGATTCTGTTTTATTCAGAGTTTGGTTTATACAGGATTCTGTTTTATTCAGAGTTTGGTTTATACAGGATTCTGTTTTATTCAGAGTGTGGTTTATACAGGATTCTGTTTTATTCAGAGTTTGGTTTATACAGGATTCTGTTTTATTCAGAGTTTGGTTTATACAGGATTCTGTTTTATTCAGAGTTTGGTTTATACAGGATTCTGTTTTATTCAGAGTGTGGTTTATACAGGATTCTGTTTTATTCAGAGTTTGGTTTATACAGGATTCTGTTTTATTCAGAGTTTGGTTTATACAGGATTCTGTTTTATTCAGAGTTTGGTTTATACAGGATTCTGTTTTTATTCAGAGTGTGGTTTATACAGGATTCTGTTTTATTCAGAGTGTGGTTTATTCAGGATTCTGTTTTATTCAGAGTGTGGTTTATTCAGGATTCTGTTTTATTCAGAGTTTGGTTTATACAGGATTCTGTTTTTATTCAGAGTGTGGTTTATACAGGATTCTGTTTTATTCAGAGTGTGGTTTATACAGGATTCTGTTTTAGTCATAGTTTGGTTTATTCAGGATTCTGTTTTATTCAGAGTTTGGTTTATACAGGATTCTGTTTTATTCAGAGTTTGGTTTATACAGGATTCTGTTTTATTCAAAGTGTGGTTTATACAGGATTCTGTTTTATTCAGAGTTTGGTTTATACAGGATTCTGTTTTATTCAGAGTTTGGTTTATACAGGATCCTGTTTTATTCAGAGTTTGGTTTATTCAGAGTGTGGTTTATACAGGATTCTGTTTTATTCAGTTTGGTTTATACAGGATTCTGTTTTATTCAGAGTTTGGTTTATACAGGATTCTGTTTTATTCAGAGTTTGGTTTATACAGGATTCTGTTTTATTCAGAGTGTGGTTTATACAGGATTCTGTTTTATTCAGAGTTTGGTTTGTACAGGATTCTGTTTTATTCAGAGTGTGGTTTATACAGGATTCTGTTTTATTCAGAGTGTGGTTTATACAGGATTCTGTTTTATTCAGAGTTTGGTTTATACAGGATTCTGTTTCATTCAGAGTTTGGTTTAGACAGGATTCATTGTACATTTTATATTACTTAATGACAATAATTGGGAATCAAGATATATACAATATTTGTCAAAGGTGTAATTTTAAACACTTGTACCTCAATTAAATTAAATTATTTGTTTACACAGAAGACCAGACATGAAGCAGATAATAAAACTATATTAACTAAGCCCGCCTCACCAGAACCAGAAATACAGGTAAATCTAAAATAAAGCATTTTACAAAGTAAAAGATTTTTAGCTCATGTGGCCAATTGTTATGTTTCTGACGTTTGTCACAGAATCATATGAATTTTAATTCTCCTGAAACCTCTAGGTCAATTAACTGCTAACCAAACTTAGTTGGCAAAGTCTTTGAGAGTTTTGGAATATATATTGTGTCTGAAAGCAAGCCTGCCCCCCATTCCAATGTGGCTGTTATCACTTGGATTAGAACAATTTTGAAATGGCTAAAGCTTGTAAATTTAAAATATTAGTCTATACTATAAACTTTAGCTACATGTAAGATGATAATCCATTGTTTCTATTCTGTAAAACATTTTGCAGATTATGCAATAATTTTGAGTGAGTAGCAAGAACAATTTACATTTGGAGTCATATTCAAGAACCTTGGTGTTGTGCTTATTTTATGGCTATAGTATAGATGTATTATTCAAACTACAATATAATGACAACTATAGAGACCCCCTTTTATACTGTAATAGAGTGGGCATAAAACTAACAGCATGATCATGAATTTAAAACACATGTTGCAGATTTTTCATTGATCAAATTGTACAGATTTTTTAATTATTATGGGACGTATTATGGTATACTGTCAGCCATCTGTCCACTTGGCCTATAATAACTTAAGTTTGCTTTGACCAAATTTCAATAATTTTTTAGTTCACCATGCGAAAGGCAATGTGAGCTTTTGCCACTTGGCGTCCATCGTTCGTTAACTTTTCACATTTTAATCTTCTCCTCTGAAACTGCTTAGCCAAATGAACCAAAACTTGGTAGGAAGCATCTATAGAAGAACCTCTATAAATATTGCTCATTACATCTCGATCGATTTATCGTCCGTCTGCAGACAATATTAATTTTGTATGATCACTTTTGTTCTAGTTGACCGATCCTTCGGAAATTTTAAAACAAAATTCCTTGGCACTGAATTCTGGTTGGAATTAATTTGGGAAATTGTAGCTCTACCCGGTTTTTTTTTAACCAAGAGGCCTCAATGTACGAAAAAAATATTTTCTGTTTTTATGCGTGGAGAGTTTTTTAATGAACTCGTTAGAAAAATCCCTTTCAGAAAAATGCATTGTGTTTTTATAAGTGAGTGATTGTTGTTTAACACCAAATCAGCAATTTTTCAGCTGTATTATGTCTAGAATAAGTTAATTTTCAATGAAATGATGATGAGGTCAGCTTTGTACTAGTCCAACACGAATAGCTAGATTTTTATAGTGCTAGTTCACTGAAACAACAGTCCGCAGATAGACATGTCGCCCTCCCACTCTGACACATTATCCTGATTCCGAGCCAACCAGTCTTTGTTCTTTCTCCTTAATGCTGTGTGCTTAGCGGAGAAGCAACAAATGCCAATTTTAGAGTCTTTGGTTTGACCCGATCAGGCTGCAACTCACAATCTACCGCACTAGAGGTGGGCATGCTAACCAATACAGCACCAATGCGGTTTGTGTTTTTATGTAACCGTTATCGTTTTGCAATATGATCATCTTTAGTGGTTATTGATGTGTCTTTAAAAAAATAGCTTTTTTTTTTTGAAAGGGGGTCTAAAAGGAGCCAAAATTTCACTTATTGCTAGACATCACAAAGATATATTTTAAGCAAAATAGTAAGAACACACAAGTGTGTGTATAGGAAGAAATTTAAATATGAAGAAATAACTATCAAAAATGGAATACATATGTATTGAAACAAGATATAAGTAAATTATAATGTTTCAGGTTGAAGTCAGTGTGGCAGTCGAAGAACCACAACAAACAATACCAAAATCAACGTCATCCACTGATGTGTCTGAGCTGAAACAGAGACTTGAAAGAATTAAAAAACTAGCTAAAAGTTGAACTGCTGAATAACTAAGCAATTCTTCATGGCCATCAGTTTATTTATTTGTCATGGTATATCTAAAGACCAGTGTGTTTTTTATCACTACAACTGATAGTTTTGTTGTTGTAGTATATATTTAGATATACAATAAAACATTTCATTATGTCATTTATTGCTTTTTAAAGATGTGTCATGTGACCAAACTAATGTAAATTGTGTGTTTATTAACTGTTATAGGGGTTTGCCCTTTGCATGATATCTGCTGAGTTATATGTGTGATATTTATTGCTGTTTGTGTTAATGTAATCTCAGTCTTATTGAGGTATGAAGGACAAACTGCTTTAATATTGTGTGTGCTATGTTTGAAGAATGATTGTAATGTATGAAGAATAGAAATGTGTTATCAGAGAGAAATTATCTCCCCTGTTCTGAAGAATCGAGAATGTTTATATTAAACTAGATATTATATAGTCTACCGGGCATTAAAAGGCATTTTAAAAAATATCCAAAGGAGATTATTTGTAGTGTTAACCTGTCTAAACCGAACCCTGAGTAAATCGAAAACCTCCCTAAACCAGACAGACTTTACAGTCCTATCTACTGAACCCTGAGTAAACCGAAAACCTCCCTAAACCAGACAGACTTTACAGTCCCATTCACTAAATGTCTATGTAATTGTAATTTGAACCTGTGTAGATCAAACACCTGTCTAAACTGAACAAATTCTTCAGTCCCAAAGGAATTCGGTTTAGACAGGTCTTACTGTACAAAAAAGAAAGATCAGTGAAACATGTCTAATGTGACCTTTATTTTATTTCACTTTCTAGTGTGATTCATATTTTATAGCAAGTGTGAGCTGAGAAGCAAGCGATAGATAGGTCAGTCATACTGTCAGAAGACCAAAATGCAATGTCTCTAATGTATTGACACTGGTAGGAGAGGAAGCAATCCTGGAGTTTTTTTTTCATAAACTTCCAGTATATTCAAATCTTTATATTTTATATAGCACATTTCTACTGTTATTACCCCATCTTTGCCCAAAAATACAAATTCAACATATCGCCCCCATTCACCTGAAGTTGACTGGCTATCTATTTGTGGTATACTGATCATCGAAAACATTAACTCATCAGTCGGCGTCATCATACAATCTGATGATCGATTCTTAAATCTTGTGATCGATTTTTGATTTCTAGTTTCGAAAAAATATATATCTTTAGCTTTATTCTTTGCTTTTTTGTCCTCATACTGACAAGCATCTTGCAGTTTTATCCCGGCGTACTTCTGACAGTCAGTCAGTACACGTTATTGGACTATTCTATTATTTATCTACTGCCCGGAATAGTCCATTACATATCAGGTGTTACACATTATGGAAACCAATGTTTTGTGTTGTTCTAAGTGAATGCTTAAAAATGGAAAAAATGTTGTTTGTAAATATATGATACAATTTTATTCAAATCTTTACATTTGTCAAGCATATTCTTGAAATAGACTATTTGAGTAATTATAGTCAGTAAATACATTTAGTGGGTAATGTTCACCGAAGATTGATCATTGGTCTGTGTTGGTATAATGATCATAGATCTTGAAAATGTGACCGATTCCCATCACTATAGTTATAAGAGGTACAACTAAAGGCTTGTCAAAGTACTGTATTTGCATATAATTTATTACTTCATGAGAGAGAAAACCATTTTAATATACATGTGTTGACAGATATGCATCTTTATTTCCACTTTTCATATACCTAGCAAAAATAGATTTTAATGTATTCAATATCACACCTGAAGTTATAAATAGGTGAGTGTATTCATTATCACACCAGAAGTTATAAATAGGTGAATGTATTCAATATCACACCTGAAGTTATAAATAGGTGAATGTATTCATTATCACACCTGAAGTTATAAATAGGTGAATATATTCAATATCACACTGGAAGTTATAAATAGGTGAATATATTCAATATCACACCTGAAGTTCTGCTGTAGGCGAATATATTCAGTTACATGTATTATTTTAAAAGGTACTTTTATGCCAAAATTCTGCTTTCATGTTATTTGTTTATTCACAGAATTGTGCAATATTTATTGACCATGCATGGAGTTCAATTTTATCTATGAGTTCAGATTTAAGCAAGAGATACAACTCAATTGTAGCATAGCATAGGTAGTCATATTGTAACACATTATATGTAGTCCATCTGATTAATGGTTACATGTAGTCCATGTGCTTAATGGTTACATGTAGTCCATCTGATAAATAGTTATATGTAGTCCATCTGATAAATGGTTACATGTAGTCCATCTGATTAATGGTTACATGTAGTTCATCTGATTAATGGTTACATGTAGTTCATCTGCTTAATGGTTACATGTAGTTCATCTGATAAATAGTTACATGTAGTTCATCTGATAAATGGTTACATGTAGTCCATCTGATTAATGGTTACATGTAGTTCATCTGATTAATGGTTACATGTAGTTCATCTGATTAATGGTTACATGTAGTTCATCTGCTTAATGGTTACATGTAGTTCATCTGATTAATAGTTACATGTAGTTCATCTGATTAATGGTTACATGTAGTTCATCTGATTAATGGTGACATGTAGTTCATCTGATTAATGGTTACATGTAGTTCATCTGATTAATGGTTATATGTAGTTCATCTGATTAATGGTTACATGTAGTTCATCTGATTAATGGTTACATGTAGTTCATCTGATTAATGGTTACATGTAGTTCATCTGATTAATGGTTACATGTAGTTCATCTGATTAATGGTTACATGTAGTTCATCTGATTAATGGTTACATGTAGTTCATCTGATTAATGGTGACATGTAGTTCATCTGATTAATAGTTACATGTAGTTCATCTGATTAATGGTTACATGTAGTTCATCTGATTAATGGTGACATGTAGTTCATCTGATTAATGGTTACATGTAGTTCATCTGATTAATGGTTACATGTAGTTCATCTGATTAATAGTTACATGTAGTTCATCTGCTTAATGGTTACATGTAGTTCATCTGATTAATGGTTACATGTAGTTCATCTGATTAATGTTTACATGTAGTTCATCTGATTAATATTTTATTTAGAATTTTGCGACACTTATCTTCATGTACTATTTGCCGACTCACAAAAGTAATAGATAGAGAAGTACATAGTGAAGCAGGTATGTTGAAACTGAAAGAATGGATACAACTCCAAGCAAAGTTATAGATCTTTAAATTTGTATAACTTGTATAATAACATATTTTCTTCTTACATTATTTTTATCTTGTCTTTTTTTCTTCTTTATTTTAATCAGTGAAAATGCAAGAATCTCTTAGATTTTAAAACAGATCACAATTATTTCAAATAAATTGCTTAAATATGATTTTGTCATTACTTAAATGTTGGCATCAATTGTGTGTAAGTGCTTATAAAAGAATATGTACAAATGTGTTTTATATAATATTATTTAATTTGTAAAGTAATAATGTTCAAATTCTTCATGTTGAAGAACTTGCTTATTATGTGATATTAAAAATTTAATAAATTCTGAATATGTGCGTTTTTTTATATTATTATTTAGTGGTTGTACTTTTTAAATTCCTACAGTACTGTGAAGTTTTTAGCTCACCTGATCCAAAGGGTCAAGTGAGCTATTGCCATCACTTGGTGTCCGTCATCATCATCATTGGTAAACATTTACCGGTTACATTTTAAAAGGGCCAAAAGGGATCAGCACCTAAATTTTGTCCTGCTCTCAAAAAAGCTTCCTAAGTACTTGTTAATTCATTGTGGTTATCTGTCGTGTTAAACAGCCTTTCATCCAGTCAGTCTTCACACAAAAGAGGGCCTGAGTGGCTCAATGAGGTAGTTGGATTACCTAACAACTCGTACAAGCCTATCACCAATACGTGCCCAGCTTTGTAAATTACAAAAAAGTGATAAAGTTTACCAGTTGCTTGCCCATGGATGGTGATTCTCTCCGGGTACTCCGGCTTCTTCCACCACTAAAACTGGTCGCCATGATATAGCTGAAATATTGCTGAATGTGGCATTAAACACAATAAATCAATCAATCAGTCTTCACACAAAATCTTTATAGCAGAAAGAAAACTGTATATGAAAGTGATTGGGGTGACAGTGTATCAATGGTGTGAGTTTGAATTCCATCGAGAGAGAACAAACAATTTGTCAGCTCAAAAATCTTGTTTTAACACTGTTGGGTTAAATTTTCAAATGTATTTAAGGATTGATCGCAATTTTTGTTCGGTTCATTCGAAATACAAGGATCGGGTGGCTCAATGAGTTGGGTCGTTGGATCTACAACTCGTACAAGCCTATTACCAATACGGCGTGGGTTCGTGCCCGGCTTTGTAAATTACAAAAAAGGGTGCACTTGACTAGCAGCCGCAAGTGATAAAGTTTACCAGTTGCTTGCCCATGGTCGGTGGTTCTCTCCGGGTACTACGACTTCCTCCACTACTAAAACTGATCGCCATGATATAGCTGAAATATTGTTGAAAGTGGCGTTAAAACACCAAAAATCAAATCAATCATTCGAAATAACCTCAATCAGGTTGTGCACACCATTGCGTAACCCGCTATCTGATTGAGGATATTTCGAATAAACCGAACAAATAATTTCAATCAATCCTTATAAATTAATGCAAAGTTTTTTTGCTATGATATTGAAAAATATATTTATTTTTTCAATATAAGACAAATAATCGGAAATAAATTTAAATAACCCCAAAGGTGCCAAACAGCATCTAGACCCTGACCACCTGCTTACTAGTAGCATCTAGACCCTGTTCACCTGCTTACTAGTAGCATATAGACCCTGGTCACCTGCTTACTAGTAGCATATAGACCATGTTCACCTGCTTACTAGTAGCATATAGACCCTGGTCACCTGCTTACTAGTAGCATCTAGAGACCCTGGTCACCTGCTTACTAGTAGCATCTAAACCCTGGTCACCTGCTTACTAGTAGCATCTAGACCCTGGTCATCTGCTTACTAGGAGCACCTAGACCCTGGCCATCTGCTTACTAGTAGCCTCTAGACCCTGGTCACCTGCTTACTAGTAGCATCTAGACCCTGGTCACCTGCTTACTAGTAGCATCTAAACCCTGGTCACCTGCTTACTAGTAGCATCTAGGTCCTGGTAATCTGCTTACTAGTAGCATCTAGATCCTGGTCACCTGCTTACTAGTAGCATCTAGATCCTGGTCACCTGCCTACTAGTAGCATCTAGATCCTGGTAATCTGCTTACTAGTAGCATCTAGATCCTGGTCACCTGCTTACTAGCCTCTAGACCCTGGCCACCTGCTTACTAGTAGCATCTAAGCCCTGGTCACCTGCTTACTAGTAGCATGTAGATCCTAACCACCTGCTTACAAGTAGCACCTAGATCCTGGTCACCTGTTAACTAGTAGCACCTGGATCCTGGTCACCTGCTTACTAGTAGCATCTAGATCCTGGTCATCTGCTTACTAGTAGCATCTAGACCCTGGTCACCTGCTTACTAGTAGCATCTAGAGACCCTGGTCACCTGATTACTAGTAGCATCTAGACCCTGGTCACCTGCTTACTAGTAGCATCTAGATCCTGGTCATCTGCTTACTAGTAGCATCTAGACCCTGGTCATCTGATTACTTGTAGCCTCTAGATCCTGGTCACCTGCTGACTAGTAGCATCTAGATCCTCGTCACCTGCTTACTAGTAGCATCTAGATCCTGGTCACCTGCTTACTAGTAACATATAGATCCTGGTCATCTGCTTACTAGTGGCATCTAAGCCCTGGCCACCTGCTTACTAGTAGCATGTAGATCCTAACCACCTGCTTACTAGTAGCACCTAGATCCTGGTCACCTGCTAACTAGTAGCACCTGGATCCTGGTCACTTGCTTACTAGAAGCATCTAGACCTTGGTCACCTGCTTACTAGTAGATCTAGACCATGGTTACCTGCTTACTAGTAGCATCTAGACCCTGGTCACCTGCTTACTAGTAGCATATAGACCCTGGTCACTTGCTTACTAGTAGCATATAGACCCTGGTCACCTGCTTACTAGTAGTATCTAGACCCTGGTCACCTGCTTACTAGTAGCATCTAGATCCTGGTCACCTGCTTACTAGTAGCATCTAGACCCTGGTCACCTGCTTACTAGTAGCATCTAGAGACCCTGATCACCTGATTACTAGTAGCATCTAGACCCTGGTCACTTGCTTACTAGTAGCATATAGACCCTGGTCACCTGCTTACTAGTAGCATATAGACCCTGGTCACTTGCTTACTAGTAGCATATAGACCCTGGTCACCTGCTTACTAGTAGCATCTAGACCCTGGTCACCTGCTTACTAGTAGCATCTAGACCCTGGTCACCTGCCTACTAGTAGCATCTAGACCCTGGTCACCTGCTTACTAGTAGCATCTAGAGACCCTGATCACCTGCTTACTAGTAGCATCTAGATCCTGGTCATCTGCTTACTAGTATCATCTAGATCCTGGTCACCTGCTTACTAGTAGCGTCTAGATCCTGGTCATCTGCTTACTAGTAGCATCTAGACCCTGGTCATCTGATTACTTGTAGCCTCTAGATCCTAGTCACCTGCTGACTAGTAGCATCTAGATCCTGGTCACCTGCTTACTAGTAGCATCTAGATCCTGGTCACCTGCTTACTAGTAACATCTAGATCCTGGTCATCTGCTTACTAGTAGCATCTAGTACCCTAACCACCTGCTTACTAGTATCACCTAGATCCTGGTCACCTGCTAACTAGTAGCACATAGATCCTGGTCACTTGCTTACTAGTAGCACCTGGATCCTAACCACCTGCTTACTAGTAGCATCTAGATCCTGGTCACCTGCTTACTAGAATTACTAGAAGCATCTAGACCCTGGTCACCTGCTTACTAGTAGCAACTAAGCCCTGGTCACTTGCTTACTAGTAGCACATAGATCCTAATCACCTGCTTACTAGTAGCATCTAGACCCTGGTCACCTGCTTACTAGAATTACTAGAAGCATCTAGACCCTGGTCACCTGCTTACTAGTAGATCTAGACCATGGTCACCTGCTTACTAGTAGCATCTAGATCCTGGTCATCTGCTTACTCGTAGCACCTATATCATGGTTACTTGCTGACTAGTAGCATCTAGACCCTGGTCATCTGCTTACTAGTAGTACCTTGATCATGGTCACCTGCTTACTAGTAGTACCTAGACCCTGGTCACCTGCTTACTAGTAGCATTTAGACCCTGGTCACCTGCTTACTAGTAGCATCTAGATCCTGGTCATCTGCTTACTAGTAGCATCTAGATCCTGGTCACCTGCTTACTAGTAGCATCTAAGTCCTGGTCACCTGCTTACAAGTAGCATGTAGATCCTAACCACCTGCTTACTAGTAGCACCTAGATCCTGGTCACCTGCTAACTAGTAGCACCTGGATCCTGGTCACTTGCTTACTAGAAGCATCTAGACCTTGGTCACCTGCTTACTAGTAGATCTAGACCATGGTTACCTGCTTACTAGTAGCATCTAGACCCTGGTCACCTGCTTACTAGTAGCATCTAGACCCTGGTCACCTGCTTACTAGTAGTATCTAAACTCTGGTCACCTGCTTACTAGTAGCACCTAGACCCTGATCACCTGCTTACTAGTAACATATAGATCCTGGTCATCTGCTTGCTAGTATCATCTAGATCCTGGTCATCTGCTTACTAGTAACCTCTAGACCCTGGCCACTTGCTTTCTAGTAGCATCTAGACCCTGGTCACTTGCTTACTAGTAGCATCTAAACCCTGGTCACCTGCATACCAGTAGCATCTAGACACTAACCACCTGCTTACTAGTAGCACCTAGATCCTGGTCACCTGCTTACTAGTAGCATCTAAGCCCTGGTCACCTGCTTACTAGTAGCATGTAGACCCTAACCACCTGCTTACTAGTAGCACCTAGATCCTGGTCACCTGCTTACTAATAGCACCTGGATCATGGTCACTTGCTTACTAGAAGCATCTAGACCCTGGTCACCTGCTTACTAGTAGATCTAGACCCTGGTCACCTGCTTACCAGTAGCATCTAGACCCTAACCACCTGCTTACTAGTAGTACCTAGACCCTGGTCACCTGCTTAATAGTAGTACCTAGATCCTGGTCACCTGCTTACTAGTAGTACCTAAACCCTGGTCACCTGCTTAATAGTAGCATCTAGACCCTGGTCACCTGCTTACTAGTAGCATCTAGACCCTGGTCACCTGCTTACTAGTAGCATATAGACCCTGGTCACTTGCTTACTAGTAGTATATAGACCCTGGTCACCTGCTTACTAGTAGCATCTAGACCCTGGTCACCTGCTTACTAGTAGCATCAAGACCCTGGTCACCTGCTTACTAGTAGCATCAAGACTCTGGTCACCTGCTTACTAGTAGCATCTAGATCCTGGTCACATGCTTACTAGTAGCATCTAGACTGGTCACCTGCTTACTAGTAGCACCTAGACCTTGGACACCTGCTTACTAGTAGCATATAGACCCTGGTCACCTGCTTACTAGTAGCATCTAGACCTTGGTCACATGCTTACTAGTAGCATCTAGACCCTGGTCACCTGCTTACTAGTAGCATCTAGACCCTGGTCACATGCTTACTAGTAGCATATAGATCATGGTCACCTGCTTACTAGTAGCATCTAGACCCTGGTCACCTGCTTACTAGTAGCATCTAGACCCTGGTCACCTGCTTACTACACTACAAAGTCAAGAGATTCTGAACAGACCAGTTTTTGTGCTAGATATTCTGAACAGTCTGAACATTACTGAACATGGACTGAACAGAGTCTGAACATTGACTGAACAGAGTCTGAACATTACTGAACATTCTGAACATTGACTAAGCAGATTCTGAACATTACTGAAAATTCTGAACATTGTGAACATGGACTGAACAGAGTCTGAACATCACTGAACATTCTGAACATGGACTGAACAGAGTCTGAACATTACTGAACATTACTGAAAATTCTGAACATTCTGAACATTGACTGAACAGTCTGAACATTATTGAACATTCTGAACAGATTCTGAACATTTTAAGTAAATATATCATGTGTTATTTCACTTATTAATTACTTTTTTTAAATCAAATTTCAACAGATATATTATTTCATTTCTCATTAAATTTGTCATATTCTCTATTTCAATTTTTCTACTAAAATCAATATATTTTACTTCATTTTCATTAGATTTTAACTAAATATAGAAAGTGATATTTCACTAATTAATTTTTTTTTTAGATTAAATTACTTACAACTATATTATTTCAAATCTCATTAAATTTGACATTTTCTCTATTTCAATCTTTCTTCTTAAATCAATATATTTTACTTCATTTTCATTAGATTTTAACTAAATATAGAATGTGATATTTCACTAATTAATTATTAAAAAAAAAAAAATTAGAACAACTATATTATTTCATTTCTCATTTAGATTTGACCTTTTCTTTATTTCAATCTTTCTCCTTAAATCAATATATTTTATTTCATTTTCATTAGATTTTAACTAAATATAGAAAGGGATATTTCACTAATTATTTATTTTTTAAATTAAATTACAACAACTATATCATTTCATTTCTTGTTAAATTTGCCATTTTCTTTATTTCAAATTTTTCTTCTTAAATCAATATATTTTACTTCATTTTCATTAGATTTAAACTAAATATAGCATGTGATATTTCACTAATTAATTATTTAACAAAAATTAGAACAACTATATTATTTCATTTCTCATTTAAATTTGCCATTTTCTTTATTTCAATCTTTCTCCTTAAATCAATATATTTTATTTCATTTTCATTAGATTTTAACTAAATATAGAAAGGGATATTTCACTAATTATTTATTTTTTAAATTAAATTACAACAACTATATCATTTCATTTCTTATTAAATTTGCCATTTTCTTTATTTCAATCTTTCTCCTTAAATCAATATATTTTATTTCATTTTCATTAGATTTTAACTAAATATAGAAAGCGATATTTCACTAATAATTTATTTTTTAAATTAAATTACAACAACTATATTATTTCATTTCTTATTAAATTTGTAATCTTTTATATCAATTTGTTCTTCTTAAATCAATATATTTTACTTCATTTTCATTAGATTTTAACTAAATATAGCATGTGTTATTTCACTTATTAATTACTTTTTAAAAATTAATTAAAAACCTTTAAGTGGCCCCAACTTAAGTGCTAAAACAACAATCTACACTACAAGTAAGTATGTAAGTAAGAGCAAAATAATTTTATTGACCTGCATATCATAAAACAGTATGGTATTAATTGCCAATGATAAACCTGCATCCAGTTTAAATGTATTAGAGAGGTGTCATATCCCTGCATGGATTCTGCTGAAAATTCTGAACAGATTATGAACATTTTAACTAAATACATCATGTGATATTTCACTTATTAATTACTTTTTAAAAGTAAATTACAACAAATATATTATTTCATTTCTCATTAAATTTGACATTTTCTTTATTTCAATCTTTCTGTTCAGTAATGTTCAGTCCAGAGCTCCAGATAAGCTGCGTATTTGCGTTTTTTACGCTATGAAAACGAGTAAAAACACATGTATTATCAGATCAGAGTGTACACATTACGCATACATATTGCTGTGTAAGCAAACTTTCCAAATTCGTAGCGTACTTGTACAGTCGTGTACATAACAATACATTTTTGTCTTTGAGAAATTCCCCGAAATTACTTCCCTTTATACTTTTCGAAGGAGAGAGCGTATACATCCGAGTGGTACCGAATGCTTGCCTTTCTAAGCATCGATGTCAAAAGAGATCTGATTGGATGTTTACGATAAATCATCCAATCGCGGTCAATATTATAAATAAATGCGGTTTACGTAATAAGTAAGAACTAAAACGAAAGTAAATTTGGGAACACGTTGTTTGTTGAAAATGAGCAAGAACATGAATAAGCGCGCTACGGAAAATTCTATATTTAAGTTCTTGACAGTTTCATCTGTGTCTAGTGACAGTATAGTTAAAGGAATCATTGATGACATTATCAACACGGCTGTGAAAACTGCCGAAGTCGACGAGCAAAAAACAAAATATTTATAACATTTTATTAATAAACATGACACAATCGTGTCAAATTAAACAGAGATATACATTTCACTTGCATCCTGCGTTTATTGAATAACACTTGTACATCATTTTCAAAGTGTACATGTAAGCAATCTTTTCTGAAGTAGAGAGTACAACAGTGCAAAGGAAATATGCAAATACCCATCATTTTCAAAAGTAGGGGGTAATTACCCTTTGGACTTGAAAATTATTTGGAACTCTGTCAGTCCATGTTCAAAATGTTCAGAATTTTCAGTAATATTCAGAATCTGTTCAGAATGTTCAGTAATGTTCAGACTCTATTCAGTCCATGTTCAGAATCTGTTCAGAATTTTTAGTTATGTTCAGAATCTGTTCAGTCTATGTTCAGAATGTTCAGACTCTGTTCAGAATATCTAGCACAAAAACTGGTCTGTTCAGAATCTCTTGACTTTGTAGTGCTAGTAGTATCTAGACCCTAGTCACCTGCTTACTAGTAGCATCTAGATCCTGGTCACATGCTTACTAGTACGTATAGCACCTAGACCCTGGTCACCTGCTTACTAGTACGTGTAGCATCTAGACCCTGATCACCTGCTTACTAGTAGCATCTAGACCCTTGTCACCTACTTACTAGTAACATCTAGACCCTGGTCACCTGCTTACTATATAGTACGTGTAGCATCTAGACCCTGGTCACCTGCTTACTATATAGTACGTGTGTAGCATCTAGACCCTGGTCACCTGCTTACTAGTACATGTTGTTTCAGTGAGCTAGCACTATAAAAGTCGAACTCAGTGTGTTGATCTAAATACAAAGCGGATCGGCCGGACCTCATCATGATCTCATTGAAAATTAACTTGTTCTCGCCATGATATAGCTGAAAAATTGCTGAATTGGCGTTAAACAACAATCACTTCTCCTTAATTCTGCGTCGGCTTAGTGTAGAAACAACTACTACCAATTTTATAGAATGAAGGAAATTTTGGGTGGCCGGGGTGACGTCTATGTACAGTGCAGGTTAAAAGGATAAAAACAGTATATTACCAAGTAATATTACTCCCAGATGGCAGCGAGAAAGACAACAAAATACCAAAATGAACAATCATATGGATAAAATCACAGGCGCTCGTGGCACGGACCACCCCCCCTTTTTCTAACTTTCTGTTTACAAATTTATTTTCAATAAAATTTCTTTATTTCTTTATTATTTCATCTCTTTTTCCTTATTTTAACTTGTTCGTGTCAATATTCATACAATCTTATGTTAACATCAAATTGCATGTGTCGACCCTATTCAGGGGCGGATCCAGGATTTTAAGTTAGGGGGGGCGCACTTGAAAAAATGGCGCCGAGCGGAGGGAGGCGCGAAAATTTTGGGGGTATTTCGTGTGAAAAATCACAATTTTACGCCAAAATATCATATTTTTTCCAATTGCGGAGGGAGGCGCGAAAATTTTTGGGATATTTCATGTGAAAATTTTACACCAAAAAATCATATTTTTTCCAATTTTAGGGGGGGGGCGCGCCGGGTGCGCCCTCCCCTGGATCCGCCCCTGCTATTAAATACTAATAATACACAAGGCATGCAACTCGGCAGTTTTAAAAATCGTACCCCTGCTCGCTTCGAGTACATTTATTGCACCTTATTTCCATTATGTCATTCAAACTAGGACATGTATCCATTCCTAAAAGACGCATCTTTCCAATCGGAAAGCAAACTCATTAATGGCGTCGCTGGTAAAACCACGGGTCACGTGATTCTCATTTGAAAACGTTGACATGTTCGTCGGTCGTGAAAATTGTAGAACAAAGACCTCGTTTATTTATACCGTAGAAAATATCGAAACGTCTTTAAAATATTTTTTTTTTTCAGCAATAATTACAGGACGGCACTGACGGACACAATTTTGAGAGGGACCCACCCAGGGACCATCCCTGCCAGGTTTGGTTTAATTTGGTTCAGCAGTTTCAGAGGAGAAGATTTAAATGTAATCTTTTATCAAACTATGCCTAATTTGCATAATCGGTATAAATCAGCTGAAAGAAAAATTAAAAAAAAAAACCACGAGCATATGCTAAACTACTCCTTGCCATGTAGCTGCAGTTCAAATTTGAGCTCATTTTGACTTACACTAAAGCAGCAGTGGACAATTGAAGAAATTTCTATTTTTAGTAACAGCAGCCATCTTGAATGGAGGGCGGGGCTGTCTGACACAATTTTGAAAGGAATACAGGACGGCACTGACGGACACAATTTTGAGAGGGACCCACCCAGGGACCATCCCTGCCAGGTTTGGTTTAATTTGGTTCAGCGGTTTCAGAGGAGAAGATTTAAATGCGATCTTTTATCAAAATATGACTAATTTGCATAATCGGTATATATCGGCTGAAAGAAAAATTTCACAGAAAAACCCGGAATATATGTTAAACTATTCCTTGCCATGTAGCTGCAGTTAAAATTTGAGCTCATTTTGACTTACATTAAAGCAGCAATGGACAATTAAAATTTCATCCCCCCTTTTTTCTATTTTGAGCTTGGCGGCCATCTTGGTTGGAAGTCGGGATCACCGGACACAATTTTGGAAGGGGGCCATCCAAGAATCATTTCAGCAAAGTTTGGTTGATATTGGCTCAGTAGTTACCGAGGAGAAGAAATTTTTTAATTTTTCATCCCCCCTTTTTTCTAATTTGCATAATCGGCAAAAGTTCAAAGTTCATAAAAAATCCTGTAATATATGCTAAAAAGCTCATCATTATGCTTATACAGTTCAAATTTGGGCAAATTCTGGCTTAAAATAGAGCAGTTTTGGCCATTTGAAGAAATTTCTATTTTTAGTAACAGCGGCCATCTTGAATGGAAGGCGGGGCTGTCGGACACAATTTTGAAAGGGACCCACCCAGGGACCATCCCTGCCAGGTTTGGTTTAATTTGGTTCAGCAGTTTCAGAGGAGGACCATTTCAAAAGAAATATTTATTTAATTATTTACAATATTCCTTCATAAATTAGAAGCATTATTCTACTTGCAATAACAATATTTTTCATATGTCGGCAATTTGGGAATCGGCTAATTGGACTCGGCAATTTGGGATTCGGCAAACTGGGAATCGGCAATTTGGGATGCTACCGCCGTACCACCTAGACTTCTGCGACAGTTAGCCGATATAATTGCACCAGCTCTTACACGCATATTTCAGACTTCACTAGACAAAGGGGCAGTACCAAAAGAATGGAGAACAGCTAGCGTTGTACCCATATTTAAAAAAGGAGATAAGTCAAATGCAGCCAACTATAGACCGGTATCTCTAACAGCCATATGCAGCAAGCTGCAAGAACACATCTTATGCAGTAATATTATGGACCACCTAACAACACATAACATACTATCAGATAGTCAGCATGGATTTAGATCGCGACGATCTTGCGAGACGCAATTAATCACTACCATACAAGACATTGCGAAAAATCTATTGGAAGGTAAACAGGTGGATGCCATACTTTTAGACTTTTCAAAGGCATTTGATAAGGTGCCTCATGAGAGACTGCTCCTAAAACTTCACCATTATGGAATACGAGGGCTTACACTGCAGTGGATTAAAAACTTCCTGCTGGACCGAACTCGACAAGTACTCTTGGAAGGAACACAATCAAAGACTTGCCCTGTTGACTCTGGTGTACCACAAGCTACAGTATTAGGCCCTATACTGTTCCTATTATTTATAAACGACCTCCCTGATGTTGTATCATCTCAGGCACGATTGTTCGCCGATGACTCTTTACTATATCGAGTGATAAATAATCCATCAGATCAAGTTAGACTACAAGAAGGCCTCAAAAGCTTAGAAATATGGGAAAAAACCTGGCAGATGTCCTTCAACACAGACAAATGCTTCACTCTCCACATCACAAAGAAGCGCAAAACCACTGAATATGATTATAAGCTGCATGATCAGAAGCTATAAGTAACGAAAGACAGCAAATACTTAGGCGTCACCATCAGCACCGACCTAAGCTGGAATTCCCACATCAACAATATCTATGCAAAAGCAAACCGCACCATCAGTTTCCTAAGACGCAACATCTACTCATGTCCAAAGGAAGTAAAAAGGAACACTTATACCACCCTCGTCCGTCCATCAGTTGAATATGCTAGTGCTGTGTGGGACCCTTACACAAGAAATCAGATTAACCAACTAGAACAAGTACAACGGAGAGCTGCCAGATTTGTAAATAACAACTTTTACAATAGAGAACCTGGAGCCGTAACAGCAATGTTAAGTGAACTCAGTTGGGAAACATTAGAGCAGAGACGAGCTAAGACAAGGGCCGTCCTCATGTATAAGATCATAAACAATTTAGTAGATATACCATCACACACACTACTTATACCAGCCGATGGAAGAACCCGAGGAACTACTGTATATAAAGTAATCTACACCCGAATTGACGCTTATAAATACTCCTTCTTTCCGCGTACCATACTCACCTGGAGTCACATACCTCAAGAACTTAGACTGGTCCTTACCATCGACCAGTTCCGAGCAGGACTTGGGTCTGTCACTCTCCCAGTGCAGTCCCAAATGTAAATAACAGTCAGTTTTTAATTGTATATAGGATTGGTTTTTACCTGTACAGTTTCACTGTGGATAAACTGACCCGGCAAAAAATGTTTGGACACGTGCATATCTAATTCCGGAACGGAACCGGACTGCAACAAGGCAAGAAGAAGGTAATAATTCTGTTTATTTATTTGTTTTTTGCATGAACGTGGGGGAAATAAATGCTTTATTAACCATTTCCTGCTGTCAGATGAAACATTTTGGCTATGTCATCGTATATTAATTGAGAAATAAGCGATAATGTGCCGCAAAATGACGATCATTCACGAAACCGGGTCCTGCCATTTTGACATTACCCATTTCTTTCGCCCCTGCTTACTTATATCAATAATTAAAAGCACACAGTGACGATTCTTGTCATCTTTATTCATCAATCGTTCCTTCAATACATTTCGTTCCATTCAATTCGAGTTATTCAAAGAGAATCTGAGCGAAATTCGGGGTTGGGGTCAAGCTGGTCGTCATTTTGCGGCACATTATCGCTTATTTCTCAATTAATATACGATGACATAGCCAAAATGTTTCATCTGACAGCAGGAAATGGTTAATAAAGCATTTATTTCCCCCAAGTTCATGCAAAAAACAAATAAATAAACAGAATTCTTACCTTCTTCTTGCCTTGTTGCAGTCCGGTTCCGTTCCGGAATTAGATATGCACGTGTCCAAACATTTTTTGCCGGGTCAGTTTATCCACAGTGAGTTTGGCCATGCTCGGAGTATCAACACTCAAGTATGAGTACACTCCTGACGGGAAGAAGAACTCCGAATGAATTTTGTATTTCTAAAAATAAATTTAGATCTAATAATAAATAACCGAATGACTTATAAACACGCTGTGCACAAATGTTAATGCCGATGCCGACTGCTATGTTAATAGCATATGTATATAATTAACAATGTTAGAACAACAAATTTTGGAATATACAAACATTTAATATAAATGGTCTCCTATCCCTCCTTTTGTAAAAGAAAGGATAGGTGACTAAAATTTACACGTCCACCGGTTTTATTGGTGGATCACTGTGAAAACTTCGAATTGTTATTTTCACAGGCCCTCTAGCGATTCAACAACAAAAAGTCTATATCCTTTTGATGAATCATGAGCAGAACTCGTGTAATTTTTTTCTAGGCATGAAAATAAAATTCAATGTCAAAAGTATTGGAAAGTAAAAAAAAATCCCTATAATAATCAACTAAAACCATATTTTTTCAAAAAATTATTGTGAAGTCATTTCTGGATAGATTTTAACCAATTTTACACCAAAACATTCGGAATTGTCAATATTTTCATTGTTTATTACTCATTATGTTGTTATGAGTTATTTTTTATTTGTACATAACTTAAACACAACAAATTAAAATTGACTGATTTTCCTATATATTTCAACTAAAAATAAATCCTAAAAATTAACAATCATGGAAAAATTATGTACAAATAAAAACCACTCATATAAATGAGCAAATAAACAAACAAAATATAGACAATTCTGAATGTTTTGGTGTAAAATTGGTTAAAATCTATCCAGAAATGATTTCACAATAAAAAAAATTAAAAAATATGGTTTTAGTTGATTATATAAGGATTTTTTTTAACATTTCCCAATACTTTTGACAGATGACTGTACATATTAGTTTTCAAGTGTATTTCTTTTCCATAAACTATTAACAGAGTAAAAAGTTCATAAATTTTATGAAAGTTGAACAAATCCTAAGTAAAATGAATTATTAATTTATAAAAAATGAGATAAAAAAAAGAAAAGAATGAAGCATCACCAGACTGACAGATAGCAACCAATTAACAAATTCACTCAAATCACTGAGTTTATAATGTTAAAATAAGAGAAATTTAATTAAAGCTCAATATTCAAAGAAACAAAACAAAAATTAAAGAAACAAAGAAAAAAATCAAATAGTCTATAGTTTAATACTTAATTTCAGTTGTCATTGATATTTACTTGCTAAATAGAGTATATTAAGATGAAAATGGAAAAAAGTCAGAATGCGAACGAGACATCATGCTTTATGGTTTGCTACTTGGTTGCTGCATAAATTTAGTACTGGTGAAATCGAGACGAGTTCTGCTCCTAGCTTGTATATGTTACATCCAAGTAAACAAGTACCTACATCATCCCTAAGCTAGGAAGGGATATCAAGAACCACCCATAGGGAGCAACCATTTAATTCTTATGGGGGAGGGGGGGCATGGAAGGAATTATGAAACAAAATTCCAGGATCCAAATTTTGTGTAGAAAAATAGGCAGGACACAAGTGCAGACTCAAAAAATAATCAGGATTTGAATATTTCAAGTAAAAAAGGGTACATTTTGAAAAAAATGTTCATGCCCTTGTGCGCGAGAATTTTTTTTATCAGTATAAAAATTTCTTCGAAAACTAAAAAAGAAGTATGCCCCTGCACTTGATAATTATGGACAAAGTTGTTTTGTTAGGAGTGATTTAAAAAAAATGAAGTCTGTCTGTAAGACACAAATGATGCCCCCCCCCGCCTGACTATAAAAAATTATAAACAAGTCAAAAACTGTATTAGGAGCCATACAAACCATGTTTCCATTATGTAGCTAGTAAGAAGGAAATGAAGTCCAACTACCTCAGTACCTGTCATTTTGAGAATATTCGATGAAAATCAAAATCCTGTGGACATGCACATCTCCATTATGTATATAAACATCATACAAAATATTAAAGCTGTTGCTCCAAAACTGTAAACTGTAGGAGGATATAGCCAGACAAACCATGTATCTATATCCGGACGGACAAGGGTAAATTAATATGCCACCAGATTCTTCCTCGCTGGGGCATAAAAATAGTCTGGACCAAAGGCTCCTTCCATGCCCCCCCCCCCTCCCCCCAATAAAAATCAAATGGTTGCTTCCTTAACCCTTAACATGTTAAAAAGAATTAATATGTATACATAATAAAATACTTTATTTAGTATAAGCTATATGAGTAGTATTAGGGAATTTTAATTGAATCCTGCATTGGAAAGGTAAATTAAATAAGGTACATGAATATAAACATGAAAAGTTCCAGCACCAAGTTAGTAATATAATATACTAGAGGCTCAGGTGAGCCTGTATCGCTCACCTGACATAAATAAGCCCTCTTAAGAATGTCTGCATACTGAATACATCTAAGTTACTATTCAAATCCCATAGGGTTCTACATTGTATGTTAAAACTAAGTCGATTCAAAAGCTCACTAGAGCTTATGTTATGTGTTATAGATATTTCGACTTTAAATAAAACTTATTTGAAGTCTGCTTGAAGGTGACCATCTTGGATGGAGGTCAGGGTCACCGAACACAATTTTGAAAATTGTCCATTTAAGGACCATCCATGCCATGTTTGCTTTAAATTGGCTTACTGTCAACTGACGACTCCTCTATAACGGAACCAATTTTTCTAGATAGAGCATCATTGTTTGCTTTCAGTTCTGATGTTACCTTTCGTTGCTCTACAAGTGCCAAATGCAAACACTCAAGCAAGTTTGTACCATTTCTATACAACATTCTACCCATTTTCTTTTGACGTGGTACGAAGTGTAAAAGTAAAGGCCCTAAGCTACATTTTAACATCCTAAACAGCCAATTTGAATCATGTTTGATCGTCTTCATATCGACATGAGCAGTTATAGGGAAAAACACAGACTGACTTGCTGTTTTGTCAACTAAATCTTCAAATTTTTTGTACAAATCTGGCAACAATAAAGCTTTGTTGGATAAAAACTCACTGACTACAAATTCTAATACAGGATAAAAACAGTAACGGTCAAGATTGTCAGAGTCTACATTGCAATATTCCACCTGATCAAACTGTGACAAACATTTAGTTAAGTAGCCGTCAGTTTTTGAAAGTTCATTTAGAGAATCATCAGACCTCACAAATTTGTTAAAATTTTTATAACATGCAAGGCATAAAATGACTTTGCCTGCAGACACATCTTTTTCCACCTTCAGTACCTGATTCAAATACACACTGAACAGATCAATTTTTGACATAGGTATAATGACTGATCTTTTATTTGATCTTGTTCCCTTATCACATATATAGCACGACTGCAAATTTTCATAATTTTTATACTTCTGATAATGTGGTCTACACAAATTTACTTCTAAAATGTCTCCGTCTTGACTCGCAGGTTCTATATGAAAGCAAGAGTTAAACATGCATACATCAACAGTAGTCTTATGGTCTGTCAATTTTGCACACATTTGTTTTCCTTGTAAATAACATGTATTTTGATCTGAAGTATGTGTTTCATACTGACTTACAGAGACCTGTTCTAACTCAGGTTGGTCAATTTCAAATGAAACATCAAACTCTGTTCTAGTGTCAGTAGTACTACATGATGCCCCATATAGTACACTTTCAACTTTGATTTTTTTTGCTGGTCCTATTGCATCCTCCTTCATTAAATTATGAAGTCTCTTGTCGCATCTGCGACAAATGCAGTCATCATCTGCATAACTATATTTATTTTTCACATATTCATAGAAAACTGTGTGTTTTGGATCTTTCTTTTGAACTAAATGAACATAACGAGTTGACTTTGAATAAGGTTCCTTACAATGAACACAGGGCCCAGGATCCCTGCCACTGTGGGCCTCAGAACAGTTTGTTTTATGGGGCATTACTCAACTATGGTAAAATGACAGTCTTGCAAAATACACAGTTGTTCAATCAATTAAATATTATATACAGTTACCAAATTTTGCCTACTTTCTATTTATAACACACACTGGCTGGTTTTTGTTCGAGTCAGTCATTGTGTAATTACCTATATAATTTACTATATAATTGTGAGAAAATGCAATTAATACGGTCCCGAAGGGAGCGTTAATGGTAGAAGTATGCACAGGTACTTCTTCTTTTCTTCTTTTGTTTGTATTATCCACCATTAGATTGGTGCACCTATATATAGTTATAGTCACAGATACTGGATAAAAAAAAAACTAAATAAAATCATAAAAACTAGCTCTTCGACATTCCTGAGTTAGTTATATGGAGTCTACCACAATGTAAAGCATAGCATAATCTTCTGGTACAGTTCTCTATTTTACTAAATATTTCATTATTGCACTTTAGTAGATTTCGTCTAATTAGTATATCCGGCTCCAAGATTACATTAGTCAGTAGATTAAGTCATTTGACAGAATTCTCCAGACGGATTCATCAATCATTCAATGTCACCAATATTAATAATATCTTTCAGTTCCTTCATGGATTCCTTGCGATAGGCATAGAGAGCATTACATTTAATGAGAAAGTGAAGTGTGTCCTCGTCTTCCAGTTGACAGAGAGGACAAGTCGCATTTACTTCATGTTGGTTAAATTTGCTACGATTGCATTGGAGTATATATGTACCTGTTAGCAATCTAGCCTTAATTCCCCCACGGCGCACATCTTTTATGTTGTTTTGAACTGCGGTCCAGATTCTATGGATATTTCCGATGGACAAGATTGCGGTTTCACAGAAAGCTAATGATGATTTTTGAGAACAGTCAGAGATCAGTTTCTGATTCCAGAGTTAAATATGTACTATGGCACTTAAAAATGATCAACAATATGGCTGCCAAACCGGTGTCCTATAATTATTAGCTACTTTTTGACGTTCGGAACTAGATTTTCGTAAACCACAAAGGTGTTCCAAATGATAGCCATGAAAATTAGCTATGGTCTGTTTGGTGACTCTGAAAATAGGGAAAACAATTCCTAAAAAATCAACGGGTTATCAGATTTATTTTTTAATTATATTTATATTAAGGACTGATTAATACATATTATAGGTGAATTTTTCAAAAAAATTCATTAAAGAATAAAAAAGTTTGCCATAGGACTTAATTGTAAAATTCTGTCATTTTGTCATGTAACAAACATGGGAGTAAGTACTACTGAAATGAACAGCAACATGTGGTCAGTATTGACAAACAGCAAGTCAGCTGATTTCATCATTAGCATGTTATATCAGATGTTGACATACTGACCATACCAAATATGGACAATATTCAAATTAGATTCACACCTGTTCAGGTAAAAATCAATAATGATGATACATTATTACATAACTGATTGTGGAGCATTTAAAATACATGCAAACTACTCATTCCCTTTATGTGTATATAGGTTAATAAAAGAGAACAAAATTACCTGAAAACGTTGTATATTCTGACCAGTACATATGGGCAAGCAACTGGTAAACTTTATCACTTGCGGTTGCGAGTCGAGTGCACCCTTTTTGTAATTTACAAATTTAAAAAACCATTGAGCCATCCCAGGCCCCCCACTGTCATGAAAACAATGTTTATCTAATTTGCCTATAAGAAATTAACGTTGTATATGAATTGTTTAATTTTTGGAAGAAAACAAGTATCAAATAAGAATATTATTTAATTTATATATTTATATAAATTATACTTTCACGAAATTAGCATTTATTTTATTTTGGTATCATTTTTTAAGTGTTAATTTAAAATTTGTTATAAATCAGCATGAGTGAATAACAAGGGACATTTCCATATAAGGGTCTCATGTGACCAGAAGTTATTAATTGTTTACAAACAAATATTATATGGTCAAATTGTTTATCAATTATTCAAAACATCTTGAATCTTTAACCTAATATGACATTCCCATGTGACTGAAATTAGCATAACAACAGACAGGAAAGAACAGGTAATGCTGTTCATTATAATGACAGCCTCCTTTACTTACAATCTGATAAAATTAGTATTGGGCCCTATGGAGATTTTTTTTATTATTTGAATTATTTCTTTGACAATTTTTTCTCAGATATGTATTAAATAATGTGTGCTTAAAATGTTAAAAAGAGCAATAGAAAGCAAATCCCTGATTTTTAAATAATTGTTTTCCTTATTTTCAGAGTCACCAAACAGACTATACCTTAATACATTAAAAGTACTATGCCAGTTATTCCCCTTTTACCATGTTTTGATAGATTCTTGGTAATTAGTATTTCTGAACGAAAAAAGGGGGGTGGATGTAGGCGAGGAAATCTATCTAATTAGATAGATTTATCCAAGAAATGGATAGCAAACTCCTTTTCATTCATTTACACCAAGGATTTATATATAATATATAAATCCTTGTTTACATGGAGCAAAATCTGGATGAAAATAAGTTATTTCGATATAAAATATATGATTGATTGATTGATTGGTGTTTAACGTCCAGCGAGCAATTTTTCAGCTATATTCAGGACGAGAACATTAAAAAATTTAAACGCCACGGGACTCGAAACAAGGAAAGGTGTATGGGTAGGGATAGCTGCAATAATGTAGCTCCTGTGACAAACTTGTGTCTCGGCAGAGCTACAACGCGGTCCCATTCGTCACAATGGAGCAAAAAAAAGTTGCAGTTGAAACATAAAAACTCACTATTTACGCTTCAAACATTTCATTATAACTATTACTGATGATCCCAGTCCTTGTTAAATCGGTTTGGCTGAGAAATATATGCTTTTCAAAGTTAGCAACAACCTTGTTCAAATTTATCGATCGTTTTCCATAACCGGAAACTACGGAAGGCGGAGCTTTTCTAAATATGGTATTTCTTACTACAAGCTGATGTAAACATTCCAATCGTAACTACTCGGCCATTCTCGCTACCCTGTTATTTGCAGGGTAGCGAGAATAGCCGAGTAGTTACGATTGGTAAACATTCACGCCTAAATCGCCAAATGTGGTATCGACATCCAAATAGTGAGGCCGGAAATGACGAAATTCAAAATGTAAACATGGATTTTTATTTTGTGGGAATTACATTCTAAAATACTGGTAGGTGATAAAAACTTGTTATAATAATGGACAAAAGGAAAGGTTATGTCTTATTATTGATAAATGCAGGCGTCAGAAGCTCTGTAAGCGAGCGCAAAAAATCTCGGCGGCTGCTCCATTACGTGTAATGGCATCCCGTTATAACCCTTGCGAGTAAGCGAGCATTTAGGGTTTTATTATTAGAACTAGGGTAGGGACGGATAATTTAGCCAGTGCAACAGGTCTCAGCATACTGCTCATAATGAGCTGTTACAGTACACTGGGTTCTTTAACATGCGAAGAGGATGGCAATCTCTCAACACGGGACCTCGGTTTTATTTACGTCTCGTCCGAAGGACGGGTTGGTTGTGAATTTATACATCCCGCACAACCGACGGACGCCCCTTCAAGCCGAAGAAGCTCTCGGTCCCATTTCTATACACCGGGGTTCCCGCGGGGTTGTATATATATATATATATATATATATATATATATATATAATATAAATAAATTCAAATCTAATAATATTTTAAAAAAATTATATATTTATAGTGACATGAACAAGTTTCTATATATCAATAACCATATTATTTATCTGTACATAATGCATTTTCTGCTTTGCATATATACAAAAATGTGTATATCTATTCCATTTATATGTGTATTATCATAATGTGTAATATTGAATTAATTAATAAAATATGTTTATACTATATCTATTCCAAAGAAATAAGACGCTTAGTTATAACAAGCAATAACGCTCCTGTGGTGAAATAGTTAAGAGTACTCGCATCATGTGCGGTAGATCGTGGTTTCGATCAACGATCTGATCAAACCAAAGACTATACAATTTATATTGGCACATGGCGTAAAAGAATAAAGGCAAAGACTAGTCAGCATAATTTCTTCATTACATGGGATAGAAGTCATGAAGTTTTCCATGAATATAAGCTACCTTGCATCTGTCCAGTGTATGACATATGTTTCAAAGTGTTATCCATGAAAATAAACTACCTGGCACCATTCAAACATAAGCATAAGCATCAGAAGTTTGCCCATGAAAATTAGCTACCTCTCATTTCTTCGTTGCATGGTCCATGAAAATTAGCTACCTGACCTTTCTTCATTGCATGGAATAGGAGTCATGAAGTGTTCAATGAAAATAAGCTACCTTACATCTGTTCAATGTATGACACAGGTGTCAAAGTGTTATCCATGAAAATAAACTACCTTGCACCATTCAAACATAAGCATAAACATCAGAAGTTTGCCCATGAAAATTAGCTACCTCGCATTCCTTCGTTACATTGGATAGGAGTCATGACGTTTTCCATGAAAATAAACTACCTTACATCTGTTCAATGTGACACAGGTGTCAAAGTGTTATCCATGAAAATAAACTACCTGGCACCATTCAAACATAAGCATAAGCATCAGAAGTTTGCCCATGAAAATTAGCTACCTCTCATTTCTTCGTTGCATGGTCCATGAAAATTAGCTACCTGACCTTTCTTCATTGCATGGAATAGGAGTCATGAAGTGTTCAATGAAAATAAGCTACCTTACATCTGTTCAATGTATGACACAGGTGTCAAAGTGTTATCCATGAAAATAAACTACCTTGCACCATTCAAACATAAACATAAACATCAGAAGTTTGCCCATGAAAATTAGCTACCTCCCATTCCTTCATTGCATGGGATAGGAGTCATGACGTTTTCCATAAAAATAAGCTACCTTACATCTGTTCAATGTCTGACACAGGTTTCAAAGTGTTTTCCATGAAAATAAACTACCTGGCACCATTCAAACATAAGCATAAATATCAGTCGCTTGCCCATGAAAATTAGCTACCTCGCATTCCTTCATTCCATTTCTCTGACAATATCTATGACTTTTTATTTTCCAAAATCTGATTTTATTTGTACGTTTATTCTGATAATAGGGGCAAGGATTACTGTAGTAGAACAAGTCAAACATCTCCGAAATTGGACAACATTATAATTCTGAAATTCTAAAATTTGACAGTCCTGCTCTAGTTCATAGTAGGATACTAATGGTAATACTTCTGGGTTTTTTTTAATTCTTTTTATGGACCAAAGGAACGTAAATAAAATGGAAGGGAGATTTAATTGAAAATATTAGAATTGAATGAAGGATCTTTCTAAGTTAGGGAGATGTGGACATAAAACTGTGATCACTCATAATACATTAAAACATTAAAGACCATATGTCTAGCGATAGTTTATTTTTAGCTCCCCTTACGCCTGTGATGACCCACCGTATCTTGACGTTTTATCTGGCGAAATAGAGAAAAATCTGTATAAAATCTGTATACTATATATATAAAGTGTATATTATATAAATCTGTATACTACATTTGTATATATATAAAGTGTATATTATATAAATAATAAATAATATACACTTTATATATATAGTATACAGATTTTATACAGATTTGTCTCTATTTCGCCAGATAAAACGTCAAGATACTGTGGATCACCCGACATCAATGTGAATGAAAATGACGTTGTATAAAAATAATAACAACTCAAATAAAATCAAATGTTTATTATTTTAAAATTGGTTTGTCACTATTGTGACAAATTGTGACAAATGCTACATATGAACAGATTTACAAATCACATGGTCACTTCAAAGAAAACAAAATAAAAATAAAATAAAACTGACAGAATCATTGAAAGGAAATAAAGTTGAGAAAAATTATACTAGACTTTGGATAGTAAAATTTTCAAGAAATAATATAAAATAAAGGGCTACGCAGATAGAAGCATGTCGGCAAGGGAAAGTTGAAAAGGCGTATACGTATCAGTAGGACAGCCAGCGTGACAGGAGAGCTCCAAAGTCAAGTCCCAGTCACGTGACTTTCGCTTCATTTTTGATGAAAAATGACGTTCAACCCTTCGCTTAAAATACGTCGGTTTACAATAAATATTTATGCTTGAAATCAATTAAAATATACGGAAGATGTCTATGGATAAATAGAAATTTATTGTATCACTTCAGTTTTTATTTATATTGTGTACAAACATCGAATTTTGCTACTTGAAGTGGACTCAATTTCAAAACAAATGTCAAGGTGGTTCTATTTAAAAGAGAAAATTTAATTAAAACAATATGATGGCTTTCTGTAACATACATTGCCTGAGGAAATCATCTAGGATCATTGTCATACCGACAACTAGTGTCAATGTCTTGTGGGATGCAATTGTTCCACTTAGCCCTACAACCCACCTTTGCCAAACATCGAAATTCATTGTCTTTCGGAACACATCGGTGGTGTTTATTAACATCAACAATAAACGACACCTAAGCGTACATCCGAAAGAGTATATTTCATTTGTGAAAGGGGTGTCTATGTCTTTTTTTAATTTCTTGTATTAATACCGTATTTTTCAGTTTAATTGAATTATTTGTATTGCAATATTGTTTTAGACATTGTGCATTTTGTAATTTAGACTGGGGAATTACTATTTATTATCACTTTAAATTTAAAAAAAAAGTCATCTATGATACAAGACTTGCACAGGGAATGTACAACAATTAATAATTTCAATTTAATTTAATTTCAATACAACAGGTACAAGATAAATAGAAAGAAATAAATATGTGGAAAAAATAAAAGCATGTAAACAAAAATTAAGCGAATTGGAAAAATATGAAAATATTATAAAAAAAAAAAAACATGTAAAAAAATTAATAATTTTTGAGACAAAAAGGGGCATACAAAATTGTATTCAGATATCTTAACCCTTCCTATTATATCAAGGCAAATTAAAAAAAAATCAGTGTAAGCAAATATTTTTCTTGAAATTAGGAAATTATATTATCTGAATGAAAGCTACCAAGTTTCATGTTTATCTCACAATGTAAACATCAATGTATTTGGAATATTCATGTGTTTGACACAACTACAAACTAGCTTTTATAACATATATGGGTGGTCAAGTTGTAACAATTCTTTCCCCTTGACATTCACAAAATGACCAGCATTTACAAATATGAGTACTTAGGTTGCAATAATTCTTTCTCCAGGACATTCACAAAATTACCAGCATTTACAAATATGGGTACTTAGTTTGCAATAATTCTTTCTCCAGGACATTCACAAAATTACCAGCATTTACAAATATGGATACTTAGATTGCAATAATTTTTCCACCATGACATTCACAAACAGAATGACTATAGCATTCACATAAAAGACAGACACAAAATGACTAGCATTCACATAAAAGACACATACAGAATAACTAGCATTCACATAAAAGAGCATATTGAATGACTACCATTCACATAATTTTAAGACACATACAGAATACTTGCATTCACATGAAAGGACAAACCAGAATTCCAAATTTCACTAAGTAAATTAAATGACTAGAATAGAATGAATATGTTTTCTGCTGGCAAAATAACCAAGTATTGGTTAATATTGTTTAAAATTGAAGTTAAAAAAATTATTTTATTTGTTCCAATGACTGGAAAAAAGTTAAAAAATGGGCACATTTTGAAAAACTCTTTTCTGTAAAAGAAAATTATAAATTTCGGCATTAATATTCATAGATAAAAGATAATTATATTTCTCATAAACAACAGGCAACATAAGTACCTTTTCATCTAAAAAAAAAAAAAGCTTGAATAACAAATTCAACAACATGTTGGAGTGTATACAGGTCTAAATGTCTGTAGAAACTTGTTCAACAACTTGGTTCTGGTTCAATATATCTATAAGAAATTGAAAAGTTTGAGATCTTGTTTCAGCTCCACTTTCTGACCTAGAAAATGTGTTACAACTGTTATTACAATATGTACCACAATATAATTTATCTTCTGAGCCAAATTCTTTAAAGAAATTTAATTCATTCTTGAAATGTTTAAGACAAGTCCTGGTTTTCAATTGAAATTGAAATAAACCTTTTGACTTTCAGATGAAGTTTCACAAATTACACAAATTACACAATCAAAAAGTTCTTTTCTGAATGACTTTATTATAATTTATGACACAAGGTGTCTTGAAAACTCATGGCATTTGTTTGATGATGTAATTGGAATGCTGGTCCATTTTTTTTACTTTATGGATATTTTAGAAGAAAAAAAACATATATATATATATTGATTTTCAAACCTGTATGAATATATATATAAGACTTATCATATATTCTTATTTTTATTTATTCAAATATTTAACCAATAAACATCACAGGAAACTTTGCATTTATACTCATAGAATCTGAAACTAACAGAAAATAAACATCCATTTTATTTAATAGAATCTGTAACTTTGCCCCTTTGGTATCTTCAGACTCTTGTTAAAAAAAAATAAACATCCCATGTCCAGTCTGTATATATATATCTACCTACAATGATCTAAAACTAACTAAAACTGGAGGTTGTCAATACCATTGGCACTGAAAAGTAGCATGTACACACATCAATAAGTATTTCAGGAAAACAGACTGAAAATGAAAAAAAAAGGGGGGGGGGGGGGTAAATGCTTGACATGAACTAAATATGTAGCCTTATGCTATGCCATGTTAATCAAGAGTGAATTTAACATAATCTTTCACCATTCTCTGCATGACAAGATAATACATTATAATGCAGACCTTTTTATTTCTAAAATGTATTTATTAATTATGTCAATATTTTGACATGTCCATTAGATGCCATGGTTATGGAACGAGTCAACGAAAATGAAAGATTTGTTGTTAAAAATGGAATAAAATGACTCTAATATGTGTGACTAAGATTGGTCAAGTGGTTCTTTCGTGTTTAAACAGAAACAGTCACATTTTTATCCTAATAGATCGATCAATCTATGAAAAACCCCAGAAATATTTGGTTAGAATCTCGAAATATAGTGCTTCTTGTTTACATCCAAATATGGAATTCTAGTGACGAATGATGGGGAAATATGCAAATAATCCATACGTGATTCTAGCTATTTTTACCAAATTTATTAATAAACAGCCAATGGGATGCAATTGTTCCACTTAGTTAAAGAGTCTATTTTTAGCGCCATTTTTTTTTTACAACATTTCATCAGCAGCGGTATCCCGAGTTCCAACGTTGATTTCAAGCAAACGATATCATAAATACACGTATTCACGCGTCAGTCACGTTACAATTTTATTTAAAAAGTGGATTCAATAAAAATGAATACTTCTTTCAGTTTAATTTATGAAGATATTCAGTAAAAACACATGGGTGTCGACGTAAACAATGCATGGCCGCTCACTTGTAAAGCGTCATGTCTAAAAAAAATAGAGTTACGTCCCTTGATTTCGGGATTTGACTTTGTATTGTTGGAGGTACGGAATCTGTGCGTGGCTTCCCGACTGCAGATAATTTAAATAACTGTATACAATTTTATTAACAAAATCTACATATTAATGCCTAAAATATATTATTGTTTGTCTGCACTAGACACGAGGAGGAATGCTCATTGCTAATCTTAGTAGATGCAATACATTTCCTGAAGCACTGTCCCTTGGTGTCTGTTGCAGATAAACGATACATCTATTTATTCCCATTTTAGTTTATTACTTGAACTGCTTGCTTTCCTGGATCAGACACGGGGAGAATCGAAATGCGATTCTTAAGCACCGTCCCCTGGTGTCTCCTCCAGCTAAGTAATCACAGTCCTTTTATCAAACACATGATGTTTTACTACTTGAACCGCTTGCTTTGCTGGATCAGACACGGGGAGAATCAAAACACAATTCTTAAGCATCGTCCCCTGGTGTCTCCTCCAGCTAAGTAATCGCATACATGTAGTCCATTCTTCAACCATATGATACACTGCAACTATACATTACTCATTGCCTCTCCTCGGGTCGTGCTGCCGAACACGGCCTATTTATTTATTTATTTATATATTTTTTGTAACATATCATTTAAATAGTTAAGAATTGTCTTGTTTAAAAACATATATCTCCATTCTGTATTGTTGTAACTGTTGATATAATTATGAATGTATATTTGTTATTGCCCCTTGAGGGACCCTAATTGGATTAAAAATATTGTATTGTATTGTATTGGTATGTCAAAACAAAAACAAGTGTCGACACGGTAAATTGCTGGAAACAGTAATTTACTGGACCCACAGGCAGTTCTTGATGCTGATTGGCAGACATGGGGTCATCGTAATTTGTAATCGTAATCAGTTGTAATTGATTGCATTTTATCATGTAATCGGATGTAATCTGTAATCGGACATATTTTTTTTTATTACATGTAATCGTAATGTAATCGATTACATTCATTTTGACCCTGTAATCACGATTACTGTTTTATTACATTTAGATTACTTTTCATCATTTTGACTTATTTTGTATTAGCTGAAACATATATCTCCTTAGATATTTAATGTTTGATTTATGTAAATGAATTTTCTTCATGAAATTTATTAAACAAGTTTACTAGAAAAATATTTAGTTTATTGACATCTGAATAAAAAAATATATAATGAAATTCCGTTCATTCCACATGATCCCTCTTTTTAAAAATTCATTAATTTCAAGTTATTTGTAAGTGGGAATAGGTAGTTTTAAAAAGTGGGATTAGATAGAAGACACCTGAAATTCAATTGTTAAAAACTCCCCCAAAAATATATTAAAATAAAGTGCATTCACTACATGATCAAAATATATTATTCTATATTTAATTGCTTCTATGAAAGACTCACAATATCCTCATGATTCCCATAAGATAAAGAAATATTTTATATAAACCAAAACATAGGTACGTCATGAAGATTTCTTATACAACAAGTTTAACAAAGAGATATAAATTTCAATAAAGATATTATATAAAAAGCAAAATGTAAATTATAATTTTCAGAAACATTTACGTATGATGCTGGTACTAAGAATAACAAAATATTTTCAATCATACATATTACAAATTAACTGACAAATTGCAAGTTGTAATATTTGTAAAATTTTGGATTTTTTTGTGTGAAATTTAGCAATGGCGATTGTTACATAATTTGGTGTTATAAGACCTTAATTACACATTTTATCTGTGACACAGGTTATATTAACTGCTAGTTTATTATATATCCACAATAGACTTTGACAGGATGTTTGAAATTATTTGATATATATATTATTAAAATGTGCAAATGTATGTTATAATATTTACTAATAGTATAAGATCATGATGGATTGAATATTGGTCATAGTTAGTTGTATGACACAACATATTTTATGAAAAAAAAAGGAAATTGAGAATTGCTGTTTATAATTTACAATGTGCTGTATGTTATTGTAATGATCACATTAAAACTAAATTGTAGTTCATAGTTCTGAGTAAGGAATACAGATCCAAAATTTCTTTTTAGAGTAATTAGTCGATTCCTACAAAAATCTTCTCCTCTGAAACCGCTTGGCCAAATGAACCTAGCTTGGTAGGAAGCGTATATGGCAGGCTCTCTATAAAGATTGCTCATTTAGTCCTGATCCCTTAGCAAACATGGTCGGCACAGGCAATTCTTGTTGCTGATTGGTCGATTCCTAAAAAATCTTCTACTCTGAAACCGCTTGGCCAAATGAACCGAAACGTGGTAGGTAGCATCTATGGAAGGCCCTCTATAGAGATTGCTCATTTTGGATCCGTTAACAAACATGGCCAGCACAGGCAATTCGTGTTGCTGATTGGTAGATTCCCAACAAATCTTCTACTCCGAAACCGCTTGGCCAAATGAACCGAAACGTGGTAGGTAGCATCTATGGAAGGCCCTCTATAAAGATTGCTAATTTTGGATCTGTTAACAAACATGGCCAGCACAGGCAATTCGTGTTGCTGATTGGTCGATTCATAAACAATTTTCTCCTCTGAAACCGCTTGGCCAAATGAACCGAAACTTGATAGGTAGCAGCTATGGAAGGCCCTCTATAAAGATTGCTCATTTAATCCCGATCCGTTAACAAACATGTCCACTACAGGCAATTCTTGTTGCTGATTGGTTGATTTCTAAAAAAAATTCTCAACCTACTGAGCCTCTAGTCTATATGTTGTATTGTATTATATGTATGCTAATGTTCCACCATGCCTGTCTGAGTTTTCCAATAAAATCTTTAAGAAATAACTTGTGTTAAGATACTTTGTGTGCGAGATATTATCATGTATATATGGCTGTTATTTAATTATTAAATTGACAAGTATGTGTGATACAAGTATCTGTACTTACAAAACATACCAGCATGATGCAACATATTTATTTGAGCTATATTCAATGACATTACAGACATTTTCATAATTTATCTTGTACCAGCGTCTGGCAATCTACTTTCTAAAGGCTGAGTACATCATCCAAGTGATGAACAGTACAGTGAAAGATACACGAGGTGTAGGCAGCTCGTTAAACCTCTCTCCCATCAAGGCCCCGATTCAATACAAGCGCAAACCTCTAAACATTTATTGATAAAGAATAGAGATACATGTACATAAGAAATTAGGATGCAGGCACCCTAAAGTACTACTGTTATTCCAAGATGTATACATTTGTAGGCCCTTCTGAAGTTATATCCTCAAAACAGAAAAAAACAGAAATAAAATTAGATATTAATCTGTCATCACAAACAAACAAATACAAAACAAAACAAACCAATCAAAAATATCAAACAGAAAGAGAAAAAAACCAACATGAATGCACCTTTTATCAATCTGACTTAGTTCTGTACACATAATTTTCATAACTAATTTACCTGGAAATTTTACATACATTTTGTATCTATCATATTAAACAATGAGTGTATCTTGTTTTCAAAGAAAACATTCAGATAGCTACATTGCTTAAAAGAGGTAATAAAAACGTAGATATCAAATTTAGTGCACATGAACGTTTCTGGAATAACCTTCATCAGGTAGCTCAAGATCAAAAGATTGGAAAGCCAAATAATTTAATAGTTTTGGGAGCACAAAATCTATGGGTATTGATATTATGTAGGAGTTTCTTTTACACCTGGTAGAGATATTGGGAGTGCTGTTTTTATGATGTGGGTTTTGGTGCAGTCGGGGATGTTGTCTTGTGATTCTACGGTGAATACGGACTGACACTTGGGGATGTTGGATTTTTGCTTTGTGTCAGCTGTGATCTGTCCATCGCTCCTCATTGGTGTGACATCTGTTTTGTCTGTACCTAAGGATTGTATATATAACAGCTTCTTTCATCACAAATTGCTTAATATTTTGACCAAGATATAGTTTTTCTGGTAACTGATTCATGTCGAGCGACGCCGAGAAACTTACACTATAAGCGCAGACGTCTAAAACGCTTAGAACGATGTCTGTTTCTGCTCTTTTTAGACAATTTGTCAGTTGTTTTTTTTTTAACTATAAAACATTGCAGAATAAACACAATATACGTACATTGTCGGGGAAATATAAAAACTGTACGTAACAGCTTTAGTGAGTGAGCGATTGTTGTTTAACGCCAACTCAGCAATTTTATAGCTATATCATGGCGAGACCAAGTTAATGAGATGATGATGATGTCCGCTTTTTTCTAGACCAACATGCTTAGTTTTTTTCCATAGTGATAGCTAACAGAAACAACAGTCCGCGGATATACATGTCGCTCCGCTCTGACACATTATCCTGATTCCGAAGCAACCAGTCTTTGCTCTTTCTCCTTAATTCTGCGTGCTTTGCATTATAAGCAACAAATACCAGTTGATAATCTTTGGTTTGAAATATGAATTTGTTTATATACATGTACTCAAAAAGTCGCTTTTTATGTGTCTTCTGCCGAAGGATTGTGAAAGCGCGAAAAGTTGACCGTGCGTTGCACAATGTATTTTGTATTGTTACGTTATCTATTGTCATTTATGTAAACAACAGGGGCGGATCCAGGGGGGGGGGCACATCCGGCGCCCCCCCCCCCCCCAATTTTTTTTGGAAAAAATATGATTTTTTTCACACGAAATACCCCAAAATGTTTTGCGCCTCCCTCCGCTCGGCACAATTTTTTAAAGTTCGCCCCTCCCCCCCCCTAACTTGAAATCCTGGATCCGCCCCTGGACAATATATGTATTCGCCGAGAAACAGACCAGAAATGCTCACCAAAGACTCTCATTGGTACTGTAATCGTTAGCGTGCTCGCCTCGAGTGCGGTAGATCGTGGGTTCGAGTCCCGATCGGGTCAAACCATGTTCTGTACACATATTTTGCCATCTTCCACATTCTGTTGGAAATTTATGATTTAGGGTTCTATTTTTACAAAATCCAAATAAGAAATTGTCATCAAGAGTGTGCAAATAGTTTCAGTTTCGAATTGAAATTAATCTAATAGCTACCAGTTCTTTAATATTGTAATAAATAAAGTTCTCAACTTTCATTATTAAATATATATGGAACATAATTTTATTTATTTCTTGAATTCAGAAGATAGTGTCAATAAGTAAGTAAATGAGTTAATTTCTTTATTTCAAGAGGGTAACACGGTTAGCAATAATAAAAGTGTGATTAATAATTATCATATATGATCTTATTAAGATAAAGAATAATTTGCATAGTTTGAACATCACATAAATATTAAATTCTACCATAAATAGTCCACCAATCTATTTTTTAATAGCTGTAAAAATGATACATTGCGAGGGTAAATTGAAAAAAGATAGTTTGTAACATAATCACATGTTATACAGCCATACGGGTAGCATTTTGTTTTTCAACTATGAACACCACTAATATCTATTGATTATTTTATTTTATATTGTGTACAGATCCAGGATTTCAAGCCAGGGGGGGGGGGGGGGGGGGTTGGCGCACTTAAAAAAATTGCGCCGAGCGGAGGGAGGCGCGAACATTTTTGGGGTATTTCGTGTGAAAAATCACGATTTTCGCAAAAAAAATTATGTTTTCCAATTTTAGGGAGGGCCCCCCCCCCCCCCTGGATCCGCCCCTGAGATCTATTTGTCTCTCTTTGGCAATCAGTAACTCTTTTCCTGTTTATGTACATGCAGTTTTTCATTTTGTCTCTCCATTGGAAATACACAATCTGTATTTTGGTAAACATAATAAGGGAGATAAATCCTATAAGTTTATGCTACAAGTAGCTAATTTTCATAGGTAGCTCATTATTATGCTCCGCCGTATGAAAATTAGCTACCGGAAGTTGGAGGTAGCTAATTTTCATGGGTAGCTAAAAAATTTGAATGAATCTTACGGGAGTGTCAACAGTCATGGGCTTTGGGCATGCGCCAACATTTTAACACCCAAAACCGGCACGGACCAAACCCGGAATACAATTGCGTTATTCTGGTATTCGTGACTCCTCGGATGAGTACCAGACTAGTAAAAAGTATGAAATAGCGGCAAAAATAAATTTCTGAATTAAAAAAAGATACTGAAAATAAAATCTGATGTTTAAAATGAGCCCATTCCAGTAAAAATAAACAATCATATCACTGTCTTATTTATTTCAAAATGCAATAAAATGACCTTTGATGACGTATCGGGTCACTCATACACTACCAGCAATGCCAATGGCCAGAACAATGAATGTTCCAGTGCTTCAAATTATCCTCGTAAGACTCGTTCTATAGACATATATGAGTGTGACTTCAATGAGTTTGGTACACAATATAGTTGCAATGTATTTCCTTCACAATCACGAAACTGAAATCTAAATAATATGTTGAAAAACACAAAAAAATACGCCATTCAACAGGGTACAACACTTTATCCGCAAAAAAATCATGTAATCGTTTGTCTTTACCAATACATATTTACTCTTAGAAAGGTCTTGTGATGGGTCATTTTTTGCAAAAGAAGTCTTGGTCTTTTGCTTTATTGGCAACATCGTAAAGGAGGGGGGGGGGGGGGGGGGACTGTACTTTGTTAATTTTCAAATGACAGGGGTGTGATGTGCATTTGTGATTCCAAAAAGACAAAAACTGTCCCTGAATCTATGAGGGGGAGGACATGGGGTAGTCTTCTCCCACTCTTCTCCTTTCTTTCTCCCTTCTCCCCCTTTTTTCCTTTATCTCCTGTCTCCCTCATTTTCTCCCACCTCTCTCCATTCTTCCACCCCCTCCTTTCTCCCACCCCCTGTCTCCCTTTGCCCTTTTCCCCTCATCTATGTGGTCATGATTGTTGTGAATACCATACACACATTTGTGTTGCTCAGGGATGGAAATTTAATATTTTGGTGGCCCAGTGTTATACATGTATAATCAAGCAAGAATGTTGAAAAAATAGTAACCCCACTTAAGTTTTAGGGGTTACTGACTGGGCTCCTGTGAATTTCCATCACTGAATAGCACAGGCACTTGTTTCAATATCAAACATTTTATTCACTATTAAGTCTCCTTTAAATTTTTGATATTGAAACAAGTGCCTGTGCTGAATAGTGTAAAATTATTAATAGGAACCTGGGCTATTGTTTTATTGAATTTATGTGAACTAAAATGCATCAATTGATTGAACAACTTACATAATTAGTTGCAAAATATTTTTTGTTTACACATGTATATATATTTATTTTTTATTTTTAGGTCTACTCATTGAACCTGTTCTTAACAGGCTCTTGTATGTATTCAAGGATATATGATCACAGCTATTTTTCTTTTTCAGTAAGTGTATTGCAATAGTATTACAAAACAACCAAACAGAACAGGAAATATATGTTATATTTGGCATTATATTGTACAAATACAATAATATTATTGATAAATATCTTCTGGGAAAAAATGCCTGAAAAGTGGATGACCAAAGATTAATGTTTGTTTTGAAAATTTGAGTGTACAGACATGATCTAAATAAATACCTTAGTTGTGATGAAAATATTATAATTAATTTGATTCCTTTACAATGGATTATTTTTTCTGGCACAAAACTTTTGGAACCAATTTTTTCTTGAATATTCAAGGGTGCAGTCAAAATTATATCAAAACATCAAAATTAAGACATGGGGGAACAAAGAATTTTATTTTCGGCCCGAAATAATGGTTATTAAAATTTCAAGGGCATTCACTGATATCAATTATTTACATGCCTAAAGTATATTATTCTATTAGGATATACACCCTATGGAAATTGACCAGCCTATAGCCCATTTGGTTGATGAATCCCAACCTACTCCTAACAACATGACCAATGAATTGATGAAAGACACGCAACAGTTACCTGTACAGGTATGTTAAAAAAAGATTGAATTTACACATTTTATAACAATATCCCCTCAATACAAAAAATGTAAGAGGGATCATATTAATATGAAAGGATCGTCTGTTAATGCAGTGTGAAAAACCGAAAATTCCATTCTCAATTTAAAGATTTTGGGTCTATGAAAATATTGTTGAACGAAAACTTAAGTAAAAGGCAGTCGGGGTCATTAAGTTTTACCAATGTCCATCCAAAAAATTTTTGTCAAAAATTTCACAGCTTCTACTGAGCAGAATGATTTTATATTTAATTACTTTCTAACAAGAAAGACAACTCTTGTAAAAAAGGAGATAACTCTGTAATTTGAAACGAGGGAATAACACACTAAAAAGACAACCAGTCTGTTGTATTCAGAAATTGCCAAGTAATTTTGCAGTTCAATGGTGCTGTTAGTAAGTAAATCATTGAAGATTTATATGACTTGACCACAAATACGGATTAGTAAAACTTGAAAATTTAATGAGAAGGAAAAAAACATACACTTGCTCGCTAAGTAAATTTCTTAAAAATACCTCATCATGATAGTACTTAATAAATATAATTTTATTTCCAGCTTGAAAATGTTGTTTTGGAGGAGGCTGTATTGGATGTCAAAGAAGTAAGACTGTTGGATCATGAAAGAATTTTATCTTGCAATCACACCTTTTTGCAACCTCATAAAGGGGGTAGAATAACATTGAGACATATAAAGTCATTGACCTAATGAAGTTTCTGGTACCTTTTGATGTTTTGAGAAGAAAGGGAATGTAGTTGTGTATCAGTTCGTATCACAAAATTTCCTGCTTTTTTACATTTTTACTGATAGGCTGGGTAGGCGTGTATGGAAAATAAATGTAACTTTTTAACCAATCAGAATTAAGTATTTCTCCTACATTTATATATACCCCTCTCAAGAAAGAATCTATTGCTTGACATGACTGTTCATCTGTCAAACCACTTACAAATACCAATAGCACTTCTGAATCTGATTCTGAGGATGAAAATCGAATAAGAGATGATGAAAAGTGCTGTGTATGCAAATTATTCACCCCAAAAGAAATTGGAGAGAGCCCATGTTTAATATTCACGAAATGGCTACAATGTGACCAATACAAACACTGGGTTCATTTGGTCTACTCAACTGAAAAACGTGTGATCAGGAAAAGAGATGTATTTTTATGCCCCTATTGCAAGAGTGATTAGTATTGAAATCATGCTATCTATATTAATATTTAATAAAATGATTAACTTCCAGTTTGTTTAAAAAAAAAACAATTTAAAAACAAGGACAAAATTAAAACACAGACATAGCAAAGATTAAAAACAAAGAAATGGTGCCATCACAAGATTATGTTTTACAAGATAACAAGAGGTGCTACGACAAAATTTTGAGTGACTGGAATTTCAGACCCCGTTCAAATGTATTCTGATAGGCTTGATGAACATGATTGATGGCTGAAATGTTCCTAACAATTTCATGACAAAATGTTGTAGTTACTATGGCGTCAATGAATCAGTACATTTCAATAATGTTTGAGAGATGTCAGTTCAAATCTCTCTGGAAACTAATGATCTGAGTACATATTAGGTTTGTCAACTACTAACAATTACAATACATATAGCTTCTATAGTACAAGGTAGTACATTTCAATAATGTTGAAAAGATGTCAGTTCAAATCTGATTGGAAGCTAATCTATGGGTTTATTTTAATATATGCTTGATCATGTTGACTGCATTAACTAACTTGGACACAAGTCCCTAGCTTAATGAAAGTTTTGAAGAACTACTCCTTTTTCAGTGTCATTTTTACACAACCACAAAAATGTTGTGTAATGGTTAGCATGCTCACTTTGAATGTGGTAGATCCATGGGTTCTTACCCCTGTCTAGTCAAACCAAAGATTATAAAATTGGTAAGAATGCAGCATTAAGGAGTAAGAACAAAGATTGGTCGGGTCAGAATCAGAATAATGTTTCAGAGTGGAACGACATATCTACCCACTGACTGTTGTTTCAATGAACTAGCACTCTAAAAATCCAACTAAGGGTGTTGGTCTTTTCATTTTTTGTATCTAAATGTGTTTCCTGTTGCTCATGCTTGAATAGTTTACACATCACATGTTATAGTTTATATTTCTTGTTGTTTATTGTTTAAAAATTCTATGAATAGAATGTTTTTATCCCCCATATGAGTGTTGTTTTTGATGTAAAATTATTGAATATTTTGGGCTTTGTTCATTTACCTGAAAAGTCTTAGACAAATATTTTGAAATTAAAGGAGTTTTTTTTAACCTTATTACATGTAGTATGTTTTTTTGGGGGGGGGGGGGAGGTGGAACTTGTGTCAGATTTTTAACTTCTCAATTCAATAACTAAACAAATTGTATAGTGTCCCCTAATATTAACTTTTTGATGTTAAAGGCAATATAATTTTTATTCAATCATTAACTTAAGACTTCACCAGGATGATGGGAATGTGTTTTATTACCCATTCTTCAATGTTCCAGTTCATAGTTTTGTTATTTTACAACATTGTTATTATACATGTCTAGCTGACCTTTTAATAATGTTTTGTTTTTGCAATAAATATTTTCTTGTTAATGAATACATGTAGTTCTCTTAAGTCAAATCTGCCCATGCGGTCACCTTTTTGTTTAATTTTTGTGCTCTATAATTTACAAAAGTTATCAGCTGAATCATTTACAAAGTACATGTGCATGTACATATCTTGCCCAACCAAGACTGACTTGTTCCTGAATTTAGCACTTTTTCCATACTAATCCTTATATGTTATTATTGGTCTCCTGACATTGGCATAAACAAGAAAGGATGGAGTGCCTCATGAACAGAAACCACACCATAATAATGTGCTTGACATACATGCAAGAATGGAACATGACTGTTAATGTATAGCCCTGTATCAGGGCATACTATTTAACCCCTGTCTGTCCCTCCCTTTTTGTAATATTTTGTAGTGTGTTTAATGTACAAATACTAAAGGTGTGCATTCCTACAGGATTTTGACTTCCAAAAAATCACAAAATGATATTTAGTTGAACTAAGTCATTTTTAAGTTAGAACATCAAAAGTGTCTTACACACACAGACTTTATACATTCTCTAACAAAAGGGGCATACCAGTTTTAAGTTGGGCCTTTTAAAAAGTTTTATTTGATGCTCCATAATATGATAATTTACAAACTGCATGTTTAATGTGATATAAATATGATAAACTATAAAACCATGCAGAAGTCTAACATAATGCCAACTTTAAAGCATTAACATTACAAAGCTGGTTTTTGTACGAATACCTGCCAGTCGCTTAGGGGAATAATACTTATTTTGATTTCCCTTTCTTATAAGGACCCCCACCCCCCCCCCCCCCCTTTTTTTTTATAGGATAGTCAGACAACAAAATATACGAGATTTAGATTAATTTTCTTCAAGTTAATCGATAAGTACTCGCTAGGGTGATATATTTTATTTATTCTTGCAGGTCTAGGATGTTTTGTAAACTACTATTTTATTTGCGAGGTTGTGTCACAATATCCTTGGAAGTTGGAACTACTATAGATGAATATTCACACGATCTCTCATTATTTTCAAGATCTACGGGATACATGCAGTCATAAATTATTTTCCTAACCAACAAATTCACGAAAACTTCCTTACGACCGTGACGATATGTGCATAACTGCCACGATGAATAAACTGCGTCACCGTGTTTACAAATGCAATGACGTCTTGTTTACGTTTTTTTTACTCCGATTGATTTATAATATTGTTTGATCATAAATTTTGTCCACGCGGAAAGCACTCCAAAAAATAGGAATAACGTTATCCTTTCTAAGGGTATTTTGGGTAAGTGTGTTTCTGGTGTTGTAAAAACCTGCCACTCGTCTTGAAGCAAATTCCCAAATGCATGCATTTTTTCCATAAACATTTCTGCCATACACCGGACGGTGGCATTTTAACTTGTGAAGTTCAACATACCATCGAAAATAGTCTCAACTTCGGAGAAGTTTGCACCTTTTAGTGCAACAAAAATAAGGGCATGGCCGTTTTTCGCCATTTTAATACTTATAATACTGGTCTATTTGGAGAAACGTTTTCCATAAAATGCGATGTATTGACATGTGTGAAAATTCTAAATTGTCTTCTTATTAGTCATCTTAAGAATTAAATATAATAATTATTCTAGCCAAATACAAATACAATGCAAATACAAATAACTGTATTGCCAATCAAGGCGCTCTTTCGAGCTGCATAATCAATTGCAATGATTGAAATTATTATTTAACAGAAATCATTAATAATTGACATGAATAATAATGAATACTCAATAATAATGACAAGAATAATAACATTAGAGTTACTCCCACAAGGAAACCTAAACTCAAGCAGGGGAGACAATCAAGGTAGCCATATCCCAGCATAAGTACCGACAAGGTGATTCACACAAGTTGGTTAGTGAATTTACGATCAGCTTTGAACAATTACATTTATGATATTGTTTGATCATAAATTTTGCCAATTTAATCCAACTAAATTTTACAAATATAAACAATTTGTCAGAAATGTACATGTAAATAGCAATTAAAACGGGTATATGTATTGTAACACACATTTTTTACTGCATGAAGACATAAAATAATTAAACCAATTAACCCTGTTCCGGAATCCCCCTTTTTAACCTCCTGGAAATCCCCCTTTTAAGTAAGAACTTTTGAATCCGCACAAATTTATTTTTGCCGCTCATTTTAAACATCAGATTTTATTTTCAGTATCTTTTTTTAATTCAGAAATTTATTTTTGCCGCTATTTCATACTTTTTACTAGTCTGGTACTCATCCGAGGAGTCACGAATACCAGAATAACGCAATTGTATTCCGGGTTTGGTCCGTGCCGGTTTTGGGTGTTAAAATGTTGGCGCATGCCCAAAGCCCATGACTGTTGACACTCCCGTAAGATTCATTCAAAAAATTTACGACACCGGAAACAATTTAAAAGAAAAATCACGTGACCTAAACCGGAACTCTAGTCGATTTTTTTCAAATAAAAATGAAACAATGTTCGGTAGCGGATACGAAAACCGTCCGGAGTTTGGAGTTTTAGGTGGTGTTATTTTTAAGCTTGATATTTTGTAAACAGGAAGATTACTGTTCTTCGGGAGCGTTTCTGGTTGCACCTGCCTCATATTAGACGGGGTGTGTCAGAAGCACCGTCCCTTGGTGTTTTTAGCAGGTTTACTGTTTGTTAAGGAATATGCAACATATGTAAAGTTTCACACTGGATTTTGTCTATTTAATACGCTCCCGAAGTTCGTGAGCGTTAATGGTAGAAGTATGAATATGTACTACTATGGCACTTCAAAATCTTCAACAATATGGCTGCCAAACCGGAAATAAATTTTTAAAAAAATCACGTGACCTAAGCCGGAACTCTAGTCGAAATAAAAATGAAACAATGTTCGGTAGCGGATACGAAAACTGTCCGGAGTTTGGAGTTTTAGGTGGTGTTATTTTAAGCTTGATATTTTGTAAACAGGAAGAAAAATTACTGTTCTTCGGGAGCGTTTCAGGTTGCACCTGCCTCATATTACTTTATTTCACGTTTATCCTACAACGGCGCGAAAGAAAAAATGTGCGGGACTTGTAAAGCGGCACCTAGCGGGAATGTTTTACGGTTATCGCCCCCTGACTGCGTGGTTTTAGAATCACTAGCTATAACGGTCAAATCATGGGTTTGCTTTCCGACTGGAAGTCCTTCTAACGGTAAGCTGTCCGATTTTTCCTTCTATATTGATAGCCAAAAATCTGCTCACCGGAAGTTTAAAAAATAGATCAATTGATAATTTAGAAACGCAAAAGAAATCTAGTTCAATGAAAAATTCCCAATTCTTTGATTATTTACTCTATGCAAAATCGAAATAAACTTTTAATAAAATTCTAATAAAAAAATATCTTTCTACGAAACTCCCGATGGAAGAGCGGCGTAGGTAAAATGAACGCCATAACAAATCGGCTACACAATTCATTCAAAATAAAAGATAAAAGCCTCACCGGACGCAATTACGAACGAAATAAAAAGTATGTCCCCTAATCGTTCCTTCAAAACATGAATTAAAAAAATGCTTTTATAAATAGATACCCCGCTAAATTACTCGTGTTTTGGGAGAAAATTAATCATGCGCAGTTGTTGAATGTTGCAGACGACGGGTTTTCATATTTGTAAACAGAAAACGATCGACAATTGCACTTGGAATCTATCGCTAAAATTCATTGAGGTACGCATATTTTGTTATCTTATGCCTGTAATTTGAAAGAATATGATCTCCTGGTTCTATGCATATGTAGAACACATTGAAATTAAAACAAAAACAGTCAATATAATACATTTTCCTTACCTTGATCTATCCCAAAATGTCAAAATCCGTGATGTACCTTATTCATTGAAGAGTCCAAGGAATTCCGAATGCAAACTGGCACACATTTATGGTATGAATAAAGGAAAGGTTTTTATGTCATGTGTATTATTTACAAATAGATATGTGAACGTAAATGAATGAATGCTCTTTCAATTTTAACAGTTGTCATTAAATTATTTACACTAGAAAGGTTATTATGATGTCGTTCGAAATTGTGTCCGGATCTAGGTCACAGAGTGACTAGAACGGGGTCATGAAAACCCGTAACAATGCATGGGCTATGATTCAAAAGGAATATTGGTGTTTAATCTGAAATATGAACATGCAATCAGCTTCATCAATTTGGTCAAATTTATAAATTATTATCAAATGCCACGGTCAATATCATCGAAATTGTTCGTAATTGCGTCCGGTGAGGCTAACGTGTACGGATCATCGTATTATTTAAATTTTAGGACTTCGTCCTTCAAACAGGTTGCCTGTCTCATATTAGGGTCGACACATGCAATTTGATGTTAACATAAGATTGTATGAATATTGACACGAACAAGTTAAAATAAGGAAAAAGAGATGAAATAATAAAGAAATAAAGAAATTTTATTGAAAATAAATTTGTAAACAGAAAGTTAGAAAAAGGGGGGTGGTCCGTGCCACGAGCCCTTACAAGTTGTTTCGGCCTTATGACAGATTCGGCCGTAGTTGATTCGGCCCTAGTTGTTTCGGCCTTACGCAAATCCGGCCTTATATCAAATGGATGTTCCGGCCTTATCATATATTTATGCGGCCTACGGCAAATCCGGCCTTATATCAAATGGAAAAGAATAATTAAAAAATAAAAGTTGTATTTAAATTTAAAATATTATTTAAATATTCATGGATATGATGAATAAAATATTGGAACTTGTAGTGTTTTCACAAGCTTTATATAAGCAATCCCGCCTGAACGTAAAGCTGCCTTCGGAATTCCTCATAACAGATAAATAAGTAAACAACGAATACCTGCCCGGGACAAAAAAAAACATGCTATATGGCACCTGATAGACAAATTAATGAATTAATTATTTACTCAAATCATCACAATGTGTCGTTTTATCGTATAGATACACATCATTCTTAACTGAGGCCGCATTAATTAACCAAGGCCGTATCAACTAAGGCCGAAACAACTAAGGCCGCATTTGTTTAAGGCCGGATTTTCATAAGGCCGAATAGTTTTCAGGCCGGATCAACTCGAAAGCCCACGAGCGCCTGTGGATAAAATGTCAGATTTGAGATTCGAGAAAAAGTTGGCTTCAATCGGCAATGATCGATCCGTAAAAAAATCCCTAAAATTGTTTATACCGACAACCGCTTCAGAAATTATAACGGAGACTACCGGTTTAGAAAATGACCCCAAACAGTCAGGGGAGATAAATACAGTTGCGTGTTTCCGAAAATGCGGCAGCCACTCACGACATAACTTTGTTTGTACTGTAGCATTTTATTATATGATCAAAATGCAACAGACAAGATGCAAGTAGAAGAACATGATGACTCGGCTGACATAAAAGAAGAAGCTCCAAACATAAGTGTCTCGGATTTACAGCACCAAGAAAATTCAAATCTTATTCAGATTAAAGCATCAAAATCTGAGGTTTGCAACATTTGCATATAGTCAACAACTTTACTTTTTTGAACTTGATGTTAACTTGCACATACTTTTCAATGTTCCATTGACCAATTAATCACCCAATATACTTTGTGTCACATGATCATGAGCTATTTTCACCATACTTATTTTTATATGGCCATATTCCTTCCCACTTTTGCATTTTGTTTTGGAAATCAAATACTAATACTATGCTCCTTTACAAGGTAAATTGTCCATGTTTTATATTCTGGTAAGAGTTCCTTATGACACCCCACCCAAAAATATATGGGATTTGTATATTAAGCATATTATTTTAAATGATTTTGATCATAAAGGGTTAGGGTTAGTGTTCGGGTAATTATATTATTTTTGGGTGGGGGTGCCATAAGGAACTCTTTCCATCACATGTGATGGTGCACCTACATGTACATTGTAAGGCTTCAACGGACTTGTTCTGATAAAACAGGTATATTTACATTTGTATGAAAAGAAAAAGAAAATTTTAAATTTCCTTGCAAAAGGCTTGCATACACTGTTTATTATATATATTTTATTTCATAGTACATTTTTACCACAACAGGGTGCACAGTCACAGAATGTAAACAAACCACACACCCTTTTTTTCGTAACTTTCAATGTCCAGTGTGTTGATGATTGTGACATTGGGTTTGAAAATAGCTCTAGACATGCATAAGAGTACTGTAAGACTTCTACATGTATATGAAACACTATGAAACTACATGTACTAGAGTAATTTCTTGTGAACACTTTTAGCTATGATAAAATGAAAGAATAATCATTCATTAAAATATACAGTACAGTCGGAGACATAGCGTGATAAATCACTGTGATAGACGTATCACTCATCTTGGTGATACTGATATATTTTTTGCACTGTTAATTCTATTTACTTACTTTCTTGTGCATTTTGGGTGATAGCAAGTAACACTCTAAATACGAAAGAAATTTTGAAGATATGTTAAATAGAACAAAAGATATATCAGTATCACTAAGAGAGGTGATGCATCTATCACAGTGATTTATCATGGTATGTCTCTGACTGTACTGTAGTTATTACTCACCACATGTTGTCCTCTGTCTTAGTTATTTATTAAAATTTAGGTCAACAGTAAATAACTACAATTGTCAACACTAACAAAACAGATTAAACAAGCATATTACAGGTTGTATTGTACATAGTTAGATTTCTTGTTTACGATTGTTGCTGTAAAATGTAGTGTGCCAACACACCAAACTCGACAGTACATCATCGTCATCTTTGTTTATACATTTGCCTCTGTATTTTCAATAACAACTTTCTGTTTATCTGAGATTTGTTTGTGAGTTGAATAAGACAATATTGTCTTACATTGTCTTCCCATCTTTCGGCTTCCATTTACCATGATGCAATTAAGCAATTAGTTGTCATTTTCTACTGTTTCAACAGGCTTGAAAGTCAGTGACACAGAATGTAGGATAAAGTGGAATTTTTTTATTTTTAGTATTATTAGAGAATGTGGATGTACTAAATGAGCAGATAGAAAATCCATTTAAAACTCGGGGAACGCAAAATTACAAGAAAAACACTTGCATTACTTTTCTTCATCTAACATTCACTGAGAAGTGTGTAATACAGGTGTGTTAAGCTACATTGACCCAAACATGCATGTGCGTACATATCCGTTTGAACCAAAAACAGGTGGAAAAAAGTTCATCATTGTAACCGGATGGCAGCTGATGAAAATCACAGAAAAACAAATGGTAATTAAAGGTTATTTTTGACCCAAAAACAGATGTCTCCCCAGCCCTACCTCCGACATCGGTTGAGAAAGATACCTGTAATACCATTTAGAATATAGGATGATTTTGAGTACAAATTTATTGGTGAAATATTCCAATTCAAAAATGCAATAACTCCTTCAAACATGGTCCGATAAAACTTCTGTAATGATATGTAAATCTGCATATGGTAGTAATAAAGCATGTAAAGTTATCATCACTGGCTGATATTTGACAATATTTTCATTTCACAGCTAAAATTCTATAAATTATTAGAAATGGGTCAACTGTTGGTTTGCAGTCATACAGAATGGGGGGGGGGTCGTATAGATAACTCATTTGAAAGTACCTGAATAATTTGGCTGAAATTATAAATTAGTCCTAGTAAGTTATTTTGATGCATTACTTTGCTAATTTGCAAAAATGTATGAAACAAACTGACTATTTTTGAAGATACAAGTTATTTAAGTTCCCACCCCACAGTACCACTCGAACTTGATAACAGACATACTTGAATTAACATTTGACTCCATGTTTCCCACAATTAAAAAAAAGATGAAAATATCCAAAGAATAACTTTTACAGAAAATGAATAGAAACATAAACTGTCTTATATAATAAGACTAGATTACAGCAGGCTTATAAAGAGACCAATGCTAAAAATAGACAAATCTGACAAATGCTCATACATGTAGGACAGTGGTGTCCAATACTGTGTCCAACACCTATTATGTCTAGTAATTTACTGTGTCAAGTCAAAATACTGTGTCCAACACTTATTATGTCCAGCAATTTACTGGGTCAAGTCAAAATACTGCATCCAACACTTATTATGTCCAGCAATTTACTACATGTCAAGTCAAAATACTGTGTCCAACACTTGTTATGTCCAGCAATTTACTGGGTCAAGTCAAAATACTGCATCCAACACTTATTATGTCCAGCAATTTACTACATGTCAAGTCAAAATACTGTGTCCAACACTTATTATGTCCAGCAATTTACTGGGTCAAGTCAAAATACTGCATCCAACACTTATTATGTCCAGCAATTTACTACATGTCAAGTCAAAATACTGTGTCCAACACTTATTATGTCCAGCAATTTACTGGGTCAAGTCAAAATACTGCATCCAACACTTATTATGTCCAGCAATTTACTACATGTCAAGTCAAAATACTGTGTCCAACACTTATTATGTCCAGCAATTTACTACATGTCAATTCAAAATACTGTGTCCAGCAATTTACTACATGTCAAGTCAAAATACTGTGTCCAGCAATTTACTACATGTCAAGTCAAAATACTGTGTCCAGCAATTTACTACATGTCAAGTCAAAATACTGTGTCCAACACTTATTATGTCTAGCAATTTACTGTGTCAAGTCAAAATACTGTGTCCAACACTTATTATGTCTAGTAATTTACTGTGTCAAGTCAAAATACTGTGTCCAACACTTATTATGTCCAGCAATTTACTACATGTCAAGTCAAAATACTGTGTCCAACACTTATTATGTCCAGCAATTTACTACATGTCAAGTCAAAATACTGTGTCCAACACTTATTATGTCCAGCAATTTACTACATGTCAAGTCAAAATACTGTGTCCAACACTTATTATGCCCAGCAATTTACTGTGTCAAGTCAAAATACTGTGTCCACACTTGCTTTTGATATACACATGTTCAACTTTCCATTGTCAGCAAGATGCAGTCATATCATGCTGCACTTGGTATAGCCCTTTATTTATAAAGATGGTCCAGACCAGTTACCACTGATAATGGCAAAATGATTGCTACTATTATTTTACAGATAGAAAGAAGAATTTCAGCTTTCACTGAACAGAAAAGACAAGAAGTGGATGAGTACAATAGGAAAGAATTCTGCTGTGTTTTCAATAATGATGGTATTTTGTTACTGCCTTCATTAATACCAGTGTGTCAATAATTTTCTTATTAAGTTACTGTTGTTACCTTTTCTGTGTTGTTGTTATACAATAAAGAGACTATGTGAGTAATTGAGATGTGTAACAGTCTTTATAAATGATTTCTCATGCCTTTTTATTATGGTGACTAACTTCACACCAAACCAGATTGACAGGTTTATGGCATTACAATTTTATATAAATAATATTTTGTTGAAATTGAAGAAATTTATATGTACAATTTTATTTTATTTTGTCTGTACATGTATATGATCTGTATTTAATATTAATAGGAACAGTTTTTTGTTTCAATTGTCATTAATTTGTAACTTCATATATTTCTCAAAGGCTTTTGACTCTGTTTGGCAGTCTGGGCTGTGGTCAAAATTACTCATACATTCAGTCAATGGAAATATGTATAAAACTATCATAAATAGTGAAATATTTAAAACTACACTTTTGACTTCTAAACATAAATGAATCCAATTTTGAAGAAGAAAAAAAATGAACATGATTAAAGAGGATTTATCATATACTTAGGAGATAACTGTATTGTATTTGAAAATTTCACGGCATCAATTAGAGATTTGATGGTCGCAAATTGAGTTTACTGGCAACATGTTAGCGGATATTTGCGACCATGAAATCGACAGTCGATGATGTGAAATTTTCAAATATAATACAGTTATCTCCATTCTAATGCAATACTGAACATAAAAATGTATTCTTACATTATATCCCTGGGTCTAAAAATCACACAAAGTAAAATTCAGCGAAATATTGGCACATATTAAACAACATGACGTCATATGAAGACTTCCAGTTTAAAATGTAAAGATCAGACGTTATTTGGCTTCGTGTACGCTTCAATTTTGATAAAATTTAACTAAAATAAGTTTTCAAGGTAAGCATTTTAATTATTTTTGTGTATTGTTGTAAATATGACATGTAGGATTTCACGTTTTCAAGATGGCAGAGCCCTCTAGCTGAACCCCTAATTCTAAAAATAGCTCATGCTATTTCAACCATTGAATTGATACCGTGAAAATTACAGCATTGTCCAATCACAAACCAGGAATATTAAACAATTTCATTAGAATTGTAGATAATATGGGGTCAGACCTATAAACCGACAGCCCGATAGTCCGACGGTCCAGTAGTCTGACAGACTAAGTACATTTAATAAGCTATTCTATGAAAATAAAATATATGTTCTTTATGAGAAATGTTCACTTAGTCAAGTTTTGTGTGTGAAAGCAAGATCCATCGTCAAACTGGCGTTGCAAGATTATTATTGTGGTTTACTGATGCAATATTAAAAACTGGTGTTGAAAGATTCTTATAAGGTTTACTGAAGCATATATTAAAAATATTTTCATCAAATTAATTTTCAAGACATTTACTTTAGAGAATTAAAGAAAACAGGTCTGAGTATATTGTCTAGATCCGGAATACGTAGCCTTTACCTTTTGTTCCGGTTGGTTCATCAAGCAAAGGCAGTCTTTTCAGTCCATAGCAAATCGCATCGGTGGAGTAATGGTTAGCGTGCTCGTCTCGAGTGCGGTAGATCGTGGGTTCGAGCCCCTGTCGGGTCAAACCAAAGACTATATAATTGGTATTTGTTGTTTCTCCGCTAAGCATGCAGCATAAAGGAGAAAGAGCAAAGACTGGTTAGATCGGAATCAGAATAATGTGTCCGAGTGGAGCGACATGTCTATCCACGGACTGTTGTTTCAGTGAGCTAGCACTATAAAAATCCAGCTCAGCGTGTTGATCTAGTCCAAAGCGGACCTCATCATCATCTCATTGAAAATTTACTTGTTTTCCCCATGATATAGCTGAAAAATTGCTGAATTGGCATTAAACAACAATCACTCACTTAGTCCGGAACAAATTGCCTGCTATATCGGCTCTGTCGGAAAAAATAATAATTTAACGGAGAAGACGAAAAGATTTTATTTTATCCAAAATACCCCCTCGAAAATCGTGTGGTAGTCACTTTGAGATTATCATTGAATATTAAAGAAGTTTTCTATTTCTTCATTTAAGTGAATGGAAAAATTCCGTGGTACAAGTACAAATTCAAACAAATATTCAAGAAAATTGGTCAAACTAAAGCTTTAGATCTTTAGATGTATTCCTGCAAATTTTTACTTTGTTGCTGTTCTTACTTTAATGGTGAAAGTGAAAAACAAACACATCTCTGTTGGACTATCGGGCTATCAGACTGTCGGACCAGTGGGGTGTCGGACTAACGGGCTGTCGGATTATAGCTACGCTCCCGATGATATAGCTAAAATTTTACCCTGTGATAAAACTTTTAGTTTTAAAAGTTTTGTTTAGAATAATAAGAGGAATCATGTTTATTTACTTAGCTAGTTTTACCATTATGGCCCAAGCGGGCTGATAAACCAAGTTTATAAACTGCTTCCGGAATGTTATTACATGCCTTTCCGTCAATGTTCGTAAGTTCACTTTGTTAATTTCTGGAAAACTGTGTTTGTTTACAATCATTGCGGACTAAACTGTTTTATTGAATATTTGCACAGAAAATTATTAACTTGCTTTTTTCTCTCCTATGATATTGAAAGTGCTAAAAAAGTGCATTTATATTGGATTTGCATATTAAAACAATAAATTTCTTGTTCTATAACTATGTATTTAATCTTAGCCAAAAATGACTAAACATTTTGGTACAAATCAATTATTTCCAGCATACATATGATAAACAGATCATTATAAACATGTCATTTTTCATATCATACCTTTTATCAGCCCTCATTCATATATCATCCCTAGAGCCTTTCGGCTCTCTGTCTGATATCATGATCTAGGTCTGATAAAGGGTATGATATGAAAAATGCCATGTAAAATAATCTATATATATTTGATGACTGATTTGTTAAACGTGTTATAATTGTTATCAATATTGTTTTTGTTTGTTTTTATAGATCGGTTTCCTCAATTTCAAAAACTATAAGAACAAAATATTAGCAGAATAAACAACTCTAACTTTATATTTTAGATTTAGAAGATAGTTGTGCCAGAGTAAATGCTGTATTTTTATCAAGACCCGGAGGAAAGAGTCACATTAAAGGTCAGATCATTTATTTAAGAATAGGATACAATCTTTTGTAGTTTTATTGGCATGTAAAAGTTTTATTGGCCTGTAAAAGCTTTGTCAGACCAAAGTACATTTTATATGAAGTGTAATAGCCCATCATATAAAAAATGTACTTCCTTTTCATTTTTGTTGATAGAAAGTACACAAAAGAAACAATAGTTCTCTAGAAAGTTTATGTTTTTTTGTTGATCAGAAGTAAAAACAATCCCAATTATCATATAATTCAAAAACAATCCCAATCATCATATACTTCATAAACAATCCCAATCATATACTTCATAAACAATACCAATCATCATATACTTCAAAAACAATCCCAATCATCATATACTTAAAAAAAAAATCCCAATCATCATATACTTCATAAACAATCCCAATCATCATATACTTCAAAGATAATCCTAATCATCATATACATTAAAAACAATCCCAATCATCATATACTTCAAAAACAATCACAGTCATCATATACATTAAAAACAATACCAATCATATACATGTACTTCAAAAACAATCCCAATTATCATATACATTAAAAACAATCCCAATTATCATATACATTCAAAAAAATCCCAATTATCATATACATTAAGAACAATCCCAGTCATCATATACATTAAAAACAAACCCAATCATCATATACATTAAAAACAATCCCAATCATATACTTCAAAGATAATCCCAATCATCATATACTTCAAAAACAATCCCAATCATCTGTACTTCCATAAAAAGAACCTTTCCAAATATGGTCAATTCACCATTTCCAGGTTCTTTATTATGCAAATAAGAGGGATTTGGACAAATTGTGGTTTTTTTTTCCCCTCATTTTATAGTATCTAGAGTAATCAACCTACAGGGACCTCAAACACAGATTACAGTTCCTACTAAACTAAAAGAGGAAAAGACAGAGGATGTACTTCCTGGGGTGGAAGAGAGGCTTTGTAATATAGAGGAACATCTCAAGCTTAAAACTGGTAAAATCTAGTTAAATCTATTATACATCTTGAAGACATCTGTTATTATGACATTAAATTGGAGCTGTCATGGCAGTGATCATATGGTACTAAAATTAGAATTAGAGCTGTCATGGCAGTGATCATATGGTACTAAAATTAGAATTAGAGCTGTCATGGCAGTGATCATATGGTACTAATATTAGAATTAGAGCTGTCATGGCAGTGATCATATGGTACTAATATTAGAATTAGAGCTGTCATGGCAGTGATTATGTGGTACTAATATTAGAATTAGAGCTGTCATGGCAGTGATCATATGTTACTAATATTAGAATTAGAGCTCTCATGGCAGTGATCATATGTTACTAATATTAGAATTAGAGCTGTCATGGCAGTGATCATATGGTACTAATATTAGAATTAGAGCTGTCATGGCAGTGATCATATGGTACTAATATTAGAATTAGAGCTGTCATGGCAGTGATCATGTGGTACTAATATTAGAATTAGAGCTGTCATGGCTGTGATCATATGTTACTAATATTAGAATTAGAGCTGTCATGGCAGTGATCATATGTTACTAATATTAGAATTAGAGCTGTCATGGCAGTGATCATATGTTACTAATATTAGAATTAGAGCTGTCATGGCAGTGATCATATGTTACTAATATTAGAATTAGAGCTGTCATGGCAGTGATCATATGGTACTAAAATTAGAATTAGAGCTGTCATGGCAGTGATCATATGGTACTAAAATTAGAATTAGAGCTGTCATGGCAGTGATCATATGGTACTAATATTAGAATTAGAGCTGTCATGGCAGTGATCATATTGTACTAATATTAGAATTAGAGCTGTCATGGCTGTGATCATATGTTACTAATATTAGAATTAGAGCTGTCATGGCAGTGATCATATGTTACTAATATTAGAATTAGAGCTGTTATGGCAGTGATCATATGGTACTAATATTAGAATTAGAGCTGTCATGGCTGTGATCATATGTTACTAATATTAGAATTAGAGCTGTCATGGCAGTGATCATATGGTACTAATATTAGAATTAGAGCTGTCATGGCTGTGATCATATGGTACTAATATTAGAATTAGAGCTGTCATGGCAGTGATCATATGGTACTAATATTAGAATTAGAGCTGTCATGGCTGTGATCATATGTTACTAATATTAGAATTAGAGCTGTCATGGCAGTGATCATATGGTACTAATATTAGAATTAGAGCTGTCATGGCAGTGATCATATGGTACTAAAATTAGAATTAGAGCTGTCATGGCAGTGATCATATGGTACTAATATTAGAATTGGAGCTGTCATGGCAGTGATCATATGGTACTAAAATTAGAATTGGAGCTGTCATGGCAGTGATCATATGATACTAATATTAGAATTAGAGCTGTCATGGCAGTGATCATATGGTACTAATATTAGAATTAGAGCTGTCATGGCAGTGATCATATGGTACTAATATTAGAATTAGAGCTGTCATGGCAGTGATCATATGGTACTAAAATTAGAATTAGAGCTGTCATGGCAGTGATCATATGGTACTAATATTAGAATTAGAGCTGTCATGGCAGTGATCATATGGTACTAATATTAGAATTAGAGCTGTCATGGCAGTGATCATATGGTACTAATATTAGAATTAGAGCTGTCATGGCAGTGATCATTTGGTACTAATATTAGAATTAGAGCTGTCATGGCTGTGATCATATGTTACTAATATTAGAATTAGAGCTGTCATGGCAGTGATCATATGGTACTAATATTAGAATTAGAGCTGTCATGGCAGTGATCATATGGTACTAATATTAGAATTAGAGCTGTCATGGCAGTGATCATTTGGTACTAATATTAGAATTAGAGCTGTCATGGCTGTGATCATATGTTACTAATATTAGAATTAGAGCTGTCATGGCAGTGATCATATGGTACTAATATTAGAATTAGAGCTGTCATGGCAGTGATCATATGGTACTAATATTAGAATTAGAGCTGTCATGGCTGTGATCATATGTTACTAATATTAGAATTAGAGCTGTCATGGCAGTGATCATATGGTACTAATATTAGAATTAGAGCTGTCATGGCAGTGATCATTTGGTACTAATATTAGAATTAGAGCTGTCATGGCAGTGATCATATGGTATTTAGGTGTTACTAATATTGGAATTGAGCTGTCGTGGCAGTGATCATATGGTACTTAAGTGTTACTAATATTAGAATTGGAGCTGTTGTGGAAGTGATCATATGGTACGTAATATTAGAATTGGAGCTGTCATGGTAGTGATCATATGGTACTTAAAATTTACTAATATTAGAATTAGTAAAAAAGTATATGAACCTAAAACCTCATTCATTATTTTTTAGATCACAAGATGGCTAAATCTGATGTTTTCAGTAGATTAAAACAACTAGAAGAAAGAATTCTGTATTTAGAAGGAATTTCTCCAGAATATTTTGATCACAGTGTAAGTATTGTTTAATTGTCTAATCTGATTAAATTTAGATCAATAATGTTAATAAGGATAAAATACAGTTCCACATCAGGCCAAAAAGTAAAATATGTGTGTTTCTGCTAGACCATTTTGTTTCTCTAAAAATGATTCTTGTTTGGAAAAACAATTTAAGATGGCCAAATTGATGTTAAAGCATCATGTTTTGAAAATGAAAACTTTTAAGTTTTTTTTATTTAAAGTATGTCGTAATATGTTGGTGGTGTTGACTTCGAAAATATATTACTGAACACAGAAATAAGATAAATTCAAGATTCTTGAAATATCAACAATGCATTGTTTCATTAAATTTGTTTCGAGATGCTTATATAAGATGGCAACAGATTTATGTTCATATCAGTAAGGAATAAGAACAAAGCCTGGTTGGCTCAGGATAATGTGTCTGAATGGAGTTACTGTGGATTGTTGTATCAGTGAGCTAAAACTACTAAGCATATTGGTTTATACATAAAGACATCATCAAGAAAGTAATTATAACTTGTTCTTGCTCAATTATAATAAGACAACAATCACTCACCTATACTCTACACAATGTTGGCTTAAGCATAACAGAATATCATTCCTATCATTCTTTTTTAAATATTAGGCCTAAAGTTGTTCATTTACATACTTACATGTACATACGAAAAAAAAAAAAGAGGTAATTTTCCAAATTTGTATTCTATTCTGTATTAATATATTTGGTTCAAAAATTTATGTTTTCTTAGTAGGTGATAAAAAATAATTCTACCTGTTAATTTTCATTGTTTCATGAACATTTATTGATGTTAAGAGTGTGTGGTTTTACATGTATATCAGAAAATGTCTTTTCAGTAGTTTTTATTTTAATTCTTGGATTGAATCCAGTACAAAATCAACTACTCTGAATTACCTTTTTATTTGTGGGGAACCTATTTTCATGGATAAATTTAAGGATCAAACAAGATATAATGTTTTCTTCCCATTAATGGCAAAAATGCTTTTTTTTTCTTTTTCTTTTTTTTTTAAATTCAAAATCCGTGAATGTGTCTTTTATGATCATTCAAAAGAAATTGGGATCCACATATTTATGTTCTTTCTATCACAGTAATATTGATACCACACACAGAAATAGGATAAATGACCCTGTCAATATATTTAAATTTCTCAGCAAATGTTCATAAAAGAATAATAAACTATGCAAAGAGGCATATTTTTATTTTTAAAAATGGATTCCAAATTCTTGTATGTTAATTTCAGATTCCTCCACCAAAGCAAAGAAAGGTAGAAAGACTTGTTAAACGTGAAACGAATATAGAACAGGTATTAAAGGATACTACAGATAGAGATAGGTCTGCTTCATACCTCGAAATTGACAGAAAGGGCCTGTTAAGAATGAAACTTTATGACAAAAGATATGATTTCAATTTTCCTATTGTGAACTTTCCATTTATATATTCCACCAGCACCTGCATATGGAGTATATATCTCTCAGTTGAATCTGTCCTCCGTTAACTTTTCACATTTTAATCATCTCCTCTGAATCCCATCAGCCAAATGAACTGAAACTTGGTAGGAGGCATCTATGGAAGATCTTCTCTAAAGATTGCACATTAACAAACATGGCCACCACAGGCCATTCTTGTTTCTGATTGGCCGATTTTTAAAAATCTTCTCCTTTGAAACTGCTTAGTCAAATGAACCAAAACTTGGTGGGAAGCACCTATGGAAGGTTCTGTATTAAGTTTCCTCAAAGCAGATTGAAAGGCAAGCAACACAGGCTCAGCCCACTGAGCCTCTAATTTGTATTTATACTAGTGAGCTATCATGAATCAGTAGAAATATTACAACAAAGTCTATGATTGGTTTGTATTCATACTTGTGAGCTATCATGAATCAGTAGAAACATTACAACAAAGTCTATGATTGGTTTGTATTCATACTTGTGAGCTATCATGAATCAGTAGAAACGTTACAACAAAGTCTATGATTGGTTTGTATTCATACTTGTGAGCTATCATGAATCAGTAGAAACATTACAACAAAGTCTATGATTGGTTTGTATTCATACTTGTGAGCTATCATGAATCAGTAGAAATATTACAACAAAGTCTAATTGGTTTGTATTCATGCTTGTGAGCTATCATGAATCAGTAGAAACATTACAACAAAGTCTATGATTGGTTTGTATTCATACTTGTGAGCTATCATGAATCAGTAGAAACATTACAACAAAGTCTATGATTGGTTTGTATTCATACTTGTGAGCTATCATGAATCAGTAGAAATATTACAACAAAGTCTATGATTGGTTTGTATTCATGCTTGTGAGCTATCATGAATCAGTAGAAACATTACAACAAAGTCTATGATTGGTTTGTATTCATACTAGTGAGCTATCATGAATCAGTAGAAATATTACGTACAGAAATTGTTCAAAGGAATTCAATGGAAAAAACTGCATACAAATCAGCCTTAGAAAAAGTTACCAATATGAATGTTGGTTCCTTTGACCCATTTTATCTCGGAAGCCATAATAATTATGTATTCAATTAATCAGTACACTGGATTTCCATATGGAATGACAGTTAATGGTGATTTGCATAGTATTTCCAAAAGAAATGACTTAATGTTTTTTGCCAAAAGTAGCATATTTGACAGGTTATAGTTAGTTTACTTATACTCTATAATTAATACAGGTTGTATTTTCATAACATATATTTATACAGGTTGTATTGTTGATAGATATATTGGTGTGAAAAAAATGTAATTTATTGACAAATTGTGAAATTTAAAATAATATTTAAAAGAAAAATTGTAAATGAAATTATATTTATATGTACATCATCACTTGGAAGCCTGTGCCAATGTGATGATTGTTAACAGGCAAAATAAGACAATAAAGAAATTTAAAAAATTTTTAAAAAAACCCCACAGGCAATGGTAACTGACATATAACACAAACTTGTTTAATCTTAGAAACATTAGCAGTTTATACTAATTGATAGTCTTAATATCTTTCACAGGATTTAAGCATAGCAGAAATTGATGCCAAGATAGAGGCGTTAAAAGAAAAACTAAAGAGAAAGTCAGTCAGCCATTAAAAGAAAACATGTTACAACACTATGTATATTAATGTTGGAAGCCGGTCTTTTAGCCAATGGAGAGTTGGTATTCGTCACAACCATGAATGTACGGAACATGTATAATAGATAGAAAATATAACACACAAAACAGTCGTTTTATCTTTTTTGGACGATTTTGTGAAACCAAATTTGTATTGGGAATAAAATAAAACAATTTGTATAAAAAAAATTGACTCGCTGATTAAAAATAGTTAAAAAAATAATGTTGTGGCTAATTACTATTTTCACAACACTGCTTTGTTAAAGACTATAAAATTGATATTTGCTGCATGTTCGCAAAGCTCTCAGCATAGAGGTGCAAGAGCAAAAACATGTTAGCTCAAAATCAGGATAATGTGCCAGAGTGGAGTGACATGTCTATCAATGGACTGATGTTTTTGTGAGCTAGCAATGTAAAACTGCAACAACAAAAAATCCAACTAAGTTTATTGATGTAGTACAAAGCAGACATCATTTATCATGAAAATGTAACTTGCTCTTTCCATGATAAAGCTGTAAAATTGCTCACTAGCAGTGAAACAACAATCACTCACACTTTATTTCATTTGAAGTTTACATGTAAAAACCAGAAGTAGGCAAAATTATTATGTTTAACTTTGTTTATCTCTGATATACATCTGTCATGGAAATTGTTCCTTTCAAAAATAAATGATGGATAATGTTCAAGTTTCTGAACTGAAAGACAAGGAAGAGATTTATACATAGAGTCAGGATATCTTTGCAGTAATATAAACCCTAACCCCCACAACTTTTAACTCATCTGCCCCAGAGGGTCATTTGAGGTATTTCCATCAGTTGGCGTCCATCATCGTCATTCGTAAACATTTTATATCTTTTTCTCTGAAACCACTGGGCCAATTGGAACCAAACTTGGAAGGAATGTTCATTGGATGGTCCCCTACAAAGTTTATGGGTTTATTGTTGATCAGAAGTATGCAAAAGCAACAAGAGGCCAAAGATGTCCATATGATTCCATGGCATTGGTCCGAGAGGTCAATAGTCTGATGGCTCAATTCTATTAAAACTCAGATAGAATTTCGGCTGAATTAAAGACTAACATTCAAAACAAGTAATTTTGTGTAACAAGATGATCTTATAAAAGTATCCCAACTGAACCAATCTGATTGACCATGTTGAAATATCCCTAATTATTATATAGATAGCAGTTATTTATTGGCATTTCCAAGTGAACAGAAATTTGGTTATCTAACTCAGTATAATAACCTCCGATATTTTCACTCACTTAACAGTTCCCGCCATAAATTGATCAGGTGTACTGCATTGTCTTTTTTTTGCACAATTCAAATTTTCTTTAATGTACAGATCGTATTAAATGAGACTAGAGGCTCCCAGCAGCCTGTATAGCTCACCTGGGTATAATAACAACATCAGTCAATAAAACTTGATAACTTCGGTCAAAAAATAACAAATGTAGCCCTCGTCATTGCAGACCCCCTCTCCAAAAAAAATTGGGCAGGGGTTCCCCCTTTAATGTAAGTTATCAACATTGCTGTAAAAAAAACATAATTGTCAATGATTCTCAAAATTTAGCTTTTGCTACTTCACATTTTGTAATAGAGTTGCTTCCCTTTGATTATTTGAGTATAAACCAAAAGCAGTGAAATTCAACAAAATAATGCATTTCAAGAGGAATAACTCTTCACACAGTTGTCAGACATTTTCAATTATTATACTTCTCATACTTTTTTCTATATAAATTTTATTGCAATAAAAATACTATTTCCATAGTTTCATTCAATTTGTCTGAAAAGTACTATTCATCGGCCGGTGAATAGCACTTTAATCACGTTTTTTTTTGGATTTAAAAAAAATTGAATTTCTTCAAATGCACACATGAAAATGTATTAGTTTTAAAAAGCATTAATAAAGTAGACTAGAAATCCATCAGAAAAGGACCCAATTTAGAATTTTGAATTGCACAATTGTTCAGTATAATAAAACACTTATAAAAAAAAAGACTTGATATTCGGGTAATAGCACTTTAATTGTCCCCTCTGTACCAACTATTTTCCTCGGCATTGCCTCGGGAAAATAGTTGGTACCTTGGGGACAATAAAAGTGCTATTACCCTCATACCCTGTCAATAAGTGTATACTGTGGAACTTTTTTGTAGATCTTGACATGCTGAACATTTTTGCAGTTTAAACTTTACATCTATCTCTTATAGTTTTTGAAATAAAGGACGAAAAGTATTAAAATTTGGAAAATTTGATGAAAAAAGGACAATAACTCCAAAATGGGCAATGGGATTTACTTAAAAATTGGAAGGTAGGTAGATCTTGACATGCTGCACATTTTTGCAATTTAAACTTAACCTTTATCTCTTATAGTTTTTTAAATAAAGGACGAAAAGTATTAAAATTTTGAAATTTTGATAAAAAAAAAAAAAGGGCAATAACTCCAAAATGGGTAATGGGATTTACTTCAAAATTGCAGGATAGGTAGATCTTGACATGCTGCACATGTTTGCAGTTTAAACTTAACATCTATCTTTTATAGTTTTTGAAATAAAGGACCAAAAGTATTAGAATTTTGAAAATTTGTTGAAAAAATGGAAAGAACTCCAAAATGGATAATGGGATTTACTTCAAAATTGCAGTGTATGTAGATCTTGACATGCTGCACATTTTTTGCAATTTAAACATATCTATATCTTATAGTTTTTTAAATATAAGACAAAAAGTATTAAAATAAAAAAAAAAAATGATGAAAAAAGAGCAATAACTCCAAAATGGGTAATCAGATTTACTTCAAAATTGCAGGGTAGGTAGATCTTGACATGCTGAACTTGTTTGCAGTTTAAACTTAACATCTATCGCTTATAGTTTTTGAAATAAAGGATGAAAAGTATTAAAATTTTGAAAATTTCATGAAAAAAGGGAAATAACTCCAAAATGGGTAATGGGATTTACTTCAAAATTGCAGGGTAGGTAGATCTTGTTATGCTGCACAATTTTGCAATTTAAACTTAGCATTTATCTCTTATAGTCTTTGAAATATAAGACAAAAAGTATTAAAAATTTTAAAATTTGATGAAAAAAGGGCAATAACTCCAAGATGGGTAATCAGATTTACTTCAAAATTGCAGAGTAGGTAGATCTTGCTGTGCTGATCATTTTACCCGTCAGATTTCTGATATTATTAACGGTTTTTGAGTTATTACCCAAAAACCTGCAATTTTACCATGTTCTATTTTTAGTAACAGTGGCCATGTTGGTTGGTGCACGGCATCACCAGACACAATATATATTGAAACTAGACACCCTAGTGATGATTCAGACAAGTTTGGTTTCAATTGGTCTAGTAGTTTCAGAGGAGAACATTTTTGAAAAAGTTTACGACGACGGACGCCAAGTGATGGCAATAGCTCACCTGGCCCTTTGGGCCAGGTGAGCTAAAAATGTATCTATATAATAAATAGGATATTGATTTATTGTGTTTAACGCCACTTTCAGCTATATCATGGCGACCAGTTTTAGTGGTGGAAGAAGCCAGAGTACCCGGAGAGAACCACCGACCATGGGCAAGCAACTGGTAAACTTTATCACTTGCGGCTGCGAGTCGAGAGCACCCTTTTTTGTAATTTACAAAGCCGGACGCGACCTCAAGCCGTATTGGCGATAGGCTTGTACGAGTTGTTAGGTAATCCAACTACCCAACTCATTGAGCCACTCGGGCCCTATAAATAGGATAATTAATTAGACATCGTGAATATAGATCTAGATAACAAGATAACTCGTGCCCAAAACGCATGTGATTCTGTATCTGTATCAAGTACGTTGAACTGTAACCAATTCTGGCATAGAATCAAGACCTGGATTTCCATCTACAAATGTCCAGTTTTTTTATGTGTTCAATGATTTGAGACGAGAGGCGATCGTTTGCTTTGTAAATTTGTTGATATTGGTGAAATTATTGACTATTTACTTCATTTTCATAATCACTATACTTGCAAACCTATTAAAAAATAATGGACAACATGCATATGGTTTGCAAATTGAATAATACCAATCTCACCTTCACTGATCTTTCTTTTTTAAAGAATATGCTAACATACAAGTAGTAGTCCCATGTACCTGTTCTAAATCATTGAAGCACAAGTGAGGGAGTAATTGTTTAACACCAATTGAGCAAAATTTCAGCTATATAATGACAATACCATGTTACTTTTTGAGGAGATTTCTGTTTTATACTACATTTAGTGATTTTTAGTGGCAGCTTACTGAAACAATCCACAAAACTTATCGATCCTCACCGTCACATCTAATTGATCCTCACCGACACATCTAAGCTCTTGCTGCTGTATAGAGGAGAAGCAGCAAATACTAATTTATAGTGTTTGTGTGGACTCAATTTGGATTGAACCAATGATCTACTACACTCAATGCATGCTAACAACTGTTCTATAGAGGAAAAGACTTCATGAAAATATCTGGTCATAATGGCTAGGGTTTTATGGTAGATGGGTGCAATCAGTTTCTATCAGCACTTAAGTTGCGAGTTCAATTCTCACAGGAATTGCCCTTGATACAACATTATGTGATTAAGTTTTGAGTGACTAGTGGCAGGTCTGTGGTTTTCTCCAGTATCATTCACAAATAAAACACAAAATTGTGGAAAGTAGTATTAAAACACCCACAACACAAAACCTGATATTTCAATAAAACCAACATGTTCCTTTTTAGTTTGATAATACAAAAAGCATCCATCATAACTCTATAAAATATCTAGAAGTAGGATTTTAATTACAATTGAATTGATTTTAATCAATTAAACAGTGTGACCATGAACACTACTGCCCAATTTGGCCCAGTGGTTTAAGAGAAGATTAAAATTTATGTGGATGCAAACATGTAAAATGATGACAATTGCCATGTCTGTTACAAATGATCACAGATATCTTCTCCTTGTCCTAAGCGATATCCATTCCTTTCCTCATTCATGACTTATCACTGGATTTGTAACTAAAGTAACACTACAGGTGCCACTAGTGGAGCAGGAACTGCTTACCCTTCTGGAGCTAGTGGCTTTTAGTTGGGTTCGTTTTGCTGGATCTTTACTTTTCTGTGTAATGTTTTGTAGATCGTTGTTTGTCCTTTTGACCATTGTGTCGTGTGTTGTTTGATTTGCGGATTCTGATTACCCCTTTGACATCTTTCTTATATGAACCAATAAAGAAGAAATTCTGTCAACAAAAAGTTGTCTTCATGACATGGTTTCTATGTGGAGGTTTGTTTAATAAGGATAGTGTTGCTTTTTAAAAACACTTGACATTGTATTCTGGCAACACATAAACAAAGACATGTAAACATTTTTTTTATTAAAGCTCTGATTGTCAATATTGGAACATGAAGATATTGAGTAATGATTTGTGACGGCTTAAACTTCTATGTCATTACGAAAATATCAGAACAGTCTCTTTATGCATGTTATTTTATTATCCTTATCTCTACATGCAACCCATTACAAAACAAACTTAAATTTAACAGTACTACAAAGATGAACTTAGCTATAAAGTTTTATTTCCATCAACACTTTACCTTTTGAAATCCATTTTATGAGAGCAACTGGTACTTCTGTTTGAATGCTTCCTCTTTAATGCAAATCCTAATAGGTAAACATTAGTAACTGGTAGTGTCTCCCATCACAAAAATAATGAATAGCCTCCCTTTGTGGATAAGGGGAACATCATTATTTCCTTTGCCCAACTTGTTTAAGGCAGATAATTTACAAAATTTTCCGATTGCATTTCAGATTTGAGTCTCAAGGTCTCTCCTTTTCACAAAAAATAGACCTTACATTTGAATTAATGAAAAACCAAATAAGGCATACATGAATCAAGATTTCATGCCACTACAATAATACATACTTCAGTAATGACATAGTTGATTAACTATAAATTTGTGATTTATAAATTTAGGGTCACAATTAAGTTTGGGATCAATGTTTTTTTTTATATATATAATAAACTGAAATGGTTACAAATTTTAGATTTTACTGCAAAGTTATTCATTAAAATTAATGTTCGGTTAACATTACTTCAATTCGACTTCAATTTTTTTTTAAATTTCCATTCATATTCTCAAATACAATCCTCTCCAAACTTCCTATTGATATTACCAAAAAACATATAACTAGTCATCCCTGGTAGTTTTCCTCAGGACTTAGACCTAATATTCTGGTTGTCATTTTTTCATATTTTTCACTCATCCAGTCCATTTTAAACTTTGGACCCAATAGATCCTGACGATTTTATGTGTGATAGCTTGAATCTGCATTTCATTATGATGTTTCATGTAATTAATATACAATTATATTTTCATTGCTAATTAATTATTAATTTTTTCCATTCAGTCTGTAAAAACCTTGGATCCCAAAGATACTATGGCCTCCATATCACAATGATATTGTAACATATACTAGTTCTTGTGAAGATTTTGTAAAGACTTGTTTAATTTCCCCCTTTCTTAGCCCCCTCCCTGCTAAGGGATCAATTTCATATGAACATGCCTGAATCTTATCTCAAGAATCATTGTTGTTAAATTAGGTTCTATTTGGTTGAGCAGTTCTACAGTAGAAGATTAAGACAAGAGAAAAGATGAATGTCAATCGCACAAGCTCATATGGCCTTTTGTTGGGTGAGCTAAAATTAAATTAAGACAATTTAAGCAAAGAGCTTGCAACTGAAAATCTATAATTTGTAACCATTATGTAAAAAGAATGGTGTAAAAATATCACAGTATAAATATATAACTCCTGAGACCCTTCAATACTAACAACAATAACATATGGACTAGTTTGTCACACAAGGCACAGAGAAAAATCACCCTTGTATATTACCAATCATTATCACTTTTCAAAATAGTGTAAAACATCCAACTGAATAACCAGTCAAGGAAAACTTCTCCAATTTGTCACTTGATATTGTTCAACAATATAGGGTTCCTTCTGATTGTTGTATAATTATGTCAGCTGAATTCAACATTCTATATTCTATTCTACTTGGAACATGGAAGTTTTACCCATTTTTTCATTATCTGATGAATCAACACATAAATCAGAAGAGACAACAATATGGTTGATACTTGGGATAGCAAATCATTTCTCATAAAAATGGCACATTTCACAACTACTAGTTTCTAACAAAAAAATTTGCACTAAAATAATTACTATGATAATCTGAAATTGCTAAAACTAAAACGAATTAAAAAGAAAACTGGAATAATCTAACCGATTAAAATAAAACTTTCCTCAAACAACTACAAATTTACCTACAACTACTGAAAGGACTTAGAATATAATTAAAGATCTGTAGTAACAACCAAGGATTTATGTCAGTAATGCCATGGGCGATGGACATTTTAGTGCTGTGGAAAAAAAAATGGTGTGGACATTTTAGCACCGACATCATAGGACAATTTAGTGCCGTTCACATGTATTTTAGATATGACAATTTAGCACCGTTTACATGTACGACTATGTCCGAATGACTTAACCTGCATTTTCTTAAGTATATAGTGAATAGTTCTTGCTTGTCAATATAAAAATGAGAATTCTAATATATGTATTCATTGATAATGTGTCCAAATTACAAAGTGCAAGTTACATCAAAATTAGAAACATTGACCAAAGTGTCTCAGTCTCGATTTGAGAAGGAAAAGGTTTGGTTGTTAAAAATCTGGCACTACATTGTCCACTTTGTTGGTGCTAAATTGTCCTACCAAAGCACTAAGTTGTCCAACGCCGAATGCCATATAGTTTTATGCCACTTGTATTTAAGATTTTATATAAAAAAAAGTAACATTTTACATTACAACTTTCAACACTTTGGAATATTATCAGTGATATAGTTATTTAAACTTTCACATTCCCAGTATATATTACATAGTACCTTTTAAACAGAAAAATCATATGGATTCAATTTAAAACAAAAATATTCAACTAGACTATTAAAAACATTAAATTGTAACCTTTTAATCAAGCAGTTTTATTAAAAGTAAAGTTGAAATTTGTGGAAAGATTTATGTCCATTCGAAACCCTTCAGTTTACATCTTAGATAAATCTGTAATAACAATGAGGTAAGCAAAATAAAGAATAAAAAAATAAAATAATCACTTTAAAATGACCACCACCATGGCACAGATTATATATGATATATGGCAATGTATTAAGGTGTCCACTAATAATTGGCAAGAGGGTGCAGACTAATAGCAATGAAGTGGATGTGTTTTATATACACTGATTAATTATGAAGTACACTCATTATGAATTACAAAATTAATGGAACAGTATGAAAGCATTATTTATCATTGTTTAGTTGTATTCCTTTAACTATAATCAAGTAAGGTCATTATATTAGCATTACATTTTCCAATTTGTTGATCTTTTTGAATAACTTATTTTTAAGCGGACTTGATTTTAATTTTAAATCAAATACTCAGGCCTGACAACTAAATATTTATAATCTCACAAACTATTTTTTTCTCAATACATATATTATGCATTATTTAATCTCTACAGTATTGCATCCCTTATGAAAAACTTACATCTAATTACTTTTTTTCCTAGAATTATTTTTCTAACAGTACAAGTAAACCTTTCTTCCATATTTCAAACTATTGTTAAAAATACAAAGTGTCAACATTTTTAATATCATTTCTTTTTTTTTTTGCACAAACATCTAATTATTTTGTTCTGTTAACCAATAAATTGAGATAATCAAATTTACCACATTTTTTCCCTCTAATGACTGTTGTTTGTAATATTTTCAAGTCAAGTCAGATAATCCTAATCAATGTATGCCACAGTTGTATATCGATTATGTAATATATGGCCATGTCAAGAATACTATGGAAGAAACATTTACTGTATTTATTTTTTCGTTGTTGATTTATTTTCTATTGCATGATAAATAAGACTTACTACATACATTGCACAGGAGCTCCAAGATTGGCCATATTGTAAAGTCATTATATATATAACATTGGGTTTGATATGTTAATGTATATCATATGAATTTTGATTGATTTAATTAATCTTACTGATTGCTCTTATAATTAAAAATACATAATATTTATTTCTCGTCTCTAAAATTGAACACATTACATTTTTCATACTTGAAAAAATATATATTTTTAATTCTAATCTTTACAATATGACCAACACATACCACAGTCTAATTTGTCTCAATTTATATCCTCTAAATATTTTTACTGGTTTATTAACAATAGGTGTAGTACAAACAAACTGCACAAGAAGTATTTTATATTTTAAGACCTTAACTAACCTTTGCAAATCTACATATAAATAAACTATAAATAAATAAGGTTAAGAATGGAAAATTTCTCTTGAAATATTAAACATTTTTGTTCAATATTTGAAATATTTATTGTGCTGTTTATGATACTGGACAGATTTGAGATAATATAAACAAACATAGGTATTGTCTATACATTCCAATAGCATTGATCAGCATCACGTCACAAAATTTGTTTCGTGTATCACATGATACGCACAAGTGAGAGTGTAGTATAAACAATGACAGCGTCCGTGAAAATAAAGTTACATGAAAATGATGTAGCAGTAGCAAAGATTCTTTGCACTGATGTATCAGAACACTCAATTGCTGAACTGAAGTCCTGGTTCTAATGTTGTGTGAATAAGCTTATGTATTCATATAAAGGCCAAGGTTTTTTCCTGCTCTTTATAATTTCCACTACTATATTTTGACTATTAAGAAAACTTTTTTTTACTTATTGTTGTTATGGCATCTAAAGAAATTACATATAGGCCTAATGAACTCGAATAGGCCATTTTTTTAGGGCTAAAGAACACTTGAGATTTTTAGCTGATCTGGTGGAAATGTTGCTGGAACTGGATCAGGATGATAAGCCGTTGGACCATTTCCCCCAGATAATATTTGCTGCAAATGTAGGTCCATCTAGTAACCTTCCCTACTGAGAAATTTCTCGGCAACATGCACATATCATTGTTGACATTTCTTAGGTTTCAGAAACGAAATCCAAAAACCTCCTCCCACATAATAGTGATCCAAGGATCTACTATCACTATTGCATGTTCCATAGCAGTAATGTCTGGTAATACCGTGGCATTTCGACTTTCTGTTTTTCACCCATAGGTGTATTTACAATGGAATCTGCCAAGTGCTACTGTATGACAGATAGGCATTGTTTGTACTACATCTGAAATCAAATCTATTTTTAGCAATTTCCTTTGATTATAGATCTTTGCTATATAAAAAGTGCAAAAGCACAATATGGTAATAATACAGATAAACAAATATGTCTTATTTACCTGAATGTTTCAGTGAGCAAGAAGAAATCAAAACGTTTTCTATGTAGTATATATCTTCTTCCCAAACATAAATTTCACCATTGAGATGAATATTCAACCTGATTAAATGAAGCAGAAAAATTCAAGTAAAACAATTTAAAACCACTTTGAGACAAATCAGATTGTGCTGAGCAAGGCTAAGAAAGACATTTGGCACTCTATCCATATAATGTGGATTTCTTAATAAAAAGATCATATTCAAATTTCAACAAATCAGGCAAAATATAGGATGCCATTTCTTATTATTTTGTTTTCATTTAAAATTGTATCGTTCTATACATCACCTTTAAAACTGTAAAAAAAATGTCAGAAAAATAGTTCAAAAGAACACAATTTTACTTTAAAAATATTTCAACAAAAGCATGCAACATATATATTACTACACAACACCTTTTGAGTACTTAATAAAAAATAAAAATGAGCACCAACTTTGGTCATGGTTTGAACAATTGTTGAAGATAAAATTGCCCTAACATATCTTGTATGAAAAAAAAAAAAAAAGAATAAAACAGTTAAAAAATCTTTTTACATGATATACAATGCTACTGCAACTACCTGAAAATTTTCAGACTACATATTTCCAGATATTTATAAAATATTGTAATCAGAAAATGCTTATATACTGTAGACAAAAAGTGAAATATTCTCATTTTATAAAGTATGTACCACCATGTTGAAAGAAAATAATATGTCTATAGAAATATATATATTTCAATATCAATGTAGCTATTTGATTTTTCTCACAATTTACTGTTAATATTTACAAGCAGTTGCAGTTATACTGTTGTTGTGTATGACTATGAACAGATGAATAAGATTAAGAAATGATTATGACATTGATAACTAAAATGAAAAATGATGTGGAATAATAATATTCCAAAACTTGAGCTTAAATAAACAAGTTTTTGGTGGAAAATGATGTGAACAAAGAATATCAAAAATATTATTTAGTAATGGAATGGTTTGTTGTGAACAACATGTGTACTTAAATAATAAACAAACAAAATACAGCAGAGGTATTTTACTTCCCAAGTCCTAAGCATCACAGATATGATCACCAACAAGCTTATCTATATAGTTAATCACTTGAAACATTTAGTTCTGATAGAAACATGTGTGAACCTAACAGTACTAGTTTGTAATCAAGTCAATAGTAGATAATCTACTGAATAGTTCAAAGTATATAATAAAGTCTTTTAAATTGGCACATGAATTCTCAAGGTTGCATTGTTGGTGATCATAACAATTTTTTCTATTTAGCTCACTTGGGTAAACTTTAACAATCTCTCGCTGTAAATATATAAGTAAAATAACATTTTGATATGCATTTCTGAATAACAATAAATATTCTGTATAGAATATATATCTAACAACCAGCGTGCATAGCACTAATAATATAAACAACAAAGTAACATCATAAAAATAAATGTAAATCTTGATAACATTCACAAATAAAGATTTCTACTGAACAGAATGTCATACATTGATATGAAATTCACTACTGAACAGAATGTCATACATTGATATGAAATTCACCAAGTTAGCTGCATTAATATTTATCCAGTCAAAATCAAGGCCACTTTCATATCCCTCATAAGAATATTACATTCTTTAGTTCTAAAATAGGAAGACATGAAGATACCAACATAAGCTGTTACAGAAGTACAATGAAGAAGTAAAAAATAACAACTGGACTGTTACAGATGTACAATGAAGAAGTAAAAAATAACAACTGGACTGTTACAGAAGTACAATGAAGAAGTAAAAAATAACAACTGGACTGTTACAGAAGTACAATGAAGAAGTAAAAAATAACAACTGGATCGTTCACTACTCTGTGTTTACCAGTAACTTAACTGTACTGTCCATACTCATAAGGCACTGAAAAATAAAAAGTAGAAATTATAAACAAAGTTTTTGCAAATTTACATATTACCATTTTATCTGAACTTGTCCTTGTGTTGTCTACAACTTCTGTGTTCTTAATTAATAAGCAGCTGTTATGTATTTATCTGACTTTTATGTGCAGTGAACTTTGAGACTGAGAAACTCCAGCATCTGTGTCATAAATCTGTCTACATCTTGTAATTAATATTAACTCTGCCAATGTGTATGGTTTGTTTGTAATAGTTGATGCTTAGTCAGTATTAGATACGTATTTGAAGTGAATGGTTGTTTCTATGCTAATTAAGCTCCAAACATAAAACTGGCGACGAGGATAATTCTAAGAGGACTCCGATTAATTCATCTGTGAGATCTTCTTGGTTAGCTATCGTAATGCCTGGAGACGAAGCACAGCCACGAAATGCTGTTGGAATTATTGGGCGAATAGAACCGTTTGAGGACACTGTTGAAACTTGGACGAGTTACACAGAATGGTTGGAGCAATACTTCGAAGTGAATGATATTGCTGAGGATAAGAAAGTTCCGGCTTTACTGACACTTCTGGGTGACAAAACTTATACCTTGTTGAGAAATTTGACAGCTCCAAATAAGCCTAAAGAAAAGGATTACACAACTCTAGTGAACTTACTTAGAGACCATTTGATGCCAAAGCCAATTGTAAATGCGGAACGTTTCCGATTTCACAAACGGAACCAGCTCCAGTGTTAATGCGTACATTGCAGAGCTCAGAAAATTAACAGAATTCTGTGAATTTGGATTAAATTTAAATGACACTCTATGTGATAGATTTGTTTGTGGATTACGTAATGACCAGATTCAGAAGAAACTGTTGACAATCAGAGAACTTTCGCTAGATAAAGCATTAGAAATTGCAGCTGCAATGGAGACCGCGACAAAAGATGCAATAGAATTGCGAAATGTTCAAGGTGACACTCCCGTTCATAAAGTGCAGGGTGACCGCAGAAGAAGAAATCAGGGACGATCACAGCCGCAACAAGCACCCAAATTGGTTTGTTATCGTTGTAATGGAACTGACCATTTAGCAGATAAGTGCAGATTTAAGGAGAGTACATGTAACCAGTGCCACCGTAAAGGACATATCCGTGCAGCATGTCGTTCTGGAGGACAAAAGAAGAAACCTCAACATAGAAATCAGAGAGTACATGCACTCAACCATGAAGAAAATGATGATCTTGGGATTTACAGTGTTTATTCGCATGGAAATGATTCTATTTGGATTAAACCGTGTGTCAATGGGAATGTTATTCCTATGGAATTAGATACCGGCAGTAGTGTTTCCGTAATTTCAGAGGCGGATTATGTGAAATATTTCAAAGGAGAAAAGCTCGAGAAATCGTTGTTAGTGCTTAAAACGTATTCTGGTGAGAAGTTGCATTCTTTGGGAGTTATGCGAGTTCAGGTGCAGTACAATGATCAGTGTTCGTATCTTAATTTATACGTGGTTAAGCGTGGTGGTCCAGCTTTGTTCGGTAGAGAGTGGTTGAAAAGTATCCAACTCGATTGGAAAATGATAAAATCATTGACCATCGCGAGCGACGAATCCAAGTGCGATATGACTCTGAAGGACATATTAGCAAGGCGTGATGAAGTTTTCAAAGACGAAATCGGTTGCGTTAAGGGAATTAAGGCAAAGTTACCTTAAACAAGACGCGGTACCAAAATTCGTGAAAGCGAGACCGGTAGCATTTGCATCGAGACCAAAAGTCGAGCAAGAGTTAGACAAGCTTGAAAAGCAAAACATACTCACCCCAGTTCAAGTAAGCGATTGGGCGAGTCCGGTCGTTCCGGTTTTAAAGAAGGACGGAAGGGTCCGATTTGTGGCGATTTTAAAGTGACCTTGAACTCATGCTTACAAGTAGATCAATATCTGATGCCGAAAATCGACGATATCTTTGCAAATTTAGCCGGCGGTCAGAAATTCAGTAAGATAGACTTGCGCCAAGCCTACTTACAGTTGCCGATGGACGAAGAGTCCATGAAATTGCTTACGATTAACACCCACAAGGGTTTGTATCAGTTTATGCGCCTTCCGTTTGGAGTCGCTAGTTCACCCACGATATGGCAGCGTACCATAGATCAGATTCTGCAAGGACTAGAAGGTGTCCAATGTATACTCGATGATATGATCGTGATCAGTAAGACGGAACAAGAACACTTGAAAAATCTTGACAATGTACTTAGCAGAATGCAGCGATTTGGACTTCGCGCGAATCTTGACAAGTGCTACTTCTTTAAAGAAAATGTTACTTATTGCGGTCACGAAATCGGTTCAGACGGATTGAAAAAATCGCAAGACAAAATTGACGCAATTTTGAAGGTAAAAAAGCCAGAAAATGTTACCCAACTTCGGTCATTTTTAGGTCTAGTGCAGTATTATGGTAAATGTTTACAAAATTTGGCGACAGAAGCGCGTCCGTTAAATGAGCTCCTAGAAAAAACGCGAAAATGGAAATGGACAGACCAATGCGACGCAGCATTTGAAAACATTAAGAAACTTGTGACGTCCTTTCAGGTTTTAACACATTACGATCCGGCGCTTTCGATAAGATTAGCGTGCGACGCATCTCCCTTCGGACTTGGAGCAGTCTTATCCCACGTGATGCCTGACGGTTCGGAGCGACCAGTTATGTTTGCTTCTCGTTCGTTGAGCAAATCCGAGCGAAATTATGCACAAATAGACAAAGAGGCCCTCGGTATTGTCTGGAACATGCGCAAATTCTATAATTACTTGTTTGCACGTAAATTTACGCTGGTAACCGATCATCAACCGCTTACCTCGATTTTCAGTCCAAGCCGAGCAATTCCAGCCACAACCGCTGCAAGATTGCAGAGGTATGCATTATTTTTATCCGGTTTTAACTATGACATAGAGTATAAAAGTACAAAACGTCACACAAACGCGGACCGACTGTCTAGAATGCCTGTTCAGAGTTGTAATGATTCGGACAATTTAGATGCCGAAGAAATTTTCCATATATCACATTTTGAAACTTTGCCCGTTACGAGTGATGCTATTGCGTGCGAAACCCGCCGTGACCGAGTCCTGTCACGTGTTTATGAGCAAGTTAAGAACGGTTGGAAAGAAGGGAACCATGATGAACTGCTTAAGCCATTTTATAATCGCAAAAGTGAAATCACACTTCATCAAGGTTGTTTACTTTGGGGAATTCGTGTAATCGTGCCCCCAAAGTTGCGTTCCCGTATTCAAGACTTGCTTCATGAAGGACATCCGGGAGTAGTCCATAGCTCGTAGTTACGTGTGGTTGCCCGGAATCGATAGTCAAATCGAACAGACTGTCAAGTGTTGTGATGGGTGTCAGCTAACACAGAAAATGCCGCAAGTAGCACCACTGCATCCATGGGAGTGGCCATCTGCTCACTGGGAGAGAGTCCATGTGGATTTCGCTGGTCCATTCATGGATAGTATGTTTTTAGTTCTCGTATGTGCTCATTCGAAGTGGCCAGAAGTCATCCAGATGAAAACAATTACATCTACAAAGACTATCGAAGCACTATGTATGATATTTTGTAGAACTGGTATTCCTAAGCAAATTGTCTCTGACAATGGTCCACAATTTACATCAGGGGAATTTGAGAACTTTACAAAGCAAAATGGAATTAAACACTACAAGTCAGCACCTTTTCATCCTGCTACTAATGGATTAGTCGAACGCTTCGTTCAAACTTTTAAGAATAGTATGCGGGCGATGAAACAGGACAATAAGGTTTTGAGCCACAAAATTGCAAACTTCTTGTTGAACTACAGGAACACACTGCATTCAGTGACAAAAGAGACTCCTGCGAGGTTATTTATGGGAAGAGACTTACGTTCATGCTCGAGTCTAGTACGCCCGTCTGTAAAAGACACTGTGATGAACTCTCAGATGGATACTGTATTTCAAAAGTCTAGACCTGAGAGATCACGTTACTTTAAGGTTGGCGACCGTGTTATCGCTCGTGACTACAAGGGAAAAGACCACAAATGGATTGGAGGACAAATTGAAAGTTCTGATGGACCTTTAATGTATAAAGTGAAAACTGACTTAGGTTCTACCTGGAGAAGACATGTTGATCAGATTAAACCGAGTAAAATTGCAGAGGACATTGCGCAAAACACACCTCTAATTGAAGAACCAAGTGTTGAAACAACTGAAAACACAAAGACTGATGTTCAAACAGACAATATTAATGATAAACCGATTGACGGACCGAGTACAATCACAGCTGTTCAAGAGAGACGATATCCCGAGAGGATCTGTAAACAGACGAAAAGACTCATTACCGAAATATAAACAATGTTAGGAAGTGATTATACAGTGTTGAGGCATAATAATCCTCGTATAATCACATTCTGGGGGCAAACCTCAGAAGCATTTATTTTTGTGTAGTGTAGTTTATCATAATCTTGCATGTTTGTGTAATCAAAACAAAATATCACTTCATTCATACATTTTACAATTTCATTCATTCAGTTCTAATGATTTATTGTTTTTTTTTGTGTACCGATACAAACATTTAGCAGGGAGGAATTGTTATGTATTTATCTGACTTTTATGTGCAGTGAACTACTGTATGAACTTTGAGACTAAGAAACTCCAGCATCTGTGTCATAAATCTGTCTACATCTTGTAATTAATATTAACTCTGCCAATGTGTATGGTTTGTTTGTAATAGTTGATGCTTAGTCAGTATTAAATACGTATTTGAAGTGAATGGTTGTTTCTATGCTAATTAAGCTCCAATCATAAAAGCAGCAAGAGCCACTATCTAAAGCAGCAAGAGCCACTTACTAAAGCAGCAAAGTCACGAATAATGTTCAAATATAATCCCATGAAGGGTCACGTTCTGGTGACCTTAATTCGTCCAACCATATTGCAGTTCCCTAAATCTTGATGTAAAGTAACACATGATTAGTCAACTCTTAGACATATTTTACATTATCTGATGTTTGTGAGCTAAAAATGTTCAAAAGAAGAAAGGTATAGTGATATTCTATAAATTCTATAAAGAAGAAACCTCCCAGGAGCCTGTAATCGCTCACCTGGATCAAAGCTGCATTCAATAACAACGCAACTGCACTGTGGTGGCCATCTTGGCGGGAGAGCGCAACTGCTGGACACCATTTTGGAAGAGGACCATCCAATGACTATTCCATCAAAGTTTGGTTTTAATTGAGCTGCTGGTTCCAGACAAGATGTTTTTTATGTGAATTTCCCATAGGGTCCTATGTTAAACTAAGTACAGCTGTGCAGCCATCTTGGTCAGAGGGCGGGACCACCAGACACAAATTTGGTTCAGCGGTTTCAGAGGCGAAGATTTAAATGTGATCTTTTATCAAAATATGCCTAATTTGAATAATCGATATAAATCGGCTGAAAGAAAAATTTCAAAAAAAAAAACCGAACATATGCTAAACTACTCCTTGCCATGTAGCTGCAGTTCAAATTTGAGCTCATTTTGACTTATACTAAAGCAGCAATGGACAATTGAACAAATTTCTATTTTTAGTAACAGCAGCCATCTTGAATGGAGGGCGGGGCTGTCGGACACAATTTTGAAAGGGAACCACCCAGGGACCATCCCTGCCAGGTTTGGTAAAATTTGGTTCAGCGGTTTCAGTGGAGAAGATTTAAATGCGATCTTTTATCAAAATATGCCTAATTTGCATAATCGGTATATATCGGCTGAAAGAAACCCGGAATATATGCTAAACTACTTCTTGCCATGTAGCTGCAGTTAAAATTTGAGCTCATTTTGACTTACACTAAAGCAGCAATGGACAATTAAAATTTCATCCCCCCTTTTTTCTATTTTGAGCTTGGCGGCCATCTTGGTTGGAAGTCGGGATCACCGGACACAATTTTGGAAGGGGGCCATCCAAGAATCATTTCAGCAAAGTTTGGTTGAGATTGGCTCAGTAGTTTCAGAGGAGAAGATTTTTTTTTAATTTCATCCCCCCTTTTTTCTAAATTGCATAATCGGCAAAAGTTCAAAGTTCATAAAAAATCCTGTCATACTTGCTGAAAAGCTCATCATTATGCTTATACAGTTCAAATTTTATCAAAATATGCCTAATTTGCATAATCGGTATATCTCGGCTGAAAGAAAAATTTCACAGAAAAACCCGGAATATATGTTAAACTACTCACTAAAGCAGCAATGGACAATTAAAATTTCATCCCCCCTTTTTTCTATTTTTAGCTTGGTGGCCATCTTGGTTGGAAGTCGGGATCAACGGACACAATTTTGGAAGGGGGCCATCCAAGAATCATTTCAGCAAAATTTGGTTGATATTGGCTCAGTAGTTCCTGAGGAGAAGATTTTTTTAAAATTTCATCCCCCCTTTTTTCTAATTTGCATAATCGGTCAAAATCGGCAAAAGTTCAAAGTTCATAAAAAATCCTGTAATATATGCTAAAAAGCTCATCATTATGCTTACACAGTTCAAATTTGGGCACATTCTGGCTTAAAATAGAGCAGTTTTGGCCATTTGAAGAAATGTCTATTTTTAGTAACAGTGGCCGTCTTGAATGGAGGGCGGGGCTGTCGGACACAATTTTGAAAGGGACCCACCCAGCCAGGTTTGGTTTAATTTGGTTCAGCGGTTTCAGAGGAGAAGATTTAAATGTGATCTTTTATCAAAATATGCCTAATTTGCATAATCGGTATATATCGGATTATGTTAAACTACTCCTTGCCATGTAGCTGCAGTTAAAATTTCAGCTCATTTTGACTTACACTAAAGCAGCAATGGACAATTAAAATTTCATCCCCCCTTTTTTCTATTTTTAGCTTGGCGGCCATCTTGGTTGGAAGTCGGGATCACCGGACACAATTTTGAAAGGGGGCCATCCAAGGACCATTCCACCAAAGTTTGGTTGCAATTGGTCCAGTGGTTTCTGAGGAGAAGATTAAAATGTGAAATGTTGACGGACGGACGACGGACGAAAAGTGGTGAGCTAATAAAACTGAGCGCCATGATATAACTGAAATATTGTTGAAAGTAGCATTAAACACCATCAAACAAACAAACAAATAAAAGTTAAAGAGCGAACTAGAAACACTTACTCTGGGGGCCTGGAGGTGGAGGCATAGCCATTTTACCAGGAGCAATTGTATTAACATAGCTAGGTGGAGTAGTAGTTACTATTGGTATTGAGGCATACGGTACTTCAGGACGTGGGATGCCATTCGTCAAGGCATATCCAGCTGGTCCAATTGGTCTTCCTTGATACATAGAAGTGGCAAGACTGGCTGAATCTGAATAAAATGACAACTTTATCTTTATTATAAGAGAAGGTAAACTCATATTCATATTATCTATAGTATTATACCAAAATACATTGACAGGACATGTATAAATTGATGCTTTATACAGTCATTGACAATATATCACTTTTAACTACGTCACAATATGAAACCTTGGAATTTCATTGTAATGTTAGATAAAAGATGTTGTATCACCACAGTGTGGTGATAAAAAGAGTGGCGCCACGTTGCATGAAATGTTCTGTCGGACTCCTTTTACATGACATCATGGCATTGAAATGGGGGGAAAAACGTCTCAACACAGCGCAAACAAATCAACAGTTCAATGTTCAGTCCTTCATATTTGTATGTTCATTCAACAGATTAATGTACAGTAGTCACCCTATTTAAAGACCACCCCTTCTGCAATGAAATTGTGGCCTTATGAGAGGGATGGCCTATCTTGAGGGGGACAACTTAGTTGCATTTTACTACATCAGTGCATCTGAAATCTGGCTTGATGAGAAGGGTGCCTTTGGTGGGAGTGACCTTATAAGAAAGGGACTACTGTATCACAATTTCAGTCATATTCCCATTTCCAAAGGACATAGTTTTAATATTTCCGGCGATTATACTGTTTAGGACATAAATATTTTCCCGCATTTCTCCTAAAGAAGTATAGCTTGACTATTATTTAGTGATACTGAAAGTGATTGAACAGAAAACGTGACATTTTTGAATGAACGATAACAAATAATGTGATGTCATGAACAAAATGGTGCCCTCAAAGAATAGTAATAAATTTTTTATTTTAATTCATGTCTTTTCATATGTTTTTTTTTTATTGAATTGTTAGATAAAACTTGTTACATAATTAATAGTGTGATGGTACAAAACTTTGTAACTTTTCTCGTCTGTTCAGTGAACCAACTGCATCACTAGTGTGACCCGTAGTGATACCGATTCACACAACAGGCTTGACCTGAAACAAAGTCTTCTACCAACACACTATGTATCAGAGATGATTCTGGTTAAAAAATGAAATAACTGAAAATCAATTGAAACCATCTACACCCACTTTCAAAACTTCCATTTTTGACCTGTTCAGATCATGTCCTGTAACTTTCGGATTTGTTTTTTTTTTCAGAGGAAAAAAACTGAAATTAGTTAATTAACAGGAAAACAAATCATCCCTGATGTATATAATGGCTATTTATTTGCATTCGACAGGAAACAGGTTAGAACTGTGAGGCGTGTTCCATGACGAATGCAAATAAAGTCTACATTCTGAGACAACGTATGTATATTCTATTATAGTTTATTCATAGTGGTGATCAATTCAAATAATCATGCATTCTAATGAAAATTAGGAAGCCATTGTGGCCATGATCGTATGGTAGTTGGGCTTACAACTACCTATGCAATCAGTGCCTATCACCACTGATATTGTGAGTTCGAATCTCGATCAGGGTGAGGTGTACAATATTATGTGATAAAATAAGTGACTTGCGACAGGTTGGTGGTTTTTTCTGTGTTCTCCGGTTTCCTCCACAACAAAAATGACGGCCACGATATAACTGAAATATTGTTGAGAGTGGCATTAAACACCATCAAACAAACAAAAAACTAATGAAAATTAGTACAATTATTAAATTAAATTTCACTCTTCATGGTAGTCAGAAGAAAAATATTTTTAGACTAACAATAAGCAAAGACTTATGTCAACGTCAGGACAAATGACAATAACATCACTGACTTTGAAATCCTCACATCAGTTCAACTTCATAGAACTAGCCTATAAACTATGACCATCATTTAATAAACTGTAGTATCTGTACAATAAATTTCACTCTTCACAATTTATATCAAGCAGGGCTCACGTTTAAGAGGGCGACTAGGGTGAAGAAGTCACCTTGTGAAGGTTGACTTCGATTTCTCGTTGGTCAAAAGCGAAGTTCAAGTCACCTTGTAATTTTGAAGAGTCATCCCATGTCGCCCGCATCATTTATGAAAATGTTGATATCATGTTTATTGAAATCTATCGTATCCGTTAAGTATTTTGTACATGATTTTCTTCTACATCTACATTATACAATGCTCCGTCAATTGTGACGACTATGCATCGGCATGAACAGACAATATATTAATGCAAAGTAATCTATAACGAATAAAAATTTTTTTTTAATTTCGTTCAATAACAAACAACATTGACGCCAATGTAAAGAAGACGCAACCCGGCACTATGCTATGGGAAATGTTGAGCAAACTTTTTGTCTGAAGCTACAATCAACAAAACTAAGTTTTGATTTTATTTTTTTCTCATTTCTGTGACATAAATCATAGTTCTCATATTTAATATGTTCATATTTGCGAAAGTTAGCCATTCAAAATTCGTTGAAATGCACGGGGACGTTTCAGATTTTTATCCATCCACATTGATATTTTATACTCTACACCGGGTTAATATTACGATCTATCGAACTGTTTATTTATATACAGACATGTGTAAACATTAATGCCTATGCAATTAAAAAATAGACTTTGAACTACAGTAGCTTTATTCCATTGTTGCAATCTGATTTAAGGTCTGACAAATAATAAATACATTTTTGACTGCCAGTGTCCATGACAATATACGTTTGTGCTATATTTTCATTATCTAGCTATATATAGTTAGACCGTTGAGCTAATTGGCAGAGACATCTTTCTTCTGCTGAAGATTACACAAATATGAGTTATTACAATTTGTGTGGTATTAGATCACAGCACAGTAATATTTCAAAAGGAAAAAAAAAAAGGGGGGGGGGGGGGCACTTATAAAAAAAATCACAGGTATGCAAGACTCCAATAGTCAAGATAGACAGAAATAAATATTTGACATTGAATAGATGTCCTTTAGGTAATTATGAATAATAAGAACAGAACAAATCAGATAAGACAGTTTTATAACTATTTACTAAATTTGGGCAGGGTATCTTCAGAGGGGTCGCGAAACAATGTTTCGATTAATCACAATTAACTTCTCCCAGAAGTCTCCCCACTTCTCTCTGTTGTCTTCCACTTCTCCCTGTGAGCTCTCTGAAAGAGAAGCCACTTCTCCCCTCTCATCTGAAAGTAGTGAGAGCCCTGTCAAGTAACTTGATTAATTCCACATCATAGAACAAATTGAGTCTCCATTAAACATAAATATTGCAATGATTTATTGAGAAACTTACCATTATCAAAAGGGATTCCTAATTGGGCAAGGACAAACTCTGCACCAAAATTCTTTGCCGATTCAATATTCTTGGACAACTTGTTTGGTTGAAATGGGGTACTAAAGGCAGGAACTGTTACCTGTGAATAACAAAAGTACACTTAATTTACACCAGATTATTGCTTAATCATCTATATAATTATTATCGGGAAAGTTAGATGTGAAATGTTTGCTCTTTTTATCTATATTTTTTTTTACACCTATGGCGTACATAGGAATCCTCTTGTCCGTTTATTCATCTGCCACGCTTTATCTACTTAAAATATCTGAATGAAGTGTCGTCAAATCTTTTGTTGATTAATTCCATTTTATTTATATATTTCAAGATCCATTTTTTCAATTTTTCAACTATTTTTCCAACAATTTTCACTACGAACAAGAACTAGGGGCTCACCTGGTTATTGATGCACTATTTGAGCAGGTTTGTGGTTTCTGATAAGATTTTATTCCTATTCCTACGGTGTCCTATACACAATGTCTGTGGTGGCAGCCATCTTAAATTTTCAATTTACATTAAAAAATTGTTGACTGTTGGTCAAAGATCATACAAGCAATTTGCATCAAATGGTTCAGAAGATTCAGATGAGAATAGTTTTAAAATATTTTCCCCATAATGACCTGATCATTTGACAGTCATCTTGAATCGTTCATCCCCACAAAAAGTGACCATTCCATGATTAATCATGTACAGTTTGGGTTCAATCAAAATTCTAGTTTTTGAGGAAATAATATGTTTTTCCAACAGGACCCTATACCAAAATGTTGGCCTGCGGTAGCTGCCATCTTGGATTTCCAATTGCCACAAACATTTCACATTTGGTAGATTCAAAAGAATTTTCCAGCAAAGTTTGCTGTCAAAAGTGTTCAGGTTTCAGATAAGAACAATTTGTATTCAATATTTGTACCAGAGTGATAGACCAGCTAGTTCCTGTCCAATACTTCAAACAATGACTGCATGATATATTGATAATTATAATCTACACCATCAAGAGATTCATGAATTTCATATCTAATGATATGATCACACATTGATAATTTCATTTACTGTGGAACATCATATTTCATTTTCATGACTAAAAAATTACCTTGTACAAGAATAGTTGAGAATTATCACTCGCCACTGCAGAATGTAACTGGTAGATTGGACATCCCCATCCATTCTTTTGACAGATTTCTTCTAGCAGCTATAAGATAATAATTAGTTTATCAACTGCTAGATGATCAATGAAAACCTGCCTTAAGTCAATGTTTTATATACACAGGTAGATACAAATGTATTTCACAAGTATAATAGGAATTGCATAACCAAACTGCTGATCTGACATGGGTAGGGTTAATAAACCAGAGGTCCATCTGATAATTAATTCTCTAATAACTGAAATAAGTACATGTACTTGTCAAGCATAAATTTATTGTCACCTCTTTATCTATTATCTTCATTTGTCCCGACTTGCAAAGTACAGTCAAACCTGTATTAAGAGGTCATCTTTAAGACAAAGAAAAAGTGGCCTTATAAGACAGGTGACCTCTTAAAAGAGGTTCAATTCATATGGAATTCTCTCACAGGACAAGAAAAATGTGACCTTTTATACAGGTGACTGCATGAGCAGGTTTGACTAATGTTCATTGCAAATCAACACTTTTTTTTCTTAGCAAAGTACTTAGAGTAGCACATTCAGCCTTAAATATTAATGTAAGTTATTAACTTGATGTGATCTAGTGCAACTCAACATGTCTTGATAACCATGTTCTATAAAAATCATCCTACACTGAAAGGAAGTACTATTGATTGACCTAAACTCCTAAGATGAAATTCCTCTTAACTTGAGAAAGATTAGTTTAACAGTATTTCTTAATGAATGTTGTATGTTAATTGAAATGTGACAAATATGTCATTGGGTTTTTTCCCCTCTAAAATAAAAAACAGGTATCAGCCCTTTCCCGATATTTTTTTTTATTAATTGAGATGTAAACCATGGCATGCACCAACAAAATATTTATACCATTAAAGATGCAACATTTTAAGCATGAAAATTTAGAAATCTAATTTTATGTGTTTGATGTTGTGTTTATATATTCACGCAAGAGTCCATGTCATTGTACTTATGTCATGAATATGTTTACCATTATCAGCTGTTGTTTATCAGTAACTCCCAGCCCACTAAGGTATGGAAAGGTATGGTATTCAAGACATGTCCCTCTATAATGTTTAAATCTAAATTAAAATGTCTGTTTCTGTTAACTAAGAAACCAAATTTAAAATAAAACAAGTTCTTAAGAACCTGTAAACGCTCACCTGGGATGCAAACATGCTTTAATAAATGTAGTTTCACAAAAAGAGTTTGTGACACCAAAATAAATCGGAAGTCAGGATGCTGACAGGGAATTCCCCCTAATTCAAACCAAATGATGAACAGAAATTAATTGTAACTTGCTAGAATATGACTTTAAGTGACCCCTTCCCATGAAAAAAAAGTAATATATATTAAACAACTTATTATAATGTACCTAATTTTTACAATTTAGCACATTTTGTGGAATAATATTGCTGCAATGATTAGTAGAAAGTCTTTAGATGTGTTTGAAACAGTATTACAAGTTTAAAATTGGTCCAGACAGAATAAAGTTTACAAGTCCATGACCATAATATCCCATGGACTATTTCAATAATAACAATTATTCCAAGGACCTTTTAAACTAGGAAAATTTTAAAACATTGGATGTATTTCATTCGAACCAATTTATCACTTAGTTACATATTTATCCATTCTTGTCACATCGGTGGTGCAATGGTTAGCATGCTTCAAAGCCTTGAATATGGTAAATTATGGTTTCAAGCCCAGGTCGGATCAAACCAAAGACTATAAAGTTGGTATTTGCTGCTTCAATACTAAGCATGCAGCATTAAGGAGTAAGAGCAAAGACTGGTTGGCTCAGAATAAGGATAATATGTCCAAATGGAGCAACATGTTTATTAGTGTACTGTTGTTATTATAAAAATCCAACTAAGCATATTGGTCTAGTATAAATTTTAAAACGGACATCATCATGATCATCTCATCGAATGTACCTTGTTCTCGCCATGCTATAGCTGAAAAATTGTTCATTTGGCTCTAAACAACAATCACTCACTCACTTGACCCCTCCTATTCTTTTTATAGTAAAGGCATGCATGTTGGTTAGTTGTCTGATGCTCAGACATATTTTTCAAAGCATTGATTTGGTTCATTTTTTGTTCAAATTGACCTCGTGGTTTCCGAGTATAATAATTTTGAAAATGCTTGTAATTGATGACAACAGATGCCAATTGAAGGCAAAAGCTTGTATAACCCAACTAAAAGGGTTATGCGAGCTCAAATTATTTTTCAATCATAGAAATGGAAGTCAAGAAAAGTGATTACCTGAGTTGGCAGTTTATAACTTTGTGGTTTAAGAGTAACTGGGTTAGTAGGTGTCAATTCCATGCCAGGCATAAGATCAACTAGAATATCCTACAAATGTTAGTTTGGGTTAGTATCATGCAAGATCTTGTGCCACCACCTGAACATTAAAGCAAATAAAAGTGAAATACTGTATTTTCCAGACTTTAGGTCAATGTGAACAATAGGTCAAACTGGCATATTTGGGTAAAAAAAAAGGCATCAGGTCAAAAATATGTTCAATTTAGACATTCCAAAATTAAAATAACACTTTTCATTTAATTGCATTTTTTTTTTTAAACTATAATCGAAATATTCATATTTCTTGTTTATTAACTATTAACAAAGTTGAACAACAATCATTATCAACAATGCAAGTATCAATTTTTAGGGCAGTGTTGATAGCTGTCCAGGATATAAAACAATGTTAATGTATTTCATTGCCTGTCAAACAATAGCATTGTTTTCAAACGGTTTTATTTGTCCATTCTTTCTCAAAAAAGGTAGATAAATCCAAAGTCTCAAGATTTGTCAAGGAAGCAGGTTTCTGTCTAAATATATTGACCTATAGAGCAAAAAGTACAGTATTTCCAAGAAAAAGAGGAGGAAAAAACAAAAAGAAGGGAAAAAACAATCAAGATTCTTGTATCTAGCTTTTGTTGCTTAAAGTATGAACTAAAACATACCCAGCATAAAGTAATACCTTTTATTGTAAGGACAACCAATGGTATCATATAATAATACCTTTCATTGCTATCCATGTGACAATACGCACCAAATAAAAAAAAACTAAAACCACAGCAAATTAAGAAAGACATAGGTTGAAAATTGGCTAAGTGTGGGGTCATAAAAAAATGTGGCTTTTATCAGGTCAGTCATGAAAAAGTTCAACTGAGTTGTTCATTATGAGTCTATGACTACAGGTTACTTAGCTTGGAAGGTTTACAATCTTTATCAAGCAACAGTATTAGATTTTCAATCCTCCTGGGTAAAAAAAGACAACCAATTTTTTTTCAACACTGACTGATTTTCAATTGAGCTTTAGTATTGCTGATAAAAATTTACCATTTAATTTTGAAGTAAATTTTGCAGTTCTACAGTAATGGTATTACGATATTTGGTCAAAAATCAAGATTTTCAAGTAAACCTCAGCACCCACTAAACAAATTTAAAAAATAAAAAATACTGTATAAATGTAGAGGAAATCTGATAAGAAATGGACATTCATTGGCAGTTACAAGATATTATGATTTATTTTTAATAAATTTTCCTTCCTCAAGAAAAATATGGTACAAATGGAATGACAAGTTGATTTTTTTTTTTTTATATTTCATGCTACAGTAGAGTTCGTTTATAATGAAGTCCAGGGGACTCTCGATCTTAGTTTGTTATAGGCATCGTTCGTTATAAGAGAACCAATGTAGAATTACCTCCCCTTTTTAAAATCGTACAGTAGAACTTCGCTGGCTCAAACTCGAAGGGACTGTCAAAATCTGTTCTAGCTATCGGTAGTTCGAGGCACCGAGGTCGCATAATTTTAGATAGAGAAAACAATCTGGTTCTGACCCGGGCAGTTTCATTACGCTATGATAACTGATGCACAGTAAAGTGGGCCTTTATCGTAAAAAAATATTTAATCCTTTAGACAGTTCTCAAAGACTACGGCTTCTGAATACCTCTTTGGTATCTTCAAATGTTCCTTAGAAACATTTTTTCAACTTTGTTCATGATCTATTTTATAAACAGGAAATATGAGGTCGGGTATTAACACTTGGATCGATATCGTTATAATGCTGATAATTGGGATATATATTTTTAATGGCCAATTTTAAGATTGTAGCCATTTTCCTTTTGTTTTATTTGAATTTGAAGAATAATTGACAATTTTGTTTCTTCTGTTTTGATGCGTTTTCTATGTAAGACAAGCCATAAAGACAGCTGTGCGTGACCTTGTCAGCCAATCAAATCGGCCGAGTATAATCAATGGAGTCCGCTTCTACGACTGCTGTAGTAATATAAATTGTCATCTTAGTAGATCTAAAAAAGCTTCAAATATAAATTTTACCTGAATTTTAACTGATTTCCCCTAATAGATTTAATGCGGTTTTAAATAAGTGTGTATTTTCTGCATTGCACGTGGTGTTGTAATATTTTGTGTAGTAAACATGACAGGTTTAAAATTCTCTTCGTTATAAGCCTGATTTCGTTATAAAAAATTTGTAATAGGCCTTCACAAATACATTGCTTAAATAGCGATGGGACAGGGGATTTATCTTTACTTCGCTATAAGCTTGATTTCGCTAAGCCTGTTCGTTATAAACGAACTCTACTGTATATGTAACATGGGCATTAATTATCAAGTCCTGTGAACAGAACACAAGAAACAAAATTGAAAGACAAGTGCAAGTGTGCTACATGCAAATTAATCTATTGCAAAAAATTGTTGAAAATTTAAAATCATTTTTTGGTTGTTAATCTGGAGGATAAATTTCAATATCTTTTTTACAATTAATTTAAACCTTGCAGGAATTTTTTTACATCCAAAATGAAAATGAATCAGGTACCAAGAAAGAAACAAGATGAAACTTTTTATAACTTAGTAATGTGCTTGTGGTAATGTTTTCGTATTGCAACAAATAAATTTATTTTATGCATCTACAATATTGACTAAAAAATAACAAAACACTAATTTTACAACAAATTTCTGGTACTGGTAAAAAGGGTTTAGTAGAACAAAATTAAGTTTGAATGTGAAAGCACTAAAGCAAAAAATAAATCCTGTATCTTATAAATAAATACAAACATTATGTCCTGAAACCCCATTGGTTTGTGGGGGAGGTTGAAACAGACCACAAGACTTCTATCAGGCTACAACATCTTTCATTTTTCAACACTTCTTGCTTAATTACTCAAAATCAATGCAAGGCCAAAAAAATAATATGTGTGTTTACTGTCACATGTCAAAAAAATCTAGGGTCGGTCAGTCGGGATTAATTTTTTTCATTTTTATTTTTTTATTATCTGCAAAACCGGAAATAGTCGTTCCCAGTTCCGGAATTTCATTTTCGAAATTTCCTGTAAGCCGTCATTTATTGAAGCTGTTTTATGACGAATTATGCAGTTTTTCTACCTTCTTTGCTCTCAATTTCGACAAAAAGGTAGCAGTTGAATAAATAAAACATTGCTGCTGGTTAAACAACAAAAATGGTTATCCGAATTCTGTGTAAAAATTCATAGGGTCGCTAGCAAAAATTAGGGTCGGTCAGGTGACCGTAAACACACATATTTATTTTTTTGGCATAAACCATCTCTTTTAGTAAATGTGTCTGCTATCAACAAAATCAAACTATAATAGATTTCATAAAATATTTAAAGATTAATAAGATCAATCACGCCTACTGTGAAATACCTCTGAAGCATATTTTTTGCCAGGGTAACCTCCTCCAATCACCCCACATCGCAATACTCCTGCACCTCTAGCCCCTGCTGCTCCTCGTCCTCTTCCTCTTAAGGCTCCACGAATTCCTACAGCTGTGCGACCTGTGAACCCTCTGCATAGTAAAAACAAATATTAAAAATTGGAGAGACTGAGAGAATCATAGACAAATTTACCAGTCAGAAATATATATTAGGATTAACTCCCTAACTTAGGTTCATCCAACTTGCAAACATACAGATGATCCAAACAAAACATCCCAAAGATCCAGATCATCTGTGTGTGCACCCCAGTTTATCTTCTGGTGCAAAATCAAACAGTTGTGTTCACTTTCGCTCCTCTCTTGTTCTTTGTTTAAAGATTTGAGACATGTTTTTTGCTGATACGTTGATTAAACTACATTACGATGATAAATGGTTTATCAAGATGGCAAAAGATTTAAGCACAGCAAATGACCACGAGTTCAGGGGGGCCAAATAAACAAGTAGAAAGCTGTTTTCTAAATCACAATTCATCAATTCATTTTTGTTGTACTGATTCCTTGCTTATGACACACCATGGTGGACTTAGTTTGAATATCATTATTTGGAGAATTGGAGGAGGGGCCAAGTTTCCTTTTGCCCTGGGGCCCAAAAATTCTCTTGGCAGCCCTGTAGACTACAACATCATAATCAAATCTGCCCAGTGGTTTCCAAGTAGAAAATTTGTAAAATTTCAGTCAATCAGAACATATTATAGGACAAAACAGCCATTTTAAATTTCTGATCACAGCACTGAATACTTAAAATTTGTAGAGTACCACCTAATAAACATTCCGGCCAAGTTGGGTTCCAATAGGCCAAGTCAGGCAAGTGAGTTTCGGAGAAGAATTTGAAATGTGAAAAGCTTACAGATAACAGACACAATGTGATGACCTTTCATGTCAGGTGAGCTAAAAAAGGTTGAGTGAAATATATAATCAATATTGCATGGTCATCAGGAATCATAGGTTACCTGCTTTGAACGGCCAGTTTGAAACCCTCCCGACCTGATTCATGTGTTGTTTTAACTAAATAAACAGTCACCTCACTAAAGTAATCAGCAGTCACTCAAAATTTATCCCATTTTATCAGCTTACCAATATTTACCCCTCCATTTTCCTTCTAGATTTTGAAATTCTATTGGTACATGTAATTAATTTTCAGGTGTTTTAAATATAGGATAGTATTAGATAAGCTATGAAATCATTCAATGATGAACTAACTGTAACTCATTTACAAAAACAAATTACAAAACAACTGCCATTTTTTCCAAATAATTAACTTCCAATGACAGTTACATGGAAAACATTACAGACCGGAACTGATAATCCAGAGACAGATCTTAAACTAGAGGCTCAGGTGAGCCTGTATCGCTCACCCGACATAAATAAGTCCTCTTAAGAATGTCTGCATGCTGAATACATCTAAGTTACTATTCAAATCCCATACTGCCATAGGGTTCTATGTTAAAACTATGTCTGCTCATGGCAGCCATCTTGGATGGAGGTCGTGGTCACCGGACACAATTTTGAAAGTATACTACCCAAGGATCATCCATGCCATGTTTGCTTTAAATTGGCTGACTGGTTTCAGAAGAGAAGACTTTTAAACAATTCTCCCATAGGGTCCTATGTTAAAACTATGTCTGCTGACGGCGGCCATTTTGAACCGAGATCGGGATCACTGAACACAATTTTGGAAGTTGACCACCTAAGGACCATCGATGACATGTTTGCTATATTGGCTTACTAGTTTCAGAGGAGAAGATTTTAAAACATTTTTCCCCATAGGGTCCTATGTTAAAACTACAGTATGTCTGCTGAAGGTGGCCATCTTGGATGGAGGTCAGGGTCACTGGACACAATTTTGAAAATTGACCACTTAAGGACCATCCATGCCATGTTTGCTTTAAATTGGCTTACTGGTTTCAAAGAAGAAGATTTTTAAATATATTTCCCATAGGGTCCTATGTTAAAACTATGTTCGCTGATGGTTGCCATCTTGGATGGAGGTCGGGGTCACAGGACATAATTTTGAAAGTTGACCACCTAAGGACCATTCATCCCATGTTTGCTTTAAACTGACTTACTGGTTTCAGAGGAGAAGACTTTTAAAAAAATTTTCCATAGGGTCCTATGTTAAAATTAAGTCGAGTCATGGTGGCCATCTTGAATTTCCGATCGGCAAACGATTCACAAATTTAGTACAGGACCACCCAATGATCATTCCTGCAAAGTCACAATTCAATTGGCTTAGTGGTTTCTAACAAGAAGATTTTTAAAATTTCGACCAATCAGAACACATTATGGACCCTAGCAGCCATGTTGGATTTCCGATCAGCTCCAAAAACAAAAATCTTGTATATGACCATCCAGTGAACATTTCTGCCAAGTTTGGTTCAAATCTATTTTGTGGTTTCAGAAAAAAAGATGAAAATGTGAAATTCCCATAGGGTCCAATGTTAAACTAAGTTGAGTCATGGCGGCCATCTTGAATTTCCGATCGGCAAACGATTCACAATTTTAGTACAGGACCACCCAATGATCATTCCTGCAAAGTCACAATTCAATTGACTTAGTGGTTTCTGACAAGAAGATTTTTAAAATTTCAGCCAATGAGAACACATTATGGACCCTGGCAGCCATGTTGGATTTCAAATCAGCACCAAAAACACAAATCTGGTAGAGGACCATCCAGTGAACATTTCTGGCAAGTTTGGCTGATTTCTGTTCAGCGGTTTCAGAGAAGAAGATTTAAATGTGAAAAGCTAACGGACGGACACTTACCCATGACAAAAGCTCACATGGCCTATGGCCAGGTGAGCTAAAAAGCAAGCGGTCATTGTCTTACCCGGTCATTTTTCATTTGTCTCAAAGGTGATTAAAATTTGGACAAGATGGGGCAACACCAAATATCCACTTAGTTGGAGCATAATTCATGAGTACAATTTTACCTGGCCATTCCTTGCACTCCTGGATACATCTGTCCCAACGCTGATGTTGCATCAGTATACATTCCACCAGAATAAGCACCATAAGCCTGAAATGAAGGAAGTACACTGGTATAATGTAATCAAAATATAACATAAAATATTCAGATAATTTTCCCGTGTTCAATTGTAAAATAACTCTTAAGCTGAAAATGTGCATGTTGTACATCATGGTAACTACGTACTAAAAATAGCAAGGAATTTAGAAATAACTTTTTATTGACTCTTGCATTTTCGGTTATCTAAATTTAATTAAACAAAGATAAAAAGTTTGAAAAAAAAACAGTAACTGGAAATATGTGTTTGTCATCTCCGATTTTCCTCTATATAATTCATGTAAAACAATTTTTTTTCACCTACTTGCCCGAAAGACTAATTTAGAAAAAATTTCTATTTATACAAAAAAATCTTTCATAATTTTCATTTGTCCGAATCCAGTTTTACTTGTCCTGGGCTTTGGGCAAGTGGGTTAGCACGAAGACTGTATAATGTAAAGAATTTTATTTATTGAAATACTTTTGTCATTGATTTCATAATACAATTGCTTAGATTATTTATGCGTCTTTCTATTATATGCTGAAAAAAGCAATAACAAACCAATACAATTTAAAACAAAAGTGCAACAAATTAAAAAGTTTGCCCTTTGCTGGCACCCTGCCCCATTTCAAATTCTAGCTGGAGCACTGTATATTTGTGTGTACTGTCTATTCCAAAATAAGATAAGTAACTTTGTTTATTGACTCATAAAAACTTTGTTAAAATCAACATTTTACAACAAAAAACTGCATATAAAAATAAAATTGGATAAAAAATAAAAACATTAAAAAAACTAGAGGCTCAGTGGGCCGAGCCTGTATCGCTCACCTTTCATTCTGTTTTGAGGAAACTTTATACAGAACATTCCATAGATGCTTCCTACCAAATTTCGGTTCATTTGACTACTCGGTTTCAGAGGAGAGGATTTCATAGAAATAACCAGAAACAAGATTGCTATACTATAGCCAATGTCCCCTGCCAATTTTCGTTGAAATTGGAGCACCTCGAAATATTATGCATTTTGGCATCCATCTTAAAATATGTACTTTTTTATAAAAAAAAAAAACATGATTTTACAAGAAAAAAACAATAGATTAATCAGAATTTTGAACTCGCTCTAAATAATAGTGTAATAATGCTTCCTACCAAAAATTACATTAATCAGAATTTTGAACTCGCTCTAAATAATAGTGTAATAATGCTTCCTACCAAAAATTACATTGATCGGCCAAAAACTAAGAGCGCTATCGCGTTAACGAAGATAATTCTCAAAATATGTACTTTTTCTATAAAAAACCATGATTTTACAAGAAAAAAAACAACAGATTAATCTTAATTTCGAACTCGCTCTAAATAATAGTGTAATAATGATTCCTACCAAAAATTATGCTGATCGGCCAAAAACTAAGAGCGCTATCGCATTAACGAAGATAGGCTAACATACGCCCGCCCGCCCACCTTTCGCCAAAAACATAAGCCGACTGCAACGAAACTCGGCTAAAAATAAAACCCACACTTTTAGCACCTAGGTACTTCTTGTTTGGAAACCAGCAGGGCTACAATCACCAAAAGCAATCCCAGCCTTTATTCTATGCCAAGAATCTTTGTGTTCAGAAGGATCAGTCAACTAGAACAAAAGCAATCCCAAAGAAACAATTGTCCACAAATGAACAACAAAGACAAAACAACATTTTGTGGATTGTATAAAAAATACACATTTCACTCTGCCTATACCATAACTTTTAGAGTAGACAAGGAATGCAGGTGTTTTGAATTGCTTAATACCCATTCTGATTCAATCATGTTTGTAGCTATAGTTCATTTTTCTGTATAGATCCTATGCCAAACTTGTCCTTTGTACACATCTGGACTTTCTGACTGCCACAAAACAATATACACTTTATAGGACAATATAGGATGATTCCTACCATATTCAGGGCCGTAACTAGGGGGTTTAAATCAGGGGAGGCAGTGTAATGGGGGCCACCGATTGCAGGGGGAAGTCAATGATCGACACCAAAAATATTATTTCCCAGATCCAAGTAGTAAAACAAAGTGCTATTAGTTCATGGTTTAAAAAGAAAAGAAAAAATTACACATATTAAAAGTTTTCTTTAGAACCTTTGAACTTTCCTTTTTTTTCTTTTTTATCATAATTCTCCTTTAAAAATTTGCACATTTCTGACTGATTCTAAAATTATACGATTTACAGTCTTCGAAATTAGGCGGTAGTCCGATGCCCGAGGCGTGTAAAATTGTACACGGGCGTATAAAATGAGTAGTTCCACAAGTCCGACGGGCCTGTGAGAAAAAAGTCATATAGTTTCAAAAGTTGATTTCACAAGATATTGTGTGTAGATATTTAGTTTATTGTTCTCCGTCTTCAGTTGCTGCCGAGTCAATGCAAAAAATGGGTAGGCAAACAAGTCCTTTTAAGAATTTCCGATATTCGAAATAGATTTAGGTGTGTCTGTTTTTTGCAATTTGATTGGTTGATATTTTTACCATCATGTAGGTTTTAAAAAAGGACGAGAAGCAGGGCTCACGTTAGAGGGCGAAGTTGTTGCCATGTGAAGGTTGACTTTGATTTCTCGTTGGTCAAAAGCGAAGTTCAAGTAGACTTGTAATTTTGAAGAGTCACCCTATGTTGCCCGCATATTTTTGCCACGTGCCATTTATGAAAATATCGACATCGTGATTATTTAATTCTATGGTATATTCATTAAGTATTTTGAAAGTGACTTTCTTGAAAAGTAATCCATTTCGGTTTAAAGAAACTAATTTCGTTCAATATCAAATAAAAATGGCACCACAAGAAAGGGGGTGCAATCAGACACTGTGGCAGTCTGTGCTACGGGAAATGTTGATCGAAGCTAACCAAGCAAACTTTTGATTAATTTTTTTCTCAATCCTGTGACATAAAGTCTGAGTTCTCATATATAATATATTCATATTTGAGAAGGTTGGTTATTCAAAATTTGTTGAAATGCACGGAGACACTTCAGATTTTTTTTCCATCCGCTTCCAAATCCGATCGGTATTTTTTTTTATTATTAATTGCGATCTATTTATAGAACTGTTGCTGACAGTTAGAAAATAGACTTTGAACTACAGTAGTTTTGTTCCATTGTTGCACTCTGATTTGAGGTCTGACAAATAATAATTACAATCTTTACTTGCTTCAGTTTATGACTGTCAGTGTCAATATACGTCAGTCAGTCGTGCTATATTTGCATTCCCTAGCTATCTATATATAGTTGGACCGTTGAGCAAATTGGCATATACATATTTCTTCTGCTGAAGGCTACACAAATATGACTTTTTGCATTTTGTGTGGTATTAATTCAAAGCATAGTGATATTTAAAAAAAAAAGAGAGGGTACATATTAAAAATTATCAACAAATTTATTATATATCACAGGCAATGATCTTGATGACACAACAAGTTTTTATTATAAGAGTCTTATAACAATATTGGTTGTGATGATGATGATGAGGAGGAGGTGGACAGTGATGATATGGAATATACTGAGGATGCTATTGACAATATGATCTTAGAATTTTCAGGAGATTAATATAAACATGAATCCAAAATAAAGTGTCTTTTTGGTCTTTAGCTCACCTGGCCATAGGCCATGTGAGCTTTTGTCATGGGTAAGCGTCCGTCCGTTAGCTTTTCACATTTAAATCTTCTTCTCTGAAACCGCTGAACAGAAATCAGCCAAACTTGCCAGAAATGTTCACTGGATGGTCCTCTACCAGATTTGTGTTTTTGGTGCTGATTTGAAATTCAACATGGCTGCCAGGGTCAATAACGTGTTCTGATTGGTTGAAACCTTGAAAATCTTCTCGTCAGAAACCACCGAACCAATTGAATTGTGACTTTGCAGGAATGATCATTGGGTGGTCCTGTACTTAACTTGTGAATCGTTTGCCGATCGGAAATTCAAGATGGCCACCATGACTCAACTTAGTTTAACATTGGACCCTATGGGAATTTCACATTTTCATCTTTTTTTCTGAAACCACAAAACAGATTTGAACCAAACTTGGCAGAAATGTTCATTGGATGGTCATATACAAGATTTTTGTTTTTGGCGCTGATCGGAAATCCAACATGGCTGCCAGGGTCCATAATGTGTTCTGATTGGTCGAAATTTTAAAAATCTTCTTGTTAGAAACCACTTAGCCAATTGAATTGTGACTTTGCAGGAATGATCATTGGGTGGTCCTGTACTAAACTTGTGAATCGTTTGCTGATCGGAAATTCAAGATGGCCACCATGACTCGACTTAATTTTAACATAGGTCCCTATGGAAAAAATGTTTAAAAGTCTTCTCCTCTGAAACCAGTAAGTCAATTTAAAGCAAACATGGCATGAATGGTCCTTAAGTGGTCAACTTTCAAAATTATGTCCTGTGACCCCGACCTCCATCCAAGATGGCCACCGTTAGCGAACATAGTTTTAACTATGGGGAAAATGTTTAAAAAAATATTCCTCTGAAACCAGTAAGCCAATTTAAAGCAAACATGGCATGGATGGTCCTTAAGTGGTCAATTTTCAAATTTGTGTCCGGTGACCCTGACCTCCATCCAAGATGGCCGCCTTCAGCGGACATACTGTAGTTTTAACATAGGACCCTATGGGAAAAAATGTTTTAAAATCTTCTCCTCTGAAACCAGTAAGCCAATATAGCAAACATGTCATCGATGGTCCTTAGGTGGTCAACTTCCAAAATTGTGTTCAGTGATCCCGTTCTCGGTTCAAAATGGCCACCGTCAGCAGACATAGCTTTAACATAGGACCCTATGGGAGAATTGTTTAAAAGTCTTCTCTTCTGAAACCAGTCAGCCAATTTAAAGCAAACATGGCATGGATGATCCTTGGGTAGTATACTTTCAAAATTGTGTTCGGTGACCATGACCTCTATCCAAGTGGGCTGCCATGAGCAGACATAGTTTTAACATAGAACCCTATGGCAGTATGGGATTTGAATAGTAACTTAGATGTATTCGGCATGCAGACATTCTTAAGAGGACTTATTTATGTCAGGTGAGCGATACAGGCTCACCTGAGCCTCTAGTTTTACTTGCATTCTGGTCTTACCTAATGCATAATGGACATGTCCACATAATATTTGGTACATCTTCATGTTTTGAGTTTTGGTGGTTTGAATTAATGGTCATTAATGTAGTTTTCAAATTCGGGCCTGTAGAATTGATGGTGGGCCTGTAAATGTTTGAACTTGAAGGCCCGGTGGGCTTGTAAGGTAAAAAGTTAAACGTGAAGACTGTTTACAGCAGTTATTTCCCTTTAAAGGGTCCCCTTTTGTGCAAAAAACATGTACTTTTTCCCACATTAAATCTGTTCAAAGTTTTAATGTTGGAACAACTCGGGTGAATTTTCTACTTAAATTGAAATAAAATCATCCTCCGATTCTTTACAAGGTTCAAATATCTACAAATTATGTGAAAATTATACATTTGTACTCAAATTTTTTGTCCTTTCTATTGCTCTTGCTAGACCGGATGCCATTTTGTCTGTTGTAAGGAAATAACTTGTATATAAAAAGGAATAAAAAACTTATAATTAAGAATTAATTCAGAAATGTGCTAAAGGTTGATTAGTTACCTGAATGGATTCAATATGTATCCATATTCCATACAATTTACATACATGTATGCCATTGGAACTACTACATGCATGTTGAATTATATTAACACATGACAATATAGTACAATTATAACAGTAATGCTAAAATGCATGCATATTGTGTATGACAAGTTTTAAAATACCTTACATTTCAGATCTCTAGATTAAAGTACAAGAAATATATAAAATAAGCCAGAAATTTAATTACTTTTTTTTTGTAAAAATCATATTGACTCTACAGTAAAATGATTTTTCTTTAAAATTTAGAAAATTAAAAACACATTTTGAAATAGAGAAACAACCATATTTCTCATGACCAAATCAGGAATGTTAATGTTGTTCTTAAAAGCATGTGTAACAGCTTTATGTTTGTTAAATAATACACAGAATTGAACATAAAGAACAACATGCCAAAATCAAAAGTAAACTAAAACCTTCTTGTCATCACCAATAATATCTCAAAGTTTCAAACAAATGTTTTCATTGATACTTCAGATAATCAGCAGAAACAAAAACAACAGTGTTGTATGACAAAATAAAGAATAGCTAATTTGGAAAGACAAAATAGATAAAATACAACTATTTTAATCTAGCGGAGTCTTGATGTGTCTTTTCTCGTTAATTCTAAAATGAATAAATTTTCAAAGATTCCATTCAGTGACACTACAAAGAATCGCCAGAAACCAGAAAAACAATGAATTAACAGACACATGGACGAACAACACTAACTAAATACCTTGTTATTCATTACGTATGGCATTGGCTGGGTATTTACATATTTAGACCTTGTCAAATAGAATACTATTCAAACCTGGAATTCAATACCCAAAGTTAAATAAGGAACAACTGTACTTTCTGAATTATCTCACATGAGAAATTTGCAAACTTGTGAAACACAATATTATAGAGTGCGAATATTAAAATAACACAAAATAAATGTTGATGGATATTAGTATGTTAATCAACAGTTTATAAACCTGTAACATATCCAAGGTTCCTGAGTTCTTGCCCTCCTTATCTGAATCATCATCATCATCCTGAAATGTTTTTCAAAATAATTCATTTTTTTTTGTAACTACTAATTTTTAATTATTTTTTTTCCACATCAAACTAATCTGGTGAATTTTTAGTAGTTGAAATGCTGTCATAACTTTCAAAATTCCTAGAATTTTTTTTATATTTTGTTCATTCATTCATCAATCTGGCCAGTGTCCATGTTGTTGATGCTGTAAAGAGTGAAATAAAAGGACAAATAATTTTGAATTTGTAGTTTTTACAGGTTTTTTTCGTACACAACCAGTCCAAGATTCAAACCAGTACATGTAAATGATGTCTTATAAAACCAGGAATTTTTCAGTGAAGCACTAAATTATCTTCCTACTTTACCTGCTGCAAAGCTGTTTTTCCTCTTGCATAAATCCTGTAATCATTTTTGTCAACTGGCTTAGCTAAAACAACTTCCACTTTAGAACCATCTATACTCTGGTCTAAAAACAAAATTACAAATACTCTTATCAATAAAGAAAAAGGAAAACTATAATGAAGGCATCTAAATGTTCAAGTGTAAGTTTAAATATATGTTATATATGATTTCATTGTTTGGGCTAGTAATATTCTATTTGGACCACCAAAAGTTCAGGATCTCAAGGCAGTTGGTGGCTCAAACTTTCTCATTTGGGCCACAAGGGTCTAAAAACGAGTGTTGAGTGCTGACCTGTACCAAAATTACCTTGAAGAGCCCCCCCAACCCCTGTGAGACTAGTGAAAGAATGAATTTTAATGTTATTGATAAAAAACAATTAATAAATAAAAATTCATAAAAAAATGTCACAAAATTTTTGGGCTACCATTATGCCATTTGTTCGGCTGGCCCTCATTTCAGGCACTGCTCTAGCCCCTTAATTAGGGGACATACTTGAAGTTCAAAATGCAAGTTTGATGTAAAACTAGATTTAACAAAATACATGTAAACAAGTTGAACTTGGGAAAGTGAGTGAGTGATTGTTGTTTAATGCTAAATTAGCAATTTTTCAGCAATATCATGGGGAGAACAAGTTGCATTTCTATGAGATGAAGTCTGCTTTGCACTAGACCAACGAGCTTAGTTGGTTTTTTTTCATAGTAGTAGCGCACTGAAACAACAGTATGCCGGTAGACATGTCGCTCCACTCCAATTTCGAGCCAACCACTTTTACTAATCTTTGCTCTTACTCCTTAATGCTGTGTACTGAGTGGAGAAGCAGCAAATTCCAATTTTACAAGTCTTTGCTTCAAACTGACCAGGGTTCGAATCCACGATCTACTGCACTTTAATTTTATACATACTGTTTATCATATTTAAGGCCTTCAAAGCATCTTCTCTATCTCTGAAGTGGACAAATGCATAGTCTCTAATTTTCTTCACTCTTTCAACACTGTTTGAATCTTTTCCACATGCCTTCGAAAAGACTTGCTGCAGGGTCTCTTCTGTTGTATCTAACATCAAGTTTCTTACATATAATATTTTAACCTGCAAATAATCAATGGTAAATATTTTTACATTACATATACGGTAGAAGAATGAAATTTGGTACAGATGTTGATATTAATGAATTAGTTTTGCATTTCGCAAACAAACCAAACAAGAAATGTGTGCATCACAAAATATGTCCATCTATATAAATTATCAAACGATATAATGGTAATGACCCCAAAATAAATAGGGTTATTCCCCTTCCACAGGGGAATCATGTGGCCAAGTTTGGTAAAGATCCAATATACAGAACTAAAGTTATCGTGCGGAAACGATTCTGTTGTCAAAAATTCTATTTATAGTAACAGTAACCTTGACCTTTGACCTAATGACCCCCAAAATAACTAGGGTTCGTCCCCTTCCACAGGGGAATCATGTGGTCAAGTTTGGTAAAGATCCAATATACAGAGCTAAAGTTAGCATGCGGAAACGATTCTGTTGTCAAAAATTCTATTTATAGTAACAGTAACCTTGACCTTTGACCTAATGACCCCCAAAATAACTAGGATTCTTCCCCTTCCACAGGGCAATCATGTGGTCAAGTTTGGTAAAGATCCAATATACAGAACTAAAGTTATGTGGAAACGACCCTGTTGTCAAAATTCTATTTATAGTGCAGTGACCTTTGACCTAATAACCCCAAAATAAATAGGGTTCTTCCCCTTCCACAGAGGAATCATGTGGCCAAGTTTGGTAAAGATCTGATATACAGAACTAAAGTTATTGTGCGGAAACCTGTGTGGACGCCCGCCCATCATACATTGTACATGTACCTAATCACATAATACGGCTAGTCTCGAGACGGGCATATAAAAATTATATGTTATTCCAGATCTACACAGGGGATACGGGTTCATATTCCCTGTCTGTTTTCTATATCCCCTGAGCCATCAGGGGAATATGAACATGTATCCCCTCTGAAGCCTGAATAACAATTATATTCTACTGGAGTGTTCCGATTAAACTACATGTAGCACAAGAAAAACCACTCACAAACTGATCAATGCTTTTCCAGATGACAATTTTCGATCAACTCTCAATTTTCGATTATCAATACAGAGCTCCAGATAATTTTCAAGTCCAAAGGGTAATTACCCCCTACTTTTGAAAATGATGCGTATTTGCATATTTCCTTTGCACTGTTGTACTTTCTACTTCAGAAAAGATTGCTTACATGTACACTTTTAAAATTATGTTTGACACAAGTGTTATTCAATAAACGCAGGATGCAAGTGAAATGTATATCTCTGTTTAATTTGACACGATTGTGTCATCTTTATTAATAAAATGTTGTAAATATTTTGTTTTTTGCTCGTCGACTTCGGCAGTTTCCACAGCCGTGTTGATAATGTCATCAATGATTCCTTTAACTATACTGTCACTAGACACAGATGCAACTGTCAGGAACATAAATATATAATTTTCCGTAGCCCGCTTATTCATGTTCTTGCTCATTTTCAACGAACAACGTGTTCCCAAATTTACTTTCGTTTTAGTTCTTACTTATTACGTAAACCGCATTTATTTGTAATATTGACCGCGATTGGATGATTTATCGTAAACATCCAATCAGATCTCTTTTGACACCGATGCTTAGAAAGGCAAGCATTCTGTACCACTCGGATGTATACCCTCTCTCCTTCGAAAAGTATAAAGGGAAGTAATTACGGGAATTTCTCAAAGACAAAAATGTATTGTTATGTACACGACTCGTCACTATACAAGTACGCTCCGAATTTGGAAAGTTTGCTTACACAGCAATATGCATGCGTAATGTGTACACTCTGATCTGATAATACATGCGTTTTTACTCGTTTTCATAGCGTAAAAAACGCAAATACGCAGCTTATCTGGAGCTCTGCAATATATTATTGTTTTAAGCATTTTCTTATTGTAATATATTTTTCAAAATGAGTAAAAATATGAAGTGACGACGAGATGCCATTTTACAAAAAAATCCATACCCCCGGCCCTACCACAGGGATACAGGCTCATATCCCTGGCTTGATTTAACCAATCAAATCACAGGATTAGCCAACATATTTCACTCTGGGCAGTAGAATATAGCTTAAGGAGGTTGGATCAAATTTCAAAAAGAAATACCAAGTTTTCAATTTTTTGCCTGATGATAGGTACATATGTTCTGGGCTGAAAAAACAAAAAATTACCATAGGTCACCAAACTAACTTTTTCTTTGCTAGTCGCTCATCTTTGTGTGTGGGATGGTTTTTTTTTGGGGGGGGGGGTTAGGGGGGGCTATATGAGGTACCAACTTTGGATCTCTACAAATGATGCATTAACAGGTCTTCTGCAAATATCTTGCAAATCTCAAAAGACAACATTTGGTAATATACTCTGAAGTAATTTTGCAATAGCTGAGATTGGAAAACTCTATAAAAATTAGCATATTTTCACCTGGTCCAAGAATTTTTTCTGCCATAAAACACTCTTTCGCTCATACAATGTAACTATGTTGCAAGAAATACCAAGTCCCCCATTTTTGCATATATTGTGATAAGTTGTATCTAGAACGAAACAAGCTTTTAAAAAAATAGCCTTAATAGGGTCACCGAAGTTGTTTTGTCAATATTTTGATTTGAAGACAGTCAAGTGGCATAGCAAGTTTTAAAGGGAGATAACTCTTACAATAATTTACTGCTTTTTATTTGTGCTCACAGGGTTTTTTAATAATTTGCTTTCTAACCATTACTCCATCACATTTTGCACTTAAGCATACATGTAGCTTTATGATGAAATACTCGCAACAGCCATGTGCGAAAAAGATGCATAGGAACAATAAGATCCAACTTCCTTAATATAACCAAAATTGTGCATGTAGGAGAACTTTCATGATACCTTGAGGTGCACCCTTAGCTAAATTTTTGTTTTCTCACAGCAAACCCACATAAGAATTTTTCAACTTACATGTATAACCATAAAAAGATATTGATATTCATGTCTAATTATCAAATTAAAAGTCCCTAATAAAATTTCAGACAATTTTTTAAATAATGCTAACGAGTCTAAAAAGCAGATGTGTCTAATTAGCCTACATGGGTAACATGGCTGTATGTGGTGTGAATGCAAGTTGACGGGCATACAGCCGTGTTTGGCTTTTAGACACATTGTGTAATTAGACGCACACGATTATTTGTACTTCTGTAAACAAAAATTGTCTGCTCACCTAAGAAAAAACTGTATGTCTACAATAATGATGCACAGATATCAAAATACTTTACTGAAATGAACTATGCTTGGTAATGATTTGGGTCAATGACAACTACACATAATCTACAATTTTTTAGTTGATTTGTATAACCCTGACCCGAGTGATCTTTATCACCAGTATGTCTAAAAGGCCGACAAAATTTCTGTTGCTTCAAAAATATGGATTGGGGGGGGGGTAGGTTTATTCCTATATGGGCCTCAAAATCAAATAAAACTTACCGAAACCATAGTGTCTTCATCCACCTCTTGTTCTGGTTCAGCCCAATCCACTGCTATTTGATGTCCCCACAACTGAATCCTACCGGGAATTAGCTTTCGTCTAGCCATTGCTGCAGCTCTATGGTTTTCATATTCCACAAATGCAAAACCTCTATTTTTGGTCTTGTCCACAGCACTTGGGTACACAATGACATCAACTACTCCTTCTGTAACTTTTATCATTTCTTGCAGTATTTCTTGCTTTCCTTTGGTCTTGGGTATACCTCCAACAAATAACCTACAATTATCTACAGACATGCAAACACCTATTAACCTCCCTTTTCTTATTTCAAAGTTGTTAAGTTCTTTAATGGCTCTTTGGGAATCGATCCTATTTGTAAACATAACAAAGGCATAACCCCGATTTGACCCACTAAAATCCATCATCAACCTAAGCTCATAAACTTTCCCAATTTTCTCAAACACTGGAACCAGCTCATCCTCAAAGCAATCGCGGGGTATTTTACCAATAAATATTTCACATCCCCTTGGTGGTGGTGGTCCTTTCCAATCGGGTGGTGGTCCATATTTCCTCTGTCCGTTCTCCTGGACCATTGAATATCCAGTCCTCTCCATCAAACGTAGTAAATTCTGTTCATTTGGGGCACCTGCTATTCCTTGTTCCGTTTTTTCTGGTGATTGCGAAGCCATAACGGTTTCAGTTTCGAAACGCATTTACTGAACCCAAACCTCAACGTGAAAATTGCAATGGATCTAGCAGACGGATTTCTGATTTTTCTAGGGTCAAAGTGTGTTGACACATGCGTATAATTATATTTTCAATTTCCGGTTAACGATAACGGGACTCAGGCGTCTCTTTTATTGGTCGATTAGGAAGCACGTGGTGAAAAGTGATTGTTAGCACAAGTTCAAAGTCAACATTCACCTGTAAAAATTTATGACAATTGAGATAACTGTAGTGTCTTATCAGCATGATACAAAATCGTATACGGTTATAAATGCTGGCCAAAAGTCAAAGTTTATCTAATACTGAATTAAATTTATATAGGTAAACGTAACCATCAGCCATGAGAAAAATAGATATAATAAAATGTATCATTAATAATGATTGTACTTCCGCATACGGAGTAAGACTATGTCAGTTTTCTCATAATTTAACAGAAATCTACAACGGTCACAAAAATAAGACGTGAATGATGTTTGATAAAAAAAAATTAGAAAAGAAAATACACGAAACGCGGTATTATCACAAACTCGGATAGAATAAATTTATTGTACATGTAGATAGTCTCGTATCGTAATTTCAAACATTGATGTAGGAACGATGGTCTAATAAGCCTAATATAAAACCATTTAGTGTCCAATGTGATGACACGATATTAGATATGTTTGAAGTTATACTTTCAAATGTTTGCATAGAGGGTTAAATACCAAATAAATTAGGTGTATAACCTATTTGTTTGATTTTCATGAAAATTTATGATCGGAAGTGAAAATAAAAAAGTCGTTTCACACGCTGTCAAAAAATATTGCAAATTAATACACGCCAGCTTTTATTGTGCACGGTATGACATCTATGATCTTTGTGTCATTTAAGAATAACAGCGTGTTTTTTGTTTATATAAACTAGCTATAGATATTATGATGTTTAAAAAAAGAATAACGGCATGTATTTCTATACAAATCTTCACACGAGAACTAGACTATGAAATATCTTAAATTTCGAGCAGACGCTCGATTTTTTTAAGCAATAGGCCCACCAATAAAAAATGGCCTCTGCGATATAGCTGAAATATTGTTGAAAGTGACGTTAAGTACAATAACCCTTCCCCTAACCGTCATGCACTAATCGGTACTGAGAGCAATGAGCTTAAAGACCACTTGTTCAAGATAAATTTGGAACAAGATCCATTTTGTACATATAAGCAGATCGAAACATTCTTTACTGTTATAAATATCAGTAACTTCGAGATGTCCTAACCGCATCGGTGGCGTAATGGTTAGCGTGCTCGCCTAGATCATGGGTTCGAGCCCCAGTCGACTGAGTCAAAGCAAAGACTATGAAATTGGTATTTGTTGCTTCTCTGCTAAGCACGCGGCATTAAGGAGAAAGAGCAGAAACTGGTTGGCTCGGAATCAGAATAAGGTGTCCGAGTGGAGCGACATGTCTACCCGCAGACTGTTGTTTCAGTGAGCTAGCACTATAAAAATCCAACTCAGCGTGTTGATCTAGTACAAAGCAGACCTCCTCATCATCTCATTCAACTTTAACTTGTTCTCGCCAAGATATAGCTGAAATATTGCTAATATTGGCGTTTAACAACAATTACTCACTCACTCACTTGAAATGTCCTTTTTACATGTTTAGTCGGCACAGTTAATACAAATACGTTACTTAATGGTACTTCAAACATTTCAGCTACAATTAATAAAAACAACTTTTTAATTTACAATACTTTATTTTGAAGATAAAAAGAAATATATATACACACTACTGCAGGCTCTTAAAGTACAAAGTAGTTCCATGTCACACAATGTTTATGCTGTATTTCATATGTCAATCAAGTTGTTTCTATTGTACAGCATGTTTATTCTGTATTACATGTGTCAATCAAACAATGTTTTTGTTGCATTAATACATATGTCAATCAAACAGTTTCTATTGTAGCATGTTTATGCTGTATTGCATATGTTAATCAAACAATTTCTGCTTTGACATGTTTATTCTGTATTACATATGTCAATCAAACAGTTTCTGTTGTAACATGTTTATTCTGTATTGCATATGTCAATCAAAAGGTTTATGTTGTAACATGTTTATTCTGTATTGCATATGTCAATCAAAAGGTTTATGTTGTAACAATGCTGATGATGTATTGTCACATTTTTGAACATTTTTTCTGTCCCTCATTATTAACCAACTATTGGTAGAATATTTTTCTGAATTTCCCCTGAAGTTTTTTGATTGTTTTTATTATTATATTCTGTGATTCTATTTCTTGTAGTTGTTCCAATTTGTATTTTGCTAAGTTTAATGTTGCTATGGTGCTATGCTGTGAGTGACAAAAACTGATTTCTTTCATATATTTTACACTCTCAACCAATTCATCATCTGTTTCACACTTGTTGATGGTGCAAAAGTCTCCATCAACCATATATTCATAAGAATTAAACATATGTTTAATACTGTCGTAAGTTTCTTCAGCCATGATGCTGGAATTTTCTTGTTGGCTAACTGATAACATCTACAAAAAGAGCAATGGAATATTGATTATAATAGAAATTTTGGTCTTTATATATATTTGTTTTACATTTAATCATGCAATGTCTCCTAACGATTAAGGCACATTCTAATTTCGATACACAGTAATGATACATGGAAGTGATGAAACATAACGCCATATATCATTCCAATACTTTTGTTCATGCTGTGTGTGTTTAAAATTATGCCATTTTATGGCCCGTAATAATAATAATAATGATGACTTTTATTTAAATGTTCGTGTATGTTTTATATTAGCTGCGGAACCGACAGCTCTTTAAGTTTATGGTCCTTTTTTTCTCTTTTTTTTTAGCGGACCATGCCAATGATCCGCCCAAAAAAAAGGACCATAAAGAGCTACGGTTCCGCAGCTAGTTTTATATATGCTCACTTTTAATTTTGTTTAATGATTATTAGACGCTCAAATACTTCTGAGAAGTCGTATGTTTTACTTGTTTCTTTTGGATTTGTGTGTTTGGTTTAAATTTATTTTTCTGCTTAAAGTCATATTTTGACAATAAATTATTGCTTTTTTTGAGAAGATTAAAACTGAGACGAATTATATATTAGAATATAACTAATATCTTACTTTGACTTTGGAGGATCAAAAAAACACAGCTACTCTCATGGAGATTTGCTGTGAATATGAAATTCCCGAAAAGCTCTCCTTAACGTCATACCTTTGTAGACGCCATGGACACCATGGGGTCCCGGATGTTGTGATGTCCTTAAAAGGGGCAGTATGAGGTCCTAAAAGGGGGCAATAGGAGGTCCTAGAAAGAGACAGTGTGAGGTCCTAAGAGGGACAGAGGGATCATTTATCTTTGTTTTTTACCATTCTGCTATATTTACATTTGGAACATACATGAAAAAAATGAAGAAGAAAAAATAAACCGATAAAGAAAGAATAAACCGGGATTTAATTTGGAATGTTTAAAAACACGACTTAAATTTAAGCGATCGAAACCCCGACTGTGTATACAGTCCATGGACATAAGTATTCGTCACCTTCGATTTTTTACTATATATTTCATATAAAACCACATTTTTCACAAACAAATATTTCAAAGCTATCTCTGGGCAGATTTTTATGAAATTTATTTCAATACACGCAGAATTCTTTGAATTTTATTTGTTTATCTGATAGTAACTTTTGTCTGCATGGTTTTTGTTTTCTGGTGATTCAAACACAAATGTTGATTTTTCCGATTTTATTTTTGTTAAGATATATATATATAGCAAATTTGACGTCAGAAAACAAAAATTGTCTTTAAATCATAAGAAAATAAAGGCAGGCAATCTAACGGAAAATCATGCTAAAATAAACAAATAATCTTTAAATATTTCTGCTTCTTCTGGTGCAAAAATTATCAAAATCCGTTTAGAAATGATTTCACAATCATTTTTTTTTAAATGTGGTTTTATATGAAATATGTAGCGTAAAATCGAGGGTGACGAATGCTTGACTGTAGTAGTAATACGGAAACACTCGCCGAGGAAACAAACTCACTTGAAAATAAAACATAAAAAATTGAAATAGTCTAATAATAAATAACTTGAAATCTACGAATCCGAAACAAGTGGAAAATAGTAAATAGCGATGGAAAACAGGTTAGTCAAAACATTTCAATAAATATTTTATTTTATTTCTTTGAAATCTAAATACCTGGTCACCGGAAAACCGAACTGATCCGCCACCCCGAGGATCTCATATAGTAATCCCGTGTTTTGAGATTCTCCCTTTGTGTTTGCTGAATTATCTCCCAAGGCGTACAAATGGAGAAACAGAACTGATACTGCAAAGTGAAGACACGATGAAAACTATGCTTCAGTTTTCCAATTCATTTGTGTTCGTGCTTTTTTAAATACAAAATAATACGGTGTCTAATATGAGACCAAAGAATACTGTATCTAATATGAAACCAAAGAATACTGTGTCTAATGAGAGACGAAAAAATACTGTGTCTAATATGAGACCAAAGAATACTGTGTTTAATATGAGACCAAAGAATACTGTGTCTAATATGAGACCAAAGAATACTGTGTCTAATATGAGACCAAAGTTTACTGTGTCTAATATGAGACCAAAGAATACTGTGTCTAATATGAGACCAAGGAATATTTGTATTTTGTTGGAACCAAAACATACTTTTGGCATTAATTCTGAAACCAAGATCATCAAGGGTTTTTTTTCACCATTGTGTTAGTATTTTCAAGGCATCTATCAAAAACCTGATTCATATTAATTAGAGAATCATCTGTGAAATAAATACAACTCATGCCTTGTTTACGAATAAAATGCATAGACAAGTTTTAACACTTTAATAAACACTTGGTGCTAAACCAAAGCAGAGCACTTGAAGTACATAAAGATTTTCATGACAAGAAAAAGTTAGATTTTTTGTTTATAATAATACTAAAATAAGCATCGGTAAGATATATGGATGTAAGATAAACATGTTCCCTTATTAGATCTAAAGCAAAAGATACATTTTCTTGTTTAAAATGATGATATTTATCATATATATTCAACTTCTTGAGATTAATAACAGGTCTGAAAGAGGCATTCTTTTTGGTACCAAAAATATTTTGGAAATAAATTTACCAACTTTCCTTACTGCCCCTTTCATCGTTAACTTTTCAACTTCAGATGTAATCATATCTGATGTTTTTTTTGTAAGTTGTATTTCTGGTAAAACTACATTATTATAAGGAAAGTTATCAGACTCCATTTGATATCCATATGATCTACCAGTATCCAATACCCATAGATCACTGATTATTTTTAATCATTCTGAAAAATGTAGTTTTCTCACCTTCGTAATAGATGAACTTATCGTTACTGATTTTAATGATATGGAAGGCGATTCCGTATTGGTCCCTGGCCACTTTGTTGGCCTCGGAGTACTGATGATCCTCGCCCTCTTCCTCTCATTGGGATAATGAAAGCCCAGTCTGAAAACAGGGCCTCTTGAGTTTAAATTTCCAAACTCTCTGTTAATGCAAAAACGATGATCATCTCTATTGTAACTTCATGTCAACTTGTATTAAGGATTCCCAATTGGAATTTTGGTGTAATCACCTAACTCAGGGCCTATGAGAGGGAGGGGGTTCAGTCGGTACATCGGTCCGGGCCCCGGAGAACTAAGAAGGGGCCTGTGAATCTCTGAAGGGCCCAGTAGCCTTAGCCATAGGCGTTTTATTTTGTTTTTTGGGGGTATTTTCAACTATTTTTAGTTTATTTAGAAAAATATTGATGTAAAATTTACTTAGACTTCTGAATTCTGATTGTTGATCATCACTCACATCTACATTGCAACCAGGAAGGCCATTAGTGGTTTTATTAGACCTCAAATCCTCAATTTTGAGAGAAATCTCAGTCAGTCCCCGGGGGCTCAAAGTAGTCTTATTCCGCCTTGCATTATGTCTTTTGGCGGCCCTGACCAAACTCTTTCATTTTCTTCATACAATCAGTCCGAAAAAGTTGGTAATCAACTGGAACATCTTTATTACATATGAAATAGACCATTTTTCATTTTAGCACGTCTTCACTGTGTACCAATAAATGTATGTCATAAGAGACAAATGGCATCTGACAATAAAGCACGAGTCTTTAACAAGGTCTACAAAGGCTTCTTGCCTGTACAACATTGCTCAGCCAACTGAACAAATTGGAATCATACCAGTAACCATTTTCTTTTCTTGTAGACGTGTACCTTGAATATGAACATAGACACAAATATCATTCCATATCTCCGTATTTGTCATTAGGACACACAGATTCTTACAATTGTCAGGTCTATAGTATATCTCTTTATACTATCCTTGTTGGATTTAATAGTAAGAGCAGCATTCATTGCTTTTGCTAGCCAAGACGACATCTTTGGTCATGTTTTTTTCTTCAGTTTGTAATTGAGGTATATCCCAATTATAACCAGAGGATCCTTCCTCGACATGAAAAATCTCTTCCTCACACGAAGGGGCTGCACATGCCTATGTAAAACCTCTAACTGGGTCAACATCCTCATTGTAATCAGAACCCAAACTACCTAGGCCTAAGTTATCAGATGGAGCAATATGATCATCAAAATAGTAGTTCAAATCAAAGTTATCCACAGTATTGATACTGTCTAAATTTGGGTCTAGTGGCAATACATTTATATGGTTTTGTGGGACAACTGCCACCTGAGATTGTGAACTACCTGTTTCACATCCTATTTTTGTTTTGGTGTTATTAGGGTCAACAAAAAATTGAACCATATTGGTCAAAGTTGAAATCCACTCGAGGGGGTTATGGGGCGGGAGGTTATGGTATTTAACACCACTTTCAACCATATTTCAGTTATATAGTGGCGGTCAGTTCTATTGGTGAAGGAAACAGGAGAAAACCCACCAACCTGCCACAAATCACTGAAATACTTTATCACATAATGTTGTATCGAGTATACCTGGCCTGAGCGGTATTCGACATCACAACGTTAGTGGTGATAGGCACTGATTACATAGGTAGTTGTAAATCCGACTACCATGCGACCACCACGGCCACCAAAATCGATTCGATCATGGAAGAAATGTCCATTTGATTTTAATTCATTAATATCATTTTCAGAATAAACTTGAGCACTAGACACCTTGGCAGCAGATATATTTTTTTATTATTTTTGTAATTTTTTTACGCTTTTCTTTTCATAGACTAACACTTGATCACAACAGCCATACCTTTAATTATACGATTTGGTTTACCAGCTTCAGCTACGTAGTGGGACGAAGTGAAGGCTTAGCATTACACCGCCTAGTTTTTCTACATTCCTCGTTTATTTACATTTTCTTCATCAAATAATTTATGAATATCAGAATCCAGGGGCGGAGCTACATTGTGCACAAGTAGGCACGTGTCTATGCATAAATTTGACATTTTTTTTTTAAATCCATGCTCCACTGTCTCCTACTGGAATACGCATGTAGATATATGTTTCATGATTAAATCTATAATGTACGTAACATAAACGTAAAGAGCGAATTATCCTGTAGACAACCCAGCTGACTGCTGGAAAATATCCATATACCTCGACTTCTTAGATCATTTAGTGGAAGAGATATACAAGCGAGTAGTAAGCAACGAGGACTGTTTGTTTGGCATTTTATCTAAACCCTGCAAGTCTTCTAAACCTAACACCTGAAATACTTTTTAGATAATAGATTGTTCAATGCCTATCAGACAGATTTAACAAAGAAAGTAGATTATGTGGATGAGGTTGAGCGTTGGAAAATCAGGTGGGCTCTTGTAAGACTACTCGACACTCTACATGCAACAAACTGCGACTTATACCCGGCTATATACAGCATCATCCCTATCTTACTGAAAATGCCGGTGTCATCGGCAACAAGCGAGAGATCTTTAAGTACAACTATATAGACGCATGAAATCCTACTTAATGTCGACTATTGACGATGAAAGACTGTCCAACATATACACAGACATGTGCAAGTCGACTTGGATATGATAATTGATGACTTTTCATAAACTTAAACAAGTGAAAAAAACAATGAATCAAAGTTCAGAGAGTAACCTTTATCATACATGCATTGTTATCCCTTTTGGCATTAAAGTTTCGAAAGGTATTTATATAAAGTAACGTGACCATCCGTCCGTCCGCGAGAGGTCTGTCTGGGTAGTCAAGGAAGTAAAAGTTCTTGTTAGTCCGTAGTGGTATTGTCAAAAAGGGATCAAATAATCTGAATTTCATGTTGTTAAAAGTACTTCCAAAATTATAAAAAAAAGTCACCCTTTCTGTTGTATAACCCGTGAGCTTCCGCCCCATGGACACGATTCACTCGAACACATTATCCTGGTTCTGAGCAAACTAATCTTTGCTCTTACTCCTTAATGCTGCCTGCTTAACAGATAAGCAGCAAATGCAATGTTATAGTCTCTAGTCTGACTTGACAGAGGCTTGGACTAACAATATAACACACTTGAATGCAAACATGATAACCATTACACGGCTATGCGGTTTCTAATAATTTTAGGCTGATTTAGAAATAAATGAAAGAAATTTTGTGAAATTTCTGAATTTGCGCCCCTTTAATAAAAATAGAAATTTTTTAATGGTCCATGAAGATGAACACTTCGCAAATAACTGCATTAAAATTGGATGAAAAATAAAAAATTTCAAATTTTGGAAATTGGCATTTTTAATCTCTTTCCGTTAAGTCTATGTTGGGAACCATAAAAGATAAAGGAAATCCGTCGACATACTTTTAGAAATAAAATTGCAAAAAAATGTTTTATGGTCCATCAATAACACTTGCAAAATCCTCATAAAAAACAAATGAACAATAAATAATTTATATCCATATATATGGACACACCCTTTTTGACACCTTTGGGCCTCTTGTTTCTTTTGTATACTTTTGATCCACAAAAACATAAACTTTGTAGGGGACCGTCCAATGAACATTCCTACTAAGATTTGTTCTAATTGGCCCGTGATTACAGAGAAGGGTTCATTCAACCTTAGATGTTTTCCAGTTTAGATCACTTGTTTTATTCACAATTTGTTTTATCATATCTTTTACATGTTTTGGGTTAATTTTAATATTTCATCTTTGAGACCTGCATTTCTAAATTTACTTACCTGTAATTAATTAATTGTTATACAAACACCTGTAATAAAATGTTTGTTGATATTCATTTTTATTGAATATGATATTTCAAAATGTTGGCATAGGTTGAAGATTAAAAACAGACAATAGCCTTTTTGACACCTTTGTTTCTTTAGTGTACCGGTACTTGATTTGATTTGATTTGATTTATTGTGTTACGCCACTTTCAGCAATATCATGGTGACCAGTTTTAGTGGTGGAAGAAGCCGGAGCACCCTGAGACAACCACCGACCATGGGCAAGCAATTGGTAAACTTTATCACTTGCGGCTGCGAGTCGAGTGTACCCTTTTTTGTACTTTACAAAGCCGGGTGCGAACCCACATCGTCTTGGTGATAGGCTTGTGTTAGTTGTTAGGTAATCCAACTACCTACTAACCTAGCTCATTGAGCCACCCGGGCCCTTTAGTGTACTTGAACTGATCAATAAAAAACATAAGTGTTTTAGAGAACCATCCAGTGAACATCCTAATGCCTACCAAATTTAGTTCTAATTGGCCCAGTGATGTCAGAAAAGAAGATTAAAAACAGACAAGAACTCTTTTCGACACCTTTTGGCCTGTCATCTCTTTCATGTAATTCTGATCAACAAAAAATATTTTTTTAAAGAACAATCAAGTGAACATTCCTACCAAGTTTGATTTCAATTGGCCCAGTGGTTTCAGAGAAGAAAATTATAAACAGCACCCTTTTTGACATCTTTGGGTCTCGTTTCTTAAATGTACTTCCAATCAACAACAAAAAACATAAATATGCTAAAGGATCACACAATGATCATTCCTACCAAGATTAGTTGGAATTGGCCCAGTGGTTTCAGAGAGGACTGAAAATGTAAAAATGTAAGTGATGACAATACCTCACCAGACTCATTGGGTCAGATTAGCTAAAAATATATTGGTCGAGTCAAACCAAAGATTCTGAGCCCATGAATCTAATAAAATTTACATGTTTGTTGGTACAGTAGCCACCCTCTTATTAGACCAGATTTCAGATGCACTGAGAGTAAAATACTACTAAATTTGTCCCATCCAGAGAGGCCAATCTCCTTACAAGACCACATTTTTATTGCAGAAGGGGAGACTGAGTTCACCCCCAATTTTTAATGGGGTTCATGTTGCTCAATCTTTAGTTTTCTGTGTAATGTTTCGTAGATCGTTGCTTGTCCTTTTTCTTTTGGCCATTGTGCTGTTTATCCTTTTTTGATTTAGGGCTTCTTCAAATATGCCTATAAGAGGGGAACTACTGTACTTCTCATCATTATTTTTTGGCAATACACTTACATTTAAGGACATCCTGTGCAGGTTCATGTCATAAGTCACAATTTCAAATGACCAATCATAGACAAGCCTTACAAAACCATGATATAGCAGAAAATTTGATAACGTTGGCATTAAACACCAATCAATCAACCAAATCTGGATGTATTCAAACAAAGCACACACTGAGAGCTGTTGTTTGATTGGTCAATACATTTTAACTACTGGTATCTTTTTTTTTTGCTGATTGGATGGTCATTGATGAATGAAAAGTTGTCTGATTTGACATCAAATCGGATGTCGTTAGATGCATCCCAAAAATGTTTTTAATATAATTTACCCGTAAAATTTGTGGTGGCAGTCATCTACAATTGCTGAAGGACATGATAAACCCCTCCAAATGTATGATAAAATAGTAAGTTCTTAATTGGAGATAATTTCTTTATATTATTTCACAAAGATAATGCCATGATTAGTTTAGCATCACTGACCTTCGTAGCAATAACGTTCCAAAAGGTACCATCGTGGGTCGTGATCTTTACAACTACCTGTGCAATCAGTGACTATCACCACTAACGTTGTGAGTTCCAATCCCACTTATGCCGTGTCATGGCAAGGTGTACTTGATACAACATTGTTTGATAAAGATTGTCAGTGATTTGCGGCAGGTCAGTGGTTTTCTCCAGGTATTCTGGTTTCCTCCACCAATAAAACTGAATGCCATGATATACATAATTTGTTGAAAGTGGCATTAAACACCATAACCCCTATCCCCATTGCAAAAGAGATATGAGTTCACCTCCAAATTTAATGGGGGGGGGGGGGTTGTAGATCAGTGTTTGTCCTTTTTATTTTGGCCATAGTATTGTCTGTCCTTCTTCGATTTACTGCTTGTGATTACTGTAAAAGTATTATTTTTCACTGAATATAATTTTCACGGTTTCTGGTTTACAGACGTATTTGCAGGTATTATTTTTAGGTTTGTGTAATAAAACCGTTTTGGTATTGTTTTTCACCGTTAACAATAAGACAAACATAAGTTATCAAAAATCAAAAGACACAATTATCAAATCAACTATAACTATGAGGTGTTATTATTTGAAAGAGCAGTTTGAATTCTACTCACCATCTCAATATACATAGTAATATTTCAAAGTACCGGTTTTATAAAAGAAATGTTAATCTTTCTGTTTCTATTAAAAATATTGCTTTACAAGGCAATAAAAGCACCTGAAATATTAATACTTTTCTTCAGGTATTTTCAGACTTCTCTATTCTCATGGCCTACTGTATATTAAACCCTTTGTCAGACACCCTATGGGGATGCATTTGTACAACATTAACTCTGATTTGTAAATTTGTTTTGTCATGCATATAGCTGAAATATTGATCACATGACATTATACAACAATCAATAATACAAATTTGAACCTGGAAATCAACATGAACCTTAAGTGACAACTTTCATTGGTTCTTACAATACTTCAAACTATTTGTATAATTTGCCTTTTTTGGTCCACTTCCATAGGGATGGAGGTAAACTTCATATGAAATATTCTAAATATCCTACCAATTTTGTTTCCATTTTGTTGAGCTGTACCAATGACAGCACCAAGCGGTGGCAACAGCATACAGGATCCTTTCATTTCGGTGACATATTTTTAAAACCATTTATAAGAATAACTACATGGTTTTTTTTACAAAAAAGTCCATTTCATGAATTTATTGATTGCAAAACAAAATCTGAAGATATTTATTACAAATTATCCATTGAACATTTTGGCAATGATGTAAACAAAATAAAGAATTCTTGAATATTGCATTCATTTTAGTGATGCTCTCTTCTCCTGTAGTTTTGCAGCTGCTTTTTTCTTCATCATTTGTAATTTCTTTTCTGCATTAACTACAGCACTTGCTCCTCCTTGTGAGGTATGAGGTTTAGGTGGAGCTGACATAGGTTTGCTTACAACTGGAGTCGACGTGGGTTTGCTCACAACTGGTTTACTCGGTTCAGATTTAGATACTATAGGTTTAATATTAGTTTTGATAGTATCCGGTGACAATTTGGATGACAAAGTTTTCATGAACTCTAGTTTCGGTGTAGAACTTGTCTTGGGGGTTTCAGATTTTCCTGAAAACTTGGCTCCACTCAAAAGTGAAACCTTTTCCATCTGATCAAATTTTGAGAAAATGTTTTTTGATTGGCTTGATGTCTTAGATGTCTCAGACTTTAAAGATTGACTGGACGATTTGGACTGGTCAGACTTTCCTGACAAACTGAAAGGTTTAGACTGATCTGACCTGCTAGATTGGACAGTTGACTTGGATTGGTCCATTTTACTGGACTGACTGAAAGATTTAGATTGTTCAGATTTTCCAGAAAGATTTGCAGCCAGACTGGCCAATCCACTCAATGGTTTCGCTCCAGGATTATTAGACTGTTCTTTGCTGGTTGATACCTGGTAAAAAGAAATATTTATTTCAAGATTAGACATATCTATAATCAATATCATCATGAAAAACATAATCGCTTCTTTGTATTTTCTAAATAATAAAAATGCCACAATGTAGTGTAATCAGTAATTTGCTAAAACTTATACCAGTAATTTGTTGTTGCTTTATTAAATTCAAATAATCTTGCATCGTTCACCAGGTTAAAAATATTGCTAGAACATACTTTACCTGTATGTTATCCATTTAAAGCTAGTAATAAAATTCTAAATTGATGCAATAAGCAATTGGATTTAAGACAAGTTATCATACAACATAGGGTAAAAATCCTATTTTCAGTCATATCAAGTCCAATAACTCTGGAATGGCAAAAGTGAAATTCGTCAAAAATGAAAGGGATCCTCCTCTCTTCACCAGTAAACAGCTGATAAAATTTTAAAAGATTCTAAGAAACACAACTCATGTTATTGTACGACATAGGATTTGTCTACATACGGACAGACATGGTGAAACCAGCATACTCCCCTACAACTTCGCTGCGGGGGGTATAATAACACACAAAAACCAACAAATCCAGAAACAGATCTATGTTTCACATTCTCCCTATGAAACTGAAATAAAGATAAGATGACATATGCATAAATATTCACATGTAACCTCCATTATCAATGTGTGGACAAAATATGGTGAGCCTAGGTTGCATGGTAATGGAGAAACTGTAAAAGATAGAGGAAATCTATTGAAAGCTCTTGACACAATAAATTCAAAGAAAAAAAACACATCAAAATTGGATGAAAAATAAAAATTCTATATACCATTCAAATTTCAGAATTTGGCCCCCTTATAGACCCCTTTTGAATAAAATATCAGAATTTTAATCATGGCACATCAATAACTCATTAGGATAGTCAATTTGCAAAATACAGGATTTATATTATCAGATTTGTTTTTTTTTAATTTTGCAAATTGACACTTGTTCATAAGAAATAGAGAAAATCTGTCGACATTCTACCAGAAGCTCTCGGCTCAATATATTCAAAGATCAAACACTTCAAAATTAGACGAAAAATACAAATTCTACATAGCTTCCAAATATGTGAAATTTCAGAATTTGTGCCCTCTTTTAGACCCCTTTCAGAAATAAAATAGCAAAATATTTTTAGGGCCCATCAATAACACATTAATTTGAGATTTTCCCCTTGTGGACACCTTTTTATGTCAAAAATGGTAATAGCTACATTTCAACCATACACATTTTTCTGAAAGTAATTTTTCAAACGAATTCACTAAAAAAACCAAAATCAGATGAAAAATAAACTCTCCATGTACAAAACAGAAACATCCATTTTTGTTTGAAAACAGATATGGTAAAATATCCCAAATCGATACCAACCTTTATGCCAGGGATAATCTTGTTCAAAATTCATATGGATCCGTCAACTAGAACTTAAGTTATTGTTCAGAAACCATTCTGTTTACAGAGGGATGACGATGAAGCCATAATACAACCATTTCAAATATGAAAATTGTCAAAAGCAAATGAGAGCCTACTTTTATTGATTTTTACATTGCATAAAAATGTCATAAGAAAAACTATACATTTATGTAAATAATAGAAGGCTGATTATCATATCCATGTCTAATTTTATCGGATACCACAACTATCATTATTTATTTATAATTAAAATCCTTGGTCAACTAAAAATTAAGTAAAATCCCTGACACAAATCTATAATCAAACAGAAATTAATATACCTTTATCAATGTATGTATTAAAACATAAAATTCTTAAACAATTAAAAGAACATCCTTGGGATTAACTTGTGTGTTCGGAATAGACATGTGTACAGGTCAAAAGTAAGAAAGATTTTCTATGCTGATGCTTAATGTAAAGTTTGGTTTACACAAGATTCTGGTTTATTCAACGTTTGGTTCAGACAGGTTTCTGGTTTATTGAAGGTTTGGTTCAGACAGGTTTCTGGTTTATTGAAGGTTTGGTTCAGACAGGTTTCTGGTTTATTCAAGGTTTGGTTCAGACAGGTTTCTGGTTTATTCAAGGTTTTGGTTCAGACAGGTTTCTGGTTTATTCAAGGTTTGGTTCAAACAGGTTTCTGGTTTATTCAAAGTTTGGTTCAGACAGGTTTCTGGTTTATTCAAGGTTTGGCTCAGACAGGTTTCTGGTTTATTCAAAGTTTGGTTCAGACAGGTTTCCGGTTTATTCAAGGTTTGGTTCAGACAGGTTTCTGGTTTATTCAAGGTTTGGTTCAGACAGGTTTCTGGTTTATTCAAGGTTTGGTTCAGACAGGTTTCTGGTTTATTCAAAGTTTGGTTCTGACAGGTTTCTGGTTTATTCAAAGTTTGGTTCTGACAGGTTTCTGGTTTATTCAAGGTTTGGTTCAGACAGGTTTCTGGTTTATTCAAAGTTTGGTTCAGACAGGTTTCTGGTTTATTCAAGGTTTGGTTCAGACAGGTTTCTGGTTTATTCAAAGTTTGGTTCAGACAGGTTTCACTGTAAATATGTAGTAATTAAAGAAACATAATAATATGTAAGCCTACCTTAGTATCTACACGTCTAAAACTAAATAATGATGTAGGGTCTGACTTGGCTGATTTGTTACTTGGAGCAGTAGAATCTTTAACAGATGATGTATTTAATGGTTTTGCCTTTGTGGTCTTTGACTGTACCTAGAAAAGATATAAATTTGAACAATAAAACTTGCAGGCTTAAAAAATAATTAGAAATGAATCTGTTTTTTAAATTGGATTGTAGTATTTAATGCCAAATTCAACACTATTTCAATAATGTCACATGGCATTCTCAGTGAGTTTTAATGGTGAATGAAACCAGTGAACCAGAGAAAACCATGACCTGACACAAGTAATGGACTGTTTATCATATAAAATTGTAGTGGGTACACATGGCCATAAGAGGGGATCAAATTTACACATCTAAATGGTGATAAACACTGATTGCATGCATGAATATACATCAGACTATCATACAGCCATTGTTTTGATAATTAGGTATTTATTATTACCGATATAATGCATAGATAAATATAGGATGAAAAAGCCTGCTGAATTCCATTTGACTTACCATTTTTTTCATGTTTTTAGAACATTTACAGCAATACCATACAAATCTGGGATCATTAACATCTTGTTCAGTAACTGGTGGTTTGTGACATTCCTGAGAAATAAAAAAAAATTATAAATACATTCACTTTGACTGACATATTCCTGAGAAATAAAATGTTTTTAAAAATACATTCACTTTGACTGACATTAAACAACAATCACTTATTTATCACTAAATGTAAAATTTCTAACTCACTCCCATACATGATACAGTTGATTTGATTACTCCTGACACAGGCAAAATTGAACTCACAACTTTAATTCTGATAGGCACTGATTGCAAAAGGTAAATCAAAATACTATACAATCACAGCCAAAAAACGTCTTATTTTAAATTTCCACAGAACAGAACACAGGGCTTAGGTAATTTTTAGGTAACAATAACATTAATCCCTGTACTTCTGACTGAAATTTTCCATTGATTGGTTGATTATTGATTAGTGCTAATTAGCATCCAGCGAGCAATGTTTCAGATTAATTCAGGACAATAATATATAAAAACTATATTGAAATGAGGGAAGAGAAGGTCAACGACTTTTGACTGCCACTGAAAAAGAATGGAGAGTTAGGTAGGGAAGACAAATGTAGTTTTCTATAGCAGCTACAATGTGCTTACTCTATTTCGAAATCTACAAATGAGGTCTTATTTAGCATCCAGGCAGCCACTATGGTCCACGATCAGGTTTTCCATATTATAACATGACAACCCCCATCGTGAGGGTTCCCCTTATCCCCCACCCGGGAACGTGCTGAACAGCTCCATGGATTTAAACACTGGGAACTTTCACCAGTACCCAGATGAAAGTTTTCAAGTATCTATATGGGATTTGTCAGACAATCCATCACATGTTTTTTTTTTATTTCAATTGAACACCTCCATATGTTTTTCATGTGGTTCAGTTTGGTCTTTTATAATTGTTGATGACCTGTACATCTGTTGCAAACCTTGGATAGTTTATTCTTGTGTATAACATATTGAACATTTTAATTAATAATTGAGCCTAAAGCAACACATGTTTTTTCTATCAGTTGTAAGAAGTGAAACTAACGCAACGATATTTTCAAGACAATAGGTACGAAAATGTTTCTCTTCAGTATTGGTTCTTAATAACAAAGCTGTTCGCCCGGTTATATGTGAAAGCATATTATTCACATGAGGAAAATACTTGCATGACTGTATCATTTCACTATGAGGGGGGGTTTGGGCCCATAAAACTAGTTTAACTCACCACTTTTTATTGAAGTGCCTGTACCAAGCCAGGAATGTAAGCAGTCATGTGCTTGTGTGTTAGGGGTATTCTATGATTTTAATATTTGATTTTTAAATTCACCCGAAAGTGTGGTATTTTTGTTTTCCACTTAATACAAGTACCTAGACCCTGGTCACCTGTTTACTAGTAGCATCTAGACCCTGGTCACCTGCTTACTAGTAGCCTCTAGATCCTGGTCACCTGCTTACTAGTAGCCTCTAGACCCTGGCCACCTGTTTACTAGTAGCCTCTAGACCCTGGTCACCTGTTTACTAGTAGCCTCTAGACCCTGGTCACCTGTTTACTAGTAGCATCTAGACCCTGGTCACCTGCTTAGTAGTAGCCTCTAGATCCTGGTCACCTGCTTACTAGTAGCCTCTAGACCCTGGCCACCTGCTTACTAGTAGCATCTAGACCCTGGTCACCTGTTTACTAGTAGCATCTAGACCCTGGTCACCTGCTTACTAGTAGCCTCTAGACCCTGGCCACCTGCTTACTAGTAGCCTCTAGACCCTGGCCACCTGCTTACTAGTAGCATCTAGACCCTGATCACCTGCTTACTAGTAGCACCTAGACCCTGGTCACCTGCTTACTAGTAGCATCTAGACCCTGGTCACCTGCTTACTAGTAGCACCTAGACCCTGATCACCTGCTTACTAGTAGCACCTAGACCCTGATCACCTGCTTACTAGTAGCATCTAGACCCTGGTCACATGCTTACTAGTAGCATCTAGACCCTGATCACCTGCTTACTAGTAGCATCTAGATCCTGGTCTCCTGCTTACTAGTAGCATCTAGACCCTGGTCACCTGCTTACTAGTAGCACCTGGACCCTGCTCACCTGCTTACTAGTAACATATAGACCCTGGTCACCTGCTTACTAGTAGCACCTAGACCCTGATCACCTGCTTACTAGTAGCATCTAGACCCTGGTCACCTGCTTACTAGTAGCATCTAGACCCTGGTCACCTGTTTACTAGTAGCATCTAGACCCCGGTCACCTGCTTACTAGTAGCATCTAGACCCTGATCACCTGCTTACTAGTAGCATCTAGACCCTGGTCACCTGCTTACTAGTAGCATCTGGACCCTGGTCACCTGCTTACTAGTAGTCTCTAGACCCTGGCCACCTGCTTACTAGTAGCATCTAGACCCCGGTCACCTGCTTACTAGTAGCATCTAGACCCTGATCACCTGCTTACTAGTAGCATCTAGACCCTGGTCACCTGCTTACTAGTAGCATCTGGACCCTGGTCACCTGCTTACTAGTAGTCTCTAGACCCTGGCCACCTGCTTACTAGTAGCATCTAGACCCTGATCACCTGCTTACTAGTAGCACCTAGACCCTGGTCACCTGCTTACTAGTAGCATCTAGACCCCGGTCACCTGCTTACTAGTAGCACCTAGACCCTGATCACCTGCTTACTATAGCATCTAGATCCTGGTCACCTGCTTAATTTAGCCTTGATACTAAATAGGTGTCCATGTTCTCTTACCTGGTGATATAAACTGTGACATTCCTGACATTCCACTAGCTGATTTCTAGATGTAAAATCAAATGACCTGTAACATGAGAATATATTAAAGAATTTTTATCATAAAGAATAAAATAAGGTAAAACCACTTCTCACCTGAAATAGGCAAATAAAATCATATCTGGTCATTAGTGACCAGTCCTTCTGTTCATGATAGACCTCAAATGAAATTTAAAACCAGTATGAACAGATGTAAGCTGATACCAGGATAGACTGGTGTAGACAGTTTTACTTTATATTGATATACTATGTAAATAGAGGGTAATAGACACATTTATATAATTGTTAAGGTTTCCCCATTGTTGATTAGTTAGGGTTAGGGTTATTGTGTTTAACACCACTTTCAACAATATTTCAGTTATATCCTGGCGGTCAGTTTTACCGGTGGAGGGAACTGGAGTACCCAGAGAAAACCACAGACCTGCTGCAAGTCACTGACAATCTGCTTCACATAATGTTGTATCGAGTACACCTGTGCGGAATTCAAACTCATAAATTTAGTGGCAATAGGCACTGATTGCACAGGTAGTTGTAAATTCAACTACCAAACGATCACAACCCCTTGTTGATTAGCAGTACATTGTAGTAACAAACTGCTAATCCAAATAAAATCGTTGGTTGATTGATTGATTGATTTTTGGTGCTTAGCGTCACTTTCAGCAATATTTCAGCTACAGTGCTCCCTCGTTAAACCGCCACCTTCTGTGCAGTCGGTAGTTTGGCGGTATAACGAGTTTGGCGATAAACTGAGGGACATTGAAAACCGGAAGTTATGTGATCATATGAAAAGATAAACTTTCAACTCGACGGACATGCATTTTGCACTTGTACAAATACATAAGTATAAATAATACATGTTTAATTAAAAAATAAATTAGAATAATTATATTCACATCGGAAATGTCCTGTACAGTTTGCAGATCTTTGTCAATGTTGACAAATTCTTGAACCGTCATTTGTAGCTCGGGACATCAAGGTTATTATAAACACGTGACAGCAACAGTTCATCTTCATTTGAGGGGTTATTGGAAGATCCCATTTAATTGTCAAATTATCGGCAATTTGTTGTTATGTTAATTTTGGATTTTCCTTTGCATAACTTATAATTGCACGTTTTTGTTTGTCGTCTAATTAATTACGCTTTCGCTTCAAGCACAACATTTTTATGACAACTAATTAAATTACAAATTTTACTCAGGATTAAAAGTACAAATGTAATCACTAGAAAAGTAAATACAGGTAATTATTCTAATCAAAACAACTGATCACCTGTTCCGACCCTCAACTATGAGATCAATGACCGTGTCCGATGACCAGTTTTGACATTCCATAATTACCGATCAATACACAGCTGTCAAAAGGTAGTTGTGGGCGGTACTAACGGGGGAATTTAAAGTGGTTTTACGACTTTTGTGTCTGAAAACCTGTGGCGGATGGCGGTAGCTGAGTTTGGCAGTATAACGGGGTATTTTTAACGGGGGAAATCGAGACAGACGAGGTTGGCGATAAAACGGGGGGGGGGGGGGGGGGGGGGGGGCGATAGACCGAGGGAGCACTGTATATCATGGCAACCAGTTTTAGTGGTGGAAGAAGCCGGAGAGAACCACCGCCCATGGGCAAGCAACTGGTAAACTTTATCACTTGTGGCTGCGAGTCAAGTGCACCCTTTTTTGTAATTTATCACCACTGATGTTGTGAGTTCAAATCTTGATCAGGGCGAGGTGTACAACATTATGTGATAAAGTTTGTCAGCGAGTTGCAACAGGTCAATGGTTTTCTCTAGGCACTCTAGTTTCCTCCATCAATAAAACTAACCGCTATGATATAACTGAAATATTGTTGAAAGTGGCATTAAACACTATAACCCCCCCCCCCCCCCCTTCCTTGTAAAGCACATTGCCTTGCATCATCATCATGTAACAATATTGAAAATCCTCAATATTTCATAGAATTCAATAAAACTTTTACTGTATTCGCCCTCATAACTAACTAATGTACATCTAATTTATCTTGCTTGATATTAACTGTTTTAAGTTTCCACATGCCATTACTTGTCAATAGGGAACAAGAGATAAAAATCTTGAATGACACATATTTTTTCTTGTATCTGGTGGCAAGATGAGCTAACATTGTACACTTACTTGCAGACAACACAAGAAATACCCAAACCAAAAGCAAACTCATCGGCATCCATGTCTTCTTCCTTTGTTTTCTTTTCATGTTTTGGTTTTTCCTTTTCCACACTGGGTTCTTCTTTTATTCTAACATCATGAGAAGGACTACGTCCAGACTGTGGAGACTCTTTTTTAGGCCTTGACAGTGTTGGTAAAGAATCAGGTTGAAGTAGGTCTTTTTTTGGTTTATTGACAGGTGGTGGGTTATCACGACGAGGTTTCTTCTCTGGGATAACATCCTCATCTGGATCTCTATGTTCTTTCTTTATCTAAAATTACAACAACAACAAAAATCATTAAATATGCTCCATAATTTATTAAATTTGAATTATCTTCCTTCACTGTTTTGTCCAAAATTTTTATATGTAAATATTTGTTTTGTGAAATGTTTTGAAAGAATGTATTTCCACATATTTTGTTTGCAAGTGAACCACTTCAATGACATTATGGCACTAGTGCTCGCAGCAATTGTGGTTTATTGTGAGTTCAATCCAAAGTCTGGGAAATCCATTGAATATAAAATTGATATTTGTTACTTATCTGCTAAGTACACATCATCATGAGTAAAAGCAAAAAATGGTTGGTTTAGAGTCAGGATAACGTGCCCAAGTGGTACAGTAACATGTCTACCTGCAGACTATTTAATGACAATTTATATTGGATGACTGTGATTCCATTAAAAGCAATTTTTATGCTTATTGCTTCATCACAAAAAGAAATTACAATATCAAGTCAGTAAACAAACAGAAATTACAATATCAAGTCAGTAAACAAACAGAAATTACAATATCAAGTCAGTAAACAAACAGAAATTACAATATCAAGTCAGTAAACCTACAGAAATTACAATATCAAGTCAGTAAACAAACAGTATCAATAAACTAAAGACACTGAGGGCTGAGCCTGTGTCACTCACCTTTCATTCTGCTTTGAGGAAACTTAATACAGAACCTTCCATAGACGTTTCCTACCAAATTTCGGTTCATTTGACAACTCAGTTTCAGAGGAGAAGATTTTTTAGAAATCGACCAACTTGAAACAAGAATTGCCTATGGCAGCCATGTTTGCTAACGGATCGGGACTAAATAAGCAATTTTTATAGAGGACATTCCATAGATGCTTCCTACCAAGTTTCTGTTCATTTGGCTAAGCGGTTTCTGAGGAGAATATTTGTTTAAAAATCGACCAACCTTAAACAAGAATTGCCTATAGCAGCCATGTTTGTTAACGGATCAAAACGAAATGAGCAACCTTTATAGAGGACCTGCCATACATGCTTCCTACCAAGTTTTGGTTCATTTAGCCAGTCGATTTCAGAGAAGATTTTTTTTAGAAATTGGCCAATCAGAAACAAGAATTGCCTATGGCAGCCATATTTGTATATGGATCGGGTCGAAATGAGTAATCTTTATAGAGGACTTTCCATGCATGCTTCCTACCAAGTTTCGGTTCATTTAGCCAAGTGATTACCGAGGAGACAATTTTTTTAGAAATCGTCCAATCAGAAACAAGAATTGCCTATGGTGGCCATGTTTGTTAACGGATCGGAACTAAATGAGTAATTTCTATAGAGGACCTTCCAAGGATGCTTCCTACCCAATTTCGGTTCATTTGGTAAAGCGGTTTCAAAGGAAAAGATTTTTTTAGAAATCAACCAATCAGAAATAAGAATTGCCTGTGGTGGCCATGTTTGTTAATAGATCATGACAAAATGTGCAAACTTTATAGAGGACCTACCATAGATGCTTCATACCAAGTTTCAGTTCATTTGGCCAAGGGGTTTCAGAGGAGAAGATTAAAATGTGAAAAGTTAATGGACGACACACGACGGATGCCAAAAGCTCACATTGCCTTTGGCAAGGTGAGCTAAAAATGATAAGTGTGTAAATGAAACCGAATCAGAGTGATTTTTGAACAAACAATATCAAAATTACCAGATTCTAATCCAATAGAATTGCTTATTCAAACTCACTATGCAATAACTATTTATATTAACTATTTGCAGGTACATGGACAGGGATAAATTAATCCAACCTTATCTATAGTTCTTTTCTCTGCTTCTCTTTTCTTTTCTCTATCACTTTCTGACTTGTGGGACTTCTGTCGTTCTAAGTCTGCTTTATGTAAAGACTTACTGGTACTAGACTTTATTTCACTGGAAGAAGTCTGAAGAAGATAAGTAAACTTCTTTAATTTTGCCATGGATTAAATTATCGTGAAAGTTGTGCAGGTACATCTGTGTATATAATATACCGGTAACATCATACATGTCTTCACCTATAGTTGGCATATTGTACTTGTTTATTAATCAATCACTAAGAAAGGTTCTATGATAAAAACAAAAAGAATTAAAGTTCTATACCCCAATACCAGCATTCTGATATTTTACAATTTAACTTTTCTTATATTCTAATTCAATGTTTTTTGCTATCTTCTGATACCGGTACAACAACACATGAAGTGTGAACACCAGTATATTATCTTCTAATACTGGCACAACAACATATGAAGTGTGAACACCAGTATATTATCTTCTAATACTGGCACAACAACATATGAAGTGTGAACACCAGTATATTATCTTCTAATACTGGTACAACATATGAAGTGTGAACACCAGTATATTATCTTCTAATACTGGCACAACAACATATGAAGTGTGAACACCAACATATTATCTTCTAATACTGGTACAACATATGAAGTGTGAACACCAGTATATTATCTTCTTATACTGGCACAACAACATATGAAATGTGAACACCAGCATATTATCTTCTAATACTGGCACAACAACATATGAAGTGTGAACACCAGTATATTATCTTCTAATACTGGCACAACAACATATGAAGTGTGAACACCAGCATATTATCTTCTAATACTGGTACAACAACACATGAAGTGTGAACACCAGTATATTATCTTCTAATACTGGTACAACATATGAAGTGTGAACACCAGTATATTATCTTCTAATACTGGCACAACAACATATGATGTGTGAACACCAGCATATTATCTTCTAATACTGGTACCACATATGAAGTGTGAACACCAGTATATTATCTTCTAATACTGGTACAACAACACATGAAGTGTGAACACCAGTATGTTATCGTCTAATACTGGCACAACAACATATGATGTGTGAACACCAGCATATTATCTTCTAATACTGGTACCACATATGAAGTGTGAACACCAGTATATTATCTTCTAATACTGGTACAACAACACATGAAGTGTGAACACCAGTATATTATCTTCTAATACTGGTACAACATATGAAGTGTGAACACCAGTATAGTATCTTCTAATACTGGCACAACAACATATGAAGTGTGAACACCAGTATATTATCTTCTAATACTGGTACAATATATGAAGTGTGAACACCAGTATATTATCTTCTAATACTGGCACAACAACATATGAAGTGTGAACACCAGCATATTATCTTCTAATACTAGCACAACAACATATGAAGTGTGAACACCAGTATATTATCTTCCATATGAAGTGTGAACACCAGTATATTATCTTCCATATGAAGTGTGAACACCAGTATAGTATCTTCTAATACTGGCACAACAACATATGAAGTGTGAACACCAGTATATTATCTTCTAATACTGGTACAATATATGAAGTGTGAACACCAGTATATTATCTTCTAATACTGGCACAACAACATATGAAGTGTGAACACCAGCATATTATCTTCTAATACTAGCACAACATATGAAGTGTGAACACCAGTATATTATCTTCTAATACTGGTACAACAACATATGAAGTGTGAACACCAGTATATTATCTTCTAATACTAGTACAACATATGAAGTGTGAACACCAGTATATTATCTTCTAATACTAGTACAACATATGAAGTGTGAACACCAGTATATTATCTTCTATTACTAGCACAACAACATATGAAGTGTGAACACCAGCATATTATCTTCTAATACTAGTACAACATATGAAGTGTGAACACCAGTATATGAGTTATTCTTAAAAATGATCATTAAATCATATCCGAAATAAATAGTAAAACTTTGCGGTGTTGAAGTTGAAAGAAATAATTTTGCTTCGAAGTATCCAAGTGTTTGTGTTATCCACGATAAATTAAGCTGAAAGCTACAATGAACACAAAATGTTTATTTCTAGTTATCCAAGGAAACGACTCATCCTGGTTTGAGATAACAAGTTAGCACTGTAATTGGTACAGAATTGTAATTAAGGGTTATGATGCTTAACGCCACTTTCAACAATATTTCAGTTATATCGTGGTGGTCAGTTTCATTGGTGGAGAAAACCAGAATACCCGGAGAAAACCCACTGACCTGTCGAAAGTCACTGACAAACTTTATCTCATAATATTGTATCGAGTACAACTTGCCATGAGTGAGAATAGAACTCACAACTTTAGTGATGATAGGCACTGATTGCATAGGTAGTTGTAAATCCAATTACCATACAATCACAACCACGACTGTTCCCAAATTGCAGTTTATGATTCTCACACTAGAAACTGTTCAAAATGAACGAACATGTTTATGTTATCATTTAAAATTAAACATACAATTTCCAAATAAAATGTTAATCTAGTATAGGAGTTTTGGGTAGAACCCATTATGTAGGGTTGTCAATATAATTGTAATAATGTTTAGCAGTAATTTGAGCATTTTTCCTTTGATCTTGACGAGTCATATTTTCAGACTCAACAAACTCTGATACTGGAAATTATCGGGTCAGTGGGACATTAAAAATACTATGACATTACTGATAAAAACAATAACGTCCGATTTGAAGGTCACGACATTTTCACCAATATAACAACGAGTCTGAAAGATTTGTTCTAATAATGAATGAACGTCTTCCCAAACTTATTTAAATAAGTAGAATATAAGTACATATTGAAACATCATTGTGAAGTGTACAGTTTCAAATCATGTTGACTTCTAACTTTCACATCAACACATTTTTATTCCATTCAGCAACATACAAGAACAATGTGTATTTCATATCTATTACTATAACAACAAATTTCATTTCTATTGCTATAACAACAATGCTTAACAATAATATGTGACAAATGATATTCTAAATGTTGGGAAATTTCATATTTTGCCTTAAAATTGTGAAGTGTGCTCTGATCTTTCAAAATTCTAGTGGCCAATTTGGCTAAAAAAATTGTCAATGGGAATACTTACATGTACATGTACCTCTCTCCAAAATTGTTCTTCAGGGTAAAAAAATGTGTGTAGTATACATACCAAAAATGGTAATCATTGGGGTCTTCATGGTCGTGACCATTGGTATTTCAAGTTATACTTACCAGTGTCACGTAGGTTTGTGAAGTTGACTCCCACTCAATGCAATCTGATTAAAATTATATGTTTGTTGCATCTTTTAGAAAAAAAAATTGAAAACACAATATTATATAACAACATCCCTTTTGGAGTCATGTCAGGAAACCTTTCATTTATTTTGACCATCAAATCATATACAAGACAGTTAAATATATAATAGCTATTGGAATGTACTCAGTTTTACAAAGTAGGCTCAGTCATCGACTTTAGCAGAGGTCCGGTGGCCCACGGCCAGTGAAAATTGATTCGGACCAGTGACTTTTGCCAATTTTTTTCAGTAGAATCTATATACATTTTTGTAAATATTATAATTTTGAAGTTTTTGGGCCAGTAAATTCGAAAGTCTAATTTCGAAGACTGTAGGCTCATCAGTGATTGGTCAGTTGAAAATATAAGCCCTGACATGACTCCAAAACAGGATTTTGTTGGATGTTAGTTCATCTCCAGAATAATTTTTTTTTAAAGATACAGCAAACACCTTATTTTATTTAAATTGTACTCATCAAATCTTACATTATAAAGTTTTATCAGCGATTTATGAATGGTCTGTGTTTTTCTTTGTGAGCTCTGATTTCCTCCTACCCAGAAATTCTCAGTCATCGACTTTAGCAGAGGTCCGGTGGCCCACGGCCAGTGAAAATTGATTCGGACCAGTGACTTTTGCCAATTTTTTTCAGTAGAATCTATATACATTTTTGTAAATATTATAATTTTGAAGTTTTTGGGCCAGTAAATTCGAAAGTCTAATTTCGAAGACTGTAGGCTCATCAGTGATTGGTCAGTTGAAAATATAATCCCTGACATGACTCCAAAACAGGATTTTGTTGGATGTTAGTTCATCTCCAGAATTATTTTTTTTTAAAGATACAGCAAACACCTTATTTTATTTAAAATGTACTCATCAAATCTTACATTATAAAGTTTTATCAGCGATTTATGAATGGTCTGTGTTTTTCTTTGTGAGCTCTGATTTCCTCCTACCCTGAAATTTTATTTAAATTCACATCTGTTTAAATAAGTTTTAATTATTTTTGCTTTACTTTTTGTCTTTTCTTCTCAGAGATAACATCATCTAAGAGTTTCTTTAACTGAGCTCCTGAATCTTTTGTTTTAGAATGGAGTAATCTGTGAGCTTTGATGAATAACGTATCTAATTCTACCACAGCCATTTTTCCAATCTGAAGAAAAAAATCATGTCTGAGAGATATTTAATAGATCAATTAGTGCCACAATTATAATTTTAATGATATTGTTTAAGCATCTATTTATACATCATATGGTAATGAAAAATAAATTACTGTAATACAAAATTTGCACAATCCTTATTTTACTCTAAACTTATACGTTTTTATGAAGGAGTTCTTTTCCTTACTGTGGGCAAGATATTACTGTTATAGACTACTATTGCAATCTAATAAACTTTATGAGGCAAAACAATTCATCAACTGTAATGAGAATGCAAACATCTACTCTTCGGCCATATGGAATTTCCTGACACTGAATATATGGTATTGGGTCACACTGTGTAACTTATTATACATCTCCCTCAGCCTTATTACTCCAAGACTAGTATAAGACCCATTTGACATTACTCTGTTGTTACTGTTGTTACTGTCATTATGATTCAAAAGGTCATGTCTGCTACCGAAATCGACAACAGGGGAATTCGCAGGTTAAAAACAAAACTCTACGACAAACGTGATGACTTCCCTTTTCCAATAGTCAACTTCCCTTTCATCAGTAGCATTATTCCAAGAACACCATCGTATGGAGTTTACATTTCACAACTCATAAGCAGTCAATGACTTTTGGATTTGGATCTTACAAGCTATTCGGTACAGTACCGGTGAGAACGTCACTGACCCGAATGCAAATGCACCGGCCCGAAAGAAATATGACCATTTATATGAATTATAAGAAACTAAACGTAATAAAGAAACATCACAATAAAATTAATATGGTGTTTATTCTCTGGAATAAAAAACTATAAGTCTTTCTGTCGCAATGTCATCCATTTTGTTCTCCTCATCCCTATCATTCCATTCAGCTTTGTCAAAATACTTTAAAAAGTTAGCCATTCAAAGCCAAAGGTTATTTGTTTACATGAAGCTATGAAGTCTAGCATTTGACCGGACAGATCAGCATGTGCATAGCTCAGTCATTTTGTAGTTTTCTTTGTTAGAAATAAACACCTACATAATTTCATTTTTAGTGTTCGTTGTTATATTACAATACGATGTATATCATTTGTACATGTAGATATAATTTTCTTGACAGCATTATGATTTATGATTTGTACGTAGCATCCTGGAATATCTTGTTCCTGGGACAAAAATGTGTTAGTTAACCGCATGAAAACGAAGTGGAGCTATGCTGCACACCTTCTGCATTCAATATTGATGGTTCCAGTTAATTTTCATTTGCATAATTGGTGTGGTTATTTTTATATAGGGAATACCACGTATCTTAGGCACAATACTGATCACTCCGTATGTCAATGCGAGAAATTATCAAAATGTGAAAAAAAAAGATACTCCACAAGATAGTCTGACTTTGTGGACTTAAAATTTCCACTGGCCATCTGAAAACCACTAATTTCCAATACTACATAGAATGCAGTACTTCGTGGGTTCGAGCCCTGATCAGGTAAAACCAAAGACTATTAAGTTGGTATTTGTTGCTTCTCTGCTAAGCACACAGCATTAAGGAGAAAGAGCAAAAACTAGTTGGCTCGGATTCAGGCTAATGTGTCAGAGTGGGGTGACATGTGGGGTGACATGTCTATCCGCATGTCTATGTCGCTACAAAAAATTATATGGTTGTCATCACGATCTGGTTGACCATTACAAAATATCCATATCTCAAATTTACAATTTATCTTTTTCTTTTTACGTATTATTTTATTCTTTCCTCTATCACAGACAAAACTTTTAACGGACTTGACAGTTTCTGACCCCTTACGGGAAGATCATAAATATCTCTGCTTGCAAGGATTCTTGAAAAGAAATAACTATTATTGGCAAGACTTGTAGACTAGTTCTATTAAAATATTTTAATGTATTACTTGATCGCTATGACTTCATGTTGGTTTTCACACATGTTTATATTTGAGTAGTACGTCAGACTTCCTGTGAATGAAAGTATTAGTTTCGGACCTGTTTCTGATTGGCACATCATTGCATGTTTAATTAATGAAACAGCACATACTTGTCAGGTTGACTATCTCTATCATAATATCTCAAGAGTTTTTAACAATCAAAAACATTAAAAAGTCAAAACAAATAAATGAACATACATGACATTGGACTGGAGCTCAATATAACTTATAATAAGATAGTAAAAATTGTATTTTGGAAAAGACCTATACTTTGAAAATGGTCTGCAGCTGATATTTATTGTACATTTTATGTAAACATTCCCTAATGACATGACACAGGTGATCTGTTCACATGAAATTAATACACACAATGACTGGTTCAAAACACATGCCAGTCCGAAACTAATACTAATATAAGTAATACAATACAGTGGTAATCTCAACTCAACAAGAATACCACGACGAGTGTCTTGTAAGAAGCAGAAACTGCTTACCCTTCACAAGCACCTAGGTTTCCCTGCTTTCGAGACGTTTCGGCCTTAGTACGTTTCGGCCACAAACCATTTCGGCCATAGTTTATATTTAATAAGTATGGATGAAGAAACTGAGTGTCGTAGTCTGTACTTTAGTATGGATTATTAGGGGATTTTTTTTAATTAATCATGGTAATACACATCACAGTGATACATATACGCATTATATATTCATTGATTGGCGTCGAGATGACTGACCATTTATCGCTGCAATTGGGAAAAGAAAAGAAGAACAATGATAATATTTGCTAAAATATATCGTTTTAAATAAAGAAAAATTGTAATAGAGTACAGAAAATGATGATTAATTCCAGATTTTCATATAGGTAACACTCAAAACCAAGGACGTATATAAAGTCAAAACTAAGTAAATCGTAGATTATGACGATCTTTTCTTCGTGTCGATCTGCAAATGGCAGCGATTGGGAAAAGAAGAACAATGATAATATTTGTTAAATAATTTTTTTTTTAAATAAAGTACTGAAAATGGTTATTAAATCTAGATTTATAAGACTTAAAACTATGTAAAACGTAGATTTTGTTTTCTTCTCTTCATGTGGACCTGCACATCGCCGCAATTGGGAAAAGAAGAATAGTGATAATATTTGCTAAAATATATCGTTTTTCTCAATTTTTTATTTATTTTTGTATTCAATATGATTATTAATGCATAATATTGTTATAAATAACACATAAAACAACATAAATAAAACAATGGCCGAAACGTCTTTATAAAGTATGGCCGAAAGGGCGAAACGTCCTGTGTCTCTGGATTACTCATTCTCGATTGCCCCTTCTGTTTTCTCTATCGTTTATTAACCCATGTACAACTCAGCTCCTCTTCGGGACGTTTCGATACATATCACTTTCACGAAAACAATTGTCATCATTGTGTTAGCGACTAAATCTTACTTACCTGTTACTAGACTCTAGTACTGTCGAAGATGAAACTAGGGAATTATATGATGGGGGAAGGAAACGCGATATACGATCTGCGGAAGATTGCCATTCGAGGTTTTTCGCAAATTTTCAATGTGAAGTAATTTTTGAACAGTGTATGCTTAATCTTGACAACAGGTGACCATGTCTAGCGACGGGAACGATACCAGTTTGAAACGATTTCCACGGGCACTATACTTGTGCAATAGATTTTCCCGCGTTATTTCAATATAATTTTGGCAACATTTACCTGCATTAAAATAGACGACGCCTAATATTGATAATGAATTAAACGACGATCTACAAAACATACACATAAAACTAAAGATCAAGTAACACGAACCCCACGAAAAACCACTAAATCCATCAATCCCTGAAGATATATAAAAACAGTGGTTTCTTTTATTCAGCGGTCATTAAAACTGAGGAAATGAGATATCCATATAGATTTTATATATAATTATACAATACATTTATTTGATTGTCTTTTTGTTTGTTTGTAATTTGTATGGCTTTAATCCAATTGAATTATTGCTTAGCAAATAAATACATTTCTCAACGCGCCTCAGTTTGAAGATAGAGTTACTTCCCTTTACTTGATTCCTGGTTGTTAACGTCACAACTTGACAACGTCACAACGCTGTAATGGCTGCGAGAATGCACAACGTAAATTGTTCATCTGCAAGACATTTTGAAGCATTTGCCGATATTCCACAAGAATTGGCATGTAAAATAGTGGCGTATAGGAAGATACGGAAACGTATTTTCCACATTGATGAGCTATACAGAATTGGAGGAATTTCCCGTAAGTATTTTAGACGATTGGCTTCAGTTTTCTATGTACCAAACCAAGTTGTTCCCAGAATAGGTGCACAACTTCCATACAGTAATGCATTATCTACTGTTACTGTCGAACAAAAACATCAAAATAGAAATGCTAACTTGAAGAAAAGAAAGATGAAGATTAAGAAAAGCGAGAATCAAAGAAAAATCGAGAGCAGAGATCGTAAAAGGGAGTTGAAAAGAGAAGGTATCTCACAGTACAAACCATTGGCATTGGGTACAAAGTGTAACCTCAGTAGTACTAATCTGAAGAGACTAAACACTCATATCAAACTGGCTGAGAATTTAGGAAAGAAAGTTCAAAAGAAAGAAGGCAAAATAGTAAAATATAGGATTGCAAAAAGACGAAAAACAACAGAAATCGAACAGAACAGTGTTCAATCTTCAGAGTCGACACCATCAACTCAGCGAGCAAATATCAATGAAGCTTCAGAAAGGGCAGCTATTCCCAAATTAGAAGGTGGTAATAAAGATATGGAAGAAGACAATATTCATGTAGATATGGAAGAAGTTCTTACATACAGAAAAAGACCATATCGTTGTGTAAAAAGACCAAAAACAACAGATACAGAAAATAGCTGTGATTCTTCAGAATCGATAACATCACTGGCATCAGCTATAGTTCAGCGAGCAAATACCAATGAAAGGGTAGCCAGGTTGTCGGCAACTATTCCCAAATTAGAAGGTGATAATAGAGATATGGAAGAAGACAATATTCATGTAGATATGGAAGAAGACAATATAGATATGGAAGGAGTTCTTGCATACAGAAAAAGACCAGAAACAACAGATACAGAAAATAGAAGTTATTCTTTAGAATCGATACCATCACTGGCATCAGCTATAGTTCAGCGAGCAAATATCAATGAAGGGGTAGACAGGTTGTTGGCAAATATACCCAAATTAGAAGGTGATAATAAAGATATGGAAGAAAACAATGTAGAAATGGAAGAAGACAATATTCATACCTACAGAAAAAGACAATTTCTGTGTGTAAACAGACCAGAAACAACAGATACCAAGAAGAGAAGTGAATCTTCAGAGTCGGCACCATCAACTCGGCTATTAAACATCAATGAAAGGGTAGCCAGGTTGTTGGCAGCTGTTCCCAAACTAGAAGACAATATAGATATGGAAGAAGATAATATTCCTACATGCAGTAAAAGGGCAAAATATAGTAGTGATTCTTCAGAATATAGTATTGATTCTTCACAACATAGTAGTGATTCTTCACAACATAGTAGTGATTCTTCACAGCATAGTAGTGATTCTTCAGAATATAGAAATAATTCTTCAAAATATAGTAGTAATTCTTCAGAATATAGTAGTAATTCTTCAGAATATAGTAGTGATTCTTTAGTATATAGTAGTAATTCTTCAGAATATAGCAGTGATTCTTCAGAATCAATACCATCGGTTGTAGTTCAACGAGGAAATATCAATGAAAGGGTAGCCAGGTTGTTGGCAGCTATTCCCAAATTAGAAGGTGATAATAAAGATATGGAAGAAGACAATATTCATGTAGATATAGAAGAAGACAATATAGATATGGAAGGAGTTCTTGCATACAGAAAAAGACCATATCGTGTAAAAAGACCAAAAACAACAGATACAGAAAATAGCTGTGATTCTTCAGAATCGATAACATCACTGGCATCAGCTATAATTCAGCCAGCAAAAACCAATGAAAGGGTAGCCAGGTTGTCGGCAGATATTCCCAAATTAGAAGGTGGTAATAAAGATATGGAAGAAGACAATATTCATGTAGATATGGAAGAAGACAATATAGATATGGAAGAAGTTCTTACATACAGAAAAAGACCATATCGTTGTGTAAAAAGACCAGAAACAACAGATACAGAAAATAGCAGTGAATCTTCAGAATCGATAACATCACTGGCATCAGCTATAGTTCAGCGAGCTAATATCAATGAGGGGGTAGCCATGTTGTCGGCAACTATTCCCAAATTAGAAGGTGATAGTAAAGATATGGAAGAAGACAATATAGATATGGAAGAAGTTCTTACATACAGAAAAAGACCATATCGTTGTGTAAAAAGACCAGAAACAACAGATACAGAAAATAGCAGTGAATCTTCAGAATCGATAACATCATTGGCATCAGCTATAGTTCAGCCAGCAAATATCAATGAGGGGGTAGCCAGGTTGTCGGCAACTATTCCCAAATTAGATGGTGATAATAAAGATATGGAAGAAGACAATATAGATATGGAAGAAGTTCTTACATACAGAAAAAGACCATATCGTTGTGTAAAAAGACCAGAAACAACAGATACAGAAAATAGCAGTGAATCTTCAGAATCGATAACATCACTGGCATCAGCTATAGTTCAGCCAGCAAATATCAATGAGGGGGTAGACAGGTTGTTGGCAAATATACCCAAATTAGAAGGTGATAATATAGATCTGGAAGAAAACAATGTAGAAATGGAAGAAGACAATATAGATATGGAAGAAGATAATATTCCTACATGCAGTAAAAGGCCAAAATATAGTATTGATTCTTCAGAATATAGTATTGATTCTTCACAACATAGTAGTGATTCTTCACAACATAGTAGTGATTCTTCAGAATATAGTAATAATTCTTCAAAATATAGTAGTAATTCTTTAGTATATAGTAGTAATTCTTCAGAATATAGTAGTGATTCTTTAGTATATAGTAGTAATTCTTCAGAATATAGTAGTAATTCTTTAGTATATAGCAGTGATTCTTCAGAATCAATACCATCGGTTGTAGTTCAACGAGGAAATATCAATGAAAGGGTAGCCAGGTTGTTAGCAACTGTACACACATTAGAAGGTGACAATATGGAAATGGAAGAAGACAATAGTTTAACAAACAGAAAAAGAAAATATCAGTCTGACTCTGTAAAAAGACAAGAAACAACAGGTACTGATCAGAGAAGTAAACATTCAGTTTCGATACCAGCAAGTGTAATTGAGCAAGAATATAATGACGCTATGAAAAGGGTAGCCAGGTGGATACTGACTATACCTAACTTCGAAAGTGACACCTATATGGAAATGGAAGAAGACACTATTGAAATGGAAAAAGAGAACATTAGACCAGGACATGTGTACATATAGTTGTTATACCCACATTCCAAGGTGACCATACGATATAGAAATGGGCAAGAAGATAATATTGCAGGACACGAGAACATGTGTACATATTTATGCAAGAACTGAGTAAGATAGGAACCATTCGGACATTCCATTGGAGATTTATGTGATTATAAAATAATACTATATACAGTACTTGTAATAAATTAATTTTGCATTTATTAATTTCTGTCTTCTGTCTTTATTATTGACCGATGGAGTAGAAATGGGCAAGAAGATAATATTGCTGGATAATTCTTTAAAAAAAAGTTCGATCAAATTGCAATAACAATATGCGAAGGTGTATGTGTGATTAGCAAGCAAGCAAAATTTCCATATAAAATGTAGGAGCAGTTGTGAGTAAAAATATTATCATGAATTATTCTATGTGAAAAGGGACGATAACTTCTTCAAAAAATGCCGCAATGATATGCGAACCTTCATATATGGCAACCCATCTTCGCTAGCCAAGGATTACGATCCGCTATACTCATCTTCACCTTTGTCATCGTTAGACGGATTTTTGAGGTCACACGTGACAATTTGTATGTAATGCAGCTAGTGGTAGCTGCAACCAATCAGAACGCGCTTTACAAAAAGCACATGTTCTGTAGGAAAAATGTCAACAAAATAAAAATGCGTGTACATATAAAATAATGTTGTAAGTTTGAAATAAAAGCACTAGCTTACCACTCAATAACAGTATGAGCCTCGTCAAATCTTCGGCCATATTATAATCTCGAGTCTATTTTCAGGGCATTCAAACGAAAGGAAATGAAAGCCTCGCGTCGATTGGCTGAAAATGATATCATTACAAGGGGCGTAACTGTCAAAATCCAGCAGGTGGCAGTGCGCGGGAATTACGAAAATCCAACTAACGATGCCAAGGGTGAAGATGAGTAGAGCGGATCGTAACCCTTGGCTAGCGAAGATGATGGCAACCACACAATTCCCATTTAAATTGTAGAAAGTTTAGTTATAAATAAAGAGCTACATGTATGAAGACAGTAAATACACCGTGTACAAGAAAACATTAGGGGGGGGGGGGGGGGTTGTAAACCAAATGGTGTACGTTTTTTAGCTCACCTGTGTGAGCTATTGTCATCACTTGGCGTCCGTCTGTAAACGTTTTCAAAAATCTTCTCCTCTGAAACCACTGGGCCAATACAAACCAAACTTGGCCTGAATCATCCTTAAGGTGTTCCCTTTAAAAGCTATGTCCGATAGCCACGTCCTTCATCCAAGATGGGCGCCGTTACAAAAATTAGAAATTTCTTCAAATGGCCAAAACGGCTCTATTTTAAGCCAGAATGTGCCCCAATTTGAACTGTATAAGCATAATGATGAGCTTTTTAACATATATTACGGGATTTTTTATGAACTTTGAACTTTTGCCGATTTTGACCGATTATGTAAATTAGAAAAAAGGGGGGATGAGAGTAAAAAAAAATCTTCTCCTCTGAAACTACTGACCCAATATCAACCAAACTTTGCTGAAATGATTCTTGGGTGGTCCCCTTCCAAAATTGTATCCGGTATTTCAGACCTCCGACCAAGATGGCCACCACAGCCGAACTTAATTTAACATACATGTAGGACCCTATGGGAAATTCCTATACAAATCTTCTTGTCTGAAACCATTTACTCAATAAGAACTAAATTTTGATGAAATAATCATTGGATGGTTCTCTTCCAAAAATGTGTCCGGCGGTTCGGCCCTTCGACCAAGATGGCCCCTACAGCCGAACTTAGCTTAACATAGGACCCTATGGGAAATTCACATAAAAATCTTCTGGTCTGGAACCAGTTGCTCAATTTCTGAATTGGAACCAAACTTTGATAAAATAGTCATTGGATGGTCCTCTTCCAAAATTGTGTCTGGTGGTCCCGCCCTCTGACCAAGATGGCTGCACAGCTTAAATTAGTTTGACATAGGACCCTATGGGAAATTCACATAAAAACCATCTCGTCTGGAACCAGTAGCTCAATTAGAACCAAACTTTGATGGAATAGTCATTGGATGGTCCTCATCCAAAATTGTGTCCGGCAGTCGGACTCTCCCACCAAGATGGCCGTCACAGTGCAGTTGCGTTGTTATTGAAAGCAGCTTTGATCCAGGTGAGCGATTACAGGCTCCTGGGAGCCTCTGGTTTTAGGTTGTTTTTACCAGTCGCAGAAAGAAAAGTGAGTATGAACTATAAATAAAACGTAGAAAGGGACAATGTTATATACCACGGAACTCAGCAGAAAATGGGCTTTCATTTGGTATTTTTCTGGGTTCTCTGGAGCATCCTGCGGGGGGCTGTTCGAATATATCGATGCATAGACGATAAAAGAAGAAGTTTATGATTATGTGGGGATTTCACTATAATTTGTGTTCTGTCAGGTTAGGGTAGGTATCACATTTGACAGAAATTGATGATAATTTCGACTCGACCCCCCAAAATGAGAAAATATGAGCAAACTATCGAAGTGTTTGCAAAACCAGGATGCTCCAGAGAACCCAGAAAAATACCAAATGAAAGCCCATTTTCTGCTGAGTTCCGTGGTATATAACATTGTCCCTTTCTACGTTTTATTTATAGTTCATACTCTTTTCTTTCTGCGACTGGTAAAAACAACCTAAAAAACGTACACCCCTTGGTTTACAAACCCCCCCCCCTAATGTTTGCTTGTACACGGTGAAATACAAAAGTTATAAATAAAGAGCTCATGAAGACAGTAAATACAAGAGTTATAAATAAAGAGCTATGAAGACCGTAAATACAAGAGTTATAAATAAAGAGCTATGAAGACAGTAAATACAAGAGTTATAAATAAAGAGCTATGAAGACCGTAAATACAAGAGTTATAAATAAAGAGCTATGAAGACAGTAAATACAAGAGTTATAAATAAAGAGCTATGAAGACCGTAAATACAAGAGTTATAAATAAAGAGCTATGAAGACAGTAAATACAAGAATTATAAATAGAGCTATGAAGACAGTAAATACAAGAGTTATAAATAAAGAGCTATGAAGACAGTAAATACAAGAGCTATCAATAAAGAGCTATGAAAACAGTAAATACAAGAGTTATAAATAAAGAGCTATGAAGACAGTAAATACAAGAGTTATAAATAGAGATATGAAGACAGTAAATGCAAGAGCTATAAATAAAGAGCTATGATGACAGTAAATACAAGAGCTATGAAAAAAGTTAATACAAGAGTTATAAATAAAGAGCTATGAAGACAGTAAAAAAATACATGTTATTTTTAATTTATTACATTTAATATGATTTGAATAAAGGTAATTAAAATTTATTCATAGATAATATCAGTTAACTTTGTTTTTAATTAATTTGATAAACAAATAAAAATATACAATAATTTAATCTTTTTATCATTTACATGGATATCATAACATTGTAAGTGCAATTTATCTTGAAGATACAATGTGATCATACATGTACTAATAATATGGAAGTGTTTTACCCTCTGTTCATGCTGAGATAACTATCTATCTTGAGAGTTTTTTTTATGTCTAGCAATTGATAAATATACCCTAGGCCAGAAAGTACTGCTTCCTAAACTTATCTATACCCACTGCTTTTTAACATAAACGAAAGTACAATGTGTGCTTTTTTTTAATTTGCTTTCTTTCTCTCAAAATATCAGCAAAATACAATTGTTTTAGAATTCAAATGACAGTATGAAATTTCGTGAATTACAGCAAATTTTGAATAGTCAAAATATATCTTTTATTCTTATAAAAAAAACATAAATTTTTGCTTTTACAAAAATAACTAGAGGTTCAGTGGGCTAAGCCTGTGTCGCTCACCTTTCATTCTGTTTTGAGAAAACTTTATACTGAACCTTCCATAGGTGCTTCCTACCAAATTTCGGTTCATTTGGCTAATCGGTTTCAGAGAAGATTTTTTAGAAATAACCAGAAAAAAGAACTGCCTATGGTGGCCATGTTTGCTAACAGATCGCGACAAAATAAGCAATCGTTAAGAGAGGATCTTCCATAGATGCTTCCTACCAAGTTTTGGTTCATTTGACCAAACAGTTTCATAGGAGAAGATTTTTTAGAAATCGACCAATCAGAAACAAGAATTGCCTGTGGCAGCCATGTTTGTAAACGTATCAGGACGAAATGAGCAATGTTAATAGAGGAACTTCCATAGAAGCTTCCTACCAAGTTTCTGTTCATTTGGCAAAGCGGTTTCAGAGTGGAAGATTTTTTTAGAAATCGACCAATCAGAAACAAGAACTGCCTGTGGTGGCCATGTTTGTTAATGGATCGGGAGAAAATGAGCAATCTTTATAGAGGATCTTTCATAGATGCTTCCTACTAAGCTTCGTTTCATTTGGCCAAGCGGTTACAGAGGAGAAGATTTTTAGAAATGGACCAATCAGAAATAAGAATTGCCTGTGGTGGCCATGTTTGTTAAGGAATCGGGAGGATATGAGCAATTTTTATAGAGGACCGTCCATAGATGCTTCCTACCAAGTTTCGGATCATTTGACCAAGCGGTTACAGAGAAAACTTTTTAGAAATCGACCAATCAGAAACAAGAATTGCCTGTGGCAGACATATTTATTAACGGATCGGGACGAAATATGCAATCTTTATAGAGGACTGCCATAGATGCTTCTTACCAAGTTTCGGATCATTTGGCCAAGCGGTTTCAGAGGAGAAGATTTTTTTTAATCGACCAATCAAAAACAAGAGTTGCCTGAGACGGTCATGTTTGTTAATGAATCGGGACGATATGAGCAATTTTATAGAGGACCTTCAATAGATGCTTCCTACCAAGTATCGGTTCATTTTGCCAAGCGGTTTCAGAGGAGAAGATTTAAAAAAATTGACAAATCAGAAAAAAGAATTGCCTGTGGTGGCCATGTTTGTTAACGGATCGGGACGAAATGTGCAATCTTTATAGAAGACCTTCCATAGATGCTTCCTATAAAGTTTCGGTTCTTTTGGCCATGCGGTTTCAGAGGAGAAGATTAAAAAAAATCAACCGACAATGTATCAAAAACAAGAATTGCCTGTAGCTGCCATGTTTGTTAACGGATCGGGACGAAATGTGCAATATTGATAGAGGACCTTCCATAGATGCTTCCTACCAAGCTTCAGTTCATTTGGCTAGTGGTTTTAGAGGAGAAGATTAAAATGTGAAAAGTTAACAGACGATGGCAAAAGCTCACATTGCCTTTGGCAAGGTGAGCTAAAAAGGAAGTAACTGTAATGTTTTGCTTAAGATGTCAGAATTAAACTTTGATAAAGTTGGACTATAATAAATTCTGTTAATTTTAGTACAAAGAATTGAAGGAACATACAAACAATATTTGGCTTCACAGCAGTCCTTAAGAAATTGTTTTTACATATTTCTCATAGGGTTCAATGTTAAACTATAAGTCCCTCACTGGCAACCATCACAAGAAATGACCCAATAATAATAGGGATTTGGTTCATTTCATGTGATGATTGTTACAAGCCCATGTGCTGGCGACCATATTGGCTGACCAACTGACAACAAAGTAACAAAACTTGGTAACTATTTAGCAAGGATCATTCCAACCATATTTGGTTTTAAATGATTAAGCAATTCTTGAAAAAAGATGTCTGAAATATTACCCAATCAGAACCTTGATGGCTTCTGGCAGCCATGTTTGATCTATCAATTGGCACCAATGTAACAACACTTGGTCAGGGTTGTGTAAAGACCAAGAAGATACTAATATGAACAAATTAACGATGGATGTCAAGTGATAATAAAGGTCACATGACCCTTTGGGTAGGCAAGTTAATACAAGAGGATCAAAATACAACGTATAACAAATTCATGTCCAAGGTAAAAAGTTAGAAAACATAAACGTACCAACAATAAAATAACCCATAAAATATAAAATGATCATTTTTGTTTGAGCATTTTGAGAACTGAAACATGAAATTTTATTAATTATATCACAGTTTTTGTATGAATGTTTCTTATTTGTACAGCTTTCCTTTTTCAACCTTTGATCTGAAGAAACAATTTCTGCTGTATACCAGTACAATACAGGTGATGAGGAAAAGACCAATCTAGTTAATACCTGAAAAAATCATCAAATAAATAGTGTTTAATGTCACTTGTAAAAATATTTCAGTATTTATGTGACGATCAGTTTTATTTGTGGAAGACAAAACCAGTGACAAACCTTTTTTTATTTATTTATAAGATTATTTAAAGTACACCTTAACAAGGGCAGTCTTATGGTCATAAAACTTTTGAGTGTGATTTTTGTATACTACATGTACTAAAAAAACACCCATCAGAACACTATCCAATGTTTAAAGTCAATTATCAAATGACCATTACCATTATGGCATACATGTATGTAAATATAAGATAGACAATGATCATCACCACTCTCCAATATCAAAACAAATCCTATCATAAAAATAATGAATTAAGATAATCAATATTTTAAACATTTTCATTCAATGATTCATAAAATGTACATCTTGCAAAAGGTGGCCCCAGGGTACAAAAATTGCTTCTCTGGCTTCCAGCCTACCACACACAACAACAACGGTAACTATTGGTTATTCATGATGTACCAAACACACAATTTGCAGCAATAGGTTGTTTTGACAGACATGTTGCAAAGCATAATATTTGCACAGGTACTGAAGGACAGGATCACCCCTTTTTTTTCCTCCAAAACTACGAAAAATTGATACAATATTTTTGTAGCTATGAAAAGTAAAAACTAGAGGCTCAGTGGGCTGAGCTTGTATCGCTCACCTTTCATTCTGCTTTGAGGAAACTTTATACAGAACCTTCCATGCTGCTTCCTACCAAGTTTCGGTTCATTTGGCCAAGCGGTTTCAGATAAGAATATTTTTTAGAAATCGACCAATCAGAAACAAGAATTGCCTGTGGTGGCCATGTTTGCTAACGGATCGAAACTTAATTAGCAATCTTTATAGAGGACCTTCCATAGATGCTTCCTACCAAGTTTCGGTTCATTTGGTCAAGCGGTTTCAGAGGAGAAGATTTTTAAAATTTGACCAATCAGAAACAAGAATTGCCTGTGGCGGCTATGTTTGTTAATGGATCAGAACTAAATGAGAATCCTTTATGGAGGACCTTCCAAGAATGCTTCCTACCAAGTTTCGGTTGATTTGGCCAAGCAGTTTCAGAGAAAAAGATTTTTAGAAATCGATCAATCAGAAACAAGAATTGCCTGTGGTGGCCATGTTTGTTAACAGATCGGAACTAACTGAGCAATGTTTATAGAGGACCTTCCATAGATGCTTCCTACCAAGTTTCAGTTCATTTGGCCATGCGGTTTCAGAGGAGAAGATTTTTTAGAAATCAACCAATCAGAAACAAGAATTGCCTGTGGTGGCCATGTTTGTTAACGGATCGCAACGAAATGAGCAATCTTTATAGAGGACCTTCCATAGATGCTTCCTATCAAGTTTCGCTTCATTTGGTCAAGCGGTTTCAGAGGAGAAGATTTTTTTAAATTGGCCAATCAGAAACAAGAATTGCCTGTGGTGGCCATGTTTGTTAACAGATCGGAACTAAATGAACAATTTGTATAGAGGACCTTCCAAGGATGCTTCCTACCAAGTTTCAGCTCATTTGGCCAAGCGGTTTCAGAGGAGAAGATTTGTTAAAATTGGCCAATCAGAAACAAGAATTGCCTGTGGCGGCCATGTTTGTTAACGGATCGGAACTAAATGAGCAATCTATATAGAAGACCTACCATAGATGCTTCCTACCAAGTTTCAGTTCATTTGGCTAAGGAGTTTCAGAGGAGAAGATTAAAATGTGAAAAGTTAACGGAAGACAGACGAAGGACACCAAGTGATGGCAAAAGCTCACATTGCCTTAGGCAAGGTGAGCTAAAAAGGGGGTCTATCCTGTACCTGAGTACATGTGAATTCTTGTACCCTATCCATTATCCCCTCTTTAACTTGTATAAATTAGCCAGAGTTTCGCATAATTATGTATTCTCATTTGCTTAAACTTTTACTGAATGATTTTAAAAGTACAAAATGTATTCTGATCTCAAATCAAAAGACATGGAGGATACCATACCATCTGATGAAGTAGTGTGTGGATGATAGAATCTAGAACATTGTGGTCTGGTATTAACAAGTTAAAAACAAAGATATTAATTGGGTTGGCCTTATTGAAAATCAATGATTTTGATTTTTTGGGGGGATTTTTGGTGTTTAACGCCACTTTCAGCTATAGCCTATATCATGGCGACCAGTTTTAGTGGTGGAAGAAGCCGGAGAGAACCACCGACCATGGGCAAGTAACTGGTAAACTTGATCATTTGCGGCTGCGAGTCAAGTGCACCCTTTTTTGTAATTTACAAAGCTGGGCATGAACCCACGCTGTATTGGTGATAGGCTTGTATGAGTTGTTAGGTAATCCAACTACCTAACTCATTGAGCCACCCGGACGCGTATTGAAAATAAAGTAAGTTGTGAATTTTACCTGTATATGCATGAAAACCCATCCAAATAGGGTAATAAATAGTAAATATACTACATAAGGCAACAACTGTCTTCTTCTAAATCCAGTCTGGTGATGATCTTTCAAATCTGGTATGAATCCTAGCGTTATACATGTTCCTTTGTTTTGTCTGTAGTAATATAATACTGATGAAATAGAAAAATAAGATACTGGTAAAGCCAGGATAAAATTGGGAATTTGTTTGATTTCATAGTATCTTAAAAATCCAACATTCCAATGTGTATTTTGAACATTGCTATAAGAAAATGGAAGTCTTCTTTTGCACCAATCAAATGTCGTGTTTGTTATCAAGTTGTAATTCCTCTGTTGTCCATATTCAATAAGGAAATCTGGAATTGGCCACTTTACATTTTTGTTACAAAATAAATCACTGATGTAAAATTGATATACAACAAATGGTAATAAAAATATCAACAGAAATACCATCAGTTTTACAATTCCTTTAAGAACTGACACAAATTTGTCAATGTATCCTAGCTGTCGTTGTAATATATAATTTACAATAACTTGACATGTTCTATGCAATTCAAACCCAGCTGTCAACAATCCATTGGAGCGTGTTACACAACTCAAACTGGAATATAGTAAAGACAGCTTCTTCTTTTTTTCTTCAAACATCAACATTGAAGAAAATGTCAAATATGTAAATAAAGTTTCTGAATAGAATGCTGAGAAAAATATGCTAGCAGGATTGATACAGAATAAAATGGCAGACTGATAAGCCATGAATTCAGAGTTAAGAATATTTTTACTAAGTCTGAATAAAACAATTGTTGATTTCATATGGATAAATAAATTGAATAGTAAACCAGATAAAATTAAAGTTGTTCTGTATTGAATAACAAACTGAAGCGGCCAAAATAAACTGTTGGCTAAAATTCTAACACTCCATGGAAACAGTGGAAAAAATGCTAAACTGTTTTCATATATGTATCCATATTCAGCTACATGGAGGAAGTATACACCATCCCATCTGATGAATCCACCCAGTAGTTTGTGGATGATAGAATCTAGAGCATTGTTGTTATTTCTGTCATATGGTGGATTAAACACATCAGGATTGTGGTCTGGTATTAACAAGTTAAAAACAAACTGAAAAAAACCCAAACAAAATCATTAATAATAGATTTAAACCAACAAAAACATCAATAATAGATAGCCTAAATAAATGAGAGACAAATGAAGCAAAAAAAAAGAGAAGAAATATATACAAGTGCAGTGTAGACCCTTCTTTCTCCATCCATGTCTAGTTCCAGTTCACTTATAGGTATGATTCTATTAATTTAGCTTCAAACACCTCGATGAAAAATATAAAAATCTACAACACTTGACAATCAGAATATTTTTTGTATAATCATTGAGTCATTTTAATCTTCAATTATAAATTGAATAGTACATTTTTTGTATTTTCAGTTCCAAATTTGACCCAGGTTAAAACAGTTATAATGTTCTCCTTTCTATTGGTCATTATAGTCCCATTCAAACAATTAAACATATAATTGGAATTAAAGAGATCCTTATAAAAATGAGCTTATCCAATGGAAAATGTCATCTTTGTAAAGATTTGAATATTCAAGAAAATCTCCAACACTTGTTTTTTAAATGCAGTATAGCAAACTACTTCATATCAAACATCACAATTTTAATAAACACTTTAAAAATGGGAACTGTTAACATAAATGAGAAAAATATGATGTTTGGGTTCAATATAGGGGGTAAACATGAATTTCAATTAAATACATTAATTTTTATATCTAAGTGGTCTATTTGGAAGGCAAGAAACAAAGTTAAATATGACAAAATTCATATCAATCAAACTTTACTTTATAATATATGGAAACAAATTTAAAATATGAACTAAACATTTTGCTAATGACCAATTGTAATGATACAATAGATAAAACCAAAATCTTGACAATTCTATCCTTGATTAGTAGTTAGTTATAATATATGAAGTACAATGCATGAATGTAAATGTTATATGTTGAAGCTATCATAAAATGTCTTTATAGATTGACCTACATGTTGGTTTTAAAATTGATATATTTAGTGGTATTTTTGAAATGGGTATATGTGGACTCCAATTAATCTCTTATTAACCCGGGTAAGAGATATATTGTAAAACAGGGCACCTTAGATTATTTTTTGCTTACCTAAGGTTTTTTGTTAACAGGCGAGTCAAACAATAAAGTACAAATGTATTATGTTACATTTTGTATATTAAAAAAAAGTTATTTCTATCATTGACATAATTTATTTCACAAAAATAAAGGGGTGTCGACATCAAAGAGAGATAATTCCACAGAATAATTACATAATCCAACTTCCGATTTGAACATCTTCGATTTTTTAATCTACAGACCGAGAGCTACCTCTATTAGTAATTAGTCTTAAAGGTCAACATATTACTTCATTAACAATATACATGTATGTTATAAATATACAGGTATAACAAAACAAAAAGACAAATATTTAATGGTTGACAAAAAATTATGAATACACAGAAAACTAAAGTTTGAGCAACACAAACCCTACTAAAACTCCGGACCGACATGAACTCATTTTATCCCCCCCCCCTTTTGGCATTAAATTTAAGAGAAAAAGCTTTTTTACTTTAGTATGGAAGCATATATTGTCCAGTTAGCCAAGGGTATAAGGATATTTGGATAAGGGTATGCTTTGAAACCATAGTGACTTTTTGTTTTTATTGCTGCAGTTTTGAAAATTTACCAGTCAAATAAGGAATACAATTTTTGTACATTTTTCATAAAGGTGTAAACCAAATGTAATGAGCATCCATTTAAATTATCATAATTACTGAGGTAATTACTCATGATTGTTTATTTACATTTCAAAGGTAAAAATAATATTATATGATTCTTTTTACATTTTAATAGTGTATTTTTCATAAAAAAAAACGTATACATGAGGGTACCCCTATTTAAAGCCCCATAAAAAAAAATTCTATTGAAAATATGCCCCATTACTTTCATATTCTGAATGTTAACATGTTTATGATGCTTTTGGTATGTTGTTTTTGAATATTTAATAAAAAGAAAAGGTGAAGAAAAAATTGTGTCACTTTTTTCATAAAATGAAAATTTTCCAAACAAAAAAAAAAGGTGCATACCCAACCTGTGAATATGAACCCATATCTTGGTTTTAGAAAGGCAGTTAACTTCAAATATGTTTTCCCCCAATTATTCAGATGATGTACAAAGAATTAAAGTGAAAAAATATAAATAAATATGATATCTAGGAAAAACATGACATAATCGTCAATAAGATGACGGCGTGCGGAAATTGAAAGAAGAAGAAGTTGCTAAATAAATGCACATACTCTCTCCCTTTTTTCACCAAACTCTCATTCAAAATCAAATCGATACTTCTTTACAACATGGGTACTTGTGGACAGGACCCTATATGATGCCTCTGATTGCTCCTCCCCCCCCCACACTTTTTTTGTTTTTGAACATCAATTTTTTGTTCATGTACACAACATTTTGCAACTTACTTTCTATGTAATACTGGATGACATATATACAATAAATTCAATCAAGCAGTAGTTTCTATCCATACCAGGTTTCTGACATATGTATATAAGAGACCCGGTATTGACAGAAACTACTGTTTGATTGTATTTATTGTATACATGTCATCCAGTGATACATAGAAAGTTGCAAAATGTTGTGTACAGTATGTGGCCAAAAGTATTGGCAAATGTAAAAAAAATCCCTACATAATCAACCAAAACCATATTTTTTCAATAAATTATTGTGAAGTCATTTCTGGATAGATTTTAACAAATTTACACCAAAACATTCAGAATTGTCTATATTTTGATTGTTTATTTGCTCATTATGTTTATTTGAATGGTTTTTATTTGTACATAATTTAAAGATAACAAATAAAAATTGACTTTGATTTTCCTGTATATTTCAACTAAAAATAAATCCTAAAAATTAACAATCCTGTTTAAATTATGTACAAATAAAAACCACTCATATAAACATAATGAGCAAATAAACAATCAAAATATAGACAATTCTGAATGTTTTGGTGTAAAATTTGTTAAAATCTATCCAGAAATGACTTTTTTTTGAAAAAATATGGTTTTGGTTGATTATATAGGGATTTTTTTTTACATGTGACAATACTTTTGGCCACATATGAAAAAAAAATCGATTTTCAAAAAAAAAAAAAAAAAAGGGGGGGATGAGCAATCTGAGGCATCTGTGCTTTAGCCTTTGGCTAAATAAATAAAGTTTTATTTAGGGTCGATACAATTTAAATCAAAAATTAAAAATATGATTTTTAATTATCAGGGCGAACGGACGAACGAACGAACCCAGGGCGAATGTGTAATCAGGCGTACCTGAAATATAAATATGAAAGCCCTGGAAATGAAGGCAACTTTACAAATTTTTTGTTCAATGGGGGCGTCCATCTTTGAAAAATAACCTAATATGCTATAAAACAAAACGTTTGATTGGTGGAGATGAATGTCAAATTTGTAAGCTCTTATATCATTGGAGGATTAAGCGTCCTGAATACTGACAAGCACAACAAAATTTTGTCGAAAGAAATATTGCGTTTAGTGTACACGAAGACTTGCAAATAAAACAAAGACCATGCTAAGATTATCAGATAATTGATGGTAATTCCCTATTACAAATAAAACAAAGATCATGCTAAGATTATCAGATAATTTATGGTAATTCCCTAATAATAGTAATATGATAATATCTGAGGGGTATAGCATGGCACAAGTAAGTAAGGCACAGAACAGTGCAAACAACTACTTGATATTTGCCAAGATAACTGTCTAGAACAGGTAGTTAATGAAGAGACTCACTTCACAGAAAAATAAAAATCCATTCTTGATTTATTCTTCACTAGTAACAGCTCACTAATCAACAAAGTAGAAATTATACCAGATATATCAGACCATGAAATTGTGTATGTTGAAGCAAGTATTAAACCAAGAAAAGTATACCAATACAACAAAGCAAACACAGAGGAAAGAAAAATTCAGAAGCATAGACATAGAAAAACAATTGAAAGAACAAGATTTAACTGTAGATTAGTCTGAGATTCCTCTGCCGTCCGATGGCTTTTATGGACTTGCTGTAGCCGTGGGACGTCAGAGGGCTCTACATACGGAATACAGTGGATTTTCCCTCCAACTCTGGGTCAGCACATTTCCACGTTTCGTGGCTATTTGATTTTATTTTCTATCAGAAACCCTTATATAAATCGCTTCACCAATCATTTTTCTATTCATTCATAACCATCTTACCCTCAGAAAGTGGTGTTACACTCCATTACAGCACGATTTTCCCTTAGACCCTATGATTTCGTCATTTCACATCCATTTTGGAACATTTGCCACGTGACTTCGAGAAAACTACGATTACCGCAATGTATCATGGGAGATGATTTGCATATAAACAAACAAACAAATATTTTTATTGCCAATCGTAGGCGCCTGTTAAGGCAGAACAATTAACATAAAATTGAATACAGTTGATTATATTGATTGGTAATGATTTTAACAGCAATAGTGAATTACAGATAACCATAAGAAAAAAAAATGATGTGTCCAAAAAGGGGGGACATAACACATGCTCTTTCCGAAGCCCGTTGGTAACACTCTGCCATTGAATGTTTTCTTTCCAACACATTCTGTATTATTTCCTTCTGCTCTGCTTTGATCTGTAGATGGACTGTTTGTCCTGCAGAATATGCTTAAATGTATCGTCTTCCATGTGATTTGAATGTTGTTTACGTACATGTATGCAAATAATGCTCCAAATAATTTGGCACGCTGCATTAATTAGCTCCCATCATGCAATGCGTTGCTGTCATCATTCAGTTAGTATCGCGAGATCACGTTTGTAGATTCGAAAATGGAAGTCAAATGGCGGAATAATAGGACCTAAGGCAAAATCGTGCTGTAATGGAGTGTAACACCACTTTCTGAGGGTAAGATGGTTATGAATGAATAGAAAAATGATTGATGAAGCGATTTATATAAGGGTTTCTGATAGAAAATAAAATCCGATAGCCACAAAACGTGGAAATGTGCCGACCAAGAGTTGGAGAGGCAAATCTGCTGTTTTCCGTATGTAGAGCTCTCTGACGCCCCATGGCAACAGCAAGTCCATAAAATCCATCGGACGGCAGAGGAATCTCGAACTAACTGTAGATCAGCTATGGAACAACTTTAAAGAAAAGGTCTTAGACATTATGAATCAGTCCACAGGGGCTAGGTGCATCCGAATTTTTTTGTTACTCTATAATAATACAACAAGGGGAAGAACTCACTTGCTTGCATTTTTTTAAGTGGTCATGTTAAATTGATCGTAACTTCGGAATGCCTTAATATTTTCAAAAAATGTTTTCACCAGTTGAAAGCCAAGTAATTTTCCTTTCCAAAGAGACCCCAATTGTTAGTGTAGGCCTCCGAACTGCTGGGGTACCATACACGAATCGAAACAAAACGGTGTGAAAATCGAAGTCGGACAAATGATGGGTTAATCATTCACATCTGTACAGACTTTCCCTGGCGTAAGCGATTCATTTTGACTAGCTAAATACTTTCATCCATTCAAATTACGTTCAAATTTCTTACCTTTTGCCAATTTATATGCCCTTTAAGTCTGTTTTTGAAAGAAATCCCCTTTCCATCCTTCCCAAACACCACAGACTTGAAAATATGAGCGAGTTCTAACGGGCGTTTTGATTGGCTGAACAGATTTGACGACCTTCCCCATTTCATCAAAAGTCATGTAGAGTCTAGAGATGTCCGAAAAAATTAACCCAGCATTTGTACGACCTCCGATTTTCACGCCGTTTTGTTTTGGTTCGTGTAGCTTACCTCGGCAGTTTGGAGGCCTACACTAACAATTGAGGTCTCTTTGGAAAGGAAAATTACTTGGCTTTCGACTGGTGAAAACATTTTTTGTTAATATTAAGGCGTTCCGAAGTTACGATCAATTTAACACGACCACTTAAAAAAAATGCAAGCAAGTGAGTTCTTTCCCTTGTTGTATTATATAGTAAAAAAAAATTCGGATGCACCTAGCCCCTGCGAATCAGTCAATACCTCCAAACGTAAACTACATGTACCCTGGGTAAACAGAGAAATGAAATCTCTCATTACTTAAAGAAATAAATACTTTAAGAAAATGAAACAACACCCATGTAAAAAGAACACTGATCAATATAGAGAAACTAAACGTAGACTACAAAAAGAAAGCAGAAAGGCATACTGGCAGTATCTAGAAAACATCATTTGTTATGACGAGTCAATAGAAACTGTCCAAAAACAGAAAAAATTCTGGAATTATATCAGGAACACCAAAAAAGACAGTTCAGGAGTGGCACCTCTCAGATCAGACGGCCTACTTGTAGACGACATCAAAGAAAAGGTGGAAATATTAAATAGGCAATACTTTTCAGTTTTTACACCTGAAAACACTGATGAAGAGTTACCACCACTAAATGACAATTTTCAATATATGCCAGAAATAAAAGTCACCATATTTACTAATTAAGCACTGTAAAACTTATAAAAAAATCTTGATCCAACAAAAGCCACTGGACCAGATCAAATACTAGCACGTATACTAAAACAATTTGCAGCAGAATTTGCATCACACCTAACAACCATTTTCAATACATCTATTACAAAAGGTGAAGTTCCAACAGACTGGCGACAAGCAAATGTAATACCGATCTTTAAAAAAGGGGGAAAGTACCTAGCAAGCAATTATAGGCCAGTATTACTTACCTGTATATGCTGTAAACTTTTAGAACATATAATAATACAAATTATTGTAGTTAGTAACATCTTAAAACATCTAGATCTGCATAACATCTTAGTCGACTGTCAACATGGTTTTCGTGCAAAAAGCAGTTGTGAAACACAATTACTCACACTCAGCCATGAACTGCTCAGCAACCTACACTCTGGCATACAAACTGACTTGATAATATTCGACTTTTCAAAGGCATTTGACAAGGTACCTCATAAGAAATTACTATGGAAGCTTAATAATTATGGAATAAGAGGGAACACCTGGAAGTGGGTCTCGGCTTTCCTGAGTAACAGAATGCAGCAAATAGCTTTGGGTGGGGAGGTACAAAAAAATGTATCTGGTCAACTACCTGTAGTAAGTGGAGTACCTCAGGGTTCGGTCTTGAGTCCTCTGCTTTTTCTCATATTCATTAATGATCTTCCAGTTGCAGTAACATCAAAAGCTAGATTATTTGCAGATGATTGTATTCTATACAGACAAATCTATAATCATGAAGATTCAATCACTTTACAACAAGACTTGGACAACTTGGCAGCTTGGGAAAAAATGTGGGGTATGCAGTTCCATCCAGAAAAATGCAACTCATTAAGTGTCACAAGATCACAAACACCATTTCACACCAGCTACATCCTCAAAGGTCATACCCTCGAATCAGTTACAACTGCAAAATATCTGGGCATAACAATTTCAAAAGAAATGAACTGGGACACTCATATCAATAACATCACCTCAAAAGCAAACAAGATCATAGGCTTCTTGAGACGAAACTTACAAATTCAAAATACTGAAACTAAAACTTTGGCATATAAATCCATAGTCAGATCAAATCTGGAATACTGTGCAAGTGTCTGGTCACCTCGCACAGAAAAACTAGAAAGTAAATTAGAGCAAGTTCAGTGCAGAGCAGCAAGATACGTGACAAACCGCTATCACAATACCAGCAGTGTTTCGGCCATGCTTAACCATCTTCAGTGGCCAACACTTGAACACCGTAGGAACTTAAACAGAATTACAATGTTATATAAAATCACCAACAATCTTATTGCAGTGGATCCAAAACTTTACCTTACTCCTCAACCTTCTCTCAGTACAAGAAACACTAACCCATTACAATATCAAATTATATCCACCAGGACAAACTATTATAAATACAGTTTTTTTCCACATGCAGTAGTACTCTGGAACTCACTACCCAATACAGTTGTTAATGCCTGTTTTTTTTTACAAGGAGTACATTAAAAACATAAATTAACACTAAATTAGTGAGTAATTATCGAGTTTTAAAGTAAAAAGTCCATCCATTCTCTTTTATTTTCATGAAAACGCCATCTCGAGTCAGTATGACAAATATGGCCACTATTCATATGAACTTGGGTGACCTTTTACTACGCATCTGCGAAATCTTGTTGGGGAAAAAATGTCTGCCGGTGGAAAACCTGTATGCAGTCATATGAGAATTTTAACTGATTCTGCTCAGAAAAGAAACAGGAAAGAAGTTTTGGCAAATTATAATAAAACAAGAATTAATACAGGCCACCAACATGATTGTTGGATGGAATTGAAGGAAGCGTTGGGAATTCAAACTCATGCGGAAGTGTAAACATCAGTGCCATTGCGCATGCACTTCGGAAATTGGGATATGCACAATTGATAATGCTAGGAGACAAGCTGCACAAAAAAACCCAACGAAAATACACTTTTTTAGGTTGAATCTCGCCAAACGACGTTTTATATTCATGTTTTGAAGGTAAATATTAACTTCAACGCAGAAAAGACTATAGAAAAAATTACCAAACTCAATGACATGATACCTTTGAATAAATGTTTATCTTAAATAACAAATACTGGAATATTTGTGAATTTTTAATGTATTTTCTCATAATTACAGATACATATGCATGTATAGTGTAAAATGAAAGGCAAGGGAAAGGGGATTGCTGATAAAGATTGTCCTCTGCAGTTCCCAGACCTAGAACCTGTAGACCATGAAAATAAATGTCCAAAATATACAGCCAGTAAGTAGTGATAGACTTGAATACAATAAACAATTTTTAAAAAGTATCAGATCATTCATTGTCTGACAAAATACAAACCTTCGATATACGAATAAAAATAGAAATACAACTCCAGATTTCTTGAAAAATCAAACTCTGCATGTTGGTTTAGTATAAAAACAGACATCATCTCATCAAACAAGTAACACATTTTCTCCTCTGAAACAAAAATCACTTGTGGTACTAACTCACTCACCAAAAGGTTGTTTAGCAGTCGTATACATTTTACATTTCAGTCTTCTGTTCCAAAACTGCATCATGTGTGCTCATCTTGATTGTGGGTGATAGATTGTTGGTCGGATCCTTGGGCGAGTCAAACTAAAGACAGTAAAAATTGTGTTTGCTGCCTCTCTGCTAAAGAGTAAGGAGGGGGGGGGGCGGGGGGGGGGGCGTTGTCATGGTCATGATAATATGATACATGTAGTTGGATTTATAGTTACTTAAGCAATCAGCCCCTATCACCACTAAAGTTCTAATTTCGAATCCTGCTCATGGCGAGGTGTACGCTATACCACATTATATGATAAAGTTTGTTAGTGACTTGTGGCAGGTCGGTGATTTTCTCCAGGTACTCACTTCTCTTCCAAAAACCACTGGGCTAATAAAACCAAAATATAACTAGAATCATCTGCAGGTGCTCCTCTAAATAGCACCTGATTGTACGAATATTAAAAAAAACCCATCAGTTACCACAAGCTGGTTTGAATCGAAACTATATATGAATGGTCTATGAATAGATTTTGACCAAACTAGGTACATACTTAGTCCTTAGGTGAGTCTGGAACCCTATTGATTTTCAAGGTCATAGGTCAAAGGTCAAGGTCACAGGGTCTAATTTCCACCCTGTAAGATCCTTGTGAACACTCTAGAATCAACATCTTTCAATGGATTTTGACCAAACTTGGTACATACTTAGTCCTTAAGAGAATCTGGAACCCTATTGATTTTCAAGATCAAATGTCAAGGTCAAAGGTAAAATTTTTAGGCGAGGGGATACGCCACACTTTGCGTTGCCCTTGTTACCATTTTAAATGCTCATTCATGAAAATTAGTTAATGAGAATATCCATAATGTGTTTTGTATTTGATAGTTTTAGCTAGATCAGAAGAAGAAGGAATAGTTGTTGAAGAATTGGACCAGATACAAGTTGATGTAGAAACTTTGTTGGCAGCAGTCGGACTTCGTTTGAAACAGCTTGAAGAGGAAAAAAATACATTGAATAACTGGCAGGATAAAAAGGATGGAAAATTGATCAAGGTTGGGTTGTTTTCTTGGTATTAAAAAGTTACACCACTTTCAGCAATATTTATGTTTTATAATCTTATTGATTCTCATTCTCAGTAAGCTATTTTCATCAACACAGACAAGTTACTGTAGACAAGGGTTATTATAAATTACAGCAATACTTGGTATCTCAAACTCAGAAAACTGGAATTTATAATCAGGTCTGATTAACGAAGTGAATACCGCCATATTGGAAATTTGTTGATCAATTTGAGAGCGAATGAAAAAAATCAGATTGTAAATTATATAGAGAGGGCACATAATCTTATTTAGAAATGATTTATCTTTACATTTATATCAATTATATCTACGATTATTGATCTATTTAAACTGTTTTGGATAATTGTGTGATAGCTCTACTATTAATACATTTCAAATAGTCATCTCTAAAAACCTAAATGTTTGTTATTTGTATTTTGTGCAATGTAGTGCACAATTGATATTCTTATTTAATTAGAAATATGCATTCATTTATATCATTTCTAAGTACAATGGTCTATAAATAAATTTCTTCAGAATAATGAACTTAAAGGAATTAATAGATGTGTTGTTTACATCTGCAAGCAAGGGAGATAGTGGGAATGTGGCCATCATTATCAGTGTCTATCGAGTACATGTTAAACTCCCTTATCTATCTCCCCTGTAATTATTTGGTATGTTTGTAGTACAGTACAGAAAGGGACATACCGTGATTGATCACTCCGAGAGACATAATTTTTAATCCTTTAGACATATCATCACGGACATAAACCCACTGTGATAGACCTAAAAAGGACCATAAAACAAGGTGGTGGGGATTAAATTTTATGGCTCTAGGTCACTTGTGCGCTGATTGATATTTTATCGCCAATTAAGAGATTAGCGTTACCTGTTGACTTTTAATATCGTAAGCCGTAATTATTGCTACTGAAGGATGTATTTTTGACAATTAATTTTGTATCCTCTTGCTGTTAATATTTGACTGTTTGTTGCTTTTCATTGCCAAAGAATGTCTGTCTAGTTATCGTTTTCGTTTGTTTTAGAAAGTTCTACTTTATGACCTCGAGTTCTATATTAAGAATTTTGTTGAAACCGCAACTGAACTTTATCTTGTTTAATTTTAATTTCTCATTTTTTTTCTTCTGTTGGGTCGAATTCAGTATGTATTGAATTATTCGTAAATACGGGCTACTTCATAAATGTATTTTTTGTTTATAAGTTAAACCGCAGGCGCAGGGTTTTGAAGCACGGACTTTGCAAGTGCGGGTTTTGTAGTGTTTAGTTGGTAAAGAGCAGACTTCAAATTGATTATTGGTTTATTTTGTGTTTTAGACTTTAACCTCTCGTATTGAAAAAAATTAACAATTCAAGTAAACTGTTTTACACACTTGGCTTGTTATGTAATCACGTTATAGATGAAAATAATTTTCTTTAAAATTGCAAACAAAAATCTATAACTTTGGGGGTTTTTTGGCTGTATTTTGTCACAAATCTATTGGGTTGAGAGCCAATTAAGATTTGAATTTGAATAAATAAATAAACTGGTGACATTTGATTTTGGTCAGATACTGTGTAATGTCAAACATTTGTAGGGGTAAAATCATGATAAAGGTTAATTCTTTATTTCCTTTCACGTTTCTAAACTTTCTGCAGATTAGCCGCTAATTTCCAAAATATATCCGTACATTTAGTGACTTTTGGACATGTAGTACTTCTTTGAACGATCTGTTTATAAATATTTGTTTCGTTAATTTTTAATCAAATTCTTCAATGACCGTATAAAAATTATTTAGTACGTATTTCTACAACCAAAAGGGTTTCAACTGGGTTTTCTACGAAGATTAAAATTAAAAAAAATTACTGAACGTATACAAATTATTTAGTACGTATTTCTACAACCAAAAGGGTTTTAACTGGGTTTTCTACGAAGATTAAAATAAAAAAAAATTACTGAACGTATAAAAAATATTAGTGAACTAAAATGTAATATTGAACTGGAAATACGCTTTAAAACGTAACAAATCGTGCATGTGTTTATGAAACTTCATTTGTGCACAAGCCAGGTCACGTGTACGCGTGTCAATAAAATACTAGGTGTAGATACGCAATACACAGCCACGGTTAACAATCTTTGAAACAAATTTGCACAACCCATGATTTCACTGAATTGAAGTTGAATAATCATTTATTATTTACATTTTATTCATCAATTCAAATGAACTCTCCGTTCTCGTGCTATTTTCTCGATCTCGGGATTTCATTCCCAGGATTACGTTGAAGGATGTTTTACGTTTTGAGGAAAGAAATAAAAAAAAATTTTTTTAATTCTAAGGGGAATTTGAGACAGTACCTGAAAAAAAAATAGGCGATATAAAAAAACGTAATTTCACCTGTACATCTTATCTGACTAGTTTACCTGTAAAACGACACACTTGATTACAAGATTAACACCTGGTGTTTTATTGCCCCCTGATCACCGACATGAATTAAAATTTTTAATCCCCATCACTCTCCTAGACATGACCACTATCACGGTGATTGATCACGGTATGTCCCTTTCTGTACTGTAGCATTCAGAACATATCAAACACTACAATATTTCAAAATAAATTAATTTATACATTTGATTTTGATATTATGAGTGAGTGAGTGATTGTTGTTTAATGCCACTTCAGCAATTTTTCAGCTATATCATGACGAGAACAAGTTAATTTTCAATGAAATGATGATGAGGTCTGCTTTGTACTAGACCAACACACTGAGTTGGATTTTTATAGTGCTAGCTCACTGAAACAGCAGTCCGCGGGTAGACATGTCGCTCCACTCGGACACATTATTCTGATTTCGAGCCAACCAGTCTTTGCTCTTTCTCCTTAATGCTGTGTGCAACAAATACCAATTTTGAAGTCTTTGGTTTGACCCAACCAGGGCTCGAACCCACGATCTACCGCACTCGAGGCGATCACGCTAACCATTATGCCACCGATGCGGTTTTTTGATGTAAAGATGTTTGATTGTACATTTGTAGTTTCTTTATAAAATGTAACTTGCCATTTTTCTCAATCTATAAGATATGTTTGAATTCTGAATTGTCTATAGAGGAAGGAAGTTATCATACAATTTTTACATTGCATATGTTGAAAAGGCTTGAAATATACCATATTACACTACGATAGCTAATATGCTAGCTTAAAAAAAATTTTGAATTGCAGAACTATCATTTTCAGGATAATAATTGCGCTCACTAGTTTGTGCAGTATAATATTCTTTTTTAGGACAATATTTGTAAACTTGGTTTGTGAAAATATCAAATATCAAATTATTACAGCAGCCAGAAACTCCGCCACCATCTTTAAAGAGAGGAAAGACCTCAGATGAGAAACCTAGTAAAAAGTTCAAGGGCCAAGGATCAGAGGTTTCTGGTAAAGGAGCACATTCAACTCCCCCTGGAAAACCAAAAGGCAAAATAGCACAGGTATGTGTTTAAATGAAAATTGGTTAATTGAAAAAGAAGCATTGCTAAATGTTTTTTCAATTCTAGCTGACTTTTTGAAATTTGTTTTCAATATGCAGGACAGAGGTCCTGCACCCAATAATTTTCTGCAGGACCAGAATTTACAAAATTCTAAAATTTAAAACGGAATCGGTGATGTGAGCAATAAAAACCCGACCCGCCATGTTTTCAAATATAAACACACGAAATGGTCGTGTTGATGCATCACAGCCAGTTTAAACTATAAAAATACAATGATTAATAGAATTACCATGGAAACAGTTGCATGTTTAAGAAGTAAATGTCATTTGAAGCAGAATCTAATTCCGAGTTGACCGTGATCGTTCCGGCATACCAGTTGCATTTCCGATTTCCGGTGCAAAACAAAATACACAAAAAAAAAATTTTGTCTGACATCCGGACCGGCATACTTGGCAGTATTGCAGGTCCTTGTGATTTTCTGCCCGCTCAGTCCGATGGTCCGACGAATTTCAAAAAGTCTGTGCTAGATGCTCAATTTAGATACTGAAAGTAGACTAATACAAATACTAATGCTTGTAATTTTGATATTATTTACTGAACATATTCATTCACAAACAAGTTAATCCATGCAAAATGTACTTTTTTGTTGGGGGATCATGTCTGTCTTCATATAGTTAAATGTACATTTACCTATGTACCTAATGCCTATCAACACTTCAGTTTTGAGGTAGATTCCTGACAATGGCAAGGTCTACTCAATACAACTATATGATAAAATTTATCAGAGACTTATTTCAAGTCATTACTTTCTGTGGTTACTCCAGTCAGAGACTTGTGTCAGATCAACGGTTTTCTCTGGGTGCTCCAGTTTTGTCCACTAATATATAACTGACCTCCACAACATAACTGGAATAAGTGGCATTAAACACCAATAACCCACTATCTATTTGGGGGAAGGTCTGAATTGTAGGGGTGTAATACCACTTTCTCACGATACGATCCACATCACGATACTTAGGTCATGATCCGATACATATTACGATAATTAAAACTGTTTAGCCAAATGAACAAAACTTGATGGGAATCAACTATGGGAGGTTCTGTATTAAGTTTCCTCAAAGCAGAATGAAAGGTGAGCGACACAGGCTCAGCCCACTGAGCCTCTAGTTAATTAAAAGATTTACTACTCTAAGAAGTCTCAACTCTTCTCTCTGTTTGTCTTCCTTTTCTCGGGCCCGGGTGGCTCAATGAGTTAGGTAGTTGGATTACCTAACAACTCATACAAGCCTATCACCAATATGGCGTGGGTTCGCGCATGGCTTTGTAAATTACAAAAAAGGGTGCACTCGACTCGCAGCCGCAAGTGATAAAGTTTACCAGTTGCTTGCCCATGGTCGGTGGTTCTCTCCAGGTACTCCGGCTTCTTCCATCACTAAAACGGGTCACCATGATATAGCTGAAATATTGCTGAAAGTGGCATTAAGCACAATAAATCAAATCAAATCATTAAAATTTGGCTGTTATTTTGAACCTATTGACATTGCACGATGAACACAATACATTGTACATTTGTATATGTATGTTGTCAGTGAAAATAAAATGTATTTGCACTCGCTGCAAGACAAGTAAAGAAAAACCTGTCAAATTCTTGCTTTTCAACCTGTTTCTAAAGCTCATATAGATAAATTTTACAGATATAGAACACAAGGGATATTGGGAATTGGGATATAAGAAAAGCACCACCCGCTAGGACTCAGTTCTAATTATAGAACTTGGGCTGTTTTGTCTGAGCAAGTAATTTGGACTTTGTGTATTCTATTAATTAAGCTTATATTTGGGAAACAAATAATAATTACATAATATTTTCATCAAATTTGACTGGAAAGAGAAAAATAGCAGACCAACTTAAATTTTAGCATTAATTTGTCACAGTCCATTGAACCTTTGGAATTACTAACATTGTTATTATTTTGTTTGTATAAAAAGTGAAAATAAAATGATGTGAATATTTCCTGGTTTAATATTATGTAGAATTTACTTATAAAAAATCTCATTCACAGATTAAATCTGAGCTAGAATTTGTAGCTGATTCACCTGAAATTTTACCAAGACTACACAAAAATGATATGGTAAATAAATTCTGGCAGTCAATAGAACCTTACTGTACAGATATCACCAATGAAGATGTGAAAATTCTAGAAGATCTTCTCTGTTCTCATGAAAATGATGATGACTACTTCAGAATACCTCCTTTAGGAAAACACTACACAGAGAAATGGGCAGAGGAAGATTTATTAGAGGAACAGAGAGATGGTAATTATTTTTTTTTTGGTCATCATTCATTATTTCATTTAGAGGAGATGTTTGTTGTATTTTAACTCTGCCACTTTTTAATGAATTGCCTGTATCAAGCCAGTTTATTGGTCTAATATAGTTTACTCTGCCACTTTTTAGTGAATTGTCTGTATCAAACCAGTTTATTGGTCTTATATACATTGTAGTTTACAAAGATATTAGTTTTGTGATAATCTTTAGAGGGTTTGTATCCCTAGTTGAGTTCCTTTTACAAATGCTAACTCATTCTCAGAAGAGTTAGGAATGAACATCTTGCAGAATTTGCAACAAAAACCAGCTTTTGTTCTATTAAAATAAAGTCACATGTATTTCAGTTCATATTTCAAAGAGTTAAACTGACGAATGTCAGTGGAATTTATGTTGATGCATGTAGTAGTTGAGTCAGAATGATCCGTCAATGCCTGGAGGTCACTTTCAGATCTACACTCGAATTCCATATTACTCTCATGATTCTCGGATTGTTTTTCGGTAACTTTTAGTTTGAAAAGTTTTTAGCCTCACAAGTGTCAGTAAAATTGGATTCAGATTCCGTTGGCGGTTGACACTGTTATTCAAATCCTGTACATTGTCATTGGTTATGGTGTCCAGCTTTTTTTTGACGACTTTACGTCTGTCAGATAATTTGATCTTTTTTGAGTAGTATTTCCCATTGTGGGACACAGCGTCAAGATGCACATGGGGGAAGAATGTCCCTTAAAAACTTATTTAGACTGTTTAACATATATTTTTTTTCTATAGGTGCTAAGATGAATGGTAAAACTAGAAATACAAACAACAATCATTATAACAACACGGAAGAAAATACAACATTACTGAAGAAAGCAGAACAAAAGTAAGACACTCGATGACTCTTAATAATTAAATCATGTATAACCCATAGTGTGCTTTTTTTCCTTTGAAATACTTCTGATAGTAGCACATCAGAAAGTTAAGTCAGACTTTCTTGGTCGAGAAATAATATACATATACTGTAATTACCTTTTACACAGGAAAAATCTCTGAAGATATTTTATATTGATTAATTTGTTCATGGCTTCGATGATTTTTATTTAAAAAAAAACTAAACAAAGAAAAAACAACTATGCATTCTAATATATTTAGATACTTTTAGTAATTCAAAAAAGATAGTTGCTTTTAAACAACAACAGGTATTTTATGTAATAGAAAACATTGTCAGAAATAGGAATTGTACAATTTTCAACAATATCTGTAAAGGGAGATAATTCACAATGATTAATATTTTTTCTTCTTGGAAATTCCTTGTTTGTTGTTGTATGCATTCTAACACATTTCAATAACTGTAATCATTCAGAGTGATAGCAGGAAATACATTTTGTACTTACAAATCATACAGTTTTCTACAATATTTTACAATGCATTGTATTGTTGAATAAACAAATCACATTCAATAATTAACCATATCGGTGGTGTAATGGTTATCGTTGAGTGCAGTAGATCGTGGGTTCAAGCCCAGGTCGGGTCAAACCAAACACTATGAAATTGGTATTTGTTGCTTCACCACTAAGCACACAGCATTAAGGAGAAAAAGCAAAGACTGGTTGGTTCGGAATCAGGACAATATGTCTGAATTGGGTGACATGTCTATCTGCAGACTGTTGTTTCACTGAGCTAGCATTATAAAAATCCAACTAAGCGTGTAGGCCTAGCACAAAGTGGACCTCATCATCATCCCATTGAAAATTAACTTGTTCTCGCACTCACTTTCTTCAATAATTATTTTGAATTTGGTATTTTGAATATTTCTAAATAATCAGATTCTACCTTCCTAGATAGTTAGCTACAAGCATTGATTGACCCCACTACTACCGTGTGTATTTTCATGTTGTCATTCATTTTTGTGTGGTAGAGAATCTGCAGGTTTTTATATTGTTTATTAATCAAGAGTAGGAGGATTGGGATCTCATAATCCCACCACATATTTGTGTCTATCCCTAGCTAGGAACTGGAATTCAAAAGTCGTATGTTGTGATCTTTTTATTGTTCAATGATTTGATGTAAGAGGTGATTTATTGTTTTGTAGATATTGGTGGAATTGTTGACCATCACTGTTAAAACTTTCTTTTCATAATGGTTTAAACTTTCCACCATTTTATTTTGTTTTGCAGCAACATAGATGAGTCACCATTTGGACCTCTTACACAAAGACTTGTGTCTGCTTTAATAGAAGAAAACATTATGACTTCTATTGATGATGTAATGACTGATGTTAATGGAGGCTCTGAAGCACCTGCAATATCACCTCGAGCATTAGCAAAACAGTTGAACATTGGTAATTGTTAAAACTAGTCACTTATTTTATCGGGCAATATGTTCATAGCAAAACAGAAAACAAAAACAAATCAAAAACAAAAAATACAGTAAAACATATTAAAATCTAATCAGCGGACTCCGTATTTAATCATGATTTTAATTCTGTAAGAAAATTTATTACTTAAAACAAATCAATTTGCTTTATGCATTGAATTTGACATATTTATTTCATGGCTGACCTTTATTTATAGCTAGTGTCATTTGGGTTTATGGTTATGGTATGTAACACCACTTTCAACAATATTTCAGTTATATCATGGCAGTCGGCTTTATTGATGGAGGAAACTGGAGTACCCAGAGAAAACCACTGACCTGTCACAAGTCACTGACAAACTTAATCACATAATGTTGTCGGTCAAAAGCCCACTAGGGCTTGTGTTGTATTGTTATTTAAATATGCCGACTATAAATAAAACTTATCTTATCATCTTATCTTTGTATCAAATACACCCCCCCCCCCCCCCCCAATCAGCAACATTCAAACTCACAACTTTAGTGGTTATAGGAGCTGATTGCAAAGGTAGTTGTAAATCCAACTACCATAAGACCATGACTGCCCTCTTACTAGCTAATGTCATTTGATGAATGACATCATTGAACTTGATTTTATGGGAAAATTACATTTTTTTTAACATCAGAAAATGTAGAATGACAGTTATTTACAATTTGTCTGTTTAGATCAAATTAAATTGTACATTCTGATTCACATATATTTTTAGCTCACCTGGCCAAAGGCCAAGTGAGCTTTTGCCATCACTTGGCATCCATCGTACGTTGTAAGCTTTCACATTTAAATCTTCTCCTCTGAAACAACTGAATCAAATAAAACAAAACCTGGCAGAGATGGTCCTTGAGTGGGTCCCTTTCAAAATGCTGTGTGACATCCCCCGCCTTCCATTCAAGATGGCTGGTGTTACTAAAAATATAAATTTCTTCTATTGTCGATTGCTCTTTTATTATAATTCAAAATGAACACAAATTTTAACTGCAGGTATGTGGTAATGAGCAGTTTAACATATATTCCGGGTTTTTCTGTGAAATGTTTCTGACAGCAGATTTATCCCGATTATATGCAAATTAGGCATATTTTTTTTATGAAAGATCACATTTTAATCTTCTCCTCTTAAACTGCTGAACCAAATTTAACCAATTTTGGTAGGAATGATCCTTATGTACCCCCTTTCAAAATGAATTCTGACAGTCAAGACCTCTATTCAAGATGGCCGCTGTTATTGAAAATAGAAAATTTTCAATAGTCCAATGCTGCTTTATTATAAATAAAAATGAGCACAAATTTGGCCAGCAGCTACATAACAATGAGTAGTTCAACAGCTACATAGCAATGAGTAGTTCAGCAGCTACATAGCAATGAGTAGTTTAGCAGCTACATATCAATGAGTAGTTCAGCAGCTGCATAGCAATGACTGAGTAGTTCTGAAGCTACATAGCAATGAGTAGTTCAGCAGCTACATAGCAATGGGTAGTTCAGCAGGTACATAGCAATGAGTAGTTCAACAGGTACATAGCAATGAGTAGTTCAACAGGTACATAGCAATGAAGCAATGAGTAGTTCAACAGGTACATAGCAATGAATAGTTTAACAGCTACATAGCAATGAGTAGTTCAACAGGTACATAGCAATGAGTAGTTCAACAGGTACATAGCAATGAATAGTTTAACAGCTACATAGCAATGAGTAGTTCAACAGGTACATAGCAATGACTGAGTAGTTCAGCAGCTACATAGCAATGAGTAGTTTAGCAGCTACATATCAATGAGTAGTTCAGCAGCTACATAGCAATGACTGAGTAGTTCTGAAGCTACATAGCAATGAGTAGTTCAGCAGCTACATAGCAATGAGTAGTTCAGCAGGTACATAGCAATGAGTAGTTCAACAGGTACATAGCAATGAGTAGTTCAACAGGTACATAGCAATGAATAGTTTAACAGCTACATAGCAATGCGTAGTTTAACAGCTACATAGCAATGAGTAGTTCAACAGCTACATAGCAATGAGTAGTTCAACAGCTACATAGCAATGAGTAGTTCAACAGGTACATAGCAATGAGTAGTTCAGCAGGTACATAGCAATGAGTAGTTCAACAGGTACATAGCAATGAGTAGTTCAACAGCTACATAGCAATGAGTAGTTCAACAGCTACATAGCAATGAATAGTTTAACAGGTACATAGCAATGAGTAGTTCAACAGCTACATAGCAATGAATAGTTCAGCAGGTACATAGCAATGAGTAGTTCAACAGCTACATAGCAATGAGTAGTTCAACAGCTACATAGCAATGAGTAGTTCAACAGCTACATAGCAATGAGTAGTTCAACAGGTACATAGCAATGACTGAGTAGTTCAGCAGCTACATAGCAATGAGTAGTTTAGCAGCTACATATCAATGAGTAGTTCAGCAGCTACATAGCAATGACTGAGTAGTTCTGAAGCTACATAGCAATGAGTAGTTCAGCAGCTACATAGCAATGAGTAGTTCAACAGGTACATAGCAATGAGTAGTTCAACAGGTACATAGCAATGAGTAGTTCAACAGGTACATAGCAATGAATAGTTTAACAGGTACATAGCAATGAGTAGTTCAACAGGTACATAGCAATGAGTAGTTCAACAGGTACATAGCAATGAATAGTTTAACAGGTACATAGCAATGAGTAGTTCAACAGGTACATAGCAATGAGTAGTTCAACAGGTACATAGCAATGAATAGTTTAACAGCTACATAGCAATGAGTAGTTTAACAGCTACATAGCAATGAGTAGTTCAACAGCTACATAGCAATGAGTAGTTCAACAGCTGCATAGCAATGAGTAGTTCAACAGGTACATAGCAATGAGTAGTTCAGCAGGTACATAGCAATGAGTAGTTCAACAGGTACATAGCAATGAGTAGTTCAACAGGTACATAGCAATGACTGAGTAGTTCAACAGCTACATAGCAATGAGTAGTTCAACAGGTACATAGCAATGAATAGTTTAACAGGTACATAGCAATGAGTAGTTCAACAGCTACATAGCAATGAATAGTTCAGCAGGTACATAGCAATGAGTAGTTCAACAGCTACATAGCAATGAGTAGTTCAACAGCTACATAGCAATGAGTAGTTCAACAGCTACATAGCAATGAGTAGTTCAACAGGTACATAGCAATGACTGAGTAGTTCAGCAGCTACATAGCAATGAGTAGTTTAGCAGCTACATATCAATGAGTAGTTCAGCAGCTACATAGCAATGACTGAGTAGTTCTGAAGCTACATAGCAATGAGTAGTTCAACAGCTACATAGCAATGAGTAGTTCAACAGGTACATAGCAATGAGTAGTTCAACAGGTACATAGCAATGAGTAGTTCAACAGGTACATAGCAATGAATAGTTTAACAGCTACATAGCAATGAGTAGTTCAACAGGTACATAGCAATGAGTAGTTCAACAGGTACATAGCAATGAATAGTTTAACAGGTACATAGCAATGAGTAGTTCAACAGGTACATAGCAATGAGTAGTTCAACAGGTACATAGCAATGAATAGTTTAACAGCTACATAGCAATGAGTAGTTTAACAGCTACATAGCAATGAGTAGTTCAACAGCTACATAGCAATGAGTAGTTCAACAGCTACATAGCAATGAGTAGTTCAACAGGTACATAGCAATGAGTAGTTCAGCAGGTACATAGCAATGAGTAGTTCAACAGGTACATAGCAATGAGTAGTTCAACAGGTACATAGCAATGACTGAGTAGTTCAACAGCTACATAGCAATGAGTAGTTCAACAGCTACATAGCAATGAATAGTTTAACAGGTACATAGCAATGAGTAGTTCAACAGCTACATAGCAATGAGTAGTTCAACAGCTACATAGCAATGAGTAGTTCAACAGGTACATAGCAATGAATAGTTTAACAGGTACATAGCAATGAGTAGTTTAACAGCTACATAGCAATGAGTAGTTCAGCAGCTACATAGCAATGAGTAGTTCAACAGCTACATAGCAATGAGTAGTTCAGCAGCTACATAGCAATGAGTAGTTCAACATATATTCCAGGTTTATCTGTGAAATTTTTCTTTTAGCCGATTTATACCGTTTATAGAAATTAGGTATATTTTGATAAAAGATCACATTTGAATCATTTCCTCTGAAATTAGAGCTGAAATGAACTTTGATCCCAGATGGCTGCCATTACTATTAGCAGAAAACACCCAAAAAAATCAGCTGAAATATTTGACAAAATCCCCCGTGACAAAAAGCTCCCCAATAATGCATTAATCATACAAACTTATAACATTTGTTTTATATTGATGGTGATATTAAAAGATATCTTAAAGAATTAATACAAAAAATAAAATACTTGAAAAACATATTTTTCCATAGTACTAGTTTCTTTGAATATCTGAAAAGTTAACAAATACTGCAAGTGGAATCGATTTTGAATCTTTTCCATCTGATCAATACTTGTTCATGTGAGCCTCTGGTTAGTAGAAATTATCAACCTACATTTTAATTTGAAAAAGTTCAGGAAAATATATAACAAATTCTTCAGTACTTTGAGTATTCATTATGCATGTGTGTAAATGTAAAGTATAATATTCATATCATTTGATTAACCTTTAGTTCATTTACAATCAGGTAATCCAAGTCATCTGGAGAAAAGAATCAAAAGGGAGCTTGAAGAGCAAGGCTTGTTAGACAGTGAAGATAAAGTTGAAGACGACCCAGATGATGAGATATTAACAGAACTTAAACAAAAACAACAGGAACTTAAAACGTTATGTCAATATAACATTAGCATGACAAAGAATGTATTGGAAAAAGCCAGGGAAGAAATGAAAAAACAAGAACAAAAGAAGAAATTAGCTGCTGCAGATTCAGAGGTATAACATAGTAACATCTTCATATTACTATGCTGTAATTAACACCATAGACCTTCATCAATACCTACCGTAAACAGCATTATATTACCCGCATTGGTGCGTTATCCGCACCCCTTTTTGCTCTTAAAATCTCAGGAGAAAAAACATAGTTTGGGTATTTAATTCGCATCAACTTTTACCCCGTTCGTGTGTAGGACAAATGTGTGAATAAAGTTTAGTAATGTAATGAAAAACGTGTTCCATTATTAGTGAATATTTCTATCCTTTGTGGGAAACATTTAGAAAAAAAGAATAATTAAATTAAATGATTTGGTTTTTTTAGCTCACCTGACCCAAAGGGTCATGTGAGCTATTGCCATCACTTGGCGTCCGTCGTCGTCGTCCGTCGTACGTCGTAAACTTTTTCAAAAATCTTCTCCTCTGAAAGTACTAGACCAATGGAAACCAAACTTGGTCTGAATCATCACTAGGGTGTCTAGTTTCAAAATTGTGTCATGGCCACTGTTACTAAAAATAGAACATATGGTAAAATTGCAGGTTTTTGGGTAATAACTCAAAAACCGTTAATAATATCAAAAATCTGACATGGGGTAAAAATGATCAGCACATCAAGATCTACCTACCCTGCAATTTTGAAGTAAATCTGATTACCCATCTTGGAGTTGTTGCCCTTTTTTCATCAAATTTGTAAAATTTTAATACTTTTCGTCTTATATTTCAAAAACTATAAGAGATAAAGGTTAACTTTAAATGTGCGGCATATCAAGATCTACCCACCCTGCAATTTTGAAGTAAATCCCATTACCCATTTTGGAGTTATTTCCCTTTTTTCATCAAATTTTCTAAATTTTAATACTTTTCGTCCTTTATTTCAAAAACTATAAGAGACAGATGGTAAGTTGAAACTGCAAACATTTTCCGCATGTCAAGATCTAGCTACCCTGCAATTTTGAAGTAAATTTGATGACCCATCTTGGAGTTATTGCCCATTTTTCATCAAATTTTTTTAAAATTTTAATACTTTTCGTCTTATATTTCAAAAACGATTTAGAGATAGATGTTAAGTTTAAATTGCAAAAATGTGCAGCATGTCAAGATCTACCTACCCTGCAATTTTGAAGTAAATTCCATTACCCATTTTGACCGATTATGCAAATTAGAAAAAAGGGGGGGATGAAATTAAAAAAAATCTTCTCCTCTGAAACTACTGAGCCAATCTCAACCAAACTTTGCTGAAATGATCCTTAGGTGGTCCCCTTTCAAAATTGTGTCCGTCAGCGCCGTCCTGTATCCAAGATGGCCGCCATTACTAAAAATAGAAATTTCTTCAAATGGCCAAAACTGCTCTATTTTAAGCCAGAAAGTGCCCAAATTTGAACTGTATAAGCATAATGATGAACTTTTTAACATATATTACGAGAATTTTTATGAACTTTGAACTTTTGCCGATTTTGACCGATTATGCAAATTAGAAAAAAGGGGGGATGAAATTTAAAAAAAATCTTCTCCTCTGAAACTACTGAGCCAATCTCAACCAAACTTTGCTGAAATGATCCTTGGGTGGTCCCCTTTCAAAATTGTGTCCGTCAGCGCCGTCCTGTATACAAGATGGCCGCCAATACTAAAAATAGAAATTTCTTCAAATGGCCAAAACTGCTCTATTTTAAGCCAGAAAGTGCCCAAATTTGAACTGTATAAGCATGATGAGCTTTTTAACATATATTACGGGATTTTTTATGAACTTTGAACTTTTGGCGATTTTGACCGATTATGCAATTTAGAAAAAAGGGGGGGTGAAATTTAAAAAAAATCTTCTCCTATGAAACTACTGAGCCAATCTCAACCAAACGTTGCTGAAATGATCCTTAGGTGGTCCCCTTTCAAAATTGTGTCCGTCAGCGCCGTCCTGTATACAAGATGGCCGCCAATACTAAAAATAGAAATTTCTTCAAATGGCCAAAACTGCTCTATTTTAAGCCAGAAAGTGCCCAAATTTGAACTGTATAAGCATGATGAGCTTTTTAACATATATTACGGGATTTTTTATGAACTTTGAACTTTTGGCGATTTTGACCGATTATGCAATTTAGAAAAAAGGGGGGATGAAATTAAAAAAAAATCTTCTCCTCTGAAACTACTGAGCCAATCTCAACCAATCTTTGCTGAAATGATCCTTGGGTGGTTCCCTTTCAAAATTGTGTCCATCAGCGCCGTCCTGTATCCAAGATGGCCGCCATTACTAAAAATAGAAATTTCTTCAAATGGACAAAACTGCTCTATTTTAAGCCAGAAAGTGCCCAAATTTGAACTCTATAAGCATAATGATGAGCTTTTTAACATATATTACGGGATTTTTTATGAACTTTGAACTTTTGCCGATTTTGACCGATTATGCAAATTAGAAAAAAGGGGGGGGGGGGGGATGAAATTAAAAAAAAAAAAATCTCCTCTGAAACTACTGAGCCAATCTCAACCAAACTTTGCTGAAATGATTCTTGGGTGGTCCTCTTCCAAAAATGTGTCCGGCATTTCAGAACACCGACCAAGATGGCCGCCACAGCCGAACTTAATTTAACATAGGACCCTATGAGAAATTCCCATAAAAATCTTCTTGTCTGAAACCATTTGCTCAATAAGAATAAAATTTTGATGAAATAGTCATTGGATGGTTCTCTTCCAAAAATGTGTCCGGCGGTTCGGCCCTTCGATCAAGATGGCCCCCACAGCCGAACTTAGCTTAACATAGTACCCTATGGGAAATTCACATAAAAATCTTCTCCTCAGAAACCACTGGGCCAATTGCAACCAAACTTTTGTGGAATGATCCTTGGATGGCCCCCTTCCAAAATTGTGTCCGGTGATCCCGACTTCCAACCAAGCTAAAAATAGAAAAAGGGGGGATGAAATTTAAAAAAAATCTTCTCCTCTGAAACTACGGAGCCAATCTCAACCAAACTTTGTTGAAATGATCCTTGGGTGGTCCCCTTTCAAAATTGAGTCTGTCAGCGCCGTCCTGTATCCAAGATGGCCGCCATTACTAAAAATAGAAATTTCTTCAAATGGCCAAAACTGCTCTATTTTAAGCCAGAAAGTGCCCAAATTTGAACTGTATAAGCATAATGATGAGCTTTTTAACATATATTACGGGATTTTTTATGAACTTTGAACTTTTGCCGATTTTGACCGATTATGCAAATTAGAAAAAAGGGGGATGAAATTAAAAAATAATCTTCTCCTCTGAAACTACTGAACTAATCTCAACCAAACGTTGCTGAAATGATCCTTGGGTGGTCCCCTTTCAAAATTGTGTCCGTCAGCGCCGTCCTGTATACAAGATGGCCACCATTACTAAAAATAGAAATTTCTTCAAATGGACAAAACTGCTCTATTTTAAGCCAGAAAGTGCCCAAATTTGAAATGTATAAGCATGATGAGCTTTTTAACATATATTATGGGATTTTTTATGAACTTTGAACTTTTGGCGATTTTGACCGATTATGCAATTTAGAAAAAAGGGAGGATAAAATTTAAAAAAAATCTTCTCCTCTGAAACTACTGAGCCAATCTCAACCAAACTTTGCTGAAATGATCCTTAGGTGGTCCCCTTTCAAAATTGTGTCCGTCAGCGCCGTCCTGTATCCAAGATGGCCGCCATTACTAAAAATAGAAATTTCTTCAAATGGCCAAAACTGCTCTATTTTAAGCCAGAAAGTGCCCAAATTTGAATTGTATAAGCATAATGATGAGCTTTTTAACATATATTATGGGATTTTTTATGAACTTTGAACTTTTGCCGATTTTGACCGATTATGCAAATTAGAAAAAAGGGGGGGGGGGGGGTGAAATTAAAAAAAAAAATTCTCCTCTGAAACTACTGAGCCAATCTCAACCAAACTTTGCTGAAATGATTCTTGGGTGGTCCTCTTCCAAAAATGTGTCCGGCATTTCAGAACACCGACCAAGATGGCCGCCACAGCCGAACTTAATTTAACATAGGACCCTATGGGAAATTCCCATAAAAATCTTCTTGTCTGAAACCATTTGCTCAATAAGAATAAAATTTTGATGAAATAGTCATTGGATGGTTCTCTTCCAAAAATGTGTCCGGCGGTTCGGCCCTTTGATCAAGATGGCCCCCACAGCCGAACTTAGCTTAACATAGTACCCTATGGGAAATTCACATAAAAATCTTCTCCTCAGAAACCACTGGGCCAATTGCAACCAAACTTTTGTGGAATGATCCTTGGATGGCCCCCTTCCAAAATTGTGTCCGGTGATCCCGACTTCCAGCCAAGATGGCCACCAAGCTAAAAATAGAAAAAGGGGGGATGAAATTAAAAAAAATCTTCTCCTCTGAAACTACTGAGCCAATCTCAACCAAACTTTGTTGAAATGATCCTTGGGTGGTCCCCTTTCAAAATTGAGTCCGTCAGCGCCGTCCTGTATCCAAGATGGCCGCCATTACTAAAAATAGAAATTTCTTCAAATGGCCAAAACTGCTCTATTTTAAGCCAGAAAGTGCCCAAATTTGAATTGTATAAGCATAATGATGAGCTTTTTAACATATATTACGGGATTTTTTATGAACTTTGAACTTTTGCCGATTTTGACCGATTATGCAAATTAGAAAAAAGGGGGATGAAATTAAAAAAAAATCTTCTCCTCTGAAACTACTGAACTAATCTCAACCAAACGTTGCTGAAATGATCCTTGGGTGGTCCCCTTTCAAAATTGTGTCCGTCAGCGCCGTCCTGTATACAATATGGCCACCATTACTAAAAATAGAAATTTCTTCAAATGGACAAAACTGCTCTATTTTAAGCCAGAAAGTGCCCAAATTTGAAATGTATAAGCATGATGAGCTTTTTAACATATATTATGGGATTTTTTATGAACTTTGAACTTTTGGCGATTTTGACCGATTATGCAATTTAGAAAAAAGGGGGGATGAAATTTAAAAAAAATCTTCTCCTCTGAAACTACTGAGCCAATCTCAACCAAACTTTGCTGAAATGATCCTTAGGTGGTCCCCTTTCAAAATTGTGTCCGTCAGCGCCGTCCTGTATCCAAGATGGCCGCCATTACTAAAAATAGAAATTTCTTCAAATGGCCAAAACTGCTCTATTTTAAGCCAGAAAGTGCCCAAATTTGAACTGTATAAGCATAATGATGAGCTTTTTAACATATATTACGGGATTTTTTATGAACTTTGAACTTTTGGCGATTTTGACCGATTATGCAATTTAGAAAAAAGGGGGGGTGAAATTTAAAAAAAATCTTCTCCTATGAAACTACTGAGCCAATCTCAACCAAACGTTGCTGAAATGATCCTTAGGTGGTCCCCTTTCAAAATTGTGTCCGTCAGCGCCGTCCTGTATCCAAGATGGCCACCATTACTAAAAATAGAAATTTCTTCAAATGGCCAAAACTGCTCTATTTTAAGCCAGAAAGTGCCCAAATTTGAATTGTATAAGCATAATGATGAGCTTTTTAACATATATTACGGGATTTTTTATGAACTTTGAACTTTTGCCTATTTTGACCGATTATGCAAATTAGAAAAAAGGGGGGATGAAATTTAAAAAAAATCTTTTCTTCTGAAACTACTGAGCCAATCTCAACCAAACATTGCTGAAATGATTCTTGGGTGGTCCTCTTCCAAAATTGTGTCCGGCATTTCAGAACACCGACCAAGATGGCCGCCACAGCCGAACTTAATTTAACATAGGACCCTATGAGAAATTCCCATAAAAGTCTTCTTGTCTGAAACCATTTGCTCAATAAGAACAAAATTTTGATGAAATAGTCATTGGATGGTTCTCTTTCAAAAATGTGTCTGGCGGTTCGGCCCTTCGATCAATTTTTTTTTAAATTTTAATACTTTTCGTGTTATATTTAAAAAACTATAAGAGATAGATGTTAAGTTTAAATTGCAAAAATGTGCACCATGTCGAGATCTACATACCCTGCAATTTTGAAGTAAATCTGATTACCCATCTTGGAGTTCTTGCCCTTTTTTCATCAAATTTAAAAAAAATAAAAATACTTTTCGTCTTATATTTCAAAAACTATAAGAGATAAAGGTTAAGTTTAAATTGCAAAAATTTGCAGCATGTCAAGATCTTCCTACCCTGCAATTTTGAAGTAAATCCCAATACCCATTTTGGAGTTATTGCCCTTTTTTCATCAAAATGTTCTCGATTTTAATACTATCATCTTATATCTCAAAAACTATTAGAGATAGAGGGAAAGTTTAAACTGCAAAAATGTTCAGCATGTTAAGATCTACAAAAAATTTCCCACAGTTAAAAATGTGCGACAACTGTGTGAAGAGGTATTCCTCTTGAAATGCATTTTTTTTTGTCGACTCGCTGCTTTTGGTTACTCAAATAATCAAAGGGAAGCAACTCTATTACAAAATGTGAAGTAGGAAAAGGTAAATTTTGAGAATCATTGACATATAAGTTTTTTTACAGCAATTTCGATAACTTACATTAAAGGGGGAACCCCTGCCCAAATTTTTTTGTCGAAGGGGTCTGCAATGACGAAGGCTACATTTATTAATTTTTTTTACCGAAGTTATCAAGTTTTATTGACTGATGTTGTTATTGTACCCAGGTGAGCTATACAGGCTCCTGGGAGCCTCTAGTTTTACTTTCTTTCAACAGCTATCAATTTATTGTTGTCTTAATTGTTATCGTAATTTAAATTAAACATTATGATCAGAAGAATAAAATTTACTGACAAACGTTTTCAACTTCAGTCACTTGCTGGTAGCTATATATAGCCTCATCACACATTGTTTACCTTGATCTGTACCACACTATAAATGAACGTTGACAGAAATATTTCCCGGGAACCAGTACTTCAAAAACCTGATTATTTATTTATAAAAGTGAAAGATTAAAACGGTATTTGCTATAGTAAGCAATTTTAAATAAGAAATAAACAAAAAACAACACAATAATAAGTCTATTTTTATGAGTGAGGGTAATAATTATGTATTAGTGACAGGTAAACTTTTCCTCTGGAGTGAGGGTAATAATTATGTATTAGTGACGGGTAAACTTTTCCTCTTGGAGTGAGGGTAATAATTATGTATTAGTGACAGGTAAACTTTTCCTCTTGGAGTGAGGGTAATAATTATGTATTAGTGACAGGTAAACTTTTCCTCTTGGAGTGAGGGTAATAATTATGTATTAGTGACAGGTCAACTTTTTCTCTTGGAGTGAGGGTAATAATTATGTATTAGTGACAGATCAACTTTTCCTCTTGGAGTGAGGGTAATAATTATGTATTAGTGACAGGTAAACTTTTCCTCTTGGAGTGAGGGTAATAATTATGTATTAGTGACAAGTAAATTTTTCCTCTTGGAGTGAGGGTAATAATTATTTATTAGTGACAGGTCAACTTTTCCTCTTGGAGTGAGGGTAATAATTATGTATTAGTGACAGGTAAACTTTTCCTCTTGGAGTGAGGGTAATAATTATGTATTAATGACAGGTAAACTTTTCCTCTTGGAGTGAGGGTAATAATTATGTATTAGTGACAGGTAAACTTTTCCTCTTGGAGTGAGGGTAATAATTATGTATTAGTGACAGGTAAACTTTTCCTTTTGGAGTGAGGGTAATAATTACGTATTAGTGACAGGTAAACTTTTCCTCTTGGAGTGAGGGTAATAATTATGTATTAGTGACAGGTAAACTTTTCCTTTTGGAGTGAGGGTAATAATTATGTATTAGTGACAGGTAAGCTTTTCCTTTTGGAGTGAGGGTAATAATTACGTATTAGTGACAGGTCAACTTTTCCTCTTGGAGTGAGGGTAATAATTATGTATTAGTGACAGGTAAACTTTTCCTTTTGGAGTGAGGGTAATAATTATGTATTAGTGACAGGTAAGCTTTTCCTTTTGGAGTGAGGGTAATAATTATGTATTAGTGACAGGTAAACTTTTCCTCTTGGAGTGAGGGTAATAATTATGTATTAGTGACGGGTAAACATTTCCTCTTGGAGTGAGGGTAATAATTATGTATTAGTGACAGGTAAACTTTTCCTCTTGGAGTGAGGGTAATAATTATGTATTAGTGACAGGTAAACCTTTCTTTTTGGAGTGAGGGTAATAATTATGTATTAGTGATGGGTAAACATTTCCTCTTGGAGTGAGGGTAATAATTATGTATTAGTGACAGGTAAGCTTTTCCTTTTGGAGTGAGGGTAATAATTATGTATTAGTGACAGGTAAGCTTTTCCTTTTGGAGTGAGGGTAATAATTATGTATTAGTGACAGGTAAACTTTTCCTCTTGGAGTGAGGGTAATAATTATGTATTAGTGACAGGTAAACTTTTCCTCTTGGAGTGAGGGTAATAATTATGTATTAGTGACAGGTCAACTTTTCCTCTTGGAGTGAGGGTAATAATTATGTATTAATGACAGATCAACTTTTCCTCTTGGAGTGAGGGTAATAATTATGTATTAGTGACAGGTAAACTTTTCCTCTTGGAGTGAGGGTAATAATTATGTATTAGTGACAAGTAAATTTTTCCTCTTGGAGTGAGGGTAATAATTATGTATTAGTGACAGGTAAACTTTTCCTTTTGGAGTGAGAGTAATAATTACGTATTAGTGACAGGTAAACTTTTCCTCTTGGAGTGAGGGTAATAATTATGTATTAGTGACAGGTAAGCTTTTCCTTTTGGAGTGAGGGTAATAATTACGTATTAGTGACAGGTCAACTTTTCCTCTTGGAGTGAGGGTAATAATTATGTATTAGTGACAGGTAAACTTTTCCTTTTGGAGTGAGGGTAATAATTATGTATTAGTGACAGGTAAGCTTTTCCTTTTGGAGTGAGGGTAATAATTATGTATTAGTGACAGGTAAACTTTTCCTCTTGGAGTGAGGGTAATAATTATGTATTAGTGACGGGTAAACATTTCCTCTTGGAGTGAGGGTAATAATTATGTATTAGTGACAGGTAAACTTTTCCTCTTGGAGTGAGGGTAATAATTATGTATTAGTGACAGGTAAACCTTTCTTTTTGGAGTGAGGGTAATAATTATGTATTAGTGATGGGTAAACATTTCCTCTTGGAGTGAGGGTAATAATTATGTATTAGGGACAGGTAAGCTTTTCCTTTTGGAGTGAGGGTAATAATTATGTATTAGTGACAGGTCAACTTTTCCTTTTGGAGTGAGGGTAATAATTATGTATTAGTGACAGGTAAGCTTTTCCTTTTGGAGTGAGGGTAATAATTATGTATTAGTGACAGGTAAACTTTTCCTCTTGGAGTTAGGGTAATAATTATGTATTAGTGACAGGTACACTTTTCCTTTTGGAGTGAGGGTAATAATTATGTATTAGTGACAGGTAAGCTTTTCCTTTTGGAGTGAGGGTAATAATTATGTATTAGTGACAGGTAAACTTTTCCTCTTGGAGTGAGGGTAATAATTATGTATTAGTGACAGGTAAACTTTTCCTTTTGGAGTGAGGGTAATAATTATGTATTAGTGACAGGTAAACTTTTCCTCTTGGAGTGAAGGTAATAATTATGTATTAGTGACAGGTAAACTTTTCCTCTTGGAGTGAGGGTAAAGGAAACATGAATATTGTCAGTAGATCATGCACTTGAACTTCCAAGTCAATATCTGTACCATCACATCCGACATCTTGGAAAAAAGTTTCTCAGAACCTATCGTAGTATATAATATGCACCACACACTCGTAAATCTCTTTAGGGGTAAATTTCTGCAGATAATACAAGGCTTTTTACGGTATTACCTGATCAGTTTATCTAAGTGGTGACCACTCCTGTTTGGCAATTGCTCAGCCAATATTACAAATTCAAATCCCATCAGAACTTCAGATTGTAAGTGTGAACAATAAAGAATTAAATTTATACAACCTCGGCTATTTCCTTCAGTTGACTTGCTGATGTAATGATAAAGACTGTGTGTATACAAAATGCTTACTTGCTGTATAAGTGTAATTTTATTTTTAATTTGCTCACAAAAATTCCAGATTAAAACATTTTTATCTTTAAAAACACATAAATTTTACAACTACAATTTTAGTGAAGGAAAATGTGGTAAACTAGTTAAAAAATAGGTCTTCATGAAGATATATGATGGTAATTGTGGCACAATGATAAATGTACAAAGTTTATACTATCATAGTCTGTCAACCAGTAAAAATGTCCTAGCTCAAATTGTGAAATTAGTTGATATTCTCATCTGTTTGTCTTTTCATTAAATTATAAAGAAAGACCCCATACTTTCACAAGAATGAAACTAGAAAAAAAGAACAACAACATTGTCAGTGAATTCTTGTAGTTAACTGACTACTAGTTAATAAGGTAGAATCTGTTTGTTAAAGAACTGACTACTAGTTAATAAGGTAGAATCTGTTTGTTAAAGAACTGACTACTAGTTAATAAGGTAGAATCTGTTTGTTAAAGAACTGACTACTAGTTAATAAAGTAGAATCTGTTGGTTAAAGAACTGACTACTTGTTAATAAAGTAGAATCTGTTGGTTAAAGAACTGACTACTTGTTAATAAGGTAGAATCTGTTGGTTAAAGAACTGACTACTAGTTAATAAGGTAGAATCTGTTGGTTAAAGAACTGACTACTAGTTAATAAGGTAGAATCTGTCGGTTAAAGAACTGACTACTTGTTAATAAGGTAGGATCTGTTGGTTAAAGAACTGACTACTTGTTAATAAGGTAGAATCTGTTGGTTAAAGAACTGACTACTTGTTAATAAGGTAGGATCTGTTGGTTAAAGAACTGACTACTTGTTAATAAGGTAGAATCTGTTGGTTAAAGAACTGACTACTTGTTAATAAGGTAGAATCTGTTGGTTAAAGAACTGACTACTAGTTAATAAGGTAGAATATGTTGGTTAAAGAACTGACTACTAGTTAATAAGGTAGAATATGTTGGTTAAAGAACTGACTACTTGTTAATAAGGTAGAATCTGTTGGTTAAAGAACTGACTACTAGTTAATAAGGTAGAATATGTTGGTTAAAGAACTGACTACTAGTTAATAAGGTAGAATCTGTTGGTTAAAGAACTGACTACTAGTTAATAAGGTAGAATATGTTGGTTAAAGAACTGACTACTTGTTAATAAGGTAGAATCTGTTGGTTAAAGAACTGACTACTAGTTAATAAGGTAGAATATGTTGGTTAAAGAACTGACTACTAGTTAATAAGGTAGAATCTGTTGGTTAAAGAACTGACTACTAGTTAATCAAGTAGAATCTGTTGGTTAAAGAACTGACTACTTGTTAATAAGGTAGAATCTGTTGGTTAAAGAACTGACTACTTGTTAATAAGGTAGAATCTGTTGGTTAAAGAACTGACTACGAGTTAATAAGGTAGAATCTGTTGGTTAAAGAACTGACTACTAGTTAATAAGGTAGAATCTGTTGGTTAAAGAACTGACTACTTGTTAATAAGGTAGAATCTGTTGGTTAAAGAACTAACTACTAGTTAATAAGGTAGAATCTGTTGGTTAAAGAACTGAATACTTGTTAATAAGGTAGAATCTGTTGATTAAAGAACTGACTACTAGTTAATAAGGTAGAATCTGTTGGTTAAAGAACTCACTACTTGTTAATTAGGTAGAATCTGTTGGTTAAAGAACTGACTACTAGTTAATAAGGTAGAATCTGTTGGTTAAAGAACTGACTACTTGTTAATAAGGTAGAATCTGTTGTTTAAAGGACTGACTACTTGTTAATAAGGTAGAATCTGTTGTTTAAAGGACTGACTACTAGTTAATAAGGTAGAATCTGTTGTTTAAAGAACTGACTACTTGTTAATAAGGTAGAATCTGTTAGTTAAAGAACTGACTTTTACTTGTTAATAAGGTAGAATCTGTTAGTTAAAGAAATGACTACTAGTTAATAAGGTAGAATATGTTGGTTAAAGAACTGACTACTTGTTAATTAGGTAGAATATGTTGGTTAAAGAAATGACTACTAGTTAATAAGGTAGAATCTGTTGGTTAAAGAACTGACTACTTGTTAATAAGGTAGAATCTGTTGGTTAAAGAACTGACTACTTGTTAATAAGGTAGGATCTGTTGGTTAAAGAACTAACTACTAGTTAATAAGGTAGGATCTGTTGGTTAAAGAACTAACTACTAGTTAATAAGGTAGAATCTGTTGGTTAAAGAACTGACTACTTGTTAATAAGGTAGAATCTGTTAGTTAAAGAAATGACTACTAGTTAATAAGGTAGAATATGTTGGTTAAAGAACTAACTACTTGTTAATTAGGTAGAATATGTTGGTTAAAGAAATGACTACTAGTTAATAAGGTAGAATCTGTTGGTTAAAGAACTGACTACTTGTTAATAAGGTAGAATCTGTTGGTTAAAGAACTGACTACTTGTTAATAAGGTAGGATCTGTTGGTTAAAGAACTAACTACTAGTTAATAAGGTAGGATCTGTTGGTTAAAGAACTGACTACTTGTTAATAAGGTAGGATCTGTTGGTTAAAGAACTAACTACTAGTTAATAAGGTAGAATCTGTTGGTTAAAGAACTGACTACTAGTTAATAAGGTAGAATCTGTTGGTTAAAGAAATGACTACTAGTTAATAAGGTAGAATCTGTTAGTTAAAGAACTGACTACTTGTTAATAAGTTAGGATCTGTTGGTTAAAGAACTGAATACTTGTTAATAAGGTAGAATCTGTTAGTTAAAGAACTGACTACTAGTTAATAAGGTAGAATCTGTTGGTTAAAGAACTGACTACTAGTTAATAAGGTAGAATCTGTTGGTTAAAGAACTGACTACTAGTTAATAAGGTAGAATCTGTTGGTTAAAGAAATGACTACTTGTTAATAAGGTAGGATCTGTTGGTTAAAGAACTAACTACTAGTTAATAAGGTAGAATCTGTTGGTTAAAGACCATTACTTCCTTTAATGTTTAAAAGAACTAAAAGTATTTGTATTATATCTAATAGATCTCAGGAAATTTGTTTTTTTGCTGTTGTTGTTTTTTTGACAATTATCTCTCTTGTGTCATTGCTTATAACTCAGACATGAAATATATAGTACATAATAGTATGGAAAAATCAATAAAATAAATTAAAAGTCATGATTATTATTATAATTTTTCAGATCTTAGAGGCTTATAGAAAAATTCAGGTAGCAAAGCAGAAGAAGAAAACTCCAACAAAGAAAGAAAGAGATTCAGTATGGAAAAGTCTGAAGGACAGAGAAAATCTTGTTAAAGTTATTGAAGGAAAAGAGAAATGACAGAAAATAGACAGTTGATTTAACATGTAAATTGTTCTAATTTAAATCTGTATAAGTTATCTCCCTTTGTTCAATTTGTGAACACTAGTCTCTGGTAATTCAGAGTTACATTTGTGAACACTAGTCTCTGGTAATTCAGAGTTACATTTGTGAACACTAGTCTCTGGGGATTCAGAGTTACATTTGTGAACACTAGTCTCTGGGGATTCAGAGTTACATTTGTGAACACCAGTCTCTGGTGATTCAGAGTTATATTTGTGATGTGGTGAACACTAGTCTCTGGTGATTCAGAGTTACATTTGTGAACACTAGTCTCTGGGGATTCAGAGCTACATTTGTAAACACTAGTCTCTGGTGATTCAGTTATATTTGTGATGTGGTGAACACTAGTCTCTGATGATTCAGAGTTACAATTGTGAACACTAGTCTCTGATGATTCAGAGTTACAATTGTGAACACTAGTCTCTGGTGATTCAGAGTTATAATTGTGAACACTAGTCTCTGGTGATTCAGAGTTACAATTGTGAACACTAGTCTCTGGTGATTCAGAGTTATAATTGTGAACACTAGTCTCTGGTGATTCAGAGTTACAATTGTGAACACTAGTCTCTGGTGATTCAGAGTTACATTGGTGAACACCAGTCTCTGGTGATTCAGAGTTACATTTCTGCAGCTGTTTGAGATTTTTAACGTGAAAAATTAAATGTATGTATAATCTGTATTCAACTTGCATATACTTATTCATGTTAAAATATTATGACATACAATTATGTAAGTTGTATTTTTATATATGGTGTATTTGTTGTGTAAATTAATTACTTAATCGTCACATTAAAGAATTTTTTTTTAATTTCTTTATTGTCTTAAAATAATTTTTAGTTAATAATAACATTTAATGTTTTTGATATTTTATTTATTTATTAACCAACCTATCAAGTGATAGAAATATCTAAGTTTTTAACTTACCTGGTCCAAAGGACCAAGTGTGGTATTACCATTATCCGTCATCAAAAATGCTACTTGTGTGGTCCTCAGCATTTTATGGTTTTATTCCATTATATTCAATATGGCTGCTTTGGCAAATGGCAATTTTTGGTTGGCTGTTCTTTGAAATCTTTTCTTCTCAGAATATACAAATGTGATTGTATTATTACATTGTTACAAGTTTCCTCACATGCCTTTGTTCAAAGTTTTTTTTTTTTTTTGGCAATCAGAAATCTAAGATGGCCACCACCACAGGACAAGTTTTAACATAAGTCTGTATGAAAAAATAAATATCTCAGAAACAGACTTGGTTGAATCCAAAATATGCAAGAATAATCATTGGATGGTGCATTTTTTTTTGTCAGTTGGAAATGCAAGATGGCCACTATCACATGACAACTTAACGTAGGGTCCTATTTGAAAAACAGTTAAAATTATCCTTTTCTGAAGGGTCGACTATAATGTCGGAAATGTAAAAATTAAATGTCAATCGTATATATTTTTCAGTTATTTGAACATGTTTAATTTGCTGGGGGAATTTAAGAACAATTTATCTCTTTTCATCTTCAATAAAGTTGAAAAATATTAAATGTGTTGGGTTTTATTGGCTGTTTCATATGATGTTTTTATTATCCGGATGTTGTGTAATGGACTCGAAATCTAGTACAGCATCAGTAAATATAAGTTTAAATTCCGGATCTTAACGTAAATTGACACAGTTGATAGTTGAAGATGACAGAAAATACTGATATAGAATAAAGAAAAGCAAACAATTGTCACTTATTATTATATTGTTGAACATTGCTAAGCTTGTGATGAGTTGTAGAAAATACCTTTGTTGCATACATCAAGGAGTGCCGACAATCCGTTATTTTTTGTATCTTTAAAATTGACCAAATAATTAATGATCATGAATGAACTACAAACAATGCCTTATTATTTTAGTGAAGAGATAGCATCCAAGCCATACAATCATATCTGAGATTGTTATACGTTGTAATTTACTGTTAATTGGATTAAACTTCACCTGGGAGTAATCAAACTATTAGACTTGACATAAAAATTGACAAATACATTTTATTGCTTCTTTTCTTTCAATCATTAAAATCTTGTGTAAACAGTCTGACAGTAAGTAATTATGACATCTTATCAGCAACATTATTGATTATTTTGCGCACGGCTACATATAGTCAGACTTATATTTAGTTTATTTTCGTATTGAAGGTAAACATTTACCAGTACAAAGCACAACTGCACTAGACAGTCTTAATTCTTCAATAATTAAAACGTATTGGATGCTTTTGATTATTTTGTGGAATAGTGTCTAAACAATTTAAGAAATATTTAACTTTGCATGTTGACTATAGGAGAACAACAAAAATGGCACACATGTGATTTCCCGGTCTGAAAAAAGAGCGAAGTGCATTGTTCTTGTTTATAATGCGCACCCTCCTGTAAAATAAAGAATCTATGTAAAATCTCACGCATTATGCATCAGTAAGTACACTAGTTTTTTTTGTGTTGATCTGAAATCCAAGATATCCTCTATCACAAGATTGAACCGAGCATTGAATGATGTACAATACAAACACAAGTTCATTCAGCATGGAATATTCAACTATCCTTTCAATAGTGAGATAAATGTTAATACTCAGCACAGGGTAAATGTTTTACTCTAGTTTCACTGCAAGTGAGAAAGTTTTCCTTGTACTGACTAATGCAGTTTTCCCCCTGGAAATTTTTTATTTCTCTAGCATAAATTTACAACATGCAGAGCTTTTTAACTCATCTGGATCAAAGGTCCATGTGAGCTATTGACATCACTTGGCCTCTGTCCATAAGCTTTCAAACTTTCCAAATCTCCTCTCTCTTCTGAAATCGCTACCAATTTGGAAGGAAAGGCCCTTGGTTTGGGCATCTTTAAAAATTGTGGCAGACAGATCTGCCCAACATTACTAAAAATAGACTTATCTATTTCTGATATCTCTGAAATCACTGGGCTAATGTTCACCATTCTTGACAAGGAGGGTCCTTGATTGATGCCCTTTTTAAACTAGAGGCTCAGTGGGCCGAGTCTGTCACTCGCCTTTCATTCTGCTTTGAGGAAACTTAATACAGAATCTTCCATAGGAGCTTCCTACCAAATTTCGGTTCATTTGGCTACTTGGTTTCAAAGAAGATTATTTAGAAGTCGACCTATGGTGGCCATGTTTGTTTTAATAACTGATTGGGAGTAAATTAGCAATTTTTATAGAGGACCTTCCATAGATGCTTCCTACCAAGTTTCGGTTCATTTGGCCAAGAGGTTTCGGAGGAAAAGATTTTCTAGAAATCTACCAATTAGAAACAAGAATTGCCTGTGGTGGCCATGTTTACAATCAGATCGGTACGAAATGAGCAATCTTAATAAAGGACCTTCCACAGATGCTTCCTACAAAGTTTCAGTTCATTTGACAAAGCGGTTTCAGAGGAAAAGATTTTTTAGAAATCAACCAATCAGAAACAAGAATGTTTGTTAACAGATCGGAACTAAAAGAACAATCTTCATAGAAGACCTTCCAAGGATGCTTCCTACCAAGTTTCGGTTCATTTGGCCTAGCGGTTTCAGAGAAGATTTTTAAAAATCGGCCAATCAGAAACAAAAATTGCCTGTGGTGGCCATATTTGTTAATGGATTGGGACAAAATGTGCAATCTTTATAGAAGACCTTCCATAGATACTTCCTACCAAGTTTCAGTTCATTTGGCCTAGGGGTTTCAGAGGAGAAGATTAAAATGTGAAAAGTTAACGGATGCCAAGTAATGGCAAGGTGAGCTAATAACTAGAGGCTCAGTGGGCTGAGCCTGTGTCGCTCACCTTTCATTCTGCTTTGAGGAAACTTGATACAGAACCTTCCATATATGTAGATGCTTCCTACCAAGTTTCAGTTCATATGGCTAAGCAGTTTCAAAGGAGAAGATTTTTTAGAAATCGACCAATCAGAAACAAGAATTGCATGTGGTGGCCATGTTTGCTAACCGATCGGGACGAAATGAGCAACTTCATAGAGGACATTCCATAGATGCTTCCTACCAAGTTTCGGTGGTAGCCATGTTTGCTAACCGATCGGGACGAAATGAGCAATCTTCAGAGGACATTCCATAGATGATTCCTACCAAGTTTCGGTGGTAGCCATGTTTGCTAACCGATCGGGACGAAATGAGCAATCTTCATAGAGGACATTCCATAGATGCTTCCTATCAAGTTTCGGTTCATTTGGCCAAGCGGTTTCAGAGAAGATTTTTAAAAATCGGCTAATCAGAAACAAGAATTGCCTGTGGTGGCCATATTTGTTAATGGATTGGGACAAAATGTGCAATCTTTATAGAAGACCTTCCATAGATACTTCCTACCAAGTTTCAGTTCATTTGGCCGAGGGTTTTCAGAGAAGATTAAAATGTGAAAAGTAAACGGATGACAGACGACGGACACCAAGTGATGGCAAAAGCTCATATTGCCTTTGGCAAGGTTTGCTAAAAAGAATATTAAAATGTGAATACCTACTTGTAATGTATAGAATGAACATGTTACACTATATCAGCATTAGTTAATTTCTAAGGGAGATAATGTCAAGAGTTATCTTACTTTTAACAGTTTAGGCAAGAGTTATCTTTCTTTTAACAGAGGAGAAGATTTTTTAGAAATCAACCCAACAGGAACAAGAATTGCCTGTAGTGGCCATGTTTGCTAACCGATCGGGACAAAATGAGCAATCTTTATAGAGAACCTTCCTACCAAGTTTCGGTTCATTTGGCCAAGCGGTTTCAGAGGAGAAGATTTTTTAGAAATCGTCCAATCAGAAACAAGAATTGCCTGTGGCGGCCTTGTTTGTTAATGGATCGGGACAAAATGAACACTTTTTATAGAAGACCTTCCATAGATGCTTCCTACCAAGTTTCAGTTCATTTGGCTAAGGGGTTTCAGAGGAGAAGATTAAAATGTGAAAAGTTAACGGACGACGGATGCCAAAAGCTCACATTGCCTTAGGCAAGGTGAGCTAAAATTGTGCGAGAAAATTCTGCCCACCTTCAAATATGGTGTGGCTACAAAAAATAAAGGTAAATTTGTTCAAATTTGATTTGAAAATCTATTTCCTTCAAACCACATGGCCAAATTATGCAAATATTGGCTGGAATTCGCTAAAACTATTCGGTAATATACTAGGTGTTGAAGAAAGTTAAAAAAAGTTATTATAATCTGGTCTTTTGTACTGCTGTATAAATTACATACAATAATATGTGATGAACACAAACTTGATAAAGGCCATTCCAACAATCATTCATCTATACCTTAGATTCAGTTCATTCATTTTTTTAAGGATCAGGATGAAATAAGCAATCTTTATAGAGGCTCTTCCATAGATGCTTCCTACCAAGTTTCAGTTCATTTGGCTAAGCGGTTTTAGGGGAGAAGATTAAAATGTGATAAGTTAACAAGATGACAAGTGATGGCAAAAGCTCACATTGCCTTTGGCAAGGCGAGCTAAAAACACAGCATTGGTCCAGGTTATTCTATATGTATTTGGCCGACTGATATGTCATAAAAGGGGATAAAAATCTGTGGTATGTCTAATGTGTGTTAAAACATCATTTTAAATATTTCACTTGATATGTGTCAAGTTGTAGCAGCAAACAGACTTAAAAATATCACAAATTTTCAAGATTTTATATTTTTATTCATAAATATAAACTCAAAATGTTCTATTTTTTGAAAGAGAGTGGTAATGTATAAATTGTATGTGCCAAACATTAGTATAAAAGAACAGCTATAAAGAAAGAGAGATAGTACACAAAGGTTTAGAAATCATAATTATTAGTCACCAATTATAAAGAAAGAGAAATAGTACACAAAGGTTTAGAAATCATAATTATTAGTCACCAATATCTATAAAACAATAAGAGAATGTATCTCTTGTACATGTTTCCATAGGAACTATCTTAGTGATCTATAACAGATACCTGATTTTATTACTTTTATATACATTATCTTAAATAGGATATATTCAACATCATAAAACATTATTTTTATATATTTGTGTCCATATCCACAGCTATGTATGAATATTCCTTTCCCCAATTGTCCCCACTGGTCTGATAGAAAGGAAAAATTAAGTCAATACATGAGACATTTGGTGACATACATGTTAGGCACTGAAAGGTCAACCGTTTTATTGATTTCACAACATGAATTCCTATGGCCGACAGAAAAACTGGGAGCAATTTTAAAGAATTGATCAATTTGGATCAACAGTGATGTTATGAAATGTTACCATGAAATAACTATAACAGATCAATTAGAAATGTTGAATATTATTTTTTTTGGGGTCAAAACTGATAAGTTAACACGTTAAATGACAAAGCAGATGTTACAATTCCTTACTATAAAAATAATAAATCTGATACTTCACCCAAATGATCATATATTTACAATTCTGAAATTTGATAATAGAGCAAAGAATGTCTAGTTCATGCATCAGACTTGATACTTTTTTTATTTAAAAGTTTTGACTAACACGTTCCCATATGAAGACAACACTGGAGGTGAAGGAACAATTAACATGTTAATACTTTCTTTTATCTTTCCTTCATGGAAGTGTTTCTAAGGTCAATAATGACAAAAAAATGTGAAAACAAAATTACAATAAATAAACAGAAAGATTGAATAAATGTATTACATCTAACAAGGCATAGAGTCAACAGAATACATATAGGTGGAAGAAAACAAAATCAACAAAATATTACAAACTGTGTAGTTGAAGTGTAACACAAAATATTAACATGATTTTCTAACAATGTGATTTGTAATGGCCTCATATGTTCTTAGAACACATACACACAAACTTCTCAACATAGCATTCCAATCAAAATTACATGTATTACACACATCATTCAAACAGCACTTTTATTTTTCAAAATCAATTCTAGCACACATCACATTCTAAAAATAGCTCATACTCACTAACTTGTATCATTTTTTTGGACAAGTTCTCTAGGACAGTCACATAGAAAGCATCCAAACCATGCTCTACAAGTTTTTACAATTTTTATTTGTTGATATAAAAAAAACTTTCTTTCAGGCCTTTTCTCTGTTATTTGTTTTATATCATTATTTGTTTGTTTTACATTAAAAGGCTTAAGATACTGACTACAAGTCTTCGGAATTTGAAGCTCTTATTTGTCTCCTATCTTATGTATATCACTTGGTTTTTTTTAATGATCCCCAAGAAATCTTTTTGTGTATTTTTTTTGTATTGAAAACAATGTAACTTGTCGAGCAGATTTTGAGGAAACATGTCTTCTGTAACCAAATAACTTAAGAAAAGACATTCATGATCAATACATATTGCCACCATGTATCTCTTTTAATCAGATCAGGAATTAATAACATGATAATTATACACAATGAATGTTATGATCAAGTTATGAGATCATAATTTTATCATGCTACCCTATTAAATATTATTTGGTCAATATTTCTTTTTTTTATCACAACCAATCTGGACTAGGAGGTAGATTGAACAGCTGATCGTACTCGACCAGACCCTGAAGATTTAGATGTCATCAGTCTTTCAACCATTGTCTTAGCATAACGAAGGCGACTTGATAATTCTTTGGCACATCCAAACTTCTCTATCAGTGAAGTTTTGTATATGTGGAAGTCTCTCTTTTCGTCAATGTAAGTAACAGCTTGCATTATGGGACACAGAATAATTTTTGTATGGTCTTGGAAGAAATTTATCTGTAAAGAAAAATTACAATCAAATTATACAATGTACATTAAATTAAGCAGATTGCATCATAAATACAAAAATAGAAAATCACTTTCAATAGAATTTTTTTTTTTATTTCTGGAGAGAATTTTTTTGTAAGATATTTACTTTTCTTTATTATACAGATAGCTGTGAATTACAGAATTTTCACAGTGAAATAATCGGTTTTATTTTCAATCTCGCTAAATTTCATGCCATTTACATTGTCAAAGCTACTTTTCTGAATGTTTTATCAGTTACATCCCTTTGACCATTTCATATGAGTTTGTTTCATTTTTTGAAGCAATACACATAGTATATCCCTACATTGCACACATAATATAGTGCAATCAGACTTATTTTAAATTAAATTTGAATCGAAATATTTTTTTTTATCTATATAATAAATACAAATACTAAAATTAATTAACTACTTTCATTATCAAAAATATGTCACTCATGACCAAATAACGTTGTAACTCACTCATGAGCGAACACATTCATGAGTTACTGCATTATTTGGTCATTCGTGACATATTTTTGATAATGAAACTCTTCAATTAGTTACTGTAAGTGGAATGTTAGATAATCAATTTAATACCATTTAGTAATCATATGGCTGGCAACAGTAGAATAATGAGAGATTTTTCATCTCACATCATTACTTCTGTAAATAAAATGCTATCTTTTGGATATTCCTTAAATAACAACAGTTAAACAGTCTACTGTACTTTCTTATGCCAATTTATATTTACTGGTTATGATATTCTGATTGGATGTTTTTTTAATTACGAGTACAAAAGTTGGACTCTAAGGTCATGTTGCTTTCCAGTTATTAGTCAGAGGTCGGTTGAAGCAAGGTCACATTATTTTCAATATTGTCAAGCAATATTTAAAAAAAAATCACCTGTATTGAAGTATAATCCAATTTTTAAAATATTTATATCAACACTCAGAAATATATAATATAATTGCATATGTAAAATTGTGTGTACAAGGTTCCATCTGTTAAAACTAAAAACTCTGGAGCTTTTGCTGTAATAAATCACACACCATAATTGTGAAGTTGCTGGCAGTTGATTAACTGATGAAATACTGTGGCTTCATTTGCAGAAACTAAGAAGTTCGTTGACATTTGAATTTGAGGTTTTGATGCTTGCAAATGAATTCTCTTGTCATTTATGCCTTTCATTGTGCACTTAATTTTGTGGTTCGATGGAACCAGCGATAATTGGTATTCAATAAATAAAAATTCACAGTAGAACATAAAAAACATAATTGTCGAGTTGCTGCCAGTGGATTTACAACCACATACTGAAAACATGTATTTCTGTCCCTTGTTTTATATAAGTGAGTGATTGTTGTTTAAACTAATCAAGTTGGCAATTTTTCAGCTGTATCATGGCGAGAACCAGTTACATTTCAACGAGCTATGATGATGACGTCCATTTTGTACTAGACTAAAATGCTTAGATTTTAAACAGTCCACTGTACACATTTTTCTTGTTTCGAGATAACCAGTATCTGTTCTTACTCATTTTTTGCTGCATGCTTAGCACAACAGCAACAAATATCATTTTCATATTATTTGGTTTGCCCAGACTGGGGCTCGAACCCCCAATCTACCACAATTGAGGAGAAGAGATTAATCTTTACACCATCGACGTGGTCCCTTGTTTTTAAAGAATACCTGTAAAGTTCCATTACTAAGATGTAGGACTATTGCACTACGAGTTCTAAACCAAGTTCTGAGGAAAGGCAACCTTGTCATGTCATCTCCTTCTCTAGGTACCATGTTAGCTCCAGCCTGAAAACCAATTTCATATGCTTTATCATTTTTTTTTTATGAAATTTAATCTTGGCTGTATTCATTTTTCCCAAATGGTTTCTTTTTTAAATTTACAGAAATCATTCAGTCTATAGACAGATAATGACAGCACCATAACATAATACCAACACACATTTTTGCAGCCGTATTTAATGTTTTATACGACTGCAAAAATGTGTGTTAGTATTATGTTATGGTGCTGTCATTATCCGTCTATAGACTGAATGATTTCTGTGCAATAACTTAAGATGTAGTCAACCAATACTTTTGAACACAATGATCCTTGGCATTGAATAAATGTTACAAATATATCAAACATGTCGTGCCAATATGTTCATCATACTCTCTTCTGTTTTATTAGTTGCTTACAATGATATTTGTTACATTTCTTAATGATTAATTTATAGTATGAATAACACATTTCAAATTCTATATTTTAAGTATACGGAGAAAAACTTGTCATTATGAAAACAATGAAATATGTTTATAACTTAATCTATGAGACCGTTTCAGGGGACATTAACACTTTAAACACCCTCATCTACTATTGGTGATATTGTCAAATAATATATTTTAATGCCAGTAAATAAAATTCATTATCCCCGGCTTGAAAATTATAACCACTTTTGATTGGTTAAAACCCCGGCCATAAAAAACCCATATTCCCGGTGTAACTAGCCATTTAACCAATCAAATGTTGTTATAATTTTCAAAACGGGGATAATATGACATCAAAGCTCGCGACGTTACGCTCCAAATTCAAATTTAGTTAACTCTTTACCCCACAGAACAACTGCTATAAGGCAAAAAAAAAATATATGTGTGTTTAGTCACCCGACCGACCCTATTTTTCAGCCCCCGACCCTAATCTTTTTTATCGACAATTATTCGACCCTAATTTTTGCTAGCGACCCTATCAATTTTTACACAAAATTCGGATAACCATTTTTGTTGTTTAATCAGCAGCAATGTTTTATTTATTCAACCGCTAGCTTTTTGTTGAAATTGAGAGCAAAGAAGGTAGAAAAACTGCGTAACTCGTCATAAAACAGCTTCAACAAATGATGGCTTACCGGAAATTTCGAAAATGAAATACCAGAATCGGATTCCGGAACCAGGAACGACTATTTCCGGTTTTGCCGATAGTAAAAAAAAAATAAAAATATTAATGCCGACCGATTGATCCTAGATTTTTTTGACATGTGACCGTAAACACACACAATTTTTTTTTTGGGCCTAACTCTATTTTTAGCCACAGTAGAATTACTGATAACATAATCAAGTCTCCACAGCTGATAAGAAAATCAGCTGCATCATTTCCACAGAGAATTTCAACAAAATAGATATCAACCATGGGTACACTCAGATTATCTTAATTTGTGGATTAATTAATTTAAAAAACCATAATAAAGTATTTATATTTATTTTTGTTATAAAATTACCTTTCCAATGGTATAAAAATTTGTTTGTTGGCAATGCCGCCATGTTCGTTTACAATATCAACCATGCGGTATTTTTCATTCATAAAACAAAGAACATTCCAATTTCTGACGTAATTTTGGTTTTCCTGGATTGTCCAATGATATTTCTTTCATGATGGGATTCCCTGTCCAAAATGAGGATACAGCCTCGTTTTGTTACCCACTAATAATAGAGGGTCGTCTAGAGGCACTTATGCGGAATTGTAAAGAAAGCGTTCATAGTAGCTTGTGTGGAAATGATATGGAGACGTCGAGAGGCACTTTTGCGGAAATACGGGGGTCCAGAGACGTTTATGTGTGGGAAAGAATTAATTTTGGCTATATATTGAATATAAAGCTGTTAATTCGATCAACTGTAGGGTTCTACCAAAAATAGTACCCTCCACCGGGTAAAAAACACTCGAAACTTTCATATTATTTACTTATTCTTTCCAAAAACAAAGAAAACGTCACTTTAACGTGGTCCGCCGGGGTCCAAAATGTCTTACTTTTTACTATAACAGGGAATAAATTAAAAAAACATGTTCACAATCTATATGAATATTTTTTTTTTGGCTAAATCACCATTAGCCCTCTTCAACACTTATTACACTTACTCAGACAATATAAGTTATTTACGTTCCTATCCATAGATATGGAGATTGTAACACCCTTCAGTAGCCTTTAAACCCTTCGGCTGCACCTCAGGATGTACTTGGCTACTTCAGGGTGTTAAAATCTCTATATCTACGGATAGGAACGTAAATAACTTATATTGTCTGAGGAAGTGTAATAAGTGTTGAAGAGGGCTAATGGTGATTTAGCTAAAAAAAATTGATTCATATAGATTTGTGAACATGTTTTTACAACCCATTTGATATAGATTTATATTGATATAAGAAAGAGCTTTAAGCATAAAATTAACTAATTAAACAACATCTTCAAATAAATATTACCTTCAATAAATGTTCATTCATGTAGTTTCTGAAATATTTGAGCAAAGTGACTTTTTTCGTGAGTGTTTCTGGAAAAACTTTGAGGGTATGATAATGCTCTGTTCCATCTCTTTCTATATACTGTACATTCCTAAAAATGAAAATAAATAACATTGCTACATGTAGCCATATGTTGCCCTCTGCAATAGAAAGAGGTGTAATGTAATAGCAGGCTCAATTACATGTTATGACTAACAATCATACCACATTCTGCTGAACAGTTTCACAGGAGTTGCATCCCGTACTTCAGATATATTAATAACAATAATAAGTTCAAAAGTAGTCAGCATATTGTGCTAGGCTATGTTTAATAGCAGTCTTAAAACATTTTAATTACAATGTGGCTGCTAGTTTCAACAGTAGAGGAAATCACAGTACCCAGAAAAAGCAACCAACCTGCTGTAAGTCACTAACAACATCGTACTTACATGTATGTCAGTTGATTCTATTAGTCACCATTTTGTTCAGTCTGCATTTAAATGCAAAAAGGAGTCCGACAGGATTATATTGTAAAAATTGAATGACAAGTTCTTTGAGTAGCACATATTTTGTGAAAATTTCCCATGTAACATCAGATCTTACAACAAAAATATTTAGCTAATTTAATGTGGCTGGATAGTATATAACAGTAACAAGAGCAAAGTTTACATATAAAAAATAGCCGACATTTCACATTTCTACCTTCAAGACTAGAGAGGTTTATATCTCTGAATTAAGCCTCCCTGTACAACTCACACACACAAATCTCAACCATTTTAATTTTACTGGTCTATGCAATTTCTGAAAACCCAATTTCTCTAGATCTGAGACAACTTAGTTTTGTAGAATGATTTTACAATCATCCAAAGTGTTTTCATGTTGACTGTTATATAATATATGTTTGTGTATATACAGTAACACGCTATATACTTACTCTCCATTGGCTAAGAGAATCAGTCGTGTAGAATCATTAAACAATACACCCACACTGTTGTCACATAACTGGTAACCTAATCCATACTTGTCAGAATAGTCTACCCACTTACTAACCCAGTATATAGGTATCAATGCAGGATCTTCTGCATCCTCTGAAATAAGATTGAGAGTTTAATTTAAACTACACCTGTACAATGATCAGGAATTTATGAAATATATGATTATATTATTCTAACATGAAGTCCTTCATTGGCTATATAAAATAATACAATGATAAAACTCACGATATATTTTAATTCGCATATGCATGTGCATTGACGAACAACATTCCTTAGTGAATTCATGTATCTATAGACCGTGGTGCATACAAACATAAAAATGCATGTATTATTTTTTAACTATATTTTTTCCAGAATAAATACATAAAGACAACCATCTATCTTCCGGTGATGTAGTTTACAAGGAACCCTGACGACATTAACACAAGCTGGTTACTGATTTATTTTACGATTTTGTGAGCATTTTACTTGTTTAAGTTGCTAAATTCAAAATGCCATAAAATTGGAAAATATCAGTAACTTAATAGCATCACAGTATAGTTATACATAAAAGAAAAAAACAACTGTAAACATGAAGTAGATTTAGTTATGAAATGCATTTCCAATTACTGACTTCCACTTTAAAAATAAGTTAGATTTTTCCTACTAGAATCAAAATAATTCATGCCAGACATAGTTTGTATCACGTTTTAACATGGGTAACATTATTTTCGCTGCATTTTACGTAAATAATGTTACCCATGTTAAAACTGGATATAAACTATGGCTTCCATGAATTATTTCTTAATTAAATGATGCTGGTAAGAAAGAATTTTTTTTTTTTAGAAAAATCTGGAACATAGAAGCTTCATGTAGTCTTAATCAGCTACCAGGTGGTACCAAAAACAAAAATATTAAGATATGATTTTGTTTTCATGTATCAGCCAACTATTATACATTCCTATGTAGTTGTTTAATATTCCTGGTTTGTGATTGGACAATGCTGTAATTTTCAAGATATCAATTCCACGGTTGAAATATCACGAGATATTTTTAGAATTTTAACCGATTACCGCTTACATCATCTTGTCACTAATGTGGCAATGCACATCTATACTCATGATTACATTAGAATGTGTTGTATTTGAAAATTTCACGGTATCAATTGTCGATTTAATGGTGTAATTTTCACAGTATTCTATCTCCTAAATATATTTTCGACAAAAATAAAATACAGTTGACTCTCGTTATCTCGAATTCGATGGGACCATGGAAAAAATTCGAGTCAACCGTAGTTCGACTCAAGAGGAGCTACGAAGATACCGGAAGTGTGGTTTGTTTAACAACGAAAAGGAGACAACTCGAGCGAAATTTTGAAGAGCTAAAACCAGCATCGCATGTCCCTATTCTCGGAACGATTTTAAACATATTCGATGTTTTTGTTGCTGTTTTTTTTCTCTCCGTTAAATTCTTTGAATCTTGTGAAACAACTGATAACTTCTAGATATCTTTTTTTGTGTGAATGAATATGTTTATCCGTTTTGTTTATGTTTTTCACCTGTTGCATTGTTATTAAACTTCACCCATCATGACGTATTTTTCTTTGTGCAATACTGTTTATTTACAATAAATTGTGTGTTTTTATTTTTCAATAAAGTGTAGAAGAAAACTATTCTTCTTTAATCAAAATTAATTTCCGACAAATAATTCAATAGATAAAACGTTTCCTTTGTGTACTTTTCATAATCATTGATGTATGCCGACCCAAGCGCACTTATTATGAATCGATAATTATTTATTGTACACATCTAACCTGTGTCATAATATCAAGCCAATTCAAATATTATCACTAATTAATTTGACAGATTGTGAAATAAACATGTGAAATAGCCTAAGGTAACAATGTCAAATTCAATGACCGGATGTTTCACCTGTGGACCGATTTTAATCCTAAGGTAATACACATGTTTTGACAGGTAAATTTGACTTAACGAATGTAAATAATATGGCTTTCTACATCTCGGGACCAAAACTTTTATTCGAGACAACCGAAATTTCGACTCATCCGAATTCGACTCAACAGGAGTCAAATTATATATATTTATACACAACGAAGTTCGGGACTTCGATAAAAATTCGACTCAACCGAATTCGAGACAATGAGAGTCAACTGTACATTGATATTTGCTGCGAAAAAGGGCTCTCTGTTTCTAAAGCTCACAGAATTTTTTTTAGAACAGTATATACTTTACTATAAAGACAATTTTTTTTAATCTATGTTAATATATCATTTTGCTTAGATTAGGTCTAATAATAACAAAAGACCTGTATATTATTGTCTTTGAAGAAAATCCTGGGTAAATGCACAATGAACTATTAAATAACCCCTTGTTATCAGATTATAGATTGATTTCATTTTTTGGTGACATCATTTTTAGCATGTATTGAAACAAAGCATAATAACATTGTTTCTTTTTTCAGAAGCAGTTCAACGCTCGACATAAATATTTCTTAGGTATGTTAAGAATCATCTTCGCTAGCCAAGGGTTACGATTCGGGTCCCCCTTCTCTCCACCCTTGGCGGATCTAGAATACATTTTGAAATTCGCGCGCAATGTCACCTGGTGGTTATCGAAGTTGCGCCCCTTAGATAGTCGTCATTGCCAGCTAATCAGAATCGTTTTGTTATACGTATGTTGGAGAGTTGAAAATGGCAGCACCCAGTGAAGAAAAAACAAGATGAACTGTGAGCTAATGCTCACTTATGATACCCCCGTTCTTCGACAAACAGGAAGTAGGAACCCGACGGGTCAAAAAATGCTTCCCACGATATGGGGTACCTATATGAAGCTTGTGACCAAATACCAGATCTCTGCCATCAATAGTTGCTGAGAAAAATGTGACGAAAAATGTGCATATATGTTCAATGTGTATAAAAACCAACTAAGTCGGCAAACAGGAAGTAGGAATCTGATGGGTCCAAAAACGCTTCCCACGATATGGGGTACCTACATGAAGCTTGTGACCAAATATCAGATTTCTGCCATCAATAGTTGCTGAGAAAAATGCGACGAAAAATGAGCATATATGTTCAATGTGTATAAAAATCAACAAAGTCGGCAAACAGGAAGTAGGAATCTGATGGGTCCAAAAACGCTTCCCACAATATGGGGTACCAATATGAAGCTTGTGACCAAATATCAGATTTCTGCCATCAATAGTTGCCAAGAAAAATGTGACGAAAAATGTGGATATATGTTCAATGTGTATAAAAACCAACCAAGTCGGCAAACAGGAAGTAGGAATCTGATGGGTCCAAAAACGCTTCCCACAATATGGCATACCTATATGAAGCTTGTGACCAAATATCAGATTTATGCCATTGATAGTTGCTGAGAAAAATGCGACGAAAAATATCTTGGACGGATGGAAGGAAGGACGGACAGAGGTAAAACAGTATACCCCCTCCCCCTCCGGGGAGATAATTATTTGTGATAAATTTAATTTGGAAGCACTTACTGTCAACCAAGTGAAAAGTTTCAAAGCTTTGGCAGACGGGAAAGATGTTTTCATTGGAACCAAAACGGAAAGTGGCATCTTTGCTTACATTTCGTCGATAACATGTGCTCCGTGTAAAACGTCTTCTGATTGGATACGTGTACTGGTAGCCATAACCAATGAAATATTAAAGCGCGAATCCTCAAAATGTATTCTAGATCCGCCAAGGGTGGAGAGAAGGGGGACCTGAATCGTAACCCTTGGCTAGCGAAGATGGTTAAGAATATCCCCCCCAAAAAATTTAAAGTGGCATTGCTTTGTCTTCAGAATTATACTTTATCTAAAAATAAAGATATTGCATTGAATAACTGTTTGGTGGAGGAACTTTAAGTTGACTATTCTAATATTTTTTAAAAACTTTATTTATTTGGTTTATTCAAATGTTCACTTCAGTATGAAAAGTAAATATCCATAATTGTCAATCTGGAAAGGGGATATTTCATTTGGATTTTGTTAAATGACTTTCTCGATTTGAAAATTATGGATAATTTTTATATGGATCTTAATTGCATATTATCAAAATGGCTTTGGCATTTCCAGTAATTATTGTATGGGAAGGGATTATTCATGATATTTTCTTTGCAAAGAATGAATATGGAAAATGTAATAGTTCTTGTGATGTCATATAAATATTTCTGGAATAGCCCTTAGTAAACTAGAACATTCATCGATGATCATGCCAAGATGTAGTTCAAATGGTACAGCAGAGGTTATTTTCACTATTTTAAAATTGTAGTAAAATTTATTTGTATTATAACTGAATTAAACGGGGGATCTTTTCAAAAATCTCCATAGATACTATCTCCTAAAAACAAATAGATTATAGGTTTATGTGATTTATTTATATTATCATCAATCAGGAACTAGAATGCATCATAGCCACTATAAAGGGTTATTAGATTGAAACACAAAGAGAATTCTTTAAGAATACCATCTGTGTAACCTGTTTTATATCAATACACTTTTTTAGTATTGAAAGGCTTGAACAAGTGAAAAGAACAGCTTCTCATATTGTTTTACCAGCCTTCATTTATATTGATATTTTTTTGCTGGTTTAGAGGTTTGAGTAGTAGAAACATGACAACATCTTGTATATAAAGTTAAACTAACCTTCCTGTATATTGATACGCTCTGATGGTTTAGAGGCTACAACAGCCGATAACTGTCCAAACATGTCCGACAGATAATAATCAGCTGGTTCATCACCTGCAATCAAATAAAATGAGTAAAACATAGTAAAAATAAAAAAATAACCACCCAAACCATAATTACTCTGACATGATAATATTTTGAATAGAGTGAACTGAAAGGTGTGTATAGATGATTGAGTTAGCAGCCAAACAGAAATGAGTAAGATATGAGACAATATCGACATACATGAGAAAAATGTGATACAATATAATTATTCCTTGCTCACTTCAAACATTTTTCATTTAACCATTTTTATGTATATTTGATTATTAAAATTACCAGATTCTTTTTAAAAATTTGACTGAAATTAACTTGAGCGGTTTCAATTTTGAGGTGGTAACACAACCAAGAGTCATATGAAACAATATACTAATAACACTATTACTGAGGTGGTAATACAACCAAGAGTCATATGAAACAATATACTAATAACACTATTACTGAGGTGGTAACACAACCAAGAGTCATATGAAACAATATACTAATAACACTATTACTGAGGTGGTAATACAACCAAGAGTCATATGAAACAATATACTAATAACACTATTACTGAGGTGGTAACACAACCAAGAGTCATATGAAACAATATACTAATAACACTATTACTGAGGTGGTAATACAACCAAGAGTCATATGAAACAATATACTAATAACACTATTACTGAGGTGGTAATACAACCAAGAGTCATATGAAACAATATACTAATAACACTATTACTGAGGTGGTAACACAACCAAGAGTCATATGAAACAATATACTAATTAATAACACTATTACTGAGGTGGTAACACAACCAAGAGTCATATCATTAATGCATATTCAGAAATCATTTTTAAGAGAGAATTGATTTGAAATGAGTGATTTATTTTCATCTTTATTGATATTTACAATAATTAAAACAATTTTAAGAACATTTTTTTTTACTGTTTCTAAATTTTACAAAAATCTTGTAAAATGAGCGTTGACAGAGATGTTGTGTAGCGTAGCAGGAACGACAACTCTGGATAGAGAATGGTAACCACCATACTTATAGTTGCGTAAAAGGAGCTCCGGCGGGGAAAAAACTGATATCTCACATGTGAGATATCTGAATTTATTTCACAGATAAATCTCCATAATTCACACCTATCTATATAATAATTGTATATCTTACTGGGTTTTCTCTGAAAAATCTTGAGTGTATAGATTTAATTCTTTTTTTCTCTTGCCCTTTCTAGTCTGAGCATTCTCTGACCTATACTTGAATATCTTACTGGGTTTTCTCTGAAAAATCTTGACTGTATATATTTAATTCTTTTTTTCTCTTGCCCTTTCTATTCTGAGCATTCTTTGACCTATATTTGTATATCTTACTGGGTTTTCTCTGTCCTTCATCTTCTCCTCCTTCTGCCATCTGTCTATCGTACATCTTCACAGCTTCTGGGACAGCTGTTTGTGGTCGTCCATTACCATCTAAACAAAATAAAAACATACTACTTTCTACAACAAATCTGCTTGATGATCAAAGAACAACCAACATATCTGAATATATATAATCCTTAAAATAAAACATTGTATGCTTTGTGTTTATCTCCCGTAATTACCTATGTATAATCATAATGTGCTAGATTTTACATAGATTCTTATAAACAAGAACAATGTGTTTCGCTCTTTTTTCAAATCGGCAAATCAAGTCTGTCATTTTACCAATCTGAAAAGGGGTGATCACACTTTTACACAGAGAGACAATACATTCAGAAAGCGACATATACTTCCGCATTTTTTCTTCAGACATTTCCTTTTGTTAAGGTAGGTGGCATAGACTGAATGGAATTAGAAAAAGAACATTCAGATGGTGCGGGATAAAAATCATTTTTTATGTCAAGATTGCCTTAAAATATTAGCTGCAGTGTGTAAAAACTGATCATCCGTATGTGCTTGTTTTGCCTCATCCATTTGTAGTCATTTGGGCTACCTTAAGATCAGATTTAAGCTGACTATCAGTATTGATGGCATCACCTATAGAAACAGAACTGCTGAACACAATATTGGATCTACCATGGCCATGTGACTGAATAATAATTGACTGGCCATAATGTCTCAACAACCTATTTTGTAACTTTTGTGAAGTGTATTTGTTGGCACGTTCCTCTGGTAACAAAGCGCAGTATTTTTCAAGTAATGTAGACATCAAAAACACCTTATGGTTCACCATCAAATCAGAATTAATATCAGATATTAATTTCTCAAATGCCAAGTCATGGTCAGAGGACTCTGTTTCCTCTTTAACTGTTTCTTTGGGGGTTTTCATTAAATACTTACAAATGCAGCCATTGTGATAAAGTGCTTTATCATAAAACTGTTCGTGCAAAACCTTAGACTCTATTTCATAATCTGAATTACGTCTGGCTGCATCAAGTATTTTTTTCCATTCTGTCTTGTGATTCAATTTTGTGGAGCTTATGGTCTTTTTTATAACTTTTCTTTTTACAGAAAATACAATAGGTCCAATCAGATCTATTCTGGTAGTAATACCATTTGAACATACAACTGTACTACTTGATTTACTATCGGGCACTTCTTTTGTTGTCTTTTTTTGTGCAAAACACTTAATATTTCACCACAAAACTTTCAGATACAACATGAGTAATTGAAGACACCTCTTCTATTAATCGTCTGTATACCTCATCTTGACGTACTTCTGCAGCTTTAATAAAAGTTTCTTTGTCCCTATCGGTAAAAACGTATAATTGTTCAAGGCTTTTACATTGACAAATGATACATTGGTTCCAATCTATTGAAGGTTTACTTCTCTTAGCACTAGATGGAAGAAGTTTAAGTGGGCTACCAAACTGTGCCATTTTCCGGAAAACACTCACAACAGTTCCGACAAATGATTTTCTAACAATTTGTAAACACTAATTAAATTCTCTACAAACAATATTTCAAACCACCTTTTTGTAACTAAAACGTTACAATTAACAACAGCAAATGTTAACAATGAAAGGTGACAACAATTAAATACAGATAACACAAGAATATAAGAAATTATTAAGAAAATATGCGAAACAACTTTGGTCTCGATGCAATAAGATTTGATCAGACTGAGGATTATAATTTTTAAAAGTAACGGGCAAAATATCTGGAATCATTTTCTACTTTCGATATGTTGATGTGCATTTAAAAACGGTCCAAACATCTTAAACTAGTAGAAATTGGCACTATAATGATAATGTTTTATGTAAACTATGTTTACACTTTTGCTTTAAAAAAAGTTTGAGATCAATTTAATGAAAGTATTTCTTCTGACATAATTTTAAAAGTGACCGTTAAAATATTTACCACATCTGCTGGTTTCAAAGAAGCCACTAATGAAAGTTATTTTAATAAGATATTTTGGTTTATTTTATTTATTTAAGTTAAAATTAAAAACTACAAGTCCAACAAATTGCCGAAGATGCATAACTCATGTATAATATTGATTTTACTGAGTATGATCGGACTTTCTCCAAAAACACATTAATCCTAGAAAAATGTAGTTTTCGTGATAACGTGACCATACCATTTTCTTACGGCAAGTTAAATTTATTAGTTAAATTTAAAAAGCATAATCTAGCATTTGAAAGTATATTTAGGTGTGTAGTCGATGGGTTGATTTAATTCTTTAAATAAGCGACTTTTTAGATTTCGTCGCTGGCCTATATTAGATATCAGTATTTTCTGTCATCTTAAAACTATCATTTGCATCAATTTATGATAAGATCCGGAATTTAAACTTATATTTACTGATGTTGTACTTGATTTCGAATCCATTACACAACATCCAGATAATAAAAACGTCTTTAATATGAAAACGGCAATAAAACCTAACACATTAAATAAAGATGAAAAGAGATAAATGGTTCTCAAATTCCCAGCAAAGGAAACATTCTCTAAGAAGATGTTGTTTGTGTTTTTGTGGTTGATTGTAAGTGCAGATGTTGACACTTGTCATTGGTGTCTATTGCTTTAGTTCTTGCACTGTATAAGCAAAGCAATGTTATGAAAACATTATGTGTGAAAAATATTCATCTAACTGTTACTATGGTTACCTGCTCTGTTAATTTCTAAAAGAGGTTTCCTAGACTGTAATTCTGACTTAGCTAATGTGTCAAATCTTGGTGCCATTGTTAAACAACTGGTGGGTAGTCTAATGGGTAAATAACCTAATAAAATAGAAACATGCATACATTAAAAAAACAAATGAAGAATCCTGCCATTAATAAATATTTTTTGCTTGTTGTAGAATGAGTTTCACTTTGTAAACAAAGCAACAATAACCGGGCAATTCAGAAAAAAAGATATTAACCAAATCATGACAAGCTGGTTATGTGATAATGATTCAGAATATGGACAAATTGATACATGTGTCGCTATTCTTCTATTTTGTTTCATCTAAAAAGGGTAACAAGTATTCTAAAAAAAATTGGTGATTAACTATGTTTTTTAAAACGAGAGGACGTTTCTCAGTCATCTCTCATCATCCTCGACTTTTAAAAAACATCTTTAATTATTTTATTACTATGATAGCATGTTTATCAAGGATTTGGTAATGTGACGTCATTATAACGTCATATTAGAAAACAGCGATATTACTACGCGTCCTTGACAACACTTAATTAGCAATAATTGAATCGTCTCAGCGCTAACGTGATATGAAACATATTGGTTTTAAACATCAAAGGGAAAATAAACAAAATAGATATAAAGAGTATTCATCTTCTAAAACTTGTAAACAGACATGTTCTGAAAGATTATTTATTTATAGCAAGTGTCTTCTATTTTATTATGATTCATACACAACTGTCCTACAACTTATTAATTAAAACAAGAATAATTTTGATCATTTTGAATGACACTGATTCAGGTAAAAACTACACTAACCACAACGTAAAAATTCATCATCTAGAATTTGGTCCATGTTTGGTCTATCTATAGGGTCTGACTTGAGTAACTTCGCTATCAATGCAGCCGCAGATTTACTAATTCTGGACGGAATATGGTATTCATTCTTTTTTATTCTCATGTAAGTATCTTTTAAACATGTCGTCTCAAAGGGAGGCTTTCCAACTAATAATGTGTATCTGAAAATTAAATGTATTTCTACAATAACATTTCTTTACATCTTGTTTATTAAATCAATTGGTAATCGACGAATAAAATATTTTTTCTTCTTTTCCTACGAATGTGGATTCACAAAAGTTCACTCTTATATAACCTCCATCCACTTACCCTCTCCCCCTTTTCCTCCTGATGAATCAGTGTTAATTCACCAACATTTACCGAAAAACTCATATGAAAAAAGGTCAACTACATTGTGAACTCAATTTCATACTTTATCACTATCAGTACATGTGCATTACATTTTTCAACCACACTTTTTATTCGATACAGAATTATGTTAAAGCATATCACAGAATGTGAAAAAACAAATAGGACAGCTTACATCTCGTTGCCACCTTGCCGAGATAAGAATCTGTTTAATTCTTTAATGTCTCGATTATAGTTCAACTTTTATCTATAAAGAATTTATCATGTTCCATTTAAAGGAATTACTCCAGATCGTGACTAATATGTCCTTAAATACCCTGGAGAAATTCCTGAAAGCTTTTGACTTACACTATACAACCTAGAGACCAGACATCTACTTCATAACTGTGTCCTCTTTTACCTAAAACCTCTGGAGCAATGTAGTTGGGTGTTCCACATAAAGTTCTGAAAAACAATAATACACTTAATACAACATGATAAATAATCAAATTATATGAAGCTAGTCAACTGTAGCATGAATGTTACTACTTTTGCATTTTTTAAAAGGCTCTTGTGAAATTGTTCATTCCTTGTTTTTTTTTTAAATCACCGGTACATAAAATAAATTATTTCAAATATGTTAGTTATTTATGCATTCTCATATGTCTATTACAGAAAAAGTTGCCTTTCAACTCTTCTAAGGGCCCGGGTGGCTCAATGAATTAGGTAGTTGGATTACCTAACAACTCATACAAGCCTATCACCAATACGGCGTGGTTTCGCACCCGGCTTTGAAATTATAAAAAAGGGTGCACTCGACTCGCAGCCGCAAATGATAAAGTTTACCAGTTGCTTGCCCATGGTCGTTGATTCTCTCTGGCTTCTTCCGCCACTAAAACTGGTCGCCATGATATAGCTAAAATATTGCTGAAAGTGGCGTTAAACACCAAAAATCAAATCAAAATCATTAAATCAACTCTTCTACACTTTTTTTCTGGTATGGCCTTGATGTAAATTGGGTAAAATAAGATTAATTCATGACCCAAGTCCAACAATTATTATAACTAAGGCATACACGTCGCTCAAATTGATTTTTTTTGTTTATATTAAAAGTTGTCAATATTCGATGTTTTATACTAATAAAATGTTCTGAACAAGAAGCCAGGTTTAAAAAATATGCTATAATGTCGTAATTAGTGAAAAGAATTCAAAAGTCTGTTTGTAAAATTGCCATTAACACACCTAATTATAAGTCGGTTGATTTTCCGAAGTTTGCCGGACACTGATAACTGCTATAAATAACCAGGAAGCATGCTTTTCATGTAAATTCGTTATAATTAATATAATTAAGAAATATCTATATGAAATTGGATTTGGGGTAATCAGTTAATATTATATAATGGTATTTAGTAAGAATGAAATACATGATGTAATCAATAAAAACAAACCCACTCTCTGCAAAGGGGCCTGATAATGGAAAAATTGTAAACAAATTGTATTGCATATTATTGACAACACTTAAGTTGTCCTGATTATATTTTTTTTTAAGAAAAAAAAAAGAGTCATGAAGTTCATTATTTTAGTCTCTAATTTAAAAGAGATATCACTTAGCGTTTTCTCCTGAAAAAAAAAAGAAAGAATAATATAAAAAACGACGATGCAATTCTACTGTCAAAATAGGTTCACTTTGTAGGTCACGGAATATATGAATATTGTACATGTCAACATTGAATTCTTTAATGGATACAAGAAAATCAAAAAGCGCCGTATTTCATTCGTTCTAGGCTATTTACGTATGATATAATGAAAAATTTCAACTGCAATTAGTATAAAACATCGAATAATGGCAAAAGTGCCAATTAACAATTCAGAAACATCATTTTTAATACACTTAACATACATGTAGGTACAATGTACCTGAAAAGGTGGAGTAAAAAATATAAAAGATTTTTTTTTTAACATTGCTTTGATAAAAAAAATTGAAATACCTTTTCCTCTCACCATCATAATCTAATCGTGTGGCCAAGCCAAAATCTCCAATCTTAATCTCCATCTCATCATTTATAAACAGATTACCCAGTTTTAAATCACGATGGATAATTTTGTTGGAATGTAGATACTGACAGGCTAAAATCACTTGTCGTAGAAAATATCTGGTTTCTGGCTCTGTTATTGCTTTCCTTCTTTTGTGAAGCTCCATCAATGACTAATAAAAGAAAATAAATTTCAAATCTAACATGATGCTGTATCGCTCACCCAGTAAAGAAGATTTGTTTTTGTCTATTGTGTTAATGTTAAATTTGATCTCCCATGACTTAAGTTGAGCACAATAGAATCAAAAACCTTCATTGACAAACAAAATTTAAATCTTCATAAAATTATACTGCTTTATACATTTCCATTTTATTTATTTTTTTATGCCCATTACAAGTCTATATAAATATTTGATTTTTAGTATTTTAACGCCACTTCCAGCAATATTTCAGCTATATCATCCATGACGACCAGTTTTAGTGGTGGAAGAAGTCGGAGTACCTGGAGAGAACCACCGACCATGGGCAAGTAACTGGTAAATTTTATCACTTGCGGCTGCGAGTCGAGTGCACCCTTTTTTGTAATTTACAAAGACGGGTGCGAACCCATGCCGTATTGGTGACAGGCTTGTATGAGTTGTTAGGTAATCCAACTACCTAACTCTTTGAGCCACCCGGGCCCTTCTTAATATTTGAACCACAAGGCAGTGTTTTCATTATTAGCCGGAAGCCGGCGAATTTCGTCGTCTATTGCAGTATTTTTTCTGGTTATGTTATTTCCAACAAAAATAGATCGGTACTTTTCCGGGACCAGTTGTACATGTTTTGGGATTGTCTTTATTCTGGTTCAGTATTTGATAGTATGTGCTTTAGCCCGTTTTTTTTAAACGGGAAACAAGTCATTACTCGATCTAAATCATTTCCGCCTTAGGCGGCCCCCAGACCCCTCGCTCCATTTTCCGCCTATTCTAAAAAAATTCCTTCTATTCAAAATCTTAATGAAACCACTGCAAGGGTTTGAACCCCATATGTACATCTTGCAACCTAAATTTGTGCAAATAATAATAATTCAAGCAATTTACACATTTAAAAAATATTGTTCATTGTAGTCTGATGTTAAAACTTTGGGCACAATAGACCTGGGACCTCCATTTCTACAAATTTTAATCTGCATATCTCTATTAAAGGCCGTTATTTTAATAAAAAAATGTTTCCCAATATAAGACCTAAATTTTGATTTAAAAAACCATAATTTTTTTCATAATATCGTACATAAATAGCCTAGAACGAAGGAAATACGTCGCTGTTTGATTTTCTTCCATCCAGGAAATAATTCAATGTTGACCCGCTCATTGCTAAACATTCAAATTCTTTTCACTAATTACGACATCATAACAGATTTTGTAAACCTGTCTTTTTGTTCAGAACATTTTATTAGTATATAACATCGAATATTGACAATTTTTAACATAAACAAAAAATTCAATTCTGACAGCCTGTGTGCCTTTAAAGTGATAATGCTGCACAACAAATATTTTAGAAATTCTACTTATGGATGTTGATTCATATAACCCTCCCCCTTTTTTAGGCTCATCACCATTGAGGTTTCATTAATTCAATGTAGTACATGTATAACTGAATCATCCCTTCCTACAGAACACCCCTGCCAAGTTATATTAGATTGAGCAGTTTTGCAGGAGAAGATTTAATCAAATGTAAGAAATTAACAAAGATGGATAATGTATGAAGTTGAACGGAAAAAAAAAAAAAAAATAGAAGTGATACACATAACTTGCTTGGTCTTTGTTCTGGTGAGCTAAAAACTTGAAATTTTAAATATATATAATTGGGGTTTCAATGCCAATTTTAACATACTTTATAATTATATACAATTCATGGATATATGCATTTTGTCAATCAAAAACGAGACATGCATTCATTTCAAACAATTTGTTACATCTAAAATATGTCAAATAGTTTACACGATCTGTGCAGAACAAGTTACATAGGTAAAACGTCATTCTAATGTAGTTGTTTAATATTCCTGGTTTGTGTTGGACAATGCTGTAATTTTCACGATATCAATTCCACGGTTGAAATAGCATGAGATATTTTTTTTTAGAATTTTAGCCACTTACGTCATCTTGTCATTAATGTGGCAATATACATCTATACACATGATTACATAACAATGGAAATAACTGTATTGTATTTGGAAATTTCACGGTATCAATTGTCGATTTAATGGTTTTACATGAAACTACTTTTTTCACAGACGAAGGAATGTTTCCACTATTCACTCATCTGTCATCAATTGTCGATTTAATGGTCGCGTCGCCAGTAAACTAAATTTGCGACCATCAAATCTCCAATTGATGCCATGAAATTTTCAAATACAATATAGTTATCTCCTAATTGTCATAAAATGATAAGACAAGAAAAATAATACATACTCTTCTACGACACAACTCCAGTAAAATAAAAACATGGTCTGAATCCTCAAAGAAAGAGTGGAACTTCACAATAAATTTATGTGATATATTTCTGTGGATGTTTATTTCTTGGGTCATCTGAAAATAAAATAATATTCAAAATAACTGACAGTATACTTCACAGTAAATTTATGTGATATATTTCTGTAGATGTTTATTTCTTGGGTCATCTGAAAATAAAATAATATTCAAAATAACTGACAGTATACCTAGGCTCAGTGGCATATCTAGGGTATGGAAAGTAGGGCACATGCCCTGGGTGCCACTGAGAGGTCTTAATGCCTAATGTTCCCTTATGGGAGGAACATATGGGAATGTCCTAAAAAAGATTTTTTAAATAATTTTCTTGAAGTAATTTTGCAAAAGCCATGTAATACACATAGACATGAATACCTGGAGAAATTTTAATAAATAATAAATGTAAAACGCAATTGTAGTGCTTGCCATAGGCAATATTTTCCGTAGATATGCCCCTGCCTAAGCTAATGTTCAATTAATTTTTTATCATATCATATATGGTTTTAGGGTTTTTTCTCAGTTAAACCGAAATGGATTTCTTTACACAATGTCGACATTTTCATACACGACAAAAAATACTTGAGTAATTAATTACTCAGCAATACAAGGCGACTACTTTGCAGTTTGTGTTCAACGTTAATAAAGTCTAGATTTTAAGAAAATGTATTATATCCAAATTTACATAGGATTGTTCAATTGCAACCCATACGCATTAAAGTAGGACTTCATTTAAAAAAAGACATTGATAGAAGAAATGTGTCGACATACATAAATGTACTACCAATAGCACTCAATGCGACAATTGATGGCAATACCTAACATGACCCTTTGCACCAGGTGAGCTAAAAGGAAGAATTTTCATATTTTTTTTTACCTTATCCTTTTGATGTTGTTTAACCAACAGCGACTTTGGGACAATTTTCCCTGCAAAAATTTCTTTTGATTCCACATCTGTTAATTCATAGCATTTGGCGAATCCTCCCTGAAAAAAAGTATGCCTATAATTAACATGCAAAAGTACTCAAATCTTCTTACATCTGGTGTAGTTTTAAAAGGTTTCATATCTGATAAATGGACCTACATCATCACATGCAAAGTAATATATTTACCTACCACTGCCACTGAAAGATATGAAGATATGTCCAATCACTACAATGTATATGTATTTTCTTATCTACATGTACATAACAAGTTACATTGTATAAACGTAGCATTATTATTATATTATTTATAGCAAAAAAATAACCGAATACAGTTGACATTATAATTTAATGATATTACAGTTTTACAAAGCCGAAGAAGAGGTCACGTATTGAACATGTTAAATGCCTAAAATGGCTTTAAATGGTGAGTGAGCTAAGATGAGGTTCCACAATTGTAAACTTTCAGCAATTTGAAATGCTTATAGAATATAAATTATTACAAAAGGTTTTAATTCTAATGATTGATTTGATTTGATTTTTGGTGTTGTAACATCACTTTTAGCAATATTTCAGCTATATCATGGCAACCAGTTTTAGTGGTGGGAGAAGCTGGAGTACCCGGAGAGAACCACCGACCATGGGCAAGCAACTGGTAAACTTTATCACCTGCGGCTGCGAGTTGAGTGCACCTTTTTTGTAATTTACAAAGTCGGGTGCGAACCCACGCCGTATTGGTGATAGGCTTGTATGAGTTGTTAGATAATCCAACTACCTAACTCATTGAGCCACCCGGGCACTCGTTTTAATTCTATGCACTGTATGATTTACATGTTTCATTAAAAACAAAAGGGGGTTTTATTTTTTAATGTCAGTTTCAACAATATTTTAGTCACATGGCAGTCAGATTTATTGATTATTGATGGATGAGAGTAAATAGAAAAAAACCACTGAGCCCAACTCAGCAACTGATCTGCACTAAGTCACAGGGTTCTAGGAATTGTATATGAGTTTGATGGTCCTAGTGAAAAAAACAGTCCTCAATAATTTTCTATTGCAAAATAACAATGCCTGGCAGTCCGTAGCAAAATCTTCCCAAATTTTGTTGGTCATGTTTGACAGGACTGAAGAATTTCACAAACTCTAAAGTCAATGGAGTAGACAATACTATTTAAAGTTGTAAAACTTGTGTATGATCCATTTGTATTATTTGAAAATAGAATATGCCTAAGTTAAGTCTCAGTCAATGACACGAGTACACCTCACCAAGGACAAGGATCAAGCTCAACCTTTGTGTTAATAGACATTGATACCATGCAGGTAGATGCAATTCTAAGTTTCTACCATGCAGGCTATTACACAGTCTGAGCCAAAAACCACTAGTCCTATGCCACAGTCTAGTAAAACGTTTTTCAGGCTAGTAAAATTTACATACAATTTTGCTTATTAAATCAAACAGAATTATGGAATAATTCTACTAAAATGCTGTTTGGGCTAGTTTGTCAATTTTTTTTTGGCACAGACTGATTACAGCAATTAATGATAGTCCCATTTCATTAAGAAAGCTAAGGCCTAAAGGGAGATATTGTTTTATCAAGTCTACACTGTAACATTGGATTAGTAACTTAAAGCTACACCAAAAGACATAAATGTACTGTACGTGTAATTCTGATATTTTTTATATACACAAACAGGCCTCTAGTCTTGGCATGAGTTAAAGTATGGGTATAATCTTTTACTTTACAGGTGTTACTTCACAATGTTGTTATATGTGTCAAGTGTTATATGAAACTACTTAAATAAAAACAAACAATCTGGATATAAAAGATTTGGGACTAGCGTTAAGAACACAGTTATGTCCCATCTTTCCTGACATTGGTAAGCTTCCAACAGTAATAAATCAATGCCAATGAAAGGTTGAGAATTGAACTTCAATCTACACAAACCCACAGACAAAAATAACCTTTTGATATAATTATAAAAGGTAATAACATTGTTCAGTTTTTATATAATCAATCTGGGATTAAGATTACTGAATAATACATGTACTTATTGCTTTTTAAATTTACTTCTAAGTTCTATTACTTTTAAAAAAATAAAAAGGTACATTGGAATAAAATTAATTAATTCAATTAGAAACAATTCTCTCAATCCATTACTTGTTCACAAGAAAATAGCTGCAAGTGTGTACTTTATACAGTACAGTAATCAACAGAATAATTAGCATGCCCAAACAAGAAGTTTTACATGACAACCCCAACATACATGTACATGTAGGTTTGGATATATATAAATGCATGCATGAAATATTTCACATGTTTTCTGCTGAAAAAATTTAATACATGGATCACGGGTATGGAAATATTCTGCTTGTCCCCGTGCAAGTTATCTGAAAAAAGTTACTTGTCTGTAAATAGTCTTACTTGTCCGGTTTTTTTAAACATTCACTTAAAAACAGAATGAGAATGTTTCAATTTCTTTAGGTTTATAGTGCAATGTACAGCTATCATTTGTTGGATTAGATGCTTTCACTTTCAGGTCTTCAACAAAAAATCGTTAAACACCAATCAATCAATCAACAAAAAATCAGTTGGGAAAGCGTGTACACTACAAGTATAACTAAATTCAAATAATCACTCCATTGTGAAGCTCACTGATTTTGAACTAAATAAATAAAATTGTTAAATGGTCTGACTTATTGGAACTTGACATTGCAATAATTGTCATAGACACATAATAATACAATCATGATGAGCACCGGTTCTCCGGCCCAAGACCAGTAAATATTTCTGGTGAGAATCATCATGAACAAATTTCATCAATGTATACAGGCAATGGGTGGTCACGTTTCTGCAAGAAAATCTGCACTTTTTAGACTTTGCCATTCAGCAGGTATTTCCTTACTAACCTCAGTTTCAGAGATGATATCACAAAACAATTGACAAAAAAGATTTAATGTCAGTTTCAGAAAATGCTCAGATCAGATAATTTATTTGGCCATGCCCTGAAGTCAAACACCTGAAAACTTGACAAGGGAGACTAGTCACAAAACGAAAATCATGATTCGTGTGGTTTATTATATCATTGTGTAAAACTTCAGAAATAGTTTTGATAAATTTAAAGCAAGCATTTCATCCTAAATGATCACTGCCCAAGTGAAGACCATTTTTGATATGAATTTCACATAAGAATGTGTAGTCGGAGAATGGCCTGTTGTTGTTAGTTACAGCATAATCTGCAGTGTTCAAAATTCCTGGTCGTCCGATCGTCAATGACGACCAAAAACAATTACGGACGACCTGAATTTGTAACAAAGTTGTCCGAGTGACGACCTGAAATTTTCTTTTACCCAGATGCTGAAATTTATTCTTTTCAAGTTTTGCGAGTAGATTTTCCTAAATTACCCCTTAAAATGGCTATAAATTGAGTATAAAAATAAAACTCTTCAAATAAACGATCACCGGAACTTTGGCATTGTTGATATTTGACCGGAATCTAATACCGATGCCGTAACCGGTTATTACTCATATTTTATCAATTTCCGTTTCCAGTGAACAAAATAGGCACTCGCCCGCTCGCCAATGTGGGTATTTCAATTTTCAGGCGAGTAAAATATGTTTTGAACTTGCCCATTCTGGCAAGTAATTTTGGTTTTGAGATGTCCCGTAATTATTCATTGTTGATCGATTCTTAACTAAGGATAGGAAAACGTTAATGTAAAACGACCAAATGATACAGATTTTTTAATATAGAATACCGAATCTGATTGGTTGACAGTAGAATCGTCGACTAATCAGATATGTTGAAGAAATGGTTGTAGAAAACAAAGATGAAGGTCATGGATTAATGGATTCAGAATATTCACGATTTCACTGTTAAAGTATGTGACGATTGTAAATCAAAATGGTGAAAGTTCAAAATCTACCAAGCGTAAAACAACTGATCATCAACAAGAAAAAATAAAAGAATACGAAAAGAATCGAACAAGAAATTTTTTACCGGCAGTCGGTAGGCCATGGCTTTGAGATGAAGCCAATGGAATGGTATGTAAAGCCGGGCTTGAACCCACGCCATATTGGTGATAAGCTTGTATGAGTTGTTAGATCCAGCGACCTAACTCATTGAGCCACCCAGGCCCCCAATTTTTTTTTTAAATTGGGCAAGTGCATTCTGATCTGGGCAAGTAGTTCTTAAAAGTCACTCGCCCTGCTTGGCGAGTGCCTTCAAAAATCTAATTTTCACACTGCGTTTCTCAAAAAGTTTGTGACCGGGGCGAAAGAGCCTCCGGCAAAAAAATCTAAAAAAGATTGCCAAAACATTTACTTCTGGGAATAGACCAACCAGTACAACATTTTCCATTAACTATCAAACCAAAAATCAAAATTATCCTTATTGAATAACAGGTTTAGAAAAGCTGGTTTATGTGCCAGGAAATGACCAGATTGCATATTTTTGCACCTTTTAATCCAGAGCTTCTGGGTGCCTTGTGATTTGTTAAGCAAACATTTCAGTAAAAAAAAACCTATTTGAAGCTGAGATTAATCATTTATTGCCCAGAATGCAGGATTTTGCACCATTTACCCCGGAGCTTCTGGGGGCCTTGATTGGCCCCCAGCCATAACCACAGCCTGTGCCAAAAACATTTGGACAAACTAGCCCGAACAGCATTTTGGAAGAATTTGTTCTATTTGTTTAAGCAGTCTGTGCCAAAAACCACTAGCCCTATGCCCCTGTCTAGTAAAAATTGGTTCGGGCTAGTAAAAATCATCCCTGCAATACACCTCACCACAAGCGTTTCGAACTCACAATTTTAGTGGTGATAGGCACTGACTGCATAGGTGGTAGTTGTAAATCCAACTACCATACACTCATGACGGGTGCTGTATAGCAGTCTTCGAAATTAGACTTTCGAATTTACTGGCCAGAAAACTTCAAAATTAGAATATGTATATAGATTCTATTGAAAAAATTTGGCAACAGTCACTGGTCCGAATCAATTTTCACTGGCCGTGGGCCACTGCTAAAGTCGATGACTGGTATAGTATAAGATTGTTTTTATATCTAAAAATAAAGCGAACAGACCAGATACCTGTTTGACTACAGATCATGGGAGCAAAGAAATCATTAATATACTGGTAGTTTTGCATCCAAAAATACCATCATATTAAAACAAATAGTTTTGATTATTTGCTTTTAAAGCCTACTCAGAGTAAGGTCCATCCTGGACACAGCTGTCACAGACACTAGCAAATAGCACAAAACATCTGCTATATATTATAATAACACATTATATAAGTAAATCAGCTGTTGGAAATCTAACAACTTGGATAGCTGCCAAAATATCAACACAATTATGAATGGAAATATTTTATATTAGAGAACATATTCATGTATTACTATTGGTGTTCTAGAGAGTATTTGTCATAGAAATAACATTACTTATAAATGGTATAGTATTTAATTTTTTTTTAAATGGTTGTTATTCTATGGTTTGAGTTCTATTTCTATGTGCAACGAGAACGGTCTAACTTTTTTTGCATGTTCAAACTTGCAAAATCAATAAAAGTGTTACGAATGACAAATATAAAATAAAAAATATATGACAAAATTATTTCCTTCAATAGAAATATTTACTTATTGAGCTATTTTCATTTTTATTATACATTCCCGCTTGTATTTACCTTTCCAAGAAATCTCCCCTTCAAATATCGTTTTCCTGAACTTGGATCCACAACCATGTCAGGAATAATATCTTTTTTCATCTCTTCTCTTCTTGCGCTTGACATGTTGACTTATTTTATATGTGGTGCGTAGACAAATATAATGTAAACATGAGATCGAAATTTCTCAAGCTTTGTGGTGATTTTAACAGAGCTTTTCTAGCTATAATAACACTAGCTGGGATCCATTGAAGATTCACGAACGAATTCAAATTTAGATGTTTCGGAAGTATTCAAATCAACAACATTTTCATTGGATATTTTGGAATAGTAAACATTTCATTGGTTAGTCACCCTCCGCCAGGTGGACATGTTGTTTCACGTCGCCGTTCGGCACCTTTCAAAATTGATCATTGTAATACACAAAGGAGGTTATTATGTTCTGTTCATGTATAATTGCTCCGTTGTTCGGAGCACTTCCCAGCACAAGTACACACGGAATAAACAACAACAAACCAAAAAACAAACGAAAAAAACAAAACCAAAAACAAAAACAAAACAAAAGGCACATTGGTTTCAAAGCATACCCTCATCCAACTGGATAACTGGACAGAATATATTTACATTTTTTATCTATACTAGGGTTACACTAATGTCATGAAAATTGACCTGAAATGTCCTGAAAAGTACATAAAGGCTTAAATATCTTTTTTATTATCCAATGGATTGAGTTCAAATTTAAAAATGTTAAATACATTAGCATATATTTAACGAATATTTAAAAAAAAATAAAAAAAAATATTCTTAGGTGGAAATAATTTGACCTGAAAATTGTCATGAAATGTCCTGAAAAGTACATAAAGGCCTATATCTTTTTTTTATTACCCAATGGATTGAGTTTAAATTTGAAAATGTTAAATACATTAGTATATATGTAACGAATATTTAAAAAAAAATTAAAAAAAATATTCTTAGGTGGAAATAATTTGACCTGAAAATTGTCATGAAATGTCATGAAAAGTACATAAAGGCCTATATCTTTTTTATTACCCAATGGATTGAGTTCAAATTTGAAAATGTTAAATACATTAGTATATATGTAACGAATATTTAAAAAAAAATTAAAAAAAATATTCTTAGGTGGAAATAATTTGACCTGAAAATTGTCATGAAATGTCATGAAAAGTACATAAAGGCCTATATCTTTTTTATTACCCAATGGATTGAGTTCAAATTTGAAAATGTTAAATACATTAGTATATATGTAACGAATATTTAAAAAAAAATAAAAAAATATATTTTTAGGTGGAAATAATTTGACCTGAAAATTGTCATGAAATGTCCTGAAAAGTACACAAAGGCCTATATCTTTTTTTATTATCCAATGGATTGAGTTCAAATTTGAAAATGTTAAATACATCAGCATATATTTAACGAATATTTTAAAAAAAAACTTAAAATTTTTTCTTAGGTGGAAATAATTTGACCTGAAAATTGTCATGAAATTTTCAGGTCAAATTATTTCCACCTAAAAAATTTTTTGTATATATTTTTTTAAATATTCTTTAAATATATGCTAATGTATTCAACATATTCAAATTTGAACTCAATCCATTGGTTAATAAAAAAAAAAAGATATAGGTCTTAATGTACTTTTCAGAACATTTTCAGGACATTTCATGACAATTTTCAGGTCAAATTATTTCCACCTAAAAAATTTTTTGTATATATTTTTTTAAATATTCTTTAAATATATGCTAATGTATTCAACATATTCAAATTTGAACTCAATCCATTGGTTAATAAAAAAAAAAAGATATAGGTCTTAATGTACTTTTCAGAACATTTTCAGGACATTTCATGACAATTTTCAGGTCAAATTATTTCCACCTAAAATTTTATTTTTTTATTTTTTTTAAATATTCGTTAAATACATTTTCAAATTTGAACTCAATCCATTGGAAAATAAAAAAGACATAGGCCTTTATGTACTTTTCAGGACATTTTCAGGACATTTCAGGTCAATTTTCAGGACCTTAGTGTAACCCTAGTCAAGGGTATACACAGATTAGTTTAAAATATATGTTTATGTTAAAACTAAGGACGCCTATATGCGTCCTTGGTTAAAACCAAAACAATTGTTTATTATCAATGTTTGCGTGAAAGGCGTTTATCCTCACAACAAACAATAACATCCTGTTCCATTACGGAACATTTCCGGAAAGTCTATTTTCCGTCCCACGATCGAGCTTGCGATGATCGAATTAGGCATTTAAGTCACCTGCGGTCATTAATTGTGCTGTCAACAAAAGTAAACAATATGTCATTCTAAAATATGACCGTGATAGAGCGGTGGGTATGGCGGTTCAGGCTTGAATGACTCACCAGGCCGTTGCAGACCACTTTAATGTGCCTAGAATAACCATTTCAAGGCTAGTGATTCGTCTTCGACAAACAGGTAGGACGAATGACAGACACCGCAACGGCAGACCGCGTGTGATGTCACAACGTCAAGACAGACACTTACGCCTTATTCACCTCCGTGTATGATAACGGCTGAGGACACTGCCCGTAGAACACCTGGTCCGAATTTCGGGTCAGCCTGACTGTTCGCAGAAGACCACGTGAATCTGGACTCCGAGCTAGGAGTCCGGTGGTAGGACCAATCCTTACACAACGCCATAGGACCGCGAGACTAGCCTGGGCTCGTGCACGCCGTCGTTGCCGGGAGACTTCACACCTGGCAACACATCCTTTTTAGTGATGTATCCCGATTTTCACTTCGTTTTAGTGAAGGACGTTATCGTGTGTACCGCAGGCGTGGGGAACGTTTTACGGCCGACCAGTGTGTGTACGAGTCCGCCCGTTTTGGAGGCGGAAATGTTATGGTCTGGGCTGGAATTTGTCATGATGGTCGCACTCAGCTCAAAATTGTTCAAGGAACATTGAATTGCCGTAAAATACAGAGACGATATTCTTGATCCTATCGTTCTGCCCTTTCTGCAATAGCGACACCTCGAAAACTTTGATCACGTCTTTCAACATGACAATGCAAGATGTCACGTGGCACGTGTTTGTCGAGACTTTCTGAACCAGAATCACATCCATATTCTTCCCTGGCCGGCATTATCACAGGATCTGTCACCAATTGAACATTTATGGGATGAACTCGGTAGACGTGTTCGCCACCGTCAAAATCCACCGGAAACACTACAAGAGCTGCGTGATGCACTTGTGCACGAGTGGAACAACATCCCATAAGCCTTTATCCAACGATTGGTTGGTTCTATGCATCGAAGATGCGAAGCTGTCGTTGCTGCAAGATCGAGGTGGTCACACGAACGTTACTGAACTCCGCGAACCTCCATACTGCATGACAATTTCTGTCTGTCCATGATTTGTTCTGATTATGATGTTGAGAAATTTTGTTGATATTGCCTTCTTTGTTATGCCCATATGAATCTAAATTGTACGATTTTTGTCGATTGTTTTCTCTATGTAAAAATATTTAGCATCAAACCCTTGTATCGTTTCTTTTGTTGAGCAGTATATATTTTGCTTCCATACTATAAATTGAGTTTTTCTCTAAAATATGCTCTTAAACTCCTTAGTGCCGCCTGCTTTAGCTAAGAAACGGCAATTAATACCCGATCGGGACACGAACTCACGGTCTATCGCACTCGATGCGAGCCCGTTAGTTGGTCATTTCACCACGTGAAATTCTACTTAAAATCGACTATGGCCGGGCGATGAACGACTATGCAACTTATCACTTGTGCATATACATAGACATGTTAGCAGAAGGAATTGGCGGCTTAACTTTTTATAAGCTTATACAAATACATTTGTAGTGAAAAAAATGATCTTCCGGGGGAGGCTTCGCCCCTTGATCCCCCTTACCAAGGCTCTGCCCTGGAACTGCTGGGGGCCTTCTCAGACCCGTCGCAGAAACAACTTGTGCCTATAATTCTCCATTATTCTGGTTACGTCCCTCCCATCGTGCTTTCATGGCTAGTTCATATATTTTTTTTTATACATACAGTTTATTATACAAACTCTCATATTTTTTTTTAATCTTTCCTGGATTTTATTTTATTTTATCAGGGGAAAGTTTTTCGAACTTTCCTTGTCCTATCGTAATTATGTTATATTTCTCATTTTGCAAAATGAGAAATATAACAATTACATTCGGAGTTTACTGGCACTTCATCAGAAGGGTACCATGCCAAAAATCAAGCAATAAATGAGTGAAAATCTTAACATTCTGGAGAACTGAGCTATTGTATACATGTACAAAACAAGAACAGAGGCGAAAAGTTACGTCTTTTAGGAATTGATACATGTCCTAGTTTGAATGACATAATGGAAATAAGGTGCATTAAATGTTCCCGACGCGAGCAGGAGTGCGATTTTTAAACTTTATGAGTTTCTTGCCTATATATATAGGGTCGACATATGGAAGTTGCTGTTAACATAAGATTGTATGTATATGGACACGAACACGTTAGAATAAGGAAAAAAGAGATGTAATAATAAAGAAATAAAGAAATTTTATTGAAAATAAATATGTAAACATAAAGTTAAATAAGGGTGGGGGGGGGGGGGGGGGGTTATTCCGTGCCACGAGCGCCTGCACGTGGTTTCGAGTTTTTTAGTTTAATAATATTTCATTGATTGTACATAAACAATAGGATTGGACAGCAAGTTATACCAACTTATATGAAGTCCTCTCTTTACAAAATATACACATGAATTAATGACAGCAAGACAAAACACTAACAATAGATATTTAGAATTTTTACACTGATAAAAAGAAAGTAAGAAGTACAGATTTCGAGAGGTTCTACACCAAGCAGGTTATAATGCTGTTGATGCTGTCTTCCTTTCTCGTTGTTGCAATTTGCATAAAGAGGTAGGTTTTCTTTTTGTACATACCGGGATATGAACTTGCAGACCGTATATGTATCTTGGCACACATAAGTTTTCAAGATCTTCATTAGTACGATTGCACGGCTGGTAATCGGCACAAGCAGAACAGTTGGTTCTGTAAAGAAATTCGTGAAGATAACTTCCGGTTTTGGTGGAGGAGAGTTCACGAAGACGCTTCGCAAGGTATGTACATGTCAAAAATTGAAATTTTCTTTTTTACTGCTCGAATATTGCAAAATCAGAGAATGCTATGCTGTGGCGAATGCTTTCACGATTAGAAACATGTATAGTTTATTTTTGTATATGAAGTGTAACTCTCGCAAAATCAATCGTCCCACGAAAAACATGACGAAAATTGTGACACTCTTACATTTCTAAGTTGTTCTTGACAAAGATGCAAGTTAAATTTTCAATATTTTTTCATCATGGGAGTCTAAATGTAATCGGGGATAAATTCCGATTCGTCAGAAAATTGACAGTTTGTAGATTTATCTAGACTTCAATTTACTTCTGACGAATCGGAATTTATCCCCGATTACATTTAGACTCCCATGATGAAAAAATATTGAAAATTTAACTTGCATCTTTGTCAAGAACAACTTAGAAATGTAAGAGTGTCACAATTTTCGTCAAGTTTTTCGTGGGACGATTGATTTTGCGAGAGTTACACTTCATGTACAAGAATAAACTATGCATGTTTCTAATCGTGAAAGCATTCGCCACAGCATAGCATTCTCTGATTTTGCAATATTCGAGCAGTAAAAAAAAGAAAATTTCAATTTTTGACATGTACATACCTTGCGAAGCGTCTTCGTGAACTCTCCTCCACCAAAACCAGAAGTTATCCTCACGAATTTCTTTGCAGAACCAACTGTTCTGCTTGTGCCGATTACCAGCCGTGGATTGGGGATATATTATATCATATATGTAATCCGGAGTTTAACAGTGCATAGATGGTTGGCATCCCGGTGGATGATCTTTCATCAGTGGCGTAGCTAAGCTATGCTCATGTAGGCACGTGCCTATACATAAATTTGACATTATATATATATATATATCAATGCTCCACTTCCCTATTGGAATACGCACGTGGATATGTTTAACGATTCAATCTATAATGTATACTAGTATAATATATATGTACAGATGAAGAGCGAATTATCCTGTAGACAACCCATCTGACTACTGTAAAATATCCTTATACCTTGTCTTCTTGGATCATTTAGTGGAAGAGATATCAAAGCAAGTAGTAAGAAATGATGAGCGTTTTTTTTTTGCATCTTATCTAAGCCCAACAAGTCTTATAAACATAACACCTGGTAGATTGTTCAATGCCTATCAGAGAGATTTACCAAGGAAAGTAGATTTTGTGGATGAGGTTTAGGGTTGGAGAATCAGATGAGCTCTACTCAACGTTCTACATGCAACAAACCGTCACTTATACCCGGTTGTATACAGCATCATCGGTATCTTATTGACAATGCCGGTGTCACCAACTTATCACTTCTGCATATACACAGACATGTGCAACTTGACTTGGATATGATTATTGATGACTTTTCATAAACTTATACAAGTGAAAAAACAATGAATAATTCATGATGAATAAAAGTTCAGAGAGTAACCTAGAGCTATCATACATGTATTTTGTTATCCCTTTCGGCATTAAAGTTTCGAAGGATATAACATAACGTGACAATCTGTGGACGTCAGCAAGGGGTCTGTTTGGGTAGACAAGGACGTTAAAGTTCTATTTTGTCCGTAGTGGTATTGTCAAAAAAGGGACAACATAATCTGAATTTCATGATGTTAAAAGCACTTCCAAAATGATCAAAAACGTCACACTTTCTGTTGTATAACCCGTGAGCTTCCGGGGGCTTCGCCCCTATGGACCCATTGAGCGGCCCCAGACCCCTCGCCAAAACAGCCTGTGCCTATACTTCTACATTATTCTGGTTACGCCCCTGTTCATAATATCGATTTTGCTGTTGTAGCAATATTCCCAGGAGTTTTAGCTTATTTACTCTGTACCCTGTTTATTTTGTGTCCTGCAAGTGTAAAATCATGTTTGAACAGCATTTTAGTTTTTTTTTTTATTATATCTATATTACACCTGTGAACAATTTACTTCTGGGTGCCAGGAAACCTCAAAGGTTTACAAATATTTACAATGAACAATATAATTAAATAAATAAATACTGGTACAGTTGTAGTAAGAATACAATACCATAAGCAAATAAATCATATTTTATCTCTCATATTCAATTTATAAACATACATTTTTACACAGTAAACAATGAAAGGAATTATTAATACAACTAAATTAATAATGTATCCAATAATAACTGTAATTTCCTAATATTATATAAGTTTCGAACTTCTGGGTTTTTAATCATCATTTGTACATTACTTCTGAGGTCATTTTTTGAGATTTGTGATAACTATTGCTTCCCTGTAAATGCTTTTATTATATTTTATATAATTTCTTGTTTTCCAAATAACCCATTTTAATATACAAATTACTAAATTCATTAAAAGTAGATCTTCAGTTATTTCTCCCTCATACACCCCAATGATTAAGTTTTCCTCAACAAGTACTATATTCTTTTCAAAAATGCTATTAAGAATGTGTTTTAGATGAATTAAAGCATTTTAGTTTTGATTTTGATAACTCAACCTCGATTTCAGTAGTATATATGTATGTAGGAGCGAGGGGGAGCTACCGGAAGTGATCGCGTGCGCATGCGCAACAGGTACATTTTGTACTACTATTATAGTAGTAGTACCATTGAGTATGACCAATACTAATAGGGCTACCAGAAATGACGTGACCCCGAAAGGGTTCCCTCCAGTGCGCGCATGTGCAACCGGAAGTTGGATTTCCCACCCTTTTTCCGGGTGTTTTGACCGGAAATGACATGACCCTTAGGGGGTCCCTCGGGTGCACGCATGCATAACCGGAAGATAGGGTTTCCCGCCCTTTTTTTCGGGTGTTTTCGGATATGTTGTGTAGTACTCCACGTCCGCGTTCTCACTGTGTGGTATTTCTAAGAGTACATTTGATTCCCTAAGTCACCCAATAGAAGGTCACTTTTTACTTTTTGTTTTCCTTTTTTTTTGTTCCATCCCTCCCCCCTTTTTTTTTTAAATACGGTAAAATGATATGTTTTTATAACGTCACACAAGTAACTTTGCATTTCAAACGTTGGATTTCAACGCTATGGCTGCTGCTGCTGATGCTCTGGGGTAAGTGTGTATGGCTGCTGCTGCTGGTGGAGGAGGAGAAGGGAGGGAGGAGGAGGAGGAGGAAGTCTCTGAGTGTAATTATGACTAACATAGAAATCTTCCATATTTTCCATATCATTTCACTATTCAACTTGCCTTTCTTCCATATTTTCCATCTCTTTTCACTATTCAACTTACTTTTCCCTCATATTTTCCATATCTTTTCACTATTCAACTCACGTTTCTTCCATATTTTCCATCTCATTTCACAATTTTCTTCTGTATTTTCCAAATCTTTTCACTATTCAACTTACTTTTCTTCCATATTTTCCATATTTCACAATTTTCTTCTACATTTTCCAAATCTTTTCACTATTCAGCTTGGGTTTCTTCCATATTGTTCATATCTTATCACTATTCGCCTTGCCTTTCTTCCACATTTTCCATATCTTTTCACTATTCAACTTATTTTTCTTCCATAATTTCCAAGTCATTTCACTATTCAACTTATCTTTCTTCCACATTTTCCACATCTTTTCCCTATTCAACTTACTGTTCTTCTGTATTTTCCAAATCTTTTCACTATTCAACTTACTTTTCTTCTGTATTTTCCATATCATTTCACACTCCAACTTACTTTTCTTCCATATTTTCCATATTATTTCACAATTTTCTTCTTTATTTTCCATATCTTTTCACTATCCAACTTGGGTTTCTTCCATATTTTTCATATCTTTTCACTATTCAACTTCCATATTTTTCATATCATTTCACATTTCAACTTACTTTTCTTCCATATTTTCCAAATCATTTCACAATTTTCTTCTGGATTTTCCAAATCTTTTCACTATTCAATTTACTTTTCTTCTGTATTTTCCATATCATTTCACAATTTTCTTCTGTATTTTCCAAATCTTTTCACTATTCAACTTGGGTTTCTTCCATATTTTTCATATCTTATCACTATTCGACTTGCCTTTCTTCCATATTTTATCACTATTCAACTTGCCTTTCTTCCATATTTTCCATTTCATTTCACTATTCAACTTATTTTTCATCCATATTTTCCATATCATTTCACAATTTTCTTCCATATTTTCCATATCATTTCACTATTCAACCTACTTTTCTTCCATATTTTCCATATCTTATCACGATTCAACTTTCCTTTCTTCTGGATTTCCCACTTTTCAACTTACTTTTCTTCCATATTTTTCGTATCTTTTCACTTTTCAACTTACTTTTCTTCCATATTTTCCATATCTTATCACTATTCTACTTGCCTTACTTCCATATTTTCCATATCATTTCACATTTCAACTTACTTTTCTTCCATATTTTCCATATCATTTCACATTTCAACTTGCCTTTCTTCCATATTTTCCCTATCTTTTCACTATTCAACTTGCCTTTCTTCCATATTTTCTATATCTTATCACTATTCAACTTATTTTTCTTCCACATTTTCCATATCATTTCACAATTTTCTTCTGTATTTTCCAAATCTTTTCACTATTCAACTTACTTTTCTTTCATAATTTCCATATCTTTTCACTATTCAGTTTATTTTTCTTCCATATTGTCCATATCTTATCACTATTCGACTTGCCTTTCTTCCATATTTTCCATATCATTTCACAATTTTCTTCTGTATTTTCCAAATATTTTCACTATTCAACTTACTTTTCTTTCATAATTATGTCCCCCAAGCAAAGTTTGGGAGACATATTGTGTTTGCTCCGTTTCTTATTATTTTTGTTATTATTATTATTATTCTTTCTTTCTTCCGCCAAAAGTTTGTCAGACACATTTCTCGGAGACTACTGAACGGAAATCAATGAAACTTCACAGGAATGTTAAGCTCTATGAGTAGATGTGTAGACTACTTTCGGAATTTTCAAAATGGCCGCCGTTGCCATGGAAACGGCAAAAATGCGAAAAAAATTAAAAACACAAAAATTATCATAGCAGGTTACTCGCCGAACAGAAATTGATGGAACTTTCTAGGAACAACATCCACATCTAGTGGAACGAGATAAGCCAAAAAAATCGGAATCGGTTGGACAAACTTTGCCGCAGTTGCCATAGAAACAAAGAAGGGGGGATTAAAATTTTTTTGGATTCCTTTCATCAAACTTCATGAAATTTTGTAGGAATATCCACCATAGTGTGTGGCAGCTTTTGGGCGTTGAAACAATTCAAAATGGCGGTCGTTGCCATGGTAACCAAGGTGCAAAAAATGTTAAATTCAAATCGTACAGCGGATCCTTTTGAAACTTGACACAAAAATAGATCATCACTCAAATGTGTGCTCTTTGTTTTTAAAATGTTCAAAATGGCCACCAATATAAAAATTAAAAAAAATCGTTAAAAATTCAAAAATTAACAGATTTCAATGTAAATGGATATTTACAGGGAGTAAGACATGCTACAACATATTGACGACCATTTTGGCTTGCTATGGTGGCCATTTTGAACCAAAAATTGCCGCCAAAATACAAAAATCCTCCGATTTGGGCGAAATTTGGTTTCCAAGTAGATTATGATGTTGCGAATTGATATCCATCGTTTGGGAGCCATATTATTATCCTTAAGATCATATCATATCTTGTTATTTCTTGCTATGTTCTCACACTATTCTTCATTCATACCACGTACTTGTATTGTTCGTGTGGGGGACATTTGTAACGCTCTGCGTTACAGTAACCAATATTTTCCATATCATTTCACTATTCAACTTACTCTTCTTCCATATTGTCCATATCTTTTCACTATTCGACTTGCCTTTCTTCCATATTTTCCATATCTTTTCACTATTCAACTTACCTTTCTTCCATATTTTCCAAATCATTTCACTATTCAACTGACTTTTTCTTCCATATTTTCCATATCTTTTCACTATTCAACTTATTTTTCTTCCATACTTTCCAAATCTTATCACTATTCAACTTAATTTTCTTCCATATTTTCCCTATCTTATCATTATTCTACTTGCCTTTCTTCCATATTTTCCATATCATTTCACATTTCAACTTACTTTTCTTCCATATTTTCCATATCATTTCACATTTCAACTTACTTTTCTTCCATATTTTCCATATCATTTCACTGTTCAACTTGCCTTTCTTCCATATTTTCCCTATCTTTTCACTATTCAACTTGCCTTTCTTCCATATTTTCTATATCTTATCACTACTTATTTTTCTTCCACATTTTCCATATCATTTCACAATTTTCTTCTGTATTTTCCAAATCTTTTCACTATTCAACTTACTTTTCTTTCATAATTTCCATATCATTTCACTATTCAACTTACTCTTCTTTCATATTGTCCATATCTTTTCACTATTCGACTTGCCTTTCTTCCATATTTTCCATATCTTTTCACTATTCAACTTACCTTTCTTCCATATTTTCCAAATCATTTCACTATTCAACTGACTTTTCTTCCATATTTTCCATATCTTATCACTATTCAACTTATTTTTCTTCCATACTTTCCAAATCTTATCACTGTTCAACTTACTTTTCTTCCATATTTTCCCTATCATTTCACCATTCAACTTACTTTTCTTCCATATTTTCCCTATCTTTTCATTATTCAACTTACTTTTCTTCCATATTTTCCATCTCATTTCACAATTTTCTTCTGTATTTTCCAATTTTTTTCACTATTCAACTTGGGTTTTTTCCATATTTTTCATATCTTTTCACTATTCAACATGCCTTTCTTCCATATTGTCCATATCTTATCACTATTCGACTTGCCTTTCTGCCATGTTTTCCATATCTTTTCACTATTCAACTTACCTTTCTTCCATATTTTCAAAATCATTTCACTATTCAACTGACTTTTCTTCCACATTTTCCATATCTTTCACTATTCAACTTGGCTTTCTTCCTTTTTTTCCAAATCTTTTCACAATTCAACTTGCCTTTCTTCTGTATTTTCCATATCATTTCACTATTCAACCTACTTTTCTTCTGTATTTTCCATATCTTTTTCACTATTCAACTTTCCTTTCTTCCATATTTTCCATATCTTTTCACTTTTCAACTTACTTTTCTTCCAAAATTTGGATTCCTTTCATCAAATTTCATGAAACTTTGTACGAATATCCACTGTAGTGTGTGGCAGCTTTTGGGGGTTTGAAAAAAATCAAAATGGCAGCCATTGCCATGGTAACTAAGGTGCAAAAAATGTTAAATTCACTCCAAACTTCACAAATTTTTGCAGTAATGTTTCCTGTCACATCCACATCTAGTGGAACGAGATAAGCCAAAAAAATTGGAATCAGTAGGGCAAAATGGCCACCATTTCAAAATGGCTGCCAATATAAAAATTAAAAAAATCAAAATAAATTGTTAAAAATTCAAAGATGAAAAGATTTCAATGGAAATGGATATTTACAGGGAGTAAGACATTCTGCACCATATGGCGACCATTTTGGTTTGCTATGGTGGTCATATTAAATCCAAAATGGCCACCAAAATACAAAAATCCTCTGATTTGGGCAAAATTTGGTTTCTAAGTAGATTATGATGTTGCGAATTGATATGGCGGCCATATGGGTCGAGGGATGATAACCAGGCCAATATGGAAATGCCCATGTATTAAACTATTTATTACATACTTTCGACATCTAGAAAACAGACACCCATATTGGCCTGAGACGAAGTCGAGGTCCATATATTGGCCCGGGCCAATATGGGCCTCGATATGGAAATGATCTTGTAGTAATCCAATAACCGGTTATTTTCCCGGGGTGTGAAAATATGGACAGTTCACTTCCGGTCATATTGGTCATACAAAAATGCCTTTATTTGAACTGAGTATGTAATAAATTTTCATATTTCTCTCACCAGTATGCAATACATGTATAATATAAAGCGTCTTTAAAGATTGTTTAATAAAGATATTTTGTTTTATTTTGTTATGATCTTTACGATATTAAATTTTGGAACTTTTTGAGCCCATGTCTGCATTACACGTGTACCCGAATACACACGCCTGCATTCAGTACACGTGTACCCGAATACACACACCTGCATTACATGTGTACCCCGAATACACATGCCTGCATTACACGTGTACCCGAATACATACACATGCATTATACGTGTACCCGAATACACATGCCCGCGGCGGCATTACACATGTACCCGAATACACACAGTCTATTTTAAGATTATTACTGATAAGTTACACAGTGATCATGGGGAAATATTGTTTATAATTATCAACATAAATCGATATAAAATTGATGTTGCTATTGTGTATTATTTCGTACCAATATAACTTCAATCATAGATTAACCGCATCGGTGGCGTAATGGTTAGTGTGCATGCCTCGATCCAGTAGATCGTGGGTTCGAGCCCCGGTCGGGTCAAACCAAAGACTATAAAATTGGTATTTGTTGCTTCTCTCATAGGCCCGCAGCATGCATTAAGGAGAAAGAGCAAAGACTGGTTGGCTCGGAATCAGGATAATGTGTCCGAGTGGAGCGACATGTCTACCCGCGGACTGTTGTTTCAGTGAGCTAGCACTATAAAAATCCAACTCAGCGTGTTGGTCTAAAACAATGCGGACCTCATCATCATCTTATTGAAAATGAACTTGTTCTCGCCATGATATAGGTGAAAACTTGCTGAATTGGCGTTAAACAACAATCACTCACTCAATCATAGATTTATAAACCACACACTTGCAATTTTTGTTAAGTTTATGTGGCAGTGAAATTTACAAAAAGATAATCAATTACATAACGGTAATTTTTATCATTATTTAATAAGAACATCTACTTTTTAATTGACGTTTTTTTTTAAACACTTTTGACAAAATTTTCACTCAAAATTACTTCTTTCGCCAAAAAAAAAATCTTTATAAAAATCGACTGGTTTTGTGTTTATGGTGTTTAACACCATTTCAACAATATTTCAGTTATGTCGTGGCGGTCAGTATATATTTTTGCAATATTCTTTTACTAGTGCTTAATGGTAAAAAAAATAACCGAACTCGGTTATAGATGTCTGCTACTACAGCGTCATTTAAGGTTACATATGTTGTACAAATATAATGTACAAAAAACATTTTTGAGTTCGTGACGGAAAGGAATATTTGTGATGGTAAAGACATTTTGGTTTATAATAACAACTACCAACATAAATCAAATGCACGAGGTTGAATATAACACCATTAACCGTGCTCAAAGTTATTCCTGATGCTAAAAATGATTAAAAGTATGTGGTTGTCTAAGTTTTTTTCTGAAGTCATTAACATGCATATTTTTCATGTTATTAGTTGGTGACATAATGTATAGTGGCTGATGCACGGAACCAATAGTAACCGTTACTTGCTTTTTCATGAAAATAAAAGAGTAACAGAATATGTGACATTTTTTATTTACAAACAAGTAAAAAATGGCGATATTTGGTCCTTGACCAGTAGACACTCTCCTCTTCTCATTTCTAAAGCTTTTTTCCGTCTTGTCATTTCAGCCCGATTGTGTCTCCGAGCCCGCTCAGCAACATTTTGCAGATGTTGTTGACGACGATGTCTTATTTCCATAATACGTGGTTCAATTTGTCTTCCAGTGTCTTGTAATTTTATTTTATCTTTCAGAGACCATAATTTAGGTTCAGAGATTTTTTCTTGCCACACTTTCTCGTTGTTTGATGTTATCTTTTTGGTTTCTGTTTTTCTTGTTTCGGAAAGTTTCCTTGTTTCGCCAAAAATTGACTTCGGTAGATTTACAGTAATCAATTTCTTGTTTAAATCTGCAGCTTCGTACGACCTGGGATTCGAGTTCTTTTTTAAATGTTGAACATTAGTAGTGTTATTACCCGTGTACATAGATGGCAACACAGGATTAATCTTCTCTTTTGTTTCCTGAACAAATGATGTTGATCTTTTAGTTTTACTATAAAAGTTTGACGGATGAGCGTTTTTCGAGATAAGAATACATGGCAATATTTTCACACATGCCGCCATTTTGCTAGAACGCAAACGTCATAGTAAACCTGCGATAACTCTTGTGTCTTTCGTCGACATTGAGGAAGACCTGGGGTCAATTTCACAAAAAGTCGTAAGTCTAAGATCATACTTACGACCAATCTTAAGTGTAGTACCAATTTCACAAAATATCTTACAATAAAACTTACGACCAATATCGGTCCTAAAGTTAAGACTGCCCCCAGCCTCACTTAAGTGTAGGAGATATACTTACGACCAGTCTTACGATTAACTTACGATAAAAGAAAATGGCCGCACTACATATATTATTCGGTAGACGCGCTATGAGAAGAGAAAGAGTTTTCAGAGACAGAAACAATCCCATGGATTACATGACGGATATGGAGCTGGTGCAGCGGTTCAGGTTTACCAGGCACAGTATGGAGGATTTGGTCGATCAGGTCGCGCCAATGATTGAAAGACCAACCGGCAGATCAAGTGCAATCCCAGTGCATTTGCAGGTAATTGCTCAATTACATTTACGCCTATAAATCATGAATAATTTATTGAAGAACACAGTTACAATACACAACAAAGTTTGACCTAGACCTTCAGGTAACCGGAAATTAACAAGCATTGCTGCATACTCGGCCCATCTGAAATATTCGTCCCAAAATATTCGTCACAAAGTGTATAATGAATATTCCTTCTCGACAACTTGTCATGAAATATTTAATACATGTCTTTTTTAACGACCAATTAATTATAATTATGGTATATATATTTCATACAAAAAATCCTGTGTAAATGATATCATTTATACAGATAATGTGACATTCGGTAAAAAGCTCCTGCGAGCTTGTGTTAATTGTTATACAAAAACCGAATTCAAATAAAGTTTTCTTATCTTATTCTTCTTATCTTATCTTATCATCGATAGAAAGTACGTAAAAAATTATGGAATAAATGTGCATGGAACAAGACCTTTTTTAATTATTAGTCTACAGTAATATGTTGTTGACAGAAAATATAATGCAATTTTAAATCATTTTTTTTTTCATCTTGAGTACGACACAAACCTCTTTTTTTTTGGAAAAATTGTAAAAACGCTCGGGCGGTATGGGGGTATCACATGTTGATAGCAAAGATAACACGTAGTCGGCAATTGACGTCGCCTCTTCCGATAGACAGGAAACCTCCTTGCTGCCTTTAAAGCTAAAACTAAAAAGGTCCCCGCCTCTCGCGATAAAGAGGCAACTCCCATCTTGATTTGTGATTTGTTGATAGTTAAGATAACTCGGAGAACAAACAGCAAAGGGTCCCGCCTCTCACGATTAAGAGGCAACTCCCATCTTGATGTGTTGATAGTTAAGATAACTCGGAGAGCAAACAGCAAAGGGTCCCACCTCTCGCGATTAAGAGGCAACACCCATCTTGATGTGTTGATAGTTAAGATAACTCGGAGAGCAAACACCAAAGGGTCCCGCCTCTCGCGATAAAGAGGCAACTCCCATCTTGATGTGTTGATAGTTAAGATAACTCGGAGAGCAAACACCAAAGATCACCAAGTCTTAAGCAGTTATGGAACACTGGCGGATCCGAGGGTCGGTCCCCCATTTTGTTGAGAAAAAAAAACCTATTTGACAGCTAAGATTATAACACCCGGGTAGTAAACATGTGATGCCCCGTCTCTCGCGATAGCAAAGATAAAACTTGGACAGTAAAGGTCTCCGTCTCTCGCGATAAAGAGGCAACCATCTTGTTGATCACAAAGATTACTTCAGTAGGTATCACGCCTCTTATTTAATAGTCCAGATTTAGAGCGGGCACAAATGGTAAAAGTGTTCCAATCCATGACAGTATATTTTTACCGCGACATTTGACCTACAGATGTGGACATAAATCGTGACACACCCTCTATTACTTACAATAACTAATGGTTTTAAATATGGTAATAGAGCTCAAGTGGACGCAATTTGTTACGGACGGACTGGTTACTATAGTGTGTCCGCCACTTAGGTGGTGAGGCCCTACTAATATATTATTTAGTGCATGTAATAAGTATTCTAATTTCAATTTAGGTCTTGGTAACTTTACGGTTTTTGCCCAAAGGGGACTACCAGTCAGAAACAGCTGACCTGAACGGGATATCAACTGCATCCTGTTCAAGAATAATCCACACTGTTTGTGGAGCCATCAACAGGACCATTGACAACATCAAGTTTCCTCCTGCTGATATTTGCCCAATTGCCCAATTTCCTAACGTGATAGGGGCCATTGATGGAACACTCATACCCATCCAGGGCCTTTCGGGGGCGGAAGAGCCCAACTTTGTGTGCAGAAAGGGGTATCACGCCATAAATGTGCAGGCAGTAGTAGACCATAATCTTAGGTAATTATTTAATGTACATACTTAATATGATTAATTAACTGATTGGTCCCACTGCTATTATGTATAGGGTTTATATAACATAGTGATAACTAAAACTGTCCTTGAAGGGACTAATATCCCCCACGACAACATATGTAAAAGCTCCAGCTTTTGTTGTCGGTACTCTTGTAAAGATGAATACTTTTCTTCCTCCAACCTGAGGAACTTGACTTGAAGATCTTGGTCATCTTCAATAAAAGACAAATGATTTTAATTAAGTGCATCAATGAGGAAAACAGCATTAGACAATTTCTCATATTCTGATTTGATTAATAGATGTTTTAAGGCTCATTGTCTTTCATATACATTTATGCTGCAACTGTTCTATTTGAGCAGTCAAATTACATTGACTATATCTTTTAATTCGGTAAAAAGCTCTTTAGAGCTTATACTGTTATATTGTTGTACAACACACTGAATCAAAATAAAGTTTTCTTAGTCTTAGATCTTAGTCTTAGACTATATTTTTTGTGACGTTGACAATGAGTTCCCATAGAATTGTGTTTGTGCATTGTTGGAAAATGCTACAGGTTCGTGGAACTTTGGCGTTTTCCGTTTCATTTGACAAACAAGCATTTTCGACAAAAACAAGCCTTTTAAGACAACTACTTACTAGTCATTGTATGTTTTCTGGTCTTTCCTTTACTAGTACCTGCAGTCTGTATACTGCATTCACTTGCTAAAATAAATATACACAAAAGAGGGTTAATTTCTACATTAATTAGATTTTTCATATTCAAACCTGATAACTGTTTTTATGAATTATAATATAATTTGTAGTTTTTTCTGCAAAAATATTGAATCATCACTCAAAGATTTAAGAATGTTGGTCATACTGCAATATCAAATAATAGAAAAATTCTGTAATTGTTTTGGAGGAATTTACATTCCCATTTATGCACACAACTGTGTCATTTTTAAGCTAGGGTATCTACATGAAACAAACAATTATTGGAGACACAGTATTTTCTGCATTTTTATAGTTTTGCAGTCTGATTTTATCACTCAGTAGTACATTTTTTGTATATAAAGATATGCATATGCATATTATATATCATTTTAAAGCTTTCGAAAAGGGCTTTCAGATGAACGTTAACACAAGTCGCAATATTTCAAACACTTTTCAGTCCACTCTGAAAAACAGTGGAGACATCAATTGGTCCATTTTTGTGAGAATGAGTGATATATGTATACATGTATTATAGTTTAATTAGTATAAATTTTGCTCGACACATTTCATAAATTTCCATGAATTTGTAATTTCAATAATTTTAAATTTTAAACTTAAAGTCTTCAATATATGACAAAAAAAATCTTGACAAATAAATTCATATGGAAATAAATGAGTCCATAGTATTACTGTTAAACATACTAGTCCCCTGATCCAAGACAACATCTTCAATGGGAACTGTAGCCCCCTCTATAACAGCTTCTGGTATACATGTACTAGGTTCAACAAAAGAAAAGGTGGCTGGCAATATACTTGTAGATGTACCTGAAACATGGAGGACAATATTGTAACTTATGTACTTGAGGTCAATTAATATAAGAAATAACAAGAAAATGTGTCCAAAAGACACGGTGCCCCACCTCGCAGCTTTTTACAAACACCCTTATTTGTAAGATAACTGAACTATGTCGTCATGGAAAACTGACTTCAACCTGTAGGTTAACCGAACACTATATGCCCCCTACTTTTGTAGGCAGGGCATAAAAAGGGGGCTTCAAGTTATCATAGTTTTACCACAAGTAAGCCCTTTATGACACCAACAACCATCTATGACGTCTGCAAATGTTACTGTCAAGCTATGTAAAAGATAACATTTGTTTATATCAATTGAAAAATGAACAAAGATGCTATCAAAACCATATTTATAAAATATTTTACCCATTTGTTCTAAGGTGTCAACACCACCATCAACACCTTCCAGCTGTGTTTTTGTCAGAGACATTAAAACCTGTAAAATGAAAAACATGTATTAAAAAAGAATACACTAGATGAAGGTCAACTCCAATTGTAGTTTCATTTTCTGTATAAACTACATTTATCGGTAATTTTAGTCAACTAGTATTTAGAACCATCCGAATATGAAAACTATTGGGATCACATCCAGTACTTTTCATGACATGTCATGACATAATTTTTTTGGGGGGGGGGGGGGGGGGGGGGGGGGGGGAGAAGAGTAGTTTGAGTGACTATTTTATGTAACATTATTATTGAAATGGGATTAAATTGGAATTACCGATGATATCAAGTTAGTATCAGAAAAGAAATTCTATATATATGTCTCATCAGTATATGGCTATCGACAGGGGCGGATTCAGGTGGAGGCGTGACAGGCGTGCACCCCCATAACTTCATATCCTGGATTCGCCCCTGATAGATATAAATTGTTTGGTTTTTTTCAATTTTTACCCTACATCAGGTTTATTTCATTACTGTTGTTGGTATATTAAATGATTAAGATGAAAGCAGCCAAGTGTTGTCATATTTTCATTGTGTGTTCTCTGTTATTTTAGTTAATGTTTTGTATCATGTTAAGTTTAGTGAGGAAATACAATTCACTTTCAATTAGGCCTATTGTAACTCTTTTGACCAGAGTTTTGTTCTCTATATTTATACTGCAACCACAAAATAATACTCGATGAAGCTTGCAATTCTACCAGTTTCTAAACATTGTAGAAATAAACTTGATATTTGCCAACACTGTATGTATATATTTTCTAATTATAAGTAGACAATTTGTTAGTTTTTTTTTTAAAACCATATCTGTTTGTCATACATTTGAAATAATTAAACATTGTATACTTACTGCCGACTCCCAAGGCCTTAGATCACTAACAGGAGGTGGACCTCCGCCAGTGGCACGAGCATTTGCCCTCCTAGCTGCTTCCTTTTTCTTAGTCGTCCCCTGCACATCTTGCCATTTCTTTTTGCATTCTGCCACAGTTCTGGCTATGCAAGATGTACTAACTGCATTTACACTTTAAAATATATGAAAAATTAAGAAATAGTCAAATAGCAGAAAAAAGTTTTTTCATTTGAAATGAAAAAAAATTTTAAGACAAGGAATTTAAATTATTTAATATTAAAGTTGGACATGTTGGAAAGTCTCCTGTCACAAGAATGTATGCATTTCATTAATAGTGACTTAGGCCAATTGGCCCATTAGGTCACTGTGATTAATGCATACATGTATTGTTTATTATTAATTGTGTGTATTATCATGATTATAATTTAATATACAATTTATTTAATATTCCAATAAATGTAATCAACCAATCACATGACTTGTTTTTCTTGTTAATTCATTATTCCATATTTTTGTTGCAGTCTTCCTGATATCAATGTCTCATGTTCATGTATCCCATCATATTATTTATCTATATAAAGTTGTACATGTAAAATGTACCTATAAAGTTTGTCAGTTTAGAAGTCTCGTGTTCATATTGATCAAAACTGAAAAATTTTAAGAACTGAAATAATATGAATCAGAAGATAACGGAAAGAAACTTTACAGAGTTTGGGTGGATTAAGCTTTTTTAACTGACACACAACATTTTAAGATTCTTTTTGAGAAAATTTGGTAGCCCTTAAAAGAGCTGTTTTTTGATAAATGAAGCTATACATCTTTACTTCTTCTTTGGTTTTGGTGCTGCCTATTAATGTTTTTTTCTTGTGATTTTACAGCCTTCTTCGCAGCTGGTGTGTGCCGATGAATGTCGTTCAGCCCACCGTGTTCCACTTTGAAGTCACAATTGCATTCTCGGCAATAAGCATGAGATGCGCTCTATCTGGACTTTGTAAGCCAGCCACAAAGTCTTTCCTCCTTCCATGGTTCTCCTATTTCTCGAGACAACAGACAGCTTTCTAGGAGGGCTGAGAACCATTTTCGAAGTGATTCCTCATTTCCGGGTGTCGTGATATTTATCATCTTTCTACCCAAGTTCACAAAATTAGTGTAAATTACTCAAAATTCCAATTCATTATATTTCATCCTCCCACGCGGCCACGGCACACACACAATAACTGAAAGCAGTTAGCTCACCACATAATTCTATATCCGAATTTTACCTGGCCCAAATCAGCAATTATTGTCAATGCTAAGTACATTGTCTGTTTTAGTTTTTGACAGATCAGACTTATTTGCGACTGGACGTTAGCCAACTAACAATCAATCAACTTAGGTCAAACATGTCAAATGGGAAATGCACAAAAAAGTTCGAGTCAATAAGTAGGACTAGCTAGATAATAATTAAGTCTGACAGAGACGTGCGCGTCGATTTTCCGGACACTGCTCGAGTGGGGTCGGACTTGTAGTGTATATATATTGGCTCAAGCTATTCGACCAAGGAAACCTGCCCATAGTGTATATAGTGCCACAAAATAGAAACAAGTAATGGAAATTAAAATAAGGGATATGACGGGGGATATATATATAATAATATGTAAATCGTGCTGAATCTCACGGGGAAAGCTTTTACCTTTCGGCAACTTCGGCCCAACACGTATTTTTGTCTCTGATCGTTAACCCTGGGCCAAATTGACCGCGGATGACTGAAATGTTGGATGACACTACATCGGAAAGCGCAAGCAATTCGCTTTCCGACCAATTTGGTTTACGCTTAGCCATCACAATCTGTACTTGGTCCATGCCCATGTTTTCTAGTTTTCTAGCAGACGATGTTTTTATTTACATCGGAAGTATCCATTGCGCATGATTTTCAGAAGTGAAAGTAGCGTTGCCAAGGTATTTTAGTCTTAAGAAAATCGTAAGTGTGATCGTAAGATCAGTCGTAGTATTTTGTCGTAGGACTGATCCTAAGTTTAAGACCAATCTTACGACACGCTTTGTGAAATTGTCGTAGGACCACACTTAGGAAAATCTTAAGTACAATACTTATGACTAACACTTACGACTTTTTGTGAAAGTGACCCCTGGTTCCCAGTTCAGTAGGAAAACCAGTTCGGGTGTCGTGAAAGGGTGTGCTATGCATAGGATTGAATGGACATACAGAGTTGAATATGAATAGCAAAGGTCTACAGAGAGGACGACGACATATAGAGAGGACGGAGGCGAAAATAATAGATCATAATTTGATATTTCCAATAATTTGTTCTAATTTATTTCACCGGGACTGGTAACAATCATTGCACGAAATGGTGAAAACCCTTATATTAAAATTATAATATATAGCAAGTGACAACTATACAGTTTACCCCCACTGGAACCCGATATAAATAAAGCGGATATGGTCATGAATATGGTCTAGGGCTCTGAATATAAGTATAAGGGTTTGCAGTTGTATATATATAGTGTATTTAAAAGGGTGTGCGTTTATGAGTTCGAATCCCGTCGAGGAAAGAACAATAACATTGTCAGTTCAAAAATCGTATTCTCTAACACTGTTGGGTTTAATTTGCAGACTTCATAATTTCACCCACAAAGTCTTAGAAATAATAAAGGTACGATGCTTTTCAATTTTGAAGATTTCCAGGTATTTAATTTCATAGTGTTGGGACTTCGTTAATTAAAAATAGAACATGAGTTTTACGATAGCATAAGTTTACTTTGATCAACTCTCATGAAAATTCTAGGCAATGTTGACATTTATGAAAGTATGTAAGTCTTTCGATTTTGACAAGTTTGCATTTCCCGTTCCAGATTTATGCAACTTGATTGGTTAAAATGGGAAATTTTTAAAAATTGTTGCATCTGTTGACGAACGGGAATATCATACTCTCATTGCACAGCGCTTTATTATTAATTTTTTTTCAGCAAATTTATACTGATTAGGTTTATTGTGAAAAAAAAAATCACATCAAAATTTGAGCTGAAATGATCTTTGATTGGCCAACCTTCAAAATTATTTGTGGGACACTCCCATTTTCTGTAAGCTTTAGTAGTCAAATTGAATACCAGGTGAGCGATTACAGGTCAAATTACATGTCTTCGCGTATTTAATTCAGCTACGAATTCCGCGTTAAAACGATGTTCGATTCATTTTGACTCCCATTTGTTTTATTTATGGTATTTGCATTTATTTACGTATACTGTACGTTTGTACAACGCGATTTCCATATCGGATGATGTTCGTGTCATTTAACAGTACTACGACGGTTGTCACGTTGTGGAGCAGGAACTGCTAACCCTTCCGGAGCACATGAGTTCACTCTTCTTCGTTTCTCTTTCCTGCATTTATTTCTCTGTTCTTTCTTTGCTGATCGAAATACAACTGAACCGACGAGCATTTGCATAACTTTTCGTCCGCACTCGCTGAACCCAATGTATTCTTATCCGCAAATGGCGGATCCGGGAAAATGTTTTAAAAATTGGGCTCGAAATCCCCTGGAGTCCCACCCTCCTCCACTGAATATTTCATTTTAATGGAAAATGCCCATTTATCCCCTTAACATTGAAATTGTTGCTCCGATTACGGAAATCCACGTAAGGACATGTACAGTCAGAACATTCTTATAACAGTCAGTTCATATTATCGCAGCAATGCAAAACTTTGGAAAGAATGATTTTTGTCAAAATATCGGATAGTCGGATCAACGAATCGTCGGACTATCGTACTGTCTGACCAACGGATCGTCGGACTATGATCAGGGCGTCGGATTACAGCTACGGCTCCTTGAACTTGAACTTCAGTTGAGGAATTTATATACATGATCTATTTTTCAGATGAACGTAATGTAAATTTGCTTTTACATATATGTTTAAATTTACATAACATGAAATTTTACACACCGAGAAAAATTGGGCACATAAACAGGACTTTACAACTGATAAATACTACAGTGATCACGGGGACAATATTTTAATATAATTACAAGTGTGGACACAGACATGTGCTGTCCAAAAGGCAAGTGTGGATGTCAATATTTCATATTATTAACTTAAAAAAAAAAAAAAAATCATGGATACAGGGGTCCTGGATTTTTTTTATAATAAAACTAATCCTGGATTATTATTTTTGCTTAAAGTCCGGTCCTGTGTTTTTATTTCAAATGTTCATCATAGGGATATAAAATTGTATCATTAATAATAAATTAATAAATAATAAATTCAGATTTTCTATTTAAAATAAATCTCATTTACAAAACCACTGATATTTGTTCAATTTTTAACGCTGATTTAAGCTTTAGTCGCAACAAATTTTTATTTTTCTCTTTAAACTGTCGAAACATAACATTTATTTAACTGTAAAATTCACAAATAAAATTCACGCCCCCCCCCCTTTTTCCCTTTTTTCTTGTTTAAATCAATGATCAACAATATTCCAGAATCAAACAAATGAATAAATATAACATAGATTTCTTTTACATGCATCTTTTTACCATGCGGAGTCAGTGTGTTTTAAATCGGTCATCCAATCAGGACGCTCATTATTCTTGTCCAAGATAAAAAATACATCGCTAAAATTACCTGTGGGTGTTTCTCCACTTCAACTCGTAAATTTACATAGAAATCGGAGATATTTCGTCATAAAACTTCACACATGGTTTTGTCTATCATATTTCTTGAAGACAAGCATAAAATGTTATTGCATTTATCAATATTTTATGAATATCAACAGTTTTTTCAACACCGTATCTGTTTCTCGATACAGCCGCCCGATTACAGTGATCCGTAACCCACTTTAGCACGTTCTACCAGTTTTTTTCTTAATAATGTTGTTTAACAATTGATATTCTCAATAACTGATCGTTGTGCTAAACAATATTTGTTTATGTTTTTTTTATGAATTATCAGGATTTGACCAACATCCAAAACAGAAAATTGGGAAACACAACGACTCATATATGGCTTATCCTGTTCGAATTACAGTAAACTAGAGCAGAAGCCAGTGGCGTAGCTTCCATTGAGGCAATGAGGCAACTGCCTCACTAGATTTTTTTGCAGAAAAAAAATTAATGTGATTAATATTATAAAAGTTGATTAAAATACGAGAAATAAAAACCTTTGTCAAAGTTTGTAATAAAAATATATTCTACATCATTAATTGAAATCGTTGACGGAAACTTTTGGCTCCGTCATTTTACATAATTAGTATAGTTTGTTGCCGTGTGCCAAAGTTTGAAAGTGGAAATGGAAAAGTTCCTAGTTAAAAAAAGGACACTAGGACAGCACCAGGTAAAATTAAACTAGTCTACAGTGGGTTACCTCATAATGACATTCGAGTCAGACGACAGTCAAAAATCATGACTCTGCCATGAATAAAAAAAACCATTATAATTAATCAGTCAACAAATAAGGAAACTGATACCAGGGACGGCCCTAGAATTTTTCAAACAGGAAGGCGCGCTACAATTTTTTTCTTCAAAAATTTGCCTTAAGATTGAGAAAACTATTATCAAACGGGGGGTGGGGGAGCACGCCCGGTGCGCCGGGCTTAAATCCGCTCTTAGATACAAGCTTATTTTATCTTCTGGGTTTTTTTTCGATTGCAGATATAGATTCTATCTGAAACTCGGGAAAAAGCTTCATGTAGCCACACCCAAGGTTCTGAAATAAATTCACAAACACAGTCATTTGATGCATATCGAAATAGTTTTCTGCGTGTTATTTCGGTTATTATTGAAATCATAAATTATCCATTTAAACTCGGGAAAATGCGTTTCAATCGCCCATTTTTTTTTAATTTCCGGACCCCCCTAGAATTTTTTCGTCTCGCTGCGCTCGGCGAATTGCCTCACTAGAAAAAAGACTCAAGCTACGCCACTGAGAAGCCATGTACATTCGTTTACAGGAATATACGTGGAGCTTCGTGAACGCTTCAGAATGTAATAGAGTGGAAAATTCCAAAATGTATGAGCTGTACTTACCGTATTCCAATCCATTTTACATTTAGTAACCGTCGCATTTGCGGATAGCAACTTGGGACTCGCCGTTTTCGCCGATAGTAACCGTCTAGGCACAGCACCGTGTATCTTGTAACAGTTTAGTTTGGGAGTAATACAATAGGGGAAGGGCGTATAAAACTTTAAAAATTTGAGATAATATCACGGTTGGGAATAATTTAATTATCAAATGTGCAAGTTTGTCGAATAAATTATGCACTGTCTGAACAATAAAGCTAATTTCTATACAGACAGTACCTTGGTACTTTGATTTAAGTTTGATCAATCTAAAAATAGATTTACGGAAGTGAAGAAAATTTCTATGAGAAATGTCAATGTTAGCAGAACCTCGTCGAAAACAGAAGTTGTCGGTTGACCCAAGGGGTTCAAATTGGAGTAAAGGTGATAATATTATTTAACATTTTATCTTTTCACTTAAAAAAAACCCCACACGGTGAGTTTTAATTCGAACAAATCAAATCTTTATCAGTGATTAAAAGTCGACGGCCACGTGTTTACTGTTTTTTTGTCGTCTTACAACTCGAACACTGGACCCCCTTTTCTGTACGATACCCTCCTTTCGTAGAACGACATCAAGCTTCCCAAATTATTATGTTATTTCAAAAATACATGTGTTTGTACGTATGTGGCCAAAAGTATTGCAACATGTAAAAAAAATCCGTATATAATCAACCAAAACCATATTTTTAATTTTTTTTATTGTGAAGTCATTTCTGGATAGATTTTAACAAATTGTACACCAAAACATTCAGAATTGTTTATATATTGATTGTTTATTTGCTCATTATGTTTATATGAGTGGTTTTTATTTGTACATAATATAAACAGGATTGTTAATTTTTGGGATTTATTTTTAGTTGAAATATATAGGAAAATCAAAGTCAATTTTTATTTGTTATGTTTAAATTATGAACAAATAAAAACCACTCATATAAACATAATGAGCAAATAAACAATCAAAATATAGACAATTCTGAATGCTTTGGTGTAAAATTTGTTAAAATCTATCCAGAAATGACTTCACAATAATTTGGAGACATAGGTGTTGCCTCCCCAGCATGTGCAGATGATATTGTTCTGCTTGGACCAAGTACTGAAATGCAAGCCATGATTGATGTTGTACAGTACAACACAAGACGAGATCTTGTAAAACTAAATCCTGGAAAAACTGAAGTCATCCGTATGGCGAAGAAAAATAACAACGTAAGCTCGGAGTACACCTTGGAAGGACAAGAAATAAAAAGAGTCCAAAAATTGAAACATCTAGGAATAACGTATCAAGAAAATAACAAAATCAACCTTGATGAAAGGCTAAAGATGGGCAGACAAACAATATACGCATTATTAGGATCAGGTCTCCATGCCCGGTCAGGAATGTCGCCAGTTGTACTAATGAAAATATGGAACACATATGTAGTGCCAAGATTCCTGTATGGCCTTGAAGTACAAAACCCCACAAAAACAGATATTAAAAAGCTTGAACAACTCCAGCGAAAAGTCTGTAGGCAATTCCAGTGCTTACCTGAAAGAACCTCATCTATAGCTGTCTATGCATTGACGGGAGCAGAACCAATAGAAGTAACACTGGATAAATATTGTATAAACTTATTTTTTGGAATTGCCAGGCTAGACTCAACAATTGAGAAACAAATGCTACTGTGGGGGTCCGCAAATGCCAATGCAAATGATACATTGTTTATCAACAAAATAGCTGGAATTCTAGAAAAGTATGGAATGCAATTGCATACGCCAATGGAACTTCTTATAAACCCGCCAAGTAAACATATGGGGAAAACAATGATAAAGAAGGCCATAAATGAATACTGGTACACAAAGTACAATGAGGAAAAGTCAACGAAAACAACTATCAGACACCTTGAAATTCAAAAGGAACCTATAGGAACACCACATAATATATGGAACTGTGTAAAAAACCAAAAATTAGATATACAAAAAGCAGAAGTAAAAGTGAAACTGGTTACTGATACATATATGCTCCAGTACCATCAAGATAAGTTTAGTCATAAGGAAAATGCTGGATTTTGTAAAATCTGCAACGATGGAGTTGAAGATATAGAACATTTTATACTAAAATGCAAACCGCTAGATGAAGTACGACAGAACAAGTTAGAACAATTCAAAAGGACAGTGGAAGATATAAAGGGGGGTGGTGCAGAACTACTTGAAGAGAAAAATCAACTTTTACAGGCTATATTAGATTGTACATCTAAAAATGTATATAGTATTATTACAAATAACCACAATGACTTGAAGACCATAGAACGTGCCTCAAAAAATTTGTGCTTTGAACTACATAGACTTAGAACCAAACTATATTGCGAATTAAGATAGAGACAAACTTGGACGTCGTTTTTCACTACAGGATCCATCTTTTATATTTTAACTCCTGAAGTGCATATAGACATATGTACATTTGCTACACAGAAACTTTTAACTAGACGCTTTTATAAGGTCAGAAAATGAACTTTTGTGATATACTGAACTATTTTACGTCTTTTTAAAATCATTGTGCTTTTATCCAATGTAAATTGGAGTGCTCCAGCTTATGGAGGAAATTACCTGAAAACGAAACGAAAACGTTACTGTTCATAAAGTTTCCTTTTCTAATACTACTATTACTAGCAACTGGCATGAAGCCATGATTTTCCTAAACATCATATTTTTTTTCAATATGTATTCACTTTCTGTGTTAGCGGTAGACATTTTTTTTTAATAGCCACTGTGGCTAGTGGGTAATAATTTCTTTTAGCCACACTCAATTTCAGTTAGCCACACTAAATATAAACAAAGAGCATAAAACAGTTGAAAGTTCAAAACTTTATTATTTAATTAACTAACAATAATCATTCATATATTATCATGATAAACAACAAACTTTGAACATTAGATAAACAGAACATTCAATATTAGTACGATTGTGTTGTTTTTTGCTGTGTGGGGTCGTTGGCATTGCCAAAAAAGGATAAAATAGATCCTTGGCACTTGGCCATGCTTGGTATCGTGTCCGTTCGCCCTGATAATTAAAAAGTATCTTAATGAACATAATAAATATTGTAATTGAAATTAAAGAAGTAACGATATTGAAAAGTTTTAATTAAAAAAATAAGCTTTTGTTTAAGAAATTAAGCAGCTATTAGAAATTGTTTGAAATGAATGATTGTTGATTTCATCACATACAAGAATTATTTACTTTACAGCTTGTGTTCTTTGATCTCGTGTGTGTTTTGATAAACTTTTTTTTATTATAGAAATACACTTTTTAGCCACGGGGGCTAGGTGCATCCGAAAAAAAAAAAAAAAAAAAAAAATAGTATTTTTTTCCGGACGCTAGCCCCTGTGTTTTTAGCATGTCAACGCCATATTTAAAATTTCTAAATTTTTAAACCATCAAATATCATTAATACTTCATTTAGTTTCAATAACTTTCATATATATAATTATCAGGACGAATGGACTCACTTTTAGGGCGAACGGACCCAGGGCGAACGTGAAATAGTCATGCTTGACCTTCTCGTTGTCAAATAATTTACTGGTTTTAGATTCAAGCGTAGACAGAAGGACAGAGAGAATAAAGCGTAATTTAGGAAACCAGTCAGTCGGTGACTAAATTCGAAACTATTTCCGGAATGGGACCCGGATAATGTTATTTCAACTGAAATAACTACCGGAAATAATCAATTTGACCCGCTTTTTAAAATCATTTTGGATATTATACATCGATCAAATCATTGTCTATAACGCGTTTTATTCGAGTTGACTTTCTACATAATAAAAGATCGTTGTCAGATGGACACTCTAAAAGTTTTTCGTTCGCCAGTGTGGCTACTGCTACACAAATTATCCTCGCCACACTACCGTTATATTCGCAAAATGCGACGTGGCTATCGTCTACCGCTAACACAGACTTTAATTCTGTGTACAACATCTGAATAATTGAAAAAATAAAAATTTGCAGGTAACTGCCTTTCTAAAACCAAGATATGGGTTCATGTTCATAGGTAGTCCGAGATTCCTCTGTCGTTTAACGGCAATGATAAAGTTGCTGTAGCGTTCAACGTCAGAGCGTGATACATACGGAAAACAGCGGATTTGCTTCTCCAACTCTGGGTCAGCACATTTCCACGTTTCGTGGCTATCGGATTTTATTTTCTATCAGAAACCCTTATATAAATCGCTTCACCAATCATTTTTCTATTCATTCATAACCATCTTACCCTCAGAAAGTGGTGCTACACTCCATTACAGCACGATTTTGCCTTAGATCCTATGATTCCGCCATTTGTCTTCCATTTTTCAAACATTTGTCACGTGACTACGAGAAAACCACGATTACCGCAATGTATCATGGGAGATGATTTGCATATAAACAAACAAACAAATATTTGTATTGCCAATCATACACGCCTGTTAAGGCAGAACAATTAACATAAAATTTAATACAGTTGATTATATTGATTGGTAATGATTTTAACAGCAATAGTGAATTACAGATAACCATAAGAAAAAAAAAATGATGTAGTACCTTGTCCAAAAAAGGGGGACGTAACACATGCTCTTTACGAAGCCCATTGGCAACACTCTGCCATTGAATCTTTTCTTTCCAACACATTCTGTATTATTTCCTTCTGCTCTGCTTTGATCTATAGATGGACTGTTTGTCCTGTAGAATACGCTTAAATGTATGGTCTTCCATGTGATTTGAATGTTGTTTACGTATGCAAATAATGCTAAAATAATTTGGCGCGCTGAATTAAGTAGCTCCCATCATGCAATGCATTACTGTTATCATTCAGTTAGTATCGCGAGATCACGTTTGTAGATTCGAAAATGGAAGTCAAATGGCGGAATAATAGGATCTAAGGCAAAATCGTGCTGTAATGGAGTGTAACACCACTTTCTGAGGGTAAGATGGTTTTGAATGAATAGAAAAATGATTGGTGAAGCGATTTATATTAGGGTTTCTGATAGAAAATAAAATCTGATAGCCACGAAACGTGGAAATGTGCCGATCCTAGGGCTGGTGAGGCAAATTCGATGGTTTCCATATATAGCACGCTCTGACGTTGAACGGCTACATCAACTTTATCAATGCCGTTAAACGACAGAGGAATCTCGGACTAGTTCATAGGTTGGTAGGCACCCTTTTTTTTGTGGAAAATTTTCATTTTAGCTCAAAGTGGGGAGGGCGATTGCTCCCAGCTCCTTTGCCCATGAAGTTGTATTAGTGAAGTTCAAACGGCAGACTCATACGGAGCATCTGAGTTCATGTCGGTCCGGAGTTTTTGTGGTGTTTTGTGTTGCTCAATCTTCAGTTTTCTGTGTATTCATAATTTTTTGTCAGCCATTAAATATTTGTCTTTTTGTTTGTTATACTTGTATATTTATATCATATATTGTTAATGAAGTAATATATTGACCCTTTAAGAGTCTAGTGTAAACAATCGAAGATGTTATAATCGGAAGTTGGATTATGTAATTTTTGTTTCTGATTGGTGAATTTTTTAAAAATCTTCTCCTCTGAAACTGCACGGCCAAATGAATCGAAACTTGGTAGGAAGCATCCTTGAAAGGTTCTCTATAAAGATTGCTCATTTAGTTCCGATCCGTTAACAAACATGGCTGCCACAGAGAATTCTTGCTTCTGATTGGTTGATTTCTAAAAAATATTCTCCTCTAAAACCACTTGGCCAAATGAATCGAAACTCGGTGGGAGGCATCCTTGGAAGGTCCTCTATAAAGAATGCTCATTTCATTCCGATCCGTTAACAAACATGGCCACCATAGGCAATTCTTGTTTCTGATTGGCCGATTTTTAAAAATCGTCTCCTCTGAAATTGCTTTGCCAAATGAACCGAAACCTGGTAGGAAGCATCTATGGCAGGTCCTCTATAACGATTGCTCACTTCGTCCCGATCCGTTAACAAACATGGCCACCACATGCAATTCTTGTTTTTGATTGGTTGATTTCTAAAGAATCTTCTCCTCTGTAACCGCTAGGCCAAATGAATCCAAATTTGGTAGGAAGCATCCTTGGTAGGTCCTCAATCAAGATTGCTAATTTATTTCCGATCCGTTAACAAACATGGCCGCCACAGGCAATTCTTGTTTCTGATTGGTTGATTTCTAAAAAAATCGTCTCCTCTGAAACCGCTTGGCCAAATGAATCGAAACTTGGTAGGAAGCATCTATGGAAGGTCCTCTATAAAGATTGCTGATTTAGTTCCGATCCATTAACAAATATGGCCACCACAGGCAATTCTTGTTTCTGATTGATTGATTTCTAAAAAATCTTCTTCTCTGAAGCTGCTTTGCCAAATGAATCAAAACTTGGTAGGAAGCATCCTTGGAAGGTCATCTATAAAGATTGTGCATTTAGTTCCCATCCGTTAATAAACATGACCGCCACAGGCCATTCTTGTTTCTGATTGGTCGATTTCTAAAAATCTTCTTTTCTGTAACTGCTTAGCCAAATGAACCGACACTTGGTGGGAAGCACCTATGGAAGGTTCTGTATTAAGTTTCCTCAAAGCAGAATGAAAGATGAGCGACACGGGCTCAGCCCACTGAGCCTCTAGTTTATTTTTGGAACAATTTATTATCTCGGCCAAGGGATATTGGTATTGATCAATTGTGCTATACCCACTGAGTTCCTGAGCCTGAGGCTAGAAGAATTGCGCTCGGTCTAGGCCAAGTTGTTTTATCGTAGACCCTGTGTCTAGGTGATTTACGACTATCAATTTCCGGAAATTGTGTTCCGCGAAGACATCGTTTTCTATCTTATGTAAAATCCTCGGTCATGTCGGCACTTGAAATAAACTACTCATGTCTTCTCTATATGTAAGAACTTATATGACTATGATCACGAGTTCAAGGTTACTTTTTCAATAACAAAATATGTGGAAATTCTTACCGGGAGTTTCAAAACCGAAGTCTAAACGGAAAGTTGACACCCGTGAAAGTAATAAGGCATACGATGCCACAAAAAGGAATACAATGGCTTCAAATGTACAAATGGCTACATTTTGACGGAGAAAGTCAGCTGATGTCCTGTGACAGTCGACTGGTGAAGTGGTGTACAAAATTTGGGAAAGACGACCCAGACGGTAAATTTGTTAACGGCACAGATAATTTCAAAAAAGACACTTTAGATTACTGGAGGAGGAGGAGGAATTAGAGTATTCAGAGATGGAGTCAGATTATCAACTGGAACCTGAGGACAAATAAAAATTCAGAATAAAACAAACTTATTTAAATATTTGCCTTTTATTAACGTTTTTCAATCTTTGAAACCAAAAAAAAATCACTTTTTTGACACAATTTTTGCACATCTCTTACATTCAAAACATACTCAGAATGCAGGATTTTGCATGTAATTATTAAAAATATTCAAGGGCGGGCAATCCTCCAAACCCCCCTAGCAGAAGCTCACCGCAAATACAGGTCTAGACATTTTCCTTCAGGGCTAGAATAGATTAAATCAGTCTAGCCCTGCAGTCTAGACATCAATTCCCATTAAATTCTATCCCTGTGAAGGTCAACTGATCACGAATCAGCAAAGTCTGACACAATTTTTCAAGTCAACAAGTAACAAATGGAAACCAGAAAGACCCGACTGATCATGAAACAACTGTAACCAAAAAAAAAGAAGCAAAAAATGAGAATTGAAAAAAGCAGATTGAAAGTTAACTGCCTTTATAAAACAATATATGAGTTCATATTCATAAGTTAGCAAGCACTATATTTTAGGTAAATTTTCATTTTATAACTGCCTTTATAAAACCAAGATATGGGTTCATATTCATGAGTTACCAAGCACTATATTTTTAGGAAAATTCTCATTTTATTAGCTCACCTGACCCGAAGGGTCATGTGAGCTATTGCCATCACTTGGCGTCCGTCTCCATCATCCGTCGTAAACTTTATAAAAAATCTTCTCCTCTGAAAGTACTAGACCAATGGAAACCAAACTTGGTCTGAATCATCACTAGGGTGTCTAGTTTCAAAATTGTGTCCGGTGATGCCGTGCACCAACCAACATGGCCACTGTTACTAAAAATAGAACATATGGTAAAATTGCAGGTTTTGGGTAATAACTCAAAAACCGTTAATAATATCAAAAATCTGACATCGGTAAAAATGATCAGCACAGCAAGATCTACCTACTCTGCAATTTTAAAGTAAATCTGATTACCCATCTTGGAGTTATTGCCCTTTTTTCATCAAATTTGTAAAATTTTAATACTTTCGTCTTATATTTCAAAAACTATAAGAGATAAAGGTTAAGTTTAAATTGCAAAAATGTGCAGCATGTCAAGATCTACCCACCCTGCAATTTTGAAGTAAATCCCTTTACCCATTTTGGAGTTATTTCCCTTTTTTCATCAAATTTTCAAAATTTTAATACTTTTCGTCCTTTATTTCAAAAACTATAAGAGACAGATGGTAAGTTGAAACTGCTGCAAACATGTTCAGCGTGTCAAGATCTACCTACCCTGTAATTTTGAAGTAAATCTGATTACCCATCTTGGAGTTATTGCCCTTTTTTCATCATTTTTTTTTTAAATTTTAATACTTTTCGTCTTATATTTCAAAAACTATAAGAGATAGATGTTAAGTTTATTTTGCAAAAATGTGTAGCATGTCAAGATCTACCTACCCTGCAATTTTGAAGTAAATTCCATTACCCATTTTGACCGATTATGCAAATTAGAAAAAAGGGGGGATGAAATTAAAAAAAAATCTTCTCTGAAACTACTGAGCCAATCTCAACCAAACTTTGCTGAAATGATCCTTAGGTGGTCCCCTTTCAAAATTGTGTCCGTCAGCACCGTCCTGTATCCAAGATGGCCGCCATTACTAAAAATAGAAATTTCTTCAAATGGCCAAAAACTGCTCTATTTTAAGCCAGAAAGTGCCCAAATTTGAACTGTATAAGCATAATGATGAGCTTTTTAACATATATTACGGAATTTTTTATGAACTTTGAACTTTTGCCTATTTTGACCGATTATGCAAATTAGAAAAAGGGGGATGAAATTTAAAAAAAATCTTCTCCTCTGAAACTACTGAGCCAATCTCAACCAAACTTTGCTGAAATGATCCTTGGGTGGTCCCCTTTCAAAATTGTGTCCGTCAGCACCGTCTTGTATCCAAGATGGCCGCCATTACTAAAAATAGAAATTTCTTCAAATGGCCAAAAACTGCTCTATTTTAAGCCAGAAAGTGCCCAAATTTGAACTGTATAAGCATAATGATGAGCTTTTTAACATATATTACGGGATTTTTTATGAACTTTGAACTTTTGCCTATTTTGACCGATTATGCAAATTAGAAAAAAGGGGGATGAAATTAAAAAAAAATCTTCTCCTCTGAAACTACTGAGCCAATCTCAACCAAACTTTGCTGATATGATTCTTGGGTGGTCCCCTTTCAAAATTGTGTCTGTCAGCGCCGTCTGGTATTCAAGATGGCCGCCATTACTAAAAATAGAAATTTATTCAAATGGTCAAAACTGCTCTATTTTAAGCCAGAAAGTGCCCAAATTTGAACTGTATAAGCATAATGATGAGCTTTTTAACATATATTACGGGATTTTTTATGAACTTTGAACTTTTGCCGATTTTGACCGATTATGCAAATTAGAAAAAAGGGGGGATGAAATTAAAAAAAAATCTTCTCCTCTGAAACTACTGAGCCAATCTCAACCAAACTTTGCTGAAATGATCCTTGGGTGGTCCTCTTTCAAAATTGTGTCCATCAGCACCGTCTTGTATCCAAGATGGCCGCCATTACTAAAAATAGAAATTTCTTCAAATGGCCAAAACGGCTCTATTTTAAGTCAGAAAGTGCCCAAATTTGAACTGTAGAAGCATAATGATGAGCTTTTTAACATTATTACGGAATTTTTTATGAACTTTGAAATTTTGCCTATTTTGACCGATTATGCAAATTAGAAAAAAGGGGGGATGAAATTAAAAAAAAATCTTCTCACCTGAAACTATTGAGCCAATCTCAACCAAACTTTGCTGAAATGATTCTTGGGTGGTCCTCTTCCAAAATTGTGTCCCGCATTTCAGAACACTGACCAAGATGGCCGCCACAGCCGAACTTAATTTAACATAGGACCCTATGGGAAATTCCCATAAACATCTTCTTGTCTGAAACCATTCGCTCAATAAGAACAAAATTTTGATGAAATAGTCATTGGATGGTTCTCTTCCAAAAATGTGTCCGGCGGTTCGGCCCTTCGATCAATTATTTTTTTTAATTTTAATACTTTTCGTGTTATATTTCAAAAACTATAAGAGATAGATGTTAAGTTTAAATTGCAAAAATGTGCACCATGTCGATATCTACCTACCCTGCAATTTTGAAGTAAATATGATTACCCATCTTGGAGTTCTTGCCCTTTTTTTCATCAAATTAAAAAAAAAAATTAATACTTTTCGTCTTATATTTCAAAAACTATAAGAGATAAAGGTTAAGTTTAAATTGCAAAAATTTGCAGCATGTCAAGATCTTCCTACCCTGCATTTTGAAGTAAATCCCATTACCCATTTTGGAGTTATTGCCCTTTTTTCATCAAAATGTTCTCAATTTTAATACTATCATCTTATATCTCAAAAACTATTAGAGATAGAGGGAAAGTTTAAACTGCAAAAATGTTCAGCATGTCAAGATCTACAAAAAATTTCCCACAGTTAAAAATGTGTGACAACTGTGTGAAGAGTTATTCCTCTTGAAATGCATTTTTTGTTGACTCACTGCTTTTGGTTACTCAAATAATCAAAGGGAAGCAACTCTATTACAAAATGTGAAGTAGGAAAAGCTAAATTTTGAGAATCATTGACATATATGGTTTTTTTTTACAGCATTTTTGATAACTTACATTAAAGGGGGAACCCCTGCCCAAATTTTTTTGTAGAAGGGGTCTGCAATGACGAAGGCTACATTTGTTAATTTTTTTCACCGAAGTTATCAAGTTTTATTGACTTATGTTGTTATTATACCCAGGTGAGCTGTACAGGCTCCTGGGAGCCTCTAGTTATACTATTTTAACAACGAATCTGTATGATAAAAGCCAGACCAAAGTACCCTACGGACTTGTATGGTAATATTTACATCGATAATATTCAAAAAGCTGTTGTCATTTGTCTAATCTTTCCGACAACATTTCCTTTTGATGCTGGATCCACCCTGGTATATATTTTGAAACATTTTCTTGTTGTATATTACTTTTTCCAAAAGAAAGTATTACAATCAGTGAAAACAACCTCTGCATGTTGGTCCAGTAAAAAGCAGACTTTATGACATCATCTCATCAAGCAATAACTTATTTTCCCCATGTTCATGTTAAAGCTGAAAAATTTCTTGCTTGAACTTAAACAAATATAAGGAACTCCCTCATATTACAGCTGTTCGAACTATGAAAATGTGTGATTTATATTTTTATGATCTACCTATAATAAACTTGATAATGAGAACTACTGACAGTAAAATATATTACCGGGTAATGTGATTAATTTCAGATGATTCCAAATTTGGACAGAAAATGTTGGAGAAGTTTGGATGGTCTAAAGGGAAAGGCCTTGGAGCTAAAGAAGACGGAAGTGTCAACCATGTTAAAGTTTCTGTGAAGAACAATAATCATGGTACATAAAAATAAAATATATGTTCAAACTATAACACTTCTACTGTAACAAGTTTAAATCAGGAAAGATGGGATGATAGAACTCTGTGGGCAAGGGTTCCCTCCCTGCAACTAGTATGACAAAAGTGCAACTCACTTCCTGGGCACTATATTCAGTAGTGAAGTACCAGCCCAGTATTCTACAGATGTACAGATAGCTAACTTTATTTTTATTAGCATTTTGTCTTCTCAATGGCAGCTAAATTTAGTATGTCTCCTGTGACAAAAGTCTTGGAAGGCAAAAATAGGTGTTGCTTTTCCAGTGACAGTGTTGGGTTGGACTATGTTATTAAAGAATACATGTGCAGTACTGTATATCTGTACATGATTAATTTTGAACGAGGGGGGATTTTGTTACCTATGTTTTTACATATCATTCACTTGAAGGTTAATTTTTTGAAAATGTTAGCATTTCTACTTGAACACATAGATTGAAACTGTTTTGTGTGGAGGTTATTATTGCACATTTTAGTGAAACTCAAATTAAGCGAGGGACCCGGGTGGCTCAATGACTTAGGTCGTTGGATCTAACAGCTCATACAAGCCTATCACCAATGCGGCATGGGTTCACGCCCAGCTTTGTAAATTACAAAAAAGCGTGCACTCGACTTGCAAGTGATAAAGCTTACCAGTTGCTTGCCCAGGATTGGTGGTTCTCTTTGGGTATTCCGGCTTCCTCCGCCACTAAAACTGGTTGCCATGATATAGCTGAAATATTGCTGAAAGTGGCGTTATAACACCAAAAAATCAATCGATCAATAAAATTAAGCAAACATTTTACAGTGTACATGCATGTACATGTGTCATATGATCTATCATTTCTTGTACCTACCATAGTCTACACATTCATTTTGTAGTAAACATGTCAGTTGATCATGTGACATTATCCTGACCTCATTTTAATCATTTAAGCAAGAGAGGGATGAGTAAGGGAGTCCTAATCTTGAAATCTGAAAAAACTACAAAAGTGACTTGATGAAAAGAGTATATTGAACTGAAATTGTACATAATTATATTTACATTGATCAGTTACATGTAATGTCAAAACAGTGATCTTTTAAAGACGTAACTTTTTAAGTATGAAAATTTAGAAATCTAATTTTATGTGTTTGATGTTGTGTTTATATATTCACGCAAGAGTCCTCATCCATGTCATTGTGCTTATGTTTACCATTATCAGCTGTTGTTTATCAGTAACTTCCAGCCCACTTTAATGTGCATGTCTCCCAATCAGGCTGATCGAATGTTACGTCTTTAACTGCACACAGTTAATCTATATATTGATTTGTATTTAGGTCTTGGATGTGCTAAAACCCAAGTTGACAACTGGATAGCTCATCAGGATGATTTCAATGCCCTCTTAGCCAATCTGAACCAATCAAATCAACTGACCGATACAGATAAAGTTACCAGTCTGGAGAACAAATCTAAAACATCAAGAAGTCGTGTGCAGTAAGTTACCTCAATTTATTCAGTAATGAGTATCACTTAGAGCAAATATTTTCCTGTACAAACCAAAGAGTTGAAAACATGGTTATAATTTAGCTTTGTTAACAGGTAACAAAGTAAAATTTATTAAATTCCGCCAACGAACACGAAATGTTGTTAATTTTTTTAAATTTTTTTTTTATCATTTCTCAGTGTTCACAGGATTGGTATGTTGGTTTATAAAAAGCCTGAACCGCATTGGTGGTGTAATGGTTAGCGTGCTCGCCTGGGGTGCAGCAGATCGTGGGTTTGAGCCCTGATCTTGTCAAACCAAAGACTATAAAATTGGTATTTGTTGCTTCTCCTCTAAGCACGCAGCACTAAGGAGAAAGAGCAAAGGCTGGTTGGCTCGGAATCGGGATAATGTGTCTGAGTGAGGTGACTGTTGATTGAACTTGATTCATTGAGCATAAAAATCCAACTAAGCATGTTGGTCTAGTACAAAGCGGACTTCATCATCATCTCATTGAAAATTAACTTATACTATCCATGATATCGCTGAAAAATTGCAGAGTTGGTGTTAAAACAACAATCACTCAAACAAAAAGCTTAACCTTATCATAAAATCCAGAAATCCAGAAATGATTATGAAATTTATTCTTTTGCAAAAGTATTTATAGTGTTTCCTGCTCCACATCCCACTCATGTCACTATCTACATGTATGTTGAAACTATGAGTTAACTACATTACAAATCAATTAAAAGATCTGAGTGTTAGAATTAAGGGACATCGAGAGAAGAAACAATTTGGATATGAGTGTTGTTCTTTCTTTATTGATTTGAGATATTTTGTTCAGAAAACTAAATTCATTACTTTAAGCATAATAATAAACCTGTTTTAATTTTAGGCTTTAGAAATGTATATTGATAATTCAAGTCAAAATGAAAAAAAAACCACAGTCCTAACAAATTACTGATTATCATATGATCATTTAATGATTTCGGGCTAGTAAAATTACAGATTTGCTAATCCAAAGGGCTAGTAGGTCAAAAATTTGAAAGCAAGGACTGTTGTAAGTTATTGATATAGTTACATCATAGTGTTCATATCTTTGTTTTATAAATGTTCACAAAAGAATGCCTCAAACTCTTTGATAACTTTTCTTCAGAGAAGGTTTTAATTCTGTTTTAGTAACAAAATTACACCAGTTTCTGTATATCTTTTGTATATCATAGCTTGAACATCTTTTGACACTATTTAGCTTTTGTATATCATAGCTTGAATATCTTTTGACACTATTTATCTTTTGTATATCATAGCTTGAATATCTTTTGACACTATTTATCTTTTGTATATCCATAGCTTGAATATCTTTTGACACTATTTATCTTTTGTATATCATAGCTTGAATATCTTTTGACACTATTTATCTTTTGTATATCATAGCTTGAATATCTTTTGACATTATTTATCTTTTGTATATCATGGCTTGAATATCTTTTGACACTATTTATCTTTTGTATATCATAGCTTGAATATCTTTTGACACTATTTATCTTTTGTATATCATAGCTTGAATATCTTTTGACACTATTTATCTTTTGTATATCATGTCTTGAATATCTTTTGACACTATTTATCTTTTGTATATCATAGCTTGAATATCTGTTGACACTATTTATCTTTTGTATATCATGGCTTGAATATCTTTTGACACTATTTATCTTTTGTATATCCATAGCTTGAATATCTTTTGACACTATTTATCTTTTGTATATCATAGCTTGATTATCTTTTGACACTATTTATCTTTTGTATATCATGGCTTGATTATCTTTTGACACTATTTATCTTTTGTATATCATAGCTTGAATATCTTTTGACACTATTATCTTTTGTATATCATAGCTTGAAAGTTGAATATCTTTTGACATTATTTATCTTTTGTATATCATAGCTTGAATATCTTTTGACACTATTATCTTTTGTGTATCATAGCTTGAAAGTTGAATATCTTTTGACATTATTTATCTTTTGTATATCATAGCTTGAATATATTTTGACACTATTTATCTTTTGTATATCATGGCTTGAATATCTTTTGACACTATTTATCTTTTGTATATCATAGCTTGAAAGTTGAATATCTTTTGACACTATTTATCTTTTGTATATCATAGCTTGAATATCTTTTGACACTGTTTATCTTTTGTATATCATGGCTTGAATATTGTTTGACACTATTTATCTTTTGTATATCATAGCTTGAATATCTGTTGACACTATTTATCTTTTGTATATCATGGCTTGAATATCTTTTGACACTATTTATCTTTTGTATATCATAGCTTGAATATCTTTTGACACCATTTATCTTTTGTATATCATAGCTTGAATATCTGTTGACACTATTTATCTTTTGTATATCATAGCTTGAATATCTTTTGACACCATTTATCTTTTGTATATCATAGCTTGAATATCTTTTGACACTATTTATCTTTTGTATATCATGGCTTGAATATCTTTTGACACTATTTATCTTTTGTATATCATAGCTTGAATATCTTTTGACACTATTTATCTTTTGTATATCATAGCTTAAATATCTTTTGACACTATTATCTTTTGTATATCATAGCTTGAAAGTTGAATATCTTTTGACATTATTTATCTTTTGTATATCATAGCTTGAATATATTTTGACACTATTTATCTTTTGACACTATTATCTTTTGTATATCATAGCTTGAAAGTTGAATATCTTTTGACATTATTTATCTTTTGTATATCATAGCTTGAATATATTTTGACACTATTTATCTTTTGTATATCATGGCTTGAATATCTTTTGACACTATTTATCTTTTGTATATCATAGCTTGAAAGTTTAATATCTTTTGACACCATTTATCTTTTGTATATCATAGCTTGAATATCTTTTGACACTGTTTATCTTTTGTATATCATGGCTTGAATATTGTTTGACACTATTTATCTTTTGTATATTATAGCTTGAATATCTTTTGACACTATTTATCTTTTGTATATCACAGCTTGAATATCTTTTGACACTATTTATCTTTTGTATATTATAGCTTGATTATCTTTTGACACTATTTATCTTTTGTATATCATAGCTTGAATATCTGTTGACACTATTTATCTTTTGTATATCATGGCTTGAATATCTTTTGACACTATTTATCTTTTGTATATCATAGCTTGAATATCTTTTGTATATCATAGCTTGAATATCTTTTGACACTATTTATCTTTTGTATATCATGGCTTGAATATCTTTTGACACTATTTATCTTTTGTATATCATAGCTTGAATATCTTTTGACACTATTTATCTTTTGTATATCATAGCTTGAATATCTTTTGACACTATTTATCTTTTGTATATCATAGCTTGAATATCTTTTGATACTATTTATCTTTTGTATATCATAGCTTGATTATCTTTTGACACTATTTATCTTTTGTATATCATAGCTTGAATATCTTTTGACACTATTTCAGTTACAAGAAGTTTACAAAAGGAAAAGATTTGTCTGCTAAATCAGCTGATGATCTAGACTGTATATTTGGTAGACGTAGCACTAAAGTGGACAATACTACACCATCGGTAGGATAACTTCTATTTTTGTACATGACACACATTTAAACCGTAAACGTTGCAATGTTTGTGTTCATATCAAATTGACGCCATCAGTTTTGAGTAAATTCAGTTGTAACTTTTTGATGGTAAAGAAAATTTTAGTATGATTTTGTACACAAGAAACATGTCATATTCTCTTAAAGACATAACATTTTAAGTATGAAAATTTAGAAATCTAATTTTATGTGTTCAATGTTGTGTTTATATATTCATGTAAGAGTCCTCATCCATGTCATTGTGCTTATGTTTACCATTATCAGCTGTTGTTTATCAGTAACTCACAGCCCACTTTACTATAAATAATGCTATTTTAATGCACATGTCTCCCGATCAGGCTGATCAGATGTTTCTGGTTTAAGGACATCCTATACCTCAGTCTAATTAAAATCAAATGCTCGTTGTCTTTTTTTCTATCTTATTTTTTTTTGATACACTAAAATCTAGCGACATCCTGAAAAATTTGTAGTAAACTTTCAAAATAATGTTGTTTAATGGACAATGTGGGTGGTAGTTTAAATTGATTTTTATACGAAGGTCATATTATGTTGTTGCACTGTCATCGTCATTCTCCTGTAGACAAGAATGGTTTCTGTGTAATAACTCAAGTTCTAGGTGATGGATCCTTCTGAATTTTAGACACAGTGATCCTTGGTATTGAATAAAAGTTTGTGCTGATTTGGAGTATTGTAACCCTGACGGATTCCACAACAAAAAGAGGCCTAATGCGCAAAGATGGATGTTTCTGTTATTTGTACATAGAGAATTTATTTTTCATCCAATTTTACAGTAATTATGCTTTTTTGCAAAATTATCATCTTAATGCGTTATTGATGGACTATCAAAGATATTTGCTCTTTTGTTTCTAAAAGGGGCCTAAATTTCAAAATATTTCACATATTTGGAGAGCATATAGAATTCTTATTTATCTTCCAATTGTAATGTAGTTTTTTAGCTCACCTTGCCAAAGGCAATGTGAGCTTTTGTTATCATTTGGCGTCCGTCGTCTGTCGTCCGTTAACTTTTCACATTTTAATATTCTCCTCTGAAACCCCTCAGCCAAATGAACTGACACTTGGTAGGAAGCATCTATGGAAGGTCCTCTATAAAGATTGCCCATTTCGTCCCGATCCATTAACAAACATGGCTGCCACAGGCAATTCTTGTTTCTGATTGGCCGATTTTTTTAAATCTTCCCCTCTGAAACCGTTTGGCCAAATGAACCGAAACTTGGTAGGAAACATCTATGGGCAGTCCTCTCTAAAGATTGCACATTTTGTCCCGATCCATTAACAAATATGGCCACCATAGACAGTTCTTGTTTCTGATTGGCCAATTTTTAAAAATCTTCTCCTCTGAAACCGCTTGGCCAAATGAACCGAAACTTGGTAGGAAACATCTATGGGCAGTCCTCTCTAAAGATTGCACATTTTGTCCCGATCGGTTAACAAACATGGCCACCACAGGCAATTCTTGTTTCTGATTGGTTGATTTCTAAAACATCTTCTCCTCTGTTAAAAGAAAGATAACTCTTGCCTAAACTGTTAAAAGAAAGATAACTCTTGCCATTATCTCCCTTAGAAATTAACTAATGCTGATATAGTGTAACATGTTTATTCTATACATTACAAGTAGGTATTCACATTTTAATATTTTTTTTAGCAAACCTTGCCAAAGGCAATATGAACTTTTGCCATCACTTGGTCGTCTGTCATCCATTTACTTTTACACATTTTAATCTTCTCCTCTGAAAACCCTCAGCCAGATGAACTGAAACTTGGTAGGAAGCATCTATGGAATGTCCTCTATGAAGATTGCTCATTTGTCCCTATCCGTTTACAAACATGGCCACCATAGACAATTCTTGTTTCTGGTTGGTCGATTTCTAAAAAATCTTCTACTCTGAAACCGCAGGTGAGTGACATTGAACCTCTAATTTATTACAATTGTTATTATCATAAATGATCGTTATTCAAGTATAAAATACATATTTATTGTTGAAGGGGTGCTCTCCTTTGTTAGCCTATGATTTCAGACATAATAATATATATAGCCTTTGTCATATCTAGGTTGGTTTTAGTTGCAGGTCCATCTTCTTCTTTATTGAATCCAAAATATTTCCACACAACTCTTTTTTTAGCTCCTGAGTGGTCTTAAATTTTGGAGTCTTGACTGGCTTCCCTCGTGGTAGCCTCCATGACCTTGATAAGTCTATGTCATTTTTATACTTTGAAAAGGATAATTTACTGTCTCTTACAAATGTTTGCAAGACATGCATTCTAAATACAAAACAAATTCGGACAAACATTATTTTCGGAAAAGTTCGAGACGATCGATTTTGAAAAATTAGAATCGTATGTCGTTGAAATTCAAATAATCGGCCGATTTTCGATCATAATTGACCATTAGTGTCCACTCATGCTATTTATATACACTTGTTCAACTTTCCCATATTAACATACAGTGGTTGTATCATGCTTCACTCCACATAAACCTTAATTGCATTCTGTTTTATCTGTGTCTCATCGTCTGTCCACTATATTGAGTAGATGTTTTGTCTGCCTAACTTCTTTTACAGTTTTCAAGGTTAAGCCTTCTTATTTTACAGAATATTTGTACATTTACCATATGATCAGAGTTTTTATTTTCATAAATTTTTCTCTGAGGCATCATATCTGTCTTACAGAAACAGTAAATGTACGAGTAACAAAAACTTAAACTTTCAAGTGCTTCTAATGGGTAGTTTGATTTTTTATCACGATTGTACTTTATAACTGAACTACTATTACGTATCAGTGGTGTAAGTATGTCCACCCTAGATCATATATCTAACAATCATTATATTGGCATTGGCTGCTTCTACACAAATCATGGAGCATTAAAAAGTAAGATGTGGGGAGCTAGCACTATAAAAATACAACTGAGTGTGTTGGTCTAGTTCAAAGCAGACAGCAGCATAATGTCGACTGAAAGTACTTTCTCATCTCCATGATATAGCTAAGAATGTCTCACTGGATGTTAAACAACAATCAGTCCCCCAGTCAGGTGTATTTCTGGCTAATAAGTATTTTACTTTAAAACTGATAATAATAATACCCTACCATTGTAACTCTCTGAATTTCTTTGATATAAAACTTGGATTTACCTTACTACTATAAAAGTTTTATATTAACAGGGAAGTGCTGATGAGGAAGAAGATGAATGTAAAACTGGTGGCTTCAAAACAATCCACAGTGATGCTAATATTCAAGATTATTTTGCAAAGAAAATGGCAAATTTAAAGAACACCAGAAGTTCTAGTCAACCAGAATTGCAATCAATATTGAAATATCATTTCACAGAAAATGATAACGATGAAGTTTCAAATGATTCATTTGGTAAATCTTCCTATAAAAGAGTCAGTTTTCTGATGGGGGATTATGACGAAAATGAAGATTCTAAAAGTGAAGAAAATAAAATTAATGAAAGCGGTGACAATTCAGATTGTAAAAAGTTGAAAAAGAAAAAAAGTAAAAAAAGGAAGCAGGAGAAGATTGAACAGACAGAGGAAGAAAATTTGACAGAGAATATGACATCACCAAATAATCCTACTATAAAAAAGAAAAAGACAGAGGAAGAAAAGTTGACAGAGAATATGACATCACCAAATAATCCTACTATAAAAAAGAAAAAGAAGGATTATTCACAAACACAAGAAGTGGAGGAAAATAGAGAGAAAGGAAAGAAAAAAAGAAAAAAAGAAGAAGAAATGCAGAATTATGAAAATGTTGATGTAATTAAAGACAATGATTTGATTAAGGACAAAAAGAAAAGTAAAAAAAGAAAAGTAAAAAAAAATAAGAAACTAACAGCAGATGGAATGAACTTGATACATGCTATAAAGGATGTGAAAAAACAACTTATTTCTGTTGAAAATGATGTCAAAAAGAAAAAACACAAGACCAAAAAACTTTTGAATGAAGAAAAATGCCAGAAAAGGGAAAAGAAAAAAAAAGTTGTTAAAATGGCTCCAAAAATAATACTAGATTTTGAAGAAGCATTTAAGGGTTCAAACATATCAACAATTGAGGGATATGCTTTAGAAACTGGATACGATGTTGATTTTATAAAGAAAAAAATAAAAAAGAGACAGAAAACGTTATGTTAGCAAAAATTCAATTCCAATATAAATAAATAAATAAATTGACACTCTAATTGAGATTATATGTAAAGATATTATTTGTTTTTATACAATAGAGTGGTATGATCTACATCTGGTATGTACACTTCAACATTGTTACTATGTGAGCGAAGTGAGCTCTTAAACTCTTTATGGTAACAAATATGTACCTAGGTAATTTTGCTATTTTCAAATTTTATTAAATCTCTTCTGACATACTCACAAGAAAAAAAAATTCTGTGCCCGGAAGTTAACTTTTGAGATCTAGTAAGGAATGAGAGTTTGATTGAATGAGACTAGTTTTGATCCTAAAAAAGTCGTCCCAGACATATCTCGGCCTAAAAAATGTTGACACTATTTTAATGCACTGGATGAGCATGAAATCGACAGATCATTTTCAGATTCTCGAGCATTCATGGCCACGCCCGTTTCATATTATCAAATACTAAAGTGATTACATCTTCATATGGTGATCACAATATGCTGGAATGCAAAGTTACATAGTGATATAGATGAATTTGAATGATAAATTAATCTGACCAGTTTTTTTGTAGTGATTCAGAGTTCATTCTAGACAGTTGTTTAAACCACTGTCATTCTGAAAAAGGTTTTCATACTTGGTTAAATTTCAGCTTTGTTCTTCTTTGATACAAGGGCCCGGGTGGCTCAATCAGTTAGGTAGTTGGATTACCTAACAACTCATACAAGCCTATCACCAATGCGGCGTGGGTTCACCCCCGGCTTTGTAAATTACAAAAAAGGGTGCACTCGACTCGCAGCCGCAAGTGATAAAGTTTACCAGTTGCTTGCCCATGGTCGGTGGTTCTCTTCGGCTTCTTCCACCACTAAAACTTGTCGCCATGATATAGATGAAATATTGTTGAAAGTGGCGTTAAACACAATAAATCAAATCAATCTTCTTTGATATGCATCAGTGGTGTAATAGTTAGCGTGCTCGCCTCAAGTGTGGTAGATTGTGGGTTTGAGCCCTGATCGGGTCAAACCAAAGACTATAAAATTGGTATTTTTTGCTTCTCCGCTAAGCATGCAGCATTAAGGAGAAAGAGTTGGGCGGACTGTTGTTTCAGTGTTTTTAGTAGGGATGTAGCGATCCATGAATCGATACATGCCCCCAAAGCGATTCTAATCCAATACTGGTTTTTATTTAAAGTGCGCCAAAAAGCGAGCTCTCCACAAGTAATGTAGTAAAACTATAATAAACAAACATGGTGTTAAAAACAAAATTTTGTTTCCGCGGGTTCACACAATTCTCCTGTGTGGAAATTCTTCGATTTGAAAGTAACATAATCTGATTGAGATAGGTCAATAAACAAAGGTACGACATGGTCGTATTTGTGATGTAAAATGACATATAATGGCAAAGCATATTGCAAGACATCAAGTGGATATCAACATCGAGAAAACACTGATTGTTTTCAGTCATGTTGAACAGCCAACTAAGTCTAAGTTTAAGATTATTCTAGGTAGGAGAAATGAGGAGGTTTCAACCTACAGTAGGGAAGACTGCATCTCTTGAATTAAATCCATTATTTTGGTGATGGGCTAATAGTTATAAATACCCACTTCTTTCTACTGTGTCAATATTTATTTTGGGGATTCCAGCTACATCTGTAGTGTACCATATAAGAGATCGAGTGTTTTCAACAGCAGGTGACATAGACACAGCACACAGGTCTTCCTTAAAACGATTCCAAGTAGATTTACTTATATTTTTGAAAAAGAACATTCATGAACAGTTCTTTGACCTTTGCAGTTCAATTTTAGTATTCACTTTTACAAAATCTTTTTCTTATTGCCCACTAGGCTTAGTAGCATAATGCATTCTAGCCAAGAGTGTGTTGGTTCAATAGTTTTATTGAAACAAAGTCTATTAAAACATGTTTTATATTTCTGTATTCCATTAAATTTAGAAATATTATTATTACAACAAAATAAAACACTGATATTACAAATAACCTACATAAAATGAAAATATTTTACAGCAACTGAACTATTGAATAACAGCGTACACTTCTTCATTAATAAGAAATGCATTTCAATTAGGTTTAAGTATCGTGATATGTATTGGATCATGACCCAAGTATCGTGATATGGATCGTATCGTGAGAAAGTGATATCGTTACACCCCTAGTTTTTAGTACCAATAGCCATCTTTGATGAAAGGCGAGACTATCGGACAAAATTTTAAGAGGAACATCCAAGGACCTCTGTCCAAGTTTGGATTTATTTGGTCGTGTAGTTTTTGAGAAATTGATTTTCAAATGAATTGCGATCAAAATAAGCTAAGTTTACATATTTGCGAGAGAGAAAAAAATCAGCAAAACAACAAATTTTACAGAAAAAATGGATTATTAAACAAATTATTGCAATAATTAATGCAGAAGAATTTGCTATTTTTATTAAAGACATCCATCTTTGATGGGGGGTGGGGCTGCTGGATACAGTTTGAACGAGAACCATCCAATGACCCTACCTGCCAAGTTTGGCTAAAATTTGCAGAGTGGCATCAAAGGAGATATAGAAAGTAGATATTTTGATTTTTAGTAGAAGCAATTATTTTTGAAGGTGGGTGGACCTGTCCGACAAAATTTTTAAAGAGGACCTATTTCCTAGCTGAGATGAGTTAAAATTGGCACAATAATTTCAGAGAGGATGTCGAAAGTAGATATTTCTATATTTAGTAACAATTCCATATTTGAAGGTGGACGGACCAGTCAGACACAGAGATGTCGATATAATGAAAGTTTATGTACGCCGAGTAAAGGAAATAGTTTGGTCCAGGTAAGTAAAAAGGAATTCTTGTCTTCATTTTAGATGTGCCATGGGTTGTCTTTGAACCAAAACATATATAATTGGTGTTATATGGTGGAGAAAGCATGTAATCATAGTAATAGCAATGAATTATCACGGATATGTGACCACATCAAATCAACAAGTTTGCCTGATCATTTTTAGTTTGTAAGCTAAGGTAATCACTAGGTAGAATTTAGAGAATTAAAAAAAAAAATGTATTTTTTAGCTCGGTGAGCTTTTACCATCATATGGCGTCCGTCGTCTGTCGTCCGTTAACTTTTCACATTTTAATCTTCTCCTCTGAATCTCTTTAGCCAAATGAACTGAAACTTGGTAGGAAGCATCTATGGAAGGTCCTCTATAAAGGTGCTCATTTTGTCCTTATCCATTAATAAACAGAGCCACCACAGGCAATTCTTGTTTCTGATTGGCCAATTAAAAAAAATCTTCTCTGAAACCACTGGGCCAAATGAATCGATACTTAGTAGGAAGCATCTATGGAAGGTCCTCTATAAAGATTAGTCATTTCGTCCTGATCCGTTAACAAACATGGCCACCACAGGCATTTCTTGTTTCTGATTGGTTGATTTCTAAAAAAATCTTCTCTGAAACGGCTTTGTCAAATTAACCGAAACTTGGTAGGAAGCATCAATGGGAAGTTTTCTATTATAAATATTGCTCATTTCGTCCCGATCCGTTAATAAACATGGACGCCACAGGTAATTCTTGTTTCTGATTGGTTGATTTCTAAAAAATCTTCTCCTCTGAAACAGGTAGGCCAATTGAATCGAAATGTGGTAGGAAGCATCCTTGGAAGGTCCTCTATAAAGACTGCTCATTTAGTTCTGATCCGTTAACAAACATGACCGCCACAGGCAATTCTTTGTTCTGATTGGTCGATTTCCAAAAAATCTTCTCTGAAACCGCTATGCCAAATGAAGCGCAATTTGGTAGAAAGCATCCTTGGAAGGTCTTCTATTAAGATTGCTCATTTCGTCCCGATCCGATAAAAAACCTGGCCGCCATAGACAATTCTTGTTTCTGATTGGTCGATTTATCAAAAAAAATTCTCCTCTGAAACTGCTTGGCTAAATGAACCGAAACTTGGCAGGAAGCATCTATGGAAAATCCTCTATCAAGAATGCTCATTTCGTCCCAATCCGTTAACAAACATGGCCGCCACAGGCAATTCTTGTTTCTGATTGGTTGATTTCTAAAAAAATCTTATCCTCTGAAACCGCTGGGCTAAATGAACCGAAACTTGGTAGGAAGCATGTATGGAAGGTCCTCTATAAAGATTGCTCATTTCGTTCCAATCCAATTACAAACACGGCTGCCACAGGCAATTCTTGTTTCTGATTGGTCGATTTCTAAGAAATCTTCAACTCTGAAACCGCTTAGCCAAATAAAACTGAAACTTGGTAGCAGGCTTCTATATTAAGTTTCCTCAAAGCAGAATGAAAGGTGGGCGACACAGGCTCAATGCACTGAGCCTCTAGTTTTGTCCCCTTTCAGTTGAGTTTATCTCTGAAACCATAAGGGATAGAGGAATTCTGTTGACATGCTATCAGAAGCTATCTACATAATCAATTCAAAGACAAAAATTGGATAAAAATAAAAATTCTATTTACCTTCCAACAACATCGGTGGTGTAATGGTTAGCATGCTCGACTCGAGTGTGATAGAACATAGGTTCAAGCCCCGATCAAGTCAAACCAAAGACTTTAAAATTGGTATTTGTTGCTCCTCCACTAAGCATGCAACATTAAGGAGAAAAAGCAAAGTCTTGTTGGCTAGGAATCAAGGATGATGTGTCTTGAGTGAAATGATGTTTCATGTACCCTATAAAAATCCAACTATGTGTTTTGGTCTAGTACAAAGTGTACATCATTATCATCTCATCAAATGTAACTTTCCATGAAATACTAGCTTAAAAATTGCTGAAAAGTATTGGAGCAAGATCAACCATGGGTTACTGACAAATGGAGAGTATCAGAGTGTGATAGAACAGGGGTTACTTACAAATGGAGAGTATCAGAGTGTGATCAACCAGGGGTTACTGACAAATGGAGAGTATCAGAGTGTGATCAACCAGGGGTTACTGACAAATGGAGAGTATCAGAGTGTGATAGAACAGGGTTTACTGACAAATGGAGAGTATCAGAGTGTGATAGAACAGGGTTTACTGACAAATGGAGAGAATCAGAGTATGATCGACCAGGGGTTACTGACAAATGGAGAGTATCAGAGTGTGATCAACCAGGGGTTACTGACAAATGGAGAGTATCAGAGTGTGATCGACCAGGGGTTACTGACAAATGGAGAGTATCAGAGTGTGATAGAACAGGGTTTACTGACAAATGGAGAGTATCAGAGTGTGATAGAACAGGGTTTACTGACAAATGGAGAGTATCAGAGTGTGATAGAACAGGGTTTACTGACAAATGGAGAGTATCAGAGTGTGATAGAACAGGGTTTACTGACAAATGGAGAGTATCAGAGTGTGATAGAACAGGGTTTACTGACAAATGGAGAGTATCAGAGTGTGATCAACCAGGGGTTACTGACAAATGGAGAGTATCAGAGTGTGATAGAACAGGGTTTACTGACAAATGGAGAGTATCAGATTGTGATCAACCAGGGGTTACTGAAAAATGGAGAGTATCAGAGTGTGATCGACCAGGGGTTACTGACAAATGGAGAGTATCAGAGTGTGATAGAACAGGGGTTACTGACAAATGGAAAGTATCAGAGTGTGATCGACCAGGGGTTACTGACAAATGGAGAGTATTAGAGTGTGATCGACCAGGGGTTACTGACAAATGGAGAGTATCAGAGTGTGATAGAACAGGGTTTACTGACAAATGGAGAGTATCAGATTGTGATCAACCAGGGGTTACTGACAAATGGAGAGTATCAGAGTGTGATCAACCAGGGGTTACTGACAAATGGAGAGTATCAGAGTGTGATAGAACAGGGTTTACTGACAAATGGAGAGTATCAGAGTGTGATCGACCAGGGGTTACTGACAAATGGAGAGTATCAGAGTGTGATAGAACAAGGGTTACTGACAAATGGAGAGTATCAGAGTGTGATCAACCAGGGGTTACTGACAAATGGAGAGTATCAGAGTGTGATCAACCAGGGGTTACTGACAAATGGAGAGTATCAGAGTGTGATCAACCAGGGGTTACTGACAAGTGGAGAGTATCAGAGTGTGATCAACCAGGGGCTACTGATAAATGGAGAGTATCAGAGTGTGATCAACCATGGGTTACTGACAAATGGAGAGTATCAGAGTGTGATAGAACAGGGGTTACTGACAAATGGAGAGTATCAGAGTGTGATCAACCAGGGTTTACTGACAAATGGAGAGTATCAGAGTGTGATAGAACAGGGGTTACTGACAAATGGAGAGTATCAGAGTGTGATCAACCAGGGGTTACTGACAAATGAGAGTATCAGAGTGTGATAGAACAGGGTTTACTGACAAATGGAGAGTATCAGAGTGTGATCAACCAGGGGTTACTGATAAATGGAGAGTATCAGAGTGTGATAGAACAGGGTTTACTGACAAATGGAGAGTATCAGAGTGTGATAGAACAGGGTTTACTGACAAATGGAGAGTATCAGAGTGTGATCAACCAGGGGTTACTGACAAATGGAGAGTATCAGAGTGTGATCAACCAGGAGTTACTGACAAATGGAGAGTATCAGAGTGTGATAGAACAGGGTTTACTGACAAATGGAGAGTATCAGAGTGTGATAGAACATGGTTTACTGACAAATGGAGAGTATCAGAGTGTGATCAACCAGGGGTTACTGACAAATGGAGAGTATCAGAGTGTGATAGAACAGGGGTTACTGACAAATGGAGAGTATCCGAGTGTGATCAACCAAGGGTTACTGACAAATTGAGAGTATCAGAGTGTGATCGACCAGGGGTTACTGACAAATGGAGAGTATCAGAGTGTGATAGAACAGGGTTTACTGACAAATGGAGAATATCAGAGTGTGATCAACCAGGGGTTACTGACAAATGGAGAGTATCAGAGTGTGATAGAACAAGGTTTACTGACAAATGGAGAGTATCAGAGTGTGATCAACCAGGGGTTACTGACAAATGGAGAGTATCAGAGTGTGATAGAACAGGGTTTACTGACAAATGGAGAGTATCAGAGTGTGATAGAACAGGGTTTACTGACAAATGGAGAGTATCATAGTGTGATCGACCAGGGGTTACTGACAAATGGAGAGTATCAGAGTGTGATCAACCAGGGGTTACTGACAAATGGAGAGTATCAGAGTGTGATCAACCAGGGGTTACTGACAAATGGAGAGTATCAGATTGTGATCAACCAGGGGTTACTGACAAATGGAGAGTATCAGAGTGTGATCAACCAGGGGTTACTGATAAATGGAGAGTATCAGAGTGTGATCAACCATGGGTTACTGACAAATGGAGAGTATCAGAGTGTGATAGAACAGGGTTTACTGACAAATGGCGAGTATCAGAGTGTGATAGAACAGGGTTTACTGACAAATGGAGAGTATCAGAGTGTGATCGACCAGGGGTTACTGACAAATGGAGAGTATCAGAGTGTGATAGAACAGGGTTTACTGACTAATGGAGAGTATCAGAGTGTGATAGAACAGGGTTTACTGACAAATGGAGAGTATCAGAGTGTGATAGAACAGGGTTTACTGACAAATGGAGAGTATCAGAGTGTGATAGAACAGGGTTTACTGACAAATGGAGAGTATCAGAGTGTGATCGACCAGGGGTTACTGACAAATGGAGAGTATCAGAGTGTGATAGAACAGGGGTTACTGACAAATGGAGAGTATCAGAGTGTGATCAACCAGGGGTTACTGATAAATGGAGATTATCAGAGTGTGATAGAACAGGGTTTACTAACAAATGGAGAGTATCAGAGTGTGATCAACCAGGGGTTACTGACAAATGGAGAGTATCAGAGTGTGATATGTGATAGAACAGGGTTTACTGACAAATGGAGAGTATCAGATTGTGATCAACCAGGGGTTACTGACAAATGGAGAGTATCAGAGTGTGATAGAACAGGGTTTACTGACAAATGGAGAGTATCAGAGTGTGATCAACCAGGAGTTACTGACAAATGGAGAGTATCAGAGTGTGATAGAACAGGAGTTACTGACAAATGGAGAGTGTCAGAGTGTGATAGAACAGGGTTTACTGACAAATGGAGAGTATCAGAGTGTGATCAACCAGGGGTTACTGACAAATGGAGAGTATCAGAGTGTAATCGACCAGGGGTTACTGACAAATGGAGAGTATCAGAGTGTGATAGAACAGGGTTTACTGACAAATGGAGAGTATCAGAGTGTGATAGAACAGGGTTTACTGACAAATGGAGAGAATCAGAGTATGATCGACCAGGGGTTACTGACAAATGGAGAGTATCAGATTGTGATCAACCAGGGGTTACTGACAAATGGAGAGTATCGGAGTGTGATAGAACAGGGTTTACTGACAAATTGAGAGTATCAGAGTGTGATCAACCAGGGGTTACTGACAAATGGAGAGTATCAGAGTGTGATAGAACAGGGTTTACTGACAAATGGAGAGTATCAGAGTGTGATCGACCAGGGGTTACTGACAAATGGAGAGTATCAGAGTGTGATAGAACAGGGGTTACTGACAAATGGAGAGTATCCGAGTGTGATCAACCAGGGGTTACTGACAAATGGAGAGTATCAGAGTGTGATTAACCAGGGGTTACTGACAAATGGAGAGTATCAGAGTGTGATCAACCAGGGGTTACTGATAAATGGAGAGTATCAGAGTGTGATCAACCATGGGTTACTGACAAATGGAGAGTATCAGAGTGTGATAGAACAGGGGTTACTGACAAATGGAGAGTATCAGAGTGTGATCAACCAGGGTTTACTGACAAATGGAGAGTATCAGAGTGTGATCAACCAGGGGTTACTGACAAATGGAGAGTATCAGAGTGTGATAGAACATGGTTTACTGACAAATGGAGAGTATCAGAGTGTGATCAACCAGGGGTTACTGACAAATGGAGAGTATCAGAGTGTGATAGAACAGGGTTTACTGACAAATGGAGAGTATCAGAGTGTGATCAACCAGGGGTTACTGACAAGTGGAGAGTATCAGAGTGTGATCAACCAGGGGTTACTGATAAATGGAGAGTATCAGAGTGTGATCAACCATGGGTTACTGACAAATGGAGAGTATCAGAGTGTGATAGAACAGGGGTTACTGACAAATGGAGAGTATCAGAGTGTGATCGACCAGGGGTTACTGACAAATGGAGAGTATCAGAGTGTGATCAACCAGGGTTTACTGACAAATGGAGAGTATCAGAGTGTGATAGAACATGGGTTACTGACAAATGGAGAGTATCAGAGTGTGATCGACCAGGGGTTACTGACAAATGGAGAGTATCAGAGTGTGATAGAACAGGGTTTACTGACAAATGGAGAATATTAGAGTGTGATCAACCAGGGGTTACTGACAAATGGAGAGTATCAGAGTGTGATATAACAAGGTTTACTGACAAATGGAGAGTATCAGAGTGTGATAGAACAGGAGTTACTGACAAATGGAGAGTGTCAGAGTGTGATCAACCAGGGATTACTGACAAATGGAGAGTATCAGAGTGTGATCAACCAGGGGTTACTGACAAGTGGAGAGTATCAGAGTGTGATCAACCAGGGGCTACTGATAAATGGAGAGTATCAGAGTGTGATCAACCATGGGTTACTGACAAATGGAGAGTATCAGAGTGTGATAGAACAGGGGTTACTGACAAATGGAGAGTATCAGAGTGTGATCAACCAGGGTTTACTGACAAATGGAGAGTATCAGAGTGTGATAGAACAGGGGTTACTGACAAATGGAGAGTATCAGAGTGTGATCAACCAGGGGTTACTGACAAATGAGAGTATCAGAGTGTGATAGAACAGGGTTTACTGACAAATGGAGAGTATCAGAGTGTGATCAACGAGGGGTTACTGATAAATGGAGAGTATCAGAGTGTGATAGAACAGGGTTTACTGACAAATGGAGAGTATCAGAGTGTGATAGAACAGGGTTTACTGACAAATGGAGAGTATCAGAGTGTGATCAACCAGGGGTTACTGACAAATGGAGAGTATCAGAGTGTGATCAACCAGGAGTTACTGACAAATGGAGAGTATCAGAGTGTGATAGAACAGGGTTTACTGACAAATGGAGAGTATCAGAGTGTGATAGAACATGGTTTACTGACAAATGGAGAGTATCAGAGTGTGATCAACCAGGGGTTACTGACAAATGGAGAGTATCAGAGTGTGATAGAACAGGTTTTACTGACAAATGGAGAGTATCCGAGTGTGATCAACCAAGGGTTACTGACAAATTGAGAGTATCAGAGTGTGATCGACCAGGGGTTACTGACAAATGGAGAGTATCAGAGTGTGATAGAACAGGGTTTACTGACAAATGGAGAATATCAGAGTGTGATCAACCAGGGGTTACTGACAAATGGAGAGTATCAGAGTGTGATATAACAAGGTTTACTGACAAATGGAGAGTATCAGAGTGTGATCAACCAGGGGTTACTGACAAATGGAGAGTATCAGAGTGTGATAGAACAGGGTTTACTGACAAATGGAGAGTATCAGAGTGTGATCAACCAGGGGTTACTGACAAATGGAGAGTATCATAGTGTGATAGAGCAGGGTTTACTGACAAATGGAGAGTATCAGAGTGTGATCAACCAGGGGTTACTGACAAATGGAGAGTATCAGATTGTGATCAACCAGGGGTTACTGACAAATGGAGAGTATCAGAGTGTGATAGAACAGGGTTTACTGACAAATGGAGAGTATCAGAGTGTGATAGAACAGGGGTTACTGACAAATGGAGAGTATCCGAGTGTGATCAACCAGGGGTTACTGACAAATGGAGAGTATCAGAGTGTGATTAACCAGGGGTTACTGACAAATGGAGAGTATCAGAGTGTGATCAACCAGGGGTTACTGATAAATGGAGAGTATCAGAGTGTGATCAACCATGGGTTACTGACAAATGGAGAGTATCAGAGTGTGATAGAACAGGGGTTACTGACAAATGGAGAGTATCAGAGTGTGATCAACCAGGGTTTACTGACAAATGGAGAGTATCAGAGTGTGATCAACCAGGGGTTACTGACAAATGGAGAGTATCAGAGTGTGATAGAACATGGTTTACTGACAAATGGAGAGTATCAGAGTGTGATCAACCAGGGGTTACTGACAAATGGAGAGTATCAGAGTGTGATAGAACAGGGTTTACTGACAAATGGAGAGTATCAGAGTGTGATCAACCAGGGGTTACTGACAAGTGGAGAGTATCAGAGTGTGATCAACCAGGGGTTACTGATAAATAGAGAGTATCAGAGTGTGATCAACCATGGGTTACTGACAAATGGAGAGTATCAGAGTGTGATAGAACAGGGGTTACTGACAAATGGAGAGTATCAGAGTGTGATCGACCAGGGGTTACTGACAAATGGAGAGTATCAGAGTGTGATCAACCAGGGTTTACTGACAAATGGAGAGTATCAGAGTGTGATAGAACATGGGTTACTGACAAATGGAGAGTATCAGAGTGTGATCGACCAGGGGTTACTGACAAATGGAGAGTATCAGAGTGTGATAGAACAGGGTTTACTGACAAATGGAGAATATTAGAGTGTGATCAACCAGGGGTTACTGACAAATGGAGAGTATCAGAGTGTGATATAACAAGGTTTACTGACAAATGGAGAGTATCAGAGTGTGATAGAACAGGAGTTACTGACAAATGGAGAGTGTCAGAGTGTGATCAACCAGGGGTTACTGACAAATGGAGAGTATCAGAGTGTGATCAACCAGGGGTTACTGACAAGTGGAGAGTATCAGAGTGTGATCAACCAGGGGCTACTGATAAATGGAGAGTATCAGAGTGTGATCAACCATGGGTTACTGACAAATGGAGAGTATCAGAGTGTGATAGAACAGGGGTTACTGACAAATGGAGAGTATCAGAGTGTGATCAACCAGGGTTTACTGACAAATGGAGAGTATCAGAGTGTGATAGAACAGGGATTACTGACAAATGGAGAGTATCAGAGTGTGATCAACCAGGGGTTACTGACAAATGAGAGTATCAGAGTGTGATAGAACAGGGTTTACTGACAAATGGAGAGTATCAGAGTGTGATCAACGAGGGGTTACTGATAAATGGAGAGTATTAGAGTGTGATAGAACAGGGTTTACTGACAAATGGAGAGTATCAGAGTGTGATAGAACAGGGTTTACTGACAAATGGAGAGTATCAGAGTGTGATCAACCAGGGGTTACTGACAAATGGAGAGTATCAGAGTGTGATCAACCAGGAGTTACTGACAAATGGAGAGTATCAGAGTGTGATAGAACAGGGTTTACTGACAAATGGAGAGTATCAGAGTGTGATAGAACATGGTTTACTGACAAATGGAGAGTATCAGAGTGTGATCAACCAGGGGTTACTGACAAATGGAGAGTATCAGAGTGTGATAGAACAGGTTTTACTGACAAATGGAGAGTATCCGAGTGTGATCAACCAAGGGTTACTGACAAATTGAGAGTATCAGAGTGTGATCGACCAGGGGTTACTGACAAATGGAGAGTATCAGAGTGTGATAGAACAGGGTTTACTGACAAATGGAGAATATCAGAGTGTGATCAACCAGGGGTTACTGACAAATGGAGAGTATCAGAGTGTGATAGAACAGGGTTTACTGACAAATGGAGAGTATCAGAGTGTGATCGACCAGGGGTTACTGACAAATGGAGAGTATCAGAGTGTGATAGAACAGGGTTTACTGACAAATGGAGAGTATCAGAGTGTGATCAACCAGGGGTTACTGACAAATGGAGAGTATCATAGTGTGATAGAACAGGGTTTACTGACAAATGGAGAGTATCAGAGTGTGATCAACCAGGGGTTACTGACAAATGGAGAGTATCAGATTGTGATCAACCAGGGGTTACTGACAAATGGAGAGTATCAGAGTGTGATAGAACAGGGTTTACTGACAAATGGAGAGTATCAGAGTGTGATAGAACAGGGTTTACTGACAAATGGCGAGTATCAGAGTGTGATAGAACAGGGTTTACTGACAAATGGAGAGTATCAGAGTGTGATCGACCAGGGGTTACTGACAAATGGAGAGTATCAGAGTGTGATAGAACAGGGTTTACTGACAAATGGAGAGTATCAGAGTGTGATAGAACAGGGTTTACTGACAAATGGAGAGTATCAGAGTGTGATAGAACAGGGTTTACTGACAAATGGAGAGTATCAGAGTGTGATAGAACAGGGTTTACTGACAAATGGAGAGTATCAGAGTGTGATCGACCAGGGGTTACTGACAAATGGAGAGTATCAGAGTGTGATAGAACAGGGGTTACTGACAAATGGAGAGTATCAGAGTGTGATCAACCAGGGGTTACTGATAAATGGAGATTATCAGAGTGTGATAGAACAGGGTTTACTAACAAATGGAGAGTATCAGAGTGTGATCAACCAGGGGTTACTGACAAATGGAGAGTATCAGAGTGTGATATGTGATAGAACAGGGTTTACTGACAAATGGAGAGTATCAGATTGTGATCAACCAGGGGTTACTGACAAATGGAGAGTATCAGAGTGTGATAGAACAGGGTTTACTGACAAATGGAGAGTATCAGAGTGTGATCAACCAGGAGTTACTGACAAATGGAGAGTATCAGAGTGTGATAGAACAGGAGTTACTGACAAATGGAGAGTGTCAGAGTGTGATAGAACAGGGTTTACTGACAAATGGAGAGTATCAGAGTGTGATCAACCAGGGGTTACTGACAAATGGAGAGTATCAGAGTGTAATCGACCAGGGGTTACTGACAAATGGAGAGTATCAGAGTGTGATAGAACAGGGTTTACTGACAAATGGAGAGTATCAGAGTATGATCGACCAGGGGTTACTGACAAATGGAGAGTATCAGATTGTGATCAACCAGGGGTTACTGACAAATGGAGAGTATCGGAGTGTGATAGAACAGGGTTTACTGACAAATGGAGAGTATCAGAGTGTGATCAACCAGGGGTTACTGACAAATGGAGAGTATCAGAGTGTGATAGAACAGGGTTTACTGACAAATGGAGAGTATCAGAGTGTGATCGACCAGGGGTTACTGACAAATGGAGAGTATCAGAGTGTGATAGAACAGGGGTTACTGACAAATGGAGAGTATCCGAGTGTGATCAACCATGGGTTACTGACAAATGGAGAGTATCAGAGTGTGATTAACCAGGGGTTACTGACAAATGGAGAGTATCAGAGTGTGATCAACCAGGGGTTACTGATAAATGGAGAGTATCAGAGTGTGATCAACCATGGGTTACTGACAAATGGAGAGTATCAGAGTGTGATAGAACAGGGGTTACTGACAAATGGAGAGTATCAGAGTGTGATCAACCAGGGTTTACTGACAAATGGAGAGTATCAGAGTGTGATCAACCAGGGGTTACTGACAAATGGAGAGTATCAGAGTGTGATAGAACATGGTTTACTGACAAATGGAGAGTATCAGAGTGTGATCAACCAGGGGTTACTGACAAATGGAGAGTATCAGAGTGTGATCAACCAGGGGTTACTGACAAGTGGAGAGTATCAGAGTGTGATCAACCAGGGGTTACTGATAAATGGAGAGTATCAGAGTGTGATCAACCATGGGTTACTGACAAATGGAGAGTATCAGAGTGTGATAGAACAGGGGTTACTGACAAATGGAGAGTATCAGAGTGTGATCGACCAGGGGTTACTGACAAATGGAGAGTATCAGAGTGTGATCAACCAGGGTTTACTGACAAATGGAGAGTATCAGAGTGTGATAGAACATGGGTTACTGACAAATGGAGAGTATCAGAGTGTGATCGACCAGGGGTTACTGACAAATGGAGAGTATCAGAGTGTGATAGAACAGGGTTTACTGACAAATGGAGAATATCAGAGTGTGATCAACCAGGGGTTACTGACAAATGGAGAGTATCAGAGTGTGATATAACAAGGTTTACTGACAAATGGAGAGTATCACAGTGTGATCAACCAGGGGTTACTGACAAATGGAGAGTATCAGAGTGTGATAGAACAGGGCTTACAGACAAATGGAGAGTATCAGAGTGTGATCAACCAGGGGTTACTGACAAATGGAGAGTATCATAGTGTGATAGAACAGGGTTTACTGACAAATGGAGAGTATCAGAGTGTGATCAACCAGGGGTTACTGACAAATGGAGAGTATCAGATTGTGATCAACCAGGGGTTACTGACAAATGGAGAGTATCAGAGTGTGATAGAACAGGGTTTACTGACAAATGGAGAGTATCAGAGTGTGATAGAACAGGGTTTACTGACAAATGGCGAGTATCAGAGTGTGATAGAACAGGGTTTACTGACAAATGGAGAGTATCAGAGTATGATCGACCAGGGGTTACTGACAAATGGAGAGTATCAGAGTGTGATAGAACAGGGTTTACTGACAAATGGAGAGTATCAGAGTGTGATAGAACAGGGTTTACTGACAAATGGAGAGTATCAGAGTGTGATAGAACAGGGTTTACTGACAAATGGAGAGTATCAGAGTGTGATAGAACAGGGTTTACTGACAAATGGAGAGTATCAGAGTGTGATCGACCAGGGGTTACTGACAAATGGAGAGTATCAGAATGTGATAGAACAGGGGTTACTGACAAATGGAGAGTATCAGAGTGTGATCAACCAGGGGTTACTGATAAATGGAGATTATCAGAGTGTGATAGAACAGGGTTTACTAACAAATGGAGAGTATCAGAGTGTGATCAACCAGGGGTTACTGACAAATGGAGAGTATCAGAGTGTGATATGTGATAGAACAGGGTTTACTGACAAATGGAGAGTATCAGATTGTGATCAACCAGGGGTTACTGACAAATGGAGAGTATCAGAGTGTGATAGAACAGGGTTTACTGACACATGGAGAGTATCAGAGTGTGATCAACCAGGAGTTACTGACAAATGGAGAGTATCAGAGTGTGATAGAACAGGAGTTACTGACAAATGGAGAGTGTCAGAGTGTGATAGAACAGGGTTTACTGACAAATGGAGAGTATCAGAGTGTGATCAACCAGGGGTTACTGACAAATGGAGAGTATCAGAGTGTAATCGACCAGGGGTTACTGACAAATGGAGAGTATCAGAGTGTGATAGAACAGGGTTTACTGACAAATGGAGAGTATCAGAGTGTGATCAACCAGGGGTTACTGACAAATGGAGAGTATCAGAGTGTGATAGAACAGGGTTTACTGACAAATGGAGAGTATCAGAGTGTGATCGACCAGGGGTTACTGACAAATGGAGAGTATCAGAGTGTGATAGAACAGGGGTTACTGACAAATGGAGAGTATCCGAGTGTGATCAACCAGGGGTTACTGACAAATGGAGAGTATCAGAGTGTGATTAACCAGGGGTTACTGACAAGTGGAGAGTATCAGAGTGTGATCAACCAGGGGTTACTGATAAATGGAGAGTATCAGAGTGTGATCAACCATGGGTTACTGACAAATGGAGAGTATCAGAGTGTGATAGAACAGGGGTTACTGACAAATGGAGAGTATCAGAGTGTGATCAACCAGGGTTTACTGACAAATGGAGAGTATCAGAGTGTGATCAACCAGGGGTTACTGACAAATGGAGAGTATCAGAGTGTGATCAACCAGGGGTTACTGACAAATGGAGAGTATCAGAGTGTGATAGAACATGGTTTACTGACAAATGGAGAGTATCAGAGTGTGATCAACCAGGGGTAACTGATAAATGGAGAGTATCAGAGTGTGATAGAACAGGGGTTACTGACAAATGGAGAGTATCAGAGTGTGATCGACCAGGGGTTACTGACAAATGGAGAGTATCAGAGTGTGATCAACCAGGGTTTACTGACAAATGGAGAGTATCAGAGTGTGATAGAACATGGGTTACTGACAAATGGAGAGTATCAGAGTGTGATCGACCAGGGGTTACTGACAAATGGAGAGTATCAGAGTGTGATAGAACAGGGTTTACTGACAAATGGAGAATATCAGAGTGTGATCAACCAGGGGTTACTGACAAATGGAGAGTATCAGAGTGTGATATAACAAGGTTTACTGACAAATGGAGAGTATCAGAGTGTGATCAACCAGGGGTTACTGACAAATGGAGAGTATCAGAGTGTGATAGAACAGGGTTTACTGACAAATGGAGAGTATCAGAGTGTGATCAACCAGGGGTTACTGACAAATGGAGAGTATCAGATTGTGATCAACCAGGGGTTACTGACAAATGGAGAGTATCAGAGTGTGATAGAACAGGGTTTACTGACAAATGGAGAGTATCAGAGTGTGATAGAACAGGGTTTACTGACAAATGGCGAGTATCAGAGTGTGATAGAACAGGGTTTACTGACAAATGGAGAGTATCGGAGTGTGATCGACCAGGGGTTACTGACAAATGGAGAGTATCAGAGTGTGATAGAACAGGGATTACTGACAAATGGAGAGTATCAGAGTGTGATAGAACAGGGTTTACTGACAAATGGAGAGTATCAGAGTGTGATAGAACAGGGTTTACTGACAAATGGAGAGTATCAGAGTGTGATAGAACAGGGTTTACTGACAAATGGAGAGTATCAGAGTGTGATCGACCAGGGGTTACTGACAAATGGAGAGTATCAGAGTGTGATAGAACAGGGGTTACTGACAAATGGAGAGTATCAGAGTGTGATCAACCAGGGGTTACTGATAAATGGAGATTATCAGAGTGTGATAGAACAGGGTTTACTAACAAATGGAGAGTATCAGAGTGTGATCAACCAGGGGTTACTGACAAATGGAGAGTATCAGAGTGTGATATGTGATAGAACAGGGTTTACCGACAAATGGAGAGTATCAGAGTGTGATCAACCAGGAGTTACTGACAAATGGAGAGTATCAGAGTGTGATAGAACAGGAGTTACTGACAAATGGAGAGTGTCAGAGTGTGATAGAACAGGGTTTACTGACAAATGGAGAGTATCAGAGTGTGATCAACCAGGGGTTACTGACAAATGGAGAGTATCAGAGTGTAATCGATCAGGGGTTACTGACAAATGGAGAGTATCAGAGTGTGATAGAACAGGGTTTACTGACAAATGGAGAGTATCAGAGTGTGATAGAACAGGGTTTACTGACAAATGGAGAGAATCAGAGTATGATCGACCAGGGGTTACTGACAAATGGAGAGTATCAGAGTGTGATAGAACAGGGTTTACTGACAAATGGAGAGTATCGGAGTGTGATCAACCAGGGGTTACTGACAAATGGAGAGTATCAGAGTGTGATCAACCAGGGGTTACTGACAAATGGAGAGTATCAGAGTGTGATCAACCAGGGGTTACTGACAAGTGGAGAGTATCAGAGTGTGATCAACCAGGGGCTACTGATAAATGGAGAGTATCAGAGTGTGATCAACCATGGGTTACTGACAAATGGAGAGTATCAGAGTGTGATAGAACAGGGGTTACTGACAAATGGAGAGTATCAGAGTGTGATCAACCAGGGTTTACTGACAAATGGAGAGTATCAGAGTGTGATAGAACAGGGATTACTGACAAATGGAGAGTATCAGAGTGTGATCAACCAGGGTTTACTGACAAATGGAGAGTATCAGAGTGTGATCAACCAGGGGTTACTGACAAATGGAGAGTATCAGAGTGTGATCAACCAGGGGTTACTGACAAATGGAGAGTATCAGAGTGTGATAGAACATGGTTTACTGACAAATGGAGAGTATCAGAGTGTGATCAACCATGGGTTACTGACAAATGGAGAGTATCAGAGTGTGATAGAACAGGGTTGACTGACAAATGGAGAGTATCAGAGTGTGATCAACCAGGGGTTACTGACAAGTGGAGAGTATCAGAGTGTGATCAACCAGGGGTTACTGATAAATGGAGAGTATCAGAGTGTGATCAACCATGGGTTACTGACAAATGGAGAGTATCAGAGTGTGATAGAACAGGGGTTACTGACAAATGGAGAGTATCAGAGTGTGATCGACCAGGGGTTACTGACAAATGGAGAGTATCAGAGTGTGATCAACCAGGGTTTACTGACAAATGGAGAGTATCAGAGTGTGATAGAACATGGGTTACTGACAAATGGAGAGTATCAGAGTGTGATCAACCAGGGGTTACTGACAAATGGAGAGTATCAGAGTGTAATTGACCAGGGGTTACTGACAAATGGAGAGTATCAGAGTGTGATAGAACAGGGTTTACTGACAAATGGAGAGTATCAGAGTGTGATAGAACAGGGTTTACTGACAAATGGAGAGAATCAGAGTATGATCGACCAGGGGTTACTGACAAATGGAGAGTATCAGAGTGTGATAGAACAGGGTTTACTGACAAATGGAGAGTATCGGAGTGTGATCGACCAGGGGTTACTGACAAATGGAGAGTATCAGAGTGTGATAGAACAAGGGTTACTGACAAATGGAGAGTATCAGAGTGTGATCAACCAGGGGTTACTGACAAATGGAGAGTATCAGAGTGTGATCAACCAGGGGTTACTGACAAATGGAGAGTATCAGAGTGTGATCAACCAGGGGTTACTGACAAGTGGAGAGTATCAGAGTGTGATCAACCAGGGGCTACTGATAAATGGAGAGTATCAGAGTGTGATCAACCATGGGTTACTGACAAATGGAGAGTATCAGAGTGTGATAGAACAGGGGTTACTGACAAATGGAGAGTATCAGAGTGTGATCAACCAGGGTTTACTGACAAATGGAGAGTATCAGAGTGTGATAGAACAGGGGTTACTGACAAATGGAGAGTATCAGAGTGTGATCAACCAGGGTTTACTGACAAATGGAGAGTATCAGAGTGTGATCAACCAGGGGTTACTGACAAATGGAGAGTATCAGAGTGTGATCAACCAGGGGTTACTGACAAATGGAGAGTATCAGAGTGTGATAGAATATGGTTTACTGACAAATGGAGAGTATTAGAGTGTGATCAACCAGGGGTTACTGACAAATGGAGAGTATCAGAGTGTGATAGAACAGGGTTTACTGACAAATGGAGAGTATCAGAGTGTGATCAACCAGGGGTTACTGACAAGTGGAGAGTATCAGAGTGTGATCAACCAGGAGTTACTGACAAATGGAGAGTATCAGAGTGTGATCAACCATGGGTTACTGACAAATGGAGAGTATCAGAGTGTGATAGAACAGGGGTTACTGACAAATGGAGAGTATCAGAGTGTGATCGACCAGGGGTTACTGACAAATGGAGAGTATCAGAGTGTGATCAACCAGGGTTTACTGACAAATGGAGAGATTAGAGTGTGATAGAACATGGGTTACTGACAAATGGAGAGTATCAGAGTGTGATCAACCAGGGGTTACTGACAAATGGAGAGTATCAGAGTGTGATAGAACAGGGTTTACTGACAAATGGAGAGTATCAGAGTGTGATCAACCAGGGGTTACTGACAAATGGAGAGTATCAGAGTGTGATAGAACAGGGTTTACTGACAAATGGAGAGTATCAGAGTATGATCGACCAGGGGTTACTGACAAATGGAGAGTATCAGAGTGTGATCAACCAGGGGTTACTGACAAATGGAGAGTATCAGAGTGTGATCGACCAGGGGTTACTGACAAATGGAGAGTATCAGAGTGTGATCGAACAGGGTTTACTGACAAATGGAGAGTATCAGAGTGTGATAGAACAGGGTTTACTGACAAATGGAGAGTATCAGAGTGTGATAGAACAGGGTTTACTGACAAATGGAGAGTATCAGAGTGTGATAGAACAGGGTTTACTGACAAATGGAGAGTATCAGAGTGTGATAGAACAGGGTTTACTGACAAATGGAGAGTATCAGAGTGTGATCAACCAGGGGTTACTGACAAATGGAGAGTATCAGAGTGTGATCAACCAGGGGTTACTGACAAATGGAGAGTATCAGAGTGTGATAGAACAGGGTTTACTGACAAATGGAGAGTATCAGATTGTGATCAACCAGGGGTTACTGACAAATGGAGAGTATCAGAGTGTGATCAACCAGGGGTTACTGACAAATGGAGAGTATCAGAGTGTGATAGAACAAGGGTTACTGACAAATGGAGAGTATCAGTGTGTGATCGACCAGGGGTTACTGACAAATGGAGAGTATCAGAGTGTGATAGAACAGGGGTTACTGACAAATGGAGAGTGTCAGAGTGTGATCAACCAGGGGTTACTGACAAATGGAGAGTATCAGAGTGTGATAGAACAGGGTTTACTGACAAATGGAGAGTATCAGAGTGTGATCAACCAGTGGTTACTGACAAATGGAGAGTATCAGAGTGTGATAGAACAGGGTTTACTGACAAAGGGAGAGTATCAGATTGTGATCAACCAGGGGTTACTGACAAATGGAGAGTATCAGAGTGTGATCAACCAGGGGTTACTGACAAATGGAGAGTATCAGAGTGTGATAGAACAGGGTTTACTGACAAATGGAGAGTATCAGAGTGTGATCGACCAGGGGTTACTGACAAATGGAGAGTATCAGAGTGTGATAGAACAGGGTTTACTGACAAATGGAGAGTATCAGAGTGTGATCGACCAGGGGTTACTGACAAATGGAGAGTATCAGAGTGTGATAGAACAGGGTTTACTGACAAGTGGAGAGTATCAGAGTGTGATAGAACAGGGTTTACTGACAAATGGAGAGAATCAGAGTATGATAGAACAGGGTTTACTGACAAATGGAGAGTATCAGAGTGTGATCGACCAGGGGTTACTGACAAATGGAGAGTATCAGAGTGTGATAGAACAGGGGTTACTGACAAATGGAGAGTATCAGAGTGTGATAGAACAAGGGTTACTGACAAATGGAGAGTATCAGAGTGTGATAGAACAGGGTTTACTGACAAATGGAGAGTATCAGAGTGTGATAGAACAGGGTTTACTGACAAATGGAGAGTATCAGAGTGTGATCAACCAGGGGTTACTGACAAATGGAGAGTATCAGAGTGTGATCAACCAGGAGTTACTGACAAATGGAGAGTATCAGAGTGTGATAGAACAGGGTTTACTGACAAATGGAGAGTATCAGAGTGTGATAGAACATGGTTTACTGACAAATGGAGAGTATCAGAGTGTGATCAACCAGGGGTTACTGACAAATGGAGAGTATCAGAGTGTGATAGAACAGGTTTTACTGACAAATGGAGAGTATCCGAGTGTGATCAACCAAGGGTTACTGACAAATTGAGAGTATCAGAGTGTGATCGACCAGGGGTTACTGACAAATGGAGAGTATCAGAGTGTGATAGAACAGGGTTTACTGACAAATGGAGAATATCAGAGTGTGATCAACCAGGGGTTACTGACAAATGGAGAGTATCAGAGTGTGATATAACAAGGTTTACTGACAAATGGAGAGTATCAGAGTGTGATCAACCAGGGGTTACTGACAAATGGAGAGTATCAGAGTGTGATAGAACAGGGTTTACTGACAAATGGAGAGTATCAGAGTGTGATCAACCAGGGGTTACTGACAAATGGAGAGTATCATAGTGTGATAGAACAGGGTTTACTGACAAATGGAGAGTATCAGAGTGTGATCAACCAGGGGTTACTGACAAATGGAGAGTATCAGATTGTGATCAACCAGGGGTTACTGACAAATGGAGAGTATCAGAGTGTGATAGAACAGGGTTTACTGACAAATGGAGAGTATCAGAGTGTGATAGAACAGGGTTTACTGACAAATGGCGAGTATCAGAGTGTGATAGAACAGGGTTTACTGACAAATGGAGAGTATCAGAGTGTGATCGACCAGGGGTTACTGACAAATGGAGAGTATCAGAGTGTGATAGAACAGGGTTTACTGACAAATGGAGAGTATCAGAGTGTGATAGAACAGGGTTTACTGACAAATGGAGAGTATCAGAGTGTGATAGAACAGGGTTTACTGACAAATGGAGAGTATCAGAGTGTGATAGAACAGGGTTTACTGACAAATGGAGAGTATCAGAGTGTGATCGACCAGGGGTTACTGACAAATGGAGAGTATCAGAGTGTGATAGAACAGGGGTTACTGACAAATGGAGAGTATCAGAGTGTGATCAACCAGGGGTTACTGATAAATGGAGATTATCAGAGTGTGATAGAACAGGGTTTACTAACAAATGGAGAGTATCAGAGTGTGATCAACCAGGGGTTACTGACAAATGGAGAGTATCAGAGTGTGATATGTGATAGAACAGGGTTTACTGACAAATGGAGAGTATCAGATTGTGATCAACCAGGGGTTACTGACAAATGGAGAGTATCAGAGTGTGATAGAACAGGGTTTACTGACAAATGGAGAGTATCAGAGTGTGATCAACCAGGAGTTACTGACAAATGGAGAGTATCAGAGTGTGATAGAACAGGAGTTACTGACAAATGGAGAGTGTCAGAGTGTGATAGAACAGGGTTTACTGACAAATGGAGAGTATCAGAGTGTGATCAACCAGGGGTTACTGACAAATGGAGAGTATCAGAGTGTAATCGACCAGGGGTTACTGACAAATGGAGAGTATCAGAGTGTGATAGAACAGGGTTTACTGACAAATGGAGAGTATCAGAGTATGATCGACCAGGGGTTACTGACAAATGGAGAGTATCAGATTGTGATCAACCAGGGGTTACTGACAAATGGAGAGTATCGGAGTGTGATAGAACAGGGGTTACTGACAAATGGAGAGTATCAGAGTGTGATCAACCAGGGGTTACTGACAAATGGAGAGTATCAGAGTGTGATAGAACAGGGTTTACTGACAAATGGAGAGTATCAGAGTGTGATCGACCAGGGGTTACTGACAAATGGAGAGTATCAGAGTGTGATAGAACAGGGGTTACTGACAAATGGAGAGTATCCGAGTGTGATCAACCAGGGGTTACTGACAAATGGAGAGTATCAGAGTGTGATTAACCAGGGGTTACTGACAAATGGAGAGTATCAGAGTGTGATCAACCATGGGTTACTGACAAATGGAGAGTATCAGAGTGTGATAGAACAGGGGTTACTGACAAATGGAGAGTATCAGAGTGTGATCAACCAGGGTTTACTGACAAATGGAGAGTATCAGAGTGTGATCAACCAGGGGTTACTGACAAATGGAGAGTATCAGAGTGTGATAGAACATGGTTTACTGACAAATGGAGAGTATCAGAGTGTGATCAACCAGGGGTTACTGACAAATGGAGAGTATCAGAGTGTGATAGAACAGGGTTTACTGACAAATGGAGAGTATCAGAGTGTGATCAACCAGGGGTTACTGACAAGTGGAGAGTATCAGAGTGTGATCAACCAGGGGTTACTGATAAATGGAGAGTATCAGAGTGTGATCAACCATGGGTTACTGACAAATGGAGAGTATCAGAGTGTGATAGAACAGGGGTTACTGACAAATGGAGAGTATCAGAGTGTGATCGACCAGGGGTTACTGACAAATGGAGAGTATCAGAGTGTGATCAACCAGGGTTTACTGACAAATGGAGAGTATCAGAGTGTGATAGAACATGGGTTACTGACAAATGGAGAGTATCAGAGTGTGATCGACCAGGGGTTACTGACAAATGGAGAGTATCAGAGTGTGATAGAACAGGGTTTACTGACAAATGGAGAATATCAGAGTGTGATCAACCAGGGGTTACTGACAAATGGAGAGTATCAGAGTGTGATATAACAAGGTTTACTGACAAATGGAGAGTATCACAGTGTGATCAACCAGGGGTTACTGACAAATGGAGAGTATCAGAGTGTGATAGAACAGGGCTTACAGACAAATGGAGAGTATCAGAGTGTGATCAACCAGGGGTTACTGACAAATGGAGAGTATCATAGTGTGATAGAACAGGGTTTACTGACAAATGGAGAGTATCAGAGTGTGATCAACCAGGGGTTACTGACAAATGGAGAGTATCAGATTGTGATCAACCAGGGGTTACTGACAAATGGAGAGTATCAGAGTGTGATAGAACAGGGTTTACTGACAAATGGAGAGTATCAGAGTATGATAGAACAGGGTTTACTGACAAATGGCGAGTATCAGAGTGTGATAGAACAGGGTTTACTGACAAATGGAGAGTATCAGAGTATGATCGACCAGGGGTTACTGACAAATGGAGAGTATCAGAGTGTGATAGAACAGGGTTTACTGACAAATGGAGAGTATCAGAGTGTGATAGAACAGGGTTTACTGACAAATGGAGAGTATCAGAGTGTGATAGAACAGGGTTTACTGACAAATGGAGAGTATCAGAGTGTGATCGACCAGGGGTTACTGACAAATGGAGAGTATCAGAGTGTGATAGAACAGGGGTTACTGACAAATGGAGAGTATCAGAGTGTGATCAACCAGGGGTTACTGATAAATGGAGATTATCAGAGTGTGATAGAACAGGGTTTACTAACAAATGGAGAGTATCAGAGTGTGATCAACCAGGGGTTACTGACAAATGGAGAGTATCAGAGTGTGATATGTGATAGAACAGGGTTTACTGACAAATGGAGAGTATCAGATTGTGATCAACCAGGGGTTACTGACAAATGGAGAGTATCAGAGTGTGATAGAACAGGGTTTACTGACACATGGAGAGTATCAGAGTGTGATCAACCAGGAGTTACTGACAAATGGAGAGTATCAGAGTGTGATAGAACAGGAGTTACTGACAAATGGAGAGTGTCAGAGTGTGATAGAACAGGGTTTACTGACAAATGGAGAGTATCAGAGTGTGATCAACCAGGGGTTACTGACAAATGGAGAGTATCAGAGTGTAATCGACCAGGGGTTACTGACAAATGGAGAGTATCAGAGTGTGATAGAACAGGGTTTACTGACAAATGGAGAGTATCAGAGTGTGATCAACCAGGGGTTACTGACAAATGGAGAGTATCAGAGTGTGATAGAACAGGGTTTACTGACAAATGGAGAGTATCAGAGTGTGATCGACCAGGGGTTACTGACAAATGGAGAGTATCAGAGTGTGATAGAACAGGGGTTACTGACAAATGGAGAGTATCCGAGTGTGATCAACCAGGGGTTACTGACAAATGGAGAGTATCAGAGTGTGATTAACCAGGGGTTACTGACAAGTGGAGAGTATCAGAGTGTGATCAACCAGGGGTTACTGATAAATGGAGAGTATCAGAGTGTGATCAACCATGGGTTACTGACAAATGGAGAGTATCAGAGTGTGATAGAACAGGGGTTACTGACAAATGGAGAGTATCAGAGTGTGATCAACCAGGGTTTACTGAAAAATGGAGAGTATCAGAGTGTGATCAACCAGGGGTTACTGACAAATGGAGAGTATCAGAGTGTGATCAACCAGGGGTTACTGACAAATGGAGAGTATCAGAGTGTGATAGAACATGGTTTACTGACAAATGGAGAGTATCAGAGTGTGATCAACCAGGGGTAACTGATAAATGGAGAGTATCAGAGTGTGATAGAACAGGGGTTACTGACAAATGGAGAGTATCAGAGTGTGATCGACCAGGGGTTACTGACAAATGGAGAGTATCAGAGTGTGATCAACCAGGGTTTACTGACAAATGGAGAGTATCAGAGTGTGATAGAACATGGGTTACTGACAAATGGAGAGTATCAGAGTGTGATCGACCAGGGGTTACTGACAAATGGAGAGTATCAGAGTGTGATAGAACAGGGTTTACTGACAAATGGAGAATATCAGAGTGTGATCAACCAGGGGTTACTGACAAATGGAGAGTATCAGAGTGTGATATAACAAGGTTTACTGACAAATGGAGAGTATCAGAGTGTGATCAACCAGGGGTTACTGACAAATGGAGAGTATCAGAGTGTGATAGAACAGGGTTTACTGACAAATGGAGAGTATCAGAGTGTGATCAACCAGGGGTTACTGACAAATGGAGAGTATCAGATTGTGATCAACCAGGGGTTACTGACAAATGGAGAGTATCAGAGTGTGATAGAACAGGGTTTACTGACAAATGGAGAGTATCAGAGTGTGATAGAACAGGGTTTACTGACAAATGGCGAGTATCAGAGTGTGATAGAACAGGGTTTACTGACAAATGGAGAGTATCGGAGTGTGATCGACCAGGGGTTACTGACAAATGGAGAGTATCAGAGTGTGATAGAACAGGGTTTACTGACAAATGGAGAGTATCAGAGTGTGATAGAACAGGGTTTACTGACAAATGGAGAGTATCAGAGTGTGATAGAACAGGGTTTACTGACAAATGGAGAGTATCAGAGTGTGATAGAACAGGGTTTACTGACAAATGGAGAGTATCAGAGTGTGATCGACCAGGGGTTACTGACAAATGGAGAGTATCAGAGTGTGATAGAACAGGGGTTACTGACAAATGGAGAGTATCAGAGTGTGATCAACCAGGGGTTACTGATAAATGGAGATTATCAGAGTGTGATAGAACAGGGTTTACTAACAAATGGAGAGTATCAGAGTGTGATCAACCAGGGGTTACTGACAAATGGAGAGTATCAGAGTGTGATATGTGATAGAACAGGGTTTACCGACAAATGGAGAGTATCAGATTGTGATCAACCAGGGGTTACTGACAAATGGAGAGTATCAGAGTGTGATAGAACAGGGTTTACTGACAAATGGAGAGTATCAGGGTGTGATCAACCAGGAGTTACTGACAAATGGAGAGTATCAGAGTGTGATAGAACAGGAGTTACTGACAAATGGAGAGTGTCAGAGTGTGATAGAACAGGGTTTACTGACAAATGGAGAGTATCAGAGTGTGATCAACCAGGGGTTACTGACAAATGGAGAGTATCAGAGTGTAATCGATCAGGGGTTACTGACAAATGGAGAGTATCAGAGTGTGATAGAACAGGGTTTACTGACAAATGGAGAGTATCAGAGTGTGATAGAACAGGGTTTACTGACAAATGGAGAGAATCAGAGTATGATCGACCAGGGGTTACTGACAAATGGAGAGTATCAGAGTGTGATAGAACAGGGTTTACTGACAAATGGAGAGTATCGGAGTGTGATCGACCAGGGGTTACTGACAAATGGAGAGTATCAGAGTGTGATAGAACAAGGGTTACTGACAAATGGAGAGTATCAGAGTGTGATCAACCAGGGGTTACTGACAAATGGAGAGTATCAGAGTGTGATAGAACAGGGTTTACTGACAAATGGAGAGTATCAGAGTGTGATAGAACAGGGTTTACTGACAAATGGAGAGTATCGGAGTGTGATCAACCAGGGGTTACTGACAAATGGAGAGTATCAGAGTGTGATCAACCAGGGGTTACTGACAAATGGAGAGTATCAGAGTGTGATCAACCAGGGGTTACTGACAAGTGGAGAGTATCAGAGTGTGATCAACCAGGGGCTACTGATAAATGGAGAGTATCAGAGTGTGATCAACCATGGGTTACTGACAAATGGAGAGTATCAGAGTGTGATAGAACAGGGGTTACTGACAAATGGAGAGTATCAGAGTGTGATCAACCAGGGTTTACTGACAAATGGAGAGTATCAGAGTGTGATAGAACAGGGATTACTGACAAATGGAGAGTATCAGAGTGTGATCAACCAGGGTTTACTGACAAATGGAGAGTATCAGAGTGTGATCAACCAGGGGTTACTGACAAATGGAGAGTATCAGAGTGTGATCAACCAGGGGTTACTGACAAATGGAGAGTATCAGAGTGTGATAGAACATGGTTTACTGACAAATGGAGAGTATCAGAGTGTGATCAACCAGGGGTTACTGACAAATGGAGAGTATCAGAGTGTGATAGAACAGGGTTGACTGACAAATGGAGAGTATCAGAGTGTGATCAACCAGGGGTTACTGACAAGTGGAGAGTATCAGAGTGTGATCAACCAGGGGTTACTGATAAATGGAGAGTATCAGAGTGTGATCAACCATGGGTTACTGACAAATGGAGAGTATCAGAGTGTGATCGACCAGGGGTTACTGACAAATGGAGAGTATCAGAGTGTGATCAACCAGGGTTTACTGACAAATGGAGAGTATCAGAGTGTGATAGAACATGGGTTACTGACAAATGGAGAGTATCAGAGTGTGATCAACCAGGGGTTACTGACAAATGGAGAGTATCAGAGTGTAATTGACCAGGGGTTACTGACAAATGGAGAGTATCAGAGTGTGATAGAACAGGGTTTACTGACAAATGGAGAGTATCAGAGTGTGATAGAACAGGGTTTACTGACAAATGGAGAGAATCAGAGTATGATCGACCAGGGGTTACTGACAAATGGAGAGTATCAGAGTGTGATAGAACAGGGTTTACTGACAAATGGAGAGTATCGGAGTGTGATCGACCAGGGGTTACTGACAAATGGAGAGTATCAGAGTGTGATAGAACAAGGGTTACTGACAAATGGAGAGTATCAGAGTGTGATCAACCAGGGGTTACTGACAAATGGAGAGTATCAGAGTGTGATCAACCAGGGGTTACTGACAAATGGAGAGTATCAGAGTGTGATCAACCAGGGGCTACTGATAAATGGAGAGTATCAGAGTGTGATCAACCATGGGTTACTGACAAATGGAGAGTATCAGAGTGTGATAGAACAGGGGTTACTGACAAATGGAGAGTATCAGAGTGTGATCAACCAGGGTTTACTGACAAATGGAGAGTATCAGAGTGTGATAGAACAGGGGTTACTGACAAATGGAGAGTATCAGAGTGTGATCAACCAGGGTTTACTGACAAATGGAGAGTATCAGAGTGTGATCAACCAGGGGTTACTGACAAATGGAGAGTATCAGAGTGTGATCAACCAGGGGTTACTGACAAATGGAGAGTATCAGAGTGTGATAGAATATGGTTTACTGACAAATGGAGAGTATTAGAGTGTGATCAACCAGGGGTTACTGACAAATGGAGAGTATCAGAGTGTGATAGAACAGGGTTTACTGACAAATGGAGAGTATCAGAGTGTGATCAACCAGGGGTTACTGACAAGTGGAGAGTATCAGAGTGTGATCAACCAGGAGTTACTGACAAATGGAGAGTATCAGAGTGTGATCAACCATGGGTTACTGACAAATGGAGAGTATCAGAGTGTGATAGAACAGGGGTTACTGACAAATGGAGAGTATCAGAGTGTGATCGACCAGGGGTTACTGACAAATGGAGAGTATCAGAGTGTGATCAACCAGGGTTTACTGACAAATGGAGAGTATCAGAGTGTGATAGAACATGGGTTACTGACAAATGGAGAGTATCAGAGTGTGATCAACCAGGGGTTACTGACAAATGGAGAGTATCAGAGTGTGATAGAACAGGGTTTACTGACAAATGGAGAGTATCAGAGTGTGATCAACCAGGGGTTACTGACAAATGGAGAGTATCAGAGTGTGATAGAACAGGGTTTACTGTCAAATGGAGAGTATCAGAGTATGATCGACCAGGGGTTACTGACAAATGGAGAGTATCAGAGTGTGATCAACCAGGGGTTACTGACAAATGGAGAGTATCAGAGTGTGATAGAACAGGGTTTACTGACAAATGGAGAGTATCAGATTGTGATCAACCAGGGGTTACTGACAAATGGAGAGTATCAGAGTGTGATCAACCAGGGGTTACTGACAAATGGAGAGTATCAGAGTGTGATAGAACAAGGGTTACTGACAAATGGAGAGTATCAGTGTGTGATCGACCAGGAGTTACTGACAAATGGAGAGTATCAGAGTGTGATCGAACAGGGTTTACTGACAAATGGAGAGTATCAGAGTGTGATCAACCATGGGTTACTGACAAATGGAGAGTATCAGAGTGTGATAGAACAGGGTTTACTGACAAATGGAGAGTATCAGAGTGTGATAGAACAGGGTTTACTGACAAATGGAGAGTATCAGAGTGTGATAGAACAGGGTTTACTGACAAATGGAGAGTATCAGAGTGTGATCAACCAGGGGTTACTGACAAATGGAGAGTATCAGAGTGTGATCAACCAGGGGTTACTGACAAATGGAGAGTATCAGAGTGTGATAGAACAGGGTTTACTGACAAATGGAGAGTATCAGATTGTGATCAACCAGGGGTTACTGACAAATGGAGAGTATCAGAGTGTGATCAACCAGGGGTTACTGACAAATGGAGAGTATCAGAGTGTGATAGAACAAGGGTTACTGACAAATGGAGAGTATCAGTGTGTGATCGACCAGGGGTTACTGACAAATGGAGAGTATCAGAGTGTGATAGAACAGGGGTTACTGACAAATGGAGAGTGTCAGAGTGTGATCAACCAGGGGTTACTGACAAATGGAGAGTATCAGAGTGTGATAGAACAGGGTTTACTGACAAATGGAGAGTATCAGAGTGTGATCAACCAGTGGTTACTGACAAATGGAGAGTATCAGAGTGTGATAGAACAGGGTTTACTGACAAAGGGAGAGTATCAGATTGTGATCAACCAGGGCTTACTGACAAATGGAGAGTATCAGAGTGTGATCAACCAGGGGTTACTGACAAATGGAGAGTATCAGAGTGTGATAGAACAGGGTTTACTGACAAATGGAGAGTATCAGAGTGTGATCGACCAGGGGTTACTGACAAATGGAGAGTATCAGAGTGTGATAGAACAGGGTTTACTGACAAATGGAGAGTATCAGAGTGTGATCGACCAGGGGTTACTGACAAATGGAGAGTATCAGAGTGTGATAGAACAGGGTTTACTGACAAGTGGAGAGTATCAGAGTGTGATAGAACAGGGTTTACTGACAAATGGAGAGAATCAGAGTATGATAGAACAGGGTTTACTGACAAATGGAGAGTATCAGAGTGTGATCGACCAGGGGTTACTGACAAATGGAGAGTATCAGAGTGTGATAGAACAGGGGTTACTGACAAATGGAGAGTATCAGAGTGTGATAGAACAAGGGTTACTGACAAATGGAGAGTATCAGAGTGTGATCAACCAGGGGTTACTGACAAATGGAGAGTATCAGAGTGTGATCAACCAGGGGTTACTGACAAATGGAGAGTATCAGAGTGTGATCAACCAGGGGTTACTGACAAGTGGAGAGTATCAGAGTGTGATCAACCAGGGGCTACTGATAAATGGAGAGTATCAGAGTGTGATCAACCATGGGTTACTGACAAATGGAGAGTATCAGAGTGTGATAGAACAGGGGTTACTGACAAATGGAGAGTATCAGAGTGTGATCAACCAGGGTTTACTGACAAATGGAGAGTATCAGAGTGTGATAGAACAGGGGTTACTGACAAATGGAGAGTATCAGAGTGTGATCAACCAGGGGTTACTGACAAATGGAGAGTATCAGAGTGTGATCAACCAGGGGTTACTGACAAATGGAGAGTATCAGAGTGTGATAGAACATGGTTTACTGACAAATGGAGAGTATCAGAGTGTGATCAACCAGGGGTTACTGACAAATGGAGAGTATCAGAGTGTGATAGAACAGGGGTTACTGACAAATGGAGAGTATCAGAGTGTGATCAACCAGTGGTTACTGACAAGTGGAGAGTATCAGAGTGTGATCAACCAGGGGTTACTGATAAATGGAGAGTATCAGAGTGTGATCAACCATGGGTTACTGACAAATGGAGAGTATCAGAGTGTGATCAACCAGGGGTTACTGACAAATGGAGAGTATCAGAGTGTGATCGACCAGGGGTTACTGACAAATGGAGAGTATCAGAGTGTGATCAACCAGGGGTTACTGACAAGTGGAGAGTATCAGAGTGTGATCAACCATGGGTTACTGACAAATGGAGAGTATCAGAGTGTGATAGAACAGGGTTTACTGACAAATGGAGAGTATCAGAGTGTGATCAACCAGGGGCTACTGATAAATGGAGAGTATCAGAGTGTGATCAACCATGGGTTACTGACAAATGGAGAGTATCAGAGTGTGATAGAACAGGGTTTACTGACAAATGGAGAGTATCAGAGTGTGATCAACCAGGGGTTACTGATAAATGGAGATTATCAGAGTGTGATAGAACAGGATTTACTGACAAATGGAGAGTATCAGAGTGTGATAGAACATGGTTTACTGACAAATGGAGAACATCAGAATGTGATCAACAAGGGGTTACTGACAAATGGAGAGTATCAGAGTGTGATATAACAAGATTTACTGACAAATGGAGAGTATCAGAGTGTGATCAACCAGGGATTACTGACAAATGGAGAGTATCAGAGTGTGATAGAACAGGGTTTACTGACAAATAGAGAGTATCAGAGTGTGATAGAACAGGGTTTACTGACAAATGGAGAATATCAGAGTGTGATCAACCAGGGGTTACTGACAAATGGAGAGTATCAGAGTGTGATATAACAAGGTTTACTGACAAATGGAGAGTATCAGAGTGTGATCAACCAGGGGTTACTGACAAATGGAGAGTATCAGAGTGTGATAGAACAGGGTTTACTGACAAATGGAGAGTATAAGAGTGTGATCGACCAGGGGTTACTGACAAATGGAGAGTATCAGAGTGTGATAGATCAGGGTTTACTGACAAATGGAGAGTATCAGAGTGTGATCGACCAGGGGTTACTGACAAATGGAGAGTATCAGAGTGTGATAGAACAGGGTTTACTGACAAATGGAGAGTATCAGAGTGTGATCAACCAGGGGTTACTGAGAAATGGAGAGTATCAGAGTGTGATATGTGATAGAACAGGGTTTACTGACAAATGGAGAGTATCAGAGTGTGATCGACCAGGGGTTACTGACAAATGGAGAGTATCAGAGTGTGATAGAACAGGAGTTACTGACAAATGGAGAGTATCAGAGTGTGATCAACCAGGGGTTACTGATAAATGGAGAGTATCAGAGTGTGATCAACCAGGAGTTACTGACAAATGGAGAGTATCAGAGTGTGATCGACCAGGGGTTACTGACAAATGGAGAGTATCAGAGTGTGATCGACCAGGGGTTACTGACAAATGGAGAGTATCAGAGTGTGATAGAACAGGGTTTACTGACAAATGGAGAGTATCAGAGTGTGATAGAACAGGGTTTACTGACATGGAGAGTATCAGAGTGTGATCAACCAGTGGTTACTGACAAATGGAGAGTATCAGAGTGTGATAGAACAGGGTTTACTGACAAATGGAGAGTATCAGAGTGTGATCGACCAGGGGTTACTGACAAATGGAGAGTATCAGAGTGTGATAGAACAGGAGTTACTGACAAATGGAGAGTATCAGAGTGTGATCAACCAGGGGTTACTGATAAATGGAGAGTATCAGAGTGTGATAGAACAGGGTTTACTGACAAATGGAGAGTATCAGAGTGTGATCAACCAGGGGTTACTGACAAATGGAGAGTATCAGAGTGTGATCAACCAGGGGTTACTGACAAATGGAGAGTATCAGAGTGTGATAGAACAGGGTTTACTGACAAATGGAGAGTATCAGAGTGTGATAGAACAGGGTTTACTGACAAATGGAGAGTATCAGAGTGTGATAGAACAGGGTTTACTGACAAATGGAGAGTATCAGAGTGTGATAGAACAGGGTTTACTGACAAATGGAGAGTATCAGAGTGTGATCGACCAGGGGTTACTGACAAATGGAGAGTATCAGAGTGTGATAGAACAGGGGTTACTGACAAATGGAGAGTATCAGAGTGTGATCAACCAGGGGTTACTGATAAATGGAGATTATCAGAGTGTGATAGAACAGGGTTTACTAACAAATGGAGAGTATCAGAGTGTGATCAACCAGGGGTTACTGACAAATGGAGAGTATCAGAGTGTGATATGTGATAGAACAGGGTTTACTGACAAATGGAGAGTATCAGATTGTGATCAACCAGGGGTTACTGACAAATGGAGAGTATCAGAGTGTGATAGAACAGGGTTTACTGACAAATGGAGAGTATCAGAGTGTGATCAACCAGGAGTTACTGACAAATGGAGAGTATCAGAGTGTGATAGAACAGGAGTTACTGACAAATGGAGAGTGTCAGAGTGTGATAGAACAGGGTTTACTGACAAATGGAGAGTATCAGAGTGTGATCAACCAGGGGTTACTGACAAATGGAGAGTATCAGAGTGTAATCGACCAGGGGTTACTGACAAATGGAGAGTATCAGAGTGTGATAGAACAGGGTTTACTGACAAATGGAGAGTATCAGAGTATGATCGACCAGGGGTTACTGACAAATGGAGAGTATCAGATTGTGATCAACCAGGGGTTACTGACAAATGGAGAGTATCGGAGTGTGATAGAACAGGGTTTACTGACAAATGGAGAGTATCAGAGTGTGATCAACCAGGGGTTACTGACAAATGGAGAGTATCAGAGTGTGATAGAACAGGGTTTACTGACAAATGGAGAGTATCAGAGTGTGATCGACCAGGGGTTACTGACAAATGGAGAGTATCAGAGTGTGATAGAACAGGGGTTACTGACAAATGGAGAGTATCCGAGTGTGATCAACCAGGGGTTACTGACAAATGGAGAGTATCAGAGTGTGATTAACCAGGGGTTACTGACAAATGGAGAGTATCAGAGTGTGATCAACCAGGGGTTACTGATAAATGGAGAGTATCAGAGTGTGATCAACCATGGGTTACTGACAAATGGAGAGTATCAGAGTGTGATAGAACAGGGGTTACTGACAAATGGAGAGTATCAGAGTGTGATCAACCAGGGTTTACTGACAAATGGAGAGTATCAGAGTGTGATCAACCAGGGGTTACTGACAAATGGAGAGTATCAGAGTGTGATAGAACATGGTTTACTGACAAATGGAGAGTATCAGAGTGTGATCAACCAGGGGTTACTGACAAATGGAGAGTATCAGAGTGTGATCAACCAGGGGTTACTGACAAGTGGAGAGTATCAGAGTGTGATCAACCAGGGGTTACTGATAAATGGAGAGTATCAGAGTGTGATCAACCATGGGTTACTGACAAATGGAGAGTATCAGAGTGTGATAGAACAGGGGTTACTGACAAATGGAGAGTATCAGAGTGTGATCGACCAGGGGTTACTGACAAATGGAGAGTATCAGAGTGTGATCAACCAGGGTTTACTGACAAATGGAGAGTATCAGAGTGTGATAGAACATGGGTTACTGACAAATGGAGAGTATCAGAGTGTGATCGACCAGGGGTTACTGACAAATGGAGAGTATCAGAGTGTGATAGAACAGGGTTTACTGACAAATGGAGAATATCAGAGTGTGATCAACCAGGGGTTACTGACAAATGGAGAGTATCAGAGTGTGATATAACAAGGTTTACTGACAAATGGAGAGTATCACAGTGTGATCAACCAGGGGTTACTGACAAATGGAGAGTATCAGAGTGTGATAGAACAGGGCTTACAGACAAATGGAGAGTATCAGAGTGTGATCAACCAGGGGTTACTGACAAATGGAGAGTATCATAGTGTGATAGAACAGGGTTTACTGACAAATGGAGAGTATCAGAGTGTGATCAACCAGGGGTTACTGACAAATGGAGAGTATCAGATTGTGATCAACCAGGGGTTACTGACAAATGGAGAGTATCAGAGTGTGATAGAACAGGGTTTACTGACAAATGGAGAGTATCAGAGTGTGATAGAACAGGGTTTACTGACAAATGGCGAGTATCAGAGTGTGATAGAACAGGGTTTACTGACAAATGGAGAGTATCAGAGTATGATCGACCAGGGGTTACTGACAAATGGAGAGTATCATAGTGTGATAGAACAGGGTTTACTGACAAATGGAGAGTATCAGAGTGTGATAGAACAGGGTTTACTGACAAATGGAGAGTATCAGAGTGTGATAGAACAGGGTTTACTGACAAATGGAGAGTATCAGAGTGTGATAGAACAGGGTTTACTGACAAATGGAGAGTATCAGAGTGTGATCGACCAGGGGTTACTGACAAATGGAGAGTATCAGAGTGTGATAGAACAGGGGTTACTGACAAATGGAGAGTATCAGAGTGTGATCAACCAGGGGTTACTGATAAATGGAGATTATCAGAGTGTGATAGAACAGGGTTTACTAACAAATGGAGAGTATCAGAGTGTGATCAACCAGGGGTTACTGACAAATGGAGAGTATCAGAGTGTGATATGTGATAGAACAGGGTTTACTGACAAATGGAGAGTATCAGATTGTGATCAACCAGGGGTTACTGACAAATGGAGAGTATCAGAGTGTGATAGAACAGGGTTTACTGACACATGGAGAGTATCAGAGTGTGATCAACCAGGAGTTACTGACAAATGGAGAGTATCAGAGTGTGATAGAACAGGAGTTACTGACAAATGGAGAGTGTCAGAGTGTGATAGAACAGGGTTTACTGACAAATGGAGAGTATCAGAGTGTGATCAACCAGGGGTTACTGACAAATGGAGAGTATCAGAGTGTAATCGACCAGGGGTTACTGACAAATGGAGAGTATCAGAGTGTGATAGAACAGGGTTTACTGACAAATGGAGAGTATCAGAGTGTGATCAACCAGGGGTTACTGACAAATGGAGAGTATCAGAGTGTGATAGAACAGGGTTTACTGACAAATGGAGAGTATCAGAGTGTGATCGACCAGGGGTTACTGACAAATGGAGAGTATCAGAGTGTGATAGAACAGGGGTTACTGACAAATGGAGAGTATCCGAGTGTGATCAACCAGGGGTTACTGACAAATGGAGAGTATCAGAGTGTGATTAACCAGGGGTTACTGACAAGTGGAGAGTATCAGAGTGTGATCAACCAGGGGTTACTGATAAATGGAGAGTATCAGAGTGTGATCAACCATGGGTTACTGACAAATGGAGAGTATCAGAGTGTGATAGAACAGGGGTTACTGACAAATGGAGAGTATCAGAGTGTGATCAACCAGGGTTTACTGACAAATGGAGAGTATCAGAGTGTGATCAACCAGGGGTTACTGACAAATGGAGAGTATCAGAGTGTGATCAACCAGGGGTTACTGACAAATGGAGAGTATCAGAGTGTGATAGAACATGGTTTACTGACAAATGGAGAGTATCAGAGTGTGATCAACCAGGGGTAACTGATAAATGGAGAGTATCAGAGTGTGATAGAACAGGGGTTACTGACAAATGGAGAGTATCAGAGTGTGATCGACCAGGGGTTACTGACAAATGGAGAGTATCAGAGTGTGATCAACCAGGGTTTACTGACAAATGGAGAGTATCAGAGTGTGATAGAACATGGGTTACTGACAAATGGAGAGTATCAGAGTGTGATCGACCAGGGGTTACTGACAAATGGAGAGTATCAGAGTGTGATAGAACAGGGTTTACTGACAAATGGAGAATATCAGAGTGTGATCAACCAGGGGTTACTGACAAATGGAGAGTATCAGAGTGTGATATAACAAGGTTTACTGACAAATGGAGAGTATCAGAGTGTGATCAACCAGGGGTTACTGACAAATGGAGAGTATCAGAGTGTGATAGAACAGGGTTTACTGACAAATGGAGAGTATCAGAGTGTGATCAACCAGGGGTTACTGACAAATGGAGAGTATCAGATTGTGATCAACCAGGGGTTACTGACAAATGGAGAGTATCAGAGTGTGATAGAACAGGGTTTACTGACAAATGGAGAGTATCAGAGTGTGATAGAACAGGGTTTACTGACAAATGGCGAGTATCAGAGTGTGATAGAACAGGGTTTACTGACAAATGGAGAGTATCGGAGTGTGATCGACCAGGGGTTACTGACAAATGGAGAGTATCAGAGTGTGATAGAACAGGGATTACTGACAAATGGAGAGTATCAGAGTGTGATAGAACAGGGTTTACTGACAAATGGAGAGTATCAGAGTGTGATAGAACAGGGTTTACTGACAAATGGAGAGTATCAGAGTGTGATAGAACAGGGTTTACTGACAAATGGAGAGTATCAGAGTGTGATCGACCAGGGGTTACTGACAAATGGAGAGTATCAGAGTGTGATAGAACAGGGGTTACTGACAAATGGAGAGTATCAGAGTGTGATCAACCAGGGGTTACTGATAAATGGAGATTATCAGAGTGTGATAGAACAGGGTTTACTAACAAATGGAGAGTATCAGAGTGTGATCAACCAGGGGTTACTGACAAATGGAGAGTATCAGAGTGTGATATGTGATAGAACAGGGTTTACCGACAAATGGAGAGTATCAGATTGTGATCAACCAGGGGTTACTGACAAATGGAGAGTATCAGAGTGTGATAGAACAGGGTTTACTGACAAATGGAGAGTATCAGAGTGTGATCAACCAGGAGTTACTGACAAATGGAGAGTATCAGAGTGTGATAGAACAGGAGTTACTGACAAATGGAGAGTGTCAGAGTGTGATAGAACAGGGTTTACTGACAAATGGAGAGTATCAGAGTGTGATCAACCAGGGGTTACTGACAAATGGAGAGTATCAGAGTGTAATCGATCAGGGGTTACTGACAAATGGAGAGTATCAGAGTGTGATAGAACAGGGTTTACTGACAAATGGAGAGTATCAGAGTGTGATAGAACAGGGTTTACTGACAAATGGAGAGAATCAGAGTATGATCGACCAGGGGTTACTGACAAATGGAGAGTATCAGAGTGTGATAGAACAGGGTTTACTGACAAATGGAGAGTATCGGAGTGTGATCAACCAGGGGTTACTGACAAATGGAGAGTATCAGAGTGTGATCAACCAGGGGTTACTGACAAATGGAGAGTATCAGAGTGTGATCAACCAGGGGTTACTGACAAGTGGAGAGTATCAGAGTGTGATCAACCAGGGGCTACTGATAAATGGAGAGTATCAGAGTGTGATCAACCATGGGTTACTGACAAATGGAGAGTATCAGAGTGTGATAGAACAGGGGTTACTGACAAATGGAGAGTATCAGAGTGTGATCAACCAGGGTTTACTGACAAATGGAGAGTATCAGAGTGTGATAGAACAGGGATTACTGACAAATGGAGAGTATCAGAGTGTGATCAACCAGGGTTTACTGACAAATGGAGAGTATCAGAGTGTGATCAACCAGGGGTTACTGACAAATGGAGAGTATCAGAGTGTGATCAACCAGGGGTTACTGACAAATGGAGAGTATCAGAGTGTGATAGAACATGGTTTACTGACAAATGGAGAGTATCAGAGTGTGATCAACCAGGGGTTACTGACAAATGGAGAGTATCAGAGTGTGATAGAACAGGGTTGACTGACAAATGGAGAGTATCAGAGTGTGATCAACCAGGGGTTACTGACAAGTGGAGAGTATCAGAGTGTGATCAACCAGGGGTTACTGATAAATGGAGAGTATCAGAGTGTGATCAACCATGGGTTACTGACAAATGGAGAGTATCAGAGTGTGATAGAACAGGGGTTACTGACAAATGGAGAGTATCAGAGTGTGATCGACCAGGGGTTACTGACAAATGGAGAGTATCAGAGTGTGATCAACCAGGGTTTACTGACAAATGGAGAGTATCAGAGTGTGATAGAACATGGGTTACTGACAAATGGAGAGTATCAGAGTGTGATCAACCAGGGGTTACTGACAAATGGAGAGTATCAGAGTGTAATTGACCAGGGGTTACTGACAAATGGAGAGTATCAGAGTGTGATAGAACAGGGTTTACTGACAAATGGAGAGTATCAGAGTGTGATAGAACAGGGTTTACTGACAAATGGAGAGAATCAGAGTATGATCGACCAGGGGTTACTGACAAATGGAGAGTATCAGAGTGTGATAGAACAGGGTTTACTGACAAATGGAGAGTATCGGAGTGTGATCGACCAGGGGTTACTGACAAATGGAGAGTATCAGAGTGTGATAGAACAAGGGTTACTGACAAATGGAGAGTATCAGAGTGTGATCAACCAGGGGTTACTGACAAATGGAGAGTATCAGAGTGTAATTGACCAGGGGTTACTGACAAATGGAGAGTATCAGAGTGTGATAGAACAGGGTTTACTGACAAATGGAGAGTATCAGAGTGTGATAGAACAGGGTTTACTGACAAATGGAGAGAATCAGAGTATGATCGACCAGGGGTTACTGACAAATGGAGAGTATCAGAGTGTGATAGAACAGGGTTTACTGACAAATGGAGAGTATCGGAGTGTGATCGACCAGGGGTTACTGACAAATGGAGAGTATCAGAGTGTGATAGAACAAGGGTTACTGACAAATGGAGAGTATCAGAGTGTGATCAACCAGGGGTTACTGACAAATGGAGAGTATCAGAGTGTGATCAACCAGGGGTTACTGACAAATGGAGAGTATCAGAGTGTGATCAACCAGGGGCTACTGATAAATGGAGAGTATCAGAGTGTGATCAACCATGGGTTACTGACAAATGGAGAGTATCAGAGTGTGATAGAACAGGGGTTACTGACAAATGGAGAGTATCAGAGTGTGATCAACCAGGGTTTACTGACAAATGGAGAGTATCAGAGTGTGATAGAACAGGGGTTACTGACAAATGGAGAGTATCAGAGTGTGATCAACCAGGGTTTACTGACAAATGGAGAGTATCAGAGTGTGATCAACCAGGGGTTACTGACAAATGGAGAGTATCAGAGTGTGATCAACCAGGGGTTACTGACAAATGGAGAGTATCAGAGTGTGATAGAATATGGTTTACTGACAAATGGAGAGTATTAGAGTGTGATCAACCAGGGGTTACTGACAAATGGAGAGTATCAGAGTGTGATAGAACAGGGTTTACTGACAAATGGAGAGTATCAGAGTGTGATCAACCAGGGGTTACTGACAAGTGGAGAGTATCAGAGTGTGATCAACCAGGAGTTACTGACAAATGGAGAGTATCAGAGTGTGATCAACCATGGGTTACTGACAAATGGAGAGTATCAGAGTGTGATAGAACAGGGGTTACTGACAAATGGAGAGTATCAGAGTGTGATCGACCAGGGGTTACTGACAAATGGAGAGTATCAGAGTGTGATCAACCAGGGTTTACTGACAAATGGAGAGTATCAGAGTGTGATAGAACATGGGTTACTGACAAATGGAGAGTATCAGAGTGTGATCAACCAGGGGTTACTGACAAATGGAGAGTATCAGAGTGTGATAGAACAGGGTTTACTGACAAATGGAGAGTATCAGAGTGTGATCAACCAGGGGTTACTGACAAATGGAGAGTATCAGAGTGTGATAGAACAGGGTTTACTGTCAAATGGAGAGTATCAGAGTATGATCGACCAGGGGTTACTGACAAATGGAGAGTATCAGAGTGTGATCAACCAGGGGTTACTGACAAATGGAGAGTATCAGAGTGTGATAGAACAGGGTTTACTGACAAATGGAGAGTATCAGATTGTGATCAACCAGGGGTTACTGACAAATGGAGAGTATCAGAGTGTGATCAACCAGGGGTTACTGACAAATGGAGAGTATCAGAGTGTGATAGAACAAGGGTTACTGACAAATGGAGAGTATCAGTGTGTGATCGACCAGGAGTTACTGACAAATGGAGAGTATCAGAGTGTGATCGAACAGGGTTTACTGACAAATGGAGAGTATCAGAGTGTGATCAACCATGGGTTACTGACAAATGGAGAGTATCAGAGTGTGATAGAACAGGGTTTACTGACAAATGGAGAGTATCAGAGTGTGATAGAACAGGGTTTACTGACAAATGGAGAGTATCAGAGTGTGATAGAACAGGGTTTACTGACAAATGGAGAGTATCAGAGTGTGATCAACCAGGGGTTACTGACAAATGGAGAGTATCAGAGTGTGATCAACCAGGGGTTACTGACAAATGGAGAGTATCAGAGTGTGATAGAACAGGGTTTACTGACAAATGGAGAGTATCAGATTGTGATCAACCAGGGGTTACTGACAAATGGAGAGTATCAGAGTGTGATCAACCAGGGGTTACTGACAAATGGAGAGTATCAGAGTGTGATAGAACAAGGGTTACTGACAAATGGAGAGTATCAGTGTGTGATCGACCAGGGGTTACTGACAAATGGAGAGTATCAGAGTGTGATAGAACAGGGGTTACTGACAAATGGAGAGTGTCAGAGTGTGATCAACCAGGGGTTACTGACAAATGGAGAGTATCAGAGTGTGATAGAACAGGGTTTACTGACAAATGGAGAGTATCAGAGTGTGATCAACCAGTGGTTACTGACAAATGGAGAGTATCAGAGTGTGATAGAACAGGGTTTACTGACAAAGGGAGAGTATCAGATTGTGATCAACCAGGGCTTACTGACAAATGGAGAGTATCAGAGTGTGATCAACCAGGGGTTACTGACAAATGGAGAGTATCAGAGTGTGATAGAACAGGGTTTACTGACAAATGGAGAGTATCAGAGTGTGATCGACCAGGGGTTACTGACAAATGGAGAGTATCAGAGTGTGATAGAACAGGGTTTACTGACAAATGGAGAGTATCAGAGTGTGATCGACCAGGGGTTACTGACAAATGGAGAGTATCAGAGTGTGATAGAACAGGGTTTACTGACAAGTGGAGAGTATCAGAGTGTGATAGAACAGGGTTTACTGACAAATGGAGAGAATCAGAGTATGATAGAACAGGGTTTACTGACAAATGGAGAGTATCAGAGTGTGATCGACCAGGGGTTACTGACAAATGGAGAGTATCAGAGTGTGATAGAACAGGGGTTACTGACAAATGGAGAGTATCAGAGTGTGATAGAACAAGGGTTACTGACAAATGGAGAGTATCAGAGTGTGATCAACCAGGGGTTACTGACAAATGGAGAGTATCAGAGTGTGATCAACCAGGGGTTACTGACAAATGGAGAGTATCAGAGTGTGATCAACCAGGGGTTACTGACAAGTGGAGAGTATCAGAGTGTGATCAACCAGGGGCTACTGATAAATGGAGAGTATCAGAGTGTGATCAACCATGGGTTACTGACAAATGGAGAGTATCAGAGTGTGATAGAACAGGGGTTACTGACAAATGGAGAGTATCAGAGTGTGATCAACCAGGGTTTACTGACAAATGGAGAGTATCAGAGTGTGATAGAACAGGGGTTACTGACAAATGGAGAGTATCAGAGTGTGATCAACCAGGGGTTACTGACAAATGGAGAGTATCAGAGTGTGATCAACCAGGGGTTACTGACAAATGGAGAGTATCAGAGTGTGATAGAACATGGTTTACTGACAAATGGAGAGTATCAGAGTGTGATCAACCAGGGGTTACTGACAAATGGAGAGTATCAGAGTGTGATAGAACAGGGTTTACTGACAAATGGAGAGTATCAGAGTGTGATCAACCAGGGGTTACTGACAAGTGGAGAGTATCAGAGTGTGATCAACCAGGGGTTACTGATAAATGGAGAGTATCAGAGTGTGATCAACCATGGGTTACTGACAAATGGAGAGTATCAGAGTGTGATCAACCAGGGGTTACTGACAAATGGAGAGTATCAGAGTGTGATCGACCAGGGGTTACTGACAAATGGAGAGTATCAGAGTGTGATCAACCAGGGGTTACTGACAAGTGGAGAGTATCAGAGTGTGATGAACCATGGGTTACTGACAAATGGAGAGTATCAGAGTGTGATAGAACAGGGTTTACTGACAAATGGAGAGTATCAGAGTGTGATCAACCAGGGGCTACTGATAAATGGAGAGTATCAGAGTGTGATCAACCATGGGTTACTGACAAATGGAGAGTATCAGAGTGTGATAGAACAGGGTTTACTGACAAATGGAGAGTATCAGAGTGTGATCAACCAGGGGTTACTGATAAATGGAGATTATCAGAGTGTGATAGAACAGGATTTACTGACAAATGGAGAGTATCAGAGTGTGATAGAACATGGTTTACTGACAAATGGAGAACATCAGAATGTGATCAACAAGGGGTTACTGACAAATGGAGAGTATCAGAGTGTGATATAACAAGATTTACTGACAAATGGAGAGTATCAGAGTGTGATCAACCAGGGATTACTGACAAATGGAGAGTATCAGAGTGTGATAGAACAGGGTTTACTGACAAATAGAGAGTATCAGAGTGTGATAGAACAGGGTTTACTGACAAATGGAGAATATCAGAGTGTGATCAACCAGGGTTTACTGACAAATGGAGAGTATCAGAGTGTGATATAACAAGGTTTACTGACAAATGGAGAGTATCAGAGTGTGATCAACCAGGGGTTACTGACAAATGGAGAGTATCAGAGTGTGATAGAACAGGGTTTACTGACAAATGGAGAGTATAAGAGTGTGATCGACCAGGGGTTACTGACAAATGGAGAGTATCAGAGTGTGATAGATCAGGGTTTACTGACAAATGGAGAGTATCAGAGTGTGATCGACCAGGGGTTACTGACAAATGGAGAGTATCAGAGTGTGATAGAACAGGGTTTACTGACAAATGGAGAGTATCAGAGTGTGATCAACCAGGGGTTACTGAGAAATGGAGAGTATCAGAGTGTGATATGTGATAGAACAGGGTTTACTGACAAATGGAGAGTATCAGAGTGTGATCGACCAGGGGTTACTGACAAATGGAGAGTATCAGAGTGTGATAGAACAGGAGTTACTGACAAATGGAGAGTATCAGAGTGTGATCAACCAGGGGTTACTGATAAATGGAGAGTATCAGAGTGTGATCAACCAGGAGTTACTGACAAATGGAGAGTATCAGAGTGTGATCGACCAGGGGTTACTGACAAATGGAGAGTATCAGAGTGTGATCGACCAGGGGTTACTGACAAATGGAGAGTATCAGAGTGTGATAGAACAGGGTTTACTGACAAATGGAGAGTATCAGAGTGTGATAGAACAGGGTTTACTGACATGGAGAGTATCAGAGTGTGATCAACCAGTGGTTACTGACAAATGGAGAGTATCAGAGTGTGATAGAACAGGGTTTACTGACAAATGGAGAGTATCAGAGTGTGATCGACCAGGGGTTACTGACAAATGGAGAGTATCAGAGTGTGATAGAACAGGAGTTACTGACAAATGGAGAGTATCAGAGTGTGATCAACCAGGGGTTACTGATAAATGGAGAGTATCAGAGTGTGATAGAACAGGGTTTACTGACAAATGGAGAGTATCAGAGTGTGATCAACCAGGGGTTACTGACAAATGGAGAGTATCAGAGTGTGATCAACCAGGGGTTACTGACAAATGGAGAGTATCAGAGTGTGATAGAACAGGGTTTACTGACAAATGGAGAGTATCAGAGTGTGATAGAACAGGGTTTACTGACAAATGGAGAGTATCAGAGTGTGATAGAACAGGGTTTACTGACAAATGGAGAGTATCAGAGTGTGATAGAACAGGGTTTACTGACAAATGGAGAGTATCAGAGTGTGATCGACCAGGGGTTACTGACAAATGGAGAGTATCAGAGTGTGATAGAACAGGGGTTACTGACAAATGGAGAGTATCAGAGTGTGATCAACCAGGGGTTACTGATAAATGGAGATTATCAGAGTGTGATAGAACAGGGTTTACTAACAAATGGAGAGTATCAGAGTGTGATCAACCAGGGGTTACTGACAAATGGAGAGTATCAGAGTGTGATATGTGATAGAACAGGGTTTACTGACAAATGGAGAGTATCAGATTGTGATCAACCAGGGGTTACTGACAAATGGAGAGTATCAGAGTGTGATAGAACAGGGTTTACTGACAAATGGAGAGTATCAGAGTGTGATCAACCAGGAGTTACTGACAAATGGAGAGTATCAGAGTGTGATAGAACAGGAGTTACTGACAAATGGAGAGTGTCAGAGTGTGATAGAACAGGGTTTACTGACAAATGGAGAGTATCAGAGTGTGATCAACCAGGGGTTACTGACAAATGGAGAGTATCAGAGTGTAATCGACCAGGGGTTACTGACAAATGGAGAGTATCAGAGTGTGATAGAACAGGGTTTACTGACAAATGGAGAGTATCAGAGTATGATCGACCAGGGGTTACTGACAAATGGAGAGTATCAGATTGTGATCAACCAGGGGTTACTGACAAATGGAGAGTATCGGAGTGTGATAGAACAGGGTTTACTGACAAATGGAGAGTATCAGAGTGTGATCAACCAGGGGTTACTGACAAATGGAGAGTATCAGAGTGTGATAGAACAGGGTTTACTGACAAATGGAGAGTATCAGAGTGTGATCGACCAGGGGTTACTGACAAATGGAGAGTATCAGAGTGTGATAGAACAGGGGTTACTGACAAATGGAGAGTATCCGAGTGTGATCAACCAGGGGTTACTGACAAATGGAGAGTATCAGAGTGTGATTAACCAGGGGTTACTGACAAATGGAGAGTATCAGAGTGTGATCAACCAGGGGTTACTGATAAATGGAGAGTATCAGAGTGTGATCAACCATGGGTTACTGACAAATGGAGAGTATCAGAGTGTGATAGAACAGGGGTTACTGACAAATGGAGAGTATCAGAGTGTGATCAACCAGGGTTTACTGACAAATGGAGAGTATCAGAGTGTGATCAACCAGGGGTTACTGACAAATGGAGAGTATCAGAGTGTGATAGAACATGGTTTACTGACAAATGGAGAGTATCAGAGTGTGATCAACCAGGGGTTACTGACAAATGGAGAGTATCAGAGTGTGATCAACCAGGGGTTACTGACAAGTGGAGAGTATCAGAGTGTGATCAACCAGGGGTTACTGATAAATGGAGAGTATCAGAGTGTGATCAACCATGGGTTACTGACAAATGGAGAGTATCAGAGTGTGATAGAACAGGGGTTACTGACAAATGGAGAGTATCAGAGTGTGATCGACCAGGGGTTACTGACAAATGGAGAGTATCAGAGTGTGATCAACCAGGGTTTACTGACAAATGGAGAGTATCAGAGTGTGATAGAACATGGGTTACTGACAAATGGAGAGTATCAGAGTGTGATCGACCAGGGGTTACTGACAAATGGAGAGTATCAGAGTGTGATAGAACAGGGTTTACTGACAAATGGAGAATATCAGAGTGTGATCAACCAGGGGTTACTGACAAATGGAGAGTATCAGAGTGTGATATAACAAGGTTTACTGACAAATGGAGAGTATCACAGTGTGATCAACCAGGGGTTACTGACAAATGGAGAGTATCAGAGTGTGATAGAACAGGGCTTACAGACAAATGGAGAGTATCAGAGTGTGATCAACCAGGGGTTACTGACAAATGGAGAGTATCATAGTGTGATAGAACAGGGTTTACTGACAAATGGAGAGTATCAGAGTGTGATCAACCAGGGGTTACTGACAAATGGAGAGTATCAGATTGTGATCAACCAGGGGTTACTGACAAATGGAGAGTATCAGAGTGTGATAGAACAGGGTTTACTGACAAATGGAGAGTATCAGAGTGTGATAGAACAGGGTTTACTGACAAATGGCGAGTATCAGAGTGTGATAGAACAGGGTTTACTGACAAATGGAGAGTATCAGAGTATGATCGACCAGGGGTTACTGACAAATGGAGAGTATCATAGTGTGATAGAACAGGGTTTACTGACAAATGGAGAGTATCAGAGTGTGATAGAACAGGGTTTACTGACAAATGGAGAGTATCAGAGTGTGATAGAACAGGGTTTACTGACAAATGGAGAGTATCAGAGTGTGATAGAACAGGGTTTACTGACAAATGGAGAGTATCAGAGTGTGATCGACCAGGGGTTACTGACAAATGGAGAGTATCAGAGTGTGATAGAACAGGGGTTACTGACAAATGGAGAGTATCAGAGTGTGATCAACCAGGGGTTACTGATAAATGGAGATTATCAGAGTGTGATAGAACAGGGTTTACTAACAAATGGAGAGTATCAGAGTGTGATCAACCAGGGGTTACTGACAAATGGAGAGTATCAGAGTGTGATATGTGATAGAACAGGGTTTACTGACAAATGGAGAGTATCAGATTGTGATCAACCAGGGGTTACTGACAAATGGAGAGTATCAGAGTGTGATAGAACAGGGTTTACTGACACATGGAGAGTATCAGAGTGTGATCAACCAGGAGTTACTGACAAATGGAGAGTATCAGAGTGTGATAGAACAGGAGTTACTGACAAATGGAGAGTGTCAGAGTGTGATAGAACAGGGTTTACTGACAAATGGAGAGTATCAGAGTGTGATCAACCAGGGGTTACTGACAAATGGAGAGTATCAGAGTGTAATCGACCAGGGGTTACTGACAAATGGAGAGTATCAGAGTGTGATAGAACAGGGTTTACTGACAAATGGAGAGTATCAGAGTGTGATCAACCAGGGGTTACTGACAAATGGAGAGTATCAGAGTGTGATAGAACAGGGTTTACTGACAAATGGAGAGTATCAGAGTGTGATCGACCAGGGGTTACTGACAAATGGAGAGTATCAGAGTGTGATAGAACAGGGGTTACTGACAAATGGAGAGTATCCGAGTGTGATCAACCAGGGGTTACTGACAAATGGAGAGTATCAGAGTGTGATTAACCAGGGGTTACTGACAAGTGGAGAGTATCAGAGTGTGATCAACCAGGGGTTACTGATAAATGGAGAGTATCAGAGTGTGATCAACCATGGGTTACTGACAAATGGAGAGTATCAGAGTGTGATAGAACAGGGGTTACTGACAAATGGAGAGTATCAGAGTGTGATCAACCAGGGTTTACTGACAAATGGAGAGTATCAGAGTGTGATCAACCAGGGGTTACTGACAAATGGAGAGTATCAGAGTGTGATCAACCAGGGGTTACTGACAAATGGAGAGTATCAGAGTGTGATAGAACATGGTTTACTGACAAATGGAGAGTATCAGAGTGTGATCAACCAGGGGTAACTGATAAATGGAGAGTATCAGAGTGTGATAGAACAGGGGTTACTGACAAATGGAGAGTATCAGAGTGTGATCGACCAGGGGTTACTGACAAATGGAGAGTATCAGAGTGTGATCAACCAGGGTTTACTGACAAATGGAGAGTATCAGAGTGTGATAGAACATGGGTTACTGACAAATGGAGAGTATCAGAGTGTGATCGACCAGGGGTTACTGACAAATGGAGAGTATCAGAGTGTGATAGAACAGGGTTTACTGACAAATGGAGAATATCAGAGTGTGATCAACCAGGGGTTACTGACAAATGGAGAGTATCAGAGTGTGATATAACAAGGTTTACTGACAAATGGAGAGTATCAGAGTGTGATCAACCAGGGGTTACTGACAAATGGAGAGTATCAGAGTGTGATAGAACAGGGTTTACTGACAAATGGAGAGTATCAGAGTGTGATCAACCAGGGGTTACTGACAAATGGAGAGTATCAGATTGTGATCAACCAGGGGTTACTGACAAATGGAGAGTATCAGAGTGTGATAGAACAGGGTTTACTGACAAATGGAGAGTATCAGAGTGTGATAGAACAGGGTTTACTGACAAATGGCGAGTATCAGAGTGTGATAGAACAGGGTTTACTGACAAATGGAGAGTATCGGAGTGTGATCGACCAGGGGTTACTGACAAATGGAGAGTATCAGAGTGTGATAGAACAGGGATTACTGACAAATGGAGAGTATCAGAGTGTGATAGAACAGGGTTTACTGACAAATGGAGAGTATCAGAGTGTGATAGAACAGGGTTTACTGACAAATGGAGAGTATCAGAGTGTGATAGAACAGGGTTTACTGACAAATGGAGAGTATCAGAGTGTGATCGACCAGGGGTTACTGACAAATGGAGAGTATCAGAGTGTGATAGAACAGGGGTTACTGACAAATGGAGAGTATCAGAGTGTGATCAACCAGGGGTTACTGATAAATGGAGATTATCAGAGTGTGATAGAACAGGGTTTACTAACAAATGGAGAGTATCAGAGTGTGATCAACCAGGGGTTACTGACAAATGGAGAGTATCAGAGTGTGATATGTGATAGAACAGGGTTTACCGACAAATGGAGAGTATCAGATTGTGATCAACCAGGGGTTACTGACAAATGGAGAGTATCAGAGTGTGATAGAACAGGGTTTACTGACAAATGGAGAGTATCAGAGTGTGATCAACCAGGAGTTACTGACAAATGGAGAGTATCAGAGTGTGATAGAACAGGAGTTACTGACAAATGGAGAGTGTCAGAGTGTGATAGAACAGGGTTTACTGACAAATGGAGAGTATCAGAGTGTGATCAACCAGGGGTTACTGACAAATGGAGAGTATCAGAGTGTAATCGATCAGGGGTTACTGACAAATGGAGAGTATCAGAGTGTGATAGAACAGGGTTTACTGACAAATGGAGAGTATCAGAGTGTGATAGAACAGGGTTTACTGACAAATGGAGAGAATCAGAGTATGATCGACCAGGGGTTACTGACAAATGGAGAGTATCAGAGTGTGATAGAACAGGGTTTACTGACAAATGGAGAGTATCGGAGTGTGATCAACCAGGGGTTACTGACAAATGGAGAGTATCAGAGTGTGATCAACCAGGGGTTACTGACAAATGGAGAGTATCAGAGTGTGATCAACCAGGGGTTACTGACAAGTGGAGAGTATCAGAGTGTGATCAACCAGGGGCTACTGATAAATGGAGAGTATCAGAGTGTGATCAACCATGGGTTACTGACAAATGGAGAGTATCAGAGTGTGATAGAACAGGGGTTACTGACAAATGGAGAGTATCAGAGTGTGATCAACCAGGGTTTACTGACAAATGGAGAGTATCAGAGTGTGATAGAACAGGGATTACTGACAAATGGAGAGTATCAGAGTGTGATCAACCAGGGTTTACTGACAAATGGAGAGTATCAGAGTGTGATCAACCAGGGGTTACTGACAAATGGAGAGTATCAGAGTGTGATCAACCAGGGGTTACTGACAAATGGAGAGTATCAGAGTGTGATAGAACATGGTTTACTGACAAATGGAGAGTATCAGAGTGTGATCAACCAGGGGTTACTGACAAATGGAGAGTATCAGAGTGTGATAGAACAGGGTTGACTGACAAATGGAGAGTATCAGAGTGTGATCAACCAGGGGTTACTGACAAGTGGAGAGTATCAGAGTGTGATCAACCAGGGGTTACTGATAAATGGAGAGTATCAGAGTGTGATCAACCATGGGTTACTGACAAATGGAGAGTATCAGAGTGTGATAGAACAGGGGTTACTGACAAATGGAGAGTATCAGAGTGTGATCGACCAGGGGTTACTGACAAATGGAGAGTATCAGAGTGTGATCAACCAGGGTTTACTGACAAATGGAGAGTATCAGAGTGTGATAGAACATGGGTTACTGACAAATGGAGAGTATCAGAGTGTGATCAACCAGGGGTTACTGACAAATGGAGAGTATCAGAGTGTAATTGACCAGGGGTTACTGACAAATGGAGAGTATCAGAGTGTGATAGAACAGGGTTTACTGACAAATGGAGAGTATCAGAGTGTGATAGAACAGGGTTTACTGACAAATGGAGAGAATCAGAGTATGATCGACCAGGGGTTACTGACAAATGGAGAGTATCAGAGTGTGATAGAACAGGGTTTACTGACAAATGGAGAGTATCGGAGTGTGATCGACCAGGGGTTACTGACAAATGGAGAGTATCAGAGTGTGATAGAACAAGGGTTACTGACAAATGGAGAGTATCAGAGTGTGATCAACCAGGGGTTACTGACAAATGGAGAGTATCAGAGTGTGATCAACCAGGGGTTACTGACAAATGGAGAGTATCAGAGTGTGATCAACCAGGGGTTACTGACAAGTGGAGAGTATCAGAGTGTGATCAACCAGGGGCTACTGATAAATGGAGAGTATCAGAGTGTGATCAACCATGGGTTACTGACAAATGGAGAGTATCAGAGTGTGATAGAACAGGGGTTACTGACAAATGGAGAGTATCAGAGTGTGATCAACCAGGGTTTACTGACAAATGGAGAGTATCAGAGTGTGATAGAACAGGGGTTACTGACAAATGGAGAGTATCAGAGTGTGATCAACCAGGGTTTACTGACAAATGGAGAGTATCAGAGTGTGATCAACCAGGGGTTACTGACAAATGGAGAGTATCAGAGTGTGATCAACCAGGGGTTACTGACAAATGGAGAGTATCAGAGTGTGATAGAATATGGTTTACTGACAAATGGAGAGTATTAGAGTGTGATCAACCAGGGGTTACTGACAAATGGAGAGTATCAGAGTGTGATAGAACAGGGTTTACTGACAAATGGAGAGTATCAGAGTGTGATCAACCAGGGGTTACTGACAAGTGGAGAGTATCAGAGTGTGATCAACCAGGAGTTACTGACAAATGGAGAGTATCAGAGTGTGATCAACCATGGGTTACTGACAAATGGAGAGTATCAGAGTGTGATAGAACAGGGGTTACTGACAAATGGAGAGTATCAGAGTGTGATCGACCAGGGGTTACTGACAAATGGAGAGTATCAGAGTGTGATCAACCAGGGTTTACTGACAAATGGAGAGTATCAGAGTGTGATAGAACATGGGTTACTGACAAATGGAGAGTATCAGAGTGTGATCAACCAGGGGTTACTGACAAATGGAGAGTATCAGAGTGTGATAGAACAGGGTTTACTGACAAATGGAGAGTATCAGAGTGTGATCAACCAGGGGTTACTGACAAATGGAGAGTATCAGAGTGTGATAGAACAGGGTTTACTGACAAATGGAGAGTATCAGAGTATGATCGACCAGGGGTTACTGACAAATGGAGAGTATCAGAGTGTGATCAACCAGGGGTTACTGACAAATGGAGAGTATCAGAGTGTGATCGACCAGGGGTTACTGACAAATGGAGAGTATCAGAGTGTGATCGAACAGGGTTTACTGACAAATGGAGAGTATCAGAGTGTGATAGAACAGGGTTTACTGACAAATGGAGAGTATCAGAGTGTGATAGAACAGGGTTTACTGACAAATGGAGAGTATCAGAGTGTGATAGAACAGGGTTTACTGACAAATGGAGAGTATCAGAGTGTGATAGAACAGGGTTTACTGACAAATGGAGAGTATCAGAGTGTGATCAACCAGGGGTTACTGACAAATGGAGAGTATCAGAGTGTGATCAACCAGGGGTTACTGACAAATGGAGAGTATCAGAGTGTGATAGAACAGGGTTTACTGACAAATGGAGAGTATCAGATTGTGATCAACCAGGGGTTACTGACAAATGGAGAGTATCAGAGTGTGATCAACCAGGGGTTACTGACAAATGGAGAGTATCAGAGTGTGATAGAACAAGGGTTACTGACAAATGGAGAGTATCAGTGTGTGATCGACCAGGGGTTACTGACAAATGGAGAGTATCAGAGTGTGATAGAACAGGGGTTACTGACAAATGGAGAGTGTCAGAGTGTGATCAACCAGGGGTTACTGACAAATGGAGAGTATCAGAGTGTGATAGAACAGGGTTTACTGACAAATGGAGAGTATCAGAGTGTGATCAACCAGTGGTTACTGACAAATGGAGAGTATCAGAGTGTGATAGAACAGGGTTTACTGACAAAGGGAGAGTATCAGATTGTGATCAACCAGGGGTTACTGACAAATGGAGAGTATCAGAGTGTGATCAACCAGGGGTTACTGACAAATGGAGAGTATCAGAGTGTGATAGAACAGGGTTTACTGACAAATGGAGAGTATCAGAGTGTGATCGACCAGGGGTTACTGACAAATGGAGAGTATCAGAGTGTGATAGAACAGGGTTTACTGACAAATGGAGAGTATCAGAGTGTGATCGACCAGGGGTTACTGACAAATGGAGAGTATCAGAGTGTGATAGAACAGGGTTTACTGACAAGTGGAGAGTATCAGAGTGTGATAGAACAGGGTTTACTGACAAATGGAGAGAATCAGAGTATGATAGAACAGGGTTTACTGACAAATGGAGAGTATCAGAGTGTGATCGACCAGGGGTTACTGACAAATGGAGAGTATCAGAGTGTGATAGAACAGGGGTTACTGACAAATGGAGAGTATCAGAGTGTGATAGAACAAGGGTTACTGACAAATGGAGAGTATCAGAGTGTGATAGAACAGGGTTTACTGACAAATGGAGAGTATCAGAGTGTGATAGAACAGGGTTTACTGACAAATGGAGAGTATCAGAGTGTGATCAACCAGGGGTTACTGACAAATGGAGAGTATCAGAGTGTGATCAACCAGGAGTTACTGACAAATGGAGAGTATCAGAGTGTGATAGAACAGGGTTTACTGACAAATGGAGAGTATCAGAGTGTGATAGAACATGGTTTACTGACAAATGGAGAGTATCAGAGTGTGATCAACCAGGGGTTACTGACAAATGGAGAGTATCAGAGTGTGATAGAACAGGTTTTACTGACAAATGGAGAGTATCCGAGTGTGATCAACCAAGGGTTACTGACAAATTGAGAGTATCAGAGTGTGATCGACCAGGGGTTACTGACAAATGGAGAGTATCAGAGTGTGATAGAACAGGGTTTACTGACAAATGGAGAATATCAGAGTGTGATCAACCAGGGGTTACTGACAAATGGAGAGTATCAGAGTGTGATATAACAAGGTTTACTGACAAATGGAGAGTATCAGAGTGTGATCAACCAGGGGTTACTGACAAATGGAGAGTATCAGAGTGTGATAGAACAGGGTTTACTGACAAATGGAGAGTATCAGAGTGTGATCAACCAGGGGTTACTGACAAATGGAGAGTATCATAGTGTGATAGAACAGGGTTTACTGACAAATGGAGAGTATCAGAGTGTGATCAACCAGGGGTTACTGACAAATGGAGAGTATCAGATTGTGATCAACCAGGGGTTACTGACAAATGGAGAGTATCAGAGTGTGATAGAACAGGGTTTACTGACAAATGGAGAGTATCAGAGTGTGATAGAACAGGGTTTACTGACAAATGGCGAGTATCAGAGTGTGATAGAACAGGGTTTACTGACAAATGGAGAGTATCAGAGTGTGATCGACCAGGGGTTACTGACAAATGGAGAGTATCAGAGTGTGATAGAACAGGGTTTACTGACAAATGGAGAGTATCAGAGTGTGATAGAACAGGGTTTACTGACAAATGGAGAGTATCAGAGTGTGATAGAACAGGGTTTACTGACAAATGGAGAGTATCAGAGTGTGATAGAACAGGGTTTACTGACAAATGGAGAGTATCAGAGTGTGATCGACCAGGGGTTACTGACAAATGGAGAGTATCAGAGTGTGATAGAACAGGGGTTACTGACAAATGGAGAGTATCAGAGTGTGATCAACCAGGGGTTACTGATAAATGGAGATTATCAGAGTGTGATAGAACAGGGTTTACTAACAAATGGAGAGTATCAGAGTGTGATCAACCAGGGGTTACTGACAAATGGAGAGTATCAGAGTGTGATATGTGATAGAACAGGGTTTACTGACAAATGGAGAGTATCAGATTGTGATCAACCAGGGGTTACTGACAAATGGAGAGTATCAGAGTGTGATAGAACAGGGTTTACTGACAAATGGAGAGTATCAGAGTGTGATCAACCAGGAGTTACTGACAAATGGAGAGTATCAGAGTGTGATAGAACAGGAGTTACTGACAAATGGAGAGTGTCAGAGTGTGATAGAACAGGGTTTACTGACAAATGGAGAGTATCAGAGTGTGATCAACCAGGGGTTACTGACAAATGGAGAGTATCAGAGTGTAATCGACCAGGGGTTACTGACAAATGGAGAGTATCAGAGTGTGATAGAACAGGGTTTACTGACAAATGGAGAGTATCAGAGTATGATCGACCAGGGGTTACTGACAAATGGAGAGTATCAGATTGTGATCAACCAGGGGTTACTGACAAATGGAGAGTATCGGAGTGTGATAGAACAGGGGTTACTGACAAATGGAGAGTATCAGAGTGTGATCAACCAGGGGTTACTGACAAATGGAGAGTATCAGAGTGTGATAGAACAGGGTTTACTGACAAATGGAGAGTATCAGAGTGTGATCGACCAGGGGTTACTGACAAATGGAGAGTATCAGAGTGTGATAGAACAGGGGTTACTGACAAATGGAGAGTATCCGAGTGTGATCAACCAGGGGTTACTGACAAATGGAGAGTATCAGAGTGTGATTAACCAGGGGTTACTGACAAATGGAGAGTATCAGAGTGTGATCAACCAGGGGTTACTGATAAATGGAGAGTATCAGAGTGTGATCAACCATGGGTTACTGACAAATGGAGAGTATCAGAGTGTGATAGAACAGGGGTTACTGACAAATGGAGAGTATCAGAGTGTGATCAACCAGGGTTTACTGACAAATGGAGAGTATCAGAGTGTGATCAACCAGGGGTTACTGACAAATGGAGAGTATCAGAGTGTGATAGAACATGGTTTACTGACAAATGGAGAGTATCAGAGTGTGATCAACCAGGGGTTACTGACAAATGGAGAGTATCAGAGTGTGATAGAACAGGGTTTACTGACAAATGGAGAGTATCAGAGTGTGATCAACCAGGGGTTACTGACAAGTGGAGAGTATCAGAGTGTGATCAACCAGGGGTTACTGATAAATGGAGAGTATCAGAGTGTGATCAACCATGGGTTACTGACAAATGGAGAGTATCAGAGTGTGATAGAACAGGGGTTACTGACAAATGGAGAGTATCAGAGTGTGATCGACCAGGGGTTACTGACAAATGGAGAGTATCAGAGTGTGATCAACCAGGGTTTACTGACAAATGGAGAGTATCAGAGTGTGATAGAACATGGGTTACTGACAAATGGAGAGTATCAGAGTGTGATCGACCAGGGGTTACTGACAAATGGAGAGTATCAGAGTGTGATAGAACAGGGTTTACTGACAAATGGAGAATATCAGAGTGTGATCAACCAGGGGTTACTGACAAATGGAGAGTATCAGAGTGTGATATAACAAGGTTTACTGACAAATGGAGAGTATCACAGTGTGATCAACCAGGGGTTACTGACAAATGGAGAGTATCAGAGTGTGATAGAACAGGGCTTACAGACAAATGGAGAGTATCAGAGTGTGATCAACCAGGGGTTACTGACAAATGGAGAGTATCATAGTGTGATAGAACAGGGTTTACTGACAAATGGAGAGTATCAGAGTGTGATCAACCAGGGGTTACTGACAAATGGAGAGTATCAGATTGTGATCAACCAGGGGTTACTGACAAATGGAGAGTATCAGAGTGTGATAGAACAGGGTTTACTGACAAATGGAGAGTATCAGAGTGTGATAGAACAGGGTTTACTGACAAATGGCGAGTATCAGAGTGTGATAGAACAGGGTTTACTGACAAATGGAGAGTATCAGAGTATGATCGACCAGGGGTTACTGACAAATGGAGAGTATCAGAGTGTGATAGAACAGGGTTTACTGACAAATGGAGAGTATCAGAGTGTGATAGAACAGGGTTTACTGACAAATGGAGAGTATCAGAGTGTGATAGAACAGGGTTTACTGACAAATGGAGAGTATCAGAGTGTGATCGACCAGGGGTTACTGACAAATGGAGAGTATCAGAGTGTGATAGAACAGGGGTTACTGACAAATGGAGAGTATCAGAGTGTGATCAACCAGGGGTTACTGATAAATGGAGATTATCAGAGTGTGATAGAACAGGGTTTACTAACAAATGGAGAGTATCAGAGTGTGATCAACCAGGGGTTACTGACAAATGGAGAGTATCAGAGTGTGATATGTGATAGAACAGGGTTTACTGACAAATGGAGAGTATCAGATTGTGATCAACCAGGGGTTACTGACAAATGGAGAGTATCAGAGTGTGATAGAACAGGGTTTACTGACACATGGAGAGTATCAGAGTGTGATCAACCAGGAGTTACTGACAAATGGAGAGTATCAGAGTGTGATAGAACAGGAGTTACTGACAAATGGAGAGTGTCAGAGTGTGATAGAACAGGGTTTACTGACAAATGGAGAGTATCAGAGTGTGATCAACCAGGGGTTACTGACAAATGGAGAGTATCAGAGTGTAATCGAGCAGGGGTTACTGACAAATGGAGAGTATCAGAGTGTGATAGAACAGGGTTTACTGACAAATGGAGAGTATCAGAGTGTGATCAACCAGGGGTTACTGACAAATGGAGAGTATCAGAGTGTGATAGAACAGGGTTTACTGACAAATGGAGAGTATCAGAGTGTGATCGACCAGGGGTTACTGACAAATGGAGAGTATCAGAGTGTGATAGAACAGGGGTTACTGACAAATGGAGAGTATCCGAGTGTGATCAACCAGGGGTTACTGACAAATGGAGAGTATCAGAGTGTGATTAACCAGGGGTTACTGACAAGTGGAGAGTATCAGAGTGTGATCAACCAGGGGTTACTGATAAATGGAGAGTATCAGAGTGTGATCAACCATGGGTTACTGACAAATGGAGAGTATCAGAGTGTGATAGAACAGGGGTTACTGACAAATGGAGAGTATCAGAGTGTGATCAACCAGGGTTTACTGACAAATGGAGAGTATCAGAGTGTGATCAACCAGGGGTTACTGACAAATGGAGAGTATCAGAGTGTGATCAACCAGGGGTTACTGACAAATGGAGAGTATCAGAGTGTGATAGAACATGGTTTACTGACAAATGGAGAGTATCAGAGTGTGATCAACCAGGGGTAACTGATAAATGGAGAGTATCAGAGTGTGATAGAACAGGGGTTACTGACAAATGGAGAGTATCAGAGTGTGATCGACCAGGGGTTACTGACAAATGGAGAGTATCAGAGTGTGATCAACCAGGGTTTACTGACAAATGGAGAGTATCAGAGTGTGATAGAACATGGGTTACTGACAAATGGAGAGTATCAGAGTGTGATCGACCAGGGGTTACTGACAAATGGAGAGTATCAGAGTGTGATAGAACAGGGTTTACTGACAAATGGAGAATATCAGAGTGTGATCAACCAGGGGTTACTGACAAATGGAGAGTATCAGAGTGTGATATAACAAGGTTTACTGACAAATGGAGAGTATCAGAGTGTGATCAACCAGGGGTTACTGACAAATGGAGAGTATCAGAGTGTGATAGAACAGGGTTTACTGACAAATGGAGAGTATCAGAGTGTGATCAACCAGGGGTTACTGACAAATGGAGAGTATCAGATTGTGATCAACCAGGGGTTACTGACAAATGGAGAGTATCAGAGTGTGATAGAACAGGGTTTACTGACAAATGGAGAGTATCAGAGTGTGATAGAACAGGGTTTACTGACAAATGGCGAGTATCAGAGTGTGATAGAACAGGGTTTACTGACAAATGGAGAGTATCGGAGTGTGATCGACCAGGGGTTACTGACAAATGGAGAGTATCAGAGTGTGATAGAACAGGGTTTACTGACAAATGGAGAGTATCAGAGTGTGATAGAACAGGGTTTACTGACAAATGGAGAGTATCAGAGTGTGATAGAACAGGGTTTACTGACAAATGGAGAGTATCAGAGTGTGATAGAACAGGGTTTACTGACAAATGGAGAGTATCAGAGTGTGATCGACCAGGGGTTACTGACAAATGGAGAGTATCAGAGTGTGATAGAACAGGGGTTACTGACAAATGGAGAGTATCAGAGTGTGATCAACCAGGGGTTACTGATAAATGGAGATTATCAGAGTGTGATAGAACAGGGTTTACTAACAAATGGAGAGTATCAGAGTGTGATCAACCAGGGGTTACTGACAAATGGAGAGTATCAGAGTGTGATATGTGATAGAACAGGGTTTACCGACAAATGGAGAGTATCAGATTGTGATCAACCAGGGGTTACTGACAAATGGAGAGTATCAGAGTGTGATAGAACAGGGTTTACTGACAAATGGAGAGTATCAGGGTGTGATCAACCAGGAGTTACTGACAAATGGAGAGTATCAGAGTGTGATAGAACAGGAGTTACTGACAAATGGAGAGTGTCAGAGTGTGATAGAACAGGGTTTACTGACAAATGGAGAGTATCAGAGTGTGATCAACCAGGGGTTACTGACAAATGGAGAGTATCAGAGTGTAATCGATCAGGGGTTACTGACAAATGGAGAGTATCAGAGTGTGATAGAACAGGGTTTACTGACAAATGGAGAGTATCAGAGTGTGATAGAACAGGGTTTACTGACAAATGGAGAGAATCAGAGTATGATCGACCAGGGGTTACTGACAAATGGAGAGTATCAGAGTGTGATAGAACAGGGTTTACTGACAAATGGAGAGTATCGGAGTGTGATCAACCAGGGGTTACTGACAAATGGAGAGTATCAGAGTGTGATCAACCAGGGGTTACTGACAAATGGAGAGTATCAGAGTGTGATCAACCAGGGGTTACTGACAAGTGGAGAGTATCAGAGTGTGATCAACCAGGGGCTACTGATAAATGGAGAGTATCAGAGTGTGATCAACCATGGGTTACTGACAAATGGAGAGTATCAGAGTGTGATAGAACAGGGGTTACTGACAAATGGAGAGTATCAGAGTGTGATCAACCAGGGTTTACTGACAAATGGAGAGTATCAGAGTGTGATAGAACAGGGATTACTGACAAATGGAGAGTATCAGAGTGTGATCAACCAGGGTTTACTGACAAATGGAGAGTATCAGAGTGTGATCAACCAGGGGTTACTGACAAATGGAGAGTATCAGAGTGTGATCAACCAGGGGTTACTGACAAATGGAGAGTATCAGAGTGTGATAGAACATGGTTTACTGACAAATGGAGAGTATCAGAGTGTGATCAACCAGGGGTTACTGACAAATGGAGAGTATCAGAGTGTGATAGAACAGGGTTGACTGACAAATGGAGAGTATCAGAGTGTGATCAACCAGGGGTTACTGACAAGTGGAGAGTATCAGAGTGTGATCAACCAGGGGTTACTGATAAATGGAGAGTATCAGAGTGTGATCAACCATGGGTTACTGACAAATGGAGAGTATCAGAGTGTGATAGAACAGGGGTTACTGACAAATGGAGAGTATCAGAGTGTGATCGACCAGGGGTTACTGACAAATGGAGAGTATCAGAGTGTGATCAACCAGGGTTTACTGACAAATGGAGAGTATCAGAGTGTGATAGAACATGGGTTACTGACAAATGGAGAGTATCAGAGTGTGATCAACCAGGGGTTACTGACAAATGGAGAGTATCAGAGTGTAATTGACCAGGGGTTACTGACAAATGGAGAGTATCAGAGTGTGATAGAACAGGGTTTACTGACAAATGGAGAGTATCAGAGTGTGATAGAACAGGGTTTACTGACAAATGGAGAGAATCAGAGTATGATCGACCAGGGGTTACTGACAAATGGAGAGTATCAGAGTGTGATAGAACAGGGTTTACTGACAAATGGAGAGTATCGGAGTGTGATCGACCAGGGGTTACTGACAAATGGAGAGTATCAGAGTGTGATAGAACAAGGGTTACTGACAAATGGAGAGTATCAGAGTGTGATCAACCAGGGGTTACTGACAAATGGAGAGTATCAGAGTGTGATCAACCAGGGGTTACTGACAAATGGAGAGTATCAGAGTGTGATCAACCAGGGGTTACTGACAAGTGGAGAGTATCAGAGTGTGATCAACCAGGGGCTACTGATAAATGGAGAGTATCAGAGTGTGATCAACCATGGGTTACTGACAAATGGAGAGTATCAGAGTGTGATAGAACAGGGGTTACTGACAAATGGAGAGTATCAGAGTGTGATCAACCAGGGTTTACTGACAAATGGAGAGTATCAGAGTGTGATAGAACAGGGGTTACTGACAAATGGAGAGTATCAGAGTGTGATCAACCAGGGTTTACTGACAAATGGAGAGTATCAGAGTGTGATCAACCAGGGGTTACTGACAAATGGAGAGTATCAGAGTGTGATCAACCAGGGGTTACTGACAAATGGAGAGTATCAGAGTGTGATAGAATATGGTTTACTGACAAATGGAGAGTATTAGAGTGTGATCAACCAGGGGTTACTGACAAATGGAGAGTATCAGAGTGTGATAGAACAGGGTTTACTGACAAATGGAGAGTATCAGAGTGTGATCAACCAGGGGTTACTGACAAGTGGAGAGTATCAGAGTGTGATCAACCAGGAGTTACTGACAAATGGAGAGTATCAGAGTGTGATCAACCATGGGTTACTGACAAATGGAGAGTATCAGAGTGTGATAGAACAGGGGTTACTGACAAATGGAGAGTATCAGAGTGTGATCGACCAGGGGTTACTGACAAATGGAGAGTATCAGAGTGTGATCAACCAGGGTTTACTGACAAATGGAGAGTATCAGAGTGTGATAGAACATGGGTTACTGACAAATGGAGAGTATCAGAGTGTGATCAACCAGGGGTTACTGACAAATGGAGAGTATCAGAGTGTGATAGAACAGGGTTTACTGACAAATGGAGAGTATCAGAGTGTGATCAACCAGGGGTTACTGACAAATGGAGAGTATCAGAGTGTGATAGAACAGGGTTTACTGTCAAATGGAGAGTATCAGAGTATGATCGACCAGGGGTTACTGACAAATGGAGAGTATCAGAGTGTGATCAACCAGGGGTTACTGACAAATGGAGAGTATCAGAGTGTGATCGACCAGGAGTTACTGACAAATGGAGAGTATCAGAGTGTGATCGAACAGGGTTTACTGACAAATGGAGAGTATCAGAGTGTGATCAACCATGGGTTACTGACAAATGGAGAGTATCAGAGTGTGATAGAACAGGGTTTACTGACAAATGGAGAGTATCAGAGTGTGATAGAACAGGGTTTACTGACAAATGGAGAGTATCAGTGTGTGATAGAACAGGGTTTACTGACAAATGGAGAGTATCAGAGTGTGATCAACCAGGGGTTACTGACAAATGGAGAGTATCAGAGTGTGATCAACCAGGGGTTACTGACAAATGGAGAGTATCAGAGTGTGATAGAACAGGGTTTACTGACAAATGGAGAGTATCAGATTGTGATCAACCAGGGGTTACTGACAAATGGAGAGTATCAGAGTGTGATCAACCAGGGTTTACTGACAAATGGAGAGTATCAGAGTGTGATAGAACATGGGTTACTGACAAATGGAGAGTATCAGAGTGTGATCAACCAGGGGTTACTGACAAATGGAGAGTATCAGAGTGTGATAGAACAGGGTTTACTGACAAATGGAGAGTATCAGAGTGTGATCAACCAGGGGTTACTGACAAATGGAGAGTATCAGAGTGTGATAGAACAGGGGTTACTGACAAATGGAGAGTATCAGAGTGTGATCGACCAGGGGTTACTGACAAATGGAGAGTATCAGAGTGTGATCAACCAGGGTTTACTGACAAATGGAGAGTATCAGAGTGTGATAGAACATGGGTTACTGACAAATGGAGAGTATCAGAGTGTGATCAACCAGGGGTTACTGACAAATGGAGAGTATCAGAGTGTGATAGAACAGGGTTTACTGACAAATGGAGAGTATCAGAGTGTGATCAACCAGGGGTTACTGACAAATGGAGAGTATCAGAGTGTGATAGAACAGGGTTTACTGACAAATGGAGAGTATCAGAGTATGATCGACCAGGGGTTACTGACAAATGGAGAGTATCAGAGTGTGATCAACCAGGGGTTACTGACAAATGGAGAGTATCAGAGTGTGATCGACCAGGGGTTACTGACAAATGGAGAGTATCAGAGTGTGATCGAACAGGGTTTACTGACAAATGGAGAGTATCAGAGTGTGATAGAACAGGGTTTACTGACAAATGGAGAGTATCAGAGTGTGATAGAACAGGGTTTACTGACAAATGGAGAGTATCAGAGTGTGATAGAACAGGGTTTACTGACAAATGGAGAGTATCAGAGTGTGATAGAACAGGGTTTACTGACAAATGGAGAGTATCAGAGTGTGATCAACCAGGGGTTACTGACAAATGGAGAGTATCAGAGTGTGATCAACCAGGGGTTACTGACAAATGGAGAGTATCAGAGTGTGATAGAACAGGGTTTACTGACAAATGGAGAGTATCAGATTGTGATCAACCAGGGGTTACTGACAAATGGAGAGTATCAGAGTGTGATCAACCAGGGGTTACTGACAAATGGAGAGTATCAGAGTGTGATAGAACAAGGGTTACTGACAAATGGAGAGTATCAGTGTGTGATCGACCAGGGGTTACTGACAAATGGAGAGTATCAGTGTGTGATAGAACAGGGGTTACTGACAAATGGAGAGTGTCAGAGTGTGATCAACCAGGGGTTACTGACAAATGGAGAGTATCAGAGTGTGATAGAACAGGGTTTACTGACAAATGGAGAGTATCAGAGTGTGATCAACCAGTGGTTACTGACAAATGGAGAGTATCAGAGTGTGATAGAACAGGGTTTACTGACAAAGGGAGAGTATCAGATTGTGATCAACCAGGGGTTACTGACAAATGGAGAGTATCAGAGTGTGATCAACCAGGGGTTACTGACAAATGGAGAGTATCAGAGTGTGATAGAACAGGGTTTACTGACAAATGGAGAGTATCAGAGTGTGATCGACCAGGGGTTACTGACAAATGGAGAGTATCAGAGTGTGATAGAACAGGGTTTACTGACAAATGGAGAGTATCAGAGTGTGATCGACCAGGGGTTACTGACAAATGGAGAGTATCAGAGTGTGATAGAACAGGGTTTACTGACAAGTGGAGAGTATCAGAGTGTGATAGAACAGGGTTTACTGACAAATGGAGAGAATCAGAGTATGATAGAACAGGGTTTACTGACAAATGGAGAGTATCAGAGTGTGATCGACCAGGGGTTACTGACAAATGGAGAGTATCAGAGTGTGATAGAACAGGGGTTACTGACAAATGGAGAGTATCAGAGTGTGATAGAACAAGGGTTACTGACAAATGGAGAGTATCAGAGTGTGATAGAACAGGGTTTACTGACAAATGGAGAGTATCAGAGTGTGATAGAACAGGGTTTACTGACAAATGGAGAGTATCAGAGTGTGATCAACCAGGGGTTACTGACAAATGGAGAGTATCAGAGTGTGATCAACCAGGAGTTACTGACAAATGGAGAGTATCAGAGTGTGATAGAACAGGGTTTACTGACAAATGGAGAGTATCAGAGTGTGATAGAACATGGTTTACTGACAAATGGAGAGTATCAGAGTGTGATCAACCAGGGGTTACTGACAAATGGAGAGTATCAGAGTGTGATAGAACAGGTTTTACTGACAAATGGAGAGTATCCGAGTGTGATCAACCAAGGGTTACTGACAAATTGAGAGTATCAGAGTGTGATCGACCAGGGGTTACTGACAAATGGAGAGTATCAGAGTGTGATAGAACAGGGTTTACTGACAAATGGAGAATATCAGAGTGTGATCAACCAGGGGTTACTGACAAATGGAGAGTATCAGAGTGTGATATAACAAGGTTTACTGACAAATGGAGAGTATCAGAGTGTGATCAACCAGGGGTTACTGACAAATGGAGAGTATCAGAGTGTGATAGAACAGGGTTTACTGACAAATGGAGAGTATCAGAGTGTGATCAACCAGGGGTTACTGACAAATGGAGAGTATCATAGTGTGATAGAACAGGGTTTACTGACAAATGGAGAGTATCAGAGTGTGATCAACCAGGGGTTACTGACAAATGGAGAGTATCAGATTGTGATCAACCAGGGGTTACTGACAAATGGAGAGTATCAGAGTGTGATAGAACAGGGTTTACTGACAAATGGAGAGTATCAGAGTGTGATAGAACAGGGTTTACTGACAAATGGCGAGTATCAGAGTGTGATAGAACAGGGTTTACTGACAAATGGAGAGTATCAGAGTGTGATCGACCAGGGGTTACTGACAAATGGAGAGTATCAGAGTGTGATAGAACAGGGTTTACTGACAAATGGAGAGTATCAGAGTGTGATAGAACAGGGTTTACTGACAAATGGAGAGTATCAGAGTGTGATAGAACAGGGTTTACTGACAAATGGAGAGTATCAGAGTGTGATAGAACAGGGTTTACTGACAAATGGAGAGTATCAGAGTGTGATCGACCAGGGGTTACTGACAAATGGAGAGTATCAGAGTGTGATAGAACAGGGGTTACTGACAAATGGAGAGTATCAGAGTGTGATCAACCAGGGGTTACTGATAAATGGAGATTATCAGAGTGTGATAGAACAGGGTTTACTAACAAATGGAGAGTATCAGAGTGTGATCAACCAGGGGTTACTGACAAATGGAGAGTATCAGAGTGTGATATGTGATAGAACAGGGTTTACTGACAAATGGAGAGTATCAGATTGTGATCAACCAGGGGTTACTGACAAATGGAGAGTATCAGAGTGTGATAGAACAGGGTTTACTGACAAATGGAGAGTATCAGAGTGTGATCAACCAGGAGTTACTGACAAATGGAGAGTATCAGAGTGTGATAGAACAGGAGTTACTGACAAATGGAGAGTGTCAGAGTGTGATAGAACAGGGTTTACTGACAAATGGAGAGTATCAGAGTGTGATCAACCAGGGGTTACTGACAAATGGAGAGTATCAGAGTGTAATCGACCAGGGGTTACTGACAAATGGAGAGTATCAGAGTGTGATAGAACAGGGTTTACTGACAAATGGAGAGTATCAGAGTATGATCGACCAGGGGTTACTGACAAATGGAGAGTATCAGATTGTGATCAACCAGGGGTTACTGACAAATGGAGAGTATCGGAGTGTGATAGAACAGGGGTTACTGACAAATGGAGAGTATCAGAGTGTGATCAACCAGGGGTTACTGACAAATGGAGAGTATCAGAGTGTGATAGAACAGGGTTTACTGACAAATGGAGAGTATCAGAGTGTGATCGACCAGGGGTTACTGACAAATGGAGAGTATCAGAGTGTGATAGAACAGGGGTTACTGACAAATGGAGAGTATCCGAGTGTGATCAACCAGGGGTTACTGACAAATGGAGAGTATCAGAGTGTGATTAACCAGGGGTTACTGACAAATGGAGAGTATCAGAGTGTGATCAACCAGGGGTTACTGATAAATGGAGAGTATCAGAGTGTGATCAACCATGGGTTACTGACAAATGGAGAGTATCAGAGTGTGATAGAACAGGGGTTACTGACAAATGGAGAGTATCAGAGTGTGATCAACCAGGGTTTACTGACAAATGGAGAGTATCAGAGTGTGATCAACCAGGGGTTACTGACAAATGGAGAGTATCAGAGTGTGATAGAACATGGTTTACTGACAAATGGAGAGTATCAGAGTGTGATCAACCAGGGGTTACTGACAAATGGAGAGTATCAGAGTGTGATAGAACAGGGTTTACTGACAAATGGAGAGTATCAGAGTGTGATCAACCAGGGGTTACTGACAAGTGGAGAGTATCAGAGTGTGATCAACCAGGGGTTACTGATAAATGGAGAGTATCAGAGTGTGATCAACCATGGGTTACTGACAAATGGAGAGTATCAGAGTGTGATAGAACAGGGGTTACTGACAAATGGAGAGTATCAGAGTGTGATCGACCAGGGGTTACTGACAAATGGAGAGTATCAGAGTGTGATCAACCAGGGTTTACTGACAAATGGAGAGTATCAGAGTGTGATAGAACATGGGTTACTGACAAATGGAGAGTATCAGAGTGTGATCGACCAGGGGTTACTGACAAATGGAGAGTATCAGAGTGTGATAGAACAGGGTTTACTGACAAATGGAGAATATCAGAGTGTGATCAACCAGGGGTTACTGACAAATGGAGAGTATCAGAGTGTGATATAACAAGGTTTACTGACAAATGGAGAGTATCACAGTGTGATCAACCAGGGGTTACTGACAAATGGAGAGTATCAGAGTGTGATAGAACAGGGCTTACAGACAAATGGAGAGTATCAGAGTGTGATCAACCAGGGGTTACTGACAAATGGAGAGTATCATAGTGTGATAGAACAGGGTTTACTGACAAATGGAGAGTATCAGAGTGTGATCAACCAGGGGTTACTGACAAATGGAGAGTATCAGATTGTGATCAACCAGGGGTTACTGACAAATGGAGAGTATCAGAGTGTGATAGAACAGGGTTTACTGACAAATGGAGAGTATCAGAGTGTGATAGAACAGGGTTTACTGACAAATGGCGAGTATCAGAGTGTGATAGAACAGGGTTTACTGACAAATGGAGAGTATCAGAGTATGATCGACCAGGGGTTACTGACAAATGGAGAGTATCAGAGTGTGATAGAACAGGGTTTACTGACAAATGGAGAGTATCAGAGTGTGATAGAACAGGGTTTACTGACAAATGGAGAGTATCAGAGTGTGATAGAACAGGGTTTACTGACAAATGGAGAGTATCAGAGTGTGATCGACCAGGGGTTACTGACAAATGGAGAGTATCAGAGTGTGATAGAACAGGGGTTACTGACAAATGGAGAGTATCAGAGTGTGATCAACCAGGGGTTACTGATAAATGGAGATTATCAGAGTGTGATAGAACAGGGTTTACTAACAAATGGAGAGTATCAGAGTGTGATATGTGATAGAACAGGGTTTACTGACAAATGGAGAGTATCAGAGTGTGATATGTGATAGAACAGGGTTTACTGACAAATGGAGAGTATCAGATTGTGATCAACCAGGGGTTACTGACAAATGGAGAGTATCAGAGTGTGATAGAACAGGGTTTACTGACACATGGAGAGTATCAGAGTGTGATCAACCAGGAGTTACTGACAAATGGAGAGTATCAGAGTGTGATAGAACAGGAGTTACTGACAAATGGAGAGTGTCAGAGTGTGATAGAACAGGGTTTACTGACAAATGGAGAGTATCAGAGTGTGATCAACCAGGGGTTACTGACAAATGGAGAGTATCAGAGTGTAATCGAGCAGGGGTTACTGACAAATGGAGAGTATCAGAGTGTGATAGAACAGGGTTTACTGACAAATGGAGAGTATCAGAGTGTGATCAACCAGGGGTTACTGACAAATGGAGAGTATCAGAGTGTGATAGAACAGGGTTTACTGACAAATGGAGAGTATCAGAGTGTGATCGACCAGGGGTTACTGACAAATGGAGAGTATCAGAGTGTGATAGAACAGGGGTTACTGACAAATGGAGAGTATCCGAGTGTGATCAACCAGGGGTTACTGACAAATGGAGAGTATCAGAGTGTGATTAACCAGGGGTTACTGACAAGTGGAGAGTATCAGAGTGTGATCAACCAGGGGTTACTGATAAATGGAGAGTATCAGAGTGTGATCAACCATGGGTTACTGACAAATGGAGAGTATCAGAGTGTGATAGAACAGGGGTTACTGACAAATGGAGAGTATCAGAGTGTGATCAACCAGGGTTTACTGACAAATGGAGAGTATCAGAGTGTGATCAACCAGGGGTTACTGACAAATGGAGAGTATCAGAGTGTGATCAACCAGGGGTTACTGACAAATGGAGAGTATCAGAGTGTGATAGAACATGGTTTACTGACAAATGGAGAGTATCAGAGTGTGATCAACCAGGGGTAACTGATAAATGGAGAGTATCAGAGTGTGATAGAACAGGGGTTACTGACAAATGGAGAGTATCAGAGTGTGATCGACCAGGGGTTACTGACAAATGGAGAGTATCAGAGTGTGATCAACCAGGGTTTACTGACAAATGGAGAGTATCAGAGTGTGATAGAACATGGGTTACTGACAAATGGAGAGTATCAGAGTGTGATCGACCAGGGGTTACTGACAAATGGAGAGTATCAGAGTGTGATAGAACAGGGTTTACTGACAAATGGAGAATATCAGAGTGTGATCAACCAGGGGTTACTGACAAATGGAGAGTATCAGAGTGTGATATAACAAGGTTTACTGACAAATGGAGAGTATCAGAGTGTGATCAACCAGGGGTTACTGACAAATGGAGAGTATCAGAGTGTGATAGAACAGGGTTTACTGACAAATGGAGAGTATCAGAGTGTGATCAACCAGGGGTTACTGACAAATGGAGAGTATCAGATTGTGATCAACCAGGGGTTACTGACAAATGGAGAGTATCAGAGTGTGATAGAACAGGGTTTACTGACAAATGGAGAGTATCAGAGTGTGATAGAACAGGGTTTACTGACAAATGGCGAGTATCAGAGTGTGATAGAACAGGGTTTACTGACAAATGGAGAGTATCGGAGTGTGATCGACCAGGGGTTACTGACAAATGGAGAGTATCAGAGTGTGATAGAACAGGGTTTACTGACAAATGGAGAGTATCAGAGTGTGATAGAACAGGGTTTACTGACAAATGGAGAGTATCAGAGTGTGATAGAACAGGGTTTACTGACAAATGGAGAGTATCAGAGTGTGATAGAACAGGGTTTACTGACAAATGGAGAGTATCAGAGTGTGATCGACCAGGGGTTACTGACAAATGGAGAGTATCAGAGTGTGATAGAACAGGGGTTACTGACAAATGGAGAGTATCAGAGTGTGATCAACCAGGGGTTACTGATAAATGGAGATTATCAGAGTGTGATAGAACAGGGTTTACTAACAAATGGAGAGTATCAGAGTGTGATCAACCAGGGGTTACTGACAAATGGAGAGTATCAGAGTGTGATATGTGATAGAACAGGGTTTACCGACAAATGGAGAGTATCAGATTGTGATCAACCAGGGGTTACTGACAAATGGAGAGTATCAGAGTGTGATAGAACAGGGTTTACTGACAAATGGAGAGTATCAGGGTGTGATCAACCAGGAGTTACTGACAAATGGAGAGTATCAGAGTGTGATAGAACAGGAGTTACTGACAAATGGAGAGTGTCAGAGTGTGATAGAACAGGGTTTACTGACAAATGGAGAGTATCAGAGTGTGATCAACCAGGGGTTACTGACAAATGGAGAGTATCAGAGTGTAATCGATCAGGGGTTACTGACAAATGGAGAGTATCAGAGTGTGATAGAACAGGGTTTACTGACAAATGGAGAGTATCAGAGTGTGATAGAACAGGGTTTACTGACAAATGGAGAGAATCAGAGTATGATCGACCAGGGGTTACTGACAAATGGAGAGTATCAGAGTGTGATAGAACAGGGTTTACTGACAAATGGAGAGTATCGGAGTGTGATCAACCAGGGGTTACTGACAAATGGAGAGTATCAGAGTGTGATCAACCAGGGGTTACTGACAAATGGAGAGTATCAGAGTGTGATCAACCAGGGGTTACTGACAAGTGGAGAGTATCAGAGTGTGATCAACCAGGGGCTACTGATAAATGGAGAGTATCAGAGTGTGATCAACCATGGGTTACTGACAAATGGAGAGTATCAGAGTGTGATAGAACAGGGGTTACTGACAAATGGAGAGTATCAGAGTGTGATCAACCAGGGTTTACTGACAAATGGAGAGTATCAGAGTGTGATAGAACAGGGATTACTGACAAATGGAGAGTATCAGAGTGTGATCAACCAGGGTTTACTGACAAATGGAGAGTATCAGAGTGTGATCAACCAGGGGTTACTGACAAATGGAGAGTATCAGAGTGTGATCAACCAGGGGTTACTGACAAATGGAGAGTATCAGAGTGTGATAGAACATGGTTTACTGACAAATGGAGAGTATCAGAGTGTGATCAACCAGGGGTTACTGACAAATGGAGAGTATCAGAGTGTGATAGAACAGGGTTGACTGACAAATGGAGAGTATCAGAGTGTGATCAACCAGGGGTTACTGACAAGTGGAGAGTATCAGAGTGTGATCAACCAGGGGTTACTGATAAATGGAGAGTATCAGAGTGTGATCAACCATGGGTTACTGACAAATGGAGAGTATCAGAGTGTGATAAAACAGGGGTTACTGACAAATGGAGAGTATCAGAGTGTGATCGACCAGGGGTTACTGACAAATGGAGAGTATCAGAGTGTGATCAACCAGGGTTTACTGACAAATGGAGAGTATCAGAGTGTGATAGAACATGGGTTACTGACAAATGGAGAGTATCAGAGTGTGATCAACCAGGGGTTACTGACAAATGGAGAGTATCAGAGTGTAATTGACCAGGGGTTACTGACAAATGGAGAGTATCAGAGTGTGATAGAACAGGGTTTACTGACAAATGGAGAGTATCAGAGTGTGATAGAACAGGGTTTACTGACAAATGGAGAGAATCAGAGTATGATCGACCAGGGGTTACTGACAAATGGAGAGTATCAGAGTGTGATAGAACAGGGTTTACTGACAAATGGAGAGTATCGGAGTGTGATCGACCAGGGGTTACTGACAAATGGAGAGTATCAGAGTGTGATAGAACAAGGGTTACTGACAAATGGAGAGTATCAGAGTGTGATCAACCAGGGGTTACTGACAAATGGAGAGTATCAGAGTGTGATCAACCAGGGGTTACTGACAAATGGAGAGTATCAGAGTGTGATCAACCAGGGGTTACTGACAAGTGGAGAGTATCAGAGTGTGATCAACCAGGGGCTACTGATAAATGGAGAGTATCAGAGTGTGATCAACCATGGGTTACTGACAAATGGAGAGTATCAGAGTGTGATAGAACAGGGGTTACTGACAAATGGAGAGTATCAGAGTGTGATCAACCAGGGTTTACTGACAAATGGAGAGTATCAGAGTGTGATAGAACAGGGGTTACTGACAAATGGAGAGTATCAGAGTGTGATCAACCAGGGGTTACTGACAAATGGAGAGTATCAGAGTGTGATCAACCAGGGGTTACTGACAAATGGAGAGTATCAGAGTGTGATAGAATATGGTTTACTGACAAATGGAGAGTATTAGAGTGTGATCAACCAGGGGTTACTGACAAATGGAGAGTATCAGAGTGTGATAGAACAGGGTTTACTGACAAATGGAGAGTATCAGAGTGTGATCAACCAGGGGTTACTGACAAGTGGAGAGTATCAGAGTGTGATCAACCAGGAGTTACTGACAAATGGAGAGTATCAGAGTGTGATCAACCATGGGTTACTGACAAATGGAGAGTATCAGAGTGTGATAGAACAGGGGTTACTGACAAATGGAGAGTATCAGAGTGTGATCGACCAGGGGTTACTGACAAATGGAGAGTATCAGAGTGTGATCAACCAGGGTTTACTGACAAATGGAGAGTATCAGAGTGTGATAGAACAGGGTTTACTGACAAATGGAGAGTATCAGGGTGTGATCAACCAGGAGTTACTGACAAATGGAGAGTATCAGAGTGTGATAGAACAGGAGTTACTGACAAATGGAGAGTGTCAGAGTGTGATAGAACAGGGTTTACTGACAAATGGAGAGTATCAGAGTGTGATCAACCAGGGGTTACTGACAAATGGAGAGTATCAGAGTGTAATCGATCAGGGGTTACTGACAAATGGAGAGTATCAGAGTGTGATAGAACAGGGTTTACTGACAAATGGAGAGTATCAGAGTGTGATAGAACAGGGTTTACTGACAAATGGAGAGAATCAGAGTATGATCGACCAGGGGTTACTGACAAATGGAGAGTATCAGAGTGTGATAGAACAGGGTTTACTGACAAATGGAGAGTATCGGAGTGTGATCAACCAGGGGTTACTGACAAATGGAGAGTATCAGAGTGTGATCAACCAGGGGTTACTGACAAATGGAGAGTATCAGAGTGTGATCAACCAGGGGTTACTGACAAGTGGAGAGTATCAGAGTGTGATCAACCAGGGGCTACTGATAAATGGAGAGTATCAGAGTGTGATCAACCATGGGTTACTGACAAATGGAGAGTATCAGAGTGTGATAGAACAGGGGTTACTGACAAATGGAGAGTATCAGAGTGTGATCAACCAGGGTTTACTGACAAATGGAGAGTATCAGAGTGTGATAGAACAGGGATTACTGACAAATGGAGAGTATCAGAGTGTGATCAACCAGGGTTTACTGACAAATGGAGAGTATCAGAGTGTGATCAACCAGGGGTTACTGACAAATGGAGAGTATCAGAGTGTGATCAACCAGGGGTTACTGACAAATGGAGAGTATCAGAGTGTGATAGAACATGGTTTACTGACAAATGGAGAGTATCAGAGTGTGATCAACCAGGGGTTACTGACAAATGGAGAGTATCAGAGTGTGATAGAACAGGGTTGACTGACAAATGGAGAGTATCAGAGTGTGATCAACCAGGGGTTACTGACAAGTGGAGAGTATCAGAGTGTGATCAACCAGGGGTTACTGATAAATGGAGAGTATCAGAGTGTGATCAACCATGGGTTACTGACAAATGGAGAGTATCAGAGTGTGATAGAACAGGGGTTACTGACAAATGGAGAGTATCAGAGTGTGATCGACCAGGGGTTACTGACAAATGGAGAGTATCAGAGTGTGATCAACCAGGGTTTACTGACAAATGGAGAGTATCAGAGTGTGATAGAACATGGGTTACTGACAAATGGAGAGTATCAGAGTGTGATCAACCAGGGGTTACTGACAAATGGAGAGTATCAGAGTGTAATTGACCAGGGGTTACTGACAAATGGAGAGTATCAGAGTGTGATAGAACAGGGTTTACTGACAAATGGAGAGTATCAGAGTGTGATAGAACAGGGTTTACTGACAAATGGAGAGAATCAGAGTATGATCGACCAGGGGTTACTGACAAATGGAGAGTATCAGAGTGTGATAGAACAGGGTTTACTGACAAATGGAGAGTATCGGAGTGTGATCGACCAGGGGTTACTGACAAATGGAGAGTATCAGAGTGTGATAGAACAAGGGTTACTGACAAATGGAGAGTATCAGAGTGTGATCAACCAGGGGTTACTGACAAATGGAGAGTATCAGAGTGTGATCAACCAGGGGTTACTGACAAATGGAGAGTATCAGAGTGTGATCAACCAGGGGTTACTGACAAGTGGAGAGTATCAGAGTGTGATCAACCAGGGGCTACTGATAAATGGAGAGTATCAGAGTGTGATCAACCATGGGTTACTGACAAATGGAGAGTATCAGAGTGTGATAGAACAGGGGTTACTGACAAATGGAGAGTATCAGAGTGTGATCAACCAGGGTTTACTGACAAATGGAGAGTATCAGAGTGTGATAGAACAGGGGTTACTGACAAATGGAGAGTATCAGAGTGTGATCAACCAGGGTTTACTGACAAATGGAGAGTATCAGAGTGTGATCAACCAGGGGTTACTGACAAATGGAGAGTATCAGAGTGTGATCAACCAGGGGTTACTGACAAATGGAGAGTATCAGAGTGTGATAGAATATGGTTTACTGACAAATGGAGAGTATTAGAGTGTGATCAACCAGGGGTTACTGACAAATGGAGAGTATCAGAGTGTGATAGAACAGGGTTTACTGACAAATGGAGAGTATCAGAGTGTGATCAACCAGGGGTTACTGACAAGTGGAGAGTATCAGAGTGTGATCAACCAGGAGTTACTGACAAATGGAGAGTATCAGAGTGTGATCAACCATGGGTTACTGACAAATGGAGAGTATCAGAGTGTGATAGAACAGGGGTTACTGACAAATGGAGAGTATCAGAGTGTGATCGACCAGGGGTTACTGACAAATGGAGAGTATCAGAGTGTGATCAACCAGGGTTTACTGACAAATGGAGAGTATCAGAGTGTGATAGAACATGGGTTACTGACAAATGGAGAGTATCAGAGTGTGATCAACCAGGGGTTACTGACAAATGGAGAGTATCAGAGTGTGATAGAACAGGGTTTACTGACAAATGGAGAGTATCAGAGTGTGATCAACCAGGGGTTACTGACAAATGGAGAGTATCAGAGTGTGATAGAACAGGGTTTACTGTCAAATGGAGAGTATCAGAGTATGATCGACCAGGGGTTACTGACAAATGGAGAGTATCAGAGTGTGATCAACCAGGGGTTACTGACAAATGGAGAGTATCAGAGTGTGATCGACCAGGAGTTACTGACAAATGGAGAGTATCAGAGTGTGATCGAACAGGGTTTACTGACAAATGGAGAGTATCAGAGTGTGATCAACCATGGGTTACTGACAAATGGAGAGTATCAGAGTGTGATAGAACAGGGTTTACTGACAAATGGAGAGTATCAGAGTGTGATAGAACAGGGTTTACTGACAAATGGAGAGTATCAGAGTGTGATAGAACAGGGTTTACTGACAAATGGAGAGTATCAGAGTGTGATCAACCAGGGGTTACTGACAAATGGAGAGTATCAGAGTGTGATCAACCAGGGGTTACTGACAAATGGAGAGTATCAGAGTGTGATAGAACAGGGTTTACTGACAAATGGAGAGTATCAGATTGTGATCAACCAGGGGTTACTGACAAATGGAGAGTATCAGAGTGTGATCAACCAGGGGTTACTGACAAATGGAGAGTATCAGAGTGTGATAGAACAAGGGTTACTGACAAATGGAGAGTATCAGAGTGTGATCGACCAGGGGTTACTGACAAATGGAGAGTATCAGAGTGTGATAGAACAGGGTTTACTGACAAATGGAGAGTATCAGAGTGTGATCGACCAGGGGTTACTGACAAATGGAGAGTATCAGAGTGTGATAGAACAGGGTTTACTGACAAGTGGAGAGTATCAGAGTGTGATAGAACAGGGTTTACTGACAAATGGAGAGAATCAGAGTATGATAGAACAGGGGTTACTGACAAATGGAGAGTATCAGAGTGTGATCGACCAGGGGTTACTGACAAATGGAGAGTATCAGAGTGTGATCAACCAGGGTTTACTGACAAATGGAGAGTATCAGAGTGTGATAGAACATGGGTTACTGACAAATGGAGAGTATCAGAGTGTGATCAACCAGGGGTTACTGACAAATGGAGAGTATCAGAGTGTGATAGAACAGGGTTTACTGACAAATGGAGAGTATCAGAGTGTGATCAACCAGGGGTTACTGACAAATGGAGAGTATCAGAGTGTGATAGAACAGGGTTTACTGTCAAATGGAGAGTATCAGAGTGTGATAGAACAGGGTTTACTGACAAATGGAGAGAATCAGAGTATGATAGAACAGGGTTTACTGACAAATGGAGAGTATCAGAGTGTGATCGACCAGGGGTTACTGACAAATGGAGAGTATCAGAGTGTGATAGAACAGGGGTTACTGACAAATGGAGAGTATCAGAGTGTGATAGAACAAGGGTTACTGACAAATGGAGAGTATCAGAGTGTGATCAACCAGGGGTTACTGACAAATGGAGAGTATCAGAGTGTGATCAACCAGGGGTTACTGACAAATGGAGAGTATCAGAGTGTGATCAACCAGGGGTTACTGACAAGTGGAGAGTATCAGAGTGTGATCAACCAGGGGCTACTGATAAATGGAGAGTATCAGAGTGTGATCAACCATGGGTTACTGACAAATGGAGAGTATCAGAGTGTGATAGAACAGGGGTTACTGACAAATGGAGAGTATCAGAGTGTGATCAACCAGGGTTTACTGACAAATGGAGAGTATCAGAGTGTGATAGAACAGGGGTTACTGACAAATGGAGAGTATCAGAGTGTGATCAACCAGGGGTTACTGACAAATGGAGAGTATCAGAGTGTGATCAACCAGGGGTTACTGACAAATGGAGAGTATCAGAGTGTGATAGAACATGGTTTACTGACAAATGGAGAGTATCAGAGTGTGATCAACCAGGGGTTACTGACAAATGGAGAGTATCAGAGTGTGATAGAACAGGGTTTACTGACAAATGGAGAGTATCAGAGTGTGATCAACCAGGGGTTACTGACAAGTGGAGAGTATCAGAGTGTGATCAACCAGGGGTTACTGATAAATGGAGAGTATCAGAGTGTGATCAACCATGGGTTACTGACAAATGGAGAGTATCAGAGTGTGATCAACCAGGGGTTACTGACAAATGGAGAGTATCAGAGTGTGATCGACCAGGGGTTACTGACAAATGGAGAGTATCAGAGTGTGATCAACCAGGGGTTACTGACAAGTGGAGAGTATCAGAGTGTGATCAACCATGGGTTACTGACAAATGGAGAGTATCAGAGTGTGATAGAACAGGGTTTACTGACAAATGGAGAGTATCAGAGTGTGATCAACCAGGGGCTACTGATAAATGGAGAGTATCAGAGTGTGATCAACCATGGGTTACTGACAAATGGAGAGTATCAGAGTGTGATAGAACAGGGTTTACTGACAAATGGAGAGTATCAGAGTGTGATCAACCAGGGGTTACTGATAAATGGAGATTATCAGAGTGTGATAGAACAGGATTTACTGACAAATGGAGAGTATCAGAGTGTGATAGAACATGGTTTACTGACAAATGGAGAACATCAGAATGTGATCAACAAGGGGTTACTGACAAATGGAGAGTATCAGAGTGTGATATAACAAGATTTACTGACAAATGGAGAGTATCAGAGTGTGATCAACCAGGGATTACTGACAAATGGAGAGTATCAGAGTGTGATAGAACAGGGTTTACTGACAAATAGAGAGTATCAGAGTGTGATAGAACAGGGTTTACTGACAAATGGAGAATATCAGAGTGTGATCAACCAGGGGTTACTGACAAATGGAGAGTATCAGAGTGTGATATAACAAGGTTTACTGACAAATGGAGAGTATCAGAGTGTGATCAACCAGGGGTTACTGACAAATGGAGAGTATCAGAGTGTGATAGAACAGGGTTTACTGACAAATGGAGAGTATAAGAGTGTGATCGACCAGGGGTTACTGACAAATGGAGAGTATCAGAGTGTGATAGATCAGGGTTTACTGACAAATGGAGAGTATCAGAGTGTGATCGACCAGGGGTTACTGACAAATGGAGAGTATCAGAGTGTGATAGAACAGGGTTTACTGACAAATGGAGAGTATCAGAGTGTGATCAACCAGGGGTTACTGAGAAATGGAGAGTATCAGAGTGTGATATGTGATAGAACAGGGTTTACTGACAAATGGAGAGTATCAGAGTGTGATCGACCAGGGGTTACTGACAAATGGAGAGTATCAGAGTGTGATAGAACAGGAGTTACTGACAAATGGAGAGTATCAGAGTGTGATCAACCAGGGGTTACTGATAAATGGAGAGTATCAGAGTGTGATCAACCAGGAGTTACTGACAAATGGAGAGTATCAGAGTGTGATCGACCAGGGGTTACTGACAAATGGAGAGTATCAGAGTGTGATCGACCAGGGGTTACTGACAAATGGAGAGTATCAGAGTGTGATAGAACAGGGTTTACTGACAAATGGAGAGTATCAGAGTGTGATAGAACAGGGTTTACTGACATGGAGAGTATCAGAGTGTGATCAACCAGTGGTTACTGACAAATGGAGAGTATCAGAGTGTGATAGAACAGGGTTTACTGACAAATGGAGAGTATCAGAGTGTGATCGACCAGGGGTTACTGACAAATGGAGAGTATCAGAGTGTGATAGAACAGGAGTTACTGACAAATGGAGAGTATCAGAGTGTGATCAACCAGGGGTTACTGATAAATGGAGAGTATCAGAGTGTGATAGAACAGGGTTTACTGACAAATGGAGAGTATCAGAGTGTGATCAACCAGGGGTTACTGACAAATGGAGAGTATCAGAGTGTGATCAACCAGGGGTTACTGACAAATGGAGAGTATCAGAGTGTGATCGACCAGGGGTTACTGACAAATGGAGAGTATCAGAGTGTGATAGAACAGGGTTTACTGACAAATGGAGAGTATCAGAGTGTGATCAACCAGGGGTTACTGACAAATGGAGAGTATCAGAGTGAGATAGAACAGGGTTTACTGACAAATGGAGAGTATCAGAGTGTGATCAACCAGGGGTTACTGACAAATGGAGAGTATCAGAGTGTGATCAACCAGGGGTTACTGACAAATGGAAAGTATCAGAGTGTGATCGACCAGGGGTTACTGACAAATGGAGAGTATCAGAGTGTGATAGAACAGGGGTTACTGACAAATGGAGAGTATCAGAGTGTGATCGACCAGGGTTTACTGACAAATGGAGAATATCAGAGTGTGATCAACCAGGGGTTACTGACAAATGGAGAGTATCAGAGTGTGATCAACCAGGGGTTACTGACAAATGGAGAGTATCAGAGTGTGATCGACCAGGGGTTACTGACAAATGGAGAGTATCCGAGTGTGATAGAACAGGGTTTACTGACAAATGGAGAGTATCAGAGTGTGATCAACCAGGGGTTACTGACAAATGGAGAGTATCAGAGTGTGATAGAACAGGGTTTACTGACAAATGGAGAGTATCAGAGTGTGATCAACCAGGGGTTACTGACAAATGGAGAGTATCAGAGTGTGATCAACCAGGGGTTACTGACAAATGGAGAGTATCAGAGTGTGATCGACCAGGGGTTACTGACAAATGGAGAGTATCAGAGTGTGATCGACCAGGGGTTACTGACAAATGGAGAGTATCAGAGTGTGATAGAACAGGGGTTACTGACAAATGGAGAGTATCAGAGTGTGATCAACCAGGGGTTACTGACAAATGGAGAGTATCGGAGTGTAATAGAACAGGGGTTACTGACAAATGGAGAGTATCAGAGTGTGATCAACCAGGGGTTACTGACAAATGGAGAGTATCCGAGTGTGATCAACCAGGGGTTACTGATAAATGGAGAGTATCCGAGTGTGATCAACCAGGGGTTACTGACAAATGGAGAGTATCCGAGTGTGATCAACCAGGGGTTACTGACAAATGGAGAGTATCCGAGTGTGATCAACCAGGGGTTACTGACAAATGGAGAGTATTGGAGTGTGATAGAACAGGGTTTACCGACGATGTCATCGACCATATATATTTACAATAAACACGAACTGACAATTAAACATTATAACGACCTGTCAAAATTTATGACGGCTGTATTGCAATATTTCTATAACATGTTTGATGAAGCGGTCATATTTTCCTCAGAATTATTAATGTCATAGATATGCTAATGAAATAAAAATACTCTGCATCTTTTAATTATAATAACAAATCATACAACAATCAGATTTTATCATTTCAAAAAAGGTGACGCATCTTTCTACTTCTACTTCAATTTATAAAATATTTGGGATACATTTCTTCTAAATTACACGTATTGTGTGCATGTAAAATGCTTGATACCGGTGATGATTCCCAGGGTAACCCACAGCTGATCAGCGTGTATCTGGGTAGAGGATAGGGGAACCTAACTTGTTGAAATGGAAATTGAGAAATTGGTAATTTTTGGCAAATGAATGGGCATAAAGGCAAAATGAAACAAGATGAACTGTGAGCTAATGTTCACTTATAATACCCCCGTTCTTCGGCAAACAGGAAGTAGGAATCTGATGGGGCCAAAAACGTTTCCCACGATATGTGGTACCTATATGAAGCTTGTGACCAAATATCAGATCTCTGCCATCAATAGTTGTTGAGAAAAATGTGATGAAAAATGTGCATATATGTTCAATGTGTATAAAAACCAACTAAGTCGGCAAACAGGAAGTAGGAATCTGACCGGTCCAAAAACGCTTCCCACAATATGGCATACCTATATGAAGCTTATGACCAAATATCAGATTCCTGTCATCAATAGTTGCTTAGAAAAATGTGACGAAAAATGAGCATATATGTTCAATGTGTATAAAAATCAACAAAGTCGGCAAACAGGAAGTAGGAATCTGATGGGTCCCACGGTCACACTCTGATACCTATATGAAGCTTGTGACCAAATATCAGATCTCTGCCATCAATAGTTGCTGAGAAAAATGACGAAAAATGAGCATATATGTTCAATGTGTATGAAAATCAACAAAGTCGGCAAACAGGAAGTAGGAATCTGATGGGTCCAAAAACGCTTCCCACAATATGGGGTACCTATATGAAGCTTGTGACCAAATAATAGATCTCTGCCACCAACAGTTACTGAGAAAAGTGTGACGAAAAATATCTTGGATGGACGGAAGGACGGACAGAGGTAAAACAGTATACCCCCTCCCCCTTCGGGGAGCGGTGGTATAATAATGGCTACACAGAATGAAGCATGATACAACTGCAGCATGCCGACAAGGGAAAGTTAAATAAGTGTATATTAAAAGTGTGGACAGGGATTTGGCTTGACACAGTAAAGAAATGGACACAATAATGTGTTGGACACAGTAATATGCTGGCTCCTTGTATTTTGGCAATTTGTCTTGTTTTACTATTTCAAGAGATCGAAATATGTCTTCCAAATACTGGTATGCGAAATTTGGACCCCTTTTTGAAATAAAATACTATTTTTTTGGGGTCCATTTGGCATTTGTTAGTTCATTTCAGTTGAGTTTATCTCCGAATCCATAACTATAGTATTTTTTTTTTATATATATACAGTGAAACCTGTCTAAACCGAACCCTGAGTAAACCGAAAACATGCCTAAACCAGACAAACTTTACAGTCCTATCTACTGATCCCTGAGTAAACCGAAAACATGCCTAAACCAGACAGACTTTACAGACCTATCTACTGAACCCTGAGTAAACCGAAAACATGCCTAAACCAGACAAACTTTACAGTCCTATCTACTGAACCCTGAGTAAACTGAAAACATGCCTAAACCAGAGAGACTTTACAGTCCTATCTACTGAACCCTGAGTAAACTGAAAACATGCCTAAACCAGACAGACTTTACAGACCTATCTACTGAACCCTGAGTAAACCGAAAACATGCCTAAACCAGACAGACTTTACAGTCCTATCTACTGAACCCTGAGTAAACTGAAAACATGCCTAAACCAGAGAGACTTTACAGTCCTATCTACTGAACCCTGAGTAAACCGAAAACATGCCTAAACCAGACAGACTTTACAGTCCCATCTACTAAATGTCTATGTAATTTGAACCTGTCTTAACTGAACAAATTATTCAGTCCCAAAGGGGTTCGGTTTAGACAGGTTTTACTATACATACATTAAGTAGTAATTAGTATTTTCTGGTACCAGCAGAGGGCTCGGGTGGCTCAGTGAGTTAGGTAGTTGGATTACCTAACAATTCATACAAGCCCATCACCAATATGGCATGGGTTCGCGCCCGGCTTTGTAAATTACAAAAAAGGGTGTAATCGACTAGCAGCCGCAAGTGATAAAGTTTACCAGTTGCTTACCCATGGTTGGTGGTTCTCTCCGGGTACTTTCACCACTAAAACTGGTTGCCATGATATAGCTGAAATATTGCTGAAAGTGGCATTAAACACCAAAAATCAAAATCAAATCTGGTACCAGTATATTCATTAGTAAGACAGAATATGGATTTGACAGACTGTCCAACTTTATACACAACTTAAAGGGACAAGACTTTTATTGCTGTTCTACATTTCAGTCACAGTAGGGTCTCCAATAATGAGCACAACTTGTACCTTAACATGAGTGTGAAACGATCCATAGCTTGCAGTTGAGTAGTACTCTTTACTACTGTTGATAGGTGCTACTTAAAATAGATCTGGCTTTTGAGTGTTTAATAGGGATTCTGCACCTACATATTTGAGCTAGTTGTCTCTTTTTCCCATTCTACAAACTAATTTTCTGATTACATTCAATCCAAATAACTAAATACTGCTCCCTTCAACACACTCGGGCAAACAAATCAACAAGAAAACTAAACATTTCTAACGTATCACAGTTTATTCTAAAAATTGACATATAAAAAAACAACTCAATATATTAATAACAAATACACAACAATATTAATCCAGTTTACGGGTCAGACAAAATCTCACGTATGTTTTTTAGTCTCTCAAATTTAAAACTACAATTTAAGTCAGGTTTAGACTTTCTCACTTAAAAACAAGATATGATTATAATCTAACGATTATGAAGTCTCCCAAACCGGCCACTGACAACAGGTTTAAAAAATAAATCAAAAGCTACCTTTGAAATCGAACAATGTTGAATTTTTGCAGTATTGTGGTGGCCATTTTGAAAATGGCAACCGGTAGAAATTTTTCGATGTCAGGAATCAATTCAGGACATCATAATCTACCTACATATGAAATGTTGTTGAAATCGAACAATGTTGAATTTGTGCGGTATTGTGGTGGTCATTTTGAAAATGGCGACCGACAGAAATTTTTCGATCTCAGGAATCAATTTGGCTTTGACTCCGTTTACCACAAATCTGAAAACTTTAGGATCAACTAGAAACATATATCTATAACTCCATCAAGTTTCACGAAATTCTGTCCAGTAGTTCCTGAGATCTGCCGTGGACTAGTTCATGGTCCGCGGAAAGAAAGGAGAATAAAAAGAATAAGAATAAGAATAACAAGATATGATTATAATCTAACGATTATGAAGTCTCCCAAACCGGCCACTGACACTATCTACCCACATATCAAATTTTGATGATATCGGACAATGTTGAATTTTTACCCCCCATTTTTATGCCGTGTTTTGGCAGCCATTTTGAAAATGGCAGACATCTTGAAAATTTTGAAAATGCAGAATTGCTCCTCTAATGGTGACCTATCACTATGTCAAATTGTATGTCTCTATCATTATCCAGTTAGAAGTTATCAACATTAATGTACGAAATTTCAAGTTTCCCATAGGATTCTATAGTAACCCCCACCCCCTTTGAACCCCCAAAAATATGGCTTTGACCCCCTTTACCACAAATCTGAAAACTTTAGGATCAACTAGAAACATATATCTATAACTCCACCAAGTTTCATGAAATTCTGTCCTGTAGTTCCTGAGATCTGCCGTGGACAAGTTCATGCTTCGCGGAAAGAAAGAATAAGAATAATAATAATAAAAATAAAAATAACAAGATATGATTATAATCTAACGATTATGAAGTCTCCCAAACCGGCCACTGACAACAGTTTAAATGAACACTTTGCATTGTGACAAATTCTGAGCTTGATTTTTTGCAGTATTGTGGTGGCCATTTTGAAAATGGAGACCGGTAGAAATTTTGCAATGTCGGGAATCAATTCCGGACATCATAATCTACCAACATATGAAATTTCGTTGAAATCGAACAATGTTGAATTTGTGTGGTATTGTGGTGGCCATTTTAAAAATGGCGATCGGTAGAAATTTTTCGATGTCAGGAATCAATTCGGGACATCGTAATCTACCTAAATATGAAATTCGTTGAAATCGGACAATGTTGAATTTGTGCGGTATTGTGGCGTCCATTTTGAAAATGGCGACCGGTAGAAATTTTTCAATGTCATGAATCAATTCAGGACATCATTATCTATCCACATATCAAATTTTGATGATATCGGACAATGTTGAATTTTTGCGGTATTGTGGTGGCCATTTTGAAAATGGCGACAGGTAGAAATTTTTCGATGTCAGAATCAATTCGGGACATCATAATCTACCTACAGATGAAATGTCGTTGAAATCGGACAATGTTGAATTTGTGCAGTATTGTGGCGGCCATTTTGAAAATGGTGACAGGTAGAAATTATTCAATGTTGGGAATCAATTCGGGACATCATAATCTACCCACATATGAAATGTCGTAGAAATCGGACAATGTTGAATTTGTGCGGTATTGTGGTGGCCATTTTCAAAATGGTGACCGCTAGAAATTTTCCAATGTCGGGAATCAATTCGGGACATCATTATCTACCCACATATCAAATTGTGATGATATCGGACAATGTTGAATTTTTGCGGTATTGTGGTAGCCATTTTGAAAATGGTGATCGGTAGAAATTTTTCAATGTCGGGAATCAATTCGGGACATCATTATCTATCCACATACCAAATTTTGATGATATCGGACAATGTTGAATTTTTACCCCCCATTTTTATGCCGTGTTTTGGCAGCCATTTTGAAAATGGCAGACATCTTGAAAATTTTGAAAATGCAGAATTGCTCCTCTAATGGTGACCTATCACTTTGTCAAATTTTATGTCTCTATCATTATCCAGTTAGAAGTTATCAACATTAATGTACGAAATTTCAAGTTTCCCATAGGATTCTATAGTAACCCCCACCCCCTTTGAACCCCCAAAAATATGGCTTTGACCCCCTTTACCACAAATCTGAAAACTTTAGGATCAACTAGAAACATATATCTATAACTCCACCATGTTTCATGAAATTCTGTCCTGTAGTTCCTGAGATCTGCCGTGGACAAGTTCATGGTGCACGGAAAGAAAGGAGAATAAGAATAAGAATAAGAATAATAATAATAATAAGAAGAAACGGAGCAAAAACAATAAGTCTCCAAACTTTGTTTGGGAGACTTAATAAGAAGAAACGGAGCAAAAACAATAAGTCTCCCAAACTTTGTTTGGGAGACTTAAAAAGAGTTATATTTGGTATGCGTAATAAAAACTTGTTCAAATATCATTTAAACCACATATTTTTGTCATTGATATGTAATATCAAAAACATAACAGTTATTACATATAGTATATTGTAGGAAAGATGTTTTGCTTTCTTGATGAAAACAAAACAAACTCGTCAAGTAAAACCTCACTTAAAATCAATCAAAATCACTTAAAATCAATAAAAATCACTTAAAATCTTATACAAAAGAATGTGAGAACGTTATACATTTTCAATTTAAATATGGAATGTATTCTTACAATTGATACAACTCTATAAATTTTACAATACAGATATTCTCATCAATATATATAGGGATATACGTTACCGCTTATAGCATGAAAATGATCAAATCTTGCAAGTCATATTTTTATCACTTTTGGCTGTGTTCAAGTGCATTTATGTGAATAAAGAAAGGATATAGATGTAAATTAATATATTAGACCATCTAGCTTCAAACTTGGACACAAATTAAACTAGAGGCTCAGTGGGCTGAGCCTTTGTCGCTCACCTTTCATTCTGCTTTGAGAAAACTTTCATAGGTGCTTCCTACCAAATTTCGGTTCATTTGGCTACTCGGTTTCAGAGAAGATTTTTTTTAAATAACCCCCCAATAGAGGACCTTCCATAGATGGTTCCTACCAAGTTTCAGTTCATTTGTCCAAGCGGTTTCTGAAGAGAAGATTTTTTTAGAAATCAACCAAACAGAAACAAGAATTGCCTGTGGCGGCCATGTTTGTGAATGGATCAGGACCAAATTTGCAATATATAGAGAGGACCTTCCATAGATGCTTCCTACCAAGTTTCAGTTCATTTGGCTGAGGGGTTTCAGAGGAGAAGATTAAAATGTGAAAAGTTAACGGACGACGGACGCCAAGTGATGGCAAAAGCTCACATTGCCTTTGGCAAGGTGAGCTAAAAAAAAGTAAAGGAACAGCATTTTTGTTGTTGTTCTACATTTGATAGGGTCTTCAATAATGAGCATAACTCACACCCCTAAAATGTAAATATATTTTTATTTGATGTATAACCTATGCTATGTAATAATCTATATATATTATTCTTTCTCTGCTTATTGTTTAACAGTTCTACAATGTCAATATTGAGATTGCAGCTTGCTTGGTCAAGGACCAATAATCTATTTTATCATATACTTGTAGATAATATAGCTAAACTTCTATCCTGTGTTAAAACTTTGAGTAATAAGAGGAATCATGTTTATTTCACCCAGTTTCATAAGAATGGCCCAAGTGGGCTGATAAAAGCAAGTTTATTAATTGCTTCCGGAATGTTATTACATGCCTTTCCGTCAATGTTCGTAAGTTTATTACACGCCACTTCGTGAATTTCCGGAAAACTCTCTTGAAGTATATGACAAAGCATGTCATTTTTCATATCATACTCTTTATCAGCCCTCATTCATATAACATACCTTGAGACTTTCGGCTTTCGGGCTGATATCATGACCTAGGGCTGATAAAGGTTATGATATGAAAAATGCCATGTAATAATCTATATAGTCTGTATACTAATTGTGTCATGGTAAACATTGAGTTCTATTTATAATTAATGTTTTAAAAAAATGCTAGTACAAGTAATTTAATTGACAATTCTATTGATACAGTGAAACTTGTCTAAACTGAAACTCATTGGGACCAACTTTTGTAGTGGGAAGAGACAGATGGTCGGTTTATACTGATTAAATTAACAAAGATTCCCTATATTGGTGCTTTATTTAAAGTTTGGTTTATACAGCTTTCACTGTAAAATATGTTTCAACAATGAAAGTCAGATGATCCAAGAGGAAAATTTTGCATCATTTGTGCTATAAATTTTGGACTGTTGATGGGAATTCATATAGTATAACTAATTGTAGATTTTGAATATCAAAATAAGACCACGAGTGGAAGTACGTATAAGGATTAAATGAGTGGGCGGCGGAACTTGTTCTGTCCACGAGTTTAATCATTAATGCATATTCGGTCATGAATGGTCTTATTTTGATATTCAAAATGTATGATTTAGTTATATTATATGAATTCCCATCAACAGTCCAAAATTTATAAACACAAATGATGCAAAATTTTCCTCTTGGATCATCTGACTGTTACATTGTTGAAACATATTTTACAGTGAAAGCTGTATAAACCAAACTTTAAATTATATAGATTTTCAAAATTTCTTATATATTTTTTTTTTTTATTTGTATATTTCATTCCACGCGTATTAATCTACGAGCAATGATACTAATGGGTTCAGCTGGAAGGATCTGCCATCTTGAAAATGTGAAATCCTAAATGTCATATTTACAACAATACTGGTACACAAAAATAATCAAAATGCTTACCTTGAAAACTTATTTTAGTTAAATTTGATCAAAATTGAAGCGTACACGAAGCCAAATAACATCTAATCTTTACGTTTCAAACTGGAAGTCTTCATATGACGTCATTTGGTTATGTGCCAAAGTCGTCAATAACATTTCACGAATTTTTTCAGTTTACAATTGTGTGTGTATTCACCGTAACACAACAAGGGACGTAACCACCACACTTATAGTTGTTTAAAGTAGTTCCGGCGGGAAAAAACTGATATCTCACATGCGAGATACCGGAATTTATTTCAAGGATAAATCCCCATAATTCACACATAACTATATAATACATAATTAATATTGTACTTAATCTCAATTAAAGAATATAAAGAGTATTTGATATACTTCAATACAACGGTAGTACAAAATGTATAAAAAACCAAGGTATTGTTGGTGAAATACTTTTCTTCAAACTTGTACACAAATTTGGGGACAAGTATTTACTTGACAATAAATTAATCTTAGAGTCACATGTCACTTTATTCCTGTTTTGATTGGTTTAAAAAGTTGAGGTTATTTGTCAATGAACGGAATCTAAAAATAGACGTTGTTCTCAAGGCATCGCGTGCCGTTGTCATCAGGTGATTTTCTTTAAATGAGGCACCTTTGGGGTTAATTAAATTTATTTCCAATTATTTGCCTTATTTTGAAAAATTAAATATATTTTTCAATATCATAACAAAAAAAGTTTGATTAGTGTGTACTAATTACTGGGAATTCTGGATCTGGGAAGTCCGCTCTGATCAGACACGTAGCGTTGCATCTTGGACAGAAAGGATATCGAATACTGCCCATAACACGACCTATTGAACTCACTTTGTATCAAAATTCAAAAATCCAGCAGGTGGCTGTTTGTGACGATATTTGTGGAAAGTATTACGCTGATACAAGAATGGATAAGATACGAGGAAGATTTGAAACTTATATTTCACAATAGTGACATAAAACTTTTGTTGAGTTCACGCAGTGTGTACATCCTAATTGAGGTTATTTCTTCATGAACCAAACAAGAATTGCGATCAATCCTTAAATGTTCTTGACTAAAGATATTGCTTAAGCTTATACAAAATGTACAAATTCTTTAACATGGAAAGTCAAGTACTAAACTAATTTAATGTTTGGACGAATTTTGCTCCGATCATTTTAAAATTTATGGTTTTAACCATTTTTGTGATTTCATAGGTTCCAATAGAACCATAAAATGGAGTGATTCATGAAATAATATTATTTTAGTATTTGCAGTTGTAAGAAATAAAGAGTCAATGAACAGCTCATTTTCATGTAATCCTAGAAAAAAATTGATGACATAAACAATAAATTAATCTAAGGTACAATCACATTTACATGTACACTAAACTTTGTTGTATTGATTGATTGATTAGTGTTTAATGCCAACATTAGCAGTATTTCAGCTATATCGTGACGTGAACAAATTTTATATTAATTCAAGACACCTACATGATCCTTGGAAATAAAAAAGTACATCTCTATAAAACAAACATGTTATATGTAAAAATTAACAATGTTGTAAAAAATGAACCAAAGGAAAAATGACAGTGTTTAATAACTACTACAACCTTATATAAAAACAGCTCTTATTATAAAGGAGGAATACTGTATTCATTACTTATTGCAATTAACAATTTTTTTTAATCTAATTACCAGCAATGACTAATTTCTAGGTGGTACTGGTGGTAGATTTCTACTTGGAACTTGTGGGAGGTTATTAGGTATACTAGCTGGTGGACGTGACGGTATGGTTGGTCGAGATGGAACTGGGGGGAGATTTGATGGAGGTCCATCTACTGGACGAGGGGGTGGGGGAGGTGGTAAATTAGGGGGAGGATGGGAGGGACAATTTTGATCAATTAACCTTGGTGAAACATTGATTTCTTCCAAAGAGTCATCCCTTGATGGGGGAGAGGGGGGAGGAGATACAGGAGGGAGTGGTCCACTAGGGGGGCTAAAAGTTGGTTCTGGAAAACTATGATTTATTTGACTATTTGTATTCGGTTGACTAGAACTGTTTTCTACATAAGTCATGGTTTGTATATTGACATTAGGATTGATAAACTTGGTATATATATTACTTGTATCAAATGGATCAGACTTTGGCACACTAACGGGTGAATTTGGTGCATCTAATATAGAATTACAGTGATTAGACAAGTTTCCTTCTGTATGACTTATACCAGATTCTACTGGTTCAATTTGGTTTAGTTCAGAAGACCTTTGGTGAAGATTTTCCTGGAAATCACTGTTTACAAAAGCACTTTGTATGTCACGCCTTGGTGCTGGTCTTGGCCTTGGTACAGGAACATTGTTGTCATCAGTTGGACTATCTTGTAGTCGTGGAGTTGGAACTGGATTTTCAACTCCAATAATATTTCCTGTACTTTTAGCCCTTGGCATAGGTCTAGGGACATTTAATTCACTGTTTGGTGATTCAGTGATCAATGACAAAGCATCAGATGTTCTACTTTGTGATATCTGAGTAGGAAGACCAAGTTCATCTGAAAAACAATATCATCATGTCATTTACTTCACATGTAATTGGGTTTTTTTTGTTTTAAAAGACAACCCATATTTTTATACTAACTAAAAACTTGAATTGCACTAGCATATGCAACATTATACAATTATTGCCTGCACTTAAGGTGAACAATTATGATGTTCACTGCAAGTGCAGGCAATAATTGTTTTATTATACCGAAACTCTATTTACAATAATGTTGGATGCAATAAACATTTATTTGTGTGTTTTTATCTTGTGTTTTCATAAACTTCATATTTGTGTTTTTAACTTCCGGTCAAGATTGTAATTCCGGAATGCAAAAACGGATACATTTCCTGACAGACATGGAACATAACATTTGTCGACCGGTGAACAACAGTGATGTTTCCCTGGGGTACCAATTTTGTAAAAACATCACTTTTATTTTATATATAATATATAATGTAAGGTTTGATAAAAAATATTATTCCACATATGCAAATTATTACAGCTATGTAGATATCTGACAGGTGAAGCTTGTCACATGTGTCATTGAAAGAAACATTGTTTCCCTATCATATTCTCCTTACTTTGAACTACCCAACAGGACATTAATTCATAGAACTTTGGCATCAAATAATGTCCATGCTTGTGAAATAGTGTCCATGTAAAAATATAAGAGGGGCTAGTTTCAAAGATTGTTCTATGAAAAAAAATTTCTCCATAAAAAGGAGATAAATCAAGTTTGTTTTCTACCACGACTTCATGTCTGAAAATATCCCTTTTAAAAGGAGGCTAATTTAATTGTTTACTTGTTAACAGAATGTTTTAAATAAGGTGAGTTTATATATCAATTATAAGTTTGTCTGTAAAACAGATGTAAATATAGATATGAATTGGATTAAACAGATTACAAACAACTTTTTGAATTTTTATCAGAGCATAAATATCCTCATGGTATAATAGAAAATGCCAAAATATCATTGAGAAGAATAGCAGAGAACTTCAAACTTAAAGCAATGAGATTTTTCCCTCGGGCACAACTTTCTTATTTTGTGCTACACATGCATTCTACACTAAGCATAGAAGGAAGTATATACACATATTATTAGATTGAAATATTGTGTACTATTTCACAGACTTGATAGTAAATGGGTTTACTTCGACAATCATGAAGTTCTTTACATCATGATAAACTGGGTTGTTTTCTTTAAAATAAATTATCATTTTTCAGATATGTTGTTTTTTCAATCTCAATTTAAATTAGAAAAAAATCTAAACAAAATTGTGAAAAACTCTACAGGACAAGATGACATATGGCTTAATTGATCAGGATCATATAAGGAACATTACTACCAAAGAACAATACCATCACACGTGTGGTTTCTGAGAAGATTTTTGAACTTTAAGCCAATCAGAAAGTATCATTGGGCATTTTTGATTTATGAAAGAAATGAAAATCATGTAAAATGTTGAGGATTACCAAATTAACATTTCTACAAAGCTTGGTTCCAATAGGACCAGTGGCTTGTGAGAAATATATTGAAATTTTAGAAGCTTACAGATAACGGACGCAAAGTGATCACAATACCTTACATGATCCGTCAGTTGATCTAAAAACTTACTGTTATTTGGTTGTAATGGTTGGGGTAAAGAACTGTCCACACTCTCTCCTCTAATAAGTTTTTCTATCAGATTCTGAGCCTCTTCCATATTACCAGCATGTCCATGATGTGATACATTGGTAGGTAGTCCTATAGATGATATCTGTAGAAGACAAATATCCCTTTTATACAAGAATATTATACATTATATATTATACATTACATTATACAAGAATATTTTATATTATACATTATACAAGACTATTATACATTATAATATAGTATCAAATATTTCATGTAGATTTCTTTGTAAAATAAAAATGCAATATTTGCCAATATTTTTACTAGTCTTCCTTTATAAATATACCTAACCAGAGGCTCTCAAGAGCCTGTATCGTTCACCTGGTTATAAAAAAAACCAATTGGTCCTATGTAAAAACTATGTCCTGCAGTGGTAGTCATCTTGGAATTACGATCAACATAAAAAACACAAAGTTTGTAAAGGACCTTCCAATGATTGATGCATAGTTTAGGTTCAATCAGTGCAATAGCTTCAGAGAAGAAGATATTTCTGTATTTTCCCGATATGGTCCTGTGTTAATACTATGACCTGTGGTGGCAGCCATCTTGGATTTCCGATCGGCATAAAAAACAGAGGACCTTCCAATGATCATTCCTGGGCAGTTTGGTTTCAGAGAAGAAGCGTTTTGAAACATTTTTCCCATAGGGTCCAATGTTAAACAAGTCCTGCCGTAGCCGCCATTTTGAATTTCATATCAGAACAAAAAACGTAAAGTTTGTAGAGGACCATCCAATGAACATTCATGTACAGTTTGGCTTTAATCATATTTGTAGTTTCTGAGAAGAAGGCATTTGAACATTTTCCCATAGGGTCCAATGCTTATCTATGTCCTGCGGTGGTGGCCATCTTGGATATCCGATCGGCATAAAAAACACACACCTTGTAGAGGACCTTCCAATGATCATTCCTGGGCAGTTTGGTTTCAATTATCCAAGTAATGGGCAGTTTGGTTTCAATTATCCAAGTGGTTTCAGAGAAGAAGCGTTTTGAAACATTTTTCCCATAGGGTCCAATGTTAAACTAAGTCCTGCCGTAGCCGCCATTTTGAATTTCATATCGGAACAAAAAACGTAAAGTTTGTAGAGGACCATCCAATGAACATTCATGTACAGTTTGGCTTTAATCATATTTGTAGTTTCTGAGAAAAAGGCATTTGAACATTTTCCCATAGGGTCCAATGTTAATCTATGTATTGCGGTGGTGGCCATCTTGGATTTCCGATCAACATAAAAAACACAAATTTTGTAGAGGACCTTCCAATGATCATTTCTGGGCAGTTTGGTTTCAATTGTCCATGTGGTTTCAGAGAAGAAGCGTTTTGAAACATTTTTCCCATAGGGTCCAATGTTAAACTAAGTCCTGCCGTAGCCGCCATTTTGAATTTCATACCGGAACAAAAAACGTAAAGTTTGTAGAGGACCATCCAATGAACATTCATGTACAGTTTGGCTTTAATAATATTTGTAGTTTCTGAGAAGAAGGCATTTGAACATTTTCCCATAGGGTCCAATGTTAATCTATGTATTGCGGTGGCGGCCATCTTGGATTTCCGATCGGCATAAAAAACATGAAATTTGTAGAGAACCTTCCAATGATCATTCCTGGGCAGTTTGGTTTCAACTGTCCTAGTGGTTTCAGAGAAGAAGCGTTTTGAAACATTTTCCCCATAGGGTCCAATGTTAAACTAAGTCCTGCCGTAGCCGCCATTTTGAATTTCATACCGGAACAAAAAACCTTGAGATTGTAGAAGACCGTCCAATGAACATTCATGTACAGTTTGGCTTTAATCATATTTGTAGTTTCTGAAAAGAAGGCATTTGAACATTTTCCCATAGGGTCCAATGTTAATCTATGTATTGCGGTGGCGGCCATCTTGGATTTCCGATCGACACAAAAAACATAAATTTTGTAGAGGACCTTCCAATGATCATTCCTGGGCAGTTTGGTTTCAACTGTCCAAGTGGTTTCAGAGAAGAAGCATTTTGAAACATTTTTCCCATAGGGTCCAATGTTAAACTAAGTCCTGCCGTAGCCGCCATTTTGAATTTCATACCGGAACAAAAAACCTTGAGATTGTAGAAGACCGTCCAATGAACATTCATGTACAGTTTGGCTTTAATCATATTTGTAGTTTCTGAAAAGAAGGCATTTGAATATTTTCCCATAGGGTCCAATGTTAATCTATGTCCTGCGATGGTGGCCATCTTGGATTTCCGATCGGCATAAAAAACAGAAACTTGGTAAAGGACATTCCAATGATCATTCATTTACAGTTTGGGTTCAGTCAGTTCATCAGTTTCAGAGAAGAAGATCTTTGAAATTTCAGCCAATCAGAGCATATTATTGGCCCTGGCAGCCATATTGAATATCCGACTGGAACGAAAAACAGTAACTTTGTAGAGGACCATCCAAGGAACATTCCTGCTAAGTTTGGTTCCAATCGGCCAAGTGGTTTCGGAGAAGAAGCTTGAAATGTGAAAAGTTTACAGACGACAGACAACAGACAACAGACGCCGGACGCCGGACGCCTAGTGATGGCAATAGTTCACATGGACCTTTGGTCCAGGTGAACTAAAAAGTAGAGCATTTCCTAATAAGTTAAAAATATTGCATCTTGACTGATATTGCATTCCATACTTTCTTCTTAAAATTTGGTATGTAATAGAGAGATTCAGAGTAAAACAACATTTACACACAAGCAGACGAGAGATAAACAATATGGCCGAATTATATTGAATACATGTTGCAAAGAAATAAAAGAAATATGGTGACATGTAATTGTCACAGACTGAAATATTTGGTACTATATTATAAAAGGTTTATTGCACTAATATTGAGGAATATTGTCCTTCGCAGTATATCATATTGCACTCGCAAGGTCGTGCAATGTCATATACTGCTCGGGACAATATTCCTCATTATTATATTACTATAAATATTTCTTTTATCTGATTGGCTAAAAGCATGAATTGTTTTCTTGATAGAGCTTTATGAATACTGTCTAAGCCTTCAATATCCGCAAATATTAATTGTGATCATTCCAGGGGAGCCTTTGGAAAGTTATATTAACCTCACGTGACTCTAAAATCGGAAAACCCCTACTTTTAATTTTGGCGTCACGTGAGATTAATATAACGTTCCAAAGGCTCCTCTGGAACGATCTAAATTAATCTTTGCAGTATGCATAAATCTTTCTTTGTTACCATTAAAATTTACAAAAAGCACATGTAGTGTTTAATGCCAATTTATAAATCATGGCCCAGAGGACATTAATAACAGTTTCATTAATAAAACAATTACTGACTTTTATTTCGATTAATATAAGGATCTATCGCTCCAAGATATATGATATTCGCCCTAGGGAAATATGACTTCTTCGGGTAAACAAACCTTCATATCTCCCTACAACAAGGGCCATAAATGTATAATATTAGTGCAATAACCCTACATTATATATTACACATTACATTATATATCATACATTATTAATTAACTACTGTTATATTTACATAAATAAAATGAAAACTGCCTATGCGATACAGATAATACAACCCAACCAATATGGGACAAAGTCGGCCAATATTGGTGTTCCGGATTCTCTCTAGATTTTACATACGAATCAACGATAAAATAGAGACACTCTGTCACTGTCGTCTGACGAGACAAAATGGAAAGGAAGTGAAAGAAAATAAACAAATGAAATTGTTTCATCTCAAGAGTAAATGTAATGAAACCACAAAGTCATTGAAAAATCATTGTTCATGCTAAAAAATTCAAACCCATTATTGTTGTGAATTTATTTAAATGTTGAACTCTTTGAAGCGAAAGGATAAAAACACACAAGACAATATTTTATGGTTAATTAATAAATATATCATTAAGTGATGATTTCTGTATTGACCTTGTTATTAGTCCTTGGTTAGCTGTATTGACCTTCGGCTTCGCCCCAGGCCAATACAGATACTCTTGGACTAATAACTAAGCCAATAAGGAAATCATCATATAATGATATATTATACAAGAATATTATACATTATATATCATACATTATACAAGAAAGGGCCATCGTGGCTTGGATCGTATGGTAGTTGGATTTACAACTTACTGTGAAATAACTGCCTATCACCACTGCTGTTGTGAGTGCGAATCCCGAATAGGGCGAGGTGTACAACATTATGTGATCAAGTTTGTCAGTGACTTCCGACAGGTCGGTGGTTTTCTGAGGGGCCTCTGGTTTCCTTCACCAATAAAACTGACCGCCATGATATAACTGAAATATTGTTGAAAGTGGTGTTAAACACCACTAGACCAAACAACATTATACAAGAATATTATACATTATAGACATATTTTTAAGATAGATTTTCCTGTCTTTCCTAGTATTTCAGATATTCCTTTGTAAGAGCAAAACAAAAACAAACCAGAGACTCTCAAGAGCCTGTATTGTTCACCTGGTTATAAAAAGAACCAATTGGTCCTATGTAAAAACTATGTCCTGCACTGGTAGTCATCTTGGAATTCCGATCAACATAAAAAACACAAAGTTTGTAAAGGACCTTCCAATGATTGATTTCCAACTGGGTCCCCCATAAATCTATGACTTGAGATGGTGGCTAGCTTGGATTTCCAATCAGCATAAAAAAAAACCTGAAAAGTTTGGTTTCAATTGTCCAAGTGGTTTCAGTAAAGAAATGTTTTAAAACATTTTCCCATAAGGTCCAATGTTAAACTAAGTTCTGCCATAGCTGCCATCTTGAATTTTATATCAGAATAAAAAAACCTAAACTTTGTAGAGGACCATCCAATGAACATTCATGTACAGTCAGGCTTCAATCAGATTTGTGCTTTGAAACATTTTCCCCATAGGGTTCAATGTTAAACTAAGTCCTGCTGTAGCCACCATCTTGGATTTCATATCAGAACAAAAAACCTAAACTTTGTAGAGGACTATCCAGTGAACATTCCTGTGTAGTTTGGATTGAGTCTGATTTATAGTTTCTGAGAAGAAGGCATTTCCGATACAGTTTGACTTTGGGGTTGTTGTCTCATTGACATTTACCCCATATCTCATTATATTCATATCTATGTCCTGCGGTGGCAGTCATCTTGGATTTCGGATCGGCATAAAAAACCCAATCTTTTTAGAGGACCTTCAAATGATTATTCCTGGGCAGTTTGGTTTCAATTGTCCAAGTGGTTTCAGAGAAGAAGCGTTTTGAAACATTTCCCCCATAGGGTCCAATGTTAAACTAAGTCCTGCCGTAGAGGACCATCCCATGAACATTCATGTACAGTTTGGCTTTAATCATATTTGTAGTTTCTGAGAAGGTATTTGAACATTTTCCCATAGGGTCCAATGTTAATCTATTTCCTGCAGTGGCGGCCATCTTTGATTTCCGATCAGCATAAAAAACCTAATTTTGTAGAGGACCTTCCAATGATCAATCCTGGGCAGTTTGGTTTAAATTGTCCAAGTGGTTTCAGAGAGGAAGTGTTTTGAGACACTTTTCCCATAGGGTCCAATGTTAAACTAAGTCCTGCCGTAGCCGCCATCTTCCATTTTATATTGGAACAAAAAACCTAAACTTTGTAGAGGACCATCCAATGAACATTCCTGTCTAGCTTGGATTCAGTCTGATTTGTAGTTTCTGAGAAGAAGGCATTTGAACATTTTCCCATAGGGTCCAATGTTAATCTATGTCCTGCGGTGGTGGCCATCTTGGATTTCCGATCAGCATAAAAAACAGAAACTTTGTAGAGGACCTTCCAATGATCATTCCTGGGCAGTTTGGTTTCAATTGTCCAAGTGGTTTCAGAGAGGAAGCGTTTTGAAACATTTTCCCCATAGGGTCCAATGTTAAACTAAGTCCTGCCGTAGCCGCCATTTTGAATTTCATATCGGAACAAAAAACCTAGAGTTTGTAGAGGATCATCCAATGAACATTCATGTACAGTTTGGCTTTAATCATATTTGTAATTTCTGAGAAGAAGGCATTTGAATATTTTCCCATAGGGTCCAATGTTAATCTATGTCCTGTGGTGGTGGCCATCTTGGATTTCCGATCCACATAAAAACAGAAATTTGGTAAAGGACATTCCAATGATCATTCATTTACAGTTTGGGTTCAGTCAGTTCATTAGTTTCAGAGAAGAGGATCTTTGAAATTTCAGCCAATCAGATCATATTATTGGCCCTGGCAGCCATTTTGAATATCCGATTGGAACGAAAAACAGAAACTTTGTAGAGGACCATCCATGGAACATTCCTGCTGAGCTTGGTTCCAATTGGCCCAGTGGTTTCGGAGAAGAAGCTTGAAATGTGAAAAGTTTACAGACGATGGACGCCAAGTGATGGCAATAGTTCCCATGGACCTTTGGTCCAGGTGAACTAAAAAACCCAGATGCATTGTTTATCTGCAGGTTGTCTCAAACTTGACTTTGGTGTATATATAGTACTGCTGTTTGAAGACTTCATTGTAACTTTAAGATGAAGAACAGTAATAAAAGCAAGCACCATCCCTTAACATATGATATCTACCAGTTTCAAATCAAATTTGTTTTGTTTTATAATGTTGTGTGTGTTAAATTTCATAAAAAAAATAAATTCCTTACAAGAATGACTTAGAAAAAAAATAAATTGTAATACCAGGTACTAAAATTAAAAACTCTGACCTTTGGTTGTTTGCTTTTGTTTTTAATGTTATTTATGGACTTTGACCCCAATGGTTGTCTAACTGCTGGTATCTTCTTTAAAGGCACTGCTACAATAACACATGATATAATTATCTTTAATCATAATATCAATGAAAATAAATAAAATTCAAAGATTAAATTCAGGGACAATTGTATTTGAGTATTTGTTGATGTTGTTGATAATATTGTAACAAGCCACATATTACTGATGTCAATCAGGTGATAATATTGTTACAAACTACATATTACTGATATCAATCAAGTGATAATATTGTAACAAACCAAATATTACTGATGTCAATCAAGTGATAATATTGTAACAAACCAAATATTACTGATGTCAATCAGGTGATAATATTGTAACAAACTACATATTACTGATGTCAATCATGTGATAATATTGTAACAAGCCACATATTACTGATGTCAATCATGTGATAATATTGTAACAAACTACATATTACTGATGTCAAGCATGTGATAATATTGTAACAAACTACATATTACTGATGTCAATCATGTGATAATATTGTAACAAACTACATATTACTGATGTCAATCAGGTGATAATATTGTAACAAGCCACATATTACTGATGTCAATCAGGTGATAATATTGTAACAAACTACATATTACTAATGTCAATCATGTGATAATATTGTAACAAGCCACATCTTACTGATGTCAATCATGTGATATTATTGTAACAAGCCACATATTACTGATGTCAATCATGTGATAATATTGTAACAAGTCACATATTACTGATGTCAATCAGGTGATAATATTGTAACAAACTACATATTACTGATGTCAATCAGGTGATAATATTGTAACAAACTACATATTACTGATGTCAATCATGTGATAATATTGTAACAAGCCACATATTACTGATGTCAATCAGGTGATAATATTGTAACAAACTACATATTACTGATGTCAATCATGTGATATTATTGTAACAAGCCACATATTACTGATGTCAATCTGGTGATAATATTGTAACAAGCCACATCTTACTGATGTCAATCAGGTGATAATATTGTAACAAACTACATATTACTGATGTCAATCAGGTGATAATATTGTAATACACCACATATTACTGATGTCAATCAGGTGATAAGATTGTAACAAGTCACATATTACTGATGTCAATCAGGTGATAATATTGTAACAAACTACATATTACTGATGTCAATCATGTGATAATATTGTAACAAGCCACATCTTACTGATGTCAATCAGGTGATAATATTGTAACAAGCTACATATTACTGATGTCAATTATGTGATAATATTGTAACCAACTACATATTACTGATGTCAATCAGGTGATAATATTGTAACAAACTACATATTACTGATGTCAATCAGGTGATAATATTGTAACAAGCTACATATTACTGATGTCAATCATGTGATAATATTGTAACAAGCTACATATTACTGATGTCAATCATGTGATAATATTGTAACAAACTACATATTACTGATGTCAATCAGGTGATAATACTGTAACAAGCCACATATTACTGATGTCAATCATGTGATATTATTGTAACAAGCCACATATTACTGATGTCAATCAAGTGATAATATTGTAACAAGCCACATATTACTGATGTCAATCAGGTGATAATATTGTAACAAGCCACATATTACTGATGTCAATCAGGTGATAATATTGTAACAAGCCACATATTACTGATGTCAATCATGTGATAATATTGTAACAAACTACATATTACTGATGTCAATCATGTGATAATATTGTAACAAGCCACATATTACTGATGTCAATCCGGTGATAATATTGTAACAAGCCACATATTACTGATGTCAATCAGGTGATAATATTGTAACAAACTACATATTACTGATGTCAATCAGGTGATAATATTGTAACAAACTACATATTACTGATGTCAAACAGGTGATAATATTGTAACAAGCCACATATTACTATGTTAACAATAAAACAGCTTATAAATAGGGACAAAAAGGTTATAATGTTACTGTTAACAATAAATTTTGAATCCCTGGAAATTTTTAACATCCTTCGTTAGGCAGATTTAAAACATTCCTTAGTGTGTGTATATTCTCTGAGACTGTCTTCAATAGGACCACTAAGGTCTTCTTTTAAAAAAATTCTGAGAAATCATAATACAGATGATAATATTCAAAGCAATTCGGATGCATTGTTTACACATGTGCAATGAAAATGAAACTAGGTTGCTAAGGAACAATTTTATCATATGTGTAATCTTTATAGTACAATTAAAACTTGTACAATAAACTTTGTAAAAATGACTTAAGAATTATCATGCAATAATTTTAAGTGAAAAATCTTTTTTAGGAAAGGGCTATTGAATTTAAAAGTAGCATATGAGATTTGTAGAATAGGGATATTCAGAAATCAGAGAGATGGGACAAATTTGATAATTTACCTGTAGACTTTTGTATAGGTTTGATTGGACCTTCACTAGGTCTCTGTGGGGGCAGAGGTTTAACAGGAGGAGCTGGTCTTTGAGGTGGTTGTTTGACTGGAACCTACAAAAAAATAAAGAAAAAAAATATAATAATTAAATAGGTATAGACACAATTTAAAGAGATAGTGACTGCAATTTCAGGTTGTTTTCTTGTCGTTTTTTTCTTCAGTGAATCATTAATTTGTACATTGAAAAGATATAAAATAAGTTTTTTGAGTGTATTGGTTGAAAATTGTGCTATTATCACTAATTCTAATATGACGTCCTTCTTTCGCTTTGTAAACAATTGAGTGATTTATCGATTGGGTATAATCTCATTAGCACATACGCCGGTGCATGTGACTGACTTTCCCGTCGTAAATGTACATGTTGATGAATTATCGTCTGCTTGAATTTGGCAGCATAAATTGTGTGCGACATTGTCCGCAAACGTAAATATAAATTACCGTCTTCCAATCAAAGTATACTACCGTATTTGTACTCTTAGACATATCAAAATCAAAATAAATAATGGAAGACAGAATGTGTTTTGAGTTTTAACATGGGTTGGCCGATAAAATTTACCAATATCCGCCAACCCATGTTAAAACTCAAAACACATTCTGGCTTTTATGATTTATTTCTTAATTCTAACATGACGTCCTTCATTTGATATATAAATAATACAATGATATAAAAACTAATGATATATTTTAATTCACACATAAGTATTGTCGAACAAATCATGAACAACATTCCTTAAAGAATTCATGTATTCATACAGGACCGTGGTGCATACAAACATAAAAAACATTTGTTTTCTACCGATACTGTTTTCTGCAAAATACACTTAAAACAACCATCTATCGACTTTTGATATTTGAAATTTAACGCTTTCCGGTGACGTAGATTACAAGGACGCTGGTGACATTAACACAAGCTGGTTATTGATTTATTTTACGATTTTGTGAGCATTTTACTTGTTTAAATTGCTAAATTCAAGATGCCATCATTTCCTACTAGAATAGAAATAATTCATGCAAGCCATAGTTTTTATCACGTTTTAACATGGGTAACATAGATTCTATAAAGTATTCATAAAATAATCATGTTAATTGTGTAGTTGGTTTTAGATATGCTTGCCATTTACTTGATTTCTCTTTCACCTAAGCTATACAACATGTTGAGGCCGATATTTTATGTACATTAAATCTGTAGATTTGCACTGGAAAATAAAATAAGCAATTTCTGACATTCTATAATTTAAAGTAATATGGTAGAGAGTGTATTAAAATATGTAATTAAGGGTAATAACAAAATTACTGAACTCCGAACAATCTTACAAAGGGAAAGTCAAAACTCATAAGTATATAAACAGACAAAATCAGTCAACAACCGGAAAACTGTGAAAACCGTAATGACCCTGACTTAGTACAGGCATTTCTAATATCATGGTGGATATAGTGTATGTTTGATCATTCCATTATTTGCTTATACTTGTTTATGTTTAAAAAGATTTTGTGCATAAATTTGTTTAATCATAATACAAAAATATATCATGAAAAAAACACCCCACCTCTTTTGGTTTAGTTTCTTCAATAACTGCAGGGTTTACATCTGGTCTACTTGGGGGTACAGGTCTATTTGGAGGAGGAGGAGCATCTAGTATTCCATCATCAGATAAAGCTGGACTATTTCTACCTATAATAGACAAACTAGAGATAGATCTAGACTGATTGGCTCAGAATAAAAACAAATACTGGCATTAAGGAGCACAAAAACTTTTTGGCTCAGAATCAGAACAAATACTGACATTAAGGAGCATAAACACTTTTTGGCTCAGAATAAAAACAAATACTGGCATTAAGGTGCACAAAGTCTTTTTGGCTCAGAATAAAAACAAATACTGGCATTAAGGAGCATAAAGACTTTTTGGCTCAGAATAAAAACAAATACTGGCATTAAGGAGCATAAAGACTTTTTGGCTCAGAATAAAAACAAATACTGACATTAAGGAGCACAAAGACTGATTGGCTCAGAATCAGAACAAATACTGGCATTAAGGAGCATAAAGACTGATTGGCTCAGAATAAAAACAAATACTGGCTTTAAGGAGCACAAAGACTTTTTGGCTCAGAATAAAAACAAATACTGGCATTAAGGAGCACAAAGACTTTTTGGCTCAGAATAAAAACAAATACTGGCATTAAGGAGCATAAAGACTTTTGGACTCAGAATAAAAACAAATACTGACATTAAGGAGCATAAAGACTTCTTGGCTCAGAATAAAAACAAATACTGACATTAAGGAGCACAAAGACTGATTGGCTCAGAATCAGAACAAATACTGGCATTAAGGAGCATAAAGACTTTTTGGCTCAGAATAAAAACAAATACTGGCTTTAAGGAGCACAGACTTGTTGGCTCAGAATAAAAACAAATACTGGCATTAAGGAGCACAAAAACTTTTTGGCTCAGAATCAGAACAAATACTGACATTAAGGAGCATAAACACTTTTTGGCTCAGAATAAAAACAAATACTGGCATTAAGGAACACAACGACTGATTGGCTCAGAATCAGAACAAATACTGGCAATAAGGAGCATAAAGACTTTTTGGCTCAGAATAAAAACAAATACTGACATTAAGGAGCATAAAGACTTTTTGGCTCAGAATAAAAACAAATACTGACATTAAGGAGCACAAAGATTGATTGGCTCAGAATAAAAACAAATACTGGCATTAAGGAGCACAAAGATTGATTGGCTCAGAATAAAAACAAATACTGGCATTAAGGAGCATAAAGACTTTTTGGCTCAGAATAAAAACAAATACTGACATTAAGGAGCATAAAGACTTTTTGGCTCAGAATAAAAACAAATACTGACATTAAGGAGCATAAAGTCTTTTTGGCTCAGAATAAAAACAAATACTGACATTAAGGAGCACAAAGACTTTTTGGCTCAGAATAAAAACAAATACTGGCATTAAGGAGCATAAAGACTTTTTGGCTCAGAATAAAAACAAATACTGACATTTAAGGAGCATAAAGACTTTCTGGCTCAGAATAAAAACAAATACTGACATTAAGGAGCACAAAGACTTTTTGGCTCAGAATAAAAACAAATACTGGCATTAAGGAGCACAAAGACTGATTGGCTCAGAATAAAAACAAATACTGGCATTAAGGAGCATAAAGACTTTTTGGCTCAGAATAAAAACAAATACTGACATTAAGGAGCATAAAGACTTTTTGGCTCAGAATAAAAACAAATACTGACATTAAGGAGCATAAAGACTGATTGGCTCAGAATAAAAACAAATACTGACATTAAGGAGCATAAAGGCTGATTGGCTCAGAATAAAAACAAATACTGACATTAAGGAGCACAAAGACTTTTTGGCTCAGAATCAGAACAAATACTAGCATTAAGGAGCACAAAGACTTTTTGGTTCAGAATCAGAACAAATACTGGCATTAAGGTGCACAAAGACTCATTGGCTGGGAATCAGAACAATGTGGCAAAGAGGATAGACATGTCTACCTGTGGACTGCCTCACAGGTGTAATGGTTAGCATGATTGCCTCAGAAGGAGAAAATTGTGGATTTTATTCCTGGTTTAGTCAAAACAAAGACTTAAAAATTGGTATTTGTTGAATAAATCTTTTTCATTTATTTCTATCATTTCATTGCATTTTTAGAATACTGTCATTCCTACAATGTTTTTGAATCTTTTGAATTCTTTAATATAACACTTGTATGAGCATACTTACCTGAATGTATTGGTGTATTGTTTCCTGAAACAGACAGTTTGTCTATCTGTAATTCATCTTCATCTTCTGAAAAAGAAAGAAAACAAAAATCCAATCTTGGTTTTTTAAGTTACGATTATCTTCTACATTTTTTTATACATATTTTCTTGATAATGCTGAAGCATATAATATTTTGTTGATAAGTGTAATTTCACAATTACAAAGACTGTTTCTTTGTGTTTTTTTTTGCACTAATTAAAACTTTCTGTGAACAAGAAAAATGGAAAAAATGAATTAAACCTAATTTGACGTCCACCATCTTGGGATGATGGTAACTTAAGTTACGATCATCTGTTTAACACCAGTCAATATATAAATATACCATCAGAATCAAAGTCATAAAGTCCAGTAAAATCTTCTCCAAGTAAACTGTTACTAATAGTATTAAACAGAGCTCCGGTATTCCCTGTACAAAGTCCCATTTCTCTATCTATTTGTTGTCTCCAATTTGTTGTCTTTAACTTAATTTGGACCTTTTTACCATTTATCTGAAAGGTTAATAATATCATGATAATTGGAAGAAAAAGTCTTGGATGTTTAGTTGATTGTTGTTCCAATCTATACAATTATCCCACCCGTGAAGCATTTGTGGACAACAGGTTTTATTATATGACTTCAGATAATGTCTTTTCTGATTGGCTGACGTCCCTAATAACGTTCTTTGATAAGATGTTATAATCACTGCACAAAAAGTCACGAGAGGTGAACATAATATTCCAAAGCTTCTCCAGACACCGTAAAATAGAAATGGTGTTTCCCAATTATCTTAAAAGTAGTAGCCAATCATCATCGGGTTAAGTTTTGTCATCGACTAATCAGATGCGTTCTTACTAATTACTTTCGGTACACAATTAAATTAATAATGGCAGACGTTGGGCAGACAGGGGTGTCTGGGGAACAAATGTGTTATTTCAAATTTGATTTAATGTCATATAATAAAACAGTTAATGACTTTCAAATTTGGTGAATACAAGGATTGATCAACCCATGGAACATGATATTCACCTCGGATGCCTCTGTGAATATCATGTTCCATAGGTTGATAAATCCTTGTATTCACCTCATGGAAGTCATCAATTGTATAATATTTTCCACATAAGATTACCTGAAATTTGCCATTTGCAAAGCATAGCACTGAAACAACAAGCTCAATGAAAAATAATTAGACGATCACAATTATGTACCAAATGTATTAAAATTTCAACCCCTACCATGTTGAATTGCATACACAAGATATTACCTGTATGCTGAATTGTTTTGAAGAAATATCACAAAATTTAGAATTTTTTGGTTTTTGCCCTGTAGTTGAAACTCTTCTGGATATTACTCCAATATTTACAGGAAATGATGTTAGTTGAGTATACTTTGATCTTCAAAACTTTGGAGACATGGCAACATATTTTTTCCCATCATTTTTTAAAATAATTTTTAAAGCAAGAATTAAAAAAAAAATCAGGATGCTAAAATATGTTTTATACATACAGAGGGAACAGCATGTTTTTTTTACATTTCCCACGATTTTCCACTACATATCGTGGGCGTGTTTTTTCAATCCTCAGCGTGGAATAGCGTGTTTTCCGTCGCGGAACACGCTACATAGTGGGAACCCACGATATGTGGTGGATTGTCGTGGAAATCCATCGCAGAAAACATGACAGCACTTCATGGATTTGTAAACAGCAGACGTATAATTTGTGTAATCGCTTAAAAAAATAAATATTACTTGATTTGATGTTAAAAGTTCTTGTTATTTAATTTTGGGAGTAATATAACACGTTCAACGGAACTTGAAAACCGTGATTTATGTAATTTACAACTGATTATTAAATAAACACATTTGTATAATAATCTTAGAAAGATTGTTTGTTTACCAAATAAAATCTACTTGCAATAAAATAAAATGAATCCTGTTATGTACTGAGTTTCAAGTGCATGCATTTATTACAGATCAAATTATTTACATAGAAATAAATAATTGATTGAAGTGATGGAATTGCATAAATCGTATGTTTATAAAAACAAATACACATATTTGAAAATACATGCATTCATTTTGCCGATCATTCAATCTCTATTGTCAGGGTAGATTGTAACGGTTTTTGAATTTATTTGTTGTTTGTATTGAAATTAAAGGAGTAAAAGCTGACATTTAAAAATATATATACATGCATTTTAAAAAAATTTGGTAATTGCTTATCTAGAGCTTCCGAAGATTATTTTCAAAGAATGATTCCCTTATCACGTTTACTATTCTGTGTAATATAACAATTAGGCTAACTAATTGACTTTCTACAATACAATTTAAAAATGTGTTTGTCTGTAATTTATGGGAAATATCTCTGAGGCGTTAGTTTACATTTGCAATAGATAGTAAAGTTTATTTCTTGAAAGATCAGAATATTTGATAAACCACATTTGTATAATATGATCAAGGCTGACACTTTCATTCATGCACATAAAAATAACCTTGTCGAAAACTGTAAACGGACAAAAAGTCACGGGACATAAAGTCACAATTCTTATAGGACAAAAAAGTCACAATTAATATTTTGGGTTAAAAATGTAATAACAAAAGAATGTCACAATACACATATCACCTGTATGCGGAAAAATAAAAGTTAATACTTTTTTTTAATAATAGTTTGCTTAAGACTACGATGTTAATTCAATGACCATTATTTATTTTTTAATTATCTCTTTATTAGATGGTTTTTCATTATTATCCAAATTTTGGATCCTTCCTGTAAAGCCTTACACGTCTTTATTTTTTTTTATTTATTTGACATTTACTGATTGCTACATGCAAGACTGCAAATTCTGTTTGATTAATTTACGATTTTTATGACAGAAATATCAATCACAATACCATTATGTAAGCTAATACTTATAAGACTGATTTTTAAACTGTCTTTTTTTAATTGATATATGACCAAGTTATGCTTAATATATGAAATGTGTGTTAATTAATTTTCATTAAAAAAATATGTTTTCAATAAATTTAAATTTCTTATCTAATTTGTACACCAATAAAAATGACAAATATTTAAAAATGTGGATTTTTGTCCAATACAGTTTTTATTGTAAATAATTAAAATACTAATAGATTTTTTTCAAATTACTTTTTATCGAAAAATGTCAGTTGTGACCTTTTGTCCTGTGACTTTCTGTCCTACATTCGACGTAAACATCCATACAAATAATGTACATATACAACATTTACAAGGCTTAATCAATTTGTTTTTGGTAAAAGGAAATGTGTCTTTTTTCAAACTGACGAAAAAAAGCATGGATCTAGTGGTACATGTACCTCATTCATCTATTGCCTTGATATACATTTTCAATAAAAATAAGAATGTGAATCTAAGAAACCTGCACGTGCGCCACACATCAACGTCGTGCGGAAAAAAATGTAAGAAAATGGACTACACATTATTTGTTTCACTCTGGTTACAATAAGCTGTCGAATTATCGGACTGTCAGACAATAAGATGGTCCGATTAAAAGTAGGTATCCTTTAAACAGGTACATTGTACTGGTGTCAAAACAAGAAATCTTTTTGCTTGACTGGTTGTGGTCTGAATATCTGTTACATTTGTACTTCATTTCAATATGCCTATACATCAGCCTTGTATCTCAAGAATTGTACCTAAAATGTCTCAGGCAGACGAGGCAAGGATCTACATGCTAACTGGTTTCTAATAGAAATGATCTTTTCGCCATTTCTGTGACGTTGGACTGTTTCAAGTTTGGTTAAATGGTCTTAATATACTTTATTAGACATTACTGCTCTGACACCTTTAATACGAATTTGGCCCCTGTGTGTATGTATCGGTTTAAAAATGATTTCCACAACAAGTAGGAATATACAATGTCTGTCATGTAAACATAATTATCTCAACAGAATATGTTCAATATACACAGGTGTCGGTAAAGAAATTCGGTTTGAGAAAATTGAAGTGAACGGATAATAACATTCTTAGCTTATTTGATATTAGCATACCTCTATAAAAAATAGATTATGAATTATCTTGGAGTTTTCAAGGGAAAACCTTTGTCGCATCCACGTTGATATACAAATATCTAAGTGTTGGACATGCCGATTGTAATGTTTTTTTTGTTGTAATTTTTAGCACTTGGCTTCGATTCTGTCCTGTCAAATGTGAATTGAAAATTTTCTGGAGTACAGATATTTTTTATTACAATTATGTAAATTGTTTCGAGACGTCAAGGTTCGCACAGGGGAGTACAATACATCCTAATTAATTATACACAAAGCCATAAAAATGTCAGAACCCCCGGAGTGATTATTTCCTGTATTATTGTACAGGTAAATAATATCAATTCACACACTTTTTAAATAATATAATTTGACCAGTAGAAATGAAAACAAAGGTGTATATACAAAAATGTAGCATTAAGCGATTTTGTCTATCCTGTTAAATAAAAACTACATTTTTGCACAGAAGCAAAACCTTTTATTAACAATAAACCGGACAATCAACCAACAAAAAAGGGGAAAACGACAAAATGAATAGGCAACATTATGCATCCCGATTTTGGCTATCCTTTCCAACTCCAACACTTATTTAGGGTTCCAATTTTTTGTAACCTCGAGCATATCTTATGAAAGTTATTCACATTTTTTACACAAGAATAAAACTTTGACAGTAATTATGTAAACCGGGATGTTTCCGAAACATTAGGCTCTGGCGGAAACAGAAACAAAAGTAAATGTAATTATGAGAACACTCTAATGATGCATGGCCAGTTATAAGTTTTCTGCCTGATAATCATACAGTACACAAATTATTCTGCATTAAATAAATAAAAACTAGAATAAAATATCATATAATCTGATCTTCCTGGTCTCCGAATATAACTTTCTTTGTATAGGATAAAAATTACAATATTTAATAGAAGATTTGATGAATTGGGTATATATATATATCTTTCTTCTCATAAACCACTGTAGTTACAAAGGTATAGAGATTCATAACTATTAAACATGTCGCACCGTTATTTATGTCCACGACAGGCTATCGTAATTTTCATAAAAAAAATTGAACGTGGTGTCACTTCTAAAACGACATTTTCGATGGCTTTATCTGCATTTTGTTTATATTTATTGAAATTATGTGCTATGGTAGCATATATTTAAAGTTTTAGAGCAATTGAATGTTTATTTTGTGAAATAATCATGTTTAAGGAGCGTTTTATCAAAATATGTCGGTCCGGAAAAATCGTCTGCTTTCCTCCCGGTAAAATGGGAAAGGTCGTACATTTCTTGTGCATTTATTTATAGCAAATTTTGACTGCAATGTATTCATTTTTCTGTATATTGATATATACATCGTACGGAGCTCATTAATTTTTCATGATTAAATTCATGCATTTCCATTAATTATTTTTGTGGCGACTTTTTATATTTCTTTAAACATGTGTATATAAAGATAATAGGCTACTTTTTATATATTTTTTTAATCTATTTTGCAATTTGTTCCGGGTTTTTCGTAAATTGACTGGACTATTATGTACACACTCCTTTGAGGTGCCAAATTTGTTTCCACGAAAAATAATTAACAACTGTATACCTCTGCTTTGTCAAATCTTAAAGCATCTATGGCACATTTTCCTGAGTTAAATATTAACCACATATCTTCATCAACAAATCTGCAAAATAAAACACAGTGACAAAAATAAAGTCAAGTAAACAGTATCAAAACTGATATACATTGTATAAGCAAAATAAATTATCTCTAAAAACAATGTCAAGAAAAAATTTGAGTTCATAAAGCATTACTTTCTGCTTTGAGCAGAAAAAAAAATTAAAAAAAATTGATATCTGACTTTATTGAATGTATATCTATCACCAATGAAGTGGAACCAAAGAATAACTAGAGGCTCAGCCCACTGAGCCTGTATCGCTCACCTGACAATAGAATGATACTGAAGCAAATTTCAAAGGGAGATAATCATTACCTTAAAAAACAGCAGCCATCTTGAATGGAGGGTGGGGCTGTCGGACACAATTTTAAAAGGGACACACCCAGGGACCATCTATGCCAAGTTTGGCTCCATTTGGCCAAGCTGTTTCAGAGGAGAAGATTTTTTTAACATTAGCCAATCAGAAAAAAGAATTATTCTTGGCGGCCATGTTTATAGGCCAAATGGAACGAAATGGAGAAACTTTATAGAGGACCTTACATAGATACTTACTGCCAAGTTGTTTCAGAGGAGAAGATTAAAATATGAAAAAGTTAACGGACGGACGACGGACGCCAAATGATGGCAATACCTCACATGGCCCTTTGGGTCAGGTGAGCTAAAAAATGATGAAAAAAGGGCAATAACTCCTAGACGGGTAATCAGATTTACTTCAAAATTGCAGGGCATGTAGATCTTGACAAGCTGAACATGTTTTCAGTTTACACTCAACATCTATCTCTTATAGTTTTTGAAATAAAGGATGAAAAGTATTAACATTTTTAAAATTTGATGAAAAAAGGGCAATAACTTCAAGATGGGTAATCAGATTTACTTTAAAATTGAAGGCTAGGTTGATCTTGACATGCTGAACATGTTTGCTGTTTAAACTTAACATCTATCTCTTATAGTTTTTGAAATAAAGGACAAAAGGTATTAACATTTTGAAAATTTGACGAAAAAAAGGGCAATAACTCCAAATTGGGTACTCAAATTAACTTCAAAATTACAGGGTAGGTAGATCTTAATATGCTGCACATGTTTGCAATTTAAACTTAACCTTTATCTCTAATAGTTTTTGAAATATCAGACAAAAATGTTTAAATAAAAAAAATAAAAAAAGGCAATAACTCCTAGACGGGTAATCAGATTTACTTCAAAATTGCAGGGCATGTAGATCTTGACATGCTGCACATGTTTGCTGTTTAAACTTAACGTCTATCTCTTATAGTTTTTGAAATAAAAAACGAAAAGTATTAAAAATTTTGAAAATTTGACGAAAAAAGGGCAATAACTCCAAGATAGGTAATCAGATTTTCTTCAAAATTTCAGGGTAGTTAGATCTTCCTGTGCTGATCATTTTTACCCATGTCAGATTTCTGATATTATTAACGGTTTTTGAGTTGTTACCAAAAACGTGCAATTTTACCCTATGTTCTATTTTTAGTAACAGTGGCCATGTTTGTTGGCCAAATGGAATTAAATGAAGAAGTTTTATAGAGGATCTTACATAGATGCTTCCTGCCAAGTTTGGCTCCATTTGGCCAAGCAGTTTCAGAGGAGAAGATTTTTTTAACATTAGCCAATCAGAAACAAGAATTGCCCTTGGTGGCCATATTTGTTGGCAGAATGGGACGAAATGAAGAAACTTTATAGAGGACCTTATATAGATGCTTTCTGCCAAGTTTAGTTCAATTTGGTCCAGTTGTTTCAGAGGAGTAGATTAAAATATGAAAAGTTAACGGACGGACGACGGACGCCAAGTGATGGCAATACCTCACATGACCCTTTGGGTCAGGTGAGCTAAAAACTAGGGGCTCACATAAGATTGAATCACTTACCTGGTAAAGAATATTAATATATTGAATCATTGTCTATCATATAAAAATAAAAACAAGGGCAACGCAAAGCGTGGCGTATCCCCTCGCCTAAAAATTAGACCCTGTGACCTTGACCTTTGACCTTGAAAATCAATAGGGTTCCAGATTCTCTTAAGGTCTAAGTATGTACCAAGTTTGGTAAAAATCCATTGAAGGATGTTGATTCTAGTGTTCACAAGGATGTTATGCAGTAAATATTTGACCCAGTGACATTGACCTTTGACCTATGACCTTGAAAATCAATAGAGTTCCAGACTCTTCTAAGGACTACGTATGTACCAAGTTTGGTCAAAATCCATTGAAGGATCTTGATTCTAGAGTGTTCACAAGGATGTTATGCGGTAAACATTTGACCCTGTGACCTTGACCTTCGACCTTGAAAATCAATAGGGTTCCAGATTCTCCTAAGGACTAAGTATGTACCAAGTTTGGTCAAAATCCATTGAAGGATGTTGATTCTAGAGTGTTCACAAGGATGTTACACGGTAACAAATTTACCCAGTGACCTCAACCTTGAAAATCAATAGGGTTCCAGACTCTCCTAAGGACTAAGTATGTAGCAAGTTTAGTCAAAATCTATTGAAGGATGTTGATTCTAGAGTGTTCACAAGGATGTTATGTGGTAAAAATTTGACCCTGTGACCTTGACCTTTGACCTTGAAAATCAATAGGGTTCCATATTCTCTTAAGGACTAAATATGTACCAAGTTTGGTCAAAATCCATTGAAGGATGTTGATCCTAGAGTGTTCACAAGGATTGTGACGGACGGACTGACGGACGGAAGGTAGCGTTACTATATCCCCTCGCAAATTCGTTGGCAGGGGATAACTAGAGGCTAACATAAGATTGAATCACTTACCTGATAAAGAATATTAATATATTGAATCATTGTCTATCATATAAAAATAAAAACTAGAGGCTCACATAAGATTGAATCACTTACCTGGTAAAGAATATTAATATATTGAATCATTGTCTATCATATAAAAATAAAAACTAGAGGCTCACATAAGATTGAATCACTTACCTGGTAAAGAATATTAATATATTGAATCATTGTCTATCATATAAATAAAAAAAAAAAATTGTACCACAATGGAGATGGACTGGAACTCAATAGACCCTTCTGCATTCATTGAAACAAAATTGAGTCTTTATAACACTCAACAATAAATACAATTAAGAATCTTTTAATTTTCATCCCATACTTTAAATTTGGACCATATGTCTCTGAAACCAATGACCCTAGGGCCTAAATTTCTTGAATCTATATATCACGATTCATGCCATTCTAACATTTTCTCCATTGCAGTCTTTGTTTATCTTTGGCTTCCACGGCTTAGACCCCAAATACACTTGGATCTTCATTTGTGCAAGTCTGACTCTACATATCACAATGATGATTCAGTACTTCTATAATAAGTACTTCAGTAAATGAGCTTTATTATTTTTCTATTGCAATTAATCAATGTTCAATTTTGGAACTCAAGGGCTTGAATACCATATACAAAAAGCATGAAAACACCCTTTTTGCACATTTCGGCTTCTTGTTTGGAAACTGGTAGGGCTATAATATCCTGAATCCATCCAAGACTTTAGTTTGTAGCAAGGATCATTGTTTTCAATTCCCAAGAAGTATTTGTAGAATAAGGGTAATAACAAAATTACCGAACTCCGAACAATCTTACAAAGGGAAAGTCAAAACTCATAATTATATAAACAGACAAAATCAGTCAACAACCGGAAAACTGTGAAAACCGTAATGACCCTGACTTGGTACAGGCATTTCTAAAGAAATGGTGGGTTGAATCAGATTTTAAGGCGCCAAACCTCCCGCTCTCATTACGGTTCAAAGGTTCCGGCTGTCACTGTAACAGTATTTAAATACAGGAACAAAATAGGTAAAATAGTTGTCAAAGCAGTACCATATTCCACACAGAGGAAAACAGACCCACAACAAAATATGGGATGGTCCCATTAAAGGTGATCAGCAAACCACCAACACATCAAAGTTTGCTTTAATTTTATGCAGTGGTTTCACAGGAGAAGGTTTAAATGTAAAAAGTTAATGACATACAGACGGACAGACAACGTATTTTAAGCTATGGCATTGCGATAAATGTGGCTCTGTGATAGACCTATGCATTCAAATATGAATCAAATGATACAAAACCACAATGAATTAGATATTTGCACAATACATTTTTAAGAATTACCTGACTAAAATTATATCACCAACATCTGCCAAACATTCTACGATAGAATCAATTGTGTCATCATCAAATTCTCCCTCGGTCAATGAAACTATCACAGTGCCATCTGGAGGTCCTTGTTGACCTATAACCTCATCAAGTACTTCCTGTTTTTTGTCTTCTATGACCTCTTGAACATTTACATCCAGAACAGCAACAACAGGTCTGCATAAATGTAAACAGTGAGAAGATTAAGAATCAATGAGAATTACAAGTCCTATGCTAACAAAACTTTGAATGTATTATGATGTTTTATCCGGCACTCGTTCTATTTGAACAGTCAAATTGCATTGACTGGATAAAGTTTAGCTATATACACAGTCACTAATTAAAGTACAGCTTCTCTGGTACCTAATTAAATGGTAAGAAACAGTTAGAACAATTAGAACGACTCTTGTTTCTGAAAATTTGGCAATTATTTTGGACTGTTTGACATTGCAGAATAAACACAATATATACGTACTGTCTGTAAAAATTTAATTGAATGGCATTAGCAGCGAAACAGGTCAGAAAAGCTCAACAAAGAATCTCTTTTCAAAGGGTTTCTAAAGCTCGTACAAATAAATTTGATATTTTCAGACAATATACATATATTGTATATTTATCCATTCTTCACAACAAAACTCAACAAAACAAAGTACTGGTAAATTAGGCTTTTACATAAAGTTTCTTTCATACCATAACAACCAGATTATCATATTGGCAGACATTTTTTTTTATTAGTACCTTGGTTAATCAATGTATTAGAAACATGTGTTAAAATTAAACTTAACACTTACCTGTGATCAGAAGTTTTTAACTCAGATCTGTTGTATAAAATTAGATGGCCATTCTCATAGGGATCATCCTTCTCTAATACTATAAAAAAGAATTTAAGAATCACATTTTAATTAATTTAATTTACATAATCAATTTTAAACAGAATAACCATTATTGTCTGTGATAGTTGAGCATGGGTGGCTATGGTCAGTACTTTTGACCATAAGGTTAATAACAGTGACATGGATTGACGTCTTGATACCAACCTCAAGTGATAATGTTTCCACACAGGACACAATGCTGTGGGTTTCACTAGTTACACCAGACACAAGGCTGTGGGTTTCACTAGTTACACCTGGCACAAGACTGTGGGTTTCCTAGCAACATGAGACACAATGATGTGGGTTTCACTAGTAACACCAGACACAAGGCTGTGGGTTTGACTAATAACACCAAACACAAAGCTGTGGGTTTCACTAGTTATACCAGACACAAGGCTGTGAGTTTTACTTGTTACACAAGACACAAGGGTGTGAGTTTCACTAGTAACACCAGACACAATGCTGTGGGTTTCATTAGTCATACCAAACACAATGCTGTGGGTTTCACTAGTTACACCAGACACAAGGCTGTGGGTTTGACTAGTTACACCAGACACAAGGCTGTGGGTTTCATTAGTTATATTAGACACAAGGGTGTGGGTTTCACTAGTTACACCAGGCTGTGGGTTTCACTAATAACATCAGACACAAGGCTGTGGGTTTCACTAGTAATACCAGACACAATGCTGTGGTTTTCACTAATAACACCAGACACAAGGCTGTGGGTTTCACTAGTCATACCAGACACAATGCTGTGGGTTTCACTAGTTACACCAGACACAAGGCTGTGGGTTTGACTAGTTACACCAGACACAAGGCTGTGGGTTTCATTAGTTATATTAGACACAAGGGTGTGGGTTTCACTAGTTACACCAGGCTGTGGGTTTCACTAATAACATCAGACACAAGGCTGTGGGTTTCACTAGTAATACCAGACACAATGCTGTGGTTTTCACTAATAACACCAGACACAAGGCTGTGGGTTTCACTAGTCATACCAGACACAATGCTGTGGGTTTCACTAGTTACACCAGACACAAGGCTGTGGGTTTGACTAATAACACCAGACACAATGCTGTGGGTTTGACTAATAACACCAGACACAATGCTGTGGGTTTGACTAGTTACACCAGACACAATGCTGTGGGTTTGACTAGTTACACCAGACACAATGCTGTGGGTTTCACTAGTTACACCAGACACAATGCTGTGGATTTGACTAGTTACACCAGACACAATGCTGTGGGTTTGACTAGTTACACCAGACACAATGCTGTGGGTTTGACTAGTTACACCAGACACAAGGCTGTGGGTTTGACTAGTTACATCAGACACAAGGCTGTGGGTTTGACTAGTTACACCAGACACAAGGCTGTGGGTTTGACTAGTTACACCAGACACAACAAGGCTGTGGGTTTGACTAGTTACACCAGACACAAGGCTGTGGGTTTCATTAGTTACACCAGACACAATGCTGTGGGTTTGACTAGTTACACCAGACACAATGCTGTGGGTTTGACTAGTTACACCAGACACAATGCTGTGGGTTTCACTAGTTACACCAGACACAATGCTGTGGGTTTCACTAGTTACACCAGACACAATGCTGTGGGTTTCACTAGTTACACCAGACACAAGGCTGTGGGTTTCACTAGTTACACCAGACACAATGCTGTGGGTTTCACTAGTTACACCAGACACAAGGCTGTGGGTTTGACTAGTTACACCAGACACAATGCTGTGGGTTTCACTAGTTACACCAGACACAAGGCTGTGGGTTTCACTAGTTACACCAGACACAAGGCTGTGGGTTTCACTAGTTACACCAGACACAATGCTGTGGGTTTGACTAGTTACACCAGACACAATGCTGTGGGTTTGACTAGTTACACCAGACACAATGCTGTGGGTTTGACTAGTTACACCAGACACAATGCTGTGGGTTTGACTAGTTACACCAGACACAATGCTGTGGGTTTGACTAGTTACACCAGACACAATGCTGTGGGTTTGACTAGTTACACCAGACACAATGCTGTGGGTTTCACTAGTTACACCAGACACAATGCTGTGGGTTTCACTAGTTACACCAGACACAATGCTGTGGGTTTCACTAATTACACCAGACACAATGCTGTGGGTTTCACTAGTTACACCAGACACAATGCTGTGGGTTTCACTAGTTACACCAGACACAATGCTGTGGGTTTCACTAGTTACACCAGACACAATGCTGTGGGTTTCACTAGTTACACCAGACACAATGCTGTGTGTTTGACTAGTTACACCAGACACAATGCTGTGGGTTTGACTAGTTACACCAGACACAATGCTGTGGGTTTCACTAGCTATACCAGACACAATGCTGTGGGTTTGACTAGTTACACCAGACACAATGCTGTGGGTTTGACTAGTTACACCAGACACAATGCTGTGGGTTTCACTAGTTACACCAGACACAATGCTGTGGGTTTGACTAGTTACACCAGACACAATGCTGTGGGTTTGACTAGTTACACCAGACACAATGCTGTGGGTTTCACTAGTTACACCAAACACAATGCTGTGGGTTTGACTAGTTACACCAGACACAATGCTGTGGGTTTCACTAGTTACACCAGACACAATGCTGTGGGTTTGACTAGTTACACCAGACACAATGCTGTGGGTTTGACTAGTTACACCAGACACAATGCTGTGGGTTTGACTAGTTACACCAGACACAATGCTGTGGGTTTGACTAGTTACACCAGACACAATGCTGTGGGTTTCACTAGTTACACCAGACACAATGCTGTGGGTTTCACTAGTTACACCAGACACAATACTGTGGGTTTCACTAGTTACACCAGACACAATGCTGTGGGTTTCACTAGTTACACCAGACACAATGCTGTGGGTTTGACTAGTTACACCAGACACAATGCTGTGGGTTTGACTAGTTACACCAGACACAATGCTGTGGGTTTGACTAGTTACACCAGACACAATGCTGTGGGTTTGACTAGTTACACCAGACACAATGCTGTGGGTTTCACTAGTTACACCAGACACAATGCTGTGGGTTTCACTAGTTACACCAGACACAATGCTGTGGGTTTCACTAGTTACACCAGACACAATGCTGTGGGTTTGACTAGTTACACCAGACACAATGCTGTGGGTTTGACTAGTTACACCAGACACAATGCTGTGGGTTTCACTAGTTACACCAGACACAATGCTGTGGGTTTCACTAGTTACACCAGACACAATGCTGTGGGTTTCACTAGTTACACCAGACACAATGCTGTGGGTTTCACTAGTTACACCAGACACAAGCGACAAGGGCATAAAACTATGTTATCTCATTGTCACTGTTTATTTTTCATATTTTATATCCTGCACTTGCAGAAATAAGGTGCAACTTGTTTAAACTGAACCTTGAATATACCAGTAGTGTAAATCAGACATAAAAGTTTAAAATCCTTGTCAATTAAATGTTTTGTCAAAAAGGCTTTTGAGTTCAGATAGATTTTATTGCAACTTACAATTTGAATCTTGTTTCCACCAAATATTACGTCTCCATAATACCCGATCAGTCCATGCTGGTGTTCGACATTTATCACTTGTATCATAATCATCACAGAATAAGTCATATTTGTATGTAGGGGCAAAGTTCAACTTCCCTTCATTAAAGCCTTGGAAAGTCTGCAATAATAAAAGAAGAATATGTCTATAGGACACAGATGGCCCTGCTGTGTTTTAATATTTAAATAACTTCCTGGTGCAGCAGACAATATATTTCAGCTAGTCATGGCAAACTAAAATTAGAAAATGAAAAGCACAAAAATTGCAATTTTCCACAAACTAAGGATAACTTTCTGGAATCCATACCAGACATTATAGTCAAAATCAAACTTGACATGTGTGGTGTGGTCAAAACCAATGTATACAAATTTCAAAACATATGATTACGAGAAACTGAAGTTAGACTACAAAAAACATTTTTCAATTAAGGGAGATAACTCTGGAACCATAAAAGGAATAATATCCAAATACAAACTTGACCTGTGTATTGGCAAAATTTATTAAATATTTGGCCAAGGAAAACTGAAGTTAGACCAAAGAAACCAGAAATTTGTCATTCTTTCAATTAATTAATTGGTAAAATTCTTGAATCATAAAAGAATAATAACAAGATTCAAACTTGAACTCGCTCAGGCAAGGTGTACTCGATACAACATTATGTGATAAAGTTTGTCAGTGACTTATGGCAGGTTGGTGGTTTTCTTTGGGTACTCCAATTTCCTCCACCAATTAAAATTGACCGCCACGATATAACTGAAATATTGTTGAAAGTGGTGGATACACCACAAACCAAACCAATCAACCATGACAAGAGTCATTTGCATGTGCGCTTGTTTACAAAAAGCATGTGTGAAAACTAATTTAATGGTCCAATCACCTATAACTCATCCCTGTTGTATTAATTTGTATTTCAAGATAATATACCAGCAATTTGTTTTTTAGCCAACTTTCACTGTAAATTTTTAACATTTAGAAGAACATGTTAGCCAGCTTTCACTGTAATTTTTAACATTTAGAAGAACACGTTAGCCAACTTTCATTGTAATTTTTAACATTTAGAAGAACACGTTAGCCAACTTTCACTGTAATTTTTTAACATTTAGAAGAACGTGGTTAGCCAACTTTCATTGCTATTTTTTTAACATTTAGAAAAACATGTTAGCCAACTTTCACTGTAATTTTTTAACATTTAGAAGAACATGTTAGCCAACTTTCACTGTAATTTTTTAACATATAGAAGAACGTGGTTAGCCAACTTTCATTCTAATTTTTTAACATTTAGAAGAACACGTTAGTCAACTTTCACCATAATTTTTTAACATTTAGAAGAACGTGGTTAGCCAACATTCATTGTAATTTTTTAACATTTAGAAGAACACGTTAGCCAACTTTCACCATAATTTTTTAACATTTAGAAGAACACGTTAGCCAACTTTCACTGTAAATTTTTAACATTTAGAAGAACACGTTAACCAACTTTCACTGTAATTCTTTAACATTTAGAAGAACACATTAGCCAACTTTCACTGTAATATTTAACATTTAGAAGAACACGTTAGCCAACTTTCACTGTAATTTTTTAACATTTAGAAGAACGTGGTTAGCCAACTTTCATTGCTATTTTTTTAACATTTAGAAGAACACGTTAGCCAACTTTCATTGTAATTTTTTAACATTTAGAAGATCACGTTAGCCAACTTTCAATGTAATTTTTTAACATTTAGAAGAACATGTTAGCCAACTTTCATTGTAATTTTTAACATTTAGAAGAACACATTAGCCAACTTTCACTGTAATATTTAACATTTAGAAGAACACGTTAGCCAACTTTCACTGTAAATTTTTAACATTTAGAATAACACGTTAACCAACTTTCACTGTAATTCTTTAACATTTAGAAGAACACATTAGCCAACTTTCACTGTAATATTTAACATTTAGAAGAACACGTTAGCCAACTTTCACTGTAATTTTTTAACATTTAGAAGAACATGGTTAGCTAACTTTCATTGCTATTTTTTTAACATTTAGTAGAACACGTTAGCCAACTTTCACTGTAATTTTTTAACAGTTAGAAGAATGTGGTTAGCCAACTTTCATTGCTATTTTTTTAACATTTAGAAGAACACGTTAGCCAACTTTCATTGTAATCTTTTAACATTTAGAAGAACACGTTAGCCAACTTTCATTCTAATTTTTTAACATTTAGAAGAACGTGGTTAGCCAACATTCATTGTAATTTTTTAACATTTAGAAGAACACGTTAGCCAACATTCACCATAATGTTTTAACATTTAGAAGAACACGTTAGCCAACTTTCACTGTAAATTTTTAACATTTAGAAGAACACGTTAGCCAACTTTCACTGTAATTTTTTAACATTTAGAGGAACACATTAGCCAACTTTCACTGTAAATTTTTAACATTTAGAAGAACACGTTAACCAACTTTCACTGTAATTCTTTAACATTTAGAAGAACACATTAGCCAACTTTCACTGTAAATTCTTAACATTTAGAAGAACACGTTAACCAACTTTCACTGTAATTCTTTAACATTTAGAAGAACACGTTAGCCAACTTTCACTGTAATTTTTTAACATGTGGTTAGCCAACTTTCATTGCTATTTTTTTAACATTTAGAAAAACACATTAGCCAACTTTCACTGTAATTTCTTACCTTTCCAGCATCTTTCTGGATAAACAGTTGGTCACATGTTTGAAGAGCTGACCAGTTTTCATCCTGTATCAACTTTTTGACTTCATCGTTTGGCAGATCAATTCTATAGTTAAAATCACCACACCAAAAGACATAATCATGAGACATAATACTCCTTCCCTGAAACATATGTACAACACTGAAGTTTACATAAAAAATAGACAAATATTTTGGGATAGACCAAGGATATAAATAGTGGAAAGGATACGAATCTTGTATTTTCTCGCCTTATCTCACGTGGCGATGTTTCTAAATAGGTCACCCCCATTTCTGCCCAGAACGCCGCCATTTTGACAAATGATGGTAAACAATCCTTAATAAATACCAAACGGGAGCACTGTTTTCAATAAAACTTCTTCTATACATTGAAAAATATTATATTATCACAAAAATGACGGCTCCGATTCAATATTTAGTATGATGAGAGAGGAGAGGAGTTTGAAATTTAAATTCGAGTCTTGACCGCCCATAATAGGAGGGATTATGAAGGTCAAAAGGGCAAATCGATTAATGACATGTCAATTATTGATGAAATATGGGCGATACATCTACAAAAAGGTGATACTTTATCAATGATTGGTATTTATGACAAATATTTTCACTTTATACCTGTAATTATGGTTTTATATACTTAAAAATACTGGTTTAAAATGTTGAAGTGATGAAAATTTCCACCATTAATCAAGGCATGTGCATCGTCAACAAATTGCACTATGGGTAATCTCACTTGTTCTCGACCCACGCAACATACTTACATACAATTTATGTTAAATCTCACGAGATTCATATCCTTTCTACTATACAAATCCTTGGATAGACAATAAAGAAATCTTTAATAAGGAAAGGTTACAAATACATTAATATTTCCCCATGTACCTGTTAAACAAATGTTTGGTTGATTAGCACATATATTCTGTTAGATTATATATTTTTATAGACATAAAAATCAAGTTACAACAAAATAAGTTTAAAAATTCTGAACTCTTCATTCTCTTAACACCTGTTTAAAATGAGGTGTTCCTCAAATTTCATTGAGCAATTAGTCAAATGAAGACAGCTCCTGTTTTACCTGGAAATTAACATAGAAAAACTGTGGAAGTAAAGTTCAAATGGAAAATACAGCTTTAGAAGAAAGAAAACCTTTTCTTTTAAAAAGAATCCCACAATTATGAGATAATCAATTCCCAAAGAGTATTCCTCTAAAACACCCCAACAGATATAATAACCCCCCACAGTCAATTTGATATCAATATTTGTCCCATGGATGGATTTGTACCATATGATACCCCAAAGTTTATAATCAAGCCATATTTGATACTTCTATATATAAAGACCATGGTAGAACATCAACTAAGAATTGACTGACTTGTTGAGTGTACACATGTTTTAGTGAGATCAATGAAGCCTCCTGTTATCATTTCCCACAAAAACAATGACTGGCTGCAGCTGGCCAATGTTAAATCTCCGTAGATAATGACATATAATGGCAAACTTTGGATATTAAACAGATGATCGATTTTGAGAATTATCTTGGATATCGGGTTCTACGTGTAAAATAATTCATTTATAAACAAAGAGATGAATAATTACAAATGTACTTGGAAATGGTTATTTTCTTGTAGTCACTTGGTGGTTCCTCCCAAGTATAACTTGATCAAGCCCAAGATATCAATATTAAATTAAGGCTATTTCTATATTTAAATTTTCCAGTGGCTATTGTGTGATTTATTAGAAGAAAATGCTTGAAATTTCTGCCAATCAGAGCATAATTGGCATAGCAGCCATGTTGAACTACTGATTAAAATCATATAAAACAGCGAGGACTACTCAGGTAATATTCCTGTCAAGTTTGGTTTCAATTGGTCAAGTGGTTTATAAGAAAAAGTCTGAAATGTGAAAAGTAAACAGACGAAGATGAAAACGACAGGAACAATGTAATTAGGAGATAACTGTATTGTATTTGGAAATTTCACGGTATCAATTGGAGATTTGATGGTTGCAAATTGAAGTTTACTGGCGATGCACGAATCGCCAGTAAACGGATATTTGCGACTATTAAATCGACAATTGATGCTGTGAAATTTTCAAATACAATACAGTTATCTCCATTCTAATGTAATCATGTGTATAGATGTATCTCCATTATATTGTAATCATGTGTATAGTCACATTATTGAAAAGATGATGTAAGCAGTAATCAGCTAAAATTCTAAAAACATCTCATGATATTTCAACCGTGGAATTGATGCCATGAAAATTACACCATTAAATCGACAATTGGTGCCTATGAAATCTTCAAATACAATACAGTTATCTCCATTTTAATGTAATCATGTGTATAGATGTATCTCCATTATATTGTAATCATGAGTATTGCCACATTATTGACAAGATGACGTAAGCAGTAATCGGCTAAAATTCTCATGATATTTCAACTGTGGAATTGATACCGTGAAAATTACAGCATTGTCCAATCACAAACCAGGAATATTAAACAACTACATTAGAATGACAAATACCTCACATGGACCTTTGGTACAGATGAGCAATAAATAATTGATAGCTTCAGAGCTTAATGTTAAACAAAAATTGAGAAAAATAAGTCACTGAATGTCAACTAAACATAGTACACTAACTTGACATGTAATAACCATATTGGGAAATATTTGATATCAAATCAATAAATGATCAACATAGAGGAAGACAGTATAAGTTGTAAGAAGTTAGTGAACCATGAAATCTATATCAAACTAAATCATTTTTAGATTTAGATCCAGTAAAATACATGTATATCTTCCCTGTAATAAGGTCATCTGTAATTCAGTCAACTTGAAAGCTTACAAAATCATTAAAGAAAAAGAGTCAGTGAACCATGAATTCTCGATCATAGAATCTTTTATGGATGTGAGTGAATTTATGGAAATCATGCCTATTTGTTTCATGGTGATATCTAAATTGCTTTATAAAGAGAACCTAAAGTAAATCCACTAAAGAAGTACACACATAAAACACACTACACAGAAGCACATAGTGGCAAAACAATTCATCTTTTTCTCTTAGTTTTAGAGGGCCCGGGTGGCTCAATGAGTTAGGTATATATGTAGTTGGATTTACCCAACAACTCATACAAGCCTATCGCCAATATGGCATGGGTTCGCACCCTGCTTTGTAAATTACAAAAAAGGGTGCACTCAACTCGCAGCCGCAAGTGATAAAGTTTACCAGTTGCTTGCCCATGGTTGGTGGTTCTCTCCAGGTACTCCGGCTTCTTCCACCACTAAACCTGACCGCCATGATATAGCTGAAATATTGCTGAAAGTGGTGTTAAAACACATCAAATCAAATTTTAGTTTTAAACATTACATTTTGTGTTTGGTTCATGGAGTAGATAAGCTGGGGATTTGCTTCAATAAGGTTGTGTGTTTGGAACTATACCGTGCAATAGCAGGTTTGTGGCAAAGACTTTTAACTACCTTATTTAAAAATCCATAAAGCTGTAATAAAATAGTAATACTAAACTTCTAAAAGTATGTATACTAAAACACTTAAATAAAAACACAGAAATAACATAAAATAAGACATAGGCTTACATGTTCCAATGCTAGCCTAATAAACCATGTTACATTCCAAGTAAACAACATACTATAATGCTTCATGCAAAAACTTGGTATATAGGTCATCTAAAAATACTGACGATTAAATCAAGACTGTATACATACTGGTACACACCTCAACTAGAACTACATGTACTAACGAGTAACTCAGACTCTATACATTTACCTGGTACATACATCGACTAGATTGACTGAAAAGTAACTCAGACTCTATACATTTACCTGGCACATACATCAACTAAATTTACTGAAAAGTAACTCAGACTCTATACATTTACCTGGTACATACATCAACTAGATTAAGTAACAAGTAACTCAGACTCTATAAATTTACCTGGTACATACATCAACTAGATTTACTTAAAAGTAACTCACTCTATACATTTACCTGGCACATACATCAACTAAATTTACTTAAAAGTAACTCAGACTCTATACATTTACCTTGGTACATACATCGACTAGATTAAGTAACAAGTAACTCAGACTCTATACATTTACCTGGTACATACATCAACTAGATTTACTTAAAAGTAACTCATGACTCTACTAACACAATTTGACTAAATCTACCCATTATCCAAGTATAATAATGATTAGATCTGTTAAAAATAGCATACACCAGCTGTAAACCATGCATGTATTCTATCAACAATTTGTAAAATGCAAACTACCAGTATTCCACATAAATAACTTTATAAACATGTATCAGGTACTTGATGTATATAGGTTAAATTCTAAGCACTCATGCTTGCAAATTAATTCTAAATAAAATAAAAACTACAAGCACTTGATAATTATGGACAAAGTTGTTTTGTTAGGAGTGATTTTTTAAATATGAAGTGTGTCTGTAAGACACAAATAATGCCCCCGCCTGACCATCAAAATCCTGTGGACATGCACACCTCCATTATGTGTATAAACATCCTACAAAATATTTAAGCTCTAGCTCCAAAACTGTAGGAGGAGATAGCCGGACAAACCATGTATCTATATTCAGACGGACGAACTACCTGTCATTTTGAGAATATTAATGAAAATCAAATTCCTGTGGAAATGCACACCTCCGTTATGTGTATAAACATCCTGCAAAATATTAAAGCTGTAGCTCTAAAACTGTAGGAGGAGTTAGCCGGACAAACCATGTTCCCTTTATGCAGCTAGTACGAAAAAAATGACTAAGTCCAACTACCTGTCATTTTGAGAATATTTGAAGAAAATTAAAATCCTGTGCACATGCACACCTCCATTATGTGTATAAACATCCTGCAAAATATTAAAGCTGTAGCTCAAAAACTGTAGGAGGAGTTAGCCGGACAAACTATGCATACTAAGTGTGACGAACGGACGGACGGATTGACAGGGGTAAAACAATATGCCCCCTGACCAATAGTCGCGGGGGCATAAAAATAATTAAGTGATAAGCATAGAATTTAAAGTTACTTGATATCAAGAATTGACATTATAATATTTCTTATCAAATGTAGCTTGTGAATACCTATGTCCTCCGATAATAGACATTAAACTTCCTCACACAAGTCCAGTCTACACTTAGAGGTAAAATCCATGTTGATTGATTGATTGATGTTTAATGCCATGTTAGCAGTATTTCAGTTATATTCATGATCAGGGCAAGTTTACAACCAATAAATCATGTAGGTAAAAGGTGGCTCTTGGATGAAATTAAAGAGATAGTAAATAGGATTCAACAGTTTGGCCTTGTAACGGGCCCAGAGCGACTACTCTTAACAAACTAACTCACTAGGAGTTAGTGAAAGTTGTCTGTTAATTACTAGGAGTGAAGATTTCTCTAAACACAAATCATTCATTTATGTCCTGTCTCAAGGGTGTAATTTATTTGTCCAACACAATCAGCAGACAGGCGTTTTGGAAGGATTGCACCAGCAAATCCAGCAGCAGATAAACTGCAGCCATTTTCACAAAAATTCTTACGATAAATCTTTATCATAAGTGTAAAATTAAGATCATGAAAAGCTTCACAAAAAAACCTTACAATAATCTTAAGGGCAAAATTTGTCGTAAGTCTACGACTAAAATGACTCAATCTTAAATGTAAAATATCTAAAGTAAAAAAATAACAGTTTGAACAAAACAGAAAAAGAAAAACGAGGGTGGGATAAACCTCAATTGATTTTGAACCAAATAGACGTACACAAGACAAAGCAATCCATCCCATAAATACTAAATGACTATTATAACAAATCTTTGAATAAATGTTGTTTTATTTTGAAATGCCTTCAAAAAGTGTAGCAGATGTTAAATAATAATATTAGCCCCCTTTATCAATTGCGAGTGACTAATAGTTGATTCGGTTGCAGGCGCGATCCGTAATTTTCAACTTCATCTCATTTCAGTATATTTCATCTTTCTGGATATGAATGTTCATATTATTTTTCAGATATCAAACTCTGCTATATCAATAAGAAAACATGAAAACAGCTTATGAATAGTGTAGAGGGGGTTACACAATATGTTTATTGTTGGAAAATACAAAATGCATATAACTTATTTGTAAGAGCGTCAGTAACACAATGTAGAATTCCACCTCTCTGGATTTTTTTACATCCTTCGTTAGTCCAACTTAAAATTTTCCTTAGTGTGTACATATTCTCTGAGACTGTCTGTGATACAGGAGCCACTTTTAAAAGTTTTCAGAAAAATCATACTTCGGATGATAAATGTTGAAAGCAATACAGAGAAATTGTTTACGCATGTGCAATGAAAATGAAACTAGGTTGCTAAGGAAGAATTTGTATTGTAAGTGTAATTTCTATCCTACGATTAAAATTTGTCGAAACTTACAATTAAACTTACGATTTTTTGTGAAGTGAGAGCTGCTGGGTCCTATTTCTATTCCCAGTGGTTAACTTGGGGGGAGTAATATATATATATATAAATATATACCTAAACCCCTAATATATGTGCAAGACTCAGATCGACGTTCAGCCTCTAATCGACGCCCAATCCTCAAATCGATGTCCGATTTCTATGTCACAGACATCTGTCCTTTTTTAAATTCTCAAATCGGCATACAATTCTCAAATCTATGGCCATTTCACACTTTCTCAAATCGACGTCCAATGACATCATTGACATATGACCTAACCCTAACCAGTAAATCAGCCAGAGGTCTGAGAATTTAGAAAGAATGCTTATTTGAGAATGCCCTTAAATTGGACTGTGATTTGAGATAATGACATCAGTGGATACATTAAACTGATTGTATCACCATAAGAGAAACAAGTCCTTAAACGATATTATTTGGGTGGCTCAATGAGTTAGGTAGTTGGATTACCTAACAACTCATACAAGCCTATCACCAATACGGCGTGGGTTCGCCCCTGGCTTTGTAAATTACAAAAAATGCGTGCACTCGACTCGCAGCCTGAAGTGATAAAGTTTACCAGTTGCTTGCCCATGGTCGGTGGTTCTCTCCGGGTACTCCGGCTTCTTCCACCACTAAAACTGGTCACCATGATATAGCTGAAATATTGCTGTAAGTGGCATTAGAACACCAAAAATCAATCAATTCAATCAATCATATTATTTGGACTGAAGGTTGAGAGTTCGTTTTTACCTTAAAAGGTATTCTAACACTGTTTGGTTTAATTTTCAGACGTATATATATATATATATATATATATAAAAGAAATTATTAAAAAAAGAACAAAACGGATTTTTCACAACATTCTTGTACTAACGTTTTCACTGCTGTTGCAGATCTTCAGGTACAATGTTTATAAGTGTATATATATGACGTTAACAATAGTGTGACGTTAACAATATAAAGGGAGACTATGATATATATATATATATATATACAGTTGAATCTCATTATGTCAAACTCGGCTAACTCAAAATTTAAGGTTAAATAAAAAAAAATCTGAAAGTTCCATTTAAAACTTAGTACTTTTCAACTTAATTTACTCCTCTTGTCTCAAATTTCGATGTGTTGAAATTCGGGTATCTCGAAGTAGCTCTCAGTCCCTAATATACAAAGCCATTCAAATAATGTTTGTTATGTCAAAATTATAAATTAAATCAATTAACAAACATGTCCAGGTGTCAATAGCATGGCTTCCGGTGCTTACCGCGTCAGGTAATATTTATTTTGATAACTGTTAATTATCATTTGTAAAGAAAAAAATTGGATTTCTTAATTGAAACCTTGAAGTCATAATCATTGATAAATTTCAAAGCACCTTGATGTCATGACACCTTGAGTGTGGTGAAAATCCAACTTTAGCCATTAAACAGTCTGTTGTGTACAGCGATATCACTCATTTTTTCATGAAACGATATTCATTTAAAAACGCTCTGTTAATAATAAACTTTCAACATTTTGTATTATATATGTACATGATGTAATCAAATGCGTGTCTTTTTCTCTCGAAGTTTCCTGACAATTATTGAATCTATACTTGGTAAAATTCAGATAATAACACCTCATGAGAGAATTTCTATATATTTTTTTTTTTAAATCAATACTTATGCACGTGTTAAAAATATGTACAAATCATGATCAAAATATTGTAAATGAATGACAACAATAGTTTGCATCCACTTTTGTCAAACTTACCTGACAGAGTTACCTATCTTACTTAATCCCTTACTCCCCTCAAGTCGGTCCCATGAACTTCGAGATAATGAGATTCATCTGTATATAACATTTTCTTTACTACATGCAGATACATGCAGACAACATATATAGACAACATAAACATGATGCTTATACAATAAAGACCTACCATGCACTGTTCCTGTGGAGAGGTCAAAGGTCATATATTACACATTATAGGATGTGTATTTAGTACAAGAAGAATATTATTGAGTCCTACATTTGATTGACAAGTTGTACATAAGAATCAGAGAAAAAGAAAAGGATCAAATTAAAAGTACTTTCTTAATCCTATTCACTTTGTTAATATACTTTTAATCTTTTTTCACTTTCATTATTTCTAAATTTTTCTTAAAAATAAAACAATCAATCACTTACCACATACCAATGCTTACTATGTTTTAATACAAAGATAGAAATGGAAGGTTCACAGATATCAGCATTGTCTGTAACCCACGGCTGATCATGCTTCAATACTCATTACTCATCACAGATATCAGAATTGTCTGTAACCCACGGCTGATCATGCTTCAATACTGATTACTCATCACAGATATCAGAATTGTCTGTAACCCACGGCTCATCATGCTTCAATACTCATTACTCATCACAGAAGGGTCAACTGACAAAGAAATCCTAGTAGTCATGCATTTTACAGATGAATCAAATCAATTTAAAATGTTTTGACTTGTCCATACCCACTGTTTTACAGCCAAATTATATTGATAGAGGAGATGAATAAGTGACAATTTCATGTGGGTTATTGACGATGAGTAAGATAGTTAGATCATTTCTATCCTAATCCGTCTGATAGAAAAATTTGAGTGATGTTATATTGTTATGGAAACTACTCAATACAAAATGGTGGTTTTCATAGGAATTCACTCATGGGTGATGATTGAAGAGTATCAGTGTGTGATCAGCAGTGGTTTACCGAAGATAAGATACCAGAAGCTTCCAAAGCACTGATATACTATCATTTTAACAGTTGAGACAAATATCTGGAGTCTACTGTTATACATGAAACCACAATAATGCAGTTAATAAAATAAACAAATATATGCTTGACTGAATTCAAGATTAAATAATAACATCTGTCATAATTTTTAGATCAATTCTATATATGTATCTTCCTGTAAATGTGAAGCAAGATAATTTGTATATATCATTCAATATTTGAAAATGTAGATAGCATCAGAAATACACAAGCTTAAGCTAATATTGCTGTAAAGATTTTTCTTAAACCCCATCAGTACATCTCTGTTACCCTTCCACTCTACCAGCCTAAATTTGTTATAGATTTTTTGGCAAGGTGAGCTAAAGAGTCACATGAATATACAAGATCAGCTAGAAACAATAGAAGTATCAGCTTTAATATCTTGTATAGCCTCTATTTGTCATGTTTATATGAAATTTCCACTCAAAATTAAAATTCAACTTTTTTTCTCATAGTTTTGGAAAAAATATAGTATTTTGGAATGTAATATTTTTATAGGAAATTTTAGGCAAATATAGGAAACATAGCAAAATCTTGAAAATACAGGAATATAGGATCACTTGACACCCTACCAATGATATCAGAAAATGTCAAAAGCAACAAAATCCAATAGTGCTGTGTAGATCATTTTGACAATTACTTAACTTACCATAGGGAAAGATATTTTACGACTAATTTCAGCATAATCGCTATTTCTGTCATTGACCTGAGACTGTCCAGCTGCTAAATGAGCACAGACAAAACACAGTGATGTACTCTGGAAGAGAAATCTGACTGCCACACCTCCTTTATTACCAGTAGTACCACCTAGACCAGTCTTGGCAGAATCTACTGCCACATCTCTGAAATTTTAAATTCAATAGAATTTTGTTTTTAAAGTTAAAGGATTCAATTTCAGGATTTCTTTGTATCATTAAAACAACATGTTGATTTTCTCTAAATCATGGGTCAGTCGTGGCCATGATCGTATGGTAGCTGGATTTTACATCTACCTAGGCAATCAGTGCCTATCACTACTAAAGTACCTAGGCAATCAGTGCCTATCACTACTAAAGTACCTAGGCAATCAGTGCCTATCACTACTAAAGTACCTAGGCAATCAGTGCCTATCACTACTAAAGTACCTAGGCAATCAGTGCCTATCACTACTAAAGTACCTAGGCAATCAGTGCCTATCACTACTAAAGTACCTAGGCAATCAGTGCCTATCACTACTAAAGTACCTAGGCAATCAGTGCCTATCACTATTAAAGTACCTAGGCAATCAGTGCCTATCACTACTAAAGTACCTAGGCAATCAGTGCCTATCACTACTAAAGTACCTAGGCAATCAGTGCCTATCACTATTAAAGTACCTAGGCAATCAGTGCCTATCACTACTAAAGTACCTAGGCAATCAGTGCCTATCACTACTAAAGTACCTAGGCAATCAGTGCCTATCACTACTAAAGTACCTAGGCAATCAGTGCCTATCACTACTAAAGTACCTAGGCAATCAGTGCCTATCACTACTAAAGTACCTAGGCAATCAGTGCCTATCACTACTAAAGTACCTAGGCAATCAGTGCCTATCACTACTAAAGTACCTAGGCAATCAGTGCCTATCACTACTAAAGTACCTAGGCAATCAGTGCCTATCACTACTAAAGTACCTAGGCAATCAGTGCCTATCACTACTAAAGTACCTAGGCAATCAGTGCCTATCACTACTAAAGTACCTAGGCAATCAGTGCCTATCACTATTAAAGTACCTAGGCAATCAGTGCCTATCACTACTAAAGTACCTAGGCAATCAGTGCCTATCACTATTAAAGTACCTAGGCAATCAGTGCCTATCACTACTAAAGTACCTAGGCAATCAGTGTCTATCACTACTAAAGTACCTAGGCAATCAGTGCCTATCACTATTAAAGTACCTAGGCAATCAGTGCCTATCACTACTAAAGTACCTAGGCAATCAGTGCCTATCACTACTAAAGTACCTAGGCAATCAGTGCCTATCACTACTAAAGTACCTAGGCAATCAGTGCCTATCACTACTAAAGTACCTAGGCAATCAGTGCCTATCACTACTAAAGTACCTAGGCAATCAGTGCCTATCACTACTAAAGTACCTAGGCAATCAGTGCCTATCACTACTAAAGTACCTAGGCAATCAGTGCCTATCACTACTAAAGTACCTAGGCAATCAGTGCCTATCACTACTAAAGTACCTAGGCAATCAGTGCCTATCACTACTAAAGTACCTAGGCAATCAGTGCCTATCACTACTAAAGTACCTAGGCAATCAGTGCCTATCACTACTAAAGTACCTAGGCAATCAGTGCCTATCACTACTAAAGTACCTAGGCAATCAGTGCCTATCACTACTAAAGTACCTAGGCAATCAGTGCCTATCACTACTAAAGTACCTAGGCAATCAGTGCCTATCACTACTAAAGTACCTAGGCAATCAGTGCCTATCACTACTAAAGTACCTAGGCAATCAGTGCCTATCACTACTAAAAGTACCTAGGCAATCAGTGCCTATCACTACTAAAGTACCTAGGCAATCAGTGCCTATCACTACTAAAGTACCTAGGCAATCAGTGCCTATCACTACTAAAGTACCTAGGCAATCAGTGCCTATCACTACTAAAGTACCTAGGCAATCAGTGCCTATCACTACTAAAGTTGTGAGTTGGAATCCCTCTCAACGCGAGGTGTTTCTCGATACATTATGTGAAAGAGTTTGTCAGTGACTTCGGCAGGTTGGTGGTTTTCTCCAGGTACTCTGGTTTCCTCCACCATGATATAACTGGAAATAAATTTAAATGCACTTCATCTTGTGTTAATTTCAATTGCTATTTCTTGATATACTAGATATCACAATTTCTTTTATTTAAGATGCCATTTCTCCATTATAAACTTTAAAATGGTTATTTTAAGACATGTATTTGTATTCTATCCTCAATTCTACATTGTAAAACACACAAAAAAAAGGATAAAAAAAAATATATTCAAATGAGAGAGTTATGATATAAACTGCATGAAGAATACCAAATACAAGGTAGAATATCTCAATATAACAATGTTAAACTAGAGGTCCACCTGAGCTTAAATCACTGACTAGAACAACCTTTATCTAAAGATGACAACTGTACATTTTATTATGGTTTTTGACTACAGACCAGCTCCTTTTACAATTGAAAATATTAAAGATGTAACTTTTTAAGTATGAAAATTTAGAAATCTAATTTTATGTGTTTGATGTTGTGTTTATATATTCACGTAAGAGTCCTCATCCATGTCATTGTGCTTATGTTTACCATTATCAGCTGTTGTTTATCAGTAACTCCCAGCCCACTTTACTATAAATAATGACATTTTAATGCTCATGTCTCCCGATCAGGCTGATCGGATGTTACGTCTTTAAGCAGATTCTGGCTTGAAATAAAGCAATTTAAGATCCTTTTGCAAACAACTGCATTAAAATTAGATGAAACATAAAAAACAGTTCAAATTTTGGTTGAGTTTATCTCAGAAAAGGTAAGAGAGATGAGAAATCTGTGGAGAATCAGGGGAACAGGACAAAAGCCCCCCCAATAATGATGAAAAGTAAAATGTTTTTTTTTTATACATTTTTTTATATTGATGGTGATATTAGATATATTAAAGTATAAAGGTAAAAAATTTAAAAATTAATTTAAAAAATTTAATACCTATAGAAAAAATTTCTTCACATTTTGTTTATTATTATTAACATTTATATTTATAAAGTGTAAATTACAAAAGAAAAACTGATAATTTGTTTATAAATTACAGTTATTTTTTGAATTATTCATAATTAAAGTCAATCAGGTAAAATTAATTATACCAATCAATGACACAGAAAAAAATGAAATGTAATGACTTTAATTATGAATACAGTATATTACACATGTCTGTAAACATACCTAATATATGGTGCTAGTTGTGGTCTGGTAAAAATATACAGTATCACACCGACCAGTTGTACACTTGTAAGGACTACATATTTATGGTCTCTTGATATTACTTTTAGGATGTACTTCTGCCATTCTCTAGCATTTGTTGTACTACAAAACATACAAATGGTTCACATTTAATAAATATACTGATATGTATTATCAAACAACTCAATATTATGTGTAAACAGCTATAATATGTGTGCATACAATACAAAAATTTCAGGTATCTAGGTTGAAAGAGTGAGTGATCGCTTAACATCTAATGAACAATTGAGATAAGAATCTTCTACTATAATAAACTTCCTTCTTTACCTATAAGTATTTGCTATCCTGTCATATACCAGCAAGTGATTACAATTTTTCAGCTGTTATCATGGCGAAAGCAAATTATTTATCAACGAGATGATGATATCCACTTTGTACTTGACCAACACGCTAAGTTGAATTTCATACTGATAGCTGAGAGAGACAACAGTTCGTGTGTAGACATGTCGCTCTACTCAGACACATTATCTTGATTCTGTAAAAATGGATGCTTAGAAGAGAAGTAGGATAATATACCAATTTTATAGTCTTTTGTTTGACCAGACCATGGTAGAATCCACAATCTACCTCAAGTGATCATGCTAACCATTATCCCACCAATATCTTTTGATTGACCAGACCATGGTAGAATCCACGATCTACCCCAAGTGATCATGCTAACCATTATCCCACCAATATCTTTTGATTGACCAGACCATGGTAGAATCCACGATCTACCCCAAGCGATCATGCTAACCATTATCCCACCAATATCTTTTGATTGACCAGACCATGGTAGAATCCACGATCTACCCCAAGTGATCATGCTAACCATTATCCCACCAATATCTTTTGATTGACCAGACCATGGTAGAATCCACGATCTACCCCAAGCGATCATGCTAACCATTATCCCACCAATATCTTTTGATTGACCAGACCATGGTAGAATCCACGATCTACCCCAAGCGATCATGCTAACCATTATCCCACCAATATCTTTTGATTGACCAGACCATGGTAGAATCCACGATCTACCCCAAGCGATCATGCTAACCATTATCCCACCAATATTTTGAAATGTGAAGATCTTTACAAATGATCACAACACTGAGTTTGATTTCCATTACTTTTACATTGATTTACATCAGCTTTACAATAATGAATAAATTGTTTATACATAATAATACAGTCTTAATTCAATTAAAATTGTTTGTATTTTCAGATGTCAATCATGTGTAAGACTCTAGGAAATACAGTCTTTGTTCTTACCTAACACTAACAATATTACTGGCATTAAGATCAACAATCTCCTCAAATCCAATCGCAAAGATATCAATAGGTCTTTCTAGGTCTGCATCTTGAGACACTGTGCCTGTCAACATTGAGAAAAAAAACATGACCATTAGATGAAGTAAAAAGATCAGAGTTTATCTGTATGTCTGCATCCTGGAAATTATGTGCCTGTCAATATTGAGAAAAAAGGGCAATTCAGTGGGAAACATAATATGACTGCTGCATGTTGACAAGTGTATATTAAAAGCAAGTATTTGGCTTGACACATTAAATTGTTGGCCACAGTAATAGACACAGTAGTATGTTGGACCAATTATCTTTTGGACATTTGTCTTGTTTTATTATTTCAGAATAAAAAAAAATAGCAAAATTTTTTCTGGTCCATCAATAACCCATAAATATGATAATTTTGTAAAAAAAAAACATTAAAATTGAATGTAAAATATGAAAGTTGACAGTTTGGAATTCGGTTTTTGGTTGAATTTATCTCCAAAACCATAAGAGAAGGAGGAAATCCGTTGACATACTACTCTCTGCCCAATCAATTCAAAGAAGAAAAATGCACTAAAATTGGATGAAAAATAAAAATTCCATATATGTACCTTCCAAATATGGACAATTTCAGAATTTGGGCCCCTTTTAGACTACTTTTTGAAATAAAATTGCAATTTTTTTTGGTCCATCAATAACCCATAAAGATGATCAATTTGCAAAAAACTACATTAAAATTGGATGAAAAATAAGAAAGTTCAAATTTTGGAATTCGGCTTTTGTTGGCCTTTTTCAGTTGAGCTTACCTTTGAAGTCGAAAGAGATAGAGGAAATCTGCTGAAAGCTCGTAGTGTAATCAATTCAAAGAAAAAAAAACTGCATCAAAATTGGATGAAATATAAAAATCTATATATCTTCCAAATATGTGAAATTTCTTTGAGTCCCTTTTAGATCCCTTTTTGAAATAAAATACCCAAATATTTTATGATCCATCAATAACCCATTGAGATGATCATTTTGCAAAAAGCTGCATTAAAATTGGATGAAAATAAAAAGAGTTCAAACTTTTTAATTTCTCCTTTTATGTCAAAAACGGTAATAGTTACATAAAAACGCTATGCATTTCCCTGAAAGGGATTCATTTAAGAAATTCTCATCAAAATCAGATAAAAAAATAAGCTCTGTGAGTGCAACTAACGGAAACATCCATTTTTGCATCTTAGGGCCTCTTGTTTTGAAACAGGTTGGATTACAATACCCTAAATCATTAGCAACCTTAATTCAGTGCAAAGGATCATTGTTTTCAAAATTCAGACGGATCTGTCAATCACAATTTAAGTTATTGCACGGAAACCATTCTGTCTACAAATGTATAACAACAGCACCATAACATAATATGGCTGCAAAATATTTGTAGTTGTATAAAAACATTTGAGTGAGTGATTGTTCTTTAATGCCAAATGAGCATTTTTCAGCTATATCATGGCGAGAACAAGTTACATTGCGATGAGATGATGATGATGATGATGTTGTCCGCTTTGTACTAGACCAATATGCTAACCTGAAATAACAGTCTGTCGGTCGACATGTCACTCCAATCTGACACATTATCCCGATTCCGAGCCAACAAGTCTTTGCTATTATTCCTTAATGCTGCATGTGGAGAAGCAGCAAATACAAAGAGCTTGGTTTGACCCGACCAAACTCATGATCTACCACACTGGAGGAGAGCATGCTAATTGACCCGACCAAACTCATGATCTACCACAGGAGAGCATGCTAATCATTTTACACCACCATTGTGGTTAGGTATCAGAGATTATATGTAGGTCTGCACCTAGCGATATTATCTGTTGTACCAAAATAGTTCTAAACTTTGGACAAAGTTTATAGATATGAAAAAACACATTAATTTATATTGCATGTGTCATGATGTGTGTATACTGTTCATAAATGTGCACAGATTGTAAACATGTGAAGGTACACATCGACGACTCGATTATGTTGTAAGTAAACAAGGCTCAGTAGAGAATACTGAAAGATTAATCATTTATTTCAACAAACAGAACTGATTCAAAGAAATGTATTTACCAACGCTGGCAAAGGCTCAGTTATTGGTATTTGTGTACACATTCAGTGTGTTGACATAGAGGACCGCCCCGTAAAACATGGAACTAATTTGGCATTGACATTGATTACGGTTCCTTTTGTACCTCCTGCACTGAGAGCAGAGAACATAAGAAAAGTATTTCCGGAATAGGCGGGGTTTAAAAAGTTATTCGTATACTAGATGAATAAAGCAAAAATGTATTCATATAGTTTATTTGTATAGCAAATGTACTGATTGCAGGATATAATAGCTTTATTAGTCAACTGTCACAAGTGTTATTATGACAGGGGTGTGGCTTAATAGCTTTATTAGGCTAATGTGAAAAGTGTTATTATGACACTGTCATAATAAAGCAACAGTTTATTTCAATCCATTTATTATGACAAAAAAATAACCAAATTGCAGAATAAAAAATGTTAAATCATACCTGTGTCAGTATCCATTGATATTTTATGTGCATCTAATAACCAATCTGTCATAGACTGATGCTTAAATGCTATACTACGGAAATGTTTCCCTCCATTGACATTCCATGTACCAATACACACACGTAGAGAGTTTGACTTGGTGTAATCTGGATGACGTTTGATCATTGTGTAAAGAATCTGGGCTGGAGCTATAAAATGTATTATTTCAAATTAATGTACAAATCTTAAAATACTACAGATAGTAAAAGAGACAGGTGCAAAAATTTCTAGATTGTCTGATGGATGGTTAGATGCTTAATGTCCAGTAGAAAATATTGATGCATAATTAGTACAGAACAAGTTCAACAATACATGAAGATTCTACAGAAATGAGGGGAAATGGGACAATCGGCGCAATGACTTTTGACTTGCATTGGAAAAGTTTGCAGAGTTGGGTAGGGGGGACAATTTTAGCCTCTTATAGAGGCTACAATGCAGCCATTCTTTTTCAAAATCTACAAATGGGGGGGGGATCTGTATAATGGGAAGGAGCATACCACTCTCTAAACACAGCACTCATTATGGTTCACAGACTGGCTCACCATGTTATAACCTGACATCCCCCCCCCCTCCATGATGAAGGCAATCTATATCCATCAGTTGGGGACATGCTGGGCAGGATTGGGTTAACCCTGAGAATGATCGTCAGTACCCAGCAAAGATTTCTGGACTATTTTATTTTAAACAAATTTCAATCTAACTAAAATTTGATCTTTGATTGCTCCCGTTTATGCGTGACATAGCAAAACCGGGAGCAATCAAAGATCAAATTTTAATTAGATTGAACAAATTTATTATTCATAATGGAGAAGATAAAGGTGAAAGGTTGAATTCAAATATAATTTTGCTTTAGATATATCTTTAAAGAATTTAACATATAACTGTATATAAAATAAAATAAACCCACCATGAAGAACTCTAGTAGATAACAAAGCTCTAACTTTATCTGTAAGTTCTCCACGTAGTGTACTGCCTAGTAACAGCATGTCAATAGCTTCTTGTTTACTGTTGTCAAGGAAGTTGTTCTGAATTGTTCTTGTTGCTGATCTGGCAGCATCTGAATACTAAAAAAATAAACATGCTGCAAGCTACAGTTGAACAACTTGTACCATTTAAAGAGAGCAAAGTGTGTAATAATTTCTTGCATTTTCAAGATATATCAGCATTCGTCTTGAATCCTAAATTGTACAGTCCTTAAAGTCAGAATTGAATTTTTTTGTTTATATTAAAAGTTGCCAATATTCGATGTTTTATACTAATAAAATGTTCTGAACAAGAAGCCAGGTTTAAAAAATATGCTATAATGTCGTAATTAGTGAAAAGAATTTGATTGTCTGTTGGTAAAATCGCCATTAACACGACCTAATTATAAGTCGGCTGCTTTTCCGAAGTTTGCCGAATACTGATAACTGTTATAAATAACCAGGAAGCATGTTGCATGTAAATTCGCTAGAATTAATATAATTTAAGAAATATATATATGAAATTGGATCCCGCGGTAATCAGTTAATATTATATAATGGTATTTAGTAAGAATGACCCCTTAAAATCGGAAATACGTGATGAAATCAATAAAAACAAACTCAAACTCTGTAAAGGGGCCTGATAAAGGGAAAATTGTAAACAAATTGTATTGCATATTATTGACAACACTTGAGTTGACTTGATTATATTTTTTTCAAAAAAACCACATGAAGTTCATTATTTTAGTCTCTAATTTAAAAGAGATATCACCTAGCGTTTTCTCCTGAAAAAAAGAATATATAAAAAACTACGATGCAATTCTATTGTCAAAATACGATTCGGCCGAAAAAAGATACTAAATTATGCTTACATGTTGAAAAATGGAGTAGGTCGGTATAACATCTTTTTTTTTATTTTTACACAAAGCTTGCTGAATCCTCCTTTTTGTGTCGTTTTCTTGTAGAATCCGTCAATGTTTTTGTTCTTCCACGATTCAATTTGTGCCATGTGCACATTTTCTTCATCAACAAACAATTTCGCACATGCGCAAACGCTTTCCCGAATGAGTTCACTGTCAGGTCGTATGAATATTGCATGGATAAACATTGGATTCTTTACTGGATTCAAGAAAATAAAACAGCAACGTATTTCCTTAGTTCTAGGCTATTTATGTATGATATTATGAAAAATTTCAACTGCAATTAGTATAAAACATCGAGTATTGGCAACTTTTACTATAAAAAAAAATATTCAATTCTGACAGCCTGTATGCCTTTATAATATTCACTTTAAATTATTATATAATTAACATTAATGGTCATAATGGTTCTACAGAATTTAGTACTCAATTGTCAATTTATGCTCTGATAAGTCTGAGGTATTCAAACTCAATTAACATTTAACACAGTAAAGAATATAAATTTCACTAAATAAAATCGTAATTTAGAACATCCACCATCAAAGTCCCCTGTTCAATCATTTATTTGCAATGGCCACCATTCAATGTCCAAACGGCATCAGAAATCCTGGAAGTAACTTGCACGAGAGGCACTGTTACAGATTAGCTACACAAGACATCCATGATATATGGGTTATCAGCCTGGGGCATGACATTATGGCTAGTTTACTTTCACTTGTTTCACATGTGCAAAAACTATCATATTAATGCTATTAAAGTATATGATAAATATCTATAATGCACCCCTCCACTTCCCTTTATTCCATATCTTCCCCTCTCTGTAAGCATACCTTAGATCTACCTCCACCTAATGCCCCTGTCCCAGCATATATCCTACTACAATGGTCCCCATTTAATGTCCATATCTGTTTGTATATCTCTTCAAATCTAGAAATCATCTGTGGTTTATTACATAATCCTAGACATTCTAACTGTTTTGGCAAAATCTACAACAATATAAAAGTTTATTAAGCTAGTTATAGGATATTAAAACATTAATTATATATTGTATTTCAAATCTGCCAGTAAATCTAATTTAACTCCTTTTCTTGACATTGGGTATATGTCAATGACATTGGTTAGTAACATTCCATTTTAACACATTTTCTATCTTAAAATCCATACCAGAGAGCAGTCTAAAGAGTTTTAATTTGTGTTCTTGTCTTTTTATTCAACATTGTAATTCATGAAAATGATCTACAATAGACCCTTTCACGATAATTGCTGTCCTGCATTCATCCGGAACATTTGTGAGTGGTAATAATACCCTTTCCCGTAAAAATGACTCCGTAGAACAATTAAATTTGATATGATGTCACGATTTTTCCATGAAATCATCATTTTTCCACTCACAAATGTGCCAGATGACTGTAGGACCGTAGTTATTGTGAAAGGGTCTATTGTTACTGTAAATCTGGGATACATATGTATAATAAAAATATTGAAGTGATTTAAAGAAAAATGTTGCCTCTCAATATTCTTATGATTGATTGATTGATTTTTTGTGCTTAGCACCACTTTCAGCAATATTTCAGCTATATCATGGCGACCAGTTTTAGTGATGGAAGAAGCCAGAGTACTCGGATAGAACTACCGACCATAGGCAAGCAACTGGTAAACTTTATCACTTGCGGCTGCGAGTTGAGTGCACTTTTTTTTTTTTTAATTTACAAAGCCGGGCGCGAACCCACGCTGTATTGGTGATATGCTTGTATGAGTTGTTGAGTAATCCAACTATCTAACTCATTGAGCCACCCAGGCACTCAATATTCTTATGTATTATTCCTACACTTTAACTACCATGAAATAAGGCCACATACCATTGTCTTTCACTATGTTTGTTTTTTGTTTTGTTTTTAAAATAAAATATTTTTAGTTTAAGCAGCCATTTAGGATGGAGTGATTGTTGTTTAATGCCAAATGAGCAATATTTCATCTACATTATGGCCAGAACAAGTTATATTCGAATGAATGATAATGAAGTCCACATTGTGCTGACCAACAAGCCTAGTTGGATTTTCATAGTGCCAGCCCACTGAAAAAAACCATCAGTGGGTAGACATGTTGCTCCACTTGGGACACATTATCCTGATTCCGAAGCAACCAGTCTTTGCTCTTTCTCATTAATGCAGAGTGGTTAGCAATAACGCAACAAATACCAATTTCATAGTCAATGGTTTGACCCAATCAGAACTCACACCTACGATCTACTGCACTCGAGGTGAGCATGCTACCCATTACACCATGGTGTAGGTAATTTAGGATGGAGGGTTTGAGACATGGAAACAAGTTTGAAAACAGCCATCAAAGATCATCCTGGCAAATTTCGCAGTGATTTTTCAACAATGAATTATGTTATTTTTGTTTTATTCCTGTATTTTAGTGTGGTTTGATTACTAGCATTGATTTATTTTGTAGTGTTTTGAGTACAATTGTTTGTCTTTTCTTCTTTTATTTTTTGTCCATTATATTGTTTCAGACATATCAAACATTACTGACAACCTGTCTGACATTCGGTCAGAGAGCCTGAAACTACCTGACCAGGGTTGGCACCAGAATAATATTTCAAAAACAACAATATAAACAGATAGTAAGGTCAGTTCAAAGTCAATATTTGAGTCATACCTATTAACCAATCAAAAACCGCAACACGTTGTCATTGGCAGCCGCAGACATTTAAACCATGAAGAGGTCTGCCTTTTTTTTAAGCCACAGACATTTAAACCATGAAGAGTCCCCTGTTTTTTTTAAGCCGCAGACATTTAAACAATGAAGAGGTCTGCCTTTTTTTTTAAAAGTTCAATATGCAACAGAAATCAAAGAAGATCAAAACGAAAGGAGACATTTTTTTTGTATAAATATCTAAGAAAATATTATTTTAAAGCTTTCCATTTTCAAATGGAATTTATACTTGCAAATTGCGTAGGTCTGTATTTCATTAAGGGATGAATGAAGCGCTTTCCAAAGGGGAGTAACCAATAAAAACGTAGAATTCAAATTTAGTGTGGATGGCACATTTCTGGAATAACATTCATCAGGTACACTCAAAGACTAAAGATTGGAAAGTCAAATCATTCAAAAATCTTTGGAGCAATAAACCTGACTTATGCAATTTGTTTACATGTTGATAACTGGTTAAAACCTATTCAGAACTGGACATGCTTTGCTCAATATCTCACTTTAAACTTCATTTATGGACCGCTAAAGAAAAGAATGGTACCAGACTGTCATGGTGTCAGATTTTACTAAGAGATTCGGACCGATAGGGTGTAAAAACATCTCGGACCAGAGAGATTTATACATGTCAGGACAGACGGTCTGATGTATTCCTATATGTCTGTTGCTTGCCCTTCAATTTATGGATTTTGGTTACCCCTTTGGCATCCTCTATCTTTCTTTTTCCAATCATAGATACCCTTCTTAGAGCCTCGGGTGCTGGATTAAAGATTATGTCTACTTTTATTTTTGGGTTTGGATTTATGGTGTTTAACGCTACTTTCAACAATATTTCAGCTATATTGTGGCGGTCAGTTTTATTGGAGAAGGAAACCCGAGTACCCAGAGAAAACCACCGATCTGTTGCAAGTAACTGACAAACTTATGCAAACAGCATGCTTAATAATAAGGTGTGCAATTTGTTTTTTGTTTTTTTTTTGTCACAGTGTGTACCTTTTTGGAATGTACAAAATCAGGTATAAGTCACATGATCAAAATATGAATGATGACTGTCTAGCCAAGTCATCTTAATGATTTATGTTTTAATTGCAGAATAAAGTTTTTTTTATATGATCTACTAATGATATGTTTTTTAAATAAATACAATAGCTACAAATATGTAGACCTACATCTAAACAGGTCGATCACAATCTTAACCTGATGGAAAGTTAAATAAAATACCAATCGTTCTCAGATATTAATTATTAACCAGAGGCTCTCAAGAGCCTGTATCGTTCACCTGGTAATAAAAAAAACCAATTGGTCCTATGTAAAAACTATGTCCTGCGTCATCTTGGAATTACGATCAACATAAAAAACACAAAGTTTGTAAAGGACCTTCCAATGATTGATGCACAGTTTAGGTTCAATCAGTGCAATAGTTTCAGAGAAGAATATATTTCTGTATTTTCCCCATATGGTTCTGTGTTAATACTATGACCTGTGGTGGCAGCCATCTTGGATTTCCGATCGGCATAAAAAAACAGGACCTTCCAATGATCATTCCTGGGCAGTTTGGTTTCAACTGTCCAAGTGGTTTCAGAGAAGAAGCATTTTGAAACATTTTTCCCATAGGGTCCAATGTTAAACTAAGTCCTGCCGTAGCCGCCATTTTGAATTTCATATCAGAATAAAAAACGTATATGTTGTAGAGGACCATTCAATGAACATTCATGTACAGTTTGGCTTTAATCATATTTGTAGTTTCTGAGAAGAAGGCATTTGAACATTTTCCCATAGGGTCCAATGTTAATCTATGTCCTGCGGTGGTGGCCATCTTGGATTTCCGATCGGCATAAAAAACACACACCTTGTAGAGGACCTTCCAATGATCATTCCTGGGCAGTTTGGTTTCAATTATCCAAGTGGTTTCAGAGAAGAAGCGTTTTGAAACATTTTTCCCATAGGGTCCAATGTTAAACTAAGTCCTGCCGTAGCCGCCATTTTGAATTTTATATCGGAACAAAAAACGCAAAGTTTGTAGAGGACCATCCAATGAACATTCATGTACAGTTTGGCTTTAATCATATTTGTAGTTTCTGAGAAGAAGGCATTTGAACATTTTCCCATAGGGTCCAATGTTAATCTATGTCCTGCGGTGGTGGCCATCTTGGATTTCCGACCGGCATAAAAAACAAAAAATTTGTAGAGGACCTTCCAATGATCATTCCTGGGCAGTTTGGTTTCAACTGTCCAAGTGGTTTCAGAGAAGAAGCATTTTGAAACATTTTTCCCATAGGGTCCAATGTTAAACTAAGTCCTGCCGTAGCCGCCATTTTGAATTTCATATCGGAACAAAAAACGTAGAGTTTGTAGAGGACCATCCAATGAACATTCTTGTACAGTTTGGCTTTAATCATATTTGTAGTTTCTGAGAAGAAGGCATTTGAACATTTTCCCATAGGGTCCAATGTTAATCTATGTCCTGCGGTGGTGGCCATCTTGGATTTCCGATCGGCATAAAAAACACACACCTTGTAGAGGACCTTCCAATGATCATTCCTGGGCAGTTTGGTTTCAATTATCCAAGTGGTTTCAGAGAAGAAGCGTTTTGAAACATTTTTCCCATAGGGTCCAATGTTAAACTAAGTCCTGCCGTAGCCGCCATTTTGAATTTTATATCGGAACAAAAAACGCAAAGTTTGTAGAGGACCATCCAATGAACATTCATGTACAGTTTGGCTTTAATCATATTTGTAGTTTCTGAGAAGAAGGCATTTGAACATTTTCCCATAGGGTCCAATGTTAATCTATGTCCTGCGGTGGTGGCCATCTTGGATTTCCAACCGGCATAAAAAACAGAAACTTTGTAGAGGACCTTCCAATGATCATTCCTGGGCAGTTTGGTTTCAACTGTCCAAGTGGTTTCAGAGAAGAAGCATTTTGAAACATTTTTCCCATAGGGTCCAATGTTAAACTAAGTCCTGCCGTAGCCGCCATTTTGAATTTCATATCGGAACAAAAAACGTATTGTTTGTAGAGAATCATCCAATGAACATTCATGTACAGTTTGGCTTTAATCATATTTGTAGTTTCTGAGAAGAAGGCATTTGAACATTTTCCCATAGGGTCCAATGTTAATCTATGTCCTGCGGTGGCGGCCATCTTGAATTTCCGATCGGCATAAAAAAACAGAAACTTTGTAGAGGACCTTCCAATGATCATTCCTGGGCAGTTTGGTTTCAATTATCCAAGTGGTTTCAGAGAAGAAGCGTTTTGAAACATTTTTCCCATAGGGTCCAATGTTAAACTAAGTCCTGCCGTAGCCGCCATTTTGAATTTTATATCGGAACAAAAAACGCAAAGTTTGTAGAGGACCATCCAATGAACATTCATGTACAGTTTGGCTTTAATCATATTTGTAGTTTCTGAGAAGAAGGCATTTGAACATTTTCCCATAGGGTCCAATGTTAATCTATGTCCTGCGGTGGTGGCCATCTTGGATTTCCGACCGGCATAAAAAACAAAAAATTTGTAGAGGACCTTCCAATGATCATTCCTGGGCAGTTTGGTTTCAACTGTCCAAGTGGTTTCAGAGAAGAAGCGTTTTGAAACATTTTTCCCATAGGGTCCAATGTTAAACTAAGTCCTGCCGTAGCCGCCATTTTGAATTTCATACCAGAACAAAAAACGTAAAGTTTGTAGAGGATCATCTAATGAACATTCATGTACAGTTTGGCTTTAATCATATTTGTAGTTTCTGAGTAGAAGGCATTTGAATATTTTCCCATAGGGTCCAATGTTAATCTATGTCCTGCGGTGGCGGCCATCTTGGATTTCTGACCGGCATAAAAAACGGAAAATTTGTAGAGGACCTTCCAATGATCATTCCTGGGCAGTTTGGTTTCAACTGTCCAAGTGGTTTCAGAGAAGAAGCATTTTGAAACATTTTTCCCATAGGGTCCAATGTTAAACTAAGTTCTGCCGTAGCCGCCATTTTGAATTTCATATCAGAACAAAAAACCTTAAGATTGTAGAGGACCATCCAATGAACATTCATGTACAGTTTGGCTTTAATCATATTTGTAGTTTCTGAGAAGAAGGCATTTGAACATTTTCCCATAGGGTCCAATGTTAATCTATGTATTGTGGTGGCGGCCATCTTGGATTTCCGATCGGCATAAAAAACATAAAATTTCTAGAGGACCTTCCAATGATCATTCCTAGGCAGTTTGGTTTCAATTATCCAAGTGGTTTCAGAGAAGAAGCGTTTTGAAACATTTTTCCCATAGGGTTCAATGTTAAACTAAGTCCTGCCGTAGCCGCCATTTTGAATTTCATACCGGAACAAAAAACGTAAAGTTTGTAGAGGACCATCTAATGAACATTCATGTACAGTTTGGCTTTAATCATATTTGTAGTTTCTGAGTAGAAGGCATTTGAATATTTTCCCATAGGGTCCAATGTTAATCTATGTCCTGCGGTGGTGGCCATCTTGGATTTCCGATCGGCATAAAAAACACACACCTTGTAGAGGACCTTCCAATGATCATTCCTGGGCAGTTTGGTTTCAATTATCCAAGTGGTTTCAGAGAAGAAGCGTTTTGAAACATTTTTCCCATAGGGTCCAATGTTAAACTAAGTCCTGCCGTAGCCGCCATTTTGAATTTTATATCGGAACAAAAAACGCAAAGTTTGTAGAGGACCATCCAATGAACATTCATGTACAGTTTGGCTTTAATCATATTTGTAGTTTCTGAGAAGAAGGCATTTGAACATTTTCCCATAGGGTCCAATGTTAATCTATGTCCTGCGGTGGTGGCCATCTTGGATTTCCAACCGGCATAAAAAACAGAAATTTTGTAGAGGACCTTCCAATGATCATTCCTGGGCAGTTTGGTTTCAACTGTCCAAGTGGTTTCAGAGAAGAAGCATTTTGAAACATTTTTCCCATAGGGTCCAATGTTAAACTAAGTCCTGCCGTAGCCGCCATTTTGAATTTCATATCGGAACAAAAAACGTATTGTTTGTAGAGAATCATCCAATGAACATTCATGTACAGTTTGGCTTTAATCATATTTGTAGTTTCTGAGAAGAAGGCATTTGAACATTTTCCCATAGGGTCCAATGTTAATCTATGTCCTGCGGTGGCGGCCATCTTGAATTTCCGATCGGCATAAAAAAACAGAAACTTTGTAGAGGACCTTCCAATGATCATTCCTGGGCAGTTTGGTTTCAATTATCCAAGTGGTTTCAGAGAAGAAGCGTTTTGAAACATTTTTCCCATAGGGTCCAATGTTAAACTAAGTCCTGCCGTAGCCGCCATTTTGAATTTCATACCAGAACAAAAAACGTAAAGTTTGTAGAGGACCATCTAATGAACATTCATGTACAGTTTGGCTTTAATCATATTTGTAGTTTCTGAGTAGAAGGCATTTGAATATTTTCCCATAGGGTCCAATGTTAATCTATGTCCTGCGGTGGCGGCCATCTTGGATTTCTGACCGGCATAAAAAACGGAAAATTTGTAGAGGACCTTCCAATGATCATTCCTGGGCAGTTTGGTTTCAACTGTCCAAGTGGTTTCAGAGAAGAAGCATTTTGAAACATTTTTCCCATAGGGTCCAATGTTAAACTAAGTTCTGCCGTAGCCGCCATTTTGAATTTCATATCAGAACAAAAAACCTTAAGATTGTAGAGGACCATCCAATGAACATTCATGTACAGTTTGGCTTTAATCATATTTGTAGTTTCTGAGAAGAAGGCATTTGAACATTTTCCCATAGGGTCCAATGTTAATCTATGTATTGTGGTGGCGGCCATCTTGGATTTCCGATCGGCATAAAAAACATAAAATTTCTAGAGGACCTTCCAATGATCATTCCTAGGCAGTTTGGTTTCAATTATCCAAGTGGTTTCAGAGAAGAAGCGTTTTGAAACATTTTTCCCATAGGGTTCAATGTTAAACTAAGTCCTGCCGTAGCCGCCATTTTGAATTTCATACCGGAACAAAAAACGTAAAGTTTGTAGAGGACCATCTAATGAACATTCATGTACAGTTTGGCTTTAATCATATTTGTAGTTTCTGAGTAGAAGGCATTTGAATATTTTCCCATAGGGTCCAATGTTAATCTATGTCCTGCGGTGGTGGCCATCTTGGATTTCCGATCGGCATAAAAAACACACACACACACCTTGTAGAGGACCTTCCAATGATCATTCCTGGGCAGTTTGGTTTCAATTATCCAAGTGGTTTCAGAGAAGAAGCGTTTTGAAACATTTTTCCCATAGGGTCCAATGTTAAACTAAGTCCTGCCGTAGCCGCCATTTTGAATTTTATATCGGAACAAAAAACGCAAAGTTTGTAGAGGACCATCCAATGAACATTCATGTACAGTTTGGCTTTAATCATATTTGTAGTTTCTGAGAAGAAGGCATTTGAACATTTTCCCATAGGGTCCAATGTTAATCTATGTCCTGCGGTGGTGGCCATCTTGGATTTCCAACCGGCATAAAAAACAGAAACTTTGTAGAGGACCTTCCAATGATCATTCCTGGGCAGTTTGGTTTCAACTGTCCAAGTGGTTTCAGAGAAGAAGCATTTTGAAACATTTTTCCCATAGGGTCCAATGTTAAACTAAGTCCTGCCGTAGCCGCCATTTTGAATTTCATATCGGAACAAAAAACGCATTGTTTGTAGAGAATCATCCAATGAACATTCATGTACAGTTTGGCTTTAATCATATTTGTAGTTTCTGAGAAGAAGGCATTTGAACATTTTCCCATAGGGTCCAATGTTAATCTATGTCCTGCGGTGGCGGCCATCTTGAATTTCCGATCGGCATAAAAAAACAGAAACTTTGTAGAGGACCTTCCAATGATCATTCCTGGGCAGTTTGGTTTCAATTATCCAAGTGGTTTCAGAGAAGAAGCGTTTTGAAACATTTTTCCCATAGGGTCCAATGTTAAACTAAGTCCTGCCGTAGCCGCCATTTTGAATTTCATACCAGAACAAAAAACGTAAAGTTTGTAGAGGACCATCTAATGAACATTCATGTACAGTTTGGCTTTAATCATATTTGTAGTTTCTGAGTAGAAGGCATTTGAATATTTTCCCATAGGGTCCAATGTTAATCTATGTCCTGCGGTGGCGGCCATCTTGGATTTCTGACCGGCATAAAAAACGGAAAATTTGTAGAGGACCTTCCAATGATCATTCCTGGGCAGTTTGGTTTCAACTGTCCAAGTGGTTTCAGAGAAGAAGCATTTTGAAACATTTTTCCCATAGGGTCCAATGTTAAACTAAGTTCTGCCGTAGCCGCCATTTTGAATTTCATATCAGAACAAAAAACCTTAAGATTGTAGAGGACCATCCAATGAACATTCATGTACAGTTTGGCTTTAATCATATTTGTAGTTTCTGAGAAGAAGGCATTTGAACATTTTCCCATAGGGTCCAATGTTAATCTATGTATTGTGGTGGCGGCCATCTTGGATTTCCGATCGGCATAAAAAACATAAAATTTCTAGAGGACCTTCCAATGATCATTCCTAGGCAGTTTGGTTTCAATTATCCAAGTGGTTTCAGAGAAGAAGCGTTTTGAAACATTTTTCCCATAGGGTTCAATGTTAAACTAAGTCCTGCCGTAGCCGCCATTTTGAATTTCATACCGGAACAAAAAACGTAAAGTTTGTAGAGGACCATCTAATGAACATTCATGTACAGTTTGGCTTTAATCATATTTGTAGTTTCTGAGTAGAAGGCATTTGAATATTTTCCCATAGGGTCCAATGTTAATCTATGTCCTGCGGTGGCGGCCATCTTGGATTTCCGACCGGCATAAAAAACAGAAAATTTGTAGAGGACCTTCCAATGATCATTCCTGGGCAGTTTGGTTTCAACTGTCCAAGTGGTTTCAGAGAAGAAGCATTTTGAAACATTTTTCCCATAGGGTCCAATGTTAAACTAAGTCCTGCCGTAGCCGCCATTTTGAATTTCATATCGGAACAAAAAACCTTAAGATTGTAGAGGACCATCCAATGAACATTCATGTACAGTTTGGCTTTAATAATATTTGTAGTTTCTGAGAAGAAGGCATTTGAACATTTTCCCATAGGGTCCAATGTTAATCTATGTCCTGCGGTGGCGGCCATCTTGGATTTCCGACCGGCATAAAAAACACACACCTTGTAGAGGACCTTCCAATGATCATTCCTGGGCAGTTTGGTTTCAACTGTCCAAGTGGTTTCAGAGAAGAAGCATTTTGAAACATTTTTCCCATAGGGTCCAATGTTAAACTAAGTCCTGCCGTAGCCGCCATTTTGAATTTCATATCGGAACAAAAAACCTTAAGATTGTAGAGGACCATCCAATGAACATTCATGTACAGTTTGGCTTTAATAATATTTGTAGTTTCTGAGAAGAAGGCATTTGAACATTTTCCCATAGGGTCCAATGTTAATCTATGTCCTGCGGTGGCGGCCATCTTGGATTTCCGACCGGCATAAAAAACAGAAAATTTGTAGAGGACCTTCCAATGATCATTCCTGGGCAGTTTGGTTTCAACTGTCCAAGTGGTTTCAGAGAAGAAGCATTTTGAAACATTTTTCCCATAGGGTCCAATGTTAAACTAAGTCCTGCCGTAGCCGCCATTTTGAATTTCATATCGGAACAAAAAACCTTAAGATTGTAGAGGACCATCCAATGAACATTCATGTACAGTTTGGCTTTAATCATATTTGTAGTTTCTGAGAAGAAGGCATTTGAACATTTTCCCATAGGGTCCAATGTTAATCTATGTCCTGCGATGGCGGCCATCTTGGATTTTCGATCGGCATAAAAAACAGTAACTTGGTAAAGGACATTCCAATGATCATTCCTTTACAGTTTGGGTTCAGTCAGTTCATTAGTTTCGGAGAAGAAGATCTTTGAAATTTCAGCCAATCAGAGCATATTATTGGCCCTGGCAGCCATATTGAATATCCGACTGGAACGAAAAACAGTAACTTTGTAGAGGACCATCCAAGGAACATTCCTGCTAAGTTCGGTTCCAATCGGCCAAGTGGTTTCGGAGAAGAAGCTTGAAATGTGAAAAGTTTACAGACGACAGACGACAGACGACAGACGACGGACGCCAAGTGATGGCAATAGTTCACATGGACCTTTGGTCCAGGTGAACTAAAAATGAGAAGCATACCCGTGCATTTCAACAAATTTTGAGAAGACGGCCTTCAATATACGAACATAATATGAATCAACACTTAAATATCGCATAATAGAATATTAGAAAAATTAATCAAAATTTGTTTGACTAGAAGTAGCTTTGGTCAACATTTCCCATAGCACCATGCATGATTGTGTTCTCTTTCCAAGGTGCCATTTTTATTTGTTGTTGAACAAATAAAAAGTTTCTTTGAACTGAAATGCATTACTTTTTAAGAAAGTCAACATAAAACACATAATGAATCAAATGCATTTCTATAATGACAATCTCACTATTTTTATACATGACACATGGCAAAAATACTCGGACACATAGAACAACTATTCAAAAATGCAAGGCGACTTGAATTTAGGGTTTAACCAACAAGAAAGTCACTTTGTCACTTGAATCGGCCTGTTCAAATATTTTAAAAGACATAATAAATGTAAACATACAAAGATATTAACATAATATAACTTATATATTGATAATTTGGATTACCTCTGCTCCTATCATAGATTGTGTAGCATTTGTTCTGTCTAAACAATCAAGACAATTCGTTCTGATAGTTCCTGTCTGAAATCTATAATACAAAATATAATAATTAGGAGATAACTATTGTATCTATAATACAAAATACGATAATTAAGAGATGACTATTGTATCTATAATACAAAATATGATAATTAGGAGATGACTATTGTATCTATAATACAAAATATGATAATTAGGAGATGACTATTGTATCTATAATACAAAATATGATAATTAGGAGATGACTATTGTATCTATAATACAAAATATGATAATTAGGAGATAACTATTGTATCTATAATACAAAATATGATAATGAGGAGATAACTATTGTATCTATAATACAAAATATGATAATGAGGAGATAACTGTTGTATCTATAATATAAAATATGATAATTAGGAGATAACTATTGTATCTATAATACAAAATATGATAATTAGGAGATGACTATTGTATCTATAATACAAAATATGTTCCAATGAATGTGATAAAATTTCAATAGATTCCATTAACTGGTACTAAAGCATATATCTGGAAATAAGCTGTTTACAGTAATGCTGATGGCATCAGACCATTTCAAGAAGTATAAAAATGTTTCTAAACACATCAAAATGTACAAATTCATTTTTCTTAATAAATCAATACTTACCTTTTGGTATCTCCATTTTCTACATAGAAGAATTCAAAATTATCTAGTTGCTTTTTTATTCTGTCTCTAAGTTTGTACAAGTTTTTTAAATTACCACCTCGACATTCAGAATGATAATCAAAATTTATCAAGGGCTTGTCTTTGCCATACATCGAAGCCTTATGATGACTCTGTGAGAAATAAAAAAAACTTCTATAATCAGAATTAATACTTAGATAAATAAAGTACCGGTACAACAAACATAATGTATTTGTCACAGTACCCAGTATTGTAGCCATCAGTTTTATTAGTGGAGGAAACTAAAGTGACCATAGAAAATGCATTGTCAGAGATGCCACAAGACACTGACAAACTTTATCACATCAGGTTGTATTGCATACACCTTGCCACTGTCAGAGCTGCCACAAGACACTGACAAACTTTATCACATGAGGTTGTATTGCATACACCTTGCCACTGTCAGAGCTGCCACAAGACACTGACAAACTTTATCACATAAGGTTGTATTGTGTACCTTGCCAGTCAGAGCTGCCACAAGACACTGACAAACTTTATCACATGAGGTTGTATTGCATACACCTTGCCACTGTCAGAGCTGCCACAAGACACTGACAAACTTTATCACATAAGGTTGTATTGTGTACCTTGCCACTGTCAGAGCTGCCACAAGACACTGACAAACTTTATCACATAAGGTTGTATTGTGTACACCTTGTCACTGTTAGAGTTGCCACAAGACACTGACAAACTTTATCACATAAGGTTGTATTGTGTACACCTTGCCACTGTCAGAGCTGCCACAATACACTGACATACTTTATCACATAAGGTTGTATTGCACACACCTTACCACTGTCAGAGAGTTCTTCCAGAAGACATTGACAAACTTTATCACATAAGGTTGTATTGTGTACACCTTGTCACTGTTAGAGCTGCCAGAAGACACTGACAAACTTTATCACATAAGGTTGTATTGTGTACACCTTCCCACTGTCAGAGCTGCCACAATACACTGACATACTTTATCACATAAGGTTGTATTGCACACACCTTACCACTGTCAGAGAGTTCTTCCAGAAGACATTGACAAACTTTATCACATAAGGTTGTATTGTGTACACCTTGTCACTGTTAGAGCTGCCACAAGACACTGACAAACTTTATCACATAAGGTTGTATTGTGTACACCTTCCCACTGTCAGAGCTGCCACAATACACTGACATACTTTATCACATAAGGTTGTATTGCACACACCTTACCACTGTCAGAGAGTTCTTCCAGAAGACATTGACAAAGTTTATCACATAAGGTTGTATTGTGTACACCTTGTCACTGTTAGAGCTGCCACAAGACACTGACAAACTTTATCACATAAGGTTGTATTGTGTACACCTTGCCACTCTCAGAGTTGCCACAAGACACTGACAAACTTTATCACATAAGGTTGTGCTGTATACCTTGTCACTGTCAGAGAGCTCTGCCAGAAGACACTGATAAACTTGATCACATAAGGTTGTATTGTGTACACCTTCCCACTGTCAGAGCTGCCACAATACACTGACATACTTTATCACATAAGGTTGTATTGCACACACCTTACCACTGTCAGAGAGTTCTTCCAGAAGACATTGACAAACTTTATCACATAAGGTTGTATTGTGTACACCTTCCCACTGTTAGAGCTGCCAGAAGACACTGATAAACTTGATCACATAAGGTTGTATTGTGTACACCTTCCCACTGTCAGAGCTGCCACAATACACTGACATACTTTATCACATAAGGTTGTATTGCACACACCTTACCACTGTCAGAGAGTTCTTCCAGAAGACATTGACAAACTTTATCACATAAGGTTGTATTGTGTACACCTTGTCACTGTTAGAGCTGCCACAAGACACTGACAAACTTTATCACATAAGGTTGTATTGTGTACACCTTCCCACTGTCAGAGCTGCCACAATACACTGACATACTTTATCACATAAGGTTGTATTGTGTACACCTTCCCACTGTTAGAGCTGCCACAAGACACTGACAAACTTTATCATATAAGGTTGTATTGTGTACACCTTGTCACTGTTAGAGCTGCCACAAGACACTGACATACTTTATCACATAAGGTTGTATTGTGTACACCTTGCCACTGTCAGAGCTGCCACAATACACTGACATACTTTATCACATAAGGTTGTATTGTGTACACCTTGTCACTGTTAGAGCTGCCACAAGACACTGACATACTTTATCACATAAGGTTGTATTGTGTACACCTTGCCACTGTCAGAGAGTTCTTCCAGAAGACATTGACAAACTTTATCACATAAGGTTGTATTGTGTACCTTGTCACTGTTAGAGCTGCCACAAGACACTGACAAACTTTATCACATAAGGTTGTATTGTGTACACCTTCCCACTGTTAGAGCTGCCACAAGACACTGACAAACTTTATCACATAAGGTTGTATTGTGTACACCTTACCACTGTCAGAGAGTTCTTCCAGAAGACATTGACAAACTTTATCACATAAGGTTGTATTGTGTACACCTTGTCACTGTTAGAGCTGCCACAAGACACTGACAAACTTTATCACATAAGGTTGTATTGCACACACCTTACCACTGTCAGAGAGCTCTGCCAGAAGACACTGATAAACTTGATCACATAAGGTTGTATTGTGTACACCTTCCCACTGTTAGAGCTGCCACAAGAAACTGACAAACTTTATCACATAAGATTATATTGTGTACACCATCCGACTGTCAGAGCTGCCACAAGACACTGACAAACTTTATCATATAAGGTTGCATTGTGTACACCTTGCCACTGTCAGAGTTGCCACAAGACACTGACAAACTTTATCACATGAGGTTGTATTGCATACACCTTGCCACTGTAAGAGCTGCCACAAGAAACTGACAAACTTTATCACATAAGATTGCATTGTGTACACCTTCCCACTGTCAGAGCTGCCACAAGACACTGACAAACTTTATCACATAAGGTTGTATTATGTACACCTTCCCACTGCCAGAGCTGCCACAATACACTGACATACTTTATCACATAAGGTTGTATTATGTACACCTTCCCACTGCCAGAGCTGCCACAATACACTGACATACTTTATCACATAAGGTTGTATTGCACACACCTTACCACTGTCAGAGAGTTCTTCCAGAAGACACTGACAAACTTTATCACATAAGGTTGTATTGTGTACACCTTCCCACTGTTAGAGCTGCCACAAGAAACTGACAAACTTTATCACATAAGGTTGTATTGTGTATACCTTGTCACTGTTAGAGCTGCCACAAGAAACTGACAAACTTTATCACATAAGGTTGTATTGTGTACACCTTCCCACCGTTAGAGCTGCCACAAGAAACTGACAAACTTTATCACATAAGGTTGTATTGTGTACACCTTCCCACTGTTAGAGCTGCCACAAGAAACTGACAAACTTGATCACATAAGGTTGTATTGTGTACACCTTCCCACTGTTAGAGCTGCCACAAGAAACTGACAAACTTGATCACATAAGGTTGTATTGTGTACACCTTCCCACTGTTAGAGCTGCCACAAGAAACTGACAAACTTGATCACATAAGGTTGTATTGTGTACACCTTCCCACTGTTAGAGCTGCCACAAGAAACTGACAAACTTGATCACATAAGGTTGTATTGTGTACACCTTCCCACTGTTAGAGCTGCCACAAGAAACTGACAAACTTTATCACATAAGGTTGTATTGTGTACACCTTGTCACTGTTAGAGCTGCCACAAGACACTGACAAACTTTATCACATAAGGTTGTATTGTGTACACCTTCCCACTGTTAGAGCTGCCACAAGAAACTGACAAACTTTATCACATAAGGTTGTATTGTGTATACCTTGTCACTGTTAGAGCTGCCACAAGAAACTGACAAACTTTATCACATAAGGTTGTATTGCACACACCTTACCACTGTCAGAGAGTTCTTCCAGAAGACACTGACAAACTTTATCACATAAGGTTGTATTGTGTACCTTGTCACTGTTAGAGCTGCCACAAGACACTGACAAACTTTATCACATAAAGTTGTATTGTGTACACCTTCCCACTGTTAGAGTTGCCACAAGACACTGACAAACTTTATCACATAAGGTTGTATTGTGTACACCTTCCCACTGTTAGAGCTGCCACAAGACACTGACAAACTTTATCACATAAGGTTGTATTGTGTACACCTTCCCACTATCAGAGCTACTACAAGACACTGACAAACTTTATCACATAAGGTTGTATTGTGCACACTTTGCCATGAATAGAAATAGAATTCCCATCTTTAATGTTGATAGGTACTGATATAAATATAGATTCTGTAGGATCTTGATTGCTCTATTTCCAATCATTTTATTCAATCTATTTTCATTATATTAAATTTAGTTAAATACAATATACATTTTGTTGTTTTTAAGATTTTAGATTTCACTTACTTTCGCATATTAATAAATCCTAAAAGCCTGAGAGATGCTCAAGCCGAGTTGTCTATAAATGCATTATTAAAATTCTTTTTAAAAAATTCTAGTTTCAAACTTGATATATATCTTTTCTGTAATAACCTTCATCAGGTATGCTCAATGACAAAAGATTGAAAAGCCAGATAATCTTAAAGTCTTAGGGAGCATGAAAACCAAAAGGCCTAAACAGAATAGCCAAAATCAGCTAAGGTCACCTATGTCTGAGGGAGGAGTACCTAAATTTTGATTTAATTTGTTGAGGAACTATTTTACTAGAGTGCAAAAATCAACATTTTCAAACTTTTTAGCATATTCAAAGGGCAGAGAAATTATGGTTTTTAGACTCCACTGTGATATTGTCCATATATAGCTTATGTATTAATTTGGTTTAAATATGTTGAGGAACTATTTTGCTAGTTATGATATGCAAGCCAATTCCCAGAATTCACCCAACATTAAGCTGAAGACAACTTCATTGCAACTCAAAGGGCCCGGGTGGCTCAATGAGTTAGATAGTTGGATTACCTAACAACTCATACAAGCCTATAACCAATAAGGCATGGGTTCGCGCCCGGCTTTGTAAATTACAAAAAAGGGTGCACTCGACTCGCAGCCACAAGTGATAAAGTTTAACAGTTGCTTGCTCATGGTCGGTGGTTCTCTCCGGGCACTCCGGCTTCTTCCAACACTAAAACTGGTTGCCATGATATAGCTGAAATATTGCTGAAAGTGGTGTTAAACACCAAAATCAAATCAAATCAAATCAAATCAAATCATTGCAACTCAGCTCCTTCATCAGACAGTACTTGAAATTCCTGAATAAGCATAGCTATACCTTTCTTCGTTCCCAGTAAATTAATCAGAACGGTACCTGAAATTATCACCTGAGCATCTGTTCCCCTTTCTTTCTTCCCATTAAATAATTAGAACAGTACCTGAAATGCCTGACTAAGCATATGTTCTCCTTCCTTCCTTCCCAATAAATTGATCAAAACTTGCTCTCCGTACAGTTGTTTTATCATCACTAGATGACGCTCAAAGGATGGTGCTGATGCTTCATGACCTCTTGACATTCGAACCTTATGTGAACCAACCTAAAAAATACATACTTTTCTCATTGTCATCTTAAGTAGAAAAAACTTAATGATTGAACCTTATTAAATTTAAATTCCTCATTAAAGCTTAAATTTTGAAAGTCCCTGTTCCACGTCAAAAACGGTAACAGTTACATAAGAGCACTTTCTGAAAATGATTTTCCTATGGAATTAATGAGAAAAAAAACCATCAAAACAGATGAACAATAAAGGTTCTCTTTTGGCACCTTGAGGCCTGGTTTTTTGATTTTGGAAATGGGTATGGTTAACATCCTCCAAATCAATATAACATTTATTCTGTGCCAAAGATCATTGTGTTGAAAATTCAGATGGATCAGTCAACTACAACAAAAAGTCACTGCATGGAAAGCATTGTGCCTTCAGACAAAAGATAACAGTGACAGACCCATTACACAACATAATATGAAAGCAAAGTTTTTGCAGTGGTATTAAAACTTTATTCTGAAATATAAGGCCATTGGCAACAGGTTCTCTGATGCCAAGATTACTTTGTAAGATAAAATATTGAAATTATTCTGTAATAAAAGGTCGTTGGCCATGGTCCCCATACACCAAGGTTACTTTGTAAGTTCAAATATTGATATTATTCTGTAATAACTTCAGTAAGAAGTGTTGAAAAGGAATACCACACATCTGACTTTTCTCTCACAAGTTATCCTCTGGAAACCAAAAAACATTAGGAAATTAAAGTACAAAAGGGATATAACTCTGGAAAAATTGTCGAAAAATTGTCATTATCAAACTTGACCTAGATATTCATACGATACACTCACATACCACACCTAGCTTCAATCTGACTTTTTGCTCACATGCTATCATCCAGAAACCAATTTGGGACGGACCGACAGACACACGGACATCCATTACTATCGTCTCCTTTGACGAAGCGTATGATTGTATTCTATGACTGGTAATTCTTTTGTCCATGTTTTATTTATGTTGCTGTTCTTACAAAATATAAAACAAAATAAGATTTGCTATGTACCAGCAAAAAATCTATTTCTATGTAAATCACTCGGTAGCTATAATGAAAAAAAAAATATACAAATAAACTGTAATTTATAATCATATACATGTCTTCGTATTTACCTGTATTCCTGGCTGTTCCCAAAACAAAGGGACAGAACCCCTGGTCTGTATAAAGGATGAAATTTGACCATCAAGAAAAATTACCTGAAAGACAAAATCCAAAGGCAAAGATAAAACATTCTACAAAAAAAAATATGCTATCGATATGTTACACTGCATGTTTCATTATTCTTTATAGTTAAATGTTGATATCATTTACGATTAGTTGTTGATACTTATAGGGGAACCACCTGGGTAATATAATGATTAGTGTGATTGTCTCCCGATCGGTAGATTGTGGGATTATCTCATCAAATTGTAGTTTTTTTCCGCCATGATATAATTGAGAAATTGTTTACCTGGCATCTAACAACAATCAATCACTCACTATTTATAAAGATGTCAGAAAGTTGAAATATTCTTAAACTCATTTTTGTTATTGCTTTATTCCACTTTCATCAATATGTCATGAAAAGCATTAAGTACATGGTCAAAGTGGTCAAGAAATCTTTATGTCACACAAAACTTCTGGTGAACTGATCATAAGTGTAACCTATTCCCCATTGGGTAAAGGACAATACTTTATGGCTATTATTGACAATCAATCATCTAAGGAGAAACTTCACAAATTTAACATTATACATTGGTGTGTCACATGTAGGTTCCACTGTACTAGTAAATGTCATATTTATTTGTATTCATCTTTTTTTTCTTTGTGAAGCGAGCAGGTAAATAAAAAGTATTATTTTCCCCACATTTGACAACAGACAATCAGAGAGGTGATTGTTCATTATGTTGATATTGGTGGAATTAATGACCATCATTGTTTAATCTTTCTCTTCATAATTATAATCACTATTAATAAACTATTATTGCCCTGTGGTGGCCATCTTGGATATGCGATCGGCACAAAAATAACAAACTTGGTAGAGGACCATCCAGTCATCATTTCTATAATGCTACAATTCCATCGGCTGAGTAGTTTCTGACAAGAAGATTTTCAAAGTTTCAACCAATCAGAACACATTATTGGCCCTGGCAGCCATGTTGGATTTCCGATCTGCACCAAAATCTGGTAGAGGACCTCCCAATGAACATTTCTGCCAAGTTTGGTCCAAATCTGTTCAGTGGTTTCAGAGAAGAAGATGAAAATATGAAAAGTTTACAGACACGGACGATGACAACAGACGCAAAGTGATGACAAAAGCTCACATGGCCCTTTGGGCCAGGTGAGCTAAAAAGGGTGCATTCAACTCGCAAGTGATAAAGCTTACCAGTTGCTTGCCCATGGTCGGTGGTTCTCTCCGGGTACTCCGGCTTCTTCTATCACTAAAACGGGTCGCCATGATATAGCTGAAATATTGCTGAAAGTGGCGTTAAAGGCATACAGGCTGTCAGAATTGAATTTTTTGTTTGTATTAAAAATTGCCAATATTCGATGCTTTATACTAATAAAATGTTCTGAACAAAAATCCAGGTTTAAAAAATCTGTTATAATGGCGTAATCAGTAAAAAGAATTTGAATGCTTAGCATCATCTGTTGGTAGAATCGCCATAAACACGACCTAATTATAAATCGGTTGCATTTCCGAAGTTTGCCGAACAGCATGAGGTAACTGCTATAAATAACTGAGGATGGATAATGAGGTAAGCATGTTGCATGTAAATACATTAGAATTAATATAATTTAAGAAATATATCTATGAAATTGGATCCGGGATAATCAGTTATTATTAATGATATTTAGTAAGAATGACACTTAAAATCGGAAATATGTGATGATTTTTGCACATCCGACATTTTCTTCATCAACAAACAATTTCGCACATGCGCAAACGCTTTCCCGAATGAGTTCACTGTCAGGTCGTATGAATATTGTGCAGGTCAACATTGAATTCTTTACAGAATGTAAGAACAGCAAACAGCGACGTATTTCCTTCGTTCTAGGCTATTTACAGTACATATGATATTATGAAAAATTTCAACTGCAATTAGTATAAAACATCGAATATTGACAACTTTTAATATAAAAAAAAATTCAATTCTGACAGCCTGTATGACTTTAAACACAATATTTCAAATCATAGATTATATGTCCTGTCAAATTGATATACAATCTTGTCTTAGTCACTATGTAATAAAAATTATGATATTTATATATGCAAAACAGAAAATAAATAAATACCAGAGGTTCTCAAGAGCCTGTATCGTTCACCTGGTTATAAAAAGAACCCATTGGTCCTATGTAAAAACTATGTCCTGCAGTGGTAGTCATCTTGGAATTCCGATCAACATAAAAAACACAAAGTTTGTAAAGGACCTTCCAATGATTGATTTCCAACTGGGTCACCCATAAATCTAATACTTGAGATGGTGGCTAGCTTGGATTTCCAATCAGCATAAAAAAAAGCTAAATTTGTAGAGGCTCATCAAATGAACATTCCTATAAAGTTTGGGTTCAATTGTCTAAGTGGTTTCAGTAAAGAAGTGTTTTAAAACATTTTCCCATAAGGTCCAATGTTAAACTAAGTTCTGCCATAGCTGCCATCTTGAATCTTATATCAGAACAAAAAACCTAAACTTTGTAGAGGACCATCCAATGAACATTCATGTACAGACAGGCTTCAATCAGATTTGCGTTTTGAAACAATTTTCCCATAGGGTCCAATGTTAAACTAAGTCCTGCCGTAGCCACCATCTTGGATTTCATATCAGAACAAAAACCCTAAACTTTGTAGAGGACTATTCAGTGAACATTCCTGTGTAGTTTGGATTGAGTTTGATTTATAGTTTCTGAGAAGAAGGCATTTCTGATACAGTTTGACTTTGGGGTTGTTGTCTCATTGACATTTACCCCATATCTCATTATATTCATATTTGAACATTTTCCCATAGGGTTCAATGTTAATCTATGTCCTGCGTTGGCAGCCATCTTGGATTTTGGATCGGCATAAAAAAAAAGACTTTTTAGAGGACCTTCAAATGATTATTCCTGGGAAGTTTGGTTTCAATTGTCCAAGTGGTTTAAGAGAAGAAGCGTTTTGAAACATTTTTCCCATAGGGTCCAATGTTAAACTAAGTCCTGCCGTAGCTGCCATTTTGAATTTCATATTGGAACAAAAAACCTAAAGTTTGTAGAGGACCATCCAATGAACATTCATGTACAGACTACAGTTTGGCTTTAATCATATTTGTAGTTTCTGAGAAGCAGGCATTTGAACATTTTCCCATAGGATCCAATGTTAATCTACCTGTATGTCCTGCGGTGGTGGCCATCTTGGATTTCCGATTCACATAAAAAACAGAAACTTGGTAAAGGACATTAGTATCAGAGAAGAGATTCTTTGAAATTTCAGCCAATCAGAGCATATTATTGGCCCTGGCAGCCATGTTGAATATCTGACTGGAACGAAAAACAGAAACTTTGTAGAGGACCATCCAAGGAACATTCCTGCTAAGTATGGTTCCAATTGAAATGTGAAAAGTTTACAGATGACAGACGATGGATGCCAAGTGATGGCAATGGTTCCCATGGACCTTTGGTCCATGTGACCTAAAAAATAAAAAGAAACAAAAGAATTGTTTTGTGATGCTATATAATGATATTATTTCTTTCTACATTTGTACCTGTTCTGTTTCAACAAAGTTGGCTACATGTCCATCGTCATTAGCTCCCCTTACATTAAATCTGGTTCCTGCCCTCTCACAACTCAGACGGGATATCAGACAGGCCTTTGCCTGTCTATGAGAAGCATATATGGTCCTAATCTCTACCCCTCCACAAATCACTTTGAATAACCACTGATCACAATCTATACCAAATCTTTGAAAATGTACATGTAGCATACGATTCCTGAAATTTTAATTCATCAAAACTATTATTTCTATTGCATTGTATTACAATCATTTAATATAGATGAATATAACTGTAACCATAAAGGTCAATAGGTCATATCCAATTACAATAAAGAGAAACTTAAGATAAATGCTTTCTGAGTAGGTTCAATGTGAATTTTCATCAAAATAAGCATAATTTGAATAATTGTTAGAAATCAGCTGAATAAAAAATTGAACTGAAAAACATGTGGCCCTCTTGGATAAGGGTTATTGCGTTAAAGCGTTTTAAGTTCACTTTCAACAATATTTCAGCTACATCATGGCGGTTAGTTTTATTGGTGGGGGAAACCAGCATACACGGAGAAAATCACAAACCTGTCGCAAGTCACTGACAAACTTTATCACATGTTGTATTGAGTACACCTCCTCATGAGGGGATTCGACTTTAGTGGTGATAGGTACTGATTGCACAGGTCATCTTGGATAAAGGATAAGGTTCTTGGACATTAGAGGACCATTCAAAGACCATTCCTATCTAATCTGTTTTCATTTGGATCAATGATTTCTGAGTAGAAGATTTTGATGTGATGTTTTTTTTTTAATTATCAGAATAAGCCTACAAAATGTAATTCGCATAATAGGTCTAAATCAGCTAAAAGAAACATTTCACAGAAAATTCCAGAATATATGTTGAACTTTGAAATGTCATACAGCTAATGTTTAATATTGAGTTTATTTGGACATAAGATAAAGCAGTAATTGATCAATTACCCAGTAATAAAATTTCTATTTTTAGTAATGACTGCCAACTTGGATAGAGATCAGGACTAGTGCTGTCTGAGACACAATTCTCAAAATGGATCATCTAATGATCATTCCAGTCCAGTTTGGTTTCAATCAGATCAAATTGTTTCAGAGTATGAGATTTAAGGTTTGGTTTATGATGTTTAATGCTACTTTCAACAATATTACAGTTAAATCAGTGTGGTCAGTTTTATTGGTTCAGGAAACCGGAGTACACGGAGAAAACCAACGACCTGTCGCAAGTCAATGACAAACTTCATAATGTTGTATCCAGTTTACCTCGCCATGAGTGGGGTTTGAACTCACAACTTTAGTGGTGATAGGCAATGAATGAATCGGTAGTTGTAAATCCAACTACCATACGAAAGTGCGATATTTTCAACATTTTTAATGTAATAAAAACTTTAAATGTTTTGAGATGACCCAAGACACCCTTTGGAATTTTTCCAATTATGTGATGTCATTTTAAGGTCGTCTGCTGCATGTTTACAAATATTCACTCACAAGTCAAAGGGTGTGAATTTAAAACAAGGATGTAGAAATTATGAAATAGTGGAGTTGTTGCACATACCAGAATCTACTATTATTAAATTTGGAAGAAATATAATGCTAACGGTAATGTTAAAAACATTTCAAGAGTTGGAAGGCCAAAGAAAGTGATCCAACGTGGTGAGGCTAGGTTGTCGAGGATGGTGAAAAAGAATTGATTTTCATGGTAAGGTTTTAAGGGAAATCACCAATGATTTCAATGAAGGGGTGCTGTTCGTCTTCACACAAAGACTGTGCAGCGGTATTTGCACAAAAACAAAATATTTAGAAGTGTCATTCGTAAAAAAATGGTTGTTTCGGGAAGTTAACAAGAAGAAAAGAATATCATGGTGTCTTGAATGATGGAGATGGACTGTTCAGCTACACTAGTCACTATATTCAGTGATGAATCACAGATAGTAATTGGGCAAAATAATCGTGTGTACATGTGGCGATCTTCAAACAAGGCGTAGCGACCCGAATGCATATGTCTTCCACATCAGAGGAAGGTGTCAGTTATGCTCGAGTCTTTGATTGATAACATATTTGTTATGTTTGGAGGACATGTTTTTCAACAGACAGTTGGCATACCCATTGGTACAAACTGTGCTCCTCTTCTCGCCAACTTGTTCCTTTATTCGCATGAGGCATACATCATACAGGGGCTTCTCAAGAAAAATTAAAAGAGGCTAGTCCGATCCTTTAATTTCAATGTTCCGCTATATAGATGATGTCCTTTCACTAAATAATTCTAGGTTTGGTGATTTCGTTGATTGCATCTATCCCATTGAGCTTGAAATAAAGGATACCACAGATACAGATATGTCTGCTTCATACCTTGACATACACCTCAGAATTGACAGTGAGGTTGCGGTTAAGAACAAAAGAGATCATTTCAATTTTCCCATTGTGAACTTTCCATTTATATGTAGCAACATTCCAGCAGCACCTGCATATGGAGAATATATATCCCAGTTGATACGATAATCCAGAGCTTGTGGTTCCTATCAGGATTTCCTTGATATAGGGTTGCTGCTAACAAGGAAGCTACTGAACCAAGGGTTCCTCTTGGTAGTTGAAGTCATTACATCGAAAGTTTTACGGTTGCCACCATGACTTTGTTGACTGCTATGGAATATCTGTGTCACAAATGACCATGGATATGTTCCACTTGTCGTAAACACTTCCTGGTCCTTTCCTCATTCATGACTTATCACCGGGTTTGTAACTAGATTAACGCGACAGGTGCCACTGGTGGCGCAGGAACTGCTTACCCTTCCGGAGAACCTGAGCTCACCCCCGGTGTAAATTATGTGGGTTCGTGTTACTCGATCTTTAGCTTTATGTGTATGTTTTGTAGATCGTTATCCTTTTTCTTTTGGCCATTGTGTTGTCTGTTCTTCTTCTATTTACAGATTCTGATTACCTCTTTGGTTGTTTTGATTTGATTTGATATATTGTGTTTAATGCCACTTTCAGAAATATTTCAGCTATATCATGGCGACCAGTTTTAGTGGTGGAAGAAGCCGGAGTACCCGGGGAGAACCACCGACCATGGGCAAGCAACTGGTAAACTTTATCACTTGCGAGTCAAGTGCACCCTTTTTTGTAATTTACAAAGCCGGGTGCGAACTCATGCCGTATTGGTGATAGGCTTGCATGAGTTGTTATGTAATCCAACTACCTAACTCATTGAGCCACCCTTTGGTATCTTCAAACTCTTCTTATGATCTGTGGAAGCATTACATGGTATGGTGGTGGAACTTTGTATAAAGTTGATGGTAATATACCGGTAAATGCTATAGAATATGGTGATATCCTTGATAACCATCTTTGGCCTGTTTTGGCTTGTCACTTTGCCAACAAATATTACTGTTCACCCAGCATGCATAATAGGAAAATTCAAGCGAGACAACGGCACTCACGGCTTTATTTGGCCTGTTCAGTCACCAGACTTAAATATTATCGAAAATTTGTAGCTTCATATCAGGAGATCTCTTCAAAATACAGCTTATAACATAAACACTCCCTGGAACTTGTTACTGCCATTAAGGATATATGGAGGAACCTTACTTTGCATTACATCCAGAGTTTGCATGACTCTATTCCACGCAGGAATTTGGCAGTTATAAGTTCAAAGGGTTACCTGACTAAATATTGAGGTAGGTTATATTACTTCTTTCTACTTTGTGTATTTCAATTGTTCAAAGAGACACAACTCAAATACGTTTACGTCAGCCATCTTCTTTTCACGAATACTTATGAGGCGGTGCTGTCTCATGTATGTCACACTTCTTATAAAAATGTAACTACTGTTTAAATTTCAGCTCATTTGGTGGGAAAAGTAGCTTTATTGTCTCTGCATAATTAAATGCATCCACTTTCTGTTGAAATTTGATCAACTTCAGTCATTTTACTGTATATTATAAGGATTAAACAAGAATATTAATTGTACACTACACTATGCCAGTCTACCTTGCAAAAAAATCCAAATAACCAACATTGGGTTTTTAGAGATGTATAAATAGTACGGTCATCACACAAACAAATTGAAAACAGCTTAATCGATCAATAATCGTATATATATTTGATTTAAATGTAAAGAAAATGCATTGCTAAATAAGATTATTATACATTCTCTATATTTTCGCAAACCTCAATTTTCGATAAATCTAATTTTTCCTTCGCTCTCAACTTCATCGAAAAATGTCCAATATGGTGGTAATCGATTGATAATCAGGCCTGATGCTAGCCTCCATGATCTTGATGAGTCTATATCAGTTTTACGCTTTGAAAAGGATAACTTACTCTCTCTTACAAATGTTTATAAGATGTACATTCTAATTATATAATTAAATACAAAACAAATTCGGACTAACTGTATTTCCAGAATAGTTCAAGATGATCGATTTTGAACAAATATAATTGATTGTCGTTGAAATTCAAATAATCGACTGATTGTGTATCATAATCGATGATCGGAACACCACTATAAAATATCAAATTTTTTATGGCCCATGAATTAGATGAACACTTAGCAAAAACTGCATTAAAATTGGATGAAAAATAATAACTTTCAAATTTTCGCACTTATCAGCTTCTTTGGTATTTTATCTCAAAAACAGTAGCAGGAAATATATTTTTTGTCAGTCAGTACACCTTCATTTTTCAACCCCAAGTACAACACTACTGCTCCCTTGATTGTATTTCACCAGAGTTCATATAACAAGTATAATCTATTTACTTTGTAAATGAAGTTTGGGTATTTTTTGACACATCAATTTCTACATTTGCAAAAATGAAAATTCCTACAACTGTCGTCTGCATGCTTTCTCTACTCACCAGAAAAATCTATTATCTGTTTCATGTTCTTGTAGCTTTCTCTGTGCACACAATGTTAAATCCCATGGAACACTTGAGTTTGACCATGAGAAATAAAATGTTCCAGAATTCATTAACTTTTTTATTTCCTGAATCCTGTCTTCATCGCCAGGGTTATTACGTAAAGAAACAAACTGAGTTGTAGTTATTTTAAAAATGTCCGATTCACCAATTTTACCAACAGACAAACAACCAGTGACTAAAACAAGGTAAGATACACTCTCTTGTCCTGTACAATAAATAGAGACATCCATTAAATATGTTATCATATTTTAAATTTCATACAATAAAACTTGGATGGTTAGAATATGAAAGGATAAAGAAAATGTGTTGGACTTTTTAAGATATAAAGCAAAACCAGAGGCTTACCTGAGCCTGTATTGGTCACCTAATTATTCATATGCAGCTTGTGTTCAATTAAATCTAGAGTTTAAGAAAAATTATTACACTGTATATTCATTTTTTACATAGGATCCGATGGTAACCCATTAAAGCAGGATTTAAATTTTTATTAAAAAGGGCATTGATTGAGGAAATCTGTGTCCAAAATATTTCCACGCAACCCTATTTTTAGCTACTGGGTTGTCATAAAGTTTTGGAGTGTGACTGGCTTCCCTCATGCTAGCAGGGGAAATAGATAGGGGAGTTGAACCTGTACTTGATAAACACTGATATGACAGCAACATTCGATTATCTCCCTTGCTTGCAGATGTAAACAATACATCTATTAAATCCTTTTATATTCATTATTCAGAACAAATTCATGTATAGTCTATTGTATTTAGAAATAATATAAATGTTTGTACATTTCTCAATAAATAAGAATATTAATTGTACATTACACTATGCCAGTCTACCTTGCAAAAAAAACAAAATAACCAGCATTGGGTTTTTAGAGATGACTATTTTTGAAATGTATAAATAGTACGGCCATCACACAAAAAAATTGAAAACAGCTTAATAGATCAATAATCGTATATATATTTGATTTAAATGTAAAGAAAATGCATTGCTAAATAAGATTATACATTCTTTATATTTTTGCAAACCTCAATTTTCAATAAATCTGATTTTTTCCTTCGCTCTCAACTTCATCGAAAAATGTCCAATATGGTGGTAATCGATTGATAATCAGGCCTGATGCTAGCCTCCATGATCTTGATGAGTCTATATCAGTTTTACGCTTTGAAAAGGATAACTTACTCTCTCTTACAAACCTTTACAAGACATACATTCTAAATACAAAACTGATTCGGACTAACTGTATTTCCAGAATAGTTCAAGATGATCGATTTTGAACAATTATAATTGATTGTTGTTGAAATTCAAATAATCGATGATCGGAACACCACTATAAAATATCAATTTTTTTATGGCCCATGAATTAGATGAACATTGAAAATTGGATGAAAAATAATAACTTTCAAATTTTGGCACTTTTCAGCTTCTTTGGTTTTATTTTATCTCAAAAACCATAGCAGATAGAGGAAATCTGCCAACATACTTCCAAATGCTCTCAACACAATACATTCAACTAAAAATCAAATTAAAATTGCATGAAAAATAAAAATTCTATATACTTTTCAAATATGCAAAAATTTCAGAATTTGGGTCCCTTTTAGGAGATCTCCACTAGATAAACAAGGGCAACGCAAAGCGTGGCGTATCCCCTCGCCTAAAAATTAGACCCTGTGACCTTGACCTTTGACCCTGAAAATCAATAGGGTTCCAGATTCAGTATGTACCAAGTTTGGTCAAAATCCATTGAAGGATGTTGATTCTAGAGTGTTCACAAGGATGTTACGTGGTAAAAATTTGACCCCTTGACATTTGACCTTGAAAATCAATAGGGTTCCAGACTCTCCTAAGGACTATGTATGTACCAAGTTTGGTTAAAATCCATTGAAGGATGTTGATTCTAGAGTGTTCACAAGGATGTTACGCAGTAAAAATTTGACCCGGTGACATTGACCTTTGACCTTGAAAATCAATAGGGTTCCAGACTCTCCTAAGGACTAAGTATGTACTAAGTTTGGTCAAAATCCATTGAAGGATGTTGATTCTAGAGTGTTCACAAGGATGTTATGTGGTAAAAATTTGACCCCTTGACCTTTGACCTTGAAAATCAATAGGTTCCAGACTCTCCTAAGGACTAAGTATGTACCAAGTTTGGTCAAAACCCATTGAAGGATATTGATTCTAGAGTGTTCACAAGGATGTTATGCGGTAAAAATTTGACCCAGTGACATTGACCTTTGACCTTGAAAATCAATAGGGTTCCTGACTCTCCTAAGGACTAAGTATGTACCAAGTTTGGTCAAAATCCATTGAAGGATGTTGATTCTAGAGTGTTCACAAGGATGTTACACGGTAACAAATTTACCCAGTGACCTTGACCTTTGACCTATGACCTTGAAAATCAATAGGGTTCCAGACTCTCATAAGGACTAAGTATGTACCAAGTTTAGTGAAAATCCATTGAAGGATGTTGATTCTAGAGTGTTCACAAGGATGTTATGCGGTAAAAATTTGACCCGGTGACCTTGACCTTTGACCTTGAAAATCATTAGGGTTCCGGATTCTCTTAAGGACTAAATATGTACCAAGTTTGGTCAAAATCCATTGAAGGATGTTGATCCTAGAGTGTTCACAAGGATGTGACGGACAGTAGCGTTACTCTATCCCTTCGCAACTTCGTTGGCGAGGGGATAACTAGCAGAGGGTATTTAAATCTATTATACCTGAATAGCCAGACTATTTACCTAATTTTACTATAATATTTGAGTATCTTAACAATTAAGCTTACCTAAGTTGAAGTGAAGGACTCCCAAGCATCCATAGGCATCCAAAATTTTAACATACTGTTTCTTTATGGTATCTGTTTCAGCATCCGCTACAAATATAAACCAATATAACAGATCAATGCTTTATATGGGAGAAAGGATATACATGATGTACATCACCAAAAACTATATGAAACTGAACAAATAAAAGGTCAGTGTTGTTTGATATTTGATTTGATTGATTTGATTTATAGTGTTCAATGCCACTTTCAGCAGTATTTCAGCTATATCATGGTGACCAACTTCATTGAAAATGTACTTCGGTCAATGCTTTCATACCCCAATGAAACTTCAAAAGAATGCATTCAATTCTTAAATAAATTTTTTGGCAAATAATTGAAATAATGGGCTATAAAACCAAATACAGGAAGTGTGTGGTATTGAATCAGTGTGCTAGAATGATTCTCATGACATGTTATTCTCACAGATGTACAAAACACTGAAATAAAAATTAACTTAACAACATAATTCGTGCCAATTGTGTAATATTTCTTAACGTTAAAAGTTGTACAATACAGCTTTACTGAGTGCAAATAATTATGGTAAAGAGTTACAACGACAAATTACATGAAGTGTGTGGTAGTGTGTATTTACACACACTAAGCAACATAAACATTTTTTATATAATTTCTTAACTATTGAATTGAATATTCATAATTAACCAGAAATTCAAGCAGAAAATTGATATACTAGATCATACAGTATAGCTGACAGCATACACTGATAAATGCTGAGCATTTAAAAAGGCTCAGCATTCAATGCTGAGGTTTTATTGGGGGGTCGTAAATCATGGGCTGATGATCAGTTTTATTACCCTCACCTGTACAGATATTCAGCAATTTAATAAACAATATGATCATAATTATTTCCAGGTAGATGTACCTGATTCAATAGGTGTTAGTAAAATTTACCTGAGCATGTATGTGTGATTTATTACACTTGTGACTTTTTATTTAGTGGAAATATTTACATAATAAATTTTCTATTTTACAATGTAGTAATGTTTTGATAATTCTAAAATTGAATTAAAATTTCTTTGTTTTTCAATTGATTTGTTTTGTTAAAATTTCAATTATTATCTATATTTTAAAATTTAAAAGTAAATTATTTGAAAATATTTACATGTATACAATAGATGTGTATCTATTCTTTTTTTAACCATTTGTTTGTTGTCTTTTTTTCTTTTTTTTTTTTTTTGCTGTAAAGCTTCATATTTTCTTCAATTTGTTTGTCTTATCAATGTTTTAAATCTTGAAAGTAAACTCTAACTAAACTGTGGATATTAAACTTGGTGCACAATCAGAGAATAATATGCTTTAATTACATTTATTAAACATGACATAGAGATTTTTCTCCACATCATCATTAATATATGTAAAATTTACATATTATTTTCTTATGATGCACCATTAGATTTGTTTACCATAAGAGTCACAAAGAAGAATATATATAAGTTGTCATATTTTAATAATCATATCACATATTAAGATCAATATATTAAATTTAAACTACTGAGAATAAAATTATTTTTAAACAAGTTTAATTCAAATTCATGAATATTTATGAAAAAGATATTTATAGTAATTTAATTTTAACCATTGAACATTTCACATTTTATAAAAAAATAATATATGTATTTAATTTAGGAATCTAATTGATTATGTGTGTGTGTGTTTTTCTTTTTCATTAGCCTAGACAGTATGTCTCTTTAAGGTCAATTTATGACATGAGAGTGAATAAGTGGCAAGTTACAAGTGTCCATAAATCCTTCATTGATTGAGATTTTCTGTTTACCATATCTGTGTGTTAATATACAAAAAATACTTAATTTGTCATTTTTTTTATTGAAAAGAATGTATTTATAATCAACTGGCATATTTTTTTCAATGTCTAGAATGTATGTTTAACAAAATAAGAATAAAAATGTGAAGAAAAAAAATGTTCAAGAAATGTCCTGAATAACAAAAAAAAAACCTGACATGTCACAAAATAAACTATGAAAAGAAAAGAAATTAATATTACCTTGGATAAAATGGGTTAAAAAAAAAATCGAAACATAGTAACAAGTATATTTTTGAAATTGGATTACATTTATTTGATTAAATTGATAAAGCAAATTAAATATATTATTCCTCTGCAAAAACAGATAAAATTAATTACAAAATAAAAATAAAATTTTAAATACATGTATCATAAAAGAACAACTATAACATTTTTGTCAAATTTAAACAAAAACTCTTAATTACATGACTAACATGTACACACATGCACATTATATAGAAAGAAAATTCTTAAAATGTTAAATCTAATCTTTATTAATTAATCTATTGATTAAAATAGCATCACAATTAATCTTGTTCTTCTTTGCCATATTTTCAGTTAAAATTCTTTTTACACAACACAAAATTATGATTTCATTTCAATTATTTGCTTAAATTGTTAACTGATGCTAATATCACAAAATATTAAATTTTGAAAATATTATTTTATTGACAAATTTTCAAGGTGCAGTTAAATGTTCTTTTTCTCCACATCAAAATCACTGAAATCCAAATATGCCCATTTCCTGTAATGTAACACAAACAGGTGTATATATTTACCTGTAGATCACCTGTGAAATCAACAAGACAATACTGACCAGGTATTTTATGGCCCTGTTTATTACCTTGTGGTTAATTAACAGACCATCAGTGAAAATGCTGAGCCTGGCTCAGCATCCAGATTATGCTCAGCATTTATCAGTGTATGCTGTCAGCTGTACTGTATCAACTAATAAAATGAGGTGTGTGGTACTGAGCCAATGTGACAGTGATTCTCATGACATGCTATTCTCACAGACGTACAACAGAAAACACTGAGCACCATTGAGCTCCATAATAAGAGAAATAAAAGGTTTGGCAAACATCTCAAGAACGAAGCTACTCAGAATATACAACAATCTGGTTAGATAAATCATAGAATATGGCTGCCCAGTCTGGCAAATAACACCAACAGAGAACATGAAAAAATTAGAAGCGATCCAGAGAAAAGGATTATCAATATGCTTGGGGTTACCAGCAACATCAGGAAGAGAGGCAATGGAAGTAGAAGGCAACATACTACCAGTTGACCTAAGAATAGAAGAAATAGCAGTAAGAGAAATTGCCAAGATCCAGTCAAAAAACATTGCTGAACCAGTAAAACAACAATTGGAGGAGGAATATCTCAGCAGTGATGAAATATATGAACAACAAGAATCACCATTTGGGAAGGCAATGAACCAAACAGTAGACATGTTCAAAGCAACAAAAGTAGACATTAAACTCATAGAGCCAGAAGTCACATACAAGGCAGGGGTGGATGTCATGATGATGAGAGAGCCAAGCTACTGGAGCTGATTAGGTAGCTCAAAAAACAGAACAGCTGAACAGACTGAGGAAAGCAAAGAGGTGGCACAGGTACTTGTGGACAGGACCCTATGTTGCCCCGTTTATTTTTTTATTTTTTTTTTTTTAAGATGTTGCCCCCCCCCTTTTCTTTTTTTTCTAACATTGCCTTTTTTTCATATAAACAACATTTTGCAACTTTCTATGTATCACTGTATGCCATATATACAACATCTTAAAAAAAAAAAAATAATAAAATAAAGGGAGCAACATAGGGTCCTGTCCACAAGTACCTGTGAGAGGTGGTAAAAGATCTTATTGGAGACCCAACAGACACCACAATAGTCGCCTTTACAGATGGCTCATGTCAGGGTAACCCTGGACCATGTGGATCTGGAGCAGTGTTATATCCAGGTGACAACGAAGGAATCAGCCTCAAGAGACTGGTAGCGCAAAGAGGATCCATACTGCTGGCAGAGCTTGTGGCAATACTCATGGTGTTAGAACACTGCATAGCTGCATTAAAGGATGGGTTCACTGATATCAAGATCTTGTCAGACAGCCAAACTCAGTAGGTATCCTGACTCTCAACTGGAAGTCATCAAACTACATCGACACGATCTCCGACATTAAGGAAAATATAGGGACATTGATGAGATACAGAATGCGAACAACCCTATCTTGGATCCCAGGCCATGCTAATATAGCCGGGAACGTGATAGCAGACCAACTGGCAAAGGAAGCAGCAAAAGAGTCAATGTCCCTAAATGAACAGTATAATGTCATCACCATGTCAGATGTCAAACAAGCAGTGAAGACTTCAACAAAAATAAAATGGCAGAATAGATGGACCATCAGCGAATCAGGGAGACAACTTTATGACCTGAAACCAATGGTTGGAAATGCCAGCTTTTTAGATATGCCAAACCCACAGATAGGCAGAGTTTTGACAGAGATGATAACAGGATACAGCAGACTAAACAAATACCGGAATAACATAGGTCAGTCCCTCACGCCACTATGCGACTGTGGAGAAGAAGAAACCACTGAACACTACATATTGTGCTGCCACATTTACGATCACGAGAGAACCAAACTCGCAGTGCAATTCAAGACCATAGATGAAAGTTTTGATCTACTTCATCTCCTGACTAGAGACTCCAATAAAGAGAAACATCAAAAGAAATTAACATTCTTGGAGGAATTCATCAAAAGTACAGCAACAGGGTGCTTCCCAGAACTAGCAAGCCCTGTACCCCGATCCTGAGCCTAAGCAACTCAATACTCCAGTACAAAGAGAAATTAGTGAGACAGTAAAGCACCAGAGAGAAAAAGTTCAGTACTCTGGGACCAGTAGCATCAGATGAACAAAATTTTGGGCAGGCCCAAGCCCAGGGCTTTTTAAACTTTTTTAACCCAAGTCCGGTCAGTGATTTGCCAAGTCCCAATTTGTAGGATAAAATTTGAAATTTTACTTGCTTGTCAATTAAAGTTTGTGCAATTGATGCAGCAAAAGTTTTACAACCATTAATATTTCTATAGTTTTCACCCAGGTCAAGTCCATTTTCAACTTGTATTTCACATATCAATTCATAATCTGAAAATGGTTTTCCAACTTTGACAACACTGTAGGCAGTATTAAACAAACTTTCAAGACGTTTTCTCTGACTTTCATCTAATTTCAATAATGACTGGCCTATTGGGGTGTCAGCAAAGGCCTGTGAAGGGCCGGCAGCTGCCTGGGGATCATCAAGTTCCTTAGCTTAAACCAATGCTTGACACAAGTGCTCCTGGTGTATATCGTGTAACTTAAGTCCATCAATGCATAAATTTTTAGTTCCCCAAGTAAGGGCATCTTTCCTATCTGATAAGTGTGGAAATTTTCTACAGTACTTGCAGTACATTTCCTGAGCATTCTCGTCAAAGACGACCCAAGGAAATTTATCTATCCACGAGTTTTGAAATGTTCTCGTTCGTTTCTCCCCATCATACTTAAGATCTTTATTTCTGGGAGTTTCAGGATCAGTTGGCTCGTCGTTCGCTTACCGTTTTTCCGCTTTTTTTTTACTGTAAAATTAAAATTAAGCAACAACAGTTTTCTCAAAAGTTGTCAACACAAACATACGATTGATCAATGTTATTCCGACACTCGACTTGACATAGGTATGTGGGAAGTGCATAGGTGATTTGGAACTCATTAATATTCATGAGGAATATTGATCCATCCAGGATGTGTATTACCGTTCTTAAAATAGCTATTTAGTACTTATTTAGTGAAAGGAGACAATTGACAAAAACTTGCATGTGATTTGAATTGAAAACAAGACGCTTAGAAAAAAGGGGAGTTTTTATTTTATCGAAGGCATGCCCGACAGGCCTTTTCTATGGAAAAACGGCACGTCCAAAGTTTCAATTTTCTAGTCCTGGGCGTCGGACTTGAGGAATTTTCAACCCCTGACTAAACTGCATTCTAAACATAGCTGCATGGCTTCAGAGTTTTACCTTTTGTTTCAGATCCTTCATGACAGACTTCAAATATTGCTACAAAAACATTACCACCTGTTCATATTTCCTATCCACATACATTTCCTAATAAATTTGTTCTGAGTTATTGCTATTCAAACTGAAGCCAATTATGCATGGCATCTACTTTCCCTTATGCACATCCGTTTCCTAATAAATTTGGTCAGTTATTGCTATTCAAACAGAAGCCAATTACGCATGGCCTCTAATTTCCCCCTTCCTCGTAATTATGTACAAATGAAAATTTTTAACAATTTATTTTAATTAGAATTAAAAATGTTTTTCTAATTTAAAATGTTGAAAAAAGGTCATCAGTAGAACTAGGAAATAAATGAAAAAAAAAAATATATATTTTATATTTTGGTCAGCGATTATAGTGTTTACCACATACATGATATAAAAAAATAGTACAATCTATTTAAATCTATAATATCTTAAACTAATATGAAACAGGCACAGCCATGAATGCTCGCGATTCTGAAAATTATCTGGCAATTTCACGCTCATCCAGTGCATCAAAAAGTGTGGAGATTTTTGGGGCGCTTTATGTTAAGAAGATCTTCATTAGTTGAGTGTGTTAGTGTGTTACACGGAACGTGCTTACAATGCGCATAATTTTTTTTTATCCGTCAGTATGTGCAGTCATGTTTGTCAAAAAATCCTAAGTACACATTTTATACCATAGAGAGCTCGCTAACACTCGCATAATATGAAACAGGCACGGCCATGATTGCTCGCGAATCTGAAAATTATCTGGCAATTTCACCTTAATCCAGTGCATCAAAAAGTGTCGAGATTTTTTGGGCCGAGATATATCGGGGACAACTTTTTATTAGGGCCGAATCTAGTCTCATTCAATCAAACTGTCGTTCCTTACGAAATCTCAAAAGTTAACTTCTGCGTAGAAACAAAAATTCTTGTCAGTATGTCAGAAGAGATTTAATAAATTAAAAAATATCAATATAAGTAAAACAAGCTAACAAAATGACTTTTATTACACACGGTTTCCGGGTTTCAGAGGTACGAGAGAGGGTGTTACACGGAACGTGTTTACAATGCGTCAAATTTTTATTTAGTCATCAGTATGTGCAGCCATGTTTGTCAAAAAATCCTAAGTACACATTTTATACCATAAAGAGCTCGCTGTCACTCACATATAAAATGCATTTTGACTCGCTTTCAAGTGGTCGGCTGTAGTTTTTAGGTGGTCGGCGGTAAAAAAAACCACCCCTTCCTACTATATACATCCTTGGGATTGGTCTTAGGGTAACATTTAAAATAACTAGGTATTTAAAAGGATGTACTGAATGACATAGAAATAATCTGACAAATACAAGCAAAAGATGACGATAATTGGTCCTCGACCAGTATTCGGCAGTGATGTCGAATGTCGTAATGAGATTGATTTTATGACTGTGAGTGTGACTGTGCCAGGCAATTATTTCCATTTCATTGACATATAACCATTTAACACACATACACAATACTGCCAATGCATTAGATTCGAACATCAGAGTGTCGGCATTGTTTCTATTTTCAAGAATGACACTGTAAGGTGGTTCTAATTTGTGGAATAGTCTAAAATTTTTGATCATCGCCATCTTCGCGTCAGAGTGCTTCCCCTTATTTCCGTCTTCTTACTTCCGCTTCAGATAAGGGTAATAACAAAATTACCGAACTCCGAACAATCTTACAAAGGGAAAGTCAAAACTCATAATTATATAAACAGACAAAATCAGTCAACAACCGGAAAACTGTGAAAACCGTAATGACCCTGACTTGGTACAGGCATTTCTAAAGAAATGGTGATATGACTACTAACCAGATGAGATGTGAAATTCGGATGTAGATGAAAGATCGCGTTTAAAATATTATATTATAGTTAGTCTTTTGTGACGAAATATCTCTGGATTTCATTTGCACATTAAGACAAGACTATGCAATTGAGCCGGATGTAGATGAAAGATCGCGTTTAAAATATTATATTATAGTTAGTCTTTTGTGACGAAATATCTCTGGATTTCATTTGCACATTAAGACAAGACTATGCAATTGAGCGAAATAAAATGAATAAGCTCCCTGTGTAAGATAAGATAAGATAAGATAAGTTTTATTTATAGTCGGCATATTTAAATAACAATACAACACAAGCCTTAGTGGGCTTTTGACCGACATACACAATACAAGAATAAATAACAGTTAAAAACAACAAAAGCATGCACACGAATTAATAATTTAGATAAAAGCACTCATAGTAGCAAAATACAGCAAATAAGTAAAAGCACACATATAGCACAAACAAGGTAAGCATATGCAAAAGTAAAAAAGTTAATCAAGCACACTTAATAAGAACTAAAAAATAAAGAAAAAAAAAATAAAAAAAAATAAAGCTGGTGTTACGAGCTAAAAGCATGTTATACTGCTAAAAAATAAATAAATATAAATAATATAAAAATTGAAAAGACCTAGATGATATTAAAATTGTTTACATGCATTACATTTGCATTCATTTCCATTCCAAGATAATAAAATGTTTTTAAATTGGTTAAAATTGGCAATTTTTCTAAAATCATCAGGTAGGTTTCCATAAAACAGCAGCTGTGATGAAGACATTAAGTGAAATGCAAAGGTACACAACTTTTATTGAGATTTACACTTTTTTAGATAGTGCTTTTAGTACCTTGATAGAAAATCGTAATGATTTTCAATTTTCTCAAGCCGTTTGTGCGAAATCGTCAAGTAAACATACCTGTTTAAAACCGCGGGAAATATCAATCAGGCTTATTTCCCTTGAAAAATCTCCTGTCGTGACGTCATTCGTGTCCTTTCTGTATGTCATACCATATCCCTTCTTTGTGTGCAATTTAACGGTTGGGCGGGTGGACATTGGTAAATTTACTGTTAATAAAGCTAACGTTAAAAGGTTATGTATACTAATTAAAAAATTTCGCTTATAAAAATATACAACTGTCATGATAAACTTTGACATCAAGGAATTGAACGTACTTTTACAAACATTCGTACAAGATGTTATTGACCAGGGATGTTTAATCAGATAAAAGACTATTGTAAGAGTTGTGAACGATGTATTATATCTAAGATGCCACAACCTTCTATTAAACCAACTATGAGACATTTGATTGCAGACAAACCTATACAGATACTTGCGATAGACTTTACAGTTCTTGAACCAGCACATGGAAAGGAAAATGTATTAGTGATGACTGCCTGCTCTATAGAAACATCAGGACACAACAAGACCACACAATCCTTCAAGAAGATCTGCAAAAACTAGAAGTATGGGCCAAGAATTGGGGAATGCACTTCAACACGAAGAAATGTTACATACTTAGTATAAAAAACAAGAGCCAAAGATACTACAATCTGAGCGGTCACATCCTACAACAGGTGCAAAATAACCCATACCTTGGACTACAAATATCTGATGATCTTAAATGGACAACACACATCACCAATGTTACCAAGAAAGCCAACTCCACACTCGGCTTTCTTAGAAGAAACCTTAAATACTGCCCCAAAGACTGCACTGAAGAAAACAGCATACATCTCCTTAGTAAGATCAATCATGGAATATGGAGCAATAGTATGGGATCTCTACACTACAGTAGATACGAACAAACTAGAAAGGATCCAAAGGAGAACAGCGAGATTTATCGCCGGGGACTACAAATCAAGAGAAGAAGGCTCCGTAACAAAAATGCTGGCGGAATTAGAACTGGAGAGTCTACAATCCAGAAGAACTAGCCAGCGATTAATACTTCTGTGCAAGGTGGTTGAGGTGTTGGTCCCAGCTATCAAGCCAGCAGATTATCTGACCAAAAGCAGACAGAGGAGAACTATCAAACCTAAACGATTTGACGACTACGTCAATACGAACATCGTAGAAAACTCTGTCAAGAACAATACAAAGTCTTTCGACAGAATCCAGTGTAATACTGAGCAATATAGGAATTCATTTTTCAATAAAACTCTATTAGAGTGGAACCATCTGGAGGGAAATATAGTTAGCGCTACCTCCGTTGAGAGCTTCAAATCTGCTCTCCGACACCATCAATAGGTGCTCTATCTCCCGTTGAATTAAACCCAGTATTGGTATCTTCAACGTATTCATACAGATACAGACAGATATTTTCACAAAAGAGGGAGAGGTGTTAAGGTGCAAAATTGGCCCCACATTATATTAAAGAATAATGTTTGACATATGATAAAAACAATTTACTAATTCAATTGTTATATAAACAAATTTTCAAAAAATATATCTTTCCGTGAAATTGGGTGCGTTATGACGTCATAATGACATCATAATTAGACGGATAATGCTGAAAATGGACTATAAACGACATATTTAATGTACATTTTAGCTATTTTATATACCTCCACAGTTTTCCACCAACACCAAAAATTGAGCAGTTGTTTTGAATATAGAGGGTTAATGATTATATCAGAATATTTTGTTGGTGGAGGATTGTGGAGGTTGTTAAATATTAATTTATTTATAACCTCAGCCAGACCCTTAAAATCAACATTTTCACTCTTCTGATATATGAGACCATTATATACACAATCTCTGTACATTTCATGCTTCATTTCAAGTAATGAAATTCATCAGTAAATAACTTATGTTTCTGTAAATAATTGTATTTATTTTAAATACAGTTTGTGTACATTGAAACCAGGAGAAAAACTCAGTGCATGCAATCCGGCGTCAATGCCATAACAAGAACTGGGGACTATAAGAGCCATATATGGCCCCATATTTAATGAATCATTATCTTAGAAAATACTTGATTAAAATTTGATGTGTTTTAGACGACATCATACTCTTGATGTTAAAACCAAAGGTACTTGTGGACAGGACCCTATGTTGCTCCCTTTATTTTATTATTATTTATTTTTTTAAGATGTTGCCCCCCCCCCTTTTTTTTTTTTTTTTTTTTTTTTAGCATCGACTTTTTTCATATAAACAACATTTTGCAACTTTCTATGTATCACTGTATGACATATATACAATAAATACAATCAAGCAGTAGTTTCTATCCATGCCGGATTTCTGACATGATATCACTGTATGACATATATACAATAAATACAATCAAGCAGTAGTTTCTATCCATGCCGGGTTTCTGACATGATATAAGTTATATCATGTCAGAAACCCGGCATGGATAGAAACTACACATCACTGTATGACATATATACAATAAATACAATCAAGCAGTAGTCTCTATCCATGCCGGGTTTCTGACATGAACTTATATCATGTCAGAAACCCGGCATGGATAGAAACTACTGCTTGATTGTATTTATTGTATATATGTCATACAGTGATACATAGAAAGTTGCAAAATGTTGTTTATATGAAAAAAAGTCGATGATAAAAAAAAAAAAGAAAAAAAAAGGGGGGAGTGGGGCAGCATCTTAAAAAAAATAATAATAATAAAATAAAGGGAGCAACATAGGGTCCTGTCCACAAGTACCTGTGCTCCGCAGTCGTGCACCAGACACATATTTTGCCAGATTATTAAAATAAATAAAACACAAATACTGTTAAAGTATTTTTTTGGTTTCACGAGGTGTTAAATTTCTTGAAAAAACGACGGGAAAATGTTCAAATATTCCAAGCGCTTAGATGACGTTTTGATATTTGAGAAGCAATCTTTGCCGTAAAAAACGATGGTATGAAAGTGAAGTTGTTTCTTTTTCAGTACATTATTTAATGACATGATATGTGTATAACAGTACCCATAATTGTGTGGGAAACAATATTGTTGTAGTATTATTGGTACTTGTAAAGATATGCCACATTATGACCCAAAGGTGTTTTGTGTTATGCACTACATACACAAACTTTGATCCATCATTTGTCCATTGGAGGTTAGGTGTTTAACACCACTTTCAAAAATATTTCAGCTACTACTTTTGTGGCGGAAATTGGAGTACTCAGAGAAATCAACAGACCTGTCACTGACAAATTTTATCACATAAGGTTTTATCGAGTACACCTCGCCATGAATGGAGTTCAAACTCACAACTTAAGTAGTGATAGGCAACGATTGCACAGGTAGTTGTAAATTCAACTACCATACGACCACGACGGCTCAAGTTCAGTTAAGATGAAAGGTAATTGTTTTATTGATATTGATGGAATTTATGATTATCACTGTTTATAAACTTTCTTTTCATATCAATCAATGAAAAGAATTGGTTTGCTGAAAGTGTGTTTTTTGTTGGGGTTCATTGGATGGAATTTGTATCTCATGTGAAGTTCCGTCAATTGCAGACACAACGTTAGGCATATCAGAACAATAACTTTTCGTTTGCCACCAGACTGGGATGGTTGGCCACTGAATTTTACGATTACACACTTTCTATAAGTCTACCCATGTTGAATTTAAAACTCTGTCAACAGTTGAAACACTGACACCAAAGCATAAATAAATAAATAAATAAATAAATAAATAAATAGATATTGCACGGACCATGCTATTTATCTTAGTGAATCTCATGATCATCGATGAGCTAAAACAATTGACGAAGGTGGTCCGTTGCTGAGCATGAGCAGTATAAAGCTGGGGCTCTTAAAAGAAAACGACAAGTAAAACAAAGTGGAAATATTTTAAAATAACATTACTATCATTTGAAATAACGGGTATACATATGTATAATGTGTATAAAAGTGTAGAAAAGTAGATGAATGGATTTGAATCTGAGGATCCCTAAAATTCACATCACATTTTCATAAATTATGTAAAGTTTCCCCTTTTGCGCCCAAATTAAAGTTTTAACTTCTATCAGTTCCATTCTCTTAAATCAACCTCCAATGAACAAATGATGGATCAACAGTTTGTGTATGTAGTGCATTGAAAATGCGTTCTGTCATGTGCATAAGTTATTGTTTGCATGATTGACAGACAATATTCATCATATTGTTTTCTAGCTTCTGAACTGTGGATCGAGAAAAAAATGAAATATTCTAGATAGGCAGTGAATAGCCAGTCAATGGGGTTTGCAATTAATATTTCGCATGCACAATAGCGACCCCACACCACAACTTGGGGCACAAGGTGTGGAAAATAGAAATATTCTTCTGTATTAGATATATTTTTTAAATGATTAAAGCTTTGTTAAGGTGACGAAAAAATTAATTACGAAAAACTACAATTTGAACTTGAAATAATAGATGTGGTACGTAGTTTTACATTTAAAGATGACATTTTTAGATCAGATTTCATGAGATCATTTATGCAATTTCAGCATCATAATATAACCTCTGACAAATTAAGCGATCAAAATAATGGGAGATTTTATCACGTGAAACAAACCGTCGAAAACAGGAGACCGTCGAAAATGGGTGACGTTGCGACATTACTATTCGTTCACTTTAATTTCATAATACAGCTTCGGAACATGTTTTTATTCCTGAAATCAATCCACATTGCATATTAAGTCAAAATTATGCTTTGTTTATTGAGTTTTATTATGCTTTGTTTTTGTTTTTGTTTTTTAAAGATATGCATTATAATACAATGATACGCACGTTCTGTATACTGTAAAAAATGACGTTCAGTGCTTTTCATTACCTGACTTTGTCGATCCGCTGTGAGGACTTAGATACACATATTAACTAACTGTATTTATTTCTGAAAAGCACATATTGTGAATACATTTTGGAGAAAATTTTATCGACATCTGAGGTGGGGCCGATTTTGGCCCTTATAGCTCCCAGTCCATTACTCGAGCAGTTCCAACAAAAGCCAAAAGGCTGAAACAGTAGCTAATGTTTTATTGAATGAATGGTTCTATGTGTATGGAGTACCTGAACGCTTACACTCCGATCAAGGTCGGAATTTCGAATCAAATGTTATTCGTCAATTTCATAAACTTTACCAAAAAGCTAGATCACGGACCACTCCATTATCATCCTGAAGGCAACGCTCAGTGCGAACGTTTTAACAGAACACTACACAACCTTTTTAAAATCACTTCCGCCAAATAAGAAGAAAAATTGGAGAAAGTATCTACCAGAACTTGTGTTTTCATACAACGTGTCACAGAAATCTCCCACAGGCTACAGTCCATATTATTTGTTGTTTGGTCATAATCCAAAGTTACCAGTTGATTTTTTGTTAGGAACAAATCAGTCGGAAGATTCTGATGTACCTTTGGAGGAATGGATTGATGCACATCAGAAACGGTTGCGATATGCTTATGACAAAGCTGGGGAGCGAACCAATGACCGTGCTGAATATCGTAAAACTGTACATGATCACAAACGTTTTAATCCAGAACTATGTGTTGGTGATAAAGTATACTTTAGAAACCGTGGTGTTCGTGGACGAAACAAAATACAAGATACGTGGGACTCTACAATTTACCGTGTATTACGTCTGTCCGAAAACATTGTTGTTGTAGAACCTGAAGATGGTGCTGGGGTGTCTAGAACTTTGAACCGTCAACATGTGATCAAATGTAATGTTCCACAATGTGTAGATCGTAACTTTAGTGACTCTGATTCTAGTGACAGTTCAGAAACCATGCTTATACCCAGGAGAACAAAACGATTGACAGCTGGTAAACACAGAAATCCTGAGACTCCCTCGTTCTGTTAATTACTTACAGGTACTTACAGGTCTGTTTCTGAGCGCTGGCCGTCGACCACTATGCTCAGTTCCTTCTCCTCATCAATTTCAATTTCTTCTCCAGTTGTGAGGTTGGATTCGTAATTGTATAGCAAATCCTGATCCTTCCAGTAATTGTTTAGCCTGTGTTCGAAGATTTTCGTATCTTTGGCACTTATGACGTTTTCAGGTAGACTGTTCCAGGTGTTTATTATTCTGTTAGTGAAAAAGTTCTTTCTTATGTCTTTGTTGGATCTATGCTGGTATAACTTTTTACTATGACCTCTAGTTCTGGTACTCTTCTGTATTTCCAGCAGAGACGGTAGGGCAGTGTCGTATAAACCTGATGTTAATTTGAACGTTTCAATCATATCCCCTCTCTTCCTCCTATAGGCTAAAGTTGGTAGTTTGAGTTTCCTTAGACGATTTTCATATGTCATATCTTTGAATCCTGGTATCAATTTGGTTGCCCTACGTTGGACATTTTCTAATGCTGTAATATGTTTTTTCTTATATGGGTTCCAGACTGAATTGGCATACTCAAGATGAGGTAGTACTAGTGCTTTGTATAACATAAGAAAGGTTGGTGCATCTATATACTTGAAGGTGCGGCGAATTAGTCCCATAATACTGTTTGACTTGTTTATTTTTTCATTCATATGATCTTCAAAATTAAGTTGATTATCAATTACGACGCCAATGTCCTTTTCCTTGTTGGAGTATTGTAGCTCTGTGTTGCATAGCGTATACTTGTACTGTTGAGTCTTGTTTGCCAGCTGAAAGGACTTTACATTTATCGGGGTGAAATCTTAATAACCACTTATCAGACCAGTTTTCAAGCTCTTGTATGTCATTTTGTAGTATTTTATTATCTTCTATATCATTTATGTCTTTAAAAACGTTGGTGTCATCTGCAAACATATAGCATTCTGACTTAAGGTTATCTGGTAAGTCGTTGATATAAATGACAAACAGGATAGGTCCTAACACGCTATCTTGCGGTATACCACTGATGACAGGTGCCCGTTCAGAATAACTATTCATGACTCTGACTCTTTGTTTCCTGTTCAGTAAGATTAATACAGTACTTCTTGACAGTATTTTTTTCATTTTGTCTTATGTATATATTTTACATTTTTTGAGTATTTGAGGAGAGTATGTGGATGTATTAAATATTATTTATCGAGACGAGTATGTGGACATGTTCATTATTAATATTTTTAACAAATTAATAATGATTATAATAATTTACATTTTGCTATATATACAGGGTGACCCAAAAAAACCGAACCCCTAAAAATGTTAATTAATCCTACATAGGTCCATCAAATTTCTTCAAATTTGGTAGATTTAATCTTCAAGTCTATGCACGGCTAGTAATCGGCACAAGCAGAACAGTTGGTTCTGCAAAGAAATTCGTGAGGATAACTTCCGGTGTTGGTGGAGGAGAGTTCACGAAGACGCTTCGCAAGGTATGTACATGTCAAAAATTGAAATTTTCTTTTTTCCTGCTCGAATATTGCAAAATCAGAGAATGCTATGCTGTGGCGAATGCTTTCACGATTAGAAGCATGTATAGTTTATTCTTGTATATGAAGTGTAACTCTCGCAAAATCAATCGCCCCACGAAAAACATGACGAAAATGGTGACACTCTTACATTTCTAAGTTGTTCTTGACAAAGATGCAAGTTAAATTTTCAATATTTTTTCATCATGGGAGTCTAAATGTAATCGGGGATAAATTCCGATTCGTCAGAAGTAAATTGAAGTCTAGATAAATCTACAAACTGTCAATTTTCTCGTTTTCCTGCTTGAGGAGATCGGTTCTGATAGAGCACATTGTGAATGCATGAGGAGATTTGCTAGTTTTGTTAATTATTTTCTGCAAAATTGATAAATTGACACTTTTAAGCACAAAACTGATAAATACTCTAATCAAAATAAACTATTCTCTGTCCACTTTCATGAGATGCCAGGATTCAAGGGAAAGAGGAAAAGGGGACTGACATTGACTCTTTACAAAAAACCATTTCGATATAGATTGCCTGTATCACCGCCAAGGAAACGAACAAAAACAATTAGCAGTACACCAAATTTAAAATCTCCATCAATCGGGACACCAAGTTTATTAAAAAAATCTCTTTCAATTTCAAAATATTTATATCCTTTCAAACGGGTTTCCACATCTATTCGGCGCAACCTTTTTACTAAAGATGACGGAAACTTCACCGCAGATCTACACAAGTTATAATATTACATGATTTCAGCACATACATAGGTCTAAGATAAATATACATTCACTTAGTGCTAGTAGTCATGAATAAATTAAACACAAGATGTCAATTAAACTGTGGACATATCCTTAAAATCGGTAAAGTGTGTACACATAACACACTACATCATAGAAAAACAAACCACAAATTAATATTATTCTCAACTGTATGATATTTAATTTAGAGTGTATCATTTGTATTAGAAATTATAAAGATATGATTCACATTAACTATTATATATACCATGGATCTTACGAATTAACTTATTTAAACCAACGAATCCGAAGGATGAGTTGGTTTAAATAAGTTCGTGAGTAAGATCCATATGGTTTGTAACAGAAATTACATGATTGACAGATCTATGACGTCAAAATCATGGAATAACAGATCCTATGACGTCAAAATCATGGAATAACATCAAGATCTTCATGTTAGACCATGCTTTGTAAAAGTTCACTATTATTAAGTTGATTATTGCATAAAAACATCAAAGGAAAAATGCGTATTTATGTTACAAGTTTAATTATTCTTGATTATAAGTATTATTTTTACCATGGATCTTACGAATTAACTTATTTAAACCAACGAATCCGAAGGATGAGTTGGTTTAAATAAGTTCATGAGTAAGATCCATGGTATATATGGTTTGTAACAGAAATGATGTCAAAATCATGGAATAACAGATCCTATGACGTCAAAATCATGGAATAACAGACCTATGACGTCAAAATCATGGAATAACATCAAGATCTTCATGTTAGACCATGCGTTGTAAAAGTTCACTATTTTCAAGTTGATTATTGCATAAAAACATCAAAGGAAAAAATGCGTATTTATGTTAAAAAATTATCTTACAGTGCATTTTCAATTTTTTCCAATGTAAGGGAAGTTAATCTTGTGTATCCTATACACAATGGAAATTGTCACAAACAACAAATGATCAATAATGACAAGCTAAATCATGGGAAACCGCAGTTACAATTATGAATTGATTCCTTAAATGAAATGTTTCTTTCTAGGTGGACAGCCCATGAACAATGAAATATTACTTTTATACTTTTAAAAACCCGACGGGAAGAAGGGCATCAGTTCGAGAATTTATTACCAGACAGACATGCAAAATTTGTGATTATACAGTGGATTACATGTGTCGTACCAAAACTAGCAAATCTTCTCATGCATTCGCAATGTGCTCTATCAGAACCGATCTCCTCAAGCAGGAAAACGAGAAAATTGACAGTTTGTAGATTTATCTAGACTTCAATTTACTTCTGACGAATCGGAATTTATCCCCGAATACATTTAGACTCCCATGATGAAAAAATATTGAAAATTTAACTTGCATCTTTGTCAAGAACAACTTAGAAATGTAAGAGTGTCACAATTTTCGTCATGTTTTTCGTGGGACGATTGATTTTGCGAGAGTTACACTTCATATACAAGAATAAACTATACATGTTTCTAATCGTGAAAGCATTCGCCACAGCATAGCATTCTCTGATTTTGCAATATTCGAGCAGGAAAAAAGAAAATTTCAATTTTTGACATGTACATACCTTGCGAAGCGTCTTCGTGAACTCTCCTCCACCAACACCGGAAGTTATCCTCACGAATTTCTTTGCAGAACCAACTGTTCTGCTTGTGCCGATTACCAGCCGTGTATGGATGATCTTTCCACAAAGTTTTAGCCATCTGAGTCAGTTTGCATAGAATTTTTATGTTCTTTCCAAAATGTGTTCCAAATGACATCTTCGGCGTTGAAGGCACACTTGCATACGTCGCGCAAAATTGTCAATGACTCGCACACATTCCTCCTTAGGGATTTCCCTGATCTTTGCTGTGATTGCTGCCTTCAGTTCACCAATTGTTTGAGGATTGTTCTCATACATATTATCCTTGAGATACCCCCACAGATAAAAATATGGGGGGTTCAAGTCTGGTGATTGCGCTGCCCACTCGATTTCACACTTCCTGCTGATCAGTCTGTCTTTAAATCGCTCTCTAAGCCAGGCTAGGGAGTCATTTGTTGTGTGGAGGTGGTCCCCATCTTGCCAGAACCACTGTTCATCTCGATCTATACCTCTGCGTCGTCCCAATGATGCCCAAAACTTCATCAGTACTGCCACATAGCGCATTCACCAGACTTGAACCCCCCAGATTTTTATCATTGTTCAGAGATCTTTAGTACACCTATTTGCTATTTTTTCCTTTCAAACAAGGAAATATGTAGAGAGTCCCATTGTGACAAAAATGACAATAATTAGATATAGAAACAACGTATCAAAAAGGTTCCGTGGCGTTAGTCCGAAGGTTCATTGGTCCGAAGGTTCATTAGTCCGAAGGTTCGTTAGTCCGAAGGTTAGTCCGAGATTCCTCTGTCGTTTAACGGCTTTTATGGAGTTGCTGTAGCCGTTGAACGTCAGAGGGCAATGCATACGGAAAACAGCGGATTTGCTTCTCCAACTCTGGGTCAGCACATTTCCACGTTTCGTGGCTATCGGATTTTATTTTCTATCAGAAACCCTTATATAAATCGCTTCACCAATCATTTTTCTATTCATTCATAACCATCTTACCCTCAGAAAGTGGTGCTACACTCCATTACAGCACGATTTTGCCCTAGATCCTATGATTCCGCCATTTGTCTTCCATTTTTCAAACATTTGTCACGTGACTACGAGAAAACCACGATTACCGCAATGTATCATGGGAGATGATTTGCATATAAACAAACAAACAAATATTTGTATTGCCAATCATACACGCCTGTTAAGGCAGAACAATTAACATAAAATTTAATACAGTTGATTATATTGATTGGTAATGATTTTAACAGCAATAGTGAATTACAGATAACCATAAGAAAAAAAAAATGATGTAGTACCTTGTCCAAAAAAGGGGGACGTAACACATGCTCTTTCCGAAGCCCATTGGCAACACTCTGCCATTGAATCTTTTCTTTCCAACACATTCTGTATTATTTCCTTCTGCTCTGCTTTGATCTATAGATGGACTGTTTGTCCTGCAGAATACGCTTAAATGTATGGTCTTCCATGAGATTTGAATGTTGTCTACGTATGCAAATAATGCTCAAATAATTTGGCGCGCTGAATTAAGTAGCTCCCATCATGCAATGCGTTACTGTTATCATTCAGTTAGTATCGCGAGATCACGTTTGTAGATTCGAAAATGGAAGTAAAATGGCGGAATAATAGGATCTAAGGCAAAATCGTGCTGTAATGGAGTGTAACACCACTTTCTGAGTGTAAGATGGTTATGAATGAATAGAAAAATGATTGGTGAAGCGATTTATATAAGGGTTTATGATAGAAAATAAAATCCGATAGCCACGAAACGTGGAAATGTGCCGACCCAGAGCTAGAGAGGCAAATCCGCTGTAATCCGTATATATTGCCCTCTGACGTTCAACGGCTACAGCAACTCCATAAAAGCCGTTAAACGACAGAGGAATCTCGGACTATCCGAAGGTCTGTTAGTCCGAAGGTCCGTTTGTCTTAATGTCGGCCACCCATACGTTTGAACTCTGTTATTTCTGGTTTGAATAAACGTATATATTCAACCCGTATACCCTTTTTGTCCCCCGCCGCGAAGCGACTGAGTGACAGTTATGGTTTGCGTTCGTCCGTCCGTCCTTCCGTCCTTGTGCAAACATGTATTTTAAAGTAGTGTTACTAGAAATTAAGGTATAAAACAACAAAGTACCGAAATTGCAGGAAATAATGATTGTTTTTTCTACTCGTACGTTTTTACCTACATTTAATATACATAAAAGATTTGTTAGATGATCTTTTATGATATTATATTATTTTTTGTTTCTGATGCGTGTATACCTACATTGTGTCAGTTTTGGAATAAATGTATAGTGCTGAACGCTGCCAAAAGTTCTGCACGCGAAATTCTATTTCAAGATTTTAAAAGATAAGCGCTTTCATGCTTGCATTCCACAAATTTATATACATATATCGGCAAAACAGCCTGTTTTCTTTTTAATTTTGTATCTCGATCCACTGATTCTAATCTTTATTAACACTTGTAACATGAATGCATTCTTTTCCTTTGATCTTTTTATGGTTTATATACCAGAATGTAAGCAACAGCAAAGAACTATGAAATAGATACGAGATATTCCATATACAGGATTTCGCGAGGCCCTGAGTTCACCCCCGGTTTTTTGGTGGGGTCCGTGTTGCTCATTTTTTTAGTTTTTTTTTTTGTGTTGTCCTATTATGTGTCTTTACGTTCCGAGTTCCCTATTGTGATGTCCGCATAAAAACGATGTTCAGTTCGTTCGTCTTTACCTCCAGTAGTTTGTAGGAGAGCTCATGTCTTATTTACGTTACTTGTGTTTGCTTGCGTGAAGTGGTGTCCAATACATATTGTGTCAAGTTTTGTTTTTCTTCGTCTTGTGTCTTGTCACCATATGTTACCAGTTTCTCTGGATTGTCCATTTTTGATTGCCCTTTCGGTGTTCTCTAACGTTTATTTTAACATAGCTCGTAGACATATTTCTACTATGAGGGAGTGAGTGACTGTTGCTTAACGCCAATTGAAATTTTTTTCAACTATATCATGGCGAGAACAAGTTACATTCAATAAGATGTGATGATGTCCGCTTTGGACTAGACCAACAGACATAATTTGATCTTTATAGTGCTAGCTCACTATAACAACAGTCCGCAGATAGACATGTCGCACCACCCAGACATGTTATCACGAGACAACCAGTAGTTGCTCTTTTTCCTTAGACTGAGCTGCATGCTTAGCAGTGAAACAGTAAATAGCAATTTTATAGTCTTTGGTTTTGCCGACAAAACTAAAAAATCTAACATGTAAATGTTAGATAAACGTATTATATGCATCATGCAATGTATTGGTACAATTACTTGTATCATGTCTCGTCAGTTGTGTAAACCCCGTCACTACTCGACGCTATGCCTCTCACAGTGATATTGTTTACACAACCGACTGACATGATACAAACAGTTGTACCCTCACAATACGTATATAACATGCTCCCAAATACTTTAAAATTATTTGCTTTCCAATCGTTTGACATTGAGCGTACCAGATGAAGGTTATTCCAGAAATGAGTCCCGGACACTAAATATTTGGTATCTATTATCTGTACCTTTGTCTCATTTTGATAGATGATGTTTACATTGAATGTTGTTCAATATTAATTGGGCAATGAGTAACAGAAGAAAATAAATATTTTCGTGCACTTTTGATGTCATTTTAAAACTCCATTTCAACAACCAACTACATGTAATACAATGTTGATTCCCTCTAATATGCCAGTAACATTCTGATTTGACGTGTGGTCGTGATCGTTGCGAGTTCGAATCCGCTTAGACGAGGTGTACACGATACAACATTATGTGATACAGTTTGTCAGTTACTTGCGACAGGTCTGTGGTATTCTCTGGGTACTCCAGTTTTCTCCACCAATAAAACTGATCGCCATGATATAACTGAAATATTGTTGAAAGTGGCGTTAAGCACCACCACCCTTTACCTGATTTGATGTCGGTGGTATTTGACTGTATCAATGATTATTACAACATTATTTCAAAGTAAACGTCAATGATTCTAGATGAGAGAACACAGATAACATGTACAGTGCATAAAATACAAGGACAATGACTATAGTCTTGTATTAGGGAAAAACACATTTATAAATGTATGTTCAATAAATAATTGAGAAAACATATATAAGGATTACATCCCTTGTAACAATTATAGGGATTACCTCCCTTGTAATAATTCGTATATATAATAAGGATTACCTCTCTTGTAACAATTCGGTTATATATAATAAGGGTTACCTCCCTTGTAACAATTCGGATATAAATATTGAATATTTAGAATAATAATGTGTATGGTCAGTTAAATGAATGTGTTACTTTGGTTTAAACAGTTAATGCAATAAAATGATATATATAGTCATTTTGAGATATGTGCTACAACAGTCTTGTGCAGTCAGTTTATTACATCTATTACATTCGTTAAGCTTTTCTAAACAGTCAAGTTAATTAATGTGCTATGACAGTTTAAACCATCAGTTTAGTAAATGTGACATGTCAGTATATATCAATATGGTCAGTTCAACGAATGTTTTATGCTAGTTCATACAGTCAGTTCAATGAATGTTTTATGCTAGTTCATACAGCCATTTCAAGGAATGTGTTATGCTAGTTCATACAGTCAGTTCAACGAATGTGTTGCTAGTTCATAGTCAGTTCAACGAATGTGTTATGCTAGTTCACAGTCAGTTCAAGAGTTAGTTATGCTAGTTCATACAGACAGTTCAATGAATGTGCTATGCTAGTTCATTCAGTCAATTCAACCAATATATTATAAGGGGTAGAACAACCAGGTTAAATGTGATAGGTTGGGGGTTTAAATAGTCAGATAAATGCATGTGTTAAATTGGTTAACAGTCAGTTCAACATATGTTTTTATAATGATTTATACAGTCAGCTCAACGAATGTCTTATGTTGGTTTGTAAAACAGTCAGTTCAACCAATGTCGTATGTTGTTTTATATAGTCAGTCCAACGATTGTATCACAGTGGTTAACGAATATCTTATATCCTTTATATCCCTATATCGGTTTGTATGCATAGTATATATGGTTATTCAATTCATTTCAAGTCAATTGAGGTAGTCTGTTTTTCTTCTGTTGGTAGATTTGTCAGTAGTTACACATTGTTCGGTTCCACGGCTCTCGTTCTGTTAACAAGGCGGTACAGTGTACACTGATAGTGGTTTACTAACAGTGATGACATTACAGCTCAACGAATGTACTACTTGGTTCATGGTCAGTTCAACGAATGTCCCAAGTTGCTTTAGTCAGCTCAGCGAATGTACGATGTTGGTTCATAGTCAGTTCAACGAAAATGCTACTTGGTTCATGGTTAGTTCAACGAAAATTTTAAGTTGGTTTATGCAGTAAGATCAACATATGTGGTGTGTTGGTTTATATGGTCTGTGCAAAGTAGACAACATTATTATATATTTGTGTAAATGTTTTATTTAGTAAGAGAGAATGGTGTCAGCACTGTGATAAACATTGTTCCTTTTAACTTTCATCACTGTACATATGAGCACAGTTCTACATACAGAAGTATGGTTCCTCTCTAATAGGGGGTTAAAGATCCAGAGGTATAATTGTGTTTCAAATTGGGCAGAACAGCCCCATGTATATATATATGCTTAGTACCACTATTACAGTTTCACACTCTAGTAGTCAGGAGACAATATATGATTCATGGCATAAAATAGTCATGTAATTGATAAATATTATAGTAAAAATAATATCCAGCTATATCAATAATCAGGAGACAGTGTTCTTAATGTTATATTCCTATCCAGTAGCTGCCAAAGTCGTTGGTTGGGATTTTCATAAGATCGTGTCAGTAATAGTCTTAGACAATTAACACAATACCATTGTATCTCTTCTACTTTATATGGATCACATAAGTCTACCCTATCTGTAATACAAAAATAATATTTATTGTAATAAAATGGAAAACAAACAAAAAATAACCCCCACTGTCGGAACAATTCCAAAATGAAATATTAAAATCGTAGAAAGAGGCAAAATCGATATTCCGAACACACAAATACATGACCTCTAACACACAAATACATGACCACTCACTTTCTTGTCATGATCATAGAACAGACACTTCAATAAAAAGTGGCGTGGTTAAACTAGTATCACAGTTATTGGTGTCGGTAGCTAGTAGTCAGCTGTTAACTTCGAAAATTCATTGACCCTGCTATTGTACTCTCCATGTTTATGTTGTCATTCATTTTTTGTGATAGTATGTGCTCTTTTTGAATGGAAGGGAATCTGTGCAGCTTTTTGTTGTTGTTTTTTTTATACATGTCTATGTATTGCCGTTGGAGATCCACTCAAAAACGTAACATCCGATCAGCCTGATCGGGAGACATGCGCATTAAAATGTCATTATTTATAGTAAAGTGGGCTGGGAGTTACTGATAAACAACAGCTGATATTGGTAAACATATGCACAATGACATGGATGAGGACTCTTACGTGAATATATAAACACAACATCAAACACATAAAATTAGATTTATAAAATTTCATGCTTAAAAAGTTGCGTCTTTAGCCCATTTTTGTGCCCATACCAAGCGAGGACCTGTATTTCCAAAGTCATATGTCTGATATTTTTTATGTTCTTCTTCTTCTTTAGGTATACAGTACACATTCAAGGCGTTGAAGATTACGTACTGTTGCATGCGTGGGTATTTACAAAAATATTTACATACATTTCATAAAGTGAAATAAAGTGAAATCAAAAGTGTGAATAAAACAAAAAATTTAAAACTATGTACAATTGTATTTGAAATTTAAATGTTTAAGAGAACAGCGGGTGTTAGCTGTTCTCTGAAAGAGTCTATAGATGGACTTGAGATAATTGTCTGTGGTAAGATGTTCCATTGTGTGTGGAAAAAATGACCATTTGTATCTATCTTTTTGTGTTGTTATATGCCTAAATGTCTGATTGTGTGATTTTCTAGTTCTGCTGTCAGTTGGGATCAGTATGTTGTTTGGGATAGCAATTAAAGCGTGTGTTATTTTATACAACATGATCAATCTGGTTTTAAGATGGCGCTCAGCTAAAGTTGGCCAACCTAGAGTGTCAATCATTGAAGTGACACTGCTAGTATTATGGTAATTGTTTTGAACATAGCGAGCAGCTCGTCTTTGAACCATTTCTAGTTTGTTTATGTTGTCATGTGCATAAGGGTCCCAGATACTACAGCTGTATTCAAGTTTTGGCCTCACTAGTGCTTGGTATGCCCGAGATTTTACTTCAGGGTTTGATATCTGTAAATTTCTTTTTAAGTATCCGAGAGATTTATTTCCATTTGAAGTGATATTGTCGATGTGGGTGTTCCATTTAAGGTTCGATTGTAGTGTAACTCCAAGGTATGTTCAATGAGTTAACGTGAGAGGGGATTGTTGCCTTTGTTGATATTGGTGAAATTGTTGATCAACACTGTTTAAGCTATCCTTTCACAACAAAACAACATAATATATAGACTGGAAATATGTAACATCAAAATTAATGTTAAAAGAAAATATAACGGGAGTAATATTCATACCTGGAGACAAAACTGCGATTGAACGTAAGAGACTGGCTTCCTCCTTGGTAATATTAAGTTCTTTTGATTTTTTCATAAATTTATAAACATCTTGTAGTTTGTAAAACGAATACAGATGATGAACTGGACATTTGTAAAAATGCTGTATTCTGTTTTGTTGACAATGGTCAAGTAAAGACGTGTTTATTTCTCCCAACAAATAAAAGTCGGAATGGCTACCTGAAATAAAGAGAAGTTCAGGATGTAAATATAACTTGGGTCTTTGTTAATACAAAACATATTAACAATAAAGAATAGGGGGTCGTCGTGGTCGTGGTATGGTAGTTGTGAATTCGAACCCCGTTCATGGTGAGGTGTACTTGATACAACATTATGTGATAACGTTTGTCAGTGACTTACGACAGGTCTATTTTTTCTCAGGGTACTCCGCATTCCTCCACCAATAAAACTGAACGTCACGATATAACTGAAATATTGTTGAAAGTGGCGTTAAACACCATAAACCTAACCCTATCATAAACCTACGTTTTTGTGAAAACTAATACAATGCTAACTAACAATAAGACAAAAAAGAAGCCAAATCTATATATAGAACGTCAACAATTAATTCATATTTAAAAAAAAAGTATTAGTTCAAACCACATGATACAAAACAGATGTCATACTCTTAACGTTTTTCTGTCAGTATCAACATTTTCTTAGATGTCGTGATTTGCAAGCGTGTAAATGAAGTTTGAAGATACCAAAAGGGATAAACAGAAGCGGTAAATCGCCGAAGGACAGACAATACCATGTCAATGACGAAGGACAGACAATACCATGTCAATGACGAAGGACAGACAATACCATGTCAATGAGGAAGGACAGACAATACCATGTCAATGACGAAGGACAGACAAAACCATGTCAATGACGAAGGACAGACAATACCATGTCAATGACGAAGGACAGACAATACCATGTCAATGAGGAAGGACAGACAATACCATGTCAATGAGGACAGACAATACCATGTCAATGACGAAGGACAGACAATATCATGTCAATGACGAAGGACAGACAATACCATGTCAATGACGAAGGACAGACAATACCATGTCAATGAGGACAGACAATACCATGTCGATGACGAAGGACAGACAATACCATGTCAATGACGAAGGACAGACAATACCATGTCAATGACGAAGGACAGACAATATGATGTCAATGACGAAGGACAGACAATACCATGTCAATGACGAAGGACAGACAATACCATGTCAATGACGAAGGACAGACAATACCATGTCAATGACGAAGGACAGACAAAACCATGTCAATGACGAAGGACAGACAATACCATGTCAATGACGAAGGACAGACAATACCATGTCAATGAGGAAGGACCGACAATACCATGTCAATGACGAAGGACAGACACTATCATGTCAATGACGAAGGACAGACAATACCATGTCAATGACGAAGGACAGACAATACCATGTCAATGAGGACTGACAATACCATGTCAATGACGAAGGACAGACAATACCATGTCAATGACGAAGGACAGACAATACCTTGTCAATGACGAAGGACAGACAATATCATGTCAATGACGAAGGACAGACGATACCATGTCAATGACGAAGGACAAACAATACCATGTCAATGACGAAGGACAGACAATACCATGTCAATGACGAAGGACAGACAATACCATGTCAATGAGGAAGGACCGACAATACCATGTCAATGACGAAGGACAGACACTATCATGTCAATGACGAAGGACAGACAATACCATGTCAATGACGAAGGACAGACAATACCATGTCAATGAGGACAGACAATACCATGTCAATGAGGAAGGACAGACAATACCATGTCAATGACGAAGGACAGACAATACCTTGTCAATGACGAAGGACAGACAATATCATGTCAATGACGAAGGACAGACGATACCATGTCAATGACGAAGGACAAACAATACCATGTCAATGACGAAGGACAGACAATACCATGTCAATGACGAAGGACACACAATACCATGTCAATGACGAAGGACAGACAATACCATGTCAATGAGGACAGACAATATCATGTCAATGAGGAAGGACAGACAATACCATGTCAATGACGAAGGACAGACAATATCATGTCAATGACGAAGGACAGACAATACCATGTCAATGACGAAGGACAGACAATACCATGTCAATGAGGACAGACAATATCATGTCAATGACGAAGGACAGACAATACCATGTCAATGACGAAGGACAGACAATATCATGTCAATGACGAAGGACAGACAATACCATGTCAATGACGAAGGACAGACAATACCATGTCAATGAGGACAGACAATACCATGCCAATGAGGACAGACAATACCATGTCAATGACGAAGGACAGACAATACCATGTCAATGACGAAGGACAGACAATACCATGTCAATGAGGAAGGACAGACAATACCATGTCAATGACGAAGGACAGACAATATCATGTCAATGACGAAGGACAGACAATACCATGTCAATGACGAAGGACAGACAATACCATGTCAATGAGGACAGACAATAACATGTCAATGACGAAGGACAGACAATACCATGTCAATGACGAAGGACATCCAATACCATGTCAATGACGAAGGACAGACAATACCATGTCAATGACGAAGGACAGACAATACCATGTCAATGAGGACAGACAATAACATGTCAATGACGAAGGACAGACAATACCATGTCAATGACGAAGGACAGACAATACCATGTCAATGACGAAGGACAGGCAATACCATGTCAATGACGAAGGACAGACAATACCATGTCAATGGCGAAGGACAGGCAATACCATGTCAATGACGAAGGACAGACAATACCATGTCAATGACGAAGGACAGACAATACCATGTCAATGACGAAAAGACAAATAATTGTTCACTAAACACGACACAGAAAACTAAAGATTTAGCAATACGAATCTGATAATAGACCGGGGATGAACACAAGTAATCCGAAAGGGTAGGCAGTTCATGCTCTATTATAGATGGCACCTGCATGTTACTGTTAAAGCGCACGATTTTTGATTGATTTTTGGGGTGTTATATCATGGCGACCAGTTTTAGTGGTGGAAGAAGCCGGAGTACCCGGAGAGAACCACCGACCGTGGGCAAGCAACTGGTAAGCTTTATCACATGCGGCTGCGAGTCGAGTGCACCCTTTTCTATATTTATTTACAAAGCCGGGCGCGGACCCATGCAGTATTGGTGATGGACTTGTAAGAGTTGTTAGGTAATCCAACTACCTAACTCATTGAGCCACCCGGGCCCCTTAAAGCGCACGAACATAATCTGATATGTGATATGTTGTAATCAGAGGACGGCAGTAAAACGTTCAAAGCTATGGTTTCAATTGGTACTGTATCTTCCTTGTTAGTAGCAACCTTTAATCGAGGGAATCCTGATAGATGGGGTTAGGGTAACCCCGAGAAACCCACCGACCTGTTCAAATTAGTTACGCACAAGAATATTTGACATTTTCAAATTTGAGTTATCTTTCTTTCTGTGTGCTGTGCTTATACTATTTTTTACTTGTCTATTGGCATGCTCAAACTTTTGGGTTAGGGTTATGGTGTTTAACACCACTTTCAACACTATTTCAGCTACATTGTAGCAGTTATTGGTGGAGGAAACCGGAGTACCCTGCTACAAGTCACTGACAAACTTTATCACATAATGTTGTATCGAGTACATCTCGCCATGAGCGGGATTTGAACTCACAGTTTTAGCGGTGATACTAGGCACTGATTGCACAGGTAGTTGTAAATCCAACAGACATACGATCAAGATCACGACGGCTCCAAAATCCAGATAGATAGTAATTTAAGCTCTGAATATCGTATGAAATGAGAGAGATATTCTACATTATATGCATGTGCTGCTAGAATGTTGTTAAATATAAATGGAAAATTTGCCATGCGAAAATTTAAATAGTCTTGTCGTAAAGACTCGTTCGTAAGCGGCCATCACTGTTAATTTCTACATGTAGGTTAAGGCATGAAACAAACATAACTGTATCTGTGGTATCCTTTTTGTAGGTTAAATGGAATTTATTTTAATGAATACATTTTTATCTATATATAAAAAACGAACGTTTTGAAACTTATATTAACCCATGGAATCAGTGCTCATCACTGCTAAGGCTTGTAAATATTACTCGAGAAGATGGCGATCCAACCTATCTTATAAAGTTTGGCAGTTCTATAAATATCTCAGTTTCCTACTTTAGAAAATACAACTGACCGAAAACCACAAAACTAAATCTGGTACTGTATAAATGTTTTGTTTGTTTGTATCTACGTCATAATATAGATGATTGATTTAATAGATTTTTGGTGCTTAACGCCACTTTCAGCTATATCATGGCGACCAGTTTTAGTGGTGGAAGAAGCCGGAGTACCCGGAGAGAACCACCGACCATGGGCAAGCAACTAGTAAACTTTATCACATGCGGATGCGAGTCGAGTGCACCTTTTTTGTAATTTACAAAGCCGGGCACGAACCCATGCCGTATTGGTGATAGGTAATCCAACTACCTAACTCATTGAGCCACCCGGGCCCTCTCATAATAAAGATCTACGGAACAGATTCAAATAAAATAAGGTAGTTTGTTTCCATTGAGGAGAGGAATAATATCTAATGTGAAAAAGTTTGAAAGTGACTGGCCGTGGCGGAAGTTTGATTGTTTTCTCGGACATTCCATGTTTAACAACAAATAAAGGTAATCATATAGCTCGTAGCGGCGTAAATTGGATACCTTGTAAGACCTACTATAGCATAGCGGCGTAAATTATTAAAGCAATTTTAAAGATTGTATATTGACAAAACACATGAAATAATATTGTTACACAATCAGTAGGACAAAATATGATATACAAAATGTAATTATATCAAGTTATACAACATATAAGTCAGCGATACAACACATAAGTGCATTGAACTTGTCATCATCTAGGTGGAAGTTGGTCAAGTTCCTCCATCGAAATTCGGAAAGGTATGTCTGAAACAATGCCTTGGACGTTCCAAATTGTCGACGTAGTTTTCGTTTCACGCGCATCCACACATTCTCTAAATTTTGAGTGTGAGTATCTGGATTGACTGGATTGACAAATAATTTACACCGTCCACTTGAAAATTGCGAATTTACGCCGCTACTCTATAGAATTACCCAAATAAACATCAGACACATGATCGTAAATGATGTATTAGAAAGTTATCGCTTGTAAACAGTTGAATTTGTTAAGGGGCCGTAGTGGTAGTGATCGTATGGTAGTTGGATTTATAACTACCTATGCAATCAGTGCCTATCACCACTAACGTTGTGAGTTCAAACCACGCTCATGGTGAGGTGTACATGTATTTGATAAAACTTTATGTGATAAAGTTTGTAAGTGACTTACAGCAGGTCGGTGATTTTCTATGGGTACTCCGGTTTCCTCCAATAAAACTGACCACCATGATATAACTGAAATATTGTTGAAAGTGGCGTTAACTTAACACCCTAACCCGAATTTGTTAATTTTGTGTAGTCGATTTCAGAAGAGTAATCGTTAATTCTTTTAGATTAAATTTATGCATTTTTGATGAACTAAAAAAACGATGAAACCGTCATTACTTAACTTGGACGTATAATATGTTAACATTATAATAACGATGGATTGCTATGTAATTACCTTTCAAGAGCTCTGATTGGTCTTGTAAATGGAGTTGTGTAAAACCTGGAATACACCTCATGAATTCCACCATTAATGTAACAGAATTCTCTAACGTATCAACAATGTTTCGTAATATTTGTTTTTCATCGGAATATACGTCACCAAATCTATAGTTGTGGTTAGGATCATATATCTGTAACTGTTGTGTAAGAAAGAAAAAACGTTGTATGTGTATATTATTGATAGCCATGATACTCATAAACAATGTATGTATATTATATTAGGGCCAGGGTGGCTCAATGGGTTAGGTAGTTGGATTACCTAACAACTCATACAAGCCTATCGCCAATACGGCGTGGGTTCGCGCCCGGCTTTGTAAATTACAAAAAGGGTGCACTCGACTCGCAGCTGCAAGTGATAAAGTTTACCAGTTGCTTGTCCATGGTCGATGGTTCTCTCCGGGTACTCCGGCTTCTTCCACCACTAAAACTGGTTGCCATGATATAGCTGAAATATTGCTGAAAGTGGCGTTAAACACAAAAAATCAAAATCAAATCAACAATGCATATTACAGAGTACAGATCAAAATACAACATACTATACCCTTAATCTATTGAAATTTACAGTTCCTAAATAATGTAATTATTAATAAAACTAAGGTTCTCTTCCCTCAGGCATACGTAAATAAGGGTAATAACAAAATTACCGAACTCCGAACAATCTTACAAAGGGAAAGTCAAAACTCATAATTATGTGACCTTAGCGGATTTTGACTATCCTGTTTAGGCCCTTTGGTGTTATTACTCCTAAAACTTTAAATTATTTGGCTTCCCAATCTTTCCATTTTGAGCGTACCTGATGAAGGTTTTTCCAGAAACGCGCCGTGCGCACTAAATTTGATATCTACGCTTTTATCCTTATATCAAAACACAACACATATCGAAAATACAGTCGTATATATGTATACAGTAAAATATGAAATTGCTTTATGAAATATAAAACGTAGATATCTAATTTAGTGAGCACAAAACGTTTCTGAGATAACTCCCAGATACAGTCAAAGACAAAGCACAACACGTTTCTGAGATAACCCCCAGATACAGTCAAAGACAAAGCACAACACGTTTCTGAGATAAACCCCAGATACAGTCAAAGACAAAGCACAACACATTTCTGAGATAACCCCCAGATACAGTCAAAGACAAAGCACAACACATTTCTGAGATAACCCCCAGATACAGTCAAAGACAAAGCACTACACGTTTCTGTGATAACCCCCAGATACAGTCAAAGACAAAGCACAACACGTTTCTGTGATAACCCCCAGATACAGTCAAAGACAAAGCACAACACGTTTCTGTGATAACCCCCAGATACAGTCAAAGACAAAGCACAACACGTTTCTGTGATAACCCCCAGATACAGTCAAAGACAAAGCACAACACGTTTCTGTGATAACCCCCAGATACAGTCAAAGACAAAGCACAACACGTTTCTGTGATAACCCCCAGATACAGTCAAAGACAAAGCACAACACGTTTCTGTGATAACCACCAGATACAGTCAAAGACAAAGCACAACACGTTTCTGTGATAACCCCCAGATACAGTCAAAGACAAAATACTGGAAAACCAAATAATTAAAAAATTATTAAATGTGAAGGCACTAGGCCTTAAGACAAAAAGTTTACACATAAAAAGATTTTCTACAGACTAATAGGTTCTTACACGAGTCCCTATTGAAGATCTGGGATTTCTTCCACGAGTGTGAGAAATTCCGTCTTTTCACGAGTGGAGCGTAGCGGAACGAGTGGAAAGACGCTGAATTTCTCTCATGAGTGGAAGAAATCCCAGATCTTCAATAAGGACGAGTGCAAGTACCTGTTTCTTCCGTTTCAACTTAAAAACAAAGCATGTCGATTTCATTCATTCATTCATTCGCATATCAATGTCATGTTTACTACACAAAATATTACAACGCCACGTGCAATGCAGTAAATACATACTTATTTAAAACCGCATTAAATCTATTAGGGGAAATCAGTTAAAATTCAGGTAAAATTGATATTTGAAGCTTTTTTAGATCTACTAAGACGACAATTTATATTACTACAGCAGTCGTAGAAGCGGACTCCATTGATTATACTCGGCCGATTTGATTGGCTGACAATGCCATGTAAGACAAGGTCACGCGCAGCTGTCTTTATGGCTTGTCTTACATAGAAAACGTATCAAAACGGAAGAAAGACTTATTCCTCACTCTAAGTTAAAAGACAAACTAAAAGAATTATTCCAAATGTGTTTCATGAAAAAGAATGCCCAACGTAGAAACAAATACCTTGTCTTAGGAAGGGACAAATCTTATTTTGAAAGTTTTATTTCCTGTATTTAGTGCTGACGTAATAATAAAAATATTGCCCGTGGGTAGAATAATAAGTTCGTTCTAGTCAGGTTAATCATCAAAATTGCAATCGACTTCCAACTTATATACTGATAAGTATTGTAAGTCTGCACATATTGAAAGTCTGTCCACCAATATTGGTTCCGCTTCCGTTTCTAATGTAAACATCGTCTGCTGCAGCAAGCTCCCACCTACCAAATATCGTATTCGTCACTGACATTTCGCCGCAATTTTTACATCCAAGCCCTGCATACCAGATACAGGCAGCGATGCGTAGACTTATAAAACATGTCAACATCAACAAAAACGTAGGGCATATACACTCCTTCCATTCGTTTTATTAATTATTGTTCTTGTAATTTAAAATTGTTTACATCATGAAAAGAAGAATGATTTATATTTCTTTTGATATCAAATTTACATAGAAAACATTATTTTCACAGTGTAGTCGTCCTCGGAACCGTTAGGTGCGCAGACTTATAATATGGCACTGTATTTCGAAATAACAACAAATGCAATACTAAAATAAGGGACGAAAATAAATTACTTATTTGTGCGGAAAGGTGAATGAAAACAGCTTCTCATACTCAAAAGTAAACACCCTGTTATTGTATTGTCCATGTTTATGTTGACATTCATTTTTGTGATAGTATGTGGTCTATCAGCGTGGAAGCGAATCTGTGCTGGTTTGTTTATCGTTTGTAAATATATGTATTGCCGTTAGACATTCCGTTATCAAGAGGGGAGAGTTGGGATCCCATTAACTGGTTTAACCCGCCATATTTTTTGTGCCTGTTCCGAGACACGACCAGGATTTCCAACATCATATGTCGTGGTTTTTTGTGTGTTCAGTGAGTTCAGTTAAGATGAGAGGTGATTGTTGGTTTTGTTAATATTGGTGGAATTAATTACCATCACTGTTTAAACTCTCTTTTCATAATACTAAGTTGGCATATAATTACTGTATTAAAGTCTAGAAAAACTATAACATTATTAAGAAAAGTTTGAACATACCAAAGGGTAATGAAAAGCCGTAAATCAAAGAAGAACAAATGATCAAAAAGACAAACGACAAACAATAATGTACAAAACACTACACAGAAAACTAAAGAACAAGCACCAGGAGCACGCTAATAACCGTGAGTGAACTGAGGAGCTCCAGAAGGAGGCTTAGTTCAGCAACACAAATCATTCAAGATATTTTATACAGTTCTGTAGAAAGTAATACTACACACAATTTCACAATGTAAAATAATTGACTTACGTCTTTGTGTGTCATATATTTTTGTTGAACCGCCATCAAGTTATTAACCAGACGACAAGCTTCACTATTATCAGTAATTGGCTCTGTTTTCTTATCACATTTAGATTTGACTTCATTTATATACTGTGTCCTTCTTTCATGTGTATATCTTCCTTGTTTAATAGCTACAATACATAATACATAATACATTAGCATAGCATTTTCCAGTATAATTATGTGCTGTTAAAGGGGCTACCAATAGTATATACGGTATTTACATTTCCAGAGGATAATTGTGTGCATATGTACACTCATGGGTCAAAAGTATTTCCACACTAAGATATTTCCCTATATATTTCATATTAAACCACTTATTTTCAACACATTCTCCTGAAGTCATTCCTTTTCTGATTTTCATGAAATTTTCAGCATTAAACCCAAAAATAAATATAGTTTCTTCTTCTTATAATTTTCATAAAATATTATTTATACTTTTCCTTATGACATGATTTAAACACAAAGCTGGATTTTTTTCATCAAATCTTGCTATATGACCATAGAAAATTGTGACGTCGAGAATTTATGTTTATGTTTAAATCATAAATGCTTGTAAAAAAAGCTCAAAAAAATTACATGAACATATATGTAAATAAACTCCAATCAATTCTGCTTTTAAAGGTGAAAATTTCAAGAAAATCTGCTAAGGAATGACTTTAGGAGAATGTTTTGAAAATAAGTGGTTTTATATGAAATATATAGGGAAATATCTTAGTGTGGAAATACTTTTGACCCATGAATGTAGTTGTCACATAAAAATTTTTTTTTTTAGTTTATATATACACTCCGACAAAAGTTAAGCACCACCCTATATTTTTATCTATATATTTTTTTACATCAATACTGTTAAAACAATAAAATAGATATCACCATTTTTCTTACACTTCTTAAAAGACTACACCAAGGGCTCTAAAATTACCAATCTGCGAAGTATTTATCATCCTGAAAGACGTGACTATGACGTGGCAAAATGGGGTTCAAAACAGGCGCTGGAAAAACGTAAAACCAGTTTGTCTTTGATGGAAGTTTTTAACATTGCATTAAAATGCAGAGTCTTCAGATTTTAAGAACTTTTAAATGCATCTATTGTGCGTATGTGTAAGGCATAAAAATCAATAACGAGTATATCCACCGCGTTTATTGTGACGTTCTGTAACACGCCTCGTCATGCTTCGCACAAGACGCCTAAGCCGTTATTGGGGGAACTGTTGCCACTCCTGTAAGATAGCAGTTCTTCATTCGTCAATATTTTGACATTTTGGATTGCGTTGGTTAATTTTTCGGCCAATAAAGTCCTATACATGCTCTATAGGGTTCATGTCTGGCGACATCGCAGGCCATGGAATTGTCTGAACAGCCTCTTGCTGTAAAAAATGTTGTACAATTCGGACTCTATGTGGCCTAGCGTTGTCGTCCATGAACATTGGCCTGTCAGCCAACGCATGATTGTCGAAATGGGGCGAGCACATTGTCACGGTATTTTTGGCCTGTCAGATTACCATCAAGAACGTACAAGTCCAAATTATAGTCAAAGGAAAAACAACCCCAGACAGTTACACCCCCATCCCCAAAAGCAGTTGTGCCCAAAATGTGGTTGTCCTGAAATGAAGTGTTTCGTTGGCGCCAAACCCTTGCACGACCGTCGGTAGGGCGTAACAAAAAACGACTTTCATCAGACCAGTGGACGCGTCTCCATGTGCGAATAGTCCACCCCAAATGATCATGTGACCAGTCAAATTGAGCATGGCGATGACGTAATGTCAACTGTGGACGTTTTATGGGTCGTCGCGTTCGCATTCCCTGATGGTGGAGGCGTCTGATTACAGTGCGTGTGCTAATGTGGCCTCCAAACGCTAAATTACCACGAGGTGCACCAGCTGTACTGAACGGCCATTGCCGCGCCCGTCTGGATATGAGCCGGTCCTCTCTCGGCGTCGTTTTGCGAGGTCTTTCTGCACGTGGACGGTCAGTAACATTCCCCGTTTGACGAAAACGCTGCATCAGTCGTACAATGATGGAATGGTTAACCCTGAAGTGGTCTGTCACCCTTCTATGGCTAAAACCACCGTTATGCATGCCAACAGCTTGCCACCTTTCTGGTATAGTTAATTTTCGCCGCACCATACCAAACCAATAGAAAATGAAACTTAAAACTCTACACACAAAAAATCAGCTTTCGTTCGCAAACACACATGTTGAAAAGTACACGTGGCACTTTACACACCCTGTCATATACACATAAATTAAAATCGATCAATAACCTGTTTCACAGGTAAGTAAGTATGTGTGTACAGGTAACGAAAACAGCAAACCGATTTGAAATAAGTTCATTATTAGAAAAGATATTATTGAAACAAGTCAGGTGGTGCTTAACTTTTGTCGGACTGTATATTATGACATTTTTGTTTTGTTTTATTTTTTTCTCTGGATAATGTTTCAAGAAAAGAAAAGACCCGTATTATATTACATCTTTACATATTCATATACTTTTTAGTATATAATATTAAAAAGAATAAATAAATTAATAGATAATTGAAGAGTTTGTCGCTGTGACACAAAACCCCGAATGGTGAAATGAAAGACGAACGCATCTAGTATCTGACTTCGAAAATATTTACAGATACAGATAGGTCTGCTTCATACCTTGACCTACACCTCGAAATTGACAGTGAGGGGCGGCTAAAAACGAAACTTTACGACAAAAGAGATGATTTCATTTTTCCCATTGTGAACTTTGCATTTATATGAAGCAACATTCAAGCGGCACCTGTATATGGAGTATATAACTCTCAGTTGATACGATATTCCAGAGCTTGTGGTTCATATCAGGATTTCCTTGATAGAGTGTTGCTGCTAACAAAGAACCTACTGAACCAAGGGTACCTATTTGTTAAGTGAAGTCATTACTTAGAAAGTTTTGCTGTCGCCACCATGACTTGGTTAATCGTTATGGAATATCTGTGTCACAAATGACCACGGATATGTTCCACTTCTCGATCCTTTCCTCATTCATGACTTATCACTGGGTTTGTAGTTATATTAACACGACGGGTGCCACTAGTGGAGAACCTGAGTTCACCCCCGGTTTTTAGTGAGGTTCGTGTTACTCGATTTTTAGTTTTATGTGTATGTTTTGTAGATCGTTGTTTGTCCTTACGTCCTTTTTCTTTTGGCCACTGTGTTGTATGTCCTTCTTCGATTTACGGATTCTGATTACCTCCCTTTGGTTTCTTCAAACCCTTCTTACAGTAATGGAACAATCTGGATACAAAAACACTTACCTCTTTTTGACATTCCGATGGCCAGACATTTCTTATATCGACAGTACGCACAAAGTCTAACTTTTCCCGCCGTTAGTATACACTTTCTACCATTCACACATCGATATGAGAAGTTTTCATCTTTTTGTTCTCGTACGATACTTCTACGGAAAAAACCCTGAAATATGTCAGACATTTCAATTAACGATGGTAACCATAACAACAACTATACAATACGTACATACTCGATAATTAATCACTTTTTGACACGTTCTGTATGCATCTAAAAATAAATGCTGAACAAATTGATATAAATAAATACGTAGATATCTAAATTAGTGCACACCACGACGGGTTTCTGGAATAACCTCATCATGAACTCTTCAAGTCAAATGCTTGTCTCCGGGTACTCCGGGTTCCTCAACCACTAAAAACTGGTCGCCATGACATAACTGAAATACTGCTGAAAGTGGCGTTAAAACCCAATCAATCAATCAATCAATCAATCAATCAATCAATCAATCAATCAATCAATCAATCAATCAATCAATCAATCAATCAATCAATCAATCAATCAATCAATCAATCAATCAATCAATCAAATGTTTGTAAAGCTAAAACTTGAAATGTCTTTAGGTGTGGGGGATATATTGTATGGATGTCACTTGCTTAGACATTTGTATAATATACTTTATTCCTGTGACTGTACCTATACCATATATTAAAATTGCTGAGTTAGATAATAGATTTATAAATAATAAATATATATGTACCATCTACACACACTTAAACACATGTCTTATGTCTATCACTAGATTCGCCTTACGAGACAAGGTAATCTTTAACTATTAAAGCTATATTTTTCTATATAGCTGATGTGGTCGAGTGGTCTAGGCACTGGATATAAAAATGGTGCGGCACTGTATCAATGTTGTGAGTTCAAATCCCATGGAGGAAGAACAACAATTTGTAAGCTCAAATATCTAATTCTAACACTGTTGGCTTAAATTTGCAGACACACACGTCTTTACTAAGAAAATTAAAACGTAGATATCAAATTAGTGCACACGACGCGTTTCTGGAATAACCTTCATCATGTATGCTCAGCATAACCTTCATCATGTATGCTCAGAATACCCCGCTTCATCATGTATGCTCAGAATAACCTTCATCATGTATGCTCAGAATAACCTTCATCATGTATGCTCAAAGCCAAATAATATTACAGTCTTTGGGAACAAGGAAAGCAAAGGGCATAAAAATGGATAGCAAAATCTGCCAAGGTTTCCTATACCCGAGGGTGGGAATCTTAGTTTTAATTAAAAAAAACCAATATTCTGATTTAGGAACTACTGAGAGGATGATACCCCCTGGGACTTATAATCGACAGAGGTTTGTTATTTGATATGTATCAGAGTTAAGGTTTATTCCGTGTATACGATATTTTGTTATTCATATTGTATGAACAAGTGTATCAGGTGTCGATGTGATAGATGTACATTAGTCAGATGTGCATAGCCAGAAATCATGGGTACTTTTGCTCATGAATATTCATAAGCCAAATCGCGTCATGTATGACGTCAGCAAATAAACGTTGAACCATATTTGGAAGACACTGATCAATGAACGCTGATGAAAACTCGTATCTATTTTTTTTTAGTAATATTTCATCAGTTTTGATCACATAAATAACTTCATATAATTATTTGTGATCGTATCAAAATTAATTGTCATCATATGTTCATTAGGAACTCGATGATGTGTGTAAAAGATCGAAAATATATGCACTGCCCCCCTGCCCCCTTTTTCACGATCAATTAAATAAATAAAAATATGTATACTAAATAAAAAATATATTGTGCATTTTTTTTCAATATCTGCCCCACATAAGTATTAACTATGTCATTGAAATCGCTTAGTATCCCCGTGGAACCAGTAATGACGCACCTAAGCAGATAATTGTTTGTTACCGTTTGACGATAAATTGTTGTTTTAAAATTTCTGCATAAAAATAAAGAATTTATTCTTTTCTATCGATTTAATTTGCAATATGATTAATAATTAATTTGTTTTCATGCCATTTTCAACGTTTTCTTGGTACACAGGTAATGTGTTTACATTTTGTTCAGGGACCGGAAATGACGCACGCCTATTCTATCAATATATTATCACTACAGCTTACCTTGCTAATAAAAAAAATGCTTCCATTCGAAACCACTGTCTTTGACGAATGTCCAAAGTTGTAATATCCAAACAACAACAACCAAATTAACAACTTAAATGTCAAATCCAACAGCACTGTCCATAATGAACGTCCATTTTATTTTAGTAAGTTACATTATGGTAAAATCTATTAATTCAATATTTTAGACATGTTTAACATGATATATTTTAAATACTGATCAGTGATAAATGTCATAACTGTATTAAAATAATCTTCAGTTCTATTCATTAGTTCTTAATTGCTCCAAAGAAAAGATTTATTTAAACAGTTCTTAATTTCTGTTTGCCAAATTTCGTTATATTCATTGAAAATCATATAAGCGATTGTCACACTTTGACAGTGAATATTTGTTTAGTACGGAATGCTCACCACATGACAGTTGAGCGACATAATATGCCCAGCCAGCCTGTCGGGAGACGGACACTATTGACAACACTTTGAAGGGTTTTAGGCCAACCGTGGGTCTATTTTAGTAAACGATCTTTTGGACGTAAGGAAAAATGGCTGTTTTATATGGATAACAAAACTAGATGATTTCTAACCTTGTTTATGGGTGATTTCCACATGTTGTGGGATACAACAGCGAACACTGCTGTTAACGTGAAGAAACCTCAAACCTCTGAGGTCATAGGTTTTGCGTTTCATAACTAAAACCTGAATGCATCTCGTTGCGTCATTTCTGGTCCGCGTCAAAATAGGTACCAGCATTTTATATTGTTAAATTTTTTGAATGTGCTTACTACAAGTATTCAATGTTTTGTTGATATTGTGTAATAAACATTCATCGAATTCAAATGTATCGTTATAAAAAGTGTATTTACCCTTCATGGAGCCTCGACTTAATTATTTTCTATATTTAAACCGGTGTCGGCAATGATTGACTATTTTTCAGCAGATAACAATTCGAGTTTTAATGAAAACACACGTTACTCTTCAAGTGGCCCTTACAAAAGTTGACATTTAGCGAAATCTGACCATTTCAATCTTCCTGGGAACCGTGGAAACAAATTTTATTCAAATAATGTGTGAAAAAAGAGATAGATCTACACCGGAAGTTTCCGTATTTGGTTCAGAAAATAGGTAAACAATTAAAAAAATGGTCAGAAATCGACTAAGATTTGAATTCTGCAGTGATATCCATATTAGAATTCACAGAAATATGCCTTGTTTTTAAAATAGTGTGGGATCCGCGAATAATTTATACATCTAGCTAAAATTTGCTGTGCTTGTTTCTACCGGTGTAATGTCAAATATTTCACCTCAGAAAAATGCCCGCACCCCCGAACAAAATATTTCTTTAAGAAATCTTTGTAAAAATTTCTGGCTTGAAGAAACCGCCATCTTGGATATGCAAATGAGCAAACTACCCATGATTTCTGGATATGGTGTGTGACAAACTGATGAACTCGGATATTTGAGGTCTGTCATTCATCTCACCGTGCATTTTAGTAAATTGTTACACAACTACCATATCTCTTAATCTAAATTAATTATGTAAGTAGATTAACACGACGGGTGCCACTAGTGGAGCAGAAACTGCTTATCCTTCCGGAGCACCTGAGTTCACCCCCGGGTTTTAGTGGGGGACGCGTTACTCGATCTTTAGTGTTATATGTATGTTTGTAGATCGTTGTTTGCATTTTTGTTCTTTTTCCTTTGGCCATTGTGTTGTCTGTCCTTCTTCGATTTCCGGATTCCGATTACCATTTTGATATCTTCAAACTCTTCTTAATAATGCGGAAAAAATAATAAAGAATATTGGTAAAACATATATAACGTATTTTCTTAGAATTTCAACTAACCTTACAAGCTTCACACGTATTGGCGCCATAGTGAAAACCTGATGCTTTATCTCCACAAACTCGACATGGCGGGAGAAATGATGACATTTGTCCTTTAGCACTATTTTGTCTAGTAGATGGCGCTGCAAAACTAGAGTCTTCAGTTTCAGTTTTTATCATTGATATATCCTCTGTGAAATACATTGTATTTATATATAAAGCTTTAATTCCTATTGTTGATGTGTTTATGGTGTTTAACGCCACTTTTAACAATTCCTATTGTTCACCTTTCTCTACTTATAATACCACATATCTACAATAAAAAAAAAACCCGTCCATTTACATGTCTAGACATAAGAAAAGTAAGTTTAATCTATAACAATTGACTTAGATCTATAGTAGCTTTGTTGTTCTCAAGGTACATTTGTACTATACAAATGATATCAATCAAATACATACAATCAATAAATTGTCTTTCTAATGTTCCTGTCCTTAGTTATAACAGAGTATTTAATAAGAAAAAAATTACAGTCAAGCCTGTATATAAAAAGTACTCGCGGGAACCTGAAAATGTGCCCTTTATGAGCAGTTGCCCTTTATATACAAGTTAAAATTATATGCACTATTCATTAATGGGAAGAATAAGATTGCCCTTTATAGACAGCGATTTGTTATATAGAGGTGCCCTTTAAAGCAGGTTTGACTGTTGTAACACTAATTTATTAATAAATCACGTACGTTAGTATTTTTAATAATTATCTTGGTAATTATATATTATGATATTATTTTACAAGAATTAAGGAAATCCCTGAACCAGAATAATATATCCTACATTTTTCGACAATTTGTAACAATAAAACCCCTATAGTCAGTGCCGGATTTCCCTATAGGCTGAAGCCTAGGGCCTCAAAGTTTAGGGGGCCTCCGGCCAAGGTGTATAGTATTTTTAACACTGTTATTGGACTTTCACACTTATGCTGTCATAACGTACTGTACTTTCAAAACAACCCTTCAGTAATTTTCCTTACACAGTTGCACTCCATTTCAGAATATTGCAGAATTTTAAATACCCCTCATCATCTTCGCCTTTATTGAAATTGATTAAACACACTTCCTGCCTCCAGGTGAAAAATTAAGAAGGGCCTCACAAGTGGAATAGCCTATAGTGTTTGATATAGGACATTGTACAAAGTGTAACATGACTATTCGTCATATTTACCGCTTTAAAATCAGTTATATCTTGATTATACACCTAATTCTAAACATGAGGGAAGATTATATTGGCTATAATTTATATCTGGAAATTAAAAAAGGAAACATGTCAATTGAACACTCTTCTTTATTTCTGTCCATCAAAATATATATCAATAAAATTTAGCTCCATTTTTCAAACAACTATATAAAAAGTAGTCTCATAAGCGAGCTCGTTGGTCCAATTATTTTCTCATTGATGATAGTGGTTATTGCTTACTATACTTCCGGTTAAACCGGGACTGTGGGTATAAATAGCTGTGGGCGGAGCAAGCATTTAGATTGTTCATTTTTTTAACCACGGTTATCTCGAGGAGGAAAAATCAATGATACACAGTTTCACAGTTACTTTTGGATCAAAATATTTGACAGGCATGGTTACTAGTGTTCCTCCTTACGAAACTTTCAGTCTTATATTCTTCGTCAGTCTAAAATCTACAAAAATCACTTCGAAAATTCAAATTTCTGAGGTATGTGATCTTTAGGTCACGTTGGTCATGTGACACAGTTTGATAAATATGTTGTTCATATCAACGGGGATTTTTGATGATAAGCTCCGTCCACAAATTTTGTCGGTAGGCACTACCGCAAATTCACCTTTAACCACTAGATCAATGTGTCACCTTAAAAAATATGTACTAGTTTGCATTTAGTCATGTAAATTATATTCATTTCGACCATACAGCATAATTTAAACAGGATTGTTAATTTTTAGGATTTATTTTTAGTTGAAATATATAGGAGATAAACAGTCAAAATATAGACAATTCTGAATGTCTTGGTGTAATTTTTTTTAAAATCTATCCAGAAATGACTTCACAATAATTTTTTGAAAAAATATGGTTTTGGTTGATTATATAGGGATTTTTTTTACATGTGGCAATACTTTTGGCCACATGCTGTACATGCAGCAGACGACACAGAACCGTTTACATCACATGGAATCACGCGTGCATACACTGTTCCTTTATTATTTAGTCTAATTGGTAATATACAATCAAACATGCCCACGCAGTCACCTGTATTAAAAAGTCACTTTTTCTTGTCATGTCATAGAAAATTTCATATGAACTTAACTTTTTTGAAGAAGTCACCTGTTTTAAAGAGCAATTTTCTTTGTTCCAAGGATGACCTCTTGATACAGGTTTGACTGTGTCTTTATCTATGTACTACCTGTATTTCCTCTAATCAGTATTTTGCCTTTGACATAGGTAAAGGGCCCGTAAGCGCGTCGTGTTCGTTCCAACATAACAGATGTGACAAACATTAATGCTTACTTGTGTGACTTCGGGTCAGCGTTCGATTGGGTTTTGTTATTGAGTTTTTTTGTTTATTTGTTCTGTGTCTCAATATTGCTTTAAGGCTGTGTTTTTCTTTTTATTGTCAATACCTGAACTTTAAAAATAAAAGTTCAATCAAAATACACATGTCCAAGTGACTAATGTTAATTTGTTGATTTTATAAAATACATTGAGTCAACAAATAATGTTCAATAAATCGATATTTTGATAACGGTAAATCGTCATTTAAAAAAAACACCCGTGTTTTATTTTCTTGGTGATAGCTCTGCATCTGGAATATTAAAATATAAATACACCGATTAATATCGACACGAAAAAGATACCCGGATGTAGCGGTTATCGGTAGACGTAAAGATGACCAATCAACTACAGACAAGGGGTCTTTTCATACTCATTTTAGGATACGAGTTTTGCTCATTGTTGACGACCCTGCCGGCTGTGACTGCAGAACAGCGATAAAAGAGCTGTTCCTTTACTGGAATTTGTGGTTAAGTTAAGTGTAATGTTGGACAGTCTCTCATGTTCACATACATCCATTTCCTTTCTTACTAAATGTAGGACGACTGATATATTTAGCAAGTATATATTACAATATGCTTAAAATTGATGGTGTTTAACGCCACTTTTAACAATAGTTCAGTTATATTGTAGCAGTCAGTTTTATTGGTGGAGGAAAGCGGAGTACCCGGAGAAAACCACTGACCTGCCGTAAGTCACTGACAAACTTTGTCACATAATGTTGTATCGATTACACCTCGCCACGAACGGGGTTCGAATTCACAACGTTAGTGATGATGGGCACTGATTTCACAGGTAGTTGTAAATCCAACTACCATACGATCTCGACCACGACGGCCCCCATAAAACATTGATATTCCATAACACATTATTACTAAATATACATGATTTAGCCATTAAAACATTTACCTTGCATACTACGAGATGGGGGACATTAAAAGAGTAATACAAGGAGTGCCACATGTGAAGCAGGAACTGCTGGCCCTTCTCGACTTCACCCCCAGCTTTTAGAGGGGTTCGTGTTGCTCGATCTTTAGTTTTCTGTGTAATGTTTTGTAGATCATTGTTTATCCTTTTGACCATTGTATTGTATGTGCTCCTTCGATTTATGGCTTCTGATTACCCCTTTGGTACCTTAAAATGTTTCTGACAGAACTAAGTCTCATATGTCTATTTAAAGTCCCAAACAGGCAGTCAATATTGCATCATACTAAACTGATAATGTGAAACAGTTTCCTCGACAAGGTTTCACTTTTCATTAATTTATATGTACTTTTTTCAAACCAAATTTTTCTCAATAGTTTTGTATGGTAGCATGCTTAAACTAAATACATACACCTACAGCATTTTTACTTGATTGACATTTGATAAGACCTGTCTTCTTTACTACGTCATAAATCGGAGAAAATAAAATATTTGCATCGATTGTCCTGCTATGTTATCATATTTTTTAAGAGACAGGACCTGTGAATACGTGGTAAACGTCATATACCCTCATACGTATATAATTCAAATAGATACGATATCTCCTTAGGAATGCAAAAGGTCAATGTCGTCGTCCGATATGATAGGGCAGCAAAATGCTACTAGATTCTGGACACACGGGGTTCGTCATATACAAAATTCGCCCATAGAACGGATTATAAAGGAATGTTTCAAGGTTGGAATATGACAAGATTATAGAACTATTTACATTCCTTGTAAAGCAGCCTATTTATTTTTTGAAATATCCCTTGGAGGGGAATATTTCCCTACCCCTATCTTGTAGCAATGAAAATCTCCATCCATAGATTTGATTGATTTTGATTTGATTTTTTTGCGTTTAACGCCACTTTCAGCAATATTTCAGCTATATCATGGCGACCAGTTTTAGTGGTGGAAGAAGCCGGAGTACGCGGAGAGAACCACCGACCATGGGCAAGCAACTGGTAAACTTTATCACTTTCAGCTGCGAGTCGAGTGCATCCTTTTTTGTAATTTACAAAACCGAGCGCGAACCCACGCCATATTGGTGATAGGCTTGTATGAGTTGTTAGGTAATCCAACTACCTAACTCATTGCGCCACTCGGGCCCTTCCATCCATAGATCCATGTCGATATTACATCTATACGTACAAGCGGGTGTATTGTCTGAACACATGTTCTCGACATGTTACATTCCATGACAGGAAACCATCTATTGTCATTTAAAAACGGAGGGGGTGTAAAACGCCACTTTCAATAATATTTCAGTTATATCGTGGCGGTCTGTTTTATTGGTGGAGGGAAAAATTTGGCAATAAATGTTTGAAAATCTTAAAATTCTGGAGAACTGAGCTATCGTATGCACAAAACAAAAACAGGGGCGAAAAGTTGCGTCTTTTGGGAATGGATACATGTCCTAGTTTGAATGACATAATGAAAATAAGGTGCAATAAATGTACTCGAAGCGTGCAGGGGTACGATTTTTAAACCTGCGGAGTTTCATGCCTTGTGCCAAGTTGTGGATTATTAGTATCTATATAGGGTCGTACATGCATGCAAATTGTTGTTAGCATAAGATTGTATGAATATTGACACGAACAAATTAAAATAAGGAAAAAGAGATGAAATAATAAAGAAATAAAGAAATTTTATTGAAAATAAATTTGTAAACAGAAAGTTAGAAAAAAGGGGGGTGGTAAGTCCGTGCCACGAGCGCCTGTGGTAGATTCTTACGGGTCTCGTTGATTATTTTTAAGAATCTACAGTTGAAGTGTATTCTCCATTACAAAATTGATTAGTTATGTGACTGTTACACAGGTATAGTCTGTTTGGTGACTCTGAAAATAGGGAAAACAATTATTTAAAAATCAGGGATTTGCTTTCTATTGCTCTTTTTAACATTTTAGGCACACATTATGTAATACATATCTGAGAAAAAATTGTCAAAGAAATAATTCAAATAATAAAAAAAATCTCATTAGGGCCCAATACTAATTTTATCAGATTGTAAGTAAAGGAGGCTACCATTATAATGAACAGCATTACCTGTTCTTTCCTGTCTGTTGTTATGCTAATTTCAGTCACATGGGAATGTCATATTAGGTTAAAGATTCAAGATGTTTTGAATAATTGATAAACAATTTGATCATATGATATTTGTTTGTAAACAATTAATAACTGCTGGTCACATGAGACCCTTATATGGAGATGTCCCTTGTTATTCACTCATGCTGATGTATAACAAATTTTAAATTAACACTTAAAAAATGATACCAAAATAAAATAAATGCTAATTTCGTGAAAGTATAATTTATATAAATAATTTATATAATTTATATAAATATATAAATTAAATAATATTCTTATTTGATACTTGTTTTCTTCCAAAAATTAAACAATTCATATACAACGTTAATTTCTTATAGGCAAATTAGATAAACATTTTTTTCATGACAGTGGGGAGCCCGGGTGGCTCAATGGTTTTTTAAATTTGTAAATTACAAAAATGGTGCACTCGACTCGCAACCACAAGTGATAAAGTTTACCAGTTGCTTGCCCATGGTCGGTGGTTCTCTCTGGGTACTCCGGCTTCCTCCACCACTAAAACTGGTCGCCATGATATAGCTGAAATATTGTTGAAAGTGGCGTTAAAACACCAAAAATCAAATATCAAAATCAAATCATGACAGTGTGGGTTGAAACTACTGATATGTACTGGTCAGAATATACAACATTTTCAGGTAATTTTGTTATCTTTTATTAACCTCTATACACATAAAGGGATGGGTAGTTTGCATGTATTTTAAATGCTCCACAATCAGTTATGTAATAATGTATCATCATTATTGATTTTTACCTGAACAGGTGTGAATCTAATTTGAATATTGTCCATATTTGGTATGGTTAGTATGTCAACATCTGATATAACATGCTAATGATGAAATCAGCTGACTTGCTGTTTGTCAATACTGACCACATGTTGCTGTTCATTTCAGTAGTACTTACTCCCATGTTTGTTACATGACAAAATGACAGAATTTTACAATTAAGTCCTATGGCAAACTTTTTTATTCTTTAATGAATTTTTTTGAAAAATTCACCTATAATATGTATTAATCAGTCCTTAATATAAATATAATTAAAAAATAATTCTGATAACCCGTTGATTTTTTAGGAATTGTTTTCCCTATTTTCAGAGTCACCAAACAGACTATACGTGTGGACAGGACCCTATGTTGCCCTCCCTTTTTTTTTTAGATGTTGCCCCCCCCCCCCCCCCCCCCCCCCCGGGCATAGATAAAAACTACTGTTTGATTGTATTTATTTATTGTATATATGTCATACAGTGATACATAGAAAGTTGCAAAATGTTGTTTATATGAAAAAAAATCGATGATAAAAAAAAAAATAATAAAAATAAAAATAAAAAAGGGATGGCAACATAGGGTCCTGTCCACACGTACCTGTGGTCTGTCAATGTATGTCCTAAATTAAATATAGAGCAAGGTTAATCTTATGAGATCGTTGCATATGTTCATGTTTATGATTTCAAATTTAAACAACTTTAACGGATGAACGACAGCTGTGTATCATAACTTTAAAATGACAGGAATCGAATACATATAAATAAATGTATAAGCTTTCTAATAAAAAAAATGTTTGTCGATATTGAAGCCAATAAACTCTATAGTACTCAGAGATCAGGAGGAGGTATAGTGCGTGATAGAATGTTTAATTTAATTCTACACTCCTTTAACTTTCAATCTTAAGGTTATTTTCTAAAGGAAAAAAAACAACAAAAAAACATATGAAAGCCATCCAATTAGTCCGCCCATTATCAAACTATATTAGACTGTCTATGTGGTTTTTTTTTATATTATTTACCTGATGTGAGCTCTGTGGTTGTTTTTTGTATGTATTGTAATTGTGATGACGAGGGCACAATAATGGCGATATTTGTAAGAGTACTTCGGGAAATATTATACACTTATTGACTGATGAGGGAAATAAAAAGTTTATTATTCCATGAGAAACCATCAATTGTCCGAGGCGAAGCCAAGGGCAATAGTTGGTATCGAAGGGAACAATAAACTTGGTATTGCCCGAGTATCCAGTATTTGAATGTTCACTACCGTGTTTCATCCAATGAATCAAGAGGATTAATAATGCCGCGAATAGTACATTACACAATGTAGCAGTAAATCTAAAATTTATTAACATGTCTTTTTAATAAGAAAACTTATGAGGTATGATAAAATTACATATACACCAAATTACATCAAAAGGAGAAAAAAAAATCCCAGGTGTACCGTTTATCAACAGAAGCAAAGAATAGCACTAAACTACAGCCTAATGACCGTTTCACTCCCATTTTAGGGTAACAATTATCCCATTACTGAAGACACTACTGTAACAGTGATATGTAAAACAACAATAAAAGCTATGTTCCTTTACAGTCGTGTAACTATTAAATAAACAATATCACCTACAAATGTGATGCTAAAGAAATTCTGCGTTATGTATAAATGAATTAATTTAAAGGCGTTAAAAAATATTTATGCAAATAGGGGTGGGTGCATATGACTTTATCACTTCTCCCACAGATGTAAGCGAACATAGCCAGTAACCACCGCGCTTACAACTCATGTATAGAGGAGACATCGATATTGCAAAACAAGAAAAGAGAAATTTACAATTGGCAAAAATGATTTCATTACTCGCAGCCTGAATCTTGGATGTCACTGTTTTGTTGGTATAATTCTAAATATCATTATCACCATCATGTTTGATACTGATGTTGATTGATTGATTGATTGATTGATTGCCTCAGGATGTACTTGGCTACTTCAGGGTGTTAAAATCTCCATATCTACGGAAAGGAACGTAGATAACTTATATTATTACATAAGGCTCTATTTTACTGTTTTTATATTGGCCAGAACGTGACATTCCATTTTCTAACATATTGATTAGCAAAAAGCAATTTCTGTGCAATAAATAATCATATTGCACTCTCGTGCAAAATCAATGAATGAAATTACGTGGCACGAGAGTGCAATATGGTTTTTTATTGCACAGAAATTGCTTTTTGCTAATCAATATGTTAGAATATTTCATAAAATTTCAAAATTTTCAAAATTATAAAATTTAAAAAAAAAATAATAATTTCAAAATTTCAAAAATTTCTTAGAATTTTATTTTTTTTTTAAATTCAAAATTTTCATAGCATTTCAAAAAATTCAAAAGATTTCAAAAAATTTCAAATTTAGAGTAAAATAGAGCCGTATGTAATAAAACAATTACTACACTTGAACTTGATCGTATCGAAAAATTACAAAACTAATTATAACTCAAGACCTATCAAGGCATTAGGAGACAGGTGTTAAACTTTGAAGACACTTTTGCTATGACTATTCTGATAAAACAAAGGTTTTTCAATTTAGATTTATTGTAACTGGTGTTTTTATTGTTACCACTTACGTTGTGAGTTCGAATCCCGCCAAGGCGAGGTGTACTCGATACACCATCATATGATAAAGTTTATCAGTGACTTGCGACAGGTCGGTGGTGTTCTCCGGTTTCCTCCACAATTAAAAACTAATCGCCACGATATAGCTGAAGTATTGTTGAAAGTGGCGTTAAACACCATAAACCCCCTTTTTACTGATAATGTTTATCAATTCGTTGACGCAATATATATCTTATTTTTAATAATATTTACTATATTGATTTGTACTTTTACCACAGTCTAAAAAAAAATATTTAAAAAAGCCGATAAAATAATATTTTGTATTGGTTTAAGTTCATGTAAGCCGATTTCCTTCAGACCTGACCGATTATTTCATATTATTTACAACATGTACATGTAGTTCAAGATCGATGTCGTTTTCATTGTATAATGACCGATTAGGATTTAAATATCTTTCAAGGATAGATAAAAGACTCACCTGAATTACAATGTATATAACCTTAGTGTTACTGACCGTACAATTCGTCTTCTTGCCTAGACGATGTTTAATATACATGTAATTTCGAGGTCCAGCAATAATATCATTCCAGATATATATGATTAATCATCCCAAATTTTACACCCTTAAGAAAAGCTTGATGATACCAAATGGGTAATCAGAAGCCTTAAATCGAAGGACAGACAATACAAGGGCCTGGCTTTCCAACATCATATGTCGTGGTCTTATTTGTGTTCAATGAGTTCAGTTAAGATGAGAGGCGATTGTTCGTTTTGTAGATATTGGTGGAATTAATGACCGTCACTGTTTAAACTTTCTTCTCATAATACTAAGTTGGCATATAATTACTGTATTAAAGTCTAGAAAAAGTATAACATTATTAAGAAAAGTTTGAACATACCAAAGGGTAACGAGAAGACGTAAATCAAAGGACAAATGATCAAAAAGACAAAGGACAAACAATGATGTACAAAACACTACACAGAAAACTAAAGATCAAGTAACACGAACCTCACTAAAACCGGGGAGGGGGGGACTCAGAATATCCCATTATGTACAGTATCTAAATCAGTTGATGGTGTAGCTGCTTCCAAAACATAGGTTGTCATATTGCCGAATATAGAGATAACATTATGGTCAATCAGCTAGATTGATTGATTGGTGTTTAATGCCAACTTTAGCAATATCAATATTTCAGCTATATCGTGACGTCAATCAGCTAGAACATAGGTGTTTATTACAAAGGTATTTTGTTGGATTAGGTTTATTTATCGTCACTTTGATATTTGTTTTAGCTATATAGTGAATACCATACTTCATGTTGAAGGAAAACTTATAACGGTTATAACGGAATTACCGATGAAACCCCCAACATGACAAAAACATTGGGCGTCATTGGAGCTTGTGGTCAGAAATCATCTGTGCTAACTTAAAGACGTTTTGATAACGTTGGCCAGAAAATAGATCGTACTAAGTATAATTCTTACCGTTATGGTCTCGACATGCGAAATCTGTAAATAAAATAAAAATATCTAAAAACAATTGGTTTAGGTTTATGGTTCTTAACGCCACTTTCAACAATATTTCAGTTTATCGTGGCGGTCAGTTTTATTGGTGGAAGAAAACGGGGAACAACCGACCTGTCGCAAGTCACTGGAAAACTTTATCACATAATTTTGTATCGGGTACAACTTGCCTGAGCGGGGTTCGAACTCACAACGTTAGTGGTGATAGGCACTGATTGCATAGGTAGTAATTTTTCCAACTACCATACGATCAAGACCACGGCGTCCCTAAAAAACAATTTGAATCATTGATACTACAAAATGTACTAATGAACATAAAACTGCTATTAAAATGAATAATCACACAGAACAGTTCCAAAATCCAATTGATAAATCGTAGATTCCCCTAACACACATACATGACCACTCACATTCCTGGCTATATACAGACGTAGATTCCCCTAACACACATACATGACCGCTCACATTCCTGGCTATATACAGACGTAGATTCCCCTAACACACATACATGACCGCTCACATTCCTGGCTATATACAGACGTAGATTCCCCTAACACACATACATGACCGCTCACATTCCTGGCTATATACAGACGTAGATTCCCCTAACACACATACGTGACCGCTCACATTCCTGGCTATATACAGACGTAGATTCCCCTAACACACATGCATGACCGCTCACATTCCTGGCTATATACAGACGCTTCAATATAAGTTGTATGGGCTTAGACCTCCCCAGGGGACCCTGGTGGCTCAATGAGTTAGGTAGTTGGATTCCCTAACAACTCATACAAGCCTATCACCAATACGACGTGGGTTCGCGCCCGGCTTTGTAATTTACAAAAAAAGGGTGAACTCGACTCGCAGCCGCAAGTGATAAAGTTTACCAGTTGCTTGCCCATGGTCGGTGGTTCTCTCCGGGTAGTCCGGCTTCTTCCACCACTAAAATTGGTCGCCATGATATAGCTGAAATATTGCTGAAAGTATAAATCAAATCAAATCAAATCTTAGACCTCCCCTCTAAGTGAAATGATGTGGTCATGCAATTGTTCTGAATGTAAGAATTATTAATAATTAACTTTACTTATAGAAACATTTATCGCATGTACATTAACTGTATCTGGGACAAAGTTTGTTAAGGTTATGGTTATGGTGTTTAACGCCATTTTCAACAATATTTCAGTTATATCGTGGCGGTCAGTTTTATTGGTGGAAGAAACCGGAGTACCCGGAGAAAGCCACCGACCTGCCGTAAGTCACTGACAAACTTTATCACATAATGTTGTATCGAGTACACCTCGTCATCAGCGGGATTTGAACTCACAACTTTAGTGGTGATAGACACTGATTTCATAGGTACATGTAGTTGTAAATCAAACTACCATACGATCACGACCACGACGACCTCCATATATAAGGGGGTTATATAATATTCACAAGTGTAGTACAAAGTTATATGATTGTAAATAAAATTGTCTAATTATAGTAATGGCCTATTTCTGCAATGCCTACATTTTGAATGTGCGTTAAAAAAAAATCCAAATAGAAATGAAGGAAATGAGATAAAATCGCGAAAAATAGAATCCACAATATTTTCAACGCGTTTCTATCTTGGTAAATAGCAAAATGTTACACCCAGGTAAATTTTCACTGTATACAATTATTTATTAGAAATATTCAGAAATGGTCATCAATAAAAAAAAAAAAAAAAAATTTAACAATAAATAAATAAATAAATAAATAAATAAATAAATAAAATGAATACACTGACATCACACACCAGACAAAACAACAAAACAACTCACCCTGCTGACAATTTGTGATTTATTCATATGCTTCCTTATATTGCCAGTATACAAAATGTATTTATATGAGTGTGACGATTAGACACATGATACGTTAAAAACGACGATTTAAATAGCATATGTATCTCAATATTAACCTTTCAGGCATTTTACCTGTTTATGTGTCCTAGATTGCGACCTGTACGACAATACTAATTTCGGTGAAATGCCATTTTACCATTAAACTACTTTGTTCACTACCGTTATATCTTCACATGATACTAAATTGTTACACAATACCAAATTCTCACCCTCATTAAGATGTATATGATTAGTATATTTGATGTTTATTTCAAAACGTATATACTGATGTATGTATGTGTTATTCTGTATGTACTGACAATGTATTTGTTATTCTGTATGTACTGCCAATGTATTTGTTATTCTGTATGTACTGACAATATATGTGTTATTCTGTATGTACTGACAATGTATGTGTTATTCTGTATGCACTGCCAATGTATTTGTTATTCTGTATGTACTGGCAATGTATGTGTTATTCCGTATGTACTGATTGAATGTATGTGTTATTCTGTATGCACTGCCAATGTATTTGTTATTCTGTATGTACTGAGAATGTGTTTATTATTCTATATGCACTGATGGACGGTATGTGTTATTCTGTATGTACTGAGTACTGATTGAAGGTGCTTTTTATTCTGTATGTACTGACAATGTGTTTTTGTTTTATTCTGTATGTACTGATTGAATGTATACATGTGTTATTCTGTATGTGCTGATTGAATGTATGTGTTATTCTGTATGTGCTGACAATGTTTTTGTTATTCTCTATGTACTGACAATATGTTTGTTATTCTGTATACATTGGTGGACGGTATGTGTGATTATGTGTGTTGTTACCAAATGTTTGTGTTATTCTGTGTGTAGTGACCAAATGTTTGTGTTATTCTGTGTGTAGTGATTATATGTTTGTGTTATTCTGTGTGTAGTGACCAAATGTTTGTGTTATTCTGTGTGTAGTGACCAAATGTTTGTGTTATTCTGTGTGTAGTGACCAAATGTTTGTGTTATTCTGTGTGTAGTGACCAAATGTTTGTGTTATTCTGTGTGTAGTGACCAAATGTTTTGTGTTATTCTGTGTGTAGTGATTATATGTTTTTGTTATTCTGTGTGTAGTGACCAAATGTTTGTGTTATTCTGTGTGTAGTGACCAAATGTTTGTGTTATTCTGTGTGTAGTGATTATATGTTTGTGTTATTCTGTGTGTAGTGATTATATGTTTGTGTTATTCTGTGTGTAGTGATTATATGTTTTTGTTATTCTGTGTGTAGTGATTATATGTTTTTGTTATTCTGTGTGTAGTGATTATATGTTTTTGTTATTCTGTGTGTAGTGACCAAATGTTTGTGTTATTGTACTGACAATGTGTTTGTTATTCTGTATGCCCTGATGAACGGTATGTGGTATTCTGTATGTACTGAGTACTAATTGAATGTATGTGTTATTTTGTATGTACTGACAATGTGTTTGTCATTCTCTATGTACTGACAATATGTTTGTTATTCTGTATACATTGGTGGACGGTATGTGTGATTCTGTGTGTTGTTACCAAATGTTTGTGTTATTCTGTGTGTAGTGACCAAATGTTTGTGTTATTCTGTGTGTAGTGATTATATGTTTGTGTTATTCTGTGTGTAGTGATTATATGTTTTTGTTATTCTGTGTGTAGTGATTATATGTTTGTGTTATTCTGTGTGTAGTGACCAAATGTTTGTGTTATTGTACTGACAATGTGTTTGTTATTCTGTATGCCCTGATGAACGGTATGTGGTATTCTGTATGTACTGAGTACTAATTGAATGTATGTGTTATTCTGTATGCACTGACAATGTGTTTGTTATTTTCTATGTACTGACAATATGTTTGTTATTCTGTATACATTGATGGACGGTATGTGTGATTCTGTGTGTTGTTACCAAATGTTTGTGTTATTCTGTGTGTAGTGATTATGTGTTTCTATTATTCTGTGTGTAGTGACCAAATGTTTGTGTTATTGTTTGTAGAGACCAAATGTTTGTATATACTGACACAGACAGTAACTTTAAAGACAGGACCGTAACTAAGATTGTATATACTGACACAGACAGTAACTTTAAAGACAGGACAGTAACTATGATTGTATATACTGACACAGACAGTAACTTTAAAGACAGGACCGTAACTATGATTGTATATACAGACACAGACAGTAACTTTAAAGACAGGACCGTAACTAAGATTGTATGTACTGACACAGACAGTAACTTTAAAGACAGGATCGTAACTATGATTGTATATCAACCGAGGCAGGCAAAAGGCACGGTCCTGAGCGCCGATGGCGCGACGGCAGATGAGCTCGAGAGGGAGCATCCCCTCTCTTTGGATAGGGTACGGGGTCGGTCTGCAGGAAATTTTGAAAACTTCGACTGTAGGAGATGCACGCTGAGGCCATTTCGGAAGGAGTGCAACGGTTAGCGATCTTGTCAATTACGGTATACTGTTGAAGAAAACTCTGGCCCAAAACATTGTAAGGATAAAGAAAAAAATGCTGCCGAACTTAGACCTCAACCTAAAAATCTGACACAAAAACTTTTTGGACGATTCTTAAAAAATATACAGGTAATAAAAAAAAAGCCATTGGACACGAAACAAAGTAGAATTGATCTAATGTTTTAATTATGAACTTTTTTTATTTTCCTTTAAATTTGAAGTTTATAAAAAAATAATTATGGTGATAAGACAAGCTTTTAACTTACATAGATTTGAGACATGAAGTACGTCACGTAGACCTTTTCATTTCGTGTACTAAACAATGTGTTAACTTTTCCTTCTCTAATTTCTCTCTTTTTGTTTGTCATTATCTTGTTCCATTTCCTAATTATACCTGTCAATTAAAGTGAATATGTCCTAAAAATAATCAAAATTTTATTTTGCTCTTTAAACAAGTCAAATATATAAGTAGAATGATTCCTTACAAATATTTCTTTCCGACATTATTTAGGACCTTGAAAACCTTGAAACCCACGTCAATTTTAACTACAATTAACCCAATTATCGACTTACATTTAGTTATCTATTAAAATTCAAACCGAAAAGTTCATACAAATGAACTGGATATTGGACATCTTATTCAAAGCTAAATAACACGAACATTTACAATATACTATCTTGATTTTTACAAATTTCGTAATTATGAAATAACACGTAAACTCTGAGGTCTCAATTCAAATTTGAAATAGAAATATTCTTACTATATTTTTATACACGTGACCAAATGTTCAGATATATAGCAAATAGTTCATGGCACTGAGGGTCATATGACAGTATATGGACCGGTCCGTCACCAAAAAAATATTATATGAACCGAAACTGTCATATGGCAGTATATGGACCGGTCCGTCACCAAAAAAATATCATATAGACCGAAGCTTCTGAGGTCCATATAATATTTATTTGGTGACGGACCGGTCCATATACTGCCATATGACCCGAAGTGACATGAACTATTTGCTATATTATACTTTTTATCTAAAATAATGCAGGTACCTGGCCGGTTCATATACTACCGGTCCATATACGATAATTATAGTGACCGGCTGCGCTAACAAAAACAAATAGGGAAAATAAAAACGTAAAGTGTAATATAATGAAATACGAATTTTCTCTAAAACAATATGTTTCGTTCTTAACCGGCCATCACTGTCAATTTCTATGTGCAAGTCAAGGTATGAAGCAGACGACCAAGCTGTATCTGTGGCATCCTTTACTTCAATTTCAGTGGGATAGATGCCATCAACATAATCACAAAATTTGGAATTACGTAGTGGAAGGACATTATCTAAATAGCAGAACGTGAAATTAAAGGATTGGACTAGGTTCATTTGGATTTTCTTGAGAATATCCTGCAATGGAGTCTGTCTCATACGAATAAAGGAAAAAGTCGGCGAGTAGACGAGCACAATTAGTACCCATACGAATGGCGACTGTCGTGTTAAACATAAAACAAATTCACCAAATATGTTGTCAATAAAAAGTTCGAGCATTTTGACGATCTCAGTTGGGTTTTTTTTTTGCCTACTAAACAAGGTATTTGTATCTACGTTTGACATTCTTTTCAATAAAACGTAGTTGAACTAATTCTTTTAATCTGTCTTTTAGTTTTGGAGAGTGGTAAAGAGTAGAGATGTCACACATGGTTTAATGCTATTGCACAAGTCTCGGTGATCAAAGCGTACATATCACTGTCTCATCCAAATTATAACTATTTGAAGTTACATATTCCTGACACATAATTAGTACAGTACTACGGGCCTGCATTATATATATAGATATTACACAAATTGTCTCGGTCACGTGATACATTAATGATCAAACTTCATAGTAATGCAACCTTCAGTTAGACATCATATTTTTTCTCTTGTCACTTTCTGTTTTTAATTTAATAAGTTTTTATAGGTTGGCTTACAGGGGCGGATCCAGGATTTCAAGTTAGGGGGGCGCACTTAAAAAAAACATTTTTGGGGTATTTCCTGTGAAAAATCACGATTTTACGCCAAAAAATCATATTTTTTCCCGTGCGCCCCCTGGATCCGCCTCTGGGCTTAGGTTTGTTTGTGGCGTTAAGCGCCATTTTCAATAATATTTCAGTAATATCGTGATCAGTTTTTATAAGTTACACAGTCTACATAGATACGTATCATCTATACTTCATATACCTGCTACTGGGAACGATCCACAGGGCTTCTCAACTCGTCCCATGTGTCCTCTCGATGAAAGGGGAAGCTTGTCGGGTTATAATTCGTAAAGCCTGATAGAGGACCTTAGCGGGTAACATGCTTAGAGAGTGCCACGCTTCTTGCAAGTTAAAAACTTCTTTTTAGATTTCGAAAAAGAGTAGTCGCTTTGTAGCCGCTTAGAAAAGGATATATATATTTGTTCGTCCATACCCAACTCTCCATCCTTTTCCTATGACAAACAAAAGTTGTTTCCCCAGTTTTCCCTTTTCATGTCTAATTTCTGCATGATGTTTATATATTTCTGAACATGCTCTCGTCCTAAATATGACAAATATACATGACCTATATACTACTGGACGTTAAGCATCAATCAATCAATCAATCAATCAATCAATCAATCAATCAACATTTCAAAAGAACACTATAACAATATTTTATTTCGGATTTTCATTCTTCTTAAAATGTATATTTCATGATCTCAGTCAAATACATATGAACTGGGCGTCACATAGACAATGACATTTCATGAACTGTATTGTATTACTTTAAGTTCTCTAATGTCTCTTCTATTGTTTGACACAAAATTGTCATTGTCTTGTTTGATTACTTAATAATACATGTACCGATGTAAAGGTAGGTCATATTATCTAATATTACATATGGTGTGGTTTTCGTACAATTTCATTGGCTAAATCAGTCACGTGATATACAGAATATTTAATGTATTTTTTCCACTGTGAAGAAACCAGTAGCCCTTTTCACAAAATATCGTAACTATACTCCTAACTTTTTCACTTAAGATTATCTTACGACAATTCCTAAGTCCTTTTCACAAAGATTATCTTACGACAAATTTTAATCTTACGACTAAAATTACACTTACGATAAAAAATTCTTCCTTAGGTGTACTCGATACAACATTATGTGATAAAGTTTGTCAGTGATTTGCGACAGGTCAATGGTTTTCTCTGAGTACTCCAGTTTTCTCCACCAATAAAATTGACCGATATATTGTTGAAAGGGGCGTTAAACACCATAAACCATCTTCCTTAGCAACCTAGTTCCATTTCCATAGCACAACAAAGCATTTTTTTTTAATAAAATTATTCTATAAAATATCCCCGGCACTAATTTAAAAGCAGTTTTTATGCTATGATGTGTTTGTATGTTTATATTGAATTTGTATCTAATACAAAAAAATGTATATGAATCGGTCACCAATAACTGCACAAAATGTGAACGGGTATGATTTTCGTATAGAGGAACATTTCTAATGCATGTAAATTAAAATGATCTATAATAATTATCATTACTTGGAGTTGTGCATCATCATCCACGCGTGGTTAATTTTGGTAGAAGTATTTTTTAAGGGAGTGCATCTGGAGTGTGAAAAAAAACCTATTCATATAATTCATTTTATCGGTTATTTGTCAGCAAAATATTTACCCCTTTTTTCCAATTAATCCCATCCCACATAAAATTAAACGCTTGTTCTTTTACTGATGAAAATTTATCCCGATTTTTCTGAGATAACCCAAATTAAGATGTGTTCATCATCTATCAATCATGAAGACGAATAAATATCCCTGTTATATATTAATATTAATATAACAGAAGAATGTACACAAGTTTATGTATTGCCAGAGTGTTCGATGATCATCGAAGTTTCCAGAAATTAATAAATTATATTACTAATATAAAGGCAAAATCAAAACGATATCTTTGGATCCAGAAAATTCCAGTCCTAAAGCGGTTGTTCATACAAAACTTTTGTAAGCGAAGTAGATGTCTAGAAGAAAATCCCGTATTCCGGTTTTTATCAAAAAAAAAAAAAAAAAAAAGAATTCTCCCCAAGTTTGCAAGTAGTCTTTTCGATTGTCGATCGTTCCTAATTTGAAATCTAAAATTAATGAGAATTATCCTGATTTTTTTTGTCATGTTTCAAACGATACACTGCTGCATTGAAAAGGTAAATGTACGGAATGCATCGTTATAGATTCTGTTATTAGTCACGCCAGAAAAAGGAGTAAACAACAATGCCATTTGTAGCGTCTGTTTGTATTAAACCATATTCGTTTCAATAAACATTTATCAATATGTGTAAATAGGTTTGTCATACGGTCAGAGAAAATGCGCTAACGATGAATTGCTCTCTTATTTTCAAGTCGAAGCGCCAATACATCGTCCATCTTTTTTTCTATTTTTTTCACTTACGATAAAAGATAAGACCAACATTTCTCTTACGATCAAAATTTTACACTTAGCACGGGGTAGTTTTACACGTAAAGTTAGGACTATTTTTACACTTAAGATTATCGTAAGTATTTTTTTGAAAATCTTTTTAATCTTAGTTTTACACTTACGACAATTTTTTATCGTAAGAATTTTTGTGAAAAGGGCTACAGACTTCTTGTTTCTATTTTTACGTATATTGACGCTATGTTACTAAATTTAGAAGCGCCAGTTCCTCAGCAGACGGAAATAAAATTTGTTAGTGTATCAGTATTAATTTTTTTTATAAAATTTCAAATTTTTCAAAAAATTTCAAAATACTAAAATCAATTTTTTTTTTAAAGTTCAAAATTTCAAAAATTTCAAAAATTTAAACAAATTCAAAATTTTCATAAGATTTCAAAATTAAAAAAAAAAATAATAAAAAATTTCAGTTTTAATAAAAAAAAATTCAAAAATATAAGTTTTCATAAAATTTCAAAATTTTAATATTTAAATAATAATATTGAAAAACATGTAATATAAAAATTAAGGACTTTTAACTCTGTCAATATGCTATATATGGACCTGTTAGGATCATATTGACGTCGGACTTCGTCCTCGGTCAATATAATCCTAACAGGTCCATATATAACATATTGACCTCGTAAAAGTCCATAATTGATAAATATGTATATGAATATGACCTTTTTCAAAAATATTATAACAAAATTATTTCTTTTATTATAATAATAATAATTTTTTTTTATTTAAGTGCCATAAAAGATCACATATAAAATATACAAATAAAATCAATCAATATCCAACCAAAATCTGACTTACGAGACACTATTAAATACATATATAATAAAAATCGACAATTACATATTTCAGTATAAAAACAGGAAACACCCTTACAAAAATAATAAACAGCTGCGCCAAGAGCGCATGATACGCCCGTTGTCAACATTCATACAATATTTGTAAAGACTTTCTTTCCCATAACTCTTGAATGAAAAATCTAAATTTCACCAAAAAGTATACAGACCATAAGACTATCAATTCCAATAACTATGCGAAGTTTGAAATGAATTGGCCAAGGGGTTCTCAATTTACAGCGCGACATACGAAAAATCGCCTACAATTTGATGAATAAAGTCCCATAACTCTGGAATGAAAATTCGAAATTTCACCATAAAGTATACAGACCGTAAGATCATCAATTCCAATAACTCTATGAAATTTGAAGTGAATTGGCCAAGGGGTTCTTAAGTTAGAGCGCGACATGTGAAACGGACGGACGGACGGACGGACAGACGGACATTGGTATACCATAATACGTCCCGTCTTAAAGACGGGCGTATTAAAACCTTAATCTTGAAACATACTGGTAAAAACAAAGATCTGTAACTTTAAAATATACTGGCAAATAAAAATCTTAAACTTTAAAGGCATACAGTCGCTCAAATTGATTTTTTTTGGTTTATATTACAAGTGTGGACACAGAAATGTGCTGTCCAAAAGGCAAGTGTGGATGTCAATATTTCATATTATTAACTTAAAAAAAAAATAATCCTGGACACAGGGTCCTGGATTTTTTTTAATAAAAAACTAATCCTGGATTATTATTTTTGCTTAAAATCCGGTCCTGTGTTTTTATTTCAAATTTTCATCATAGCCCCCCCTTCCCCTCCCAAGGGATATAGAATTGTATCATTAATAATAAATTAATAAATAATAAATTCAGATTTTCTATTTAAAATAAATTTCATTTACAAAACCACTGATATTTGTTCAATTTTTAACGCTGATTTAAGCTTTAGTCGCAACAAATTTTTATTTTTCTCTTTAAACTGTCGAAACATAACATTTATTTAAACTGTAAAATTCACAAATAAAATTCACCCCAACCCCCCTTTTCCCTTTTTTCTTGTTTAAATCAATGATCAACAATATTCCAGAATCAAACAAATGAATAAATATAACAGATTTCTTATACATGCATCTTTTTACCATGCAGAGTCAGTGTGTTTTAAATCGGTCATCCAATCAGGACGCTCATTATTCTTGTCCAAGATAAAAATACATCGCTAAAGTAAATTTACCTGTGGTTTCAGAGTAGAAGATTTTTAGAAATCTAACATAAAATTTCCCCACTTCAACTCGTAAATTTACATAGAAATCGGAGATATTTCGTCATAAAACTTCACACATGGTTTTGTCTATCATATTTCTTGAAGACAAACATAAAATTTTATAGCATTTATCAATATTTTATGAGTATCAACAGTTTTTTCAACACCGTATCTGTTTCTCGATACAGCCGCCCGATTACAGTGACCCGTGACCCAGATTAGCAGATCTCAGCAGTTTTTTCTGAATAAGGTTGTTTAAAAAGTTGCCAATATTCGATGTTTTATACTAATTGCAGTTGAAATTTTTCATTATATCACGTAAATAGCCTAGAACGAATGAAATACGTCGCTTTTTGATTTTCTTGTATCCATTAAAGAATTCAATGTTGACCCGTACAATATTCATATATTCCGTGACCTACAAAGTGAACCTATTCGGTAAAGCGTCTGCGCATGTGCGAAATTGTTTGCGGAAGGAAAAGCACAAACATGGCATAAACAAAAAAATATTGACGGATTCTACACGAAAACGACACAAATGAGGATTTCGTGTAAAAATTAAAAAAAAAAGTGTTATACCCACCTACTCCATTTTTCAATACGTATACGGTAAGCATAATTTAGTATCTTTTTACGGCCGAATCGTATTTTGACAGTAGAATTGCATCGTCGTTTTTTATATTATTCTTTTTTTTTTTCAGGAGAAAACGCTAGGTGATATCTCTTTTAAATTAGAGACTAAAATAATGAACTTCATGACTGTTTTTTTTTTCGAAAAAAATAAAATCAAGACAAAGTGTTGTCAATAATATGCAATACAATTTGTTTACAATTTTCCCATTATCAGGCCCGTTGCAGAGTTTGGGTTTGTTTTTATTAATTACATCACGTATTTCAGATTTTAAGTGTCATTCTTACTAAATATCATTATATAATAGTTAAGAAATAATTCATGGCAGGCATAGAGTTGTGCAAATTTACACATGGGCTGGGCCTTTATATTCGAATCTTACCCCGAGCGAAAGCGAGGGGTAAAATCTAAGAATATAAAGGCCCAGCCCATGTGTAAATTTGCACAACTCTATGCCTGCCATGAATTATTTCGATTCTAATAGGACAAATACGGTAATTTTTAACCATTCGTGAACTGTATACACACGGCATTTGGTGGCTGTTCCATTTACCTCCTTTGGAAATTTTGAATTGATTTTGAATTATTTGTATTTGAACGAGATATTTTAAAACAAAGATATGGATGTTAACATGAAAAACATATTTATTGTGTATTTTCCAACATAGATTCGATTGAACAATTCCTGCGTAAAGATATTTTAAAAAAAGTCGGAGTTCATTAGTTCATCATTTCGTGCGCTAACAAGATGGCGGAGCGGAGTTGTCAAACATAATATCGAACACTTGAACAGTTGTTAATAATCGACAATTTTTGTTAGATATGAAATAAAAAAAATAAATGCCAATGGAAAAAAAAGCTTGTATTGTTGACATAAACAAAATTTCCGGAATAAATACTTAAGACAACCATCTATCGACTTTGACTTTTGTAATATATCGTCATCCTGTGACGTTGTTTACAAGGGACGCTGATTGACACAAGCTGGTTACTGATTTATTTTACGATTTTGTGAGCATTTTACCTGTTTGAGTAGCAAAATTCAAAATGCCATCAAATTGGAAAATATCAGTAACTTAATTACATCACCGTCCAATTATCAATGTATACGTAGGAGAACAAGGTTAGTGGCATAGTGCATTTTGTTATTCATGGCCGACACATATCAATGCCAATGGAATGTATGTGTGCGTACTGGGGATCCCCAAATGTAAATTTTCAAAACAAATGATAAAAAAATACTTAGTTACAGAATATTTATTTATAACTGAGGGGAAATTTTTATTTTAAGGACTTTAAAAATACACTATATGCCGGTGTTTTGTTTGTTTACACTCGGTCGTCACGGTAATTTCACAGCGGGAGTCACATCGGAACAGCCAGATTTGTTGTGTACTGCACTTGCGCTAAACATAGAGTTGTTGAGTATTATCGTGTGTGCCGTATTAGAGACGTCATATTAGAATAACTGATTACCCCCAGATCCAATTTCAAATATATATTTCTTAAATTATATTAATTATAACGAATTTACATGAAAAGCATGCTTCCTGGTTATTTATAGCAGATATCAGTGTCCGGCAATCTTCGGAAAATCAACCGACTTATAATTAGGTGTGTTAATGGCGATTTTACCAACAGACTTTTGAATTCTTTTCACTAATTACGACATTATAGCATATTTTTTAAACCTGGCTTCTTGTTCAGAACATTTTATTAGTATAAAACATAGAATATTGGCAACTTTTAATATAAAAAAAAAAAAATCAATTTGAGCGACTGTATGCCTTTAAAACATACTTGGATAATGTCGTCGGCTTTATACTCCAATTAATATTGAATTATGGTTGTGGTTTATGGTGTTTAACGCCACTTTCAACAATATTTCAGTTATATCATGACAGTCAGTTTTATTGGAGGAGAAAACCGGAGAAAACCACCGACCTGTCGCAAGTCACAGACAAACTTTATCACATAATGTTGTATCAAGTACACCTCGCCATGAACGGAGCTCGACCTCACAACTTTAGTGGTGATAGGCACTGATTGCACAGGTAGTTGCAAACCCAACACACTACTATCACGACCACGACGGCCCCTGATCTTGAATTAATACAAGATATACATTTTGACGATAAATATAGAATCTAGTTCCATCACTACTCTTTTAAAGGTCAGTACTTGACCCTGTCTTATCAGCTCCTTGAAATACCAGGAAATGATGATTTATTCTTTGACCACCATAAGTTTTTCATAAATACATAAACCCAACTCCATTGTACTTTATGATAATATATATACATGTGAAATCAACGTAAGAAATAAATGATATTTTTCGACATTATAAACATGTTTCCAACGATTAAAATCATGTTATGGGGGTTATGGTGCTTAACGCCACTTTCAACAATATTTCAGTTATTGCGTGGCGGTTAAAATAACATCATTGATAATAATTATAATAATAAAAACGTAGATTTCTAATTCAGTCCACACGACGCGTTTCTGAATTGGAAAGCAAACTATTTTATAAGTCTTTGGCGTAAGAAAACCAAATGGCCTAACAGGGAATTCTGGGTAATATGTTTCCAATCTTTCTACAGTAAGACTCCATGATAAACTGACCTTACAGACTGCTGTAAATTGTTGAATGGTAAATTATCTGGACTCATAAATTCATGACGTTTATCGAGAGATCATATAACTGTCCAATAGAATACAACTGACGAACGTGCAATCAGAACATAACAAATGAACCATAGCCAACAGAACATAACAACTGAACACAGACAACAGAACATAACAAATGAACCACAGCCAACAGAACATAACAACTGAACACAAACAACAGAACATAACAAATGAACCATAGCAAACAGAACATAACAAATGAACATAACAACTGAACCATAGCCAACAGAACATAACAACTGAACACAGACAACAGAACATAACAACTGAACACAGACAACAGAACATAACAACCGGAACATATAATTTGAAACAAAACATCAACAACGGAATATTGGGATCAGAACTCGGATGTCAGAATACAGTAATATGAACATAAAATACTGAAGAATAAAAACATGGACGAGCGATTAAACAAAACAACTGAATATGTCATACATTGCGTCGGCTGAGTTTTTCTAGTTTTTAGTCGAAATATGTTCTATAACAACATGACTATTAATGTGTGATTTCTAGAAAAGGAAGAATAAAAAGTGTCTGCTAAGAATTTCGTTTTCATTGCAAAACAAAGAACAAATAAATGTACTTGTAAAAACATTATTAATCAACTTTTCTTGTTTTCAAGTCTCTCTTCAAGACTTCATTTTGAAAGAACAAAGGTTATATTAAATAAAAAAAAACATCATATAAAACATTAAAAGTAAGTCATCCTCCTGCACTGTACTGTCCACTTTCCGTTCTTATTCTGAATTATTTGTTTTTATAAGTACATTTTGTTGATTTTCGATTATTAAAGCAATATATTCGACTCTGAGCGTACCTGGTGAAGGTTATTCTGAGCGTACCTGGTGAAGGTTATTCCAGAAACGCGTCGTGTGCATTAAATCTGATATCTACGTGTTTATTGTATTAAATCTGATATCTACGTGTTTATTGTATTAAATCTGATATCTACGTGTTTATTGTATTAAATCTGATATCTACGTGTTTATTGTATTAAATCTGATATCTACGTGTTTATTGTATTAAATCTGATATCTACGTGTTTATTGTATTAATTCTGATATCTACGTGTTTATTGTATTAAATCTGATATCTACGTGTTTATTGTATTAAATCTGATATCTACGTGTTTATTGTATTAATTAACATGTAGGTTGTCAATCTACATGTTTTCGGAGACTCTTGCAGTGATTGCGACCAGACAACTGTGTTTTTATTACGTGTTGTCTTAAAACAGATCAGATAGACAATTGATTAATTTGGTATCTAATTTCTGTTAATACAACATTAGTTATCGGTTTTTAAATACAAAGGATATGTTGGCTGAATGAAAACCACAAGTCTTGGTTCATATATGGTCATGATCTGTTTATGTATTTAATATTATTGATCTAAAAAGGTGAAAACAAGGACAGTATAAACAATCGGAAGGGCTTTAACTCCAGTTATAATAAGTATATCTGTAACACTAGACTTACTTACCAGTCTTATTGGATATAATATTTTATAGTTTATAATCGGTAGTAATTATATTACAAGTCTCTATAGCGGTATATCTGGGCATTATCTATGTGGTTGAGTGGTAAAGGTTTATGTTTTATTGGTGGAGGAAACCGGAATACCCGAAGAAAACCACCGACATGTCACAAGTCACTGACAAACTTTTATCACATAATGTTGTATCAAGTACACCTCGGGGTTCGAACTCACAACTTCAGTGGTGGTAGGCACTAATTGCACAGGTAGTTGTAAATCAAACTACTATACGATCACGACCACGATGGCCCCTTTGAGTGGTTAAGGCGTTTACTTCTTACCATAAAGCTAACACCACTGACAAGGGTGCTCGTCTTGATTTGCGAAGTGTTCCGATTTCCAGACATATACCCATTGACACGGGATTCACCAGTCAAATCGTTGTATCTGTCCGGGTTTTTCTCTCCCATTCAGAAAAGTGTGAAGACACCAAAGACGCAATCAGAAGCCGTAATTCGACGATGGACAACACATACAATGGTCAAAAGAAAAAGAAAACGAAAAGCAGTGACCGACAAAAAAAAATACAGAAAATTCAAGATTAAGCAACACGAATCCAACTGAAAACTGGGTTGTGAACTCAGCTGCTCTGGAAGAGTAATAAGTACCTGCTTCACTAGTTGCACCCGTCGTGTTATTCTTGTAAAACTCCAGTTATATGTCATGAAAGAAAAGAAAACAGGATGGAATTGTGATTACGACAAACGGAACATACCCGTGGTCATCTGTGATAAATATTCCGTGACGTTTAACCAACTCATGAGGATGACTGTAAAAAGTGATGACTTCAGCTTAACTACTAGGGAGTGTCATAGTTAGTAACACCATTATAGCACGGACATCCTGATAGGAACAACCATAAAGTGATGTTGTCATGATAAAACTTAAAATAATTGGTGAGAGTGACAATAAACCTCAATAACCTAACTTAAGCCATTTACAAGAAAAAGCAGCTGCACTATATAATCATAATATTAATAAAAATAAATTATGATTTGCATGCGTGTTAAATTTCATTGATTGAATGATTGATTGATTGGTTGGTGCCAACTATAGCAGTACTTCAGCAATATCGTGGCGTTAACACGTTTTTAAATTAAATCCTCAACCACAAGACTCTTACGGATAGGGATTAATATAAGTTACGGATAGGGATTAATATAAGTTACGGATAGGGATTAATATAAGTTCTTGTAACTTGTTTCCCAATCCTATTAATTACTTCTTATTATGTAATGTATATAGCTGAACATTGTAATGTTATATTGAATTAATTAATAAAATATGTTTAAACTACAAGACCCTTAGAGGGGGAGTTGTGGTGTTTAACAATATTTCAGTTATTTCGTAGCGGTCAGTTTTACTGGTGGAGGAAACCGGAGTACCCGAAGAAAACCACCGACCCGCCACAAGTCACTGACAAACTTTATCACATAATGTTGTATCGAGTACACCTCGTCATGAGCGAGATTCAAACTCACAACTTTCGTGATGATAGGCACTGAGTGCACAGGTAGTTGCGAATCCAACTACCATACAATCACGACTACGGCGGCCCCTAAAGACCTTTAGATGTAAAACATATTTGTGCATAAATATCGTGTTATATATACAAATATTAAAAATATAAAATAAACGTATGTTAATTATTTACATTTTAGTATATCAATTAATATCTTTTTAAAAATTATAAAATTGTTATACTCTAGGAAACAGTGTAACGTACTACATTGTATACTGAATAGTTTTTTTTATCATTTAATGCCAGTCATATGGGCAGTGTCGGATTTAGGACAAATGAGGCCCTGTACTGGTTATAAGGCCCCTTACTCTTGGCCCTGAAGGAGGTAGATCCGGTAGTCCTACACAGGCAGTCAGGCATACATGCTCAGGAAATTTATAATTTAAAATTGCACCACATAAGCAAAAATCCATCGTAAAATTATTTTTTTTGACAGGAAGATGCCCCCCACCCTGGCCAACGGGGCCCTGTGATTAAGCACACCTAAGCACAATGGTAATTCTGGCACAGGTCATATGGGATGGCGGCCATTTTTACTCATATGTAGAAAACACTTGCATGACCAAATCATTTCATTAAGAGGGACCAATAAAATATACATAACCCCGCCACTTTTCATTGAAGTACATGTATCAAGCTAGGAAAGTGAGAGATCGTGTATGTGTTAAGAGTAAAGTTAGAGGTCGTGTAATAATGTATGTGCCCCGGAATATTTATCAAATCTTATTGTTTCTGAATTGTACAAATCAAGTTTTTCTTTTAGTGGGCCAAAAGTATGGAACTCACTACCAAATGAAATTAAAACCTCGAAAACTGTATTTAAATTCAAAAACTCTTACAAATTATTTAATTTTTGATAAACTGATTTTTTTTTGTTTTTTATTTTTTTTTTATTTTTAAATATTTGCGTATTATTTAAAATATGTGAATATGTTCCCCTATATACTTTGCTGATATCTATGTCCATGTACTTATGTATTGTTTTCAGAGAGTCTTATTGAAAATTGGTATAATCCAAATAAGTTACTCTCTTTAAATAAAGATTTTTTATTTATTTATTTATTTATTTATTTATTTATTTAATAATTTGATAATTTCAAAAGTTAAATAAATTACTGAAAACATACAACATGCTAAAAAAGAAAATAAATCGAAATAAAAGTTAAATAGGAAAAAATAACAAAATTAAATTAAACAGAAACAGAAATTAGACAGAAATAATTATAAGGAAGTTCGAACCATCATTTAAACAATGATTTAAATACATTTTGTATGTATCATATTGAAAATCACACATTGATAGTACTCACAGTTTATGATGATTTCTTCTGATGTGAATGTCTGTCTACGTCTTCACATTTACTTTTTACTGCTAACATAATCCAATACAATAACTATATTAATACATATGTGTGATTTAAATTTAAATATAGTGTGTCCTTAATTTTAACCTTATCGGTGTTCACCTTTAAAATTTTGTCTTTTCTAGCAATCTTTTGAATTGTGTGCCATTTCGGTCAATGACTGGGCAATGTGTGGAGTACATATGGAAGACTGCCAATATGAATGGCCTTTGTTGAGGTGTGCAGGGATCTTAATACGTGATAAATCTTTGTGTTTTAAATTTTATCACCTTCAAAAGTTCAATTTTTAACACTTTATCAAGGATTTTAATAAAAAATGCAATGAACTATTGACGACATAGTTCTTGACTCTTGTTCTAAAAATAAATCATGATTTGAAGATTGAAATATACTGAAAACCCTAACCCTGATTTGAAGATGATTTCATTTTATCATATGAATTATTTACATGAATTTAATTTGATTAATTTATTATTCAGTTGGTTGGTTTATTGTGTTTAATGCCACTTTCAACAATATTACAGTTATATCGTGGCGGTCAGTTTTATTGGTGGAGAAAACCACCCACTTGTCGCAAGTCACTGTCAAACTTTATTATATAATGTTGTATCGAGTAATTTATGAATAAAAATGATTTGTAATTTATTAGTTTAAACAAGGACGTATATATACGTCCTTGGTTTAAAATAGAATAGTGTCGATGTAAATAGATTAACGGCTGGTATTGAGGTCAAGAAAAAACATTATGGCTAGTATCGAAGCGAGGTCGGTAGGACGAGCTGCGATACTTGTAATACGTATGCAGGGCCGCCAAGAGAATTTTTGGGCCCCAGGGCAAAAGGAAACTTGCCTCCCCCCTCCTCCAATTCACCAAATAATGATACTCAAACTAAGTCCACCACGTGTGTCATAAGCAAGGAATCAGTACAACAAAAATGAATTGATGAATTGTGATTTAGAAAACAGCGTTCTACATGTTTATTTGGGCCCCCTAAACTCATGGGCCCCGGGGCGCCGCCCCGGCTGACCCCCCCTCTCGGTGGGCCTGTACGTAAGTATAGACTTTCAAAACTGCAACTTTATTGTTTTTATCGGTAACATCATAATGTGTTTTACTGTTGGTTTCATCGCCGACAAATCTTGATTGATTGATTGATTGATTTTTTGGTGTTTAACGTCACTTTCAGCAATATTTCAGCTATGTCATGGCGACCAGATTTAGTGGTGGAAGAAGCCGGAGTACCCGGAGAGAACCACCGACCATGGGCAAGCAAACTGGTAAACTTTATCACTTTATCACAAAACCGGGCGCGGACCCACGCCGCATTGGTGATAGGCTTGTATGAGTTGTTAAATAATCCAACTACCTAACTCATTGAGCCACCCAGGCCCCTGACAAATCTTGAACAGTGTGTTCAATTAACTAAAAATGATCTGCTAATGTGTTCTGATCATTGAAAAATAAAGAAGCATACACTGGTCAAATGTATCACCTGTTTGTCCTACCATACACCTGTCAAATGTATCACATGTTTGTCCTACGCTTTGTACCTTTGAACATACATGTATGTTGCAGTAAATTACACTGGTGGATTTGTAGGACCAAAACGTCGGACACAATAACAGACCATTAACATTTAAATCAACACAATGTTCAAGACTTTTCAGTTATATGTATGGATTGAATTTACGGTAATGAATTCTACAGGAATGTGAAGAAATACTTCTTGATAAAAGAATTAAAAACTATAGCCCCATATGGACTAAATCGTCATTTAGACCTTCAATAATTAACACCTTTAGACCTTCAATAATTAACACCTTTGTTACACATTCAGCTACCTCTTTATTTTTAATACATTGACTTTATAATGTAGTATTACGCCTTTTTATTAACCAGTAGGTTATATTATGAATACTACAGACTGGTTTGTATTATACAGCAAGAACATTATTTTGCTCCAAAATGCTTTGCCGGTCCATTATGGCTTTTAATGCCATAATGGACCAGTAAAAGCCATAATGGACCGGTCCATTATGGCTTTCTTCAAAAAGAATAAAGATTACCTACAAATTTCAAAAATTTCATAAAATTTCAAAATTCTAAAATCAATAAAAATAAATATTTTGCTAAGTTCAAAATTTGTAAAAATTTCAATATTTCAAAAATTTTAAAAAATTTAAAAAATCATAATATTTTCAAAACGTTTCAAAAATTTCCGTTTTCATAAAATTTCAAAATTTTAATATTTTATGCAATAATATTAAAAAATGATAAAACAATTATAGCCAACCATTTCGGTCAATTCTATGGCCTTCTTCAAAAAGAATGAAGATTACCTAAAATTGAAATTGGCTGGTTAATAAAAGTATTAAGAAATGGGTGTTTTCATAATGGACCGGTTATATGTCCTCAGTTAAGTCATAATGGCCCTCGGAAGGTTGTATTGGCCCTCGGCGTTGCCTCGGGCCAATACAACCTTCTTTTGCCTCGGGCCAATACAACCTTCCTTGGGCCATTATGACTAACCTTGGACATATAACCGGTCCATTATGAAAACACCCATTTATTAATACTATAGTATTATTCACGCCAGTATATATAGTGTAACGTAATTAGACGTTAGAGAATAGGGGCAGGTCGGTGGTTTTCTGCGGGTCCTCCGGTTTCCTCCACCAATAAAACTGACCGCCACGATATAACTGAAATATTGTTGAAAGTGGCGCTAAATACCATAAAACCAACCACCTACATACGTTATTGAATACCAAAGAGGCAATTAAAAATGGACAATCCAGAGAAACTGGCAACATAGGGTACAGAAGACGAAGAAAAAAATTAAACAAAAACACAACACAATGTGTTGGACACCACTATGCGTAAACAAAAACAAATAACGTAAATAAGACATGGAGGTAATAAGACATGGAGGTAAATAAGATATGGAGGTAAATAAGAACTGGAGGTAAATAAGATATGGAGGTAAATAAGAACTGGAGGTAAATAAGACATGGAGGTAAATAAGACATGGAGGTAATAAGACATGGAGGTAAATAAGATATGGAGGTAAATAAGACATGGAGGTAATAAGACATGGAGGTAAATAAGACATGGAGGTAATAAGACATGGAGGTAAATAAGACATGGAGGTAATAAGACATGGAGGTAAATAAGACATGGAGGTAAATAAGACATGGGGGTAAATAAGACATGGAGGTAAATAAGACAAGGGGGTAAATAAGACATGGGGGTAAATAAGACATGGAGGTAAATAAGAACTGGAGGTAAATAAGAACTGGAGGTAAATAAGAACTGGAGGTAAATAAGACATGGAGGTAAATAAGAACTGGAGGTAAATAAGAACTGGAGGTAAATAAGACATGGAGGTAAATAAAGACATGGGGGTAAATAAGACATGGGGGTAAATAAGACATGGAGGTAAATAAGAACTGGAGGTAAAGACGAACCAAACATCATTTTTATGCGGAAATCGTAACGGACACAGAACTCAGAACGTAAAGAGACTGAACTCAGGTGCTCGCAAGGGTATTATAAGACTAATGTTGTGCTACGAAAAGAAAGTTTAAAAAGTGATGCTCAACAATTGTTCTAATAGTGTTTCTTTTCCAGTGGCAGTCAAAGGTCGTTGACTGGAGTGACCAATCTCTTCTCCCATATAGTCTTTATATATTATTGAACTTGTTCTGGTCCTGAATATAGCCGAAATACCACTCACTGGACATCAATCAATCAATCAATCAATCAATCAATCAATCAATCAATCAATCAATCAATCAATCAATCAATCAATCAATCAATCAATCAATCAATCAATCAATCAATCAATCAATCAATCAATCAATCAATCAATCAATCAATCAATCAATCAATCAATCAATCAATCAATCAATCAATCAATCAATCAATCAATCAATCAATCAATCAATCAATCAATCAATCAATCAATCAATCAATCAATCAATCAAGCAAGCAAGCAAGCAAGCAAGCAAGCAAGCAAGCAAGCAAGCAAGCAAGCAATCAATCAATCCTCAATGGGATTTTCAGCCATTTATAAAACAATTTGTTTGGTATAGTGGTGTCCAACATATATTGTGTTGTGATTTTGTTTTTCTTGGTCTTGCGTAGTTTCTCTGGATTGTCCTTTTTTGATTGTCCCTTCGATGTTCTCTAACGTTTATTTACACTAGTTATAGTGCAGTACAAACAGATGTAAAATATTAATTGTGCAAATATGTTGTGTTATTTCAAATATGAATTCTTAAATACTATTTAAATGACAGGTTGTATTGTTCTACGAGTACAGAAAGGTCGATTTAAAGTTTAAAAGTACTATGTAACGTTACAAACAATCAACACGTCTTTGTTATATGGTATAAAACATTGGTCTAGTAACAACAATGAAAAGTAACATACTGAAAGTCAATCGAACGTTTTGTTTTTATACCACTTGACATATGATACTACATAAAGAATATAAACTTGACCCCCCTTCAAATAAATGCAATGGCTAGACAAGATTGATTTGATTTATTGTGTTTAACGCCGCTTTCAGCAATATTTCAGCTATATCATGGCGACCAGTTTTAGTGGTGGAAGAAGCCGGAGTACCCGGAGTGAACCACCAACCATGGGCAAGCAACTGGTCAACTTTTTCACTTTCGGCTGCGAGTCGAGTGCACCCTTTTTTGTAATTTACGAAGCCGGACTAGACAAGAAATACATATAAACGTCTCAGTTATTACGTGATAGATTATTCCTAGAACAAATCGAACAACATTTGAGGCAAAAGATATTTGAGTGAATTGACAGGACAAAAGAGCGAGAAAAAACCGGACATACATATGCGCATGTACACTGTAAGAGCTACAACTTGTAACCCATTTGAGCGGGAAAAAACCTATTCCGTTAGCCAGACAATTAAGTCTGTTTCCCCCTGTAGGCTTTTGAGCAGGGTATTGTCTTGTCTTAGTTATAAAAATTGAGCATTATTTTAAAAGTTTAAAACAAATTATATAAATGTAGATAAAGTGATAGTCTCATAATTCCGTTCTTGCTCAAGATTTAATCCAAAGAGTACGAGTGTACAAGTGTTCACGATAAATCTAATGCAGATTTTACGGTCAATTGAAATTTTGTTGCTCAAATGTCCACTAATGTGGTCGCTCAAATGTGCAGTGTCAATTATTTTTTCGCCCAAATATCCATATCGCCCACATTGAAATTAACTTTGATAATTCTGTGTTACTTAGTATAATCTATTATAAAAAGGTGTCAACTCAGGGGGTCGAACCTATTTGGTTGGAGAAGGGGTTGGAGACCAAAAAGATGGCGGAAAAAAACGTCAAGTTTCCACACCGGTAAGTGCATTCTCTGCTATTGTCGGTGTTTCATTGAAATGTGTGCTTTAATACCATATCATTTCGGCAACTTGATTATCAGTTATGACAATGTCACGGCTGGTAATCGGCACAAGCAGAACAGTCGGTTCTGCAAAGAAATTCGTGAGGATAACTTCCGGTTTTGGTGGAGGAGAGTTCACGAAGACGCTTCGCAAGGTATGTACATGTCAAAAATTGAAATTTGCTTTTTTACTGCTCGAATATTGGAAAATCAGAGAATGCTATGCTGTGGCGAATGCTTTCACGATTAGAAACATGTATAGTTTATTGTTGTATATGAACTGTAACTCTCGCAAAATCAATCGTCCCACGAAAAACATGACGAAAATTGTGACACTCTTACATTTCTAAGTTGTTCTTGACAAAGATGCAAGTTAAATTTTCAATATTTTTTCATCGTGGGAGTCTAAATGTAATCGGGGATAAATTCCGATTCGTCAGAAGTAAATTGAATTCTAGATAAATCTACAAACTGTCAATTTTCTCGTTTTCCTGCTTGAGGAGATCGGTTCTGATAGAGCACATTGCATGAGGAGATTTGCTAGTTTTGTTAATTGTTTTCTGCAAAATTGATAAATTGACACTTTTAAACATAAAACTGATAAATACTCTGTCCACTTTCAGGAGATGCCAGGATTCAAGGGAAAGAGGAAATGGGGACTGATATTGACTCTTTACAAAAAAACATTTCGATATAGATTGCCTGTATCACCGCCAAGGAAACGAACAAAAACAAGTAGCAGTACACCAAATTTAAAATCTCCATCAACCAGGACACCAAGTTTATTAAAAAAATATCTTTCAATTTCAAAATATTTATATCCTTTCAAACGAGTTTCCACACCTATTCGGCGCAACCTTTTTACTAAAGATGACGGAAACTTCACCGCAGATCTACAAAATGTTTCCTTTATGAGTCTTGATGAAAGTATAGGCAAGATAGAAGTTGACCCGAAGGAAGAAGCTTCAGTAGTTGAAGTTTTTCAAGATGTTCTTGACAAACTTTCTGATGTTGGGAAAAAGGACAAGCTATTGAAATTCTTTAAATTAGTACAAGATGGAAAATTCCCTTTGAATAACATTGCATTTGAGTTGTTTTTGGACATTGTAGAATGGTTTGACAAAGATGAATCACGTCAAATGAGATATTCGCCATCAACTCTCCAATTTTGTTGGTTAGGGAGAAAGTTATTTGGTGGTCGCTTCATTCGGTTTATGTCTGGCCCAAAATATGAAAGTGACATTTTAACAGGATCTTCAACGCCGAATAGGTGTGGAAACCCGTTTGAAAGGAAATGAATATTTTGAAATTGAAAGAGATTTTTTTAATAAACTTGGTGTCCTGATTGATGGGGATTTTAAATTTGGTGTACTGCTACTTGTTTTTGTTCGTTTCCTTGGCGGTGATACAGGCAATCTCCTGAAAGTGGACAGAGTATTTATCAGTTTTATGTTTAAAAGTGTCAATTTATCAATTTTGCAGAAAACAATTAACAAAACTAGCAACTCTCCTCATGCATTCGCAATGTGCTCTATCAGAACCGATCTCCTCAAGCAGGAAAACGAGAAAATTGACAGTTTGTAGATTTATCTAGAATTCAATTTACTTCTGACGAATCGGAATTTATCCCCGATTACATTTAGACTCCCACGATGAAAAAATATTGAAAATTTAACTTGCATCTTTGTCAAGAACAACTTAGAAATGTAAGAGTGTCACAATTTTCGTCATGTTTTTCGTGGGACGATTGATTTTCCGAGAGTTACACTTCATATATAACAATAAACTATACATGTTTCTAATCGTGAAAGCATTCGCCACAGCATAGCATTCTCTGATTTTCCAATATTCGAGCAGTAAAAAAGCAAATTTCAATTTTTGACATGTACATACCTTGCGAAGCGTCTTCGTGAACTCTCCTCCACCAAAACCGGAAGTTATCCTCACGAATTTCTTTGCAGAACCGACTGTTCTTGCTTGTGCCGATTACCAGCCGTGAATGTGTGTTTGTTTTAAAAATTGTAAAAATAAACATTCTAGTGTCTTCACAAGGATAAACACCAAAAAATGGTTAAAGTTCAAATGCGACTTAGACCTTTGACATTTGAACTTGGAAATCAGTAGGCTTTCAGATGTATGTTTAAGCGTGGACCAGGTTTGGTCAAAACGGAATAAAAGATGTGGCCTCTAGTGTTCACAAAAATGTTACAGAAAGACTGACAGAATGAAGGACAGACGGACAGTAGCATTACTATAGATTGATTAATTTTTTGGTGTTTTAACGCCACTTTCAACAAATATTTCAGCTATATCATGGTGACCAGTTTTAGTGGTGGAGGAAGCCAGAGTACCTTTATACATGGCATTGAATTTTTTTTTTCTGTTTTGACTTGGTAAGAGAAAAAAAAATTAGTTTGATTGCAATGGAAAAAAAATAAAAATGTGTCCAACTGTTTGAAAAAAAAAATTCAGATCAGTACAAAAAACCCTTCAAGTTAAATGGTTGTTCCCTTAGTTTGTGTCCTTTGAGAATGTAGTCTTGTAGTATTGGTGTTCTAGATCGTGTCACATGGAGTGTACTGCATTTATCTGGATAGAAATCCATTCCCCATTTTTGTTCCCAGTCTACCAGTTTGTTGAGGTCATCTTGGAGTATAATGGTATCTTCGTTCGATCGAATTTTCCTGTAGAGAATAAAGTCATCCGCAAAGAGTTGTATGCGTGACTGTACACAGTTCGGGAAATCGTTTATAAAAATCAGGAACAACAAAGGTTCTAGTACTGTTTCTTGAGGTACTCCACTAACGACTGGTACTGTATCAGATGTTGCCCCTTCCACTATTACCTGTTGTGTTCGGTTACTCAGAAATGCCTTGATCCATCCTTGTGTGGAATCTCGGATACCTTAGTGATCAAGTTTCTTCAGGAGTCTATCATGTGGTACTCATAACTTAACTAGCACATGGCCTCATTTGTCCTAAATCCGACACTGTATTTAGCAGCATCCTCAACCACACAGTTTTCAGCTATATCATGCATGCCAGACCTAATGGGAGAGGAACTCTCTGACAATAATATAGAACTGACCAGTGAAACTCCAAGCCGTGAGAAAAAGAACTACACCTCTTTACCCCCCCCCCCCCCCCCCCCCCCAACAACAAACTAATAGTCTGTACTCTGTACTCACTGAAAAACCATTAGACTGATATAGATATACAAAATAGAATAAATACAGGAATGGAGACAATCCTAGTTATAGCACATATGTACACAATTGTAAGTTCACAATTACCCATCTGAAGCTTTTCAATTATATTTACTGAAACTGGTCAAATAAAGGCAAATCAAATAATATTCATGTCAGATGATATATGTAATATATACAACTGTAACATGTTTATTATAAAGAAATCTCTTATATAGGGGCTGTCGTGGTCGTGATCGTATGGTAGTTGAATTTACAACTACCTTAGTAATCAGTGCCTATCACCACTAAAGTTGTGAGTTTGAATCCCGCTCAGGCAAGGTGTACTCTGTACAACATTATGTGATAAAGTTTGTCAGTGACTTGCGATAAGTCAGTGGTTTTCTCCGGTTTCCTCCACCAATAAAACTGACAGCTACGATATAACTGAAATATTGTTGAAAGTGGCGCTAAACACCAACCAAGCCTAAAAAGAAAGGATGCATATAAAAAATGTCTAGGATTGAGTAAACAGAGATTTGAGTAGAGAAAAACACTGCCTACAAACAGAATCACTAGGATTGAGTAAACAGAGATTTGAGTAGAGAAAAACACTGCCTACAAACAGAATCACTAGGATTGAGTAAACAGAGATTTGAGTAGAGAAAAACACTGCCTACAAACAGAATCACTAGGATTGAGTAAACAGAGATTTGAGTAGAGAAAAACACTGCCTACAAACAGAATCACTAGGATTGAGTAAACAGAGATTTGAGTAGAGAAAAACACTGCCTACAAACAGAATCACTAGGATTGAGTAAACAGAGATTTGAGTAGAGAAAAACACTGCCTACAAACAGAATCACTAGGATTGAGTAAACAGAGATTTGAGTAGAGAAAAACACTGCCTACAAACAGAATCACTAGGATTGAGTAAACAGAGATTTGAGTAGAGAAAAACACTGTCTACAAACAGAATCACTAGGATTGAGTAAACAGAGATTTGAGTAGAGAAAAACACTGCCTACAAACAGAATCACTAGGATTGAGTAAACAGAGATTTGAGTAGAGAAAAACACTGCCTACAAACAGAATCACTAGGATTGAGTAAACAGAGATTTGAGTAGAGAAAAACACTGCCTACAAACAGAATCACTAGGATTGAGTAAACAGAGATTTGAGTAGAGAAAAACACTGCCTACAAACAGAATCACTAGGATTGAGTAAACAGAGATTTGAGTAGAGAAAAACACTGCCTACAAACAGAATCACTAGGATTGAGTAAACAGAGATTTGAGTAGAGAAAAACACTGCCTACAAACAGAATCACTAGGATTGAGTAAACAGAGATTTGAGTAGAGAAAAACACTGCCTACAAACAGAATCACTAGGATTGAGTAAACAGAGATTTGAGTAGAGAAAAACACTGCCTACAAACAGAATCACTAGGATTGAGTAAACAGAGATTTGAGTAGAGAAAAACACTGCCTACAAACAGAATCACTAGGATTGAGTAAACAGAGATTTGAGTAGAGAAAAACACTGCCTACAAACAGAATCACTAGGATTGAGTAAACAGAGATTTGAGTAGAGGAAAACACTGCCTACAAACAGAATCACTAGGATTGAGTAAACAGAGATTTGAGTAGAGAAAAACACTGCCTACAAACAGAATCACTAGGATTGAGTAAACAGAGATTTGAGTAGAGAAAAACACTGCCTACAAACAGAATCACTAGGATTGAGTAAACAGAGATTTGAGTAGAGGAAAACACTGCCTACAAACAGAATCACTAGGATTGAGTAAACAGAGATTTGAGTAGAGAAAAACACTGCCTACAAACAGAATCACTAGGATTGAGTAAACAGAGATTTGAGTAGAGGAAAACACTGCCTACAAACAGAATCACTAGGATTGAGTAAACAGAGATTTGAGTAGAGAAAAACACTGCCTACAAACAGAATCACTAGGATTGAGTAAACAGAGATTTGAGTAGAGAAAAACACTGCCTACAAACAGAATCACTAGGATTGAGTAAACAGAGATTTGAGTAGAGAAAAACACTGCCTACAAACAGAATCACTAGGATTGAGTAAACAGAGATTTGAGTAGAGAAAAACACTGCCTACAAACAGAATCACTAGGATTGAGTAAACAGAGATTTGAGTAGAGAAAAACACTGCCTACAAACAGAATCACTAGGATTGAGTAAACAGAGATTTGAGTAGAGAAAAACACTGCCTACAAACAGAATCACTAGGATTGAGTAAACAGAGATTTAAGGAGAGAAAAACACTGCCTACAAACGGAATCACTAGGATTGAGTAAACAGAGATTTGAGTAGAGAAAAACACTGCCTACAAACAGAATCACTAGGATTGAGTAAACAGAGATTTGAGTAGAGAAAAACACTGCCTACAAACAGAATCACTAGGATTGAGTAAACAGAGATTTGAGTAGAGAAAAACACTGCCTACAAACAGAATCACTAGGATTGAGTAAACAGAGATTTGAGTAGAGAAAAACACTGCCTACAAACAGAATCACTAGGATTGAGTAAACAGAGATTTGAGTAGAGAAAAACACTGCCTACAAACAGAATCACTAGGATTGAGTAAACAGAGATTTGAGTAGAGAAAAACACTGCCTACAAACAGAATCAATAGGATTGAGTAAACAGAGATTTGAGTAGAGAAAAACACTGCCTACAAACGGAATCACTAGGATTGAGTAAACAGAGATTTGAGTAGAGAAAAACACTGCCTACAAACAGAATCACTAGGATTGAGTAAACAGAGATTTGAGTAGAGAAAAACACTGCCTACAAACAGAATCACTAGGATTGAGTAAACAGAGATTTGAGTAGAGAAAAACACTGCCTACAAACAGAATCACTAGGATTGAGTAAACAGAGATTTGAGTAGAGAAAAACACTGCCTACAAACGGAATCACTAGGATTGAGTAAACAGAGATTTGAGTAGAGAAAAACACTGCCTACAAATAGAATCACTAGGATTGAGTAAACAGAGATTTGAGTAGAGAAAAACACTGCCTACAAACAGAATCACTAGGATTGAGTAAACAGAGATTTGAGTAGAGAAAAACACTGCCTACAAACAGAATCACTAGGATTGAGTAAACAGAGATTTGAGTAGAGAAAAACACTGCTTACAAACAGAATCACTAGGATTGAGTAAACAGAGATTTGAGTAGAGAAAAACACTGCCTACAAACAGAATCACTAGGATTGAGTAAACAGAGATTTGAGTAGAGAAAAACACTGCCTACAAACAGAATCACTAGGATTGAGTAAACAGAGATTTGAGTAGAGAAAAACACTGCCTACAAACAGAATCACTAGGATTGAGTAAACAGAGATTTGAGTAGAGAAAAACACTGCCTACAAACAGAATCACTAGGATTGAGTAAACAGAGATTTGAGTAGAGAAAAACACTGCCTACAAACAGAATCACTAGGATTGAGTAAACAGAGATTTGAGTAGAGAAAAACACTGCCTACAAACAGAATCACTAGGATTGAGTAAACAGAGATTTGAGTAGAGTAAAACACTGCCTACAAACAGAATCACTAGGATTGAGTAAACAGAGATTTGAGTAGAGAAAAACACTGCCTACAAACAGAATCACTAGGATTGAGTAAACAGAGATTTGAGTAGAGAAAAACACTGCCTACAAACAGAATCACTAGGATTGAGTAAACAGAGATTTGAGTAGAGAAAAACACTGCCTACAAACAGAATCACTAGGATTGAGTAAACAGAGATTTGAGTAGAGAAAAACACTGCCTACAAACAGAATCACTAGGATTGACTAAACAGAGATTTGAGTAGAGAAAAACACTGCCTACAAACAAAATCACTAGGATTGAGTAAACAGAGATTTGAGTAGAGAAAAACACTGCCTACAAACAGAATCACTAGGATTGAGTAAACAGAGATTTGAGTAGAGAAAAACACTGCCTACAAACAGAATCACTAGGATTGAGTAAACAGAGATTTGAGTAGAGAAAAACACTGCCTACAAACAGAATCACTAGGATTGACTAAACAGAGATTTAAGTAGAGAAAAACACTGCCTACAAACAGAATCACTAGGATTGAGTAAACAGAGATTTGAGTAGAGAAAAACACTGCCTACAAACAGAATCACTAGGATTGAGAAAACAGAGATTTAAGTAGAGAAAAACACTGCCTACAAACAGAATCACTAGGATTGAGTAAACAGAGATTCGAGTCGTGAAAAACACTGCCTACAAACAGAATCGGGATATATAAAACCAAGTTCAAAAGCTATAAACCAAAAATGAGAACCATTAATAATCATTTATTCAGTGAGGTCGAAAAGTTCCAAAGCTGAAAAACTGCATCGGTGGTGTAATGGTTAACGTCCTCGACTCGAGTGTGGTAGATCGTGGGTTCGAGCCCTGATCGGGTCAAACCAATGACTATAAAATCGGTATTTGTTGCTTCTCTGCTAAGAACGCAGCATTAAGGAGAAAGAGCAAAAACCGGTTGTCTCGGAATCAGGATAATGCGTCGGAGTGAGTCTAAATGTCTATTTGCAGACTGTTGTTTCAGTGAGCTAGCACTATAAAAATCCAAACTAAATGTATTGGTCTAGTACCAAGCCTCATCATCATCTCATTGAAAATTAACTTGTTCTCTTAAAAATTGTCTCTGTGTAATAGACTCATTAGTTCGTGACATTCATGCCATCTACATGTATGATATGCAGTTGTCGGAAATGTTGGCCCACTGGGCAATCGGTCTCATTTTTAGTAAAAGGATTGTATACAAAAATCAATCGATAAATAAAATAAACACATAATAAATTCACAATATAGTATATTAACAAACAGCATGTGATAACAAAAAATAATTTCTAGAAGTAACAAATTATTGCATTAAATAAATATTGCACTAAAACAATTATTGCACTTTAATAAATTTTATCACAATTAATTTTTATAACAGTCTAAAGTGTAATCATAAATCTTGGTAAAGAGGGTTTTCTATGGAGGTCACATCCGATGACATTTTCTGCAATAAAAGAAAAAAAGCATTAAATATTTACATTTTTTTTGTGTGCAAAATGCTATACAAGTAAATAATGTCTATAATATACAAATTACAAGCCAAGTCATAACTAACATCTGAAATATTGTTGAAAGTGGCATTAAACACCACAAAACCAAATTCCTACATCCATCTACACCATCCATAATTCTTAATACACTTAAAAATACTGGACGAAATGGAACCAGACATAGAGGAAATGTTGCCAGGATGGTCTTCAACATTTTAAAAATTCAACATGACTGCCAGCTGAGTCAGTTGTACTTTCAGACTGGCTGAAATTTCACATCTAATCTCATTTCTAGTCACGTTTCTCCCTTGCTCCCCCTTCCGATATGTTGCTGTGCGAAGAAACCTGGTGTCAAATGCAAATCACCCTATGTGATGATATTTACCGCTAAATGAAAATCGTGCGTAGAAGACTATGAAAGCGCTATAATTTAAAATCAAACTTCTTTGCTTGTTACGATTGGTAGAAAAAGGTCATAATTCATATTTATTATATTTTTAAATATTCATGACACAGGGTCACTTGCTTTTCATAAAATGGTATCAAGGGGCAGTCATGGTCGTGATCGTATGATAGTTGGATTTACCACTACCTATGCAATCAGTGCCTATCACTACTAATGTTGTGAGTTTCAATCCCACTCAGATGTAGTGTACTCGATACAACATTATATGATAAAGTTTGTCAGTGACTTGCGATAGGTTGATGGTTTTCTCCGGGTACTTCGGTTTCGTCCACCAATAAAACTAACAGCCACGATATAGCTGAAATATTGTTGAAAGTGGCATTAAACACCATAACCTAATAATTAACTTACATCCTCCAAACGGGTGTCCATCACGCTCATTGTAAACTAAAAGAATGAGAGAAAAAAAATATGATGTAATAATATTGTCAGAGAAGTGAAATGAATAATCAATACAATTGTAAAATAGAATTGAATTCTTGGCCATATTGAACTTAAATATTTGGTAAAGATCATGAAAGACGCCTAAATTAAACCACTTAAATATTTGGTAAAGAAATATACATTGTATCTTGAAAAACCCTTAAATTAAACCACTTAAATATTCAGTAAAGAAATGTATCATGTAAAAAGCCTAAATTAAACCACTTAAATATTTGGTAAAGATATGTATCATGTAAAACCCCTAAACTAAACCACTTTCTTGTGCAAAAGGATCTCCTAAAATGATAGAAATGTTTTTTTGATAACATGACTATTTTTGCCATGTTTTCATTGCCAATTACTTCTAACACAGTACCTGAATTAGAATTGATCATCACAGAATTATGCAAGCATAGATAAACTTAAGACATGTATTTTGAAACTTTAAACTTCTTTTAAATATACCCATAATAACTTACCTCTTTGCCATCATCTCCATCATAACTTGGATTAGAAAGTCCAAATCCTAGGCGTTCAGAAAATAACCTGAAAATAAAATATTTTGATTGTAAGATTGGCTGCTCCATTGCCAACTGAAGTGACCAAAAGGAACTGGGTGAATGTTCCTACTTGGTCAACAGCTTGGTAAACATAGGTATTATGAATGTTCTTACTTGGTCAACAGCTTGGTAAACATAGGTATTCATTAAGGTATAGAATGTTAACTGTGGCACAGTAATAAAAGAAATTCTCCAGAACTCAACTTTTCTCCTGAATTTCTCTAGAAGAATGGCTAACTCATACAGGAACCATTGTTTACACTGGAGACTGATGGGAATAAACTTAAACTTCAGAACAAGTATATAATGTATCTTAAAAGCTTCATGTCAATTGGCACCTATTAAATTATCATTGTCTACAGTGGAAATTAATGGCTTTAAATTCATTTTAAAGTTTTATCTACTTTTCCCTTAAATATTCCCATCTTAAGGGATGATCCTGGTTAGAAAATAAAATAACTGAAATCAATGGAAAAATAGCTGAAAACATCAACATCCCCTTTCAAAATGGTCATTTTTACCTGTTCTGACAGTGTCCAGCAACTTTCGGAAAAACAATTTTCAGAGGAAAATAGCTGAAATCAGTTAAATAACTGAGAAAAAAAATCCTCCCTGCATCTATTAGAGCCTATAAAATTATCCTTTATTTTATTTATTTTGTTTTCAATTCCCAAAATTAAGTGAAACCTGTGTATTTCTGGTAGTTAATCGTCATGCCATGTCTTGTCTTGCTTTGTAGTGTAGTTTTCGCCTCGTCGAACACCAGAGGTATTCATTCAGCAATGACATATATTCCATGAACTCTGAATTTACTGATTCTTAATTATTATTTTTATCAATTATTTTCTATTTATAAAATCATAATTGTATCAATGCTGGCTTCATTCTTTTCTGTTATGTAACACCAACAATTCACAAGAGAAAGATAGATACTACATGTACTAGTTATTTTACAAAATATCTCAAGTTTTTACATACTTGGCTTTGCGTTTCTTTTTAAAGAAGTATGCACCGATCACTAAGCCAATCACAGCTAATATACCAACAGTTACACCAACACCTACTCCAATGCTTGTTCCATCTGAAAATTAATATTATGATGTACATACCTTTGTATAAAAAAAAGGTTTTGATTAAGAGTGCATAGAAATAATATTGATCTTTCAACTTACCATGTCTTACTTTTTATTCACTTTGTTACATTTCGGTTTTGAAATGAATAAATGTTAAGGTGGTTTTACATTGGAACAAAATTTAAACAATGGAAAAACAATAGATGAAGGTTACATGCAAAAAACATGATATTTGTCATTAGTACGATTATTTGATCCAAAATGGCTGTGGTTAAATACGATTTTAAACATACAGTTAAACCTGTATTAAGAGGTCACCTTTGGGACAAAGAAAAAGTTGTTTTTTAAGACAGGTGACCTCTTAAAAGAGGTTCAATTCACATGAAATTTTCTATCATGGATCAAGAAAAGGGTGAACTTTTAATACAGGTGACTGTTTAATAGAGGTGACTGCTTAATAGAGGTGACTGTTTAATAGAGGTGATTGTTTAATACAGGTGACTGTTTAATAGAGGTGACTGTTTAATAGAGGTGATTGTTTAATAGAGGTGGCTGCTTAATAGAGGTGACTGCTTAATAGAGGTGACTGTTTAATAGAGGTGACTGTTTAATAGAGGTGACTATAATATGGGCGACTGCTTAATAGAGGTGACTGTTTAATAGAGGTGACTGTTTAATACAGGTGACTGCTTAATAGAGGTGACTGTTTAATACAGGTGACTGTTTAATCGAGGTGACTGTTTAATACAGGTGACTGCTTAATAGAGGTGACTGTTTAATACAGGTGACTGTTTAATAGAGGTGACTGTTTAATACAGGTGACTGCTTAATAGAGGTGACTGTATGAGCAAGTTTGACTGTATTTCAACTTCCATGGGTAATTCTAACTTATACTCACTAGATTTATTATTCTTCTGTGGTGCTGCAGAACCGAGTACTGCTAGGTACTGACATCGATCGCCATAGTTATTGGATGAACAACTGAAATAAATATTTATACAGAAACATTTACGACATAAAAAAAAATGGATGAAAAATGGAGTTTTCTGTTTATCTGTTGTTCTACCTTTTGTTATTAGTACATTGTATATTTTGAATTATCATTCAATGGTCATTTTATTATTAACCCCAGTCAGGTGATAATTATGGTAATTTTATTATTAACCCCAGTCAGGTGATTTTATTCCATACAAGTAGATCCTTACACTTCACTTCTCTGGACATCATATTTACAATATTCAATTACACCAAAATATTATATATTTTTAAGAACTAAATAAAGATATTGTAATAGACTTTTATACTACAATTAGATCTGTCTATATCAAATCATTACAAAACTCACTTGCAAGAAGCTCCATTAGTTGTACCTGCAGTGCACACACCTCCATTAAGACAGAACCCATCGGGACAAACAGCTGTAGGAAATAAACATATAATACATGACAAATACAAACAATGTACATGTACATAACTTCTAATGTAAAAAAAACCCCTTAGATATCAAATTTAGTGTCCTGGAATAACCTTCATCAGGTATGCTCCAAGTCAAAATATTTGAAAACCAAATAATTTGTAAATCATTTATTATACCTGCATACACTTAAAAATATATATATATAATGGTAGAAATCTATTCATAAAAAGAAGTCATCTCATTCATGTAAAACAAATCTAAAAAAATTAGCTTTGTTCCCACAAATTATTGTGGTATTGAACCCTGTGTATTACAAAGGCATTTTGTCTCTCAATTTTCAGAAGATATAGTATTGGTATTGATCATTATATTTAGATGGAATACAGTACTAGTTCTTCCAAAGGATTGTTCTACCATGATTAATTCTTGTATCCCAGTTACCATGGATACAGAGAAATATTTTTAGTCATAAAATATTGCATTGTTGTGATAGTTGACGGATCCTTCTCAATTGAGAACATAGTGATCCTTGTCACTGACTAAAGGTTGGTATTGTAACCCTACCCATTTCCAAACAAGATGCCCTAAGGAGCAAAAATGGGTGTTTCTGTTATTTGTGCATGGAATAATTATTTTTCATCTGATTGTGATGAGGTATTTTTAATGAATACTTTAGGAAAACCCCTTTCAGAAATATCCACAGTATCATTATGTATCCATTAGTTTCCACATAAAGGGTCCAAGGGGGGAATTTCAAATTTTCTTTTTTTTATATTTTTTTATCCAATTTTAATGCATTTGTTTGGGGGGGGGGGGGGGAATTATCATTGTAATTAGTTATTGATGGGCTATAAATTTTGTTTGCTATTTTATTTCTAAAAAAGGCCATATTTCCAAAAATTCACATACTTGGAAGAATATAGAATTTTATTTCGTGTCCAATATTGATGGGATTTTGTACTTGAGCTGGGAACTGCCAATAGTATATTGAGGGATTTTCTCTACCTTGAACGGTTTTCAATTAAACTAGACCAAAAAGGGCCAAAAAGCCTGGTACCTTCCTGATAAATTTTCATACCTTGTCCTGGTAGTCCACAAAGACTTTCATCTGTATTATCTCCACAATCATCTTTACCATCACAACGAGGTCCATTGATACATCTCCTCTGACGCTGACACCAATAAAAGCCCTTCTTACATTTGACTAAATAAAAAAAAATACAGGTAAAATAATCATATCATACATATATATATGTCAGTTATACCAAATTAATTAACCAGACTTATATTTCGAGTGTAAGAGTTATTTATGTTTATTGTCACTTTAAGCAATTTTTCACCTATATTGTGACTACTACTCTTAGTAAGGAAGAAATCCTGGACATCCATAATTCACTGATCAGTGAATCACTCTGCTTTCAGTAGGTGTATGGAAACCTTAATACTTGAACTGGGTATCTCTGTGAGAATCACACATCAGTGGTGTTCGTGGTCGTATGGTAGTTAGATTTACAACTACCTATTCAATCAGTGCCTATCACCACTAACGTTTCATGAGTTCGAATCACAATAATGATGAGGTGAACTCGATACAACATTATGTGATAAAGTTTTTCAGTAACTTGTGACAAGTTGGTGGTTTGCTCTGGATACTCCGTTTTACTCCACCAATAAAACTGACCACCACAATATAACTGAAATATTGTTGAAAGTGGTGTTAAACACCATAACCCCCTAACCCATCAGCCTCTAGGTCACTGAAGCACCTGCACTTCATTTGAAAACTAATTACTAACTACTACTACAAATGTGAAGAATATTTTTTTTCTCTAGTTTTCAAATGAAACAACTTCTCAGTGTGAGATGAAAAGGTTTGGTCATATACATATACAATGTATATTAATGATGAACATAATCAGCAGATAAACAGCCTGTAATATAACATTGCTACATATTCCTTATTTATACCAAATACAAGACTGAATCTAGAATTGTCATACACATGTACAGCTTATAGTATAGTTTCTTATAATTCTGACAACCATATCAGCGGTGTAATGGTTAACATGCTTGCCTTGAGTGTGGTAGATCTTGGGTTCGAGTTCTGTGTTATATGCAGACAATAACATTTGCTGCTTCTGCGCTAAGCACACATTAAGGAGTAAGACCAAAGACTGGTTGGCTCGGAATTGTGATAACATGTCAGAGTGGAGATAGATGTATGTCTACCTGTAGACTATTGTTGCAGAGAGATAGTACAATAAACATCAAACGAAGTGTGTTGGTCTAGTACAAAGTCAACACCATCATCATGTCATCAAAATATAACTTGTTCTCGTAATGATATAGCTGAATAACTTCTTACTCATATTTCTGGTAATACAACGGTTTATACAATATTAATTTCTTATAAGAAGCAGGAACTACATACTCTTCGCAGAGTTCATCCCCAGATTTTTTATGGGGTCCATGTTGCTCATCTTTTTAGTTTTTTTTGCATTGTCCTATTATGTGTCTTTACGTTCTGAGTTCCGTGTTGTGATGTCTGCTACGATTTCCACATAAAAATGACGTTTGGTTCTTCTTGACCTCCTGTTGTTTGTAGGAGGGCTCTTATTTACACTATTTGTGTTTGTTTGTGTATAGTGGTGTCCAACACATATTGTGTTGTGGATTTGCTTTGTTTGTTTTTGTCTTGTGTACTCTATGTTGCCAGTTTCTCTGGATTGTCCATTTTTAATTGCCCCTTTGGTATTCTCTAACGTTTATTTCCAATGCACATGTATGTTTTCCTGTAATTAAACTTACGACATGAAGCAGGTTCGTCAGATCCATCTGTACAATCTTGTATTCCATCACACATGAACAATTTAGCTATACATTTTCCATTACTTGCACATATCATTTCTGTGTTACTACAAGTGTGTGTTGGTTTAGCAGTAGTAGGTTTCGCTGTAACTGGTGGCAAAGTTTTGGGTGCATGTGACACTGGTGGTTTCAATGTGGAACCTACAACATTAAAAATTATAAATACCATTCTGATATCTTAACAGAAAAATCAATTAAAATTACATGTTAAAACAAAATCTGAACCAGAAGGTACAGTTGGCTTTAAGGAACCTTAAGAATACTTGGCAGGTACTGTAGTTAATAATAAGAAGTTGGTGGGGCTGTCATGATCGTGATCGTATGGTAGTTAGATTTAAAACTACCTATGCAATCAGTGCCTATCACCACTAATGTTGTGAGTTTGAATCCTGCTCAGGCGAGGTGTACTCGATACAATATTATGTGATAAAGTTTGTCAGTGACTTGTGGCAGGTCGGTGGTCTCCTCCACCAATAAAACTGACCGCCACGATATAGCTGAAATATTGTTGAAAGTGGTGTTAAACACCATAACCCATAATGTGAATCCGGGAAACAGTTTTATTCTTTTGTAAATTACTGACAAAAAGATAAATGTTCTTGTTGTCTCGGTACCCATTAAGTAATTAACTTGTTATAAATATTATTATAATAATATAATAATCGTTATAAAATACCAACAACTTTCTAATGATTTCAACAATGAACAGACTGTATACCTGTTGGAGCTGGGGTAGTAGGACAGCCAAATTCATCACTGCTATCAGGACAGTCTGCAACATAATCACATTGCCATTTCTTTGGAAGGCATTGGTTTAATGGCTGACACAGGAAAGTATCCCGTCCACAGAAAGGTCCACTTGTTGGTTTGTAAGGTTCTGAAAAAAAAAAAAAAAAAAAACCCTCTTCAGATACAGCATTTAAAACAGAACACAACTAAAATAAAATAATAGGTTCTGGAAAGCCTATATCACGAAAATATCAAGACATAAAACTAAAACATCAAGACATAAAACTAAAACATTAAGACATAAAACTAAAACATCAAGACATAAAACTAAAACATCAAGACATAAAACTAAAACATCAAGACATAAAACTAAAACATTAAGACATAAAACTAAAACATCAAGACATAAAACTAAAACATTAAGACATAAAACTAAAACATCAAGACATAAAACTAAAACATCAAGACATAAAACTAAAACAATAAGACATAAAACTAAAACATCAAGACATAAAACTAAAACATTAAGTCATAAAACTAAAACATCAAGACATAAAACTAAAACATCAAGACATAAAACTAAAACAATAAGACATAAAACTAAAACATCAAGACATAAAACTAAAACATTAAGACATAAAACTAAAACATCAAGACATAAAACTAAAACATCAAGACATAAAACTAAAACATCAAGACATAAAACTAAAACATCAAGACATAAAACTAAAACAATAAGACATAAAACTAAAACATCAAGACATAAAACTAAAACATTAAGTCATAAAACTAAAACATCAAGACATAAAACTAAAACATTAAGACATAAAACTAAAACATCAAGACATAAAACTAAAACATCAAGACATAAAACTAAAACAATAAGACATAAAACTAAAACATCAAGACATAAAACTAAAACATTAAGTCATAAAACTAAAACATCAAGACATAAAACTAAAACATTAAGACATAAAACTAAAACATCAAGACATAAAACTAAAACAATAAGACATAAAACTAAAACATCAAGACATAAAACTAAAACATCAAGACATAAAACTAAAACAATAAGACATAAAACTAAAACATCAAGACATAAAACTAAAACATTAAGTCATAAAACTAAAACATCAAGACATAAAACTAAAACATTAAGACATAAAACTAAAACATCAAGACATAAAACTAAAACATCAAGACATAAAACTAAAACATCAAGACATAAAACTGAAATAAAATGATAGGGGCTGGAGAGCCTATATCACGAAAATATCAAAACATAAAACTAAAACATCCCTTGACATAAAACTGAAATAAAATGATAGTCTGGAGAGCCTGTGGTTGCAAAAACATCAATATATCAAACTAAAACATCAAGACATAAAACTAAAACATTAAGACATAAAACTAAAATAAAATGATAGCCTGTGGTCGCAAAAACATCAAGACATAAAACTAAAATACAACAAAAGGCTCTGGAGAGCCTGTGGTCACTCACTAAAGATATGTTAGGTCAGGTGTAATGTTATAAAGGCTCTGGAGAGCCTGTGGTCGCTCACTAGAGATGTTAGGTCAGGTGTAATGTTATTTTTTGTAAGGAAATTGTGAGAACAAACTTGACCTGTACACAGCTATTTTTAAATTTCTAAATTGATACAAGAATCAGCTGGACTTAAGATAACATACATAAACCAACCAAGTGTAGAAACAATTAATTGCCAAATATGTGGTCTATGTCGATGAACATACAAACAACAAACCCTATTATTATTAAATGCAATAACTTTTAATAGAGAAAATTGAATATTTGTATGCTAAATTTATTCTACGATAAGTTGTGATACTTAAAATGGGAAATTTATTGCAAAGTTCTTTCCACACTGAATGTCCTGTCGTCAAGAGTGTTCAGAAAAAGAAGTGACAATACACATAGGGCACATTTCATAGACGACACTGTTTACATAGTGTATAAGGAATATAAAGAAAATCATCGAAATTGGTTGAAAAATAAACCCTCACATAAAACATCCTTTTTGGCTCCTTGGGGCTTCCTGCTTTGTAAAAACTTTTAATTTTAAAACAAAAATTTTTAAAATTAAAATTGTAAGGAAAAGCCCTAAAACCTTTTACTACAGGCTCATTTTCAGTATGTTACCCCATACTTACTCCCTGTTGAACATTCTGGTGTGAATGACACATCATCAATAGCAACATCTGATTTTGGCTCATCTCCACGGACACCTTCAATAACAACTTGGAAAGGTTGTGTACTTCCTAGTAATAAATTGGCATACTGCCATTTTGCTCCTTGGTTGCCAGACATTGTCCACCAAAGCTGTGAATTTGATTCGTTTACATTTTGGACATAAACCTGTTGAAAAAAAAATCAAAAAATTATAATGAAAACCCAAATTATTATAATATTTCATCAACATCTTTAAATTGTTATACTCAATGATCAAAACTATATACAGTTAAACCTGTATTAAGAGGTCACCATTAGGACAAAGAAAAAGTGGCCTTATAAGACAGGTGACCTCTTAAAAGAGGTGCAATTCATATAATATTTTCTATGACAGAATAAGAAAAAGGTGACCTTTTAATACTGGTGGTTGCTTAATAGAGGTGAACTTATGGGCAGGTTTGACTAATTGACTAGAAAGAATTACTTAAAAAGAGAATAAAGTCAAGCTATGATGCAGTTTAAGCTCTATTTTGATCTTCAACAATAGGTTCTAAAGAGTCTGTAGTCGCTCAGCAATAGATGTTAACACATCATTTACTTGACAATATTACTATGATGTGGCCATGTTGGAAAGTGGATGATGTCAACAGATACAATTTTGGAAGAGGACTGGCCATCCATAGACTTTATTCAAATCTTGTTTCATTCCATCCAGTAAATGTGAGAACCTATTATGGATTTAAATAAAATCTTAAGTTATCATCAATACATTTGTTTTCATGGAACATAAACTTTTTGGAGTAAGAATACAAACATATAACACTGCAGATACAGATTGTTATTCCAAGACAAAATGTAATTGTGGCAATTATGGTAATTTTTATCACAAAGTCTAATGTATAAAATGAGTAACACGGCAGGTGTCTTATAGCAGGAACTCAGCTTACTCTTCGTATGCACCTGGGTTAACCCCCATTTTTTTGGTGGGGTCAGTGTTGATCATTCTCTTAGTTTTTTGTGTTGTCCTATTATGTGTCTTTACTTTCTGAGTTGCGTGTTGTGATGTCTGTTACGATTACCACATAAAAATGATGTTTGGGTCGTCTTTACCTCCAGTTGTTTGTAAGGAGGGCTTGTTTGCGTATAATGGTGTCCAACATATACTGTATTGTGTTTTTGCTTTGTTTTTCTTAGTCTTAGTGTGCCCTATGTTGCCAGTACAGGTTCTCTAGATTGTCTATTTTTGATTGCACCTTCAGTATTCTCTAACGTTTATAGAGTGCAATTTTATTATTTGTTGTTCTGATTTATGATGAAAATGTGAAAATCATGTATTAAAACAAACATAACTTTTTTTCTTCTTCAAGAATAATAATTAACTTACATTGATAGGTCCCATGGTTGGAGATCCATACATATTATACCAGAATCTCACGTAACACACCCCACGACTGGCTGGGAACACCGGTGATGCAATTCGTGCAGTATCACCAGATCTCATCTGTGCACTGTTGATATACAGGAATTTACCTGCAAATGATAAAAATAGGTGAAAACAACAGAGCATTATTTTTTAGCCCAAATATAACCTTTAAAAGTGCAAAAAATTGTAGTAAAATGGCAGCGGAAAAAAATGTTAATATTTTGATATGTCCTTCTTTTTGGCCCCTTCTATGTCAAAATCGGAATTGATACATCATAATGATATCCATTTTTTCTGAAAGGGATTTTCCTAAGGAATTCATGAAAAATCACCTCATCAAAACCAGATAAACAATAAACTCTCCACTAATAAAAAAACCAGAAACACCCATATTTGCAACTTGGAGCCTCTTGTTTGTAAACTGTTAGGACAAATTTCATTCTGTGCCAATAATTTTTGTGTTAAAAATTAAGAAGGATATTGGTCAACTAGAACTAAAGTAATTATAATACAGAATCCATTTTGTGGTTGTAAAAAAGGACTGCCTGCTCTGAAGAAATCACTAGTTTTCTAATTTTCTAGACAATATAATAATAAATAATTCATAATGAAACATCTGTTGTTTATTGTTACTATATATTATACATGCATTCTTCAGTAAACTAGGAGGGCCTGGGTGGATCAATGAGTTAGGTAGTTGTAGGGCCCGGGTGGCTCAATGAGTTAGGTAGTTGTAGGGCCCGGGTGGCTCAATGAGTTAGGTAGTTGGATTACCTCACAACTCATACAAGCCTATCACCAATACGGCGTGAGTTCGTGCCTGGCTTTGTAAATTAGAAAAAAGGGTGCATTCGACTCGCAGCCGCAAGTGATAAAGTTTACTAGTTGCTTGCCCATGGTCGGTGGTTCTCTCCGGGTACTCCGGCTTCTTCCACCACTAAAACTGGTCGCCATGAAATAGCTGAAATATTGCTGAAAGTAGCGTTAAACACCAAAAATCAAATAAAATCAAATCAGTTAACTAGGAATTGTCGTTGTCGTATTTACAACTACCTGTACAATCAGTGTCTATCACCACTAACGTTGTGAGTTCAAATCCTGGTCATGGCGAGGTGTACTTGATACAACATTGTGTGATAAAGTTTGTCGGTGACTTGTGACATGTCAGTGGTTTTCTCCGAGTACTCCGGTTTCCTCCAACAATAAAACTTACTGCCAAGATATAACTGAAATATTGTTGAAAGTGGCGTTAAACACTATAAGCCTAAACTTAACCTTTAACCCATTAAACTAATACAAAAACCAGACTAAATTCGTAAGTGTGAACTAAAACTAACCATTGGCTGATCCTCTGTGATCTACTGAAGGTCCTGTATTTTGATTGGGTGTGCTCTGTCCTTGTATCCAATCAGCATCATCGTCCTGTCTCTGTCTCCAACCACAAACACTTGTGATATTTGATTGGTCAAAACTGCAATCACCGGTGACTGATACTATAAATAATTAGTAGAATACTTCATCAATGAAAGTGAAATAAATTAAACTCAGACTCAATTTAGAACAGATTTTTGATTAATTTTTTAGGTTTATTATCAATAGGATCATATTTTTTATATCATATTTTTTAGAAAAATAAGCTAAATTCTTTTAGCTTAGTATAGTATACGTCAGATGACACTTAACAATTTATCTACTAATACACATACATGTTTTTTCTTTCCATCAAAGTATTTCACCTCTTTCTTTCGCAGGGCCGTCATGGTCATGATCGTATGTTAGCTGGATTTACACCTACCTGTGCGATCAGTGCCTATCACCACTAAAGTTGTGAGTTTGAACCCCATTCATGATGAGGTGTACTCGATACAACATTATTTGATTGTATGTCAGTGACTTGCAACAGGTCAGTGGTTTTCTCCGGTTTCTTCCACTGACCGCCAAAATATTGTTAAAAGTGGTGCTAAATACCATAAACCAACCTATTCCTTTTGATCATCTTATTACCGTGCCTAAATTAGCACTATAGACCTTCATTGTCCGACAAGTTTACCAGATTGGTCAGGCACCAGGAACATTCATACTGACCAATTTGTTATCCCAGTTTGGCAATTGTTCAAATTGTCCTGTGTTAGAATAGTTAAGATTCTACATTTCTCTTCACTATACTTACTGCAGCTATCTTCATCTGATCCGTCATTACAATCTGTGTGTTCATCACAATGATATCGTCGTTCTATACATTGTGTTTTACTAAGACACTGGAACATGGAAATGGGACACGATATAACCTCCACAGCTATAAATTAAAAAAAATCAATTCTTTAAAATGATAACCTATATTTACCTGTATAAATTTACCCCATAGACTATTGGATAATTTTGCTTAGTTGGATATTTTGGGAAGCCGTGGTCAATTAAGAAATAAATTATGGAAGCCAGAATGTGTTGGGGAGTTTTAACATGGGTTGGCAGATATTAGTACATGTATTTTATCCCGAGCCAGAGGCGAGGGATAAAATTTACTAATAACCGCCAATCCATGTTAAAACTCAAAACACATTCTGGCTTCCATGATTTATTTTGATTCTGATATATCTAAGAGTACAAATATAGTAGTATACTTTCGATTGGAAGACGGTAATTTATATTTACGCTTGCGGAAAATGTTGCACACAATTTATGCTACCAATGGAAAAGTCACTCACATTCACCGGCGCTTGTGCGAATGAGATTATACCATCGATAAATCGCTCGTTTGTCTACAAAGCGAAAGAAAGACGCCATTGGTTGTCATTATAACAGCATGGGAAGACAATTCTAGATATAATTTGAGTGTGGTAATAAAAACCTAGAAAGTATGGAGACAATCACTAAAACCATTTTATTTTCCCCAAAAAGTATCAAAAATCCACAGCTATACAGTCAAACCTGCTATAAGAGGTCACCTTTGTGACAAATAAAAAGTGGCCTTATAAGACAGGTGACCTATTTAAAGAGGTTCAATTCATATGACATTGTTTATGACTGGACAAGAAAATGTGACCTTTTAATACAGGTGACTGCACATGCAGTTTTGACTGTAGTTAATTTTTAATTAAATTGAAGCAGTCTATTCAATATAAAATACTAACTTGGCATACAGTTGTTAAATTGAATGTCATCAATGGCTATATCACCAAGGTAACCATTTCCTTGCACAGCTTCAAATAAGATGGAGAAATGATTATAACTTGGTAATGGAACTCCCATTTGTTTCCAACCAGGTCCTTGGTTTCCTGTCAATGTTTGTACAACCTGATTCTGTCCAATGTTTGTCTTTACAATGATATTGAGTGTTCCTATATTTCTTCCGTTCATATTATACCAGAAGGTCATGTTACATGATGGTCCTGATTGGTAGTATTCATAACTCATCAAAATGGCTTTATAATTAAGGTGGCTTCCACTTGCTTCTACATAAAGGTAGTGTCCTAAATAATTTACATAAAAATGTCAGTTTCAATATTTTACTGTTAATTACAAATAGATATATGAAAACAATGACAAATAATAAAGTTATCAAAAATAGATGAAATTTAGTTTAAGAAATTTAATTAAATAAGGAAACAGCTAAGAAAATAATTAAAACTACATTCTATTATAAGAAAAACAAATATAAACTAGATACTCAGTGGGCTGAGCCTGCGTCCCTCACCTTACATTTTGTTTTGAGGAAACTTTATACAGAACCTTCCATAGGTGATTCCTACCAAATTTGAATTAATTTGGCCAAATGGTTTCAGAGAAGATTTTTTTTATTGGTCAATCACAAACATGAACTGCCTATTTTGGACCCTTTTATGTCAAACACAGTAATAAATTCATAATAATGCTATACCTTTTCTTAAATGAGTTCCCTATGGACTACATTAAAAAAATATATATATATAAACATGAATATATATACATGGAATATATATACATGGAAACACCATTATATGTTATTCAGCTATCAGACAGGGTATATAATGTGACATTCTCGGCTTAGGATCTATATTCCCTGATGTGCAGCCGAAGGGAATATATATCATAAGCCGGGAATGTCACATTATATACCCTGTCTGATAGCTGAATAACAGATATATTACGGATTTAACCATTGTTTTTTTTTAAATACAACATCCAACTGTATTAAATAAATTTGCGTCTTTTATTCTCATTTTCCGTATCTCTAGATGTCCGTTTCTGTACCTTTGACGTCATTCTTCAATGACGTTAAAATATGTGTCACGTCATATTTCATGAAGGAAAATACTGTACTAAATTGCTAAATCAATACAGTTTCATATGTAGTAAATTTTATAAACTCTATAAATATAACATTAATATATCACATAACAAAACAACGGTTTGCGAAACAGTTTCAATAATCTAAATGTTAACAACATGTAAATAAAACCTTGGTGTGGCCCCATGACGTCGAAAGTTTTCAAGGTTCAATGTTTTCTTTATTTGTTATGGTACAGCCGTGGAACATAGGAGTTTGCTGAATCGATCAGGTACTTGTGACGGAATTAACCGTTGTAATATTTTTTTGTTCATGCAGCCGTTTTGAGTATAAAAACAGCATTTAATTTGGTAAAAAATACATTTATTATTCCATTTTATATCATTGATTCAGTGAAGCGTAATGTTTTGTCATCCATGTTTTTATTGTTTTTGGGGACTGAAATATAGACCCTGTCTGTTTTCCGAATATATGCTGACATTCAGGGTTGAAGAACCAATGAAAATATGTGTAACAAACTAAATCCGTAATATAACTTGACATCTGGTCCCTTTGTGCCTTTTTTTATATTGTGGATTTACGATTAAAAAAAACCATAAATTTGTAGAGGACCAACCATCCAATGAACATTCCTACCAAATTTGGTACAATTGGCCAAGCAGTTTCAAAGAAGAAGATTAAAATTTAAAAGTTTGCAGACTAGCACAACATGAACAATGACAGACACCAAGTGATGGCAATTCCTCACATGACCTTTTAGGTCAGGATAGCTAAAAAAAACCAGCAAAACATATTATATGTTATATACAAAACAAACCTTGTGATGTTCCAATAGAATGGTCAGAAGCTGGTCCTGTGTGGAATGTTGGGGTTTGTCCACTCTGTCGAACCCAGTTTATGTTGTCACGGGCTGTATTTCTCCATCCGCACATATTGTTCACGTGGCCTTCAAAATTACAAGTTGTACCTAAAAAAAATAAGTAAGTGTAACTGTGAAGCCATCCAAATATACAGCATACCCCCTGTTTTGATCACTTGCAGCCCCTACACATAACATACAACCATTCTAATATGATACCTACGAACAAATCCAGACTGCAATCCTGTAGTTGCAATACAGGATCTGTTGAGAACTAACTATGTGATCCACAAGTTTGAACATTTGTTATAACAGTTCAAATTTACTCAAACTCCATGGTAAGCAATTTACAGTTGTAATAAGCCTGGATTTGGAGATTAATTTATCCAATACTACTGATACAGTTGAATCTCGTTTGCTCCAAGTTCATGGGACTGTTGCAAAATTTTGAGCTATCCGAAATTCGACTTAAGGGAAGTCAGGGATTAAGTAAGACAGGCAACTCTGTCAGGTAAGCTTGGCAAATGTGGATGCAAACTATTTTTGTTGGTAATTTACAATATATCGATCATGTATTTCAATTGTAAAAACAATTTGACACAATGATTTTGCATAATATTTTGCTCCATTTGGACTAATTTGTCTAAATTAGGAAATGCTTAAAAGACATATTTTACATAGTAAAATATCAAGTAAATCATTTTCTAGCAAACCTATCTTGACTATCCCCTCCCCCTCCCCCCCTAAATAAATAATTTTTATATCAAATTACCATCCATATGTTTGATCATCAATATCATTTCCACAGTCCCCCCCAAAGTGATACTTATCCACCATTCTGTTGTAAATCCCGGGGGCCGCTGTTATCGTGATCGTATGGTAGTTGGAGTTACAACTACTTGTGCAATCAAAGCCTATCACCTCTAACATTGTCAGTTCGAATCCCGTTCATGGCAAGGTTTCCACAATACAACATCACGTGATAAAGTTTGTCAATGACTTGCGACAGGTTGGCGATTTTCTATGGGCACTGTAGTTTCCTCCACCAATAAAACTGACCGCCAAAATATAACAGAAATATTGTTGAAAGTTTCATTAAACAAAATAAAAACCTCGTTAATGCCCTCCCCCTCCACTCCCAGTAAAAATATTTAGACCTACAGTGTACCACACATCTTTTCATCAGTGCCATCTCTGCAGTCATTTACAAAGTTACAGGTAATCCTCGTTAATCCCCCCCCCTAGTCCCAGTACATATATTTAGACCTACCACATATCTTTTCATCAGTGCCATCTCCGCAGTCATCTACAAAGTTACAAGTTTCCTCTTTACCATAACACTTTCCATTTGCACAAGTCATCTTTCCTGCTCCACAAGCTCCCACAGTTGTTGGTGGTCTAGTTGGTTGACCTAGAATTGTTGCTGAACAAAAATTGTACCAGAGTCAACATTAGGCTCAAATATTCTGTATTTATTCTTGATATATGGACTATTTATCATTTGTACTTAAAATTTCATAAATGATCAATTAAAAATGAAAAATTAAAATTGTCCCAATTTATGTTTACAAGCCATCACTTATTTTAAATTAGACTGAACATTGTCATTACCACAAAACACATGCGATCTTTAGCAATAAAAGGAAAATAAGCAGAAACTCTGACTGGCATGGTTATGTACATACTTCCTATTGGAGCTACTTCACACCCTGGTGTAAGAGAAATGTCATCAATTGCAATATCACCATGGAAACCACTTCCTATTTGGCCTTGAATAGCAACCTGTAATTAAAAAAAACCCACCTTAAAAGTAGTTAATTATAGTATTAATCTAGATTTACAACTTAGACCAAAAATCTCCATAAATCTTAAATGGATAATGACTAAAAGATTGGTAATTTTGTTGAAAGTTTTTTTTGCGTTGAAAGTTAATATATACCTTCAAAACATGAGTATAAAACGTCGTTTGGCGAGATTCGACCAAAAAATGTGTATTGTTGTTGTTTTTTGTGTGCAGCTTGTCTCATCATTAATTATGTATCTCCCCATTTCCAAACTACATGCACAATGTCACTGATGTTTTCACTTCAGCATGAGTTTGAACTCTCAATGCTTCCTTCAATGCCATCCAACCGGTCATGTTGGTGACCTATGTTAATTCTTGTTTTATTATAATTCGCCAAAGCTCCTTTCCTGTTTCTTTTACACTAGGTAATAATAACACTATTCTTCCTTAAAAAAAAAAAAAAAAAAATTACCTCAAAGTTTGCATTATTATTAGCATCAGAAAGCTTGTACTCTCCTCTAATCCAGCTGTCGCCCTGGTCCCCTGTTATATTTCCTACTACATATAGTCCTCCAGTATTGTAGCTGTATCTTTTAATTATGCTGAGTGATCCAATATTTTTACCCCACATATGGTACCAAATTCTCAGCTGTCAAAAGAAAAAAAATATTAAAGATCAGTACTTGTATACATAGTAAAAAGATAATTTTCTACACATAGAAATTGTAATGCCTTTTTTGACTCTTCAATTTAAAATTATAGAAAACTATAACAGTGTACATCAAATGTCAAAAATATTGTTTGAATTTGTTTTGTTTTATGACTCAATTTTTTTTTTTTTTTTTTTACAAAATTTATGAAAAAAAAGTTTCAACAGTGATGGTCAATAATGCCACAAATATCTAAAGTCTTCCAAACAAACTCCACAGAACAGGAGTTTTGAGATAAATTAAAAATCATATTTCATTAGTTTTGATTCCTAATCATTTTATATTTCATTAGTTTTAATTCATAATCATTTTAACTCCTTCTTTTTAATGAAAAAATACATCATCACAACTTTCCAGACCTTCTTTTAAATATAAATTTGGGCAGGGGTTTTGCCCTCTTTATTCTAGTTTGTAGAAACAGCTGAAATAAAATTACTCCCACTATTTCCAATACACCAGTAGGTTTTTGCCATTAATTATATAATGATTAGATCAGTAGCATACGTACTTGCCAACATTTTTTTAATTGAATTCCTGAGAAAATTTGGCAAGGGGTCTGAGGACAGCCTATGGTCCCAAGTGAGTCAAAGGCAAGATCCATTTGAGAGGTCCAGATGGGGCAAACCCCCTTCCGAAAACGATTTTGAGGTTTCTAAGTTGTTTTTTGGGTGTGCTTCCTAGGGGCAAAAATTCCAAGTTATTTATTCAACGGAATTTACAACAACATGACTTACGATCTTTATATAAAAGAAAATAAACATTAAACTTAAATATTTGCCTGAGATATTCGGAAATTCCGGAGAAACTAACAGCTGTCCTGGTAGCCCGGTAAAGGGTCAAAATTACTGAGACTCCGGAGCATTGGCATGTATGCGGTAGTTGTTAATTAACTTAATTCAAAGGTTGGAATATTTGTCTTGTGTCTAGCTAGCTTTCATACAGTCTTATGAATTGTTGTGAAAAAGAGCTACTGGTGTAGTTTATTTGACTAGAGACAGTTTTTTAATTGCTACTGGTTTAAGATCTTTAATTCAAATACAGAAGAAATTTAACATAATAATCAGAGTCAGACAAAATATGACATAAGAGAAATTTTATTGGTTTATTGTATCAAGTGGCAAACTGGCAAGACACATGATAATGTAAAGAACGACAACTAACGTCACAATGTCATACGGTATCATCTGACCTTACTGAAGTTCAACACTAAAAATACACAAAATGAGAAATTGCATTTAATACAATGTACCACTGTTTCATTCATAGATTGAATAATGATTAAAAATTAACTCAAAATATATCTTTTTGCAAAGAGAGGTAGAAAATAAATGTTATTTTCTTACTTGACAGTTTGTTGATGTTCCTTTGATAATAAATGAAGCTAGTCTAGCTATGTCTCCTTCTTTTTGTGGTGATGAACTTTCAATATAAAGGTAGGTTCCTGAAAAAACCCAGAAATTATATTTATTACATGGTTATGGTATTTAATATACAATATTTCAGTTATATCATGATGGTCAGTTTTATTGGTAGAGGAAACCAGAGTACAGGGAGAAAACCACTGACCTGTCGCAAATTACAGACAAACTTTATCATACAATGTTGTATCAAGTACACCTCGCCATCGGTGGGATTCAAACTCGCAATGTTAGTGGTGATAGGCACTGATTGCATAGGTAGTTATAAATCCAACTACCATATGATCACGACCATGACAGCCCCTCTTCATAATGACAGATCTCCACTCTTAGGTATTATTCTATGCATAATCCCTTTTAAGGTAGTACTAGAGGTAGATTTTTTTACCCTGATCAATGATTTTTAACAGCTTATAACTTGAAAAGGACTATAGTATGGAAATTCAATATATTGGTATTAATGCATTCCTAGAAGATTATTCTTTTTTTTTGGCAAATAAAATTTAATATTATAATATTTTATAATAATAAGCTATATAATAAAATGCATCCAAATGGTAGCCATGACCTTAGGCTTAGGCTAAGAATAGTACTGGCAGATAATTTTTATAATTGCAAATCTGTTTATTTACTTTAAGATAACCTAAATCAATCCCATATCTTTACATGTATATTAATTTGGGGCGGATTTGCTTTTATAAAAAACATATCACAGGGGCGGAAAAAAGTTTACAATGGGGTGGATAGATTTTTTACTTGTTACAAATTTCCTTTTCGGTTTGAGCTTTCTCCAGCGTGAAAACGTATCAGAATGTTTTGTGGAAGACAGCTCCTTCTTTGATTGATCAATTTGACAATAAGAACTTTAGTTTCTAAAAGTTTGAAGTACTCTTAAAATACTTAAATGAAAGCTCAAACTGAAAAAACTACATGTTCATTTAGTTGTTTTGAAAAACATGAATCATTCTTACCTTGCCGAGATCTTAGTGTATGGTCTGTAACTGGACCTGTTGCCTTAGTAACCGTAGATCCTGATGAAAGTTTCCAATCAAAGTTATCTGTAATGTCATTGAACCACGACTGACATATACCGTGTTCAAAATTACATCTAGCTTTGTATACCTGGTCACATGTTGGTGCCTATTTATAAAAGAAACAAGAAACTTAGGTTAAGCTAGGAACCTACCAATTAATCTTGTTGAGATTAGACTTCCGAAGAAATTTTCTGCTCTATATCTATTCTTTAAATCAGACATGGACATAGTTTTAAACCAGTTATAAACTTATTAAAGACTTACCGTGCTCAAAATTGCACTTCCACCTCTTTGTGATGAGCAGGGGAAGACAAAGTATGGGAAACAGAGGTGATAAATCATGCATAAAATTTCATTAGTTTTTATCATAGGCCCAAATCAGTTTCATTGGTGGAGGAAACCACAATACCTGTTGAAAACCATCGAACTGTCGCAAGTCACTGATAGCATAGGTAGTGATAGATCCACCTAGCATATGATCACTACCAAGTGCAATATACTTTTTTTTCCCCAAATGTTGACCTCCCAAACAATTGGATGCAATACATTTGGGGCAAGTCATAAGTGTGACCATGGAATCATTTGGGCAAAGAATTTGAAATAGAAGTGTACATTTGGGCTGATTATTTTTTTTACAAAGGTTATTTATCTATATTTTATGAAAAATGTGTACAAATATTAGAATTCTTAATACATCATGCAAAACACCATACACCATACACTTAGAACTTTAGGCAACTTTCTTATATTTCTACAAGTAATAATTTAAAATTATCTGCAAATTCCGAAACAAACAATTAAAATGCTATGTGCATACATTTTGAGAAGTTATTACTGGTAATTTCATATCTAACTATTTTCTGCAATGTACGTATATGCTGTAAAATGCATTTGAACACAATTTTATTATCTGAATATTCATGTACGTATATGCTGTAAAATGCATTTGAACACAATTTTATTATCTGAATATTCATGTATGTATATACTGTAAAATGCATTTGAACACAATTTTATTATCTGAATATTCATGTACGTATATACTGTAAAATGCATTTGAACACAATTTTATTATCTGAATATTCATGTACGTATATACTGTAAAATGCATTTGAACACAATTTTATTATCTGAATATTCATGTACGTATATACTGTAAAATGCATTTGAACACAATTTTATTATCTGAATATTCATATTTCATATTTCTGTCAACATGGTCAGTATATATAGATTGATTAAGTAAAAAAAAAAAAAAAAAATATGCATGAATAAAAATTTCATGACACAAAACTAGGTTATTAATATTTTATTTGGTCTTAACTCTACTTCATGAATAATAAATAAATACCTGCTACATGTATTCATGGTATTTTATAATATTTGAGGAAAATGTAAATTTTTTGGGCACAAAGATCGAGGAAATACATTTTCGATAGGTACCTGTTTTTAATCTACCTCTCTTATTTTCTATAATATAGTACTTACATATTCATCTGACTGGTCTCCACAATCGTCCGTGTAATCACATCTCCGATCCTGATTGATACAGAAACCAGTAGCACATTTATACTGGCCAGAACTACAGCCACCAATAACTGGTTCAGGTGGTACACAGTTAACAAACTGTACGGTATCTACAGAAATGTCACCCATGAATGAACGTCCTCGTCTAGCTTGAATGACAAGCTGGAAGTGTGATCGAGGTCCAATGAATACCATACCATGATTCCATGTTCCAAAATGTCTTCCTTCAACAGACCATATATGGTCTGTCTGGTTGTTAAAAAGAGTATAAACTTCTATGGATCCTACAGAAGGTCCTTTCATGAAATAATACAAACTTAGAGCACACTGGGGACCAGTTTGACTTATAACTGGTGTGTAAAGCTCTGTATGACTGGTGAAGTTACCAGAAGAACTGTCAGCCCATACGTAATATCCCTTCTGTGAGTTAGTCTGGTCTACTAAAGGTCTGTAATCATGTAATTTTCTCTTCGTAATTCCTTGGTCAGGCTTCCATTTGTAAGTTCGATCCGCTGGTGCAGTTAATGAGGAATTAATCATCCATCCACAAAGCTCTCCATTATCAAATCCACACACACTCTGAACTGTTGTAAAATAAGAATGGAAATATTCAACAATATTCTCAGACTGTTGAGTTGTCTAAGGAAATAACCATTTAACTTTATGGGGAGGTTGGGGGCTATCCCCCCCCCCCCCCACACCCCCAAGCCATCAAAAACATTTCCTCCAAACAAGACATGATTTTTTTCCCCGGAAAAAGCATATACCATCTCTCAAAAAAAAATAAAAAATTTATTGTTCCCTTATAAATGAAATTTCTGCACAAATGATTAAAATAACATTAAGTATTAAAAGGGGGTATTTATTCTAAAAAAATATTCAAATATCTATATTCAATTAACATGGAGACAAATGTTATTAAAACTGTTAGTTCCTTCAATAATCAATATCAAAGTGTCCCTTCAATAATCAATATCAAAGTGCCCCTTCAATAATCAATATCAAAGTGTCCCTTCAATAATCAATATCAAAGTGTCCCTTCAATAATCAATATCAAAGTGCCCTTCAATAATCAATATCAAAGTGTCCCTTCAATAATCAATATCAAAGTGTCCCTTCAATAATCAATATCAAAGTGCCCCTTCAATAATCAATATCAAAGTGCCCCTTCAATAATCAATATCAAAGTGTCCCTTCAATAATCAATATCAAAGTGTCCCTTCAATAATCAATATCAAAGTGCCCCTTCAATAATCAATATCAAAGTGTCCCTTCAATAATCAATATCAAAGTGTCCCTTCAATAATTAATATCAAAGTGCCCCTTCAATAATCAATATCAAAGTGTCCCTTCAATAATCAATATCAAAGTGTCCCTTCAATAATCAATATCAAAGTGCCCCTTCAATAATCAATATCAAAGTTCATAATAGCTTAAAAAAGTTGTCTACACCATTCATGTATATTTTGTATTCAATCTTTTTTGTTGTTTCTAAGAAAAAGCTTGTATTCATTTTTTCATAGCATCACTGTCGAAATGGTGCATAAAATGAAAATACTGATATTAATACAATCAATCAGGTGTGCCTAATATCATGAAGAAAACCAAACAAATATCCTGATTAAAACCTTTTTATCTATCCTGTTCAAGCCCTTTGGTTTTATTGCTCCCAAAACCTTTATTTGGCTTTTCAATCTTTTGACTTTGTGAGTGTACCTGATGATGGTTATTCCAGAAACGTGTTGTGAGCACTAAATTTGATCTACTGTACGTTTTTATTAACATTTGATATTTTTGAAAAAAATTATATTTCACAACAAATGTACTCACCACATTGTTGTTCATCTGACCCATCAGCACAATCTTTGGCAAAGTTACACATACGGAATTTAGGTACACATTTCTGATCACCCGTACACTGGAACTGTGTATCACTGTTACATGTACGAGCAGGTGTCACCACTGGTTTTGTATTAGGTGTTGGTATGGTAACTGGTGGATTTGGTAACAATTCTTGTGCATATTGACAATCAGGGCTGAAACTCAAATCGTCTATAGCAATATCGCCTTGGTAACTGTCTCCCACTGTTGCTTCAATGATAATTTGGAAACTCTGGCTAATATTCAAAGAAATTTCATGGCGTGCCCAGTAAGCTCCTTGCTCATTTGACCTTGTTAGAAGCACTTTAGTTGGTGGACCAGCATTGTATATTCTGTAATATACAGTCAATGTATTTACATATTTTCCATACATGAAGGAATAAAATCTCATGCTGCAGCTTTTACCCGTAGTACGGTAGAAAGGTTTCACTAATAACCATGTTTTTTGGCCATATTGTCTCCGAGAGGCTTCCATGTATAGATAATGTCCTTGGCTTGTTCCAAGGGTATGGTCCCATAATGGGCCAGTGTAAGATGTTGTTGTAGCTCCATGATAAATCGACCAATCAAAATCATCATCTTTACCATTAACAACCTGTTGTAAGTCTCCAATATTTTGATTTTCAAAATTGTATCTTTTGTAATTATTACAGACAGATTGAGTTTCATCACTATTATCTCCACAGTCATTGGTTAAGTCACACATTAAGTTCATAGGAATGCAGGCTTTGTTCTGACATGAGAAATGAGTGTTTGTGTTACATTGTGTTACAGGTGGATTCATGCTGCAGTCTGAGAACTGAATATTGTCAATGGCAGTTGCCCCAATATAAGTGGAGGCTGTATCGGAGAAAAGAAGATTAAATGGCAATCCCCGATGACCGATACCAACTGTAATTTTATGCCACTGGTCACTTTTTTGACGATTGAATCTCATAAGCCGCCATAATTGTGTTTTGACATTACCCTCTTTCAGGTAAAGATAGAGTGTGCCTAGGCTTTGCCCATATGCATAGTAAGAAAATGTCACTTTACAATTTCCGTTAGCAACAGCATACGTTGGACTAATTATCTCTGCTTTTTTGCCACTTGGATGTCCACCGGTTCCGTCATTTATATATAGGAAATGGCCATTTTGATCTTGAGTTGTTGCATCAATAGGTGGAGCCACCAGTTGTGAAGTATCGCCACCAGTTCCAATCTTCCAGTCAAAAGAGTCAACAACAGTTTCGTTATAACCACAAGTTCCTTGTTGCCCCTCAAAATTACAATTTACAGGACATTTTGTTTCATCGCTACCATCTTTGCAATCTTGATGGAAATTGCAAACCTTTCCTTTGTCGACACATGTGTTATCATCACACTGGTACTGAGTTGGTTGACACAAGTTAGGTCGTGGGGTAGTCATTGGGATATAGGTTGGAGTAATTAATTTTGGTGCTCCACATCCAGGAGTAAAACTTATGTCGTCAATAGCAATATCTCCTGCTATTCCGGGACCCACAACACCTTGTATAATGATCTGGAATGGGGAGGTACTTGTTAGCAACACTTCTCTTCTCATCCATTTGTTGCCTTGCGATGAGTAGATTGAATCAACTTGTGATTTTCCCCTGTCCAGTGTGTTTTTGTAAATATTCAGAGATCCTACCGATGATCCATACATATGATACCAGAATCTCATTGAGCATGGTCCAGTAGGTTTAGGTAGATAGAGGCCAATACTTGCAGTATCATTCAATTTTCTTGGACGTGATGTCTCAATATACAAATAGTACCCAGATCTTGAACCTGTTGTGTGATCCTGTATAGGTCCTGTGTTTATTGAAGATGTGGGCCCTCTATGTCGTGTCCAGTTAAAGTTATCATTAGTGAGCTGTTGCCACCCACACAATGTGTACTCAAATGTACATTGATTATATCCGGAACAAATTGCTGGTACCTCATCTGACCCATCACAGCAATCATTTTGAAGGTCACATCGTAAATTCAAGGGCACACAATTACCACTGAAGCAGGTATACTGGTTATTTGTACAGGTTCCCGTTGCTTTGGGGGCTTGGCAATTACTAAATTGAAGATCATCTATTGCAATATACCCTAGCTGTCTACCATAGCTTACTGCTTCTATTATAATGTAAAATTGATGGGCACATACTGGTAGAGAGACTTGTACTTGCTGCCATTGGTTCATTACTTTATACAAGTTGACATAATATTTGGCATACAACTGACTTTCTCTTCCTCCAGAGTGTATAAGAATGCGGAATTGTGTAAAGCCATGCCCATGGACATTATACCACAATGAGAACTGACATGTTTTCCCAGCTTGATTATACATGGGGCTGTTGATTCTGAATACCTTTTTACCTGTGTCATTAGTTGCCTTGGTAACGACGGCATACATTCCAATTGTAGATGATTGTGTATGATCATTTGTAGGTCCAGTGTTCATGGCAGGATTGCCATTTCTTGCTACAGTCCAGTTTCCTTGATTAACATGATAGTCATTTTTCCAGTTACACATGTTGTTGTTGTCAAATGAACATGTACTTGGACACATTGCTTCATCACTTTTATCTGTACAATCATAACTGAAGTCACACACTTTACTGATGTCTATACAAAGTTTATTTGCACATTGCCATTTTCCCTTTCCACAAGGACCTTGTGTTGAAAGCACCGCTGGGAGTGTTGCAGTAGGTGTAACTTGACAACCTGGGGTGAAGGACACATCATCAACTCCAATATCACCATGGTAACCACTCCCCCGAACTCCCTCTATCACAACTCTAAATGGTGATGAACTTGACAGAGGAACAACTGCTCTGTTCCAAAGATCTGTCTGAGAACCATTTTTACTCCATAACAATATCATTGGTCCACTTTCATAACTTTCTATATACAAATTAAGTCCACTGACGTCTGGTCCATACATGTGGTAATATAATCGTATTTTACAATTTTGAGAGTTTGGTGTAAAGACGGGACTCTTCAACCTAGCCTTGTCTCCTAACCTCCTTGGTAATGAAGTCTCAATGTATACATAATGTCCTAAGGATGTACCGGTAGTATGGTCTGTACTGGGACCAGTGCCAACTGTTGATGTCTTTCCTTGTCCAAAAGACCAGTCAAAGTTATCAGTGTCATCCTGTATCCAGTTACAAAGATCTGTTTCAAAGTTACAACGTTCAACATAGTTTGTACAATTAAGTTCATCTGATTGGTCCCCACAGTCATCAGAATAATCACACACATATGACAAATCAACACATGAACCTCTTTTACAGGCAAATTGATTGGCTGCACAAAACGTTTTTGCTCCAAGACCACAGTTATAGAATTTAAAGTCGTCAACAGCCATATCTGATGTTCTGCCAGAATGTATAGCTTCTAAAACAAAGTAATATCCTGGTTGTCGTCTGCCGATACCAACTGTTGCATTATTCCAATTGTTTCCATGGTTACCAAATGCTGACCAGAGACGTATCCTGCCAACACGAGAATTATATGCAACACTTGATGGTACCAAGTAGAGAACCATTGTACCTCCAAGGTTGGTGTTCTTATAGTAGTAGAATGTCATTTTACAAGTTGAGTCTACGCTACCCATTGGAGTTGACATTAATATCGCTTTCCCATATGTCTGCCCACTGCCTGCATCTACATACATATAGTTACCAACTTGGGATTTGTCATTGTTGTGATCTGTTTTTGGTCCCGAGTGAGATGTTGACCCATTGTGTCTATCCCATTGGTATCGCCCAGAACTCTTGTCAACCCAACCACAAAGTGAAAGTTGGAAGTCACACTGCTGACACATGACTTCATCAGAATTGTCACCACAATGGTTAATAAAATCACATTTTAAGGTTGCATCAATACATTTTTTGTTAGTACATTGGAATTTTCCAGCACCACATGTATTAATTGGTGCCATTGTTGTTACAGAACCTGGAGGGACAGTAGATACAGTCCCTAGATATGGCCGACAGTTGGTTGTAAATGATACATCATCAATTGCAATGTCACTTAAGTAAGACTGTCCTACTGTTGCTTCAATAATGAACTGGAATGGTACTGATGATGACACACTGATTTCACGACGTTCCCAATATTCACCTATATTTCCTGTCCTCTTAAACCTCAGTGTTTGCACTCCGTTGATGACTGATCTTGTGTAGATTGAAAGTGAAGCAACATTTTTACCAAACATGAAGTAATAAATCCTCATTGTGCAATATGGACTATTAGGTACAGCCTGGAAGAACTGGCTGGCAAGTCGTGCTTTTTGTCCTGGTTGCCGTGGTCTAGAAGTTTCAATAAAGAGATAAAGTCCAGAATTTGTGTTCAGTGTGTGGTCACGTGCTGGTCCAGTTTGAGCTGTTGGTGTGCTTCCAGCTTTTCTTGTCCAATCAAAATCATCATCTTGTAGTTGTGAGAAAGTGCATAGACCAGATTCAAATGTGCAGCCAATGTAAGCATTGCATGTAGAAATTTGTTCATCGGTATTGTCTCCACAGTCATCTGTATAATCACATACACGATTTTGTGAAATACATGATCCTCTGTTACATTTGAACTGATGATTTGCATCACATGATGAACTGATGGCAGGCAGCCCACAGCCCTGGAACTGTATATCATCTATTGCTATGTCACCACTAGTACTGTATGATCTACGTGCATCAATGATCATTTGAAAGTTTGCATCAACACGACCTATTCTAACAATCCCATGATTCCAAACATTTCCACGATTTCCCGACAAATTCCATAACCTTGTTTTTGTGGAACTTCCTGTAGTTTTAAAATACACATACAATGTTCCTATACCTGTGCCATACATGTGATACCAGAATGACATCTGACAAGTACTAGCCGACTGTTTTAGTATGGGACTTGTAAAATAAGCATGGCTGTAGAATCTACCATTAGTAGCGTCAACATACATGTAATAACCATTGGGTCCAAGTGTTGTGTGGTCAGTTGATGGTCCTGTGTTGGAGTTCGGCGTAGCTCCTTTAAAACGTTTCCATGTAAATGATGATTGAGAGCTGTTTGTCCAACGGCATGTTTGACCATTTTCAAATGTACAATCATACCCACATCTTAATTCATCACCGCCATCAGCACAATCTTTAGCAAAATCACAAAGTTTGCTACTGCTAATACACTGCCCACTATTGGAACATTTATAGGCACAGGAAGATGGTGGTGTTGTTGATGGAATAGTAGAACAGCTATTATCAAGCATCGAGATATCATCAATAGCAATATCGCCTAATACATTATTACCAACGACGCCTTCAAAAATAATAAAGTATCCATTAGTAGAACTGATGTCAACTTGACCTTGAACCCATGTTGTGCCTTGTTCTCCTGATTTAGTCCAGATTTGTGTAAGCTGAGGATTTGAACGTCTATTCATCCTATAAACATTCAGACTTCCGATTCCAGTTCCATGCATATTATACCAGAATCTCAAACAGCGTGATCCATTGATTTTCCTAAAGTATTGTGATTGCAACCATGCTTTGTCTCCTGGTAGTCTTGGTCTTGATGCTTCAATATACAAGTATGTCCCATATGGAGAGCCAACTGTATGGTCATTCAGTGGACCAGTATTTCGGGAAATTGTTTTTCCTTTTGCTCTTTCCCAGTCAAATGTATCATTCCCTCTGTGAACATTGTTCCATGTACACAAGTCATGTTCAAAATCACAATTTCCAGGATGTTGGCAATTTCCATTTGTTAATTGAATATCGTCAAGAGCGATGTCACTTAAATAGCTACGTCCTACAACACCTTCGAATGTTATTCTGTACTGCTGAGGACTCTGAATAGTTACTTGCATAAGATGCCACCAAGGACCACGATTTCCTGTCATTCTAGCCAAAGGAGTTCCTAATTGGGAGATGCCGATTGCTCGAGTATATATATTCAGTGATCCTACAGTGTTAGCTTTGCCATACATGTTATACCAGAAGGAAAGACAGGAGCCTGTTGTAGGTGGATAAAGGGCAGAATCTAATCTGGCTTTGTCATTTTGTCGTCTAGGACGTGATGCTTCAATGTAAATATATCTTCCTTCATTTGTCTTAAAGGTATGATCTGTTCTTGGTCCTGTTCCATTACTTTTAGTCCTTCCTGAGTTTAAGATCCAATCAAATTGATCGCTTCTGTCTTGTATATAACCACAAAATCCATCTTCAAAATCACATGTTGTTGAAGGTGGACAATCTCCCTGGTTGAAAGTAATGTCATCTAAGGCAATGTCACCATCATATTTCACTCCTGCAACACCTTCAAAGATCAGCTGTTGGCCCAGTCCCTGATTAGTTATATGAACCTGGCTATATTTCCAGTCTGATCCTTGATTTCCAGTCCTGGTCCATACTTTACTCATGACTTGGGACATTCTAGAATACAAATTAAGTGTATTTACATTGGCGCCATACATGTTATACCAGAATTTCAAGCATACTCCGGAAGATCGTACATTGATGTTGGGACTGATGAGTCTTGCTGTACTATTTGCTGCTTTTCCAGACACTTCTATATAAATATAGTGTCCAGCAGTATTTTGTAATGTATGGTCTGTAGTAGGTCCAGTCCTCACTGAAGATGTGCCTCCTGTATGAGTTGACCAATCAAACGTGTCATTTTTGTCTTGGTTCCACAGACATATCCCATTTTCAAAATTGCAATCAATAGGTGTTGGTGGATAAATACTGGGTGTTGTTGATGGTGGATACATGGGAGTTGTCGAAGATGGAGTTTGTGAACATCCAGATCGAAGGATGCTAACATCATCAATAGCAATATCTCCTGTATAGTTACCACCATATACTCCTTCAAATGTGAATGTAAACTCTTCGGAATAGGAAGAAAATGACACTGATGTTGACAACCACCGGTTTCCATGGTTACCAGTAGAGGTCCAAAGTAGGCTACTTGAATTAGATGTAATTCCATTTTGATATAAATTCAATTTCCCAATACCTGCTCCATACATGTGGTACCAGAACCTCAAACAGCCGACTGAAGTTGGTCTCATGATATCACTAATAAGCCATGCTCTTTGTCCTATTTTTCTACCGGTTCCTGACGTTTCTATATACATATAATGGCCACTACTGGTACCTAATGTATGATCTACTTTGGGACCAGTTCTAGAACTCGGTGTACCTCCAAAGTCTCTCTGCCAATCAAAGTCATCTCCAACAATTGCATTTGTCCATCCACATAGACCTTGTTCAAAGTTGCACGATCCTGCAGGTGCACACCGTCCATTTGTTATTACAACATCATCTATAGCAATATCACCTTGATAACCCATACCTCTCACCCCTTCTATTACAACTTTGTACTGTCCATACATGTACAAGTTCACCTGTCCATGTCTCCAAATGTTCTGTTGATTACCTGTCCTGGACCAAATATTACGAGCTGTTGACCCATTCCTCTGAATGTAGATATTTAATGATCCAATTGTTTTGCCATACATGTGATACCAAAACTGCATACATTTAGACCTGTATGCTAGTCCTTTAATGGGTGGACTGACTAACTGTGCCCTATAATTTGGCCGTTTTCCCGATGTTTCAATGTAGGCATAGTGACCTGAATTGGAACCGTAAGTGTGGTCATATGGAGGACCTGTACCAACTGAGGAAGTTCCATTTACACCTATTGACCAATCAAAGTCATCAGCCCGGGATTGCTGCCAGTCACAAAAACCAGACTCAAAGTCACAGCCAGATCTTTGAGGACAAGGCCCTGCTGAAATTAACATATCATCCAGTGCAATATCTCCTTGAGGTCCTTTTCCAACAATTCCAATGATAGATAGTCTGAAATCTAGAGATGAGTTGATAGTGCGGAACGCCTGGGTCCATTGGTCCCCTTGAGTACCAGATTTAGACCAGAATAGTGATCTACTTTTAGAATTGGTCAAATAGATATTCAGACTACCAATATTGGGGCCAAACATATAATACCAAAAAGAGAAGCAGTTGCCTTGGGTTGAGGTTGGTGGCATTGCAATACTATCCAAAATGGCCGTATTTCCTCTTCTTCTAGGGTATGATGTTTCAATATAAATATATTGTCCAGTCCCAGAAGTATGGTCTCCAGATGGACCTGTTCCAGGTGAAGGTGTAGACCCATTTTTCACAGTCCACTGGAAATCATCATCTAAAGCTTGGTTCCAGTTACAAAGACCATTTTCAAACGTGCAGCTAATATTGGGTAGAGCACCATTCGGATTGCAGTTTACAAATGAAATATCATCAATTCCAACATCATCAGTGGTTGATGCTACAAATGTTCTTGCTGGCTGTACACTTAGTTGTATTGTAAATCTTGAATTGATGGCTCCAAGTTGTTTACCAATGTATGCAGTTCCTTTATGCCACCCTCTTCCCTGATTTCCTCGTATGACATTCAAGTTTACTCTAGTATTATTGACAATGGCTGTGACTATCAAGATTCCAACATTTGGACCAAACATATCATAGTAGAAATACATCTCACATGTTTTTGCTGCTGGGGGCAATGAAGGACTATGTAATATGGCTTTACTGAGAAACACCCCTTGTGTGCCTTCCACAAATACATAATGGCCAGATGGTGCACCACTTGTATGGTCAACTGGTGGTCCCCATATTGCACCATGGTTTTGTGTGGCAGCATGGCGACTAAAGTTGTACTTGCCATTACTCAAATCGGTCCATCCACATAGTCCAGATTCAAAATCACATGGGCCACACATAGCTTCATCGGATTTGTCAGCGCAGTCGTTTTTGAAATTACACACAGAATTTGCATCAATACATTTTCCATCTGAGTGACACGAAAACTTTGAATTTCCACAAGGATTAATAGTGGGTACAGTTGCTGGAATGGTGAAACCAGTTGGGAAGATAACATTGGTTGCTTTAGTACATCCCTTACTAAACACTACATCATCTATAGCAATATCACCGAATACTATTCCACCTATAGTTCCTTCAATCACAACCTGGAATGGATTCTGACTAACTAGATTAATGCTGGCTCTATCCCAAATATCTCCACGGTTTCCTGTCCTGGACCATATTTTCGTTATTGTGTTACTTCCACCGTTGGTTCTCAAGTATACATTGAGGTTGCCAATTGTTCTTCCATTCAAATTGTAGTAGAATACTAAGTTACAGAGTGATGAAACAGGATTCCAAGTAGAACTCAGAATTCGTGCAGCATCTCCGACTCTTCTTGGTCTGGATGATTCAATGTATATAAAACCTCCTGTCCTTAAACCAGTAGTATGGTCTCTTGTAGGTCCAGTTCGTTGAGAAGGTGTTGGAGCATTTCGTCGGGTCCAATCAAACTGATCGCCGTGGTCTTGAGTCCAATCACAGAACGACTGGTCAAAAGAACAACGTGATGGATAACTAGAACATTGTAACTCATCACTGTTATCACCACAATCATCTGTAAAGTCACAAAGTCTGCTGTTATCCACACATGATCCTCTCTGACATCGGAATTGATTCTGTCCACATGATGCCTGGATTGGCGGTAATACACAGTTGATAAAAGTGACATCATCAATAGCAATATCTCCCAAAACAGAAAAGCTTCTTCTAGCTTGAAACTGTATTAGAAAATCTGATGTTTCCCTTCCAATATTCACTGTTGCCTGTTGCCATAAATTGCCATGGTTTCTGGATAAGTAGAGGAGCCTGGTAGACTGTCCTTGTATGACCTTAGAAACAGTTAAAGATCCAATGGATCTACCATACATATGATAGTAAAATGACATTTGGCAAGTTGCTGCTGACTTCCTCAGGGTAGGACTTTGTAACGTTGCATATGTAAATGCACGTCCATTACTGGCATCCACATACATGTAATATCCTCGAGGATTACCCATCGTGTGGTCATTTGGTGGTCCAGTATTTGATGTTTCTGTTCCGTTATTGTGTCTATCCCATCTAAATGACCCAGCACTACTATCAATCCATCCACACTGTGCTTGATCAAATGTGCAATTGCCACAGTTTGTTTCATCATCACCTAGTGGACAATCTTTGATGAAGTCACACACTTGTTGTGATGATACGGTTTTTCCACTGGAACACTGGAATACTTGATTGATATTGGACGACCAGGGACAAAATCCACTTTGCATAGAAATATCGTCTATTGCAATATCACTTAAAAATCCACTACCTATTACAGCTTCAAATGCAAGAGTAAATTCCTGTGCACTGGTTATATTCACTGAGGCTTTTATCCATTTCTGCCCTTTGTTGCCGTTTGCTTGGAACAAACTAGAATGTTGATTTAGTGTCGTAAGCGAGCTAATGGTGTCCTTGAATAGATTTAATGTTCCCATTGTTCTACCATACATCAAATAATAAAAGGTGAAACAACTGGCCTTCGTTGGTGGCAAGACAGCTGATCTCAATCTAGCTTTCTGGCCTGGTAGCTGTGGTTTAGATGTTTCTATGTACAAGTAGAATCCTGAAAGTACAAACATTTTATGTATATATTTATATTTCATCAATGTTTTTACATATTTATGACAAGAAAGTTTGCAGGGTTAAGGTTAGGGTGTTTAATGCCAATTTCAACAATATATCAGTTATATTGTGGCAGTCAGTTTTATTGGTGGAGGAAACCGGAATGCCTGGAGAAAACCATCAACCTGTCTCAAATCACTGACAAACTTTATCACATTATGTTGTATCGAGTAAACCTCACCATGAACAGGGTTAAAACTCACAACTTCAGTGATGATAGGCACTAATTGCATAGGTAGTTGTAAATCCAACTATCACACGATCACGACCACGACGGCCCCACAGGAAGTTTGTATGCAGTACATGTATTTGAGTAATATGTCATCAGTTTCCATTTTCAAGGACATTGTGTCTTTGGGTAATTCAAGTCGTATAAGAGTAACATCCCTTTTGGGTATGTATTTCTACAGCCTGTTCATCAATTTGTGGCAGTTTGTTTTCAATCTTAATTCAACCCTAAATTTCTCTTTTTCAAAATGACAACCAAAGAAAGACAACTCTTACAAATATAAGAAAGGAAGATAATAAAGCTACATTCTGCAAATAGGGAATTACAATTAAAATATTTGTGGGACAACTTACCATTAGAATTTCCTGTAGTGTGATCAGAATTTGGTCCTGTGTTAGTACTAGTTGTTCTTCCTTGATGTCTTATCCAATCAAAATCATCCCCAATTATGTCATTGGACCATGCACACAGACCACTTTCAAAGTTACAGCTGCCTGGAGGAGGACATTTTCCATCAAGGATATTTACATCATCAATTGCTATGTCACCTGTGTAAGTTCTGCCACGGACCCCTTCAAATACAACCTGTCAAAAACGTATTTAATGTATTATATTGATAGTATAGTTTTAAAAGTTCATTATATCTAACAATTTCAGGGGCCTGTCGTGGTCGTGTGGTAATTAGATTTACAACTACCTGTGCAATCAGTGCCTATCACCACTAAAGTTGTGAGTTTGAACCCCGTTCAAGGCAAGGTGTACTCGATACAACATTATGTGATAAAGTTTGTCAGTGATTTGTGACAGGCCGGTGGTTTTCTACGGGTACTCCGGTTTCCTTCATCAATAAAACTGACCGCCACGATATAACTGAAATATTGTTGAAAGTGGCATTAAACACCATAAACCATAAAGAAAAAAGGGTATTTAAATAAACTGTGTTAAAACATCTAAAGACAACAACATACAACTATGCCATAATATCATCCATTAAATTACTTTCCAACAATGAAATAAAGTTTTGCTAAAATGATCCTGTGCACAATGGTTGCAACAAAAATAAGTATTCAAAAAAGATAATATTAATAAAAACAAATATGCAGTATATATCCAAAGTGATTTTTTTTTCTGCCCTCAAAGAGGATTTACTTTAACTCTGAATATAAAATAATTTTCGTAGAAAATCATTGGCTTAGGGTAAAACGAATGTCACAAAATTAAGCAGGGAAAATCACAAATCCAAATTTGCTGTTTGAAATATTTCTTGACATTTGGACGAACTTACATACAGAATTTGCATACCTGTGTAATTCTATATCAAGACGTATTACAGCATGTATCAGCACCAAGGGACGCCTTACGAAGTATTAAAGGTAGGTTCTTTATGGTGTTTATTAGCAATGCACGTTTTTTTTTATCTGAAGCGTGGAAACTGTTACTTAACATTTTTCTGTGAATGTTTTAGGCACGCTCAGGCTGTATATGTTGATGTAAATAAACTTTCATACAATAATGAACAACGAGTCCCTTAACTATCCTTTATGTAACAATACATAATTATTGTACATAAAATGTATTACTGTGCTAATCTATATAATGGATATTCATATTATAAATCATAGTTTATACTTAACACATTAATATTTTCTCATGGTGCTATACCAAGTTATTGGGCCGTCGTGGTCGTAATCGTAATCGTATGGTAGTTGGATTTACAACTACCTATACAATCAGTGCCTAACACCACTAACGCTGTGCGTTTGAATCCCACTCAGGTGAGGTGTACTCGATACAACATTATGTGATAAAGTTTGTCAGTGACTTGTGACTTTTCCTCCACACAAAAAAAAAAGATAGCCACAAGATAACTAAAACACAAACCATATACTATTAGTTATCTCTTTCTAAAGAAGCACATTTTTAAAAATTTGTCATTCACCAATGAGAATGGGCCTAGCTGTACATGTGCATTAATTAGTATTTATGTCATATTCAGAAGCATTATATCCAACCCGACATCCCAAACTTCATCATTTAAATGTCCAACCCCCTCCCCCAATTCAATTGTACAAACCTGGAATGGAGATGATGAAACTAAATTAACTTGTCCTATTCTCCAAATATTTTGCTGGTTACCATTCCTAGACCAGATAGGTGGAACCAACTGTCCTTGTCTTTTCATTAAGATGTTCAGTGTTCCTATGCCATTGCCATACATGTGATAATAGAAAGTCAAACATTTGCCAGTGGTGGGTTGATATGTTGGACTCATTAGTCTGGCTTTAGCCCCTGTTCTCTTTCCAGATGTTTCAATAAACATGTAGAAGCCTGTTTGAATAATAATAATAATAATAAGATGTATATTAGAACTATCTTTTAACTCGTGGTCACGGTCGTATGGTAGTTGGGAGTTCGTGGTCACGGTCGTATGGTAGTTGGGAGTTCGTGGTCAAGGTCGTATGGTAGTTGGGAGTTCGTGGTCAAGGCCGTATGGTAGTTGGGAACGCGTGGTCACGGTCGTATGGTAGTTTAACTCGTGGTCACGGTCTTATGGTAGTTCGTGGTCACGGTCGCATGGTAGTTTAACTCGTGGTCACAGTCGTATGGTAGTTTGGATTTCGTGGTCACGGTCGTATGGTAGTTGGGAGTTCGTGGTTACAGTCGTATGGTAGTTGGGATTTCGTGGTCACGGTCGTATGGTAGTTGGGAGTTCGTGGTCAAGGTCGTATGGTAGTTGGGAACGCGTGGTCACGGTCATATGGTAGTTTAACTTGTGGTCACGGTTTTATGGTAGTTGGGAGTTCGTGGTCACAGTCGTATGGTAGTTTAACTCGTGGTCATGGTCTTATGGTAGTTGGGAGGTCGTGGTCACGGTCGTATGGTAGTTGGGAGTTCATGGTTACAGTCGAATGGTAGTTGGGAGTTCGTGGTTACAGTCGTATGGTAGTTAGGATTGCGTGGTCACGGTCGTATGGTAGTTGGGAGTTCGTGGTTACAGTCATATGGTAGTTGGGATTTCGTGGTCACGGTCGTATGGTAGTTTAACTCATGGTCACGGTCATATGGTAGTTGGGAGTTCGAACCCCTATCATTGAGAGGTGTGTTAACTACAACATTATGTGATAAAGTTTGTCACTGACTTGCGACAGTTCAGTGGTTTTCTCTGGGTACTCTGGTTTCCTCCACCAATAAAACTGACCACCATGATATAACTGAAATGGGGGCCATCATGGCCATGATCGTATGGTAGTTGGATTTATAATCAGTACCTATCTCCACTAAAGTTGTGAGTTTGAATCCCGTTCAGGCGAGGTGTTCTCGATATAACATTATGTGATAAAGTTTGCCAGTGACTTGCGGCAGGTCGTTGGTTTTCTCCTGGTACTCCAGATTCCTCCATCAATAAAACTGACCGCCACGATATGACTGAAATATTGTTGAAATTGGTGTTAACACCATAACCCTGACCCCTATCTTTTAACTCTTTCAGTACAAAGCACCTTTGATGTACCCTAAAACTAAATTGACCTTGAGAAAATTCTAATTACTTGTGTAGGTGATTGAACAATGATACAGTTCTGTACACTGTGGTCCAATTTCAACAGATCGGAAACACAAAAATGCCATTATCAGATTGAGTTCGGAAAAGATTATCAAAAAAGGTTTAATGACAAAATAATCATAGCAGAGATTGCATGGTAGTTGATTGACAATTACCTATTTAGTAATTCAGCTCTTATTATCAGTCGAGTTGTAAATTTGATTTGTGGCAGGGTGTATTCAGTACAAACTTTATGTGATAAAGTTTGACAGTGACTTGTAGCAGGTTGGTGGTTTTCGAGTGGATACTCTGGCTTTGGCAACAAATAAAACTGAGCACCATTGTATATTGCAAATATTGTTAAAATTTGTGTTAAACACAGAAAACCCACGATACTGAAATATTGTTAAAATTTGTGTTAAATACAGATAACCCACGATACTGAAATATTGTTAAAATTTGTGTTAAACACAGATAATCCACGATACTGAAATATTGTTAAAATTTGTGCTAAACACAGATAATCCACGAAACTGAAATATTGTTAAAATTTGTGCTAAACACAGATAATCCATACTAGTAAAGTTGGCAATCCCTGTGATTCATGGGAGTTTATATATACATGTATGTACAATCTGCACATGCTTAAACACATGTCTTATGTCTATCCCTAGATTCGAGCCAAGGTAACACTTCAAGTATTGAAACTATATTCTAATATATATTGGATGTGGCCAAGTAGTCTAGGCAACTGGACATATGGTTAAGTAATTGGTGCTGCAGACTGAATCAATGGTGTGAGTTCAAATCCTGTCGAGGGAGAACAAAAAAAATTGTCAGCTCAAAAATCTAATGCTAACACTGTTGGGTTAAATTTTATATATAATATATATATATATGTCTGAAAATTAAACAAAACAGTGTTAGAATTAGATTTTAGAACTGTCAAATTTTTGTTCTTCCCTCGACGGGATTTGAAGTCACACCATTGATACACTGCAGCACCATTCGCTTAGCCTTACGTCCAGCGCTCTAGACCACTCGACCACATCCACTCCCTGTATGTGTGTGTGTGTAAAATAAATTTAGTCAATGTTAATTTGGTTAGCTATATAACATACCATTGTTGGTACCATAAGTGTGATCAAATGTAGGACCAGTAAAAGTTGAAGAAGTTTTCCCTGATCCTCTAGTCCAATCAAAATCATCTGTTCCATCCTGTGTATATCCACAAATGGTATTCATCTCAAAGTCGCATGAACCTATCAGAAAAATAAAACTTAGAATAAATCATAATACAAATGATGAAATAGTGTTGTAATATCAGGACATGCAAGACAACCAATCAAATATTTGTTAGCTAATTATGAACAGAAAGTATAGACAACCAATCAAATATTTGTTAGCTAATTATGAACAGAAAGTATAACAGTGATTGTCAACAATTCCACTAATATCAACAAAACAAACAATCACCTCTCACCTCAACAATTCCACTAATATCAACAAATCAAACAATCATCTCTCACCTCAACAATTCCACCAATATCAACAAAACAAACAATCACCTCTCACTTCAACAATTCCACCAATATCAACAAAATGAACAATCACCTCTCACCTCAACAATTCCACCAATATCAACAAAACAAACAATCACCTCTCACCTCAACAATTCCATCAATATCAACAAAACAAACAATCACCTCTCACCTCAACAATTCCACTAATATCAACAAAACAAACAATCACCTCTCACCTCAACAATTCCACCAATATCAACAAAACAAACAATCACCTCTCACTTCAACAATTCCACCAATATCAACAAAACAAACAATCACCTCTCACCTCAACAATTCCACCAATATCAACAAAACAAACAATCACCTCTCACCTCAACAATTCCACCAATATCAACAAAACGAACAATCACCTCTCACCTCAACAATTCCACCAATATCAACAAAACAAACAATCACCTCTCACCTCAACAATTCCACTAATATCAACAAAACAAACAATCACCTCTCACCTCAACAATTCCACCAATATCAACAAAACAAACAATCACCTCTCACCTCAACAATTCCACCAATATCAACAAAACAAACAATCACCTCTCACCTCAACAATTCCAATACAATCAATTCCATCAATATCAACAAAACAAACAATCACCTCTCACCTCAACAATTCCACTAATATCAACAAAACAAACAATCACCTCTCACCTCAACAATTCCACCAATATCAACAAAACAAACAATCACCTCTCACTTCAACAATTCCACCAATATCAACAAAACAAACAATCACCTCTCACCTCAACAATTCCACCAATATCAACAAAACAAACAATCACCTCTCACCTCAACAATTCCACCAATATCAACAAAACGAACAATCACCTCTCACCTCAACAATTCCACTAATATCAACAAAACAAACAATCACCTCTCACCTCAACAATTCCACTAATATCAACAAAACAAACAATCACCTCTCACCTCAACAATTCCACCAATATCAACAAAACAAACAATCACCTCTCACCTCAACAATTCCACCAATATCAACAAAACAAACAATCACCTCTCACCTCAACAATTCTACCAATATCAATAAAACAAACAATCACCTCTCACCTCAACAATTCCACCAATATCAACAAAACAAACAATCACCTCTCACCTCAACAATTCCACCAATATCAACAAAACAAACAATCACCTCTCATCTCAACAATTCCACCAATATCAACAAAACAAACAATCACCTCTCACCTCAACAATTCCATCAATATCAACAAAACAAACAATCACCTCTCACCTCAACAATTCAACTAATATCAACAAAACAAACAATCACCTCTCACCTCAACAATTCCACCAATATCAACAAAACAAACAATCACCTCTCACCTCAACAATTCCATCAATATCAACAAAACAAACAATCACCTCTCACCTCAACAATTCCACCAATATCAACAAAACAAACAATCATCTCTCACCTCAACAATTCCATCAATATCAACAAAATGAACAATCACCTCTCACCTTAACAATTCCACTAATATCAACAAAACAAACAATCACCTCTCACCTCAACAATTCCACTAATATCAACAAAACAAACAATCACCTCTCACCTCAACAATTCCACCAATATCAACAAAACAAATAATCACCTCTCACCTCAACAATTCTACCAATATCAATAAAACAAACAATCACCTCTCACCTCAACAATTCCACCAATATCAACAAAACAAACAAACACCTCTCACCTCAACAATTCCACTAATATCAACAAAACAAACAATCACCTCTCACCTCAACAATTCCACCAATATCAACAAAACAAACAATCACCTCTCACCTCAACAATTCCATCAATATCAACAAAACAAACAATCACCTCTCACCTCAACAATTCCATCAATATCAACAAAACAAACAATCACCTCTCACCTCAACAATTCCACCAATATCAACAAAACAAACAATCACCTCTCACCTCAACAATTTCATCAATATCAACAAAACAAACAATCACCTCTCACCTCAACAATTCCACCAATATCAACAAAACAAACAATCACCTCTCACCTCAACAATTCCACCAATATCAACAAAACAAACAATCACCTCTCACCTCAACAATTCCACCAATATCAACAAAACAAACAATTACCTCTCACCTCAACAATTCCATCAATATCAACAAAACAAACAATCACCTCTCACTTCAACAATTCCATCAATATCAACAAAACAAACAATTACCTCTCACCTCAACAATTCCACCAATATCAACAAAACAAACAATCACCTCTCACCTCAACAATTCCACCAATATCAACAAAACAAACAATCACCTCTCACCTCAACAATTCCACCAATATCAACAAAACAAACAATCACCTCTCACCTCAACAATTCCATCAATATCAACAAAACAAACAATCACCTCTCACCTCAACAATTCCATCAATATCAACAAAACAAACAATTACCTCTCACCTCAACAATTCCACCAATATCAACAAAACAAACAATCACCTCTCACCTCAACAATTCCACCAATATCAACAAAACAAACAATCACCTCTCACCTCAACAATTCCATCAATATCAACAAAACAAACAATCACCTCTCACCTCAACAATTCCACCAATATCAACAAAACAAACAATCACCTCTCACCTCAACAATTCCACTAATATCAACAAAACAAACAATCACCTCTCACCTCAACAATTCCATCAATATCAACAAAACAAACAATCACCTCTCACCTCAACAATTCCATCAATATCAACAAAACAAACAATTACCTCTCACCTCAACAATTCCACCAATATCAACAAAACAAACAATCACCTCTCACCTCAACAATTCCATCAATATCAACAAAACAAACAATCACCTCTCACCTCAACAATTCCATCAATATCAACAAAACAAACAATTACCTCTCACCTCAACAATTCCACCAATATCAACAAAACAAACAATCACCTCTCACCTCAACAATTCCACCAATATCAACAAAACAAACAATCACCTCTCACCTCAACAATTCCATCAATATCAACAAAACAAACAATCACCTCTCACCTCAACAATTCCACCAATATCAACAAAACAAACAATCACCTCTCACCTCAACAATTCCACCAATATCAACAAAACAAACAATCACCTCTCACCTCAACAATTCCACCAATATCAACAAAACAAACAATCACCTCTCACCTCAACAATTCCATCAATATCAACAAAACAAACAATCACCTCTCACCTCAACAATTCCACCAATATCAACAAAACAAACAATCACCTCTCACCTCAACTCATTGAACATTAACATGACTACAAGATATAACATTGGACATCCAGACCCTGGCTTGGCACAGGCACAAAAAGGTGGCAAGGTTAAATTGGTTAATGAGATCCCAATAACCTCCTTCTCCAACGGAAATGCAGATATTAGCAAATGATAAAAAACCTGCAAAGATTCACTTCCAATGTATTTTTTCTTTCAGATAAAACTGTAATTTTTGATATTACAATCTTTGGTCCATATGTTACATAAACGACTGCTAAACTGAGGACATACCTGAGGGTGGGCATGGTCCATCATTTACAGAAATGTCATCTAATGCCATGTCTCCTTTGTAACCAGATTTTAATACTCCCTCAAACACAAGCTGTAAAAAAATATTATTAGATTAAAACATTATCTATTGACTGTACAGAGCATGCACGGTCACCTGTATTAATCTAGAGCACTTATCTAAAGACTCATGTGGATGTGATCATTGCATGGTCTGTATTAATCTAGAGCACCATCTAGAGACTCATGTGGATGTGATCATTGCATGGTCTGTATTAATCTAGAGCACCATCTAGAGACTCATGTGGATGTGATCATTGTATGGTCTGTATTAATCTAGAGCACTATCTAGAGACTCATGTGGATGTGATCATTGCATGGTCTGTATTAATCTAGAGACTCATGTGGATGTGATCATTGCATGGTCTGTATTAATCTAGAGCACTATCTAGAGACTCATGTGGATGTGATCATTGCATGGTCTGTATTAATCTAGAGCACTTATCTAGAGACTCATGTGGATGTGATCATTGCATGGTCTGTATTAATCTAGAGCACTATCTAGAGACTCATGTGGGTGTGATCATTGCATGGTCTGTATTAATCTAGAGCACCATCTAGAGACTCATGTGGATGTGATCATGGTCTGTATTAATCTAGAGCACTATCTAGAGACTCATGTGGATGTGATCATTGCATGGTCTGTATTAATCTAGAGACTCATGTGGGTGTGATCATTGCATGATCTGTATTAATCTAGAGCACTATCTAGAGACTCATGTGGATGTGATCATTGCATGGTCTGTATTAATCTAGAGACTCATGTGGGTGTGATCATTGCATGGTCTGTATTAATCTAGAGCACTATCTAGAGACTCATGTGGATGTGATCATTGCATGGTCTGTATTAATCTAGAGCACTATCTAGAGACTCATATGGATGTGATCATTGCATGGTCTGTATTAATCTAGAGCACCATCTAGAGACTCATGTGGATGTGATCATTGCATGGTCTGTATTAATCTAGAGCACCATCTAGAGACTCATGTGGATGTGATCATTGTATGGTCTGTATTAATCTAGAGCACTATCTAGAGACTCATGTGGATGTGATCATTGCATGGTCTGTATTAATCTAGAGACTCATGTGGATGTGATCATTGCATGGTCTGTATTAATCTAGAGCACTATCTAGAGACTCATGTGGATGTGATCATTGCATGGTCTGTATTAATCTAGAGCACTTATCTAGAGACTCATGTGGATGTGATCATTGCATGGTCTGTATTAATCTAGAGCACTATCTAGAGACTCATGTGGGTGTGATCATTGCATGGTCTGTATTAATCTAGAGCACCATCTAGAGACTCATGTGGATGTGATCATGGTCTGTATTAATCTAGAGCACTATCTAGAGACTCATGTGGATGTGATCATTGCATGGTCTGTATTAATCTAGAGACTCATGTGGGTGTGATCATTGCATGATCTGTATTAATCTAGAGCACTATCTAGAGACTCATGTGGATGTGATCATTGCATGGTCTGTATTAATCTAGAGACTCATGTGGGTGTGATCATTGCATGGTCTGTATTAATCTAGAGCACTATCTAGAGACTCATGTGGATGTGATCATTGCATGGTCTGTATTAATCTAGAGCACTATCTAGAGACTCATATGGATGTGATCATTGCATGGTCTGTATTAATCTAGAGCACCATCTAGAGACTCATGTGGATGTGATCATTGCATGGTCTGTATTAATCTAGAGCACCATCTAGAGACTCATGTGGATGTGATCATGGTCTGTATTAATCTAGAGCACTATCTAGAGACTCATGTGGATGTGATCATTGCATGGTCTGTATTAATCTAGAGACTCATGTGGGTGTGATCATTGCATGGTCTGTATTAATCTAGAGCACTATCTAGAGACTCATGTGGATGTGATCATTGCATGGTCTGTATTAATCTAGAGACTCATGTGGGTGTGATCATTGCATGGTCTGTATTAATCTAGAGCACTATCTAGAGACTCATGTGGGTGTGATCATTGCATGGTCTGTATTAATCTAGAGACTCATGTGGGTGTGATCATTGCATGGTCTGTATTAATCTAGAGCACTATCTAGAGACTCATGTGGATGTGATCATTGCATGGTCTGTATTAATCTAGAGACTCATGTGGGTGTGATCATTGCATGGTCTGTATTAATCTAGAGCACTATCTAGAGACTCATGTGGATGTGATCATTGCATGGTCTGTATTAATCTAGAGACTCATGTGGGTGTGATCATTGCATGGTCTGTATTAATCTAGAGCACTATCTAGAGACTCATGTGGGTGTGATCATTGCATGGTCTGTATTAATCTAGGGCACTATCTAGAGACTCATGTGGGTATGATCATTGCATGGTCTGTATTAATCTAGAGACTCATGTGGGTGTGATCATTGCATGGTCTGTATTAATCTAGAGCACTATCTAGAGACTCATGTGGGTGTGATCATTGCATGGTCTGTATTAATCTAGAGCACTATCTAGAGACTCATGTGGGTGTGATCATTGCATGGTCTGTATTAATCTAGAGACTCATGTGGGTGTGATCATTGCATGGTCTGTATTAATCTAGAGCACCATCTAGAGACTCATGTGGGTGTGATCATTGCATGGTCTGTATTAATCTAGAGCACTTATCTAGAGACTCATGTGGATGTGATCATTGCATGGTCTGTATTAATCTAGAGCACTTATCTAGAGACTCATGTGGATGTGATCATTGCATGGTCTGTATTAATCTAGAGCACTATCTAGAAACTCATATGGATGTGATCATTGCATGGTCTGTATTAATCTAGAGCACTATCTAGAGACTCATGTGGACGTGATCATTGTATGGTAGCTTGGTAACACCAATAAGGAATGAACTGCATTAGTAATGTTCAATTGTGTATTTTGTAATATATGTAATGGGAGAAAACTGTCTAAGCTGTTTAACTTGTGTCTTATCCTTTTGTCTTTTTGAACAATAAAATATGTTTAAAGTATGAATACCCACAGACTGTTGTTTCAGTGAGTTAGCACTATAAAAATACAACTCAGTGTGTTGGTCTAGTACAAAGCAGACATCATCATCTTGTCAAAATGTAACTTTCTCTCGCCATGATATAGCTGAAAAATTGTTAATTTGGCATTAAACAATAATCACTCACTGAATGATTTGGAATTCAATCCACTCATATACCCCAGCAAGTGTACTCGGGTGGCAAGGAATTATTTTTGCATTGTTCTCCTACATGTGATTTTCTCTATGAAATATCATGTCACCTATTAACGATGACAGTAATTTGAATACCTACCTGTACAGTTGCCATGGTTACATGTGAAACTGATGATAGTGAATGTGGGGTGATGTAAATCGATCCATATGTCCATTGATTTCCTTGATCACCCTGTCTTGTCCACAATGGTGTTCCAAGTGTAGCTCCTTAAAATCATATAAATAAATATTTTCAGCTATCTCCAGTGAAAATGACAAAGAGAGGAACAGCGAGTTCCTTTCTCAGTCAGTAGTGAACTAACAAGTAAGCGAAAACAACTACCATCGGCAAAACTAATAGAGAATTTCTGGATAGTTGGCAAAATGAATTTTCCTGGCTGCTGTATACTGCTAGTGACAACAAAATAACATGTAAATATTTTATGATTTTTCTTCTAGAGATAATGTAAATATACGATATATATGAACTCTGACAATTAATTTCTACATCTTTGTTCAATTGATAATTTTCTTGAAATGTATACAAGTCAAAAGTACTATACCTTGTGTAACATCGTCAGAGATACAACATGTGTAACACACCAAAAAATCACCAATCTTTATTACATAATCAAGTTTATACTGTGAACAATAACTGTCCACAATGCATGGTGTGACATTATACAGAATGTAAAAGTATTCAAATGTTATTTGTTCTTTTTTGATAGTCCATGAAAAAAAAAATTCCCTTCTATGGTTCATGGATGCTAAATAATATAAAATGGTGAACCTGTCTGGTAATTTGGCAGACATTGGCTGTTATATAAATACACAAATGTAAACAAATAGGTTTTGCTTGTACATATCAAATTTCTAAGGTGACCTGAAATAATTACTTGGCCACTGAAATTTTATTTTTGGTGGTCAATTGGCCTTCTGATGCTAAAACCTACTTTGAGGGCAGGTACCTGATTTAGCACAGAAGTTTGTGTTCCCCTTAAAGATGTCACATGAACTTTATTTAACATAAAACTTTGTGTACATATAAGAGGACATATGTACCTGATCTAGCATAGCAGTTAGTGTATATATTCAATATAATATGCACCTGATCTAGCATAGCAGTTAGTGTATATATTCAATATAATATGTACCTGATCTAGCATAGCAGTTAGTGTATATATTCAATATAATATGCACCTGAACTAGAATAGCAGTTTGTGTATATATTCAATATAATATGAGGGGCGCGGGTGGCTCAATGAGTTAGGTCGTTGGATCTAACAACTCATACAAGCCTATCACCAATACAGCATGGGTTCGCGTTCTGCTTTGTAAATTACAAAAAGGGTGCACTCGACTTGCAGCCGCAAGTGATAAAGTTTACTTGCCCATGGTCAGTGGTTCTCTCCGGGTACTCCGGCTTCCTCCACCACTAAAACTGGTCGCCATGATATAGCTGAAATATTGTTGACAGTGGCGTGTATATATTCAATATTATATGTACCTGATCTAGCATAGCAGTTTGTGTATATATTCAATATTATATGTACCTGATCTAGCATAGCAGTTTGTGTATATATTCAATATTATATGTACCTGATCTAGCATAGAAGTTTAATTTGTAGATACTTTCACCGTACATGTGGTACCAGAATTTAACACATTTCCCGTTATCCATTAGGTTGACATTTGTACTTATAATTCTAGCTGTATCATTAGTTTTCCTTCCAGAAGCTTCCGTGTATATATAATATCCTACAACAGAAGACAAATATTTAGAAACCTTCATCTACAAACATGACATCATTAATTGTAAAACACTTTAACTAATTATCAGACAAAATTATCACATACAGGAATAGCTAATTAGTCTATGATACCAAGTGTTTAACGATGTTTTTTAAGATGAGAGGACGTTTCTCAGTTATCTCTCATCGAAGGACAAAGCTGCAAAAAACATCTTTAATTATTTTATCATTATGATAGTATGTTTATCAAGGATTTGGTAATATGACGTCATTATAACGTCATATTAAAAAACAGCGATATTACTACGTGTCCTTGACAACGCTTAGCGATTAGCGATAATTTGAATCTTCTCAGCACTTACGTAATATGAAACATATTGGTTTTAAACATCAAAGGGAAAGTAAACATAATAGCGATAAATGAAAATATTTTACAACTTGAAAAATTGCCATACAGGCATTAATACCAAACTAGAGGCTCAGTGGGCTGAGCCTGTGTCGCTCACCTTTAATTCTGCTTTGAGGAAACTTAATACAGAACCTTCCATACATGTAGATGCTTCCTACCAAGTTTCGGTTCATATGACTAAGCAGTTTCAAAGGAGAAGATTTTTTAGAAATCGACCAATCAGAAACAAGAATAGCATGTGGTGGCCATGTTTGCTAACCGATTGGGACGAAATGAGCAATCTTCATAGAGGACATTCCATAGATGCTTTCTACCAAGTTTCGGTGGTAGCCATGTTTGCTAACCGATCGGGACGAAATGAGCAATCTTCATAGAGGACATTCCATAGATGATTCCTACCAAGTTTCGGTGGTAGCCATGTTTGTTAACCGATCGGGACGAAATGAGCAATCTTCATAGAGGACCTTCCATGGATGCCTCCTACCAAGTTTCGGTTCATTTGGCCAAGCGGTTTCAGAGGAGAAGATTTAGAAAAATCGGCCAATCAGAAACAATAATTGCCTGTGGCAGCCATGTTTGGTAATGGATCATAACAAAATGTGCACTCTTTAGAGAGGACCTTCCATAGATGCTTCCTACCAAGTTTCAGTTCATTTGGCCAAGCGGTTTCAGAGGAGAAGATTTAAAAAAATCGGCCAATCAGAAACAATAATTGCCTGTGGCGACCATGTTTGTTAATGGATCTGGACAAAATGTGCAATCTTTAGAGAGGACCGCACATAGATGCTTCCTACCAAGTTTCGGTTCATTTGGCCAAACGGTTTCAGAGGAGAAAAATGTTAAAAATCAGCCAATCAGAAACAAGAGTCGTCTGTGGCGGTCATGTTTGTTAACGGATCGGGACGAAATGAGCATTCTTTACAGAGAACCTTCCATAGATGTGTCCTACCAAGTTTCGGTTCATTTGGCCAAGCAGTTTCAGAGGAGAAGGTTTAAAAAAATATTGTTAATGGATTGGGACGAAATGAGCAATCTTTATAGAGGACCTTCCATAGAAGCTTCCTACCAAGTTTCAGTTCATTTGGCTTAGGGGTTTCAGAGGAGAAGATTAAAATGTGAAAAGTTAACAGACGACGGACGACGGACGCCAGTGATGACAAATGCTCACATTGCCTTTGGCAAGGTGAGCTAGAAATAATAAAGTTGACATTAATATAGATTTATTATTATATTGTAATAACTCATTTTCATATGACATAATTAAAGAAATATTTCAAGCTGTACACAAGTTCATAAGTGACACTCATACTTTCATTTAAGATGCTTCTTTTTTCAATCCCACTCCTCACAATATACATTTATTTTGCTTTCCTTCATTTGCTTTAACTTCTCGTATGTTTAATTATTTAAAATGTTTTGTAAAGTCTACAAATTTCACTTCACTTGTAAATTTATTATATATGAAGTGTTAATGGCGCTAATAATTACATGTATTGAAGGAACATAATTATCTTACATTATTGATATAATTTTTACATACTCAAAACACTTATTACTTAATGTATGCCTTTTACATGTAAAAAGGAGAGAGCTTGTATAGGCATAACCTGTTGCTCAATCCCATTCATATGCAGTTGTGAATAAAATATGCTTAAAACTAAAACTAAAACTATATTCCTAATATCTTATCAAAATCATAAGTAATAGACATTTTTCATATCAAATATTTCACAAAAATTGCCTAAACTAGTTACCTGTTGAGCTCTGGGTTGTATGATCAAATGGAGGTCCAGTATTTCTGGATGATGTGGCTCCTTTGTGTAGAGCCCAGTTGAATTGATCTGTGGTGTCTTGAGTCCATGTACAGAAACTGTTTTGATCAAAGTTGCAATCCCATGTACTAGGAGCTTAAATAAAAAAATCCAAAATACATTCCTGATTAATTTTATTACAAAAATACATTGAGAAAAATCAAACGTAGATGTTTTTAAAATTGTATCCCCAATTTATTTATGATGCAGACTGTTGAATGAACTAAATACCCCCCCCCCCCCCCCCCCCCCCCCCCCGGCTATCAGGGTGGATAGTGCAATCAAAAAATGTCAATGAAATCTATGTTTTGTGAAAACAGATTTTTTTTATCTACTTACGAAAGGTGACAGTTGTAACAGGCATCAGAGTTGTAGTAGCATATGGATTAGGACAGACTCCTTGGGTTAACTTGATGTCGTCAATAGCGATATCACCAGCATACCCATTGCCAACCTCTCCATCAAATGTCACCTTCAATACAATATTTTCAAGTATTTAATAATAAAATAAAATTTTTATTGACGTGTGTCCCCACACAGCATTATTACTGGGTCAGTGGTGTCTTAACGCATGGGCACGCGGGGCAGTTGACCGGTGGGCCCACGAGGATAGGGACCCCATGCTAATCTATGTATGTTGTATACAACATGTTGTTTAATGCTTACACACTGATTTTGTTAGAAGTACCAATACAATAAATATATGTTTAATTTTATCAACCATTTACATTTTTATTCCTGTGAGAGTTTGTGTAGGTAGGGTGCACTGCTTTCCACCTGGGCCTATAATGCTGTTAAGATGACCCTGTACTGGAGACTTACGTACAAACAGTGATTTGTTACTGAGACATTTACTGTGTCTGTAAAACACCCATGATACTTATGATACACCAGAGAAAAATTCATAAAAATCCTGATAATATGCATACTTTTGGTATATGTGCAAATATCCTATAAAATAAAATGCTTCTAGAGTGAAAACTGTAATAGGAGTTAGATGGACAAAACATATATGTATATACAAAATTCAAATAAAGTTAACAACCCGTATTCTTGTAAAAAATGGAAGAAAATAAAAATCCTGATAATATGCACACTTTTGGTATATATATATATATATATATACACAAAGAAAAAAGTTAAGCACCCCCTGATATATTAAAACATAATAAGTTACATTAAGCTTAGATTCTAATATTTATATTGATTATAGCAAGAACAATGTTCCTTTAAAAAGATGTGCTCACACAGGTATGACCAGTATGTTCACGCTTCGAATTTGGGTATTTAAGTCCGGTGTTTTAAAAAATTTATTCATTCTCAGTAAGCATGGTACGAAGGCGAATATCAGAAGCACAAAGATGGCAAATAATCGGCATGCATACAACAGGGATGTCCTTCAAAGCTATTGGACGTCAGATGGGCTACCACTATACTGTAGTCAGCCGACTGGTGAGAAAACACACACAAACCAACAATGTGAAAGACTTGCCAAGATCCGGCAGACCACGGGTAACATCTGATCGTGACGACAGGGCATTGCAGCGTTTGGTTAGACGGATGCCAGTCCCGTACTCAAACAACACTGGCTGCCCAATAGATGTCTGTCAACAAGAACAGTTAAAAACCGTCTGAAATCAGCGGGACTTAAGTCAAGGGAAGTCATTAAACGTCCACTGTTGGTAGAACGACATCGACGAACACGTTTGGCATAGTGTTTAGCACGACGTGGTTGGAATTTAAGGACATGGCGCAAGATCCATTGGTCAGACAAGAGCTGGTTTCTGATTCATGTAACCGACGACCGGATGAGGGTTTGGAGACACAAAAATACAGCCTATACCCCAAGGAACATCCAGCCAACTGTCCCTTACGGTGGTGGCTCAGTAATGGTTTGGGGGTGTATCTCTCATGACTGCAAGCTGGATTTAGTCACCATACAAGGCAACCTAACTGGTGATCAGTACATCAGAGACGTCTTGCAACCAGTTGTTGTCCCCCATTTCGACAACCACCCACTAGCTACAAGGCCTGTGTATATGGATGACCACGCCAGGCCTCATCGTTCAAGAGCAGTAACCGCCTACCTCCAAAGCGAAGTCGTGACTTCTGTTCCTTGGCCAGCCATGAGCCCGGATTTGAATCCCATAGAGCATATTTGGGACATGTTAGACCATCGTATACAGGCTCGGGAACCTCCTGTGCAAAACATTCGTCAGTTGGAAGTAGCATTGCATCGGGAATGGCAGCAGCTATCACAACAGGACATCCGACGTCTAACTGGAGGGATTAGACGCAGGGTTGTGGCCATCATCCAAGCATGTGGGGGTTACACCCGGTACTGAACTTTGAACAATAGATGTCGTCAAGTGATTCATAAGTGACGTTTTGAAAGTGAAATGACAATCTTATCGTGATTTTTGAACTGTGAAGGTCAATACTTAAAATGGACATGTTTTACTGCAAAAACTGGCCTTGTGATATTGTGATTAAATATTCATTAAATTAACATTTTTCTTTATTTTTTTTGGTGGTTTCTTACAGCCAATGTAATGTCCTAACAGGCCACCATTGCGTTCTTGAGATTATCTGGTCATTAATCTCGAGATACTTGTCGTATCATTTGTCATTTCAAAAAAACATGGGGGTGCTTAACTTTTTTCTTTGTGTACTCGTATATATATCCCCTGTAAAATAAAATGCTTCTAGCTTGAAAACTGTTAAAACAGTTAGTCGGACAATGCATAATCAATCACTGTACAGGTCACCTTTGAGACTAAGAAAAAATGTCTTTTTAAGACAGGAGACCTCTTAAAAAAGGTTCAATTCATATGAAGTATTATATGACAGGACAAGAAAAGGTGACCTTTTAAAACAGGTGACTGCTTAATAGAGATGACCGCATGTGCAGGTTTTCCCTGTATCTGCAAAATTGTCACCTTCACATTGGTGAATCTCTATCAATAACACTACAAAAGATTACATTTAATTCTTAAAGAGGATTGCTTTTTTAATTTAATATTATATCATACCTGCCACATTTTGGTGGGACTTGTTATGTGCACCTGTGCTACTTTCCAAACATTTCCTTGGTTACCAGTTGCATTCCATAGCATTTGACTTTTAACATTGTCAGGTTTGTAAAGTCTGAGAGTTCCTATGTCTGTTAAAGTACAAATGCTTTATTATTTTCTACATTTATGTTAGGAAAATTTAAAACAAATTAGAGGCTCACCTGGTCATTCATAAAGTTTATATTCAATCAAGTCTAGATTTAAAAAAAAAACTAGAGTCTCATCAGAGGCTGTATTGCTCACCTGATTATTCATACATAGTTTGTGTTCACTGTTCAATTAAGTCTGGATTCTAATAAAAATTATAATGTTCGTTTTACACATGGTCCTCCTATGTTCAACCCATTTAACTGAACACCTTGCAAAAAAAATCCCCCCAAAAAAACTGCATTATAATTGGACGAAAATGAAAAAAAAAAGGTCAAATTTTGATATAATAATTGTGTACATTAAAAAGTCCTACAGTATATATATGGACACATCATATTCGTCCCCTTTATGCCTCTTTTTTCAGCTATAGATTTCCAGTCAAAAACAAAATATAACCTTTGCAGAGGACCATCCACTGAACATTCCTACCAAGTTTGGTTCCAATTGGCCTAGTAGTAGAAGAAGATTAAAATGTAAAAGTGTGAGGACAAGGAGGAAGAAAAAGACTGAGCTTAAAACATTACAATGGCAATTATCATATGACCCTTTGGTCAGGTGAGTTTAAAACATTACAACAATAAAAAGTCAAATAATATTGTTTACCCATGGTACTAATATCAAAAAGCACTTGCTCCTTATTTTTTATTGGTTGTTTATTAGTCGAGTGTGGAAGATCTAAAAATGCGCCATTAGGGGTCCAGTTAGGGGTCAACATGGATACATTCTGTATCTATCTGGTGTGTTCCAAAATGCATATTGTTGTCTTGTCTGCTAGATTTTGTAGAAAAATCAGATTGGTCAATTAATAATACATTCATGGTGACCCCTTATGCGACCCCTAATGGAGCGATTTAAGATCTCCCACACTACTGATAGAAAATAGGGAGCAAGAGAGGAGGTCTGATTTTAACTATATTGGTTGTAAACGTGCATAAATTCTTGAATCTCTCTGAGAAATGGACAGATAAATTGATACAAAAAAAGACATTATTCTACAATATAATGAGTTCACTTACTGGCTCCATACATGTGGTACCAGAAGGTTAAACAGGAACCAGATGTTGGTTGGAAGTATTGACTGTAGAACCAGGCTCTGTCACCTTTGTTACGACCTGATGCTTCAATATACATGTAAAATCCTTGGTCACTGTTAGTTGTGTGATCAACTGATGGTCCACTATTGGGACTCAATGTCCCACCTGAAGATCTTAACCAATCAAATTGATCATTCACTCGAGTATTGAGGTAACCACATATACCAGATTCAAAATCACAGTTTCCAGGTGGTGGGCATTTACCAGGTAAAACAGCGAAATCATCAACAGCAATGTCTCCAAGGTAACCGTTGCCCATTACTCCTTCCAGTATAACCTAGTATATCAGATATGTACAATTTTGTTAGCAACAAGATTATCTTATCACATGACCCTTTTTAAAAAAAATAATTACTAACTAGATATCCACAGGAATGTGACAAGTATATTACTTTGTTAAATCACCCTCAGATCAGTTATTATTAATAAAACTAAAATTGCAATAAATTACTAGTGACCATAAATCAGATAGGTGTTTACCTGATAAAGCTGTGTAGTGTTCACCTGTATAGTAGCATAGTACCATAAATCAGATAGGTGTTTACCTGATAAAGCTGTGTAGTGTTCACCTGTATAGTAGCATAGTACCATAAATCAGATAGGTGTTTACCTGATAAAGCTGTGTAGTGTTCACCTGTATAGTAGCATAGTACCATAAATCAGATAGGTGTTTACCTGATAAAGCTGTGTAGTGTTCACCTGTATAGTAGCATAGTACCATAAATCAGATAGGTATTTACCTGATAAAGCTGTGTAGAGTTCACCTGTATAGTAGCATAGTACCATAAATCAGATAGGTATTTACCTGATAAAGCTGTGTAGTGTTCACCTGTATAGTAGCATAGTACCATAAATCAGATAGGTATTTACCTGATAAAGCTGTGTAGTGTTCACCTGTATAGTGGCATAGTACCATAAATCAGATAGGTGTTTACCTGATAAAGCTGTGTAGCATTCACCTGTATAGTAGCATAGTACCATAAATCAGATAGGTATTTACCTGATACAGCTGTGTAGTGTTCACCTGTATAGTAGCATAGTACCATAAATCAGATAGGTGTTTACCTGATAAAGCTGTGTAGTGTTCACCTGTATAGTAGCATAGTACCATAAATCAGATAGGTGTTTACCTGATAAAGCTGTGTAGTGTTCACCTGTATAGTAGCATAGTACCATAAATCAGATAGGTGTTTACCTGATAAAGCTGTGTAGTGTTCACCTGTATAGTAGCATAGTACCATAAATCAGATAGGTATTTACCTGATAAAGCTGTGTAGCGTTCACCTGTATAGTAGCATAGTACCATAAATCAGATAGGTATTTACCTGATAAAGCTGTGTAGCGTTCACCTGTATAGTAGCATAGTACCATAAATCAGATAGGTGTTTACCTGATAAAGCTGTGTAGTGTTCACCTGTATAGTAGCATAGTACCATAAATCAGATAGGTGTTTACCTGATAAAGCTGTGTAGTGTTCACCTGTATAGTAGCATAGTACCATAAATCAGATAGGTGTTTACCTGATAAAGCTGTGTAGTGTTCACCTGTATAGTAGCATAGTACCATAAATCAGATAGGTGTTTACCTGATAAAGCTGTGTAGTGTTCACCTGTATAGTAGCATAGTACCATAAATCAGATAGGTGTTTACCTGATAAAGCTGTGTAGCGTTCACCTGTATAGTAGCATAGTACCATAAATCAGGTTCGTTGCCACGCATAGTCCACACTAGCTTGTCACTTTGTTGACTCTGTCTGATATAAACATTGAGACTGCCAATATTGGCACCATGCATATGAAACCAAAATGTCACACATTCTTGACCATTACTCTTAGGTAGATACTGCGGACTAATGAGACGAGCTTTGTCTCCTATTTTCCTGGGTGAGGAGGCTTCAGTGTAAATGTAGTAACCTAAATGAATAGAATAACAAATTATAGTAACACACATGGTTAGAATTCTTTACATTATCAGGATTTCCTTGATAGGGGGTTGCTGCTAACAAGGAAGCTACTGAATCAAGGGTTCCTACTGGTTAAATTGAAGTCATCACTTCGAAAGTTTTATGATCGCCACCATGATTTGGTCGACCGTTATTGAATAGTTGTGTCACAAATGACCACAGATATGTTCCACTTGTCGTAAACACTTCCCTGTCCTTTCCTCATTCATGACTCCGGAGAACCTGAGTTCACCCCCGGTTTTTAGTGGGGTTCGTGTTACTCGATCTTTAGGGTTATGTGTATGCTTTGTAGATCGTTGTTTATCCTTCTGACCTTTTACCTCTTTGGTATCTTCAAACTCCTCTAACAGATTCTTTGCAGAATTCTTAAATTTGAAGCATGCCACAATCCAAAAAATCTTCATATCGGTATATTTGGTACTCAATAAAAATACTGGAATTCAAAATATAGGAAAACTGACAGTGTGATGTTTCCAGCAAGAAATGACTACCTCTTTAGAATTAGAACTAGGAGACATAACATATTTATATCTAAATGTCAGCTAAGAACTATACATCACATATATTTTGAGTGAGGAAGCAACAATCTATTTTACCCATAATCTCGACTCTCCAATCCTCAACACTGACCCTTATTATATTCTATCCCTTGTATGCCCATTTATACAACTCTCACCCCAATTTGTTTACGAAAAAGATACACAAAAAAAACAGGTAATTTTAACACATTATTTCAAAATTGATATGTTTGCAGCACATTGTCATTATTTGTTTCTATACAGGGAAGAGAACTAATTACCGTTTTCACTTTCAGTTGTGTGATCATATGTGGGACCTGTACCGGTAGAACGCGTTCCATTCCTATCTCTCTTCCAATCAAATTGGTCTGCATTCTGCTCCTGTGTCCAATCACACAAATCTGCTTCGAAGTCACATATTCCTGAAATTTGGTACATTTTTTTTTTAATAAAATGCTTATCATTCCATTATTCTGAAATAACTAACAACTTAAAACATGAATTGAAAATGATTTTTTTTTAAATACGATGCAGGAAAAAATGGTTTTTGGATCTCTCAGTCTCAGTTGCAGGTATTTATGTCAAGATTCTAGTCATGATTGACATTTTGGTCGCTGTCCTTCTAGCAACTAAATCTTACACAAATCATTAATTTCTTCTTTTCTGGTTAAATGACATTTTGTTTTTTGACAATCCAGCAACATTATTTTCATTCAACCCACTCTAAATTCTCTTCCATTTCTTTCAACCTTAGTACTTATGCAAACAATGTTCAGTCAAGTTTAAAATTTAATCAAATAATTTATAGTTGTTTACTTTTGAGCATTTCCGTGATAATGAAATCCAATTTAATTTCCGTTTTAACGTGGATGTGTCAAAAGTCACATAACGCAGAATTTTTCAACAATATGGGGCTTAAATTTAATGTTGTTGGTCGTTGACAGAGAATCGTTGAATACAATTATATAGCAAAATGCACTGGGTGGGATAGAAAAGGTTGGATTAGTAGACAGAAATAATAATCTTAGAGAAAAAAAAGATAGAAAACTTACTTGCAGGTGGACATCTATCCTGAATTACACTAATATCGTCAAGAGCAATATCACCCTGCCAACTAGATCCCACAATGCCTTCAAACAATACCTATAAAAATGTGAAAAAAAAACAACTAAAAAAAATCTATCCAAATATTGAAATGGCTGTCTTGCTAACATATTAAATATAACGTGGACATTAAGGTGCCAAATCTTGATGCAAGTTTTCATAATGTCACAACCATAAATAGTATGCATCCCATTCTATTTCTATTAAATATATTTAATATTCCATAGCTCAATAAACTTTGTTTACAATGTGCTTGTTACTCAGTGTGTGATGCAACCGAAATCGTGAAATTAATTTCTGTGCAAATGTGTTTAAGACCATTTTTCTATGTTATAGAAAACTAAAAACAAGAGGCTCCCAGGAGCCTGTAATCGCTCACCTGGTTTTCAATTTGACATCTAAAGTTGATAGAAAATGGGGGGGTTACACATAATTTTGAAAGTGGGCCACCCAAAGATCATTTCAACTCAAATTTCTGAGCAAAAGATTTTGATGTGATTTTTATCTCATAATATTCCTAAATGGAATAAACTGGCTGAAAAATCTCACAGAAAAACCCAGAATATATGTTAAACTACTCATTGCCATGTAGCTGCAGTTAAAATTTGAGCTCATTTTGACTTATAATAAAGCAGCAATCGACAATTGAAGAAATTTCTATTTTTAGTAACAACAGCCATCTTGAATGGAGGGCGGGGCTGTCGGACACAACTTTGAAAGGGACCCACCCAGGGACCATCCCTGCCAGGTTAGGTTTAATTTGGTTCAATGGTTTCAAAGGAAAAGATTTAAAGGTGATCTTTTATCAAAATACGCCTAATTTGCATAATTGGTATAAATCGGCTGAAAGAAAAATTTCGCAGAAAAACCCGGAATATATGTTAAACTACTCATTTCCGTGTAGCTGCAGTAAATATTTGAGCTCATTTAGATTTATAATAAAGCAGCAATGGACAATTGAAAAAATTTCTATTTTTAGTAACAGCAGCCATCTTGAATGTCTGTCGGACACAATTTTGAAAGGGACCCACCCAAGGACGATCCCTGCCAGGTTTGTTTAATTTGGTTCAGGGGTTTCAGAGGAGAAGATTTAAATGTGAAAGTTTACGACGTACGACAAGTGGTGGCAAAAGCTCACATGGCCTTTGGTCAGGTGAGCTAAAAAGCAACACAAAAAAAAAAAAAAAAAAATACAAACAATACAAAACAAAGCAAACAAATCAGCCTAAAACTGTGCAAGAAAAGGCAGTTTGAAAAGACATGCCATTAAAAGTTAGAAAAGTGGCTTGGTTGGTTGGGTTATGGTGTTTAATGCCACTTTCAACAATATTTCAGTTAAATCGTGGCTATCAGTTTTATTGGTGGCGGAAACCAGAGTATCCAGAGAAAACCACCGATCTGCCTCAAACTTGATCACATAAGGTTGTATCAAGTACACCTCGCCAAAGTGGGATTTGAACTCAAAACGTTAGTGGTGATAGACACTGATTGCATAGGTAGTTGTATATCCAACTACCATACGATCACGACTGTCCTTTAAAAAATACAAACAATACAAAACAAAATAAACAAATTAGGCTAAAACTGTGCTACAAATGAAGTTAGAAATGTGAAATAAATAGGTAACAATGGTAGTCTGTTATAACTGGGCTCATTTTGAAATCCTGTACATAATTGTTAAACCCATCTGTTACAAATGTGCATAATGATTTATGAGGATTATTAGGTTTAATGCCATATCAACAATATTTCAAGTACATTGTGAGAATCAATATCATCGGTGGAGGAAATCAGAGCACTCTAAAATATACCTCTGACCATCTGTAAGTTACTGATAAACTTGTCACCTGCCTCACATGTAGCCAGTTGTTGGTGGTTTTGTTGTACTATGACAATTTGTGGCAAAAACAAATACAGTGAAACCTGTATTAAGAGGTCATCTATGGCACAAAGGAAAAGTGGCCTTATACGACAGGTGACCTCTTAAAAACGAGGTTAAATTCATATGAAATTGTCCATTACAGGACAAGTAAATGGTGACTTTTTAATACAGGTGACTGCTTAATAGAGGTGACCACATGGGCAGGTTTGGCTGTATTAGAAATCTAGTCTAAACCTTGACTTTCTACTTTGACCTCTAACCTTGTATGGTATTAAACTGGTAATAGTTCTTTGTCCTTTTCTCCAAACATTGCCTTGTGTCTTAGAGGTAGACCAGACCATACTCTTATTTCCACTAGGTGTCTGTACATAGACATTCAATGTGTTGACATGGGCCCCGAACATGTGGTACCAGAAGGTTAAGCAGACAGAGTTTGGTGCCGGTTGTTGTATACCTGTGGACAGTACCGCCCTGTCTCCAGCATGTCTAGGTGATGATGACTCCATGTAAATATAGTACCCTTAAATACATTTTACAATGTAAAATTGTAGGTTTTATAATATATAAAAGAAAGTTAAAATATAGATAATCATGAAAATTATTTTAAGTGAAACAAAATATTTCAAATGACAGAAAAAAAAAGTGAAATTTTCAACATCTATTATCAAGTGTTTTTCACTTCTTCCTTTTGTCATTATTCATGGAAGGAAAGAGACCAAAGATTTGTAAAATGCTCTACTGATAAGTACATCTATTTTACTATATGCAGATACATATGTACTGTTGTGTATTTATCTTGCCAGAATTATAATTCTCAGTATACTTATGAAAACACAAAATGGGCAGAGAAAAAAATTTGGATAGAAAATTCTAAGTAAAAATTTGGATAGAAATTCTAAGTGAAAAGGGCAATAACTCCTTCAAAATGAACCAATAATGATATGCAAAATTTTGAGGGATTCCAGATTAAAATGTAGAGGTTGCACGTACTATGTTTTTATGTAATATTCAAGGTGACTATATGATGAAACAAATGAAAGCTCCTTTGATAGTTATATCTGTAATAGCTACTCCCCCCCCCCACCTATGTTGACAGAATGGGTTAAGTTAACTATCAAGGCATGTTTCACTTTTGTGAATTTACAAGCAATAATTCTATTGTAGATATTTATCAAACAGTTTCAGTTGTATTCAATAACATCGTCCTCTGCAAAACTTTGTTCGGACCAGTACATTTTTCAGTTTTTATTAATTAGAATTATATAAAAATAAATTCAAGAATTTGATTCGGTCCAGTAATTTCAAATGTTCATTTCAAGGACTGATATAATCTTTATAAGCCAAAACAATATACTGTAACCTACCTGTTCCTGTTGTGTGATCCCTATCTGGTCCTGTTCCACGTGTTGGTGAAGCCTGATTTGTTCTTGTCCAATCAAAATCATCCTTGGTATCTTGGAAGTATCCACAGAAATCTGTTTCGAACGTGCAATTCATACCTGAAGGAAATAATAATGATTGTTTATATGGTAGTGGATTTGTTATCTGGCTTGCTGTCTCCTGTCAATGTAGAAACTTCAAATCAACATACTTTTAATAGAAGACCTGCAATTTTAGATGAATAAGACAAAATTAAGATTATCCAAGTTAAGAGAGACATCTATGTAAATCAACAAAATGACCTTTCAATCTGAGAATTAAAAAGCAGGTCATGTACCAAACACGACTTTTTCAGAATATACAGACAAAAAATCTGATTAACTTACTTGTATCTTTGAAAATAGTTGTAGGACTACAGTCAAGAAATTTGACATCGTCAATGGCCATATCTGAACCTGATGAAAAGGAACCAAAGCCTTTGTTTGGGAAAGCACGGAATCTCAACTGAAAAAGAATGAAAACTCGTCATGGCAACCAATTATCATCAACAATATCATCATAGGTCATGATCATCTTACTGTTTATATTCATCTTTACAAATGATTGTTCATCTAAAATCTAGTTTCAAGAAGATGACGTTTTTGTTTTTGTCATCAACCACGATCAAGAACAGAAATTTCTATTCTCCTGGGTCAGGTAGGTGAGCTATAAAATTGTACCACAGGGATGGGTACTGTCCATAAATGCCCATAATTAGCTTACTTAAGAGTAACAAATACCAACAAATAGAGGAAGAAATGACTAAGAGTATTGTTATTTTAACTGTTAAGTGAAGCTATAAGATTAATACTTCCAATTTACATGATGGCATTGTTGTATTTTTAACAAAGAAGAGAGTAACGATTCTCACATGAGAAAAACATGAAACAAATGACACCTTTCTCCAGTCATATGTAATAATATGTGATTTTTTTTAAATCAAGCAAAGAAACTCATGTTATCCTACTATGAACATATAGAAAACATTACATCCCAATACATATAGAATAACAGCAGTTTTGAAGGTCGAGACAGACATTATCTCTAGTATCTCAGTGAGTCTAATATGAAGAGCTGTGATACTAGTGATAATGTCTGTCTTCAAAACTGATGTTAATGTTTTTATTGGTGACGTCATAATGTGTTTTACGTCAGATTGACTGATAAACTTGCACATGCAAGTTACGAACTGACCTAATATTTTTGCGGATCTAGGTCAGTTCAGTGATCCAGACTTTATCAGCGTCACACATCAAAAGGAAAATGTCCAATCTGCCGATAAACTTTCATATTGACAAGAATATAATTTCCTAAAATTTTGTCTTTCTGGTATCTTTTTTATTCCTAACACTATGTGTACAATGAATACCTTATATCCAGCAGGAAGTTGACCAATATCTGCTGTTGCATTCTTCCATCCGTTTCCTTGGTTACCAGTTTTATACCAGATCAGGGTACTGGTAGTTGGGTTGTTAGAATTGACAACAAATAGCTGAATATTTCCTGTTGTTAATGAAGAAAATATAAAACTTAAAAAAACAAAACTTTGGTGTAAATGTTTTTATTTGGTAGTTAACAAACAAATTTACTATTTCAAATAATATCACCCGACGATTTAAAAAAGTTTCAGCATTTGATCCATAATTTTCAAATGAAAATTATACACAAAGATTTGTATTACATGTACATTTCCCCCTTTCACTCTCTAAAAGATTTTTTTTTTAAATTTTTAAATTCATACGTAAGGCACATTTTTTTTTTATATACAAAGAAGTAAAAAGTTTATACACATGCTTATTTGCAATAAGATACAAATACAGTACCTGCTAAGGCACCAAACATATGGTACCAGAATGTCACACGACAACTGGCAGCGGTTGACTGTAGTACAGGTGTATCTAGGTTTGCTCTGGTAAAAAAGTTCCCACTGGCTCCCTCTACCAACATGTAATGTCCTGAAATAAAAGATTTGATTTGATTCATTGTGTTTAACGCCACTTTCAGCAATATTTCAGCTATATTATGGTGACCAGTTTTATTGGTGGAAGAAACCTGAGTACCCGGAGAGAACCACCGACCATGGGCAAGCAACTGGTAAACTTTATCACTTGAGGCTGCGAGTCCAGTGCACCTTTTTTTATCATTTACAAAGCCGAGCACGAGCCCACGCCATATTGGTGATAGGCTTGTATGAGTTGTTAGGTAATCTACCTAACTGATTGAGCCACCCTTTGACATAAAAGAAGAAGGTATATAAGTAGCTAGACGTAATATTTATCATGTACTCTTCTCTTCCTTAGCACCGTTACTTTCTTTTCCTTGGTCTAAATTTTATTTAACCAATGAATCAACCTCTCTAGGACCCAATGTCTGATTTTGGGACAGATTTGCCAATTCAACAAATAATTTAGTGAGCAAGACACATTACTAGAATAATCTTCTTCAAGTAAATATTTATAATAATTTTCTTCTCAAGCAAATATTTCATCATTACACTTTCTTGTGTTTAGTAACTTAATTCAGTGTTCTTTAAGAATGTAAGTCTGTGACAGTTCCTTACATTTTAAAATTAATCAAGTCACTCATTACACTAACCTTGAGCAGTATTTAGGGAGTGGTCTGTTGAAGGACCACCTGTTCCTGGGGAGGATCCTTGGAAAATATGCCAATTGTAACGCCCACTACTAGAATCCTTCCATCCACATTGATTCTTCTCAAAGTTGCAGGTTCCTGTAACAAAAAAATAATATGTGAAAGAAAATTTGTAAGTTAACCAAGGGAAATAACTCACCACAGTTAGCTTCATCTCATTGGACAGCAGAATAATATGTGAAAGAAAATTTATAAGTTAACCAAGGGAAATAACTCACCACAGTTAGCTTCATCGGATGCGTCAGCACACTGATTAGTGAAGTCACAGACTTGGTAGTTGGGTATGCACTTCTGATCACTGATACACTGGGTACTATTGGCTCCACATGGGTTAGGTGTTGTTCCTGGTCCTGGAGTACCAGTTGGTAATGTGCTTGCTGTATATAAACGTCACAGATATATTATAAATAAAAAAAACAAGATATGATTATAATCTAACGATTATGAAGTCTCCCAAACCGGCCACTGACACTATCTACCCACATATCAAATTTTGATGATATCAGACAATGTTGAATTTTTACCCCCCATTTTTATGCCGTGTTTTGGCAGCCATTTTGAAAATGGCAGACATCTTGAAAATTTTGAAAACGCAGAATTGCTCCTCTAATGGTGACCTATCACTAGGTCAAAATTTATGTCTCTATCATTATCCAGTTAGAAGTTATCAACATTAATGTACGAAATTTCAAGTTTACCATAGGATTCTATAGTAACCCCCACCCCCCTTGAACCCCCAAAAATATGGCTTTGACCCCCTTTACCACAAATCTGAAAACTTTAGGATCAACTAGAAACATATATCTATAACTCCACCAAGTTTCATGAAATTCTGTGCTGTAGTTCCTGAGATCTGCCGTGGACAAGTTCATGCTTCGCGGAAAGAAAGAATAAGAATAAGAATAATAATAATAAAAATAAAAATAATAATAAGAAACGGAGCAAAAACAATAAGTCTCCAAACGTTGTTTGGGAGACTTAATAATAATAATAATAAGAAACGGAGCAAAAACAATAAGTCTCCAAACGTTGTTTGGGAGACTTAAATATGTAAAACAAACGTTTATTTTTTTCATGTATCACCGTTGGAGCTATCAAGAGGGAGGGTTGAGATCCCATCAACTGGTTTAACCCTGCCACATTTTTGTGCCTGTCCAAGTCAGGACCTGGATTTCCAATATAATATGTTGGGAGATGAGATGAGAGGTGACTTTATGTTTTGTTGATGTTGGTGGAATTGTTGACCATCACTGGTTAAACTTTCTTTCCACAAGTCAAGTAAAAAGTGAAGTTATATATATGGACCATTCAAGTGTCTTATAATATAACAAGTTAATGAGTCAACATTTTCATACACATATATGGTTTCTTTTAACATGATGTGATATCATTTACGTATTTACAACATACAAGCTTGATAATAAACAATTTGTGTCTGTGCAAAAATAGGAACAAGATTTGAGTGCAGGACGTGTGTGCTTCTTTTTCCTGTAACACACTAAATTAGATATCTGTGTTCCAACCATTTAGGGCTTGATTTCAGTTAAAGTTTCAATTTTTATCATACTGCGAAAGTATTTCTATTCGTTGACACCAATTTTCGTGGTTTCTACAAAATTGCATTGATCCATGGGTTCTTGAATTCGTGATTTCAAACACTACAGGCAACAGTCAATGGGAAAACTGTATTTCATTAGATTTTAATTTTCATAGTTTAAGTGAACCACAAAATCCATGAAAATTAGAACCCCATGATTAATAATGATTTCACAGTATTCCAGATCCCTGATCTAAACATTTGAATGTTTTTCCAGAAAGGTGTTGTTAACATAGAAAGTATTTGACAACATACATTGTACCAGGGCACATCCATCAGAGAATGAGACATCATCAACAGCTATATCTCCTGTATATCCAGTACCAACAACTCCTTCCACTAGTACCTAATAATCAAATAATAGAATTGTTTAAAAAAACAAATTAGTAAAAACTACATGCTAAATAAAACATAAACAGGAAGATACAGTTGGTTAAAGTATTTAATGATATGAACTTATGCTGTACATTTTTGTATTTTGTAACATGTATTCAGGGAGTTGACAATTACTCAATTGTATTTTCCCTAGGCAAATGAGGTGTATGAAAACAGTTACAGGGGTCCCTAAGTCGGCTTTCCTGGGAATCTTAGGTCATTGTACAAACCAGGTGTTGTTGAATAAATTATGGTTATATAAAAAAAAATTAAAAAATCTTTTATGTTTTAATTCTTTGTAACAGCAAATTTTACATTACCATTGCAATCCTACATTGTTGTTCCCCCCCATTGTTATACTTAGAATGTTGCTACATAGTAATTTCTCTTTCAAGAAAGACGCCATGAAGGTTCGTCCATCACAGACATATTGCATCCCTGAGGGACATAACATCACATCAATATTGTTTTTTATGCAATCATTTTCATGTTTGTTATTTCTGTACCTGGTAATTAAAGATAACATGAAATGTTTTTGCTTTCTCAATACCAATTGGATCATGGGTAATCAATAATGTGACCCACCATAACAAAGATGTCTTACATTGGTACTTTTTTCAAATTTCAGGTTAAACAGGATTTCTGTTTAATCATGGTTCTGTTTAGACGAATTCCCTGTACTTACCTGGAAAGAACCTTTTTCTAGGATTTGGATGTCAGCTCTTTCAAAGAAGTCCCCAATATTTCCTGATTTGGTCCAAACAAGTTTAAGAGGACCCCCTATTGTTGTGTGGGTATAAACATTCAAGGATCCAATGGTTCTTCCAAACATATGGTAGTATAGACGGAACTGTAATAATAAAATAAAACATATAAACAGTCTATTAATACAGCAATATTCAACTCCATGCTATAAAATAAAACATACAAAGTCTATTAATACAGCGATATTCAACTCCATGCTATAAAATAAAACATACAAACAGTCTATTAATACAGCGATATTCAACTCCATGCTATAAAATAAAACATACAAACAGTCTATTAATACAGCGATATTCAACTCCATGATTCAGTAATTCACAGTCATGTTTTTATTTTAGAGGGTTAGGGTTGTGGTGTTTAATGCCATTTTCAACAATATTTCAATTTTATTTATTTTAGAACAATGCTGGTGCAAGCAAGATGAATAGACATTTTTTCACATATTATTTTTTGCTTTGTGATCTTTTTTTTTAAACTATTTTTTGCTTTGTGATCTTTTTTTTTAATAGTTATACAAAGGAAAACCAGTATCTACAGGGTATTCAAATCATCCATGTTTATAGTATAAAATTCTATTTTTATAACTGTTAGAAATTTACATGTTGTTGAAGATAATTAAGGTTGATTGCAAATTTTGTTCGGTTTATGAAGAAATAGCCTCAATCAGATTGTACACACCGTGTAACCCGTGTATCGGGTTACACAAGGGTGTGTACAACCTGATTGAGGTTATTTTGTATATTTTGAATGAACCAAACAAATAATTTTGATCAATCCTTATAAATTAATTCAAACTTTTTTTGCTATGATATTGAAAAATATATTTATTTTTTCAAAATAAGGTAAATAATCGGAAATAAATTTAAATAACCCCAAAGGTGCCTCATTTAAAGAAAATCACCTGATGACAACTGCACGCGATGCCTTGAGAACGACGTCTATTTTTAGATTCCGTTCATTGACAAACAACCTCAACTTTTCAAACCAATCAAAACACGTACAAAATGACATGTGACTCTAAAATTAATTTATTTTAAGTTAATTTAAATTTAAACATATTTTATTGTCTGAATAATGACAAAAGGATGAGACACAAGTTATTCAACTTAGTATTGTCTTCTCTATATACATACAATATACACTATACAATATGATATGCATTATTATTACATAATTTCACTAAAATCTTAACATGAAGACATGAAACAATAAATGTAGCAATAAAGCAGAATGTGACAATGAAATACCATTAAAGGTAACTAATCAAACAGACCTGAGTATAAAACCTGGGACATAGACAGTAGAACGTGTTGGTAGTTATTGGATTAATAATACATTTCGCCAAATGTTTTTTAAGTTGCAGTTCAACTAGTGATATTTCAAGGTATTAATATGCTAATGTAAATAAATGAAATGTTTTTTTAAAGTAATTCTGAATTATAACATTTCATACCATATTACACTGGAAAAATGGAATATTTGCATATAATATTTCTGCTATTGCTCTAATGTAAATTAATTAGCATCATTAAATTAACTCGTGAATTCATCTTTTATCATGTTTAGAAGAATCAATATAGAATAATGGCAGTTTTGATGGTCGAGACAGACATTATTGCCAGTATTGCAGCGAGTCCAATAGAATGATACAGTCATAATGTCTGTCGATACCTTCAAAACTTATGTTATTGTTTTTATCAGTGACGTCATAATGACCTGATATTTTTGTGGATTAAGGCCAGTTCAGTAGTCCAGCGGCACACATCAAGGGGAAAATGTCCAATTTGCCAATAAACTGCCCCTTTAGTAACAGCTGTTGTATAACTTATTTATTATAAATATCTTCAAATGTCAAAATCCTTCTCAATCTATGAATAAACTCTACAGAATGACATACAATCGTTCAGAAGTGACAGTTTTACAATATCTACATACACAGTATTAGATAACATATACAAAAGTAGACTTACTGTACAGACAGCATTCTGTTTATTTGTATTGGTCATCAGTGTGGGACTGACAAGTCTGGCTTTATCTCCTTTTCTTCTGGGTCGTGAAGTTTCGATAAACATATAATATCCTATAAATGAATAAAGATTATGAACAAAATATCAAAACTTGTCTTCTTTATTTGTTTTCTCACATTGTTATTTAATTTCATATGAGAGATCAGGGCTGTCGTGGCCATGATTGCATGGTAGTTGGATTTATAACTACCTATGTAATCAGTGTCTATCACCACTGGCGTTGTGAGCTTAAATCCTGCTCAGGCAAGGTGTACTCGATACAAAATTATGTGAATAAGTTTGTCAGTGACTTTCGGCAGGTCTGTTGTTTTCTGAATAAAACGGGCTGCTACGATAGAACTGAAATATTGTTGAAAATGGCGTTGAACATCATAACCCTAACTCTAACCCATATGAGATGATCATGTATAGTGGTTATTACTAGACAAGTAAATAAATATGACAAGACAGACAGGAATAATGAAATACTGTAGTATATGGCTTTGAATTAACTAATTAATCATTGATATTTCTGACTAATCAATTAATCATTGATATTTCTGACTAGAAAGGCCTTCTAACTTCTTGCTTGATTAAGCTTGATTAAGCTTGAAGTTAGAAGGTCTTTCTAGTCAGAAATATCAAATCAAATTGATTAACTTATAGTAAAGATTTTACATTAATCTTTTGTTTTTTTTCATCTGGCATGTAACATTTTCAACATATAAATCACAAACAGCTAATAATCTAAGTAAAAAACTTCTTCATGGTATGGAAATTCTTTATTTGTACATACATCACAATTAGCTGCATATATAGAGTGAGTGAGTGATTGTTGCTTAATGCCAACTCAGCACTTTTTCAGCTATACATGGCGAGAACAAGTCAATTTTCAACTAGATGATGATGAGGTCCGCTTTGTACTACTAGACCAACATGCTTAGTTGGATTTTTATAGTACTAGCTCACCGAAACAACCTCTCTCTAACACATTATCCTGATTCTGAGCCAACAAAGTCCTTGCTCTTTCACCTTAATGCTGCATTCTTAGTGGAGAAGCAACAAATACTAATGATCTACAGCTTTGGAGGCGAGTATGCTAACCATTACACTACTGATGTGATTGCTGTATAAATAGAACATTAAAGACAACACTAACCACTAAGGAACATTGATAATTACCATTAGATGTTCCTCTTGTGTGATCTCTTGATGGTCCAGTACCACCACTGGCAGTATGGTCTGTTGCCCTAGTCCAGTCAAATGTGTCACTCTTATCTTGATTCCAGTTACACAAACTTGTCTCAAAATCACATCGTCCAGGGAAGTTTGCTGACATAACAATTACATTACAAATAAATTAGTATTGATAAAAATATTATTGACTGCTGGTCCATCATCATTTATTTACTTTTTAGGCTTGTTGTACTTTGCTGGGAAATTTTTATTACCCAATTACATCAAAAACTAAAAGTAATATTCTAGCTGTTTCAAAATTTAGAATTTCATTAATTGTAACAGGATTTCATATTCAAAATAGTTTACTTTATTGGGATTTTAAATTGAGCTTTTTTGCGATGTGTGGCTAATTCAGAAAAACTGAGTGGTCAAACATTACCAATTGTAAAACATATGATTCTTAATAGCCTTTGCTTACCGATATATATCAACATATAGGTGGTGATTTTAACACATTTATTATTTAAAATGAACAAATTATTTTAAGCAATCCATGGTACCTAACATATAAGATGATATAATAATAAATTTTAATGGCCACTCAATTATTCTTTGGAGAAAGGATGATTGCTTGCTCATAAACAATTTGGATACCAAGATGTTACAGAATCCAGGTATAATCCATTAATAGTCTTAGTGAAAACTTTGATCAAGGGAGATAACCTACCACAGCTTCCTTCATCACTGTTGTCACCACAGTCATCTGAGAAGTCACATATTGCATTCTGGGATACACAGGATCCTCTCTTACATCTGAATTGGGAAGGTAGACAACTCTGTTGTATAGCTGTAAAATAAACAAAAATATGTCACAAATACATAGTTATCAACAGCAGAAATTAAACAGACATTTTTGCAAACAAAATCACAAGACCTTTAAAATAAACGAGACAAATCATTTGGAATGACAGGGTCAGTATTTCTCTGGAGTTTTACATTTCATCAGCCAGTATTTACTGGGGAGGTTGAAATTTATTGATCAGTATTTACTTGGGAAGTTGAAATTCATTGGTCAGCATTTACCTGGGAAGTTGAAATTCATTGGTCATTATTTACCTGAGAAGTTGAAATTCATTGGTCAGTATTTACCTGGGAAGTTACAATTTGTTAGTCAGCATTTACCTGGGAAGTTGCAATTTATTAACTGGATATCATCCAATGCTATATCACCACGTACAGAAGTAGATCTACTTGCTCTAAATGCCAACTGAAAAAAGAAACAAAAAATGTACATGAGTAATAGGATTTTCATTTTTTTGATGCTTTAAAATAAAAATGCTTTATAACAAAAACTTTCTGGTTTTCTCCATTGTATGTCAAATACATTTAATACACTAAATAATTTAGCTTATCTAACATTATGTACGTTTTCCTTTGAAATTAAAGAAAGTAGAAAGTCTGATACAAGGTGTCTGATACAAGATGTTGTATCACCACACTGTGGTGATAAAAGAATGGTGCGACGTTGCATGAGACGTTCTCTGCCGAACTACTTTGACATGACATCATATCAATGGAATGCGAGACAAAACACAGTAATATAACCTGGCATTGGTGAAAGAAAGAAAAAAATAACGTGACGTCATGCACAAAATGTAGTCTCCCTGAGATTATTGTGCAAATTTTAATTCAACCCTTGTTATTTGTTTAAAATTCGTTTTTATTGAAATGTTAGATAAACTTATTACATACATATTGTGTTGGTACAAGACTTTATATCAGGTCTTGCCTGTTGCGTGAACTAACCACATCACAACTCGTCCCTATCGTGACTCATAGTGATACTGGTTCACACAACAGGCTCGACCTGATACAAAGTCTTGTACCACCAAACTATGTATGTAATGGGTATTTATCTTCTTAAATAAACTACCAACAGTATTTACTTGTTACCTACATTATATGTTTCAGCTTACTGTCCTCAATCAATGATCACATGCATCTACTTTACTCTAAGTCACCCCCAAAATGTCCACAAAAAAAAAATCAAAATTTCTCAGTAATTACTTATCTCTTTGTTAATAAATAAATTATTTCATGGGTAAAACCTTATTTCCAAAATGATTCACAAAAACCGTCTGGTGCTTTTTATCCAAAGTTTGTCATTATTTGTCATATTAACATGCCTATGAACATTTAAAATTAGGCCAGCAAGCTGACAGCCATTGTTTTTGTCAGAAATGATGACAGGAGACTTCATTGACATAACTAAAATGCATGCATAATTGATGAGTCAGTCAATTATATGACATTCTACAGTAGTATCTACTAGTTACTTACACTAAATGGTTTAGCTACTCTTCCTATGTCAACAGTCGCTTGTATCCACTTATTATTCTGGTTTTTGGACACTCTCCAAATTTCTGTATATTTGTTGCCTTCTTGTATCAAAACTCTTAGTGTTCCGATAGGTCGAGTCAGACCTGTTGAAAATAATTGCATATTCTTACAAAAATCAGAGAGAAAAAAAAGTGGATTATACAATTACTTTTAACAAGATAATTCATTCTAATGCACTTTTTATGTAGCACTAATTCTAGATTTCTGATCAGACTGTGTCAAATATTGACAGTATCAATTGCACAAACAATTTGTGCATGCAAAAATGTGTCCAATATGTCCAGTTAATTAAAATGTCATCAATTGCTTTTTTATTAGCAAAAATTGTAATAGAAGGGAGATAACTGTAATGTAAATTGAAAATTTGTTGGTAATAAATATCTGTTAACTGGTTCCACTAATGAATTACCAGTAAACTTTATTTGCAACCATCAAATCAACAATTGATGCTTGATTATTTCTAATAACAGATATAGCCTGACCATTGGATGAGGAACTGCAATAATGATTCAATTCCTTTAACATGTTTCTAATCTGTAAAGTGAGATTTTTCTCTTCTGTGTTATTGACATCAATATCCACTCTTGTGAACTCTCATTACATTAATATAAAAAGGCGGAAATTAAATCCTGAATTCTGTACGGTTACCGTGGAAAAGATCATATGGCAGGTAACTTACATCTACCTATGCAATAGGTCACTATCAATACATATACATTTTTTTCTCTCAAATCAGTGGAAACGGCAAGAAGGATTAGGGTTAGGGTTATGGTATTTAATGCGATTTTCCACAATATTTCAGCTATATCGTGGCGGTCAGTTTTATTGGTGGAGGAAATCAGAGTACTGGAGAAAACCACTGACCTGTCGCAAGGCACTGACAAACTTTATCACATAATGTTGTATAGAGTACACCTTGCCTGGGCGGGATTCGAACTCACAACGTTAGTGGTGATATGCACTGATTGCATTGGTAGTTATAAATCCAACTACGATATGATCACAACAACGACGACCCTGAAACAGTATGAAATGGCAACTAACTACTAACGTTGTTTAGTCAAACTAAATATGTATCTGAAAGATGAAATTTTGTGCAGCTTAAATTCCATGATGACATATCCTTCATTTGAATTGTTTTGAATGTACATGTTTATTAGTGTGTCATAGAAGATGCAACATGGACTTTTCAGTTGTTGTTTTTACCGGAAATGTAACCCGAGTTCATTTGGTAGGATGTCCTCTGAACTTTTTTTTTATGTCAACCAGTATGTGAAAGGAAGACGAAACAATGGCAGACGATGTAAGACAACAAACAAAACATTCAACTAACCTGATCCATACATATGATACCAGAAACTAATTTGACATGTTGAACTGCATGGTTGTAGAAGTGGTCCATCTATTTCTGCCTGGCTCGTAAATGTTCCTTGACTAGGATCAACATAGATGTAATGACCTAAATAAAATAAACATGTAAACCAATTAAACTGTAGTAGACCCTGTTTATAAGACACATGTAGTTTAAACATGGCCTTTCAGAAAAGGGGTGGTCTCTGGTCTCTGTTGATAAAAGATAAGTATTAAAAGAGTGAAAAGTATATATTGTTTTGCTACAATTATCACTTCAAAAAGTTGCTATGTTCCATTTCCTTGACAATAATTAAGGTTTTCAAGATGACAATGCATCAGTCCACCAGGCTAGGATAGTGCAGGAGTTCACACATGAAAACCAAATTGTGCATATGGATTGGCCAGCTCAAAATATGGACCTAAATATCATTGAAAATGTTTGGTTAAAACTGAAGAGTAACTTGCAGAATCAAGTCCAACATCTTACTAGTGTTGATCTGCTCATGACTGCCAAAAAAAACCACAGAAAGAAAATAAACCGTTACATTCGATTCCCAGGAGGTTAACTAACTAGGGTAATAAAGGCTAAAGAATCTATTACAAAGTATTAAGGTAAGCCAGTCTGTACTTTTGGTATTTCTTATTGTTATTTAAAAGTAATGTTAGAATTCACCAATATTTTTGTCGGAGAACTGTATGTTACTTTTTGACGAGATGATGATGATGTTTGTTTTGTACTAAATTAACATGTTAAGTTGGATTCTTATAGTGCAAGATCACTGAAACAACAGTTAACAGGTAGACATCTCACTCCACTCTAACACATTATCCTGATTCTGAGCCATTGTTTTGCTCCTATTCCTTAATTTGACAACAAATACAAATGCACTATTTTTAGTCTTCGGTTTGATCTAACAGGGGATCATTTATATAATAGTTACTTATGTATAGGGCATCATCGTGATTTATAGACTGCCAAAGGGACAGTAGTATTGACTTGAAACATTGATAATGCCTGAGCCGCAGTGTTGAAGTCAATACTACTGTCCCAAGGGCAGTCTATCTGTCACGATAATGCCTGAGCCGCAGTGTTGAAGTCAATACTACTGTCCCAAGGGCAGTCTATCTGTCACGATAATGCCTGAGCCGCAGTGTTGAAGTCAATACTACTGTCCCAAGGGCAGTCTATCTGTCACGATAATGCCTGAGCCGCAGTGTTGAAGTCAATACTACTGTCCCAAGGGCAGTCTATCTGTCACGATAATGCCTGAGCCGCAGTGTTGAAGTCAATACTACTGTCCCAAGGGCAGTCTATCTGTCACGATAATGCCTGAGCCGCAGTGTTGAAGTCAATACTACTGTTCCAAGGGCAGTCTATCTGTCACGATAATGCCTGAGCCGCAGTGTTGAAGTCAATACTACTGTCCCAAGGGCAGTCTATCTGTCACGATAATGCCTGAGCCGCAGTGTTGAAGTCAATACTACTGTCCCAAGGGCAGTCTATCTGTCACGATAATGCCTGAGCCGCAGTGTTGAAGTCAATACTACTGTCCCAAGGGCAGTCTATCTGTCACGATAATGCCTGAGCCGCAGTGTTGAAGTCAATACTACTGTTCCAAGGGCAGTCTATCTGTCACGATAATGCCTAAGCCGCAGTGTTGAAGTCAATACTACTGTTCCAAGGGCAGTCTATCTGTCACGATAATGCCTGAGCCGCAGTGTTGAAGTCAATACTACTGTTCCAAGGGCAGTCTATCTGTCACGATAATGCCTGAGCCGCAGTGTTGAAGTCAATACTACTGTTCCAAGGGCAGTCTATCTGTCACGATAATGCCTGAGCCGCAGTGTTGAAGTCAATACTACTGTTCCAAGGGCAGTCTATCTGTCACGATAATGCCTGAGCCGCAGTGTTGAAGTCAATACTACTGTTCCAAGGGCAGTCTATCTGTCACGATAATGCCTGAGCCGCAGTGTTGAAGTCAATACTACTGTTTCAAGGGCATTCTATCTGTCACGATAATGCCTGAGCCGCAGTGTTGAAGTCAATACTACTGTTCCAAGGGCAGTCTATCTGTCACGATAATGCCTGAGCCGCAGTGTTGAAGTCAATACTACTGTTCCAAGGGCAGTCTATCTGTCACGATAATGCCTGAGCCGCAGTGTTGAAGTCAATACTACTGTTCCAAGGGCAGTCTATCTGTCACGATAATGCCTGAGCCGCAGTGTTGAAGTCAATACTACTGTTTCAAGGGCAGTCTATCTGTCACGATAATGCCTGAGCCGCAGTGTTGAAGTCAATACTACTGTTCCAAGGGCAGTCTATCTGTCACGATAATGCCTGAGCCGCAGTGTTGAAGTCAATACTACTGTTCCAAGGGCAGTCTATCTGTCACGATAATGCCTGAGCCGCAGTGTTGAAGTCAATACTACTGTTCCAAGGGCAGTCTATCTGTCACGATAATGCCTGAGCCGCAGTGTTGAAGTCAATACTACTGTTCCAAGGGCAGTCTATCTGTCACGATAATGCCTGAGCCGCAGTGTTGAAGTCAATACTACTGTTCCAAGGGCATTATCAGTGTTGAAGTCAATACTACTGTCCCAAGGTCATTCTATCTGTCACGATAATGACATATACATAAGTAACTATTATTTTTATTTCATTGAAGGAAATGAGACTTTCTAAATAATATTGCTCATTTTAGTAAATGTTGGTTTACATTGACAACTGTACGTCTTCGTTGCGTTTTAAAAAGGGACGCAACTCTAAAACCTCGAGCGGGCATTATCATGTTAATGACTGGTAGATTTCTTTAACGCAGATTAATGCATGACACATGACCATGTCTACACCAATGAAAATGTCGAATTTAGAACTGGTATGAAATAAACCTATAATCTAGTACACTTAAATCAGGAAGGCTAACTATTACAACATAGAGACAGTTAAATCATGATCTACATACCTCTAGTATTTCCAATGGTATGGTCAAATGGTGGTCCAATAGAACTTGTCTGGTTGCCTCCTCTACTCCAAGTAAAGGATCCAGTTCCTTGTGTTACCCAGGAACAGAAATCAGTCTCAAAATCACAAGCTCCTGAAATTCAAAAACATTTACAATAAAGTTTGTCATTAACATAAGTTAAAAATATATGTAAAACAGATCAACAGTAGTTATACAATATTGAATTCTTGTAGAGTCAAACTTTGGTAGTTCAAACTCAGATCTTGTATGTACAGTAAAATTTGGTAGCTCAAAATAAGATCTTGTATAGTCAAACTTCAGTAGTTCAAACTCAGATCTTGTATGTACAGTAAAATTTGGTAGCTCAAAATAAGATCTTGTACAGTCAAACTTCAGTAGTTCAAACTCAGATCTTGTATGTACAGTAAAATTTGGTAGCTCAAAATAAGATCTTGTAGAGTCAAACTTCAGTAGTTCAAACTCAGATCTTGTATGTACAGTAAAATTTGGTAGCTCAAAATAAGATCTTGTAGAGTCAAACTTCAGTAGTTCAAACTCAGATCTTGTATGTACAGTAAAATTTGGTAGCTCAAAATAAGATCTTGTACAGTCAAACTTCAGTAGTTCAAACTCAGATCTTGTATGTACAGTAAAATTTGGTAGCTCAAAATAAGATCTTGTGCAGTCAAACTTCAGTAGTTCAAACTCAGATCTTGTATGTACAGTAAAATTTGGTAGCTCAAAATAAGATCTTGTAGAGTCAAACTTCAGTAGTTCAAACTCAGATCTTGTATGTACAGTAAAATTTGGTAGCTCAAAATAAGATCTTGTAGAGTCAAACTTCAGTAGTTCAAACTCAGATCTTGTATGTACAGTAAAATTTGGTAGCTCAAAATAAGATCTTGTACAGTCAAACTTCAGTAGTTCAAACTCAGATCTTGTATGTACAGTAAAATTTGGTAGCTCAAAATAAGATCTTGTAGAGTCAAACTTCAGTAGTTTAAACTCAGATCTTGTATGTACAGTAAAATTTGGTAGCTCAAAATAAGATCTTGTAGAGTCAAACTTCAGTAGTTCAAACTCAGATCTTGTATGTACAGTAAAATTTGGTAGCTCAAAATAAGATCTTGTACAGTCAAACTTCAGTAGTTCAAACTCAGATCTTGTATGTACAGTAAAATTTGGTAGCTCAAAATAAGATCTTGTACAGTCAAACTTCAGTAGTTTAAACTCAGATCTTGTATGTACAGTAAAATTTGGTAGCTCAAAATAAGATCTTGTAGAGTCAAACTTCAGTAGTTTAAACTCAGATCTTGTATGTACAGTAAAATTTGGTAGCTCAAAATAAGATCTTGTAGAGTCAAACTTCAGTAGTTCAAACTCAGATCTTGTATGTACAGTAAAATTTGGTAGCTCAAAATAAGATCTTGTAGAGTCAAACTTCAGTAGTTCAAACTCAGATCTTGTATGTACAGTAAAATTTGGTAGCTCAAAATAAGATCTTGTAGAGTCAAACTTCAGTAGTTCAAACTCAGATCTTGTATGTACAGTAAAATTTGGTAGCTCAAAATAAGATCTTGTACAGTCAAACTTCAGTAGTTCAAACTCAGATCTTGTATGTACAGTAAAATTTGGTAGCTCAAAATAAGATCTTGTAGAGTCAAACTTCAATAGTTCAAACTCAGATCTTGTATGTACAGTAAAATTTGGTAGCTCAAAATAAGATCTTGTAGAGTCAAACTTCAGTAGTTCAAACTCAGATCTTGTATGTACAGTAAAATTTGGTAGCTCAAAATAAGATCTTGTACAGTCAAACTTCAGTAGTTCAAACTCAGATCTTGTATGTACAGTAAAATTTGGTAGCTCAAAATAAGATCTTGTACAGTCAAACTTCAGTAGCTCATACTCAGATCACTCAAACATCATGGACCTTTAAAACGGTTTTTTCTTCTTAGAAATTTCCCACACATCTCTCACTTGCACCCTGTAACTGATATGTAACGGCGAGGGAGGTCTGAAGAAACTCTCATAACAGGTCACATGTAAGTGACCCTATGACATGAATATTTAATGATATGATCAGATTGTTTATCATAATCTCTCAAGCGCCATTTTCACTGAACGGCACAGTCCATGACATAGTGTCGCATTTGAAAGCATCTCACTGTCTAGAACGGTTTGAATTAAATATAAAGAATGTGTTTTAAATTTAGTTATGGCAACCAAGTTACCTTATATATATATATAAATATATATATATATATTTATATACATGTGTGTGCATTCTTTCAATCTATCACCAAGTTTAAGAATCCGAACCCCAATAATAAACCTAAAACAAAGTCATATGCCACATGCTGCCAAACATACTGTCCAAACAAACAAAATCATAGTCCTATATTCTCTTTAAGCATATTTTTTCAAAGAATATACAGCTACATGTTGTGGTAAATAAGCAGCTTAAATAAGGAGGAAATTAGTGTAAAGATAGGAACAATATTCACTACATCATGTGTTATTTTATCTGGGTTCGATACATTTCAATTTTTGACATCACTGCAAAAATTATCTGTTTCACAACACACAAAACATTGAATATTTGTATCCTCCACTCTTATTAACCAAACAAATATTTTGACACATTATGTTATTCATCAATACATATAACATACTTGAATAAATTAATTTTGGAGTCACATGTCATTTTATACATGTTTTGATTGGTTTAAAAAGTTAAGGTTATTTTCATATGTACTGAATCTGAAAATAGATGTCGTTCTCAAGGCGTCGCGTGTCGTTGTCATCAGGCAATTTTCTTTAAATGAGGCACCTTTGGGGTTATTTAAATTTATTTCCAATTATTTGCCTTATTTTAAAAAAATAAATATATTTTTCAATATCATAACAAAAAAAGTTTGAATTAATTCATAAAGATTGATCGAAATTATCTCAATCAGGTTGTACACACCCTTGCGTAACCCACTATGTGGGTTACCTGGTGTGTACAACCTGATTGAGGTTATTTCTTCATGAACCGAACAAAAATTGCGATCAATCCTTAAATATTTTACATTGCCAATTTAGAGAAAATCATGAGACACACCATGTTGGTGATATCAATACTGATTGGCATGTTTTCAATGAAAACAAGATCGTACATTTTACAATTACATATTAGTCATTATGTTATGGTAAATGAGAAATGATGTCAATGGTTTGTTTGTAAGGTTCAATAGTGTAAAACAAATCTGCATTCAAATTAGAAGAAAATTAAAAAAAAAGTCCAAATGTTGAAATTCACCAATTTTTGGGCATTTTTATGTCAAAAACAGTAATAGTTATAATAAAATTGCCATACATTTTTCTGAAAGACATTTTCATAAGAAATTAATTTAAAAAAATCAGATGAACAATAAATTCTCCACATACAAAAAAACCCACCTTGGTAGAATTGACCTCATTTGGAAACAGGTAGGTAGGGTTATAATATCCAAAACAAATACCAACCTTAATTCTGTGCAAATGATAACAAATTAGAAGGGTCGGTCAATTAGAAACCTAATGTTAGCACACAGAAACCATTGTGTCTGCAAACGAACAACAAGCCCATAATATAATACAACCACAACATTTTTGTGGCTGTACAAAAAAATGAATCAACAATATGAATTGAAACATTCCAGATAATTATACCATACTGAAGATATAATTTAAATAATAAAATGAAAAACAAATCATACCACACTGTCAGAACAGTTCTAAAATCCTATTGGGAAAACATAGAAACAGGGGCAAAATAGATACCCCTTTCTTCCGTAAATGGCCGTTTTCGGGTTGAGACGACCGAGTTAAGACGAGTGCACGTGCACTTGTCTCTACTCATTGTGACATCCAATCAGAATGCCTCTAACAAGAAAAAAATCGTTTAAATATATATCCTATGCCGGGAATGTCACATTATATACCCTGTCTGATAGCTGAATAACAGATATATTACGGATTTAACCATTGGTTTTTTTTTCAAATACAGACTCCAACCGTATTAAATATATTTGTGTCTTTTATTTTCATTTTTTCGTATTTCTAGATGTCCTTTTCCGTACCTTTGACGTCATTCTTCAATGACGTCAAAATATGTGTCACGTCATATTTCATATATGGGGTGTCTCATGAAGGAAAATACTGTACTTTCAATAAAATATTAGTGAGAAAAGCTCAAATATCAGTAGAAAGCTACTTAGTTTATCAATCGGTGTCACAAAAGTCAATTTTATGTGATGTGTATTTCATAACGCTCAATGATATTGATCTGATAATTTATGTAAATTAGTTACTGATTTCTAGGAGTTCGCGATAGTGAAAGTTGTTGGTTTACGGAAGAAATAGGTACTTACATGCATTGTTGGGAAAGCCCGGGTGATCTTCCACTCGTGATAGAAATTTTTGTTTCTTTTCACTCGTTTCGCTGCACTCCACTCACGAAAAGACATAAAATTTCGATCACTCGTGGAAGATCACCCAGTCTTTTCCAAGAACGTATGTAAGAACCTATTAAACACACATATACATGACCGCTCAATCTCCTGACTTGTGACAGACACTTCAGTAAGACATGACTGCTCAATCTCCTGACTTGTGACAGGCACTTCAGTAAGACATGACCACACAATCTCCTGACTTGTGACAAGCACTTCAGTAAGACATGACCACTCAATCTCCTGACTTGTGACAGGCACTTCAGTAAGACATGACCATTCAATCTCCTGACTTGTGACAGGCACTTCAGTAAGACATGACCACTCAATCTCCTGACTTGTGACAGACACTTCAGTAAGACATGACCACTCAATCTCCTGACTTGTGACAGGCACTTCAGTAAGACATGACCACTCAATCTCCTGACTTGTGACAGGCACTTCAGTAAGACATGACCACTCAATCTTCTGACTTGTAACAGGCACTTCAGTAAGACATGACCACTCAATCTCCTGACTTGTGACAAGCACTTCAGTAAGACATGACCACTCAATCTCCTGACTTGTGACAGGCACTTCAGTAAGACATGACCACTCAATCTCCTGACTTGTGACAGGCACTTCAGTAAGACATGACCACTCAATCTTCTGACTTGTGACAGGCACTTCAGTAAGACATGACCCCTCAATCTTCTGACTTGTGACAGGCACTTCAGTAAGACATGACCACTCAATCTCCTGACTTGTGACAGACACTTCAGTAAGACATGACCACTCAATCTCCTGACTTGTGACAGGCACTTCAGTAAGACATGACCACTCAATCTCCTGACTTGTGACAGGCACTTCAGTAAGACATGACCACTCAATCTCCTGACTTGTGACAGACACTTCAGTAAGACATGACCATTCAATCTTCTGACTTGTGACAGGCACTTCAGTAAGACATGACCACTCAATCTTCTGACTTGTGACAGGCACTTCAGTAAGACATGACCACTCAATCTCCTGACTTGTGACAGGCACTTCAGTAAGACATGACCACTCAATCTCCTGACTTGTGACAGACACTTCAGTAAGACATGACCGCTCAATCTCCTGACTTGTGACAGGCACTTCAGTAAGACATGACCACTCAATCTCCTGACTTGTGACAGGCACTTCAGTAAGACATGACCACTCAATCTTCTGACTTGTGACAGACACTTCAGTAAGACATGACCACTCAATCTCCTGACTTGTGACAGGCACTTCATTAAGACATGACCACTCAATCTTCTGACTTGTGACTGGCACTTCATTAAGACATGACCACTCAATCTCCTGACTTGTGACAGGCACTTCAGTAAGGAATGATGGGGTTAAACTAGTTTTATGGACCCAAATTCATTTGAAAGTTATAAATAATAGCTAAGAAAATAAGATCCTAATTTTACTAACCACAATTGCTTTCATCCATGGCATTGGGACAGTCATTCTTAAAATCACAGACTTGATTTTTCTGTATTGTTGTTCCTTTACCATCCTGGCAGTTGTACGTACCATTAGTAGGTACTTCTATTAAATATAAAAACAAGTCAATATTAAAACACACAAATGGAGTGTGTATTGAAGAACTTAGGTGGATACCTAGGTGTGCATCTTCGCTAGCCAAGGGTTACGATCCGCTCTACTCATCTTCACCCTTGGCATCGTTAGTTGGATTTTCGTAATTCCCGCGCACTGCCACCTGCTGGATTTTGACAGTTACAGCCCTTGTAATGATGTCATTTTCAGCCAATCGACGCGAGGCTTTCATTTCCTTTCGCTTGAATGCCCTAAAAATTGACTGAGATTATAATATGGCTGATTTTCAAGCGAAGATTTGACGAGGCTCATACTGTTATTCAATGGTAAGCTAGTGCTTTTATTTCAAACTTACAACATTATTTTATATGTACACACATTTCTATTTTGTTGACATTTTTCCTACAGAACATGTACTTTTTGTAAAGCGTGTTCTGATTGGTTGCAGCTACCACTAGCTGCATTACATATAAACCGTCACCGTGTGACTTCAAAAATCTGTCTAACGATGCCAAGGGTGAAGATAAGTAGAGCGGATCGTAACCCTTGGTTAGCGAAGATGCTAGGTGTGCAGTTTTGTCAGTTTGAAATTGTAGACTCTTAGAAGAAAAAAAAGGTAAACTAAGTTTTACAAATGCTTAACTACAACAAGATTGTCATGTGTATTTTGCAAATAATTGTGGATTGACAAGATCATCATATAAACCAAATAAAAAATTTGGTCTGTTCTTAAAAGCTTTGATTTTAATTTAATCAGAATAATTTGAATACTTTACTATTTCAAATTAAAATCATTATGGCCTTGACCATTGCCACAAGTGTAAACGGGGATATAGTATACCTGTTCCACAAAGGAATGGATCCAGAACAAAATCATCGACAGCAATGTCTCCTTTAAAACTACTTCCAACAGTTCCTTCTACCAAAATCTGTAAATAAAACAAAATTTCTCAGGTAAAAACCCTTAATGGAAGAAAAATAAAGTAAAAGTTTATCTTGGAAATCGTAAAGAGGAAATCTGTCGAAATAGTATCGAAAGCTCACAACACAATAAACCACATCAAAATTGGATGAAAAATCAAAATTCTATATATATATGTTTTGTTCCTCTCAAATATACAAAATTTGGGCCCCTTTTCAAAATAAAATAGATTTTTTTTTATGGCCCATCAATAACTCATAAAAATGAACATTGCAAAAAACTGCATTAAAATTAGATGAAAATAAATTTACCCCCCCCCCTCCTTAATATCAACAACAGTAATAGTTACATAATAACATTATGCATGTTTCTGAAAGAGATTTTCTTAAGCAATATTTAAAAAAAATCTTCCTAAAAAACAAATGAACAATAAATAATTAATACCCATATATATGGACACACCCTTTTTTGACACCTTTGGCCTCTTGTTTCTTTACTGATCAACACAAGAAACCATAACATGTGTAGAGGACCATCTAATGAAAATTTCTACCAAGTTTGGTTCCAATTGGCCATTGGATTCAGATAATAATATTAAAATGTAAAGGTTTAAGGACGATGACGCCGCAGATGATGACCGGGGTCAAGTAATGGCAATACCTGATATGACCCTTTGGGTCAAGTAATTCATGAATACGTATTAGTACTTGTAAGAGGAGTTATACTGTTTGTTTGCACTAAATAACACGTTTCAAAAAGGAACTTCATTGTTGGACACTCAAAGATATTTTCCTTTATGACAAAGTGTTACTGTGAAGTCAAACAATGAAATGGGTGAAATACAGGTTGTACTCTCACTTGGAAATCTCAGTATTTTTACATGAAAAAAAACCCCAATTATTACAGAGGCAATAACAATATTTTATCAAGTAAAAATTTAAATGTATATTTAAAGAACAAAAATATATATCAATTTTTTTTAAACAAGACTGGTCTTTCTTATACTGTATAAGTGGGGGTTTTTTTTCGCGGGAGGCAAATTTCACGATTTTCTTCCAAATTGGTGTTTTTTTTCAGCAGTATTTAATTTCCATGATCCTGAGTTTTAACCAAAATCAAATTTTAGCAGATTGGCAGTTATATTAGAATAACATTATCTGAACTGTTTGACCAACAATTCAAAATAGGAAATGTTTTTACATAAATTGAGTAAGAGCTTTTTGTATGCGATCAGCGATATTTTAGAAATGTATACATGTTCATTAATAGAAAATTGCGTAAGGGCAATTAATATAATTCTAACATATATGTATTATAACAACACATTTACAAAAATTAAACACAAATAAGTCTCATTAACAGACTCCGAAACAAAGTGTGATCAATTAATTAACACCAAAAATTGTCAACTTACAGGTAATTAAAAATCAGTGAATGGCAATGCTAATATTAATTTAAAAAAAAGGACTATTCATAGTAGTTAGTGTTTTAAAGATAAAAGGGCAATTAATTACATTTAAATAATTTACCAGTTGCATTGTTTTCGGAAAAGATTTTTCCTCCTTTGTTAGATATTTTAAAAGTGTCATTTCACCAATTTTAAGAATGGCAGTGACCATATAATTGTTAAATATTCATTATATACAGTCATACTAGGAGAGACAGATCTTGTACGATTATTTAAGAAAATAAAGATATTTATGTAGTAAAGGGCAAAAATTTATGCGGGTTCTTTTTCTGCTGATCGATGACTATCACGAATAAAGCGAACATTAGGTACCCGTGAAAAAACCCACTTATACAGTATAACTTTCTACTGGCAGCTAATAACAATTTTCTTGATAAACTCTTTTCTTTTTTGGCTTTTGACCACATTTTTCCTATTTAAATCTTAATATAATTATGTTATATACAATATTTTTATTAGTAATAAATTTTTACGGAATTTTAAACACATCAAAGATGCAGAAAATGAGCACATATTAAACCAGAAACATCTGATCAGCCTCGGGAGACATGTGCATTAAAATGTCATTATTTATAGTAAAGTGGGCTGGGAATTACTGATAAACAACAGCTGATAATGGTAAACATAAGCACAATGACATGGATGAGGACTCTTACATGAATATATAAACACATCAAACACATAAAATTAAATTTCTAAATTTTCATACTTAAAATGTTAAATCTTTAAAACAGTAGAGTGTTGGATACACAAACATAAGCACTTACTGTGAAATCTTGGAATGCATCATTAATTGATACCATGCCTTGCTGCCAGTTTGCCCCTTGACTCCCATTTAGAGATTTCAGAGTTTTTTTGGTTCCATCGCTGTACATGTATGATACACTGAGAGAGCCAACACTAGCTCCATTCATGTTATACCAGTATTTAAAGCAGTAATTGGCATTAGGAATGCTTTGAGATTGGAGGGTGGCTTTGTCACCTTGTCTTCTGGGTCTGCTTGTTTCTATGTACATGTAATAACCTAGAAGTAAGGTAGAAAATTGTGAAAGTATACAAATTAGTGGATCCAAAAATCAATGATGCATACATTTTAATTATAATTTTAGGTCAATAATAAAATTTACAAAAAAAACTATGGTCAGATAGACAATCTTTCAGTTGTATATAAAAAGAAATTATGCATATCAAAAAACAAAAACAAAAACAAAAAACCGAAAATGCATAAATGCATTTAAAAATTAGAAAAATACCTGTACTGGTTCCTAGGGTATGATCACTTGTGGGACCAGTTCCAGCAGATGGTGTACTTCCTCGTCTTCTTAACCAATCAAACATATCATCTTGTCTTTGTGTCCAACCACACAAATTCTTTTCAAAATTACAGGTTCCTATAGTAGAACATGGTCCACTGGCCATTTTAACATCATCTATGGCAATGTCTCCTCTGTAACCACTTCCACGAATTCCTTCAAACACAATCTTAAAGAAAAAACATTCATATGTATGTTTCTGTTTCTTTTGAACGTAAAAGGTCTATTCCAATCAAAATTATTGATAATCTTCCAATTATGTTTCTTTAATGTTGCAAGGGTTGGTTTAAGATGGCCTCCACCATGTTCAAACACGATGACAATCTTTGGAAATTATATAATAAAGAAGCAGTAAAATTTTGGGAAGTGTCCTTCCTTTGATAAATTGTGTATGATCATTCCTTTGTAAAGACATACATTGTGACACTAAGAAAGATGTTCAGTGTTATAAAAACATGTATAACACTGTGATTTGTCAGGTCATCATAAGAAAACATGTATAACACTGTGATTTGTCAGGTCATCATAAGATAAAAACATGTATAACACTGTGATTTGTCAGGTCATCATAAGATAAAAACATGTATAACACTGTGATTTGTCAGGTCATCATAAGATAAAAACATGTATAACACTGTGATTTGTCAGGTCATCATAAGATAAAAACATGTATAACACTGTGATTTGTCAGGTCATCATAAGATAAAAACATGTATAACACTGTGATTTGTCAGGTCATCATAAGAAAACATGTATAACACTGTGATTTGTCAGGTCATCATAAGAAAACATGTATAACACTGTGATTTGTCAGGTCATCATAAGAAAACATGTATAACACTGTGATTTGTCAGGTCATCATAAGATAAAAACATGTATAACACTGTGATTTGTCAGGTCATCATAAGATAAAAACATGTATAACACTGTGATTTGTCAGCTCATCATAAGAAAACATGTATAACACTGTGATTTGTCAGGTCATCATAAGAAAACATGTATAACACTGTGATTTGTCAGGTCATCATAAGATAAAAACATGTATAACACTGTGATTTGTCAGGTCATCATAAGATAAAAACATGTATAACACTGTGATTTGTCAGGTCATCATAAGAAAACATGTATAACACTGTGATTTGTCAGGTCATCATAAGATAAAAACATGTATAACACTGTGATTTGTCAGGTCATCATAAGAAAACATGTATAACACTGTGATTTGTCAGGTCATCATAAGATAAAAACATGTATAACACTGTGATTTGTCAGGTCATCATAAGATAAAAACATGTATAACACTGTGATTTGTCAGGTCATCATAAGAAAACATGTATAACACTGTGATTTGTCAGGTCATCATAAGATAAAAACATGTATAACACTGTGATTTGTCAGGTCATCATAAGATAAAAACATGTATAACACTGTGATTTGTCAGGTCATCATAAGATAAAAACATGTATAACACTGTGATTTGTCAGGTCATCATAAGAAAACATGTATAACACTGTGATTTGTCAGGTCATCATAAGAAAACATGTATAACACTGTGATTTGTCAGGTCATCATAAGATAAAAACATGTATAACACTGTGATTTGTCAGGTCATCATAAGATAAAAACATGTATAACACTGTGATTTGTCAGGTCATCATAAGATAAAAACATGTATAACACTGTGATTTGTCAGGTCATCATAAGAAAACATGTATAACACTGTGATTTGTCAGGTCATCATAAGATAAAAACATGTATAACACTGTGATTTGTCAGGTCATCATAAGATAAAAACATGTATAACACTGTGATTTGTCAGGTCATCATAAGAAAACATGTATAACACTGTGATTTGTCAGGTCATCATAAGATAAAAACATGTATAACACTGTGATTTGTCAGGTCATCATAAGATAAAAACATGTATAACACTGTGATTTGTCAGGTCATCATAAGAAAACATGTATAACACTGTGATTTGTCAGGTCATCATAAGATAAAAACATGTATAACACTGTGATTTGTCAGGTCATCATAAGAAAACATGTATAACACTGTGATTTGTCAGGTCATCATAAGATAAAAACATGTATAACACTGTGATTTGTCAGGTCATCATAAGATAAAAACATGTATAACACTGTGATTTGTCAGGTCATCATAAGAAAACATGTATAACACTGTGATTTGTCAGGTCATCATAAGATAAAAACATGTATAACACTGTGATTTGTCAGGTCATCATAAGATAAAAACATGTATAACACTGTGATTTGTCAGGTCATCATAAGATAAAAACATGTATAACACTGTGATTTGTCAGGTCATCATAAGAAAACATGTATAACACTGTGATTTGTCAGGTCATCATAAGAAAACATGTATAACACTGTGATTTGTCAGGTCATCATAAGATAAAAACATGTATAACACTGTGATTTGTCAGGTCATCATAAGATAAAAACATGTATAACACTGTGATTTGTCAGGTCATCATAAGATAAAAACATGTATAACACTGTGATTTGTCAGGTCATCATAAGATAAAAACATGTATAACACTGTGATTTGTCAGGTCATCATAAGAAAACATGTATAACACTGTGATTTGTCAGGTCATCATAAGAAAACATGTATAACACTGTGATTTGTCAGGTCATCATAAGATAAAAACATGTATAACACTGTGATTTGTCAGGTCATCATAAGATAAAAACATGTATAACACTGTGATTTGTCAGGTCATCATAAGATAAAAACATGTATAACACTGTGATTTGTCAGGTCATCATAAGATAAAAACATGTATAACACTGTGATTTGTCAGGTCATCATAAGATAAAAACATGTATAACACTGTGATTTGTCAGGTCATCATAAGAAAACATGTATAACACTGTGATTTGTCAGGTCATCATAAGATAAAAACATGTATAACACTGTGATTTGTCAGGTCATCATAAGATAAAAACATGTATAACACTGTGATTTGTCAGGTCATCATAAGATAAAAACATGTATAACACTGTGATTTGTCAGGTCATCATAAGAAAACATGTATAACACTGTGATTTGTCAGGTCATCATAAGAAAACATGTATAACACTGTGATTTGTCAGGTCATCATAAGATAAAAACATGTATAACACTGTGATTTGTCAGGTCATCATAAGATAAAAACATGTATAACACTGTGATTTGTCAGGTCATCATAAGATAAAAACATGTATAACACTGTGATTTGTCAGGTCATCATAAGATAAAAACATGTATAACACTGTGATTTGTCAGGTCATCATAAGAAAACATGTATAACACTGTGATTTGTCAGGTCATCATAAGAAAACATGTATAACACTGTGATTTGTCAGGTCATCATAAGATAAAAACATGTATAACACTGTGATTTGTCAGGTCATCATAAGATAAAAACATGTATAACACTGTGATTTGTCAGGTCATCATAAGATAAAAACATGTATAACACTGTGATTTGTCAGGTCATCATAAGATAAAAACATGTATAACACTGTGATTTGTCAGGTCATCATAAGAAAACATGTATAACACTGTGATTTGTCAGGTCATCATAAGAAAACATGTATAACACTGTGATTTGTCAGGTCATCATAAGAAAACATGTATAACACTGTGATTTGTCAGGTCATCATAAGATAAAAACATGTATAACACTGTGATTTGTCAGGTCATCATAAGAAAACATGTATAACACTGTGATTTGTCAGGTCATCATAAGAAAACATGTATAACACTGTGATTTGTCAGGTCATCATAAGAAAACATCTAACATCATACATGTATGTGCTGGTCTTTTTTGTGTTCAATGATTTTAGGTGAGTGGTGATTGCCCTTTTTTTTATATTGGTGGTATTGGTGACTTTCACTGTTTAAACTTTCTTTTCAAAACTAATTCATTAGAATAACTAGAGGCTCAGTGGGCTGTGCTTGTGTCGCTCTAGCAATCTAGTGCAAGAAAATATCATTTTTGTCAGTAAAATAAGTGTTACATAAATTCTTTTTCTGAACTTAGAGAATTTAGAGAAAAATAAAACTAAGTATTAATCAGCTTGAATTATGTCATAAAGATGAAATAATTGGTTATATTAATATACACTTGTGCTATATAAATACCTTGTATTTCTCTTGAGATTGTACTGTGGTCTGAGCTATATTCCAGGAATTTCCTTTGTTTCCTTGTAGGGTTAGTATAGGACTGTTTAACTTGTTATATGTACTTATGTAGACATTGAGGGAGCCTATGTCAGAGCCATACATGTGGTACCAGAATGTTAAACACATACTGTTGGTTGGAGGGTACTGAGGGGTAGATAGTCTAGCCTTGTCACCTTGTACCCTTGGATTGGAGGACTCTATGTACATGTAATGACCTAAAACAGGAAGAATAAGCTTTATATTTGATTCACAAAAAAGGTTTAACAACTTTTTTGATACCTAAAATATTTTTTATTACAAACTGAAATATACACTTCGACAAAAGTTAAGTGACAATTTATTTCATAAATATCCTGATTTTGAAAATTAACTTTTTTTAAAATGTGATTGCTGTAAAGAATATCTTTATACATAAGCTTTAATTAAATGTTTTGATAGATAAAGTCGTGTTTGATTAAAACCAGTTTACAATTGGTTTCAGACCTAATTGCACAAAGTGTGTTTGCAAATTGAGGCTCAGAGTGTTTTCATCATTAAATTATGGTTAGGTGAAAATTGACTTGAGCAGATAGGTAGCAAGCTGCTGGCATATCACATGCAAGTCTTAGCAAATGGTGATACACCATTCTGTAATTGATCATCTTATGCAGCATTTGCAAGCGACTGGAAGATTCAGAGGATACATGCTTGTTTCATCTCCTTCAATTATCAAATGCCTGGATGTGCAGATATTGATCAAATTCTGGGGTAATTCATACAGTTTTTAGTAGAATTTTTAATAAATCTGTTATTGTAGAATCAATAACTTAAAACAAGTTCTATTATTCCATTATTTATAACAATTAATACCAACCGAATCCTGTTCCATAGGTGTGGTCAGAGGGTGGTCCGGTACCTGAAGAGGATGTACCCCTTGATCCTCTTAACCAATCAAATGTGTCATCAATGGCTTGTTGATATCCACAGATATTTGAATTTTCAAAATCACATTTACCTATAATTTTTAATTATTTAATTTAATTATATAATTAATGCTATTTTTTTCAAACAAACAAACAAACAGACAAATTGTGTCTTGTAAAATGACTGCATTCTTTTCCTTTGATCTTTTTATGGTTTATATACCAGAATGTAAGCAAAAGACCATGAAACAATACACGCAGATACATAATATTGCACTCTTTAAATCTGGGCTGTAGTTTTAGTACTCTCAGAGAGCCATGCAATAATCAACGACCTAGATGTGATATTGCATGGCTTCATGTTACAAATCATTTACACCACAGTTTTTTCGAGTTAAACAGTGGTGTAAATATTAGTGTTATTATTGTGTCCAAGGAATGTAAACTTTATCGTGTTCATTCATGAAAGTATGGAAAATAACAATGTTTTAGTGGGATTTGTCTGCAAAATCTTTGGTTATCTATGAAATGTTTTATAGGCCATGGTTTTGTTATTCTTGGCCATTGTATTGTCTTGTCTTTCGATTTAATGCTCCTGACTGACCCTTTGGTATCTTCAAACTTTTCTTAATTTGTGGTACTTGCACACAAAAGTTGATATGATCGGCATCACTTTGTGCCAGCCACAAGTTAAAATCAATATTTCCACCTGTCTTTTTTTCTGTTTTTAACAGATTATTTTGAGTCTAATATGGGTGTGGTTTGTCAATGTTTAATCTTTTTTTATTTAATGAGGTGATAAATAATTTATTTCTATTTGTGGTGCATATTACAAATCAATACATAATATGCATTTTTTCAACAAATGGAGCTTTTACAAGTGAAAATACCAATAGAAGAAAGCTGCATTTGAAGACGTTCACGATAGCAACTTTCATTCCTCTCCTAAATCTGTTATGCATTGTTGACAAAACTATCTAATAAAACATTTTAGAAACTTGCTATGTTTAGAAATCAGCTTGAAATTACTTATTTTGATTTATTATTAAAATTGCTATATTTGAAAATAAAGCTGTTTGATACTTTTATGTGACATTTTTTGTGGCCCAGTATATTTCAGTAAATGCCTTACTAAAGAACCTATTAGTCGTCTATAGACCAACCTATTAGTCGTCTATTATATATATAAGACCAACCTAATAGTCATCTATAGACCAACCAAATAGTGGTCTATAGACCAACCTATTAGTGGTCTATAGACCAACCTATTAGTCGTCTATAGACCAACCTATTAGTCATCTATAGACCAACCTATTAGTCGTCTATAGACCAAGCTATTAGTCATCTATAGACCAACCTATTAGTCATCTATAGACCAACCTATTAGTCATCTATAGACAAACCTATTAGTCATCTATAGACCAACCTAATAGTGGTCTATAGACCAACCTATTAGTCATCTATAGACCAACCTATTAGTCGTCTATAGACCAAGCTATTAGTCATCTATAGACCAACCTATTAGTCATCTATAGACCAACCTATTAGTCGTCTATAGACCAAGCTATTAGTCATCTATAGACCAACCTATTAGTCATCTATAGACCAACCTATTAGTCGTCTATAGACCAACCTAATAGTCGTCTATAGACCAACCTATTAGTCATCTATAGACCAACCTATTAGTCGTCTATAGACCAAGCTATTAGTCATCAATAGACCAACCTATTAGTCATCTATAGACCAACCTATTAGTCGTCTATAGACCAACCTAATAGTCGTCTATAGACCAACCTATTAGTCATCTATAGACCAACCTAATAGTCGTCTATAGACCAACCTATTAGTCATCTATAGACCAACCTATTAGTCGTCTATAGACCAACCTAATAGTGGTCTATAGACCAACCTAATAGTGGTCTATAGACCAACCTAATAGTCATCTATAGACCAACCTATTAGTCATCTATAGACAAACCTATTAGTCATCTATAGACAAACCTAATAGTGGTCTATAGACCAAGCTATTAGTCATCTATAGACCAACCTATTAGTCATCTATAGACCAACCTATTAGTCATCTATAGACCAACCTATTAGTCATCTATAGACCAACCTATTAGTCATCTATAGACCAACCTATTAGTCATCTATAGACCAACCTATTAGTCGTCTATATACCAAGCTATTAGTCATCTATAGACCAACCTATTAGTCATCTATAGACCAACATATTAGTCGTCTATAGACCAATCTATTAGTCGTCTATAGACCAAGCTATTAGTCGTCTATAGACCAACCTATTAGTCATCTATAGACCAACATATTAGTCATCTATAGACCAATCTATTAGTCGTCTAGACCAAGCTATTAGTCGTCAATAGACCAACCTATTAGTCGTCTATAGACCAAGCTATTAGTCATCTATAGACCAGTCACACTAATGTAACATCACAGATTAAGTATATAATTATTGGAACCAACCAATGTGTAATAACACAGTCTGATACACTAAACAGTTAAATCAATTTTAGACTAACTTGAGCTTTGGCATGGTCCATTTAAAATTTTGATATCATCTAAAGCTATGTCTCCTTGGTAGCTAATTCCTGTTTGACCTTCAAATACAACCTACAAAACAAAATTTGATTGGTCCAGCATGGATACATTCAGCTACAGCTTACATGTTGCTATTGCCATTACTACTAAGCAGTGTTTCAGCTAGACTTTGATATCTTCAGGACATTCTTTAATAATTAAACTTATTTTTATATGGTTTTTCAGGGCAATTTGAGAAATAGGTGGGCAAATGTCCTGAGATCAGTAGAGAGAAATTTGGTCAACCACGACACATTGATGTGTTTTCAACATTTAAAAATTGATTGTCAATGGATACTCACACAAATTGTAGGAAGAAAGCAGAGTACCAGTGCATCCAAACATTCATCCGTTAGGAAGAAAGCAGAGAAGCAGAGTACCAGTGTATCCAAACATTCATCAGTTAAGTCTCACAATTTAATGTCGCTTGATTAAAAGTGGCCGAAATATTCTTTTATTATATTGAATATTTTTAACAATTAGCTTTTCTCACCTTATTATTAAGACAATGTTCAAAAGTTAGTTTTCTTACCTGATTTCCATTAACTGAATTGATATCGACCAATCCATTTATCCACTTGTTGCCCTGGTTACCAGATTTTGTCCATAGGTTATTTAAAGCACCGTTATTTTTAAGGTACATGTTAAGAGTGTTGATGTGTACACCATACATATGGTACCAGAAGGAAACACATAGAGTACCAGTTGTTCTTACAACAGGACTAATGATTCTGGCAGTTTTGTTGCTGTTACCGCTAGCCTCGGTATAAATGTAATATCCTGTAATATCAACAAAATTAATTGATTATTAAATGATGGAGCGATACTTTATTATTATTTGAAATGGTGCAATGAAATCTTAATTTTGTAATTAATTACAAAATATTATATATTGTGCATCAGTAATTTTTTTCTTTTTTGCTTTACTAAATATTTCTCTTTGAATCATTTAAATAAACTTATAATATTCCAAATTATCTCTCTCAATATTTTCATCACTCCCCACCCCCCCCCACCCCCTCCACCCACCTCCAAAACACAAAAATAAATCATTGTAGCACTGTCAGCCTAAAGTGACCTTTTTTTAAATCTTGGCAGAAACTCATTCAGAGAACCATTGGAGCAAAGCCTTTCTCATGTTTGTTAATTTATAGGAAGTGTTAATATTTTTGTGTATGGTCAATACTGTTAAACCCACAGATCAGGGATATACCTCTTTCAGGATATCAAATAAAAACATTTCCCATGAAGATCATAAAAAATAACAAGCATGAGAATGAGACTAGAATACCTGAAGAACTTTGAGTTGTATGGTCAAATCTTGGTCCAGTTCCAACACTTGATGTTCCTCTGTTCTTTCTGGTCCAATTCAATGTATCTGTCAGGTCCTGGGTCCAACCACATAGTCCAGTTTCAAATGTACAAGACTGTATAGATGCTATATTGAAATAAACACATAGAAAGGTATTTGATGAAAACAATTTTCAAAGATAGACAAAGTTTTAACTGACATTATGTATATTTTCCTTTGGAATAAAAAATGTAGCATATCTGATACGAGGCTTCTGATACAAAATGTTGAATGGTAACATTTTATTTTTTCCTCCATAATATTCTTTCCCGCGGAATATTTTTAATATAAAATATTATCCTTGGATAATATTTCAATATTAAATTTCTTCCAATGCTATTATATATTTTCCGGATGAGGTGGAAGAAATTTAATATTAAAATATATCCGTGGATAACATTGAATATTATATTTCATCCTGAAAAAATATTATAGAGGAAATAATCTGATTTTATATGTTACTAATTTTTTCAATTAATTAATTTACATTGCTGCAAATAAATATGTACTTAATACTAGTGTAATATTTCTTTATTACTGCAGTAATTTTTAAGTAAATAAAAATAAATCATTACAATTACAATGTTTTAATAATATTCATAAGATTTTCTCAGTCGCTTTGGTTGAGGAGTACAAAATTTTTTATTTTCACTCTCCGTTTCATTATCTTCTTCACTAATATACTGTGGTGATACTTGTAAATCAAACATTACTAGTTTCTGCATTCTGTGGATACTTTTGGTCTTGTATATATGTAACTATATCATTGTATTCTTCTTCTTCCATTATTTAATATCTACTGTTACCGATGAATCACATTTTTAATATATTTAAACTTACATGACTCTATTGATTTTATAATGGGTTTGAAGATTACTCAATCTGTCATTTAAATTGACATGGTTCTGGCTATAATATATTTTCCGTATATATATATATTTACCTGTAAATTGTATTTATAAAATATTTTTCAGATGGGTCGGGTGATTTATTAATCAGCGTCGGAAATAATATTACATACCTTAGTATAAAATATTATCCGGATTAGCTCATTTGATGGATCGGGTGATTTATCTATGAGTGTAGGTATCAATATTACAGATGCGTCTCGTGATTTAATAATCAGCGTCAGTCATAATATAACACACAGACCTTAGTATAATTTATTATCCGGATACTTTTTTATAGCAATGAAATGAAATGCCCAAAGTTGCATGGAATTTCTTCTTTTAGGACTACTTTTGTGTGGTGTCATAGCATAGGAATGTGGGATAAAATGTTTAGACATAAATAAAGCAACTGTTCCATATTTATATTTGTACATAAAATCATGATACATATGTTAATTCTGCTAGATTATATGCAGATACTTTCATGTGAAAAAAGTGGCTCAAAACGATAGTTATACACACAGGATGTGTTGTGTCTTCGATAACTGTTTGCATAAGATTATTTCAGTATGGATACAAATGTCTGGTCATTTCAAAGAAAATTACAATTTCTCTAGTAATTCGCTTGGGTTGTACCACTGGAAATTACATTGGACCGCACAAAAGGGAAATATTTCCTACTCATGACTTACATAGAGTGTGTGCTTATAGGAAAGGTGTGTGACTTACATAAAGTAGGTGCTACAGTGGGCTGTGTTGGCCCCCCTGTGGTCTGTAGTGAGCATATTCCAGGTAAGACACTTATATCATCAAGAGCAATGTCTCCTTTATAGTTTGTTCCTTTTGTAGCCTCAAATATAATAGAATAAGCATTGGATGTTGTAATGGTTGACTGTCCTTTCAGCCATGCTTGTCCTTTGTTTCCAGAAGCAGAAAACAATGTTTTATTACCAGAAGTGGTGTCACTATAATATACTGTTAAAGTTCCAATTCCTAAAACACAGAAAACATAAACGGTTACAATTATTTGAATTTACAGCAGAAATAGTGTCTCCACTTTAATTACCCTTCCATTATAAATACCATGCTATAATATAACGTTAAATATAATATGTTGTCCTTCTTTCGCTTTTTAAATAAACAAGCGATTTATTTAGATGGCAAAATCTCATCAGCACAGGTGATAAAATCACAAAATAAAATAATTTACACTGTTGTTAACGTTTTAAACATCTGTATTCACTGAAAATAATCAACATATCCAAAATTTAAAAAATATGAAATGGACAATTAAAATGGGCAAAAACAATATTATTTTACTGCTGTCACATCAATAAGACATTCCCTGTATTAAAAGCACATGTTGATGAGTTATCGTCTGCTCGCATTTGGCAGGTTGAAACTGTGGTTGTTCACAAAATTTACCTTTTTAATATATGCTTACAAATACTAGTACTAAAAAGCATAAAAAAATCCAGTTGTATTCCTAAGTTGTTGACAGATTAGCAAGATTTGCCTGATTCATACATGTTTTATCAGAAAGTTAAGAATGCTCCCGTTGTCGGTTTTAATTTGTTCACAGAAAAGACAGACTTGATCCATTCATGCTCTACCAAAAAGTTATGTATGCTCCTGTTGTGTGCTGTAGTAGTTCACAGACAAGACAGACTTACTTGATCCATACATTACATGATCTACCAGAAGGTTAAGTATGCTCCTGTTGTGTGTTGCAGTTGTTCACAGACAAGACAGATTTACTTGATCCATACATTACATGCTCTACCAGAAAGTTAAGTATGCTCCTGTTGTGTGTTGCAGTTGGTCACTGACAAGAAAGACTTACTTGATCCATACATTACATGATCTACCAGAAAGTTAGGCATGCTCCTGTTGTGTGTAGCAGTTGTTCACTAACAAGACAGACTTACTTGATCCATACATTACATGCTCTACCAGAAAGTTAAGTATGCTCCTATTGTGGGTTGTAGTAGTTCACAGACAAGACAGACTTACTTGATCTATACATTATATGCTCTACCAGAATGTTAAGTATGCTCCTGTTGTGTGCTGTAGTAGTTCACTGACAAGACAGACTTACTTGATCCATACATTACATGCTCTACCAGAAGGTTACGCATGCTCCTGTTGTGTATTGCAGTTGTTCACTGACAAGACAGACTTACTTGATCCATACATTACATGCTCTACCAGAAAGTTAAGTAATCTCCTGTTGTGTGTTGCAGTTGTTCACTGACAAGACAGACTTACCTGATCCATACATTACATGCTCTACTAGAAAGTTAGGCATGCTCCTGTTGTAGGTTGTAGTAGTTCCCAGACAAGACAGACTTACCTGATCCATACATGCTGTACTAGAAAGTTAGGCATTCTCCTGTTGTGGTTTGTAGTAGTTCACAGAGAAGACAGACTTACCTGATCCATACATGCTGTACCAGAAAGTTAGGCATTCTCCTGTTTTAGGTTGTAGTAGTTCACAGACAAGACAGACTTACCCGATCCATACATGCTGTACCAGAAAGTTAGGCATTCTCCTGTTGTGGGTTGTAGTAGTTCACAGACAAGACAGACTTACCTGTTCCATACATGCTGTACCAGAAAGTTAGGCATGCTCCTGTTGTAGGTTTTAATAGTTCACTGACAAGCCATGCTTTATCTCCAACCTTCTGTGGATTGCTGCTCTCTATAAACACATAGTGACCTGAAGAAAGAAAATGTCAAAATAAAAGTTTTGGTTATAACTAAATATAACAATGGAAACATGAAAAACCTGAAAGTCTGTACTAATTTTGTTATATGCTACACAAAAGACTCTTTAAATATAGAGCTTCATATACTATGTTTGGACAGTTTTAATAAGTACTGTATAGCGTTTTATATCTGTGATGTCAAAATTTGACAGTTTTATAAATCCAATTTATTGGCAGATATATATTTTGGTACTATACAGTAGAAGTGAATACATTTGTACAGCCAAACCTGCCTTAAAGGGCACCTCTATATAACTGTGTAACTAATCACTGTCTATAAAGGACACCTCTATATAACTGTGTAACTAATCACTGTCTATAAAGGGCAGTCTTGTTTTTGCCATAAATGAATAGTGCATAATATTAATCTGCATATAAAGGGCAACTACTCATAAAGAGCAACTACTCATATAAAGAGCAACTACTCATAAAGAACAACTACTCATAAAGAGCAACTACTCATAAAGAGCAACTACTCATAAAGAACAACTACTTATAAAGAGCAACTACTCATAAAGAGCAACTACTCATAAAGAGCAACTACTCATAAAGAGCAACTACTCATAAAGAACAACTACTTATAAAGAGCAACTACTCATAAAGAGCAACTACTCATAAAGAACAACTACTCATAAAGAGCAACTACTCATAAAGAACAACTACTCATAAAGAACAACTACTTATAAAGAGCAACTACTCATAAAGAACAACTACTCATAAAGAGCAACTACTCATAAAGAGCAACTACTCATAAAGAGCACACTTTCAGGTTCACTTGAGTGTACTTTATATACAGGTTTGACTGTACAACTACAAGTAAACTAGGTCTATCGAAGTGAAGTGAAGAAGACATCATTTGTTTAGGGGCAAATTATCTGATATTTAAAGAATACATTTCTTCTTTGTGTGGTAAAATTTGCACACATAGAAACAAATATAAAGTGTAATTTTCTTCAAGATAATGGTTATCTGACACAATCGTGAATATTGTCTCACAATTGATTGATTGATTGATTAGTGCTTCACACCAACTTTAGCAGTATGACACAAAATATGATTATAACCTTAATTAGGTAATCAAATTTTAATCACACAATATTATGTTTATCTTTATGAATGAACTGTGGTTGATGAATTTGGTTCCACTTTTCTATAATAAATAGGTTTCAATGAAAACAGAATTTTTGATATTATATAAAGTTTTACTGTATAATGCATTTCAGGTATAGACAACTTACCTTGTGCTGAGTTTGTTGTGTGATCATTTCAGGTATAGACAAGTTACCTTGTGCTGAGTTTGTTGTGTGATCATTTCAGGTATAGACAAGTTACATTGTGCTGAGTTTGTTGTGTGATCATTTCAGGTATAGACAAGTTACCTTGTGCTGAGTTTGTTGTGTGATCATTTCAGGTATAGACAAGTTACCTTGTGCTGAGTTTGTTGTGTGATCATTTCAGGTATAGACAAGTTACCTTGTGCTGAGTTTGTTATGTGATCATTTCAGGTATAGACAAGTTACCTTGTGCTGAGTTTGTTGTGTGATCATTTCAGGTATAGACAAGTTACCTTGTGCTGAGTTTGTTATGTGATCATTTCAGGTATAGACAAGTTACCTTGTGCTGAGTTTGTTATGTGATCATTTCAGGTATAGACAAGTTACCTTGTGCTGAGTTTGTTGTGTGATCATTTCAGGTATAGACAAGTTACCTTGTGCTGAGTTTGTTGTGTGATCATTTCAGGTATAGACAAGTTACCTTGTGCTGAGTTTGTTGTGTGATCATTTCAGGTATAGACAAGTTACCTTGTGCTGAGTTTGTTGTGTGATCATTTCAGGTATAGACAAGTTACCTTGTGCTGAGTTTGTTATGTGATCATTTCAGGTATAGACAAGTTACCTTGTGCTGAGTTTGTTGTGTGATCATTTCAGGTATAGACAAGTTACCTTGTGCTGAGTTTGTTGTGTGATCATTTCAGGTATAGACAAGTTACCTTGTGCTGAGTTTGTTGTGTGATCATTTCAGGTATAGACAAGTTACCTTGTGCTGAGTTTGTTGTGTGATCATTTCAGGTATAGACAAGTTACCTTGTGCTGAGTTTGTTGTGTGATCATTTCAGGTATAGACAAGTTACCTTGTGCTGAGTTTGTTGTGTGATCATTTCAGGTATAGACAAGTTACATTGTGCTGAGTTTGTTGTGTGATCATTTCAGGTATAGACAAGTTACCTTGTGCTGAGTTTGTTGTGTGATCATTTCAGGTATAGACAAGTTACCTTGTGCTGAGTTTGTTGTGTGATCATTTCAGGTATAGACAAGTTACCTTGTGCTGAGTTTGTTATGTGATCATTTCAGGTATAGACAAGTTACCTTGTGCTGAGTTTGTTGTGTGATCATTTCAGGTATAGACAAGTTACCTTGTGCTGAGTTTGTTATGTGATCATTTCAGGTATAGACAAGTTACCTTGTGCTGAGTTTGTTATGTGATCATTTCAGGTATAGACAAGTTACCTTGTGCTGAGTTTGTTGTGTGATCATTTCAGGTATAGACAAGTTACCTTGTGCTGAGTTTGTTGTGTGATCATTTCAGGTATAGACAAGTTACCTTGTGCTGAGTTTGTTGTGTGATCATTTCAGGTATAGACAAGTTACCTTGTGCTGAGTTTGTTGTGTGATCATTTCAGGTATAGACAAGTTACCTTGTGCTGAGTTTGTTATGTGATCATTTCAGGTATAGACAAGTTACCTTGTGCTGAGTTTGTTGTGTGATCATTTCAGGTATAGACAAGTTACCTTGTGCTGAGTTTGTTGTGTGATCATTTCAGGTATAGACAAGTTACCTTGTGCTGAGTTTGTTGTGTGATCATTTCAGGTATAGACAAGTTACCTTGTGCTGAGTTTGTTGTGTGATCATTTCAGGTATAGACAAGTTACCTTGTGCTGAGTTTGTTATGTGATCATTTCAGGTATAGACAAGTTACCTTGTGCTGAGTTTGTTATGTGATCATTTCAGGTATAGACAAGTTACCTTGTGCTGAGTTTGTTGTGTGATCATTTCAGGTATAGACAAGTTACCTTGTGCTGAGTTTGTTGTGTGATCATTTCAGGTATAGACAAGTTACCTTGTGCTGAGTTTGTTGTGTGATCATTTCAGGTATAGACAAGTTACCTTGTGCTGAGTTTGTTATGTGATCATTTCAGGTATAGACAAGTTACCTTGTGCTGAGTTTGTTGTGTGATCATTTCAGGTATAGACAAGTTACCTTGTGCTGAGTTTGTTGTGTGATCATTTCAGGTATAGACAAGTTACCTTGTGCTGAGTTTGTTGTGTGATCATTTCAGGTATAGACAAGTTACCTTGTGCTGAGTTTGTTGTGTGATCATTTCAGGTATAGACAAGTTACCTTGTGCTGAGTTTGTTATGTGATCATTTCAGGTATAGACAACTTACCTTGTGCTGAGTTTGTTATGTGATCATTTCAGGTATAGACAAGTTACCTTGTGCTGAGTTTGTTGTGTGATCATTTCAGGTATAGACAAGTTACCTTGTGCTGAGTTTGTTGTGTGATCATTTCAGGTATAGACAAGTTACCTTGTGCTGAGTTTGTTGTGTGATCATTTCAGGTATAGACAAGTTACCTTGTGCTGAGTTTGTTGTGTGATCATTTCAGGTATAGACAAGTTACCTTGTGCTGAGTTTGTTGTGTGATCATTTCAGGTATAGACAAGTTACCTTGTGCTGAGTTTGTTGTGTGATCATTTCAGGTATAGACAACTTACCTTGTGCTGAGTTTGTTATGTGATCATTTCAGGTATAGACAAGTTACCTTGTGCTGAGTTTGTTGTGTGATCATTTCAGGTATAGACAAGTTACCTTGTGCTGAGTTTGTTGTGTGATCATTTCAGGTATAGACAAGTTACCTTGTGCTGAGTTTGTTGTGTGATCATTTCAGGTATAGACAACTTACCTTGTGCTGAGTTTGTTGTGTGATCATTTCAGGTATAGACAAGTTACCTTGTGCTGAGTTTGTTGTGTGATCATTTCAGGTATAGACAAGTTACCTTGTGCTGAGTTTGTTGTGTGATCATTTCAGGTATAGACAAGTTACCTTGTGCTGAGTTTGTTGTGTGATCATTTCAGGTATAGACAAGTTACCTTGTGCTGAGTTTGTTGTGTGATCATTTCAGGTATAGACAAGTTACCTTGTGCTGAGTTTGTTGTGTGATCATTTCAGGTATAGACAAGTTACCTTGTGCTGAGTTTGTTGTGTGATCATTTCAGGTATAGACAAGTTACCTTGTGCTGAGTTTGTTGTGTGATCATTTCAGGTATAGACAACTTACCTTGTGCTGAGTTTGTTATGTGATCATTTCAGGTATAGACAACTTACCTTGTGCTGAGTTAGTTATGTGATCATTTCAGGTATAGACAAGTTACCTTGTGCTGAGTTTGTTGTGTGATCATTTCAGGTATAGACAAGTTACCTTGTGCTGAGTTTGTTGTGTGATCATTTCAGGTATAGACAAGTTACCTTGTGCTGAGTTTGTTGTGTGATCATTTCAGGTATAGACAAGTTACCTTGTGCTGAGTTTGTTGTGTGATCATTTCAGGTATAGACAAGTTACCTTGTGCTGAGTTTGTTATGTGATCATTTCAGGTATAGACAAGTTACCTTGTGCTGAGTTTGTTGTGTGATCATTTCAGGTATAGACAAGTTACCTTGTGCTGAGTTTGTTGTGTGATCATTTCAGGTATAGACAAGTTACCTTGTGCTGAGTTTGTTGTGTGATCATTTCAGGTATAGACAACTTACCTTGTGCTGAGTTTGTTGTGTGATCATTTCAGGTATAGACAAGTTACCTTGTGCTGAGTTTGTTGTGATCATTTCAGGTATAGACAACTTACCTTGTGCTGAGTTTGTTGTGTGATCATTTCAGGTATAGACAAGTTACCTTGTGTTGAGTTTGTTATGTGATCATTTCAGGTATAGACAAGTTACCTTGTGCTGAGTTTGTTGTGTGATCATTTCAGGTATAGACAAGTTACCTTGTGCTGAGTTTGTTGTGTGATCATTTCAGGTATAGACAAGTTACCTTGTGCTGAGTTTGTTATGTGATCATTTCAGGTATAGACAAGTTACCTTGTGCTGAGTTTGTTGTGTGATCATTTCAGGTATAGACAACTTACCTTGTGCTGAGTTTGTTGTGTGATCATTTCAGGTATAGACAAGTTACCTTGTGTTGAGTTTGTTGTGTGATCATTTCAGGTATAGACAAGTTACCTTGTGCTGAGTTTGTTGTGTGATCATTTCAGGCATAGACAAGTTACCTTGTGCTGAGTTTGTTGTGTGATCATTTCAGGTATAGACAAGTTACCTTGTGCTGAGTTTGTTGTGTGATCATTTCAGGTATAGACAAGTTACCTTGTGCTGAGTTTGTTGTGTGATCATTTCAGGTATAGACAAGTTACCTTGTGCTGAGTTTGTTGTGTGATCATTTCAGGTATAGACAACTTACCTTGTGCTGAGTTTGTTGTGATCATTTCAGGTATAGACAAGTTACCTTGTGCTGAGTTTGTTGTGTGATCATTTCAGGTATAGACAAGTTACCTTGTGCTGAGTTTGTTGTGTGATCATTTCAGGTATAGACAAGTTACCTTGTGCTGAGTTTGTTGTGTGATCATTTCAGGTATAGACAACTTACCTTGTGCTGAGTTTGTTGTGTGATCATTTCAGGTATAGACAAGTTACCTTGTGCTGAGTTTGTTGTGTGATCATTTCAGGTATAGACAAGTTACCTTGTGCTGAGTTTGTTGTGTGATCATTTCAGGTATAGACAAGTTACCTTGTGCTGAGTTTGTTGTGTGATCATTTCAGGTATAGACAAGTTACATTGTGCTGAGTTTGTTATGTGATCATTTCAGGTATAGACAAGTTACCTTGTGCTGAGTTTGTTGTGTGATCATTTCAGGTATAGACAAGTTACCTTGTGCTGAGTTTGTTGTGTGATCATTTCAGGTATAGACAAGTTACCTTGTGCTGAGTTTGTTGTGTGATCATTTCAGGTATAGACAAGTTACCTTGTGCTGAGTTTGTTGTGTGATCATTTCAGGTATAGACAAGTTACCTTGTGCTGAGTTTGTTGTGTGATCATTTCAGGTATAGACAAGTTACCTTGTGCTGAGTTTGTTGTGTGATCATTTCAGGTATAGACAAGTTACCTTGTGCTGAGTTTGTTGTGTGATCATTTCAGGTATAGACAAGTTACCTTGTACTGAGTTTGTTGTGTGATCATTTCAGGTATAGACAAGTTACCTTGTGCTGAGTTTGTTATGTGATCATTTCAGGTATAGACAACTTACCTTGTGCTGAGTTTGTTGTGTGATCATTTCAGGTATAGACAAGTTACCTTATGCTGAGTTTGTTATGTGATCATTTCAGGTATAGACAAGTTACCTTGCGTTGAGTTTGTTGTGTGATCATTTCAGGTATAGACAAGTTACCTTGTGCTGAGTTTGTTATGTGATCATTTCAGGTATAGACAAGTTACCTTGTGCTGAGTTTGTTATGTGATCATTTCAGGTATAGACAAGTTACCTTGTGCTGAGTTTGTTATGTGATCATTTCAGGTATAGACAAGTTACCTTGTGCTGAGTTTGTTATGTGATCATTTCAGGTATAGACAAGTTACCTTGTGCTGAGTTTGTTGCGTGATCATTTCAGGTATAGACAAGTTACCTTGTGCTGAGTTTGTTGTGTGATCATTTCAGGTATAGACAAGTTACCTTGTGCTGAGTTTGTTGTGTGATCATTTCAGGTATAGACAAGTTACCTTGTGCTGAGTTTGTTATGTGATCATTTCAGGTATAGACAAGTTACCTTGTGCTGAGTTTGTTGCGTGATCATTTCAGGTATAGACAAGTTACCTTGTGCTGAGTTTGTTGTGTGATCATTTCAGGTATAGACAAGTTACCTTGTGCTGAGTTTGTTGTGTGATCATTTCAGGTATAGACAAGTTACCTTGTGCTGAGTTTGTTGTGTGATCATTTCAGGTATAGACAAGTTACCTTGTGCTGAGTTTGTTATGTGATCATTTCAGGTATAGACAAGTTACCTTGTGCTGAGTTTGTTGTGTGATCATTTCAGGTATCGACAACTTACCTTGTGCTGAGTTTGTTGTGTGATCATTTTTTGGTCCAGTGTAAAAAGAAGGAGTAATTCCACTTCCTCTTTCCCAATCAAACTGGTCTCCTTGTTGAACATTTGTATAAGCACAGAATCCAGACTCAAAGTCACATGACCCTGGTGATGGGCATGGACCTGGAATGATTGACAGATCATCTACAGCAATGTCACTGGAGTAGCTTGAACCTCTCACACCCTCCAATACAATCTATAAAAAATATTGATGTTACTATTAACATGCTCACAATAAGAGTGTACATTCTGTGCCATCCATACAACAAGTTTATGTTTGTTGTAAAATAGGGTTAGGGTTATGGTGTTCAACACCCCTTTCAACAATATTTCAGCTATATTGTGGCAGTCAGTTTTATTGGTGGAGGGTACAGGTGTACCCGGAGAAAACCACCGACCTGTAGCAAGTCACTGACAAACTTTATCACATAATGTTGTATTGAGTACACCTCGCCTGGGCAGTATTCAAATTCTGTGCCATCAATACAACAGGTTAATGTTATTTGTAAAATAAAAACCACTGTTATCAACTGAACATTTACTAGGCATAACATAATTCATCAGTATTAGGCTTTACCCATGATTCATCAGTATTAGGCTTTACCCATGATTCCTCAGTATTAGAATTTACCCATGATTCTTCAGTATTAAGCTTTACCCATGATTCATCAGTATTTGTTGGCTTTACCCATGATTCATCAGTATTTGCAATCATGTTTCATTGGATAAGTTTACTATATAGTACGTACAGTAACAAAATCTTATTTAGAGGTCATTTCAAAACAGAAAATATATTACTATTTACCTGGAAACTACCTGGTGTTTTCATCGTAACATGACCAAACAACCATTTGCTTCCTTGGTTACCGGATCTTGACCATATTGGACTTCCAAGGTTTCCATTGTTGTCAGCTGTGTAAATATTAAAGGTTCCCATGGTTCTCCCACTCATATGATAATAAAATCTAAAACATTCACTGCTTGTCTGAGGGTAAACAGGACTAAGTAGTCTAGCTTTGTCATTTGGACGTCTAGGATTTGATGCCTCTGTATATATGTAGTATCCTAGGATATATAAAGAATTTTTTTTAAATAATCTTGAATCATTCCTTTAAAGTCTTTTCTATTCACAATAATTTGTGTGCAGTGTCTCAGCTACATTGAAATCTTCAGAACAATTGTTAGTTTTATAAAAATTTCTTCAGGACATTCTTTAATAATTAAACTACTTTTTTTTTTAAAGTTCTTCAGGACAATTTGAGAAATTGGTGGGCAAATGTGCCTGAGACCGGTGCCTAGCTGAATCAATGGTGTGGAATAATCTTTTTTTAGGTATTTTCTGTCTACAGTCAACAGCTATTTGAAAATTCAGAGGTATGAAGTTTGATAATAAAAACTTCTATTAATTTGTAGTGTATGAATTAAAATTCTTTTCACATTATATACATAATTATGCATAATCTTTTTAAAAAAGATTTTTAACATGAATTTAATATCCAACCTGTTCCTGATCCTGTTGTATGGTCAGCATAAGGTCCAGTCCCTGCTGTGCCTGTTGTGTTGGCATGTCTCAACCAATCAAAGTCATCTGTTTTGTCTTGTGTCCACCCACAAAAACCATTTTCAAAATTGCATGTGCCTGAAATTTGTAAAATTATAATGTCATTTATCTGACATGGAAAGAAATATAAAGTTTATATCATATAATTTTGAAGGGTTAATGCATTAATCAGATTACCTACAAGATAGTCTATGTGTACATCCCAAGTTACACCTAGTTTTGATATGATATATGTGTAACCCATGTTAGACCTTGATTTTGATGAAAGTCTACATGTGCATTCCATAGGGTCATATATTAAACAATTTGTTTTCCGTTTTCTCCCAATATGGTCCTACCAATATGTTTAAACTATGTGTTGAAAAGGTGACCATCTTGGATTCCATTTGACACAATACACATATAATACTGTATATGGCCATCTAAGGAACATTCTAGCTACGTCTGCTGTCAAATGTTTCAATGGTTTCAGAGAAAATTAACCTTAAAATATGTTTTTTTCATAGAGACCTATATTTGTAAAACTTTGTCCTAAAGTGATGGCCATCTTATATTTCTAAGTGACAAAGAAAAACTTTTAAAAGGGCAGAATAAAACATAAAATCCTATAAAATGTTGAAGACCACCTAAGTTATATTTCAGCCAAGTTTGTTTTTAAATGGTGAAGTGTTTTGTGAGAAAGAGAATGAAAATACTAATAAATATCAACAATGGACACAAAATGAAGACAATACCTCACATGTCAACAAAAAATTGTACTGGAAAATCTTATGCCATAAAACATGACTCAAGTCTGATTTTTTAAAAAGTGATTATCATATAATTTCTGTAATAAAATGTATATTTAGTTTATTCCAATTCTAAAATTATTTTTTACTGTATTGTATATTAGGTACACTAGATTCATTTTGGAATCAAGGGATAGATAAAAGTGCTTACTGATTGGACTCTGGTTTACATAAGATGAATTAACACATGGTACATTGTCAAGATTGACATCATCAATGGCAATATCTCCTGCCCATCCTGCACCAACCATACCCTGTATCATTATCTGTAAAAATAATTAATCATATTATACTTTATGATTATATTATCCCTATTTGTCTAGGTTAGTGAGCCGGTCAATATTTTAGCATATTGACCGGGCCTGGTCAATATAATGTTTTATTCCGGATTTTGTACGAACTCGTTTTTTCATCTTAGATATACAATAACAAAAAACATGTCGTCTGACAGATTTGCAAGTATTGAGTATAATATAACAAATAGTTCATGGCACTTCGGGCCAAATGGCAGTTTATGGACCGGTCTGTCATCCATATAATAGTATATGGACCTCAGCTTTGCTTCGGTCCATATAATATTTTGTGGGTGACATCCCGGTCCATAAACTGCCATATGGCCCTTAGTGCCATGAACTATTTGATAAATATTGTTTCTTGAAAAAAAAAAACATATTGTGATACCTGTACAAATAAACATATTTTTACCTCTAGAAATAAAAATAATAAACATCATTTGTTACCTGTAGGAATAAACACATTTTTACCTGTACAAAAAAACATTCATTTTACCTGTAAAAACATATTATTACTTATAGAAATAAACACATCATACTAGGTTATTTTTCATATCTTGTGGTTGATTGCAAAAGTTAAAGTTTGATTGTGTGGGAAAGCTTAACATTAAACAGAGTAGACACATTGACGGCTATGAATGGTAATATTGATGCACGGAAATATATTGATAAAATTGATTCGTAACTTGGGCCAGTAGTGGTGTGTCACTTTCCCGATGAAAATTACATATTTCAGGATGCTGATGCTCCTCTTCATAGAACGCATATTGCTTAAATCATAAAAGGAAAACAATATGCATGGAATGCTGAGGTCACTGCAATCCCCAGATACATACAGTATAGAAAATTTTGGTTGTTGCCGAAAAATACCATGAAAAAGGTATTGGACACATTTTCAATACTGCCAATATCAAACGTGACATTTATGATGTGTGGGAAAACATACTGCTACAATATACATGTATTAGAAACCATTACAAATCACTGATGACTAAAATGCAAAAAATTGTAAACTTCAAAGGTATGGTATTAGGGTGAGTGTTTCTGAAATGTAGTAGTGTTTTATGTGCAAAAATTAGCAATGTTTCTGAAATGTAGTCGTTTTTTATGTGCAAAAATTAGCAATGTTCATGACGTTTATTTATAATAATATGATCAACTGCTGTCTATTTTTAAACGTCTTATATAGAATACAAAACAATAATTTAATTCTATACAATGGACAATTATTAATAATATATTTACCTGATAATCAACAGAACTAGTAAAGGTAAAGCTGGCCTGTTGCCATTTGTTTCCCTGAGTGCCAGATTTAGTCCACCGTACAATGTTTCTACCCTGAGATTGGATTGAAACACTTAAACGTCCAATCTGTGGTCCATACATATGATACCAGAAGATAAAACAGTAACCAGTAGAAGGTGTGGGTCCATTTATTTGGGAGTTAAGAATGGCCTTACTACCTGGCCTTTTACTAGAGGCTTCCAGGTACATATAGTAACCTGAAATATACAATGAATAACTGTTTACCTTGTTTAAGTAGTTAACCTGGTTAAGTAGGACATCTTTAACTGTTTACCTTGTTTAAGTAGTTAAGCTGGTTAAGTAGGACATCTTTAACTGCATATTGTAATAAGAATGTAGATATCAAATTAAGTGCATGACACGTTTCTGGAATAACCTTCATCAGGTATGCTCAAAATCAAAAGATTGGAAAGCCGAATAATTCAAAGTTTTGGGAGCAATAAAACTAAAGGGTCTAAAAAGTATAGCCAAAATCAGCTAAGGCCACCTATGCCTGAGGGAGGAGAGCCTTAGTTATACAGATTTGCTTTTAAATGTGTGTGTTGTGTAGATGACGTTGCTTAGTGTTTGTGATCTATGGCAGTTGGATTTCCCTATGCTATTAGTGCATATCACAACCAAGACCAATGAGTTAGACTACCATTTTTGGCAATGTACAAATTTAACTAACTTAAACTGTATTGGAGGTGTAATGGCTAGTTTGCTAGCCTTGGGTGTTGTAGATTTTGGGTTCAAGCCCTGGTCGAATGAATCCAAAATCAATAAACTTGGTATTTGTTGCTTCTCCGCTAAGCATACAGCATTAAGGAGTAAGAGTTGGAATTAGAATAAGAATAATGTGTCAGAGTGGAGTGACATGTCAATCTGTGGACTGTTGTTTCAGTGAGCTAGCACTAGAAAAATCCAACTTAGTCTGTTAATTTAGTACAAAACAGACATCATCATCTCTTTAAAAAATTAACTTTTGGACATTATATACAGTTCTCCGATAAAAATATTGGTGAATTCTAACATCAGTTTTTAATTACCAATAAGATAGCCAAAAGTACAGACTGGTCTTACCTTAGTACTTAATACAAAGTGGACATCATCATCTCAACAAAAGATCACTTGTTCTCACCATGATATAACTTAAAAATAGCTCCCTTAGTGTTTAACTAAAGTTACTCACTCATTTACAATTTACTTAAAAGTCAGGCATCAAACATCCATTATCCTTATACTTGGAACCAGAAAACGTTCAATTCAAAATAAAATTTAACATAAAATAATGGGGAAAAATGTCAATTATAATTTATTAGCACTTTCTTAAATATCAAAGAACACTACAAATATGTATAGATGATTCTTATTTATCTTCAGGGGATGTCATGGTCATGATCGTATGGTAGATGGATCTACAACTACCTATGCAATCAGTTATCTCGATTAGGCGAGGTGTACTTGATACAACTTTATGTGATAAAATCTGTCAGTAAATTGCGGTAGGTCGGTGGTTTTTTTCCTGGTATTCCGGTTTCCTCCACCAATAAAACTGACTGCCACAATATGACTGAAATATTGATGAAACAAGGTGTTAAACACCATAGCCTCCTCCCCAGACTACAGAATTAATTATATTATTCCAACAATGTTTTCCTGTGCTATAAAAAAAAAATAAATACCAGTGCCGCTATGATCTCCTATAGGTCCTGTTCCAGAACTTGGGGTACCACCAGAACTCCTTGTCCAATTGAACTGGTCTGTCATACTCTGGGCCCATGAGCAGAGATCTGTATCAAAGTCACAGTGTACACTTCCAGAATCTGTAATAATAAAAATGTATGATATAGACATAATACTGTCATGTTCATTAGATTACTACACAAACCAACAAGATGATATCTCAAAATTGTTGAAACAAAATACTTATTTAGTAGTGTGGGGGTGGTATTTTTTTTTAATTGGTCATACAACATTCTTCAGAATGATAATTGTGGTCAAAATCCGAAAAAAAATTGTGTGAAACTAAAGTCACATGTATTGGAAACTTAAAAGTAAAAGAAATTCTACAAAACATAATTTTGAAATATCAAAAGATTAGACAACAACACTCATCATTCCTGTAATGTGGAACCTGTTTAATCCGACACACCAAGGAACCAGGCAAAAGTGTTGGATTGTACAGAATGTCGGAATACTCAGGTTTTATTTTAGTTAACAGAAATACTTTGGGACTATAAATTTTTGTCGGATGTCACAGGATGTCGGAAAACTCAGGTGTCAGATTGCACAAGTTCGTTCCACTGTATATTTATACTTTATTCAGGTCGACATCCTTCGTCCCATACCGTGGTATCATCAGGTCAACATAAGAACTACATTGTTAAGGTATACAACTTGAGGTTGCAGAGTTTTTATTTATGAAGTTTGACATGATGGAAGATTAGTTGGTTTTATGGTGTTTAATGCCACTTTAAATAATGAAAATGAAAGTGAATTCTATTGTCGAAAGTACGAAGGACATTTATTGGGAAACCAGTGATGTCTTATTATTGATTAAAATTACAGAACTTTGAAGGGAAAAGAACAATTTTTATTTATATTTGTGTGACAATATAAAATTACAGTCTTTGGATGAGGTAAATGTGTGGATTTATTGACTTTTGAAAAAACTAGAGGCTCAGTGCAGCCCACCTTTAATTTTGCATTGAGGAAACTTAATACAGAACCTTCCATAGGTGTTTCCCACCAAATTTTGGTTCATTTGGCTAAGCAGTTTCAGAGGAGAAGATTTTTAGAAATAGACCAACCAGAAACAAGAATTGCCTATGGCAACCATGTTTGTTAACGGATCGGGACAAAATTAGCAATCTTTATAGAGTACCTTCCATATATGTTTTCTACAAAGTTTCGGTTCATTTGGCAAAGCGGTTTCAGAGGAGAAGATTTTTAGAAATTGACCAATCAGAAACAAGAACTGCCTGTGGCAGCCATGTTTGTTAATGGATCGGGACGAAATGAGCAATCTTCATAGAGGACCTTCCATAGATGCTTCCTACCAAGTTTCGGTTCATTTAGCAAAGCGGTTTCAGAGGAGAAGATTTTTAGAAATCGACCAATCAGAAACAAGTATTGCCTGTGGCGGCCATGTTTGTTAATGGATCAGGACGAAATTAGCAATCTTTACAGAGAACCTGCCATAGCTGCTTCCTACCAACTTTCGGTTCATTTGGCCAAACGATTTCAGAGAAGAAGAATTTTTAAAATCAGCCAATCAGAAACAAGAATAGCCTGTGGTGGCCATGTTTGTTAATGGATCGGAACGAAAAGAGTATATATCTATAGAGGACCGCCCATAAATGATACCTACCAAGTTTCGGTTCATTTGGCTAAGCGGTTTCAGAGGAGAAGATATTTTAGAAATCAACCACTCAGAAACAAGAATGGTCTGTGGTGGCCATGTTTGTTAACGGATCAGGACAAAATTAGCAATTTCTACAGAGAACCTTCCAAAGATGCTTCCAATCAAGTTTCGGTTCATTTGGTCAAACAGTTTCAGAGAAGAAGAATTTAAAAAATCAGCCAATCAGAAACAAGAATAGCCTGTGGTGGCCATGTTTGTTAATGGATCGGAACGAAAAGAGTATATATCTATAGAGGACCGCCCATAAATGATACCTACCAAGTTTCGGTTCATTTGGCCAAGCGGTTTCAGAGGAGAAGATATTTTAGAAATCAACCACTCAGAAACAAGAATGGTCTGTGGTGGCCATGTTTGTTAACGGATCAGGACAAAATTAGCAATTTCTACAGAGAACCTTCCAAAGATGCTTCCAATCAAGTTTCGGTTCATTTGGTCAAACAGTTTCAGAGAAGAAGAATTTAAAAAATCAGCCAATCAGAAACAAGAATCGTCTGTGGTGGCCATGTTTGATAACGGATCGGGATGAAATGAGCAATTTTTACAGAGGACCTTCCATAGATGCTTCCTACCAACCAAGTTTTGGTTCATTTGGCCAAGCGGTTTCAGAGGAGAAGATTTTTAAAAATCGGCCAATCAGAAACAAGAATTGCCTATGACTGCCATGTTTGTTAATGGATAGGGACAATATGAGCAAACTTTATAGAGGACCTTCCATAGATGCTTCCTACCAAGTTTCAGTTCATTTGGTTAAGGGGTTTCAGAGGAGAAGATTAAAATGTGAAAAGCTAATGGACGATGGACGACGGACGCCAAGTGATGGCAAAAGCTCACATTGCATTTGGCAAGGTGAGCTAAAAATGATATTCACTGAGCTTGAAGGGCGAGGTGAATATATATATATTTAATTTAATATTCACTAAATGTCATGTGTTACTCTTTTTAGAACATGGAATTCTATCAGAAATGTTTTATTTCAAATTAATAAAAAAAAAGTAACACACAACATTTAATGCCAGTGAATATTAAATCTGAGGCTTTGAATACGTTTTTTTTTTAATTAAAAAAACGACTTTTAGTTGAAATCTATTTTATCCTGCACTGGTTCTATTTGAGAAGTGAAATTGCATTGACTGGATACATTTTTGACCAAAATATAGCTTTTCTGGTACCTGATTCCTGTTGAGCAACAGAAAGAAACGGTAACAGTATAAGCACAGATGATGCATTTGAAAACGTTCAGAACAACGCTTGTTTCAGCTATTTTCAGACAATTTGGCAATTGTTTTGGAATTTTGACATTGCAGGATAAACACAATATACAAACATTGTCGTTAAATATAAAATTAATTTGCACTCACTGCAAAACAGTCTAGAAAAGCTTTCCAAAGGCTTACTTTTCTACCTGTTTCTAAAGCTCGTACAAATAAATTATATATTTTCCGACAACGCATTCTATTTAATGGAATTTATTAATACAGAACAATATACAAATATTCATGAGAGCCCGGGTGGCTCAATGAGTTACAAAATGTAGGTAGTTGGATTACCTAACAACTCATACAAGCCTATCACCAATACGGTGTGGGTTCGCATCCGGCTTTGTAAATTACAAAAAAAGGGTGCACTCGACTCGCAGTCGCAAGTGGTTCTCTCTGGGCACTCTGGCTTCTTCCACCACTAAAACTGGTCGCCATGATATAACTGAAATATTGCTGAAAGTGGCATTAAACTCCAAAAATCAAAATTTACAAATATTCATCACATGATATAATAAATAACTGTTGCTATATATTGGCTATGAATGCATTAGAACAAATGCATATAGTTCTTTCCATAAATTCTCATGATGACATCATGCTTTGATTACAAACATAAAACTGAACTGCTAAATTAATATGCCATTATGATTTGATTTATTGTGCTTAATGCCACTTTCAGCTATATCATGGTGACCAGTTTTAGTGGTGGAAGAAGCTGGAATACCCGGAGAGAACCACCGACCATGGGCAAGCAACCGGTAAACTTTATCACTTGTGGCTGCGAGTCGAGTGCACCCTTTTTTGTATTTTACAAAGCCGTGCGCGAACCCATGCCATATTGGTGATATGCTTGAATGAGTTGTTAGGTAATCCAACTACCTAACTCATTGAGCCACCTGGGTCCTATATGCTATTATGCAAACTCCAAGGTATAAACATGGAAGAGGGATGGGGATGTTGAGGAGGATATAAAAACTACTTTTCATAGATGAAAAAACATTTAAACCATAAGTGTCTCAGGGTAAATTGGGATGAGAGGGGATTTTTTAAATCATACTATATTTTGAATTAGCAGCACTTGGGGGCAACGTGGCACAGCTTCCATCATTCAATGCAAGGTCATCAATAGCAATATCGCCATGGTAACTCTTTCCTCTGATAGCTTCAATCACAACCTGTTAAATGGAAAAAGGATATTATAGAGTTGCTGTTAAAATCAAATGAACCCAAGTAGTATAAAATATGATCTCTAAAACATATCTAAAAAGAATAAATATCTTATTTTTAATCTATGTTCTGTATTCAAATATAATGAAAAATATCAGTTTACCTGTATGATTAATTTCCATCTTGTTTTCCACTAGGGAACAAACGTGGAAATACTTAATTTCCATGACAGAGACATGGTTTTGATAAAAACCACGAGGTTCCCTCTGTACAAGGAGATTATTATTTATATTCTAGACAAATATGGTACAATTTTATTTGTATACCTTTATTGTACAGGAAATGTAATGAAGCAAGATAAATTTCATTCTTGAAATATTTCAAAATAATGTCTTACCTGATAGGGCTTTGCTGTGTATTTCATTGGAATATTCATTTGTCCATTTAACCAAGTATCCCCAGACTGGCCAGTTTGTTGCCATAGTAATGCTTCTGTTGATGAGGAGACTGATGTACTATTGAGATGAATGTACACATTCAATTTGTCTATATCTTGGCCAAACATGTGATACCAGAAAACAAAACAGGAACCAGTTTGTTTTGCTGGGAATATTTCACTTATGAATCGTGCTTTGTTTCCAGCCACTCTTGGAGCACTGGTTTCTATATACATGTAATATCCCTGTGTGTTTCCCTTGGTATGGTCAGTGCTGGGGCCAGTAGAAGCACTAGCACTCTTCCCACTATGCCTCAGCCAATCAAAGTCATCCGTTTGAATATTTTGCCAACTGCAAGTGTCTTTTTCAAAGTCGCAGAATCCTGATAAAATTAAATTGAGGACAAAGTCAATGACATGTGGACTATACTTTTGATAGTTTAAACATTTAAATACAACTTTAAAAAAAATGTGTATAATTACATTTACCCTCTATTTCCACTTTTAAGATGTGGTGGATATAGAGAGTTATATCTTTATAATTTGTAAATATATTGAAACAAATATCAATAAAAATAAAAATAATAAATAGAGGTCAGTGTTGTAGGATACAGAAAGAGGACCACCCAAAGTCCATCAATGCAAGGTTTGGTTAAATTTTGGAGAGCAACTTCAGAAGAAAAGATTTCATGTCAGAATCAGCCTCATTGGCATATTTTCGTAAAAAAAATCAACAAAACACAAAATGTATCCAAATGGGGACAAACCCATAACATATGTCATACCTTTCATTAAAATGGACATACTGCTCAAATCTCAGGTCATTTGTTGAAAAAAAAAATGTGGATTTATTGGGTCTGTAGGTGTATTTTACTGATATGTTCTATTTATAGTAACAACAGCCATGTTAGACGACTGGCGGGATCATCTGATATAATTTTAAAAGCAAAAACCCTAAGGATGATTCACACCAACTTTGGTTGAAATAGTTTACACTGAATGGACAGACAAATTCATACACTACGTTAGGTAAAAATGAACTTGACCCTTCGGATGAGGTGAGCTTGATTTTTATATACAGTAAAACCTGCCCATGCTGTCACCTACTTTAAGCAGTCACCTGTATTAAAAGGTAACTTTTTTCTTGTCCTGTCATAGAAAATTTCATATAAATTTAATCCTCTTTTAAGATGTCACCTGTCTTAAAAGGACAACTTTTCTTTGTCCCAAAAATGACCTCTTATCACAGGTTTGACTGTATATTTGATACACTGCAGCACCATTCGCTTAGCCTTACGTCCAGCGCCCTAGACCACTCGACTACATCCACTCCCTATAAAAGGAGCTTCAATAATCGTAGTGTTACCTTTTCTCGTAAGGCAAATCTAGGGATAGACGTAAGACATGTGTATAAGCGTGTGTAGATGGTACATATATACTTAATATTATAATTTGACAGCAATCTAACTCAGCAATTTTTAATATATTGTATAGGATAATGAAGAATTCATTATACAGTCACAGGAAATAAATCAAATGACACTGGACAGGACAACAATCAAATATAAACAGAGACTGAATATTACCTGGTGCATTGCAGTTTCCTTGGGTTATTGTTATATCATCAATAGCTACATCTCCATGGTAACCATTTCCTCGTACACCCTCAAATACAATCTACAATATATATCTATTTATAAACATATGCTTACAACATACATACCATGTAGTGGCATACCAAATTTACAAATAAATAATTCCTGTCAAACTGCTTTAGTCAACATAAATGGACAGAGGAAATGAATAATGTCAATGTACATGTAGTTATACTCTTAGATCTCAAAGAGGTCTTTGATGTTGTTGACCATGATATCATGGTTAAAAAGCTTGAAATGTTTGGCTTCAATAAAAATGTGTTAGCTCTTTTTTTTTATAGGGTTAGAGGTTATTGTTATAATGTTTAACGCCACTTTCAATAATATTTCAGTTATATAATGGTGGCAAGTTTTATTAGTGGAGGAACAGGAGTACCCGGAGAAAACATTCGACTTGCCACAAGTCACTGACAAACTTTATCACATAATATTGTATCAAGTACACTTTGCCATGAGCAGGAATCCAGTTCACATTAGATAAGTCATTGCACTTCAAAACATGAAACAATTTTAATGAAGTAGATATTCCAACCAAGCAGTATGATGACATTGTGGTCAAATCAATTTTGTTAAAATACCTGCACAGACAATTTTTTTTCAGAATTTTGTTATAATACACCATTTTGTTCAGGTTTTCTACTGGTTCTCTAGTCAACTCCATCATTATAACACAGTTGTGGTTACAATATAGAGCTGTAACTTTCTCACTGTATGATCACACATAGTTTAAAACTATTTCATACATACACTATACTGAGGAGTTATTGCACAACAAATTTATAATTTAATATATATTATACCTGGAATGGTCCTGTTGGATACAGTGTGATCTGTCCAGCATGCCATGTGTTTCCTTGGTTAAAGTTTCTTCCCCAGATAGCATTTCCTTCTTTTAGAGAGCCACTCTTCATCATGTAAACGTTTAAAGCTCCAACATTTTGTCCATACATATGATAATAAAATTTCAAACACTGTGGTGAATTGGAAGTGGCAGGGAAAGTTGGACTGATAATGTGGGATGTTTGGTTGGGGAGCATAGGCGAAGAGGATTCCATGAAGATATAATGCCCCTGTAAGGTCTTTAAGGTGTGGTCTACTGATGGTCCTGTTCCTGCACTGGCTGTTCCTCCTGCATGTCTTTGCCAGTGGTAGGCATCGGTTGCATTGTTGACATAACCACACTGATCATTCTCAAACGTACATGTTGTGGTACTTGCTATAAAAACAAATTTATGCAGTCAGGACAAATTTAAATCATAATTTGGACAAACGTGAAATTAACTTAACATTTTTAAAAAAGAAAAAAATCACCATTGTTTATTCTTCCATGTAAATGTTAGAATATACCGTTCACCGATTTGTTACAGTCATGAATAAAAATAATAAATAAAAAAAAGAGATTGACCAACTGATTCAACACACAACCATTAAATGCAGTATATTGGGGCCATTGTGGTCGTGATCGTATGGTAGTTGGATGTATAAGTACCTATGCAATCAGTGCCAATCCCCACTAACGTGAGTTCGCACCCTGTTCATGGCGAGGTGTACTCGATACAACATTATGTGATAAAGCTTGTGAGTATCAGTGGTTTTCTCTGGGTACTCCAGTTTCCCCCATCAATAAAACTGACTGCCACGATATAACTGAAATATGATTGAAAGTGGCATTAAACACCCTAACCCGTAAATGCAGTATAACAAAAACCTGTTACAAGAATTTAAATATATTTTACAGCATAAAAAAACTAACCTGCTGTACAGGAGCCAACTGACAATCTAATATCATCTAATGCTATATCACCACGGTAACTTACACCTCGAAGTGCTTCAAATATTACCTGAAAAGTACAAAATACACATTTCTTTCAAAATATAAAAAATGATAAAAAATCATAATATTAACAACCTTTTATAGTTCTCTGCTAGCTATGCAGTGTTAAGAAGTAAGAACAAAGACCAGTTGGCTTGGAATCAGGATAATGTGTACGAGAGAAGCTACATGTCTACCCATCAACTCTTGTTTCAGTGAGCTAGCACTCCCAACTAAGAGTATTGGTGCAGTACAAAGTGGACATCATCTTAATTTCATTGAAATGTAACTTGTTCTTGTAATGACATAACAAAAACTTGCTCACTTGACATTAAACAACAATCACCGGATTACGATCAAAATTTCATCTACCTAATCATACATATTAATTATTTACCTGGTAAGATCCAGTTGGTTTTATTGGTATTTTCCCCTGTTTCCATTGGTTACCCTGGGTTCCCTTCCGAGTCCATACAGGATTGGAAAGTGTTGGTCCCAAATTACCAGATATTTGTACATACACATTTAGAGCATTGATATGGATACCATACATATTGTACCAAAATGTCAGACATCTGACTTGATTGTCACTTATACTAGGGGAGACAATCCTGGCTTTGTCACCAAGACGTCGTCTTCCTGATGTCTCAATATATATGTACCATCCATTTCCTTAAATAAATAAATAAAAGAAATCAACAAATATTCATTTCATGTGATATTAAAATAAAATGAAATAAAATAGTTTAGATTTAAGTTTTCCAGGGGAAAAAAAACATTTCAATTGTTTGAAGGCACTGAAACAAACATCTTTTATTTATATATTATTTTTGGTGAATTTTAATTCCCGTATATTTGACCACATATACAGTAGTAAATAGGATAGACTCAGATCAGCGTCCAGACTCAAATCGACGCCCACTCTTCAAATTGGCATCCACTGACGACATTATCTCAATGTACGGTCTGATTTAAGGGTATTCTCAAATCTGCGTCCTTTCCAAATTCTCAGATTTATGACCAATTTATTGGTTAACGTTAGGGCATACCTCAGTAACGTCACTGGACTTCGATTTAAGAAAGTGAGAAACAGCCATAGATCTGAGAATTGGACGTCGATTTGAGAATTTTAAAAAAGAACATAGATCTGCGGTACAGATGTCTGTGTCACATAGAAATTGGACATGGATTTAAGGATTGGACGTTGATTAGAGGCTAGACGTCGATCTGAGTCTTACAAATATTTAAAATATATCTTAGCCGTATGATTGCAAAAGATAACTACAGAATACCAAAGTAGAGAGAGATATACAATTATTTGTATAATTTGGGTACAAAAACAAAAAAAGAACCAAAGCTCTTAATACATGCACTGTCATAAAAACTGGAAGTGAAAATACTACCTTGAACATATTTGATTAATTAATAAATAATGTTGTAAAATAAGATCAATTTCAATATGATATAAAACACATAATTAAAAGGATTCGAAAACAAGTTTTAAAAAACTTATAATAATTCGTTTCCCTGCCCTGGTATATCTCTCTACAATAATAAAACTATGATCTTGAATGTTAAACAATTATTAAATTTTAAATTATAATAAACAATGTTATTCTGAATTGATAGAGTGAAAATGTTATCATAGAAAAACTAAGTGGTGAAAGAGAAGTGCACAAAAGAAAAAAATTCCAAACAATGAAAGAAAGAAAAAAGAACTTAATGTGTAAATCGTTTACTACAGATAACAAATTTTGAACTGCTAAAAATAATTCAGTGTGAAAATGATGGTTAATTGTTGGCATTGACATCTGGTCCATAAATGGCACCTGTTATGAAGTCTTTATTGACAAAGTCAGTTCAGGAAACAAAGATTCTAAAGTTAATATGGAAAACATGTCTTCAAATTTTAAACGCTAGAAGAAATCTTTAGTATCTTTTGAAAGAAAGGATAAAATCACTTACTTTTTCCTGTTGTATGATCAACAGTAGGACCTGTGAATGAGGAACCAGTTGGTCCTTGTGCACGGGTCCAGTCAAACTGATCTGTTGTATCCTGTTTCCACAGACATAATGGTGTTTGTGTCTTCTCAAAGTTACAGTCATATATCGTAGCAGCTGTTTAAATAAATGTTGTTGTTTTATAAAATCTACTTTTTCATTGTGAATTCTTTGTTAATTTTCAGTGTAAAAAATACTCTACAAAATTAATTATAACTCACAGAAAAAATCTATGTGATGACAAAATGACAAAGTAAAGTTTTACAATGAATGCAAGGAAGAAATGATGTTTGTTACATAAAGCAAAAAAAAAACAATTAGAAGAAAAATAATAGGAACCGCAATTAATTTAATCTCCTATTTCCATAATCATTCAACATGCAAAGGTATCTAGAGTTGACATAACTAAGAATTTTTAACATTGCATCACTCAAACATATAAATATTTACTATAGCTGATTTGTTTTCTAAGAGTGGATTTCTAAGAGCAATGTTATATTGAAGGTGAAGCCTGAGATATTACAACGTAGAGCTAAACATATCAATGATAACATGTTTATCAAGCTAAACATATCAATTATTACATGTTTATCAAGCTAAACATATCAATGATAACATGTTTATCAAGCTAAACATATCAATGATAACATGTTTATCAAGCTAAACATATCAATTATTACATGTTTATCAAGCTAAACATAACAATGATAACATGCCTATCAAGCTAAACATATCAATAACATGTTTATCAAGCTAAACATATCAATAACATGTTTATCAAGCTAAACATATCAACAACATGTTTATCAAGCTAAGCATATCAATGATAACATGTTTATCAAGCTAAACATATCAATGATAACATGTTTATCGAGCTAAACATAATCAACAATAACATGTGTATCAAGCTAAACATATTAATGATACCATGCTTATCGAGCTAAACATATCAATGATAACATGCTTATCAAGTTAAACATATCACCGATTACATCTTTATCAAGCTAAACATATCAATGATAACATGATTATAGAGCTAAACCTATCACCGATTACATGTGTATCAAGCTAAACATATCAATGATAACATGTTTATTGGGCTAAAAATATAAATTATTACATGTTTATCAAGCTAAACATATCAATGATAACATGTCTATCAAGCTAAACATATCACTGATTACATGTTTATCGAGCTAAACATATCAATGATAACATGTTTATCAAGAAAGTACAACTTTCCATATATAGTTGCATTAGAAATCAACAATAATTTGTCATATCACCCTTGTCACATGATAATAGATAGTTCCTGTATGAATATCAATGGGTCAATTTACAAATCATTGATAATAGATGTTTTCGCATGTAAAGATCAAAGGGCAAATTTACAAATCATTGATAAATAAATAAAAAAACACATGTAGTGTTTAATGCCAATTTATAAAACATGACCCAGAGGACATTAATAACAGTTTCATATAATAAAACAATGACTGACTTTCATTTCGATTAATATAAGGATCTATCACTCCAAGATGTATGATATTTACCTCTGCTGCGGCCTCGGTAAATATCTTATATCTTGGAACCATAGATCTTTATATTAACCTCAACAAAAGTCAATAATTGTATATTATCCCATGTAAAGATCAAAGGATAAATTTACAAATCATTGATAATAGATATTATTGCATGTAAAGATCAAAGGATAAATTTACAAATCATTGATATATAAATTTGTAAGTAAAATTAATGTTTGTTTTCACATAATACTAACAATACTAACACATTTGTGTAATGTTATTTAACTGACCTGGTGTTGGTAAAGTTGATGTCTGTGGGGTAGTCATAACTGTTGTCGATGGCTGTGTTGCTGGGTTTGCCTTGCTTGGTTGTACTATAATAGACAATCACCAGTTACAGTAGAACCTTTCTAAACCAAATCCCACCTAATCAGAATTCACCAGACATCTAACTTAGTTCCCATGTCTCAAGCCTGAAACCTTGCATTAGCCATTTTTTTTTAAAAGGAAACATGATTTTGTCTATCCCGATATATAAGCCCCACTTTGAGTTGCAGATTCAGTGAATATTTCCTTTTTCTAAATTATGATCCCTTACAAGGTAAGTAAAAATACTGATAATAAAACAAAGTTCACAAAACTTCTTTGAGGGATCTAAATAATGGAATCAATAACGCATATCAGAAACAAATACAATCTCTGTGTCATTCTGTGATCTTCTGTCATGATTGAATTTATTAAATCCACAGAAAGTGTGAAAAACCTTGGATTCCGACATTTAAATCAATGCATTTTATTTGATTTAACAATTGTTTATTTCATTTTGATTGATAATACAACATTGCTTAACGATAATATGTGACATATTATATTTCAAGTGCTGGAAACATTCAAATTTTGCCTCAAAATTAGAGAGTAAGCTCTCTTCTTTCGAAATTCTTGTGACCAAATTTTTTGGAGAAAAAAATTTCACTGATTATGCTAGTGTGTTTTATATGCATAACCCTCTAAAAAATTGCTTCTCAGAGTAAAAATGTGTGTATTATACATGGGTAATTACAGTACATGGATACGTTGTCTTATACTTACTAGTACATGCATCTGATGTGAAAGAGGCGTCATCAATGGCAATGTCACCTTTGTAGTTAATTCCACGTACACCTTCCATTACAACCTATAAAATGTAAGAGTGACAGATTGTTGATTAACCCCAACTCAGCAATTTTTCAGCTATATCATGGCAATAACAAGTTAATTTTCAATGAAATGATGATGAGGTCTGCTTTATACTAGACCAAGCACACTGAGACAACAGTCCGCAGATAGACATGTTGCCCCAATTGGAAACATTATCCTGATTAAGAGCCATCAAGTCTTTGCTCTTTCTCTTTAATGCTGCATGCTTAGCAGAGAAGCAACAAATACCAATTTTATAGTCTTTGGTTTGACCCGATCAGGGCTCAAACCCACGATCGACCGCACTCGAGACAAGCACGCTAATAATTTCACCACCGATGCGGTTTATAAAATGTACATTTGTCGTAAAGTCCAACCTTTCTATGTCAAGGTCAATAATCATTTATTAGACTTACAATCAGCAGATCAGCATTATTAAGTAAAATGTGTCTCATATAATTTCATCTATTATATTCTATTAAAGGGATATTAAAGCTCGTTTTAATATATATTTTTTCAACTCGTGACGAAGGTTGTTTCTTTTCAATTTAATTGTAAAAACAATCCAAAAATACTTTGCACGCCCATATAATCCCTAATATCGTTAAAATATCACTTGAAAGGGTCGAAATGAATTTTTGTCCAGGAAGCAAAAATAAAATTATTGGCAAAGGCCGCAAGATATGACAGAATTATCAACGAATTTTGTCACTTTTACAAAGTTTCATTGATAAAAACTGGGTTAATGTTTCATAACTATCATTTATTTAACCAATTGCAAGTTTTCATGAGATACAAAAAAATTACCAAAATGAGCTTTAATATCCCTTTAAACAAACGTGTTATATGTACAAATAAAAGAAACATTAAAAGGATAAAACCATATATTTAGAATGTGACTTGATGTCATTGTCATATTTGACACACACAAAAAATTATGAATTTGAATAGGGTCATCCACAAGCAGTACTGCCATAATTGCATTAAAAATTGTGTCTTGTGGTTTCTTAGAAGACAAAAATGTGAAAGGTTATCAACAATGAGAATGACATATAAACAGTAATAAGAACAGCTTTGGCACCATGTTACCCAAACAATTTAAAATCTTACTACTATACATGTTTAAAACCATATTCATGCACCTAATTCCTTGTACAGAATGATGTATAGAGGGTGATGAAAAGAAGGCAAATTAAATAAAAATTATTAGTCATTTCCGTCATAATTTCTAAGCTCTCACAAAAATTGAAGTTATGGTACATGATATTGTCAGGAGGACGGGGATGTAAAGAATTCACTGTCAATTTCACTCAAAAGAATATCATTAAATTTTTTCTTTCGAAATAACACCAACAATAGCTTGAAAAATGATTGACAAATCACGACAATAAAGGGTCATACAACAGTGAGAAAAGGGTGTCTGACGCTTGCATTGATTGTAAATGGCACTCCTACATTTATACAAGTTGGTTTGGTTTATGGTGTTTAACGCCACTTTCAACAGTATTTCAGCTATATCCTGGCAGTAAGTTTTATTGGTGGAGGAAACCGGTGTACTAGGAGAAAACCACCAACCTGTCGCAAGTCACTGACATCACATAATGTTGTATTGAGTACACCTCGCCATGAACGGGGTTCAAACTCACAACTTTAGTGGTGATAGGCACTGATTGCACAGGTAGTTGTAAATCAAATTACCATACGATCACGACCATGACGGCCCTTACATTCATACAATTATTGACAATCTCACAATGACTTACATAGAAAGGTGTATTTGGCATAGCTACATTGACTTGAGCAGAAAACCACATATTTTGTTGAGTGTTGGTTTGTTGAGCACCGCTGAGGCTCCACACTGTCTTGTTTGTTGTAGCAGTTCTTACAACGACATTCAATGACCCGATTCCTGAACCCAGCATGTGATACCAGAAATGTAAACATTTCCTGGTTGTTGGATTGATTTTTGGACTCTGAAGCCAAGCTTTGTCACCTTTAACCCTGGGTCTACTGCTTTCAATGAAAGCATAGTGTCCTATTAAATAAATAAACATTAATATTTATTACTTAATACAAATAATTAATCTGTAATTCAAATTCTGTCTGTTTGCATGTCTTTTGTAAAATAAAGATACTCACTGTGTTGAAGTAAACTAAGTAAGTTATTTTTTATGGAAAACATATGAAATTCATCCAGATGTAAAATATAATACTCAGGTGTATAATAGTATCATTCAGCAGCTGGTCAGTCATAATTCCATTTAAGGGGATATGGTTAGGGTTATGGTGTTTAAGGCCATTTTCAACAATATTTCAGTTATATCGTGGCGGTCAGTTTTATTGGTGGAGGAAACCGGAGTAACCGGAGAAAACCACCGACCTGTCACAAATCACTGACAAACTTTATCACATAATGTTGTATTGAGTACACCTCACCATGAGCGGGGCTCAAACTCACAATGTTAGTGGTGATAGGCACTAATTGCATAGGTAGCTGTAAATCCAACTACCATACGATCGCGACCACCATTCAAAACCACACTGATATTCTGAAATAATGAGCAACAATCCACTTTAATTTGTTTCTAGGTACAAATAAGATTTTTCTCTCATGTTCATTTAAATTCGTATCTCTACTTGTGTCTTTTAGTCATGGTGACAAAATACCTTGTTGATAAGATAGAGCCTAATGTAGCCATGGTTACAAAGACTGTGTAAATAAGATTGTAGTCATGGTAACAAAATAAATCCTTTTGATACTAACCTGATGATGAACCATCAGTAACCGTGTGGTCATTAACTGGGCCTGTATATTGGGAGGCAGTCTTCCCCGTGCCAACTAGCCAATCAAACTGGTCCCCTTGAATATTGGTCCATGCACATAGGCCCTTCTCAAAATTACAATTTCCTTAAAGAACAAAAATTTTCTCATTTCATTTAAAGTTGATTAATGCATTGCAGCCTTTTTAAGTTCAAAATCACTTTACTTAGTGATGATAGACATTTTGTAAATGTAAATGTTGTTTGTTTCTATCAAGGCCAGAGTCTACTAAATCAAATACATGTATGTAGGCAGAAATGGCTTTCTGAAAATTTGGAATTGACCATCATTTCACTTATTAGAGACAATGTAATTTTCTCAAAATACACATAAATATCAAACTGACTGGTCAAGCTCTTTAAAGTCTAATAAGAATTTATGTCATGATTACTTCAAGACCAATAAAATACACTAATGTTTACTATAAATTATTCATAAACACTCTTGATCATGACAATTTCACTCAAAAAATAATTAGAAATTATTGATTTTTGTCTCATTTCTTTCGGAATTGATTTCGGAATAAGGTCAAAATATCTGTAATGAGATTACAATACATCACATGAGTCATCTCCCCTTATTTTAAATGATAAACACCTGGAAGAGAACAGCCACCACTTGTAATGGCCACATCATCTATGGCTATATCACTGTTGTAACTGCTGCCTCTTATTCCTTCAAACATTATGGTAAAATTACTGCTTGGAGACTGTAATGTGGCTTGTCCAAGGATCCATTTGTTGCCTTGATTTCCAGATTTAGTGAAGATTTTCTGAGTCACAGAATTTTGTTTTAGATATACGTTAAAGGTGCCCATGGTTTGTCCATACATATGATAGTAGAAGGAGAGACATGAGCCTGTTGTGAATGTGTATGATGGACTTAGTAACACAGCTCTATCTCCTGGCTTCCTAGGACTACTGGCTTCTATGTACATGTAATGTCCTGTCAAATAAAGTTACCTTAATAATGAAATTAATTGTTTATTCAAACCACCCTATACTTTTTAATAAGAGAAATATTGATCGCAAAATGTAGGTCAAGATTTGATTGTACTTGATTTTTTTGTTGGGGGGATATCGTGCGGGAGGAAAAGGTGTGTGTGGGAGATTAATGTCTCCCGCGCATGAGACCCAGTCCATGCGGGAGATAAGGCTCTTACGCGAAAAGGGGGAGGGTTAACAGGTATGACCATATTGTTTAAATAGAATGAACCGCTTAAAAACATATGCATTCTAGTACAAGCTTGTATTCAATGATTATTGTTAATCTATTAATGATGACTAATAATACTAAGAACAACAACTCTAGAACATGTTGAAGAAACATGTGGTCGGGCATCCATGACAGATAGTATATAAAACCGGCTCAATGAATTTGGTGTTTTACATGTTTTATAGCGCATTAACACCTATGGCCACAACACATTGTCGAGGAAAAAAATTAAGCATTATTTCTGGCACCAGTATTTGAAAATTGCTCATTATTGCATTTAACAATGACCCAGATTGTAGACTCCATATGTAATGTAAATTGCACTGACGAAATCTCAGAGGTGCTTCTATAGTGATCATACCACTGAATCCATTCTTCTAACTGGATGTTTCTGCAAATCAAGTGGTATTTGTTCTAACTAGATCATTTTAAAATACAGTCGTTTGTTTCAGATTGGACATCCAAATAAATTAATACATAAAATATATAAATAAATATATAAATAATTTTATGAATAAAATTAATTCTAAAGATATAAACAATTTCCTTAAAGATAGAAATATCAATTATTTTCAGTTTCCTATTTACCGTTGTTTGTTCCATAGGTGTGATCTGATGGTGGACCTGTTCCAGAACTTCGTGTACGTCCCGAAGATCGAGTCCAATCAAACGTGTCAGTTTTACTCTGTCCGTATCCACATATTTTGTAATTTTCAAAATTACACATTGAAGATGCTTTAATGAGAACACAAAAATTGATTATACATGTGATCAATAAAGAAAACAAAAATTGACTACACATGTGATCAATAAAGAAAACATAAAAATTGACTACACATGTGATCAATAAAGAAAACATAAAAATTGACTATGCATACACATGTGATTAATAAAAAAAAGATCAAAATTAACAACATAGGTGAATAGGTGATCAATAAAGAAAAGATCAAAATTGACTACACATGTGATCAATAAAGAAAACATAAAAATTGACTACACCTATGATCAATAAAGAAAACGTAAAAATTGACTAAACATGTGACAAATAAAGAAAACATAAAAATTGACTACACATGTGATCAATAAAGAAAACATAAAAATTGACTACACCTGTGATCAATGTATAACATATAATACAAAGTAAGTGATGGTTGTCTAATGCCAACTCAGCAATTTTTAAGCTATATCATGGCAAGAACAAATTAATTTTCAAATAGATGATGATGGGGTCCACTTTGTACTAGACCAACAGGCTTAGTTGGATTTTTATAGTGCTAACTCACTAAAACAACAGTCCAAGGATAGACATGTCGCCCCACTCGGAAACATTATCCTGATTACGAGCTAACCAATCTTTGCTCTTTCTCCTTAATACTGCAGGCTTAGCCCAACTGTGGCTCTAACCCATGACCTACTGCACTCAAGGCGAGCACACTAACCATTACACCACCAATGCAGTAACAAATAATACAAAAAAGGTAATAGCTGTAATTGTCAGTGAGACAACTGAGATATTAAACTGGATATTGTACTTTCGGAATGACCTAATAACTAAATCAATTAAAATCAACATTTTACAAAAAATATCTAACTCTTACATGTTGTTTGAGAACAGGGAGAGAATGAATAAGATATATCATCCAATGCAATGTCTCCTTGATAACTGGTACCCCTTACTCCTTCAAATACCATCTGGAATGGAGTCTGACTGGCAATGTTGACAACAGCCTTGTACCAATGGTTATTTAATGTTCCTGTGTGTTTCCATATTGGAGTACCAAGTTGGTTGTTCTGTTTGAGGTATAGATTGAGGGTGTTAATGTGGGCTCCATACATGTGGTACCAGAAAGTGACACATGCTCCACTGGTTGGATTGATGTTCAGTGATATGATCCTAGCTGTATCATTTACTCTCCTTGGTGATGAACTTTCAATGAAAATGTAATGTCCTTGGGCTGGAAATAGAAAAAAAATCAATGTGATTTTAATTTTTTTTTTTCTTTTCAAAATTTAATAAATTACAGTCATTTGCCATAAGCATTTGACAAAGTAACAATAACGGTCATATCAGTCAAATATGACTTTACAATCTTCTTCTTTGTAAATATGGAAATTCATTGAATATGTTGAGCAGGAACTGCTTACCCTTCCGGAGCACCTGAGTTCACCCCCGGTTTTTAGTGGGATTCATGTTACTCGATCTTTAGTTTTATATGTATGTTTTGTTGATCCTTGTTTGTCCTTTTGTACTTTTTCTTTTGGCCATTGTGTTGTCTGTTCTTCTTCGATATATGGATTCTGATTACCCCTTTGGTATCTTCAAACTCTTCTTCTTATAAAGACCTGTAGAACAACATGTGCTTGTCATGTGATATGTGCATAAAGACGTCACATTAGTTAGATAATTATTAAACATTTACAGATATAATAATAATAATATATGTTGCTTTTACCGTTCTGCACTGTGTGGTCATTTGTGGGACCAGTTTTTCCGGTACCAGTTGGACCGCTGGCTCTAGTCCAATCAAATATATCAGTTTTATCCTGGGTCCATCGACACAGATCTTTTTCAAAGTTACAGTCAAATGGTGTGGGAATTCCTGGAGTTGTTACAACTGTTGTGCCTGTTGTTCCTGGTGTTGTTGGTATATAGGTACTAGCTTCTGGTGGCAGTGCTGAAGTAAAACAAATTATTCATATGATATCTTATTCTTATAATTACTGGTTAGCTAAGGTTATGAAGAGTTATTGATGTGTATTGTCACTTTTAACAATTATTCATCTTAACTACCAGACTTATTGAAATGTTTCTTCTTCTTTTTTTCAAATCCAAGATGGTCTCCACTGCAGAACAAAGTTTTTACATGAAATTTTATTGAACTCAAACTGAATATGAATAGCCATAGCAAGGGATCTTGAGGTTGAGAATAGTTTATACAATTGATATTGTACAGATAAATTATCAGTTTGATTATCATAAATTGTACATGATGTCTGTGTAGTTTGACATCATACCTATCTTGATTATCTTTATCATTTACAGATGGCTTGTATATTTAAAGCTATGCTGATGAAAAATTAATTTTGGGGAAAACTAATTTATGTGATCTGCTGGAAACAATTCTAGTCATAGACCAATTTGAAAACAGAAGAGAGTGTGATTTAAAAAATACAGACAAATATAAAATGTCCAAAAATTAAGGACCTACTTAAGACAAATCCAAAGCCTCAATTAAGTTTGTCAAAGCAAGATATTACCCCTTTTCACAATGAAACGCATGCTTTGACTTGTAACCACTATTTCTGATCGTTTCTATCACAAACTATCAATGGTAACATATAGACACATTTGATCTGTCCTCCTCATCATAATACTTACTTTGACAGGCGGATGTTGTGAGTGTGATGTCATCAACAGCCATGTCTCCTTTGTAACCATTACCTCTCACAGCTTCAATCACCAACTACAAACATTTTTATTAAAATAAAAATATGCATAGATAACATTCAAACTCATAATTCAACATTCTTTGTAATGACCGTTCCACATTAAAAGGACTTATTATAACCAGGATTTGTATCTTTAATTTTAAACTGAACAAAAAACAATATATCTGTTACTGTACCACTACTAGCCATTTTATACCTCCATGAATATCTATTGTCCAACCAGTTTACCAGATTGGGCAGGCAATATGAACATTGACACCCCTCAAATTGCCATTCAAGATTAGCAACTGCTCAACCAATTCTATACTTATGAAAACATTATACTTGACTAACCCTCTGTTAGTTTTATATAACTATTGAACAACTGAAGCAAGCTATTAAAGTGACAATAAAAAGGGGGGATTTGCTACTTCCAATGTTTTGACATTAAGAGTGTGCTACAAGAAAGGGTCATGATTGATACATAATGAAGGGCTACACCGAGAACGACATGATACAACCGCAGTACATTGACAAGGGGAAGTTGTAAAAGGCTACGCTGCCACAATAAGAACAAACTAGGTCAATTGTGATTGAAAAACATAAGCAGGGAATGTTATAAAGAATTCTATTGAAAATAATTAAACTATCAATTCAAAGAAAATAAAGGGCTATTCCGAGTCAAGCATACTATGATCGCACTATGTTGACAAAGGAAAGTTTAACAAATGTATATTAAAAGCAAGAGTGGACACAATATCTTGCTTGACACAAAAATGTTTTGGACACAGTAAAATGGTGGAAACAGTAATTTGCTGGACCCACTGTATTTAGACTTTTGTCTTGTTTTACAATTGCAAATTCGGCCCTTAGTGGATCAACTCCTTTATAATCCCAAAATAACCTGTTTATGGCCCTTAGTGGATCAACTCCTTTATAATCCCAAAATAACCTGTTTATACATTTAAAGTACTTATATTCATACACTTTATGGCAGCTGAGGTGAGGTGAGCATAACCTTCATTCTTTATCTTTCAAACTTATAATTTGATGTACTTTTATAGGAATTGAAATTGTATGATTAGCTGGGCAATTGTCAAACTGATGAGACAGCCAGAAAACTTCATTTTTGCAGGAAAATGTACCAATAATTTTCAAACTAACAAAATATGTCTTGAAAAGGGTTGAAGGAGCAGAATTTGCATATTGAGTCACAAATAAAAAATTACAGTCAAACCTGTATTAATAGGTCACCTTTGAGACAAAGAAAAATAGGCCTCATAAGAAAGGAGACCTCTTAAAATAGGTTCAATTCATATGAAATTTTCTATGACAGGACAAGAAAAAGGTGACCTTTTGTAATACAAGTGACTGCTTAATAGAGGTGACCATGTGGGCAGGTTTAACTGTACTAGACACTTACATAGAATGGAACAACACTGGAGAATGTAGATCTTCCCTGAAGCCAAGTAGCCCCATGGTCTCCCTGTAGGTCCCAAATCTTAACATTAGTGCCATTCTGTGGTTGTATCCATACTCGCAGATTTCCAGTATCTTGACCATACATGTTGTACCAGAAGTTTATACATTGGGCTGTTGTTGGGTTGAACAGCTGACTGCGGAGCTGAGCCCGGTCATTTGGTCGTCTTGGGTTGGATGCCTCAATAAATATGTATTGTCCTATAAATAGAACATTGCTCTTAACTTATCTATATCTATTTAGAAAAGTGTGTCATAATAATGCATAAATTCTGTCAATATCAAAGATGGATGGAACTAGGACAATGGTCGAATACTTCACATACCTGGAAACCTCTGAGTCAAAAATTAGTGACCTGCATTGGAGAAAAAAAGTAGGTCATTATGAGAGACAGACAAAACAAAGATAATATTTGACATATTTTAATGTTATCAATAGTAATCATACATGTGGCAAACATACATGTGATATCTAGCGGCATTAGATATAAACTCAATAGGTGTCTAACGGCATTAGAGACAGATGACGAATGCCAAGTGACCTTTGGCCAGGTGAGCCCAAAATAACCTGAATAACCTGAATGAAATAGACAACTATGATAATGTTTTTTGTTTGATTAACATCTTTCATAAGAGTAGTCACTACATTTACATACAAATCTTTAAAAATAAAGACAATAACTTCAGAAGTCATAGCCAACACCACAATATAGCTGAAATACTGCTCAAGTTGGCTCCAAACCAGTTTGTGCCAAAAACTTTTAGACAAACTAGCCCGAAATGCATTTCCTGAGAATTTTTTCTATTTGATTAAGCATTTTTTCACTAGCCCAAATCAATTTTTACTGGACAGGGGCATAGGGATAGTGGTTTTTAGCACAGACTGCACCAAACACCAATCAATCAATCAATCATATAACATAAGCCGCAACATTTAAAAAAAAATGATATACAATGAAATTAAATCAATACACTGTTACCTGAACTGGTTCCTTTTGTATGATCAACATTTGGTCCAGTCAGAGTACTGGATGTTCTTCCTCTTCCTAAATTCCAATCAAAATTGTCACCAGCATGTACTTGAGTCCATGTACACAGTCCATTCTCAAAATCACAATCACCTATTGTAAGACAATTTAAAACAATAAATAGTCAATGATTATTAATTCACACCTCCAAATAAAAAAAACTTATTTAGAACAAAACATAGTGGCTGAAATGTAACTGAATAAGGTAGAACAATTTCATGATGTTCGGTTCATCTCTACCTCCAGTTGTTTGTAGGACTCATGTCTTATTTATGTTTGTTTACATATAGTGGTGTCCAACACATATTGTGTTGTGTTTTTCTTCGCCTTGTGTACCCTATGTTGCCAGTTTCTCTGTGTTTTTCTTCGCCTTGTGTACCCTATGTTGCCAGTTTCTCTGTGTTTTTCTTCGCCTTGTGTACCCTATGTTGCCAGTTTCTCTGTGTTTTTCTTCGCCTTGTGTACCCTATGTTGCCAGTTTCTCTGTGTTTTTCTTCGCCTTGTGTACCCTATGTTGACAGTTTCTCTGGATTGTTCATTTTTTATTGCCACTTCGGTAATCTCTAACGTTTATTCGAGGTGATGTTTTATATAACACGAGTTAAACCGACGGATTATGAAATTTACACAAGCAATGGGTAAAATTCAGTGGTGTTTGACCAACAGACAAGTATGTATTTATTGTACTTTACCTTTCAATGGACATGGTCCAGGTCTGCTGGTAATATCATCCAGCGCTATGTCACCATAAACACCGTTTCCACGGATCCCTTCAAATACAACCTGTCAACAAAAAAATCATTGAAATGAACAAAAACAAACAGAAAATGACCTAGTCACTTATACCACAATAAAAATGTGTCAAATAGAATCAGATAAAAAGAATATCATTAGGATTATAAGTGGATATCAAATTTTTTTTTTTTAAACCTTTCGACCTAAAATATCATAAAGATTAAATAGCTTTTTTTAATTGTCTAACAAAAAAAATATCTTGTTTGGGTTTATGGTATTTAATGCCACTTTCAACAATATTTCAGTTATATTGTGGCGGTCAGTTCTATTGGTGGAGGAACCGGAATTCCGGAGAAAACCACCTGCCATAAGTTACTGACAAACTTTATGACATAATGTTGCATCGAATACACCTCTCCTGTGTGGATTTTGTCATAGATTTATATTTCAATTAAAATGATTCTGATTTTGTTTAATTAGTTTTATTGTGCAAAAGCATAGTAACATATTTTGTACTGGTAGAGCAAATTGACAAATAACAATAAAGTTATCTCTCTTAAACTATGAAGACGATAATAACAAAGTAGTCTCCCTTTGACCCTTCGTAGGATTGTTTCTATTTTATTCCCTCAATGTAATGAATGTCTAGTATCTAACAAACATCACCTAAAGTTGTATGGAGTACATCTGATCACAGAGTGTAATCAAACTCACAGTCATTAATAGTAATGGGTACTATGGCATTCCTGTTATGTATTTTGAGCTATTTTGATTATGATTTTCATTAATTTTATACATAAATAAAATCACAGAAACATATATAGAGTTTGTTCTAAAGCTATTTTCTGAAAATTCTATGGGTGTATGACTATCATCAATACAACAGCCACTGGACAAGTTTAACATGCATTAATTATTACACGCAGCATTTCAGTGGAGGATTATATTCTACATTTCAAGTACAACAAAACCTTCTCATAATCTAAACATTAGGTTTGGTTTGGTTTATGGTGCTTAATGCCACTTTCAACAATATTTCAGTTATATCGTGGTGGTCGGTTTTATTGGTGGAGGAATCCGCCAACCTGTCGCAAGTCACTAACAAACTTTATCATATAATGTTGTATCGAGTACACCTCACCATGAACAGGGTTCAAACTCACAACTTTAGTGGTGATAGGCACCGATTGCACAGGTAGTTGTAAATTCAACTACCATCATGACCACGACGGCCCCATTTAAACATTAAATATTATACATTTTAGAATATATTTGGCATGACAAGTTGTACCAGGTAATATTAATAGTTACAGTGTACAATTGTCCTAATACGGAAAATATCGGGTCAATAAAATTCATATCGGGCGAGGCAGCCAAGCCCGATATGAATTTTATTGACCCGATATTTTCCGTATTAGGACAATTGTACACTGTGTAACGAATTTATCCTGATATCTAATGTTTTCCATATTAGGTCAATGAATTTATCATGATTTTGAATCCATACAACCAGGTATCTTACTTACTTACTTTATCTCATATTTCAGTTTTCCATGGGATATGGACTTTGTCATATTTTGTCTCCATATTTCACCTCTGACTCCATTTTTGTCTTCATATTTTAAAAGTCAACGGTGTAAGGGAGATAATTCGAATTGACTTAATAAAATATTGCACTGAAATTTATTAGGACAATATCAACCAATCATATTGCAAGATTTAACTTAAAATCAGGATAATTAAAGTTATTGCAGCAGCCATATTTGTATCAGTAACATCTTTTTTCAAACCCTTGCTTTAGGGTGTGTTATTGTTTATTAATTAGTCATATTTAATTCAAATAAAAGAACTTACATTGTAGGCTTGTGTTGCTTGGATAGTTGTCTGCCCCTTAATCCATACATTCCCTTGGCTAAGGGCTTTAGTCCATACTGCATTGATAGGTAAAGAATTTCCAGTCTTGATGTATATATTCAATCTACCAATATTTCTACCATACATGTGATAATAAAACTGTAAACATTGTGGTGCCGTGTTTTTCACCTGAGGAGTGATCATCCTTGCCTTGTCCCCTGGTCTACGAGGAGAACTTGTTTCTATGTATATATACTTTCCTGAAATAAAATAAAAATCCTGTTCCTTTAGACAAAGCCCTTTGAATATTTACCACAAATCATAAAAATAAACCTGTCATAAATTTCAAAACAAAGTTAAAATAAAATGGTGAGATCTAGAGATCTCATGATGTAGACCATTCTATATATTCACAAAACATGTGAAATATATAAATTAGTTGTTGCTTAGGGTAAAGTGAGCAGATTTCAGATGCTTTCAATAAGAATAAATTTACAACCAATAAATCATGTAGGTAAAATGATGGCACTTGGATTGATGGCATAGCTGATATCATTCCACTCAAGGGAACCTGAAAATGTGTCCTTTATGAGCAGTTGTCCTTTATATACAGGTTAAAATCATATGCACGATTCATTAATAGGAAAAATGAGACTTCCCTTTATAGAAAGTGATTTGTTATATAGAGGTGCCCTTCAAGGCAGGACTGACTGTTTTTTTATTTGCAAAACACAAAACAAATCTACTTGTATATCATAATTAACGTACCTGCAGAGGTTCCAAATGTGTGATCAAGTCTGGGTCCTGTGTTAGAGGAGGCTGTACGTCCCCTCTGTTGTGTCCAGTCAAAGATATCAGTCTTGTCTTGTGTCCATCCAGCACACAAAGAAGAACCCTCAAAATTACATGCTATACCTCCTAATTAAACACAATTTTAAATGTCATTTGCATTAAAAAGGCAACACCTTTGATAAGAAACATAAATAAATGGCAATACTGCATTAAAATGCTGCAGATTTCAAAGAAATCTAATAAAAAAAAAACCACTATTAAATACGATCAACCATATATATGTGGCTACTTATACTAACTACCTTCAACATGTTGAAGATTAGGGTTAGGGATAGGGTTATGGTGTTTAACACCACTTTCAACAATATTTCAGCTATATCGTGGCAGTCAGTTTTATTGGTGGAGGAAACCAGAGTACCCTGAAAAAACTACTGACCTGCCGCAAGTAAATGACAAACTTTATGACGTAATGTGGTGTCAAGTACACCTTGTCCTGAGAGGGGTTCGAACTTACAACTTTAGATCACGACCATGACGGCCTCTGTTGAAGATTATGCCAGAGATTAGACATCATAATTGGATAGTTGTAAAATTAGGTACATTTCTGTCATGGTAGAATTAATATTGCATTTTAGAAATAGCAGCTTTGAATGTATCAATGTGGGAACCTGTTCCATTGAGTGATGGCACAAAGGGAACAACATTTTCCTGCTTGTGTTGTGTCTTGTATGTAGGAATTAAAATCCGAAATTAGATTCATTATCCGAATCCAAAAACGGTCATCATCCAAAAAGAGAACAAAATAATAACTTTAGTTCCTAAACTTGACAAGTATGGCTTTTGAAAGTTAACACAACCTAGGTTTACAGTTTCTTTCCTGAACGATGATCTATACAAAGCAAATATCTTATCTAGCCTTGTTTATAGCTGTAATGACCCACAAGAAGATGAGAATCATTACTTTTTTGTTTGTAAATGTATCAAGTATTCTGAAGTAAGAACCAATCTGATTCTCAGCATAAGTATAAACAATTTAATTTGATGTGAATACTGCAATCTGATTGGCTGATCTTCCGGGAGCAATATAGGTTATACTTGATAACCTGGATTGACATTGTAACATCGCCGACATATTCATTCACCAATGACAAATTCAAAAAGTCCCATGATATAATCGTAATTAAAATCGAGGTAATCATTCAATTTTGTTGTAAAAATTAGATCATAAAGAATATGTTGAATTTTTGAACAGGTTATAATTGTATAACCTGGTTTGGAACAGTTTACGCTTTTCATAAACTACTTCACAGTTTATTAAGTATTAACTGCTCCAAACCATATTATATCATATACCTGTTCAAAAATTTAACATATTCCTTAAGTAATTTGACCTGACTTATCAATACATCACTGCTCACAAAATATATATTAAACAAGTAGATAAATATATGTGTACCTGCTGTAGTACAGGGTCCTTGTAACAGTTTTATATCATCAACACCAATATCTCCTCTGTAACTAGATCCAACAAGACCTTCAAATACCACCTGGTACTGAGAAGACTGAGCAGGGATTTGTACCTGTCCTTGTTTCCAGCTATTGCCTTGTGTACCCTGTCTAGTCCAAATAGGTGACCCATAATTGGTTCCCAACTAGATAGATAGATAGAAATGTATAACATTGATAAATAAATAAGCTTCAGTTGAGTTGACATTCAGTATATTCCAAGGGTAAATGCCGTAAAATATGGTCTATATGATTTTCTTTTGTGCCAAATGCATTTGTATACCTTCATGTGAATTAATTATCAAACTTTGCCTTTGTCCTGTAGTATGATATTGGTACAACTTATCTCTGTGGATGTGAATGTTCTATAATTTTATACAACTGTTATATATAGATTCTCCTTCAGTTGCCCGTGGGTTACGATATTTCTCCACTCAAGAGAGTAAAATTTTAATTTGAACTCTCGAGTCTTTCTATAAAAAAATCAGATTATATAACTCACATTATTTTAATAAACAAATGTAAATATGAGAATTAAGTAACTGGCTACAAATAAAATTAAGAGTTTTTGAATATTTAAACAACCTCATAACATTTATTTACCTTGAAACTGATGAACCGATAGATTATTTACCTTGAAACTGATGAACCGATAGTTTATTTATCTTAAAACTGACGAACCGATAGCTTATTTACCTTGAAATAGATATTAAGCATGTTGATATTAGGCCCATACATGTGATACCAAAACTGTAAACACTTTTGTTGATTGGCTGGAATGGTTGCTGAAGCCAGGCGGGCACTGTCATTGTATTTCCGTGGAGATGACGATTCAATATACATGTACCATCCAGACCCTTGATAAAAATGAAAAAATTGTGTAAAGGTTAAAACATATTCAAGGACGATTATTAAATGACAACAAATTACTAGCAGATGCTTGGCTGACTAAAAATGATTGTCAAGAATATATTATACAGTCAAACCTGTATTTCATGACCTTCCAAGGGAACATTGAAAAACGATCACATAAGACAGGTGGTCGCTTTATCTGAAATGCACAATTTGAAATTTACTGCTTTATAATACAGGTCGTTGCTAAAAACAGATTTGACTGTATTTATATATAACACAGGGAATAAGCTGTAAACCCAACTTATGCTCATCAACGAAGAGCTCGTGAGTTGTAGAATAGTAATCAAAGTACCAAGGTACTCTCTAGTTGCAGACTTACTTTGAACCGTTTTTATATTTCAATGGGACAAATAATATATACAATTGTCTTTCGCTTTTCGTCAAATATACATGACCATTTTGCAAAAAAAAAAAAAAAAAAAAAAAAATGCATGAAAATTTGAAGAATCAAAATCAGATTTAAAAAATCAATCCAAGTATAAATAAAGATCCATTTATTGTACCTTAGGTCCTCTTGTTTTTCACTGTTTGGTTTTTCATTTTATTCCATATCTTGAGGAGCTATAGTTCACAAATACTTTCCATAGTTTGAAGGGATATAGTCCCTAATCGTTTTCCATATTCAGAGCCGATATAGTCCCGAAAAGTTTTCTATATGCTTTATGGCATTAACACAAAAGAGTAACAGTATTTTTTCCCATTATGTGACTGAGATATTGTTATTTATATTCAACTCAAAAGTGTTAGGGTTAGATTTTTAGCAAACAATTTTTTTTCTTCTTCATTTAATAGGAAAGCAATGATCCTATGCAATGCATGATTTAAAATGCTGAGTTAGATTGCTGTCAAATCAATAAAAACACATGACTTTGTGGATATATAATCGCCACGTGATCAAACACAGGAATAATGATAGTTTTTAGCTTAACCTAATGTTATAAGATATAACCTAGGTTAATGAAGCTACAGGTATATTTTTATATAGTGGATTTAGCCAAGGGGGCTAAACGATTGGTCGTTAACACAAGATAATTAGTGCTGCAGTATACCAACAATGTAGGTTCAAATCCGAATGATGCGATAACAAAAATGTGTCAGATAAAAACCTAAATCTAACACTTGTGTTGAATGTTGAGATGTTTATATACAAATATTGAATACAGACTGGGATCCAGTGGGGTAGATGTATTTTCTGGTTGTCACTTTAAGAACATACTCCCGTTAGGAGATAACTGTATTGTATTTTAAGCTTTGCGGATGTAAATCGTCGGTTTTATGGTCTCAAATTGAGCTTACCTAGTGATGCATTAAACTGATATTTGTGACTGTAAAACCGAGATTCTATGAAATATTGTTGACGACTTTCGCACATAAACAACATGACGTCATATGAAAGCGTCCAGTTTGAAACATAAAGATCAGACTTTTTTTTGGCTTCGTGTACACTTCAATTTTTATAAAATTTCACTAAAATATGTTTGCAAGGTAGGAATTTTAATCATTTTTGTGTATTGTTGTAAACGTGACGTAGGATTTCCTGTTTTCAAGATGGTGGATCATTCCAGCTGAACCCCTTAGTTACGACTGGCAGGTTGAGATTTTTACGTAGAATAGTAAACAATCAACTATACAAACAAATTGCATTAGAATACATTTTTTTTCAAACGTTTCAGTTGTAATTATAAATATATTAGCATTAAAACAAAACAAATTGATGAAAGACAAGTGGAAGCTTACATCTAGAAAGCATTTGGCTTTTTTTAAACAAAGGAAAGGATAATGTTTTTATTTTGACATCAATGGAATGGGGGACTTTTTTGTTTGCAAACAAAGGAATTAATGACTTTTTTGTTTGCAAACAAATGGATGATTTTTTTCTTGCAAACAAAAGAATGGATGATCTTTTTGTTTGCAAAGAAAGGAATGGATGACGATTTTTTTTGCAAACAAAAGAATGGGTGATGTTTTTGTTTGCAAACTAAGGAATGGATGACTTTAAAAAAAAAAAAAAAAAAAAAAAAAAAGATGAAGATGCTTTTTCTTTTTCAGCAAACACAGGAAATAAATGATATTTTTTCTGTTTTTTTGCAAACAAAGAAAAGGGTGACAAATTAAGATCAGAGCAAAAATATATGTATAAATATTTACGATTTCCTTTCGTATGGTCATTTGTTGGACCTGTTGCAGATGACCCTGTTGGTCCCTGTGCTCTGGACCAATCAAATACATCATCTTTAAGGTTGGTCCATGTACACATATTGGTTTCGAAGTCACAATCATAAGACGATTGAGAGACTGAAAAATAACAATAAAATTTTACCTTAAAATTCACTTACATTAAAAGTGGATGCTGCATAATATATAATTGTTTTATTTTAAAAAGGGATATCACCTATCAAAATTTTTTTTTTTTAAATATGTTAAAACTATGTAATATTATTTACAAATGCATAAAATGACATAATAATACACCATAAATCACAAATCTAAATAAAATCAATGCTTTTTAGGGAAACGAAAATGGCTATTTATAGATTTGCTTACTGGGAATCCAAATATTTATGCGAGCCAGTGTTTTCCGAAAGCAGTTTAAATCACTTATCCTGAGTAAACAATGTGTAGTAAAACTGTCTAAGTTTTTTTTTCGATAAAAGAAAACAAACAGATTTTTTTCTATTTTGACTTAATTACACTTCCATTTCTTTTTCGACAAGAGTTTGTCAAAGGTTGCCTGTGTATTCGTTTAGATTTCTTAGATTCAAACACTTTTACATTAAGAGTGAATGCATTAGAATTTTCTGAACAGTGGTCTTTTAAATGAACTTAAAAAACAAAATTTTGATTGGTTAGTTGGTTTTGTGGTGCTTAACGTCACTTTCAACAATATTTCAGTTAAATCGTGGTAGTCAGTTTTATTGGTGGAGGAAACCGGAGTACCCAGAGAAAACCACCACTGACAAACTCTATCACATAATATTGCACTGAGTATTTTTGAAGCTAAATCTTACAATTCAGACAAAGTTTGATAAGCAGGTATTTCACCCAGTGAAATCAAAATGTTCATTTCACTGCATGATGTTACAATAAGAATGCTGTCACAATAAAAAAAATATCATTGAGTGTCTGACATTACAAAATTAGTTCTTTTCAAACGACTAAAATCTATGTAATAAACAGTATGACCGCTCTTGTATTCCAAACATAAAAAAAAAATCACTCATAACCAAACAATGACGATAATTCACCCATGCACTAACTCACATTTGTCAATTACAGTGTTGGTCTGTTACTCATGATTTATTTACGATATTCTGAATGCTAGATTTATTTACGATATTCAGAATGCTAGATTTATTTATGATATTCAGCATGCTAGATTTATTTACGATATTCAGCATGCTAGATTTATTTACGATATTCAGAATGCTAGATTTATTTACGATATTCAGCATGCTAGATTTATTTACGATATTCAGAATGCTAGATTTATTTACGATATTCAGAATGCTAGATTTATTTACGATATTCAGCATGCTAGATTTATTTACGATATTCAGAATGCTAGATTTATTTACGATATTCAGAATGCTAGATTTATTTACGATATTCAGAATGCTAGAGTGGTGATACTACATTATTAAATTCATTAATGCATTAAATATTATAAACATTATCTATTTCTGTATCCAAAAACTATAATGTGTTGTTTTTTGTGTGTCTTTATATTCTGAGTTTCGTGTTGTGATGTCCATTACGATTTCCGCATAAAAACGAAGTTTGGGTTCATCTTTACCTCCAGTTGTTCGTAGGAGGGCTCATGTCTTATTTACGTTATTTGTGTTTGTTTGCGCAATAGTGGTGTCCAACACATGTTGTATTTTTGTTTTGCTTTTTCTTTGCCTTTTATACCCTATGTTGCCAATTTCTCTGGATTGTCCTTTTTCGATTGCCCCTTCTGTATCCTTTAACGTTTATTTTGTATTACATCATTAATTGTTTATTTGGCATACAAGTCTTAGAATGACAAATTAATCAGACAATACCTACCAAATGGTGTTGGAGTTGCCTGTGTACTCATAGCAGTAGTTGTTGGAGCCACTTGTGGATTTGCAATGGTGGGCCGAACTAAAATATAGAATAAAATATTTCAATTATAAATTTTTTAATTTTTAATTTTTTAGATTCACACATATAACTTATTTCAATAGGTTAGAAAATCGCAAAACAGAATTGAGAAATAATTCATGGAAGTCATAAGTTGTTGGGAGTTTTTTAATAACATGGGTTGGCAGGATATAAATATTTTATACTGAGTTGCAGTGAGCGATAAAGTTTACTAATATCCTTCTAACCCATGTTAAAACTCACAACAAATTATGGCTTCCATGAGTTATTTTGATTTAAATATGTCTAACAGTACAAAGACACTATATATATATAGCTAGCACACTTTGAAGAAAGATGGTAATTTATGTTTACAGAAGCAGGTCAGGTCGTACACCATTTCTGTGATGCAGTTGACCGTTTCATCTATTACCCTGTCAAATTCAGCAAAATTTTCATTCGAAAATTAAATTTGAGTGCATTAATGAAAAGAACAATAAATCAAGAAACAGGATATTATATTTACATATCAGATTTTATAAAAATGTGTACAAAATAAGAAATGAAATGCACAATAAAATGCATCTAAAAAATTCCCAAACCATCATCTTTACAGTCATATTTTTCTACAGATATAACCCTAAATGTTAATATGCCATTAAGTTACTAGCACTTTGATCTTAGCCGTCGCCAGAGTTCCTTGTAGATGAAAATTTACAAATATCAAAGTCGATATATGATTATCTATTGTAATTTTTCTGACAAAAAAAAAATGAATAGAAACAGGGAATTTTTTTTATGTTTGTATGCTCCATGTTCCTGTATTATTATATATATACACACTTTTTTCTGTAAAAGCGCATCTGTATGGATCACCATATCATAAATATTATCTAGAAATTTATATAAAATTAGTAATATGTTAATCACTTTACTTACAGCCACAAGCAGACTGAGTGACCGTAATATCATCAATAGCTATGTCACCATGGATATTAGATCCCCTTATTCCCTCAAATGTAAGCTGTAATAAAACAAAACAACATTTCACAACTTAATCCAAAATCTGCTGAACTTTTGAATTTAAAATACAAAAAAACAACAAATGCAACCCCCCCCCCCCCTAAAAAAACAATATAAAACAAAGGATTACTCTGGTAGATGGATGCAGAAAAAGAAATAGTAAACAAATCAATGTTACTATAAAAGATGCCCTAACATTGAGAAAAGTTATAATATAAATTAGTCTTTTGTGCCAGGAATATGGTTAAGGGTTATGGTGTTAATAACCATATTCAACAATTTTTCAGTTATATCCTGACGGTCAGTTTTATTAGTGGAGGAAACCAAAGTATCGAGAGAAAACCACAGACCTGTCGCAAGCCACTGACAAATGGTGCCAGGAAAATTCAGTGATTAAAACTATTAGCAAACTCATGAATATATTGAAAATGTCTTAATTCTAAGTAATTTGACAAACATACATGAATTTGTGTCTGGCAAAATGACAACATTTTAACACTTTCCTTTTTTCATAAAAATTGCAGAGTCATCATGTATACATATATAATATAATAAAGGGCCACACCTAGAAAAGCATGATACGACAATAGGTCAAAAACTGTATGTGCATTTGTAGGGTTAGGGTTATGGTGTTTAATGCCACTTTCAATATTTCAGCTATATCGTGCCGGTCAGTTTTATTGGTGGAGGTAACCAGAGTATCTGGAAAAAACCACTGACCTCAAGCAAGTCACTGACAAACTTTATCACATAGTGTTGTATCAAGTACACCTCGCCATAAGTGGGATTCTAACTCACAACTTTAGTGGTGATAGGCAATGATCGCATAGGTAGTTGTAAATTCAACTACCATATGATCACAACAACTCCATTTACAGGTGTACAACAGGTAAAAAATAGTGTGTGCAGTTGTACAATACATCAATAGGTTAAAAAGCTCCAAATAATCTATATACCTTGTAGCTTGATGTTTGTTTTGGAATAGGCACTTGTCCTTGTATCCACTGTTGTCCTTGGTTACCAGATAATGTCCATAGCCATTTCTGCTGGGTAGAGCTAACATTAGCATATACATTCAGTGTACCTAATATAAATAGTCAATCATTTAATTTGTTTTCTATCAAGGGAGAATTAATGAACAAAAATAACTGCTAATGCATTATGTTTAAACCCAGGCCTTCATTAACTTGATATTCTATACTATTGCATTGTTTCCTGTGACATAGAAAAGAAGTAGAAACATTTCTCTTGGTAGACAATATAATCTTGTTATAGAGTTGCCCATTATTAAGATTTGAAAGTCTACAGCAGTAATATCCAAAAATATCTGAAAATAAACCAGCAACATCTGATCAAGCTTGACTGTGCAATAAAGATTTAAAAACTGTACACTTCAGTACATTGAATTATTACGAAATGTCAAGTTTTAATTTTATAAAATTGTAGAGTGATTATCCTGATATATCCAGTACTAGATTTATTAGCTTTTTTTCTATGTGGAGCAGGAACTTCCAGAGCATCTGAGTTCACACCCCAGTTTTCAGTATGGTATACATGTTGCTAGATCTTTAGTTTTCAGTATGGTATACATGTTGCTAGATCTTTAGTTTTCAGTAGGGTATACATGTTGATAGATCTTTAGTTTTCAGTATGGTATACATGTTGCTAGATCTTTAGTTTTCAGTATGGTATACATGTTGCTAGATCTTTAGTTTTCAGTAGGGTATACATGTTGATAGATCTTTAGTTTTCAGTATGGTATACATGTTGATAGATCTTTAGTTTTCAGTATGGTATACATGTTGCTAGATCTTTAGTTTTCAGTAGGGTATACATGTTGATAGATCTTTAGTTTTCAGTAGGGTATACATGTTGATAGATCTTTAGTTTTCAGTAGGGTATACATGTTGATAGATCTTTAGTTTTCAGTATGGTATACATGTTGATAGATCTTTAGTTTTCAGTAGGGTATACATGTTGATAGATCTTTAGTTTTCAGTATGGTATACATGTTGCTAGATCTTTAGTTTTCAGTATGGTATACATGTTGATAGATCTTTAGTTTTCAGTATGGTATACATGTTGCTAGATCTTTAGTTTTCAGTAGGGTATACATGTTGATAGATCTTTAGTTTTCAGTATGGTATACATGTTGATAGATCTTTAGTTTTCAGTAGGGTATACATGTTGATAGATCTTTAGTTTTCAGTATGGTATACATGTTGATAGATCTTTAGTTTTCAGTATGGTATACATGTTGATAGATCTTTAGTTTTCAGTAGGGTATACATGTTGATAGATCTTTAGTTTTCAGTATGGTATACATGTTGATAGATCTTTAGTTTTCAGTAGGGTATACATGTTGCTAGATCTTTAGTTTTCAGTATGGTATACATGTTGATAGATCTTTAGTTTTCAGTATGGTATACATGTTGATAGATCTTTAGTTTTCAGTAGGGTATACATGTTGCTAGATCTTTAGTTTTCAGTAGGGTATACATGTTGATAGATCTTTAGTTTTCAGTAGGGTATACATGTTGATAGATCTTTAGTTTTCAGTAGGGTATACATGTTGATAGATCTTTAGTTTTCTGTAGGGTATACATGTTGATAGATCTTTAGTTTTCTGTAGGGTATACATGTTGATAGATCTTTAGTTTTCAGTAGGGTATACATGTTGATAGATCTTTAGTTTTCAGTATGGTATACATGTTGCTAGATCTTTAGTTTTCAGTAGGGTATACATGTTGATAGATCTTTAGTTTTCTGTAGGGTATACATGTTGATAGATCTTTAGTTTTCAGTAGGGTATACATGTTGATAGATCTTTAGTTTTCAGTATGGTATACATGTTGCTAGATCTTTAGTTTTCAGTAGGGTATACATGTTGATAGATCTTTAGTTTTCAGTATGGTATACATGTTGATAGATCTTTAGTTTTCAGTAGGGTATACATGTTGATAGATCTTTAGTTTTCAGTATGGTATACATGTTGATAGATCTTTAGTTTTCAGTAGGGTATACATGTTGATAGATCTTTAGTTTTCAGTAGGGTATACATGTTGCTAGATCTTTAGTTTTCAGTAGGGTATACATGTTGATAGATCTTTAGTTTTCAGTAGGGTATACATGTTGATAGATCTTTAGTTTTCAGTATGGTATACATGTTGATAGATCTTTAGTTTTCAGTAGGGTATACATGTTGCTAGATCTTTAGTTTTCAGTAGGGTATACATGTTGATAGATCTTTAGTTTTCAGTATGGTATACATGTTGATAGATCTTTAGTTTTCAGTATGGTATACATGTTGATAGATCTTTAGTTTTCAGTAGGGTATACATGTTGATAGATCTTTAGTTTTCTGTAGGGTATACATGTTGATAGATCTTTAGTTTTCTGTAGGGTATACATGTTGATAGATCTTTAGTTTTCAGTAGGGTATACATGTTGATAGATCTTTAGTTTTCAGTAGGGTATACATGTTGATAGATCTTTAGTTTTCAGTAGGGTATACATGTTGCTAGATCTTTAGTTTTCAGTAGGGTATACATGTTGATAGATCTTTAGTTTTCAGTAGGGTATACATGTTGATAGATCTTTAGTTTTCAGTAGGGTATACATGTTGATAGATCTTTAGTTTTCAGTAGGGTATACATGTTGATAGATCTTTAGTTTTCAGTAGGGTATACATGTTGATAGATCTTTAGTTTTCAGTATGGTATACATGTTGCTAGATCTTTAGTTTTCAGTAGGGTATACATGTTGATAGATCTTTAGTTTTCAGTAGGGTATACATGTTGATAGATCTTTAGTTTTCAGTAGGGTATACATGTTGATAGATCTTTAGTTTTCAGTAGGGTATACATGTTGATAGATCTTTAGTTTTCAGTATGGTATACATGTTGCTAGATCTTTAGTTTTCAGTAGGGTATACATGTTGATAGATCTTTAGTTTTCAGTAGGGTATACATGTTGATAGATCTTTAGTTTTCAGTATGGTATACATGTTGATAGATCTTTAGTTTTCAGTATGGTATACATGTTGCTAGATCTTTAGTTTTCAGTAGGGTATACATGTTGCTAGATCTTTAGTTTTCAGTAGGGTATACATGTTGATAGATCTTTAGTTTTCAGTAGGGTATACATGTTGCTAGATCTTTAGTTTTCAGTAGGGTATACATGTTGATAGATCTTTAGTTTTCAGTATGGTATACATGTTGATAGATCTTTAGTTTTCAGTATGGTATACATGTTGATAGATCTTTAGTTTTCAGTATGGTATACATGTTGATAGATCTTTAGTTTTCAGTAGGGTATACATGTTGATAGATCTTTAGTTTTCAGTATGGTATACATGTTGATAGATCTTTAGTTTTCAGTAGGGTATACATGTTGATAGATCTTTATTTTTCAGTAGGGTATACATGTTGATAGATCTTTAGTTTTCAGTAGGGTATACATGTTGCTAGATCTTTAGTTTTCAGTAGGGTATACATGTTGATAGATCTTTAGTTTTCAGTAGGGTATACATGTTGCTAGATCTTTAGTTTTCAGTATGGTATACATGTTGATAGATCTTTAGTTTTCAGTAGGGTATACATGTTGCTAGATCTTTAGTTTTCAGTAGGGTATACATGTTGATAGATCTTTAGTTTTCTGTAGACCATTCTTCAAACTTTTCTTTCTATTATTTTCAAACATTTGGTCATTTGGTCAAAAGTGCAGCTTGGAGTTTGTATTTGAATGTCTAAATAGATGTTTACCATGACATAAAGAACAATAGATTGGACAACATTTTTGATCCATTCAGTATCCTTTGAAATATTGACTGATACAAAACTATTATCAGCCACATCATGCCCTTTCCTAATTTTATTTATAGAGAATTTATACATACCAACTCCATCACCATACATGTGATACCAGAACTGCATACATCTAGCTGTTTGTGAGAATGGGAAATTAGTACTGATTAACCAGGCCTTGTCACCTTTTACTCGAGGAAGTGATGTCTCAATGTACATGTAATGTCCTAAAACAAACAGAAATCTTCACTATTTACTCAGGAAAATGATGTTTCATTGTACAATTAAAGTCCTAAAAACAGGTATATCTCAACTTTTAAAATCCTTGAAAAATCTTATTCTTGAAGGCTATGATATAGCATATGATTTGGTTGACCCTTTGAGGCAGATTTACTTTGCTATATATAGGCAATTTGCTGGAACAACTAGTAGGTCCAACTCATAATTTAATCAGTACAAATATATTTTTGTGGTAGATCGTGGATTCGATCCCTGATCAGGTCAAACCAAAGGCTATAAAATTGGTATTTGTTGCTTCTCCGCTAAGCACACAGCGTTACGGAGAAAGGGCAAAGACTGGTTGGCTCGGAATCAGGATAATGTGTCTGAGTGGGCGACATGTCTATCCGTGGACTGTAGTTTCAGTGAGATAGCACTATAAAAATCCAGCTAAGCGTGCTGGTCTAGTACAAAGCGGACCTCATCATCCTTTCATTGAAAATTAACTTGTTCTTGCCATGCTATAGCCAAAAGGGTTGGCTTAAACAATGATCACTCACTCACTAACTCTAATTCTGTTAGATAATATTGCTGATTAGGAGTTGTTATTAGTTTTCTACTTTGTACAAAGAGTGTAGTATTCTTTATATATTAGATTATGACATTCTGTAGAGCTAGATACAGCTACTATTTTGCAGTATACACTATTTTCATAAAATCAATAGATTTCATAATGGAGATTGAACCCTTATGTCAATCACTGTTGTCAACTTTCACTTTTCCTTTCCTTACCTGTTACAGCCCCAATTGTATGATCATATTGTGGTCCTGTCCTAGTGCTTGCTGTTTGACCTTTCTGTCTTAGCCAATCAAATTGGTCTCCTGATTTGGTATTACTCCAAGTACATGTGTCATGTTCAAAGTCACAATCACCAGGGTTACCACATGAACCCTGGGTAATACCAATATCATCCACTGCCAGGTCACTGTAAACTGGATTACCAATAACACCCTCAAATACAGCCTGGAAAGGAGTTTTAAACAGATCAATATTTCCATTTACCACATCTGACATGTAATAAATCCAAGACTGACATTAACCTTGAAGTTTTAGCTAGTTAATAACCAAGTGATAAGAACATTGCAGATATACAAATGGGTATCTATCTATCTATCTATCTATCTATCTATCTGTTATAGTTTTATGCATTTCAATGATAACTTAATACTGTATCAGTGGTTATTTTCGTGGGGGTCAATATTGCAATTTTTTTATACAGTTAAACTGTTCGTCTGGAGGTTAATTCTTTGAAAACTGAAAACCAAATAAAGATTTTTGCAATTTTAATGTTATCTAAAGTCATAAAAGAAAATAACATTACAGACAAACTGTAATAAAACTGGTGATAAATTGGAACCAAACAGGTATAGCAAAATTTAGTTTTTATTCATATACAAGAACATTTTGTATTCCCAATAACTTTTAAAATTATATTCATCTACTGGTACATGTATATATAATTAAATTGTTTTCTATACAAATACAAAACATTAGAGTGGATCTAAGCCAATCAAGACAACCAATAATTATGTCAAAGTAATTAAAGTTTTTCCAGACTGTTGACATGTAACAAAAAGTCATTGTAGTGATTATGCTTACACATCTGACTCAACATGAAACAGATAGTTGTACCAACACAATATGCATATAATGTGTATTTATTACCCCCCCCCCCCCTTTACAACCATGATAGAAATAACATACACTTGAAATAATAAGCCTTCACAGCAACTAATGAAGGACAGTGTACAAGCTTAAGTTATCATTAAATAATCTCTGCATTGCCTTTCCTTACCTGCCATGAACCCTTTGATACAACAGTGACTTGGGCATTGATCCATTTGTTTGCCTGATTTCCTATCTTTGTCCAAATTGGTCTACCAAGAGCTCCTCCTGCCATAGCATACACGTTCAGTCTTCCCATGGTTCTACCATACATGTGATACCAGAAAGTCAAACAGGCCCCTGAAGTTGGTGGGTTAGTGGGACCAATCAAACGAGCTTTCTGATTAGCTCTTCTGGGTGATGATGTTTCAATATATACATAGTAACCTATTGAAACAAAAGATGTAAAAGAAGTATTGACACAGATCTATGTCTCACCTGTTTTCTGCAAACCATTTGTGTGATTGTTTTTTTAAATAAACAAAGCCAAAGAAAGATGAAACTAAAATAAAGTTATGGTAACATATGGAATTAAACAAATTTAATGTAGGATGCATGGTAATTGATAAACAAAACTAAATGAAACTATACACACACAGTTAGTGGATCATTAAAATAAGGACAAGGGCCTTGTGGCATGTGCTTCTGAGAATTTATATCAAGCTGCCCTGAGAAACTGCACACAATGGAAAGGTGGTTGGGGAATCACTTGAGGATGGCAATAGGGGTTAAAATTATGTTCATGTTCTTCAGTTAAAAATGTTAACCACATGGAAACCCAAGTCTCAACAAGCAAGTAAACATATAAATATTAACATAAAAACAGAGACTCTTAAGACATATATAGACAAACAACAATAAAATTTGAAATCAGTGTCAAAATGACAAATATAGAAAACCCCCAGTTATATTAAACAACTCATTAGCATAAAACTAAAATTTAAATTTCATCTCAATTTTAGATAAAAATGTAGCATTTGTCCCCATTGGATGAAATTTCTATTTTCTGTGGCTGCTGTCATCTTTGATGGAGGTTGGAACTGTCTGATATGATTTTAAATGGGGACAATCCCTGCAAGGCTTAACTTAATTTTGATCAGCGATTTCAGAGGAGATTTACAAATTATTTTTTTGGGGTCAAAATTAGCCTAAATTACATATATTTTTGGTAAAACGACAAGGCAAAATGCTTAAGACAAAATCTGTAACATACTGGTATGTCATACTGATTATTAAAATGCAACAATTAATTATTCAAATTTGAACTCATTTGGTAGGAAAATGTCATTTTGATCCAAAAGGTGTTTGGTTTAGACAGATTTTACTCTTTATCATTTATAACATAAAGTGGAGCAAAATCTGCCATAAAAATATTGGTAGCAACAATCTAAAAGCATAAAAATGGGAAGGCCAGAAGATTTCTTTATATTTTAAAATAAAAATCCTGCTCGTCAGCTTCATTCTTTAATGAAAGACAAATGTGTTCATAACACGTAAAAAACAAAACAAACAGTAAAGAAATTGTTCTTACATTGCTTTTCTTCATCCAATCAAAAAAAAGAGGGTCGTTGTGGTCGAGTTTGATTTATAACCACCTATGCAATCATTGCCTATCACTACTAACTTTGTAGTCCGATTCCTGCTCAGACGAGGTGTACTCGATACAACATAATGTGATAAGTTTGTCAGTGACTAGTGACAGGTCGGCCATTTTTCTCCGGTTTCCTCCATCAATAATACCGACTGTCACGATATAACTGAAATATTGTTGAAAGTGGCATTAAACACCATAACTCTAACCTTAACCCACAAAAATGGCATTAAATAAGGAGTTTAACTTATAACTAAAAACAGTAAAAATAATGTGCTTCTTAAACATGTACCTGAAGATGTGCCATAGGTATGGTCATTTGTTGGTCCTGTGTTAACTGACATAGTTTTTCCATTCATCCTTTTCCAGTCAAAGTCATCACGTGTGCTCTGAATGTAACCACACAGCTTAGGATCTTCAAATGTACATAATCCATTTAAAGTTCCTAAAATAGACACAGAATTATTAAAAATATGGATTTGGAATGTAAGTGAATATGAAACAAAATCTATTTGAATCTCGCATTAAAAATAAAATGCTTTGGGCAGTACGTTTATAACAATTTCCATCCTGAGTTGTTCAATTATGAGATTTAAGGTGTGTTCACACTGTCAAATTTTGTCTATATATTTGTTTTACATTACGTGAGTGCCTGTTTCAAACAGAAATTCATCAGTCTAAACTGCTATGTAACTCCCTTCAATATAAAGTGTACTCGATACAACATTATGTGATAAAGTCTGTCAGTGACTGGTGTCTTTGCCTGGGTACTCCCGTTTCCTCCACCAATAAAACTGGCCACAACGATATAACTGAAATATTGTTGAAAGTGGCGTTAAACACCATAACCCTTAACCCTCGATATCCGAGGGACCATCAAACATGCTTGATGATGTGATAAGACTCAAATTTGTGTTTTAAACAGGTACACAGGTAAGTTTGAACTAAATTTTGAACTAAAATTTTGCCATGTAGATGCTGCTTCACTCATACCTCAAAATGAGTGCTTGATGAGTGATATTCTTTAATAAACACTTCATGTAGCACACTAACAAAAAAATGTAGCATTTTGTTCCTGACAACACAACTGTAAAAGATGATGTTTCACACTATTTTTCTAAAGATATATTTTTGCAATAAGTATTAAAACAATTTATAAAAATCAAACTTATATTATCTTGAACTCTGAATTCTTGATAAGTCATTTTCTTGGGTATGTTGAAGTAAAATAATGATACATTTGTATTAGCAACAAGCTAATATTTATTTAAGATTAATCAAATACACTGTTTATTCAAAATGATTTTTTGGTCCCTCTGCTGTGAAATTTGTGGGTTTAACTTAGGTTTGAACTATACTTTGTCATATGAATTTTTTCTCTCCAAAATATGGCACTTTTTTCATTTTTATCCATTCTTTACCATTTTGCATTGAAAATTCAATACTTTACTCAACACTATTTCACACTTGCATTTTTCAAAAGGAATCCAATATAACAGATTATAACCCAATTACAAATTGTGCTAGGTAAAAAGAAGAAAAATGTTTCTAACCTTGACAAGATCCATCAACCACTGATATATCATCAACAGCTATATCTCCTTTGTAACTTGTTCCACGGACACCCTCAAACAATATCTGATAAGGTGAACTTCCTTGTATATCCACCTGAGACTGGTACCATTTGTTACTACGGGTACCAGTATGTGTCCAAACTGGTTTCCCAAGAGATGTGTCCTTTTTAAGGTAAACATTCAAGGCATTGACATTTGATCCATACATGTGGTACCAGAATTTTAGACATTTTACATTGGTTGATACAATGTTTGTACTGATGATCTGAGCTTTATCATTTGGTCGGCGAGGATTGGACGTCTCAATATATATGTAATACCCAGCAGCTGTAAAAAAGAATGAGCGAGTGATTAAATTTTAACGTCAAGTGAGTAATTTTCCAGCTATATCATGGTGAGCACACTTAAATTTCAATGAAATGATGATGATGTCCACTTTGTACTAGTCCAGCGTACTTAGTTGGATTTTTATAATGTTAGTAGCTAACTGAAACAGCAATCCGCGTGTAGACATGTAGCTCCACTCTGACACATTCTGATTCTGAGTCAACCAGTCTTTGCTCTTACTTCCTAATACTGAGTGCGGAGAAGCAACAAATACAAATTTTATAGTCATTGGATTGACCCGACTGGGGCTTGAACTCACAATTGTACCGCACTCAAGGTAAGCACCATTGACAAGTGGACATTACAGTCTTTCTATGAAAAAAAATCTTGATGATCAGCTGTAAAGACCATAATCTTCCACCTAGAGGAGGGGACAAGGTGGTCTAGTGGTTTTAGGAATTCGTCATGATCATATGTAGACCATGACCCATACAAAGGGATATGATAGTCAACTGATTTAAAGCATTCTTCACATGATCATATGAAAAAACCACCATCCCTCCACCATATAGGGGACATGGTGATTTAGCAATCTTATGCAGTACTCATATTCCTCTATAAAGTTCATTGACTTCCCAAAACTGAGGAAGGAACATGGTAATATAGTGGTCATAAGCATTCTATCTCATGCATGACCTGTAGACTATTAACCCTCTCACAAAAAAAGTATTTTTGAACCATCTCGTAGCAAGATGTTCTCAGCTTGTCAGATAGTCAACTAGGTAATTACAGCATTTGATGATTCTATCTAAGTCTTCATTCACCACATTGGGCCATGACAATACTGCTGAATAATGTGTTCAACATGTTGTTTCTTAAATTACTCTAATTGAAACTAAAACTTACAAGTTCCTGTTGTGTGATCGGTTGTTGGTCCCGTGCCGGCAGTACCCGTACTTCCATGGAATCTAGTCCAGTCAAAATTGTCCTGACCATTAGTGATTTGGGCCCAGCTACATAGATTCTGTTCAAAGTTGCAATCATATTGAGATGGGACTAAAAATATAAAATGATAATTAAGAATACATTCTATTCTAACATGACATCCTTCATTGGCTATATAAATAATACTGTGATAAAACTCCCGATATATTTTAATTCGCACATGTTCCTACTTGGTCACCAGTTTGGTAAACTGATCAGGCAATAGGCATTGATGAAGGTCTGTGGTGCTAGTTGCAGCACAGTAATATGAAAAACATCACATATACAAGTTTATTTAATATGAAACACATGGTAAAGATAAGGTTATTTATTTTCTCTTGATTAAAAACCATGCCTTTGACATGATAAGTTGCATTAAACAAGATTGGTTAAACAAAAACTACTTCCTTAAAGGAATGGTTTTTTTCCTCACACAAATGAAATGAAATAAAATATATAACTAAAAATTCATAGATGGTAAAAAAAAATTAACTTACTGGTAGAGGGAGCCACTGAAGTTGAAGCTGCAGGGACTGTAGCTAAAGTACTTCCTGACATAGCATCTGCTGGTAGAACTAAAAAAAAAAAAATTATATAAACAAAAATTAAAATAACTTACTGTTGATGGATACTTTAAAATATGTCAATCCTAGTTTGTTAAAAAACAAAATTAATAATATGAATACCCATCTAATTCAAATCAGGTTTGATACAAAAAAAAAGTTTCTAAAACTGGACTACATTGGAAACCCTAACTACTGTGATATATCTACAAGATGTTTCAATATATACTTTTCTAATGAAAGTGCATTTTTATCAAATTTGATTGTGCAAAATATGCAGGTACACAGCTTTTTCTTTTATAAAGTTTTTAAACTTTTGGTAATCAAATTATATATCATACGATAATTACCATGACAACCATTCATTGTTACAGTGATTCCATAATTACCATGACAACCATTGAATGTCACTGTGATACTACAATTACCTTGACAACTGTTATTTTGATATTAACATTACCTGTACATCTCCCCACTGTTATCGTGATATCATCTAGGGCTACATAGCCATTTGTTGATCCAGTAGACATTAATTGAAATATAATCTGGTAGGAGCTTGCAACATTTGTTACAGGAAATTGAGCTGCTTGCCATTTTCCTGCAGAATCACCATAGGTCCTTAGCCAAAGAGGTACAGAATTTTGGCCCTGGATTTTAAATGTGATACAGATTAAATTGAGCTACATGACCCACAGAGGTTCTGAAAAGTCTAAAGTACCACTGTATACAACAAAAAAACTTAATTTCTTTCTTTTAAATATTAAGCATGAACAAAGTTTGTTTGAATACTGGGTTGAAAAACAGTTTTCAGAAGGCACTTCACTTAAATGATGATTAGTCTTGGGAACAAACAGGATATTTTCCTAATTCTGTATATAGTATATGTAATATGCAATAAAATTTTATATCAGACTTGCCTACATAAAATGATGAAGAAGGGTAGTTTCCTTTGTAAAAAAAAACGTAGTTTTGAGAGGCAGAGTATAATTTTTTATATTTTGTACAACAGCGCTATGTAATGTCATTTTCATTAAATTCCTTTTGATGACCGACCGGTGTAGATTTTTATGTATTTTATTTGTGTGTGTGTTAGTGCTGAGTTTTGTCATCCATTGGACATGTTTTTACTGACACAATATATTTAAGTGCTGCCTAAATGAAACCGATATCAGGTTTAGAATTTTCGCAAGTATGTTTTTTTTTCAAGTAGGAACTTCCCTTTAATTACATAAAACTTGTATATCAAATACTAATTTATTATGTTTTATTTCTGGATTAGCCCTACTCAAACCCCCCTGACAACAATAACAAATTACATCCATATTGACACTTTTGTTACATCCTGTATCAAACCATTTAAAAACTTTTCTTTTCTAGTTCCGGTTTCAACATGTTTATTGTCTCATTAATATACTTACAATAGCTGCAAAGGCAATTAAAGTTCCAGCTTGATTTCCATTAAATAAAAACCAGAATTTAACACACTGTCCATTAGCTCCAGTAGCTGGCAGATTTGGAGACAAATATTTGGCATAATTTCCATTATTCTGTCCTCTTACAGTACTGTACATAAAATGACCTATGTATAAAAAAAAACCATTCTAAAAACACTGAAATACAGTAAAACCTGAATACAATGAATAACTCTGTCTATACTGAACAACAGTAATGAATAACCCTGTCTATACTGAACAACAGTAACGAATAACCCTGTTTATACTGAACAACAGTAATGAATAACCCTGTGACCCTGTCTATACTGAACAACACTAATGAATAACCTTGTCTATACTGAACAACACTAATGAATAACTCTGTCTATACTGAACAACAGTAATGAATAACTCTGTCTATACTGAACAACAGTAATGAATAACCCTGTCTATACTGAACAACAGTAATGAATAACCCTGTCTATACTGAACAACAGTAATATAACCCTGTTTATACTGAACAACAGTAATGAATAACTCTGTCTATACTGAAGAACAATAATGAATAACCCTGTCTATTCTGAACAACAGTAATATAACCCTGTTCTATACTGAACAACAGTAATGAATAACCCTGTCTATACTGAACAACTGTAATGAATAACTCTGTCTATACTGAACAACAGTAATGAATAACCCTGTCTATACTGAACAACAGTAACGAATAACCCTGTTTATACTGAACAACAGTAATGAATAACCCTGTGACCTGTCTATACTGAACAACACTAATGGATAACCCTGTCTATACTGATCAACACTAATGAATAACTCTGTCTATACTGAACAACAGTAATGAATAATCCTGTCTATTCTGAACAACAGTAATATAACCCTGTTTATACTGAACAACAGTAATGAATAACTCTGTCTATACTGAAGAACAATAATGAATAACCCTGTCTATACTGAACAACAGTAATATAACCCTGTTTATACTGAACAACAGTAATGAATAACCCTGTCTAACTGAACAACTGTAATGAATAACTCTGTCTATACTGAACAACAGTAATGAATAACCCTGTCTATACTAAACAACAGTAATGAATAACCCTGTCTATACTGAACAACAGTAATATAACCCTGTTTATACTGAACAACAGTAATGAATAACCCTGTCTATACTGAACAACACTAATGAATAACCCTGTCTATACTGAACAACAGTAATGAATAACTCTGTCTATACTGAACAACAGTAATGAATAACCCTGTCTATACTGAACAACAGTAATGAATAACCCTGTTTATACTGAACAACAGTAATGAATAACCCTGTCTATACTGTACAACACTAACGAATAACCCTGTTTATACTGAATAACACTATCTCACTATCAGTAATGCAATTAGTTATCTATGATGAACAAAAATGTCTGTCTAACTCATGTTTGGTTTCAGAAACATGGTTTTTAGTGTGACAAATATCTTATTGGTTCTATTGTTATGTACATACAGTTAGAATTGGATTCATTTCCACAGAAATAATACATAATTTTTTGTCAAAATAGCCCCACAGTGTACAATTACGGAATTATAATGTAAGCATGATATTATAATTTTAATGGATTTCATTGTTCATTAACAAATTTTAAACTCCAACAAGATGTTATTCAATATACATTATAGTGTTGGGAAACGGCTAAAAAAAAAAAAGTAATCAATTAATTGGAATAATCGGATGCCTGTCATCAATTTGATTTTCGATTATACTGATTAAAATGTATTTCTGGAAAAGTTCAAGATGATCAATTTTGAAAAATTATAATCGATTGTCGTTGAACAAAATTCAAATAATCAATTGATTTTTAATCATAATCGATGATCGGAACACCACTAATACATTATACCGAAAATCTTCATGTCCACAAATGTAACCCTTTGGGTCATGGGAGCTATAAAATAAACTGTTGTAATAGAGATATAGATACCCTTTCTAACACCAAATGTGTGATCCCCACTTGGATGAGGTCGACTTCCACGATATGCTCCACTGAAGGATATCCAATCAAAGTTGTCTGTTTTTGAATTTCTCCACCCACACTGTCCACTTTCAAAGTTGCAGTCACCTGAAAAAGTTAAGATTGGTTGATTGATTGATTGATTGGTGTTTAATGCCAACTTTAGCAATATTTCAGCTATATTGTGGCATGAAAAAATTAAGTTGTTAATAGAAATACATTAACAGATTACACTTTTTCTGGATGTAAATTATCTGACTCTTGGATAACTTGATCTTAACAATATGTGAAATTATGTACATTCACATAAATAATTTTGATCATAATGATTGCTAAGGAGAGTTTGAAGATACCAAAGTTAGAATCTATAAATCGAAGGACACAATGACCAAAAGAAAAAGGACAAAGGAAGACAATGAACTACAAAACATTACACAGAAAACTAAAGATCGAGAAACACAAACCCTACTAAAAAACCAGGTGAACACAGGTGATCTAGAAGGGTAAGCAGTAAAGCAACCTGCTCCACTAGTGCCACCCGTCATGTTAATCAATTAAATCAAGTTTATATTTTTGGTCAGAGTTATATCAAAGATTATCTATCAGGAACTAGGAGCTAATCGCCCCCACAATCCCTTTCATAAATAATAAAACTGTCATAATGTATAATTTTTTTTTACATGTGTGAATATCAACTTCTTTTTTTAAAACAAAAAAATATAGCTACACTTGATCTGAAACAGGCACTAAGAAATGTATGAACATCATGATTAAAATAGAAAGTAACACTCATCTGTTGCAAAGGAAACAAGGTAAAGTAGAAAGTAACACTCATCTGTTGCCAAGGAACAAGGTAAAATAGAAAATAACACTCATCTGTTGCCAAGGAACAAGGTAAAATAGAAAATAACACTCATCTGTTGCCAAGGAAACAAGGTAAAAAAGAAAGTAACACTCATCTGTTGCCAAGGAAGCAAGGTAAAATAGAAAGTAACACTCATCTGTTGCCAAGGAAACAATGTAATATAAAAAGTAACACTCATCTGTTGGCCAAGGAAACAAGGTATTCCAGCTGTCATAATACTTTCCTAATTAATTATACAAGAAGGCATCATAACAGCTGAAACACAATGTATCATGTAATATAATTCTAAATGATACTGAGTTTGAAAAATGAGACTCCCATAAAGTGGAACATGTCATCCAAGAGGATTTGAAGGTTGACATCTTAACAAACAGACCAATAATCAAACATAGACACAGACAATTTCAGTAACTAGGATTGTAAAATCATTGAAAACTACCTTTATAAATTCCTCTCCAATACTTTACTTGAGATGGCCTACTGATAAAAAAAACCTAAATGAATCAGTCAGTAATATTTCTCACTTGCAATAGCACACATTAAAACTTAAATATCACACCTTCTTGTAACCACCCAAGACCTATATCTCTAACCCAGACATTATCCAAGGACCATAGCTCTAACTATGCCATTATCCAAGAACCATAACTTTGACAATCATTTGACAGTTGGATATTTACCTGGGATGGATAATTGGTTGTTAGTTGGAGATTTACTTAGGCTTGGAAGAATTTTTGTCTTACCTGGACCTGGACAATTGCTTGTCAATCAGATATTTACCTGGAATTGGATGACTGGTTGTTAGTTAGCAATTTACCTGGACAATTGGTTGTTAGTTGGATATTTACCTGGACTTGGACAACTGGTTGAAATTTACCTGGACATGAACAATTAGTTGGTAGTTGGATTTTTACCTAGACCTGGACAATTAGTTGTTAATAGGAGATTTACCTGGACTTGGACAATTGGTTGTTAGCTGCACATCATCAATTGCCATGTCTCCTGCTATTCCATTCCCTATAATACCTTCAAACACAACCTACAATGACACAAATAAGATGGTATGTTTACTATATCATAGTGGATCAACTAATTCAATATTTTCATTATGCTATATTTAGCTGTAATGTGACAATCGGGGTTAGTGGTAGAGAAAGCAATAGAAAAATAGGGTGTCAGTCAGAACTAGGAAACTAAGATACAAGTTAAACAAATCCTCATGGTGACCTGGAGATAGACATTCATATGTGAAAGCATAATGGTTAAAGTAGATTGCATTAACCATTACACCCTTCATATGATAATGGAATTTCATTTTTAATTTACATTAATGTTACAAGCTGACTTTACATCTATACTACAGAAAGCTATCAGCATAATCAAAACAAAGGGGAAAAAAAAGATAAAAATTGGGGAAAAAATTCTATATACCTTTAAAATATGTGAAATTTCGCAACTTGGGCCTTTGCTTAGACACTTTTTCGAAAAAAAAGTAGTAATTCTCTTTCATGGCTCATCACTAACCAATAAAAATGATAATAATGGAAACAAAACCATTAAATTTAGACGAAAAATAAAAAAAAGTTAAAAAAAATTAATTCCCCTTTTTTGGTCCTTTTTATATAAAAAATGGTTATATTTACATAACCCTTTGCATTTTTAAGTAAATGTTTGGTTTTTTTTTAAAATCACTAAAATAAAACCTCACCAAAATCTGATGAACAATAAACTCTACATGTACAAAAAACAGAAACACATATTTTTGCACTTTGGAGCTTCCTATTTGGAAACAGACGGGGCTACAATACCCCAAATCAATACAAACTTTTATTTTGTGCCCAGGATTATAGTTTTACTTTTTCAGAAGGATTGGACAATGGAAACCATTGTGTCTACAGACAGACCATGACAGGCCCATAGCATAATACAACCACAAAAAGTTTGTGGTCTTATAAAACTAATGACATTTTCTATTGTTGGAGAAACACGGTCCATATTGATAACATACATTTATTGCTCTTCCCATTGGTAGTTTAACAAACTGCTGGTACCAGACTGAGCCATGGTTACCAGACAGGGACCAGATTACTTTCCCAAGCTGTGGCGTTCCTGTAGCATTACTGTTAGCATATACATTCAATGTTCCCATGTTACGTCCATTCATGTTGTACCAGAATGACAAACACTGTCCATTAACTGGCAGGAAAGGTGGTGTCCATAATCTGAAGGAAAAGTAATAATCATTGGCTTAAAATAGTTTTAGATTACTGTCCATATGGAATACCATCAGCCACTTAGTTATATATAGCTAAATTCTGTCCATATGAAATACTATCACCCACTTAGTTAGACATAGCTAAATTCTGTCCATATGAAATACCATCAGCCACTTAAGTCAGACATAGCTAAATTCTGTCCATATGAAATACCATCAGCCACTTAGTCAGACATAGCTAAATTCTGTCCATATGGAATACCATCAGCCACTTAGTCAGACATAGCTAAATTCTGTCCATATGGAATACCATCAGCCACTTAGATAGACATAGCTAAATTCTGTCCATATGAAATACCATCAGCCACTTAGTTAGACATAGCTAAATTCTGTCCATATGAAATACCATCAGCCACTTAGTTAGACATAGCTAAATTCTGTCCATATGAAATACCATCAGCCACTTAGTCAGACATAGCTAAATTCTGTCCATATGAAATATCATCAGCCACTTAGTCAGACATAGCTAAATTCTTTCTTTATAGATGTAACTATGAACACCATTTGTATTTCATATGAAATTAAAATGTAAACTTCCATGGATGATTCTAATGAAAGGACAACATCAAATTTGCTAATAAGAACAAATACGTATCAGCAGAAACAAACACCACAGGGCTAGGTTTTTCATCTGATATTTTTGGGGGCTAAGAAGGGTGTAGATTATACACAAAAATATTTGTCCGTTTACAGTAATAATTTAAGAGGTTTAGAGAATTCTATAAACCCAACTCTTTTTTTTTAAATATTTTTCATAAGAAATACAAATGGTGTTCATAATTACATCTATTAAGAAAGAATTTAGCTATGTCTAACTAAGTGGCTGATGGTATTTCATATGGATAGTACTATATTAAGTTCAAACCCTATCATGTTTTATTTTTACAGAATTTACTTAATTTAAATATCAGACAAATATTCTATATGATATTAATCCTGTATATATATGTGTATAAATTGGGTGGCGACTATTGTTTTATCTATTGTTCATGCTATTAGTGGAATTTAACATTTATTTTTCACTCTGTAGAGACCTGTATAAATTGGCAGAAACTACATGTAATATATAATATAGTAACCACATTAGTAGTGTTAGCCTGCTCACCTCAATTGTAGTAGATCGTGGGTTAGAGCCCTGATCGGCTCAAACCAAATACTATATAATTGGGATATGTTGCTTCTCTGCTAGGCATGCAGCAGTAAGGAGAATGAGCAGACTGTTTGGCTCGGAATCAGGATAATGTGTCTGAGTGGGGCAACATGTCTATCCGCGGACAGTTGTTTCAGTGAACTAGCACTATAAAAATCCAACTAAGCGTGTTGGTCTAGTACAAAGTTGACCTCATCATCATCTCATTGAAAATTAATTTGTTCTCACCATGATATAGCTGAAAAATTGCTGAGTTGGCATTAAACAACAATCACTCACTCACATAATATAGTACATGATTCTTTCAAATTGATACACTATTTACAAATCAAACATTTATTCTTTATGTTTCAATCTTTAAACATTTGTTGATAAAAAAAAAACTCAATTATAACTGATATGTACAGTCAAACCTGCCCATCCAGTCACCTCAGTTAAGCAGTCACCTGTATTAAAAGGTCATCATGTTCTTGTCCTGTCAGAAAATTTCATATGAATTGAATCTCTTTTAATAGGCCACCTGTCTTATCAGGCCACTTTTTTCTTTGTTTCAAAGGTAATCTTCATATACAAGTTTGACTGTAGCTAACTGAAAATTGTGACAATAAAATCTAACCTTGCAGCATCTCTTTGCCTCCTGGGACGTGATGCCTCTGTATACATATAACCACCACGGTTTGTTCCAAGAGTATGATCAGCTGATGGTCCTGTACTACTTGATCTTGTACCCCCTTGATTTCTAGACCAATCAAACCTGTCTGTCTTATCTTGTACATAATTACAGATATGTATATCTTCAAAGTTGCAGTTGACAGGTGAGTTAACAGTTGTCTGGTTTACTGAAGGAGGCTGTGTTGCTATGATAGAAAAGTATATATATTTTTTTTTACTAAAAACATTACAGCATTGTATGGAAGTAAACAAACATATTATTTGCCTTGTTGTCGGGTTTCTTCAATTTTATTTTCACAAAATACTGGTAAGTTTATACTAATCCACATTGTGTATTTTAAACTTTAAAGGATATAATTTAATAAAAGTTTGGGTTTTTTTTGCAATAGGAACATATATTGTGACAGGGTCTTGTGCAAGGTGTACATAAGGCCAATACAGCTACCCAAAGACTTATAACTAGGCCAATACGGAAATCATCACGTAATGATATATTTATTAATTAACCATAAAATATTTTTTCGCTGATACATATTTAGATTTTACATCTAGAGAGAATCCTGAACACTAGTATTGGACAGATCAAAGTCGGCCAATACAAGAAAAATCCATATTGGCTGACTTTGTCCCATATTGGATGAGTTGTACTATCTGTATAACAAAGGCAGTTTTCGTCTTATTTATGTAAATATAGTAATAGTTAATCAATTATACTTTATCTGATATTTTGAATATAATAAAAATTGTTATGTTTATTCTGTCTTCTACCCTCATTCCGATGTTTTTCAACTGAAAATATATTTTCAATATTTTTTTGGAAAATATTCCTGATTTTTCAGTTAGCCCTCATGAAAGGACTCAGTAAACCTACTTTGTGAACAACTTCCCTTTGTCAGAGACACATCATCAACAGCAATGTCTCCTTTGTAACTAGTTCCTCTCACACCTTCAAACACAACCTACAAAATTAATAACTTTAATATTATTTCTTATTCAAATATGAAACAGTTGTAAATAACCAACAAAATTATGTAACGGAAGTGATGGTAAACAATTCCACCAATATCAGCAAAGTCATCAACTACCTCTCACCTTAAATCATTGAACACAAGAAAGAGTTAATTCCCCTGCTTTATTCATTATTCCTCATTTTGAAATTATTTGGATTGTGAAAATTGATATATGAACAATCTGGATTAATAATATTTTAATGTTCCCACAATTTTAGGCAAGACATTGATGTTTGTCCCAGTAATAATGGTTCTTTTTGTACTTCCTCTTCTATCGTCATACCTTTTCCCCCTCTTAAATGCTTTTGAGTGAGAGGAGTTATGGTGTTTAATGCCACTTTCAACAATACTTCAGTTATATCGTGGCAGTTAAATGCTTTTGATGATAAAAGAAATATTTTTTGTTTATTCTAAAATGTGATTTGAAATAAGATGTATTGACACTCTGTAATTAAGTTACTATCTAATGCAATAATAACAAAATTTAGTACTCTATTAAGCATTTAAGTAATGGAGAATACATTCCAGCTGTAGATTCTTAAAAATAATCAACAAGACCCATAAAAAATATATAATGAACATTTTTTATCGGCATGAATACTTTCGATTCTTGTTTATATTTAGATATTTCAAGGTCTTTCAAGTGTTCCAAATGTTCGCCTATGGTCTGTCTGAGTTGTAATTACTTGCGGTCCGTTCGTTATCTGGTTTTTTTTATACTGCGAGAATGTATTTTAAAAGTTTACATACTTGTCAGTTCTGAACATAAATTTTTTGAAATACTTGTATCGCACCTTGTATATATTGATCAATTACTTATTTAAAGAAGCTGTTGATGTTTTTTTTTAATGATTTTATTATCAAAAGTCATATATATTAATTATATAGTATAATAATGTGATCACCGTAACCGTGTGGTTAGACGGAAACTTTGAAACTCAAAACAGACTTTAAAAAAGCCCAGCAGGGTTTCGATACCAGCAAGTCACAAAATATTTACAACACGTTTTTAAGCCTAAAATGGTAAAAGGTTAAAGTTCATAAATACAAAAACAAAAGAATAACCTGTGGTTCTAAAAAATAATCCATCGTCCGAACAATAGTGTGACGTCAGAGAAAAATATTATTACAAAATAAAGCTTTTCTAATAAGGCCTCTAGATTGTTAATACATCAACAGACTGATATTAATTGATGTAAATACATATTTGCATGACAAGTGTTTAAGGAATTAGTGTGCAAAAATAATATCTCCCTTTTAAATTTGCTAGATCTCTCTCTCTCTCTCTAGTCATTTTCAGAATATCATATATATGTACTGTACATTTTAACATTTTAAAAGAGGGGAATTTGAACAATTTTAAAACATGAACACGACTGTGTTGTATAAAACATTTTCAAATTGTGGCTATCAAAAGTGAACTTATACTGCGATAAAAAAACCTATCAATCAATCAATCAATAATTACATTGGTAACAGATGAAGTGGTAGAATCTCCTGCAATCTGGAACTGTCCCATTCTCCACTGGTTTCCTTGTGTTCCCTTCCTCGACCAAATAGGTGTAGTCAAGTTTGTGGTACCAGAAGAAAGGTAAACATTCAATGTGTTCACATGGATGCCGTACATGTGATAATAAAATGTGATACACTGAGGGAAATTTCCACTGATTTTAGGACTAATCAAACGGGCCCTGTCTCCTGGTCTACGAGGTGCAGATGTCTCAATAAATATGTAGTACCCACTCCCTGAAAATAAAGGTATTTGCCATAAACCATTTCATAGTATTTTGTCTTAATTCACACATATCAACTCGACCTTTTCTAATCATTCTCCATAGGGCTCCAGTATCTTTCCTTGGTGTCACTGATCTGGGTTAAACAGTCTGCCTTCTTTCTTTATATATAGGAGTTAGGATTATTGCATTTAACTCCCACTTTCAACAATATTTCAGTTATATCGTGGCGGTCAGTTTTATTGGTGGAGGAAACCGGAGTACCCGGAGAAAACCACCAACATGCTACAATTCACTGACAAACTTTATCACATAATGTATCGAGTACACCTCGCCTGAGTGGGATTCGAACTCACAACATTAGTGGTGATAGGCACTGATTACATAGGTAGTTGTAAATCCAACTACCATACAATCACAGCCACGACAGCCTCTAGGTTCAAATACAATTTATGATAATTTTATATGTAAATAATGAATTGAATGCTGGATATATTTTTATATTAAGTATATTTGTGAGTATTTTTTTCTTAATTAAAGTAATAAATTCCTAGAATACTTACTGCCTGAAGTATGGTCTTTGGATGGACCTGTTCCTGATGATTGTGTAGATCCACGATATCTCAACCAATCAAAATTGTCTGTTTGATGATCCTGGGTCCAGCCACAAAAGTTAGTATCAAAATTACAGTTGAAATTAGCTGTTTGTAACACAAAGGAAAACATGATTAATCTATTTATAAAAGTATAGAACAGGATATATTCTGCATACAACAATATAATATTTAGGAGATAACTGTGTTGTATTTGAAGATTTCATGGTATCAATTGGAGATTTGATGGTCGCAAATTGAGTTTACTGGCGACGCAATAATGGAGCCAGTAAACGGATATTTGCGACCATTATAAATCGACAATTGATGCTGTGAAATTTTCAAATACAATACAGTTATCTCCATTCTAATGTAATCATGTGTATAGATGTATCTCCATTATATTGTAATCATGTGTATAATCACACTATTGACAAGATGACATAAGCGGTAATCAGCTGAAATTCTAAAAATATCTCATGATATTTCAACCGTGGAATTGATGCCGTGAAAATTACACCATTAAATCGACAATTGGTGCCGATGAAATTTTCAAATGCAATACAGTTATCTCCATTCTAATGTAATCATGTGTATTGCCACATTATTGACAAGATGACGTAAGCGGTAATCGGATAAAATTCTCATGATATTTCAACCGTGGAATTGATACCGTGAAAATTACAGCATTGTCCAATCACAAACCAGGAATATTAAACAACTACATTAGAATATACAATTACTGTCTTTTGATGAGGTAAATGTGTTGATTTATTGACTTGGAAAAAAAAATGATATACACTGAGCTCGAAGGCCGAAGTGAATATAATTTTTTATCAAAAGTCAATTAATCCACACATTTACAGAATCAAAAGACGGTAATTGTTTTATTCTACATTTTGAACAAAAAAACATATTCAATGCCTCAGATTTAATATTCACCAGGGGTAATTATCACAAGTTACTTTTTTTAGAACAGGGAATTCTATCAGAAATGTTCTATTTTAAATTACTAACAATTAGTAACGTGTGACATTTAGTATCATTTACCACCAGTGAATATTAAATCTGAAGCATTGAATACGTTTTTTTATTCCAAAGATGACTTTTCTTCATTGAAATGTATTATAATAGAATGTACTAATATAGAATAAAATACTTCTATCATGAAAATGTTTTAAATACTACCTGAATACATACAAGTAAAAAGAAAATACCTTTAACTGAAACAAAAAATCCTTTACTTCTAATTATTTTGTAAATAAAATTATCAAAAAATTACAATATATATTTATAAATGGAAGAGTCTGAGTATATCTGTTTTTTAAGAATAAAAGTATTTATTAAAAAAAAAGCAAAGAAATTGATACAGAATAAACCTGTCTTAAGAACCCCTCCAATGAAAGACCTCTCTTATACGGGGAACAACTTTAAAATGTCAGAACTCTTTCATTTACTATGTTTGTATAAACCTCATTTTGGATGCCTGTCCTTAAAAGACCTCTCCAATGTAAGACTACTCTCGAAAGGCTGTCTTTAGAGACCTTTCCAACGGAAGACCATCCTCATTTTAGAAACCAGTATTGAGAGACCTTTCCAATGAAAGACTGCTCTGATATTATAGTCGGGCGGTCAGACCTTCAAAATTTTGATCTTAATGTACCCTCCGAACACACATCTAAAACATATATATTCTGATAGCAGATATACTGGGCTTTAAAATTATGTGTGTCGTCACGAAATTTTAATGCCCGATTTTATGCAAATTGAGGTCAAAGATCACTATTGTCTGCGAGTCAAAAATATTGTGAATACGATTAATTTGCACATTACTTTTGTTCATTAAATACATTTATGATTGTAATTCATTAATCGCATAAATAAATTACGATGTACTAAATTTAACGTCTTTTTTGCATATTTCAATGTGATTTATGACGTCAAAATGACGTATTTTCAACATCAAATGTCGATTTGCTTTATTTGATTAACATATAAAAATACCCTCCCCGAAAAACCTTATCTCCAAAATATATTTTAAACTAAACGTTATAACATATTTAACAATTTTTTTTTTTGAAAGCTCGATCCCGAGTGGTCTATACAACGTCAGTATAGCCCATATTGAGCTATGTGTATTATGTAAACCTATCAACTCTACATATATTAGTTTACATCTCGAATGACAATGTTTTAGTGGTGCCGGAAATGGGGTTTCCATTTACAGAACATCAAATTATGATAATGTTAGATCAGTTACGTCATAAAGATACTGTTATTCTGATTTCCTATACCAAAAAACTTAATCTTGTCGTTACATGAAGTTTTATGGCAGTCCATAACTGTAAGCAAATTATGGCTGATAAATATTGTTCGGATTGCAGTGTTTACTGATATGATTGGTTGATAATTATAATGGATTAATCGATATGATTGGTCAATTGATTGAATAATTGATTTTATATCATAGACAATTACAATATCATCAATGAACACTGAAGTAATTTCAGAAACTGACTGTTATCATACCACTACAAACATTCTAACTGTCATCGTCCTCAACAGTTTCAGTACGTCGTGAATGAATATTGAAGCATTGTTCTTTAGCTTGGCATGGGTACAAATCTGTACAAGCTAGATTCTGCTCAAAACAAACACAGGCAGTAGAGCAAACAGACTTACCTTTGCATGTACATATCAGATCCTGAAGGAAGTCGGACGACATGTGTCCTACAAATAGGATAGGTTCAAGTCCTAACTTTCCTTCCTGTCATGTGTAGGATAACGGTGAACCTATGACTGGCTTAGCCTGTTCAGCGGTCATCTATACCTTTGTTTGCAATACTGACCTCAGAGCATGCTGCAAAAATGAGGATTCACAAGGAGGAAGACGAACCAAACTACAGTCTTTACGGGTTGACAATTTGAATCGCAATTTATTCAAGTCACTGTGACATTTTTTTTGACTTGCCCCTTTGGTCATACAGATTTGACACAAGTTTCCTGCTGGCATCTACAGCTGTTTCAACATCTGAATCACCAAGTTTACAAAGATCTTTGAATTCATCGGGCGATTCTTTAAGTAACTTGTAAACCAACTTTTTCCCAATCCCAAACATTGCCGAGGTCGTATCACAACCAGTAAGAGCATGGGCTGCTGGTAATATTCTGCACTGTACAGCGGACAATGATTTGCATAAGTCATGTACAGGAATATATCGACGACCATCTTTGAGAGTGGTTATTGTGCCGGTTTGAAACCAAAGTTCACTAATGTTTGACATGCGAGAAAAATAATGGACCAGTAAAACCAGAACATCGGTGTCAAGTGATTTAATCACTATTCTACCCATTACGTTTTTATCCTTGAATTGATTGTTCATATTCAAAGCATGCAAAATGATGCGGGTATCAGCCTCTTCTTGTGAACTGTTTAATCCCACACAGTCAAATGCAGTTTCTACTTTCTTGACATCTGGGTTTGAAAACACTCCTGCAAGAACCAACGATTGACCATCTTCAAGAACAGCATTTGAAGTATAAAAACCAAGAATGTGATCACCTATAAATCGAATAAGTGCCTGTTTGTTAGTGCCAGATGAAAGGAACTTCTTCAAATCTGGTATAGCCCTTCCTTCGATAACCTCGAAAACTCTCGGATTGCACGATTTCGACCGGCACTCTTAATTGAATTTTTAATGTCATACCAGTCAAACACGTCAATAACCGTATGAGCGGCAGTGAAACAGTTCAATTGATGCTTTAAGAAAGCAGAGGCTAAGTCCCCAAACGTTTTGTATGATTAAACATTAAGGGCTTGGAACAATGCCATGCCATCTCGGATTAGACATGTTAAAGATGGATTAAATGGAGGCAACATACCAATAGCAGATACCTTGTTTTCTAGCTGGTGAGCAAGATCTGCTTTGCACGTTTTCCTCATCATTCCGTCGTCATGAAACAATGACGAGGTATAGGGCCTATTGGATAAGACAAAACTTTTTCAACTGTTACCTCATCGCATGAACTAGTTAATACTAGGGCCCTATGGGATTTTATGATGTCACCACTTCTACACTTCAGATTTGTTGATTTTGTCAAATCCTCGAAGGTTTTCAATTTTCACCGTGGATGAATGTCAACTTCAAAAGGATCGGTCATTTTGTCCTGAATATGATGAATTAATGTCCATGACATGTGATTCATCCCTTTTCATAGATGTTGGTTGAGTTTCCTCGTGTACTCGTTCACTAGATGTGTCATGACCGAACCTTTTCCTCATTTCAGAATTAAAATGACCAAGCATATGTCTGGTAAGGGACCACCTAACAAGGGCAGACTTTTGTCGTGTGATGCCAGCAATACCACCGCACCCTTTGGAATCTTTGATGACAGTTTTCTCCGTGGCCATGTCGCTCCATACGCCATTGAATGTTCCAGCAGTCTGTCGGATGGCAAACTCACTGTGCAAAAATGCCGAATTAATTTCAACGGGAAAATGGATCATGTCTAGGATGTAGATAGGCATCCATCTCGAATAGTTGACCTCATTCGTCACATGAAAATATGGAAGCATCTGTGAAACTGTATGTAAGTGAAGCGACCATAACCCGTTACCTTCTTCCCCGACATTTTGAATCATTAATTCCACAGCTCGCAAAAATATACCCCAGTATTTGAAGGTAGGTGATGTGTTACAGGTCCAGGCTCTGAAGTCATCCATTAATGGAAATATCTGATGTTTCAGCATACCCTCTATTTCTGGGATTTAACTGTTCATGTCAGTTGTTGCATAAAGTTGTCTTGACAGTTTTTCAAAGAGATCCAGAAGTCCATTGGGATTTTGTCAAAATGACCATTACTTTGACACCATCGGAAAAAAAAACATAGCCCCAACGACATCAATGCCTCATATACTATAGTCAAACCCCTGACTGCTCTATTGAACTGCTTACCTGTTAGCATTTGGTCTACAGTACATCCAGCATACGCCCCAGAATCAACCAACATGTCATGCAAACCGCCGTCTGACCACAACTTACCTATTGCTGATATAAAACATGAAAGGGCATGAAATCCACCTAATCTGATAATATGGTTTTCAAAGGTGTTAGGCATTGCCCACTTCACTTGTTGAGCAACAGCATACAGTTGTTGATCAAATGTCTGAATGGCATTTTCTTGACCGACTGAAGCAGACATTTCAAGGCATTTTTTCATTGTCATATAAACGGTTGTCATGTCACTAGGTTTGACATCAACGATTGGGGCATAAGCTACAATAGCATAGCTTGGTCTAAAATCTGATATTGTACTATTAAAACCTGACCAAAATGGTATCACCTGAGCATACTGGGGATCTAAGTGGAATGTCTATGATGTCGCGAGACAATAACCTCAAAACTACCCATGTAATATCACACACATTAGAATCACTGACACAACATGACTTGATTTGTTCATACGGGTCATCAACATGAGGGGGTTTAGATCTAATGGTGGGCTTTTTAAACGGCAAACAGTTCATAATGGATGTCGTGGTTTCATTTACGGGCAACGATTTCAATGGAGAACGTGCAACCTGAATCCGATTGTTATTGGAAGGAGCATCAGATTGACGTTGTAACTGAAAAACTGCCCTAGCCATTTGGAACATGAACCCCATTCCCGAAACGATCAATTTCAAAGTTTGCCAAGCTAGTAATATACCTTCTTACTTCATCGTAAGAAGCACAAAAGCCATGAGAGTATAAGGTATCCAAAAGCAGTTTGGAACCATATTCATTGTACAATTGAATGGCTAACCCTATATGAAAGGGGGTGAAACTATTCTTGCTCAGGAAAACAATGGTCTCAGCAATAGCTAAGTACTTTCTCATTTTCTCTAAACAAGGCGTGATTTCAATTTCAGCCTCGCTGTGACTTTTATTGTCTATCAACCAATATAAGAACTTGGTTAAAGAGGATGGCATAAGTTGCATCGAATAGGAAAGTGAAACCTCACCTGATGTTGGGTAGTACGTATTCGAAAGATCCATAACACCTATATCCTTCCTAAGGATACAAACAGCAGCATGAAGAGTTTGGTCGTCACTTAACATAGGCGGTGACTGATCTATTTGAGTTTGGTCGTCACTTAACATAGGCAGTGACTGATAGAGTTTGGTCGTCACTTAACATAGGCAGTGACTGATAGAGTTTGGTCATCACTTAACATAGGCAGTGACTGATCTATTTGAGTTTGGTCGTCACTTAACATAGGCGGTGACTGATCTATTTGAGTTTGGTCGTCACTTAACATAGGCAGTGACTGATCTATTTGAGTTTGGTCGTCACTTAACATAGGCAGTGACTGATCTATTTGAGTTTGTAAGAAGAGTTTGGTCGTCACTTAACATAGGCAGTGACTGATAGAGTTTGGTCGTCACTTAACATAGGCAGTGACTGATAGAGTTTGGTCGTCACTTAACATAGGCAGTGACTGATAGAGTTTGGTCGTCACTTAACATTGGCAGTGACTGATAGAGTTTGGTCATCACTTAACATAGGCAGTGACTGATAGAGTTTGGTCATCACTTAACATAGGCAGTGACTGATAGAGTTTGGTCGTCACTTAACATAGGCAGTGACTGATAGAGTTTGGTCATCACTTAACATAGGCAGTGACTGATAGAGTTTGGTCGTCACTTAACATAGGCAGTGACTGATAGAGTTTGGTCGTCACTTAACATAGGCAGTGACTGATAGAGTTTGGTCGTCACTTAACATAGGCAGTGACTGATAGAGTTTGGTCGTCACTTAACATAGGCAGTGACTGATAGAGTTTGGTCGTCACTTAACATAGGCAGTGACTGATAGAGTTTGGTCGTCACTTAACATAGGCAGTGACTGATAGAGTTTGGTCGTCACTTAACATAGGCAGTGACTGATAGAGTTTGGTCGTCACTTAACATAGGCAATGACTGATAGAGTTTGGTCGTCACTTAACATAGGCAGTGACTGATAGAGTTTGGTCGTCACTTAACATAGGCAGTGACTGATAGAGTTTGGTCATCACTTAACATAGGCAGTGACTGATAGAGTTTGGTCATCACTTAACATAGGCAGTGACTGATAGAGTTTGGTCATCACTTAACATTGGCAGTGACTGATAGAGTTTGGTCGTCACTTAACATAGGCAGTGACTGATAGAGTTTGGTCATCACTTAACATAGGCAGTGACTGATAGAGTTTGGTCATCACTTAACATTGGCAGTGACTGATAGAGTTTGGTCGTCACTTAACATAGGCAGTGACTGATAGAGTTTGGTCGTCACTTAACATAGGCAGTGACTGATAGAGTTTGGTCGTCACTTAACATAGGCAGTGACTGATAGAGTTTGGTCGTCACTTAACATAGGCAGTGACTGATAGAGTTTGGTCGTCACTTAACATAGGCAGTGACTGATAGAGTTTGGTCGTCACTTAACATAGGCAGTGACTGATAGAGTTTGGTCGTCACTTAACATTGGCAGTGACTGATAAGAGTTTGGTCGTCACTTAACATTGGCAGTGACTGATAGAGTTTGGTCGTCACTTAACATTGGCAGTGACTGATAGAGTTTGGTCGTCACTTAACATTGGCAATGACTGATCTATTAGAGTTTGTAATTGAGCAAATTTTAAGTCACACTTGAGTTGATTTGCAGCATTAATGACATCACCAATTGAAACTGAACTAGAAAATACAATATTGGATTGCCCTTGACCTTGTTGGGTTTGAATTACAATCGACTCGTCATAATACTTTTCAAGTCTTGACTGGAGACGGGATGTGGAATAATTCAGCGAATCTGGTGGCAAAAAATGAACAGAATTTTTCTAGTAAGAATGACATTAAAAAAGCTTTCTTATTGAACATTAAATCTTCGTGAATGACAGATATCAAATTATTGAATGCCAATTCATGCTTTGAAGATTCTGTGTCAGAGACTTTCTCAACTTTTGTGTTTTTTAACAAATATTTAGTTATGCATATTGAATGATACTGTGCATTTTCTTGAAATTGCTTGTGTAATACAGGATGCTGGAGATCCAAATCGGACGTTCTCTGGGCTGCGTCCAATACACTCTGTGCTCTCTCCGCTGTTTCAACTTTGTGCAGTTTACGATCATTTTTGTGAGTTTTAAATTTACAAAAAATGCATGAACTCCAGTCTGATCTTCTAAAAACACTTGGTTCAGACGGTACAGTTTTAATTATAGAGCTAGTCAAAGAGGAACTTCCTCGATCACTATCATCTAAAACTTCACTTTGTAGAAAAGGTTTGAAGTTTTGTTTGCTTGTGTAAGCTCTGTAGCATGGTTTATGATATTTGACAACAGTAGAGTCCAGTTTTATATCAGACAAAGAAGTTAATTCTTTTAACACTTTTGAATAAACATCATCTTTCCGGGTCTCCATTGCCCTTAAAAACGAATGTTTGCCCTGACTCTGCATGTTTATTAAATCTTTATTTGTACCTGGTTCTTATTAAATAACACAATTTTGACAATTTAAAGACTGCCTAGCTTTCTTTTTGATCGACGGACCAAATTTAACAGGACTACACAACTCTGACATTTTTTCGGAATATAATCACACACTATCACCAGTACGGTTTTCTTATTATAATATCGATTAATTTAATAACCAAAGTATAACAACTTATTGTTGAGAAATACTGAAATAATGACTTGATATCAGCTCTTAGACATCTCAACAACACCAAAACACAAAAACAAATTTACTTAAACTATAATTAAACAATTTTTAAAGCATATGCAATTAACAAGTTCGGGTCACTCATGAGGACGAGAATACTAAATACGGTACGCGAACGGTTAATGTATTTTTCCGGAAATTTACAACTTTTTCGCCTAGACATTCTAAATGATCTTTCATTAACTGTGTCTGTTTGATCGAACACCTTCACATCTAAATGGGTAAAATTGATGAATTGTGTTTAAAAGTATTCAGAAAATAATAAAATAAAAATTCATCTCATACAGTATTGTTATATTGGTTAGTTACATGTCACAATTTATATGAAAAACACCTCCTTGTGATAGAATGTTATTACTGGATACATGATTAAAATAGATAAAAATGAATATTTTTGTATTTTAAAGACAATCTATAGTCTTCAAACATTCATAAAAATGTGTTTTTACCTGATGATAAAGTCAACATTGCAATTTAACGATCTTGTAAGTAAGACATTATTTTTCGTGAAGATACCCCTACGCTAAACAAATGTATATCTTAAAAAATTGGGCGGTACGAATTGGTGACGACCCGATTAAAATAAAAGTAGAAACATTGAAAATAACATACAGAAAGTTTCAGGTGTGTGTTCGGTGGGTACATTAAACTCATTAAATAAGTTACTTTTTCGGACTTGACCGTTACACTATTAGAAACCACTTTAAAAATGTCACAACTCTTCATAAAATATGTAAAATAACCTCTTTTTAGAGACCATTTGGGTGGTCTCTCTAGACAGTTGTACATATACTGATATTTTTTATATTTATTATACCTTGTAACATATAAAACACTTACGTGGAGTTACTCCAAAGGATACAGATGAAATGGTTGATGGTGCTGCAGTAGTAGGAACAGCTTGACTAGGCTTAATTTGACACTTTGATTGGGTGAAGGTCAAATCATCAATAGCAATATCTCCTTGGTAACCGTTTCCACGGATACCATCTATTAATATCTGGAAGTATTTAAAGTTAGATAAAGAATATGACAGAAATTTGGCAGTGTTGTTTACAAACATCATTGAAATTAAAAATTCTTCCTTGGAACTTTAATGTTATTTAAGAAATAATTCATGGAATCCATACTGTGTTGTGAGTTTTAACATGGGTTTGCGGATATTAGCATTTTATACTGAGGGGTTGTAGTGTTTAACACCACTCTCACAATAATTTGGAAGTTCATAAAGAATAAGAAAAAAAGAGAAGAAATCTTTGTTAACTTCCATCATGCCCATAACCAAGTTAAAAAACACAAAATACTAGTAGCTGTCGTAAAGAGTCCAGAATGACAAGAAGATACTATATTTATGTCGTGAAAAAAACCCACAAGCCATATAGACATTATTTTACTATATCCTTACAAAAATTACTGTATATGTGTAAATTTAAGAACAACCTGAAAAGTCGTCACATGCTATGGCTTAATTTTGTAATTCTAACTTGCTTTTTGACCCTCAGAATTTGATAATATTACATGCTTCATAAAGAAGAAATTACACTAATTCATAACAAAAAGAGAGTAAATGCATTGAGAGATAAACAAATACAACATTCATGCTGGAGTGTAGAATTAGCATGTGTTCCAAATCTACTCTCAAAGGTATTTGTTTTAGTAAGAATACAGAAGAGGTCATAGGTCAGTATTCATATTTCTAGGGGTTAAGCTTGAGAAGTCACCTTTAAATTGTTCAAGACTGAGGCTTACCTGCCACTGGGAAGAGGAGGAGGTAAATGAAACTTGGCCTTGATACCATGTGTTGCCTTTGTTACCAGTTAATTCCCAAACACTTGAAGCATTAGATCCAGTTACTTGCAAGAGAACTTGGAGAGTGCCTATCGTGGTGCCATACATGTGATACCAGAATGAGAAACACATGCCAGATGTTGGTGGGAACGTTGCACTCAGTAGAGCTGCTATGTCTCCTGGTCGTCGAGGATTGGAACTTTCTATGTACAGATATTTGCCTATCGAAAATAACATGTGAAACTGTTATTAGTACATTTTAAAGGAATCTGATGAGCGTAAAAACATAAACAAAATCAAAGTTTCAGTTCATAAATCTTTTTAGCAAAACAATCATATTTATATTTAACATACAATTTTAGATATGCACAAGTTTAATTTATCTGAAACTTACAAATAACAAATATTTAACCCTGCCACTTTCTTGTGCCTTTTTCAAACCAGGACTTAAATTTCTGTCATCTCTGGTCATTACCTTTATGGTGCTTTGGAATTTGCTCAGAGTGGTTCTTCTTATGGTTTGATCAATTTTCAATAATTTCTAATTGACTTCTTGCCATCAATTCATATAGGAGTCACTTGCTGCAATCTTATTGGATTTACATCTACCTATACAATCAAATCAAACCACCAAGAAAGTTGTGATTTTGATTTCTGGTTGTAGCAAGCAAGGTTTACTTGATACAACTTTATGCGATAAATTTTGTCAGTTACTTGCATCAAGTCTGGATATCTATGAGCACTCTGGTTTTATAAAACTCACTGAAATATATCATTGAAAGTAGTGGTAAATACGAAAAAAAAAGCATAGCTATAACCATCAATTATAATATAATATTGGTTTTACCTGTACTATTATTTGTAGTATGATCTGTTGATGGTCCTGTCCCTGAAGAAGTTGTTCTTCCACTGCCTCTCACCCAATCAAAATTATCCCCACTGCCATGTACATTACTCCAAGAACACAGGTCCAGTTCAAAATTACAATTACCTTTGATAGAAAATTAAATTATATTCATATACAATATGTGGCAAAACATTTCATACACGTTTGTTTTATTACACTGTTTCACATACATTCGTTGTATTATGTGATCACTGAAATATTTTCTATTATGTAGTTCTCGATATGAAACTTTGAATTTACTAGTCCGAATCAAATTCTTGAATTTATTTTTATATTCTAAATAAAAACTGAAAAATTTCCTGGTCCGAACAAAGTTTTATTGGTCTTGGTCCAGACGATCGGTGCTCATCGTGAGGACTGATAATGAGGTACATTATTCAAGAAAAAGATGACAACAACAGTTTAATACTAGTGGCAATTATCTAATCTACTACAATGAAAAACATATATAAACTTCACCTTAATCCAAATAGAAAACCTTTATAATCTATCAAATGAAGTTTAAATTTAAATTTAAATTTATGGCGTCTTATCAATAAAAATGTAGATATCAAATTTAGTGTGCATCACTCGTTTCTGGAATAACCTTCATCAGGTACGCTCAATATCGAAATATTGGAAAGCCAAATAATTTAAAAGTGTTTGGGAGCAATAAAACCAAAACGACCTAAGCAGGATAGCCAAAATCAGCTAAGATCACCTATGTCTGAGGGAGGAGAATCTTAGTTATCAAAACACCTTTCAACAAAAGATTCTGGCTCAAAGCTGTTTAGTTATGAATGGCTTCATTACACTCACTGATATACTGGAAAACTAACCCTTGTTGGTTGATGCACATGATCCTTGTTTAACGCTAACATCATCAATGGCAATATCGCCACGGTAACCATTAGCTACTATGCCTTCAAATATGAGTTGAAAGCCAGGCGAATTCTTCTGAATTCCATATTGTGCACGAATCCATCTGTTACCCTGGTTTCCTAAAAGAATAAAATTTCTGAAATGATATCACATAAAATTCCACTACGTTAAATTATGTTTGTAAACTGATCTATACAGGGCATTGACTTTATTCCAATTTCAGTAACTCAATATGCAAGTCAGTGATTTACTAGTCTGCATTTAAGAGACTTATCACATAATGAATTATTCAAGTCAGAGACATATCCCTACTAGTATGTAAGAGAAATAATTATCCTAAAACAACGGAATGCACATGTGAATGGAACAAATGGAGAACGGAATTGAATTGATACATCCTACATGCTAAAGAAGTTTCAAACCTTCATTTAATCGCTCAGACACGAAATGAGTGACTAGAAACATTTTGATTATAATCACGTTATAACTGTATTCAAAGCGATCAAATAACCATTTGAAAACAGTGACTTATGGGAGTTGGCAACTTTACCCAATTAAGCACATAATGTAGATGAGAAGACTTATCCAAGAACAGGCATGCCTAGGAGTAAAAGATTTCAATGTATCTTACCTTGTTTTGTCCAAACTGCATTGCCTTTGTTACCAGCTGACTTTACATACAGATTTAGTGTTCCAGTTTGTGTACCATACATATTATACCAGAATTCTACACAAAGGTCTGTAGTAGGGGATGCAGACTGAGGTGATAACAGTAGAGCATTATTTCCTGGCTGTCTGCCAGATACCTCTATATACATGTAATGACCTACAAATTAACAATACAGTTTAAATCTAGTTCACATTTAAGTCCTGCCTGATACCTCTATATACATGTAATGACCTACAAATTAACAATACAGTTTAAATCTAGTTCACATTTAAGTCCTGCCTGATACCTCTATATACATGTAATGACCTACAAGTTAACAATACAGTTTAAATCTAGTTCACATTTAGGTCATGAAAACTCCATGTTAACAATATTGTAAAGCTTGAATGCTGTATATATAGTGGATTTGGTCGAGGGGGCTAAACAATTGGTCATTAATCCAAGAGAATTAGTGCTGCAGTGTACCAACAGTGTAGGTTCAAATCCCACTGAGAGAAAAACAAAAATTTGTCAGATAAAAATCTCTTAACACTGTTTGGTTGAATGTTCAAACGTTATATATATATAGGTTCATCAATCATTACTTCAACCTGTGTCATTATTTTTTCATGAAACTAAGTAATTAAATAAGATTGATCATATTTATTTGTCCATCTACTGTTCAGTTTTGTTGTTTTCCACTATTTTATTGTACCTGGTGTATTTCAAGAGATTACCCGCCTCGTTAGCTTAAATATATTTCATTGTTCATAACCACAAATGGATAAGACACAAGTTTTTCAACTTAGAACGTTGTGTTGGAATAATATCTGGCACATTTTTAACGATCAAGGGTGCCTTTTTTCTAATGTAATGACTTCAGAATAAAGAATATCTACCAGTTAGAAGTTAAAACTACTGGACCTTATCTGTTTGTTGCTTCAGTTATATATCATATGTTTATCAACCTCATAGTGACCTTGAGTAGAAGAGCAGCAATACAAGTGTTGATCCTAAACATTTGATTTTAGCCTGATCAAAATTGTTTTGCTCAAATAAATTAACAATCAAAGGCTCTCAAGAGTCTGCAATCACTCACCTTGTTTTTAAAAAGTTGTCATTTTCAAGATGAAACGAAATTATATAAAATTTGCAATATACACATGATGTATTGGGATGAATCAGTCAATGACGAATACCACAGATCAGTCATCCATCAGCAAAGTCATTCACGTTAAATACCACCAATCAGTCATCCGTCAGCAAAGTCATTCACGTTAAATACCACCGATCAGTCATCCGTCAGCAAAGTCATTCACATTAAATACCACAGATCAGTCATCCGTCAGCAAAGCCATTCACATTAAATACCACAGATCAGTCATCCGTCAGCAAAGTCATTCACATTAAATAGCACAGATCAGTCATCCATCAGCAAAGTCATTCACATTAAATACCACCGATCAGTCATCCGTCAGCAAAGTCATTCACGTTAAATACCACCGATTAGTCATCCGTCAGCAAAGTCATTCACGTTAAATACCACCGATCAGTCATCCGTCAGCAAAGCCATTCACATTAAATACCACCGATCAGTCATGCATCAGCAAAGTCATTCACGTTAAATACCACCGATCAGTCATCCGTCAGCAAAGTCATTCACATTAAATACCAACGATCAGTCATCCGTCAGCAAAGTCATTCACATTAAATACCACCGATCAGTCATCCGTCAGCAAAGTCATTCATGTTAAATACCACCGATCAGTCATTCGTCAGCAAAATTCATTCACATTAAATACCACCGATCAGTCATCTGTCAGCAAAGTCATTCACATTAAATACCACTGATCAGTCATGCGTCAGCAAAGTCAATCACATTAAATACCACTGATCAGTCATCCGTCAGCAAAGTCATTCACGTTAAATACCACCGATCAGTCATCCGTCAGAAAAGTCATTGACATTAAATACCATCGATCAGTCATCCGTCAGTAAAGTCATTCACGTTTCCTATCCATCAACAACTTTTCCTGTTCGTCAATTTTCGACTGATTATTGACGGATTGGTGAATGATCGGTGACTGTGGAATGATCGCTCTTTCAGTTGCGGTTACTGTTCCAGGGACAGTAGCCCAACATTGGTTAAAATTGGCCCAGTGTTTTCAGAGAAAAAGTGTATTAAGACAGATGCCAAGTGGTGGCAAAAACTCATAGGACTAGCCAAAGGCTAAAAATAGAAAGGCAATCCATAGAGCAAGAACTTCAATTGGTAATTTGTATCAATTCCAGTGATAACACCACAAATTTTAACTTTTGCTATATAAATCCATACCATTTCGTGTCCCATATGTATGATCATTTGAAGGTCCTGTTCCACGTGACCCTGTTGACCCTGAGGCTCTCCTCCAATTAAATTTATCAGTGGCTGTGTCCTGTGAGTATGCACAGATGTTTGTACTTTCAAAATTACATGTGGCTGGTTGACTACTGGCAGCTGTAAAGTGATAAAAGTCTCAAAAAAATTCTTCAAACAAGCAAAACATTTTCTTAGTAGTCTATGTTCTCATAGATTATAGTGAGTGAATGATTGTTGTTTAACGCCAACTCAGCAATTTTTCAGCTAAATCATAGTGAGAAAATATTAATTTTCAATGAGATGATTATGAGGTCCACTTTGTACTAGACCAACACGCTAAGTTGGATTTTTTTTATAGTGCTATCTCACTAAAACGACAGTCCACGGATAGACATGTTGCCCCACTCAGACACTTTATCCTGATTCTGAACCAACCAGTCTTTGCTCTTTCTCCTTAATGCTGTGTGGTTAGCGGAGAAGCAACAAATAAACAAATACCAATATTATAGTCTTTGGTTTGACCCGATCGGGGCTCAAACCCACGATCTACTGCACTCGAGGAGAGCATGCTAACCATTACACCACTGAGGCGATTCTCATAGATTATAGAGCAATTTTGAATATATTTTTTGAGTGTCCATTGATGTATAAAATTTAGAGTTGTAGAGCCTATAATACAGATCTTATTAAAATTTATGTTCTGTTATAATCCAAGTCTTTTCTTAAGTTTTTAATCTGAAAAGTATTTTTTCTTTGGCTTTTTTAATTGTTTTTCAAAAGATTATAATGCTCAAGAGAGTTGTAGATTAGAAATAGGTTTATTTTGACTATAACTTAAGGCAATTCTGTGAAATTTAATTTCCAATTCAAAATTTGGATACATACACTGACATGGTCCCTTAGATAGCTTTACATCATCAATTGCAATATCACCACGGTAACTGATTCCTGTAACTCCCTCAAAAACAATCTACAATAGTATAAACATACAAAATATATAAGTTACACAATCATTAGATCATAACATTAAACAATCTTTTTTCATTGGATATTTGACAAAAATGTTGCATGCTCAAATCATATAAAAAAATATATAGGCTCTGGAAAGTCTGTAGTCACTCACCCGAGTTGCTAGGCGAAATGTTGTCTTTTGAAAGGAAATAGCAAGAACAAATTTTACCTGTATTTTATCCATCTAAAGCTAATTTTAAAAATTCTAAATTAAGGTAATAACCAACTGGACTTTAGATAACATTTTTAACAAAAAAATAAAAAGGAATGCACTTGTGGGGACTCAACTTTTTGGATCTCTGCTCCATGATCAATGTGAGGACCAACTATGGTGAGTCAAGGTTGTATGGTAGGGAGAAAAACATTACCGCGACATTGCAAGATTTCGCAACTCATTACCGCGACATTTTTTCCTCTTTATAGGTCTACATTACCGTGACATTTTTTTCTTTTAAAATACGGGTTTCTAGAACTCATTACCGCTACATTTATAAACTGCCTTCAAGATATATACATGTATAATGAATACATGTTCAATGATTAAATAATTTAACACACATGGTACATACATGATTTTTATTCACATACAAATTCGCTCACCATTTCAATCACCTGGTAGATTTGTTCATTTAGTAACATGGCTAGCATCGAGAAGTTTGTAACTAATCATTGATGGATATAAATTCCGAAAGGATAAAATGTTCAAAATTTCCAAACTGTGGAGATGTGTTGAAAAGACGTGCCCCTGTCGCTGCAAGACAGATCTGGAAGACTTGATGATTCTGGACGGCAGACTTGATCATAATCATACAGAGCCTGAACCAAGGACAATGGAGAGACAAAACATCAGACAGACTTGTTAAAGAAAAGCTGAGGACGAACCTTCAGAAAGACCATCTAAATTGATCATAAAGGAGATAGAGAAAGTCGGTGTAGCAGAACTTGTGACACAGGATATCAAGTCAGTCCGTCAGGCAATGTACAGACAGAGAAGAAAAACACAGCCAAAGTTGCCAACCTCAAGAATGGAGACAATTGAAACATTGAAGGACTATGAAGTAAAGTCAAGTAATGGAGAAAAACATGGTGTTTGTAAGTAGTTCAGATACAGAGATTGTTATGCTTACAACGAAATCTAATTTGCAGTTTTTGTGTCAAAATGATGTTCAGATTTTTGGTGATGGAACATTCCAATACTGTGCAATTTTTTTTGATCAGTTATATACACTTCATGCCTTCCAAAACGGACAGTATGTACCATGTGTGTTTTTCCTCCTTCCACGCAAGAACAAAGAATGTTATATTGAAATGTTTCAGTATCTCTTGGATGTTTGTACTCAGGAAAATGTAGAACTCAATATTATGCACTTGAATCTAGATTTTGAATATGCAGCTCATGAAGCAGCAAGACACTTTTGGCATGTCAATTCCATTTGGCTCAAGCCTGGTACAGAAAAATACAAAGTCTTGGATTAACAAGTGAATACAAAGATCAGGAATCTCCAGTAGGACAGTGGTTGAAAACATTTTTCGGTTTGAGCTTCTTAGACCCAGGAGAAGTTGAGGAGTGTTTTGTGATTGACATATTTTCTGAAGCTCCAGAATCTGAAAAAGCTACCAAGTTTGCAGATTACGTTGTTAACAATTACATAGACAAGTCATCGACATTTCCTCAGATCACATGGGCAGATTCTGATGTTGAATGCAAAAGAACCACAAACGGATGTGAAAGCTTCCACAAGGAATTCAGCACCATGTTTTACTGTTCACACACCAATATTTTAAACTTTTTAGCAAAAATCCAGTCTGTACAGACTAAGAGTTATTTAAAGATTCGTGCTGCAGGAAGAACATTCCGCTAGGAAGAAAGGAAAGTGACAATGTTAGACAGAAGTTAGAACTGAAAACAAATTACCAGGACGGACAACTTACAAGATTACAATACGTCAAAAGAATGGCTTTCAAGGTACTTCCGGTTTCATAAAAACTTACTGTTTTATATGTAAATAGTTCTGGATTTTAACGTATTTTTAACATTATAATAATAAAGTGCTTAACTATATCCTGCTCAAAATCCTACTTCCACCTCCCCGTGGTGAGCAGGGGTAATAGGTCTTATCCATGTACATACAATTTAATATACAGGTACATGTATCAGGCACTGGCTAACGGAAGAGGTATTGGCGCGGTAATGTAGACCTAAAAATGTCGCTGTAACGTAGACAAATTTGTCGCGGTAATGTGTTTTTTGAAAATGTCGCAGTAATGGAATGCACCCGTATGGTAATAGAGAATCTGACATAATCTAAAAAATTTAACATTGTTAACGCATAATTATTTCGGTTGATTTTATCTCAAAAATCATAAAAGACAGAGTAAATCTCTAGACATGCTTCCAGAATCACAGAAGCACAATCAATCCGATGAAGAAAAAAACAGATTAAAATTGAATGAAAAAATACCTTCACAATATGCAAAATATATATAACAAATTGATATTCAATAGACATTTTTTCTATCATCTTAAATCTATTATACATTGTTATCAACCATTAAAAGATTTGTACATACATTGAATGGAGCTGTTGGTTGGATATTTATCTGCCCTTGTTTCCATAGTTGTCCTTGTGATCCTTGTTTGAAAAATATTGGAGTACCTAGATTGCTTCCATACTTCAAATATACATTGAGCTTATTAACATGGGAACCATACATGTTGTACCAGAAGGAGACACACTCTGGTCCGGTGGTCTTTGAGGCTATTTGTAGTGGACTGATAAATCTGGCTGTGTCACCTGACTTACGAGGACTTGAAGATTCAATATAGTAATAGGATCCACCTAAAACAAAAACAAAATTTTCTGTGCAACTGCAACATTTTTAAACCCCGAAATGCATATAAATGCAATGTACCCCTTTTGTGCTTAATAACATGGTTCATTCTATTTATTTAATTACAGATAATGGACCACAAATATTAAAATTTCAAAAGCAAAAATATGCTAAAATCACATCAGTTAAATACTTGCCTAAAGTATAAAAATTTTAGATGCAAAACAGATGACTGAAAAAGTCCTATAAATATCTGAACATCTTGTTCTGTAAGTGATAAACATCTCAGCTGCTAAGTACGATATGACAATCTGAAAACAATAAATTTTTTTAGGGTCTTTAAATCTCCATATGTTTTTAAAAAAGGAACTATACTTCAACTTACTTCCTGCTGGTGTTGTATGGTCTCCTGTTGGACCAGTTCCTACTGTTTGTGTAGCTCCGCTTCGCTTTATCCAATCAAAGATATCAGTTTTGTCTTCGGTCCATCCACAAGGTCCAAAATCAAACGAACAGCTAAATTGTCCTGGTGCTGCAATATTAAATCCAAAAATTCATATTCCATCAATACCAGTATTCATGATCCAGTAGTCTCCCTCTTATAAAGGCCACCCCTTCTCCAATGAAAAATTGCTTTATGAGAGGTGTAGCCACTCTTGAAGGGGGACAATTTAGTAGCATTTTACTATCTCAGTGCATTTGACAGGAGGGGTGTCCTTTGTGGAAGCTGTGCCTTATAAGAGGGGAACTACTGTCAAACTCTTTATTGTAAATTTATGGTTTCTGGGATTATTGTATTTCCGCAATTTTCATGTTATATGGTGACTCTCAAAATTTGGTGTGAGAAGAAATCCTGGACAGTTATAATAAACTGACCAGTGATACCCACGACCTTGGATAGGATTTCTGGAAACTTTCACACATGAGGTGGATATCTATGTGAGAACTTATATCACCCACTCAGTCCTAGGCATTGATTCTCATGAGTTGGGTATCTATGTGAGAACTTATATCACCCACTCAGTCCTAGGCATTGATTCTCATGAGTTGGGTATCTATGTGAGAACTTATATCACCCACTCAGTCCTAGGCATTGATTCTCATGAGGTGGATATCTATGTGAGAACTTATATCACCCACTCAGTCCTAGGCATTGATTCTCATGAGGTGGATATCTATGTGAGAACTTATATCACCCACTCAGTCCTAGGCATTGATTCTCATGAGGTGGATATCTATGTGAGAACTTATATCACCCACTCAGTCCTAGGCATTGATTCTCATGAGGTGGATATCTATGTGAGAACTTATATCACCGACTCAGTCCTAGGCATTGATTCTCGCATAATTAGTGCCTGTACAGGAAAATATTGGTGGAAACACGACCAAACACTTACCTTGTGTGGTGCCTCCAGTGGTAGCTGATGGTGGTATAGTACCAGTCTGGTTTACAGGTTGAGCATTGGATGGTTGTACTACAATACACAAAATATTCCTTTATTCGTCCATTTTTTCACAAGACAAGTGAAAGAAATTAAAAAAAGATAAATTGGGAAGTTTCAATTTACGTACATATACAGATTAATTCAAAGTTTATTTTAGACCGGTGTATACAACCCTCCATTTGGGAGCTGCTGCCAAGACCAGCAAGTAAATTAAGCAGACCTGAAATAAGTCAGACAAAATCTATTGAGCTTTGTATTCTCTTGTTTAACTTCATTGAACCTACCCAAACTTTTGAAGGAAAAAAATCTGTAACCAACAAATAAAAAATAAAAGGCCCAGCAATGGTTTTGATTAAACAATTGTAATTTTGCTGGTATTTTGATTACAGGTCAATGGAAGACATGGGTATTAAACTGTTTACTATGTGCCATAACATGTCTTCTATTGGCTGATTTACATGGAAACAAGAACAAATATGTCATGCATCATTTTCTGTGGATTATGCAACATGGAACCACAAGATATGGCCACGAAACCAGCCTAAATAAGTTGTATTATCTGTAAACAAAAGGTACATATTATCAAATCATCTTTTATAAGTTGTCTTTCATAGAGACACACTATTTACTTATCTGAACGTATTCTAACGTTATGTTTAAAAATAGAATATGTTGGTACCTCCACATGGTGTTGTAGAAACACTTAAATCATCCAGGGAAATATCTCCAGCATAGCCATTTCCTCTTACCCCTTCTATGATAATCTGTAATATAAAATTCTTGACTAATAAAAATTAAATATTTGATTCCAACATTTCAATGACCTATCTATTCTGGTCTCCCACACAAAGATCAATAATTTCTTTAGATGTTTATGACTAAAAATACAGTCAAACCTGTCTATAGTGGTCACCTGGGGGAGATTGACAAAATGACCACTATATACAGGTGACCTTTATATGAAGGGATTTGATTATTCAATGAAATATTCTACATTAGTTGTAAATAAAAAAAAATTAATTACATGTTATGTTATGCTTGTTATTTTATTCCTGTCGTTATGTTACTCTTGTTTACGGTACATTTATTGTTGATGAAATTATCTCAATATGATATGATTTGAATAAACCATACAAGTAAATAAATAAAGATATTTAATAAACAAAATCCTGAAACCAATCCCAGCATAATGTGTTAATGTTGTCATTTCCAGTAACACGACGTTGACGTTTTCTTGAACTGGAATATTGTTTTCAAAATCACCGATAAACTCACGTTTTCTTTTAAGAATGTTCGTTATGTGGGTATGACCTCGGCCACAGCCTGGCAACTTTTCCCATCATCACACAGATTTATTGCTTTCACTTTGTTGTCTAATTTCATAGCTTTCATAGTTACGGATGTTGATGATCTTGACATGATGCACTAGATACAGAATACGATGTTTTCCATATTTTTGGCGAGTTAATTTCTAATCTCATTGTAATGAATAAAAATCTCAAATAACCCCTGGGTATAAACTGTCCTTTGAGTAATATTCTATTAAAATGTATAGGGTGTTTATTTAGTTAATTGAACTAATCAATATATTTTTGTAACACTTGTAACACCTCTGCATTTTTAGTACATTTGAGAAAAATACTGATCTTCCGAAATCACTTCCGGTGTTATTTCAAAAATAAATTTACCGTTATACAAAGGTCTTAGGCTGAAAATTACTAATAAATGATGACCGCTGACCACATTGCACAGGTGACCGCTATATCGAGTTAATATATAGAGTAAAACACACCGGGAGAGCACGAAAGTGACCGTTATGAGCAGGTGACCATTATACAAAGGTGACCGTTACTACAGGTTTGACTGTATATGTTACTTTCAGTGAACTTTGCATCCCAGGGGATCTTTTGCCCGTCTAAATGGAAATAACTTCAGTAAAACGCATAATCCATGAAGTTTGAAATGTGCAAATGGTCTATCATGTTATGATTTGTGAAACCAAGCTTGGTTATCTTAATAACATATTTTATGGAAAGGTTAAAAAAATTGGTTAAAAAAAAAAAAAAAAAAATTGAAACATTGATACAGATATGTCATATGAATTTTACAACATTGATTACAGAACACATACATTATACGGTATTCCTGATGCAACCGGAGCTTGTCCATTTTTCCATGTGTTTCCTTGATCTCCACTCAAAGTCCACAATGTACGATTCGCTAAATTCGAGTAGACAGCATACACATTCAAAGTTCCAATATTTGAACCATACATATTGTACCAGAACTTAATACAAGATCCCTTGGTAGGAGAGAAGCTCTGACTCTTTAACCAACATTTGTCTCCCTGAGTTCTGGGATTTGATGCTTCCAGATAGATGTACTTTCCTATGAAAAAAAAAGTCCACAGTTAATATATGGAATACTGTCAGTTGGTGTAAAATAACATTTTTTTTAGTTCTTAGATATTGCTTTAAATGTGATAATTTGCTTATCATATAATGACAATTTCAGGTATAGGCAAGTACTCCTGTGACATTATTATCTATGGGTAAACAAACCATTGATCTCAAGGTTTGGTTTGATTTATGGTGTTTAACGCCACTTTCAACAATATTTCAGTTATATCATTGTGGTCAGTTTTATTGATGGAGGAAACCGGAGTACCCAGAGAAAATTACTGATCTGCCGCAAGTCACTAACAAACTTTATCACAGAATGTTGCATCGAGTACACCTTGCCCGAACGGGATTCGAACTCACAACGTTAGTGGTGATAGGCACTGATTGCAAAAGGTAGTTGTAAATCTAACTACCATACGATCACGGCCACGACAGCTCCTTTGATTTCAAGGAGTATAATAACTAATATTATCACATATTTGTACGTAATACGTACTGTTTTGCATGTGTGATAAACAAAGAAAAGCCCGATCCATATCAGTACCTGGGGAGCATATAACCGGTTATTTTGCTCTGCATCGATGACATCATTGTGACACGTAAGCAAACATGAGAGATGAGGAAGCATACAACAAACCGATACAGCAGCGATGAAGAATGTCAATAAAAAATGTAAAGCTGAGAGTGACATAAGGATATTCATGGATTGTCTACCAACAGTGGGAGAACTCCGTAATCCCAAAGATATTGGAGTCGAGGTGAGAAACATGCACCTGCCAAGATTTTTTTTCAGCACGCACAAAATAAAAACAGGATTACGAACTGATTTATTGAAATGTATCCAAGCTTCCATTAGTAGATATATTAGTGATGGTGAATGTTGATATTCACGCTATCGTGTCGACTATTGAGAAGTATGAAAATAGAGCAGTTACTCCAATTTCTGTCAGTAATAACTCTGTCCAGTCAACAGTTACTAATAATAACTCTGTTTAGTAAACCATTATCGATTTGGTTCCCAGAATGCCCAACCCCAGAATAGCACTATTCCCATACTCAAATATTCAGGGAAATCCGACAATAAATTTTTATGGCACAAATGATAAGAATTGGACCTCTGATTTATATTGAAAAGTGATGTTTAATAGCTGTGATAAATATGGTGAATTATATTGTAGACTTTTACACATTATTTATTTTGTTGTTATTTTGATGAATAAACATAAATTATCTATTTATTTTTTATTTATTTCAGTCATGGTTGAATATGTGATAAACAGTTTATAACATGACATTTTCCATATCGTCCCTGGTATCATCCCGAGACTCCGATATCAGCCCAAGGCGATAGCCGAGGGCTGATATGGGTTGAGGGATGATACCAAGGCCAATATGGAAAAGGCCATGTTATAATCTATATATATCAGTATGGTACATCACTTCTTCACAAATGGTTAAAAAAAACATGCATCTTTTATTCATTTAAGTAACAATAATTTTTTTTAAACAGTCCTGAATGAATTTATTATGTATTGTATTGGTTATAATTGATAACTTTCTCCTTCTTTGAGGATTGTCACATGTGGAGTAGGAACTGCTTACCCTTCCGGAGCACCTGACTTCATCTATAGTATTTAGTAGGGTTCGTGTTGCTCGATCTTTAGTCTTCTGTCTAAGGTTTTGTCGATCGTTGTTTGTCCTTTTGTCATTTTTCTTTTTAGCCATTGCATAGTCTGTACTTTGATTTACGGCTTATGATTACCCCTTTGGTATCTTCAAACTTTTCTTATCCCTTTTAAACAAAATTACATCAATGTTAGAATTATTACCTTTGCTGTTCCCAAAAGTGTGGTCAGAAGAGGGACCAGTTCTACCTGACTGAGTTGTACCAGTTCTTTGAACCCAATCAAAATCATCCAGTTGTTGAACATTAGTCCATGTACATAATCCACTCTCAAAGCTGCAGGTACCTGTACAAAAAGATTAGTAATTAAAAATATTAAACTTTGTTGTAACTGATCAATAGTGTTAAGTTTGTTTAATGCCATTTTCAATAATATTTCAGATATATCTTCAGTCAGTTTTATTGGTGGAGGAAAGCATGGCCAGAGTACCAGAAACGTACCTGACAAATTGTTTTGACCGTGTCCTGGAGATAAATCTGAAATCTGTTAAATAAATGAAAAAATCATCCTTGAATAAAATTATAATATATGGTGCATAGTTGCGAGATCCATTCTGTGAAAACAAAACAAAAATAAAATGGGGGAAAAAGTTACCTTCATTCAAATCTACATTTAACAGAATAAAAAAAACAAGTACCAGGTTGAATTGACATGTGGTCGCAACAATTACAGGGAATATCTGAACATAACCGAATAATATTATCTTCTCTATTTTTGTGCTTACCTGGTGAATTACAAGATCCTGATGTTATTTTGACGTCGTCGATGGCCAAATCACTCATATAGCCATTACCTCTTACACCTTCAAAGGCCACCTATAACATAAACTTGAAGATGAGATATTTATCTCTAGGATTAGGATCCTATCAACTGGTTTAACCCTGCCAAATTTTTGTGCCTTTCCCAAGCCAGGATCTGGATTTCCACCATCATATGTCGTGGTGTTTTTTGTGTTCAGTGACTTATGATGAGAGGTGATTGTTCGTTGTTGATATTGGTGGAATTGTTGACCATCACTGTTTATACTTTCTTTTCATAATTGTTCTCAATAAATTATTTTTTGCTCAGATGTTTTCATCCCGTTGATAAATCTATTTACTAAGATATGTCTAATCCTGCCATGACACATTTATATTCAGTGTAATTTTTGTAGTACCACATTCTTTTTGTGCCAATGCAGAATCAAATTTTGCTGTTACCATTTTTGTTCATGCTTAGATGTTAATGAGCTTAGTCATTGAACAAATTATTGACAATCATTATGTTAACATTTTTACTTTTATAAACTTATATTTCTTTCAAGAAGTTATATATGTAGCCATGGTTACAATTTTAAAAAACAACTTACCTGATAACCTTGACCTACTGAACTGACAGGTAATGTGACCTGGGCTTTATTCCATGCATTTCCTTGGTTTCCTATTTTGGACCACAAATTATTTCCAAGTGCACCTTTGACTCTCAACTGTCAAAAGATAAAGGCCTATTTAAACAATCTATTTCTTTACACTGATTCTTTAATAACCCTACAAACCCTTACCAAAAAACTCTCTCTCTCTCTTTTCCACATTATCATTATACAATTAATGACTTCTGATAAGGTTTATATATATATATATATATATACAATATACGTACATTGTCGGAAAATGTAGAATTTATTTGTACAAGCTTCAGAAACAGGTAGAAAAGCTGTTTTTCTAGCTTGTTTCACAGCAAAGTGCAAATTAATCTTATATTTAACGACGATGTATGTTATATTGTGTTTATCCTGCAATGTCAAAAAGTCCAAAACAAATTGTCTGAAAATAGCTGAAACAAGTGTCATTCCGATAGTTTTAAATGGTGTCATCTGTGACATCATTGCTTATACTGTTACCATTTCTTTCTGTCACTCTACATGAATTAGGTACCAGAAATGCTTTATTAGGTAAATGACTAAATAACACTAAAGTTTATTTGACCCCCTTTAGTATTCAAAACCATACAATTACAGGATAAAGGTATTTATATACCCAAGAAACTGATATTCACTCAGACCGAGTCAAGGTGAGCATCATGTTTCTTGGGTTTATAAATCCTTATACAAATTGAAATTAAAAATCAGTAATTGCTTTATTATATGATTATAACATAATATAACTTTTTCTTAAAAAAGATAAACATAAAATTAAAAATTTTTCAAATTATGAAATGTCAATTTTTACTGAGTCATGGACTTAAGCTTTTTGTCAGGTGTAGGAATCTATATTAGACCTATATAGTTTTTTGCATACTGCTAGATGTTGGAATCTTAAATTTACCAGACCTATATATTTTAGCTCTGTGTAGGAATTTGATATTCACCGAAGCTATATATATTTTGGCTTTCTGCCAGATATGGGAAGTGATTTTAAAACTTTAAAGTTGTAAAGATTACTTGCCTTTCTGTGGCAGCAGAGTTCACATTCAGTTTTTGAGGAGGAGGGAATAGGGGTTGGGTTGAGTTTGTTTTGCACATCTTAGGTTCTTGGTGTTTATTCACTCTGATTGTTGTTGGTGTTTGCCACTTTTTTGTTTTTGGTCACATGTTTATCTTTCTGTGTTGGTTTGTAATTTTTATTTATCATTTCTTGGTAAATTCTACCTTTTCTATTGTTACAAAATGTTGTTAGGAGATAGTGGAGTTTGTACTTCAGGATATTGTAGAGGCAGAAGCCATCTGTCCTCTCTCATTCACTGCCACAAAATAACTGAAATATTGCTGAAGTGGCGTTAAACACCATTACTCCCTCATTACACGATCTCCATCCACTTACCTTGACATTCAGAGAGCCAATATTTCCACCATACATATGGTAGTAGAAAGTCAGACATTGTGGAGACTGTACCACAGGATACTGTGGAGTCAGAAGACGTGCCTTTTGTCCTGGCCTACGTGGTATCGAGGCCTCAGTGTACATGTAATGTCCTTGAAAAATAAAATGTCACCATGTTTGGTTGTCCATATGTATTCATCTGTGTCCATAAACCAGTCAGTTAAAACATTTCCTTATCATTCTCATTCAAATCAGGATTTATAGCAAAGATATATACATTGTTTACTTGTGCAATTGAACCAAACAAAATTCACAAATCTTGCTGAATTCCATTCAGAAATGTCAAAATACTGGCCTATTATATTTTCATATGTTTTTCAATGGTGCCCGAGTAATGTTACCTAAAATCAGTCAACCATAAAATAGCCAGGTGGCATGCTATTTAGACAATATGAAGCTCCTAAATTCATCACTGACTATTTTATCTGAATACCATTTTCTTTAAATAAAATGAGAAGCATTGTTTCATTATATATTTTAGCATGTAACCTGCTATTACTGAAATGATAACATTACTATGTATTCCTATCTATCATTTATTGCACACATATACAGTCAAACCTTCCCATATGGTCACCTCTATTAAGCAGTCACCTGTTTTAAAAAGTCACCCTTTTCTTGTCCTGTCACAGAAAATTTCATAAGAATGGAACCTCTTTTAAGATGTCACCTGTCTTATAAGGACACTTATTCTTTGCCCAACAAATGACCTCTTAATACAGGTTTAACTGTATATATATTTCTATTGCACAATTTCATTGATATTTATTATACATAATTTCCGACTAAAAATGTTAAATTGCAATTACCCCATTTAAAAACGGAAATAATATAATTGCTGAGGCCTGATAAAAGTTGGAATTATAGCTTATGGTGCACACTGGGATGTAAACAAACACACTGTGTAGTGTAAATTATCCATTACCTGTGTATTTCTAGAAATATTTCACTTTTGATTATTATGTTAAAAGGGTAATAATAGTAAAATGGGACAAATCTTCCACAAACTTCTTTAGATATGCTGACGTGTTTAAATCTTATTATTGTTTGGTCAAAGTGAAAGTAAGTTGGCAATTTATTTCTATACACAGTAATTAAACTAGATGAGTCATCAACCAATTAACTCGTGTGACAGCGCATTCCAAATTGATGACCAATTTTAGGCAACGAGAGGATATGTAATAATGAATAATATTCATCCTTCCAATTTTATTTGGTCCTGTATAAATACATGAAATTATGTCCACAATATATCAGGCAATACACACTTGCAAATTAAAATATATGATCAGGAATTTTATCACTGCATTGCTCATACAGCTAATGAAGAACGTCATATTATAATTATATATATACTAACCTGCTCTAGTTCCATAAGTATGATCAGCAGACGGTCCAGTGTTTCTAGTTGATGTTCCTCCTGATTTTCTTGTCCAATCAAAATCATCTTGTGTATCCTGAGTGTACTGACATTTGGACAGAGAATCTTCAAAATTACATGAATATGGTGGTCCTGTTGCTGTGTTACCTGAAAAAAAAAATAAATGAATACATTCATCAAAACTGGACGAAAAATAAAAATTTTCTATGCCTTCCGGATATGCAAAATATCTAAATTTATGTGCCCCTTTTAGACCCCATTTATAAAAAAAAATACCAATTTTTTATAGCTCATCAATAACTTGTTAAGTTGATCATTTTGCAAAAACTGCATTGAAATTGGATGAAAAATAAAAAAGTTCAAAATTTAAAATTTCCCCTTTTGGGGCTGCTTTTATATCAAAAACAGTAATAGTCCCATAATAACACTTTGCATTTTTTCTTAAATGGATTTTCCCAAGGAATTCATTAGAAAAAAAATCTCTTCAAATTCAGATGAAAAATAAACTCAAAATGCAAATAACAGAAACATCTATTTTTGCACCTTAGGGCCTCTTGTTTTTCATGGTCAGATAAAAATGGTGAGAGCTATAGTTTGATTTGTCTATTTTTCATCAATCCCAAGCATCAATGAATTTATTGTATTTGCTTCCATCATTCCATTTTGTTTACAACAAATTTCATCACTATGATTTCACAACACAATGCAAAACACTTGTGTGATGATTCCATCACTATGATTTCACAACACAATACAAAACACCTATGTGACGATTCCATCACTATGATTTCACAAAACACTTGTGTAATGATTCCATATCACTATAATTTCAAAGCTGATTTCATTTTTTTAAGAAAATGGACAATTTAATGTTTATCAAAAGAAATGCTTAAAAGATTTTTCAAACAAATAAGAACAAAAAAGCTTGTCATGAAAATAGCAAAAATTAGTGGATAACGTAGTAATTGGTCCAAACTCCTCAATCATATGCTGAATTTAATTAATACCATTATAAAATATATTATACCTGAACAATCATCTTTCAATTTGAGTGAAACATCATCAATGGCGATATCCCCAGCATAATTTCTACCTCTGACTCCTTCAAATATCACCTTATGAAAAAAATAATGAAATAATGCATTACAACTTATTTCTACAAAGATCTAACATCATTTGTTTGTTAACAAGAAAAGCACTGAGATCTTGCTTAAAACCATAACATACATGTTGAGAAACATAAAAAGAAATATTTTTGGAGGGTTTTTTTTAACATTATCTTAAATATACATGTAGTCAAACCTGCATTAGTGACCATCTCTATTAATCAATAACTTGTATTATGTGACCTTATTTTTTATTTCCCTTCACAGTGCATTTCATATAAATTAAACTGTGTATTAAGTGACCACTTGTCTAATGTGACCCTAATTCACTGTTCCCTTGGAAGGTCAAATAAGGCAGGTTAGACTGTATATTCTTTTAAATACTATCAAAATCAAAATTCTTTTAAATACACAAAAAAATATTACCTTGAAATAATAATTGGATGATTAATTGAGGTAATACAGAGATAATATAAAACAATCTTAGGGGGGAGGGGGTATCTTAATCTGGGTAGATATAAGAAAACATCAATGAAGCACAAATTCACACAAAATAAATAACAACATCGTGCAAATGTTACTAAGTTTTTATATTTCACATCATTAGAATTGCTTAATTAAAAAACAAACTGCAATATTTTAGGGGTTAGGGTTATGGAGTTAAATGCCACTTTCAACAATATTTCAGTATCGTGGCAGATAATTTTATTGGTGGAGGAAACAGGAGTACCCGGAGGAAACCACCAACCTGCTGCAAGTCACTGACAAACTTTATCACATAATGTTGTATCGAGTACATCTCGCCGGAGTGGGATTCAAACTCACAACGTTAGTGGTGATAGGCACTGATTGCATAGGTAGTTGTAAATCCAACTACCATACGATCACGACCATGACAGCCCCTGCAATATTTTAGTGTGAAGCAACAAATCAAATATTCATTATGGTTCTTTCAAATCATTATAATGAAAATTACTGTAAATGCAGATGTCTTGTTAATGACAACTTGTCCTTGAATCCATTTATTGCCTTGGGTTCCTCGTCGTGTCCAAATGGCAGGGCCCAGTCCAGCACCTGCTCTCAAGTAAACATTTAACTGGCCAATTGTAGCCCCATACATATGGTACCAAAATCTAAGACATTTTGTAGATGGATCAGTAGAAACTGCAGGACTCTCTAGGTGTGCCTTGTCTCCAGCATGACGAGATCCAGAGGTTTCAATATACATATAATATCCATCTAAATTAAAAAGAGAAATAATATATGATCCAGTTATCAAGAGGGGAGGTTGGGATCCCATTAACCAGTTTAACCCTGTCACATTTGTGTGCCTGTCCCAAGCCAGGACCTGGATTTCCAACATTATATGTATTTTTCTTTTTTGTATTCAGTGAGTACAGTTAAGTTGAGAGGTGATTGTTTGTTTTATTGATATTGATGGAATTGATGACCATCACTGTTTACACTTTCTTTTCATATTGTACATACACACTGTCATCAAAGAGCTCCGATCGAAAATGTTTCGTCAACATCCGGGATATTATAAAGCGGTATTTAAAAAAAAGACACAGACGATTATCGTCAGTTTTTATGAATATACTGTATATATAATGTTTTGAATTATGATGCTTTATGATTGTTATTATTATTATTGTCATTTTTTGTCCAAATATCATTGCTTTTTGCAGTGTAAAATTATATTATTTTCTAAAAGTTATAAGGAATCCGGCATCAAAATCATTACGATCCACTGAAATATCACTATATCTTGCAATTACAAATGAATGAAATGTTGCCAAAAAAGAAAAATTATTAATGAATGATTTATTTTACTTAGATATTATTTTGTTGAGGAAAAGTCAATTAGTAACTAGTTATAGCCTAAAACGTGATGTCAACAGATGTTTTTGAAATCCGGCTTTGTCAAATTGTAAACATGTATAGAAACCTGCTGTGTCATTTATAAGAACGGGATTTGTCAGTATGTAAATACGACTGATCATATTATTATTGATCATTATATTTCAATTTAACAATAGTTATGATTAGGAAATATCTCAAAAGTGATAAATCCTGATCCATAGTATGAATATTCACCATGGCTCCTAATTTCAGCTACTTTGTACAATAAAAAAATCGTTATTTCTATGTTAAATTGCTACTGTCGTGAACACTTTATTTTTTATGCTTTTTGTGGCACTGACATCATGGCTGGCGCTCAATATGCTACATTCACTAACGGTCGCTGTCCAGGCACATCAGTTGAGTAGTGGGAGGTTCTTTTTATAATACAATATTTGAATTTTATACTCGTTGAGTCACTCTGTGGAAATAACTTCGTGGAAACGACATTTAAATTTCTTCACAGTATAATGTTTACATAAATGTAATAGATATGCAAATTAACAAAGGCCGTAGTATTGAATTCCTTTCCGCACGGACGATTTTGGCAGTTTGTATATAAAGAAAATATTAGGTGTACTCGATTAATGCGACGTTCGTTACAAGTTGTAATACGACAAAAGTTCGTGATTTGGATGTTATAGTCCCCCGCCTATCCACCCAGATCAAAGCCAAAAGAATTTCAACTATATATTTTGCATTTTTTAGGGATAGAAATGACAGACTGAATGAATTTGTTATGTTGATATATGTTTATAATAAATGCTGTGCGATCTTGTAGCGAATGCACAATCCTACAGTGTCGAGTCTTATTTATATTACATTATTTTAGTTAATAAAAAGAATTATTTTCTAAGGAGTGAAACAAGGGAGAAAATAAATAGACAATATACATACATTGTAAAATATATAATTTATATATACAAGTTTTGACGAGTTTTTCTTAACTGTTTTGCAGCGAGTGGAAATGAATTATATATTTTCCGACAATATACGTATATTGTATCTATCGTGGTATGTCAAAAGCCCCAAAGAAACTGTCAAATTGTCTAAAAAGAGCAGAAACAAGAGTCTTTCTTATCGTTTTTGATTGTGTCCTCTGTGAAGTCCGCGCTTATAAGCATAAATGCTGTTACTGTTTCTTACCGTCGCTCAACATGAATCAGGTACCAGAAAACTATATCTTGGTCAATAACCAAATATAACAAGAAATATCCGGTCAATGCAACTGCTCAAATAGAACAAGTGCAGGATAAAAAAAAACAGTAACGGAACGGCGAAGAAATACTATTAAAACATTTTATGTTTCAATCTTGCGATTACCCTCATTTTATTTGTATTAGCTTCAGACAATTTGATCGGCACATTTATATTATATTGTAAAATTCAAGAATGTTGTTTGACAGTAGAAACAACCAAATGGCGACAGGCTTCCAGAATTCATCTCTACCTGAAATGCAAGTAAAACAAAATTAGAATTTCATAAACAAAATGTACAATCAAAATATTAAACAGTGTATGTATGCCACGTCTTGGACCGGTTTTTGTGATATATACTGAACAAACAAACAGTTGCATACTAAAGGTTCATTATAACACTTATCAAACTCAAAGGGCACATTCGATATGCCAATTTTTTTAAGTGAGTGAGTGATAGTTGTTTAACGCCAATTCAGCAATTTTTCAGCTATATCATGGTGAGAACAAGTTAATTTTCAATGAGATGATGATGACGTCCGTTAACATTGGGGGAACTCCAGTTACACACAGTTACGTAACAGGACAATTAACTTTTATCTTGAAATTTTTAGACATCAATCCAAAATTTTAGAAAGGTCACAGTTTTCGTATAGGGGCTGCTACCCATGCGACTACCTTAGGTTTTTCGTAACCATATATAAGACAACTAGGAAGATGGAACTCAAATGCAGTTCAAAGATATATCTGCATTTCCTCGTTTAACTTATAAACCACATGGTTATACACAAATATTTTCTGTGGGTGTGTGTTTTCCACTCGCCTTTTTACATGAGGTCAGAATTTGCCTGCTCATATTGTTTTACTACAGTTTCTATTAATTTGCTTTTATTGTTGACATACAATTATTAGATTTAGACATTTGTAGCTGGTGGCTCATGATACGAACAATGCATTTTGTAGAACAGTGTTTGCAGGGTACAGGTCAACATTTGGTTGCCCTGTATCCTTCTTACTAAATTGCAATAGATATCTAGTCAAATTGATTATTCAACTTTTTGTCATATTACACATACAATTATTAGATTAGACATTTGTAACTGGTGGCTCATGATACTAACAATGCATGTTTAAGTACAACTGTTTGGAGGGTACAGGTCAACATTTGGTTGCTGTACCCTTCTTACTATCGAGTTAGATATCTATTCACATTTTGTTATTTCATACATGTAGTATTATTTTGTTTTAATTACATACATGTGTTGTAATTTGTTATGTATAAGTTGTATTCCCATCCAAATAATTTGAGCAGCAACTCTGGGTTTGGCATTTGCCCCCTATTTGATATTTCCATTTCACTCCTTATCAAAAGCGGGCTTTGGCCGTTTTTAGCGCCACCCCTTTTTGTCTTCGGAAATATTTTAGTTGAAAGGGAGTGCATAGGACATATAAATTGTATTATGCAATGTTAAAAATTATTAAAATGATAATGTTATGTAATAATGTATTATGTAACACCATGCACTCCTTGTTTTCATGTAAATGTATATATTTGTTGTTTTCGTCATTTGAATAAATGACATTAACTGGAGATATGTTTTGGAATTTTTATTCTCCCTTGCCAAAAACATAGCAGAGTTGTTGCTGTTATAGTACAAAGTGGTAGTGTTGCCTCTCTCATGTAATGGGTACATGTCAGGAATACGAGGACCAACATAAATATTGTGTGGTAAATTTTCCAGTTTTGTATGATTCCACATCATTTTTATAGAATTCAGATCTTTTGTTTTAAATTACAAAATTTAAAAAATAAATAGCACAACATGATGTTAATGGAATAGGCTAGGTACTCGCAGCATATATATAACGTTATTTAATTTTAAAATGTTGAAAAGATACCTCAGAACTTGAAAACTGTGTGAATATGGCATACATTTTGCAACTTTTTCCACTTCTGAAACAATTTTCAGGCATTAAAATACAACTTATTTGGGACTCATATAAACAGTGAGAGTTCCTAGTTTCGATCAAACACTCTTTGAATATTGCAATAATCCAACTGCATAGCAAATAAAGAAAACATTACAAGTTCTATAAAAAATCATGACCATTCTGTCGAAGGTGACTTTGGCGAATGCCAATTCTGCACACACCGTTTTGTATTTCTTTCTTCTAATGTTATACAAAGCATCCACATGTAAAATGTTTTGACTAAGTGCTGTTGTTTTTTTTCACAATTTTTATTCATTTAAGACAAATTTGTGTTTTTTTCTTTTTATCAATTTGCCAGTCGAACACACCCTTGGCAAGTGTTATAATGAACCTTAAATAAATTTAAAAAAAAGGAAACATAATTGTGATATTAAGCTTTTTTACGCTATTCTTTCAATTTTGTACACTGACAAAACTGTGTCTACTTAAATACAATTTTTGGGACTCAACCAGAAAGTAATGGTTGACAAAGCTGGAACGAATGTAGGTAAATAAGCATTGTGTTTTTCACTGTAGTAAGTCTAAAACTATTCATGGTAGCACGCCAGTGCAAATTATCATTTATCTAAGCATTACAAAGGGTTTGTGTAACAGTTACTTTACTTACACATATAGACTACTTTTTATAGCTTTATTTGACGCTTTCAATCTCATTATTGGCATTTGTCATTGTTAATGTCCATCATTTTATCCATATCTGAGTAATCGATAAAGTTAACTACAGTACCATATAGGTAAAAACAAACAAAAAGAATCGACCGATAATGACATCTTCTGGATTCAAGATATAATAATACTATATGATCATAATACTTACTTTTTGTCGTCGCCTGTATGTCAATCATGCCTAAGTGACTTGTACCGGAAGCTGACGGAACATTTTTGACCGGAGCTCTTTGACGACAGTGATACAGTGTTTCTTATAAAGGAATAGTCATCTTTGGGTTATTAGAGAACTGCTTTTGTTTACTAGTCCTTTTTTTATTTAGAAAAATAATTGATTTCTAAATCAAAACTATATTGGTACATTGTACATGTATTTACCAACCAATTTTTATGTGCAAAAGGATGTCTAGAAATTTTCAAAACAGAGGTAAGTTTGTGGGTTTAAATCAACACCAACAGTGAAGGGCTTTTAGTCAGAGGTTAACAACGTCAACCACTGGAACACAAAGGCCCTCGGCTTTGTCATCATTCAACAAATATCATAGGACTGAAATCATCATTAATCAGAGTAAGCATACCTCATGCAATGACATCTTAATATTGTTTCCAACATAATTTAGTTTTTGTTTGTATTTTTGCTTTTTAAAGTGATCATTTAACAAATTTCAGTTAGTAATCTATAAATAAATTTATAGCCCCAATCATGAAAGATGATTTAGTGTATATAAATCATGTCATATTAATATAACGAAGTAATCATAAACTTACGGCCAGTGGTGTGATCGAATGATGGTCCTGTGTTAGAAGAAGCAGTTCTCCCTCTATGTCTAGTCCAATCAAACCCTTGCGTATCTCCCACTGCTTGTAACCAACCACAACTGTTACTCTCAAAATTACAGTTGAAAGCTCCACCAACTTGTAGAGAAAATAATAAATGTTATTATTATACCTCAGTTATAATTTTCTATATAAAAATCAACTTGATGGTTTTACTATTTTTCCAGGCTTATGTCGAGAAGTTTACTTCACCGGTCAATAGTTTCCAACTATTTGACCGACACTTGCAAACGTCAAAAGTACGTGATTTAAAACTTTTATGTCTGAGTCAATTGCGCGATTTAAAAGATCGGATAATCAAAGTCAGAATCTAAATTCAAAAATGTTTATTCTATTTGTGGTTAATATTATTGTTATAACCAGTACTTGTCTTTTTTACTGCCACATCAATTATTTTACCTTCAGCCATCATTTTGCATCTTTCAGTATAATAAAACACTTATTAACTAGATATTCGGGGAATAGTACGTTTATTGACCCTGGGCAATAGTTGGTATCTCGGGGTCAATAAACTTACTATTCCCCTCATACCCAGTCAATAAGTATAAAATATTTTACTACTCGTTCATAAAGAAAATAATAAATGTTAATATTTTACTATCCATTCATAGAGAAAATAATAAATGTTAATATTTTACTATTCATTCATAAAGAAAATAATAAATGTTAATATTTTACTATCCATTCATAAAGAAAATAATAAATGTTAATATTTTACTATCCATTCATAGAGAAAATAATAAATGTTAATATTTTACCATTCATTCAAATTTATAATTCTTATAGTACATTTTCATTAGTCTATTGAGATTTGTACACAATACCATAAATATTTATCTATAATATGTACAGAAGAAGAGTTTGAAGATACTAAAGGGATAATCAGAATCCATAAACCGAAGGAGGAAAGACTATACAATGGTCAAAAGAAAAAGGACCAAAAACCATCTACAAAACATATACATAAAACTAAAGATCGAGTAACACGAACCCCAGTAAAAACCAGGAGTGAACTCAGGTGTTCTGGAAGGGTAATCAGTTCCTGCTCCACTAGTTATTGTTTAAACAACATGTACTAACTAAAAAAATACTGTGATTAGAACAACAGAGAACATGAAGAAATGTTAATATGGCTTCTGAAAGGCAAGGTTACCATAGTCAGCTACTACATCAATGTCAATTAATAATTCATTACATTAGGCATGCTATGCCAAGCACAGCACGATACAACCGTATCATGTCAACAAAGGAAAGTTGATAAAGTACACATTAAAAGAATTTGTGGACACAGTATTTTACTTGATACAGTAAATTGCTGGACATGATAATGTGATAACAGTAGTAGTTATTTTGGATGTAGTCTTATTTTGGTTTATTTGACACCTGTCACGAAAGTGCCAAAATTAAACACACCAAAATTAAAACACCAAATTATGCAGTTGTTAAAAATAAAAATAATTTTTTTTAGGTGTTGGATGAAAAACATAAAATTCAAATTTTAAAATCCCCCCCTTTAAAAGTCAATGACAGTATAGTTACATTACAATGCTATGCATTTTTCATTTAAACAAAAACCTCATTGGGCCTCTCGTTTACAAATGGGTATGACTACAATACTAACCGTCATTCTGTGGTTAGATCATCCTGTTGAAAATTCAGAATGGTCAGTCAACTAGAACTAAAGTTATCGCATGGAAACCATTGTGTCTATTGAACAACAACAATGACAATGACAGACCCATAACATAATATGATAGCAAAATATCTGCTGCCGTATAAAAAATAATTTTTAAGGGAGACCTATGAACTGTACCTGATGTTGCCGTCACTGGTGAAGTTGCTACTGTTGTAGGGGGCACTGTAGTAGATAAGGATGGTGGTCGAGCATTGGCAGGAGAAGTTCCACAAGCTCCATTTACAAGTGCTAGATCATCCAAAGCTATATCACCATATATAGCTCCCCCAACAATACCCTCAAACACCATCTGTAAGAGAGAATAATACCTAATTATACATATACATGTTATAGAAATAAGTTAGGTATATTTAGAATTATACATATACATGTACCTGTTATAGAAATAAGTTAGGTATATTTAGAATTATACATATACATGTACCTGTTATAGAAATAAGTTAGGTATATTTAGAATTATACATATACATGTACCTGTTATAGAAATAAGTTAGGTTATATTTAGAATTATGACTATATGAAAAGGGGTGGTCTTTGGTGGAAGTGGCCTTATAAAAGAGGGACTATTATATCTTTAATTATTTTAACTAAAATATACTGACCTGAAATTCTGTTGAACTCTGTGCTGTAAACTGTCCAGCATGCCACGCTGGGCCCTGTTTTCCTTTAAGTGTCCATAACTTTGTTTTTGTTGCTGAAGCTGTTGTTACGTTTGTTGCTATGTAAACATTGAGCATTCCTATGGTATTACCATTCATACTATACCAAAATTTGAAGCACTGTGGATTGTTGTTATTTGCCGGAAATGTTGCACTCTGTAGATAAGCTTTATGTCCTGTTGTTCGTGGTCTACTTGTCTCAATGTACACATAGTACCCACTTGAAGTGCCTAATGTGTGATCTCTTGTTGGACCTGTTCCTCTACTTGGTGTACCATTATGTTGTATTGTCCAATCAAAATCATCATCCTTCCTGTTTGTCCATGTACACAGTGATCTCTTGTCAAAGTTACAAAAACCTTTAGAGAAAAATCAAATAACAAGGACCATCAATATCTATTTTCTTTTTATGATATTAAGTGCCTAAAAGGTTGAAAGTGGCATTAAACACCATAACCATAACCTTAAAAGGGTAACTTCCTTACAACATATTCAGTAATGTAATTGTTTTCATGCTTTTCTCCATTGCAGAGCAAGTGAATGAGTAATTGTTATTTAAAGAGATCAATTTTCAGCTATATATGATGGGAAGAACAAGTTGCATTTAATTGAGATGATGATGAAGTCCACTTTGTACTAGACCAATATGATAAGATGGATTTTTATAGTGCTAGTGTAAGACATAATTTTTTCCGGTGGAAAGAATTTAATAATAAATTTTACGTTACGGTAAATATTCTATAATAAAATACTTTCCATTGCTATAAAAAAAAGTATCCTAGTGTACAATAAACAGGTACATAATATTATATCCGATGCTGATTATTAAATCATGAGATGCATCTGTAATATTCTTTCCGACAATTAATGATAAATCCCATTTGACATTGTATAATTAAATTTATGCATTTTATTCAATAAAATATTTGAATTGAATTGAATTGAATGATAAATCACCTGAACCATCAAATGAGATAATCCGGATAATATTTTATACTAAGGTATGTAATATTATTTCCGACGCTGATTAATAAATCACCTGACCCATCTGGAAAATATTTCATAAATAAAATTTACAGGTAAATATATATATATGGAAAATATATTATAGCCAGAACGCTGTCAATTTAAATGACAGATTGAGTAATCTTCAACCCATTATAAAATCAATAGAGTCATGTAAGTTTAAATATATTACAAATTTTATTAATTGGTATTGGTCGATATTGAATAATGGAAGAAGATGAGTACAATGATATTTTTGGGGTCACTGTGCTTAATATCCATAATGTTTATTATTGTTTATTTTATTTTGTTGATATTTCTAATCATTGAAATCATTGTATGAAATTTTGTGTTGATTTATACTGCCCGTAAGGGCGATTTGATTATCAATAAAACTATTTGCATTTGTATTTGTTACATATATATACGGATATATTTTGATATTAAATTTCTTCCACCTCATCTGGAAAATATATAATAGCATTGGAAGAAATTTAATATTGAAATATTGTCCAAGGATAATATTTTATATTAAAAATAATCCGCCGGAAAGAATATTATGGAGGATAAAATAAAATGTTACACTAGTACGCCATGAACAAGGTTCGAACTCACAACGTTAGTGGTGATAGACACTGATTGCAGGTAGTTGTAAATCCAACTACCATACGATCACGAGCATGACTGCCCTGTAATAGTAATGAAATACAACAAAATGAAGTATATGAAAGAATATATGACACAAAAACATACTTTGTAATTCCCATTTAAAATGTAGGAGAATTTGTGCCTACAAACTTTCAATGTAAAATTAAAGTAAAAAATCCATAGGATAATAAACCAGCATGCTAAGTTTTGACAAATTCCTATTTAAAGTAAAGGAGGAGTTATGCGTAGAAACTTTTGTGACAGACAGACAAACAGGACAAAAACAATGTATTTTTTCTAAGAGATATAGGTAGACATTACCAGCTGAAGTGCATGATCCAGGTGTAACTGTGATGTCATCAATAGCAATATCTCCCTTAATTCCACTGCCTCTAACACCTTCAAATACCACCTTAAATAAATTTATCAAACAATGAAAAATACTTCATCTTACTAATATTATTCAAGAAATAAGAAGGTTACACAGAATATATCAATACACTGAATTTATTGGAGAATATTTTGATTTTCGAATTTATATACAGTAAAGGACGATCTGCAGTAAGAACCGTTGTTGCTCTTCTATTTAAGGTGTCATTAACTAACTGATTATTGCCATGTTGGAAAATTGTTACTCAACATGAGAGCGATGGAAAAAAAACCAGATTTATCAAACATGGAGGTTGGCAATTATATAAAGTGTATATAAACTTATTTCGCAATGATTTATCTAAACTAACTAATTAACTAATTATCTTTGCAGTTGATTTAATTATACAGACCATTATTGATCTATTCAAACTGTTTTCAGATATTTTGTGTGATTGCACCATTTTAAATTTTTCTCATAGAAAAACTCATCATTGGTTATTTGGATTTTTTGAATCAAGAATTCCTATTGGTTAAGTTGAAGTCATCACTTAGAATGTTTTATGGTCGCCACCATTACTTGGTTAACCTTTACCGAATATCTGTGTCACAAATGACCATGGATTTGTTCCACTGGTCGTAAGCACTTCCCGGTCCTTTCCTCATTCATGACTCATCATCGGGTTTTTATAACTAGAGTACGGTAACATGACGGGTGCCCTTAGTGGAGCATGAACTGCTTAACTTTCCGGATCACCTGAGTTCACACCTGGTGTTTTGTGGGGTTCGTGTTACTCGATCTTTAGTTTTCTGTGTAGTGTTTTGTAGATTGATGTTTGACCTTTTGTCCTTCTTCTTTTGGCCATTGTGTTGTCTGTCCTTCTACGATTTGCAGATTCTGATTGCCCTTTTGGTATTTTCAAACTTTTTTTTTGAAATAAGGACACACATTGTCAGAGCAAGTGATAATAATTACAAATGGATGTCAATTGTATATTTCTGAAGAAAAAACTTTTATTTTATCTGGTCAGTATTCTGAATATATGTACCAGATTTTATTTTCGAATTATTTTGGCGGTATATTTCTTTACACCATATATTTTTAATGGAAATACTCTGATATTTAAAAAAAACAACTTAGTAATACAAACTGTACATGTGTATTCTATCAATTGTTAATCAAATCCATGGACACTGTGAATTACCTGGTATTGACTAGATGGATTTAGAGAAACTTGGGCAATATTCCACTGATTTCCTTGGTTTAAACGTCTAACCCAGATTGGTGCTCCAAGACTGGCTCCATTTTTCAAATAAACATTAAGTCGACCAATCTGACTGCCATACATGTGGTACCAGAATTTTAGACAAGCAGGCTTGGTGTAGGTCTCTAGCTGTGATGTCAGACGAGCTTTCTGGCCTGGATGTCTAGGAGAAGAGGCCTCGGTATACACATAGTGTCCTTAAAAACATACCATCTTAATTACAAAAGGGTTTTGAATGGTGATGAGTTGCCACGTTGAAATGTCAAAATTCAAAATGTCAATTAATTCAATATGGCAATGTCTACCTTAAAATAATTTTTTGTTGGATTTTATCCAAAATTGAAGCATTCATGTTCCATATGTTCTATGCTTATCACAATTTTCTATGACGTTTATGTGCGAAAGTCATCGACATTATCTAGCTGCACTTTAGTAATTTTTATACCATTTCTTCACCTCTAATTGAAATATTTTTCATCTTGCATCAGAGTAGAAAAATTACAGTATTGTATTTGAAGAGCTGCCGGCATCAATTTGGGATTTGACAATCGCAAATATCTGTCTTAGTGGCTCCGATGCACAGCATCTCTTCAAATACTAAAAAATGGAATGGTCTAACTATTGATTACACATACCCGATGATGTTCCACGGGTATGATCTCTAGAAGGCCCTGTATTTGTTGTTGATGTTCCTCCAGCTTTCAATATCCAGTTAAAATCATCATCAGTGTCCTGTGTATACGTACATATGCCTTGCTCAAAATTACAGGCTTGGGATGACAGGGTACCAGATCCTGGTGGACCAGTAGGGGAAACAGTAGCTCCACCTGAAAAAGTAGCTTAGTAATTAATACTCAGATTTTCAGTTTTATATTTTTTGTTCGTGTACAATAGAATTGTAATAAAATGGTTCAAAGAAATGATGAATTCTCAAATACAAAATAAATGTACCTAATTAATGTGATATGCATACCTATACATGTACAATGCTGGTAACTTTTCAAGGATACAGATTGAAAAACATGAGAGAAGTTTATTATAAAATATTTATTATATAGATAGCTGTGAATTACAGAATTTTCCGAGTTAAATAAAAACGATAATTTTACAGTGAAATTATCGTTTTTAATTTCACTCTCGCTATATTTTGCGCCATTTCGTTGTCGACGTCATATGAAGACTTCCAGTTTGAAACGTAAAGATTAGATGTTATTTGGCTTTGTATACGCTTCAATTTTGATCAAATTTAACTAAAATAATATATCAAGGTAAGCATTTTAATTATTTTATTGTCGTGGGTGGCGCCATGGTTTTTGAAGCGATACACATTATAGTATATCCCTACGCTACACACGTAATATAGTGCAATTAAGTTCATTTTATATTAAATTTGATTCGAAACATTTTACTTATCTATATAATAAATACTATAACTAATTGACGAGTTTCATTATCAAAAATATGTCACTCATGACCAAATATCGTTGTAACTCACTCATGCGCAGTCGTCAGTAACTGTGTTATTTGGTCATTCGTGACATATTTTTGATAATGAAACAATTAGTTATAGTATAAATATTCTCTAATGAAAAGTCATTAAAAATGACAAAATTTTAAAATATCAAAATAATTAAATGATTCTATAATGTGAGGTGCACAGCAAAGTTGTCTTGATTTTTTGTGCATCATTTGTAATTCATTCATATCTAAAAGGCTCTACTTAAACAATACACCAAAAAGAGCAAATATGTATTACACTTCTTGGCAACACAAACAACTGCTTTCTTTTTAATGTGTAATATCAGAGAACACATGTTTCTTCTAGATTGCTATTAAAAAAAAGTAGCATCTTGCATGCAGACCTTCTACTCTTGTTACCACTTTTAAACACCTACATTTAATAGATCAAAAATAAAAAAATAAATTATACTGAATCTTGCTACACTTTGGATTTTGATACATTTTTGCTTTGAACAAACACATTGATTTTTTAAATAGGGGTTGTGATATTGTCAGAGAATCTTCTTTGGTCTAGGGACATAAGGCTAAGTGATTGGTGCTGTACAAATATATTTCAAGTAACTTTCAAATCCAGTGGAGGAGATATAATGTATGGTTGTCAAATTTGCTTAGATGTTTGTATAAAATATATATATGTTGGATTAAATTTTCAAACATATTTATTTATATAGTGGATGTGGTCGAGTGATCTAGGGCACTGGACATAAGGCTAATCGAATGGTGCTGCAGTGTATCAATGGTGTGGGTTCAAATCCCGTCGAGGGAAGAACAGAAATTTGACAGCTCTAAAATCTAATTCTAACACTGTTTGGTTTAATTTTCAGACGTATATATATATATACATGTATATACGTCTGAAAATAAATCCAACAGTGTCAGAAATAGATTTTTAAGCTGAAAATTTTATGTTCTCCCTGGACTGCATTCAAACTCACCCCATTGATACAATGCAGCACCAATCGATTAGTCTTATGTCCAGCACCCTAGACCACTTGGCAACATCCTCTATAAATAATATATATAAACACACTTACTGCCGCAGGCTCCCGATTGTATTGTGATGTCATCAATAGCAATATCTCCACGATAACCTATTCCTCTTGTACCTTCAATTATTACCTGGTAATTCAAAAAGATAATTATATTACCTACTAAAAAAGGAAACAATTGTACATTAAAACTGTGGATCATGGGTGTCTAACAACACTACTACTATCAACAATATTTCAGTTATATTGTGGACGTAAAATTTATTGAATGCCTGTTAAAAACGTTAGTGGTGATAGGCACTGATTGCATAGGTAGTTATAAATCCAACTACCATACAATCACGTCCACGACAGCATCTGACGTACATCACTAATAAACTATTGGTCCATTCATCCTGGACTAAACAGTTCTACTTTCGCCTTAACAAAGTAATGGTCCATTCATCCTGAGCTAAACAGTTCTACTTTCACCTTAACAAAGTAATGGTCCATTCATCCTGGACTTAACAGTTCTACTTTAACCATAACAAAGTAATGGTCTATTTATCCTAGACTAAACAGTTCTACTTTCACCATAACAAAGTAATGGTCCATTCATCCTGGACTAAACAGTTCTACTTTCACCTTAACAAAGTAATGGTCCATTCATCCTGGACTAAACAGTTCTACTTTAACCATAACAAAGTAATGGTCCATTCATCCTGGACTAAACAGTTCTACTTTAACCATAACAAAGTAATGGTCTATTTATCCTGGACTAAACAGTTCTACTTTCACCTTAACAAAGTAATGGTCCATTCATCCTGGACTAAACAGTTCTACTTTAACCATAACAAAGTAATGGTCCATTTATCCTGGACTAAACAGTTCTACTTTCACTTTAACCATAAATATAGTTCTTAGAACAGTAGCCTTAACTGTTTGACTGATTGGTGACGAATGGTGAATGATCGGTGACAGATCCAAAAATGACGGATGCTAATGTATTTGACTGATTGCATCTGTCACTGAAGAATGCTAATCATTGTTACCTTGACAACCATCAAGTTAATTAATGATATACAACATATGACAGATTCGCATATATATGAAATTTGAACATGAAATGTAACAAATTATGCAGAAGTTTACATTTTCTTTAAAAAAAACAACGTAATTATCAATGTAACATTTTATTAGTTAAAAATGCCAACTTGCCAACTTGACAACTTCCAAGTTATCGCACGAAAACCATTCTTGTCTACAGACACATGACAATGATGACAACGACATAACATAATATGAATGTGAAAATAAAAAGAAGGCTTCATACCTATTATGAAACTTTGTGACAAAAGGAATTTATACAATGTCCCAAACTTACATTTAATGCTCCTTGCTGAGTTAATGAGAACTGTCCTTGTATCCACCTGTTTCCCTGTGTTCTCTGTCGAGACCAAACTGGACTTCCAAGTTGGGTGGTAGCGGTATTCCTGACGTATATATTAAGTTTGTCTATGTGGGAGCCATACATGTCATACCAGAACGAGACACACATCTGTTGTCCAGCCTGGACCGTAACGGTTGGACTGATGAGTCGAGCCTTTTGCCCAGTCCTTACTCCTGAGGTCTCAATATACAAGTAGTAACCCTCTAAAAAATAAATAATAATAACTTAAGAAGAGTTTGGAGATACCAAATGGTTAACCAGAATCCATAAATCGAAGGACAGACAAATCAGCATCAAACAGATTGTATCAAATTCAAATTGAGTAACTAATACCAATCATTTTATCTATTTGTTTATAAAAGTAATATTTGCTGATCACAAACTATCCACAAAATGTTACCACCCTACCCTGACTATGTATCACTAGAGAATCCTTGATTTACTTCAGTTGAAAATGACCAAGTGGAAATTAGATCTTTATTTTTTTCATTTAATTTGCAGGAATTATGGATCCTCTGCAGAAACTTTTAAACAATTAAACATTTTTTAATCCTGCAACCCACAAAAAAACTGATTTTTTTTTATTCAGAAAAAAACTGTAGATTGTCAGTAATTATAAAATTTTGATGTACATCATAGATAATATCATGACAATTATTGCAAGGGAAATTAAACTTTTCCTGTATATCTGTTGGTGTTCCTCAACGTAAAAAAGTAAATTATATATAGATATATAAAAGATAAATTTTAAGGAGTTTCAGATTTAACACAAGAGTGCAAATTTTAAAAGATTAAAATGGAATCATTATGAAAATTCTTACTCCCATTAGTATGATCTGCAGATGGTCCAGTACTTGTTGATGGTGTTCTGCCTTTGTATCTTGTCCAATCAAAGTTATCTGTTTTGTCTTGTTTCCAGCCACAGGTATCATAGCTGAAGTCACAGGCAAACTTACTGCCTCCTTAAACAAACAAACAAATGAGCTAAAAAGTAGCAACACTTCTGAAAGAACACTCCCTCCTTTACAAAACAAAGCAAGTTATGAAAATAATTAAAAATATATAGAAGAACCTCACTATATGAAGGTCATAGGGACAGATAATATTATCTTGAAGTAACCAAATATTCAATTTATCAAGGACAAATTAAGATGAATGCTACTAAGAAACGAACAAATTTAAGTTCGAAGTAACAAAGAAATTGACTTCAAGTTCAAGATAAGTGATGTTAACTATCAAATGATGTCATTTGTTAGACAACAGCTTTATCAGCCCAATCACGTCACATTTATATATTCAAATTGAAAAAGCAAAAACTGTAAATTCAGAAATTTTTGTGATGTTTTTATCAATGTGCAAAATGCGACCAGAGGAAGAATACCAATAATTAGACCTGATATTTTAGCTATGTACACAGTATTTGATATTTCACTCTTTTACCTGTAGCCTTTGTTGTAGATAATATCGTCGTTGGAGATGTTGGTTTTTGTGTAGTGTGTGCTGTTGTCACGAGTCTTGTTGTAGGAGCTTGAGTAACGGTTGGATTTGCATTCATTGGAGTTCCTAAAAGATAAATACTAATTGTATGGAGAACTTTGTATTGACTGTGCATGTAGTAAATTTATTTAAAAAAGTAATCTTTCTCCTGAAATGAAATTCAAATACTTATTTAGAATTTAGAATATTATTACATTTTTATCTCATTGTACTGATATGGACAATTAATGATTGCATTCACGATTTCAATCAAATTAATACATTTCTCTGAAGTCACACTATTGTTCGGACAGTTTGATTATTTTGAAGAATCTCCATTTTTAAGAATCTAATTAGTTTTTTTTATTTTCTTTTGTTCCTGTATATTTGAACTTTAACCTTTTACTATTTAGCCTTAAATAATGTGTTATCAATATTTTAATAATTGCATTGAAACATCTGCTGGATTTTGCAAGTCTACTTTAAGTTTCCGTCTAACCACCCGGCTACGTTGATCATATATAATTAATATACATGACTTGATAATTTCCATAAAAAAAAATACCAACAACTTATTTATATGAGTAATTAATAATTTTTTAGAAGGTATTTCAATTCTGGCATTTTCAGAGATGACGGGTACATCAACATGTAAAATATATTCTTGAAATACAAACAACAACTAACGAAACCGACAGCATGTAAATACAAAGCAGACAGACCATAAGTGACAGTCTGGGACACTTGCAATATCTAAATATAACGGAGAAGCAAAGGGATGCATTCCAATACAAATTTATTGTTTTATTCTTGCTAATTGCAACTATTTGTCCTTTTTACATTAAAAATATAAACAATAAAAAAAAATAGAAACACTTTAGTAGATAGAAATGTCTTTAGTAAAAGACTAATGTTGTGAGTTCCAATCCCACTCAGGCGAGGTGTACTCTATACAGCATTATGTGATAAAGAAAGTGGCTTTAAACACCATAACCCTAACCGTAATCCAAATTGTAGAATCTTAAACAAAATTGACTTGATCCTAATGGAGAACCTAAAGATGGAGAGTATACTCCATAACATAACTTACTTGGGCAGTTAGAACTAGCAGTAAACTGAATATCATCCAATGCTATGTCTCCCTGTACTGAACTTCCACGGATGCCTTGGAAGATGATCTAAGCAAAAATAAGAGAAGACTTCATAAGTTTATTTACAAACAAATCATACTTAAACTAAACAAGATAAATAATGAAATATTAATGAAAGAACATGAAATGATACTGATGAAACTTGAAAATCTGTTTGTACAATTGTTGTAACCTTTGACCTTCAATGTTATATAGGTTGAACTTAGGTATCAATACTCATATGCTCAATGTATAAAAATAATCAATGAAATTCTTATTTCATAATATTTTGATATTATTACTGCATTGGCCTAGTTATTAGTCTGAGGGTATCTGTATTGGCCTAGTTATTAGTCTGAGGGTATCTGTATTGGCCTAGTTATTAGTCTGAGGGTATCTGTATTGGCCTAGTTATTAGTCTGAGGGTATCTGTATTGGCCTAGTTATTAGTCTAAGGGTATCTGTATTGGCCTAGTTATTAGTCTGAGGGTATCTGTATTGGCCTAGTTATTAGTCTGAGTGTATCTGTATTGGCCTAGTTATTAGTCTAAGGGTATCTGTATTGGCCTAGTTATTAGTCTGAGGGTATCTGTATTGGCCTAGTTATTAGTCTGAGGGTATCTGTATTGGCCTAGTTATTAGTCTAAGGGTATCTGTATTGGCCTAGTTATTAGTCTGAGGGTATCTGTATTGGCCTAGTTATTAGTCTGAGGGTATCTGTATTGGCCTAGTTATTAGTCTAAGGGTATCTGTATTGGCCTAGTTATTAGTCTGAGGGTATCTGTATTGGCCTAGTTATTAGTCTGAGGGTATCTGTATTGGCCTAGTTATTAGTCTGAGGGTATCTGTATTGGCCTAGTTATTAGTCTGAGGGTATCTGCATTGGCCTGAGGCAAAGCCGAAGGTCAATACAACTCTCAAGGACTAATAACTAGGCCAATGCGGAAATCATCACATAATGATATATTTATTAATTAACCATAAAATATTGTCTTAAATGTGTTTTTATCCTTTTGCTTCAAAGAGTCTAACATTTGAATAAGTTCACAACAATAATGGGTTTGAATTTTATAGCATGAACAATGATTTTTCAATGACTTTCTGGTTTCATTACATTTACTCTTGAAATGAAACAATTTCATATGTTTATTTTCTTTCGCTTCCTTTCCAAATTCCATTTTGTTTCATCAGACAACAGTGACAGAGCATCTCTATTTTATCGTTGATACCTATGTAAAATCTAGAGAGAATCTAGAACACCAATATTATCAAAGCCAGTCAATACGAGAGAAAATCCGTATTGGTCGATTTGTACTATATGTATCACAAAGGCAGTTTTCATCTTATTTATGTTAATATAACAGTAGTTAATTAATAATGCTTTTAATCTTACATTTCTTTTTTCTTTAATATTATAATGATGTCCAGGACTGCACAAACCTTAATTAAGTGTAAGTGTCAAATAAAACTTAATTGACACTTAAATTACTTGAAATGTATATGAAACTAATTTACACTTAAGGTTTAATTGAGACTTAAATTTAATTGAGGTCTGTGCAACCCAGACCATATGTATAGTTGTTTGTCAACAGAAGTAGAGAGTATTGCTCAACTGCAGGCAATCTTAGGGTATGAGTTATGCTCATTATTAAAAACCCTTCTGAGACTATGATATATAGAACAGCAATAAAAGTACTCTCCCTTTAATTATCCCCTAGCCAACGAAGTTGCGAAGGGATATAGTAACGCTACCGTCTGTCCTTCCGTAACATCCTTGTGAACACTCTAGAATCAACATCCTTCAATGGATTTTGACCAAATTTGGTACATACTTAGTCCTTAAGAGGTCATAGGTCAATGGTCAAGGGGTCAAATTTTTAGGCAAGGGGATACGCTATGCTTTGCGTTGCCCTTGTTTAATTTGTTTCTGGATAATATCTCTTGTTCAGTTACATACATATCCTTTCTTACTAATATACATGATTTGTCAGCATTTTTTACATAGAACATAGAAATTACATGTAACTCTAACATCTGTATCATACCTCCCAACATTTGAAAATTTTTATGGGGGTTTTAGTGTGCAGAGACTTTTTTCAGCTCGATTTTGATTGGTTAATATACGATTATGTCCCTTTGTACACAACAACATGACTGAAACTTTTCCGGAAGTCAAAATCTTAATAATTTTCTCAGAAGCTTAATTTGTGCCTGTTTTTCCTATTAAGATCGGAAAGGCAGAGTGGCGGGTCAAAAGTAGAATGGTTCCGCCTAAATCGGAAAGGTTGGGCCAAACAAAAAAAATTATTAGCTTCTCAGACCAATTTCCAAAAATTTTGATGAGGCACCTTATTTTTGTTGTTGTAATAATCAGTGTTGGTTCAAATGCAGTGGCAGTTTATACCGGAAACAACCATGCATGCCTTTGACATAAACGCTTTACTGACAATGATCGCGATCAACAAACTTACGTATCGGACCGGAGCGGACCCGAAAAATTTCGGAAATGACCGGAAACGGACACAATTTTGTTTCTCCAATGTAAAAACAATCAATGCGGCAGTAAAAACACACACGCGGCGGTGCCTGAGAAGCTAACAATTAATTGTTTTTGCCTTGGCAGGTATGATGCATTTACTAAGTCATTTGTTTATTTTCCAAAGAAGTTTCTTAAAATCTAACAGCTTTACAAACCTTAAAAGATGATTGTTGCTTTGGGATCATAGCCTGCCCTTTTGTCCAAGTGTTGCCTTGGTTACCACTCAACTCCCATATTGGGAGAGGATTACTATTTCCCTGTAACTGGGCCCATATACGAAGAGTTCCAAGAGCACTGCCAAACATGTGATAGTAGAAAGTCAGACAATTGTGAGTTGCATAGTTTAAGCTTTCACTGATTAGCCGAGCTTGGTCACCTGTTCTTCTTGGTGCAGAAGCTTCAATGTAAACATACTGTCCTGCAAAACAAAGTAAGAAATATTTATATGGATTATTAACATTGTATCATGCTGAAAAAAAAATAAAGATTTTGTAAATAATATTTAATATCTTTTGACTAAATTTAACCATTTTGTCGGTCAAAAGCTCACTAGAGCTTGTGTTGTATTTGTTATTTTTGACATGCCAACTTTAAATATAACTTGTCTTATCTTATATTATCTTACCACATTAGCTTTTCTGTGTGCAAATCAAATACTGTAAATGGAATAGTGTAAACTGTAAAAATACATGTAATTAGAAGATAACTGATCTAAATTAAATACATATTATGTCTTTACCCGATCCTGTGGTGTGATCTCTCGATGGCCCCGTTGATGAACTAGATGTACTTCCCTTGTGTAACAGCCAATCAAAGTTGTCTGCACCACTGTGGTCATTTGTGTATGTACACAATCCAGTATCAAAGTTACAGTTTCCTAAATTTAATAATAAGAAAAGTGGTGATATAAAAAATAAACAAATGTCTTTTATTATTCTATGAAAAACAGAGAAGAAAGTGTTCTCTGATAAAACAAAATGAACTGTGAGCTAATGCTCACTTATGATACCCCCGCATATATGTTCAATGTGTATAAAAACCAACTAAGTCGGCAAACAGGAAGTAGGAATCTGACGGGTCCAAAAACGCTTCCCACAATATGGCATACCTATATGAATCTTGTGACCAAATATCAGATTTCTGCCATCAATAGTTGCTGAGAAAAATGCGACAAAATATATCTTGGACGGACGGAAGGTTGGACGAACGGACAGAGGTAAAACAGTATACCCCCTCCGGTGGAGTGGGGGTATATAAAAAAAATAGCAGGTCGCAAAGCAGACCATCCAGCTCGCCTGTGCAATCTATAGTTACATGTGAATGTCATAACCATGTGGTTAGTGTTTAATTTGGTTAAGAACAATACTTCAGTTTAGCCAAAAGAAAACCATTTAATGGTATTCAAAATGGACATATAATAAATGTAATAGTTTTTTAAACTGTCCACGACAAACTCACATGTGAAGTTTCATCAACCTGGACCAAATAGTTTTTCTACATTGGACCTAAACGCAAACGTTAACGCAAAAATGTCGAAGTCATTCAGGCAGAAATAGTAGGTCACAGTGACCTATATTTGTGTGCAGTGTTTTTAACTGTCCATGACAAACTCACATGTGAAGTTTCGTCAACCTGGGCCAAGTAGTTTGTCTACATTGGACCTAAACGCAAACGTTAACATTGGACGCCAACGCCACCGACGCACAGGTGACGACATAAGCTCGCTTCCTGTACTTCATACAGGCGAGCTAAAAAGAGGAAATCAACTGATCAGAGGAAAACTTTCATCTCTGGAAAAAAGATAAATAAAGCTCAATAGACATCGAAACTAAAAACAAAAGACTATCAGTGAGTCAAAATTTATAATATACCAGTAAAGGTAAATTATATCATTTATTTCTACCAGCTTTGGTCACAGGTAGAAAAGGGAGAAAAAAAAACATTTCTGGCCTGTCTTGCAGTGAGTACAAATACATTTTATTTTTACGGACAAAGTACAAATATTTTGTTTATCCTGCAATGTGAAAAAGTCCAAAACAACTTCCAAATTTTCCTTTAAACGAGTAGAAGCAAGTGTTGTTCCAATCATGTTCAAATGTGTCTTCTTTCACACCCATGCTACAGTGTTGTATATGCTACCATTTCTTACAGTTTGCTCAACATGATTTTGGTACCTGGAGATTGTTATTTGTATACTAGACATATAAATTTGTATATATTTATTATACAACAAAGATAATGAATGAAGGATAAACTGGTAATATAGCTATCTTTTATTGTACTGAGAAAGAGGGCTGTAATATAAGGGCTGCTATTTTTCTAAAAACAAAACAAACCATTTTTCTTGTTTGTTTATCTTATACTATCACAATTGAACAATACAAAAGTAGCAGAATAAATAGTATATACCATCAAATAAAAATATTTTATTTCTGAACAACATAGAAAATAGAAATAGAAAACTCTTTAGAAATGAATTGATATCTCTATCTATTTTGAGATGAAGATGATTGATAAAAATTACAAAAAGATTTTAGTCCTTTTTCTATTGGCCATTGTGTTGTTTGTTCTTCTTTGATTTATGTATTCTGTTTATCCCTTTGGTATTCAAACTCTTCTTGTAACATATGAGTATTGAAATTTGAAAACAGATGTACATACCTTCAGTTAAACAAGCTCCTTGTGTCATTGAGAAATCATCAATTGCTATGTCACCTCGGTAACTAGTTCCTTTAATCCCCTCAAAGACTATTTGATAAGGTGAAGTTCCTATTGGTACATTTACTGAGGCAATGTTCCAACTATTTCCTTGGTTACCTTTAGTTCAAAAGAAATGAATAATTGTATTTGTAAACATATATAAGTTTTGATAGAATGTACAATGTTGAAAGTACAGTAGCTTCATTATTATTATAGCTAAGAATTATCTATAGTCTGTTTGCAACAAGGCTAACATTTTGTTGGGGGTACTTTGTGTGGTGACCATTTAGTGTAAGGTATATCTATGAATATATTCATAGATTTAACACAAAAGCATGTTGCTGTAAAAGAATACATCAAATATTAATATTGCACTTTTATTGTTGTTCTGCATGTAAGAGTTACCACAAGGTCTATACTTGAATCACAAGTGGTGTCAGGAAAATCTAAAAGTTGGAATAGGGGCCGCCGTGATCGTATGCAGGACTTTCAATAAGGGGTGGTACCAGGTACTTTTACCCACATAAAATGAAAAGTGTTCCAATTCTAATTAAAAAAAATTACTGCCTGTAAATAGTAAAGAACTGGTATACTTGAAAAATATTGAAATCCCTGAGTATGGTAGTTGGATTTACAACTACCTGTGCAATCAGTGTCTATCACCACTGAAGTTGTGAGTTCGAATCCAGCTCAAGCGAGGTGTATTCGATACAACACTATGTGAAAAAGTAAGTCAGTGACTTGCGACAGGTCGGTGGTTTTCTCCGAACACTCCGGTTTCCTCCACCTATAAAACTGACTGCAATGAAATAACTGAAATATTGTTGATAGTGGCGTTTAACACCATAACCCTAATCCTAACCCCTAAAGATACAATAAATAATACAAATTACTTGGTGTTTTACTAACCTTTCTTGGTCCAAGCAGGTGTACCCCTCACTCCATTTCTAAGTACATATACATTCAGTGTGTTAATATTGATACCATACATGTTGTACCAGAAATTCATACACATAGCTTGTGTTGGACCTTGATAGATAGGGGAGATAAGTCTGGCTTTATCATTTGGTCTTCTACCAGATACTTCAATGTACATGTAATGCCCTAAAAATGTAAAATAATTATAGCATAACTACTCTTGTTTTCCAAATATCGAAAATAAATCATGAGTAGCTGAAAAATTTCAGAAATTCATGAATGCACATGATTTATTTATTTGGCTATGATACATCAAATCAATACCAACTTCATTATGTGTCATGTGATCAAAATTCAGTAGGATTGGTCAACTAGAACTAACGTTATCACATGGAAACCATTTTGTCTACAGATGGACGATGACAATGGCAAACCCATGACATAAAACCACTGCAAAATTTTTGGGGTCATATTAAAATGGTAAAGCTTCAGGAATAGGCTTGAATTAGATGGGAGGTTGTGTAGTGAAATTAGGTAAATAGCCAGGTCATTCATGTATTATATAACAGATTTAAATACCTCCCTGCTATTTGATCTAGTGGAGATCATCTTTAGCTCAGATGGTAAAGTGGTGCAGAAGGTATGGGGGTTTGATCCTAGCTCGGGATGTTGCAATATTCCCATTATAGATATCCCTTGATTTACTTTGGGACTGGTAAAATGTTAATATCATTTTAGATTTATTTTGGGACTGGTAAAATGTTGATATCCTTCTAGTTTTATTTTGGGACTGGTAAAATGTTGATATCCTTCTAGTTTTATTTCGGGACTGGTAAAATGTTGATATCCTTCTAGTTTTATTTTGGGACTGGTAAAATGTTGATATCCTTCTAGTTTTATTTTGGGACTGGTAAAATGTTGATATCCTTCTAGTTTTATTTTGGGACTGGTAAAATGTTGATATCCTTCTAGTTTTATTTTGGGACTGGTAAAATGTTGATATCCTTCTAGTTTTATTTTGGGACTGGTAAAATGTTGATATCCTTCTAGTTTTATTTTGGGACTGGTAAAATGTTGATATCCTTCTAGTTTTATTTTGGGACTGGTAAAATGTTGATATCCTTCTAGTTTTATTTTGGGACTCTCAACGTTAAACTACTTCTTAATTTAAATTTCTTTCTGACATTTCTCGAGACTGGTTACTTTAACCATATTAACTGGAAAATCTACCACCAAATATTATTCTAGAAACCAGGAACTAGTATCGATTGTTCGGATATTATTTCCAGATTTTACATAGAGTCAATAAATACTCTGGTTTTCCTTAACAACTAGTAGAAAGACGTTATGTACATGATCGGAAAAAAGTACAATGTTACATGTTGCAATTGTTTCATATTCGATTCTGAACGCATGTTTTTTACAACTAGCATAATTCTGCTGGTAATCATTGTAACCACTAGCAAAATACAGACAAATAAAATTTTCAACTAGCAATTTGCTTGCATGCTAGCGTTAATTTTGAGCCCTGTCTATGTGTATTTTTAAGACTAGATCAATTGGTATTTTTACCATGTTAAAATACTATTTTGAGGCTATATATAATGAACACCAATATACTTTCATACATCTAATAAAACTTTTGACCTGTAGACTTTGGAGCCTAACCCTAGACTGAAGCAAATTTAACTTTTAATGGTATTTAAAGTTCTCTACACTATTTATCATTACTAAGATACTGGAACTAATTTATGGTCAGACTGCTAACAGACAGACATAATTAACATCTTAAGTGAAAGTTTATAACAACACATGAACATCTTGTAAACAAAGTCGTTAACCTAGTCTCTATAGAATTAATGTTCCTTCAAACTTAGATAATAATAAAAGTGAAATTCCTTTACATAACATACCTGACTTAGTACCATAGGTATGGTCACTACTTGGCCCTGTTCCTGATGAAGCTGTTGATTGTGTGCTGCGAGACCAGTCAAACTGATCAGTATTTCTTTCTTGGGTAAAACCACAAATGTTGGCTGCCTCAAAATTACAACTAGCGTTTCCACCTGATGATGGTGCTGAAATTTTATTCAAATACTTTTAAAACATGTATATGGAGCATCTGATCAAAAAATAATGGCAAATGCTGCATTCACACATACATTTAATTTGAATTGAATTCGCATCCAATGCAAACCGAATACGCTAATCGCGTTCACACGAGTATGGAGCATCTAATCATAAAATAAAATAGTGTCAAGAAAATGAGCGAGTGAGTGATTGCTGTTTAACACCAAGTGAACAATATTCTGCTATATCATGGCAAGAATGAGTTAAATATCAATAAGATGATGATGATGTCTGTATTGTACTAGACCAACATGCTAATACTTTGTGTCACATGAAACATTTTTCCAAAATGTGGTACTAATTGTTTTATATGCCCATTCCTTACCCTTTTGCAATGAAAATCAAATACTAAACTTCATCACAAGATAAATGGTCTATGTTTTATATTCTCCTTTGACAATTTGAATGAATGCATATGTACTTGACTTTCTCTAAGGTGATTAGACCCTGACTTGACTTTCTCTAGGGCCATTAAGAGCCTGAGTTGACTTTCTCTAAGGCGATCAGACCCTGACTTGACTTTCTTTAAGGCGATTAGACCCTGACTTGACTTTCTCTAAGGCGATTAGACCCTGACTTGACTTTCTCTAAGGCCATTAAGACCCTGAGTTGACTTTCTCTAAGGCGATTAGACCCAGACTTGACTTTCTCTAAGGTGATTAGATTAGACCCTGACTTGACTTTCTCTAAGGCAATTAGACCCTGACTTGATTTTCTTTAAGGCGATTAGACTTTGACTTGACTTTCTCTAAGGCGATTAGACCCTGACTTGACTCTCTCTATGGCGATTAGACCCTGACTTGACTTTCTCTAAGGTGATTAGACCCTGACTTGTCTCTCTCTAAGGCAATTAAAGACTCTGACTTGACTTTCTCTAAGGTGATTAAACCCTGACTTGATTTTCTCTAAGGCGATTAGACTCTGACTTGACTTTCTCTAAGGCGATTAGACCCAGACTTGACTCTCTCTATGGCGATTAGACCCTGACTTGACTTTCTCTAAGATGATTAGACCCTGACTTGACTCTCTCTAAGGCAATTAAGACTCTGACTTGACTTTCTCTAAGGCTATTAGACCCAGACTTGACTTTCTCTAAGGCAATTAAGACTCTGACTTGACTTTCTCTAAGACGATTAAACCCTGACTTGACTTTCTCTAAGGCTATTAGACCCTGACTTGACTTTCTCTAAGGTGATTAGACCCTGACTTGACTTTCTCTAAGGCAATTAGACCGTGACTTGACTTTCTCTTAGGCGATTAGACCCAGACTTGACTTTCTCTAAGGCGATTAGACTCTGACTTGATTTTCTCTAAGGCAATTAGACCATGATTTGACTTTCTCTAAGGCGATTGGACCTTGACTTGACTTTCTCTAAGGTGATTAGACCCTGACTTGACTCTCTCTAAGGCAATTAAGACTCTGACTTGACTTTCTCTAAGGCGATTAAACCCTGACTTGACTTTCTCTAAGGCTATTAGACCCTGACTTGACTTTCTCTAAGGTGATTAGACCCTGACTTGACTTTCTCTAAGGCTATTAGACCCTGACTTGACTTTCTCTAAGGCGATTAGACCCTGACTTGACTTTCTCTAAGGCAATTAGACCGTGACTTGACTTTCTCTTAGGTGATTAGACCCAGACTTGACTTTCTCTAAGGCGATTAGACCCTAACTTGACTTTCTCTAAGGCAATTAGACCCTGACTTGACTTTCTCTAAGGCAATTAGACCGTGACTTGACTTTCTCTAAGGTGATAAGACCCTGACTTGACTCTCTCTAAGGCTATTAGACCCTGACTTGACTTTCTCTAAGGCAATTAGACCCTGACTTGACTCTCTCTATGGCAATTAGACCCTGACTTGACTTTCTCTAAGGCTATTAGACCCTGACTTGACTTTCTCTAAGGCGATTAGACCCAGACTTGACTTTCTCTAAGGTCATTAAGACCCTGAGTTGTTTGCCTCTACATTTTCACTAACAACTTTCTGTTTATGCATACGCATATCCGAGGTTTGTTCGTTGACAAAGTTGTCTTACGTCATCGGCCAATGCTTCGTCTTCATTTTACATACTGGTTGACATTATGAAGAAGTGCAAGGACATATGAACAAATGTACCCAGGTTACATTTCCTTCATAAACATGTTAAATTTTCTATTACATGTGAATGAACACATTCAAATATGTTCAAAACAATTCAAATGAAAAGATATCTCATCGTGGAATTTAGGTTGCAAAAAATATAATCTTTCAGATGCACTTAACTTTGACACAACATAATAAGTATATATATTGTTACCTTGAGTACATGGTCCATCTGTCATTGATATGTCATCAACAGCTATATCTCCAAGGTAACCAGGTCCTCTTGTGGCTTCAAATATTACCTAAGTAAAATAGATTACTACTATAGTGAAACCTCTCTGAACCTAACATCCTTGGCATCAAATTTTGTGCTTGGTAATATGGGATGCACTTTTGTGTTCGTAATAGACAGGTATTCAATTTATACAGATTAAATTAACAAAGATTTTATACACTGGAACTTTTTTTTAAATTCGTTTTAATCAGGCTTTGATTTAGACAGATTTTCCTGTATTGCAAACCTGCAAAATCTATCAAAGTAGCTTAGTTACATGTGAGATACCCTTCAAATCAGTATGCTTACCTCAAAAAAGGTCAAATTCATTATCCTATTAATAACTGCATTCTGAGACATTAGTACACCATGATAATAAGTGATTAACGATGTTTTTTAAAATGAGGGGACTTTTCTCAGTCATCTCATCGAAGGGCGAAGACCTGAGATGAGAGATGACTGAGAAACGTCCTAGAGTTTTAAAAAAAACCATCTTTAATTATTTTATCGCTATGATAATATGTTTATCAAGGATTTGGTAATGTGACGTTATTATAACGTCATATTAGAAAACAGTGATATTACTAAGCGTCCTTGACAACACTTAGCGATAAGCGATAATTGGAATCTTCTCAGCGCTTACGTGATATGAAACATATTGGTTTTAAACATCAAAGGGAAAATAAACAAAATAGCGATAATACTGATTACAGTAAAACTTGAATTTAACGAACACGGTCACAACTAACTTACGCTTATCGTAAATAATATTTCTTTTCCCGGCAAAAGCCATAAACAAAACTAATTAGAAAAGTGTGATTATAGCGAATTCGGCTAGTATGAATTTACGGATATAACAAACAATTCTTTATTCTCCTGAAATACAAATCCTACTATAATTATTATAAGGGTTACAGCAAATTTTCCTAGAACAAATTATTTGTATGAGGTCAAAGCTAATCTATACCAGTATTTTCTTAAATCTGTGCATGTCATTTAGGAGATAACTGTATTGTATTTGAAAATTTCATGGCATCAATTGGAGATTTGATGGTTGCAAATTGAGCTTACTGGCGACGCGTTAGCGGATCCAGTAAACTGATATTTGTGACCATCAAATCGACAATGGCGTGAAATTTTCAAATACAATACAGTTATCTCCATTCTAATGTAATCATGTGTATAGATGTGTATTGCCACATTATTGATAAGATGACGTAAGCGGCTAAAATTCTAAAAAATATATCATGCTATTTCAACCATTAGAATTTCGAATATTAATTAATATACAGGTGAGTATTAATCAAATTGTGTTCATTGATTATTAATGAGTTGTATCACTGTAAGTAGCTGGGCAACAAGAAGTGTTACAATTCATACATCGGATGAGACCTGTTATAAAGATATGGATAATTGTATCTATGCATATGGTATATTGATAATAGTTTTAGCGCTAGAATATAAATAGGATTTCGTCATATTGTCTATAAGGAATTAACATAGCCTATAGAATGCAACAAAATATGAGCTGTCTGCTCTTAAAAGTGTTGTTTATTTCCAGAAAATATTTGTTGTTTTTGTGAGAAATAAAAATAATAAAACAATTAGAGCTCTGATTTCCCCAAGGTCTTCCAAAATGTTTTGTAGAAGAGTTATGCAGTTGTCTCCCTCGTGGGGAAAAGTGGGATGTCTGGAAGCTTTATAAAACTACAATAAACCATTAATAAAATTTACAGACTGCTATATTCATTTCTGATAACAAAATACTTACATTAAAAAGACTTCTGGATGTAATGTCAACTGTTCCTTTAATCCATTTTCTTCCTTTTGTTCCTTGCCTAGTCCACACCTTACTTCCTGGGAATGATAATCCTGTTTGTACGTACACATTCAACTGGGCTACATGGCGACCATACATATAGTAATAGAAGGTCATGCATTTGTGTCCACTGCTGCTGGGTGAAACCTGAGGGCTGACCAAACGGACTTTGTTTCCTGGTTTGGCAGGGTTGCTTGCTTCCATGTATATATATGAGCCACCTGCAGAAAGCAATAAAATCATTAAAACATATGTTTCACTGAACTGTAAATATATTTGAAAGTTAAAAATATATTGAAGAGTAATTGCATGTGTAAATAATAAATTCAGCAAGATAAAAATCTGCTTATAAAATTGTCCTTTTTTTTACAGTGAAATCTGTCTAAATCTGCATAAATCAAACTTTAAGACTCAATGTATGAAATCATTGTCAATTTAAGGTGGTACCATACACTTCAGGTAAAATTTGATCTGCTCGTTTAATTTTCTTATTGTTTTGGCAGTGTGTTTGAATATATCCACTGCAATAAATATCAAAATTTTAACAAATTCCAACCAACAGACTCAGAGCTATAAATTCACTAGCCACATAGCAGCTTTTCTCTCTGTGGTTTTGATCACTGAGATGCTTGAAATCTGCATACAAACATCATATGATCAAAATGTTCAACTGATTTTAAAGAGTTATCTCCCTGTAGTGTTTGGTACCACCTTAACCTGTATAAAGCAAATGCCTATATATTCTGAACACATCAGCTGGTACCAAGGAGGTTCGGTTGGTTTCACTGTAGTTCACACAGATCTTTAGGAGAAATACATGGTTTTCAGTTTTCAGTTTTCATGTTTACAAATATATTTAAAGGCATACAGGCTGTCAGAATTTAATTTTTTGTTTATATTAAAAGTTGCCAATATTCGATGTTTTATACTAATTGCAGTTGAAATTTTTCATAATATCATACAGCCTAGAACGAAGGAAACACGTCGCTGTTTGATTTTCTTCCATCCAGGAAAGAATTCAATCAATGTTGACCCATCCAATATTCATACGACCTGACCGTGAACTCATTCGGGAAAGCGTTTGTGCTTGTGCGAAATTGTTTTTGATGAAGAAAATGTCGGATGTGCAAAAATCAAATCGTGGAAGAACAAAAACATTGACGGATTCTACACGAAAATGACACAAAAAGGAGGATTCAGCAAGCTTTATGTAAAAATTAAAAAAAGATGTTATGCTCCATTTTTCAACATGTAAGCATAATTTAGTATCTTTTTTCGACCGAATCGTATTTTGACAGTAGAATTGCATCGTCGTTTTTTATATATATTTTTTCCAGGAGAAAACGCTAGGTAATATCTCTTTTAAATTAGAGACTAAAATAATGAACTTCATGTCTGTTTTTTAAAAAAAAAATATAATCAAGTCAATAATATGCAATACAATTTGTTTACAATTTTCCCTTTATCGGGCCCCTTTCCACAGTTTGGGTTTGTTTTTATTGATTTCATCACATATTTCCGATTTTAAGTGTCATTCTTACTAAATACCATTATATAATATTAACTGATTACCCTGGGATCCAATTTCATAGATATATTTCTTAAATTATATTAATTCTAATGAATTTACATGCAACATGCTTCTTCGGTTATTTATAGCAGTTAACACACGTTGTTCGGCAAACTTCGGAACTGATTACGACATTATAACAGATTTTTTAAACCTGGATTTTTGTTCAGAACAGTTTATTAGTATAAAACATTGAATATTGGCAACTTTAATATAAAACATCGAATATTGGCAACTTTTAATATAAAAAATAATTCAATTCTGACAACCTGTATGCCTTTAAGGGAAATCCATAAATAACTTTAAATTAAGTTTTGGTGTTAGGGTTAGGGTTATGGTGTTTAACACCACTTTCAATAATATTTCAGTTAAAGAGTGGCAGTCAGTTTTATTGGTGGAGGAAGCCAGAGAAAACCACCGACCTGTCACATGTCCCTGACAAACTTTATCACATAATGTTGTATCGAGTACACCTCACCTGAGCTGGATTTGAACTCACGATAGTGGTGATATGCACTGACTGCATAAGTAGTTGTAAATCCAACTACCATATGATCACAACCATGACAGCCCCTTTAATTAAGTTTTGATTTATTACTCACTTCCTAAATGACCACTTGTGGGTCCGGTGTTTCTAGATGTAGTTGATCCTGTCTTTCTTGTCCAATCAAAATCATCTGTTTTGTCTTGGGTCCAGCTACATAGATTCTGATCAAAATTACAATTAAATGGACCAGTATTGGGTGTTGTTGATGGAATGGATGTTACGCTTGGTGTTGAGAACATGCTAGCTGGTTGAGGGTATACTGTAAAACAAAACAATATATATATAAGAAAATAGGCTCTGGAGAGGTTGTGGTTAATAGGAAATTGTCAGAAGAAACTTGACCTGTATATTTAAAGCTACTTATAAAATTCTAAATTGATTTAATAACCGGATGTACTTAAGATAACATACAGAGACCAACACGTGCAGACACAGATCTATGTCTTGCCTGTCCCCTGTGTGAGAATTTTCGTCAGAAAATAAACTATATCATAAGCTGAAAGATCATAAGTACCATAAACTGAAACATGAACATAAACTGAAACATGAACATAAACTGAAACATGACCATAAACTGAAACATGAACATAAACTGAAACATGACCATAAACTGAAACATGAACATAAACTGAAACATGAACATAAACTGAAACATAACCATAAACTGAAACATGAACATAAACTGAAACATGAACATAAACTGAAACACAACCATAAACTGAAATGAACATAAACTGAAACATGAACATAAACTGAAACATGAACATAAACTGAAACATGTACATAAACTGAAACATAACCATAAACTGAAACATGAACATAAACTGAAACATGAACATAAACTGAAACATGAACATAAACTGAAACATGAACATAAACTGAAACATGAACATAAACTGAAACATGAACATAAACTGAAACATAACCATAAACTGAAACATGAACATGAACTGAAACATAACCATAAACTGAAACATGAACATAAACTGAAACATAACCATAAACTGAAACATGAACATAAACTGAAACATAACCATAAACTGAAACATGAACATGAACATAAACTGAAACATGAACATAAACTGAAACATGAACATAAACTGAAACACAACCATAAACTGAAACGAACATAAACTGAAACATGAACATAAACTGAAACATAACCATAAACTGAAACATGAACATAAACTGAAACATAACCATAAACTGAAACATGAACATAAACTGAAACATGAACATAAACTGAAACATAACCATAAACTGAAACATGAACATAAACTGAAACATGAACATAAACTGAAACATGAACATAAACTGAAACATAACCATAAACTGAAACATGAACATAAACTGAAACATGAACATAAACTGAAACATGAACATAAACTGAAACACAACCATAAACTGACACGAACATAAACTGAAACATGAAGATAAACTGAAACATGAACATAAACTGAAACATGTACATAAACTGAAACATAACCATAAACTGAAACATGAACATAAACTGAAACATGAACATAAACTGAAACATGAACATAAAGTGAAACATGAACATAAACTGAAACATGAACATAAAATGAAACATAACCATAAACTGAAACATGAACATAAACTGAAACATAACCATAAACTGAAACATGAACATGAACTGAAACATAACCGTAAACTGAAACATGAACATAAACTGAAACATAACCATAAACTGAAACATGAACATAAACTGAAACATAACCATAAACTGAAACATGAACATGAACATAAACTGAAACATGAACATAAACTGAAACATAACCATAAACTGAAACATGAACATAAACTGAAACATGAACATAAACTGAAACATGAACATAAACTGAAACACAACCATAAACTGAAACGAACATAAACTGAAACATGAACATAAACTGAAACATGAACATAAACTGAAACATAACCATAAACTGAAACATGAACATAAACTGAAACATAACCATAAACTGAAACATGAACATAAACTGAAACATGAACATAAACTGAAACATAACCATAAACTGAAACATGAACATAAACTGAAACATGAACATAAACTGAAAAATGAACATAAACTGAAACATAACCATAAACTGAAACATGAACATAAACTGAAACATGAACATAAACTGAAAAATGAACATAAACTGAAACATAACCATAAACTGAAACATGAACATAAACTGAAACATGAACACAAACTGAAATATGAACATAAACTGAAACATGAACATAAACTGAAACATAACCATAAACTGAAACATGAACATAAACTGAAACATGAACATAAACTGAAACATGAACATAAACTGAAATTAAGCTAAGATGACATATGCAGTAATATAAATATGTCATATATATGTTTTAGACAAAATTATAAATACAGTGGAATTTGTGCAAACCGACACCTGAGTTTTCCAACATCCTGTGACATCCGACAAAAATCTATGGTCCTAAAGTATTTCTGATAAATAAAATAAGAGCTGAGTATTGCGACATCCTATAAAATGCGACACATTGCCCTAGTCCCTTGGTGTGTTAGATTAAACAGATTCCAAAGTACATCTACCATTAATTTGTACTGTTACATTACCTCCACAAGTTGATTCTGTGAATACTATATCATCTAAGGCAATATCTCCTGTTAGGCTATTACCCCTCCTCCCTTCAAATATCAATTTATAACTCTTTGTCTGGGAAGGAATGGGTGCTTGACCATTCTGCCATTTTTGTCCCTGGTTACCAGACAGTTGCCATATGGGGAGATTTGATTGTCCTGAAATATTTTATATGCATATACAAGGTATTAAAATGTGTATATTTAGAGAAATCTAAAATGGAAATTCTTCTTAGACAATGTATATTATTATATGACTATACATATTTCTTTTATCTAATTGGCTGAAAACATGGAGATTTTTTCTTGATAGAGCTTTATGAATACTATTTAAGCCTTCAATTTCCCCCCATAAAGATTAATTTGGATCGTTCCAGAGGAGCCTTTGGAACGTTATATTAACCTCAAGTGACTCTAAAATCGGAAAACCCTTACTTTTAATTTTAGCGTCACATGAGGTTAATATAACATTCCAAAGGCTCCTCTGGAACGATCTAAATTAATCTTTGCAGTATTCAGAACTCTTTCTTGTTACCATTAACATTTACATAAAACACATGTATTATTTAATGCCAATTACAAAAAAAACATGACCCAGAGGACATTAATAACAGTTTCATATAATAAAACAATGACTGACTTTCATTTTGATTAATACAAGGATCTATCGTTCCAAGATGTATGATATTTACCGAGGCCGAAGCCGAGGTAAATGTCATACATCTTGGAATGATAGATCCTTATATTAACCTCAACAAAAGTCAATAATTGTATATTATGTCTCTTTCAAATTTAATAATTATTGTAAAAAAGTTAAAACTCCTTCAACAAGGTATAAAATAACAAGGACATGTTTTGTAATACATGAAAAACTGCAAAAACAGAAAAGTGGAAGTGCTTGACACTTGCTAGAAAAGTGGAAGTGTTTGACACTTGCTAGAAAAGTGGAAGTGTTTGACACATACTAGAAAAGTGGAAGTGTTTGACACATACTAGAAAAGTGGAAGTGTTTGGCAAATACTAGAAAAGTGGAAGTGTTTGACACATACTAGAAAAGTGGAAGTGTTTGACACTTGCTAGAAAAGTGGAAGTGTTTGACACTTGCTAGAAAAGTGGAAGTGTTTGACACTAGAAAAGTGGAAGTGTTTGACACATACTAGAAAGGTGGAAGTGCTTGACACTTGCTAGAAAAGTGGAAGTGTTTGACACTTGCTAGAAAAGTGGAAGTGTTTGACACATACTAGAAAAGTGGAAGTGTTTGACACATACTAGAAAAGTGGAAGTGCTTGACACTTGCTAGAAAAGTGGAAGTGTTTGACACATACTAGAAAAGTGGAAGTGTTTGACACATACTAGAAAAGTGGAAGTGTTTGACACTAGAAAAGTGGAAGTGTTTGACACATACTAGAAAAGTGGAAGTGTTTGACACATACTAGAAAAGTGGAAGTGTTTGACACTAGAAAAGTGGAAGTGTTTGACACATACTAGAAAAGTGGAAGTGTTTGACACATACTAGAAAAGTGGAAGTGTTTGACACTTGCTAGAAAAGTGGAAGTGTTTGACACATACTAGAAAAGTGGAAGTGTTTGACACATACTGGAAAAGTGGAAGTGTTTGACACTAGAAAAGTGGAAGTGTTTGACACATACTAGAAAAGTGGAAGTGTTTGACACATACTAGAAAAGTGGAAGTGTTTGACACTAGAAAAGTGGAAGTGTTTGACACATACTAGAAAAGTGGAAGTGTTTGACACATACTGGAAAAGTGGAAGTGTTTGACACTAGAAAAGTGGAAGTGTTTGACACATACTAGAAAAGTGGAAGTGTTTGACACATACTAGAAAAGTGGAAGTGCTTGACACTTGCTAGAAAAGTGGAAGTGTTTGACACATACTAGAAAAGTGGAAGTGTTTGACACATACTAGAAAAGTGGAAGTGTTTGACACATACTAGAAAAGTGGAAGTGCTTGACACTTGCTAGAAAAGTGGAAGTGTTTGACACATACTAGAAAAGTGGAAGTGCTTGACACTTGCTAGAAAAGTAGAAAGAATTGTTGCGGTTGGTTGTGTTGTCAACCATTACTGTTTAATCTCAACGAGACAGAGTGAGTGAGTGATTGTTGTTTAACTCCAACTCAGCAATTTTTCAGCTATATCATGGAAAGAACAAGTTATTTTTTAATGAGATGATGATGAGGTACCCTTTGTACTAGACTAACATGCTTAGTCAGATTTTTATAGTGCTAGCTTATTGAAACAACAGTCCGCAGGTAAACATGTAGTCCCACTCGGACACATACTGATTCCGAGCTCTTTCTCCTTTATGCTTCGTGCTTAACGGAGAAGCAACAAGTACAAATTTCATAATAGTTGGTTTGACCCGATCGGGGCTCAAAACCCATAAATCTACCACACTCAAGGCGAGCACGCTGACCATTACACCACTGATGTGGTTTCTCAATGAGATAGAAGAAATACAAATAATATAAACTCTTAAAATGACAACAAATTCCATTGATTGAGAACATTGATATGTAATAAAACTAGATCAGTGTCTGTCTTCAAAAAGTGCTTTCCTATAGATCTACCTTTTTATAGAACTCCACTTACCTGGAACATTAACATAAACTGTTAGAGTGTCTGTAGCTTGCCCATACATGTTATACCAAAAGTTGATACAGCGTCCAGTAGTAGAACGGAATGCCTGGCTAACTAACCAGGCTTTAGATCCTGGTCGCTTTCCTGAAGCTTCAATGTACACATAGTGACCTAAAAATTGTCAAATTAAAATCATGAAGCACATCTTATTTGATAATGTGAATTTACAAGCCCTTTTTCACATTTTGAAATTCAATATTTAAAAAAATAAGTAAATATATCCTTTTTTGAATGCAATAAAACAAGATATTCCATTAAATTAATTAAATTATCACACACTGAATTACACATTGATTAATTCTATAATTTCATGTGACTGATGGGAAATATATCAATTAATGCCTATAGCTAAACTATTTTCTGAATTTCTTGGGAAAAAAAAAAATGGATTACTGCTTGTCTGTGTTTCTTTCTCGGTTTTTGAGAGGCCATGACAGCTTTATTTGTCTTTCCTATTTTTCATAAATATTCCAAGTGAAATGCAAAATAAAGATATTTTTGGCCAAAATTACCTTTTGGGGTACCCAGTGAATGATCAGCTTGTGGTCCAGTATTTTGGCTGGATGTCCTTCCTTGATTAATTGTCCAATCAAATTGGTCCCCTTGCAATGTATTATGCCAGGTACATAGTCCTGACTCAAAATCACAGGATCCTATGATTAAAAAAATAAGATAATATTACCATTAGTTTTAAAGATTACTCAGACTTATAAAACAAATCACAATAATAATCAAAACATCACAACATTTTACATTCTTAATTCACAATTCAGTCATTTAATTGCCTTAATAAATCATTATACAGTCAAACCTGCTTTAGTGACCACCTCTATTAAGCAATTACCTTTATTATGTGACCTTAATTTTAATTTCCCTTCACAGTGCATTTCATATTAATTAAACTTGTATTTAGTGACCACCTGTCTAATTTGACCCTATTTCAATGTTCCTTTGGAAGGTCACATAATACAGGTTTGACTGTAATATAAAAACATTCCTGCATCATACAATGAAGAAATAATAACTCATTTAGAATATAAATACATACAGCTGATATGACTCAATTTTTGTTCTGAAGAATTATTGCTTAAGTGTATAACATAAGAGAACAATTTACAACCAGGATGTAAAATACTGCTTACCTGTACTGCCAGAACAAACACCTGCTACATACTTAATGTCATCAATGGCAATGTCACCTCTTACATTTGTTCCAACTATTCCTTCAAAAACAAGCTGCAAACAAAAAGTAGAGAGCCTCATCAATAGCATTGTCATTTTCAATATTTATTTTAATTGTAATATTAATTAATATCTTTAAATTGATGCTACAAATAGGAAGTATATGGCTGGTTGGCTTGGTTGGTTTATGGTGTTTAACGACACTTTCAAAAATATTTCAGTTATATCATGACGGTCAGTTTTATTGGTGGAGGAAACCGGAGTACTCGGGAGAAAACCACTGACCTGTCGCAAATCACTGACAAACTTCATCACATAATGTTGTATTGAGTACACCTCGCCTTGAATGGGTTTCAAACTCACAACTTTAGCGGTGATAGGCACTGATTGCATAGGTAGTTGTAAATCCAACTACCATACGATCACGACCATGATGGCCCTGGAAGTATATGGCATTCACAATGCAAAAAAAACTGCCAAGAGTAAATTGACTTAGAGTGTACATGATGTAGGCTAATTGACTTAGAGCGTACATGATGTAGGCTATTTCAGAAGTGCAGCGTTCACTAAATTAGATATCTATGTTTTTATTACTATAACTGGGTCGATACCTGCACTGGTGTCCCCGGTATTTCACTCATTCAGAAGTGAGTTTTCGACACTGACATGGTTTATTAATTATATTTATATCATCGAAATTTACAGTTTCTAAATAATGTAATCATTTTTTTAATTAAGGTTCTCCTCCCTCAGGTATAGGTGATCATAGCTGATTTTGGTAGTCCTTTTCAGGGCCTTTGGTTTTCATGCTACCAAAGACTTTTAAATTATTTTGCTTTCAAATCATTTGACTTTCAGTATACCAAAATATCTGATAAAGGTGATTCCAGAAATGCGTGGTTTGCACTTAATTGGATATCTACGTTTTAATTAAACCAGTCCAAATTCTTTAATCAACTTCTGTCAACCAATGTCATACAATGGTTATTGATGTTCACATTATTTAAACAGAACACCTATACAAATATCTACTTGTTGTATTTTCCTAAATATAACCAGCATAAAACTTTGTTTTCTAGTGTGTATATGTTTAAACTTTATACTGTATTTTCCTCTATAAGAAATCATGCATTTTTATAACTTAATTTACCAAATATTCCCCCCATTCTCTTCTTTGGTATACCTATTGTCAAAACTTACATTGTATCCCTGGGATCCTGTTGAAGAGGGTATAGTGACCTTTGCCGACTGCCAACTGTTTCCTTGGTTACCAGACATTGTAAACATTGAACGTCCTAGTTGGGAGCCAGTCTGAACGAATAAGAAGAAATTTTTACATATTTCCTTTTTAACCAAATTACTACACATTATATAACAGTTTGAATACTGTCTGAATTGTTAACCTTTCAAAGACAGTTATTATAAGAAGAAACATTTTGTATTACCAAAAAAATGATTTTTTTTTTTACATCTACCTGAAGTGTGAATTCAAATTGAAGATGAGGTTTTACAGGTATAACAATAACATTTCCACCTGAATGTGAATAATCTTCCCTCTTACATGATAATTGTGACAGATTTTTTAAGAATGTCTCGAATTAAAATATTGTGTTGATATATACCTTGACATACACGTTAAGTGTCCCAATTCCTGAACCATACATATGGTAGTAAAACTGAACACACATGTCTTGTCTATCTGTATACCTTGGTGATAATAGACGAGCTTTGTCTCCATTTCTACGAGGACGGGAAGCCTCTATGTACATATAATGCCCTACAAATTTAATATATATATCAAATTAATATTATATTTTGAATTTTTACAAAATTTTAATATTTGACTGTCCATTGGTTTATTGTGGATTAATTTATTTCCTTTGGTATCAATAGTCATGGATAAACAAGTAGTGAGATGTTTGTTAATAAATGAATTTGTGGCCTTATCACATACTCACGATTTCTCTTGTTATATATTTTTGACATTCATGGTGCACATTTGATCATAATCGGGGCAATCGTGGTCGTGATACTACCTATGCAATCAGTGCCTATCACCACTAAAGTTGTGAGTTCGAACCCCGTTCATGGTGAGATGTACTCAAAACAATTTTATGTGATAAAGATTGTCAGTGACTTGCGACAGGTCTGTGGTTTTCTTCAGGTACTCCGGTTTCCACCACTTATAAAACTGACTCCCACGATATAACTGAAATAGTGTTGAAAGTGGCATTAAACACCGTAAACCCCAACACACAACGTTCGAATAAAAATTGATTGACGGTACTGTTTTTAGTATTGCAATGTTTTTATTTTCATATGTCAATGCCACAGTTCAAAAACAAATAGTGTGATAATTATATTTTTTTTATTATCTTCAATTGAAAGTTTTTATGTCATAATAATCTCCAGTTTGAATTGAATAGGATAATGTAAAAAATCAAATGAAAATTTAATTTGCTTTATCAATTTATTTATAAAATTTTCCCCATGACAAATGAAACTTACCTCTTGATGTACCATAAGTATGATCAGACTTGGGACCAGTATTTGTTGAACCTGTGGAACCAGTTTGTCTTCTCCAATCAAATCCCCTAGTATCTGATTTGTCTTGTGAGTAACCACAAAGATTCCTGTTCTCAAAGTCACAATTTCTGACAGTTCCTCCAACTGAAGGGGTGGGGGTTACTACTCCTGGAGCACTAGTTTGTCCTGTGTTAATATCAACAAATGCTTAATATGATAATAATACAGTTTGTGCACATAATTTAATATTTAATATATAAACCCTTTGGTTTTATTGCTCCCAAACCTTTAAATTATTTGGCTTTCCAATCTTTCGATTTTGAGCGTACCTGATGAAGGTTATTCCAGAAACGTGTCGTGCACACTCAATTTGGTATCTATGTTTTTATTAATTAACAATTTACATTCAGAAATTCTCATCTATAAAACAGTAACAGGTATTACTATACTTATACTCATTATTGAACATATAACTGTCACTACTGAGAGATATAGAACATATAACTGTCACTACTGAGAGATATAGAACATATAACTGTCACTACTGAGAGATATAGAACATATAACTGTCACTACTGAGAGATATAGAACATATAACTGTCACTACTGAGAGATATAGAACATATAACTGTCACTACTGAGAGATATAGAACATATAACTGTCACTACTGAGAGATATAGAACATATAACTGTCACTACCGAGAGATATAGAACATATAACTGTCACTACTGAGAGAAATAGAACATATAACTGTCACTACTGAGAGATATAGAACATATAACTGTCACTACTGAGAGATATAGAACATATAACTGTCACTACTGAGAGATATAGAACATATAACTGTCACTACTGAGAGATATAGAACATATAACTGTCACTACTGAGAGAAATAGAACATATAACTGTCACTACTGAGAGATATAGAACATATAACTGTCACTACTGAGAGATATAGAACATATAACTGTCACTACTGAGAGATATAGAACATATAACTGTCACTACTGAGAGATATAGAACATATAACTGTCACTACTGAGAGATATAGAACATATCACTGTCACTACTGAGAGATATAGAACATATCACTGTCACTACTGAGAGATATAGAACATATCACTGTCACTACTGAGAGATATAGAACATATAACTGTCACTACTGAGAGATATAGAACATATAACTGTCACTACTGAGAGATATAGAACATATAACTGTCACTACTGAGAGATATAGAACATATAACTGTCACTACTGAGAGATATAGAACATATAACTGTCACTACTGAGAGATATAGAACATATAACTGTCACTACTGAGAGATATAGAACATATAACTGTCACTACTGAGAGATATAGAACATATAACTGTCACTACTGAGAGATATAGAACATATAACTGTCACTACTGAGAGATATAGAACATATAACTGTCACTACTGAGAGATATAGAACATATAACTGTCACTACTGAGAAATATAGAACATATAACTGATATTCCTTTGCTTTTAACCTTTACTATGAGAGATATAGAACATATAACTGTCACTACTGAGAGATATAGAACATATAACTGTCACTACTGAGAGATATAGAACATATAACTGTCACTACTGAGAGATATAGAACATATAACTGTCACTACTGAGAGATATAGAACATATAACTGATATTCCTTTGTTTTAACCTTTACTATTTCACATGAACTTTCTTTTGCATTAAAAGCATACCTCGTCACTAATATGATTTGAGCTCTTTGCTTTGCTTCAACATTAGTTCTGTAACTAAATTTATTTTCTGACAACTTTCATTAATGAATCCATGCATATTACCAATTTTGCACAATTTCAAATTCATTATTTCATCATGAATTTAAATCTCCTACAAATAGAATTGATATAAAACTTAGTCACTGTGATCCTCTGTTTTCAAGTGTATGTTCTGATTGCTGATAAATACAACACAAACCTGAACAAGCTCCATTAGATAAAACAACATCATCTACAGCAATGTCTCCTCTGAATCCACTACCTAACACACCTTCCATAATAATCTGAATATAAAACAAGAATTCACCATGGAGTCTTTTTACTGATCTATATCAAGTTTATAAGTTTATATAAGGTTTTATTTGTGTTTATCTCTGGAATATATTCATTAATATAAACTATTTTTCTTGAAGTAATAAATGAAAAATGCATTTGAAATGGCAATATTTTACTCTTTGAACCATTTTATCTAACAGCCATTTCGCAAACTGAACAGAATAAAATCTATTTAATAACAATTCAACAATATAAAAAAAAAATCATAAATTATGTCTCATTCTTACATTATATTGGGTTGTCTGGCTAATTGTAATTTTAGCATTAATCCATTTGTTCCCTTGTGTGCCTTTTCTTGTCCATAAAGGGGATCCCAATAAAGCTCCTCTTTGTATATAAATATTTAGAGCACCAATGCTGGATCCATACATGTGGTACCAGAAAGATAGACATGAAGTCGCAGTATTCCTCGTTGGTCTGACTAATACACTCTGAAGACGAGCCGTTTGATTCACTGTTCTGGCTGAGGCTTCTGTGTAAATGTAGGCCCCTCCTATAAAGTGGTAATAAATAAAAATGAATATTATAACATAATTGTAGTATATAGAAATTATATCTAACCCCTGTGTGCCCCCATTTAACCTGTGGGTACGTCTTGTCTTATGACAGTAAAGATAACATCGAGCCTCATTTCAGTATTTTCTGTTGACGTCATAGATTTGTAGATTGCTGCATGGTATAATACATTTTTATGATTACCAATTTCTAACCGCCACCATCTCCACCTACTCACCTTTATCAATTTTTACATTTCAACAATAATTACTTTTATTAAATCAAGAAGCTCATAACATCAGTCATTATATCTTGTTTGACTTGTTATTGCCATAACAAAGTAGTGCATACATGTGATAGTTTCAGTTTAACAATCTGTGAGATTCTTGAAAACAAAATTATATGGGAATTTTATCATTTTTAGAGGAGATTTTCGTAGTGTTCGATGCAGGGTCATTTTTTCTAATTTATGTATTTCATCAATCCATCAGCATATCTGTATATTGAAATATATATGTAGCAAACATTCAATCAATCAATCAATTGTATACTGGGGTATGTTGTTCAACTATTTCTGATGTCCAGAAAAAAGGTTGGAAGTCATTCAAGTCTAATGATTCTGCAGAGAATTTGAACAAAACTATACCAGGTCCTTCAAAAGTAAAAACAAGGAACACGGCAAGAGCAAGTTCTGGAATGGTGCAGCTAGAATTGAGAAATGTGCATACTTTTTAAACACATCTTCAAGGTATCACGATTCAATTGCAATTTTTTAAATTTTAATTAATTTTTTAAAGATAGAACATATGGAGGCAGGAAAAGAAACATTAAAATATCTGCAAGCTATTCAGAAGTCTCCTTGATTTTCCCTCACTTTTCCCTCCAGTCAACTGAAAGAGGTCCTGTTTTTACCAATTGTGGTATTAATATGTTTGTCTTACAAGATTAAGATGCATTGTGAAAAAGACATGCAGAAAGATACTTACTTCCACTGGTATGATCTCTTGTAGGTCCTGTTCTACTTGATGAGGTGCTGCCTTTCTTTCTAGACCAATCAAACTGATCTGTTCTCATCTGTGTCCAACCACAATAACCAATGTCAAAGTTACAAGAAACAGTATTACCATCTAAAATATTGTAAAAAATAGAAGTTACAAGAAACTGTCTTGCCATCTAAATATATTGTAAATAGTAGTTTTTTTATTTAGTTGTGTGGAGTCGTATCATCTAAATATATTGTAAATAATAGTTTTTTATTTAGTTGTGTTGAGTCGTATCATCTAAATATATTGTAAATAATAGTTTTTTATTTAGTTGTGTGGAGTCGTATCATCTAAATATATTGTAAATAATAGTTTTTTATTTAGTTATGTGGAGTCAAAAAGATTACTTTATGAAATAAATGATAGATTGTGTATACATGGTTTATCATTCAGCACTGTAGATTCTTAAAAAATGGTGAGATAATAATAATAATAATAATTATAATACAACAAGTAATATTTATTTAATTAGATCAAGTCTAACATAAAACAATATACATGGCTTAATCGTACACTTTGCAACAAATATCAAATTTACACACACATGGGATATATTGTCTCCTGCCATACTTCTAAACAAGAATATGGTCCAATTAAATTGACTACCGGTACTCTGCTAATTTGACTATGACATAACATGGTTGGACTTCATTATAAAGATAATTTAAATATAACATTACTTGTAGGAGTCTGTGTTGTTCTAAAAGTTGTCTTTGCAGTTGGAGTTGTAGATACCTGGTTGCTAGGGGCAGCTGATGCTGGTGATACTAAATTAGAAGAAAAATGTAATACATCAATCCTGGCTTCATCAAAGAAATGAATGATTTTTCTTTAATTATTTGCAAGTTACACCACTTTTTTTACACTCTATTTACAGGGTATATAGTTGTCATTATATTTTATACAAATATGTCCTGTTAGTGAGGGTTATTTGCAAAAAATACTGGTTGTCCTCGAAACCGCTATTTTTCGCAAATAACCCTCACTAACAAAACATATTTTTTTATAATTCTGCCGAATATTTAACAGCCAGTAAAACATTGACATGTAAGCAACATTGTAGATTGGAACCAACGAACCTTTCTGTGTTTTTTTCACCATTCAAATTAGTTCTGTAAAAATCAAAGTAACTGTTGTTTGCCATTCTTCTTTACTTTATTGTTGGTTGAAAGAAGAAACCTGAGTAATTCGGAAATACATCCATGACGTCATAAACTATTTAAAGAAGGGATTTTCCTACCACGCTACACGGAATTCCCAAGAACAAATACCCCTGCGATGGGGAAAAGGCAGAAAAAAACTAAGAATTGGTAAAAAATACTCCTTTTATCAACCAATCAGAAGACAGCATTCATATATAAGGTGGAATTACTTGAAAAAGATAATGGAGTACTTAAATAACTCACATCAAATACTTCACCTAACTGAAACTTATCATGTTAGTTATATGAGGAGATATAATCTGTGTAGCATATATATTAAATCTTCTATCCTTTTGAAAATTAGATGATTCTAATATCTAGTTAAAAACTGTCATATAATATGCTCTTCATAAAGTAAATGAAAGTTAAGTATGGTAATTTCTTAAAAATGATGTTGTCATAATGAAAAGTCAAAGTGCCAATTCGTAAATAAATAATTTGGTTTGATTGTTTCTTAATACCCAGCTGCAAATATTTCTTGGTATTCAGCACTAGTTAAAGAGTACCACTATTGCAGCAGGAACTGCCTACCCTTCCGGACCATCGGCTTGTCCTGTTGACATTTCAATAATACATAAATTAAACAATACCCATAAAAAACACAACTGATGATAATAACAAATGTTTGATTTAGTCTGTTGACATCACATAGTTGTTCAGAAAGAAGTAACTCTGTTGACATCACATAGTTGTTCAGAAAGAAGTAACTCTGTTGACATCACATAGTTGTTCAGAAAGAAGTAACTCTGTTGACATCACATAGTTGTTCAGAAAGAAGTAACTCTGTTGACATCACATAGTTGTTCAGAAAGAAGTAACTCTGTTGACATCACATAGTTGTTCAGAAAGAAGTAACTCTGTTGACATCACATAGTTGTTCAGAAAGAAGTAACTCTGTTGACATCACATAGTTGTTCAGAAAGAAGTAACTCTGTTGACATCACATAGTTGTTCAGAAAGAAGTAACTCTGTTGACATCACATAGTTGTTCAGAAAGAAGTAACTCTGTTGACATCACATAGTTGTTCAGAAAGAAGTAACTCTGTTGACATCACATAGTTGTTCAGAAAGAAGTAACTCTGTTGACATCACATAGTTGTTCAGAAAGAAGTAACTCTGTTGACATCACATAGTTGTTCAGAAAGAAGTAACTCTGTTGACATCACATAGTTGTTCAGAAAGAAGTAACTCTGTTGACATCACATAGTTGTTCAGAAAGAAGTAACTCTGTTGACATCACATGGCTAACCAAGATTTTATAATCCTCTAATTTCTGTATTCAAGTTAGCATGGAAAAGTCTAGAGCAGTGATTTTGTTACTTTTATGGCATCATAATGGATATGGTCTATCCTTCGGAAAGATAACCTATCTAAAAGTTAAATTTTAATGTTTTTGCTCTATAAAAATGCCTTCTTAGGGAACGACCATTTAACTTGAAGGGGGGGGGGGGGGGGGTTATGGTTTTTTTCTAAAAAAATATTCTGATTTTGGTGGAGGAAAAAAAAAAAAAATATGTTTCAGTTTTTGTCATATAACCTAATGTTAAATTCTGGAAAAAAAATTCGCGCTTTGCGTGACAAAGAAAATAAATATTCTAACTCTTACATGTACATCTGGAATTTGAAACTGTGATATCATCTATAGCTATATCACCCTGTACTCCTATACCACGGATCCCTTCTATCAGAAACTATAAATAGACAATAGGCATTCAAATTCATTCAGATCTAGAGATAGAAAAATATAGGAAGTGGATCTTTACACCTATATATTACATGTATATACTAATAAATAAACATGTTAAAGAAATTTTGCTAAACTTTATCCTATAAATATCATACATTCATACTGTCGTGGTCGTGTGGTAGTTGTATTTACAACTACCTATGCAACAGTGCATCACCACTAACGTTGTGAGTTCAAACCCTGCTCAGACGAAGTGTCCTCGATACAGCATTATGTTATAAAGTTTGTCAGAAAGTTGTGGCAGGTCAGTAGTTTTCTCTGGGTACTTCGGTTTCCTCCACCATTAAAACTGACTGTCACGATAATATAACCGAAATATTGCTAAAAGTGACATTAAACAGCATAAATCCTCTATAGATCTAATGTTTGAATGTTATAAAAGTATGAAATTATGTTTGTTATTATCATTCCAGTAACATTACATAGTTCAAATAAAAATCTGTATAATTGATCACATCGTCACAATTGTCACTTGATGTCCTAGCCTAGGCTGTCCACACTAAAACAACCATATTTTCATTTTGTTTCTTTCCCCTCTCTGTTTTGCTAAAAAGCTATGTCAATTGACCCTTCCATTTAATTGTCACACTTTTTAAATTGACTGCTCTATTTTTGACTGCTACAAAGCAGTTTTTGGCATCCCTACGGGAATTTACCATCATATACTCAGCCATATATCGTTTCCAGGTTACAGCAGGGAGGATCAAATGTTTACTCATAATCGGAAGCATTCATTAATATTTGTTATATGATGTAGACCAATTGTCTGCAACCTCTGATGTCGTCGGTCTGTCAATATTTTAAATGCCATTTTCTTGACATACCCCAAAACAATATTTTAGAGATATTCAATGGAAAATTTTATATTTCAGTGGGAACATTTCCTAAAAAATTTATCTTTTCATATTGGTTATTTTTGCACTGATAAAAATATGAAGAAATATTAATTTTACTGACTAAAATTTGACAAGAACCTTTGAAATACTTTGTATTATTGTATTTAAAGCTTAATGCTGCAGTGCAATGGAATCATACAACAATCAAATTCTTAAGACGTAAAATCCAAAGTGGGACATTTTTTGTATGTAGGAACTGTGTAAACATCAAGGTTTACAAATAATGTTAACTATTACGATATTTAAGGTATGTCTTGGGATCACATATCTATTTTTGTATGACTTAATAAATTTGATTTTCATTTTTTTTAAATTATCAATACATACACTAAAACTGTTACTGGTTCTAGGGGCAGGAAGCCTTCCTAGATTCCATACACCATTTTGTTGCCCCTTCAGTCTCCATTTGACAGTTTTTATATTGTTCTGTATTAAATAGACATTGAGTGTGCCTACATTATTCCCATGCATATTGTACCAGAACTGAAGACATTTATTTCTCCTGTTGTTTCGGAATGTCTCACTTCTAAGTTGAGCTTTATCATTTACCGATCTTGGAGCACTTGTCTCAATGTAAATATAGGTTCCTGAAATTCAATTTAAAATTTTAACTATAGGTAAATTTTAATATTTTAATATTTTTAAGCGTAAAGAAAAAAACTTGAATTAAATGTGATATATAAAAAATATGTACTGTAAAAATGAATAAATCATCTAATAATTCCATGTTTACTCGGAATGTCATACATTTATATCAATCCACCATTTAATACGCTGAGCTAAAAATAAAAAAACTCAATCACAACTGCATACCGTCTTTTCTGAAGGAAGGAGAAGGTGAAAAGTTAATATCTTTAAATTACTATTAGGATAGGAGAGGTGAACATCTAGTTTTAATGTGGTTGAGAGTTAGAAATTAAACATGTGTAGACAAGATCTTTGAACGTTTTGTTGTATTTCTTGATGCCTAAAATATTTAAGATTTTTATCTCTTCTGTATGCTAAAACAAAAGATTTTTCAAAATATAAAATATCCATGTTAATAAAAAAATAAAAAAACTTCTTGCATTTTATCAGAATTATATAAAATATCCATGTTTTCAACAAAAAAACAACCCAAACTTCTTGCATTTTATCTTTATATAAAATATCCTTGTTCTTTTTAACATATAGAAGAGATAAAAACCTGTGTACAAATATACACTACATCTACTGACATAAAAAAAGGAATCCTTTTGCATAAATTATGTGCAATTAAATTGCCTTTTCCAGTTTATTTGAATATTAATATTGGAATTAAATCAAAATAATTCATTAAGACAATAAAACCTTTAGTATTCCTCAGAGTATGATCAGACGGTGGACCAGTATTTGTACTGCTAGTAGTCCCATGGTGTCTTGTCCAGTCAAAATCATCAGAAGGTACATTTGTCCAACCACAAAAATCTTTCTCAAAATTACAAGCCCCTGTAGAAATATTTAAATATACAAATGTACATAATGTTTAGAGAATAGAAACAGTAATGGTGTGCTCTACTTTTAAATTTGCATAAAAATATACAATATTTCAGTAATACTGTGGCGGTCAGTTTTATTGGTGGAGGAAACAGGAGTATCCAGAGAAAACCACAGCAAGTTACTGACAAACTTTTTCACATAATGTTGTATTGAGTACACCTCGTGATGATCGAGGTTCGAACTCACAACTTTAGTGGTGATAGGCACTGATTGTACAGATAGTTGTAAATCCAACTACCATACGATCACAACCACGAAGGTCCCTCCTCACTTTTGAACAATTTATGCTCAATCAATTATCTGCCTTCTACAATTACATTAGAAATGAATAAAATAATCCAATATCTTGGGGGTTCGTGCCCGGCTTTATAAATTCCAAAAAAGTGTGCACTTGACTCGCAGCCGCAAGTGATAAAGTTTACCAGTTGCTTGCCCATGGTCCCTGGTTCTCTCCGGGTACTCTGGCTTCTTCCACCACTAAAACTGGTAGCCATGATATAGCTGAAATATTGTTGAAAGTGGCACTAAAACACCAAAAATCAATCAAAATCAACCAATATCTTGGGATGGTCTGTACATCTGGGTTCAAACCATTCTAGAGCTTTGCAGTCCTCACGATGAGCACTGGTCCTTCGGACCAAGACCAGTAAAACTTTGTTCGGACCAGTAAATTTTTCAGTTTTTATTTAGAACTACCGGTATATAAAAATAAATACAAGAATTTGATTCGGACCAGTAAATTTCAAATTTTCATTTCGATGACTGGCTATGTAAAAAATTATTCCACTTAACTCATTATTATCTGCTAAAATCCTTCAGTGAATCAGTGAGACATTATTAACTATGAATAGTACTTATAACATTTAAATAAAATAATTATATAGATTTCTTGTTCAATACATAACAGCAAGCATTTTTTTTACCCATTGTAGGACATCTTCCATTGAGTATGGTGACATCATCTAAGGCTATGTCTCCAGAATTGGATCTACCTCGTAAAGCTTCAAACACAATCTAAAATAGAATTTTACATTTCAATCAAAATTCTTCCTTGATAATAATAAAAGAAATGAAAACACTTTATGTATCTTTTATTTCCATAGATTTGGTTAAATCCCATGAGGCCATATTTACAAATGATCATACACAAATAGATATTGATTGGCTTGGTTTGGTTTATGGTGTTTAATGCCACTTTCAACAATATTTCAGCAATATCGTGACGGTCAGTTCTATTGGTGGAGGAAACCGGAGTACACTGAGAAAACCACTGACCTGTCGCAAGTCACTGACAAACTTTATCACATAATGTTGTATCGAGTACACCTCTTACCAGGACAGATCATTTGTTCAAAATGTATCCAAGGAATTGAACATAGGTTAATATACTGTGAATTAGAAAAACAAATAGTACAGTAACATGCCAAACGATTTGAATTTATAATTTACTATAGTAAACACAGAAATTTAATTTTGTTTTTGATTCTTGAATACTTGTTAACTAAAGGATATAAAATAATTGTATAATTGTTGGATTAAACTAGAATATTCTACTTTCCATGCTTTTTTCTTTTATTTAAATTGAACAAGAAACAAACTTTTGATTTACTGTTTAAAGAAAATGAGTTTTTAATATGAATATATAGGAAAGTTTTGAAAGGATGACATATTTTTGATACCCATGATACTGTATGAATTCATTTCAATTTTAATATAAACTGTATGTGATATTTTATTTCCATATAAATGAATCTATTATGTTAGCAATTAGAATTACATTATATTTTCTATTTCCTCGTCTTCTGACTGTAACTTGTGCCAATCTCCAGTCCAGGCCTTGTTCTGCAGACATCCTCCAGATAGGTGACCCTAGATTATTGTTTGATTGGGCATACACATTCAATTGACCAATACCAGTACCATGCATGTTATAATAGAATCGGAGACATTTGTCACCCACTGTTGTCGTTAAAGGTGACATCAATCTAGCCTTTTGGTTTGGTCTTTTACTGTCAGCCTCTATATACATGTAGTGACCTATGGAAAAAAAAGACATGGAAAACAATATTAAACAGCAATAGTCAATAACAGAACCAATTGAAACAATACAAACTTCTCTGTTGAAAAATCTGAAACTTCTACAACACAAAAAAAGGTCAACAATATAACCAACTGGAACAATACAAACCTCTCACCATTCATTTGGAAATCAGAAACTAAATATAATGCTGGATAACCAAACGTTGCATAATCAGCCGTGGTGGCCATCTTGGATAATTGAAGGGTTAATGGACACAATTTCGGAAGGACTTTAAAATTGGGCGAAAAATATGAAAATTAAAATTTGGAAATTTCACACTTGTTCGACCCTTTTTGGTTGATTTTATCTCTGGAACCAGTCAACACTTAACAGGAAGGTCTCAGCTCAATAAATTGAAAGAAAAAAAATTGCATCAAAATTGGACGAAATATTAAAGTTCTATATGTCTTCTAAATATGTGAAATTTGGGACCCTTATAAAAATACAATAGCAAAATTTTTAATGGCCCGTCATAACCCATTAAGATGATAATATTGCGCACACAAAAAACTGCATTGAAATTGGATGAAAAATTAAAAAGTAAAAAAATTGATATATTCCCCTTTTAGGCAAATTTATGCCAAAAATAATAATGCTATGCATTAATTATTCTGAAAGGGATTTTCCTAAGAAATCTATTAAAAAAATATTATCAAAAACAGATGAAACAAAAACTCTCCATGTACAGATACCAGAAACATCCATTTTTGTACCATAGGGCCTCAAATCAACTTTTATTCAGTGCCCAGGATGATTGTTTAAAATTAAGAAAGATCCATCAACTAGAACTTAAATCACCACACAGAAACCAGATGAACAATGATGACAGCACTGTAAGATAAGACAACCAAATAAAAATTTGCAGTCATACAAAAATTGCATACAATGTACTTTTAAATTTGAATCTTAATTCTATTATTGACTCTATTGTAAATTACAAACCACTATCTTTGAAGCACTGAAGAAAAATATTCATGTTTCACTCACCAGCTGATGTTCCATAAGTATGGTCATTAGTGGGACCAGTTCCTGCTGTTGATGTTGTACCTGTTGTTCTTGACCAATCAAAATTGTCATTTTTCAGCTGTTTGTAACCACATAATGCTGTGTCCTCAAAATTACAAGTTATTGAAGTTTGTGTACTCCCTCCTCCACCTAGTAATATGATGTAAAATAAAATGTTAAAACACAATATTAAACTTAAAAATGTTAAAACACAATATTAAACTTAAAAATGTTAAACACAATATTAAACTTAAAAATGTTAAAACACAATATTAAACTTAAAAATGTTAAAACACAATATTAAACTTAAAAATGTTAAACACAATATTAAACTTAAAAATGTTAAAACACAATATTAAACTTAAAAATGTTAAACACAATATTAAACTTAAAAAGGTTAAAACACAATATTAAACTTAAAAATGTTAAACACAATATTAAACTTAAAAATGTTAAAACACAATATTAAACTTTAAAATGTTAAACACAATATTAAACTTAAAAATGTTCAAACACAATATTATACTTAAAAATGTTAAAACACAATATTAAACTTAAAAATGTTAAACACAATATTAAACTTAAAAATGTTAAAACACAATATTAAAATTTAAAATGTTAAAACACAATATTGAACTCAAAAATCAATTGTAAAATTGATATATATACATGTAACTTAAATATTTTCAGAAATAAAGGACCATCAAACAATCATTACAAAATATATATACCATCCCTAATCAACTTCTTCATTCTTAAATTTCCAAAAAGATCAGGAAAAACTATGTTTTATAATCTATTATGAATGATATACATGTTTGCTTTTTTCTAATGAACAAGTCACATAAAATTTCTTACTATAACAGTTTAAAGTTCATGTGATTGAGTCAATCCACTGATACAAAAACCAGTAGACAATTGTAAGAATGCAGAACAGCCTCCATAAACTGATGAAGAAGTGTAGTTTTCTGTGTAAACCTAGAGGCTCAGTGGGCTGAGCCTGTATCACTCACCCATCATTTTGTTTTGAGGAAACTTTATACAGAACCTTCCATAGGTGTTTCCTACCAAATTGCAATTAATTTGCCCAAATGGTTTTAGAGAAGATTTTCCTTAATTGCCAAAAAACTGCCTATGGTGGCCATATTAGTTGTATGATTAGCACGACAGGAATTCTAATGTCTAATTGGATAACTTATTCATTCTTGAAACGTATTGAATAGTTAATTTCAAAACACCTAACACCTATATACATACTTTGAGGACATCGTTGACCAGATGTATATTTAACATCATCTATAGCAATATCACCACGGTAACCACGTCCCTTTACAGCTTCCAACACAACCTGTCAAAAGATTCAAAGATATTTATTAAAATAGAAGTTTTAGAAATAATCTGTTTATCAAGTATTGGTTAAAATAAGGATGTAGCTTAACACCAACAGTTAATTAGTTAATTACTGTGACAGACTTTAATAACAACACAATATTCAATCAATACATTACTACAACAGAGCATTACTAGGACATCCCATAATTCTAACAGTTTACCAGATCATTTACCTAAATACGCATGCATTACGAAGCTTGCCAACTTTTTACCTGGATTTTTTCATCCAAATATCCAGTATATTCGCTCATCCTATATGCAAATAAACAGAGATTTTTTTCCTTTAAAACTCAAGAAATGGTTTGGTGTTTTACAAGTATATCCAATTATGCACAATATTCTATTATACGATAGTGGGGTTGACTGTATTAAGAAAAGTAGGGAGATAGACAGGTTCCCGATTCCCACTCCCTTCCATGTTCTGTCCCTCTGTCAATCCCCTAAAAGTATACACAACTGTCAGATTAATTCATAATTAGCACTTCCAGCTGTTGTTTCAAAGACATTATTTTATAATGCATGTTTAATTAATCAAGTAGACAGATAATGGGCAGTTAGAATATTCGATTGTAGTTGATAAAGGACTGTTGGAAAAAATGGCCAAAAGATTAAAGGTGAGCATTCGGTTAAAAATAGTTGTAAACAAAGCAGTATTCATTGATGGACTTTGCCTCAAATGTTGGTGTAGAGATGCATACGAACGATTAGGACTGGAATATTGTTGAAAGTGGCATTAAACACCATAACCCTCAACCCCAACAATTAGGATAAATAATTTGTAATAATAAAATCTGAAAATACATGCTAAATACAACAACATCAATTGAACTAACTTTAACATTGCTTTTGTTCCGAATATTTATAAATGTTTGTTTCCACTGGTTGCCTTGGTTACCATGTTTCTGGAAGACAGGTCTACCTAGGTTGTTACCAGATTTTAAGTACACATTTAAGTTGTTGACGCCATCACCAAACATGTGGTACCAGAAAGACAAGCATGATGTCTGTCTCCTCGTCACTGTGAATGACGGGCTGGATAATTGTGCCTTTGCACCACTTGCACCTTGTGAGGTCTCAAAGTAGATGTACTTTCCTTCTGCAAATAATAAACACACAAATCTGTTATATGGGGAATATCTATGGTCCTCTAATATACTTTCTTTAATTTTTAATATATTTTTAAATTGTTTAATTAATAATCATGCAAAATTTTATTACCACTATACATATCTACATTCTAAGATCTGATCAAAAAGGGTATTTCCCATCCATGGTTTTATGGCGATGTCATTAACACGTACAGCTAAAGAGTTTAAATTCGTAGAAAATCTTATTTGTAAAGGCTATGACCTAGCAACTATAATTCACTCTAATCCACTCTGAGGCAGGTTTACTTTGCTAAATATATGGACAATCTGCTAGTAAAACTAGTAGGTCTAACTAGCAATTAAATTAGCACATTTATATTTTATTCCATATTGATATTACTATTTTTCGTTCAATATTGGATTCAAACAGTTTGATGATCTATTTATTCTGGCCTGCAACAAAGACCATTGATTTCTTTGATATTCATGATTAATTGATATTAAATCTGTTAGAAGTATAATTTTTGTTTTCACCAACAGATTCTACCTTTCTAGATAGTACTCAGTTGAGCATTCATTAACCCTGCTACTGTACTTAACCAACAGATTCTACCTTTCTAGATAGTACTCAGTTGAGCATTCATTAACCCTGCTACTGTACTTAACCAACAGATTCTACCTTTCTAGATAGTACTCAGTTGAGCATTCATTAACCCTGCTACTGTACTTAACCAACAGATTCTACCTTTCTAGATAGTACTCAGTTGAGCATTCATTAACCCTGCTACTGTACTTAACCAACAGATTCTACCTTTCTAGATAGTACTCAGTTGAGCATTCATTAACCCTGCTACTGTACTTAACCAACAGATTCTACCTTTCTAGATAGTACTCAGTTGAGCATTCATTAACCCTGCTACTGTACTTAACCAACAGATTCTACCTTTCTAGATAGTACTCAGTTGAGCATTCATTAACCCTGCTACTGTACTTAACCAACAGATTCTACCTTTCTAGATAGTACTCAGTTGAGCATTCATTAACCCTGCTACTGTACTTAACCAACAGATTCTACCTTTCTAGATAGTACTCAGTTGAGCATTCATTAACCCTGCTACTGTACTTAACCAACAGATTCTACCTTTCTAGATAGTACTCAGTTGAGCATTCATTAACCCTGCTACTGTACTTAACCAACAGATTCTACCTTTCTAGATAGTACTCAGTTGAGCATTCATTAACCCTGCTACTGTACTTAACCAACAGATTCTACCTTTCTAGATAGTACTCAGTTGAGCATTCATTAACCCTGCTACTGTACTTAACCAACAGATTCTACCTTTCTAGATAGTACTCAGTTGAGCATTCATTAACCCTGCTACTGTACTTAACCAACAGATTCTACCTTTCTAGATAGTACTCAGTTGAGCATTCATTAACCCTGCTACTGTACTTAACCAACAGATTCTACCTTTCTAGATAGTACTCAGTTGAGCATTCATTAACCCTGCTACTGTACTTAACCAACAGATTCTACCTTTCTAGATAGTACTCAGTTGAGCATTCATTAACCCTGCTACTGTACTTAACCAACAGATTCTACCTTTCTAGATAGTACTCAGTTGAGCATTCATTAACCCTGCTACTGTACTTAACCAACAGATTCTACCTTTCTAGATAGTACTCAGTTGAGCATTCATTAACCCTGCTACTGTACTTAACCAACAGATTCTACCTTTCTAGATAGTACTCAGTTGAGCATTCATTAACCCTGCTACTGTACTTAACCAACAGATTCTACCTTTCTAGATAGTACTCAGTTGAGCATTCATTAACCCTGCTACTGTACTTAACCAACAGATTCTACCTTTCTAGATAGTACTCAGTTGAGCATTCATTAACCCTGCTACTGTACTTAACCAACAGATTCTACCTTTCTAGATAGTACTCAGTTGAGCATTCATTAACCCTGCTACTGTACTTAACCAACAGATTCTACCTTTCTAGATAGTACTCAGTTGAGCATTCATTAACCCTGCTACTGTACTTAACCAACAGATTCTACCTTTCTAGATAGTACTCAGTTGAGCATTCATTAACCCTGCTACTGTACTTAACCAACAGATTCTACCTTTCTAGATAGTACTCAGTTGAGCATTCATTAACCCTGCTACTGTACTTAACCAACAGATTCTACCTTTCTAGATAGTACTCAGTTGAGCATTCATTAACCCTGCTACTGTACTTAACCAACAGATTCTACCTTTCTAGATAGTACCCAGTTGAGCATTCATTAACCCTGCTACTGTACTTAACCAACAGATTCTACCTTTCTAGATAGTACTCAGTTGAGCATTCATTAACCCTGCTACTGTACTTAACCAACAGATTCTACCTTTCTAGATAGTACTCAGTTGAGCATTCATTAACCCTGCTACTGTACTTGACCAACAGATTCTACCTTTCTAGATAGTACTCAGTTGAGCATTCATTAACCCTGCTACTGTACTATTCATGTTTATGATTCTACCTTTCTAGATAGTACTCAGTTGAGCATTCATTAACCGTGCTTAACTATCCATGTTTATCTTGTTATTCATTTTTGTGATGGTATGTGGTTTTTGTGAGAGGAAGTGAATCTGTGCAAGTTTGTTAATCGTTTGTTTACATATGTATTGCCTTTAGATATCCAGTTATCAAGAGGGGGGGTTGGGATCCCATTAACCTGCTTAACCCCTCCTCATTTCTGTGCCTGTCTCAAGCCAGGACTTGGATTACCAATGTCATATGCTGTGGTCTTTTTTGTGTTAAATGAATTCATTTGAGATTGATTGAATGATTGATTAGTGTTTAACATCCAGTGAGCCATTTTTCAGCTATATTCAGGACGAGAACATTTAAAAATCTAAACGCCACGGGACTCGAAACAAGGAAAGGTGATGGGTAGGGACGGATAATTTAGCCAGTGCAACAGGTCTCCTACTGACCTCTCATCATGAGCGTATAATGAGCTGTTACACTGGGTTCTTTAATGTGCGAAGAGGGTGGCAATCTCTCAACACGGGACCTCAGTTTTATTTACGTCTCATCTGAAGGACGGGTTGGTTGTGAATTTATACAACCTGCACAACCGACGGACACCTCCTTCAAGCCGAAGAAGCTCTCGGTCCCATTTTTATACCCCAGGGTTCCTGCGGGGTTGACCCCTTTTAGAGGACTAGTGCCTCTAGGGAGGAGAAACCTGGTGCCTATTCTACCTCCGGCACACTCTCTGGGAGGGGGGTTCATTTGAAATGAAAGGTGATTGTTTGCTTAGTTGATATTGGTGAAATTGATGACCTTCAAGCCTAGTGGCAGTTTGATATAACCACAGCGTCAGAGATTTTTGGTACCTTTGAGATTTTAGTTTTGCAAACGAGTAGGGAAAGAATCCCCAATATTAATCCTAATCTTTATTCAGTGGCAAGGATCACACCCTAATTGGCCTCTTTTTTCTGTGATGGATTTCCGATAATAAAAAAACTTGTCCAGTGGTTTCAGAGAGGAAGATTAAAACGTAAAAGTTTACAGACACCCATGATGACACGGAGGACGATAGACGCTAAGTGATGACAATACTTTGAATGACCATTTTGGTCAGGGGAGCTAAAAAGGTATTCCAGATAATTAGTATTACAAAAATAGGCTTAAAATGACACATCCATATATTGCATCTAAATTAAGTTTTAAAATTCATATTCAGTGTCAACATCGTCTGATTCCAGTTCAACAACAAAACAATAATAGCAACAATTATAAGTTCTAAGGAGTTTCATACTTCCTGAGGTGTGATCACTTGTAGGTCCTGTGTTTCGTGTGGATGTTTGACCACTTTGTAGCTTCCAATCTCCATTGTCAGTTTTCAGTTGTTGCCAGGAACACAGGTTCACATCAAAATTGCAATTGAGATTCTGTCCTTGGGCAGCTGTGGAAAAAGAGAGATATATATATGATAGGTAATAAATAAAATCAAAGTACCGAGATACTGTCTAGTTGCAGACTTCATTTGCACATCTTTTATATTTCAATGAGATAAACAATATCTACGATTTTCTTTCATATCTTTTTTTTTCAAATACAGTCTGTACTTTCAACTAAAAACTACAATATTTTTTTTCACTTTTCCTTTATTATATTATACACATCAGTACATTGTATGCCTGCTTTTATCATGTTTATAAATTTTAAAGCAACACTGAAAACAATAAAGGCTTGTCTCATGATCAGACAGAATTATCTACCAGACATTTTAGTTTCCCAACGATAACTTTTGCTCCCTTCTCCATCAGCACATTGTATTCAAATTTTCAATTCAATATTGAATGTGCCAATTTACTCTCATTCGGTTAAAGTGGTATAATGAAGCGTAAGAGACAAACTGTAATGCCATGCATCCACCATATTCTTGTGCCTGTCCCAAGCCAGGACCTGGATTTCCAACATCATATGCCATGGTCTTTATTTGTGTTCGAAGGTGAGCGACGATTGTTCGCTTTGTTGATATTGGTGAAATTGTTGACCACCACAGATTAACTTTTTTTTCAAAATGTTTTTTTTTGTAGTTTGTCTTTTTTAAATCCCCTCTCCCCTTTTCAAAATAAAACCTGGATAATATGAAGCAGCCGGCCGCGATACTGGTATTACCAGTATTGTAATATTTACAATACTGGTATTACCAGTATTATAATATTTACAATACTGGAATACCAGTATTGTAACACTGTACAATACTAGAAATACCAGTATTGTAATGTTACAATACTGGTAATACCAGTATCGTACATATACAATACTGGATGTACCAGTATCGTGCATTTACAATACTGAAATACCAGAATCGTTGATCTATACACAATACCGGAAGCTCCAGTATTCTTCATCCAGCAATACTGGTAATACTAGTATTGTAAAGCACACAATACTGGAAACTCTAGTATTCTTCATCTAGCAATACTGGTTATACTAGTATTGTAAAACACACAATACTGGAAACTCTAGTATTTGGCAATTTGACACGAGTGAGCAGAGCCTAATTCTAACTGTAAATCACAGCTCATTGTATTTACCGTTAGTATAGGAGTGTTTGCCGTGATGTCATAGGCTTGAGAATTTACCTGTCTGGTTGGCAAGAAATGGGAAATTTCCATTGTCTTTCATTGAAGACTCAACTTTAAATTGTCATTATTTTTTTGTTATTTAAGATAATTCAATAATTCTTTCAGAAGTTAAAATTATATAGAAATAACTAATTCACAATGAAGGTTTGATAAAAATATCCAGAATAAAAGGATTGGAAATTCAATCTTGTTTTATTTAGTTTTGAAGTGTAAAAATGCATTATTTCATATTAGAATTATGAATTTATCATATCAAAATTAAAAAATGTAAACTGACAGAAAAAATATTAATTTTCTTAAGTCTCTAAAACAATTATTTGATATTATTCAATCGAATTCGAAGCTATTACAACAATTAAAAAAACACTAATGTTAATTTATGTAATAACAATTCTAAATATTGCTTTAATAAACTTTATTATGATTGTAAACATTTAATCATGTGATTGTTTCAATTATTGTCGGTGTCAGCTTGGTAGAATCATATTTCTTTATCTGGATTAATTATAATTAACAGTTAAAAATCATCATGCCACAGCTAAATAACCTTTAATTGTTGTGTAAACATGTATAGTACCAGGTTTTTTTTATTATTATTTGGATATAGTAATTAGGACTAATTAAATATTTGACACTTACGGCGGAATTGGAGGTATTTTGTACCGGACATTAAACATTTATATTCTGCAATTTTAATTTCTGCGGTCCGGAGTTAACCGCAGAATACCGCAGAAATTTGATTGCCGCAGAAATTACCGGTTATACGGGGTAATTAATCGTGCACAGTATGTCACGATTTTTCACAAAAATTGGCTAAGTTCAACAACTCGAAAATTCGTCCGAATACCAATTCCAAACAATATGCACATCTTCAATATATAAATAATATATAAACTGAAACTTCTGTAAACCGTCCAGCGATGGGACCAGAAAATTCGGATGGTTTTGAGGGGTACCGTTTGGCCAGATTGAGGGGTTAATTTTACAGACATTTATATGGCGGTTTTGAGGGGTTAATTTTACATAGATATTTCTATGGCGGTTTAGAGGGGTTTTACTGAGAGAGTGGACAGGGTATAGCATAGCCAGAAATGATGGGTACTTTGCTCATTTGCATATCTAAGATGGCGACGCCGGGACGTCAGCAATTTTCATATGATCTATATAGACGATATCATTCATAATTGCATGTGTGTCATTTTCTGAACTTGAAAATGATACATTGAATCAAGCTGAATTAAATGAAATAAAAATTGATGAAAACAATTAAATATTCGAGGTTCCTGGACTAAATGAAAATCCGAGGCGACGAACCCTTTTTTGACCTTAAGAATCTATGTAAAAATGTCAGAAATACATGAAACTGGTGGCGTCTGGCACAAAATTTAACAATGAATGACATTTGGCGACATAATTTCTGAAATTAATTTAGATTCCTCGATAATATATCCTAGTCTGACAATAAGTCGGTCAGTCATTAGATAATGTTTGATTATTTTTTTCATGCTTGAAAAGTAAAAATTTTTTTCTTTTTAATTATGTTCCTCATCTATTCTTGCTCACATGTGTAAAGTTCCATGGAAAAAAGATCGATAATAATAACACACTGACCTGTATTTGTTTACCATCCATTTTCCAAATGGCGTCGTATGACGTCACATAAAGCCGGTCAAAGTTCAATAAAGCATATGATTTTGTCATAGGCCAACCAAACTTAAAAAGTAAACCAGATTAAGAAAGTACAGTATTTTAGCTTTTTCAGTGTAATTGATTTGTCTGAAAAATTTCAAAAGATGTTTTTTTTTAAATAGTTTGAAATTGAAGTATTAAAAATTAATTATCTGATGCAAAAATTAAACTTGCTTACCCACATAAAAGGTATTTAATCCAGTGAATTTTGTGTTTTTGCTTTTGTCAATACAATCTATTAGACCGACATATTTTGGTAAAACAATTAATGACTGATTTCAATTTATTTTAATCACATTTATTATCACAGAGTGGTAACAATACAGTTTTGTTGATGCTATTTGTAATAATGACAGGTTTTTTATAACCCAGATAATCTCATTTTTCTGTCTGGTTTAATTTAATTCTCTGTTCAATTTATGCTATAAATTTTGATTATTGCTGTTAAATTAATTCTTTTTCTATCTTCTCTGTGAATTTCATTTCAATACCCCAAGAAGTAAGGGGTATATTTGTTATTAAAGCAGCAGTGGAAATGCAAAATAATCTGCCATTTTGTGACTAATGGACAGCACCTGCATGTATTTTCCCGGTAAAATCGGCCATTTTCTAGAAAATGGTGGAATCTGAATGATCAATCATCATATTTTCAAAGTATTTTAAAATACAATTTGCTTGGCCTACATTCCAGAAACGGTCATGAACTGTGATGACGATTATGTCAACAAACCGGAAAAATACAAATGTTTGGGGAATACCATCGATGGAAACATATTTAACAAGCATAATGATCAGGAAAAAAAGACATTAGTAAAAAGGATCTTTTTCACTTGCATGGAATTTATTCAATTCAAATTTCTCTGTTTTAATCTTATCTTGTAATTTTGACGTTGAAAAGTATTCCCTCAGTGTTTATGTACGCTATGAATATACAGAATGACGTCATTGGTCTCGTGCTGCGCGAGAATTGTAAATCAAAACAAGTGATCGACTTTATTGCATGACCGAGCAGATGTCACGGTAGGATATGTAATTATATTGACTAACCTTATATTTCTACCTTCTAAACTCGGGGTTCCCACATTAAATATAATATGATCATTTTTGCATGATCGCGATATCAAAGACATGTCTAAAATCGTTACAAAACAAAAATATTTGAATTTTGACAGAAGAAAAACTTTGCGGAAATAAACAATAACTTTTAATTTTCGAATCATTGACGGACACATTGAATTTCCGTACTGTAGGCTATTTTTTGACAAATCTTGAAACTGCAGTCACGTGATCAAAATCTAATTTAAATTTGATGAATATTTATGAGGAAAGTACAAAAATGTACCATCAATTTCTGGATATGGGGAGGCCCGGGGAAGCTGAGGAGAAGCGGAATACAAACGTTATATGCAAGATTTGGAAGAGCTGTGTTGAAAAAAAAACCCAATATTAAAGTACATTCCGCAACTTCATACCTAATCTTCCAGTATCTGCAATACTGGTATTTAAACCAGTATTTTCCAGAATCTTCCAGTATCTGCAATACTGGTATTACCAGTATTTTCCAGAATCTTCCAGTATCTGCAATACTGGTATTACCAGTATTTCCCAGAATCCTCCAGTATCTGCAATACTGGTATTACCAGTATTTCCCAGAATCTTCCGGTATCTACAATACTCATAGTTTGCCAATGACCAGTATCTTCTAGTATTGCAGATACTGGAAAATTCTGGAAGATACTGGGATACTAGTATTTACCAGTATCTGTACCAGTATTGCAGATACTGGAAGATTCTGGTAAAATACTGATATTACCAGTATTGTGTACCAGTATTGTAATACCAGTATCGCGGCCGGCTGCTTCATATTATCCTAAAACCTTTTAGTTGCACATTCCAACTTTCATGAAGAATTTCTTTTTGTTAAAGAAGTCGTATTTTTATGGATTATATTTGGTCAAATTTTTTATTGCTGTTCTACATTTCACAGTCACAGTAGGATCTTCAACAATGAGAATAACTTATACCCCAACACGAGTGTGAAACAGCCCCTAGGCTGTATGTTCTGTTAGATTCAGGTTCAGAGACTTTACTGGACAGTTTATGCATTCAATTGTTTCCTGCTGAAGATACTCATTGATAACTCTTGCGCGATGAGTTCTAGAATTATCATCCATCAGTATGAAATCGCCAATTGCACCAAATCTAACAATAGGGGAACAAATTTAATTAAGGTATGTTATACCAGCCACAGATCCGTTTCTGAGGACATAAAGGTCTGTAGAGCCGTCATAGCTAACCAAACCATAACAGAACCAGCGAATCAGTCATGTTCAGCTACAAAACAGCTGTTCTAACTTAAACCGTTTGTTTTTCTCTCTCCAAACAAGTCTACGACCATCAAGAAAATCTAAACAGAACCTTAATTCATTGGTTAAAAGAACAGGTCGAATATGAGGTACATAACTCCTAGAAAACTGAAGACGGCCTTTGCAATGGTGTGCAGTTAATTGAGGATGTATGGCTAATGGCATCCAATTTTGTGTTGCTAGCAATGTTATTTGATGGTCTTCATCAATTATGGGCCATCCTACTTTTAGATCAGCCACCTTTTTGTCTGTTTAGCACTGTTACTTTATTTATAGCAATAGGTAACATGACCCAAATTATGAAATCTGTAATTTTTGCTCTTTTTACTATGCAGGTGGATTATTGCAATATTCAGAGTGCATGATTAAAGGTAGCAAGTCTCTAAGTTTATATATTTATATATTGGATTTTAATGCCTCAAAATTGTTTCATAAGTGGAAAAAGTTGTCAAATGCAGTATGCCATTTTTTTAAAAATATTTTCAAGTTCTAAGGTAATTTTTCAAAATTTTCAAATTAAACAACACTAAAAAACTCTTCTTGTTTCTTTTTTTAATTCATTTCTGCTTTCAAGTAAAACATGGAAGCTACCAATATATTTAGATAAAAACAGATCAACTTTGGGATATTTAGTGTTATTTTTTAGGCACTGGCTACGATTACCTGGATTACGTAATAATAACGAAAAATTTGGATTACCTGAGAGACTAAGTGCCGGAATACAATTCCGGTTCAGGAACCTATTTCACGGGAAAATATCGGGTAATCGTAATTTTATTTGTTAGAGTTACCTTATTATTACCCGGAAGTTCTAAGGATTTCATTATTGGACATAAAGAATTGAAAGAATTATTATTATTATATATCAATTTGTAATTGATAATACATTGTAAATCAATACATCAAAAAGATATGAAATGTACTTCGTAAATATACATGTATTTACAAAGATGGAATTACATAAGAAATTATCAAGTTACTTTCCTTTGTTATAGCACTGTCTGCATAGCCAGTACGTGCCGGATTTTGGAGACGCTTTGAGGCCAACACATTTAAGATGGTTCTGGCACACTCTAAACATCCATCGCAAACTATGGATGCATAAAGATGAACATCAATTTTACAGACTGAACAGGTCCATTTGGATGTTTCTTTTGTTTTACTAATTTGTTTTTTCCGGGTAATAGAAATAGAAATAGAAATAAGTTTATTAACCAAATCAGGGCCCCAGGAGGGCATATACAAATAACAAATATGATTGATACACAAGACCAGGTAATTCTAACAAATAAAATTACTATTACCCGATTTTTTTTCCGTGAAATAGGTTTCTGAACCGGAATTGTATTCCGGTACTTAGTCTTTCAGGTAATCCTAATTTTTCGTTATTATTACCCAATCCAGGTAAATCCGGGTAATCGTAGCCAGTGCCTATTTTTTAAACAATTATTTTTAAAATCTTGCTAGCGTAACAAAAATATAAAATAAGTTATTGTTAGCTAGTGCATAAATCCCCCTTTTTCATTAAGCATCACTTCTTTTTCTTAAGCATCCCCCTTTTTTCCTATAATATATGAATGTTCATTTTAAATTTAAAAAAGAAATGACGGTTCCACTCAAAGTCGAAGGCGAAGGAAAAATTCTGACCGCATATAAAATCTCATATTTTGGAGTGGCCGTCGTGGTCGTATGGAAGTTGGATTTACAACTACCTGTGCAATCAGTGCCTATCACCACACAAGTTGTGAGTTCGAATAACGTTCATAGCGAAGTGTACTCGATACAACATTAGTCATTACGACATTTAGTCCGAGATTCCTCTGCCGTCCGACGGCTTTTTGTTCGACTTGCTGGAGCCGTGGGACGTCAGAGCGCTCTCCATAATTTAAGGAAAACAGCGGATTTGCCGCTCCAACTCTGTGTCGGCACATTTCCACGTTTCGTGGCTATCGGATTTTATTTTCTATCCGAAATCTTATATAAATCGCTTCACCAATCATTTTTCTATTCATTCATAGTCATCTTACCCTCAGAAAGTGGTGTTACACTCGATTACAACACGATTTTCCTTTAGACCCTATCATTTCGCCATTTGGCTTTCACTTCCGAGCCTACAAACGTGATCTCGCGATACTAACTGAATGATGGGAGCTACTTAATGCAGCGCGCCAAATTATTTGCATACGTAAACAACAACATACAAACCACCTGGAAGAGATATAAATGCGTATTCTGCAGGACAAACAGTTCCATATACAGCTCAAATCAGAGCAGAAGGAAATAATACAAAATGTGTTGGAAAGAAAAGATTCAATGGCAGTGTTACCCACGGGCTTCGGAAAGAGCATGTGTTACGTTCTCCCCCCTCTCATTTTGGACAAGGTAAGATCATATATATGCAGATCATCTCCCATGATACATTGCGGTAATCGTAGTTTTCTCGAAGTCACGTGACAAATGTTTGAAAGTGAAAGTCAAATGGCGAAATGATAGGGTCTAAGGGAAAATCGTGCTGTAATCGAGTGTAACACCACTTTCTGAGGGTAAGATGGTTATGAATGAATAGACAAATTATTGGTGAAGCGATTTATGTAAGGGTTTCGGATAGAAAATAAAATCCGATAGCCACGAAACGTGGAAATGTGCCGACACAGAGTTAGAGCGGCAAATCCGCTGTTTTCCTTATGGAGAGCGCTCTGACGTCCCACGGCTCCAGCAAGTCGAACAAAAAGCCGTCGGACGGCAGAGGATGGCGGCAGATATCTTCTTCGTGGAATCACCTGATACAGGGGATTTCGCAGACGACGGAAGTCAATAACGTATCATAAACTATAGATTCCGACAGAACGGCACAATTAAAATTCCGGAATATAATATGTTCAACTGGTTTTTTTAAAATAAAGCGATGAATGGCACTTTGTTTTAGCCATATTATACTCCATGTACAGTAAAAATAATACATATAAAAATTCAGCTTTTTCTACGTTTTTGCCCCCAAAAAGTGTTGTCAAAGTGGGGCGGGGCATGTGGGATGTGGCCCTTGCCACTCCCCCGGCTCATACACACATGCGTATTACACCCCTATGTGAGACGAATGTCATCAGGATTATATGTTTTACATATGCAAAATCATAGGTAGTGAAAAAAGTATTAGGACGGTTCCAATAAAACTACAATAATTCAAAAACTTATGCTGTTCAAATTCAATTCTTGTCTGATTTTGATATATTTTCTATCAACAAAAGCAGAACAACTTATGTAAATTATAGTTGGGAGCAAAAACTCCCATTTTGTAGTATTCATTTAAATAATAAACTATGGAAGCCAGAATGTGTTTTGAGTTTTAACATGGGTTGGCGGATATTAATATTTCATCCCGAGCCAGAGGCAGGGATAACATTTACTAATATCCGCCAACCCATGTTAAAACTCAAAACACATTCTGGCTTCCATGAATTATTTCGATTCTGATATGTCTAAGAGTACAAATACGGTAGTATAATTTGATTTGAGGACGGTAATTTATATTTACGTTTGCGGACAATTTCGCACACAATATATGCTGCCAAATTCGAGCAGACGATGATTCATCAACATGTACATTTACGACGGGAAAGTCAGTCACATGAACCGGCGTATGTGCTAATGAGATTATACCCAATCGATAAATCGCTCGTTTGCTTACAAAACGAAAGAAGGATGTTATCTTAGAATTTAAAAAAAAATATTTCCAGATCCTCACGATTTAAATACAGACTTAAATAATTTGTCTATTGTATCACGTTTTGACCGAAATTTATTTCGCTTTTTAACTTGTGCATTCTCAAAATGATTGACCTACAAAATTATATTGAAATTATTCTGTGAAATACATTTAATAAATAGTAAACTGCTTTTTATCAAAATCGGACAAGATTTTAGGGTGGATAGTAAAGATACGATGATCGAGATAAGTGCCTGTGCTATTCGGAGTTTAAACATGGCTTCGCGTTTTGTTATTTGATGTGCAGCAGATATAAATCTGTGCGCATTTATCAGCAATTTCAAACAGAACTATGACTAGAATCATAATTCTAAGCAAGTTCTAAAAATGTTTATCATGAATAGCATCTATAAACCATCTTCAGTTATAATTAAACAACCTTATTCAGAAAAAAACTGCTGAGATCTGCTAATCTGGGTCACGGGTCACTGTAATCGGACGGCTGTATCGAGAAACAGATACGGTGTTGAAAAAACTGTTGATACTCATGATCATAAAATATTGATAAATGCTATAAAATTTTATGTTTGTCTTCAAGAAATATGATAGACAAAACCATGTGTGAAGTTTTATGACGAAATATCTCCGATTTTATTTTTATAATATATTTAAACTAAACAAATTTCAATTTCAATAAGCATCATAAGTCATCGAACAACCACGAAACCACAATGTCATAGAGCAGACACGAAGCTAGAACGTCATCTTATAGCTTCTACCACATCGGAAACTCGTATAAGTCTATCACCAATACGGCGTGGGTTCGCGCCCGGCTTTGTAAATTACAAAAAAGGGTGCACTCGTCTCGCAGCCGCAAGTGATAAAGTTTACCAGTTGCTGGCCCATGGTCGGTGGTTCTTTCCGGGTACTCCGGCTTCTTCCACCACTAAAACTGGTCGCCATGATATAGCTGAAATATTGCTGAAAGTGGCGTTAAACACCAAAAATCAATCAATCATATGCTTTCAACTATATTTCAGTGATATCGTGTCGGTCAGTTTTATTGGAGGAGAAAACCGGAGAAAACCATCGACCTGTCGAAAGTCACTGACTGTATCGAGTACACCTCGCCTGAGCGGGATTCGAACTCACAACGTTAGTGGTGATAGGCACTGATTGCATAGGTAGTTGTAAACCCAACTACCATACGATCACGACCACGACGGTCCCTGTCTAGTAAATGTAGCGGTATATTTCCTTTATTAATCTTTAACCCGAAAGTGGTGTAGAGTCTTTATCCAACTGAACATGATAAAACTTACCCGGAATCCCGACTGCCACAATGGACAGTAAGACAAGTATATGTAGATTCATACGTTAGATATCCAGTCTCTGTTATTCATGTGTTTTTTCTGAATCTTTCTCTATTAGAAAAATACACTCGGGTATAGCAACTGCCCGAGTAAAAGTGATGGGAAAGATAAAGATAGTGTAGTTTCGTATATCTATCTGATATACCCAGGTACGTCTTTGAACGACCAAAGGTTCAGATAATGACATTTGCGTACATGTACATTTGTACATATATTTATGTAAATAATTACATAAATATTATTATTATTATCTCAATTAATTAAATAGACAGAATAACGGAAAATTACAGGTGAAAATATATTTTTGAGCGAAAATTAAACATTAAATTTGCCAAACTCACATACTGCTTTGACTGAAAGTCACTAGCATACCAACAAGGTGTATTCTTTAGATTTGGTATCTTTCCTTTGGTGGTAATTGATTTATTTAATTGCTTATCAATAGTGAATTGAGGGAGTGAGTGATTGTTGCTTAACGCCAACTGAACAATTTTTCAGCTATATCATGGCGAGGACAAGTTAATTTTCAATGAGACGATGATGAGGCCCGCTTTGTACTAGACCAACACGCTTAGTTGGATTGTTATAGTGCTATTTTTATTGAAACAACCGTCCGCGGATAGGAGTGTCGCCCCACTCTGAGACATTATCCTGATTCTGAGCCAACCAGTCTCTTTGCTCTTTCCAGGGCCTCCAAGAGAAATTTTGCCAATCGAAATAAGACTGCTTTGAGGATCCGGGGACAGACTGAGAGTTCTCTCAAAATTGAGGATTTGGGGTCCAATAAAACACTGGTAAACTTTCATAAATGCTTTATTTCCTGTGCAGCAGAATATCCAGAAAATATATCTAAATAAACTAAAAATAGTTGAAAATACCCCCCAAAAATATGAAAAATCAAAATAAAATGTTTATGGCTAAGGTTAAGGGGCACTTCAGAGTTTAAAGGGTCCCGGACCGATGTACCGGCTGAACACCCTCTCTTTCTCCTTAATGCTGCGTGCTTAGCGGAGAAGCAACAAATACCAATTTTATAGTCTTTGGTTTGATTCGATCTGGGCTCGAATCCACGATCTACCGCACCCGAGGCGAGCACGCTAACCATTATACCACTGATCCACGATCTACCGCACTCGAGGCGAGCACACTAACCATTATACCACTGATCCACGATCTACCGCACCCGAGGCGAGCACGCTAACCATTATACCACTGATCCACGATCTACCGCACTCGAGGCGAGCACACTAACCATTACACCACTGATCCACGATCTACCGCACTCGAGGCGAGCACACTAACCATTACACCACTGATCCACGATCTACCGCACTCGAGGCGAGCACGCTAACCATTACACCACTGATCCACGATCTACCGCACTCGAGGCGAGCACACTAACCATTACACCACTGATCCACGATCTACCGCACTCGAGGCGAGCACACTAACCATTACACCACTGATCCACGATCTACCGCACTCGAGGCGAGCACACTAACCATTACACCACTGATCCACGATCTACCGCACTCGAGGCGAGCACGCTAACCATTACACCACTGATCCACGATCTACCACAATCGAGGCGATCACGCTAAACATTACACCACTGATCCACGATTTACCGCACTCGAGGCGAGCACGCTAACCATTACACCACTGATCCATGATCTACCATATTCGAGGCGAGCACGCTAACCATTACACCACTGATCCACGATCTACCGCACTCGAGGCGAGCACGCTAACCATTACACCACTGATGTGGTCAATAGTTAATGAGTGAGAACACTTTGTTTATTTTATTCCAGCTACTGAAGTATTCCATTGCGACAACTTTAAGTTACGCCGAGCTAGATTGTTGTCGTTATAGATCACCGAAACAACAGTCCACATGTACACATTTAGCTCCACTTATATTTAGACACCCAGTCCTCGCTATTCGCACCGGTCCTCCTGCCCCAAGACCAATAAAACTTTGTTCGGACCAGTAATTTATTCAGTTTGTATTTGTATATATATATAAATTGAGACATCTTGTTTACATTGGGTTTTTTTTGTTTTTGTTTTTTTTTTTCTGGTCACAAACATGTATGGATGTTTATTTTACAATAAAATTATTATTATATATATATAAATAATTTCAAGAATTTGATTGGTACTAGTAAATTCTAATTTTTATTTCGAGGACTGTACACGTTATCCTAACTTCGAAGAATTGTTATTTGGAAACGACAATATCGACGAAAGGGAGAATTCATTTATATAATACCAGCATTTACATGACAAAGTAAACTATTTTAATTACTAGTACATTGTATATAAAGTCAATCAATCGTCTCAACTTATTATGGGCAAATCTAAAACGTGTAACGGAACGAAACGAAACGAAATAGAAACGAAACAGAACAGAACGAAACGAAACGAAACGAAATTGCTTCGTTTCTTGTTTTAGTATTTATCTGCGTGTAATTACTAATTCAAGGAACTGTTTCGTCTCGTTCCGGTTCCGTTTCGTTTCTTAATTAGTAAAAATACACACACTACTTTCTATATTTATGTTACCATTAGTTCACATTAAACTTAAGTTGCGATCACAGGGACTTGTCTTTAGGATATTATATAACTTTTTTTATTTAAAAATACTACCCCCTAGGTTAGTATATAGGGGTTGGTATTTTTAAATAAAGTTGTGTATATCCTATATATATATATATAGACAAGCCCAGGCGGCTGCGATTCTTTTATAATATCAAGACTAGAAAATACCGATTATTATCATTTCCTACATACTTTGCTCTATAATGACAACACAGACATATACCGATAATTCAAGAGGAAAGGTAGTCAATATCATTCCCAAAAGAGCCATACGCCATGCACACAATCCAAATGCACTGAAAACTGGGGGAAAAAATGAGCAACCCACTTAAGACCCATCAAAATACTTTAGCTTCTCATCCCGCCCCAAAATTACCTTCCGTCTCAAACTTTTTTGACGTTTTAAGATCAATGAATTAATAGATTTTATTGATTTTGACCGCCTTTGTCAAAACATCTTCAGCAAATTTGTCATCGCAAAATTTACCAACACTTCAGGTATCATGAACATTATGTAAAAATAAAAACCGCCTGGCCGCCTTGAATTTTCAGGAATAGTCCATGAGAAACTACAAAGTTTCTTAATTTCCCAAAAACTAGGAAGGATAAGCAGTTCCTGCTCCACATGTGGCACCCGTCGTGTTACTCGATTAAAAGTTTCGACCAGAGAAAGGATCGAAATCAAGACCAAGGAAATGTATTAATGGCTTACAAAGTCGTAATTCGGCCATAAAAAATTCGGAGAGATACATTCTGCCTTACTGGAAGTAACTTTCGGCTCAACAGCTTTTATCAATGTTTATAAAAAAATAACTCTCAAAAAGATCAAGATATGTAGTTTCACATGTAAAGTTTCTGGAGGATTTCGCTCAATTTAAGTACTGCTCTTCAAACGAAAAAAGTTTTGTTTTGTAGAGTATGATACGCTGGATTGTATTTACAAGTTTGAAGACAAACAGATGAAAACTGGCATGACTCTGGGCCACAAATGTTTCGTCACACAATTTTCGACAAAAGAGGTGCTATACTATGATGACTTTTTGAAGAACTACTGAAAGTATTTACATGGCTTGTTGGATTCCCATATCAATTATTTATAATTTCAGCTTTAATAGAAAGTATATTGCAAATGTTAGGTGAAAACAAGCAGAAAATCTGCCGTGTGTCGTACAATAAACAAATCATCCGACGAACGCTCAAATAGCGCGACTACACCGTGTACCAATGTAGGTCGGACGTGTCTTGGTCGGAACAAAGTAACTAAGTACAGTACACCTATAGGAAATTACTAAAACACAAAACGAAACGCAAAAATTCAGAAACGAAACGGAACGAAACGAAACGGAATAGTTTCGTTTCTTAAAATAGTCATATCCCTATAGTAATTACTAAAACAAGAAACGAAATCATTCAGCTTCGTTTCGTTTCGTTCCGTTCCGTTACACGAAATATTATCACCCGCTTATTATCAGGTTTGTATTGTTGCAATTTCCTCAAAATTAGATGTTTGTTCTTTATTTTCTTTTGTTTTTCTCTCGACAAAACGAATACAACAAACATCTAAATTTAAATTAGATTGTGCTATGGTTAATGTTAGGGTGTTTAATGCCACTTTAACAATATTTCAGTTATATAGTGGCGGTCAGTTTTATTGGTGGGGTACCCGAAGAAAGTCACTGACAAACTTGATCACATAATGTTGTATCGAGTACACCTCGCCTGGGCGGGATTCGAACTAACAACGTTAGTGGCGATAGGCACTGAATGCATATAGGTACATTTGTAGTTATAAATCCAACTACCATGCGATCATGACCACGACGGCTTCATGTAAATAATGAAATCGGGGTTCATTCTACAGATGATTTACCTGTTCCACAAAGAAATCATCAATTTTGTATTTAGAATGATTTTTTGCAAACTGAAAAAAAACGACGTTTCTTTTTTAGTTCAGTATATTAAAAAGTAAGAACTGTATTGACACAAGTTACACCCATACAAGTCAATGGCTACAAGGTTATTGATCATTACATATATCAAACAATCAAATATTCTTAAACATAATACAAAAATGTACTATTTAACACAACAAGAGATACATTGTTTGTGTACATGTAAACGCAGTGTAAAGTCCAAGAGCCTCGTGTCATTTGTTCTAAGGTTTGTTTTACAAAAGGAACCTAAACACGTCACTTGCTGGGTAAGCAGCGGACATGTTTAAATTTTGATTATTTTGTCCAATGTCATCACTTATTAGCTATGGTTTACGATCCACATCCTCTACTCTTCACACCATGAAGAGAATGGGAAGGCGGGTAACCCTTGGCCCTGGAAGATGGTCCTGGGCAGTACTCACTGCTTCTGTTTTGGAATAAAATAGTGTAAATCTAATTTAACTTCGAATCAACAATTACACCAACAAGGTAGTTCATTGCACGTTTCAGATATGTAATTTTGATTACTTCGACAGGGCGACATAATAGTTGACTCTTTGTGATCATAGGACAAGCTAAGCACTTTAAAATCTAACATCAATAATTACAACTTTTTAAGTTACTTTTTATGGGGAAATTTGTTCTTACAAACAGTATAAATATACGAACGATTTTCTTGGGCAACAATAATCAAATAAACATAGTAGTTTATTATTGACTCACAAATATTTGGTTGGGATGGGTGGGTTGTTTTTTGTTTGTTTATGGTGTTTAACGTCACTTTCAACAATATTTCAGTTAGATCGTGGCGGTCAGTTTTATTCACAGGGGCTCGCAGTTATATTTTCACATCGCTAGGTATATGTTAAAAGAGAAGGGAGGACACTTTTTTTGCTGCCCAAAGTGAAAGTAGAATTTCGGCACCTTTTTTCGCTTCAAAAACGCTTTAATCTTTGTTCTTACCATAATATTAATGCAAATGTCGTTGTTTTTTGCTGATTGACTGGTTTACAGTGGAATAACACTCGTTTTTAAATTCCAAGCGGTTTGGACAACTTCTTATCATATCAAGAAAGCTACTGGTGTTGACCAAATATCATGTAAACTTCTCAAAGCTGGTTCACCTGTACTCAATAAACATCTCACCACACTTTTAAACAACACAATAAAACACAGTCAATTTCCAAACAGACTAAAAGAAGCACAAGTTGTACCTCTGCACAAAAAAAATGATCCTTTAGACAAAAAAAACTATCGTCCTGTCAGTATTCTGCCAACAATTTCAAAAATCTATGAGATGGTGCTGTCAGATCAGTTAGTTGAATTTTTTAATAATATTTTTCATGATTTTTTATGTGCTTTCAGAAAGGGCCATGGATGTCAGACCACACTACTGAGACTCCTTGAAGATTGGAAATCAGCTCTTGACAAGAATTGTTATGTGGCAGCTATTTTGATGGATCTTTCGAAAGCTTTTGATTGTCTGCCACACGACATTCTTCTCAGTAAATTGGCTGCTTATGGACTGTCATCCCAATCAGTAAAATTACTAGAAAATTATTTGACAGGCCGTAAGCAACAAATCAAACTTCAAGGGGTGGTCAGTGGTTGGCAAATTTTACAGAAAGGTGTTCCCCAAGGCTCCATAATGGGGCCCTTGCTTTTTAACATTTTTATAAACGATATATTTTACTTCATTGAACATGGAACATTGTACAACTATGCTGATGACAACACCCTATCATATGCAGATCAAGATTATAATACCTTAATTAATGTTTTAGAAAAAGAAAGCTCTATTTTAATTGAATGGTTTAATTTTAATTGTATGCAAGCCAACCCAGATAAATTTCAAGCTATTGCTGTTGGGAAGAAAACTTATGCAAAAGAACCTGTTTTTAATATTGAGTCTGCTAATATATCATGTGATGAAGTTGTAAAATTATTGGGTATTGATATAGACTATCAGCTAAATTTTGATAAACATATAAAAAATATCTGTCGTAAAGCTTCACAGCAATTAAGTGTACTAAAGCGTATTGGTTGTTTTTTATCTAAACTTAATAAGCTAACAATTTTTCATTCTTTTATATTGTCTAATTTCAATTTTTGTCCTTTGGCTTGGCATTTTTGTTCAAAAGCAAACACTATAAAACTGGAGAAAATACAGGAAAGAGCTTTACGTTTTATCTATGAGGATTACAATAGCACATATGAAGAACTTTTACATATAGCGAAAGTACCATCTCTACAAATAAGGAGAATGCGCACTATGGCATTAGAATGTTTTAAAATATTGTATAAACTGTCTCCATCATGCTTAAATGATTTAGTTGTTTTAAAAAATAGTAAATATAGTTTTAGATATTCTAATATTGTAGAGATACCTAGAGTAAAGACTACTACCTATGGTAAGAATTCTTTTAAATATACAGCTGCTGTTTTATGGAATGACCTACCTGATGATTTTAGAAAAATTGCCAATTTTAACCAATTTAAAAACATTTTATTATCTTGGAATGGAAATGAATGCAAATGTAATGCATGTAAACAATTTTAATATCATCAAGGTCTTTTCAATGTTTATATTATTTATATTTATTTATTTTTTAGCAGTATAACATGCTTTTAGCTCGTAACACCAGCTTTATTTTATTTTTTTAGCTTTTATTACTGTGCTTGATTAACTTTTTTACTTTTGTATATGCTTACCTTGTCTGTGCTATATGTGTGCTTTAACTTATTTGCTGTATTTTGCTACTATGAGTGCTTTTATCTAAATTATTAATTTGTGTGCATGCTTTTGTTGTTTTTAACTGTTATTTATTCTTGTATTGTGTATGTCGGTCAAAAGCCCACTAGGGCTTGTGTTGTATTGTTATTTAAATATGCCGACTATAAATACAACTTATCTTATCTTATCTTATCTTATCTTATACTCATTTCCGGTTTATACGGACTTAATACTATTGATAGAAATAAAAAAATCGAAATATAATTTTAAAAAGTAGGAAAAAAGAAAACTTAAATCTCTTGCATTAAAATATATTTTTTCCTTGTCTCAATCAATCTGGAAATATAGGAAGACAGCATTTTAAGAATATCTTTTGACAAGATGAGTAAATAATTTCCCGCAAAAATGCCAGTTTAAATCCTTCGACCAATGAAAACTCACCTTGATATTTAGTTCGTATAAACCGGAATTGAGTATGCTAAGAAGTTGTCCAAACCGCTTGGAATTTAAAAACGAGTGTTATTCCACTGTAAACCAGTCAATCAGCAAAAAACATCGATATTTGCATTAATGTTATGGGAAGAACAAAGACTAAACCGTTTTTGAAGCGAAAAAAGGTGCCGAAACTCTACTTTCACTTTTGGCCCCCCAAAAAGTGTCCTCTCTTCTTCTTTTTAATACATACCTGGTGATGTGAAAATATAACTGCGAGTCCCTGTGGTTTTATTGGTGGAGGAAACTACCGACCAGTCGCAAGTCACTGACAAGACAAACTTTATCATATAATGTTGTATTGAGTACACCTCGCCTGCACAGGGTTCGAGCTTACAACATTGGTGGTGATAGGCACTGATAACACAAATTGTTAGAAAGCCAACCACCATACGATCACAACCATATATATATATAGTACAAATTGTATAGCCCTTTGTTTTGATCCGACAGGGGCTAGAACTCACGATCTGCCGTACTCAAGACTAACACGCCAATCATAACACCACCGACGCGGTTTAGCTATTAGAAGATGCCATTGTATCTACTCATTATTACACTGTTTCTTTCTTTTCTATTTTTGCCACCCCAACATCCTTTATAGACAATGGCCATATTATTATAGTTGTATCTCCTTATGCTGTTAAAATAACAAGATTTGGTGTGCTCATTCGGGGTGTAATTGTATATTATACATGTATATACATTCGCTCGTTTTGGTATGTTTCTGTGGTATTTTAGAATTAACATCGCATAAAAAGAATTCGTTCGCCTTCACATTAAATAAAGCAATCATATCTCTTTAATAAATGAACCAGGTCCGTCAATTTTCACTTTTTTAATGAAAAAAATCATTTTCAACTTTCATCTGTTACTAGTATCCCCCCTTTTTTTCTTTTTAAATGATTCCATCATTTTCAACTTTCATTTTGTATCTCAATTTTCACAAAATCACAGTTCATGTTTAAGTAACATATATCTTTATCTAACATGATTTGGCTGTATAACTGCCGTTTACATGTGTAAATACTTTATCTTAGTTTGTTTATCTTCTTTGCTTGTGTTTGTATGTACTATGCACAATAGAAATCTTTATCATTTTGTACCTGTATATGATCACCATATATTTATCAATTCGAAATTTAATCGTTTGATCTTCTTTTGTCCTAAAACTAAGATCACTGAAAGAAATTTTTTTTATAGTGAAACCACAGCGCCTTGTCACTATCCACGTAAATATACTATCAATGTATAGATAGTATATTTACGTGGATAGTGACAAGGCCCTATGGTGAAACTGGGTGGGAAAAGTTAATTAACTGTAAGACGTGAAGTTAAAAAACTTAACTTACTTTATAAAGTCATAAATAATGAATACTTTATAAAGTCATAAATAATGAAGCCCCGGAATATCTATTTAAGGATTGATCGCAATTTTTGTTCGGTTCATGAAGAAATAACCTCAATCAGGTTGTACATACCGTGTAACCCGGTACGTGGGTTACGCAAGCGAATGAACCGAACAAATAATTTCGATCAATCCTTATAAATTAATTCAAACTTTTTTTGCTATGATATTGAAAAATCTATTTATTTTTTCAAAATAAGACAAATAATCGGAAATTAATTTAAATAACCCCAAAGGTGCCTCATTTAAAGGCATACAAGCTGTCAGAATTATTTTTTTTTATATTAAAAGTTGCCAATATTCGATGTTTTATACTAATTGTAGTTGAAATTTTTCATAATATCATACGTAAATAGCCTGGAACGAAGGAAATACGTCGCTGTTTGATTCTCTTGCATCCAGTAAAGCATTCAATGTTTACCCGCATAATATTCATATATTCATGAATCTGATCATATGACCATTGATGACCTACAGAGTGACCTCATTCGGTAAAGCGCTTGCGCATGTGCGAAATTGTTTACTGAAAAAAAGCACATGTTATAAATAAAAATATTGACGGATCCTACGCGAAAACGACACAAAGGAGGATTCAGCAAGTTTTGTGTATAAATTAAAAAAAACATGTTATACAGACATACTCCATTTTTCAACACATAAGCATAATTTAGTATCTTTTTTTCGGCTGAATCGTATTTTGACAGAATTGCATCGTAGTTTTTTATATATTCTTTTTTTCAGGAGAAAACGCTAGGTGATATCTCTTTTTAAATTAGAGACTAAAATAATGAGCTTCATGTCTGTTCTTTTCTAAAAAAAATTATAATCAAGTCAACTGAAGTGTTGTCAATAATATGCAATACAATTTGTTTATAATTTTCCCTTTATTGGGCCCCTTTGCAGAGTTTTGGTTTGTTTTTATTGATTTCATCACGTATTTTCGATTTTAAGTGTCATTCTTACTAAATACCATTATACAATATTAACTGATTACCCCAGGATCCAATTTCATAGATATATTTCTTAGATTATATTAATTATAACCAATATTTACCTACAACATGCTTTCTGGTTATTTATAGCAGTTATCAGTGTCCGGTAAACTTCGGAAAAGAAGCCGACTTATAATTAGGTGTGTTAATGGCGATTTCACCAACAGACATTCGAATTCTTTTCACTAATTACGACATTATAGTATATTTTTTAAACCTGGCTTCTTGTTCAGAACATTTTATTAGTATTAAACATCGAATATTGGCAACTTTTAATATAAACAAAAAAAATCAATTCTGACAGCTTGTATGCCTTTAAAGAAAATCACCCGATGACAACTGCACGCGACGCCTTGAGAACAACGTTTATTTTTTAGATTCAGTACATTTACAAATAACCTCAACTTTTTAAACCAATCAAAACACGTATAAAATGACATGTGACTCTAAACTTAATTTATCATAGTTTATACCTCCGACAGTCGCCGAATAAAATAACTATAATCTACATGTACGTAATCGTCACAATATAAGTCAACCAGGAAACAGACTATTATCATATCAAAACTCATTCTTTCCGTCGACTATAAGGACATGGGAATACCCTTGATTTAAATATTCGAGAAGTTCCAACATTTTTCACATTCAAAAAAGGCTCCATGAAAATACAATGTTACTATTCGTCAGGTGACAGATACTTGAAGAATGTTTTGCAGGTTAAGAAATAGATGCAGTGCATTAATAAATAGTGATCTATATCTTTAATATTATTGATTATTGTTTATTGCATTATTAACTTTATTATCCCCTCGCCAACGAAGTTGCGAAGGGATATAGTAATGCTACCGTCCGTCCGTCCTTCCGTCCGACCTTCCATCCTTCAGTCAGTCCGTCCTTCCGTAACATCCTTGTGAACACTCTAGAATCAACATCCTTCAATGGATTTTGACCAAACTTGGTACATACTTAGTCCTTAAGAGAATCTGGAACCCTATTGATTTACAAGGTAATAGGTCAAAGGTCAAGGTCACAGGGTCTAATTGTTACCCTGTAAGATCCTTGTGAACACTCTAGAATCAATATCCTTCAATGGATTTTGACCAAACTTGGTACATACTTAGTCCTTAAGAGAATCTGGAACCCTATTGATTTTCAAGGTCAAAGGTCAAGGTCAAAGGTCATATTTTTAGGCGTTGCCCTTGTTTGATGTTTGATTGTTATGCTCATATGGGCCGATAATTCGAAAATAAATATCTTATCTTATCTTATCGTGCCAATTTGATTCCGAATGCATCATGTTCATGTGGAAAATTGGATGAAACTGCAAAAATCTTTTTTTATTACATTGTAACAATTATATTGTACAAAGAAATACATTTCTTATATGAATTCAAGAACTTAATAATGATTTACCAATAGATGTGCTACTTTATTATTTGGCAATGTAATTAAATACACAAATTTTCTTGAAAGTTTAAAAATTCATTCAAGACACGGGTCGTTTCACCCTAAATTGACTATTGTATGATATTGTGTGATATCTTTGTCAAGAACAACTTAGAAATGTAAGAGTGTCACAATTTTCGTCATGTCTTTCGTGGGACGATTGATTTTGCGAGAGTTACAGTTCATATACAACAATAAACTATACATGTTTCTAATCGTGAAAGCATTCGCCACAGCATAGCATTCTCTGATTTTGCAATATTCGAGCAGTAAAAAAGCAAATTTCAATTTTTGACATGTACATACCTTGCGAAGCGTCTTCGTGAACTCTCCTCCACCAAAACCGGAAGTTATCCTCACGAATTTCTTTGCAGAACCGACTGTTCTGCTTGTGCCGATTACCAGCCGTGCCAACCTATACATTACGTACACGATATTTAATTACAACACTATTTCACTCAGGTGTTCATTTTTACCTGTTCCAGTTAAAGGTCTTTATCAAACAGCATCATACAATTCACATGTAATGCAGTTAGTACGTATTTAAATCACATAAGGATATTTCTGTTTTTCACATGTTGGGCAAAGGGGAAGGGAATGATTTATCAGTACATCAATCTGTCCTGTTTTCATGTTGGGCGGATGTCACTATTGTACATTCGAAATATTAATTGCGAATCCCATTGACGGGCGTCCGGAATCTAATTATTTTGCTGTTAATTAAAATAATATGCAACTGACAACAACCAAGTTTAGGATTTATCAAGTACGATGTACATGCTACCTGTCTAGTATATTATCTTTTTTTTCTCGATCGACAGTTCAGAGGAGATGTGGATATACTGGTATTTCTTAAGACAATGACAAGTTATAATCCAACTAGTTTAACCCCGTCACTTTTTACTGAAGTACCTGAACTAAGTCAGGAAAGTGAGTGGTCATGTATATGTGTGTTAGGGATATCGAATTTGCCTATTTCTACGATTTTTCTATTGAATTTCTGAAACTTTTCCGACAGTGTGATATTTTTTGTTTTCATTTTATTATAGGTTGTGAAAAAAGAATTATGATGTACCGGCCAACAGGGCCTCCAAAAGAAATATTGCAAGTCGGAACAATACCGTTTTGGGGCCTGAGGACAGGCTGAAACTTCTCTCAAAATTGTGGATTTGAGTTGAAAATACAAAATAAATAATAATGCAAAATTAAAAATGTCAATGGGATTCCTGTGCCCTTTCTTGGCTCTCCGGGTCCCGTACCGATGTACCGGCTGGCCTGTGTACCGCTTACTTCTCCAGCAGATGAGTTAAAATTGCAATCACTCAAAATAGATGGTTGCAGTCCGTCTTCCGTAATTAAAATCGTCAAAATGAAATACAACCGAATTGATATCAAAATGTGACTTGTTTCAACCTCATTTAAAATAAACATTGAAATTCTTTCCAACCTATATATTACGTACACGATATTTAATTACAACACTATTTCACTCAGGTGTTCATTTTTACCTGTTCCAGTTAAAGGTCTTTATCAAACAGCATCATACAATTCACATGTAATGCAGTTAAGACGTATTTAAATCACATAAGGATATTTCTGTTTTTCACATGTTGGGCAAAGGGGGAGGGAATGATTTATCAGTACATCAATCTGTCCTGTTTTCATGTTGGGCGGATGTCACTATTGTACATTCGAAATATTAATTGCGAACCCCATTGACGGGCGTCCGGAATCTAATTATTTTTCTGTTAATTAAAATAATATGCAACTAACAACAACCAAGTTTAGGATTTATCAAGTACGATGTACATGCTACCTGTCTAGTATATTTTCTTTTTTTTCTCGATCGACAGTTCAGAGGAGATGTGGCTATACTGGTATTTCTTAAAGACAATGGCAAGTTATAATCCAACTAGTTTAACTCCGTCACTTTTTACTGAAGTACCTGTACTAAGTCAGGAAAGTGAGCGGTCATGTATATGTGTGTTAGAGGTCATGTATATGTGTGTTAGAGGTCATGTATATGTGTGTTAGGGATATCGAATTTGCCTATTTCTACGATTTTTCTATTGAATTTCTGAAACTTTTCCGACAGTGTGATATTTTTTGTTTTCATTTTATTATAGGTTGTGAAAAAAGAATTATGATGTACCGTCTCAGTAAAAAGAATTATGATGTACCGTCTCAGTACACTAAATGATATTTTAGCAGTAGTCTCCAAAAGAAATATTGCAAGTCGGAACAATACCGCTTTGGGGCCTGAGGACAGGCTGAAACTTCTCTCAAAATTGTGGATTTGAGTTGAAAATACCAAAAAAAATAATGAACAAATCAAAATAAAACGTCAATGGCTAAGTCCATGGGACACGTCAGAGATTCACGGGCACTTTCTTGGCTCTCCGATCACCGTACCGATGCACCGGATGAACACCCTCTCAAAGGCCCTACTTTGTACCACACTAGATTATGTAAATCCAGTTCTCTATCCTTCTATAGATACAATATTATGTGTTTTGTTAAACATGGCAGCAGCAAGCGCTACTGCTAAAATATCATTTAGTGTACTGAGACGTTTGAAAACTTGTGTTAGTTCGGCTATGAAGAATTACAGGCTATTTTCTCTGGGATTGATGCATATTAACCGAGATTTTGAAGTGGACTTGTACAAAGCAATGGAAGTGTTCGTATCTACCAAAACACAAGGTCTGTAGCCCTTTTCACAAAAATTCGTAACTATAGTCCTAACTTTTTCACTTAAGATTATCTTATGACAATTCCTAAGTCCTTTTCACAAAGATTATCTTACGACAAATTTTAATCTTACGACTAAAATTACACTTATGATAAAAAATTCTTCCTTAGGTGTACTCGATACAACATTATGTGATAAAGTTTGTCAGTGATTTGCGACAGGTCAATGGTTTTCTCCGAGTACTCCAGTTTTCTCCACCAATAAAACTGACCGATATATTGTTGAAGGGGGCGTTAAACACCATAAACCATCTTCATTAGCAACCTAGCAATTTTTATGCTATGATGTGTTTGTATGTTTATATTGAATTTTTATCTAATACAAAAAAATGTATATGAATCGGTCACCAATAACTGCACAAAATATGAACGGGTATGATTTTCGTATAGAGGAACATTTCTAATGCATGTCAATTAAAATGATCTATAATAATTATCATTACTTGGAGTTGTGCGTCATCATCCACGCGTGGTTACTTTTGGTAGAAGCATTTAAAGGGTGTGCATCTGGAGTGTGAAAAAAACCCTATTCATATAATTCATTTTATAGGTTATTTGTCAGCAAAATATTTACCCCTTTTTTCCAATTAATCCTATCCCACATAAAATTAAACGCTTGTTCTTTTACTGATGAAAATTTATCCCGATTTTTCTGAGATAACCCAAATAAAGATGTGTTTATCATCTATCCATCATGAAGACGAATAAATATCCGTTATATATTAATATTAATATAACAGAAGAATGTACACAAGTGTATGTATTGCCAGAGTGTTCGATGATCATCGAAGTTGCCAGAAATTAATAAATTATATTACTAATATAAAGGCAAAATCAAAACGATATCATTGGATTCAGAAAATTCCAGTCCTAAAGCGGCTGTTCATACAAAACTTTTGTAAGCGAAGTAGATATCTAAAAGAAAATCCCATATTCCTGTTTTTATCAAAAAAAAAAATAAATGAAAAAAAAGAATTCTCCCCAAGTTTGCAAGTGCATGTAGTCTTTTCGATTGTCGATCGTTCCCAATTTGAAATCTAAAATTAATGAGAATTATCCTGATTTTTTGGTCATGTAAACTATACACTGCTGCATTGAAGAGGTAAATGTACGGAATGCATCGTTATAGACAGACTCTGTTATTAGTCACGCCAAAAAGGAGTAAACAACAATGTCATTTGTAGCGTCTGTTTGTATTAAACCATATTCATTTCAATAAACATTTATCAATATGTGCAAATAGGTTTGTCATACGGTCAGAGAAAATGCGCTAACGATGAATTGCTCTCTTATTTTCAAGTCGAAGCGCCAATACATCGTCCATCTTTTTTTCTATTTTTTTCACTTACGATAAAAGTCAAAGATAAGACCAAAATTTCTCTTACGATCAAAATTTTACCCTTAGGACAGGGTAGTTTTACACGTAAAGTTAGGACTATTTTTACACTAAGATTATCGTAAGTATTTTTGTGAAACTCTTTTTAATCTTAGTTTTACACTTACCACAATTTTTTATCGTAAGAATTTTTGTGAAAAGGGCTACAGATTTTTGACAATTTTAAGATATTCTTGTCTATCAGTCATTAAAATTGTGTTTGATTCTATGTTATATGAAACCCTGAAATGACCCCAGATCGCACCATTTTGCATCTTGTCAAAAATTATTATAGCGTGCACACTATTAAGCCTCATCTACGCCCCTGTTTGTCTTATCTTTTATCGTAAGTGAAAAAATAAAATAAAAAGATGGACGATGCATTGGCGCTTCTGCTTGAAAATGAGAGAGCAATTCACCGTTAGCGCATTTTCTCTGACCGTATGACAAACCTTATTACACATATTGATAAATGTTTATTGAAATAAATCTGGTTTAATACAAACAGACGCTACAAAAGATATTGTTGTTAACTCCTTTTTGGCGTGACTAATAACAGAGTCTATAACGATGCATTCCGTACATTTAACTTTTCAATGCAGCAAGTGTATCGTTTACATATTAACACGCAACTACCATATAACACAAAAAATCAGGATAATTCTTTCAATTTTAGATTTCAAAATTGGGAACGGTCGACAATCGAAAAGACTACTTGCAAACATGGGGAGAGTTCTTCTTTTCCCTTATTTTTTTTTTAATAAAACACGAATAGGGATTTTCTTCTAGACATCAACTCCGCTTACAAAGGTTTTATATGCACAGCCGTTATAGAAGTTTCTGGATGCAATAATATCGTTTCGATATTGCTTTTATATTTGTAATATACAAAAATGTAATTTATTAATTTCTGGCAATTTCGATGATCATCAGACACTCTGGTAATACATGTGTACATTCTTCTGTTATATTAATATATAAATAGGGATATTTTTCGTCTTCATGATTGATCGATGATAAGCACATCTTAATTTGGGTTATCTGAAAAAAAATCGGGATAAATTTTTTCATCAGTAAAAGATTAAAGCTTTCCTTTAATTTTACTTTCATACGTTTCAAGTTTTACTACATGGATAAATAGCGTTAAATCATAGAACATCGTGTAATTTACTTCAAATTTATCAAAATAGCTATATATATTTACGAAAACGTTGCTAAATCAAACTCATTGAGATTGTTTAATACAAAAAATATACCAAACATATATTCCTTCCTCTAATAAAGTTTTAATAAAAATCTTTAATGATTCGACAACAAGCAGATTAATATTACTAGTATTTGTTCTAGAAAGATAATTGACTTGAATTTTAATAAAGATGGCATGTTGCATAAAAAAATTCATTGGTTTATTGTTTCAACACCGATTTTTTAAAATATGCATCATAACTTCTTGCTACTTGTGATTTTCAATCGGACGGCTTGTTTTTGTAAATGCAGACGCGACAGAAGACCCGTTGTTATGGTAACATCATAGCATAAAAATGCTTAAATTAGTGCCGGGAATGTTTTATAGAATATGCTTATTTTTAATTGTTTTTGTATGAGCGTCAGAAACACTTTAGAATTTCGCATTTCTAGATTTTTGAAATGTCATTCGTTAGTTCGATTTAAATACTTTCCTTAGTTTGTGTACATTCTCTGAGACTGTCTGTGATAAAGGGACCGCTTTGGTCTTCTTGAGTTTTATGTTTTCTTAGAAATTGTAGTTCAGATAATATTGAAAGCAATACAAAGACATTATTCAATGAAAATGAATAAGGGTAATAACAAAATTACCGAACTCCGAACAATCTTACAAAGGGAAAGTAAAAACTCATAATTATATAAACAGACCGGAAAACTGTGAAAACCGTAATGACCCTGACTTGGTACAGGCATTTCTAAAGAAATGGTGGGTTGAATCAGATTTTAAGGCGCCAAACCTCCCGCTCTCATTACGGTTCAAAGGTTCCGGCTGTCACTATAACAGTATTTAAATACAGGAAAATAGTTGTCAAAGCAGTACCATATTCGGTGACGTAAATGTCAAAAATATCTTTACGTCACACATTGACAAAAAAAATATCCTTGACATTTTTTGACTTCTTTATCTTTATACATTTTCACTATATGAAAATGCATCGCTTATAATTTTTTCTGCAGAGACGGAATATATTTCGACAAGATCTTGGTATCGGAATATAAACTTTTTAAGAGAAACTAGGTTGCTAAGGAAGATTGTTTATGGTGCTTAACGCCACTTTCAACAGTATTTCAGTTATATCGTGGCGGCCAGTTTCATTGGTGGAGGAAACAGGAGTACCCGGAAAAAACCACCGACCTGTCGCAAGTCACTGACAAACTTTATCATATAATGTTGAATCGAACACACCTAAGGAAGAATTTTTTTATCGTAAGTGTAATTTTAGTCTAAGATTAAAATTTGTCGTAAGATAATCTTTGTGAAAATGACTTAGGAATTGTCGTAGTATTAATCGTAAGTGAACAAGTTAAGATTATACTTACGAATTTTTGTGAAAAGGGCTACTGATGTTTATATTGTTTACCGTTCGCGACTGACCTCGACAGATTATTTCTATTATTCTTTTTTTTTCTTCTTTTTTTCTTTTTGTTTGTCAACAGTATGCGACAATGGATAGCTCATCTTTAATACCATATTACAATACACAAAGTGAACTAAAAGTCAACTTACATCTGGCGAAATAATGTATTATTTTTAATCCAATAACTACACTGTACGCACAGACTCGTTCTACTGTCTATGTCCCAGTTTTTATACTCGGGTCTGTTTGATTAGTTACCTTTAATGGTATTTCATTGTCACATTCTGCTTTATTGCTACATTTATTGTTTCATGTCTTCATGTTAAGATTTTAGCGAAATTATGTAATAATAATACACTTCATATTGTATATTGTATACATATGGAGAAGACAATACTAAGTTGAAAAACTTGTGTCTGATCCTTTTGTTATTATTTAGACAATAAAATATGTTTAAATTTAAATTTAAAATCTAAACTGAAAGAACATTTTGCTTGCAATAATTTGGTATCAGTCGTGGTTGCTGTCCGTTAACTTTTTATGCTATATATTATTTATACGATTTCGACAACTTGCCCGGGATGTTTTGATTATAGGGAATCTACTACTGAGTGTGTATTCATCACAAGCTATACGGAAAACCATCAGTGTCCCCGCTTTGTAAATTACAAAAAGGGTGCAGCCGCATGTGATAAAGTTTACCAGTTGCTTGACCATGGTCGGTGGTTCTCTCCGGGTACTCCGGCTTCTTCCACCACTGAAACTGGTGGCCATGATATAGTTGAAATATTGCTGAAAATGGCGTTAAACACAATAAATCAAATCAAATGATCAGTCTTTCCATCAATGACGAAAACTTTGTAAATCAAATTGACGAGCGAAATCGGTTTCCACATCAAATATGTGTCAGTCATCATCGTGTTCATCCAATTGAATGTGTACAACAGTTACCTGTTATTGTTTAACCTTGAACGGTCGAACGATTATTATTATAAAGTCGCACTCGATTGACAATGACACGATCTATGTTTTAAGTTTAATTTATTAAATTGATTTTTCAATCATTTAAGATAATAATAACATTATTCTTATAAATTACTATATTATATTTTACAATAGCAATTAACAAAAAAAATATCGGTTAATGGGTATATAGGGATATATATTTGATTATCTTTACAGGGGCGGATCCAGGATTTCAAGTTAGGGGGGCGCACTTAAAAAAATTGCGCCGAGCGGAGGAAGGCGCGAAAATTTTTGGGGTATTTCGTGTGAAAATAAAAACACGATTTTACGCTAAAAAATCTTATTTTTTCCAATTTTAGGGGGGGGGGGTGGGGGGCGCCGGGTGCGCGCCCCCAGGAACCGCCCCTACTTTAAAACTTGACATTTTTAACGCACACTCGATCAAGGTGATATATAAATCAATTAATAAATTTTAAAATTGTAGTTGGATTAAATGCCATACCATTTGCTTTTTCAACAACACTATTATTTGTACAAGTTAGATACATTTTTTTGAAAGAAAAGAAGTTGTCCGTATTGGATATAACGGGTTTCTATGTATAGGAGAATGTCCGAGTAACTCTCCATTCCTTAAAAATAATGGAGCCGAGGCCCCAAAGGGGCCGAGGCCCATTGTTTTTAAGGAATGGAGAGGTACGAGGACATTCTCCAACTTAAAATCCACCCATTGTAGTTTATTAATTTTATTAATTATTAATCTTGTAACAAAAAAATTTAAATAAATTGTTTGTTATTCAATTTTGCAATTTTAAACAGGTTGAAGTTTTTGACCTTTAAACTCTAGCTCCGCCCCTGTTCACATTGTTCATAACTCTCCATTCCTTAAAAATAATGGAGAGTTTAGACAATAGATTTACATCACAGGTGGATTTTAATTCTATTTCCGCATTCTACTCACATGAGTACTCATGCGGAAAAAAAGAAACTTTCTAAACAAAAAATACACCCCTTTTACAATAGAAAGCATACATTTTTAGCCTGGCTATGCCCCTGTATATTTAATTTGAAACATATACATTTATAATTATAACTTAAATGGAAAAAGTCACCGAGAGGCTCACAAGATCCGGTTAAGTTCATGAGAAATTATCAGAAATTTCAATTTATCCCTTTGCTGCCATATCTGTGTACAGATTTGTAACTATTAAAGTTGCATCATTTTGTACATGATCTGACAGGTAACGTCTCTGCCAAATTTAATTGAATTCATTGTCTTTAGTGCTTCTCCGAGAGATGATAATGAAATTACAAATGTACCATAAAGCTACAATGTAAACATTGACCGTGGCTGATGGCCATTTTGAACTTCTGATCTACACCAAAACTATTATTGGAGCCGTCGTGGTCGTAATGGTATGGTGGTTGGATATATAACTACCTGTGCAATCAGTGCCTATCACCACTAACGCTGTGAGTTCGAATCCCGATCAGGCGAGGTGTACTCGATACCACATTATGTGATGAAGGCTGTAAGTGACTTGCGCCAGGTCGGTTTTTTTCCTCCGGGTACTCCGGTTTGCTCCACCAATAAAACTGACCGCCACGATATAAAGGACCGACCATTTAAGTTGGAGGGGGGGTGGGGGGTTATGGTTTTTTGTTTCGTTCAGAAATTTTTTTTCAGACAACACCAGAGTTCGAATTTTTTTTTTGTCGCGCAAAGCGCGAATTTTTTTTCCGGAATTTAACATTGGGTTATATGGCAAAAATTCTGAATCAGATTATTTTTTTTTCCTCCACCAAAATCAGAATATTTTTTTCAGCAACATTGGGAATCAGAATATTTAAAAAAAAACAAAAAAAACCAAGTTAAATGGTCGGTCCCTAACTAAAATATTATTGAAAATAGCATTAAATAGTATAAATCAAACCAAACCAAACCGAGTCATGTAGGTAGTCTTGAGTGTAGATGGTCCGAGTCATGTAGGTAGTCTTGAGTGTAGATGGTCCGAGTCATGTAGGTAGTCTTGAGTGTAGATGGTCCGAGTCATGTAGGTAGTCTTGAGTGTAGATGGTCCGAGTCATGTAGGTAGTCTTGAGTGTAGATGGTCCGAGTCATGTAGGTAGTCTTGAGTGTAGATGGTCCGAGTCATGTAGGTAGTCTTGAGTGTAGATGGTCCGAGTCATGTAGGTAGTCTTGAGTGTAGATGGTCCGAGTCATGTAGGTAGTCTTGAGTGTAGATGGTCCGAGTCATGTAGGTAGTCTTGAGTGTAGATGGTCCGAGTCATGTAGGTAGTCTTGAGTGTAGATGGTCCGAGTCATGTAGGTAGTCTTGAGTGTAGATGGTCCGAGTCATGTAGGTAGTCTTGAGTGTAGATGGTCCGAGTCATGTAGGTAGTCTTGAGTGTAGATGGTCCGAGTCATGTAGGTAGTCTTGAGTGTAGATGGTCCGAGTCATGTAGGTAGTCTTGAGTGTAGATGGTCCGAGTCATGTAGGTAGGCTTGAGTGTAGATGGTCCGAGTCATGTAGGTAGTCTTGAGTGTAGATGGTCCGAGTCATGTAGGTAGTCTTGAGTGTAGATGGTCCGAGTCATGTAGGTAGTCTTGAGTGTAGATGGTCCGAGTCATGTAGGTAGTCTTGAGTGTAGATGGTCCGAGTCATGTAGGTAGGCTTGAGTGTAGATGGTCCGAGTCATGTAGGTAGTCTTGAGTGTAGATGGTCCGAGTCATGTAGGTAGTCTTGAGTGTAGATGGTCCGAGTCATGTAGGTAGTCTTGAGTGTAGATGGTCCGAGTCATGTAGGTAGTCTTGAGTGTAGATGGTCCGAGTCATGTAGGTAGTCTTGAGTGTAGATGGTCCGAGTCATGTAGGTAGTCTTGAGTGTAGATGGTCCGAGTCATGTAGGTAGTCTTGAGTGTAGATGGTCCGAGTCATGTAGGTAGTCTTGAGTGTAGATGGTCCGAGTCATGTAGGTAGTCTTGAGTGTAGATGGTCCGAGTCATGTAGGTAGTCTTGAGTGTAGATGGTCCGAGTCATGTAGGTAGTCTTGAGTGTAGATGGTCCGAGTCATGTAGGTAGTCTTGAGTGTAGATGGTCCGAGTCATGTAGGTAGTCTTGAGTGTAGATGGTCCGAGTCATGTAGGTAGTCTTGAGTGTAGATGGTCCGAGTCATGTAGGTAGTCTTGAGTGTAGATGGTCCGAGTCATGTAGGTAGTCTTGAGTGTAGATGGTCCGAGTCATGTAGGTAGTCTTGAGTGTAGATGGTCCGAGTCATGTAGGTAGTCTTGAGTGTAGATGGTCCGAGTCATGTAGGTAGTCTTGAGTGTAGATGGTCCGAGTCATGTAGGTAGTCTTGAGTGTAGATGGTCCGAGTCATGTAGGTAGTCTTGAGTGTAGATGGTCCGAGTCATGTAGGTAGTCTTGAGTGTAGATGGTCCGAGTCATGTAGGTAGTCTTGAGTGTAGATGGTCCGAGTCATGTAGGTAGTCTTGAGTGTAGATGGTCCGAGTCATGTAGGTAGTCTTGAGTGTAGATGGTCCGAGTCATGTAGGTAGTCTTGAGTGTAGATGGTCCGAGTCATGTAGGTAGTCTTGAGTGTAGATGGTCCGAGTCAAGTAGGTAGTCTTGAGTGTAGATGGTCCGAGTCATGTAGGTAGTCTTGAGTGTAGATGGTCCGAGTCATGTAGGTAGTCTTGAGTGTAGATGGTCCGAGTCATGTAGGTAGTCTTGAGTGTAGATGGTCCGAGTCATGTAGGTAGTCTTGAGTGTAGATGGTCCGAGTCATGTAGGTAGTCTTGAGTGTAGATGGTCCGAGTCATGTAGGTAGTCTTGAGTGTAGATGGTCCGAGTCATGTAGGTAGTCTTGAGTGTAGATGGTCCGAGTCATGTAGGTAGTCTTGAGTGTAGATGGTCCGAGTCATGTAGGTAGTCTTGAGTGTAGATGGTCCGAGTCATGTAGGTAGTCTTGAGTGTAGATGGTCCGAGTCATGTAGGTAGTCTTGAGTGTAGATGGTCCGAGTCATGTAGGTAGTCTTGAGTGTAGATGGTCCGAGTCATGTAGGTAGTCTTGAGTGTAGATGGTCCGAGTCATGTAGGTAGTCTTGAGTGTAGATGGTCCGAGTCATGTAGGTAGTCTTGAGTGTAGATGGTCCGAGTCATGTAGGTAGTCTTGAGTGTAGATGGTCCGAGTCATGTAGGTAGTCTTGAGTGTAGATGGTCCGAGTCATGTAGGTAGTCTTGAGTGTAGATGGTCCGAGTCATGTAGGTAGTCTTGAGTGTAGATGGTCCGAGTCATGTAGGTAGGCTTGAGTGTAGATGGTCCGAGTCATGTAGGTAGTCTTGAGTGTAGATGGTCCGAGTCATGTAGGTAGTCTTGAGTGTAGATGGTCCGAGTCATGTAGGTAGTCTTGAGTGTAGATGGTCCGAGTCATGTAGGTAGTCTTGAGTGTAGATGGTCCGAGTCATGTAGGTAGTCTTGAGTGTAGATGGTCCGAGTCATGTAGGTAGTCTTGAGTGTAGATGGTCCGAGTCATGTAGGTAGTCTTGAGTGTAGATGGTCCGAGTCATGTAGGTAGTCTTGAGTGTAGATGGTCCGAGTCATGTAGGTAGTCTTGAGTGTAGATGGTCCGAGTCATGTAGGTAGTCTTGAGTGTAGATGGTCCGAGTCATGTAGGTAGGCTTGAGTGTAGATGGTCCGAGTCATGTAGGTAGTCTTGAGTGTAGATGGTCCGAGTCATGTAGGTAGTCTTGAGTGTAGATGGTCCGAGTCATGTAGGTAGTCTTGAGTGTAGATGGTCCGAGTCATGTAGGTAGTCTTGAGTGTAGATGGTCCGAGTCATGTAGGTAGTCTTGAGTGTAGATGGTCCGAGTCATGTAGGTAGTCTTGAGTGTAGATGGTCCGAGTCATGTAGGTAGTCTTGAGTGTAGATGGTCCGAGTCATGTAGGTAGTCTTGAGTGTAGATGGTCCGAGTCATGTAGGTAGTCTTGAGTGTAGATGGTCCGAGTCATGTAGGTAGTCTTGAGTGTAGATGGTCCGAGTCATGTAGGTAGTCTTGAGTGTAGATGGTCCGAGTCATGTAGGTAGTCTTGAGTGTAGATGGTCCGAGTCATGTAGGTAGTCTTGAGTGTAGATGGTCCGAGTCATGTAGGTAGTCTTGAGTGTAGATGGTCCGAGTCATGTAGGTAGTCTTGAGTGTAGATGGTCCGAGTCATGTAGGTAGTCTTGAGTGTAGATGGTCCGAGTCATGTAGGTAGTCTTGAGTGTAGATGGTTAGAAATAAAGCTAAATAATAACAACAAATACTTGTACGGTACATTCTATATCCCACCAACTAGTGATCTGCAAACCTGGAGAAATATTGAACATTCTATTGATCTAGCTCTAAATTGTAACTAAGACATAATTTTGACTGGAGACTTCAATATTAATCAACTTAATAACAATATAAATGATAAGATTGGGTCACTAATGACCCAATTTAGTCTGCATCAACTTATAACTGAACCTACATATCTAACTGAACACAGTTCATCTTTATTGGATTTGATTCTCGTAAGTAACCCATTTAGTGTACATTTCACAGATGTAGGTGCTCCACTGCTCGAACAGGTTAGGTATCATTTACCTGTGATTGGTTTACTACACCATTCTAGTAAACCATCGACATCTCATAAAAGGAAAATATTTCTTTACGACAAGGATGCTTTTGACTCTACAGACAACAACTTACAGATGTTGACTGGGAGACTATGTTTGGACATGACGACGTAGACACAATTGTAGACATTATAATAAACACGATTTTAAATATAGCAGATAATACTATTCCTAACAGATTTATAACGGTACGGATAAATAGCCGACCATGGATTACTACAAGTATCAAGAAATTCATACGTAGGAAAAATTGAATCCATAAAAAGGCAAAACATACAAATTCTATGAACCATTGGGAAAGGTATCGTGTAACCAGGAATAAATGCAATAATTTGAAAAAAATGGCAAAGAATGATTATTTTTCTACAATATCCGAAAAAAATAAAGCAGAATCATCTGGTAGTACAAATTGGTGGAATCTTGTTAAAAGACTACTTGGTTCAAGTAAAAATCGTTCAATACCCCCCTTAAAACAGACGCTGACTTAATATATGACAATTTTGCAAAATGTGAGTTAATTAACGACTTTTTCAGTGAACAATCAAACCTGGACGACTCTAATTCGACAGTTCCGGAACCTATTGATCCACTTTGTGACAAACTGACACAACTACACATTACAGAAACTGACATAGAAAATGTTCTAAAATTGCTCGACACTACAAAAGCAACTGGATCAGATTTAATAAACCCACGACTTCTGAGAGAAGGGGCTTCCATTTTGAAGCTTCCATTGTGTCTGTAATTTAACTTGTCTCTGTCAACTTGTAGCTTCCCGACACAGTGGAAGCTGGCAAATGTCACTCCAGTCTTTAAGAAAGATAATCCGAGAAAGGTAAATAATTACAGACCTATTTCTCTAATTAGTGTCTTGGGCAAGGTAATGGAAAGATGTGTTTATAAACATGTCTATAATTTTTTACTCAAAAATAGTAATATTACCCCACACCAATCAGGGTTCACTCCTGGTGACTGCAATTAACCAACTTCTAAGTCTCGCAAACGAATTCGGAAAAGCTTTAGACGAAGGAAAAGAAATACGCGTAGTTTTTTGTGATATAAGTAAAGCTTTTGACAGGGTTTGGCATAAGGGTTTACTTAATAAATTAGAAAATATTGGTATACAAGGGTCTTTATTGTTATGGATAAAAAATATCTTACAGACAGAAAACAACGAGTGGTTATAGAAAGCGCACATTCTAAATGGCACACTATCAAAGCCGGGGTTCCCCAGGGATCTATTCTAGGCCTCTATTTTTTTTTTTTTTTATAATATTTATAAATGACATTGTCACAGAAATTCACTCATCTATAAAATTAGTTGCTGATGATACTAGCTTGTATGTTATTGTTGATAACCCGCGTGAATCGGCAATAATGTTAAATAACGACATGGCAACAATTCATGCATGGTCCACTAAGTGGCTAGTAAACTTTTAACCCTTAAAAAACAGAAACTATGACAATCACTAGAAAATTTAACAAACTTTTTCATCCGCCCCTTATAATGATTGATACAATAATTAATCAAGTTACAGAACATAAACATCTCGGCTTAGAAATTTCAAATGACGGTAGCTGGCAAAAACATATTGATCTAATAACAAAGAAAGCTTTTACTAGAGTTAACATACTAAGAAAATTCAAATTTATTCTAGATAGGAAAAGCTTAGAAAAGGTTTATCTTACCTTCACTCGGCCGATTTTGGAATATGCAGACGTCGTATGGGATAATAAGACATTGTTCTTGATAAATAAATTAGAAAATGTTCAAATAGAGGCTGCTAGAATCGTCACTGGGGGAACTCGGTTAGTTTCTATTAATAGTTTATATAAAGAGACGGGTTGTGAGACGCTACAGGCAAGACAGGAACATCACATTTTTTTTTTTTTTATAAAATGGTGAACGGTCTTGTTCCTCCTTACCTTAGTGCAATAGTTCCCTGTAACTTTGAAAATATTCATGACTACAACACTAGACAGGCCTAAGTACCCCCCAGTACGTACCACAGGCGCATGGGGCATGGATTTCGTTTCCTCCTCCCCCCTTTTCTCTACTACCCCCCCCCCCTTTTTAATTTCATATAAATCATTCCTTTTTCAAAATTGTTATAATCATTCGTTTTTCTTCATTTGACAATATCAGTAGACTTCATACATCATGAATAATACGTGTATTCTGTGTCCACAGTTTTTCGACTGATACAGTTTAAAAGACAACTTTGTATAATAATTATTTTCTACCCTCTACTGTAAGATTATGGAACAGCGAACCCACATCAATAAGAGATAGCAGGTCTCCTTCATCTCTCAAATCCTATTATAAGTCAAAATGTATAAAGAAACCTATTTATTATTACTCGGGAACTCGAATTGGACAAATCCTTCACATGAGATTACGAACTGCATGTAGCTCTCTAAACCATCATCTATTCCTAAAAAATATAGTAGATTCGCTCAACTGTAGTTGTCATCAAGGGGTCCCTGAAACTAACTCACATTATCTTTTTTATTGTCATAGATTCAATGATTCGAGAAATCGGTATATCGAATCAATTGATATTTCTATGAACTTGACAGTTGACCGTTTACTTTTTGGATCACCTGACCTCACAGACGATCAAAATAGCAGTTTATTCTTAAATGTACAAAAGTTTATAATAAACAGTAAACGTTTCATCTAACATCAGCAGTACCTAGTTCCCTTATTTCTTTCTTCTTTTTCCTCTTTTTTTAATTACTTTGAATCAAACATTTTTTATATCAAACACCAGATCACTTTCTTTGTTTTATCTTCTTATACCTTCTGTAATTTATATCAAAATATTATTAGTTAGTTCTATTTGCTTCTCCCCTTAGAGATTCACAGTATATTATAAATGAAATTTATTCCTGCGGATAGGGATTAATATAAGTTCTTGTAACTTGTTTCCCAATCCAATTAATTACTTCCTATTATGTAATGTATATAGTTGAATATTGTAATGTTATATTGAATTAATTAATAAAATATGTTTAAACTAACAGAGTCATGGATTTATTCTCTAAAGTCATGAAACGGTTGTATATTAAAGTGAGTGTCTACGATTTTGTCAGATTTTTTAAATCGGAATTTTTCTCCCAAACTTGAACAGATGTGAGTAAAAATTCATCTAAAACGGCCAAAAACACCGAAAAGCGGTTTTCACGAAATATTTCGGGGAAAACGTGTTCTCAAGCAATTTGTGTCTGGGCTACTCTAATTCAAATCAATCAAGATAACTCCGCTCTGTATGATGAACTGCGCACGCGCGGAATCGGTTTGTTGATGAAAATGTCTTCTGTCGGAAAATGTAACCGCGGAAGAAAACCGACTTTGACCGAAAATGGCTAATAATTTGAGTTTTGATTGATAAATTGTGTCCTTATGGGTAAGTATGACTAATTTATCATTAAACATGTATGAATTATACATTTTAGTCTAAAGATAGGTTAAATAAACTGCTTTCCTCATCATGCATGTCTTTGTTTTGATAAATCTGGGTCAATGGGTCATGAATAATTTATGAGCTTGGCCAGCAGACGATCAGAAGTAATTTGTTTAATTACATCTAATTAAACAAATTTATGCTTATCTGAGATGGTTATTTGGTCATTTTATTGATTTATCTATCTTATTTTCAAGTTGTTGTCAAACTTAAAAATTATGAAAAATCGTAGACACTGTCACTTTAAATTATGCTACATGTATTTTAGAATATCTTGGCATATAATTTCTGTTTTCATTTTAATGAATCGACATGCGTATCTTTTTTACTTCAACAGTGCATTGCTTTGGACGATTTTTCGGAAGGTCATTCGAACTATTGGGCCATCAGACTATTGGAACTTCGCACTATTGGACCGTCGCACTATATATAAAGCTTTCGGACTATTGGGCTTTCGGGCCTTCGTACTATCGGACCGACACCCCCAGGCCACTGTGATGGACCCTTTACTCTTTTTTCACCTACACCAACGACCTACCAGAAGCAACAACATCAAGAGTCCGACTTTTTGCCTATGACGGTCTCCTGTTCAGTCGCATCAAGTCGACCGAAGATGCTACCTTCGTGCATAATGATCTCACCTCGCTGGGAGAATTAGAAAGGAAATGGCAGATATGTTTCCATCCAGAAAAATGCACAGTCATCAGTGTCTCAGAACGACGTCAACTACACCACCAGACATCCCAAGCCCTACATGGACACACACTTGAAGAAATAGGCTGTGGGAAATACCTGGGACTCAACATCAACAAAGATCTAACCCGGTGAAAGCATATAAACAAGAACATCAGTAAAGCCTTCAAGACTCGTGGCTTTCTACGGAGAAATATAGGCATGTGCACTCCAGCGACAAAATCAACAGCATGCACCACATTAGTTAGACCAAGCCTAGAATGTGCTGTTCCAGTATGGAACCCGCACCAAATCACCACCATAAGAGGTATCGACCAAGTACAGAGACGAGCAGCCCGTATTGCTGCAACTGCTATAGGGAAAACTGTTCTGGATGTGTTCCGAAGCTACTGGACCAACTTCAGTAGGAATCTCTGCAGCACAGACGATGGAACAGAGTCTTGTGGTGTGTTATAAGATCCAACACTAGTTGATTGCCATTAAAGTATAATCAGACCAAGTACTACACATCAGGAGACAGTAGAGTCAGAGGCAACCACAACATCAGACAAACTAGAGTGCAGAGAGACATCTTTTACCACTCATTCTTCCCTAGACCAACACGAGAATGGAACAGGCTACCAAAATCTGTAGTGGAGTCCGGATCTCTGGAGGTATTCAGGGCCAGAGTGAATACCATCCCCCAAATTCAGTCACATCCCAACTAGACAGCAGGATATACCAAGCGTACATAGTTGTAGATATTATAAAGTTTGATTTGACTGTATATACCATCTAGTGTTGGACTTTTACTTTTTGACCAAGTGGGTGGGATCCTGTCTGTTTGAGATGTGCCAGAGTCAATAATACTCAAGTACAGAGTCCAACTCCTAACCGTGAAGAAGAATTGCCAACGTACATGTAGATACAAATACTAGTACCCGGTACCTTGTCTTAGGAAGGGACAAATTATATTTGGTAAAAGACCATTCTGATTCTATCAAAAAGTTTTCTGAAATGACTTGACAACATATTTGTTTGGTGGACATTTATTTCAACAGTCGGTATTCCTATGGGTACCGACTGTATTCCTCTTCTCGCCAATTTGTTCCCTTATTCATAGGAGGCAGACATCATACAGGGGCTTCTTACGAAAAACAAAAAGAAGCTAGCCCAATCTTTAATTCCACGTTCCACTATATATATTTGAATTAAACATATTTTATTGCTCTAATATAAGCAATGGGATTGGGCACAAGTTATAACAACATTATAAACGCCCTCTTCCTACAATTTACAACATAGCATAATACATGGAAAAACTCAATAAAAATAAATATTAGAACAATGTATAAGTGAAATTAACTTTTATAAAAAAGACAAAATAGATTTTACAAAGAAGAGGGGAAAAAGAACTAGTGAAAGTATCAACATGTTGTGCTTCAGTTAAGTTTTCGTTTCCATGTAAAATTATATCTATATCTATATAGCTCCGTAAATTTGAAGTATTAAGGGAACGACCATTTAACTTGAAGGAGGGAGTTATGGTTTTTTCCTAACAAAAATATTTTGATTTAGAAGGGAAAGAAATTAAATAATCTGTCACAGCATTGGCCACAAAAAAATATTCTGCTTTACATAAGTAAAAAAAAAATCTAGTTTAAGAGTATTGTTTTGAAAAAATGAATAAATCCCAAGAGCTGTGCAATAAATCTGATGTATACTTTATGCCATATCTACACACCTATAAACCTCACTCTATTTGGAATTTATATTAAAGATTTCGTTTAGTTTTTCAAACTGTACTTGACCTTTCAGTAATTACGCCCTATTTGTAATAGATATTGTAAGTGTCCCTTATAACAAGGGATTGCTGCCTCATGTATGTATTGTCACTTGTAAGGCTATGAACATTTGATAATAAACACTTAATACTATAACAAAGGCAACGCAAAGCATGACATACCCCCTCGCCGTTAAATGGCTAAGACTTCAGTCCAACTGTGACCTTGACCTTTGACCTGTGACCTTCAAAATAGGCTTCAAGGCTTTGTATGAAATAAGTGTCGACTAAGTTTGGCCAAATCCACTGAAAGATGTAGGCTAGTGTCTTCACAAGGATAAACACCAACAAATGGTTAAAGTTCAAATGTGACCTAGACCTTTGACATTTGAACTTGGGAATCAGTAGGCTTCCAGATGTATGTACAAAGTGTGGACCAGGTTTGGTCAAAACGGAATAAAAGATGTGGCCTCTAGTGTTCACAAAAATGTTACAGAAAGACTGACAGAATGAAGGACAGACGGACAGTAGCATTACTATAGATTGATTGATTGATTTTTGGTGTTTTAACGCCACTTTCAACAATATTTCAGCTATATCATGGCGACCAGTTTTAGTGGTGGAGTTAGCCAGAGTACCCGGAGAGAACCACCGACCATGGGCAAGCAACTGGTAAACTTTATCACATGCGGCTGCGAGTCGAGTTCACCCTGTTTTGTACTAATTGAAAGATGTTAAAGGACTAATAGAGAACAAATAACCTAAAGGACCTAAAAAGTAGTGCCAAAATTAGCTAAGGACAGAGCTTTGCCCGAGGGAGATTCTCCTCAATTTTATGATTTTTTTAACTTTTGATATTGTAAGTTTTCAAAGTAATATATCGTTTATTCGGGCCAGTAGCGAAGTACTGGGCTACTGAATACCCTCGGGGACTAGCAGTCTACCAGACAGAGGCATCGACACTGGTAATAAAAAACAAAGTACCGACATTTCAGTGTATTTGGTTTCTGCATATAAAAGTATAATGCTGTGGCTGATACTGACGTCTCAGGTTGATGCGTGATAAAGAACATCTGATATATTCTTTGTGTATTGTACTGATAAAAAGTGATTTGTGGTGAAATATTTTTTTTTAATATTTATATTTTCAGGTACACTTTGAAGTGCATAACATACGGAAATGGTGGACATTTTATTTGCACTCTCAAATTTGGAAACATGTTGTATATGTATAATGGTTTAAAGGTGTACAACAACAGATCAGCCAGTAAATGTCTTAAACCACAGTCTACACCTTCACCACCAAGGGGATACCGCAGAGACTGCCATTTATTTAAGATATGGACCTGTATAAACTGAATAACTAGAGGCTCAGTCCACTGAGCCTGTGTCGCTCACCTTTCATTCTGCTTTGAGGAAATTTAATACAGAACCTTCCATATGTGCTTCCCACCAAATATCGGTTCATTTTGGCAAAGCAGTTTCAGAAAAGAAGATTTTTAGAAATTGACCAATCTAAAACAGGAATTGCCTGTGGCAGCCATGTTTGTAAATGGATCAAAACGAAATGAGTAATCTCTATAGAGGATCTTCCATAGATGCTTCTTACCAAGTTTCATATCATTTGGCCAAACGGCTTCAGAGGAAAAGCTGTTTTAGAAATTGACCAATAAGAAACAAGACTTGCCTGTGGCAGCCATATTTGTTAATTGATAGGGACGAAATGAGTAATCTTTATAGAGGACCTCCATAGATGCATCCTACCAAGTTTTGGTTCATTTGGCCAAGCGGTTTCAGAGAAGATTTTTAGAAATCGACCAATCAGAAACAAGAATTGCCTGTGGTGGCCATGTTTGTTAATGGATAGGGACGAAATGAGTATTCGTTTTAGAGGACCTCCCATAGATGCATCCTATAAAGTTTCGGTACATTTGGCCAGGCAGTTTCAGAGAAGATTTTTAAAAATAGGCCAATCAGAAACAAGAATTTCCTGTGGCGGCCATGTTTGTTAACGGATCAGAACGACATAAGCAATCGCAACAGAGGACTTTCCATAGATGCTTCCTACCAAGTTTCGGTACATTTGGCCAAACAGTTTCAGAGGAGAAGAATTTTTAAAATCAGCCAATCAGAAACAAGAATCGCCTGTGGCGGCCATGTTTGTTAATGGATCGGGACGGAATGACCAATCTTTATAGAGGACCTTCCATAGATGCCTCATACCAAGTTTCGGTTCATTTGGCCAAACAGTTACAGAAGAGAAGAATTTTTTTAAATCAGCCAATCAGAAACAAGAGGCACCTATGGCGGCCATGTATGTTAACGGATCGGGACGAAATGAGCAATGAGGGCCTTCCATAGATGCTTCCTACCAAGTTTCAGTTCATTTGGCTGAGGGGTTTTAGAGGCATATTTATCTGTAATTCAATTCATAGCTAACTGTATTTGACTAATATCTATATATTTAAATTAGAGTTATCTCCCTTTCCACAGAAAAACAGGTTTTTTTTAGAAAGCATACAATCGTAAACATGAATTGCCTGTGGCGGCCATATTTGTTAATGGATCAGGACGAAATGAGCAATCTTTATAGAGGACCTTCCATAGATGCTTCCTACCAAGTTTCAGTTCATTTGACCCAGTGGTTTCAGAGGAGAAGATTTTTAAAAATAGGCCAATCAGAAACAAGAATTTCCTGTGGCGGCCATGTTTGTTAACGGATCAGAACGACATAAGCAATCGCAACAGAGGACTTTCCATAGATGCTTCCTACCAAGTTTCGGTACATTTGGCCAAACAGTTTCAGAGGAGAAGAATTTTTAAAATCAGCCAATCAGAAACAAGAATCGCCTGTGGCGGCCATGTTTGTTAATGGATCGGGACGGAATGACCAATCTTTATAGAGGACCTTCCATAGATGCCTCATACCAAGTTTCGGTTCATTTGGCCAAACAGTTACAGAAGAGAAGAATTTTTTTAAATCAGCCAATCAGAAACAAGAGGCATCTATGGCGGCCATGTATGTTAACGGATCGGGACGAAATGAGCAATGAGGGCCTTCCATAGATGCTTCCTACCAAGTTTCAGTTCATTTGGCTGAGGGGTTTTAGAGGCATATTTATCTGTAATTCAATTCATAGCTAACTGTATTTGACTAATATCTATATATTTAAATTAGAGTTATCTCCCTTTCCACAGAAAAACAGGTTTTTTTTTAGAAAGCATACAATCGTAAACATGAATTGCCTGTGGCGGCCATATTTGTTAATGGATCGGGACGAAATTAGCAATCTTTATAGAGGACCTTCCATAGATGCTTCCTACCAAGTTTCAGTTCATTTGGCTAAAGGGTTTCAGAGAAGATTAAAATGTGAAAAGTTGACGGATGCCAAGTGATGGCAAAAGCTCACATTGCCTTTGGCAAGGCGAGCTAAAAAACCAGTGTGTCATTGTGTTTTATATAGTAAAGATCTGAACTTGTTTAATTAAAATCCTCACTTGTTTATTTACATGTACAAATGCGAGATATAACATGGAAATTTATAGTATATATGAGCTATATGCATAGCATCTAAAAATGAATACTGGCTCACACCTTTATACAAAGCATTGAAAAAAAAAATTCTGTTTTGACTCGGTAAGAAAAAAAAATAATTTAGTTTGATTGCAATTGAAAAAAAATAAAAATGTGTCCAATTGTTTGAAAAAAAAATTCAGATCAGTACAAAAAACCATAACCCCCCTTCAAGTTAAATGGTTGTTCCCTAAAAATAAAGTATTTCTGATATGTTCATTAATTGGACATTCAAGAAAAAAGTGAATTACATTTTCGCACTCAAAACCACAAGCACAAGCAGGATTGTCCTTTAAATTAAATCTGAATAAATCGTAGTTAAGAATACTATAATTATAACATAATTTAGTGTGAATATTATATGCTCCATTTTCGTACACCAGTAAAATACCAAACTGGAACTAAGGTTTTGTTTACTAGTTGCCTTTTAAAACTAATGTAACTATGGGCATTTCTATTCTCTAAATCTAAGGAGTTCCAGGCACGAAGTGTAGCTGGAAAGAAACTAGAATTTGTCATAGTTAATCTATAGCTAGGAATGGTAAAATCTTCAGTTTCTTAAAGGATAATTAGTAGTTTCGGAAATTCTAGGGGGCAAGATGTCTGTTATATATCCCATTGAGCTTGAAATAAAGGATGCAACAGATACAGTTGGTTCCAATTCATACATTGACCTACTTCTCTATATTTACATGAGGGCATGTTAAGAATGAAACTTTGTGACAAAAGAGGTGATTTCAATATTCCCATTGTCAGCTTTCCATTTTTATGTAGCAACATTCAAGCAGCACTTGCATAAAGAACATTTATCTCTCAGTTGCACTGATATACCAGAGCTTGTGGTTCCCATCATGATTTCCTTGATGGAGGGTTACTGCTAACAAGGAAGTTACTGAACCAAGGGCTAGTCGTTAAGTTGAATTCATCACTAAGAAAGTTTTACAGATGCCATCATGACTTGGTGTTACAGGTATCTATGTCACAAATGGCTATGGATATGTTCTGTTTGTTGTAATGATAATCCGGTCCTTTCCTCATTCATGATTTAATAACCATCACAACATGTGAAGCAGGAACTTCTTACCCTTCCAGAGCACCTAAGTTCACCCCTGGTTTTTAGTGGGATTCATGTTGTTCGATCTTTAGTTTTCTGTGTAATGTTTTGTAGATTGTTGTTTGTCCTTTTTCTTTTGGTCATTGTATTATCTGTCTTTCTTTGATTTACAGCTTCTGATAGACAACCCCTTACTCGGTATCTTCAAAACTGTTTGTTAACCTATTTTCATAACAATTTCATATCTTAATATATCTTGCCATAAATATGTAGACAAAAGAATGTAATTGATATAATATGGATTTTATTTTGTTCTTAAATAGCTGCCACGATATAACTGAAATATTGTTGAAAGTGGCGTTAAACATCATCAAACAAACAAACAAACTTAATTCATGGTAGTTGTGATATAATAAATAGCATACAGCAGACAAAATAATTTAGCACCAATAGCGAAATTCAAAATAAAAAAACCATTTTCTATCTTATCCATGGAAAATATTTGATAATGTAGAAAAAAAAAATGAAATATACATGTAGGTTAGCCACAGTTAAATGATAACTTCCAAAGCAGTGATTTTTTTTCAAGCATGGTGATGAGCTATATGTACTTTAAGGCCACTGTCAACAATATTTCAGTTGTATTATGGAAGTAAAATTTTAATTGGAGAAAATCAGAGTACCCTGAGAAAATCACCAACCTGCTTCAAATCGCTGACAATTTTAATCTTTAACACATAAGTTTGTATCATGTACACCTTGCCACAATCTAGAGTCTAACTCACAACCCATAATGAATACTGGCTCACACCTTTATACAAAGCATTGAAAAAAAAAATTCTGTATTGACTCGGTAAGAAAAAAAAATAATTTAGTTTGATTGCAATTGAAAAAAAATAAAAATGTGTCCAATTGTTTGAAAAAAAAATTCCGATCGGTACAAAAAACCATAACCCCCCTTCAAGTTAAATGGTTGTTCCCTAAAAATAAAGTATTTCTGATATGTTCATTAATTGGACATTCAAGAAAAAAGTGAATTACATTTTCGCACTCAAAACCACAAGCAGGATTGTCCTTTAAATTAAATCTGAATAAATCGTAGTTAAGAATACTATAATTATAACGTAATTTAGTGTGAATATTATATGCTCCATTTTCGTACACCAGTAAAATACCAAACTGGAACTAAGGTTTTGTTTACTAGTTGCCTTTTAAAACTAATGTAACTATGAGCATTTCTATTCTCTAAATCTAAGGAGTTCCAGGCACGAAGTGTAGATGGAAAGAAACTAGAATTTGTCATAGTTAATCTATAGCTAGGAATGGTAAAATCTTCAGTTTCTTAAAGGATAATTAGTAGTTTCGGAAATTCTAGGGGGCAAGATGTCTGTTATATATCCCATTGAGCTTGAAATAAAGGATACAACAGATACAGTTGGTTCCAATTCATACATTGACCTACTTCTCTATATTTACATGAGGGCATGTTAAGAATGAAACTTTGTGACAAAAGAGGCGATTTCAATATTCCCATTGTCAGCTTTCCATTTTTATGTAGCAACATTCAAGCAGCACTTGCATAAAGAACATTTATCTCTCAGTTGCACTGATATACCAGAGCTTGTGGTTCCCATCATGATTTCCTTGATGGAGGGTTACTGCTAACAAGGAAGTTACTGAACCAAGGGCTAGTCGTTAAGTTGAATTCATCACTAAGAAAGTTTTACAGACGTCATCATGACTTGGTGTTACAGGTATCTATGTCACAAATGGCTATGGATATGTTCTGTTTGTTGTAATGATAATCCGGTCCTTTCCTCATTCATGATTTAATAACCATCACAACATGTGAAGCAGGAACTTCTTACCCTTCCAGAGCACTAAGTTCACCCCTGGTTTTTAGTGGGATTCATGTTGTTCGATCTTTAGTTTTCTGTGTAATGTTTTGTAGATCGTTGTTTGTCCTTTTTCTTTTGGTCATTGTATTATCTGTCTTTCTTTGATTTACAGCTTCTGATAGACAACCCCTTACTCGGTATCTTCAAAACTGTTTGTTAACCTATTTTCATAACAATTTCATATCTTAATATATCTTGCCATAAATATGTAGACAAAAGAATGTAATTGATATAATATGGATTTTATTTTGTTCTTAAATAGCTGCCACGATATAACTGAAATATTGTTGAAAGTGGCATTAAACATCATCAAACAAACAAACAAACTTAATTCATGGTAGTTGTGATATAATAAATAGCATACAGCAGACAAAATAATTTAGCACCAATAGCGAAATTCAAAATAAAAAAACCATTTTCTATCTTATCCATGGAAAATATTTGATAATGTAGAAAAAAAAAAAATGAAATATACATGTAGGTTAGCCACAGTTAAATGATAACTTCCAAAGCAGTGATTTTTTTCAAGCATGGTGATGAGCTATATGTACTTTAATGCCACTGTCAACAATATTTCAGTTGTATTATGGAAGTAAAATTTTAATTGGAGAAAATCAGAGTACCCTGAGAAAATCACCAACCTGCTTCAAATCGCTGACAATTTTAATCTTTAACACATAAGTTTGTATCATGTACACCTTGCCACAATCTAGAGTCTAACTCACAACCCATAATGGGCCGTCATGATCGTGTGGTACTTGGAATTACAATCACTGCCTATGACCACTAAAGTTGTGAGTTTGAACCTCGTTCAGGGTGAGGTGTACTCAATACAACATTGTGTGATAAAGTTTGTCAGTGACTTGTGACAAGTCTGTGGTTTTCTGCGGACACTCCGATTTCCTCCACCAATAAAACTGACCGCCATGATATAACTGAAATATTGTTGAAAGTGGCGTTAAACACCATAAACCTAAATCAAACCACAACCCATATAGTGATCATTCAGGTACTGATTCCATAACTACATGAAAATATACAACTATAATACAATAATATTTAGGAATACCACTTTTCTCATTTAAAAATAACTGAAATAAGTTTTAAAACTGAAGAAAATGATCTGGTTACAGAATACAATGTTCATTTATTCATTTGACAATTCTCTTCTCAGAGTGGTAACAAATAAATAAAATATACAAGAACATGCATCAATTAAATTCAGCATTCTTTAAAATACAAATAAAAAATTGCACAGTATATACATTGTATGTGAATACATAAAACAAATGGCTGTAATTTAATTATGTGAATTTGTCAACAAGTACAATGTACCAAATAAACAAAGAAATGTCATTATAAATCATCTATGTTCATATCGGCAGATATGAAGATTATAACAATATTCCTTGCGGCAAAGGCCAGGGTTGTACCTGGGTACTGTACATTCTGAAGGGTGTTACAATCTCAGTATCTATCTATAAAGTTTGGTTACAATTAAAACAGTGGTTTCAAGGAGAGGCTCATTGGGCTGGACCTGTGTCGCTCACCTTTCATTCTGTTTTGAGGAAACTTCCATAGATTCTTCCTACCAAATTTCGGTTCATTTAGCTACTTGGTTTCAGATTTTTTAGAAATCAACCAATCAGAAACAAGAATTGCCTGCGGTGGCCATGTTTGTTAACAAATCGGAACAAAATGACCCATCTTTATAGAGAACCTTCCATAGATGCATCCTACCAAGTGTCGGTTCATTTGGCCAAGCTGTTTCAGAGGAGAAGATTTTTTAGAAATCGACCAATCAGAATCAAGAATTGCCTGTAGCAGCCATGTTTGTTAATGGATCGGGACAACATGTGCAATCTTTAGAGAGGACTGCCCATAGATGCTTCCTACCAAGTTTCAGTTCATTTGACCCAGTGGTTTCAGAGGAGAAGATTTTTAAAAATAGGCCAATCAGAAACAAGAATTGCCTGTGGCAGCCATGTTTGTTAATGGATCGGGACGAAATTAGCATTCTTTACAGAGGACCTTCCATAGATGCTTCCTACCAAGTTTCGGTTCATTTGGCCAAGCGATTTCAGATGAGAAGATTTAAAAAAATTGGCCAATCAGAAACAAGAATTGCCTGTGGCGGCCATGTTTGTTAATGGATTGGGACGAAATGAGCAATCTTTATAGAGGACCTTTCATAGATGCTCCCTACCAAGTTTCAGTTCATTTGGCTGAGGGATTTCAGAGGAGAAGATTAAAATGTGAAAAGTTAACGGACGACGGACGCCAAGTGAAGGCAATGTGAGCTAAAAACAGACAGAACCCTTGGGTCTCTATGTAATTCTGATGAACTTAAGCAGATTAAAAAAAGACAATGCCTATATTGAAACCTTTAGGCCTCATGTTTCTTTTTTGTACTTTCGATCAATTAAAAAATCACAAATTACTACAAGAATGATCCAATGAACATTCCTAACAAGTTTGGTTGTAATTCTCCCAGTGGTTTCAGATACGAAGATTAAAATGTAAAAGTTTACGGATGACAATGTGGACGCCAAGTGATGACAATACCTCACATGACCCTTTGGGTTAGGTGAGCTAGACTCGTTATTATTGCTATTTTGTTTACTTTCCCTGTGATGTTTAAAACCAATATATTTAATATCACGTAAGCACTGAGAAGATTCAAATTATCGCTAAGCGTTGTCAAGAACGTGTAGTAATATCGCTGTTTTCTAATATGACGTTATAATGACGTCACATTACCAAATCCTTGATAAACATACTATCATAGCGATAAAATAATTAAAGATGCTTTTTAAAACTCGAGGACGTTTCTCAGTCATCTCTCATCGAAGGGCTTTGCTTGCCCTTCGATGAGAGATGACTGTGAAACGTCCTCGAGTTTTAAAAAACATCGTTAATCACCTATAATATCCCTACCATAACCATGCATTCCTGCAAATAACCAGGTCTGCTATTACATGTAAGTACAGATTTGGGTTTATACAATCAACGAATGCAGTAAGTTAATTTACATGATAATCAATAGAATACAAAGGTTTTTTTATCTGTTGTACATAATATATCTTAAATCAATAATAAAGGAAATTCTGTTGAACAGATTCATATAATACAGACTGCATTTAGGTTGAGAAATTGCATTTTAGTCCCAAAACATATTTTTTTGGTTTCAAAGTTTTTTTTATAATAGGAGGTACCTAAAAAATTAGGCTGAGGGCCGTAAGGGGTCCAGGGGGCGGAAGCTCCTGAAATCTAGCATTTTGTGGACCAAAAAATGTACTTCAGAGACTGCAAAAAATTAAGTGTTTTTGAAAGAAAAATCCCATTAACTTTAGAGTTCAGATTTCACCAAGAGTGAAGACCATGCATAATGCCTGGATTTTCCCCCCCAATTTCTTTATTGAATATTTCAGTTTACAGACTTCAGCCAAGATTATTCATAGATAGTCTGCCATATCTTAAAAAAAAACCAAAAGGACCATAAAGAGCTACGGTTCCGCAGCTAGGCTTGACGAAGCCATTGTTATCAAAGCTTAAACTTCTCAAAATTCTTTTGTTGGCTTTGTCCTTTTCTTTTTCACAATACCTTGGCTTGTGTTTTTTTTTTTACTTTATTACCAGTAATTAAACTCATCAAAGACCATTGGCAGGATCAAGACATACAAGTGTCATAATTAATGAAACCAAGGACGTATATAGAATACATCCTTGATGAAACATATAAATTTAATTTGCAAACATCAATCTTTAATAAAATTTATAATTTTTTATTAGATCAATACAACTATAATTAAACAAAAACAATATATATAGTTACTTTCACGACTTATGTGCAAAAAAATGTTCGAACAAAAACGATTCACGGGAAAACATTTATTAACATTTGAATCACAAAAGTAAAATTATTTTGGAAAAAAAAGGGGGGGGGGGGGGGGGGGGGGCGGCGGCGTTTTGACATTACAATGTAATTCGTATTTGAGCCATGTCTGGTCCTTTTTCAAGATTTCTAGTAATTTTCTATCCCTTATCTCCTCGTACCCCCTTTTAAAAATGTTTTTCAGCACACTTTCATTTCTGTGAACAACCGCGGTAGGCCCCCGTCAAAATATGTAAATAAATTAGCCATAGGTGTTTATTTTTTTATACCGGAAGTTAAACAATATGGAGGGAGTTAAGCAACAAGACAGTACGCCCCAGAATGATTCGACACTGGGTTTTAAATGGATAAAAAAAATCGCACAAAATATTGTGTAGTCATATATTCATAATACATAATGATCATACTTATATTATTGGAGATTACACTAAATTGTGTTTGAACATAATTTGTAATCGGTCATTTTTTTATTTTGAAATGATGTCAGCTTTGTTCCGGTCCGAGTTTTATACAAGGATGAAAAGATATTGGGACGAAAACATATATTTACCGCATGCGCAAACTGCTATTTACGATTCTAAGGTAAAGTTATTTTTAAAACAGGGAATATCCCATCAACTTGGTCGTGACGCAGTTGTTCGATTTGAATGCCAGAATTCAGCAATTTTTTATGAAAAATATTCCACAAGCCTATCGACCATCGTACTTGTGGTTTTGACCACCGCTAATTTTGGGGGGTTCAGTAATTTCTGCCGGTACTATACACGATCTCAGGCGGGTAAAAGTACCGGGTACTGGCCCACTTTGAAACCCCTGAATAAAGGTCATTTTCAATGGACACTATATTGAGTTCTAGTTCAAACATTAAATATTATAATCCCACATATATATTTCACTATACCTTTCTGACACAAACGGTTAGAAATATCTAGTCAAATATCATATATATGACTGTTTTATTAGTGTTTCACAGTACATGTAGTTTTTATCACATTTTGAAGATGTATGGAAACATTCCTCAAGATCCAAAGGTTTCTTGTGAGGCATAAACAATATACAAAAAGCCATCATCATCCTTTTCTTTCTTGTAAACTTCTGATATGGGAGTGGTATTGCTGACAAGTGTTCGATTGTTAACAAGAAGATAAAAGGCTTGAGAAGAATTCAACTGTAGTCTTCGTCTGTAAAAAGAAATGTACAAACAATTCATTAATAAAACCTCTCTCTATATCTCCTCACTCACTGGCAATAAGACCTCTCTCTATATCTCCTCACTCACTGGCAATAAAACCTCTCTCTATATCTCCTCACTCACTGGCAATAAAACTTCTCTCTATATCTCCTCACTCACTGGCAATAAAACCTCTCTCTATATCTCCTCACTCACTGGCAATAAGACCTCTCTCTATATCTCCTCACTCACTGGCAATAAGACCTCTCTCTATATCTCCTCACTCACTGGCAATAAAACCTCTCTCTATATCTCCTCACTCACTGGCAATAAAACCTCTCTCTATATCTCCTCACTCACTGGCAATAAAACTTCTCTCTATATCTCCTCACTCACTGGCAATAAAACCTCTCTCTATATCTCCTCACTCACTGGCAATAAAACCTCTCTCTATATCTCCTCACTCACTGGCAATAAAACCTCTCTCTATATCTCCTCACTCACTGGCAATAAAACCTCTCTCTATATCTCCTCACTCACTGGCAATAAAACCTCTCTCTATATCTCCTCACTCACTGGCAATAAGACCTCTCTCTATATCTCCTCACTCACTGGCAATAAGACCTCTCTCTATATCTCCTCACTCACTGGCAATAAGACCTCTCTCTATATCTCCTCACTCACTGGCAATAAAACCTCTCTCTATATCTCCTCACTCACTGGCAATAAAACCTCTCTCTATATCTCCTCACTCACTGGCAATAAAACTTCTCTCTATATCTCCTCACTCACTGGCAATAAAACCTCTCTCTATATCTCCTCACTCACTGGCAATAAAACCTCTCTATATCTCCTCACTCACTGGCAATAAAACCTCTCTATATCTCCTCACTCACTGGCAATAAAACCTCTCTCTATATCTCCTCACTCACTGGCAATAAAACCTCTCTCTATATCTCCTCACTCACTGGCAATAAGACCTCTCTCTATATCTCCTCACTCACTGGCAATAAAACTGTGACATCAACCTCTCTCTATATCTCCTCACTCACTGGCAATAAAACTGTGACATAAAGAAGAAAGGGAAGGTTGAACAATTGTTCAATAAAAGCACAGTATTTTGCTTGACAATGTAAATTACTGGACACAATAATAGATCAAATGTGTTGTACTCAGTAAGATGCTGTACACAATAATGTGTTGTACTCAGTAAGATGCTGGACACAATAATGTGTTGTACTCAGTAAGATGCTGGACACAATAATGTGTTGTACTCAGTGAGATGCTGGACACAATAATGTGTTGTACTCAGTAAGATGCTGGACGCAATAATGTGTTGTACTCAGTAATATGCTGGACACAATGATGTGTTGTACTCAGTAATATGCTGGACACAATAATGTGTTGTACTCAGTAATATGCTGGACACAATAATGTGTTGTACTCAGTAAGATGCTGGACACAATAATGTGTTGGACTCAGTAATATGCTGGACACAATAATGTGTTGTACTCAGTAAGATGCTGGACACAATAATGTGTTGTACTCAGTAATATGCAAGACCCATTGTATTTTTGGTATTAGTCTCATTTTATTATTTTAAGAGTTGGTATCCTTTAATCATGGAAACATTAAGAACTAGGTGAAATCTGATTGAAAATGATGAAACAATCAATTCAAAGAAAGAAACGCATAAAATATGTCAAAATTTAAATGTAACTCATAAAGATGAGCATTTTGAAAAAAAAAATGCATTAGATTTAAATGAAACTAGAGGCACCCAGGGGCATGTAAATGCTCACCTGGTTTTCAATTTGAGTTCAAAATGAGGGTGTCACACATAATGGGCCAATCAAAGATCATTTCAGCTCAAATTTCTGCCTGGGCAGAAGATTTTGATGTGAATTTTCCCCTCATAATATGCCTAATTGGTATAAATTAGCTGAAATAAAAAATTCCTAGAAAAAACTTCTAAATGCCATGTACTTGTAGCTGCAATTAAAATTTGTGCTCAATTTGTTTGTTTGTAATTGTTTATTTTAAGAATAGAAAATTGCTATACAAATGAGATACAATACATACACTATACATGTAGATGAAAAACACACAAAATAAAATACACATGTATATAAAAAGATATTTTCCTACAAACAAACTGAAACATTGAGTCTAACTAATTATATTTTGTAATCAGGGTTTGACTCTATTTGTTATACTAGCTGATGCTATTTTGTAATTTTTAAATGGAACCTCTCCAGCCAAATTTGGTTTAATATTAATCAGCAGTTTCAGAGGAGAAGATTTAAATGTGATCTTTTATTAAAATATGCCTAATTTCATTAACTGGTATATAAATCTGCTGAAAGGAAAAATTCAAAAGAAAAACCTGGATTATATGTTAAACTGCTCATTGCCATGTAGCTGCAATTAAAATTTGAGCTCATTTTGATTTATAATAAAACAGCAAATAACAATTGAAGAAATTTCTTTTTTTAGTAACAGCAGCCATCTTGAATGGAATGCGGGGCTGTCGGACACAATTTTGCAAGGGGACCACTCAAGGACCATCCCAACCAAATTTGGTTCAGTAGTTTCAGAAGAGAAGAAATGGGAAAGTGTATGACCTACGACCGACAGATAATGGACGCCAAACGATGACAAAAGCTCACATAAAAGGCCAGTGAGCTAAAAATGAAGTATTTTGGTCATTAAGTACATGTAAATTAATTTAAATGTTTGTACAAACCTTATAATTTTGACAAGTTCACTCATATTTACATTATCTGGTACTAAGAACTTTGTTTTGTCCAGTAATGGCAAGTATTTCTCGTTCTCATATCGTTCTATTATTACCTGCAATAAGAAAGTCAGTACAGTGACTACAGTCACAGGGTGAAAAATAACTGTGATAGATGTGTCACTCTCCTTAGTGATTTTGATGGTTTGATTTGATTTATGATGTTTTATGCCACTTTCAACAATATTTCAGTTATATCGTTGTGGTCAGTTTTATTGATGGAGGAAACCGGATTACCCAGAGAAAATCCTTGACCTGTCGCAAGTCACTGACAAACTTTATCATATAATGTTGTATTGAGTACACCTTGCCTGAATGGGATTTGAATTCACAGCTTTAGTGGTGAGAGGCACTGATTGCATAGGTAGTTGTAAATCCAACTACCATACGGTCATGACTACGGAGACCCCTAGTGATTTTGATATATCTTTTTTCTGTTTAATTTATTTACTAAAATCTCTTTTGAATAATGGGTGGTGGCAAGTAACACTAAATACAAAAGCAATTTTGACAATACATGTATATACTTCATCACAGTGGTATATCATGGTATGCCTCCGACTTGACAGTAGTGATTATATACATACATTGTATATATACTACATGTACAAAATTTCTCAATTAAACTATAAACATATTAATTTGTCATTTATATTTCAAACGAGGCATACTTTATTTCATTGTTGTCTATAAAATGTACCTCTGTTAGGTTTCTTTTGTCCTAAAAATTATTAATCAACTATTAGTTAAGCTGTTACTTTGCTAATCATGTTTATTTCAATCCTTTTTGTTTTGAATTTTGCTCACAACTGCACAATGATACTGAATCAAAAGGATTTTTGGTGAGGTCTGTGTTGCTCATTTTTTTAAAGGTTTTTGTGCTGTCCTATTATGTGTCTTTACGTTTTGAGTTCCGTGTTGTGATGTCTGTTACGATTTCTGCATAAAAACGATGTTCGGTTCGTCTTTACCTCCATTAGTTTTAGGGGGGGGGGGGGGGGGGGGGGGCTCGTCTTATTTACGTTATTTGTGTTTGTTTGCATATAGTGGTGTCCAACACATATTGTGTTGTGTTTTTGTTTTGTTATACTTCGTCTGGTGTACCTTGTGTTGCCAGTCTCTCTGGATTGCCCATTTTTGATTTTTGAGTGGGAATCAAAGGATTAGTGACCAATTATTGATTATTGTTTAACGCCAAATAAGCAATTTTTCAGCAAGAACAAGTTACATTTTCATTGAGATGATGATTATTTCCGCTTTGTACTAGACCAACACGCAGAGTTGAATTTTTATAGTGCTATCTCACTGAATCGACATTCCACAGACAGACATGTCGCTTCACTCTGACACATTATTCTGATTCTGAGAGAACCAGTTTTAGTTCTTACTCTATATAATGATGCATGCTTAGTGGAGAAGCAACAAATATCAATTTTATAGTCTTTGGTTTAATTTGGCTAAATCAAGTCTATAACCCAAGATCTAACACACTTGAGACAAGCATGCTGACCATTACACCACTGATGGGGTTTTATATTATCAAATAATGTACATACATGTATGTTGTATATCTATCATGTTTTTGTCTACATTACATAGTCATTGTATTCATAAATACGTAACAAATAAGACAGGTGACAAGACATCAACATATGATTATGCAAGTTTATATTCTTTTAATTTTGTGTCAAATTTTGGCACAAATTTGAACCAGCAGTTTTGTCAAAACAAACAAATGACAATTCACTGAGTGCTAGTCCTTTCTGAATTATCTAATATATTAGAAGATGTAAGAGGATGGCCTTCAGCTTACTATTATTACTCTTGGGAACAATATAAATTAAAATGTTCAAGTGTCAATGATAACTTACAGGTATCTTATCATCATGTTGACTTTTAATGGTTTCTATATCTCTACGTCGCTGATCTGTAATAAAGAAACTTTCAATAATTCAATAACAAATAAAAATGGTGCCATCGGAAGTGGGACGCAATCATGTATGGTGCTACAGGAAATGTTGGCCGAAGCTACTTTTAAGCAAAAGTACTTTTGATTTTTTCCCCCTCATTTCTGTGACATAAAATCTTAGTTCTCATATACCGGTACCTGTATATAATATATTTATACTGTATATGCAAATTTTGTCCTTTCAAAATTCGTTGAAATGCACGAGGACGCTTCAAATTTTTATCGATCTGCATCCAAGTCACATTAGTATTCTATATACACACGCCACCGTGTTAAAATTGTAATCTATCTAACTGTTTACATGCAGACAGGTGTGAACATGTACATGTACCTCAGCAATTAAAAAAACCAACTTTGAACTTCAGTAGTTTTATTTCATTGTTGCAGTTTGATTTGAGGTCTGAGAAATAATGATTACAGCAGTGCATGACATTAGCGGTAGTCTGATAGCCCGAGACAAATAAAAGTTTGGTTTGGGCTAGTGATAGGTCGATCAATTTTGTTATGATCTGATGTTGTTATAGACCCAAGTCATCAGAGAATCCATTGTGAGGACATGTACAATGTACATGGAATAAAGATTTGTCACATTGCTCTGTTATTTTAACTTGTTGGACATTTCATCATTGGATTTAAAGTGCATTCAGTTAAATTTGGATTTTTATTATAACAGTTTGTTTACTTTGAACATAAAAGCAGTGACATTTGAGCAGCATTTACATTCGAGTTCTTGTTAGTTTATCAGTTGATGAATTATTTTAAATGATCAAATTTATATTTTAACAGAATGTTTCTTCGTGCAAAGTAGCTTTGACTTCCTTGGCGCGTTAAAGTCAGGATAATATCGCGATTGTCGTTACTGTTAGGTGGACAAACATCTTTGCTTTGGTGTGTCGAATACATGTACAACGAATTTTGAAGTGTTTGTTTCTCTCCTTTTCATAACTAAACCTGAGTACATGTACATCGATAGGACTCTGTTGAACTCTTTATGTGCACCAACACACCAGACAGCTCCGAATATCATCATTAGAAGAAAGAAGGAAAACAGCCAGACTAATCCTACTATACATCAAATGGATTAGTAAAAATTGACACTGCTGATAGGCTAATCACAGTATCAGACCAAAACGATTCAGCAGGAATATGCATAGAAGATCATTCCAAATCCCAGCATGCCATACCACCGCAAGGAGGGAATCATTCTATCCAAGGACTATAAAATGATTGGAATGCTCTTCCAGCAGGTCATACTAAAAAGTGCCCGGGACAGCCCGTGTACTGGAAATAACACCTGTCGTACTGGAATATTGTTTAAATCAAATTTTTGTCGAAATTATATACGGGTATATAATTGTTTTAAATAAAGTGTGCAGGATATCTTAGTAGTTTAACTTTTGATAAAATATAAATAATTTGTTTTCACGGACTATGACAGATACATGTATGCCCGTGCCTTGTGCAGGATGTCTTAGTAGTTTTAATACGGGTTGCTTTCTGCAAATTTCTGTATATATTTTGGGAAAATTGAATTAAATTAAAAATAATAACAGATTTTATATATAAAAAACGAAATTATAAAGGGGGGCTTTAAAAATGATTGGTTGTTTAGTGATTAAATATGTAGATATTTTCATTTAAAATCCTTTTGGGGGGTGGGGGGGGGGGGCCCACCCTCACATTGTTCATGGCCTTGATGTAGCGTGAGGCCTCTTCCATTATAAAATAATGGAAACCAACTATGAACAGTAAACAGGTTTTTTGCTTAAAATGTATTATTTTTTTCATGCATTTGTATGCATGCGTGTAATGTCATAACTGAGGCACGTGTCGGTAATTCATTTGCTAATTACCCAATACACATACATATTTTATACAAAGCTAAAAACAACAAAGAAAAAGACAATAAAATATAGCAAGTTATACATGTATATAACAGAATTGAAATAAACCTAATATTTACACCAAACTAGGGAATACTCCCAGCCGCTTTTTAGTACATGTACATAACTTGAACATTTACACTCACGGTAAGACCTCACTTAACATCATATTCCATTATAATTTCGACAACAATTTGATTTAAACAATATTCCAATACGACAGGCGTTATTTCCAGTACCCGGGCGCTTTTTAGTATGACCGCTTCCAGCCACTACAGTGATCATGACCGTCACAAGTTTTGTCACTTTCAAGACTCTGTAATATCATGATCAAGAGCCTTGTTTTTATTTGCATCTTGTTAAATCATAAAGGTATCATTGTAATATGTAGCACTCCGAGTCTGATGAACTTTTTGTGTAATTTATATTTATGCACACACCGGAAAGTGGCAGAATAATCAACAATTTGAGGGCGGCCACTCAGCGGTAGAAGTAGTCCTATAATATATTACCTCGCATTTATAAAGTCTAAATTTAACGTTTTCATTTTTATTTTTGATTTAAATGCGAAAATAAAAATGAAAAAATCAACATGAAAACGTTAAATTTAGACTTTATAAATGCGAGGTCATATATTATAGGACTACGGTAGAAGTAGAAGTAGAAATATGATATCTCGTCTCATGACTACGGAGTACTGTATTCACTGTAACAGTTGTTTGTGTATGACTGTATCGCGCGTGATGTCCGATGAAATGGACAGTATTTTTAAAATAAATAAGAGACTTTCTTACAATCCAAATTATGCCTACAGTACTGTAGTAATCATAAAATATCTTAGGAAGTTCTTACCAAAGCTTCTCCTCCCTTTGAAACAAAGGATCCTATCCATAATGAAAATGCGTAAATTCGGCCAAGCCCTATTTATTTCTCACCGGATGTTACTGTCATCTATTTTGGACATTCCGTCAATTAAACTTTCCCAAATCCGCAAACTTCGGCTGAATCAGTTCATGTGCGGAATTGGTCGAAAGTTGCATCAAGTGAAAATTTCCCCATAAATTGCATGCACATAATTTATTATATGCTTTCTTATCCACAGCACGACAAAATATCATATTTTGAAGAGGTTTTTGTCGTAAAACGTTTAAATAATAATAGCTCATTTGCATATTTCCGAATTAGATTCTAAAATTATACGTTTTACTGGAGTTATTTCCCTTTAAGGTGTAATACCCAATCTTAACTACTCGGCTTTTTTCGCTACCCTTCCAATATAGGCCCTATATGGCCGAGTAATTACGACTGACCCCATAGCATTCTATATTAAATAAAATCTGTTTGAGCTTTTATAGAGGTTCCACCTGAAGTTTAATGTCCCTTTAATATAAATGACACTCATATCTCATGGGAGGGGTACCTAATTGAAAACTTACCTCCGATAATCAACATACATTTAATAACATATAAAAAACAAGAACTATCTTTAAAAAAAAAGATGCACGACGAAGCACAAATATTATATTCTTCTACGAACAGTATTTCACTGAAATAACCTAAGCATATTGGTTTTATAGGATTTGATAAGACATGTAAAACCTTGCATCCTACTTAATGTGCAAGGAATCGTTAATTTTTAGTAACAGCGTCCATCTTGGTCTGAGGACGGGACTGCCAGACAACATTTTGAAAGAGGATCACCAAAGGATTATTTTAGCAAAGCTTGGATCCAATTGACCCAGTAGTTTCAGAGGATTTTTTTTTTAATTTCACCCCCCTTTTCCTATTTTTAGCAACAGTGGCCATGTTGGTTGGAAGTCTGGATTGTCGGACATAATTTTGAACGGGGATAATCCAAGGACTATCTAAGCAAATTTTAGTTCCAATTGGCCAAGTAGTTTCAGAGATGATTTTTTTTTTAAATTTCATCCCCCTTTTTTAATTTTTAGTAACAGCGGCCATGTTGGTTGGAGGTCGGGACTGCCGGACACAATTTCGGAAGGAGATCACCCACGGACCATTCCGCCAAAGCTTGGTCTTAAGTGGCCACAAGTGGTTTCAAAGGAGAATATTTTTTAGTAATTGTGGACGGACGGACGACGGACGCAAAGTGATGACGAAAAGAGGAGTGCATATTATTTCCTATCCGTGGTAAAATCTCAAAAAAATTCATGGCTTCAACAATAACTTCTTTTTAGTAATAGATGAAATGGCACTTTGCTCAGAATTTAATACCTCCAGTCTACTCGCTCACCTGAAGATTACATAATACATTGAAAATAAAATTTTACGACATGTAAAAATACTTTGGTTAAAGAGAATATCGCTTAAATTTAAAGTTTAATACAGATATACCATTAAAACTAATCATATTATCAGTTATACTCGAACTGCCTTTCTCGGTGCGGGACGTAGGACGACGGACGCAACCAATCAGCAAACTACTAAATGACTTGCTTATTACAAGTGCTTTAAATCCGACTTGCTTATTACAAGTGCTTTAAATCCGTTCTCCGAACTCTTACCAAATTGGTATTATTCTCCAATAAAAAAGTTAGAAAATATTTTCTTTAAAATTGTTAGGCAAAAGCGTCCATTATATATATAGTTACAAAAGTAGGTCAAAAGCGATCGTATACGACTCCGTCGAAAAAATCGTTTGTTTGAAGTTGTTAATCCTACTTTCACTTTTGCTTTAACACAAATTCAGGTGGTTACTGTCTAATGCAAGCAATTTTTTTTTTATTTATGACCACAAGGTCATCAAATGTGGGTTTAAAATGATCATTAAATCTGTAAGTTTCTACTGACATTCAGTATTGTGCAATTGTAACAAACTATTTGTTCTGGCGTGAAATTTGTTCCGCCGGAACCTATTTCACAGAAAATTTGTTCTGTCGGAACTTTTTAAATGAAAAATTAGTTCCTGGAACATATTTCATAGGACAATTTATTCCGCCTATGTAAAATTTGTTCTGGTATCTATTTTACGACCAACAGTGAAATTTGTTTCGGAATGAACATTACAAAAACAATTATTAGTTTTCTTTGTTAGACAAAGTTTATTTTTTTTCTCCAATATTTGATTAATTAGCAGTCAGTGGTGTAAGATTCCAGATGTTATTACAAATACATATGAATGTATATACAATATTACACATGTATTTAGGTCTTTCGGCTAAATGAAAAGCAAATACTTATAATTAATTTGGTTTATTTAATTTATCAGGCTTTCAAACAAATAGAAAATTGTTGATGTCATTAATTTTTTATATAATTGAAGAAACTTTTTCTGAAGTTTAGCAAATTATTTTCAGTTGTCATGTATTTCAGACTGACTTTTTTAGTAAATTATTTACTTTTGTAACCATGCTAATTCCTGAATAGTGTACTGCAGTAAATGTCATTCAGAGAACATAAATTTATTGTTTTTAAGCCAGACAAATACAAGGAATTAACAACAGCAGTGCATCAAGTAAACCTCTATTTCTCTTTACAATTGTGTTCAACTCAGAAAATAAACAAGAGTGAGACTTTTAAAACTTACTAATGAACACAATTCACGATTTTCATGCATCAGTGGAATCTATTTCACAGTTATGGAGCTTATTTCACCAGGTAAGAAATGAGGGAACTTTTTTCACAACTCTGGAATTTGTTTCACCAGATAATTTACAGGAACAAATTTCACATCAGTGGAACTTATATAATATAATTTTCCTGTGAAATATGTTCTACCAGAACTTATCACAGGAAAATTATTTCTGGGGGGACTTTTTTCACAGGAACTTATTTCGGCTCGCACAATATCTACTAGGGTTTAATATTTTTATCTAACAGTGTAGTTACACCTATCATTTACATAACACTTTACAGTGGCATTACACCTTAAGACGGACAAACACCTCCCCACCCCTACCAATTATCTATATCTTATTAGATATGAAAAATGTGGTCTAAATCAGTTGTGAAATAAATAGAAAAGGTCCTAAAACAAAAGTCTAAGGTGTCATCAAATACCGGTTCACAAACACAGTGACTCCCACTTAAAAACAGGAGCGTAGCTATAATCCAACAGCCCGTTAGTCCGACAGCCCGCTGGTCCGACATTCCGCTGGTTCAACAGTCCGACAACCCGATAGTCCGACAGAGATGTGTTTGTTTTTCACTTTCATTGTTCAAGTAAGAGCAGCAAGAAAGTAAAAATTCGTGGGAATACATCTAAAGATCTAAAGCTTTAGTTTGACCAAATTTCTTGAATATTTGTTTGAATTTTACTTGTATGACGGAATTTTTTCATTCACTTAAATGATGAAATAGAAAACTTTTTTAATTCAATGAAAATATCAAAGTGACGACCATACGATTTTCGAGGGGGTATTTTGGATCAAATTAAATCTTTTCGTCTTCTTCGCCATTAAATTTTTATTTTTCCGATAGAGCCGATGTAGCAGGTAATTTGTTTTGGACTGAATGAGTGAGTGATTGTTGTTTAACGCCAATTCAGCAAGTTTTCAGCTATATCATGGGGAAAACAAGTAAATTTTCAATGAGATGATGATGAGGTCCGCTTTGTACTAGACGAACACACTGAGTGGAATTTGTATAGTGCTAGCTCACTGAAACAACAGTCCGCGGATAAACATGTTGCTTCACTCGGAAACATTATTCTGATTCCGAGCCATCCAGTTTTTGCTCTTTCTCCTTAATGCTGTGTGCTTAGCGGAGAAACAACAAATACCAATTTTATAGTCTTTGGTTTGACCCGACCGGGGCTCGAACGCACGATCTACCGCACTCGAGACGATAACGCTAACCATTACTCCACCGATGCGATTTGTTCCAGACTGAAAAGACTGTCTTGGCTAGATGAACCAACCGGAACAAAAGGCAAAGGCTACGTATTCCAGATCTAGACAATATATTCGGACCTGTTTTCTTTAATTCTCTAAATTAAATGTCTTGAAATTTAATTTGATGAAAATATTTTAAAATATGCTTCAGTAAACCTTATAAGAATCTTTCAACACCAGTTTTTAATATACAACTGTATGCATCAGTAAACCACAATAAGAATCTGGCAACACCAGTTTGACGACGGATCTTGCTTTCACACACAAAACTTGACTAAGCGAACATTTCTCATAAAGAACATATATTTTATTTTCATAGAATAGCTATGGATTATCGGACTGTCGGACTACTGGACCGTCGGACTATCGGATTATAGGTCACCCCCATAATTTGCATTTACTGTTTTCTCTTGGTATGTGTTGTCTCGATGGAGAGTTTATTATTAGTTGTTCTAAATCTGCAAAACAAAGTTGCATCTTTTATAATTTATAGCTTTAGATGAATTTTGTACTAAAGAATTCCAATTTTGAAGAACTTGATCCTCTAATCGCTGTTTAATTACACATTTCAAATATTCTATGTTAAAATGTTCAGTTTCTTATAAATCTGAGAAGCCACTATCAGTAAATATTTGTTTTACAAACAACATCCAGCTAAACTGCATATTATAATTGGCGACATAATCTGTACAATATATTAGAATATTTGGTTTGTTTACCAATTAAAAATCTTACCCAGTAACATACAGTTCTGATTTTTATATCAATATATATAGGATATCGCCAGTGCCGGATTTAGGACAAATGAGACCATCTGCTAGTTAAGTTATAAGGCTCCTTACCTGGGTCCTGAAGGAGGTAGACCCGCCACAGTAGGCCTACACCCGCCACAATAGGCCTACACAGGCAGTCGGGCATAAATGCTCAGGAAATTTAGAAATAGTTAAAATATTACGTTATATTAGGTCAAACATGTACACTGTGAAAATGGTCAATTTTTTTTGGCAGGAAGATGGGCCCCCTTGGTCAACGGGGTCCTGGGTACACCTAAACACAATAGTAAATCCGGCACTGGATATCGCCCTAGTTCACCATACAGTGTACACCATATAACTAGGCGTTGATGTTTTCAAATTCAAAAGAATCTTGCAAAATTTTAGATGTATCTTTTCTAGAATATCATTGTTGCTAAAGCCCCACACTTCACGACCATATAACAAGATGGGTTTAATCATTTTATCAAACAAATCATGTAGACATTTTATTGATAGTTTGTACATTCTTCCTATTTTCCAAACTTCATACATAGCTTTTAGTGCTTTATCAGCCAGATGTTTTTTGGTTAAATTAAAATTTCCTGTATTAGTAAAAATAGTACCAAGTTTGACCTTCATATTATCATACACAGGCACTATTGTTTCATATATATATATATATATATATTTGTTTACTATCCACGTGGACGTGAATAGTCAACAAATATATATGAAACAAGTGCCTGTGTTATCATAAATGAAACTCAAATTTTGTGGTAACCTCCCGTTTCCAAACACCATTACTTTGGTTTGATCTGCATTTACTTTTAACTTCCACAAATTACAATATTCATAAAAAGCATCCAATTGAGCATGGAGATCATTTGCAGTCTCAGCTAACAATGCGATGATTGATTTGATTTGATTTTGGTGTTTAACGCCACTTTCAGCAATATTTCAGCTATATCATGGCGACCAGTTTGTGTTGGAAGAAGCCGCAGTACCCGGAGAGAACCACCGACCATGGACAAACAACTGGTAAACTTTATCACTTGCGCTGCGAGTCGAGTGCACCCTTTTTGTAATTTACAAAGCCGGGCGCGAACCCACGCCGTATTGGTGCTAGGCTTGTATGAGTTGTTAGGTAATATAAAGGTTAATGAAATTTCAAAGTGTATAAAATAAATTGGTAAACAAAAATGTTTTAAACATAACTTTATTTCATTACCTGATACCATACGACAAGGAATGTAAGGCAGTTGAAAACATTGTAGTTTCTCATCTGCATTTAGCCTCTTTAAAAATGAAATATAAATCGGGCATTTATTAACACAGTTTTTATATAATTAGATCGACGAGAAACCAATCTAATTAAAATTAGCTCTACGCACTTGCTCCCCCCCTTTTTTTGTCGCTGCTTGTACTTACAATTTATTTGATATTTTATGCAATCACCTTATGTTTTATTATGTTTATATGCCCCTTCATGGGCCCTTTAATTTGGACCAATACAATCTTGTATCTTGTATAGAATTTTCTCTCATAGTATGTGGCAGATCACCACCAAACACTTTAAGGTAGTTCACTGACACTTTGTCATAGATAAACACTGTGATAGAGCAATAAAAATATTAAATTATACCCCAATAATTATCCATGTCACTCTGGTTTACATAGGTGTTAGTTTTCTCTCTCACGAGTTGATAATCGCCTGTAATTTTATCCATGTACAGGTGTGTCTATTTTTACATAGTGCACATTATTGAACTCGCCTACTAAAAGGTCAAATACACAGTTACCTGAGGCTGATGGTTGATTTAAAAACAAACCGAGAATGATTGTGAATCAATCAATGACCGTATTTACGTCCTTGGTAGAATATTGCCATAAATACATACAGGGTATGTACCATGTGTTTAAATTAAGAAAAGTTTGAAGATACCAAAAGGGTAATTTAAATAACATCAAATCTCGGCGTAGACGGATTTTCAGTCTTTTGTTGGCGTTTTGATAACTGAGTGTAAGAGTATTTATGCATCATGTTAAATAGTCGATGAAAAAAAAACCACGTAAAAGGACCGGTAGTAACAATAACAATTTAGATTACTTTTTGATAATTTGTGTGGTCCTTAAAAGGAACGGTCCTGAAATAACAATTTAGATTACTTTTTGATACTTTGTGTGATCCTTAAAAGGACCGGTAGTAACAATAACAATTTAGATACTTTTTTGATCATTTGTGTGGTCCTTAAAAGGACCGTTATAAATTAAATCTTCAGTTCCCAAGTGGAATCTGTACAGCTTTGATCCTTTGTCTAACTTCTTCATCTTCAGTTACTTTCTGGTTGAAGTATGCAATACTTTTTTCACGTGATCGCTCTCTGAACAAGAAGTTTGAAACTTTTGCTGTTGCGGCGCCTTTCATCAGGATGCATGCAGGGACAACTTTATAGATGTGGTCTATGTACATATTACACTGTTCTGTTGTCATCTCCTCTATCCAGAACTTCTGAATACACTGTAACAGTTCATTCTTTGTCTTTGGCTCAGATCTTGCAATATTTCTCTTCATCTGATTCCACACCATCTCAATTGGATTAATGTCTGGACTCTCTGAAGGCCAAACTGTCCACCAGTTGATACCATTTTCTTCCATAAATTGCTTTGCCATGTTTGATCGATGTTTTGGATCGTTGTCTTGTTGAAATCTATGGGAGTCAGGGAATCTTTCTTTGATGAATGGAAGAAGGTTCTCTCAAAATGCTCTTGGTGAAAAACTCTTTCTCCATTATGCCATCAAAAATTGTGATTTTGGAAGGACCTCTTCTGGAAATTGCCGCCCACACATGCACCTTAAGGGGATGCTTTGGTTTTGGTAGTGCTGCTGGTAATGAGCCCTTTAGTCTGTACATTACTGTCTTGTTCTGATGCAGCTGGATTGAACTTTCATCTGAAAAGATGATGTCATCAAATGTTTCGTTGGTGTCAATTAGCATCTGACAAAACTCTACCCGTTTAACTTTGTTGACCTCTCTCACCAGTTGACCGTAGCTCGGCTTGGAAGCAGTAAATCCGACTGCCTCTATGGCGCGTTTGGTTGTTGACAGACTAAACTGTGCACCAGCAGCCTTCAGCTCGCTGTATACTTGTCTGCTAGATGTATTTGTTTGGGTATGATTTTAATAATTTGAAGTAGAGGCAAGCTGAACATTTCTTTTTCATTGAAATTTTGACTTCAGTTCTAACCATTCAATCATCTATTTCCCAGTTTGAATTTCTTTTTGAACAGTTATCTACCATCAAATTATCTCAATGTTTCCATATTCAGATGGTCGTGCCATTTTTACGAAATAATCCGTCTGCTGTTATGTTTTTTCAGCGGTTTATATTTCCCGCCAAAACATTATGGGAAAAATATTCGGAGCGCATCCGGGTTTTTCATTGCAGGTAATCCATTCGTAAAAATCCCACGGTTCCCGTTCTTGCACTTCCGTCTCAAATGATGTAGTTTGACATAAAAACGAAGCTGCCTCGCTATTCTCGGCAAGATTTCTTGGAAAAGATCGACGTACAGACTGAAATTCGAACATGGGCAATTAGGTAAGTGTCTTAGAAACAGTTTGATACGACAGTGCCATATGTAGACAAGGTAAAAAGTGTAAAAAACACTGGGGTTTCCCACCCAAGGTGAGCGATATGGCGCGAAATATGAAAATGGAGTTGCATACCTTCTCTCTTATATTGTATCAGTCGAAAAAATGTGGACACAGAATACACGTATTATTCATGATGTATGACGTCTACTGATATTGTCAAATGAAGAAAAAACGAATGATTATGAAAATTTTGAAAAAGGAATGATTTATATGAAAATTTTGAAAAAAGGGGGGAGGAGGAAACGAAATCCATGCCCCATGCGCCTGTGGTTCAAATTAAAGAAAACTCGCTGATAACGGACACAACTGACGGACGAAATATTCAACGCACGATCCTAGCGTGAAAAACAATATAGTTAGTGTTATCAATGCATTTACAATTTACAGGTCTCCAGAGTAAATTTAAAAACGGAAAATATTGAAAACAACAATTTAGCAAAGTTTGAAATTGGAAAGGCAATCCTTCCCACTCCAATGAAATTTTCAACGAACCACGTGCTAATTCAAACTGTAGCAAATCAATCCACACCAACATTTCAGTGATTTAAATCCTTTTCCATCCATGATGAATATTTTAAAATACATATAGGTTTAACGAATTTTAAAAAGGCGGGATACATAACAATCAACACACGACGATTTTGACTATTTCACACACAACATCACGCAGACGACATTGAAAACGAGCAAAAAAAATCCAGTTGAGCAGCATTCTTGCCTTTTAAAATCCAGATGGTATCAAAATGTAATGTCTTATCTCCTTGGGGAATTGAGATCTTTAGAGTTCTCCACCATGTAATGATGAAGCAGGACACAACGCGTGCCCTGCAACAATCACAGGTTAAATGAAATGACAAAAACACGTTTGCTGCCATTTCTTACATTTATTCAAGAGCGAGATAATACATAAAACAAATCCGGACAAAGTACAAACGGAGATAACTCTTACACAAACTTACGAGACCATACAAACAACTACATATATATAGCACACGTGCCGGTGAATGTGACTGACTTTTCCATTGGCAGCATAAATTGTGTGCGACATTTTCCGCAAACGTAAATATAAATTACCGTCTTCCAATCAAAGAACACTACCGTATTTGTTCTCTTAGACATATCAGAATCGAAATAAATCATGGAAGCCAGAATGTGTTTTGAGTTTTAACATGGGTTGGCGGATATTAATAAATTGTATCTCTCGCCTCTGGCTCGGGATAAAATACTAATATCCGCCAACCCATGTTAAAACTCCCAACACATTCTGGCTTCCATGATTTATTTCTTAAATAAAATGTCTTTATTATTATTTTACATGTAAGTAATGTTGCTGTTAACATAAGATTGTATGAATATGGACGCGAACAAGTTAAATTAAGGAAAAAGAGATAAAATAATAAAGAAATTTTATTGAAAATAAATATGTAAACAGAAAGTATAAAAAAGGGGGGTAATTCCGTGCCACGATCACCTGTGGTTTTTTCTGCATGAATGGCCGCGATAGTTATTTAACAAATAAAAAAACAAACAATCCTATTTGTTCCACAAAGATGATGTTGCCACCTGCAACATGAATCGCACTCTGTTCTGTTCTGTTGTAGAAGCCCAGTATAAATATAAATTTTTTCTGTGTCGGTCCAATCCGTGAATATTAGTTCCAGTCCATGAATATACGGTATTATATAGATATCAGGGGCGTAGATGAGGCTTAATAGTGTGCACGCCATAATTATTTTTGACGAGATGCAAAATGGTGCGATCTGGGGCCATTTCAGGGTTTCATATAACATAGAATCAAGCACAATTTTAATGATTGATAGACAAGAATATTTTAAAATTGTAAAAAATCTGACCTTCGTGTCTTGGCAGATACGAACACTGCCATTGCTTTGTACAAGTCCACTTCAAAATCTCGGTGAATATGCATCAATCCCAGTGAAGATAGCCTGTCATTCTTCATAGCCGAACTAACACAAGTTTTCAAACGTCTCAGTACACTAAATGACATTTTAGCAGTAGCGCTTGCTGCTGGCATGTTTAACAAAACACATAATATTGTATCTATAGAAGGATAGAGAACTGGATTTACAGAATCTAGTGTGGTACACATAGCCAGAAATCATGGGTGATTTTGCTCATGAATATTCATAAGCCAAATCGCGTCATGTATGACGTCGGCAAATAAACGTTGAACCATATTTGGAAGACACTAATGAAAACTCGTATATATATTTTTTCAGAATAATATTTCATCACAGTTTTGATCACATAAATAACTTCATAATTATTTGTGATCGTATCAAAATTAATTGTCATATGTTCATTAGGAATCCAATGATGGGTGTAAAAAATCGAAAATATATTTAATACACTGCCCCCCCCTTTTTTTCCCCACGAAATAAAAATATGTAAATAAAAAATATATTGTGCATTTTTCTTCAATTTCTGCCCCACATTTATAAGTATTAGTATGGCATTGAAATCGTTTAGTATAGGATATATATTATTAAATTTTTTGAACTTTATATATCAGCAGTATTGTTACCAATTGTATTATAGCTACTTGTTCTGTTGTTTTGTCGAAATAAAAAAATACCCTTGTGGAGCCTTTTTTTAATTGTTTATTTACATTTACAATGGAATGCGGTGCTTACTCAAATAATGTTATGTCTAGCAGAAGCAGTTTTACGAAATAGTAGATTTTTTTGCGTGAACCCTTATTGAATCTCTACTAGAAAGGTAAAAAAAACTTGTGAAGCCCTCTTTTAAATTATCGTGGGAACCTTTAATGTGTCAGCAAAATATGTATCGAAGAAAGACTCCTCAACAATGTTACCGGAACTGACGGAATTTGTCCCGGCAATTAGAATGGGGATTGTAAGAAAAGTGGGTCTTGAAAACCGTGCAGATGCATTTTTTCATTTCTTCTCAATGCTTTTGAATGGCGCTTATGCTTCAAAATTTGAAACTGGGTGGAAACCTTGAGTTTTCATGGTACAGCTGTAATATTTTGAGATATTGTCCAAACCGGTGCATAGTTTGATTTTTTATCCCGGAAAATTGTCCGGCCCAAGCTAACAGAAAGTTTCCCGTTCAACTATATGTTAAAATCCAAATTCTCTTTGAGCCGCCATTTTGAATATGCAAATGAGCAAATCACCTATCATTTCTGGCTATGAAAGTAGGGCCTTTGAGAGGGGGTTCATCCGGTGCATCGGTACGGGGCACGGAGAGCCAAGAAAGGGCCCGTGAATCTCTGAAGTGCCCCATGGACTTAGCAATAAACGTTTTATTTTGATTTGTTCATTATGTTTTGGGTATTTTCAACTTAAATCCACAATTTTGAGAGAAGTTTCAGCCTGTCCTCAGGCCCCAAAGCAGTATTGTTCCGCCTTGCAATATTTCTTTTGGAGGCTCTGTTGCCGGTACATCATTATAGTTCTTTTTTCACAACCTATAATACAATGGAAAAAAAATATCACACTGTCAGAAAAGTTTCAAAAATTCAATAGAAAAATCGTAGAAATAGGCAAATTCGATATCCCTAACACACATATACATGACCTCTAACACACATATACATGACCGCTCCCTTTCCTGACTTAGTTCAGGTACTTCAGTAAAAAGTGACGGGGTTAAACTAGTTGGATTATAACTTGTCATTGTCTTAAGAAATACCAGTATATCCACATCTCCTCTGAACTGTCGATCGAGGAAAAAAAATAATATACTAGACAGGTAGCATGTACATCGTACTTGATAAACCCTAAATTTGGTTGTTGTCAGTTGCATATTATTTTAATTAACAGCAAAATAATTAGATTCCGGACGCCCGTCAATGGGGTTCGCAATTAATATTTCGAATGTACAATAGCGACATCCGCCCAACATGAAAACTGGACAGATTGATGTACTTGATAAATCATTCTCTCCCCCTCTCCCCAACATGTGTAAAACAGAAATATCCTTATGTGATTTAAATACGTACTAAATGCATTACATGTAAATTGTATGATGCTGTTTGATAAAGACCTTTAACTGGGACAGGAAAAAATGAACACCTGAGTGAAATAGTGTTGTAATTAAATATCGTGTATGTGATATATAATTTGGAAAGAATTTCAATATATATTTTAAATGAGGTTGAAACAAGTCACATTTTGATATCAATTCGGTTGTATTTCATTTTGACGATTTTAATTACGATAGACGGACCGCAACCATCTATTTTGAGTGATTGCAATTTTAACTCATCTGCTGGAGAAATAAGCGGTACACATTCCGGCCTATGAGAGGGGGGGGGGGGGGGTGTAAGCCGGTACTTCGGTACGAGACTCGGAGAGGCAAGAAAGGGCACATGAATCTCTGAATGATTGACATTTTATTTTCATTTTTTTTTTTTTTTTATATTTTCAACTCAAATCCACAATTTTGAGAGAAGATTCAGTCTGTCCTCGGGCCCCAAAGCAGCATTGTTCCGCCTTACAAGATTTCTCTTGGAGGCCCTGGTACAAAGTGTTGACAAATCATTACGTTTTGTGATGGCCCAGCTGGTTCGCCATCTGGCAACCAGGGGCGGATCCAGGATTTGGGATTAGGGGGGGGGGGGGGCGTGAGTAGGAGAGGGATCTAGGGACCGCTTAAGGTCCCCAGTGGGTCCAGGACAGAGCCCTAGGAGGGGGTCCAGGTGGGCGAAACCCCTCCCCCCTAAGCTCTGTGGGTTTGAGGAATTACAGACATTTATTTGAACGACAATTTTGAACCAACCACACCATTTTTATCAGACCAAAAAAACTTTACTTTGAGTCTTAATTTTGTCGGATAATTGTTAACAGTATGTTTTTGTCAGATTATAAGAACCTGAAGTAAAACTTTTTTTTTGAACAACCGTGATGCGAATTGTTCAACTCATGACTGATCGATCACGATATTTTAACCCTTCAAAGAACTATTGGTTTAGTTTTAACGCATTCCTGGGGTCCGGATGGCTCAATGAGTTAGGTCGTTGGATCTAACAGCTCATACAAGCCTATCACCAATACGGCATGGATTCGCGCCCAGTTTTGTAAATTACAAAAAAGGGTGCACTCGACTCGCAAGTGATAAAGTTTATCAGTTGCGTCAAGTGTTTGAGCAACGGGCGTAAAAACCTCATTACACTAAAAGATCAAACAAACAAAATGTATCAAAGTTCTCGAGAAATATGTTTACGGAAATCAGGTGTGAGATATGCATAAACCATTTTGTCGAGATTAATTTCACACTTTCATGTGCAGTTGTAGATATTAATTTATTACAAATAAATTGTAGTCAGAATTTTTTGTTAAAAATGTGTAAAAAAAATTGTACAGACATCCATTGGTAGATATAAATAATATAAACGTACCCGGACAAAGGATTTGTTCACACTTTCTTGTGTGCAGATACCTCGGGAAGATGCAGAGATTGTTACAAATAAATTGCTGCTAATTTTTTTTTTTATTAATATGTTACTTTTGTATTTTAATGTACAATATACCAACGCGTATTTTTACTGATCTTTACTTGAAAAGTAAAAGGCAACATTTTCGGGTATTTGTATACAAATCAAACTTATATTTTTTTTTCATATGAAATTGCAGAATTTCGAATTCAAGAACTATTTGAACCATTATTTAAAGAGAGGTGACCATTTTCTTGGATCACTCAAGTTTCTCCACACTGTCTCAGTTTCATCATCCGATTCTCTCGTTATAGGTTTTCGTTGTATGTTTTATAAATGAGATCAATTGTTAAATTAATTATTCGAAGTATTGATTGAATTTACTTTTTAGTTTACCTTTGACTTTTCTCGTCTCGTCGAGGAATCAGAAATGTATCCAATCTTGCTTATTTTCTTGGCCTAGAATTTTCGTCCATTTTATAATTTCTAAATAGCACGTGTACATGTAGTTGTAAAATTGACTGCAGAAATAATGTTTAATTAACGTGAGAAAATAGTTGATGTCTGATACCTCGGAACCAATCAGAATAAAATAATCTTTGAACTACTGACGGCGAATACATATATGAATCAGCGAACACATCCAACGTGTATTTACAATGTGTAAGAATATTTTTACTACAGGTCACGAGTTAACCATTCATGAAAAGTTATTTATTGAACTGCTTAATTAACGTTGTATAACATATGCTTTGCGAATTTTAGGGGGGGGGGGGGGGGCGCACGCCCCGCACGCCCCCTCTAAATCCGCCACTGGCAACTTCTCTCCTGGAATCCTCTAATGACAAATCAATGTCAGCCTGGTATGCCTCGTATATTGAAGCCACATACCGGTAATCATTAGTTATTTTGTCTGCAGCACGGGGCAGTAGATGCTGTGCATGGAAGCGGTTTTCCATAGTAAGGAGACGTGATTCAAGTTCTGTAATCAAATGGTCCAAAATGGATAGTACAACGAAATTCGCCAATACTGTATTGGCGCTTCCGCGGTGTGATTGAATCTAATAGGTTTGTCTACCGCATCATATATCTATATCAAATGATTTGGCTAAGGTAAGGTAACTGATACAACTCATCCCAAACCGATTCGTCCTGTCGTTTAATTAGACTGGTAAAAGTAGCAATAAAAATATCATTTTAAATTTTATTTCCTAATTATTTTATAACCTGACGATGTCCCCTGAAGGACAGCACAGGAATGACACAACCAGACAGTAGTAAGAAGGCGGACATCTCGAATTGCCAATTTTCATCAGTATTTAACAAGGACGAGCAATGTGACTCAATTCCAGACAAGAGTCCCAGTCCATTTAATGATATGCCAGCCATCAAAATTGGATTGGAGGGAGTCTATAAGATACTCAACCGACTTCAAATTCACAAGGCCACAGGGCCAGACAAAATATCTTGCCGTATTTTAAAGGAGATGGCCGCAGAAGTAGCACCCATCCTTCATCTCTTTTTCCAAGCTTCTATCAACCAAGGCATACTACCGACAGATTGGAAAACTGCCAATGTGGTGCCAATATTTAAAAAGGGAGACAAAAGCAAAGCAGAGAACTATCGCCCCGTAAGCCTGACATCAGTGGTCTGTAAAATGATGGAACACATCATCTGCAGCAGCATTATGGAACATCTTGACAGACATAAAATCCTACACGATGCTCAACATGGCTTTCGGAAACGACGCTCTTGTGAAAGTCAGCCTATCCTCACCATCCAGGATTTAGCCAAGAACATCGACAACCGAGGCCAAACTGACTTGATATTATTAGACTTCTTCAAGGCTTTCGACAAGATTCCACACAAGCGTCTGCTAAACAAGACTAACTACTATGGTATCAGACATAGCACTAACCAGTGGATAGCCAATTTCCTTGAAGGCCGCACACAGCAAGTTCTTGTGGAAGGAGTGAAATCCACCACTGCTCCTGTCCATTCTGGTGTGCCCCAAGGCAGTGTCCTGGGTCCGTTGTTGTTCCTGCTCTATATTAATGACTTACCCGATGCAGTTTCAGAGGGATCAACAACGCGACTATTCGCTGACGACTGTGCCTTGTATAGGGATATTAAGACCACCGAAGATGACAGAAAGCTCCAAGATGACCTGGAACAACTACAGAAGTGGGAAAGAGACTGGCTCATGGAGTTCCATCCCAAGAAGTGCCAAGTAACTAACATCACAAGCAAGAGAAACATCATCAGCCATAAGTATAACATCCATGGCCATACCCTCGAAGTGGTAGACTCGGCAAAGTATTTAGGACTAAGCATACACAAGAGCCTGAAGTGGAACGACCATATCAATCAGGTGACTAAAAAGGCAAACAGTACCTTAGCCTTTTTGCGGCGCAACCCCCATCATTGCCCGAGACCAACCAAGTCACTGTGCTATCTGACACTGATATGACCACTAACAGAGTATTCAGCAGTCATATGGGATCCTCATACAGCAGAGAACATCAGAACACTGGAGATGATTCAACGGATGGTCTACGCTGACTACCAAACAACCAGCAGTGTTTCAACTATGCTGAATCAACTCCAATGGACAATTCTACAAGAACGCAGGGCCCAAGCTAGTCCGAGATTCCTCTGCCGTCTAACGGCTTTTATGGATTTGCTGTAGCCGTTGGAGGTCAGAGCGCTATACATACGGAAAACAGCGGATTTGCTTCTCCAACTCTGGGTCAGCACATTTCCACGTTTCGTGGCTATCGGATTTTATTTTGCATCAGAAACCCTTATATAAATCGCTTCACCAATCATTTTTCTATTCATTCATAACCATCTTACCCTCAGAAAGTGGTGCTACACTCCATTACAGCACGATTTTGCCTTAGATCCTATGATTCCGCCATTTGTCTTCCATTTTTCAAACATTTGTCACGTGACTACGAGAAAACCACGATTACCGCAATGTATCATGGGAGATAATTTGCATATAATTGTATTTATACATACGGAATAAATTTACAATTTATATGATATTTTATGCAATCATCTTATGTTTTATTATGTTTATATGTCCCTTCGTGGGCCCTTTAATTTGGACCAATAAAATCTTATCTTATCTTATAAAAAAACAAACAAATATTTGTATTGCCAATCATACACGCCTGTTAAGGCAGTACAATTAACATAAAATTTAATACAGTTGATTATATTGATTGGTAATGATTTTAACAGCAACAGTGAATTACAGATAACCATAAGAAAAAGAAATGATGTAGTACCTTGTCCAAAAAGGGGGGACGTAGCACATGCTCTTTCCGAAGCCCGTTGGTAACACTCTGCCATTGAATCTTTTCTTTCCAACACATTCTGTATTATTTCCTTCTGCTCTGCTTTGATCTATAGATGGACTGTTTGTCCTGCAGAATACGCTTAAATGTATCGTCTTCCATGTGATTTGAATGTTGTTTACGTATGCAAATAATGCTCAAATAATTTGGTGCGCTGAATTAAGTAGCTCCCATCATGCAATGCGTTACTGTTATCATTCAGTTAGTATCGCGAGATCACATTTGTAGATTCGAAAATGGAAGTCAAATGGCGGAATAATAGGATCTAAGGCAAAATCGTGCTGTAATGGAGTGTAACACCACTTTCTGAGGGTAAGATGGTTATGAATGAATAGAAAAATGATTGGTGAAGCGATTTATATCAGGGTTTCTGATAGAAAATAAAATCCGATAGTCACGAAACGTGGAAATGTGCCGACCCAGAGCTGGAGAGGCAAATCAGCTGTTTTCCGTATATATAGCGCTCTGACGTCCAACGGCTACAGAAAATCCATTAAAGCCGTTAGACGGCAGAGGAATCTCGGACTAGGCCCAAGCTAAAGCGTGCATGATGTACCGTGTTGTGAACCAGCTGATCGATATTCCATCTCAGATCCTGGTACCTACCATCTCGCCCAGAGGCAATAACATAACTTTCCTGGTGCCATACGCATGGACCATCATCTATCAGAAATCCTTCTTCCCGGATGGCATTCGTATCTGGAACTCTTTACCATCACAAGCAGTCATAGCTCCCTCTATCGACTGCTTCAAGTCCCAGATCCAGGCCACCACCATCAGACACTAGATCTACTGGATGTTTTTAATCACACCTTGTATATAAATTACTTCACCTGTACATAGTTTTTCTTGCACCACATGCTCCAGTACGATAATCCACAACAGTGGCCAGTACTTTATTGGAAGAAGAGAAGAAGTGTGCACGCCATGGCGTGACAACGTATATGCAGCTACGCCTCTGGATATGAATATTAAATCACAGTATCTTGACGTTTTTTCTAGCGAAATAGAGAAAAATCTGTATATTATATATACAAAGACAGTGTCTATTATAATAGTATACAGATTTTATACAGATTGTTCTCTATTATTTCGCTAGATAAAACGTCAAGATATTGTGATTAAATCCACCAATTATAATCACAGGTACGTGTGGACAGGACCCTATGTTGCCCTCCTTTTTTAATTTTTTTTAACATCGATTTTTTTTCATGTAAACAACATTTTGCAACTTTCTATGGATCAATTTATGACATATATACAATAAATACAACCAAACAGTAGTTTCTATCCATGCCGGGTTTCTGACATGATATAAGATAGAAGGTAAGTCACTCTTCTTTATTTACATTGGGGTACCTGTTGTGCATTCATCTTAAATTTAGTGAATAAAAAAGGCCTACCTTTCTGGAAATTGGCTTATTCCTTCTCTGTATATATTATTCTCCCTGAAAATATTGAAATATTGACGATACGGTAAAACGCGAGAGTTCCGGGTAAAATTAGATTTTGCGCCAAAAAATTCCCGAACTTTTTACCCGGAACTATCGCGTTTTACCGTATCGTCAATATTTCAAATGACCAGCAGATGTCGCTAATATCGACACTTCCGTAGCTTTAATTCGAGTTTTCAAAAATGTCGTCTGAAAATCGCAAATCGCGAGTGGAAAATGTTCCATGGAGAGTTGTCAGCTGCTGTAAATAATTATTGATGTGTGTTTTCAGGGAGAATAATATATACAGAGAAGGAATAAGCCAATTTCCAGAAAGGTAGGCCTTTTTTATTCACTAAATTTAAGATGAATGCACAACAGGTACCCCAATGTAAACAAAGAAGAGTGACTTACCTTCTATCTTATATCATGTCAGAAACCCGGCATGGATAGAAACTACTGTTTGATTGTAATTATTGTATATATGTCATAAAGTGATACATAGAAAGTTGCAAAATGTTGTTTATATGAAATAAAATCGATATTAAAAAAAATTAAAAAAGGGGGGAGGGGGATCATCTTTAAAAAAAAAGAAAGAAAAAAAAGGAGGGCAACATAGGGTACTGTCCACACGTACCTGTGATTATAATATAGAATCTACGTATATAAGTGTCAATATCGGTGTGCAATATATAAATACTGTAGTTAAGAGATAACATATATATACATTGCAAGTCACTGTGAGATTATGTCCCCCATATTGGGGCATAAACACCAATAAAACTCATGATTCAAGTGCTTGATGCATGGCCTTCCTTAATTTGGCCATCGGAACTTGATAATACACGATGAGTTCCAAATTGATATTTACGTATATCCATATAATCGTTTCTTTCCCCTCAACATCTCCGTTCCATGAATTAACAGCCAGATATCAGGTTACCGTCAGGGTTTGAAGAGGAGAGAACAATTAGTTTTGGTAAATCGATAGACAGCCATGTAGGCTAACCACAGGGCTTTGTCACTATCCACGTAAATATACTATCAATGCATAAACACAAACAAGGGTAGAAAATAAAATCCGATAGCCACGAAACGTAGAAATGTGTCGACCCAGAGCACAGGGGCTTGTTACGACCCCCCCCCCCCCCCCCCCCCCCAAGTACTCTAAAAACCACAAGAGAGGAATCTAAAATGTCAAATTTTCATACAACACTTTTTCAAAATAGTTTTGTATTGGTGTCTTGACCTCATTCGCTATAATATTGGTACTAAATTGATTGGTTGATTGGTGTTTAACGTCCAGCAAGCAATTTTTCAGCTATATTCAGGACGAGAACATTTAAAGATTTAAACGCCACGGGACTCGAAACAAGGAAAGGTGATGGGTAGGGACGGATAATTTTGCCAGTGCAACAGGTCTCTTATGGACCACTCATCATGAGCATGCTCATCATGAGCTGTTACACTGGGTTCTTTAACGTGCAGAGAGGGTGGCAATCTCTCAACACAGGACCTTGGTTTTATTTACGTCTCTTCCGCAGGACTGGGTTGGTTGTGAATTTCTACATCCCGCACAACCGACGGACGCCCCTTCAAGCCGAAGAAGCTCTTGGTCCCATTTCTATACCCCGGGGTTCCCGCGGGGTTGACCCCTATTAGAGGACTAGTGCCTCTAGGGCGGAGAAACCTGGTGCCTATTCTACCCCCGGCACACCCTCTATGAGGGGGGTTGTACTAAATTGAAGCTTGATAAATATATTTTTGAAATTTCGATTCCTTTTTGTCATCATCTTTAGGGACAGACCATTTAACTTGAAGGGGGGGGGTTATGGTTTTTTGTTTTGTTCAGAATATTTTTTTTTGTCCCGCAAAGCGCAAATTTTTTCCAGAATTTAACATTAGGTTATATGACAAAATCTCTGAATCAGATTATTTTTTTTTTCCTCCACCAAAATCAGAATATTTTTTTCAGCAACATTGGGAATCAGAATATTTTTTTTGAAAAAAAACATAACCCCCCCCCCCCCCCCTTCAAGTTAAATGGTCGTTCCCTTACCTATCTGCCACTGTAAAGCAATACTTCACAGAATTTGCAGTGACCTAATCCATTCTCAATCATGTTTACATGTCAATACAGGCTGAATTCATACGTGCGATTTGATTGGTCGGTTATTTTTAGGTAAGGATTGCAAAGAATGTGTTGATTGGTCAGTGATTTAAAACGGGATTTAAAACTATATATATTGTATTTTAATTTATTACTTTCATCAGATCAAACTCTATCTAAAATAAGCAATCATTTATACATGTATTAACTATATGAGAGGAAAAAATGAGAATTTCAGACTTTCAACCCATGTGCAACTCTTTCCTTTAACTCTTGATAGTAAACTGGGGTTAACAAATTACCTAAAAATAACCGACCAATCAAATCGCACGTATGAATTAAGCCCGTATTGACATGTAAACATGACTGAGAATGGATTAGGTCACTGCAAATTATGTGAAGTATTGCTTTAAAGTTGCAGATAGGTAAAGATGATGACAAAAAGGAATCGAAATATCAAAAATATATTTATTAAGCTTCAATTTAGTACCAATATTATGGCGAATGAGGTCAAAACACCAATACAAAACTATTTTGAAAAGTGTTGTATGAAAATTTGACATTTTAGATTAATCCCTTGTGGTTTTTAGAGTACTAGGGAAAAAAAAAAAAAATCGTAACAAGCCCCTGTGCCCAGAGGGGCCGGAGTTGTAGCGGCAAATCCGCTGTTTTCCTTGTGGAGAGCGCTCTGACGTCCCACGGCTCCAGCAAGTCGAACAAAAAGCCGTCAGACGGCAGAGGAATCTCAGACTAAAACAAGGGCGGACACTTTTTTTTAACCCCGCTCGCTTCAAGTCGTGTTTGTTTTTTAAATTCCTTCTAATATATTCAAAACCCTGTTTGGTTCAACTCCCAAGACCTTATTCTTTTCAAGAAATATCATGACCTCCCCTCGACTACCTCTTGTGAAGACGCAGCAGTCGTTTTTGTCAGGAATTCGCCTGAGACTGAGTACGCAATTCCATGGACCCAAAGTGAAAGTAACAGTGCCACCTATAAAAAAACGGAAGTTCGGAACTCTCAGGGTTTTAGCTTTGAGGTAAGAAAAATACTGTTAAGATTCAAACAACATTAAACGAGCGGGACAATTTGAAGTTTAATGTTGTTTGAATCTTAACGTATTTTCCTTACTGACAAAAGCAAAAAAAAAATGGCGATAATTTGTCGGTCCTTGACCAGTAGCTATATATTATCGTCTGCAGAGTGTGCACTGTCATATTTATGTGTGGCTAAAATTCTGATCACTGACCCTGACAGAAATTTAAAATTTTGAAGCTTTAAAGGAGTACTCTTCTTAAAACTTGTACACATTTTGCATCTGTAACTTCAAATGTCTTTTTCCCCTTTGAAAGTTGTGGAACATCGGCGAGGCTCTACCAGGGGTTAACATGATCATAATTATTAATATTGACATTTTTTTTTAATGAATTTGACATTTGACATGTTTATCAGCTATTATGAGAATCTAATTTTAATAACATTGAAGTGAACGAGCATCATTTACCATTGCCATTGGGGCCCTCATGATAAATTTGATCAAGCTCAAAAGAAATTTTGAAACTTTAATGAACTTATTTTGAGAATCCGTCAACTCTTTTAGTAATTTTATCTATAGTATGATACATTATCATCAAGAGCCTCAATATCTCAATATGTACTATGTCATCAACAGTTATAGATTTCTCCTGGCGTCCTTGTGTACTACACAAATCATGTGACGCCCAGAAAAGTATGGATTGTAAACAAACAAAGAAAAACATCGCGGATTTATATGGTATTGAATATATTAAAAGTCGAGCTGACAGTTAATGCCTCTGATATAAACTTTAATTAATATCAAAATACACAGAAAATAATTACAACATTTTTTTTTAACCTATCGAAAATACCTAGGACCACCATATTACTATAGGGGTGCGTCTAATTAGCCTACACCACATTCACTCATTAAAAGGAGGGTTGGTCACTTTGACCATTAAGTTTGGGAATCATTGCCACATTCTTCAGAAAAAAGATAGACAAGATGTTATTCTACACCCTTCTAAAAACCCATTAGATATTTATTTCTTCTACGAATGTATAAAGCAGATAAAACCCTTAGGTGCATCTAATTAGCTGACTGCATTGTATACTGTATTGTATGGTTGTACATTACAGCATATAATACATTGTCTAACAACTTGAGCTTCTACTCTTAGAACAGTGATGACGACTCATTAAGCTTTGACCTAGCATAATCTTGTAGAGATCTGTTCCCAGGGCTAGCCTACCTTTGTTTTGTGGAGTTTGGAGAGTATTCCCAAAATGACAAGTGGCTGTGATCGTATGATAGTTGGATTTACAACTACCCATGCATTCGCTGAATCGGTGCCTGTCACCACTGATGTTGTGGGTTCGACTCCCACTCAAGGCGAGGAGTACAACATTATGTAATAAAGTTTGGCAGTGACTTGCGGCAGGTCTGGTCAGTGGTTTTCTCCGGGTCCTCTAGTTTCCTCTACCAATAAAACTGACTGCCACGATATAGCTGAAATATTTGTTGAAAGTGGCATTAGAGAACCAACTAATATTAAATCCAGAATTTCATATCAATAACCATTAAAACTATGTAAATCGTAAGTTATGAATGCTGTTCTTCAGACCGACCTGCAAACCACAGCAATTGGAAAAGGAAGAAAAGACATAATATCAGCTAAACTATATTGTTTTAATTTTTTTTTTTATTAATGTAGGCAAAATGATTATTAATTACATAATTTTTTGTTATAAATAACACTTAAAACAACATTAATAATAGTTTTTGGGGTTCTTTACTTTTCTATTCTTCAATAATCTTCTCTGTAATTCTTTTCGACTCGCCATAGTCTGTGTATTCTGGTATTACCGGTTTCCAATGATCTAACACACAAATATAAATATCTTAATTGATCGACCAGAATCGTAGCTTATCATTTATAAAATGAAATATTTATCTTTTGTGTTTGATTTACTAAATTAAAAAACAAATGTTTTCTTTATGTTTCAAAACATGGAATTTAAAACGACACTGTCACATGCTTATTGAAGTTTTTCAGGTAACAGGTAAAATTGCCCCTGTTATTTAATCAAAATGCCCCTACAAAAACGCCCCCACTTTTTTCAAAATAAATATCATTTGATCAAAATGCAAATGAATAAGACACAAGTTCAGTTGTTAATTTATGAAGTCTTCTCCAGTACATATCAACACCAACAAGGGCCATCATGGTTATGATCATATGATAGTTGGATTAACAACCTATGTAATTTGAATCCTGCTCATGGTGAGGTGTACTCGATACAAATAATACATTTTTGTATGTGATAAAGTTTGTCAGTGACTTGGGGTAGGTTGGTGGTTATCTCTGGGTACTACGATTTCGACCACAAAATAAAACTGATCCACCGCCATGATATAACTGAAATATTGTTGAAAGTTGCGTTAAACACCATAACCCTATAAACATCAGTCATTTGATGTAAGAGGTACATATCTATTTATACAATATGTAAATTTACTTGACAAATTCTTTAGTTTAGAGTTAGGAATGTATTTTTGGACGAACAAGAACTGTTTATAGTTTTTGTCATTTTCAAAAGAAGCATTTGATTTCCAAATAAAATATTTTGAATACAAATGTATTTATTCCAAAATCCAATTTTCTCACACCATGTAATACATGTAGTTGTACTCTTTGTTCAGTATATATATTACAACATGTTAATAAAGAAATGATCTAAAGTCTCAATGTAAGTTTCATAAATTACATCTCAATGCATTTGTAGATCACATTTTAGGCTACAACATTGATTTGAAATAGAATAAAAATAAGAATAAAAAACTCAAGTCATGTTTATAGTTGGAAATTAGGAGATGATGTTGTAAAACTTATATCTGATCCCATATATATATATTTTGTCATGTTTTTGTAGCTGCAATAATGTAGCTCCTGTGACAAACTTGTGTCTCGGCAGAGCTACAACGCGGTCCCATTCGTCACAATGGAGCAAAAAAAAGTTGCAGTTGAAACATAAAAAACTCACTATTTACGCTTCAAACATTTCATTATAACTATTACTGATGATCCCAGTCCTTGTTAAATCGGTTTGGCTGAGAAATATATGCTTTTCAAAGGTAGCAACAACCTTGTTCAAATTTATCGATCGTTTTCCATAACCGGAAACTACGGAAGGCGGAGCTTTTCTAAATATGGTATTTCTTACTACACGCTGATGTGAACATTCACGCCTAAATCGCCAAATATGGTATCGACATCCAAATAGTGAGGCCGGAAATGACGAAATTCAAAATGTTCAGAGAGAAGATTTTTATTTTGTGGGAATTACATTCTAAAATACTGGTAGGTGATAAAAACTTGTTATAATAATGGACAAAAGGAAAGGTTATGTCTTATTATTGATAAATGCAGGCGTCAGAAGCTCTGTAAGCAAGTGCAAAAAATCTCGGCGGCTGCTCCATTACGTGTAATGGCATCCCGTTATAACCCTTGCGAGTAAGCGAGCATTTAGGGTTTTATTATTAGAACTAATGTTTTTGGGCAATAAAATATGTCTAAACTAGTTAGAAATGACAAAACATCACAAACGATATCATTGTTTTAGTAAAAAAACCAAATATATTAAGCAATATATTTTGGTAGTAAAAAAAAGGGGCGTTTTGACATGTATTCCTTATTCATAGACCATGTGTACTATGTCACAAGTTTTTGACAGTCAAGTTAAATAAAACATGAAACGCTTGTTACTCTGTAGGTATCACGTCAATGTTTACATTATTAATGACAATGTTGTCGATGAAACCAAAAACAGACTGCACAAGTGAGCAATGTTAATAATTAAAGCTTGTTTCAGGGTACCGGTAACAAAAAATGGAATAACGAAAAAGTGTGTTTTTCAACCTGAAATAATCAATATTGCAGTTCCTAACTTTAAAGATCAATATTTCAAGCTCAGATGTCTTGAGGTCGTTTTCAGCATCATGCCATAACCTCTGACCTATGAACTGATAAAAAATAATGTGATATTTTATGTGAAACAAACTGTTGAAAACAGGTGACCTTCGAAAATGGGTGACATTATGATAGGCTGGTACATATTTTTATGTACCCATTCCTTACCCTCTTGCATTGAATCATTGAACAAATGAAAATCAAATACTATACTCTTATCACAAGGTAAATGGTCCATGTTTTATATTGAAACAGGACAACTCGGATCAAAGACAACTTGGACCAAGACAACTTAGACCACTTGTCAGAAAACAACTTTTTGACGTACAAATATGACTCTTAAGACAACTTGGACCACATTTCAGATGACAACTCGAATCACTTGTTATTTTACTAGTTATAATTTTCACTTTTTGATGTACATACTGAGAGTGACTCTAACAGAACTCGTACCACTTTTTATTAGCTCACCTGATTCAAAGGGTCATGTGAGGCATTGCCATCACTTGGGGTCTGTCATATTCAGTGGCGTTGTTGTCCATAACTTTTTACATTTCAATCTTCTTCTCTAAAAACGCTGGGCGAAGCGGAGCCAAACTTGATAGGAATGGTCATTGGATGGTCCCTTGCAATGTTTATGTTTTCTTTTGTTGATCAGAAGTATTCAAAAGAAACAAGAGGCCCAAAGGTGTCAAAAAGGGTGTGTCCATATATATGGGTATGCTTTTTGTTTTTTATGAGATTTTTTTTTATTACATTCCTTAAGTAATCAGTTACAGAAACATGCATAAAGTCATTATGTTACTATTACTAGTACTGTTTTTGACAAGGGATCAAACATTTTAATGCAGATTTTTCAAAAGTGTTCATCATGTTATTGATGGACCATAATAAATGTTTTGCTATTTTATGGCGTAAAGGAGCTTAAAAGGGGCCCAAATTCCGAAATAAGATCGATAATAATAACACACTGACCCATATTTGTTTACTACCCTTTTTCCAAATGGCGTCATATTATGTCACATAAAGCCGATCAAAGGTCAATAAAGCACATGATTTTGTCATAGGCCAACCAAACTTAAAAAGTAAACCTGATTAAGAAAGTACAGTATTTTAGCTTTTACAGTGTAATTGTTTTGTCTGAAAAATTTCAAAGGATGTTTTTTTTAAATAGTTTGAAATTGAAGTATTAAAAATTTATTATTTGATGCAAATATTAAAATTGCTTATCCATATAATAAAGTATTTAATCCAGTGAATTTGGTGTTTTTGCTTTTGTCAATACAATTTATTAGACTGACTACATTCTGCCATATTTTGTAAAACAATTAATGACTGATTTCAATTTATTTTAATCACATTTATTATCACAGAGTATATTGTACAATTATAAATATAATACATGTAGCCAAAACTATGATATTAAACAGATTCAAAGTACAATTATAGTACATCTGTGGTGTAATGGTTTGTATGCTCGCCTCGAGTGCGGTAGATCATAGGTTCGAGCCCAGATCGGATGAAACCAAAGACTATAAAATTGGTTTTTGTTGCTTCTCTGCTAAGCATGAAGCATTAAGGAGAAAGAACAAAGACTGGTTGGCTCGAAATCAGGATAATGTGTCCGAGTGGGGCGACATGTCTATCCACAGACTGATGTTTCAGTGAGCTAGCACTATAAAAATCCAACTACCGGTAAGCGTGTTGGTCTAGTACAAATTCGAACCTTACATCATTATTATCATCTCATGGAGAATTAGCTTGCGAAGATTGTCATGATATAGCTGAAAAATTGCTGAATTGGCATTAAACAATCACTCACTCACTCACAATTATAGTATGTGATTTAAAAAACTTAATTGCTTGCTTCAAAAATACAGTATACAAGACACAGGGTTAAACACATTTTGCTGTGAATTAAACATTTTTTTTTATTTCTTTTTGTATATTTTCAGGTGATTTAATTAAGCATAATTAAGATGAACGACTTCCAAAGTATCTATGATCATGTGATTAAAGAATTGAAAGTGCAGAAAATTTATGACCAGACACTTTTAAAATTCAAAGAAAGTAAAGTGAACCAAGATAGAGTTCAGTTTGTTTCACAGTTAGAAACTATTAAAAAACATCTTAATATAAAACCATCAAGTAAGCTGAAGTCAGCAGATTTATCAACCAAACTAAGGAACGAAGGCAATAAATTCTTTCAGACAGGAGAATACCAAAAGGCATTAGACAAATACAATCAGAGTGTGATGTCTGCTCCAATTGAGGTTAAAACAGGGGTTTGTGCTATTGAGCTAAAGGGAGATAATTTGGAATTGTCTTATGCGTTAGCTAACCGTTCAGCAGTTTTCTTTCATCAGAAACATTATGATCTTTGCTTGAATGACATTGATTATGCACTTCAAAATAAATATCCAAAAGTATTGATTTATAAATTACATGAAAGACGAGCTAAGTGTTACGTTGAACTCCAAGCTTGGCAAAAGTCTGTTGAATCGTTCCAGAAAGCAATGGATACATTACCAGATGCAAATCTTGAAGAGAAAAAGTTAGAAAATGTCAGAAATTCAATTGAAAAACAAATCGGAAAAATTCAGAAAAAAGAATCAAATGAGATATACAATTCTGTAGTTATGACAACTAAGGAATACCACCAGTTTCATGGACCTCTACCAACTATTGTTAATCAAAGTAAAATATTCCCTTGTGCTTCTGATGCTGTTGGCATTACTGCAGATGATGTTACAGAATTTGGTCTTGCTGCCACACAAGATATTTTGGTTGGGGAATCTCTTATAGTAGAAAAAGCCTACACGTCCATCGTTCTTCCAAAATTTGATACAATATACTGCCATCATTGTTGTCAAAGAGTTATTTCAGTGTTTCCATGTCATCAGTGTAGTGAAGTTGTCTTTTGTGGCTTGAAATGTTGCAAGGAGTCATGGGAAATGTACCATTGTATGGAATGCGTCTGTTTGGGAACAGTAAAACAGGCTGATCTTGGTCTCGGTTATTTAGCGTTGAAAATGGTTCTGAAAGCAGGACTACCTACAGTTATACTTTATAAAGGTAAAGAACTCATTGATGGTTGCCAGAGATCTGTTGGATTTAATGACAATGGCGTTTATGATCCAGAAGATTACAACAGTGTATACCATTTGGTCAATCACAGTGAGAAACGAACGCCTGAGGATCTTTTCAAACGTTCTTTTCAAGCTTATTTTCTTCTAAAATGCTTGGAGGAAACCAACTTTTTCACTAAAGACGGAATTGATAAATCTTCAGATGACAAAAACTATGTTGCAGGACACATATTACGTCATATAATGATGTTACCATGCAATGCTCATGAAGTATCAGAATTGGCATTAAACCTGGAATGTCTTCCAGAATCGGAGACGAAGGAAATTGGATCAGGAATTTATCCCACACTCAGTTTGATTAATCATTCATGTGATCCTAATGTTGTCAGGCACTCGTATGGAGATACCTGCGTTGTACGAGCTATTAAAAATATTGCAGAAGGTGAAGAAATTGTAGATAATTATGGAGCTCTTTACCCATTGACCGTGCGATCTGAGAGGAGGATTACATTAGAACCACAGTATTATTTCAAATGCAATTGTCAGGCCTGCCGAGAGGATTGGCCATTGTATTTCAACATCAATGTTGATGTTCCAAAATTTAAATGTCAGAAATGTCATGGACCTGTTGTTATACCTCTTGACAAGAGGACAGAAAACTCTTTCTGTATACAATGTAAGCAAAAACAGGATATAACAGATATCATTGTAAAACTGCACCAGTCTCAGACAGACTATAAGAATATTTTGGAGCAGGTCTTGAGAGGTGAAAAGTTGCAAGAGGCCCTTCCAAAGCTAGAAACCTATCTACAGTTTCTATACAAAACTGTTTGTACACCATGGCAGGATTGTAACAATTGTCAAGAGGCAATCAAACAGTGTTATGCAGTTAAAGCAAGTTGTTACATTGCTAACTGAATGAGATTTATCCAGTTATGCATGTATATATATAATACAGTGGATTGTTTTGACCAGCTTAATGTTTTTGTGATCATGCATGAAATAGTAAGACCAAATATCTGAAACCAAATTTTGTTGTTTTTTGCAGTTTAATTAAATATAACTTTTTAGTGCAATAATGTTATATGCAAGTACAATGTACATGTATATAGGAGACATGTTTTAAATATAAAGCAATCGACAGATAAACTAGATGTTAAGGCTTTTGAATACCAATGTAATTGAAATTAGGGGGGTTATGGTAATTAACGACACTTTCAACAATATGTCAGTTATATCGTGACGGTCAGTTTTATTAGTGGAAGAAACAGGGAGTACCCGGAGAAAACCACTGACCTGTCACATGTCACTGACAAACTTTATCACATAATGATGTATCAAGTACATTTGTACACCTCAGTGGACACTGTATTGTTTGGTTGAAATTTTGCAATTAAGTTTTAAAGATCTATCTTTATAATAGTTACTGAGTGTAATGTATACAGGGATGATTTTTGTCAATTATTTAACTGATTTCAGCTATTTTTCTGTGAAAAGGAAATTCAGAAAATTGCAGGACACAGTCAGAACAGATAAAAAATTACCTTTTTGAAAGAGGATGTAGATGGTTTCAGCTGTTTTCATTGATTTTCAGTTATTATCCCCTCGCCAACGAAGTTGCGAAGGGATATAGTAACCCTTCCGTCCGTCCTTCCATAACATCCTTGTGAACACTCTAGAATCAACATCCTTCGATGGATTTTGACCAAACTTGGTACATACTTAGTCCTTAAGAGAATCTGGAACCCTATTGATTTTCAAGGTCAAAGGGTCTAATTTTTACCCTGTAGCATCCTTGTGAACACTCTAGAATCAACATCTTTCAATGGATTTTTACCAAATTTGGTACATACTTCCCTATTGATTTTCAAGGTCAAATGTCAAGGTCACCGGGTCAAATTTTTACCACATAACATCCTTGTGAACACTCTAGAATCAACATCTTTCAATGGATTTTGACCAAACTTGGTACATATTTAGCCCTTAAGAAAATCTGGAACCCTATTGATTTTCAAGGTCAAAGGTCGAGATCACAGGGTCTAATATTTACCCTGTAACATCCTTGTGAACACTCTAGAATCAACATCTTTCAATGGATTTTGGCCAAACTTGGCACATACTTAGTCCTTAGGAGAGTCAGGAACCCTATTGATTTTCAAGGTCAAGGTCACAGGGTGTAATTTTTACCCTGTACCATCCTTATGAACACTCTAGAATCAACATCTTTCAATGTATTTTGACCAAACTTGGTACATACTTAGTCCTTATGAAAATTTGGAACCATATCGATTTGCAAGGTGATAGGTCAAAAGTCAAGGTCACAGGGTCAACTTTTTACCCCGTAACATCCTTGTGAATACTCTAGAATCAACATCCTTCAATGGATTTTGACCAAACTTTATACATTGTTATCCCCTCGTCAACAAAGTTGCGAAGGGGATATAGTAATGCTACTGTCCGTCCGTGCATCTGTCCATCCTTCTGTAACATTTCTTGTGAACACTAAGAGTCAACATGGTTCAATGGATTTCAACCAAACTTGGTACTCAAGTAATACTAACAAAGATCTGTCACCCTATTGATTTTCAAGGTCAAAGGTCCACGTCACAGTTAAACTTTGAATTTTTTAGGGGTTTAATGGCGAGGAGATACACCACACTTTGCATTGCCCTTGTTTTGTTTTGTATCGAGAATCATCCCTGTGTATAAAACAATCATCTAGTACCGGGTCTGAGTTGTTTTGACCAGGTACCTATGTTCATATTATATAACACATTTTTTAAAAACAATCTCCCAGGACAGTTCCAGTTGCTTGTGGATCCAGTTACATGTATCTTGTTTCTGTGCATGGAATGATACAAGACTTTCCGAGGGGAACAAGAAATTGACAGCAACATACAATGTATTTTATGATTATACGCTAGATGAGAAGTGGGTCACTTTTCACTATTAACTCATTCCCCTCTCTATGTTTTTCTTGTTTTTTACTGCAAAAATTTGTAAATTTTTAAGTTCATTTCAGTTAACTTGTAATGTTGAAAAATAATAAATCAATAAATGAGCATGTTTAACTCATAACATGTGCATAAATAAGTAGAGAAGATATACCAGTGTGAAGTTAGCCTGAAAGTTCTGATATTCGTCTTGATATTCATTCTCACCATTTGCAATGAGATAAGTTGACTTGCGACAGGTTGGTGGTTTTCTCCGGGTACTCCGGTTTCCTTCACCAATAAAACTGACCGCCACGATATAGCTGAAATATTGTTGAAAGTGGCGTTAAATACCATTAACCAAACCTATACTTTTGTTGACCAAAGAGTCATAAGATGAATAAATTATGTTTTTTATTCCAATTTCGTAATCACAATCTGGTTCTTTCCGCATCCATGACTAATATGACTGGGTTTGTAACAGGAGTAACACGACGGGTGCCACTAGTTGAGCAGGAACTGCTTACCCGTTCGGATCACCCGAGTTCACCCCTGGTTTTTAGTGTGGTTCGTGTTGTGTTTTGTAGATTTTTTTTGTCCATTGTATTGCTTGTCCTTTTTAGCTCACCTGGCCGAAGGCCACACGAGCTTTTGTTATCACTTGCATTTTGGCATTCATCGTACGTTCAAAATTTTCGCATCTACTCCTCTGAAACCACTGAACCAAATTAAACCAAACTTGGCTGGGATGGTCATTAGGAGGACCACTTTCACAATTGTGTCCGACATACCTACCCTCCATTAGATGCCGGTCGTTACTAAAAATATTTCTTTTATTGTCTATTGCTGCTTTATTATACGTCAGAATGAGCTAAAAGTTTAACTGCAGTTTCATGGCAATGAGTAGTTTCTACATATCACATTTAAATATTCGATAATTCATATTTTGAGAAAAAAATCACATTACAATCTTCTAAAAATTTGACCTGAAATGATCCACTTTCAAAAATGTGTGACACCCCACCTTCCATCCTCCATCCAAGATGGCTGGCATTACTATTAGTAGAAATTTCATTAAATGGCAAAAAAAAAAAAAAAACCAAAAAACCAGGTGAGCGATTACAGGCTCGATTTACGACTTTGAATTACTCCTTTGGGATATTCACACTTTTCTTATAAAGAAAAAAACAGCATCGATGGTGTAATGGTTAATCTGCTTGCCTACAATGCTGCAGATAGTGTGTTTGAGCCCCAGTCTGGTCAGACAAAGAACTAAAATTGGTATATGTTGATTCTCGGATAAGCACACAGCATTGTGGAGTTCGAGCAAATGCTGGTTGACTCAGAATCAGAATAATGTGTCTGGGTGAGATAGCAACGGGGAAACACACACAAATAGAGACAGACAAACAATAGATAGCAGCAGGGACACCATCTTCGCTAGCCAAGGGTTACGATTCGGGTCCCCCTTCTCTCCACCCTTGGCAGATCTAGAATACATTTTGAGGATTCGCACTTTAATATTTCATTGGTTACGGCTACCAGTACACGTATCCAATCAGAAGACGTTTTACACGGAACACATGTTATCCACGAAATGTAAACAAAAATGGCACCGGAATGCTCTCATATGACAACGATTTGCCACTTCCCGTTTTGGTTCCAATGAAAACATCTTTCCCGTCTGCCAAAGCTTTGAAACTTTCACTTGGTTGACAGTAAGTGCTTCCAAATTAAATTGATCACAAATAAGTTTTTATTCACTGGGCGCTGCCATTTTTAACTCTCCAACATACGTATAACAAAACGATTCTGATTGGCTGGCGATGACGACTATCTAAGGGGCGCAACTTCGATAAACCACCAGGTGGCATTGCGCGCGAATTTCAAAATGTATTCTAGATCCGCCAAGGGTGGAGAGAAGGGGAACCCGAATCGTAACCCTTGGCTAGCGAAGATGCAGGGACAAACACATACAAATAAAGACAGACAGACAATATATAGCAACAGGGACAAACACACACACACACACATAGAGACAGGCAGACAATATATAGCAACAGGGAAAAACACACACACAGAGACAGACATACAATATATAGCAACAGGGACAAACACACACACACAGACAGGCAGACAATGGATAGCAACAGGGACAAACACACACACACATAGAGACAGGCAGACAATATATAGTAACAGGGACAAACACACACAAATAGAGATAGGCAGACAATAGATAGCAACAGGGACAAACACACACATAGAGACAGGCAGACAATAGATAGTAACAGGGACAAACACACACATACATAGAGACAGACAAACAATATATAGCAACAGGGACAAACACACACACACATAGAGACAGACAGACAATATATAGCAACAGGGACAAACACACACACACATAGAGACAGACAAACAATATATAGCAACAGGGACAAACACACACACACATAGAGACAGACAGACAATATATAGCAACAGGGACAAACACACACACACATAGAGACAGACAAACAATATATAGCAACAGGGACAAACACACACACAGAGACAGACAGACACTATATAGCAATAGGGACAAACACAGAGACAGGCAGACAATAGATAGCAACAGGGACAAACACACACACATAGAGACAGGCAGACAATAGATAGCAACAGACACACAAATAGAGACAGACAGACAATAGATAGCAACAGGGACAAACACACACATAGAGACAGGCAGACAATATATAGTAACAGGGACAAACACACACACACATAGAGACAGGCAGACAATAGATAGCAACAGACACACAAATAGAGACAGACAGACAATAGATAGCAACAGGGACAAACACACACATAGAGACAGGCAGACAATAGATAGCAACAGGGACAAAAACACACACACACACAGAGACAGGCAGACAATATATAGTAACATGGACAAACACACACACACACATAGAGACAGGCAGACAATAGATAGCAACAGACATACACACACACATAGAGACAGGCAGACAATATACAGCAACATGGACAAACACACACACATAGAGACAGACAGAAAATAGATAGCAACAGACACACACAAATAGAGACAGGCAGACAATATATAGCAACAGGGACACACACATAGAGACAGACAAACAATATATAGCAACAGGGACAAACACACACACACACACATAGAGACAGGCAGACATTAGATAGTAACAGACACACACAAATAGAGACAGACTGACAATAGATAGCTACAGGGACAAACACACACACACATAGAGACAGGCAGACAATAGATAGTAACAGGGACAAAAACACACACATACATAGAGACAGGCAGACAATATATAGCAACAGGGAAAAAAACACACACACATAGAGAGAGGCAGATAATAGATAGCAACAGGAACAAGCACACACACACATAGAGACAGGCAGACAATAGATAGAAACAGGGACAAACACACACACACATATAGACAGGGAGACAATAGATAGCAACAGGGACAAACACACACACATATAGAGACAGGCAGACAATATATAGCAACAGGGACAAACACACACACATATAGAGACAGGCAGACAATAGATAGCAACAGACACACACAAATAGAGACAAACAGATAATAGATAGCAACAGGGACAAAAACACACACACACATAGAGACAGGCAGACAATAGATAGCAACAGGGACAAACACACACACACAGAGACAGGTAGACAATGGATAGCAACAGGGACAAACACACACACACATAGAGACAGGCAGACAATAGATAGCAACAGGGACAAACACACACACACATAGAGACAGGCAGACAATAGATAGCAACAGGGAGAAACACACACACACACACACATAGAGACAGGCAGAAAATAGATAGCAACAGGGACAAACACACACACACACACACACACACAAACAGGCAGACAATAGATAGCAACAGGGACAAAAACACACACACACAGAGACAGGCAGACAATATATAGCAACAGGGACAAACACACAGACACACAAATAGAGACAGGCAGACAATAGATAGCAACAGACACACACAAATAGAGACAGACAGACAATATATAGTAACAGGGACAAACACACACACACATAGAGACAGGCAGACAATATATAGTAACAGGGACAAACACACACACAAAGACAGGCAGACAATATATAGCAACGGACAAACACAGACACACAAATAGAGACAGACAGACAATATATATCAACAGACACACACAAATAGACAGGAAGACAATAAATAGTAACAGGTACAAGCACACACACACACATAGAGAAAGACAGACAATAGATAGCAACAGGGACAAACACACACACACATAGAGACAGACAGATAATATATAGTAACAGGGACAAACACACACACACACATAGAGACAGGCAGACAATAGATAGCAACAGACACACACACACACACATAGAGACAGGCAGACAATATATAGCAACATGGACAAACACACACACATACATAGAGCCAGACAGACAATAGATAGCAACAGGGACAAACACACACACACATAGAGACAGGCAGACAATATATAGTAACAGGGACAAACACACACACACACATAGAGACAGGCAGACAATAGATAGCAACAGACACACACACACACACATAGAGACAGACAAACAATATATAGCAACAGGGATAAACACACACACACATAGAGAGACAGGCAGACAATAGAAAGCAACAGGGACAAAAACACACACACACATAGAGACAGGCAGACAATATATAGCAACAGACACACACAAATAGAGACAGACAGACAAAAGATAGCAACAGGGACAAAAACACACACACACATAGAGACAAGCAGACAATAGATAGTAACAGGGACAAAAACACACACACAAATAGAGACAGGCAGACAATAGATAGCAACAGGGACAAACACACACACACATAGAGACAGACAGACAATATATAGCAACAGGGACAAACACACACACACACACATAGAGACAGACAGACAATAGATAGCAACAGACATACACTAATAGATACAGACAGACAATATATAGCAACAAACACACACAAATAGAGACAGACAGACAATAGATAGCAACAGACACACACAAATACAGACAGGTAGACAATAGATAGCAACAAACACACACAAATAGAGACAGGCAGACAATAGATAGCAACAGACACACACAAATACAGACAGGCGGACAATATATAGCAACAGACACACACAAATACAGGCAGGTAGACAATAGATAGCAACAGACACACACAAATACAGACAGGCAGACAATATATAGCAACAGACAGGCAGACAATATATAGCAACACACACGCAAATACAGACAAGCAGACAATGGATAGCAACAGAAACACACAAATACAGACAGACAGACAATAGATAGCAACAGACACACACAAATACAGACAGGCAGACAATAGATAGCAACAGACACACACAAATACAGACAGGCAGACAATAGATAGCAACAGACACACACAAATACAGACAGGCAGACAATAGATAGCAACAGAAACACACAAATACAGACAGGCAGACAATAGATAGCAACAGACACACACAAATACAGACAGGCAGACAATAGATAGCAACAGACACACACAAATACAAACAGGCAGACAATAGATAGCAACAGAAACACACAAATAGAGACAGACAGACAATAGATAGCAACAGACACACACAAATACAGACAGGCAGACAATAGATAGCAACAGACACACACAAATAGAGACAGACAGACAATAGATATCAACAAACACACAAATACAGACAGACAGACACTAGATAGCAACAGAAACACACAAATACAGACAGGCAGACAATAGATAGCAACAGACACACACAAATACAGACAGGCAGACAATAGATAGCAACAGAAACACACAAATACAGACAGGCAGACAATAGATAGCAACAGACACACACAAATACAGACAGGCAGACAATAGATAGCAACAGACACACACAAATAGAGACAGACAGACAATAGATAGCAACAGACACACACAATACATACAGACAGACAATAGATAGCAACAGACACACACAAATACAGACAGACAGACAATAGATAGCAACAGAAACACACAAATAGAGACAGACAGACAATATATAGCAACAGACACACACAAATACAGACAGACAGACAATAGATAGCAACAAACACACAAATACAGACAGGCAGACAATAGATAGCAACAGACACACACAAATACAGACAGACACTAGATAGCAACAGAAACACACAAATACAGACAGGCAGACAATAGATAGCAACAGACACACACACAAATACAGACAGGCAGACAATAGATAGCAACAGAAACACACAAATACAGACAGGCAGACAATAGATAGCAACAGACACACACAAATACAGACAGGCAGACAATAGATAGCAACAGACACACACAAATACAGACAGGCAGACAATAGATAGCAACAGAAACACACAAATAGAGACAGACAGACAATAGATAGCAACAGACACACACAAATACAGACAGGCAGACAATAGATAGCAACAGACACACACAAATAGAGACAGACAGACAATAGATAGCAACAGACACACACAAATACAGACAGGCAGACAATAGATAGCAACAGAAACACAAAAATACAGACAGACAGACAATAGATAGCAACAGAAACACACAAATACAGACAGGCAGACAATAGATAGCAACAGACAGACACAATTACAGACAGACAGGCAATAGATAGCAACAGACACACACAAATAGAGACAGACAGACAATAGATAGCAACAGACACACACAAATACATACAGACAGACAATAGATAGCAACAGACACACACAAATACAGACAGACAGACAATAGATAGCAACAGAAACACACAAATAGAGACAGACAGACAATAGATAGCAACAGACACACACAAATACAGACAGGTAGACAATAGATAGCAACAGACACACACAAATACAGACAGACAGACAATAGATAGCAACAGACACACACAAATACAGACAGACAGACAATAGATAGCAACAGACACACACAAATAGAGACAGACTGACCATAGATAGCAACAAACACACACAAATAGAGACAGGCAGACAATAGATAGCAACAGACACACACAAATACATACAGACAGACAATAGATAGCAACAGACACACACAAATACAGACAGACAGACAATATATAGCAACAGACACACACAAATACAGACAGACAGACAATAGATAGCAACAGACACACACAAATACAGACAGGTAGACAATAGATAGCAACAGACACACACAAATACAGACAGACAGACAATAGATAGCAACAGACACACACAAATACAGACAGACAGACAATAGATAGCAACAGACACACACAAATAGAGACAGACAGACCATAGATAGCAACAAACACACACAAATAGAGACAGGCAGACAATAGATAGCAACAGACACACACAAATACAGACAGGCGGACAATAGATAGCAACAGACACACACAAATAGAGACAGACAGACAATAGATAGCAACAGAAACACACAAATAGAGACAGGCAGACAATAGATAGCAACAGACACACACAAATACAGACAGACAAACAATAGATAGCAACAGACACACACAAATAGAGACAGGCGGACAATATATAGCAACAGACACACACAAATAGAGACAGGCAGACAATAGATAGCAATAGACACACACAAATAGAGACAGACAGACAATAAATAGCAACAGACACACACAAATACAGACAGGCAGACAATAGATAGCAACAGACACACACAAATAGAGACAGACAGACAATAGATAGCAACAGACACACACAAATACAGACAGGCGGACAATAGATAGCAACAGACACACACAAATACAGACAGACAGACAATAGATAGCAACAGACACACACAAATACAGACAGGCGGACAATATATAGCAACAGACACACACAAATACAGACAGACATACAATATATAGCAACAGACACACACAAATACAGACAGACAGACAATAGATAGCAACAAACACACACAAATAGAGACAGACAGACAATAGATAGCAACAGACACACACAAATACATACAGACAGACAATAGATAGCAACAGAAACACAAAAATACAGACAGACAGACAATAGATAGCAACAGAAACACACAAATACAGACAGGCAGACAATAGATAGCAACAGACACACACAAATACAGACAGACAGGCAATAGATAGCAACAGACACACACAAATAGAGACAGACAGACAATAGATAGCAACAGACACACACAAATACATACAGACAGACAATAGATAGCAACAGACACACACAAATACAGACAGACAGACAGACAATAGATAGCAACAGAAACACACAAATAGAGACAGACAGACAATATATAGCAACAGACACACACAAATACAGACAGACAGACAATAGATAGCAACAGACACACACAAATACAGACAGGCAGACAATAGATAGCAACAGACACACACAAATACAGACAGGCAGACAATAGATAGCAACAGACACACACAAATACAGACAGGCAGACAATAGATAGCAACAGACACACACAAGTACAGACAGACAGACAATAGATAGCAACAGACACGCAAATACAGACAGGCAGACAATAGATAGCAACAGACACACACAAATACAGACAGACAGACAATAGATAGCAACAGAAACACACAAATACAGACAGGCAGACAATAGATAGCAACAGACACACACAAATACAGACAGGCAGACAATAGATAGCATCAGACACACACAAATACAGACAGACAGACAATAGATAGCAACACACACACAAATACAGACAGGCAGACAATAGATAGCAACAGACACACGCAAATACAGACAGACACTAGATAGCAACAGAAACACACAAATACAGACAGGCAGACAATAGATAGCAACAGACACACACAAATACAGACAGGCAGACAATAGATAGCAACAGAAACACACAAATACAGACAGGCAGACAATAGATAGCAACAGACACACACAAATACAGACAGGCAGACAATAGATAGCAACAGACACACACAAATACAGACAGGCAGACAATAGATAGCAACAGAAACACACAAATAGAGACAGACAGACAATAGATAACAACAGACACACACAAATACAGACAGGCAGACAATAGATAGCAACAGACACACACAAATACAGACAGACAGACAATAGATAGCAACAAACACACAAATACAGACAGGCAGACAATAGATAGCAACAGACACACACAAATACAGACAGACAGACAATAGATAGCAACAGACACACACAAATACAGACAGGCAGACAATAGATAGCAACAGAAACACAAAAATACAGACAGACAGACAATAGATAGCAACAGAAACACACAAATAGAGACAGGCAGACAATAGATAGCAACAGACACACACAATTACAGACAGACAGGCAATAGATAGCAACAGACACACACAAATAGAGACAGACACACAATAGATAGCAACAGACACACACAAATACATACAGACAGACAATAGATAGCAACAGACACACACAAATACAGACAGACAGACAATAGATAGCAACAGAAACACACAAATAGAGACAGACAGACAATATATAGCAACAGACACACACAAATACAGACAGACAGACAATAGATAGCAACAGACACACACAAATACAGACAGGTAGACAATAGATAGCAACAGACACACACAAATACAGACAGACAGACAATAGATAGCAACAGACACACACAAATACAGACAGACAGACAATAGATAGCAACAGACACACACAAATAGAGACAGACAGACAATAGATAGCAACAAACACACACAAATAGAGACAGGTAGACAATAGATAGCAACAGACACACACAAATACAGACAGGCGGACAATAGATAGCAACAGACACACACAAATAGAGACAGACAGACAATAGATAGCAACAGACACACACAAATAGAGACAGGCAGACAATAGATAGCAACAGAAACACACAAATAGAGACAGGCAGACAATAGATAGCAACAGACACACACAAATACAGACAGACAAACAATAGATAGCAACAGACACACACAAATAGAGACAGGCGGACAATAGATAGCAACAGACACACACAAATAGAGACAGGCAGACAATAGATAGCAACAGACACACACAAATAGAGACAGACAGACAATATATAGCAACAGACACACACAAATACAGACAGGTAGACAATAGATAGCAACAGACACACACAAATAGAGACAGACAGACAATAGATAGCAACAGACACACACAAATACAGACAGGCGGACAATAGATAGCAACAAACACACACAAATACAGACAGGCAGACAATAGAAAGCAACAGACACACACAAATACAGACAGGCGGACAATATATAGCAACAGACACACACAAATACAGACAGACATACAATATATAGCAACAGACACACACAAATACAGACAGACAGACAATAGATAGCAACAAACACACACAAATAGAGACAGGCAGACAATAGATAGCAACAGAAACACACAAATACAGACAGGCAGACAATAGATAGCAACAGAAACACACACAAATAGAGACAGGCAGACAATAGATAGCAACAGACACACACAAATACAGACAGGCAGACAATAGATAGCAACAGAAACACACACAAATACAGACAGACAGACAATAGATAGCAATACACACACAAATACAGAGAGGCAGACAATAGATAGCAACAAACACACACAAATACAGACAGGTAGACAATAGATAGCAACAGACACACACAAATACAGACAGACAGACAATATATAGCAAAAGACACACACAAATAGAGACAGACAGACAATAGATAGCAAAAAACACACACAAATAGAGACAGGCAGACAATATATACCAACAGACACACACAAATACAGACAGACAGACAATAGATAGCAACAGAAACACACACAAATACAGACAGACAGACAATAGATAGCAACAGACACACACAAATACAGACAGGCAGACAATAGATAGCAACAGAAACACACACAAATACAGACAGGCAGACAATAGATAGCAACAGACACACACAAATAGAGACAGACAGACAATAGATAGCAACAAACACACACAAATACAGACAGACAGACAATAGATAGCAACAAACACACACAAATAGAGACAGACAGACAATAGATAGCAACAGACACACACAAATAGAGACAGGCGGACAATAGATAGCAACAGAAACACACAAATAGAGACAGGCGGACAATAGATAGCAACAAACACACACAAATAGAGACAGGCGGACAATATATAGCAACGGACACACACAAATACAGACAGGCAGACAATAGATAGCAACACACACACAAATAGAGACAGGCAGACAATATATAGCAACAGACACACACAAATACAGACAGGTAGACAATAGATAGCAACACATACACAAATACAGACAGGCAGACAATATATAGCAACACACACACACAAATAGAGACAGGCAGACAATATATAGCAACACACACACACAAATACAGACAGGCAGACAATATATAGCAACACACACACACAAATAGAGACAGGCAGACAATATTTAGCAACAGACACACACAAATACAGACAGGTAGACAATAGATAGCAACACACATACAAATACAGACAGGCAGACAATATATAGCAACACACACACAAATACAGACAGGCAGACAATAGATAGCAACACACACACACACAAATAGAGACAGGCAGACAATATATAGCAACACACACACAAATAGAGACAGGCAGACAATAAATAGCAACACACACACACAAATAGAGACAGGAAGAAAATATATAGCAACACACACACAAATACAGACAGGCAGACAATATATAGCAACACACACACAAATACAGACAGGCAGACAATAAATAGCAACACACACACACAAATAGAGACAGGCAGAAAATATATAGCAACACACACACAAATAGAGACAGGCAGACAATATATAGCAACACACACACACAAATAGAGACAGGCAGACAATATATAGCAACACACACACAAATAGAGACAGGCAGACAATATATAGCAACAGACACACACAAATACAGACAGGCAGACAATATATAGCAACAAACACACACAAATAGAGACAGGCAGACAATATATAGCAACACACACACAAATAGAGACAGGCAGACAATAGATAGCAATAGACACACATGGTAGTTGAATTTGATTTATTGACGAAAATTTAATGAAATCAATGATTATAACATTACTAAATAAGGTGTCGGTAATTTCAAAGAAAATAATGGACTCTTAGAGTTCTCAAAAACTGGACATTCTAGCATAGAAAGGTTTATGTTCTCAATATCATTACTGTCATATAATAGGCCGTTACCATTTTGTCTTAAGCGCATGCGTTGCAGATCATCATTTATTGGTAAGCGGTTGGTTCTTAATCTTAGTGTTGATATCTCAAAGTCTTCAATATTTCTGTGATATGTTTTTGTTCCTCGACTTATAAAACATACTTTATATGTCTCTAACGTAATTTTTGTTTCGATGATTTCACAGGCCTTAATTTTACTATTAATTCCAAAGGATTTATTGAACGTATTTATGATAATAGTTCCTTCAATGAAAATGTCGAGGTCTATATCTTCAAACAACGTACGAAGATGTGAAAAGTAAAGGCATTCTGTATTTTGCATTTTAAATCCAGAAAATTCTTGAAAAAACTACTTTACTCAACCTGTTGTATGATAATTTGGAAAACCTAAAGGAAAAAAGAGACCCTTTTGTCTATCTAGAAGGGCACTAATTGGTTCCCATCCTAGTTCCGCAAGTAAAGCACATTTAGGAATATTCCTTTTAGTACGAAGAGCAATTTTGGTTGATTTTTCTAATAAATTTGTTTACGCTGCAGACGACGGGAGCCACATGGAGCAGCCGTGTGTTGTAGTAGAGCGTAGTAAGGCACTGCCAAATTTAATTCGATTGAATTTACGGTGTTTTCCTAAAATTCTAATAATACCATTTGACTTGTTATCAATATGTGTCTAATGTGATTGCAAAATTGAGTGGGTTTTACAGAACGAGAAGCATATACCCCAGGACATTTGTTTTCAATTGTTTCTTCAAACATATTTTGTGTCTGAACTTTATTATTTTTGATATTATCTAAAATATATTAACCCATGCTTAGTGTCTATGACTTGCTTAATTATTTATTGTCTATGTCACGGAAGTGTTTTGTCAGACATTTTTCAATTTTCGCTTTGTTTTCAATTTGAGTTGATTTATCATCTTGAACTATCACATGTTTTCTTCTACTACGAGCATTTCTAAAAAAAAAATATTAGTTTTTAAAGAGACGCTTTATTATTAAAATTGTTCAATCTATCTGTGTTTCTTTACAAATCCAAAAATGTACCGTGTCTTTTTCAGCTAGTCTCGTGCACATGTCATGATGCCACTTCATGCGCCAGTTGAATTGTATTATACCACTGTAGGTAATTCTACTTTCACATGTACAGTTGATTTTACTTCTTTGTCGATCTACTGTTTTTTCTTCTTTCTTTTCTTTCTATCTATTATCCGACGTTGTCCTGTTCTTCTGTTTTTCCCCCTATCGCCTTGACGTTAGCATTGTCATTCTCAGTAGGGTGTTCTCCAGTTTCATTCTGATCTTGACGTTAGCATTGTCATTCTCAGTAGGATGTTCTCCAGTTTCATTCTGGTCTTGTGTTCCATTTAATAAAGACGATAAAATAGCAAGCTTTTGAAAAGAGTCAGACAATAGTAATTCATCATCTAATATGTCTATAATATCGTCATTTTGTTCTGCAATTTGATCCAGGGGTGCTTCGTGTACAATTCTTTGATTACTTTGCGTCTTCTTTATTCCGATCTTGCCATTAAGTTTTGACATTCATTATTTAATGCATTTGGTATGCACGAAATCATCTGCAATGACTTTGGGGTTAACTCGTGGTTGAAGGATTTCTATCCCTTCGATCATCTGCTTCGTCCATTTATGTTTATTAAAAGCATGTAGTCCTTTAGTGCAGTTGCAGACATTTCCTTACTCTTGTCACATATTTGTTTTTAATTGATTTTTCAATGTGGGATAACATATCACGGCTGTTTGGTAACAGAGTCGTAAACCACATGCTTTCAAGCGTACCGGTGTGGTAGATGACACCTACATGGGCCTGTATTTTCTTTTTTGCTCCCCCCCCCTCCCCTCAGACAGTGAACATGGTACAGAGTCTAACATTGCTGAAAAACGGTCGATCGTCCCTTTATACTGTCACATTAAACATTAAGGACCAGTGAGTTGTGAAATGCTATAGTTTTAAAACAAGAAGCAAAATATAAATGTCTCACATTGGTTGAATTTATAAAATCCTTCTACATGTACATGTATATTGCAAAGAAAAAACCCATCTACACGTAGCTCAGAGAAGTAGTGACACCCACACTAAATACATGTAACAAGAACGTATAAATTTAAATATGTGAGCACTATGAATGCATACTTAATTTCTAGTAGTTGTCATACATTAGGGACCGACCATTTAACTTGCAGGGGGGGGGGGGGTTATGGTTTTTGTTTCGTTCAGAAATGTTTTTTCGGAAAACACGAGAGTTAAAATATTAATTTTTTTTCAGAATTTAACATTAGGTTATATGACGAAAACTCTGAATTAGATTTTTATTTTCATCCATCAAAATCAGAATATTTTTTTCAGCAACATTGGGAATCAGAATAGTTTTTTTAGAAAAAAAACCATAACCCCCCCTGGAAGTTAAATGGTCCGTCCCTTAACTTTAATTGTAAGATGAATGCATTCTTTTCATTTGATCTTTTCATAGTTCATATACCAGAACGTAAGCAACAGCTAAGAACTATCTAATAATACACGCATACATGTATACGAGATATTGCACACTTTAAATCTGGGTTGTAGTTTTATTACACTCAGAGAGCCGTGCAATAATCAACGACCTAGATGTGATATTGCATGGCTTCATGTTACAAATCATTTATACCACGGTTTTCCGAGTTAACCGGGAAAACCGTTAGACTCAAAAGACCGTGGTATAAATATTATTCATTATATATAAACACATGGGCTTTATTGTTTACCCTAGAAGATGTTTGGCCACATGGATCATCTACCCATATTGTCGCTTCCGTATATGAGAAACAAACCCCATTTCATGCATTCTCAGTAATTTGCAGTCTAAACGAGTCACATTAAAAGAATCACTCCATTTTGAAGCTTGAACACTATAACTGTTATATCTTGAGGAGCTATACATACAATAATCCTCTATTTCGTTCCTTAACCTTCGAAAATACAATAATTCCAATTGAAAATCTTCCCCTTCTTCTTGAATTTTTTCCCATAATCGCATATGAAAGAAATTGTACAAATCATAATCAAGTTTAGCAAATTTTTCGTACAAGTGTCTGTGAGTGTTATCTACAAATGAATAATCTCTTCTAGCGACATTTTTCTTTAGATATAAAATATCTTTAATTGTCCATCCTAAAATTCTTCTCATTAAAACTACAGATTCCATAAAATATTCTAGTATGATAACCAAGTGGAATTCGGAATCCAGTTTTTCTAAATATGCTGTACTTTCTTCTTTTGAATATTTGTTGAATAGAGAAGATGGGAAGTCAAACTCAACTGCCATTCTGTTGTTGGTAAATGACCAATATGGTTTAATCCCCTGTTCATACGCCCATGGATTATTGAGATATTCCAAAACTTTATATCCCGATTTCGTTTTATTTTTAAATATGCGATAACTTCCGAAATAATTCAACGTGGACAGAAATTGTTCGAACGGTTCTCGAAGTATCCCTATATAAGCTGTATCATTTGGCATGTATTTTTGAAAAGCCTTTCTGTTATAAAGAACATGGCAACATACAATGTCAAATGTTTTATTTGGTGGTGGGTCCAGAGTATTATTCTCATTTAAAGATGTCTGAAGTGCTATCACGTTGTCGTATTGGCCTTTGCGATGTCTTGCAAGCAGAAACGTTAAATTGCGAGATTCGCCATAACGTAGAAAAATGTTTTGCGCAGTAGAGCTTCCAGCTTTATGAGTTTTTAGAAAGGCGACTCTATCATAATGTTTCTTTTTGATTGGTTCATTTCTCAGAGCAGTTGTTGTAGGTTCAAAATTAGGTTCAGTCAGTGTCGGCTTCCAACTGATTTCCAGAAAAGGTTCAAATCGGATATTTTCATCTATCTCCTGTGACTGTCGGAAAGCATGGGTCTCTGATTGTGTATTTTGTCCAATGAATGACAACGTTTGAATGTTCCTAACAATTTCAGTTTCTCCTAATTTATGAGAACTTTTCTTAATATATCCTAGAATGTACAACCAATGACCAACTATTGTGATTATAAAGACAACCATGAACAGGAAACGAGGTCTGAAATAAAATATAGTATCCATTATAATATATGTAAAACAATACAGATTTGATATACAATGAATGTAAGTATTCGTTATTTCAGTGTTGTTTACTGAGTGTTTCACATATTGGTCCTGTATCGTGTCCAAGGGCACACCAAATACCAAAATACAGCTTTACGAGACCCAATATACACTGGTCGAGTTCATAATACAGGACCATTACGAGCAATCTAATTTAATGACACCATTATCAACCAACTCCAATGTTAAATGTTTTTAAAATATGAAGAACTGTTATTACCAATTTATACATAACAAACCTCAATACGGATTAAAAAAATGGGGGCTGTCGTGGTCGTGATCGTATGGTAGTCGGATTTACAACTACCTATGCAATCAGTGCCTATCACCACTTAAGCTGTGAGTTCGAACCCCGCTCATTGCGAGGTGTACTCGATACAGCATTATGTGATAAAGTTTGTCAGTGAGTTCCGACAGGTCGGTGGTTAACTCCGGTTTCCTCCACCAATAAAACTAACCCCCACGACATAATCTAAATATTGTTGAAAGTGGCGTTAAACACCATAAACGAAACCAAACTAACCGGATAAAATGTTTTCTTAATCTGCAGAGCTAATATACATTTTAACTGCGGTTTAAACATTTTTTTCTCATTTACTTTACGCAACATTAGCAATTTACATTTACTATAAATATAAAAAACAGAGCTAATTAAGAAATAAATCATGGAAGCCAGAATGTGTTGGGAGTTTTAACATGGATTGGCGGATAAAATTTACTAATATCCGCCAATCCATGTTAAAAATCAAAACACATTCATTCTGGCTTCCATGATTTATTTCGATTCTGATATGTCTAAGAGTCCAAATACGGTAGTATTCTTTGATTGGAAGACGGTAATGTATATTTAAGTTTGCGGAAAATGTCGCACACAATTTATGCTGCCAATGGAAAAGTCAGTCACATTCACCGGCGCATGTGCTAATGAGATTATACCGAATGGATAACTCGCTCGTTTGTTAGCAAAGCGAAAGAAGGAGGTCATGTTAGAATACAGAATAATTAGTGAATGGGATGACACTAACGATATTAGTGGTTTATATTATATTATATACACTTAGATAAGAAATAAGCGCCACTTGATTAATTCGTAAACATCTTTTTTGAAAATGAACTTTTTTTTAGAATGCGATTCCTGTTAAGAATATCTGCAGACATAAGCTTTAGTTAAATGTGTAGCACGTCATCGATCGATAAAGTCGTGTTCGATTAAGACCGGTTTACAATTGGTGTCATACCTAATTACATATTTTAAAGTGCGTTTGCAAGTTGTGGTTGTAGAGTTCTTCGTATAGAGTATTTTCATTGCCAACTTATAGTTAGGCGAAAATTGACTGTGGCAAGCTGTTTGCATGTCACAGGCAGGTTTTAGCAATAGAAGGGCACGTAGCAGGGTAAATGAGTGGACACCATTCTGTAAATGATCGTCTTATGCAGCGTTTGCAAGCGACTGGAATTGTTGATGAACGTCTGCGATCTAACAGGCCACACAAAACTACGCCTAGAGAGGATAGACTAAACCGCCTTCTATTTAATTGCGCATGGATCCCATTCGGCGTCGTGGCCGTGATCGTATGGTAGTTGGATTTACAACTACCTATGTAATCAGTGGCTATCACCACTGATGTTGAGTTCGAATCTCGATCAGGGCGAGGTGTACAATATTATGTGATAAAGTTTGGCAGTGACATGCGACAGGTCGGTGGTTTTCTCCGGGTTCTTCGGTTTCCCCACCAATAAAACTGACTGCCACGATATAACTGAAATATTGTTGAAAGTGGAGTTAAACACCATCAAACAAACAAACAAAACAACATATACTCGAATTTATTTTCACTACCCCTACATTCCTTGTACTTCTCTTGATTGGAAAAACCCTGTACAAATCCGAATTCAAATAAAAGCAATCGAATCGTCTTGGATATTGCCCATCACAGACTTTGCAAACATGCTGACATTTTGGGCAGAAAGTTTTCAAGATTTGTCAGCAATATTTATCTCCGTCAGTATCAATGTATATCATACCTATATAGTGACAACAACAGGATTTACAATCTATTTACGTACCCCGTCTCGTAAGAACTTTATTGTAACATGAATGCATTCTTTTCCTTTGATCTTTTTATGGTTTATGCACCAGAATGTAAGAAACAGCTAAGAACTATGAAATAATACACGAGATATTGCACACATTAAATCTGGATTGTATTTTTATTACTCTCAGATAGCCGTGCAATAATCAACGACCTAGATGTGATATTGCATGACTTCATGTTACAAATCATTTATAACACGGATTTCCGAGTTAAACGGTTAAACAATCCTAAGCTTTGCGTTCGATTGTATAACAGTTTAACTCGGAAAACCGTGGTATAAATATTACTTATTTAACTTTTTATGGTATCGTTCCACTGCAAAAAAGAACAGGAGGAAATAAGTGAAATTACAGATACTTTATCTTCAAGTGTCTAATTGAAAAATAGATGTTCATGACTAATTGGTATTAAATCTGTTAGAAATATCAGTTATGATCTTTTTCATGCTAAGAGTAATGGTCTTTAACCAACAGATTCTATCTTTCTAGATAGTAGTTATTTAACTACGAGTATTCATTGACCTTGTTATTCTACTGTCCATGTTAATGTTGTATTTCATTTATGTGATAGTATGTGGTCTTTTTGAGTGGAAGCGAATCTGTGCAGTTTTTGTTATCGTTTGTGTATATATGTAGAGCCGTTGGAGATCCATATATCAATAGGGGAGGGTTGGAATTCCATTATAATCGGTCAACTCCGCAACATTTTTGTGCATATCCCAGGACTTGGATTTCTAACGACATATGTCGTTGTCCTTTTTCTGTGTGAAGGTGACAGGTGATTTTGTTTCCGTTTTGTAAATATTGGTGGAATTGTTGACCATCACTGTTTAAACTTTCTTTTCATAATTTAATGTATGGCATATGTCGGTAAATACTAAGGTATCAATATACAACAGATATTTGAACAAGACAAACTTGTGATATACTGTTAAAATTCTAATATTTGTTTTAAGACCTACAGCAAATATCGATAAAATCCTGTCTAATATTCATATGATACCTCACTTTTGATAAAATCATCTATAATATTCATGTGATAACTTACTTTTGATAAAATCCTCTCTAATATTCATATGATAACTCACTTTTGATAAAATCCTCTCTAATATTCATATGATAACTCACTTTTGATAAATCCTCTCTGATATTCACATGATAACTTAGTTTTGATAAAATCCTCTCTGATATTCACATGATAACTCACTTTTGATAAAAATCCTCTCTAATATTCATGTGATAACTTACTCATGATAAAATCCTGTCTAATATTCATATGATAACCCACTTTTGATAAATCCTCTCTGATATTCACATGATAACTTAGTTTTGATAAAATCCTCTCTAATATTCATATGATAACTCACTTTTGATAAAAATCCTCTCTAATATTCATGTGATAACTTACTCATGATAAAATCCTGTCTAATATTCATATGATAACTTACTTTTGATAAAATCCTGTCTAATATTCATATGATAACTTACTTTTGATAAAATCATCTCTAATATTCATATGATAACTTACTTTTGATAAAATCATCTCTAATATTCATATGATAACTTACTTTTGATAAAATCCATTCTAATATTCATATGAGAACTCACTTTTGATAAAATCATCTCTAATATTAATTTGATAACTCACTTTTGATAAAATCATCTATGCCCTCCATGCAAATATTTACTTTGATATAAACACTTACTAGTGCCAAACAATCCACTTTCTTGCAATATTCGACAGACTCTAAAATGATTACAATAAATAAACCCAGTTACCTTTTTCCTATTTCTCTGTTGAAAACTCTGACTTTAGAAAACATTACTGAACCATTCAATGCATCAGTACAATATCCAAATGACCACGTTTTAATGTATTTTTCCTGACAAATATTGTAATAGGTAATTATAGGATTTAAATAGAATAGGAACAATTTAAGAAAGCAATCGAGATAAACTCAGTATTTGATCAGAGATCTACTAAGACTACTAGAATTGTATGTATGAATATTATCCAACTGAACAACGTATATTCCTCTTGATCTCTAGTTGTTTGTAGTAGAGCTCATGTCTTATTTACCTTATTTGTGTTTGTTCATATATTGTGTTGTGTTTTTGTTTGTTTTCTTTCGTCTTGCCAGTTTCTCTGGATTGTCCATGTTTTGTTTTACTTCGTCTTGCCAGTTTCTCTGGATTGTCCATGTTTGATTTTCTCTAATGTTTAATTATGATACAATTTAACTATCATTCTAAAAGCTTATATTAAATAAAGAAACGTAAATGCGCACATATATACAACGTCTGAAAAACCAGTCAACGATCAATCTTACGGGGTGTTGGATCGTTACGGTATAATGATACTATACAAGTAAAACAATTATAAACGTCTAAAATGGTTTGTAAAACAACATCAAGTACACGAAACAAAGTGATAAAGAATTAAACACTTCGTCGAACGAGTACACAAAACAAAGTGATAAAGAATTAAACACTTCGTCGAACGAAGTGTTTAATTCTTTATCACTTTGTTTTGTGTACTTGGTGTTGTTTTACAAACCATTTTAGACGTTTATATATAAACCATTTTAGACGTTTATATATATATTTGTCATACTGCAATATAAAATCTAAGTGATCCGATTGGTTATTTACTCGATTTTACTAATCCATATTATACGGCTCTAGCCGGTAATATGAAAGCACGTGCCAAGAAAGATAACTCATTTTGAAATCATACGTAATCAAGATGGCGACCCCCAGGTTCGCCTGTCACTCTGACGCCGATATTGAGGCAATTCTAAATCATTTGTTATATTTCTGTTAAAATTGTTAAGTTGTTTATTAAATATGTTGAAGAATTAATTTCTTCTTTAAAACAAAGTCATATCTGGGGTTAAATGTTCATGAGACAATACATGTATAATAGTCATGTTCTTTATTTAGGCTTTACACAGGTAATATGGACCCATGGTATTGGAGTATGACAAATTCGTTATATAGGGCTTTAGATAGGTAATACAGGCTCATATAACCTGTCTGTGTTGTGTATTTCCCTCGCCTTCGGCTCAGGAAATATAAAACACAGACAGGTTATATGAGCCCGTATTACCTGTCTAAAGCCTATATAACTAATAATATATATACTTTTTAGAAGAAATTCATCCGTTCAAAGATTTAAAAAAAGAAGTATTTAAAAAAAAGAAAAAAGGAAAGAAAAAGATAGATTTTCCTTCTATTATTATAACATTAAAATGTACTTTGATAAAATATTTTCCCATTGTTTTATTCTGTTGGGACAGTCTTTTTTAGGTCCATTGTAGACCTGGGCCCGTATTCATAAAACTTCGTAACTTAAGTGTTCCTTAGACTAAGATTTTCCTAAGGATTTCCTTAGTTAAGGAAGATACTTAAGTAAAATATCTTAAGTGGTTCCTTAACTAAGGAATACTTAAGTATTTGAAACTACGGAACTTCTCGTATTTTACCATTAAGTAAATGTAAATATATGAATGAAAAGGGGGCACACAGTTCTTAAGCTATTATTGTACATTGATGATTGATTTCATTGTCAATAAATATTTTGTATTGTATTTCAATTCCCGCTTACACTACTTTCACGTGCATTGCTTGACCAATTCAATACATACATACATATATAAATAAAACTGAAGTCGTATCAAAATCTTTAACTATTAAACATATCTAAGAGAAAGCCAAACTGGATCGATCGAGAGAAGATGATACTAATGGAGGAATACGAGAAAAGAAAGGACGTTTTAAGAGCAAAATTTTCGTCAACAATTACTTCGTCGACAAAAAATACGGCATGGGATGAAATAACAGAAGCGATGAACCCCCCAAAATCCATCTGTAAAAAGGAACATGAAAGAAATTTAAAAGATTTTTTTTTTCATTTTGGAAATTCAACTCATTTTAGTACAAGTATTTATGTATGCAAGCTAAAATTTGTTTCTTATTTTTATTACATTAAATGGACATATTTCATTTAAAGCCCGTTTTATTTTGAAACAGTCGACCAAACCGCATCGTCAGACGCGCTTTGCTCGACTTGCTACTCAGAAAAAAGTGTTTTCGTAGAATAACTATAAAAACTTCTTTATATGTAAATAAATCCTAGCACTGCATGCATTAGCACTTCAGTGTACTTGAGCCAAAATTCTCAAATTGAACTTTGCTCTAGTAATGCCAGAGTATTTTCTTTAAAATTTAGGTACATGTATGTTTAACAGGGACACAATCATAATGTTCCTCAACTTCCCACTTTTGAGTTTGGATGCACCTCCCTCATCTATTTGGAGGATTTTACGTTCAACAGTTATATACGAAACTAATCTTAATGACTGTATGGAAATATCATGTAAATAAAACATAAAAAAATAGGCCCGATTCCTAAATGTACTGCTTTCTAAGTCATCCTATAACATATCACATATCATCATAATAGACTGTCGGTCAAATCTGTATTTGTCTATTAACTCGAAGTCATCATAGATATCAAGAGGTTTTGTACGGTCTCTGAATACTCGCTCTCTACGTAAAGCTCTTCTCCCAGCATGAAACAACCGAAAACGTCCGACATGGAAAAAGTTTGTATTAGTAATAATGCAATACTAGTAAGCTTTAATTATACCTATTTCATATACCTGCAAAGCACGTGCCATCAAATGGTACGGTTGTAAAAATATTTACTCATCCGGAAAATGACCTTGATGGTGAATTTTATGTACATGTAAGATATGATATGGATTTGATGATAAACTCGAATGCCTATGAAATATTGCTAATATGGTTTGTTGTTATCTTTTTATTCATACAATATCACTTTCATATAAAATATCACTTTCATAACTCACAATCAATATAAATAGCAATTCAGGAAAACTTAAGGAACCTACCCATCTACCTTAAAGTTAAGGGAAATCTTAATTGTTTTCTTAGTTTAAGGACGTTTATGAATACCACTTAAGTATGATGGGCGGAGTTTCCTTAACTTAAGGTTATTCTTAGGAAATACTTAAGATAAGAAGTTTTATGAATACCACTTAAGTAAAATGGGCGGAGTTTCCTTAACTTAAGTGTTTCCTTAGGAAAATCTTAACTTAAGTGGCTTTATGAATACGGGCCCTGACACATTATTTACCTCTGGTAATAGCTAGTGTTATGGTGAAAAATAAATATTTGAACCCTGCAAATATTCATAACAAAAAACTTATAAAAATGTTACCTGTGGATATTTTCTAGCTAATCCTTTATGGATGAATAATCTTATACAAATTAGCAAGAGAGCTGTGTTTTATGAAGATTGGTTTGATAAAGGTACTCTTTTTATTAAGGAGCCGCTGTGGCCGTGATCGTATGTAAGTTGTATATACAACTACTTGTGCAATCAGTGCCTATCACCACTAAAATTGTAAGTTCGAACCCCGAACATGGCGAGGTGTACTCGATAAAGTTGTGAGCTCGAATCCTTTTTTGGTATCTTCAAACTCTTCTTACACGTATGTAATAATTGTTGTCATACTGCAATAGAAAATCTAAGTGATCCGATTGGTTATTTACTCGATTTTACTAATCCATATAATACGGCTCTAGCCGGTAATATGAAAGCACGTGCCAAGAAAGATAACTCATTTTGAAATCATACGTAATCAAAATGGCGACCCCCAGGTTCGCCTGTCACTCTGACGCCGATATCGAGGCAATTCTAAATCATTTGTTATTTTTCTGTTAAAATTGTTAAGTTGTTTATTAAATATGTTGAATAATTAATTTCTTCTTTAAAGCAAAGTCATATCTGGGGTTGAATGTTCATGAGACAATACATGTATAGTCACGGTCAGTGTTCTTTATTTAGACTTTACACAGGTAATATGCAGGGGCGCATTCAGGGGGGCGCGCGCCCCCCCTAAAATTGGGAAAAATATGATTTTTCTGGCGTAAAATCGTGATTTTTCACATGAAATACCCCAAAAATTTCGCGCGCCTCCCCCCCCCTAAAATTGGAAAAATTCGATTTTTTGGCGTAAAATCGTGATTTTTCACACGAAATACCCCAAAAATTTTCGCGCCTCCCTCCGCTCGGCGCAATTTTTTTAAGTGCGCCCCCCCTAACTTGAAATCCTGGATCCGCCCCTGATATGGACCCATGGTATTGCAGTATGACAAATTCGTTATGTATTACCTGTCTAAAGCCTATATAACTAATATTGTGCCGTATATTCAAAATTTATTAAGTAGGTAAAAATATGCTTGTACATGGCGAGGTGTACTCGATACAACATTATGTGATAAAGTTTGTCAGTGACTTCCGACAGGTCGGTGGCTTTCTCTTGGTACTCCGGTTTCCTTCACAGAGGCATTAAACACCATAAACCAAACCAAACCAAAACAATATCGGTAGATGCCATCACAATGTATGTCATGGAAAGAAATATTCGTTTATGCACTCCCGATTCTTGCATACTTCGCCCACAAAATACAGAAAGACAAATGCAGGATCATTATTAATAGAAGCAGCTTGCACAAGACAATCTTGGTTTCTATTTCTTCTTCAACAAACCTGTGCAAATCAGTTATACCGTGGCGGTCAGATTTATTGGTGGAGGAAACCGGAGTACCAGGAGAAAACCACCTACATGACAAACTTTATCACATGCTGTTGTATCGAGTACACCTCGCCTGAACGGATTTGATTTGATTTGATTTTTGGTGTTTTAACGCCACTTTCAACAATATTTCAGCTATATCATGGCGACCAGTTTTAGTGGTGGAGGAAGCCGGAGTACTCTGAGAGAACCACCGACCACTGGTAAACTATCACTTGCGGCTGCGAGTCGAGTGCACCCTTTTTTGTAATTTACAAAGCCGGGCGCGAACCCACGCTGTATTGGTGATAGGCTTGTATGAGATGTTAGATCCAGCGACCTAACTAATTGAGCCACCCGGGCCCCCTGAACGGGATTCGAACTCACAACATTATTGGTGATAGGCACTGATTACATAGGTAGTTGTAAATCCAACTACCATACTATCACGACCACGACGAAGCCCCTTTTTAAAGTATTCCGATGATATATAGATATATGTACATTATTACTTGTGTCCAGAGGATGTAATACAATCCCCCGTGTTTCTCGTTAACTGCATTTTAGAAAAACTTAGCACTAGAAGTGCTCACATACATGTATATATATTTTCTTTACCTTTATTGATGCACATTGATGTACATATATACCACATACACATCAGGATAATCTCGATTGATTTAATGATTTGATTTGAATTATTGTGTGTTTAACGCCTTTTCAGCACAATCTCAACTCAACAACAATTTTTTTTGCCATACAAACATTTGGATACCCGGTATATAATTCATACGAGAGTCTATTAGTGTGGACAGTGTTGTGATCGTTAGAGAGGCTTCATAACCTTCTTAACACAATTACAATAAAATATTACAGAAACATTTAATGGCTTGTATTTCGTTTTACAACTATATATTTGTGGTTGAGCGTCACTAAAGTAGTTAGATACAGAGATGTGCACCCGATGCACTAAATTAATAATGCCTTTGATGTTTATTTAAAAGGTATAAATATCCCATTCGTTTTTTGATTTTCTTATGGTTTCATGAAAAGAAGGGAAAAGTTTTCAATGGCAAGGCTACTACTCAATTCTAATATGATCTAACAGTAATTACTGTTATTCATCAACTAAAAAATGTCAGGTTTACCGAAAAATTATCATTTGTACAAATCATTTTTAATTTCAGAGACAATGTGTGTGTATATTCTGTTTATCTTGGAGCATTATGTTTTTTTCTCTCTCACCAAAATGACAGAAAACAAGAAAAGGACGACATAAAAAATATCCCACAAAATACGTTATTTATGTCGACTTATCGTGAAGTGATATATTGTCAGTGACTGTATGAAACAAAGATTTAAAGTCAATGCATTTTAACTGCTTATATATCACAGCTGCATGATAAATAAAAACGTATTTTTTCATAGCATAAGCATATAATGCAAGAGCATACTTTTGTTTTCGCTAATCACGTGTTAGAAGCAATTTTTTTTCATTGCTATTTTCGATTTTAAAGTCGCGAAAAATAACCGTATTTTGAATGCCAGAATTGACATTTTTTGAGTGACTGTTTTTTTTCTTCATATAACACTCTTTATTTCTGTTAGTATTTAATTCACCATTGCGGTTCTCTATATTTGATGTTTGTTTTTATTTTAAATTGTTACATTTAAACTTGTAGTCACACAACAAATATCTTATATATTGACTTAAAACTAATTTGGAATTCAATCCCATTGTATCCTAATACATTTGGCTTCATTTAAATTTATTTTAAGGTATTCAAATCAAAACACTCACCCCAATAATGGTCGTTTAGTTATATTGCACTTAAATAAGTTGACCATCGTAGATGTTTAAATTCCACAGTTTAGACAATATATGTTTACACGAGGCTTGTACTTAAATATTTAAATATAAGAATTGCATGGAATTGATAGATATTGAAATTAACATTTTTTAGCATAGGAAATATATAAGGTGATCAATATCAGATGTTGTTGCGCTTTTGAAATTGACAAATAAGAGGATTAAACTGTTGTAGCTGATTGATGTGGGTCTGTTTGATTAACAAGGAGATGTTTCATATTCTATATTTTAGTAAGACACATATTCTGATAAATATACAAATGTATTTAAAAGACTTCAACAATAAAACCCAACAGATGTGTATACACGTTGTATAAAGAGCTCAAAAACAAATATTAAGTTATATTTATACCATGGATTTCCGAGTTCGCGTTCGATTGTTTAACCAATTAACTCGGAAACACGTGGTATACATGATTCGTAACATGAAGCCATGCAATATCACATCTAGGTCGTTTATTATTGCACGGCTCTCGGATAGTAATAAAGCTACAATCCAGATTTAAAGTGTGCAATATCTCGTATCTGCGTGTATTATTGGATAGTTCTTAGATGTTGCTTACATTCTGGTATATAAACCATAAAAAGATCAAAGTCATGTTGCAACTTTTCGCTGCATCACAAACTGGGACGGCATGAAAACCAAACAATTGACCATCAAAAGTCAGCACACTTCATTTTGAAGCTTCAAACAAAGACTATTTAATAACTATTTGATGAAGGTTATTACAGAAACATTTCGTGTGCACTAATTATGATATACAATACAATACAATAATCTTTATTTAAAATCAGAAAGAAACAAACAACTATAACACAAGCTTTAGTAAGTCTAGTCAGCTTTTAAATCCGACATTATTAGAAAGTACATGTACAAATAAATAACAAAGCATGCAGAAAATAAAATAATATGTTTGTATTAATACCAACGGAAGCATGGAAGGATCAAGCGGACATTTTTATTTTTTTCTCGTGGCCACAACATAATAACGTGTGGCAACGAGACACTAACACGTGGCCACGAGATAACCAAGCCGTGGAGTACCGGAAACAAAAGGAATGTTAAGCAGCAAAGAGACAATCCGGATATATAAATACAACGGTATAAGCATAAATATAAAACAAATGCATGGACAACGCGAAATTCGGAAAAAAAAAGAAGAAAAAAGCAAAAAAAAAAGAAGCACGAATCCAGACGAAGAAACCACCACTAACAAAATTAGTAGTAAGTGCTGTCGTTGATCTGCAGCTATCCCGCTCTCAAATCATTGTACACTATTCAAATTGAACAAAAGTTTTAAGAAAGAAAGAATAATTTCTGGATAGTAATTTGAAGACAAGGGCTTCTCTTACTTTCCCCCTTTACACAGTGTTACATGTTAACACGAGGACAAGGGCCTCTGTTACTTACATATACGATGTATGTTGTTGTTTATTTAGTTTTGACAGTTTTCCCATATGACTACAGTAGTTAGCCTTTTAATTATTACTATATTTGATGTAGCGTGAGGACAAGGGCATCTGTTACTTACATATACAATGTATGTTGTTGTTTATTTAGTTTTGACAGTTTTCCCATATGACTACAGTAGTTAGCCTTTTAATTATTACTATGTTTGATGTAACACGAGGACAAGGGCCTCTGTTACTTACATATACAATGTATGTTGTTGTTTATTTAGTTTTGACAGTTTTCCCATATGACTACAGTAGTTAGCCTTTTAATTATTACTATATTTGATGTAGCGTGAGGACAAGGGCATCTGCTACAATTTAGTACATGTATGTTGTGGATGAGAGGTATTGTGTATCATTAACACAGAGACAATTTGCTTGTGCTCAATCTACATAATACTATGGAGGGTAGTCTTACCCATCTTTGATGGTTGTCACATTTTTATACATATTGCAGGGGCGGATCCAGGAGGGGGTGGGGGCGCACCCGGCGCGCCCCCCTAAAATTTGAAAAAATATGATTTTTTGGCGTAAAATCGTGATTTTTTACACGAAATGCCCCACAAATTTTCGCGCCTCCCTCCGCTCGGCGCAATATTTTAAGTGCGCCCCCTAACTTGAAATCCTGGATCCGCCCCTGTATTGTCTAGTAGTTTAGATATTTTTGTGTCATTGTTTACATTGAACATTTATTTGCAGGTCAAACACATTATTATTGTTTGTGACATTTTATTGTAGTGTTTGAATTATGTTTGTATTAAGTGATATCTTTATCGTCATTTTATAATAAATGACCATTTTAAATCAATGTAATGAAACTGAGGCTGCCCAGATGTAATTTAATAGCTGTCAATCATGATGTAATTGAAGTTAATTGAAAAGTCGCATAGAGTTGTCTCCCGTAGACCACAAAAGTTATGTTTTGCCATAAATTAATATTAGCTTATTTGAAAAAAACTACATTTTTAGTTTTCTAAACAAATATGCCAATTTTCTAATTATAAGGGTTAGGTCGTTCTTTTCATCACTTCTACTTTTTACTATAAAGTAAATGATATTTTACAACATATCTTTTACAAATATTTAAAATGACCCCTTCCCCTTTATATGCCCCTATTTTTAAACAAAAGGACCAAGCCCCTTACTATCACTATCATTAATTTCTATGACTAAATACGAGTTATGTGACAAATATGATATTTTAAACAATCTTTAAAACTGAGCCCTTTTTTATCCATTTTCTCTCATATGTAAGGATCTATTATATCTTGGCCACGCTTTAGTATCTCGTGGCCATGGCTTAGCCTTATCGTGGCCACGAGTTAGCTATCTCGTGAACACGAGTCAGCTATCTCGAGGTCATGCGTAAGTATCTCGTGTTCAAGTGATAGTATGTCGTGGCCACGCGTTAATATCTCATGACCACGAGGTAAATGAAAATTTCCGCATGTCCCTTCCATGCTTCCGTAAATAACATATATACCAGATTTAGTTGGATAGACTAGATATACATTAAAAACGTAGATATCAAATTTAGAGCGCACAACACGTTTCTGGAATAACCTTTATCGGGTACGCTCAAAATCGAAAGATTGGAAAGCCAAATAATTTAAAGGTTTGGGAACAATAACACCAAAGGGTCTAAACAGGATAGTCAAAATCCGCTAAGGTCACATATGCCTGCGGGAGGAGTGCCTTAGTTTTACTACTAATTCCAAATTTTAGGTACTGCAAATATCAGTAATAAATATATCTAATAAACCATGTCAGTGTCGAAGCACTGACTACTATCATTCTATTATTGTCTATTCCTGAGGGAACAGTTTTCCTATAGTGTTGTCTGGTGCGGTATAGTGCCTGAGCCAACGGCGAGGGCATATATCTCACCAGACAAAACTATAGGAAAACTGTTCTCGAGGGAGAAGACAATAATATATTTAGTACATAACATCCCCATTCTAGACAAAGGAAAAACACATTCAAATTCAACATTATAATAATAATAATTACAAAATTTACAATGTAGCATTATATTTGCATTGCCAAACCTGGCCATGTTGACAGCAGACTACAGCGCGAGTCTTTTTTAAGGGAGATAAATCTTGACAAAAATATATAAAAATTACGAGGGAAAATCTATACCAGAGGCATAGTCCCCGCGGGAAATAGTTTGAAACTGGTATAGTTCCCGCCGGTAGGTATAGTCTCCCGTTGTCAAGTGTACTGTTCAAAAATAGTACACACTGATTATCCAATCAAAATACAGCATTTTCGTATGTTATGTACTAAATATGTATATTATCCGGAAGCTATGCTACTTGGAGAGCCAACATGTGTTGACTATTTATTGTTTATCAGTTTTGTAACAGATATTCTAATTAGTTACAGTACAGTCACATGTGGTGTTTTATTCTACGGTATTTTTTTCACCAGGTTGTATAATATGACTTGTATCGGTTCAATATTGAACAAAACCTGGTTATTTCAATTGATTTTTTTTAGAAGAATCCTTCGCGATTGGACAGGCGATGCAACTCGGGCTTTGTGAATTAATTTGTATTTGTCAACTCAAAATTTGTATACATGTGTAATAATGATAATGATAATATGCTTGTAAAACTGCAAATGACTCCAAAGCCAAGACCAAACCACGAGGATCAGGACAGATGTCCTGTGAACAATAAAACAATTATAAAAAAACGCCTTACAATGCTCGAGATAGGAGGGGGTCATAGGGGCTCAATTTGAAGTCAGATTTTAATGTATTGATGTTTAACCGGCATACGACCATCTGTGAAATGTAAGTAGACTTTACACAAACTGTGTGTGTATCATCAGTCTGATGTATAGGCTCAGGTGGGCCTCTAGTTTAATTTCCTTCCGTCATTGGTCTTCATTACCCACATATTGTAAATCTAAAATGGATATATATTCCCTATATTAATGGGGAAAAAAAGATTCTAAACTCTGTATAACGATACATTATATATATGAATAATAGAAGGATTACATCTTATCATCGTTGTCTTCCTTAATTATTGTAAGAGACAAGAAAATACGTTTTCAGCTGATGATAAGATCAAACTGAAATCATTATAAATTACAACATCATCAATCAAGGAATAACTGATCGGTCTATAATCCCACTAACGTGATGTGTTTTGATGATATCATGGCTAATGTATTTTGTGATCTCCTAACATTACATATTGGTACATATACATATTGTAACATGAATGCATTCTTTTAGGTTGGTCTTTTTATGGTTTATACATTTTGTATACCAGAATGTGAGCAACAGCCAAGAACTATGAAATAATACACCTATATACGAAATATTGCACAGTTTAATTCTGGACTGTAGTTTTATTACTCTCAGGACGCCGTGGAATAATCAACTACATAAAGGTGATATTGCTTGGCTTCATTTTACAAACCATTTATACCACTGTTTTTCGAGTTAAGCGGGTAAACAATAGAACTCGTTTAACTGTTCAATTTGGAAAACCTTGGTATAAATACTACTTAGTTTTATTCAGTCGGTGAGTGAGTAATGAGCAATTTTTTTTTCAGATAAAACATGGCGAGAAAAAGTTACATTTCGACGAGAGAGATGATGATGATATACAAGACCAACTCGCTTAGTTGGATTGTTATAGTACTAGCTCACTGAAACAACAGTTCGTGGGTAGATATGTCGCTCCACTAGGACACACTATTCTGATTCCAAGTCAACCAGTCTTTGCTCTTTCTTCTTAATGCTATGTGCTTAGCGGAGAAGCAACACACACTAATTGTATAGTCTTTTGGGATTTGGCCCGACCGGGGCACGAATCCACGATGTAGCACACTTGAGGTAAACATGCTAACCACATATTCTGTTTTCATTACAGTTTTGTACATACCATTAGTATGTATTCGTTTTATTCATATTCATGACATGCTAATTTATTGGCGAATAAAAATGTTAATATAATATACCCCGAAATGATTAAATTGAATTAAATTAATATACTGCGACCAAATCTACATTAATTAGAAGACAAATGACCACCAAGGAATCTCGTACATTAAAGTAATATTAAAGGCAAATATCGTGGAATTTTTGAATTAAATATTTCCACTTAATATGTCACTTAATTTTACCTAAAATCAACTGCATAACATTAAAAATCCGCTCAAAAGCAGATTTTAAGAGCAAATCGCAAAATATTTGACAGCAGATAATTCTGTTTTCCCGTACAGTAATGCAAATGATATGCGCGTGACCCAAGATTTGAACTCTTTCGGGGAGATTATCGCTCATGCGCACTGTTCAGTTGATGGAAAAAATGTCGGATGCAAGTAAAAATATATTCGTGTGTACCACATAAGAATAATTGCACCAAGAAAAAATGATTCACACGACATGAAACAGACATATTCCTCAATAATCATTGTCAGGAATGTGCGCGTGCTTACCTCAGCATCCACGATTGTTTATCTTTTCGTCACGAGGTTATGATCGGCAATCATCGGAACAAAACAACGGAAAGTTAATCAGTCTCCACAACAATGGCGAGGACGATAAACATGCACACGGATTTGCAGATTTCTAATTGTTGGGAACATATTTCGACTTGAAACATGCACGAATAGCTTAATAAAGGTACTGCTGTATTCCAAATTGAATTTTCAGGGAAAACATTTCTTCATCCAAAACTGGTGTAATATTACTTTAAACAAAACTGTTACTAATAAATGAAATTATGCTTAAACACGTGTTTGAATATATAAAGAGGTCTGAAAGGTTTTTAGCTGTCTAACTGGTTCACCAAGAGAACAACCACACACACCGTCATCACCAACTCCTCTCTCTCATTTCTTTTTTCATTCTCTGTTCTCGTTCCATTTACACATATTAATGTAAGAAATATTCATATACATGCATGCTCCATCAAATAATGTTGTGACCTATTGTATATAGGATAAGACTTCATCAGTTTGTTTAACTTGTGCCCTATCCTTTTTGCACATTTGAGCAGATAAAATAAGTTTAAACTTCCCTGACCCCATCCTAACAGGAAATGTCATGAACCATCAATACCTGTCTGCCTGATGAGCTTGATATAATAAGATGCAACATGCCAGCTGATTCTTTACAATGCTCGATATAACTATAACATACTAAGGTGTTTCCAAACTACTTTTGAACTTAAATCCTTCGAAAGCAGCAGAACCCGATGAAATAAAACAAAATTACTAAAAAAAACTTACAAATGAAAAGTTTGAAGTTCCCAAAAGAGTAATCAAAAGCCGTAAATCGAAGGACAGACAATCCAATGACCAGAAGAAAAAAGGACAAAAAGACAAACAACGATCTACAAAACACTACACAGAATACTAAAGACCGATCAACACAAACCCCACTAAAAACCGGAGATGAACTAATGTGCTCCGAAAGGGTAAGTAGTTCTTCTTCGAAAAGGCCATACATACAATTCTGAGAATTAAAGATCGATTTCTCTGACGTGTATTTGCTGCAAACTACTGTCAGTAGTATTATGACATGGATATACATAGCATCCCTTTTCTTCTTCAACATGTGTTTCGTACTTTGAGATCATGCGAAACAAAATGTATAGATGTGTAGTCCACGTCTTTAAAAACCTAAAAGACGGTAAGTAGACAGACATCATTGTAATTGACTTTTCTAAGACAGTTGATAAGGCCAGTCATTATTTATTTCTCTCCATAAATTGAACAACTACGGAATAAGTGTATCCCTGGATAGATATCTCTTAAACAAACACTACACATGCTGTGATAATGTCCTCGTTTAATCTGGAGTGTTCCAATGGTCAGTTTTAGGTCCCAGTCTTTTTCTGTATTATATAAACGATATTCCAGTCATTCTATGCTAATTTGCAGATGACACCATTGCATAAATGGCTATAAAATCCACAATCGATGCTCAACATTTGTAACTAGAACTCGACAACGTAGCAATATGGGAAGGGAATTGCCTTTTCATCCAGATAGGGTTAGGGTTGGTCTTGTGTGTCACTCGAGATGAAATTCTGATAACTTTTAACAACACCCTCAGTGGTCATCAACTCGAATCACAAGAAACCAAATATCTTGGAATTACAATCAGATACGCTTTAAAATGGAAAATTCATGTAAATAACTCCTGCACGAAAGACTTATCATTTAAGACAAGGACATGGTGCGTTTTGAACGAAATCTATTTATATCAGCACAGCACATTCCTGTGATTCAGAATGTTAAGACAGACTTTTCATCTAGATATTTTTTAGATTCTTTAGAATAGAAATTTAAAGAAAATATTTGCGGGAGAATATTTGAACATTTTATCTTACCCGATATAGATCTCTTTGCCACAAGGCAAAACAAACAACTTGAACAAATTTTATCCACATAGAGACTTTTTCTATTTCATGGTACAGCTATGAACCTTACATATTCATTCTCAGTGCCTATCAGTTTGTCAGTGACTTGCAACAGGTCGGTTTTTTCTCGGGTACTCCAATTTCCTCCACCAATAAAACTAACCGCGACGATATAACTGAAATATTGTTGAAAGTGGCGTTAAACATCATAACCTCAACCAGAACACTGCATATTCCCTCCCTCTGCTTTGATATAGAAAGCTATAAGAAATATTTTTACAGATAAGGTTCTTAAAGCAATATTGGTAGTACCTTTTTCGGAAACTCAAAGTTGTTTTGGGGGTCAATGTCAGCTTTAACTTCTAACCCTACCAGATTACCAAGACGCAGACAGCAGGTACACTCATTATTAAAGAATATATCTTTTTTCGTCTGTGCTGTCTTAGGTTTGCACTGGAAAACTATGGACTATCATGACTTCATATTGTCATTCTGGAGACCAGGAACAACTAAAGAGATTATTAAAAGAAAATAAAATAAGCATTTCTCTGAGGCATATTAATGGTCACAGCAGTTGTCAGATAGCACTGTTTAATTACTTCATTCACCCATATGTGTGATCATACATTGTTGTACATCAATTAAACTTCACAGATTTTTATATGTTACCCTAGTTACCGATTAAACAGTATTAAAACTGTTGAAAACACTGGTTTATTTGGTATATCAACAGAAAATATATCCCACTAGACCTACAACTGAAATAGATTTGCTAAAATTATTGACTTCTTTCGTTCAGTAATAACTGTCAGTAATTAATAATATAATGCTATGATTACTCAAACTACTATATTTTAATTTTACTTGTGAAAATATTCGAAAGGTTATTTTAATCTTAATCCTCATGTGTATTTGGATAAAACTTTTTTCCCCTTCATATTGCGAAGGATATGAAAACTTCAAGGCCAGGAGTTCCTTATCAAACGTAAGTTTATATAGGTATGATAAACCAGAGTTATGAGTAACATAGCGAGTGTCTTATAAGAGTTCCTTATCAAACGTAAGTTTATATAGGTATGATAAACCAGAGTTATGAGTAACATAGCGTGTGTCTTATCAGAGACAGGAACTGCTTACTATTCGCGAGCACCTGAGTTCAACCCCGGTTTTTTGGTGGGAATGCGTGTTGGTCATTTTTTTCAAGTTTGATTTGCTGTGTCCTATTATATGTCTTTATGTTCTGAGTTCCGTGTTATGACGTCCGTTACGCAAGAATGATGTTCTGTTCGTGTTTACCTCCAGTTATTTGTAGGAGGGCTCATGTCTTATTTACGTTATTTGTGTTTGTTTGCGCATAGTGGCGTCCAAAGCATAATGTCTTGTGTTTTTTTGTGTCTTTGTCCTGTGTACCCTATGTTGCCAGTTTCTCTGGATTGTTCATTCTTGATTGTCCCTTCGTTATTCTATAACGTTTATTTATGTGTCATATTAACATGTAGGAGTCATTACATAAACGTACAAGTCAAAGTGAATTACTTTGCTTTACTGAACTTAAAAAAAAATTTCAACCTGTATTTTAGACCGGTGGTTAAAACAGGTAGTAAGATTATCAAATATTGATATCGTTACAGCTCATTCTTTAAGAGGTACTGCAACTTCCGGTGCATTTTGTGCAGGTGATCTCTTAATGACAATTTTAGACACTGTCAACTGGTCAACAGCAAAAACATTTCTATCACCAAAAAGTGAAAGAACCAGATTTTTTCCAATTCTGAATTACAATGTGATAATGTTGTTTAAGACATGTACATTTTGTTTTATTATACTTCATGTAAATTTCCTGTCTTCTCATTGGTTAAGGAGCGTGTGCCAATTTAGTCTATCACATGGCAAAGTGTGATAATTTAGTCGATCACCCTCTCGATTTAAATTAAAAGATCGGATAATCAAAGTCGGAATTTAAATTGAAAAATAATATCGGAGAAGGAATGAAAATGTTCCGGAAATTCCTGACTTTTTGTCTGATGACTTTGTTTTGGCAAATGTATTAAATGACTTGTCTTTTTTACTGCCACATCAATTATTTTACCTTCAGCCTTCATTTTGCATCTGACGTCTCTTTCGGTATAATAAAACACTTATTTACTAGATATTCAGGGAATAGTAAGTTTATTAAATTGCTCACTTTTCAGTTAAGAACACCCATCTGTATAAAACATATATCAAAATGGCAGAAAAATATTAACAAATACAAAAAATGTATGTAATCTTATTTATTGCACATCATCGATATCACAGTTTAACACATTTAAAGGCAACAGCAATTGAAATTCAGGGCATCAAAATCATAAAAAAGAATGAAACCAGGAGAAAAGAACATTCTGTATAATAAAACAAATAACACATACCTGAGAGGGTGGTAGAGCAGATTGTTACCCCGAGAAATTCATTGTCAACAGAGGCGAATTTCTCGGGGTAACAATCTGCTCTACCACCCTCTCAGGCTATGTGTTATTTATATAGTATCACATTGACTTTTATTGTAATTTATATATTTTATAACGTTGATTCTACTGTATGGACAATAAGTATTAAACGTTAGTAAGAAAAGTGGTTTGGGGGGCGGGGGTTTGGGGTTGGTGTTTAACGCCACTTTCAGCAGTATTTCAGCTATATCGTGGCGAACAGTTTTAGTGGTGAAAGAAGCCAGAATACCCGGAGAAAACCACCGACCATGGGCAAGTAACTGGTAATATTCATCACTTGCGGCTGCGAGTCGAGTGCACCTTTTTTGTAATTTACAAAGCCGGGCGTGTACCCACGCCGTATTGGTGATAGGTTTGTATGAGTTGCTAGGTAATAAAACTACCTAACTCATTGAGCCACCCGGGCTGTCGTAAGAAAAGTTAGAGGATACCTAAAGGGTAATCAGAAGACATAAATCAAAGGACAAGACAATACAATGGTCAAATGAAAAACCACAAAAGGACAAACTATGATCTACAAAACATTACATAGAAGACAAAAGGTCGAGCAACACGAATCTCACTAAAAACTGGGGATGAACTCAGGAACTTCGGAAGGCATATAGGTCCTGCTCCACATGTAAAAAAGTAATTAATGATTGACATGAATAGACTTAGTTTATTATTAAATAAAACGTGGGCATTACATTTAATCTATGTTCTTAGTCTTTTATATATGTACTTATAATATGAATTGTTTGTGATCAATTATAAAATTATTAGAATGTAATCGCATCATAGTATACCATATAATGTGAAAGATGAGAGTCATTATAATAATAGAATCTGGGGCTCAAGAGAGCATTATATACCCACACTACATGTATAGTTTATGGATATTACACCCGACCCAGCTTTCTTGTTGCACACTGGTGAATATAGGTATTTATGCACACAGTTGATAGGTCATAATGTTATTTTTAGACCTCTTTGAAGTGATTTATGTTTATTATGTCTCGCCGCACATAGGTAAATAATCGCATAGTGATACCTTCTTGAGCCTAAGGCTCTATTATCTCATTCTTCACATCCTAGGGTATGCCTAGATGAGAGTATAGTATCCCTCCTCGTAAGACTCATCAAAGATAAGCATCGTATTTCCCTCGTATGAAATCCGACTGTAGCCGGCTGCCACAGCTCAGAGTAGAAATATTCAAGGCTGCTGTCTCCACTAACAATTTATAAGCTATGAAACTTTTCAAACACTTTTAACTTTTTTCAATTGCCATGTGCAGCCGCTGACATAATCTTTAATTTGTTGAAGGCAGTCCGTATTTGGTATAAGTTGTTACATTTTAAAGGCATTCATATGAGTATATCTTTGTAGAATTTTGATACAAAAATATGATTTTCTACAGGAATATTAAATAGAAAATTAAACATCAAGATATTGCATTTATAACACTAAATGAAGAGATACCGACATTGAATGTTTTTCTTTCTTTTATTTGAGACACACTTGTAATCATTGATTGCTGTGCTCAAACACTTTTATTTGAGACACACTTGTAATCATTGATTGCTGTGCTCAAACACTTTTATTTGAGACACACTTGTAATCATTGATTGCTGTGCTCAAACACTTTTATTTGAGACACACTTGTAATCATTGATTGCTGTGCTCAAGCACTTTTATTTGAGACACACTTGTAATCATTGATTGCTGTGCTCAAACATTTTCGTTATTTACGGCTTCTGACCCCTTTGGTATCCTCAAACTTTTCTTACAGCGAAGTGTAATAATGATTACTGGCGGACATCAATATTTAGTGCCCTCTGTGGTTAAGAAAACAACGTTGTATTGTATCTAATAAAAACGTAGATATCAAATTTAGTGCGCACGACGCGTTTCTGGAATAACCTTCATCAGGTTCGCTCAAAATCCAAATAACTAAAGTTTGAACAATGTCATCTACATCTCCTTTAGCTTAGCTTAAGATAAGATGCCGGTAAATAAAATACCAGAATCATATCAAAACTAAATCTAAACACACTGAAATTTGTATCTTTCGGAAACGTGCAATAATGAATACAAACCAGCTGTTTGACTTTATTATTGACTCCAGAAATCAACAATTACGTGCAATAATAATTACAGAACAGCTGTGTGGTTTGATTAATCAGCACGGAAATCAACAGTAATGCACTTGCGACAATGAATATGAATTCTAACTTATTACTTTGTGTTTTGATTTAATCCGACCTCAATAGATGCTAATGGTTTTAACTATATGTGTTCTTTTTTAATCTTGCCTCTACAAAGTAAACATAAACCTTTTAGAGTACATTCTTGCACACCTGTGCTCGTCCGCCTTTTTGCAGGACTTCAGATAATTTACGCACTTGGTATGGTTCTGCACCTATACATAGCCGTCTCATATCGTGCGTTATATATATTGCTGAATGTAAAACTCAATATTCAGGACATTCAGACCATGAGACAATTTGAGAACCCATGGCCATAGAACCGTCATTTTATTGTACTATGTTTAAACTGTAGAATTATTACAATTAAATCAAGTATTCTTATTATATGATGTTAGAAGAAGTGTTTTTTTCTCTCAATCTTTCGAATTTGAGCGTACCTGATGATGTTTATTTGAGCGTACCTGATGATGTTTATTTGAGCGTACCTGATGATGTTTATTTGAGCGTACCTGATGATGTTTATTTGAGCGTACCTGATGATGTTTATTTGAGCGTACCTGATGATGTTTATTTGAGCGTACCTGATGGTGTTTATTTGAGCGTACCTGATGATGTTTATTTGAGCGTACCTGATGATGTTTATTTGAGCGTACCTGATGATGTTTATTTGAGCGTACCTGATGATGTTTATTTGAGCGTACCTGATGATGTTTATTTGAGCGTACCTGATGATGTTTATTTGAGCGTACCTGATGATGTTTATTTGAGCGTACCTGATGATGTTTATTTGAGCGTACCTGATGATGTTTATTTGAGCGTACCTGATGGTGTTTATTTGAGCGTACCTGATGATGTTTATTTGAGCGTACTTGATGGTGGTTATTTGAGCGTACCTGATGATGGTTATTCCAGAAACGGGTCTCGTGCGCACTAACTTTGATATCTACGTTTTTATTATACACACCAGCCTTTGTAAATTTTATTGGAAATATTTATGCGCATTCTGGTATGTTGTGTGATTATAACATTTTTGTCACCTCAATAGCAGAGTCGACACATAGGGATAATATGTCCGCCATCTTGAGTCGTCAAGGGCGAGAGCGTCGCTCTTTGATTAATCCGAAATTACTCCTGAGCTATTGGATAGTATACAACTTAGAATTCTCATTACAAATACATACGTATATCAAATATAGGACGCACGACGTGTTTCTGTAATAATCTTCATAAACCATGCCAGTGCCAACACACTGACTACTGGGTGGATGATGCCCTCGAGCACTAATAGCCCCAAAACATTGACTACTGGGTGGATGATGCCCTCGAGCACTAATAGCCCCAAAACACTGACTACTGGGTGGATGATGCCCTCGAGCACTAATAGCCCCAAAACACTGACTACTGGGTGGATGATGCCCTCGAGCACTAATAGCCCCAAAACACTGACTACTGGGTGGATGATGCCCTCGAGCACTAATAGCCCCAAAACACTGACTACTGGGTGGATGATGCCCTCGAGCACTAATAGCCCCAAAACACTGACTACTGGGTGGATGATGCCCTCGAGCACTAATAGCCCCAAAACACTGACTACTGGGTGGATGATGCCCTCGAGCACTAATAGCCCCAAAACACTGACTACTGGGTGGATGATGCCCTCGAGCACTAATAGCCCCAAAACACTGACTACTGGGTGGATGATGCCCTCGAGCACTAATAATCCCCCAACAGAGGTATCGACTCAGTATATTAGGTATCACATTGGTTTGAAGGTTTTTCCATAGCAAAAGAGGGATTTGATTGTAAATGTGTTACAGAGGAGTATACATCTGTAATCTGTAGCTCCTCGTAAACAACGCCAGACCCCAACCAAATGTGTACACGGTGTTTACCGAGAACTGAAATACTAGTAATGCACTTGCTATTTAATTTTATGAACACATTGACTTCTGCAATTTTCTAGATTCAAACAGGAATTTTCAATATGGCACAGAAAATTAATGGTGTCTACCACTTCTTATTCTACAAAGACCACTCAACAGAAGGCGACGAAATGTGCACATGTTATACAGAAACTGAAGTCATGCACCTCTTAATTTTATAAACATATTGATATTATGGTTTTCTAGAGCCTTTAAGGGATGTATGTGTTGTTCGGTGGATTGAGAAATAGCAGCATAGGATGGATTGCTTTACCCATATAAACGTATAACAAATATTAAAAAAAATACTGATGACAAAAAGATGGCGACATATGTCTTTCATAGAGGACTCACATTTAAATTATTGTGTTTTGTTTGGTTTGGTTTATAATTACTCTAATGATTTATGAACATCTGAATATGCAAAAGTAGTTTACCTGTACTAATCATAACATGAATTAGATTTATCGGATATTTTCACATGTGTTTTCTGTTTTACATGTATCAATAACCCTCTGATATTCTAAGTTTGAGCTTAACGTTCGCCAAAGAGTTATTTGCCCGATTGTGATCCATGACATGGATTATTCCATTGGTTGACAATTACAAACCAATTTTTTGCCGCTATTTCTTATCAGTAAAGTATAAAATAGTCATTCTGTACATATATGTCCTTCAACTGATGTAACATCATCGGTGGTGTAATGGTTAGCGTGCTTGCCTCGAGTGCGATAGATCATGGGTTCGAGCCCTGGTCGGGTCAAACCAAAGACTATGCAATTGGTATTTGTTGCTTCTTCGCAAAGCAGGCAGCATTAAGGAGAAAGAGCAAAGACTGGTTGACTCGGAATCAGAATAATGTGTCCGAGTGGAGCGACATGTCTACCCGCGGACTGTTGCTTCAGTGAGCTAGCACAATAACAATCCAACTCAGCGTGTTGGTCTAGTACAATGCTATCATCATCTCATCGAAATAAACTTGTTCTCGCCATGATATAGCTGAAAAATTGCAGAATTGGCGTTAAACAATAATCACTCTTATCAATAAAGTATGAAATAGTCATTATGTACATATATGGCCTTCCATTGATGTAGTACACCCCAGTGGCACCTTTTCCCCATGTCATCTTTTGTATCATAAGACAAGTAATTTAGAATCTCTGTCCATTTAATTTATCCCTCAAATGATGTATTGTATTTTAAGGATTATAACGGAAAACATTATTGGATTGTCTTCAATTCAATACAGACTTAAAGTAATTCGTTTGCCAGTGCCTTCTCAAATTAGCATAGCTTGAAGGCAGAAATAAATCAACGACACCTAGAATTGATTCGCTGGAAAATCGTCTTTATATGAAAATATAAGCCTTAATTAAGATGAAAGACAAGAAGCAGTTTCGTGCTGCATGCATTTTAACATCAAACGTTTGGGGCGTGATGTAATCGTCTTAATACCAGATCGTGATAAAATATCCATATTCACCTTATGTTGGCATTGTGCCATCAAAAAGAGAACCATTGAATTATATTCATTATTCCAATTCAACTGTTATGTAATATGTGCTATCATTTGCTACTTTTGTGAAATCCACAGCTGACATGTGGTAACTAATGATTTTGTTTTGAATTAGTTTTCAGTATTGAATTCTTGAAATCCAATATGCCTATACTCTGTGCCACATGAACGAACTTTCCAAGCTATTGTACCTGTACATATGACCAATTCCTTATTACTTTCACACTGAAGATATAATATTGTACTTCATCACAAAATAAATGGTCAACAGTTTTATATTCTTCTTCTTCGACAGTATTTCAGTTATATCGTGGCTGCCAGTTTTATTGGTAGAGGAAACCGGAGTACCCAGAGAAAGCCACCGACCTGCCGCAAGTTACTGACAAACTTTATCACATAATGTTGTATCGAGTTCACCTCGCAATGAGCGGGATTCAAATTCACAACTTTAGTGGTGATAGACACTGATTGCATGGTTAGTTGTAAATCCAACTACCATACGATCACGACGGTCCCTATTTCTGTTTGGAATGAATGAATACGATCTTTACATAGATTTAACATTACGTTGTTGTCATCATTGTTTCAAATGGGACATAATTTGTTTCCTCGCTTCGTTAATTTTACTTTGCCTTCATATATTTTTTTATAACACCTGTTTGTTTGTGTGTTAAATAATGACAAAGTTGTCATCCGTCGTCTACCAATGTTTCCTCTAAAATTTACCTACCCGTTGACATTATGAACAATTCTGTTTACATCTATCTGTCTGCTACCAGATTATAGCTTCTGGTACAAGCGAAGGCCGAAAAGTTCATGTTAAATCTCATATGACACCCGAACAAAACAAGTACATTTTGTACATAAAAACGTACATATCAAACTTAGTGCCGACGACGCGTTTCTGGAATAACCTTCATCAGGTACGCTCAAAATCGAAAGGTTGGAAAGTCAAATAACTTAATAAAGTTTTGGGAGCAAGTAAATCAATGAAGACTATGTCATTTAGTTGTACATATCTGTGTCTTTCAGATGTAGCTTAGTTTGATGCAAAGCGGTAAGAAGTTTTCATTTTCCAACTATTTCAACTGACTTTTGAAAGTGTGACGTCGTGAATAGCTGATATACTTTACTCTAATTATTACAAATATTTGTACAAGCATATTTTTACTTACTTAATAAACTTCGAATATACGACATAACAATTATTACATGCGTGGAAGATGAGTTTGAAGATACCAAAGATGTAATCAGAATCCGTGAATCGAAGCTTCACATGGATAAATCAAATTACAGTGAAGGGAGGTGTTGATACAGTAACTCAGTGTTTCGTCCTTCGCTACATCTGTCATTTTCTACTATTAAGGTTAGGGTTACTGCTATGGTGCTTAACGCCACTTTCAACTATATATCGTGGTGGTGAGCTTTATTGGTAGAGCAAACCGGAATACCCGGTGAAAATCATCGACCTGTCGCAAGTCACTGACAAACTTTATCGCATAATTTTGTATCGAGTACACCTCACCATGAGCAGGATTCGAGCTCACAACTTTAGTGGTGATAGGCACTGATTGCACAGTAGTCATAGATCTGACTACCATACGATCACGACCCTGTCTACTGTTAGGATCATCCCCAAATACATAACATGTCTACACAGAAAAAGTAGCCCCATTTTCAGGGGAATCGCAATCTTTTCTCATTGAAAGTAGTATGCTTAAAATCGATATTTTAAACACATTTATTAATTATAAAGATGATGTCCTTTCACTAAATAATTCTAAGTATGGTGATTTTGTTGATCGCATCTATCCCATTGAGCTTGAAATAAATGATATCACAGATACAGCTAGGTCTGCTTCATACTTCGACCTACACTTCGAAATTGACAGTGGGGCCCGGTTAAAAACGAAACTTTACAACAAGTGAGAAGTTTCAGTTTTCCCATTTTGAACTTTCCATTTATATGCAACATTCCAGCAGCACCTGCAAATGTAGTATATATCTCTCAGTTGATACGATATTCCAGAACTTGCGCTTGGTATTCATGATTTCATTGATCGAATGTTGCTGCTAACAAGGAATATATTTAACTAAGCGTTCTTAGTGATGAAGTTGTAGTCATCACTTCGAAAGTTAAACGCTCGCCACCATGAATTAGTTAACCATTACGGAATATCTGTGTCACAAATAACCATGAATGTGTTCCGTTTGTCGTAATCACAAGTTCCTCATTCATGACTTACCACCGGGTTTGTGACAAGAGAATTACGACGGGTGCTACATGTGGAGCAGGAACTGTTTATCCTTACAGAGCACCTGAGTTCACCCCCTGTTTTGAGTGGGGTTCGTGTTGTTCGATCTTTAGTTTTCTGTGTAGTGTTTTGTACATCATTGTTCGCCCTTTTGTAGTTTTTCTTTTGATTATTGTGTTGTCTGTCTTTCTTCAATTTACGGCTTCTGATTACCCCCTTTGATATCTTCAAACTTTTCACAGGCTTTGCTTATAGGTATCGTTTTACTTATACATGTACGTATATCCCAAACTATCTATTTTCCTTTGACTATGTAATAGTTATCAAAATAAAGCACATTAAATCTTTTGCAATTAATTAATTAAGAGTAAAGAGGCAATAAAAAGCTGGAAGAAAGAAAATTAGAGAATATAACGACCAAAATAGAATAAATACGAAAAGACAAACAATCGTTCTCAAATCACTGCACAGAAAACTAAAGCTTGGTCAACACGATTCTACTAAAACACCCAAGGAATGGAGTGCCTGTGCCACTAGTGCCACCCACAACACGATTCCACTAAAACACCAAGGAATGGAGTGCCTGTGCCACTAGTGCCACACATAACACGATTCCACTAAAACACCAAGGAATGGAGTGCCTGTGCCACTAGTGCCACCCACAACACGATTCCACTAAAACACCAAGAATGGAGTGCCTGTGCCACTAGTGCCACCCACAACACGATTCTACTAATGCACCAAGGAATGGAGTGCCTGTGCCACTAATGCCACCCATAACACGATTCCACTAAACCACCAAGGAATGGAATGCCTGTGCCACTAGTGCCACCCATAACACGATTCCACTAAAACACCAAGGAATGGAATTATTGCATCCACCAAATATTCATAAACACTCGGAGCTACTTAGGTCATTTAGTCGGATATCTCGAAGTAAACGATTGTTTTGTTCGAAGTAGCTCTTACTTTTTTTTAGCATAATATGAATACTCGGATGTCCGTGAAGCAAAAGTTTAGTTCATTTTACAATTGATTAATTTATTTAGTAAAATGCAAAACTTTGATATCTTGAACTTTTGTTATGTTTTTAAATTTATTACGGATAATTCAAATACTTTGATATTTTGAAATCATCGGTCCTTCCGATTTCGACATAGTGCATTAGTTCCCTGCTTGTGTTTTTTTGTATCTTAGAATTCATAATAATTTGGTCTTAAATGTGAAAGAATTTTCATTGAAAGGATTACATTTTTGGCAAGAAAGAACCATGACTTATATAAGTATAGAGTATATATTTACATTAAGTAACACCATCTATGTATGTTGAAGATTGCACAAACATATTGTCATACATACGGATCAGATCCCCATTTTGTAAACTTTTCGATAATTTAGAAATTCCTTACGTAGGTTTGTTTTTTGAAATTAAATCCGCAAAAATAGTTATCATAAGATGTGTAAATTCCTTTGAATTAATATAAGGTCCTTAGTCAATTTGTGTTTGAGAACAAACATATCAAATCCACTTTGAACTATTAAAAATAATAAGAGTTTTCCGATAAAATAACCACCGATATGTTCCACTTGTCGTAAACGCTTTCCGATCCTTCCTCATTCATGACTTGTCACCGGATTTGTAACTAGAGTAATATGACGGGTGCCACTAGTGGAGCAGGAACTGCTTACCTTTCCGGCCGGGAGCATCTGAGTTCACGTCCGGCTTTTAGTGGGGTTCGTGTTACTCGATCTTTAGTTTTATGTGTATGTTTTGTAGATTGTTGTTTGTCCTTTTGTCCTTTTTTCTTTTGACCATTGTGATGTCTGTCCTTTTGTCCTTTTTCTTTTGACCATTGTGATGTCTGTCCTTCTTCGATTTATGGATTCTGATTACCACTCTGGTATCTTCAAACTCTTGTACAAAATAAAAATAAAGAACGACAACATATATTCATCTATTACGGCTACGAAAATGGACATCAAGTAATGTCTTATTTAATTTAATATATGTAAAAAAATGTTTCAGGAAAACAATTAATTTTTTCAATATTTCGATATTGAGCGTGTCTGATGAAGGTTATTGCAGAAAAGCGCCGTGAACACTAAATTTGGTATCTCAGTTTGTATTACTATCATTGGATCGATACCACTGCTGGTGAATTATTAGTCCCCGAGGGTATCATCTACCCAGTAGTCAGTGTTTCTATCACTGGGTCGATACCACTGCTGGTGAATTATTGGTCCCCGAGGGTATCATCTACCCAGTAGTCAGTGTTTCTATCACTGGGTCGATACCACTGCTGGTGAATTATTAGTCCCCGAGGGTATCATCTACCCAGTAGTCAGTGTTTCTATCACTGGGTCGATACCACTGCTGGTGAATTATTAGTCCCCGAGGGTATCATCTACCCAGTAGTCAGTGTTTCTATCACTGGGTCGATACCACTGCTGGTGAATTATTAGTCCCCGAGGGTATCATCTACCCAGTAGTCAGTGTTTCTATCACTGGGTCGATACCACTGCTGGTGAACTATTAGTCCCCGAGGGTATCATCTACCCAGTAGTCAGTGTTTCTATCATTGGGTCGATACCACTGCTGGTGAACTATTAGTCCCCGAGGGTATCATCTACCCAATAGTCAGTGTTTCTATCACTGAGTCGATACCACTGTTGGTGAATTATTAGTCCCCGAGGGTATCATCTACCCAGTAGTCAGTGTTTCTATCACTGGGTCGATACCACTGCTGGTGAACTATTAGTCCCCGAGGGTATCATCTACCCAGTAGTCAGTGTTTCTATCACTGAGTCGATACCACTGCTGGTGAACTATTAGTCCCCGAGGGTATCATCTACCCAGTAGTTAGTGTTTCTATCACTGGGTCGATACCACTGCTGGTGAACTATTAGTCCCCGAGGGTATCATCTACCCAATAGTCAGTGTTTCTATCACTGAGTCGATACCACTGCTGGTGAACTATTAGTCCCCGAGGGTATCATCTACCCAGTAGTCAGTGTTTCTATCACTGAGTCGATACCACTGCTGGTGAACTATTAGTCCCCGAGGGTATCATCTACCCAGTAGTCAGTGTTTCTATCACTGAGTCGATACCACTGCTGGTGAACTATTAGTCCCCGAGGGTATCATCTACCCAGTAGTCAGTGTTTCTATCACTGGGTCGATACCACTGCTGGTGAACTATTAGTCCCCGAGGGTATCATCTACCCAATAGTCAGTGTTTCTATCACTGAGTCGATACCACTGCTGGTGAACTATTAGTCCCCGAGGGTATCATCTACCCAGTAGTCAGTGTTTCTATCACTGAGTCGATACCACTGCTGGTGAACTATTAGTCCCCGAGGGTATCATCTACCCAGTAGTCAGTGTTTCTATCACTGAGGCGATACCACTGCTGGTGAACTATTAGTCCCCGAGGGTATCATCTACCCAGTAGTCAGTGTTTCTATCACTGAGTCGATACCACTGCTGGTGAACTATTAGTCCCCGAGGGTATCATCTACCCAGTAGTCAGTGTTTCTATCACTGAGTCGATACCACTGCTGGTGAACTATTAGTCCCCGAGGGTATCATCTACCCAGTAGTCAGTGTTTCTATCACTGAGTCAATACCACTGCTGGTGAACTATTAGTCCCCGAGGGTATCATCTACCCAGTAGTCAGTGTTTCTATCACTGAGTCGATACCACTGCTGGTGAACTATTAGTCCCCGAGGGTATCATCTACCCAGTAGTCAGTGTTTCTATCACTGAGTCGATACCACTGCTGGTGAACTATTAGTCCCCGAGGGTATCATCTACCCAGTAGTCAGTGTTTCTATCACTGAGTCGATACCACTGCTGGTGAACTATTAGTCCCCCAGGGTATCATCTACCCAGTAGTCAGTGTTTCTATCACTGAGTCGATACCACTGCTGGTGAACTATTAGTCCCCGAGGGTATTATCTACCCAGTAGTCAGTGTTTCTATCACTGGGTCGATACCACTGCTGGTGAACTATTAGTCCCCGAGGGTATCATCTACCCAGTAGTCAGTGTTTCTATCACTGGGTCGATACCACTGCTGGTGAACTATTAGTCCCCGAGGGTATCATCTACCCAGTAGTCAGTGTTTCTATCACTGAGTCGATACCACTGCTGGTGAACTATTAGTCCCCGAGGGTATCATCTACCCAATAGTCAGTGTTTCTATCACTGAGTCGATACCACTGCTGGTGAACTATTAGTCCCCCAGGGTATCATCTACCCAGTAGTCAGTGTTTCTATCACTGAGTCGATACCACTGCTGGTGAACTATTAGTCCCCGAGGGTATCATCTACCCAGTAGTCAGTGTTTCTATCACTGGGTCGATACCACTGCTGGTGAACTATTAGTCCCCGAGGGTATCATCTACCCAGTAGTCAGTGTTTCTATCACTGGGTCGATACCACTGCTGGTGAATTATTAGTCCCCGAGGGTATCATCTACCCAGTAGTCAGTGTTTCTATCACTGAGTCGATACCACTGCTGGTGAACTATTAGTCCCCGAGGGTATCATCTACCCAGTAATCAGTGTTTCTATCACTGAGTCAATACCACTGCTGGTGAACTATTAGTCCCCGAGGGTATCATCTACCCAGTAGTCAGTGTTTCTATCACTGAGTCGATACCACTGCTGGTGAACTATTAGTCCCCGAGGGTATCATCTACCCAGTAGTCAGTGTTTCTATCACTGAGTCGATACCACTGCTGGTGAATTATTAGTCCCCGAGGGTATCATCTACCCAGTAGTCAGTGTTTCTATCACTGAGTCGATACCACTACTGGTGAACTATTAGTCCCCGAGGGTATCATCTACCCAGTAGTCAGTGTTTCTATCACTGGGTCGATACCACTGCTGGTGAACTATTAGTCCCCGAGGGTATCATCTACCCAGTAGTCAGTGTTTCTATCAAGTCAGTGTTTCGGCACTGACATGATTTATTAGATATATTCATTATTGAAATTTATCGTTCCTTTTAAAGTAATGTAATTATTATCAAAACTAAGGTTCTCATCCCTGAGGCATAGGTGGCGCTACCCGATTTTGGTTATCCTGTTAGGGACCTTTGGATTATTGCTCCCAAACACCTTGAAATCATTTGACTTTCCAATATATCGATATTGAGCGTTTGATTAAAGTTATTCTAGAAACGCTTCGATGCACTAATTTTGATAGCTACGTTTTTATGATGTAAAGAGTCATTGAGAAGTAATTATATTTATTTTCGCTACATTACCTGTCATTCTAATCTACACACAATTGTATCAAAGGTTTGCTTGACTAGAAAAGTATTATTACCATACACTTACAGAGTATTTTCATGTTTAATGTTCAATTACTCGTAAAAACCACTGAACCGTTATGATTAAAAAAAATAAACATAAACGCCATGTAAAGAATTAATTGTTTGGTTGAAATAATGAAATTTGAATCGCCTTTTAAAAAAAAAAATCTTTTCATTTTGCCTTGAAGAAGTGTAGTATTAATTTTTTGGTTGAAATAATGAAATTTGAATCGACTTTATAAAAAAAATCTTTTCATTTTGCCTTGAAGGAGTGTAGTGCATTGGTGTTTATATAGGGGGTAGGACATTTTTTACTTCGACAGTCTCGGTGGTGTAATGTTTTGCGTGATCGCCACGAGTGCGATACATCGTAGGTTCAAGCCGCGATCGGGTTAAACCAAAGACTATACAATTGGTGTGTATTGCTTCTCCAGTAAACTAAAAGTATTAAGGAGTAAGATCAAAGACTGGTTAGCTCGGAATCAGGCTAATGTGTCCGAGTGGAGCGACATGTCTATCCGCGGACTGTTCTTTCAGTGAGCTAGCGCTATGCAAATTCAACTAAGCGTGTTGATATAGTACAAAGCGGACCTCATCATCATCTCATTTAAAATTAACTTGTTCTCGCCATGATATAAGTGAAAAATTGCTTAGTTGTCAAAACTACATATCACATATCACTGACTTTTCACATCGTCACTTCCGTCTAACTGCGAGATTTCTTGTAAGGAATTAATTCTTGTATTATTTACTGATATAACAAAATTATCATTTCACTTTTCAAATTTTTAGAATTTGTTTAAACATATTTTATTTGCATACAAGTTGCAAATGGGATTGGACACAAGTTATGACAACATTAGTGAAGTCCTTTCCCTTTTTCAAAGATATAAACAAAAAATAATTGTACATAATGGCGATAATTATACAAATAAATTTTACAACATGATATATTTAGACGTTAATAATAAAGTAAATATAAAGAAAAATAAGATGAAATAAAATGTTCAAAACATAGGGATAGAAAGAAGGATAGGAAGAAGAAGAAAGGTTTTAGAATTGCTAGCACATTGTTGCAAGCAGATAGATATAAATTGTATGTCTCTGTTCCAAGTACACACTCTGAAAGGAATTAATATTCGTTTTTGAATTAATAAAATTAAAATGAGATAGTCTTCCTTTCAAAGTTTTGACCTTTGTATTTTGTATCGGAGAATATCAAGTGTTTATAGAGGGTGTGTGGTGTTTTCAGGACAAGATTTTATTTGATTATTATGACACAGTGTATTTGGACGGATTAAGAAAATTTTGCCGCATTTTCACACGAGATCCACTTGACACTTCCCATACTTACAGTTACAAAACACATCACGGTGTTACATAACGGCTCCGAAATGTATGCATATTATGCAACATTAAGGAATTATTTCCCCTTTCCTGGTTTTACAAGGACAGATGATATTACAACTTAATTTTATACTTATTTATTGTTTCCAATTATTGAGAATGGTTGATTGAATGTGTTTTTGTAGTAGAAACCACATGCACTCGAATTCCGGACCCCCCTTTTTCCTCATTTGGTCCCTCCCGCGATTATGGTATGGATCTTTGTCTGGAAGTATATCTTTGAACCATTTATCCATATTTTACAACATTTCGTGTTACAACTCTCTCGTTCTACTAACTTTTGTTTCTAGGTCCAGCTGCCGTATTACTTATATATACATAAAGGTATGCAGGGGCGGATCCAGGATTTCAAGTTAGGGGGGGCGCAATTAAAAAAATTGCGTCGAGCGGAGGGAGGCGCGAAAATGTTTTGGGTATTTCGTGTGAAAAATCACGATTTTACGCCAAAAAATCTTATTTTTTCCGATTGCGGAGGGAGGCGCGAAAATTTTTGAGGTATTTCGTGTGAAAAATCACGATTTTACGACAAAAAATCATATTTTTTCCAATTTTAGGGGGGGGGGGGGGCGCGCCGGGTGCGCCCCCCTCCCCTGGATCCGCCCCTGGTATGAAACAATCGTCAAAATACAAAGAGGGAATCCTCGCTTCGACTCGATATTTTACAATAACGCGCCAGTTTTAAAAAGGACCTTCGCTTGTCCTCGTCTCAAAAATGATTTCCCTTCATTCCTATCTAGTTTATACGTACGAACAACAAATATTTATTGACGAAATTCAAGTCTATTCTCGACGACACATCCAACTTTCCTCCACTCGTGCCCATTCAGGAGGTCAGCCGAACATATTTTGTTTCGCGCTATTTCATTGGTCGGAAAGATTTTCGGAACTTTTTTAGCTTGTTCTTCGCTATGCACGGCCAATCCATTTCGTATCGAGAGGCCTATTAAGCCGGAGTTTTAAATAAGAATAAAAGTGGAAAGTAAACATTTTCAGCCAATATGTTATATAGGCACCAGAAAAAAAATGACGAACCTAGTGACATGGTAAGAATATTGTCTGAAATGAAAAAATGCACTTCAAACATAAATTTTGACGGATGACCATTTGATCACTGAAAAGATCAGAGAGAAAGGGACACTAGTTATCATAAAGCAAAAAAATCTCCTTTTTAGGCTTGTTAAAAAATAAAAATGAGTTAACGCTCCTCAACCCCTAACCCAGCAACAACAAAAAGACAGTGTACATAAGTAAACCCCTTGTAAATTGTAGCTTTCATAATTCCCCTCTTCTGCCTTAGAAACAGGTATATGTAAATATGCCTCAAAAGAAATGTTTGCATTAAAGCGATTAGAACTACTCTTTGTATTTCTTTTCTGTTTAGGGAGATACGTGTAAAATTCCAACTGTAATGGCCTTTGCAAAAAACATAGGAAAGAACAAAATATTCTTTAATTTACATGGGGGGGGGGGATCAACTTTTTTGTACCTAGGCTCAACACAAATAATTAATGACCACCCCCCAAAAAAAAAAAAAAAAAAAAAAAAAAAATCCCTCTTAATGCAATTTCTGATGCCCAGTTTTGTTTTAAACAGTTAAAATAAGTAAAACATGAAGGTGTGCATTTTTAGTACTTCATGTTTCAATAGACCAATAAAAAAATACAACACAAATTTTGTCCCCCCCCCCCCCAAAGAAAAGAGTACATTAGACCCAAAAATAATACGTGTCTAGTTACAAAAACATTTTTGTGAGTAATTACCCCCCCCTTTTTTTTTATATCCACAATTTTAGGTGTGTATTGTTCAAACCAGAATTTTTATAATATTTCTTTCAGCTACAGAAAGAATTAAAGATCAAACTTTGTTGCGATACTCATGAAAAGTTCTAATTATGTTATTTACCTGAAAAAAAGAATGGATATGGGTAAATGTACATCATGTATATTGAACATAAAACAAAATCCAACAACATACAAGGAAACAACCAGCTTCACTTTTCTGCTTGAATCTTCCACAACAAACCAATCTATACCTAACAACATCATCTATTCTCCCACCCCCACCCCCCCACCCCCACCCCTTTTCCCCAAAAAAAGAAGAAAAAAAATGGTCATCAACAGAGTCCTAGATTTAATCTGCCGTGTACTTCTCGTGCTTGTTCTTTGAAAGTTTTGCCAAAATAACAGTATTTTTGTTGAAACTTTTATTCTTATTTAAAACTCCCGCTTAATAGGCCTCTCGATACGAAATGGATTGGCCGTGCATAGCGAAGAACAAGCTAAAAAAGTTCCGAAAATCTTTCCGACCAATGAAATAGCGCGAAATAAAATATGTTCGTCTGACCTCCTGAATGGGCACGAGTGGAGGAAAGTTGGATGTGTCGTCGAGAATAAACTTGAATTTCGTCAATAAATATTTGTTGTTCGTACGTATAAACTAGATAGGAATGAAGGGAAATCATTTTTGAGACGAGGACAAGCGAAGGTCCTTTTTAAAACTGGCACGTTATTGTATAATATCGAGTCGAAGCGAGGATTCCCTCTTTGTATTTTGACGATTGTTTCATACCTTTATGTATATATAAGTAATACGGCAGCTGGACCTAGAAACAAAAGTTTGTAGAACGAGAGAGTTGTAACACGAAATGTTGTAAAATATGGATAAATGGTTCAAAGATATACTTCCAGACAAAGATCCATACCATAATCGCGGGAGGGACCAAATGAGGAAAAAGGGGGGGTCCGGAATTCGAGTGCCTGTGGTAGAAACTAGGGATGAACTAAAATATTCTAAAAAATGGCTGATGTACGAATTTTTACGATTTCAAGTTGCAGCATTTTTGAAAATTATTGTTATTTTTTTTCGTAGCAATCTATATTATGAACATTGTCAGAAGGTCATACCTTTTATGCGGAAATCAATAAGGTTTAGCGAGATCAATGCTGGAACGCTATAAACATGCAGTTGATATACTGCACCTTTACTAATTAATCACCTGTAAAACATGAAAAGACGACAAGAAATAGAGGTAATGTCGGAGTTGTTGATTTTATAACATATTTAGCGATCAAAGATGAAGGCACTGAATGGTGAAAGCCCCATGATCCATCGAAGAGCCGATTATGCGTTTTAAGTATTGACGGCTCGTGGAAATTATGAAAGGGCAAAGGATTTACGTCCTGTAAAATGTTGTGCCATGGATTTGGAAGCGGGTGCGTGAAAGTTGCTGCTCTATTTGAGGAACACAATAAAGGAAATTTGGAAGCAATATCTTTTGTCGTTTTTTCATTACGAACCATGTATTATATAGCTGTTAGAGAATACTGAAGGGGCAATCAAAAATTGACAATCCAGAGAAACTAACAACATAGAGTACACAAGACGAAGACAAACAAAAGGGGAGATAACCCCTTTAAGGAATTTAGTAGGATCTGTCAGAGTTAATCCCGAAAAAGTAATGTCAGACCAATATATCATATATTAAATAACATGTGGGCACTTTCAATCAAAGTTAGCAGAAAGTGGAAGAATAATAATAATAATAATATAAAAAAAAAATTCGTGACAAAAGCAAAAGGTAATCTCATTTCACAAGCAATGAGAAGACCGAATGAAGCTAGTGAGTTCGAACTTCGCTCAGGCGAGGTGTACTCGATACAACATTATGTGATAAAGTTTGTCAGTGACCTGCGGCAGGTCGCTGGTTTTCTCCGGGTACGTCTGTTTCCTCCACCAATAAAACTGACCGCCACGATATAGCTAAAATATTGTTGAAAGTGGCGTTCAACACCTTAAGCCAAACCTAATGAAGTTATTACAAAGCTAAAGTTTTTAGGTTCAGATATTACCACTTTGTGGTTATTTTCAGCTTCACATTATGACTTCTGTTTTTTTTTTCATCTGTAATTCATTTAATTGGTCCAGTTAATATTATTTATGTTTTTTAGATATCGATCACATTAAAACATTTACCAGATACGCACTGTACAGTAAGTTGTTTAATAATGGTTATTGATCACCTTAACAGTGGGTGTTGCTGTAAAAACGTATAAACCCACAGCAGCTAAAATCGTCATTAATTAGATTTCACGTATTTCCTGAGGATATAAACATTCAATTCAAGATAAAATCAAATAACGGAACGACAACGGAACGATTTGCCGTCTTATACCGTTGTTTGCTTCACGTAAACTAGTCCATAATTACATTTGAAGACTTATGAAAATGTAAAACAGAATCATTAAAAGTGCTAAAGTAGCTAATTGATACAAATGTAATAAATAAGGATTAGGTTTCAGACTTAATTTCCTGTAGTGGTCTTTTACAGAATATCTCTCCACAGAAAAACAACAGGAATTTCCATAGAATGAAGCGGTGTAAAATGAAAAAGTGACATATTAGGAAATGAAATGCTTCGTACACTGGACATTTATTATATACAGCTTGTTATCTGTACTTACCTTTCTACCACAGGTAAGATATATGTCTTGTTTATGTCTTATTGAGAAACGAGGTAAATTTCTATAATACATGTACATGTAACAGAATTGAACTTGAAATCAAATCATAAACATTGTATTATGTATGCTATCATAACGTTATATAGATGAATATTACTGTCTAACGATAGTGTCTTGAAATATTGCTAAAGTTGGCGTTAAACACCAATCAATCAATCAATCTTAAAATATTGTACGCAAATATTACCAGGGTACTAAAAAGGCATAACCATTTGATAATGAAAAAAAAATATTCAAAATTTAGAATGATGAAGACTGTTGTAAGCCACTTACAACATCATTTAAGTGTTATCGGTCAATTCGATTGGTTGCGGAAAACAGAGTAACCGGAGAACACCATCGACATGATTTATCACCGGGTTTGTAACAAGAGTAACACGACGGTTGCCACATGTGGAGCAGGAACTTCTTACCCTTTCGGAGCACCTGCGTTCACCATTGGGTCTTAGTGGGGTTCGTGTTGCTCGATCTTTGGCTTTCTGTGTAGTGTTTTGTAGATCATTGTTTGACCTTTTGTTCTTTTTCTTTTGGCCATTGCATAGTCTGTTCTGTTTCTATTTACGGCTTCTGATTACTCATTTGGTATCTTCAAACATTTTTTCTTAAATGTAAAATGTCAGCTAAAGAGAACAGTAAAACAAAATATCACAATCCCGAGCGACAAAACTACATTCGGAAAAAATAAAAAGCAAGTGTTTCTCCTTCTCTTTGCATGACACCCACTGAGAAATACGCATTTAAACCGGTGTATGATATATATTTGTTTGTGTCAAGTACACATGTCCAAAGAGAGGAATTGGACTCAAAAGCTCTTACAGCTGATAGGTATGTGTAAGCCGAGCTACCACTCGATCAAGACCATAGAGGGGTCCAGCATAATCTCGCTCGCATAGCCACTGTTCCTTCATGAATATTAATGTCACAATAAATGAAATATCAATGAAAGTATCATCTTTCACTTGCAACCATATTACAAAAAGTAAATTGTTCATACAAATGAAAGGATATTGATATACATCAAAACATTACTTTCAAGGTTTTACATAAAATAATTATGCTGATATTTCTATTCTTCATCTGCCTTCTTCATATTTATATATATTAATAGTCAGTTGAATAGACAACCTGTCTACCCTAGTATTGTTTATATTTCAAGAAGCCTATTAAAAGTAGGTTGGTTTATTGTGTTTAGCGCCACTGTCAACAATAGTTCAGTTATATCGTGACGGTCAGTGTTATTGGTGGATGAAACCGGAGTATCCGGAGAAAACCATCGACCTGTCGCAAGTCACTGACAAACTTGATCACATAATGTTGTATCGAGTACACCATGAGCGGGGTTCGAACTTACAACTTTAGTGCTGATATGCACCGATTGCATAGGTAGTTGTAAATCTAACTACTATGTGATCACGCCCACGACCACCCCTCCATTAAAAGTAGGCTTAAATGTAGCGGGTTACACGGTGTGTACAACCTGATTGAGGTTATTTCGAATGAACCGAACAAATAATTTCGATCAATCCTTATAAATTAATTCAGACTTTTTTTGTTATGATATTAAAAAATATATTATTTTTTTTTCAAAATAAGGCAAATAATTGTTAAAAAATTTAAATAACCCCAATGATGCCCCATTTAAAGAAAATCACCTGATGACGACGGCACGCGACGCCTTGAGAACGACGTCTATTTTTAGATTCCGTTCATTGCCAAATAACCTCAACTTTTTAAACCAATCAAAACACGTATAAAATGACATATGACTCTAAAATTAATTTATTCACGTATAACTGGTAACCGAAACATCAACAACACTTCTCTTCGAGATGTGCTTATTGGGGAGTAATTCCCGGACAGATGTTGGATTGTTCAGATACATCGTGACTGCTAGACTTATTGGGGAGCAGTTCCTAGAAAGATGTTGGATTGTTCAGCTATATCGCGACCGCTAAACTTATTGGGGAGCAGTTCCCGGAAAGATGTTGGATTGTTCAGCTATATGGCGACCGCTAAACTTATTGGGGAGCAGTTCCCGGAAAGATATTGGATTGTTAAGCTATATCGTGACTTCTAGACCTATTGAGTAGCAGTTCCCGGACAGATGTTGGATTGTTAAGCTATATCGTTACTGCTAGACCTATTGGGGAGTAGTTCCCGGAAAGATGTTGGGTTGGGGTTGTTAAGCTATATCGTTACTGCTAGACTAATTTGGGAGCAGTTCCCGGAAAGATGTTGGATTGTTCAGCTATATCGTGACAGTTGTGGAAATGGTTTGAAAAAGTCCCTGAATAAAGCTCACTAAGAGACTGTCCCACACACGGCGAATTTCGATAATAAGTTCGTTTTGGGTGTTGATGTTTCCAGCGATTGGTTGTAGTGCATTCTTTATGCAAAGCAAAACATTTTCACACACATTTAGGTCCGGAAACGGATGGCTACGGTGTACAATTTATATTATTTTCCTGTTTGTAGTTTTCTGTAATTCGGGCACGATGTACAGGGACATTATCACCCTGAATGGCAGACTCATTGTTCGAAAAATATCGTACAAGCCGCAAATTATTTTCAAGATCATCTATATATATCTGGAAATTAATGTTTTACATCAGTTAAAAAACAATAAACCAAACCAAAATAAACATAACTTGATTTGTTTTACCCATAACATGATGAAGAATAACTGAAAACACTTCAGACAGAACTCGATGATTGCAACATTCATATTGACATACATGTATACAACATTACGACTTTCTAAGGCAAATCAAAGATTATCAGAATGTAAAGTAATCAAAAATATAACAATTCAACTGCTACTTAGTTTGTTGTCTAGACTAGCATATTGAACAGCATCACCTCATTGATGTCACCAGTTGTGATGCATTAGTACAGTTCTTTTCACGATTTCCCCGTAACAACCATCAGTGTAAATGCAAATAAAAAAAAACAACGTTTAAGAAGAGAGAAAAGGTTATCACAGAATTCAGAGATACATATTTCGTTTGACACCAGACACTGAAAGAAGGCAAGCAAAAAACTCAACAAAGAAAACTTAACCAATGAACAACACGGACCACGCTAAAGAAAACTGCCGTTTTACTAATAGTCAAGTCCGGAAAAAGTCTTATCGGTGATACAGGAAAGACAAAAATACTAAAAGGGAAAAGATGTATCGTCATTGAGAAATGGATATTTCGTAACTGTCAATAGTTCCTGATCACGACCGCGGAATTTCTGTAGCGATGACTTCAACCTAGGAGCAACTCAGCCTTTTCGAGTAGCTTTTGTGTCAGCGGCTGAGATCTGTCCAGAAAATCTATTTACTGGTCACAAGCCATAGAATAACGTAGGAGTTGTGAAATGTAAAATCGGGTGCTGTTGGAATATTGATATGATGAATGGGAAGTTGACTATTGGAAAGGTGCAGTCATCGCGGTTGTCGTAGAGTTTTGTTTTTAAATCTTCCTTCGTTATCGATTTCAATGTGAAGGTCAAAATATATGGTTCAATGTGACATGAATTCAAATGATAGTTACATATATCATTACAACATGAACGAGGTTTTTGTATTACCGCTATATATCATATTTCAGCGTCTACTAAAAGAACCCAACTAATTTGTTCTTGTGATAAAAGATATCACTTTTGTCTATAACTGTAGGATTCAATTAAGATATACACCAGCAATGGAAGTAAATCTGTCAGGATAGGAGGACGAAGGTATTGATATACCTACTTCTAATCAGGCGGAACAGACGATACATCAGAACAATCTTGTCAATACATAGAAACCTATTTAATAAACATGATAGAAACATTCTGTGAATGAATAATGCAAAATAAAGAATGATGACATTAAGGGATATGTATTCTCCGACAAAATTATATATTACAGTATAAAACATGGAGTCCAATTATTGTAAATATTAGCTACAAAAATAGCATAACTGCAATAGAAATATATCTTGTACACGAAGCGCCATTCACACAAGTCTTTCACGTTCACCTTTTTTGCATATCATATTTAAAAGGTAAACGAACAACAACTGAGGGCAATAAACCAATTTAATACATATCAGAATAAAAAGCATACATTTAATTGGTTGAACACTCTCCACGTGACATTCACTATTCCGCAATACAAATTGGGATGCTGATAATCAATATCGATAAGGGCATTCTCATTTCCCATCTTGTGTGGATAAGTTGTGTAGTTTGAACAATTATATAAATATGAGGATATGGTACATTTTCTCCTTAGAGTTCTATATTAACGCCACCATATTGGATGGTGTAGTACATTTCGACAAACTATGAGTCATAACTATTTAAACATTCTCTCTGCAATATTTATACTATGATTTTCCGAGTTAAACGGTTAAACAATCGTACGCGAAGTGGTATAAATGATTTCTAACATGAAGCCATGCAATATCACATCTAGGTCGTTGATTATTGCACGGCTTTCTGAGAGCAATGCAACTACAAGTCAGATTTAAAAAAAGATGCGATATCTCGTATCTGCCTGTATTATGTTATAGTTCTATCCATAAAAAGATCAAAGGAGAAGAATACATTCATGTTACAACATCAATCATTCACTTCCCGTCTGTATTAAGCATTACAATTGTTTTTAATTAAATAATTGTGTCAGTTATTTGTAGTTATTATTTGTTTGATTTCTTTTTTTGCAACAAAATGTCATATTTCATGGAGAGGAAATTACGTGGTGTCGATATATTACAACAAATTTAATTGTTGTTCAAATATCTGTGTTTATTAATAATATTTAAAAGTAGACAATGGCTTCCAATGTTTTCTTTGTAAGAGTGATGCCTTGATATCTAATTATATAAGAGACCTTTGTTGATGATTATATTTTGAATGGCATAAAAACGAAACATGTACATTTGCTCTACTTTGCATCCCTTTAGAAGGGCCTTCTTAAATTTACATGTTCCCTATGTACATGTTGTAGATCTTTCTTCCTCGGCAGGAAGACATGTTCTTTGTTGCTATGTCTCAGCATCCTGTTACCCATGTGCATGTTGTAGATCTGTCTTCCTCGGCAGGAAGACATGTTCATTGTTGTTGTGTCTCAGCATCCTGTTACCCATGTGCATGTTGTAGATCTGTCTTCCTCGGCAGGAGGACATGGTCATTGTTGTTGTGTCTCAGCATCCTCTTACCCATGTGCATGTTGTAGATCTGTCTTCCTCGGCAGGAAGACATGTTCATTGTTGCTGTGTCTCTGCATCTTGTTACCCATGTGCATGTTGTAGATATTTCCTCTGTGGTAGGAAGACATGTTCTTTGTTGTTGTGTCTCGGCATCATGTTTCCCATGTACATGCAATAGATCGTTCTTCCTCGACAGGAATACATGTTCGTTGTTGCTGTATCTCGGCATCATGTTACCCATGTACAAGCTATAAATCTTTCTTCCTCAGAAGGAAGACATGTTCTTTGTTGTTGTGTCTCGGCATCATGTTTCCCATGTACATTTTATAGATCTTTCTTACTCGGCAGGAAGACATGTTATTTGTTGATGTGTCTCGGCATCGTTTCCCATGTACATGTTATAAATCTTTCTTCCTTGGAAGAAAGACATGTTCTTTGTTGCTGTGTCTCGGCATCATGTTTCCCATGTATATGTTATAGATCTTTCTTCCTCGGCAGGAAGACATGTTCTTTGTTGATGTGTCTCGGCATCGTTTCCCATGTACATGTTATAAATCTTTCTTCCTTGGAAGGAAGACATGTTATTTGTTGTTGTGTCTCGGCATCATCTTTCCCATGTACATTTTATAGATCTTTTTTCTGTGGTAGGAAGACATGTTCTTTGTTGATGTGTCTCGGCATCGTTTCCCATGTACATGTTATAAATCTTTCTTCCTCGGCAGGAAGACATGTTATTTGTTGTTGTGTCTCGGCATCATGTTTCCCATGTACATGTTATAGATCTTTCTTCCTCGGAAAGAAGATATGTTCGTTATCGTTGTGTCTCAGCATCATGTTTCCCATGTACATGTTATAAATCTTTCTTCCTTGGCAGGAAGACATGTTCTTTGTTGCTATGTCTCGGCATCATGTTTCCCATGTACATGTTATAAACCTTTCTTCCTCGGAAGGAAGACATGTTATTTGTTGCTGTGTCTCAGCATCATGTTTCCCATGTACATGTTATAAATCTTTCTTCCTCGGCAGGAAGACATGTTCTTTGTTGCTATGTCTCGGCATCATGTTTCCCATGTACATGTTATAGATCTTTCTTCCATGGAAGGAAGACATGTTCTTTGTTGTTGTGTCTCGGCATCATGTTTCCCATGTACATGTTATAGATCTTTCTTCCTCGGAAAGAAGATATGCTCGTTATCGTTGTGTCTCAGCATCATGTTTCCCATGTACATGTTATAAATCTTTCTTCCTCGGCAGGAAGACATGTTCTTTGTTGTTATGTCTCGGCATCATGTTTCCCATGTACATGTTATAGATCATTCTTCCTCGGAAGGAAGACATGTTCTTTGTTGCTATGTCTCAGCATCATGTTTCCCATGTACATGTTATAAATCTTTCTTCCTCGGAAGGAAGACATGTTCTTTGTTGCTGTGTCTCAGCATCATGTTTCCCATGTACATGTTATAAATCTTTCTTCCTCGGCAGGAAGACATGTTCTTTGTTGCTGTGTCTCAGCATCATGTTTCCCATGTACATGTTATAAATCTTTCTTCCTCGGCAGGAAGACATGTTCTTTGTTGTTATGTCTCGGCATCATGTTTCCCATGTACATGTTATAGATCTTTCTTCCTTGGAAGGAAGACATGTTCTTTGTTGCTGTGTCTCAGCATCATGTTTCCCATGTACATGTAATAAATCTTTCTTCCTCGGCAGGAAGACATGTTCTTTGTTGCTATGTCTCAGCATCATGTTTCCCATGTACATGTTATAGATCTTTCTTCCTTGGAAGGAAGACATGTTCTTTGTTGTTGTGTATCGGCATCATGTTTCCCATGTACATGTTATAAATCTTTCTTCCTCGGCAGGAAGACATGTTATTTGTTGTTGTGTCTCGGCATCATGTTTCCCATGTACATGTTATAGATCTTTCTTCCTTGGAAGGAAGACATGTTCTTTGTTGTTGTGTCTCGGCATCATGTTTCCCATGTACATGTTATAAATCTTTCTTCCTCGGCAGGAAGACATGTTCTTTGTTGCTGTGTCTCGGCATCATGTTTCCCATGTACATGTTATAGATCTTTCTTACTCGGCAGGAATACATGTTATTTGTTGTTGTGTCTCGGCATCATGTTTCCCATTTACATTTTATAGATCTTTTTTCTGTGGTAGGAAGACATGTTCTTTGTTGTTGTGTCTCGGCATCATGTTTCCCATGTACATGTTATAGATCTTTCTTCCTAGGAAGGAAGACATGTTCTTTGTTGCTGTGTCTCAGAATCATGTTACCCCTGTACATGTTATAGATCTTTCTTATTCGGCAAGAAGACATGTTCTTTGTTGCTGTGTCTCAGCATCATGTTTCCCATGTACATGTTATAAATCTTTCTTCCTTGGAAGGAAGACATGTTCTTTGTTGTTGTGTCACGGTATCATGTTTCCCATGTACATGTTATAAATCTTTCTTCCTCGGCAGGAAGACATGTTATTTGTTGTTGTGTCTCGCCATCATGTTTCCCATGTACATGTTATAGATCTTTCTTCCTTGGAAGGAAGACATGTTCTTTGTTGTTGTGTCTCGGCATCCTGTTTCCCATGTACATGCTATATATCTTTCTTCCTAGGAAGGAAGACATGTTCTTTGTTGTTGTGTCTCGGCATCATGTTTCCCATGTACATGTTATAAATCTTTCTTCCTCGGCAGGAAGACATGTTCTTTGTTGCTGTGTCTCGGCATCATGTTTCCCATGTACATGTTATAGATCTTTCTTACTCGGCAGGAATACATGTTATTTGTTGTTGTGTCTCGGCATCATGTTTCCCATGTACATTTTATAGATCTTTTTTCTGTGGTAGGAAGACATGTTCTTTGTTGCTATGTCTCGGCATCATGTTTCCCATGTACATGTTATAGATCTTTCTTCCTCGGAAGGAAGACATGTTCTTTGTTGCTGTGTCTCAGCATCATGTTTCCCATGTACATGTTATAAATCTTTCTTCTTCGGCAGGAAGACATGTTCTTTGTTGCTATGTCTCGGCATCATGTTTCCCATGTACATGTTATAGATCTTTCTTCCTTGGAAGGAAGACATGTTCTTTGTTGTTGTGTCTCGGCATTATGTTTCCCATGTACACGTTATAAATCTTTCTTCCTCGGCAGGAAGACATGTTCTTTGTTGCTATGTCTCGGCATCATGTTTCCCATGTACATGTTATAGATCTTTCTTCCCTGGAAGGAAGACATGTTCTTTGTTGTTGTGTCTCGGCATTATGTTTCCCATGTACATGTTATAAATCTTTCTTCCTCGGCAGGAAGACATGTTCTTTGTTGCTATGTCTCGGCATCATGTTTCCCATGTACATGTTATAGATCTTTCTTCCTTGGAAGGAAGACATGTTCGTTATTGCTGTGTCTCGGCATCATGTTTCCCATGTACATGCTATATATCTTTCTTCCTCGGCAGGAAGACATGTTCTTTGTTGCTGTGTCTCGGCATCATGTTTCCCATGTACATCTTATAGATCTTTCTTACTCGGCAGGAAGACATGTTCTTTGTTGTTGTGTCTCGGCATCATGTTTCCCATGTACATGTTATAGATCTTTCTTCCTCGGAAGGAAGATATGTTCGTTATTGATGTGTCTCGGCATCATGTTTCCCATGTACATGTTATAGATCTTTCTTACTCGGCAGGAAGACATGTTATTTGTTGTTGTGTCTCGGCATCATGTTTCCCATATACATGTAATAAATCTTTCTTACTCGGCAGGAAGACATGTTCTTTGCTGTTGTGTCTCGGCATCATGTTTCCCATGTACATGTTATAAATCTTTCTTACTCGGCAGGAAGACATGTTATTTGTTGTTGTGTCTCGGCATCATGTTTCCCATGTACATGTTATAAATCTTTCTTCCTCGGCAGGAAGACATGTTCTTTGTTGTTGTGTCTCGGCATCATATTTCCCATGTACATGTTATAGATCTTTCTTACGCGGCAGGAAGACATGTTATTTGTTGTTGTGTCTCGGCATCATGTTTCCCATGTACATGCTATATATCTTTCTTCCTCGGAAGGAAGACATGTTCTTTGTTGTTGTGTCTCGGCATCATGTTTCCCATGTACATGTTATAAATCTTTCTTCCTCGGCAGGAAGACATGTTCTTTGTTGTTGTTTCTCGGCATCATGTTTCCCATGTACATGTTATAGATCTTTCTTCCTTGGAAGGAAGACATGTTCTTTGTTGTTGTGTCTCGGCATCCTGTTTCCCATGTACATGCTATATATCTTTCTTCCTAGGAAGGAAGACATGTTCTTTGTTGTTGTGTCTCGGCATCATGTTTCCCATGTACATGTTATAAATCTTTCTTCCTCGGCAGGAAGACATGTTCTTTGTTGCTGTGTCTCGGCATCATGTTTCCCATGTACATGTTATAGATCTTTCTTACTCGGCAGGAATACATGTTATTTGTTGTTGTGTCTCGGCATCATGTTTCCCATGTACATTTTATAGATCTTTTTTCTGTGGTAGGAAGACATGTTCTTTGTTGCTGTGTCTCGGCATCATGTTTCCCATGTACATGTTATAGATCTTTCTTACTCGGCAGGAATACATGTTATTTGTTGTTGTGTCTCGGCATCATGTTTCCCATGTACATTTTATAGATCTTTTTTCTGTGGTAGGAAGACATGTTCGTTGTTGCTATGTCTCGGCATCATGTTTCCCATGTACATGTTATAGATCTTCCTTCCTCGGAAGGAAGACATGTTCTTTGTTGCTGTGTCTCAGCATCATGTTTCCCATGTACATGTTATAAATCTTTCTTCTTCGGCAGGAAGACATGTTCTTTGTTGCTATGTCTCAGCATCATGTTTCCCATGTACATGTTATAGATCTTTCTTCCTTGGAAGGAAGACATGTTCTTTGTTGTTGTGTCTCGGCATTATGTTTCCCATGTACATGTTATAAATCTTTCTTCCTCGGCAGGAAGACATGTTCTTTGTTGCTATGTCTCGGCATCATGTTTCCCATGTACATGTTATAGATCTTTCTTCCGTGGAAGGAAGACATGTTCTTTGTTGTTGTGTCTCGGCATTATGTTTCCCATGTACATGTTATAAATCTTTCTTCCTCGGCAGGAAGACATGTTCTTTGTTGCTATGTCTCGGCATCATGTTTCCCATGTACATGTTATAGATCTTTCTTCCTTGGAAGGAAGACATGTTCGTTATTGCTGTGTCTCGGCATCATGTTTCCCATGTACATGCTATATATCTTTCTTCCTCGGCAGGAAGACATGTTCTTTGTTGTTGTGTCTCGGCATCATGTTTCCCATGTACATGTTATAGATCTTTCTTACTCGGCAGGAAGACATGTTCTTTGTTGTTGTGTCTCGGCATCATGTTTCCCATGTACATTTTATAGATCTTTTTTCTGTGGTAGGAAGACATGTTCTTTGTTGCTATGTCTCGGCATCATGTTTCCCATGTACATGTTATAGATCTTTCTTCCTCGGAAGGAAGATATGTTCGTTATTGATGTGTCTCGGCATCATGTTTCCCATGTACATGTTATAGATCTTTCTTACTCGGCAGGAAGACATGTTCTTTGTTGTTGTGTCTCGGCATCATGTTTCCCATGTACATGTAATAAATCTTTCTTACTCGGCAGGAAGACATGTTCTTTGCTGTTGTGTCTCGGCATCATGTTTCCCATGTACATGTTATAAATCTTTCTTCCTCGGCAGGAAGACATGTTCTTTGTTGTTGTGTCTCGACATCATATTTCCCATGTACATGTTATAGATCTTTCTTACGCGGCAGGAAGACATGTTATTTGTTGTTGTGTCTCGGCATCATGTTTCCCATGTACATGCTATATATCTTTCTTCCTCGGAAGGAAGACATGTTCTTTGTTGTTGTGTCTCAGCATCATGTTACCCCATGTACATGTTATAGATCTTTCTTATTCGGCAAGAAGACATGTTCTTTGTTGTTGTGTCTCGGCATCATGTTTCCCATGTACATGTTATAAATCTTTCTTCCTCGGCAGGAAGACATGTTCTTTGTTGTTGTTTCTCGGCATCATGTTTCCCATGTACATGTTATAGATCTTTCTTCCTTGGAAGGAAGACATGTTCTTTGTTGTTGTGTCTCGGCATCCTGTTTCCCATGTACATGCTATATATCTTTCTTCCTAGGAAGGAAGACATGTTCTTTGTTGTTGTGTCTCGGCATCATGTTTCCCATGTACATGTTATAAATCTTTCTTCCTCGGCAGGAAGACATGTTCTTTGTTGCTGTGTCTCGGCATCATGTTTCCCATGTACATGTTATAGATCTTTCTTACTCGGCAGGAATACATGTTATTTGTTGTTGTGTCTCGGCATCATGTTTCCCATGTACATTTTATAGATCTTTTTCTGTGGTAGGAAGACATGTTCTTTGTTGCTGTGTCTCGGCATCATGTTTCCCATGTACATGTTATAGATCTTTCTTACTCGGCAGGAATACATGTTATTTGTTGTTGTGTCTCGGCATCATGTTTCCCATGTACATTTTATAGATCTTTTTTCTGTGGTAGGAATACATGTTCTTTGTTGCTATATCTCGGCATCATGTTTCCCATGTACATGTTATAGATCTTTCTTCCTCGGAAGGAAGACATGTTCTTTGTTGCTGTGTCTCGGCATCATGTTTCCCATGTACATTTTATAGATCTTTTTTTCTGTGGTAGGAAGACATGTTCTTTGTTGTTGTGTCTCGGCATCATGTTTCCCATGTACATGTTATAGATCTTTCTTCCTCGGAAGGAAGACATGTTCTTTGTTGCTGTGTCTCAGCATCATGTTACCCCTGTACATGTTATAGATCTTTCTTATTCGGCAAGAAGACATGTTCTTTGTTGCTATGTCTCAGCATCATGTTTCCCATGTACATGTTATAAATCTTTCTTCCTCGGCAGGAAGACATGTTCTTTGTTGCTATGTCTCGGCATCATGTTTCCCATGTACATGTTATAGATCTTTCTTCCTTGGAAGGAAGACATGTTCTTTGTTGTTGTGTCTCGGCATTATGTTTCCCATGTACATGTTATAAATCTTTCTTCCTCGGCAGGAAGACATGTTCTTTGTTGCTATGTCTCGGCATCATGTTTCCCATGTACATGTTATAGATCTTTCTTCCTTGGAAGGAAGACATGTTCTTTGTTGTTGTGTCTCGGCATTATGTTTCCCATGTACATGTTATAAATCTTTCTTCCTCGGCAGGAAGACATGTTCTTTGTTGCTATGTCTCGGCATCATGTTTCCCATGTACATGTTATAGATCTTTCTTCCTTGGAAGGAAGACATGTTCGTTATTGCTGTGTCTCGGCATCATGTTTCCCATGTACATGCTATATATCTTTCTTCCTCGGCAGGAAGACATGTTCTTTGTTGCTGTGTCTCGGCATCATGTTTTCCATGTACATGTTATAGATCTTTCTTACTCGGCAGGAAGACATGTTCTTTGTTGTTGTGTCTCGGCATCATGTTTCCCATGTACATTTTATAGATCTTTTTTCTGTGGTAGGAAGACATGTTCTTTGTTGCTATGTCTCGGCATCATGTTTCCCATGTACATGTTATAGATCTTTCTTCCTCGGAAGGAAGATATGTTCGTTATTGATGTGTCTCGGCATCATGTTTCCCATGTACATGTTATAGATCTTTCTTACTCGGCAGGAAGACATGTTATTTGTTGTTGTGTCTCGGCATCATGTTTCCCATGTACATGTGATAAATCTTTCTTACTCGGCAGGAAGACATGTTCTTTGTTGTTGTGTCTCGGCATCATGTTTCCCATGTACATGTGATAAATCTTTCTTACTCGGCAGGAAGACATGTTCTTTGTTGTTGTGTCTCGGCATCATGTTTCCCATGTACATGTTATAAATCTTTCTTACTCGGCAGGAAGACATGTTATTTGTTGTTGTGTCTCGGCATCATGTTTCCCATGTACATGTTATAAATCTTTCTTCCTCGGCAGGAAGACATGTTCTTTGTTGTTGTGTCTCGGCATTATTTTTCCCATGTACATGTTATAGATCTTTCTTACGCGGCAGGAAGACATGTTATCTGTTGTTGTGTCTCGGCATCATGTTTCCCATGTACATGCTATATATCTTTCTTCCTCGGAAGGAAGACATGTTCTTTGTTGTTGTGTCTCAGCATCATGTTACCCCATGTACATGTTATAGATCTTTCTTATTCGGCAAGAAGACATGTTCTTTGTTGTTGTGTCTCGGCATCATGTTTCCCATGTACATGTTATAAATCTTTCTTCCTCGGCAGGAAGACATGTTCTTTGTTGTTGTGTCTCGGCATCATGTTTCCCATGTACATGTTATAGATCTTTCTTCCTTGGAAGGAAGACATGTTCTTTGTTGTTGTGTCTCGGCATCCTGTTTCCCATGTACATGCTATATATCTTTCTTCCTAGGAAGGAAGACATGTTCTTTGTTGTTGTGTCTCGGCATCATGTTTCCCATGTACATGTTATAAATCTTTCTTCCTCGGCAGGAAGACATGTTCTTTGTTGCTGTGTCTCGGCATCATGTTTCCCATGTACATGTTATAGATCTTTCTTACTCGGCAGGAATACATGTTATTTGTTGTTGTGTCTCGGCATCATGTTTCCCATGTACATTTTATAGATCTTTTTTCTGTGGTAGGAAGACATGTTCTTTGTTGCTGTGTCTCGGCATCATGTTTCCCATGTACATGTTATAGATCTTTCTTACTCGGCAGGAATACATGTTATTTGTTGTTGTGTCTCGGCATCATGTTTCCCATGTACATTTTATAGATCTTTTTTCTGTGGTAGGAAGACATGTTCTTTGTTGCTATGTCTCGGCATCATGTTTCCCATGTACATGTTATAGATCTTTCTTCCTCGGAAGGAAGACATGTTCTTTGTTGCTGTGTCTCGGCATCATGTTTCCCATGTACATTTTATAGATCTTTTTTCTGTGGTAGGAAGACATGTTCTTTGTTGTTGTGTCTCGGCATCATGTTTCCCATGTACATGTTATAGATCTTTCTTCCTCGGAAGGAAGACATGTTCTTTGTTGCTGTGTCTCAGCATCATGTTACCCCTGTACATGTTATAGATCTTTCTTATTCGGCAAGAAGACATGTTCTTTGTTGCTATGTCTCAGCATCATGTTTCCCATGTACATGTTATAAATCTTTCTTCCTCGGCAGGAAGACATGTTCTTTGTTGCTATGTCTCGGCATCATGTTTCCCATGTACATGTTATAGATCTTTCTTCCTTGGAAGGAAGACATGTTCTTTGTTGTTGTGTCTCGGCATTATGTTTCCCATGTACATGTTATAAATCTTTCTTCCTCGGCAGGAAGACATGTTCTTTGTTGCTATGTCTCGGCATCATGTTTCCCATGTACATGTTATAGATCTTTCTTCCTTGGAAGGAAGACATGTTCTTTGTTGTTGTGTCTCGGCATTATGTTTCCCATGTACATGTTATAAATCTTTCTTCCTCGGCAGGAAGACATGTTCTTTGTTGCTATGTCTCGGCATCATGTTTCCCATGTACATGTTATAGATCTTTCTTCCTTGGAAGGAAGACATGTTCGTTATTGCTGTGTCTCGGCATCATGTTTCCCATGTACATGCTATATATCTTTCTTCCTCGGCAGGAAGACATGTTCTTTGTTGCTGTGTCTCGGCATCATGTTTTCCATGTACATGTTATAGATCTTTCTTACTCGGCAGGAAGACATGTTCTTTGTTGTTGTGTCTCGGCATCATGTTTCCCATGTACATTTTATAGATCTTTTTTCTGTGGTAGGAAGACATGTTCTTTGTTGCTATGTCTCGGCATCATGTTTCCCATGTACATGTTATAGATCTTTCTTCCTCGGAAGGAAGATATGTTCGTTATTGATGTGTCTCGGCATCATGTTTCCCATGTACATGTTATAGATCTTTCTTACTCGGCAGGAAGACATGTTATTTGTTGTTGTGTCTCGGCATCATGTTTCCCATGTACATGTGATAAATCTTTCTTACTCGGCAGGAAGACATGTTCTTTGTTGTTGTGTCTCGGCATCATGTTTCCCATGTACATGTGATAAATCTTTCTTACTCGGCAGGAAGACATGTTCTTTGTTGTTGTGTCTCGGCATCATGTTTCCCATGTACATGTTATAAATCTTTCTTACTCGGCAGGAAGACATGTTATTTGTTGTTGTGTCTCGGCATCATGTTTCCCATGTACATGTTATAAATCTTTCTTCCTCGGCAGGAAGACATGTTCTTTGTTGTTGTGTCTCGGCATCATTTTTCCCATGTACATGTTATAGATCTTTCTTACGCGGCAGGAAGACATGTTATCTGTTGTTGTGTCTCGGCATCATGTTTCCCATGTACATGCTATATATCTTTCTTCCTCGGAAGGAAGACATGTTCTTTGTTGTTGTGTCTCAGCATCATGTTACCCCATGTACATGTTATAGATCTTTCTTATTCGGCAAGAAGACATGTTCTTTGTTGTTGTGTCTCGGCATCATGTTTCCCATGTACATGTTATAAATCTTTCTTCCTCGGCAGGAAGACATGTTCTTTGTTGTTGTGTCTCGGCATCATGTTTCCCATGTACATGTTATAGATCTTTCTTCCTTGGAAGGAAGACATGTTCTTTGTTGTTGTGTCTCGGCATCCTGTTTCCCATGTACATGCTATATATCTTTCTTCCTAGGAAGGAAGACATGTTCTTTGTTGTTGTGTCTCGGCATCATGTTTCCCATGTACATGTTATAAATCTTTCTTCCTCGGCAGGAAGACATGTTCTTTGTTGCTGTGTCTCGGCATCATGTTTCCCATGTACATGTTATAGATCTTTCTTACTCGGCAGGAATACATGTTATTTGTTGTTGTGTCTCGGCATCATGTTTCCCATGTACATTTTATAGATCTTTTTTCTGTGGTAGGAAGACATGTTCTTTGTTGCTGTGTCTCGGCATCATGTTTCCCATGTACATGTTATAGATCTTTCTTACTCGGCAGGAATACATGTTATTTGTTGTTGTGTCTCGGCATCATGTTTCCCATGTACATTTTATAGATCTTTTTTCTGTGGTAGGAAGACATGTTCTTTGTTGCTATGTCTCGGCATCATGTTTCCCATGTACATGTTATAGATCTTTCTTCCTCGGAAGGAAGACATGTTCTTTGTTGCTGTGTCTCGGCATCATGTTTCCCATGTACATTTTATAGATCTTTTTTCTGTGGTAGGAAGACATGTTCTTTGTTGTTGTGTCTCGGCATCATGTTTCCCATGTACATGTTATAGATCTTTCTTCCTCGGAAGGAAGACATGTTCTTTGTTGCTGTGTCTCAGCATCATGTTACCCCTGTACATGTTATAGATCTTTCTTATTCGGCAAGAAGACATGTTCTTTGTTGCTATGTCTCAGCATCATGTTTCCCATGTACATGTTATAAATCTTTCTTCCTCGGCAGGAAGACATGTTCTTTGTTGCTATGTCTCGGCATCATGTTTCCCATGTACATGTTATAGATCTTTCCTCCTTGGAAGGAAGACATGTTCTTTGTTGTTGTGTCTCGGCATTATGTTTCCCATGTACATGTTATAAATCTTTCTTCCTCGGCAAGAAGACATGTTCTTTGTTGCTATGTCTCGGCATCATGTTTCCCATGTACATGTTATAGATCTTTCTTCCTTGGAAGGAAGACATGTTCTTTGTTGTTGTGTCTCGGCATTATGTTTCCCATGTACATGTTATAAATCTTTCTTCCTCGGCAGGAAGACATGTTCTTTGTTGCTATGTCTCGGCATCATGTTTCCCATGTACATGTTATAGATCTTTCTTCCTTGGAAGGAAGACATGTTCGTTATTGCTGTGTCTCGGCATCATGTTTCCCATGTACATGTTATAGATCTTTCTTACTCGGCAGGAAGACATGTTCTTTGTTGTTGTGTCTCGGCATCATGTTTCCCATGTACATTTTATAGATCTTTTTTCTGTGGTAGGAAGACATGTTCTTTGCTGCTATATCTCGGCATCATGTTTCCCATGTACATGTTATAGATCTTTCTTCCTCGGAAGGAAGATATGTTCGTTATTGAAGTGTCTCGGCATCATGTTTCCCATGTACATGTTATAGATCTTTCTTACTCGGCAGGAAGACATGTTATTTGTTGTTGTGTCTCGGCATCATGTTTCCCATGTACATGTGATAAATCTTTCTTACTCGGCAGGAAGACATGTTCTTTGTTGTTGTGTCTCGGCATCATGTTTCCCATGTACATGTTATAAATCTTCCTTACTCGGCAGGAAGACATGTTATTTGTTGTTGTGTCTCGGCATCATGTTTCCCATGTACATGTTATAAATCTTTCTTCCTCGGCAGGAAGACATGTTCTTTGTTGTTGTGTTTCGGCATCATGTTTCCCATGTACATGTTATAGATCTTTCTTACGCGGCAGGAAGACATGTTATTTGTTGTTGTGTCTCGGCATCATGTTTCCCATGTACATGCTATATATCTTTCTTCCTCGGAAGGAAGACATGTTCTTTGTTGTTGTGTCTCAGCATCATGTTACCCCATGTACATGTTATAGATCTTTCTTTTTCGGCAAGAAGACATGTTCTTTGTTGTTGTGTCTCGGCATCATGTTTCCCATGTACATGTTATAAATCTTTCTTCCTCGGCAGGAAGACATGTTCTGTGTTGTTGTGTCTCGGCATCATGTTTCCCATGTACATTTTATAGATCTTTCTTACTCGGCATTAAGACATGTTCTTTGTTGTTGTGTCTCAGCATCATGTTTCCCATGTACATGTTATAGATCTTTCTTACTCGGCATTAAGACATGTTCTTTGTTGTTTTGTCTCGGCATCATGTTTCCCATGTACATGTTATAGATCTTTCTTACTCGGCAGGAAGACATGTTATTTGTTGTTGTGTCTCGGCATCATGTTTCCCATGTACATTTTATAGATCTTTTTTCTGTGGTAGGAAGACATGTTCTTTGTTGTTGTGTCTCGGCATCCTGTTACCCATGTACATGTTATAGATCTTTCTTCCTCGGAAGGAAAACATGTTATTTATTGATGTGTCTCAGCATCTGTTTTAGACAACATAAGTTTACACGTTTTAATGATGTTTCATTCCACAGGAATATGAAGCTGACGAGGTATTTGCATCCTGCAATGTTAAGCGATGTTATTGGATGTGTCATCAAAGCTCTCTGTAAATATATTAGGATTGTCCAACACAGCTTTTTCTGAGCACCTGGGTTCACCCCCGATATTAGCATGGTTCGTGTTGATCGATCTTTAGTTTTATGTGTAGTGTTTTGTAGATCGTTGTTTCTCCTTTTGGCAATTGTGATGTCTCTCCTTCTTTGATGTACGGATTCTGATTACCCATTTGGTATCTTCAAGCTCTTCTTAATGATGTAAGGATATGGTGATGTCACATAATAATTATGGCTTCATCATGAAGCTTCAATACTTCAGTTCTTGTCTCATAAAACGTACCTCCAAATTCTAAGGGAGTAACCTACTGCACAGTGTTCATCATCAACCTAGTATTTATATTTTGTGAGATGTTATTGTCGATATAGCACTCCCATTTGCAAATGTAGGTATAGCCTAAATGTTCTAGATATCATTTTTATTGCATTGTTTGTTAATAGAGATCACTCATGGGCATATAGTTGGCTTGTTTAACTGTTATTCCGGTGTAGTATTTTTGGACATGCATGCCAAAATATCCATGATATTAAAATAACTAATTGTTACCGCCCTTGTTATAGTGACACCCATCCACTCTGTGCTGATCACTTTTCTTTCTACTACACCACGAGCATATTGAATGATACTTTATTTGATTTTCTAAACATATCTGATCTAATGTAGCACATTGGCTGAGTGTTTTCCTTAGTCGGTATAATTCCAATTATTGCAGACTCGAGAAATTGTTCAGGTGACCAGATTACATGATGATGCTATAGTAATACATTTCTGGAATATATTGATTCGATCTCTAAGCTTAAGACAGTATCTTCTGAGAAGGTCAACATCAGCCCGGCAATGCTTAGTAGTTCAAATGTGGTTTTCCTATGTTTGGTGTACCAATCCAAAATATTTTGCTGTCTCCATTTCCCATTACATCCGAGTTATAATACCGAAAATCTGGTAAATAGTTGTTAACTTTATTTTGATTTTCTTTCCTATTGTGAAGGTGCGGAGCACATCTTTTTTCTAAATTCACCAAGCAATGATAGAGTCTACCATTCTTATAGTGCACGAGTACCTCAACCGACATGTATTTGCTCAGGTTGGAATTATCTCAGAAATAATAGCTTTCTTGTAAAGGTATCGTAGTATCGGGAAAAAATCATACCCTTTGGCATTGTGACATAAACTAATTGCACTATTTTTTTTCCAGTGACTAAATTCATTGACTATGTCACAACTGCAAAGTAGTTCGTACAGTTCACAGTTTTCACAAACACTGTTCAGGGTTACATATTTCGGGGAACATTTTGAACGTATTCATAGGTATCACAACATGATTTCCACAATTAGTGCATTTCAGTCAACTCCTTTCGTTTTAAAATCCACTAACACATTGAATGATATCGACCTGGGTGCATTCGAAAAAATATGTGAGCATTATGATTCTCAAGTTCAGATATACTTTGATCATTCAAATGTACCCCACTTTGGTCGTTGTCATTTCCTCTCAAGGCTATCAATAACAAAGATGTCCGTCTTCGAAGAAATGCTTACACTTTTTATGGTACAATTCGCCACATTTATACTCTTTCGTGTGCATGTTCTTGCTTATTGTTTGATCACAATATTTGCATCGATACTACTGCAAATTGCAGGTTGAACGACATTTACTTGTTGCGACAATCTGCTCAGTATATCCAGGCTTTATCTCACTCTTTTATAGTACGATAGCAAGCATCATTACATCAAAGCTCTTTTACCTGCTGATAACCTTTAAGAAATGGAGTGACGATAATAATTATTATTATTATTACAAGGCATTTATATAGCGCTTATCTAATTACACAATTACCCTAAGCGCTTAACATGTAAAACTGACAAATTATATGAAGAGTACATACAATAACATTATATATGAACTTAACTATTAAAGTAATAAGAAAAGCAAAATGTATTTACATTAAAGGGATATTGTCTACTAAAATCGTATTTTGTTCATACCCAAAATTATTGTCGTTTTCCGTACTGACCTTCATAAAATGAAGATTAACACCGAGTTATGCTGCAAAAGATACGATTTTTTGACAAAAAGACCCAAAACTATCGTTATCAGAATTATTGTCCTGAATGACAAGAATTCAAATCTATTCATATGGCTTTCTATGTGAACCCGTCTTGAGCATGCGCACTGTTTAGAAACAATAAACAACATGTGGTTCTTGGGCAAAAGAGAAAGTGTCAACGCGTGGAAGAAAGCGGACCTTGACGGATTCAGAGAGAAAGATGATATACTTAGGGGATCATTGGACCATTGGAACGAACTCAAGGAAGTGCTACGCGTCCAAACTCGCGCTGAAGTGGCAAAGATTTTGTTTGATAGGTAAGTCGAACATGTTTTTTCCTTCTTTTCTCAATCGTTTTTCATATTTTATGAATTTATGATGATGCCTATGATCATTTTCGGTAGATATTATTCAATATATGTAATCTTGCACCCGACAACAACAAATTATTGTCAATGAATAGCATAAAACGGCCGTATTTGCGAGGTGAAGAAACACGAATTTTAACATCCATGCTGCAGCATCCGGGCTACTGGCATAAAAATAGATAAAAATAAATTTGGCCTCGCTCATGTCAGTGCATAATTAGTTAGCTTCCAGTAACGATGGTCAGCTTGTTTAAATCGAAAAAACAACGTTTCGTAGCATATTCGCCAATAATTCGGTGTTTAATCTTCATTTTATGAAGGTCAGTACGGAAAACGACAATAATTTTGGGTATGAAAAAATTACGATTGTGGTAGACCATATCCCTTTAACGAGTAAAACTCATATGATATATACAAATCAAAAGTAAGGAAAAATCATCGATAGTGATAAAAGTTAACTATTTACGAATTCAAATTAAAAGACAGATTTTGATCACAGTGAGTTAAACAGATTAAGGCAATTTTACTAAGAATCATTAAAAAAAAATAAAAAAAAATAAAGGCTTATTGGTGATGCTAACGTAACGACCATCATTACAATACAGGCTTTAGTTCCTCGGTTAAATAATACCATTAGAGTGCTCATTAAAGACACTATGAATTTGAAAACCTTTTATTGCCGTCTGACAGTGTTAGGCACATTTCATCAATGAGACATTGGCTTGCTAATGTAGGTGTGTTGCTAGTTGTTCTTGAATCCTACACATTCTTTGAATTCTTTCCCATTTCTTGTATTTCTTTGTCGTTGCTTTATCCCTTGCGCAGCACAAATTATCGTCATTCCCTATACGGATAATACGTTTACGCATTTTGCAAGCTTTCTGTGTCATCACGTGGGAACCAACGTGTGCCATTTCTGTTTCAGGTGAGTCATCTAGAACAAATTGTTCGCAACACCGCAGAACAGACACCGTTAACTTGGTGATATTCATTCACTAATTTATTGTACATCACTCGGTAAGGATAAATAGAAAAGCTGTTCAATTTGTAAAAATAGTACCATGATGCGACATAATAGGAACAAACATGAAATCACCCATCCATATCGGCAGAGCTCTCATCTGTATCCACATTCTCTGTCACCTCTGGCAGACGAGCATACACCACCACCACCGCAAATAGATGAATATACACAACTACCGCCGACGCACATATCACCGCCGCCAACTCTACTGTTGACGTCGAATGACGGCAGGAAGAATCGACTTCAAGATGCAAAGAAGATGAACCATTTTTTAAAGACAACTATAGTGGTGTTACATCGTGTGGAAAACTTACTTTATAATGATTTTATTCTCAATATATATATACAATTGGATTGGGAACAAGTTTTTACAACTTACTAGTCCCTCTCCATACAAATACATTAATAGCATAAACAAAACAAATCAAATGACAGCAAATGTACAGGCTATGTCAATTATAATGAGTAAATTAAGCAAAATCATCATCATGTCAAACTAAGCATACCTATTAAATATTGTTTTAATATTTAACAGAAAAAAAAGGGAGGGGGAGTGGGGTAAGTGGAAAACTTATTTTGTAAAGCAACTTCTTCAATACTACAAAGGGCCCGGGTGGCTCAATGAGTTAGGTAGTTGTATTACCTAACAACTCATATAAGCCTATCACCATTACGGCGTGGGTTCTCGCCCGGCTTTGTAAATTACAAAAAGGGTGCACTCGACTCGCAGTCACAAGTGATAAAGTTTACCAGTTGCTTGCCCATGGTCGGTGGTTCTCTCTGGGTACTCCGGCTTCTTCCACCTGGTCGCCATGATATAGCTGAAATATTGCTGAAAGTGGCGTTAAACACCAAAAATCAATCAATCAATCAATCAATACTACAAAGGATCATTTGGTTATACAAACGTTTCCAACTACTCTATGATGAAATACGAAAAACTGTTCCACCACGAATTGAATTTGTACAAGGGATACCTACTGACTTGGATAAATATCCATCAGTAAGGAATCGGATAGAAGGAAATCAACACATTTATGGTTGGTTGTATTAAATCAAAATTTATATTACAGTAATATGTAAACAAAGAAGAAATAGTCAGTACGTGGTTGCCGTAGTGGTCGTGATCGTATGGTAGCTAGGTTTACAACTACCTATGCAACAAGTACTTATTACCAACCTAACGTTGTGAGTTCGAATCCCGCTCAGTCGAGGTTTACTCGTGATAAAGTTAGTCAGGTCGGTAATTTTCTCCACCAATAAAACTGACCTCCACGATATAACTGAAATATTGTTGAAAGTGGCGTTAAACACCATAGCCCTAACCCTAACCCCCGTGTTTGACAACACCAGGAACAAATGACCAATTTATCACTGAGAAGTGTCATATTTATTTCTAGAAAAACTTGAGGAAGCAACTAGCAAAGACATTTGGATCTGAAATCAACTAGTTTACAATCAAAACGTTCTGGATAAAAACAAAAAAGATGATGTAATACCAATGTCGCCGTATTTCTTTTTTTTAATTTATCAATAGAGATATACAATATTGGTCTGTTGACGGTAAATATAGAATTTATTTGACAAGGCTGAGAAACGGGGTGAAAGACGAGCTTCTAGCGAGTCTTTCTCCCCGTTTCGCGCCGAGTCAAATAAATTCTATATTTACCGTCAACAGACCAATATTGTATTTATCCTGCAATCCACGATGTCCTAAAAAATAATCTTAACTCGTAAAAATGCATTTTTTAATGCAACGGAATTCTCACTATTTGGCGTAGTAAAATACCAGATTTTTTTTGCCGACAAAATTTCGCGAACAAATAGTTCTCAAAAGGAAGTGAAATAACTTTATTTAAGTGAAGATTTATTGATTAAGGTGAAAATCTATATAGAAAATTGATAGTTTAGAACCTGAAATATATATATTTAATATGTTTTTCATAGATATGAAAACACATTAATTTAGCGATCATACGTCACATGCGGTCATACTTAAATACGCCTGCAGTAGTAACCAGGTAAATATATACGCCTGTGTGAAAAGGTATACGCCTGCAACTATATGGTTCACTTTTATTTTTATTTTTTTTATATCAAATAATAAACATCCGATATATTCCTTTTATTAGTTTATATTAAAAAAAAATAAATAAAAAAGAACCATATAGTTGCAGGCGTCCACCTTTGTATGACACACAGGCGTATATATTTACCTGGTTACTACTGCAGGCGTATTTAAGTATGACCCACACAGTTTGTAAACATGTGAAAGCAATATACACATACATGTATAGACGATTCGAGCATGTTTTAAGTAAACTAGGTAGAGTAGAGAAAACAGAAAGATTAATCATTTATCTCAACAAACTGAACTGATTCACGGAAATGCATTTAACAACGATGTCAAACACTCAAATGCTCAGTTATTGGGATATTTGGTCATTTGTGAAAATTGTGTACACATTCACCATTTGTTATGGATGACCACGCCTAAAACATAGAACTAATTTGACTTGACATATTTGTATTGGAACTGTAAGAAGGAACATCGGGATTGCTTCGACACGAAACATCAGAAGTGCTACTGGCTGTAGAATTTGTGGAGGTTTTACGAGGTAAGTTTGCTGAAAAGCATTTCTGTTAGTTTCACTTTCAGTGTTGCTGAGGATGTTTGATATTTTCTTGTGTCTTTCCTCACTCAATGTTGAGTAATTATTAATAAATGCCACATTGTTATGCCCTGATATTTGCATAATATCTATCCCCTCCACATTGTTTTCTCTTAACTTCTGGACGGGATAAGATATTTTCTGGCACTGATTCATTAATGTCTAATTTGCAACTATCCTTCATTTTTTTCATGAGACTGGAAAGTTTTCTTTCATGCACTTTTCTACCTGTTTCTAAAGCTCGTACAAATAAATTATGTATTTTGTGACAATGCAAGTATATAAAGGAGGAGAAGCTAATACCAATCTTCTGGACTTTACATAGGTTTCAATGGAAAATTGGAATTTATTTTTATAGAATAAAATAAAACTTTCATATATACATGGTAAATTGAAGAAAATCAAAATAGAGATCTGATTTAGTGTCAACAAGCACCAGATATGATTTTAATTACTATATTTAACTTCTGTTTGTATATCATAATCAAATGAATTAATATGCATTGAAGTCTACATGTATGTAGAATCCCCACCAACTATTTTCTTCATATCAAATTTGCTATTATTAAACCATAATCCATTGATTGGTAAATTACATAATGCGATGTCACTAAGGAACCAAGAATATTATGGACATAGGTTTATTGCGTAAGTGTTGTGACCAGAAAAATATTAGAGTGAAGGATATATTTTTCTGAAATGAACAATATTTACATGATAATGTTGGCTGTTGGGAGTAATGACTAATGTGCGAATATATTTTCTGAGTCGGATCATACAAAAATGCATTATGAAAGCTTGAAGTTTCAAATATTCAAACATTGCTAATTTAGTCTGCATTTTGTTCCTTTTTTCTTGTTATTTTATTAGTAAATATATAATAACATGTATTTTAATTATAATCAATGCTATATTAATGTCTTTCAGATGAATGGCTGGATTAATGGTTTAACAGTGTACAATGTACATGTGATGTTTGAAATAAGTGCAAAGACTATATATATGAAAGAAATAATTGCATAAAAACCTATGAACGTTTTATAAAGATCTGATTAAACAAAGGACATTTTTCAAGAACTATCACTCAGTTGTTGCATACAGGCCAGGGGTATGTGAATCAGTTTCAAATGGAATTGCACAAAATAAAAAATGTACTGTAATCCTGATCAACAGTGAGTAGAATTCCAGCAGATAAAACACTAGTTTCAACTGACAAATCATACAACTTTGTTGGAATTTTGCAAAGCCAAAAGAAAAAAATGTTTTAAAAAAAGATGCAAAATGATTGGAGGAAGTGACTGAATACAATTATTCCAAATGGTTAAAACAAATTATATAGATATTTTGTGATGTCATAAAGAATTCAGAATATAAATAATTATCTATAATTTTAAAGTGACTTGATGCAATAGCAGGAATATGTGTTATTTTCACCTTGAAGAAATCTACTATCTGATATGTTGAAGTAATTGATGTGAATTAATTGAACATTTAATATGAAGAAATTTTATAATAAAATATATGTGGTAATTTTAGACTTAGAGTTTGATGTACTGAGTTATTTAACCATATAAGTGTATTTAGTAAAGATTGTGGTGTGTGACTGCCCAGAACGTTTCTGTTATAAAGGATGTTAATTTCCTCATCTGTTGGAGGGCATGCCCTCTTTGGTTTATTCCCTTTGTCCTGTAGTTTTAGTTGCTTTTGTTTTGTTTTCAAAGCTTCCCTGTCAAGTTATAAATGATTCGGATTTGTTTAAGATTTTTGTTTTGTTTTTTATTGACTTCTAGGATTTTTTTTATCGTAAAATATGTATAAAAAATATGAAATTTTAAAATTATTAGTTTCATTTTGTCGGTTTGTAAATTTACAAATAGTGAGAACGAAAACATTTATTAGAAAAAGACGACGTCGATTATTGACATTGGTTACGGTTAATATTTTAACTCCTTCACAGGAGAGCAAAAACACAAAAAAGTAGTTCCGGAATCTATGGGCGGGGCTTAAAAGTTTATTCGTAGGTTTAAACGTTTATTCGTAGGCTTCAAAAGTTTATTCGTAGGCTACGAATAAAGCAAAAATTTATTCGTGTGGTATATTTGTACAGCAAATGTACTGATTGCAGGATAAAAGTTATTATTAGTATTACTTGTTTATGCTTTTACACACACTCCAGGGATGAAAACTAAAAAAAACAAATAATAAATAATTGTTGAACAATTCTGAGTGATGTACCTATACAGTATATTACATCTCTAAGAAAGACTTGACAAATCAGGGATGCAAAAGTTTTTTTTTTTTTTTTTTTTTTTTTTTACCAAAATATTCTATTTACATATTTTGAATGATAATCACACTTTCCCAATTGCTAAAGAACCAATTTGTTTTCAATAATTCATTAAATATGTGTATTTCTTTATTGACTCTGATATGAGTCTCTTGGAAAGAAAATCAATTTGATAATATATACTTAATCGTATTATGACCAAATATTTCAAAGATTTAAATTCTGATTTAAAGCAAAAAATAAAAGGAAAAAAGAACTTTAAATGGAGCGTCAACAATGATTTTGTAGCAGAACTCAGTGAACGTAGATACTTGTATTATATATACCACAGGTCTTACAATATATATTTAACTTATTTTAGCAAACGAATCAGAAGGACGAGTTTGTTTAAATAAGTTCATGGATAAGACACGTGATATATAATTTTTGTAACACAAATAAATGATGACATTTGGTACGGACATTAAGCAATGGTATAGCATTCAGACCCCCGCCAATTTGGATTTGGATTTAAAAAAGTTTGACTTGGTTAACCGTTACGGAACATCTCTGTCACAAATGCCCACGGATATGTTCCACTTGTCGTAAACACTTTCCGGTCGTTTCGTCATCATGACTTATCACTGGGTTTGTACCTAGAGTAACAGAACGGGTGTCACTAGTGGAGAGGAACCGCTTACCCTTCCGGAGCACCTGAGTTCAGCCCCGGTTAATAGTGGGGTTCGTGTTACTCGATCTGTAGTTTTATGCGTAGTGTTTTGTAGATCGTTGTTTGTGCTTTTTTCCTTTTTCTTTAGGCCATTGTGTTGTCTGTCTTTTGATTTACGGATTTTGAGTACCCCTTTGGTATCTTCAAGCTCTTTTTAAGAATGGTACCATATCAATTCCAGGTAATATGCCATGGTTTTGCACAAGCACATTTATTAAACTGAATAATTCACCAAAAAAATTAAAGAGAAAAAGGTCATTTATGTTACAAGAAAAATGTTACCTCATTTTCAGTGACACTCATATTCTTCTTAATCTTCAAATACAAAATGTACAGTTCCTGAGGTAAGCATGTGTTCATGTGTCACATTCACCTAACATATACTTTTACAACTACAAATATATATATATACGTCTGAAAATTAAACCCAACAGTGTTAGAATTAGATCTTTGAGCTATATATATATATATATATTTACTTTTGCATTACCCCTAATAAAAAACAGACTAACTTTACTTACCATGTAATTGTGTTTATGTAACAATGTTTACATGTGTATGTATTATAAGTTAGTGAGTGAATGATTGTTGAGTAATTGTTTTCAACTATGTCATGTAGAAAACAAGTACCATTTCAATGGGATGATGCTGTTGTCCGCATTGTACAACAGACACCCGTAGTCTGATTTTCATAGTGGTAACTCACTGAAATAACAGTCCACAGTTAGACATGTTGTTCCATTTGGACAAATCATCCCAATTTCGAGTCAACCAATCTTGCTTATCGCAGAAACAACAACTTTTTTATATACCAATTTTATGGTCTTTGATATCTCGACCTGTGCAGAAAATCTACTGGATACAAGGCGAATACGCTAATAACCATTAGACCACCGATGCGGTTTGTAAGTATTATACTGATATGGGTAAATCATGTCTCATGAACAGGAGTTATATTTGTGAAACTAGTTACATCGTTATAACGACCTTCACAAACCAATGATAATTACTATTTGTTTTTCCGATGATTCATTTGTATACAGTGATAAACTTGTGGTTCTAATTCTCTTCATTTTGCGTTAATGTAGGTACGCCCATGCTCACGGAATATAAACTACCAACACAGGTCAATGACCAATATATGATCAGATCTTCCTGTAAGGGGATTCCATATAAATATTTGTAGAGGGTCTATCAATTTGATTTATTTTTGTTCTTTCTACTGGATTTGGCTGAGGAGGATAATGGTATGTCATTATGTTAGCGAACGGATGCTGCAGTGTACCAGTTGCTTATTTTCCCACTGAGAGAAAAATAAACTAAAAATAATCTCCTGAAAGTCAAACTCTAACATTGATTCGATGGCTTGGTTGGTTTGATCTGGTTTATGGTGTTTAACGTCACTTTCAAAAATATTTCAGGTATACCATGGCGGTCAGTTTTATTGGTTGAGGAAACCTGAGTACCCGGAGAAAACCACCGAACTGTCGTAAGTCACTAACAAACTTTATCACTTAATGTTATATCTAGTATAGCTGCGGAACCGTAGCCCTTTATGGTCCTTTTTATTTATTTATTTATTTTTTTTGCGGACCATAGGGCTACGGTTTTTACTCTATCAAAAACTTTCGAAACTGCGCAAAAAAAATCTTGCGCCGCTTTTTTTCCAATTTTTGTCATGAAATCGGGTGCGAGAACGATCAAACATATATATTTCGTTTCGTTAGATATTTATCTACATTCTTCTATACTTACTTACCTATTAATATTCATTTCCAGTTCATTATCATAACAAATATCTCATTTGTGACAAATCCCGCCTACTTCGTCCGCCATCTTGCTTCTCCGGTAGTCTCGTTCTAATATAACCCTATTTATTTATAAACCGCAAACACGTGTTTGGTTTGTTTACGTTTTACCGAAGATGTTTTCGGCGGTTTTATATAAGGAGAAATGAGAGTTTGGATCTTCTTGGCATATATTCTTCAATAAATAATCTGAATAAATAAATGTTTTTTTTAAATTTCTTTTTCTGAAAGTGACTTTCATTGAACATTTTTGAAAATGATTATTGACATCTTCCACCCCCCTATTTTGGGGCAAGTTAATATAGGGTTATATTTGGAAAAATCGCGTGACCTCAGAACTACCGGAGAAGCAAGATTGCGGACGAAGTAGGCGGGATTTGTCACAAATGAGATATTTGTTATGATAATGAACTGGAAATGAATATTAATAGGTAAGTTAGTATAGAAGAATGTAGATAAATATCTAACGAAACGAAATATATATGTTTGATCGTTCTCGCACCCGATTTCATGACAAAAATTGGCAAAAAAGCGGCGCAAGATTTTTTTTGTGCAGTTTCGAAAGTTTTTGATAGAGTAAAAACCGTAGCCCTATGGTCCGCAAAAAAAATAAAATAAAAAGGACCATAAAGGGCTACGGTTCCGCATCTATATCTAGTACACCTCGCCAAGAACGGGGTTCGAACTCACAACTTTAGTGGTGATAGGTGAAAATCCAACTACCATCATCACCACGAAGGCCCTCTAAGCAATTCCATACGTATATATCAATAATGAAACATAAGTCATACTACAAAATATGTTTGTTTTTGCAGCATTTGGACTGAAGTGTTTTAACTGTGAAAACCACGTTAACCCCGCATGCGGGGTTTATTTTAAAGCGTATCAGTTCAAGGCTGACCACTGTCCCGGGGCTGACTTTAAATGTGCCTTACAACGACAGCAGGCCAAAGGTATGTACACTGTTTTCATTGAAATAAATTTCTGCATAAATATATTGTTTCTCCGAAGTATCCATGTGAAGACATTTTTATATTTGAATAGTCACATTGCATTGACTGGATAATGGTTTTGCTATATACGTTCACTGACCGAAATAAAGTTTTTCTGGTACCCTTTACCATATTTTAGATAGTTGTAAATCAGTTCACTTCCTGTTGACAGAAAATATTAAAAGGGGCAACCAAAGGAAAATTGCATAATTTCATTATTTAATTCAAATATCACCGCACATTGCTTAATGTGATTTTTCTGCAGGATAATCTCGTTGAATTTCAGATTTGCCCTAGTTTTTAAGCCTCATGTACTTTATAAAAAAAAACTGGATTGAGTAGGCACATTTTAGATAAAATATTAAAGTCATGATAAAATCATATATTATTTCTATTTTCGTATATATGAAAATATTTTATTACCATAATATAAGCATACCCTTTATTACTTTTTTTCATAGACTATGAATATCACGAATTCCTCCAATACAATATATCAACTTTATTAAAAATAAAATCGAGAAAAAAACTAATATATAGGTAGACAAATAAGGTCTAAATGTGTACAATGACACTGCAGAAATGAAAAAATAAAAATAAAAGTGAAATGAAAACATTACAAAGATAATGGAAATGTCATATTACAAGACGGGTGCCACATGTACAGCAGGAATTGCCTAACCTTCCGTAGCACCCGAGTTCACCCCTATATTTTAGTGGGGTTAGTTTTACTCGTTCTTTTCTTTTCTGTGTATAGTTTTGTAGATCGTTGTCATTTTCCCCCATATCTTTTGGCCATTGTAGCTTTAGTTTTCTGTGTACTGATTTGTAGATCATTGTTTGTCCTTTTTCTCTTGGCAATTTTATTGTCTGTCCTCCTCGGATTTACGGCTTCTGATTTACCTTTGGTATCTTTAAACTTTTCTTCATACATTGTAGAAGGTATTGGATAAAAAAGATCAAACTTTTTCTTTATTGGGACAACACGAGAAAATGTAAACTTATTTATATATATACATATAATGTATATATATGAGTTTTTATTGGCATATTTGCTCTGTTTCTGCGCTATGCCATATTTTGTCATTCGATGGTTTAATTTCTTGCATCTTGTACTATGTTATCTTATTTGTTTTTTCAATATTTAGCGTGACTTCTATCTTTACCTATTATAAGGAGTACAATCCTCTTTATACATACAGGATAAGGGTGTTAACAATGGTCATTTAGCGATGGTTTCAGGGCAAAATTTTCAAAAATAGCTTTTGTAAAAAATATTTTATATGAGAAATATACGATTTAGTTAATTGACAAAAATATTTTGTAAACAAACGAACAAATTTACACTTTCATCATTATTTTGATTTGATGATGAGTGGCTTCCCTTTATGAAAGTCATGATTGTCTTGGTTCAATTTAGCATCACACTGGTTTCATCCCATTGGTATTTCTTGGAAAAAGCATAACTGCTATTTGCAATATCCACTGCTTTAGTGTTTTATAGCATTTTTTACATAATCAGGATCGTTCACTACTGTCTAGACTCATTTATACTATAATTAGCTTAATGAGGCAATAACATTAAAAATAAAATGTATGTATTGATAGTATAATTCCTTTATTATCGAACTGAACACACACACACACACACACACGCACGCACGCACGCACGAGCTATCATTGAAACAGTAATTACTCATTGAATGAATGCATCCAGTGAGGTATCAAGCTAATAAGATATTTTTTGTATATTTATAGATGGCTGGGTTGGTATAGTGCGGGTTTGCTACCGGCTGGGATCTTTATCTGGTATAAATGAAACAAATGGATGCAAACAATGGACCAATGATGAAGTTGAAGGGTACACTGCATTATACTGTTTCTGTGATACTGATTATTGTAATTTATCGGTAACATTGTCAGCAACAATCAAATTATTGATTGCTATGTTCTTAATGTATATCATAATTTGCTAGCGAGTTTCCCCTCAAGTTATCAGTCGATGAATACATCCTAACATTGATGTTTATGTATGCGTGTCCTGGTACGACGATGAATACACCCTAACATTGATGTTTATTCATGCGTGTCCTGGTACGACGATGAATACATCCTAATATTGATGTTTATGTATGCGTGTCTTGGTACGACGATGAATACATCCTAACATTGATGTTTATGTATGCGTGTCCTAGTACGACGATGAATACATCCTAACATTGATGTTTATGTATGCGTGTCTTGGTACGACGATGAATACATCCTAACATTGATGTTTATGTATGCGTGTCCTAGTACGACGATGAATACATCCTAACATTGATGTTTATGCATGCGTGTCCTGGTACTACGATGAGTACATCCTAACATTGATGTTTATGTATGTGTGTTCTGATACTACGATGAGTACATCCTAACATTGATGTTTATGTATGTGTGTTCTGATACTACAATGAGTACATCCTAACATTGATGTTTATGTATGCGTGTTCTGATACTACGATGAGTACATCCTAACATTGATGTTTATGTATGTGTGTTCTGATACTACAATGAGTACATCCTAACATTGATGTTTATGTATGTGTGTTCTGATACTACAATGAGTACATCCTAACATTGATGTTTATGTATGTGTGTTCTGATACTACGATGAGTACATCCTAACATTGATGTTTATGTATGTGTGTTCTGATACTACAATGAGTACATCCTAACATTGATGTTTATGTATGTGTGTTCTGATACTACAATGAGTACATCCTAACATTGATGTTTATGTATGTGTGTTCTGATACTACAATGAGTACATCCTAACATTGATGTTTATGTATGTGTGTTCTGATACTACAATGAGTACATCCTAACATTGATGTTTATGTATGTGTGTTCTGATACTACGATGAGTACATCCTAACATTGATGTTTATGTATGTGTGTTCTGATACTACAATGAGTACATCCTAACATTGATGTTTATGTATGTGTGTTCTGATACTACGATGAGTACATCCTAACATTGATGTTTATGTATGTGTGTTCAGATACTACATGAGTACATCGGTGTCTGCTGGTATGCCTTGTGTGCTACTACGTCTGTGAGTAAACTCTAGTATGTGTAATTATTCAGTGTTTTTATACGACTTTTGATTCTACAAAACAGTGTAAAATATTCGAATCAAATAGAGGATGAATGCATTCATATTGAGTACAAAGTGAAACGATATGGCAACTATAATTTACGATAAAATACAGAAGTAATTCGTCGACGATATAAAGGAAGAGGAGTATATCCGTCCAAATATGCATATCAACATGCATGTTATTGATTAACAGAGGATATAGTGATGCATGTCCTTATATAGTTTCTTTTTTGATCTCGCAGCATCGGTATTGTGATATAGAATGATTTGGGACAATGCCAGTTATTTCCGTTATTTTAACGATATCTGTATTTTTGTATTATTAAGTAATTAAGTAATACCCTATGATATAAGTCTGCCTGTCACAACTATATACCAGAGTGTTGATGAATATGTGTTTTACCAAAAATGGTATTGACAATTAGATTTTGGTCCAAGGATGATTTTCTTGTCATGTATTACGTTGGCCTTGTGTACTATCTAATATTTAAATTATGCTTAGGCCATTGGCTGGCTCTCTTTAATAGCACTATGTTATATATATTACAACTTCTTTGTCAAAAAGATTATTTTTATGTATAAAACACAAAATGCGAGTATTCTTTATAACAACGCTTGTACATAGTTATATGTGAGGGCTGGCAGTTTAGTCACATGTGCACATGTGGAAATCAATTGCATGACCGCATCATTTCATCATGATATGAGGCTTGGGCCCATATTACTAGTCGAACACCACCACTTGTTATCGAAGTGCCTGTACCAAGCCAAGAAAGTGAACGATTATGTATATGTGGTATATCAATTTTGCCTTTACGATTTGTTTCTACGATTTATCGATTCGATTTTGTAATTGTTCTGACAATGTGATATTTTTTTGTATTTTGCTTTTTTTTAAAGATATCTGGACTATTTAGTTTATCCAATTTCAAGTTTATTATCAGTTTGTCTACGGGTTTTAAAGCTCGTCGTCCTTAGTTGTTTTATATTTCACTTTCTTGTATTTAATAAAACAAAATGCTAACGTCTTAAATTTTCTTTCGGAAATATTACTCCACTATAACGTAATTCAATAGAATATATTCAAATGTCAATTAAGATTCTAGCAAATGGTCAATATAGATATGACATAAGCTACTGTAACATGTACAAACGCAAATAAAATAAAATACCATATACAAATGTAATGCCATGTTTAATCTACTCAAAATTGTATCCATCAAAATATACAGCTCGTAGAACGTTATCCATTACAGCAAAAATGACAATATAGCGCAACACTAACATAACATTGTAAGAGTAATACGAATGTAATATAACACTAACATAACATTGTAAGAGTAATACAAATGTAATATAACACTAACACAACATTGTAAGAGTAATACAAATGTAATATAACACTAACATAACATTGTAAGAGTAATACAAATGTAATATAACACTAACATAACATTGTAATAGTAATACAAATGTAATATAACACTAACATAACATTGTAAGAGTAATACAAATGTAATATAACACTAACATAACATTGTAAGAGTAATACGAATGTAATATAACACTAACATAACATTGTAAGAGTAATACAAATGTAATATAACACTAACACAACATTGTAAGAGTAATACAAATGTAATATAACACTAACATAACATTGTAAGAGTAATACAAATGTAATATAACACTAACATAACATTGTAAGAGTAATACAAATGTAATATAACACTAACACAACATTGTAAGAGTAATACAAATGTAATATAACACTAACATAACATTGTAAGAGTAATACGAATGTAATATAACACTAACATAACATTGTAAGAGTAATACAAATGTAATATAACACTAACATAACATTGTAAGAGTAATACAAATGTAATATAACACTAACACAACATTGTAAGAGTAATACGAATGTAATATAACACTAACATAACATTGTAAGAGTAATACGAATGTAATATAACACTAACATAACATTGTAAGAGTAATACAAATGTAATATAACACTAACATAACATTGTAAGAGTAATACAAATGTAATATAACACTAACATAACATTGTAAGAGTAATACAAATGTAATATAACACTAACATAACATTGTAAGAGTAATACAAATGTAATATAACACTAACATAACATTGTAAGAGTAATACAAATGTAATATAACACTAACACAACATTGTAAGAGTAATACGAATGTAATATAACACTAACATAACATTGTAAGAGTAATACGAATGTAATATAACACTAACACAACATTGTAAGAGTAATACGAATGTAATATAATACTAACACTACAGCATAGTGTAACACAAACACATCGTTGTTAGGATAATAGAACAACATTTAGGATAATATCTTTTAGAATCCAACCTAATTTGCAGATCGTGTGTATAAAGTCGATCACGATTTTACTAAGTTACACAAATCCTCTCAAAGTGTGTACGGTTCAGATTTTAAATGCTGCGGTAGATAACAGAACATATTATAGTAATATGAATTAATTTTAGAGTCACATGTCATTTTATACCTGTTTTAATTGGTTTAAAAAGTTGAGGTTATTTTCCATTGTACGGAATCTGAAAATAGACGTCGTTCTCAAGGCGTCGCGTGTCGTTGTCATCAGGTGATGTTCTTTAAATGAGGCACCTTTGAGGTTATTTAAGATTATTTCCGATTATTTGCTATATTTTGAAAAAATAAATATATTTTTCAATATCATAGCAAAAAAAGTTTGAATTAATTTATAAGGATTGATTGAAATTATTTGTTCGGTTCATTCGAAATAACCTCAATCAGGTTGTACACGTTTAACTGGAGCGCACAGGCCTCATAAAGGCTAAAACCCCAAGCTAAGTCTACTTTTATTCCAAGCTACAATGTTGACATATAGCACTTGGGCGGAAGTGTTCATACGCATGACTCATGCGGTTACTGAGATATTTATAGATAGTTAAATCAAAGTACTGTTAATACTGTTACATCCTTCCTTTTTTCGAAATAAAGCTAGAACTTTATAATTGGAAAATTGTTTAAAAAAACGAATCAGAAAATGTGAACAAAATTAAAAATTTAAACTGTAAGTGTGTAACCTTTACAATTAAGCTTTAAACTGTCTTTTAGAAAAAAGTCCGTAATAAAATTAAACTAATTAACGGATATACGAAAATGGTCACTAAGCTAAAATTATGTACATTTTCGGCCCGTAAGTCAAGATGTAACAAAGTCCTTCATCCAACTCGGTTTTGTTAATTGCCTGCCATAACGACTGTATTTTGGTGTTTCATCTTCGGTTGTGGTTTGTTTATGGTTCGTCTCAATGTTCGTATTTTCACTCTCAATGTTTGTATTTTCGCTCGTGTCATTTGGTTTAATGTTTGTATCTTCAGGCGCATTATACGGATTGAATTGTTCTTTCGTTTTTCGCAAATATTTCCGATTTCGCCTTATAAAACGTCCGTTCTCCTTCTGTACTTCGTATGATCTTTCACTGTGTTTCTTTTTTACAACTCCTTTCTCCCACTCTTTGTTTCCTTGTTGTGGGGCGATCCGCACAGTATCTCCGCGATTGAGTTCTTGCAGGAATCTTGCATTTCGGTTGCAGTTTTTTTGCTTGTTTTTCCTTACTTCTTTGAATGTTTTCTTGTACGTTTTCTGGAATGTTCGATTCCAGCAAGCTTGATTTCATAGGAAGTAGTGTACGTGTCCTACGATTTATCAACTGTTGTACCGGGCTGTAATCGGTTACTTGTTGAGGTGTATTTCGAAAATTGAATAACGCAATGAATGGATCACTGTTTGATTTCTTCGTTTTTCGCATGATTCCTTTTGCTGATTTAACTGCGGTTTCGACTTTTCCATTCGACTGCGCATGACCTGGACTGGAAGTTTTGTGTTTGAAGTCACATAATCTACTAAAGTACTTGAATTGTTCCGACGAATACTGAGGTCCATTATCAGAAATGACGGTTTCTGGGATTCCCCATCTCGCAAAATGTTGTTTCAATTTACTGATGACGATCTTTGATGATGTGTCGTAAAGTCTGTCTATTTCGAAAAAAAACTGCTATAATAGTCCACAGTTATGAGATAGTCATTTTCAGAAAAGCAAAATAAATCGGTTCCAATTTTTACCCACGGCCTAGTTGGTACATCATGTGATTTTAATGTTTCTTTCGGTTGTTTCAGTCCATAAGTTTGGCAGACATCACATTTACTGATATAGTCTCTCAATTCCGAGTACATTCTTGGCCAGTAAGCACATTCTCGTGCACGTTTTAAGCATCCTTCAATTCCAATATGTGTATGTATTTGACTCATAATTTCATTCCTCATCATAGATGGTATAGCACAACGGTCTCCCTTGAAAATTATACCATTTTGTACTGACAGTTCATCGCGTACACAATGGTATACGGGTTTAAGTCATTCGGAATATACGATGTATCCCAACCTTGTTCAATAACTTTTATCAGTTGCTCCAGCGTTTTGTCTTGTTTTGTGGCTTCTGCAATCAATTTCTGTCTTACTTCAGAAATTACAAGATAATTGGCCATATTGATCTGTTCCACTTCAACTTCTATATCGGAGCGTACAAGTAGAATTTCATCCTGTGTTTTTACTTCATCTTTATTGGTTTTCAGATAATGTGTCTGCTATGTACATATGTTTTCATTGTTTGTAGCTCAGCTCGATATCGTATCTTTGTAGTCGCAAAAACATCGTTTGAAGTCGTTTTGGAGCGTGAAACAACGGTTTGATGTACAAACTTTCTAGCGGTTTGTGATCACTATGCACGTAGGTTTTCCTTCCGTATGTGTATTGGTGGAATTTTTTCCATGCCAAAAACTACTGCACGTAGTTCTTTTTCGACTTGCGCATAGTTTTGTTCCGTTTTGGTCAATGCGCGGCTAGCGTATACAATCGGCTGGTCGCTTTGCATTAGCGTTGCACCTAGTCCTAATTCTGAAGCGTTGTTTCCATTTTCGAGTAAAAATATTTCAGCACAGGTGCTTTTGTAACTGTTTTTTGAGTTGTTTGAAGGCTTCGTCCTGTTCGAAAGTCCAATTCCACGCATTTTCCTTGTGTGTTAGTTTTCGTATCGGCTGGCAAATGTCACTCAAGTTTTCTAAGAATTTCGTCAGGTAGTTTGCAATACCTAAAAGTCTCTGTACTCCTTTTACATCTGTTGACTTTTCCATGTTTGTGATCGCAGCGATCTTTTCCGGGTCGGGTTTCACTCCTTCTGCAGTCAATAAGTGACCTATATACGGCATTTCTTTCTCTCTGAGCATGAATCTATCTTTATTTATCTTAATGTTACTTTCGCGACACCGGTCAAAAAATGCTTTGAGTTTCCGATCATGATCGACAGTTGCTACTTCCACGGTATCTCCTTCACCGTATATGATAATATCGTCTGCAACTGTCCTTACTCCTGGTAAGTTCTCTATTTCTCGCTCAAGAAATTGCTGAACGTATTCTAGAGCAGATGAAATTCCAAATGGCATTTTCAACCAACGGAATATTCCGAATGGAGTTTCGAAAGTCGTTAAGAAACTTGATTGTTCGTCTAAAGTCACATACCATAATCCATTTTTAACATCACATTTGGAGAATATCTTTGCTTTACTTAGTTCCGGAAGTAGATCTTCGATGATCGGAAGTGGGTAGTGACATCTCTTTAAAGCTTTGCTTAGAGGTTTTGGATCTATACATAGACGTATTTTGCCACTTGGTTTCTTTACTATTACTAGGCTCGAAACCCAGTCTGAAGGAGTAACAACTGGTTTTATAACTCCTAGTTTCTCAAGTCTCTGTAACTCATTTTTCAATTTCGGCTTGAGTGCAATTGGTATTCGTCTTAATGGAGACTTTACAGGTGGCATAGATTCATCAATTTCTAATTTCAGTGCTCCCTGAAAATTTCCTTCACCCTCAAATATATCTGAGTATTCTGATACAATACTTTTCATTGTGGAAATATCTGCTGTATTATGGCTGTTATCGCACACCATAATGTTTTGAAACTATCGTAACTAGATTCATTGCTTGAATGGCTTTCGCACCGAGGAGAGGTGTGTATTTATCCTCAACAACGATAAATGTGACCTTGCAACGTTGATGTGTTTTTAGATTCTTCAGTCGCAATATGCATGTTCCATATGACCTCATTGTAGACTGATTGTACATAGTTAATGTGTGGTCGCTGTTTTCAATCTCTGTTGACTCACTGAGATAAGACTTCGGTATAAGATTAGCAGTAGCTCCACTATCTAATTGGAATTTGACCTCTTTCTTGTCATCTTTCAGTAGCATATGTGCGAATAATTTGCTTTGAATAATGTTTACATCGTGTGTTTCTACTGTCATGATTTCAAAATCTGTATCACTTTCATCTGAAGAGTTTGTATTAAACTGTCTGATATGATCAGGGAGTCGACCTTTACTTTTGTTTTTGCTTTGTCTACACTGTGATGCAAAATGATTCAATTTTCCACACCTGTCGCAAGTTTTGCCATATGCAGGACATTTTCCTTTGGTGCATTGCTTTCCACAGTACATGCAGTTTCTTTGTTTTATGTGCTTCTGAGGTTTCCTTTGTTTATTTTTATTAGAAAGTAGATTTGTGTCTTACCGCGTTAATGTCGTCTGTTGCTTCCCCACTCTTTGCTCCTGTCATCGTTTTCAATTTTGCACATGTCGACTCTAAAGCTCTGCAAATGTCTATGCACGTTGTTAAAGTTAGTTTGTCTTCTTGAAGCAACCTTTTCCTTGCTGTATTGTCAATAATTCCACAGACGATCCTGTCACGTATAAGGCTTTCTTCGAGTTCACCATAGTTGTATGTTTTCACTAAATTACGCAGTTTAGACACATACGCATCGATCGTTTCACTTTCCTGTTGAACACATATGTTGAAAGTGTATCTCTCAAAGGTTTCGTTTGTTTTCCCGGTGCAAAATGCCTCAAATTTCTCGATGACTTTTGCAATGTCCTTTTTATCATCTTCATTGTCAAACGCGAAACCATCGAAGATATCTATTGCCTCTGCTCCGACACATGTTAGTAACGTTGCGGTGCGCAGTTTTGTGTTTTATCCTGAGAGTCCGGATGCTATTTCATAATTGTCCCACGTTCTTTTGAATTTTTTCCAATTCGTTGCTATATTCCCGTCTAAGTTCAGTTTGCCTGGGAATGGAATGAAGGATGAGACGACCGCCATGTCTGCTTCACGCCTCGCTTCAATCTCCGATTCACTCTCGCTTTACTCAGCGGTTTCTTCAGCTTCAATGTCTTCGTTGCCGTGGTCTGACATTGAGAACATCTGCCACCATGTTTAACTGGAGTGTACAGGCCTCATAAATACTAAAATCCCAAACTAAATCTACGTTTATTCTAAGCTACAATGTTGACATATAGCACTTGGGCGGAAATGTTCATACGTTACTGAGATATTTATAGATAGTTAGATCAAAGTATTGTTAATACTGTTGCAGTACACACCCTTGCGTAACACGCTACACGGGTTACACGGTATGTACAACCTGATTGAGGTTATTTCTTCACGAACCGAACAAAAATTGCGATCAATCCTTAAATATCCGAGACATAACGTTTTGCTTCTAGTTTAATGTAGAGGCCGTTGAGGTCGTGATCGTATGGTATATGAATGTACAACTACCTATGCAATCAGTGTATATCACCACTAACGTTGCGAGTTCGAACATTCATAATGATGTGTACTCGATACACAATTATGTGATAAAAGTTTGTCAGTGACTTGTGGCAGGTCGGTGGTTATCTCCTGTTTCCTCCAACAGTAAAACTGACCGCCACGAAATAATTGAAATATTATTGAAAGTGGCATTAAAGATTATAACCCTAACACCCACTAGTTTAATGCTTTAACAGAATTGTTATTGAAAAATGGCAATTACTAGCGTAATTTGATGTTGACAATTTATAACACAGCATGAAAGAGCTGCCAAGCACTTCAAAGATTCCAGAATCATTTTTCATTTAAAATTGGTTTCTGTACATAAACATCTTGAGAATGATAGGAAATAGATTATGACTTGTGATTGACAAGTGTATTTAAATATAATAACATACCGTTTGTTTATATCTATATTGTCATTGGAGATCCAGTCATTAAGAAGGGGTTTGTTTATATCTATATTGTCATTGGAGATCCAGTCATTAAGAAGGGGTTTGTTTATATCTATATTGTCATTGGAGATCCAGTCATTAAGAAGGGGTTTGTTTATATCTATATTGTCATTGGAGATCCAGTCATTAAGAAGGGGTTTGTTTATATCTATATTGTCATTGGAGATCCAGTCATTAAGAAGGGGTTTGTTTATATCTATATTGTCATTGGAGATCCAGTCATTAAGAAGGGGTTTGTTTATATCTATATTGTCATTGGAGATCCAGTCATTAAGAAGGGGTTGAATCCAATTAACAGACTTAACCCAACTAGAACCTGGATTTCCAACGACATATATCGTGATTCTTTTTGTCTTCAATGAATTGAGATGAGAGATGGTTGCTTCATTGATCTTAGGTGAGAGGTGGTTGTTTCATTCATCTTAGGTGAGAGGCAGTTGTTTCACTGATCTTAGGTGAGAGGTGGTTGTTTTTGATTGATCTTAGGTGAGAGATGGTTGTTTCATAATATTATGCCATTGATACCACACAAACATTTATATAAATAATCAGGCTACAATGGTACATTAACTTGCCTAATTTAAAAGTACATGCTTTATGGAACGGTCGTTTTCAGTCGCCTTGATTTTCTAAAAGTCCCGTGACTGTGTTTTTACTCATCATAGTAGTAATGTCTATCGGACTGAAACTCATAATCTTATGTGCTTAATCCAACCATCGGACTGAAACTCACAATCTTATGTGCTTAATCCAACCATCGGACTGAAAATCACAATCTTATGTGCTTAATCCAACCATCGGACTGAAACTCACAATCTTATGTGCTTAATCCAACCCTCGGACTGGAAATCACAATCTTATGTGCTTAATCCAACCATCGGACTGAAACTCACAATCGTATGTGCTTAATCCAACCATCGGACTGAAACTCACAATCTTATGTGCTTAATCCAACCATCGGACTGGAAATCACAATCTTATGTGCTTAATCCAACCATCGGACTGAAACTCACAATCTTATGTGCTTAATCCAACCATCGGACTGAAACTCACAATCTTATGTGCTTAATCCAACCATCGGACTGAAACTCACAATCTTATGTGCTTAATCCAACCATCGGACTGAAACTCACAATCTTATGTGCTTTATCCAACCATCGGACTGGAAATCACAATCAAATGTGCTTAATAAAACCCCAGATAATATTGCCCAACTTAATACAATACATATCTTCATTTCGCCCTAGCAATTCCACCCATAGGAATTCTAACCACCTTTGTAAATCACTTGACCACTTGGCGTCCATAAACATTTCTATCTTTAGTAATGGCAGTCATCTTTGATAGATGATGGGTTCGTCGCATATAATTTTGAAAGTGGAACAATCAATGATCATCTCAATTTATGTTTCTGAGGAGAAGATGTTAATGTAATTTAGTTATCGTACGATTCCTGACAACACTGAGCGAATTGGAGCAAACATTGGATTAAATCATCTTAAGGCTGTGTACGTTCAAAATTCTAAATCTCACGGTCTCACTAATAATCTAATATTGCTGATGATTCTATTCTATTCTATACAGTGTCAGTAAATTCACGCTTTACAACCAGACAACACAGACTACAGACGTGATGAAAGGAGTGTCATTCCGGTCCTTTCTTCGTTCATGACTTATCACCGGGTTTGTAACTAGAGTTACACGACGGGTGCCACTAGTGGAGCAGGAACTGGTTACCCTTCCGGAGCATCTGAGTTGACCTCCGTTAACATAAATTTACAATGGAAAACCTAATCAAAGGAAAAATACAAACTAAATGCGAGTAACCAGGAAAAAATGTTTTACACGGATATCTAGTAAATGTGGTATGCATAAAGAAGCATATCATCAAGGGCCTGGCTAAATGATATTTTTATTTATTTGTTTGTGATGTTCCCAAATATACTAGATAAGAACAAATCGACACGTTTTTTCGTGTTTCGCTTTGCGAGTGAGTGATCGCCATTTAACGCCAAATGAGCAGGCTATCAGCAATATGATGGCGTGAACAAGTCACATTCAGAGAGATGACAATGATATCCGCTTTGTACTAGACTAACACGCTTAATTGGATCTTTGTAGTGCAAGAGCACTGAAACAACAGTCCGCGGAGAGACATTTATCTCCACTCGGAAACACTATCCTGATTCTGACTCAACAAGCCATTGCTCTTACTCTTTAGAGATGTGTGCTTGGTGGATAAGTAGCATATACCTATTATATAGTCTTTGGTACCCGACCGGGGCTCGAACCCACCCTTTAGCGCACTCGAAGATAACACTTTAACCATAACACCACGATGATATTCATTTTATACGATAATGATTATGTTCAAATAAATAAATATATCAACATGCATCCTCATGGACAGACATATTATTAGTCTCTCGGTTTAGAGTGTGCTATTGTATTGTTGTTTTTAACTAGAGTAACAGACGGAGGCCACTAGTGGAGTAGGAACTGCTTACCCTTCCGAAGCACCTGGGTTCACCTTCGGTTTTCAGTGGGGTTCGTGTTATTCGATGTTTAGTTTTATGTGTAATGTTTTGTAGATGGTTGTTTGTCCTTTTGTCATTTTTCTTTTGGACATTGTGTTGTCTGTCTGTCTTCGGTTTATGGATTCCCATTACCCCTTTGGAATCTTCAACCTCTTCATTAAGAATTATAATAACAATGTCTTTGTCATGTAAATAATGACATCCGTTATGTTCAATTGTTTACCTGGTATATTGTTGTTCATGTAGTAGCATATTAGCTGTTGTAACGTGAATGCATTTTTTTCCATTGATCTTTTTATGGTTTATATACCAGAATGTAAACAACAGCTAAAAACTATGAAATAATACACGCAAATACGAGATATTGCACACTATTAATCTGGGCTGTAGTTTTATTACTCTCAGAGAGCTGTGCAATAATCAACGCCCTTCATGTGACATTGCATGGCATCCTGTTATACCACGGTTTTTCGAATTCAATGGATAAACAATCTCACGCTTCGCAAAGAACCAAGAAAAAAGACATGTCGCCACGTGAATTTATGTTTGCTTTGCAAATCAATTGATGAAATCAGTAGACATCTTATGAAAAATATATAATTAAAAAAAAAAAATAAAAAAATAAAAAGTGACATACGGCAGACTAATATTGCATCCGTTGTAATATAACTGCTGTTTCACTTTACAGCTAGAAATGTCTTGTTGCTTGCTTTTTTGTTATTGTTTGTTGTTTGTTTGTTTTTTTTTGCTTAAAGTGGAAAAGGTGAATATCAATGTCCTATATTAATCTCCATTCGTTAAATATATGGAAACGTACAATATAGATAACACCATAAAATCCGTGTCACACTAGTGACACTTCACTTTTAATACCGAATGTACATCAAATTGATTGTTCCCTCACGTGTAATAGGTCGAGAGGAGGAAGAGTAAAACGCACGTATTAATCAAACAACAAATACGCTTTATCCTCAGTTGTTAAGTTGAGCTACACATCAAGGGATTCCATAACGTCAATATTTTCATACCTTGAGATCAGGATGTTTGACAAGTTGACAAGTATTGTCCTTTTACACATCCAATATTAGTCTCGTGAGAAAAACTATTTTTTTTCTAGTGCTTATGCGACTAGCATTTATTCGAGTTATAACGGCATCACCAATCCATCTCTCCATAATTACTTCGGTGTTTGTCAGCAGATTTAGCAAATTAACCAAAGAACAGACACATTTCAACTACATATACTAAATTAAAGCGTCTCAATTACATCCTTAAAGTGGGAAACACTTCTCCCTTGGTATGCCATGCGCACTAAATTAGATATCTACGTTTTAATAACTGACATCTTTGCATTATACCATTTTTTAAATCAAATAAGTGGTCAATATGTCTCGTTTGTGAACTGAGCTATTGGCATGTGTTGGACTAATGAGTTGTAAACTAGAGACTCGTCTAGTCATTCAAACAACTTATATTGTGTTCAATCAATATTCTATATTTTCAAATAAACAATATTTTATTCAATATTTCAAGGAATTCAATGCAAAAAAAAATGCATGCAAATCGGACTTAAAATTAAAGAAAAGCTATTATTTTGGATTTTGGTCCATTTTGTATCCCTTTAACCCCTTTTATCAAGGAAACCACAGGAGCTAGATCAAATCTTGTTGAAAAATGCAAACAGGAAATTTCATAGGGAATCTAAAGATAATCAAAATTGAATTTGAAATAAATTCTAAACATTTTGGGTGTTGGTCCCACTTTTACCCCGTTTATCTTGGAAACGGTTCAGAGCCATGAAAGTTTGTTAGCAAATAAGCATAATTTTATAAGGAACATTATCCTTTTCATAGGACCTCAAACAATTTGCGGCCGTATTATGTTATGGCCTGTCGTCTTTGAACACAATGATTCTTTTCACTGAATAAAAGATTTATGTAATTCCTACTGGTTTCAAAACAGGAGGTCTTAAAGGCTAAACAAAAATTGATGTTTCTTTTATTTGTACATAGAGAGTTTATTTTATTTGTACACAGAGAGTTTATTTTATTTGTACATAGAGAGTTTATTTTTCAACTGATTTTGATATTCTTTTTTAATGCAATGCATAGGGTTGCTTTAGATATTGCCGTATTTGACAGAAAAGGGGGGGGGGGGGAATGTCCAATTTTTTTAAAAGTTTTTTTATTCAATTTTAATACATTTTCTTTGGCACAGTGATCATCTTAGTGGGTATGAACAGCCCATCCAATATGCTATATTATTTCTAAAAGAAACCACAATTCCGAAACTTCATATATTTGGAAGACATTTAGAATTTTTTTTCAGCCAATTTTGATGTGTTTATTTCTTTAAATTTATTGATCTGCATGCGTCTTGTAGAGTCAACGGATTTACCTCGAGCTCTATCTCTTCAGGTTTCCGTGATTAAGTCAACCGCAAAGGACAAAAAATTGTCAAATTGCTAAATTTTTGCTTTTATATTTTTCATCTAGTTTTTAAAGCTTTAAAAAAAATAGGAAAAAAAAACGATACAAATGTCAAAAATACAATGAGTCCAGCAAATCACTGTTATCACATTATTATGTCCAGCAATTTACGGTGTCAGCAAAATACTGTGTCCACACTTGCTTTTAATATAGATTTATGTAACCTTGTCGACATTCTTCGCTCGGCGTAGTCCTTTACTTATCTATATTGGGCAACTTTCCTACTGTAGGTGAAGTTTAATAGGGGAAAAACAGGGATCTGTTAATATAATGTGGCATCTTTATTTAAATATTTCATATTATTTCAACTAGAAAATAATATTCGCTCATTTAATAACATGCTCTATACGGTGGCAAAATCAAAATTTCTTTCCCTTTGGCTCTTGGTATCAGTGCTCTCTGCTATATTGGTTCGAACAGGAAGTTGTATTTTTACAATGCATAGTGGGTAGAGAAGTTATCCCCCCAAAAAATGTTGAAAATATTAAATTTAGCGTTATTTAATATTGTCGATTATTTTTTTAACTGCATAAATTAATGAGATCGTTTACTAATCACATAAATAAATTTTAGCGACTCGCTAGCCTTAATCATTGAGCACCTGAGTTCACCCTCGGGTTTTGATGGTGTCCGTATTACTTATCGTTTTGTTTTCGTCCTGTGTCTTGTGTACCTAATGTTGCCAGTGTCTGTGGATTGTCAATTCTTCATTGTCCCTTCGGGTTTCTCTAACATTTATTTAGCGTCACCTTTGAACAACTGGGCCCTGGTTAACTTTTGTATACATAACTTCACGGTGTTGTAAATATTGTACATGCCTTATATTTTATTTTATTTATTAGTGTGTTATGTATTTGTGTATCTGTTTACCAATGTACTAATAAAGATATATATAAAACAGCTGACATAATGTTTGATAGTTTTTGAAGTGTGGTTTCAACTCTTGAACTCAGTTATTTAATTTCAAATGGGGAGGGTTTGAATCCTGTTGACTGGTTTAACGCAGCCACATTGTCGTGTCTGTCCTTAGCCAGGTCCTGGATTTCCTACGTCATATGTCGTGGTCTTTTTCTGTGTTCGGTGAGTTCAGTTAATTTTGACACTAGTTTGTTAATGTTAAATTTATCTGCTTTATTTGTGCCATTTCTTTCTCGAAAAATTCGAGAGAGTTTTTCATTCTCAGAATTAACTGGTAAACATTTGAGCCTCTCCATAATGGACGCTCCTACTCTTGTTTAGTACTTCAGAAGAACTCAGACTATTATTTTCAATTTCACCCACTTGTGTAGAGCCTCAAATTAATAGTCGAAACTTGAATTTTACTCTATAAGTATTGTAATCATTGTAATAATTGTAATCATTGTAATCATTCAAACAATAGCAAATTTGTGACAAACTGTGGAGCAAAATTGTGTACGCCTCCATCTTACTTTCGTAACTTCATTTGCTCGTCAAGGACAATGTTGACTTCCTGGTCAACGATTGCATACATCTCTATGGATTCCAATATGATAACCTTCTTGTATTCTTGATCCACAAGTACATAGTCTGAAATCATATGCTTTACTTGATCCACAAGTACATAGTCTGAAATCATATGCTTTACTTGATCCACAAGTACATAGTCTGAAATCATATGCTTTACTTGATCCACAAGTACATAGTCTGAAATCATATGCTTTACTTGATCCACAAGTACATAGTCTGAAATCATATACTTTACTACTAATCCGATGCAGTTTTCTGTCAAAAGATGTAATAATCTTCATCATTAAAACCCGGATCATTTGTGCAAAAAAACTGAAGTTGTTCGAATATATCAAAACAAAACAAAAATAAATCCATGACGTCGTGATCATATGGTAGTTGGATTTACAACTACCTATGCAATCAGTGTCTATCACCACTAAAGTTGTGAGTTCGAATGAATCCCGCTAATTGCGAGGTGTACTTGATACAACATTATGTGATAAAGTTTGTCAGTGACTTGCGACAGGTCGGTGGTTTTCTCCGGGTACTCCGGTTTCCTCCACCAATAAAACTGACCGTCACGGTATAAGTGAAATATTGCTCAAAGTGGCGTTAAACACCATAGCCATTACCCCCATTATATGAATAAAATAATAGTTGTTTATTATATAAAACAATAAAAATGGAATAAAAATAACGTTAGTATGATTTGATGTTTTTGGACATAGTTTAACATACTTCATGTATCTGAGCATTACATCCCGTTCATGGGGAGGTGTACCCGATATAACATTATGTGATGAAATTTGTCAATGACTTGGGACAGGTCGGTGGTTTTCTCTGGATACTCCGGTTTCCTCCATCAATAAAACTGACCGCCATGATATAACTGAAATATTGTTGAAAGTGACGTTAACCACCATAAACCAAACCAAACCAAACCTTATCATTATATTCGAACTGAGATTAACCTTTGTACATGCCGTAAATATTAATGTGTTGAAATTTCTGATTTCTTATAGATTTAATATGAAATATATTGATCTCCGACAAAGCGATATCTGGTATCACGACACGTTAATAGAAAACTACGTGAAACATTCACCGCCAACACTTAAAGCATTTTAATAGTGTTGATAATATCTTGTGTTAAACCCTGACATGCTATACCCCTAGTAGAGAGATCGACATAAACCCTGACATGCTATACCCCTAGTAGAGAGATCGACATAAACCCTGACATGCTATACCCCTAGTAGAGAGATCGACATAAACCCTGACATGCTATACCCTAGTAGAGAGATCGACATAAACCTTGGCATGCTATACCCCTAGTAGAGAGATCGACATAAACCTTGACATGCTATACCCCTAGTAGAGAGATCGACATAAACTCTGACATGCTATACCCCTAGTAGAGAGATCGACATAAACCCTGACATGATATACCCCTAGTAGAGAGATCGACATAAACCCTGACATGCTATACCCCTAGTAGAGAGATCGACATAAACCCTGACATGCTATACCCCTAGTAGAGAGATCGACATAAACCCTGACATGCTATACCCTTAGTAGAGAGATCGACATAAACCCTGACATGCTATTCCCCTAGTAGAGAGATCGACATAAACCCCGACATGCTATACCCCTAGTAGAGAGATCGACATAAACCCCGACATGCTATACCCCTAGTAGAGAGATCGACATAAACCTTGACATGCTATACCCCTAGTAGAGAGATCGACATAAACTCTGACATGCTATACCCCTAGTAGAGAGATCGACATAAACCCTGACATGCTATACCCTTAGTAGAGAGATCGACATAAACCCTGACATGCTATACCCCTAGTAGAGAGATCGACATAAACCCTGACATGCTATACCCCTAGTAGAGAGATCGACATAAACCCTGACATGCTATACCCTTAGTAGAGAGATCGACATAAACCCTGACATGCTATTCCCCTAGTAGAGAGATCGACATAAACCCCGACATGCTATACCCCTAGTAGAGAGATCGACATAAACCCCGACATGCTATACCCCTAGTAGAGAGATCGACATAAACCCTGACATGTTATACCCCTAGTAGAGATATCGACATAAAACCTGACATGCTATACCCCTAGTAGAGATATCGACATGTAGCTTGAGAGTAAAGGGAGTCTGTTGACACAAACATTTCTAGAAATAATTACATGACAGATACATTAATGCAGAGCAAAAAATGTAAAAGGGATATTTATTCTTAAAGGGGCATAAGCTACGATTTTGACCAAAACAATTATGTTTTGGAAATTGGGAAATAGCTTTAAAATGATGAAATAAAGGTAAATATTTCACATTAACAGCTTATCGTACCACTTTTCGCCTTTTGAGAACGAAAATTACCATCGATTTATTATTTTCTTGCAAGCAAATAATTTGACCTCGCTTTCTCCGTATGCAACTCACCTTACTAGTGACAGGTAAAAACGAATAATTTGTATTTTGTCGCTTATTAACTGCAAACTTGCATGGTTCTTTGTCCGTAATTAACGCCGACTAAAAGCAGATTCACAGAAAATAAGAAATCTGATCGTTTTTATGGGTAACAACAATTTATGATTTTGGCAGATAATTTTAAGTGCGAAAATCAATTAACCCACCACGGGATATGCAAGGCACAAATGTATCAATTAAATGGGAATGATATGATGAAAATTATGCAGTATATTCCTTAGCAATCAACACAACAGCGATTATACAACCAACGATTGAAGTAAGTAATTATGATGTGAATGAATCTTAAAATCTTGCTTTGATACGAATGAAGACGCAGACACTGTCGTGACCGAACGACGAAACATTGCACCAATATGCAACTGAGATTATCGTATACGTCAAAATACATATCTAAATCATACTAGTATAGTATTAATGTGAAAGTGACAAAATGCTATAGCTTGTAACCCTTGTTAATATTACAACATTATTGGGCATATTAAACCCTCTTATTTATGCGCAAAAATCTATTTTTGAGTGAATTATGCATTATTAATAATATATTCATATTCCAATAGCATACTTTGGTTGCAAATTGGTTTAGTTTATAATTATTTTATTTGATCAATGATACAAAGAGGACCAGACACAAGTTTTACCAACTTATGGAGTCTTCTCCTATCTATACAATCATTATTACATTATATTGAGAATGCACAAGAAAACAAGAAAAATACAATGTTATCATAAAATATAGCTGAAAATAGTAAACGAGTAAAAAGAAATGAAGAAAAAGTATGTGTGTGTGTGTTTGGATGCTGGATGGTGTTTGGTTAGTACATTAAACGATTATAAATCGTTTAGACTTTTTTATGAATCGAAAAACTGAATAAAAAATAAAGCAATTATCTGCATAGCTTAAGGTTTCACTTCCTGATGTGAGAAGCGCAGTATTGATCAATTGAGACAAATCGCTTATGCTGAGAAACAGATCATTTCTTATTTCAGAATATTTGGTACAAACAAAAAAGAATTGGTTACTGCACTTTTCACATAATGCATTGCTTCATCAATAGTGTTAGAATTTAATTCCATGGTCGTTAATGCAGCTTTTTTGTCACTGCATTCTTTAAGAACGGCACCTATTGCTACAATTTCCACAAAGGTTTTAAGTGTCTCTTAGTGACCATCAATAGACATTTCTACAAATTCTTCCAAGATTGTTTTGTTCTTGTTTCATGTCCTGTAATTGTCTTCTTAAGATGTGAGGCATGTCCTTTCTCCCAAATCTTTCATTTATCGGGTGCCACTAGTTGAACAGGAACTGCTTACCTTTCCGGAGCACCTGAGTTCACCCCCGGTTTTTAGTACAGTTCCTGTTACTCGATCTTTAGTTTAATGTGTAATATTTTGTAGATTGTTGTTTGTCTTTTTTCTTTTTGCCATTGTGTTGTCTATCGTTCTTCGATTTACAAATTCGGACTACCCCTTTGGTATCTTCAAACTCTTCTATTTAGCACCCAATCAATTTATCAAGTCTTTGTTACGGTGACCACTTGTATCTGTTTGCAATGTCTGGAAATTGTAGAAAATATGGTCGCCAATCTATTTTTTAATTGGAAGTTGGACTTTTATCAGAGTTTTCATAAAATGATCTTCTGCCATTCGTTCCAACCTTTCCATATTTTGAAAATTATGTTTTATTTTGTGACTAAAGGAGTGATTTCCTCCTTCGTTTCCGACGGGTTTTCTTTATACTTTAATTCTGTCTTCAAAACCGTTTTCCGTAGTACATGCTTTGTCATGTGTGTACCATCACAATTTGAGAATTCATTGAAAACAAAACAAATACTATGTATGTTAAAAAATACACCTGGTATTGGTTGTTGAGGCTGTTATTCATTAGCATACTATATATATATTACTCTCTGATTAGGGGGTCCCGGGAGGCTCAATGAGTTAGGTAGTTGGATTACCTAACAACTCATACAAGCCTATCACCAATACGGCGTGAGTTCGCGCCCGGCTTTGTAATTTGCACTGGACTCGCAGCCGCATGTGATATAGTTTACCAGTTGCTTGCCCATGGTCGGTGGTTCTCTCCGGGTACTCCGGCTTCCTCCTCCACTAAAACTGGTCGCCATGATATAGCTAAAATATTACTGAAGGTGGCGTTAAACACAATAAATCAAATCAAATCAATCTCTGATTAGGATTTGCACTTTTAAAACAAGTGCTGATTCAAATTGTGGGAGGAGTGTAATTTATATGTAAGCAAAACAGATTTTTTATTTTTTATTGTAATTATAATTTGTTTATATAATTCATCATAATTTGTATTACTTACGAAGAAAAAATGGTTCACTATTTGCAAGCTTTCATGATTGAATTACACAATAATACGAACGGAGAAACATACCTTATACATGTAGTCAAATTTCTAATCTAATGATCAAAGTTAGATGGTGTGTTCAACCAATCAACTAATTGTTATATATCGATATTTTATCAAATTAAAATGTTCAATTCACAGTTGGAATCAGATTTCAAAAGTAGAAATATCAATTAAAGTCAATCAAAAATAGTTGTTGACGCTGATTTATTCTACTTACATGAACACCATATCGTGACAAAGTCTGAAAGTTAATTGACCACTAATGTATGGAACACTAGGTGTTCTTAATATGCAGATGTTAATGACGAATACATTTATCAAACACTAATGTATGGAACACTAGGTGTTCTTAATATGCAGATGTTAATGACGAATACATTTATCAAACCTAAGTAATATTTATACCACGGTGCTCCGAGTTTAACCACTTAACTCGGAAAGCGTGTTATAAATGATTTGTAACATGAACCATGTAATATCATATCTAGGTCGTTGATTATTACACGGCTGTCTGAGAGTAATAAAACTACTGCCCAGATTTAAAGTGTCCAATATCTCGTATCTGCGTGTATTATTTCATAGTTCTTAGTTGTTGCTTACATTCTGGTATATAAACCATAAAAAGATCGAAGGAAAATAATGCATTCATGTTACAAGTTTAGGTTAAACAACCGTTTTCCATGCTTCATAACATGGAAGACTGTTGTTATACTGTTGCATGAACAATAATCACTTTTCCCAAAGTTTTAAGTTTTAAGATTTAATTACATTCAAAGTAAAAATAACTTGATTGAAATTATCCACTTTGCGTAATTTTAATTTGATTGATTGATTTATTGTGTTTAACGCCACTTTCAGCAATATTTCAGCTATATCATGGCGACCAGTTTTAGTGGTGGAGGAAGCCGGAGTACCCGGAGAGAACCACCGACCATGGGCAAGCAACTGGTAAACTATATCACTTGCGGCTGCGAGTCGAGTGCACCCTTTTTGTAATTTACAAAGCCGGGCGCGAACCCACGCCGTATTGGTGATAGACTTGTATGACTTGTTAGGTAATCCAACTACCTAACTCATTGAGCCTCCCTAATTTTAATTTGACATTACACCTAATTTGAGTAAAAAGTCATTACAGTCATGCATCACGTCTGAACCAAAATTCGACATTTCGATTATTTGGCTGAAAATATGTAGTGGTTGGACCATTATTTTGTCAAAAATTCAAGAAAGATGTTTTTTTCTCCAAGAGCTCCCTCCATATATCCTCTTATGGTCGTCACAACTTGTGAATGGATTGGTTTATAAATAATGAACATTTGAGGCAACAATTTTCTCATTTTCTGATAACTACTAGTAATGAATTTATCTTAATTGTTGTATTTTAAATGATGAGTAACCACGAGTTTAGTGATGACTCAACTCAATTATTGTCGTTCAATGGCTGGTTTGGTTTAAGGTTTATGATGTTTAACGCCACTTTCAACAATATTTCAGTTATATCGTGGCGGTCAGTTTTATTGGTGGAGGAAGCCGAAGTACCCGGAGAAAACCACCGACATGTTGCTGACAAACTTTATCACACAATGTTGTCGAGTACACCTCGCAATGAACGGGATTCGAACTCATAACTTTAGCGGTGATAGGCACTGATTGCACGGGTAGTTGTAAATCCAACTACCATACGATCACGACCACGACGACCACTTCGTTCAGTAGCGGAACAATACAAAACATGTCTTGCATGATATCTGATAAAACATAGAATACTATGTTTTCTAGGAATTAAGGCTTTATAATTAAGGTTTCTGATTGATCGAATGAGGTGATATGCTCTAATATCAAATGAACCATTTACCGATTAAAACGTGTTTTATTTACGGAAATTGTTTCTAAGCTGCTTCAGACACAAGTAATCTTATCCGGTTCCTGCTATCTTTAGACGTATCTGACGAAGGTTGCTCAAGAACAGCAACATGCCAACTAAAATATATATCTACATTTTAGTTTACATTAAAACAAAACATTTCTTCATGGAGATTATAATTTATACATTTAAACAAAGTGTTGCAAAAATTTTCGACGGCACGACCGTCTTCGTCAGTTGCAAAACATAAACTGCTTAGAGATACAAAAAAACAACAAGACGTCATAACATCTAATCGTGTTATTATGACGTCGTAAAATTTTTTTACTAAAAATAATCCTGAACATTATGAATAAATAAAATACACAAAGCTCAAGATCAAACTTTGTGTAATCTAAGACCTGTTAGACTAATTATTTTCTTTTGTTTATACCCTTTTGTTTATACCCTTTTGTTTATACCCTCTTGAAGAACCCATTGCCAGAATCAAGACTACAAGGAAAATGTGGACAAAAATGTGTCATCTGTGAAAAAAGTTTTAGGGGAGAATTGAAAACAAGATCCGGAAGAGTTATTAAGATCAATAAGAAAATAAACTGCAGAACATCAAATGTAGTTTATGCGGTGCACTGTAAAAAATGTAAGCACATAGTTTATGTTGGTGAAACAGAAACAATGTTAAAGGATCGGATACAAAATCATCTTTCTGATATCAGAACATTTAAAAAATATGACAAGCCGGTTTCAATACATTTTAATTCAAAAGACCATTCCATCGACGATTTCAGATACGCAGGAATAGAAATTTCAAGAAAAAATAACACAATATATAGACAGACCCGTGAATCACTGTTTATTAAAATGTGTAACACTCAACAAGAGGGTATAAACAAAAGAAAATAATTAGTCTAACAGGTCTTGGATTACACAAAGTTTGATCTTGAGCTTTGTGTATTTTATTTATTCATAATGTTCAGGATTATTTTTAGTAAAAAAATTTTACGACGTCATAATAACACGATTAGATGTTATGACGTCTTGTTGTTTTTTTGTATCTCTAAGCAGTTTATGTTTTGCAACTGACGAAGACGGTCGTGCCGTCGAAAATTTTTGCAACACTTTGTTTAACCCTTACATGTCCAAAGAGCCTATTTGTAGGCTTTTCAAACCACCCCTCGAGTGCCAACGGCCTATTTGTAGGCTTTGCGTAAAACGTCATTCATCGATGACATCACAGTACACATGACGTCACAAGTTCAATGATAGTGCCGTTCTGTAATATATTTATTTTTTTTATTTTTTTTATTCAGTACCTACCCCTTTACAACGGTGACAAGCATCAACGGGGTACCAATGTTTGCGTCTAATAATCATAAATTATACAACTATATTAAAATGAGTATAAATCATACACGAACATTGAATGTTGTATTGTTATATATGTACATTGAATCAATATTTGTTTTATATGTAACTCTGCCTCTTCGGGGGTCCTTAATTGGAACAATTAAAAAAAATTATTAATATTATAACATATTTGAAATCATCAAAGAATAAACATCATTGTCATTGTCATAACATATTATCACAGAAACGATTGTGTCATTCTTCATTAAAACAAAATTATATACAATGTATATTTTTAATTGCACTTAATTATAAGTAAAATATAAGAATGACATATAAAATAAAAGAAACACAATATTAAGCGAGTTCCTGATCATCGACACATGACTTAATTAAAATAGCTCGCTCTTTCATCATTTTACATAATAGTTTTTTTACTGAACTGGTCGAGCAAGAAACCAAGCTCACTGTTAAAACTAAGACAAAAGTCGCCGCAGCTTTTGAAAGGACGGTAGCTCTGAAAACGCAAGATCCGGATAAAACGATTTTATTACTGTTTCTATTTCTTCGAATAGTTCTTGTCTGATAATGATTGGTATATGCACTGCGCATCAAATCAACTGAACGGCGTAACAAATCATTTAAAGAGAGGTGTAAAGTAATCAAGCATCTCTTCATTTCATTTACGGAAAAGTGCATTATTTCCAGTATTATAGTTAGATAGACATGTCGCCCCACTCAGATGCAATATCCTGATTCCGAGTCAACCCGTCTTTGCTCTTTCTCCTAGCGCTACGTGCTTAGTGGAGAAACAACAAATACCAATTTTATAGTCTTTGGTTTGACCCGATCGGGGATCGAACGCACGACATACAGCATTCGACATTTTAATAACGATTTTATGTATATACATATATATATATAAACATCTGAAAAAGTAGCCAACGTATGAATCTACGAGATGTCGGATCGGAAACAAGTGTTAACGATACTGTGCAAACAAACAAAAATGATAAATAAACGTCTAAAATGTTAGCACAACGATATCCAAAAAAGATGTTAAAATGTAACAAAAATAACTATAAGTCTACAAAAAGACTATAATTATAATGAAATCGACGGATATTTCGCTTGACCGACAAGCTTCATCAGCGTCTGTAATCCGATTTGAAATATATAGGGTACTGTAGGGTCCCTCTGAAATGGCCCCAACTTTCCGTTCGGGATTAGGAGTTATAAACTTGTGTTTAGTTTAAAGGTCTAGGCAGGGCCGCCAAGAGAATTTTTGGGCCCCAGGGCAAAAGGAAACTCCAATTCTCCAAATAATGATACTCAAACTAAATCCACCACTGTGTGTCATAAGGAAGGAAATAGTACAGCAAAAATGAATTGATGAATTGTGATGTAGAAAACAGCTTTCTACTTGTTTATTTTTCTGGACCATTAATTATAATGATCTGGTACATTTATAAATAGATGTATTTTTATAAACTTAAAACAATAGTCAAATTAGTTTATCGACAACCAAATATAAAACATATCTTCGTTAATTTAATGCCCTAGGCAGCTGAATAAGTACACGTTTTAGTCTAAGTCTACAACATTTTTTTTTAAAAAGCATAGGGTAAAAACAATTTCAGCAGAAAATGTTGCTCTTATAGGATTCCGAGGTTTTGGAAAAAATTACCAAGAGGAACCCTTGTGCCTCGTTTTACCCACTTGCCTTCATAAGAATATTAATCAGTTTAAAGTTAAACTGAAGTCAATATACCAAAATTTGGTAGAAACTACTGATACCAACAACTATTTTTGATCAGTTGACCTTTTTTTTTATCTCCCTCAGTCTCTCTCTCGACATCTTTTGTACCGACCCGCTCAGCATACCTTGATTATAATTTGTATGTTGCAATGTTTGACAATGACAATGTAGTGACTGACGAAGTGAAATTAATAAATAAATAAAAAATAAAGGGTCACCTGAACGGAATCAATTGAGTTTAGCAAAAGTCTGATCATGTCTACTCACCATTATTGAGCCCCTCCTCCTGCAATCCTCGATCTGCTACTCTCAGAGGTAATTCTTAGGAACTTAGCCTGGGACCCCATTTCCTATGTATTTGTCTATAGCAAATCACTTAGGCATACATATTTCAGAGCCCTTATATAAAAATTAGTGGGGCCCTCGATCTGCCAGTGTCAATGGTTGTTCTTAGGGGAGCCCAAGCAGTCGGGCTTGGATCTCATTTGAGTCATTTAATATAAATTTACAAGTTGAAAATCACTAAATATATGTACATGACCTCCTAAGCTCATGAGACCCAGGCCGTTGCCCCGGATGACCCCCCCCCCCCCCCTCTCAGTGGGCCTGGGTCTAGGTTATGTACTTACATATGGTGCTATTGCCAATGCGTAAACCTACTTAAAAGGGTCCGCCCGACATAAGCAAAGTTTTCTTCTAACTTTCTGTATTTTGACATATCTAAAAGGATTTATTTTTCATCTAACATTGTAGGGATTCATCTTGTATTTTAGCTACTATCATACATCTTTTTAACTGGATCCTTGAATTAGTGTGATTACACTAGTCCTGTGCGGTGCACAGAATTGTTATTTCCCGAATTGCTCATTACTTTCGCGCTAGATAAAAAAAAACCGCGGACGTGGAAGAAGACATCCTCATTTATGTTTTTTTTTATTAATTCTACTTTGATATTACTTCAGTACTTGTAGTAAATGTATGCTTTCAAAGTTCTTAGGTAAGAGTCCCTAAAACGCTTATTTTTTTTAGCTTCCATATTCTACATAGAATGCGTATATTTTATATCAACAAAATAGATGAATAAAGTTCACTCAATCTATTGTTCAAGCATTATCTGTCAATAAAGTTATCAGGCGACTCCAGCGAGTTAATCAAGGCAACAGAAATAGACTTGTACGTTTTGGAAAGGGGAAACAGCGAAGCTGTATTCTCTGTACTACACCAAACATACGCTCTAGAGCAATCACTATATGCTCGAGATGTAATAAAGTGGTTCATGCCATGTGCTTGTATCGGCATTAAACTTTAAGAAACATATTAAACATATTGACAATTGTCAATATATATTTTTTAGATGGATAGAAAAAAAAGAAAAAAACTTAACGGGTGAAAAAATGCACAGATCACAGGCAATAATTAAACTGTTAAATATCTTTTTTGAACTTTCTCATATACATGTACATGTATAAGGTTAAAATTCAACACTCATTACTCGGAGCTGGACTAGACAGATACTCATGTCATTGCTGTCGATTGTTTCAACTTTACATGTGAATATTTACCATGCTTCCTCCATACTATTTGTTATTTAATGTTGATATATATAACAGAGAGTTATGGTATTTAACCTCACTTTCAACAAAAAGCGTATGTCAAATTTAACATTTATTCTTTAAACGTGTGATAAACGCGTATGCATTTTTTTTTTAAAATACGGCAGTAATTTTCTGTTTTACATTTTAAGGTCTGAAATATTCTTTACATTACACCCCACAAAGTCTATAAAAAAACTGTGTGCAATTTTACATTAGGTCATGTATTGTGACGTTTTACACTGATAACGTCATGACTTCACGGTAAACAAATTTGACTAAAAATCCCTTGGCACTGATCAGTGAAAAGGGCTTGGCATCCAAAGGGTTAAATGTATAAATTATAATCTCCATGAAGAAATGTTTTGTTTTAATGTAGATTAAATATTGCAATTTAGAGATACAAATTATGAATTTAGCTAGGTATTTACAGAAGTCGATACGAATAGAGAAGAAAATATTAAAATATACTTCGCACCAGAACTTTATCGCCCGTTGTATTCAGGAATCTGTTGTGCCGAAAGGATTCCAAATAAAATGGAATATTTGTTTGGATACAACCGATAGCGATAAAGACCGTTACAGGGATATACTATTCCGGTCATCAATACAATTGATGCACGCGGCACTCCGTACATGTGAAGAAAACTTAAAACAATTTAAATTAAAGTTTGACCGTTTGACGACTGAAATCGAAGAATTATATGGTTTTGATGGAACCAAACAATTAAATATAATATTGTCTTCCGTACGCGAAAAAACTATGCGTGATTTAGAAAGAACTAAAGAGAGAAAATTCAGAAAATATGCACAAACGTTAGATCCCCGATACAAGAGCAGCGATAAAAGTATGGAGTACGATAATACAAAGATTACAACAAATGACACTTTTTACTATAACGCAGAAATAAATGGTCAAAAATGTATGAATCGGGTTCAAAACACACAAAATAGTAAAATTGAAAGCAATAGAAATGGTTTTATCATAGGTAGGCAATCAAGTGAGGCGGATAGTAATACCAAAAACAAACCCGAAATGAAAACAAACAGACTTACAGAAATAAAAAATAAAGAACACGAGTTAAAATCACAACATCAACTTGAAAATGCATTTGATAAAAAAATAGGGTCTGTAGAATTTAAACCACAAAAAATAAATTCGAAGAATATTTACGGGAATAAATCTTGTATTTTACAACGCTGGTTTAAAAAAATTTCATGTTCTGAAGTAGAGGTCACAGATTCAGAAAAAGACCAGAGAGGCTTTTATATCAAGAAAGTTATTGGAGATGGGAATTGTTTTTTCAGGGCTGTGAGTTTAGATTTGACGGGAAAAGAAGAGCACTTTAATTATGTGAGAGAAATTGTTTGTGACGAAATAGAAAAAAATCAGTCATATTATGAGCCTTACATTAGTACGGACTTTTATTTACATGTACAAAGCATGAGAAAGAACAAAGGCGGTTCTGAAATTTGGGCAACAGAGGCGGAAATACTTGCGGTTTCAAGTCTATTTGATTGTAATATAAAAGTTTTAATAGAAAATAAATCCGACATTAACAACTGGCAAATTTTTCGACCAAAAAATAACAGCATAACAAATACTAATTACGAAATTAGTGTTCAGTATGTCAATGGGAACCATTTCAATCTTATACAGTATAACAAAGACACAGGTCTAGAAAAAAATGAACATATGTCAAAAAAAGCCAACTCTGTCACGCATAGAACGGAGGTGCAAGAAAATGAAAATAAGAGAGAGAAAAACCCTGTTTTCAATCTCTCGTCAAAGGAACTAACAGAAGCTCATCGGAATCTGCTAGGACTAGGATTAAAATTTGTTCCAACAAATCAAAATATCGACATGACAGAATTGATTGCTGATGTTAAAGAATGGGAACGTCGAATGCGCCTTAGGGAATTCTTTTCTGATCAGAATGAGAAAGAAGATGTTTTGACTGATGATCAAAAACAATACAATTTTATAAAGAAGAAAAAATCAAATTGGACTCCACCTACAGGAAGAAGCGAATGGCTTGACTTATACTTAAAATTGGTCAAAAATGATATCATTTCTGGTGTCAAGCAAAAATACAGGATTAACTTAAATAGGGCTGAAGAAGAAGCTTTGCAAGATTTACTCTCTGATCAGTCAATAATAATAAGACCATGTGACAAAGGCTCTGGTGTATGTGTAATAAACACTGAAGACTATGTACATAAAATTGAAAATGAACTTCAAGATTCCTCAACTTATAAGCAGGTTGAGAAAGATTTAACGGAAGAGATCACGAAAAAGGTTGAAAAAACGGTGAACAAATTGAGAAAAAAAAATTACATCACAGATGACATAAAAAAGTACATGCTCCCACGAAATGTTAGCCAAGGCTCTGTAAAAGGCAATCCAAAGATGCACAAAGAGAATGCTCCATTGAGATTAATAATAAGCGGTATAAACCATCCAACCGAAAATATTGCAGAATTTGCAGAAAAAGAACTTGAACAACATGTCCGCACGTTGCCATCTTACATACAAGATACCACTGATTTTATAAACAAAATGAATTCAATAGAGCAAAAACTTCCGGAGGATTCAATTTTATTCTGCATGGATGTAAAGGGTTTATATCCAAGCGTCCCCAAAAAAGAAGGCTTAGATGCATGTAAACAGGCATTGGACAACAGGCCAAATCCATCAATACCAACGACAGATGTCCTTTCTATGATACGTTTAGTTCTTGAAAATAATAATTTTTCATTCAATGGAAAACATTATCTACAGGTGGAAGGAACAGCAATAGGCTCACGTTTGGGTATGAACTATGCTAGTACATACTTAGGTGTATGGGAACAACAGTTACTTGAGCAATCTTCTGACAAACCTCACACTTATTTTCGGTATGTTGATGATATATGGGGCATCTGGTTACACGGAGAAAAAAAAATTGAAAAAATTCCATGATCTGGCAAATTCTATACACCCGAGAATAAAAATCGAACTTAAATTTTCTAAAAACCAAATTGAATTTTTGGACACCATAATTGTTTTGGATAATGGGTTTTTAAAAACAAAACTATACGAAAAACCAACGGATAAACATATGTATCTCCACAAACGATCAGACCATCCAAAGACAGTTAAAAAATCAATACCGTATGGTTTGGGAGTCAGAGTTAAACGAATTTGTGATGATAAGGAGGAGTATGAAAAGGAGAGAAGTAAGATAAAAGAGAGATTAACACAACGAGGATACAACTCTAATCTGATAGAAAAACAACTGTTGAAAGTGGATGAGCTCGATCGAAAGGAAACTTTAAAATACAGAAAGAAACACAAGAATAAAAAAATGGATAGAGTTCCCCTGATTTTAACCTATCGTCGTGCTTTACCTGACATCGGAAAAATTCTTAGTAGTCACCAAAAGATAATAAAGAAATCACCCCAACTAAGAAAAATATTTAAGGATCAGCCTCTTTGTTCATTTAGAAGGGATAACAATCTTGCCGATATCATGGTCCACCAAAAGACTGCAAAAGTATTAAAGAAGAACCCATTGCCAGAATCAAGACTACAAGGAAAATGTGGACGAAAATGTGTCATCTGTGAAAAAAGTTTTAGGGGAGAATTGAAAACAAGATCCGGAAAAGTTATTAAGATCAATAAGAAAATAAACTGCAGAACATCAAATGTAGTTTATGCGGTGCACTGTAAAAAATGTAAGCACATAGTTTATGTTGGTGAAACAGAAACAATGTTAAAGGATCGGATACAAAATCATCTTTCTGATATCAGAACATTTAAAAAATATGACAAGCCGGTTTCAATACATTTTAATTCAAAAGACCATTCCATCGACGATTTCAGATACGCAGGAATAGAAATTTCAAGAAAAAATAACACAATATATAGACAGACCCGTGAATCACTGTTTATTAAAATGTGTAACACTCAACAAGAGGGTATAAACAAAAGAAAATAATTAGTCTAACAGGTCTTAGATTACACAAAGTTTGATCTTGAGCTTTGTGTATTTTATTTATTCATAATGTTCAGGATTATTTTTAGTAAAAAAAATTTACGACGTCATAATAACACGATTAGATGTTATGACGTCTTGTTGTTTTTTTGTATCTCTAAGCAGTTTATGTTTTGCAACTGACGAAGACGGTCGTGCCGTCGAAAATTTTTGCAACACTTTGTTTAAATACATTTTAGTTGATATAATATCGTGTTGATCAATCGTTAGTTTTTGTAGGTCTTTGTTTGGTCTTTTGTTCTTTGTTCTTTTGGTCATTGCATCGTGTGTCCTTCTTTGACTTCTGGTCACCTCTTTGGTATTTTCAGTTATCCTGTATCCAGAAAATCCAGATATAAATCGTATTAATTGAGATATATGAATGCAATCTGCAGGTACTGGAATGTTGCCATGAACAAAATGGGAAGTTTATAATTGGAAATTCGAAATATGCAAAAATATTCATTTTTACTTTATAACGATTTATTGACAATATATATGTTAGCGGCAATAAGCGAAATTAGACATTAAGCTTAATTCCTATGCAATAAGCTAATGTCTAGACAATAAGGTTAATTCCTAAATGTTGTTATAGGCATTAAGCTTAAATCCTAGGATTTAGACTTAATTCTTGAAAAATACGCCAGTAACTATCAATCATTGTATGTGTATGTAACAATACATTAGTTTATTTTTTTTATTCAAAATCATTACGTAAAACACAATTTGTCTTAAAATGTCAATGTCAAGTACCTACAATAAAACAATTATCACATAAACATTAGATAAAAATTGATCAACATTGTTAAAAAGTATCAAGTTAAAATATAAAGACATCATTTATTATCACAGGATCCAGAATTATTGCACAGTTTTCCATTTTTCTTACACTTGCATCTTTTGCTTGAACATTTAGATTTACAGGAACATGTTAAAAATCCTTGTCCACCAGATAAAGACTGGTTAGAAGCTGCCTCACGAACACTTATTTTTGTTTCACAATTGATTTTCTCTTGTAACATTAAGTCCTGTTTACAGATGCTCATCTCATTTGCCCCAAATGATAACAGGTTGTTTTGTCAAATTTACGAATTCCAATAGAAACTGGGCGGTGGTAGAATATTCCTAAAGATGAGAGGGTTTGTACTTTGTGTGGACAATCAATTGGTGATGAGTTCCACTTGTTATTTGTTTGTTGTAATGAATATTTAGTAAACCTCAGACGTATATATTTACCTAGGTATTATGTTACTTATCCTAGTATTGTTAAAATGAATGGTCTCCTATCTTTTTGTAATGTAGAAGTTTATAAAAGGTTACCATTGTTCATAAAGAAAATTGCTGGCATGTTTTAATGATTTTGATAATATATGATCGTTTCGCCATGTAATACTGTATATATGCTATGTCCTCATGTAACACATTTATGTGTCTGAGTGTTATCAATAAAATCTTGTTGAATCTTGTAGTTATCTCTGGGATAAATATTCCTGGTCTTCCCCGACTCAAATTTAGATTTTAAAGTAGAAATGAATTTTTCTTCACCTGACGAAATGCTTACACATTCAGAGACACAAACAAAATTGAGATCAATACTTCAAATCACACTTTATATATCACTAAATCTACTCACCAATAACCTTAAGCCAATTTGTAACTGGTAGAAAACAAAATGAAAATGTGTTACCCCTAAGAAAAGTTTCTACAGTACAATTATCATAAGCATTTGTTCCTTTGGACCAACTAGAAAAACAACAACAGAAATTAAATATTTATTTAAATATTTACTTTTCATTTAATACAGATATGTTATTGCCTAGGAAATAAGTGAAATATTCATTAATCAAGTTAATGCCTAGGCATTAGCTTATTGCCTAGGAATTAAGCTTAATGCCTAATTTCGCGTATTGCCGCTAACATAACAAGTTTTTACAACTTACTAGTCCCTCTTCATACAAATACATTAATGACATAAATCAAATTAGAGCAAATCATTATTAATAATAAGCTAAGCAAAATTATGTTATCAACTATGAGTACATATAAAATATTGTTTTAATACGTATTAGAAGAAAATAGAGGAAAAAAAAGGGGGGATAAAACTAATAAATTGTGTTGAGATAATATCACCGTTGGGGAGAATTAATGATTAAATCTACATGTTTGTCGATACAGTTATGTACTGATTTGAACAATAAAGTATTCAATTCTTCGCTAATTTCGTTACATTCAAAGAGTATATATTCTATAGAGATGGGAACAATGTTATTAAAACAGTTAAAAGGAGAAGTTTTATCGTGTTGATAAAGTGGACCCTCAAGAAAAAAATGAATAGATCCTCAAATAATACATGTATACACAACGTGGATAATCCTTCAAATTTACCCTATATAAATCGGCATTAAGGCTTCTACATCTACGCCTTAGCTTAGTATGTATTATGTTAGCTTTCCTGTCGCCAGTATTTTATAATGGAGCCACTGGAATTTGGAAAGGTTCTATGTTTTTTTTTTAATTTGGAAAAAGTGAGTTAAGATTTGACACTGTCAGGTAAGGAATTCCACATAATTGTAATTTAATACAAATACAATATATCATTGGAGGTTCTACAGATGTAAAGTGCCGATTTTCCCAAGCTTCTAATGGTGACGCTCACACACAATTAAATACTATATTCAGATTACATTTTTAATTGCCTTCCTCTTTTCTGATATGTAACAGCAAATCTGAAAAGCATTCTATCCGACATATCGATAAAAGGGGAAAAGAGGGTGGGGGAGGGGGAGGGGGAATTTATAGATATAATTTTAAAAAGGGTATAAAAGGAAAGAATTGTGTAATAAAACATGTTCTTCTGGAAAGAGTGTACCAGGAATAGCATTAATAGCTATGTTTAGATAAAAATATATCTGTTTCATTTTTTATGCCATGTGTATGAAAAATCATCTCCAAATTACTTTATTATTTTTATTGTTTTCGGGGGACTGTGCCAAGAATTGGAGGATATGAGATTTGATCTGTTAAGGGTGAAGCTAAGCTTTCGTAAAACGCCAAGTTGTTTTAATGCATTTAAGCATCATAAATATATATAATCTACGATCTCAATCATCGGGTAATAAATTGTGCATAGCGACAACCCGGTCATAGAAAGCAAGATTCCCATAGTTACATCATGAATATGTCTGGAGGTAGCTCAGTTACAAAAATCCAATAATTGTCTTCTAATACACGAGTTTCCATTTTTACATTTTAATGGTTGATGCAATTGCAATGTCTCATAGGATTGCAAATGAAGTTTTTACGGTAAAACTCATTGCTGCTGTAGACAGATTAACTTGTAATTTGCCTTTTCCCCATGATGTTTGGTGTATTTTCAATTTTGGATGTCTCATGTAGAACAACCTCACCTATCGTTATTTCATGCTTCTTATAAGCCCACTCTAAAAATACAAACTTCTTGTATATATTAATGTTCTTAGAAATCTACCCGTATCCTGCCAGGAACATTGCTAAAGGATATTTATAGATTTTTCTTCTAAATATGCGAAGCGATCCAAATAAATTAAACGTCCTAGAGGACACTGCAGCCGACTATCACATTTTATGTGCTATAGGGACACACAGAGATGCAAATATTGACACCGACGATAGTTGTAGTCCTGTTGTTTTGACTAATCCATTTAGAGTTGCTAGGACATACTATGGTGGTGGTATTTCATTTTATACGATGGACATGCGTCAACACTGATAGTCATTTTAGTATGTAGCAAAATGTTATGTCAATCCTTGTTGCAAAATATGGAATTATGAAGGTGAAATAAAATACAATTATTTTAGATATGAATACTGCACAATACTGGAAAAAGAACGCTTCTGAGATTGTTTTTTGCAAAATTGTTATTTAAAGTTGAAGACAAATCATTCAACGAACATGGCGAACATTTATGTAAACAAAGATAATTCTTTCACGACCAATACAGTCCCGGCGATCACCCAACGTACATAAAAAAAACGACTCAAAATTGTTTCTCTCCAACCAATCTTGAAAAAAACCCACCCTAGGTTAAAGTTAAATATAAAAAAAGTATCCGTACATTAAACTAAATAATAATGATAACGGAATGAGACAGCAGTAGATGAACACCCGCGGAACTTTTCACAAATATTCTTACAATAAATATTTATCTTAAGTGTAAAAATAAGATAATGAAGAGTTTCACAGAAAAGAAAAAAAAACTTGTAACTTTTTGAGCATTATTACCTCCTAGTAAGTGCAATTTATTTTTATCTTAAAGGAAAACGCCATGATTTTAACAAGTTTGTGTGAAAATTTAAATGACAGTAAATAAAAGACATCTGTGTTAATGAATGCTAAAAATAGTATACCGTAAGGTAGAATATGGTCATTGAAGTTGCATGTAGCTCCAAGTAATGGGGATCGCCATTTTTCAGAACTCTTCAGTGTGAGGAGACAAAAGGCATAATCCATTCTCGGATCATACCTGCAATTCAAGCTCTTCCGAAAGAGCCGTGACGTTACGGTGTCGGTATCGTCTATTATATCAGCATTGATCAGTTGCAATTTGATCATTAAAACTTATGTAAATCGTAAAATAGCGTCGTATATTTATCTTTTGATATTTACAAAATCATTATGACTTCATGTCAAACATTTTATTGCACTAACAAAAAGGGAAAGTGTGAGAAAAATTTTTTTTTGTTGTAATTACCGATCAAGACTACCCTTGAAAAACATGGGAAAGTACGACAGCATTGGCGACAAAAAAGAAAAAAAAGCCGTGTACGCATAAAACGAGTTAAAAGTGACAGTTTTTTAACCTACGGTCAATCAGGTAAAACATACGGAATTTTACGTAGATACCCCCCCCCCCCCCCCCCCCCTCCCCAATAAACTCATTTATTTTATGAAAATGTAACATGGGATGGGAATATTAAGAAAAAAATTAGGACGATATACAAATTGTTAACATTGTATTGCAGTTGATCTGATATTAAAACATAACCAAAAGGGCTTGATGTTGGGAAGAGTCAGATACATTATCTGATTATTCAACTAACATGATCCGTCTCCGTGACGTTACATGAAGAGGTGTCATGGCCGCTTACACTACGACAGGAAATTCCAAATATTCATATTTCTAATTGGGTATATTAAAGTTAATCAAGGTGTTTTTTGTTTAATAATTAATTATTTACGAATAAAAAGTTACAATGTATTGAATTATAACAATTGTTCAACTGACTGGAGTTTTCCTTTAAGAGAAATATTTCTCTTATCTTTTATCGTAAGTGAAAAAAATAAAAATAAACAAAGATGGCCTCTGCATTCGTGCATTTTATTTGAAAATCAGAGAGCAATTCACCGTGAGCGTATTTTCTATGACCGTATGACAAACTTTATTCCAAGTAAACGTTTAGACGCTACAAATGATTTTATTATACTTCACTGTATATAACTGTTTTCTATTGGATCATTTAAAGTCACATGACCGTAGAGAGTTATTGATGTGTTGAATGACAACCTTAGTATTTCCGCTGGAATAGTAGACAGTCCTATTGCCCAGCCCCTATAGCTTGTTTCAACAGAGGTATGGTAATAGTATTAATATTGTCACCCTCCCACAATCTCTGTTTTTATTTTTATTTTTACCGACATGTACACATGTTGTATTTATCCTACAGTGTCAAAAAGTTCAAAACAGCTGCCAAATTTACCGAAAAGAACAAAATCACGTCTCAAATTTATTTAAGCTTATTTTATTATAGGATTAAATACTGTTTTTTAGGAAATTATCTATGTATAAACTCCGGCAGCTCACTCACAAACTGAATAAAGTCTGAAGGACTTTATGTAAAGTTTGTGAGTGAGCTGCCGGAGTTTATACATACATAATTTTCTAAAAACACAGTGTTTAATCCTTATAATTCTTATTCTTGGACATCGTGTTTGTTTTCGACGCTAAATACTATTAAAGAAATACACAAGGAGAGCCTCAAACAATGGAAATACAATACACATACGATTGTAAACTGAAAAAATCCGCGAAATGTTATTGACGACTTTGGAACATAACCAACATGACGTCATTGACGTCATATGAAGACTTCCAGTTTTAAACGTAAAGATTAGACGTTATTTGGCTTCGTGTACGCTTCAAGTTTGATACAATTTAACTAAAATAAGTTTTCAAGGTAAGCTTTTTAATTATTTTTGTGTATTGTTGTAAATATGACATGTAGGATTTCACATTTTCAAGATGGCAGATCCTTCCAGCAGAACCCCTTAGTATCATTGCTCGCAGATTTATACGCGTGGAATGACCGGGGAAAAAGTGGTCTGGCAAACGGAAATATTATAGGATTAAACGCATTTTTTTCGGAGTTTATTATAGGATTAAACACTGTTTCTTTAGGAAATTTTCTATGTATAAACTCCGGCAGCTCACTCACAAACTGAATAAAGTCATAAGGACTTTATGTAAAGTTTGGGAGTGAGCTGCCGAAGTTTATACATACATAATTTCCTAAAAACACAGTGCTTAATCCTTATAATTCTTATTCTTGGACATCGTGTTTGTTTTCGACGCTAAATACTATTAAAAAAATACCCAAGGACATGTACATACAATACACATACGATTGTAAACTGAAAAAAATCCGCGAAATGTTATTGACGACTTTGGAACATAACCAACATGACGTCATTGACGTCATATGCAGACTTCCATTTTGAAACGTAAAGATTAGACGTTATTTGGCTTCATTTAGGCTTCAAGTTTGATACAATAACTTCCGTGAACTAGATATGATCCTGGAAATAATATCCAAAGCTGGTTTAAAGGCCAAGCCAGAAAAGTGTCAGCTGCTTGAAAAGGAAGTAACTTTTCTCGGTCATCTGGTTTCAGACAAAGGAATACAACAAAATAGATATGGCATTGACTTAGAAATGATTTGGTTAGAAAAAATAAATAAGATAAAAAGTTGTATGGAGGTTTGGAAATCAAGAGATCTTACGTATTTTGGAAAAAAATTAATTATCAAATCATTTGTCTTATCAGTAATAGGCTATGAAATAGAAATGAGGTGTATTCCAGTAAAATTTGCAAAGGAAATAAATTCCATCATATGGGATTTTATATGGGATGGTGAAACTAAACAAATCTCTAGAAACGTATGCAGTTTACCACAGAATAAAGGGGGGATGGGAATGGTGAATTTGAATCACTTTATTAAGGCAAAGCAAGTTAAATGTATGCATAATATAATACACTCAGAATTAGATAAATGGAATGTTATTGGTAAATATTGGTTGACATCAATGGATTCAAAATTTGAGACCGATTTTGTTCTCTGTAATTGTTCAGATATCAAAGATATTGGACTAAGGAAGATTTCAAAATTTTATCTGAATCTCTTAAATTGCTGGTCTGAATTTCTGAGTTTAAATAAAATTAACACAGAAGAAAATATATTAGAGCAACATATATTTGGCAATTCGAAAATAAGATATAAACGAAAAGCTCTATTTTTGTCCAATTTCTCCAAAAGTGGGTTTAAAACGGTAAAAGATATCTGGGATCAAAATAGTAAAACATTTGTAAATTCCACTGAAATATTCAATAGACTGACTGATAAAAGAAACTGGATTGCCGAATACAGCCGTATAAAAGCATCATTTTCTCATGAACTACTTCTCATGCTCAAATCAGACAACATTAAGCAATTAAACAAGCGGAATATATATTTAGAAACAAATTAATCCAATTATATCTGTAAGGCTGGCATCGTATAAATAATAAAGTTCTGTTCTACATTACAATAAACAGCATATTATACATATATGTATCCTGACCTTGGATTATTATTACTTATGTCATTGCTATCGAAAATATTGTTTACAGTCACGGAAGACAGCTTAAATATAACAAATAGCTGGACATTCTTAAAAGTAAAATGCTACAGAAGCAGTACACAATATAGAAGGAAGTTAAATCAGAAAACATTAACAAGAGTAACACGACAGTTACAAAGTGTAGAACAGGAACAACTTATCCTTCCAGAGCACTTGATTGAGTTCACCCCCGGTTTATAATGAAGTTCGTGTTGCTCGATCTTTAGTTTTCTGTATAATGTTTTGTCGATCGTTGTTTGTTCTTTTGTCCTTTTTCTTTTGGCTATTGTATGGTCTGTCCTTCTTCGATTACGGCTTTTGATTACACCTTTGGTATCTTCAAACTTTTCATCCCATGATTGTTTGGATTCTTCAAGCAAAGTATTGATCCCAGTGAGAGTTGGTCATCTTATATGTAAGATAAAAGCAGATAGACGGCGTCTGTCTGTCTTGTTCATCCAAATCAATGAAGTAAAGCTTAAGATTCAAATTCCGCAATCATTTATTCCATATCAGCGATTGACAGAAACGATAGTTGTTTTAAATTACAGTGTAAAAGCTGCAAAGTAATTTGTTTGCATAGATAATAATTGCATGGAAAGCAAATACAGACAGTTTGTTTTCTCTAGAAGTAGAATAGTAAACCATATCTGCAGAAAAGAGGATTATATTCGACTTTTACTTCTAATTTGCATCGCTTTATCTTAATTACAACGTTACTCAACGTTAACGACGAGGAAATGACATTGCTATCTTGTCTTTGTGATATACTTATCTGTAATCATGTACAGTCTGTGATTATAGCTTTGTTTGCTAGATATCAGTAATTAAGGATCACATCGTTGCGTCTACAGTGAAAAATCAATACATATAGAATAACGACAGCTTTGAAAGTCGAGACAGACATTGTGATTCTAGTGATAATGTATGTCGAGACCTTCAAAGCTGACGTTATTGTTTTTATCGGTATTAGACGTCATAATGTGACGTCACAGTATTGATCGATGTTGTTTTTTGGTAACAGAGCTAGTGCTTGGAGAATCAGAGCTTTGTCGAATATTGTTTTTCTTTTTGTCATTTTTTCAATTGCCAATTGTTTTGTTTATCCGTCTTTAATTATGTTTGCTTCCTCAAACTTTTATAAGAAAAAAGTGAAGAAGATATTAATAGTGTAATAACATCATTGATACGAAACAAATATATAAGATAAATTTGAAAAAGAAAAAGAAAAAAAAAGATTGGGCAACACGAACCTCCCTAAAGACCGGGAGTAGCTCTTATGTTGCGGAAGACAAGTAGTTTCTGTTCCACTAGTAAAATTAATTCTGTATTATGAGGACTTCATACACAATGTATTGTAATATTTGAAGTGGTTAAAGAGTGTGATGAAAATAATAGCACTAGAAATTTCCACTCCTTTAGTCTTCTTCCTAAAAAAAGCAATATATAGTTTGTTAGAATGAAAAAAGTTGACATATAAGACAAAAGGCTTAAAGATACCAAAGGGGTTATCAATATCCATCAATCGTAAAATTACAATCAGAACAATGGTCAAAAGAAAAAGGATAAAAAGAAAAGCAATGGCCTACACAACACTGCATAGACAACTGAAAGATTGAGCAACACGAACCCCATGAATGAGGAAAGGAGGGTATTGTGATTACGTTAAACGGAACATATTCCTTTTCACTTGTGACCCAGATATTCCGTAACGGTTAACCAACTCATGATGACGACCGTAAGATTGAGAAATGATGACTTGAACTAAATCTCTATGAAGCTTTGTTTCTGTAGCTTCTTTGTAAGGAGTAACTCTCTTTAAAGAACAGCATGATAGAAAACACAAGCTCTGGAACATCGTATCAGCTGAGAGAGATATGCCTTATATTTAGTTGCTGTTGTAATGTTACTACATATAGATGGAAAGTTCACAATGGGAAAACATTTCTTTTGTCGGTATGAGTCGTTCTGAACCAGCTTTGATTTTAAATTTTTAGGTGTATGTCAAGATATGAAGCAGATTTCTATATATCTTAGGTATCTTTTATATCCGGCGCAATTGGATAGATGAGATAAACATGAGTACGAACTTATGATTATTTAGTGAAAAGACACCATCAATATAACACAACGTGAAATTAAAGGATCAGTGGGTGTGGGGGAGGGGACATCATCAATATAACAGTTAACATTGAACACTTCAGGAACACCTGAGTTCACCTCTGGGTTTTAGTGGGGGTTTGTAATTCTTTGTAGCATTTTGTAAATCATTATTTGTCCATTTGACCTTTTCTTTTTGACTTTGTATTGCCTATCCTTCTACAATTTACGGCTTTTGATTATACCTTTGGTATCTTCAAACTTTTCTTAGATTTCACTGATTTGCTAGGAAGAATGTTGCCCATGTTAATGGCATCAACGCCTTTGTTGGCAAGCAAAAGTTTTGGAAATGGAATGGAACTTGTATCTAGTCATCTATCTTTTTTTTAACAACAACAATATTTTATTCAAACGCTTGTTACAACCAGCTTCATAAGCCCAATCTTCTTATGAAGCAATATATATATACATAATATAAATATAGAGAAATTTGCGACACAATTATATTAAAATAATTCATATTCAAATAGCTTAAAAATAATTCTGTAGTCTTTTCAGAAATGAACTTTTCTGAATTATTTCATTTCCTCTATATATTTGAAGGTATTTCCTAACAAACAATGAGTAAACATCAAACCTTTTAGTTTTTTGCTCTGAAATGTAATATGCCTTATATATTGAAAATCCAATGATTGTAAGAAAATAATTGAAGTCATAATAGCTTTTATCGAATATTTTATAACCGAATACAAGATGATATAAAGTTATATCATTTTCTATTTCATTTTTTTTAACAATTCTTTTATTTTCCCCCAAAAATCTTTGAAAAAAATACAAGTCCTAAAGTAGTGACTATAGTCTTCCACTATATTACATACATTGCATAACTATTTTTCATATGATTTTCCATTTTAAAAGTAGCTTTTTAGTAGGAATAATGAAATGTAATAATTTCCATCTGAAAATCTTCAGCTTATTTTCACTTAAATAATTAAATATAAAATAACATACTGCTTCACATTTTGGTAGTTCTTTTTGTAAATAGGTATTCCATGTATTAAAACCAATTGGTTTTGTAAATTTCTCATTGAGAATCAATTCATAAAAAAAAATATTCTCTAGGATTGAAAATCTATATGGATTTCCCTTATTTAATACATAATTTTTACAAATATTGACTACACTTATTTTTGGAATTTTCTGTTTTAATTATATCTACCCATTCTTTTGGAATTGCTTTTTTCATGATGGTGAATTCTGTGATCCAATTGGATTTATTATTCACACGGCTTAAAATAAAATTGTGTGATATCTCGCCATTTTCATCTAAAATATCATTTACATAAATCAAATCACTATTTATCCAATTATTAAACAACAGAGTTTTGTGATCAACTTGTTTCCCCATATAATTTGTTTTCTGACGTCAAAATTTAAGGGTGTTCTAGTTTGACCACCTCCTATTTTGTTCCAACTTCGAAGTACTTCTCCAAAAGATTCAGGAATCTGTTTAGCATATTTGTTAACTGTAATATTATCTAAATTCTGTGAGAATACTAACCATTTTTTCCCCTAATTTTACAAAATACTTACATGGTATAACTTTCCAATTAACTAATTGATTACTAACAAGTCTACTTACCCATGATGCTTTAAGAGAGGGGTTCCGAATGAAAAGATGGAAGGTTGGTAAAATTTTTCGTCTCGTCTCGTCTCGTAAAAATATCATAAAATAGCTAATTTGATGGAATTTGGAAAGATAATTTTGAAGGCGTTTGACTGCAATCTGGGCCCTGCTACCCCTCTGGTTCCTGGAAATGTTGAATTACGATTTTTGTTAATAGTAACTTTACAAGTATTTGTGTATTGAATCTGAATTCGAACTCACCGCCCATACCCAACCCGACCAGTGACCCGTACTACGTATATTATTCTTTGATAGCGCAGCGAGGCGTTAAGTGAAAATATTGAGGGTCTGTATGAGTGGGTAAATACAGTACGCTAAAAAAAAAACCAAGAGACATGCCTAATGCGAAACACAAGGAAAAAGTAAAGGAAACGTCCGACGTTTTGAAAGACTGTAGAGAAGTCTTACATGATGGATCAAATGAAATTGTTGCAAAAATGTTAGCCTTTATGAACAGAGTAGATGGGAGATTAAAACAAATAGAAACACAGGTAAATAAGATAGACGAAGTTAAAACCAGCCTCGTGGACATTACAAGACAAGTTAGCTCATTAGAAATAACAGTAAAAGAACTTAAAGAGAAAAATAAAGATATAGAAAATAGTACACATGTGATGAGCGATCTATTTGAAGATGTTAAAAACATTTGTTCATCTAATAAAACTGAAATAGATACGCTGAAGAGACGGTTTGAGGAAGTTGTAGAAAGAACATCAATAAGACGGGAAGAATTTAGGGAACATAGACAGGAACAGGAGAATATGAAAATTGATATTACCGATTTAAAATGCAGATCGATGAAAAATAATTTGATTTTCACAGGACTATTTGAATCACCACGTGAATACACAGAAGGAATACTAAGAGAATTCATAAAAAACGAATTAGGAATAGAGGAGTACATAGAGTTAGGAAATGTACACCGGTTCGGACGAAGAGAAACGCCGGACAGAAAACCAAGACCGATAGTGTCGAGATTTATTTACTATAGACAATTGACACTAATTCTTCAAAATGCGCACAAACTTAGGGGCACTTATTTTGGAATAAGAGAACAGTTTCCAGCAGAAGTGGAGGAGAAACGACGAACATTGTATCCTGTGGTGCGTGATTGTAAACAAAAGGGCTTGCGCACAAAACTGGTCCGAGATAGACTTTTTATTGAAAACAAACTATATGATCCGTCGAACGATTTAAACAGCCCGCATAGACAAGATAGACAAACGCCACCGCAAAGACAATATAGCGACGCCATGCCGTGGGCCAATCAAATTTGCTAGGTAGACCAGCCACGAAGAGAAGGCGACCGCCATCTACACCCTCGCAGGGTGAATAGGGGTGTCAGGGAGAACAAGACGTTTCTCAAGGTGACGATTCGAGCAGTATTAACGATGTAAATATAGATGATTTAAATGTTGATTGTTCTTTTTTAACTGTACAAAATAAATTGAAGCTATTGTGTTTAAATTGTTGTGGTCTGAATTTAAGATTAAATTATCCTGAATTTGGTGAATTAATCTGTCAACATGATTTTATATGCTTACAAGAAACAAAAACTGATGACACTGATCAAATTAATTTTCCGGGGTATATATTTAAAACAAAAAACAGACAAAAGTTTTCACATAGAAAATCGGGCGGGATTGCTTTTGGATATAAGGAAAAGTTAGATAAATTTATAACTATTATAAAAAATGACAATAAATTTGTATTTTGGGTAAAAGTGTCATCCACATTATTTAAATTAGATGAAGATGTTTTAATTGGTGTTGTGTATATACCACCAGAATTCACCTCGTACTCGTCTCAAGAAGCATTCAATGACATAGATTTCGATATAAGAAATTTTTCGAGGTCGTATAAATATATATCTTTGGCGGGAGATTTCAATGCAAGAACGGCTGAGCTTAAAGATTTTTCGGTATTTACAGAAAATGATTTTCCAAACGGAGGCGAATATTTACTAGAAAATTATATATCTTTTTTAACTGATTCAAATTTACCACTAAATAGAAAAAATATAGATAAAGGAAAAAATAACTTTGGAAAATTACTAATAAATCTTTGCAAAGGACAAAACTTGTTTATCATGAACGGACGAGTAGGAAGTGATAGTAATATAGGTGAACTTACTTGCAGGAATGCAAGTGCTGTAGATTATTTCATTTGTTCTCCAAATTTTATAAAATGTATTGATGATTTGATTGTACTTGATTTTAGTAAATGTTTTTCTGATGTTCACACGCCACTCAGTATAACTTTTGAAAGCAATGTTTTTGAAGATAGTGATAGTGATATAAATGATTTAGAAAATACAGAACACATTGTAAAAATAAAAAAATGGGAAAATGAAAAATTACACGAGTTCAGAGGTAATTTTAACAGACAGGCTATTTCTGATCTTCGTAATAAATTACGTGATTTGGATGCCTCTAGTGTAACACAGGAGCAGGTGAATATTGTGGTAAATGAATTTGGTAAAATACACATTGATTCTGCGAAAGAAACATTTGGAACTATTACTAAGTCTAATAACAGAAAGAAAAAAAGAAATACTAAAATTCAAAAACCATGGTTCGATTTAGATTGTAAATTTGAGCGTCAATATTATAGAAATTTAGAAATTCAGATAATTCTAGAAAAGAACTCAAAGAGGTCGAGAAAAAATATAAAAAGCAGATGGACACTTCTATTAGAAAATATAGACAAAAAATGAAGAAAGAATTGAAAACTTTGAGATCGAAAAATCCAAAGGAATATTGGAAAATATTAAACAAGGGCCAAAAGAAAAAACAACCAAATATTTCTATTGATGTATTGCACGAATTTTTTAAAAATCTAAATGGAGCTCCGGATCATGATGATGTTGAGTTAAGTGTTTTATCGGAAAGTTTACAAGAAAACCTAGATTTTGATAATTTAACGACAGTATTACTCGTGACGAGATTTTAACATGTATTAAGAAATTGAAAAATGATAAGGCGTCTGGGGACGATATGATAAGAAATGAATTCATAAAATCAACTCCAGATATGTTTTTAGCATTATACGTCGATCTATTTAATCTTATTTTTAATTCTGGTAAAATTCCAAATACTTGGCTCGCAGGCAATAGTGTACCTTTTTATAAAAACAAAGGGGCAAAAACTGATCCTAAAAACTTTCGACCTATTACCATTTTGAGTTGCTTTGGAAAATTATTTACATCGGTGTTAAATAATAGATTAAATACTTTTTCAGACGAATTTCTCCTCTTAAATGAAAACCAGACAGGTTTTAGGAAAAAATATTCAACTCTAGATAACACTTTTGTTATATATGGCCTTTTTGAGCTACTAAAATTAAAGAAAAATAAACTTTTCTGTGCATTTATAGACTTCGAAAAGGCTTTCGATACTGTGTGGCGTGATGGTTTGTGGTACAAGTTACTTATGTGTATTATAAAGGGTAAAATGTACAATGTAATTTTAAACCTGTATAATAATATAAAATCAAGAATTGTTTATAACGATTCTGTTTCAAATGTTTTCCCATGTTTAAACGGTGTTAGACAAGGCGAAATTTATCTCCTTTTCTGTTCGCATTATATCTTAATGATTTGGATACTTTTTTGACTAGTAAAAATGCGCAAGGAGTTAAAAGCATTTCCGAAGACTTCGAAAACGATTTACAAATTTATGTGAAATTATTTACTATTCTTTATGCCGACGATACAGTACTTTTGGCAGAGTCTGCTGAAGAATTGCAGTCGGAGTTAAATTATTTTTATGAATATTGTGAGAAATGGAACTTAAAAGTAAACACAAACAAATCCAAAGTCATGGTTTTTTCAAAGGGGAGGTTACCTATAAATTTAAATTTTAAAATGAATAATATGGAATTAGAAATAGTAAGTGAATTCATACACTTGGGTACAATGTTTCAAAGAACAGGATCTTTCAAGAAAAATAAAGTTAATCTTGCAGAGAAAGCATCTAAAGCTATGTATGACATTTTAAACAAGGGAAGAGTACATAATTTATCTGTAAGTTGTCATTTGGATTTGTTTGATAAAATAAGTATACCTATGTTAACCTATGGATCAGAGATATGGGGTTACGAAAATATTGACATATTAGAAAAAGTACATGTAAAATTTTGTAAGCTGTTGCTTAATTTAAAAACTTCAACACCAAATTTTATGCTATATGGCGAACTTGGTAGATACCCTCTGAATATAACAGTTAAGTTGAAAATTTTGTCATTCTGGTCGAAATTAATTGACGGAAAGCAATCAAAACTATCATCTCTGATCTATAGATTATTGTATTTGAAAACTCATGGAAATAATACTTTTTCATGGATTAATTTTGTTAAATCAATACTTGATGACTGTGGTTATTCAAACGTTTGGCATACTCAAAATTGTATAAGCCATAAATGGCTAATTGAAAGCATTAAACTGAGATTAACCGACCAGTTCAAACAAAATTGGCATTCTACTTTGCAAATATCTCCAAAAGCATTGAGCTATAGATTATTCAAGTCGGATTTTAGATTTGAAAAATATTTAGACGTCTTAAATGACAAAAATATATTTACTTTTTGTAGATTTAGAATATCTAATCATAGATTACCGATTGAAGTAGGGCGCTGGACAAATGTAGAAAGACACAATAGACTGTGTCAGCTATGTCAATCTCGCGAGATTGGTGACGAATTTCACTATGTATTACAGTGTCCAAATTTTGTAACTGATAGAAAAAATCTAATTCCAAAATACATTTTTAACAGAACAAACACATTAAAACTGTCATCATTATTTAACAAAAAGAAACCTGAAACTGTTCGCAAATTATGTAAGCTTATTGATATAATAAATAAGAAAATTAGTTCTCCTTGAAAAAAATCAATCACACCTCTGTTAGTATTTGTATCATTTGTATGTAACGTTTAAACATTTTTTTCCATAATTTGAATTCAATGTACACCCATAATCTTGATAATTGATGTAATGATATGTATTTACTTTGTATTGATTTGAACACTCTCACTCTGTAACCTTTGTAACATTGGTTTAGAGAATAAAGTTAGTACTATTAAAAAAGAGACATAAAGTAACTTTGAATATCGATCATATTAAAACCCCCCCTTTTCAAGTTTCCCTACTACAGTGTTTCGTTTTCCTTTATCAGGTTTATTATTCCAAATAAATATGAAGCATTTGCTATCTATTTCTTTCCTATGTTTTTCTGGAACAACACAAGCACTAGCCACATATGTAAATATTGGAACAATTAAAGATTTGATTATCAAATTTTCTCTAAGATTGCTAAGTTTCTTTTTGTCCAAAAAAGTAATAAATTATTCATTTTTCTATTTTATTTTCCCAATTTAATTTTTCACATTCTTCTTTATCATGTCCAAAATATATCCCTATAGTTTTAACTGGTTTGTCTGTCCATTTAATTCCCCCCTTTTTGTCTTTGCAATGCTTAAGTTTCCCTATCCATAAGCCTTCTGTTTTATCTTTATTCATAATAAGTCCCAAAAAAGAACCAAAAATTTCAATTTCATTTAATGCTAGTCATCTATTTTAATACCAGTGGCACTAACATAACATTCCAATATTTCGGTTTAATATGATTTGTTGATATTTGCAGTGATACGTTATGTTGCAAATTTCGCCAAGGATCACCAACGAGTAGCACGTTTTAATTTAGATTTTTTAAACACCATTTGTAGATATCAGTAGATAAAATATATAGGAAACGAATAAATACTAGTACTGGTTCTTTTATAAAAGTGATTTGTTCTGAGAACAGGGCACATTTGAATTTGTTTAATATCATGTTTCAAACTTGTTCCGTTGATATTTTTTTTCATAACTAGCATTGTATATGCATTATATGTCACAAAGTTTGATTTAATATGATTTTTTAATAAAAAAAATATTCATTTAAAAAACGACAAAAGCATGTCACCTATTAAGACATTGGATCTCGAATTTTTGAAGCATTGGACCTCGATTGTTTGAAGCATTGGATCTCGATTGTTTGAATTATTGGATCTCGATTATTCGATTTATTGGATCTCGATTGTTTGAATCATTGAATCTGGAAAGTTTGGAGCATTGTATCTCGAATGTTTGAAGTATTGGATCTCGATTGTTTGAATTATTGGATCTCGAATGTTTGAAGCATTGTATCTCGAATGTTTGAATCATTGAATCTCGAAAGTTTGAAGCATTGGATCTCGAATGTTTGAAGCATTGGATTTCGAATGTTTGAAGCATTGGACCTCGAATGTTTGAAGCATTGAATCTCAAATGTTTGAAGCATTGTATCTGGAATGTTTGAATCATTGGACCTCGAATGTATGAACCATTGGATCTCGATTCTTTGAAGTATTGGATCTCGATTATTCGATTTATTGGATCTCGATTGTTTGAATCATTGAATCTCGAAAGTTTGGAGCATTGTATCTCGAATGTTTGAAGTATTGAATCTCGAATGTTTGAATCTTTGAATCTCGAAAGTTTGAAAGTATTGAATCTCGAATGTTTGACGCATTGTATCTGGAATGTTTGAACCATTGGATCTCGATTCTTTGAAGTATTGGATCTCGATTATTCGATTTATTGGATCTCGATTGTTTGAATCATTGAATCTCGAAAGTTTGGAGCATTGTATCTCGAATGTTTGAAGTATTGAATCTCGAATGTTTGAAGCATTGTATCTCGAATGTTTGAATCTTTGAATCTCGAAAGTTTGAAAGTATTGAATCTCGAATGTTTGACGCATTGTATCTGGAATGTTTGAAAGCATTGGATCTCGAATGTTTAAAGCATTGGATCTCGAATGTTTGACGCATTGTATTTGGAATGTTTGAAGCATTGGGTCTCGATTGTTTGAAGCATTGGACCTCGATTGTTTGAATTATTGGATCTCGAATGTTTGAAGCATTGTATCTCGAATGTTTGAATCATTGAATCTCGAAAGTTTGAAGCATTGGATCTCGAATGTTTGAAGCATTGGATTTCGAATGTTTGAATCATTGAATCTCGAATGTTTGAAGTATTGAATCTCGAATGTTTGAATCTTTGAATCTCGAAAGTTTGAAAGTATTGAATCTCGAATGTTTGATGCATTGTATCTGGAATGTTTGAACCATTGGATCTCGATTCTTTGAAGTATTGGATCTCGATTATTCGATTTATTGGATCTCGATTGTTTGAATCATTGAATCTCGAAAGTTTGGAGCATTGTATCTCGAATGTTTGAAGTATTGAATCTCGAATGTTTGAATCTTTGAATCTCGAAAGTTTGAAAGTATTGAATCTCGAATGTTTGACGCATTGTATCTGGAATGTTTGAAAGCATTGGATCTCGAATGTTTGAAGCATTGGATCTCGAATGTTTGACGCATTGTATTTGGAATGTTTGAAGCATTGGGTCTCGATTGTTTGAAGCATTGGACCTCGATTGTTTGAATTATTGGATCTCGAATGTTTGAAGCATTGTATCTCGAATGTTTGAATCATTGAATCTCGAAAGTTTGAAGCATTGGATCTCGAATGTTTGAAGCATTGGATTTCGAATGTTTGAATCATTGAATCTCGAAAATTTGAAGCATTGTATCTGGAATGTTTGAAGCATTGGACCTCGAATGTTTGAAGTATTGAATCTCGATTGTTTGAATTATTGAATCTCGAATGTTTTAAGCATTGCATCTCGAATGTTTGAGCCATTGTATCTCGAATGCTTAGAACATTGGATTTCGAAGATCTCGCACGTGGTCGAGATACAAACAGTTTAACAACGATTTACATTTGTGCGTATTTGAGAAGTTGTGTTCAGAAGGACTTGCTTCAATGATGAAAATGCCGCTATATAGTCAAATATGAGTTATCAGTAGCTGTTACTGGCATAAATCACATGTGGATTTTGAAAAACTCTAAAGATCTTTTGGATAACCTTAAATCAAGATCTTTCTCTCGGGTATCCTCCATCAAACTTTTGATTTTTCAACTCTATATACCACTCTACCGCATAGCAAATTTAAAAACCCACTTAAAAGAAACAATTCACAAAGCTTTTAGTCATATAAACTATGGCTCAAAATTTGTTGTGTCAAGCTACAATTCCACATATTTTTCAAACAAAATTCAAAAAGGAAAAAAAAAATGCTATTCCGAGGAAAAAGTGATCAGTATGCTGGAGTTCCTCATCGATAACATATTTGTCTCCTTTGGAAGGACACTGTTTCAGCAGGTCGTCGACATACCAATGTGTACGAATTGTGCCCCTCTTCTAGCCGATTTATTTGTATACTCATATGAGTCGGAGTTTCTTCAAAAGCTTGTAAAAGATAAGAAGATTCATGAGGCTAGAGCCTTTAATTTCACATACAGGTATATTGATGACGTTTTATCTATCAATAATTCTAGATTTGCAGAATTTCTTCCATTGATATATCCTCCAGAGCTGGAAGCTAAAGAGACCACAGATACAGCTTCGTCCGCATCATTTTTGGACATATACCTCGAATTTGACGACAGTGGTCAACTCAGTACTAAAATTTATGATAAACGGGACGACTTCAATTTCAAAATCATAAATTTTCCAAATATGTGCAGCAATATACCATCTTCTCCTGCATATGGTGTTTACATCTCACAATTGATTCGCTATGCAAGGGCCAGTAGCAATTATTCTGATTTCCTGAAACGTCATCTTTATCTGAGAAACAGGCTACTGGACCAGGGCTATGAAAAGATTCGCCTTGTTCGGTCTCTTAAAAAGGTTTTATTCCGATACCAAGATCTTGTCGAAATATATTCCGTCTCTGCAGAGACGATAATAAACGATAGAATTTCATATAGTGAAAATGTATAAAGATAAGGAAGTCAACAAAAATGTCAAAAATATTTTTTATCAATGTGTGACGTAAGAGTGTTTTTGACATTTACTTTCGTAGTTAAAATACTTCAGGTGACTCGGGGTTGTTGATGGAGATGGTTCACGATAGATGCTCCACCCTCCTCACATAATTTGGTACTGCTTTGACAACTATTTTACCTATTTTGTTCCAGTATTGTTATATATACTGTTAGAGTGACAGCCGGAACCTTTGAGCCGTAATGAAAGCGGGAAGTTTGGCGCTTTAAAATCTGATTCAACCCACCATTTCTTTAGAAATGCCTGTACCAAGCCAGGGTCATTACGACTTTCACAGTTTTCCGGTTGTTGACTGATTTTGTCTGTTTATATACTTATGAATTTTTACTTTCCCTTTGAAAGAGTGTTCGGAGTTCGGTTATTTTGTTATTACCCTTATTTGTCACTATATTTAAAGATATCAAAGCTGTGTGTATCTCAAAACTAGCATGAATCAGGAACCAAAGAGAATAATTATTATCAAAATCATAGGGAAATACACATATAACACATTGTATCCCGAAACACGCACACAAACACAAAAGGAAAACCTAACATAGAGAGAAATTAAAGATTGGTTATATTCGTCAACAAATACTACATTTTTCCATTCTCATCTTATTAAGCTTACTTGATGTGTCTTCTTGTTAAATAAATGTTGTTTCAGGAAATAATTCCTAAATGAAACCTTAACCAACGATATCATTGCCATAGTTATCGTCAACCTATGTCCGTTGCTGTAATTTAAATAAGAATTAATCGTTTACTGGTTGATTTCAGATGAATTGGTATCAGTGAATCTGTTCACCAAAAAGAGGAAATCAAATAAAGACTTGAGCAATATTTCTATTTCGTAGACACGTCAAATTATCTCCTTGGCGATTAAGTAAAGCCTCAATTCATCAGACTAACATGTGATAAGTTTCTCATCAACGGTTTCTTCAATCTAAAGATTTATTGAATTACAGACGTCTAATAGTTTTATTTAGACGAAATAGATGTGCATTTTTGTGATATACATGTTGTTGACGACCACATAATTTTGGGTAATCATATTGCACATTTGATAACCAAAAATCACAAATTTGAAACTGAATGTGATTCTAATATCCAGATACATATGTCTATATTGTAGTTATTTTTATCATTACTTTCTCCTTTGTAGTTGACAAAATAAGTCGACTCTCGGCCTTTATGTGTTTAAGTTCTGTTAAAATGGCTGAAGGTCTTGGTTTACACAGTATTGCCAAAAAGCCACATCATGGTAAAGTAAAAAGGAGAGATGGTCTTTCATAAGGAGGACATGAGCACACTACGCAACGTATCGCGCAAAACCATAGCAGATGGATTCGAATCTAGATGTTGGCAACCTCAACCATAAGAAGCACCATCACATTTTAAACAGACATCAAACCCATGGAACAACGATGACAATCTTAAAAACAGGTTTAATAAATTTTACAGAGAAATTTGTCATATGATCAAATGTACAATGCATAAAGAGTAGAAAATGAGAAAGATATTGTATGCTGGTATTGTGGTGAAGCTAAGTTGTCGCCATGGTGATTACATTGTGTGTAATAAGTGTCAAGAGTATGGTCACAAAGAAATACATTGTCAAATCTAGGCAGTCACCATTTTACATTGTTCTCTATAACATCAAAGGCATGAGAAGTAAGATTAATGAGGTAAATAAACACAATTCACAAGATATCCTCTGTTTGGCTGAGACATTTCTGAAAAAGCTTATAATAAACCTAGAGATGTACATATTGACTACAAGTGTGTTGGAAAACATCGCCCGAAAGGAAAAAAAACGTGGGAATGGGATGTGCGTTAATTCTAGACTGAAGAGCCTAGACGAAAACCTCATTAATAATAAAAATGATGATTTTGAACGTCTTGTGGTCTTAACACAAATAAACAATAATGAAAATGCAATAGGTGTCGTTTATTTTCCTAATGATGGGATAGATAAAACCTCTATCGACACACTTTTTTATGAACTACATTGTACCTGAAAACTGTTCACTTTTTAATAGCCTTTGTTATGAAATCTGCCTCACGGGCGACTTTAAGTGTAGATGTTTAAGTAAATGCGAATACTCAGGTAAAACAGTATTAGCTGACAAAAAGCAAAGATACAATGGTGTTAGACTTTCACAGTTTGTAGAAGCAGCAAATCTGACGATTGCTAACTCACTAAATTCCTTTTAAGGATTATATATCAGAATATGAAATGATCAAAAATGATTTTTATCTGCAATAGATTATATACTGCTAACCAAAAATTTATGCGAAAGTGTCTACTCTGTGCATATGGATGAATCGGGCATTTTTGATTTACATAGCGATCACGTGATTATAAATGTACGAGTCCGAGAGATACTGCAAGAATGTTAACAAAGTATCAAATGACTCTTATCAGAAACATTTTTGGAAGGTCGATTCTTATACTGATTGAGAGTCTTTTAAGCGTAAGCTAAATAAAATGTTAGAAACTTGGGAAAATAATGTCGACAGCATTACTGAAAAAGTAGCAAAGAAAGTTTCGTTGGTTAAAAACTACAGGTATTCTTGGGACATTGACTTAGATAAGATGCTAATGGCAAGACGTCAATCAAATAAGTTACAGCGCTTTCATAGCACAACGAGAACTTGAGATACCGAACTAGGCAAGAAAATCTGCGATATTTACTTAAAGCGCAAGCAACTGGTACAGGAAGTAATCAAACTTATATAATCGTATAGCAAAATGAAATTCTTTACGGATAGTGGCGTAACGACAGCTAATACATTTTCATTTTACTGTCAGAAAACTAACATGGAATTAATACTTTGAATATGCGGTAATGCATTTATTCATTCGACGCAGCCAGCGTTTCCATGGAAACAACGCAATGGTGTGTTCTTTTGAAGGGGAGTAACCGGTACTGAACAAAAAAACATGAAAATGCCCGAACCTACCTACAACTCCACATTACTTTTTTATTATCAAGCTTAATTTAATGATTTAATGTTTTATTTGTACTTTTACGCTATATTGAAGGTCTATCCAAAACTAGATTGATGACGAAACGGTAAATGTCTTCCTGAACCGTTGAAAGTTCTTATATCTATATTCCAGAGAATGGATATTTCTCTTGTATATCAATTTCGTCGTGACAGAATTAATTTCTGTTGTCTGTAATCCGACAGACAAGTCGTATTAAAATAACTGCAGTTATGCAACCCAGAAGAAGTTAAAGTAATAATAACGAGAGAAAAATTAGTCTGGGAACTTTCCCTTAAATTAATTATAGCGTTCATTAAATATCTGTATATATACGTCAAGAATGTCGACAGGGTAAGAGTGATATATGAAATGTCCTACCATAGTTGATTAACTTTTCATAGCTATACTCCGGAAGTTATTCAATGAATCCCAGCATGCGTCAGTAATGTCGTACGTGAAAAAGAAGTCTATGATAAATAGTGATGTTGTGAACTAGAACGTTGAATGTCAAAACCTATTAGACTGTTACACTACTGTATATAATATAAAATTGTGTTCCAAATAGTGTGTTAGACAATCTTAATGACTTTATTGCAATTGTAAACATTGCAACCAACTTACTGCCCAGAGGTCAAAATGAAAGATGACATGACACATAGATGTAAACAATGATGACAACTCTGAACTTTTATATACAAGTTCTAGGGCTAATATATCAATAACTCGTTCCTCTAACAAAAGGTCAAATCTTTACATCCCTGATGCTTTACGAGCGATGCAACAACACACTTTACGACAAACACGATGTCCAAATTCTGTCGAAGATCTGCGCGATCCCACCACCACCATGAAGACTCATGCATCAAGAAAAAAAAACCATAACTGACACGCCCTTACAAGCACTGATTATATATCGTTAACAAACTATTTCGGTACTATCTGAACAAATTGCTTACACTATTTCTACGTTAATAGAATCGGAAATTCAAGCATGTGGTGTGACTCGCATAAAACCATTAAGTCAATAATCAGGGTAGATTAGATTTATGGTTGGTTTGGTTTGGCTTATGGTGTTTAACGCCACTTTCAACAATATCGTAATTATATCGTGGCGGCCAGTGTTATTGGTGGAGGAAACCGGAGTACCCGGAGAAAACCACCGACCTGTCGCAAGTCACCGACAAACTTGATCACATAATGTTGTATCGAGTACACCTCTCCATGAACGGGGTTCGAACTCACAGTTGGATTTACAACTACCTGTGCAATCAGTTCCTATCACCACTAATTGCACAGGTAGTTGTAAATCCAACTACCATACGATCAGGACCACGACAGTCCTTCAGCAATAGGGATGATAAAAAACTTCGGAGAGACAACTACGTATCACCGGAAAGTGTTGACTTGACCGATCGTTAACGAAATATACTTAACATTTTGAAAAGTGTAGGAAAAAGTCAACCCCCCCCCAAAAAAAAAAAATCAGAAGAAATCGCAATATGATCCTTTCTCTTGAAAGGAGAAATATCTCACTTATCATCAGGAGAAATACAGTAACGTCTGCTTATGTAAAATGGGAAAACTTTAAATATATACATTCTTGTGTTTCTTTGGTAGCTACAGCCTTTGTTTTTGTTGTTTATTAAAGATGACAATGAACTATGATATATTGAGACCAGTCAATATCATTGCTGGTCATTTACCTTGTACAACACTCAAATTATCTACAGCTTGGTAGCATATGGTTTTCACAGAGACTATGTGTTTATTGCGGATAATAGTTAATGTTTGGTATTAATCCTTGTTTTTAATATCAAATTCTACTTCGTTACGACCACTAGATTTGTTTTTATTGAAAAGATGATAGGAATTTGATTTATTGACACGTCATGAGTATATCTGTGGAAAGGAAAACAAATCAATTTCACTTGGGAGACATACTGACAATCATATTGTTATCAAGAAGAATTTGAAGATATCAAAGAGGTAATTAGATGCCGTAAATCTAAGAAGGACAGACAACACAATGACCAAAGGAAAAAGGGAAAACAAGACAAACAAGATCTACAAACAAGTTCTACAAACAAGATCTACAAACAAGTTCTACAAACAAGATCTACAAACAAGTTCTACAAACAAGATCTACAAACAAGTTCTACAAACAAGTTCTACAAACAAGATCTACAAACAAGATCTACAAACAAGTTCTACAAACAAGATCTACAAACAAGTTCTACAAACAAGTTCTACAAACAAGATCTACAAACAAGTTCTACAAACAAGATCTACAAACAAGTTCTACAAACAAGATCTACAAACAAATTCTACAAACAAGATCTACAAACACGATTATACAAATAAGATCTACAAACAAGATCTACAAACAAGTTCTACAAACAAGATCTACAAACAAGATCTACAAACAAGATCTCCAAAAAAGATCTACAAACAAGATCTACAAACAAGATCTACAAGCAAGATCTACAAACAAGATCTACAGACAAGATCTACAAACAAGATCTACAAACAAGATCTACAAGCAAGATCTACAAACAAGATCTACAAACATAACAGATTGAGCAACACGAAACAAGATCTACAAACAAGATCTACAAGCAAGATCTACAGACAAGATCTACAAACAAGATCTACAAACAAGACCTACAAGCAAGCTCTACAAACAAGATCTACAAGCAAGATCTACAAACAAGTTCTACAAACAAGATCTACAAGCAAGATCTACAAACAAGATCTACAAGCAAGTTCTACAAACAAGATCTACAAGCAAGATCTACAAACAAGATCTACAAACACAACAGATTGAGCAACACGAACCCCGAAATTTCTTAATTATAAAAATTATCAGCATATGGTCAAACATACCCATACGATCACTTCTATTAACTTGTACTAAACATTTCATATGAATTGAACTTTTTTTAAGAGGTCGCCTGTCTTAAGAGACCATTTTTTATTTGTATCAAATGTGACCTCTTAATATTTATTAGAATATTAGCACATACAGAAGCCATTTAACACAAATACAAACACAATTTACTCGTAAATGTACAGCAGTACGCCATAAATGAGTTCGCAAAATGGCCGACTTTTTTTTTCTTGTTACATACTAGTACTACGTAAAAACTAATTATAGCAATCCCTCAGTACGCTACAAACACTTTCTTGACCGATATTGCTTTGGAAATTAATCATATCCGGGTCTGCGCTCATCTTTCTTTATTATTATTTCCCTTAGATAAGCAAAACATCGTCTGCTAGGCAACAATGCTCGGCACGAAAGAGAACTTGTCATGGAGCAGAAAGATATCATTGTCAAACATCAGAGGAAGGACAATTCAGAAATTTTAAAACGAAGAAGTGAAAGACAAAATGTTGAAATCAGCCAAAGACAGACTCTTAAGGACATTACAGCCGGATTTAATACAAGAACAAGATGTGATGTTTCTTCAAGAACTGTTTGCAGAAGAGTGTTTCAGAATGAATACAAACACCGGGTCATTTCATGTGAACCAATTGCAAGTCATACTGTATTTCATTCAGTACTTTATCAGTTAACGAAGAAGTCAGGTGACGTAAAAAGCAATACAGTTCTACCATCGATTCATAAATTGTTAATGACAAGTATCGCTTCCTGAATTTAAACCAGATATACATCTACTGTGTTGAAGAAAGGCAGAGTATTCATTATTAATGTTTTCAATGACAATAGCGACAACCAAATATGCATTCTCAGTCTTTATATCGAATAGGGGTTAGGGTTAGTGTTATGATGTTTAACGCCACTTTCAACAATATTTCAGCTATATCGTGTAGGTCATTTTTATTGGTGGAGGAAAACCGGAGTATCCGGAGAAAACCAATGTCCTGCCGCAAGTCACTAGCAAACTTTATCACATAATGTTGTATAGAGTACAGCTCGCCATCAGTGGGATTCGAACTCACAACTTTAGTGGTGATATGCACTGATGCATAGGTAGCTATAACTCCAATTACTCTACGATCACGACCACGACGACCCTATAAAGAATGTGTCTAATAAGTGTTTATCTCATTAATGCTGTCGAAATGTTTTGGAAATTGTTGATGTTTGGAGATAGTGAAATTTGATGCATCAACCAATTATACCTCTAATCTTTATATGCATTCTATGCTAGCGGATGTCGAAAATGTTGGTCAAAACTGATATAACAGTAGGCTGACAAGTTCTGTTACGGAAAACGGAAATGAGTGAAATGAGTACCAATGCCATCTTTCAAACCAATCAAAGTTGACCTTAAGCTATGCTTTATCTTGCAGTTGTGTGATTTTGAGTACTAATAAAGAGAGTCAAATAACTTGTGTTATTTAATCATAGACCTAATAATGCATTTCTGGTACCTGATTCATGTAGAGCGACAAAAAAGAAACGGTAACAGTATTAGCGCTGACGTCACAAATGGCACAATTGAAAACGATTAGAACGACGCTTGTTTCGGCTATTTTTAGACAATTTGGCAGTTGTTTTTGACTTTTTGATATTGCAGGATAAAGACAGTATATGTACATGGTCGTTAAATATAGAATTAATTTGCACTCGCTGCGACACGACCTAGAAAAGCACAGACTCGCCTTTCTACCTGTTTCTAAAGCTCGTACAAATAATTTTTTATATTTTCCGATAATGTACGTATATTGTATATTTCTCTGCCTTTATATGGAATAGTAAATTGCGATTGAGACAAATCTGTCTATGTATAATATATAATAGCTACCAGCTTTATTTGGATTTATTTACAATCACTGATGCTCATATATCATATTAAGTGTTTCATTATATTTTCCCTTGTGGAGAAAACAGTTTATTATATTGATATAAATTTATCATCAAGATAAGTGATTAAAGACAAATAATTCATTTGTCTCATATAACCATCCTCTGGAGAAAGACAACTAATATATAATCTCATCCGATTTGTAATTTCAATCTACAAAACAAAATATTTATTTAATATTATTAATCCTGTTCTTTATTGTTTACCAGTACGTGGAATATTACTATACATATGGCGGTAGAAAGTGTATAAACTATGAATTAGTTGGCTTGTAAGAGCAATTCAAAAATAAGGATTGTCGGGTTAGGGTTATGGTGTTTAACGCCACTTTCAACAATATTGCAGTTATATCGTGGCGGTTAGTTTTATTGGTGGAGGAAACCGGAGAAAACCACCGACCTGCGGCAAGTCACTGACAAACTTTGTCACATAATGTTGTATCGGATACACCTCGCCAAGCGATTGATTCGAGATCACAACGTTAGTGGTGATAGGCACAGATTACATAGGCGTCAATCTCACTACCATACGACCTCGAGTACGACGATCCCTGAAATATTTTATAATTGCCCTTTTCATCTATCATAGCCTCTGAGTCAATATACAAAGTATGTGCCATTTACTTGTAACCACCAAATATCCGTTTGTTTGCGTTGTTAAATCAAATTACAGTTAAAAGTGAAGCTGTGTGATAAATTTGATACGTCATTTGGGGACGGTATTTTCGGAAATAACTATTAGAGACAAATAACATGTCTCTGTAACTATGAAAGATTCCTATAAATGGCCAATCTATCCCTCCCCCATATGCGTGTGTTCGATTTTACTTAACTGCTAAAGAGACTAATGGACTGACGTTTAAAGAAGAAATGAAAAATGAATTTCTCGTTTTATTGTAAAAGCTGAGTTAAACTATTCAACTTAATAATTTCTTAGCTCTCGGATTTTTTCTCAGATAAATGAAAAGTAAGGTTTATATCCGACTACCTTTATTTTACTTTTTATATCGATACTACAGAGCTAGATTACACTTAATTACAGAGTAAATATATCAAATAAACCAAGGGCCCGGGTGACTCAGTGAGTTAGGTAGTTAGATTACCTAACAACTCATACAAGCCTATCACCAATACGGCGTGGGTTCGCGCCCGGCTTTGTAAATTACAAAAAGGGTGCACTCGACTCGCAGTCGCAAGTGATATAGCTGAAATATTGCTGAAAGTGGCGCTAAAACACCAAAAAGTCAATCAATCTAATAAACTATGGTAGTCACCAGTGCCAATACACTGACTACTGTGCGGATGATACCCTCGGGGACCAGCAGTGGTGTTGACCCAGTGATATTAATAAAAACCTAGATATGAAATGTAGTGCACATTGTGTACGACTCAAATGTTTTGATTATATGGTACAGATTTTTCAATAATCACAAAAAAATGTTAATTTGTACCATTATACATGTATACTGAAGATAAAACTTCGAAAAATAAAATAAAAGTAGAATACCTTGCAAATATTTGTTTCGTTTAAGTCACAATATAACAATGGAGATAACAAAAGTAGTCTATTTGAGGTTATTTTCGGCACCCTGACGTCATCCCATGATGTAAACATATATACTTTATGCCAAAATATGTACTTGTACGATTGTCTACATTTCTGACAAGTGAACACATTTTAATTCTAGCAAACAGTACAAATTGTACAAACTGCTGGATTTTTTTATGGACAACATATTTTTTTTCTTTGGTGGTCGTGTTTTTTATTGGCCTTTCAAGTGGTACAAGTTGTGCTCCCTTTCTAGTCGACTTATTCATTTTTTGTTCGTATTGGGAGCGTGATTGTTGTTTAAAGCCAGTTCAGCAATTGTTCAGCTATATCATGGCAAGAACAAGTTAATTTTAATGAGATGACGATGCAGTTCGCTTTGTTCTATACCAATACGATTACTGGTGTTTTACCCTAGATTACCTCTGGTGTTTCACCCTAGATTACTTCTGGTATTTCAGCCTAGATTACCTCTGGTGTTTCACCATATATTACTTCTGGTGATTCACCATATACTACCTCTTGTGTTTCACCATAGATTACCTTTGGTATTTCACCATTGATTACCTCTGGTGTTTCACCTTAGATTACCTCTGGTGTTTCACCATTGATTACCTCTGGTATTTCAGCCTATATTACCTCTGGTGTTTCAGCCTAGATTACCTCTGGTGTTTCACCCTAGATTACCTCTGGTATTTCACCATAGATTACCTCTGGTATTTCACCATTGATTACCTCTGGTGTTTCACCCTAGATTACCTCTGGTGTTTCACCATAGATTACATCTGGTATTTCAGCCTAGATTACCTCTGGTATTTCAGCCTAGATTACCTCTGGTGTTTCACCCTAGATTACCTCTGGTGTTTCACCATAGATTACCTCTGGTATTTCACCATTGATTACCTCTGGTGTTTCACCCTAGATTACCTCTGGTGATTCACCATAGATTACTTCTGGTATTTCAGCCTAGATTACCTCTGGTGTTTCACCCTAGATTACCTCTGGTATTTCAGCCTAGATTACCTCTGGTATTTCAGCCTAGATTACCTCTGGTGTTTCACCCTAGATTACCTCTGGTGTTTCACCCTAGATTACCTCTGGTATTTCACCATTGATTATCTCTGGTGTTTCACCCTAGATTACCTCTGGTGATTCACCATAGATTACCTCTGGTATTTCAGCCTAGATTACCTCTGGTGTTTCACCCTAGATTACCTCTGGTATTTCAGCCTAGATTACCTCTGGTATTTCAGCCTAGATTACCTCTGGTGTTTCACCCTAGATTACCTCTGGTGTTTCACCATAGATTACCTCTGGTATTTCACCATTGATTACCTCTGGTGTTTCACCCTAGATTACATCTGGTATTTCACCATTGATTACCTCTGGTGTTTCACCCTAGATTACCTCTGGTGTTTCACCCTAGATTACCTCTGGTATTTCACCCTAGATTACCTCTGGTGTTTCACCCTAGATTACCTCTGGTGTTTCACCATAGATTACATCTGGTATTTCAGCCTAGATTACCTCTGGTGTTTCACCATAGATTACCTCTGGTGTTTCACCATAGATTACATCTGGTATTTCAGCCTAGATTACCTCTGGTGTTTCACCCTAGATTACCTCTGGTGTTTCACCCTAGATTACCTCTGGTGTTTCACCATAGATTACCTCTGGTGTTTCACCATAGATTACATCTGGTATTTCAGCCTAGATTACCTCTGGTGTTTCACCCTAGATTACCTCTGGTGTTTCACCCTAGATTACCTCTGGTGTTTCACCATAGATTACATCTGGTATTTCAGCCTAGATTACCTCTGGTGATTCACCATAGATTACCTCTGGTATTTCAGCCTAGATTACCTCTGGTGTTTCACCCTAGATTACCTCTGGTGTTTCACCCTAGATTACCTCTGGTGTTTCACCATAGATTACATCTGGTATTTCAGCCTAGATTACCTCTGGTATTTCACCATAGATTACCTCTGGTATTTCACCATTGATTACCTCTAGTATTTCACCATTGATTACCTCTGGTGTTTCACCCTAGATTACCTCTGGTGTTTCACCCTAGAAAACCTCTGGTGTTTCACCCTAGATTACCTCTGGTGTTTCACCATAGATTACCTCTGGTGTTTCACCATAGATTACCTCTGGTATTTCAGCCTAGATTACCTCTGGTATTTCAGCCTAGATTACCTCTGGTGTTTCACCCTAGATTACCTCTGGTGTTTCACCATAGATTACCTCTGGTATTTCACCATTGATTACCTCTGGTGTTTCACCCTAGATTACCTCTGGTATTTCAGCCTAGATTACCTCTGGTGTTGATGAAATCCATGTTGCTCATCAATAGTTTTCTATGTTTATTCACCTTTGTTATCTTATTTTGTCACATGTTTTTATTTCTATATTGATTTATGATTTACTTTATCACGTCTTGGTATCTTCTGTTTTCATTCAATAAAAAAGATCTACTGACGAAGACAAAAGCTAATTATTGACAAAGCAATACTGAAATACAGAATTACAAGATATAAGACTACACGATCTCGGAAGCAAATAGTTGAAATCATTCAACTATTTCAAAGCATTTGTTGATTTGAATGGCGCCAAAAACGTCGTGTTTATGCAGAAAATATGGCGAATATATCAACATTTAATACGTGAATCAGTCAATTTAATTGATGTAACATCATTGTTCTAGTAGATGTTTAACCTCTGTAACATAATTATCTAAGTAGATTACATTCTGAAGCTCTGCTAATCTGTGGGAACTGGGAGTAGTTTTGCATATTCCAATATTCCCCTCTCCTTTTTCTAGATAAATAACCCAAATTGTGAATCATCGATTGAACATATAACATGCCTTTGAATAAGTAATACAATACAGCAGTGAATTATATAGGAACCAAACAGAAAAGCCTTAAATAACGCATATATCAGGTATGTCCAGCATTAAGTTGAAGTCATCACTTCAAAAGTTTTACTGTCGTCACCGTTACGTTACGGGATAGCATATGTATCACAAGTGGCCATGGATATGTTCCGTGTGTCGTAATCACAATTCGGTTCTTTCCTCATTCATGACTTATCACCGGGTTTGCAACAAGAGTAACACGACGGGTGCCATATGTGGAGCAGGCTAGGGGTTTTTGAGTGGAGTTCGTGTTATTCGATTCTTGATTTTCTGTGTAGGAATTCGCACATCATTGTTTGTCCATTTGTCGTTTTACAAAGAATAACGATGTTCTTAAATAGGAATCACACTTAACGTTGCATTGATGTATACTGCTTATTGGGACCAATGTGACAATTTAGAAAATACACGGAATCTCGTAATTTTCGATAATGGCATAATTGCATTGACGTTGAGGGATAACTTTAAGTTGTGTAGTTCTATCAGCAACGCATCTGTAGTCACACAAATTACGACATATATTACCTGGTGTCTTTGGCCAAAATTTGAGCATTTTCACGGGCATGACCGACTCAGAAGAAGAGAACAAAAAATTAATAAAACAGTGGTCGGAGGTCTTGAAGTGTTGCAATGCGCCGGTATTAAAAGGTAGTATCAGTCACACCTCACTGCAACATCAAAATCTGTCAGATGTACAGAAACTTGTTTAATATTATTGGCTTCATTTGACGAACCAGTCACTCCCGCTGATTTAAATAGATTGTATGCAGTCCTAGTTGCACGCATGAACTCTTTACAATCAGAATATGCAGGCTTAGTTGTAAAAGGTCAATTTGACAATGGTACCAGAAATTTATTTAAAGTGTCTTGAGAAAAAAAATCCAAATCAGCTTAAAAGTAACAATTTAGACAATTTCAGAGCAGCAGCTGAAATTTCCGCATCTAAAAGTAGAGTTACACTCCAACCAGAAACAAATTTCAGACTGATTAGCAATCGATACAGAGGGAACAAGTGGAATTACCGATTTACCAACCAGTGAAGACGTTACACTAGTAGTTCCAATGGGATCCGTTGTTGAACTTGTGATTAAGCTAATCATATGATTAGCCCTAATTACATGTTTAATTCCTAATCATATAATTAGCTAATGCAATGATTAAATATGATTAGTTAATGCATTGATTAAAAACAGTTCAGCAACAGAATTTAATCATTGCATTATCTAAGTATGTGATTAGGAATTAAAAATGTAATTAGGGCTAATAATATGATTAGCTTTAAAATCACAAGTTCAACAACGGACCTCAGGACTTTACAAGCATTATTCCACAAAACCGAGATGAATATTAAATATTTTCGTAATAAACATGTGTTTTACAGAAGAGTGCTTAGAAGTATGGAAACATATTGATTCACCACAAACTGCGCAAAATTGGTTGAAATTCGGTGTCGAAATTCCTTTTGATTCAATGTCGGAATCGTTTGAATTTCCAAATAGACATTTTAACATAAAGGAAGATGCATTTGTAACAAGGGCATATTCATAGTCTTTTATCTAATGGTATTAAAAAGAAAATGTACTCTGCTAATTATAATTTCACCTATTAATTGTGTACCAAAAAGAACAATAAGTTTAGATTAGATTTGGATCTCATACAGCTTAATTTAATTATTAGTAGTTAAAACTTTAAATATGATGATATTAATATAGATGACCACGGATATGTTCCACTTGTCGTAAACACTTCCCAGTCCTTTCCTCATTCATGACTTATCACCGTCTTTGTAACTAGATTAACACGACGGGTATGTTCCGCATGTCGTAAACACTTCCCAGTCCTTTCCTCATTCATGACTTATCACCGTGTTTGTAACTAGATTAACACGACGGGTATGTTCCACTTGTCGTAAACACTTCCCAGTCCTTTCCTCATTCATGACTTATCACCGTCTTTGTAACTAGATTAACACGACGGGTATGTTCCGCATGTCGTAAACACTTCCCAGTCCTTTCCTCATTCATGACTTATCACCGTGTTTGTAACTAGATTAACACTACGGATATGTTCCACTTGTCGTAAACACTTCCCAGTCCTTTCCTCATTCATGACTTATCACCGTGTTTGTAACTAGATTAACACGACGGGTATGTTCCACTTGTCGTAAACACTTCCCAGTCCTTTCCTCATTCATGACTTATCACCGTGTTTGTAACTAGATTAACACGACGGGTATGTTCCGCTTGTCGTAAACACTTCCCAGTCCTTTCCTCATTCATGACTTATCACCGTGTTTGTAACTAGATTAACACGACGGGTATGTTCCGCTTGTCGTAAACACTTCCCAGTCCTTTCCTCATTCATGACTTATCATCGTCTTTGTAACTAGATTAACACGACGGGTATGTTCCGCTTGTCGTAAACACTTCCCAGTCCTTTCCTCATTCATGACTTATCACCGTGTTTGTAACTAGATTAACACGACGGGTATGTTCCACTTGTCGTAAACACTTCCCAGTCCTTTCCTCATTCATGACTTATCACCGTGTTTGTAACTAGATTAACACGACGGGTATGTTCCGCTTGTCGTAAACACTTCCCAGTCCTTTCCTCATTCATGACTTATCACCGTGTTTGTAACTAGATTAACACGACGGGTATGTTCCGCTTGTCGTAAACACTTCCCAGTCCTTTCCTCATTCATGACTTATCATCGTCTTTGTAACTAGATTAACACGACGGGTATGTTCCGCTTGTCGTAAACACTTCCCAGTCCTTTCCTCATTCATGACTTATCATCGTCTTTGTAACTAGATTAACACGACGGGTATGTTCCGCTTGTCGTAAACACTTCCCAGTCCTTTCCTCATTCATGACTTATCATCGTCTTTGTAACTAGATTAACACGACGGGTATGTTCCGCTTGTCGTAAACACTTCCCAGTCCTTTCCTCATTCATGACTTATCACCGTCTTTGTAACTAGATTAACACGACGGGTATGTTCCGCATGTCGTAAACACTTCCCAGTCCTTTCCTCATTCATGACTTATCACCGTGTTTGTAACTAGATTAACACTATGGATATGTTCCACTTGTCGTAAACACTTCCCAGTCCTTTCCTCATTCATGACTTATCACCGTGTTTGTAACTAGATTAACACGACGGGTATGTTCCACTTGTCGTAAACACTTCCCAGTCCTTTCCTCATTCATGACTTATCACCGTGTTTGTAACTAGATTAACACGACGGGTATGTTCCGCTTGTCGTAAACACTTCCCAGTCCTTTCCTCATTCATGACTTATCACCGTGTTTGTAACTAGATTAACACGACGGGTATGTTCCGCTTGTCGTAAACACTTCCCAGTCCTTTCCTCATTCATGACTTATCATCGTCTTTGTAACTAGATTAACACGACGGGTATGTTCCGCTTGTCGTAAACACTTCCCAGTCCTTTCCTCATTCATGACTTATCACCGTGTTTGTAACTAGATTAACACGACGGGTATGTTCCACTTGTCGTAAACACTTCCCAGTCCTTTCCTCATTCATGACTTATCACCGTGTTTGTAACTAGATTAACACGACGGGTATGTTCCGCTTGTCGTAAACACTTCCCAGTCCTTTCCTCATTCATGACTTATCATCGTCTTTGTAACTAGATTAACACGACGGGTATGTTCCGCTTGTCGTAAACACTTCCCAGTCCTTTCCTCATTCATGACTTATCATCGTCTTTGTAACTAGATTAACACGACGGGTATGTTCCGCTTGTCGTAAACACTTCCCAGTCCTTTCCTCATTCATGACTTATCATCGTCTTTGTAACTAGATTAACACGACGGGTATGTTCCGCTTGTCGTAAACACTTCCCAGTCCTTTCCTCATTCATGACTTATCACCGTGTTTGTAACTAGATTAACACGACGGGTATGTTCCGCTTGTCGTAAACACTTCCCAGTCCTTTCCTCATTCATGACTTATCATCGTCTTTGTAACTAGATTAACACGACGGGTATGTTCCGCTTGTCGTAAACACTTCCCAGTCCTTTCCTCATTCATGACTTATCACCGTGTTTGTAACTAGATTAACACGACGGGTATGTTCCACTTGTCGTAAACACTTCCCAGTCCTTTCCTCATTCATGACTTATCACCGTGTTTGTAACTAGATTAACACGACGGGTATGTTCCACTTGTCGTAAACACTTCCCAGTCCTTTCCTCATTCATGACTTATCATCGTCTTTGTAACTAGATTAACACGACGGGTATGTTCCGCTTGTCGTAAACACTTCCCAGTCCTTTCCTCATTCATGACTTATCACCGTGTTTGTAACTAGATTAACACGACGGGTATGTTCCGCTTGTCGTAAACACTTCCCAGTCCTTTCCTCATTCATGACTTATCATCGTCTTTGTAACTAGATTAACACGACGGGTATGTTCCGCTTGTCGTAAACACTTCCCAGTCCTTTCCTCATTCATGACTTATCATCGTCTTTGTAACTAGATTAACACGACGGGTATGTTCCGCTTGTCGTAAACACTTCCCAGTCCTTTCCTCATTCATGACTTATCATCGTCTTTGTAACTAGATTAACACGACGGGTATGTTCCGCTTGTCGTAAACACTTCCCAGTCCTTTCCTCATTCATGACTTATCATCGTCTTTGTAACTAGATTAACACGACGGGTATGTTCCGCATGTCGTAAACACTTCCCAGTCCTTTCCTCATTCATGACTTATCATCGTCTTTGTAACTAGATTAACACGACGGGTATGTTCCGCATGTCGTAAACACTTCCCAGTCCTTTCCTCATTCATGACATATCATCGTCTTTGTAACTAGATTAACACGACGGGTATGTTCCGCTTGTCGTAAACACTTCCCAGTCCTTTCCTCATTCATGACTTATCATCGTCTTTGTAACTAGATTAACACGACGGGTATGTTCCGCATGTCGTAAACACTTCCCAGTCCTTTCCTCATTCATGACTTATCATCGTCTTTGTAACTAGATTAACACGACGGGTATGTTCCGCTTGTCGTAAACACTTCCCAGTCCTTTCCTCATTCATGACTTATCATCGTCTTTGTAACTAGATTAACACGACGGGTATGTTCCGCTTGTCGTAAACACTTCCCAGTCCTTTCCTCATTCATGACTTATCATCGTCTTTGTAACTAGATTAACACGACGGGTATGTTCGCTTGTCGTAAACACTTCCCAGTCCTTTCCTCATTCATGACTTATCATCGTCTTTGTAACTAGATTAACACGACGGGTATGTTCCGCTTGTCGTAAACACTTCCCAGTCCTTTCCTCATTCATGACTTATCATCGTCTTTGTAACTAGATTAACACGACGGGTATGTTCCGCTTGTCGTAAACACTTCCCAGTCCTTTCCTCATTCATGACTTATCATCGTCTTTGTAACTAGATTAACACGACGGGTATGTTCCGCTTGTCGTAAACACTTCCCAGTCCTTTCCTCATTCATGACTTATCACCGTGTTTGTAACTAGATTAACACGACGGGTATGTTCCGCTTGTCGTAAACACTTCCCAGTCCTTTCCTCATTCATGACTTATCACCGTGTTTGTAACTAGATTAACACGACGGGTATGTTCCGCTTGTCGTAAACACTTCCCAGTCCTTTCCTCATTCATGACTTATCACCGTGTGTGTAACTAGATTAACACGACGGGTATGTTCCACTTGTCGTAAACACTTCCCAGTCCTTTCCTCATTCATGACTTATCACCGTGTTTGTAACTAGATTAACACGACGGGTATGTTCCGCTTGTCGTAAACACTTCCCAGTCCTTTCCTCATTCATGACTTATCACCGTGTTTGTAACTAGATTAACACGACGGGTATGTTCCGCTTGTCGTAAACACTTCCCAGTCCTTTCCTCATTCATGACTTATCATCGTCTTTGTAACTAGATTAACACGACGGGTATGTTCCGCATGTCGTAAACACTTCCCAGTCCTTTCCTCATTCATGACTTATCATCGTCTTTGTAACTAGATTAACACGACGGGTATGTTCCGCATGTCGTAAACACTTCCCAGTCCTTTCCTCATTCATGACTTATCATCGTCTTTGTAACTAGATTAACACGACGGGTATGTTCCGCTTGTCGTAAACACTTCCCAGTCCTTTCCTCATTCATGACTTATCATCGTCTTTGTAACTAGATTAACACGACGGGTATGTTCCGCATGTCGTAAACACTTCCCAGTCCTTTCCTCATTCATGACTTATCATCGTCTTTGTAACTAGATTAACACGACGGGTATGTTCCGCTTGTCGTAAACACTTCCCAGTCCTTTCCTCATTCATGACTTATCATCGTCTGTGTAACTAGATTAACACGACGGGTATGTTCCGCATGTCGTAAACACTTCCCAGTCCTTTCCTCATTCATGACTTATCATCGTCTTTGTAACTAGATTAACACGACGGGTATGTTCCGCATGTCGTAAACACTTCCCAGTCCTTTCCTCATTCATGACTTATCATCGTCTTTGTAACTAGATTAACACGACGGGTATGTTCCGCTTGTCGTAAACACTTCCCAGTCCTTTCCTCATTCATGACTTATCACCGTCTTTGTAACTAGATTAACACGACGGGTATGTTCCGCTTGTCGTAAACACTTCCCAGTCCTTTCCTCATTCATGACTTATCACCGTGTTTGTAACTAGATTAACACGACGGGTATGTTCCGCTTGTCGTAAACACTTCCCAGTCCTTTCCTCATTCATGACTTATCATCGTCTTTGTAACTAGATTAACACGACGGGTATGTTCCGCTTGTCGTAAACACTTCCCAGTCCTTTCCTCATTCATGACTTATCATCGTCTTTGTAACTAGATTAACACGACGGGTATGTTCCGCTTGTCGTAAACACTTCCCAGTCCTTTCCTCATTCATGACTTATCATCGTCTTTGTAACTAGATTAACACGACGGGTATGTTCCGCTTGTCGTAAACACTTCCCAGTCCTTTCCTCATTCATGACTTATCATCGTCTTTGTAACTAGATTAACACGACGGGTATGTTCCACTTGTCGTAAACACTTCCCAGTCCTTTCCTCATTCATGACTTATCATCGTCTTTGTAACTAGATTAACACGACGGGTATGTTCCGCATGTCGTAAACACTTCCCAGTCCTTTCCTCATTCATGACTTATCATCGTCTTTGTAACTAGATTAACACGACGGGTATGTTCCGCATGTCGTAAACACTTCCCAGTCCTTTCCTCATTCATGACTTATCATCGTCTTTGTAACTAGATTAACACGACGGGTATGTTCCGCATATCGTAAACACTTCCCAGTCCTTTCCTCATTCATGACTTATCATCGTCTTTGTAACTAGATTAACACGACGGGTATGTTCCGCTTGTCGTAAACACTTCCCAGTCCTTTCCTCATTCATGACTTATCATCGTCTTTGTAACTAGATTAACACGACGGGTATGTTCCGCATGTCGTAAACACTTCCCAGTCCTTTCCTCATTCATGACTTATCATCGTCTTTGTAACTAGATTAACACGACGGGTATGTTCCGCATGTCGTAAACACTTCCCAGTCCTTTCCTCATTCATGACTTATCATCGTCTTTGTAACTAGATTAACACGACGGGTATGTTCCGCTTGTCGTAAACACTTCCCAGTCCTTTCCTCATTCATGACTTATCACCGTCTTTGTAACTAGATTAACACGACGGGTATGTTCCGCTTGTCGTAAACACTTCCCAGTCCTTTCCTCATTCATGACTTATCACCGTGTTTGTAACTAGATTAACACGACGGGTATGTTCCGCTTGTCGTAAACACTTCCCAGTCCTTTCCTCATTCATGACTTATCATCGTCTTTGTAACTAGATTAACACGACGGGTATGTTCCGCATGTCGTAAACACTTCCCAGTCCTTTCCTCATTCATGACTTATCACCGTGTTTGTAACTAGATTAACACGACGGGTATGTTCCGCTTGTCGTAAACACTTCCCAGTCCTTTCCTCATTCATGACTTATCACCGTGTTTGTAACTAGATTAACACGACGGGTATGTTCCGCTTGTCGTAAACACTTCCCAGTCCTTTCCTCATTCATGACTTATCATCGTGTTTGTAACTAGATTAACACGACGGGTATGTTCCGCTTGTCGTAAACACTTCCCAGTCCTTTCCTCATTCATGACTTATCACCGTGTTTGTAACTAGATTAACACGACGGGTATGTTCCGCATGTCGTAAACACTTCCCAGTCCTTTCCTCATTCATGACTTATCATCGTCTTTGTAACTAGATTAACACGACGGGTATGTTCCGCTTGTCGTAAACACTTCCCAGTCCTTTCCTCATTCATGACTTATCACCGTGTTTGTAACTAGATTAACACGACGGGTATGTTCCGCTTGTCGTAAACACTTCCCAGTCCTTTCCTCATTCATGACTTATCATCGTCTTTGTAACTAGATTAACACGACGGGTATGTTCCGCTTGTCGTAAGCACTTCCCAGTCCTTTCCTCATTCATGACTTATCACCGTGTTTGTAACTAGATTAACACGACGGGTATGTTCCGCTTGTCGTAAACACTTCCCAGTCCTTTCCTCATTCATGACTTATCACCGTGTTTATAACTAGATTAACACGACGGGTATGTTCCGCTTGTCGTAAACACTTCCCAGTCCTTTCCTCATTCATGACTTATCACCGTGTTTGTAACTAGATTAACACGACGGGTATGTTCCGCTTGTCGTAAACACTTCCCAGTCCTTTCCTCATTCATGACTTATCACCGTGTTTATAACTAGATTAACACGACGGGTATGTTCCGCTTGTCGTAAACACTTCCCAGTCCTTTCCTCATTCATGACTTATCACCGTGTTTGTAACTAGATTAACACGACGGGTATGTTCCGCTTGTCGTAAACACTTCCCAGTCCTTTCCTCATTCATGACTTATCACCGTGTTTATAACTAGATTAACACGACGGGTATGTTCCGCTTGTCGTAAACACTTCCCAGTCCTTTCCTCATTCATGACTTATCACCGTGTTTGTAACTAGATTAACACGACGGGTATGTTCCGCTTGTCGTAAACACTTCCCAGTCCTTTCCTCATTCATGACTTATCACCGTGTTTATAACTAGATTAACACGACGGGTATGTTCCGCTTGTCGTAAACACTTCCCAGTCCTTTCCTCATTCATGACTTATCACCGTGTTTGTAACTAGATTAACACGACGGGTATGTTCCGCTTGTCGTAAACACTTCCCAGTCCTTTCCTCATTCATGACTTATCATCGTCTTTGTAACTAGATTAACACGACGGGTATGTGTTTGTTTTGTAGATCGTTGTTTATCCCTTTGTACTTTTTCTTTTGCCATTGTCTGTTCTTCGATATACGGATTCTGATTACCCCTTTGGTATCTTCAAGCTCTTCTTAGAATTAGCGGAACATAGAAACAAGTGAGTAATGTTAGATATTCATGATGGATGTTCTCATGTTCCAATATCTAAAAATTCTCAGAAATTAATGGGGCTAGATATAATTAAAAATATATACATGATGTTAGCTACCTATTGGTTTTTGTGTAAATCCATATTATTTTCTAAAACTATTAGACCAATTGTTTTTTTCATTTGAGATCATTGGGTATTAAAGTTTATATTGTTTGTTGTTGGGTATTTATGTTGATCTTGACGACTTTATTATAGTGGGGAATGATAATGCTATAAAAAAACACAGTGATATTTTATTAGAAACATTACATTAACTTGGTATTTCAGTAAATTGTGAAAAGTAAGATCTTCAGCCGTCGCTTTCAAAAGAATATATTGGTTTCATTATTGATTAAGGATTGATCTCAATTTTATTTCGGTTCATGAAGAAATAAACTCAAAAATGTGGTACACACTGTGTAACCCGCGAAGCGGGTTACGCAAGGGTGTGTACCACATTTTTGAGTTTATTTCGAATGAACCGAACAAAAAAGTTGTGATCAATCCTTATAAATTAATTCCTAATTAATTTTTTTCTTGTCCTAAGAATATTTTGTCGGATAATATTTGCTTAAAAACAATTAAAATTAAAAAAATTCCCAATTGAGACCCCAACATGTGACTTCCGGTTAAAAATTTTGTCTATGGAAAATAACATAAATTTTTTATCCAATCAAAATCTCTTAAACACATCAAATTAATTTATTACAAATTAACATGACAAGTATGTTTGGTTAAAAATACCACAAAAAATAGTAACAAAGTTAACACATGATATATTAGTAGAGCTATTGAAAAGGTGTTGTGTCTGGTCGTACATTAACATGTATTACAGGTCAATGTATTTCAGTGCCCAAAGATGTTTTACATGCAAAATTGTTATTGCGTAACCTATTTAGTCTTTTGAGACAAAAACAAAGATATTTTAGTGTTCAATAGTCAATCATTAAAATATCTCGGGTGGTGGACGGTGGCCCTCAGATCATGGAATGGTTGCGCAATACATCAGAAAAGTGTCGAAATGTTGTTAGTGACAGATGCATAGAGCATCGATTGGGAATTGTTTATCCCGGGGAAGCACACGGATTGTGAAGGCAAACACTAAATTGCAAAAATTTAAATATGAGAAAAATGATGGCTATTCTGTTGTCAATGAAAGCATTCAAAACAGATATCAAAGAAAATGTTGTACAAGTGTTAACAGACAATATATTGACAGTAGTAAATATCAATTGTCAGGGCGATCAGAGTGCAGATTTGACAGGCATAGTGTCTGTAATTTGGTCAGAAGCATTGGCGAACAATGTAACATTGACGGCAAAATACCTGGCAAGGGTAGAGAATACCCATGCAGATCTACTTCCAAGAAGAATAGTAAGCACAGATTGAATGTTGTATCCAGGTCTAATTCGCTATTTGGACACAATATGGGGTCCTCATTCTATAGATTGATATGCATCAATTTAAACAAATCAATTGTCGATTTACAACAGTTTTTTACGATCCAGAAACGCATGGAGTGGACTGTCTTCCACAGCAAGATTGGAACACCAGCGCAAGAACTATGTGAATCACACATGAGACCATTGCACAATAATTGCTCCGGCATGGAATTCAAACGTTTGGTTTCAGATGTTGAAGATTATGTCAATATGTCCACCAATAATGTTTCTTAGTGATGCCAGAACTTCTAAAAAAACAAACGTTGGAAAATATTCATGTGGAGGATATCTGGGGAAAGAAGATGAAAAGTGCAGGATGGCCAGAAAGAGCAAATAAATCATGGCTTGGCTAAAATGCAATAGTCATATTTCAAATTTTAAATTATACTGTAAAGAACATTGTTATGGATTCCCACCAAATTGTGGACATACTTATATTTTTGCTACTTTGTTTATGTTATGTAGCAGATCAAAGTGAAAGACCTGAATCTCTATTGAAAATGCACTCACCTGCATTGTCTTGTTTTTATGATGAATCAAATGCAGATATTAAACGTTTAATTTGTGCACTTGTGAAATCATCAATTAAAAAACCAGCAAAGCGTACAGATGATATGTCAATTACACCACTCACTGATTACTTCAGTAAACAGATGATATGTCAATTACACCACTCACAGATTACTTCAGTAAACATGTGATATGTCAATTACACCACTCACTGATTACTTCAGTAAACAGATGATATGTCAATTACACCACTCACAGATTACTTCAGTAAACATATGATATGTCAATTACACCACTCACTGATTACTTCAGTAAACATATGATATGTCAGTTACACCACTCACAGATTACTTCAGTAAACAGATGATATGTCAATTACACCACTCACTGATTACTTCAGTAAACAGATGATATGTCAATTACACCACTCACTGATTACTTCAGTAAACAGATGATATGTCAATTACATCACCCAATGATTACTTCAGTAAACAGATGATATGTCAATTACACCACTCACTGATTACTTCAGTAAACAGATGATATGTCAATTACATCACTCAATGATTACTTCAATAAACAACCATATAACAAATTAATGAATTAAAACAGTTGTCTCGACTGAAGGTTATGAATAGGAGAATGTCCAAGTAACTCTCCATTCCTTAAAAATAATGGAGCCCATGCCCCGAAGTGGCTGATGCCCATTGTTTTTAAGGAATGGAGAGATACGAGGACATTCTCCAACTTAAAATCCACCCTTTGTACTTTATTAATTTTATTAATTATTAATCTTGTAACAAAAAAAAGTCTGTGTATAGTATCTAAAGTACAAAGTATTAAATTGTTTGCTCCTTGTGGGACCTTAAAAGTACAAAGAGAACAATAACTCTCCATTCCTTAAGAATAATGGCGAGTTTTGACAATAGATTTACATCACAGGTAGATTTTAAAACGTTATTATCGTTAACTTTTATGATAAGACTGTCGGATATAGCTTCAAGAGAAGAGCTATTTGACACAGCTAACAATAGTACATACCCAAGTACTCTGTCTAGATACAATGTGATATTTCATTCAGATAATTCAGTTACTATTACATTCTCCCCCAGAAATATAGTATATGTAAATAAACTTATATATTTGTCGTAGACATTTGACACTTTAATTTAATAGATCCTATTATCTAGCTTAAAATACAATCTTACTATTATTTTATGTTCAAAGTTTGATGTCCTATTTATTCTGATCTTCCACGATGACTAATACATATTAAATCTGTTAGAAGGACCAGTTATGATTTGTTTTGTCATAAGAGTAATCAGATTCTACCTTCACAGCTAGTTGTCAGTTGACTACGACCATTCATTTATCCTGCTAGTGTACTCTACTTGTTTATGTTGTCAGTTGACTACGACCATTCATTTATCCTGCTAGTGTACTCTACTTGTTTATGTTGTCAGTTGACTACGACCATTCATTTATCCTGCTAGTGTACTCTACTTGTTTATGTTGTCAGTTGACTACGACCATTCATTTATCCTGCTAGTGTACTCTACTTGTTTATGTTGTCATTCAATGTTTATGGTAATATATGGTCTAATGGAGTGAAAGTGAATCTGTGCAAGTTTTTTGATCGTTTGTCTATATTATATATTGCCGTTGAATATTCAGTTACCAAACCAAAAGGGGGTGTTTGGATTCTATTAACCAGTTTAAACCCGCCACAACTGGATTTCCAATGTCACTTGTCGTTGGGTTTTTTTTTGTGTCCAGCAAGATGGTGAGAAGTGATTGTCCGTTTTGTTGATATTGGTGAAATTGTTGATCATCACTGTTTAAGCTTTCTTTTCATAACAAATGTCATACGTTTTAAAATTATTTCGATAACTCATCGGTTTTCTAGTTGTTTCCTACAAATATAGAAATTTAAGAAGAGTTCGAAGATACAACAGTGGTAATTAGAACCCGTAATTCGAAACAGGACAGACAACACAATAGCCAAAAGAAACAGGACAGACAACACAATAGCCAAAAGAAACAGGACAGACAACACAATAGCCAAAAGAAACAGGACAGACAACACAATAGCCAAAAGAAACAGGACAGACAACACAATAGCCAAAAGAAACAGGACAGACAACACAATAGCCAAAAGAAACAGGACAGACAACACAATAGCCAAAAGAAACAGGACAGACAACACAATAGCCAAAAGAAACAGGACAGACAACACAATAGCCAAAAGAAACAGGACAGACAACACAATAGCCAAAAGAAACAGGACAGACAACACAATAGCCAAAAGAAACAGGACAGACAACACAATAGCCAAAAGAAACAGGACAGACAACACAATAGCCAAAAGAAACAGGACAGACAACACAATAGCCAAAAGAAACAGGACAGACAACACAATAGCCAAAAGAAACAGGACAGACAACACAATAGCCAAAAGAAACAGGACAGACAACACAATAGCCAAAAGAAACAGGACAGACAACACAATAGCCAAAAGAAACAGGACAGACAACACAATAGCCAAAAGAAACAGGACAGACAACACAATAGCCAAAAGAAATAAGACAAAAGAACAATCAACGATCTACAAAACATTACACATAAAACTAAAGATTGAGTAACACTAACCTCATAAAAAGTGTACTCAAGTGTTCCGGAAGGGTAAGCAGTTCCTGCTCCACTAGTGGTACCCATCGTGCATATAGCATATCTAAGCTAAATGAGTGTTCCTATCAGACAACTATAAACATGTATTGAACACAATTTCTGCCGGTGAAAATCCGATATGCATGTATTATTGTTCATTATTGCAACTCGCTATATTACATAAGGGTAATAACAAAATTACCGAACTCCGAACAATCTTACAAAGGGAAAATCAAAACTTATAAGTATATAAACAGACAAAATCAGTCAACAACCGGAAAACTGTGAAAACCGTAATGACCCTGACTTGGTACAGGCATTTCTAAAGAAATGGTAGGTTGAATCAAATTTTAAAGCGCCAAGGAAACATGGTTAAAATATACAGTATATGATATAACATTGCTTAAATTGTCATTTGGAATAAAAAGAGATTGTTACTATTATGTCAGCTAAATTGCAAGCTAAACCATCCATAAAATATTCATTAAGCCAAATAATATAGAGATATACGAGAACTGTAACATCTATGTTGTATGTTCACTGTCTTAATGATATATTTGATTAGTCTAGGTCAAGATATAGATAGCAATTAAGGTACAGGATTCTGTATGTCTACTGAAAAACTATCATTCACAAAGAAAAGTAATACTTAAAATGTCTCCTACCAGCACATATAACTCAAACAAAAATGATGATTCATTAGACAACGTATATTAGCTAACATTACAACAACAGATTAGATGTATGCTCATGTTAGATAGGTTAATGTCAGACCAATTATATGTAGTAAGAAAAAATACGGATGTATAGGAACGTAAGAGATTATCCAACATAACACTTAAGCACAAATTAAAGTAAAGGTCCATGTAGTAAGAAAAGATATGAATGTATAGGAACACAAAAGACTATTAAACATTACACTTAGTCACAAATTAAAGTAAATGTAGTAAGAATAAGGGTAATAACAAAATTACCGAACTCCGAACAATCTAACAAAGGGAAAGTCAAAACTCATAAGTATATAAACAGACAAAATCAGTCAACAACCGGAAAACTGTGAAAACCGTAATGACCCTGACTTGGTACAGGCATTTCTAAAGAAATGGTGGGTTGAATCGGATTTTAAAGCGCCAACCCCCCCCCCCCCCCCCCCCCTTTCATTACGGCTCAAAAGTTCCGGCTGTCACCATAACAGTATTTACAACAATACTTGAACAAAACAGGTAAAACAGTTGTCAAATCAGCGCCAAACTCAGTGAAGTAAATGTCAAAAACACTTTTACGTCACACATTGATATAAAAAATATTTTTGACATTTTTGTTGAAACCTTATCTTTATACATTTCCACTATATGAAAATCCATCGTTTGTAATCTTTTCTGCAGAGACGGAATATATTTCGACAAGATCTTGGTCACAAATTAAGGTAAAGGTCCATGTAGTAAGAAAAGATATGAATGTAAAAGAACAGAAGAGACTATCCAACAATACACGTAGACACAAATTAAAGTAAAGGAACAACACTTTCATTGTCTGATTGTTAAGGCTCAGTAAAATGTGCCCTATTGTACCGACATATATGTGATTGATATAGCAATCCGACTGACACTGGGTTGGACTACACATACATTAATTATATATTAATTGTGAAGCCATAACTAGAGTATTATACTGAAAAACTAATGTATGCAAGCTAAATGGAAATTAATAGTAAAGGTACAGTAAAACCAGCCCATGTGGTCACCTCTATTAAGGAGCCACATGTATCAAAAGGTCATTATTTTCTTGTCCTGTCATAGAAAATTTCATATGAATTGGACCTCTTTTAAGAGGTCAACTGTCTAATTACGCCACTTTTTCTTTGCTCCAATGTTAGACTGTAAAATGACATTTGATGCCCAAGACTTAATGTATTGATATGATTTTAGAGAACCATACAATAAAAGTAAAAATTCGGTTACATTCTCTTTAGAACATGCCAACAAATTGAAAGATTATAGAGATTGACAGACCACACGAAAATCTACCAACCTTATCATGTACAGTCTAACCTGCCCACGTGATCACCTCTATTAAGCAGTCACCTCCAATTTAAGGTCACCTTTTCATCCTGTCATAGAAAATTTCATGTGAATCGAACCTTTTTTAATAGGTTATCTGTCTTATCAGGCCACTTTTCTTTGTTTCAAATGTGACCTTTTATTACATGATTGACTATTGAATTAGTAGGAAACTGAAGATGGACAGGATGAGCACTTACGATCCAGAAATATACTATAATTACTAAGTATAGTTATCGAAAAGCAACTGATTTAAAAACAAATCAATCATTGCATGTTAAATATTAAGAGTATCCCCCGCAAGTTAGCACACGTCTCGTATTAACTTAAAGGTGTAAAGAGCTGTAGGTAAACCTAAAATTACACCGACACGATTAGGAGTATCCCCCACAAGTTAGCACACATCTCGTAGTAACTTAAAGGTGTAAAGAGCTGTAGGTAAACTTAAAATTACACCGACATGATTAGGAGTATCCCCCACAAGTTAGCACACGTCTCGTAGTAACTTAAAGGTGTAAAGAGCTGTAGGTAATCTTAAAATTACACCGACATGATGAGGAGTATCCCCCGCAAGTTAACAGACGTCTCGTATTAACTTAAAGGTGCAAAGAGCTGTAGGTAAACCTAAAATTACACCGACACGATTAGGAGTATCCCTCACAAGTTAACAGACGTCTCGTATTAACTTAAAGGTGTAAAGAGCTGTATGTAATCTTAAAATTACACCGACATAATTTCAGATAGTCTTTTCTCGTATCCATTTACATGTATATCCGAATATTGTTGCATTTTGTTCCTAAATCAAACAAACAATGATCGTGATCGTATGGTAGTTTGATTTATAACTACCTGTATAACCAGTGCCTATCCCCACTAAAGTTGTGAGGTTGAACCCCGTTCATGGCGAGCGAGGTGTACTCGATACAACATTATGTGATAAAGATTGTCAGTGACTTGCGACAGATCGGTGGATTTCTCCGGTTTCCTCCACCAATAAACTGACCGCCACGATATAACTGAAATATTGTTGAAAGTGGCATTAAGTACCATATACCACACAACCAAACAAACAATATACTGTACATATTACGCTTCCATTTATCGTTTTTCACATATAAATCTTGTTTCAAATCATACGTACCTGTATACATTTGGCATATAGCGATATCCAATAAATCACTGACTTTATCTCTTCATGTTACCAACGTAACAATTTTATTATAAATTACATAATTTCAGTAAAAATGAAACATCAATCAGTTCGAACTATTTTCTAATTATAATATGACATTTACGTAATTATGTCTATTATCCATACGAGAGAACATATGGACATTAATTCACTCTTGACACCTTTGATCACTAAACCATGTCATAGTAGAGACATTAATCATAATTCTATTGATACAGAAATGGGAAATTAATTTAGTTTCAAGAAATAGAAATATCATCAACTGAACTGATTGAAGTTAGTGTAATTACCAATGATGTCTCGGTACATTAGATACTCATTCAAATGAGAACAAACAAGACAAACAGATAATTACTGGTCAGCAAAACACTACAGAGAGAATTAAAGATTGACCAACACGAATCCGACTTAAAATCAGACGAAAACGTAGGTGCTCAGAGCGTAAGCATTTCCTACTACGCTAGTGATACGTGTAGTGTTACTGGCTACATGGGATACACAAGCCGAAGAAATACAAAGGAAACACACAACACAATATGTGTCCGACACCACTATGTGTCAAACGAACACATAATACATGGATAGTCTCTTATGTTTATTTATATCCTCTCTTACAAACTACAGTACCAAATGTCTTTGATTTCGCCAAGAGGAGTAACTTTATCTATCTATTTGCAGAACTTTATATAATTCACAATCCGAATACATAAAACAACAGTGAGACAAAATATCGACAAATGGTTAAAAAAAAAACATCGCAGAAAATCTTTCATTTATTCAGTAATGTATTGTTATTAACGTAAAATGTATTAGGACTGACAAATGACTTTTGTTTATAAGATATAGTTTAGATAATTTGTTCAAAATTTCCTTCAAAGAGCTGTACTACGAGCAAAATGCTATGCTGTCTACGATTCATACTGTTAATTTGATTGTCGAAAGAATTTTCGTCCATGATCATTTACATTCACGTCCGTTCACGAGAAATGTATGGTGGGTGTTAATTTTCGTTCAGCTTAGAATTTGAAAAGTCTGAAGATATCAAAGGGTATTCAGAAGCCATAATTTGACAAAGGCCAGACAATACAATGACCAAAAGAAAAGGGGCAAACAATGATATACAAAACATTACATAGAAAACTAAAGATCGAGCAAAAAAGAATCCCAACATCGTAATGCCTCAAATCCCAACATCGTAATGCCTCAAATCCCAACATCGTAATGCCTCAAATCCCAACATCGTAATGTCTCAAATCCCAACATCGTAATGTCTCAAATCCCAACATTGTAATGCCTCAAATCCCAACATCGTAATGCCTCAAATCCCAACATCGTAATGCCTCAAATCCCAACATCGTAATGCCTCAAATCCCAACATCGTAATGCCTCAAATCCCAACATCGTAATGTCTCAAATCCCAACATTGTAATGCCTCAAATCCCAACATCGTAATGCCTCAAATCCCAACATCGTAATGCCTCAAATCCCAACATCGTAATGTCTCAAATCCCAACATCGTAATGCCTCAAATCCCAACATCGTAATGCCTCAAATCCCAACATCGTAATGTCTCAAATCCCAACATCGTAATGTCTCAAATCCCAACATCGTAATGTCTCAAATCCCAACATTGTAATGCCTCAAATCCCAACATCGTAATGCCTCAAATCCCAACATCGTAATGCCTCAAATCCCAACATCGTAATGTCTCAAATCCCAACATCGTAATGCCTCAAATCCCAACATCGTAATGTCTCAAATCCCAACATCGTAATGCCTCAAATCCCAACATTGTAATGTCTCAAATCCCAACATTGTAATGCCTCAAATCCCAACATCGTAATGCCTCAAATCCCAACATCGTAATGTCTCAAATCCCAACATTGTAATGCCTCAAATCCCAACATCATAATGCCTCAAATCCCAACATTGTAATGCCTCAAATCCCAACATCATAATGCCTCAAATCCCAACATTGTAATGCCTCAAATCCCAACATCATAATGCCTCAAATCCCAACATCGTAATGCCTCAAATCCCAACATCATAATGCATCAAATCCCAAGAAAGTGTTTGACTATATAAGAAAGTCAGAACGGTTCCTGACTGTTCAATGTACATTTAAATAAGAAAAAAAGTCAACAAATCAACATCCATTCAATCATTGTATTGTTATCAATGTTATCAATGTTATCAATGTTCTTTACTATTCTTACTCTTCTTTTAACATTTTTCTTTCTCTCAAATTTTTACTATTTTTACTCTCCTTTCTTCTTTCAAATTTTGGTATAAACATCTAAATATCAGTAATATTTAAAACTATGTTCATTTTGCATGCTTATTATTGTTGTAAAATTGTATGTAGGAGAAGACCTCGTAAGTACGTTGTACTTGTGTCCTATCCAATTTGTTATTTTATGACAAATGAAATACGTTTAAACTAAACCTCAAATCCCAACATCGTAATGCCTCAAATCCCAACATCGTAATGCCTCAAAGGTGTTAATGTTCGATCAGATGTGGTATTACCCTGCGTAGCCTTTCGGTCAAAGACCGTTGTTTTCTGTTTGTAAACAATGTAAACAAACCGATTGTCAACAGGCGGACAACTTAACTGAATACAAAAAAAATAGAATGTGCTCGTAATGTGTGCAAACATTCCATGACAGACCCAGTCAATATGACAAACAGTCGCTATGGTTATAAATTTTTTTTATGTTTTAACACGCAAAATGCATTGATATTATTCATACATTACATTAAGTAATGTACATTTTCTTTTTGTCTACTAGTATATATTTATTCTTCGTAATGCAAAAGTGGTCATTTGTTTATTACTTTTATAAAAAGAGATCCGATGGTTTTATCCGCCATTTACATATTAAATAGTGGACAAGGCAAACAAAACCAAATACAAATATCATCACTAGTCATTTGTACGACAGCGACAAAATACTTTTCAACAAGATTTTGATATCTTTCGAAAAACATTTTGAAAGATTAGATGAGATGATGCCTTAACAATGTATGACTTTGTAGCTTATTACTCGGACGAGGTCTGAATACAAGCTGCAAGCTCAATCGTGCTGCAGGAACTGTGAAATCTGACCTCTGTGCAGGAGAGTGGTTGATATATTACTATCAAAATGTATTATGAAAACTAATTACTATCAAAACTGGTATGCAATTTTACCTTTGAGTTAGCATTGGGTATAGAAATAGTATTGACAGGGTAAAATCTCCCGCTGTAAGCACGTACATTTGTTGTTCCACAATCAATATAGGAACAAATACTAGTTATTAAGTTCTAGTAAGTGATGCATAGTGGTCCGCTGTAATCAATCTATTACTTCTTCTGATATACGCATCTACCCACAGGCGCCACCTAATACTTGAAAATACTGAAAAGCTTGAAGATATCAAAGGGGTAATCACAATCCGTAAATCGAAATTCAGACAACACAATGTCCAAAGAAAAAGGACAAACAATGAACAATTACACATAAAACTGAAGATCGAGCAACACGAACCACACTATAAGCCCTCAAAATCGTGTGTAAACTAAGGTTCTCCGGAAGCGTAAGCAGTTCCTCCTCCATATGTGGCAACCATTTGTTAGCATATTCCCAACCTCATAATACTTGATCTTAGAAATATTTTATAATAAAACTAAGATATTTGACTACTTTGATATCAGACAAATGATTCCAAAAATAATTGATGAAGAGATGAAGGTAGTTCTTTAATTAACATACATAGCCACACAACATCCTTGACAGAAGAGAGTTTGTTCAATAGTGCTTACGATCATATGATTTTCGAGAACCATTTGTGTTCATAAAAACAGCCAAACAGTGGTTTGAATGAATATATTTTTCTCTGATTTGACACATCGTTTTGACATTAAGCAATGGTGAATTACAAAACCCATGTTTTATTACTTTCAGAATGTGTTAGGCCAAACGAAGCATCCTGGTTATTTTTTTTGCTTGCAATTCCAAACATATCATAAAACTTATTAGCACAAATGTGCATGATAAAATATATAATGTTGCACTGCAAACTAATTATATTAATCGTATTTACGCCAACATCTAAATGCCACTGATAAACTGCAATACTCAACAACTGATAGACCATGCTCTGAAATAGTTCACACTCCATCATTACTATGCCGCTCTTCAAATCAAATTTCACGTATTATTCGTTGAACAATATGCAGCTATTTAAATAGTCACCACTTCGAAAGTTTTGCGGTGGCCACTATGATCTGGTTAATTGTTACGCAGTATATGTGTCACAAATGACTACGGATGTGCTCCGTTTGTGGTAATCACAAACCGGTTCTTTCCTCATCTATGACTTATAACCGCGTTTGCAACAATAGTAAAACGACGGTTGACACATGTGGAACAGGAACTGCTTACCCTTCCGGAGCAATTTAATTCACCCCCGGTTTAAGTGCGGTTCGCGTTGCTCGAGCGTTAGTTTTTAGTGTGGTGTTTTGTAGATCATTGTTTGTCCTTTTGTCCCTTTTTCTCTTGGCCAATGCATCGTTTGTTTTTCGTCGATCTACGATCTGATTATCCGTTTGGTATCTTCACACTTTTCTTACTTTCTTGAATTTCTTGTGCATGTCGTGATCTTTTCTTTAGGGTCTCTACATTTTGGTTCGGGGAATAAATGTAAACGAAACACAACTATATTTTTGCAACAATTTACCGTTTTCCTAACGATACGCTCACCCAACACGTGCTGCAGACAACAAACAGGGAACACACATTTTTGAATAATATAAGTATTACATTTTCGGTGAAAATAAGGAGCGGGGTCATGCTAACATGTGAAGATACCAACTGGTCATGTATAAAAATGCAAGAAAACAAGCGCACCTTTAGTTTTACATGTATATTTTGTAGATTGTTGTTTGTCCTTTTGTATTTTTCCTTTGGCCATTGTGTTGTATGTTCTTCTTCGAAATACGGATTCTGATTGCCCCTTTGGTATCTTCAAGCTCTTCCATCAGTCGAAGAACTGCGTTAAATAATATCTGGCATTATGAAACACACGAAAATAGAATATCCATTGACATCAAGCTATTGGCGAGAATTATATGACCAGAAAAAAGTGATAAATTACAAACATCTTAATTACGACGATCAAAGTCCAGACACATGAATGAATTCAGTGGCTTGATAAACATAGACAAATTCAATAGTCAATGTAGGTTTCATTTAGTATACGAGTGCGCGAAAGTTCTCTAATCTAAATCATTATAATTATTAGGTTAAGACAAGCACTAATCGGCTTTTAACAGACTGCTCATCACCATCAGTACAGAAAATCTTTCAAAGACATCAATATCGTTATATAAATCTGTGAATTCGAACCCTGTTTGGGCAAGGCGTACTCGATACAACATTATGTGATAAAGTTTGTCGGTGAATTGCGGCAGATCGGTGGTTTTCTCCGGTTTCTTCCACCAATAAAACTGACCGCCACGATATATATGAATGAAATATTGTTGAAAGTGGCATTAAGCACCATAACCACAGCTCTAGCCCGTTATATTACATAGGCAGGATAAAAAAATAATATATTAACATCCTACATCAAATCTGAACCTTTGTTATCCTCTTCTATTTCTACAAAATACTGACTGCTTTCAACAATTGAAGATTATGTCAGAGGTTGCGCAACACATGACAATTGAAGAAAAAGTCATAAAAACATTTACAGGTTTAATAAATGAGTATTTGATAGAGCAGTCTCAGTAGCCTTGAATGTTTCAACCGAGCGACGCAATATCAATTATGATGAAGTTATGTTGTAGATACATGATGTGATCAAATAATATATTCTAACATGACGTCCTTCTTTCGCTTTGTAGACAAACGAGCGATTTATCGATGGTATAATCTCATTCGCACATGCGCCGGTGAATGTGACTGACTTTTCCGTCGGATACATGTTGATGAATTATCGTCTGTTCGAATTTGGCAGCATAAATTGTGTGCGACATTTTCCGCAAGCGTAAATATAAATTACCGTCTTCCAATCAAAGTACACTACCGTATTTGTACTCTTAGACATAACAGAATGGAAATAAATCATGGAAACCAGAATTTATTTTGAGTTTTAACATGGATTGGCGGATATTAGTAAATTTTAACACTCGCCTCTGGCTCGGGATAAAATACTAATATCCACCAATCCATGTTAAAACTCAAAGCACATTCTGGATTTCATGATATTTTTATACTCATATGAGTAGGAGTTTCTTCAAAAGCTTGTAAAAGATAAGAACATTCATGAGGCTAGAGCCTTTGATTTCACATACAGGTATATTGATGACGTTTTATCTATCAATAATTCTAGATTTCCAGAATTTCTTCCATTGATATATCCTCCAGAGCTGGAAGTTAAAGAGACCACAGATACCGCTTCGTCCGCATCATGTTTGGACTTATACCTCGAATTTGACGACAGTGGTCAAATCAGTACTAAAATTTATGATAAACGGGACGACTTCAATTTTAAGATCATAAATTTTCCAAATATGTGCAGCAATATACCAGCTTCTCCTGCATATGGTGTTTACATCTCGCAATTGATTCGTTATGCAAGGGCCAGTAGCAATTATTCTGATTTCCTGAAACGTCATTTTCACCTGAGAAACAGGCTACTGGACCAGGGGTATAAAAAGATTCGCCTTATTCGATCTCTTAAAAGTTTATATTCCGATACCAAGATCTTGTCGAAATATATTCCGTCTCTGCAGAAAAGATTATAAACGATGGATTTTCATATAGTGAAAATGTATAAAGATAAGGTTTCAACAAAAATGTTAAAAATATTTTTTTTTATCAATATGTGACGTAAAAGTGTTTTTGACATTTCCTTCACTGAGTTTGGCGCTGATTTGACAACTGTTTTACCTGTTTTGTTCAAGTATTGTTGTAAATACTGTTATAGTGACAGATGGAAACTTTGAGCCGTAATGAAAGGGGGAGATTTGGCGCTTTAAAATCTGATTCAACCCACCATTTCTTTAGAAATGCCTGTACCAAGTCAGGGTCATTACGTTTTCACAGTTTTCCGGTTGTTGACTGATTTTGTCTGTTTATATACTTATGAGTTTTGACTTTCCCTTTGTTAGATTGTTCGGAGTTCGGTAATTTTGTTATTACCCTTATTCCTTATTCGTGACATACATGTTTGTATTGATTGATTGGTGTGTAAGCATTCAGGTACATCATATAGTGAGTAATCAGTACAATACCAGTGACAAAGCAAATACAACAATAGTAATACTACAAAACATATGTTTATACATGTACATATATTTATACATGTAGATATGTTCATACATGTACATATGTTAATACATGTACATATGTTCATGCATGTACATATGTTTATACATGTACATATGTTTATACATGTACATATGTTAATACATGTACATATGTTTATGCATGTACATATGTTCATACATGTACATATGTTTATGCATGTACATATGTTCGTACATGTACACATGGTTATACATGTACATATGTTTATACATGTACATATGGTCATACATGTACACATGTTCACACATGTACATATGTTCATACATGTACACATGTTCACACATGTACATATGTTCATACATGTAAATATGGTCATACATGTACACATGTTCACACATGTACATATGTTCATACATGTACACATGTTCACACATGTACATATGTTCATACATGTACATATGTTCATACATGTACATATGTTCACACATGTACATATGTTCATACATGTACATATGTTCACACATGTACATATGGTCATACATGTACATATGTTCATACATGTACACATGGTTATACATGTACATATGTTTATACATGTACACATGGTAATACATGTACATATGTTCATACATGTACATATGTTTATACATGTACATATGTTCATACATGTACATATGTTTATACATGTACATATGTTTATACATGTACATATGTTCATACATGTACATATGTTCATACATGTACATATGTTTATACATGTATTGCGGTTGGAGATTCAGTTATCAAGAGAAGAGGGCTGGGATTCCATTTACCGGTTTAACCCACCACATTTATGTACCTGTCTCAAGCCAGGACCTGGATATTGTTGCCGTTTAGCCCCCTTAAGCCGAATTTACTAAGGGAAATATTAGAAGGCTGAAACAGGAACAATAATTTGCATGGATCCTTTGAAGTGGCTATAGGTTGATAAATAAAAATATAAGTCAGGATAAGTTGAATTCTACTTTATGTAGATATATATTAGATAGTAATATACTATATAATTATTACACATTAATATTTGTTGAACCAATAAGTACTGTAATCCCTCTAAACATATGAGGGCTGATTTGTACAAAATTGGATGAAGGCTGATTTCAGCCTTCAACCTTTAGAAATATTTGTTAAGTAATTTAAGCACAAAGTTTAATTCTACTTTATGTAGATATATATTAGATAGTAATATACTATAATTATTGCACATTAATATTTGTTGAACAAATAAGTACTATAATCCCTCTAAACATATGAAGGCTGATTTGTACAAAATTGGATGAAGGCTGATTTCAGCCTTCACTGGCTTCAGTCTTTAAAAATATTTATTAAGTAATTTAAACACAAAGTTTCTTAAACTTTGCAAAAATATGACTTTCCGTCAAACTTTACTATAGCTTTACTATATATATGCCAAATAGAGCGTAAATAGGTTTTTAGGTCGAAGGCTGATTATTAGCGAATCAGGAAGGCTGACCTCAAGAGCAGATAATCAAGCACATGGCTAATTTAAATATCGGCATCAATTTCGCCGGTTTAAACAATTACCATTCCCAACTGGTTTCTCATTTTCTCAACTCCTCTATGAGCCATGTTTATGAAGGCTGACGAAGGCTGATGTATATTGCTTTGCTAAGAATTAACGTCTGCTCTTGAACAGCAATGAGAAAAGATTCTCCCGAAGGCTGATCAAGACCCCTATTTATTGGTTCCACCTCCTGGTCTTAGCCAATCAAACGTCTGCTCTATAAAATAAAGTCTCGCGAGAATTCCCGCCAATACACAAATACGTAAATTATTAATGGCTGACGTAGTAAACAACAAAGTATCTAACTGGAATGTGAGGGATTACAGATGAATAAATGCATTATACAGTTAGCAATTAAGTAATAAATACACATAATTAAATAAACAAACCTCAAATATTCACGATAACTGTCAACCAGTGGTCAAATGGTTCTGCTTGCACAAAACACGTGAAAATTCCCGAAGTATTTCAAAAAGTAAACAAACGTGATTACGAGTAACCGCAAACTCGTAACAATATCCCACGTCATACTGTATGCCGTGGTCTTTTTCCTTGTGTTCGGTGAGTACAGTTAAGATGGTAGGTGATTGTTCGTTTTGTTGATTTTGGTGGAAATGATGACCATCACCATTTAAACTTTCTTTTCATAATGGAAAATAAAATAAAATGCCACACTGTGTCTAAAATCTGTATTAAATCAAAGTAATGCATAATGGTCAGTCAGTCAGGGTTGTTATCTGCACAAGAAAAACCTACACAGTCTATAAAGTACATATATTTCATTAAATAATCTATTACGAGATCAAAGGCAAAATATAGATTTCAATACTCTGTGTGGGAGTAATTGAAATTTATTTCCCAGTCTGCGTTTACTACAAAACATCACCTGAGGTTTAAATCAAAGAAACCGACAAATTATGTTTAGTAATTTACGTCATGAGAACTCTTGTTTTCATTTCCTGTGCTTAATGAGTTATTATTGGTCTCTGTTTTTCAATTTATTTTGATGTTATTTCAGATACTTTATCTCTTTATGATATGGTTGGTTATTATTTACCAGTTTCCGTTGTTGATGATGCATGTTGTATAGCTGTAATGGAAGAATATTGTAACTATAGCAGTGTTATGGTAAACATATTTATGTATCATATGCCATTCAATAGTTACAACCTAGTGGTGGATATTCTTCATTGTAGGTCGAAGTTGATAATAAAATTTGTTCACGCCACAATATAGCTGAAATATTGCTAATGTTTGCGTTAAACACCAATCAATCAATTAATCAATCAATCAATCAATCAATCAATCAATCAATCAATCAATCAATCAATCAATCGATCGATCGGTCGGTCGGTCGGTCGGTCGGTCGGTGTCGGTCGGTCGGTCGGTCGGTCGGTCGGTCGGTCAGTCAGTCAGTCAGTCAGTCAGTCAGTCTTCACTGTAGGAAGTAGATAGAAATCAGTCTATTTTATTATTTTTTAATCTTCAGATCATTCAATCTAGTGTTTCCTTTCCCCGTATATTGCTGCTTTTGTTTCAAAAAACATTTGTCAATAAACAACGGAATAAGTGATGGTGAAATCAGTTTGATTTTCGTGTACATGGAATTGCTACATTGATTTTAAATAGTGATGTATTGGAAGAACCATTAAAAGTTGAATTTAAATTGCTGTTAATTTCTGTACAATCTAAAGCAATGTATATATATAGATCTAATTCTAACACTGTTTGGTTTAATTTTCAGACGTATATATATTTAAAAATTGAATCCAACAGTGTTAAAATTAGATGTTTGAGCTGACAATTGTTTGTTCTTCCCTCGACGGGATTTGAACTCACACCATGATACACTGCGGCACAAATCGCTTAGCCTTCAGCCACCGCCCTAAGCTATTCGGTCACATCCGCTATATAAAAATATAGCTTCAATAATAGACGTGTTACCTTGCCTCGTAAGTCAAATCTCGGGATAGACATAAGACATATATTTAAGCGAAGGATTTATCATTGTCACAGCACTCACAGGAAATACAGTATATTATACAAAGGTCTAAGCAAGTGACAATCATGCAATATACCTCCACTGGCTTTCAAAGTTATTGTAATAATAATTCTAAGTATATGATCAACGTTTTATACCATTTTTACATGAGTTTTTCCCTTAAGACGCGCAAAATGGCATCCGGTCTATCAAGAGCAATGGAAAGAACAACGAATTTGAGTATATGTGTTGTTTAACGCCAACTCAGCAATTGTTCAGCTATATCATGGCGAGAACAAGTTCATTTTCAATGAAATGATGATGAGGCTCGCTTTGTTCTAGACCAACACTCTTAGTAGGATTTTCATAGTGTTAGCTCACTGAAACAACAGTCCGCGGATAGACATGTCGCCCAACATTATCCTGATTTCGAGCCAACCAGTCTTTGATCTTTCTCTTTAATGTTTTGTAAAGTGCTTAAGGGTCTGAACAATAGCAGGAAAAAAATCTAACAAGTCTATTATTTTTCGAATATATTTTCATTATTTTTTTTGTATTTATATTATCATTTAGAGTTTAAAATATGCTATATTCATATATATTCAAAACGGTAACTACACGCCGGAGTTGGCACTAAGAACGCGGGCGTCGATAACAAATCAACAAACAGGGTAGGTATATGTTAACGTTCTTTTCTTAGACATACTAATATTTTGCAATGAAATAATTTCGTACAATAACTGTGCATACAATAAAGTATTCAGTCAAATTTTCATTGCTATAAAGTTAATAGTAAATCGGCAACACGATTGTTTTATCGACCTTTCTCAAATTTGTTTTGATTTTCGAAAATACATTACTTATATTTTACTGCATTGAATGCCATTTTAAAAACAAATTAGATCTTTCTCTTCCCAAAAGCCTCCTACAACTTCTGTTAAAAATTCACTTTAAAACATGCAAGCAAATTTCTCATAGCCAACGGTTTACAGACATAGGGTACGTCAATTTGGCAACTAAGAACCGCGGATCAACTTGAAAGAATGACACTCTGAACGCCGGCTTTGGCCACTAAGACCAGACAGAGTATTATTTCCCAAATACGAATTAATATGTCTTTTAATACAATAATTCCACTAAAAATAAAACAATTATATATATATAGTAAGCTAAAGACTATATATTTATAATTATTGCTCATAGTTTTTATAGTTTATTCTTGTCCTTCATTTTATGGAGAAAACGAGGGACCTCTGAATAGGCTGTTGGAAATGTGATAATTAATATATAAATGAGAAAATATTGTACTGTTGAAGGGAAATAGAAGATCATTGCATTATCTAAAGTTGGGGATATTGCGTTTCGGCCGTTCGTTCGTCCGTCCGTCCTTGTTAATCTCCAGACAACTACAAATCATAGAGTGATGACATCTGGATTAAGAAAATAAGGTAGGCGAAGATCCGTACAAAAAATGATCACATTTGGCTCAATTAAACCTATAATTGAATCTGGTTGAATTTTGCGTTTAAGTCCATATACAAGATGCTACAAATGATATAGTGATGATCAAACATCTTGGTTAGTAAAGATCCTTAGTTCACCTGAACCTATATTTTCTGCATTAACACGTTATAACATTGGTCTAAAGGACCATAATCTAAGCAATTACAGGTGGAAAACTGCATGATTATATTTGATCTATGAATATATCTGTGCAACTAGTGAAGATTCGTTACAAAAGTAGCTAATCTTGACCTCCATTTACAGTTTTCAATATGTTAAATGAGATCAACGGGTGAAGAGATAAGTGTCGTGCACGACAGTTCATTGTCTGTAAATTATATAGAAATAGGGAAGTTTACAAAATGTGATGTGAATCAGATGTGGATTCTGAAGACTTCTAAAGATCTGTTAGAGTACATACAATCTAGGTCCCTCTCCTCCTGCAATAGCATTAAAACATTTGACTTCTTTACCCTCTACACTAGTATTTCCCACTCTAAGCTGAAAGACAGATTAAAGGAGTTGGTCCAACTGTTTCGTAAAAAAGAATGGCCAACGTAGATACAAATACCTTGTGTTAGGAAGGGACAGATCTTATTTGAAAAAAAACAACCTCTGATTCTACCAAAAGGTTCTCTGAAACTGATATCATCAACATGCTCGAGTTTTTGATTGACACCATATTAGCTATATTTGGTGTTTTTCAACATACAGTCGGCATACCCATGGGTACAAACTGTGCTCCTCTTGTCGCCGACTTGTTCCTTTATTCGTATGAGGCATACTTCTTCTTCTTCCAATACAATTCATGTTTCACTCATCACAATTATTTCTGGTTTTCGGATATCAATGACTTTCCATATCTCATTTTTGCTAATGCTACTTTGAGTGTTGACTATGTATAATTGTTGTAAGTTTATTTGCTTGTTTTGATACATTTTTGCTCATTTTTGTGCCGAAGAGATTTAATGCAGTTGATGCACACTGTGGTGAATCAGGTGGATCAATTTGATCATCAGACAGTGCTGAGTAATAGGACTGTTGACCGTTGATGGGGCTGTCGTGTATATTACTGTGTGTTGCTTACCATTCTGTTCATGTCGTATTACAGAAATACGACACATACCACTAGTGATGAAGGTACTGCTTACCATTCTGTTCATGTCGTATTACAGAAATACAACACATACCACTGCTGATGAAGGTACTGCTTACCATTCTGTTCATGTCGTATTACAGCAATACGACACATACCACTAGTGATGAAGGTGTTGCTTACCATTCTGTTCATGTCGTATTACAGAAATACAACACATACCACTAGTGATGAAGGTACTGCTTACCATTCTGTTCATGTCGTATTACAGCAATACGACACATACCACTAGTAATGAAGGTGTTGCTTACCATTCTGTTCATGTCGTATTACAGAAATACAACACATACCACTGCTGATGAAGGTACTGCTTACCATTCTGTTCATGTCGTATTACAGCAATACGACACATACCACTAGTGATGAAGGTACTGCTTACCATTCTGTTCATGTCGTATTACAGAAATACAACACATACCACTAGTGATGAAGGTACTGCTTACCATTCTGTTCATGTCGTATTACAGCAATACGACACATACCACTAGTGATGAAGGTGTTGCTTACCATTCTGTTCATGTCGTATTACAGAAATACAACACATACCACTGCTGATGAAGGTACTGCTTACCATTCTGTTCATGTCGTATTACAGCAATACGACACATACCACTGGTGATGAAGGTACTGCTTACCATTCTGTTCATGTCGTATTACAGAAATACAACACATACCACTAGTGATGAAGGTGCTCCTTACCATTCTGTTCATGTCGTATTACAGAAATACAACACATACCACTGCTGATGAAGGTACTGCTTACCATTATGTTCATGTCGTATTACAGCAATACGACACATACCACTGGTGATGAAGGTACTGCTTACCATTCTGTTCATGTCGTATTACAGAAATACAACACATACCACTAGTGATGAAGGTGCTCCTTACCATTCTGTTCATGTCGTATTACAGAAATACAACACATACCACTGGTGATGACGGTACTGCTTACCATTCTGTTCATGTCGTATTACAGAAATACAACACATACCACTAGTGATGAAGGTACTGCTTACCATTCTGTTCATGTCGTATTACAGAAATACGACACATACCACTAGTGATGAAGGTACTGCTTACCATTCTGTTCATGTCCTATTACAGAAATACAACACATACCACTAGTGATGAAGGTAATGCTTACCATTCTGGAGACTGGCGCACCTGAGTTAGACCCCGGTTTGTGTTGCCCAATCTTAAAGTTCCTGTCACTGTGTAGTGTTTTGCAGATATGTAGTTGTATTTTTTGTCTTTTTACCATTGTACTACGAATATACGGCTTCTAGTTACCGTTAGGATCTTTAAACCTATATATATATATATGTATATATGCATACAATTGATTGGTATAGAATCATGTTTAGAGGAAATTTTTATTGTGTTGTACCTGATTAACAAACAGCTAGACAATTGTGTAGTGATGTATTCAATTTAAATCAAATGTACATTCTTATTCTACTTCCATAAATATAGAGTGAAAATTATAGAAAAATAATCAAATCTTGAAACAAACCCAGCAGCGATGATTGTCTTCATCCCATTTATATTCACAGAAAACCATTACCAACGCTGTTGACCTTGATGCATTCAATGTAGGCATCTAACACGTTATTATCAAAGGTGGCTGAACGTTTTAATTTCTATTTTATTGACAGTGGTATTAAACGTTATTATTTGCATTTCTCGACATTTTAAAACGTCGTTTGATTTATTTACATACTAAGTGTTTTTGGCAAATTGTATCTAAACCCGGATTACAGCAATTTCATTTTCTAGGGTTTATTTATCTCGTAGTCATAGTAAATGTCTGTCAATCATATATCGACCTGGTAAAATGATTGATGTATGTCATGTAATCTGCTTGTGAATTACTACTGTAAAGGAATAAAACACCATTCTACATTTAACCTTTAAATCAGATCAGTTGTTTGAAAACATAAATTGTCAAAATAATAATAAAGATGCAAATATATAATGCCGGGAATATCATTTCCCTATAAATCGATTTGTGATTAATGTTGAGCCTATTCAACATGACTACAAATAAAATTAGTTGATCAATGGCCTATATCTTTAGCAACAATGTTGTTTTAACCGTTAAATTATTAGGAATTCATTGTTATGTGTTCTTCAATAGAACACTCATATGGGTACCAACTGTGCACCTATTCTCGACAACTTGTTCCTGTATTCGTATAAAGCAGAATACATGCACGGGCTTCACAAGGAAAAACGACATGAAGTTATCCCGGTCCTTTACCGCCACGTTCCGCTATATACCCCGGTATATGATGTCATTAAAATAAATAATTCCAAGTTTGATGACTATTTTGATCACATCTATCCCACTGAACTTGAAATAAAGGATACCACAAATACGGTTACGTTTTATTCACATCTTGGCCTACATTGTGAGAAATTGACAGTTAGGAAAGCTTAGACCCTTTTGTTTACTTGCTCCCAAAGACTTTTAGATTGTTTGGCATTCCAAAGGGTTGACTATGAACGTACATGATGAAAAGTAATCGTGTCGTGTGCATTAAATTATATATCTACGCTTTTTTACGATTAATAAGCTGATAATCCTGCTGGTGGATTATTAGCCTTCGAGGGTATCATCCGCCCAGTAGTTAGTGTTTTAGCAGTGATATGGTTTATTAGATATATTTAAGTTTGAAATACGTAAATCCTAAATACATTGTAGTTTTATTAATTAAAACTAAGGTCAATCTTTCTCAGGCATAGGCAACTATAAATAAAGTTTTATTTAAAGTCAAAGCATGTACAACAAGCATAACACAAGCTCTAACGAGCTTTTAAATTCGACTAGTAACTTTAGTAACTATTATATTAACCAAATGATCGGGGCCTTTGTAGTAGTAAACTTACACAAAAATGGTCACACCTCCCTCAAACAAATGATATTACCAAAGCGATGGCCATTAATCAAAGATTCATTGTCTGGAAATTAAACAATACTAATGTTGATTGGAAAAATACGACCACAGTATTAAATTGCGTGAACGCGATATGGCACGATGAAGAAGACAGACCGCCGATTTCGATATTTTGGGCTAGCCCGTGCTTCGCAGGTGACAGCGAAAGTACAATCCTCTATGGAACTTAGAGAGATCTACAGGACACGTTCCCCATACGATCGCAAATATTTGCTATCCCGAACTCTGGTTATTTCAAAGAGTCCAAACCAAGTTCCGAATCGGTACCGATTCAAGAATGGATCTCTCTGGTATGCAAAGAAGGTCCCCGTTTACGAACATGAAAATACAAATCCCTGTGGTACCACAGGAGAAAATAATCAAAATATGAGCTCACGTAAAATGTGGGGTAAACCCCACTCACCGCCACGCAACCACCCTGTTTTAGTTTAACACTAGTGAAGAGTCAACATCCTCCTCCTTGTGTTCGATTCGAATTAAGCTTGAATTGGAGGGAAAACAAGAGAATCTCCAGAGGAAATAAAACGTTCGAGGGCGCCCTGAATATTGTTTAGAAAGATTTTTGTTCCTGAAATGGACAGATATGTGCCGTCGTTACGATAATGATTTACTTATCTGGCACGAAGGTTACAGTGGCTTATGGCGCACCCCCTATACTTATTACTTGGTTTCTTACCAAGAGGTTCACTCGCTTACGAGTTTTTTCCATAGATTTGACATTGTTGGCATTGTGCCAGTATCGTCTTTGCAATATATCGCACCATACAATAAGAGTATTTGTCATTAAGGCGTGTATACGAAGAATGTCGCATATTATATTTTCTGCTAGTCGTTTGACCCAAGCTGTATAACAACAAATTTCGGAGGAGGATGTCTTCTCAAAAGAAACTCAATCTTTGGAATTAATTCCTTCCAAACCATACCCCTTTTCCCGAACCAAAATCCTTGAAAACCTACATTATGGAGACCAAGATGACGTCCCCCTTGTCTTGAAGCCACTTCTTTACCAGCCCAATATACTATACTCGATCCCAATATCCAAAGAGCGGGAACCTATAATATAAATGAATCGTGCGAGATATTTAAAAAATAAATCAGATATCCAATCGTATGTATTTCTGTATAAGCATCGGACGTCCAATGCCCCCATTTTTTTTTATTACGTCGTCATGAATACCAAAACGTTTAACCTCTGTTGCTTCCCCGATTCTGAAAGAATGTGGCCGTAAATTTCTTTTTAAACGTAGTTCCAAAACAGATCAACACTCACATAGTACCACATTGATTATTTGTAGGTCAAATCGATAAATCCATATGTCCTACAAATAATCAATGTGGTACTATGTGAGTGTTGATCTGTTTTGGAACTACGTATCATTAAATGTAAGTCAACGGAGTCCTGGTTGCGAACAAGTTTTATGTCGGATCCGGGTATGACGTGCTTCCCGGCTCGACCTTTACTTTGACTAGTTATTTCACCAACGCGGAGAAGTCCGAAAAAATACAAACTGAACGCGCTTGCGAACATAGTAGATTCGTATACTGATGTACAAACAAAAGGGAGCGTTTGAATTAATCGTTTTAATAAATTCATTGAGACTGGTAGACGCAAGTCAGCTTTCGGGGAGCTTTTCCGTTTTGAACCCTCGAGTATGTTGGTAACCAAAAACGATTTCGTATTGTCCGTCTGACCATTTAATTTATGCATTGTACTTATACCGGAAATGTAAGTAGTAATGGTACTGACTGACAAGCCTGTGTGAGACATGTATGCAATGTAGAATAACAAATCACATAGAGGGGCGGGCCAAGTATCTTGTAAATTATACAATTTGCGAAATGATTGAAAAGATTCGAATGCCGTTTTGTATGTTTTCCACGTAGAATCTACCATTGAAGCGTTCACCAATGAATCAACTTCAGTTGTTAAAGTTTCCAGAGATGGTCTGGTATTTCGGCGTCTCGTTGGTCTGCCTCTGGACAAAGGTTCTGGAAACGCTACCAATCATAACGAGATAGAGCATCATCAATTTTATTTGAAATTCCATAAATATGTAAAGCTTTGATCATAATATTATAATGTAAGGTTGACAAAACAAGATGCCTTACAAGGGACATAACTCTAACAGATTTTGAAGACTTTTTATTGATAATGTGAACCACAGATTGGTTGTCCATGCTAAAAATTATTTTCTTGTTTTTCAATTGTTCCCCCCAGATACACAGTGCAACAACAACCGGAAATGACTCGAGAAATGTAATGTCCTTAAGAATGCCAATTTCTTCCCATTCTTTTGCCCAGCATTTTTGCGCCCATTTTCCTTGAAAATAAATACAAAACACTCTGTTTTGACCACCAGCACTGTCGGTGAACAATTCTAGGGTTTCATTTGAAGCCCATGCATTATCAGTGATAACAGTTACCCCATTATATTCTGACAAAAAGGTTAACCAGACTTTAATATCTTCTCGCATTGATTTTGACACGCGGATTCTGTGATGAGGTTTTCTTATGTTACATGTGGCATCAACAAGCCTCCTGCAAAACGCCCTACCCGGTGACACGACATGACACGCGAAATTAAGTAACCCTATTATGGATTGTAATTGTCGTAAGATGACCTTTTTGGACTGGACGAATAATTCCAGAATATGCTTCAATTCAACGAGTTTTTCGTTTGGCAGCCGCAGTTCCATCGCTAGCGTGTCGAACTCAATGCCTAGGAATACTAAGATTTCTGTCGGCTCTACAGATTTATCTTCGGCTACAGGAACCCCCCATAATTTACATATATCCCGAAAAGTTTGTAATGTGAATTGACATTTCGGGCTATCAGCTTCTGCGCCAAAGAGGAAATCATCCAAATAGTGCAAAATATCTTTATTACCAGTATTTTGCTCCGTAAACCAGTGTAATGCTGTTGAACATTTTTCAAAGAGTGAGCAACTTATCGAAGCACCAAATGGGTGGCATTTGTCAAAGTAGAATTTGTTATCGAAAGAAAAACCTAGTTGGTCGAAGTCAGATGGGGAGACTCTGAGTAATCGAAATGAACTCTTAATGTCAGTTTTTGCCAGCTTCCCCCTTTACCTATTCTGTTGATCATGTCTATGGCATCGTCAATGCTTGGATATCTTACGGTGCAAAACTCTGGATCAATGAAATCATTGACCGAATTCTGGGTTGGGTATGAAAGGTTATGGATCAGTCGAAGATCGCCGTTCTTCTTTCTTACGAGAAAAATTGGAAATACCATAAAGGTAGGCATCGGAGGGTAATCGAATGGGCCAGCCACTCTGTCTAGATCAATTTCTTTAAATATCTTTTCCCGTACTAAATCTGGGTTTCCGAAAAACGGGTAAAAAGACAAAGATTTCTCAACCTCGTGCGCACAAATAGGGCAGCTACCAAGTGAATAAAGGTACGAGTTATTTGTTATTACAGAACTTGAAGGCATGGTCCCCTGCGCAATTTGAACATTTGTGTGCATATCTACGCTTTTGTCAGTATGAACATTTACCTTTGTTGAAGTTCCAGCAAGGTCGAAATCCACGCTGGGTGTTGTCTTTTTGGCTTTGAGGGGTTTTCCCCCTTTTGAAGTCTGCAAGAAAGGGCTCGTTATTGCTCTCTAACTTCTGGCTCACATTTGTATTGTCAAAGTGTGCGTATTTAGCAGGGGTGGAGATGTGTAAAAGCCATAGCTCCATATCGATGTCACCTCATGGAGTGTGAGGATATCTAGCTTTGCGAAGACGATATCGTTCGTCATATGCGGCCCAACCCGTACCTGATCCCCGTGAGGCTGCAAGGCGTACATTAAACATGTATTTAAGATATTCATGGCCTTTGTTAGACCATTTTTCGAGCATAACACCCATGAATATCATAAAGGCCGATGTCCATACATGTATGTTGGAAATTGCTACGATTTTTGGCTGTGTGACTGTCAACTAACCACCCTTTATGGAAAGGCCGCCGCTAAGTTTAGAGTCAGTTGCGAGCTCTCGTGCCGACTTTTGGAGGACATACAAATCAATATATTCCCCTGCCCAAATGTTTTCCTTAATATTTAATGGAATGTGTAGACTGTACTCTGGTACTGATAGGCGCCATGGAGACATCATTTTGCATGCTCGGTTGTGAAACGGCGGTATTTTGTGCTGGCTCCACTGACCGAGTCTCGGTACCACTAACTTGTGCATGGCGAAGGGTTTCGCTTGATCTTTCCGCGCTGGTGTGGCCATGTGTCCGTGCATCATGCATGGTCTGAGTGTGTGAAGGGTTTCTTCCGGGCCATCCTGATGTAGACGGTGTCAGTGCGTTCATGCTCGTGTCATTCTGACGATGGTTACCATCATTGTGTGTTTGTATGTCGATAACAGTTCTGGTGTTATTACGTGGTACCACTGGAGGCACGTTGTAGCTATCTGTTTCTTGTCTCTGCTGTCGGTTTGAAGTTTTTTGTCGTTTTGTTCCCGATCGCTGTGTCATCTGTGATTTTGCAGATTGTTTCCTCTGCCTTTTTGGAGGTTTCATTTCGTTGATGGTGGATTCAAATCGATTTAAATTTTTTGCAAATATTTTTTGTTGACAATGTGCCTGTTGCCGAAAATTGGATGCTGGGAATGTGTGACGTCGCAGATTGTATAAATGACGGGCGCGATCCGGAGACAATCCGGTTTTCGGAATTTGAAAATTCTAAAACTTAAGTTAAGACTAAGTTCACTTTTATTAAATCCATTTATCCTTTAACGATAAACTTAATTTATTACAAATCTAGACCAATAATGGCGACAGTCCATTGTTTAGGTAAAACACTCGCTAAAAACAATAAAAACTGGATTAAAATTATTTTATTTTCTGTTAAATTGATTATTGATAGCCGAGTGTATTATTCTCTTTATTGTCATTGCTTTGACACTAACCTAGCTTATTAGATATATATATATATTATATATAAACGTCTGAAAAAGTAGCCAACGTATGAACCTACGAGATGTCGGATCGGAAACAAGTGTTAACGATACTGTGCAAACAAGCAAAAATGATAAATAAACGTCTAAAATGTTAGCACAACGTATATATAGAAGTCTAGAAGATTGTGCAACGATACCGATAAAAATGTTACAAAAAATATATTGACAAAATTTTCGATCAGCAAATGACCTTCCTCATATCTAATAAACTAGATTGGTGAAATAACCTGCGCCGATCTAGAATATCCTGTCTGTTTAGGTCTCTCGTAGACCTAGCTCACTTGCTCACACAGACATTTAAATTATTTGGTATTCTGATCTTTTGACTAAGCGTACATGATGAAGATTATTCCAAACACGGTCGTACGCACTAAGTTAGTTATCACCCCTTTTCTTACTATCATTGTTGACTATTAATCCCCGGGGGTATCATCTACCCAGTAGTCAGTGTTTCTATCACTAAGTTAGTTATCACCCCTTTTCTTACTATCATTGTTGACTATTAATCCCCGGGGGTATCATCTACCCAGTAGTCAGTGTTTCTATCACTAAGTTAGTTATCACCCCTTTTCTTACTATCATTGTTGACTATTAATCCCCGGGGGTATCATCTACCCAGTAGTCAGTGTTTCTATCGTGCGCACTAAGTTAGTTATCACCCCTTTTCTTACTATCATTGTTGACTATTACTCCCCGGGGGTATCATCTACCCAGTAGTCAGTGTTTCTATCACTAAGTTAGTTATCACCCCTTTTCTTACTATCATTGTTGACTATTACTCCCCGGGGTATCATCTACCCAGTAGTCAGTGTTTCTATCACTAAGTTAGTTATCACCCCTTTTCTTACTATCAGTGTTGACTATTAATCCCCGGGGGTATCATCTACCCAGTAGTCAGTGTTTCTATCACTAAGTTAGTTATCACCCCTTTTCTTACTATCATTGTTGACTATTAATCCCCGGGGGTATCATCTACCCAGTAGTCAGTGTTTTTATCACTAAGTTAGTTATCACCCCTTTTCTTACTATCATTGTTGACTATTAATCCCCGGGAGTATCATCTACCCAGTAGTCAGTGTTTCTATCACTAAGTTAGTTATCACCCCTTTTCTTACTATCATTGTTGACTATTAATCCCCGGGGGTATCATCTACCCAGTAGTCAGTGTTTCTATCACTAAGTTAGTTATCACCCCTTTTCTTACTATCATTGTTGACTATTAATCCCCGGGGGTATCATCTACCCAGTAGTCAGTGTTTCTATCACTAAGTTAGTTATCACCCCTTTTCTTACTATCATTGTTGACTATTACTCCCCAGGGGTATCATCTACCCAGTAGTCAGTGTTTCTATCACTAAGTTAGTTATCACCCCTTTTCTTACTATCATTGTTGATTATTAATCCCCGGGGGTATCATCTACCCAGTAGTCAGTGTTTCTATCGTGCGCACTAAGTTAGTTATCACCCCTTTTCTTACTATCATTGTTGACTATTACTCCCCGGGGGTATCATCTACCCAGTAGTCAGTGTTTCTATCACTAAGTTAGTTATCACCCCTTTTCTTACTATCATTGTTGACTATTAATCCCCGGGGGTATCATCTACCCAGTAGTCAGTGTTTCTATCACTAAGTTAGTTATCACCCTTTTTCTTACTATCATTGTTGACTATTAATCCCCGGGGGTATCATCTACCCAGTAGTCAGTGTTTCTATCACTAAGTTAGTTATCACCCCTTTTCTTACTATCATTGTTGACTATTAATCCCCGGGGGTATCATCTACCCAGTAGTCAGTGTTTCTATCACTAAGTTAGTTATCACCCCTTTTCTTACTATCATTGTTGACTATTAATCCCCGGGGGTATCATCTACCCAGTAGTCAGTGTTTCTATCACTAAGTTAGTTATCACCCCTTTTCTTACTATCATTGTTGACTATTAATCCCCGGGGGTATCATCTACCCAGTAGTCAGTGTTTCTATCACTAAGTTAGTTATCACCCCTTTTCTTACTATCATTGTTGACTATTAATCCCCGGGGGTATCATCTACCCAGTAGTCAGTGTTTCTATCACTAAGTTAGTTATCACCCCTTTTCTTACTATCATTGTTGACTATTAATCCCCGGGGGTATCATCTACCCAGTAGTCAGTGTTTCTATCACTAAGTTAGTTATCACCCCTTTTCTTACTATCATTGTTGACTATTAATCCCCGGGGGTATCATCTACCCAGTAGTCAGTGTTTCTATCACTAAGTTAGTTATCACCCCTTTTCTTACTATCATTGTTGACTATTAATCCCCGGGGGTATCATCTACCCAGTAGTTACTATCATTGTTGACTATTAATCCCGGGGGTATCATCTACCCAGTAGTCAGTGTTTCTATCACTAAGTTAGTTATCACCCCTTTTCTTACTATCATTGTTGACTATTAATCCCCGGGGGTATCATCTACCCAGTAGTCAGTGTTTCTATCACTAAGTTAGGTATCACCCCTTTTCTTACTATCATTGTTGACTATTAGTCCCCGGGGGTATCATCTACCCAGTAGTCAGTGTTTCTATCACTAAGTTAGTTATCACCCCTTTTCTTACTATCATTGTTGACTATTAATCCCCGGGGGTATCATCTACCCAGTAGTCAGTGTTTCTATCACTAAGTTAGGTATCACCCCTTTTCTTACTATCATTGTTGACTATTAATCCCCGGGGGTATCATCTACCCAGTAGTCAGTGTTTCTATCACTAAGTTAGTTATCACCCCTTTTCTTACTATCATTGTTGACTATTAATCCCCGGGGTATCATCTACCCAGTAGTCAGTGTTTTTATCACTAAGTTAGTTATCACCCCTTTTCTTACTATCATTGTTGACTATTAATCCCCGGGGGTATCATCTACCCAGTAGTCAGTGTTTCTATCGTGCGCACTAAGTTAGTTATCACCCCTTTTCTTACTATCATTGTTGACTATTAATCCCCGGGGGTATCATCTACCCAGTAGTCAGTGTTTCTATCACTAAGTTAGTTATCACCCCTTTTCTTACTATCATTGTTGACTATTAATCCCCGGGGGTATCATCTACCCAGTAGTCAGTGTTTCTATCACTAAGTTAGTTATCACCCCTTTTCTTACTATCATTGTTGACTATTAATCCCCGGGGGTATCATCTACCCAGTAGTCAGTGTTTCTATCACTAAGTTAGTTATCACCCCTTTTCTTACTATCATTGTTGACTATTACTCCCCAGGGGTATCATCTACCCAGTAGTCAGTGTTTCTATCACTAAGTTAGTTATCACCCCTTTTCTTACTATCATTGTTGATTATTAATCCCCGGGGGTATCATCTACCCAGTAGTCAGTGTTTCTATCGTGCGCACTAAGTTAGTTATCACCCCTTTTCTTACTATCATTGTTGACTATTACTCCCCGGGGGTATCATCTACCCAGTAGTCAGTGTTTCTATCACTAAGTTAGTTATCACCCCTTTTCTTACTATCATTGTTGACTATTAATCCCCGGGGGTATCATCTACCCAGTAGTCAGTGTTTCTATCACTAAGTTAGTTATCACCCTTTTTCTTACTATCATTGTTGACTATTAATCCCCGGGGGTATCATCTACCCAGTAGTCAGTGTTTCTATCACTAAGTTAGTTATCACCCCTTTTCTTACTATCATTGTTGACTATTAATCCCCGGGGGTATCATCTACCCAGTAGTCAGTGTTTCTATCACTAAGTTAGTTATCACCCCTTTTCTTACTATCATTGTTGACTATTAATCCCCGGGGGTATCATCTACCCAGTAGTCAGTGTTTCTATCACTAAGTTAGTTATCACCCCTTTTCTTACTATCATTGTTGACTATTAATCCCCGGGGGTATCATCTACCCAGTAGTCAGTGTTTCTATCACTAAGTTAGTTATCACCCCTTTTCTTACTATCATTGTTGACTATTAATCCCCGGGGGTATCATCTACCCAGTAGTCAGTGTTTCTATCACTAAGTTAGTTATCACCCCTTTTCTTACTATCATTGTTGACTATTAATCCCCGGGGGTATCATCTACCCAGTAGTCAGTGTTTCTATCACTAAGTTAGTTATCACCCCTTTTCTTACTATCATTGTTGACTATTAATCCCCGGGGGTATCATCTACCCAGTAGTCAGTGTTTCTATCACTAAGTTAGTTATCACCCCTTTTCTTACTATCATTGTTGACTATTAATCCCCGGGGGTATCATCTACCCAGTAGTCAGTGTTTCTATCACTAAGTTAGTTATCACCCCTTTTCTTACTATCATTGTTGACTATTACTCCCCAGGGGTATCATCTACCCAGTAGTCAGTGTTTCTATCACTAAGTTAGTTATCACCCCTTTTCTTACTATCATTGTTGATTATTAATCCCCGGGGGTATCATCTACCCAGTAGTCAGTGTTTCTATCGTGCGCACTAAGTTAGTTATCACCCCTTTTCTTACTATCATTGTTGACTATTACTCCCCGGGGGTATCATCTACCCAGTAGTCAGTGTTTCTATCACTAAGTTAGTTATCACCCCTTTTCTTACTATCATTGTTGACTATTACTCCCCGGGGTATCATCTACCCAGTAGTCAGTGTTTCTATCACTAAGTTAGTTATCACCCCTTTTCTTACTATCAGTGTTGACTATTAATCCCCGGGGGTATCATCTACCCAGTAGTCAGTGTTTCTATCACTAAGTTAGTTATCACCCCTTTTCTTACTATCATTGTTGACTATTAATCCCCGGGGGTATCATCTACCCAGTAGTCAGTGTTTTTATCACTAAGTTAGTTATCACCCCTTTTCTTACTATCATTGTTGACTATTAATCCCCGGGGGTATCATCTACCCAGTAGTCAGTGTTTCTATCACTAAGTTAGTTATCACCCCTTTTCTTACTATCATTGTTGACTATTAATCCCCGGGGGTATCATCTACCCAGTAGTCAGTGTTTCTATCACTAAGTTAGTTATCACCCCTTTTCTTACTATCATTGTTGACTATTAATCCCCGGGGGTATCATCTACCCAGTAGTCAGTGTTTCTATCACTAAGTTAGTTATCACCCCTTTTCTTACTATCATTGTTGACTATTACTCCCCAGGGGTATCATCTACCCAGTAGTCAGTGTTTCTATCACTAAGTTAGTTATCACCCCTTTTCTTACTATCATTGTTGATTATTAATCCCCGGGGGTATCATCTACCCAGTAGTCAGTGTTTCTATCGTGCGCACTAAGTTAGTTATCACCCCTTTTCTTACTATCATTGTTGACTATTACTCCCCGGGGGTATCATCTACCCAGTAGTCAGTGTTTCTATCACTAAGTTAGTTATCACCCCTTTTCTTACTATCATTGTTGACTATTAATCCCCGGGGGTATCATCTACCCAGTAGTCAGTGTTTCTATCACTAAGTTAGTTATCACCCTTTTTCTTACTATCATTGTTGACTATTAATCCCCGGGGGTATCATCTACCCAGTAGTCAGTGTTTCTATCACTAAGTTAGTTATCACCCCTTTTCTTACTATCATTGTTGACTATTAATCCCCGGGGGTATCATCTACCCAGTAGTCAGTGTTTCTATCACTAAGTTAGTTATCACCCCTTTTCTTACTATCATTGTTGACTATTAATCCCCGGGGGTATCATCTACCCAGTAGTCAGTGTTTCTATCACTAAGTTAGTTATCACCCCTTTTCTTACTATCATTGTTGACTATTAATCCCCGGGGGTATCATCTACCCAGTAGTCAGTGTTTCTATCACTAAGTTAGTTATCACCCCTTTTCTTACTATCATTGTTGACTATTAATCCCCGGGGGTATCATCTACCCAGTAGTCAGTGTTTCTATCACTAAGTTAGTTATCACCCCTTTTCTTACTATCATTGTTGACTATTAATCCCCGGGGGTATCATCTACCCAGTAGTCAGTGTTTCTATCACTAAGTTAGTTATCACCCCTTTTCTTACTATCATTGTTGACTATTAATCCCCGGGGGTATCATCTACCCAGTAGTCAGTGTTTCTATCACTAAGTTAGTTATCACCCCTTTTCTTACTATCATTGTTGACTATTAATCCCCGGGGGTATCATCTACCCAGTAGTCAGTGTTTCTATCACTAAGTTAGTTATCACCCCTTTTCTTACTATCATTGTTGACTATTAATCCCCGGGGGTATCATCTACCCAGTAGTCAGTGTTTCTATCACTAAGTTAGTTATCACCCCTTTTCTTACTATCATTGTTGACTATTAATCCCCGGGGGTATCATCTACCCAGTAGTCAGTGTTTCTATCACTAAGTTAGTTATCACCCCTTTTCTTACTATCATTGTTGACTATTACTCCCCGGGGGTATCATCTACCCAGTAGTCAGTGTTTCTATCACTAAGTTAGTTATCACCCCTTTTCTTACTATCATTGTTGACTATTAATCCCCGGGGGTATCATCTACCCAGTAGTCAGTGTTTCTATCACTAAGTTAGTTATCACCCCTTTTCTTACTATCATTGTTGACTATTACTCCCCAGGGGTATCATCTACCCAGTAGTCAGTGTTTCTATCACTAAGTTAGTTATCACCCCTTTTCTTACTATCATTGTTGATTATTAATCCCCGGGGGTATCATCTACCCAGTAGTCAGTGTTTCTATCGTGCGCACTAAGTTAGTTATCACCCCTTTTCTTACTATCATTGTTGACTATTACTCCCCGGGGGTATCATCTACCCAGTAGTCAGTGTTTCTATCACTAAGTTAGTTATCACCCCTTTTCTTACTATCATTGTTGACTATTACTCCCCTGGGTATCATCTACCCAGTAGTCAGTGTTTCTATCACTAAGTTAGTTATCACCCCTTTTCTTACTATCAGTGTTGACTATTAATCCCCGGGGGTATCATCTACCCAGTAGTCAGTGTTTCTATCACTAAGTTAGTTATCACCCCTTTTCTTACTATCATTGTTGACTATTAATCCCCGGGGGTATCATCTACCCAGTAGTCAGTGTTTTTATCACTAAGTTAGTTATCACCCCTTTTCTTACTATCATTGTTGACTATTAATCCCCGGGGGTATCATCTACCCAGTAGTCAGTGTTTCTATCACTAAGTTAGTTATCACCCCTTTTCTTACTATCATTGTTGACTATTAATCCCCGGGGGTATCATCTACCCAGTAGTCAGTGTTTCTATCACTAAGTTAGTTATCACCCCTTTTCTTACTATCATTGTTGACTATTAATCCCCGGGGGTATCATCTACCCAGTAGTCAGTGTTTCTATCACTAAGTTAGTTATCACCCCTTTTCTTACTATCATTGTTGACTATTACTCCCCAGGGGTATCATCTACCCAGTAGTCAGTGTTTCTATCACTAAGTTAGTTATCACCCCTTTTCTTACTATCATTGTTGATTATTAATCCCCGGGGGTATCATCTACCCAGTAGTCAGTGTTTCTATCGTGCGCACTAAGTTAGTTATCACCCCTTTTCTTACTATCATTGTTGACTATTACTCCCCGGGGGTATCATCTACCCAGTAGTCAGTGTTTCTATCACTAAGTTAGTTATCACCCCTTTTCTTACTATCATTGTTGACTATTAATCCCCGGGGGTATCATCTACCCAGTAGTCAGTGTTTCTATCACTAAGTTAGTTATCACCCTTTTTCTTACTATCATTGTTGACTATTAATCCCCGGGGGTATCATCTACCCAGTAGTCAGTGTTTCTATCACTAAGTTAGTTATCACCCCTTTTCTTACTATCATTGTTGACTATTAATCCCCGGGGGTATCATCTACCCAGTAGTCAGTGTTTCTATCACTAAGTTAGTTATCACCCCTTTTCTTACTATCATTGTTGACTATTAATCCCCGGGGGTATCATCTACCCAGTAGTCAGTGTTTCTATCACTAAGTTAGTTATCACCCCTTTTCTTACTATCATTGTTGACTATTAATCCCCGGGGGTATCATCTACCCAGTAGTCAGTGTTTCTATCACTAAGTTAGTTATCACCCCTTTTCTTACTATCATTGTTGACTATTAATCCCCGGGGGTATCATCTACCCAGTAGTCAGTGTTTCTATCACTAAGTTAGTTATCACCCCTTTTCTTACTATCATTGTTGACTATTAATCCCCGGGGGTATCATCTACCCAGTAGTCAGTGTTTCTATCACTAAGTTAGTTATCACCCCTTTTCTTACTATCATTGTTGACTATTAATCCCCGGGGGTATCATCTACCCAGTAGTCAGTGTTTCTATCACTAAGTTAGTTATCACCCCTTTTCTTACTATCATTGTTGACTATTAATCCCCGGGGGTATCATCTACCCAGTAGTCAGTGTTTCTATCACTAAGTTAGTTATCACCCCTTTTCTTACTATCATTGTTGACTATTAATCCCCGGGGGTATCATCTACCCAGTAGTCAGTGTTTCTATCACTAAGTTAGTTATCACCCCTTTTCTTACTATCATTGTTGACTATTAATCCCCGGGGGTATCATCTACCCAGTAGTCAGTGTTTCTATCACTAAGTTAGTTATCACCCCTTTTCTTACTATCATTGTTGACTATTACTCCCCGGGGGTATCATCTACCCAGTAGTCAGTGTTTCTATCACTAAGTTAGTTATCACCCCTTTTCTTACTATCATTGTTGACTATTAATCCCCGGGGGTATCATCTACCCAGTAGTCAGTGTTTCTATCACTAAGTTAGTTATCACCCCTTTTCTTACTATCATTGTTGACTATTAATCCCCGGGGGTATCATCTACCCAGTAGTCAGTGTTTCTATCACTAAGTTAGTTATCACCCCTTTTCTTACTATCATTGTTGACTATTAATCCCCGGGGGTATCATCTACCCAGTAGTCAGTGTTTCTATCACTAAGTTAGTTATCACCCCTTTTCTTACTATCATTGTTGACTATTAATCCCCGGTGGTATCATCTACCCAGTAGTCAGTGTTTCTATCACTAAGTTAGTTATCACCCCTTTTCTTACTATCATTGTTGACTATTAATCCCGGGGGTATCATCTACCCAGTAGTTACTATCATTGTTGACTATTAATCCCGGGGGTATCATCTACCCAGTAGTCAGTGTTTCTATCACTAAGTTAGTTATCACCCCTTTTCTTACTATCATTGTTGACTATTAATCCCCGGGGGTATCATCTACCCAGTAGTCAGTGTTTCTATCACTAAGTTAGGTATCACCCCTTTTCTTACTATCATTGTTGACTATTAGTCCCCGGGGGTATCATCTACCCAGTAGTCAGTGTTTCTATCACTAAGTTAGTTATCACCCCTTTTCTTACTATCATTGTTGACTATTAATCCCCGGGGGTATCATCTACCCAGTAGTCAGTGTTTCTATCACTAAGTTAGGTATCACCCCTTTTCTTACTATCATTGTTGACTATTAATCCCCGGGGGTATCATCTACCCAGTAGTCAGTGTTTCTATCACTAAGTTAGTTATCACCCCTTTTCTTACTATCATTGTTGACTATTAATCCCCGGGGGTATCATCTACCCAGTAGTCAGTGTTTCTATCACTAAGTTAGTTATCACCCCTTTTCTTACTATCATTGTTGACTATTAATCCCCGGGGTATCATCTACCCAGTAGTCAGTGTTTTTATCACTAAGTTAGTTATCACCCCTTTTCTTACTATCATTGTTGACTATTAATCCCCGGGGGTATCATCTACCCAGTAGTCAGTGTTTCTATCGTGCGCACTAAGTTAGTTATCACCCCTTTTCTTACTATCATTGTTGACTATTAATCCCCGGGGGTATCATCTACCCAGTAGTCAGTGTTTCTATCACTAAGTTAGTTATCACCCCTTTTCTTACTATCATTGTTGACTATTAATCCCCGGGGGTATCATCTACCCAGTAGTCAGTGTTTCTATCACTAAGTTAGTTATCACCCCTTTTCTTACTATCATTGTTGACTATTAATCCCCGGGGGTATCATCTACCCAGTAGTCAGTGTTTCTATCACTAAGTTAGTTATCACCCCTTTTCTTACTATCATTGTTGACTATTACTCCCCAGGGGTATCATCTACCCAGTAGTCAGTGTTTCTATCACTAAGTTAGTTATCACCCCTTTTCTTACTATCATTGTTGATTATTAATCCCCGGGGGTATCATCTACCCAGTAGTCAGTGTTTCTATCGTGCGCACTAAGTTAGTTATCACCCCTTTTCTTACTATCATTGTTGACTATTACTCCCCGGGGGTATCATCTACCCAGTAGTCAGTGTTTCTATCACTAAGTTAGTTATCACCCCTTTTCTTACTATCATTGTTGACTATTAATCCCCGGGGGTATCATCTACCCAGTAGTCAGTGTTTCTATCACTAAGTTAGTTATCACCCTTTTTCTTACTATCATTGTTGACTATTAATCCCCGGGGGTATCATCTACCCAGTAGTCAGTGTTTCTATCACTAAGTTAGTTATCACCCCTTTTCTTACTATCATTGTTGACTATTAATCCCCGGGGGTATCATCTACCCAGTAGTCAGTGTTTCTATCACTAAGTTAGTTATCACCCCTTTTCTTACTATCATTGTTGACTATTAATCCCCGGGGGTATCATCTACCCAGTAGTCAGTGTTTCTATCACTAAGTTAGTTATCACCCCTTTTCTTACTATCATTGTTGACTATTAATCCCCGGTGGTATCATCTACCCAGTAGTCAGTGTTTCTATCACTAAGTTAGTTATCACCCCTTTTCTTACTATCATTGTTGACTATTAATCCCCGGGGGTATCATCTACCCAGTAGTCAGTGTTTCTATCACTAAGTTAGTTATCACCCCTTTTCTTACTATCATTGTTGACTATTAATCCCCGGGGGTATCATCTACCCAGTAGTCAGTGTTTCTATCACTAAGTTAGTTATCACCCCTTTTCTTACTATCATTGTTGACTATTAATCCCCGGGGGTATCATCTACCCAGTAGTCAGTGTTTCTATCACTAAGTTAGTTATCACCCCTTTTCTTACTATCATTGTTGACTATTAATCCCCGGGGGTATCATCTACCCAGTAGTCAGTGTTTCTATCACTAAGTTAGTTATCACCCCTTTTCTTACTATCATTGTTGACTATTAATCCCCGGGGGTATCATCTACCCAGTAGTCAGTGTTTCTATCACTAAGTTAGTTATCACCCCTTTTCTTACTATCATTGTTGACTATTAATCCCCGGGGGTATCATCTACCCAGTAGTCAGTGTTTCTATCACTAAGTTAGTTATCACCCCTTTTCTTACTATCATTGTTGACTATTACTCCCCGGGGGTATCATCTACCCAGTAGTCAGTGTTTCTATCACTAAGTTAGTTATCACCCCTTTTCTTACTATCATTGTTGACTATTAATCCCCGGGGGTATCATCTACCCAGTAGTCAGTGTTTCTATCACTAAGTTAGTTATCACCCCTTTTCTTACTATCATTGTTGACTATTAATCCCCGGGGGTATCATCTACCCAGTAGTCAGTGTTTCTATCACTAAGTTAGTTATCACCCCTTTTCTTACTATCATTGTTGACTATTAATCCCCGGGGGTATCATCTACCCAGTAGTCAGTGTTTCTATCACTAAGTTAGTTATCACCCCTTTTCTTACTATCATTGTTGACTATTAATCCCCGGTGGTATCATCTACCCAGTAGTCAGTGTTTCTATCACTAAGTTAGTTATCACCCCTTTTCTTACTATCATTGTTGACTATTAATCCCGGGGGTATCATCTACCCAGTAGTTACTATCATTGTTTACTATTAATCCCGGGGGTATCATCTACCCAGTAGTCAGTGTTTCTATCACTAAGTTAGTTATCACCCCTTTTCTTACTATCATTGTTGACTATTAATCCCCGGGGGTATCATCTACCCAGTAGTCAGTGTTTCTATCACTAAGTTAGTTATCACCCCTTTTCTTACTATCATTGTTGACTATTAGTCCCCGGGGGTATCATCTACCCAGTAGTCAGTGTTTCTATCACTAAGTTAGTTATCACCCCTTTTCTTACTATCATTGTTGACTATTAATCCCCGGGGGTATCATCTACCCAGTAGTCAGTGTTTCTATCACTAAGTTAGGTATCACCCCTTTTCTTACTATCATTGTTGACTATTAATCCCCGGGGGTATCATCTACCCAGTAGTCAGTGTTTCTATCACTAAGTTAGTTATCACCCCTTTTCTTACTATCATTGTTGACTATTAATCCCCGGGGGTATCATCTACCCAGTAGTCAGTGTTTCTATCACTAAGTTAGTTATCACCCCTTTTCTTACTATCATTGTTGACTATTAATCCCCGGGGTATCATCTACCCAGTAGTCAGTGTTTTTATCACTAAGTTAGTTATCACCCCTTTTCTTACTATCATTGTTGACTATTAATCCCCGGGGGTATCATCTACCCAGTAGTCAGTGTTTCTATCACTAAGTTAGTTATCACCCCTTTTCTTACTATCATTGTTGACTATTAATCCCCGGGGGTATCATCTACCCAGTAGTCAGTGTTTCTATCACTAAGTTAGTTATCACCCCTTTTCTTACTATCATTGTTGACTATTAATCCCCGGGGGTATCATCTACCCAGGAGTCAGTGTTTCTATCACTAAGTTAGTTATCACCCCTTTTCTTACTATCATTGTTGACTATTAATCCCCGGGGGTATCATCTACCCAGTAGTCAGTGTTTCTATCGTGCGCACTAAGTTAGTTATCACCCCATTTCTTACTATCATTGTTGACTATTACTCCCCGGGGGTATCATCTACCCAGTAGTCAGTGTTTCTATCACTAAGTTAGTTATCACCCCTTTTCTTACTATCATTGTTGACTATTACTCCCCGGGGGTATCATCTACCCAGTAGTCAGTGTTTCTATCACTAAGTTAGTTATCACCCCTTTTCTTACTATCATTGTTGACTATTAATCCCCGGGGGTATCATCTACCCAGTAGTCAGTGTTTCTATCACTAAGTTAGTTATCACCCCTTTTCTTACTATCATTGTTGACTATTAATCCCCGGGGGTATCATCTACCCAGTAGTCAGTGTTTCTATCACTAAGTTAGTTATCACCCCTTTTCTTACTATCATTGTTGACTATTAGTCCCCGCGGGTATCATCTACGCAGTAGTCAGTGTTTCTATCACTAAGTTAGTTATCACCCCTTTTCTTACTATCATTGTTGACTATTAATCCCCGGGGATATCATCTACCCAGTAGTCAGTATTTCTATCACTAAGTTAGTTATCACCCCTTTTCTTACTATCATTGTTGACTATTAATCCCCGGGGGTATCATCTACCCAGTAGTCAGTGTTTCGGCACTGACATGATTTATTATATATATTTATGGTTGAAATGCACAATTCCTATATAATGTAATTTATTAAAACTGAACTAAAGATCTTTCCGTCGTAAGGTAACGTAAGCCGATTTTGGCAATGTTTTTTTAGGCCCATTGGCTTACTTGCTACCAACGACTTATGAGTTATTTGGATTTTTAATCCTTTGACTGTGAGCGTCTGGTCAAGGTTATTCCAGAAACGTGTCATAATTAAATGTATACATTTTCATAGAATTTCCCCATTATACATTCATGACTTTTCACCGGGTTTGTAACTAGAGCAACACGACGGGTGCCACTAGTGGCTCATGATCTGCTTACACTCCCGGAGCACATCCAGTTTTTAGTGGGGTTGGTGTTACTTGAATTTTAGTTTAATGTGTAATATTTTGTAGATCGTTGTTTAACCTTTTGTTCTTTTTCTTTTGGCCATTGTGTTTTCTGTCCTTCTTTGATTTACGAATTCTGATTACCCCTTTTCGTATCTTCAAACTCTTCTTCCATTTATATGTAGCAACATTCCAGCATCACCTGAGTATGAGGTATATTTATATATCCGTTGGTACGGTATTATATATAGAGCTTTTGATTCTTATCAAGATTTCATTGGTAGAGGGGTACTCATAATTATTAAGTCATCACTTGAAAAGACTCATGGTCGCCATCATGGTTTGGTGAACCCTTATTGAATATCTGGGTCAAAGATGACAATGTTATGTTTCACTTGTCATAATATAAATCTTCTTTCATAACATCTTGCAGGAATTGTACCAGGAGTAACAACGACAGGTGCCACTACGGGAGCAATAACTGCTTACCTATCCTGAACACCTTATATCACCCCAAGTTTGATTGGGGTTCGTGATGTTTATTTTTTGTCCAATTGAACGTGTTCCTGTTTTTAGCTTCGTGTTGTGATAACATTTGTTTATGTTGTCTTTTTTTCAGCAATGATCAATATTTCAATGTAAAAATACAACAAAGTACCGTGAGGATGTTTTATTGTTTAATTTTGTTTTTATTAATTTATATAATAAGTTATCATGCTGAAAACTGTCTTCTTCAATAGAGTAAATTGATTGGTTTTTATTCATCGTATGTGCGTGTAACTATAGGATTAACTCAGACAAAAATATTTGATGTTCGCGAATTCTTTTAATAATGGATTAAACACGAAATATGTTTCAAGCCTTTTCAAACTAGGGCTTGAAGCCAACTGGTAATCAGGAACAAGCCAGTCTATACCATAAAACAAATACATATTGCTTTATATGTCTGAATCTTATACAATAGTATAATATCACTGTAAACTTTAAATTGCCAATGGCATTTTTAATCCATTTCGAGCATTATATTAATGTAGCTATATATGTCCAATTCGACTCTACATTTTTAAAATAGATTCGAAGAGATTTACTTTGGTTTCGAAATATTTGTCAATAAAAAATTACAGATATTATTATGCTCCACTAGTGACACCCGTCGTGTTACTCTTGTAACAAACCCGGTGACAGGTCATGGATGAGGAAAAGACCGGATTGTCATTGCGACAACAGAACATATCCGTGTTCATTACGTAATGGTTAACCAAATCATGATGGCGACAGTAACATTTTGCAGTCATGACTTCAACTTAATTATTAGGAATCCTACAGCTACAATGATGTTACTGTCAAGTAATCGAGACAACAATAAGCGTTGGAAACAAACATAATCCAAAAACAAACTAAAAATACTTCTCTTCAAATGTGTATAAAATATACCATGACTTAAACAAAGCACATGCAATAATCACTGACAACAAGTAACTTAAAGTAATAATTTTTTGATTAGAAAACGGAAAAATCTAAATATCTCGTAAAAGGTAGATTTTTTTTTAGCGCATCCAACGAGAGTTTTATCAGGAATTTTACCACAATTTTGGAATTGTATAAATATTTACGGTTGAAATTATTCTGAAGGCCCTGCTCATCTGAAAAATTATAAATTTTTAGCGTTATTTTGGTCTTTATTTCAGGCTAAGTTCTTCAAAATACGCCAAGTTTGCTCGTTAAATGTGATAGCCAACTCACCGCGGACGTAATCCCATATAACCATAGGAACGACGATAGTCCCGCAGCTGGTCTATTGTCTCTCGTCGAAGTGCCGGAGAAGGCTATTGTTTCCTTTATGGCTAATGCATTTGACTACGTGACATTTATACACAGGCTTACCTGAGATTTACCTGGAAAATTTTGAAAAAAAACGTGAAATCATAAATTTCCATAATTACTGATATTTAATTTGATCAAGTTTTTTCATTCTTTCGGAAATAATTCGAAAAAGAACGGTCTTTTCTGCTAATAAATTCACTGAAGTTAGACATAGAGTACACCATTATTGGATATGAATAAAATTTTATAGGTGAAAACGTTATGTACAATCTGTCATTTACAACCGGTGTACCCGTTCAATCTGTAATCATATTGGACTGGATTCAGCTTTCTTCGTCGCTGGACTTGTCATCAAAATCAATTATTATTGGAGGAATCTCACTCCTATCAATGCAATTCTCTTACCCATACTCCTTTTCTATTTTTAATACATGGTCTTCTGCCTTCGCCCAAACTTCCTTTGTAATTCTGCCAAACCCCCCATAAACAAGTTCTTTCACATCCTTCAAACGAAAAGTTGTATTGTTTTCTGCTACAAACCCTTTAACCTGTGCCCAAATATGTTCTATGGGGTTCAATTCGCAATGGCGAACAGGGGTTCTTAGAACTTGGTGACCGAGTAGGTTGGCAATTTTATCAGTTTTAAAAACGGAAAGGGGTTTCTTATATTTGATTTTTTTCATAAAGTTGTTTTTTAGTTTCAAGGGGCTGAAAAGGAATGTTGTGTTTTGAAAGATAATCTTGTAAGACATCTTTTCTCTGATTAAAGTTTGGCACAACAGTTTCTTCAGTCTTGATGTTGTGATAACTGGCATTATCTAAAACGATAACACTTGGGCTTTTTAATGCTGGCATAAGCTGATTTTCGAACCAGTTTAGAAAGGTGGGCCCGTTCATTTCTTGGTGATAATCCCCATCTTTAGCTTTGGCAAGAAAAACCAAATCACACCTATCAATCAAACCCTCCTCACGATTACCAGCGTGCAAAACTATCAACCTTTTACCTTTTCCTGAAGGGATCTTTGGGGCATCAGAACCATCAACTGGTAACCACATGTAGTCAGTGGCATGATTCTGATTAACCCAGGTCTCATCCAAATATACAATTTCATACCCATCCTCTCGAAAATTACACCGATCATTTATTACTGACCTCTGATCATATAAAAGCCTCCTATTATCGCCGGATTTTTTGTACTTATAACCAAGATCTAATAAAGTTAAAGTAAGCGTTGATTTCGAGATTTTAATTGTATCTTCAATTTCTTTCTTAATTTTTGAGACTGTTGGGGCAATTTTCCTGTTGTACATGCTATGAACGGTCCGTTTAATAACGCTACGGTCAAAATCATCAAGAGTTTTCTTTCTTTCTTTCGGTCTGTTGGATTCAGGAGGACTTTTACCGTTTACAACTCTATACACAGAACTGTAAGATATGCTATCAGCATTGCATGTTCTTTTAATCAAATTATCTGGGGAATAAAGTGGTCTTCCCCTGGCCTTCTCAAGCTGAAAAAACTTGAATAGATTTAACACAATGTATTTTACAATCTTATGACAAGTCCTTTGTTTTACCCATTCTTGCGATGTTTATATATGTTAAGATGTCAAAATATAGGTTTATTAAGAAATTTTATTTGAACTTTTAGAAAGATTTTAAAGTTTAAGAATGGAGTGTCAAAATATGCCTGTACACGTGTCTCTGTCTCTATCAAGGTAAGATTTACCTGGCTGCTACCTCTAGTTAGTTTAATCCCACCTCTATTTTGGTGGTAAAAATCGGAGAAAATGTCAAATTTCAGATGAGTGCAGCAATAATGAAAGGTTATGGTTAGATGAAATGCATATTTTAAAAATGGTAGTAAAATTTTACTGTGTTTTAAAAAAATGTATTGTTTTCGAGAAAACTCAAATTTTCCGTTTTCTAATCAAAAAATTATTTCTTTTGTAACTTGTCATTTCAAATCCATCGATAGCAATTACAAACGATTTAAGTTTTATACATGTCAAGTCTTTAGACATTAAATACACTGGATGTTATAGAAAGGCATTACAGAAGGCGCATTGATTGACACTAAGAGGAAATTTAAATTTAAAATAAAATTGACAAATTGAAAGTGTTTTCCATTAAGAAAATGTAAAATTAAATGCAGTTTTTGTATCTCGATCGATAAATGAAAATATACCACGTGATTTACGTTCTAATGATAGAATAATAAAGGGCGGAGCCCTTTTAACGGTAGGCTATACGATTTTTGGTAATAAGTCATACTCTTACAAAATGTATTCATAGCCAAATATCTTTTCACCGGAAGCATGAAATTATAGAACAAAGTGGTATTTAAAAACAAAATAAAAATTATTTCAATAAGAAATTCGCAAATCTGTAACCATTTCAATTCTTCTCAATTGAAATAAACTTAAAAAAAATTTTTAATATCAAAATTGCGTGCTACCATGGCTACGAGAAATGATCGTTTACAGTGTACATGGATGACGTAATTTTCTAGTGTGCACATATGTATTGCATTTCGTCTGCTTCGGAGAGGAAACATGAAATTGCATGCACTTCTTGGTCATCCTGTCTCTGAAAACTTTGTAAGCTGGTGTCAAACATTGAAGAACAGCGCTGCATCGTTTTTATGTATACAAGAAACCTATCGATCATCTCCACGATCTCGCAATTTGAAAGTGATTCAAAAATGTGTACATTTCATTTGATTTGAAGTGCATTTGTGTATGATGTCTGGACAACTGATCTCGGATTTTGTCAGGTATGCCTTTTAACACATTTTCCATGGCAAGGTTAAAAACATTGCAATTTCGTCTGACCCTAACTCCCCTTTTCATTGCCACGCATGCATTTTTTTTCTCTCTTTCACCATTTTTTTTCATGATCTGTGAATGGGGTAGTCCGAGTTTCCTCTGCCGTCGTATTTTTTTTATTCTCGTCACTTTTGACCCTCGATTTATGTCTCATATTGATTCACCGTGATTTGTGAAATTCTCAAAAATGGCAAATTTTAATTTCCAATCTTCAATCTTTGTCGTAATTTCCGTGAATCGTGATTTGGATTTTTTTTTATTTTCTGAGATTCGTGACCAGAAACACCCCCCCCCCCCCCCCCCCCTTTTTTTTTTTTTTTTTTTCGTCTATAGAAAAGGTGTTCAAAATGCCTCCCTCTTAATTGTCATTATCATCAAATAGGCTTCGCCCTTAAACAGGTTGTGCCTGTCTCATATTATGAACGAATGACGTCATAAGGTCAACGATATTTGTTTTAAAATAGGCAACACTTTGAACATTTCACGCTATCATCAATATGAATATTACCTCAGCTTAGAAATACTTATTATACAGAACTAAAATAAAAAAAACTCCCGTGATATATTTCTTGAAAATTGTACTAAATCAAATAGTGTTTAATGGGAAACATTTGAATAATTCTTGATCATATGATGAAAAACACCAATAGAAAACATATTTGTTAGATTATCCTAAATGCGAATTAATGGATGCATTATTTGGATGAAGAGATAGGCAACAAAGTTGTAATACAATGGAAAACAAAAATATCACACTGTCGGAACAATTCCAAAGTCAAATATCAAAATCGTAGAAAGAGACAAAATCAATACACCTAACATAAATACATGACCTCTAACACACAAATACATGACCTCTAACACATAAATACATGACCGCTCACCTTTCTGTCATTAAAATAATAAGTCGCAGGGTTAAACTAGTTTCATAGGCCGTGTATTATGTGAGTAAATTGCCAACCATCACATATAGCACCGTTATTATAAAGAACGCTATAATCTTGAACATTATACATAAGATATTTAAACTTCGTGACAAGGAAGTTGTCATATGTATTGACGAATGAAGATGGCCTCAACCATTGTCTAAATATTATGTAGTATACAGGGCCATCGTAAGACATAATAGTGAAACAATAGTACATTTTGAGCCAAAATCTAATTTAGTACAATGTATTCATAGTTCTTTACATAGATATTAAACGCAAAATAAGACGCATACGAATATAAGATAAGGGGCCGTCGTGGTCGTGATCGTATGATAGTTGGATTTACAACTAACAGTGCAATTAGTGCCTATCAATACTAAAGTTGTGAGTTCGAACCCCGTTCATGACGAGGTGTACACGATACAACATTATATGATACTGACCGCCAAGATATAATTGCAATATTTTGAAAGTGGCGTTAGACACCATAAACCCACAACTCGATAATAAGATACCCTCGTTGTCTTCTAACATATATGTAGATTGTTTCTAGAATAAGCTTCATCAGGTACGAACGACGTGTTTCTATAATAAACTTCATCAGGTACAAACGACGTGTTTCTAGAATAAACTTCATCAGGTACGAACGACGTATTTCTAGAATAAACTTCATCAGGTACGAACGACGTGTTTCTAGAATAAACTTCATCGGGTACGAACGACGTGTTTCTTGAATAAACTTCATCAGGTACGAACGACGTGTTTCTAGAATAAACTTCAAAACATACGAAAGCCAACTAACTTAAAAGTATTATGTGGCAAGAAATTCAAAGGACATAAACTGGACATCCAAAATCGCCTAAGATTCTCTAGTCTCGAGAATGATGAACCTTCCGGTTTAACAGATAATTCCATTATTGGGGAACGGTGTATTTCAATACAAAAAATATCTATAAATCATGTCAGAATTTTAACATTGACATTTGGGCGGATAATGCCCACGGAAACTACTAGTCCACAAGCAAGAGGTATCGACCAAGTAACTGCAATGCTAATTTTGATATCTAACTTAGTATAGATTCATTTTAGAGTCGCATGTAATTTCATACGTGTTTTGATTGGTTTAACAAGTTGAGGTTATTTGTCAATGTACGGAATCGAAAAATAGACGTCGTTCTCAAAGCGTCCCGTGCCGTTGTCATCAGGTGATTTTCTTTAAATGAGGCACCTTTGGGGTTATTTAAAATTTATTTCCGATTATTTGCCTTATTTTGAAAAAATAAATATATTTTTCAATATCATAACAAAATAAGCTTGAATTAATTTATAAGGATTGATCGGAATTATTTGATCGGTTCATTCGAAATAACCTCAATCAGGTTGTACACACCCTTGTGTAATACCTGATTGAGGTTATTTCTTCATGAACCGAACAAAAATTGCGATCAATTCTTAAGTGCACGACGAATTTCTGGTATAATGTTCATTAAGTCAGAGAGATTGGACAGCTATATAATTGTTACATATATCTCTGCATACATGAATAGGAAATTGAAATAAGACAACACATCAATCCATTACAATATCCATATTGGATCTAATTAATCAGGAATTCAGTCAGATATATGTCCGTGCTGTAACTGGTAGAAATAGCCCGAAACATCGCTCAGTAGAAAAAACAAATATTTTGTCAACATTCAGCTCTAAATGGGTCAAACCAAAGACCATACAATTGGTATTTGTTGATTCTCCGCTAAGCACATAACACTAAAGAGGAAGAGCAAAGACTTGTTGGTTCGGAATAAGAATAATGCGTCCAGTTGAAGAGACATGTTTACCCACTGGGTGTTGTTTCAGTGAGCTAACACTATAACAATCCAACTAAGCGTGTTGGTCAAGAACAAAGCGGACATCATCATCATCTCATCGAATGTAACGATATAGTTGAGAAATTTCTCATGTGGCGTTCAACAACAATCACTCCCTCAATCACTCTTGATAAGTGATGGTGGTATGGCATATGTAAGTTATTCTATTACTAATCAATAAATCTTCCTTTATTCGTGTCTACAGAGACAAAATCCTGTTTCACGCCGTTTAGTTAACGGCTTTTTAATTTATTAATTCAATATTAATGACAGATGCATGAGAGATGTATTACTCTGGGGATTATTTGCTTGATATGAATTTTATGTGTATGTACCAGTCAGGATTCCAGGCACCATTAATAGATTTTTATAAGTACAAATGTTCTGCCATAGAACTAATTAATTCAAATAGCTCCATCAAATGATATCTGATTGATATTTAAAAGTTATATATTGGTTGATCTTTGTTTTACGTTAATTGTCCTGCTTATTTTCGAAGAGAATACAAAATTTGAAAAAAAAGCATTGTGATAGTTAAGTTGATATTTTTAATCTGTGTAATTGGTGAAGCTTAAGAGTTATATAGAAAAATTGCTTAACGACATGATCATCATGGGATATGGAAATCGCATTGGACACCAGTATGAATAAATATATACACATTACATAAATAAAACATGAACCCCTTACAAAGCAATTAAGAGTAAACACGAATCGAACATCGTAGCGGGCAAAACAATACAGAAATAAGACATCAATGTATGTAACTGGACAACATGAACAACACTAACCTCAATAATAGCAGAACATAAACGTAGGAATATGGTCAGTGTGCGAAGAAGTGTACACTTAAACGGATTTAAGCTGTAATAGAACACTGACCTGCCGCAAGTCACTAACAAACTTTATCACATAGTGTTTTATCGAGTAGACCTCGCCTGAGCGGGATTAGAACTCTTACGGTTAATGATTGTAGGAACTGATTGCATATCAGTTGAACATATCTCGCCATTACATTATTGATACAAGAAAGATAATATAATAGATATATAATTCATTTCGTCTCTCAAATGTGAAATGTATTATATGCAATACATTTAATATTTATAATGCCTTTTCGCTGTGATATTGTGTTAGTAGCGATATTATTCAGTATAATAAAGACCTTACTAACTATATAGATTTGATATAACAAGCATTTGTTGTTTCAATTCAATATTGTCTCAGGTGAAAATTTTGATTATTAAGCTGGTTTTGTAATTTCAAATATCAATATTTTGTTGTCAGTTTGCATTCATTTATGAAAGATCCAATCTTGTAATATGCAGTACATCGCTGTGTTCCTGTCATTTCACATGCAATAATGTATATGTAATATAATCATATCCAACCGTGAGCAATAGGTCGTGCTATTGTTCATATTGCAAACATGATGAGATAATGAATATACGGGAGTGTTTCCATCATGTCTGTTTTCCATACAAGGAATTGTATTGATCTATAGGAAGACCATTTCATTGTGAAATAATTATGAACAACTGGAACGGTAATATATGTTTTATTGTAACAACTGGAACGGTAATATCTGTTTTAATGTAGCAACCGTAGAAGAGCTTGAAGATACCAAAGGGGTAATCAGAATCTGTACATCGAAGAAGAACAGACAACACAATGGACAAAAGAAAAAGTACAAAAGAACAAACAACGATCTACAAAACGTTTCCCACAAATATGACAGGTGTATATATCACCACAAATATGACAGGAGTATATATCAACACAAATATGACAGGAGTATATATCAACACATATATGACAGGTGTATATATCACCACAAATATGACAGGTGTATGTATCGCCACAAATATGACAGGTGTATACATCACTACAAATATGACAGGTATATATATCACCACAAATATGACAGGTTTATATGTCACCACAAATATGACAGGTGTATATACCACTACAAATATGACAGGTGTATACATCACTACAAATATGACAGGTATATATATCACCACAAATATGACAGGTTTATATATCACCACAAATATGACAGGTGTATATACCACTACAAATATGACAGATGTATATATCACAACAAATATAACAGGTGTATATATTACTACAAATATGACAGGTATATATATCACCACAAATATGACAGGTTTATATATCACCACAAATATGACAGGTTTATATATCACCACAAATATGACAGGTGTATATATCACCACAAATATGACAGGAGTATATATCAACACAAATATAACACGTGTATATATCAACACATATATGACAGGTGTATATATCACCACAAATATGACAGGTGTATGTATCGCCACAAATATGACAGGTGTATACATCACTACAAATATGACAGGTATATATATCACCACAAATATGACAGGTTTATATGTCACCACAAATATGACAGGTGTATATACCACTACAAATATGACAGGTGTATACATCACTACACATATGACAGGTATATATATCACCACAAATATGACAGGTTTATATATCACCACAAATATGACAGGTGTATATACCACTACAAATATGACAGGTGTATATATCACAACAAATATAACAGGTGTATATATCACTACAAATATGACAGGTATATATATCATCACAAATATGACAGGTTTATATATCACCACAAATATGACAGGTTTATATATCACAACAAATATGACAGGTGTATACATCACTACAAATATGACAGGTATATATATCACCACATATATGACAGGTTTATACATCACAACAAATATGACAGGTGTATATATCACTACAAACATGACAGGTGTATATACCACTTCACATATGACAATTGTATATATCACCACAAATATGATAGGTGTATATATCACCACAAATATGACAGGTGTATGTATCGCCACAAATATGACAGGTGTATACATCACTACAAATATGACAGGTATATATATCACCACAAATATGACAGGTGTATATACCACTACAAATATGACAGGTGTATACATCACTACAAATATGACAGGTGTATATATCTCTACAAATATAACAGGTGTATATATCACCACAAATATGACAGGTGTATATATCACTACAAATATGACAGGTGTATACATCACAACAAATATGACAGGTGTTCATATCACCACCAATAGGACAGGTGTGTATATCACCACAAATATGACAGGTGTATATATCACCACAAATATGACAGGTGTATATGTCAACACAAATATGGCAGGTGTATATATCACCACAAATATGACAGGTGTATATATCACCACAACTATGACAGGTGTATATATCATCACAAATATGACAAGTGTATATATCACCACAAATATGACAGGTGTATATATCACCACATATATGACAGGTGTATATATCACAACAAATATGACAGGTGTATATATCACCACAACTATGACAGGTGTATATATCACTACAAATATGAGAAGTGTATAGATCACCACACATATAACAGGTGTTCACATCACAACAAATATGGCAGGTGTATATATCACCACAAATATGGGAGGTGTATATATCACCACAAATATGGCAGGTGTATATATCACCACAAATATGGCAGGTGTATATATCACCAGAGATATGACAGGTGTACATCTCAATACAAATATGACAGGTGTATATACTACTACAAATATGACAGGCCTATATATCACTACCAATGTGACAGGTGTATATATCACCACAGATATGACATGTGTATATATCACCAAATATATGACAGGTGTACATATATCAATACAAATATGACGTGTATATATCAACACAAATATGACAGTTGTATATATCACCACATATATGACAGGTGTATATATCACCACAGATATGACAGTTGTATATATCACCACGGATATGACAGGTGTATATATCACCACAGATATGACATGTGTATATATCACCACAGATATGACAGGTGTATATATCAACACAAATATGACATGTGTATATATCACCAAATATATGACAGGTGTACATATATCAATACAAATATGACGTGTATATATCAACACAAATATGACAGTTGTATATATCACCACATATATGACAGGTGTATATATCACCACAGATATGACAATTGTATATATCACCACGGATATGACAGGTGTATATATCGCCACAGATATGACAGGTGTATATATCAACACAAATATGACAGTTGTATATATCACCACAGATATGACAGGTGTATATATCACCACAGATATGACAGGTGTATATATCAACACAAATATGACAGTTGTATATATCACCACAGATATGACAGGTGTATATATCACCACAGATATGACAGGTACCGGTATATATATCAACACAAATATGGCAGGTGTGTATATCAACACAAATATGACAGTTGTATATATCAACAAATATATGACAGGTGTATATATCACCACATATATGACAGGTGTATATATGAACAGAAATATGACAGGTATATATATCACCACAGATATGACAGGTGTATATATCACCAAAGATATGACAGGTGTATATGTCACCACATATATGACAGGTGCATAATTATATCGTTAGTGTATCGTTTGTATGGTGCATATATTAAGCAAATCCCCAAAGTGAGAAAGTTTGAAGAAACATAATAGCTTAATCATAAGCCGTATATCGAAGAAGTACAGACAATGCAATCGCCAAAAAAAAGAACAAAAGGACAAACAATTATCTGCAAATCACTACACAGAAAACTAAAGATCAAGCAACACGAACCACACTAAAAATCGAGGGTGAACTTAGGTGGCCCGGAAGTATGCAATTCCTCCTCCACATATTCGACCTAATAGTATTTAGATAGACGTAGTGCCACTAGTGGGCCTAAGACCATTCAGATATACGCAGTTGACCTCATATATACACGTAGTGGACCTAGTAGTATTCAAATAGACATAGTGGATCTCATAGTATTCAGATAATCGTAATGGACCTAATAGTATTTAGATAGACACATTCGACCTAATAGTATTCAGATAGACGTAGTGGATCTCATAATATTCAGATAAAAGTAGTGGACCTAATAGTATTCAGATAGACGTAGAGAACTTATTAGTATTCAGATGAATATTGTGGACCTAGTAGTATTCAGATAGACCAAGTGAACCAAATAGTATTCAGAAAAACGTATCGAACTTCTTAGTATTCACATAAATATATTCGACCTAATATTGGTCAGATAAACGGGTGGACCTAAGAGTATTCAGATAGTCGTAGTGGATTGAATAGTATTCAGATAAATGTAATCGACCCAATATGAATTAGATAAACGTAGTGGACCTAAAAGTTTTCAGATACAGAAAGTGTTACGGTCGCACCCATGACCTGGTTAACAGTTACGGAATATCTGTGTCACAAATGACCACGGATATGTTTCGTTTGTCATAATCATAATCCGGGCACGACAGGTGTCACATATGGAGCAATGACTGCTTTCCCATTCCGGAGCACTTTAGTTAACTGCCGGTTTGTTAGTGGGGTCTGTGTTGCTCGATCTCTAGTGTAATGTGTAGTGTTTTGTATATTATTATCTGTCCTTATGTCCTTTTTCATTTGCCCATTGTATTCTTGCCCTTCTTCGATTTACGGCTTGTGATTACCTCTTTGGTATCTTCAGACTTTTCTTGTCATTTAGTAATGGCGCTGCATGATGATGACGATGCAGACTTTAACATTGCATGTATAAAATCTTTGTTTTCCATTGCAGTATGCATTTCTTCAATTCCGTGGGGGGACAAATGCGCATTATTTGAATGCAAGTTAAATATCATTTTACAGTATATTGCCAACAACACTTTACAAGAATACCGTAGTTCATCATGCAATGTGCTGATTATAATGTTTATTAAATTGTAAAACTTGTTTTCATAATTAGAAACGACACTTGTGTAAATTACACAATTAAGGAAATTTCTTTCCGATGATGTCAATGTATCTATGAGTAAACAATGTTAACAATAATAATACACACAGGAAATATAGATAGATTCTGAATCTGAAAATTAACATTGATTCGTGTTTTTCTTGCTTGTATTAGAGAGTTTTATTGTCAGACGAATCCGAAGCCAAAGCGATACAGATACGTGAAAAAAGGTTATGGTATATGATAAAATACAGCTGGTTAATTCATAATGTTGTTGACTGATCCTGATTTATGGATTAAGCAAATGTACAACTACTTTTCATTTCCATTATGCATGTATTGTCTGAATGTGAGCAGATTGATATATAGAGAGTAATACATGGCAAAATCCGTATCATATGCCGTATCATCCCGAGGTCCTATGATACGGATTTTGCCATGTTTTATACACTTGATCATATATTTAAACAGGAGAGTATACAGAGTAGGGATATGGTAAAGGGTAGGGGTATGATAAAGGGTAGAGGTATGATAAAGGGTAGGCATCTGGCACTTTATCAAATATTCAAAACTACTGTATTTACCACTAAATATATGATAAAGTAAAATATCCGGCCGCGAGTGGTCAGAATATGAAGATTGTAGACGAGCGAGTGCAACGAACGAGCCACCGAACGTCATAGTCTGTCTAGCGAGCTACAAGGGGCAGACTTTCAGTGGGTGAAATCAAACCCGGTCAGTTCATCCCATATAATACATACATTTTCACTGACTGTTTCTCCTCTCATCATATAACATTATGGAGATAAGGATCGGTCATCTAAGTCTACAAATGTGTCCAAGTGAGGTGATTTTACTTCTGATATGATAAACCTAAAAGGAATATTAAACTATGTTGGACAGCAAAGTACTCTAGACGTTAAAATGTACACCGAACAACGCTTTATTGTCTCCTGGTAAAAGACTTCCGATTCAATTTGATTAGTTAACACCATATTCGTAAACCAACGGTTACGATCTGTCTCGCCTCTTTTCTACCCTTGGTGTCGTTATCTGTAAATTCGTTATTCCCGCGCAGTGCATTTTATTAGCTACGTCCCTAAAATGATTATGTGCCTGTCAAGCTCAGGTATTTTCAGTACTTTCGAGTACAAAACGTTAAGCCAATCACAAGACGTGTAAAACAGTAATATTAAGTGTTAAATATACATAAATAATCCATGTGAATGACACTTGTCTTATTGTAACTCTGTTCAAAAGTTGTGCGTAACCGGTTCACACACCTTTTGATAAAAAAAATACCCTTGGCTTAAAACGAGAGATTTCGTGGGTAATGACTTATAAAAAGAAAATCATTATTGGTCAATTAAAATAAACTACAATTAAAATGCATATTCATGGCTGATTAGCTCTCTGGGATCCCCTATTACTTTTAGCCTTATTTCGTAAACAGAGGGCCGGTGCCATGTTTATGAAGAATACAAAACAATGTTCAACAATCAATCTGAGACAATTTGTTGATTATGTATCTGTCATTTACATCCAGTCGTGTACTTAAACATCCCTCTTATAGATTCCTCTATTATTTAGAAAGTGTTACATTTAGTTTTACAATATTTTATTAAGCTTAGCATCGCCGATTACAGATGTCGCTGTTTCGATAGATGTACCACGCCGTGCTGAAGAAAAATGGAGAGAAAGTGAGGAGATAGAAAATGAGTCCTGCTGGACTTAAGCTTTAGTGGTTATTTGTGTAATTTTAAGAGATTATTACATGACATTTTTCATATCGGCCCTGATATTAGCCCGAGACTCCCATATCAAGCCCGACAGCAAAGCTGGAGGGCTGATATGGGTCGAGGGTTGATACCAGGGACCATATGGAAAATTGCATGTCATAATCTTTTTATCACATATTTTACATTGACCTTTTCCAAGCATTGACTTTTATATTGCAAAAAAGATCTATGAACAGACAAATTGCGAAAATAAATCCTTAAGAGAGTTGCCTTTGTTCAACTTGCAAATATTTTTGTTTCGAATCTGGTTTCAAAAATATACCAAACAATGTCGATCTGTACAATGACGTTAGAAACTGTGTGTAAAATCTACCCAAGACGTTGACATTTGAATGGAAATTCCTATTCAGCACGACGTATATATTTGAGCGAATTATTCCGTTTCAAGTTATTTAAAATTTATTCCAATATGTTGAAATGTGTTAATTTGATTGAAATACGATTTTATGCATATCTTTATGCATCATCTTTCCTTGTACGTTGACATATAATCTTTGAGACCACTGCGCAGATACCGGAAGTTGAATACGGGGGCAAATACGGATATATGAGGGCAAATACGGATATTAGAGGGCAAATACGGATATTTGCTACCAACACTGACTTTTAGCTATTATTGGACATGCAAAAATTAACATATTGCAACAAAATATGTGATAAATTGATATATACAATTACAGAGGTATGTTATAACGTTTATTTCTATAAAACTTACGTCGTGTTATTTGCTTGTTTTTGACAGTACCAATATGCCACAGTGACTAATCCTTTTTCAGATACGTCACATGACCTCATAATTGAAATTAAGAAAAAAACTGAATTAAAATTTATTCACATAGATGTTTGACGTTTCAAACAACGCAATATCCACTCCACAAACAGTAAAATTATATAAGACATATAATATCATGCAGTTTGAATAAAAAAATACCCCCCCCCTCCTTAAAAGCCATTGATATTTTATACACATCTGATGCATGCTTAGCAACAAATACCAACGTCTTTGGTTTGACCCGACCGGGATTCGTACCTACGATCTACCGCACTCGAAGCGAGCACGCTAACCATTACACCACCGATGTCGTTGAGGGAATGCAAATCAAAATCATTATCTAAATGAACATATTTAAGTGTGATACACATTGAAATTATAAACCTCAGTTTATTGGCTGTTTGCAGTGTATTCCAAACCACTAACCACCAATTATATCGTGCTGGTACCTATTTTGACGCGGACCAGAAATGACGCACCGAGATGCATTCGGGTTTAATTTATGAACCGCAAAACCTATGATCTCAGAGGTTTGAGGTTTCTTCACGTTGGCGGAAGTGTTCGCTGTTGTATCACACAACATGTGGATATCACCCATAAACAAGGTTAGAAATCATCTAGTTTTGTTATCCATATAAAACAGCCATTTTTCCTTACGTCCAAAAGATCGTTTACTAAATTAGACCCACGATTGGCCTAAACCCTTCAAAGTGTTGTCAAAAGGTTCCGTCTGCTGACAGGCTAGTTAGACATATTAGGTCACTCGACTGTCATGTGGTGAGCATTCCGTACTAAAAAAATATTCACTGTCAAAGTGTGACAATCGTTTATATGATTTTCAATGAATATAGCGAAATATGGCAAACAGGAATTAAGAACTGTTTAAATAAATCTTTTCTTTGGAGCAATTAAGAACTAATGAATAGAACTGAAAATTATTTTAATACAGTTATGACATTTTTCACTGATCCGTATTTAAAATATATCATGTTAAACATGTCTAAAATATTGAATTAATAGATTTCACCATACTGTAACTTATAGAAAAATGGACGTTCATTATGGACAGTGCTGTTGGATTTGACATTTAAGTTGTTAATTTGGATGCTGTTGTTTGGATTTTACAACTTTGGACATTCGTCAAAGACAGTGGTTTCGAATGGAGGCAATTTTTAGATTAGCAAGGTAAGCTGTAGTGATAATATATTGATAGAAAAGGAGTGCGTCATTTCCGGTCCCTGAACAAAATGTAAGCACATTACCTGTGTACCAAGAAAACATTGGAAATGCCATGAAAACAAAATAATTATTAATCATATTGCAAATTAAATCGATAGAAAAGAATAAATTCTTTATTTTTATGCAGAAATTTTAAAACAACAATCTATCGTCAAACGGTAACAAACAATTATCTGCTTAGGTGTCATTGCTGGTTACAGGGGGATATATCTACAGACAAGAAATAAAACATTTTTGTCGCCTTTATTTTATTAAATCTATTTTCTTGTTTTTATATGACATCAGAAGTCCATGATATTCCCGAGGCGTACATACATTTAATTCACACAAGGCAATGCTAATGACTACATAATATGTAAGAGATTGGTACTGCGGTGTGAGTTCAAATCCTGTCCAGGGAGAAAAAGAAATGTCAAACCTAAAATTTAATTCCAACACTGTTAGATTTTCAGACGAATATAAATATTTAGTATTAACCTAGTATTTCAAGTAACTTTGAAATCCAGTGGGGGATATATTGTATGGTTGTCACTTACTTAGATGTTTGTATATAATATAATTTATTTCAGTGACTGTATGATGAATTCTTCGTTATCATATGTACAATATATTAAAATGACTATAGATTACTATACCATCTACACACGCTCAAACACATGTCTTATGTCTATCCCAACATTCGCCTTACGAGACAAGGTAACACTTTGACTATTGAAGCTATATTTTTATAGAGAAGATGTGACCGAGTGGTTTAGGGCGTTGGACATACGGATAAGCGATTGTTGCTGCAATGTATGAATGGTGTGAGTGAGAGAACAAAAACTGTCAGCTAGACAATCTAATTCTACCCCTGTCTGGTTACATTTTTAGACATATATATATATATAATTTTCAACCAAGGATAAAGCATGCCTTACGAAGTACAGTGATAACTACAATACAAACGTCTTTAAATTGTATGTGACATGATGTACCAATGACGATACATTCAGCATCGTATTTCTATTATTAAAGAGCGTAATACAAACCAAGCATATTTAAATTCCAATCATCCAAAGAACAGTCCTTATCTGAAATAAGGCTAATAACAAGATTACAGAACACCGAGCAATCCTCCAAAGGGAAAGGCAAAACTCATAGGTCAACAAACAGACAAAATCAGACAACAACCGGAAAACTGGGAAAACCGCAATGGCCCTGACTTGGTACAGGCATTTCCAAAGAAATGGTAACGAGTGCTTCATGTATTGACTGTGAATTTGGAAAATAATATAAAATATATCACAACGTAATCCCCTTGATCAGGTTAAAGCTTGACACTTACAGAAAGGTCAAAGATTGTTTTATTTAATATTCATGTCTCCTATCCATTTGATCTAGATTATCATCTACAATGTAAAGTATAGAAACTTCCAACTGTCCACCAATTTTCGGATTCTGATTACCTCTTTGGTATCTTCAAACTCTTCTCACAAAAAGACGTGGCTCATTAATAGTTTTTTGATAAACACTTTAACGCTTATTGAAGAAACCCCCGTAATCGAATAGTCAGCTACTTGCAATTAACGATTGGAACACATTTTCATCTTTGATCACATAGTTTGTTTTAAAAGGGGCCGTCGTGGTCGGGGTCGTATGGTAGTTGGATTGACAACTACCTGTGCAATCGGTGCGCTGTGAGTTCGAACCCTGTTCAGGCGAGATGTACTCGATACAACATTATGTGATAAAGTTTGTCAATGACTTGCGGCAGGTCGGTGGTTTTCTTCGGGTACTCTGGTTTCCTCTACCAATAAAACTGACCGCCACGATATAGCTGAAATATTGTTGAAAGTGGCGTTACGCACAACCAACCATAAATTCACAGTGCACATTATTTCATTCACCTAGTAATTGACACCTTTTTGTTATAACACATTTGCATCCGTAATCGCATAATTTGTTTTAAATTCAGTCTTTATCATTATGAGAAGTTCATTTAGTGTTAAATGACAGCTGAGTGTATATTTACATATATAACAAAAACAGTAGGGTTGAATGTTCAGCCGTTTATATATACACAGCAGTCAATGATCATGATTTTTCAATAACTAAATGAGGGTGGTTCAATGAGTGAAGTAGTTGGATTACCTAACAACTCATACAAGCCTATCACCAATACAGCGTGGGTTCGCGCCCGGCTTTGTAAATTACAAAAAGGGTGCACTCGACTCGCAGCCGCAAGTGATAAAGCTTACCAGTTGCTTGCCCATGGTCGGTGGTTCTCTCTGGGCACTCCGGCTTCTTCACCACTAAAACTGGTCGCCATGATATAGCTGAAATATTGCTGAAAGGGGCGTTAAACACCAAAAATAAAATAAAATCAAATCAATAAGTAACTTGCTTGGAGAAACACTTATACGTCTTCGTGAAGACTTGCATATTTTACCTTGTTTTAGTGTTATACTCGATTTTGCCATTCAGTGCTCTAATTTATGTCATCTTGTGTTATAGCATTTTATTTAGTTTTCAAGATTGAAATATGCTTTTTGTCTTTCTCTATGCATACAGGACAATCGGGTCTAAGAGCAGGCTATTGTGTTGTGTTACTGACGAAAAGTTATTGTGGCTCTTGCCGAATGATCAAGGGCGTTGTCATTCTGGAAAGTGCAAAAATGGTACCACATTACGGTTTAGTTTATAATCGACTACAACAAGTGACAACCTCTACAACACTGGATACAGAGGATAATATTTTATATAAACATCTGAACATTCAACCCAACAGTGTACTATGTAGAATTTCTACTGACAATTATTTTGTTCCCCCTAAGAGGGATTCGAAACTACAACGTTGGCACACTTCTAGCACCGACGAAGTTAGTTTTATAATTCGTACAAGCTATTGCAGTGGTATATGATTTAAACAATAATAATTGCATGGTGACGACTGAAATACACATTAAATATGCTGGTACAACGTTGGTTCACTTGAGCACCGACTAGCTTAATTTAATAACGAAATATTTGTCACCACTCGTACAAGCTATAGCAGTGGTATATGATTCCAACGATCTAATGATTATATGGTGGCGACGAACACACGTATCACATATGCTGGTAACATGAGACTTAATCCATATTGATCGATGCAATATGTAGCATGTACTACTGACTTTAATATATATACAATGTAGAAATATATACGTTCGTATATCCAGTTGCTTATCTAAAATTAGTTACATTCTTGTATCATTATCGGCAATCATTATGAAAAGAGATTTGCATCACCGCTAGTAATGTATAATCGTTACTTGTAGGAAAGAAGATAATTCTAAATAGATAAAAGAAAAGTTTGAAGATACCTAAGGGGTAATCAGAAGTCAGAAATGGAATAAAGGAAAAAAATAATTAAATGTGTATAGTCTCATGACTGTGTGTACGTCTATAAACACTCATCAAATTAATTTAAATATCAAAGTTCTATGATATATTTTCCGATGAAATAAATACACAGAAATTCACCAAACCAAACCACATCGAGGACTTAACAACATGAACACAGAAGATGTCAATGTAATGACCAAAAAAAACCACATACAAACAATGTATCACGACTAGAGCCACATGTGGAGCAAGGACTGCTGACCCGTCCAGACGACTAGAGCCACATGTTGAGCAGGGATTGCTGACCCGTCCAGACGACTAGAGCGATATGTGGAGCAGGGACTGCTGACCCGTCCAGACGACTAGAGCCACATGTGGAGCAGGGACTGCTGACCCGTCCAGACAACTAGAGCGATATGTGGAGCAGGGATTGCTGACCCGTCCAGACGACTAGGGCCACATGTGGAGCAGGGACTGCTGACCCGTCCAGACGATTAGGGCCACATGTGGAGCAGGGACTGCTGACCCGTCCAGACGACTAGACCGATATGTGGAGCAGGGACTGCTGACCCGTGCAGACGACTAGAACCACATGTGGAGCAGGGACTGCTGACCCGTCCAGACGACTAGAGCGATATGTGGAGCAGGGACTGCTGACCCGTACAGACGACTAGAGCGATATGTGGAGCAGGGACTGCTGACCCGTCCAGACGACTAGAGCCACATGTGGAGCAGGGACTGCTGATCCGTCCAGACGACTAGAGCCACATGTGGAGCAGGGACTGCTGACCCGTCCAGACGACTAGGGCCACATGTGGAGCAGGGACTGCTGACCCGTCCAGACGACTAGGGCCACATGTGGAGCAGGGACTGCTGACCCGTCCAGACGACTAGAGCGATATGTGGAGCAGGGACTGCTGACCCGTCCAGACGACTAGAACAACATGTGGAGCAGGGACTGCTGACCCGTCCAGACGACTAGAGCGATATGTGGAGCAGGGACTGCTGATCCGTACAGACGACTAGAGCGATATGTGGAGCAGGGACTGCTGACCCGTCCAGACGACTAGAACCACATGTGGAGCAGGGACTGCTGATCCGTCCAGACGACTAGAGCCACATGTGGAGCAGGGACTGCTGACCCGTCCAGACGACTAGAGCCACATGTGGAGCAGGGACTGCTGACCCGTCCAGACGACTAGAGCCAGATGTGGAGCAAGGACTGCTCACCCGTCCAGACGACTAGAGCGATATGTGGAGCAGGGATTGCTGACCCGTCCAGACGACTAGAGCCACATGTGGAGCAGGGACTGCTGTCCCGTCCAGAAGACTAGAGCCACATGTGGATCAGGGACTGCTGACCCGTCCAGACGACTAGAGCCAGATGTGGAGAAGGACTGCTGACCCGTCCAGACGACTAGAGCCACATGTCGACCAGGGACTGCTGACCCGTCCAGACGACTAGAACCACATGTGGAGCAGGGACTGCTGACCCGTCCAGACGACTAGAGCGATATGTGGAGCAGGGACTGCTGACCCATCCAGACGACTAGAGCGATATGTGGAGCAGGGACTGCTGACCCGTCCAGACGACTAGAGCCACATGTGGAGCAGGGACTGCTGACCCGTCCAGACGACTAGAGCCATATGTGGAGCAGGGACTGCTGACCCGTCCAGACGACTAGAGCGATATGTGGAGCAGGGACTGCTGACCCGTCCAGACGACTAGAACCACATGTGGAGCAGGTACTGCTGACCCGTCCAGACGACTAGAGCGAGATGTGGAGCAGGGATTGCTGACCCGTACAGACGACTAGAGCGATATAAGGAGCAGGGACTGCTGACCCGTCCAGACGACTAGAGCCACATGTGGAGCAGGGACTGCTGATCCGTCCAGACGACTAGGGCCACATGTGGAGCAGGGACTGCTGACCCGTCCAGACGACTAGGGCCACATGTGGAGCAGGGACTGCTGACCAGTCCAGACGACTAGAGCGATATGTGGAGCAGGGACTGCTGACCCGTCCAGACGACTAGAACCGCATGTGGAGCAGGGACTGCTGACCCGTCCAGACGACTAGAGCGATATGTTGAGCAGGGACTGCTGACCCGTACAGACGACTAGAGCGATATGTGGAGCAGGGACTGCTGACCCGTCCAGACGACTAGAGCCACATGTGGAGCAGGGACTGCTGATCCGTCCAGACGACTAGAGCCACATGTGGAGCAGGGACTGCTGACCCGTCCAGACGACTAGAGCCAGATGTGGAGCAGGGACTACTGACCCGTCCAGACGACTAGAGCCACATGTGGAGCAGGGACTGCTGACCCGTCCAGACGACTAGAGACAGATGTGGAGCAAGGACTGCTGACCCGTCCAGACGACTAGAGCGATATGTGGAGCAGGGATTGCTGACCCGTCCAGACGACTAGAGCCACATGTGGAACAGGGACTGCTGACCCGTCCAGACGACTAGAGCCACATGTGGAGCAGGGACTGCTGACCCGTCCAGACGACTAGAGCCACATGTGGAGCAGGGACTGCTGACCCGTCCAGACGACTAGAGCCACATGTGGAGCAAGGTCTGCTGACCCGTCCAGACGACTAGAGCCACATGTGGAACAGGGACTGCTGACCCGTCCAGACGACTAGAGCCACATGTGGAGCAGGGACTGCTGACCCGTCCAGACGACTAGAGCCACATGTGGAGCAGGGACTGCTGACCCGTCCAGACGACTAGAGCCACATGTGGAGCAAGGTCTGCTGACCCGTCCAGACGACTAGAGCCACATGTGGAGCAGGGACTGCTGACCCGTCCAGACGACTAGAGCCATATGTGGAGCAGGGAATGCTACCCGTCCAGACGACTAGAGCCACATGTGGAGCAGGGACTGCTGACCCGTCCAGACGACTAGAGCCACATGTGGAGCAATGACTGCTAACCCGTCCAGAAGACTAGAGCCACATGTGGAGCAGGGACTGCTGACCCGTACAGACGACTTGAGCCAGATGTGGAGAAGGGACTGCTGACCCGTCCAGACGACTAGAGCCACATGTCGAGCAGGGACTGCTGACCCGTCCAGACGACTAGAACCACATGTGGAGCAGGGACTGCTGACCCGTACAGACGACTAGAGCGATATGTGGAGCAGGGACTGCTGACCCATCCAGACGACTAGAGCGATATGTGGAGCAGGGACTGCTGATCCGTCCAGACGACTAGAGCCACATGTGGAGCAGGGACTGTTGACCCGTCCAGACGACTAGAGCCATATGTGGAGCAGGGACTACTGACCCGTCCAGACGACTAGAGCCACATGTGGAGCAGGGACTGCTGACCCGTCCAGACGACTAGAGCCACAATTGTAGCAGGGACTACTGACCCGTCCAGACGACTAGATCCACATGTGGAGCAGGGACTGCTGATCCGTCCAGACGATTAGAGCCACATGTGGAGCAGGGACTGCTGACCCGTCCAGACGACTAGAGCCACATGTGGAGCAGGGACTGCTGACCCGTCCAGACGACTAGAGCCACATGTGGAGCATGGACTGCTGACCCGTCCAGACGACTAGAGCCAGATGTGGAGCAGGGACTGCTGACCCGTCCAGACGACTAGAGCCACATGTGGAGCAGGGACTGCTGACCCGTCCAGACGACTAGAGCCACATGTGGAGCAGGGACTGCTGACCCGTCCAGATGACTAAAGCCAGATGTGGAGCAAGGACTGCTGACCCGTCCAGACGACTAGAGCCACATGTGGAGCAGGGACTGCTGATCCGTCCAGACGACTAGAGCCACATGTGGAGCAGGGACTGTTGACCCGTCCAGACGACTAGAGCCATATGTGGAGCAGGGACTACTGACCCGTCCAGACGACTAGAGCCACATGTGGAGCAGGGACTGCTGACCCGTCCAGACGACTAGAGCCACAATTGTAGCAGGGACTACTGACCCGTCCAGACGACTAGATCCACATGTGGAGCAGGGACTGCTGATCCGTCCAGACGATTAGAGCCACATGTGGAGCAGGGACTGCTGACCCGTCCAGACGACTAGAGCCACATGTGGAGCAGGGACTGCTGACCCGTCCAGACGACTAGAGCCACATGTGGAGCATGGACTGCTGACCCGTCCAGACGACTAGAGCCAGATGTGGAGCAGGGACTGCTGACCCGTCCAGACGACTAGAGCCACATGTGGAGCAGGGACTGCTGACCCGTCCAGACGACTAGAGCCACATGTGGAGCAGGGACTGCTGACCCGTCCAGATGACTAAAGCCAGATGTGGAGCAAGGACTGCTGACCCGTCCAGACGACTAGAGCCACATGTGGAGCAGGGACTGCTGATCCGTCCAGACGACTAGAGCCACATGTGGAGCAGGGACTGCTGACCCGTCCAGACGACTAGAGCCATATGTGGAGCAGGGAATGCTGCCCGTCCAGACGACTAGAGCCACATGTGGAGCAGGGACTGCTGACCCGTCCAGACGACTAGAGCCACATGTGGAGCAATGACTGCTGACCCGTCCAGAAGACTAGAGCCACATGTGGAGCAGGGACTGCTGACCCGTACAGACGACTAGAGCCAGATGTGGAGAAGGGACTGCTGACCCGTCCAGACGACTAGAGCCACATGTCGAGCAGGGACTGCTGACCCGTCCAGACGACTAGAACCACATGTGGAGCAGGGACTGCTGACCCGTCCAGACGACTAGAGCGATATGTGGAGCAGGGACTGCTGACCCATCCAGACGACTAGAGCCACATGTGGAGCAGGGACTGTTGACCCGTCCAGACGACTAGAGCCATATGTGGAGCAGGGACTACTGACCCGTCCAGACGACTAGAGCCACATGTGGAGCAGGGACTGCTGACCCGTCCAGACGACTAGAGCCACAATTGTAGCAGGGACTACTGACCCGTCCAGACGACTAGATCCACATGTGGAGCAGGGACTGCTGATCCGTCCAGACGATTAGAGCCACATGTGGAGCAGGGACTGCTGACCCGTCCAGACGACTAGAGCCACATGTGGAGCAGGGACTGCTGACCCGTCCAGACGACTAGAGCCACATGTGGAGCATGGACTGCTGACCCGTCCAGACGACTAGAGCCAGATGTGGAGCAGGGACTGCTGACCCGTCCAGACGACTAGAGCCACATGTGGAGCAGGGACTGCTGACCCGTCCAGACGACTAGAGCCACATGTGGAGCAGGGACTGCTGACCCGTCCAGATGACTAAAGCCAGATGTGGAGCAAGGACTGCTGACCCGTCCAGACGACTAGAGCCACATGTGGAGCAGGGACTGCTGATCCGTCCAGACGACTAGAGCCACATGTGGAGCAGGGACTGTTGAACCGTCCAGACGACTAGAGCCATATGTGGAGCAGGGACTACTGACCCGTCCAGACGACTAGAGCCACATGTGGAGCAGGGACTGCTGACCCGTCCAGACGACTAGAGCCACAATTGTAGCAGGGACTACTGACCCGTCCAGACGACTAGATCCACATGTGGAGCAGGGACTGCTGATCCGTCCAGACGATTAGAGCCACATGTGGAGCAGGGACTGCTGACCCGTCCAGACGACTAGAGCCACATGTGGAGCAGGGACTGCTGACCCGTCCAGACGACTAGAGCCACATGTGGAGCATGGACTGCTGACCCGTCCAGACGACTAGAGCCAGATGTGGAGCAGGGACTGCTGACCCGTCCAGACGACTAGAGCCACATGTGGAGCAGGGACTGCTGACCCGTCCAGACGACTAGAGCCACATGTGGAGCAGGGACTGCTGACCCGTCCAGATGACTAAAGCCAGATGTGGAGCAAGGACTGCTGACCCGTCCAGACGACTAGAGCCACATGTGGAGCAGGGACTGCTGATCCGTCCAGACGACTAGAGCCACATGTGGAGCAGGGACTGCTGACCCGTACAGACGACTAGAGCCAGATGTGGAGCAGGGACTGCTGACCCGTTCAGACGACTAGAGCCACATGTAGAGCAAGGACTGCTGACCCGTCCAGATGACTAGAACCACATGTGGAGCAGGGACTGCTGACCCGTCCAGACGACTAGAGCCACAATTGTAGCAGGGACTACTGACCCGTCCAGACGACTAGATCCACATGTGGAGCAGGGACTGCTGATCCGTCCAGACGATTAGAGCCACATGTGGAGCAGGGACTGCTGACCCGTCCAGACGACTAGAGCCACATGTGGAGCAGGGACTGCTGACCCGTCCAGACGACTAGAGCCACATGTGGAGCATGGACTGCTGACCCGTCCAGACGACTAGAGCCAGATGTGGAGCAGGGACTGCTGACCCGTCCAGACGACTAGAGCCACATGTGGAGCAGGGACTGCTGACCCGTCCAGACGACTAGAGCCACATGTGGAGCAGGGACTGCTGACCCGTCCAGATGACTAAAGCCAGATGTGGAGCAAGGACTGCTGACCCGTCCAGACGACTAGAGCCACATGTGGAGCAGGGACTACTGACCCGTCCAGACGACTAGAGCCACATGTGGAGCAGGGACTGCTGACCCGTCCAGACGACTAGAGCCACAATTGTAGCAGGGACTACTGACCCGTCCAGACGACTAGATCCACATGTGGAGCAGGGACTGCTGATCCGTCCAGACGATTAGAGCCACATGTGGAGCAGGGACTGCTGACCCGTCCAGACGACTAGAGCCACATGTGGAGCAGGGACTGCTGACCCGTCCAGACGACTAGAGCCACATGTGGAGCATGGACTGCTGACCCGTCCAGACGACTAGAGCCAGATGTGGAGCAGGGACTGCTGACCCGTCCAGACGACTAGAGCCACATGTGGAGCAGGGACTGCTGACCCGTCCAGACGACTAGAGCCACATGTGGAGCAGGGACTGCTGACCCGTCCAGATGACTAAAGCCAGATGTGGAGCAAGGACTGCTGACCCGTCCAGACGACTAGAGCCACATGTGGAGCAGGGACTGCTGATCCGTCCAGACGACTAGAGCCACATGTGGAGCAGGGACTGCTGACCCGTCCAGACGACTAGAGCCAGATGTGGAGCAGGGACTACTGACCCGTTCAGACGACTAGAGCCACATGTAGAGCAAGGACTGCTGACCCGTCCAGATGACTAGAACCACATGTGGAGCAGGGACTGCTGACCCGTCCAGACGACTAGAGCCATATGTGGACCAAGGACTGCTGATCCGTCCAGATGACTAGAGCCAGATATGGAGCAGGGACTCCTGACCCGTCCAGACGACTAGAGCCAGATGTGATGCAGGGACTGCTGACCCGTCCAGACGACTAGAGCCACATGTGGAGCAGGGACTGCTGACCAATCCAGACGACTAGAGCCACATGTGGAGCAGGGACTGCTGACCAATCCAGACGACTAGAGACACATGTGGAGCATGACCCGTCCAGACGACTAAAGCCACAATTGTAGCAGGGACTGCTGACCCGTCCAGACGACTAGAGCCACATGTGGAGCAAGGACTGCTGACCCGTCTAGACGACTAGATCCACATGTGGAGCAAGGACTGCTGACCCGTCCAGACGACTAGATCCACATGTGGAGCAGGGACTGCTGATCCGTCCAGACGACTAGAGCCACATATGGAGCAGGGACTGCTGATCCGTCCAGACGACTAGAGCCACATATGGAGCAGGGATTGCTGACCCGTCCAGATGACTAGAGCCACATGTGGAGCAGGGACTGTTGACCCGTCCAGACGATTAGAGCCACATGTGGAGCAGGGACTGCTGACCCGTCCAGAGTAATTCAATCCCCTCGATGTTTAGTGGGGTTTGTGTTGATCGATCTTTAGTTTTGTTGTTTAGTGTTTTGTAGATCGCCGTTTGTCCTTTTGTCCTTTTTCTTCTGCTCATTGTGTTGGCTGTCCTTCTCTGATTTACGGCTTCTGATTCCCCCTTCGATATCTTCAAACTGTTCATTACCTCCGCAGAACAAAAGATGTCTCGTTAACAACAATGGATGTCATTCTAACCACCACGATAGTATATTATTATTCTATTTTGCCTGACCAAAAACTGTTTTCTTCTTCATATCTTCTTTGAGAATAACCTTGTGTTTATTTGTTTGATTTTTTTTGGAGTTTTTTGTTTGTTTGATTTGATTAATTTGTAAGTTACTTTACTTTGTCTTCCTACTTTTATATCATTTGTCTTTCCAAGTGTTTTGACTTGGCGCATACCTGATGAAGATTATTTCAGAAACATTTTTATTATTAATATTATAACCAAGTGTTCTGGGTGGATATGGAATAAAGTACATGTAATAATACTATTCCCATGTATTTTGGCTTTGAGGATTATTTAATAAGTTTTAATACAATTACCATGTATTTTAGTTTTAGTGCTTGATAGGTTTTAATACATTAACCATGTATATTAGCTTTGGTGCTTGGTAGTTGTAATACAATTACCATGTATTTTAGTTTTGGTGCTTGATAGGTTGTAATACAATTACCATGTATTTTAGTTTTGGTGCTTGATAGGTTGTAATACAATTACCATGTATTTTAGTTTTGGTAGGTGCTTGATAAGTTGTAATACAATTACTATGTATCTTGGCTTTGAGGATTATTTAATAAGTTGTAATACAATTACCATGTATTTTAGTTTTGGTGCTTGATAGGTTGTAATACAATTACCATGTATTTTAGTTTTGGTGCTTGATAGGTTGTAATACAATTACCATGTATTTTAGTTTTGGTAGGTGCTTGATAAGTTGTAATACAATTACTATGTATTTTGGCTTTGAGGATTATTTAATAAGTTGTAATACAATTACCTTGTATTTTGGTGTTGGTGCTTGATAGGTTGTAATACAATTACCATGTATTTTAGTTTTGGTGCTTGATAGGTTGTAATACAATTACCATGTATTTTAGTCTTGGTGCTTGATAGGTTGTAATACAATTACCATGTATTTTAGTTTTGGTGCTTGATAGGTTGTAATACAATTACCATGTATCTTAGTTTTGGTGCTTGATAGGTTGTAATACAATTACCATGTATCTTAGTTTTGGTGCTTGATAGGTTGTAATACAATTACCATGTATCTTAGTTTTGGTGCTTGATAGGTTGTAATACAATTACCATGTATTTTAGTTTTGGTGCTTGATAGGTTGTAATACAATTACCATGTATCTTAGTTTTGGTGCTTGATAGGTTGTAATACAATTACCATGTAATTTAGTTTTGGTAGGTGCTTGATAGGTTGTAATACAATTACCATGTATTTTAGTTTTGGTAGGTTCTTGATAGGTTGTAATACAATTATCATGTATTTTAGTTTTGGTAGGTGCTTGATAGGTTGTAATACAATAACCATGTATTTTAGTCTTGGTGCTTGATAGGTTGTAATACAATTACCATGTATTTTAGTGTTGGTGCTTGATAGGTTGTAATACAATTACCATGTATTTTAGTTTTGGTGCTTGATAGGTTGTAATACAATTACCATGTATCTTAGTTTTGGTGCTTGATAGGTTGTAATACAATTACCATGTATTTTAGTTTTGGTGCTTGATAGGTTGTAATACAATTACCATGTATTTTAGTTTTGATGCTTGATAGGCTGTAATACAATTACGATGTATTTTGGTTTTGAGGATTATTTAATAAGTTGTAATACAATTACCATGTATTTTAGTTTTGGTAGTGCTTGATAAGTTGTAATACAATTACCATGTATTTTAGTTTTGGTGCTTGATAGGTTGTAATACAATTACCATGTATTTTAGTTTTGGTGCTTGATAGGTTGTAATACAATTACCATGTATTTTAGTTTTGGTGCTTGATAGGTTGTAATACAATTACCATGTATTTTAGTTTTGGTGCTTGATAGGTTGTAATACAATTACCATGTATTTTAGTCTTGGTGCTTGATAGGTTGTAATACAATAACCATGTAGCTTAGTGTTGGTGCTTGATAGGTTGTAATACAATTACCATGTATTTTAGTTTTGGTAGTGCTTGATAGGTTGTAATACAATTATCATGTATTTTAGTCTTGGTGCTTGATAGGTTGTAATACAATTACCATGTATTTTAGTTTTGGTAGGTGCTTGATAGGTTGTAATACAATTACCATGTATTTTAGTTTTGGTAGGTGCTTGATAGGTTGTAATACAATTACCATGTATTTTAGTCTTGGTGCTTGATAGGTTGTAATACAATTACCATGTATTTTAGTTTTGGTGCTTGATAGGTTGTAATACAATTACCATGTATCTTAGTTTTGGTGCTTGATAGGTTGTAATACAATTACCATGTATTTTAGTTTTGGTGCTTGATAGGTTGTAATACAATTACCATGTATGTTAGTTTTGATGCTTGATAGGTTGTAATACAATTACCATGTATTTTAGTTTTGAGGATTATTTAATAAGTTGTAATACAATTACCATGTATTTTAGTTTTGGTAGTGCTTGATAGGTTGTAATACAATTACCATGTATTTTAGTTTTGGTAGGTGCTTGATAGGTTGTAATACAATTACCATGTATTTTAGTTTTGGTAGGTGCTTGATAGGTTGTAATACAATTACCATGTATTTTAGTTTTGGTAGGTGCTTGATAGGTTGTAATACAATTACCATGTATTTTAGTTTTGGTAGGTGCTTGATAGGTTGTAATACAATTACCATGTATTTTAGTCTTGGTGCTTGATAGGTTGTAATACAATTACCATGTATTTTAGTTTTGGTGCTTGATAGGTTGTAATACAATTACCATGTATTTTAGTTTTGGTGCTTGATAGGTTGTAATACAATTACCATGTATTTTAGTTTTGGTAGGTGCTTGATAAGTTGTAATACAATTACTATGTATCTTGGCTTTGAGGATTATTTAATAAGTTGTAATACAATTACCTTGTATTTTGGTGTTGGTGCTTGATAGGTTGTAATACAATTACCATGTATTTTAGCTTTGATGCTTGCTAGGTTGTAATACAATTACCATGTATTTTAGTCTTGGTGCTTGATAGGTTGTAATACAATTACCATGTATTTTAGTTTTGGTGCTTGATAGGTTGTAATACAATTACCATGTATTTTAGTTTTGGTGCTTGATAGGTTGTAATACAATTATCATGTATTTTAGTTTTGGTGCTTGATAGGTTGTAATACAATTACCATGTATTTTAGTTTTGGTGCTTGATAGGTTGTAATACAATTACCATGTATTTTAGTTTTGGTAGGTGCTTGATAAGTTGTAATACAATTACTATGTATCTTGGCTTTGAGGATTATTTAATAAGTTGTAATACAATTACCTTGTATTTTGGTGTTGGTGCTTGATAGGTTGTAATACAATTACCATGTATTTTAGCTTTGATGCTTGCTAGGTTGTAATACAATTACCATGTATTTTAGTCTTGGTGCTTGATAGGTTGTAATACAATTACCATGTATTTTAGTTTTGGTGCTTGATAGGTTGTAATACAATTACCATGTATTTTAGTTTTGGTGCTTGATAGGTTGTAATACAATTATCATGTATTTTAGTTTTGGTGCTTGATAGGTTGTAATACAATTACCATGTATTTTAGTTTTGGTAGGTGCTTGATAGGTTGTAATACAATTACCATGTATTTTAGTTTTGGTAGGTGCTTGATAGGTTGTAATACAATTACCATGTATTTTAGTCTTGGTGCTTGATAGGTTGTAATACAATTACCATGTATTTTAGTTTTGGTGCTTGATAGGTTGTAATACAATTACCATGTATTTTAGTTTTGGTGCTTGATAGGTTGTAATACAATTACCATGTATTTTAGTTTTGGTAGGTGCTTGATAAGTTGTAATACAATTACTATGTATCTTGGCTTTGAGGATTATTTAATAAGTTGTAATACAATTACCTTGTATTTTGGTGTTGGTGCTTGATAGGTTGTAATACAATTACCATGTATTTTAGCTTTGATGCTTGCTAGGTTGTAATACAATTACCATGTATTTTAGTCTTGGTGCTTGATAGGTTGTAATACAATTACCATGTATTTTAGTTTTGGTGCTTGATAGGTTGTAATACAATTACCATGTATTTTAGTTTTGGTGCTTGATAGGTTGTAATACAATTATCATGTATTTTAGTTTTGGTGCTTGATAGGTTGTAATACAATTACCATGTATTTTAGTTTTGGTGCTTGATAGGTTGTAATACAATTACCATGTATGTTAGTTTTGGTGCTTGATAGGTTGTAATACAATTACCATGTATTTTAGTTTTGGTAGGTGCTTGATAGGTTGTAATACAATAACCATGTATTTTAGTGTTGGTGCTTGATAGGTTGTAATACAATTACCATGTATTTTAGTGTTGGTGCTTGATAGGTTGTAATACAATTACCATGTATTTTAGTGTTGGTGCTTGATAGGTTGTAATACAATTACCATGTATTTTGGTTTTGAGGATTATTTAATAAGTTGTAATACAATTACCATGTATTTTAATCTTGGTGCTTGATCGGTTGTAATACAATTACCATGTATTTTAGTTGTGGTGCTTGATAGGTTGTAATACAATTACCATGCATTTTAGTTATGGTGCTTGATAGGTTGTAATACAATTACCATGTATTTTAGTTTTGGTGCTTGATAAGTTGTAATACAATTACCATGCATTTTAGTTTTGGTGCTTGATAGGTTGTAGTACAATTACCATGTATCTTAGTTTTGGTTCTTGATAGGTTGTAATACAATTACCATGTATTTTAGTTTTGGTAGGTGCTTGATAGGTTGTAATACAATTACCATGTATTTTAGTTTTGGTGCTTGATAGGTTGTAATACAATTACCATGTATTTTAGTTTTGGTAGGTGCTTGATAAGTTGTAATACAATTACTATGTATCTTGGCTTTGAGGATTATTTAATAAGTTGTAATACAATTACCTTGTATTTTGGTGTTGGTGCTTGATAGGTTGTAATACAATTACCATGTATTTTAGCTTTGATGCTTGCTAGGTTGTAATACAATTACCATGTATTTTAGTCTTGGTGCTTGATAGGTTGTAATACAATTACCATGTATTCTAGTTTTGGTGCTTGATAGGTTGTAATACAATTACCATGTATTTTAGTTTTGGTAGTGCTTGATAGGTTGTAATACAATTACCATGTATTTTAGTTTTGGTAGGTGCTTGATAGGTTGTAATACAATTACCATGTATTTTAGTTTTGGTGCTTGATAGGTTGTAATACAATTACCATGTATTTTAGATTTGGTGCTTGATAGGTTGTAATACAATTACCATGTATTTTAGTCTTGGTGCTTGATAGGTTGTAATACAATTACCATGTATTTTAGTTTTGGTGCTTGATAGGTTGTAATACAATTACCATGTATTTTAGTTTTGAGGATTATTTAATAAGTTGTAATACAATTACCATGTATTTTAGTTTTGGTAGGTGCTTGATAGGTTGTAATACAATTACCATGTATTTTAGTTTTGGTGCTTGATAGGTTGTAATACAATTACCATGTATTTTAGATTTGGTGCTTGATAGGTTGTAATACAATTACCATGTATTTTAGTCTTGGTGCTTGATAGGTTGTAATACAATTACCATGTATTTTAGTTTTGGTGCTTGATAGGTTGTAATACAATTACCATGTATTTTAGTTTTGGTGCTTGATAAGTTGTAATACAATTACAGTGAAACTTTTGCAATCCAATACCTGAGTTTTCCGACTTCCTGTGACATCCGACAAAAATTTATGGTACCAAAGTATTCCTGTTAATTAAGATAAAACCTCAGTATTCCGACATCCTGTACAATCAGATACATTTCCCTGGTTCTTTGGTGTGTCGGATTAGGCAGGTTCCACTGCACCGTGTATTCTGGTTTTGGTGTGTGCTTGATTTTCGTAATAAAATGTGTGCTTGAAAACAAGTAATTCGATTACCATTTGTTCCGATTTTGATTTATTAATTGATTGATTTATGGTGTCTAACGCCACTTTCAACAATATTTCAGCTATATCGTGGCGGTCAGTGTTATTGAGGAAGCTGGAGTACCCAGAGAAAACCACCGACCTGTCGCAAGTCACTGACAAACTTTGTCAAATAATGTTATATCAAGTACACCTCGCCATGAACGGGGTTCGAACTCACAACTTTAGTGGTGATAGCCACTGATTGCACATGTAGTTGTAAATCCAACTACCATACGATCACGACCACGACGGCCCCTGTTCTGATTTTGTGAGTGTTTGATATATGAAAAGAGTAATTAATTAACCAATTGGTTTGTGTATTCACATTGTAATTTGTATACTGTTCCGTCCAACTGGTATTTTATATATTTCTTCCTGTTAACTCCATCCTTTCACATATTGAAAGTGAAATATGGAATTATTATTATTATATTATACTGTAATAACTTATTTCACAAATGTAAGAATAATGGGTTCTTCTATTGGGCGTAGTGATGGAAAGAATATCTTTCACGACTGTGTGAAATGCTGATGATCTTTTCTCAGATAAAGTGTAGTGGAACGTTAATTTGACACACTAGTGAAACACAGTCAATCCTGCATTAAGAGGTATCCTTTGGAACTAAGAAAAAGTGACCTTATAAGACAGATGACCCCTTAAAAGAGGTTCAATTCATATAATGTTCTAAGATAGGGCAAGGCAAGGTAAACTTTAAATATAGGGTGACTTCTTAATAGAGGTGACCACATGGGCAGGTTTGACTGTATATAATAAAATCTAATTTTGGCCGTAAGAAAAAATAAATTGAGTTGCGCAATGAGGACAGCCGGTAGAAGCTAAGCTTAAAAGTGTTTAAGAGTTTAAGAATTGTCAGTCATATTTATGCTCTCGTTCCCTTTTTCATGCAACTAATTTGGAAAAAATATAATGAAAAGTTCCTCACTGGATCCTGAAAATAACGTACAAAACAATTGAAACTCCAAAATAACAATAAAAACATAGTCATATCTGACACTTAAATAATAACATACTTTATTAGGATATCCAAAGACTAAAGCTATAAATGGCAAAATGTAATTGGAACTATCATCCGATTATACAGTGAAACCTGTTTAAACCGAACACAGGCTAAACGGAATCCCGTATAAACCGAACATTAAATTAAATCTCTATGTAGGACATACTTGTCAAAATAACCCGAACATTAAAGTTGGTCACACGTAGGTTGGGTTTAGACAGGTTTCGTTATATATTACAGTATCTGATAGCATGTTGTAATGGGTATAATAAGATATTGATCGATAACCTGTATTCAGTAGAAGCTTCGTATATTGTCAGTTACTCACTGTTTATTACAGTAGAAATACTGACAACGACAAAGTAAAACAATACATATCTACCGACTACGATAGTACGATATATATATATATATGTATAATAGTGCATGGAATTTATCAAGCAAAATGGTAAGCATTTCATTTGTTATACTGTATAATTTCTTCATATATATATATAGACCATATTAGTGCAGTGCCTTAAAATATAAAGTTTATGTCAATGAGGCTTAAAAACTGGGATAAAGACGAAGTTCACCGAGCCTTTCCCCAGTTTTGTGCCGAATACACACACACTTTATATTTTATGACACTGCATTTATATTGTGTTTATCCTGCGGAAAAAAATCACATTAATCCATTGACATTTATATTTTGAATTAAATCATAAAATTATATAATTATCCCATGATTTTTCTCTCTTGATATTTTATGTAAACAGGAAGTGAACTTGATTTACAATTAGTTTCCCAAAGTTGAACAGGTAACATGTAGAAGGGGTACCAGAACAAGCTATATTTCGGTCAGTGACAGTATATAACTAACATATTTGCTTCCTGAAATAAAAGAAGTGCAGGATAAATATATTTATATAGTCTATAATCTAGTCGGATCGCTAAAGAATACGACGATACTGCACAAATAAAAATAATAATATATACGTCTAAGACGTTTGTATAGCAACACCAAATGTATAACTAAAGTAGTAACAAATAGTTACTGCTTTAAATTGACAGAATTTTCGTCTCGCCGAGAGACTTTTTCAATGTCAAACTTCGATCTGTAACGTTGATATACAAGTCTTGTCAGCTCAAACATCTAATTCTAACACTATAGGGTTAAATATAACCTAGTATTTAAAGTAAATTTATATACAATATACGTACATTGTCGGTAAATATAAAATGTATTTGTACGAGCTTTAGAAACAGGAAAAATAGCGAGCCTTCGGCGAGCTTTTCATGCCTGTTTCGCAGCGAGTACAAATGAATTTTATATTTAACGACAATGTACGTATATTGTGTTTATCCTGCAATGTCAAAAATGTCGCAAAACTTGTAAGATTTAAGCAAAAAGGACAGAAACAAGCGTCATTCCTCGCCTTTTATAAATGTTGTCAAGGGTGTCTTCTTCTTGGTCCGCGTTACATTAGTACCAGTTTCATGCTTGTCTGCACCCTCCGCTGTACATAGCTACAGGGTACCAGGAAAGTTTATTCGTAGGCTGAAAAGTTTATTCGTCTAGTACGAATAAAGCAAAAAATTATTCGTATAGCATATATGTACAGCAAATGTACTGATTGCAGGATAAATTGTATGCTTGTCACTTACTTAGACGTTTGTATAATATACTTTATTTCCTGTGACTGTATGATGAATTCTTAGTCATCCTATACAATATGCTAAAAATTGTTGTGCTATATTGCTGTCAAATTACAAAATTTTAAAAATATATATGTACCATCTACACACGTTTAAAAACAGGTCTTATGTCTATACGTAGGTTCGCCTTACGAGACAAGATCACACTTCGACTATTGAAGCTATATTTCAATATAATGGATGTGGCCGAGTGGTCTAGGGCGCTGCACATAATGGTAATCGATTGGTTCTTGAGTGTATCAATGGTCTGAGTTCAAATCCTATTGAATGAAAACAAAAATAAAAGCATTATCAGCTGAAAAATCTAATTCTAACACTGCTGGGTAACATTTTCAATCATATGTAAATATTAAGTACCGGTATTAATTTAATTTTGAAATCCAGTGGGAGAGATATTTTATTGTTTGGTTGTCACTTGTTTAGAAATCCAGTGGGAGATATATATTATATGGTTGTCACTTGCTTAGACATTTTATATTTATATATACACGACGTCTAATAATTATACCCTAGAGTGCTATAATTAGGTTTTTGTGCTGTCTATTTTGTTGTGACTGCATGATGAATCCTTAATCATTCTATACAATAAATAAAAAATTATGAGTTAGATTGTTGTCAAATTTACAAACAACGAATACCTATATTGGTACCATCTACACACGCTTAAATACATGTCCTACGTCTAACCATAGCTTTACCTTGCGAAGCAACTATTGAAGCTATATTTTAATATAGCTGATGGGGCACAGCGCTCTAGGGCGCTGGACATAAGGCTAAGCAATTGGTTCTGTAGTGTATGAATGGTTTGGATTCAAATCCCGTCAAATGAAAACAAAAAAATTGTCACCTCAAAAACTTATTCTAGCACTGTTTGGTTCATTTTCAGACGTATATTACTATTTAGTATTAGCTTAGTATTTCAAGTAACTTTGAAATCCAGTCGGGGAATATATTGTATGGTTGTTACTTACTTAAGATTTTTGTATATAATATAATTTATTTCAGTGACTGTTATCATATACAATATATTAAAATTACTATAGATTGTTATACCATCTACACACGCGTAACCGCATGTCTTATAAAATCTAGTGGGGGGGGTTGTCTTGAGGGTTTAGGGTTATGGTTATGGTATTTAACGCCACTTTCAACAACAGTTATATCGTATCGGTCAGCTTTATTGGTGGAGGAAGCCGAAGTTGGTGAGCACTATTGTATGGTTGTCTTTAGGGTTTAGGGTTATGATATTTAGCATCACTTTCAACAACAGTTATATCGTATCGGTCAGCTTTATTGGTGGAGGAAGCCAAAGTTGGTGAGCACTATTGTATGGTTGTCTTTAGGGTTTAGGGTTATGATATTTAGCATCACTTTCAACAACAGTTATATCGTATCGGTCAGCTTTATTGGTGGAGGAAGCCGAAGTTGGTGAGCACTATTGTATGGTTGTCTTTAGGGTTTAGGGTTATGATATTTAGCATCACTTTCAACAACAGTTATATCGTATCGGTCAGCTTTATTGGTGGAGGAAACCTGAGTTGGTGAGATATGTTGTTTGGTTGTCACTTTTTTTTTTTTTTTTTTTTTTTTTTTTTTATCTTGTAGACAGTAGATGTTGCACTGCTATTTTATTTAGATAATTATGCTACAATCAGGAATGATTTCTAAGCTGATAGAAATGATCCACGTCAAACACTATACTTTAATGTTTGATTTCGTATAGATTCGATAAATACATGGCTGTCATGGTCAATTCTTCTCCCTGATTGACTGAAATTTAAAAATATGAAAAGCAAATTGTGATGTGATTGGTAACTTAGTACAATAATGTTACTGAGTGTATTCTATGCATGTAGATATTCTTCATTTCACCTTGATCCGACAAAGACAATGGCTAAGTAAAATATCTTCTCCTATGAATCTACAAGTCACAATGATCTGGACAAAATGATTAATGTGAGATCCTAAGATTCCTGGCTTCGTTTTAAGTGCTTAAAACACATGGCCTATTTTTGTTTAACTGTTCTACTCTGAACCTACATGTAAATGTTATGTAGCGTGGCACAATTGAAGTACGTCAGGACCCCTACGCAGATTTCTCATTTTATCATGATCAGGCAAACAACGCTAGCAAATAAACATCTTCGGAGCTATTTGCAAACCAGGTGAACGATACAGGTTTCTTGAAATTGTTGGTTATATCTCCCTAAAACAAGCATGAACTAAGACATGGCAACAATTACAATCAATCATTCCATTAGATTTAATATATACCGTATTTCTTCTAATAGACGCCCCGGGGGCGAATGCCTTTTTAAAATAGGGGGCGTCAATTAGAGAAACGAATTTCTGACTTTTATAGCCGTTAGATGAGGTTAATTTGATGAAACAGACTATAGAAATAGTCATGTGCTATGTCAATATACATTACCTAATGAAATGTCTCTGATATCGGTTAATCGGTGCGTGTTCGGTTGGTCTGATCTTAATTTATAAATTCCATCTAGAAACGTGCATGGAGCAGCAAATGGAGTTTAATTTTGAAAGTTCTATTCAAGGTTATCACGTATATAAATCAATCTGGACATACGAGATCAGCGAGAAACTTCGTTGTGACAGAGAAGAAAATAATGCAAATGACAAATTTGCTGTGAAACTCGTTCGAAATGATGGAAATAAAGAACAGTGTGTAGGACACGTGCCCATCGAACTCAGCAAAGTATTTAATTTTTTCTTAAAAGAGGTGGCAAAATATTTGCAACTGTAACCGGCAACAAGTTTTTCAATATAGGATTAGAATTACCGTGTACGTAGTACGTACACATTTTCGGGACAAGCTGCTGATGTTGAAAAATTAAGAACTTTACTAAAACCCACTGCTTTTTTTTTTTACTTAAAACGGAATCTAAGAATAAAGCTAGACACAAATATAATTTTTCTTTTAAGTTGAAAGTAATTAAATTTGCCGAAGAAAAGGGAAAACATGCGGCAGCCAAGTTCTTTAATGTTGACAGAATACGTGTTTGTTTACCTGGACAATTATTGCTGATTAGTGATGTGTAAAACTCTTCACACGCTGTAACTATTTTGGGAACTCTTACACGCTGTGTTGTTGATTAGGTACCGATAAGTGGAGTTCTCATTTTATGAAATGGGGGCGTTAATTAGAAGTCAAAATGTTCTATAGGCCAGAATAAGGGAGGGGGGCGTTAATTAGAAGGGGGGCTTTAAAGAGAAGAAATACGGTATATATATATACAATATGTATTATATTATATCATTAAGCTGAACAACATTTCTATTTTGACAAATAAAGCCATATTAATGGTTGCTTGAAGCTTAAGGAAATCACTTGGATGCGGTTTTTCATCTTAATGGCTTCTCTTACCAATTTAATTGGATCATTTCTGCTTCCGGGTGTTTGTATGGCATTAAACACTGTATTCCAAAGTGCATTTCCGTTTTCAAGAATTCTTGAAAATGACACTTGACTTCTAAATTACTAAATCAAGGAAAAAAAACCCCTATTATTAGCTTTCTGTAAAACAAGCCTAAAATTAGCTTTCTGTAAAACAAGCCTAAATTTAGCTTTCTGTAAAACAAGCCTAAAATTAGCTTTCTGTAAAACAAATCTAATATTAGCTTTCTGTAAAACAACCCTAAAATCAGCTTTCTGTAAAACAAGCCTAAAATTAGCTTTCTGTAAAACAAGCCTAATATTAGCTTTCTGTAAAGCAAGCCTAAAATTAACTTTCTGTAAAACAAGCCTGAAATTAGTTTTCTGTAATACAAGCCTAAATTTAGCTTTCTGTAAAACAAGCCTAAAATTAGCTTTCTGTAAAACAAATCTAATATTAGCTTTCTGTAAAACAACCCTACAATCAGCTTTCTGTAAAACAAGCCTAAAATTAGCTTTCTGTAAAACAAGCCTAATATTAGCTTTCTGTAAAGCAAGCCTAAAATTAACTTTCTGTAAAACAAGCCTAAAATTAGCTTTCTCTAAGACAAGCCTGAAATTAGCTTTCTGTAAAACAAGTCTAATATTAGCTTAGTGTTTCTGAAATCTATCGTTATTAATACAAAACTCCAATTTTTCAATTCATTGCATATAATGTTTCAAATATTCACTATGTGATAAAGTTTGTCAGTAACTTGTGGCAGGTCGATGGTTTTCTCCGGATACTCCAGTTTCCTCCGCCATTAAACTGACTGCCACGATATGACTGAAATATTGTTGAAAGTGGCGCTAAACACCATGGGTCCGTTGTTGAACTTGTGATTAAACTAATCATATGATTAGCTCTAATTACATTTTTAATTCCTAATCACATACTTAGCTAATGCAATGATTACATTCTGTTGCTGAACTGTTTTTAATCAATGTATTACTTAATCATATTTAACCATTGCATTAGCTAATTATGTGACTAGGAATTAAAAATGTAATTAGGTATAATCGTATGATTAACTTAATCATAAGTTCAACAACGGACACCCTGAATCCTAACCACCGGAGAAACGTTCTAAGTAGAAAAAACTTGTGTCTTGTTCATTTGGTTTTATGAACAAGAAGATATGCCTAGGCTAAATATTAACTTGAGAATAGATATTTCTTTAGTAAGGAGGGCTTGTCGTTGTGCCTATCGTGTCGTAGTGAGATATGAATCTCATATTCAATCAATGCCTTCCAGCTACAAGTGAGAGTTTGATTCCCAACTGTGTCAAAATATACTCGATATTTATACATATGTAAACAATCGAGCTGCTTGTCAGTGGCTTTCGACAGGTCGGTTGTGTTCTCCGAATACTATGGTTTCTTACAACAGTAAAGCACTGATCCCATGCTATGCCTGAAATATTGTTGAAAGTGGCATTAATCGCCTATAACCTTTTTCAACGTATTCTACCATACAAAAACAACGTCTGATATGGAGGATTTTACGTAATGGTAAAAACCGTATGAAATGTTTGAATTTTTTAATTAAAAGCTATGCACCATAATATAATAGTTGTTCATGTTGTAGACAGGGTATATAATGTTGCAGTCCGGTCTTCGGGTTTAAATACCTCTCACCTGACGGCTAGGGATATACCTTGTCTATAACCAATGCATAACTTATATTGTCTTCAACAACAAATCAACTACATTCGTGAAGATTTATAAATATTTAGAGAATATGAATATGTAATGGGTCAACGTTTTCTAGATGCTGTCATGACTCCTGTAAAATCGATAGAACGTAACTATTTATTCCGTTGATGAACAAAACTTGCAATATTAACATTTGTAATTCGATGCCCATTGTAATTCCCAGAGGCGGAACTTTTATATCAGCTTCTACGTTAAAACCTAATAATCAGTTTTTTCACATATAAATATGACTTTGCCCTTTTAGCTGTTAACATTATAATGCAACGTCTACGTTGTGTTTATGGCTGTGTGTTTACCTTAAAACTTGTGCATTGATAATGCAATTGAATTACAGATCAAAATAAGGATAACGGTGGCTTGTTGTGGATACTATTGTCTAAGAACTGTAAGGTGAATAATCTTTTTTTTTTAAATATGACTTTGCCCTTTTAGCTGTTAACATTATAATGTAGTGCTTACGTTGTGTTTATGAATGTGTGATTATCTTAAAACTTGTGCATTGATAATGTAATTGATTTACAGATCCAAATAAGGATAACGGTGGCTTGTTGTGGATATCATTGTCTAAGAACTGTAAGGTGAATAATCTTTTTTTTCCATATGACTTTGCCCTTTTAGCTGTTAACATTATAATGTAGTGCTTACGTTGTGTTTATGACTGTGTGATTACCTTAAAACTTGTGCATTGATAATGTAATTGATTTACAGATCCAAATAAGGATAACGGTGGCTTGTTGTGGATATTATTGTCTAAGACCTGTAAGGTGAATAATCTTTTTTTTTTTAAATATGACATTTGCCCTTTTAGCTGTTGACATTATAATGTAGTGCTTACGTTGTGTGTATGACTGTGTGTTTACCTTAAAACTTGTGCATTGATAATGCAATTGATTTACAGATCAAAATAAGGATAACGTTGGCTTGTTGTGGATACTAGTGTCTAAGAACTGTAAGGTGAATAATCTTTTTTCTTAATATGACTTTGCCCTTTTAGCTGTTAACATTATAATGTAGTGCTTACGTTGTGTGTATGACTGTGTGTTTACCTTAAAACTTGTGCATTGATAATGTAATTGATTTACAGATCAAAATAAGGCTAGCGTTGGCTTGTTGTGAATATCATTGTGTCTATCTTAACTAGAACTGTAAAGTGAATATCACGTTATTGGACATTACGCCTGTTAGAATCAGGAAAGATCGCTGTAATGATTTCATTAATAAAGATTGTATCTAAAGTTAGATAGCAGATTGCATTGTGTCCTTTAATCATAACATGAAATTAGATTGTGATAATAAGGTATTAAGCCGTTGGGAAATGTGGAATAAAATCATCAATAGTAGCTAAGTAGCTAATCAACTAAAGTAATACATAAAACTTAAATATCGGCTGATATCTGCGTATATTTCTCTTTGATAGATATTTGCTTAAGAAGAAGACAAAGATGATCTGTGTTGTATGAGTTGTTGTGAGATTTTGGTGTGAATTATGAGCGTGATTTAAAAAAAGGAAATGAAATGCTTCGTGTACTTGGATGTTTTGCGGTTGTATTATTTATCACTACAACAGGTAAGATGTTGGTTTTTTTAAAATTAATTTTCATTTATTATATTTCACATTTACTGATAATATGAAATCAAAATTAAGCCTTACGATATTGTGAATTTTAATATTAATTACAAGACTTGGCTTTGTACATCATGACTTGTAGTAATAACAAGCTATATATATAATATGAGACAGGCACAACCTGTTTAAGGACGAAGTCTATATCCAACATTTGGCTGTCTTAAAAGAGAGGCATGAGAGGCGAATGGCATGCCTCCTAAAATTGAATAACTAGAAGAAATGTTTCCATAGTACACGTATTCCCCCGCCTAACAGGAAATTGATGCCTAAAGGGGGGATAAAAAACGATGTGGGAGGAAAGGTTTCTGAAGGGGCCTAGGGGGTTATCGAATGTGCCTATGCATGTATGTTGCAATGTCTGAAAATCGTTTTCTGAGGTTTTTACCATTCAGACTTTTTCGATTTTCTCATAGCATGAAGTGTCGAAAATAAAAATTCTGATATCAAAGTCGTTTGCTCAGATTTACATATTTTTTGTCACAATGTGAGTATGCAAGATAAAGGGTAAGAACAGGTCCAGCAGATATTTAGTAGGTCCACTGAATGTATTTTTGCAAGACCTAGAATCGACCTAATGTCAACAAAAAATGTATTCTATATAGCTAAGGGTTTTGGGCTTATCAAAAGAGGAATGAGGGTCAAACGAAAATGCAATCATTTTAAATGCAATCAAGTTTTTTCAAGCAAAGCAAAGCTCTTGTCATAAAAAGAAAAAACTTACCTGTCATCAGGGAATTATACCCTGCTGTCATGCTTGTCTTGTCAGAATCATTTCATGTTTTTGAATCGCGGATAGCATGTAGATGTAACAGATTACCTAGCCGAAAACGAAGGCCAACTGCTCTTTCTATTTGACACCAGCTCACACAAAGTATTCAGAGAGGAGAATCATCCTTTCAGGAGAAATGCATGGACTTTCATGAAATTTATCCCACGGTTGCGTACGACCTGGCACATGTGGGTATTTCATGATCAGTACACACTAACAAATAACATACTACATATAGCGCTTAGTGTGGATATTATAAGTTTTCTTTTAGAATTTTGATTTGAGTTTATTTGAATTTTTCAGAATATAAACAATAAGAGATTTCAGGATTTCTCATTGAAATAAATTTTATTGCGATTTTTAAATACTATTTTGTTCAATATTTTTACACTTCCGGTGAAAAGATATTTGGCTATGAATACAATAGTCACGTGACTAAAATTCGCATAGCCTATAGTTAAAATGGCTTCGCCCTTTAATAAGGCTACGTTGCTCCTAGGTTGAAGTCATTGCTATTAAAAGTATACGGTCGTCATCACGATCTGGTTGACCGTTGTGAAATATCCATATCTCAAGTGGCGATGGATCTTTTCCCTTTTACGTAGATTTTTTATCTTTCCTCTATAGCCGACAAGACATTTACACGGTGGGTGTTTTATAAGAAGCAAGAACTGCTTAGTTTTCTGTGTTGTGTTGTGGGTTTTTTGGTTTTTTTTTTTGGTTTTTTTGGGGTTTTTTTTGCCATTGGTCTGTTTGTTTTTTTGTTTTTTGCTATTGGTCTGTTTGTTTTTTGTTTTTTGCTATTGGTCTGTTTGTGTTTTTGTTTTTTCCATTGGTCTGTTTGTTTTTTTTTTGTTTTTTGCTATTGGTCTGTTTGGGTTTTTTTTTGTTTTTTGCAATTGGTTTGTTTGGTTTTTTTTTTTTTTTTTGCTATTGGTCTGTTTGGTGTTTTTTTGTGTTTTGCTATTGGTCTGTTTGCTTTTTTTTTGTTTTTTGCTATTGGTCTGTTTGGGTTTTTGTTTTTTCCATTGGTCTGTTTGTTTTTTTTTTGTTTTTTGCTATTGGTCTGTTTGGGTTATTGTTTTTTCCATTGGTCTGTTTGTTTTTTTTTGTTTTTTGCTATTGGTCTGTTTGGTTTTTTTTTGTTTTTTGCTATTGGTCTGTTTGGTTTTTTTTTGTTTTTTGCTATTGGTCTGTTTGGTTTTGTTTTTGTTTTTTACTATTGGTCTGTTTGGGTTTTTTTTGTTGTTTGCCATTGGTCTGCTTGGTTTTTTTTTTTTGCTATTAGTCTGTTTGTTTTTTGTTTTTTGTTTTTTGTTGCTATGGTCTGTTTGTTTTTTTGCTTTTTGCTATTGGTCTGTTTGTTTTTTGCTATTAGTCTGTTTGTTTGGTTTTTTTTTTTTGCTATTAGTCTGTCGTTGTTGTTGTTGTCGTCCGCATTTAAACACAATGATCTCAGTGTAATGACTTTTGTTCTAGGTGACTGATCTTTCTGATAAATAAGCATGATATCCCTGACACAACACAAAAGTTAGGAGTGATTCGAGGGAGACTAAACCAAATCATATCTATACAAGTGACCCCAAAATGCCACCATGTAAAAAACAAATCTTCTTTTTTTTTGTGGAGCGTCCATTTTATCAACCCATCTAGATGAATTTCTGTCTACATTTTTCTGATACAATGCTCTTAACTTAGTATACCTATTGACTGTGAATGACAGTTACAGAGTTCGCTGCTCTTTATTTATTTATTTATTTATTCTATATATATATTTATACAACATCTGAAAAACAAGTCAACAATCAATCTTACGGGGTGTTGGATCGTTACGGTATATATATATATATTACGAATTTAGTTTGTTACACATATTTTCATTGGTTCTTCAACCCTGAATGTCGGCATATATTCGTAAAACAGACGGGGTATATATTTCAGTCCCCAAAAAACGATTAAAACATGGACGACAAAACATTACGCTTCACTGAATCAATGGTATAATACGGAATAATAAATGTATTTTTACCAAATTAAATGCTGTTTCCAATACTCAAAACGGCTGCATGAACAAAAAAATATTACAACGATTAATTCCATCACAAATACCTGATCGATTCAGCAAACTCCTATGTTCCACGACTGTACCATAACACATAAACAAAACGTTGAGCCTTGAAAACTTTCGACGTCATGGGGCCACACCAAGGTTTTATTTACATGTTGTTAACATTTAAATTATTGAAACTGTTTCGCAAACACGTTGTTTTGTTATGTGATATATTAATGTTATATTCATAAAGTTTATAAAATTTACTACATATGAAACTGTATTGATGTAGAAATTTAGTACAGTATTGTCTCCACCCACCCCATACATGAAATATGACGCAACACATATTTTGACGTCATTGAAGAATGACGTCAAAGGTACGGAAACGGACATCTAGAAATACGAAAAATTAAAATAAAAGAGTCAAATTTATTTAATACAGTTGGATTTTGTATTTAAAAAAAACTGGTTAAATCCGTAATATATCTGTTATTCAGCTATCAGACAGGGTATATACTGTGACATTCCCGGCTTATGATATATATTCCCTTCGGCTGCGCCTCAGGGAATATAGATCCTAAGCCGGGAATATCACATTATATACCCTGTCTGATAGCTGAACAACATATAATATATACGTCTTTGAGAGGGGGGACAAAAGAACGCATGCACTCGCGACATATTTGTTTCTCTCCAAATTAGTTCCTTCACATTTCAAGGAATATACCAAAGGATGGCTTTTGTTCAACGATTATCAGTTTGAGTGAATGTGCTCCTGATGTAACCGTTTATTCTGTACACAGCATATATCTATTTTTGATATTTAAGCTTTGTACTGTTCACTATGGTTTCCATTTAAGCCTGTATATATGCCGTGTGTAGATAGGCAAAGGAATAGCAAGAGGCATTCTTGACATTTCATCTCAAACTCGGTTGTGTGAGAATTACGGATTTCATCGAGCGTTTGTATTTTCGACCTGCTTTTTTTCTTTTTATTTTATTCTGATCTATACCTTCAGTCAATGATTGTCATTTTATTATAAAAGACTCTGCAATGTTTGTTGTGATTCAAGTCGAGTAATACCACTACACGGTGACCATACGATCAACACTATATACGTTAAATCAACACTATATCTTTCTAACCCACCCTATATTGTTCAAGTCGTGTTGTTCTCAGCACGAAACCGGGACTTTATTCTCAAAATTCCAAGAAATTCTATGAAGATTAGGTTTTGTTTGTTTGTTTGCTTGATGGTGTTTAGCGCCACTTACAACAATATTTCAGCTATTTATTGTGGCGGAAAGTTTTATTGATGGAGGAAACCGGAGTACCCAGAGAAAATCACTGACCCTCCGCAAGTCACTGACAAACTTTATCACATAATGTTGTTTCGAGTACACCTCGCCCTGATCGAGATTCGAACTCACAACATCAGTGATGATAGGCATTGATTGCATAGGTAGTTGTAAGTCCAACTACCATACGATCACGGCCACGACGGCCCCTATGGAGATTAAGTATTCTAAGCTATATGCCTCATTAACCATCTGAATTATTCTATTTTGCGGAAAAAAAAACAAATGCATGTTACAGTAAACATAACACCTACTCCATTAAAATGCATTGCCTTTATAATCAAACGTATTTCTCAAGACTCTTAAGTATGCCGTTATATAAACATGTATGGCCACAATGGAACTAAGAAGAATACAAATGTAATTAACTGAATTACATTTGTATTCTTCTTAGTTCCATTGTGGCCATAAATGTTTATTTAGTGTCTTTTCCGAAGATTCATGTATAATTGAGCTGATAATGGTATAAGCTTGTCTTTTATAATACAACTAAAGAATGTCACAGCATTACCACTAGAATTTACTACACATATAATGTGGTAATACATGTGTGGCTTAAGATGTCATTCTACTGGGTAATTCTTCAATGAAACAGTGATATATCTTTAAAAAGCTATGTTTTATAAGCAAATAGCCAAAAAAAAAATAAAAACAAAAAACAAAACAAAAACAAAAACAAATAAAAACAAAAAACAAATAAAAACAAAAAACAAAACACAAACACAAACACAAACACAAACAAAACACAAACACACACACAAACACAAACACAAACACAAACACAAACAAAACACAAACACAAACACAAACAAAACACAAACACACACACAAACACAAACACAAACACAAACACAAACAAAACACAAACACAAACACAAACAAAACACAAACACACACACAAACACAAACACAAACACAAACAAAACACAAACACAAACACAAACACAAACACAAACAAAACACAAACACAAACACAAACACAAACAAAACACACACACACACACAAACACAAACACAAACAAAACACAAACACAAACACAAACACAAACACAAACACAAACAAAACACAAACACAAACACAAACACAAACAAAACACAAACACAAACACAAACACAAACACAAACACAAACAAAACACAAACACAAACACACACACACACACAAACACACACACAAACACACACACAAACACAAACACAAACACACACACAAACACAAACACACAAACACAAACACAAACACACACACAAACACAAACACAAACACAAACACAAACACAAGCACAAACACACACACAAACACAAACCCAAACACAAACACAAACACACACACAAACACAAACACAAACACACACACAAACACAAACACAAACACACACACAAACACAAACACACACACAAACACACACACAAACACAAACACACACACAAACACAAACCCAAACACAAACACACACACAAACACAAACACAAACACAAACACAAACACAAACAAAACACAAACACAAACACAAACACACACACAAACACACACACAAACACAAACACAAACACACACACAAACACAAACACACACACAAACACAAACACACAAACACAAACACAAACACACACACAAACACAAACACAAACACAAACACAAGCACAAACACACACACAAACACAAACCCAAACACAAACACACACACAAACACAAACACAAACACACACACAAACACAAACCCAAACACACACACAAACACAAACACACACACAAACACAAACACACACACAAACACACACACAAACACACACACAAACACAAACCCAAACACAAACACACACACACACACAAACACAAACACAAACACAAACACAAACACACACCAAATTGTTCAACTCATTCGCTTTAGATTGATTATGAAGACATCGTCAGTCTCCAAAGACTAGCTTTATACCACAATTGTTACAATAAAGTTTCTTTTAAAGTTTGGCTTAAATCCTCATTTGTACGTTTTGTTTATGAACAAATAATATAATTATAATATAAAATAATATAATTTGGGTTCAAAAAATAAATGTTACCACTTTGGTATCTTTAAACGTGTTTTTTTTTCTTAAGACGGTATGATCCCAAAACTATAATCTTCAAGAAAAAATAGAGAACAAGACAAGGAAGAGGCGAATACAAAATTGTGAATGTTGATACCAGAATGTTTCTCATGATTTCTCTTGCTAATATCATGCTTTTCCAGTATTGTGTTCTTTATTCAAACCCGAATTTCAATAATTCCTATTTAAGCTAAATCAGAAATTATTGAAATTTAAAGACCAAATTTTAATTGTGCATATATTGTGCATTTTAGTTGTTTATTAAACAATAATATGCAACAAGTTTATTGTGTATTTTACAACAATAATACCATGTAGAAGTAGTACACAAAATAACATCAATCGTTAAATTAGAAGTAAACGAACATTTCCTTAAATAAATATCATGACAAATAACGTAAGATAATGGTGGACATAAGGTATGTTATGTATAACTGTCTGAAGAACAGACAACTGTACAGTGTCATTAAATATTTTGATTTTAGGAAGTAAGAAAAAAAAGAGCGAAACACCATATTGAGAGTGTTGCAACGGTATTTCGTTTTTAAAACAAACACAACAATATCAAATACCACGATTTATCACCCGGTTTTTAATAAGAGTAACACGACGGGTATTTCTAGTGGAGCAGCATCAACTGCTTATCCTATCGGAATACCTGAGTTTACCCCTGGTTTTCATTGGATTCGTGTAAGAAAAGATATGGATGTAAATGAACACGAGGGACTATCCAACATTATAAATACACACAAATTAAACACGGGAGACTATCCAACATTACTCCGGCAATGACATGGTTTATTATATATATTTATTACTGCAATTAACAGTTCCTAAATAATGTAATTATTAATACAAGTTTCTCCTCCCTAAGGCATAGGTGACCTAAGCCGATTTCGGCAATCCTGCTTAGGCCCTTTGGTTTTTATTGCTCCCAACACTTTAAAATATTTGACTTTCCAATGTTTCAATTTTGAACGTACCTGATGAAGGTTATTCTGAACGTACCTGATGAAGGTTATTCTGAGCGTACCTGATGAAGGTTATTCTGAACGTACCTGATGAAGGTTATTCTGAACGTACCTGATGAAGGTTATTCTGAACATACCTGATGAAGGTTATTCTGAACGTACCTGATGAAGGTTATTCTGAGCGTACCTGATGAAGGTTATTCTGAACGTACCTGATGAAGGTTATTCTGAACGTACCTGATGAAGGTTATTCTGAGCGTACCTGATGAAGGTTATTCTGAGCGTACCTGATGAAGGTTATTCTGAACGTACCTGATGAAGGTTATTCTGAGCGTACCTGATGAAGGTTATTCTGAACGTACCTGATGAAGGTTATTCTGAACGTACCTGATGAAGGTTATTCTGAACATACCTGATGAAGGTTATTCTGAACGTACCTGATGAAGGTTATTCTGAGCGTACCTGATGAAGGTTATTCTGAACGTACCTGATGAAGGTTATTCTGAACGTACCTGATGAAGGTTATTCCAGAAACGCGTCGTGCGCACTAAATTTAATATTTACGTTTTTCTCACACTAGACACAAATTAAAATACATTGTTCTGTGTAGTTGTCCCTTTTCTGTTGGCCGTTGTATTGTCTGTCCTTCCAATTATGGCTTCTGATTACCCCTTTGATATCTTCCATTTTTCTTCAGCATGCTATGTCATTATAAATCCGTTTCACTGTTTGACTTTAAGAAAGCATAAACACAAAGAGACAGAATTAATTTCAAATAAAACTTCAGATTCACGGATTTAAAATGTTCTGGAAGATATTGTATTGTGTGCATTACTTATGAACTCATACAAATATTCTCAAATTGTATAGCTATGAAGTTAATAATCGAATTATCCTTCTATGCTAAAAAAAATTATTTTCAAAATTCATATAATTTAAAATTTTATAAATAATTTAACATGGGAGGATAATTGGTATTTTCTTCTTTTCAGACTCAAATATATGGAGTTGTTAGCTCATTTAAAGCTAAATTCCATTCCTAATATCAGCAAATCGTTTTTCCTCTGTATTAGGGAGGATATATGTATGCATTTCAACTAAATCTATATATTGTGCGTGTACTAGTGTTGTTTACAATGCGCATTCTGTATCGGGTATCTAAGGTCTCTTTTTCCATTGGGGTGGAAATTGTGGCAACCATGGGGGTCAAAATGGATTTGGTATTTATTTTAAAATGAGCTAGGTGTTTAACACGAAGAGTCATTTCCGCTAAAACCACTGAACTTGTCATACATTTCGTGTGCAATACAAATTAAACTTTATCCTACATTGTTGGTTTTTTAAAGGGAAGCCTTATTTGGAATTCAAATAAATGGTGGGACGGATAGTGCGAGACCTATTTTTTGTTGTAGCGATATCGCTCTTAGGTTTATAATTTCATATCATAACCCAATTATACAAAATAGACACATACAGTACTAGTCAAACCTCACCATCCGGTCACCTCTGTTAAACAGCCACCTGTATTACAAGATCACATTTTTTTCTTGTCCTGTCATGGAAAACTTAATATCAATTGGGCCTCTGTCTTAAAAGAACGCTTTTTGTTTATCCCAAGGGTGACCTCTTAATACAGGTTTGACTGTATAGTGGTGTGTGAGCATGTAGTGTTGATTGAACCTATAGTGTTGATTGAAACTATAGTGTTGATTGAACCTATAGTGTTGATTGAAACTATAGTGTTGATTGAAACTATAGTGTTGATTGAACCTATAGTGTTGATTGAAACTATAGTGTTGATCGTACGATCGTCGTGTTTTAAAATTACTGCAAGCAAAATGGTCATTATATAAATAATAACGTAATTGAAACATGGAAAACTAAGCATAAACGTTTAAAATGATATCTTGTTCATGTTATCATTAACAAACATAGGTAGCGTATATAATTAATATCCTTTTGATTATAGGAGACACAATTTCGTCTATGTTATTACTTGATGTATATTGCTTTTTTAGTTGTTGTTACGTTAATTATCCATTCTGTTTAATGCAAAACTATTATGTATGACAATTATATTTGTGATTGTTATTATTTATTTGGAAATTACAGAATAACGAGGAATAGTAGACATGATAACGAATATATATATTACTGTTGTATAAGCTAACATTTAAATTATTTAGCTTTCCAATCTTTCGGTTTTGAACGTACCTGATGAAGGGTATTCCAGAAACACGTCCTGTGCACTAAAATTTATATCTACGTTTCTATTTATAATGACATCCACTATCCATTTGCATACGTAAATGGTTTTTTTAATTAAAAAAATGTATTATTTGTTTTTTTTTTCTTTCTAAAAATCATTTTTTTTTAATTGCTTGTTCAACGTCAGGTGATGTATATTCATGACCAGATCAGGAATACAATCACTATTAAATTATTTTGCTTTCCAATCTTTCAGTTTTGAGCGTACCTACTGAAGGTTATTCTTGAAACACAACCCGTTATGCTCCCTAAATTTGATATCTACGTTTTTATATCAATCATACAATCTGGAAAAATGGCTTTAATAGATAAGGCCGTCGCATTTTTACTAAGAACGGCCCTCATCTATCAATTCTATAAAATTGCTGCTCAATCTGAATTTCTACAAGACAGTCACCATCATTAATTGATGGATCGCTAGGCAGTGTCTCGGGATTCGTTTGTATTAGTTCATACCGTTACTTTTACATTATTTATTACATTTGTGGGAACTCCAACCTAATCCTGAGTATCACGGTGAGTGCAATATGTGAAATAGCTTTGGCTTCTTGGACCTCCTCCACCACCCGCCCCCATTATTGATTAGGTCCGTGATTCTTATCTTTAGTTTTATGCGTTTGTTCACGTTGATTATTGCATGTAGTCGTCTTTCTTAGTTTTGCCGCGAGTTTCTTTCAATATTGATGGATGATTTTGTTATCACGTCCTCGAGTCTTCTGCTTTCTTACATGCAAGAAACGTAGAAATCTCAGAACGCATATCACTCATTTAAGTCATGTCCGTTTGTAAGTTCTGTATGTTATTACCCTTACATCCATTGAACGCCCCTGTAAGAAATAGTGCACCAAACAGCGACGAAAATATTTGATGTTTCGTTGCCAAGGCATGTCCTCATCTATTTCGTTACCAAGGCATTTTCCCTCTGCTGTTTCGCTACCAAGGCATTTTCCCTCTGCTGTTTCGTTGCCAAGGCATTTCCTTGCTGTTTTGCTACCAAGGTATTACCTCTGCTGTTTCCTTACCAAAGCATTTCCCACCTGCTGTTTCGCTTCAAAGGCATTTCCTTTGCTTTTTCGTTACCAAAACATTTCCCACCTGCTTTTTCGTTACCAAAACATTTCCCACCTGTTGTTTCCTTACCAAGGCATTTCCCTGTTGTTTTGTTACCAAGGCATTTCCTCTTGTTTCGTTACCAAGACATTTAGCTGTTTGTTCGGTACCAAGGCATTTCCTCATTTGTTTCTTTATCAAGGCATATCCTCTTGTTTCGTTACCAAGGCATTTCCTCGTTTGTTTCATTATCCAGGCATTTTCTCTGCTGTGTCATCACCAAGGAGTTTCCTCTGCTATTTCGTTATCAAGGCATTTCCTCTGCTGTGTCATTACCAAGGGATTTCCTCTTCTGTTTCGTTACCAAGACATTTCCTCTTCTGTTTCGTTACCAAGGAATTTCCTCTTCTGCTTCGTTACCAAGACATTTCCTCGTCTGTTTCGTTATCAAGGCATTTCCTCTTCTGTTTCGTTACCAAGGCATTTCCTCTTCTGTTTCTTTACCAAGGCATTTCTGCATCTGTTTCGTTATCAAGGCATTTCCTCTGCTATTTCGTTACCAAGGCATTTCCTCTGCTGTGTCGTTACCAAAGCATTTCCTCTGCTGTTTCATTACCAAGGCATTCCCTCTGCTGTGTCAATACAAAGGCATTGCCTATACTATGTCGTTGCCAAGTCATTTCCTCTGCTGTTTCGTGACCAAGGTATTTCCTCTACTGTTTCGTTACCAAGGCTTTTCCTCTGCTGTTTCCTTACCAAGGCATTTCCTCTGCTGTGTCATTACCAAGGCATGGATTACTTGCCCTTGAGTATGAAGGCGTAAGAAAATTTACGAGTTTCAAAATAGGGAAAATGTTATAATATTGATCGTAAATTACTATTTCCAGCCACTAAGTTATGTAATTTGATGTTGTGGAACAAAGTTTCTGTGATTTTGTGGACGACAAAGGATTGTAAACAACATTCAAGATGGCGAAGGATGGTAAACAAGAATCATTAGATAGGTTTCTGACACAAACTCCTAAAAATAACAATAAAAGATCAGATCCATTTAGTCCAGATAACATATCACCATCCCTACTCCAAGTGCAGAAACAAGCCAGATTAAACTCTAGTCCTACCACACCTGAACACCCTAGTAGACTTGCATCCAACTATGATCCACCACCCTGTTCAGAAGTACAAGAAGTACAAGATGATACAGTTGTTCAGTTGTCGCACGTCGTTTGTGCCACCCTACAAAATCAAAAAATTATGGACCAACTGATACCTATGATAAGTCAGAAAGTCATTGAGTCAATTAAACCCACTCTGAAACAAATGGTAGATGATAGCCTTCTCCCACACATTGAATAAATCCAAAGTGCTCACCATGTAATTAACTTACAAAGAGAAGAAATTGACAAACAAAACACAATTATTCAGACATTACAAGACAAGTTGGACAAAGTCGAGGAAAGGGTTGAAGAACAGGAACAATACAGTAGACGAACAAGTCTGAGATTCAACAATGTCAGAGTTCCAACTAACAGTAATGGTGACATTATCCAACCCATTGATACTGACTCTATTGTCCTCCAAATCTGTAAAAATCAGCTTGGTGTTAAGCTCAATCTTAATGACATAGGCAGATCTCATCCAATAGGTCAATCTAGAGATGGCAAAATCTCAATTATTGTCAGGTTCCTAACCTACAGACAACGAGCAATGGTCTTCAGTAATAAAAAAAAACTCAAAGGAAACAAGGACAAAATATTCATATGTGAAAACCTCACCAAACACAGATATGACATGTAAAAACGTCTGAATACCCATCGAATAAACAACAAAGTTCACTCCTACTGGACTCATGATGGTTCCATCATTGTGAAGAAGAGCGAACATTCGGGTACTAAAGTTGTTAGGAACCTAGAAGATGTTGACAGACTTGCTCTTGGTTCCCTAAATCAAATTGAAATGATGATTGCTGTTTTATATTTGAACTCACAATGTGAACACTATGCTTTACTTGTAATTTGTCATAAGTACCAATTTGCTTATTTACTTTGTTACCCATTTTGTCCCTTCTTTACATACATTACTCGACCACGTGCATTTGTTTATACATATATACCGCATGTTTACAAACAGTATTCACGCAATCATGGCAATAGTGTATCGTTATTTAAATACATTATATTTTGTATTGGTCATTTAAATTCATCTCGGCCTTCATGCTTCACTGCGCAAATAAATTGCTCTACCTACAAGTTTTTGTATAAAACTATATATTAGTTCGCCTATATATACTTTAGATTTGCCACAAACATCATACAAAGAGTGACATGAAATAAAACTGAAACATAAATAACTCGACCACGTGCATTTGTATACAAATATACCGCAGGTTTACAAACATTACACACTCATTATTGTGTTGTTATCCAAATATAACAATTTAAATACACTATATATATAATAGTTTGTATTGGTCATTTAAATCCATCTCATCTATCATGCTCTACTGAGTAACCTAAGAGTTGTTTGTTTATATGAACGCGTTTACATATAAATTTGCCAAAAGAAAAAAAAAGAAAAGGAAAAGAAAAAAAAAGAGGCATGAAAATCAACTGATTTTACACGTATTGCAATATTAATAATGTAAATTTCAACATGTTCTAGATCTGTTGACCACATATTATAAAATGAACCCTGACTTGCCTACTATTTATTAAAAAAAAGAAAAAAAGAAAAAAAAGAAAGAAATTTATCTACTGAATATTTTATTTTAGTGATATAAGTCGAATAGCTGTTAGCACATACCCGAGGTCAATGATGCTACAGCTATCCGTCCTATAGCTACATGTATATAGATTTACTTATTTAGTAGATACTATTCATTTGGCTACAAGTAAATAACGCAACCACGTGTATGTGTATACAAGCACAGTCACGTTTACCGTATGTTTATAAACAATCAAGCAATTGTACATTCAATGTCGTATTGGTCATTTAAATCCACCTCACCCAGCACGCTTAACCACATAGCTATTTTTTCTACTTAAAAGAGTATTGTTTTATTCTGAATATATGAACACTTAAATACGCATACATAATAATACCCCCGCTTCTAAAAAAGAGGCATGAAAAACAACGGATAAATCCCAATATACTATGTCAATTACGCATTATAAATGAACCAGTATTTGGCTAAACCTACATGTATTATTTGTTGCTGTTTTCTTTGGAAAAAAACCCCCAAAAGAAAACCAACATTAAATGCAATGTTATCAAAAGTACAATTTACATTCAAGGTGAACTCGATTGATTCACTTCAAGGCATTGAAATTGAAATCATGGTTGATCGACCGTAACAATGTAATCATGTAATCAAACAGTAAACCCGAATTGTTTTCAAAAAGAATATACAAATCGTCCTATTATACAATATGTTTGTGTGTGTATGTGTATTTGTATGAATCTATACGTATATGTATAATGTATGGATATTATTTTTGCATATATATATTTTTTTTTTTTTTTTTTTTTTTCTTTGGCATATATATATATATATATATATATTTATATATAATATGTAATTCTCTTCTTTTAAATGACGGTGATCTAGTGAATTTAGATCAAACAATATTAATAATTTGAATTACTTAGCAATTTCCCTATTTTTGCTTACTTAAAATTCCATCCATACAAGATCGATGGAAAAAGTTTCCTTTGCATCTTGTATATACATGTATTTTCTTTCCCTTATGTTTTTCACTCGATACTTACAGTGCGACCATTTGAAGTTTATTTTCATGTTTTTCCTGTATTATGACTGTTGTCTACATGTACTAATAAAGCAACCCAATTTTTCTTATGTAATGTTGTTTATTTTTGATAATGGGTAATGATATTGTAGCACATAGAATTGTAATTGGGTTGTTTTATCATAAAATAGGTATGGCTTGTTGTAGAAAAGTTAAACTGATTGTATCTTTCAATTTATATGACATTTTACATTGGTTAATATTATATGTACATGCCTTATGTAGGACTGCGTTGACCAGGTTCAGATCTACATACTCTGTTATCTCATTTAAATTGCTTCTCATCAGCTTATTGTTATTATCTGGCGATGTTGAAATAAACCCTGGCCCAGGAGGCACATCCAATATTGCGAATGAAAATATATTGTCCATCTTCCATTGCAACATTAGAAGTCTCAGAAATAAACTTAATTATATAGCTGATATTATCGAAGAGTTCGATATTGTATTTTTTACTGAGACCCATCTAGATAATCAAGTATTAGACAGCGATATTATTATCGAGGGTTTTGAAACACCAAGTAGGAAAAATAGGGATTCAAGAGGGGGTGGAATTATTACGTATCATAAAAGTTGTGTAAATTTGATTAGGAGGTTGGATTTAGAACATGAACATGTTGAAAGTATGTGGTACGAGCTTAAGACAAAATTACATAATATTTTAATAAATATAAATTACAGATCTGAGAGACAATCTCATATTTATTACTGGCAATATTTTGAGCATATGCTTAAGCAGGCTCATGATGAGAATAATAATATTATCTGTTTGGGAGATATGAACAAAAATGTTCTTGGTAATCTTCCTCATAACGTTAATGACATTCTTGTCATCAACGGATTAGTTAATATAATAAATAAACCTACACATTTCGACGCATGATCAAGTAACATGTCTCTGTTGGACCCAATTTTAATTACCGATTCAATACCGGTTATTGATTGTGATACAATACCTATTGACAGGGAAATAAGTGACCATGACGGCACTTATGTCAGTATAGACTGTGGCTATTGTAACAGGAAAACCTTTCAGCGTACCATCTGGGATTATAAGAGGGGGGACTATTTACTTATGAAAAACAAAATAATTGAAACAGACTGGGAAAACGTGATTGATGCAGAAATTTATATTAACTCGGCATGTTCAAACTTTACTAAAACATTTCTTAATATAGCAAAAATGTGCATTCCTACAAGGGAGGTAACTATTCGTAGTGATGATAAAGTTTGGTTCGATTCGGATTTACGGCGTGAATCGAGTAAACGCGACAGACTACGGCAAATATTTTTTAGGACGAAAACGGAAACAGCCGAAAAAAAATTTAAAACACAAAGAAACAAATTTAATAACTTAAAGAAACAGGCGAAACAACGGTTTTACGATAATATTAACGAACATCTTGATGATCTCAAAACAGTAAATAGCAAAGTGTATTGGAAAACAATTCACATGTTACTTAAAAATGACCGCTCTACGAATGAGTTACCTCCACTTCATGATCCATTCAATAATTTTAATTTGGCATATGATGCCACTCAGAAATCCAATGTTTTGAACAAATATTTTTGCTCGATTACCAAGTTGAATGACGATGATGCTGTCTTGCCAGATTTTCATGACAGATGTGAAAATATTCTATCCCAAGTTATCGTTACTGAACAAGAAGTAATCGATATGTTATGTACTCTTAATGCTAATAAAGCTGTTGGTCCCGATATAATTAGTAATAGGATGTTGGTGTCTGTAAAGGAGGAGATATCGAAACCATTGTGTAGTTTATTTAATAAATCCTTACGTGAAAAAGTATTTCCATCGGACTGGAAAATCGCCCATGTAATCCCTTTGTTTAAAAATGGGGACACATCTTTACCGTCTAACTATAAACCTATTTCTTTACTTTCTTGTGTAAGTAAGGTGCTGGAAAAAATTATTTTCAAGCATGTGTTTAATCACCTACTTGAAAATAAACTATTATACAAGTTACAGTCGGGATTTATACCAGGTCACTCTACAAGTCATCAACTAATAGAGTTGTATCATACAATATTACTTACATTAGAGGCAAAACAAGTGACCAGCGTTACATTTGCTGATATAAGCAAAGCATTTGATACAGTTTGGGTAAAAGCACTTTTATATAAACTTGGCAAATATGGTATTAAAGGTGATCTGCTTTGTTGGTTAAAAAGTTATTTTTCTAACCGTACTCAAAGGGTTATGATAAAAGATGCTTTATCCGGGATTGGTCATTTGCATGCGGGTGTGCCTCAGGGGTCAGTATTGGGTCCTTTAATGTTCTTGATCTTCATAAACGATATTACTGATGAGATAGTAGGTCTAGGTCGTCTTTTTGCTGATGACACGTCTATTGGACATATAGCACAAGATGAAAGCACACTAAGAAATATGATTAATACAGATCTGAATCACCTGAAAAAATGGTCAAACAGGTGGTTATTAAAGTTTAATCCCACCAAAACTGAAATTATTATTTTTAATGTCAATGGGGTTGAATGTAATTTAACATTTAATTTTGACCAAACAACTATTGAACCAGTACATACACACACACATTTAGGGATTGTATTCAGCAGCGACTGTAAGTGGACTAAGCACATAGACAAATTAATTGAATCAGCTTCGAAACAACTTAATGTACTCAGAAAATTAAAATACCGTCTTAACAGAAATTACTTAGAAAAAATTTATTTAACATTTATTAGACCTGTATTGGATTATGCATCTGAAGTGTGGGATAATTGTGGACAAACAAATTCGGACAGATTAGAAAAAGTACAACTTGAAGCTGCGCGTATTGTTACGGGATTACCATCGTTTGCCAGTATACATTCTATTTATATCGAGACGGGGTGGGAAAAGTTGAAAACTAGAAGGGAGGTAAGAAAATTGGTGCTATTTTATAAAATCGTCAACGGTCAAGTACCTGATTATTTAACAGAATTAGTACCACCTACAGTCGCTGACACTAATAATTATAATTTAAGGAACAGACTTAATATTTCACAACCATCATACCGATTATCTACATATCAACAGTCTTATTTTCCAAGTACGATTAAATTATGGAACACTCTAGATCTGAACCTTCGTCAACTGCCGACACTCCCGTCTTTTAAATCCAAATTGCAACAAAAATATTTTCAACCGAAAACTGTACCTTCTTACTTTTCTTTTGGAGACCGATATCTTAGTGTATTGCATGCTAGGCTTAGAAATAAATGTAGTTCTCTGAACAACGATTTATTTAAATCGAAGTTGGTGCCTAGTGCTTCTTGTTCATGTGGATATAAAAACGAATGTTCGGAGCATTTTCTATTATATTGTAATAAATTCAATTTACTTAGAAATAACATGATCATTGAATTAAATATGCTTGATATGGGGGGTCTACCGGTAAATATCGATATTTTGTTATTTGGAAATGATGACCTGTCTGTAGAAATAAACACGTTTATATTTTCATGTGTACAAAAATACATAAAAGATACACGGCGTTTCGCTTGAACTAACAAGTCAACATGTATAACATTATTGACAATTGTCAACATTGTGTACTTCTACATGTACGTATATTCTTTTCTTGGTCGCGCTATGGGGTATTGATTGATTGACGTGTCAAAGGTCGATGAAATATACTTGTGTTATTCAGTTCAAATTGTACTTACCTATGCAAGATCTCCATGAATTAATTAAATCCCAACATATAAACTATGTCTATTCGTAATACGATCCAAGTATGCAACACACATACACCACGTGTTTAAGAATGGTCTTTGAGGTGTGCTCGACCTGCCATATATTATACCTTAGCACACAGTATGTTTCATCGACCTTTGAAATTTGCATTTTTCGTTCTGTTGTATTTTTTATTTTTTTATTCGTCTTCATATTCTGAACAAATATTTTATTATTATGTAATTAATGCTGTTCTGATTATATGTAAATTGATGTAACTAGCGGAGAAGACATTTCTAAGTTGTAAAACTTGTGTCTGATCCATTTGTTGTTATTATGAACAATAAAATAAGTTTAAATCACCAAGGCATGTCCTCGTCTGTTTCGTTATCAAGGCATGTCCTCCACTTTCGTTACCAAGATATTTCATATGCTATGTCGTTACTAAGGTATTTCCTCTGCTATGTCGTTACCAAGGCATTTCCTCATCTGTTTCGTTATCAAGGCATGTCCTCTACTGTTTCGTTATCAAGATATGTCCTGTGCTATGTCGTTACCAAGGCATTTCCTCTGCTATGTCGTTACCAAGGCGTTGCCTCTGTTATTTCGCTACCAAAGTATTTCCTCTGTTATTTCGTTACCAAGGCATTTCCTATGTTATGTCGTTACCAAGGGATGTCCTCTGAAGTTAAAATTAAAAACTACAAATTGTTATTAGTTGTTATCTTCAATTTATTTTATTACTCTAGTTTTAGATACAGAGAAAAACTGTTTTATTTACAAAAATAAACACTTTTGAACAACATTTTTTCCGACTTTTGTGAACCCCAAAGTAATCCCAGGATAAAATACCGGTAATAGTTTCTAGATTCCGATCTTATTCATATCATTTATTTTATTGTGTTAATCTACAGATAGTTTTCCACATTGCTCCATCACGATTTATTGCTTGAAAGAAAAGTTTGACTAAACGTTTGACGAAACAGTAAAAGGGACGGACAATATTTAAAAAAAAAAAAAAAAAATGATGAAAAACAAACAATTGCTTAAAAATACTACACAGCAAATTAAATATTGAGCAACATAAATTTCATTAAACAAAGGGGGAAACTCGGATACTTCTAAAAGGATGGCAGTTCCCACTCCACTCGTGTTACTCATATAAAGCATATATTCACAAGTCATGAACGGGGTAAATAGGAACCACAAGCTACGGAATATCATATCAACTGATAGATATTTACTCCATTTACAGGTGCTGCTGAGAATGCAACGACACATACGTGGACATTGGAACCAGACGTGCATTTGCAAAATGTAAAATATTCTTACATTCCAATAACTACACAATTAAATTACCACATAGAAATCGTAACAACACACGTAATATAAACTCATCTGCTACAATGTAGTATTTAAATTTGTATTTCATATTATTGAGCATGTGAAAACGTCTTCTTCTCTGAACACACTTAAACATCGACTTAAAAAAAAGAAATAAAATCGACAACAGACCATTATTACTGAAATAATCTAATTTGTCGTCAAGCTTCTTATAAACTTGATTTCATCATCGGTACTGCCGATATATTTTTCGTTTGTCGTTAAGCAACACTCAATCAATCAACCAATTCTAGTTTCTTAATTACTATTATTCTTCGCTGCAGATTTGTGTTTTTGTTCTGTAATCCTATCAGAGTAAGAGGTTCTTTACTGACATTTCCCCTTGTTATTGATATGCTTTGGTTTTCACTTAATAACTCTACTTCTAGTCAACTCTTACCGGTAGGAGATCAACTAATTACCTTATAATGACGAATTCTCTATACGAGAGATTAATTATTAATGGACAGATTATTTCCACGATTTCCATTCCTGATTAAAGTGATGACTTTAATATTCAAATGATAAATATACCTTTCATGAGTAGCAACATTCTTTCTTCCCGTGCGTAAGCAGGTCTGTGATTAATAAAAAACTATATCTCTGTACTAACGTAAACTAATTATTATTTACTTTCATGTAACAAATTCTACTGAATCGTGAATTGATTGGTTACCTCATTTTAAATATAACAATGTTATTCTCTTTTCTTATTAGAAATAATTATCAGCGTGCAAATGAAGACACATATTTGAGCACACTAATTACAATTTTATTTTGATAAATGTTATGGTGCACAACAGACTGGTTTTTGGTATGCAATGCGCACAATTTGGCTCAGAGGTCGCCATTTAAAAAAAACCAACCGAACTACCTTAAAGTTGTTGGTTCTTACATTCTATAGTTGTAACCATGAATTAGTCGTGAAAATATTTATAATATAAATTTGTGATGAATTACGATTTCTGTATATGCCAATATGGATTTCCTGATTTCTTTAATATTTTAGGCAATATACTCCAAGCCCTCCCGGGTCGCCGTGGTCATGATCGTATGGTAGTTGGAATAACAACTATCAATGCAATCAGTGGCTATCACCACTAACGTTGTGAGTTCGATCTCCGTTCATGGTGAGGTGTACCCGATACAACATTATGTGATAAAGTTTGTCAGTGACTTGCGGCAGGTCGGTGACTTTCTCCGGGTACTCCGGTTTCCTTCACCAATAAAACTGACCGCCACGATAGAGCTGAAATGTTGTTGAAAGTGGCATTAAAACCATAACCCTAAGCTTTCCGAAATATTGTGTTTAACGCATGATGCTTATAAAAAGAATGCTTTGATATCCAATCTGCTGTTTGTTTACTTGCATTGTATGTGTACTTATGTATTGATTTTTTTTGCCAAGTATATTCTACTCTCGTATTTCATGTATTGCTACTTAGATATTGTGTTGATGTCAATTATGGCTGAATATGTCCACATCTGTGATATAAATGAATCAGTACACCAATTAACTCTGAAATTACACAGATGTTCATGTATCTCTAATCGATCAGAAGTATAAACATATACATACGGAGCAGCAGACGAGGAACAATTCCTCCATTACTGTATGCCTATCATTAAGTACCATATTGTGACTACGGATCATTACTGTTCTTGTCATTTACTTTACTTGTATATAAATACACTACAAATGTAATTTACATACAAGTGCTATCTTGCTAACAATATTTTGTGAATAATCAGCCATTTGCAAGTAATATTATTGTCAGAATGATGCACATTTTTTCCCTTTAGAACCCCATTAAAACCGGGGATGAACTCAGGTGCTCCGGAAGGGTAAACAGTTCCTGCTCCACATGTGACATTCGTCGTCTTCTTTTCTTGTTACAAATCCTGTGATAATAAGTCAAAACATTGGCTTCACAGATTCGATTGTCAATGGACACAAATACGGTTGTTTCGAATCATTTCCATTCCGTAAAATTTTTGTTATTTTCGTCCGCCAGATCACGTGATTTCAATGGAACTCCTGGCACTGAACTTCCGGTGTCAATGTACACAACAAAAACTCCAATCGATATGTGCCTGTTAACGTTCGATCCTCAACTTAATGCAAAAGACAGATATCAATTAAATTATTTTATTTGTATCAAAGGCTTCAATGCAGAGACAAATACTTCTTTAAAATTAAATTTGTTTTCTTTCTTTATTTGCGGCTGTCAGCATCATTAAAGGATAAACGATTTCTGATATCAGACAGATAGTGGGGTACCAAACACTAGTATTTATTCAGCGGTTTCCTTGGCGTCTCCATATTACAATTACTTATAATCTACTGCATCTACGACTATGATATGCTGACGTTGTCACAGTAATAGCGTAAACACCGGAAGTCGCCTGCCGATTTGCTCAGACGTCAAGACAAGAAAAAGACTGAACGTGGTCGGAATTGACATGATTCGAAACAACTGTATTAAAACATAATATGATAATAGGTGTTACCTAACTTGGGACGAAATCCAATATTTTTTTTTTTTAAATATTAACTCAGATATATGGACCTATGTTTTTTTTCAAAGTAGACCGGGGGCGGATCCAGACTTTCTCAAAATAGGGGGCAAATAGGGGGAACCAAACCCTAATTTTCCATCGCTTTTAAAGGTCTTTCGCCAAAACGGGGACCTGTCCCCTCCTGTAGACTGTGCACCCAGTCCGGTGTTGTATAATCCGGTATTCGACGTCTCAATTTCATAGAAAATATTATTTCGGACAGGAGGAGGAAGAAATGAAACTCTGTTTAATGATATTGTCAGTCCCATGGTATATGTTTAATGGGCTAGAACACACTGCGATTTTGAGTCATTTTTTAACATTCATAACCGGAAGTAGTTCCAGATTACTGCGCATTCAATTTTCTGCAGATTTAACCCCGTATTGGTTTCCGGTGTGTCATTTCCGGTGAAAGGAATTTAATCCATTAGTGATATGGATCTGGAATCAAAATATTGCTATTTCTACCATAGTTGGGACTTCGTCCCATAATAAAAACAAGGATGTCTCACATAATAGTAATCATTGGGGTCTTTGGGTGTGACATGGGGTAAATAACCCTTGGGGTGTCTTCCCTGTAGTGGGATACCATCTTTGGGTGTGACATGGGGTAAATAACCCTTGGGGTGTCTACCTTGTAGTGGGATACAGTAATGCAAAGTTGTGTAGTTAAATTGATTGCATACACCCTACTTGATTCCTTATTCTAACCCCCAATTTCAAAATGTATAGGGACAGGTCTCATTAGCAGATTTTTGCCATCATCTCTATGCCCTTCGGTTTTCTTGCGCCCAAAGACTTTTAAATGATTTTGCCTTCCAATATTTGAATTAGAAGCATACCCGTTGAAGGCCATTTCAAAAGCGCTTCGTGCGCACTAAATTTGATATCTACGTTTTTATTTTAGTTTTTATTTCTTTCTTTGTTCTTTTTTTTAATAAGAAACGTCTGATTATATTTGATCTACACATATAAAACTGTTGACATGAGTTTTTATTAAAGAATAATAACTGTACGGTAATAATAAATGTAGTTGTTATTGGCCTAATGTAGTCTCTGTCTTATCTTCATAAAAATAATATCGATCATTCCTTATATTCCTATTGACTTTTATTTAAAGTATGAATAAAACATGACATCTTCGATTTCTTTTTGTATTGATTGACGCTTTTCTCATTTCTTTCCTCGCGGTCATGAAAATGAGGATACAGGTATTAAAAGGTCATTAATGTAGTCATCATGATAAGAACTACCAAAACGTATAGATGAAGGGTACTTAATTTAATTAGCAAGTTATTGTACAGGCACTTGATTTGATGGTAGAAGAAGAGCAAGTTTAATGAGCTTGAATTAGCTAGCCATCAAATCCGGATAGTTAAATTGATATTTTATTACAAACTTGTGGAACATTTAACCCCAGTCTATACTTCGACACGCATTTGTAGTTATAGCTATTGTACAGCTGTACACATAGATTAAGGTATAATAACTTTGCACAGTTGTACATATAGATACAGGTATACAGATAACATAGTTAAATTTACAATTGTCTATCACATCATATACATTTACAATGCACTTTTTATTTGAGTGATGGACGTTGTTCAAATATTGAAGTATATATTTCGTTGCCAATCCATATGTTCTCTCTTTGAACAATATTTGTTTTTGTAATTCCTAGCATATTTAAACAATGCAAAATGATAAGAAAGGTTAAAGATGCCAAAGGGGTAATCAGAAGCCGCAGGTCAAAGAAGGATAGACTATGCAATGGCCAAAAGGAAAAGGATACGGACAAACAATGATACAATATACAACAGAGAAAACTAGAGATCGAGCAACACCAACCTCACTAAAACCGGGACTTAACTCAGGTTAACACTCAAATTAAAATGTTTGTCACGTATTTTTTGGCGAGTATGTGATTGTTATAATAAAGAGAAAGACAGCTTCCCACTTCTTTTGTGGTCGATTCTATCTGTTCGAAAGTTTATAGTTCACATATATAATCGGTGGTGTAATTGTTAGCGTGCTCGCCTCGACTGTGGTATATCATGGACTCGAGCCACGGTTGAGTCAAGCCAAAGTCAATAAAATTGGTATTTGTTTCTTTCTACGCTAAGCATTCAGCACTAAAGAGTAAGAGCAAAGAATGGTTGGATCGGAATGAGGATAATGTATCCGAGTGGAGTCACAAGTCTTCCCGCGGACTGTTGATTCAGTAAAGCTAGCACTATCCATATCCATCTCAGCGTGTTGGTCAAGTACAAAGCGGACGTCAGCATCATCACCATCTCATCACAATGTAACTGGTCTGGTTCCCACCCTGATATAGTTGAAAGCTTGCTCATTTGGCGTTAAACAAGAATCACCCAGTCACTCTAGTTCACAGGAGATGTGTTTGGTTCTGGGTCGGCGAAACATCTGCATAGCCAGGAAGCAAATGATAAAACCATTTTTTTTTTAAACCAAATGGGTAACAACTTAGATGCTTATAGAGCGGCTATCGGACTGCTTCATGCCTGTAAAATGAGTCTTAATATCGGCTATGATTCTCACTCTGACACCTTTCATGATATCTTAATTACTAACTTACGATGTTCCTTCCTATTTGCTTCACTTTTAATCCTTCAAAGTCTAAATCCAAAAGTTAATGTTGCCTTCATCCTTTTTGTTTTACATTTTTTATTACTGGTTGGCAATATTGAATCCAATCCTGGACCTGAGTCTGCTTACATTTCGAGTACACCGCTGAGTGCGGTAGATATGTTGTCTGATAAATCCATATCCATATGCAATATCAATATTAGAAGTATAAGAAATAAAATAAATTTTCTCCAAAATTTTGTTGATGAATTCGATATTATTGTTTTAACTGAAATACATCTTGACAACAGCATTGAAAACAGAGATATCGAACTCGATTCATTTGATAAAAATCCTCAACGAAAAGATCGTACTAATTCTGGTGGCGGGTTACTTATTTACTCAAAGGAAGACATCGGCATTTGCAGGAAACACGAACTTGAAAATGACATTAGATGAAACGATTTGGGTTGAAGTTCATGCCAAAGGTCACTCTTTTCTTTTGTGTAATACATATCGACCTGAATGGACTGACTCTGAATATTGGGCACGCTTAAATCATGCTATAGGTTTAGCATATCAAGTCAACGAAAATATTGTGATCTCTGGAGATCTGAACTCTGACCTTATGTCTTTAAACAATAACAAATTGATTGATATGATGAGGCTTTTTAACTTTAAAAATGTAATAGAGAAACCAACAAGGGTAACAAATCAAAGTAGAACATTATTAGATCCCATTATAGTAAGTGACACAATTAATTATGTATTTTCTGATGTTTTTAAATTACCTGATAACATTAGTGATCATGATGCTTCAGTCGTAATTCTTCAATGTTCCAAAAATATCTCACGATCATTTAAAAGAGAAATTTGGCAGTATCAAAAAATTAATTACGAAAAGTTTGAAGAAAAATTAAATGAAATTAACTGGAATGAAAAACTTGACCACTTGAATGACGTTGATGAAATGTGCAAAAATTTAAAAAGTGTTTCCTAAAAATAGCACAGGAATGTATCCCGACAAAAATAATAACTATTCGGAAAAATGATAGGCCGTGGTTTAACAACGAAATACGAAAAGAAATTCGCATAAGGGACCGATTTAGAAAAACTGTTTTGAAATTTCACAGGGAAAGGGATATTAAACTATATAAAAAACAGAGAAATAAAGTAAATAACATGAAAAAAAATTGCAAAAGAAGATTTTGTAAATAATTTAGATCACATTCTTTTAGAAAACTCGTCCAATCCAAAAACATACTGGAAAATTATGAAAATGCTTATCAAATCAAATAAGGGAAACAACTGTATTCCTCCTCTTAGAAACTCTATAAATGATGAAAACTTCGACGATATTGTGCATGGAGATGAAGACAAGTGTGATTTATTAAATAAATACTTTAGTCTTATATCGAAGTTGGAGGAGGAGAACGTGCCTCTTCCAGACTTTGATATAAAAACTAATAATGTAATAAATGAGATTTTTGTAACCATAAGTGAAATTGTAGATATTTTAAAAATTATTGATCCATACAAAGCTTCTGGACCCGACAAAATTAGTCACAAAATGTTAAAAATTTCCCCTGAAATGATAGCCATCCCACTACAAATTATTTTTAGCAAATCTCTCCGTCAATATAAATATCCCTCTAGTTGGGAAAATGCGCATGTCATAGCGATTTTTAAAAAAGGTGATACATCTTTACCTTCTAATTACCGCCCAATATCACTGATTAGCTGTGTCGGAAAAGTAATGGAAAGGATTATATACAAACACGTATATAACCATTTAATACAAAACAAGCTTATCTACCAGTACCAATCTGGTTTTTTGCCTAAGCATTCCTCAGTCCACCAATTAATAGAACTATATAATACTATCTTAAACTCTCTTGAAAAAAAAGAACTATGTTGCTTCGTTTTCTGTGATTTCTCAAAGGCTTTCGATAAAGTTTGGCACAAAGGTTTGATACATAAAATGAATTGTTATGGAATAAAAGGGAATTTATTAAAATGGTTTGAAAATTATTTATATTGTAGACCCCAAAAAGTAGTAAACAGAGATTCGTCGTCCTCATATGTGTCTGTGTCTGCTGGGGTCCCCCAAGGGTCTGTCCTTGATCCTCTGTTATTTCTGGTTTACATTAATGATATTGGTGATAAGCTTCTTTCCTTAAGCCGTTTGTTTGCTGATGATACTTCCCTTGGCTATGCAAGCCAAGATGAAGATCAAATAAAATATGTCATAAATCATGATCTACATGAACTTGGTGACTGGTCAAAGAGATGGTTGATGTCTTTCAATCCAGACAAAACTGAAATCATGCTTTTTAAAAATGTAGAAAACTCAACAAATTTTTATTTTTATTTTGATGGAAAACTAATTCCACTTACATCAGACCATAAACATTTGGGGATAACATTTAGCGAGGAAGCAAAATGGAATAAACATGTAGAAAATTTAATAAAAAGTGTCTCTAAACACATATGTGTTTTGCGTAAATTGAAATATAAATTAAATAGAAAAACATTTAAAGAAATTATACTTAATTTACATTCGACCAATATTTGAGTATGCATGTGAGGTCTGGGACAACTGTGGTGTCTCTAATTCGTGCAAATTGGAGAGGCTACAGTTGGAGGCAGCTAGAATTATCACCGGACTTCCAATCTTTACCAACACAGAATATCTATATAGAGAAACTGGCTGGGAAAGATTGGAAGAAAGAAGAACTAGGAGAAAGCTCCAATTATTATATAATATCCAAAACGGTAGCACACCCTCTTATGTACTCGATCTTATTCCCCCAACAATCCAAAGTACGACTATTTATCCCCTTCGAAATGGCAACGATATTATTGTTCCATTCTGTAGACTATCTTTAAATAGAAATTCTTTCGTCTCAGCTACAGTAAGGGAATGGAATAACCTTAATCTTTCAGTGCGTAATCTTGACACACTATCTAAATTTAAAAAGGCAATCCGCAGTTCAATCTCAATGCCAATTCCGAGACACTATTCTTATGGTCCTAGAAAACTAAATATAATTCTAACACAGCTTCGCTGCAATGCATCCTTCTTGAATTACGATTTATGTAAAGTAAAAATTTTATCAAATGCTTCCTGTAACTGTGGCGCACCATGTGAAAATTCTCACCATTTCTTTTTTGATTGTGATAAACATACAGATAATAGGGAAATAATAGTTAATAGTCTTAACTGGCTACCTTCTAACATTAATATTGATGTAAATCTACTGACAAAGGGAAGTGATCTCCTAACATATGAAGAAAATATAACCATTTTTAAACATGCTTTTAAATATATTAAAGACTCCAAAAGATTTACAATTGTCTAAATGATCTAAAGAACCAACACACATCTCCAAAAGTATTTATTCTCTTTTCTTTTTTCTTTATTCTTTTTTTTTTTCCGTATATTGTCTAAACTTATGTTTTTGTATATAGTCATTCTTTGTATATTTAACTCTATGCTATTATATACATATTATATCATTTCATTGAGCATGCTAATCCATATTGTAAATTATTTTATTCGGGAGAAGACTTCATAAGTTGGAAAAACTTGTGTCCGATCCCTACTTGTTATATTTAGCAAATAAAAATATGTTTAAACTAAAAAAAAACTCTAGTTCACAATTTCAGCATTTATCTGTTCTTTATTAGAACAGATGACACTGATATCAATAATTAGTAGTGAAATATTCTTGAAAGTGGTGCTAAACACCACGAACCTAGACCTGAACCATCGTTACTTAGCTTACTAGATAACACATCATAATGAAATGGTTACGTATAAAATACAAATAACTCAGGGAAACATCATACACATTTGCGAATTCAATATATATGCAATTAAAGCATCATTTCATGTTAGGTTTTGGTGGTAATAAGAACATGATTTTATTTATTTCTTTTCAGTATTTTCACTGAAGTGTTTCAATTGTGAGAACCGGTTTAATCCAGCATGTGGAATTTATTTCAAGCCCTATCAGTTTAAAGCACACCCATGTCCAGGACCAGACTATAAATGCGCCTTACAACGACAAACTAGTAAAGGTATTATAGGTAGCACTAGAGTTTTGATTTTCCATAGCCAGTCGACGTTAGTAGGGGTTATAGTTATGGTGTTTAGCACCACTTTTAACAATATTTCAGCTATATCGTGGAGGTCAGTTTTATTGGTGCAGGAAACCGGAGTAACCGAAGAAAACCACCTACCTCCCGCAGGTCACTGACCAACTTTATCACGAAATATTATATCGAGTACACCTCGCCACGAATGGTGTTCGAACTCACAACGTTAGTGGTGATAGGCACTGATTACATAGGTAGTTATAAATCCAACTACCATACGATCACGACCACGACGGCCCCCGACATTAGTAAGATTTTTGGATTTTTCATCACTATAAAAAAAAAGGAATCCAGAATAAAAATGAATTCTGTTGCTGAAAAACTTTCATTTGCTTTTCCAAAAATATCTGTCAAGCATACTGATGACCATTTTTCTACTTAGTCAGTTTGAATAATGTTTATGAACTTTATGTTTTCTTTCGTTTTCAAAAGCAGTAAATGAAAAAATACAAATATCAAATAATACTGTTTTATCGGGTATCTTATTTGGCAGAGTATCCAAAACATTTTTCCAATTTAATATACTTGAATTATACCCCAGTTTGGAAGACATTCTAAATTGACGTCCTTCTTTCGCTTTGCATACAAACAAGCGATTTATTTAGATGGCAAAATCTCATTAGAACATGCGCCGTGTACACGCTTAAGCCGGGTGATAAAGTCACAAAATAAAATTATTTACACGGTTGTTAGCATATTAAATATCTATATTCACTGAAAATAATCAACATATCCAAAATTAATAAATATGCGATGTGCAATTGAAACGTGGAAACACAATATTAGAGTTAGGGATGCTCCATCAATAAGACTGACTTTCCCGTCGTAAAAGCACATGTTGATGAGTTATCGTCTGCTCGAATTTGGCAGCATAAATTCTGTACGACATTAACCGCAAACGTAAATATAAATAACCGTCTTTCTCATCAAATATACTACAGTAGTTGTACTATTATACATATCAGAATCGAAATAATTCATGGAAGCTATACTATATTGTGAGTTTAAACATGGGTTGGCAGGATATTGGTAAATTTTATCGCTCGCTACTGCTCGAGATAAAATACTAATATCTGCCAATCCATGTTAAAGCTCACAACACAGTATGACTTCCATGAATTTTTTCTTAAATATAACATGTGCGTTGTATGTTTTATTCAATAAGCATCCTTCAGTATTCACTGAGAACCTGAACATAGGGCACACAAAATACTAAATGGTTCTCCATTACTATTCAAAAAGTTTGAAGATATCAACGGGGAAATAGGAAGCCGTTAAAAAGGACAGACAATACATAGGTCAAAATAAAAAGACAAAAGGACAAACGATGATTTACAAAACACTAAAAGGGAAACTTAAGATTGAGCAATGCGAACCCCACTAAAACCCGACTGAATGAACTCAGGCATTCCGGAAGGGTAGGCAGTTCCTGCACCACTATTGGCATCCGCTGTGTTGCTGTTACATTAAGAAGAATTTGAAGATATCAAAGGGGTAATCATAATCCGTAAATCGAAGAAGAGCAGACAACAAAAGTACAAAAAGACAAACAACGATTTACAAGACATACACATAAAACTAAAGATCGAGTAACACGAATCCCACAAAAAACCGACACGAGCACCATGTGTTATTGAAATCGTTTTGGACACCAATATGCGTAGAAACGCGCGAATGACATAATTAAAAAAAAAACTAATAACTATCGTGCTTCTTTAAATTAATACTAAAATATGTGAGAATTGATGGTCCATGTCAATGTTATTTCCCGAGCGATTAGGATAGAAGTGTATTTAATGGTTGCTGAAAATATTTCGAATAACAGTATTAATTAGAATTGTTAGAAAAAAGATACATTGTAAAAATCTTAAGAATGTCTATTACTGAATCAGAATCATTTTCAATACTGTGTACTGCCTTATATTTTCTTTAATATTATTGATTATTGTTTATTGCATTATTAACTTTATTTGATGTTTGATTGTTATGCTCCATATGGGCCGATAATTCGAAAAATAAGTCTTAATCTATTGTCATCTTAAAGGACAGAACTTAACAATCCAAACAGAAAATAAACAGCATAACGTTAAACTAAAAAGTAACAAAATAACAACAAGGAATATAACAGAATATGAATTTGTGAAGCATAATATTGAGTAACACATGACTATAAAATTATAAGTCACTAAAAATGTCCATGAATTGATTAATTACAGATGGTTGGGTTGGCATCGTGCGAATTTGCTATCAACTTGGTTCTCTAAATGGTATAAACGAAACAAATGGATGCAAAAATTGGACTAATGTTATGCTTGGATATACAGCTTATTACTGTTTCTGTGATACAGATTATTGTAACTCAGCTGTGACTATACCACGGCTAAATATCATCCCAATCTTACTATTGTTATATGTATTGATAGTGTGAATTCATCATACGCAGCATGGAAACAAAGTCCGTCCACAAAATAGAATTCGGACGTTGAATATTCAGGAAATTGTCGTGCCTGTTTGATATTTAGTTGGATTTACAAAAAAAAAAATATATGCTTTAGAAATACCTTTGAGATGATACTTACGGGAGAAAATATAAAGTGTGGGTGTATTTATGTTCATGAGACGTAAAGATCGTATAATCTATTCCAATGAATACACAATGAACAATCTTATTGTTAATACAGGAATTAATGACCTAATATCATAATTCAGCTGTGAATGGTAGGTGATAAGAGTTATCCTTAATTACGTACGAATACATCGATTATCACGTGACAACAACCACTGACTATTGATGTAGTGATATTGTAACAATAATATTATTGGATATAATTTACTATAGTTCTTTCTACCATTTTGAATCTATTTTCATATTGCAATTAAATATAAAACCTAAGTCATACCTGTAATGACATGTATAGTACATAGGTCTTTATATCTTGTAAAGGTGTATGCTTAATGAATTTGAATTACTGGTCTAGAGTTATTGTGTTGTTTTTGTTAACCAGATGCTATGTCATGCCTAACATTGTAAATAGTACTCAGTTACATCGCTGTAAATCGAAGGCGGTTGTGCAAAATCAGTGAAATGAATATTATTACTTCCACATACATGTGATTAATTAGGCAAATACATGTACTAATTGAAAGTAATGGGTGAATTTAACGAATATTCATCAATGAATGTACGTGTTGTGTTGAATATGGTAGGATAGGATAGGGTTATGGCGTCTAACGCCACTTTCAACAATATTTCATTTGATATTTTGGCGGTCAGTTTTATTGGTGGATGAAACCGGAGTACCCGGATGTTGTGTTGAATACAAACAAGCAAAAATGTTAACATTTATACTGCATGTACATTTACTAACAGATCTTGATAGTGTCATTAATGGTCTTGCTACAATCCAATCACAATTCGATCGTCAATTGCTACCCCTTTACAGGTATGACGGGGATGATTTGATGTTTTGATTTTTGGTGTTTTAGCGCCACTTTCAGCAATATTTCAGCTAAATCATGGCGACCAGTTTTAGTGGTGGAAGAAACCGGAGTTCCCGGAGAGAACCACCGATCATGGGCAAGCAACTGGTAATCTTTATCACTTGCGGCTGCGAGTCGGGTGCACTCTTTTTGTAATTTACAAAACGGGCGCGAACTTACGCCGTATTAGTGATATACTTGTATGAGTTGTTAGGTAATTCAACTACCTAACTCATTGAACCACCCAGGCCCTGACGAGGAGGAAGATCTAACGCAATCCCATAAGAGTCAATGTCATGTGCCCTTTACACATTTTGATCTATGTCAGGTATTATTCATACATTCCGCGTCCAATAAGAAATGTGCTATACGGTTTTGGTGTGTTTAGGTTTATGGTGTTTAATGCCACTTTCAACAATATTTCAGCTTGATCGTGACCGTCAGTTTTATTGGTGGAGGTAACCAGAGTACCATGAGAAAACCACCGACCTGCCACAAGTCACTGACAAACTTTATCATATAATGTTGTATCGAGTTGCGTTATGCGGAAATACAAACATACCGTCATTAAACCTAATGCTAGTAGCGGCTTGACTCGAAGCAATATGTCAACAATTTAACCATCTAATTTACCAATGAGATGTGTGACAGGCGGTTTAAACAGCGATGATTAATGAATAAGTTCAGCAAGATAATCGTCAAAGGACTGGGAGCTATCAGAGACCAATGTAAGCTCATGAACGTGACTTGTTTACTGTGTTTTGTTGTATTCTCAAGATAGTTCGCAGGTTTTTCATTTAATTAAGCACCTGCACAGTAGTGCATCAAATCATATATAACAATTACACTTAATTAAATACAAATACTGTTAAAGTATTTATTTGGTGCACAACTGCTCATATTTATAGACAAATTGTTCAAAGTTTGCAAGCGCTTAGATAATGTTTCGATGTTTCCACGACATTTCTCATATCTTCCGAACAAACGACGGTATGCCAGGATGTAACCAGTTAACAGTTATTTACGTAAAAGTTAAAGATTTTTTTTTAGCTTGATGCAGATTAGTTTTTTTTCCATATGCCACCTCTATGTTTATATTGATTAAATACTTTCTTCTGGGATATTCAGATACTTTTAAAACCTATCGCTGCTAGTTCTGAAACGAAGTGAAAAGTTTGATTACAAAAGAGTTGTATATTTAATTTTTTTTTTATCCAAGATAAACAAATTATTTAGATTTTAAATTTGCATCCAATAACATTCATCTGAAAAAGTCAATGGGACCTTACTTTGCAGTAAACGTGACTGACATGTACAGAGATGTGCAAAAAGTATTCGGTCACTGTGTATTTTTTTACTATATATTTCATATAAAACCACATTTTTTAAAAACATTATTCCCAGGTCGACTCTTGTTCGATGTTGATGATTTTTTTTATCAACAAAGGTAGAATTAAATGTAGTTTTACACTGTAATTTTAGCATAATTTTATAATCTATAAATTTGATGAGTTCACGAGTTAAACACAAAACTAAATTTTGAACGGCAAAAATACAATACAATGATAGTACATTTGAAGACAAATAATTTAAGTTTGTGTTTAAATCATGAATATTAAAAATCTATGCTTCCAAAAAATAGTTTAAGATAATCACAGAAAACTACGTACGTTCTCGCTTCTGTTGGTAAAAATATCATCAAAATCGAACAAGAATTGACTTTGGAATATTGTTCTGAAAAATTGTGGTTTTATATGAAATATATAGTAAAAAATTACAGTGACCGAATACTTTTTGCACGTCTCTGTACGTGTGGAGCGTGAATCAAAAAGCTATTTTTTTTTAATAAAAAAAATAAGATATCAAATGTCGAGTGGAATTTAAACCGAGATTTCTGCAATTGTCACAGACAGTACATTGGCTACTTGGAATTAGGCAATCGTGATTTCTATATAATATAACAATTTACATTATACTGAAGAGCGAATGCAACCTCTCTATTTTTTTTTTTTTTGAAATTATACTAGTTATAGAAATGTTAGCCTACATAATTCAACCATGCATCAACTACAATGTACGGTAATACTCTTGTCAGAGTTAGAAAATGTCACAAAGAGACAAACATCTTTATGTATAGTATGTAGCTCACTCTCACTCAGAATTGACATCATTTTATAGTAAATAAATTATTTGTTAAATGAAAAAATGAGTGAAATAACTAAAGGAAACTGATTGATTTGTTACATGTTAGGGGTTACTGTTGAGTGAATGGCCATATTTAGCATTGAAAAAGGCCCATCTCAATCATAATCTAAAATTCTCAGAAAACGCCAAAAAAGTAGGCATTATATTTGAAGACTTAGGTAGTCCTCACACATCAGCTGTTTATTTATTACCTCATGATCGACTGACGAGTTCTCTACATCGTACGCTGAACACAATGTATATAATTGCAAAATTTACTGTATTGATTTATCCAATATGTAATTATAATGGGGGCCATACAAATAATGTCATAAAATCTTATTTTCATATTTTAATGCATATCAGTTATGTGTAAAATTGAACAGTCTATCAAATGCCATCACTATATCTAATTAGGAACGTGTACTCAGACTATGAAATGAGGTCAGAGTCCATGTTATTGTTAATATATTGTGGCAGTATATATATATATATATATATATATATGTCTTCTTCAGATATATATTATATTTGGAGATATATGTTTTCGGGAACATAACAAGTCTTAGAGAGTACAAAATGATGTCACATGATGTAATATAAACGTAGATGTCACATGATGTAATATAAACGTAGATGTCACATGATGTAATATAAACGTAGATGTCACATGATGTAATATAAACGTAGATGTCACATGATGTAATATAAACGTAGATGTCACATGATGTAATATAAACGTAGATGTCACATGATGTAATATAAACGTAGATGTCAGGTTAGTGGTTACGACATGTTTCTGAAATAACCTTCATCAGGTGTATTCAAAGCCAAAATATTTAAAAGTGAAATAATTTAGAAGTCTTCGGAAGCAAGAAAGCTAAATAAAATCAAAAATATATATAAAGGGCACTCAAGGGAAGCTAAAAATGTTCCCTCTATGAGCAGTTGCCGTTTATATAAAGGTTAAATTATATGTTCATGGGAATAATGAGACAGGCCTTGTAGACAGCGATTTGATTAGAGGTGCCATTTAAGGTAGGTTTTACTGCGCATCATATTAACAGAAAAAAATCAATTAGAGCACTCTTATTACGACTGTTTCATTATTATATCATACTTTCATGTTTTTAAAGGTTTGGTTTATGGTGTCTAGCAAAACATGGAATAAGAGAGCAGAATATACTTGGCAAAAAAAACACAAAAAAAACAAATAAAAACAGTGGTACACATACTAAGTAAGCAAGCAAACAACAGATGGGATATCAAAGCTTTCTTTCTATAAACAGCATGCGTGAAACCAAATATTTCGGAAAGCTTGGGGTTATGATGTTTAACGCCACTTTCAATAATATTTCAGATATTCGTGAAGGTCAGTTTTATTAATGTAGGAAACCGGAGTACCCGGAGAAAATCACCAACCTGACAAGCTTTATCACATAATGTTGTTTCGAGAACACCTCGCCATGAGCGAGTTTCGAACTCACATCTGTAGTGGTGATAGGCACTGTTTACATAGGTAGTTGTAAATCCAACTACCATACGATCACGACCACGATGACCTCCATGATTAGTATAGCATACTTTCATGTAAGCCTTAAAATATTACAATTAACATCTTTTCAAGCTTTTCAACTTAGATATAACAACAGTATATATTTGTTTTCCCAGCTGTTTTACAGAGCATTTATTTAGCATTTACTTAAAAGGTTATAAATGATTGAAGGCAACATTATTTGCAAAAGGAGTAACACGAGGGGTACCACATGTGGAGCAGGAACTGCTTACCCTTCCAGAGCACCCAAATTCAACCCTGGTGTTTAGTGGGGCTCCTGTTGGTCGATCTTTAGTTTTCTGTGTTGTGATTGAGTAGATCATTTTTGTCCTGTTTTCCTTTTTTCTGTTGGCTATTGTATAGTTTATCATTCTTCGATTTACGGATTCCGATTACTCCTTTGGTATCTTCAGACTTTTCCTCAAACAATTCTTTGGATATAAGTTGTACATGTTGTCGAGTCCAGGTCTGACAACAATTATATTTGTCGAGTATCATAGGCAATACTGCATTTAATTGTCTAGTATGGACGATTATGCAACATAATAAATTAACTATAAAATAAAAAAAAAAGCCTGGAAATTATTTTCATATCTAATAATAACGAATTAAATTTGTAGGAAAATAAAACTATCGGAAATGTGGTAGACATTTATATTACATGTATATTTATAAATATGATGGAGACATGTCAGTGTTACTGACAGCTAATGAAGGAAAGATAGAAGATTTGACATTCCATGTTTCAGAGTTAATGCAATGATAGAACAAACTAAAACTCAAGTCAAGTAGAAATAAAATGAAAAAATAAGACCAGTCTGTCGGATGTTAGAGAAAACAGAGCAATCAAACATGGACAACTCAACTGGCAACATAGGTTACACATGACGAAGAACCACAAAGCAAAAACACAACACAGTGTGTGTTGGACACCACTATACGCAAACAAACACAACTAACGTAAATAAGACATGAGCACTCGTATAAACAGCTGGAGGAAAAGACGAACCGAACATCGTTTTTCTGCGGAAATCGTAACGGACATCACAACACGGGACTCAGAACGTACAGATACGTAACAGAACAACACAAAAAACCATAAAAAAATAAAACATAAAATGAGCCGGGGGTTGAACTCGGGTACTGGCGAAGTGTAGGCAGTCCAAGCTTCTAATCAAAATCATAGACATAGGCGAAGTCGATACCTCTAACACACACAAATACATGACCTCTAACACACAAATACATGACCGCTGACTTTACTGCTTTTGTACAGGAACTTCAATAAAAGGTGGCGTGGTAAAGTTGTTTTTTAGGCCTACATCTCCCCTCTTAGTGAAATGATGTGGTCATGAGAGTGTCTTCCATATACGAGTATATGCCAACTCTCACATATACCCACACCCACAGTGTTATCATAAAGAACGCTCTAATCTTAAACATTATGCATAGTATATTAAAATCTTTGGTACACAGAAATCATATAGATTATATGCGTTCTATTAAAGAGGGTCGATGACCTCAACTATTATCTCAATTTTAGATATTATAAAAGGCCATCCTCAAGACATAATAGTGACACAATGGTCAACTTTGAACCACAATCTGATTGCCAGTGCAATGTGTTGATATCTTCCAACAAAGGTTTTGAAATATAAGATGAGAAGATTTTCTTTAAAAATCATTGATTTAATAGTTAGTACTCAGAATACGGTGGATCATGAAAAGAATAAATACAAACTGCAAGCTCGAGTGAACCCCATACGTGGGAGCGGTAGCTATATTACTATCAAGATGTGGGAAGTTAATAATGGCAAAATCCGTAAAATCGAAGAAGGACAGACAACAAAATCGCCAAAAAGAAAAAGGATAAAAGGACAAGAAATGATGTGCAAAACACTATACAACTAAACTACTAAATCTATTACAAATATCTAAAAGTCGAGCAACACGAATCCCACAAAAGGTCGGTGAACTAAGGTGCCCCGGAAGGGTGAGTAGTTCCTGCTCCACACGTGGCAGTCGTTGTGTTACTCGTGTTACAAATCCGGTGATAAGTCATGAGTTAGAAAAGGACCGAGTCGTGATGACGACACATGGAACATATCTGTGGCCATTTGTGACATGGATATTCCGTAACGGTTAACCAGGTTATGATGGCGACAGTAAAACTGTCGAAGTGACGACTTCAACATAACCACTAGGAACCCACAGAGTATCCAAGTCAGAAGAAGTCCTTCGGTAAAGGAACGATCCAGATACAAGAAAACAAGTGTTTTCGATGAAATAGTAAAAACGCAAGATAAAGCCGTAGCTCTAAATGACAAAAAGTAGATATCTACATAAGTTAGAACGACCCGTACCTGGAGTACATAAAACCTTCATCAGGCATGCTCAAAGTCGAAAGATTGGTGGAGCAATAGAGAGCGCCCTACGTTCTCTGGAATGTTAATGAAAACATATCTGCAATCATTTTGAGCAGTGAAATTTATAATGTGGTCTTTCTGCAATCATTTGAGCAGTGATATTAAAAAGGTGGTTGTTTATCATGATTGATTGGTTTATCATTATGCTGACAGAATTATAATATACTCTCCTACTATATTTGTCTGACAGACATAAAACAAACAACCACTTTATTCGTATGAACTGTAATGAATGAGTAACAAGATAAATCTGAATAGATGAAGGATATGCATTATCATTTTGCTTAGGAAATATATTAAGGATAAAATCTTTTCTTGGTTTTCTGTGTGGTGTTTTGCAGAGGGTTGTTGGTCCTTTTGTCATTTTTCCCTTTGACCATTGTGTTATCTGTCTATTTTCGAACAATAGATTCCTATGACCCCTTTGGTATCTTCAAACTCCTCTTATTATGGGATGATGACTGTGTCTGTCTTGTACTGGACCAAAACACTGAATTAGATTTTTACAGTGCTAGCTCACTGACACTACAGAGAGCAAAACACCAAGCCAACCCATTTCTGCTTTCGCTATTTCTTCTTTCAACTTAGGAGGAATGCAAAAAAGATCGAATTTATTGCAAATATACTATGGCCAATATAAACACAACTGGCCTACAACAAAGCCACAATTCTCTTTCGATACTCTATATGGAATGAGCGAGTGTTTGTTGTTTAACGCCAAGTCGGCAATTTTGCAGCTATATCATGACGAGAACAAGTTAATTTTCAATGAGATGATGATGAGGCCCGGTTTGTACTAGACCAACACGCTTAGTTTGATTTTCATTGTGCTAGCTCACTGAAACAACAGTCCGCGGATAGGCATTATCCTGATTCTTTATATTTGATAAGGTTTTGTATAAGATCTGCACAATAGCAGTAAGGGAAATGGCCGGAAAGGTGAGAGGCACAGTTTGTTCCCATGTAGACCCCGATGACTTATTGAAAAAAATGTATAACCAATAATTAACTCCAATATACTAATGACTTTATTTTCTGTGTATCACCTTTTGTCTACTATGTTGTGCTTAACAAATACAATGTACGTTATTTGTGACACAAAACTATAAACCTAACACTTTGATTACCCTTTTTAACGTAAAGTACCTTGTGAAATGACATGTTACTTGCACGCCACGATATAGCTAAAATACTGCTAAAGTTGGCGTTAAACATTAATCAATCAAACTATCTGCTTTATTGAATCAATTATTACATCATATGAAATAATTCTACAGATGACAGACAATTTTAAGTGATGAAATAAATTTCAACATTTTCTTATAAACTAGATCAAGTTAAAACTACATGTAATTTCTACTGACAACATTGTAAGCTAGTAAAGTTTCTGTCAATATGACTATTTAACTTCTAATTATAATACCAACACCTAAAAATCCAAACGATTACACCGCATCGGTGGTGTAATTGTTCAGCGTGTTCCCCTCAAGTGTGGTAGATCGTGGGTTCAAGCCACCGTCGAGTCAAACAAAAGACTATAAAATTGGTATCTGTTGCTTCTCCGGTAAGCACGCAGCATTAAGGAGAAAGAGCAAAGAATGGTTGGCTCGGAATCATAATAATGTGTCCGAGTGGGGCGATATGTCTATCCGTTGTTTCAGTGAGCTAGCAATATAAAATCCAACTAAGTGTATTGGTCTAGTCATCATCTCATTGAAAATGAACTTGTTCTCGGCATGATATAGCTGAGTTGGCGCTAAACGACAATTACTCACTCATCCAAATGATTACCCAGTTACCATCAGTAGCACATATTTGATTTGCTCATTTTGTCCGGACCCATGTTTTATTAAGAAATATTAATGTTACGAAAACACAGTGTAAGCAGTGGTGGTCAACAATACCACCAATATAAAGAACACGAACAATAACCTCTTTCCGTCACTCATCAAACACACACAATAAAGATAACGGTAGTTGTAAGGTGATATATGAACATTAGAAGATATGATATTCTATGTACTTTTCAATAACAAAATCTTCGTCAATACCTTTTTGTATTCGAATACTATAAATGCATTTATATTTCAAAAGAAAAACATCTTGTTTGAAAAGCTTTTAGCTTGCATTTGACCTTAAATTATTAATATAGGACTAGCTCAGTTTCTATTTCGTATTGTTACGAATTGAGCACAATGATAAAAGTACTGCTAAAGTATGACCTACATATAAGATGAAAAGAGCAGCCCAAACGAACATAATCAACTAGACCCATTTCTTCACCAAATGAACACAACTCGTGAATGTACAAAACATACACAATCCATATAGCCAAAGATAGGTTGTCGTTACAGGCGTGTTCATATGGTATTTCGATTTATATCGATAAAACACGAATCAAAAGGCAAAATGTGCAACACAGAAACTGAAGTCATCGGTATGTTGGAGTTCCTTAATGATAGCATATTTGTCGAGTTCAGATGGCGCTCTTCCCAAATACTCATCGATATGGGGAAAAACTACTCCCTCTTCCTGTCGATCATTTCTTGTACACCTATGAGGCCGAGTCTATACAAAAATGTTGCCATAGAAAAACTAATTACAGAAGGTAAAGCCTTTAATATCATATTCAGATATAATGATGATTTTCTGTCAATTAATAATTCAAACTGCGATAACTAGTTTCCAGTAATATACCCACAAAAAACTGAGAGAAAAAACAACACCTTCCACAGCCTCATTTCTTGACATTTACCTCAAATTATAAAATGGTCAACTTTCTACCAGACTCTATTTGACAATAGTGACGAGTTCAATTTTGCCATTGCAAATTGTCCCACACCTTAATACCAACAGTCTTCGAGTATGGAGTTTGTATTTCACAGATCAGACCTTAAGCTCTAGCTTACAGTTTGTATTCAGTCCATTACAAAATGTACAACATCCCCATGTTATGAGTACTAAGCTATTAAGTCAATTCTTTTCTAAAGACTTGTTTCATCTTATCTTTAACTTTTTCGGAAGATATCAACAATCAGGACCTTTTTGAAAAGTATCCTATCACTGGCGTACAGATGACGAAAGATGATATTGGCAAATTCATTTTGGTTCAAATTATGAAGAAAAAAGAAAACAACAAGCAAACATTCTAATAAACTGTTCTCTGATTCTGACATCATCAAAATCCTCGAGTGTTTGATCAGACAATGTATTCATTATATTTGATGAACGTGTAAACAGAGAGTCGACATTTCTATAGGTACCAACTGTGTTCCTTCAAGATTTAGGCTTGTATACATTAAGTCTTGTACACATTACAATAACTAGGTAAATCTGATAGGACAGAAGACCCATTTCCTTATACCTTAAAGTACGTACTGTATGTACGACGATTTATCCCTAAGGTATATGAAAATGGACCTTCTGTCCTATCAAATTTACCTAGTTATTGTAATGTGTACAAGACCTAATGTATACAAGCCTAAATGTATACAAGTACGACAGTAAAGAACCGGCCATATATATATATATATATATAAATATAAATTTATTTAATTAGACATTGATGAAGTCCCTCGGTGGGACGAAAATTTTGTCATTCTACGAAGTGTTTAATTCTTTATCACTTTGTTTTGTGTACTTGGTGTTGTTTTACAAACCATTTTAGACGTTTATATATATATATATATATATATATATATATATATATATATATAAACAAGTACGAAAGTAAAGAACCGATAGCGGATGTGGCCGAGTGGTCTAGGGCGCTGGACATAAAGCTAAGCGATTGGTATATCAATGGTGTGGGTTCAAATCCCGTGGAGGAAAGAATAAAAATTTGTCAGCTCAAAGATCTAATTCTAACAGTTTGGTTTAAATTTCAGATGTATATATATATATATATATATATGTATATCAACGAATGCTATTGAATTTTGCCAAAATAAGAACCCAGAAAGTGGAAGATTCTGTTGCAAATCATTTTTTTCAGAAAAACCATTGCGTTAAAAATTTCAAAATCATAGGAATTGAGAAAACCGGAAACGGTGACAAAATTTACAGAGAAACTAAGGAATCATTTTAGATAAAAAAGCTTAAAACTTTTGAGCCGTTAGGCCTAAGCATAAAATTGGATAGACATTGACTTTTCATAAAAAAAATTCCGCGAAATCAACGTCATAAACTCTTCTATATCCATTGTAGTGTCATGTTGTTTGTTTTTCATATATATGTAATAAACTTCCGCTGAGGAAGGCCACAAGGCCGCAACGTTCAGAATGTAATCTAGAGTTTTTTTGTATATTGATTGTGTTTCCATCCATTGATATCCGATTTGGTGTATCAGAACCAACCTGTGTCAATTGTATCTTATAAATATCAAGTTAACCCGTTTCCAGTTTGAAGGAGAAAGTGATTAAGGAATCGACCGTGGATTTTTTGCGTCACTGTAACGAATTTTTCTACAAAGCTATTTTTTCTCTTAATCAGATGATAACTAACAATGATGCAATCCCATATTAAACTTTCTGTGTATCATTATCCTGGGGAAAACAATCCTAAAAAGTCCCATCGGCAATGCATGTTGTGATTAAATTTGTTGGTTTTAATTTAATTTAATTAATGTCCCATCGGCAATGCATGTTGTGATTAAATTTGTTGGTTTTAATTTAATTTAATTAATTTAAATATCTGACAATATCTGACGACAGTGTTTACCAATTCGTTTGCTAGAACGTAGACAGCAAAAAAAAAGATACTCTACATAATAGAAATAATGACAAGAAATATTTTTGGCAATTCCAAGCAGTATTATATCGTACCACATTTTACAATCTCACAAAATTTATTGTTTGGTGGTGTTTAACGTCAGTTTCAACAATATTTCAGTTATACCGTGGTGGTCAGTTTTATTGGTGGAGGAAACCGGAGAACCTGGAGAAAACCACCGACCTGTCGCAAGTCACTGACAAACTTTAGATTGCCATAGTATGTGCAACATATTATTCGATAAATCGCTATATATGTCAATTATGTTGACAGACTCTGGTAAGATGTGTATTTATTTAAATGGCCACCAATTGGTGACCGATGGTTGGGTTTTTGAATAGGCGTATAGTGTATCCAATACAAGCTAGCACAATCATAGACAGTACAGATAAGTAAGCTATGTTGATATGATGCTATCCTTGTTTGATCTAGAAACATATCTGACCGGTGTATATATGGTGATAATACTAGTGTGGGGTTCGTGTTGCTCATTTTTTTGAGTTCCGTATTGTGATGTCCGTTACGATTTCCGCATAGACGATGTTCAGTTCGTTTTTACCTCCAGTTGTTTGTAGGAGGGTTCGTGTTTTATTTACGTTATTTGTGTTTGTTTGCGTATATTGGTGTCCAACACATATTGTGCCGTGTTTTTGTTTTATTTGTCTTCGTCTTGTGTACCCTATGTTGCCAGTTTCTCTCTGGATTGTCCATTTTTTATTTTATATTCTCTAACGTTTGTTTACAGGTATGGTACTTGTACGAGATTGTCGTTATTATTATTCAATGTACCATTGTGGCAAGGTCAACAAAACATATTTCATTCAACATCGGGAAAGGTATAGATAATAAACATTAGTGAAAATGAAGGGGAAACCAAGAATAGAAACTCTAAAGACATTGGCAACATTGGGCACACAAGACACAGTACGAAGACAAAAAAAACTACGACACAAACAGAACACAAAACAGGAAACTAAAGAAATCAGCAACACGAACCAAACCAAAACCCTAGGGTGAACCCAGGTACTTCCATTTATCCATCACAAATGTTTGTATGTACAATTCATACCTAAATGGGATTTCTTCAAATCTGTGCATGCTTGCTTATTACTCTAGGAAGATTCTGGGCCGTCGTAGTTGTAATCGTATGGTAGTTGGATTTACAATTAACTGTGCAACTAGTACCTATCACTACTAAAGTTGTTAGTTTGAATCACGCTCAAGCGAGGTGTACTCGATACAACATTATGGGATAAAGTTTGTCAGTGATTTGCGACAATTCGGTCGTTTTCTCCGGTTTTCTCCACCAATAAAACTGACCGCCAAGATATAACTAAAATATTGTTGATGGTGGCGTTAAGCATTATAACCCTAACCCTACTCCCTATAGTAAGATTCTCATATCCTTACCACATATTTTGTCTTTTTGTATATTTGATTAAGAAAACAATATTGTGAGGATCTTTGTTTTTGTGTTAAAAATATTCTGTAATTTTACTGTTTCCATAAATACAATAAAGGAACATATCAGAGAAGTCATGCATGATTTCAATACGCATGTACTGAATTGTGTAGGACATTATGCATTGTAATTGCTTTTGTTAATGCTTATAAAAGATTTATATCTCGATATCAAATTATGATGCCAGGAACAGTAGCTATGAATATTTATTCTTATTGATCAATTGAATAAATTCAAGGATTATCATATAGTACTAATTTGCATAAACGTGGATACAGCTTTGTTCATAGCAGGATGCTAACGCCATTGTAAACAATATTTTCAGTTATATCGTCAGTATTACTGGTGGAGGAAACCGGAGTAACCGGAGAATACCACGGACCTGCCGCAAGTCACTGCCAAGTCTTATCACATAATGTTGTACCGAGTACATCTCGCCATGAGCGGGATATGAGCCCACAACGTGTGTGATGATAGGCACTGATTGCACAGGTAGTTGTAAATCCAACTACCATACGATCACCACCAGTCCGGCCCCTGAACGGATTGCAGGAGGAATTGGCACCTTTCATATAAATATTGTTCCCATGATATTCACTATCACTAACTTGATATTACATAATGATATATTCCAGCTTGTAATAACTATATACTTAGACGGTTGATGTTGATACGACTTGCGTAATTAAAATATATTTCTGGTGGCAAAAATTTATATTGTCTTCCCATGAACTGTTGCTACAAGAAAAAACATCCCATAATTTACAAGGTTTACTGATTCCACTTTAAGAAGAGCTTGAAGATATCAAACGGTAATCAGAATACATATATCGAAGAAGAACAGACAACACAATGGCCAAAAGAAAAAGGACAAACAACGATCTACAAAATATACACATACAACTAAAGATTATCCAGTAAAAATATACAACGAGTGTGATGTACGGAGCAGTAAATGATAGCCTCTTTGATGCCTCTTTTATGCATCTGATGAAATAAAAACGTAGATATCGAATTTAGTGCACACAACGCGTTTCTGGAATAACATTCATCCGGTACACTCATAGTTGATAAGGGTAATAACAAAATTACCGAACTCCGAACAATCTTACAAAGGGAAAGTCAAAACTCATAATTATATAAACAGACAAAATCAGTCAACAACCGGAAAACTGTGAAAACTGTGAAAGATTAGAACGCCAAACCAAAGACTATAATATTAGTATTTGCTGTTTCTCTGCTAAGCACGCAACACTAAGGAGCAAGAGCATAGACTGGTTGGCTCGGAATCAGTATAATGTGTCCGAGTGGAACGACATCTCTAACCCCATAGACAGTGTTATATAGATGTGCTGCTGCTATAAAAATCAAACTCAGCCTGTTGACTTAGTAAGAAATGGACATCATCACCATAATCGTCATCTCATCAAAATGTAACTTGTTCTCGCCATGACATAGCTGAACAATTGTTCGCTTGTGGTTAAACAATAATCACTCACTCACTGTTTATCGTTATAGCATTTCAAATAAAGAATTCCTCTGGATTAGCATTATGAAAATCTTACATAAACCACGTATGAAATTTGGTCAAACGTAAAAAGCACAATTTGATCTGAAATATTAACCATTTGTTTATGTCAGTATCAAAAAACTTTTTTAATTTGGAAAAAGCACATTTTGAATTCTAAAGAAAATAGTTTTTAACAAATTCTAGTAATTTCATTTAAAAGAAATAAAGTATTGTTTATAATTGTGCATTTTAAGAAAGCACACTACTAATAATTGGTTCAATTAATTGAAATCTTATTAATTTATTATGTATTTTTCATCTCTCCCTGGAATGCGCTACCTCTACAGTAATTCCTATGGAAATAAAATTGCTTTTTAATTCGTATATGTCACAAATGTTTAAAAAAGTCCTTTGTTTTGTTTCTGTCCTTTGTTTTGTTTCTGTCCTTTGTTTTGTTTCTGTCCTTTGTTTTGTTTTTGTTTTTTGTTTTGTTTTTGTTTTTGCTTTTGTTTTTTGTTGTTTTGTTTCGGTTTGTCTTATTTTTTGTCTGTTTTTGTTTTGTTTTCTGCTTTGGTTGTTTTGATTGTTTTGGTTGTTTGTTCTTTTGTGTTTTTATTCAAAATAAAACTTTTATTCTATTTATGAATACATATATCTAGTGATTGTCGGTTAATATAATATTGTATAGTGACAAACCATTATGGGTTTCAATTCAAAATAAAAATAATTTGTATATTGCGCCTTCTGTTAACAGGTTATGACATCTGGTTCTACTATTGGTAAAACTGATGTGACAGTTGGTTTATACAACAAATAAACTATGTATTAAACTACTGTAAAGATCATGAATAATAATAAGATGACTGGAAACCATGTTACAATGGCAGAGTAAATATTTGCATTTAAATAACACATGAAGCATTCATTGACCCTGCTATTGTACTATCCATGTCTATGTTGTCTTTTTTTATTGTTTATTTTTTTTTATAGTATATGGTTTATTGAATAAAAGCGAATCTGTGCATATATATGTATTGCCGTTCTGTGTCCAGTTATCAAGAGGGGAGGGTTTAGCTCTCATACACCGTTTAACCCAACCATATTTATGTGTCTTTCCCAAGCCAGACCAAGGATTCATAACGTAAGATGCCGTGGTCAATCAGATAAAATGTTGGATGATCCGTGAATCAAATAAAATGTTGGATGAACCAGAAATCATATAAAATGTTGGATGAACCAGAAATCATATAAAATGTTGGATGAACCAGAAATCAGATAAAATGTTGGATGATCCGTGAATTAAATAAAATGTTGGATGAACCAGAAATAAAATAAAATGTTGGATGAACCAGAAATCAAATAAAATGTTGGATGAACCCGAAATCAGATATAATGTTGGATGAACCAGAAATCAGATAAAATGTTGGATTAACCAGAAATCAGATAAAATGTTGGATGAACCAGAAATCAGATAAAATGTTGGATGAACCAGAAATCAAATCAAATGTTGGATGAACCAGAAATCAAATCAAATGTTGGATGAACCAGAAATCAAATCAAATGTTGGATGAACCAGAAATCAGATAAAATGTTGGATGAACCAGATATCAAATAAAATGTTGGATGAACCAGAATTCAGATAAAATGTTGGATGATCTGTGAATCAAATAAAAAATTTGATGAACCAGTAAGCTGATAAAATGTTGGATGGACCAGTAAGGAGAAAAAAATGTTGAATGGACCGTCAATCAGATAAAAAAATCAGAAATCAAATAACATGTTGGATGAACCAGAAATCAGATAAAATGTTGGATGAACCAGAAATCAGATAATTTGTATAATGCGCCTTCTGTTAACAGGTTATGACATCTGGTTCTACTATTGGTAAAACTGATGTGACAGTTGGCTTATACAACAAATAAACTATGTATTAAACTACTGTAAAGATCATGAATAATAATAAGATGACTGGAAACCATGTTACAATGGCAGAGTAAATATTTGCATTTAAATAACACATGAAGCATTCATTGACCCTGCTATTGTACTATCCATGTCTATGTTGTCTTTTTTTTATTGTTTATTTTTTTTATAGTATATGGTTTATTGAATAAAAGCGAATCTGTGCATATATATGTATTGCCGTTCTGTGTCCAGTTATCAAGAGGGGAGGGTTTAGCTCTCATACACCGTTTAACCCAACCATATTTATGTGTCTTTCCCAAGCCAGACCAAGGATTCATAACGTAAGATGCCGTGGTCAATCAGATAAAATGTTGGATGATCCGTGAATCAAATAAAATGTTGGATGAACCAGAAATCATATAAAATGTTGGATGAACCAGAAATCATATAAAATGTTGGATGAACCAGAAATCAGATAAAATGTTGGATGATCCGTGAATTAAATAAAATGTTTGATGAACCAGAAATCAAATAAAATGTTGGATGAACCAGAAATCAGATATAATGTTGGATGAACCAGAAATCAGATAAAATGTTGGATGAACCAGAAATCAGATAAAATGTTGGATGAACCAGAAATCAAATAAAATGTTGGATGAACCAGAAATCAAATAAAATGTTGGATGAACCAGAAATCAAATAAAATGTTGGATGATGCGTGAATCAAATAAAATGTTGGATGAACCATTAATCATAAAATGTTGGATAATCCAGAAATCAGATAAAATGTTGGATGATTCGTGAATCAAATAAAATGTTGGATGAACCAGTAAACAGATAAAATGTTGGATGAACCAGAAATCAAATAATTTGTATATTGCGCCTTCAGTTTACAGGTTATCACATCTGATTCTACTGATGTGACAGTTGATTTATACAACAAATACACTATGTATTAAACTACTATAAAGATCATGAATAATAATAAGATGACTGGAATAAATATATATAATCAAAGATATATATAATCAATAAAAACTACCAATGAATATTAACATTTGGACTGCTAGAATATTTGTTGCCTTCAAAATTATTGTGTTTTTTAATACATGTATGTTACAAATTTTTGCTTTAATTTATATTTCATATATGTGTATCTATGTTATTCTGATATATTTTTTTTTCATTTTAAAGGATGACGAAAGAGGTGAATAATCCATATTGCATCGTCAGTCATGCTTCAAAATGCAGAAAATGTTATGAGTAAATTAAATATATTCTAAATAACAGGTAATCCGCGCAAATGCAAAGAAAAGTATCTGGTACATTTTACGAGCAATTGTAATGCTCCGTGCAAAAGTAATACCTGTTAATCTCCAAATCCACGCAAATGTAATGCGCCCTCTGTATGTGCTTAATTTTATTTTTGAACTATTGTTTGTACATGTACCCGATATAGCTCTTTTCTAGAAATTTCTTCTAGGTACACATTCGTTAATAAAATATGTTGATAAATTGTAAATGCAGAACTGAAACAAACAATAACGTGTAGCTGTTTTAATGATTTTTTATGACTCTCGAAATATAAAAAAATGTAGCGTGCATCTAATATGTATTGCTTGCTTCATTTGATTAATGTTCATATTAAAAAAAATACAGATAGCAATTTTTCTCTTCAAAATTAGGTTTACGATTTACGACTTGCGAGTACCTTCCACCACTCTTAACTTTGCGATCACTTTTTGTCGCAAGTCGTAAATCCTAACTATTAGTGAAACGGCCGTAACTCTTAAGAGTACACTTACGTCTACGTTTACGACTTACGACCTTTAGTGAAACGGTCGCCAGGTGTTCAGGGGACGTCACTATTTGTCCTGGGCCTAAAACACGTGCGAATTCTTTTGACAAATAGGTATTTCCAAAATTTGAATACCTATCGATAACAATAGAACTAGTGTGTAACTCCTGATACCCACACAGAGGCGGGGCGTACTACAACTTCCAGACTGAGATGTTGTAGCACGGTCAAAATGTACAACAACTTCCTAATTATTTCTAAAATAACAAGGTACCAACAAAATATACACAGTGAAAATTTCGCACATTTAAACGTCTCGAAGTAACACTAAACATACACCAAACCATCAGAAAGCCCACCAAGAAAAGAAAAAAAATATCAAAGAGAAAAATATTTCGCCTTAATAAAGATAACGCATTAATTTTTGAATTTACAATATTTGCTTACTGAAAGATGCAAAGAAAACACACATACACACACACACACACACACACACATGAAATTTACACACCTCCAAGTTAAACACCGGATTACAACTGAAATATCGCGCGATCAACAAATAAAATTTCATGAATGTCCGTTTTTCTTGTTTTCGTCATTTTTAATGGATATCCTTTTTTTAATATGCCCTGGAATTCGGTATACTGTTATTACATTTTTTTCCGTATTGTCATTTCAGCTCGGGCTGACAAAAGTAAAACGTGTCAACATTTACCGGATTTTTTTATACGACAGTTAAATCCTAGGGGGATACTCACCAAAATTTTCTGTGCCTAGGCTCGTCACAGAAAATAAATCTCACCCCCAAAATATATCAAAATTTTCAAACGCACGCCAAAAAATGTCTGTTGATAACTCCGCATACAATTTCTGGTGCCAAATTTTGGCTTTAAATAAGCAAAAAATATGTCAAAATATGCATTTTTATCAAAGTTATCCCATAAAAGTACCAATATTACGAGAACCCCGCCCCCCCCCCCCCCCCCCCGCCAAAAAAAACCAAGAAACACCCAAGAAACAGTAAATCTGAAAATTTTGACCCCAAAAAAATACCACGAGCCTGGGGAAAGGAAATTTGTGTGAGTATTCCCCCCGCCCTCTCTGGAAGTTAAATATATAATAAATCAACTTACCAGGTTGACAATAATGGCGAATTGTCTTCTTATTTAGCTCTCTTTGGGCCATTCCTCCTTTATACGTTTTACACCGTGTAATTCTCATTTTCTATTGTTTCACATGCCTGTGGTAATGTTAAATCGTCTATTTCGTCTGCCGTAAACAAAAAGTCGGGTATATTCCAACCGCTCATTTTGGACGCACAGACTACACTGATTTCCCGCGATTAGTATTTGGCTGCACGAGTTTTGATCACGTGACTTTCACACCGCGAAATTTTTACATGTCCATCAAAGATTTTGACAGCTGCAAACTGACCAATCAGAATACAAGCCCGTTGTACTACTGTATATCCAGTGCAACACCCTGATGTACGGTACTGTGTTCTCGTCGGCCATTAGCCGACTCGAACTGTACCGTACATCAGGCTGTTGTACTAGATATACATTACTACAACTATAACATAGATGCTATACTATGTAACAGGGAAACCACAAACAATATGAGCTGCTTTAATTTGCACTTTTTCTGAACGATTTGAGTTGAATTCGCCACAATTAAACCAAACTTTGATGGTACTTCATTAACAGATGTTGAATTACATAAACATTTAGGTGTTATTTTTAGTAATGACTAAGTGGACCAAACATATTGATATGACTCATATTCTTAAATTGGTCTAATAAATGTTAAATAACTATTTTCAAGATAGTTTCGTTTAAGTTTAAATTTAAGTTTTCTTAGTACATTTAAATGTTTAGAAGACTTTTCTATAAGTTTATCAATATGCTTGGTCCACTTAGTCATTACTAAAAATAACACCTAAATGTTTATGTAATTCAACATCTGTTAATGAAGTACCATCAAAGTCAAAATTAAAATAACGTTTTGTGTCTCTAATGCTGAAGACCATATCATTTAAGTAAGCTAAATTTAAATTTAACATGTCTTGTAAAGAATCCTTGTCATTTGCAATATGCCCAATTGATGTATCATCCGCAAATAATCTACCTAAACCAGTCATACCATCTGCAATGTCATTAATAAATACTAAAAATAGCAAAGGTTCTCACACCTAGCCTTGAGGCACCCCTGCTTTAAGCTGACCAATGTTTGATAGAGCATCTTTTATGACAACTCTTTGTGTGCGGTTCGATAAGTAACTATTTAACCAGATAAGCAATTTTTCCCCTATACCATATTTTTCCAGTTTGAGTAAAAGCCCTTTTATCCACACAGTATCAAAGGCTTTGCTTATATCAGCAAACGTTACACTTGTAAAGCTAGTAAAATTCTATGATACAATTCTACAAGTTGGTGGGTAGTAGAACAACCTGGTAAAAAGCCTCACTGAAATTTATACAATAATTTATTTTCATGTAAATGGTTAAAGATATATTTAAAAACAATGTTTTCTAAAATTTTACTAACACAGGAAAGTAATGAGACTGGTCGATAATTAGAAGGGAATGATTTGTCTCCTGCTTTGAATAAAGGAATGGCATGGGCTAATTTCCAATCTGTTGGGAAAATATTTTGATGAAGAGATTTATTAAACAACATGCATAATGGTTTTGAAATTTGAACTTTTACTGCAATAAGCATCTTATTACTTATGATATCCGTTCCAACAGCTTTATTAGTATCTAAAGTGGAAATCATATCCAAAATATCTTGCTCACTCACTACTATATGCGAGAGAATATTTTTACACCTATCTTCAAAAGGGGATAGGTCTTTATTTCTGTCATTTAGATCAGAAATAGAGCAATATATCAGCTTTTTCGAAACAATCGTAAGATAAATTAAAATTATTATCCCGATCCCTAAGAGGTGGCATAGTATTCGCAGAACACTCGTTTTTTTTAAACAGATGTATCGTTTTCCAATACATCTTGCTATCAGTAGTTCTAAGTTCGTCTAGATTTTCGTCAATATTTGCATAAAATAATTCTTTTGCCTGCTTTTTCAAGTTATTAACTCCATTTCGTTGTTTTTGTAATATTTTTCGGTAGAAACGGCTTTAGTTCTCAAAAACTTTTTTTTTTACCTCTTCTACGAGATTCGCGACGCAAACTTGAATCAAACCACATTTTGTCATCTGTGCGGATAGTTACTTCCCTTGTTGGTATACATTCTTTGGCTATAGTTAAAAAGACATTGGTAAAATTTGAGCAAGCATTATTAACAATCTGGTTCATCATTTATCAAAGTTTCCCAATTGGTATCGATAATTGTCTGTCTCATTAAAGTATAATCTCCCCTTTTGTAATCCCAAATCGTACGTTGAAATGTTTTCTGATTAGAAAACCCACATTTAAAGGTGACATAAGTTCCATCGTGATGTGATTGCTATTGTATATAGGGAGTGGATGTGGTCGAGTGATCTAGGGCGCTGGACTAAGGCTAAGCGAATGGTGCTGCAGTGTATCAATGGTGTGGGTTCAAATCCCGTCGAGGGAAGAACAAAAAATTGACAGCTCTAAAATCTAATTCTTACACTGTTTGGTTTAATTTTCAGACGTATATATATATATATATATATATATATAAACGTCTAAAATGGTTTGTAAAACAACACCAAGTACACAAAACAAAGTGATAAAGAATTAAACACTTCGTAGAATGACAAAATTTTCGTCCCACCGAGGGACTCGAAAATTTTGTCATTCTACGAAGTGTTTAATTCTTTATCACTTTGTTTTGTGTACTTGGTGTTGTTTTACAAACCATTTTAGACGTTTATATATATATATATATCAATGTCTAATTAGACATTGATAAAGTCCCTCGGTGGGACGAAAATTTTGTCATTCTACGAAGTGTTTAATTCTTTATCACTTTGTTTTGTGTACTTGGTGTTGTTTTACAAACCATTTTAGACGTTTATAATTGTTTTACTTGTATAGTATCGTTATACCGTAACGATCCAACACCCCGTAAGATTGATCGTTGACTGGTTTTTCAGACGTTGTATATATATATATATATATATATATATATATATATATATAACCTGTATTGAATCAGTATTCAAAATAGGATCTAATAGTGAAATATTTATGTGCATGTTTATCAAAATGTGTTGGTTTGTCTATTATATTAACAAGGCCGTTTACCACGACAATATCATTTACTGTTGTCGGTAGATTTATCATAAAATTTTTGTTTAAGTCGCCAAGGCAGATAATATGGTTATTCTCATAAAGTGCTTGTTTTAACAATAAATAAAAAAAATTGCCAATAAAAATTATGTGATTGTAACTCTGACCTATAATTAATATTAATCAATATAGGGTGAACTTTAGTTTTTAATTCAAACCACATACTCTCTACATGTTCATGTTCTAAGTCAACACTCCGAAGTATATTTATATTATTCTTATGATACATAATTATTCCACCTCCGTGTGAATTTCTGTCTTTTCTAACAGGCATATCAAAACCACTGATAGCAATATCATCATCGGTTATTTTATTACTTAAATGCGTCTCTGTAAAAACACTATGTCAATGAAACAGTCCAATAGCAGTTCTGTGAGCACCAATATCATTACCCATTATCAAATGTGAAATTCAAATTAATCAGTATAAAAATGGACTGAACATAAATACAATCAGTAAATATCCCTACCTTGTACTTCGAATGATCATAAGGGAACGACCATTTAACTTGAAGGGGGAGGGGGGGTTATGGTTTTTTTCTAAACTAAAAAAATATTCTGATTCCCAATGTTGCTGAAAAAAATATTCTGATTTTGGTGGAGGAAAAAAAAAATAATCTGATTCAGAGTTTTTGTCATATAATCTAATGTTAAATTCTGGAAAAAAAATTCGCGAATTGCGCGACAAAAAAAATAAATATTCAAACTCTCGTGTTGTCCGAAAAAAAAATTCTGAACAAAACAAAAAACCATAACCCCCCCTTCAAGTTAAATGGTCGGTCCCTTACTAAACAACAAATTGAAACACAAAATTATTGACAAATATATATACAAGTATAAAACGTGCATTTTATTTGACATGCTGTCAAAATTCTCAATTCATTGAAAAAATATAAAAAGAGAAAAAAAGTGGTGTCTAAAAAGAAAAACAAAAAGATGTCAGTGATTGGGCTATTTAGGTGTCAAACCAGTAATTCAACCAATCAGAGCGAAGAACATACACAAAAGTAGTCCCTTTTAAAGAAAAAAGTTCCTTTCACTTTGTTGTATTGTGACAAATACTGAATGGAATGGAATAATTAAATTGATAATTGAAGTTAAATGTATAAGGATTATTTTGAGCCCAAATTTGATTGATTTAGTTGTATTTTAATATGGATATGGAGGATTTGACGCATGACCTATAAATAGGGAATTTCTGGGGGATGACAGAGCTATTTTTAGAGTAGGTATTTTCCATAGCCTGGCATTTCACTGCAAGACTTTAAACATGGCCTGATATTTTGACAGAACGTAGAGGAATCATGGACGTTTCAGAAAATGCATGGTCTTCGAAAGGTTAAACTTAAGATAAAATGGCCAGGTAGGCTCGAAAAAACACAAATTTAGTAGAAAACCTTAAAGAAATTAATTATAGGTTTCACACCTTTACTAAAATATAAACAGTTTTGTTGGCTAATACATAATTTACAGACTAAAAACTGAAGCGTTGAGTTTTTATTTACTTTTTAGTTAAAGCTTATGGCCCATTGTTTTTAAGGAATGGAGAGATACGAGGACATTCTCCAAATTAAAAGCCACCCATTGTACTTTATTAATTGTATTAATTATTAATCTTGTAACAAAAAAAAGTCTGTGTATAGTATCTAAAGTACAAAGTATTAAATTGTTTGCCCCTTGTGGGACCTTAAAAGTACAAACAGAACAATAACTCTCCATTTCTTAAAAATAATGGAGAGTTTTGACAATAGATTTACATCACAGGTGGATTTTAAAGTCTAGGTGAACTCGACCAAGCGGAAAAACGTGTTATTCTAGATTGGTCATTTAAAGTAATATGAAAAGCCAATATCGTGGAATTTTTTTATTAAATATTTTCACTTTATTTTAACTAAAATCAACTGCATAACATTAAAAATCCGCTCAAAAGCAGATTTTAAGAGCAAATCGCAAAATATTTGACAGCAGATAATTCTGTTTTCCAGTACAGTAATGCAAATGATATGCGCGTGCCACAAGATTTGAACTCTTTCGGGGAGATTATCGCTCATGCGCAATGCTCAGTTGAAGAAAAAATATATATATATATATTCCGTGTGTACCACATAAGAATAATTGCAACAACAAAAATTGGTTCACACGACATGAAACAGACAGATTCCTCAATAATCATTGTCAGGAATGTGTGCAGAGGCGTAGCTGCATACGCTGTCACGACATGACGTGTACATCGGCAGGTTAAAAATAATTGGGAAATAAAATCTAAAAAAAAAATATTACCACTTTTAACAGTCTAATTAAATCAGTATAATTAATATATCCGATATTAATTAGACTGTTAAAAGTAGCAATATATATTTTTTTTATTTTATTTAGCGTCTAATAGGACGTACTAGTAACAATTTATGGTAATATATAGACTAGCAAACGTTACGTTAAATCGGAAAATCGCTTCTATGCACAGCATCTATACTGCCCCGTGTTGTAAACAAAATAACTAATGATCATGTCGCTGCAATATACGAGGCATACCAGGTTGACATTGATTTGTCATTAGAGGCAGTTTCGGGGGAGAAGTTGCCAGATTGCGAACCCGCTGGCCATTACAAAACGGAATAATTTGCCAACAACACTTTGTACCATACTTGATTCTGTAAATCCAATTCTCTATCTCTTCTACAGATACAATGCTATGTGTTTTGTTAATCATGCCAATAGAAAGCGCTACTGCTGAAAGGTCATTTAGTGTACTGAGACGTTTGAAAACTTATGTTAGGTCGACTATTAAGAATGACACGCTATCTTCCCTTGGATTGGTGCATATCCACCGAGTTTTTGAAGTGGACTTGTACAAAGCAATGAAGGTGTTAGTATCAGCTAAGACACGAGGGGCAGATTTTGAAAATTTTTAAGAAATGCTTGTCTATCAAAGTCATTTAAATTGTGCTTGATTCTATGTTATATGAAACCCTGAAAAGGCCTCAGATTGCACCATTTTGCGTCTCGTTGAAAATAAATTTTCGGGGGGAGGGGGCAGACCCAGACCCACTCCCTTTCAAAAATTATGGCGTGCACACTATTAAGCCTCAGCTACGCCCCTGGTGTGCGTGCTTACCTCAGCATCCATGATTGTTTATCTTTTCTTCACGAGGTCATGATCGGCAATCATCGGACCAAAACTTTTCTTCACGAGGTTATGATCGGCAATCATTGGAACAAAACAACCGAAAGTTAATCAGTCTCCAAAATAATAATGGCGAGGACGATAAACATGCACACGGATTTGCAGATTTCTAGTTGTTGGGAACATATTTCGACTTGAAACATGCATGAATAGCTTAATAAAGGTACCGCCGTATTCTAAATTGAATTTTCAGGGAAACATTTTCTTCATCCAAAACTGGTGTAATATTACTTTAAATGTACATTGTTGACATGATGCAACAGAATTGTTTGTGTATACAATTACACAAAGAGTTATTTATATACACAACATTGATATATTTGTAAACAAAAGCACGTGATTTTATATGAAGATAGTACCAATAAAACAAGTTAGTAACAAAACAGTATGATTTGTATGCGGAAGTAGTTCAAAAGAGTTTATTAGCAGAGCAGTTATAATACAAGTGAAATCATTATACATCATTGTTTACATCTTCTTCTAGAATTTCACCTCCAAGTTCGTAAACATCTTTTCTGTTTTTAACGCTGATTGTATGTGCCTTTTCTGTCTTTTTATCCAGTACTGAGCCATCGTGAGTCCAATATGAGTGTATTTCCCCATTTCCCCATTTTTCCGCAAAGTGTTTAAACGTTTTATCAAATCATACCTATGTTTAGTTAGGCTGCAATGAACATTTTGTCTGGATTACCTTTCAGTTTTTTCTTGTTCCTGAAGACGAGTTGTCACTGTCTGTAGGTTAGAAATCTAGTAATGATAGATATTTTACCATCCTTTGGTTCACCAATGGGGTGAGATCTTCCAATATGATGGATGTCTAGTTTCAAACCTAGATCTGTGTTGCATATTCCCAGTACAATACTCTCTGTATCTACTGGTTGAATGATCTCACCCTTTCTGTTTGTTGGAACTTTCACATTATTAAACTTTAGACTGGTTCTTCTACTATACTGTTCCTGCTCTTCAATTCTAGTTTAAACATTATACAACTTTTCTTGTAGAGATTTGATTACCTTGTTTTGTTTATTGCTATTTCGTTATGTGTTATAGCCTCTTGGCACTGTTTAACCATCTTAAGATGTGGTTTGATGCTGTCATCTACTAATTTCAAAATTCTAGGTGTGATAGATTCTATGACTTTTTCCACTGATCATGGGAATGATGGAATTTAGAAACTCTTGATTTTTCAGTGTAGCACATATTACTTCTGACAAGTGCAACACAGTTTCCATTTGTCCTTTAGAAGTTACATTGCTTTCTTTACATGTTTGAATGTCTGTTTTATCCGAGTCATTTGATGAACTTGCTATTCTGGCTTGTTTTTCAACTTGAAGTAGGGATGGTGATATGCAGTCGGGACTATCGGGATCTTTACCTCTTTTCTCGCCACTGCTAGGTGTTTGAGCTAAAAACTTATCTAGTGTATTAACTTTCCCATCAGCCGCCATCTTTGTTGATATGTTGCAAAAAATCCGTTGTCTTTCCCTTGAAAGTCTTTCCAAGATCCCTATATTGTCAATAAAATTGGTCCAAGAATCCACTATATTACTTCATTACCAATTAACCCCATACTAGAACAACTCAATTGGTCATTTAGCCACAAATAATTCACCACTTTTTCTCTTTTTTACCCGCTAGATTATTTTCATATATTCATGCTCAGGGGCATCAGTTTTTATAGTCTTTGGTTTGACCCGACATGGACTCGAACCCACGATCTAGCACACTCTAAGCGAGCACACCAACAATTACACCACCGATGCTGTTCCAAATAATGACAATGATCAGTAACCACAACTAATACTATAATAATAGAGAAACAAAAACTGTCTAATTGACAGGACAAGTGAACACTTGTTTCTGTGTTGACCCATTGTATTGTCCAACAAACAAAAAATGGAATTGTTATTTACAAATTTGTTTCTTTAATGTGTATAGTTCCCATGAATTATTTCGATTCTGATATGTCTAAGAGTACAAATACGGTAGTATACTTTGATTGGAAGACGGTTATTTATATTTACTTTTGTGGAATATGTCGCACACAATTTATGCTGCCAAATTCGAGCAGACGATAATTCATCAACATGTACATTTACGACGGGAAAGACAGTCACATGCACCGGCGCATATGCTAATGAGATTATACCCAATCGATAAATCGCTCGTTTTTAACATTTACAAAGCGAAGAAGGACGTTATGTTAGAATGACCAATATTTTTACTTTCACACAAACACAAATATCAATCCTCTACGGAAATGCTACGGGTTCACCAAGAATATTCCCACACGATGACGAGTACATGAGATATTCAAATTAGTATATAACGGTGTTAAGTAATCTGTCTGGTGGTTTATATTAAAAAGTCATTAGGGTATATTTCACAGTACGTAAAATCACAGAGGTAATTTATCTTCATTAGTAATGAATGATTGGGTAATACTAAAATAACGACAATACAAGAAAGTCAGGGATACTTAATAAAAAAATACATTAACCAAGCTAATATACAAAGAAATGTAACACCACATATATCATCTAGTCTTGTTACTTTAGTAATATATAAATACCCTGCAAAACAAAGAAACGCATAGGCCCGATTCATTTTTAAAATAAATTTGACAATAAATAAATAAATGAATATTAAATTATTAAATATTTAAAGGCATACAGGCTTTCAGAATTGATTTTTTTTTTATTAAAAGTTGCCAATATTCGATGTTTTATACTAATTGCAGTTGAAATTTTTCATAATATCATACGTAAATAGCCTAGAACGAAGGAAATATGTCGCTGTTTGATTTTCTTCCATCCAGTCAAGACTCCAATGTTTACCCGCACAATATTCATACATTCATACGACATACTCAGTGAACTCATTCGGTAAAGCGTTTGCGCATGTGCGAAATTGTTCGTTGAAGAAAAAGCACATGACACAAACCAAAACATTGACGGGTTCTACACGAAAACGACACAAAAAGGAGGATTCAGCAAGCTTTGTTTAAAAAATTAAAAAAAGATGTTATACCAACCTACTCCATTTTTCAACACGTAAGCATAATTTAGTATCTTTTTTCGGCCGAATCGTATTTTTCAGGAGAAAACGCTAGGTGATATCTCTTTTAAATTAGAGACTAAAATAATGAACTTTATGTCTGGTTTTTTTTCGAAAAAAATATAACCAAGTAATTCAAGTGTTGTCAATAATATGCAATACAATTTGTTTACAATTTTCCCTTTATCGGGCCCCTTTGCAGAGTTTGTGTTTGTTTTTATTGATTTCATCACGTATTTCCAATTATAAGTGTCATTCTTACTAAATACCATTATACAATTACGGCCCTCTGTGTAGGGAAACATTCAGATTTGTCAACCTGAGAGGGAAAACAACCCCCAGAGGGTTGACAAATCTGATGTTTCCTTACACAGAGGGCCGTAATTGTTTTATTTTATTTTTACCAATGTTTTATATGTTATCTCTCTTGTGGGGGGAAATTGGGTTGTTCGGTGGGGAACAATAGGGTTGTTTCCCGGCAGCACAAATTTTTGCCAATGTTTTATAGATTATCTCCCTTGTGGGGGGAAATTTAGTTGTTCGGCGGGGAACAATAAACAATTATTGCCTTCAATGGATGTAAGCATCCAGAAAATTGTTAACCTGATGGGGGTTGTTTTCCCCGAGGGCGTTAGCCCGAGGGAAACAACCCCTTGAGGGTTAACAATTCTGATGTTTACTATTCATTGAAGGCAATAACTGTTTTATTATACCGAACAACAGACAAAAGATTGGGCATATAAATAAATACATGTATTTAAGAAAAATGTGTGGTTAATAACTTTTGAATTTTTTTTAACAAATGTTAAACTATTTCATGTTTATATTAAAGTTCACAACACAACCACTGATATAGGGCACAAACCGGCCATCAGTAATATTTTCAACAGATTTAAAATGTGTGTTTAATAACTTCAAAAATTGCCTCGGGCCAATACAACCTTCCTTGAGCCATTATGACTAACCTTGGACATATAACCGGTCCATTATGAAAACACCCATTTCTTAATAATTTTATTAACCAGTCAATTTCAATTTTAGGTAATCTTCATTCTTTTTGAAGAAGGCAATAGTATTGACCGAAATGGTAGGCTATAATTGTTTTATCATTTTTCAATATTATTATTTAAATATCAAAATTTTGAAATTTTTATGAAAACTGAAATTTTTTAAACTTATTGAAAATTTTGAAATATTGAAATGTTTTAAAAATTTTGATATCTTATGAAAATTTTGAATATTTTTGAAACTTGAAATTTTTTAAATTTTGAAATTTTTTGAAAATTTTGAACTTTAAATTTTTATATTTAATTGATTTTAGAATTTTGAGATTTTATGAAAATTTTGAAATTTTATGAAATTGTTGAAAGAGTTGTTTCCCTTTTGTTCCCCGCAATGGGTTGTTTACCGGGAAACAATAGGGTTGTTACCCGGTAAACAACTAGTTATTTCCGTTTGGGTTAATTTTCACAAAACATTAAAATTGTTTTAGGTCATGTGATTTAATTTAAGCCAATGAGAAGTTAGTGAGGTATAATAATAGGTGTTATTCCACTCTATAATATTTATTCTACTTATATAGAAATTCGATTGGTCGAAACAATCCCACGTGACATTTATCAAAGCATCATTTTTTCCCTCTCAACAACATCGCATTTCCCTCTCAACAATATCGTATTTCCATTATTCGAAATTCTCAAGATTTAACGCTTTAGTCATATAACTCCAGAGATGTTCCGAAATGATAATTTTGTAATCAAAGATGGCCAATAGAATTCACCAAAACGTTGGCCTGGTGGAATAAAACATTTATTTCCCTTGCATATGACTTTTCTCAGGTGAACAAATCTTCATATCTCCCTTATGCAAGGGAAATAAATGTATATTGTTCGGCGGGGAACAATAGGGTTGTTTCCCGGCAGCGAACATTTTGGCAAAACATCTCAATTATTTTATTATCACATGACTAATTTAATCCAATCAAAATCTATCATATAGATTAAAATATAATAATATAATATGAAACCGGCACGGCCATGAATGCTCGCGCATCTGAAAATTATCTGGTAATTTCACGCTCATCCAGTACATCAAAAAGTGTCGAGATTTTTTGGGCCGAGATATATTGGGGACGACTTTTATTTAGGGCCGAATCTAGTCTCATTCAATCGAGCTGTCGTTATTTTATTTGAGTTATCGTTCCTTACGAAATCTCAAAAGTTAACTTCCGCGTAGAAACAAAAAATTCTTGTCAGTATATCAGAAGAGATTTAATCAATTTAAAAATATCATTATAAGTAAAACAAGCTAACAAAATGACTTTTATTACACACGGGTTCCGGGTTTCAGTGGTATCGGACGTACGAAAGAGGGTACGAGACTTCAGGATCACCTTTGCGCTTTATGTTAAGAAGATCTTCATTAGTTGAGTGTGTTAGTGTGTTACACGGAACGTGTTTACAAAGCTTCGAATTTTTTTTATTCGTCAATATGTACAGCCATGTTTGTCAAAAAATCCTAAGTACACATTTTATGCCATAAAGAGCTCTCTGACGCTCGAATATAATATTAACTGATTACCCCTGGATCCAATTTCATAGATATATTTCTTAAATTATATTAATTCTAACGAATTTACATGCAAAATGCTTCACTGGTTATTCATAGCAGTTATCAGTATTCGGCAAACTTCGGAAATAAGAAGCCGACTTATAATTAGGTGTTTTAATGGCGATTCCACCGACAAACATTCGAATTCTTTTCACTAATTACGACATTATAACATATTTTTTAAACCTGGGTTCTTGTTCAGAACATTTTATTAGTATAAAACATCGAATATTGGCAACTTTTAATATAAAAAAAATCAATTCTGACAGCCTGTATGCCTTTAAGCAAGGAGTTATTAAGGGTGCACTTAAAACACAAAATGGCGGTACGAGCAATTTGGCAACTCACCAAATGTATTTTTCAAGACCTAAGAAATGAAGGTAGCAGTTACCGTGCCGAAAACCTGTTAACGTATTCCACGAGAAACTTGTGCTTAAATTACTCGTGAAACTATCGTGTATAAAACTTGAGTGTTAAATAGGCGATTGTCATTGCTACTGTGAAATGCCGCTATGCCAAGATTGGACCCTGCTACACGTAATTTTAACGTCATCGACCGTCTGCAGGCTGGACAATCACAAACTGAAGTCGCGAAACATTTCAACGTCCACCAGAGCACAATTTAACGCCTTTAGCAGAGATTAATTCAAACTGGAAGAACTCAATATTACCCTATAAGTGGTAGGATACGCATCACTACTCCAGCCCAAGATCTGTATATCTAAGTGTTCCATCTACAACCACTGGTGCTGGTATTCCAGGATTACGGAAAATTTCCGTCCAGACAGTCCGTCAAAGTCTTCGCCAACGCGGAATTCGGCCAAGACGACCTTATGTTGGACCAGTTTTGACCAAGGTACACAGACGTGTAGGTGTTCGTTGGTGTCATACATTGAGGGTTTGGATTTGGAGGAACTGGTGCCGAATTTGGTTCAGCGATGATTCACGTTTTCTTCTCCAAAGATGTGATGGATGAATCCGCGTATACATGCGTCAAAGTGGGCGTGTCGAAATTGCCTGCGTACAGGAAGTTGACAGAATTTGTGGTGGAAGCGTCATAATGTGGGCAGCATTACCTACAACCACAGAAAAAACCTAGTGCGTGTCCAAGGAAATGTAACGACTCAACGCTATAGAGACGATATTTTGAAGTCACATATGCTCAATGTTATTGCCCGACAGAGCGAGATGTTTCAACAGGACAATGCCCGGTCCCATACATTAAGGGTAACCATGTATTTACGAACTCAGAGCAACATTAATGTATTGTCATGGCTCTCAAAGTCTTCGGATTTGAACCCCATGGAACATCTTTGGGACGAACTTGATAAACGCTTTTGCCAACGCCAACCCCACCTCAATCATTGGACCAACCCAGTCAAGCGTTGCAACATGAATGGCAAAGGATACCACAGATCCGAATACAAAATGTGAGTCGATCCATGCCAACGAGATGTAGAACAGTGTTAGCCGCACATGGTGATCACAATAGATACTAACTTTAACGTCACCGGAAATGGAGCCCATTTATAGTATGTGACTGTTTTCAAAAAAAATCTTAAAATCTTTATTCTTTGTTCAGTATCCTGTATGACATTCGTGTGTGAAATTTTAGCTCAATATGCCAAAGCATTGCTGTAAATATCGAACACATACTCCGGATAATTTTCGCACCGAATATGCCTCTCCGCTGGAAACTAGTGGAGAGTAGTGTGCGGATCGGAGCTGAAACGACAAAGGAATTTGGTACCTTTTATATATATGAGGAGTTTGAAGATACCAAAAGGGTAAACAGAATGAGTAAATCGAAGGACAGACAACACAATGGCGAAAAGAAAAAAGGACAAACAACGATCGACAAAACTTACAGATAAAACTAAAGATCGAGTACTTAATACGAACCCCACTAAAGACTGGGGTGAACTCAGATGCTTCTTACTCAAGCATTGCAAAAAAGCTTAGTCATTTATTTTTAGGTCGAATGCAATGAATTATGGTTATTTTCAATCCACTCTCTAACATATTTCAAAACAATTATCATTCATTGTTGCTATGATAGAATACTATATTTCAATAGTATATATATGTTTAATGTGGTAAAACTTGTAATGTTCTACTAGTTTACAAAAGTCACTGAAAAACTCTATAACGTAAAGGTGAATAAGTACACATCCTCACGAACGGAATCGAACATGAAATCCAGCAGTGATAATAAAAGCACTGATTACATCCAAAAATGTAGGTAGAAGTAAAGCTAGTTTCCATACGTTAACAGAAACAACCCTCCATCACTTAAAAAAAGAATTACGCGCCTCAATGAAACGATCACAACAGGAAGCATATTCAATACTGATTAGTTAGCTGCTTTAAAGTGATGAATTAAATTAATGAATATGTTTTGCATATTAAGTGATGTTTTGACATCTTAATACTAGTATATAATTTTATCGTTATGCAAATGGTAGTGTGCCAACCAAAGATCAAAATATGTCGAAATTATAACGTTAAATAAATCCTTACCTGAACCCTAACCAAAAATACGTCGATATTATACCAGTAATGGAAGCTTTACCCAAAATATGTCGAGCTTATACCGGTAAAGGAACCCATACCCAAAGTATACCGGTAAGTAAACCGTCACCTGAAATATGTCGAGATTATACCAGTAAAGGAACCCTTACCCAATATATGTCGATATTATACCGGTAAATGATTCATAGACCAAAATATTTCGAAATTATGCAAGTAATGAAAATTCTAACTTTCCTGTGTAGATATTTACATTTCATTAAACCTAACAGTACTTGGCAATATATTTGAGCAGAAAGCAGTATTGCTATTCATGACTGACAGAAATTCAATTCGCTTTATTGTCTATTTGTCAAATAAATGTTCTTGATATCATGATTTAGATTGATAACACCTCCATGACGAATGAAAAATTATTGTAAAATATTCATACTCTAAATATTATAGCGATGTTCATCTTAATAAACATATATCTTGTTGAACACAAAGGGGCTTTTGAATCAATATTATGAATGTCAGTATTACGTAATTGACAGATATATGGGTACAAATTGATAATTTTAGAATTTATGTTTGACAATTATATTTGAGAGAATTTTGAAAGGTTAATGTTCGTTCGTTCTTCTTCTTCTTTAGGTAATCAGTAAGTCATCAGCACTTGATGATCATTTACTATTGAATGACCATAGTCAGGATATTTATTAATCATAGGAGCGCTTTTAACATACATGTGAACACAATACGGCTACCACAACAAACGGCTATTTGCTCATTCCCGATTTGATTCTAGAATTAAACGTTTTTGACATTTTTTTTGTATTTGAGTTATTTCCCTTACGAAGGACAAAATGGTTCTCGTTCTATGCAAGAGCATCGGAAAGGGCTAAGAATTTTAGCATAATTTACTCAAAATTTATAAATATTTGAACCTTGTGAAATAACAGAGGTTAATTTGATAGCAAATAAGAAATTCACAAGTCGTTACAACATTTTAATCTTATACAGAGTATGAGAAATATAGTATAACTAATCGTAGATTTTGAATATCAAAATAAGACCACGAGTGACCGAAGTACGCATAAGGATAAAACGAGTTGGCGGAACTTGTTCCGTCCACAAGTTTGATCATTAATGCGTATTCGGTCACGAGTGGTCTTATTTTGATATTCAAAATGTATGATTTAGTTATACTGTTGATTATATAGACTTTCGAAATTTCTTATATATTATTATTTGTATTTGTATATTTCATTCCACGCGTATAGATCTACAAGCAATGATACTAAGGGGTTCAGCTGGAAGGATCTGCCATCTTGAAAATGTGAAATCCCACATGTCATATTTACAACAATACACAAAAATAATTAAAATACCGTACTTACCTTGAAAACTTATTTTAGATAAATTTGATCAAATTGAAGCGTACACGAAGCCAAATAACGTCTAATCTTTACGTTTCAAACTGGAAGTTTTCATATGACGTCATGTTGGTTGTGTGCCAAAGTCGTCAATAACATTTCACGGAATTTTTTCAGTTTACAATCGTATGTGTATTCACCGTAGCACAACAAGGGACGCAACCACCATACTTATAGCTGTGTAAAAGTAGTTCCGGCGGGAAAAAACTGATATCTCACATGTGAGATACCGGAATTTATTTCACGGATAATTATAGATTAATACATGGCCTTTTTCATATTGCCCTTGTTACCAGCACGAGACCTTGATATCGGCCCCGTAGGCTTTAGTCCGAGGGACGATATCAGTGGAGGGCTGATGACAAGGGCAATATGAAAAAGGCCATGTATTAATCTATTTATCACATATTTTGCCAGGGCAGATAACATGTTATTGTCCTTCACAAGAGGGCAGATAGCATGTTATTGTCCTCGTAAAATGTTATTGCCCCGGCCGCAAATTACGCATAGAATGAACAATCGGAGTGAAGTACAGGAAATAGCCTTTTAATTTGAATAAAAAATAACTATCCAGTTTAAAAATAACCCCCAAAAAAATTAGAAAGGAAACCATACAGCTTCTTTACATGGAACGATTAATTTATTTAAAAAATGGACAATCGTTAGACCTTCTTGTTTTGCCACTAAAGAACGATCGGCCCTAAAAAAAGTTGTCCCCGATATATCTCGGCCCTAAAAAAAGTTGTCCCCGATATATCTCGGCCCAAAAAATCTCCTTTGCAATAGAATTAACTGGGTAAGTCGAATTGAAGAACAAAGAAATGTAATCAAGAATAATGAAGAAAAGAACCCAAAACTACTATTTGTACAAGTACATGTCTATGCGTAGATGAGATGCTCGCCTGTAGGCTGTGCCTAATCCATATTATGACATTAAATCAAATTTGAATTAACACCAAACAGCGCCGACTTTGTTCCACAGACACCCCTATCTGCCCAACGTCTGCCATTATTAATTTAATTGTGTACCGAAGTTAATTAATAAGAACGCATCTGATTAGTCGATGACAAAGCTTAACCCGATGATGATTGGCTACTACTTTTAAGATAATTGGGAAACACCATTTCTATTTTAATGTGTCTGTAGGAGCGTTGGAATGCTATGTTCAACTCACGTGACTTTTTCCGCGTTGAATATTATACAATTACTGCACTAGAACGAGATCAATATGAGGTTTTATGGAGCAGAGTACAACAATATTGTACTCTGCTCCATAAAACTTCATATTGATCAAGTTCAAGTGTAGTAATTGTTTTATTACATAAGATTCTTAAAAATTTTGAAATTTTATATTTGTGAAATGTTTTGAAATTTTATATTTGTGAAATGTTTTGAAATTTTATATTTGTGAAATGTTTTGAAATTTTGAAAAATTTAGAAATTTTGAAATTTTTTGAAATTTTGAAATTTTTTTGAAATTTTTGAAATGTTGAAATTTTTTGAAAATTTTGAAATTTTATGAAATTTTGAAAATATTTTGGAAAATTTTGACTTTTTTTGGGTATATTGTATGGGTGTTACTAAATGAGAGGGTGACATTCATTGATTTTGCACGAGAGTGCAATATGATTTTTTATTGCACAGAAATAGCTTTTTGCTAATCAATATGTTAGAAAATGGAATGTCACGTGTATTGCTTCTGACCAATAGAAAAACAGTAAAATAAGGCCTTATGTAATAAAACGTTTTATTATACCTCATATATCAATTACCATAAATAGATTAATTTGATTGGACAATGGGTAAAAATCAGAACGCGTGATCGCACAAGACAAAAATCCTATTCCGTGAAATAAAAATCATATTCCACCACTTCGGAAGCCTCGCGGGTTTTCCCACCAGAGTTATCGTTCCTTGACAGGAAAACGTCAGAGGCACTCTGAACCCATCACTTGCAGACAACCGTTACGATGTGGTTTTTAAATATCTGAGACAACGTTCCAATGGACTTATAATATGTTTGCCAGCAGTATTTAACATACATTTTGTATATGTGTTTTCTTTGTTTCATTCGGTATAATAAAACAGTCATAGCATGCGGGTTCAGGAAATATGAAAATTTATTCACCCACGAGTATCATATTCCCCTCGGGTTCATTGGCGTAGCTTGGGTCTTTTTTCTAGTGAGACAACTCGCCGAGCGGAGCGATGCGAACAAATGCTAGTAGAGCTAAAAAAAAATGGGCGCTTGAAACGCATTTTCCCGAGTTTAAATGGATAATTTATGATTTCAATGATAACCGAAATAATACGCGGAAAACTATTTCGATATGCGTCTAGTGACATTTTTTGGTACATCAAGACAACTTTGGGGGGAATTGTATTTACTATAAGAAATTACTAATTCGTGTCGAAAGCGTGTATGTCTTATATTTTGTATGGGCGTCTCAAAGCAGAAAAAGATCGCACGGACCATACAGGCATTGTGAGCAGAACCCTAAAAACAGCATGCAAATTCGGATAATAGTTAGGGTCTGTAAGTTCAATTGCTTCTTCCAAAGACTGATTAGAATCCTGTTTTTGAAGCCCTGCACAGAACATTTTCCATCTTTCAATTTCCACTAATTTATGTAACGTGACGGAGCCAAAAGTTTCCGTAAACGGTAAATGAAGCGGAAACGATTTCAATTATTGATGTAGAATATATTTTTATTACAAACTTTGACAAAGGTTTTTATTTCTCGTATTTTAATCAACTTTTATAATATCAATCACATTAAAAAAAATTCTGCCAAAAAATCTAGTGAGGCAGTTGCCTCATTGCCTCAATGGAAGCTACGCCACTGGGGCTATGCCCTCGGGGAATATGATACTCTTGGCTGAATAAATTTTCATATTTCCCTCTCCAACATGCAATACATGTATATTATCAAAGAACGCTACTAGGGACGTCAGCCAATCAGAAAAGACATTATCTGAAGTCATATAATAAATATAGTATAGCTAATCGTAGATTTTGAATATCAAAATAAGACCACGAGTGACCGAAGTACGCATAAGGATTAAACGAGTGGGCGGAACTTTCCCACGAGTTTAATCGTTAATGCGTATTCGGTCACGAGTGGTCTTATTTTGATATTCAAAATGTATGATTTAGTTATACTGTTTATTATATAGACTTTCAAAATTTCTGATATATTATTTTTGTTATTTGTATATTTCATTCTACGCGTGTGAATCTACGAGCAATGATACTAAGGGGTTCAGCTGGAAGGGTCTGCCATCTTGAAAATGTGAAATTCTACATGTCATATTTACAACAATACCCCAAAATAATTAAAATGCTTACCCTGAAAACTTATTTTAGTCAAATTTGATCAAAATTGAAGCGTACACAAAGCCAAATGACGTATAATCTTTACGTTTCAAACTGGAAGTTTGGCTTAAAGGGAAGCAAGACGAGTTTGAAGACACCAAAGTCAGTGGTAATCAGAATCCGTAAATAGAAGGAGAGACAACACAATGGGCAAAAGAAAAAAGACAAAGGGACAAACAACGATCTACTAAGCATACACATAAAACTAAAGAGTAACACGAACCCCACTAAACACCGGGGGTGAATTCGGGTGCTCCGGAAGGTGCTCAGAAGAGCTGCATTCACAAAGTATAACATTATTAAAAGTCGTATAACTTCTTCAATACTCGTCGAATCAAAATGGCGGAACAATATGATCAAGTACACATCATGACCAATTATCCTACCAAATATGAAAGCTATCAGATCAACTACATTTCCAACAACGAAATGGCGCGAAATATAAGCGAGAGTGAAATTAAAAACGATAATTTCACTGTGAAATTATCCTTTTTATTTAACTCGGAAAATTCTGTAATTCTACGCTACACACGTAATATAGTGCAATTAAACTCATTTTATGTTAAATTCGATTCGAAACATTATTTTATCTATATAATAAATACGATAATTAATTGACGAGTTTCCTTATCAAAAATATGTCACTCATTACCAAATAATATTGTAACTCACTCATGCGCTGCGCGCATTCGTGAGTTACTTTTTTATTTATCCTGCACTTGTTCGATTTTCAGCATGCAAACTTCGACTTCGGAAAATCCGACATGTAATTTCCGGGAAAGTGTTTTGCAAAATGCCTAAGTTTCGTCCGAAGTCGATTCTATATTTCAATACTTTTCTGGTAGTTAATTATAACCGGCGGAACAAAAGGCGTGATTGTTGCTAGTTGCGAAAGGGGCCTCCATAACATTTCAAGCTTCATGGTCCCAAAAATGTAGGTCCTCCACTGGTCATGTATGGTGCATGTTAAGTTTACACTGTGTAATCACCTCGTCTAACTCTATATTTTGATGTCAGTCGTGTTGTACAATCTGTTTTTCTATGTTTTATTTCTTTGTTTACGTTTCGACGATGTTAATATCGTTTATCGGGCTTCTCATTTTTGTATGTTTCTCGCTAATTGGCATGAATTTATATTTGTTGCATGTGCATAAAAAAAAGATGGAATTTAATTTAAAGAATGTTTGCACTAGTATAATTAACATCAAAAATATAATATAAGTTCTCATTAAAATACCCTCTTCGTTGTCAGGTATTTGTCAATTATATCATGCTGATGCTTCAACTTTACTCTAAGGCTTCTAATAATACATCTCACTATTAGTTATTGAGCTGTAATGCCCGCTGGACGTTCTATAACAAGTGAATATTATTTTGATTTTTTTGTGTGTGTGTAAGTACTCAAGTGTCGAGAAATTTCAAAATAAGAGGTTTTATAGTACAAACGAATATTATTACAAGATGAACCGCCACGATATAACTGAAATATTTTTGAAAGTGACGTTAAACATCATAGCCCCTAATGTGTGCCAATGTTCTGTTCCACGACGTCCACCACGTTGTCCGCGCATTATACACTACAGACATGTTATTAAGATTGTGATTTTTTGCTCATTTCCCTTTAAATAGTGAGTGAGTGAGTGAGTGATTGCTGTTTAACGTCAACTCAGCAATTTGTCAGCTATATCATGGCGAAATCAAATTAATTTTCAATGAGACGATGATGAGGTCCGCTCTGTAGTAAACCAACACGCTTAGTTGGATTTTTATAGTGCTATCCCACTGAAACAACAGCTCCACTCGAACACATTATTATGAACCCGATCCAATCAGTCTTTGCTCTTTCTCCTTAATGCTGCGTGCTCAGCGGAGAAGCAACAAATACCAGTTTTAGCACGCTAACCATTACACCACGATGCGGTTCCCTCTAGTTAGTATGTTAAGGTATTCCTAATAAGTCGAAAGAGCATACAGCAATATATGAGCTGATGGAAATTTACGTTCTGACTAGCTATAGGGATATTCACACAAAAATATCATGAGAGTTAAACTGGTTATCGGGTTTCAACATCTTACCATTACGATAATGAGAAGTCCGACTGTCAACCATATAAAACGACCGTGCCCATATTCGCTTGAACTCAACATTGTTGAATATACAACATATTTTTATCTACATGTTGCATGCAGGGCCTCCAAGAGAAATTTTGCAAGTCGGAACAAGACTGCTTTGGGACCCCAGGGACAGACTGAGACTTCTCTCAAAATTGAGGATTTGAGGGCCAATAAAACCACTTGTAATGAAATGATGGCCTTCCTGATTACAGTGTAAATGTGAGTGATGATAAACAATCATAATTCAGAAGTCTAAGTGAACTTTACATAATTATTTTTCTAAATAAACTAAAAATAGTTGAAAATACCCCCCAAAAAATGAAAAAAATCTAAATAAAACGTCTATGGCTAGGCTTTTGGGCTCTTCAGAGATTCACGGGCCCCTTCTTGGGTGTCCGGGGCCCGGAGCGATGTACCGACCGAATCTCCCTCTCGTAGGCCCTAGTTGCATGTACTATACAATTGCTTACAGGAACTTAGATCGCCTTATAATCATAACCAACACTTTGACATGTGACATTTTACAATGTTAAAGATGTTATTTCTTGTATTGCTTTAAGGCCTTCACAATGTACAAAATGCTAAAGCATAATTAAGAGCAACACCTTTATAGAATTTTAAGTAGAATCTTAAAAAATAATGTCTGATCATTTGTCTTTGGGTTGTTATTAAATCAAAAAACTAATGCCATGAAAATTGATTTGACAAACATGGATTGTGGAAAATTGTTCTTTCTTTTACATGTCAATAAAATAATAACATGGAAGAAATAGAAATCAAACTGGAGATAAGAATCATTTTTTTATCATGCACTTGTTCTATTTGAGCAAGCAAATTGCATTGAGTGGATAAATGTTTGTTAGTTATACACTGTCACTGACCGAAATATAGCTTTTTCTGGTACCCCTTCCACATTTTACCTGTTGAGCTTTGGGAACCTAATTGCAAATCCAGTTCATTTCCTGTTGACAAATAATATCAAAAGGGACAATCGAGGGATAATTATATAATTTTATTATTTAATTCAAAATATAAACGTCAATGGATTAATCTGATTTTTCGGTGAACCTCGCATTTATCCCAGTTTTTAAGCCTCATACACGTAAACATTATTTTTTAATCTAAGACAATGCACTAATTATATATATATATATATATATATATATATACGTCTGAAAATTAAACCAAACAGTGTTAGAATTAGATTTTAGAGCTGTCAAATTTTTGTTCTTCCCTCGACGGGATTTGAACCCACACCATTGATACACTGCAGCACCATTCGCTTAGCCTTACGTCCAGCGCCCTAGACCACTCGACCACATCCACTCCCTAATATATAAATAAGGGTATTGCATTGTTTTCTGGGATAATACCTTTAACTACCTTTAATCTAATGTCCTATGTTAAATAATGCCCTCTAGCTGGTGGCGGCTATCTTGGATTTCTGATCGACATGAAAAGTAAAATATTTTGTAAAGGACCATCAGAGCCTAATTCATAGCTTTGTTTCAATAGCAGCCATAGAGCATATGTTCTCGCCATAAAAAGGCAATATCCCCAATGCATTTTAAGCAACGCTCTACCAACTGAGCTAAAAGAGTTCTCTAGTAACGCAGTGAGCAGTGGGTATTATAAATCTACTACAGTCCATATCTCCTTGATTTTATTTTTTTTATTTTTGGTGTTTTAACGCCACTTTCAGCAATATTTCAGCTATATCATGGCGACCAGTTTTAGTGGTGGAAGAAGCCGGAGTACCCGGAGAGAACCACCGACCACGGGCAAGCAACTGGTAAACTTTATCACTTGTGGCTGCGAGTCGAGTGCACCTATTTTGTAATTTACAAAAAGGGTGCGAACCCACGCTGTATTGGTGATACTGATAGGCTTGTATGAGTTGTTAGGTAATCCAACTACCTAACTCATTGAGCCACCCGGGCCCTTCATATCTCCTTGAGGTAGTGGACATACATGTTCAATACAAATATAGATATCTTATTTATTGTGAACACTATACGTTTCTGAAATAGGGCCTGAATAGTGATTCATCATACTTTGATGATATTTCAATTACCAACATTCAACCTGACCCGTTTTCCAACTCCGAACATTGTGGGTTATTTAGTTGTGCGACAATGTAACAGTAGATCATATTTCATCTACGAAAAATGCAATGTCCTAGATGGGATTCGATCCTTGGACCTCTCGCATCGCAAGTCAATGCTCTATCAATTAGCTGCCCTAAAGTAGATACTTACTAAAGCAGCAAACAAAGGGTTGCTATGAACCTACTACGATAGATAGGAGCGTACCCGTTACACATACAAGATTCTAGTTTCTGGGAAATTGCATTTATTTCTTTTCCCATTGGATTGGATTGTTAACGGATCGGAAGGATATGAGCAATCTCTATAGACGGCTTTCTATATAGTTTTGGTTCACTTTGGTCAAGTGGTTTCAGAGGAGAAGATTCAAATGTGAAAAACTAACAGACGACATATGACAGGTGACAAGTGATGACAAAAAGTTCAAATTGTGGATCCCCCCTTTTGGTCCCTTTTATATCAAAAACGGTAATAATTCCTATCGTGTATTTCTTGATAGAGGGTTTCTGAAGCTACTGAACCTATTGGTTAATTTGAATTCATCACTTTGAAAGTTTTACGGTCGTCCATGACTTGCTTTTGTTTAACTGTTTAACTGTTACAGAATATCTGTGTCACATGACCACGGATATGTTCTGTTTGTCATAATAAACAATCCGATTCGTTCCTCATTTATGACTTATCACCGGGTTTAAAACAAGAGTAGCATGACGGGTGTCACTGGTGGAGCAGGAACTGCTTACGATTCCATTGGCCACACAATGAAATGGATTATGTCATGAGAATAATTTAGATGCTTAATATACTTAAATCATAGGAAGTGTGTGTTTGTTTTTGTTGCATATTGTTACTCATTATTAATATCTGAGATATAAAAAAATGGAGCTTCTCAAATTCTCCTGAAATCTCGCAGCCATTAATTTCATAGTGAAAAAAATAACCAAACTTTGACCGCTTATTACATCAAGATCAAGAATAGAAATATTTGCTTCTATCATAATACTCCTATATATATTATTTTTCTTTTCAAATATATTATTAATCTTTTTATGTATCTTTCAAAATAAAAGAAAAGTTCAGAAAGGCATCAAAAGCCTCTGCAATTGCAAATTTATTAGAACATAGAATTCTGTTCAAATTGTTCACAAAATACTCAAATTAAGGCAAATACACCAACAAATCTATAGTATACACTGTACAAATAAAAACAAGGAAATAATTAAAACAAACCTTATAAAAGTTACGGAGAGATGTTTTTAAGTTGCGCAACTTGTATGTTATCCTTTTGTGTCTGTATTTGAGCGAGTGAGTGACAGATTGCTGCTTAACACCAACTCAATTTTTCAGCTATATCATGAACAAGTTATTTGTCAATGAGATGATGATGATGAGGTCTGCTTTATACTAGATCAACACGCTTAGTTGGATTTTTATTGTGATAAAAACACAACAGTCCGCGGATAGACATGTCGCCCCACTCGGACACATTATCTTGATTCCGCACCAACCAGTCTATAATTTGTCCATTCTCCTTAATGCTGCGTGCTTAGCGGAGAAGCAACAAATACCAAATTTATAGTCTTTGGTTTGACCCGATCAGGGCTCGAATCCACGATCTACCGCACTCAAGGCGAGTACGCTAACAATAACACCACCGATGAAGTTCTCTATGTATTGGACGACAATAAATTATTTTTCATTCAAATTATAAAAATGGGTAACAAAGTAGTTGTGGTCTATATTTTTATGTCAATTGGTTTCTTTACAGTCTTTTTACTTATATGTCTCTGGTAATATTTACATTATTCTGTTCATCTATAACAAGAAAAGGTAATATATTTAGAGTACACTTTTTAAAATCGAAGATATATTGTAATAAAGGTCCATGCTAGCTGAGCACAGCATGATATGACTGCACAGTGTCGACAAGGGAAAGCTAAATAAGTGTATATTAAAAGTAAGTGTGGACACAGTATTTTGCTTGACACAGTAAATTTCTGGACATAGTGCTATAAATTAATTTTAGAGTCACATGTCATTTTAGAAGTGTTTTGATTGGTTTAAAAAGTTGAGGTTATTTTCCAATGTACGGAATCTGAAAATAGACGTCGTTCTCAAGGCATCGCGTGCCATTGTCATCAGGTGATTTTCTTTAAATGAGGCACCTTTGGAGTTATTTAAATTTATTTCCGATTATTTGCCTTATTTTGAAAAAATAAATATATTTTTCAATATCATAACAAAAAAAGTTTGAATTAATTTATAAGGATTGATCGGAATTATTTGATCGGTTCATTCGAAATAACCTCAATCAGGTTGTACACACCCTTGCATAACCGCGGGTTACACGGTGTGTACAACCCGATCGAGGTTATTTCTTCATGAACAGAACAAAATTGCGATCAATCCTTAAATGACGGAAACAGTTGTTCATTGTATCTACTGTATTTTGAACATTTGTCTTGTTATGCTATTCTTAAGCGTTAAAATCGGATGAAAAATAAAAATTGTATATACATTCCATATATGCGAAATTTCAGATTTGGGCCTCTTTTAGATCCTCATTCGAAATAAATAGCTATTTTTTTAATGGTTTATTATCAATAAAGTATAAGATGAACATTGTGTAAAAAGTGAATTAAACTTTGATTAGAAATTTAAAAAAGTTCAAATTTTGCAATTAAGACACTCGTTGGTCCATTTTGGTTGACTTGGTAACTGTAAGAGATAGAGGTAATCTATCCACACTCTATGGGAAGCAGCTGTATGCCTTCCAAATATGGGTAATTTCAGAATTTGGATCCCTTTTAGAAATAATAAAGCAACAATTTTGATGGCTCATCAATAATTCATTAAGATGATCATTTTGCAAAAAAAAAGTGCATTAAATTGGATGAAAAATAAAAAAAGGTATAAATTTTAAATTTCCTCCTTTTAGGCCCCTTTTATGTAAAAAATGCTATGTTATGCATTAGTTTGAAAATTTCCTGTGGAATTCATTAAAAAAAAAAACATTTAAATCAGATGAAAAATAAACTCTCCATGTACAAATAACAGAAACATCCATTTGTGCACCTTAGAGCCCAATAATTCAAATCCATATTAACCTTGATTTAGTGCCAATGATTATTATGTCTCCCCCCACTTTGGTGGGGAGACGTATTGTTTTTGTCCTGTCCGTCTGTCCGTCACACAATTTGTCAGCGCAAATCCTCTGAAACTACTGAACAGAATTTCATGAAACTTGGTAGATAGTAAGGACACCATTTTAGTTGTGCATATTACCAGGAAATTTTGATCGCCTGAATTTTGTGGGAGTTATGCCCCTTTGAACTTAGAAATTTCCCGAAATTTACTACTGAAGCAGCTTGTCAGCACAACTCCTCTGAAACTACAGAACAGAATTTCATGAAACTTGGTAGGTAGTAAGGGCACCATATGCAGTTGATGCATATTACCAGGAAATTTTGATCCTCTAAATTTTGTTGGAGTTATGCCCATTTGAACTTAAAGATTTCCCCAAATATACTTCTGAAGCAGCTTGTCAGCGCAACTCCTCTGAAACTACTGAACAGAATTTCATGAAACTTGGTAGGTAGTAAGGACACCATTTTAGTTGTGCATATTACCAGGAAATTTTGATCGCCTGAATTTTGTGGGAGTTATGCCCCTTTGAACTTAGAAATTTCCCGAAATTTACTACTGAAGCAGCTTGTCAGCACAACTCCTCTGAAACTACAGAACAGAATTTCATGAAACTTGGTAGGTAGTAAGGGCACCATATGCAGTTGATGCATATTACCAGGAAATTTTGATCCTCTAAATTTTGTTGGAGTTATGCCCATTTGAACTTAAAGATTTCCCCAAATATACTTCTGAAGCAGCTTGTCAGCGCAACTCCTCTGAAACTACTGAACAGAATTTCATGAAACTTGGTAGGTAGTAAGGACACCATATGTAGTTGTGCATCTTACCAGGAAATTTTTATCTCCTGAATTTTGTGGGAGTTATGCCCCTTTGAACTTAAAATTTCCCGAAATATACTTCTGAAGCAGCTTGTCAGCACAACTCCTCTGAAACTACTGAACAGAATTTCATGAAACTTGGTAGGTAGTAAGGACACCATATGTAGTTGTGCATATTACCAGGAAATGTTGATCCTCTAAATTTTGTGGGAGTTATTTGCAAACACTCTAGTGTAATATCCCTTACTGAAACTTGTATATATATATATATATATATAAAAGAAATTATTAAAAAAAAGAACAAAACGGATTTTTCACAACATTCTTGTACTAACGTTTTCACTGCTGTTGCAGATCTTCAGGTACAATGTTTATAAGTGTATATATATGACGTTAACAATAGTGTGACGTTAACAATATAAAGGGAGACTATGATGTTACGTATTCGCGGTATGCATATTACCAGGAAATTTTGATCCTCTAAATTTTGTTGGAGTTATGCCCATTTGAACTTAAAGATGTTGATCCCCTAAATTTTGTTGGAGTAATGCCCCTTTGAACTTAAAGATGTTTGTGGGAGTTATGCCCCTTTGAACTTAAAGATGTGTGTGGGACGGGACGGGGGGGGGGGGGGGGGGGGGGGGGGGGGGAGACATACGTTTTTGTTTGTACCTGTAACCCTTGCTTTAGAACTTTTGATCACAACGTATGTCTCCCCCCGTCCCACAAACTCCTACAAAATTCAGGCGATCAAAAAAACTTTTGATCAACATTTCCTGGTAATATGCATACCGCGAATACGTAACATCATAGTCTCCCTTTATATTGTTAACGTCACACTATTGTTAACGTCATATATATACACTATATATAAATAAACGTCTAAAATGTTAGCACAACGATATCATAAAAAGATGCTAAAATGTAACAAAAATAACTATAAGTCTACAAAAAGACTATAATTATAATTAAATCGACGGATATTTCGCTTGACCGACAAGATTCATCAGCGTCTGTAATATATATATATGTACAAGAGTCTATCATAATGTCACTATTTCCCTGAAAAAGTTTTCATCACCAATCCATTGATTTTAGAAGAACAAACTCCTTTAAAATCATTGGAACATAGGCTGAGCAATTTTCTGGAATGGGGAACTTTGCCATGACAATATGGAATAGTACCTGTAACCCTTGCTTTAGAACTTTTGATCATTTTTTTTTTGTGTTTCATGGATTAAAAACAGGGTTTTTAGTTATTCATTGAAGCTTAATTTTATTTGTTACCCAAATATATTTTTTACCTATGACAACAGTTTGTGGGACGGGGGGGAGACATACGTTTTTGTGAGCAAAAACAAACTTTAATTGTGTTTAGCATTCATAAGGATCTGTCAACTAAAACTTAAGTTATCACACAGAAACCTTTCTGTCTACAATATGTCAACTAGAACTTAAGTTATCACACATAAACCATTCTGTCTACAATCTGTCAACTAGAACTTAAGTTATCACACAGAAACCATTCTGTCTACAATCTGTCAACTAGAACTTAAGTTATCACACAGAAACCATTCTGTCTACAATCTGTCAACTAGAACTTAAGTTTTCACACAGAAACCATTCTGTCTACAATCTGTCAACTAAAACTTAAGTTATCACACAGAAACCATTCTGTCTACAATCTGTCAACTAGAACTTAAGTTATCACACAGAAACCATTCTGTCTACAATCTGTCAACTAGAACTTAAGTTATCATGCAGAAACCATTCTGTTTACAATCTGTCAACTAGAACTTAAGTTATCACACAGAAACCATTCTGTCTACAATCTGTCAACTAGAACTTAAGTTATCACACAGAAACCATTCTGTCTACAATCTGTCAACTAGAACTTAAGTTATCACACAGAAACCATTCTGTCTACAATCTGTCAACTAGAACTTAAGTTATCACACAGAAACCATTCTGTCTACAATCTGTCAACTAGAACTTAAGTTATCACACAGAAACCATTCTGTCTACAATCTGTCAACTAGAACTTAAGTTATCACACAGAAACCATGCTGTCTACAATCTGTCAACTAGAACTTAAGTTATCACACAGAAACCATTCTGTCTACAATCTGTCAACTAGAACTTAAGTTATCACACAGAAACCATTCTGTCTACAATCTGTCAACTAGAACTTAAGTTATCACACAGAAACCATTCTGTCTACAATCTGTCAACTAAAACTTAAGTTATCACACAGAAACCATTCTGGCTACAATCTGTCAACTAGAACCTAAGTTATCACACAGAAACCATTCTGTCTACAATCTGTCAACTAGAACTTAAGTTATCACCCAGAAACCATTCTGTCTACAATCTGTCAACTAGAACTTAAGTTATCATGCAGAAACCATTCTGTTTACAATCTGTCAACTAGAACTTAAGTTATAACACAGAAACCATTCTGTTTACAATCTGTCAACTAGAACTTAAGTTATCACACAGAAACCATTCTGTCTACAATCTGTCAACTAGAACTTAAGTTATCACACAGAAACCATTCTGTCTACAATCTGTCAACTAGAACTTAAATTATCACACAGAAACCATTCTGTCTACAATCTGTCAACTAGAACTTAAGTTATCACACAGAAACCATTCAGTCTACAGACGGGTGAAGATGACATTCACATTATATGACCACAGAATGTTTACTGTGGTATAAAAAAGATGTGTAAAATCACAGGAGATTTTATTGTCAAAAATAAGGTATTGCCTAAATATGAAGTGAACACACCTATTATTATTTATACCAAGGAAGCCCCGCCAATTTATATAAGTATACCAAGTAAGCCCCACCAGTTTATATAATATATTTATATTCCAGACACACGAGATCCGCTTTGTACTAGACCAACACACTTGGCTAGATTTTTATAGTGCTAGCTCACTGAAACAACATTCCGCAGATAGACATGTCGCTCCATTCGGAAACATTATCCTGATTCCGAGCTAATCAGTTCTTTGTTCTTTCTCCTTAATGCTGTGTGCTAAATGCAGAAGCAACAAATACCAATTCTAGAGTCTTTGGTTTGACCAGATCGTGGCTCCAACCCACGATCTACTGCACTCGAGGCTAGCAAGCTAACCATTACATCATCGATGCGGTTCCAGACACAACACTACCTGAGATTCTCTATAAATATATTTCATTGACTCCTTGCAAAAAATTGAACACACATAACATGAAAATCAACAATTATCACAGAAGATTAAACAAAAATGTAAGAAATATATCAACAATTAAAAGGTTTACAATAAGATTAAATACATGGCTCATATAGTAATCACTTAAATCATCAGTTCTGTTTTATATCATAATCCAGACACAAACATTATGTGGACCCAGATCATCACAAACATAACAGGAAGTACTAATTTAAATAATTGTATGTCAAGAAAAACTGCAATGTGAACAAAATCTGTTCTGTTGTTACATCATACATTTTGTCCTATATGACAACTCAGCAATTTTTCCGTCATATCATGGCGAGAACAAGTTAATTTTCAATGAGATGGTGATGATGTCCGCTTGTACAAGAACAACACGTTTAGCTGGATTTTTTATTTATAGTACTAGCTCACTGAAACAACAGTACACGGATAGACATGTCGCCCCCACTCGGACACATTATCCCGATTCCGAGCCAACCAGTATTTGCTCTTTCCACTTAATGCTGCATACTTAGCGGAGAAACAACAAATACCAATTTTGTTTTCTTTAGTTTGACCTGATCGGGGTTCGAATCCATGATCAACAGCACTTGAGTCAAGCATGCTAACCATTACACCACCGATGCAGTTCTGCTCCTACAAATCTGGGAAAAAGTCTAGTTCATGTGTATTATATGCACACACGTTTTTTTTTTTTAAATTGTGGTAAAAATGCTGCTAGAATAGTCAAAATACAATGTTATCACAAGTGAAATATTTAATATCTCAACTTCTCTGGCCAACTAAATACTTAATTTGCACATTAAAACAGTTTTCATTGTAATAGTCTAGGTTTTTTATATGTAAATAATGTCTACTTGTTAAAGCAGGAATTTTGTTACTGTACGATAAACTGGAAACAAGTCTGTTGTTGCTGAATTGGGTTTGAGTGCAATTGTAGTTGTTTGTGTTTTCATAAATTGTTGATCACCAAGCAATACCATAAAATTAAAGCCGATAGAATTAAAACCAGAGGCTCTCAAGAGCCTGTATCGTTCACCTGGTAATAAAAAGAACCAATTGGTCCTATGTAAAAACTATGTCCTGCAGTGGTAGTCATCTTGGAATTCCGATCAAAATAAAAAACACAAAGTGTGTAAAGGACCTTCCAATGATTGATTTCCAACTGGGTTCCCCATAAATCTATGACTTGAGATGGTGGCTAGCTTGGATTTCCAATCAGCATAAAAAAAACTAAAGTTTGTAGAGGACCATCCAATGAACATTTATGTACAGTTTGGCTTTAATCATATTTGTAGTTTCTGAGAAGAAGGCATTTGAACATTTTCCCATAGGGTCCAATGTTAATCTATGTCCTGTGGTGGTGGCCATCTTGGATTTCCGATTCACATAAAAAACAGAAACTTGGTAAAGGACATTCTAATGATCATTCTTTTACAGTTTGGGTTCAGTCAGTTCATTAGTTTCAGAGAAGAGGATCTTTGAAATTTCAGCAAATCAGAGCATATTATTGGCCCTGGCAGTCATGTTGAATATCTGACTGGAACGAAAAACAGAAATTTGGTAGAGGACCATCCAAGGAACATTCCTGCTAAGTTTGGTTCCAATTGGCCCAGTGGTTTCGGAGAAGAAGCTTGAAATGTGAAAAGTTTACAGACGACGGACGCCAAGTGATGGCAATAGTCCCCATGGACCTTTGGTCCAGGTGAACTAAAAAAAGTTAAGCTTGTTATAAGTAATACTTGTGATGCCTTCAAACAGTACGTTTAAAAACAGGTTAAATTACAAATAACAATACAAAGGAAAATGAAGAAATTAGAATTGATCAAAGAAAAAGAAAAAATATCAGTATTGCCATAATTAAAATTTTGTTCTAGTGCTTCAAATGTACCAACATACATGTAATTGTTATAACTAGTCATAACCCCTCATTTATTCATATGTCTAGTGATAAAAATTGCCTGAATAAAATCAAATATAATAAACCTTGTGCTTACGTACAACATATACTATAATATATATAACAGCAAATATAATGTAGTAAACAGAACCTTTAATATGAGGTTTTAACCATAACCTTGTTAATATGAGTGTTTAACCATAACCTAGTTAACACACACTTAGTCTGAACAAATGTTTTACTACAAAATTATAGCATATTTAATAAATAATAAAAAAATATATATATATGTTGTTAAGATTAAATTCTGAACACTACACACTTATCATTTATATTCTTAACCATATAAACAATTTAACAAAATACAATGTCACTTACTGCATAAAAACAAAAGAGTGGAAACAATGTATAAATTCAGACAATAGACTTTATTAAAAAACCATATACATCCACCTGGTGTGTCATGTGATTCTACATATATCTCAATGTATCATGTGACACTAAATGCATAAATTACTATTGGCAAATTTTAAATTATCAGTGTACTGTGAAAATCAAATTTCAAATTCTGGCTTCATAAAACCGTGTAAGTGTACAAAAAACACACACAATCTGGACGGATGATAATCGAGAACATATTCAATATGAACTTAAAACTGTGTCAGTGTATAAAAAACACACACAATCTGGACGGATGATAACTGAGAACATATGATTATGATTTATAGCACTTAACAATGTAAAATTAAAAATTGTCAATAAATTAAATTACAATAAACAAAATAAGTACCCTGTATATCAGGATTTTCAATTCATGCTGACATTTTCTTCAGATCATGTTATTCTTATAAAAATTAAATATATAAAATATCTTCTAAAGTGCTATTAAAATGCATATATTTTCTATGTGTTTTTAATTCATTTTTATTAATACTGCTTATAGAATATCATAAATGCAGAAACAAAATTGGACATGGCATAAAATATGTCTTTATATATGTAAGACTCAGATCCACGTCCAGCCTCTAATCGACGTCCAATTCTCAAATCAATGTCTGATTTCTACGTCACAGACATCTGTACTTCAAATCTATGTTCTTTTTTCAAATTCTCAAATCTATGACCGTTTCTCACTTTCTCAAATCGACGTCCAATGACATCACTGATGTATGCCCTAACCTTAAGCAATAAATCGGCCACAGATCTGAGAATTTGGAAAGTACGCCGATTTGAGAATTTCAAATCGGACCATGATTTGAGATAATAACTTCAGTGGATGCCAATTTGAGTTCAGACACTGATCTGAGTCTATCATATATATTTGTTTCCCATTCACAGAAATACTAGGTATTACGTATGGCACAGCAGTATAATATAGTTCATGTAAGAATGTAACAAAAAATTAGCAAGCAAAAGTCTAACATAACTGCACTTAACTGCAATATCACTTCAAATCATGACATCAGTAACAGGTTAAAATGGTCTTCTCATAATTTTTTAAAGTTCTGGTATACAATGCATTAATAATTTATGAATATTGTCCCTCGCAAAATATTGTCCCTCACAAAATATTAACTGCATTGCCAAGCCTGTGCAATATAACATTCTGATTAAACAATATTAACAAATGTTTGAGCATCAACTCTTTATAATGACAGAATAAACAAAGAAACTAGAGGCTCCCAGGAGCCTGTTTAGCTCACCTGGGTATAATAACAACATGTCAATAAAACTTGATAACTTCGGTCAAAAAATAACAAATGTAGCCCTCGTCATTGCAGACCCCCCCTCCAAAAACATTTGGGCAGGGGTTCCCCCTTTAATGTAAGTTATCAACAGTGCTGTAAAAAAACATAAATGTCAATGATTCTCAAAATTTAGATTTTGCTACTACACATTTTGTAATAGAGTTGTTTCCCTTTGATTATTTGAGTAACCAAAAGCAGTGAAAGTCAACAAAAAAAAATGCATTTCAACAGGAACTAGTATTACTGTGAGCACAGCTCTTTAAGATATACCCCCCGCTCCCCACATTTGTCCAACCTATTTCCATAACCAAAACATTACTGATTGTTCCGACCAAAAATGAAAGGGACCCTCCTCTCTTCACCGGTAAGCTGCTGATAAAATTTCAAAACATTCTGAGAAACAATACTCAAGTTATCATACGACATAGGGTAAAAATCCTATTTTCCGTCATATCTAGTCCAATAACTCAACGGCAAAAGTGAAAATCGTCAAAAAAGAAAGGGATCCTCCTCTCTTCACCAGTAAACAGCTGATAAAATTTTAAAAGATTCTAAGAAACACAACTCAAGTTATCGTACGACATAGGATTTGTCTACAGACGGACAGATGGATGGACATGGTGAAACCAGTATACCCCCTACAACTTCGCTGCGGGGGGTATAATAACTCTTCACACAGTTGTCGGACATTTTCAACTGTAGAACTTTTTTGTAGATCTTGACATGCTGAACATCTTTGCAGTTTAAACTACATCTATCTCTTATAGTTTTTGAAATAAAGGACGAAAAGTATCAACAATAACATTTTGAAAATTTGATGAAAAAATGGCAATAACTCCAAAATGGGTAATGGGATTTACTTAAAAATTGCAGGGTAGGTAGATCTCGACATGCTGCACATTTTTGCATTAAATTTAACATCTATCTCTTATAGTTTTTGAAAAAAAGACGAAAAGTATTATAATTTTAAAAATTTGATGAAAAAAGGTCAATAACTCCAAAATGGGTAATGGGATTTACTTAAAAATTGCAGGGTAGGTAGATCTTGCTGTGCTGATCATTTTTACCCCATGTCAGATTTCTGATATTATTAACGGTTTTTATTACTCAAAAACCTGCAATTTTACCATATGTTCTATTTTTAGTAACACCGGCCATGTTGGTTGGTGCACGGCATCACCGGACACAATTTTGAAACTAGACACCCTAGTGATGATTCAGACCAAGTTTGGTTTAAATTGGTCTGGTAGTTTCAGAGGAGAAGATTTTTTAAAAAGCTTTACGACGTACGACGCCGACGACGGACGCCAAGTGATGGCAATAGCTCACCTGGCCCTTTGGGCCAGGTGAGCTAAAAAAATATTTAAAATATTTATGTAAATAATACTGTAAATATTCCATGATTTCTTTAATGGTATTAAATGATAAAAAATACCTCACCTGATAATCTGGATCAGGCGAGCTAAAAATCATAGAACTATTTTACTACATATCATAAAACAATATCATTAAAATGACTGTGCCAACAACATATGTTTTGATACACATGTTATGTAGTATTTATAACTATCACTGTAGTAAGTAGCCGACAGCGACAGACGGTCTCCTATCGGTCCTATTTATAGGAGGCAGTATTTGACTTAGCTGACTGTGGGTTGATAGTCCTGACCCACTAGACAGTGGTTTAATCTGTACTGGACTCTGTGATGCAGTAGGTGGAGTAAATACTCCAAAAGTAGACTCTGTTATCATCCTCTGTCTTAATGGATGAAACAGATTTGGCTTGACTTTCTTAGATATAGCTCTGATCAGATCTCTGGCATGCTTCAAACTGTAGGCTGATAATATAGAAATGATTGATTAATTGGTGTTTAATGCCAACTTTAGCAGTATTTTAGCTATATTGCGACTTGATAATATAGAAAGTCATTGAAATGTTTAAAAGATTACAAATATGATTGTTTGTAGTTAATTATAAGATATTTCTCTAAATAAAATTGGGGAAAAGTCTGAAAAATCTTTTGCAAATTTTATGTCTAAAAAGAACATATGTCTATTCTATATTTAAAAAAGTTGGCTCCAAAGGTGTAATAGCTTGATACAGGTTACATTGTACTATAAGATCATTAATACTGCTGTATTTGTTTCTCTTATTATGCTCATTTACCAAGTAAATGAAGGGCGAGGTTTATGGTGTTTAACGCCACGTTCAACAACATTTCAGCTCTATCGTGGTGGTCAGTTTTATTAGTGGAGGAAACCGGAGTACACGGAGAAAACCACCGCCAAGTGTATGAAATATAAACTGATATGGTTGTTAATGAACACGAGAGACTATCCAAGTAAAAACTAGACACAAATTAAAGTGAAGGAACAGTACTTGTATTGCTGTGCTTCATTTAGGAATAGTAGAATGAAACTAAAAATCAATCAATGAAATGAATCAATGAGTGATTGATTGTTGTTTAACACCAAATGAGCAACTTATCAGCTATATCATGGCGAGAACAAGTTACCTTCGATGAGATGATCATGATGTCTGCTTTGTACTAGACCAACACGCTGAGTTGGATTTTTCTAGTGCTAGCTTACTGAAAGAACAGTCCACGTATAGACGTATCACTCCACTCGGACATATTATTCTGATTCTGAGCTATCCTGTCTTTCCTTTTACTCCTTAATGCTGCATACTTAGTGGAAAAACAGCCAATAACAATTTCATAGTCTTTGATTTGACCCGACCAGGGCTCAAACCAACAATTTACTGCACTCAAGGCTAATCATTACACCACTGATGCAGTTGAATCAATGATAATATCAGCTGGCACTGCATCATTTACTTACCTTTCAGCCGAGCTTTGATGTCATCCATAAAGTATCCACATTCAATCCACTCATCATAATCCACAATATAATCAAAGGCTGTCAGTCCTGTAAAGAAATAACAAAATAGTTTCTGAAATTCTTCTTGCTGGCATTTGTTCAATGAAACATAGATTTGTGTATACTTGTGATGTCACACCAGACAAGAGAATATCTATTAATATATCATATTAGTGTTAATATTCTTACTCAATGCCAATGTCACAACATGTCTGTTAATTGGAATTGTTAAATTGTATAGGGCTAACAACTTCCTTAGTTATCCGATCTTATTTATTTCTCCCCAGCGTTTTCCCATGCATTTGACTTTTATATAATGACTCCCTGTCTAAGACAACGACCAGATGAAAATGACACATTAAACAAAGACTATGAACATGTGTGGCCTGACTGAATGAAGTTTATCAAGATTTGTTTACAAATATATCAAAAGAGACAGTTTATGTCAGTATACATATATTGATCAGTCCCAATAATTCTATAACATAATGTCTCGTTTTTATGTCTAGAGTTTTATTTGCACTTCTTTCATTTCCCACTAATTCTGTAACATAGGACCCCTATTCCCATTAAGAGCTTGTCTATGAGAAAACCATGCAAAATTTAAAATTTCGTCCAGAAGCAAGGTTCGAAAATCAGTCTTATATCATATGTGTCCTGAAGGGAAACATGCAGTAACTCCATGAATACCATCATAAGTGCAATTAGGTCGTTCTATTTTTTTTTTATAGAAAAAGTCATTTCTATTTTTAGAACAAATTCAACTAACAGACAGAGTAAGCAATATCAAGTGTAAAGATTTTCGATTGAAGAGGCAAATAATGAAGTCTTTATGTTTTAGAGGCAACACAACATCTTAACAACCTTTTGAAGTCAATTTTATCATTAGAGCATACAAGTTGGCATCATGCCAACTTTCCAAATAAGGAGAGGTAAAAAGGGAATGATTTAGTATACTCTTCAATGATTTTAATTCATAATCATTATTCTACCAGATTTGCATAACATTTTGATCCATTTTTTTGTGTGTAATATCTGGATTCCATGGAGTACAACCATCTTCATTAGAGCCCCTACAATACATTGTACCTACCATGCACATCTTTCTGTCTTACATTGGAACCCTGTTCTAGTAATACGCATGCAGCAAACTGATTATTGGCCTGTGTTGCATAAAATAATGGAGTCCGTCCTTCTTCATTGATGGGGTCCACGTCAGCTCCATAAGATATGAGAAGTTCCAGAATCTCAGATGAACCATCAAGTCCAGCAGCATAGTGGAGAGCTCTGTAGGATAATTCATTTTATAGTTGTAGATTTGTATAACATAAAATAAACTAGAGGCTCAGTGGGCTGAGCCTGTGTCGCTCACCTTTCATTCTGCTTTGAGGAAACTTAATACAGAACCTTCCATAGATGATTCCTACCAAATTTCAGTTCATTTGGGAAAGTGGTTTCAGAGGAAAATATTTTTTAGAAATCGACCAATCAGAAACAAGAATTGCCTGTGGTGGCCATGTTTGATAACGGAAAAAAACGAAATGAGCGATCTCTATAGAAGACCTTCCATACATGCTTCCTAACAAGTTTCGGTTCATTTAGCCAAGCGGTTACAGAAGAAAAGTTTTTTTTAGAAATCAACCAATCAAAAATAAGAATTGCCTGTGGTGGCCATGTTTGTTACTAGATCGGGACGAAATAAGCATTCTTTATAGAAGACCTTCCATAGATACTTCCTACTACGTTTCGGTTCATTTGGCCAAGTGGTTTCAGAGGAGAAGATTTTTAGAAATCGACCCAATCAGAAACAAGAATTGCCTGTGGCGGCCATGTTTGTTAATGAATTGGGACGAATTGAGCATTCTTCATAGAGGACTTCCTACCAAATTTCGGTTCATTTGGGAAAACGGATTCAGAGGAGAAGATTATTTAGAAATCGACCAATCAGAAACAAGAATTGCCTGTGGTGGCCATGTTTGTTAGCTGATCGGGACGAAATGAGCAATCTTTCTAGAGGACCTTCCATAGAAGCTTCCTATCAAGTTTCGATTCATTTGGCCAAGCGGTTTCAGAGGAGACGATTTTTTTGAATCAGCCAATCAAAAACAAGAATTGCCTGTGGCGGCCATGTTTGTTAATGAATCGAGACGAAATGAGCAATCTTCATAGAGACCAAGGAAGCTTCCTACCAAATTTCGGTTCATTTGGGAAAACAGATTCAGAGGAGAAATGGCGGCCATGTTTGCTAACTGATCGGGACGAAATGAGCAATCTTTATAGAGGACCTTCCATAGATGCTTCCTACCAAGTTTCGGTTCATTTGGCCAAGCAGTTTCAGAGGAGAAGATTTTTTAGAAATCAGCTAATCAGAAACAAGAATTGCCTGTGGTGGCCATTTTTGTTAACGGATCGGGACGAAATGAGCAATCTTTATAGAGGACCTTCCATAGATGCTTCCTACCACGTTTCGGTTCATTTGGCCAAGCGGTTTCAGAGGAGAAGATTTAAAAATATCATCCAATCAGAAACAAGATTTGCCAGTGGTGGCCATATTTGTTAACTGATCGGGACGAAATGAGCAATCTTTATAGAGGACCTTCCATAGATGCTTCCTAACAAGTTTCGGTTCATTTGGCCAAGCAGTTTCAGAGGAGAAGATTTTTTAGAAATCAGCTAATCAGAAACAAGAATTGCCTGTGGTGGCCATGTTTGTTAACGGATCGGGACGAAATGAGCAATCTTTATAGAGGACCTTCCATAGATGCTTCCTACCACGTTTCGGTTCATTTGGCCAAGCGGTTTCAGAGGAGAAGATTTAAAAATATCGTCCAATCAGAAACAAGAATTTCCTGTGGTGGCCATGTTTGTTAATGGATCGGGACGAAATGAGCAAAGTTTATAGAGGACCTTCCATAGATGCTTCCTACCAAGTTTCAGTTCATATGGCTAAGAGGTTTCAGAGGAGAAGATTAAAAAGTTAACGGACAACAGACGACGGACGCCAAGTGATGGCAAAAGCTCACATTGCCTTTTAATATTAATAGGTTCTGGAAAGTCTGTAACAGAGTTGTTAACACATCATTTGTTTGACAGTAATACTATGTAGTGGCCATGGTGAAAAGTGGGGTTAGGGTTATGATGCTTAATGCCACTTTCAACAATATTTAACTTATAATTATATCATGGCAATCAGCTTTATTGGTGGAGGAAACCGGAGTACCTGGAGAAAACCACCGACCTGTCGCAAGTGACTGACAAACTCATTCCTGTAAAAGTAATGTTATCCTTTGAAAGGAAATTGCAATCTTGATCTTGAACTTGGTCCATATGCTATACATTAAAAGCTAGTTGTAACATTCTAAATTGATGAAATAACAAGCTGCACTTGAGATAACATACTTGAACCAATACAACTATTTATCCTGCAATTGGGTTATTTATTGTCATAATAAATAGGTTGAAATAAACTGTTGCTTTAATATGACAGTGTCATAATAACACTTTTAACATTAGCCTAATAAAATTATTAAGCCACACCCTTGTCATAATAACACTTTTAACATTAGCCTAATAAAATTATTAAGCCACAACCCTGTCATAATAACACTTTTAACATTAGCCTAATAAAATTATTAAGCCACATCCCTGTCATAATCACACTTTTCATATTATCCTAATAAAGCTATTAATCCATGTCCCTTACCAGAACTACTATTGAGGTATCAATGGGGTTTCCGTTATCTTTTTTATTTATTATTAAATTAAATAACTTTTTTGTTTGGAAATTTTATTGCAGGATCAATACAATATTGGTGTATTGACGGTAAATATAGAATTTATGTGGCTCGGCACGAAATGGGTGGAAAGACAAGCCTTAGCCTCGCCACATAAATTATATATTTACCATCAATACACCAATATTGTATATTTATTTAACCATAATTAAGGGACATAACTCTGGAATGATAAGTCAGATATTTGAAAATCAAATTTGGCCTGTATTTTATTATCCTTCTAAATGTGTCATAAGGGTAATAGTTTTTTCAACATACCATCTACATCACTAAGAAAGATTTTGTTTTAAAATTCAATATATCCAAAGCTATTGAGTGTAAAGGTAATAAAGATTTGTGAATTTCATCCAAACTTACGAATTTCCTCCTGGATATTTTGGATTAACCTCAGCGTCATTGTCCAATAAAAATTTGGCAGCATCTACATTGTTTTTCCTGAAAAAATATGTCAAGCATCAGTAGGACTGCTGTATATATACATAATCATATAATGATACTGAAATACAATGCTTTGATGGCAGCTGATGTGAAAAGAATATCCTTAACTTTTTCCATTCTTATTTTTAATCACAATTGAACATTTCTTAAAATTATTTTTTTTAGTTTTATAACACAACATTCATGTATATTTCAGTAATATCACGGAGGTCAGCTTTATGGAAGAGGTAACAGTAAAAACCTGGAGAAAACCACTGACCTATCACAAGTAACTAATAACTTTATCACATATGGCAGGTATTGAACTCATAGCTTTAGTAGTGAAATGTACTGAGGGCATATGCAAGTCCAAATATGGGTGATCATTACACTTCTCAATAGGATGATTTTAACTGACATAAAATCTAAAATTTGTGATTATTTTGTGTTTTTATTTCTTTTGTGTAAATCATAATTTAACAGAATTAGAAAACTACATTAACTAATAGTATCTAAAGATTTAAAGCTGAATTTGACAGCCTTTGATTAAAGATTTGGTTTTGCTTGATGTATTAAATTAGATTTGATGGCTCTTGTTTTAGTGCTATACTTCATTGCCAGTATTCATTAATAATTCCTTTTAAACAAAACTTTATTAGCTTAAAGATTTGCATGATTCAAATTGAATAAAATGTAATTTCAAAGAATTAAATAGTAATCAAAGAATAATATTATATGATTTCCATTAAGTTGTCATCTACGTTAAATACAAACAAATGTTACTATTAATACAATCAATCAGCTTTCCCTAAAGTACATCTTTTGTATGGATTAGAACCACATTGGTACACTAATGGACTTGAGTGCAGCAGATCGTGGGTTCGAGCCCCTCAGTCAAATCAAAGACTACAAAATTGGTATTTTTGCTTCCCCCACTAATTATATATAAAGCAGACAGTACTAAGAAGTTTGTACAATATATATATCACTTACAAGTTAAGCTGTTCAGTCAGTATTCTTCGCAACAAAATATTTTGTTCCTTTTCTTTGAAGTAAAATCCATTCTCAATCAACCTTTTAAAAGAGACAATAAAACTGTCTTCAATTAATAATTAATTCTAACATGACCTCACTCTTTCCCTTTGTTAAAAAAAACCCAGAATTATTTCTTCGTATTATCTCATTAGCACATGCGCCGATGATTGTGACTGACATTTCCATTGGCAGCATAAATTGTGACCCGAATAATGCCGATAGAGGGCGCAGTATTATTCGAGTTACATAAATTGTGTGCGACATTTTCCGCAAGCCTATGTATAAATTACCGTCTTCCAATCAAAGTATACTACCGTATTTGTACTCTTAGACATATCAGATTCGAAATAAATCGTGGAAGCCAGAATGTGTTTTGAGTTTTAACATGGATTGGAGGATATTAGTAAATTTTATCCCTCACTTCTGGCTCGGGATAAAATACTAATATCCACCAATCCATGTTAAAACTCCCAACACATTCTGGCTTCCATGATTTATTTCTTAATTCTATTTCAACTTTAACATATATTTAAGAAATAATTCAGGGAAGTCATAATTTGTTGTGCGTTTTAACATGGGTTGGCAAGATAAAATTTACTAATATCCTGCAAACCATTGCTAAAACTCACAATACATCATACAGCGAAACCTGTCTAAACAGAACCCTGAATAAACCGAAATCCTGAATAAACCGAAATCCTGTAAAAACCGAACTTAAGATAGAGTCCTAATGTCAGAAATGTTTGTTAAATTAACCTGTATAAACCAAACACCTGTCTATTCTGAACACAAAGGTTGGTCTCAAGGAGGTTCAGTTTAAGACAGGTTTCACTGTCGTTTCTATGAATTATTTCGATCCTAATATGTCTAACAGTACAAATACGATGGTACAATTTGCAGAAAGACGGCAATGGTCAAGGTCGCACATAATATATGCAGGGGTAGAATTTAAGCAAAAATTTCAACTAGACAGCAGGACTAGTAGATATAAAAATCAACTAGCCCCCCCAGATATTTTACTAGCCCGACCATCATGGGGACAATTACTAAAAATTATATAATAATTATTTTATTTGAAAAAATTATAATGAAGAAAGAATGTCAGTATTGTCATCACTTGAAACATCATCATCACCAGCGTCACCATCATCCTGTCAGAAGAAGCATATTGTATGCAAACTGAACATTTTGTTTAATCATTTCCAGTCTAAATGTCCTTTAGGCACCGGCCCTTGATGACCTCTGTATATGAATGGCATTTCTCTCATGCATGTACATTGGTCATGGGAGGACGCTGGATCTGCCTTCTGTCATTGAATTAGCCCCTTGTAAATATAAAAGGGTTTATTTATATTTCGGTGTTCAGAACAAGTTAATAACTTATCAAATATCTACAAATGATATATATTTTTTTTTTTTTTTTTTTTTTTTTTTGTAATTGTCCAGTGAACTCTTCCAAATACTATACTCATCAGAGACATAAATATGTTTAGTACTTATGTACCAATCTAATTTCTGCAAACTGCTTGTTTGTATACTGTTTATTACATTTATGTATTAGAATGTTTTTTGTAATATAAATCACTGTAATGACTCTGCCCCTTGCTGGGACCTTGATTGGACAATACAATCTTATCTTATCTTATCTTATCTTGTCATTCGGTCTATTTCACTGTTGTGAACTAACCAGTTGCGATTTTTCTGCTAGCTTGTTTGAAATTTTCTTTTTCTTTTGACCTGATCATACATCCTTTTTCTCTCCAATTTTTCATTATTATCTAATTAATTTTTTTTCGCTGGTTGCTCTACGGCGGTAATGTGTTGCCACATTTCTTGAACCTTAGATTATGTTGTTAAGAACGCTCACTGAGTTACCCGGATTATCGAGTAATTTTATCAATTCGTATTAATTATTATTATTAGTATAAGTATTTAGTATATTTTATGGGCAGTTTTGTTCATTGTAACGTATAATATTTATATTTCTATTTTTTAATGTTATTGTTTATGAATCACTGTAATGACTTTGCCCCTCTATTGGGCAATAAAAATTCTTATTCTTATACCACCCTCTAGGATTTAATTGCTATCGAGGGAATTTCCCACAGGTAAATTGTGTACAGCGTAAACAAACACAGTAATATGAATGACTAATTATGATTTTCAATTATGTCATTAAAATTAATGAAGTGGAAACAATAATTGACAATTGGAAATTTTAACTAGCCCATCGGACTAGCTTCTAATAGAGTTCTTCTAGCCCGACGCTGATTTTACTAGCCTCGGGCTAGCGGACCAGCATTAATTTCGTGCCCTGAATATATGTGACGTGGTAAAATGGCCATTCCATTTTCCACATACGGGACAAACAAGTGTAAAATGTCATCCTCATAAAAAATAAACTGTACAACATTTGCAAATAATAAATTTATTATAAAACTATGTCTTTAAAAATCTGATTTCACATTTGTGATCTATACCTGTACCTATTTAACTAATTGTAATTTCACAAAGACCAACAGCAATTTATTTTTCATTAAACTTGTATTACTTTGACATTTTATCAAAATAATCATTTTAAAAAGTCAGCATTTCAAGTGATAAATAATTGTCAGAATCAAAGCAATAAGAGAAGCTAAATATCAAAACAAAAATTGCATTAGAATGGGAATAACCATATTGTATTAGAAGTGTTGCCGACGTAAATCGTCGGTTTTACTGTCGCAAATATCATTTACCTGGCGACACGTAAACTCAATTTTCGACAGTAAAAGCGACGATTTACTTCGGCAACCGTTCAAATACAATATAGTTATTGCCTAATTACTCTGTCTAAAGTGTGATCATGTGATTTATGTATTGCCTAATTACTCTGTCTAAAGTGTGATCATGTGATTTATGTATTGCCTAATTACTCTGTCTAAAGTGTGATCATGTGATTTATGTATTGCCTAATTACTCTGTCTAAAGTGTGATCATGTGATTTATGTATTGCCTAATTACTCTGTCTAAAGTGTGATCATGTGATTTATGTATTGCCTAATTACTCTGTCTAAAGTGTGATCATGTGATTTATGCATTGCCTAATTACTCTGTCTAAAGTGTGATCATGTGATTTATGTATTGCCTAATTACTCTGTCTAAAGTGTGATCATGTGATTTATGTATTGCCTAATTACTCTGTCTAAAGTGTGATCATGTGATTTATGTATTGCCTAATTACTCTGTCTAAAGTGTGATCATGTGATTTATGTATTGCCTAATTACTCTGTCTAAAGTGTGATCATGTGATTTATGTATTGTTATACTATAAGCAAATACAAGAGGGGTTTTATTTCAGGAAACAACAGTTTTGTTTTTTGCAAAACTATGTGCAGTAAATTAACAATTTCAAGTCTAACAGTCACAGAGTCTTCGTAGTAGTGTATGGACCGGTCTGTCACCTCCAAAATGTTACATGGATTATGGATTTCCATTCATTTGGGTCATATGATACTTTGGATGTGACTGACCTGCTAATGGTTAAGACATCATTTTAAAGTTAAATGAATCTAACAGATACAAACAAAGATACATTGCATTACTCTTAAGATACAAACCACTTAGAACAATCAATAAAATCATTAGCTACAGCCAGGTGTGGTAAACTTGGAGGATTCTGATCTTCTTCTGAGTTGATTGTCTTAATCATCAGACCATCCTGATCGTTGTGAATCAACATTCTCATCACATCAGTACGACCCTGCATAGCACAACAATGGATTGGTAACAGGCCCTGAAAACATCCAACAAATAATGTTTATATGATACAAGTTCATTCATGATATTCCATTATAGATAAAACATAATATATTTTGACTGCTTGATATTCAAATATTACCCATCATTATCACATATTTATAAGTAATAACGTCAATTTTGCCCATACGTAAACATCGGAAGTGTCACAGTGAAATCAGCCCATGGGCAGATATTGGGGCAAAGCTCTGATAACATGATATCAAGCCTCTTTATAAATAGACCGATGCATGCCTTTTTCCATACCAGAACTGTTATCATCCCTCAACCGATATCGATCACTCATATCCATATGTTTGGTGTCTGTGTGGGAAGTTAATTTTGTTCTTTTTAATTCAATGTTGAAATATGTCATCAATGGATTAATGCATGCTAAAGCCCTCTGGCCGATATCAATTTCTCAGGATGATAACAGTCCTGATATGGAAAAGAGCATGCATTAATCTATAAGTAATCAAATTCTCATCTTTAGACATATTTCATGAATTCTCTACATCCTAAAGATATACAGTAAGGGAACAAATACCTATCATGGCATCTATTTAACAAAATTGATCACATGACTAAATGTCAAATGTTCTGCATCTTTTTCTAGTGTGGGTACGACTCATTATCGTATTTGAAATTGCAGTAACATACAAAAATAACATTAAATTCTATCAAATCTAGAGATTATAATCTTGTTTTTTCTTACACATTTGGATTATTTAAGCATCACTTAAATATTTCAAAATGCTGACTGAAGTCAGGGGACAGAAAAGTGTAAATTACAAGAAGAAATAGGAATGGAAATGCATCAAGACCTATAAAATAATAGTATTACCTACACCTGTCTAATTTACATGCTTCAATAACTCTGTGAACAAATTTGTGTCAACTTTTTATGCCACCAACAAAGAAAAAGAACCCATTAGGTTCAGTAATGTTTTCAGCTTGAAGCATTATAATTTCATACTCACTCTGTTATTTCTTTTACATATATTTGCATTTTTATGTAGCAGCAATTCTATGCTTGATATTTCTCCAGACTTTCCTGTTTCTCCGTAACATTTGACATGAAGAGGTGTGTTCCCTTCGGAATCTTCAGCATCTACCAAAGCTCCAGAGTCAAGAATTTCCTACAGCAGAAAAGAATTACTAACTAATTAAAGTATTCTCTAGCACACATAAAAATAAAAAATGAAAGAATGTGTTCATATCTTAGAGGAAATGGATGCCCAAGCATCCATGTTGATTTTACGATCAGAACCAATAACTTAAACTTTGCAACGCACCACCTAATGAATATTCATGACAAGTTTGGTTCGAATGGGCCACACGGGTTCGGGGGAAGAAGATTGACATGTAAAAAGGTCATTGACAACAACAGATGCAAAGTGATGATAATAGCTGACATGACCCTTCTAGTCACGCAAGCTAGAGATGATGAAATACAATCATAATCTGTTGGTTGGTTTTTTAAGTATGAGTATAAACCTTGTACTTGAAAGTTATCTCACATTAAGATTGAATGTCTTGGGACAACACAAAACGTAGTGATGTTAAACTAAATCTTCTCTTAGAGGTCAAATAAATATAAACAAATACTATAAAAAAGCCTGTATAGTTTTTTTTCAATTAAAAGATAACGTGGAGGTCAGTTTTGTTAGTGGAGGAAACTGGGGTACAATGAGAAGACCACCGACCTGTTGCAAGTCACTGACAAACTTGATTACATAATGTTGTAGCGAGTACACCTTGCCTGAATGGGATTTGAATTCACAACGTTAGTGGTGATAGGTACTGATTGCATAGATAGTTGTAAATGCAACTACCATACGATCACGACTATGATGGTCCCGTTGTTTATGTATAAAACATTCAGTAGCAAAATACTCTAGTAATAGAAAATTGACTTTCTTTGATCTATGTTCTGACCTCTAAAATAGTAGTATTTCTGGATCTATGCAGTGCAGTAGCTCCCTTGTAATCTCTGACATTGATATCTACTCTAAGTGAGAGAATGTCCCTGATTCCCTGTATATGTCCATGATACGACGCTGTGTGCAGCAGTGTACTACCATTTATACACCTACAATTAAACATAGCCTAAATTAGTGGACGCTTCTAATGAACATAAATATAGCATTACGTCTCCATAGATAATTAAACATTTATCATTATAACATAAATCTAATACTGTACAGATTATAAAGGGGGTCGTCATGGTTATGATCGTGTGGTAGTTGGATTTACAACTACCTGTGCAATCAGTGCCTATCACCACTAAAGTCATGAGTTCAAACCCCGTTCATGTACTCGATACAACATTATGTGATAAAGATTGTCAGTGACTTGCGACAGGTCAGTGGTTTTCTCCGGGTATTCTGGCTTCCTTCACCAATAAAACTGACCACCACGAAGTAACTGAATTATTGTTGAAAGTGGCATTAAACATCATAAACCAAACCATCAGATTATAAAGAATTATTGGTCATTATTCTGTTTTTATTACTAAGTAAAACCTGTCTAAACCAAACCCCTTTGGGACTGAAGAATTTGTTCAGTTTAGACAGGTGTTTGGTTTACACAGGTACAAATTACATAGATGTTTAGTAGATGGGACTGTAAAGCCTGTCTAGATTAGGACTGTAAAGCATGTCTAGTTTAGGACTGTAAAGCCTGTCTAGATTAGGACTGTAAAGCCTGTCTAGTTTAGGACTGTAATGTCTGTCTAGTTTAGGACTGTAAAGTCTGTCTAGTTTAGGACTGTAAAGTCTGTCTAGTTTAGGACTGTAAAGCCTGTCTAGCTTAGGACTGTAAAATCTGTCTAGTTTAGGACTGTAAAGTCTGTCTAGTTTAGGACTGTAAAACCTGTCTAGTTTAGGACTGTAAAGTCTGTCTAGTTTAGGACTGTAAAGCCTGTCTAGATTAGGACTGTAAAGCCTGTCTAGTCTAGGACTGTAAAGTCTGTCTAGTTTAGGACTGTAAAGCCTGTCTAGTCTAGGACTGTAAAGTCTGTCTAGTTTAGGACTGTAAAGCCTGTCTAGCTTAGGACTGTAAAGCCTGTCTAGTTTAGGACTGTAAAGTCTGTCTAGTTTAGGACTGTAAAGTCTGTCTAGTTTAGGACTGTAAAACCTGTCTAGTTTAGGACTGTAAAGTCTGTCTAGTTTAGGACTGTAACACCTGTCTAGTTTAGGACTGTAAAGTCTGTCTAGTTTAGGACTGTAAAGCATGTCTAATTTAGGACTGTAAAGCCTGTCTAGTTTAGGACTGTAAAGTCTGTCTAGTCTAGGACTGTAAGGCCTGTCTAGTTTAGGACTCTAAAGCCTATCTAGTTTAGGACTGTAAAGTCTGTCTAGTTTAGGACTGTAAAGCCTGTCTAGTTTAGGACTGTAAAGCCTGTCTAGTTTAGGACTGTAAAGCCTGTCTAGTTTAGGACTGTAAAGTCTGTCTAGTTTAGGACTGTAAAGTCTGTCTAATTTAGGACTCTAAAGCCTATCTAGTTTAGGACTGTAAAGTCTGTCTAGTTTAGGACTGTAAAGTCTGTCTAGTTTAGGACTGTAAAGTCTGTCTAGTTTAGGACTGTAAAGTCTGTCTAGTTTAGGACTGTAAAGTCTGTCTAGTTTAGGACTGTAAAGTCTGTCTAGTTTAGGACTGTAAAGTCTGTCTAGTTTAGGACTGTAAAGTCTGTCTAGTTTAGGACTGTAAAGCCTGTCTAGCTTAGGACTGTAAAATCTGTCTAGTTTAGGACTGTAAAGTCTGTCTAGTTTAGGACTGTAAAACCTGTCTAGTTTAGGACTGTAAAGTCTGTCTAGTTTAGGACTGTAAAGCCTGTCTAGATTAGGACTGTAAAGCCTGTCTAGTCTAGGACTGTAAAGTCTGTCTAGTTTAGGACTGTAAAGCCTGTCTAGTCTAGGACTGTAAAGTCTGTCTAGTTTAGGACTGTAAAGCCTGTCTAGCTTAGGACTGTAAAGCCTGTCTAGTTTAGGACTGTAAAGTCTGTCTAGTTTAGGACTGTAAAGTCTGTCTAGTTTAGGACTGTAAAACCTGTCTAGTTTAGGACTGTAAAGTCTGTCTAGTTTAGGACTGTAACACCTGTCTAGTTTAGGACTGTAAAGTCTGTCTAGTTTAGGACTGTAAAGCATGTCTAATTTAGGACTGTAAAGCCTGTCTAGTTTAGGACTGTAAAGTCTGTCTAGTCTAGGACTGTAAGGCCTGTCTAGTTTAGGACTCTAAAGCCTATCTAGTTTAGGACTGTAAAGTCTGTCTAGTTTAGGACTGTAAAGCCTGTCTAGTTTAGGACTGTAAAGCCTGTCTAGTTTAGGACTGTAAAGCCTGTCTAGTTTAGGACTGTAAAGTCTGTCTAGTTTAGGACTGTAAAGTCTGTCTAATTTAGGACTCTAAAGCCTATCTAGTTTAGGACTGTAAAGTCTGTCTAGTTTAGGACTGTAAAGTCTGTCTAGTTTAGGACTGTAAAGTCTGTCTAGTTTAGGACTGTAAAGTCTGTCTAGTTTAGGACTGTAAAGTCTGTCTAGTTTAGGACTGTAAAGTCTGTCTAGTTTAGGACTGTAAAGTCTGTCTAGTTTAGGACTGTAAAGCCTGTCTAGTTTAGGACTGTAAAGTCTGTCTAGTTTAGGACTCTAAAGCCTATCTAGTTTAGGACTGTAAAGTCTGTCTAGTTTAGGACTGTAAGGTCTGTCTAGTTTAGGACTGTAAAGTCTGTCTAGTTTAGGACTGTAAAGTCTGTCTAGTTTAGGACTGTAAAGTCTGTCTAGTTTAGGACTGTAAAGTCTGTCTAATTTAGGACTCTAAAGCCTATCTAGTTTAGGACTGTAAAGTCTGTCTAGTTTAGGACTGTAAAGTCTGTCTAATTTAGGACTCTAAAGCCTATCTAGTTTAGGACTGTAAAGTCTGTCTAGTCTAGGACTGTAAGGCCTGTCTAGTTTAGGACTCTAAAGCCTATCTAGTTTAAGACTGTAAAGTCTGTCTAGTTTAGGACTGTAAAGCCTGTCTAGTTTAGGACTGTAAAGCCTGTCTAGTTTAGGACTGTAAAGTCTGTCTAGTTTAGGACTGTAAAGTGTGTCTAATTTAGGACTCTAAAGCCTATCTAGTTTAGGACTGTAAAGTCTGTCTAGTTTAGGACTGTAAAGTCTGTCTAGTTTAGGACTGTAAAGTCTGTCTAGTTTAGGACTGTAAAGTCTGTCTAGTTTAGGACTGTAAAGTCTGTCTAGTTTACACAGGTTTTCAGTTTACTCAGGTTTCACTGTACAAATATGCAATGATATGACACTGATAAATTCTCCATTGCTTGGTGACAACAAAAAGATTTCAGTTTACAGATATTTTATAATTACAGAATTATACGATTTCCAAAACATTTATATTTATTTCAAATCTCAGTAGTTTTCGAGTTTTCTACTAAATCTGCAAATTCAACATTACATTCAAAAATGAATGCTATGACCCCCCAATATTCTTACATTTTTTTTTTCAATTTAGTTTTAGTTTCACACTTCATTTTAATGTATTAGGGGCCATCGTGGTTGTGATCGTATGGTAGTTGGATTTATAACTATCTATGCAATCAGTGCCTATCACCACTAACGACGTGAGTTCAAATTCCACTCAGGTGAGGTGTACTCGACACATTATGTGATAAAGTTTGTCAGTGACAGTGGTTTGTGGTTTTCTCTGGGTACTCCGGTTTCACCAATAAAAATGACCGCCACATTATAACTAAAATATTGTTGAAAGTGGCGTTTTCAAAGTAGTATAGGGTTTTTGTTTACACCTACCTACTCCTAAGACAACAGAATTCTTTAATTCCTCTAGAATGATCTACCAAAGTATTATCCATAAGATCCATGTCACCATTCATTATCTTGGGTACAATGGTAGAATAATGTTCATATAATTCTGAAAAGATTGATCAAGGTTAATGTTTTGTTGTGTGAGTGCTTTATTTATTATCTACATCAGATTGCTAAAATGTTAATAATAATTTTACCACATTTCAACTAATCTATCAGTTTATTTTACCTGAAACAATGCCATTTATCCACACATCATTGACTTTCAAACAATATTACTTAATTCTCATATTCATGGTTTCATTTCTGATTGATTTGATTGATGTTAAATGCCAACTTTCATTTATCATAGATTTACTAAATGTTATAATTGTCAATAATTTGTGCCCTGAGTTACAATATACAATTATTGCCTTCATATGAGGGGAACATCAAAGAAAATTGTCAACCCGAGGGTGGTTGTCCGAAAACTTATAACTTTGCTATATTCCAAATAGATAAAAGCAATAGGCAAGGAGGCTGCAATATCTGACATTTCGGTTCAACTCATATTTCTTTCTGCATGAAAAGCTGGATGTTGAATAGTAAATGTCTAAAGAGAAGAGGCCGCCATGGTCGTGATCATATGGTAGTTGGATTTACAACTACCTGTGCAATCAGTGCCTATCAAGCTGTGAGTTTGAACCTTGTTCATGGCAAGGTGTACTTGATACAACATTATGTGATAAAGTTTGTCAGTGACTTGCGACAGGTCTGTGGTTTTCTCTGGTTTCCTCCACCAATAAAACTGACAGCCACGATATAACTGAAATATGGCATTAAACACCATAAACAATCAATCCAAACCATTTAAAGAGAATGTGAAGACAATCTGATCCATGTTTTCTTTAAATAGACCTGGTAGTTTTCACAGAATATTTTAGTATTCTAATTTATTCTTAAATCTTACCACTTTGTTGCTCACTTACCACTTTGTTGTTAACTTATCACTTTGTTGTTCACTTACCACTTTGTTGTTCACTTACCACTTTGTTGCTCACTTACCACTTTGTTGCTCACTTACCACTTTGTTGCTCACTTACCACTTTGTTGTTCACTTACCACTTTGTTGCTCACTTACCACTTTGTTGCTCACTTACCACTTTGTTGCTCACTTACCACTTTGTTGTTCACTTACCACTTTGTTGCTCACTTACCACTTTGTTGCTCACTTACCACTTTGTTGCTCACTTGCCACTGTGTTGCTCACTTACCACTGTGTTGCTCACTTGCCACTTTGTTGCTCACTTACCACTTTGTTGCTCACTTACCAATTAAGAATTTTTTAAAGTCATCATTCTTTACTGTTTCAAATGGAGTCAGTTGTTTAGCATTCTTACAGTGGACATCACATCCCCATTCTATCAAAAGCTTTAAAAAAAAAAATGAAAGACCTTTATCTTCATGTAAATATCCTGAATAAAATACGTTTGTTAGTTGTAGAAATATCAATGTTCTTATCTGAGTCATATTGAAAAAAAAAATCCTGAAATTTGTGGTGAGGTGTACTCGATACAACATTATGTGATAAAGTTTGTCAGTGACTTGCAACAGGTTGGTGGTTTTCTCCAGGTGGTCCAGTTTCCTCCACCAATAAAACGGACAGCCACCATATAACTGAAATATTGTTGAAAGTGTCATTAAACACCATAACCTTAACCCTCTTACCCTGAAATAAAATCAAATGTATCTGAAACCCTGTCAATACCAAAGGTTTGGGAATAACGAAATAAAGAAATTCTTGAAAGACCTCTCATAATATAGTTCACTCTCCTTTGTGTGACTACTTAATGTTACAACATTTAATCAGTTATAATATGGTTAACTTTGGGTCGAAGGCTATGCATCTCCATTTTCATTTTGATTGATTGGTGTTTAATGCCAACTTTAGCAATATTTCAGCTATATTGTGGAGTTATTGGTGAAGGAAACAGACCTGCAAGTAACTGAGAACTATATAACATAATATGTATCAAGCACTCCTCATTAATTTTGACTTTGAGCGTACCTGATGAAGGTTATTACAGAATTGCATTGTACACACTAAATTTGATATCTACGTATTTGGTTTTTTTTACTATACCATGCAAACCTCTTTCGACACATTTCGTACTAGAAAGACCATATTTTTATCATAGTAACGGTTGACACAAATATGCACAGGAGTAATATTTCTCGTGTTTAATTAATTGAGGGCCTGTGTGGCTCAATGAGTTAGGTAGTTGGATTACCTAACAACTCATATAAGCCTATCACCACCCACGCCCGGCTTTGTAAAATACAAAAAAGGGTGCACTCGACTCGCAGCCGCAAGTGATAAAGTTTACCAGTTGCTTGCCCATGGTCGGTGGTTCTCTCCGGGTACTCTGGCTTCTTCCACCACTAAAACTGGTCGCCATGATATAGCTGAAATATTGTTGAAAGTGGCATTAAACACCAAAAATCACATTAATCAATCTTTTAATTAATTGGACACTAGTTACCAACAGTAGAAGATTGAGATCCATATGACAGCTTAACCCTGACAAATTTGTATGCCCTACTACTCAACCCAAGATACAGCTTCATAAAGAAAGTTTTTGATGTTTTAATGCAATTTTAACCCAAGATGAAGCTTCCTAAAGAAAGCTTATGGGTATGTTAATGCAATTTTCCACTATCAACATACAACTTATCTTCCCTCAGCCAAGGCATATTTTACTGTTACATTTCAGTTGCAAGATAGGAAGACTTACATGACAGATTTTCCTGTGGAGGCCCTCAATAGCAGCATTCAAGGGAGTATTTTTCAGGATATTTTTAGCATCTATATTTGCTCCATTTTCCAAAAGAAGTCGAACCACATCCTGTAAAGAAATAATTCATTACAATTAATCTACAGTCTCTAAAGATATTACAATATATATATGGTGATCTAATATAGAGCCTGTATCACTCGCCTAATTCATATGGGCAAGAAATAATTAAGAAAATGATTATTTTCCAGCAAAAAACATCACTAGGTAGTATCTGTTTGAAAAGTTGCAGGAAGGAATTTCAATAGAGATCTAAAGAAATAAACCACATCAAAATCAGATTTAAAATAAAAATTCAAAATATTGGGCGTCGGCCGTCTTTGGTCCCCTAATAACTATAAAATGGTGAGAGTTACAACAAATCTGTGGAAATGCTCCAGAAAAGAATTTTTCAAATGTATTCAATGGAAAAACTACATACAAATCAGACTTTTTAATTTATCATTTTGGGTGTTCAGGACTCCTTTGGCCCCTTTTATTTTGGAGACCGTAAGAGCTCAAGGTGAAATCTGTAGGCTAGAAATTTCATAAGGAATCTAAATAAAAATAAAGGGTATGCCGAGCGATGCATGATGCGATAGCAATGTGTAAACAAGGGAAAGTTGAACAGTAATGTGCTGGACACAGAAATTTGCTGGACAAACTGTAATTTGGGTATATGTCTCATTTTACCTTTCTAAGCATTGGTTCCCTTTAGCCCCCTTCAATCTTGGAAACTATGGACATGGTGAAACCAGTATACCCCCCCCCTACAACTTCGTTGAGGGGGGTATAATAAATGTAATTATTCTAATCAAAACAACTGATCACCTGTTCCGACCCTCAACTATGAGATCAATGACCGTGTCCGATGACCAGTTTTGACATTTCATAATTATCGATCAATACACAGCTGTCAAAAGGTAGTTGTGGGCGGTACTAACGGGGGAATTTAAATTGGTTTTACGACTTTTGTGTCTGAAAACCTGTGGCGGATGGCGGTAGCTGAGTTTGGCAGTATAACAGGGTATTTTTAATGGGGGGGAAATCGGGACAGACGAGAATTTTGGCAATAGGTGAGGTTGGCGATAAAACGGGGGGGCGATAGACCGAGGGAGCACTGTAGCTGAAATACTGCTGAAAGTGGCGTAAAACACAACAAATCAATCAATCAATCAATCAATCAGAAAGATGTGTATTTTATATAAGTAAATTTATAACTTACAAAATGGCCGTTCCTACAAGCCCAATGTAGAGCAGTATTTGCAGATTTCGGTTCTTTAGAATTAATAAATGCAGGATGACTCTGGAAGAACACAATCATCTTTTCAACAGTCTCAAATTCATTGTCTCGTGCAGCCTTAATAAACAAACGTTGCCAGGATACTGTGTTACCATGGAATACTTGATAGAGAAACAGTTGTCCTGCTTTCAACTGTTTGTTCCTACTGGGGGCTTCTACAAAAATCTGAAATATAATCAAGTAAATATGTTGTTTGATAAAGAAATCATTTTAGCAGTTCCTGGTTTTTTTTTCTTTTTTCATACACACATTATTAAAGACTGAAGGGAATGAAAGGTGTTCTAACTTTTAGAAAGGAAAGTTAGATCAGAGTGTAGACTTGTAGAGGGAAAATTATGAACAGATATATCATGTTTGGGAGGGGTATTTGCGAAAAATACCAGTTTCGCCACGTTTGACAATGAATTTCTCGGGGCAACAATCTGCTCTACCACCCTCTCAGCTATGTGTTATTTATATAGTGTTAGATACAGGATCATGGAATGATATTTTAACAAATTGACTATTTTGTTTGATATTACTCAGACAACTTTTTACACCAACACCAATCTAGTCTTTTAAATACCTGTACCATATGGTATTTTGAACCCCATGGTATATTGAATCCGGGGTCAAACTATCATATGACACCGGTTGTGCCAAAACTAGTTGACTTTAGTATTGTTAATTGCCTCTTACTTTGTGTGTTTTGCTTTCATTTATTTTGGTCATTCAAATTTTGATCATTTCTATTTTTTTTAGCCACAGATGGTCCTGGATTTTTTTTTCACAACATTTTCAGTCCTGCTTATTTTCCTTCTACCCCCCTCCCCATAAAAATAAAATGTTTGCTCCCTAATTCAGAACACAGTACATTATGTACTAATTGATTTGTAAATACATGTAATACACTTACTGTTTTAAAGTTTTTAAAAGGGGTCATCGTGGTTTGTGATCATATGGTAGTTGGATTTATAACTACCTATTGTGGCGAGTTCGAATCCCACTCGGGGGAAATGTACTTGATACAACATTTTGTGATAAAGTTTGTCAGTGACTTGCAGCAAGTCTGTGGTTTTCTCAGGTTTCCTCCACCAATAAAACTGGCTGCCACGATATAACTGAAATATTGTTGAAAGTGGCATTAAACACTATAACCCTAACCCTAAAGTTTTTAAAATTTGCAGAAATGAAATATATCTTTTTGCAGAGATGATTTTTTTAGATGAAATTTCAATTTGGGGAAATGAAATGTACTGAAAACTATACATCTCCACTGTTTACCTCATAATCTGGATATTCATTAGGATAAATATCAACCAATCCAATGCTTGGAATTTTTAATAGCTCTCTTACTGAAGGCCCTGAAATAGAGAAAATTAAATAAATGCAACAAAAAAAGCACCACAAAATTTGATGTTATAGTCCCTTTAATGATAACGGCAGTCCTACAATCATCTGGAACATTTATGAGTGTAAAAATGATGATTTTGCAGAAAAATTGTGACGTCATCAATGCATTTAATTGTTCTACGACGTCATTTTACAGGAAAGGATATTATTACCACTCACAAATGTCCCAGATGAATGCAGGACAGCAGTTATGGTGAAAGGGTCTATTGGTTACTAAAGTAGGTAGTGAAAGATTTATATTATAACTTCCACATCATAAAACTGGTCACACAACAATGTGAGAGACCAGTATTCAATCATCAAATTGTACTAAAGCAAATATAACATGTATATAAAATAATTCAAATTTGACACTTACAATTGAAAAAATATACAATAATAACAAAGTGAAATGCAATGATTCTTCAAACTAAAAGCAATAGATCCTTTCACCATAACTGTGGTCCTGCATTCCTCCGGGATATTTGTGAGTAGTAATAATACCCTTTTCTGTAAAATGATGTCGTAGAACAATAAAATGTGCTTATGACGTCACGATTTCCCCCCGAAATAGTCATTTTTCCACTCACAAATGTCCCGGATGAATGTAGGACCGCAGTTATTGTGAAAGGGTCAATAAAAACGTACAACTAAACTTACAATTATATAAATTAACAGGACACAAATCCTTTCATCAATGAATGTTTTCAAGGAGAGTTAAGACATTACCGTTTGTTCTTCTTCAAGTTACAGCTTGTGATTTCCTCTTTATTGGTAAATTCAAACTTTTCTTATTTAAAATGAAGGAAATGAGTGGCATTTCTTTATTTTTTCAGAAAAATAAATATATCTTTAAATGACAACATTTATATTATCCTACAAAGAAAAATTTTAAGTATTTAATTGATTTCTCTAAATTATAATGGTCTTGAAATGGAAGTTTCAAAAGGATTGAACATCAACAGTCATGTTGGCAGTCTATGAAGGGAATATTGATAATTCATAACTCATAGATGCTAGTAAAAACAGTAAAAGAAATCAGTGACAAATACTTTTTGTACGTCTCTGTAAAGGTACAAAGGTTAATATTATACAAATGCCTTATGAACACTTTTATACACAATACATTGGAAACTTGATATCTCAAACTCTGGTGAATTAAGATTCCTTAAATAACTGGAGGTAAACATTGGATCTGTTCATAGTCACTTTTAGTTTAATATATCACTGATAACTCAAATAATTGACAATGTTGAAGTAAACTAATCTGTCTCCCTTTGACTCTTGACACTAAGAAGGTTGCCTGTAAATAGTCTACTTGGATGGGTTAGGGTTCAACACTTTCAACAATATTTCAGTTATATCGTGGCGGTCAGTTTTATTGGTGGAGGAAACCAGAGTACCCAGAGAAAACCACCAACCTGTCACAAGTGACTGACAAACTTGATCACGTATCAAGTGACTGACAAACTTGATCATGCATCAAGTGACTGACAAACTTGATCACGTATCAAGTGACTGACAAACTTGATCACGTATCAAGTGACTGACAAACTTGATCACGTATCAAGTAACTGACAAACTTGATCACGTATCAAGTACACCTTACCATGAACAGGGTTAGAACTAGTTTATTTGGAGGATAAAAATATTCATAACGGGGAAGTGAACCAATATATTTGACTATTTTGTTGATCAATACTGTATTTTAATGTTATATTAAAATCTTGTTTAGTCTGTATTAACTTTGAAAGACTTTTAAAAGTTTAGCTGTAAAAATAAAGGCAAAGCCTGAAACTTATTGCTCAACAAATCATTCAAAATGTAAATTCCATTTCCTGATAAATTGCTACCAATCCACAAACAATATATAATACATCAATAGAAATCTACAAATCAAACTTAAGTAATTATCCTATGGGTGTGCTACTATGCTATAGTGCAAATTACCTTTCGGTTTTGTTATATCACGTTTTTCTGAAATATTAAATTTATGTCTTGAAAAGATTACTTTAAATCATATTTTTTCAATATATCTTTTTATCATAATCCATATTACTTTAAATCATACGTTTTTCAATATATCTTTTTTCCCTATTCCATATTACTTTAAATCATACTTTTTTCAATATATCTTTTTTTCCCTATTCCATATTACTTTAAATCATACTTTTTTCAATATATCTTTTTTTCCCTATTCCATATTACTTTAAATCATACTTTTTTCAATATATCTTTTTTTCCCTATTCCATATTACTTTAAATCATACTTTTTCCAATATATCTTTTTTTCCCTATTCCATATTACTTTAAATCATACTTTTTTCAATATATCTTTTTTTCCCTATTCCATATTACTTTAAATCATATTTTTCAATATATTTTATTTCATAATCCATTTACAATAGGCCTATTTCATTTAACTTTACTTTTATCAATATCCATCTGTAACTCAAATCAAAGTTTTATGAGCAGTCAACATATGATAGCTGTGTTTCATCTGAAAGTCACAGAGAACCTTTCAATAACAAACCATTTCCCAAATATATGTTACTTTCTTCAGAGTTCTATCCACCAAATATTTGATCAATGTTTATACAAAATATATGTTCTGTGTCATATCTCACTCTGTCAGAGGTGGTGGGGGAGGTTTTAAAGTGTAAAATTGACATGCTATTTTATAAGAAAATAATACATGACATCAAATGAAATGAATATAAAATTTGCTAACTTAATTTTCATAAAAAAAAAAAAAAATTAAAAAAAAAAAATCTTCAAAAATTCATGTGTTATGTATGACATCACAATGAGATCATAGTCAGGCGTATAATGCTGAAAATGGACTAAAAAGGACATTTGAGCTGTTTTAACTTCCTCCCCAGTCTCCTATCAACACCAAATTGTGTAATTATTTTAATCAGAGAGGGTAAATGATTGCATCAACATAATTTGGTAGTGGAGGGTTGTTAATTTTTTTTATTTATTAATAACCTCAAAAAAACCTGAAAATTAATATTTTCAATCTTTTGATTGCATATACGAGATCATTGTGTACAATCTCCGTTCATTATGATTAATTTCAAGGAATAAAATTTATCAGTAAATTACAAATGTTTTTTTAAATAAATCTAATTATTTATTTCAATTCTAGAACAGTAATTAACTAAATTAAAATTGAACAATGCACACAACATTGAAACAGATTCAACTCAAAATCATAATTCTATAGTAAATAAAAATCCAGATTACAAATGTATTTTCAATAGTAATAGATTTAATAAAATTCCTAGACAGTCTTCCAGAATACTTAATATAATAAATTATAATACCAATAAATCCTTCACCTACATATTAACATAGCATCACACTTTATTCTTACCTCTGTATATATTTTTTCCTAAACATAATATAAATATAGTGAGTGAGTGGCTGTCTCAAAGGAGCAATTTGTTCAGCTACATCATAATTAGAACAAGTTACATTTCAATGAGATCTACATGGTACATCTACAGATGATGATGATGATGTCTGCTTTGTACTAGACAAACATGCTTAGTTGAATTGTTATAGTGCTAGTGCACTGAAACAACAATTTGCCAAATATCATCTGTACCACCGCATAGGTGATGTAATGGTTAGCATGATTGCCTCAATTGCAGTAGATCGTGGGTTCGAGCATTGGTTGGGTCAAACTAAAAATTATAAAATTGATATTGTTGCTTCTCTGCTAAGCACGCAGCATTAAGGAAAAATAGCAAAGACTGGTTGGCTCGGAATCAGGATAATGTGTCCGAGTGGAGCAACATGTCGACACACAGACTGTTGTTTCACTGAGCTTATTAAAGCACTATAAAAATCTAAATAAGCATGTTTGGTCTAGTATACATCATTATCATCTCATCGAATGTAACTTGTTCTCGACTAGACATAACCGAAAAATTGTTCATTTGGTGTTAAACAACAATTACTCACTCACTCATCTGTACAAATAACAAAAACTATATATAAATATATTTCAATGAATGGTTTTCATTATAAAATAGGCCATGCAGCATACAGTACATGTATAACAGTAGAATATATTAAGTCAATATGCCAGTAGAATACATGTACATGCATTTACTTTAAGAGTCAACAAAAATATATCTTCAAAATTTTCATAGTAATACTACACATAGAAAATCACTAAAATAGAGGTATAAATCAACTGAAGGTCACCAAACCAGGGGAAAACTAATAGAGGTAAAATCAACTGAATAAACATCAAACCAGGGAAAAAATAACAATCCAGAGTTGTGGAAATTATACCTTTCATTTAAATAAATATTAAGGAAACACATTAAGGAAAATTTTTAATCGAACTAACAAGGATGTAAAAAAAAGTCCAGAGATGCAAAATTCTACATGTTTCTGACGCTTTTACAAATTAATTATATATTTTCCAACAATAAACATAAATTGTATAATCTCCTCTGCCCTTATTTATAAGCTATTTTTCATGCTTAATTGTTTACATAACAACATGTCTATCTGAAAATTACTATGAACATTCGCACTGACGTGGGCAGAATGATAAAATATACAGATTTGAAGTGAAGCTAAAATTAAGGATTACGCCTTCAACCGAGTTAATTATTAGTCCCTTGCAATTAAAGGGAGCTAATATTATAATTTAACGTCTGCTACAATTCTCAAAGGCATTTCAAAATAAAAGACCATTTATTCAAAAGTTTGTCATAAGAGTCATTTGGTATTTATAGGGTGGATTTCTTGTCTTGTGTGCATCCATTAGGTTCTAAATCAATTGAGGTTAATCCCAACCTCGTCTTTCTTTTTCTTTTTTTTCTTTTTTTTCAAAAGTATGTATGTGACCAGCAATATCAACATGAAAGCACGAAATTTGGTTGTTTTAATCGTAGATTTGTGACAATTTTTGAAAATGAAGATTATGGTAAAAACATTTGTGAAACTCTTCATGATTTTAATTTTACTCTTGCAATTAATATTTTTGTCAAAAGGGCTGCAAATAAATGTCTTTGCTTGTTTACTGAACCACATTTCCACAACTCTGTAATTATAACATAACTCAACATGGTCACATATAAAAGGTAGGTCAAGGGTCAAACAAATCATACCACTTTCTGGTGGATAAGTACAAAACCAAGGTGCAGCATTATCTATACACAGGCATTAATAAATAAAAAAAAAGATAACATGCATGAAATATTTAGTAGTGAATAATACAATAAAAGACTAAAAATAATACATCAGGGGACGAAAATTTTCAATGTTCTCACTCGTATTATCTCCCTTTGAATTAAACATTGACAATTTCTGCAACGTAAACAAGCCATCACAGAAAATCCGGTAATTTTACTATCAGAACTATTTGACACAAATTATGTGGCAGATGGATATTTTTGTTTGCTAAAGTTGTAAATTGTCACTCGTCCGGTTGGACGACAGAAATGGATATTCTACTCGATGCAGTAAAATCATATGTCCCCATTTTATTTCATGTCTACATCAAACTTATTCCAAAATGGGTCGTAACTTGAGGAGAATGGTAGTCTGTGGGTACAGATGACAATACATCGCCTTCCCCTACCTTTTGTCCGATATATCATATTCTAACATTCTATTGATAGCTGGAAGTGTAATTTTAGAATGTAATAATTGTTGTGTAGAATAATACATCTTTTGGGAATGTATATGTCTTGGTAGAGTTCTCAGCCCACAAAAATCATGACTTAATATAAAGACGTATATTACTGGTCATTTCTTGAGTTTCAGATCGTGGACAAAACTACCAAGCAACAGACAACATTCATAAGAGAAATCAATTAAGTAAAAATTGCAAAATGAAATAACAGGAATTATAACATAGTATCAAATATTTCATGTAGATTTCTTTGTAAAATAAAAATGCAATATGTTCCAATATTTTTACTCGTCTTCCTTTAAAAATATACCTAAAAAGTAGAGCATTTCCGAATGAGTTAAAAAATATTGCATCTTGACCGATATTGCATTCCATTCTTCCTCCTTTAAGCTTGGTACGCACTAGAGAAGTTCTGAGTAAAACTATATTTGCACGCAAGCAGACGAGAGATAAACAAGATGTCGGAATTATATTGAATACATGCTAAAAAGAAATATGGTTAAATGCAATGTCACAGAATGAAATATTTGGTACTATATTATAAAAGGGTTATTGCACTAATATTGAGAAATATTGTTCCTCGCTGTATATCATATTGCACTCGCAAGCTCATGCAATATGATATACTGCTCAGGACAATATTCCTCAATATTAGTGCAATAACCCTATAATATACAATAATGAAGTAGATCTCAAAAATTTTCTACAGTCTAGTCAGTATATACCAACCTCTTTTTCCACTAAAGTCGTCATGAAACTCCTTGCTTTGTTTATTCCGCAGTACCACTTTTCTTCCTTCTGGTAAAGATTCCTTTGCCATTGCCATGTAAAATCCTGAACCATTTGTTAATGTCTGTAAAAATATCAATCATCATATTTTGAAATTTTTTAAAAAGAAATAAATCTATATACAAAAATATAGTTGAATAACATACGTCCTAAATATATGGTTTTATCCTTATAATGTTTCTTTTATTTGTACATATAACCTGTTTGTTTTATAGACAAGTATGTTTTATTTCTAATGGTCTACCTAGGTGTATAAGTCAACATAAAAAATTTGCATGCCATGATATAGCTGAAATATTGCTAACATTGGCACTAAATACCAATCAATCAATCAATCAATCAATTATTACATAGAGACCAGTTTCTACTGAATCAAATTCGCAAGTGGAAATAATGTTTTCAAAAATTAGGGGGGCCCGGGTGGCTCAATGAGTTAGGTAGTTGGATTACCTAACAACTCATACAAGCCTATCACCAATATGGCATGGGTTCGCGCCCGGCTTTGTAAATTACAAACTAGAGGCTCAGTGGGCTGAACCTGTGTCGCTCACCTTTCATTCTGCTTTGAGGAAACTTAATACAGAACCTCCCATAGGTGCTTCCCACCAAGTTTTGGTCATTTGGCTAAGCAGTTACAGAGAAGAAGATATCTAGAAGTCGACCAATCAGAAACAAGAATGGCCTGTGGTGGCCATGTTTATTAACGGATCGGAACTAAATGAGCAATCTTTATAGATGACCTTCCAATGATGTTTCCTACCAAGTTTCGATTCATTTGGCAAAGTGGTTTCAGAGAAGAAGATTTTTTAGAAATCAACCAATCAGAAACAAGAATTGCCTTTGGCAGCCATGTTTGTTAACGGATCGGAACTAAATGAGCATTTTTCATAAAGGACCTTCCAAGGATGATTCCTACCAAATTTTGATTCATTTGGCCAAGCAGTTACAGAGGAGAAGATTTTTTTAGAAATCGACCAATAAGAAACAAGAATTGTCTGTGGCGGCCATGTTTGATAACGGATCGGGACGAAATAAGTATTCTTTAGAGAAGATCTGCCATAGATGCTTCCTACTAAATTTCGGTTTATTTGGCAAAGTGGTTTCAGAGGAGAAGGTTTTTTTTAAATCGACCAATCAAAAACAAGAATTGCATATGGCAGCCATGTTTGTTAACGGATCGGAACTAAATGAGCAATCATTATAGAGGACCTTCCAAGGATGCTTCCTACTAAGTTTCAGTTCATTTGGCAAAGCGGCTTCAGAGGAGAAGATTTTTAGAAATCAAGCAATCAGAAGCAAGAATTGTCTGTGGCGACCATGCGTGTTAACGGATCGGAACTAAATGAGCAATCTTTATAGAGGGCATTCCAAGGATGCTTCCTACCAAGTTTCGATTCATTTGGCCAAGCAGTTTCAGAGAAGATAATTTAGAGATCAACCAATCAGAAACAAGAATTGCCTGTGGCGGCCATGTTTGTAAACGGATCGGGACGAAATGAGCAAGCTTTATAGAGGACATGATATAGATGCTTCCTACCAAGTTTCGGTTCATTTGGCCTAGCGGTTTCAGAGGAGAAGATTTTTAAAAATCGGCCAATCAGAAACAATAATTGCCTATGGTGGCCATGTTTGTAAATGGATCGGGACAAAATGAGCAATCTTTAGAGAGGACCTTCCATAGATGCTTCCTACCAAGTTTGGCTGAGGGGTTTCAGAGGAGAAGATTAAAATGTGAAAAGTTAACGGACGACAGACGCCAAGTGATGGCAAAAGCTCACGTTGCCTTTGGCAAGGTGAGCTAAAAAGGGTGCACTTGACTCGCAGCCGCAAGTGATAAAGTTTACCAGTTGCTTGTCCATCGTTGGTGGTTCTTTCCGGATACTCTGGCTTCCTCCACCACTAAAACTGGCAGCCATGATATAGCTTAAATATTGTTGAAAGTGGCATTAAACACAATAAATCAAATCAAATCAATCAAAAATTAGGAACTGACCATAACTTCACATTTAATGAAAATACATAAATGTCATTCTCTCAAAGTGTCATACTTTCAGTTTCACTAAGAAATATTAAGCCAATAGGCCAAGTTTAAATTCTGATTGGAATTTTCTGTCATGTTTATCTCTTAACCCATCAAAAAAAACATGAGTCAAATCTGCCCCATGCAGTCACCTCTATTAAGCAATCAACTGTATTAAAAGGTCACATTTTTCTTGTCCTGTCATAGAAAATTTAATATGAATTAAGAGGTCACCTGTCTAACAAGGCCACTTTTTTCTTAGTCACAAAGGTGACCTCTTAATACAGGTTTGACTGTACTTATTTATTGACAATGAATTCTCTTGATCAACATAGTTTCATAAAAAAAAATTACATTGTACTTCACAGATATTATTGATTTTTGTCTCAGTGATTTGACCTTGATTGTATATGCTAGGCATTTGATGTTTTTCTTTACAAATAATCAATTTTATTACAAGATTTATGGAGATTCATTGCAGTTTGTCTGCAATTCTTGTACTTCTACATTATTATTAAAGTGGAACAAAATAAGAAAAACAGATAAGAAAAACACTACAACACATAAATGTATTGCGAGTGTTATGGATGATGTTCCTGCATTTTGTAAAACGTGTGAAGTAAACTCACCCTACTTTATACATCATGTAAACAAGGGTGTACTAATTGTATGATGTCAATCTGGAAGCTATGTGTGTCATATTATATCCTTATCTGGAAGTTATGTGTCATATCATATGATTATCTGGAACTTATGTGTCATCTGATATCCTTATCTGGAAGTTATGTGTCATATCATATAATTATCTGGAACTTATGTGTCATCTGATATCCTTATCTGGAAGTTATGTGTCATATCATATGATTATCTGGAACTTATGTGTCATCTGATATCCTTATCTGGAAGTTATGTGTCATATCATATGATTATCTGGAACTTATGTGTCATCTGATATCCTTATCTGGAAGTTATGTGTCATATCATATGATTATCTGGAACTTATGTGTCATCTGATATCCTTACCTGGAAGTTATGAGTCATATCATATGATTATCTGGAACTTATGTGTCATCTGATATCCTTATCTGGAAATTATGTATCATATTCTATTCTTATCTGGAAGTTATATGTCATATCATATGTTCATCTGGAAGTTATGCGTCAAGTTTTGCAAAGTTCCCCAACTTTGTATTTGAAGTGCCTGTACCAAGTGAGGAGAGTGAATGGTCATGTATATGTGTGTTAGATGTATTGATTTTACTTCTGTTACTATGATTTTCTGATTGGAGGTAATCTGACACTGTCATATTTTTTGTTTTTCATTTTAAGGCATAGAAAGCATGTTCCATTTCAGGAATTATACAATACACTACTTACTAAATTAATAACACACGACAGGCAGAAATCATTGACACTGATATTTCTGGGAACATCTATTGTATCAAATCTATCCTTCATCTTGTCTCTAATCTGTCTCCTAACCTGTTAAAGTCATTAAATCAATACATCAAATAGCTATAACATAGTCAAATCTAACAATATCTGATACTTGTACTGATAACAGAAAAATACCTGTAACAAGACTGATAACAGAAAAATACCTGTAACAAGACTGATAACAGAAAAATACCTGTAACAAGACTGACAACAGAAAAATACCTGTAACAAGACTGACAACAGAAAAATACCTGTAACAAGACTGACAACAGAAAAATACCTGCAACAAGACTGATAACAGAAAAATACCTGTAACAAGACTGACAACAGAAAAATACCTGCAACAAGACTGATAACAGAAAAATACCTGTAACAAGACTGATAACAGAAACATACCTGTAACAAGACTGACAACAGAAAAATACCTGTAACAAGACTGACAACAGAAATATACCTGTAACAAGACTGACAACAGAAAAATACCTGTAACAAGACTGATAACAGAAAAATACCTGTAACAAGACTGACAACAGAAAAATACCTGTAACAAGACTGACAATAGAAAAATACCTGTAACAAGACTGATAACAGAAAAATACCTGTAACAAGACTGATAACAGAAAAATACCTGTAACAAGACTGATAACAGAAAAATACCTGTAACAAGACTGACAACAGAAAAAATACATGTAACAAGACTGACAACAGAAAAAATACATGTAACAAGACTTCTTCCATTGAAAGGCATCTTGATTTATGTCATAAAACTTTATTGTACTAATTTTGAACTCATACTCATTAATCAGACCTTAGTAATAAAACTTTATAACAACTTTTTAAATAAGTTATTGAAATGTGGCATTCATATTTTTTTTTATTAAATTATCTCCCCTCTACCAAATACCAAGTTAATATATCTTTAATTTAATTTAATTTAATATAATTCAGAAATAACTTTCCCAAACAATAAGTTACATCTGTAAATATATATCAAAATTTTTGTCATCAATGTTTCATGGATTTTTTTCACATAAAATATTGCATGGTATCAATGTAATTTTTATTTGACTACACACGTCACTTTTAATAAATTTTCTATTTAGGAATATTTGCATTGTTATTGTTGTCACCTCTATGACATTTGATCAGTTATCTAAATCAACACCCTCTTTAGGGACTAGAGATTAAAAAAGTAAGGATTATCTAAAAGTCAACTTTATATTTATGTAAATGAGTTTTTACGTCTTGTCCTCTGTTTTGTGGTCTTCACTTCACTTCCTAACCTATATAGTCTGTATGGTATATATAACCTCTTACTGAATGTTGAGGGCTTGATGAAACATGTAATTATTAATGTTTGTCTGTATCTTTTAAGTTAGATATATCTGTGAATAATTTAATTTGTTGTGAATACTGTAAACTGATTGGCTGATCCCCCTGAAGCAACATTGGTTATACTTGATAACCTGGGTTGATATTTTGACGTTGCCATTGTAATCATTCGTAAACGACTAATTCAAATAATTCCATGAAAGAACCAAAATCAAATTCAAGGAATCATTAAATTTTGTTGTAAAAATTAAACTATAAGGAACATTTTCAATTTTTGAACAGGTTATACTTGTATAACCTGGTTTGGAAAAGTTTCACAGTATATTAAGTGTAAACTGTCCCAAACCAGGTTATATCATATAACATGTTCAAAATTTGAAAATATTTCTTAAATATAATACAACAAAAGTTGTTGTACGTCGTCATTGTTTTCATATTAATGCTTGGTTTACATTATGAATTAAAAATTCAGAAGACACTTGATTGATTATTCCTAGATTACACTGCCAGTAAAAACAACAGACCATGTTAAACCACCATAGAAACTTGAATAACCTCTGACATGTTGATGAATTTAAGTTGTGCTAGATTAAATCTATCAGATACATCTAGTATGACACAAAACACGGTTGGTTACTTTTCATTTCCCAACCATTTTAAATGAATTTTTACACAGAGTACATATGTAATAATTGTTGCAATGATGGCTCCCTAATGTTGAGTTTTATCACAATTACTATCATGATATATTATACACACCTCACTTTTAACATCTTCAACATGCTGCATCCATTTTTTACAAACATCTACATCAAATCTCTTCTTTAACTTGTCTTGGGCTGGAGAAAAAATATACAAATCAAACATTACTTCTAAATACAAATAGATCTCCCCCCAATAAGCTTTCAAAAACATTTATCTTAATACTTGGTTGGTTGGTTTATGGTGTTTAATGCCACTTTCAACAATATTTCAGCTATATCGTGGCGGTCAGTTTTATTGGTGGAGGAAACCAGAGTACCCAGAGAAAGCCACCGACCTGCTGCAAGTTACTGACAAACTTTATCAGATTGTATTGAGTACACCTCACTTGAGCGGGTTGATTGGCACTGATTGCATAAGTAGCTATAAATGCAACTACCATACAATCACGACCACGACGGCTCCCAATAAACTTTCACAAATATGTATCTTAATACATTATAAGAATAACAAAAGATGATAAAAATAAAAGAATACCTAGTTTATGTTGCTCTATTTCCTGTTTTAAGTCTTTCCTTCTCTGTAATTCTGTCATGTTAGAAATCATGGATGGCATTTTATCTAGTTGATGGTTACATTCCCTGATCAGTCTGTTCATAAAATCCTACAACACAGAAATAAAAGACTAAAAATTGCCACATTTCCTGTTCAGTCTGTTCATAAAATCCTACAAACTATAAATTGTTACTCTGCCTGTTCAGGCTGTTCATAAATCTTAAAAACTAGAAATTGCTACATTCCCTGATCAGTCTATTAAAAAAATACTGGCATGCATACAAGACTACAAATTGCTCAATTCCTTGATTGTACAGATCATAAAATCCTAAAATCTTTTAAAATAGCTACACCCCCTGTTCATGTTGTTCATTCAATATCTGCAATACATAAATATAGGACTAATCTTATATAGGACCAACTATTGAAGAAACATTACGTACAACAAATGACTGGCTTTTTACTTTGACGTAATCTGTTCTCAGACAAATTGTTAACCCCAAACAATGCTGTATTGACGTTATTTTTTTTTCTATTTTCACAAAATGTCAAGGTTAGGTTAGGTTATGGTGTTTATCTTCACATTCAACAACATTTCAGTTACATCGTGATGGACATTTTTTGTTGTGGAGGAAACCGGAGTACCTGTGAAAACCACCGACCTGTCACAAGTCACTGACAAACTATATCACATAATGTTGTATCGAGCATAACTTGCTATGAACGGGGTTCGAACTCACAACGTTAGTGGTGATAGGCACTGATTGCATAGGTAGTTATAAATCCAATTACCATATGATAACAACCATGACGGCCTCTTACACAAAATGTTGAAGTTACATTGTAAAATACCTAGTCTAAGAAACATAGCTTGCATGCCTAGAATAATTTTTTTTTACTATGCTACTAAGGAGTGACACATTTATACTTACAAATCTATTTAACATAGCCTTGCTCTGTCTAAATTTGTATCCCATCATAAAGAAAAATGCAAAATAAGCACAAACTGACTGTGCATCAGCCTGAAAAAAAGAGATACTTATGAAACAGACTACAAGACAGACAATCCAAAATAAAATTGAGGCTGCAAATTCTATATTGAGTAGCTCTCAATGATTTTGAAAGAAAACATTTTGAAGTGTTTTAGATCCATTAATGATAATTGATTATCGTTCGTTCATGTGAACCACATCAATGGTGTAATGGTTAGTGTGCTCGCCTCGAGTGCGATTGATCGTGTGTTCGAGCCCAGATCGGGTCAAACCAAACACTATAAAATTGGTATTTGTTGCTTCTACGCTAAGCACACAGCATTAAAGAGAAACAGCTAAGACTGGTAGGCTCGGAATCAGGATAATGTGTCCCGAGTTGTGCGTCAAGTTTATCCGCAGACTGTTGTTTCAGTGAGCTAGCACTATAAAAATCCAACTAAGTGTGTTGATCCAGTACATTGTGGACCTCATCATCATCTCATTGAAAATCATGATATAACTGAAAAATTGTGCTGAGTTGGCATTAAACAACAATCACTCACTCATTTATTTCACATCTAGTAATATTTAGTACCATTTCAAAATGATAAATTAAAAAAAAAAAATGAAGCTAATAAATTATTTTCTAAAAAAAAACAAAAAAAAACAACAAAAAACCGTAGAGGTATTTTTTAAAAATAGTAACAAAAGATATTTTCCATTTCAGTAATTTTCTATTAGGAAACAAGCTATCAAACAAATCTTAATAATAAATGAGCATCAACAACAAATATATATATCCTTACCTCCACTAAATCTTCAGAATTAAATGGTGTGTCAGCATAAAACATTTTTTCTGCTGTCTTCAATGCCAGATTAATGGTCCATCTATAAATAACCATGACACCAGTATAATTAGATTAAATATATTTCTTTATTTCCCTTCAATTTTATTTCTTTTTCCGTTATTTGGGAATCTACATAATCTACAAGGACATGTATCTGACACTGTATTGTTGTCATATGCACCAGACATTTCAGTGTAAGTCTCCAAAAGGTTTCTGTCACCACATTGTTTGTGTAGATTTGGCTTTAACTTTGTAATTATATTGTATTGACGATTCTAATTAGCGGGGTTTTTTTTAAAACAACTTTGATTGGTCGATAAAAATATTCCTTACTGTAATTACATAGGAAAAATCCACTATGAGTATGTCTTTGATGAAATTGGTTTAATGATTTTTTACGATAACTTATCAAAAAAATACAACTTATCTGATACTGATGAATTTTATAACATTTTGCTAATTTTAGAATGTTTATTTATTGTGTTCACTTGTTCCATTGGACCTGTAACACACAACATTCACAAACCCAAACCAAACGTTTACTTGTCTCGGGTTACCAAACTACCGGCATACCATTAATGTCAAGCCCTAATTGACAGTTAGACCACTGTGCATATAAACATGACTTTTAAATAAACCTGTTACTTACCTATCATTCAATAGTAGATCTGAGGTAAATGTGTTAGGTACAAAAGAATTCACTAAAGCACATAGGACACGACTGTCGACTAGGTCATCAATTTTCTGAAATAATAAATCCAGTGGAACCTATATAATCTGACACACCATGAGACCAGGAAAATTTGTAAAATGTACAGGATGTCAGAATACTTAGGTTTCACATTAGGATAACAAAGGTATGAACAAATTTAACAAGGGAAACAACTGTGTATGTTTGATTAATATATGACAGTTTCCTTCATTAAACTTACTATGTATAAGCATATATTTATATAATGTAGATGAAAATATATTCAATATAAAATGTATGTCAAAATATATTTATTTTTGTTTTTCTTTGTCTTTTGTGCCCTATGTTGTCAGTTTCTCTGGTTTGTTCATTTTTGGTTGCCCCTTCAGTATTCTCTAATGTTTATTTACAACAATTAACAAATGGCAAATAATAGAAAACAAATTTAAGTCCTTTTATGCTATAGTGCAGTGGTAGTTGTTGACATTGTCATTGTCTGTCTGTAGACAAAAGGGATTCAATCTGAGTTCTAGTTGGCAGATCCTTCTGAAGTTTTAACACAAAGATCATTGGCACAGAACAAAGCTTGGTAATATTGATTGGTGGTATATGTATTTATAAAGTGACTAAAACTGATTCAAACAATTAAAAAACTTACATAGGCATATAGACTCTTCCCATCTCTTGTTGTCTGTAAAAAATCATGAATAAATTAATCATATTTTTTTATTTCTCTAAAACAGGTTTACACTCAGAAAACTATTAAACAAAGGAACTAAATCTACAAGTTATATCTATAATACCCAATATATGACAGGGGGATATTAGCCTTATGAAGATTCTATTTTTATTTCTAAATGAATTTATTTCACTGAAAATAAATAATATATATAGTTAGTCTTATGCAGGGCCGTCTTAACAGCATCATAGGCCCATTAGTGCCCATACCTACACAACCGTTCACACAACTAAAACTGTAAATATCGATAAAATTAAACATATATTTATTGCATTGGTACTTAAAAAACATGCCATACACAACATATATAGATTAGCATGGGACCCCTATGCTCATGGGCCCCCGGGCAACTGCCCAGCTTGCCCATCAGCTAAGACAGCACTGCTCTTACGTCTGTTTGGATCAAAACTTTACATATATTGGCATTTGTTTAAACTGTAAAAAGAAAATAGAGTTAAGAGGTCACATTTGGGACAGAGAAAAGGTAGTCTTCTAAGACAGGTGACCTCTTAATAGAGGTTAAATTCATAAGAAATTTTCTACGACAGGACAAGAAAAAGGTGACCTTTTAATACAGGTAACTGCTTAATAGAGGTGACTGTATGGGATTTTTTTTTACTGTAGCTTGATTAAAAATAGCTATGGATTAATTAAAGAAATATGTGAGGTAGGTAATGATAACTGCTGATGTGACAGACGACACCCCTGAAAACTATTGGAATAACACTTGTGACTGCTCTTTTCAGTAATATTTGTCTGTTGTTTGGACTTTTTGACATTACAGGATAAACGCAATATACATACACTGTCTGTAGAAATAAAATTGAGTTGCATTTGCTGCAAAACAGGCTAGAAATATGCTCGCCAAAGACTCTCTTTTCTACCAGTTTCTAAAGCTTGTACAAATAAATTTAGTTTACGACAATGTATATATATTGTATATATTCAAATTTTTTAAAATTGTTTAAATTGATCAGAATGGTGGCATTAAGATGGATGTTATGATTGACATGTAAAAGGGGAGATAAGCGTAATTAATTTTACATCAATTGAAGATAACCTTAACCTTTAAACCATACCAAGTATAACAAATCTTTTTATCATACCAAATTCGTGACAATAAACCAAAAAGGTGTCCTATATTTATCAGAATGCAGTGTTTATAATAAAGTACAGTGATACATGTCTAAACTGAACCTGAATAAAACAGAATCCCATATAAACAAACTTTAAATGAAACAGAATCCTGTATAAACCAAACTTTAAATGAAACAGAATCCTGTATAAATCAAACTTTAAATGAAACAGAATCCTGTATAAACCAAACTTTAAATGAAACAGAATCCCATATAAACCAAACTTTAAATGAAACAGAATCCCATATAAACCAAACTTTAAATGAAACAGAATCCCATATAAACCAAACTTTAAATGAAACAGAATCCCATATAAACCAAACTTTAAATGAAACAGAATCCTGTATAAACCAAACCTTGAATAAAACAGAATCCTGTATAAACCAAACTTTAAATGAAACAGAATCCTGTATAAACCAAACTTTAAATGAAACAGAATCCCATATAAACCAAACTTTAAATGAAACAGAATCCCATATAAACCAAACTTTAAATGAAACAGAATCCCATATAAACCAAACTTTAAATGAAACAGAATCCTGTATAAACCAAACTTTAAATGAAACAGAATCCTGTATAAACCATACTTTAAATGAAACAGAATCCTGTATAAACCAAACTTTAAATGAAACAGAATCCCATATAAACCAAACTTTAAATGAAACAGAATCCCATATAAACCAAACTTTAAATGAAACAGAATCCCATATAAACCAAACTTTAATATGAAACAGAATCCCATATAAACCAAACTTTAAATGAAACAGAATCCCATATAAACCAAACTTTAAATGAAACAGAATCCCATATAAACCAAACTTTAAATGAAACAGAATCCCATATAAACCAAACTTTAAATGAAACAGAATCCCATATAAACCAAACTTTAAATGAAACAGAATCCTGTATAAACCAAACCTTGAATAAAACAGAATCCTGTATAAACCAAATTTTAAATGAAACAGAATCCGGTATAAACCAAACTTTAAATGAAACAGAATCCCATATAAACCAAACTTTAAATGAAACAGAATCCCATATAAACCAAACTTTAAATGAAACAGAATCCCATATAAACCAAACTTTAAATGAAACAGAATCCTGTATAAACCAAACTTTAAATGAAACAGAATCCTGTATAAACCAAACTTTAAATGAAACAGAATCCTGTATAAACCATACTTTAAATGAAACAGAATCCTGTATAAACCAAAATTTAAATGAAACAGAATCCCATATAAACCAAACTTTAAATGAAACAGAATCCCATATAAACCAAACTTTAAATGAAACAGAATCCCATATAAACCAAACTTTAATATGAAACAGAATCCCATATAAACCAAACTTTAAATGAAACAGAATCCCATATAAACCAAACTTTAAATGAAACAGAATCCTGTATAAACCAAACCTTGAATAAAACAGAATCCTGTATAAACTAAACTTTAAATGAAACAGAATCCTGTATAAACCAAACTTTAAATGAAACAGAATCCCATATAAACCAAACTTTAAATGAAACAGAATCCCATATAAACCAAACTTTAAATGAAACAGAATCCCATATAAACCAAACTTTAAATGAAACAGAATCCTGTATAAACCAAACTTTAAATGAAACAGAATCCTGTATAAACCAAACTTTAAATGAAACAACATCCTGTATAAACCAAACTTTAAATGAAACAGAATCCTGTATAAACCAAACTTTAAATGAAACAGAATCCTGTATAAACCAAACTTTAAATGAAACAGAATCCCATATAAACCAAACTTTAAATGAAACAGAATCCCATATAAACCAAACTTTAAATGAAACAGAATCCCATATAAACCAAACTTTAAATGAAACAGAATCCCGTATAAACCAAACTTTAAATGAAACAGAATCCCATATAAACCAAACTTTAAATGAAACAGAATCCCATATAAACCAAACTTTAAATGAAACAGAATCCCATATAAACCAAACTTTAAATGAAACAGAATCCCATATAAACCAAACTTTAAATGAAACAGAATCCTGTATAAACCAAACTTTAAATGAAACAGAATCCCATATAAACCAAACTTTAAATGAAACAGAATCCTGTATAAACCAAACTTTAAATGAAACAGAATCCTGTATAAACCAAACTTTAAATGAAACAGAATCCCATATAAACCAAACTTTAAATGAAACAGAATCCCATATAAACCAAACTTTAAATGAAACAGAATCCCATATAAACCAAACTTTAAATGAAACAGAATCCTGTATAAACCAAACTTTAAATGAAACAGAATCCCATATAAACCAAACATTAAATGAAACAGAATCCCATATAAACCAAACTTTAAATGAAATAGAATCCCATATAAACCAAACTTTAAATGAAACAGAATCCCATATAAACCAAACTTTAAATGAAACAGAATCCCATATAAACCAAACTTTAAATAAAACAGAATCCCATATAAACCAAACTTTAAATGAAACAGAATCCCATATAAACCAAACTTTAATGAAACAGAATCCTGTATAAACCAAACTTTACATGAAACAGAATCCCATATAAACCAAAGTTTAAATAAAACAGAATCCCATATAAACCAAACTTTACATGAAACAGAATCCCATATAAACCAAACTTTAAATGAAACAGAATCCTGTATAAACCAAACTTTAAATGAAATCCTAATATAGGAAATCTTTATTAATTTAACCTGTATAAACCAAACACCTGTCTATTCCAAACACAAAAAGCTGGTCCCAATGGGGTTTGGATTAGACAGGTTTCACTCTACTATATATTGTGTTCTATTACAAATTCATATTGTTCGATTTCAAGGATTTTTGTTAATCATAAGCAGATAGAACATTCTGTGCATGAAACCTGTAGTCTATGTACACCCAGATTCTAGAAATATAGTTGATGAAACAAGAGAAACTGTTAAAATCATAGACTAAGACATTTTTATGTTCAACTGTTATAAATAGCTACAACTAATAAAGGCAAAAATAAAATAGATTATATCTGCTAGATATTGCTATTTTGTATGAATACAAAATTCATTAGGAAAAGACGTTTATTATGGTGACCACCCATTCTTTTATTTCATTATGAATAATGGCACATGAAAATTTTATTATATAATATATACCCTGAAAAGTGTAGGCAGGGTAATGGAATTAAAGACAGATTTTTTGAATGATGTTGAAAAGTACAGTATGATGCTTAAAGTGAGTCAAGTTTTCAAAATTACCTATACATTATATATCAAAACTTGTACAACTTAAAAAAAAACTGTGTAAATTTAAGTTGGACAAGAAACATAATCATGAGAATAAAGACAAACTTTTTATATGAATATATTTTAAAAGGGTAAGTTTGAAGACTTGACTCCTTTTTGACATAAAACTGTATAAAGAAGTCAGTTATTACAGTTTTAAAATCTTATACTATAGGAGAAAAAAAATATTTAAGCATTTGTTAATAGTAAAGATGGCAGTTGAGGAAAACCACTTGTAGCCATTGGCTGTTGGCAATCCTCGTTAATAAATAAAGATTGAAAAAAAAAAAAAACAGTTTCTTTGGACTCCTTTCTATACGACGACCATTACCCAAGAATTCAACAGAGGGTATACTTACTGTTTCTGCCTGAAAAATCAAATCTAACTAAATGTAATAATATTAAATAGGTACCGTTACTGTGTATCTTATTAAAACTACATATGCTTATGTACCAGTGATTAAAATCGTTAATTACTGTGCTTAAATCGTGAATATTTGAAAACCGTGCTGCAAAATAATATTTGAAACTACCTACATACAATTTCGCATTTGTTGATCCAAATGACAATAATTGACCTCAGGATATTTGTATGAAAAATTATGATTTATTGTGTTTCACGCCACTTTCAACAATATTTCAGTTATATTGTGACGGTCAGTTTTATTGGTGGAGGAAACCGGAGTACCCGGAGAAAATCACTCACCTGTCGCAAGTCCCTGACAAACTTTATCACATAATGCTGTATCGAGTACACCTAGCCATGAATGGGGTTCGAACTCACAACGTTAGTGGTAATAGGCAATGATTGCACAGGTAGTTGTAAATCCAATTACCATATGATCACGACCACGATGGCCCCTTTTAAAGATATATAAAATTGACATTTTTATATATGATGAAGAGAAACATGCTACATTTGAAAACTAATAGATGTCTATAGTAATCATAGGTTCTCCTCCCTCAGGCATAGGTGACTTTAGCAGATTTTGGCTATCCTGTTTATGCCATTTGGTTTAATTTTAAATTATTTGCCTTTCAAATATTTTGATTATGAACATACCTGATGAAGGTTATTCCAAAAACATGTCATGAACGCTAAATATGATATCTACGTTTTTATTCCCATTATAAAAACACAATACCACAACACAATAGACCAATTGATCAGGATCCAATTTCTCAAATGAACAAGTAAGATCTGTTTCTCAAATTGTCCTGAAGCACTTTATAAAATTTAGTTTAATTGTTAACGATTGTCCTGAAGAAATTTTGATAAAACTGGCAGTTGACCTAAAGATTTCAAAGTCTAGCTTAAACACTGTTGTTAATATTCATTTACCTTCAGCTGATAGTTAACCATTTCCATTATACATTCGTCAGGACTTGGGTAGTTCTCATATATCACTTTTTTCTTTTTAAATTTCTTGACATAATCTGCATTTGGAAATCTTGCATAAGTTGCTTCGGCCGGTTCAGTTTCTTCCTAAAAGAGATAAATCTAAAAATGACACAAATTCTTTCGGAGTTGAAACAATTTTTATTGGCCGTCGTGGTTGTGATTGTGTTCGCATAATAGTTGGATTTACATCTACCTGTACAATCAGTGGCTATCACCATTAACGTTGTGAGTTTGAACTCTGTTCATGGCAAGGTTTCCTTGATACAACATTATGTGATAAAGTTTGTCAATGACATGCGACAGGTCGGTAGTTTTCTCTAGGTACTCTGGTTTCCTCCACAATAAAACTGACCACCACGAAAAAACTGAAATATTGTTCAAAGTGGTGCTAAATACCATAAATCAAATCAAACCTATTTGAAATACACTCACAGGTCAAAAGTATTTCCTCACTAAGATATTTCCCTATATATTTCATATAAAACCACTTATTTTCATAACATTCTCATGAAGTCATTCCTTATCTGATTTTCATGAAATTTTCAGCATTAAATGCAGAAATAAATATAGTTTCTTCTTCGTATAATTTTCAAATAATTTTATTTCTACTTTCTCTTAAGAATTGATTTAAAAACAAAGTTAAATTTTTTCACCAAATCTTACTATATAATCATATAAAATTGTGACGTCAAGAATTTACATTTGTGCTTAAATCATAAATGCTTGTAAATAAAAGTTCGAAAAAATTATATATAGGAGAATGTCTAAGTAACTCTCCATTCCTTAAAAATAATGGAGCCGAGGCCCATTGTATTTAAGGAATGGAGAGATACGAGGACATTCTCCAACTTAAAATCCACCCATTGTACTTTATTAATTTTATCAATTATTAATCTTGTAACAAAAAAAAGTCTGTGTATAGTATCTAAAGTACAAAGAGATTAATGGAGGGTTTTGACAATAGATTTACATCACAGGTGGATTTTAAATGAAGATATTAAGATAAACTCTAATAATTCTACAATTAAAGGTGAAAATTTCATGAAAATCGGCTAAGGAATAACTTCATGAGAATGTTATGAAAATAAGTGGTTTTATATGAAATATATAGGGAAATATCTTAGTGAGGAAATACTTTTGACCCATGATTGTACATTGCCATACATCCTAATATTGAAAATTAGTTACCAAATTTCAAAATAAATCCTAAAACATTCTTTATTCAATTCCAAAATAGGGCTAGAGGGTATACTTTGATAACATACTTGCTCCTCTTGTCCATCTTCAGTTCCTGCCCCTGGACCAAATCCTGTCAGAAGAGATTTCTTTGCTGTTTTCTTTGGTTTGGGTTTCTCTGGAAGAGGTTCTGGTGTCCACTAAAAATAAAAGTCTTATATGAAAATAATTTCAGTATTTTCATTTTAAATATTAAATTTTTTTTAATACGGTTCCATTGACAATTTAAAAAAAAAACATTTCTGAGGATTTTTTCCCCTGAATAAACTAATATGTATTACACTGAAAATAAATAAATAAAGTCCCAATGTTAGAAATTTTGGTAATTTATCCTATATAAACAAAACAACCGACCTATTCCGCATGCAAAAGCTGGTGCCAATGAGGTTTGGTTTAGACAAGTTTCACTGTACATCCTTAACTCAACAATGACATATTACTTCCCTTGAGTTGATTTTGAATGTAGGTATTTTATACATGTTGTGCTGTGTCTATGGGAAGTTAACATGGTATTTTCTACCACAGTTTTTACAGGAAATGTAAAATGTAACCTGGAAGCATTCAATTGAACACTTGGAATTCTTCTTAACGTTAACCAGTAAGTACAACTAAAACAAAAAAACATAAGCTGCCGACAAAGACAGCTGTGTTAACAAATTAACAGTCTTCGTACTAACCCACTTTCCAAAGGCCTGGAACAAGTAAAACTGGATTTGGATAAGTGAAAATTATGAAAGAATTTGTTTGAATAAATAGAAATTTTTTCTAAATTTGGCTTTCGACAAGTAGGTGAATAAATTTAAGGCAAAGACTGAATTAACAAGCAAAACTCAAATATATCGAAACATATACAGAAAGTAATGTTATTAAAAATACAGAGGTAAAATTTATGAAGTTAGCAAGGTAAAGAACTGTGGGTTCCTGCTAGAAACAAAGAATGTAATCATGTTTCTATTATTTAAATCTCTCATTCAATCATATTGCTAAAGGAGAATACAAAACAAGGATAGAGCATTGCATTTAATTTTTGATACAAAAGGGTATTGACATGAGCATATAAAGATTTGAAAAATGTGTTTTGTGTACAGAGTATGGTTGGTGTGTATCATGGTTTTACTTACTTTTCAAAATCCATAAATGAGAGAAAAAGTAGTTTTAACAAACATGATGATTATATTTCATAGAGAACATTTACAGACCTTAAATGGTACTTGGCAGAGTATGTCTTCATCTTCATGTTGTAGGTATTCAGCCCTCTCCCAGACGAACCAGATATCATGGCTGACAAGTCTCCATAAAACTTCAAATACCTGCACAAACAAAGTAAACCATATTCAGATCTATTTTTATGAAATGAAGAAACGACAATGTATTTTTCTATATTCATATCTACATGTAGTTGTAAAAAACAAAAAAGCTACAAGAAAAACAAATACCTGGTAAAAATAATTTAATTTGATTTGAATACTGCAACCTGATTGGCTAATCTGCCTGGAGAAAATTTTGGTTATACTTGATAACCTGGGTTGGTATTGTGACGTCGCCAACATGTTCATCTGCCAACGACATATTCAAATAGTCACATGAAATAATTGTAAATAAAATCGAGGAATCATTAAATTTTGTTGTGAAAATTAAATTATAAGGAATATTTGAAATTGTTGAACTGTATAACCTGGTTTGTGTCAGCTTACACTTTTAATAAACTGCGATATCGTATAACCTTTTATAATTATAATTTTAAATATTCCTTAAATGTCAAGAGATTTGGGTCAAATTCACCATGGGTAGGGGGGTCAAAATACCATGGGTAGGGGGGGGGGGGGCAAAATACCATGGGTAGGGGGGTCAAAATACCATGGATAGGAAATCTAGACCTGATTGAACATTATGAAAGATCAGGTCAGCGATACAGGCTCAGGTGAGCCTTTAGTTTTAGAATGCAAGTAATTGTAATTGATCAATTACATCGATTTTGACCCTTAATTCATGATTACATTTAGAATACCTTTTCACTATTTTGACATATATTTTTGTTGTCTGATTTATATATTTCCATATATATTATATGTTATTCAGCTATCAGACAGGGTATATAATGTGACATTCCCGGCTTAGGATCTATATTCCCTGAGGCGCAGCCGCAGGGAATATACATCGTTAGCCGGGAATGTCACATTATATACCCTTTCTGATAGCTGAATAACAGATATATTACGGATTTAACCTTTTTTTTAAATACAACATCCAACTGTATTAAATAAATTTGCCTCTTTTATTTTCATTTTTCGTATCTCTAGATGTCCGTTTCCGTACCTTTGACGTCATTCTTCAATGACGTCAAAATATGTGTCACGTCATATTTCATGTATAGGGTGTCTCATGAAGGAAAATACTGTACTAAATTTCTAAATCAATACAGTTTCATATGTAGTAAATTTTATAAACTTTATAAATATAACATTAATATATCACATAACAAAACAACGGGTTTGCGAAACAGTTTCAATAATTTAAATGTTAACTACATATAAATAAAACCTTGGTGTGGCCCCATGACGTCGAAAGTTTTCAAGGCTCAACGTTTTGTTTATTTGTTATGGTACAGCTGTGGAACATAGGAGTTTGCTGAATCGATCAGGTATTTGTTGTTCATGCAGCCGTTTTGAGTATAAAAACAGCATTTAATTTGGTAAAAATACATTTATTATTCCGTATTATACCATTGATTCAGTGAAGCGTAATGTTTTGTCGTCCATGTTTTAATCGTTTTTGGGGACTGAAATATATACCCCATCTGTTTTCCGAATATATGCTGACATTCAGGACTGAAGAACCAATGAAAATATGTGTAACAAACTAAATTCGTAATATATATTTATTATTTTTGTATATTATTTGGAAACATTGATTGTCTGAAAACGGGTCACATGACGTTCTATAAAAAGTAGCATTGCACGAATGTTACTAATTATAGTAACACCCATGCAATATACAAAAAAAAGTCAAAATTTTACAAAAAATTTCAAAATTTCAAAATTTTCATGAAATTTCAAAAATTCCATAAGATTTCAAAATTTTCAAAATGATAAAATTTTCAAAAAGGTTTTTCATAAAATTTCAAAATTTTAATATTTAAATAATAACATTGAAAAATGATAAAACAATTATAGCCTACCATTTTGGTCAATACATGGATATATCATATATTTAGATTAAAATACAGGTGTTTTGTATATGCATTATCAATGATTGTCCCAAGCCTATATTATTTACCCTATATCGCACCCCAAGACCTATATTCACATACCCTATATCGTATGGGTGTCTTCTTCGAAGGCCGCGTTATATTGATCGTTTTTCCGAAGTACATCTCTTTCTTAGTGAAGCTAATAATGTACTTTATTAACCAGTAGGTTATATTATGAATACTACAGACTGGTTTGTATTTATACAGCAAGAATATTATTTTGCTCCAAAATGCTTTGCCGGTCTATTATGGCTATTAAGGCCGGTGTCATATGGTATTTTGAACCTCATGGTAAATTGACCCCGGGGTCAATTTACCATGGGGTTCAAAATACCATATGACACCGGGACAGATACCCCCCAAAGACCTTGACAGTATTATGGCTAGATTCTTCCTGGGTGTACTCAAAAAGGATGGTACTGAATATGAACCAGATTCTCTGGGTTCCATGTACAACAGCCTTGACAGACACTTGAAGGACATGAAATCGCCAATCAGGTATGTACTGACATTTTTGTCATTCAAAATAGTAAACATTCATCATAAATTTGCCTGATATTTATAGGATAATTAATTAGGCATTGTGAATATTGAAAATAATATCATGAGTGCCGAACAACACAGTGTGTTTCAGAACTTTATAATTAGGGCCTCGCCAAGTTTTGGCAGATGCCCACCCTATAGTAATCACTCTGTCCGTCCACACTTTCTGTCGTACAATAACTCATGATCCTATGATCTTTCAAAAAAATGTTTACAGATACATTGCATGTTGACCAGATTAATGTACTTGTAGTTTCCAAATAGAACAAAAAATATATTTATGACCAACATATCTTTTTCCAGCATTAAAAGGGACCCAGAATTCAGCCATACAAGACGGGTTCTGGAAGCAAAGAGAAAATCGTTGAAATCAATGGGCAAGGGAAATAAACCCAACAGAGCTGAATCCTTCACGTCAGAAGAAGTCGCTATACTTAAGGAAAAGGGAATCATTGGAATTCGTAAGTATTAAAGAATAAATCCAAATGATTTGGAACAGTTACAAAATTCTGGTTAGGCCACATCAAATTGATCTTTAGTTCTTTTGGACTTTGTGTTGGGGCGAGTGATTAAAAAATCCTAAATGCAAAAATTTTATTTGGCAGCAGCATGCATATTTTTTCTTAAAATGCTGATTTTTCAACTTATTTTTGGAGCGGAAAAACACTTTTTATTATTAAATCTTAAAATTTTGACAATTATTGCTCGAAATTAAGGCATTTTTATAAAATGAGGCGAGCGAATTATATTTTTCTTAAAATGTCAATCTTTAAAAATTTGATCAGGCAAAATACAAAGAACTTAAGATCAATTTGGTGTGGCCTTATATATTGAAATTCATCAATCAATCATATATCATTTTACTTGTGTTATCTTGAAACAGTTTATACTACATTGATAGTACCAGTTGCAACATGTAAAAATGAAAAAGTAATTAACAAATATGAATATAGATAGTAAATTTATTTTTTATATTTCATTTTCAGACAACCCAGAAGCTTTAATTAATGCAGTCTTTCTAAACAATGGTGCATACTTTGGGTTAAGAGGAAGACAAGACCATGTAAATATATTTTTTTTTTTTTTTTTTTTTTTCTTTTATTTATTTTTCAATAGTCAGGATTTTACAATCCCCTGTACATTACCACCTGACTAGGGTATACAGGGGTATTAAAAAGAAATCAGTGAAAAAATAATGACTATTTCATTTTTTACAAATTAAATTTCAAAAGAGTTACAAAAAAAATTAAATATTAAAGTGAAAAGGTAGACTCTCTCTCCATCTCTCATACACACATTTACTCTCTACATTCTGTCTGTTACAACTTGTACATTTTCAAATATTTGCTAATACTGTGAAAAGTGTATTCTTGTTCCCATCATATACAACTGCCTTACAATACCTTTTTAATTTAGGATGATATATATAGGTGCCCAAAATTTTTCATAGGCTTGAACCGTATTATTTTTCTTTGCTATATACTGATCAAAAGATTGATACTTCTTAATCTTATTTTTTAACTCAATTGTGTAAATATGTAAATATGACATGGGGGTGATATACAACTGAAAAGTACTTCTGGTGGAAAGGAGTATCTGGAATTTAATGGTAAACATGTTTAAATTGTATAATTTTAAGAAGACACTTTTGTATTGATTAAATATCACTTAAAACAATGATATTATGGGCCAATATAAAAGTACAGAGTAAACACCTGATGATGTAAGTAGCAATATTAGAAGTAAAGAGGTATGTGGGTAAATGAACATGAGACAAAATCACACCTATATGCATGAAAAATATATATGTAAATCATGGAAACAGGATTTTGATTGCTGTTCTTCATCTTGAAATCTTAGCGATATCTTTCAGACATAAATCTGAGTGTCAAAGATTTTTGTTATTCATTTTTCTACATACATTTTTGTATTTATGTAATGTACACATGCAGTAAAAACCAGATATTTCATTTTTTAGAAAGGAGCACTAAAACCAGAAGTGGGGCAAAAAGTACGGATTACAGGCGTATTAGAAGGAGGAGGGAGAAGTGTCCTATTTCTGTGTACAAGGAGTACAAGTGACACTGACCAGTTGATACATTTACTGATGAATCCAGATTTTATTTAAGACCATTAGACAAAACAAATGGTGACATTTGATACTCTCATCAAACTATTGGAAGGGATAAGTTGGGAAAGATCGTAAAAACTATGGCAGAAAAGGCCAACTTACAAGGCAGAAAAGTGAATCACTCTGGAAGAAAGACCTTTACCACAACACTTTTACAAAATGGCAGACCTATTACAGAAGTGGCCCAACTAGGAAGTTGGAAGAATGTTGGAACATTGACACATTATTCAGTGCCCTCCCTTCAGCAGCAGCAAGAGCCATCACATATAATTTATAGTGTTATGCTATCAGATTTGCAAGAGGAAAATACTGTAAATGTGGAAGAGTCATCAACTATAAATGACCAGGCCATGAATCCTACAAACACATTAGTGAACACAAATATCAGCAACAACTAGAATTCAAACAAACATGACAATCCATTGGCCCTCTTTGGTGGGGCAACTGTTTTGGGTGGTGTAATTAACATTAATGTATACTCTGGAGATAGAAAGAGCACAATTAACTGTAGTCAGTAACTGTAATGTGGACTCTTAAGTCATTTCTAAGAATATTTGACTCTTAATATTTCTATTTCAGATATTCTGCAGTTTGTTGGATTCAGTAAAGTTGTTTTATTGTTTTTCATGAATTTGCTTTGAATGAGTCATGCAATGCCTAAAAAACTTGTCATTTGATGGAAATCACATGTTTTCATATTGGCCTATATAGTTAACATCATATTAATTAATAAAGGTATCATTAAGTGATGTTTTTCATATTGGCCTAGTTATAGGTCCGAGGCCTGCTGTTTTGGCCTGAGGTGCACCTCAATGGAAGGCCATAATAACTACATTAAAATTAAGCATATCACAACAGATATATAGCCTCAAAACTAAAGTTAGTTTTCTTTTGACCTGAAATAAACTTTACATTAATTTACTGTATAGCTTGTTTCTATTTATACAACAAATTAAAGTGTTTCAGTCTCATCCTATTGAACAGCAGAAGAAACTAATTATGTTTGCTTTGTAAAACTTTGATAAACAATATTTGAAACAAATGTAATACAAATTGAATGTGCATCCCACTTTCAATTTAAGTGTTGGAAAACTAAATTATACCCTCAGAGAGAGACTTAACCTTGTTAAAAGTAAATAAATATAGTGCTCCCTTCCACATTTGTATTGTAAATACATTTGTACAGTCAACCTTCCCATGCAGTCACCTCTATTAAGCAGTCACCTGTATTTAAAGATAATCTTTTCTTGTTATGTCATATGAATTGAACCTCTTTTAAGAGGGAGGTTACTTGTCTTAAAAGACTTTTTCTTTGTCCCGAAGGTGACCTCTTAATACAGGTTTGAATGTATATGTTATTAATGAATAGTATACCTCACAGAATATCAATTACATGCACTGGCTCTTGCAATATAATATTCTGCCTGGGACAATATTGGAGCTATAACACTATATAATAGAGCCTTCACCAATGGCTATTCTACATATCTAACATACAAAACTTTGTAATTTTTATATTAACTTACATAAATTTCATCCTCTAAATTCTAAAATGTTAATACAGCCATAAATAGATAGTAATTAAAATGTTTATAATGTTTTTTTTAAATTATTAAGGAAATCTTTTTTTCTGAGTACAATGTTACATTCACATTTCTTATTTAATGTTTAATTTAATACATGTACAGTCGTCACACTAACTCACTTGCCCGAAGCCCTCGACAAGTAAAACTGGATTCGGACAAGTGAAAATTATGAAAGAATTTGTTTGAATAATTTTTTTTTCTTTCTAAATTTGGCTTTCAGGCAAGTAGGTGAAAACAAATTACCGGTAAGGCAAAGACTGCCATGTATTGATGATTTTGTATTAGAAGAAGATTTAAATTAAATTTTATAATGAACATCCAAGATATATACCTATATTAATTTTAAAATCAATGTCCACAGTTTTTTTTTTCATTTAAATAATGTTTTGAAAAATTTTGTGAACTCTACTTTTTGTGCTTTTGAGGAAATTCTTGTATTCAACAATTCTAAAATTCATCAAAAATAAAAATTTTGCCATATTTTTATTTGTGGATTGAATGAACCCAGAAATCCATGAGAATTTATGTCCCATATAAATAAAGAATTCTCATAGAATAATAAAGGGCTTCACAGAGCGAAGCATGATATGACCATAGCATGTCGACAATGTAAAGTTGAAAAAGTGTATATTAAGGGGGTACCATACACTACAGGGAGATAACTCTTTAAAATCAGTTGAACATTTTGATCATATGATGTTTGTATGCAGATTTCAAGCATCTCGGTGATCAAAACCACAGAGAGAAAATCTGCTATGTGGCTAGTGAATTTATAGCTCTGAGTCTGTTGGTTGGAATTTGCTAAAATTTTGATATTTATTACAGTGAATATATTCAAACACACTGCCAAAAAAATAAGAAAATTAAACAAGCAGATCAAATTTTACCTGAAGTGTATGGTACCACCTTAAAAGAAAGTGTGGACACAGTATTTTGCTTGACATGATAAATTGCTGGACACAATAATGTGTTGGACACAGTAATATTCTGGAAACAGTAATTTGCTGGACCCATTGTATTTTGGACATTTGTCTTGATTTACTATTTCAAGTGACTTCCAAAAAATTTGGGCCATTAGACCACTTTTCGAAATAAAATAGCAAATTGTTTATGGTCCATCAATAACCCAAAGAGATGATCATTACGGCAAAAAAATACATTAAAATTTGATGAAAAATCAAAAAAATTAAGATTCTGAAATTTCCCCCTTTTGGGTCCCTTTTATGTCAAAAATGACAATAGTTACATAATAATGCTATCCATTTTTCTGGAAGTGATTTTCGTAAGGAATTCACTAAAATAACATCAGATGAAAAATAAACTCTCCATGTATATACATAACAAAAACATCCCATTTTGCACCTTAGGGCCTCTTGTTAGGAAACAGATGGGTTACAATACCACAAATCAATACCAACCTTTATTCAGTGCCAAAGATCATTGTTTTCAAAATTCCTTAGGATCTGTCAACTAGAACTTAAGTTATCACACAGAAACCATTCTGTCTACAACGGACGATAACAGCGCCATAACTTAATAAGACCACATAATTTCTTGCAGTTGTATAAAAATATAAAAGCTACTTTTTAAATTTTCTTTTCATAATTGTTTTTTGTTCTGAAAACTTAAATTTCTTATTGTCCGAATAACATATTTTCCATACCTGTTAACCTCTGGGAACTGCTAGTGGGGAGATCTCCCCCCTACCAACTCTTCTAATGGGGAGATTTTGAGCGTCGCCTTTAAACGCACAAAATTGTACCTTGTAGTTGAATGATAATAAAGCAATGATGTAAAATGGTACATAAAGACGCATTCATTGTATACAAATTTATTGTTGACCCTTCTAGTTCTATTAATAGCTTGACAGTCTAGTTACATGAACTTATGTTACTCTGGTATGTTAGAATAGCTTTATTTGCTGCTCTCAGAACACTGTCACTTGGATTGAATTCAAAGCAAGCTTTGTCTTGGTTTTGTTTGCACATATTAAACAGCAAATAGTGTCATTGTTCAGATCTGACCTCATATTGGGGGGTTTTGTTAGTAGCAGTGACTGCTTTCTTGTGTAAACTGGTCTCTGAGTGTCTCTTAATATCATAAAGTCCCCCTAAAGAAACACTGAAGTTGGAACTACACAGAGTGCAAAACGCCAGATCATTTCCCAACGAACTTGACTAACCAGTGGTGTGATTTTTTCCACTCCTCCTGGAATTTACAATTGTATTTCTTTTTCTTTGATGTCGAAGAAGGAGTACTAGGTCCCGAATTCCACCTTCTCTTTGGTCATTGAGACATCGTTATAAAATGCCAGAAACAAATCTTATTTAAAGCTAATTCTGAATAGTACTCGCAGAGAATGTACATTTCTAATCGGTGTTGTTATCCGTTCGATTACATAAACAACAATCAGTTTCATATTCCTGAACGAAAAGTCTAGAGAAACTCGATAAAAATTGATACGAAACATCTCGACGATTGACGGAAACAGCCGATCGATTGTAAACAAATATGGCGACTGAAGAAAGTAAATAAATTTGTTGTTGGGGGAGATTGTGCGGGAGGAAAAGGTGTGTGCGGGAGACCCAGTCCATGCGGGAGATAAGGCTCTTATGCAGGAGACTCCCGCACAAAGGGGGAAGGTGTTAACAGGTATGATTTTCACCAGACCCAGTGAAATGAAGATAATTTGCTTACCGCTGGTACTCCTTTATCTTTCTACAATTTACATAGACATTACAACAACTATTCTTTTATCATAGATATCATCAAAAAATAAGCCACAATATTGGATTGTAGAGTAAATCATCTCTTACTAACAATTTATTGGGATTTGCAGCTGACATTTGATTCATGTCCTTTATGCGCCTTAATAAAAAAAAAAAAAAAAACAACCTTTATATAAGGTTTATGGTTTATGGTGTTTAATGCCACTTTCAACAATATTTCAGTTATATCGTGGTGGTCAGTTTTATTGGTGGAGGAAACCGGAGAAACCTGTCACAAGTCACTGAAAAACTTTATCCGGCAATGTTGTATCGAGTACATCTCGCCATGAACAGGGTTCAAACTCACAACTTTAGTGGTGATAGGCACTGATTACACAGGTAGTTGTAAATCCCAACTACCATACGATCATGACCACAACGGCCCTTTCAATACTTTGACAATTTTGACAATTAAATTAATATAGAAATAAAGATTGTATTGTATTTGAATATTTGCTGGAGTCAATCTATGATTTAATGACAGCAAATACTCATTTACTGGTTCTACTTATAACTTTTGACCGGAAATTCAATTTGTGGTGTTAGATCTTACAATTGATGTTGACTAATAAATACCAAAAATAATATATCTCTTAATTGCTTAGTTTGTGGTGATAGAATTATTATTTTACATTGATAGTTTGTTTGAATGACATGATATTGTACAAATTTGCATGATTTGTGGTTTATCGGCAAAAATTGACATTTTCCCTTTAATGTGTGCTGCTGATGAAGTCTAGATCACTGAACTGACCTTGATCCACAAAAATATTAGGTCAGTTTGTAACTGGCATGCACTAGTTTATCTGTCAATCTGATGTAAAGCACATTATGACATCACTGATAAAATCAATAACATCAGTTCTGAAGGCCTCGACAGACATTATCACAAATATCCTAGCTCGTCCTGTCAGGCTCGCTGAGATATTAGAGATAATGTCTGTCTCGATCTTCAAAATTGCCATTATTCTAGATGTAACAAACCTGATCAGCACTTCTAATAACAAACAGTCTAGAATCTACATTAGAATCTTGTGGTAAGACACCATTAGCTTTCAAATCTTCTACAATCCAATCAATACGGGTCTGTTTCTGTTGTTGAGTCAGTCTAACAAAAACATACAAACAATTAGTATTTGCAGAGTTTTTATGGAGAAAATTAAAAAATTGGACTCAACATATGAATTTTAGAAACTCCTACAAATACAACCATCAAGTAAGAAGATCTATTTAAACTCATTTAGAAAGAGACTTATAATAAATAACCGAAGGAACAATAAAAAAAAGGACAATCCAGAGAAACTGGCAACATAGACGAAGAAAAACAAAACAAAAACACAACACAATATGTTTTGTACACCACTATATTCAAACCAAACACAAATAACGTAAATATGACATGCACCCTCCTATAAACAACTGGAGGTAAAGTGAACAGCGTTTTGAATTTCACCTGATGAAATTCTAATTAGTCAAGTGTATTCAAAGAGGTTTCTTTATTTGTAAATAAAATATTTATCTATTATTTTTTTTTAAATGTCACATGGTCAAGAAAGTCTTGGTCAATGACACATGGTGACATGGTAAAGAAATCTTGGTCAATGACACATGGTCAATGACACATGGTCAATAAATCTTGGTCAATGATTCAATGACCCTGTAATAAAGGTGTATCAACAAGTTACTGAACCACAAAGAAGAGTTCATCTCTCCGATTATTACTGATAATCGATTATGATTTTAAACCGATTGCCCATCACTAGTGTTACTTGTTTCATGCATTTGCCGTGATATTCCCTATTCACTTTAGTGTTCAATTTTATCAATAATTCTTATTTTTCCTTTGATGTTTCATAAAAAATAAATCAAAATAAGCTAAATCATCACATCTCATGCACTTGTATTTTGAAACTATACTGTCCCATCTAATTGAAATTAGCTCACTAACTCCTCCTTTTTCTTTGTCCCACACAAAGAAAAAAGTGGGGTGGGGGTGGGGCATGTGAGGAGATATAATCTAAATGAAATTGTAGACTGCCCTGCTATATTTTGTGTACAAATTAAAATGTTATTTTTAAATCAAATCAATAAATATGAAACAACTATGTGATGATTTCTAATTGCATGCTTAATATAACTACCCATCAAAACTTTCTAGTCGTTTGATATTGGTACCAGTCATACTTTCTATCAGATACTTCATATGGGTACCAGTTAAGAGGTCCATCAGACAGTTGTTTAACAGCTGGTCATACGACATCAACCTCATGTTGATCCATGCTGTAAAACTTCTGATCTTAGTTCGCAATGACATATTTCTGCCTGGTGTCACTCTGGAACAGAAAACACATATCCACAAATCATAATACAGTTGTTTAAAATATTCACAATTTGTGTAAAGACAGAATATCTCAAACTGTGAACTATTGACTAGATTTGTAATAAGTGTTAATGCATTGGGTAACTGTTATTTTAATTGTCACTTCAACAATTTTTTAGCTATACTAATGTATCATGAATACACAACTTTTGGGGTGTAGAAAAGCCTGCTTCAGTTCAATAGGATAATTAATTCCATCTTTCTTCTTGCATCGATGGTATAATGGTTAGCGTGCTCACCTCAAGTGTTGTAGATCCGAGCCTGATCGAGTCAACTCAAAGACTATGAAATTGTTATTTGTTGCTCCTCCGCCAAGTAAGCAGCATTAAGGAGAAAGAGCAAAGACTGGTTGGCCTGGAATCAGGATAATATGTCCGAGTGGGCGACATGTATATCCGCGGATTGTTGTTTCAGTGAGCTAGCACTATAAAAATCCAACTAAGCATGTTGGTCTAGTATAAAACGGACCTCATCATTATCTCATTGAAAATTAACTTGTTCTTGTCATGAGATAGATGAAAAATTGCTGAAGTGTGTTATAATACAATCACTCACTCACTCACTCCATCTTTCTAAGAAGATATTCAAAGGGGAGATGATATATAGGGGAGTTTAACATGTATTCAAAGGGGATATGATATATAAATCAAAACAAGTGACCGACTTTATTGCATGACCGAGCAGATGTCACAACATGATACTTACTTAGTTCTAATAATAAAACCCTAAATGCTCGCTTACTTGCAAGGGTTTTAACAGGATGCCATTACACGTAATGGAGCAGCCGCCAAGATTTTTTGTGCCTGCATTTATCAATAATAAGACATAACCTTTCCTTTTGTCCACTATTATAACAAGTTTTTATCACCTACCAGTATTTTAGAATGTAATTCCCACAAAATAAAAATCCATGTTTACTTTCTCTCTGAACATTTTGAATTTCGTCATTTCCGGCCTCACTATTTGGATGTCGATACCATATTTGGCGATTTGAGGCGTGAATGTTTACATCAGCCGTAGTAAACGTGTAGTAAGAAATACCATATTTGGAAAAGCTCTGCCTTCCGTAGTTTCCGGTTATGGCAAACGATCGATAAATTTGAACAAGGTTGTTGCTACCTTTGAAAAGCATACATTTCTCCACCAAACCGATTTAACAAGGACTGGGATCATCAGTAATAGTTATAATGAAATGTTTGAAGTGTAAATAGTGAGTTTTTATGTTTCAACTGCAATTTATTTTTTGCTCCATTGTGACGAATGGGACCGCTTTGTAGCTCTGCCGAGACACAAGTTTGTCACAGGAGCTACATTATTGCAGCTACACGTAGATACTTACTGTATTTTATAATATTGATATTCTTTCAGTCTATATATCATATGGCAAAAGTATTTAAAAAAAAACTATATAAAACTAACAACAACAAAATGAAATATTACGAAAACTATATAATATATGCACAATGGAGGCAGAAGAATTAATTCGATCTAACACGCCAGTTGCTACATGAATGCAGACTGTAGAGTGTAGTACAAACACCTGTCAATGTCATATCTTGCGTTATGACACAGGATGACACACTTCAGATACCTGAATTAATTAACTGTTATTTATATCGTATTCCAACTGCCTTTCTACAGAGACTCGCAGTCGGTAATTTTGTCAAGTTATCATTCTTCCTTATTCACCTTTCATGGTTTCTCGGTCGCCATTTGTAAACAAGAAAATGCGGATTAGTGGAGCACCGGACTTTATCGTCACATTAAAAGATAATGTCCGAGACTATAGAATAACTTAACTGTTTAAGTTCCTCCAATGTCGGAGCAATATATAATTAACCTGGAGGAGAGATTTTATTGCTGAGATGGAGATAGAGAGTTATAGATGGCAAGACCTGGAACGTATGGTCTATCATGTTACTAACGCTAGAGGTGTTACATGTATGCTAGCGGTTAGTAACCTAGCAGCCATACGCTGTACCTGTTCAAGTTGAGGTTTTTTTTCTTTGGTGTATGGGTCCCATACAGAACAGGCATATTCAAGAGATGGTCGAACTAGAGATTTGTATGCCTGTTCTTTGACTGTGGTGGAACTGATGTTAATGTTCCTACGGAGGAACCCACGTTTCCTGTTTGCCTTTGTTGTAATACTGTTTATATGGCTATCCCATTTAAGATCCGATTGTATAGTGACACCCAGATATTTGACTTTATCGGCATGTTCAAGTTGGTGTCCATGTAGAGTGTATGAATATTTCATTGGTGTTTTATTCCGTGTGATGGATAGCACATTACATTTGTCAGGGTGAAAGGCCATTTTCCATTTTTGTTCCCATATGCTGAGTTTATCCAGATCATTTTGAAGGGTGGTACAATCTCTGTTAGATTTTATTGTCAGGTAAGCAATCGTGTCATCTGCAAATAAACGGACAGTTGATGTCATACCGTCAGGGATGTCATTGATGTAAAATAGGAACAGACTTGAACCCAGAACAGACCCTTTCTGTACACCAGACATTACAGGAATGTAGTCTGATGCCTCTCCTTCCAGTAAACAGCCTGTGTACGATTTGATAAGAAGCCATGTATCCATGTATTTGTTTTGTAAACCCTATTCCGTAACAATTTAGTTTGTGTGTAAGAAGATTGTGACTGACCTTGTCAAAAGCTTTAGAAAAGTCCATAATTAAAACATCTGTTTGAAGTGAATTTTCCATATTTTTTGTGACATCATCACTGAATTCTAAAAGTTGTGTTTCACATGATCTGTTTTGTTCGAAAACCGTGTTGACGGGAATATAGGATATTGTGGTTGTCTGCATGGATCATGATTGCGTTAACTACAACATGTTCCAGGATGTTACATCATATACATGCAAGTAATATACAATGTAGGTCAATAATTTTCAGGAGAATACTTACACCCCTTCTTGTAAATGGATGAAACATGTGCAGTGCACCAATCAGTAGGGACAACTCCAGTTTATAAAGATTTATTGAAGATGAGGCATAATATCGATGAGATGATGCAAGTTCTTTTAAAATTGTTGGTTTTAGTTCATCTGGACCTGCTGCTTTTGATGGATCAAAGTTTGATAGTAATTTTGTAATACCATGATTTGTGATGTTAATATCGGGAGCGTAGCTATAATCCGACAGCCCGTTAGTCCGACAGCCCGCTGGTCCGACAGTCCGATAGTTCGACAGCCCGATAATCCGACAGAGATGCGTTTGTTTTTCACTTTCACTGTTCAAGTAAGAACAGCACCAAATTAAAATTTGCGGGAATACATATAAAGATCTAAAGCTTTAATGTGACCAATTTTCTTGAATATTTGTTTGAATTTGTACTTGTATGACGGAATTTTTTCATTCGCTTAAATGAAGAAATAGAAAACTTCTTTAATTCAATGATAATCTCAGTGACTACCACACGATTTTCGAGGGGGTATTTTGGATCAAATTAAATCTTTTCGTCTTCTCCGTTAAATTATTATTTTTCCGACAGAGCTGATGTAGCAGGCAATTTGTTCCGGACTGAGTGAGTGATTGTTGTTTAACGCCAATTCAGCAATTTGTCAGCTATATCATGGGGAGAACAAGTAAATTTTCAATGAGATGATGATGAGGTCCGCTTTGAACTAGTTCAACACGCTGAGTTGGTTTTTTTTATAGTTCTAGCTCACTGAAACCCACGATCTACCGCACTCGAGAAGAGTACGCTAACCGATGCGATTTGTTCCGGACTGAAAAGACTGTCTTTGCTTGATGAACCAACCGGAACAAAAGGTAAAGGCTACGTATTCCGGATCTAGACAATATACTCGGACCTGTTTTCTTTAATTCTCTAAAGTAAATGTCTTGAAAATTAATTTGATGAACATATTTTTAATATATGCTTCAGTAAACCTTATAGGAATCTTCCAACACCAGTTTTTAATATATGCATCAGTAAACCACAATAATAATCTTGCAACGCCAGTTTGACGACGGATCTTGTTTTCACACACAAAACTTGTTTAAGCGAACATTTTTTATAAAGAGCATATATTTTATTTTCATAGAATAGCTTATTAAATGTACTTAGTCTGTCGGACTATCGGACTGTCGGACTACTGGACCGTCGGACTATCGGGCTGTCAGATTATAGGTCTGACCCCTTAATATCAGGCATGATAGGATATTTTATTTCCATGTAGTTTTGTTCTTTAAATTTTTAAGTTGTTACTGTGCTTGGTTCTGAGAAGACTGACTGAAATTGTTGATTTAGTACAGAGGCTTTCTGTTTGGTGTCGGTTATTAATTTGCTTTCCTGTTTTAGAGATGTTATACTATTGTAATCAGTTTTCTTACTTTTTATGTATGACCAAAACTTTTTCATACTCTCATCTTCATTTGGTGTGACTAGATTTTCTATAAATTTCCAGTATGATTGAGGTAGTGATTTCTGTACTTGGTGTTTTATTTGCTTATAGTTGTCTCGTTGTTGTTTGCTGCCAGATTTGTTCATTGTTTTATATAGTTTATCTCTTTTCTTTATTAGTTTCTTTGTGTCAAGCGTTATCCATGGTGTTTTGATTTTTGTACTTAATTTTTTGAATGGAATATGTTGTTTTACTAGACTTTCAAGTTTGGTTTTGAAATCTATCCATATATTTTCCGCTGAGCATATACTAGCTTTCTTTGACACCTCATTGTAAAGTGTGTCCAATTTTGTGTTCGTTGTTAGTAGTATATCAGCGCGGAAAAAGTCATATTGTGAGGTGGTGACGCTACCGGAAGTGATCGCGTGCGCATGCACAACCGGAAGTGATGTCACCGGAAATCATCGGAACTGGAAATACGGAAGTGATCACGTGCGCATGTCTGGATTTTTCCCGCGCTTTTTTCTTACTATAGTAGTAGTACAGTAGTACCATTGCGCATGACCGACAGGGCTACCGGAATTGACGTGACCACGAAGGGATTCCCTCGGGTGCGCGCATGCGCAACGGAAGTAGGGGATTTCTCCCTATTAGAGAGTCTTTTCCCCGTACTCTTTCAATTTTTTTTTTTTTTTTTTTTTTCATTTTTTCATTTTTTTTTTTGTACTACGGGTAACGTCATTTCCGATCAAAAGACTTCCCCACCGTTATATTTTCATGGAGAGTGGCTGACTTTATAAAACATTCCATTTTCCCGTACTTTTTTCCCGTACTTTTTCAAACCGCAACGTTTGAAATGCAACGTTACTTGCTTTTCTAGTACATGACGTTATAAAACATTTCATTTTCCCGTACTTTTTTCCCGTACTTTTTCAAACGCAATGTTTGAAATGTAACGTTACTTGCTTTTCTAGTACATGACATTATAGAACATTTCATTTTCCCGTACTTTTTAAAACCGCAACGTTTGAAATATTAGTTAGGAGGAGAGCAGGAGAGAGGGAGGAGGAGGAGGCGGAGAAGGAGGTATCTTTGGGTGTATTTATGACTAACACAGAAATCTTCCATATTTTACATATCATTTCACTATTCACCTTGCGTTTCTTCCATAATTTCCATATCTTTTCACAATTCAACCTACTTTTCTTCCGCAATTTCAATATCTTTTCACTATTCAACTTACCTTTCTTCTGTATTTTTCATATCTTTTCATTATTCAACTTGGTTTCTTCCATATTTTTCATATCTTTTTCAACTTACTTTTCTTCTGTATTTTCCATATCTTTTCACAATTTTCTACTATCTTTTCCAAATCTTTTCACTATTTTCTTCCATATTTTCCAAATCATTTCACCATTCAACTTATCTCTCTTCCATATTTTCCAAATCTGTTCACTATTTTCTTCCATATTTTCCATATCATTTCACAATTGTCCTCTATATTTTTCATATCTTTTCACTATTCAACTTACTTTTCTTCCGTATTTTTCATATCTTTTCACTATTTTCTTCCATATTTTCCATATCATTTCACTATTCAACTTACTTTTCTTCCATATTTTCCAAATCATTTCACTATTCAACTAATCTTTCTTCCATATTTTCCATATCATTTCACTATTTTCTTCTGTATTTTACAAATCTTTTCACTATTCAACTTACTTTTGTTCCATATTTTCCATATCTTTTCACTATTTTCTTCTGTATTTTCACTATCTTTTCACTATTTTCTTCTGTATTTTCCAAATCTTTTCACTATTCGACTTGCCTTTCTTCCATATTTTCCATATCTTTTCACATTTCAACTTACTTTTCTTCCATGTTTTCCATATCATTTCACTATTCAACTTGCCTTTCTTCCATATTGTCCATATCTGTTCACTGTTCAACTTGTCTTTCTTCCATATTTTCCATATCATTTCACAATTTTCTTCCATATTTTACATATCTTTTCACAATTTTCTTCTGTATTTTCCCTATCTTTTCACTATTTTCTTCCGTATTTTTTATATCTTTTCACTACTTTCTTCCATATTTTCCATATCATTTTACTATTCAACTTGGGTTTCTTCCATATTTTTCATATCTTTTCACTATTTTCTTCTGTATTTTCCCTATCTTATCACTATTCGACTTGCCTTTCTTCCATATTTTCCATATCATTTCACTATTCCACTTGCCTTTCTTCTATATTGTCCATATCTTATCAATATTCGACTTGCCTTTCTTCCATAATTTCCATCTATTTCACATTTCAACTTACTTTTCTTCCATATTTTCCATATCATTTCACTATTCAACCTACTTTTCTTCCATATTGTCCATATCTTTTCGCTATTCAACTTGCCTTTCTTCCATATTTTCCATATCATTTCACAATTTTCTTCTATATTTTCCATATCTTTTCACAATTTTCTTCTGTATTTTCCCTATTGTTTCACTATTTTCTTCCGTATTTTTCATATCTTTTCACTATTTTCTTCCATATTTTCCATATCATTTTACTATTCAACTTACTTTTCTTCTGTATTTTCCATATCTTTTCACTATTCAACTTGGGTTTCTTCCATATTTTTCATATCTTTTCACTATTCCACTTGCCTTTCTTCTATATTGTCCATATCTTATCACTATTCCACTTGCCTTTCTTCCATATTTTCCATATCATTTCACATTTCAACTTACTTTTCTTCCATAATTTCCATATCTTATCACTATTCAACTTACTTTTCTTCCATAATTTCCATATCATTTCACATTTCAACTTACTTTTCTTGCATATTTTCCATATGATTTCACTATTCAACCTACTTTTCTTCCATATACTATAGTAGATATTATAGTATTTATAGAAAAAATGGGTTGTATCAAAATGCGTAAAATACGTCAAAATTAGGTGATTCTGCGTAGAGAAGGTTAGAATAGAGGCACTAAAAGGGAAAATATATAATTTTAGTGAAAATAATGAAAATCACAGAGTGTACCCGAGTGCCTGTGGGAAAAAGAACCTTAATATAATGACAATCTATCAAGATAATCATTAATCAGTTCTCAAAAACGGAACACGTGAATATCATTTTGTATCTGTATAATAAATAAGTTATTTTATTTGTCATGTTTAAAAAAATTTTTTTTTGCTCTGAGTAGTTAACCCAAAATAAAGTGCTATAACTCCAGGGTCAAATATCTATGGACATTTAATATTTTGTTTTAACGCTTATTTTAACATTAAATAATGTCAGCATATCAAAAATCTTTTCTTATGATGCATAATAATTTTGTCTAAAAAAAAATCAAAAATATCGGTGATTCGAAATCACGATGTTGGTATCGACAGTCTGGAGCACTAAGCAATAAGCCACAGCAACGTGACTATGAAATAGGTAGAATTAAGTTATATATAAATCAACTTTACTTTATTACAATCACAGGCACTCGGGTACACACTGTGATTTTCGTTATTTTCATTAAAATTAGATATTTTCCCTTTTAGTGCCTCTATTCTAACTTTCTCTACGCAGAATCACCTAATGTTAACGTATTTTACAATATCTATTATAGTATTAATAGAAAAAATGTTTTATCAAAATGTGCTAAATACGTCAAAATTAGGTGATTCTGCGTAGAGAAGGTTAGAATAGAGGCACTAAAAGGGGAAATATTTATTTTAATGAAAATAACGAAAATCACAGAGTGTACCCGAGTGCCTGTGATTACATTTATTGGAATTCACTTAGCGAAAGAGCTAAATAAAATATATTTGTAAAAAAAAAAAAAAAAGTAAAACAAAGGGACTACTAAAAAGAGAGAGTTCCGATCTGTCCAATGAATTAATTTCTAAGATAATCTGACATACAATACGTGATTTTTCTTTTAGGTTGTTTGTTTTGTTTTGCTTTTTTCTGTTCTCTTTGTGAATTATGGGGACATATATGTTAAAGTATAGTAACACCTGAAATACAACTGAGGGTTAGAGAACAAAAACCGGCGATGCACAATCAGATCGGCCGTAAATCACCTCCAAAATTTTGCTTTTTTTTTCTATTTAACGTCAACACTTTTTCCTAAAAAATGTTCAAGTTACAAATATTACTCCCGTACTACAACTAAGATAACCAACTTTATTTTGGTTGAGATTAAAAGGTCGATTTCTATTTCTGTCTATTACGGATGAAAACGGTCACTAAAATATGGCTGCTCACGAGAAGTCAACCTCGAAATTATGATTTTTTTTTACCGATTTCATTCCATTTAACAAATATAATATACTGCACAATTTGTTCAGTTATATCGTAACAGTCAGTTTTATTGGTGGAGGAAACCGGAGGACCCCAGGGGCGGATCCAGGATTTTGAGTTAGGGGGGGCGCACTTAAAAAAATTGCACCGAGCGGAGGGAGGCGCGAAAATTTTTGGGGTATTTCGTGTGAAAAATCACGATTTTATGCAAAAAAAATCATAATTTTTCCAATTTTAGGGGGCCCCTGGACCCGGAGAAAACCACCGACCTGTCGCAATTCACTGACAAACTTAATCACGTAACAATAATGTTGTACACCTCGCCCTGATCGAAATTCGAACTCACAACATCAGTGGTGATAGGCACTGATTGCATAGGTAGTTGTAAATCCAGCTACCATACGATCACGGCCACGACGACCCCTCTGCAAACAAGTCTTAAATTAATTTGTGATATAATTAACAAATAGCCAATATTCTTTTTTAATTACAAGAAGGGTTTGGAAATACTGAAGTGATAATCAGAATCCGTAATTCGAAGAATAATTATTGGCAACAACAAAAGATTCGTGAATTGGTTCATTCAACCTATGCCAACATTTAAAAAAAGGATGTATAGAACAATTACGAAAATCTGGAATACTTGGGTGCGCTCGAATATATTGTTCTATGACACGGACTTCAAATGACTAATAATACGAGAAAGCGCGGCCTTTGAAGAGGACGGAGGTATATTTGACGTTAATGATCTTAAAAATATTTGATAGAAAGGTATCCCTCAGGTATCGGTTATCGGTTTCGGACACATTAAAGGAGGAGGGTGTGGCGTCGTGGTCATGATCATATTGTAGTTGGATTTACAACTACCTGTCCAATCAGTGCCTATCACCACTATGTACAGTAGTGAGTTCGTATCCCGCTCATGGCGAGGTGTACTCGATATTGTGTCAATATTATATTTGCAGATTAATGATTATTTTGAATTAGTGATTACAGCGATCGAATTTATATATGTATATACATGTATGGAACAAAAACATAAGCATATGCTTTTCATTATTGGGGGGGGGGGGGGCTTTTTGTCAGTGGGCTTTTATGCGGGGAGGGGTGCGGGGCTTTGACCTAGACCCGAATTATAATATAAGTTTGTACTAATAGCGAAAGTGTAAATAAATCATGCAAATATAACTTAGTTTTACGCATAGTTTAGCTTAAAGGGGCATTAGCTACGATTTTGACCAACAAAATTATATGTTTTGGAAATTGATAAATAGTTTTAAAATGATGAAATAAAGGTAAATATTTCACATTAAACAGCTTATCGAACCACTTTTCGCCTTTTGAGAACGAAAATTACCATCGATTAATTATTTCCTTGCAAGCAAATAATTTGACTTCGCTTTTTCTGTATGCAACTGACCTTATATTTACTAGTGACAGGTAAAAACGAATAATTTGAATTTTGTCGCTTATTAACTGCAAACTTGCATGGTTCTTTTTCCGTAATTAACACCGACTAAAAGCAGATTCACAAAAAATAAGAAATATCTGCATTGTTGTACTAATTTAATGACGATTCGACAAACTCCGTAAACAATGTCGATAATTAATAAGATGGCGTCCATTTCTTGATCGATCTCAAAACACGAGCAGTTGCATGTTTTTTCCTCGATGCGCGTACATTTCATAACATTTATAAGTTACAGAAACACGTTTTATTAAGGCATCAATCATATCTGATAGTTTTTATGGGTAACAAAAATTTACGATTATGGCAGATAATGCCCCTTTTAGCAAATTTTATTGTCCAAATAACTTATATATGAAATATCAATTACACAGAGTTCAAAGTCTAAATCTTGCCTATCCTTATAATTGAGAATGACATTCTGACTCACAGGCTCTCATCTCATGTCATGGGGTTTTATCTAAAATGACAGCTGAAATTGTTGTTATCTTTCAATCGTATTTATAACCCCCCCAAAAATCACTTTATTTCTCTACATATCAACAACGTCAGTGCAATTTGGGCACAACCGAAAAGCTTTGAATTACCACGGTATCACACTATAGAATTTGAAAGGTTAACGGGTTTAAATTTATATAGTGTTGTTGACACGATATATCCAGATAATCTATCGAACACAAGTCATTGATTTGGTGAGGTATAAGGTATGAACACACGACCTCCGTCTTAAATCAACCATGTTTAATACAATGCACATAGTATATATCACATAGTATATATATATATAGCTTACGAGTTTTTAATTAGTTTATGGAGTTTTGAATACGTTGCATGATAAGACGATACACATCTGGAGTGCATTGTTTAATTTGTTAGTGCATTATATAACACTGAAATAAAATACGAATATTAAACAAGAAGGAAAAAATGAAAAAATAAATTAAATCCGAGGAAGAATACTGGATGGTTGTCTTCTCTTGTTTAGCTTGATCATACTGTTTTATTATGATGACTTCATGACCGGTCAGTTTTAGTTCACACATAATGGACAGTATAATTGTTTTAGTGACTTTATTGAGTGTAGTTAGTGCATATAAAAAACCAAACATCATTTTCATTGTTGCCGATGACTTAGGTATGTAATTTTAAATTAAATTACTTTGTAGCCTTTTATATATGTTGTATCATAAATACCTATATACATGTACATGTATTTTATATTGTCGTCAATAAGTGGTTTTTTATTACATAAAAGTTATCATTGATTTTAATAGTAAGTACGGGAGCACTTGTAGGATAATACTATTTATCTTGTACACCCAATTCTAAAGAAACTTTATTTTGACGTTTTTTGTATATTTATGCATATAGTGTATTATAAATCAAATAAGGTGATTGCAGATCGAACCTCCACTTCCACTATTTTTTTATATGCCACAGGCCTTCGTGGCACGGAATTACCCCCCCCCCCTTCCTTTTCCCTCCTTTTTTTTTTTAACTTTCTGTTTTCATATTTATTTTCAATAAAAATGTCTTTATTATTTCATCTCTTTTTCCTTGATTTAACATCTATACAATCTTATGCTACCTGCAACTTACTTGTGTCGACCCTATGATTTTGATAATTATAGGGTTATATTTATAGGGTAGACACATGCAAAGTGCTGTTAGTATAATATTGTATGAATATGGAAACGAACAAGTTCAATTAAGGAAAAAGAGATGAATTAATAAAGTAAGTTTCATTCAAAAAATAAAAGTAAAAAAAAGGGAGGGGAGGCTAATTCTGTACCACGAACCTCTGTGACTTTAGCTAGTAACAAATATGTTACGACGAAAACCACAAAGCATAACCAAATGTCTTGGGATTATAGAGAAGAATATCCATCCCGTCTTTAAGACACAACACAGTTATGTAGCAGACAATCCACACTCTCATCTGTCATTCTTCTATATACTATGTCTGAGTACATCTAATAAAAACATATATATTGTGTCATTTTTATTATATATTTCATCCTCAGCGTATCCAATTATATTCAAAATTATACCTGTTTAATTCAGCTTACCCACTACTTCATTTATAAGCTTGCCGTTTATTTGGAAGGGTCGTTTCGCCCCATGTGTAACATTACAAGATCTGGGTTAGAATATCCAGTGACTGTAATCATCAGTTATCATACCTCACCTGATGAATAAATTATACACTTGGAGATACCATCTAAGACTCATCTAATGACTTTTTCAGAGATTTCTGCATTGGTGCGATTTATATGAAATTCCTTTTTTTCTCGTTAAAAGTTTGAATACTACCAAACTAATTTTTTTTCTTTATATTATCTTCAGCCTTTTGATGTTTGTCAGAAAAGGTTGACCCAAATCAGTGTGTATCTGTTATCTATATAGATAGAATTAGCCAATTAACCTATCTGATGCTTGTTTAAAGATAGGTATAGGTGTGATTTATATAATTTAACCTGGTTTAGTTTCGGGGCATCATAATAACTCGGTTAATTCTGTAACCCTTAACAAAACAAACAATACAAGATGTGACCAGATATATAAACCAAAGGCTCACCATACCATGTATCGCTCACCTGGGGATTGTTAAAGTCGCTGACTACTGAAAACGACCATAACACTACTGATCTATGTTTGAACGCGACCGATATGTCACCTCAAGAGTTTCCAAACACCTATTTGATTTGGGGGGGGGGGGGGGGGGGTTAGGGTTATGGTGTTTTAATGCCACTTCCAATATTTTAGTTATATCGCGGAGGTCGATTTTATTGGATTCGAACTCACAACGTTAGTGGTGATAGGCACTGATTGTATGGGTAGTTGTGAATCCAACTACCATACGATCATGACCATGACGGTTCATCTTAATGTTTGGTGTTTTACCAGTCATTGTACTGCATGTAATTGTGCTGCAAGGTTTTCTCCCACATAAGTCTGGTAGTCACGATATATCTCACAACTGAATATGTAATAGTTACCGACTGAGATCGAGGTGCTCAAGCTAAATGAACACCTGAGCCCGTGCAAATTGTGCGCCGAGACCGCGTAGCGGTGGAGGTGCTCAAAGCACGGGCGAGGGTGTTTATCTAGCTTGAACCCGAGATCGAAGTCGGTAACTGACTTACACTCTAATGATATTGTTTATAAAAAATATATAATATCAAAAATATTGAATTTACTTGTACATATTTAGCCAATTAAATGCAGCCGTTTTTGTCATCGATAAGTCACTTGAACACCGGGCACAGTGCCGAGGTGGTTCAAGCTTGAACACCTGGCACAGTGCCGAGGTGTTCAAGTGACGTCACTATTTATCCTGGGCCTAAGACTCGTGCGAATTCTTTTGACAAATAGGTATTTCCAAAATTTGAATACCTATCGATAACAATAGAACTAGTGTGTAAAAGTACAGATAACACCCACCCATTTAAATGGACATTGCTTGGTTCAAGGAGGTTTGTTGAAGTATGTGAAGAATGAAATAATATTTTTATCCGATGGATGTTTTTAAACTTTTCTTGCAGTGATGGCTATGTTTAAATATCTGATTAATAAAAAACAAAACAAAAGCAAAAGAAATAACCAAATATAAACATGGTTAAGAAGCATCTTGGATTTCCGATTGGGCAATATATTTATGCATTTCATAGAGGCAGTTTCAAGCCAAGTTTCCTTTTTAAACGATTCACTTATTTCAGAGAAATAATAATTTATCATCATTTTTAGCTCACCTTGCAAAAGGCAATGTCTGCTTTTGCCATCACTTGGCGTCCGTCGTCTGTCGTCCCTTGTCCGTCGTCTATTAACTTTTCACCTTTTAATCTTCTCATCTAAAACCACTTAGCCAAATGAACAAAAACTTGACCAGGAAGCATCTATGGTAGGTCCTCTATAAAGAATGCTCATATCGTCTCGATCCATTAATAAACATGGCTGTCATAGACAATTATTGTTTTTGGTTGGTCGATTTCTTTAAAAAAAACTTCTGCTATGAACCCGCTTAGCCAATGAACCGAAACTTGGTAGGAAGCATATATGGAAGGTCTATAAAGATTACTCATTTCGTCCCGATCCGTTAGCAAACATGGCTGCCTTAGGCAATTCTTGTTTCTGGTTGGTCAATTTCTAAACATCTTCTCTTCCGAAACCTCTTGGCCAAATGAACCGAAACTTGGTAGGAAGTATCTATGGAAGGACCTCTATAAAGATAGCTCACTTCGATCCGATCCGTTAACAAACATGACCGTAATAAGCAATTATGGTTCAATAAAAGGAAGTCACAGCACATCTCCTCCTGATGAATGTATCTCCAACGGCAACACAGCTATAGAAACAATTAGAAATCATGCACAGATGCTTGTCAACTCAGAAAGGCCACACATTATCACAAAAACGAATGACAAGATAAACATGGACAGTGCAATAGAAGGGTCAATGAGTAGTCATAGTTTACTGATAACTACTTAATATTAAACGGTAGAATCTGTTGATAGAAGACTGTTACTCTTCTGACAAAAAACAACCGATACTTCTACCAGATTTAATATTAAATCGTCATAAACATCAAACATAATTTATGTATTTTCTGTTTTAAGGCTTTGTTCTAAAATTAAATTACAGGATGGAATGACGTTGGTTGGAGAAATCCGGAACTCAAGACTCCTAACATAGACAGACTTGCCAAACATGGTGTTATATTGAACTCTTCGTATGTCAACCCTACATGTACACCGTTAGTATACACATTACACATACCTATATATTTATATACATGGATATAAGGCCAAACGATTTGTGATGTAGTGTATCAAAAGTGTTTGTTCAAATCCCATCGAGAGGGAATCAAATATGTGTCAGCTCAAAATATAATGCTAACACTTTTGGGCTTAATTTTCAAACTTATTTAGATATTTAGTATTAATTTAGTATCTTTGAAATTCAATAGGGGGATATTTTGTATGGTTGTCACTTGCTTAGCGGTTTGTATTATTATAATTTATTTCCTGTGACTGTATGATGAATTCTTCATCATCCTATACAATATTTCAAAACTGCTGTGTTAGATTGCTGTCAGATTAAAATACAAGTTAACAAATGTATATAATTATGTAACATTTACACACGCTTAGACACATGTGTTGTGTCTATTCCTGTGTTCATCATGCGAGACAAGATAACACACCGACCGTAGTCATGATCGTATAGTGGTTGGATTTACAACTACCTATGCAATCAATGCATATCACCACTAGCGTTGTGAGTTCGAATCCTGCTCATGACGAGGTGTACTCGATACAACATCATGTGATAAAGTTTGTCAGTGACTTGCAACAGGTCGATGGTTTTCTCTGGGTAGTCCGATTTCCTCCACCAATAAAACTGACCGCCACGATATAAATGAAATATTGTTGAATGTGGCGTTAAACACCATAACCATAACCCTAACCTGTCGAGGACCTTGATGGTCGAGTAGTCCATTGACCTTTGACTACAAACGTGACCACTGGCATAGCTTCGCGCCGACACCCACTTTAAGTGTTACGGATACCAGGCAACCTACCGAATGGTTGGGATTTCAATTTCCAATACGTAATATCTGTCCAGCCTGTCCTCTGCAACAATACTCGTAGAACTTACAAAACTGACGAAAATAACAATAATTATCAATAACCCTAATACAAAATAAACATAGTTTGAAATATTTCCACAATGGGATCCACTTAAAAACTCAAAACGTTTTAGCAAATAGTATGTCGACACTGTATTATCTGTATGATATCAGATGAGATGAGTTTGAAGATACCAAAAGGGTAATAATAATCCGTAAATCGAAGAACAGACAAGACAATGGCCAAAAGAAAAAGGACAAAAGGACAAGCAACGACATACAAAACATACACATAAAACTAAAGATCAAGCAACACGAACCCCACTAAAAACCGGGGATGAATTAGTTATTGTTTAGATTCTACAATCTACCTTTATTTTTCTATATCTCATGGAAAGAATCGAAACACACCGCATCAACACCCTGTTAGAGTCTAATGAATACTCCGACATACAATGTATGTGTGATCTTTATTAGAGTCTGATGAACACTCCGACATACAATGTATGTGTGATCTTTATTAGAGTCTGATGAATACTCCGACATACAATGTATATGTGATCTTTATTAGAGTCTGATGAATACTCCGACATACAATGTATGTGTGATCTTTATTAGAGTCTGATGAATACTCCGACATACAATGTATGTGTGATCTTTATTAGAGTCTGATGAATACTCCGACATACAATGTATGTGTGATCTTTATTAGAGTCTGATGAATACTCCGACATACAATGTATGTGTGATCTTTATTAGAGTCTGATGAATACTCCGACATACAATGTATGTGTGATCTTTATTAGAGTCTGATGAATACTCCGACATACAATGTATGTGTGATCTTTATTAGAGTCTGATGAATACTCCGACATACAATGTATGTGTGATCTTTATTAGAGTCTGATGAATACTCCGACATACAATGTATGTGTGATCTTTATTAGAGTCTGATGAATACTCCGACATACAATGTATGTGTGATCTTTATTAGAGTCTGATGAATACTCCGACATACAATGTATGTGTGATCTTTATTAGAGTCTGATGAATACTCCGACATACAATGTATGTGTGATCTTTATTAGAGTCTGATGAATACTCCGACATACAATGTATGTGTGATCTTTATTAGAGTCTGATGAATACTCCGACATACAATGTATGTGTGATCTTTATTAGAGTCTGATGAATACTCCGACATACAATTGTATGTGCGATCTTTATTAGAGTCTGATAAATACTCCGACATACAATGTATGTGTGATCTTTATTAGAGTCTGATGAATACTCCGACATACAATGTATGTGTGATCTTTATTAGAGTCTGATGAATACTCCGACATACAATGTATGTGTGATCTTTATTAGAGTCTGATGAATACTCCGACATACAATGTATGTGTGATCTTTATTAGAGTCTGATGAATACTCCGACATACAATGTATGTGTGATCTTTATTAGAGTCTGATGAATACGCCGACATACAATGTATGTGTGATCTTTATTAGAGTCTGATGAATACTCCGACATACAATTGTATATGTGAACTTTATTAGAGTCTGATGAATACTCCGACATACAATGTATGTGTGATCTTTATTAGAGTCTGATGAATACTCCGACATACAATGTATGTGTGATCTTTATTAGTGTCTAATGAATACTCCGACATACAATGTATGTGTGATCTTTATTAGAGTCTGATGAATACTCCGACATACAATTGTATGTGTGATCTTTATTAGAGTCTGATGAATACTCCGACATACAATGTATGTGTGATCTTTATTAGAGTCTGATGAATACTCCGACATACAATGTATGTGTGATCTTTATTAGAGTCTGATGAATACTCCGACATACAATGTATGTGTGATCTTTATTAGAGTCTGATGAATACTCTGACATACAATTGTATGTGTGATCTTTATTAGAGTCTGATGAATACTCCGACATACAATGTATGTGTGATCTTTATTAGAGTCTGATGAATACTCCGACATACAATGTATGTGTGATCTTTATTAGAATCTGATGAATACTCCGACATACAATGTATGTGTGATCTTTATTAGAGTCTGATGAATACTCCGACATACAATTGTATGTGTGATCTTTATTAGAGTCTGATGAATACTCCGACATACAATGTATGTGTGATCTTTATTAGAGTCTGATGAATACTCCGACATACAATGTATGTGTGATCTTTATTAGAGTCTGATGAATACTCCGACATACAATGTATGTGTGATCTTTATTAGAGTCTGATGAATACTCCGACATACAATGCATGTGTGATCTTTATTAGAGTCTGATGAATACTCCGACATACAATGTATGTGTGATCTTTATTAGAGTCTGATGAATACTCCGACATACAATGCATGTGTGATCTTTATTAGAGTCTGATGAATACTCCGACATACAATGCATGTGTGATCTTTATTAGAGTCTGATGAATACTCCGACATACAATGCATGTGTGATCTTTATTAGAGTCTGATGAATACTCCGACATACAATGTATGTGTGATCTTTATTAGAGTCTGATGAATACTCCGACATACAATTGTATGTGTGATCTTTATTAGAGTCTGATGAATACTCCGACATACAATGTATGTGTGATCTTTATTAGAGTCTGATGAATACTCCGACATACAATGTATGTGTGATCTTTTTTAGAGTCTGATGAATACTCCGACATACAATGTATGTGTGATCTTTATTAGAGTCTGATGAATACTCCGACATACAATGTATGTGTGACCTTTATTAGAGTCTGATGAATACTCCGACATACAATTGTATGTGTGATCTTTATTAGAGTCTGATGAATACTCGACATACAATTGTATGTGTGATCTTTATTAGAGTCTGATGAATACTCCGACATACAATGTATGTGTGATCTTTATTCAAACTAATATGTCGATAAGGAACTTGTGTATATTTTGGATTGCTTTCTGTGCTCTAGATATTATTCCGTAACTTGAATTGACATATTTTAACTTATAAAACTGTGACATTATATTTTGGATTGCTTTCTGTGCTCTAGATATTATCCCGTAACTTTCATTGACATATTTTAACTTATACTGTGACATTATATTTTGGATTGCTTTCTGTACTCTACATATTATTCCGTAACTTTCATTGACATATTTTAACTTATACTGTGACATTATATTTTGCAGTACAAATAGTTATAATGTATATACAAATATTGTTTGCGACAATCTCCATTGCAATGTTACCATTACAGGTCCAGAAACAGTATATTGACAGGGGTATACCCATTTAGAGTTGGACTTCAGGTAAGGTATCAATAAGTGTTTTTACAGTACAGAGGAGTAGGAGTGGACTGGAGAGTAAAAAAGGGGGGAAGCTTTAGGAGTGGACCGAGAAGTAGAGAGCTAAAAATTTGATTTGTTGTGCAGTGGTGGATTACCGATTAACACAAGAAGAGGACCGGAAAGTGGGTTGGGGATATTTTTTTAAAACTGACAAGCAAAACAAATACGGCTTCAAAGCTCCTATTCCCCCTTCATTAGAATTTCAAGTAAGATGTGTCTAAGTGTATTTTTAGTAGGCATTCATGAAGGTTTTCTAAGTGTATTTTTAGTAGGCATTCATGAAGGTTTTCTAAGTGTATTTTTAGTAGGCATTCATGAAGGTTTTCTAAATGTATTTTTAGTAGGCATTCATGAAGGTTTTCTAAGTGTATTTTTAGTAGGCATTCATGAAGGTTTTCTAAGTGTATTTTAGTAGGCATTCATGAAGGTTTTCTAAGTGTATTTTTAGTAGGCATTCATGAAGGTTTTCTAAGTGTATTTTTAGAAGGTTTTCATGAACGTTTTCTAAGTGTATTTTTAGTAGACTTTCATGAAGGTTTTCTAAGTGACTAAGTATCCCAATAATATGTTAAATCCCGCCAATTTTTCGGCCTGGTTTCATTCCTCGTGTATATATTAATGATCATTCCTGAGGAGTTGCTGGGGTCAGTAAAACTGTTGACTAGCACACATTCAAAATTATTTATTTAAAAACAAATCTGAAATTACTAGTAGTATATGCGTTACATAAATAATACTTAATACACCGATATCTAACCCGTATCAACCGCTTTGGTGGTGTAACGATTAGCGTGCTCGCATCGAGTGCGGTATATCGTGGGTTCGAGTCTCGATCGGGTCAAACCAAAGACTATGAAATTGGTATTTGTTGCTTCTCCGCTAAGCACACGAGTATTAAGGAGAAAGAACAAAGACTGGTTGGCTCGGAATCGGGGCGATATATGTCTACCTGCGGATTGTTGTTTCAGTGAGCTAGCACTTTAAGAATCCAACTATGCTTGTTGGTCTACGGTACAAAGCGGACTTCATCATCGTCTCATTGAAGACTAATTTGTTCTTGCCATGATATAGCTGAAACTTTTGGCGTTAAACAACAATCACTCACTCACTCTAACCCATATCCTGCTAAACTTCTGAACATCTGTAAGTAACTACAAATAGTAATAGAACTGTACTTCAATACTTACGGTATAATATTATGATATTTTATGTTACAGCATCATTCAATGTTACCAGGTGGCACACGACATATGTCATTAGAATACCCTACCCTGCCAGAAAGATTAAAATATTTGGGATATTCAACACACATGATTGGAAAGTAAGTACATATGTATTTGTAACCTAGCTCGTAGCGTTTATGTCGACTTATGTTAACTCCTACCCTAGCTCGTAACGTTTATGTCGACTTATGTTAACTCCTCCCCTAGCTCGTAACGTTTATGTCGAATTATGTTAACTCCTACCCTAGCTTGTAACGTCTATGTCGATATCCTCTACACGAAATTGTCATTCACATATTCACGAAAGTACACATTTTATTTTGTTTGCCTTGCTCATGGTACACCCTCGTTTTTTTTCCTCGTTTGTCTTGTGTGCCCCTAAACTCATGGACCCCTAGGCACCTCTCCGGCTGACCCCCTCTCATTGGGCCTGTAATGAGGCACATTACAAGGACTATCTTTGTGTCGGGGTCATTATAGAGTTTTACTTTATTACAACGTGAAGTATCAATATAAAAATAAAATGGAGGGTAAGATGGTTATGAATGAATAGAAAAATGATTGGCGAAGCGATTATATAAGGGTTTATATAAGGGTTTCGGATAGAAAATAAAATCCGATAGCCACGAAACGTGGAAATGTGTCGACGCAGAGATGAGGCGGGACATCCGCTGTTTTCGTATGTAGAGCTCTCTGACGTCCCACGGCTCCAGCAAGTCGAAAATAAAGCCGTCGGACGGCAGAGGAATATCGGACTAGCTCGCCTCGAGTGCGGTAGATCATGGGTTCGAGCCATGGTCGGGTCAAACCAAAGACTATAAAATTAGTATTTGTTGCTTCTCCGACAAGCAGTCTGCACTAAGGAGAAAGAGCAAATACTGGTTGGCTCGGAATAAGAATAATGTGCCTGGGAGGAGCGACATGTCAACCCGCGGACTGTTGTTTCAGTGAGCTAGCACTATAAAAATCCACCTGAGCGTGTTGGTCTAGAACAAAGCGGACCTCATCATCATCATCATCTCATTGAAAATTAACTTGTTCTCGCCAAGATATAGCTGCAAAATTTCTGAATTGGCGCTAAACAACAAACACTCACACTATTTGACTTTTGTCAACCAGTGATGTGTTCACCAATACGTATCTGGTTTACCTTGGTGTAACTATAACTCACGGCACTGTCAAGCGGGAAATACACTAACAACATATTGTGATATTTCGTAATTGAGATGAGCTTTTCTGCAATTTTGTTTTATTTATTCGTTTTTTTTTTGTTTTGATTGACTTTCTTTTAGGTATGAACACATCGTTGGTGTAATGGTTAGCATGTTCGCCTCGGGTACCGTAGATCATAGGTTCTAGCCCCGGTCGGGTCAAACCAAAAACTATAAAATTGGTATTTGTTTTTCTAGCAGTAAGGAGTAAGAACAAAGACTGGTTGGCTCGGAATCAGAATAATGTGCCCGAGTGAAGCGACATTTCTACTGTTTGTTTCAGTGACCTACCACTATAAACATCTCATCAAAATGTAACTTGTTCTCGCCATGATATAACTGAAAAATTGCTCATTATGCGTTAAACAACAATCATTTACTCTGTTAGGTATGTTCACCTTTACATTGCCACCACAGTTTATTTTTCATCTTTTTTGACCGTTTTATTCCTTGATTAAATATAGCCTTTACAAAGTCGTGAAAATGAGCGGCATTATGGACTAATTATATATAGTCCTAAAATGTATCACAATTCACAACTGTCATTCGGTTGACAGGTTTTTGACTTCTTTGAACTATTAATGTTTTCTTTTTTGGAAATTGCATAATATATCCAAAAAAGTAGGGAGTCGTCGTGGTTGTGATCGTATGGTAGTTGGATTTATACAACTACCTGTGCAATCAGTGCCTATAACCGCTAAAGCTGTGAGTAGTGAGTTGGAATCCCGTTCATGGCGAGGTGTACTCGATACAACATTATATGATAAAGTTTGTTAGTGACTTCCGACAGGCCGGTTGTTTTCTCCGGGTACTCCTCCACCGATAATGTTGACCGCCACGATATAGCTGAAGTGTTGTTTAAAGTGGCGTTAAACACCATAACCCTAACCCTATTTGAACTGTTAATGATTTTCTTTTGAAAATTGCATATTATATGTTAAAAAAATTTGCATGGAAAATATATGCTTTTTTTTTCTTCTCCAGATAAGTTTTTAAGCGTAGTTGATGAATTAGCAATAGTCTTAAATCTTGAACTAATGGTCAATTACATATGTTTAAACCGACTTTGTTTTCTTTACTTTGTGATTATTTGCATGTACCCCATGATTAGCCAGGATACTTGGCGTCAGTTGCTACAGTTCACCGTCTTAAAGGTTATTCTATGTACTTTATGTACGTCATAAGCTGTACATGTACATCTATTTAAGACATCCAAAATTGTTTACCAATCAAGTTTGAATCGCTAAGATCATAAATTTTATCCCGTCATAAATATGTTGTTGATTGGTAATATATTGTCAACCTCTAACATATAAATACAGAGGTCAGTCACCTAAAGGCCAATCATTTCGACTGTTGCACCATTTTAGATAATGCCAACTAGAGCATGTTACCGTAGACCTTATATAATGTCACCTAAAGGCCAATCATCTCGACGGTTGCACCTTTTTAGATAATGTCAAATGGGGCATGTTACCGGTAGATCTAATATAGTTCACAATTAAAAAGAAAGTGACATGTTGGCCAAAGGCCAGAAATTATGAATGAAATATAGAAGGTTGAATCTGATCTTTCAGTATGGGTAAAAGCTATGAAACACATGATTCAAATTCAAATTACGAAACTACAAGGATCTATTACGAAACTACAAGGGTCTATCATGAAACTACAAGGGTCTATTACGAAACTACAAGGGTCTATTATAAAAATACAAGGATCTATGTGTAAAGAAATCACCATCGATCGTCGGAGGTAACAATGCTGCTAGACAAAATAGCTCACATCCATATTTGTGGTATAAGTGTAAGGAAATATTATACAATTATTAACTGGTATGACAGTAATATAGCAAGTTTATTGTTCCTCGAGACACCAACTATTGCCCAAAAGAGAAGACGAGAGCAATGGTTGTTGTCGATGGGAACAATAAACTTGCTATTACCCGAATATTCAGTCAATATATGTTTTATAATACCTAATAGCATATGAGACGAACCTGCTCGCCATTTTTGTTGTTGTCATCTGCGGGTTTCGGGAATTTACGGTAGTAAAAAAATTATAAATAATAATAAATTAAAATCCGAAAATTTTGAATTTTGATTAACATGTTTTCTCCAATGAATCAAGAGGATTAAAAATTCCGCGAAAATATATTGCGTCTCCGGTGAATAGAACAGGAAAGGTGAATAGTCTTCTTTTAAACTATTCACAGCTGAATCGTTTATTACACATTCTAACATGACTTCCTTGTTTCGCTTTGTAAACAAACGAGGGATTTATCGATTGGGTATAATCGCATTAGCACGTGCGCCGGTGCACGTGACTGACTTTCCCGTCGTTAATGTACATGTTGATGAATTATCGTCTGCTTGAATTTGGCAGCATAAATTGTGTGCGACATTGTCCGAAAACGTAAATATAAATTACTGTCTTCCAATCAAAGTATACTACCGTATTTGTACTCTTAGACATATCAGAATCGAAATAAATCATGGAAGCCAGAATGTGTTTTGAGTTTTAAAATGGGTTGGCGGATATTAATAAATTTTATCCGTCGCCCCTGGCTCGGGATAAGATACTTATATCCGCCAAACCATGTTAAAGCTCAAAGCACATTCTGGCTTCCATGATTTATTTCTTAAATATACCAGTAAATATAATATTTATGAAAATGTCCGTTTAAATAGGAAACCTTATACTGAGGTATGATAAAATTGTATATACCATAAATTATACTAAGTTTATGTTCGATTTGATTTGTAAGAGTTGTCTTTCTTAAGTAATAATCTAATTTAGTGGCACGATGCGTTTCTGGAATAACCGTCACCATAATATTATACGCTCATAGTCTAAAGCTTGGAAAGCCAAATATAATTTAAAAAGTTCATGGGAGTAAGTAATCCAAACAATCTAAACAGGATTGACAAACTCACCGGAGGGAGATTGACTTTAATAATTATGTAAATATGCATCTTTGACGGAAAGGACTAATTATTTACAAAGGAAGAAAATGATACTTAAAATAACTTAGAAATATAAAATATTTTTTTAAGTATTGAGGACTTTGGGTTTGAAATATAATTGAAACATTTATAATTCGTCTAAAATTTTCCAACAAACTATATGTACAAATTAATCCTACCGAAAAAGAGATATTATTTTTGCAGAATAAGAATTTCTAGTTTTTATTCCTAATAAAACAATGGTTACTATTTGTACTCGTGAATCATTCTACGATGACGAGATTATATGACTCGTATTTACAATCTATGTATGTTTTATGTCTTACCATTTGTAGTGGCCGTCGTGGTCATGATCGTATGATAGTTGGAATTATAACTACCTATGCAATCAGTGCCTATCACCACTAAGGTTGTGAGTTCGAATTCCGCCCATGCGAGGTGTACTCGATACAACATTATGTGATAAAGTTTGTCAGTGATTTGCGACAGGTCGGTGGTTTTCTCCGGGTACTACGGTTACGTCCACCAATAATTGTTGAAAGTGGTGTTAAGCACCACAATCCTAACCCTACAATCTATATATGTTTGTTTTTGTGATCTAATGCTTTATGTCTTACAGTTTGTAAAATAAACAACGTAATTTTGATATTTGTACGTATATTAACATTAACATTTGACAATTTTTGGTAGGATAGATGAAGGGTTAGGGTTAGGGTTTTGGTGTTTAGCGCCACTTTCAACAATATTTCAGTTAGATGAAAGATTTAATGGACTCACGGTATGGATGAGACCTTCTACGCTTCGTACAAAATGTACTATCAGACTGCCATTCCTTGCCGAATAGGACCAAAATAGATAATGTTCTAGAAATATTGAAATCAATTCTTCTCTGTATCAAACACACACAAAAATCAATAATTTACTGCGTTTTACAAGTAAGGATTCGAACATGTATTTCAACCAAGTCAATATTTGAGTCATTGTATGATAGCTAGAACGCTGCTATTGTACTGTCCATGTTTTTTGGGGGTGTTTTTTTTTGGTGTTTTTCTTTTAAATATCTAGCCGTTGAAGATCCAACTATCAAGAATGGAAAGTTGGAACCCCATTAACCGTCGTGGTTCTGTTATTATGTTCAATGAGTTGAGGTGACAGATGATTGTTCGTTTTGTTGATATTGGAGGAATTGTTGACAATCACTATTTAAACTTTTTTTCATGATAAGACTTTTATCTTATGCCACTCTAGCATCACACGCTAATATCAGATGTGTCATACATAGTATAAAAGAGTAAATATGTGTTTACACTTGAGGTACTGATGTATATTGACATTTGTACAATAAAATAGTTTATGTCCGAAATAAACTGATAGCACATTGTACAAATTCAAACAAAATATGTTTATATCAGAAATTTTAATTCAAGTAGAGAGTTATAGTGATTGATATGACAATGACACTTGATCTTTAGGTGCAATTCACAACTACCTGTGCAATCAGTGCTTATCACCACTGAATTTGCAAGTTCGAACTTCGTTCATGGCGTGATTTACTCGATAAAACAGTATATGATAAAGTTTGTCAGTGACTTGCGACAGCTTGGTGGTTTTCTCCGGGTACTCTGGTTTTCTCCAGCAATAAAACTTACCACCACGATATAACTGAAATATTGTTGAATGTGGCGTTAAACACTATAAACCAAACCTTTAGGTGCATACTTAAAAAGTACATTATTGATCGTTCCAGCAGATTAGAACGTAGAGATGTATTGCTTTAACTTGGTTTAGGGAATGGGGGGTTTCTGATATTAAAAGTGTCACATCGGTACCATTAAGACCAAACTTGACAGGAATGTTCATTAGGTGATACTTTAAAGGTGAGCACCTGAGTTCACCCCCGGTTTTTAGTGGGGTTCGTGGTACTCGATCTCTAGTTTTATGTGTATGTTTTGTAGATCGTTGTTTGTCATTTTGTTCTTTTTCTTTTGGCCATTGTATTGTCTGTCCTTCTTCGATTTACGGATTCTGATTACCGCTTTGGTATCTTCAAACTATTCTTGTGGTACTGATTCGAAATTCTACATGGGTGCAAGGGCCAATAATTTGTTCTGGGTGATTAATTTCAAAACCCCTCTTCTCAGAAAGTAATGGACAGAGTTGATGTTGATAATGTAGAAATGTTTATTATATGGTCATGTACTAGTTTTGCGTGTTTAGTGCCGATGGGAAAAAAAGATGGCCACCATCACAGGAGCATATGGGAAAATGAATACAAGCTTTAGATTAGAAATTTTGATTGCATCCAAAGTGTATATAAAACTAGATTCGATACTAGTGTAAAGATATTTGAAAACCCAGATCAAAACCAAACGTTAAAAAAAGAGTGTTCTTCTTCATTTGTCAGTCTTAGTATTAGATAGGTTTTATCTGGTGGACTTATCACATACATCAAATACTCTACTAGATACACAATAGTCGTCCAGTGGAAATAAGAAGGTATGCAAATTTAAGGAAAATACATATTGTTGTTTAAAGAGATGATTACTATGCAAAAATAATAAAGGAATATAATTATAAGTGATTTTATATATTGTTGCATGTACATTGAGCACGAAATATAGATGTAATACTGAACATAGCAAAGATAAAGCAATAAATGTCAACAATATAACATATGGAATGTCTGTCTCGCAAATAACCACGAATATGTTTCACTTGTCGTAAACACTTCCCGGTCCTTTCCTCATTTATGACTTATCACCAGGTTTGTAACTAGATTAACACGACGGGTGCCGCTAGTGGAGCAAGAACTGCTTACCCTTCCGGAGCACACGAGTTCACTCCCGGTTTTTAGTGGGTTCGTGTTACTCTATCTTTAGTTTTATGTGTATGTTTTGTAGGTCGTTGTTTGTCCTTTTGTCTTGTTTACTTTTGGCCATTGTGTTGTCTGTCTGTCTTCGATTTACTGATTCTGATTACTCCTATGGTATCTTCAGACTCTTTATACTAATATGAACCACTCTCCCGGAAAACATCAAACTGCCAAACACAGAAATGATAACGGCAGAAACGGATGGAAATATAGATACTGGTGTTGTGACAGGCACAACAATGTGGCGGAATTAGACCATTTATATGGAAGCCAACAACATGGCGATATCTAGATATCTTATTGCTTGCTTCTTTGTTGAGTGAAACCCACAACTAAATACAACACTTTAGGTTCAATTATATATGTCTATTTTCAGATGGCACCTTGGTTTCTGTAATTGGAGGCATACTCCTACACAGAGAGGTTTTGACTCCTTTATGGGATTCTTCAATGGCGGAGAAGATTACTACAAGCATACCAAGGGTACAATATTTTAATAACTTTAATAGCTTAAGTCTTGTAACATCTATAGAATAATTATATCGACAGTTTTCTATTGGTTTTATTTATATACAAAAAGAGGGGACATTTGTTTGAAACACAGTTGGTATAAACATATTATATTGGTATAACTGACATATATAAGCAAAACAATAGCAATTCTACAATAGGATTCAAAAACAAGCAAATGCTTTTTTTAAATCTGTTTCCTAAAACACAGTTAACAAAAAAATAATTAATAATAATAATGATAAATGATAAATGATAAAAATAACTTACTCCTAGATCATCTTTTGTATCGACAAGTATGCCATTATGTGAAATTGGTATTTGTTGCTTGTCCGCTAAGCACACAACAGTAATTAAGGAGAAAGAGCAAAGACTGGTTGGCTCGGAATCAGGATAATGTCTGGCGACATAACTGTTGTTTCAGTGAGCTAGAACTATAAAACTCTAACTAAGCGTGTTGATCTAGTACAAAGCGGACCTCATCATCAACAAGTATTCACTCGCTCACACTGAAGGCCCTGTTAATAATATCAATAATAATAACAAATAATAATAAAAATAACTTGCTCCTAGATCATCTTTTATATAGAGAAGTGTACCATTATATTGATTGTCTAAAGGTTCTGTTACACAGTAAAGCAAGTTGCATACTTCAAGTGCATCATCCTTGCTGCATGCAACTTCTGTGTCATGATAATTGTCTGTTTACATAGTATCAAGTTGAGTATTATTGTCAATGCATTCTGTCGGAGCTTTATGTCTTGTGTCTTTTTTTGCAGTAGTTCGGGCTTGCTATATCCCACACATCTGTTTCCTGTTCATAGAGGAGGAGAAGGCTTTCTATCTGCTCCTTAGTCAAAAACAACATCGCTACTCGTTTTCCCTTTGTTTTCAGACATAATTTATATTCCATGTTCTTGCGTTTGTTGATGTTGTGAACTTCATGACCTCAAACCATGATCTCTCATTGATCAGAGATAACAAGTTGAATGAAACTTGCTGTACAGAATAGAACTTGTGCTATCCCAAAGTACGTATCATACAAGGCTTGAAAGTTGTATGATAAAGAGTAATAACACTGTAGACATGGTATATGAAACAATATTTATGGCACTTGCTTTCCTCCATACATCATAAGTCTATGTATATTATCTAAGGTTACTCAATGTCTTCGTTTATAGATTCATGTCTTATTTTGTAGAAAATGCATATGATTTCTGGTTGAACAATGGTGTCTATCATCCACCCAAGAGGGAATATTCAACCGTACGTCCATATTATATATTAAGTAACCAACATTTGTGTTACAGAAGTTAAAACTGAATAATTGAAAAACATTTAATCTTTTACTGGACAAGTTAATGCAGTCAGAATTTATAGACCCTACACTTTACAATACTCTCTGTACTTTACTACATTCAGAATTTCTAGCCCCCACACATATTATACTTGCTGTACCTTACATCAATCAGAATTTCTAGCCCCTACACATTAGTATGCTTGCTGTACTTTATATCATTCAGAATTTCTAGCCCCTACACATTAGTATACTTGCTGTACCTTACATCTTTCAGAATTTCTAGCCCCTACACATTAGTATGCTTGCTGTACTTTATATCATTCAGAATTTCTAGCCCCTACATATTAGTATGCTTGCTGTACCTTACATCATTCAGAATTTCTAGCCCCTACATATTAGTATGCTTGCTGTATTTTATATCATTCAGAATTTCTAGCCCCTACACATTAGTATACTTGCTGTACCTTACATCATTCAGAATTTCTAGCCCCTACACATTAGTATGCTTGCTGTACCTTACATCATTCAGAATTTCTAGCCCCTACATATTAGTATGCTTGCTGTACTTTACATCATTCAGAATTTCTAGCCCCTACACATTAGTATACTTGCTGTACCTTACATCATTCAGAATTTCTAGCCCCTACACATTAGTATGATTGCTGTACCTTACATCATTCAGAATTTCAAGCCCCTACACATTAGTATGCTTGCTGTACCTTACATCATTCAGAATTTCTAGCCCCTACATATTAGTATGCTTGCTGTACTTTACATCATTCAGAATTTCTAGCCCCTACACATTAGTATGCTTGCTGTACCTTACATCTTTCAGAATTTCTAGCCCCTACACATTAGTATACTTGCTGTACCTGACATCATTCAGAATTTCTAGCCCCTACACATTAGTATGCTTGCTGTACCTTACATCATTCAGAATTTCTAGCCCCTACACATTAGTATACTTGCTGTACCTTACATCATTCAGAATTTGAAGCCCCTACATATTAGTATGCTTGCTGTACTTTACATCATTCAGAATTTCTAGCCCCTACACATTAGTATACTTGCTGTACCTTATATCATTCAGAATTTCTAGCCCCTACACATTAGTATACTTGCTGTACCTGACATCATTCAGAATTTCTAGCCCCTACATATTAGTATGCTTGCTGTACTTTACATCATTCAGAATTTCTAGCCCCTACACATTAGTATACTTGCTGTACCTTATATCATTCAGAATTTCTAGCCCCTACACATTAGTATACTTGCTGTACCTTACATCATTCAGAATTTCTACCCCCTACACATTAGTATACTTGCTGTACCTTACATCATTCAGAATTTCTAGCCCCTACACATTAGTATACTTGCTGTACCTTACATCATTCAGAATTTCTAGCCCCTACATATTAGTATGCTTGCTGTACCTTACATCATTCAGAATTTCTAGCCCCTACATATTAGTATGCTTGCTGTATTTTATATCATTCAGAATTTCTAGCCCCTACACATTAGTATACTTGCTGTACCTTACATCATTCAGAATTTCTAGCCCCTACACATTAGTATGCTTGCTGTACCTTACATCATTCAGAATTTCTAGCCCCTACATATTAGTATGCTTGCTGTACTTTACATCATTCAGAATTTCTAGCCCCTACACATTAGTATGCTTGCTGTACCTTACATCATTCAGAATTTCAAGCCCCTACACATTAGTATACTTGCTGTACCTTACATCATTCAGAATTTCTAGCCCCTACATATTAGTATGCTTGCTGTACCTTACATCATTCAGAATTTCTAGCCCCTACACATTAGTATACTTGCTGTACCTTACATCATTCAGAATTTCTAGCCCCTACACATTAGTATGCTTGCTGTACCTTACATCATTCAGAATTTCTAGCCCCTACATATTAGTATGCTTGCTGTACCTTACATCATTCAGAATTTCTAGCCCCTACATATTAGTATGCTTGCTGTATCTTATATCATTCAGAATTTCTAGCCCCTACACATTAGTATACTTGCTGTACCTTACATCATTCAGAATTTCTAGCCCCTACACATTAGTATGCTTGCTGTACCTTACATCATTCAGAATTTCTAGCCCCTACATATTAGTATGCTTGCTGTACTTTACATCATTCAGAATTTCTAGCCCCTACACATTAGTATGCTTGCTGTACCTTACATCATTCAGAATTTCAAGCCCCTACACATTAGTATACTTGCTGTACCTTACATCATTCAGAATTTCTAGCCCCTACATATTAGTATGCTTGCTGTACTTTACATCATTCAGAATTTCTAGCCCCTACACATTAGTATGCTTGCTGTACCTTACATCTTTCAGAATTTCTAGCCCCTACACATTAGTATACTTGCTGTACCTGACATCATTCAGAATTTCTAGCCCCTACACATTAGTATACTTGCTGTACCTTACATCATTCAGAATTTCTAGCCCCTACACATTAGTATACTTGCTGTACCTTACATCATTCAGAATTTCTAGCCCCTACACATTAGTATACTTGCTGTACCTGACATCATTCAGAATTTCAAGCCCCTACACATTAGTATGCTTGCTGTACCATACATCATTCAGAATTTCTAGCCCCTACACATTAGTATGCTTGCTGTACCTTACATCAATCAGAATTTCTAGCCCCTACACATTAGTATACTTGCTGTACCTTACATCTTTCAGAATTTCTAGCCCCTACACATTAGTATACTTGCTGTACCTGACATCATTCAGAATTTCTAGCCCCTACACATTAGTATACTTGCTGTACCTTACATCATTCAGAATTTCTAGCCCCTACACATTAGTATGCTTGCTGTACCTTACATCATTCAGAATTTCTAGCCCCTACACATTAGTATACTTGCTGTACCTTACATCATTCAGAATTTCTAGCCCCTACACATTAGTATACTTGCTGTACCTGACATCTTTCAGAATTTCTAGCCCCTACACATTAGTATACTTGCTGTACCTTACATCATTCAGAATTTCTAGCCCCTACACATTAGTATACTTGCTGTACCTTACATCATTCAGAATTTCAAGCCCCTACACATTAGTATGCTTGCTGTACCTTACATCAATCAGAATTTCTAGCCCCTACACATTAGTATACTTGCTGTACCTTACATCTTTCAGAATTTCTAGCCCCTACACATTAGTATACTTGCTGTACCTGACATCATTCAGAATTTCTAGCCCCTACACATTAGTATACTTGCTGTACCTTACATCATTCAGAATTTCTAGCCCCTACACATTAGTATGCTTGCTGTACCTTACATCATTCAGAATTTCTAGCCCCTACACATTAGTATACTTGCTGTACCTTACATCATTCAGAATTTCTAGCCCCTACACATTAGTATACTTGCTGTACCTGACATCTTTCAGAATTTCTAGCCCCTACACATTAGTATACTTGCTGTACCTTACATCATTCAGAATTTCTAGCCCCTACACATTAGTATACTTGCTGTACCTTACATCATTCAGAATTTCTAGCCCCTACACATTAGTATGCTTGCTGTACCTTACATCATTCAGAATTTCTAGCCCCTACACATTAGTATGCTTGCTGTACTTTACATCATTCAGAATTTCTAGCCCCTACACATTAGTATACTTGCTGTACCTGACATCATTCAGAATTTCAAGCCCCTACACATTAGTATGCTTGCTGTACCATACATCATTCAGAATTTCAAGCCCCTACACATTAGTATACTTGCTGTACCTTACATCATTCAGAATTTCTAGCCCCTACACATTAGTATGCTTGCTGTACCATACATCATTCAGAATTTCTAGCCCCTACACAATATTATACTTGCTGTACCTGACATCATTCAGAATTTCAAGCCCCTACACATTAGTATGCTTGCTGTACCATACATCATTCAGAATTTCAAGCCCCTACACATTAGTATACTTGCTGTACCATACATCATTCAGAATTTCTAGCCCCTACACATTAGTATGCTTGCTGTACCTTACATCATTCAGAATTTCTAGCCCCTACACATTAGTATGCTTGCTGTACCTTACATCATTCAGAATTTCTAGCCCCTACACATTAGTATGCTTGCTGTACTTTACATCATTCAGAATTTCTAGCCCCTACACATTAGTATGCTTGCTGTACCATACATCAATCAGAATTTCAAGTCCCTACACATTAGTATGCTTGCTGTACCTTACATCATTCAGAATTTCAAGCCCCTACACATTAGTATGCTTGCTGTACCTGACATCTTTCAGAATTTCTAGCCCCTACACATTAGTATACTTGCTGTACCTTACATCATTCAGAATTTCTAGCCCCTACACATTAGTATGCTTGCTGTACCTTACATCATTCAGAATTTCAAGCCCCTACACATTAGTATGCTTGCTGTACTTTATATCATTCAGAATTTCAAACCCCTACACATTAGTATGCTTGCTGTACCTTACATCATTCAGAATTTCTAGCCCCTACACATTAGTATACTTGCTGTACCTGACATCATTCAGAATTTCTAGCCCCTACACATTAGTATACTTGCTGTACCTTACATCATTCAGAATTTCTAGCCCCTACACATTAGTATACTTGCTGTACCTGACATCATTCAGAATTTCTAGCCCCTACACATTAGTATACTTGCTGTACCTTACATCATTCAGAATTTCTAGCCCCTACACATTAGTATACTTGCTGTACCTTACATCATTCAGAATTTCTAGCCCCTACACATTAGTATGCTTGCTGTACCTTACATCATTCAGAATTTCTAGCCCCTACATATTAGTATGCTTGCTGTACTTTACATCATTCAGAATTTCTAGCCCCTACACATTAGTATGCTTGCTGTACCTTACATCATTCAGAATTTCAAGCCCCTACACATTAGTATGCTTGCTGTACCTTACATCATTCAGAATTTCTAGCCCCTACATATTAGTATGCTTGCTGTACCTTACATCATTCAGAATTTCTAGCCCCTACACATTAGTATACTTGCTGTACCTTACATCATTCAGAATTTCTAGCCCCTACACATTAGTATACTTGCTGTACCTTACATCATTCAGAATTTCTAGCCCCTACATATTAGTATGCTTGCTGTACCTTACATCATTCAGAATTTCTAGCCCCTACATATTAGTATGCTTGCTGTATTTTATATCATTCAGAATTTCTAGCCCCTACACATTAGTATACTTGCTGTACCTTACATCATTCAGAATTTCTAGCCCCTACACATTAGTATGCTTGCTGTACCTTACATCATTCAGAATTTCTAGCCCCTACATATTAGTATGCTTGCTGTACTTTACATCATTCAGAATTTCTAGCCCCTACACATTAGTATGCTTGCTGTACCTTACATCATTCAGAATTTCAAGCCCCTACACATTAGTATACTTGCTGTACCTTACATCATTCAGAATTTCTAGCCCCTACATATTAGTATGCTTGCTGTACTTTACATCATTCAGAATTTCTAGCCCCTACACATTAGTATGCTTGCTGTACCTTACATCTTTCAGAATTTCTAGCCCCTACACATTAGTATACTTGCTGTACCTGACATCATTCAGAATTTCTAGCCCCTACACATTAGTATACTTGCTGTACCTTACATCATTCAGAATTTCTAGCCCCTACACATTAGTATGCTTGCTGTACCTTACATCATTCAGAATTTCTAGCCCCTACACATTAGTATACTTGCTGTACCTGACATCATTCAGAATTTCAAGCCCCTACACATTAGTATGCTTGCTGTACCATACATCATTCAGAATTTCTAGCCCCTACACATTAGTATGCTTGCTGTACCTTACATCAATCGGAATTTCTAGCCCCTACACATTAGTATACTTGCTGTACCTTACATCTTTCAGAATTTCTAGCCCCTACACATTAGTATACTTGCTGTACCTGACATCATTCAGAATTTCTAGCCCCTACACATTAGTATACTTGCTGTACCTTACATCATTCAGAATTTCTAGCCCCTACACATTAGTATGCTTGCTGTACCTTACATCATTCAGAATTTCTAGCCCCTACACATTAGTATACTTGCTGTACCTTACATCATTCAGAATTTCTAGCCCCTACACATTAGTATACTTGCTGTACCTGACATCTTTCAGAATTTCTAGCCCCTACACATTAGTATACTTGCTGTACCTTACATCATTCAGAATTTCTAGCCCCTACACATTAGTATACTTGCTGTACCTTACATCATTCAGAATTTCAAGCCCCTACACATTAGTATGCTTGCTGTACCTTACATCAATCAGAATTTCTAGCCCCTACACATTAGTATACTTGCTGTACCTTACATCTTTCAGAATTTCTAGCCCCTACACATTAGTATACTTGCTGTACCTGACATCATTCAGAATTTCTAGCCCCTACACATTAGTATACTTGCTGTACCTTACATCATTCAGAATTTCTAGCCCCTACACATTAGTATGCTTGCTGTACCTTACATCATTCAGAATTTCTAGCCCCTACACATTAGTATACTTGCTGTACCTTACATCATTCAGAATTTCTAGCCCCTACACATTAGTATACTTGCTGTACCTGACATCTTTCAGAATTTCTAGCCCCTACACATTAGTATACTTGCTGTACCTTACATCATTCAGAATTTCTAGCCCCTACACATTAGTATACTTGCTGTACCTTACATCATTCAGAATTTCTAGCCCCTACACATTAGTATGCTTGCTGTACCTTACATCATTCAGAATTTCTAGCCCCTACACATTAGTATGCTTGCTGTACTTTACATCATTCAGAATTTCTAGCCCCTACACATTAGTATACTTGCTGTACCTGACATCATTCAGAATTTCAAGCCCCTACACATTAGTATGCTTGCTGTACCATACATCATTCAGAATTTCAAGCCCCTACACATTAGTATACTTGCTGTACCTTACATCATTCAGAATTTCTAGCCCCTACACATTAGTATGCTTGCTGTACCATACATCATTCAGAATTTCTAGCCCCTACACATTAGTATACTTGCTGTACCTGACATCATTCAGAATTTCAAGCCCCTACACATTAGTATGCTTGCTGTACCATACATCATTCAGAATTTCAAGCCCCTACACATTAGTATACTTGCTGTACCATACATCATTCAGAATTTCTAGCCCCTACACATTAGTATGCTTGCTGTACCTTACATCATTCAGAATTTCTAGCCCCTACACATTAGTATGCTTGCTGTACCTTACATCATTCAGAATTTCTAGCCCCTACACATTAGTATGCTTGCTGTACTTTACATCATTCAGAATTTCTAGCCCCTACACATTAGTATGCTTGCTGTACCATACATCAATCAGAATTTCAAGCCCCTACACATTAGTATGCTTGCTGTACCTTACATCATTCAGAATTTCAAGCCCCTACACATTAGTATGCTTGCTGTACCTGACATCTTTCAGAATTTCTAGCCCCTACACATTAGTATGCTTCCTGTACCTTACATCATTCAGAATTTCAAACCCCTACACATTAGTATGCTTGCTGTACCTTACATCATTCAGAATTTCTAGCCCCTACACATTAGTATACTTGCTGTACCTGACATCATTCAGAATTTCTAGCCCCTACACATTAGTATACTTGCTGTACCTTACATCATTCAGAATTTCTAGCCCCTACACATTAGTATACTTGCTGTACCTGACATCATTCAGAATTTCTAGCCCCTACACATTAGTATACTTGCTGTACCTTACATCATTCAGAATTTCTAGCCCCTACACATTAGTATGCTTGCTGTACCATACATCATTCAGAATTTCTAGCCCCTACACATTAGTATACTTGCTGTACCTGACATCATTCAGAATTTCAAGCCCCTACACATTAGTATGCTTGCTGTACCATACATCATTCAGAATTTCAAGCCCCTACACATTAGTATACTTGCTGTACCATACATCATTGAATTTCTAGCCCCTACACATTAGTATGCTTGCTGTACCTTACATCATTCAGAATTTCTAGCCCCTACACATTAGTATGCTTGCTGTACCTTACATCATTCAGAATTTCTAGCCCCTACACATTAGTATGCTTGCTGTACTTTACATCATTCAGAATTTCTAGCCCCTACACATTAGTATGCTTGCTGTACCATACATCAATCAGAATTTCAAGCCCCTACACATTAGTATGCTTGCTGTACCTTACATCATTCAGAATTTCAAGCCCCTACACATTAGTATGCTTGCTGTACCTGACATCTTTCAGAATTTCTAGCCCCTACACATTAGTATGCTTCCTGTACTTTACATCATTCAGAATTTCTAGCCCCTACACATTAGTATACTTGCTGTACCTTACATCATTCAGAATTTCTAGCCCCTACACATTAGTATGCTTGCTGTACCTTACATCATTCAGAATTTCAAGCCCCTACACATTAGTATGCTTGCTGTACTTTATATCATTCAGAATTTCAAACCCCTACACATTAGTATGCTTGCTGTACCTTACATCATTCAGAATTTCTAGCCCCTACACATTAGTATACTTGCTGTACCTGACATCATTCAGAATTTCTAGCCCCTACACATTAGTATACTTGCTGTACCTTACATCATTCAGAATTTCTAGCCCCTACACATTAGTATACTTGCTGTACCTGACATCATTCAGAATTTCTAGCCCCTACACATTAGTATACTTGCTGTACCTTACATCATTCAGAATTTCTAGCCCCTACACATTAGTATACTTGCTGTACCTTACATCATTCAGAATTTCTAGCCCCTACACATTAGTATACTTGCTGTACCTGACATCATTCAGAATTTCTAGCCCCTACACATTAGTATACTTGCTGTACCTGACATCATTCAGAATTTCAAGCCCCTACACATTAGTATACTTGCTGTACCTTACATCAATCAGAATTTCAAGCCCCTACACATTAGTATGCTTTCTGTACCTTACATCAATCAGAATTTCAAGCCCCTACACATTAGTATGCTTGCTGTACCTTATATCATTCAGAATTTCTAGCCCCTACACATTAGTATGCTTGCTGTACTTTACATCATTCAGAATTTCAAGCCCCTACACATTAGTATACTTGCTGTACCTTACATCATTCAGAATTTCTAGCCCCTACACATTAGTATGCTTGCTGTACCTTACATCATTCAGAATTTCTAGCCCCTACACATTAGTATACTTGCTGTACCTTACATCATTCAGAATTTCAAGCCCCTACACATTAGTATGCTTGCTGTACCTTACATCAATCAGAATTTCAAGCCCCTACACATTAGTATGCTTGCTGTACCTTACATCATTCAGAATTTCTAGCCCCTACACATTAGTATGCTTGCTGTACTTTACATCATTCAGAATTTCAAGCCCCTACACATTAGTATACTTGCTGTACCTGACATCATTCAGAATTTCTAGCCCCTACACATTAGTATGCTTGCTGTACCTTACATCATTCAGAATTTCTAGCCCCTACACATTAGTATACTTGCTGTACCTGACATCATTCAGAATTTCTAGCCCCTACACATTAGTATACTTGCTGTACCTTACATCATTCAGAATTTCTAGCCCCTACACATTAGTATACTTGCTGTACCTTACATCAATCAGAATTTCTAGCCCCTACACATTAGTATACTTGCTGTAACTTACATCAATCAGAATTTCAAGCCCCTACACATTAGTATGCTTGCTGTACCTTACATCAATCAGAATTTCAAGCCCCTACACATTAGTATACTTGCTGTACCTTACATGATTCAGAATTTCTAGCCCCTACACATTAGTATACTTGCTGTACCTTACATCATTCAGAATTTCTAACCCCTACACATTAGTATACTTGCTGTACCTTACATCATTCAGAATTTCTAGCCCCTACACATTAGTATACTTGCTGTACCTGACATTATTCAGAATTTCAAGCCCCTACACATTAGTATGCTTGCTGTACCTTACATCATTCAGAATTTCAAGCCCCTACATATTAGTATACTTGCTGTACCTTACATCATTCAGAATTTCTAGCCCCTACACATTAGTATACTTGCTGTACCTTACATCATTCAGAATTTCTAGCCCCTACACATTAGTATACTTGCTGTACCTTACATCATTCAGAATTTCAAGCCCCTACACATTAGTATACTTGCTGTACCTTACATCATTCAGAATTTCTAGCCCCTACACATTAGTATGCTTGCTGTACTTTACATCATTCAGAATTTCAAGCCCCTACACATTAGTATACTTGCTGTACCTTACATCATTCAGAATTTCTAGCCCCTACACATTAGTATACTTGCTGTACCTTACATCATTCAGAATTTCTAGCCCCTACACATTAGTATACTTGCTGTACCTGACATCATTCAGAATTTCAAGCCCCTACACATTAGTATGCTTGCTGTACCTTACATCATTCAGAATTTCAAGCCCCTACACATTAGTATGCTTGCTGTACCTTACATCATTCAGAATTTCTAGCCCCTACACATTAGTATACTTGTTGTACCTTACATCATTCAGAATTTCAAGCCCCTACACATTAGTATACTTGCTGTAACTGACATCATTCAGAATTTCTAGCCCCTACACATTAGTATACTTGCTGTACCTGACATCATTCAGAATTTCTAGCCCCTACACATTAGTATACTTGCTGTACTTTACATCATTCAGAATTTCTAGCCCCTACACATTAGTATACATGCTGTACCTTACATCATTCAGAATTTCTAGCCCCTACACATTAGTATACTTGCTGTACCTTACATCATTCAGAATTTCTAGCCCCTACACATTAGTATACTTGCTGTACCTGACATCATTCAGAATTTCAAGCCCCTACACATTAGTATACTTGCTGTACCTGACATCATTCAGAATTTCAAGCCCCTACACATTAGTATACTTGCTGTACCTGACATCATTCAGAATTTCTAGCCCCTACATATTAGTATACTTGCTGTACCTTACATCATTCAGAATTTCTAGCCCCTACACATTAGTATACTTGCTGTACCTTACATCATTCAGAATTTCTAGCCCCTACATATTAGTATGCTTGCTGTACCTTACATCATTCAGAATTTCAAGCCCCTACACATTAGTATGCTTGCTGTACCTTACATCATTCAGAATTTCAAGCCCCTACACATTAGTATACTTGCTGTACCTTACATCAATCAGAATTTCTAGCCCCTACACATTAGTATGCTTGCTGTACTTTACATCATTCAGAATTTCTAGCCCCTACACATTAGTATGCTTGCTGTACTTTACATCATTCAGAATTTCTAGCCCCTACACATTAGTATACTTGCTGTACCTTACATCATTCAGAATTTCAAGCCCCTACACATTAGTATACTTGCTGTACCTGACATCATTCAGAATTTCTAGCCCCTACATATTAGTATACTTGCTGTACCTTACATCATTCAGAATTTCTAGCCCCTACACATTAGTATACTTGCTGTACCTTATATCATTCAGAATTTCTAGCCCCTACACATTAGTATACTTGCTGTACCTTACATCATTCAGAATTTCTAGCCCCTACACATTAGTATACTTGCTGTACCTTATATCATTCAGAATTTCTAGCCCCTACATATTAGTATGCTTGCTGTACCTTACATCATTCAGAATTTCAAGCCCCTACACATTAGTATACTTGCTGTACCTTACATCATTCAGAATTTCTAGCCCCTACACATTAGTATGCTTGCTGTACCTTACATCATTCAGAATTTCAAGCCCCTACACATTAGTATACTTGCTGTACCTTATATCATTCAGAATTTCAAACCCCTACACATTAGTATACTTGCTGTACCTTACATCATTCAGAATTTCAAGCCCCTACACATTAGTATACTTGCTGTACCTTACATCATTCAGAATTTCAAGCCCCTACACATTAGTATACTTGCTGTACCTTACATCATTCAGAATTTCTAGCCCCTACACATTAGTATGCTTGCTGTACCTTACATCAATCAGAATTTCTAGCCCCTACACAATAGTATGCTTGCTGTACCTTACATCATTCAGAATTTCTAGCCCCTACACATTAGTATGCTTGCTGTACCTTACATCATTCAGAATTTCTAGCCCCTACACATTAGTATGCTTGCTGTACCTTACATCATTCAGAATTTCTAGCCCCTACACATTAGTATGCTTGCTGTACCTTACATCATTCAGAATTTCTAGCCCCTACACATTAGTATGCTTGCTGTACCTTACATCATTCAGAATTTCTAGCCCCTACATATTAGTATGCTTGCTGTACCATACATCATTCAGAATTTCTAGCCCCTACACATTAGTATACTTGCTGTACCTTACATCTTTCAGAATTTCTAGCCCCTACACATTAGTATACTTGCTGTACCTTACATCTTTCAGAATTTCTAGCCCCTACACATTAGTATACTTGCTGTACCTTACATCATTCAGAATTTCTAGCCCCTACACATTAGTATGCTTGCTGTACCTTACATCATTCAGAATTTCTAGCCCCTACACATTAGTATATTTGCTATACCTTACATCTTTCAGAATTTCTAGCCCCTACACATTAGTATGCTTGCTGTACCTGACATCATTCAGAATTTCTAGCCCCTACACATTAGTATGCTTGCTGTACCATACATCATTCAGAATTTCTAGCCCCTACACATTAGTATGCTTGCTGTACCTTACATCATTCAGAATTTCTAGCCCCTACACATTAGTATACTTGCTGTACCTTACATCATTCAGAATTTCTAGCCCCTACATATTAGTATACTTGCTGTACCTTATATCATTCAGAATTTCAAGCCCCTACACATTAGTATACTTGCTGTACCTTACATCATTCAGAATTTCAAGCCCCTACACATTAGTATACTTGCTGTACCTTACATCATTCAGAATTTCAAGCCCCTACACATTAGTATACTTGCTGTACCTTACATCATTCAGAATTTCTAGCCCCTACACATTAGTATGCTTGCTGTACCTTACATCAATCAGAATTTCTAGCCCCTACACAATAGTATGCTTGCTGTACCTTACATCATTCAGAATTTCTAGCCCCTACACATTAGTATGCTTGCTGTACCTGACATCATTCAGAATTTCTAGCCCCTACACATTAGTATGCTTGCTGTACCTTACATCATTCAGAATTTCTAGCCCCTACATATTAGTATGCTTGCTGTACCATACATCATTCAGAATTTCTAGCCCCTACACATTAGTATGCTTGCTGTACCTTACATCATTCAGAATTTCTAGCCCCTACACATTAGTATACTTGCTGTACCTGACATCATTCAGAATTTCTAGCCCCTACACATTAGTATGCTTGCTGTACCTTACATCATTCAGAATTTCTAGCCCCTACACATTAGTATACTTGCTGTACCTTACATCATTCAGAATTTCTAGCCCCTACATATTAGTATGCTTGCTGTACCTTACATCATTCAGAATTTCTATCCCCTACACATTAGTATACTTGCTGTACCTGACATCATTCAGAATTTCTAGCCCCTACACATTAGTATACTTGCTGTACCTTACATCATTCAGAATTTCAAGCCCCTACACATTAGTATGCTTGCTGTACCTTACATCATTCAGAATTTCTAGCCCCTACACATTAGTATACTTGTTGTACCTTACATCATTCAGAATTTCAAGCCCCTACACATTAGTATACTTGCTGTACCTGACATCATTCAGAATTTCTAGCCCCTACACATTAGTATACTTGCTGTACCTGACATCATTCAGAATTTCTAGCCCCTACACATTAGTATACTTGCTGTACTTTACATCATTCAGAATTTCTAGCCCCTACACATTAGTATACATGCTGTACCTTACATCATTCAGAATTTCTAGCCCCTACACATTAGTATACTTGCTGTACCTTACATCATTCAGAATTTCTAGCCCCTACACATTAGTATACTTGCTGTACCTGACATCATTCAGAATTTCAAGCCCCTACACATTAGTATACTTGCTGTACCTGACATCATTCAGAATTTCAAGCCCCTACACATTAGTATACTTGCTGTACCTGACATCATTCAGAATTTCTAGCCCCTACATATTAGTATACTTGCTGTACCTTACATCATTCAGAATTTCTAGCCCCTACACATTAGTATACTTGCTGTACCTTACATCATTCAGAATTTCTAGCCCCTACATATTAGTATGCTTGCTGTACCTTACATCATTCAGAATTTCAAGCCCCTACACATTAGTATGCTTGCTGTACCTTACATCATTCAGAATTTCAAGCCCCTACACATTAGTATACTTGCTGTACCTTACATCAATCAGAATTTCTAGCCCCTACACATTAGTATGCTTGCTGTACTTTACATCATTCAGAATTTCTAGCCCCTACACATTAGTATGCTTGCTGTACTTTACATCATTCAGAATTTCTAGCCCCTACACATTAGTATACTTGCTGTACCTTACATCATTCAGAATTTCAAGCCCCTACACATTAGTATACTTGCTGTACCTGACATCATTCAGAATTTCTAGCCCCTACATATTAGTATACTTGCTGTACCTTACATCATTCAGAATTTCTAGCCCCTACACATTAGTATACTTGCTGTACCTTATATCATTCAGAATTTCTAGCCCCTACACATTAGTATACTTGCTGTACCTTACATCATTCAGAATTTCTAGCCCCTACACATTAGTATACTTGCTGTACCTTATATCATTCAGAATTTCTAGCCCCTACATATTAGTATGCTTGCTGTACCTTACATCATTCAGAATTTCAAGCCCCTACACATTAGTATACTTGCTGTACCTTACATCATTCAGAATTTCTAGCCCCTACACATTAGTATGCTTGCTGTACCTTACATCATTCAGAATTTCAAGCCCCTACACATTAGTATACTTGCTGTACCTTATATCATTCAGAATTTCAAACCCCTACACATTAGTATACTTGCTGTACCTTACATCATTCAGAATTTCAAGCCCCTACACATTAGTATACTTGCTGTACCTTACATCATTCAGAATTTCAAGCCCCTACACATTAGTATACTTGCTGTACCTTACATCATTCAGAATTTCTAGCCCCTACACATTAGTATGCTTGCTGTACCTTACATCAATCAGAATTTCTAGCCCCTACACAATAGTATGCTTGCTGTACCTTACATCATTCAGAATTTCTAGCCCCTACACATTAGTATGCTTGCTGTACCTTACATCATTCAGAATTTCTAGCCCCTACACATTAGTATGCTTGCTGTACCTTACATCATTCAGAATTTCTAGCCCCTACACATTAGTATGCTTGCTGTACCTTACATCATTCAGAATTTCTAGCCCCTACACATTAGTATGCTTGCTGTACCTTACATCATTCAGAATTTCTAGCCCCTACATATTAGTATGCTTGCTGTACCATACATCATTCAGAATTTCTAGCCCCTACACATTAGTATACTTGCTGTACCTTACATCTTTCAGAATTTCTAGCCCCTACACATTAGTATACTTGCTGTACCTTACATCTTTCAGAATTTCTAGCCCCTACACATTAGTATACTTGCTGTACCTTACATCATTCAGAATTTCTAGCCCCTACACATTAGTATGCTTGCTGTACCTTACATCATTCAGAATTTCTAGCCCCTACACATTAGTATATTTGCTATACCTTACATCTTTCAGAATTTCTAGCCCCTACACATTAGTATGCTTGCTGTACCTGACATCATTCAGAATTTCTAGCCCCTACACATTAGTATGCTTGCTGTACCATACATCATTCAGAATTTCTAGCCCCTACACATTAGTATGCTTGCTGTACCTTACATCATTCAGAATTTCTAGCCCCTACACATTAGTATACTTGCTGTACCTTACATCATTCAGAATTTCTAGCCCCTACATATTAGTATACTTGCTGTACCTTATATCATTCAGAATTTCAAGCCCCTACACATTAGTATACTTGCTGTACCTTACATCATTCAGAATTTCAAGCCCCTACACATTAGTATACTTGCTGTACCTTACATCATTCAGAATTTCAAGCCCCTACACATTAGTATACTTGCTGTACCTTACATCATTCAGAATTTCTAGCCCCTACACATTAGTATGCTTGCTGTACCTTACATCAATCAGAATTTCTAGCCCCTACACAATAGTATGCTTGCTGTACCTTACATCATTCAGAATTTCTAGCCCCTACACATTAGTATGCTTGCTGTACCTGACATCATTCAGAATTTCTAGCCCCTACACATTAGTATGCTTGCTGTACCTTACATCATTCAGAATTTCTAGCCCCTACATATTAGTATGCTTGCTGTACCATACATCATTCAGAATTTCTAGCCCCTACACATTAGTATGCTTGCTGTACCTTACATCATTCAGAATTTCTAGCCCCTACACATTAGTATACTTGCTGTACCTGACATCATTCAGAATTTCTAGCCCCTACACATTAGTATGCTTGCTGTACCTTACATCATTCAGAATTTCTAGCCCCTACACATTAGTATACTTGCTGTACCTTACATCATTCAGAATTTCTAGCCCCTACATATTAGTATGCTTGCTGTACCTTACATCATTCAGAATTTCTATCCCCTACACATTAGTATACTTGCTGTACCTTACATCATTCAGAATTTCTAGCCCCTACACATTAGTATACTTGCTGTACCTTACATCATTCAGAATTTCAAGCCCCTACACATTAGTATGCTTGCTGTACCTTACATCAATCAGAATTTCTAGCCCCTACACATTAGTATGCTTGCTGTACCTTACATCATTCAATATTTCTAGCCCCTACACATTAGTATGCTTGCTGTACTTTACATCATTCAGAATTTCTAGCCCCTACACATTAGTATGCTTGCTGTACCTTACATCATTCAGAATTTCTAACCCCTACACATTAGTATGCTTGCTGTACTTTATATCATTCAGAATTTCTAGCCCCTACACATTAGTATACTTGCTGTACCTTACATCATTCAGAATTTCTAGCCCCTACACATTAGTATACTTGCTGTACCTTACATCATTCAGAATTTCTAGCCCCTACACATTACTTCCTGTATTTTACATGTACATATGCTTTCATTTCATACCATGTGGTGTAGTTTGATGCCTTGATGTATTGTATTATTGAAGAGACATATTTGTATTGTAGAAAACATTTACGAAGAGAGCTGTTAAATTATTTAAGCATCACAGGGATAAGAAGAACCCATTATTTCTGTATTTGTCATACCAGTCTGTTCACACACCTCTACAGGTAATTATTTGTCATACCAATCTGTTCACACTCCTCTACAGGTAAGTAACCCTTTTTGATTTAGCCCATTCCACTAGGACCATCGTAACAGCATTATAGGCCCCCGGGCAGAGCCAACTTGTTATCATTAACATTAATAGTGTTCCTTATCCCTAGTAAAGCACATGCTAAAATAGCAAATATTTATAGTTTAGCATAGTGTGGTATTTATTTATTTATTGACAGCAAGTCACAAAATACACAGGTTTGCATGAGGCCCCTTTGCTCACGATGCGTTTCTGGAATAACCTTCATCAGGTACTCTCAAAATCGAAATATTGGAAAGCCAAATAACTTAGAGTTTTGGGAGCAATAAAACCAAAGGGCCTAAACAGGATAGCCAAAATTATTTATATTAGGAACTGTAAATTTCAGTAATGAATATATCTAGTAAACCATGTCAGTGTCGAAATCTGTTCTGTGTCTAATACACATTTTATATTCCGAGGCAATGTATGTATATTCTGTTTCACCTGCAGTGCATGTACCAAGCCAGGAAAATGGGCGGTAGTGCCTATATGTGCTAGGGGTATCGATTATGCTTTTAGTTCTACAATTGATCAATTACATTTTAGAATTAATTCGACAGTATCCTATTTTTTATTATTTTACTACCACCTTGTGTAGGCCCTTTGATTGTCTTGTTCCCGGAGACTTTTAGATTATGTCGCGTTCCAATCGTTTGACTGTCATCCTATCTGATGAAGGTTATTCTGGACATGTTTAGTTTGCACCAAATTAGATATTTTCATTTTTATTAGCTTCGCAATCCACAAATATACTATACGGTTATTGCACTAATATTCCTCATTATTATACTTCGTGTAAGTTTCTGTAGTGATATTTGGTACTGTAATATTTTGACATATTACCTGGGTAATATTTTGGCATATTACCTGGACAATTAGACACTCAGTATAATAATGATATTAATGTGGTCTTGTCCAGGTAATGTGCCAAAATATTACCCAGGTCTGAGAAACATATTACGTACCCTCCCCTTCGGTCGGGTAATACGTCTCTCAGACCTGGGTAATATTTTGGCATATTACCTGGACAAGACCACATTATTATATAAATATTAGTGCAATAACCCTTTTATAATATAGTACCAAATATTTCAGTCTGTGGCAATTACATTTAACCATATTTCTTTGCAACATGTCCATTTAATATAATTCCGCCATCTTGTTTATCTCTCGTCTGCTTGGATGCAAATATAGTTTTACTCGGAACCTCTCTAGTGCGTACCAAGCTTAAGGGAGAAGGAATGGAATGCAATATCGGTCAAGATGCAATATTTTTAAGTCATTCGGAAATGCTCTACTTTTTAGGTATTTTTATAAAGGAAGACTAGTAAAGATATCGGAAAATATTGCATTTTTATTTTACAAAGAAATCTACATGAAATATTTGATATTATATTTGATTATACTTCACTATCTGTTTTCCTTTATAAAAACATGACAGTAGTTTTGCTATTTCATCCTTAAATCAACTGCGTGACTATTCCCCCGATGTTGCCGGTCAAAAATTGTAGGATTATTCCCCTCTGTGGTAATTTCAGCAATCGTATTTCCCGGACTTTTCTAATTCATTCATCTCATTGGTTTAAATTAAATGACGTCATGCAAGTCCTCGGACTTTTTCATTGCGCGAGCTAAAATCCCGAGCCGGCAGACGACAAGTAAACAATGACTATTCCACTTGTGGTAATTTCAGCAATCATATTTCCCGAACTTTTCTAAATCATTCATCTCATTGATTTAAATTAAATGACGTATATAATGGAATGATCCTATCACCCTCTATATCCAATATCCATACAAAAAAGAACGAACTAAATAAAAAATATTTTTTTTTATTTTAATTTCTTCTTCAAATCAAAGATTTATATAGTAGAAAGGATATGAATCTCGCGAGATTTAACATAGATTGTATGTAAGTATGTTGCGTGGCGACAACAAGTGAGATTACCCATAGTGCAATTCGTTGACGATGCGCGTGCCTTGATCAATGGTGGAAATTTTCATCTCTTCAACATTTTAAACCAGTATTTGTAAATATATAAAACCATAATTACAGGTGTAAAGTGAAAATATTTGTCCTAAATACCAATCATTAATAAAGTATCGACTTTTTGTAGATGTATCGCCCATATTTCATCAATAATTGACATTAATCGATTTGTCCTTTTGACCTTCATAATCCCGCTTATTATGAGCGGTCAAGACTCGAATTTAAATTTCAAACTCCTCTCTTCTCTCATCATACCGAATATTGAAGCGGAGCCGTCATTTTTGTGATAATATAAATATTTTTCAATGAATAGAAGGAGTTTTATTGAAAACAGTGCTCCCGATTTGTATTTATTAAGGATTGTTTACCATCATTTGTCAAAATGGCGGCCTTCAGGGCGGAAATGGGGGTTGCCTATTTAGAAATCAATAAACTTCCTTGTTTACATGAAATCGACATACCAAAGTGTATACATGTGTTTTCGATATATAGAACAAAACTTGGCGTGATTGGTTTCTTTGTTTTATTATTTTTAATATGTTTTAGATAGATGTATGAAACTCTACTGTACTTTTTTTTATTTTACATGTATGAGGGGTGATACAGAAAAAAATCAAAAAATCTTTTCCATTGAACCTATATCGGCAAATCCAAGGATTGTTTTGTGTAGTGTAGTATATAGACGATGTATAACACGAACTTTGATGTAATTGGTTGATTTTCCTACGAATTCTCAAGGCATTTCAAAATGAATGAATTCATTTTTGCTCTGTTGTAGCATAAAACCTCGCCACGCGAGATAAAGCGAGAAAATACGAGATTCGTATCCTTTCTACTATATAGATCCTTGTTCAAATCAAGGATTTGTATAGTAGAACTATTCTACTATATAAATCCTTGTTCAAATACACACACATGAAAATGTATTAGTTTAAAAAACCCACTAATAAAGTAGATTAGAAAGCTATCAGAAAAGGGATTACAATTTAGAATTTTGAATTGCACAGTTGTTCAGTATAATAAAACACTTATAGACTTTATATTCGGGTAATAACACTTTTATTATCCCCTCTGTACCAACTATTTTCCTCGGCGTTGCCTCGGCGGAAAGTAGTTGGTACCTCGGGGGCAATAAAAGTGTTATTACCCTCATACCCAGTCAATAAGTGCATAATAATTGTTTATATAGAATGACATTTTCCCTATCACTTATAGTTTTCACAGCATATTTTCTTTTATAACCATTGTTGGTCATTGTATCCAGAACGTTCGCCAAACTGGTTTTCATAATTAAAAAAAATAATATATTGATAAATTTTTCATAGGTTCCGCGGAAATACGAGAATCTCTACAGTCACATACAGAATACAGACAGGCGGACGTATAATGGTTAGTGATATGAAATCATATTCTGATCACTTAAAATAAGACGAGATATAAGAAAGATACACAAATTGTTAAAAAAAACCAACAAAAAACACTGCAATTTAATACACACGTCATTCTATATACTGGATGATGCAGTGTTTTGTCTAACATGCACCAATTGTGTATTGATTGAAATTCAAAGCTAATTATATTACGATATAGGCAAATTTAATTTTTTTTGGGGGGTGGAGAATATTTTTCTTAACGTGACGTCAATATTTCAGTTATATCGTGGTGATCAGTTTTATTGGTGGAGGAAACCGGAGCACCCGAAAAAACCACCGACTTGTCGCAAGTCACATATCTCTTGAGCAAGATTCGAACTCACAACGTTATTGATGATAAGCACTGATTGCATAGGCCCCCTCAAATTTAATTGGAACGTTACCGACGCATGCATAAAAACTATGTCTTGTATAATTTATATATTGTGAATTTGTTATATCTTTGTTAAAAGTTTGTATCATAGTACCTCTTGTACGTGCTGCAGAAGAGATTCATCCTCTCAAAGTACTGTTCTCCTTAGACCTGTTGTCATAAGTCTTGTTCCTGCGAAAATTTTGTATTTCTACTTCGAATACGACGAATAGAGATTAAATTTTGAATTTTAGTGACCATAAAATGACAGATTCACATTATTTACATGATTATGTAGAGAACACTTTTATGATTATTGCGTAAATTGAAATATAGTAGAACAATATTTATTTGTACAACTTATTCCTCATCAAGTGTAATATCTATGTTAAAGGCATGGTGACAGCTATGGACCAATCAATTGGAACTATACTGAGTGCGCTAAATAAATACAAGATGTTACATAATTCTATCATAGTATTCACCACTGACGTAAGTACACATTTTATATTGTTTCTACCGACACATTACATTCTCATCTCACTCATATGTGTTAGAGTATGGCCATATGTATATTGCATTTTCGTTCATTAACCATGGACACATCTCCCTCATTCATCATTAGAAAATGATTTTCAATGGAGGAAAATTCTATAGGTTATCGCTATAGACGCTTAACTCACCCTTAAATTTTATATCATAGCGGTCAGATGCTAAACACCATGATATAGCTGAAATATTGTTGAAAGTGGCGTTAAACACCATAAAACCAAACCAAGCAGATAATAAACGCCGCTTTCATCTGATATCGTGGCGGTCAGATGTTTAACGCCATTTTCGTCTTATATCATGGCGGTCAGATTTTTAACGCCACTTTCATTTTCATCGTGGTGGTCAGATGTTTAACAAGACTTTCGTCTGATATCGTGGCGGTCAGATTTTTAACGCCACTTTCATTTTCATCGTGGCGGTCAGATGTTTAACAAGACTTTCGTCTGATATCGTGGCGGTCAGATGTTTTACGCCACTTTCATCTCATATCGTGGCGGTCAGATGTTTAACGCCATTTTCGTCTTATATCATGGCGGTCAGATTTTTAACGCCACTTTCATTTTCATCGTGGTGGTCAGATGTTTAACAAGACTTTCGTCTGATATCGTGGCGGTCAGATTTTTAACGCCACTTTCATTTTCATCGTGGCGGTCAGATGTTTAACAAGACTTTCGTCTGATATCGTGGCGGTCAGATGTTTTACGCCACTTTCATCTCATATCGTGGCGGTCAGATGTTTAACGCCATTTTCGTCTTATATCATGGCGGTCAGATTTTTAACGCCACTTTCATTTTCATCGTGGTGGTCAGATGTTTAACAAGACTTTCGTCTGATATCGTGGCGGTCAGATTTTAACGCCACTTTGATTTTCATCGTGGTGGTCAGATGTTTAAAAAGACTTTCGTCTTATATCATGGCGGTCAGATTTTTAGCGCCACTTTCATTTTCATCGTGGCGGTCAGATGTTTAACAAGACTCTCGTCTGATATCGTGGCGGTCAGATGTTTTACGCCACTTTCATCTCATGTCGTGACGGTAAGTTTTATAATTGGAAGAAACCACCGAACCGAGAGAAAACCATCGACCTGACGGTCTTAAACGTTATCATATAATGTTCTATCTAGTACAAATAAGCAAGGGGCAGAATAGATCTCGCCACTTTCGTGGTGATTGGTACTGTTTAGATGTAGGTAGATGTACTGTTATACTTACACAGCCACGACTACTACTTATTTATTAATTTATTTAATTTCCTTATTTATTAATAATATCATTATTGATTGCACATCTCTGATCTACTGACAGTTGTTGTTAAAAATTTATTTTACTGGAAATAAAACTATTTATATTCAAACAAATTGCACTGGTGGCTTATATAATTATATGACATTATCAATATTTCCTTGTTGTTATTATGTACATTGTATGTTTGTATTCCATATTGTCAATCATTGTAATTGCTATGCCCCTTGTGGGTCCTTAATTGGTCAATAAAGTATTCTTCTTCTTCTTCTACTACTGCAGATATAGTTAGTGTTAAATATAATCGAGATATAATATTGATATTAATTTTAATGCAAGATGTAAATGATGAACTTTAAAAGATAAAATTGTTTAAAAAAGAAAAAGAAACATTTTTATACATATCATATTTTTATTGAGAAAAGCTCTTTTATGAATAGTAATATACATTTGTAATATTCATCTATTCTATGTATTTATTGTTGCTTAATCATGTTATGTAAATATGACATTGTTTTATATTGAATGTGTACTTTTAGACGCAACTTCTACTACCCGGTAGAGGTTGCTCCCGTTGTAAAGGGGTAGCTCTTCTACTACCCGGTAGAGGTTGCTCCCGTTGTAAAGGGGTAGCTCTTCTACTACCCCGGTAGAGGTTGTCCCCGTTGTAAATGGGTAGCTCTTCTACTACCCGGTAGAGGTTGTCCTCGTTGTAAAGGGGTAGCTCTTCTACTACCCCGGTAGAGGTTGCCCCCGTTGTAAAGGGGTAGCTCTTCTACTACCCGGTAGAGGTTGCTCCCGTTGTAAAGGGGTAACTCTTCTACTACCCCGGTAGAGGTTGCTCCCGTTGTAAAGGGGTAGCTCTTCTACTACCCGGTAGAGGTTTCCCCCGTTGTAAAGGGGTAGCTCTTCTACTACCCGGTAGAGGTTGTCCCCGTTGTCAAGGGGTAGTTCTTCTACTACCCGGTAGAGGTTGCTCCCGTTGTCAAGGGGTAGCTTTCTAAATAAAATATATATAATCGAGATAATGTCTTAAATAATGTGATTTGTTGATGTTTTTGGTACTTTCTAGAATGGTGGAGCAGCCCATATAGCAGGAAGTAATCTCCCTTTACGTGGTTCGAAAACAACGTTATGGGAAGGTGGTACTCGTGGAGTTGCTTTCGTATATAGTAAAAGATTGTTTAAAAAGGCTTATACACACAACGGGTAATTATGTTAAATTAATGTATTTATCAGACAACATACATTTTTTTAAATTTATTTCGGGGAGCGGGGAGGATTCTTCACAATTTAAAGACGATTTTTCCACAATTTCTCTAACATGCAGTTGTTTTTATTTAAGTATATATTCGAAGATGGAATCCTTACCTCCATCAAAGGTTTGAGACATGGCTGTTTAAGACAACCTTTAATAATATTTTAGTTATGTCATAAAAGTCATTTGTATTAATGATGGTGGAAATTGGAGTACCCAGAGAAAACCACCAACCTACAGCAAATCATTGACAAACTAGAATGCCCGGAGAAAACCACCAACCTACCGCAAGTCACTGACAAACTAGAATGCCCAGAGAAAACCACCAACCTACCGCAAGTCACTGACAAACTAGAATGCCCAGAGAAAACCACCAACCTACCGCAAGTCACTGACAAACTAGAATGCCCAGAGAAAACCACCAACCTACCGCAAGTCACTGACAAACTAGAATTCCCAGAGAAAACCACCAACCTACCGCAAGTCACCTACAGACTAGAGTGCCCAGAGAAAACCACCAACCTATCGCAAGTCACTGACAAACTGAAGTACCTAGAGAAAACCACCAACCTGCATGTACGGTAAGTCACTGACAAACTAGAGTACCAAGAGAAAACTACCAACCTACCGCAAGTCACTGACAAACTAGAGTACCCAGAGAAAACTACCAACCTACTACGAGTCACTGACAAACTAGAGTACCAAGAGAAAACTACCAACCTACCACGAGTCACTGACAAACTAGAGTACCCAGAAAAGCCACCAACCTACCACGAGTCACTGACAAACTAGAGTACCAAGAGAAAACTACCAACCTACCACGAGTCACTGACAAACTAGAGTACCCAGAAAAGCCACCAACCTACCACGAGTCACTGACAAACTAGAGTACCAAGAGAAAACTACCAACCTACTACGAGTCACTGACAAACTAGAGTACCAAGAGAACACTACCAACCTACCACGAGTCACTGACAAACTAGAGTACCCAGAAAAACCACCAACCTACCACGAGTCACTGACAAACTAGAGTACCCAGAAAAACCACCAACCTACCACGAGTCACTGACAAACTAGAGTACCCAGAAAAACCACCAACCTACCACGAGTCACTGACAAACTAGAGTACCAAGAGAAAACTACCAACCTACTACGAGTCACTGACAAACTAGAGTACCCAGAAAAACCACCAACCTACTACGAGTCACTGACAAACTAGAGTACCCAGAAAAACCACCAACCTACCGCAAGTTACTGACAAACTAGAATACCCAGAAAAAACCCACCAACCTACCGCAAGTCACTGACAAACTACAGTACCCAGAGAAAACTACCAATGTACCACAAGTCACTGACTTTAAGCTGTATTATTGATGTCTTAGCATTGGGATTGCTTAATTTGGATGTTGTATAATGTTAATAAGTTTGCTTTGACCATGATGACAGTGACATTCTATCTATTTCATATCATATTTTTTTTATTGAAGTGCATGTACCAAGCCAGGAAAGTACACGGTCATATATTTGTCTTTTAGAAGTATCGATTTCGCCTCTTTCTACGATTTTTCTGTTGGATTTTGCAACTGTTCTGACAGTGTGGTATACCTTTTACCATCAAGGACATTCATCATAGTCTCATTTGATTTATATTTCAGATTATTCCATGCAGTTGATTGGGTTCCCACATTACTAGCAGCAGCTGGTGGAAAACAAGGTAGTATATCTATTACATTTGATAAAAGTGAATGAGTGAATGATTGTTGTTTAACGCCAATTTAGAAAATGTTCAGCTATACCATTGCAAGAACAAGTTACATTCGATGATGATGATGATGATGGCCACGATAATGATGATGACGATGTCCACATTATACTAAAACAACACACTTAGTTGGAGATTTATAGTGCTAGATCACTGGAAGAACAGTAGCAATTATACATATTGCTCCACCGGGGCATATTATTTTGATTCCAAGCCAACAGGTCTTTGCTCATATGGACGACATTTAAGTTATTTGGCTTTCAAATATGTTGGCTTTGAGCGTAGCTGATGACGGTTATTCCAGAAACACGTCATGCGCACTAAATTTGATATCTACGTTTTAATCATATTTTTTTGTAACTAGCAAAATTGTATTAGGATGTCAATATTAATTAATGATGACGGTATTTATCTTTATCATTAGATTGATTTTACTTTTTCCATTTTACTTCATGAATGCAAGCTAATTTCAGATTGGAATGTACTATTTGTAATCTAGTCATTTTGATCTAGTTGAAACTCATAATCGGTGAATAATATGAACACGAATCAAATCAAATACAATGTATCTACTATATTTAACCATTTATACATTTTATCATTCATACAATATGAAATTGTCTAAAGTAAATTTTAACTCTAATGCAAAATCATTAGATCCTTGGTTCTCCAAGCGTCCAATTCTCTGTGTTTCTATAAACGTCAAATTCTCCTTGGTCCTCCAAGCGTCCAATTCTCTGTGTTTCTATCAACGTCAAATTCTCCTTGGTCCTCCAAGCGTCCAATTCTCTGTGTTTCTATAAACGTCAAATTCTCCTTGGTCCTCCAAACGTCCAATTCTCAATGTTTCTATAAGCGTCAAATTCTCCTTGGTTCTCCAAGCGTCCAATTCTCTGTGTTTCTATAAACGTCACATTCTCCTTGGTCCTCCAAGCGTCCAATTCTCTGTGTTTCTATAAGCGTCAAATTCTCCTTGGTCCTCCAAACGTCCAATTCTCTGTGTTTCTATAAACGTCAAATTCTCCTTGGTCATCCAAGCGTCCAATTCTCGGTGTTTCTATAAACGTCAAATTCTCCTTGGTCCTCCAAGCGTCCAATTCTCTGTGTTTCTATAAACGTCAAATTCTCCTTAGTCCTCCAAGAGTCAAATTCTCTGTGTTTCTATCAACGTCAAATTCTCCTTGGTTCTCCAAACGTCCAATTCTCTGTGTTTCTATAAACGTCAAATTCTCCTTGGTCCTCCAAACGTCCAATTCTCTGTGTTTCTATAAACGTCAAATTCTCCTTGGTCCTCCAAACGTCCAATTCTCTGTGTTTCTATAAACGTCAAATTCTCCTTGGTCCTCCAAAGGTCAAATTCTCCTCGGTCCTCCAAAGGTCTAATTCTCCTTGGTCCTCTAAGCGTCAAATTCTCCTTGGTCCTCCAAACGTCCAATTCTCTGTGTTTCTATAAAGTCAATTTCTCCTTGGTCCTCCAAGCGTCCAATTCTCTGTGTTTCTATCAAGTCAAATTCTCCTTGGTCCTCCAAACGTTAAATTCTCGGTGCTTCTATAAACGTCAAATTCTCCTTGGTCCTCCAATCGTCCAATTCTCTGTGTTTCTATAAACGTCAAATTCTCCTTGGTCCTCCAAAGGTCAAATTCACCTCGGCCCTTCCGAAGTCAAATTCTCCTTGGTCCTCCAAGCGTCCAATTCTCTGTGTTTCTATCAAAGTCAAATTCTCCTTGGTCCTCCAAGCGTCCAATTCTCTGTGTTTCTTTAAACGTCAAATTCTCCTTGGTCCTCCCAAGCTCAAAATTTTCTTGGTCCTCCCAAGCGTCAAATTCTCTTTGTTCCTCCAAACGTAAATTTCTCCTTGGTCATTGCAAACGTCAAGTTCTCCAGTGATTATTCCGTCTTTGTCTGTCTATCGTTAAATAATTTATGATAAATACTATTTATAAATTTAAATTCCTTCCGCTCTCATTTTGCATATACATGTAAATAGAATAACACAGAAATAAGATAAATGTTGATTATCGAAGACTATTCGGGGCAGTATAAAAATAGACAAATAATAAACAATAAGCTTTTATTGATTGTTTTGTAATGGCAAATTGTACAAATTGTACGGCCACGGCTTGGAGATAATGGGCCGCCGGCAAACGTCAATGGCAGGCCCGAAATATATACACATAACCATTATAATATTCCAACAAATCATAATGTTCATATAAACCATATCCACATTATCCATGAAAATATCAAAATGCTGGCCCTGGGAACAGAAGCTCAGCCTATAAACAAATCCATTAAAATAACACAACATAATATGAATACTTTGTGTCGCTATTTTCGCTTTCCTCCAGCCGTGACGATAGGTTTCACCTAGGGGAAGGACTCTATCTGAAAAATAAAATAACAACAGCAGAAAAACGAACAAAACTTCTTATTCATTGACAGATCATTGGTGAGGGTGGGTGGGGAATTTTAAAAACACTTTTCCCCTTGATCAAATTTTTCTGTGACCTTGCTCTTCGATTGCAGATTCAGAAAGGAAGTATGATGTCACAGCAAATTGTCACGTAACACCCACAGGGGCTAGGTGCGTCCGGAATTTCTTTTACAAAAAAATACTATATAATACTACAAGGGGGCGAACTCACTTGCTTCCATTTTTTTAAGTCGTCGTGTTAAATTGATCGTAACTTCGGAACGCCTTAATATTTTCAAAAAATGTTTCCACCAGTCGAAAGTCAAGTAATTTTTCTTTCCAAAGAGACCCCAATTGTTAGTGTAGGCCTCCGAACTGCTGAGGTATCATACACGAACCAAAACAAAACGGCGTGAAAATCCGAAGTCGTACAAACGATGGGTTGACCACTTCCCATCTGTGTACAGACTTTCCCATGCGTAAACGAATCATTTTGACTAGCTAAATACTTTCATCCATTCAAATTATGATAAAATTTCTTACCTTACGCCAATTTATATGTCCTTTAAGTCTGTTTTTGAAAGAAATCCCATTTGCATCCTTGACAAACGCCATAGACGTGAAAATTGAGAGAGTTCTAACGGGCTTTTTGATTGGCTGAACAATCTGTTCAAACAACTTGCACAAATATGTTTCACATGCCTAGTCATATAGTTCATAATAATATGAAATCTTTTTAAACAATCTTAATCTACCTGTTTTTACTTTATCATTTTTACATACAATAATTATTTCCATTTCGCCTGCGACAACCTGGTTATATTTTAAATCTTCAAATTTAATTTTCTTGTTTGCATATTCCAGTTGCAATTTTTATTTGGGGCAATCTTGGGGATGTCTGGTTCTTTGTGTTGATGTTACATTTAAACCTGATTTTTTCTTATATTTTTTGTGTCTTTTCTTACATTCATAATCTGAACTGTTATCAGACTCTGAACTATTTGATACATGTTTACCCTTTCTTGTATTGTATGTGTAATGTGAACTACTAGTATCAGAACTACTTGTGTCTGAAAAACTAACTGTACATTCTTTAAGTTTCTTTTTCTTGATCATAGCCCTACAACTAGTTGTACTGTCATTGTCCGAATCATCTGAACTATTGTCACTATTAGATGATGAATCGGACATCAGATGTAAAGATTTTAATGGTTTGTTAACAGATTTGAATAATTTCTTATTGCATCTTAAATCGTTCATGTTAATTTCTGTTTAGTGTGATGTCTGTTTACCCTAGCCTGAACTGCCGGACTTTGTCTTCTCTTCTTTTTCATCGACCATCTTTTTCTTTTACTTACCACTACTAGATGCGCCGTCTGTCTGTTTTAACTTCTCTAACTCCGACTTTTCCTTCTTTATCTGTTCCAATAGTTGTTTTCTTCTGTTTCTTTTCATAATCATTTCTTTATCGTTTCTTAGCTCCGCTAGAGTTGCTTCCAGATCCTCTTCGTCACTTTTATCCTCGAATTTAAGTACGGATCCGACATACTTCTTTTCTTCCGTCTTTATGTGTGCAAATATTTCGTTGTAAATATTGGCGAGTTCTTCACAGGTGAAATTACCCGTTTCTGAGCTAACTTCGTTGTTCATATGCTCATCTAAACCCACACTGCGATGTCCAAATTCGTTTAACAGTTTATAATTAATGCGTTGACATTTTCGTGTTTCGTATGGCATCACCAAACCAGATACATGGCATATTGATACGTTGGGAGAAATTATACTAAAGTCCCCTTATTCAACACCAAGCTGTAACACCCTCAGTATTATAACTACCAATCTAACCGCAGTTACCAACATTGGTCTGCATATACTCATTTAAATTCTCCTAAATTAAATTAACCGTGTTGTCTCAACCAAATATTTTAACCGAATGATAAACGCATGCGGGAAACTTACAGGTGAGTACTAATTATGAATCAACATATTAGAGAGAGTTAAATCTATGCAGAAAGGTGAGTGAACTTAATTTGAATATCGGCGAGAGAATTAATAATTTTTACAAATAAAAATTTACTTTCATATCAATCCACATCTTCGCTAGCCAAGGGTTACGATCCGCTCTACTCATCTTCACCCTTGGCATCGTTAGACGGATTTTCGCAATTCCCACGCACTGCCACCTGCTGGATTTTGACAGTTACGCCCCTTGTAATGATGTCATGTTCAGCCAATCGACGCGAGGCTTTCATTTCCTTTCGTTTGAATGCCCTGAAAATTGACTCGAGATTATAATAGGCAGTGTCTCCTCGTACAAACTTTTTGTACGAATAGTGTAGCGGCTAATCGTACAAACTTTTTTAATACTATCAAAATCGTGCTGGACTGACGATTTTTCGCATTTTTATTTTGTTGACATTTTTCCCACAGAACATGTGCTTTTTGTAAAGCCCGTTCTGATTGGTTGCAGCTACCACTAACTGGATTGCATATAAACCGTCACCGTGTGACCTCGAAAATCCGTCTAACGATGCCAAGGGTGAAGATGAGTAGAGCGGATCGTAACCCTTGGCTAGGCGAAGATGATCAATCCAATGCTCTTTGTGAATGGAAATCATTTACCGTGGCACAAGATGGAACAAAGGGAACATAATGCAGCAAAAGTTTTTATTTTCTAAAACTTGATATTTTTATTTCCAGACAAAAGTATTGATGGGATAAATCAATGGTCCATGATTCGTGGTGGCAAACCATCGAAGAGGAACGGATTTGTGTATTCGATTGGTGATAAAAGTGCAGCAATTAGGTATTTCTGTTAACATTTTTATTATCATGATATATTTAATTTGTAATGCAATTATTATGTAATGGTGTTTTTGATTGGAAAAGGCCTTGGAAATATTTTCACGGCATCAATTCCACGGTTGAACTGTCTGTCGATATCAATATTCATACGCTGTTGTTGGTGTAAACAAATATGGCCGCTTTTAACCACTCATCACAATCATCATCTTTTGGACCGCTCGTTTTGCATGAATTCCAACTTGAAGCTGATGTTCTATATGGTTTATTAGAAGTGTATTCTTTTATCAGTGATCACAACCATCGAGGCAAGCCATGCCAGTAGGGATAATGGTGTAGGAATAGCTGACAACATTTCAGTCCCAGTGGTCGGGCCGATGGACATTGTTGATTTACATAGTCATACAGACGACATATTAGACATTTCACGGGATAAACCTGAACAAAAACCAGACCGAACGATATATTTACCAAAATGGAAGAGACAGAAATAGAGGATATGCTTGAAGGCATTACTGGTCAAATTTGTACACAACTGAGCATGAATAGTCCTTGAGTGGTGCCCTTTCAAAATGACCGCCATTACTGAAAATACAAAATTCTTTTATCCTACACTCAGTACATTTGCTGTACAAATATGCTATACGAATAAATTTTTGCTTTATTCGTACTAGACGAATAAACTTTTCAGCCTACGAATAAACTTTCCTGGTACCCTGTAGCTATGTACAGCGGAGGGCGCAGACAAGTATGAAACTGGTACTAATGTAACGCGGACCACGAAGAAGACACCCTTGACAACATTTATGAAAGGCGAGAAATGACGCTTGTTTCTGTCCTTTTTGTTTAAATCTGACAAGTTTTCCGACTTTTTTGACATTGCAGGATAAACACAATATACGTACATTGTCGTTAAATATAAAATTCATTTGTACTCGCTGCGAAACAGGCCTGAAAAGCTCGCCGAAGGCTCGCTATTCTGCCTGTTTCTAAAGCTCGTACAAATAAATTTTATACTTACCGACAATGTACGTATATTGTATATATATTGACCAAACTCTCGTTGCTGCAAGGCCGAATATGTCTAATTTTCAACTGTAAGGACATAGTAAGGAACTGGTCCACAGTAAAAAAATAAACATATTAAAATTGCCCTCTTTAGATCAAGAGCGATTTGGACTGGGGTTATTCTCCACATTTATTGTTGTTGGTTTTTTTACATTGTTGGTTATGAAAAGTAGTAATGTCAAACATGATTGATTAATCATTGCTTATCTAGAAGAAGATTTTAACATATGGTTTAAGAAATAAGGTGTAATGAGTAAATTCTATTTGCGACCATCAATATCCCCCATTGATGCCAGCAAATATTCAAAAATAATACAGTTATCTCCAAAATAAATGTTTATGTTACCTGCTAGAAGAAAATACTTAATATCGTTTCGTGTATTTACATAATAAGTTGTTATAAAATTCCCCAAAAATGAATGGAATATTTCCCGAGTATCTGATCTTTTATTTTCGGTTTTGTGTTGACTGAGATGTTTTTCTGTTTAAGTTATTTTACATTTCTGTTTCTACATTTTGTACATAATTGTTGTATAAAATAAGACATCAACCACAAGAAACAACTAATATCACGTGTGCCGAATTTACGTTTTCATCTGTAACTCAAAATAAGTATTCACCTTACTTTTTTAGAGTAGGAGACTATAAACTAATAGTAGGCAGTCCTGGAATCTATAATAGGTGGTTTTCAGTACCCAAATCTAGCTCCTTCTGTACAGACTTCGCTGATGATATTGATGAGAGAAATGAAGATGACATATTTTTGTATGAAAATTTGAACATTGCTGTTCGCAATTTGAAGAGTTATCTTTATTGGTTTGGGAAGAAGTTACCCGGATATTCATATTGGAAACAACTCAGAAGAATGCGCATGCTTAGAGAATGTAAAGCGTCTATAAAGAAGGAAAAAAGCAAATGGGTTTTTCCAAAATATTTATTGTACAACATAAAAGGTATTTATAAATTTAACAGTATTGGTGTTAGTTGTTACAAACAACATCAGTGGACATATAATTAAGAAAAAATTAGTAGTGAAACCATGTTTCGTCTGTGGTTATTATTCTATCCAGAAATCCAATTCCGCTCTGGCTAAACTTTCTAAGAAATTGTCTTGATGCCTCAGTTCTGTTTGTCATATTTTCTTCTGATAACATTCTGGGTACCCATCGCGCACAAATACGATTCATATGTAGTTCTTGAACTAAAATTTCATGTACCGTTGTCTTTGATATAATGCACTTGTTCGCAACTTCACGCACAGTTAAACGTCTGTCACCGTCAATAACGTCGCGTACTTCATTTTTCACAACATCTGAAGTCTTAAAAGACGGTCTCCCCTCGCGTGAATCGTCCATTAAGCTACCTCTACCGTCAGAAAATCTCTTATGCCTCTTAAACACTAACGAGCGACTAACATTGGAATGTGTTACTGACTGTTTGATGAATTTATGCGTTTCAGTAGGCGTTTTTCCTATGTCGACACAAAATTTTATAGCGACCCTCTGCTCCACCTTATTTGAAAACGTAGTTTTTTCCGATGAAGAAGGTTTCATCTTCAAGGTTTGAAAACTGGACTCCGCAGCCATCTGAGAGTACTTCCTATACAAATTTTACAGATGTGACGTCGAGAGCACTATCAACGTCACAGTACGTGAAGTTTCATTCAAATTTGCGCGATAAAATGAAAAAAAATCATGGCCAACCACAAGTAACTACATAGAAGTTACACGTAATTTATACTGTGCTCCAGGTGCCCTATGGCAGACATTACAAAATTGATTTAATTAAATTAGGAAATTAAAATCTGATACAGATTTTTTATATCTAACATCGCATTTAATTAAGGAATACAGGTATCACTAACATTTTTGAAAAACACGTTGTTTTTTAGGAAAATTGGGACCTGTCCACGAACTTTACGGACAGCCCTCGTATTATAAGATTCCTACCACAACGGTCCCTTTGTCGATCTAGGTGTAGATAGGATGCAATAATAAAATAACTCATGGCCATATTTCTAATTTCTTTGTCTTTAGAGGGCCCGAGTGGCTCAATGAGTTAGGTAGTTGGATTACCTAACAACTCATACAAGCCTATCACCAATACGGCGTGGGTTCGCGCCCGGCTTTGTAAATTACAAAAAGGGTACACTCGACTCGCAGCCGCAAGTGATAAAGTTTACTAGTTGCTTGTCCATGATCTGTGGTTCTCTCCAGCTTCTTCCACCGCTAAAACTGGTCGCCATGATATAGCTGAAGTATTGCTGAAAGTGCTGTTAAACACCAAAAATCAAATCTAATCAAATCATCTTTTTCTTTAACAGAATTATAATTGTATTACCTTGTATTAATAAAATAAATAAATATCTTTCTATTACAGATGATCCTACAGAAAGGTACAACCTGGCGGGAAGTAAACCAGTTCTATTTAGAAAACTGAAACAGCGTTTGGACCGATACTGGAAGAGAGCTGTTAAAGTTCCAAAACTGAAAAATGTGAACAGGAACATTGGCAAAGTAAATGGTGTATGGACTCCTGGTTGGTGTTGAATTATGCTTAAACAGAAAAAAAAGACTACCAGTGAAAAGCAATTAAAACTCTGATTCTATGACAAATGTGTCAATCACATGCTCAGCTAGATTATTGTATGGTGCTAAATTGTCAAATAGAGGATATATATTATTTATATCTATAAGTATGATGCTATGGCAACATAAATTACTAGAATGCACACAATTCTTTCCTTTGATTGATCTACCAAACAACTAGAGAAGTAATCATAAACATTATTATTTTCATTAAAGAAGTAATCATAAACATTATTATTTTCATTAAAGAAGTAATCATAAACATTATTATTTTCATTAAAGAAGTAATCATAAACATTATTATTTTCATTAAAGAAATAATCGTATAAACATTATTATTTTCAATAGAGAAGATCGATCGATTGATTGATTGATTGATTGATTGATTGATTGATTGATTGATTAGCGTCCAGCACCCAATATTCTAGCTACATTCAGGGCGGGAACAATTCAATGATATAAAAAAAAATATATAGAAATGAGAGAAGAGATGTGTCAACCGTGTCAACGACCTTTGACAGCCACTGAAAAATTATGGAGAGTTGGGTAAGGACTAAACAGGGAGGCTGATTTAATAGGTAAATAGTACTAGTGATACACATAGGTAAGGGGGAGACTGATTTAATAGGTAAATAGTACTAGTGATACACATAGGTAAGGGGGGGGGGGGCTGATTTAATAGGTAAATAGTACTAGTGATACACATAGGTAAGGAGGAGGCTGATTTAATAGGTAAATAGTACTAGTGATACACATAGGTAAGGGGGAGGCTAATTTAATAGGTAAATAGTACTAGTGATACACATAGGTAAGGGGGAGGCTGATTTAATAGGTAAATAGTACTAGTGATACACATAGGTAAGGGGGAGGTTGATTTAATAGGTAAATAGTACTAGTGATACACATAGGTAAGGGGGAGGCTGATTTAATAGGTAAATAGTACTAGTGATACACATAGGTAAGGGGGAGGCTGATTTAATAGGTAAATAGTACTAGTGATACACATAGGTAAGGGGGAGGCTGATTTAATAGGTAAATAGTACTAGTGATACACATAGGTAAGTGGGAGGCCGATTTAATAGGTAAATAGTACTAGTGATCCACATCGGTAAGGGGGAGGTTGATTTAATAGGTAAATAGTACTAGTGATACACATAGGTAAGGGGGTGGCTGATTTAATAGGTAAATAGTACTAGTGATACACATAGGTAAGGGGGAGGCTGATTTAATAGGTAAATAGTACTAGTGATACACATAGGTAAGTGGGAGGTTGATTTAATAGGTAAATAGTACTAGTGATACACATAGGTAAGGGGGAGGTTGATTTAATAGGTAAATAGTACTAGTGATACACATAGGTAAGGGGGAGGCTAATTTAATAGGTAAATAGTACTAGTGATACACATAGGTAAGGGGGAGGTTGATTTAATAGGTAAATAGTACTAGTGATACACATAGGTAAGGGGGAGGCTGATTTAATAGGTAAATAGTACTAGTGATACACATAGGTAAGGGGGAGGTTGATTTAATAGGTAAATAGTACTAGTGATACACATAGGTAAGGGGAAGGTTGATTTAATAGGTAAATAGTACTAGTGATACACATAGTTAAGGGGGAGGCTGATTTAATAGGTAAATAGTACTAGTGATACACATAGGTAAGGGGGAGGCTGATTTAATAGGTAAATAGTACTAGTGATACACATAGGTAAGGGGGAGGCTGATTTAATAGGTAAATAGTACTAGTGATACACATAGGTAAGTGGGAGGCCGATTTAATAGGTAAATAGTACTAGTGATACACATAGGTAAGGGGGAGGTTGATTTAATAGGTAAATAGTACTAGTGATACACATAGGTAAGGGGGTGGCTGATTTAATAGGTAAATAGTACTAGTGATACACATAGGTAAGGGGGTGGCTGATTTAATAGGTAAATAGTACTAGTGATACACATAGGTAAGGGGAGGCTGATTTAATAGGTAAATAGTACTAGTGATCCACATAGGTAAGGGGGAGGCTGATTTAATAGGTAAATAGTACTAGTGATACACATAGGTAAGGGGGAGGCTGATTTAATAGGTAAATAGTACTAGTGATACACATAGGTAAGGGGGAGGTTGATTTAATAGGTAAATAGTACTAGTGATCCACATAGGTAAGGGGGTGGCTGATTTAATAGGTAAATAGTACTAGTGATACACATAGGTAAGGGGGAGGCTGATTTAATAGGTAAATAGTACTAGTGATACACATAGGTAAGTGGGAGGCCGATTTAATAGGTAAATAGTACTAGTGATCCACATAGGTAAGGGGATGGCTGATTTAATAGGTAAATAGTACTAGTGATACACATAGGTAAGTGGGAGGCCGATTTAATAGGTAAATAGTACTAGTGATCCACATAGGTAAGGGGGAGGTTGATTTAATAGGTAAATAGTACTAGTGATACACATAGGTAAGGGGGAGGTTGATTTAATAGGTAAATAGTACTAGTGATACACATAGGTAAGGGGGAGGCTGATTTAATAGGTAAATAGTACTAGTGATACACATAGGTAAGGGGGAGGCTGATTTAATAGGTAAATAGTACTAGTGATACACATAGGTAAGGGGGAGGCTGATTTAATAGGTAAATAGTACTAGTGATACACATAGGTAAGTGGGAGGCCGATTTAATAGGTAAATAGTACTAGTGATCCACATCGGTAAGGGGGAGGTTGATTTAATAGGTAAATAGTACTAGTGATACACATAGGTAAGTGGGAGGCTGATTTAATAGGTAAATAGTACTAGTGATACACATAGGTAAGTGGGAGGCCGATTTAATAGGTAAATAGTACTAGTGATCCACATAGGTAAGGGGGTGGTTGATTTAATAGGTAAATAGTACTAGTGATACACATAGGTAAGTGGGAGGCCGATTTAATAGGTAAATAGTACTAGTGATCCACATAGGTAAGGGGGAGGCTGATTTAATAGGTAAATAGTACTAGTGATACACATAGGTAAGTGGGAGGCCGATTTAATAGGTAAATAGTACTAGTGATCCACATAGGTAAGGGGGTGGCTGATTTAATAGGTAAATAGTACTAGTGATACACATAGGTAAGTGGGAGGTTGATTTAATAGGTAAATAGTACTTGTGATCCACATAGGTAAGGGGGTGGCTGATTTAATAGGTAAATAGTACTAGTGATACACATAGGTAAGGGGAGGCTGATTTAATAGGTAAATAGTACTAGTGATACACATAGGTAAGTGGGAGGCCGATTTAATAGGTAAATAGTACTAGTGATCCACATAGGTAAGGGGGTGGCTGATTTAATAGGTAAATAGTACTAGTGATCCACATAGGTAAGGGGGAGGCTGATTTAATAGGTAAATAGTACTAGTGATACACATACATGTAGGTAAGGGGGAGGCTGATTTAATAGGTAAATAGTACTAGTGATACACATAGGTAAGGGGGAGGCTGATTTAATAGGTAAATAGTACTAGTGATACACATAGGTAAGGGGAGGCTGATTTAATAGGTAAATAGTACTAGTGATACACATACATGTAGGTAAGGGGGAGGCTGATTTATTAGGTAAATAGTACTAGTGATCCACATAGGTAAGGAGGGGGGGGGGGGCTGATTTAATAGGTAAATAGTACTAGTGATACACATAGGTAAGGGGGAGGCTGATTTAATAGGTAAATAGTACTAGTGATCCACATAGGTAAGGGGGAGGCTGATTTAATAGGTAAATAGTACTAGTGATCCACATAGGTAAGGGGGAGGCTGATTTAATAGGTAAATAGTACTAGTGATACACATACATGTAGGTAAGGGGGAGGCTGATTTAATAGGTAAATAGTACTAGTGATACACATAGGTAAGGGGGAGGCTGATTTAATAGGTAAATAGTACTAGTGATCCACATAGGTAAGGGGGAGGCTGATTTAATAGGTAAATAGTACTAGTGATCCACATAGGTAAGGGGGAGGCTGATTTAATAGGTAAATAGTACTAGTGATACACATACATGTAGGTAAGGGGGAAGCTGATTTAATAGGTAAATAGTACTAGTGATCCACATACATGTAGGTAAGGGGGTGGCTGATTTAATAGGTAAATAGTACTAGTGATACACATATGTAAGGGGGAGGCTGATTTAATAGGTAAATAGTACTAGTGATCCACATAGGTAAGGAGGGGGGGGGGCTGATTTAATAGGTAAATAGTACTAGTGATACACATAGGTAAGGGGGAGGCTGATTTAATAGGTAAATAGTACTAGTGATACACATAGGTAAGGGGGAGGCTGATTTAATAGGTAAATAGTACTAGTGATACACATAGGTAAGGGGGAGGCTGATTTAATAGGTAAATAGTACTAGTGATACACATAGGTAAGGGGGAGGCCGATTTAATAGGTAAATAGTACTAGTGATACACATAGGTAAGGGGGAGGCTGATTTAATAGGTAAATAGTACTAGTGATACACATAGGTAAGGGGGAGGTTGATTTAATAGGTAAATAGTATCACAACAGAAGAGCTTTTTCAGATAACTTTGATATTTGTATGATAGAAATAAGGCTACATTAGTGTTTCTTTTATTGCAACATTTATTACAACTATCTGTGCAATCAATGCCTATCACCACTAAAGTTGTGAGTTCGAACCTTGTTCATGGTTTCGTTTGTTTTTTGTTGTTGTAAATTCAAGAAATTTGATAAAATATGACATTTATGCATTTTATTCAATTAATTCATGAAATTTAATTTGAAATGATATAATTCATATTATTAATTTCATTTTAGAATACATTTTAATTCACCTAGAAATATCTATGTTAAAGGGAACGCAATGTAAATAATAAGTACTGTTTTATATTGCGAGTCGTGGCCAATGTGTAAAATAGTATGCAAAAATCTGTAAAATGCCAGAAAAACGGGGCGGAGTCGGGCTGTTGTAATATTCCATTATTTGAAAATAACATGGGAACCAGGTTCCGAAGTTGAGTAAACATAATATATCTAACGGAGAAGATTGAGAAACGGTTAATTTTGGTAAGAACAAAAGAATCTAGGAGGACAACGAAGGAACGTGCTGTCTATTGAAGATTTTACTATTAAGTAAATTTGTTTGTAAAATGATAACATATCCGACTTGTTTCTCTTCTGTCAAGGATTAAAAATTAATTGTCAACAAGTTGGTACGTAACCAGCTGATTGTACAAGTAATATATTACAGTTTAACTCGTTAAGGGATTAACTTTATCTCTTAAATGACCATTACTTAAATCTTAAATGATCCTACCATTATATACTGGACACTTTTTATTTACACCAATTAGGATTTATTTACTTAACAGAATGACAATGATGTTTTAATTTGAAATAAGAACAATCTATATAAAATAGGGAAATATCCATTCGGGGGTTAGGGTTAGGGTTATTGTGTTTAACGCCACTTTCAAAAATATTTCAGTTATATCGTGGCGGTCAGTTTTATTAGTGGAGGGAACGGGAGTACCCGGAGAAAATCACAGACCTTCCGCAAGTCACTGGCAAACTTTATCACATAATGTTGTATCGAGTACACTTCGCTTGAGCAGGATTCGAACTCACAACTTTAGTGGTGATATGCACTCACTAACTGCATTGATAGCAAAGGCGTAGCATCCATTGAGGCAACCGAGGCAATTGCATCGGTAAAAAAAAAATGGATAAACACAACACCTTAAGATATAGCTAAATCGTAACCATAAACTGTAAGTTCTAAGTTAGCATCTGTTGTAAATTATTTTTGGGGTCCGAAATGGTTCTACTATTAATTTTTCCTCGGTAAATGTCACTTGAGGAGGATACAAAGTTCCCAATTCATCAAAGTCCTAGTTGTTACTCAGCACATTCTGAGCTATACAAGACCCCCATCTCAAGCCTTACATAAAGCAGACTGATATTGCAAAGGCGTGTATTGATGCAAACACCTGCAAGAAAGTCATCAGAGAACAGAGAGAGGATAATACTTTTCGTAACTTATGGGGGAAATTTGAGGCGTTATCGGTTTCTGTTGATGTAGCAGTGATCGTGAAACCAAGAACGGCACGAAGAATGGCTCATCGGTCCACTGCTGGAGAAATAGGTGACACGGCTATGCAGTACTTTAAAGTGAATGTTTTCTTCCCATTCATTGACCATTGTCTTATGCAATTAGACCAACGCTTTCCAGCTGACAAAACAGACATGTTCCTGGCATCTACAAACTTATGCCTCTGACTATTGCAATAATGACACCAACAGAAATTGCGAGAGTCGTTGACTGGTACAGTGCCGACCAACCCCAAAATGCAACTTTTCAACTAGAAATCCACCGCTGGAGTACGTTCTGTTAAGATTTTAAAGAACAACCATCCTCCCTATCCGATGCTTTCATTTTGGCGGACCCGGATTATTATCCAAACCTTCGCGAAATCTTCCACATTCTAATAACTCATTCCAATAGGATCCGTACCATGTGAATGATCTTTTTCCGCTTTTAGGCGTCGAAAGCAATGGAACAGAACAGCAATGGTCGAGCACAGACTTAAACGGATTAACATTATTGCACATTCACATAGACGTAAATGTTGACAGGGTCAAAATACTAGACAAATTCGATACGTGTAATAGAAGAATTGGCGCCCTGCACTTGTAAATTACTTTGCTGACATTCATAGTACTATTATGTACAGACATAAACATTTCAAATATGGTTTTAAAGTTGGATTAGTGTATTTGTTAGATCTTTGCTCGTTAGTGTGACATTTGAAGTTTAATATTTTTTGTGTATGTGAAAACAAAGTGAGTTAAAGTTTTGTTTTAAAGTTTTATTTCTTTTTCCATTAACAGGTTTTGAGATAATGAATACTCGTCTGTACATCCGTCGTAGTTTCTATTCATTCTGCTATACATTAGCACTAACCTTGGTCTGTCTGTCGTCAATGTAACCGATTCTCTCTATCAACTATCAATCTGCCTGAATAAGGGTGATGTTTGAGCCATATATCTAATAACTATGATTGAAGATCCCTTGGGCCCGGTTGTTCAACTTGTTGTTAAATTAACCATATGGTTATATTTAACCATGGGTTAGTAAACAAAGGGTTAAAAATGGGTTTTTCAACTTCATTTAACCACCTGGTTAGGGAACGACCATTTAACTTGAAGGGGGGGGTTATGGTTTTTTTCTAAAAAAATATTCTGATTTTGGTGGAGGAAAAAAAAATCTGGTTCAGAGTTTTTGTCATATAATCTAATGTTAAATTCTGGGGAAAAAAAGCGCTTTGCGCGACAAATAAGATAAATATTCTAACTCTTGTGTTGTCCGAAAAAAAAATTCAGAACGAAACAAAAAACCATAACCTCCCCCCTTCAAGTTAAATGGTCGGTCCCTCAAATAACCATTTGGTTAAAATTTAATTCTGTATGTTTGAATGACCAAACCATTGGGTTTATCTTGGAAAGTCAAGTACCAAGTTTGTTCAGATTCTCCCTTAACCAAAAGGTGACCATACCTGCCTTCAGTGAGATGATCATAAAAGCAAACCCAACCAAAACATTACCAGTTGGAAGCAATGCAGTTATTGATTCCACAGCGGAAGCCCTTCAAATCAAAGGCCTGCTAGTTGCAAATACCTTGTGTGCTACCAATGCAGAAGTGCTACCATTGAGAATGATCAATGTTACTGATCAGCCTCAGATCATATATAAAAACACGTTTGCAGCAATGGCAGAATCCATCGATCCCTGACCAAAATATAATCAACAAATTTCCTATGAGTACCCAACATCCTGAAATTTAAGTTTTCAATCCATGGAAAGGTGTAGAGACAATTTAACACCTGACCAACACAAGCGTGTGCTTGATTTATTGATGCAGAACAAAGATGTCTTCTCCCAGTCTAAATATGACATTGGCCTTAGGGAACGACTATTTAACTTGAGGTGGGGGGGGGGGGGGGGGGGGGGGTTATGTTTTTTTTCTAAAAAAATATTCTGATTCCCAATGTTGCTGAAACAAATATTCTGATTTTGGTGGAGGAAAAAAAAAATAATCTGATTAGAGTTTTTGTACTATAACCTAATGTTAGATTCTGGAAAAAAATTTCGCGCTTTGCGCGACAAAAAAAATAAATATTCTAACTCTTGTGTTGTCCGAAAAAAAAATTCAGAACGAAACAAAAAACCATAACCCCCCCCCCCCCCCCCCCTTCAAGTTAAATGGTCGGTCCCTTGCTCATGTAATACAACATAAAATAAATATAGGGTATGCAGCAGCTATAAAACAAGCACCCAGGCGAATACCATTAGCTCAAAGAAAAGAGGTTGAAGACGAGATAGATAAAATGCTGGACAACAATGTTATAATTCAGTCAGTCTCCATGGGCAAGCCCAATAGTTGTGGTCAGAAAGAAAGACAACTCTGTTCGTCTTTGCATCGATTATCGAAAGTTAAACCAAGTTACGATGAAAGATTCATACCCTTTGCCTCGCATTAATGATTCCCTTGACGCCTTAAGAGAACATTCTTGGTTCAGTACTTTAGATTTGGTCAGTGGTTATTACCAGTGTTCGGTCGACCCACAGGATGCACATAAAACTGTTTTTGTTACTTCAAGGGGTCTCTTTCAGTTTAACAGGATGCCTTTTGGTTTATCATGTGCAGGTGCTACGTTTGAGCGCCTCATGGAGTATGTTCTTGCAGGTCTTCAGTGGGAGACATGCATAATCTACATAGATGACATGCTTGTGTTCTCTAGAACTTTTAAGGAGCATGTTACCAGGCTCCAAAGTGTCTTTGGTCATATGAGAGATGCGGGATTAAAAATAGCTCCCAAGAAATGTTTCTTGTTCCAGACCAAGGTAACTTTCCTGGGTCATGTTGTAACCAGTGAAGGAATATTACCTGATCCATCAAATCTTAATGCGATAGAAACCTGGCCCACTCCTACCAATGTTAAAGATGTGAGAAGTTGGTTGGGTACCTGCAGTTATTATAGAAGATTTATCAAAGACTTTTCTAAAATTGCTAGACCCCTACACAGACTAACAGAGAAAAAAGTCATTTTTAAATGGACACAGGAATGTGAAGATTCCTTTAATATATTAAAAATTACATGCTTTGACCTCAAGTCCAATTTTAATATACCCATGTCTAGAAAAAGAATTTATCTTAGGGACCGACCATTTAACTTGCAGGGGGGGGGGGGGGGGGGGTTATGGTTTTTTATTTCGTTCAGAATTTTTTTTTCGGACAACACGAGAGTTAAAATATTTTATTTTTGTCCAGAATTTAACATTAGGTTATATGACAAAAACTCTGAATCAGATTATTTTTTTTATCCTCCACCAAAATCAGAATATTTTTTTCAGCAACATTGGGAATCAGAATATTTTTTAGAAAAAAACCATACCCCCCCACTTCAAGTTAAATGGTCGTTCCCTTAGACACTGATGCCAGTGGTACAGGAACAGCAGCTGTTCTTTCCCAGATTGGTGATGATGGAAGGGAGCATGTAATTTCTTACTATAGCAAATCACTGTTTAAACAACAACGCCAATATTGTGTAACCAGGCGTGAACTCTTAGCCATTGTCCAGGCAGTTAAGACATTTTCACCACTATTTATATGGGGTACCCTTTCAAGTTAGAACTGACCATGGAACACTTATCTGGCTTCTTAACTTCAAAAACCCAGAGGGACAACTCGCACGGTGGTTAGAAGTTTTAGGAACATACAATTGCAACATAAAACATAGGGCAGGACTAAAACATGGCAATGCAGACGGTTTGTCCAGGAGACCATGTGGTGACTGTACTCATTGTGATAAGAGAGACGAAAATGAGATACATTTAATAGACTCCCCTGCATCCAGATATATTAGTAAAGCAGGAAATGGTGATACTGAAGACAGTGACCTATCAACCAATTGGGTTGAAAGTAAAACCAAAATGAACTACGAGAAGACCAGTTGAATGACCCTCTTTTAATGATAGTACATGCATGGTTGCAATCAAAGCAGAAACCAGCATGGGCAGATATTTCTCACTTAAGCAAAGTGCATAAAACTTACTGAGGCCAGTGGGACAGACTTGTAGTTGTGGAAGGTGTACTTTATAGAAAATGGACCAATACCACCACCAATGAGGTCACCATGCAGTATATTTTACCTAATTTGTATAGAAACCAAGTTTTGGAACTTTTGCATAATGACCAATTGGCAGGACACCTAGGTTTTAAGCGCACCTTGGCCAGAGTTAAACATAGATTCTATTGGGCAAGTTACACAATATTTGTTGAAAGATGGTGTAAACGTTGCAAGGAATGTCAGATTAGGAATCATCCAAACCGTCGTACCAGGGGTAAAATGAAAACCTACGTTGTGGGAGAACCACTAGAAAGAATATCTTTAGACATCTTGGGTTCAGTATCCCAAACCTATAAGGGAAACAAGTACATTCTTGTTGTGACTGACTATTTCACCAGCTTTGCTGAGGCATATAGAGGCTACCTGATACTGAGGCTACTACTGTAGCAGATAAACTGTTGACAGAATTTATTTGTCGTTTTGGCTTACCCCTCCAAATAAACACTGACCAAGGAGCACAGTTTACATCGAACATATTTACTTAGATGTGTACAATGTTACACATAAGTAAAACCAGGAACAGTTCATACCACCCCCAAAGTTCAGGTCTTGTTGAAAGACTTAACAGAACAATAGAAGATATAATTAGTAAATTTGTTTCTAAAAACCAAAGAGACTGGGATCTTTATTTACCCTATCAAAGGATGGCGTATAGATCGTCTGTACATGATACCATGGGTGAAACACCATGTTTTATGATGATGGGTAGGGAAGTTACACTTCCTATTGATCTTGTTTTTGGCAAGCATACCGTTCAAGAATCAAAGTCATTACCAGACTATGTAGAAGATTTTATTAACCGTATGGAAAAAGTTCATGAAGTTGTCAGGGATAGACTGATGAATTCAACAGAACGTCAGAAAAGACGTTATGACATTTCATGTACACTCCCCAGTTTTATAACTGGAGATGGGGTTTTGTTACAAGATAACAGAAAACTTAAGAGCCGTTCTCCAAAATTTCAGATGAGATGGTGTGGACCATTTACTGTTACTGGTGTTTTGTCAAATATCTTAAACCAAATACAGGAAGGTCCAAGAAGTAAATCTAAAATTATCCATGTAAATAGGCTAAAACCATACCATGGGAACATGAAAAGGTGGTACCAACCCCCTGGGGAACCTGCCCTCAATACCAGAGGCGCCCAGAATAAGAAATAGAAATAATTGACATGAAAATAGAACAGATAGGACTATACATGTATATTTAATTATAGAGTGATATAATTTGATGTGGATTTGGATGTCTATCTTAATCCATCATATTTATTAATGTAATATTTATTGTGTTATATTTACTAAGAAAGTGTTGTGCATCAAAATATGATGTGTATTTTGATACCAAACTACCAGAGATACACATACCTTGTAATGGTAGCGAAGGTTTATTTTATCTGGTTTATGAAGTTGAACAGAACATCTATTTGTGGTCATGTTACCAGTGACGTACTATTATTATTTATTGCTTAGTAGATGTACCTGTTACCGAGGAGTAGATCATTTTTTGGTAAGGTATCTTAGGTAGGTTTGTTATAAATAGGTGTCCGACAACTTCACAATGTGTTGTTCTCCTTATAAACCTTGTGTCACATTCTCTTGCATATTTCATTCATTCATGCTAGATTTATACATTGTACTTGGGCTTGGTTTCCATAAGGGTAAGCTTTATTAAGTGCGCATGTGTGTTACCTAACACTTTATGTGGCCTTGTTAACGGTTTTAATTACCGTGGGAACTGTCGTAAAAACGGACCAATCAACGACGACGATTCACGCCACAACCGAAAGTGTGGAGTCTGCGTATATATAAAAGGGCATCGTCTGCAGTCCACAGCAGCGACTATCATAGACAGAGCAGAGACCCATTTAGACCAGGAAGCTACCACAGACAAGCAACTACCATTTTAGACCAAAAGAGACATTGCTAAATCCGTAACCAGGATATCTGTACATTACCAGTACGTTTTCACTTTATTTACACATACTTCGACCTGACCTATATGTTTTACTACGACTTTACGACGACCGACAATTCCATAGGGGGGACCTCATATTTATTATTATCGCTCTCGGGGAAGTTGTATTATTGTTGTACCTGAATATATTATTACACTTGAACATAATAAATTGCTTTGTTAAGAACCTATATAATTTTTGTCATAATAAACATTTATCCTTTGGATAAAACCAGTGCCTTAGACCAACCATGCTACCAATGGTGTAAACTGCTACCAAGTTAGATTGAGTTTGATAACCAAAACCCACACACCGTACACTGAACCCCCTAGGTTCAACAATATGGCTTGTATAGGATTTGACTGTTGTCCTGTATTCTGGTGATATGTCGTGTATAGGCTTTGACTGTTGTCCTGTATTATGGTGATATGACTTGTATAGGCTTTGACTGTTGTCCTGTATTCTGTTGATATGGCATGTATAGGCTTTGACTGTTGTCCTGTATTATGGTGATATGGCTTGTATAGGATTTGACTGTTGTCCTGTATTCTGGTGATATGGCGTGTATAGGCTTTGACTGTTGTCCTGTATTATGGTGAAATGACTTGTATAGGCTTTGACTGTTGTCCTGTATTCTGGTGATATGGCGTGTATATGCTTTGGCTGTTGTCCTGTATTCTGGTGATATGGCTTGTATAGGCTTTGACTGTTGTCCGGCTTTGACTGTTGTCCTGTATTATGGTGATATGACTTGTATAGGCTTTGACTGTTGTCCTGTATTCTGGTGATATGGCGTGTATAGGCTTTGACTGTTGTCCTGTATTCTGGTGATATGTCTTGTATAGACTTTGACTGTTGTCCTGAAAGATGGAAGAAATGAATAATCTGATGCAATTTTCAACGAGAATTGTTTTGGTTTAATATAAAAAACAAAAAAACATTATCGATTTTTTCATGCCTAAGAAATATAATACATAGCTAAATATTTTTACATATGATTATATGTAATTTTAGATACTAAGTCATTTTATATTCAATATTCAAAGAACATTTTGCATGACAATATGAATATGTTATCTTCAATATTTTTCATCCATTTGTTGTATATTCCACTTATCACATATTTTGATTACAAAATCTTGTCAATGTTTGCATGATAAATAAACAGTTTAGCCCATTAAAGCTTATGACAGACTATGATTCAGGATGAATAAGACCTCTTTGATTTAACCTCGGTCATGAAAACGGACCGCAATTGGATAATAATTAGAAAAGGCGGGCTTATTCTTATCGCTGTTTGTTTTCTCTGTTTATTTTGAACTACGTTTATATCCGAGATATCCACACAAATTATGTGACATTAGAATTGAAAACAAGGGTATTTTGTATAATGTTTGCTTTCTACTTCATAACATTTCGCGCCTAACGATACAAACTATTGACCTGGAAATATGAGGGTAGCATGACTCTGAGATGAATAAAGAAAACAAACGGTTTTTTTTTCAAAAAATTTCTTGTTAATTGGATATAATAATTAAGTGAGATACAATGGATCCAGTAGGTGTTCAGTTTGCACCGATAATCTCAGATAACCATTATGATTTACACGGGCCGTTATCTGGCGGCTATTCTTTTTCCCAATCTAATTTGTGGACCAACCGAGAAGACCGCAACTATAACCAGCCATCTCAAAACACTGATTCAATTTTACGCTTGTCGGACAGTGTAGAAGAAAGTAGAAATTTTCCACTTAAAGCGAGTTCCCAGGAAAAAGGTAAGATCTTTAAAGATTTAAATACATGCCTCTTCATCGCTATAACATCGTTTTATTCTTCTTATTCTAGAAATTATAATTCCTAGAATCTATTTATTTTAAGTAAGTGTCGTATATATATGTATATATACATGTATAACGATGTCGAATTTATATTTGAATCATTATATTAAGTCTGTCTGTTGTTTTTGTTGTGTTTTCATTGCATTTTTTCATTTAAGATTTTATTTTTTTTAAATAATTTTATAATTATACATTATAATATTCTATATATATTAGAACGTCTAACAACACAAAATTATGAAAAATAAGAATGAAAAAATTCATTGAAAACAAACCTCTGACAAACCCCCAAAAAACAATAGATATTTGGTATACCAGATATATAATTTTTCATATATAAAAGATATTACATTGGCAAAAAAAAATATCTGTTAAACATGTCTTGGTCTTGAAAAATTTAATTAATTTCCATCTTGGGAAATGAATTTCGCCGCGTGGAAAAATGAAAATGAAGTAGAGATTGTTTCTGACTACCCTGACGGCCACATCTCTTCAATATTTATATCATACTTATATTAAACAATAACATGTGAAGTGGACAGGATTACAAATTCCTTATTACTTTTAGAATGGATGTATTTTACGGAGGAAAAGATTTAAATGTCTTCCTCGGTCCCACAGAATGTACTCACTATTTTGTTTCTCCTTAAATGTTGCATATTTGACGAGAAGGTTTTTTCGGCAACATTATGGTCTTGTACTAAAGTTTGCGGACCTCTCATTATACATTTGTAATTAGCCTGCTAATTAGGTGCAATGGGTACATCTATGAGCTGATTTAAGCTGTTCATTGATAAATAAATAAATAAATAAATAAATAAATAAATTAATAAATAAATAAATAAATAAATAAATAAATAAATAAATAAATAAATAAATTAATTAATTAATTAATTAATTATTAAAAACAAACTGTTCGTTGATTTCCGTAAACTATTAAATATAAGGATTTTAGGTTACATGTATATAAATTCTTTTACCTACAATTTTAGACGAAAAAGACATGAACGCGACAGTAACAATATAGTGGATGCGGCCGGTGGGGGTTCAATGGTTCGTTATTATGCTAAGCGAATCGTTGCAGCAGTGTAGGTTTGAATCCTACTGAGGAAGAACAGAACAAATTGTCAGTTAAAAATCTAAGTCTAACACAGTTGGATTGAATGTTCAGACGTTTATATAAATAAATATTTAATACGGTCTGGTATCATTTGTGTAAATGCATTGTATGGTGGTCACTTGCTTGAGACGAATATACGTCTGAAAATTAAACCAAACAGTCTTAGAATTAATTTTTGATCTTACAATGTATTGTTCTACCCTCAACGAGATTTAAACCCACACATGACACATCTACAACTCCAATCGCTTAGTCTTAGACCACTCAGCTACATCCGTCCTATACACAAACATACATATTGTGATATCTAACGCGGCCGACGTGTCACTTATATTGATACTTCAGGAGTAATACATGTACATGAAGCTAGTGCGCTTATTCATTTGAAAGACCTGACCCGAAATTCTTGAGAGAAAAAAACTGAATAATCGAGTACAGATTATAGTCCTAATTTTTATTCTAATCTATTTTCAAGATTTACTGCGCCGAATTACCTCTCATTCTATTTGCAGGATCAAATACGCCGGAATAACCTTAAAGAAGCGTGAAAAATTAAATGACAGTAAATAAAAGACATTTGTGTTAATGAATGTTAAAAATAGTATACCGTAAAGTAGAATTTGGTGATTGAAGTTGCATGTAGCACCAAATAATGGGGATCGCCATTTTTCGTAACTCTTCAATGTCAGGAGACAAAAGGCATAATCCATTCTCGGATTATACCTGCAATTAAAGATCTTCCGAAAGAGCCGTGACGTCATGCAATCGGTATCGTATATTATAGCAGCATTGCTCAGTTGCAATTTTATCATTAAAAATTATGTAAATCGTAAAATAATGTCGTATATTTATCTTTTGATATTTACAAAATCATTATGACTTCATGTCAAACATTCTATTGCACAAACGAAAAGGGAAAGTGTGAGAAGAATTTTTTTTTGCAATTATCGATCAGGACTACCCTAGTTAACACATCGACCAGTGACCACGAAAAACACGGGAAAGTACGACAGCATTGGCGACAAAAAAGAAAAAAAGCATATTTACGCATAAAACGAGTTAAAAGTGACAGTTATTTATATTACGGCCAATCATGTAAAACATTGAATTATACGTAGACCCCCCCTCCCCCCACCCCACCCCCCCACCCCTCCATACAAATAAACTCATTTGTTTTATGAAAATGTAATATGGGATGTGAATATTAAGAAAAAAAATTTAGGACGATATACAAATTGTTAACATTGTATTGGAGTTGATCTAATATTAAAACATAACCAAAAGGGCTCGATGTTGGGAAGAGTTAAAATTTATTTATTTATTCAACTAACATGATCTGTCTCCGTAACGTCACAAGAAGAGGTGTCATGACCGCTTAGACTACGACAGGAAATTCCAAATATTCATATTTCTAATTGGGTATATTAATGTTAATAAAGGTGTTTTTTTTATTTAATAAGTAGTTATTTACGAATAAAAAGTTACAATGTATTGAATTATAACAATTGTTCAACTGACTGGAGTTTTCCTTTAAAGAGTTTGCATTGCTCCGATCTTTGTTCTTGAATGTATGTTCTTCCATGGTTAAGATTGTGTTTTTTCTTCTTCTTGTAAAGTTACAGGGAAAGAGCTTTAGGTCACCCCGAATTCTAATAGTCAATAATTAATTAAATAAAAAAAAATGTAAATCTAAATATAATTGTGCCGTTTCAAATAAATATATAACAAAAAAGAGTGGATTGTTCTTCATCTTAATATATCTTATGCATAAACACTGATGATAATTACATTTCTGGTGGAATAAACAGATTCTATAAAATAAAACCAAATATTTTGTCATTTTATTTGTATGTTGAATAAAACGTGGAGCAAATTGTGTTTTGTGGTGTAATTATTTTACAATTCTATACTTGTGTTTTGTTGTGTAATTATTTTACAATTCTATACTTGTGTTTTGTGATGTAATTATTTTACAATTCTATACTTTATGCAATTGTTTTTATAGTACTACAAAAATAATATATTTTTCATTTTATAAAAATATTCCAGATGAAAAATAATCCAGTTTGAATTTGATGCTTTCTATGATATTTAATTTAATGAGAAACTACTTCCATGATCCAATCAACATTGAACAAATTTAAAGTTATCCGTCTAATGACTTTGCTCAATCAGTAGAATATGGGGCCGTGTTAACAAAGGACTAGTTAAGTTTTTACTGAAATGAAATGTTTTAGACATGATTTAAAGTTTTAATTTATTGAAATTTATATAAAAAAAAATGTAGTCTCTCATAATTTTTTATAGAATGGCACTTGTATTTTATCTATAAAACTTCTGTTTTATACAATGTATATATTGTGATGATTGTGTATTGTATGCATTACAAGTGGTGAGACTTTAATAAAATATTGAACCTGAATCTGAATCTGTCTTAGGTTGGTCTTATGACATATCTTACTTAGTCCTAAGTCGGGTTAATGAAATTGTCCTAAATTGCGATATGTCCTAAAATTTATCCTAAAGTTAGGATACCAAATTAGATGTCGTAAGAGGTTTTTTTAGGATATTCCTAATCCTTTTTCTGCTCATTTTGGTACAGAAGTACAGAATGTATTACACGGAACAGTTACGTACAAAATAATGGACAGACAAAGTTCTACTTTCAATTTATAAAAAAAAACCTGCACGTTTTTATCCTTTAACCCTTTTGAATAACTAATGATGTGACACGTTGACATCTTGAAAAAAGCTCACTTGGCTAAAAGTTTAATGTAAAGTACACGTATTGATTAAAATTTACCATCACTTTCATTGATATTATTTCATTAAATTATTATCAGATTTTATTAGGTTTATATACATTTCTTATCTAAATATCACGATTAAATCAATGTAATATATAAATAAAATAAAATTTAATCTTATTATTGATACAATTTGTTCTGTGGCATATATAGGGTTATGGTGTTTAATGCCACTTTCAACAATATGATATATATATATATATATATATATTCTAAGATATACGGTATATATATTCTGGTAAACCTTTGTAAGTACAATGCTATACATATATACAACTATACAGTAAACAATATTAGGCACAAATTACCAGTATAGATATAATAATTTAAAATTTTGAAATTTATTACTTCAAAAAATAAATCTAAATTGAAAAACCTTGTAAATTTATCAGAATAATTTTTTAGAATATTAGTATTTCTAAAAAAAATTGTTTTCTTATATCTGACATAGAACTACATATCATTAAACAGCGGAACACGCCACAGTCTCAAAGATCTTTTGAATCACATAAATTAAAAACATGGGTTTCTCTTGGAATATTGTTGCAGCGCCCGTATTCAATTGGTAGCTTATGATTTACAGTTCTAAAGTGATATAATGTAAAAATGTCTCTATCTTCGAGGATATCAAATGAAAATATTTGTTAATTCTTGTTTATCTTAGAATAATCTATAATTTAAAGTTTTTTAATCATTCTGAATATTTTCTAGCTATGTCTGCTTAAACTGATTTTGAAGTGGGTTCTGAACAATTTCCTTGAACCAAACATCATTTAATAGTTTTTGATTTATCCACACATTAGAAAGACCACATTCATCAAATATATTTGTTATGTATATTAACCAACTGGAGTTAATGTTTGATTATCCACAATGTAAGCAAGAAATCGAGGATGAATATCATTTTATCATGTAATGTCAGAATTTAGATGAACTGTGAAACAAATTTTTTGACGGAATTATTTCAGTTGTTCCTCATTTTTCAGCCATGAACAACACAGAAAAATTCATTTTTATTTTAACCAGTCAAGATCTAGACATAAGTAAAATTCTTGTGATCAGCGTATTTAATATGTACAATTTAAATAAATCCCTAAAGGGATGTAAAGTAGTATATACCCATTAGTATTATATACATTATGTACGACGGGAGATAGCTGAGTCCTGCTTGTCTCCTCAGCTGTGATGCTTTATATGTTTGTATTGTGTATTTTGTATTGGTTTTGATGATAATCTATTTACTGGATTGTATATCAATAAATAATTTGAATTTGAATTTGAATTTGAATTTGTAAGAGTTGATACAAAAGTCTATAACATATTGAAGATAAGTTAGTGTCTTTTCCTGAAATTAATCTACCCCAATAAACATATTTACATGTGATTGTAGCCAAACAAATCAATATAAAAACTACAAATATACACCTATAGGTGTCTATCACCACTTTAGTTGTGAGTTCGAACCCCGTTCATGGCGAGGTGTACTCGATACAATATTATGTGATCAAGTTTGTCAGTCACTTGCGACAGGTTGGTGGTTTTCTCCATGTACTCCAGTTTCCTCCACCAATAAAACTGACCGCCACGATACAACTGAAATATTGTTGAAAGTGGCGTTAATCGCCATAAGCTAAACCTATAGGTGTGTTTTAATCGTATAATTTATCATTGAATATCGCTAATAACGTGCGTGTCTGAAGGATGTAGAATTTTGTCAGTTTTAAAGGAAAATTCAAGATAAGCTGAAATCTGAACGAAGTCTGTCGTCCAGATATTATATGACTAAGCCAAAAATGACAGATACAAGTTAAATATAATGCACGATTAAATATCACCGGTCAAAAAATCTGTTAATTTCAGCATTATAGATAAACTTGCAAGAAAATATTTTGATCAAAACGTATCAAAGAGTGTCTTCATTTTACTGTTGGGGTGGTGCCAGAAATGTCATGTGACGTAGGAAAAGAAGGAACACGTGCTAATCACGTTTTAACCATAGAAACGAACTATTATTATCATTTTATTTCATCTTTTTCTTTTTTCTTTTTTTTATGAAAGATAAGTTTAAGCAATTACACCAATATCAACAAAACGAGAGAGAGAGAGAGAGAGAGAGAGAGAGAGAGAGAGAGGGAAACACGTCTCGTCTTAAATCATCGAACACAAAAAAGACGACAATATATGGAGCTAGATACATACATACATTTGTGTACTTGATTCAACCAGAGACGTATACACATATACTCCATATATGCAGGTGCTGAGATGTTGCTTCATATAAATGGAAAGTTCATATTGGGAAAATGTCGTTCTTAGCTGACCCTCAATGTAAATGTTTATGTGTATATAAAGGTATGAAGCTAAACAGTGTTCTTGGTTTCAAGTTCAATGGGAAAGTTGCGCTTTTTGAATCCGGATTTGTAAAGGGGTTTTCCAAAAACGATGTACTAGCCAGGAACATATATTTTTTCAACTTTGAAAAAGATAGGGGTAAGCATACTGTTTATTATACGTACTAAAAATAATCCTAGTAAAAAGCTTAGCTTTCGCACATGTCAAACACAATTTCTTTGTCAATGTCTTCATAGTACATTATGTGATTTTATATATTTCCTCTTTGTCTTCACCGGGTACCCCGCTTTCCTCCACCAATAAAACTGACCACCATGATATAACTGAAATATTGTTGAAAGTGGCGTTAAACACCATAACTCCTCCCCTCTTTGTTACATTACAAGAGTGTCTGTCTCTTCTTGATTGTGGTCTAGCGGGGATGACATTGTCTGTACAAATAATTATCTAAATAACCACACGCTTGCTCTAAGCCTAAACTAACCATAGATATATTAGGGAGGACATTTCCGAAAAAGTACTTAAATTCCAGCCCGCTTGACGACTCTCTATTGATAAACATTTCAAAGGTACTTTATGCAGTTGACAATTGAGACTTAAGGACAACATTATATTTGTTTATCAGATTAAGGAATTAACAAACTCTAAGTAAATATATATTGGTTATTGATTCCAACACATTTCTAAATTATCGAGGGAAATAAACATGTCAACAAAAAATTTAACCAATATAATTTTTAATACAATAAAGGTGAGTATTTTGTTTAATTAATTAATTAATTGTCAACAAACTGTTATATCTTATAAACAGTCAAACCTGTATTAAGAGGTCACCTTTGGGACAACCAAAAAGTGATCTTTTAAGACAGGTGACCTCTTTAAAGAGGTTCAATTCATATGAAATTTTCTATGACAGGACTATGAAAAGGTGACCTTTTAATACAGGTGGCTGCTTAGTAGATGTGACCGCATAGTTAGGTTTGATTGTATATACATTCAATGGCATTCCTTGCAATTACGTATATTTTGACCTTAAATTTGTGTATGTGTTTTGTTCTCAATTTTTTCGATCAATACAACTTTTGCGTGGTAAAGAAGCAACCATTTAACATTTTTAAAAGTGGGAGTCGGCAGTTTGCTGACAATTAATTAATTGTCAAATTCACAATTGACAAACATAAATGCTCTACACTCTGATGAAGGGCGGTCAGAATGTTATTTTTTATTATCTCATTTACATTCCGAGACACACGCACCCATTTATGGATCGATTTTCGTATAATTTGCAATACTGAAATCCTGGTACATACAAAACCTGAAACCAAATGGGAAAAAATGATTAAATTGCTTGTACTGGTTTAAAATATGTGTAATAATTAAATTTTAATTTTTATTATTACTATTTTATGAACTATGCGACTTATTGTTTCAATAACTGATGTAAAACTGTAATGGCTTCTATACCTACTTAATGTGAGAGTTGGTAATACCTTTGCTGGTGGACTATTAGTTCCCGAGGGTATCATCCGCCCAGTAGTCAGTGCTTCGGCACTGACATGATTTGTTTTTTCTCTCTCGAAATTTACAGTTCCTAAATCCTGTAATATTTATTAAAGCAAAGGTTCTCCTCCCCAGACATATGTTACCTTAGCCGCCGAGATTTTCTGTCCTGTTTATACCCTTTGATTTTCTTGCTCCAAAAAACTTTAAAATTATATTTTGGCTTTGAACGTACGTGATGTACAGACAATGGACAAAAGTATTCGCACGTTTCCAATTACCTTATATATTTCATATAAAACTACAGTTTTTCAAAATATTATCGGTATCTTGAAATCAATTCACGTCCGATTTTAATCATTATTTTATCAAGGAATGCAGAAAGATATGTAGTTTATAGTAGTAATTTTGAAATAACTTTTTGAATCATGTTTTTCAAATCGCCATGATTTAAACACAGACTTAAATAATTTGTCTACAAAGGTCCTATCAAAGCATTGTATTTCGAAAGAAATTAATTCAGTTGTGTGTTTAGCTTGTATATTCTCAAAATGTTTATCATAGAAAATTATTTTGAAATTATACAGTAAAACTACATAAAATTCTGTTTTTATTGATATACAAATTATCGAAATCGGGTGTGAATTGACTTCAGGATAAGCTTCTGAAAAATTGTAGTTTTATATGAAATACATAGGGAAAATTGGAAGCGTGCGAATACTTTTGTCCATTGTCTGTAGATTATTCAAGAATCGCGTCGTGTGCACTAAATTTGATATTTACGTTTTTATTTTGGGTCTTTAAATGTACGTTTTTTAGGTTTATGGTGATTAACGCCACTTTCAACAATATTTCATTGATATCGTGGCGGTCAGTTTTATTGGTGAAGGAAACCGGAGTACCCGGAGAAAACCGCCGACCTGCCGCAAGTCATTGACAAACTTGATCACATAATGTTGTATCGAGTACATCTCGCCTGAGCGGAATATGAACTCACAACGTTAGTGATGATATGTACTGACTGCATAGGTAATTAATTTAAAGATATTTTATTGTCAAATATATACAATAGAATTGAACACAAGTTTTACAACTTATATGAAGTTCTCTCCAGGTAGTTGTAAATCCAACTATAATATGATCACGACCATGACGCCCCCAAATGTACGGTTGCAGTCATACATTGAGTTGGGATTTTAACATAGATATTAATTTGATCTACTGTCGTATTGACTGATTTATTAAGTTTTATTCTAATCTATGAAAATTCTGTATAGGATATCCAAAATTGTAAAAGTTGATTTTGAAACAACAATAAAATATCACCTTAGATCATCCTAAATTTTATCATTTAATCCATTGTCATGGCAACAAAGCTCCCGGAAATCGATACCGTGTTTGTTGTCTGTTGATATCATAGCAACGACTAAGTGATAAGAGAATGTGCAGCTTATGATAGTTATTTGATCAACTGAACCAGTTAATATGCTGTTATAAGTATTAACTTAAGGTGTACTACCACTAAACATGGGTACCAGTCGAAAAGAACGTATGGGAAAGTAGTACATAAACAGAAAATGGATTCCTACATTGTTGGAAAAAAAATAAACCCTATTAGATACTGCAAAATACTGAATGTCAGCAGAAACCTACATATTTTAGGATAATTTTAAGCCCATATTTGATGTCCTTGTGGTTTTAAATAAAAAAATTATTGCATTGGAAAGAAACCACCTGAATTTGTGTTAAATCGAAAGTGAAAGTAGGATTTTTGACGGTAGACATCTTCAGACTGTCTGTTTTTTCTTATATGCCATTAAATGTATGTTGATTTTCGGAGTTAAGCTTCCTATTAGGTACCCCTTCCATGAGATATGAGTGTCACTTAGATTAAACTTAAGATGAATCCTGTATGAAAGCTCTTTTTTTTTTTATTTAACATAGAAGGCTATGGAGAATTCTTTAGTGGTATTACACCTTTTAGGCAAAAAACAAGAAACTTGTTTTTGATGGTACCACACTCAAATTGGCTTTGAACAGTCACAACAGACCCAGTTTGACATTTTCCACACCAAAATGTTACAAAATACATCAAGGTGTCATGTTACAGCTTCAATATGAATATTATGCAATATTTTGGAAAATATTCCCCATGCACTAGATGTACATGCACAGAGGGTATTGAAATATAACTTTATACTTATTTATGACTTTACAATTATTGAGACTGGTAGATTTAATGTGTTTTTGTAGTAAAAGGGCAGATGATGTTGAAAAAGATTGCTAAAATTAAGAATTTTAACAATTTCATGTTGCGGCATTTAGTCGACTTCAAATACGGTATATGATGATACTGTTTTTGAAAATTTTATAATCCTACTTGTTTTTCCTGATAAATTTTGGTAGTTATAGTTAGAACACATGTAAAATGTACAAATGAAAAAATATAAGGCTATAGAAAGCAGCTTTATTTCAGAATTATGTACTTAAAACCAGGTAATTTTAGTGATCCCAGGAGAATTGTATTTGTCACTGGACATTTATTGTTAATTTTTCAAATTGTCAATGTGGATTTTATATTTTAGAGTATAAATTGACTGTAAATGTACATTTGTGCATCCGGCTAACTTGAAACATAACAAAAGTTGTCAAGAAATATTCATTTATTGAGTTTTGAAGAAAATTACAGTTGCAGGTCACAAGAAATAACAGAAACCTGAAAATCAACAATCATAATTTTACATATTTTGGGCAGTTTGAAGTAATTTTTGCTTAATATCTAGGTATTAGGTCTTATTTAATGTCTTGCAATGCATAATTAATGGGAACATAGCATGAATTAACATAATTTAGTATATTGTGAGATCATTTCTAGGAGGCAAAAAAAAAAAGGGGGGTATGCTTAAAATAAAAATGTTCATATTAATTAGATGTTAAATGTACAAATGAAGCATATATACATGTCATAAGATGCTTATTGCGTTGAAAATCAGCTTCATACTTGTAATATATTGAGATAAAAAGGCATTGTCATGTTATTTCACAATCTCAACTCAACAGCTGAAAAATCAGATTTTTTCATTAAAAGCTTCATGGAGGTACCTTTGTATATGGACATTAATTCTTTCAAATATTGGACTGCCATATACCTGATATAGTTTTTTTGACTGGATATTGATATAGGAATATAAATAAGGCAAAGAAAAGGTTAAAGAAACAAGTTTTTATTGCTCTTAGGTGTACTACCACTAAACATGGGTACCAGTCGAAAAGAACGTATGGGAAAGTAGTACATAAACAGAAAATGGATTCCTACATTGTTGGAAAAAAAATAAACCCTATTAGATACTGCAAAATACTGAATGTCAGCAGAAACCTACATATTTTAGGATAATTTTAAGCCCATATTTGATGTCCTTGTGGTTTTAAATAAAAAAATTATTGCATTGGAAAGAAACCACCTGAATTTGTGTTAAATCGAAAGTGAAAGTAGGATTTTTGACGGTAGACATCTTCAGACTGTCTGTTTTTTCTTATATGCCATTAAATGTATGTTGATTTTCGGAGTTAAGCTTCCTATTAGGTACCCCTTCCATGAGATATGAGTGTCACTTAGATTAAACTTAAGATGAATCCTGTATGAAAGCTCTTTTTTTTTTTATTTAACATAGAAGGCTATGGAGAATTCTTTAGTGGTATTACACCTTAAATCTACCCTATGTCATCATAGGAGATAGGTATTATTGATCATAGAGTTCTAGGGTAGTGTCCACACTTACATGATTTATAACACGGGATGCACAGAAAATATCTGCATTTTCTAGTGTATTCTTAAATGTATTTAAATTGATTGGTTTATGTTTGGTTTATGGTGGTTAACGCCACTCTCAACAATATTTTAGCTATATCGTGGTGGTCAGTTTTTTTGGTGGAGGAAATTCGGAGTACCCGGAGAAAACCACCGACCTGTCTGACAAACTTTATCACATAATTTTGTATCAAGTACATCTCGCCATGATCGGGGTTCGAACTCACAACGTTAGTGGTATCTAAATTGACAGCTCTCAACACTATCCATTGAAAGAAAAAGAAAAAGAATACTCAAAATTGTATGAAATATAAAATTTGTATATACATTATAATTTTATATTTACGTTTGCAATCCAACTATGAGGAATCTCGGCCATTAGGACCCTCAACTATGAGAAATCTCGGCCATTAGGACCCTCTTAGGCACATTTTCCAATTAAAGGCATACAAGCGGTCAATTTGATAAAACATAAAATTATCAAATTTTTATTACGGTGTCCAATTCAATTCAAATCAATAAAAGTTATATTATTTTAATTCATTGATAGTCTAAATCACAGCGCTTTAAACAAATATTTGAGAATGAAGTCATTTTCAGGGTTGTAGTCCTCTCCGTAGAGACACGCAGCATTCTGGTCATCGTATGTACATAACCTCTGATTTGATTAACCTATTCGGAGATGCAGCTACACATGCGCAATTTCGGCTGATGAAAAAAATAATAATCTCAAAACTAATATGTTAGTGAATGGGAAAGAAAATAATTAGTTGAATATGAAAAGGAAACATCAATTGTTCATAATTATTAGAATATATACTAAAATACATCACCATCTATAATCAGGAAGGATTCTGGGTCAGTACCACGCGTTTATCGGTAATCATCAGAACTCCAGCAGACACGAAAAATTAACAGACCGTCTCGTCAAATAAAATTTAGTTATACACTTACGAAACATTATTGTAAATTTTATTTATACATTTACGAAACATTATTGTAAATTTTAGCTAACATTTACGAAACATTGTAAATTTTATTTACACATTTACGAAACATTATTGTAAATTTTATTTGTACATTTACGAAACATTATTGTAAATTTTATTTATACATTTACGAAACATTATTGTAAATTTTATTTATACATTTACGAAACATTATTGTAAATTGTATTTATACATTTACGAATCATTATTGTAAATTTTAGTAATACATTTACGAAACATTATTGTACATTTTAGTTATATATTTACGAAACGTTACTGTAAATTTTTGTTATATATTTACGAAACATTATTGTAAGATTTAGTTCTACATTAGTGTATTATTACTGTAAATGTATATTGTTACCACATATGCATAATCTACACTTGTGAACCCTATGTTGCCTGTCTCTCTAGATTGTCCATTTTTGATTTTCCCTTCTGTATTCTCTAACGTTAATTTACTTAGACAAAGACCATATACATTTACAGTTTTGATAGAAAAAATCATATTATATCTGAGCAAAAATACATCGAATTACATCGCTTACGATATAAACAGTGTCGTGTTACTATTACATTAAGAATTACATTGTTTAGGGTAAACTGTGGCGTATTAATATTACATTAAAAATTACATTGCTTACGGTAAACTGTGACGTATTATTATTACATTATAAAGAATGACATCGCTTACGGTAAACTGTGACGTATTACTATTACATTAAGAATTATATTGTTTAGGGTAAACTGTGACGTATTAATATTACATTAAGAATTACATTGTTTAGGGTAAACAGTGACGTATTACTATTACATTAAGAATTATTTTGCTTAGGGTAAACTGTGACGTATTAATATTACATTAAGAATTACATTGTTTAGGGTAAACAGTGACATATTAATACATTTTGTATTACATTAAGAATTATTTTGTTTAGGGTAAGCTGTGACGTATTAATATTACATTGAGAATTACATTGTTTAGGGTAAACAGTGACGTATTACTATTACATTAAGAATTACATTGTTTAGGGTAAACTGTGACGTTTTAATATTACATTAAGAATTATATTACATTGTTTAGGGTAAACTGTGACATATTAATACATTTTGTATTACATTAAGAATTATTTTGTTTAGGGTAAGCTGTGACGTTTTAATATTACATTAAGAATTACATTGTTTAGGGTAAACTGTGACATATTAATACATTTTGTATTACATTAAGAATTATTTTGTTTAGGGTAAGCTGAGACGTATTAATATTACATTAAGAATTACATTGTTTAGGGTAAACAGTGACATATTAATACATTTTGTATTACATTAAGAATTATTTTGTTTAGGGTAAGCTGTGACGTATTAATATTACATTAAGAATTACATTGCTTACAGTAAACTGTGACGTATTATTATTACATTAAGAATTACATTGTTTACGGTAAACTGTGACATATTAATACATTTTGTATTACATTAAGAATTATTTTGTTTAGGGTAAGCTGTGACGTATTAATATTACATTTAGAATTACATTGCTTACAGTAAACTGTGACGTATTAATATTACATTAAGAATTACATTGTTTACGCTAAACTGTGACGTATTAATATTTCATTAAGAATTACATGGCTTACGGTAAACTGTGACGTATTAATATTACATTAAGAATTACATTAGTATATAAAGTCCACCATTGATCAATGCATAGATATTTAGATGAAGCTTATTAATTTAGTTTTTGATTCTGGATTTTTCCCAGAATGTTGGACTGTTGGGATTATAAAACCATTGTATACAAACAAGGGTGATCCGACAAATCCAGAGAATTATCGACCAATTACCCTTTTAAGTTGTATGGGCAAAGTTTTCACTGCTATTTTGAACAGAAGATTATGTATAATCTCTGAGGAATATGATATTTTAAGCAAAAATCAGTGCTGTTTTAGGCGTGGGCATTCTACCTTGGCTGTGAGGAAATTGTTTGTTGTTGTTTTGTTGATTTCATCAAGGCATTTAATACTGTTTGGAGAGCTGGTCTTTGGCAAAAAATTACTTGATAATTGTATTGATAGAAAATGTTTTAGAATAATTCGAAATATGTACAGTAAGATTAAATCATATATTACTCAAGGGAATGAATTTTCGCTTTTTTTTTAGCTTGTGAAGTCGGTGTAATGCAAGGTGTACATTTATGTTCCTTTCTGTTTTCATTGTATTTAAATGACTTAGAAAATTTTTGAACTACAATAATGTTAAAAGTCTTAATCTGATAGACAATTTTTGCATTGAAAACATCACAACATTTTTACGTATTTTGATTTTACTCTATGCTGATGATGTTCTGTTAATTTCAGAATCTGCCAATGCTTTACAAAATGCACTTAATGCTTTTAGTTTATACTGTAAACAATGGAAACTGAAAGTTAACACAAATAAAACTAAGATAATGGTGTTTTCAAAGCGAAAATTTGGAATTGATAGTTTTTCTCTGTTTGATAACACTAAATTAGAGATATGCGAAGATATTTCATACCTAGGTATTTCGTTTAATTATAATGGTAGTTTTATATAAAAGCGAAAAATAAGTTAGTGCAACAAGTACAAAAAGCTTTATATTCTGGTTATAGAAAAGTACGAAATTTGTGTATACCTGTTGATTTACAACTAAAATTGTTTGAAAGCATAGTGTTACCTATTCTTACATATTCTTGTGAAGTTTAGGGTTTTGAAAATTGTGCTGAAATTGAAAAGGTTCACTTACGATTTTGTAAGAACATATTAAAAGTAAGACAAACGACTTCAAATTACATGGTTTACGGAGAATTAGGACGATATCCTTTAAATATCCACATCAATGTCAGAAAGATTAGATTCTAGTTAAAATTAAAGAGTTCGAACAAATTATCTAGTAATGCATATCAATTACTTTTGACCTTGAAAGAGCAAAATATTTCCATTTTAAATGGCTTGGTCATATTTTTAAAATATGCAACTCAACAGGTATTAATTATCCTTTAGATTCAAAAGAATTATAGCGAGCATCGCAAGATGCGAGCTAAACAGCAACATGTGTGTAAGGAGATGAATCAATATACTAACAATACCAACCGGAAGTGGTTTTTAAGTTTCAGCATAGAATGGACAATCGGAGCGAATGACCGGAAATAGCTTATTAATTAGAATAAAAAATAACTATCCAGTTTAAAAATAACCCAAAAAAAAATAGGAATCCGTACAGCTTCTTTACATGAAACGATTAATTTATTTAAAAAATTCTTCTTTCACCCCTAAAAAAGATTTTTATAGTTTACGTCACACAAGTATTGTTACGTCACGTCATTCATTCATGATCGCTGTCACTGTCAGCGTAAACAATCATTGCCCTGCGTTTCTCAAGTTGGCGATTTACAGTTGGTTGCCGAATAATTGTTTATGTATTGAACGGTGCAGTTTCCAGCACATGCAGCAATGTGAAAAGAATGTCTTTAATATTTTAAATTAGTAAGATAAATCTTGAGTACTTTGCGATTTTCCTGACGGAGATTCCGCAATGTTTACAAAGACGTCACTGGGGTTTTCTCGCATTCCTAACCTATGACGTCACGAAAGTTAGTTCCGACTAAAGTACATCTTGTATCACATAGGTTGTATCTATTAGCAAAATAGATGTATTTCTATAGAATACATACTTAAGGTTAGATAAATGATCATTACCGAGTGAAGTACAGGAAACAGCCTTTTAAACCCCCCCCCCCCCCCCCCCACGCAACAAAAAAAAATAGAAAGGAAACCGTACAACTTCTTTACATGAAACGATTAATTTATTTAAAAAATGGCCAATCGTTAATAGACCTTCTTGTTTCGCCCCTAAAGCTGTCGTCACACTATTTCGTTGATCATGTCGCTCATGGTTCCAAAACAGAAAAAAAAGGAATATAAAGATGATTTCTTTTAAAACAACATTGATTCAGTTGCCATGCAACCCGTTTAAATACATTTTTGTACACATGAGACAGAAAAAAACATTCAAAGTCTTGTCGTTTGTGTGATGCAAAAATATCGTTTGATGTGATCTAGCTTTACAAGACACAATGACAAAAGAGCGAAAACAAATATAACTAGAAAACTGCTTTAAATCAGTGAAAGCGTTAAAGGTAATTGCTATCTTAACAGCATATCTATGATTTTCTCTTTAATTCTAAATCTACCTATCAAGCGCCCTTCCGTGCAAAAAACGTTGCATTTATCTGCGATACGCCTAGTTTGCAGCTATAGGCCTACAAATCGACAATATATGGCCATTTATGGAGTACTACAAACGGTTTAAGTTAACTTATATTTTATAGGCAGTAAACGAGTAGAACATGGACAAAAATTATAAGAGCAATTACCAGCCTTTTCATTTTTCTTTACCAAAAAAGAACATATTTCGGACATAACATGACTTCAAAGTTTGAAATATATTAGCAGGGGCTCCCAAATGCCCCTAAAATCTGGTATGTGACACCAGAATTACTGATATTCCTAATAATACTGAAGTTAATAAAATTTTGAGTGTGGGTTACCAAACCTAACGTTAAATCTAGCTGCAGAACCGTAGCTCTTTATCATGGTCCTTTGTTTTGTCCACAAAAATAAAAAAATATCCAAAGGACTTATAGGAGCTACGGACCCTCAGCTACGTTAAATCTAGCTGCAGAACCGTAGATATTTAGGTCCTTTTTGTTTTTTTCGGGGTCCGCCCTATCAGAAAATTTCACAAGGACCTAAAGAGCTATGGTTCCGCAGCTACATTAAATCATGCTCTTAAATATATGTAGGATGGACAGGTTGAGGTTCGGACATGAAAGACCCACTGACTCAGACTGTTGTCTAATATGTACATGTCTTTCTGTAAGAAATTTTGAAAACGCAATCAATAACTCGTACACACACGTACAACCGCATTGTATCTTCTTCTTCTTCCAGTGTAGAACAGGAGTCGTCGCCTACTGTTTTACGTTCTGCGGGACTAGGCATGCCAGGCACACACAGCTGATGTCCCCAAGACTATGTACAACTAAACACTTCACTATGACACAGTTAAAACTATTTACACTGGTTGGCGTGGCTAACCTGTTGTTGGAGGTTATCCCTGAACTTCTCTATGGTGCTGGACCCAACTGTGGTGTCTGATAGGTGGTTCCATTCTCGTGCTGTTCTTTGGAAGAGTTTCTGAGAGTGTCATAATTGGACCTCTCTTGGAAGAACCTATGTTGACCTCTGGTTCTGATGTCACCAGGTCTGAGGTATAAGTCTCGGTCGATGTCCTCGAGTTGATGCTGGATCTTATACATCATAACGAGTCTGCTTATCCTCCTCCGTTGTTCTAAAGTCGGACACTCAAGTGATGTTAACATGCTTGTCACGCATCCTTGTGTTCTGCTGGTGTAATCATTTATGACAAAGCGGGCAGCTCTTTGTACATTTTCTAATGTCTGTATCAGGGTTTAGGTGGTGGGATCACAAACCATTGCTGCATATTCCAGGGTTGGTCGTAGGATCGTGAGGTAGCTGGTTTCTCTTACTTGTTTCATTTTGATCAACTGCCGATTGGTCCGATCAAAATTGTTTGTTTACAACAAGAGAAGTGGATCAGCGAGGGTAAGACATTCGATATGTTATGCCTTTTCTGTCAGAGTTATGCATTGATTTGTGCGTGAAAAGGATGATTATATGTTTCTTTATGAAAGCTATTATTTGTTTTCTTATATCATTGACATTTCGGTGGACTTTGAATCACATGTTTACAAACAATCATGTCAAAATTTAACGTTATGAACTTTCATCATTTATTTTACAAAACATGTACATAAACACATACGAGCAACACGACCCACAGGGCATGCGCACGACCCCTGGATGAAAAGGATACTTTTTTAAATGATAGACATTTGACTCTTCACAGTCACTTGAAGTTGTTTCAAAAATAAAAATAAAAATAAGAAAAAAATGTTTTTCTTATTTTTATTTTTATTTTTGGAACTTCAAGAGACTGTGGACTCATACTCATAGACTAGTAAAATACATGTACATGTCTATGCGTAGATGCAATGCTCGCCTGTAGGCTGTGCCTAATCCATATTAATTTAGTCACCAATGTATCAAATTGCAATTTAAGCGTATTTTACAAGACCAATTTATACAGTCATGGTTCTCTGATATGAATAAAAGTTCAAGAGGACAATTTTATGGTCTGTTCAAAAATGAATTTAAATTAGAACGTATTTGTTAAAAGTAGTCAATTTTACCTGGTTGTGTAAACTAAGAACTTGCAATATGGAAATTCCAATAGAAACAGGAAGATGGGAGAATACCCCAAAGGAAAACGATGGCATTGGTGATGAGTTTCATTATTTATTCACTTGTAAAAGTACTGATATAAATCTGTTGAGGTATAAATACATACCGTCATATTTTTATAATAACCCAAATGTATATAAAATGAAAGGAATGCTATCAATATGTCATGTACAATTGCTGACAAATGTTTGTAAATTTATCAGAGAATTTTCAAAACTATTGTAATTGATGTCATATACATATATATCTTAATTTAAGTAGTATTTTGTATTCGTTATTATTATTTGATGTCGCATGTAACATATCTTGTATATGTCTGAAGACTTAATATCAATAAAGTTCTAAAGTTCTAAGACATTGTTTACGGTAAACTGTGACATATTAATATTGCATTACAAATTACATTGTTTACGGCAAACAGTGACGTATTAACATTACATTAAGAATTACATTGTTTACGGTAGACTGTGACGTATTAATATTACATTAAGAATAACATTGTTTACGGTAGACTGTGACGTATTAATATTACATTAAGAATTACATTGTTTACGGTAGACTGTGACGTATTAATATTACACTAAGAATTACATTGTTTACGGTAAACTGTGACATATTAATATTGCATTACAAATTACATTGTTTACGGCAAACAGTGACGTATTAATATTACATTAAGAATCACATTGTTTACGGTAGACTGTGACGTATTAATATTACATTAAGAATAACATTGTTTACGGTAGACTGTGACGTATTAATATTACATTAAGAATAACATTGTTTACGGTAGACTGTGACGTATTAATATTACATTAAGAATTACATTGTTTACGGTAGACTGTGACGTATTAATATTACACTAAGAATTACATTGTTTGCGGTAAACTGTGACGTATTAATATTGCATTAAAAATTACATTGTTTACGGCAAACAGTGACGTATTAATATTACATAAAGAATTACATTGTTTACGGTAAACTGTGACGTATTAATATTACACTAAGAATTACATTGTTTACGGTAAACTGTGACGTATTATTATTACATTAAGAATTGCATCGCTTATGGTAAACTGTGACGTATTAATATTACATTGAGAATTACATTGTTTACGCTAAGCTGTGTGACGTATTAATATTACATTACGAATTACATGGCTTACGGTAAACTGTGACGTATTAATATTACATTAAAATTACATTGTTTACCGAAAACTGTGACGTATTTAATATTACATTAAGAATTACATGGCTTACGGTAAACTGTAACGTATTAATATTACATTAGAATGGTAGGCTTTTGTAGTGGACTGGTGACGTTTGAACTGAGTAGTAATTTATATCCCTTAATGTTGTTATTCCACAATTCTGGTGAACATGAATATACCCTCCATTCAATCGTAGCAGTGTTCATGACTTGATTGACCGTTACGGGATACCTGTGTCACAAATGACCTCGGATAATATGTTCCACTTGTCGTAAAGACTTTCCGGTCCTTATCTTATTCATGACTTATCACCGGGTTTGTAACTAGATTAATATGACGGGTGCCACTAGTAGATCATGAACTGCTACCCTTCCGGAGCACCTGAATTCACCCATTGTTTAGTGGGGTTCGTGTTACTCGATCTTAGTTTTCGATGTAGTGTTTTGTAGATCGTTGTTTGTCTTTTTGTCTTTCTTCTTTTCGCCATTATGTTGTCTGTCCTTCTTCGATTTACGGATTCTGATTACCCCGTTGGTATCTTCACACTCTTCTTGTGTTGTTTGTTGTATTGCGTATAGTGGTGTTCTAAACGATTTGACTATATAAGTAACACGGTGCGTGTCTTATAAGAAGCAAGAACTGCTTACCCTTACTCGCGAACATCTGGGATTACCCCGGTTTTATTGTGGGATCCGTGTCTGGGATTACCCCGGTTTTATTGTGGGATCCGTGTCTGGGATTACCCCGGTTTTATTGTGGGATCTGTGTCTGGGATTATCCCGGTTTTATTGTGGGATCCGTGTCTGGGATTACCCCGGTTTTATTGTGGGATCCGTGTCTGGGATTACCCCGGTTTTATTGTGGGATCTGTGTCTGGGATTATCCCGGTTTTATTGTGGGATCCGTGTCTGGGATTACCCCGGTTTTATTGTGGGATCTGTGTCTGGGATTATCCCGGTTTTATTGTGGGATCCGTGTGGTTCATATTTTCAGTTTTCTGTGTTGTGTTGTGTTATTTGTTTTCGTCCTGTGTCCTATGTGTCCGATGTTGCCAATGTTTATGGGTTGTCCATTCGTAATTAAGAATAACGTTTATTTAAATGGATAAAGTTGGTACATTATACTTTCAACATAACTTACTTGAGTTATATATAAATGTATCTAATATACAAGAGGTCTCCCATCTTTATTGTATAAACTGTTACAGGAGCAATAACTACATGATCAGTTTACACCAAAGTCGTTTTCACATGTTTTGAGCTCTTGTAGAGGAGATTATTAATCCACATGCTCAAAAGGAAAAAATATTTACTGATGGTGTCATTACATTGTAGAGTTTGGATAAGAAGATTTAGAACATCGAATTTAAATTTATAAATTGAAGTAGGTAGACGGTATGGAATGCCAAAATAAAATAGACTTTGCACTTTTTGCCTCAAATGCATTGATGATGATGAATTTCACATTTACTTATTTGTGATAATGGTGTTATTTTTAATGTCAGGAACAAATTTATACCCTGTTATTATTGTGAAAATCCAAACCTTAAACACAGCTGTATTGTTTTAAACTGTAATCTACATTTTATTTAATTCTGATAGTGATACTATTTCTAATATTGAAAACAAATTCATACTCCGCAATTATTCTAAAATTCCATATTTGATATAGATTCTACGTTTTTATTTAAAAAAAATCAGTGAAGTGTTTATATACAATGGAATAGAGAAGTTACAACAGAAAATACAGCATAATACAAACATGACAAACAAATAACAGATACACAAATACATATATGTATACAATATTCATATTACAACAGGAGGAGTTATGTATTAGTCTAGAGAATATCTGATCTGTTGATTTTTCTTTTAAATCTACATAGCTTTTCCAGTTTGTTTTTTTCGAGGTACACATAATTAGTTTAAATTTTAATATATTTGCCTTAGAAGTAGAACATATTTGTGTATCAATCTCTACATATGACATTCACAAAGATATTGTAGATAGGGTAATGAAATGAGAAACAGAAAAGAATACCACACTGTTGGAACAGTTCCACAAGCAGATTATCTTATATTTAGAAATCTCGTGTTCTTATTAACATCTCTTTTATCGGTTTTGTTATTTTTGTTCTGTTACCTCCCGATTTGTATTTTATCCACCACATTTATAAATACTCTCCAATGAGATTATCTGGAGTATTTGTATATTATATCTTAAAATTGTATTATATATTAAATTTATTAGAAAAAAACATCTTTTGTCTTTAATTGTTGATTGGAAAACAAAATTGATTTTTTTTTGGGTTCATTATATTGTGCATATTATTGATATTACTGTACTTATTCTATACTATTTTCGCCTGGTTATTTGAAATAAAACATATTTAGTCATTTTTTGGGAGTATATATCAATTTGCGTTATGTATGGTTTCGAAACAAAACAAAAAATACCACAAATTTTGTTTAGATATTGTTGAAAATTGTAAATAATCTCAATTAATTTCAGAATGGCAAAACCCATGTAAAGAAGAGACAAAAAATTTTGAACAAAATCCTGAACAGAACACACAGAAACAATCACAGGTTGCTTCAACGTTAAAATGGTGAGTTTATAGTTTTTTTATTTAAATATTCCATTTATCAAAATTGTGCATGCTATTGTGTTTTATTAATTTCTTTTATCTATAAAATGACAGGTGTGAATTTAAAGTAATATACATGTACAAGTGTCAATCAACAATTGACGACTATGCTGATCGCTAAATATTTCTAGTTTCAATATAGAATTAAACTTCAACATTAATATGTACGACCACTTTATACACATACTTTTTTAAAATTATTTCTAAAATAATTCAACATGAATGTAGGTTTGAGATGAGAACCTTAGTCCGATTTTCGAATAACGGGAGCATGGGAATAATACAAATACAAAAGCAAAACAAGAACGAAAGTGCGAATATAAAATCAAGCCCCACAAAAATCAGAAGTGTGATCAGCAGTCAGTGAACCGCGGAAAGAGTAAGCAATTCCTGTTCAACATGTGGCACCCGTCGTGTTACATTATATACTCGGTGATAAGTCATGAATTAGGAAAGGACCGGATTGTGATTGCGACAAACGGAACATATCCATGGCAATTTGTGATTTGTGACACAGATACTCCGCAATGATTAACCAAATCGTAAAACTTTCAAAGTGATGACTTCAACTTAACCAATAGGAACCCTCGATTCAGTAGCTTCCTTGTTAGCAGCAACCCTCTATCAAGGAAACCATAATAGGAACAACAATCTCTGGAACATCGGATCAAATGAGAGATATATATATATACATACTCCATATGTAGGTGCTGATGGAATGTTGCTACATATAAATGGAAAGTTCACAATTAGAAAATTGAAATCATCTCTTTTGTCTTAAAACATAGGACTATATTTGGAGCAATAATAATAGCTGTTTGGAAGCTTACACGTGAAGAAATATAACTATCAGTTTGAAACTGAAGTAACAGATCCTAATCTACTCAGTTTATGTTTTCTATCGTTGTATATGTTGCACACTATTGTATTAAGTGTTTTGTATATGTTGCACACTATTGTACTAGGTGTTTTGTATATGTTGCACACTATTGTATTAGGTGTTTTGTATATGTTGCACACTATTGTATCATGTGTTTGTATATGTTGCACACTATTGTATTAAGTGTTTTGTATATGTTGCACACTATTGTACTAGGTGTTTTGTATATGTTGCACACTATTGTATTAGGTGTTTTGTATATGTTACACACTATTGTATTAGGTGTTTTGTATATATTACACACTATTGTATTAGGTGTTTTGTATATATTACACACTATTGTATTAGGTGTTTTGTATATGTTGCACACTATTGTATTATGTGTTTTGTATATGTTGCACACTATTGTATTAGGTGTTTTGTATATGTTGCACACTATTGTATTAGGTGTTTTGTATATGTTGCACACTATTGTATTAGGAGTTTTGTATATGTTACACACTATTGTATTAGGTGTTTTGTATATGTTGCACACTATTGTATTATGTGTTTTGTATATGTTGGGCACTATTGTATTATGTGTTTTGTATATGTTGCACTCTATTGTATTATGTGTTTTGTATATGTTGCACACTATTGTATTAGGTGTTTTGTACATGTTACACACTATTGTATTAGGTGTTTTGTATATGTTGCACACTATTGTAATAAGTGTTTTGTATATGTTGCACACTATTGTATTAGTTGTTTTGTATATGTTGCACACTATTGTATTATGTGTTTTGTATATTTGCACACTATTGTATTATGTGTTTTGTATATATTACACACTATTGTATTAAGTGTTTTGTATATGTTGCACACTATTGTATTAGGTGTTTTGTATATGTTGCACACTATTGTATTAGCTGTTTTGTATATGTTGCACACCATTGTATTAGATGTTTTGTATATGTTACACACTATTGTATTATGTGTTTTGTATATATTACACACTATTGTATTAAGTGTTTTGTATATGTTACACACTATTGTATTATGTGTTTTGTATATGTTACACACTATTGTATTAGGTGTTTTGTATATATTACACACTATTGTATTAAGTGTTTTGTATATGTTACACACTATTGTATTAGATGTTTTGTATATGTTGCACACTATTGTATTAGATGCTTTGTATATGTTACACACTATTGTAGTAGGTGTTTTGTATATGTTACACACTATTGTATTAAGTGTTTTGTATATGTTACACACTATTGTATTAGGTGTTTTGTATATGTTGCACACCATTGTATTAGGTGTTTTGTATATATTACACACTATTGTATTATGTGTTTTGTATATGTTACACACTATTGTATTATGTGTTTTGTATATGTTGCACACTATTGTATTAGGTGTTTTGTATATGCTACACACTATTGCATTAAGTGTTTTGTATATGTTACACACTATTGTATTAGGTGTTTTGTGTATGTTACACACTATTGTATTAGGTGTTTTGTATATGTTACACACTATTGTATTAGGTGTTTTGTATATGTTACACACTATTGTATTAAGTGTTTTGTATATGTTACACACTATTGTATTAAGTGTTTTGTATATGTTACACACTATTGTATTAGGTGTTTTGTATATATTACACACTATTGTATTAGGTGTTTTGTATATGTTACACACTATTGTATTAAGTGTTTTGTATATGTTGCACACTATTGTATTAGGTGTTTTGTATATATTACACACTATTGTATTATGTGTTTTGTATATGTTACACACTATTGTATTATGTGTTTTGTATATGTTGCACACTATTGTATTAGGTGTTTTGTATATGCTACACACTATTGCATTAAGTGTTTTGTATATGTTACACACTATTGTATTAGGTGTTTTGTGTATGTTACACACTATTGTATTAGGTGTTTTGTATATGTTACACACTATTGTATTAGGTGTTTTGTATATGTTACACACTATTGTATTAAGTGTTTTGTATATGTTACACACTATTGTATTAAGTGTTTTGTATATGTTACACACTATTGTATTAGGTGTTTTGTATATATTACACACTATTGTATTAGGTGTTTTGTATATGTTACACACTATTGTATTAAGTGTTTTGTATATGTTGCACACTATTGTATTAAGTGTTTTGTATATGTTGCACACTATTGTATTAGGTGTTTTGTATATATTACACACTATTGTATTAGATGTTTTGTATATGTTGCACACTATTGTATTAAGTGTTTTGTATATGTTACACACTATTGTATTAAGTGTTTTGTATATGTTACACACTATTGTATTAAGTGTTTTGTATATGTTACACACATTTGTATTAGATGTTTTCTATATGTTGCACACTATTGTATTATGTGTTTTGTATATGTTGCACACTATTTTATTATGTGTTTTGTATATGTTACACACTATTGTATTAGGTGTTTTGTATATGTTACACACTATTGTATTAGGTGTTTTGTATATGTTGCACACTATTGTATTAAGTGTTTTGTATATGTTACACACTATTGTATTAGGTGTTTTGTGTATGTTACACACTATTGTATTAGGTGTTTTGTATATGTTACACACTATTGTATTAGGTGTTTTGTATATGTTACACACTATTGTATTAAGTGTTTTGTATATGTTACACACTATTGTATTAAGTGTTTTGTATATGTTACACACTATTGTATTAGGTGTTTTGTATATATTACACACTATTGTATTAGGTGTTTTGTATATGTTACACACTATTGTATTAAGTGTTTTGTATATGTTGCACACTATTGTATTAGGTGTTTTGTATATATTACACACTATTGTATTATGTGTTTTGTATATGTTACACACTATTGTATTATGTGTTTTGTATATGTTGCACACTATTGTATTAGGTGTTTTGTATATGCTACACACTATTGCATTAAGTGTTTTGTATATGTTACACACTATTGTATTAGGTGTTTTGTGTATGTTACACACTATTGTATTAGGTGTTTTGTATATGTTACACACTATTGTATTAGGTGTTTTGTATATGTTACACACTATTGTATTAAGTGTTTTGTATATGTTACACACTATTGTATTAAGTGTTTTGTATATGTTACACACTATTGTATTAGGTGTTTTGTATATATTACACACTATTGTATTAGGTGTTTTGTATATGTTACACACTATTGTATTAAGTGTTTTGTATATGTTGCACACTATTGTATTAAGTGTTTTGTATATGTTGCACACTATTGTATTAGGTGTTTTGTATATATTACACACTATTGTATTAGATGTTTTGTATATGTTGCACACTATTGTATTAAGTGTTTTGTATATGTTACACACTATTGTATTAAGTGTTTTGTATATGTTACACACTATTGTATTAAGTGTTTTGTATATGTTACACACATTTGTATTAGATGTTTTCTATATGTTGCACACTATTGTATTATGTGTTTTGTATATGTTGCACACTATTTTATTATGTGTTTTGTATATGTTACACACTATTGTATTAGGTGTTTTGTATATGTTACACACTATTGTATTAGGTGTTTTGTATATGTTGCACACTATTGTATTAAGTGTTTTGTATATGTTACACACTATTGTATTAGGTGTTTTGTATATGTTACACATTATTGTATTATGTGTTTTGTATATGTTGCACACTATTGTATTAGGTGTTTTGTATATGTTGCACACTATTGTATTAGGTGTTTTGTATATGTTGCACACTATTGTATTATTTGTTTTGTATATATGTTGCACACTATTGTATTAGATGTTTTGTATATGTTACACACTATTGTATTATGTGTTTTGTATATGTTGCACATTATTGTATTAGGTGTTTTGTATATATTGCACACTATTGTATTAAGTGTTTTGTATATGTTGCACACTATTGTATTAAGTGTTTTGTATATGTTACACTCTATTGTATTAGGTGTTTTGTATAGGTTGCACACTATTGTATTAGGTGTTTTGTATATGTTACACTCTATTGTATTATGTGTTTTGTATATATAACACACTATTGTATTAAGTGTTTTGTATATGTTGCACACTATTGTATTAGGTGTTTTGTATATGTTACACACTATTGTATTAAGTGTTTTGTATATGTTAAACACTATTGTACTAGGTGTTTTTTATATGTTGCACACTATTGTACTATGTGTTTTGTATATGTTGCACACTATTGTATTATGTGTTTTGTATATATTACACACTATTGTATTAAGTGTTTTGTATATGTTACACACTATTGTATTAAGTGTTTTGTATATGTTACACACTATTGTATTAAGTGTTTTGTATATGTTACACACTATTGTATTAAGTGTTTTGTATATGTTACACACTATTGTATTAAGTGTTTTGTATATGTTGCACACTATTGTATTAAGTGTTTTGTATATGTTGCACTCTATTGTATTATGTGCTTTGTATATGTTGCACACTATTGTATTAGGTGTTTTGTATATATTACACACTATTGTATTATGTGTTTTGTATATGTTGCACTTTATTGTATTAAGTGTTTTGTATATGTTGCACACTATTTTATTACAAATTATTGATTAAGTTCATTTCAATTTACTTGATATCGAGTGTTGTTTTTCTTCTGAAGGTTAACAGAAAATTATGAAAGAGCAGAAGGTGTATGTTTACCTAGGTGTGTATTGTATACACACTATCTTGACTTTTGTAAGAAAATTAAATTTACTCCTGCTGGTGCTGCTACCTTTGGTAAGGTAAGTATTATTTATACTTACTAGCTTGATGTTGTTTTCATTTTGACAGTTTAATTGACAACTACCGGTGCTTTATATATGGGCTGCTAAAACTGACCTTAGCATGAACAATACAAAATTATGCGATAAAGTTTGTCAGTGACTTCCGGCGGGTCTTTTTTTTTTTATCTCTGGATACTCCGGTTTCCTCCACCAATAAAACTGACCGTTACGATATATCTGAAATATTGTTGAAAGTGGCGTTAAACACCATAACCCCCCCCCCCCCCCCCCCCCCCCCCTTTGTTACATTACAAGAGTGTCTGTCTCTTCTTGATTGTGGTCTATCGGAGATGAAATTGTCTGTGCAAATAATTATCTAAATAACCACACGCTTGCTCTAAACCTAAAATAACCATAGATATATTAGGGAGGACATTTCCGAAAAAGTACTTAAATTCCAGCCCGCTTGACGACACCATAACCCTGGCCCTCAGCATGAAAATATAAAGGTAATTCTAAATTGGTTTATAAATAAAAATTAGATGTGAAAAATAAAATTAGATGTGGAGAAATAAAATTACCAAGTGCCGTTTATAACATTATTTACGCATGTGGTATGGAACTGTATATTCTGTAGGACGTCAATATAGTAAAGGTTGTAATTACAAACTACAATAATGTTTTGTATTGTGTAGAATATGTTTTCCAATCTTCGTTCTGCCCTGTATTTATTGTTGTGTTGTTGTTTTTTTTAGTTGTTTTGCTTGTTTGTTTTATTTTTTGTTTGTTTGTTTGTTTGTTTGTTTGTTTGTTTATTTGGGTGTTTGTTTATTTTGTGTGTGTTTTTGTTTTGGTCCTTTAAAATGTTTATATATATAAACCACATCTCTTAATTATTCCACATATCGACATGCTTTAGTACATAATAATCACCAAAACATCATAGTGAAGCTTTACTTTGATATTTAAATATCAAATTTGTATTCATTTCAATTTCACTTTCATGTTCTATTGAAATATACTCAAAGTTAGTCTTTGGCTCACGACCTATATTCCCACAGCGAAAACAATTACTATCAAGATTTAATTAAGAGAGAATTGTTGCTAACTAGTAAGCTACTGAACCAAGGGGCCCTACTGATGAAGATATCAAAGTATAATGGTTGGCATCATCACTTAGTTAATCGTTACGGATTTTTTGTGTCACAGATGACTACACAATCAAGTCATTTTCGTTTTCATGACTTACCACCGGATTATTCACAAGATTAACACGATGTGTGCCGCTACTAAAGCTGCTTATCCTTTTGAAGAACCCAACTTTACTGCCGGTGATTAGGTCGCGTGTCTCTCAATGTTCAATTTCTGTGTATTGTTCGTTGCTTGATAGTTTTTCTTTTGACCATTATATTGTATGTTCTTCGATTTACGGATCTGATTACCATCCTTTGGTATGTTCAAAATGTTCTTAATATACAAATGTATTTGCCTGAATTGAAAGTATTTTCATTGAAATTTTGATATTTATAAACATTGGAATTAGTTTTTCATATTTTTATTATTTTACCATTTGATTCAACCACGGTATAGCTGAAATACTGATAACATTGGCGTTAAACACCAATCAATCAATCAATCAATCAAATGCATTTTTTAAATATTTAAATATTCATTTACCACGCCCATTCGACTATTTTAACCTTGTCCTTATTTAATGCTTTAAAATGTCACATTCCAAAGCTTGATTTATTGTTTGCCCCACAACCCTTAGCGGTAAGATTAAAATGTAAAAAGCTTAACAAATGACGTACGGACGACTGACTATTTGATGGTTGACGTCATGTAATGGTAAAACCGCGCATAAACCAGGTGAATTAAAAACGTGAAAGGGTGTGTTTGATTCATGAAGTACAGATTACATTTGCCTTGTACAACTTAGTGCTACTGACATCGTGTGTTATATGCACTTAATTTTGATGTTACGGGAAAGAGTGCAGCGTAAGTGAGTGATTATCGTTTAACGCCAAATGAACATTTTATCATCTATATCATGGCGGAAAGGATGAGGAAGATATATTTGCTGTTAAATGACAGAACTGCATTTTCAGCAATATAAATTGAATAGTAGTTAAAACCTCCAAATACACGAAACACACTCTCTCCATAGTACAACGAAAATATAACACATAGATGATTGATTGATTGGTGTTTAACGCCACATTTAACCGTATTTCAGTTATATCGTGGCGTGAACACATAGTCATAGATAATACATATACAAATAAATTTTATAAAATTATACAAAGTTTGTAGGTTTTTTATAAACACATAGAAAAAAAAAAAAAAACTGTGTATAATTGTTTTAAGAAATATTTGACAACATTATTCCAAATAAAATTTTAATTTACCAATTTTTTTCTACACAAATATGTTTTATTTTTAAGGGTCTTGTATATGAGGAAACTAATTTGTTTTCAAGCCACGATATTGTTGAACTACTGCTAAAGTTGGCGTTAAACACCAATCAATCAATGACAATTTTAATTCGTTATTATATTGAAATGGCATACAGACAAATACGTCTTTTTATATCTTTTATAACTATAATACACTGCTTGTCTGTTGTTCTTTTGGACCAAAATCATATGAAAATGTGAGTTATTCTGGAGATCAAACACGCGAGGCATGTGTAGGTTTGCATTCTAGTACAATGAATGAGAATTACAAAAATATGTATCTGATGTTCTTGTGGCAAGTAGAATTTTGATTGGCTAAAAAGTTACTTCTAACACTTCATGGAAGCCGTGCTGTGTATTTCATACGGCACATAAAATCAATAATCGCTCTCGCCTATTGCCTGTGCTGTGTATTCCATTTACATTGTAGCAGACGACATACATACGGCACAGAAAATCAATAATCGCTCTCACCTATTGCCTGTGATGTGAATTCCATTTACATTGTAGCAAACGACACACATACGGCACAGAAAATCAATAATATGTGACCTCACTGCTTAACAAAACCACTGCCATTTAAAACGGGATATATAACATCTTGAGACTGATAACGTATAATATATTGCAAGCATTGAGAATGATACACCTTTTTGAAGTTGCTTCCAATTCTGCTCTGCGCATTCCAATTTTATTTTGTCGTGTTATATTATAAATGAATAAATAAATGATTTTTCTTTGTATATTCATCACCAAATTCTTTACTGTATAGACGTACTTTCTTTCATGTATTATATATTTTGTGACACATTTTTACACAACACGAATATTCAATGTCCTTTGTGCTCATTAAATATTTCATTGTACATTGTGTAGTTCTTTGTGCTTGTTTGCGCTCATTTGTGCACAATGAATGACGGTCCTTTGCGGTGTTATAGAGACCGGGAATGACGTGCATAATTTGTCCGGCAATAATCATGCGCGAAGTAAAATATATCAAGAATTTTGTAGGACGTCATATAATAATTTAGCTATGGAATTAAAATGTAAATGTAAAATTTAGCTTTCAATAAACTGCACAACATTTTTCTCCATCTATAGTTAATAAGACAGAAGTTTCCAAAGTTAACAACCAGACGACTGGGTACCAGGGGACAATCAAAGTAAGTAACTCTTTTTTTATTCACTGAAGCATGTTTCAATAAAAGTTACGATAAAAATGAACACATAGAACAAATTACAAAGACAAGAGAATGTTCGTATTAACCCACACTTCTCTGGGTTATAACGATAAAACACGAAGATAAATCATATCCACAACAAAAAAGGCACGAACAACACGAACATCTACATCAACTTAGAATGTCACAAAGAGAAACTCCACATGATAAGCAGGTATAAAAAATGAAGGTTATTTTGAAATAAAAAAAAAATAAAAAAAATTCCCAAAAAGTTCAGTTTTTGGGTTATGAGAGGGGTGATATCTTGGCGGAAATCTGAAGGTCGCCTAGGACCCCCAGCGAGCACACTATAGAACACTGGTGGGGGAAAACAAGGAGAGGCCCCGGATATTCCACAGGTTTCTGGAATTACAATCATTACTGATGAATTACAACATATGATTTGCTAATTTTAAGGGAGAGAAGGGAAGACGCCCATAGCGACTCCTCTAAATCATCGCCTGGTGATTATCATGAGGAGAACATTAAAATTGTACAAGATGAAGATTCCCATTCACTTAGCACGAATCTCGAATGTAGTATTGTCTTCACTTGTGTTGGAATTTCACTAAGATGATCGATTCTCGATATTTTAATTTTGAATTTTTTGGGGGAAGTGGAGAGAATTCTGTGGAAAACTAACGTTGTGAGTTCGAATACCGCTCATGGCGAGGTGTACTCGATACAACATTATGTGATAAAGTTTGTCAGTGACTTGCGGCAGGTCGGGGGTTTTCTCCGGGTACTCCGGTGTTCTCCAACAATAAAACTGACCTCTACAATATAACTGATATATTGTTGAAAAAAGTGGTGTTAAGATGCAAAACTTATTGTTTTCATACTACAAATCTACAGTAATATTACTTTATAGGTACCATTACTATGGAATCGGCATAAAAGAGACATCAATATATTATCATTCTGTGTATGCAGGGAAAGGTTTGACTAGGTACGTGCATTGTAACATGTTAATTTGTCAAGCCAATTATGGTATAATGAAACATGTGTTTTTGAACCTAGGAATCTGATGATTACAGTGAGATACATTTGGAGTATATCATGAATACCATGGGCGCTAAATTTGCAAACTTGAATCAAATGCATATTTTTAATTTGTTGTCTTCATAGATATTCATATTGTTGAAGATTAGAAAATCTCTAATACATGTATGTTGAAGGCTTATGTTTATTATAATCATATAATGTCATCAGTGGTGTAAAGGTTAACGTTCTCGTCTCGACTGTGGTAGATAGTGGGTTCGAACCTCGGTAGAGTCGAACAAAAAACTATAAAATTGCTATTTTCTGCTTCTCCACTAAGCACACAACATTTAGTAGTAAGAATAATTACTGGCTTGGAATCAGGATATTGCGTACGAGGGGAGCCACACGTCTACCCGTGGACTGTTGGTTCAGTGAGATAACACTGTTAAAATCCAATTAAGCATGTTGGTCTGGTATAAAGTGGACATCATCATCTAACGATACAACATCATATTACAAAGAAGGAATAACAACTTAAACTCAAAGTGTATTTAGTGAATATATATATATCATTTTACTAATAAAAGTCATCGAACAATTAGAAAATCTCGAATAATCGTATTATATTATCAAATGCAGAACCCAATTATGAATAAAACGGATTGTCGCGTTATCATATACAAAGGTAAAAATGCGTACATGAGTACTATTAAAACGCATCGCACCTAGACACATAAGAAAATGGAATAATTAAAAAAAAAGACAGCATTTTTTTTCTTCACCATGCTAAGCCTACGTGTTATTATATTAGGACTTGTAAGAAATGAGCCGACGGCAAATTGTTCGTCCCTCCTAGTTCATAAAATTTAAATAGGAAAAAATACATATTAAATGATTAAATCACCTTTACATCGTGAATTTCCTTGTAGCCCAAATTTTTCTATAAATTCACACCTGGATATATTGATAAACCACTCTAAAACTTCAAATTATCAAAATTATTTCTCATATCAAACCATATCTATCTACACGAGAGGTGAGGTTAAAAGCTTTCAACACAGTATTGCAAAAACCAAGTGCTTATATGTTAACTGTAGCCAGTTATCTTCTCCTCGTACATGACAGAAAGCCCTAAACAAAGGATAAACACGGAAAATAAATTTACTAATTAAATAGGGACCAATCAAGTGCGTGTTCTCTTATCAACATATTTGACATGTCTTTGCTTAATCTGTATTTCAAATAAGTAGAAATCGATAGGAAATATCAACTGTTGTTTTGCACAGATTGTGCAGGTGATGAAGGGTCATCAAGAGTCTATTCTAAAATGTTTTTAAATGACAGCTCAGCATGTTCTAAATCCAGACGTGGGACAGATTCAGATATCAACTATTATATATACCAATTAGAATTCTCCAGTTTCCTCCACCAATAAAACTGACCGCCACCATATACAAATGTAGCTGAAATATTGTTGAAAGTGGCGCTATACACTATAACCATAATCTCCTAACCCAATTAGAATTCATGAACAATCCTAGATGAAAGAAGAAGTCTACAATATTTTGATATCATAAAATTAAGCAAATTTTATGAAAGGGGTTTTCGTGACCGTTATGGTATGGAAGTTGAATTTTAATCGGCCTGTGCAACCAGTGCCTATCTATCACTACTAACGTTTCTCATGACTTTGTGTACCCCATTCAGCTCTTTTTTTTTTTATAATTGTTGTCATTGATTTGAGAACTGTTCCATGGTTTTCATCAGGTTCTGACAGCCACGTAATAATTTGTTGAACGTGTAATTTAACACTCATAACCTTATACCATATATATTAGGAAAGGGTATGTCTAACAGATCCCGGTTTTCAGTGGTGTTTGTGTTGTTCAATCATTAGTTTTCTGTGCAGTGTTTTGTGGATCATTGTTTATATCTTATTTCATCTTGGTCATTATATGGCCTGTCGTCTTCGATTAATGGCGTTTAATTAGTTCTTTGTCATCTACAAGCATGCGCATGCATCTATGCCGTGAATAAATCAGATGACCTTATATAGTGGTTCACTTAAAAACTACTATAAATGTTGACAAAGTGAAATAACCTAAAGAAGAATTTAACAGATAAAACAAATTAGGGGAAGTTCAATACTAGATGGCGTAGAACAACATTGGGGTGCTTCCAAACTGTATCATTCTCCTCCATGCAATACACACCGAGAAGTAATATGCATAATCTGCTGTTTCGGATCAAGGAAAACACTCATTAAAATATAAAGGAGGGTAAATATTTAGTTCAGCCACAGAAACCACTTATGATTACAGTAACCCGAGTTGGCAAACAATTCGAGCTTCTTGTCTTGGTGCCCATAGGCTAGTTACCTTGAATATAACTATTTACACAGTGAACAAGAAGAGGAGAGTTGAACATTTCTAGTGATGGTATATGTATATGTTTTCCATTTTAGCAAGAAACAAGTTTAAACAACACCAAGAACTTTCATGTTAATTACCAGAAATAAAATATTCCGTAAGGCACAATTATAAAATATGAAAGTCCCCTTTCAGTGTATACTATTTTTAACAAAATTTCATATAGAGTTCCATGACCAATGAGGTTTACAGTATATGTTAAGATATAATAGTATGACGGGTACCACATGTTGAGCAGAAACTGCCTATCTTTCCGGAACACCTGGGTTCACTACCTGTTTTAGTGGGGTTCGTGTTGATCGATCTTCTGTTTTCTGTGTAGTGTTTTGTAGATTAGTGTTTGTCCTTTTTCTTTTGGCCATTGTGTTGTCTGTCTTTTGGCCATTGTATTGTCTGTCTTTTGGCCATTGTATTGTCTGTCTTTTGGCCATTGTATTGTCTGTCTTTTGGCCATTGTGTTGTCTGTCTTTTGGCCATTGTATTGTCTGTCTTTTGGCCATTGTATTGTCTGTCTTTTGGCCATTGTATTGTCTGTCTTTTGGCCATTGTATTGTCTGTCTTTTGGCCATTGTATTGTCTGTCTTTTGGCCATTGTATTGTCTGTCTTTTGGCCATTGTATTGTCTGTCTTTTGACCATTTTATTGTCTGTCTTTTGGCCATTGTATTGTCTGTCTTTTGGCCATTGTATTGTCTTTCTTTTGGCCATTGTATTGTCTGTCTTTTGGCCATTGTATTGTCTGTCTTTTGGCCATTGTATTGTCTGTCTTTTGGCCATTGTATTGTCTGTCTTTTGGCCATTGCATTGTCTGTCTTTTGGCCATTGTATTGGCTGTCTTTTGGCCATTGTATTGTCTGTCTTTTGGCCATTGTATTGTCTGTCTTTTGGACATTGTATTGTCTGTCTTTTGGCCATTGCATTGTCTGTCTTTTGGCCATTGTATTGTCTGTCTTTTGGCCATTGTATTGTCTGTCTTTTGGCCATTGCATTGTCTGTCTTTTGGCCATTGTATTGTCTTTCTTTTGGCCATTGTATTGTCTGTCTTTTGGCCATTGTATTGTCTGTCTTTTGGCCATTGCATTGTCTGTCTTTTGGCCATTGTATTGTCTGTCTTTTGGCCATTGTATTGTCTGTCTTTTGGCCATTGTATTGTCTGTCCTTCTTCGATTTACGGCTTCTGAATACCCATTTGATATCTTCAAGCTTTGCATATGCATTGTATATTGTAATGAACTTGTCACATATGCATAATGATATTACATTTTTATATGTACGAGTACTCTAATATTATAATTGCTAAGGAGTCTATTGGTAGACCTGTTTGATAATCATTGATATCAAAACTATGCTTTTTCCATTTTAGATTTTCTGGAATCAAAATAAAAACAGAGGTAATCTTAATTCTACAATAAACATTTATACAACATGAAAAAAAAAAAAAAAAAGCAAAAAAAAAGCAGATGTTTGCTGCATTGTAGACTGTCACTGTATTACCTTTCACATTCTCTGATTGCTGACCTATTATGGTACAACAAAAGAAAACATGTGAACACATTGCACATTGGCCATCACTTTGAATTACAAATTCACGTCTGTGAATAAATTAAAATTATAATATGATTCGATAAATATGGTTTTTCGCTGTATGTATATACATAGTTTATTGGTAGCATAAGTAGCATTAAGGAATGTTTTATGAATTTACCTTCTTACAATATCAAACTTAAAACAATCAAAGGAATTTCAAGTTATCTATTGATGCAAGTGTCCTTTACTTGACAACGAAGACGACCATCGATCCTCTAAAGCATCCTTAAGAGAGCGAGATATCTCTGTGTTTGAACAATGCTGTAAGTTGTCTTATAAGATGATAAATAAGAGGGATGTTATATGTGTAATGACCAAACATATCACACATTACAGACATGATAAAACTAGACATAGTTTGGATGTCGTAGTGCTTATTGACTGTAATGGCCACGATGCTGATAAATACCAACATTTAGATATGAAAGGTGTACACTGATAACGGACAGAATTACCTGCTTATAAGAGATTGAGGAATGTTATCATTTACAGTGCGATACAGCTACGGTGGTATCATTCTTAATCCACATCTCAATAAATAAGATTAAATGGGTTTTTTTGTTTTTTTTTGTTTTAGGAGAGGGGGGGTAATAAAGGGTAGAAAAACGCATTGAGTTGGTTTTATAGTTAAAAAATAAGATATGACGATAAGTGTAATATTTATTCTATCATCTCTAAATGTTGTACTATGGAATAAAAATGTAGATATGCACATTTTGTTTTCTTTTCTTAGGGATCTAATAGAAAATATTCGCTAAGTTCTAAGACGGGCACACTACTGCCTGAATTTCCTGATGCCAGCAACCTTATCATAGAAGAAGGCGTTGACCGTGATAAGGTGATATTAGCTACTGATTTTGCAACAACAATATTGGTTATTTATATTGCTTGAAATTTCATTTTTTGTTTGTATTTTATTTGCTTTGTTTTCTTCCGTTTTATCTGTAATAGTTCATTGACATTTTGTTTGTTTGCTATTATGGTAGTTATGGTTGAATTTAAAAAAAAAAACAATTCAATAAAATTCAAATTAAGTTTATAACTTGATAGTTTTAACGGACTAAAATTTAATAACATGACCTATATATAAATATAATATGGACTACTTTTTTTACTTTCTGAGAAGTTTTTTCTTGTGATATTTAATTATGTTACTGCATGTATATATCAGTTGTTATAGAATATTTTACATATATTAAATAAATAGATTTTGTTCGTACATTGCAGCTTTATACCTTTATTTTGATGTACAGAACACATTGTCAGAGAATATTAGATACAGTTATTAGTGCTAATTTTGACGAGGTAATGTTAATTATTATAGAACTAATACACATATATCGGTACAAAGCAGCCACATTTTTCTTTTTAAATTTTCAATTTAACAACTATTCAGACTTATTTAATACAACTATACAACTGTTAAGGCTGATGATATACCCACTAATCTTGTCTACTTTTGAACATACTCTTTAAGTATTTTTTGTCATATTGCCTATTAAAGATATATTGCAATAAGATTTTATAGTCAAACATATACATTTCTAGATCAATGAATTTATACGCATAAGATATGCATTTGAACTGCTTACTGTAAGAAAAGTATATTTGCCAGAAGCAAGCAACTCTATGGATTTCTTGGCTCAACCAATTCACAAATTTGAGAATATAGCGAAATAAATTAAGTTCTTTATATCAACGAGAATATCATCATAAATAATAGAATTTTTCCAAAAATTTATACTTTTGCTCAAGTTCTGAATTCGCGAATTTAAGAAACACCAACTATGCTTGCTATGAGCTATTCATGAAGTAAGAAGAGTTTGAAGTGAAGATACCAAAGGGGTAATCAGAATCCGTAAACAGAAAAAGGACAGACAACACAATGGCCAAAAGCAAAAGAAAAAAGACAAAAGGACAAACAAGGATCTACTAAACATTACACATAAAACTAAAGATAGAGTAACACTCGTTGACAGTATATCTCGGGTCTAGTAAATAGTGTTGACAATTATACAACACATATACCTTTGTCAGAGCCTATGTACTATTTCTTGGATTTTAAAACCCCTTCACAGTATATACTTATACTATATATAATAGGTACAGAATTTCCTGCTTCACTTTTGGCAAGGTATGCCAGAACATTTGATAAACTTGTTGAAAGCCAATATGATTGCTGACATAATAGGGTTATGTGATTCTATACTTTACAAGGTATGTAATTTTTAATGATGTAGTCTTTAGTCATATAAACAGTGTTTTGAAATACAGAGTCATGCTATATCGATGACAACATACTACATTTTTGATGATTATGATGATGATGATATGTTGAGTTGGATTTTAAAGTGCTATTCAGCTTATTGACAAAAGAGTCCATATAGCTCCACGCAGACATATTATCCTGACATATAGCTCCACGCAGACATATTATCCTGACTCTGCTCCACGCAGACATATTATCCTGACTCTGCTCCACGCAGACATAATATCCTGACATATAGCTCCACGCAGACATATTATCCTGACATATAGCTCCACGCAGACATATTATCCTGACATATAGCTCCACGCAGACATATTATCCTGATATATAGCTCCACGCAGACATATTATCCTGACATATAGCTCCACGCAGACATATTATCCTGACATATAGCTCCACGCAGACATATTATCCTGACATATAGCTCCACGCAGACATATTATCCTGACTCTGCTCCACGCAGACATATTATCCTGACTCTGCTCCACGCAGACATATTATCCTGACATATAGCTCCACGCAGACATATTATCCTGACATATAGCTCCACGCAGACATATTATCCTGACTCTGCGTTATTCGGTCTTTGCTATTACAACTTCATGATGTGTGTTTTGTAGAAAAGCAACACATACCAATTTAAAGTCTTGAGTTTGACTGAAGACCCATGATCTACAATCATTACATCTCCAAGGTGGTTCTAATACCTTGTGCTATTAAAGGTGATTGGCGATAATTAAAAAATCAAAACAATAATACAAAAACTAATAATGACTGATGCAACACAAGGTCATTATAGTTACATAGGAAAAACACTGACACTTTATGTATTTTTTTTAAATATCAAAGGAGCTTTTCAAAAGATTATATGCATAATAATGATTATAACCTTTGTACCCTGATTGCCTTTTTATTTGGTAGTATTGAGGGCGTGAATATTTCAATCCAAGGCTGTCTCATAGATAGAATAATCATTGTTCAATTTGAAAGAATTTGTGGTGATGTCATAACTCTATTTTGTGATGTCATAACTCTATGTTCGCGGTGACGATTTACTACTAGAGCTACATCTTATTAAAAAATAACTTCGATATTAACAATTTATGTCAGAAAATATTTCCAAAACAAGAACTTAAATATCAGTATTAGTATATTTATTGTATAATGTATATGAATCATTGGTTGTAGGTATTAATTGATGTATTAATCCCAACAACAATACAAGATCTTCCTGAAAGGTAAGAGTGATCCTGTAGCTGTAGATTTAATTAAATATTGTGACATTAATAACAATACAAGATCTTCGTGAAAGGTAAGAGTGATCCTGTAGTAGTAGATTTAATTAAATATTGTAGCATTAATGACAATACAAGATCTTCCTGAAAGGTAAGAGTGATCCTGTAGCAGTAGATTTAATTAAATATTGTGACATTAATGACAATACAAGATCTTCCTGAAAGGTAAGAGTGATCCTGTAGCTGTAGATTTAATTAAATATTGTGGCATTAATGACAATACAAGATCTTCCTGAAAGGTAAGAGTGATCCTGTAGCTGTAGATTTAATTAAATATTGTGACATTAATGACAATACAAGATCTTCGTGAAAGGTAAGAGTGATCCTGTAGTAGTAGATTTAATTAAATATTGTAGCATTAATGACAATACAAGATCTTCCTGAAAGGTAAGAGTGATCCTGTAGCAGTAGATTTAATTAAATATTGTGGCATTAATGACAATACAAGATCTTCCTGAAAGGTAAGAGTGATCCTGTAGATGTAGATTTAATTAAATATTGTGGCATTAATAACAATACAAGATCTTCCTGAAAGGTAAGAGTGATCCTGTAGATGTAGATTTAATTAAATATTGTGGCATTAATAACAATACAAGATCTTCCTGAAAGGTAAGAGTGATCCTCTAGTAGTAGATTTAATTAAATATTGTAGCATTAATGACAATACAAGATCTTCCTGAAAGGTAAGAGTGATCCTGTAGCTGTAGATTTAATTAAATATTGTGACATTAATAACAATACAAGATCTTCGTGAAAGGTAAGAGTGATCCTGTAGTAGTAGATTTAATTAAATATTGTGACATTAATGACAATACAAGATCTTCCTGAAAGGTAAGAGTGATCCTGTAGTAGTAGATTTAATTAAATATTGTGACATTAATGACAATACAAGATCTTCGTGAAAGGTAAGAGTGATCCTGTAGATGTAGATTTAATTAAATATTGTGACATTAATAACAATACAAGATCTTCGTGAAAGGTAAGAGTGATCCTGTAGTAGTAGATTTAATTAAATATTGTAGCATTAATGACAATACAAGATCTTCCTGAAAGGTAAGAGTGATCCTGTAGATGTAGATTTAATTAAATATTGTGGCATTAATAACAATACAAGATCTTCCTGAAAGGTAAGAGTGATCCTGTAGATGTAGATTTAATTAAATATTGTGGCATTAATAACAATACAAGATCTTCCTGAAAGGTAAGAGTGATCCTCTAGTAGTAGATTTAATTAAATATTGTAGCATTAATGACAATACAAGATCTTCCTGAAAGGTAAGAGTGATCCTGTAGCTGTAGATTTAATTAAATATTGTGACATTAATAACAATACAAGATCTTCGTGAAAGGTAAGAGTGATCCTGTAGTAGTAGATTTAATTAAATATTGTGACATTAATGACAATACAAGATCTTCCTGAAAGGTAAGAGTGATCCTGTAGTAGTAGATTTAATTAAATATTGTGACATTAATGACAATACAAGATCTTCGTGAAAGGTAAGAGTGATCCTGTAAATGTAGATTTAATTAAATATTGTGGCATTAATAACAATACAAGATCTTCCTGAAAGGTAAGAGTGATCCTGTAGTAGTAGATTTAATTAAATATTGTAGCATTAATGACAATACAAGATCTTCCTGAAAGGTAAGAGTGATCCTCTAGTAGTAGATTTAATTAAATATTGTAGCATTAATGACAATACAAGATCTTCCTGAAAGGTAAGAGTGATCCTGTAGCTGTAGATTTAATTAAATATTGTGGCATTAATGACAATACAAGATCTTCCTGAAAGGTAAGAGTGATCCTGTAGTAGTAGATTTAATTAAATATTGTAGCATTAATGACAATACAAGATCTTCCTGAAAGGTAAGAGTGATCCTGTAGTAGTAGATTTAATTAAATATTGTGGCATTAATGACAATACAAGATCTTCCTGAAAGGTAAGAGTGATCCTGTAGTAGTAGATTTAATTAAATATTGTGACATTAATAACAATACAAGATCTTCATGAAAGGTAAGAGTGATCCTGTAGCTGTAGATTTAATTAAATATTGTGGCATTAATGACAATACAAGATCTTCGTGAAAGGTAAGAGTGATCCTGTAGTAGTAGATTTAATTAAATATTGTGGCATTAATAACAATACAAGATCTTCCTGAAAGGTAAGAGTGATCCTGTAGCTGTAGATTTAATTAAATATTGTGACATTAATGACAATACAAGATCTTCGTGAAAGGTAAGAGTGATCCTGTAGATGTAGATTTAATTAAATATTGTGACATTAATGACAATACAAGATCTTCCTGAAAGGTAAGAGTGATCCTGTAGTAGTAGATTTAATTAAATAGTGTGGCATTAATGACAATACAAGATCTTCCTGAAAGGTAAGAGTGATCCTGTAGCTGTAGATTTAATTAAATATTGTAGCATTAATGACAATACAAGATCTTCCTGAAAGGTAAGAGTGATCCTGTAGTAGTAGATTTAATTAAATAGTGTGGCATTAATGACAATACAAGATCTTCCTGAAAGGTAAGAGTGATCCTGTAGCTGTAGATTTAATTAAATATTGTGGCATTAATGACAATACAAGATCTTCGTGAAAGGTAAGAGTGATCCTGTAGCTGTAGATTTAAATCAATATTGTGACATTAATGACAATACAAGATCTTCCTGAAAGGTAAGAGTGATCCTCTAGTAGTAGATTTAATTAAATATTGTGACATTAATAACAATACAAGATCTTCGTGAAAGGTAAGAGTGATCCTGTAGTAGTAGATTTAATTAAATATTGTAGCATTAATAACAATACAACTACCATGCGATCAGGAACATGACGGTCCCTTGTAAAGATGGATATAAGTATATGGGCTACATATAATAGAGATTAATGGTTGACAATTGTTTCTATAACTATCAGACAATATGGTAAGGTGGTGATAACCCATACCAGAAGAGATAAACATAGTGTGCTATCTAGAAACAAAGACAGTGACACTAAACACTATTCCATTTCCATTATTGAAATATCTAAGAAATGTGATAATTTATCACAAACTTTCTGAACAAAACATTATAGATAGAACAAATAACTAGTAGAAATGAATAGGAGGAGAGACCAGATATTTAAAAAGGTAAACCAAATTACATGACAGTTTATTATTTGGTCTTTATTCTCAGCTTAGCAGCAGAAATGACAATGTTTGTTAAGAAGTTACCATATTGGATAGACAACGCCATGGGGGATTCACCAGAGCATCTTTTAAATAAAAAAAATGAAGGTACGATATGTATAATATATATCTGTTGTCAATACTAGACAGGGACCAATGAAAAGCTTTATATTAAGACTAATTGTTGTAAATGAAGGTACGATACGTACTAAATATATGTGTTGTCAATACTAGACAGGGACCACTGAAAAGCTTTATATTAGAGGTAATTGTAGGGACCAGTGAATAGCTATATATTAGATGTAATTGTAGGGACCAGTGAATAGCTATATATTAGATGTAATTGTAGGGACCAGTGAATAGCTATATATTAGATGTAATTGTAGGGACCAGTGAATAGCTATATATTAGATGTAATTGTAGGGACCAGTGAATAGCTATATATTAGATGTAATTGTAGGGACCAGTGAATAGCTATATATTAGATGTAATTGTAGGGACCAGTGAATAGCTATATATTAGATGTAATTGTAGGGACCAGTGAATAGCTATATATTAGATGTAATTGTAGGGACCAGTGAATAGCTATATATTAGATGTAATTGTAGGGACCAGTGAATAGCTATATATTAGATGTAATTGTAGGGACCAGTGAATAGCTATATATTAGATGTAATTGTAGGGACCAGTGAATAGCTATATATTAGATGTAATTGTAGGGACCAGTGAATAGCTATATATTAGATGTAATTGTACTAGTGAATAGCTATATATTAGATGTAATTGTACTAGTGAATAGCTATATATTAGATGTAATTGTACTAGTGAATAGCTATATATTAGATGTAATTGTAAATAAAGCTTTATGCATAGTTAGACGGCACCTTTCTTGTTTTTCAACATTTCTCCTTTTTTTTATAGTGATTAAATGGTTTATAAGCCTCTAATATTTACAAATATGACTGTTCATTAGTCATTAAGGACACAATAAATTTCATAAGACTTTGATTTATTACGGTATTGTTATGCTTCCTTTCTGTGTCGTTCCTGCAGGTGTTTTTGGTGGTATAATATTTTTCGTTTATATACTAGTATATGTTTTAATCCATTCTTTGTGTATTGTATTGTATTGATACAAAAAAATGGACGTGTTGCTACTAATTAGGAACATCAGGATATTTGTAGTCCAGTGCTTTATCCGTTTTCACCCGATTTTGATGTATATATTTATAATTCTAACATTACGTCCTTCTTTCGCTTTGTAAACAAACGAGCGATTTATCGATTGGATATAATCTAATTAGCGCATGCGCCGGTTCATGTGACTGACTTTCCCGTCGTAAATGTAGATGTTGATGAAGTATCGTCTGCTCGAATTTGGCAGCATAAATTGTGTGCGACACTGTCCGCAAACGTAAATATAAATTACCGTCTTCCAATCAAAGTATACTACCGTATTTGTACTCTTAGACATATCAGAATCGAAATAATTCATGGAAGCCAGAATGTGTTTTGAGTTTTAACATGGGTTGGCGGATATTAATAAATTTTATCCCTCACCTCTGGCTCGGGATAAAATACTAATATCCGCCAACCCATTATAAAACTTTTTTTCTTAAAAAAAATTATATTAATGTTTTTCAGTTGTAAAAGGGTTCATACAGAGTATCAAAAGACAGATAGCGTTCATACATCTCGGACAGGTAAGAATATCGTATGTAATTCGGACAGGTAAGAATCTCTGATGTACACCTCGGACAGGTAAGAATTTCTGATGTACAGCTCGGACAGGTAATAATCTCTGATGTACAGCTCCAATCTAATTAGAATTAGATTGGTACAGCTCGGACAGGTAAGAATCTCTCAGGTACAGCTCGGACAAGTAAGAATCTGAGGGTTGACAATTCACCCACACATGGAATACACTTGCATAACCTCACCACTAAGATGGGAGATTTGGATAACTTTTTATTGATTGAAGTATTTGTATGAGCAAGACAAGTAGGTAATTATGTATGTGCGTAAGACAAGTAGGTAATTATGTATATATGTGCGTAAGGATATCGATTTTGCCTCTGTTTCTTCAATTTTTGAAATTACCGTCATGTGGCATTTTTGTTTTTGTTTTTTTGTTTTATATATTATGCACTGCATATTGTGCTATAGAAATGTTCAAATGAAATATATATTAGATATATTCAAGACAGAAACATTTATAAAAAAATTAGATGTTTAAATTTTCACTTGGAAAAAGGAGGAAAACAATGGATGCGATAGGAAATATTTGCCTTACAGCGGGACACAAACGACCACTCTTTATGAAGTTGTCAGTTACGTACAAGATGTGTGCTATTGTCCAAACACTAAGCACTAAACATGTGGTTGCTATTTAATGTGTCCCGCACAGCCAGCAAACGCTACTGTTCGAGGGTTGTAGCCGACAACGGAGAGACTAAGTCCTATTTATATACACCGGGATTCTTCAAAGTTATTACAATTATATGTTTGCATTAATTTAATATGCCTTTATAAAGCTATCCGTAATAGAAAAAACGAAAGTTTAATAGTATATGGCCTTTTTTGCGTTGACTCTCTTAGATAATGTATTACAGACAGCAAGAACAGTTATGATGAATCATGATCTGGCCAATCAAATGATAGAAGATATTGCTGAAATCAACTTTCTAGAAATATGTTGCCAAGCTGGATTCGTGGAGCCACATTCTACAGAAAAGTTCAAAGATTCAATCCAAGATTGTAAGACTTCAAAAGTTATATATAGTGAAACCTGTCTAAACAGAACATCATTAGAACTAACTTTTTTTGTTTTGGAATAGACAGGTGTTCGGTTTATACATGTTAAATTGACACAAAAACACTCCTACTTTTACGTTGGAACCTTTAATAAGTTCGATTAATACAGGATTTCTGTTTTCTCAGGGTTCGGTTAAGACATGTTTCGCTATATATTTATTTATATTTAATTAACAATTGCATTATAACTTTGTTTAATTTGAATATACCAACCTTTTACTGATTTGCTTTTGACTGTTCACAAGTAGTTGTAATTTACGATGCAACAGTTGCAGTCTGTGCAAGACAAAATAACAATTATACACAGCCAATGAATATATTGTGATATGCTTCGTTAAAGGAAAAATATAGTGATCCAATATGTAAAAGAAATATGAGGAACTATTGTAAGTGATTATTGAAGGGTTAGGGTTATGGTGTTTAACGCCACTTTCAACAATATTTCATTTATATCATGGCGGTGAGTTTTATTGGTGGAGGAAAACCACCAACCTGCCACAAGTCACTGACAAACTTTATCACATACTGCTGTATCGAGTACACCTCGCCTGAGCGGGATTCAAACTCACAAACAACGTTAGTGGTGATAGGCATTGGTTGCATAGGTAGTTATAAATTCAACTACCATACGATCACGACCACGACGGCCCCGGTGCAACAGTTGTAGTCTGTGTAAGACAAAGGGACAAATATACACAGCCAATAAATATAGTATGATATGCTTCGTTAACGGAAACATATAGTGATCCAATATGTAAAAGAACTATAAGGAAATATTGTAAATGATTATTGAATACTTCTTAGAAACTTCTGACGTTTGATTCAAATAATTAAAAATGAAAGTATACATATACATGTATTTCTATAACAAGCTTCATAAGGTATGCTCATAGTCGAGTTAGGCCATGGTCGGTGGTTCTCATCGGGTATTCCGGCTTCTTCCACCGCTAAAGCTGGTCGCCATGATATAGCTGAAATCTTGCTGAAAGTGGCGCTAAACACCAAAAATCAAATCAAAATCAAATCATAGTCCAGTTCTAGTTATAATTATCTAAACAATGACTTATGTTTCAGTTTTCGATGACTTTCAACATCTGCTGACAAAACAAGCTCCTATTGAAGGTTACACGGAATGGCTGGATACCATTATAGATACATGTGTCTTACAGGTATGATTGTGTGTATGTCAGTGATTGCTCTATAACATTTATCGATATGTGTGTTAGGGTTATCGATTTTTCCTCGGTTTTGATGATAATTCGATTCAATTTTGGAACTGTTCTGACAGAGTGTTTTTTTCCCCATTTTATTATGAAGAAAACACGTACCTTTCAGCTTGGATGATGACGATAGCTATGCATGTTCTTACTTATAGACTGGGTTGTATAGTTCTAACCAAATGGCACAGCAACACACAGATAGACATGCCCCTCATCCTAAACAATCAATCTTTGTTCTTCTTAACGTTTTTGTTCTTATCAAAGAACACAGCAATAATAGTATGTTGTTTGTTAGAACAGGTCAGGAATCGCACGCACAATCTCCCTGAGTCGAGCCGAGAACACTAGCCAAAGCAGTATCTCAAACTAAGGCAACTTAATGAGTATTTTGCATCCAAATACATCTGTAGCCAACATTATTTCCATTACAAACAATTCAATATACTTTTTTGTTAAATTTATTTCAGTATAATTTGATTTATTTCAGTTACTAAGTCAGTTCAATTAATATGATTTCATATCCTGTCATAAATACCGTGTTTTGTTTGTTTTCATCTCACATTATTTAACATACAAATAGAATATAACAGTTGTAACATATCACCATTTCCATACATATGTACCAGTGAACAAAGACTAATTAATTAAATACTGTTAATTATGTATTATGTTGTAGGCAGATAAATGCAGTAAGCTGACCTTTAGAGACAAGGCGGCACGCTTTTTGTTACAATGGACAATATTTAGTTCTTTGTTTATGAGAGATCTGACATTGCACAATGCAACTAGTTTTGGTAAGGTTTCATATCAGTATGATTACTTACTTACATCATATGTATATAAAGATTATATACAATTATAGTCTTTTGTTGAGGTCAATACGAGTTTTTATGAACCTTAAAAACGATATTCACCGAAGCTTTTAGGCTGAGGAGAATTTTGATTTCTAAGGTCCATAAAAACTCGTATTGACCGATACAAAAGACTGTAATTGTTTTATTATATTAAAATGAAAAAGATTCTATTGATAAATTTCATTAGAAAACGAAATTGAAACCAAGTCAATACGAGTTTTAATCAAACAATATCAAATTTTATGGAATGTCAGGTGACAGCATGATAGCCAATACAATTGTTTAAATAAAATCATTATGTAATAATACTAGTAATCGACTATCTGCACAACAGGGAGTCACATGACGGAACAAAACTAGTTAAAGAAAATATGTTGTCATACACATGACGACCACACCAGAGGTTTTCGGAAGACTGTGAGAATTGTGTCATTCCTTATTGATACTGGTATATTAAATAGTCGAGACGTTTTAAAAGTAACGATCAGTAATTTTTAGCTTTTTCACTTGCATCATAATAAGAGACACAAATGACCACAAACGGAAAACATGTCCGAAATGTATTGGACTTGCGCTTTCCTGAAATGTTTGAATTCACAATTAATAATATATGCAAATAAATGACGTACACAATATATGTAGGTGGAATCACCAAAATGTTTTTTCTAGTATTTCACACATATTTCTAACGTCATCTTCACGCATGGCTTGTTATGTGACTTATCACTGGCTTTATTACAAGAGTAACACGACTTATGGGACACCTGAGTTCACCTCCAGATTTAGTGGGGTTTGTGTTACTCGATCTTTAGTTTTCTGTGTAGTGTTTTGTAGATGGTTGTTTGTCCTTTTGTCCTTTTTCTTTTGACCATTGTGTTGTCTGTCCTTCTTCAATTTACGGTTGATTACCCATTTATTAAGTCTCCCAAACAACGTTTGGGAGACTTATTGTTTTTGCTCCGTTTCTTCTTCTTCTTATTATTATTATTATTACATAATGGTTTTATTTAAACAATTGTATTGGCTATCATGCTTGTCACCTGACATTCCGTAAAATTTGATATGGTTTGATTAAAACTCGTATTGACTCGCTTTCACTTTCACTTTCCAATGCATTATGTATGACGTCATAATGAAGTGATTAATTTCATATTGACTTGGTTTCACTTTCACTTTTCATTTTAATGTAATAAAACAATTACAGTCTTTTGTATCGGTCAATACGAGATTTTATGAACCTTCAAAACTATATTCACCTCAGAGGCTTCGGTGAATATCGTTTTGAAGGTCCATAAAAACTCGTATTGACCTCAACAAAAGACTATAATTGTATATTATTATTATTATTATTATTATTATTTTTATTATTATTATTATTCTTTCTTTCCGCGCGACATGAACGTGTCCGCGGAAGATCTCAGAAACTATTGGACAGAATTTCATGAAACTTGGTGGAGTTATAGATATATGTTTCTAGTTGATCCTAATGTTTTCAGATTTGTGGTAAAGGGGGTCAAAACCATATTTTTAGGGGTTCAAAGGGGTTGGGGGTTACTATAGAATCCTATGGGAAACTTGAAATTTCGTACATTAATGTTGATAACTTCTAAATGGATAATGATATAGACATAAAATTTGACATAGTGATTAGGTCACCATTAGAGGAGCAATTATGCGTCTTCAAGATTTTCAAGATGTCTGTCTGCCAAAACACGGCATAAAAAATCGGCGGTAAAAATTCAACATTGTCCGATATCATCAAAATTTGATATGTGGATAGATAATGATGTCCCGAATTGATTCCTGACATTGAAAAATTTCTATCGGTCGCCATTTTCAAAATGGCCGCCACAATACGGCAAAAATTCAACATTGTCCGATATCATCAAAATTTGATATGTGGGTAGATAATGATGTCCCGAATTGATTCCCGGCATTAACAAATTTTTACCGGTCGCCATTTTCAAAATGGCCGCCACAATACTGCACAAATTCAACATTGTCCGATTTCAACGACATTTCATATGCAGGTAGATTATGATGTCCTGAATTGATTCCTGACATTGAAAAATTTCTACCGGTCGCCATTTTCAAAATGGCCGCCACAATACTGCAAAAATTCAAGCTCAGAATTTGTCACAATGCAAAGTGTTCATTTAAACCTGTTGTCAGTGGCCGGTTTGGGAGACTTCATAATCGTTAGATTATAATCATATCTTGTTATCTTCGAACTTTTCTTTTTTTTTTGTCTAAGCACGGGGGACATGCCTATATATTTATTGATAAGATGGAGTCAATAACGTGTCAACTAAAGACTGTTTATATGAGAACAATTTTGTCTCTTTAGTTTACCATGGACTCAACAACAGTGATTTTTCTATTTTTTATAAATGACGTAGCAGACAATATGACTGACTTTGGTAGACTATTTGCTGATGACACTTGTATTGGCCATACTGCACATAATGAAGAAAATTTGCATACTTTAATAAGTACAGATTTATAATATTTAAATGCATGGTCATATAGATGGCTTTTGAAATTCAATCCCAACAAAACAGATATTATGATTTTTAGTACTAGGCACTTAGAAAATAATTTAATATTTGACTTTAATGATATTTCACTATCTCCTGTGCATAGGCATAAACATTTTGATGTACTTATTGAAAGAACTTCCAAGCAACTTAACAAATTACGAAAACTTAAATACAGGTTAAAAAGGGATTATCTTGAAAAAATATATTTAGTTTTCATTCGACCTATTTTGGAATATGCCTCAGAAGTTTAGGATATTTGTGGACAAACAAACTGTAATCGTCTAGAAAAAATACAAATAGAAGCTGCTCGCATAGCGACTGGATTATCTATATATGGTAGTTTTGATTAAATCTACAAGGAATCGGGTGGAGAAAAATTGAGTACAAGAAGGAAAGTTAGAACAAACTGCTACTTTTTTTTACAAAATTGTGAATAAAGAAGCACCAGATTATTTATATGAATCAGTTCCGCCTTTAGTGGCAGCAAACGTTCATTATAATTTACGTAACAGTCACAATATACATGTACCTTTTAACCGTTTGTCTGTTTACCAAATTCTTATTTTCCGTGTACTATTGATTCAAGCATGGAATTCTTTGGATCGTACTATTAGAAATCTTCCTACGTTTTCATCTTTTAAACTAAAACTTCAGCAAATATATTTTACTAAGGGGAGAAATCCTCCACATTATTCTGTAGGGGACCGCTTTCTCAGTGTATTGCACTTTAGAATGCAAAATAAATGCAGTGCATTAAATGCAGATTGATATCATGCAAATTTAATTATAAATTCTAATTGTTTATGTTGATGCATTAATGAAAATGCAGAGCGTTACTTGTTACACTGTAACAGATTTACTTTATCGTTACTTGTTACACTGTAACAGATTTACTTTATCGTTACTTGTTACACTGTAACAGATTTACTTTATCGTTACTTGTTACACTGTAACAGATTTACTTTATCGTTACTTGCTACACTGTAACATATTTACTTTATCGTTACTTGTTACACTGTAATATATTTACTTTATCGTTACTTGTTACACTGTAACAGATTTACTTTATCGTTGCTTGTTACACTGTAACAGATTTACTTTATCGTTACTTGTTACACTGTAACAGATTTACTTTATCGTTACTTGTTACACTGTAACATATTTACTTTATCGTTACTTGCTACACTGTAACAGATTTACTTTATCGTTACTTGTTACACTGTAACAGATTTACTTTATCGTTACTTGTTACACTGTAACAGATTTACTTTATCGTTACTTGTTACACTGTAACAAATTTACTTTATCGTTACTTGTTACACTGTAACAGATTTACTTTATCGCGTATTATTATGTTATTTGAAATAAATAAGTTGAATTTGATTGGAATTCCGGTAAATATTGATTTATTATTATTCGGAAATTAAACACTTAGCTGTGATATAAATTGTTCCATGTTTCTGGCTGTGCAAAAATACATTAAAGGCACCTGTCGCTTTTCTATGTCATGATCATAAATGTTTGTAAATTAGTCATATTTGTAACATGTAACAGGTTAATAATGGATTTACGTCTTACTTTATTGATTAAGATCGTATGAACTAGTTTCGAGACAGTCTCATGCAACTGGATTATCGAGTCGTCATATCATAAATAACAGTTTTTAACAAAAATATTAAAAAAAAAAAGCAATATACTTACCGAACGTTAATAGAAGAATGCTTCCTCCCTATATCTTCACATGTTGACAACTTAATTAAGCACCCTTTTTAAATATAAATCCACGAGAAAATTAAATCCCAATTTAATGTTTGGTGTGTTCGTGTCATTAAGATAAAAGGTTGTGTTCGATTAAGTATACTTTAGCTTGAATAATCCACTTGCATGACGCTCAACATTTTTTTTTTTTTTCCATGTCTTCACTTAATATGAAATATGTATATAATATTATATAAGTTCATTTTGTACTAATTCATGTATGCATTGGAGAAGATGTTTCTAAGTTGTGAAACTTGTGTCCTATCCAATTGTTTCTTATTGAACAATAAAATATCTTTAAAGTAACAGTGGTTTATGGAGGCGATTGGGTGTCTTATATAATAGATATTGATAGTATGACAAAATATCAAAACATTAAGATCATGCCTAATTGGGGAAATAATGGATTTTTATTATTATTGGATGGAAGGGCAAACGTTATTACAAAGTTTGTAAATAAAGTAGCACCCGTGCTACATGTGGAGCAGGAACTGATTACCCTTCCAGAGCACTTGAGTTCACCTCCGGTTTATTAGTGGGGTTCCTGTTGCTTAGTATTTAGTTTTCTATGTAGTGTTTTGTAGATCATTGTTTATCTTTTTATCCCTTTTTCATTTTGTCCATTGTATTTTCTGTCCTTCTTTGATTTGCCCTTTGATGTCTTCAATTTTTTTTTTATTACAAACATTTGTATCTTTTTGCTAAGAAGTATTTACATACAAACGTATTTATTTACTTAATTTATAACAATGACTAGAACGACTAGATAATAGAAATACATGGTTTTTTTAGGGTCGTTTCACCTTATTCGTATGATGTTTGATGAATATGTATTTCTTGTTATGGAAACTCAACAACAACAAGATACAGAACAAATTCTCCAAAATAACCTGAAGCGCTTCATGAAAAATGCTGGTAATGATATATTAATATTCACATTATAAGGCTTACTTTTTCATAATCCCTGCAAATATAGAATTTGTATTTACTATTAGTAGAATGTTTTAATAATGTTGATTAAAAATCAGTATGTACTTTTTGCTGTATATTTTGTATTCCTTTTTATATGTACATCAATATATTAAACACAAACGAAATAACTGAAAAAAATATAGAAGTTACTGATTTTAACAAGGAGAAATGGCATCTCACAAAATCTGAAAAAAAACATTACTAGAAAACTATGAAAACATGTTTTTCGAGAAATTGAGGTCTTTTAGTATGAAAAAAACCCCAGCAAAATAAAGACAAATTATATTATAGAACCTTTTATTGAAAATTCAAACTTTGAAAATAGAAAATTAATTGTGAAAATGAGAATAAGTGATCATGTTTTAGAAATTGAAAGAGGCAGATATAATGAAATAAATAGAGAACAACGAATTTGTAGGCAATGTCACCTAAATGTAATTGAAGACGAGGAACACTTCTTCTTTCATTGCCAAAAAATGAATTTCTAAGAAAGGAATTTTTAACCCAGATTGAAAATTTGTACCCAAAATTGATGGGAAATAATCATATAGAAAATCTCGATTTCTTTTTATCTTCTTCATGTCTTATGCAACTTGCTGCCCCTTTCATTCAAAAGTTATTAGCACTGAGGAGAGTGGACTCAATATAGCAGCATAATTATCATGTTTGTTTTAATGTATGATTGATTTGTATGTTCATGTTTGTATGTTTGTTTTATGCCGTCAACCCTATAAGGGTATAAAAGAGCATTAATAAAGTATATAGTTAATGTATCAAAAGTAAGCGAATCACTGAGCGTTCTTCAAAGGCAATTTAAATCTTAGTACTCTGTGAAATTTTATTTCAGAAGAAATCAAGACACAAGCAAAACATAGAACCCCATCATCAAAATTACAGAATTCACCAAAAAATAGGAAACGAAAACATAGTGACGAGCAATACGACAGTAATGGTAAGTTCATATATAGAACAATATCTTACTTCTTACAAACTTGTAGGAATATCATTGGTGTAAAGTGAACACGTGTAAACCGTGTATATTCAATACAAGGTCAGAAGGCTCTGGTATGTTTAATACACGATAAGTATAGTAGAGCTATCTCCCTCTTTTTTCTCAAAGCAAAATTGGCGTTGAAGAACGAGACGCAGAAGTGTTTAGCCCAGACAACAGACGATGAAATTCGTATAATATCGTATTAAGTCACTAACACACTGTGTAGCTAATAATACAAGGGTGGTAAAATGTCATTGACGTCAACATTGATCAAATTTGATATTAAGAGACATTGTTTGATCAATATAGAATAAAGGCAGCTTTGAAGGTCGAGACCGACATTTTAACTAGAATAGCAGAAAGTCTGATAGGACGAGCTGTGATACTAGTGATAATGTATGTCGAGACCTTCAAAGTTGACATTATTGTTTTTGTCTGTATTGAATGGCATGATGTGAGCTCACACTGACCGATATTTTACAATATCACGGTCATAAATTAGATACTGTAGCATTTCTATTACGGTTTTTTTTTTCCAATTGAGCCAGTTGTTTACGAGAAATAGATTGAAATCTCAAAAGTTTACAAATGACAGCGACGACGACGGACGCAAAGTGGGAACACCTCACAAGACCCTTTTGGTCAGATGAACTGAAAAAAGTTTATATTACATACAAGAAGAAAAAAACCGGCAAACGTTCATTTGAATGTTTAGTAATATATTTGTAAATAGCATGGTGGATTCCAACTTGGTTTTGTCCACTCGTTGCAAAGTATTTGTGCTGCCCCCCTGAATTTAAGTTAACTTTATTATATATTACAGAAGAAGGAGATATAAGAGGGCATGATGACAACCGATTGCTTCCAACAAACAATAACAACTATATACCTATGGCAGGGACTGCCTTCTCTAGACCTGTGCCGTCAAGTATTCGTGAACAATGTGCAATATCATTTGCCGAGGATTCTTGCCGAGGACACGTTACTAATTCTTCCTTGCCTTTGTCACCTCTGAAACATTATACGGCGTTTAATGGTAGTTCATTTGACAGACCAACATACCTGTCTCAGTATGGATTAAATTCATACAACGACATAATAGGATCTGGTAGTGGGCTGTCTACCTCTCGCATGCAACCCTATTCAGATTCACATCCACAGTCGTTCAGCCATATACCGTTTACTACAAGTATGCCACAACCACCTAGTGCATATTGGACGCCTGAAAGCCGTCCACACACTTACCATGACCCTTATACGCCTTACAGTTATAATAAACTAACTACCCCTTATGAGAGTTTTAACAAGGGAGCTTTCTTAAGAGGCACTACATACCAGGATGCATTGAACAGAGCAACCTTTGAATCACATCGTCCATACTACAGAGGACATCCAGATAATTATCAAGGTACGATATCATTAGTATGGTGTTGCTATTTGCATGAACGTGACCTGAAGTAAAAGGTCCGAGGTTAACTCCAGCATTTACATTGATATTGCTGAAGTCGACGAACATAATATATTCATCAATGTGCACAATTTATTGGTGAGTTTTTTTCATTACTCTTAAAGTAAAATGTTGTTTTAGAACTTCCGTAGTATGTCTGAAATGTTCAAACAATTACCATTTTATGTAGAGAAGACAAAGACCATTATCATCTGGTAGAAATGTCGTCTGATAAATCTATTTGCGTATGCGCACGCATCTTAATTACATACACATGCTAAAAATAGGGAACAAATTAAGCACTGGGCAGTTAAAAAGCCAGAAACATGAAACATTATAGATGTAAAAAAAGTATGGAAAATGAAAAAAATATATTGTTTTGTGACGAATAATAATATAGAACAAAATTAAAAGATGCTGTGATTTTATGTAGTTAGTTAACCTCTTTGATTGATTATTATGTAATTTTTGGAGTTTTCTGACTCTGCTAAATGTTAGTTATGACTTGAATTGTGCTATATATCTGTATGTAAACAGAGCTTCTCTGGGTGATTCCTGTTCTTTGATGTACACCAGTAATACATTACACAAACGTCAAAATCTGGATTTAGAGGAGACAAACATATTTTTTATTGATATTTCTGATTGTATTATAAGTTTAAAAATATTTAAAAATTATGAGATATTTAGACCATACAAAAATAAGTTTAATGGATAACAGATATGAATAAAAAATGACAAAACCTTGAGACATAAAACGTATCCCATTACTTTAGAACACTGGTAATACATTACACATTATAATCCAGTATACAAGTGTTCGTAGTTACTGATTTCAATAGCTTTATATTTACCACAGTGGAACATTTTATATATTAATAGTATGATAGAATTCACTTTTGATTTAATCAAACATTTTGGGACACTAGATTGGAAAATATCTATATCTATGAGTATACTAATATTGGTGTTCTGTACCATCTTTCATATTTCCGGATACATAGTCAGGATATATATTTCTGTGCAAAGCAAGAACAATATCGGACCCGCAACGTTTTACGACAACAAACTCTTATAATACATTTAATAAGATCGCGAATGTGTGCATCTTCTGTCTGGTTACATAATGCCACCCTTGGCAAAGTTATCATTAAAGAACTCAAAAGGTCAAATTGACTCAACATTACTTCTACCACGTTAATTGTTTTTAAATATTGTTCGTAGATACGTGCAAATTTGCAAGTTTGACGCCATAAAAAAAAACATCCAAACATGTCCTGATTTAGTCATAATAATACACTTTGTGAAGTCAACTGTCAGTAGTAGATCGTTTTAAATTCTTTTCTTGCTGATGTTGATTGTAAAGACTTTATGGTTTGAGGTGAGAGTACAGTTGTTCGTTTTGGTGATTTTGGTCGAATTGTTGACCATCACTGTTTAAAATTTCTTTTCACAATCATAAGTGTACACAATTAATATATTTACGATCAATAACATAGTATCAATTAAACTTTGAATATTATAATTTCAGTAAATGGTCATTTGTCTGTAAGTGGTTATAACAGCACATTTATGGATATTGCCCAGCCATCTCCTCAGTATGGTAGACAGGATTCGTTGTTTTATCAGGATGATATATATTCTGGACCTATTGGAACATCATTCTCTACAATGACTAAGCCATATTTAACAGCTACATTTAGATGATATATATGTACTAACATATTTATTTGCTTGCTCAACATTTTGTTATTAAACTTTATTTATGATTATTTTTAGTGATTTCATATACATCGGAATATGTAATACACAAACTATATGTAATATTTATACCACGGTTTTCCGAGTTAAACGGTAAAACAATCGAACTCGAAGCGTGAGATTGTTAATCGTTTAAATCTGAAAACGTGGTATATATATTTGTTACATAGAGCCATGCAATATCACATCTAGGTCGTTGATTATTGCACGGCTCTCTGAGAGTAATAAAACTACTGCCCAGATTTAAAGTGTGCAATATCACTATGTGTGTGTATTATTTCATAGTTCTGAGCTGTTGCTTACATTCTGGTATATAAACCATTAAAAGATCAAAGGAAAAGAATGTATTCATGTTACAAGTATATATAATACTTTATTGATTATGCACAATTTTATCTCCAATGAGTAGAAGGCATACAACACAACATAATACAATACAAATATACAATGAAGATAGAAAATAGAAAAAAATAACAACAAAATAAACATAAAAAAGTCACCATATACTACAAATTAATATGAACAAACGTTTTATGCAGAGGTCGAGTCCACTTTCCCCAATAGTGACCAATACTTATTAACAAAACGGACAACGAACTGCACAATTCTTTCTGATGACAACATTGTTGTTATTTTATTAGAATTATTCACATGTTTTAATTCTGGACAAGTTTGTTCAATTTTAGCAAACAATACAACCCAGCATCCTAGTGGGATTCAGTAGGGATAGATGCATGGCTGTATAATGCTTCAGACTATTGTATTATGCATTTCCTGTAACTGTATCATACAATGTATAATTTAAAATGCTGCCACATTTATAGAAAATACACGTGTTTGTGCCATCTCACACGATTAAACACGGGTATACTTACATACTCCAGATTGACTTTACGTGACAAAGAATCACTATGATTGATTCATGATTACTGACGCTATATTTTTATATAATGGATTTGACCCAATGATTCGTTATTATCTGACTTTTAACAATGCTGGGGTGAATGTTCAAACGTATAACACAATATATAGAGATCCCAGTATCCGTTCAATAATGAGTGAAGTAGAAGCATTGAATGGTTGTTACGTGCATGATATGATATATACTTATAACAAGATGGTAGGCATACGGGACGTGACATCCTATGTTTTAGGACACGATATGCAGAGGGCTGGTTGTAAACAATACGATATATATAGAGCAGTACATCCGAGGGTTTTGCATAAACAATCGGACAATACATTGTCTAGTGTAAACAATAGTACGGTTGATCCTTGGCTTTAGTATTTACGAATCTGATTAAAGTCAGATCTTTTACTTGCTCTCCTTTACTGATATGTTGCGGCGTGGGAGACCTCAGGAAATCCCATTACGAGTCATATGTGAGTGAAAATATAATGATATGGAAAAGACGTTTTTCCGCCAATTGAATTCCTCGTAGCATACAAAGCATTTTAGCAATATCTCCATATTTTCGCAATCACCATTTGCACGTGACCGGTAATGGGTTTTTCTTCCAGATCTACAACGCCGTTGCATATCAGTAAAGGTAAGCAAGTGAGAAATCTGGTTTCAATGGGATTGAGTATTAACAGAACAATGATGATAACAAAGTATATCTTGGGGCTATTCATAAACAACACGATAAATAAAAGAAGCACACCCTTTGGTTCTTAATAAACAAAATTATATATATAAGACATACACTGATCCATTATGTCCGAAAATAAGGGGTGTGCTACATTGTCGCTGTCTCTTAAAGGGGACTGGGTCATGAAAGTTAAGATAACAGGCGCTCGGTTCCCCACTCCGTGGATCCGTCTATGGAGAATGATATATGTTTTCTGCTTGTAATTACGACACCATATGTATGGCACAGTGTATCCTTGAGTTCTGTATAGTGTAATGCATCCTTGAGCTCTATATCTTTAGCTCTGTATAGTGTAATGTATCCTTAAGTTCTGCATAGTGTAATGCATCCTTGAGTTCTGTATAGTGTAATGCATCCTTGAGTTCTGTATAGTGTAATGTATCCTTGAGTTCTGTATAGTGTAATGCATCCTTGAGTTCTGTATAGTGTAATGTATCCTTGAGTTCTGTATAATGAATTGTATCCCTGAGATCTGCATAGTGTAATGCATCCTTGAGTTCTGTATAGTGTAATGTATCCTTACGTTCTGTATAATGAATTGTATCCCTGAGATCTGCATAGTGTAATGTATCCTTGAGTTCTGTAGAGTGTAATGCATCATTGAGTTCTGTATAGTGTAATGCATCCTTGAGTTCTGTATAGTGTAATGTACCCTTGGGTTCTGTATAGTGTAATGCATCCTTGAGTTCTGTATAGTGTAATGTACCCTTGAGTTCTGTATAGTGTAATGCATCCTTGAGTTCTGTATAGTGTAATGCATCCTTGAGTTCTGTATAGTGTAATGTATCCTTGAGTTCTGTATAATGAATTGTATCCCTGAGATCTGCATAGTGTAATGCATCCTTGAGTTCTGTATAGTGTAATGTATCCTTACGTTCTGTATAATGAATTGTATCCCTGATATCTGCATAGTGTAATGTATCCTTGAGTTCTGTAGAGTGTAATGCATCCTTGAGTTCTGTATAGTGTAATGCATCCTTGGGTTCTGTATAGTGTAATGCATCCTTGAGTTCTGTATAGTGTAATGCATCCTTGAGTTCTGTATAGTGTAATGTATCCTTGAGTTCTGTATAATGAATTGTATCCCTGAGAGCTGCATAGTGTAATGTATCCTTGAGTTCTGTATAGTGTAATGCATCCTTGAGTTCTGTATAGTGTAATGCATCCCTGAGTTCTGTATAGTGTAATGTATCCTTGAGTTCTGTATAGTGTAATGTACCCTTGGGTTCTGTATAGTGTAATGTATCCCTGAGTTCTGTATAGTGTAATGTATCCCTAAGTTCTGTATAGTGTAATGTATCCTTCAGTTCTGTATAATGTAATGTATCCCTGAGTTCTGTATAATGTAATGCATCCTTCAGTTCTGCATAGTACACAGAAAAGAAATCCATATAAGCTCTTACCGTCAGATGGCGCCCATCATCATCGTTGTTGGGGTTGCTAATGTCATCTGCCGTTGTCCGTAAGCAGTTTTAGGTTTTTTTTCTCACAATTCAATTTACTTTTCCCGAAGCACTTGTTCATTTGGAATAAAACTTAATAAATGTTAGTACAGTGATCCTAAATATCTTAGTTGATTTTTTGTTTTATTTGGAAATCCAACATTGATTCCAGGACCAAATATGCTTTCTGATTTGCTAAGATTAAAATAAAATCTCTGAAATCACACGTAGATTCGAAATATTGCTTGTTCCTTATATGACCCCCCCTAAAAAGTAAATTTTTTCGATCGGAACTCAAAGATGGCCGACATCGCATTGCAACGTTTTAACATTGGATCTATGTGGGGAAGATAAAAAAATCCTCGGACACTAGAAGTTGAACATGAATAATCATTGAATGGTCACTTGTATGTCGCTGTCGATTAAAAAATTCAAGATGGCCGCATTTGTGATACAAATTTAACATAGAAACATGTGGGTAAATATTTATATAACATAAACTAACGAACCATTTGAAAGCAATCTATCCTGGAGTGTGCCTTAAGGTGGGCCGTTCTTTACAAAATGTGTGTGTTTTGTGTTGATCGAAAATCCAAGATGATCACAATCGGACGAAATATTGAACATATGATCCTATGAGGAATATTTCCAAAGTATTCCAATCTGAAGCCAATAAATATTTTGAAAGCAAACTTGACTGGATTTTGCCTTGGGTGGCTCTTGGATTGTCGTTTGGTGGATCGGAAATTCAAAAAGACTACAGCACATTGTTTGACTATGGAAATATGAATGAAATGTTTGTTTTTATCAAAATCTACACACTGGACAGTGCATGAACCAGGAGTGAGATATAGTATAGGCTCAGGTGAACTTCTAGTTTCTTTGTCAATGTCTCTTTCACTGGTGTTATTTTGTCTCTACGGATTATGATTCAACGTTCAGTAATAAAGTTTACTACAATTGTAGTGACAACAACATTATACTGTTAATTCATTAATATTTATGATGTATCAAATTTCTTGAATTTTTCTGATTGCATCAATCCACAATATTAAAACTTCAACGGATATGATTATTTGTCACTATATATACGTGTACTGACTACGTATAATTTGGGTAACTACAAAAATCATATTAGAAGAGTTTAAAGATACTAAAGGGGTAATCAGAATCCGTATATCGAAGAAGAACAGACAAAACAATGGCCGAAAGAAAAGGTACAAAAGGACAAACAACGATCTACAAAACATGCACATAAAACTAAAGATCGAGTAACACGAACCTCACTAAAACCCGGGGGTGAACTCAGGTACTCCGGAAGGGTGAGCAGTTCCTGCTCCACTAGTGGCACACGTCGTGTTACTCTAGTTACAAACCCGGTGATAAGTCGTGAATGAGGAAAGGGTCGGGAAGTGCTTACGACAAGTGGAACATATCCGTGGTCATTTGTGACACAGATATTCCATAACAGTCAACCAAGTCATGGTGCGACCGCAAAATTATCGAAATGATGACTTTAACTTTACCAAAAGGAACCCTTGGTTCAGTAGCTTCCTTGTTAGCAGGAACCCTCTATGAAGGAAATCCTGATAGAAACTACAAGCTCTGGAATATCGTATCAACTGAGAGATATACACTCCATATGCTGGTGCTGCTGGAATATTGCTACATATAAATGGAACGTTCACAATGGGAACATTGAAATCATCTCTTTTGTCGTAAAGTTTCGTTCTTAACCGCCCCTCACTGTCAACTTATTTCAACTCAATGGGATAGATGCGATCAACGAAATCACCAAGCCTAGAATTATTTAGTGAAAGGGCATCATCTATATAGAGGAACGTGAAATTAAAGGATCGGGCTAGCTTTTCTAATTTTTCTTGAGAACCCCCTGTATGAAGCCTACCTCATACGAATAACAGAACAAGTGGGTGAGAAGGGGAGCACAGTTTGTACTCATAGGTATTAGACATCGTTATAGATCATTTTACTTTGAACTCATTTTCTGATCTATGTGGGAATCGACGACATTTTGTTATTACGAAAATTAAATTTTAATTCAAAGAACGAGAATTGGTACGTGTATCTGGCGATTTATTGAAGTAGCCTTGAATATTAAGCCGCCATACTGATATAGAATATATCCAAGCTTCAATGTTCTGTATTCATTTTGTAGTTAATGTAATATTCCCTGTACCGTGTCACAGTCATTACTATTAATAATGTTGCTTCGAGTGCCTTATAAGTATGTTTTATTATTTTAAAGAGTCATTATGTACAATATTTTCTTTGTAACAGAACATAGCTTGAAGGGATATTTACTCTGATTTAATTTAGATTGGGTTTTGGTTTATAGCTTTATCGCAGTTAACGCCACTTTCAACAACATTTCAGTTATATCGCAACAGTCAGTTTTATTGGTGAAGGAATCTGGAGAACACCACCGACAAACGTTATCACATAATATGTGGTATCGAGTACACGTCGACTGAGCGAGGCTCAAACGCACAACGTTAGTGGTGATAAGCACTGATGACATAGGTAGTTGTAAATCCAACTACCATATGAGATCACGAACCACGACGGACCCCTTGTGTCTTATAAGTATTTTCTTTGTAACATAGCATGGCTTGAAGGGATATTTATTTTGATTAGAAATAACATTTATACGTAATGGTATCTTGTAATTTATCTTCTGACGTACATACATTAGAAATAGTTTTTTACTGATATCACTAATCACCAGACATGAATTCAGATCAATACACTAATTCTCTGTATGCCATTGATATACATGTAAATAACACTGCATAACAAACAACGAACCTGCACATCTAACAGAAGGGAATGTATACAAAGTTCTGTTCAAATGTTAAATGTCTTTGAAAGTTATATAGCTCATATAAATACTCATCTTTTGTAATTTAATGTTATAATTTAATAAAAACAAACGAACGTACACAGACAGAATGAAAGTTCCAATGTTGTAATGTATCAAGCGTGGGGATTAACACGTCTAAGCGGGAGATCAGGACAACGAGTACTTATTTAAACAGTAAGATGTTTGTTTTTGACGACCACATATATATTCAAAAGCGGTTCACACACGAGATAAGAAATTAATCTTATTCACCGTTGTTTTAGCCTTTGAGGAAGGGATATCTATTATTTTTAAATGTTCAAATTGACGGGAATTTCGTTAAAGGATATTTCATTTTAAAGTTTTCCGTTTCAACTCGCAATTTTAGGTATGCGTCAGACTTACATGAAGAAAACTTCCCATTGTTAACCGTGAGAAACTTTTCCTTAATAACTAAATGACGTTTAAATGACAAATTAGTCTTTTGTTCTACAAACTAATGAAGTTATTTTCAACCAAGAGTAGATTGTGAATTCCTTCGTAGCTATAATATCAAGCAGATATCAAGACACATTGAATCTTTTCTTAAAGAGGACACATGCCTTAAAAGAACCCTTTTCCTTTTATCTTGATACGGTTCATTCAACCAGTGCCAACATTAAAAAAAATAGGTAAAAAAAGAACAAATGTTGTATAGGTTAATTAATATATACTGTAAAGATGACATGCTTGCATAAACAAATGTGTTGCTGTGTAATAAGTGTTGAATCAGGGGACATGTCAATGTACTCCAAGTCCACAATAGTGAGTGAGTGTTGTTTAACGCCAATTCAGCAATTTTTCAGCTATATCATCACGAGAACAAGTTAATTATCAATGAGATGATGACGAGGTCCACTTTCTACTATAATAACACGCTTAGGTGGATTTGTATTGTGCTAGCTCACTGAAACAACAGTCTGCGGATACACATATCGCCCCACTCGGACATATTATCCTGATTCCAAGCCAACCAGTCTTTGCTCTTTCTCTTTAATGTTGCGTGCTTAGCGGAGAAGCAACAAATATCAATTTTATAGTCTTTGATATGACCCGATCGGGACTCGAACCCACGATCTATCACAGTCGAGGCGAGCACGCTAATTATTACGCCACCAATTCGGTTTACAATAATAATAATATTAATTTCAAGTGTGAAACAAGGAAAGTTATAATTTATTATCATACTGTAAACAACCAAAATAAAATATGCACATAACGAGCACTATGCACAAGTATCACTTGTAAACAAGTAACAAATTTAAACATAGAATTGATTAAAAAAGGATAATATTTTGAAATATGGTGATTTGATGAATCTAACAAAAAAAGAACTCCAGTTTTAACATAATTCACATAGTTCTGTGGTTAATGAGAAAGGTAATAAATAAGTCTGTAACCAGCAGTAATATTTCAAGGCACATAACTCTGTTGAACATGAACAAGGATGGCATATCTATATGTGGCATATGCAACTTAAGCTTTGTTTTATGGCGCATAATTCTACTGTTCGTGAACAAGTTTTCTAAAGGTCTGTGGACAACAGGTATTTATTTAGTCTCATTGTTCTTTTGTAGACTCTTTCAAAGTGGACATAGACAAGAATAACACAACAGGTGTCACTAGTGGAGCAGAAACTGCAATCCTATCCGGAGCACTTGAGTTCGCCATCGGTTTTAGTGGGGTTCATGTTGTTTGTTCATGCCATCCAATTACACCTCTACATAATGTGATGTCCATTGCGTTTCCGCGTAAAAATATATTGATAATAGGTAAATAGAGATCTAATGACACCAGTCACATTTTCTTGATTTCTGTAAATATTGAAATGTGTTGTAGGTGATTAAATCCATTTTCAAAAATATTAAAGTTAAAAGGAGGCAGTCAGTTTTATTGATGGTCTAAATTTGAGTATCCAAGAAACGTACACCGATTACCGAGTCACTGTTAAACAAGGTGGTAGTGAGTGAGGAGGTAATTGCTATTGCTTAAGGCCAAGTGAGCTATATCATGACTAAAACAGGGTAGATTTAGAGAAGATGATGATGATGATGTCCGCTTTGTCTTAAACCGACATGCTTAGTTGTATATTTATAGTGCTAGCTCACTGAAACAACAGTCTGCGGATAAACATGTCTCTCCACTCAGACACATATATCCTAATTACTAACCAACCTGTCCTTGTTCTTACTCCTTAATGCTACGTGCTTAGCGGAGAAGTAGCAAATACCAATTTCACAGGCCTTCATTTGATCCGTCTTTAGCATGAACTCATGATTAACCGCCATCAAGGCGAGCACGCTAGTCAATATACTCCCGATGCAGAAAATAAAATCTTAAATATGAATTTGAATACAAAAAATGTTCCAATAGTACATTGTCTGTTCACATCAGATATCGTGTATAAAGAGTTACTAAAACCGCATCGGTGGCGTAATGGTTAGCGTGCTCGCCTCGAGTGCGGTAGATCGTGGGTTCGAGTCCAGGTCGGGTCAAACCAAAGACTATGAAATTGGTATGTGTTGCTTCTCCGCTAAGCCCGCAGTATTAAGGAGAAAGGGCAAAGACTGGTGGGCTCGGAATCAGAATAAGGTGTCCGAGTGGGGCGATATGTCTACCCGCCGACTGTTGAGCCAGTAATATACAAATCCAGCGTGTTGGTCTAGTACAAAGCGAACCTCTTCATCATCTCATTGACAATTAACTTGTTCTTGCCATGACATATCTGAAAAATTGCTGAATTGGCGTTAAACAGCAATCACTCACTCCTAAATAGTTACTAAAACTTCAATCAATTAATTAACGAGCCATATCACAGGCCCCACAGAGTTCATTAGAAAATGTCTGCGATATTGGAGAAATCATGATAATAGTATCGGCTAATGTCTGCAAAAATATGTCACTGTTAACAGTTATCTCACTAAGCACACCCTAGAAGTATAAATTAGTATAATTTAAAATGGTTATTTACTTGCCAAATAGAGCAGGTGTTTATTTATAAGAGCTTTACCAGAAACGATTGCATGGGGAGGTGAGGGGATTTTAATTAGAATTAACTGGGTGGTGGTATATTTCAATATAGAGCTCCAAGAGATGTTTGTAGTAAGAAGAGCTTAAAGATACCAAAGAGGCAATCTGGAGTCGTAAATCTAAGAAGGGCAGACAACACAATGGCCAAAAGAAAATGGACAAAGGGAAAAACAAAGATATACAAAAACTTAAAGATCGAGTAACTCGAATCCCCCTAAAAACCCGGGGTAAACTCAGGTGCCCCGAAAGGTAAGAAGCTTCTGCTCCATTAATGGCGCCCGTCGTGTTACTCTAGCTAAAAGCCTGGTGAAAAATCATGAATGAGGAAAGGACCGGAAGGTGTTTACGACAAATGGAACATATCCGTGGTCATTTGTGACACAGATGTTCCGTAACGGTTAACCAAGTTATGGTGGTGACCGTAAAGCTTTCGAAGTGATGGCTTTAACTTAACCAACAGGAACCCTTGATTCAGTAGTTTCATTGTTAGCAGCAACCCTCTATCAAAGAAATCATGATAGGAACCACAAGCTCTGGAATATCGGATCAACTGAGAAATATATACTCCATATGCAGGCGTTGCTGCAATATTGCTACATATAAATGGAAAGTTCACAATGGGAAAATTGAAATTATAATACAATTACATTCATGGTGGGTATTGAAATAAATTGACATAAGTTTAAATGCAGTGAAATGTATTAAACAGCATAGTAAATTCTGAATGTCATACACTTCGCTTCCACTGGTCGAAGACACTGGTCAATCTTTCACTTTATGAATAAAATATCATTTTAACTAATTCTTGAGATAAGCAATGTTCGCATTACCTGTTTCAATGTATATTATAAATATATTGGCTTTTCAGTGACTAGCGGTAGGTCGGTAGTCGTCCGGTTTCCTCCACCAATAAAACTGACCGCCACGACAGAACTGAAAGAGTGTTGAAAACTGCGTTAAATACAATAACCCTAACACCTAGCCCTTTAAGAATTTCATATGACTGCTTGTTCAAATTGGTTGGTTATGACGTGTAGTGTCCTGAATTTTACATACAATTATAGCCAATCAAATTCTATCATATATATAAAAGAAATTAGTAAAAAAAACAAAACAAGACGGATTTTTCACAACATTCTTGTATTAACGTTTTCACTGCTGTTGCAGATCTTCAGGTATTAATTTCTGCTATATATGTACCAGCATACGGATTTCATTTGACTTTTTAATATATATATGGATGTGGTCGAGTGGTCTATGGCGCTGGACGTAAGGCTAAACGAATGGTGCTGCAGTGTATCAATGGTGTGAGTTCAAATCCCGTCAAGGGAAGAACAAAAATTTGACAGCTCTAAAATCTAATTCTAACACTGTTTGGTTTAATTTTCAGACGTATATAACAAGGGAAGAACAAAAATTTGACAGCTCTAAAATCTAATTCTAACTGTTTGGTTTAATTTTCAGACGTATAACACTGTTTGGTTTAATTTTCAGACGTATAAACCAAACAGTGTTAGAATTAGATTTTAGAGCTGTCAAATTTTTGTTCTTCCCTCGACGGGATTTGAACCCACACCATTGTTACACTGCAGCACCATTCGCTTAGCCTTACGTCCAGCGCCCTAGACCACTCGACTACATCCACTCCCTAAAAAAGGAGCTTCAATAGTCGTAGTGTTACCTTGTCTCGTAAGGCAAATCTAGGGATAGGCGTAAGACATGTGTATAAGCGTGTGTAGATGGTACATATATACTTAATATTATAATTTGACAGCAATCTAACTCAGCAATTTTTAATATATTGGATAGGATAATGAAGAATTATTCATTATACAGTCACAGGAAATAAAGTATATTATACAAACGTCTAGAAGCAAGTGACAACCATACAATATATCTGTCCCACTGGATCTCAAAGTTATATATATAGAAGTCTAGAAGATTGTGCAACGATACCGATCGGTATCGTTGCACAATCTTCTAGACTTCTATAATTTATTTTGTTTGTGCTGCATCGTCATGTCTCGACGATCCGTTACTCATTAAGTTTTCTGGTTGGTAGATTCCCTTAGACTTTATATATATATATATCATCAGAATCGTGTGTTGCAATCACAAACTTCAATTGCCGTCTGCCGAATAATGGAAATAAGACAGCCTGAGTTTCCGCAAACAATAGAGATGTTCCAAAAGGGATGTGATATTGGTTTCTTTGCAGATTTGTCTATGCATTATTTTCAATTTATCCCTTTCACAGTAACAGATGACTGATCTATCAATACTAACGTGATGTCGGGTACAATGATGACAGTATTTGTAAAATGACTTCGCCCATATGTTGTTTTCTTGTTTATAACCCGCATCTGGGAATATGAATTATATACACCAAATAACATCAGAACAACAAAGATGTCCAGATGTAGTGTTATCACAGAAGTAAAAAAGAACAACTCTACTGCATACTAATTATAAGAAAACTCTACTGCATACTAATTAAAAGACAACTCTACTGCATACTAATTATAAGACAACTCTACTGCATACTAATTATAAGACAACTCTACTGCATACTAATTATAAGACAACTCTACTGCATACTAATTATAAGACAACTCTACTGCATACTAATTATAAGACAACCCTACTGCATACTAATTATAAGAAAACTCTACTGCATACTAATTATAAGACAACTCTACTGCATACTAATTATAAGACAACTCTACTGCATACTAATTATAAGACAACTCTACTGCATACTAATTATAAGACAACCCTACTGCATACTAATCATAAGACAACTCTACTGCATACTAATTATAAGAAAACTCCACTGCATACTAATTATAAGACAACTCTACTGCATACTAATTATAAGACAACTCTACTGCATACTAGTTATAAGACAACCCTACTGCATACTAATTATAAGACAACTCTACTGCATACTAATTATAAGACAACTCTACTGCATACTAATTATAAGAAAACTCTACTGCATACTAATTATAAGACAACTCTACTGCATACTAATTATAAGACAACTCTACTGCATACTAATTATAAGACAACTCTACTGCATACTAATTATAAGACAACCCTACTGCATACTAATTATAAGACAACTCTACTGCATACTAATTATAAGACAACTCTACTGCATACTAATTATAAGAAAACTCTACTGCATACTAATAATGAGACAACTCTACTGCATACTAATTATAAGACAACCCTACTGCATACTAATTATAAGACAACTCTACTGCATACTAATTATAAGACAACTCTACTGCATACTAATTATAAGAAAACTCTACTGCATACTAATAATAAGACAACTCTACTGCATACTAATTATAAGACAGCTCTACTGCATACTAATTATAAGACAACTCTACTGCATACTAAGGACCGTTTCACACTCATTTTAGTGTATGAGTTATGCTCATTATTGAAGACCCCACTGTGAATGTACAATGAAAGTAATTTACATCCATAGCCATTCTTACTAATGATGTAAAATGTTTAGATAAAGTTAAATCTAAGTAAATGCATATCTTAAGAGATTATGTTATTTGTTGCATAACTGTTTTTGCTATACTAACCATTAAGGTCACTTCAAAATTCCAGTTTATCTGAAATGTAGAGAATGATATTCTTATTTTAGCTTCTCTTAAATCTGACAAGATTGCTGCACGTAGCCATATGTCCACCTCCGCAATAGAAAGAGGTGTAATGTGAGTGTGTTATCCATGTGATATATTTATATCAGTAAAGATATCCCTTCTACTGTGTTTTCAAAATTCAAAAGTTTGAATATCAGCCCATGACGAAGACATTAAAAGCATGACATTTGATCTAAAAGGTTGATTACTGCCTCTTGCAAATGTCAGACTAGATATAAACGGTTTGATGCCTTTCACATATGTTCATTTTCTAGGTGTCTAAAACTCCATGGCGTACTGCTTTAGAATAGTCACGTTCACGTAAAAATGTCACAAAAGTTCAAAATTATTACTAGCAATCCTACCAAATAAGGACGCTGTCTGTCACACAGTTTCAGAGCAGTTGTATTGACAAGATGTAACTATGATTCAGTAGGCCCAAAAAGTCAAGTAGGCCCAAAAAGTCAAAGTCTCATATTCCACAATATCTGGCAAACTAGCATATAGCAGGCTTTATTATATGTCATAACTAACAATCCTACCTATGAACATATTCTGTTGAACTGTTTGAAAGACATTCAATGGCAGCATATAGCAGGCTTCAGTATATGTCATGACTAACAATCCTACCTATGAACATATTCTGTTGAACTGTTTGAAAGACATTCACAATATCTTACTTTGTTATCTATTATATTATGTCTAAAGTAGTCAAAGTCCCATAACTCCTACAAATTATGGCGCAAAAGCAGCCTCAATTACACGTCCTGATTATATGATCACATTCTTGTTATATGGTTTCAGAGTTGCATTCACAAGATCTTACCTATATGTTGCACAATGAATAAAATAGCCAAAAGTCCCATATCTCCTGCAAGTTTTGTGGAATCAAAATGGCGACATAGCAGGCTCAACTACATGTCATGACTAACAATCCTACAAGAAGAGTTTGAAGATACCAAAGGAGTAATCAGAATCCGTAAATCAAAGAAGAACTGATAACACAATGACCAAAAGAAAAAATAGAAAAGGACAAACAACGATCAACAAGACATATAAAACAAGATATGAACACATTATGTCATACGGTTTCAGAGAGGTTGCGGTCACAAGATCTTACTATGCTACACAATGAATAAAATGTCGAAAGTCCCATATCTCCTGCAAATTTTGTGGAATCAAATGGCGGCATAACAGGATCAATTACATGTTATGACTAACAATCCTACATGATATGAAAACACTCTGTCATACGGTTTCAGAGGAGTTGCGTTCACAAGATCTTACTATGTTGCACTATATATTAAACAGTCCCATAACTCCTACAAATTTTGTCGAATAAAAACGGTGGAAAATCTGCCAAGCCATGACTAGATAAACAATCCTACAAAAAAGTTCGAAAAAAATATACATGTATATAAAGGCTGTATGTTTCTCTTATCATTATTTATATTATGGAATCTGCATCAATTTTAGAACTACTTCAGCTTCTACCAAATACTGACTGCCTTCAACAAGTTGCACGTGACAATTTGACTATGGTTAAACTACAACATGTATTTAGAAATACTGGCAACACATACATGTTTGTACATTGTTTTGTTTTGCAAAGTGTTCATCTGTGTGTTTTATTGATATTCCATTAAATTGTTTTTGCTATTTTTAGAGGGTATATATATAATTTTTATTTTCATCTATTTCTTATTTGTTTTGTTTTGGTTTGAATTTATTGTGTTGAGAGGTTAAGAACGAATCTTTACGACAAAAGAGATGATTTCAATTTTCCCATTGTGAACTTTCTATTTATATATAGCAACATTCCAGCAGCGCTAGCATATGGAGTATATATCTCTCAGTTGATCCGATATTCCAGACCTTGTGGTTCCAATAAGGATTTCCTTGATAGCTGGTTGCTGCTAACAAGGACGCTACTGAACAAAGAGGTCATATTGGTTAAGTTGAAGTCATCACTTCGAAAGCTTTACGGTCGCCAACTGTCTTGGTTAACCGTTACGGAACATCTGTTTCACAAATGACCACGGATATGTTCCACTTGTCGTAAACACTTTCCTGTCCTTTCCTCATTCATGACAAATCACCGGGTTTGTAACTAGAGTAACACGACGGGTGCCATTGGTGATGCAGGAACTGCTCACCCTTGCGGGGCACCCGCGTTCACCCCCGGTTTTTAGTGTGGTTCGTGTTACTCGATCTTTAGTTTTCTGTGTATGATTTGTAGATCGTGTTTGTCCTTTTGTACTCTTTCTTTTGGCCATTGTGTTGTCTGTTCTTCTTCGATATACGGTTTCTGATTACCTCTTTGGTATCTCCTTATGATAGTATTTCGACATATTTCCTCCATATTTTGTGGTATCAGAGATAAACTGTACAAAAAGGGACCAAAAGTACCAATATCAAATACATTTGTATTTGAAAGTTTTTAATTTTCAACCAAATTTAATGCTTACTTAACTTGGTCAAAATGGTCCTTGGTTGATCCTCTTTAATAAATGTGTCTAGCTTACAGATACACCAACGTTCAAATATGGTCGTTGTTACTAAAAATAGAAATACCTAAACTTTAGACAACTCCTCTGAGACTAAAAGACCAAATAAAAAAAAACATCGCTAGAAGTGTCTGTACACACATGTTCAACTATTTATGACCTTCATTACTAAAAATATAAATATAGAAATGTACATATTTTGTCATCTTCTCGTAAACCACTTAGTCTAAATTTAACTTGGGTCGAATGGTCCTTGGTTGCTTTTATTTAAGCAATGTGTATGCCAGGTGTGTCCACCTCCAAACATGACCCCGTTACTAAAAATAAAAAAATAAAAAATATATTTTGGACATTGCCTCTGAAACTATTGGATCAGTTTTTACAAAACTTTCGTAGAAGTTACCGGCAGATCGCTTATTATGGCAACCCTACTTATATAGATGATAATCACAACTTGTGGCACAGATGTAACTGATATTTAACAATTTAGCATCATCGTATAACATGTCTAAGGAATGAAATATGACGAAATTGATGTTTATTACAACTGATAAGTTCTGTTTCACAAACTATTCAGATCACTGAAACTTGATGATTTAGTTCAAGGTCAGGAGTGACAATATGGGTCCTTCCATTCTTATAACAACTTCATTTGTCTCTATGGACTACCACGTACTTTTATATGCACACAAACAGTTAAGAATATCAACTGAAAAACACAAACAAACAACGGCAGTGTCTGATTTAATTTTATGTCAGAAGGGTGGTTTGGGTTTTCAACTAAGAAGAACCATAAACTGCTGCTTCAAACTGTCGAATTCCAGGACGATTCCATCATATTTTGGATCTAGCCAATGACAACCAAGGAACGACAACATAAATAAAACTATTAACTAATAAAACAATAACCCACCAACATTGTAATAACAATCAACAGAAGGGAATAAAACTATTAACTAATAGTTGATGAAAAACAATAACCCACCAACACTGTGATAACAATCAACAGAAGGGAATAAAACTATTAACTAATAGTTGATGAAAAACAATAACCCACCAACACTGTGATAACAATCTACAGAAGGGAATAAAACTATTAACTAATAGTTGATGAAAAACAATAACCCACCAACACTGTGATAACAATCTACAGAAGGGAATAAAACTATTAACTAATAGTTGATGAAAAACAATAACCCACCAACACTGTGATAACAATCTACAGAAGGGAATAAAACTATTAACTAATAGTTGATGAAAAACAATAACCCACCAACACTGTGATAACAATCTACAGAAGGGAATAAAACTATTAACTAATAGTTGATGAAAAACAATAACCCACCAACACTGTGATAACAATCTACAGAAGGGAATAAAACTATTAACTAATAGTTGATGAAAAACAATAACCCACCAACACTGTGATAACAATCAACAGAAGGGAATAAAAAATAAAACCAAATAGTTAGAGGTTTGTACAACACTCAATGAAAAACATATGGCAGTGAAAAAAGGAGTTTGACATGGTAATCTCTCCAGCTTAGTGCATCACCACTTTCTTGTAGGGGCCGTCGTCGCCGTGATCGTATGGTAGTTGGATTTACAACTACCTATGTAATCAGTGCAAGAAAAGACCTATATAAAAGAGGTCTTCAGGTTATGTTCAAACTTAAATCAAACTTCTCTAAGGGACCGACCATTTAACTTTCAGGGGGGGGGGGGGATTATGGTTTTTTGTTTCGTTCAGAATTTTTTTTTCGGACAACACGAGAGTTAGAATATTTTTTATTTGTCGCGCAAAGCGAGAAATTTGTTTCCAGAATCTAACATTAAGTTATATGACAAAAACTCTGAATCAGATTTTTTTTTCCTCCACCAAAATCAGAATATTTTTTTCAGCAACATTGGGAATCAGAATATTTTTTTTAGAAAAAAACCATAACCCCCCTCCCCCCTTCAAGTTAATTGGTCGTTCCCTTATATGGCTCCTTGCATAAAAACAATGTTACACTTATTTGACCATACAGTAAAACTAATTATACTGTATGGAAGTGAGATGTGGGGTGATGTAGTCTTAAAAAATAACTTTGAAGTTAACAAGATCATACAAATTTATGATCAATTTGATTGTCAAAAACTTAACATAAAATACTGTAAATTCATTCTAGGAGTACACAAGAGTTCTTCAAATCAAGCAGGATTAGGGGAATTTGGTCGTTTCCCATTATTTAAAGACATCATTATAAATCTTTTCAAATATTACAAAAGAATAAATGATATGGAACGGGATTCCTTATTGAATCAAGCACTAAATGAATGCAAAACTCTTCATCAGTCAGGAAAAATCTCCTGGTATTCAAACCTAACCAATATATTAAATTGTTTTAATATTGATAAAGATATAAGTGAGTTGTCTAATCTCAAATCAGAATTAAAAAAACAATATGAAGAATTTTGGAAAATAAACATAAAGAGAAGCTCTAAATTAGACACTTAATCATCCTTTAAAAGCTCTTTTTGTGCAGAATCCTACATATTTACAATAAAAAATGAAAATAAAAGAAAAAGCCTAACAAAACTAAGAATAAGTGCACATACACTAGAAATAGAAAGACGGAGATATAAGAAACCTAAAAGAGAAGAACGGATATGCAAAGCCTGCCTTAAAATAGAAGAGGAATCACATTTTCTCCTTGATTGTAACTTATTTAAAATAAATAATGATAAAATTAGATTATTCCTGGAAAGGGAGGTCCCAAACTTTAACTTCATGGACATTAAACAACAATTTGTATTTTTGATGATAAATGAAGATATTAATATTATATCTTTTATAAGCGATATAGTATTTGAAAACTTTCAAATGCGAGAAAAGATGGTCTCCCATTGTTCTCAGATGCATATTGTTTGCACTGATTTAAATATATGCATTATGTTTCTTTTATTTGCAAAGCTCGGTAGGAATTCCAACACTGTACAATCGGAGTTATCTCCCATTGTGCAGTGGATGGAATTTGGGCCGAGCCCAGTAACAGTATTATTGAATCAGAATCATTTTCAATACTGTGTACTGCCTTATATTTTCTTTAATATTATTGTTTATTGCATTATTAACTTTATTTGATGTTTGATTGTTATACTCATATGGGCCGATAATTCGAAAATAAAAGTCTTAGTCTTAGTCTTAGTCTTAGTCTTAGTCTTAGTCTTAGTGCAGGCATATCACCACTGATGTTGTGAGTTCGGATCTCGATCAGGGCGAGGTGTACAACATTATGTGATAAAGTTTGTCAGTGACTTGCGACAGGTCGGTGGTTTTCTCCCGCTCTTCCAGTTTCCTCCACCAATAAAACTGACCGCCACGATATAGCTAAAATATTGTTGAACGTGGCGATAAACACCATAAAAAAAAACGAACAAACAAAATGCCTTGTTGAGTGAGTGAGTGAGTGATTGTTGCTTAACGCCAATTCTGCAATTTTTCAGCTATAACATGGCGAGAACAAGTTAATTTTCAATGAGATAATGATGAGGTCCGCTTTGTACTAGGTCAACACGCTTAGCTGGATGTTTATAGTGCTAGTTCACTGAAACAACAGTCCGCGGGTAGACATGTCGCTCCACTCGGACACATTATTCTGATTCCGAGCCAATCAGTCTTTGCTCTTTCTCCTTAATGCTGCGTGCTCAGCGGAGAAGCAACAAATACCAATTGCATAGTCTCTGGCTTCACCCTACCTGTGTTCGAACCCACGATCTACCACACTCGAGGCGAACACGCTAACCATTACGCCCACTGACGCAGTTAAAAATGTCTTGTTGAAATGATTGCGATGAACATTAAATGCTATAATATCCATGTGTGCTTATTGTACAGTGTATTTTAGACTTTCAGCGAGTTTTATAAAAATAAATATCATTATATGCAATAATGGTAATGGAAAGACATTTTACTTATAAAATGCATATAGATATGACTATAAGATTTATTTACTTAAGTACACGTGAACTTTAATGACATGACGATTGATTATCATACATTGTTTTCGTAAATCTGTCTTGCCGTTATTACGTGATCACAACCACTCACAACATCATCGTGAATTTCTCATAATACACTTTGAAATCGGTAAAAAGTAGCAATGATAAATTAATATTTTGTCATAGACTGACGAAGAATACAAAATGGGCCTTTTAGCTCTCTCATATCTCGAAAACGCCAAATACAAAAACAGCAAAAATATCAGAACATTTCAGACATATACATTTTTTGTATATATATATATCAGACAGGATTTTTTTTTCTGAGGAAATCAATGGAAAAAACGCATGAAAATCAGACTGAATATGTGGGTTGGTTCCCTTTGAATACCTATGACCCTTGTTATTTAGGAAGTCATAAGGGCTAGTACATTGCATGTCCAGTCTGTCTGAAATACGCAGGTAATATACCATATCAAAATCACAAATAGCATAAAAAAATCTAAATTTTTGGTGTTGAACCCGTTTCGACCCCCTTTACATCTTGAATACGGTTAGAACCATATAAACCCTGTTCGTATTTTGCATGTAGAGAATTTTATAAGGAAACATTTAGGGGGTGCTATGTTTTTCCCCGAGCCAGAATTTTGTTTTCGCTCGAAACAAAAACCAGGTTTCTTTAATAGGGGGGATAAAAAAAAATCCATATTTTTCTTTAATTTTACAAAAAATTCTCTTTGAAAGGTGCAGGAATAATTTTTTTTTGCATCTTTAATGTCAAACTATTTTTCTATAAATTTGGCGACAGAAATAAAACTTTACACCCTGAAAATGAAATTCGTTTAAATTAAACATCCCATAATTGATTTGTTTCTTCTAGTAACAAAGTCATACGTCTACATGTAAAGAAAATTTAAATACCATCATACACATTAAACCCTGCTATGTTTGCCCAAGTCCATTGAGACATACGTGTAGTTTTTAAGCAGTTTACAGTCTAGATTTTAACCTTTAAGTTAGTCAGCTAATAATAGACAGTACTTTACTGAGCTAACAACCGGTCGTCACTACATATACATGTGGTTATATCAGTATACACAGATATGGAAATCTTAGGCTTGATAAATATACCAACATGGATGTTGACGATTATTTTGCTTTTTCTGACCTTATATTTGTAAGTAGATTACAATTATATTTTGTGTCAAATTTTACAGTTAAGTTTTGAACACTTGTTAGAAGGATTAGTGGTCTATTCATTCCGCCTCAAGGGGCTTAGTCCTATAATATAAGACCCTGTGTGTTTCAAATCGTTTGCGGATATAATAATATCGTAATTAATCTCCATAAATCTAAAAAATAAATTAATAAATAACGTAAAAGTAAATAATTGAGAACAGGCGACAATAAAAAGCCAGTAAAATCTCACGAATGTTTTTAAATTGTACATGTACATATGTTTTTAATGAGCACATGATGGATGACGTCCAGTATTATGCATTCGTGTGATGAATCAAACGACTCTTTACGAATTACCAGTGTAGAAGTAGAAGTAGAAAAATACCAATCAATCAGATACCTGGACATTTGAACACGTGTTCACAGTCAAACATAAAACAAGAACACGTAATACCTTCATGGTTGGAGGTACTCATTGACAATATAATTGCTATTTGCTGCATCTCCGTGAAAAGATTGATTGGCTCGGAATTGGGTTATACTTCAGCTTTGATTTTCGTAAAACTATGTAAATTTAGGAACCAATTCAAAATAATCAAGTATCGTAGAGTAAATGAAAATAACTTGATCTTGCAGAATACACATAAACTCAAATAGTTTTACACATATATGATGCCATAAGGTATCGACATTTTTTTATACGAGGAAAGGGGTGGGGTTAATGGAATTAATCTCCTGGCTGGCCAAGCAAAAAAGGATAATTTGCTATTTTTTTTTTATAAATACCCCCCTTTCCCTGAATGGCCCTTGTATATTCTGAGGAAAAGTGGGCTTCGACCATATGAGATGAAAATAAATCCGTCCGAAGAAGAAATAACAAGCAGCACTTTCTCTTATATAAGCCCTGATAAATTCAGTAGGATATTCTTAACTAAAATGCACGTGTTCGGACATGACTTGCGCATTTGAACTTTTAAAAATTAAATTCAGACTTAAATATTATGCAAAATTATATTATACAATTGAAAATAACAAACTGAGTGTCAAATCATGGTTGCCTGCTTGGAAATCTGATCCTAGTTTGTTTAATTTAAACATATAGTGTCATAAACAGGACAATCGGATGAGGTACAAATTGTACAATATAGGTCGTCATCTCCATTATAATACAATGACATAAATATTGACATTTACCACTGAAGAGAACCCCGCAGTCAATGGACCGGTCAACAGGCCCGTCTTTATGTCAAATTAAACAGCTGTATATTGTTTGTATACATGATAGGGAAAATAAGTGGACATATATATGGAATATGGATATTATATACACAAACCCCAGCTTTATAACACTACATAGCTTTGATACATAACATAAATGTTACACACATCACAGCTCTATCTGACCACTTAGTTATCTGAATCATATATGTATATATATATATATACACAATACATGATTCAGATAACTAAGTGGTCAGATAGAGCTGTGATGTGTGTAACATTTATATATATATATTGTGTGGATGTGGTCGAGTGGTCTAGGGCGCTGGACGTAAGGCTAAGCGAATGGTGCTGCAGTGTATCAATGGTGTGGGTTCAAATCCCGTCGAGGGAAGAACAAAAATTTGACAGCTCTAAAATCTAATTCTAACACTGGTTTAATTTTCAGACGTAGATCTATATATATATATTGTGTATATAAACGTCTAAAATGTTAGCACAACGATATCAAAAAAAGATGTTAAAATGTAACAAAAATAACTATAAGTCAACAAAAAGACTATAATTATAATTAAATCGACGGATATTTCGCTTGACCGACAAGCTTCATCAGCGTCTGTAATCTGATTTGAAAAATTGTCACGTGACAATCAGTTATCGTGACGTAAATTACTAAAAATCATAATCTTGAACTTTATACTTTATATTATTCAAGTATATTGCACACTAATTTATGAACAATATGAACAGAATGAGAAAATGTAATGATGAAGTTTACCAACTAGCTAAGGACCAGGCACTGGTTAAAAAGTTAAAAAACAAAAGATTTAGGCCTTTTTGTTTATGCCTTCCGGGTGTAATGTTTGTAACTCGTGGATCCCAAAACTCTCTTTTTTCTGTCTTTGATTTTCTTTCCAACTTGGATTGTGGTCAATGATATAAATTTTGGATCTGCCAAGGTCTTCCAATGAGTGCCCCGGCGACACAAAGTGTTGACTCACGCGCAAGAGCGTCTTTTTCGTAAGGTCACTTTCTGTGTCCATTCATTCTTTTGTTGAATGGTTGGACACTTTCTCCTACGTATTGCGACCCGCAGACGTGACAGTCAAGGAGGTAAACCACATTAGGTGTTTTGCAATTGACATTGCAAAATATCTTATACTCCTTTCCTGTCGTCTTGCTATGGAACACTTGTGTGTGTTGCAATTGGAGACAGCACTTGCAACGCTTGTCACCACATGGTTTACACTGGCCGACCGTTGATGAAGGTCTAGATACCGCAGCTCTGACCAGTGTATCCTTAATGCTTTTAGGTCGCCGGAACGCTACAACGGGTGGTTCAGGGAACAACTTGGCCAGCGTTTCACTTTTTTTCAATTTCTTTCCAATGATGACGGACAATGTCTGCAATTTTCTCTAAAGAAGGATGGTAGGTGAGAACAAGGGGAACCCGTTTGTTGATCTTTGTTTCTTTGTATTCCAGGAGGTCATTTCTGTTAATTTCACTGGCTTTTGAGAGTATAAAGAGAGTGGGTTTTCAAAAGCCAGTGAAATTAACAGAAATAGAGTGGGTTTTCAAAAGCCAGTGAAATTAACAGAAATGACCTCCTGGAATACAAAGAAAAAAAGATCAACAAACGGGTTCCCCTTGTTCTCACTTACCATCCTTCTTTAGAGAAAATTGCAGGCATTGTCCGTCATCATTGGAAAGAAATTGAAAAAAGTGAAAAGCTGGCCAAGTTGTTCCCTGAACCACCCGTTGTAGCGTATTGATTGCACATGTCATTGTAAATCCAACTACCACACGATCACGACCACGACGGCTCCACTATAACGATAAAAACCCATTAATGACAATATTAATAAAGCCTTATAATTACCGGTGCAAATTAGCAATGGGCAAGTCTTCCCCCAAAAAATGCTATCGAATTTGGCTACTAATTGTCGTTCTGATCTAGCGGCAGACCACAGAGGATGGTGTTAGTGGCTACTAATTGTCGTTCTGATCTAGCAGACCACAGAGGAGTGTGTTAAATACCTGTTTCACTGCATAAATCATATAACTGATTTAAAGGGGCATTATCTGCCAAAATCGTAAATTTGTGTTACCCATAAAAACTATCAGATATGATTGATGCCTTAATAAAACGTGTTTCTGTAACTTATAAATGTTATGAAATGTACGCGCATCGAGGGGAAAAGGTGCAACTGCTCGTGTTTTGAGATCGACCAAGAAATGGATGCCATCTTATTAATTATCGGCATTGTTTTACGGGGTTTGCCGAATCGTCATTAAACAGTACAACAATGCACGTATTTCTTATTTTCTGTGAATCTGCTTTTAGTCGGCGTTAATTACGTACAAAGAACCATGCAAATTTGCAGTTAATAAGCGACAAAATACAAATTATTCGTTTTTACCTGTCATTAGTAAGGTCAGTTGCATGCGAAGAAAGCGAGGTCAACTTATTTGCTTGCAAGGAAAAAATAAATCGATGATAATTTTCGTTATCAAAAGGCGAAAAGTGTTACGATAATGTGAAATATATACCTTTATTTCATCATTTTAAAGCTATTTACCAATATCCAAAACATATAATATTTTTGGTCAAAATCGTAGCTAATGCCTCTTTAAAATACATATAGAGGAATTATATCTTTATTTCTGATAAGCTTTGTTAATGCAATAGTATACAGATAACACTGAATTGAACTGTTTATGTCACATCTGAAATCCATAATATATTTGGTTTGCTACAATCTGTCGATTTAACCATAGTACAAGGCGATTCCTTCATATTTTGTTTTTAAAAATATATCTCATTGTAGTAACTTTATGCAAGAATAAACCTACATATATGGCAACATTTATTTAAATATTCTTGTTGCATGTTGCATGGTACAGATATACTGTTTGGAAGCACTCTACATGGAGGCGACTGGGAATTCATGGACCCACTCCATTTCCATTCCTCGGAAGTTTGAAAGATATTGGAACAAAGGTATTGTGCTATCTCGAATATTTTTCCACACAGAGAAATTTCCTAAATATCCTACGGCCTTGTGTAGACCGATTACCTATATCTCTTATGGTTTTGGAGATAACCTCAACCAAAAAAGGACAACAAAAGCAAAATTCCAAAATTTGAACGTTCTTACTTAACATTCCATTTCAATGCATTTTATTTTTGCAAAAGAACCATCTTAATTGATTATTGATGCACCATACATATTGTTTGCTATACTATTCAAAAAATTGGTCTAAAAGGGGCCTCAATTCCGAATTTTCACATATTTGGAGAGCACATTTAACAACTGAAATATTAAAACAAGACAATTGTCAAAAATACAATAGGTTCAACATATTACTGTATAGAAATACAGGTCGTATATACCTGTAGAAATACACGTCGTATGTACCTGTAGATATACACGTGGTATGTACCTGTAGATGTATACACGTCGTGTGTACCTGTAGATATACATGTCGTATGCACCTGTAGATATACACGTGGTATGTACCTGTAGATGTATACACGTCGTGTGTACCTGTAGATATACACGTCGTGTGTACCTGTAGATATACATGTCGTATGTACCTGTAGATATACACGTCGTATGTACCTGTAGATATATACGTCGTATGTACATGTAGATATACATGTCGTATATACCTGTAGATATACATGTCGTATGTACCTGTAGATATACACGTCGTGTGTACCTGTAGATATACACGTCGTATGTACCTGTAGATATACATGTCGTATGTACATGTAGATATACATGTCGTATGTACCTGTAGATATACACCTCGTATGTACCAGTAGATATACACGTCGTATGTACCTGTAGATATAGACGTCCTATGTACCTGTAGATATACATGTCGTATGTACCTGTAGATATACATGTCGTATGTACCTGTAGATATACATGTCGTATATACATGTAGATATACACGTCGTATGTACCTGTATATATACACGTCGTATGTACATGTAGATATACACCCCGTATGTACCAGTAGATATACACGTCGTATGTACATGTAGATATACACGTCGTACGTACATGTAGATATACATGTCGTATGTACCTGTAGATATACACCTCGTATGTACCAGTAGATATACACGTCGTATGTACCTGTAGATATACACGTCCTATGTACCTGTAGAGATACATGTCGTATGTACCTGTAGATATACATGTCGTATGTACCTGTAGATATACACGTCGTATGTACCTGTATATATACACGTCGTATGTACATGTAGATATACACGTCGTATGTACCTGTATATATACACGTCGTATGTACATGTAGATATACACCCCGTATGTACCAGTAGATATACACGTCGTATGTACATGTAGATATACACGTCGTACGTACATGTAGATATACATGTCGTATGTACCTGTAGATATACACCTCGTATGTACCAGTAGATATACACGTCGTATGTACCTGTAGATATACACGTCGTACGTACATGTAGATATACATGTTGTATGTACCTGTAGATATACATGTCGTATGTACATGTAGATATACATGTCGTATGTACCTGTAGATATGCACCTCGTATGTACATGTAGATATAGACGTCGTATGTACATGTAGATATACACCTCGTATGTACCAGTAGATGTACACGTCGTATGTACATGTAGATATACACGTCGTACATACATGTAGATATACATGTCGTATGTACCTGTAGATATACATGTCGTATGTACATGTAGATATACATGTCGTATGTACCTGTAGATATACACCTCGTATGTACATGTAGATATAGACGTCGTATGTACCAGTAGATATACATGTCGTATGTACATGTAGATATACACGTCGTACGTACATGTAGATATACACGTTGTATGTACATGTAGATATACACGTCGTATGTATCTGTAGATATACATGTTGTATGTACATGTAAATATACACGTCGTACGCACATGTAGATATATACGTCGTATGTGCATGTAGATATACACCTCGTATGTACCAGTAGATATACACGTCGTATGTACATGTAGATATACACGTCGTACGTACATGTAGATATACATGTCGTATGTACCTGTAGATATACATGTAGTATGTACATGTAGATATACATGTCGTATGTACCTGTAGATATACACGTCGTATGTACCTGTAGATATACACCTCGTATGTACATGTAGATATAGACGTCGTATGTACCAGTAGATATACACGTCGTATGTACATGTATATATACACGTCGTATGTACCTGTAGATATGCATGTGGTATGTATATGTAAATATACACGTTGTATGTACCTGTAGATATACATGTTGTATGCACATGTAAATATACACGTTGTATGCACATGTAAATATACACGTTGTATGTACATGTAGATATGCACGTCGTATGTACCAGTAGATATACATGTCGTATGTACATGTAGATATACACGTCGTACGTACATGTAGATATACACGTCGCACGTACATGTAGATATACATGTCGTATGTACCTGTAGATATACATGTCGTATGTACCTGTATATATACATGTCGTATGTACCTGTAGATATACATGTCGTATGTACCTGTAGATATACATGTCGTATTTACATGTAGATATGCACGTCGTATGTACATATAGATATACACCTGGCATGTATATGTAGATATATACGTCGTATCCTGTAGATATACACGTAGTATATACCTGTAGATATGCACGTCATATGTATTTGTAGATATACACGTCGTATGTATATTTAGATATACACGTCGTATGTACATGTAGATATACACATCATATGTACATGTAGATATACACGTCGTATGTACATGTAGATATACACCTCGTATGTACGTGTATATATACACCTCGTATGTACCAGTAGATATACATGTCGTATGTACATGTAGATATACACCTCGTATGTACATGTAGATATATACGTCCTATGTACATGTAGATATACACCTCGTATGTACATGTAGATATACATGTCGTATGTACCAGTAGATATACATGTCGTATGTACATGTATATATACATGTCGTATGTACATGTAGATATATACGTCGTATGTACATGTAGATATACACCTCGTATGTACATGTAGATATACACATCGTATGTACCTGTAGATATACACGTCGTATGTACCTGTAGATATACATGTCGTATGTACCAGTAGATATGCATGTCGTATGTACATGTATATATACACCTCGTATGTACATGTAGATATATACGTCGTATGTACATGTAGATATGCATGTCGTATGTACATATAGATATACACTTCGTATGTACCTGTATATATACACATCATGTGTACATGTATATATACACGTCGTATGTACCTGTATATATACAGATCATGTGTACATGTAAATATACACATCGTGTGTACATGTAGATATACATGTCGTATGTATATTTAGATATACACGTCGTATGTACATATACACATCATGTGTACATGTAGATATACAGGGGCGGATCCAGGGGGGGCGCACCCGGCGCGCGCCCCCCCCCCCCTAAAATTGGAAAAAATATGATTTTTTGGCGTAAAATCGTGATTTTTCACACGAAATACCCCAAAAATTTCGCGCGCCGCCCCTAAAATTGGAAAAAATATGATTTTTTGCCGTAAAATCGTGATTTTTCACACGAAATATCCCAAAAATTTTCGCGCCTCCCTCCGCTCGGCGCCATTTTTTTAAGTGCGCCCCCTCTAACTTGAAATCCTGGATCCGCCCCTGATATACACATGTACAAAAGGAGTACATGTCTTATGAATATTGAAATGTTCTTTGTGTCATCATATTAGTCGTATATATGAGTATTTCACAATGAATTATTAAGTGTTCTATTTGTTGTAGGGATTCATCACTGCTGATATGGAGTATGTTCAGAAGTATGGAGACGTAGTAGGGTATGTCCTTCGTCAATTTATCCTGATACAGACTCGGTCATTCTTTGTAAGCTACGTCACTAGAAGACGATACATAACATGAAACAATACGAGTGTTTTATTTTTGTATGCACCACTGTCCTGTATGAATTCGCGAATTCACTTTGGTATTGTTCGACAATACGCATGTGCGAATTAAGATAGTTCGGGAGTTTTAAAAATCAAAGGGTAAACAGTATCAAAATGATAAAATCTCTGACAAAATGAACATCAATAAAACCGGAAGTGAAACCATGCGATTCACGATTTATTACTTTCATGTTAAAGGATACTATCTTAATAACTGTACAAACTTTAATTCATTGTTGTCCATATTTTCTTCTTCGACATTGTAAGACGTGTATCTAAACAAATATGTTGTAGGATATATACTGGAACGCTTCCTGCGTTGTTAATTACGGATCCAGATATGATCAAGGAAATTTTTATCAAAGAGTATCAGACATTTACAAATCGTGTGGTGAGTATCTTTGGCTATTTTAAAGATGTTGTTATAAATATTGACAGAACGATCGTCAACACCACCATGATATAACTGAAATACTGTTGAAAGTGGCATTAACCACCCTAACCCATGAAAAGGGGTAAATTCGTTTTATATGCAAATATTAAATGTTTTTTCCTTTTTTGGTTGTCGGACGTTATGAGGATATAAGAGTTATAACACATCCTTAGTGTATGTGACCTAACCGCCAAGACATAACTGAAATATTGTTGAAAGTGGTGTTAAGCACCATAAAACCAAACTTAATTTTAAATATATCCTCGCCGGTAATTCACACGATTTAATTCGCAAAAATATTCAAGGAACGTTCGGTGCAGAAATTAATTTAATTTTGGTTCACGTGCTTTACAACAAGAATAAATATATTTTGACCAAAGAAAATCTTTTTGTTGAAAACTGATAGTAAGCCTGGTTTAAGAATAAAATACATTCATTTATTAATGACCACATGATGTCAGGAAACAATTTCAACGTGGACTCAAATCTTGACAATTCTACATTACTGAATGTTGTCTAATGTGTTTGTAGCAATGATAACACGTCTGGCACCCCATGTGGAACAGGAACTGCCTACTCTCCCGGAGCACATGTGTTCACTCCCGTTATTAAGTGGATTCGTGTTGATCTTTAGTTTTCTGTGTGGTTGTTTGTAGATCATTGTTTCGCCTTTTGGTTTTTCCTTTTGTCCATAGTATTAATTGTCTGTCTTTCTTAGATTAATAATTGTCTGTCTTTCTTCGATTAACAGGTTCGTATTACCCGATTGGTATCTTCAAATCTTTCTCATATTCCAGGTCATATTCAAACCGGATGAACTAATGTCCGATATGATCACTGTTGCAGAAGATGACCACTGGAAATTTTTGAGGAGTACGATGACCCCAACATTTACAACGGGGAAACTGAAGAATGTATGTAGATTGTCTATGTTAGCTGGCTTTTCTGTTATTACGTGACCCACTTGATAAACGAGCAGTAGTTAACTCTTAACGGTAGAAATGTGGTGAACAAACTATGGAAAACAATTTCTTCGTTGTAACGGGAAACGGAAGTGTATAACCATTTTGATAATGCGCAAATAAAAATCATGAGTGCTTCCGTTTCTAAAAAAGCAATAGAAATAACAAAATGTGGGTTTGATGAATTATTTAGTAAAATTCTTTGGAGTATTACATTTTTGACAAATGGATTCTATATCGGAACAAAACAACCGAAAGTTAATCAGTCTCCACAACAATGGCGAGGACGATAAACATGCACACGAATTTGCAGATTTCTAGTTGTTAGGAACATATCTCGACTTGAAACATGCATGAATAGCTTTTCCAAATTGAATTTTAAGGGAAAAATTTTCTTCACCCAAAACTGGTGTAATATTACTTTAACATGATCGATAAAATTGGAAGTTGTGTAGCGCTAAATTTTGAACTTGGACAAGCATCACTTCAGATAAATTTTTCGTAGTTTTGTGATCATGACACAATGTTCAATGATTATACCTGGTATATAGAGAAATTCAGCTACTTATATATCTCATATTGTTGAGATTCAGCCAATATTGAATGCGAAATTGACGGAATTTCATTGTTTACAATTTTACAAACTTCATTTTTGGTAACAAAATATTCACCGGCGATCGTACTTCGGGTTTATAGTTCGTCTTCATTTTGTCATTTTTTGGGGTGTATTTTACATTTTTAAAGCTATCATGCGCAGAGTATTCAAAACATTGGTTGGCCTTCCAGAATCGTATTTATAAATATGTTTGTTAGTTAATTTTATTTGTATGTGCATTTGCTAAGAACTATGTTTTGATACGAATTAATTGACATGCGTCGTCACACCCTTGACAAACAGTTGAAGAGTATATTTGTCAGCTCACGTCATAAAGTTCAAGAACCCGGGAAAATTTGAATATAAGATTTTTTATTAAATATTATCTGTTTTCAACCTTGGCTGACAAGGGAAATATGAATTATTTCGATATCTTAGGGGGAAATAGTTAGTTGTCAGCCAAGTATGAATTTGTCAGGCACCTGTCAGCCAGAATGACAAGCGCTGATTGGTCAGAGATGAGTATAAATACGGCGCGAATTCAGAAGATAGCAGATCGCATCCCAGTCTTGGTACTGGACACATTAAGAGCCAAAGGTAGATACAATACCAATTATAACAACAAGATACATCTGTATAAGCTTAGGTACATCTACAAGTAAATTTACAAGGAAACGAACCAATAATGGAAATAATATATATTTAAAACAATATTTCAATTACTTTAAAGAATAATTAAGTTTATCGTGGTGTAATGGTTAGCGTGCTCGCCTCGAGTGTGGTAGATCATGGGTTTGAGTCCCGGTCGGGTCAAACCAAAGAATATAAAATTGGTATTTGTTGCTTCTCCGCTAAGCACGAAGCATTAAGGAGGAAGAGCAAAGACTGGTTGGCTCTGAATCAGAATAATGTGTGGAGCGACATGTTTATCCGCGGACTGTTGTTTCAATGAGCTAGCACTATAACAATCCAACTCAGCGTGTTGGTCTAGAACAAAGCGGACCTTGTCATCATCTCATTGACAATTAACTTGTTCTCGCCATGATATAGCTGAAAAATTGCTGAGTTGGCATTGAACAATAATCACTCACTCACTCACTCAAGTTTGATTGTAATAATATTTACCTTCAAGTTTGATTGTAATAATATTTACCTTCAAGTTTGATTGTAATAATATTTACCTTCAAGTTTGATTGTTGCTAAATTTACCTACAATTATGATTATAATTAATTACCGACTATCTCTAATTTTGATTGTATTTACATTTACATCCAGATGGTTCCGACTATACAAAGGTGTTGTGGTGATCTTGTTAAAGATATATTGAGCCAGAGAAAAGACGGACAAATAGTAGAGATGAAAACGTGAGTACAAGGATAAATACAGTATTAATTTTATATGGTTAGGGTTATTGGTTATGATGATTAAGCTCTTATTCCACAAAATAGTGAATTTTCATCAAATTTACCGTCACTGTCGTAATTACTCACAATTAACTATGCCATTTCAGTGTTGTATTTTCTACATTTGACCTGTTAATACACACCATTGTATTCTACATTTGACCTGTATTCACACCATTGTATTCTACATTTGACCTGTATATTCGCACCATTGTATTTAACATTTGACCTGTATTCGCACCATTGTATTCTACATTTGACCTGTATTCACACTATTGTATTCTACATTTGACCTGTATTCACACCATTGTATTCTACATTTGACCTGTATTCACACTATTGTATTCTACATTTGACCTGTATTCACACCATTGTATTCTACATTTGACCTGTATTTGCACCATTGTATTCTACATTTGACCTGTATTTGCATCATTGTATTCTACATTTGACCTGTATTTGCACCATTGTATTCTACATTTGACCTGTATTTGCACCATTGCATTCTACATTTGACCTGTATTTGCACCATTGTATTCTACATTTGACCTGTATTTGCACCATTGTATTCTACATTTGACCTGTATTCGCACCATTGTATTCTACATTTGACCTGTATTTGCACCATTGTATTCTACATTTGACCTGTATTTGCACCATTGTATTCTACATTTGACCTGTATTCACACCATTGTATTCTACATTTGACCTGTATTTGCACCATTGTATTCTACATTTGACCTGTATTTGTACCATTGTATTCTACATTTGACCTGTATTTGCACCATTGTATTCTACATTTGACCTGTATTCGCACCATTGTATTCTACATTTGACCTGTATTCGCACCGTTGTATTCTACATTTGACCTGTATTCGCACCATTGTATTCTACATTTGACCTGTAATCGCACCGTTGTATTCTACATTTGACCTGTATTCGCACCATTGTATTCTACATTTTATCTGTGTTTACATATTAGTGTTCTTTTAGTTGATAAAAGCCGAATTCAAAGCAGATGAAGTATATTAAGTACAAAAACCATACTGTAACATGGAATTTTAATAATTTATCAACAGGGTATGTGAATGTTTCACGATGGATGTTATCTCCAGCACTGCGTTTGGTCTAGATATCAATAAGGATAAAGAACTGAACAAAGACTTTGTGTCTTATGCAAAGAAAACCATAACCACTAACCTAATTAAGCCTTATTTTGTTGCTGTCTGTAAGTAAATACATTGTAACTACTTGTTTAGTGATATCTTATTTTGTTGCTGTCTGTAAGTAAATACATTGTAACTACTTGTTTAGTGATATCTTATTTTGTTGCTGTCTGTAAGTAAATACATTGTAACTACTTGTTTAGTGATATCTTATTTTGTTGCTGTCTGTAAGTAAATACATTGTAACTACTTGTTTAGTGATATCTTATTTTGTTGCTGTCTGTAAGTAAATACATTGTAACTACTTGTTTAGTGGCATCTTATTTTGTTGCTGTCTGTAAGTAAATACATTGTAACTACTTGTTTAGTGATATCTTATTTTGTTGCTGTCTGTAAGTAAATACATTGTAACCACTTGTTTAGTGATATCTTATTTTGTTGCTGTCTGTAAGTAAATACATTGTAACTACTTGTTTAGTGATATCTTATTTTGTTGCTGTCTGTAAGTAAATACATTGTAACCACTTGTTTAGTGATATCTTATTTTGTTGCTGTCTGTAAGTAAATACATTGTAACTACTTGTTTAGTGATATCTTATTTTGTTGCTGTCTGTAAGTAAATACATTGTAACTACTTGTTTAGTGATATCTTATTTTGTTGCTGTCTGTAAGTAAATACATTGTAACTACTTGTTTAGTGATATCTTATTTTGTTGCTGTCTGTAAGTAAATACATTGTAACTACTTGTTTAGTGGCATCTTATTTTGTTGCTGTCTGTAAGTAAATACATTGTAACTACTTGTTTAGTGATATCTTATTTTGTTGCTGTCTGTAAGTAAATACATTGTAACTACTTGTTTAGTGATATCTTATTTTGTTGCTGTCTGTAAGTAAATACATTGTAACTACTTGTTTAGTGATATCTTATTTTGTTGCTGTCTGTAAGAAAATACATTGTAACCACTTGTTTAGTGGCATCTTATTTTGTTGCTGTCTGTAAGTAAATACATTGTAACTACTTGTTTAGTGATATCTTATTTTGTTGCTGTCTGTAAGTAAATACATTGTAACTACTTGTTTAGTGATATCTTATTTTGTTGCTGTCTGTAAGTAAATACATTGTAACTACTTGTTTAGTGATATCTTATTTTGTTGCTGTCTGTAAGTAAATACATTGTAACTACTTGTTTAGTGGCATCTTATTTTGTTGCTGTCTGTAAGTAAATACATTGTAACTACTTGTTTAGTGATATCTTATTTTGTTGCTGTCTGTAAGTAAATACATTGTAACCACTTGTTTAGTGATATCTTATTTTGTTGCTGTCTGTAAGTAAATACATTGTAACCACTTGTTTAGTGATATCTTAATTTGTTGTTGTCTGTAAGTAAATACATTGTAACTACTTGTTTAGTGATATCTTATTTTGTTGCTGTCTGTAAGTAAATACATTGTAACCACTTGTTTAGTGGCATCTTATTTTGTTGCTGTCTGTAAGTAAATACATTGTAACTACTTGTTTAGTGATATCTTATTTTGTTGCTGTCTGTAAGTAAATACATTGTAACTACTTGTTTAGTGATATCTTATTTTGTTGCTGTCTGTAAGTAAATACATTGTAACTACTTGTTTAGTGATATCTTATTTTGTTGCTGTCTGTAAGTAAATACATTGTAACTACTTGTTTAGTGATATCTTATTTTGTTGCTGTCTGTAAGTAAATACATTGTAACTACTTGTTTAGTGATATCTTATTTTGTTGCTGTCTGTAAGTAAATACATTGTAACTACTTGTTTAGTGGCATCTTATTTTGTTGCTGTCTGTAAGTAAATACATTGTAACTACTTGTTTAGTGATATCTTATTTTGTTGCTGTCTGTAAGTAAATACATTGTAACCACTTGTTTAGTGATATCTTATTTTGTTGCAGTCTGTAAGTAAATACATTGTAACCACTTGTTTAGTGATATCTTATTTTGTTGCTGTCTGTAAGTAAATACATTGTAACCACTTGTTTAGTGATATCTTATTTTGTTGCTGTCTGTAAGTAAATACATTGTAACTACTTGTTTAGTGATATCTTATTTTGTTGCTGTCTGTAAGTAAATACATTGTAACTACTTGTTTAGTGATATCTTATTTTGTTGCTGTCTGTAAGTAAATACATTGTAACTACTTGTTTAGTGATATCTTATTTTGTTGCTGTCTGTAAGTAAATACATTGTAACTACTTGTTTAGTGGCATCTTATTTTGTTGCTGTCTGTAAGTAAATACATTGTAACTACTTGTTTAGTGATATCTTATTTTGTTGCTGTCTGTAAGTAAATACATTGTAACCACTTGTTTAGTGATATCTTATTTTGTTGCTGTCTGTAAGTAAATACATTGTAACCACTTGTTTAGTGATATCTTATTTTGTTGCTGTCTGTAAGTAAATACATTGTAACTACTTGTTTAGTGATATCTTATTTTGTTGCTGTCTGTAAGTAAATACATTGTAACCACTTGTTTAGTGGCATCTTATTTTGTTGCTGTCTGTAAGTAAATACATTGTAACTACTTGTTTAGTGATATCTTATTTTGTTGCTGTCTGTAAGTAAATACATTGTAACTACTTGTTTAGTGATATCTTATTTTGTTGCTGTCTGTAAGTAAATACATTGTAACTACTTGTTTAGTGATATCTTATTTTGTTGCTGTCTGTAAGAAAATACATTGTAACTACTTGTTTAGTGGCATCTTATTTTGTTGCTGTCTGTAAGTAAATACATTGTAACTACTTGTTTAGTGATATCTTATTTTGTTGCTGTCTGTAAGTAAATACATTGTAACTATTTGTTTAGTGATATCTTATTTTGTTGCTGTCTGTAAGTAAATACATTGTAACTACTTGTTTAGTGACATCTTATTTTGTTGCTGTCTGTAAGTAAATACATTGTAACTACTTGTTTAGTGATATCTTATTTTCTTGCTGTCTGTAAGTAAATACATTGTAACTACTTGTTTAGTGGCATCTTATTTTGTTGCTGTCTGTAAGTAAATACATTGTAACTACTTGTTTAGTGATATCTTATTTTGTTGCTGTCTGTAAGTAAATACATTGTAACTACTTGTTTAGTGATATCTTATTTTGTTGCTGTCTGTAAGTAAATACATTGTAACTACTTGTTTAGTGATATCTTATTTTGTTGCTGTCTGTAAGTAAATACATTGTAACTACTTGTTTAGTGATATCTTATTTTGTTGCTGTCTGTAAGTAAATACATTGTAACTACTTGTTTAGTGATATCTTATTTTGTTGCTGTCTGTAAGTAAATACATTGTAACTACTTGTTTAGTGGCATCTTATTTTGTTGCTGTCTGTAAGTAAATACATTGTAACTACTTGTTTAGTGATATCTTATTTTGTTGCTGTCTGTAAGTAAATACATTGTAACTACTTGTTTAGTGGCATCTTATTTTGTTGCTGTCTGTAAGTAAATACATTGTAACTACTTGTTTAGTGATATCTTATTTTGTTGCTGTCTGTAAGTAAATACATTGTAACTACTTGTTTAGTGATATCTTATTGTGTTGCTGTCTGTAAGTAAATACATTGTAACTACTTGTTTAGTGATATCTTATTTTGTTGCTGTCTGTAAGTAAATACATTGTAACTACTTGTTTAGTGATATCTTATTTTGTTGCTGTCTGTAAGTAAATACATTGTAACCACTTGTTTAGTGATATCTTATTTTGTTGCTGTCTGTAAGTAAATACATTGTAACTACTTGTTTAGTGATATCTTATTTTGTTGCTGTCTGTAAGTAAATACATTGTAACTACTTGTTTAGTGATATCTTATTTTGTTGCTGTCTGTAAGTAAATACATTGTAACCACTTGTTTAGTGATATCTTATTTTGTTGCTGTCTGTAAGTAAATACATTGTAACTACTTGTTTAGTGATATCTTATTTTGTTGTTGTCTGTAAGTAAATACATTGTAACTACTTGTTTAGTGATATCTTATTTTGTTGCTGTCTGTAAGTAAATACATTGTAACCACTTGTTTAGTGATATCTTATTTTGTTGCTGTCTGTAAGTAAATACATTGTAACTACTTGTTTAGTGATATCTTATTTTGTTGCTGTCTGTAAGTAAATACATTGTAACTACTTGTTTAGTAATATCTTATTTTGTTGCTGTCTGTAAGTAAATACATTGTAACTACTTGTTTAGTGATATCTTATTTTGTTGTTGTCTGTAAGTAAATACATTGTAACTACTTGTTTAGTGATATCTTATTTTGTTGCTGTCTGTAAGTAAATACATTGTAACCACTTGTTTAGTGATATCTTATTTTGTTGCTGTCTGTAAGTAAATACATTGTAACTACTTGTTTAGTGATATCTTATTTTGTTGCTCTCTGTAAGTAAATACATTGTAACTACTTGTTTAGTGATATCTTATTTTGTTGCTGTCTGTAAGTAAATACATTGTAACTACTTGTTTAGTGATATCTTATTTTGTTGCTGTCTGTAAGTAAATACATTGTAACCACTTGTTTAGTGATATCTTATTTTGTTGCTCTCTGTAAGTAAATACATTGTAACTACTTGTTTAGTGATATCTTATTTTGTTGCTGTCTGTAAGTAAATACATTGTAACTACTTGTTTAGTGATATCTTATTTTGTTGCTGTCTGTAAGTAAATACATTGTAACCACTTGTTTAGTGATATCTTATTTTGTTGCTGTCTGTAAGTAAATACATTGCAACTACTTGTTTAGTGATATCTTATTTTGTTGCTGTCTGTAAGTAAATACATTGTAACTACTTGTTTAGTGATATCTTATTTTGTTGCTGTCTGTAAGTAAATACATTGTAACCACTTGTTTAGTGATATCTTATTTTGTTGCTCTCTGTAAGTAAATACATTGTAACTACTTGTTTAGTGATATCTTATTTTGTTGCTGTCTGTAAGTAAATACATTGTAACTACTTGTTTAGTGATATCTTATTTTGTTGCTGTCTGTAAGTAAATACATTGTAACTACTTGTTTAGTGATATCTTATTTTGTTGCTGTCTGTAAGTAAATACATTGTAACCACTTGTTTAGTGATATCTTATTTTGTTGCTGTCTGTAAGTAAATACATTGTAACTACTTGTTTAGTGATATCTTATTTTGTTGCTGTCTGTAAGTAAATACATTGTAACCACTTGTTTAGTGATATCTTATTTTGTTGCTCTCTGTAAGTAAATACATTGTAACTACTTGTTTAGTGATATCTTATTTTGTTGCTGTCTGTAAGTAAATACATTGTAACTACTTGTTTAGTGATATCTTATTTTGTTGCTGTCTGTAAGTAAATACATTGTAACCACTTGTTTAGTGATATCTTATTTTGTTGCTGTCTGTAAGTAAATACATTGTAACTACTTGTTTAGTGATATCTTATTTTGTTGCTGTCTGTAAGTAAATACATTGTAACCACTTGTTTAGTGATATCTTATTTTGTTGCTGTCTGTAAGTAAATACATTGTAACCACTTGTTTAGTCATATCTTATTTTGTTGCTCTCTGTAAGTAAATACATTGTAACTACTTGTTTAGTGATATCTTATTTTGTTGCTGTCTGTAAGTAAATACATTGTAACTACTTGTTTAGTGATATCTTATTTTGTTGCTGTCTGTAAGTAAATACATTGTAACTACTTGTTTAGTGATATCTTATTTTGTTGCTGTCTGTAAGTAAATACATTGTAACCACTTGTTTAGTGATATCTTATTTTGTTGCTGTCTGTAAGTAAATACATTGTAACCACTTGTTTAGTGATATCTTATTTTGTTGCTGTCTGTAAGTAAATACATTGTAACCACTTGTTTAGTGATATCTTATTTTGTTGCTGTCTGTAAGTAAATACATTGTAACCACTTGTTTAGTGATATCTTATTTTGTTGCTGTCTGTAAGTAAATACATTGTAACTACTTGTTTAGTGATATCTTATTTTGTTGCTGTCTGTAAGTAAATACATTGTAACTACTTGTTTAGTGATATCTTATTTTGTTGCTGTCTGTAAGTAAATACATTGTAACTACTTGTTTAGTGGCATCTTATTTTGTTGCTGTCTGTAAGTAAATACATTGTAACTACTTGTTTAGTGATATCTTATTTTGTTGCTGTCTGTAAGTAAATACATTGTAACTACTTGTTTAGTGATATCTTATTTTGTTGCTGTCTGTAAGTAAATGCATTGTAACTACTTGTTTAGTGATATCTTCTTTTGTTGCTGTCTGTAAGTAAATACATTGTAACCACTTGTTTAGTGGCATCTTCTTTTGTTGCTGTCTGTAAGTAAATACATTGTAACCACTTGTTTAGTGATATCTTATTTTGTTGCTGTCTGTAAGTAAATGCATTGTAACTACTTGTTTAGTGATATCTTCTTTTGTTGCTGTCTGTAAGTAAATACATTGTAACCACTTGTTTAGTGGCATCTTATTTTGTTGCTGTCTGTAAGTAAATACATTGTAACCACTTGTTTAGTGATATCTTATTTTGTTGCTGTCTGTAAGTAAATGCATTGTAACTACTTGTTTAGTGATATCTTATTTCGTTGCTGTCTGTAAGTAAATGCATTGTAACTACTTGTTTAGTGGCATCTTATTTTGTTGCTGTCTGTAAGTAAATACATTGTAACCACTTGTTTAGTGGCATCTTATTTTGTTGCTGTCTGTAAGTAAATACATTGTAACCACTTGTTTAGTGATATCTTCTTTTGTTGCTGTCTGTAAGTAAATGCATTGTAACTACTTGTTTAGTGATATCTTATTTCGTTGCTGTCTGTAAGTAAATACATTGTAACTACTTGTTTAGTGATATCTTATTTTGTTGCTGTCTGTAAGTAAATACATTGTAACCACTTGTTTAGTGGCATCTTATTTTGTTGCTGTCTGTAAGTAAATACATTGTAACTACTTGTTTAGTGATATCTTATTTTGTTGCTGTCTGTAAGTAAATACATTGTAACTACTTGTTTAGTGATATCTTATTTTGTTGCTGTCTGTAAGTAAATACATTGTAACCACTTGTTTAGTGGCATCTTATTTTGTTGCTGTCTGTAAGTAAATACATTGTAACTACTTGTTTAGTGATATCTTATTTTGTTGCTGTCTGTAAGTAAATGCATTGTAACTACTTGTTTAGTGATATCTTATTTCGTTGCTGTCTGTAAGTAAATACATTGTAACTACTTGTTTAGTGATATCTTATTTTGTTGCTGTCTGTAAGTAAATACATTGTAACTACTTGTTTAGTGATATCTTATTTTGTTGCTGTCTGTAAGTAAATACATTGTAACCACTTGTTTAGTGATATCTTATTTTGTTGTTGTCTGTAAGTAAATACATTGTAACCACTTGTTTAGTGGCATCTTATTTTGTTGCTGTCTGTAAGTAAATACATTGTAACTACTTGTTTAGTGATATCTTATTTTGTTGCTGTCTGTAAGTAAATACATTGTAACCACTTGTTTAGTGATATCTTATTTTGTTGTTGTCTGTAAGTAAATACATTGTAACCACTTGTTTAGTGATATCTTCTTTTGTTGCTATTTGTAAGTACATGTTGTATAAACTTTATTTCCAGTTGGTTAAGCTTTCCTTTGAGTAAATACCTTATAACCACAAGGCTGTAACTAGGGTCTCATTTCTAGTGAGGCTATGGTTCTTGGGACCGCTCAGGTCCCTAGCAGGTATATGGCAGAGCCCCGATAGGGGGTCCAGGGGGGAATCCCCTCATGAAGATCCGACTTTATTTGAAATTGCAAAGGTATTTTTGGCTATGAAAATGATCGTACACATGTTTTTAAAGTGGTTGTTTTAGTAGTCAAAATTACCACCCAACTGACATATGGTATTCATGGCTTTAAAAAGAAGGAACTCATGTAGTACTTAGATTATTTTTCAATGAAAAAAGCAAATCGAAATAAATTCAACACTATAGTAGACAATGTGCGATATATGTAGTTGGTATGATTTGAAGATATGAATTGTCATTCAAACTGTAGTGTTCCAATTTTCCTGCATTGAAGATCATGTGATGAGCTCTGTAATTTTTTTGTAATATGTTACATCGGTGATTTTGTACTGTCGTCATGTCATTTCCCCATAGTAGTAGTTCTTAACGAGTAAAGACGAAGACGTCACGGTGAATTTTAGAATTTTTTCGATGTACACGTTGAAATTTGTGTTGGTAAAATTACAACATACAACTTGCACAAACCTAATTCGGACTGTCCTGCTTTACTTTTTCGGCAAGACCTTGTTTTCAGCCAAATATCCATTTCGTACAAGCAGTGTCATTAATGTAAACATGTAACGTGTATAGCTACATCATGTAATGACATGGTGACGGTCCGATAGTCCGAAGGTCCAATAGTCCGAAGGCCCAATAGTCCGAAGGTCAAATAGTCCGAAGGTTTGATTGTCCGAAAGCCAAATAGATCTTCTTTTTTTACCGTTAATTTCATTAATTATTTTATTTATTTTTAAAGTAATTTAAAATCGGAATGAAAACATCCAATTTTGTCATGGTTACGCCACTTGATATTTAAGTTGAAACACATACATTTATGATAATAATATAGATGGAAAAAGTCACCGAGAGGCTCACAAGATCCCGAATTGTTCACCTGGGTTAAGTTAATGAGAAATTATCAGCAACTTCAATCAATTGATACCTTTCCTGCCATATCTGTGTACACATTTGTAACTAAGTTGTATCATTTTTGCATGATCTGACAAGTAACATCTCTGCCAAATTCAATTTAATTCATTCTCTTTAGTGCCTCTCCGAGAGATGATAATGAATTTCACATAAAGCTACAATGTCAACGTTGACCGTGGCTGATGACCATTTTGAACTTCTGATCTACACCAAAACTATTATTGTGACCGTCGTGATCGTAATGGTATGGTGGTTGGATATATAACCACATATGTAATCAGTGCCTATCACCACTAACGTTGTGAGTTTGAACCCCACTCAAGCGAGGTGTACTCAATACAATATTATGTGATAAAGTTTGTCAGTGACTTGCGGCAGGTCGGTGGTTTTCTCCACCAATAAAACTGACCGTGATGAAATAACTGAAATATTGTTGGAAGTGGCGTTAAATACCATACACCACCTCCAATAAACTACTAACATGTGCGCACGACTTTGTTACCAAAAAAATGTTTCGATATGACTTTGTTTCTTAATGTTTTTCAGATATATAACAAAATATATTTTCAGACCTCCGTGTTTGCTTCCATAGAATATTAATATGATGGACCCCTCATTAATAGATTCATGTATTATAAAATTCATTCAAAACCCTTAGGATGTTGTTGAGAAAAAATTCTTCAAATATTGACCATCAAAATATCCAGTCATGTGACTGCTGTGCCAGACTTGTTGGGAATATTTCTGCTAAATATGGTTAAAGTCTGTTCAGTGGTTCGGTAGTCGTCATATTTGTCTGGGTTACCTTTAATTACAAGAAAGCATTCAGATTCAAATCATTCTAAATAAATTAAATTGTAACTATTGTAACTATACGGCTTTCGGACTATCGGACCTTCGGACTATTGGGCCTTCGGACTATTGGACCTTCGGACTATTGGTTATTCGAACTATTGGGCCGACACCAATGACATAATGTAACTAAATGAGGGATGTATACGGTTTGATGTTGAGTGAACTCTGACTATATAATAACATACGGAATTGGCTGACCATTGTACGATTGGAACAACGAGATACTACTTCGGCAAAATTAACATAAAAGGATACACAAGACACAAGACACCTTTGTAAATCATTTATTAAAAAAATTGACGGAATTTTTAGTGAGACAATAGCCTGACTTGCCTCAATGGTAGTTACTGCCTTGTAACCAGCGACATAATGAACTATTTCTTTGACGCTCTCAGTTAGTATAAGCGGTAGTATGTAGTATAGTATATCACCACAAGCGTTGTGATGCCTTTATTTTGCTGCTATTTGTGAATAAAAAGCTTAGTTCTACAAAGCACTACACAGAAGCTTTAGATTTGTTAACACGACCCCCCCCCCTCCTCCCCTCTTCACCCAAAAAGGTGAGGGGGGGGGAAGAAGCTAGGGAAGGGTAAACAGTACTAGTCCGTTCTCCATTAGTGGCACTCCTCGTGTTGCTATTGTCAAATATTCTGTGGTAAGTTGTGAATTGGGATGGGTGGTATTGAGATTATTTTCAAGCGGAACACATCAGTGGTAATTTCTGACTCAGATATTACATAAGAACATGTCAAGTACAATTTAGTGTTTCTATATATATGATACTGAAAAGAAACGTCATCACTTCGAAAGCTTTACTGTCGCCACCACGACCTGGTTGATGGTTATGGAATATCTGTGTCACAAATGACCACGGATATGTTCCACTTGTCGTAAACACTTCCCAGTCCTTTCCTAGTTCATGACTTATCACCGGGTTTGTAACTAGATTAACACGACGGGTGTCACTAGTTGAGCAGGAACTGCTTACCCTTTCGCAGCACATGAGTTCACCCCCGGTTTTTAGTGGGGTTCGTGTTACTCGATCTTTAGTTTTCTGTGTAGTGTTTTGTAGATCGTTGTTTGTTCTTTTGTACTTTTTCTTTTGGTATTGTGCTGTCTGTTCTTCTTCGATATACGGATTATGATTACCCCTTTGGTATCTTCATAATCTTCTTACACACACAGCAAAATTTAAACCTTTACATAATGTTTAAATTTGGTCCCATTAAAGTTAAAGCTTAAAATTTAATATTTCCTACTAAAATCTTAGGAAAAATACAAACATTTTTTTTCAGATTCCGAGATTTGAAAGGCATATTTTTACACTCAAATTACACGTTTGACAAGTTCAACTCAGCTTTGACATGATGCCAGTCAATTCTGCTGAACAGTCATTCAAATTAAGATATATTTTATCACTTTATTATAAAATTTTAAAATACGTGTACTTCTGTAAAAGGAAAGTCACTAATCTTAAGCTTGACCTTGCATGTTAAAGATTGACCCTACATGTTAAAGCTTGACCCTACATGTTAAAGCTTGACCTTACATGGTAAAGCTTGACCCTACATGTTAAGCTTGACCCATGTTAAAGCTTGACCCTACATGTTAAAGCTTGACCCTACATGTTAAAGCTTGACCCTAAATGTTAAAGCTTGACCCTACATATTAAAGCTTGACCCTACTTGTTAAAGCTTGACCCTAAATGTTAAAGTTTGACCCTACATGTTAAAGCTTGAACCTACATGCTAAAACTTGACCCTACATGTTAAAGCTTGACCCTACATGTTAAAGTTTGACTATAACATTATATTGGATGAATTATTAATGTATTTTTTCTCTCATTCTAGTGGTGTTTCCATTCCTTAAGAATATCATGGGATCCCTGTTTAAAGCTCCTCTGTTTGGTGAGGGTGCTGAGGAATTCTTTCGAAATGTTATTACCCAACTATTATTAGAAAGAAAATCCAGTGACAATGTAAGTTTCATTGTATTTTTAACCGATACAAATAGAAACATATGGACTGTCATTAAACAATTCAATTAAGTATTTATAGAACAACACAAGCTAAACCTTATTAATAATACTAGAGTATTTATAGAACAACACAAGCCCTTATTAATAATACTAGAGTATTTATAGAACAACACAAGCCCTTATTAATAATACTAGAGTATTTATAGAACAACACAAGCTAAACCTTATTAATAATACTAGAGTATTTATAGAACAACACAAGCTAAACCTTATTAATAATACTAGAGTATTTATAGAACAACACAAGCTAAACCTTATTAATAATACTAGAGTATTTATAGAACAACACAAGCTAAACCTTATTAATAATACTAGAGTATTTATAGAACAACACAAGCTAAACCTTATTAATAATACTAGAGTATTTATAGAACAACACAAGCTAAACCTTATTAATAATACTAGAGTATTTATAGAACAACACAAGCCCTTATTAATAATACTAGAGTATTTATAGAACAACACAAGCTAAACATTATTAATAATACTAGAGTATTTATAGAACAACACAAGCCCCTATTAATAATACTAGAGTATTTATAGAACAACACAAGCCCTTATTAATAATACTAGAGTATTTATAGAACAACACAAGCTAAGCCTTATTAATAATACTAGATTATTTATAGAACAACACAAGCTAAACCTTATTAATAATACTAGAGTATTTATAGAACAACACAAGCTAAACCTTATTAATAATACTATAGTATTTATAGAACAACACAAGCTAAACCTTATTAATAATACTAGAGTATTTATAGAACAACACAAGCTAAACCTTATTAATAATACTAGAGTATTTATAGAACAACACAAGCTAAACCTTATTAATAATACTAGAGTATTTATAGAACAACACAAGCCCTTATTAATAATACTAGAGTATTTATAGAACAACACAAGCTAAACATTATTAATAATACTAGAGTATTTATAGAACAACACAAGCCCTTATTAATAATACTAGAGTATTTATAGAACAACACAAGCCCTTATTAATAATACTAGAGTATTTATAGAACAACACAAGCCCTTATTAATAATACTAGAGTATTTATAGAACAACACAAGCCCTTATTAATAATACTAGAGTATTCATAGAACAACACAAGCCCTTATTAATAATACTAGAGTATTAATAGAACAACACAAGCTAAACCTTATTAATAATACTAGAGTATTTATAGAACAACACAAGCTAAACCTTATTAATAATACTAGAGTATTTATAGAACAACACAAGCTAAACCTTATTAATAATACTAGAGTATTTATAGAACAACACAAGCTAAACCTTATTAATAATACTAGAGTATTTATAGAACAACACAAGCTAAACCTTATTAATAATACTAGAGTATTTATAGAACAACACAAGCTAAACCTTATTAATAATACTAGAGTATTTATAGAACAACACAAGCCCTTATTAATAATACTAGAGTATTTATAGAACAACACAAGCTAAACATTATTAATAATACTAGAGTATTTATAGAACAACACAAGCTAAACCTTATTAATAATACTAGAGTATTTATAGAACAACGCAAGCTAAACCTTATTAATAATACTAGAGTATTTATAGAACAACACAAGCTAAACCTTATTAATAATACTAGAGTATTTATAGAACAACACAAGCCCTTATTAATAATACTAGAGTATTTATAGAACAACACAAGCTAAACATTATTAATAATACTAGAGTATTTATAGAACAACACAAGCCCTTATTAATAATACTAGAGTATTTATAGAACAACACAAGCCCTTATTAATAATACTAGAGTATTTATAGAACAACACAAGCTAAACATTATTAATGATACTAGAGTATTTATAGAACAACACAAGCTAAACCTTATTAATAATACTAGAGTATTTATAGAACTACGCAAGCTAAACCTTATTAATAATACTAGAGTATTTATAGAACAACACAAGCTAAACCTTATTAATAATACTAGAGTATTTATAGAACAACACAAGCTAAACCTTATTAATAATACTAGAGTATTTATAGAACAACACAAGCTAAACATTATTAATAATACTAGAGTATTTATAGAACAACACAAGCCCTTATTAATAATACTAGAGTATTTATAGAACAACACAAGCTAAACATTATTAATAATACTAGAGTATTTATAGAACAACACAAGCCCTTATTAATAATACTAGAGTATTTATAGAACAACACAAGCCCTTATTAATAATACTAGAGTATTTATAGAACAACACAAGCTAAACCTTATTAATAATACTAGAGTATTTATAGAACAACACAAGCTAAACCTTATTAATAATACTAGAGTATTTATAGAACAACACAAGTTAAACCTTATTAATAATACTAGAGTATTTATAGAACAACACAAGCTAAACCTTATTAATAATACTAGAGTATTTATAGAACAACACAAGCTAAACCTTATTAATAATACTAGAGTATTTATAGAACAACACAAGCTAAACCTTATTAATAATACTAGAGTATTTATAGAACAACACAAGCTAAACCTTATTAATAATACTAGAGTATTTATAGAACAACACAAGCTAAACCTTATTAATAATACTAGAGTATTTATAGAACAACACAAGCTAAACCTTATTAATAATACTAGAGTATTTATAGAACAACACAAGCTAAACCTTATTAATAATACTAGAGTATTTATAGAACAACACAAGCCCTTATTAATAATACTAGAGTATTCATAGAACAACACAAGCCCTTATCAATAATACTAGAGTATTTATAGAACAACACAAGCTAAACCTTATTAATAATACTAGAGTATTTATAGAACAACACAAGCTAAACCTTATTAATAATACTAGAGTATTTATAGAACAACACAAGCTAAACATTATTAATAATACTAGAGTATTTATAGAACAACACAAGCCCTTATTAATAATACTAGAGTATTTATAGAACAACACAAGCTAAACATTATTAATAATACTAGAGTATTTATAGAACAACACAAGCCCTTATTAATAATACTAGAGTATTTATAGAACAACACAAGCCCTTATTAATAATACTAGAGTATTTATAGAACAACACAAGCTAAACCTTATTAATAATACTAGAGTATTTATAGAACAACACAAGCTAAACCTTATTAATAATACTAGAGTCTTTATAGAACAACACAAGTTAAACCTTATTAATAATACTAGAGTATTTATAGAACAACACAAGCTAAACCTTATTAATAATACTAGAGTATTTATAGAACAACACAAGCTAAACCTTATTAATAATACTAGAGTATTTATAGAACAACACAAGCTAAACCTTATTAATAATACTAGAGTATTTATAGAACAACACAAGCTAAACCTTATTAATAATACTAGAGTATTTATAGAACAACACAAGCTAAACCTTATTAATAATACTAGAGTATTTATAGAACAACACAAGCCCTTATTAATAATACTAGAGTATTTATAGAACAACACAAGCCCTTATCAATAATACTAGAGTATTTATAGAACAACACAAGCTAAACCTTATTAATAATACTAGAGTATTTATAGAACAACACAAGCTAAACCTTATTAATAATACTAGAGTATTTATAGAACAACACAAGCTAAACCTTATTAATAATACTAGAGTATTTATAGAACAACACAAGCCCTTATTAATAATACTAGAGTATTTATAGAACAACACAAGCTAAACATTATTAATAATAATAGAGTATTTATTGAACAACACAAGCTAAACCTTATTAATAATACTAGAGTATTTATAGAACAACGCAAGCTAAACCTTATTAATAATACTAGAGTATTTATAGAACAACACAAGCCCTTATTAATAATACTAGAGTATTTATAGAACAACACAAGCTAAACATTATTAATAATACTAGAGTATTTATAGAACAACACAAGCTAAACATTATTAATAATACTAGAGTATTTATAGAACAACACAAGCCCTTATTAATAATACTAGAGTATTTATAGAACAACACAAGCCCTTATTAATAATACTAGAGTATTTATAGAACAACACAAGCTAAACATTATTAATGATACTAGAGTATTTATAGAACAACACAAGCTAAACCTTATTAATAATACTAGAGTATTTATAGAACAACGCAAGCTAAACCTTATTAATAATACTAGAGTATTTATAGAACAACACAAGCTAAACCTTATTAATAATACTAGAGTATTTATAGAACAACACAAGCTAAACCTTATTAATAATACTAGAGTATTTATAGAACAACACAAGCTAAACATTATTAATAATACTAGAGTATTTATAGAACAACACAAGCCCTTATTAATAATACTAGAGTATTTATAGAACAACACAAGCTAAACCTTATTAATAATACTAGAGTATTTATAGAACAACACAAGCTAAACCTTATTAATAATACTAGAGTATTTATAGAACAACACAAGCTAAACCTTATTAATAATACTAGAGTATCTATAGAACAACACAAGCTAAACCTTATTAATAATACTAGAGTATTTATAGAACAACACAAGCTAAACCTTATTAATAATACTAGAGTATTTATAGAACAACACAAGCTAAACCTTATTAATAATACTAGAGTATTTATAGAACAACACAAGCTAAACCTTATTAATAATACTAGAGTATTTATAGAACAACACAAGCCCTTATTATTAATACTAGAAAATTTATAGAACAACACAAGCTAAACATTATTAATAATACTAGAGTATTTATAGAACAACACAAGCTAACCCTTATTAATAATACTAGAGTATTTATAGAACAACGCAAGCTAAACCTTATTAGTAATACTAGAGTATTTATAGAACAACACAAGCTAAACCTTATTAATAATACTAGAGTATTTATAGAACAACACAAGCTAAACCTTATTAATAATACTAGAGTATTTATAGAACAACACAAGCTAAACCTTATTAATAATACTAGAGTATTTATAGAACAACACAAGCTGAACCTTATTAATAATACTAGAGTATTTATAGAACAACACAAGCTAAACCTTATTAATAATACTAGAGTATTTATAGAACAACACAAGCTAAACCTTATTAATAATACTAGAGTATTTATAGAACAACACAAGCTAAACCTTATTAATAATACTAGAGTATTTATAGAACAACACAAGCCCTTATTAATAATACTAGAGTATTTATAGAACAACACAAGCCCTTATCAATAATACTAGAGTATTTATAGAACAACACAAGCTAAACCTTATTAATAATACTAGAGCTTCCTGACAATCCAAATGTATGACGTTTTATTAGTCAGAACTAGAAAATCAATACAAATCTTTAAAAATAGAAAATCAATATACATGTATATCATACCAATAATGTAAAATATTTAAATAATAAACAATGTTTATAGAGAATGAGAGAATGAGAGGGGTCTGGATAGCCGAGAAGTTAAAGACGTTGTCATCTGAGCATAAGCTTAACACAAATGACGTTGGTTGGCGTGGGTTTCTCATAATTTTGATATAAAAATTTAATCTACACGAATAATGAAGAGTCTGAAGGATCCAACACTGGAACTCAAGAACGTGCAATGAAAATAGAGAGTCCGAAGGATCCCACACTGACACTCAAGAACGTGGAATGAAAATTTAATGATTGGCATGAAATGCCAGTTGTATATGTTTGTAGTCGACCGTGTGAGTATTTTACTCGAGTGACGTTGGAAATGAACGACTTTCCCAACTTTGCATCATTTGTACTCATTTTCTTGTATTTTAATTGACGTATCTAATATAGGTCACTCCAGAAATGTGTCATTCACAATAAGCTAAATATCTACAATGTTGTTCATTATTTGTACTCATTTTCTTGTATTTTGATTGACGTATGTAATATAGGTCACTCCAGAAATGTGTCATTCACAATAAGCTAAATATCTACAATGTTGTTCATTATTTGTACTCATTTTCTTGTATTTTAATTGACGTATGTAATATAGGTCACTTCAGAAATGTGTCATTCACACTAAGCTAAATATCTACAATGTTGTTCATTATTTGTACTCATTTTCTTGTATTTTAATTGACGTATGTAATATAGGTCACTCCAGAAATGTGTCATTCACACTGAGCTAAATATCTACAATGTTGTTCATTATTTGTACTCATTTTCTTGTATTTTAATTGACGTATCTAATATAGGTCACTCCAGAAGTGTGTTATTCACACTAAGCTAAATATCTACAATGTTGTTCATTATTTGTACTCATTTTCTTGTATTTTAATTGACGTATGTAATATAGGTCACTCCAGAAGTGTGTCATTCACACTGAGCTAAATATCTACAATGTTGTTCATTATTTGTACTCATTTTCTTGTATTTTAATTGACGTATGTAATATAGGTCACTCCAGAAGTGTGTCATTCACACTGAGCTAAATATCTACAATGTTGTTCATTATTTGTACTCATTTTCTTGTATTTTAATTGACGTACCTAATATAGGTCACTCCAGAAATGTGTCATTCACAATAAGCTAAATATCTACAATGTTGTTCATTATTTGTACTCATTTTCTTGTATTTTAATTGACGTATCTGATAGAGGTCACTCCAGAAATGTGCCATTCGCACTTAGCTAAATATCCACAATGTTGTTCATTATTTGTACTGTGCATCTATCTATACCTTGCCTAAAAAATACCGTGATTTAGATGGGATACAGTTTATCTGTTACGACTTACAACCATTCAGAAATGGCGTCCTGTGCTTGTAATGAAGTTTCAAAAGCATAAATCGCAATTAGGACGAGGGGAAAGTGACTGCCTCATATTGTTTATGTTACCACGCTCGTTGTAGTAAAAAGACAACCTGTGGCATTTGTTAATAATATTTTTGTTTGTCCGTTGCTAGGCATCATAGTCCGGCACTATCTATCCCTTTCAATACTTCCCAGTACCATCTTTGTTTTACCTGTAGGATCTTTTGTTGTTGTATGCTTGTTATCGTGATGAATACAGCAGAAATAATTACTACTCGACGTCAATCAATCAATCAATCAATCAATCAATCAATCAATCAATCAATCAAGCAATCAATCAAGCAAGCAAGCAAGCAAGCAAGCAATCAATCAATCAATCGATTAATCCTCTTTCATGTTTACAGAAACATTTTAGTGATTTCATACAATTAATGCTGAACGCTCATAAAGATACAGACAAAGGAGGTGAAATTTCTGAACTAGGAGGACGTGACTTTTCGCAATATAAAAACAGAGGTAAGATTATATTTATAAATACCTAAGATACATATCTATGTAGTGCACTTAAGTATGATGTAATCACAGATAATGTTTACATTACATATAAGGGGTCGTCGTGGTAGTGATCGTGTGGTAGTTGGATTTATTACCACCTATGCAATCATTGCTATCATCACAAACGCTGTCGGTTCGAACCTCGGTCAGGCGAGGTGTACTCGATACAACATTTTGTGATAAAGCTTGTCAGTGACTTGCGACAGGTCGGTGGTTTTCTCCTGGTTATCTGGTTTCCTCCATCAATAAAACTGACCGCCACGATATAGCTGAAATATTGTTGAAAGTGGCGTTAAACACCAAATACCAAAACAATCCAAACCAACACATTACATATTATTCAATGATGTTAGTGAGGGGATTGCTCGTTTTGTTTATATTTGATATATTGGTATCTGCGAATACGTTCTGGATGGTGTAATTCGTAACCATGACCATGTACAGTAGGGGAAAGTGTATTATATGTTTGGATGATTTTGATATTAATCGACGACAAAATAAATATATTACTTTAACATTCATCAAATTTCATTGCATATAGCGATGAATCGGACCCTAACTGCCCAACGTGAAATCAGTTACTCCAGAAGAGTAAGCAGTTCCTGTTCCATTAGTGTCACCCGTCGTGTTAATCTAGTTACAAACCCGGTAATAAGTCATGAATGAGGAAAGGACCGGGAAGTGTTTACGACAAGTGGAACATATCCGTGGTCATTTGTGACAAAGATATTCCATAACGGTCAACCAAGTCACGATGGCGACCGTAATCTTTCGAGGTGATTACTTCAACTTAAAGGTATATGTCGTTCACGAGGTGATTACTTCAACTTAAAGGTATATGTCGTTCACGAGGTGATTACTTCAACTTAAAGGTATATGTCGTTCACGAGGTGATTACTTCAGCTTAAAGGTATATGTCGTTCACGAGGTGATTACTTCAACTTAAAGGTATATGTCGTTCACGAGGTGATTACTTCAACTTAAAGGTATATGTCGTTCACGAGGTGATTACTTCAACTTAAAGGTATATGTCGTTCACGAGGTGATTACTTCAACTTAAAGGTATATGTCGTTCACGAGGTGATTACTTCAACTTAAAGGTATATGTCGTTCACGAGGTGATTACTTCAACTTAAAGGTATATGTCGTTCACGAGGTGATTACTTCAACTTAAAGGTATATGTCGTTCACGAGGTGATTGTTTTTAATGGGGTTTTTTTTGGTGTTGAAAGCTTAAATATCTTCAAAACATGAGTATAAGACGTCGTTTGGCGAGATTCGACCCAAGAAAACGTGTATTTTCGTTAGCCATGCATGTCTCAATATCCTAACTACATACGCAATGGCACGTCAGCATGAGTTTGAACTCCCAACACTTCCTTCAGTTCCATCCAACGGTCATGTTGGTGGCCTATGTTAATTCTTGAGTTATCATTATTCGCCAAAACTTCTTACCTGTTTTTTTCTAGTAGAATCAGTTAAAATACTCATACGACCGCGTCAGCAGGCATTTTTTCCCACAACAGACTTCGTGCATGCGCAGTAAAAGATCACCTAAGGTCATATATATTGGTGCGTATATTGTCATACAGACTGGAATTTATGTTCGAGATGTGTTAAAACAGAATGGATGGATTTTTTACTTTAAAATTTGATAATTAGTGTTAATTTATGTTTTTAGTGTACTCCTTGTAAAAAATATCTGGACCAAAAAATACAAAATCAACGTCATTATACCTTTACCCAATAGGAACTCTTGATTCAATAGCTTTCTTGTTAGCAGCAACCCACTAACGAGAAATTCCTGATAGGAACCACAAGCACATATACACAGTGAAATAGATAAATGTCATTTCATTTGATAAAGTACATATTTGTCTTTCACATTAGATTTTCAGTATTTGACTGTCATTTTTTATCCTGGCTGTATGTTATAAGAATAAATGCCATAAATGCAGTACTGATAAATTGTAAATGGTATCGGGATATGGGATTCTTGTGCAAAATGTGTGAGGTTGGAGTTTACATTTGCACTTTCAATATACGGAATATCATTTATAACGTTATCCACAGCACTAATAGATTATTATAGCATTAAAGAATATATACGTACATAGACGGAAAATATAAAATTGATTTGTACGAGCTTTAGACACAGTAGAAAAGCGAGCCTAAGGCGAGCGCAAATTAATTTTATATTTAACGATAATGAACGTATATTGTGTTTATCCTGAAATATTAAAAAGTCAAAAAAAAACTGCCAAATTGTCTGGGAATAATTGAAACGAGCGCTGTTCTAATCGTTTTTAATGATGTCATATGTGACGTCAGAAATTATACTGTTACCGTTTCTTTCTGTCGCTCCACATGAATCAGGTACCAGAAATGCTTTATTATGTCCATGACCTAATAACACTGACATTTATTTGACCATATTTATTAGTACTCATATTACACCGTTGCAGGATTAAAAATAGTCTTCGGGGTTCAAAGGTGTGCTGCGGAGCATGTATTTAAATATATACATCAATGTGCTTTGAATATTTTAAACACTTTGTAGGTTTGACTGAAAATGAAATACTAGTGAATTCCATTGTATTTTTTGCTGCCGGATATGATACCACCTCTAATGCCATTACCTTCGCAGTCTATGAACTGGCAAGAAACTCCTCTATGCAAGACAGACTTATCGATGAGATTGATAGAGAAATAGGAAAGGTGAATGCAACCTTGTTTCTACTTCACATTTAGTGTTTATTTTCTGAAATATGTTACAACTGTTATTGTAAATTTCATATGAGAAATAGACACTATACACGTATTAAACTTGTGCAGTCAGTGTCTATCACCAATAACGTTGTGAGTTCAAACCACGTTTATGGCGAGGTGTACTCGTTGCAACATTATGTGATAAAGTTTGTCAGTGACTTGGGACAGGTCGATGCTTTTCTCCGCGTACTCATGTTTTTTCCATCAATAAAACTGACAGTCACCATTTGATTGAAATGTCGTTGAAAGTGACTTTAAACACTATAAACCAAACCAAACCACACTTTAGTTCATATGAATGGCACCAACTTGATGGTAGTTAATTTATGAACCTGGTATAGCATGGAACAGATCAGAAATCTAAATGAACCGTTTTGAATGGAATAATAAGAAAAGTGTGCATTGCTATAATGTCCCCTTTTATATGAATGGCTGCATATTTGTGTGATATTTTTTAATCTAAATATTGCAATGTTTTTAATTCAGAATTTCACTGCTTGCATTATTGGACATAAGCGATATTATCTTCGATATTGATATCACAAATGTTTAAAAAAATATATATATATATATTGTAGGATCTACCTAGGTATGAATCCCTACCAAAAATGCAATATCTGGATATGTTCCTGAGCGAAGTTCTACGTTTGTATGCAGCTGCCACTAGGCAAGTTTTTAAACTTCATAAAAAGTCTTAATAACAATGTAGAATAAGTGTAGACTATCAATTCTAGTATTGTATTTTTATACATACTGCTGATGCATATTCTCGCTGTACACCATACTGAAAGTGACACGTTTTGTGCATGCAGGAAGACCATAGATGTCGATATAGCAGTGTGGGAGTAAGCAATACAAAACACAGAACACATAGAAATAAAAGATGAACAAGAAGGACCCACCATGATCCTGGTATGAACACAGGTGCTCGCAATGGAGTGGCTGTGTACCTGTTATACCCACTGTAATATTAGGAATCAATATACCTCATCCTTATACCTCTATGTATTTAAGGATCTTTCCCCCCTGGTATGTTAGATTCCTGAATGAGCTAACGTGTAAGTCATTTTCCTGTCTGTCACCATTATGCATACACTGGTTCTACATGTGTACTGTGTGCCTGAAGAGAAGCATACATCCACGATTCAGCGGACAAGATCACAATTTGTCAAAATATCTCTTACTCACTCCAATCTTGCGCTAATATGTGGATTACTACTCCCATGATCTCTCTTGTTACTGATGAAGCCGTTTTTCATGAGTGTAAAAAAATTAACAAAAAGTTGCCTTGACAAAATGGACAATATGTACCTGTGAGCTTTATTGTGTCCCTTTCGATCTCCTATCCATATATCGTTTTCAGACCAAGCTCATATAAGCTATTACCTTCACTATTACCTGCATCGAACTTCTAACATTAAAACCATCTTCTCTTAGACAATTTGATTGGTTTAGTGATCCAATAACTGTACACGAGTGATTATCAGAACTACAAACATGAGTGGACACATAACTGTACACATATATTCATTGGATTATCATCTACAAAATGTTTGTATTTGTTTTTATATAATAGTATATCCAAGATGACAACCACCACAGGACTATATTTAACACAAGACCTAGGGGTGCGATTTACTTTAAAGATGAATTTCGTTGTAACCATTTATGCATTAAAAGATAGATGGGTTGTTCCTAAGATGACCCTATATAAAATGTAGATATATTGTGTCAATTGAAAATTCAAGATGGCCATCAATTCATTACTTTGTTTAACATTAAATACAAACTTTTTCTCAAACACTACCACCTTTATTCAACCGAAATTGTGTATAAATAATTATGCTTTTCACGTTTTTGTTTTGATGACTGGATATTGGAGAACACTACGACTACATGAACAAGTTGTAAAAGATATATCAAATGGAGAAATGTTAAACCAGAAGGAAAAACATGATAAAACTCGTACTATCAATAAATGGTCATTAAATAATACACAGATGATTTAAAACAAAGAAAAGGATATAGGTTCAAGTTTGATTTGTTTACTTATTATTATTTAAGAAGAGTTTGAAGATTCCAAAGGGGTACGAAAAAGTACAAAATGACAAACAACGATCTGTAAAATAAACACATAAAACTAAAGATCGAGTAACACGAACTCCACTAAAAAAAACTAAAAGCCACTAAAAACAGTTTTGCTCAGTATATATATATAGCCCTGACATTTTTGTGGTAAATTGTATTGGTTTATCATTACTTCTAGGATAAATAGAGCTGCAAAAAATGATATAACAGTGAAAGGTGTGTTCATTCCTAAAGGTACTGATGTAACACTACCAATACCAGCATTTCACAGAAATCCTAAATATTGGCCAGATCCGGAAAAATTTGATCCTGAGAGGTAAATACTTCTATCTATGATTTCCGTTCTCATTGTACAACTTTGGTTATTGTTATTTTATTAATATCTGGAGCAGTTTAATCTCTATCTGGTGTTAGCACTTGATCCAATTGTTCTTATTGCATTTTCATCATGCACTTTAAATCTTATTATAAGAAGTTTAGATAGTAATTATACTACCATATACATGGTTACAACTACGACTGTTATGTAGAAGTAGAGGGATAGGGGTTGTGGTGCTTAAGAAGAGTTTTAATATACCACAAGAAGTTTAGATAGTAATTATACTACCATATACATGGTTACAACTACGACTGTTATGTAGAAGTAGAGGGATAGGGGTTGTGGTGCTTAAGAAGAGTTTTAATATACCAAAGGGGTAATCAGAATCCGCAAATCGAAGAAGAACAGTCAACACAATGACCAAAAGAAAAACAGTCAACACAATGACCAAAAGAAGAACAGTCAACACAATGACCAAAAGAAGAACAGTCAACACAATGACCAAAAGAAGAACAGTCAACACAATTACCAAAAGAAGAACAGTCAACACAATGACTAAAAGAAGAACAGTCAACACAATGACCAAAAGAAGAACAGTCAACACAATGACCAAAAGAAGAACAGACAACACAATGACCAAAAGAAGAACAGTCAACACAATGACCAAAAGAAGAACAGTCAACACAATGACCAAAAGAAGAACAGTCAACACAATGACCAAAAGAAGAACAGTCAACACAATGACCAAAAGAAGAACAGTCAACACAATGACCAAAAGAAGAACAGTCAACACAATGACCAAAAGAAGAACAGTCAACACAATGACCAAAAGAAGAACAGTCAACACAATGACCAAAAGAAGAACAGTCAACACAATGACCAAAAGAAGAACAGTCAACACAATGACCAAAAGAAAAAGGACAAAAGGACAACTTTTAACGCGACTTTCAGCAATATTTCAATTATATCGTGGTGGTCAGTTATATCGTGGTGGTCAGTGTTATTGGTGGAGGATACCGGAGTACCCGGTAAACACCACCGACATACCGCAAGTCACTGACAAACTTAATCATATAATGTAGTATCGAGTTCCCCGTCGCCTGAGTGGGATTCGAACGCACAAAGTTAGTGGCGATAGGCACTGATTGCATAGGTAGTTGTAAATTCAACTACCATACGATCACGAATACGACGACCCTGATATGTAGAAGTAAATAACAAAGCATAGAACAATGTAATACTTACTTGTGCTTGATTCACTACTAGGTAAAATACAAATAACCACATTCACGTTAAGATCTTATTATCATTACACAGATTCACAGAGGAAAACAAAGCCAAAAGACCACTTCATGCATATTTACCATTTGGACTTGGACCCCATGTTTGTATCGGAATGAGGCTTGCACTTATTGAAGCTAAGCTGGCATTAATCAACATGTTGCAGAGTTTTAGATTTCTGTCGTGTGACAAAACAGAGGTGAATATTGTATTACATGTGACTGCTTAATAGAGGTGACCGCATGGGCAGGTTTGACTGTATTGTATAATACTTTAAACAATATAGTGCAGCGGAGTAGCTTTTAATTTCATTTAATCTCACTTTTCTATGGGATTGATTGATTTTTGGTGTTTAAAGCCACTTTCAGCAATATTTCAGCTATATCATGGCGACCAGTTTTAGTGGTGGAAGAAGCGGAGTACCCGGTGAGAACCACCGACCATGGGCAAGCAACTGGTAAACTTTTATCTCTTGCGGCTGCTAGTCGAATGCGCCCTTTTTGTAATTTACAAAGCCGGGCTCGAACCCACGCCGTGTTGGTGATAGATTTGTATTGAGCCACCCGGGCTCTTTTCTATGTGTATAGCTCGATCAATGATTTTTTTTTCAATAATAGGACAACAGCTACGCATCATTTACTTGCTCTCATTGTTGGCTGTGTTGTGTAGATAAATTTGAAGATACTAAAGGGATAATCAAAACCCGTAATTCGTTAGGACAGACAATACAATGGTAAAAAGAAAAAAAAAGATAAAATGATAAATAATGATATACACTACACAGAAAACCAAAGATCGAGCAACACGATCCCCAATTAAAACCGGGATTGAACTCATGTACTCCGGAAAGGTAAGCAGTTCCTGCTCCACATGCGACACCCGTCGTGTTACTCTTGTTGCAAACGTGGTGATAAGTCATTAATTAGGAAAGGACTGGGTTATGATTACGACAATCGGAACATGTCTGAAGTCATTTGTGTCCTTGATATACCAGTGCTGCTGGAATATTGCTATATATAGCTGGAAAGTTCACAATGGGAAAATTTAAATCATCTCTTTTGTCGTAATGTTCGTTTTTAAACAGCCCTCACTGTCAATATCGAGGTGTCCGTCAATGTATGAAGCAGACTTGACTGTACATGTGATATCCTTTCATTCAATGTCAATGCATAGATGCAATTGACAAAATCAGCAAACTTTTAATTTTTGAGTGAAAGGACATCATATATATAGATGATACGTTACTGTAATTTGAAATTAAAGTTGTTTTTATTACTTTTAGGATCCAATCCAGCTTGAGAAAGGATTTTTAATCAGACCCCTAAATGGAGTATATCTGCAAATAGAAAAGAGATAGACGGCATAAAATCATATTATGGTATGAGAATGGATATTGAGTATTATCAATTGACTGTTTTCTCATTTAAAAACTGAGGATTTTTGTAGATAATCGGAGTAATTAATAAACTTATTACACTTGATGTCCTAACAACTCAATTCCAGGAGAATGTTATCTCCACAGAAAGCGATATTCTTCATGGTATTGTAGTTATTTTTGTTTTGCCTTTGTTTTGTTGAGCGTGAACTTTTGTTTTGTATCCAAATCGTTTGTTCGAAAATGTTATCCGACTAAGGTACTTTGTGTTTGCTTGATGTAAATGGAAAGAAATTTATATATTGTATTAAAGTTTACTGTATTTAGTTTAAACTTATTTATTCATTTAAGAAGCAAACTACAATATAGGGTTAGGGTTAGAGTTATGGTGTTTAACTCCACTTTTCAACAATAATTCAGTTATATCGTGGCGGTCAGGTTTTATTGGTGGCGGAAACCGAAGAAAACCACCGACCTGTCGCAAGTCACTGACAAACTTTATCATATAATGTTGTATCGAATACACCTCACCATGAGCAGGATTCGAACTCGCAGCTTAAGTGGTGATAGGCACCGAGTATATAGGCAGGTAACTGTAAATCCACCTACCATACACCACGACATACCGACTACAATATAATAGAGATATAAAATTACATACTGTAGAATTCTGACACAAGCTAATTATGATTTATGCTAATCTGTCTCTGCTAATATATTTGACAATGAATCCTGGTGATCAATGGCCTGGTATAAAAGATTTACATAAAGGGATAGACGTTAGGGTCGTGGGTGTTTAACACCACTCGCCACAATAATTCAGTTAAATCATGGTGGTCAGTATCGAAGACGCCCATGAAGTCGGAGCAGGCAATGAAGGGATATATTCCAATATTTAGAATATATGTTTTGTTTCAATTTAATTAGTGATTGCTATATTAATTCAGTCAGTCTCAGTCATTTAATGCAATTGTATACAACATGTTGCAATTTAGCGGAATTAAAAATGAAAATAGTATTTTTAAATGAAACATTTTGTTTTATTATCTTATGGTGGAAAATCAAAATATAGAGAACAAACCCACTTACGGTATCTGTAAAGAATTTATCCTGGGTTCTACAAGTACGACGGGCGGAAGTTGTGACTAAATGATCAACCGGTTTCCGGACATGGACACCTATTTTACGGAAATTAATCACCTATTGTTAGCATCTAGAGGCTACGAATACGACGGTTTTTTGTTTTCTTAAATATATTGTTTTTAGACATTTATTACTGTGATACTATAAAGTTTAAAGAAAAAAAATATACATAGATATTTTTAGTTTAAGAATTATCATATGCAATTTAAAATTTTAAGTAAGACAAAAGGTAAATACAATGTATTAAATTAATAATGTTTATAGTTATTTTAAGCAATTTCGGCAACACCAGTAGGTTTTTTTTCGGCGCAAAACGTAGTTCAATATATATCTTAGATGGTACCATACAAAAAGCGCAAACTTGTGTGTTTTATCATATGACTTACGATAGTATTGGTAATGACTTAAAAATTCTAGAAACATGTATTTGCTGCTATACAGAACATGATTGAAAACATCGCTGCGAATTTAATATGAAGAACTGCAATCAAAGTGATGATCATTTGCTTATTTAAGGTATATTATATGTGATTTTACCCTGTGTTTGGGCGTTGACCGCTGGAAATGGAACTAAAATTTTCCCCTCCATGAATAGAGGAATAATCCAACTCCTTATAAATTAAAAGACCCACTGCACTTTCTGCAACTTCCATGTTTTTATATTTGGACCCCGTACCAAGCTTCCTTGATATATGCTTATAAAGTTGGACGTAGTTATCCTGCTGGAATTTTTTTAGGGCACACTCTAAATCTATAAAAGATTTATACTTTGCTCCAACACGGAGCGCACTACCATCGTCGTCTATTTTGAAAATAATTAGTGTTGGGAAGTGTGAGTTGTACTCTGAGAAGTACTCATACCAATGAAATCTATGGGCAATATTTATTTGGAATAAAAATAAACTACAAACAGAAAATTATATAAAAAATTCATAAATTGTCATTTAATGAAATAAAAACAATAGAATTAAGAAAATCGAGAAATCTGTCGTATTCATAGCCTCTAGGTGCTAGCAATACGTGATTAATTTCCGTAAAATAGGTGTCCATGTCCGGAAACCGGTTGATCATTTAGTCACAACTTCCGCCCGTCGTACTTGTAGAACCCAGGCTACGAATACGTTTCGTCGTATTCGTAGCCTGTGCCTTTCGATAAACATGGACGAAAGGAAACCGCAAATAGCATTCGTATAATAATTTCCGTACAACGTGTGACCAAAATTGTACAAGATGTTATCTATTTGTAGGAATTAAAATACAACAGAACTACGACGTCAATCTAAGTAAAAACTGTGAATATCTCATAGCAATCATTAATTATCCCAGTTTTATGGTGGGGATCATGTTTCTCATCTTTTTAGTTTTTTGTGTTGTTGTATTGTGTGTATTTACGTTCTAGGATCCGTGTTGTGATGTCCGTTATGATTTCCGTATACAAACGATGTTCGGTTCGTCTTTACCTCCAGTTGTTTGTAAGAGGGTTCTTATTTACGTTATTTGCCTTTGTTTAAAACGTAGAGTGGTGTCCAACACATATTGTGCCGTGATTTTGTTTTGTTTTTCTACGTCTTGTGTACCATATATATATATATGTTTCTCTGGATTGTCCGTTTTTGATTGCCTCTTTGGTATTTTCTATGTTTATTTATCTGTTCCTACATGAATATTCATTGGCTGAGCATATGTAATCAAGAATAGCCCATATATATAAATAATTGTGATTAACAAGAATTCGATTTTTACCTTCGCACAGATTTTTGTTTTACAAAAATACCGCGCCATTCTAAATGCATCATACACATGTCCTAACGACATCATATTTGTGATGTTCAAGGTTTAATAAGAGAAGTTTGGAGATACCAAATGGCTAACCAGAGACTGCAAATCCAAGAAGGACTGACAAAACAATGACCAAAAGAAAAAAAAACTGGTTCAAATATAGATAATGGTTAATATATAAGTCACAATGTGGTAGACATTTTACATGAGATATGCTTAGTCACACAGAATCACGCTATGATATGCAAACTAACATCAGAGAAGCAAAACATGCAAACAATATTTTTTTGTTGAGAGGTTTAACATTATAGACCCTCAATGAGAAATGACTGTGATGACATTACAAATATTCCTGTTCACGGTATAACAATGTCAATCGACGAGAGATATCTTACAGTTACGTCCCTTTGACCATTTCCAACGTTAACAAACTAACACTACACGCCGAAGCGGCAACACGACTACCATATTGTCATTACAATAAATGTTAAACGTTATCAATTAAAAACTATAAAGCCATGTGTATTTAACATTTGGTTTGTTCACATAAATACGGTAAAAATTAGCCAATACTCCAGTACTAGTGCAAATTATGCTCTCACTATTCAGTTTACTGAAGCATGAAAGTGGCATGCGGAAATGTATATTTTTCTCGTGGTCACGAGATACTATCGCTTGCCCACGACATACTACCACATGGCCACGAGATACTAACACATGGTAATAACATACTATCGCGTGGCCACGAGATACTAACACATGGTAACAACATACTATCGCGTGGCCACGAGATACTAACACATGGTAACAACATACTATCGCGTGGCCACGAGCTACTAACACATGGTAACAACATACTATCGCGTGGCCACGAGATACTAACACATGGTAACAACATACTATCGCGTGGCCACGAGCTACTAACACATGGTAACAACATACTATCGCGTGGCCACGACATACTACCACATGGCCACGAGATACTAACACATGGTAACAACATACTATCGCGTGGCCACGAGATACTAACACATGGTAACAACATACTATCGCGTGGCCACGAGCTACTAACACATGGTAACAACATACTATCGCGTGGCCACGAGATACTAACACATGGTAACAGCATACTATCGCGTGGCCACGAGCTACCCAATTCAAAAGGAATGTTAAATAGTAAAGGGACACTCCAGATATATAATAACAACTGTACAAGCATAAAGATAAAACAAAAGCATGGACAACACAGAATTCGAGAAAACCCAGGAGTGAGACCAGGTGCTTAAACAGGAATGGTATTTCCTGTCCCAATATATTAGCACCCGTCGTGATGTCCTAATTGTCAAATCCAGAACAACCGCATCGGTGATGCAATGGTTAGCGTGCTCGCCTCGAATGCGGTAGATCGTGGGTTCGAGCCCAGATCGGGTCAAGCCAAAGACTATGAAATTGGTATTTGTTGCTTCTCCGCTAAGCACGCAGCACTAAGGAGAAAGAACAAAGACTGGTTGGTTCGGAATCAGGATAATGTGTCCGAGTGGGGCGACATATCTATCTGCGGACTGTTGTTTCAGTGAGCTAGCATTATAAAAATCCCACTAGGCGTGTTGGTCTAGTTCAAAGCAGACCTCATTATCATCTCATTGAAAATTAGTTTGTTCTCGCCATGATATAGCTGAAAAAATTGCTGAGTTTGCGTTAAACAACAATCACTCACTCACTTACTCAAATCCAGAAGAAGAAACAACTACATGTACTAGCAAAATTAGTAATAAGTGCTGTCGATAAACGTCAGCTATCCCGCACCCAAAACATTGTACAATATGTAAATTGAAAACAAGTTGTCAAAGAGAAAGAAGCTCCTTTGAAAAACTGTATATTTTTAGTTTTCTAAACAAATGTACTATTTTTTAATATTACACTTTACGTTTTTATTTTCCCTATTGGTCTTTGTTTGCGCAGCCGGTCACTATTTTCGTATATGGACCGGCCAGGTACCTGCATTATTTTAGATAAAAAGTATAATATAGCAAATAGTTCATGTCACTTCGGGTCATATGGCAGTATATGGACCGGTCCGTCACCCAAAAAATAGTATATGGACCTCAGAAGCTTCTGTCCATATAATATTTTTTGGTGACGGACCGGTCCATATACTGCCATATGACCCTCAGTGCCATGAACTATTTTTTTATTATTATAATGGTAAGGTTCTTCTTTACATCACCATTGATTTCTACTTTTTACATTAAAGCATGATATATTACAACATATCTTTTAAGAATATTTGTAAGAACCCATTTATGCCCCTGTGTTCTGAAACAAAGGGATAAGTCCCCTTATTATCTCCATCATTCATTTCAAGTCATGATGTACAACAACCTATATAACTGACCACCTTTTATCTCTTTTCTCTCATATGTAAAGTTTATTATAACGTGAACACGACTTACTTATCGTGTAGCCACGCGATAGCATGTCGTAAACACGCAATATTTTCTGATGGCCACGACTTAGCTATAGCATGGCCACGCGATGGTATGTCATGAAAACGACTCACTATCTCGTGACAACGCGTAAGTATTTCGTGGCCACGCGATGGTTCATTCCAGGATTTCTAAAGTCTAACACAGTTTCTACGTAGATATGATGTTGGTATCGTTAATCTTGTACGTGTATGGATAAGGAGTTGTTCCCCTTCGAAGCACCTCTGCACATTCCCGCATTCTTTTTCAGGTAAGATAGTGTTACATTTTGTCATTGTATTTATATTCGAATTTGTATATCTGGTGTTGTTTGTAAATATCGAATTAGGGTCTTGTTGTTATTTATTCCAACTGGTATGTTATGTGCATGAACATAAAAATAAAAATATCGCTAAATTACTTAGAATTGATTTTTCTCTTTATATTTGGTATGAGTTATCGCTCTTTGTATTATGTCTTGACGATCGGTGTCCGAAAAAACAACTACTAACAATTAAATGAAAAGATACAGCCGTACAGATTGTGTAAATACTATTCTCGCATGACAATAAGTCGGTCAGTCATTGGATAATGTTTGATTATTTTTTTCATGTTTGAAAAGTAAACATTTTTTTCTTTTTAATTATGTTCCTCATCTATTCTTGCTATGTGTAAAGTTCCATGGAAAAAAGATCGATAATAATAACACACTGACCCATATTTGTTTACTACCCTTTTTCCAAATGGCGTCCTATTACGTCACATAAAGCCGGTCAATAAAGCACATGCTTTTGTCATAGGCCAACCAAACTTAAAAAGTAAACCTGATTAAGAAAGTACAGTATTTTAGCTTTTACAGTGTAATTGTTTTGTCTGAAAAATTTCAAAGGATGTTTTTATTAAATAGTTTGAAATTGAAGTATTAAAAATTTATTATTTGATGCAAATATTAAAATTGCTTATCCATATAATAAAGTATTTAATCCAATGAATTTGGTGTTTTTGCGTTTGTCAATACAATTTATTAGACTGACTACATTCTGCCATATTTTTGTAAAACAATTAATGACTGATTTCAATTTATTTTAATCACATTTATTATCACAGAGTGGTAACAATACAGTTTTGTTGATGCTGTTTGTAATAATGACAGGTTTTTCTTACCCAGATAATCTCATTTTTCTGTCTGGTTTAATTTAATTCTCTGTTCAATTTATGCTATAAATTTTGATTATTGCTGTAAATTAATTCTTTTTCTATCTTCTCTGTGAATTTCATTTCATTACCTCAAGAAGTAAGGGGTATATTTGTTATTAAAGCAGCAGTGGAAATGCAAAATAATCTGCCATTTTGTGACTAATGGAGAGCCCTTGTATGTATTTTCCCGGTAAAATCGGCCATTTTCTAGAAAATGGTGGAATCTGAATGATCAATCATCATATTTTCAAAGTATTTTAAAATACAATTTGCTTGGCCTACATTCCAGAAACGGTCATGAACTGTGATGACGATTATGTCAACAAACCGGAAAGATGAAAATGCTTGGGAAATACCATCGATGGACACATATTTAACAAGTATAATGATCAGGGAAAAAAGACATTAGTAAAAAGGATCTTTTTTACTTGCATGGAATTTATTCAATTCAAACTTCTTTGTTTTAATCTCATCTTGTAATTTTGACGTTGAAAAGAATTCCCGCAATGAATATCCAGAATGACGTCATTGGTATCGTGTTGCGCCAGAATTGTAAATAAAAACAAGTGACCGACTTTATTGCATCACCGAGCAGATGTTACGACACGATATATGGATTTTCATTTTGGACCGGAATAAGGGAAGGTGAAAACAATGTTAGTCTCCAACATACCAACTACTATATCTGTCCAATGCTATATGTGTTTAGTATGGTGTAGGGGCCGTCGTGGCCGTGATCGTATAGTAGTTGTATTTACAACTACCTATGCAATCAGTTTCTATCACCATTAATGTTGTGAGTTCGAAACCCGATCAGGGCGAACTGTACACCATTAAGTTTGTCAGTGACTTGCGACAGATCGGTGGTTTTCTCTGAGTCCTTCGGTTTCCTCCACCAATAAAACTGACCGCCACGACATAACTGAAATATTGCTGAAAGTGGCGTTAAACACCATAAAGCAAAACCAACCAATCTGATGGTGTATGTTCTGTCGTAGTACATCAACTCTGTATGTCGCAAGAATATAACTACCGACATATCTGATGGAGTAAAGACTTGTTTCTATATCTGGATATTCTCCACAATGCAATGGCCTTCAGAAATAGCATAATAAACTATTTATACATTTCTGATTTTATATTTGTTTTTTCCCCTCTTTACTGCTGTCAAATCAATGACCGTAACCAGTTCTACGAGAATGACTTACATACAACATTTAAATGGACAATTTTTATTTGTGATAATATTAACCTCTTATTTTTGACAAGGTTCCAATGTCTACGAATTATGAGACTTTTCTGTCGAAAAAAACCCATACAACTTCAGAATCATCATGTGCAAATGGTCTACTGTTTTAAAAATGATAACAGATTTTATCTTAATTAAGAAGCATTTTTGAAATGAATATTGAATCAAAAAGAATGTATGTTCAATCAAAAAAAATGTATGTTGAATCAAAAAGAATGTATATTGAATCAAAAAGAGTGTATATTGAATCAAGAAGAATGTATATTGAATCAAAAAGAATGTATATTGAATCAAAAAGAATGTATGTTGAATCAAAAAGAGAGTATGTTGAATCAAGAAGAATGTATGTTGAATCAAAAAGAATGTATGTTGAATCAAAAATAGTGTATGTTGAATATATATACAATATACGTACATTGTCGGTAAATATAAAATTTATTTGTACGAGCTTTAGAAACAGGCAGAATAGCGAGCCTTCGGCGAGCTTTTCAGGCCTGTTTCGCAGCGAGTACAAATGAATTTTATATTTAACGACAATGTACGTATATTGTGTTTATCCTGCAATGTCAAAAAAGTCGGAAGACTGGTCAGATTTAAACAAAAAGGACAGAAACAAGCGTCATTCCTCGCCTTTCATAAATGTTGTCAAGGGTGTCTTCTTCGTGGTCCGCGTAAATTAGTACCAGTTTCATACGTGTCTGCGCCCTCCGCTGTACATAGCTACAGGGTACCAGGAAAGTTTATTCGTAGGCTGAAAAGTTTATTCGTCTAGTACGAATAAAGCAAAAATTTATTCGTATAGCATATTTGTACAGCAAATGTACTGATTGCAGGATAAATATACAATATACGTACATTGTCGGTAAATATAAAATTTATTTGTACGAGCTTTAGAAACAGACAGAATAGCGAGCCTTTGGCGAGCTTTTCAGGCCTGTTTCGCAGCGAGTACAAAGGAATTTTATATTTAACGACAATGTACGTATATTGTGTTTATCCTGCAATGTCAAAAAGTCGGAAAACTTGTCAGATTTAAACAAAAAGGACAGAAACAAGCGTCATTCCTCGCCTTTCATAACTGTTGTCAAAGGTGTCTTCTTTGTGGTCCGCGTTACATTAGTACCAGTTTCATACTTGTCTGCGCCCTCCGCTGTACATAGCTACAGGGTACCAGGAAAGTTTATTCGTAGGCTGAAAAGTTTATTCGTCTAGTACGAATAAAGCAAAAATTTATTCGTATAGCATATTTGTACAGCAAATGTTCTGATTGCAGGATAAAATAATTAAACGGAATGAAATGATTTTAAACAGATTCTTTGACACAATATCAGTACTACAGCAATGAGCATTGAACAACAGGAAAATATCTAAGCTTTCAACGAAAAATGTATAATAGATATAACTTTAAATTTGTTTAATGTATCAGTTCCGACAGTATGGTTTAGTTTATAACAATTGTATTTGCTCATAGAGACAAAAAGGATAAGACACAAGTTTTACCAACTTATGAAGTCTTCTCCTTGGAATTACATAACAAATATAACACATTTACATAAGAAAAAGAGCATGCACAATAATGAAAGTATACCAGTAACAATTACACATGTAAAAGAGAACAGAAAAACGGTGGAAAAAAGGGGAAAAAGAAGATTTGTGTGGACACGATGATCATGCTGGATATATTTATAAGTTTATACAATGAGGAATCGCTTAGATCTTCTAATAAACTTGTAAACTTCTTTAAAAAATAAACAGTTATCTTCATAAGTTAGATGTTGGTTACCTGTAGTTAGTAAAGCAAGATCGATTTTCATTCTAAATCGATTTACACAAATTAACAGATCCCTCCTAATATCGATGTATTTACTACATTCAAAGAAGAAATGAAATGTATCTTCTCGAGGAACACCACAAGCACAATTTGGACTAGATACTATATTTGATTTAATTAAATCGTTGTGCTAATATCACATTTAACTTCCGTGGACCATACATGTGTGGTATTTTGTTCATATTCTTAAATACAATGTCTATTATAATAGTCCGAATTTGCGCATTTATAGCGTATCATATGGAATTTTCAGTGTTTATTTTTGACATTTCTTCGATGAAACTAGAAATATATATATTGTACATCATGTGATCAATGAAAGTATAAATAGCTATTGTACATCATGTGATCAATGAAACATACGTTAATTTAATATATGAAACACAGTCATGGAAAACAGCAGTATGATATGTAGCATATACAAGAGGATTTTATATATGTGCTATCTGTTCATCATACAAGTCGTACACCATTATACAGAGTTATATCTTCCATCTCCTGGGAGGGTATTGCTTAGTATTGGTTGAATTATTCCATGATCTTGTATCATTAGTAGTCTTGATTATTATATCTCGGGTAGAATGTGTTTTTGGCAGTTCACGCGAGTTTTTCACTCTAGGTGGTATATATTGTGGTCGGTCAACATATTTAGTCTGATACTCGACAGGTTGTTTAGAATATGTCGTTGGTGATTCCACAAAGCGTTCCTCACGGACTGATCTATGGCGTTGTCGTACATCTTGTCTAGTCTTAGACTCTACATGTTTTGTAGAACCTGTTGTTGGTGGTTCCACCATGTTTTTCATGTACAATACCAGAATAATGATGAAAAACACAAGAGCCACTGCCGCCGCTGCATTTGCTGCGATCCCAAAGTAAAACGAAGTGTTGACTGACATTCCATCCTTTAATTCTGTCTTCACAAGAATTAATGATATCATCAGTACAATAACTAGAAAAAGTAGACAACAAATATTTAAATTGTATTTTAAAGCATGATAAATATAAAAAAGCAACAATACACACACAGTTGGAGACGTATATATATGTAGTGTACATAGTATTAACAGGCTTTTGTTTCCCAATATTCTAGTCTTAGATCTAAATAATTCATATAGGACTACGTAAAAATGTCACTCATATTATACATGTGGTTAAAACATTGTTCTACATAATGATTTTATATAGATCCGTTAATTCTTAAAATCATATTGACTCACTTTCACTTTCAATCGGTAATTTATAATGAAAATCTTTTGTGTTGATTAAAACGCATTTTGACTCCTATCGCGTCCACTTACCTAGTAAGTAATAAAACAATTAAGGCCTTAGGGTCATGGTTATGGTGCTTAAGACCACTTTTAACAATATTTCAGTTATATAGTAGAGGTCAGTTTTATTGGTGGAAGAAACTGGAGTACCCAGTGAAAATCACTGACCTGCCGCAAGTCACTGACAAACGTTATTACGTAATGTTGTATCAAATACACTACGCCATAAGCGGGATTCGAACTCGCAACTTTACTGGTGATAGGCACTGATTGCGTCGGTAGTTGTAATATAGGGTTATTGCATTAATATTGGTGAATATTGTCCCTCGCAGTATATCATATTGCACTCGCTAGCGAGCGAGTGCAATATGATATACTGCGAGGGACGGCGAGTGCAATATGATATACTGCGAGGGACAATATTCACCAATATTAATGCAATAACCCTTTTATTATATAGTAATAAATATTTCAAACACAGAGCATGTGTTTTAATGGATATGACGCATGATATAGCAAAAAAAATTTATTGAACTAGTTCAAATATTGATAAAAAAAATCTTATTTGAACTAGTGCAATAAATATTTTTTTCAATATGCTGGTTTTTCATCCTGTCAATTTTTGAGGTTTTTATTATGACTTGAATACTCCAGTAATACTGAAAATTAAATTCAATATATTTGATAGGTTATTGTCTCATGTAAATTGACTTTTGCCCTCAGTTCAGTAAAATTATATTAATGGTGAAAAGTTGTGGTTCATTGATGACGTTCATGATGATAGGCCATGATAAATTAATTATTTAATACTAACAAAATTCTATTTTTTCAGAAGATATTGTATGAAATCATATTACTAGGATATTGTATTTAATCAAATAATCATTTTATTAGGGCCTATACATGTACAATGTAGGTTAAAAATTGTACTTGTATTATTGTCTTATTTCTTGTTTCACCATTCAAAGCAAATCATAATTTTTATCAATTTAATTTAGTAAAACTGAACATATTGTAACGAGAATTAACTGTTTGTTTATTAAGTCCATAGAAATAAACAAATGTCCAAAGTTCAACATAGTTTTTGTAAGGCCTAATATTCCTGGGAACTGTCCGAAGATTCCAAGGGAACTATTCGCTTAAATGCTTTTCTGGTGGTTCATACATGAGATTTGGTCTATGTCTCTGACCCTCAGCATTTGACAGTTCCATATTGAAGTTTATGTTGAATGTACAGTTATTCAGTACTGTGCCTTGACTAAACATGTTCGATAACGCCTCTGGCGCACCTTTTGATGATTGTCCATGAATATTATTAGGCGCAGCAGTATAAGTACAGACGGACTGAGAAGAAGTGGCCATTGGTGTGCAAATTTTGTTTGAAACAACTGAAGTGTCAACTTTCTCAGTCGTGTTGATACATTTATTGTCACTTTTATCTGCTGTTACTAATGGTACAATGGACAATTTAACCCCAGTCAAAATATATGACTAGTCTCTCTGTTCGTCATCGGAGAGGTCATCATCATAGGCCTCTATTGAACTAGTACTCTTGTGACCAGATATGTGTTTTATTTTGTCTCTGGGTACACTGGCCTTACGAAGTGTTTTTATTGTAGTTTTCCTCATGCTGTGATTGGTTTTTCTGTCTAATCCAGCTTCCTTTGCAGCCATTGGCATCAGATTTGCCAATGTATTTTCTCCCATTGGCCTGGGGAAAAACCATATCATAGAGTCAACACGCTCCATAGGAATACATGTAAGGTAAAAAGATGATTCAGGTTCCATTGCGTTTTCAGGACGTCGAAGAAGATATCCTTTGAAAAGCCGTATCGAACAGCGTTCTGACTTATTTTCATACGATCTTGGTTTTAACTTTGCGATTTTCTTTACCTTTAGTTCCATCACGAGTCTTTGTAAGTCTCTCTGAAAATTCCAAGTATTGTCTGTTATCAACGGGGTCCTTTTTCATCATGATATCTGCTAGTTGTAGTTGCCTGTGTTCATTGCGACCACGTAATCCAAAGCATTTGGTAAAATAGTACCACAGAGAGAAAAAATAGAATTCTTGGAGTAGAATCTCCAAGCTGTCCCTGCTCCCACAATAAATGTTCTTCATCCTTGCTTACAGCTTTTGATGCATTTGGTTTGTGTCCCTTTCCTAGTGTTTTCAATTGAACTTTTTGGCTGACAAATTGAATTCCTTGTCTCGTAAGGAACGTGAATACTCGTGGTCCTTCAAATGTCTCTCTATGCTAGCACGAATTCCATCAAATGTTCCAGGTTCATATTCCTGACCATTCTCCTTTTTTAAGTTAATATAAAATTCTGATCCTAAATTCTCCCTTCGTACAAGCCATTTGTATACCAATTTAAAACCCCGCTTGGTACAATTCACTGTTGCTTTCTTTTTCTGTTCATCAATAAAAGTTTTGATCTGTTGTTTGTCGACTACAATATTGTTAGATTCTTCTGCCAAATTTGAGACATCTGCTTCCGCCATGTTGGATTCGCAGAAGATAACAACATGCAATGCAATAATATCGAAGTCAATTTATATAATAAACCAACTTACCATACGATCACGACCACAAACACAATTCAATTCTTTTGTATCGCGCCTAAGGAACCAATACTGACATCGACCTACACTCTCGTTTTACATTTTACCCCTTATATCCATAGAAACCGGTATCCAATCGCTGTGGGATGCTACATATTCGAGTGGCATATCTGCAGTTTGTATGAATCAAATACGGGAGGTAAACGAGTGTTTAATGTTTGTATAATTTCTTGCTCTTTATACGTAAAATACAACATGTTGCAGTTCCGAATGAGCAAGTTTCTCAAAACTTGATCGTAGATTACCCCTTCTAGACAGACCTTTCCAACCTATCTGTTATCTCCCTCATAGACGTGTATTAGTGACACATATTACCTTGCGTTTTCGTCTCGAATGCGACTGATAGTGGCCTTGTACCCCGGTCGGATCAAAACACAGACTATAAAATTAGCATTTACTGCTTCTCTGCTATGGAAGCATCAATAAAGAATAAGAGCAAAGTCTAGTGACTCGGAATCAAGATGATGTATGCGAGTAGAGCGACCAACCAGTATGTGTTCTAACTCCTTAATGATGCGTGCTTAGCAGAGAAGCAATACAAACTAATGTTATAGTCTTTGAGTTGACCCGACCGTAGTTCGAACATCGATCTACCATACTCGAGGCGAGCACGCTAACCACTACACCAGCAATGTGGTGTCATTGGTGTCTAAACACAGTCATAATTGTATTAATAACTAAAACATTTCATACCTGTAAATCCAGCGTTGAAAACGCTCACTATCTGGAAAGGCTTTATTACCTTGTGGATACAATATGACATAAGAGCAAAAACCACAGACACAAAAATAGCTAAAATTGCCAATATTGAGAAAGCTCGACACAGTTTTAATAAATCTGAAAATAAAATAAGAGAACGTTAATGTAATTATGTATATATTCTTGGTAAAATATCGTCTTGAAAAATGAAAAGAAATAAGAGGCAGTCATTTTTCTTTTTCTTTACTTTCATTTTTTTGACTTTGCTTTAAGAACTTCGGTTGCTCGATCTCGAAGGGACTGTCAAAATGTGTTCGAGTTATCGGAAACTCGAGTCACCGAAGTTCCTTGATTTCAGAGACTGAAATATCCGGTTTTGACCCAGGACAGTGTCATTACGCTATGAGAAACTGATGCCCAGAATAGTGGTCCTTGGTCGTAAAAAAGATTTAATGCATTAGAAAGTTCTCAAAGGCTACATGTACAGCTTCTAAATACCCATTTGGTATCGTCAAAGTTTACTAAGAATTTTTTTTTCCACTGTTTTCGCGAACAATTTTGTTAACAGGAAATACGAGATCGGGTATTAACAGTTGGATCGATATCGGTATAATTAAGAAATAAATTATGGAAGCCAGAATGTGTTGGGAGTTTTAACATGCTTTGATTGGAAGACGGTAATTTATATTTACGTTTGCGGAAAATGTCGCACACAATTTATGCTGCCAATGGAAAAGTCAGTCACATTCACCGGCGCATGTGCTACTAAGATTATACCGAATGGATAACTCGCTCGTTTGTTAACAAAGCGAAAGAAGGAGGTTATGCTAGAATGTCTGATAATTCATAAATATATACCTAAAGTCAAATTTTCACACTTTAGCATATCATCATTTCTTTGAGAAAAAAAATTAAATTAGAAGCAATTATATTTGCTTCTAAAAGTAAAATACAAACATAAAATCTAAGGTTAACGGGAATTTCACTACTAAAGGTATATATGTCTTTTTTGTTTGTTTTGGTATTAAGACGAACCTTGAGATCACGCAGTTTAATTCGATTCCATCAACTAAAAAAATTGGGAAAAACACTCTAAATAAAGTTGATAATTAAAGCGTAGATATCAAGTTTAATTTATGTAATAACAATTTTAAATATTGCTTTAGTAAACATGTATATACTGGTAAACATTTGATCAAGTGCTTGTTTCGATTATTTTATTGTCGAGTGTAGGCTCAGTTTGGTGCAATAATCTTTTCAATAGCTTTCTTAGATATGTTAAGTTTACAATATATTTATTCTATAACATAGTACTTTCAATACTAAACATACCTGTATCAAAATAATCATAATCAGCTGTATCGCCACTGATTGGCGTGGTAACAGCAGACCCAATTAAAGGTGTTGTAATAATTGTACCCTCGGCTTCCCACAACCCTATATCAATGTTAGCTACTGCTGTAGCAACTCCAAGGTTACTTGTGTAGGAATATTTTATCCACGTTTTCAGTAAACTTGCGGCGATCAGTAAACCACACGATGTGAGTGCGAAAATAGCCCCTACAACTATAATTCCTAAAACAGTACATCTTGATATTTTTGCCATTTTTGAACGTATTTATATTGCTTTTTTAATATCTAGCTAACTGTCAATTTCATGAAGCTTGATATAATAAATAAGTAATATACAATTATCTCGTATTTATATCAACTGCAGCTTAAGTAGATTATATTTGTAGATTATTTTTTTCGGTTTTCAATAATCTGATCCAAATTAGAACATATGTAAAAACATTCCTTTATGACCAACATCTTTAATTATTTTGTGAAGCTTATACCTACATGTAATATATGAATATGCATTTGTCCTCTGGTCCAATTTGTTATTATTTGCATTTATAATGAAGTTCATGATTGTGCAGACCAGTAATTTTTCATAATATTATGGTAACATATAAACAATCTTTGAGATGTGATATATTCCTTCTGTAGGAAATACATCCTACCTCTGTGACTGTGATTTTGCTGTAAATATGAGCTGCCTGTTACATTTTTGTCGTGAAGGATGTAAATGTCATACATTTAGTTTTTTTTATTGAAGGACTGAGATTCTTTTTATTTTTATAAAATATATGTAGAATCTACATTTGAAGTTATTAAATACAGAAATGTGTATCTAATATCCTAATATAACATAGGAATATCTGATGTTTATTTCTCTCAGTCGGTATCGCAAACCCCAAATAGTATTGCTTACGCTAAACCTCAGAAATATACAGAGATTTATACTTTATTTGAGACATTATTGTAGTATTAATGTTTAGATATAAGTGGCATTGATTGTATGTTTAGGAATTTAGAGTAATTTTGAATTGTTGAAACAATAGAGATATTTTAAATAGCTTACCTACTTTTGACACAACTGTTAATAATACAAATAATTCATATCTTAAGTGAGGGAGTGAATGATTGTTGTTTAACGCCAATTCAGCAATTTTTCAGCTATGTCATGGCGAGAACAAGTTAATTTTAAATGAGATGATGATGAGGTCCGCTTTATACTAGACAACACGCTTAGTTGGATTTGTATAGTACTAACTCACTGGAAAAAAACCAGTCCATGGATAGACATGTCACGCCACAGGGACACATTATACTGATTCCGAGCCAACCAGTCTTTGCTCTTTCTCCTTAATGCCACGTTTATGCTCCTTCCCAAATAAAAAAAAAATAATAATTAAAAAAAAACACACACACACAAAAAAAAACAAACAAGCAAAAACACAACAAGACAAACAGAAAGCAAACATATGTAATACACAGTACAAAAAATAGTATATACCAACTAATAAGAACATCTTAAAAGACCACTATACAAACAATGATAATAATAAACACAAAAGAAAAAACGGTTTCCATAAACAAAGCAAAAATCGCTAGCTATAATTATACTCTCACAATAAATAAATGACATACACAAACAAGCTTATAGACTTAAATTATTAATTGAAATATTATTTGATGTTAAATCCTATCTATATGAGATATTAAAAGTAAACTTTCATATTTATTCTAGGTATTTATACAAAGTATGCAATATATATGACACATATTGACATATATTTTAAATATGTGTTGTATTAACTTATATTAATTTAACATTGTGTTTTCATGTTATTTTGGTTTGTTGTTATATGGTATCAAAGTTGAACAAATTCACATAGAATTTTATCTCTCTATATATGTGTAATTCATACATACGTGGTCGACCTTAAATGGGCCGCCGCAACCGTACAGCACTGATAAGTTATAACTGGTTAAGTAAGTTATAACTGGCGATCTTAACACCATCAACAACCCCTCTCTACGAAATATGTCGCAAAAGTGGCGAAATATTGTGTGCTTAAATCCATAAATTGGAAACAAATAGCTTTCAAATTAGTATGCCAGACAATGGGATAAGCGTGGAAAAGTTGACGTGGATGCACTTTCTTATGGATGAGGAGTGGGAGGTCGTGAATGCAAATCAAATGGGTAAATGCGCACTCGCGCAGCTTCGATCTCTAAAGACCCAAATGTTGCTAACACCTGCATCACCTCCATGACTAATATGGTGCTGTCCCTGCAGACATGATCCCTAACAATATCGTTTTTGTGTGTAAATCACGTTACATAGACTGCTTGATAAAAAGAAAATAGGTATTGACAATTCACTTGGCAACGCCCGACCGACGACACTTACGAAAGTAGAAATCCTGGACAATCATAGGTCAGTTTTGTATTCCTTTGGAATTTCAATCAAAGATGAAGAATTGGACCTATTCCCCACCAAAGCTAAAGCACAGATTAAACGAATAGGTCCAATTGTGTTTCATAAAACAAATAGCCACGGTAGACTCAAATATACACAAAGAAAAAAGTTAAGCACCTCCATGTTTTCTTGAAATGACAAATGATACAAGTATCACGAGATTACTGACCAGATAATCTCAAGAACGCAATGATGACCTGTTAGGACATTACATTGGCTGTAGGAAACCACAAAAAAAATCAAACAAAATGTTAATTTAATCAATATTTAATCACAATATCACAAGGCCAGTTTTTGTAGTAAAACATGTCCATTTTAAATATTGACCTTCACAGTTCAAAAAGCACGATACGATTGTCATTTCACTTTCAAAACGTCACTTATGAATCACTTGACGACATCTATTGTTCAAGGTTCAGTAACGGATGCAAACCCCAATTGCTTGGATGACGGCCTCAACCCTGCGTCTCATCCCTCCAGTTAGACGTCAGATATCCTGCTGTGATAGCTGCTGTCATTCCCGATGCTATGCTGCTTCCAACTGACGAATGTGTTGCACAGGAGGTTCCCGAGCATGCATACGACGGCCTAACATGTCCCATATATGCTCTATGGGATTCAAAAACGGGCCCATGGCAGGCCAAGGAACAAAAGTCACGGCTTCGCTTTGGAGGTAGGCGGTTACTGCTCTTTAACGATGAGGCCTGGCGTTGTCATCCATATACACAGGCCTTGTAGCTAGTTGGTGGTTGTCGAGATGGGGGAGGGGGGCAACAACTGGTTGCAAGACGTATCCGATGTACTGATCAACAGTTAGGTTGACTTGTATTGTGACTAAATCCAGCTTGCAGTCATGAGAGATACACCCTCAAACCATTACTGAGCCTCCACCGTAAGGGACAGTTGGCTGGATGTTCCTTGGGGTATAGGCTGTATTTTTGTGTCTCCAAACCCTCATCTGGCCGTCGGTTACATGAAGCAGAAACAGACTCTCGTCTGACCAATGGATCTTGCGCCATGTCCTTAAATTCCAACCACGTCATGCTAAACACCATGCCAAACGTGATCGTCGATGTCGGTCTGCCAACAGTGGACGTTTAATGACTCTCCTTGACTTAAGTAAGTCCCGCTGATTTCAGACTTATAATGGACTACAAATATACTATTACGGTAAACCAATGATGACTTATAATGGGCTGCTATTACAGTAAATCAATAATGACTTGTAATGGGCTACTAGTACGGTAAACCAATGATGACTTATAATGGGCTACTATTACGGTAAGCGAATGATGACTTATAATGGGCTACTATACTATTACAGGAAACCAATGATGACTTATAATGGGCTACTATTACGGTAAACCAATGCTGACTTATAATGGGCTACAATACTATTACAGTAAACCAATGATGACTTAGAATGGGCTACTATTACGGTAAACAAATGCTGACTTATAATGGGCTACTATTACAGTAAACCAATGATGACTTATAATGGGCTACCATTACAGTAAACCAATGATGACTTATAATGGGCTACTATTACAGTAAACCAATGATGACTTTTAATGGGCTACTATTACAGTAAACCAATGATGACTTATAATGGGCTACTATTACGGTAAACCAATGATGATTTATAATGGGCTACTATTACAGTAAACCAATGATGACTTATAATGGGCTACCATTACAGTAAACCAATGCTGACTTATAATGGGTTACTATTACGGTAAACCAATGATGACTTATAAAGGGCTACCATTACAGTAAACCAATGATGACTTATAATGGGCTACTATTACGGTAAACCAATGATGACTTTTAATGGGCTACTATTACAGTAAACCAATGATGACTTATAATGGGCTACTATTACAGTAAACCAATGATGATTTATAATGGGCTACTATTACGGTAAACCAATGATGACTTATAATGGGCTACTATTACAGTAAACCAATGATGACTTATAATGGGCTACTATTACAGTAAACCAATGACGACTTACAATGGGCTACTATTACTGTAAACCAATGATAACTTATAATGGGCTACTATTACGGTAAAGCAATGATGACTTATAATGGGCTACTATTACAGTAAGCCAATGATGACTCATAATGGGTTACTATTACGTTTAACCAATGATGACCTATAATGGGCTACTATTACAGTAAACCAATGATGATTTATAATGGGCAACTATTACGGTAAACCAATGATGACTTATAATGGGCTACTATTATGGTAAACCAATGATGACTTATAATGGGCTACTATTACGGTAAACCAATGATGACTTATAATGGGCTACTATTACGGTAAACCAGTTATGACTTATAATGGGCTACTATTACAGTAAACCAATGATGACTTATAATGGGCTACTATTACAGTAAACCAATGATGACTTATAATGGGCTACTATTACGCCAAACCAATGATGACTTATAATGGGCTACTATTACAGTAAACCAATGATGACTTATAATGGGCTACTATTACAGTAAACCAATGATGACTTATAATGGGCTACTATTACGGCAAACCAATGATGACTTATAATGGGCTACTATTACAGTAAACCAATGATGACTTATAATGGGCTACTATTACAGTAAACCAATGATGACTTATAATGGGCTACTATTACGGTAAACCAATGATGACTTATAATGGGCTACTATTACGGCAAACCAATGATGACTTGTAATGGGCCACTATTACAGTAAACCAATGATGACTTATAATGGGCTACCATTACAGTAAACCAATGATGACTTATAATGGGTTACTATTACAGTAAACCAATGATGACTTATAATGGGCTACTATTACGGTAAACCAATGATGACTTATAATGGGCTACTATTACGGCAAACCAATGATGACTTATAATGGGCTACTATTACAGTAAACCAATGATGACTTATAATGGGCTACTATTACAGTAAACCAATGATAACTTATAATGGGCTACTATTACGGTAAACCAATGATGACTTATAATGGGCTACTATTACAGTAAACCAATGATAACTTATAATGGGCTACTATTACAGTAAACCAATGATGGCTTATAATGGGCTACTATTACAGTAAACCAATGATAACTTATAATGGGCTACTATTACAGTAAACCAATGATGACTTATAATGGGCTACTATTACAGTAAACTGATGATGACTTATAATGGGCTACTATTACGGTAAACCAATGATGACTTGTAATGGGCTACTATTACGGTAAACCAATGATGACTTATAATGGGCTACTATTACAGTAAACCAATGATAACTTATAATGGGCTACTATTACAGTAAACCAATGATAACTTATAATGGGCTACTATTACGGTAAACCAATGATAACTTATAATGGGCTACTATTACAGTAAACCAATGATGACTTATAATGGGCTACTATTACAGTAAACCAATGATGACTTTAAATGAGCTACTATTACAGTAAACCAATGATAACTTATAATGGGCTACTACTAATGTAAACCAATGATGACTTATAATGGGCTACTATTACAGTAAACCAATGATGACTTATAATGGGCTACTATTACAGTAAACCAATGATAACTTATAATGGGCTACTATTACGGTAAACCAATGATGACTTATAATGGGCTACTATTACAGTAAACCAATGATGACTTATAATGGGCTACTATTACAGTAAACCAATGATAACTTATAATGGGCTACTATTATGGTAAACCAATGATGACTTATAATAGGCTATTATTACGGCAAACCAATGGTAACTTATCATGGGCTACTATTACAGTAAACCAATGATAACTTATAATGGGCTACTATTACAGTAAACCAATGATGACTTATAATGGGCTACTATTACAGTAAACCAATGATAACTTATAATGGGCTACTATTACGGTAAACCAATGATGACTTATAATGGGCTACTATTACAGTAAACCAATGATGACTTTAAATGAGCTACTATTACAGTAAACCAATGATAACTTATAATGGGCTACTATTACAGTAAACCAATGATGACTTATAATGGGCTACTATTACAGTAAACCAATGATGACTTATAATGGGCTACTATTACAGTAAACCAATGATAACTTATAATGGACTACTATTACGGTAAACCAATGATGACTTATAATGGGCTACTATTACAGTAAACCAATGATGACTTATAATGGGCTACTATTACAGTAAACCAATGATGACTTATAATAGGCTATTATTACGGCAAACCAATGATAACTTATCATGGGCTACTATTACAGTAAACCAATGATAACTTATAATGGGCTACTATTACGGTAAACCAATGATGACTTATAATGGGCTACTATTACAGTAAACCAATGATAACTTATAATGGGCTACTATTATAGTAAACCAATGATGACTTATAATGGGCTACTATTACAGTAAACCAATGATAACTTATAATGGGCTACTATTACAGTAAACCAATGATAACTTATAATGGGCTACTATTACATTAAACCAATGATGGCTTATAATGGGCTACTATTACAGTAAACCAATGATAACTTATAATGGGCTACTATTACAGTAAACCAATGATGACTTATAATGGGCTACTATTACGGTAAACTATTGATGACTTATAATGGGCTACTATTACGGTAAACCAATGATGACTTATAATGGGCTACTATTACAGTAAACCAATGATAACTTATAATGGGCTACTATTACAGTAAACCAATGATAACTTATAATGGGCTACTATTACAGTAAACCAATGATAACTTATAATGGGCTACTATTACAGTAAACCAATGATGACTTATAATGGGCTACTATTACAGTAAACCAATGATGACTTTAAATGAGCTACTATTACAGTAAACCAATGATAACTTATAATGGGCTACTATTACAGTAAACCAATGATGACTTATAATGGGCTACTATTACAGTAAACCAATGATGACTTATAAAGGGCTACTATTACAGTAAACCAATGATAACTTATAATGGACTACTATTACGGTAAACCAATGATGACTTATAATGGGCTACTATTACAGTAAACCAATGATGACTTATAATGGGCTACTATTACAGTAAACCAATGATGACTTATAATAGGCTATTATTACGGCAAACCAATGATAACTTATCATGGGCTACTATTACAGTAAACCAATGATAACTTATAATGGGCTACTATTACGGTAAACCAATGATGACTTATAATGGGCTACTATTACAGTAAACCAATGATAACTTATAATGGGCTACTATTACGGTAAACCAATGATGACTTATAATGGGCTACTATTACAGTAAACCAATGATAACTTATAATGGGCTACTATTATAGTAAATCAATGATGACTAATAATGGGCTACTATTATAGTAAACCAATGATAACTTATAATGGGCTACTATTACAGTAAACCAATGATGACTTATAATGGGCTACTATTACAGTAAACCAATGATGGCTTATAATGGGCTACTATTACAGTAAACCAATGATAACTTATAATGGGCTACTATTACAGTAAACCAATGATGACTTATAATGGGCTACTATTACGGTAAACTGATGATGACTTGTAATGGGCTACTATTACAGTAAACTAATGATGACTTATAATGGGCTACTATTACAGTAAACCAATGATAACTTATAATGGGCTACTATTACGGTAAACCAATGATGACTTATAATGGGCTACTATTACAGTAAACCAATGATAACTTATAATGGGCTACTATTATAGTAAACCAATGATGACTTATAATGGGCTACTATTACAGTAAACCAATGATAACTTATAATGGGCTACTATTACAGTAAACCAATGATGACTTATAATGGGCTACTATTACAGTAAACCATTGATGGCTTATAATGGGCTACTATTACAGTAAACCAATGAAAACTTATAATGGGCTACTATTACAGTAAACCAATGATGACTTATAATGGGCTACTATTACGGTAAACTATTGATGACTTATAATGGGCTACTATTACGGTAAACCAATGATGACTTGTAATGGGCTACTATTACAGTAAACCAATGATGACTTATAATGGGCTACTATTACAGTAAACTAATGATAACTTATAATGGGCTACTATTACGGTAAACCAATGATAACTTATAATGGGCTACTATTACAGTAAACCAATGATAACTTATAATGGGCTACTATTACAGTAAACCAATGATGACTTATAATGGGCTACTATTACAGTAAACCAATGATGACTTTAAATGAGCTACTATTACAGTAAACCAATGATGACTTATAATGGACTACTATTACGGTAAACCAATGATGACTTATAATGGGCTACTATTACAGTAAACCAATGATAACTTATAATGGACTACTATTACGGTAAACCAATGATGACTTATAATGGGCTACTATTACAGTAAACCAACGATTACTTATAATGGGCTACTATTACAGTAAACCAATGATGACTTATAATAGGCTATTATTACGGCAAACCAATGATAACTTATCATGGGCTACTATTACAGTAAACCAATGATAACTTATAATGGGCTACTATTACGGTAAACCAATGATGACTTATAATGGGCTACTATTACAGTAAACCAATGATAACTTATAATGGGCTACTATTACGGTAAACCAATGATGACTTATAATGGGCTACTATTACAGTAAACCAATGATAACTTATAATGGGCTACTATTATAGTAAACCAATGATGACTAATAATGGGCTACTATTACAGTAAACCAATGATAACTTATAATGGGCTACTATTACAGTAAACCAATGATGACTTATAATGGGCTACTATTACAGTAAACCAATGATGGCTTATAATGGGCTACTATTACAGTAAACCAATTATAACTTATAATGGGCTACTATTACAGTAAACCAATGATGACTTATAATGGGCTACTATTACGGTAAACTGATGATGACTTGTAATGGGCTATTATTACAGTAAACTAATGATGACTTATTATGGGCTACTATTACAGTAAACCAATGTTGACTTATAATGGGCTACTATTACAGTAAACCAATGGTGACTTATAATGAGCTACTATTACAGTAAACCAATGATGACTTATAATGGGCTACTATTACAGTAAACCAATGATGACTTATAATGGGCTACTATTACAGTAAACCAATGATGGCTTATAATGGGCTACTATTACAGTAAACCAATGATAACTTATAATGGGCTACTATTACAGTAAACCAATGATGACTTATAATGGGCTACTATTACAGTAAACCAATGATGATTTATAATGGGCTACTATTACGGTAAACCAATGATAACTTATAATGGGCTACTATTACGGTAAACCAATGATGACTTATATTGGGCTACTATTACAGTAAACCAATGATGACTTATAATGGTCTACTATTACAGTAAACCAATGATAACTTATAATGGGCTACTATTACAGTAAACCAATGATGACTTATAATGGGCTACTATTACAGTAAACCAATGATGACTTATAATGGGCTACTATTACAGTAAACCAATGATGACTTATAATGGGCTACTATTACAGTAAACCAATGATGACTTATAATGCGCTACTATTACAGTAAACCAATGATAACTTATAATGGGCTACTATTACAGTAAACCAACGATGACTTATAATGAGCTACTATTACGGTAAACCAATGATAACTTATAATGGGCTTCTATTACGGTAAACCAATGATGACTTATAATGGGCTACTATTACAGTAAACCAATGATGACTTATAATGGGCTACTATTACAGTAAACCAATGATGACTTATAATGGGCTACTATTACAGTAAACCAATGATGACTTATAATGGGCTACTATTACAGTAAACCAATGATAACTTATAATGGGCTACTATTACAGTAAACCAATGATAACTTATAATGGGCTACTATTACAGTAAACCAATGATGACTTATAATGGGCTACTATTACGGTAAACTGATGATGACTTGTAATGGGCTATTATTACAGTAAACTAATGATGACTTATTATGGGCTACTATTACAGTAAACCAATGTTTACTTATAATGGGCTACTATTACAGTAAACCAATGGTGACTTATAATGAGCTACTATTACAGTAAACCAATGATGACTTATAATGGGCTACTATTACAGTAAACCAATGATGACTTATAATGGGCTACTATTACAGTAAACCAATGATGGCTTATAATGGGCTACTATTACAGTAAACCAATGATAACTTATAATGGGCTACTATTACAGTAAACCAATGATGACTTATAATGGGCTACTATTACAGTAAACCAATGATGATTTATAATGGGCTACTATTACAGTAAACCAATGATAACTTATAATGGGCTACTATTACGGTAAACCAATGATGACTTATATTGGGCTACTATTACAGTAAACCAATGATGACTTATAATGGGCTACTATTACAGTAAACCAATGATAACTTATAATGGGCTACTATTACAGTAAACCAATGATGACTTATAATGGGCTACTATTACAGTAAACCAATGATGACTTATAATGGGCTACTATTACGGTAAACCAATGATGACTTATAATGGGCTACTATTACAGTAAACCAATGATGACTTATAATGCGCTACTATTACAGTAAACCAATGATAACTTATAATGGGCTACTATTACAGTAAACCAATGATGACTTATAATGGGCTACTATTACGGTAAACCAATGATGACTTATAATGGGCTACTATTACAGTAAACCAATGATGACTTATAATGCGCTACTATTACAGTAAACCAATGATAACTTATAATGGGCTACTATTACAGTAAACCAACGATGACTTATAATGAGCTACTATTACAGTAAACCAATGATGATTTATAATGGGCTACTATTACAGTAAACCAATGATAACTTATAATGGGCTACTATTACGGTAAACCAATGATGACTTATATTGGGCTACTATTACAGTAAACCAATGATGACTTATAATGGGCTACTATTACAGTAAACCAATGATAACTTATAATGGGCTACTATTACAGTAAACCAATGATGACTTATAATGGGCTACTATTACAGTAAACCAATGATGACTTATAATGGGCTACTATTACGGTAAACCAATGATGACTTATAATGGGCTACTATTACAGTAAACCAATGATGACTTATAATGCGCTACTATTACAGTAAACCAATGATAACTTATAATGGGCTACTATTACAGTAAACCAACGATGACTTATAATGAGCTACTATTACAGTAAACCAATGATAACTTATAATGGGCTTCTATTACGGTAAACCAATGATGACTTATAATGGGCTACTATTACAGTAAACCAATGATGACTTATAATGGGCTACTATTACAGTAAACCAATGATGACTTATAATGGGCTACTATTACAGTAAACCAATGATGACTTATAATGGGCTACTATTACAGTAAACCAATGATGACTTATAATGGGCTACTATTACAGTAAACCAATGATAACTTATAATGGGCTACTATTATGGTAAACCAATGATGACTTATAATGGGCTACTATTACGGTAAACTGATGATGACTTGTAATGGGCTATTATTACAGTAAACTAATGATGACTTATTATGGGCTACTATTACAGTAAACCAATGTTGACTTATAATGGGCTACTATTACAGTAAACCAATGGTGACTTATAATGAGCTACTATTACAGTAAACCAATGATGACTTATAATGGGCTACTATTACAGTAAACCAATGATGACTTATAATGGGCTACTATTACAGTAAACCAATGATGGCTTATAATGGGCTACTATTACAGTAAACCAATGATAACTTATAATGGGCTACTATTACAGTAAACCAATGATGACTTATAATGGGCTACTATTACAGTAAACCAATGATGATTTATAATGGGCTACTATTACAGTAAACCAATGATAACTTATAATGGGCTACTATTACGGTAAACCAATGATGACTTATATTGGGCTACTATTACAGTAAACCAATGATGACTTATAATGGGCTACTATTACAGTAAACCAATGATCACTTATAATGGGCTACTATTACAGTAAACCAATGATGACTTATAATGGGCTACTATTACAGTAAACCAATGATGACTTATAATGGGCTACTATTACGGTAAACCAATGATGACTTATAATGGGCTACTATTACAGTAAACCAATGATGACTTATAATGCGCTACTATTACAGTAAACCAATGATAACTTATAATGGGCTACTATTACAGTAAACCAACGATGACTTATAATGAGCTACTATTACAGTAAACCAATGATAACTTATAATGGGCTTCTATTACGGTAAACCAATGATGACTTATAATGGGCTACTATTACAGTAAACCAATGATGACTTATAATGGGCTACTATTACAGTAAACCAATGATGACTTATAATGGGCTACTATTACAGTAAACCAATGATGACTTATAATGGGCTACTATTACAGTAAACCAATGATAACTTATAATGGGCTACTATTATGGTAAACCAATGATGACTTATAATGGGCTACTATTACGGTAAACCAATGATAACTTATAATGGGCTACTATTACAGTAAACCAATGATGATTTATAATGGGCTACTATTACAGTAAACCAATGATAACTTATAATGGGCTACTATTACGGTAAACCAATGATGACTTATATTGGGCTACTATTACAGTAAACCAATGATGACTTATAATGGGCTACTATTACAGTAAACCAATGATAACTTATAATGGGCTACTATTACAGTAAACCAATGATGACTTATAATGGGCTACTATTACAGTAAACCAATGATGACTTATAATGGGCTACTATTACGGTAAACCAATGATGACTTATAATGGGCTACTATTACAGTAAACCAATGATGACTTATAATGCGCTACTATTACAGTAAACCAATGATAACTTATAATGGGCTACTATTACAGTAAACCAACGATGACTTATAATGAGCTACTATTACAGTAAACCAATGATAACTTATAATGGGCTTCTATTACGGTAAACCAATGATGACTTATAATGGGCTACTATTACAGTAAACCAATGATGACTTATAATGGGCTACTATTACAGTAAACCAATGATGACTTATAATGGGCTACTATTACAGTAAACCAATGATGACTTATAATGGGCTACTATTACAGTAAACCAATGATAACTTATAATGGGCTACTATTATGGTAAACCAATGATGACTTATAATGGGCTACTATTACGGTAAACCAATGATAACTTATAATGGGCTACTATTACAGTAAACCAATGATAACTTATAATGGGCTACTATTACAGTAAACCAATGATAACGTATAATGGGCAACTATTACAGTAAACCAATGATGACTTATAATGGGCTACTATTACGGTAAACTGATGATGACTTATAATGGGCTACTATTACAGTAAACCAATGACTTATAATGGGCTACTATTACATTAAACCAATGATAACTTATAATGTGCTACTATTACGGTAAACCAATGATGACTTACAATGGGCTACTATTACGGTAAACCAATGATGACTTATAATGGGCTACTATTATGGTAAACCAATGATGACTTAAAATGGGCTACTATTACAGTAAACCAATGATGACTTATAATGGGCTACTATTACAGTAAACCAATGATGACTTATAATGGGCTGATATTACAGTAAACCAATGATGACTTGTAATGGGCTACTATTACGGAAAACCAATGACGAGTTATAATGGACTACTATTACAGTAAACCAATGATGACTTATAATGGGCTACTATTACAGTAAACCAATGGTAACTTATAATGGGCTACTATTATGGTAAACCAATGATGACTTATAATGGGCTACTATTACAGTAAACCAATGATAACTTATAATGGGCTACTATTACAGTAAACCAATGATGACTTATAATGGGCTACTATTACAGTAATCCAACGATGACTTATAATGGGCTACTATTACAGTAAACCAATGATAACTTATAATGGGCTACTATTATGGTAAACCAATGATGACTTATAATGGGCTACTATTACGGTAAACCAATGATAACTTATAATGGGCTACTATTACAATAAACCAATGATAACTTATAATGGGCTACTATTACAGTAAACCAATGATAACGTATAATGGGCAACTATTACAGTAAACCAATGATGACTTATAATGGGCTACTATTATGGTAAGCTGATGATGACTTATAATGGGCTACTATTACAGTAAACCAATGACTTATAATGGGCTACTATTACAGTAAACCAATGATAACTTATAATGAGCTACTATTACGGTAAACCAATGATGACTTATAATGGGCTACTATTACAGTAAACCAATGATGACTTATAATGGGCTACTATTATGGTAAACCAATGATGACTTAAAATGGGCTACTATTACAGTAAACCAATGATGACTTATAATGGGCTACTATTACAGTAAACCAATGATGACTTATAATGGGCTGCTATTACAGTAAACCAATGATGACTTGTAATGGGCTACTATTACGGAAAACCAATGACGAGTTATAATGGACTACTATTACAGTAAACCAATGATGACTTATAATGCGCTACTATTACAGTAAACCAATGGTAACTTATAATGGGCTACTATTATGGTAAACCAATGATGACTTATAATGGGCTACTATTACAGTAAACCAATGATAACTTATAATGGGCTACTATTACAGTAAACCAATGATGACTTATAATGGGCTACTATTATGTTAAACCAATGATGACTTATAATGGGCTACTATTACAGTAAACCAATGATATCTTATAATGGGCTACTATTACAGTAAACCAATGATAACTTATAATGGGCTACTATTACAGTAAACCAATGATAACGTATAATGGGCAACTATTACGGTAAACCAATGATGACTTATAATGGGCTACTATTACGGTAAACTGATGATGACTTATAATGGACTACTATTACAGTAAACCAATGACTTATAATGGGCTACTATTACAGTAAACCAATGATAACTTATAATGGGCTACTATTACGGTAAACCTATGATGACTTACAATGGACTACTATTACAGTAAACCAATGATGACTTATAATGGGCTACTATTATAGTAAACCAATGATGACTTATAATGGGCTACTATTACAGTAAACCAATGATGACTTATAATGGGCTACTATTACGGTAAACCAATGATAACTTATAATGGGCTACTATTATGGTAAACCAATGATGACTTATAATGGGCTACTATTACAGTAAACCAATGATAACTTATAATGGGCTACTATTACAGTAAACCAATGATGACTTATAATGGGCTGCTATTACAGTAAAACAATGATGACTTGTAATGGGCTACTATTACGGAAAACCAATGACGAGTTATAATGGGCTACTATTACAGTAAACCAATGATAAATTATAATGGGCTACTATTATGGTAAACCAATGATGACTTATAATGGGCTACTATTACAGTAAACCAATGATAACTTATAATGGGCTACTATTACAGTAAACCAATGATGACTTATAATGGGCTACTATTACGGTAAACCAATGATGACTTATAATGGGGTACTATTGCAGTAAACCAATGATGATTTATAATGTTAGTATCTGTTGTAAAATCATACCAAAGGGGAAATGTAAGGAGCTGCTGTAATAATACAACAATGGTGACTTGATAAAACTACATATATCAGTTTCTATGCTCGCAGCTTAGCATATATTTTACAGATTGGAATCAATAACAATATAATGACTATCAAGCTGACAACATAGTCTGTATTTGGCTATGAATAGAAATGGACCTGCTGTAACTGTTTGATTGATTGATTGTTGTTTAACGTATTTCTGCTATAGCTATGACGAGAGTAAGTTTACAAACAACAAACCAGGTAAAGAGATGAACAGACAATGTAAATTTTTCTCAGGTAACCTCTGGCAACGGGTCACACAACAGTAGCTCTTATAAACTGTTATTCATTAGGATATACTGTATTCCGCATCGGAGACACAATATCTGATTTCTATCACCTTGTCGTGTCATCGAGTTGATAGTTTTGTTTCTCAAAATAGTTTGAAAGTGGCATTAAACAAATAAGCATTTAATTAATTCACAAAAACATTATTTGTGAATCTGTTCCCAAGCAAAATGGGACATCTTCAGAAAGCAATATCAATTTGATTGATTGATTGATTGATTGATTGATTGATTGATTGATTGATTGATTGATTGATTGATTGATTGATTGATTGATTGATTGATTGATTGATTGATTGATTGATTGATTGATTGATTGATTGATTGATTGATTGATTGATTGATTGATTGATTGATTGATTGATTGATTGATTGATTGATTGATTGATTGATTGATTGATTGATTGATTGATTGATTGATTGATTGATTGATTGATTGATTGATTGATTGATTGATTGATTGATTGATTGATTGATTGATTGATTGATTGATTGATTGAGGACAGGATCAAGATCAACAATATGTGAAAACTATTGAAATGAGGGAGGAATGGGCTAATCCGGTCATGGAATTTTTACTGCCACTGGAGGTCGGTAGGGACGAAAAACAATTCTATTTTAGCGACTATATTCTAACTACTCTTTTATTTAAATCTACAAAAACGTCTTTTACATGCAGGTAGTGTGGGACCCGTTACCCATTATCGTCCAAGGGCAATCAAGAAAGAACAATCCACAGACACTTGCAACATCTGGGCACACAAGACATAGGACAAAGACAAACAAAACACAACACAGGAAACTAAAAAGATGAGCAACACGGACCCCACCAAAGCCGGGAGTGAACCCAGGTGCTCGCGAAGGGTAACCAGTTCCTACCTCTTTTAAGCTACCCTCCATAACTTGACAACTCCAAACCGAAGATTGACGCACTGACCATTTATGTGGATGGAAAAGTATGAAGATATCAAAGATGGTATCAGAAGTCGTTATACCGAAGAAGTACAGACAATGCATTGTGAAAAGAAAAGGGAATAAAAGAAAAACAACATAAACAATTGATAATTAAGCAACACATGCATCGCAATGGTATGTAGTTCCTGTTCCACTAGTGACACCCGTCAAGCTACTCTTGTTAATAAATGAGGAAAGGACGGTATTGTCATTACGACAACGAGAACATATCCGTACCCCGTATAATGAATTAGAAAACATTTTGGGTGTTCAAGACACAAGATGGATAATATCGGGCTTAGTACCATTCTAAAACAGTGTAAATGTTAATATGCTTGAAAATATGAGATCATGTATGCCAGGAATATAAAGATTGTTAAACATTAAAGAAACAATTATATTTTTAATAACTGCAATTATTTCAATCATCAACAGAACGTGCATTGATTCTTGTCATGATCATTGATCTGTTTACTTCCTAAGGGCAGCTTCACAATCTTTTCGGACAATGGGATCACACATACAGCAATATTCAAATTCAGTACCAAATAATTCTCCACAAGGTCCACAAATCGGCGACATTTTCTTAAAATGCCAAAGAGGAAGTTCATCGTGTTCACATGGTTCACAAGGCAATATCGAGTTGGCGTTAATAGTATCAAAATTTGCTAAAACACAACCCAGAATAGTAACAAGCAATATAATCAGTACTTTCATGCACACCATGTTGAAGCTGTGTCTGAAATAAGAACAAAGAATATATTATAATAGTATGTATTTATGTGTCGCGTTTGATGTCCAGATGTACAATATTGAAAGGGGATCCGTCGTGACCTCAATTACATCTCAGGTATGATTATATCTAGATGGACAACTAATACTAGTGTAAACTAATACATTTCAGAAATACATTTGTAATTTAAACCACGGTTTTCCGAGTTAAACCCTTAAACAATCGAACGCGAAGCGTGAGATTGTTTCACTGTTTTACTAGCAACGCCGCGGTATAAATGATGTGTAACATGAAACCATGTAATATCACATCTAGGTAGTTGATTATTGCACGACTCTCTGAGAATAATAAAACTACAGTCCAGATTTAGAGTGTGCAGTATCTCATATCTGCGTGTATTATTTCATAGCTTACATTCTGGTATATAAAACATAAAAAGATCAAGGGAAAATAATGCATTCATGTTACATCTAATGTTTGTGAGTTCTGTTTGTGCCCATAATAAGTTCTGCTAATAATAGTATATGCCTATATGATGAGATTTGGACATTGAAGGTCAGCGGTTTTCTCCGGATACTACCACTAAAGTGTTACCGGCTTTCCGCAACGGTATAATTTTATTGTGTGGTGTAAATCATCCATAATAGTACATTGATAGATATAATGTCATAAATATGTCTATATTTAGTTTGGCTACGGAGATTTACCATGGGGCATCCATTATTAGTCTACGACGTAAATGAAGACGGTAAAACTTTATTCTTTGCTTTCCTGGAAGGTTGTTACGTAAATTAGAGTATTCAGTGCACCGTACTTTACATACGGCATCTGATTGATGTATATGAACGTGTGATCACTTAAATTAATAAGTATATAAATATGTACAAGAGGATATATTTGTCATGTACATATTAATCTGAGAATCCCGAAGTTTCTTTTAATTGACTTCTGAAATAACCCATATACAAATCAAGTGAGTGATACATTGTCAATAATCAGGAACAGTCGTGATCGTGATCGTATGGTAGTTGGATTTACAACTACCTGTACAATCAGTCCCTATCATCACTACAGTTGTGAGTTCGCATCCGTTCATTGTGAGGTGTACTCGATACAACAGTATATGATAAAGTTTGTCAGTAACTTGAGACAGGTCGGTGGTGTTCTCCTGGTACTCCGGTTACCTCCACCAATAAAACTGACCGCCACGATATAACTGAAATATTGTTGAACAGGGCGTTAAACACCATGAACCTAACCCCATATTGCCAATAATCAGTTTTCAGCATACAGCCATGGGTGAAAGTTGTTGCGCAGTAGATTATTTCGATATACATTGTACACGTATTATTAAAATACACAATTATATGATAAGATAGCAATCTTAAAAAAACCAAAACAAACAAGCTCTGTTTATTGTGTTTTAAGTAGAAATAAAATTATATGAACAATAAACTAAGAAGAAATGTTATTCATTTTTGCTTGTTCTGCTAAAAATGTCATGAAATTAGAATAAATAATGGCTTGACGCGAAGCTTCTTTAATGACTTATAAATGCTTATAAAAATAAAATTCACAATATTATATGAAAATGTTAGAATAAGCGGTGATTAATTCTGCCTTTAAAAGTGATAAATTCAATAAAATTGGAAAAGAAATTTACAGTGGAATATTTATTAGTGTGGATGACATATTAAGAGCGATTATATATTAAATATATAGTATTTTAATGCTAGATGGTTGCTCAGAATTGTACATTTGTAGTTGTCAAAATGTGTCTTAATTTATCAAATATACACAAAAATCTGGGTCTTTTGTCCCGTACATTGACCGTCAACAACTTTTTTTAATCTGTAAAGTCGTCATTTTAGTTCGACATTAGACATTGATAAAGTCTCTCGGTGAAACGAAAGTTTTGTCATTCAACAAAATGTTTAATTCTTTGTCACTTTGTTTTGTGTACTTGGTGTTGTTTTACAAACCATTTTAGACGTTTATATATATACACATTGTACATATTCTTTTTAAGATTTTGAACTGAAATTCATTGATATTTTTTACAAGACGCTCTTTCTATCTCTTCCATTCATTCATTGCTACTACAATTTTTATGATATACTTCCGACCCTAGCCTCCCCTTGATACGTGGGAATCTGGAAACTATTTTTTAAAATAAGACTACACATGGCTAACCTGTACCATCCTCTGTCATAGATCAAAAACTATCTCAAAACTGAGTTGCTGAAGGGATATAGTTTTGTAATATAAATGTTTATACATTTTGTATACATTTAATAGGAACGAATTGTGCTCCTGTCTTTACTATTTTATGTGTATACTGCTATCAATCTCACTCTATGGCTAAAACTCCCAGGAGACCAGTCTAATCACTCACTTATTAGTTTATTCAACAACAAATTTACATACTTAGACGATATCTTAACAGTAAATAGTGCAAATTTGTTTACCTCTGTAGAAGAAAATGTTGTTGAATAAAACTAACATTACAAGTGACACGTTTTATTTCCTTATTGTCAATTTTCCTTATTTAGATGATGACGGGGTCATATGACGTATGCATTTCTCAGATCGTTCTGCACGTCTTTGTAGTAATGTTTCGGACTCCAATAATCGAAATCTCGTGAGACCGGAAAATCTTTTATACCAACAATGCCATTTTCATTAAATTATTGAAAATTTCACTAAATTTTAAATAGTTATTTCTTATGCACGTTTCTATGGCGATATAATAAACAAAGCTAAAAAGTTAAAATCTGACACATCTAGCCTTGTGAAATCATTGAAAAATCTTATTCTCTATGATTTAGTAATTATTGTTGACTCTTCGACACAGATTGTCTCTGCTATATAACAAACAAACAAAATTAAATCAGTACATTCCATATTTATTACTATTTTATGTTCAAGATTTGATTCCAACAAATTTGTGACCTATTTATTCTCTTCCAAAGATATTAAATCTGTTAAAAGTATCAGTTATAATAATTTTTGTGCTTAGATTATTGGTCTTTAACCAACATATTCTGCCTTCCTATCTAGTTGTCAGTTAACTATGAGCATTCACTGACTCTGCTGTTGTACTGTCCGTGTTTATCATTTCATTCATTTCTGTGATCGTGTTCAGTCATCTTGAGTGGAAGTAAATATGCACAGGTTTTTTTCCATCATTTGTTTATATCTGTATTGTTATTGGAGAACCAATTATTAGAAGGGGTGTGGGATCCCATTAAACTGGTTGACTCCACCACGTTTTTGCCACTCCCAAGCTAAACCTGTATTTCCAACACCGTATTTCGTTGTCTTGTTTTCTATGCAATGTTTTGTGGTGATTGGTTGTTCTTTCATATTTTTTTTTTATTCGTAGAAGTGTTGACCATCACTATTTAAGCTTTCTTTTCCTAAAGTGGAATACTTGTACAAATATAAAGGGGGAACAATGATTGCATTGCCCTTATATCCACAGTACTGACAGTATGAATCGCGAGGTTAATTATGTTTTACTCGGCTGAGTTAAGAAGCTTCCTCGTGAAAGAGGGTAATCAATAATGTATATATTTAAATGGTGGTTCTTAACAATATTAGAAAGATTTACATTAAACCATATTATTGGAGAAGACCATCTTCATTTAAACTTGTACAACTATTGTCTGTTCATAATATAGTATTATTACGTGATGTTTTTCATATTGGTCTAGTAATAGGTCCGAGGCCTGCTGTATTGGCCTGAGGCGCAGCCGAACCCCAATACAGCAGACCGAGGACCTATAACTAGGCCAATATGAAAAACATCACGTAATGATACCTTTATTAATTAACCAGTCCAATATCTTTCGGGACTTTTCATTGCGAATGTCGAAACGTCTAGCGGGTTCCGATCTAGCTGTTATTGGACTGACTGGAATCGGGCGAATACGGAAAATATCCGTATTGGACTGGTTATTGCCGTATTGGCCCAATGAAAGTTGTTGTAGTGTATTGACAGATTTGATCATATAAAGGCTAATAAATTAAAGTTAATTAATAATGTCAAAGAGTTAAATAACCTTGGTAAATTGTTGTGTCTGGCAGAAAAAATAGAAATTATGTATTAGTAATATCATACTTTCTCTGCTTCTCTGCTGTTTTTCTGTGTATGTTTTATAATGTATATTGTATTGCTGTCTATTTCATTAATTTGTGCATTTCACTGATGCCTTATATCATTTTGCAATTGAGTTATATTCTTAGAGCTGTATTGCTTACCACTAAAAGACTATTATTATTATAACCAAAAAATGTTTTTATGTTATTTAGTACCCGTTCGTGAGGGATTTTTCTTTTAACTTTTAGTGAACTACATGTATTTAAATATCAAACGAATTCCTAATATATGTTAATACCATTTTATTACATTTTTATCTCATTATGTACTTAAAAGATTCTTAATCAAATATCAATATTATATTTAAAAAGTTTAAAAGCAAGTTCAGTAGATCACCAAGGGTCAAATTTTCTCACAAAAATGGGATTAATCCTTATCATATGTAGGGTATGACCTTCATCAACGCTAATGTTGAATGGTAAACAATGATGTCACCAACAGTCACATAATAACAATTGAAAAGTCTAGAGAGTAGAACTAAACATACTTTATTCCATTTAAACTGAAGATAATGTGGAGGCAACCAGAATGACATTGGTGATTTTTTAACCTTAATTGAATGTTTAAATAATAAGTAAGTAAGTGGGTGATTGTTGTTTAAAGACAAATGAACAGTTTTGCACCAATAATCATTGCAAGAACAGTTAAATTCGATGAGATGATGATGATCTTAGACCAACATGATTAGTTACACATTTATAGTGCTTGCACACAAAAATAACATATCCATATATACCGTCGGTATATATGTATGTGTATACGTTCACCAGAGGCACCCGTCGTGTTTTACTGTTAAATGAAACCCATAAAAACTTAGATATATTATTAGTTATGTAGGCTTTAGACAGGCTCATATAACCTGTTTGTGTTGTATATTTCCTGAGCCGAAGGCGAGGGAAATATACAACACAGACAGATTATATGAGCTCTTATTACCTGTCTAAAACCTATATAACGAATTTGTCATACTTCAATACCATGGGTCCATATTACCTGTGTAAAGCCTAAGTAAAGAACATGACTACTATACATGTATTGTCTCATGAACATTTAACCCCAGATATGACTTTGCTTTAAAGAAGAAATTAATTCTTCAACATATTTAATAAACAACTTAACAATTTTAACAGAAAAATAACAAATGATTTAAAATTGCCTCAATATCGGCGTCAGAGTGATAGGCGAACCTGGAGGTCGCCATCTTGATTACGTATGATTTCAAAATGAGTTATCTTTCTTGGCACGTGCTTTCATATTACCGGCTACAGCCGTATAATATGGATTAGTAAAATCGAGTAAATAACCAATCGGATCACTTAGATTTTCTATTGTCGTAAATTGCGATCAATCCTTATAACTTAATTTAAACTTTTTTTGTTATGATATTGAAAAAGATATTTATTTTTTCAAAATAAGGCAAATAATCGGAAATAAATTTAAATACATTAATTTGGTGTGTTGAAGAGATTTTGATTGGATAAAAAATTGATGTTATTTTCCATAGACAAAATTTTTAAGCGGAAGTCACATGTTGGGGTCACAATTGGGAAATGTTTTAATTTTAATTCTTTTTAAGCAATTATTATCCGTCAAAATATTTTTAGGACAAGAAAAAAATTAATTAGGAATTAATTTATAAGGATTGATCACCATTTTTTGTTCGGCTCATTCGAAATAAACTAAAAAATGTGGTACACACCCTTGAGTAACCCGCATCGCGGGTTACACAGTGTGTACCACATTTTTGAGTTTATTTCTTCATGAACCGAACAAAAATTGAGTTCAATCCTTAAATAACCCCAAAGGTGCCTCATTTAAAGAAAATCACCTGATGACAACGGAACGCGACGACTTGAGAACGACGTCTATTTTTAGATTCCGTTCATTGACAAATAACCTCAACTTTTTAAACCAATCAAAACACGTAGAAAATGACATGTGACTCTAAAATTAATTTATTTACAATTAAGACGATTTGTATTCCGAATACTCTTCAAAGTCGTGACTATTGAATTATTGAAAAAGGGAAACTAGCAATGGTCGACAACATAAACAACTACATGTATCATAATACGACCCACAACACTGCAAACCATCACACTTCTAAAAATATATGTATGAGCGACAAAAGCTGTTGAAGATATAAGTTCGGGTTTTAACCGATTAACCCCCTTTTTTATGTAAATCCCAAAAGCCAACCAGATTTAAACGAAAGAAATTTAAAAAAAGGTTACACAGGTTTTCCTCAATACACTTTCACAGAAACTATAAAATCATAAACTATGCAATGGTCCCGTCTAAACGGAATTATGATTATATTACAATGATAGATTGGTTTGTCTTTGCTCTTTATAAAACCATAATGTCTTCAATGATAATAATAAGGCGTACATACAAGTTAGTATAACACGCTTCACCACTGTTCTCCATTGGTTGGGAGTGATGAAAAACAACACGCACAAATATACTGTCATAAAGACAGACAACCGACTGAAACCTAATATCTTCTGAATTTTGTACTCTTGTGTTTGTGAGTTTTATTCTTTATATTTTTTGCTTTATAGTTTTGATAATATTTTGGAAACCATTTTACAAGTGGTGCTAATTTCGTATAAGTTTCGCCATTATATCTGAAATAGTTGATATTGTCCTTTTTTCAAATTGTATAAATCAATTTGCTTGATCATTGTAGAACCATAAGATCCCCCACCCCACCAACATCACCCACCTAAATTTTATATCATTAATCTATTATTGATGAAAAGACACCGAGAAAAAGATTTCACTAAAAGAATGATTGTTCAGCCATAAGTGACCTAAGCCGATTTTGGCTATCCTGCTTAGGCCCTTTGGTTTTCATGCTCCCAAAGACCTAAATTATAAACTTTCAAATATTTTGGATTGAGCGTACGAGATAAACGTTCTTGTAGATACGCGTCGCTCGCAGTACATTAATTTTCATATCTACGTTTTTATTATAAGTTATCTACGTTCCTATTCGTAGATATGGAGATTTTAACACCCTGAAGTAGCCAAGTACATCCTGAGGCACAGCCGAAGTGTGTACAGGCTACTGAAGGGTGTTAAAATCTCCATATCTACGGATAGGAACGTAGATAACGAATTTATCCCCAGTTATAGTCAAAAATAAGACATTGTGGACCCCGGCGCCTCGTAAAAGTGACGTTTTCTTTGTTTTTGGAAAGAAAAAAGAAAAAATATGAAAGTTTCGAGTGTTTTTTACCCAGGTAAAACCCTACAGCTGGTAAAACCCTACAATTGATCAAAGTAACAGCTTTATATTCAATATATAGCCAAAATTAACTAAATTTGATTTTGGAGCGCAACGTCGCGGGCTTTAACGTCATATTATCCCCGTTTTGAAAATTATAACAACAATTGATTGGTTAAATGGCTAATTACACCCGTTAATATAGCCTAGCAACACCCGGGAATATGGGTTTTTCATACCCGGGGTTTTAACCAATCAAAAGTTGTTATAATTTTCAAACCGGGGATAATTGATATTTGTACACGTGGAAAAACATATCTGTTCAAGAAGATACCAGAATAAACATGTTTTATTTTGTACTACCGATGTTCAGACGACCAAGGTCACTATGCATCATTGTAATTAAGTAATTGTCCAGTTATTAGACCTATACATCATCATATATATTCCAATTAGAGCATTATGACATTGTTATAATTCCAATAATGCTTCCATATCTGGAGGAATATGTATTGTCCAGATATCTTCTAAAGATCGAAATTCATGTCAGAAATTTCGTAAGTTATATTGTGATTTCAAACCCTCATCATCGAACAAAGATTTGTCAAAATCAGTTAGCCATTCCATTTTAAATTATATTGTATTTGGTTACAATAAACACATTATCTCCTTACAATTCCTTGAAATACAACTTCCGATTAGGGAATGACTATTACACTTTGGTATTTAGATGTATTAACTGTAATGATGGAGTTCTGGATCACCATCTGTACATTAAATAATGCTGATATATGTACAATATGGCGCCACTTGTAGATTTATTGTAATTATTGTTATATCTATACATGAACTTATGACAATCCTTATTTTAGTCGATATGTTGTATACTGTTGGTACGAAAATGTCTTGTAAATGTAGTTTCCATAATGTATTATTATCTTGTTGTTGATAAGAATTACAACCATTTAATCAGTTTGTAGCAAGCGATGCTTTTGGAAATTATATCAAACATCCCGTCACATATTAGTGTTAGTCAAATGTATATCATTGTTTGTGTTACTGTTTGAAAAATGTAGTTAAATACAACAAATGTTGTAATGATATCGAACAAAACAAATTATATATTCCCATGACTACTACTTTAGGTGATGTTTAACGCAACTTTCAAATATATTTAGCTATATTGAGATAATTACTATTATTGATGGAGACGACCAGATCGTAGTATGTAACTGGAGAAAAAAACCAGCCTACCTCTAGTTACTGACTTATACCATCTTAACGTGTAGTAATTTCCTTCATTTATCCTACTATTGTCCTCTCCATGTTTATGTTACCATTTATTTTTGTGATAGCTCGAGTTGTATTGTTTTGTGGAAGCGAATCTGTGCAGGCTTGCATTGTTTGAATCTGTATTCCCTTCAGAGATCCAATTATTAGGAGGGGCTGAGATCTCACTGGTTTGTGTGTGTCTGCGCTGTACTTTTGTTAAAAACTAAATATAATATGATCGTCTATCATCTGATTGTACAGATTCAATGGTCTATGTCATGTAAATGTATCATGCTTTTAAATAGAAATGTATTATTTTATATATATATACTTACTAACAAATACTGATAGCCGTATGTTGGATTAACTTTACTAGGCCGAGATAGTAGGATTTATGTTTTATTCATAAATCCATTTATCCGGCGAAACCGGAATATAATAGAATACGTTGTTGCTTAGAAATACAGAAACAATTTTCCACCCTCCCTATCCATCTTTTAGTTCGCTTATCGCATATATACCCAATACTGCCGAAAGTTTTATAGATCGATGTAATAGATATCTAATGTATGATGTGGAATAACGGTTCTACTACACTGCCAAACGGAAAATATGGATGTACAGATCTCAGAGAACATTGAATTATTTCCGGAATTTATACTACTTCGTTGATCGCATTGGCATAATCCGCTGCGTTATATCGAACTCGAAAGTCAATAACAATGCACTCTGTTCCCAGGGTGTCTTGGTTTTCAAACGGATAACATCAGTTACCTCTGTTTCCCATGGTGACTTGTAAATATTCCTACAATTTCCATATGGATAGTATCTATTTATCTATCTAATTGTTGCCATTTACCAAATTCGCCAACCGTTGAACATTTGAAAGTACGAAGCTAGTTGTCTTCAATTAATCTAGTTAACCATATATATACAAAATGTACTAGTATATATTTGTGTACAATTGAATTAAAGCTGTGGCCAATAACTGCCAATAATGTCGTATTTGTTTTTATTCTAAGATTGTTTTCAGCATTAAATACTGGGGTCCGTTGTTGAACTTGTGATTAAACTAATCATGTGATAAGCCCTAATCACATAATTAGCTAATGCAATGATTATATATGATTAGTTAACAGAATTTAATCATTGCATTAGCTAAGTATGTGATTAGGAATTAAAAATGTAATTAGGGCTAATCATATGATTAATTTAATCATAAGTTCAACAACGGACCCAGGTGTTCAATGTTTTTTTTAACTAACAAATGTACAGATTTCAATAAAATATTATGAAATAAAAAAAAAGACTTTATAAAATTACTTGGCTTTCCAATCTTATGATTTTGGATGTACCTGAAGATTATCCCAGAAATGTGCTGTACGTGTACACTAAATTAGATCAGAAATGTGCTGTACGTGTACACTAAATTAGATATCTACGTTTGTATCACAATTAAAAAAGTTTCATTTATGTTTCATCTATATTGCACGTGTCTTTAATTGAAAACAGAATTGATGTTAAAGACGGTTTCTTTTTATGATTACACGCTGACTAAGCATTGACAAAGCACTTTGCTCGTCAGATTTCGACAATAAAGTTGCAAATAGTAAAATTTAAATCATTTCCAAGCAATCACTGTGAAGTAATTTAAGTTTTAAGAGAACATTTTATGGTTAATTCTTAAATGCAATGTGTATAAACAGACAAGGATTACATCAGGTGATTGAAACTACTTCCGAATGAACACCATAAAGTACAAACATTAAAGAAGTCATCATGCAATTAAGATGTTTATACAATAAATCATCCTGTCTTAAGTCTATAATGCATATTCAGCAAAACAAATAATATACATGTAATTCAAAATAAATATATTGGTAAAGCTTCAAGTCGTAGTTTGGATAGATATACCAAAAAGGATCATAGTGATGCTTAGGACTAATAGGAGGGGGTTTAGTGTTATGATGTTTAACGCCACATTCAACAATATTTCAGTTATATATCATGGTGGTCAGTTTTATTGGTGGAGGAAACTGGAGTACCCAGAGAAAACCACTGACCTGTCATAAATTATTGACAAACTTTATGACATAATGTTGCATCGAATACACCTTGCCTGAGTGGGATTCGAACTCACAACTTCAGTAGTGATAGGCACTGATTGCATAGGTAGTAGGAAATCCAACTACCATACGATCACGACCACAACGTCCCCTCCTAGGACTAATTAAACCAAAAAACTCCTTGATATATAACAAAGGGGTGATGTCACAGAACGATAAAACAGCAAAACTCCAGGAGACAGAGAAAATTGGCGATGACAAAGACTAACCACCAAAACTCCCGGAGACATTCTTTCTGCGATAGATGAGAGTAAATTAACAGTCATACAGGTTAACGTGTGACCCTAGGATTGACTCTATGAATATTTTGATTACCACAAGTAACAGGAGAGAATGAGATAATATTGTTATGATGTCTTTTTACATGGATCCAACGTCCACTCCTAATAATAATAGGTTATTATACAGTGTTATGTACAATATGGAAAGATATTGTACGAGTCGGTATTGTAGCTGAAATGATCAATACTATAACAACAATTTTATGCTTAACGTTTAATACAGTCTAAATAGATCAACTGCACAACAGTATTTCGTTAAGAAAATGTTCTGTATACAGATCTCGTAATCTCTAAAATGAATGAAAAACAGCAAAATAACTGATCAACAATTATTCTAAACAACTTTTTTCCCCTCAAACTGTTAAATACCGAACAAGTTAATTTGATTGTAGATTACAATTAAAAATAATTTACTAGCAGAAAAACCAACGAGTTACTTCCCTTACATAATGTACAATACGAAAAAAAAACGTCTAATACGGAAAAAATACGGCTTCCGGTTGTACAATACGGGAAAAATAATGTACGGTCACATGTCTTAAATGGGTGTTTTTGATTGGATTAAAATTATAGCTGTATAATAATATGAAGTACTCATTGACGTCCAGACAATTTCACTCATCTTAACAAAATGAACAAAAGATCGGACACGAATAACACATACAAACACCGTAAGCAAAGCATGATGATATTAAATGATGTTCTACGTAAATGTCAATAAATATGTATTCAACTCAAATGGTACCGCTTCTTATTTCAGCAGTACAATTTTTGCATATAAATGAAGTCAACAATGCAGAAATTTAATTACAGCACATGCTAATCAATAATAATCTTATTTGCTGGTTAGTGAATCATACAGATGTATGTTTTGAAATTAAATACAATCAGATGGAAATGAACAGAATTCATAGTAAGAATATTCAGAGAGTTAAGTAACAAGGCATATTTAAGAAAAAAAACCAATTCATTAAGCAACTCAACATCCTTGCAGAATTTAATGATCGTAATTAACAACTACAAAAATATATTGCTCAGAAATGTATTATGGTAAAGTACGCATGAAATATTTGATTTTGTAACTTGAATATTTTCAGAATTTTAAAGTTGTGAATTATAACTATACGTTTGTAATCAACTATTATACTAGTATTTATTCAGAACTTTACACAGTTGTTATTGTAATAGTGAAATAGCAGCAACAACAACAACAAAACAACAACAAAAGAACAAAACAAACGTACCATACAATACATATAATGAAAAATAACTGAAACTTATTACTAGTTGTGAATTTAATCCGCTTTAAATAATTATCTACTGAAGATCTTGCCGTGCCTCGATTTTAAAATAGAAAAATTAGTTACACTCTAGTTGACAGAGAAGACCATTAAGCCACACATTTTTACAATATATGTGTATAGTTACTTCAAACCAGAAAACACAACGAAATGATAATAAATGTAGCTGATTGAATGTCACTGAGAAGTATTTTAACTGTATTCGTTCCACACGACAAACGTGCATCAGTTTTGAAGGGATTTACCCTGCGAAGAGAAGAAGAAGGTTCGTTTATATATCTCAGTGTCTCCGAGTACTCTGTTCAGCCAATGTTTATGTATACAATTGCTCGAAATATAGATGGGTATTAAAACGAAACCATTTTGTTCAACAAAACACATAAATCATGATTTTGTAGGTTTAGGGTTATGATGTTCAATGTGACTTTCAGCAATATTGCAGTTATATCGTGGTGGTCAGTTTGATTGGTGGTGGAAATCGGAGTACCTGGAGAAAGCCACCGACCTGCTGCAAACAACTGACAAACTTGATCACATAATATTGCATGGAGTACACATCGCCATGAGCGGGATTCGAACTCTCATCGTTAGTTGTGAAATGCACTCCTTTAATAGGCAGGTGTAAATTCAACTTCCATACGATCACGACCACGACTCCCTCTAATACTATTACATTGACATATTAACCAGCAGAAGATTGAACATTACGACTCCCTCTAATACTATTACATTGACATATTAACCAGCAGAAGATTGAACATCACGACTCCCCCTAATACTATTACATTGACATATTAACCAGCAGAAGATTGAACATCACGACTCCCCCTAATACTATTACATTGACATATTAACCAGCAGAAGATTGAACATCACGACTCCCCCTAATACTATTACATTGACATATTAACCAGCAGAAGATTGAACATCACGACTCCCCCTAATACTATTACATTGACATATTAACCAGCAGAAGATTGAACATCACGACTCCCCCTAATACTATTACATTGACATATTAACCAGCAGAAGATTGAACATCACGACTCCCCCTAATACTATTACATTGACAAATTAACCAGCAGAAGATTGAACATCACGACTCCCTCTAATACTATTACATTGACAAATTAACCAGCAGAAGATTGAACATCACGACTCCCCCTAATACTATTACATTGACATATTAACCAGCAGAAGATTGAACATCACGACCCCCCCCCCCTAATACTATTACATTGACATATTAACCAGCAGAAGATTGAACATCACGACTCCCCCTAATACTATTACATTGACAAATTAACCAGCAGAAGATTGAACATCACGACTCCCCCTAATACTATTACATTGACATATTAACCAGCAGAAGATTGAACATCACGACTCCCCCTAATACTATTACATTGACAAATTAACCAGCAGAAGATTGAACATCACGACTCCCCCTAATACTATTACATTGACAAATTAACCAGCAGAAGATTGAACATCACGACTCCCCCTAATACTATTACATTGACATATTAACCAGCAGAAGATTGAACATCACGACCCCCCCCCCTAATACTATTACATTGACATATTAACCAGCAGAAGATTGAACATCACGACTCCCCCTAATACTATTACATTGACAAATTAACCAGCAGAAGATTGAACATCACGACTCCCCCTAATACTATTACATTGACATATTAACCAGCAGAAGATTGAACATCACGACTCCCCCTAATACTATTACATTGACATATTAACCAGCAGAAGATTGAACATCACGACTCCCCCTAATACTATTACATTGACAAATTAACCAGCAGAAGATTGAACATCACGACTCCCCCTAATACTATTACATTGACATATTAACCAGCAGAAGATTGAACATCACGACTCCCCCTAATACTATTATATTGACAAATTAACCAGCAGAAGATTGAACATCACGACTCCCCCTAATACTATTACATTGACATATTAACCAGCAGAAGATTGAACATCACGACTCCCCCTAATACTATTACATTGACATATTAACCAGCAGAAGATTGAACATCACGACTCCCCCTAATACTATTACATTGACATATTAACCAGCAGAAGATTGAACATCACGACTCCCCCTAATACTATTACATTGACAAATTAACCAGCAGAAGATTGAACATCACGACTCCCCCTAATACTATTACATTGACATATTAACCAGCAGAAGATTGAACATCACGACTCCCCCTAATACTATTACATTGACAAATTAACCAGCAGAAGATTGAACATCACGACTCCCCCTAATACTATTACATTGACATATTAACCAGCAGAAGATTGAACATCACGACTCCCCCTAATACTATTATATTGACAAATTAACCAGCAGAAGATTGAACATCACGATTCCCCCTAATACTATTACATTGACATATTAACCAGCAGAAGATTGAACATCACGACTCCCCCTAATACTATTACATTGACATATTAACCAGCAGAAGATTGAACATCACGACTCCCCCTAATACTATTACATTGACATATTAACCACCAGAAGATTGAACATCACGACTCCCCCTAATACTATTACATTGACAAATTAACCAGCAGAAGATTGAACATCACGACTCCCCCTAATACTATTATATTGACAAATTAACCAGCAGAGATTGAACATCACGACTCCCCCTAATACTATTACATTGACATATTAACCAGCAGAAGATTGAACATCACGACTCCCCCTAATACTATTACATTGACATATTAACCAGCAGAAGATTGAACATCACGACTCCCCCTAATACTATTACATTGACAAATTAACCAGCAGAAGATTGAACATCACGACTCCCCCTAATACTATTACATTGACAAATTAACCAGCAGAAGATTGAACATCACGACTCCCCCTAATACTATTACATTGACATATTAACCAGCAGAAGATTGAACATCACGACTCCCCCTAATACTATTACATTGACATATTAACCAGCAGAAGATTGAACATCACGACTCCCCCTAATACTATTACATTGACATATTAACCAGCAGAAGATTGAACATCACGACTCCCCCTAATACTATTACATTGACATATTAACCAGCAGAAGATTGAACATCACGACTCCCACTAATACTATTACATTGACAAATTAACCAGCAGAAGATTGAACATCACGACTCCCCCTAATACTATTACATTGACATATTAACCAGCAGAAGATTGAACATCACGACTCCCCCTAATACTATTACATTGACATATTAACCAGCAGAAGATTGAACATCACGACTCCCCCTAATACTATTACATTGACATATTAACCAGCAGAAGATTGAACATCACGACTCCCCCTAATACTATTACATTGACATATTAACCAGCAGAAGATTGAACATCACGACTCCCCCTAATACTATTACATTGACAAATTAACCAGCAGAAGATTGAACATCACGACTCCCCCTAATACTATTACATTGACATATTAACCAGCAGAAGATTGAACATCACGACTCCCCCTAATACTATTACATTGACAAATTAACCAGCAGAAGATTAAACATCACGACTCCCTCTAATACTATTACATTGACAAATTAACCAGCAGAAGATTGAACATCACGACTCCCCCTAATACTATTACATTGACATATTAACCAGCAGAAGATTGAACATCACGACCCCCCCCCCTAATACTATTACATTGACATATTAACCAGCAGAAGATTGAACATCACGACTCCCCCTAATACTATTACATTGACATATTAACCAGCAGAAGATTGAACATCACGACTCCCCCTAATACTATTACATTGACATATTAACCAGCAGAAGATTGAACATCACGACTCCCCCTAATACTATTACATTGACAAATTAACCAGCAGAAGATTGAACATCACGACTCCCCCTAATACTATTACATTGACATATTAACCAGCAGAAGATTGAACATCACGACTCCCCCTAATACTATTATATTGACAAATTAACCAGCAGAAGATTGAACATCACGACTCCCCCTAATACTATTACATTGACATATTAACCAGCAGAAGATTGAACATCACGACTCCCCCTAATACTATTACATTGACATATTAACCAGCAGAAGATTGAACATCACGACTCCCCCTAATACTATTACATTGACATATTAACCAGCAGAAGATTGAACATCACGACTCCCCCTAATACTATTACATTGACATATTAACCAGCAGAAGATTGAACATCACGACTCCCCCTAATACTATTACATTGACATATTAACCAGCAGAAGATTGAACATCACGACTCCCCCTAATACTATTACATTGACAAATTAACCAGCAGAAGATTGGACATCACGACTCCCCCTAATACTATTACATTGACATATTAACCAGCAGAAGATTGAACATCACGACTCCCCCTAATACTATTACATTGACAAATTAACCAGCAGAAGATTGAACATCACGACTCCCCCTAATACTATTACATTGACATATTAACCAGCAGAAGATTGAACATCACGACTCCCCCTAATACTATTACATTGACATATTAACCAGCAGAAGATTGAACATCACGACTCTCCCTAATACTATTACATTGACATATTAACCAGCAGAAGATTGAACATCACGACTCCCCCTAATACTATTACATTGACAAATTAACCAGCAGAAGATTGAACATCACGACTCCCCCTAATACTATTACATTGACATATTAACCAGCAGAAGATTGAACATCACGACTCCCCCTAATACTATTACATTGACATATTAACCAGCAGAAGATTGAACATCACGACTCCCCCTAATACTATTACATTGACATATTAACCAGCAGAAGATTGAACATCACGACTCCCCCTAATACTATTACATTGACATATTAACCAGCAGAAGATTGAACATCACGACTCCCCCTAATACTATTACATTGACAAATTAACCAGCAGAAGATTGAACATCACGACTCCCCCTAATACTATTACATTGACATATTAACCAGCAGAAGATTGAACATCACGACTCCCCCTAATACTATTACATTGACATATTAACCAGCAGAAGATTGAACATCACGACCCCCCCCCCCCCCTAATACTATTACATTGACATATTAACCAGCAGAAGATTGAACATCACGACTCCCCTAATACTATTACATTGACATATTAACCAGCAGAAGATTGAACATCACGACTCCCCCTAATACTATTACATTGACATATTAACCAGCAGAAGATTGAACATCACGACTCCCCCTAATACTATTACATTGACAAATTAACCAGCAGAAGATTGAACATCACGACTCCCCCTAATACTATTACATTGACATATTAACCAGCAGAAGATTGAACATCACGACTCCCTCTAATACTATTATATTGACAAATTAACCAGCAGAAGATTGAACATCACGACTCCCCCTAATACTATTACATTGACATATTAACCAGCAGAAGATTGAACATCACGACTCCCCCTAATACTATTACATTGACATATTAACCAGCAGAAGATTGAACATCACGACTCCCCCTAATACTATTACATTGACATATTAACCAGCAGAAGATTGAACATCACGACTCCCCCTAATACTATTACATTGACATATTAACCAGCAGAAGATTGAACATCACGACTCCCCCTAATACTATTACATTGACATATTAACCAGCAGAAGATTGAACATCACGACTCCCCCTAATACTATTACATTGACAAATTAACCAGCAGAAGATTGAACATCACGACTCCCCCTAATACTATTACATTGACATATTAACCAGCAGAAGATTGAACATCACGACTCCCCCTAATACTATTACATTGACAAATTAACCAGCAGAAGATTGAACATCACGACTCCCCCTAATACTATTACATTGCCATATTAACCAGCAGAAGATTGAACATCACGACTCCCCCTAATACTATTATATTGACAAATTAACCAGCAGAAGATTGAACATCACGACTCCCCCTAATACTATTACATTGACATATTAACCAGCAGAAGATTGAACATCACGACTCCCCCTAATACTATTATATTGACAAATTAACCAGCAGAAGATTGAACATCACGACTCCCCCTAATACTATTACATTGACATATTAACCAGCAGAAGATTGAACATCACGACTCCCCCTAATACTATTACATTGACATATTAACCAGCAGAAGATTGAACATCACGACTCCCCCTAATACTATTACATTGACATATTAACCAGCAGAAGATTGAACATCACGACTCCCCCTAATACTATTACATTGACATATTAACCAGCAGAAGATTGAACATCACGACTCCCCCTAATACTATTACATTGACATATTAACCAGCAGAAGATTGAACATCACGACTCCCCCTAATACTATTACATTGACATATTAACCAGCAGAAGATTGAACATCACGACTCCCCCTAATACTATTACATTGACATATTAACCAGCAGAAGATTGAACATCACGACTCCCCCTAATACTATTACATTGACAAATTAACCAGCAGAAGATTGAACATCACGACTCCCCCTAATACTATTACATTGACATATTAACCAGCAGAAGATTGAACATCACGACTACCCCTAATACTATTACATTGACATATTAACCAGCAGAAGATTGAACATCACGACTCCCCCTAATACTATTACATTGACATATTAACCAGCAGAAGATTGAACATCACGACTCCCCCTAATACTATTACATTGACATATTAACCAGCAGAAGATTGAACATCACGACTCCCCCTAATACTATTACATTGACATATTAACCAGCAGAAGATTGAACATCACGACTCCCCCTAATACTATTACATTGACATATTAACCAGCAGAAGATTGAACATCACGACTCCCCCTAATACTATTATATTGACAAATTAACCAGCAGAAGATTGAACATCACGACTCCCCCTAATACTATTACATTGACATATTAACCAGCAGAAGATTGAACATCACGACTCCCCCTAATACTATTACATTGACAAATTAACCAGCAGAAGATTGAACATCACGACTCCCCCTAATACTATTATATTGACAAATTAATCAGCAGAAGATTGAAGATGTGAAACGATTAACGATAAAATAGTAGTAAATGACTTCATGAGAGCCATATTACCATGGAAACGAAATGAAAAGACATTGTAATTATTTTGATATTATTCAATAGCAGTACACAAATTACTGTTCAGACAGTGATTCCTGATAATGCAGTCCAACGTCCTTAACTCGAATTTTCATAAGTCGTTTCCTTGGATAATTCAAAATAGACTCTTGGTTCATCCATTATTGTTTAACGTTAATTTATACGGGAATACTCAGGTGTACATTCTTAGATGTCGTAGTAAAGCATTGCAGCCTTGAAGCAGAACTTAAAAATGAGAATATTTACTTATTATTAGTACATCCCTAGATTATATATCTATTGTTTTTACTCATATCTTTATAAAAATAGATATAAACGATGTCTTGATTTGTCAAACATTGTGTCCCATAACATTAATTTTGCAATTACCGCGATATCATAGGAAACCACTTCTGAGAGGTACATCGGCGTTGTCATAGGGAAAAGTGGCGACGTATTTTTAAACAAATTCAAAAAATAAAATGAATTGTGTTGGAAAATAGGTTTCTATACCGGTGATTAAAATATAACATTTTTGGATTAATTCCGAAAACTAGTTACGTTACACAGACGTTAAACATTAAGTACCGCGGTACCATAGAACCCCGGGCTAATAATAATAATTAATATTACCCAACAAGGAAAGTCTTGTATTTGTGAGTTAGGGGTATCGATTGTGCCTCTATCTACGACTTTGATATTTGATTTTTTAATTTGTTCCGACAGTATGGCCCATCTTTGTTTTTCATTTTATTACACTTCAAGAGGTATTGAGATTTCCCAGTAAAAAGTATTGTGAAATAGCAATTATATATTTTTTTTCTTTATTTTGTGACGTCATAGTACCACCATCATCACAATCAAAAATAGCAATGAGTATCAGACAAAGGAAAACATGCATGTACACCTGAATGTGATTCTTGTATATAGATCTCTCCTGGATACAGGCCTGATTTTAAAGAGCGATAGTGTTGAACATATTATATGTTATTTTCCACATTTGGATAAAAGATGATGATATTGATTCAATTGAAACTATAGGTACTTTAAAAATATTTGCTTTCCTACATTTGGAGCCAGAAACAATATCAATGAAAAAATAGTGAAGTTCATGAATGTGCGATACATCCATCAGTACTTGCTCCAACATTTTAGGTCTGAGAGTCTTTCAGGACATTTATCAAAGTTGTAATTCGAATATTGATCTAGGTCTCTCTCCTCCTGCACTAGAATTAAAACATTTGACTTCTCTACACTCTACACAACTATTCCTCGCTCTAAGCTGAAGGAGAGATTAAGGGAGTTGGTCCAATTGTGTTTCATAAAAAAGAATGACCAACGTAGATACAAATACCTTGTGCTAGGAAGGGATACATCTTATTTTGTAAACAATCACTCTGATTCTACCAGAAAGTTCTCTGAAACTGATATCATCACCATGCTCAAGTTTGTGATTGACAACATATTTGCCATGTTTGGTGGGCGTGTTTTCCAACAGACAGTAGACATACCTATGGGTACAAACTGTGCTCCTCTTCTCGCCAACTTGTTCCTTTATTCGTATGAGGCAGACTTCATGCAGGAGCTTCTCAGGAAAAACGTAAAGAAGTTTTCCCGATCCTTTATTTTCACGTTCCGCTATATAGATGATTTCCTTTCACTAAATAATTCTAGGTTTGGTGATTTCATTGATCGCATCTATCTCACTGAACTTGAAATAATGGATAGCACAGCTATAGGTATGTCTGTTTCATACCTTGACATACACCTCGAAATGGACAGTGAACTTTACATTTATATGTAGCAACATTCAATCAGCACCTGCATATGGAGTATACATCTCTCGTTTAAAAGATATTCCAGATGTTGTGGTTCCTATTAGGAATCCCTTGATAGGGAGTTGCTGCTAACAAGGAAACGATTGAACCAAGGATTCCAATTGGATAATTTGAGTCATCACTTCCATAGTGTTATGATCGCAGCCATGACTTGGTTGACCGTTATGGTATGTCTGTGTCATAAATGACCACGGATATGTTCCACTTGTCGTAAGCACTTTCCTCATTCATGACTTATCACCGGGTTTGTAACTAGATTAACACGACGGGTGCCACTAGTGGAGCAGGAACTGCTTACCCTTCCGGAACACCTGAGTTCACACTCGGTGTTTAGTGGGGTTCGTGTTTCTCATCTTTAGTTTTATGTCTATGTTTTGTAGATCGTTGTTTGTCTTTTTGTCCTTTTTCTTTTGACCATTGTATTGTCTGTCCTTCTTCGATTTACGGATTCTGATTACTAGTACCCCTTTGATATCTTCAAAATATTCTTATAATTGATATTATTGTTGTTGAGGGAAGTTGTAATATAGTCAATAACAACAGAAAACAGTAAATTGTTCACACCGTTAAACAATGAGAGGTACAACACATTTAATAAGGACATTTTGATTTAAATATGTTCTTGTAGAGAGTTGGCATACATATGGGTACAAACTGTGCTCCTCTTCTCTCCGACTTGTTCCTTTATTCGTATGAGACAGACTTCATACAAGGGCTTCTCAAGAGAAACGTAAAGAAGCTAGCCCAATCCTTTAATTTCACGTTCCGCTATATAGATGATGTCCTTTCTCTCTCTGAATAATTCTAGGCTTGGTGATTTCGTTGATCGCATCTATCCCATTGAGCTTGAAATAAAGAACACCACATATACAGATAGGTTTGCCTCATACCTTGACCTATCAGAATTTCTTTGATAGATGGTTTCTGCCTACAGGGAAGCTCCTGAACCAAGGGTTCCACTTGGTAAAGTTGAAGTCATCACTTCGAAAGTTTTACGGTCACCACCATAACTTGGTTGACCTCTATGGAATATATGTGTCACAAATGACCACGGATATGTTCAACTTGTCGTAAGTACTTCCCGGTCAATTAGCTCATTTATGACTTATTACCGGGTTTGTAACTAGGTTAACACGACGGGTGCAACTAGTGGAGCAAAAGCAGCTTACCCTTCAGGAGCACCTGTGTTCACCCCGGATTTTATTGTGGTTCGTGTTACTCAATCTTTAGTTTTACGTGTATGTTTTGTAGATTGATGTTTGTCCTTTTGTCCTTTTTCTTCTGGCCATTGTGTTGTCTGTTCTTCTTCGATATACGGATTCTGATTACCCCTTTTGGTATCTTCAAACTCTTCTTGAAATCCAATTGTTCCATGTCAAAGCTATTGTTTCCATGATTCAAGAAATAAAAACATAGATATCAAATATAGTGCGCACGACGCGTTTTTACAATAACCTTCATCAGGTACGCTAAATGCCAAACTATTTGAAAGCCAAATATCTTCAAATGTGTGGTTGCTAAGTAATTAAAATAAATAATAGGCATGAGCGTATTCCTTGTTATTACCAAATCTGGAGATAAATATTTTGAAATTCAATGTTCCATGTGACAGTTCCTTTTCTTCTGATTCCAGAAATGTTTTGTCGCTATGTACTTTTCCAAAACATATATGAGATCAGAGAGTCTTCCATGATACAAATGTATTTCCCAAAGTTGTTCATGTTACATATATTGTTCAAAAAGGTATTTTTCCAAAAACATTAAATAGGTTTGAGAGTCTTTCTGGATATTAACCAAAGTTGGAATTTAAATATTATGAATTCAAATTGTATCATGTGACCTCTATTGTTGAACTTGTTCTAGGTAGGTATGGTTGTTGATTACTTTTTAAAATAAATACTAGGTCTGAGAGTCGTCTAGGATATTTACCAAAGTTTGAAATTATATAGTTTGGCATTTCATATCCTAAAGCATATATCCCTCAAATAAAACGAAGATAATACAAACACAAAATAGATTAGGATTGTGCAATATACAAAGTATAAAAATTGACTTATATGACCTGCACATCTAAGTGATATATTTAAGTCAACGGTATTTAACTACGAGATTACTTTAATTCAATTATATCGTAGATATCAAATTTAGTGCGCACGACGCGTTTCTGAAATAACCTTCATCAGGTACGCTCAAAATGGAAAGATTGGAAAACCAATAATTTAAAATATTGGGAGCAATAAAACGAAAGGTACTAAACAGGATAGTAAAAATATGTTAAGGCCACCTATGCATGAGGGAGAGGAACCTTAGTTTTATTAATAATTACATTATTTAGGAACTGTAAATTTCAGTAGTAAATATATCTAATAAATCATGTCAGTGCCGAAGCTTTGACTACTGGGCAGATGATACCCTAGGGGACTAATAGTCCATCAGCAGAGGTATCGATCCAGTGATAGTAATAAAAACGTACCATATTCTTATTAACACTGGCAAACTAGTTGATAGAAAATGTCTAAATGTCTCAATCAGAAAATTGACGAGTCACTGTTGATGTTATTCTTATTCAAAGTAAGCTCTTAATACAGATGTAGTGAAATAAAATGAACACTTTACCTAAAGCGCTATTTTTCCATTACGTCAATGTTGTATTTATAAAGTTGGAAATTCCCTTGTAGAATCCTCGGGTTTTTACATAGAAGTGATCGATTAATTAGAGGATCCCGAGTAAATTTTAGAGTATATAAGGCTGTCAAAATGCCGCGGATCGTTGCATTCGTTTTGTGCCATTTGGGAAGTGAATGTCGAAAGAGTAGAAAGATTAAATAGGTATATTGAGCTGACCTGAGCTAAAGCAAGACATCTGGGTTTAAAGAATAGCAGAAGTGACTGATTTAAGTCTTGCCTGTTATTCTGATAAAACGTTTGATCGTTGCATAGCTCAAAGCGAGCCAACATTCTATTTATAGTTATAGTTGTAGTTTACTGAGCAAAATTGAGATATACAATTGTCTACTATTTTAAAATAATACAATTAATTTGGATAGGTTCTTTTCATTTTACACAATAAATCTCGAACCATAAGAAGTAACTTAGGTACGAACCCTTTCTTACAGTTTATTTTCCTATTTATTTTAATTTACTTTATCATATCATTTTCAATAGATACTAAGCACGTTACACAGACATATGAAATCTAGGGCAATATCATCTAGATATATGCCATTACTGTTGAATTAATTAATAAGTTTGTGTTTTGAAATACCATAATGTCCATAGCAGTATAAAAATAAGGCAGCAATAAAATAAAATACAAGTTATTACTATTGGAATTAGAAAAAAATCACGCTATTAGTCACAACAAATATTATACTTGTAGTATTATGAGTACTACAAGTTAGATATACAGAATGCACCTGTCTCTATAGATTCAACTTAAATGAAGGGGGAAGTGTTAATAAGAATGGAATTTCATTAAATAATTTTGATGATAGGTGTAACTAGTTTGTCGTTGCATTGTTTTGGGTCAGAAGTAAATAGTCCGGCTTTTTTCTGTGTTTTGGCTTAGACAATATTGCTATCAACCAGTGCTTCCTGTATTCTATATTTTTTTATTTAAACAATATTGCTGATTACTTGTTCATCGTTGTCGTTAAATATGCTATATTAGTTTCTGTTGTTCATGTGTTTCTTTTATCATTCAACCAATATTGATGTATACCTTACCGTCTTTGTCTTTGTGTGTTTAAGCAAAAGCAGTGCATATGTCGCATTGTTGGTCAACAGCGATGCAGTTGAACAAGACAAAGTGAATAAGAAACCACCGCTATCAATAGATTAAGATAAAGCACATACAATCACATTTGATATGCTTTTAATCATAATGAAAAACGTGAAGAAGAAACAACAAAGCCCTACAATTCTAGGAGGGGGGGATACAATTCGTGAGATAAATATAATCTTTTAATTGGAATAAAATCGTAGATATCAAATTTAGTGCGCATGACACGTTTCTGGAATAACCTTCATCAAGGTACGCTCAAAATCAAATAATTTGAAAAGTATTTGGGAGCAAGAAAACCAAATGGCTTAATCTGGATAGCCAAAATCGGCAAAGGTTACCTATGATTGAGGGAGAATAACCTTAATGTTAATAATAATTACTAGATTGAGGGAGAATAACCTTAGTTTTAATAATAATTACTAGATTGAGGGAGAATAACCTTAGTTTTAATAATAATTACTAGATTAAGGGAGAATAACCTTAGTTTTAATAATAATTACTAGATTGAGGGAGAATAACCTTAGTTTTAATAATAATTACTAGATTGAGGGAGAATAACCTTAGTTTTAATAATAATTACTAGATTGAGGGAGAATAACCTTAGTTTTAATAATAATTACTAGATTAAGGGAGAATAACCTTAGTTTTAATAATAATTACTAGATTGAGGGAGAATAACCTTAATGTTAATAATAATTACTAGATTGAGGGAGAATAACCTTAGTTTTAATAATAATTACTAGATTGAGGGAGAATAACCTTAGTTTTAATAATAATTACTAGATTAAGGGAGAATAACCTTAGTTTTAATAATAATTACTAGATTGAGGGAGAATAACCTTAGTTTTAATAATAATTACTAGATTGAGGGAGAATAACCTTAGTTTTAATAATAATTACTAGATTGAGGGAGAATAACCTTAGTTTTAATAATAATTACTAGATTGAGGGAGAATAACCTTAGTTTTAATAATAATTACTAGATTGAGGGAGAATAACCGTAGTTTTAATAATAATTACTAGATTGAGGGAGAATAACCGTAGTTTTAATAATAATTACTAGATTGTGGGAGAATAACCTTAGTTTTAATAATAATTACTAGATTGAGGGAGAATAACTTTAGTTTTAATAATAATTACTAGATTGAGGGAGAATAACCTTAGTTTTAATAATAATTACTAGATTGAGGGAGAATAACCTTAGTTTTAATAATAATTACTAGATTGAGGGAGAATAACCTTAGTTTTAATAATAATTACTAGATTGAGGGAGAATAACCTTAGTTTTAATAATAATTACTAGATTGAGGGAGAATAACCTTAGTTTTAATAATAATTACTAGATTGTGGGAGAATAACCTTAGTTTTAATAATAATTACTAGATTGTGGGAGAATAACCTTAGTTGTAATAATAATTACTAGATTGAGGGAGAATAACCTTAGTTGTAATAATAATTACTAGATTGAGGGAGAATAACCTTAGTTGTAATAATAATTACTAGATTGAGGGAGAATAACCTCAGTTTTAATAATAATTACTAGATTGAGGGAGAATAACCTTAGTTTTAATAATAATTACTAGATTGAGGGAGAATAACCTTAGTTTTAATAATAATTACTAGATTGAGGGAGAATAACCTGAGTTTTAATAATAATTACTAGATTGAGGGAGAATAACCTTAGTTTTAATAATAATTACTAGACTGAGGGAGAATAACCTTAGTTTTAATAATAATTACTAGATTGAGGGAGAATAACCTCAGTTTTAATAATAATTACTAGATTGAGGGAGAATAACCTTAGTTTTAATAATAATTACTAGATTGAGGGAGAATAACCTTAGTTTTAATAATAATTACTAGATTGAGGGAGAATAACCTTAGTTTTAATAATAATTACTAGATTGAGGGAGAATAACCTTAGTTTTAATAATAATTACTAGATTGTGGGAGAATAACCTTAGTTTTAATAATAATTACTAGATTGTGGGAGAATAACCTTAGTTGTAATAATAATTACTAGATTGAGGGAGAATAACCTTAGTTTTAATAATAATTACTAGATTGCAACTGTAAATTTCGATAAAAATATATCTAATAAACCATGAAAGTGCCGAAGATAGCTATTTTAAAAAACAACATACATAGAATAAGAACTAACCACGTGTTTATCTAATAAAAAATAATACATTAAGGTACGTTACCCGTATTTCGGTCCGGTCTGTTATCCGCAGTATCAAGATAAAGTGCTGATAGTCTTAAACACTTTCATTTTATATGTTCAACCCACGATCATCGTTGACCTCACGATTTTAATATTCCACGTACTGAAGATCAATATATCCATAATATATCCGCATAGAAGCAGCATTTGTAATCACCAGAAACACTTAGATGAAAATAGTATTAAACAGACTGTATTAATTAATGCTCTTATGAGCGGACATTATGTCAACGAAGCCATTCAAATTTGAAATACAAAATGATCATTAGAATGACATATATATTTGGCACGTTGAAAATATTGCTTCCGAGATTTTAATCTGAAATTTTTTGTTTCACGTTTTACTTAAAAAAGTTCAAAAATTAATCCATTTCAATATTATGAAACCAATTCTTAACACACTTTGATAGGTCAACTCGACTTGGTGATCTAATAAATCAGTCTTGATAATCACCATCATTGTCTTACTTTCATTGTCTATTTCTTCGTTGTATTTAAATATTTATGTGAAAATGATGTAATTTAAACTTGTTTTTGTCTTGTTATGTAGAATAATGTATTTAATGGAGAAGATGTTCTAAGTTGCCTAAAATATGTTTAAAGTAATCCCTTGGAACTGGTTAATAACAACCTACCATCATTAAGGTTTTGAGAGATTGAATCACGCACATACATACTCATGTCAACTCGATATAGCACAATATAATAACATTTTGTCGATAACCTCCTGAAGGTCTAGTTATTTAAAATAAATCCACAAACTTTGCACAACCCCACAATTGTAATCATTTCTTTACAATAAATATATAAAAAGATAAGAAATTTAAGTCATTATTTCAGAAAATCATAAAGATATGTTCATTGCAGCTATATTTCCAGAGCGAGATTGTGATATTTTCCATAAATGAGTTGAAAATTAGGACTGGCAAACTGCAGGTGTCTCTAATGGGGCAGGATTTCAAGAACATCTGACGCCGGCCCCAGGATTTTGTGGGAGGGACCGGGTGGCTCAATGAGTTAGGTAGTTGGATTACCTAACAACTCATACAAGCCTATCACCAATACGGCGTGGGTTCGCGCCCGACTTTGTAAATTACAAAAAGGGTGCACTCGACTCGCATCCGCAAGTGATAAAGTTTACCAGTTGCTTGCCCATGGTCGGTGGTTCTCTCCGGGTACTCCGGCTTCTTCCACCACTAAAACTGGTCGCCATGATATAGCTGAAATATTGCTGAAAATGGCGTTAAACACTAAAAATCAATCAATCAATCAGGATTTTGTGGAAGTTCATGTTGTCCGCATTTATGCTCTTTTGTTTTTACTCTATAGAATGCCATGTTTATAGCTCGAAAAACCTGGTTTTCGATTATGATCGAAATGCTAAGTAGAATTCGGAAATTAATTTGTTCTCAGATATTGAATCTCAACAAGCGCAAGTTAATTTTTGAGTAAATCAAAAAACGGAGATGACACGTCTAAACAATTTCAACCAATCAGAAACGAGAAAGTGTCAGGGGCCGTCGTGGCCGTGATCGTATGGTAGTTGGATTTACAACTACCTATGCAATCAGTGTCTATCACCACTGATGTTGTGAGTTCGAATATCGATCAGGGCGAAGTGTACAACATTATATGATAAAGTTTGTCAGTGACTTGCGACAGGTCGGTGGTTTTTTCCGGGTCCTCCGGTTTCCTCCAACAATAAAACTGACCGCCACGATATAACTGAAATATTGTTGCATCAAACAAAGGAGAAAGTGTCATCAATTAATTGTATAATGTAAGGGATTTCCACATATATAAGGAAAATACACAAGTGTTTTACAATCATGTCAATGAACATGTGTTTTCCTTTTATTAATTTATAATTCAACAATATTTCATTTTGTCATCTAGAAAAATGATTATAAATTGATGTTCAATGTGTGCAGACAAGGCACTTTAACAATATCGCTTTGTGTGTAAATCGCAGTACATAGACTGTTTCATCATTTCAACCAAAGACGAAGAACGGGGTCTTCCGTCACTCTACTGAATAACTAAGATGTCCTTACAAATAAATGCTACACGAATCCTCTTTCCATCTAATCTTTCTGCGGTCAAAACGGAGCTCCTGAGTTCACCCTCGTTTTATAACTTGTCTTAGTGGAGTTCGTGTTGTTCGTGTCGTCTAATTACATGTCTTCACGCTTTTTTGTTCCGTGTTGTGCTGTCCGTTACGATTTCCACATAAAGCGATGTTCGGTTCGTCCTTAAACCCACTTGTTTTAAAGGGGTTCACGTTTTAATTATCTTATTTCTATTTATTTACGTATACAGCTGGTGTCAAACACGATTTCCTTATCAGATGATGTTCGTGTTGTTTAACAGTAACACGACGGGTGTTACTAGTAGAGCAGGAACTGCTAGTCCTGTCGGAACATGCGGGATGTCACTAGTAGAGCAGGAACTGCTAGTCCTGTCGGAGCATGCGGGTTCTCCCCCGGTATGTAGTTGGGTCCGTGCAGCTCAATCTTTAGTTATATGTTTTGTGTAGTGAATTGTAGATCATTGTTTGTCCTTTTGTCCTTTTTTCTTTTTGCCATTGTATTGTTTGTCCTTCTTCGATTTACGGCTTCCGATTGCCCCTTTGGTATTATTGACTCAAACGCATTGCATTAATCTATAGCTGTGACATGTTTTGCAATTTGTTATTAAGAATTATGATTAAAACTACTACTTTCTGAATAATTCAGATTGGAACATTAACTTTAAGGTTTATAGACGAACCCTTCTTTAAACTTGTCAAATGCTATGGCATAGACCATCTCGGCGTCTCCTTTTATAATGGAAGGACCATTTGATTTTATGGTGATATGGTAGGATCTAGTGAAGGATTCTGGGTGATTGTTGTTTATGTGATTGTTGTTAAAAGTCAAATAAACGGTTTTTATAGTGTTAGCTGACAGAATCAAGAACCTGGACACATTATCTAGCTGACTGAAACAAGAACCTGGACACATTATCTAGCTGACTGAAACAAGAACATGGACACATTATCTAGCTCACTGAAACAAGAACATGGACACATGATATAGCTGACTGAAACAAGAACCTGGACACATTATCTAGCTGACTGAAACAAGAACCTGGACACATTATCTAGCTGACTGAAACAAGAACCTGGACACATTATCTAGCTGACTGAAACAAGAACCTGGACACATTATCTAGCTCACTGAAACAAGAACATGGACACATGATCTAGCTGACTGAAACAAGAACCAGGACACATTATCTAGCTGACTGAAACAAGAACCTGGACACATTATCTAGCTGACTGAAACAAGAACCTGGACACATTATCTAGCTGACTGAAACAAGAACCTGGACAAATTATCTAGCTGACTGAAACAAGAACCTGGACACATTATCTAGCTGACTGAAACAAGAACCTGGACACATTATCTAGCTGACTGAAACAAGAACCTGGACACATTATCTAGCTGACTGAAACAAGAAGCTGGACACATTATCTAGCTGACTGAAACAAGAAGCTGGACACAATACCGGTATCTAGCTGACTGAAACAAGAACCTGGACACATTATCTAGCTGACTGAAACAAGAAGCTGGACACATTATCTAGCTGACTGAAACAAGAAGCTGGACACAATATATAGCTGACTGAAACAAGAAGCTGGACACATTATCTAGGTGACTGAAACAAGAACCTGGACACATTATCTAGCTGACTGAAACAAGAACCTGGACACATTACCGGTATCTAGCTGACTGAAACAAGAACCTGGACACATTATCTAGCTGACTGAAACAAGAACCTGGACACATTATCTAGCTGACTGAAACAAGAACCTGGACATGTTATCCTGATTCTCTTACTCCTTGGTGGTGTGCGCTTAGCTGAGAAGCAACAAATACAAATCTTACAGTTTTTACTTTGACCCGATCGGGACTCGGACTCGCGATTCGATGTGATTAAGTAAAAGTTTAATACCAACAACAAACACCCTATATATTTGAACATTCACTGAAAATAATTAGTATGTCTTTAAGTTCATTGAAAAAAAAACTATGTGTAGATCTATTTACTAAGCTGTTAGATTGTATCAATACATGTTTTTGTTTATTTATTTATTGCTTTTTATTATTATTTTTCTTTGCAATGGTCACTAACGTACATTTTAGTCTTATGGAAGCTGCATACTGTTTCTATATCATCGTTTTCTCTCTTCTTATTTGGCATTCATTTTTGATTTTTGTTTTGTTTTGTGAGATGAATGTGTGTGTAAATAAACGTTAGAGAATACCGAAGGGGCAATCAAATATGGACAATCCAGAGAACCTTGCAACATAGGGTCCACAAGAGGAAGGAAAACAAAACAAAAACACAATACAATATGTGTCGTATCATTTCCTAAAAATCAGGTCAAATCCAACTTATTATCCAAGATCTTTTCACAAAATGTATTCTGTCCATTTACATGCTTCAGTGTTACTATGAAACAGCAGAGCAAAAGGCTGATATTAAACTTGATTTAAGAATGAAACTGTAGAAAGTTACATGTAGGGTTACGGCGTTTAACACCACTTTCAATAATATTTGAGATATATCGTGGTGGTCTGTGTTATTGGTGGAGTACCCGGGGAGAACCACCGACATGTCGCAAGTCACTAACAAAATGTATCACATAATGTTGTATCAAATACACTTCACCATGAGCGGGATGCGATCTGTAAAAAGTAGCGGAGTGCATGGTTACATGTATGCAAATGACGTAGGAACTGTTCAGGGTACAATAAGCATAGACTCGGCAATAATGAATGGGGCGGGAGTAAAATATGATAGCAATGTTGCTTCTCTCTTGCTCACGTGGTTCGTCGTGGTCGTGATCGCATGGTAGTTGGATTTAAAACTACCTGTGCAATCAGTACCTATCGCCACTAGAGTTGTGAGTTCGAATCCCACACAGGCGAGGTGCTCCCGATACAACATTATATGATCAAGTTTGTCAGTGACTTGCGACAGGTCATTTTTCTCTGGGTACTGCGGTTTCCTCCACCAATAAAACTGACCACCACGATATAACTGAATATTGTTGAAAATGGTGTTAAGCACCATAAACCAAACTCTTGCTCACATGCCATGGTATATACACATTTTAACTAATCAAATGAAAGGACATGTAAGATTTTGCTATCCCCTTGCGTCTTCTATGAAGTCTTGTATTTTTAGTGAAATCTAAATAATTTATTAACCGTTTTCACTACAACAATGTTAATAATTCTTTGACTTTTTTTTTACAGTAGATTTCTACACTTACAACAACCAATATGAAGAGACTGCAATGAATTATCATAAGTGTTGTGTACTTTACATATGATGATAATAGTAGTAATTCTATTTTCACTTGGAAAGCAATTGATGTCAATTCTTTTTTTCTTTTTTTTATTGAAGTCGTGTATTCAGGTTATAATTTTCAATATATAAGGATGGAAGTTGTTTCCTGTAGTATATATATATAAACTGTTTTTATTAAAATTAAAATGAAATAAAATAAGAACATAAGAGACAAAAATATTATCGCCAAATTCATGAATGTGTTTCAAAATACATAAAGGAACATCTGACGGCCATGTCACGACGATAAAAGCCCGCAATTTTCACAGAATAATCAAGCTTGGATATGATTTAAAAGGTTTTAGCGTGACTCTGGTTTCGATGATGCGATATAAGCACTGTTATATTTGATCTTTATTAGACAAGACAGGTCGTTTTAGTGCAGCATCATGTCTTAAATCGTTATTGGTATATCTTTTGTTTAAAAAACGATAGTAAATTCTACGTAGAGAAGAGCAGGTGTATTAACCTGAGTTAATGATCCTTCTAGACATTAATTTAGATAAATAACATGTTCACTCTGGTCAAATATTGTCTTAATGGCTATATTAGACAGAAAATATAAAGATGACCGATTCATTTAATAATTTGACACAAGTAGGCACTTCAAGTGCCAGTTGAGTTGACTTTTTAAGGAATATATTCTCATAATTAGCTCTCCCGAGTATTAACAATAAATTGCAGCCTGTACAATTATAATTATTATTTCTACCATGTTTCTATTAAAGTTTGTTATTCATTTAAGCCCAGTTACCAAGGTTACTCATTATTGGTTTTTGCTTTCAGAAAATTAAAACTTACTATATGTTCAGCAATACAATATGTTTAATATACGTTTAATGACACTGTATAATTTACCATGTACAGATACTTCTCTAGTATATTAATCATCGTCAAAAAATCGTTCAATACAGCTAATAGGAGAACCTGCATCAGTGGTGTAATGGTTAGCGTGCTCGCCTCCAGTGTGGTTGATCAGGGGCTGGATCCCCGGTCGGGTCAACCCAAAGACTATAAATTTGGTATTTTGCGGCTTCTCTACAAAGCACACAGTATCAGGTAGTAAGAGCAAAACATCAGGTTAATGTGTCCAAGATGAGAGATATGTCTACCCGATGACTGTTGTTTCAGTGAGCTAGAAAATCCAACTGGCTCTACAATAAACTCGGTTGAATTGTCTGGGTTTTTGTTTTACTCATCAACCAATTTATCCTGAATATTAAACATATTTCCTTCTGATGACTTGTGTTGTCAAATAATAGCATACGTAATATACTATATTCCCCGGACAGAACGTTCTGGGGGTGAAATCTAGGCTATGTAATCTTGAAGTAGAGTGATTAGTCCATCCTCGTTGTAAATAAAAGATATACCGGTAGCCGTATGTATACGAAATTGCTAACCCAAACGAACCTAACTCATGTCCCCCCTCTCCCCACATACGAGATACAACGTGTCCGAAATAGCAAACTGTTTTGTTGTTTAACTTTGTATATTTTTTTTTCAGTCATGATGTCGACGTAATGTGCTATTACTGACTTCCAAACAAAATATGGTCATATTAAAAACAAGCCAGGTCGTAAATGTTGAAAGTTGGCAAGCTGTCAGAATTGATGTTTTTTGTTTATATTGAAAGTTGCCAATATTCGATGTTTTATACTAATAAAATGTTCTCAACAAGAAGCCAGGTTTAAAAAATATGCTATAATGTCGTAATTGGTGAAAAGAATTCGAATGTCTGTCGGTGGAATCGCCATTAACACACCTAATTATAAGTCGGCTTCTTTTCCGAGGTTTGCCGAATACTGATAACTGCTATAAATAACCAGCAAGCATGTTGCATGTTAAAATTCGTTATAATTAATATAATTTAAGCAATATATCAATGAAATTGGATCCCGAGGTATAAGTTAATATTATATAATGGTATTTAGTAAAAATGACACTTGAAATCGGAAATACATGATGAAATCAATAAAAACAAACCCAAACTCTGCAAAGGGGCCCGATAAAGGGAAAATTGTAAACAAATTGTATTGCATATTATTGACAACACTTGAGTTGACTTGATTATATTATTTTCGAAAAAAAACAGACATGAAGTTCATTATTTTAGTCTTTAATTTAAAAGAGATATCATCTAGCGTTTTCTCCTGAAAAAAAAAATATATAAAAAATTACGATGCAATTCTACTGTCAAAATACGACTCGGCCGAAAAAAGATACTAAATTATGCTTACGTGTTGAAAAATGGAGTAGGTGGGTATAACATCTTTTTTAATTTTCACACAAAGCTTGCTGAATCCTCCTTTTTGTGTCGTTTTCGTGTAGAATCCGTCAATATTTTTGTTTGTGTCATGTGCTTTTCCTTCCGCAAACAATTTCGCACATGTGAAAACGCTTTACCGAATGGGTTCACTGTGTAGGTCATTTGAATGTATGAATATTATGCGGGTAAACATTGAATGCTTTACTGAATGCAAAAGAATCAACCAGTGACGTATTTCATTTGTTCTAGGCTATTTACGTATGATATCATGAAAAATTTCAACTGCAATTAGTATAAAACATCGAATATTGGAAACTTTTAATATAAAAAAAATCAATTTTGAAAGCCTGTATGCCTTTAAAGTGTAATGGCTTTAATAATTCTAAAACTATTAGAAAGATGTGACATACTTGTATTATTTCAACAAATAAATATCAGTTTAATTATCTGATGTATATCTGACTGATATCGGTTGATCCGTCATAATTATTCAATTAATAGTTAGAACGTCAGTTATGAAGGTGGAGACAAATATTATCGCTAGTATCACAGCGAGTCTGGTAGGACTATCTAAGATACAAGTTACAATATGTGTAGAGACATTCAGATATAATTGTGTGTGAGTTGTTGTCTAACTCTATCGTGGCGAGAACAAGCTACTTCTTGATGAGAGTATGCCTAGAGTAGAGGACAACAAGTGCGAGCATATCAATCATAAGATCAAGTGGGCGATAAATAACTGTAAATCCACTTAGTGAATGGAATCTCTATGACGGGTGTCCTGACGGGAACATGCCCTCGTTTCACAAAAGGTCGTAAATCGTAAAACGTTGTCGTACGACTGTCTTTACGATTTACGACTGTTTCACAAAACTTACCGATTTCCCGAAATACGACATTTTTTGGTCGCAAATTACCGACTGGGTTGGAGCAGTCGTAAATCATAAAAACAAACGTTGAATGTACATAATTACAATGAGGAGTCATGCTATTCAGGGGCGTAGCTGGAAGTAAAACTATGTGCAATCAAAGAACTTCGGTGAGGGGTCTGGGGGACGCCTAAGGCCCCCATCGGGCCCTGCTAGGGGGACCAGGAGGGCTAAGCCCCCCGTAAGGCCAGCGTTTCTAGCAATTACAGAGGGCAATTCCTGTTGTTAAATCGCTCCTTTTATTTACCATCACGTTTCATACAGAAAGCATGCATCGGTTGACAGAACACTTCAGGAAGTTAATATATATGAACAAAGGAAATATGAGGTACAACACCTGTTAAAAAAGAAATGCCTTGATTCCTGAAACCTGCGACTTGCTCCTATAAATTCAGTTTTATATATACCGTCCGCCTTGGTTATTAACATTTTATTTTTTAGAAAGCTAGCGAATCATCAATGTTTGTTCTGATGGATATTAAATATTTGCTTTTTAAAAAGCTTTGCTGATTAACGGAGATGTTACAATGTACAACTGAAAAAATATTTAAGCAAAAATAGGAACACGTTATTGCATGCACCTTTTGATTCGCAGTCTGTTCATATTGCCATATTGTCCACTTGTTTTAAGTGTTATTTTGTATATTTGTAATTAAAATTTGGCAATACAAAATAATTCAAAATGATGAAAGTAATGAATTCCTGCTGTAAAAATCAAAACACATACTCCATAGTAGTTTGCGTTATTTGAATTTAATGTTCGTAGCCAAAGTCAAGATGACGAGATTTTCCTAAAGTAAATGAGCGCATGACTCTGTCGATGTCAATGTCAATATCTCTGTGCACACGCAGTACAGCTAAAGAAGTTAGGCGGTACTGCAGCATTGTTGTCCTCAAGTACGTTTTAAGGCGAGGGAGAACAGAGAATGATCTCTCCGTCGTAGCTGTGCTGGCAGGCATGGTGTAAAGTATCAACAAAACGGTGCTGATCGAAGGATAGAGCTCTTCGTTTGTGACGTTAAGGGTGTTCTTCAGATTCAATGGTTTAGCGGTTGTCAATCATGTGTTGCCCAACGGGCTTTCCACCTTTTGATTTCGGCTTTAAAACATAACTATGTCGCAACTTAAATCGGTTTTGTATGTGTCAAATATAACGTCTACGGTGTCTGGTGTTATTCTAGGCAAGTTCATTGGTATCAAGTATTGTGCCTGGTATCTGCCGCCATTTTCAAGTAATCTCGCGGTAAGCTCTGTTATGTAATAGTCCATAAACGGGTAGTACATAGACCGCTGCCAAAACTGGCTAGGGTTATCAGCGGGATGACCATCTCGGTTGATCTGTCGGCCCGTTCTCCTTGGAATAGTCGGTAGAATTTCAAACTGATCGGCAATAGAAACGGCCATATGAAATAACGATCGGGTCCCAAACAGTTTGGTCGTTTCGTTCCGAAGTTAACTGATTAATAACAACTTCACTCTCTTTGACCGCTTCTACCAGATCGCATATAAAACACGTTATAATGATTATTAATTATACTGAAAAAGTGAGATTCTTCCCATGTCAGTAATAATATTTTTTAGTGCAAGCAAAAAGATTTTTTTTGGCCGAAATGATGTGCAAGCAATTGATTTTTTGCGTAAAGGCAGCTACGCGCCTGCTATTCCACCACTTCTGCAGGTTGACAACTTGTTAATATGATATCCAAAATAAAATGTATCTCCCTTTACGATGTGTATAAACTTCAAATCGATTGACGCATTGCAAATTCCGCATAAGTCATATTTACAAAAAGGATATTTTTTTTGTGTTTCGCATGTCGTTGCTAAAAAGAAACTATTGGTTATAAGAATCTTTCCAAATAAACGATAAAATTTTGCTTATAATATCTACGTTTTTTTTTTCTTTATTGCAAGGAAATCAATCCAGATAAACAAAAAATGGAACCACCACGATATAACTGAAATATTGTTGAAAGTGGCGTTAAACACCATAAAACAAACAAACAAACATAAAAAAATGGCAGAAATGTGCGCTTCATAAAACGTAATTATGAAATATTATATAAGGAATAATCTCAGTGACAGGATACTTTTTGGCACCCAGGCAACTACATGCATATAGATTTCGACTGGCCAAGAAAAAAACACACTAAATTCGTGCTACCATGTTCAATTTTCAATTTCTTGACAGTATTTGGCATCAAAATTATAAAAAGTCCAAGTTTTAACGGGACATTCCATTAGTTGGAACTATTTATATTCATGGAAAATACTCAGATGTGAAATAATTGTCAGCGAGAAAACGATCTACAAACTCTGAAACTAATCAAAATACCAAAAAAAATGTATCAACTCTACAAAGTTATATGGATATTGTCTTTGACCATATATTTACTGCATACTTGGTGGATTGACTTCAAATTTCCGAATAGTGTTATTTATAATTTCCAAGTTATGAAGAGATGTTTCGATTGAGGTCCACACGGGTCATGAAAACACGACCTCAAATATATACAAGTTATGGTGGCCAATCTTTGATTTTTTTCTAAAGAACCAATAACAGGTACTCTGATGAAACTTGTTGAAATATGTTCCGAACAGGTGTTTTTTACTTTTCTCCAGGTCCGAAATTCAAACTGGCCACCAAACATGTTTTGGTCAGTGACGGTATATAACAAAACATTATCCAGTCAATGCAATGTAACTGCTCAAATAGAACAAGTGCAGTATAAATAAACTTATCTGACATGTGTGCGGCCCGAGTAAATTGATCGATTTTCGTACCTCCGCACAAAGAAGACTTTACAACCACAAGTCGTAATCGGAAATCGTAAAGAAAAACATTCCGACAAGTTTTGTGAAACAGTCACAAACTTAGTCAGTCGCAAAGATTTTGTATAATAATACAAGTCTTATGATACAAATCTTATCGTGTGGCCAAGATAAGTCGGAAATCGTACGATTTACGACCTTTTGTGAAACGGTGGCCAGAAGCCTAGTCTGTCCAAGTATTTGGCTTGGCCCCAAATCCATATGGTTTTGTTTTGGTCAACATTTTGTTCTTTTAGATTTTATGTTTTTTGTTATTAATGTTTTATCTGTGTTATATAAATAGTGATTCATATACTTATTAATAGTTAGCTGAATATTAACAAGGAATATCAATATCACGATTTATTTTTAAACTGTTTTTTGTCTTGTGTGCTTTGTTTGGAAATTTCCACGCGATTTATGCCAAAAATATATTATGTCTGTGATAAAAAGTACTATTGATAATATATTTCTAATTACACGCAATTTCTCCAAATTAATTCGCGGATATTATAGAAGAACAAGTATCATAATTTAATAGAGCTATTAAGTACCTATTGTTGTTGTGTCGTCAAGGCTAGGGTGACATTCAAGTCTTAGTGACAAACCCTAATTCAAGTGTGTGTCTCTCTTTGTACCGTATGTATACGATATACAAAACGCAAGTACACCCGGGTACATTAATTTTAGCCACTTTGATATGAATGGTTTATTTATGTTTCATTTTGACATTGACATCTGATCTTATCTTTACTTTGTCATTCATTTATATTATGTGTAATTATGTCTTTGTTCGAAAAATAAAATATACACGAAGAAATATATATTGTAAATGTAGTCTTCAGATCATTTGTTTCATAAATGAAAATGTAATATCTTTTTAAAATATAATTATTGGCTTACTATTAAGGTATGTCAAATTTAATTGGGAAGTTGTCCGTTTACAAGCACGATTCATATAATAGCTTTAAGATCCGAAAATCCCTCTGATTCTTATTAATGACGTGAGACATTTTTTTTCCCAATTATATTTGCCAGTGGATATTTAGAAATTCATGTACGACGTTTTATGTAACTATAGAATAACTAAATAAACACAGATCCTGTCATTAAATAGCCATGTTATTTCTATTGATTTTAAAGAAATGAAGTAAGAAGCAGGTTATATATATATATATACGTCTGAAAATTAAACCAAACAGTGCTAGAATTAGATTTTAGAACTGTCAAATTTTTGTTCTTCCCTCGACGGGATTTGAACTCACACCATTGATACACTGCAGGCACCATTCGCTTAGCCTTACGTCCAGCGCCCTAGACCACTCGACTACGGGTTGTACTAAACTACGAAACGAAATCGAAACGCAACGAACGAAACGAAACGAAACGAAATATTACGAAACGCAACGAAATATACTAAACTGCCAAGCGAAACGCAACGCAACGAAACGAAATGTACTATAATGCGAAACGAAATGATATGAATACAACGAAACGAATGAAATATACTAAAGTGCGAAACGCAATAGAACGAAACGGAATTTAGCGAAACGCGATGAAGTTTTCCCTATAATTATCATTCATCAGAAGCAAGGGAGTTCTCATTATTAATTAAAAACTCAGAATTCAATGTAATCTAATAGCTAATAGTTACAGTGACAATACTCTGCCTTTGAATTTCTCTGATAGGCATCGTTTACTGTTCCATCCTAATACCCGTAATTAACGGAGCAGCGAACATGTTTCAAGTACTATATACATTATCTGGCGTCAAAAGAAATTAAATATTTTAAGATACTGAGGATCAATTATTATGATGAAAACCCTGTCGCTTTATATGCAAACAAATAATGGGGTTTCCACAAACATGGGTATTGTCTATGTGACCCCTGTCCAAAATAAAGCGGGCATACATTTCATGGTGAATTTATCAGACCACGAAGTGCAATGTCATAATAATAAAAATAGTTATTAGTAATAATATTTTTTTAGGAACCTTTTGTTTGATCAATTGACCAAAAGGAGCTTCTGTGCTAGTACTGTAACATTCAATGCTGATTTCACAAAAGGTACATCGTATTGATTTGATTGATTGATTTTGATTTTTGGTGTTTAACGCCACTTTCAGCAGTATTTCAGCTATTCATGGCGACCAGTTTTAGTGGTGGAAGAAGCCGAAGTACCCGGAGAGAACCACCGACCATGGGCAAGCAACTGGTAAACTTTATCACATGCGACTACGAGTCGAGTGCACCCTTTTTGTAATTTACAAAGCCGGACGCGAACCTACGCCGTATTGGTGATAGGCTTGTATGAGTTGTTAGATAATCAAACTACCTAACTCAATGAGCCACCCAGGCCCTGGAATAGAGTTTAAAAATAGTTTAAACTCTTGGAATAGAGTTTAAAATTGGACCCTTTTGAAATATGTTACAAAAGAATCACTGCATGGATTGAAACCAAACATGACAGAAATAGACCTTATACGGTCCTCATAACGTGTCCAACATGCATGTATTTATCAGCACCTTAGATATCCTCAAGCAGCGAGGTTGCACAGAGTGTATTGTATCTGGATTGTCCTCACCCCCTGTATACCAATACCAGTCCTGTTGTGTGTCCGTCCATAACATTAATTCTTGTGGATATCCTGGATGTTTCTTAACCAATCCTAATCAAATTTAGTAAACATATTCAGTATAATAGCAGCAAACCCTATTCGAGTTTCAAGGTCATAGGCTAAAGATTAGGATCATGAATACATATTTGATAAGTTTACAGCGTTGTGGACACAACATAGCTTTTTTCCTTGGATTTCAATCGGAATTTGTTCCACTCTCTGAAAATATTTTTCATTGAGAGTGGAACAAACTAGTTGGTTTTCTACGTGTAGGTCAAATGTCCAATTCGTCGTCCTATTTTGCATTTCTTTAACAACCATGTGAACACAACAAAGATTATTTTTTCAACCGGCCGCAAGTTGGTTGCTTATTCCTGGCTCGTAAGTTATTCCTTATTCATTACTTATTCCTTATTCGCTATTCCTTATTTCATTCGATGGATTTCAATTCAACTTGGAGAATACATCAACAACTGAGAATGCAAGTAGCCTTTTAATTTTTAAATTCAGAAGTCAGAAACATGGTGACATTTTGTCTTTTCATATATAGCCTAGCGGACACAACATAGCTTTTTTTAATTGGTTTCGATCAAACTTGGTTAGAACATTAACCATTTAGAGAGCAAGACGTTTGTCGTATTTTTAATGTGATAGGTCAAAATGCCAAGGTCCCCGTTATATTTTTAATTTCTTTTACAACATTGTTGACACAACAAAGCTTGTGTTTTTCAATGGATTTCAATCAAACTTGTAAATATCAATCGTTGAGATTGTATGAATGTTTATTTTCAATGTCAATGGTAAAATGTCAAGGTCAAAGTGACATTTTGCGGTCCTTAGATAAACTTAAGTAGTTACATATATATCGAATCAAGAGAGGTCATGAAACACCGCGATTCTAATGATAATCAATCTCAAAATCCACAGACAAGGACAAGGTCAAGATAGCAATGACAAAGACGAAATTCAACCCTCAAAAACTTATAATTTACACAACAGAAACTAAAGAGTAATCAGCAACTCGGACTCGGCCAAATATGTGGAACTTAGACCAGATGCACCGGTTGGGTAAGTGTTCTCTGCTTTTCATGAAACACCCACCACGTTGCTCGTGTCATAGTCCGGTAAGACGTTGCTCATGTCATAGTTCGGTAAGACGACAGAAAAAACTACGAGTTAATTAGGAAACTAATCAGTTCTAAATTGAAAAATAAACTGCACTGTCCTTGCACCACAAAGTGATCCTCTAAAATTCAACATGTATTCTTCGTAATTCGAAACCGACTAAACATTATAAAAAAATGCGAATGTAAAATAACAACAAACGAAGTTTTTTTCTCTCGAGTTTTGAGAAGATATCGTTTCCGTGGAGATGTTCTTAAGATATTCTATTAAGATATCATCATGACTCTTATTAACTGTGGTTTCATTTAATTTCGATAGGTACCAATTTTCCAACGACCTGTTTATTCCATTATTCTATAAAAGATGATCTGGTAGAATTCCACAAACCACGAAATTGAGTATCCACAACTTGCCATTTTTTTTCAGTTTACGAAAATCGATACCCACAAAAATAATTGAATCCATAGTAATCGGATTTACTATAATAAATGATGCGTTATTACGTACTCTGTATGCGTATATCAAATATAAGTATATATGTACGTACTGAAATGTGCACGAATAATAAATTTGTTTCCACACTGATATGAAAACGTCTAGATCGATTGTGTGTCAAACGAATATGCATCTGATAATGCGAATCGAAAACGCTTTTAAATTTTGTGGTAAACTGATTCACTTTTACAACGAACAGATTTCTTTTCTTTTTTATTGTGAAGATGGAAAACGTGGGGCTGCCAGTTGACTTTCATTGAACCTGTGGAAGTCAAGCAGACCTCTCATTTACTTGATGTCTGCAGGTTTCGGTTGTTCCTCTGACAGGTCGATGGTTTCTTTCGTAAACCCCTTGAGGATTTTCCGCTTTCCTCCATCTTTAATACAGCCGGTTTTGTACATAGTACATGTACATCGGCATCAATGGTATCTGGGGCTACTCGACTGGATAGTATGTAGTTGTCCGGGTCGGTATTCCCCGTTACAGAGCCTTTTAATGTTTGGGGCTGAATTTGTCCCCCAGTCCGTGGTTCTTTCCCCCGTTTGCACTACACTGTAAATAATGTTCACATCACTGTAGGGATGATCATGGAGTGGCATGTAAGTATTTCCTGCACCCCCTTTTAAGCTGTTAGACCAGACGCATAGGCCCTGAGGTCCGACTCTGGAAATACTACAGAAACCCTGACAGGAATGCCTGGATATCCTTCTTACCTCATTTATTGAGGGTGCTCCTTATAGAAAGGAGGATTCTATCTGGCATTATGGTCGTTGATAAATTTTGATTTTGTTTGTTTTGACGAATGGTTCATAAATCTTATACATTAAATTTTTGTCTTGAAGAATGGTTCATAAATCTTCTTATACATGCATATCAGTATAAAATGCTGCTTAGACTTTTTCATCACTTCTCGTTCCATTCATGTTGTTCTTATTGGATTTTAGTATATTTTCGTTTCGTTTTGCATTTTAGTATATTTCGTTTCGTTGCGTTTCGTTTTGAATTTTAGTATATTTCGCTTCGTTGCGTTTCGTTTCGCATTTTAGTATATTTCGTTGCGTTTCGTAATATTTTCGTTTCGTTTCGTTTCATTTCGTTTCGTTTCGTTCGTTGCGTTTCGATTTCGTTTCGTAGTTTAGTACAACCCCTCGACTAAATCCACTCCCTAAAAAAGGAGCTTCAATAATCGTAGTGCTACCTTGTCTCGTAAGGCAAATCAAATCTAGGGATAGACGTAAGATATGTGTATAAGCGTGTGTAGATGGTACATATATACTAAATATTATAATTTGACAGCAATCTAACTCAGCAATTTTTAATATATTGTATAGGATAATGAAGAATTCATTATACAGTCACAGGAAATAAAGTGTATTATTATATGTCTTCAGATAATGTCTTTTCTGATTGGCTGACATCCCTAGTAACGATCTTTGATAAAACATTATATTCACCTCGCGTGACATCTTCCACCAAGCTAAACCAAAGAAAACGTTGTGATAAATGCTTATTTTAAGAGTGGAAGAAACACATAAAATGTGTCATATAATAAAACAATTAATCACTTTCAATTCGTTGGATACCAGGATTTATTAACATAAGAACAATATATTTATCTCGGCCCCTGGCCTCAGTAAATATAATAATCTTGGGTTAGTAAATCCTTGTATCCACCTCATTAAAAGTCATTAATTGTATATTATACAAACATCTAAGCAGGTGACGACCATACAATATATCTGTCCCACTGGATCTCAAAGTTACTTGTGATACTAGGTTAATACTAAATATTATATACGTCTGAAAATTAAACCAAACAGTGTTAGAATTAGAATTGTGTTCTCCCCTCGACGGGATTTGAACTCACACCCATTGATACACTGCAGCACCAATCGCTTAGCCTTATGTCCAGATGTGGTCGAGTGGTCTAGGGCAGACCACTCGACCACATCCGCTCCATAAGAATGTAGTTTCAATAGTCGAAGTGTTGTCTCGTAAGGAAAATCTAGAGATAGACATCAGACATGTGTCGTCTAAGCGTGTGTAGATGGTACATATATACTTAATATTATAATTTGACAGCAATCTAACTCAGCAATTTTTAATATATTGCATCAGATAATGCAGATCCCGTCGAGGGAAGAACAAAAATTTGACAGTTCAAAATTCTAATTCTATCACTGTTTGGTTTAATTTTCAGACGTATATAATATTTAGTATTAACCTAGTATCACAAGTAACTTTGAGATCCAGTGGGACAGATATATTGTATGGTTGTCACCTGCTTAGATGTTTGTATAATATACTTTATTTCCTGTGACTGTATAAAGAATTATTCATTATCCTATACTTTTTCTTCTTTGTATTAACTTCCTTTAGGAGGAAGACCTCTGCTTATGCAGGGTAAAATACGCAAAGTCCTTACATAAAAAGTAACTTCCGTAAAATGGATTTAGAATTAAAAATCTAAAAATCTAAAAAGAACTTATAGACATCCACTATCAATTTCACTATGGATAGGCTATTGTTGAAAATATTTTTCCATGTATTTTCATTGGTGCAGCTGATGACTTCCCCCTTTAAAGCCTCAAATAATGGAGCCAAAATTGGTCTCAATAACGGACATTTAAGTAAGAAATGTATCAGATTTTCTTCCTCTGTTTTACAGAGGGGACAGTTCGGATCTATGTTATACTGACTGAATTTGTGCCTATCAATTTGGAGTATATATGTTCCTGTAATGATCCTTGATTTAACAATTCCCTTTCTGACCTCCGGTCTCGATCTTAGGGGAAGTGTCCAGACTGGGTGGCTGTCTCCTATAGCCAGATGATCACAACTCATAAATTTTAAGGTTGTTTTTCCAGATGTTTCCTCTTTTTAAAAAGTTTTTCCGTCCAATATTTCTTTATGGTTGAGTTAACAAGATTTTTCTATTTTGGCTTTGGAGGTAGGTTCGATTGAAGTTCATGAATATTTGGCAGCTCATAGATTTCCAATATTTTTCTTATATTGCAGAAAAAGCTTTTTGTATTGTCATAATTCACCGAAATTAACTTCTTTGATTTTTCCATTATGACAAGACAGTAGGGAGTACAGCAACAATAATTGTCTCAGATGGATTTCTGCCTCAACAGGGTATGCACCGATCAGCAAGTACACAGTGCTCACTGCAGTTCTTTGAGGAAGCCACTACATGTACCTTATAGATTTTCGATGGAAGCCTTCTAGGAGATTGATCTGGGTTCTTGTCAATGGTAGTATCTCCAGACCATAAAGCAATCGTGGCAAGACATAAGTCTTGTATATTTGATATGCAGTTATTGGATCAATTCTGTTTGTTCCATGGAAGCCTGTCCCTAAAAGACCATATTATGTTCGTCGTGCACACTTGATTCTTTCTTCTATGTTTACTTCTACTTCTTTTATCCCTGAACGAGTCACGCCTAGATGTGCAGCTGAATTTGATGCTTGATATCTATGTCGTTCATTTCCCAGCATTGGTCTACTGAAGGGTGTTTCGAACAGTCAAGTATTCTGGTCTTGAGCGGATTTATCTTGTAATGATGTTGCTTTGCATATCTGGATATAACGTTAATCATTATTTGTAAGTTATTCGAATCTCTTTCTATAATAGCTACGTCATCTGCACAAGTTGGCGTTCCAATGTATACATTGCCAAGGTGGTACCCCAATGAGTTCTCCTCCAGTTCCAATAAGAGGTCTTGTACGAAGATCTTATACAAATGAGTAGACAATAATCTACCCTGTCTGACTCCTTGCCAGACTGGATATGTATTACTTAATTCTCCTTTCCACTTCACTCTTGTTGTTAGGCCACTGTACATGTCATCTATAATGGACCACGGCGCTAGTGGTATTTTTTGGTTAAATAGTTTGTCCATCAGTATTATATGTTGGACGACATCAAAGGCTGACTGTACGTCGAATAGCCCAATAAATAAGGTCTTTTGAACTTGTAAGATTTCGTATTTTGCCTTGGACATCAGCAGCCCTGCTATTAGAGGAAATAGTCCTTTTGTAAATCCAAACTGTAATTCGGACTCGTTTACTAAATTTAACTTCTCCAGAAGGCAATTTTCAAAAGTCTTTCCAATCACTGCTGTAACTGTAATGCCCCTGTAATTGTTCACTAGAGCAGGATCTTTGTCTCTTTTTAGGACAGGTGTTATAATTCCTGATTTGAAGCTTTCTGGTGATTTACTACTTGTTAATATTTCATTAAATACCATTGTAAGAGCCGGACAGATAACTTCCACTCCATATTTCAGATGTTCGGCTGCATGTCCAAATTCATCACTTGATTTATTCGGATTCAGTTTCTTAATAGCTCTTGCTACATCGCCTTCTCTAAATGGTTCAAGAGGAGTTTTATCTTCATCCACCAGTTCTAGAATTTTCTTTCTTCTAAATATTACAGAGTTCCAATACAAATGTAGGTGTTGTCAAAACTATCTGTCTTTGGTTTGCTCAGGTCCTCGTAATAATCAGCAAAACATTTGCGTTGATCTTTTGGTAGGAATAGGTATTCTCCATCCTGTTTGGTGCAGTTAGTTCCATGCATTGTGCTTCCTCGATTTCGTTTGATTAGCATATATAAATGTTGAGAGTTTGGTTGTTCCATTATCTGGTCGTATAGTCTGTTTTTGGCTATGGCCTGTTCCAGCCTTTGCTGTCGTCGCAAATTCCTCTTTTCTGATATAACTTGCTGCTTAAGAGGATGATTTTGTGGTTTTCCTATATTTACCCATTAGGTGTAAATGCTCTTACATTTCCTTAGTTGTTCCAACACTTGGGGTGAAGCTTTACAGCGTGGACTTTTCATGTTTATTGATTTTGTTGGTATTGCTTCTTTTTGTGCCAAAAGTATTGCTTCTGAGATTTTTTGGATTTTAAGCTCAGAGTTTTGAAAGTCAACTATGTCCTTGAAATTTGCTGTAATATTCTCATTATATTTTTCATTGTCAATTTGGTCAATCTTTTGTTTGACCAGCTTGTGTTGACGAATATTCTTCGGAATTGTGGGAGGCTGAATAGCAGTGGTTACTGTAACTGGTACATGAGCAGATATATTGGTTGTCCCTTTTTCTATTATGGTATAGTCCTTTATCATATCTTTATTTGTTGTCAATATATAGTCAATTTGCGATTCTGAATTGTGAGCGTGATGGAAGAATGTTGACTGGGAACCAATACCAATGTTGGTGGTTAAATCCAGCTCCCTGATGAGTTCCTTCAGAAGCCTGTCATACTTATTCATTCTAGACTGTAACAGTGTGCCGATTAGATCTCCACATACAAATATGACGTGTGATTCAAGATATTTCTGAATGATGTTGTGGATTACATCAAGGCACTCCCGATATTCTTCAGATGAGTGTGTTCCATGTGTTGGTAAATATGCGTTGATGATGCATATATTTACTTTGGTAGCTATGGTAATTGCAATTATTCGTTCATTACCATCCGGTAGTTGTTTGACTTTGCTACTCCAGTCTGACGGCCTTGATATCGAGACTCCTGCTTGTCCTCTTGGGAGTTTGAATCCAGAGAGTGGTTCATAGGTGTCATGACATCTTACCAAATGAGTCATTGACGGTATCAGGTTTTTGAGATGTTCTTTTTTGAAATTCCCACAAAAAATGTTCTTGTAGACATAAGATGCTATTTTCTAGTTTCAAAGAATGTATATACAGTGCTCCCTCGTTAAACCGCCACCTTCTGTGCAGTCGGTAGTTTGGCGGTATAACGAGTTTGGCGATAAACTGAGGGACATTGAAAACCGGAAGTTATGGGATCATATGAAAAGATAAACTTTCAACTCGACTGACATACATTTTGCACTTGTACAAATACATAAGTATAAATAATACATGTTTAATAAAAAAATAAATTAGAATAATTATATTCACATCGGAAATGTCCTGTACAGTTTGTAGATCTTTGTCAATTTTGACAAATTCTTGAACCGTCATTTGTAGCTCGGGACATCAAGGTCATTATAAACACGTGACAGCAACAGTTCATCTTCATTTGTGGGGTTATTGGAAGATCCCATTTAATTTTCAAATTATCGGCAATTTGTTGTTATCTTAATTTTGGATTTTCCTTTGCATAACTTATAATTGCACGTTTTTGTTTGTGGTCTAATTAATTACGCTTTCTCTTCAAGCACGACATTTCGATGACAACTAATTGAATTACAAATTTTACTCAGGATTAAAAGTACAAATGTAATCACTAGAAAAGTAAATACAGGTAATTATTCTAATCAAAACAACTGATCACCTGTTCCGATCCTCAACTATGAGATCAATGACGGTGTCCGATGACCAGTTTTGACATTCCATTATTACCGATCAATACACAGCTGTCAAAAGGTAGTTGTGGGCGGTACTAACGGGGGAATTTAAATTGGTCTTACGACTTTTGTGTCTGAAAACCTGTGGTGGATGGCGGTAGCTGAGTTTGGCAGTATAACGGGGTATTTTTAATGGGGGAAATCGGGACAGACGAGAATTTTGGCGATAGGCGAGTTTGGCGATAAAACGGGGGGCGATAGACCGAGGGAGCACTGTACTATATGTTAGATTTCACCCCCTCGACATTTAACGTGATAATCTTTATTGAGTCATTTTTGTTGGTTCTGATAATGCATTTTTTGACTCGTCTGGAGGTTTCTGTTTGAGGCATGTTTCCCAAAAAATTTGAACACTAGCAGCGGTGTCGGATGCAGCTAAAGTGTCTGATGTAGGTAGTTGTGATTCCGAATAAGTCATCCCAAGATCTTGGGGTTTGTTTTGGCTTACAAGACTAGGTGTGATTTCACTTTCCCTGTATTCACCAACCACTACTCCTGAAGTTCTAGGTGAGCCAATATCTTCATGACATTCAGCTTTACTATGTGAAGGTTCGATCCTACTTGTTGTTCTACCTTCTGGATAAATGACATTGTTTATAGAGTTTATCTTAATTCTCGTAGCCGATTCTTGATGAATTGCTGGTGGTTGCATATTGTCAACTGGCTCCTGGTTGTGATTTGCGCCATGGAGGACTGACCTCTTTGAGCAAAGTTTTGGTGAATAGCACCTTCGTCCTGTTGATGTAACCTATGGGGCGGAGTATAATGTTGCTTTCCAGCCTGGTGATGATATTGTCTGGTATGTTGAGGTGGTGGCTGTGGAAATTCTGATCTGACAGACGTCGGTTGAGGAACTGGTGGAGGAGGTACATATCCAGAATGTGTTTGCTGTGTAGGTGGCGGTGTGCTTGGTGAATAGTAGGCAGGTGGCCGATTCATAGGCGGTTGAAACATTGGAACATATAGTGATGTGTAACCTGGATGAGGTGCAGGGTACGGATAACACTAGGGACCACCTTGGCCAATGTACGGACTTTGAGGCGAGCGAGACTGTAGAGCGATTTGAGTGTGTATTGCAGTATTAATGCACATGGTTTGCATCATTTGTGTTTCAAGGATTCTCATCCTATGCTCCAGTAAATCCTGCATTGTTGCTGGTTGATTAAGGTTGGTGGTTAGGATGGTGATATGTTGTTGGCTGAACTCCAGCTGTATTTTCTCTCGTGATGGCAGCATTGGGGCCTGTCCAAATGTATGTATCTACGACATTTTTAAGCTGTTTAATTTCATTTTCCAAGTTCAATATCCTAGTTTTCTGATTTACTATAATATCTTCTTTATCAAACTTGGTTTTGACACATTTTGATGACTTTTTGTTTAATTTGCTTGCATCTACTTAGTTATGTACTATTATTGCACTCTGACTTCCCGTGGACTTGATTTCAGTTTCGTGTATCATGGTAATAGGCGTAGAGTGATCTGTTGAATTACTATTTTGCGTAAGCTGGTCATTTGTGTTATGTATTACTGTTTTCAAGCTGGTTTCTTCAACTGTGGATTCATAGGGTCCAAGTTCATTTGTATGTTGTTCCGATGTTTCCTGGAATTCCACGCTGCTTCTGTCCATATATAACAGATCATCCTGACAAAAGTTACAGATATAGTCAGTGTTTGCCATCCTTGCACGACCAGTTTCTTCTGTGAGGCCGACACATTTGTAATGAAACCATGCATCGCATTTATCACATGCGATACCATCTTGAACATACTGAGTGCAGTGGGGGCATAATTCAGAGAGATTATCACTGCCCTTTATGCTTTGTTGTTGTTGAATAGATTGAGGCTTGGTAGTTACTAATGGCGTATCTGAAACAGCCCTACAGGATCTAAACACATGACAGTTCTGCGGTGAACTGATGGTTGTGGTTGCTTGTTGCTTGTTTGTATTGTCAATGCTTTGTTGTACCACTGTAGAGGTTGATGTTTGTAGAGATGATATTTGTGTGGCTAGGGTGGTGTTCATGATGTTGAGTGTGGAATATCCTTGCATAACAGATCAAATATTTCGTTTATAAAGATATCCACTCGCCCTCCATTGACAGTCATTGTATTTGTAGTATTGTAAAAGTTCATTGTATACTTGAGCTGACTTCCAGGGGCCCCATTTTGTTTCCTATTGAATACTTTCATGCAAGTGTCTACTGTAATGTCAGAAAGATCCAAACCGTGTTGGGCACGAATATTGTATGTAGCGTTAAACTCTGGAGTTTCATTGATTTTTGATATTTCCATTTTAGCAAGTTCGTATGCAGAGGTGCTAAATTCAATGACAAAGTCTTTACCTGGTTTCATTTCGAATTTTAAATGTTCCTTGTCACATGAAGTTAATTTCTTGTCTAGAGCTTTAGATTTATTCATAGTATATGTTCTGGCACTACTACAGTTGGCCATGTGAAGGTTTCCAGTGGAGAAAAGTTTTCCGAAAAGTTGTAGTTAGATCCATGGTTTTGCTAGGTTAACTAAAGTAAATATGCTGTAGTATAATTAGGCAATTATAGCAACTGGCAAGCTATGACCTTACCCGTCGATTGGTTGGAGATAGCCTGTGAATTTGCACTTTTGAAATTGTGAAGCTGAATCATTCAGCAAGCTTTAACCTTGCTAAATATCCGTTATTTTATTTCATTAGATGGTGAATTGATTCATAAGTCTAATAGCAAAGCTGTATGACCTTTGCCACAATTTTGAGACAAGACCACTAGGATGGAGTCCGTCACACAATAGGGAGTAGTTGATGTAATATGCCAATTTTTTCCCTGGACGGCTTTTGCTGCTTTTTGTAGATGTAATTATATCCTTGGTAAAATTTGGAGACATCTATGAAGACTTGTATATATAACTTCCCGTGATGTTTGAAGCAGCCGTAAGGTTTATAGCTTGGATTTGCTCATTGAAATAAGTGATTTGGTCTTCTAACTTTACATTTAGGTGTCCCAATGTTTTGTTATATTGTTTTATGGAGAAAGGCGGACATTCCAGGAGTATAACCCTTGACCGTCTTCTATACCTGGTCTCTATCTGACGTTTCAAATTTTGAAGTCGCTCTACTATGGTGTCAACTCTTGGCCGGTAATTATTTGTGTTGTACTTTAGGTGAATATATCAAGTTTTTTTTTTAAGCTTAAAAGTAAAGTTACATGTACCAATCCAAAGAAAAATTATAGCTCTATTCATTAATGTTAAGGAAATTTCTCAGTGTGGACCATATAAAGGGTCTATTTTCTGGATTATCAGTTGATATACTAAGTTCCGCCCATCAGTATAGTAATGACTCCAACAATAGTATTATGCGAGTGAATAGTATAACGACGCTATTTATTCTTTGTAAAATTATATTTCGATAATATCATGTCAATTATAATGAAAGTTTCTTACATGAAGAGTACTAATTCACGATAGGTGAACTACGATATCTACTATTTCACGATAGATGACCTATGATATCTACTATTTCACGATAGATAACCTCCGATATCTACTATTTCACGATAGGTGACCTACGATATCAACTATTTCACGATGGGCTAGCTATGATATCTATTATTTCACGATGGGTGACCTATGATATCTACTATTTCACTATTGGTTACCTACGATATCTACTATTTCACGATAGATTACCTACGATATCTACTCTTTCACGATGGGCTACCTATGATATCTACTATTTCACGATATATTACCTACGATATCTACTCTTTCACGATGGGTGACCTGCGATATCTACTATTTCACGATAGGTAACCTACAATATCTACTATTTCACGATAGATTACCTACGATATCTACTATTTCACGATAGGTGACCTACGATATCTACTATTTCACGATGGGCTAGCTATGATATCTACTATTTCACTATTGGTTACCTACGATATCTACTAATTCACGATAGATTACCTACGATATCTACTCTTTCACGATGGGCTACCTATGATATCTACTATTTCACGATAGATTACCTTCGATATCTACTCTTTCACGATAGGTGAACTGCGATATCTACTATTTCACGATAGGTAACCTACGATATCTACTATTTCACGATAGGTGACCTATGATATCTACTATTTCACGATAGGTAACCTACGATATATACTATATCACGATGGGTGACCTACGATATCTACTATTTCACGATAGGTAACCTTCGATGTCTACTCTTTCATGATGTGTGACCTACGATATCTACTATTTCACGATGGGTGACCTACGATATCTACTATTTCACGATTGGTTACCTACGATATCTACTATTTCACGATAGGTCACCTACGATATCTAATATTTAACGATATATGACCTATGATATCTACTATTTCACGATAGGTAACCTGCTATATCTACTATTTATATAATAATGTTGTGTTAGCAATGACTATGTCTTCAACCCTGACCACTATATGGCATAGTCATTGCTAATGCAACATTATTATTATTATTATGCTGATTGGTATATGTAGACAAAATATATTGAGAACTATTACAATAAAGGAGGTCCTGATATTGGTGACTAATATATTGGATCAGATAATCTTCAAAGTGTGTGAATATTTTTTGTTTCATTTAAGGCTTTAAAAATATAAAGATTTTTGAAATTTGAAATGTAATTAACAACAATAACAAGTATTAAAAAACGTTTAGATGACTATGGTAGATTGACAGATTGGATCCGCCCACTTGCACGTGGACTAGCTATACATAGCTTGACAGACAGCTGAAAACCCAACCTCCCCGCGTGAAACTGGCATAGTAAATGTAGTATTTTCGCATAGTATATTAACGCTATATAATTCTTTGTGATATATGCCAAAATATCGTATGAACTTATATTACAGAAGAAATTTACAGAAAGCATAATAATTCACGATAGGTGACCTATGATATCTACTATTTCACGATAGGTAGCCACGATATCTACTCTTTCACAATGGATAACCTACGATATTTACTATTTCACGATAGGTTACCTATGATATTTACTATTTCACGATAGGCAACCTTCGATATCTACTCTTTCACGATGGGTGACCTACGATATCTACTATTTCACGATTGGTGACCTACGATATCTACTCTTTCACGATTGGTTACCTACGATATCTACTATTTCACGATAGGTCACCTACGATATCTACTATTTCACGATGGTTACCTACAATATCTACTATTTCACGATGGGTGACCTATTATATCTACTATTTCACGATAGGTGACCTATGATATCCACTATTTCACGATAGGTAGCCTACGATATCTACTATATCACGATAGGTAGCCTACGATATCTACTCTTTCCCAATGGGTGACCTTCGATATCTACTATTTCACGATAGGTAATCTACGATATCTACTATTTCATGATAGGTGACCTATGATTTCTACTATTTCACTATAGGTAACCTTCGATATCTACTCTTTCACGATGGATGACCTACGATATCTACTATTTCACGATGGGTGACCTACGATATCTACTATTTCACGATTGGTTACCTACGATATCTACTATTTCACGATAAGTGACCTACGATATCTATTATTTCACGATAAGTAACCTACTATATCTACTATTTCACGATGAGTGATCTACGATATCTACTCTTTCACGATAGGTTTCCTACGATATCTACTATTTCACAATAGGTAGCCTACTATATCTACTATTTCACGATGGGTGACCTACAATATCTACTATTTCACGATAGGTGACCTATGATATCTACTATTTCACGATAGGTAACCTATTATATCTACTCTTTCAAGATAGGTGACCTATGATATCTCCTATTTCACGATAGGCAACCTACGATATCTACTATTTAACGATAAGTGACCTACGATATCCATTATTTCACGATGGGTAACCTACTATTTCTACTATTTCACGATAGGTGGCCTATGATATCTACTATTTCACGATAGGTAGCCTACTATATCTACTATTTGACGATAGGTGACCTACGATATCTACTATTTCACGATATGTGACCTATGATATCTACTATTTCACGATAGGTAACCTATTATATCTACTATTTCACGATAGGTGACCTATGATATCTACTATTTCACGATAGGTAACCTACTATATCTACTATTTCACGATAGGTGACTTATGATATCTACTATTTCACGATAGGTAACCTACTATATCTACTATTTCACGGTAGGTGACCTATGATATCTACTATTTCACGATAGGTAGCCTACTATATCTACTATTTTATACAATTATATTGTGTTGTCCATGTTATATGCCGAAATATGTCCCAAGGTTAGAAGGCATAATGCACGATCCGAAGGGAGTGCATTATGCCTTCTAACCTTGGGACATATTTTGGCATATAACATGGACACCACATTAGTATTGTTATTATTACTCTGAATGACTTTGGTTATTTTAAAAAATGAAATTTGTCTAAAATGTATTGATAGTATAAAGATTGGCAAATAATGTTCATTTGAATTTAAGAAATATTCAATTTCAAAAATAACGATGAACTGTCAAATATGTAATTCCCAAACCTGGACCTGGCCATTGTTTTGACAGACGATAGCATCAACGTGAAAGAAAAACGTATAATACATTGTAAATTATACACTGTTAAAAACGCTCAGGTGATCTCGTTTAGACCCCGCCTATTTAAATGACGTAACATTGTTCTAAGCTCCGCCCATCAGCATTGTAATGATTCCAACAATAGTACTATGCGAGTGCATAGTACAACGACGCTATTTATTCTTTGTAAAATTATGCTTCGATAATATCATGTCAATTATAATGAAAGTGTCTTACATGAAGAGTAATAATTCACGATAGGTGAGCTGCGAAATCTACTATTTCACGATGGGTGACCTATGATATCTACTATTTCACGATGGATGACCTACAATATCTACGTTTTTTACTACATAGAGCAAGATAGTATTTTTTCTGTCAAAATACATGTTCAACTCGAAATTGTTGGACATTCGTTTTGTACTTTTGCACATGGAATGTGTATTAAGCATTGTGGTTCATATAGTATCAACCCAAATCAAAGGCAGGATACCAAAAATAAATAGACTATTTTACTTATAGAAGCTATAAAAACTTTGATCATGAAAAGTATGTTGAAGATCTAGAAAAAATTGATTATGTAAATATAGGAAATGAATCAGATATAAACTCTGCATTTGAAATTTTTGAAAAATCTTATCTTGAAGTTGTAAATAAACATATCCCATTGAAGAAAAGAAAACCAGTTCAAACTTCAGCACCATTTATCAATAAAACCTTAAGAAAAGAAATTTACAAAAAGAGAATGTTCCACAATAAATTTTTCAAAAATAGATAAAAAATAAATCAAAATTATTGAATACCTGGAGTGGTGGCTCATGCCATTGTAGTGCTTGCATGTAAACAATTTGCCTTGTTATGCTTTGTGTACTTAGTGCTATATAGTTTTAATATTACCCTATCCTGATCTGCTATTATGCTCTTAGATTCAGTTCTGATTAATTTTATATGAAACTGTATTTATGTATGAATGAGTTTGCTTTTATGTATGTCTATGTATACATGAGCTTATGTTTTATGCTTTTAGATTCAGTTCTGATTAATTTTATATGTAACTGTATTTATGTATGCATGAGTTTGCTTTTATGTATGACTATGTATACATGAGCTTATGTTTTATACTTTTAGGTTCAGTTCTGATTAATTTTATATGTAACTGTATTTATGTATGCATGAGTTTGCTTTTATGTATGTCTATGTATACATGAGCTTATATTTTATACTTTTAGGTTCAGTTCTGATTAATTTTATATGTAACTGTATTTATGTATGCATGAGTTTGCTTTTATGTATGACTATGTATACATGAGCTTATGTTTTATACTTTTAGGTTCAGTTCTGATTAATTTTATATGTAACTGTATTTATGTATGCATGAGTTTGCTTTTATGTATGACTATGTATACATGAGCTTATATTTTATACTTTTAGGTTCAGTTCTGATTAATTTTATATGTAACTGTATTTATGTATGACTATGTATACATGAGCTTATATTTTATACTAATGTCTATGCATGCATGTTTTGTTTTGTTTTGTTTTTTGCTTTTTTTGCTTTGTGATGTCATGTAATTTGTAAAGTTATTTTATACTTGTATGTGCTTTTTATGCAATAGTCGATTCAAAAACTCACTAGAGCTTATGTTATGTGTTATAGAAATTTCGACTTTAAATAAAACTTATTTGATATTTGATTTGATTTGTGGTTCTATTAATAAGATCCACGTCTCCAGTATAAACGTGAGGTGTCCTTCATGAGATAAGAAGTTATTTTTATATCACTGTTGTGGTGTTTATTTCTTGTTGGTATCACGCTTTACCAGATTGGGTGTTTGTTTGTCGATCTGCAATGTGATAGTTTGTATTGTTCTTTCTTATCTATATTTCATTAGTCCACTAACCATATAATTATAATTATACAAAACAAACGTTATTTCTAAATGCCGGAATGTATACATGTACAATTATGAAAAGAAAATTTATATATTGAAGGTCAATCATTCAAAACAACAAAGTGAGTGATACATTCTTAGATGTATATCTTGTTTCTGTTGTAATTTATATGTTTACGAAATATCTTTACTTCTAAACGTTCAGTCTATTATGCAAACAAATTAATTGTCATTTATTGTGTTTTAAAAAAAAGATATACGAGCGAATGCCGAATTTACATATAGTCTTGTCAGGCATAAGATCTGATAATCTATGGGGGCATCCAGCCAAGTTGTATAGCAATTGTACTAGTACTACATGCCTCATTTACATAATATGCAGTCATAGCGCAATATAGTGTCTAAATTTAGATTGTTTTAAACAGTTCTCCATTTTCCTCTAGTCGTGAGGGGGGACAAGTGTAATATTCATGACCTCTCTTCATCTAAACCCGACACTGATGTTACAAGTGGCTATACTACTAACCCGACACTGATGTTACAAGTGACTATACTACTAACCCGACACTGATGTTACAAGTGGCTATACTACTAACCCGACACTGATGTTACAAGTGGCTATACTACTAACCCGACACTGATGTTACAAGTGGCTATACTACTAACCCGACATTGATATTACAAGTGGCTATACTACTAACCCGACACTGATGTTACAAGTGGCTATGCTACTATCCCGACACTGATGTTACAAGTGGCTATACTACTAACCCGACAATGATGTTACAAGTGGCTATACTACTAACCCGACACTGATATTACAAGTGGCTATACTACTAACCCGACACTGATGTTACAAGTGGCTATACTACTAAACCCGACACTGATATTACAAGTGGCTATACTACTAACCCGACACTGATATTACAAGTGGCTATACTACTAACCCGACACTGATATTACAAGTGGCTATACTACTAAACCCGACACTGATATTACAAGTGGCTATACTACTAACCCGACACTGATATTACAAGTGGCTATACTACTAACCCGACACTGATGTTACAAGTGGCTATACTACTAACCCGACACTGATGTTACAAGTGGCTATACTACTAACCCGACACTGATGTTACAAGTGGCTATACTACTAAACCCGACACTGATATTACAAGTGGCTATACTACTAACCCGACACTGATATTACAAGTGGCTATACTACTAACCCGACACTGATGTTACAAGTGGCTATACTACTAACCCGACACTGATGTTACAAGTGGCTATACTACTAAACCCGACACTGATATTACAAGTGGCTATACTACTAACCCGACACTGATATTACAAGTGGCTATACTACTAACCCGACACTGATGTTACAGGTGGCTATACTACTAACCCGACACTGATATTACAAGTGGCTATACTACTAACCCGACACTGATGTTACAAGTGGCTATACTACTAACCCGACACTGATGTTACAAGTGGCTATACTACTAACCCGACACTGATGTTACAAGTGGCTATACTACTAACCCGACACTGATGTTACAAGTGGCTATACTACTAACCCGACACTGATGTTACAAGTGGCTATACTACTAACCCGACACTGATGTTACAAGTGGCTATACTACTAACCCGACACTGATGTTACAAGTGGCTATACTACTAACCCGTTTAGATTCGGTCTGCTTTATAGTGTGTTACTCTCAATTTCTGAAAGTGGGTAAGCACATTATATACATACCCTTATGTAGTTGATTCAATGTGTGCTGTTATTATTTTTAAAACAGCAACAGAAAAAAAAGTTTGGGTGGCTATTTTTTCCTCAACAATCAGATTAATTTTTTGACACAAAAAATTTATATTTATTTTTGCATCTTTCAGGTATTCATTCTTTTTTTCTTTTAATAGTTGGAGAAATGTTTTATATTAAAATACTTTATTTCCTGCGACTGTATAATGAATTCTTCATTATCCTAGATAATATATTAAAAATTGCTGAGTTAGATTGCTGTCAAATTATAATATTAAGTATATATGTACCATCTACACACGCTTATGCACATGTCTTACGTCTATCCCTAGATTTGCATTACGAGAAAAGGTAACACTACAATTATTGGAGCTCCTTTAAATAGGGAGTGGATATATATCATATCACCTCATATTTTACAGGACCCGGGTGGCTCAATGAGTTAGGTAGTTGGATTACCTAACAACTCATACAAGCCTATCACCAATACGGCGTGGATTCGCGCCCGGCTTTGTAAATTACAAAAAAGATGCACTCGACTCGCATCAGAAAGTGATAAAGTTTACCAGTTGCTTGCCCATGGTCGATGGTTCTCTCCGGGCTGAATTATTGTTGAAAGTGGCGTTAAACACCAAAAAAATCAAATCATATCATATTTTGATATGAAACATTCTTGGCTAAACCTGTAATGTACAACACTGTAAATCGAATACCCCTGATTTGACACAATCAATCAATATCATTATCGTGTTGGATAGATCTTGTAACAAAGCTTTTGATTTTCCCTTATTAATTCATGGATTTAAATGAAACCAGAAATATTCCACAAGAAACATGGATCATGTAAGTACATTTATCTATTATAGATCTACAATAAATATAATCAATATAATCAAAAACAAATACAGATAAAAATACAATTCTTTATTTATAGAGGGTTACACAGTTAGTTAATAACTAATCTTCACTGAGGCCCTCATTGACATATTTAGACATACATTGTAAAGTACACAATATAAAGTTACACAATACATTGTAATAAGTATACACAAAAGATTTAGTAAACATTTAATGGTAAATTAAGGTACATCATCATTTAAAATGAGACTTTTACACGGCTGGTAATCGGCACAAGCAGAACAGTCGGTTCTGCAAAGAAATTCGTGAGGATAACTTCCGGTTTTGGTGGAGGAGAGTTCACGAAGACGCTTCGCAAGGTATGTACATGTCAAAAATTGAAATTTTCTTTTTTACTGCTCGAATATTGCAAAATCAGAGAATGCTATGCTGTGGCGAATGCTTTCACGATTAGAAACATGTATAGTTTATTCTTGTATATGAAGTGTAACTCTCGCAAAATCAATCGTCCCACGAAAAACATGACGAAAATTGTGACACTCTTACATTTCTAAGTTGTTCTTGACAAAGATGCAAGTTAAATTTTCAATATTTTTTCATCATGGGAGTCTAAATGTAATCGGGGATAAATTCCGATTAGTCAGAAGTAAATTAAAGTCTAGATAAATCTACAAACTGTCAATTTTCTCGTTTTCCTGCTTGAGGAGATCGGTTCTGATAGAGCACATTGCGAATGCATGAGGAGATTTTCAAGTTTTTGGTAATTGTTTTCTGCAAAATTGATAAATTGACACTTTTAAACACAAAACTGATAAATACTCTAATCAAAATAAACTATTCTCTGTCCACTTTAAGGAGATGCCAGGAATCAAGGGAAAGAGGAAAAGGGGACTGACATTGACTCTTTACAAAAAAACATTTCGATATAGATTGCCTGTATCACCGCCAAGGAAACGAACAAAAACAAGTAGCTATATAATCCCCATCAATCAGGACACCAAGTTTATTAAAAAAAAATCTCTTTCAATTTCAAAATATTTATATCCTTTCAAACGGGTTTCCACATCTATTCGGCGCAATCTTTTTACTAAAGATGACGGAAACTTCACCGCAGATCTACACAAGTTATAATATTACATGATTTCAGCACATACATAGGTCTAACGTAAATAAACATTCACTTAGTGCTAGCTAGTCATGAATAAATTAAACACAGGATGTCAATTAAACTGTGGTCATATCCTTAAAATCGGTAAAGCGCTGTACATCTTGTAACCACTACTAACAGAGATCTTTTTTATTTACAAGTGTGTACACATAACACACTACATAATAGAAAAACAAACCACAAATTAATATTATTCTCAACTGTATGATATTTAATTTAGAGTGTATCATTTGTATTAGAAAATATAAAGATATGATTCACATTAAGATTAATTATTCTTGATTATATAATTATCTTACAGTGCATTTTCAATTTTTTCCAATGTAAGGGAAGTTAATGTTGTGTATCCAATACACAATGGAAGCACAGGCGCTCGTGGCATGGACCACCCCCCTTTTTCTAACTTTCTGTTTACAAATTTATTTTCAATAAAATTTCTTTATTTCTTTATTATTTCATCACTTTTCCCTTATTTTAACTTGTTCGTGTCAATATTCATACAATCTTATGTTAACATCAAATTGCATGTGTCGACCCTATATAGATACTAATAATAGTATTAGTAAATAAATTTGTAAACAGAAAGATAGAAAAAAGGGGGATGGTCCGTGCCACGAGCGCCTGTGAATGGAAGTTGTCACAAACAACAAATGATCAATAATGACAAGTTAAATCATGGGGAAACCGCAGTTACAATTATGAATTGATTCCTTAAATGAAATGTTTCTTTCTAGGTGGACAGCCCATGAACAATGAAATATTACTTTTATACTTTTAAAAACCAGACGGGCAGAAGGGCATCAGTTCGTGAATTTATTACCAGACAGACATGCAAAATTTGTGATTATACAGTGGATTACATGTGTCGTACCAAAACTAGCAAATCTCCTCATGCATTCGCAATGTGCTCTATCAGAACCGATATCCTCAAGCAGGAAAACGAGAAAATTGACAGTTTGTAGATTTATCTAGACTTCAATTTACTTCTGACTAATCGGAATTTATCCCCGATTACATTTAGACTCCCATGATGAAAAAATATTGAAAATTTAACTTGCATCTTTGTCAAGAACAACTTAGAAATGTAAGAGTGTCACAATTTTCGTCATGTTTTTCGTGGGACGATTGATTTTGCGAGAGTTACACTTCATATACAAGAATAAACTATACATGTTTCTAATCGTGAAAGCATTCGCCACAGCATAGCATTCTCTGATTTTGCAATATTCGAGCAGTAAAAAAGAAAATTTCAATTTTTGACATGTACATACCTTGCGAAGCGTCTTCGTGAACTCTCCTCCACCAAAACCGGAAGTTATCCCCACGAATTTCTTTGCAGAACCAACTGTTCTGCTTGTGCCGATTACCAGCCGTGTTTTAACTTTTGTTTTAAATGCATTATGAGAAGAAGCTTGCCGTATCGAAAACGGAAGTTCATTCCATAGCTTTGGTCCAGAGTATGTAAAAGGTTTCTTAAAAAGTTCAGTTTTTGCCTTTGGGATTTGTAATTTTTCACTTGCAACATTTCGGAGAGAGTAAGGATTTCTATCAGACAAGTACTGGATTTTATTTTTTTAAATATATAGGTGCTTCATTCTTTAGACATTTTGAAACAAGAAGATATTTATGATATTTGATTCTTTGTTCAATACTCATCCTCCCAGTTGTTTAAATAGAGGTTCAGATGGTGCTATGGGATCTTGATCTAATATCAATCTTGCTTTTCTTTTTTGCAATTTAAGAATGCGATTAAGTCCCTCATTTGAACAATTTCCCCAAACAACACAGCAATAATCAATTAAAGGCAACATGTAACCTGAATAAAAAAGTTGCCTTGATTCAAGGTTTAAATATTTCTTAATTTTTGAAAGAAAGTAGATTGTTGATGATATTTTAGAACAGACTAGATCAATTTGGTTTTTCCAATTTAGATTTGAGTCAATTTTGATACCAAGTAATTTTTCACAAGCAGAATGTTGTAATTGTTCAGAATTAATAGTCAAGTATAGTTCTTCATTTTGAAATGCAAGTTTTTGCTTTGTTCCAACAGTAATACATTTAGTGTTATTACAATTTATAAACATATTATTATCCTTGCACCATAATTCAATTCTATTCAAGTCTTCCTGGACTTTGGTTTGTATATCTAAAATATTTTCCCAGTAATGTGTATTGTAGAATCATCAGCATACATATCAGTGTTGCAATTTGAAATACTTAAAGGCAGATCATTTATATATAATATAAACAATAAAGGATCGAGTATTGAACCTTGAGGTACTCCATATTTTACAGGACATTTATCAGAAAGGGCATTTCTGATTTGTACTTGTTGTGTTCTATTTGTCATATAAGAATTAAAAAAAGCTAAAGCTTTTTTATTGAATACATATATTGCAAGCTTTTTAGCCATGATATCATGGTCAACAACATCAAAGGCCTTCTTTTTTTTTTTTAGATCTAAGAGTATAACTACATTGACATTTCCTTTATTCATTTCCTCTATCCATTTATCTATGATGTTGATTAAAGCAGTTTGACAGGAATCATTTGATCTAAAACCAGATTGGGCATCATGTAGAAGATTGTATGTTGCCAAGTACTGATACATATCTCTTGAGATATGTTTTTCAATTAGTTTTGATATAAAGGTAGTACGGATATAGGTCTGTAATTTGTAGGGAGACATTATTCCCCAAATCCCCAAGTCACAAATATATACAAATAATAAATACAATATCATAATGCGGTGTGCTAGATTAGTCAATAGACAATACTTCACCAGTAAAGAAGCAACTTTACCTGCAAAATATATCTACGACGGACACCAAGTAACAACAAAAGCTCACATGGCCTTTTATTCTTTCTGGCTCTCTACCAAATTTTTGTTAATTTTAAATGCAACTATAGAGAAAACAAGTGTGACGACATTTGACAGAAGAGCAGCAATAGCGATGTAAAACGATGTATCAAGCTCCATTCCTTCTTTAAACTGACTTCGTACAACACTTAATGCTACTGTTGCTGTGAGGACTAAAAGAAAGAAAAAATACACGTTTATGAAAATGAAAAACTGATGTCAACAACTGTAATAATATTGTAGATTAATAATAAATTGGCTATAGAATATTATCATGTACTTACTCAAGATATGGTTATTTTTTTCATATTTCATAAATTCGAAATGCAACACGTCATATCTCCAGGAGGTGTAATAACCTGATCCGTATTACATGGGGGTGTAATAATGTGTGCCGTATTAGGGAACGACCATTTAACTTGAAGGGGGGGGGGGGGGGGGGTAATGTTTTTTTTCTAAAAAAAATATTCTGATTCCCAATGTTGCTGGAAAAAATATTCTGATTTTGGTGGAGGAAAAAAAAATAATCTGATTCAGTTTTTGTCATATAACCTAACGTTAAAATTCTGGAAAAAAATTTCGCGCTTTACACGACAAAAAAAAAATATTCTAACTCTTGTGTTGTCCGAAAAAAAATTTCTGAACGAAACAAAAAACCATAACCCCCCCCCCCCCCCCCTCCTTCAAGTTAAATGGTCGGTCCCTTACATGGGGTGTAATATGGATTTTTCAAAATGGCGGCCGGCAATTTTGCATGAGATCCAGTATTTAGTTTTTTACAATTATGATTTCTTTTTTGGAAAAAACAAATTATATATTTTCCCGGAATTCACATTTTCCGATCCGATCAGTTTTCGTTATTAATTTATCTTTGCTTACTTCCGTCGTCTGCTACTGTCAAAATGGATAACGGAGAAAACATGTAAAATGCTCGTTATGCAACGAGATGACACTGCTGGCTTCATAAATCAAATGAAAAACAGAAACACAAGTAGGAAAACTGAGTATGATCTAAAATTAATCAAAATCGTATCATCTGAGAGATATATACTCCATATGCAGGTGCTGCTGGAATGTTGCTACATATAAATGGAAAGTTCACAATGGGAAAATTGAAATCATCTCTTTTGTCGTAAAGTTTCGTTCACTGTCGATTTCGAGGTGTAGGTCAAGGTATGAAGCAGACCTATCTGTGTCTGTGGTATTCTTTTTTTCAAGCTCAATGGGAAAGATGCGATCAACAAAATCACCAAACCTAGAATTATTTAGTGAAAGGACATCATCTATATAGCGAAACGTGAACTTAAAGGATCGGGCTAGCTTCTTTTCGTTTTTCTTGAGAAGCCCCTGTATGAAGTCTGCCCCATACGAATAAAGGAACAAGTCAGCGAGAAGAGGAGCAGAGTTTGTACCCTTAGGTATGCCGACTGTCTGTTGAAAAACACGTCCACCAAACATAACAAATATGTTGTCAATCAAAAGCTCGAGCATGTTGAAGATATCAGTTTCAGAGAACTTTTTGGTAGAATCAGAGTGGTGTTTTACAAAATAAGATCTGTATTTGTATCTACGTTGGCTATTCTTTTTTATGAAACACTGTTGGACCAACTCCCTTAATTTGTCCTTCAGCTTAGAGTGAGGAATAGTCGTAAGATTTGCTGACGAAGGAGGCAACCCAATGAACAATCCAAACATACATAGTGTAGAGGAATACAGTACAGAAATCGTGAAAGAAATTAAAATTGTGTTGTCTGTCCTTCTTCGATTTACGGATTCTGATTACCCCTTTGATATCTTCAAAGTATTCTTATAATTGATATTATTGTTGTTGAGGGAAGTTGTAATATATTCAACAACAACAGAAAAGAGTAAATTGTACACACCGTTAAACAACGAGAGGTACAAAACATTTAATAAGGACATTTTGATTTAAATATGTTCTTGTAGAGTACCTCAATATGAATTTAAAATGAAGGCAAATTATGCACATACCAGTAAAAGCAGCCGTAGACAATGCAGCGATGTCGATTATCTTCATCTGTTTTTGTGACAGATTTAATTTTATAATAAAAGGTTTATATTTAAGTGCAATCAAGATCAAGTGTATCAGTGACAAAATCAAACTGGCAAGTGTAGAAATACTGGCGAGAATAGCTAGTCCTTGGCATGCTTTAACTGCAGCTAAAAAAGAAAAAAACATGAAAATGAAATGTTGAACTATATTAACGTGTATTTTTTTCAGTGAGAAAAAATAAGATCTCTTAAAGTCTTGAAGCAAGTGAATAAATTGTTGTTATTTTTTTTAATGTATACTACATAATTGTCTAACAATATTATAACTGGACCGTTACGCTAATGGCAAATTACTTTTATTGACTTGCATTTGGTTATATAACGTCCGACAATCTCGTTTCTAAAACCCTGGAGAAAACAACACATCCACCTTTGACAAGTATTGTTATTATACCTTACATAATGTTTTACGACATAGAAATTATAATTCAATTTGGATGTTTTACGTAAGATTTGCTGTTGAGAGAGACAACCCTATGAATAGTCCAAACATACATAACGTAGAGGGTCACAGGACAGAAATCGTGAAAGGAATTATAATGGTAAATCCTAGATACAGAAATTGTGAATGGAATTATAATGGAGAATCCTAGATACAGGAATCGTAAATGAAATTATAATTGAGAATCCTAGGTACAGAAATCGTGAAAGGAATTATAAGAGTAAATCCTAGATACAGTAATCGTAAATGAAATTTTAATGGAGAATCCAAAATACAGAAATCGTGAAAGGAATTATAATGGTAAATCCTAGATACAGGAATCGTGAATGGAATTATAATGGAGAATCCTAGATACAGAAATCGTGAATGGAATTATAATGAAGAATCCTAGATACAGAAATCGTCAATGAAATTATAATGGAGAATCCTAGATACAGAAATCGTGAAAGGAATTATAATGGTAAACCCTAGATACAGGAACCGTGAATGGAATTATAATGGAGAATCCTAGATACAGAAATCGTGAATGGAATTATAATGATAAATCCTAGATACAGAAATCGTGAAAGGAATTATAATGATAAATCCTAGATACAGAAATCGTGAAAGGAATTGTAATGGTAAATCCTAGATACAGAAATTGTGAATGGAATTATAATGGAGAATCCTAGATACAGGAATCGTAAATGAAATTATAATGGAGAATTCTAGATACAGAAATCGTAAATGAAATTATAATGGACAATCCTAGATACAGAAATCGTGAATGAAACTAAAATGGAGAATCCTAGATACAGAAATCGTAAATGGAATTATAATGGAGAATTCTAGATACAGAAATCGTGAATGGAATCTTAATGGAGAATCCTAGATACAGAAATCGTAAATGAAATTATAATGGAGAATTCTAGATACAGGAATCGTGAATGGAATTATAATGGAGAATCCTAGATACAGAAATCGTAAATGAAATTATAATGTAGAATCCTAGATACAGAAATCCTGAATGGAATTATAATGGAGAATATCAACATCTGAAGATCAACAAGAATACCAGAAAGGAGACAACAGCAGAACTTTAAGGTTAAAGAACGACAATCGCATAATAGCATCTTCTCTATAAAAAAAACTATTTGTATTAAAAATATGCTCAAATTTACATTTCATCATCTTAAAGAAAATAAACTAAAAATCTTCAGATGGAAATTATTACATTTCATACTTCCATGTAAACAGCTACTGTATCAATGGAAAATAGAAAACACACCATTATGTGATACCTGTCATATTATAGATGATTATGAACACTATTTTATTTCTTGCAAAAGCCTCGACTCCTTTTGGAATGATGTAAAAAATATTACCAGAAAAACTAAGAATAGGAATTCATATACTTTCATTGAAAAATTTAGTGTTTGGATATAAAATAGAAGACAAATCCTATAATAGCATCAATTATTTTCTTACAATTCTATTATTCACAATATATAAAAGTCATTATGTGTCAAAACAAAAGGAAAACCATATTAATGTATTTCAACTTTTTAAAATTGAACTCAAGAATCGATTTGAATTAGACAAACTAGTAAACTGCCATACAAATGTATTTGTGCAGAAGGTTATTGATCTCATTTAGATTCACTATAGAACACTGTTCATATACTGTTCATGTTAAAAGTAATTGGGAAGCATATGTATGCCCCTTAATTTTTAGTAATTAATCAATAGTTATTTGGATGTATATGTGTGTGTAAATGTATGTATGTGTGTATATCAGGGAGTGGATGTGGTCGAGTGGTCTAGGCGCTGGACGTACGGCTAAGCGAATGGTGCTGCAGTGTATCAATGGTGTGGGTTCAAATCCCGTAGAGGGAAGAACAAAAATTTGACAGCTCTAAAATCTAATTCTAACACTGTTTGGTTTAATTTTCAGACGTATATATATTTTTTTTTTGGGGGAGGGGGGGTTAGTTGTCGCTCTTTTTGTTTACATATCAGACATATCTACTAATGTGCTATACTTACACTTAGTAATGTGACGATAAAGATTCCATAGCTTGACCATTATTTATTCTTGTTAAAATTTAAAGTTATACGTTGTTGAATAGAAATTGAGACTATGAGAGTGATTTCAAGTACATGTATCTCTTTTTCAATCTTAAATATTATCCGGATATATTAATTTCGGAAACAAAGTATATTTTATCTCCGTTGATAATATAATTCCATATATAATAAAAAAAAAAATAAAAAAAACAAAAACCACAACATTTTAGATTTTTCATATCTCCCAACACGTGGGTTAAAACGAAAGTAGATCGGAAATAAACCAAAATTAGAAACAATCATGAAATAACTCTCAAAATACGTATTCAATTTATTGATCTATCTTAATTGTATTACTATTGTACTAAAAAGACTAACACAATTCCTATACACACCACTAATATTAACGAGGCCAAGATAAGGTACTGGTATTTTATGTTTCTCTAACTAACAAATGTAAAGATTTCGAATAAAGATTTTAATTGGGGGGGGATTTTTTTTTGTCATATTTAACTTTGTTTCTTGCCTTCCAAATATACCACTTAGATATAAAAATTAATGTATTTAATAGAGATTCATGCTTACCCCCCATGTTGAACCCACACATCATATTTTTTTTCATTTAAGTTAAGATTGCCTAAATATAGATAAATATATTCATTAAAAATTTTGTACCTGGAGGTGTTGCCTATATCATTCTATTTTGTTCACTTGGATATTTACCGAAATACTAATAGATACTTTAAAATGTTGAAATGAAGTTCATCAGTATTGCAGTGTGAGTAACCGTACATCATGTACACCATTCATGAACATGCATGCCAATATGGCTTGTATATGTCCGTTGTATTTCTTATTATTTTCATAATAAAACTCTTTTCTTACGACTTAAAGGCTATACTTTTATTTTACATATACTCGTCTACTCAATATTAAGTTTTAACGGGTAATGCCGCCCGCGCTGTACTAGTTAAGCTTCAATGTTTGCACTGTCAAAGTTTTATAATTCGGTGCCGTCATTAATTTTACGTTAGACACAAGCGTCTTTGGTAATTCAAACGCACATGTAACCACAGGCACTCGAATTCCGGACCCCCCTTTTTCCTCATTTGGTCCCTCCCGCGATTATGGTATGGATCTTTGTCTGGAAGTATATCTTTGAACCATTTATCCATATTTTACAACATTTCGTGTTACAACTCTCTCGTTCTACTAACTTTTGTTTCTAGGTCCAGCTGCCGTATTACTTATATATACATAAAGGTATGAAACATTCGTCAAAATACAAAAGAGGGAATCCTCGCTTCGACTCGATATTTTACAATAACGCGCCAGTTTTCAAAAAGGACCTTCGCTTGTCCTCGTCTCAAAAATGATTTCCCTTCATTCCTATCTAGTTTATACGTACGAACAACAAATATTTATTGACGAAATTCAAGTTTATTCTCGACGACACATCCAACTTTCCTCCACTCGTCCCAATTCAGGAGGTCAGCCGAACATATTTTGTTTCGCGCTATTTCATTGGTCGGAAAGATTTTCGGAACTTTTTTAGCTTGTTCTTCGCTATGCACGGCCAATCCATTTCGTATCGAGAGGCCTATTAAGCGGGAGTTTTAAATAAGAATAAAAGTGGAAAGTAAACCTTTTCAGCCAATGTGTTATATAGGCAACAGAAAAAAAATGACGAACCTAAGAATATTGTCTGAAATGGAAAAATGCACTTCAAACATAAATTTTGACGGATGACCATTTGATCACTGAAAAGATCAGAGAGAAAGGGACACTAGTTATCATAAAGCAAAAAAATCTCCTTTTTAGCCTTGTCAAAAAATAAAAATGAGTTAATGCTCCTCAACCCCTATCCCAGCAACAACGAAAAGACAGTGTACATAAGTAAACCCCTTGTAAATTGTAGCTTTCACAATTCCCCTCTTCTACCTTAGAAACATGTATATGTAAATATGCCTCAAAAGAAATGTTTGCATTAAAGGGATTATAACTACTCTTTGTATTTCTTTTCTGTTTAGGGAGATACGTAAAATTCCCAACTGTAATGGCCTTTGCCAAAAACATAGGAAAGAACAAAATAGTCTTTGATTAACATGTGGGGGAGGTATCAACATTTTTGTACCTAGGCTCATCACAAATAATTAATGACCCCCCCCCCCCTAAAAAAATAATTAAAAAAAAAAACTCTTAATGCAATTTCTAATGCCCAGTTTTGATTTATACAGTCAAAACAAGTAAAACATGAAGGTGTGCATTTTTAGTACTTCATGTTTCAATAAACCAATAAAAAAATACAACACAAATTTTGTCCCCCCCCCCCCCCCAAAGAGTACATTAGACCCCAAAATAATACGTGTCTAGGTACAAAAACATTTTTGTGAGTAATTACCCCCCCTTTTTTTTTTTACATCCACAATTTTAGGTGTGTATTGTTCAAACCAGAATTTTTATAATATTTCTTTCAACTACAGAAAGAATTAAAGATCAAACTTTGTTGCGATACTCATGAAAAGTTCTAATTATGTTATTTACCTGAAAAAAAGAATGGATATGGGTAAATGTACATCATGTATATTGTACATAAAACAAAATCCAACAACATACAAGGAAACAACCAGCTTCGCTTTTCTGCTTGAATCTTCAACAACAAACCAATCTATACCTAACAACATCATCTATTCTCCCCACTCCCCCTTTTCCAAAAAATAAAGAAGAAAAAAAATGGTCATCAACAGAGTCCTAGATTTAATCTGCCGTGTACTTCTCGTGTTTGTTCTTTGAACGTTTTGCCAAAATAACAGTATTTTTGTTGAAACTTGTATTCTTTTATTCTTATTCAAAACTCCCGCTTAATAGGCCTCTCGATACGAAATGGATTGGCCGTGCATAGCGAAGAACAAGCTAAAAAAGTTCAGAAAATCTTTCCGACCAATGAAATAGCGCGAAACAAAATATGTTCGGCTGACCTCCTGAATGGGCACGAGTGGAGGAAAGTTGGATGTGTCGTCGAGAATAAACTTGAATTTCGTCAATAAATATTTGTTGTTCGTACGTATAAACTAGATAGGAATGAAGGGAAATCATTTTTGAGACGAGGACAAGCGAAGGTGCTTTTTAAAACTGGCGCGTTATTGTAAAATATCGAGTCGAAGCGAGGATTCCCACTTTGTATTTTGACGATTGTTTCATACCTTTATGTATATATAAGTAATACGGCAGCTGAACCTAGAAACAAAAGTTAGTAGAACGAGAGGGTTGTAACACGAAATGTTGTAAAATATGGATAAATGGTTCAAAGATATACTTCCAGACAAAGATCCATTCCATAATCGCGGGAAGGACCAAATGAGGAAAAAGGGGGGTCCGGAATTCGAGTGCCTGTGCATGTAACCACCGATGGAACTACAGCATCACACAACGGGTAAGGCGATGAATTAATTGTAGAATAAAAAGTACGCGACTATAGATTTTGTTCTTCTACTCACGTATGTTGTGAATATATTTTTTAAATAATATGGCACGATGTCAGGAAAGGTTTGTGACGACTAGTTGTATTATTGTCTTTTTATTTGTTTGTATTTGTATTGCATCAATCCAATTGGATTTTTGTTTTTCAAGTAAATAAAGTTATGTAAACGGTTTTTTTTTACAATAATTTGAATATGAATACAGCAGACAAGGAAGTGGCAGATAATATGTAAGTCTATGTATTTAGAAATAACTAATACAAAGACAGCTATGACCAACCGTTCAAACAATGGTCAGAACAATGGGTTTATTATTAAAAGAATTTAAATACTGGTAAATTAATATATGTAGATTTAGAATTTCATATAATCACCAACAAAATATATATTACCCTCAATAATACAGTTTTGAATAGGCTTATATAATTGACAATACAGTAGTACATTTTGTACATACGAAAGATTTGACAGTTTAGTATTCCTTTATTCCATATTTGATTTTAAAATGCTAACAGACCTCAACACACCTCATAGTTATTTATATTTATTTTCAAATAATAAAAATATTTACAAATTAAAAAAAAAAAAAAAAAGCTATAGCAGTTACTGCAAAGTTGTAGAATAAATGTTAGTGGTGATATGCACTGATTGCATAAGTAGTTATAAATGCAACTTCCATACGATCACGACCACGACAGCCCCGTTATATTTAAGAGCCAAGAATGAATAGCAATGAACAGAGATTATACACGGAATGGGGCTGTATATTAAATATGATTACAATTCATCGAGAATGTCAAAACTCAAACATGTTATTGTTGAGGATAGAAGGAACAAATAGTCTCTTATTTCTTATGATATTTTATGTGAAACAAGAAGACACGACCAGACACATTGTAAATGGCGTTTTTAAATTCAGAAAAAGATGTTTAAAACTTGAATGTTTTGTTTTGTAGAAAACAACATCATAATTTCCAGTTTTAGAGAATACAATTGTGAAACCGAACTAAAAAGGGCTTTTCAACCCACTACCGGTTGTCAGAGGTTGTAGACCGGGCGACAACCTGTTGCAGTCCGGACAACATCATATTGTCTCCTTCTACAGTATAAAAGTTTGGATTGTCCACCGGGTTGTTTGGAGTCGTCATAACATTTTCCGTCAAACATCCAATTTGTCTTATTACTTTTACATAGTAAAAAAGAAATATGCAAGATATAATAATGTACAATTATTGCCTTCTTATGAGGTGGATACCAGAGTGCTTTAGCACGAGCGAAAACAACATCACTCGGGGTTTGACAACTTGATGTTGACTTCATATGAAGGCAATAACTGTTTTATTATTCCGAAATTACAATAAGATGTTCAAAAACTGGAACATCACTACCTGATTTCGGTATCAGTTGATATATATAGTTGAACATGTTTTTGTCTTCAATATGAATGACATCGATATTATTCAATCAAAATAACAAATTATGACGTCACAGAAATAAAAAAAGGAAATACAAACAAGAATAGAATGAGTCTGATCAACCCCAGTTATTATACATTACATATTTCACTATTCCGTAAAACATCCAAACGGTGGCATTTTCCCAACAGCATTTACATGTACATGTACGTGATTTGTCGTTATAAATACATTTTTCCCCCCTGGATTCGCCACCGAGTACGTGATATATATTAATTTGTTTGTAGATATATACATTGTTTGTATTGAAATGCATTGAACTATTGACTGGGTACTGGTGATGGTTCATAGGGCTCACACTCACAATAAACAAGTATTTGAATCTTGATGTATCTTCATAAAGCAAAACATGCAAACAAATAAAAAGTAAAACAATATAAAACACAATATGTTTATCTAACAATTTATGTATGAGCAACGTCAGTTATATATGGGAATATATATTTTATACACAAATTCGTTTAAAATTTCTTTACTATAAAGAATAAAAACAAAAGTACAACATTAACCAGATGGTCCTGGATGTCTGGAGGCTGTTGATACACAACACAGAAAACTAAAACGATAAGCAACATGGACCCCCATCAAACAAACCGGGTGTGAATCCAGATGCTCGTATAGCATTCTCTAAAAGATCGCTAAGATGACCGTAATTGAAAAACTGAGATGACCGTAATTGCACCGCCGAATTATGATCAGTTACGGTCATCTTAGCGATTTTTTAAAATCGGATTTTCTCTTTCATATACTTTTTTCAGTCGTAATTTGTGATTTCCTTGTGAAAAGTTCATAGATTACTATCGTATTAATGCATGTGTCATTTATAATACATTATAGAAACAATGTAATCGACAAAAAAGGTTCTCTCCGGGTACTCTGTCTTCTTCCGCCACTAAAACTGGTCGCCATGATATAGCTGAAATATTGCTGAAGGTGGCGTTAAGTACAATAAATCAATCAAATCAAAATCAATCGGGATGTAAGAAAATGGTATCACACATTTTGTATGGAAATTTTTTGCACAAAATATACCAGTAAAAAATTAGAAAATAAAATAAAACCAACATTGCATAGGTTGTTCCATTGTAAAACATTGTCTATTTATTGTGTCATTCAAACATATATTTTAAATTTAATCTAACTTCAAGTGTCGCTTGAAAATCAGTTATCAAATATATACTTCTACGTACCCGCAAACACGAACATCATTTTAAAAACAGTTTTGTTAATTGCTATCGTAAATTATAAGACAAGTCTTTTTTTTATTAAATTATTAAAAAGAACTGCAAAAATGACATAGTAACATAGGCCTGTATCAGCGGACTGTAACGGATATTAGAGGCCGCATTTACAATAGCATTGTACAAATTAAAATGCAGGCTAGTGCCTAATGTCTACGAGAAAATACAGGTTAAATACACATATTATATTTTTGTCAGTATGACAAGAATTTGTTATCTAAATAAGTATTACAGGGTGAAATAATTTACCTATAATGCATGTAAAATGCAATCTATTTCTGCTCGTTACGGGAATACACCAGAAAAGCTTAATCAAAAGTTTGCTTTTCTACTGTTTCTAAAACTCCTACACATAGCTTTTTTAAATTTTCAACCAATATACGTATATTATAAATTTAACAGTTCTGAAATAAATGTTATATAATAGGTCACTTTAAAATTCACTATTGCTAATCGAAACGGTGTTACAGTGTACCAACATATCGATGCAGCATCGATTCACTTAGCATAATGACGAATCTATTTAGCCCTCACGGCCGAGTCCACTCTTAATGTTTGATGCTGTGGTGGCGTTTCTTACCTTCTGTAAAATATCCACTCGTGGCTGAGTCAAGGGTTCCAGTAATTGTTCCATTTTCTAGTAGTCCAGTTAATTCTCGGCTATATTGTTTATCGGTTGAGTAGTATGTGGTCCATAATCCAACATCTGCTACAGTGGTAAACGTGTACGTAATACTAATAGTAACAGGAACACCACTTATTAAAACTGTCGCGTTCTGTGAACCAGTTATAACAAAGTTGTACGATATCCAGTTTTGCTGATACTGTGAAACAATTAATAAACTTGCTGTTGCAACTGAGAAGACAATTGCTAGAGCTCGACACAGAACAATATGTAACTGTACTCCTTCCATTTTAGTAATATACTGAGTACATTTAATGATAGCCTTAGTTGTCGACAGAAATTATACAGAATTTACGCAACAGTTCTCACTGGTCTTTAAATTCAACTGTGAAGTTTTTTTTAGACCAATTTGATATGTCAACTTCATTCTCTAAATTTAAAACACAACCAAACAATCATGTAGTTTATAGTAGTTTTGTGGATTGTATATTCACGGATATAGACAAATTGGGTGCAAAAAAAACAATAGTTGTAAGAAGAGTTTGAGGATACCAAAGGGGTAATCAGAATCCGTATTTCAAAGAAGGACAGAAAACCCAATGACCAAACGAAAAAGGACAAAAGAACAAACAACAATCTACAAAGCATACACATCAAACTAAAGATCGAGTAACACGAACCCCACAAAAATCGGGGGTAAGTTCAGATGCTCCAGAAAGGGTAGCAGTTCCTGCTCCACTAGTGACACCCGTCGTGTTAATCTAGTTACAAACCCGATGATAAGTCATGAATGAGGAAAGGACTGGGAAGTATTTACCACAAGTGGAACATAACCGTGGTCATTTGTGACACAGATATTCTGTAACGTTCAACCAAGTCATGGTGGCGACCGTAAAACTATCGAAGTGATGACTTCAACTTAACCAATGGGAACTCTTGGTTAAGTGGTGTTGTATTGATTACTAATTAGACCAACTTCAGATTGATACAGTATAATAATGATAAACTGACATGTATTGTACTGTGTGAGGGTTTTTGAAGATTGTATCTTTGTGATATTGGGAAATTTCACAGAAAATACACCAATATCATCATAGTTTTCACATTATATTAGTTAAGCATTGACTGTATATACGGCTCAGTAAATGACACCAAAATAATAGATGGTTACCAGAAAATAACAGATGGTTACAAGAAAATAATAGATGGCTACAAGAAAATAATAGATGGTTGCAAGAAAATAATAGATGGTAGCAAGAAAATAATAGATGGTTACCAGAAAATAATAGATGATTACAAGAAAATAATAGATTGCTACAAGAAAATAATAGATTGTTAGAAGAAAATAAAAGATGGTTACAACAAAATAACAGATGGTTACAACAAAATAACAGATGGTTACATGAAAATAATAGATGGCAACAAAAGAAGAAACAGAACGAGAAAAAAAAAACAAACGAACAAAAACAAAGCAAAAAGAACTCAAAAAACAACAAAGCAAACATTTAATGCTGCAAAACATGCTGAATTTGTTGTTGTTGTCTTCCCTATTTCAGCAAAAAACAATAAACAAAACTACCATTTGATGCCATCATCAATAAAATTATCATTGTATAACATCATAAATAAAACTGTCATTGTATAACATCATAAATAAAACTGTCATTGTATAACATCATAAATAAAACTGTCATTGTATAACATCATAAATAAAACTGTCATTGTATAACATCATAAATAAAACTATCATTGGGTATCATCATAAATAAAACTATCATTGGGTATCATCTTAAATAAAACTGTCATTTGGTATCATCTTAAATAAAACTGTCATTATATATCATCATAAATAAAACTACCATTATATATCATCATAAATAAAACTATCATTATATAACATCATAAATAAAACTATCATTATATATCATCATAAATAAAACTATCATTGTATAACATCATCAATAAAACTATCATTGTATAACATCATCAATAAAACTATCATTGGGTATCATCTAAAATAAAACTGTCATTGGGTATCACCATAAATAAAACTGTCATTGGGTATCATCTTAAATAAAACTGTCATTGGGTATCACCATAAATAAAACTATCATTGGGTATCATCTTAAATAAAACTACCATTTGATGTAATCATAAATAAAACTACCATTGTATATCAACATAAGCAAACTACCATTTGATATCATTATAAATAAAACTATCATTGGGTATCATCTTAAATAAAACTACCATTTGATGTCATCATAAATAAAACTACCATTGAATATCATTTTAAATAAAACTATCATTTGATGTCATTATAAATAAAACTACCATTAGAGGTCGTTATAAATAAAACTACCATTGAGTATCGTCATGAATAAAACTACCATTGGATATTATCATAAATAAACTACCTTGGGTATCATCATAAATAAAACTACCATTGGATATCATCATAGATAAAACTACCATTGGGTGTCATCATAAATAAAACTACCATTAGGTATTATCATAAATAAAACTGCCATTAGGTATCATCATAAATAAAACTACCATTAGGTATCATCATAAATAAAACTGCCATTAGGTGTCGTTTAAATGAAATTACCATTAGATATCATCATAAATAAAACTACCATTAGGTATCATCATAAATAAAACTACCATTATATATCATCATAAATAAAACTATCATTGGGTATCATCATAAATAAAACTACACTTGGGTGTCATCCTGAATTAAACTACTAAATAAACCTACCATTAGGTGTCATTATAAATAAAACTACCACTGGATATCATCATAAATATAACTACCATTGTGTGTCATCATAAATAAAACTACCGTTTGGTGTCATAATAAATAAAACTATCATTGGGTATCATCACAAATAAAACTACCACTGGATATCATCATAAATATAACTACCATTGTGTGTCATCATAAATAAAACTACCCTTTGGTGTCATCATAAATAAAACTATCATTGGGTATCATAATAAATAAAACTACCATTGGATATCATCTTAAATAAAACTATCATTGGGTGTCATTTTAAATAACACTACCATTATGTGTCATCATAAATAAAACTACCAATGGATATCATCATAAATAAAACTACCATTTGATGTCATCTTAAAAAAACTACCATTGAGTATCATCTTAAAAATAATTATCATTGGCTATCAACTTAAATAAAACTATCATTTGGTATCATCTTAAATAAAACTATCATTGGGTATCATCTTAAATAAAACCACCATTAGGTGTCATCATAAATAAAACTACTATTGGATATCATCATAAATATAACTACCATTGTGTGTCATCATAAATAAAACTACCGTTTGGTGTCATCATAAATAAAACTACCATTGGGTATCACCATAAATAAAACTACCATTATATATCATCAAAAATACAACTACCATTAGAGGTCGTTATAAATAAAACTACCATTGGGTATCGTCATCAATAAAACTACCATTGGATATCATCATAAATAAACTACCAATGGGTGTCATCATGGTTAAAACTACCATTGGGTATCATTATACATAAAATTACAATTAGGTATCATCATGGATAAAATTACCATTAGGTGTCATTATAAATAAACTACCATTAGAGGTCGTTATTAATAAAACTACCATTGGGTATCGTCATCAATAAAACTACCATTGGGTATCATCATAAATAAACTACCATTGAATATCATCATAAATAAAACTTCCATTGAATATCATCTTAAATAAAACTACCATTTGATGTCATCATAAATAAAACTACCATTAGAGGTCGCTATTAATAAAACTACCATTGGGTATCGTCATCAATAAAACTACCATTAGATATCATCTTAAATAAAACTATCATTGGGTATCATCTTAAATAAAACCACCATTAGGTGTCATCATGAATAAAACTACCATTGGATATCATCATAAATAAATCTACCATTTGATGTCATCATCAATAAAACTACCATTGGATATCATCATAGATAAAACTACCATTATATATCATAATGATAAATAAAACTATCACTAAGTATGATCATAAATAAAACTACCATTATGTATCATCATAAATAAAACTACCATTAGAGGTCGTTATTAATCAAACTACCATTGGATATCATCATAAATAAAATTACCATTGAATATCATCATAAATAAACTACCATTGGGTATCATTATAAATAAAACTACAATTAGGTATCATCATAGATAAAATTACCATTAGGTGTCATTATAAATAAACTACCATTAGATATCATCATAAACAAAACTACAATTGGGTATCATCATGGATAAAACTACCATTGGGGTCATCATAAATAAAACTCCCATTAGATATCATCATAAATAAAACTACCATTGGATATCATCTTAAATAAAACTATCATTGGGTATCATATTAAATAAAACTACCATTAGGTGTCATCATAAATAAAACTACCAATGGATATCATCAAAAATAAAACTACCATTTGATGTCATCTTAAATAAAACTACCATTGACTATCATCTTAAATAAAATTATCATTGGGTATCAACTTAATTAAAACTATCATTTTCTATCATCTTAAATAAAACTATCATTGGGTATCATCTTAAATAAAACTACCATTAGGTGTCATCATGAATAAAACTACCATTGGATATCATCATAAATAAATCTACCATTTGATGTCATCATAAATAAAACTACCATTGGATATCATCATAAATAAAACTACAATTTGATCTGATCATAAGAAAAACTACAATTGGGTATCATCATAAATAAAATTCCCATTTGATATCATCTTAAATAAAAATACCATTAGATATCATCTTAAGTAAAACTACTATTTGATGTCATCATAAATAAAACTACCATTGAATATCATCTTAAATAAAACTACCATTTGATGTCATCATAAATAAAACTACCATTAGAGGTCGTTATTAATAAAACTACCATTGGGTATCGTCATCAATAAAACTACCATTGGTTATCATCATAAATAAACTCCCATTGGGTGTCATCATGAATAAAACTACCATTAGATATCATCATAAATAAATCTACCATTGTGTGTCATCATAAATAAAACTACCGTTTGGTGTCATCATAAATAAAACTACCATTGGGTATCACCATAAATAAAACTACCATTATATATCATCAAAAATACAACTACCATTAGAGGTCGTTATAAATAAAACTACCATTGGGTATCGTCATCAATAAAACTACCATTGGATATCATCATAAATAAACTACCAATGGGTGTCATCATGGTTAAAACTACCATTGGGTATCATTATACATAAAATTACAATTAGGTATCATCATGGATAAAATTACCATTAGGTGTCATTATAAATAAACTACCATTAGAGGTCGTTATTAATAAAACTACCATTGGGTATCGTCATCAATAAAACTACCATTGGGTATCATCATAAATAAACTACCATTGAATATCATCATAAATAAAACTTCCATTGAATATCATCTTAAATAAAACTACCATTTGATGTCATCATAAATAAAACTACCATTAGAGGTCGCTATTAATAAAACTACCATTGGGTATCGTCATCAATAAAACTACCATTAGATATCATCTTAAATAAAACTATCATTGGGTATCATCTTAAATAAAACCACCATTAGGTGTCATCATGAATAAAACTACCATTGGATATCATCATAAATAAATCTACCATTTGATGTCATCATCAATAAAACTACCATTGGATATCATCATAGATAAAACTACCATTATATATCATAATGATAAATAAAACTATCACTAAGTATGATCATAAATAAAACTACCATTATGTATCATCATAAATAAAACTACCATTAGAGGTCGTTATTAATCAAACTACCATTGGATATCATCATAAATAAAATTACCATTGAATATCATCATAAATAAACTACCATTGGGTATCATTATAAATAAAACTACAATTAGGTATCATCATAGATAAAATTACCATTAGGTGTCATTATAAATAAACTACCATTAGATATCATCATAAACAAAACTACAATTGGGTATCATCATGGATAAAACTACCATTGGGGTCATCATAAATAAAACTCCCATTAGATATCATCATAAATAAAACTACCATTGGATATCATCTTAAATAAAACTATCATTGGGTATCATATTAAATAAAACTACCATTAGGTGTCATCATAAATAAAACTACCAATGGATATCATCAAAAATAAAACTACCATTTGATGTCATCTTAAATAAAACTACCATTGACTATCATCTTAAATAAAATTATCATTGGGTATCAACTTAATTAAAACTATCATTTTCTATCATCTTAAATAAAACTATCATTGGGTATCATCTTAAATAAAACTACCATTAGGTGTCATCATGAATAAAACTACCATTGGATATCATCATAAATAAATCTACCATTTGATGTCATCATAAATAAAACTATCATTGGATATCATCATAAATAAAACTACAATTTGATCTGATCATAAGAAAAACTACAATTGGGTATCATCATAAATAAAATTCCCATTTGATATCATCTTAAATAAAAATACCATTAGATATCATCTTAAGTAAAACTACTATTTGATGTCATCATAAATAAAACTACCATTGAATATCATCTTAAATAAAACTACCATTTGATGTCATCATAAATAAAACTACCATTAGAGGTCGTTATTAATAAAACTACCATTGGGTATCGTCATCAATAAAACTACCATTGGTTATCATCATAAATAAACTCCCATTGGGTGTCATCATGAATAAAACTACCATTAGATATCATCATAAATAAATCTACCATTTGATGTCATCATAAATAAAACTACCATTGGATATCATCATAAATAAAACTACAATTTGATCTGATCATAAGAAAAACTACAATTGGGTATCATCATAAATAAAATTCCCATTAGATATCATCTTGAATAAAAATACCATTAGATATCATCTTAAGTAAAACTACTATTTGATGTCATCATAAATAAAACTACCATTGAATATCATCTTACATAAAACTACCATTTGATGTCATCATAAATAAAACTAGCTTTAGAGGTCGTTATTAATAAAACTACCATTGGGTATCGTCATAAATAAAATTACCATTGGATATCATCATAAATAAAACTACCATTGAATATCATCACAAATAAAACTACCATTTGATGTCATCATAAATAAAACTACCATTATAGATCGTTATTAATAAAACTACCATTGGGTATCGTCATAAATAAAACTATCATCGGGTATCATTATAAATAAAATTACCAGAAGGTGTCATCATAAATAAAAGTACAATTGGGTGTCATCATGAATAAAACTACCATTAGGTATCATCATTAATAAAACTACCACTAGGTGTCATCATACATAAAACTACAATTGCGTATCATCATAAATAAAGCTACCATCGGGTATCATCATAAATAAACCTACCATTTGATGTCATCATAAATAAAATGACAATTGGATATCATCTGAAATAAAACTACCATTGGGTGCCATGATGAATCAAACTAACATTGGATATCATCATAAATAAAGCTACCATTAGCTGTCATCATAAATAAACTACCGGTTGGTGTCATCATAAATAAAACTATCATTTTCCGTCATCATAAATAATGCTACCATTGTATAACATCATGAATAAAACTACCATTATGCATCATAATGATAAATAAAACTATCACTAGGTATGATCATAAATAAAGCTACCATTGGGTATCATCATAATAAAACTACCATTGGATATCATCTTAAACAAAACTACCATTAGCTGTTGTTATGAATAAAACTACCATTAGGTGTCGTTTAAATCAAATTACCATTAGATATCATCATAAATAAAACTACTATTAGGTATCATCATAAATAAAACTACCATTATATATCATCATAAATAAAACTATCATTGGGTATCATCATAAATAAAACTATCATCGGGTATCATCAAAAATAAAACTACACTTGGGTGTCATCCTGAATTAAACTACTAAATAAACATACCATTAGGTGTCATTATAAATAAAACTACCACTGGATATTATCATAAATATAACTACCATTGTGTGTCATTAAAAATAAAACTACCGTTTGGTGTCATCATAAATAAAACTATCATTGGGTATCATCATAAATAAAACTACCATTGGATATCATCTTAAATAAAACTATCATTGGGTGTCATTTTAAATAACACTACCATTATGTGTCATCATAAATAAAACTACCATTGGATATCATCATAAATAAATCTACCATTTGATGTCATCATAAATAAAACTACCATTGGATATCATCATAAATAAAACTACCATTGACTATCATCTTAAATAAAATTATCATTGGGTATCAACTTAAATAAAACTACCATTAGGTGTCATCATGAATAAAACTACCATTGGATATCATCATAAATAAATCTACCATTTGATGTCATCATAAATAAAACTACCATTGGATATCATCATAAATAAAACTACAATTTGATCTGATCATAAGAAAAACTACAATTGGGTATCATCATAAATAAAATTCCCATTAGATATCATCTTAAATAAAAATACCATTAGATATCATCTTAAGTAAAACTTCTATTTGATGTCATCATAAATAAAACTACCAATGGATATCATCATAAATAAAACTACCATTTGATGTCATCTTAAAAAAACTACCATTGAGTATCATCTTAAAAAAAAATTATCATTGGCTATCAACTTAAATAAAACTATCATTTGGTATCATCTTAAATAAAACTATCATTGGGTATCATCTTAAATAAAACCACCATTAGGTGTCATCATAAATAAAACTACTATTGGATATCATCATAAATATAACTACCATTGTGTGTCATCATAAATAAAACTACCGTTTGGTGTCATCATAAATAAAACTACCATTGGGTATCACCATAAATAAAACTACCATTATATATCATCAAAAATAAAACTACCATTAGCGGTCGTTATAAATAAAACTATCATTGGGTATCGTCATCAATAAAACTACCATTGGATATCATCATAAGTAAACTACCATTGGGTGTCATCATGGTTAAAACTACCATTGGGTATCATTATGCATAAAATTACAATTAGGTATCATCATAGATAAAATTACCATTAGGTGTCATTATAAATAAACTACCATTAGAGGTCGTTATTAATAAAACTACCATTGGGTATCGTCATCAATAAAACTACCATTGGGTATCATCTTGAATAAAACTACCATTTGATGTCATCATAAATAAAACTACCATTGAATGTCATCATAAATAAAACTACCATTGAGTGTCTCTGTGAGCTTTGTCTAAGACTAGACTAAGAATCGTTATTCTCAAATAAACCATACATTACAATGGTATAGAGAAGTTACATATAAAAATACAACACAACACATACATGACAAATAAATAACAGATACACAAATACATATACATACAATATTTACATTACAACAGTAGGAGTTAAGTATTAGCCAAGAGAATATCTGATCTGTTGATTTTTCTTATAAATCTACATACCTTTTCTAGTTTTGTTTTTTCAGAAGTAGACATTATTTGTTTAAATTTTAATATATTTGGCCTTTGAGTAAGATATCTACTTATTATTTGGGTTCGATTTTCAGTAAAAAACATGACATTCCATAATATAGTGGAATTCGTCACCAATAGATCTGCTATTACATTTTAACCACTGTCTATTTTCTTTGTCGATACCATTTCACCGTCCAGTTTCTATCGGTAATTTGTGGTTTCTGGTTCGAAATTTACATAGTGTATATATATCTTTGTCTTCCAAAATATTGGAATAATTTTCGAATTCAAAGTTGTCTTTAAATAATCTATATATGATAGCTTTTGGTGAATTTTGTATCAGAGAATGCCACTCCTGTGTAAACTGCTCATGGAGACGGTTCCTAATTAAAGCTAAAAGCAGGTCGGAATTTTGAAAGAATTGTTGAGACCAAATGTAGGAATAGCCTGTATCATCAAAAATGTGTTTAGCATGTTTAATCCACGAAAAATCCAGAATTTCATCAATAAAAAGGTTATGCAAAATTGTATAAGATAAATATGAGAGCTTTGTTTATTTACCGGTTAACAGTTTTGCCCAATATGATATCATTCTTAATTTTACATCAATTTTCAATAGGAAACAATCCAAGTTCACCATATATCATATAACTAGGTGTCGATGTTTTTAATTTCAATAATACCATTATGTATCATAATTATAAATAAAACTATAATTAGGAGTTATCATAACTAAAACTACCATTAGATATCATCATGAATAAAACTACCATTATGTATCATCCTAAATAAAACTACCATTGAATATCATCAAGAATAAAATTACCATTGGGTATCATCATAAATAAAACTACCATTGGGTATCATCATAAATAAAACTACCATTGGGTATCATCATAAATAAAACTACCGTTGGGTATCATCATAAATAAAACTACCAAAGGCCAAATATTAATATTTAAACAAATTATGTGTACTTCTGAAAAAACAAAACTAGAAAAGTTATGTAGATTTATAAGAAAAATCAAAATATCAGATATTCTCTTGGCTAATACTTAACTCCTCCTGTTGTAATGTAAATATTGTATGTATATGTATTTGTGTATCTGTTGTTTATTTGTCATGTATATGTTGTGTTGTATTTTTATATGTAACTTCTCTATACCATTGTAATTTATGGTTTATTTGAGAATAAATATTCTTTAGTCTTTAGATATCATCATAAATAAAACTAGAAAAAGTTGATCTGGTGATCAGAGATACCCCCGCATTCCAAATTTTGAATAAGGCAATGAAAGGAATGAAGCATGTTGTGATTTATCTTACAACTTATTCATTTCATGGCCATCAAAAATTTACAAATTCTTGTAATTGACAATGTAGTAAACTTTTTATTGCTTGCCAAATTAATTTAAATCAAATTACCTGTAATCCTTTCCTTTTTTTCTTTCACTATTTACATCAAAACACTGATTATAAGACATTTGATGGGAAACACATTTGTAATGAAGGAATGTGAAATACACCATAATCAAACTTAACCTGTATTTTATGGTATGCAGCATTGTGTTAAAAGCTTGAAAAGATTTGCTTGAGCAGTACTTTAAATATCATTCGGAAACCTAAAAAGTCCCTATTTTCTAAGAGAAAAAGGCCATTGCTCATGAACGGTAAATGTGAAATACACCGTAATCAAACTTAACCTGTATTTTATGGTACACAGCAATGTGTGAAAGCTTGAACAGATTTGGTTGAGCGGTACTTTAATTATTATCCGGAAACCAAAAGTGTGACGGACGGACGAACGGATGGACGAACGGACGGACGAACGGACGGACGAACGGACGCACGGACGAACAGTCATGAGGATCCCTATATACGCCCCGATTCTCGTCGGGCGGGGGAATAGCTACCATTGGATATCATCATAACTAAAACTAACCGAGTTGGAGTCTCGATCCGGTCAAAGCAAAATTGGTATCATCTAATAAAAATGCTCTCGCCATGATATAGCTGATAAATTGACGTTAAAGACAACAATGCAACAGTGACTCACTCACATGGTTATTTGTGTATTTTTGTGTTATATTCAGTGGTATTTGAACCCACACCGTTGGCACAATACATTCGCTTTACCTACCCCCCCCCCCCCCCCCCTCTCCTCTCTCTTCGATATGTATATACTCATCAATTAGAATATTTGTATATCGTTTCAAATAGTTTCTTTAACTTAATAATGTAATGTCTCTCTGCTTGCAATTCTTAATAATAATGCTTTTAAAACATGACAATCAATATATCAAGCTTTTGTCAAGAGAATACAGCATGTTGTTCTTAGTAGGGATGGAGGTGCGTATGCGCAAGGGATAGATCAACTGTTCTGAGCTCCGAGATATTTTTTTCAAAACTGGCTGATTATCTGAACGCTTAGTACAATTATTTCTACATCACAACTATTTTCTGGTGTTTTGCTTTTGAAATAATAGCTCAGTCCTACAAAAATGACTTGTGTGACTCTTTGTACAGCCAAGAGTCCCTAAACAAATTTGCCGCCGAAAGTGTCACGTGATCGTGTGTTGGGGTTTTTTGTTGTTGTTTTTTTCAGACTTCCGGTGTAAATAAACGGTCCACAGACTGAGCCAACATCATTTTGTGTTCTGCACATATCATAGCTGCACAAGTAACATTGCTCATTAGACCTCATTGAACCCTAGGTCAGCAATAGGGTGAGAAGATAACGATCATTGGCATGTAACACGGTGATCCTACTCCAGTCCAGAGCACCGGTCCTGACCCATCACATACCGGTAAGTCACCAGCACAACATTATGTTGACATTTTATTATGTAATTACCATAGCGGTAATTTTAGGGCAAAGTTGTTACAATGGAACTAGGTTTCAAGGTGAAACAAAACCATACATGTATCATCAATTCTCTATCATTGAACATCAAGTTGAGTTCAGGGGTATGGTAACAGGTGTGAATTATAAACACCAGAGTGATTGTCAGTCTGATCATAAACCATCCAATATTTATCATATAACAACTAACATGAAATTAGTATCTAGCATCCATGTATATTTAAGTATAAAACACCTCATGTATCAGCCGGGAAGCCAGTGACACAGGAGAGTTCACTTGACGTTTTTTGTCACGTGATTTTCGACGTAAATATTGACGTGATGGATGTCAGAGGACGGACTCAGGAATTTGTTGCTTTGTAGCTTCGATTATGGTTATTTGTAATATTTTGTTGAAAGGATCATTTCTACAGACATTCGGGAACGTAAATGTTTAAATTTTGCATCGGTATTCTTACTTTCATACAAGTAATGACTCTCATAAAATGGACCTTCAAGATTTCTCAACCCTGTTCGACAACAGAAAACATCTTTTGTTTAATTTATTATTGAATATGCTGGTAAATTTCTTACTTTTAATACACAATTTATTATCGTGGGTGACATATATCCAGAAAGTTGCAAGGTTTATCAGCGGGGATACGATTGTGTCAGTTATAATCAGCACCCGTCAAGATGAAAGTTGCGACGAGGCGGCGTAAATGAAGTGCTTTTCGGGTACTCTCGGGATTTTCCTTTCCAGTTGACTAAAATTACTGTAGTTTTAAGAACTCGAACATATATGTCTCAAGGCCGAAATGTAAATAAATATCTTTTAAAATATGGAAAGAATGTACAGACTGTGTAAAGAAAGTTTGTGGATAAGGTCAGAATTAAGTGAAAATTGCTTCCATAGTGTTGTTGTCAAAATCATATTAATAAATTATGCTAAAAAAAAAACTTATTCATGCCTGGGCTGGTGGGAAAGCACAAACTGGATAAGTTGGAAAGAATTTGCTCAGACTGGGCAAGAAAAAGTTTGTGATAAAGTAAAAATTAACAAACTTGAGTGAAAATTAGTGTTGTCAAAATCATATTAATAAATTTTGTTTAAAAAAAAACTTTTTTAAACAAAAAATTAGAAAAAAAATTGCTTCCATAGTGTTGTTGTCAAAAATTTTGTTTAACAAAAAAAACTTTATTCATGCCTGGTGGGAAAGTACAAAATGGATAAGTTGGAAAGAATTTGCTCAGACTGGGCCAGACAAAGTTTGTGATAAAGTAATAATTAACAAACTTGAGTGAAAATTTTAAATAATTTACTTTAAAGAAACCAAAACCATATATCATTTCAGCTGCAAATTACCAAATTTCAGTTATTATATCTCTGATTTCACCTATTTCTGTTCACAGCATCTTGTGACTGATATATATGCAAGTTTGGTTAAATATTGAATCCTATGTTTTCTTCAATTTGTTTTCCAAATTTGAAGAAAAATCCCATAACATTGCAGATCCATATAATTTCAGTTATTTCTATTGACACAGCACCTTACATTGTAAGGGACCTCAAAGGCAACATTTTTGTAAGATTAGATAAATTTTGAATCATAACTCTTCTTTGCAAAGTTACTTTGGTTTTTTTCAGTGGTTATCATGATATCCCATGGGCCTTCCAAGCACTCTTAAAATTAGAAAAAAAATTCTACAGCAGACATCATGAGCTGGTTGACAGCACCCAGATGACAAATGATCTGAGGCTGTTTTAGATCCTTTGCCCTTCTCCGGATTAAAGTCCTACCAGACTTGATGATGGACACACATAGATGTATTGCAATAGGCAGGAATTGCTTACCCTTCCGGATCACCCGAGTTCACTTTAGATTATTCGGGAGTTTGTGTTGTTCATGTGCGTTTGTGATTTTTTGTGTTATATCGGTTGGTTGTTGTTGGTTTGTTTCTGTGCTTCCCTGGTTTATATTTTGTCCTCGGCTATTGTTTTTTTATAACCCGTCTCGGGCAATGGCAATCTCATAGAAAAAATCAAATTGCCCGAGAGCACATATTTGTGAGAAATAGTTATCAGAGTCCCTGTGGATGGATGCACAGATAGGAGGTTGTATTACTTTACAACTTCATAGGTGAGGGGATACTAAAATATCATTATATTAACATCTAGTCAGCATATGAAAACAATCCTGTGGTAATTTGATTATTTAATTGTGTAACATTTAATACAATATTTCAAGGCAGCATTATCATAATAATTGTAATCTTGTCAACAAATCTAAATAAAAAATTCCACAAGAAAGGGTGGATCTTAAAAATCTCATCTCTACAATTAAAATTGTCAATATCTGGTAATCTGTCAGTCTTTATTCTGTCTGAAACATACAATTTAATAACATTTCTCAAAATTTGTGCTGCATGTTCAAGACTTTCATGCTTTGTGTTCTTCTTTAAATCATCTGTAATAAGAGAAGAAATTTTATTTGTTAATTTTAAGTTTTCTTTCTCCATCATGGCAATTTGGTTTGATGAGCAATGATTTGCCAAAAATAGTGAATGGCAACTTCCTAAAACATCTACATCATTTCTGTATATCAGACGACCAAGGTTTTTCTTTTTTGGTACATAACACAATAAAGCTCTGCCAGGAACAGATTTTAACATATTAAATATCAATTGAGTGAAGTGTAACAATGTCACTGTCAATAACAATGTTGAGGTTATTTTTACGTAAGAGAAGTTTATATCTGTCATAAACTTCAGGTAAAAGTAAAGAACTCTCTTCTTCAAAAGCTTTGATGACAAACTGCAATATCATCTGAAAAGTATAGATGTCAACATTCTGGCCTGTAACTTTATGTTTTTCAATAAACAACTGTTTACTTAAACAATCCTGCAAGTATGAAGAGGTTTGAGCCAATTTCTCCTCTGCTGCATCAGATCTAGAGAAAAAGTTAAAAGAATTATAACAATAGGGACAACATCTAAATCGATCATTCTCTATATTTTTATTAAAACTGAAATACTTCAAAAACAAGTCTCTCTTTTCCTCGCCTAGTTTTAAAAACCATATGATATCATTACTGCGACAATTTTTCTCACAAACAATGCACTGAACTGTGAATTGTTAATAAATTTGTTGTAATGAGAATGACAAAGTGAGGAAGAAAATGTATCATCATACTGTGAAAACTTCTCTGAAATTAAAACATTAAGGGACCGACCATTTAACTTGCAGGGGGGGGTTATGGTTTTTTGCTTCATTCAGAATTTTTTTTCGAACAACATGAGAGTTGTAATATTTATTTTTTTTGTCGCACAAAGCGCAAATTTTTTTTCCAGAATTTAACATTAGGTTATAAATATGACAAAAACTCTGAAACAGATTTTTTTTCCCTCCACCAAAATCAGAATATTTTTTTCAGTAACATTGGGAATCAGAATATTTGTTTAGAAAAAAACCATAACCCCCCCCTGGAAGTTAAATGGTCCGTCCCTAATTTCTTGCTGAAAAGATAAACAGTCAATTTCAGTTCTATGATTAGATTGGTTTGAGCAAAGGCTGAAATTGGATTAAAAAAACCATTTGTTATCTTCATTATCTGTGCATGCTCTCTTTGCATCTGATGCCTCATCAGGTTCACCTGCTTTAAATTTCAAAAATGAAGTTTAATGCACTTTCACATCTCCTACAAATACATGTAACAAGCAGTATCAGTAATCTTATAATATTGCCTGTAAACATAATCTGAAAAAAATGTACATATCTGTTTGAAGGATCAAATTTACCAATAACACATTTGGGCACACTGTATGGAGCTGGATCTCTGCCTGGATGGACCTTTGTACAGTTGGATTTTGACATAAATGTTTATAAATGTAAATGTTGCAAACTGAGAACAAGTATAAAGAAAAGAGCTAGGGGTCAAATAATATTCATGCACATTAATATAAACCAATGAAGGAATCTGTAAATTAAATAATGAAATGTACACACACAGTATGGCAAATGAGAATGATATGGAATGGTTTACACCTGGAAAATCCTGCAAGAAGTGTGACACTAAGCCATTGTCAGGCTTTGAGCTGCTACATTTTTATGAATCTGTTTTTCCTTTAATTAGGGAATCAATAAGTGAAGCTATCAAGCGTAAACTTTCAAATAGAGACTACAAAATGGAAAAAATGAGGGGTCACGTTGGAAATCTCACATGACGACATGGATGTGTGGTTCAAATGATGTTTATATCTTGGAATTTTTCCAATATGTAAGTCAACATTCACATCTAAAATACTGGAATTGAAACGAATGCAATATTAAAATACATGAGAACAATCTACAGATGTAATGCTTGCAGATATAAGCCTGAAACAAATAGAAATATCGCTATTTTTCCTTCGAAAATACACTGAAATGGTGTCTGCCTTTTGAGGTCAAAATATAGTTTTTCGCTAAGCATGCTGGGATTTGATGTTTTGTATGGGATTCCTTACTAATTTTAGAGTTTATTTTTACCATCTTTGATGTGATTGGCTAAGGGGGATGTGATTGTGTCAGTTAAATATAGAGAGGTTTTTTCCCCGCCATATTTTTAGGCGACGAGATGCTTGAAATAGGTCACTGGAAAAATACCGATTTTCACCCTTTTTCTACACGGAAAAGCTGTCAAAAACGACCAGTCATTAGCCTGTGAGAATAAACTTGTGATAAATATAAAAAAAAACACGAATTACGGTTATTTCAACGTTTCCCAACATGTTTTTCTGAGGTACCGTATCGCGGATGATTTTGTTTACGTAGTTATGAAGCGCCACCTGTGCGTTGAATGGAGGTTGTCTGCCCTTAGCGCGGCAATATTGACATCCAATGGACTGATTGATCGATTCAGTCTATGGCTTCCCGGCTGTATAAACTAGCTATGAAAGATTATAGATGAAACAAACTGAAACCAACCAAATTGGTTTTTTTATTTATTTCTGCTCATGATCATTAAATCAAAGGACATCCAGACAAATCCAGGTCCTAGTAATGACAGCACTAGATATTTATGTGGCACTTGTGACCAGTCAGTAAATTGGGGTCACAAAGGTATTGTTTGTGAAACATGTGATCAATGGTTCCACACAGATTGTCAAAATGTTCATTCAAACAGATACGAAGATCTAAATAATGATAGCATGATATCCTGGCATTGTATCATATGTGATTAGCCTAATTATAGTACAATACATTTTGACCTCCATAGCCTCAATTCACCTCACCCATACGTAAGTCTTTACCTCAGTGGTTACAACGAACCTGACCCTCCACAAACTCCTGATTATCAAGAAAATAAGCCTCGACCGCTTCATTCATCTACACCAATACGTAAAAAATCTCGTATATCAGCATTTACTAAACCCTTAAAATCCTTAATGTCAACTTCCAATCAATCAACACAAAGCAACACCTAGTTAACAACATGATTGATAGTACCAGACACGACATCATATTTGATACAGAGACATGGTTAAACCCTAACATAAGGGATATTGAAGTTTTCCCGGAAGAGTACAAAGTATTCCGGAATGACAGAGAGAAAAAAAAGACACCGACAAGGAAGGGGAAGGGATCTTAATTGCTGTAAGGAAAGATCTTATTAGCTCTGACGTATACGAGTTCGCTCCTCCAGATAAAACCGAAATGGTATGGGCTAAGATTGAAATTGCAGGTTCAAAAACTCTTTATTTAGGATCCTATTACAACCAAAAAACATCTGATGAAAATAGCTTAAAAAATGTTGACACCATGATTAGAAAAGCATCTCAACTAAAGAATTCAGCTATTATAGTAGGTGTTGATTTTAACCTCCCCGCATGGGACTGGCGCACCAGGACAATAAAACAAAGCACCAAATATCCAAATCTTCACTATCTCTTTGGAAACTTACTTGACGACACTGGCCTTACACAAATTGTAGACATTCCAACACGAAAAGACAATACTTTAGATCTCATAATTACAAACTTACCAAGCCAAGTCCAACGTGGTGAAGTTATTCCTGGGTTATCTGATCATAATATTGTTTTTACAGACTTTGCTCTTGCGCCAATAAATCTCAAACAGAAACCAAGAGCTATCCCATTGTATAAAAAGGCAAACTGGGATACAATGAAACAAGAACTAAGCTATCTTAAAAAGTACATCATTGATAACCAAGACACCTTAAATGTAGAAGACATGTGGGATAAGTTCAAAACAACCATCACCGCTCTTGTCAAAGACCACATCCCTCACAAAACAGCAAAAAGTAAAGATAGTCAACCATGGATCAACAATGACATCAGAAAACTAATCAAAAGAAGAGACAGACTATATAAAAAGTCCAAGAAAACTGGAAATCAGACAATAAATAAAAAGTACAAGGAAACAAAACATCATGTGCAAAAACTCATACGTTAAGCATATTGGGATTACATCGAAAATATTAGGGACGGACCATTTAACTTCCAGGGGGGGGGGGGGGGGGGGGAGGGGGGTTATGTTATTTTTCTAAAAAAATATTCTGATTCCCAATGTTGCTGAAAAAAATATTCTGATTTTGATGGGGGGGGGGGAATAATCTGATTCAGAGTTTTTGTCATATAACCTAATGTTAAATTCTGGAAAAAAAAATATTCTAACTCTCGTGTTGTCCAAAAAAAAAATTCTGAACGAAACAAAAAACCATAACACCTCCCCTTGCAAGTTAAATGGTCGGTCCCTTAATAACACCCAAAGAAACAGACGACACTCAATTTGGCACTATGAAAAAATGTTGGACTTATATGCAACTTAAGCCCATCTAAGGCAGCAGGGCCGAACGAAATCAAACCAAAACTCTTAAAATAACTCTCTGTGTAAATAGAACCAATTCTTACCATATCATTTAACAAGTCAGTCACAACTGGTATTGTTCCATCAGACTGGAGAACTGCCCATGTCTCTCCTGTGTACAAAAAGGTCAAAAATATATCGTCCAATTTCATTAGGGAACGACCATTTAACTTGAAGGGGGGGTTATGGTTTTTTTCTAAAAAAATATTCTGATTCCCAATGTTGCTGAAAAAAATATTCTGATTTTGGTGGAAGAAAAAAAAAATAATGTGATTCAGATTTTTTGTCATATAACCTAATGTTAAAAGCTGGAAAAAAAATTCGCGCTTTGCGCGACAAAACAAAATAAATATTCTAACTCTTATGTTGTCCGAAAAAACATTTCTGAACGAAACAAAAAACCATACCCCCCCCCCCTCCCTTCAAGTTAAATGGTCGGTCCCTTAACATGTATTTGCTGCAAACTATCAGAACACCTTATTGTTAAACACATAATGTCACATAACATTTTATATCCGTTGCAACATGGTTTCCGCACTGGTCGATCTTGCGAAACTCAACTTCTGGAATTTATCGATGATGTCACCCTTAACATGGAAAATGGAAAACAAGCATATATTTTGGTCGTGGATTTTTCAAAAGCTTTTGCCAAGGTCTCACACTCTCTTCTTTTACATAAACTACACTATTATGGCATACAGGGCGAATTAAACAGCTGTATTCAAAATGTTCTTTCCAACCGAAAACAAGCAGTAGTTCTTGAAGGCGAAAAATCAGATTATGTTGCAGCTGAGTCAGGCGTTCCTCAGGGTTTATTCTTGGACCAAGCCTCTTTCTGTATTACATCAATACCAGCAGGTATTACATCCACTATACGTCTATTTGCTGATGACACCATAGCATATCTGGCAATAAAATCAAAGAGAGACGCACTTACACTGCAGCAAGACCTAGACAAACTGTCAAACTGGGAAAACAATTGGAAAATGGCGTTCCACCCAGATAAATGCAATGTGATTTCAATAACACGAAACAAAAAGCCTATTAAATGTAATTATACATTGCATGGACATACATTAGATCATGTCACAAAAGCAAAATTCCTGGGTGTATCAATCAGGTCAAATCTCAAGTGGGAATCACATATAAACAACATAACTAAGAAGGCCAACAATATCCTCGGCTCTTCTAAAAAGGAACTTGAACATAAGCTCAGTATCCATGAAAGAGCAAGCATACAAGTCCCTAGTCAGACCATCACTCACTAGAGTAAGCTTGCTCTGTATGGGACACAACAAGACATAGATGCCATTGAAAGAGTCCAAAGGAGAGTTGCGCGATTTGTTACCAACAAATACCGTAACACCTCTAGCGTTTACTAATATGTTTCAACATCTAGAATGGCGCAGCCTCCAAGACCGTAGAAAAGATTCACGCTTGAATATGTTCTACAAAATAGTAAACAATAAAGTTGAAATCCAAAAACAGACAGACTCATTCCACAAAAAAGGCAGACATAACATTCCCACACTAAAAGCTTCCAAATACCATCGGTGAGCTGGTTCCGTGGCGTTAGTCCGAAGGTCCATTAGTCCGAAGGTTCGTTAGTCCGAAGGACCGTTTGTCCGAAGGACCGTTTGTCCTAATGTCGGCCACCCATAAGTTTGAACTCGGTTCAGAATAACGACTTACAAAGACTGCGGTATTCGCGGGAAACCGAAGACGCATGCTTTGAGTTTTGGTGGCTCAAAAAGGGTGACTCGTGTCCCCCCCCCCCCCCACTAAATAACCCATTTATGGAATGACCAAGGTAAATTTACACCTACTGTTTATCCCCAAAAGACCCCATCTCTATATATAACTAATGAAATGGCGATTTCACATGACGGTTAACCCCTGATGCAGCAACGAAAGAGGGGTTAATCAAGGGATACTGGTTTGTTAACTTAGGGGTAGGAAAGTGACATATATGTAAAATTAGAATATAAACACATATTTGAAGTTAACTCCAAATGACTTTCCAAAATGCCTTGTGCAAACATGTATCTTAAAATAGTGCTACTAGAAATTAAGGTATAAAACAACAAAGTACCGAAATTGCAGGAAATAATGATTTTTTTTTCTAGTTTAACCCGTACGTTTTTTTCTACATGTAATATGCATAAAACATTTGTTGGATGATCTTTTATGATATTATATTATTTTTTGTTTCTGATGCGTGTATACCTAAGTACCAATCTTTGGAATTTCTACACTAACAAGACTGTGTATTCCTCTACAGTATATCACTTGGTTAAAATCTCTAAGGAGACCCCCATCTGGTACACGTATCGGGTAAAGGGTACTTGTATATTTCGAGCCATGGAACATGGTATTCTGGAATTACATAGATGTATAATTTGGTACGCATATGCTTAAGTTGTTGCGGTAGTTGATTGGAGTTTTCAATATTCCATAATAATTGGTATATATTTGAGGTTACACTCCGTATTTTGCGACCATCAGTTGTACATTAGAACGTCAGTTTAATGATTTTATGTATTCTCTTTTTAATGGAATGTACTTGTCCCTCACAAAACTTAATTTCAGATGTGCTTTTATGTTTTCTAATCCCTTTCTCAGAGATAGTCTCTTTTGTATCGTACCAAAAGAGACTCTTTCAGTATTTCATAAAGAGTAAATGACAAGTCTAAGACTATTCTGAAGTGTTTGTTAAGCAAAAAAATCCCAGTTGTTAATTGGATCAACAACGGGTCTTAAAAATAATCTTTGACTAAATATCTTTTAAGTTTTAAGCTTAAACTTATTTGGTTAAGATCAGAGTTTTAGTGGAGGGTTTACTTCATTGGAATGATTTCCATATACAAAAAATGTATTTCAGAGACGACGGTGTTTTTTTTCCTTTTTTTAGACTTAGCACGCTTGGATCCATAATTACAAAACAGGGGTTTGGTGCAATTTTTGGCGTGTTTTCGACAAAATGTTTTAAGTTTTACCTATATTTGCCGATTACACATTTTTGGGGCTAACAAAAGCCTACAACTCACCTGGATAGGCCACTGCTTAGTCAGGATGTGAATATGAGTATCTTGCTTCTCTTACTTAATTTGATAACAGACTGAATATTAAATAAATTCAACATTGTTCGACACCTATCCTTTGGTCGAAAAACAAGACTAACGGACCTTAAAAAGTTCGGGCTAATGGACCTTCGGACAAATGAACCTTCGGACTAACGGACCTTCGGACTATCGAGCGGTCACCAATACCATCTTGTAAAACTGAATACAGAAAGGAATCTTTTTTCCCAAGAGCAATAACAGACTGGAACAAATTACCGGAAAACATAATCAACAGTACATCACTGGACTTTTTCAAATCCTCCATCTCTAAACTACAGAATTAATTCTCAATAATTTACTTGTATATACGTTATTTTTACTTGTTTGCTCTTCTTGCCATTAATTGTACATATTATTAACATTTTTGGCTTTTAATCTATGTCTTGTTGTAAGTAAACCTCCACTGTGACATAATTTTCAGCTAATTGAAGGTGATCACTAAATGGTAGAATAGAATAGTATCATATACATATATAAACTTCATAATTACACTAATAGTGGGTTTCTTTCATTAAACGTACAGTCAGTAATTATTGAGAAAAGAATCTCAAAATACATATAATTATTTGATCTTAAAGTGGTTATATCGTGTCATCTGTGGCGATAAAAATCTTAATTATAGAAGTGTAAAGTGTGATTGTCATTATGTATATTCATTATCTACGCTGGTGTAATTATAAGTTTATGTATTTAAAGAAACCATGCAACAATCGTAGTTTCTGATTGTGGACTATTAGTTCCGGATGGCAACACTCCTAGTCAGTGTTCAGCACTGACATTGTTTATTATATATACAATGTATATATATTATTGAAATTTACAGTTCTTAAATATAATCATTATTAAAACCAAGGTGGTGCTGTCGTGGTCGTGATCGTATGGTGATTAGATTTACAACTACCTGTGCAATCAGTTCCTATCACCACTAAAGTTGTGAATTCGGACCCCGTTCATGGCGAGGTGTACTCGATGCAACATTATGTGATAAAGTTTCTCAGTGATTTGCGACAGATCGGTGGTTTTCTCCGGATACTCCGGTTTCCTCCACCAATAAAGCTGACCGCCACGATATAACTGAAATATTGTTAAAAGTGGCGTTAAACACTATAACCAAACCTAAAATAATCAACAATCACTCCTAGCAAGATGTTGTTCACGAGGAGCTATTGCCAGTTATCTTTTACGTGTAATGAGAATCTAATTCACAAAATACGAGACACACATTATCGTACTATACTACATGTAATCTTAAGGACAAGATGAGTATATTTAATCCGTTTCGTACCACAAGGCGTCTAACTTTCAGAGGGGCGGTACCGTGTATCAGGGATGTCATATTTCTATATACCAAGGGAATAATTAAAATAAAATATAAGGCTACAATGAACAAATATTAGGATAATTTATATACTCCCGCAAAAACTAGAAGTGTAGGGGACAGATGGTTTATATGGTTGTCTTCTCCTGTGTCTCCTGCAAAAACTAGAAGTGTAGGGGACAGACGGTTTATATGGTTGTCTTCTCCTGTGTCTCCTGCAAAAACTAGAAATGTAGGGGACAGATGGTTTATATGGTTGTCTTCTCCTGTGTCTCCTGCAAAAACTAGAAATGTAGGGGACAGATGGTTTATATGGTTGTCTTCTCCTGTGTCTCCTGCAAAAACTAGAAATGTAGGGGACAGACGGTTTATATGGTTGTCTTCTCCTGTGTCTCCTGCAAAAACTAGAAATGTAGGGGACAGACGGTTTATATGGTTGTCTTCTCCTGTGTCTCCTGCAAAAACTAGAAATGTAGGGGACAGATGGTTTATATGGTTGTCTTCTCCTGTGTCTCCTGCAAAAACTAGAAGTGTAGGGGACAGATGGTTTATATGGTTGTCTTCTCCTGTGTCTCCTGCAAAAACTAGAAATGTAGGGGACAGATGGTTTATATGGTTGTCTTCTCCTGTGTCTCCTGCAAAAACTAGAAATGTAGGGGACAGACGGTTTATATGGTTGTCTTCTCCTGTGTCCTACACAACATCCGTTGTGGTGTAATGAGATATAATGTCTGATGGCTAGCAAGGGATTTAGGTATCTCTGATAGTGACAAACATGTTGTATATCCTCCTACTTACTTAGGAGGATTTACAACATGTTTGTCACTATCAGAGATACCTAAATCTTATACATGACATGTAATAGCTCATGTAGCAATCAAGCAATTCGTGGCAATGATATCATAACCAATTTGGAAAGAAGGTATTGATTTAGGCCTTGGGTCTCCTTGATTTGGTAACTTATTTTACAAAATACTCTATAATCTCTAAATTAAACACTCCTAACAGCAATTTATGCTCCAGAATAAAGTATCAGTTGAAATACATATTATTGGGGTAAACAGAGATATAGAAGAACACAAGGCTCACTATTAAACTAACATTTGCTAACAGTTCTACCACGCTTCTGTCGTTCTGTAGATTTATCCAACCCAGGTGAGGCGTACTCGATACAACATAATGTGATAAAGTTTGTCAGTGACTTGCTGCAGGTTTGTGGTTTTTTCCGAATGGATACTCCGGTTTCCTCCACCAATAATACCTTCTTTCCAAATTGGTTATGATATCATTGCCACGAATTGCTTGATTGCTACATGAGCTATTACATGTCATGTACAATTATGTAGTTTATAGTAGTTTTGTGGATTGTATATTCACGGATATAGACAAATTGGGTGCAAAAAAACAATAGTTGTAAGAAGAGTTTGAGGATACCAAAGGGGTAATCAGAATCCGTATTTCAAAGAAGGACAGACAACACAATGTCCAAACAAAAAAGGACGAAAGGACAAACAACAATCTACAAAACATACACATCAAACTAAAGATCGAGTAACACGAACCCCACAAAAAATCGGGGGTAAGTTCAGATGCTCCAGAAAGGGTAGCAGTTCCTGCTCCACTAGTGACACCCGTCGTGTTAATATAGTTACAAACCCGATGATAAGTCATGAATGAGGAAAGGACCGGGTAGTATTTACCACAAGTGGAACATATCCGTGGTCATTTGTGACACAGATATTCTGCAACGTTCAACCAAGTCATGGTGGCGACCGTAAAACTATCGAAGTGATGACTTCAACTTAACCAATAGGAACCCTTGGCTAAGTGGTGTTGTATTGACTACTAATTAGACCAACTTCAGATTGATACAGTATAATAATGATAAACTGACATGTATTGTACTGTGTGAGGGTTTTAAGGGATTGTATCTTTGTGATATTGGGAAATTTCACGGAAAATACATTAATATCATCATAGTTTTCACATTATATTAGTTAAGCATTGACTGTATATACGGCTCAGTAAATGACACCAAAATAATAGATGGCTACCAGAAAATAACAGATGGTTACAAGAAAATAATAGATGGATACAAGAAAATAATAGATGATTACAAGAAAATAATAGATTGCTACAAGAAAATAATAGATGGTTACAACAAAATAACAGATAAATTACAACAAAATAATAGATGGTTACATGCAAATAATAGTTGGCAACAAAAGAAGAAACAGAACGAAAAAAAAAGAAACAAAACAAAAACAAAGCAAAAAGAACCCCAAAAACAACAAAGCAAACATTTAATGCTGCAAAGCATGCTGAAATTGTTTTTGTTGTCTTCCCTATTTCAGCAAAAAACAATTCACCAGTATACACTTTGGATGTAATAATGAACAAAACTACTATTTGATGTCATCATAAATAAAACTACCATTGAGTGTCATCATAGATAAAAATACCATTGAATAACATCATAAATAAAACTACCATTGTATAACATCATAAATAAAACTACCATTGTATAACATCATAAATAAAACTACCATTGTATAACATCATAAATAAAACTACCATTGTATAACATCATAAATAAAACTACCATTGAATAACATCATAAATAAAACTACCATTGAGTATCATCTTAAATAAAACTACCATTGTATAACATCATAAATAAAACTACCATTGTATAGCATCATAAATAAAACTACCATTGAATAACATCATAAATAAAACTACCATTGAATAACATCATAAATAAAACTACCATTGAGTATCATCTTAAATAAAACTACCATTGTATAACATCATAAATAAAACTACCATTGTATAGCATCATAAATAAAACTACCATTGTATAACATCATAAATAAAACTACCATTTTATAACATCATAAATACAACTACCATTGTATAACATCATAAATAAAACTACCATTGTATAACATCATGAATAAAACTACCATTGTATAACATCATAAATAAAACTACCATTGTATAACATCATAAATAAAACTACCATTGTATAACATCATAAATAAAACTACCATTGTATAACATCATAAATAAAACTACCATTGAATAACATCATAAATAAAACTACCATTGTATAACATCATAAAAAAAACTACCATTGAGTATCATCTTAAATAAAACTACCATTGAGTATCATCTTAAATAAAACTATCATTGGGTATCATCTTACATAAAACTACCATTAGGTGTCATCATAAATGAAATTACCATTGGATATCATCATAAATAAAACTACCATTTGATGTCATCTTAAATAAAACTACCATTGGGTATCATCTTAAATAAAACAATCATTGGGTATCATCTTAAATAAAACTGTCATTGGGTATCATCTTAAATAAAATTATCATTGGGTATCATCTTAAATAAAACTACCATTAGGTGTCATCATAAATAAAACTACCATTAAATATCATCATGAATACATCTATCATTTGATGTCATCATAAATAAACTACCATTTGATGTCATATAAATAAAACCATCATTGGGTATCATCATAAATAAAACTATCATTGGATATCATCTTAAATAAAACTACCATTTGATGTCATCATAAATAAAACTACCATTGAATATCATTTTAGATAAAACTACCATTTGATGTCATTATAAATCAAGCTACTATTAGAGGTCGTTAAAAATAAAACTACCATTGCGTATCGTCATAAATAAAACTACCATTGGATATCATCATAGATAAAACTACCATTGGGTGTTATCATAAATAAAACTGCCATTAGGTATCATCATAAATAAAACAACCATTAGGTATCATCATAAATAAAACTACCATTAGGTATCATCATAAATAAAACCACCATTAGGTATCATCATAAATAAAACTGCCATTAGGTGTCATTTAAATAAAACTACCATTAGATATCATCGTAAATAAAACTACCATTTGGTATCATCATAAATAAAACTACCATTAAATATCATCATAAATAAAACTATCATCGGGTATCATCATAAATAAAACTACCAATAGGTGTCATCAAAAATAAAACTACACTTGGGTGTCATCCTGAATAAAACTACCATTAGGTATCATCATCAATAAAACTACCATTAGGTGTCATCATAAATAAAACTACCATTGGATATCATCATAAAAATAACTACCATTGGATATCATCATAAATAAAACTACCGTTTGGTGTCATCATAAATAAAACTATCATTGGGTATCATCATAAATAAAACTCCCATTGGATATCATCATAAATAAAACTACCATTGGATATCATCTTAAATAAAACTTATCATTGTGTATCATCTTAAATAAAACTACCAATGGATATCATCATAAAGAAAACTACCATTTGATGCCATCTTAAATAAAACTACCATTGAGTATCATCTTAAAAATAATTATCATTGGGTATCAACTTAAATAAAACTATCAGTTGGTATCATCTTGAATAAAACTATCATTAGGTATGATCTTAAATAAAACCACCATTAGGTGTCATCAAAAATAAAACTATCATTGTGCATCATCATAAATAAAACTATCATCGGGTATCATCATAAATAGAACAGCCATTAGGTGTCATCATAAATAAAGCTACCATTCGGTGTCATCATAAAACAAACTACCATTCGGTATCATCATAAATAAAACTACCATTGGATATCATCTTAAATAAAACTACCATTTGGTGTCATCATAAATAAAAACTACCATTGGATATCATCTTAAATAAAACTACCATTTTAAGTCATCATAAATAAAACTACCATTAGGGGTCGTTATCAATAAAACTACCATTGGATATCATCATAAATAAACTACCATTGGGTATCATCATAGATAAAACTACCATTGGGTGTCATCAGAAATAAAATTACCATTAGGTATCTTTATATATAAAACTACCAATAGGTAGCATCATAGATAAAACTACGATTAGGTGTCATTATAAATGAAACTACCATTCGGTATCATTATAAATAAAACTACCATTATATATCATCATAAATACAACTACCATTAGGTATCATCATAAATAAAACTACCATTATATATCATCATAAATAAAACTATCATCGGGTGTCATCAAAAATAAAACTACATTTGGGTGTCATCCTCAATAAAACTACCATTAGGTATCATTATAAATAAAACTACCATCAGGTGTCATCATAAATAAAACTACCATTGGATATCATCATAAATATAACTACCATTGTGTGTCATCATAAATAAATCTACCGTTTGGTGTCATCATAAATAAAACTATCATTGGGTATCATCATAAATAAAACTCCCATTGGATATCATCATAAATACAACTACCATTGGATATCATCTTAAATAAAACTACCATTGGATATCATCTTAAATAAAACTATCATTGGGTATCATATTAAATAAAACTACCATTAGGTGTCATCATAAATAAAACTATCATTGGGTATCATATTAAATAAAACTACCATTAGGTGTCATCATAAATAAAACTACCAATGGATATCATCTTAAATGAAACTACCATTGAGTATCATCTTAAATAAAATTATCATTGGGTATCAACTTAATTAAAACTATCATTTGGTATCATCTTAATAAAACTATCATTGGGTATCATCTTAAAAATAAAACTACCATTTGATGTCATCATAAATAAAACTACCATTAGAGGTCGTTATGGATAAAACTACCATTGGGTTTCGTCATAAATAAAACTACCATTTGATATCATCATAAATAAACTACCATTGGGTGTCATCATAAATAAAACTACAATTGGATATCATCATAAATAAAACTACCATTAGGTATCATTAAAAATAAAACTGCAATTAGGTATCATCATAGATAAAACTACCATTAGGTGTCATTATAAATAAAACTACCATTAGATATCATCATAAAAAAACTACCATTGGGTATCATCATAAATAAAACTACCATTATATATCATCAAAAATAAAACTATCATTGGGCATCATCATAAATAAAACTATCATCGGGTATCATCATAAATAAAACAACCATTAGGTGTCATCATAAATAAAGCTACCATTCGGTGTCATCATAAATAAAACTACCATTGAGTATCATCATAAATAAAACTACCATTGCATATCATCTTAAATAAAACTACCAGTTTAAGTCATCATAAATAAAACTACCATTAGGGGTCGTTATAAATAAAACTACCATTGGGCATCGTCATAAATAAAACTACCATTAGATATCATCATAAATAAACTACCATTCTTAATGATATTCAATGGTAGTTTTATTTAGGATGATACATAATGGTAGTTTTACTTAGGATGATACATAATGGTATTTTAGTTATGATAACACCTAATTATAGTTTTATTTATAATTATGATACATAATGGTATTATTGAAATTAAAAACATCGACACCTAGTTATATGATATATGGTGAACTTGGATTGTTTCCTATTGAAATTGATGTAAAATTAAGAATGATATCATATTGGGCAAAACTGTTAACCGGTAAATAAACAAAACTCTCATATTTATCCTATAAAATTTTGCATAACCTTTTTATTGATGAAATTCTGGATTTTTCGTGGATTAAACATGTTAAACACATTTTTGATGATACAGGCTATTCCTACATTTGGTCTCAACAATTCTTTCAAAATTCCGACCTGCTTTTAGCTTTAATTAGGAACCGTCTCCATGAGCAGTTTACACAGGAGTGGCAATCTCTGATACAAAACTCACCAAAAGCTATCAAATATAGATTATTTAAAGACAACTTTGAATTCGAAAATTATTTCCATATTTTGGAAGACAAAGATATATATACACTATGCAAATTTCGAACCACAAACCACAAATTACCGATAGAAACTGGACGGTGGAATGGTATCGACAGAGAAAATAGACAGTGGTTAAAATGTAATAGCAGATCTATTGGTGACGAATTCCACTATATTATGGAATGTCATGTTTTTTGCTGAAAATGGAACCCAACTAATAAGTAGATATCTTACTCAAAGGCCAAATATATTAAAATTTAAGCAAATAATGTGTACTTCTGAAAAAACAAAACTAGAAAAGTTATGTAGATTTATAAGAAAAATCAACAGATCAGATATTCTCTTGGCTAATGCTTAACTCCTCCTGTTGTAATGTAAATATTGTATGTATATGTATTTGTGTATCTGTTATTTATTTGTCATGTATGTGTTGTGTTGTATTTTTATATGTAACTTCTCTATACCATTGTAATTTATGGTTTATTTGAGATTAAATATTCTTTAGTCTTTACATATCATCATAAATAAAACTAGAGAAAGTTGATCTGGTGATCACAGATACCCCCGCATTCCAAATTTTGAATGAGGCAATGAAAGGAATGAAACATGTTGTGATTTATCTTACAACTTATTCATTTCATGGCCATCAAAAATTTACAAATTCTTGTAATTGACAATGTAGTAAACTTTTTATTGCTTGCCAAATTAATTTAAATCAGATTACCTGTAATCTTTTCCTTTTTTCTTTCACTATTTACATCAAAACACTGATTATAAGATATATGATGGAAACACACTTGCAATGAAGGAATGCTGAGAAAAGTGAATTGGTGTAACAATTACTTATGAACGGTAAATGTGAAATACACCATAATCAAATTTAACCTTTATTTTATGGTATGCAGCATTGTGTTAAAGTTTGTAAAGATTTGGTTGAGCAATACTTTAAATATCATTCGGAAACCTAAAAAGTCCCTATTTTCTAAGAGAAAAAGGGCCATAGTTCATGAACGGTAAATGTGAAATACACCGTAATCAAGCTTAACCTGTATTCTATGGTACACAGCAATGTGTGAAAGCTTGAACAGATTTGGTTGAGCGGTACTTTAATTATTATCCGGAAACCAAAAGTGTGACGGACGGACGAACGGATGGACGAACGGACGCACGGACGAACGGACATGAGGATTCCTATATACCCCCGATTCTCGTCGGGCGGGGGAATAGCTACCATTGGATATCATCATAAATAGAATTAACCGAGTTGGAGTCTCGATCCGGTCAAAGCAAAATTGGTAACATCTAATAAAAATGCTCTCGCCATGATATAGCTGATAAATTGTCGTTAAAGACAACAATGCAACATTGACTCACTCACATGGTTATTTGTGTATTTTTGTGTTATATTCAACGGTATTTGAACCCACACCGTTGGCACAATACATTCGCTTTACCCCCCCCCCCCCCCTCCCCCTCTCTCTCTCTTCGATATGTATATACTCATCAATTAGAATATTTGTATATCGTTTCAAATAGTTTCTTTAACTTAATAATGTAATGTCTCTCTGCTTGCAATTCTTAATAATAATGCTTTTAAAACATGACAATCAATATATCAAGCTTTTGTCAAGAGAATACAGCATGTTGTTCTTAGTAAGGATGGAGGTGCGCATGCGCAAGGGATAGATCAACTGTTCTGAGCTCCGAGATATTTTTTTCAAAACTGGCTGGTTATCTGAACGCTTAGTACAATTATTTCTACATCACAACTATTTTATGGTGTTTTGCTATTGAAATAATAGCCCAGTTCTACAAAAATGACTTTTGTGACTCTTTGTACAGCCAAGAGTCCCTAAACAAATTTTCCGCCGAAAGTGTCACGTGATCGTGTGTTGGGTTGTTTTTTGTTGTTTTTTTCCTGACTTCCGGTGTAAATAAACAGTCCACAGACTGAGCCAACATCATTTTTTGTCCTACACATATCATAACTGCAAAAGTAACATTGCTCATTAGACCTCATTGAACCCTATGTCAGCAATAGGGTGAGAACATAACGATCATTGGCATGTAACACGGTGATCCTACTCCAGCCCAGAGCACCGGTCCTGACCCATCACATACCGGTAAGTCAACAGCACAACATCGTGTTGACATTTTATTATGTAATTACCATAGCGGTAATTTTAGGGCAAAGTTGTTACAATGGAACTAGGTTTCAAGGTGAAACAAAACCATACATGTATCATCAATTCTCTATCATTGAACATCAAGTTGAGTTCAGGGGTATGGTAACAGGTGTGAATTATAAACACCAGAGTGATTGTCAGTCTAATCATAAACCATCCAATATTTATCATATAACAACTAACATGAAATTAGTATCTAACATCCATGTATATTTAAGTATAAAACACCTCATGTATAAACTAGCTATGAAAGATTATAGATGGACCAAACTGAACCAACCTAAAGGTTATTTTATTTATTTCTACTCATTATCATTAAATCAAATGACATCCAGACAAATCCAGGTCGTAGAAATGACAGCACTAGATATTCATGTGGCACTTGTGACCAGTCAGTAAATTGGGATCACAAAGGTATTGTTTGTGAAACATGTGATCAATGGTTCCACACAGATTGTCAAAATGTTCATTCAAACAGATACGAAGATCTAAATAATGATAGCATGATATCCTGGCATTGTATCATATGTGATTAGCCTAATTATAGTACAATACATTTTGACCTCCATAGCCTCAATTCACCTCACCCATACGTAAGTCTTTACCTCAGTGGTTACAACGAACCTGACCCTCCACAAACTCCTGATTATCAAGAAAATAAGCCTCGACCGCTTCATTCATCTACACCAATACGTAAAAAATCTCGTATATCAGCATTTACTAAACCCTTAAAATCCTTAATGTCAACTTCCAATCAATCAAAACAAAGCAACACCTAGTTAACAACATGATTGATAGTACCAGACACGACATCATATTTGATACAGAGACATGGTTAAACCCTAACATAAGGGATATTGAAGTTTTCCCGGAAGAGTACAAAGTATTCCGGAATGACAGAGAGAAAAAAAAGACACCGACAAGGAAGGGGAAGGGATCTTAATTGCTGTAAGGAAAGATCTTATTAGCTCTGACGTATACGAGTTCGCTCCTCCAGATAAAACCGAAATGGTATGGGCTAAGATTGAAATTGCAGGTTCAAAAACTCTTTATTTAGGATCCTATTACAACCAAAAAACATCTGATGAAAATAGCTTAAAAAAGACCACATCCCTCACAAAACAGCAAAAGGTAATGATAGTCAACCATGGATCAACAATGACATCAGAAAACTAATCAAAAGAAGAGACAGACTATATAAAAAGTCCAAGAAAACTGGAAATCAGACAATAAATAAAAAGTACAAGGAAACAAAACATCATGTGCAAAAACTCATACGTAAAGCATATTGGGATTACATCGAAAATATTAGGGACGGACCATTTAACTTCCAGGGGGGGGGGGGGGGGGGGGGGGGGGGGGTTATGTTATTTTTCTAAAAAAATATTCTGATTCCCAATGTTGCTGAAAAAAATATTCTGATTTTGATGGGGGGGGGGGGAATAATCTGATTCAGAGTTTTTGTCATATAACCTAATGTTAAATTCTGGAAAAAAAAATATTCTAACTCTCGTGTTGTCCAAAAAAAAATTTCTGAACGAAACAAAAAACCATAACACCTCCCCTTGCAAGTTAAATGGTCGGTCCCTTAATAACACCCAAAGAAACAGACGACACTCAATTTGGCACTATGAAAAAATGTTGGACTTATATGCAACTTAAGCCCATCTAAGGCAGCAGGGCCGAACGAAATCAAACCAAAACTCTTAAAATAACTCTCTGTGTAAATAGAACCAATTCTTACCATATCATTTAACAAGTCAGTCACAACTGGTATTGTTCCATCAGACTGGAGAACTGCCCATGTCTCTCCTGTGTACAAAAAGGTCAAAAATATATCGTCCAATTTCATTAGGGAACGACCATTTAACTTGAAGGGGGGGTTATGGTTTTTTTCTAAAAAAATATTCTGATTCCCAATGTTGCTGAAAAAAATATTCTGATTTTGGTGGAAGAAAAAAAAAATAATGTGATTCAGATTTTTTGTCATATAACCTAATGTTAAAAGCTGGAAAAAAAATTCGCGCTTTGCGCGACAAAAAAAAATAAATATTCTAACTCTTATGTTGTCCGAAAAAACATTTCTGAACGAAACAAAAAACCATAACCCCCCCCCCCCCCTCCCTTCAAGTTAAATGGTCGGTCCTTAACATGTATTTGCTGCAAACTATCAGAACACCTTATTGTTAAACACATAATGTCACATAACATTTTATATCCGTTGCAACATGGTTTCCGCACTGGTCGATCTTGCGAAACTCAACTTCTGGAATTTATCGATGATGTCACCCTTAACATGGAAAATGGAAAACAAGCATATATTTTGGTCGTGGATTTTTCAAAAGCTTTTGCCAAGGTCTCACACTCTCTTCTTTTACATAAACTACACTATTATGGCATACAGGGCGAATTAAACAGCTGTATTCAAAATGTTCTTTCCAACCGAAAACAAGCAGTAGTTCTTGAAGGCGAAAAATCAGATTATGTTGCAGCTGAGTCAGGCGTTCCTCAGGGTTTATTCTTGGACCAAGCCTCTTTCTGTATTACATCAATGACATACCAGCAGGTATTACATCCACTATACGTCTATTTGCTGATGACACCATAGCATATCTGGCAATAAAATCAAAGAGAGACGCACTTACACTGCAGCAAGACCTAGACAAACTGTCAAACTGGGAAAACAATTGGAAAATGGCGTTCCACCCAGATAAATGCAATGTGATTTCAATAACACGAAACAAAAAGCTTATTAAATGTAATTATACATTGCATGGACATACATTAGATCATGTCACAAAAGCAAAATTCCTGGGTGTATCAATCAGGTCAAATCTCAAGTGGGAATCACATATAAACAACATAACTAAGAAGGCCAACAATATTCTCGGCTCTTCTAAAAAGGAACTTGAACATAAGCTCAGTATCCATGAAAGAGCAAGCATACAAGTCCCTAGTCAGACCATCACTCACTAGAGTAAGCTTGCTCTGTATGGGACACAACAAGACATAGATGCCATTGAAAGAGTCCAAAGGAGAGTTGCGCGATTTGTTACCAACAAATACCGTAACACCTCTAGCGTTTACTAATATGTTTCAACATCTAGAATGGCGCAGCCTCCAAGACCGTAGAAAAGATTCACGCTTGAATATGTTCTACAAAATAGTAAACAATAAAGTTGAAATCCAAAAACAGACAGACTCATTCCACAAAAAAGGCAGACATAACATACCCACACTAAAAGCTTCCAAATACCATCGGTGAGCTGGTTCCGTGGCGTTAGTCCGAAGGTCCATTAGTCCGAAGGTTCGTTAGTCCGAAGGACCGTTTGTCCGAAGGTCCGTTTGTCCTAATGTCGGCCACCCATAAGTTTGAACTCGGTTCAGAATAACGACTTACAAAGACTGCGGTATTCGCGGGAAACCGAAGACGCATGCTTTGAGTTTTGGTGGCTCAAAAAGGGTGACTCGTGTCCCCCCCCCCCCCACTAAATAACCCATTTATGGAATGACCAAGGTAAATTTACACCTACTGTTTATCCCCAAAAGACCCCATCTCTATATATAACTAATGAAATGGCGATTTCACATGACGGTTAACCCCTGATGCAGCAACGAAAGAGGGGTTAATCAAGGGATACTGGTTTGTTAACTTAGGGGTAGGAAAGGGACATATATGTAAAATTAGAATATAAACACATATTTGAAGTTAACTCCAAATGACTTTCCAAAATGCCTTGTGCAAACATGTATCTTAAAATAGTGCTACTAGAAATTAAGGTATAAAACAACAAAGTACCGAAATTGCAGGAAATAATGATTTTTTTTTCTAGTTTAACCCGTACGTTTTTTTCTACATGTAATATGCATAAAACATTTGTTGGATGATCTTTTATGATATTATATTATTTTTTGTTTCTGATGCGTGTATACCTAAGTACCAATCTTTGGAATTTCTACACTAACAAGACTGTTTATTCCTCTACAGTATATCACTTGGTTAAAATCTCTAAGGAGACCCCCATCTGGTACACGTATCGGGTAAAGGGTACTTGTATATTTCGAGCCATGGAACACGGTATTCTGGAATTACATAGATGTATAATATGGTACGCGTATGCTTAAGTTGTTGCGGTAGTTGATTGGAGTTTTCAATATTCCATAATAATTGGTATATATTTGAGGTTACACTCCGTATTTTGCGACCATCAGTTGTACATTAGAATGTCCGTTTAATGATTTTATGTATTCTCTTTTTAATGGAATGTACTTGTCCCTCACAAAAGTTAATTTCAGATGTGCTTTTATGTTTTCTAATCCCTTTCTCAGAGATAGTCTCTTTTGTATCGTACCAAAAGAGACTCTTTCAGTATTTCATAAAGAGTAAATGACAAGTCTAAGACTATTCTGAAGTGTTTGTTAAGCAAAAAAATCCCAGTTGTTAATTGGATCAACAACGGGTCTTAAAAATAATCTTTGACTAAATATCTTTTAAGTTTTAAGCTTAAACTTATTTGGTTAAGATCAGAGTTTTAGTGGAGGGTTTACTTCATTGGAATGATTTCCATATACAAAAAATGTATTTCAGAGACGACGGTGTTTTTTTTCCTTTTTTTAGACTTAGCACGCTTGGATCCATAATTACAAAACAGGGGTTTGGTGCAATTTTTGGCGTGTTTTCGACAAAATGTTTTAAGTTTTACCTATATTTGCCGATTACACATTTTTGGGGCTAACAAAAGCCTACAACCCACCTGGATAGGCCACTGCTTAGTCAGGATGTGAATATGAGTATCTTGCTTCTCTTACTTAATTTGATAACAGACTGAATATTAAATAAATTCAACATTGTTCGACACCTATCCTTTGGTCGAAAAACAAGACTAACGGACCTTAAAAAGTTCGGGCTAATGGACCTTCGGACAAATTAACCTTCGGACTAACGGACCTTCGGACTATCGAGCGGTCACCAATACCATCTTGTAAAACTGAATACAGAAAGGAATCTTTTTTCCCAAGAGCAATAACAGACTGGAACAAATTACCGGAAAACATAATCAACAGTACATCACTGGACTTTTTCAAATCCTCCATCTCTAAACTACAGTATTAATTCTCAATAATTTACTTGTATATACGTTATTTTTACTTGTTTGCTCTTCTTGCCATTAATTGTACACATTATTAACATTTTTGGCTTTTAATCTATGTCTTGTTGTAAGTAAACCTCCACTGTGACATAATTTTCAGCTAATTGAAGGTGATCACTATATGGTAGAATAGAATAGTATCATATACATATATAAACTTCATAATTACACTAATAGTGGGTTTCTTTCATTAAACGTACAGTCAGTAATTATTGAGAAAAGAATCTCAAAATACATATAATTATTTGATCTTAAAGTGGTTATATCGTGTCATCTGTGGCGATAAAAATCTTAATTATAGAAATGTAAAGTGTGATTGTCATTATGTATATTCATTATCTACGCTGGTGTAATTATAAGTTTATGTATTTAAAGAAACCATGCAACAATCGTAGTTTCTGATTGTGGACTATTAGTTCCGGATGGCAACACTCCTAGTCAGTGTTCAGCACTGACATTGTTTATTATATATACAATGTATATATATTATTGAAATTTACAGTTCTTATATATAATCATTATTAAAACTAAGGTGGTGCTGTCGTGGTCGTGATCGTATGGTGATTAGATTTACAACTACCTGTGCAATCAGTGCATATCACCACTAAAGTTGTGAATTCGGACCCCGTTCATGGCGAGGTGTACTCGATGCAACATTATGTGATAAAGTTTCTCAGTGATTTGCGACAGATCGGTGGTTTTCTCCGGGTACTCCGGTTTCCTCCACCAATAAAGCTGACCGCCACGATATAACTGAAATATTGTTAAAAGTGGCGTTAAACACTATAACCAAACCTAAAATCATCAACTCCTAACAAGATGTTGTTCACGAGGAGCTGCTGCCTGTTATCTTTTACGTGTAATGAGAGTCTAATTCACAAAATACGAGACACACATTATCGTACTATACTACATGTAATCTTAAGGACAAGATGAGTATATTTAATCCGTTTCGTACCACAAGGCGTCTAACTTTCAGAGGGGCGGTACCGTGTATCAGGGATGTCATATTTCTATATACCAAGGGAATAATTAAAATAAAATATAAGGCTACAATGAACAAATATTAGGATAATTTATATACTCCCGCAAAAACTAGAAGTGTAGGGGGCAGATGGTTTATATGGTTGTCTTCTCCTGTGTCTCCTGCAAAAACTAGAAGTGTAGGGGACAGATGGTTTATATGGTTGTCTTCTCCTGTGTCTCCTGCAAAAACTAGAAGTGTAGGGGACAGATGGTTTATATGGTTGTCTTCTCCTGTGTCTCCTGCAAAAACTAGAAGTGTAGGGGACAGATGGTTTATATGGTTGTCTTCTCCTGTGTCTCCTGCAAAAACTAGAAGTGTAGGGGACAGATGGTTTATATGGTTGTCTTCTCCTGTGTCTCCTGCAAAAACTAGAAGTGTAGGGGACAGATGGTTTATATGGTTGTCTTCTCCTGTGTCTCCTGCAAAAACTAGAAGTGTAGGGGACAGATGGTTTATATGGTTGTCTTCTCCTGTGTCTCCTGCAAAAACTAGAAGTGTAGGGGACAGATGGTTTATATGGTTGTCTTCTCCTGTGTCTCCTGCAAAAACTAGAAGTGTAGGGGACAGATGGTTTATATGGTTGTCTTCTCCTGTGTCTCCTGCAAAAACTAGAAGTGTAGGGGACAGATGGTTTATATGGTTGTCTTCTCCTGTGTCTCCTGCAAAAACTAGAAGTGTAGGGGACAGATGGTTTATATGGTTGTCTTCTCCTGTGTCTCCTGCAAAAACTAGAAATGTAGGGGGCAGATGGTTTATATGGTTGTCTTCTCCTGTGTCTCCTGCAAAAACTAGAAATGTAGGGGACAGATGGTTTATATGGTTGTCTTCTCCTGTGTCCTACACAACATCCGTTGTGGTGTAATGAGATATAATGTCTGATGGCTAGCAAGGGATTTAGGTATCTCTGATAGTGACAAACATGTTGTATATCCTCCTACTTACTTAGGAGGATTTACAACATGTTTGTCACTATCAGAGATACCTAAATCTTATACATGACATGTAATAGCTCATGTAGCAATCAAGCAATTCGTGGCAATGATATCATAACCAATTTGGAAAGAAGGTATTGATTTAGGCCTTGGGTCTCCTTGATTTGGTAACTTATTTTACAAAATACTCTATAATCTCTAAATTAAACACTCCTAACAGCAATTTATGCTCCAGAATAAAGTATCAGTTGAAATACATATTATTGGGGTAAACAGAGATATAGAAGAACACAAGGCTCACTATTAAACTAACATTTGCTAACAATTCTACCACGCTTCTGTCGTTCTGTAGATTTATCCAACCCAGGTGAGGCGTACTCGATACAACATAATGTGATAAAGTTTGTCAGTGACTTGCTGCAGGTTTGTGGTTTTTTCCGAATGGATACTCCGGTTTCCTCCACCAATAAAAACTGACCGCCACGATATAGCTGAAATACTGTTGAAAGTGGCGTTCAGCACCATAAAACCAAACCAATCAATCCTAAAACAAAATAAACGACCCATGAGTAAGAAGTTGCTTTAATGTATTAATTACATAAAATATAGAAACAGTCTTAGATTTATAGTCAGATCACATGTTAAATTTTATTTCTGGTCTTTATTACTTGATTTTTAATCATTTATTACATACATTAGCATGATCTTTTATCATGACAGTTTCATCCAGATCTACCAGTCACTACTACAAAGCCATGTCCCATGTATTTAATATTTATGATACAAACAATATTAGTTGCAATTAAATGGTTATTTAAAATATGTATTTTGCCGGAATATACATGTACAGTGTATATCGATGAAAATATTCACAAATTTGATGACTTAATACTGAATTTCAGAGATATCAACCTTTGAACCTCTCGTCATTTTCGTTATTGATGTAGTCTGTGGTATCCCGTTCCGCTCCCGGTCGTCGAGGGTGAGAGAGTGCAAGATTATTATCTATGACGTGCAATGCATAACAGAATTACAAACGATGAGGTAGGGTGCCTCCTGGAATGCTTTGATCTGATTAAGAATTAGAAAGGCTTTCATTGGATCTTCCATTCATTTTGCATCCTTCGCCCGTTTTCAAAGCTACATCAGTGTAAATGTTCCCGTGCGCTTCTCTACAGTTGGTGACAAAATGGACGACGTATAGGCGTTCGGAGATTTGGATCTTATCAATTTCGCCATTATAATAATGTTCCTTTAAAGAATTGCCTAATCAGATATATATTGTCTGTACTTTGTTCCAACACATAAACCGAAACAACAGTCAGACGTGATACAAAACGGTTCAGCTCGGAATAGTGAGGCAACCGAAATAACAGTCAGACGTGATACAAAGCGGTTTATCTCGGAATAGTGAGGCAACCGAAATAACAGTCAGACGTGATACAACACGGTTTATCTCGGAATAGTGAGGCAGCCGAAATAACAGTCAGACGTGATACAAAACGGTTCAGCTCGGAATAGTGAGGAAACCGAAATAACAAGTCAGACGTGATATAAAACGGTTCAACTCGGAATAGTGAGGAAACCGAAGCAACAAGTCAGACGTGATACAACACGGTTTATCTCGGAATAGTGAGGAAACCGAAATAACAAGTCAGACGTGATACAAAACGGTTTATCTCGGAATAGTGAGGAAACCGAAATAATAGACAGACGTGATACAAAATGGTTCAGCTCGGAATAGTGAGGCAACCGAAATAACAGTCAGACGTGATACAAAACGGTTCAGCTCGGAATAGTGAGGCAACCGAAATAACAGTCAGACGTGATACAACACGGTTTATCTCGGAATAGTGAGGAAACCGAAGCAACAAGTCAGACGTGATACAAAACGGTTTATCTCGGAATAGTGAGGCAACCGAAATAACAAGTCAGACGTGATACAGAACGGTTTATCTCGGAATAGTGAGGCAACCGAAATAACAGTCAGACGTGATACAAAACGGTTCAGCTCGGAATAGTAAGGCAACCGAAATAATAGTCAGACGTGATACAAAACGGTTCAGCTCGGAATAGTGAGGCAACCGAAATAACAGTCAGACATGATACAAATCGGTTCAACTCGGAATAGTGAGGCAACCGAAATAGCAGTCAGACATGATACAAATCGGTTCAACTCGGAATAGTGAGGCAACCGAAATAACAGTCAGACATGATACAAATCGGTTCAACTCGGAATAGTGAGGCAACCGAAATAACAGTCAGACATGATACAGACGAGTACACACAGGGTACTGAAAGTGTTACTACTGTGCAGTCGCCATATCGTTAAAGAACATATGTGAGAAATGGGAATGAAATGACGAAAAATTGATTAATTAGTTTCTGGAACAATTTATGGTTTTCCTAACAATTCATTGTTCATTTTTTATTGAATTATACTAAGATTATCGTCCTATGGAATATGCAATTCCGATGTTAATTGTTCATATCAAATCGATTATCATGCTGGAACGTTCTTTGGCTTTGTTGCTTGTGCTGTAACTGTTTTGTCGTCGATGGTCGGTTTCATCTCTGTCTCTGTTCTGCCATCGAAAGGCTGAACTCTGTTTGATTCCGCTGATAAAACTAAGGTGGCAACAAAGCATCCGGTTGTAACTCCTGCTAGAACGGCTGATCCAATGCACATCTTAAATGACTTTTCTATGCTCATGCCATCTTTAAACTGTGTTCTAACAACTATCAGGGAAAGAGTTGCTAAAAATGCTGAAACAATACAATAATTATATGTCAGTAAAATAACCTATATAAATAGGAAATGTTTGTTCATATATTACATTTAAAAAAGATTTTAAAAAACCGTCTCCTCTAAAATACAGGATTCATATGGATACGAAATGGTGATGAAATGGTATGCGCGCGCAGCTCTAGTGCGGTAGTTCGTGGGTTCGATCACCACAGTCGCGTCAAACAAAAGACTCAAATTGGTATTTACTATCGTAGCATTAGGGTGTAACAGTGTGGCAGGGCTAAATCTATTAATGGGATTCTAACCTCCCTTTTATATAAGTGTATCTCCAACGGCAACACAGATATAAACAAACAAAACAAACCTGGACATATTCGCTTCCACTCTAAAATGCCACATACTATCACAAATAGGAATGTCAACATAGACATGGACAGTACAATAGCAGGAGCAATGAATGACAACATAGACATGGACAGTACAATAGCAGGAGCAATGAATGACAACATAGACATGGACAGTACAATAGCAGGAGCAATGAATGTCAACATAGACATGGACAGTACAATAGCAGGAGCAATGAATGACAACATAGACATGGACAGTACAATAGCAGGAGCAATGAATGACAACATAGACATGGACAGTACAATAGCAGGAGCAATGAATGTCAACATAGACATGGACAGTACAATAGCAGGAGCAATGAATGACAACATAGACATGGACAGTACAATAGCAGGAGCAATGAATGACAACATAGACATGGACAGTACAATAGCAGGAGCAATGAATGACAACATAGACATGGACAGTACAATAGCAGGAGCAATGAATGACAACATAGACATGGACAGTACAATAGCAGGAGCAATGAATGTCAACATAGACATGGACAGTACAATAGCAGGAGCAATGAATGTCAACATAGACATGGACAGTACAATAGCAGGAGCAATGAATGTCAACATAGACATGGACAGTACAATAGCAGGAGCAATGAATGTCAACATAGACATGGACAGTACAATAGCAGGAGCAATGAATGCTTGTAGTTAACTAATTACTACTAGCTCTGAAGGTTAAAAACTGTTGGTTATGACAAAAAGAACATAACTGATACTTCTAAAATATTTAATATAAGAAGAGTTTAAAGATATTAAAGGGGTAATCAGAATCCGCATGTCGAAGAAGAACAGACAACATAATGGCCAAAAGAAAAAGTACAAAAGGACAAACAACAATCTACAAAACATACACATAGAACTAAAGATCGAGTAACACGAACCTCACTAAAAACCGGGGGTGAATTTGTCATAAACATATAAATAAATTAATGGTTTATTCGTTGGAGACCAGAATAAATAGGTTATCAATTTGTTGGACTCAAATATTATATATAGTACATGTATATAAACGTATGAACATTCAATCCAACAGAGTTAGAGCTAGATTTCTAGATGAAATTCTTTTTTTTTTCTCCCTCGGGGGGATACGAACCCACTCCGTTGGTACACTACAGAACGAACTTTCTTAGCATAATGACGAGCGAGTAATTTAACATCATCGGCAAAATCAATTATATAAAATATAGCTGCACTCGGCTTTTTACAAAAGAGTTTATTTTAATGTGTTGTGGTGTTTGAAAAGCGCGTGAGTAGATGTTTTTAAAAGCGCGGATTATCGTTCACTAACTTAAAGATTTACCTGTCGATTAGTTTGACCTTTTAACCATATATTTTAGAATTTTTATTTTTTAACTGTACGTAAATTGAAAACTGTTTTTACAATGGATTTTAACATTTCGGAGACAAATAAAGGGGGGGGGGGTTTGATGTATGATGTATATATATACAGAGTTGATCATATTTAGACAAATAAAGGGGGGAGTTTGATGTATGATGTATATATATACAGAGTTGATCATATTTAGTAAGACCCATCTATATCTTGGAGATGTGCGAATAAAAAGTGCTAACTTACTAGATCTGAATTATATAAATTAGACGAACATATGTTATAAAGTATAGAGAACGACGTAAAGTTTATAATCTAAAGTATAGAGAACGACGTAAAGTTTATAATCTAAAGTATAGAGAACGACGTAAAGTTTATAATCTAAAGTATAGAGAACGACGTAAAGTTTATCTCGTTTGTCTATATCAACGTTTATACACAACGTTTTTACATATGTTTTTAAAGTAACTGTAGTGATAAGGACAGTTAAACATCGCACTGTACAAACACTTGGCTTAAATGTTTAGATATTAATACTAAATATATCTAATACATATAGATTAATACATGGGCATTTCCATATTGGCCTGGTTATCATCCCGAGACCCCCATATTGGTCGAGGGATGATAACCAAGCCAATATGGAAATGTCCATCTATTAAGTTATTTATTACATACTTCCGACATCTAGAAAAGAGACACCCATATTGGCCTGAGACGAAGTCGAGGCCCATATTGGCCCGTGCCAATATGGGCCTCGATATGGAAATGATCTTGTAGTAATCCAATAACGGTTTTTTCCCGGAGTGTAAAAATATGGACAGTTTACTTCCGGTCATATTGGTCATACAAAAATACCTTTATTTGAACTAAGTATGTAATAAATCCCAATATCCTTTCAGAGTTCATTAGAGGTAGATACATTGTATAATAACATCGTACGTACATGTATACTGCCGAACCTTTTAACTCCCTCGGTTATCATCCCACAAAGTTCCCATATCGAACGTCGGCTTCGTCATTGGCATGTATATGGGTCTCTGGGCAGGGCCGTCTTAGCAGCATTATAGGCCCCCGGGCAAAACAGTGCACTGGGGCCCCTCCCTACTCAACCACTCACAGAAATAAACATGTAAATGGTCGTTAAAATTAAACATATATTTATTGAATTTGTACTTCCAACAAACTCAGTGTTTAAGCATTAAATAACATGCCAACACAACATACCTAGATTAGCATGAGGCCATATGCTCATCCACCCCCCCCCCCCCTCCCCCCCCTCCCCCCCCCCCCCCCCCCCCGGGGCAAATGCCCATCGTGCCAATGCGATAAGACGTCACTGTCTCTGGGTAATAACTAGGTCGATATGGAGAAGGCCATGCTTTATTCTGTATATAATTCAGTATATTTGTATATATTTACTCATTATATAGTTCTTTTAAGTACATAATAGTTCAATTCGTTACAGAATGTATCTCAAACAATAATTAGTATGCAATTTTATGATTTAGGTCAAAATATTTTCTTTTCTTTTTTTTCTTTTAATGTTTCTTTGAGGTAGCTAGAATAACAGAAAATAATTCGAACAAGTTTTAAAAAAAACTTGATTACTAAACTAAACATACAGATGAGTGTTTATCTTTGTTATTATACACTATACAGTCATTCTACTGAAATGGGACAAACTGATGGAAAACGAAACAGAAAAAAATATTGTTCAGAATGCGTTTGATTTTGTTATTTTCTTGAAGTACACATATTAGACAAGCATTTTATAAATAATCATTCACAAATATCGATTCATTGTGATTTTATGACCTAATCTTAGTTGGGTGTTTACATGTCGTTACGGAAGTTAGTTTGGAAAATATTGTGCTTAAAAAAATGGTAGTGTATGATTCTCAATGATAATTATCGCTACATTTTTCGATATGAAGCTAGACATTCACAAAAATATAGAATCTTGACTCATCAAGAGCAGCACTAAGGAAAAACTGCAAAATAATCCATGTATACCCTCAAAACGGAAATAAGGACCAATATTTCAACTTCTTCCTTGGGTGATACAAATGTGATATATAATACATTAAAGGGATTTCTCAAATGTTCATTCATGTACAATGCCCACGAAATTAAGTAGCAAAGATATTAGGTTTGTTATTTGTTTAGACGGGGTTACACTGTGATCAGGTAGGGACGTTACGGAAGTTATTTGATGTTACGGAAGTTAGATTTTCATGTTTATTTGGAACGATAAGAACATCAATCTGTCATTTTTTAAACAGTAATTTGGAGACAAAATATCTATTTTAGTTGATTGAATGTTTTATCAACATTTTCAATGTCTTTCTGATCCATTTGATACATTCGTAGGAGACAAAATGTCTATTTTAGTTGATCGAATATTTTTACAACATTTTCAATGTCTCTCTGATCCATTTGATACATGCGTTTTGTTTTCCCAACTGGTCGTGGCTCTTGCAATACAGTTAGAATGTCTGTTCTCGGTATCCAAATTTTGTCAGGACGAGTAGGCCATTTATACGCTTTCCCATACTTCCCTGATTTTTCAAGAAAATTTACTTCAACTTCGTTGTCATCATTGTCAACGTTCTCTACCTGTCCGATATACCAATTATGTTCGTAAACGCAAGAAACCCAGGTATTTGGTTGAATGTCAAGTTCAATCTGATTTACTGTCTCAACCTGGTTCTTCAGTAACTAGACTAGTTTGGTCATTGTTGTCATCATTTCCATTTCCTCTTTTACAAAGAGTGTGTTCTTTCCAGGCATGCGGACTGGTTCTGACATCCTTGAGACATTCCTCGCAAGAGCATGACATATCTCTCGTCATGATTGTGTACTTACTGGTTGGCACTACAGCGTGTAACCTGAATGTTCCTGTAATCGGCAGAGGTTTTTCTTTTTCTTGCAGTATTTTGTCGTCATTGTCAACGTCTTCTTGATTATAAAATAAATACTTGATCTTGCTTCCATTTTCCTCTGTTTGTTTGGCCCAGGCGTAAAAGTCTTCTGCGTTCTGAATCAATACTTTCCCCTGTCGAATCGCCATGTCCGCTCCTGTAGTTACTGTAACGGCAAGCATGCTCCTCACAAAAGCATCAGGCTATCTGGCATTAAAAAATCCATTCAAGAGAACTTTGTTTTTATTTTTTTTTGTTGTTTTTTTTAATGTGTTGTCTTTTTTTTGTCTTTTTGTTTTCATAGTTCAGGTAAGAGTTTCGCAGATATATTTACTCCTTCTGTTCAGGATTTGGCCATGATGCATCTCAAAACGTTGCTAAAAGTGTTTTAACTGAAGAAAACTTCTGTTCCATGCTCAAATGGAAGACATAAATTTATTGCCTAACTTCCGTAACGACCCGGTCAAAATTTTCGCCACCTGGTACACTCAAGATCATTTTTAATCGCCCATCATTATATGCGACACGAAAAACACTACTTTGGTCTCATTTCATTAGAATGAGTGTATAACGAGGAACCTTCACAACTTTGTAATTATGTTCAAATTATACTGTTTTGAATTGGAATACAATTTTTAATATGTAAGGCTTCGGTTAAAATATTTTAACAACCACCTTGCACGATATTGTGTCAAAGTTTACAAGCAATATTTTACGCGTTTACAAACACATTTCGTGTAGGTTTATTAGTTGTCACTGTGTAGTTTGTATGGCTGTATTATTATACAATTAATTAATATTGATGAGATAGATATAATGTTACATAAAGTTTGTTTTCCCTATAATATCTTTGTAATAGAAAGAAACAAGCAACAATCAATTAAGCTTCTCTAATTTAATAGAAAAAAAAAGAAAAAAAAATTTATGATAATACAATTACCAAAATCAAATTAATAAAGTATATGAACAAATAATATATGAAATTTATTACATATATATATAATAAGGATTTTATTTTAACATCTTCAGGATATAGATCCGTCTTTAAACTATCTTAACTCTTATAGGGTTATGGCTATGGTGTTTAACGCCACTTGCAACAATATTTCAGTTATATAGTGGCGGCAAGTTTTTTAGGGAGGAGGAAACCGGGGTACCCGGAGAAAACCACCGACCTGTCACAAGTCACTGACAAACTTTATTACATATAGTTGTATCGAGTACGCCTCTCCATGAGCGGCATTCGAACTCACCAATTTAGTGGTGAATGGCACTGGTTGAACAGGTAGCTGTAAATCCAACCATTATATGATCACAACCAAGGCTGCACGCTGCTATGTATATCATTATATATGTTAATTTTATTCAACTATGATATTTAAAACAAAACCATATTTGTTTTTAAAGAAATGCTTAAAATATAGATGTCAATTTTTTTAATATGTCAATTTGTACTACAGAACTGGAGAAGTTATCTCCATATAATTGGTAAAAAACAATGTACCTAATTATCAAGGCTTTTAAATATATTCAATCCTAAATATATTTATGGCGACTTCTTTTAAAGGGGGTGCAGTAAAGTTGCTAAGAATTGTTTTTCAATTTGTTCCCGGTTCGGCTATTTATTTCATAGATTGACTGGACTATAGATCAACTAGCTCAGGTTTTATTAGTTTATTATTACAATGACCATGTTATTGACATAATTTCGTTACACTGTATACCTGTATTTAAATGATGAATTGTAAAATTAACAAAAAACAGCAGAAATTTATCTTGGAACTTCATTCAGATGAACTTTTTTAAAACCGACATTTAAATGATAAGCAATTGTCAAAATCAATTTTTGGTACTGGTGAAAGTTGCCAGGGTTCATCAAACCTACAGATCTGCCCAGCGCGTCCCCCGGGTGGCGGTTAAGAGGGACCCTCTCAATGGGGGGGGGGGGTCAGGTTATAAAAGCCTGACTGTGGATTATAATGGGTAATGTGTTTATAGAATGCCACGCACCCTGCACGTTAAAGACATCTTTTGTAGATTTCGAAAAAAAAAAAAGTAGGCGAATTGTAGTCGCTACTGAAGACTAACTTTGTCGTCCCTATCTTATTCTCATTTTCAAACTGATGATTTTGCATTAGAATTACAGGAATAACCGATATTTAAATGTAGAATAACATTGAATACACAGTTGTCAATAATCTGTTTGTGTCAAGGAATGAAGAAATTACAGAATCCTATTCCTTGTAAATTATACTGAGCGATAGGATATTTGAAGGTTAGTAAAAAAAAAAAAAGTACAGGATAGATGCCTTGGAGGTTATTTTACATAGCTTAATACAAGAAGCCTTGTATTACTGAACATTCTGTGAATTTTATTTAGCATAATATATTAAGGTTTTAGTTCATCCGGTTAAAAGCCATGTGAGCTTTTGCAATCTGATATGATCTGTTGTCATGAGTTGTGTGACGTGATCTGTTGTCATGAGTTGTGTGACATGGTATGTTGTCATGAGCTCTTGACATGGTCTGTTGTCATGAGCTCTTGACATGGTCTGTTGTCATGAGCTCTTGACATGGTATGTTGTCATGAGCTATTGACATGGTATGTTGTCATGGGCTATTGACATGGTCTGTTGTCATGGGCTATTGACATGGTTTGTTGTCATGAGCTATTGACATGGTCTGTTGTCATGAGCTATTGACATGATCTGTTGTCATGAGTTGTTGACATGATCTGTTGTCATGAGCTGTTGACATGGTCTGTTGTCATGAGTTATTGCCATTTTATTCCTCGGAAACAACTTGATCAAAATGAAACCAAACTTGGCCTAAATGAGTTAATATTTAAGCTGTAGCTACATAATAAACAGTAGTTTAAATTATGGAACCTCAGTATATGAACATCACTACAAAATTTTCTACATTAAAATTGCTATTTTTCTCCTTTTCCAGTTGTTTGACTATTGAGCGGTTCATAGTTTTTAAGACTATGGACCGGCAATGTGAATCGTTTTCGCGGATTTTTAGTTCCGCGACCGGATTGGATAAAAGTTTTATATTTATTCGGAACACTCGGACTCCATCGTCTATTTACAAAAACTCAGAAATTTAAAAAAAAAAAATTTAATTTAAAAAAAATTCAAAAAATTTCAAAATTTAAAATTTTTTAAAAAAATTCAAAATTTTCATAAGATTTTAAAATTTCAAAAATTAAAAAAAAAATTCAAAATTTTCATAAGACTTGTAGTCACCATGTAAATTTATGTTGAAGTCTACTTTCTCAAAAGAATCAAACTCTTATGAATGACTGGAGAAATAGCATAAAAATGTCCATGAGACAATATTCAAATTTAATATGCAAAATACTGGCAAAAGATGCGTGATTTTATTGGTCTTTATCATTTTGAGGTGATCATTCAACTATGAGTCTAATGTTTTTCGGTATAATAAAATACTTATAGACTGTGTATTCGGGAATAGCAAGTTTGTTGTCCCCTCGACTCTGACTATTGACCTCGGCTCCGCCTCGGTCAATAGTCAGTGTCTCGGGGACAGCAAACTTGCTATTCCCTCATACCCAGTCAATAAGTATATACTATTTCCCCATTTTTTATGTGACATTATAATTTTGCGGATTATGCACATTTACCCTCCATAATCCTACCCTCAAATGTAAAACCCTTGTAAGACAAAACACTTGTTTGTAGTTTTCATATTGGTGTAAACTGATACAAAAGAAACAGTAAAAATATCTCAGTGAGATATCTACAGTAGTAAACAATTATGTATAAAAAAATTAAAACGGTAGAATTTTTACTTTGATGAATTACATCTATAAAATGTTTAATGACTATAGAATGTCATTAACATGGACTTTATATAAAATTGTTACGATAAGTTAATATGGACTTTGTAAAATTGTTACGATAATTTAATATGGACTTTGTAAAATTGTTACGATAAGTTAGTGTAAACAATATTTATTGAATAAATTGCATGAGTTATAACAATAGTACATACATAGGGATCAGAAAACAAGTGACGCAGCACTTATATAAATTCTTCTCACAGATACCAAAAAAGAAAAGAAAAGAAAAATACATATAAGTTGGTTAGGACATGCACATTAATAATACACACATTTGTTTAAATAAGCATATGAAGTGGAAGGGTGACAATTTGTACAATGAACAATAAAATGACAGATCTAATATATTGCAACAAGTAAAAGCATGGTACATTTATATTCTAGGTGTAAAACGTTTAGATTTTATTATAAAATCTTGAATTACAAGGAAATTACTTTCATTTTCACAATCTGGGAGGTTAGAATCGCCAAAGAGTAGATTATTGATATTCAAATGAGAAGACAGGTCAACAAATAAATCATTTCTTAACCTTTCATACAGAGAACATTTTAGTAAAAAATGCTCGGACGTTTCTACCAGTTTACAACTACAGTAGGGATTAGCTTCGATATTTTTCTTATAAAGATGATCCTTGAGCGCACTACTCTCAGTTCGAATTCTGAGTTACGATAAGTTAATATGGACTTTGTAAAATTGTTACGATAAGTTAATATGGACTTTGTAAAATTGTTACGATAAGTTAATATGGACTTTGTAAAATTGTTACGATAAGTTAATTATAATTGATACCAGTCTGGCGATAATTATAAAATGTTCAAAAGGGGAATTGAAATGTGAGAGTTATTTAGACATTTTAGGGGATAAGAATAAATTCACAATTTCGTAGATTTAGAACTATGACCTACCGATAGAAGTGGGGAAATAAAAAAAATGGAGAAACAGGTTCTGTCATTTGTGTTAAAGGATACGAATAATATTATATTTTTTGAATATTTCAGATCAGATGCGCAAATGAATGGAAACCTTATACTAATTACATTTATAAAAATAGACTTAATGCTATTAAATATATTAGCCGTTTGTGTGTGTGTGTTAAGTATTCACTTAATTTATCAGAATAGTAAACAAGAGGATATGTTCTCTAGGTTGATCAACCCTTCATATTCCTTTCACATTAAGTTGTCTATTGAAAATTTTACTAACCCTTCGAGGGGGGCAGCCGAGTTCACCCCCAATTTTTAGTGGAGTCCGTGTTGCTCAATCTTTAGTTTTCTGTGTAGTGTTATTACTCTTTGACCTTTCGTCCTTTTTTTGTCATTGTGTTGTTTGTCTTTGTTTCTTCGATTTACGACTTCTCATTACTCTTTGGATTCTTGAAACGTTTTTATATACTTATTTTCATATTTAAATCTTTGGTATGCACACGATTAATCTATACATGGAGCAATTCAAATATCTTGACCAATTGAGAAAGAAACATTGATGAAAGGGAAGCTACTCAAATAAAGCTGAACAATTCAAATATCTTGACCAATTGAGAAAGACACATTGATTTTACGCCAAAAAATCAATTTTTTTTCCAATTTTAGGGGGGGCGCCGGGTGCGCCACCCCACCTCCCACCCCACCCCCCTTGATCCGCCCCTGGTTTTTATTTATTTGATTAAGGTATTCTTTCTAACAATATAAACTTTAACTATTACATTTAGCTAAGACGTGCATTCAAATATTAAAAATTAAAATAAATATGTTAGTAATGATCTAAAAATAAATACCCCAGTTTGAACCTTATCACTGTTTTGACTATATGACTAACATGGTGAGTGTCTTATAAGAAGCAGGAACTGCTTACCCTTCGCGAACACATGGTTTTATCTCCGGTGTTTTGGTGGGGTTCATGTTTTTGTTGTCTTATTTATTATTTGTTTGTGTCTTCGTCCTGTGTCTTGTCAGACTTGTGTTAACAGTGTTGCCAGTATTTCTGTATCGTCCCTTCGGTTTTCTCTAACGTTTACTCATTCAGCAATATGAAGTGTATCGTTATACATCATGTATTTATATTGATGTTTCTAACTATATCAAGATCTTAATTTTATATTTAATGCAAGCATTGAACACACCTGTAAGTCCGGCAGTGGATACTGCTACAATGCGCATGATCTTTCCTGGTGTACCGGTAAGAAAAATGGTAACAATTCCACAGACAATCGAGGCAAATATAGTGATTGTGGAAATTATAGCCATCGCCCGGCATGCCTTCACAGAAGCTGGAAAAAAATTGATAAACGCATTCAAGTTTTAATTTTCTTTAAAGGTATAATGTTGTTGGATTTGAAATTTTGTTGACAGTTTTTTTATTTTGTGTTGAAAGTTAATATTTACCTTCAAAACATTTACTATTATTTGGCAGTCCAGACCTTGATATCGATTCAAATACTATTGTTTTTACGACAGTGCATAAATATATTTCGCAAAGCAAACGATTTTTATAAAATTCATAAAACTCAGATACATCATGTGATTTTCTATCTAGAGTGCAACTTACAATTTCCTTCTTTCTTTCTTTTTTCTTCTTCCTTTAATTTTCAGTTATTTAAACAATGTTAAATGAATTGAGTATGTTTTAATGACTATTTGCAATTTTTCATGTGTTTTTTTTAGGAAACGGATTAATATAAGCGTTACGCTTGTTTCTGAATCCTATGTTATATTGTATTGTGAAAAAAAAATGTAATATGTAATTCATCAATAACAATATGTTTAAATCAAAACATGAATATAAAACGTGTATCTTCGTTGTTGTCTTTTTGTGTGCAGTTTTTCTCCCAGTATCATTAATTATGCATGTCCTCATTTTCGAACTACATGTGCAATGACACTAATGTTTACATTGCAGCATGAGTTTGAACTCTTACCACTTCCTTCAATTCCATCCAACGGTCATGTTGGTGGCCTTTGTTAATTCTTGTTTTATTATGATTCGTCTAAACTTCTTTTCTGTTTCTTTTTCTAGATGAATCAGTTAAAATTCTCGTACGACCGCGTGCAGGATTTCCATCGGCAGACATTTTTGTCATACAGAGAGGAATTAATGTTCGAGGTGTGGTGTCATGACAATAAAAGAGATTTTATGGACGTTTTACTTTAAAACTCGTTAATTAGTGTTAATTCATGTTTTGGTGTACTTCTTGTTAAAAATATCTGTTCAACAAAAATCACCAAAATTAACGACATTATACCTATAATAACACTTGTTTTATTTAAGTCGCCAGTTGTCAGTGGTATCTTTTGAATGAAGTAAGGTTAGTGTTTTATTAACATCTTAGTTAATATGGGGAAAGAAAATAAATTGATTTTAAAACATACAATAAAGAAGATCGGTTGCACAAACCTTATTTAAATTTAAGTGTCAATTGAGACTTAAATTTACCTGAAATGTACATAGAATTAATTTACACTTAAGGTTTAATTGAGACTTAAATTTAATTGACGTTTGTGCAGCCCAGTCCAGCAGACTACAATTATCGCGTTTTTTTACACAATCAACCGCATCGGTGGTTTAATGGTTAGCGTTCTCCTCGAGTGCGGTAGATCGTGGGTTCGAGGCCCGATCGGGTCAACCCAAAAACTACAAAATTTGTATTTGTTGCTTCTCCGCTAAGCACGCACCGCCACAACATAACTGAAATAGTGTTGAAAGTGGCGTTAAACATCATGCAACCAACCAACCAAGCAATAAGGAAAAAGAGCAAATACTGGTTGGCTCGGAATCAGGATAATGTGTTCGAGTGGGGCGACATGTCTACCCAAGAACTGTTGTTTCAGTTAGCTAGCACTATAAAAGTCAAACTAAGCGTGTTGATCTAGTACAAAGTGGACCTCATGATCATCTAATGGAAAATTAACTTGTTCTCGCCATAATATAGCTGAAAAATTAATGAGTTGGCATTAAACAACAATCACTCTCACACACTCTCTCCATAATCACTTCTTTTACAACAATACACCTTTCTTCATTTTACATTCTACTAGATATGTTTTAAAATTCTTGAAGATAACATAGGAATTTGATTTTGTTATTTTCAAATTGACCAATATCTAGATTTTTGGTCAAAGTCGGTGTCACATGATGATTATATTCAATAAATACAGTGTTACAGATATACTGCAATATGTTTTATATCATGTTCCAACCATTAATTATTGTGTAGGCAGATAGAGATTATATCATCGATTAAATAAATTTTCAATTAAATGAAAAATAACGAAGCAAATATACTTTTTGAAAATGAAAATAAAGTCACTAAAAAAATGTCACAATTCAGTTAACAAAAATGTCATAGTTCGGTTAGAAAAAAATCACGATTCGGTTAATAAAATAAGTCACAGCTCGCTTAGAAAAAAAGTCATAATTCGGTAAGTAAAATAAATCACAGTTCGGTTAGAAAAAAGTCAAAATTCGGTTAGTAAAATACGTCACAGATCGGTTAGAAAAAAGTCACGATTCGGTTAGTGAAATATATTCACAGTTCGGTTAGAAAAAAGTCACTATTCGGTAAGTAAAATAAGTCACAGTTCGGTTAGAAAAAAGGTCTAAATTCGGTAAGTAAAATACGTCACAGTTCGGTTAGAAAAAAAAGTCACGATTCGGTAAGTAAAATACGTCACAGTTCGGTTAGAAAAAAGTCACGATTCGGTTAGTAAAATAAGTAACAGTTCGGTTAAAAAAAGTCTAAATTCGGTAAGTAAAATAAGTCACTGTTCGGTTAGAAAAAAAAAGTCAAAATTCGCTGAGTAAAATAAGTCACAGTTCGGTTGAAAAAAAGTCAAAATTCGGTAAGTAAAATAAGTCATTGTTCGGTTAGAAAAAAGGCAAAATTCGGTAAGTAAAATAAGTCACAGTTCGGTTAGAAAAAAAGTCAAAATTCGGTTAGTAAAATAAGTCATAGTTCGGTTAGAAAAAAGTCAAAATTCGGTTAGTAAAATAAGTCACAGTTCGGTGTAATTGCATAGGTAGCTATAAATCCAACTACCATACGATCACGACCAAGACGGCCCCTGTATCAAGAATCGACAGAATAATTATGCTCAAAATATAATAACCGCACCTTCATCAAAGTAGTCTGTCTTTGCCGAGTCTACTGTGTCCGCTGTAAATGAATCTGGTACCAGAGCATTGGCGAAATCTGTATTAACTGTGTAATAGGTTTCCCATAGTCCAATTTCAGCGTTAATCGTTGCTACATAAGTTGTAGAGAATGTGAAAGGAGTCGTGATCGTAATTGTTCCTGAAAGCGTTGTAATATAATATATCCAATATTGTTTGACTTGACAAACTATTAGAATACTCCAGCTTGCAATGCCACATATAATGCCAGCACATGTTAATATTAATACCGGTACCGGTATCTTCATTTTAAGAATTGCCTGGTGAAATAAAATGAATCAAGTACTTGTTTTTCTTAAATTTCAACCCTTAATGGGAATAAGATTTTATTTACAATATATATATATATCCGGGACTAACTATAATCAGAAACAACAATATATGTTAGGGACAGTCATGTCGGAATTTAAACAAATACTTCAACTTAATATCACTATTGTCAGTTTTAATAAGTGTTTTAATTACGAATTAAAATATTCTTATGATGTGAATATTTTTTTCTTCAAAATATCGAAATCAATATTTATAAAAGATTTCAAACACTTAAATCTTATGAAAGTTAAACATTTGTATGTCATTTATTCTGTCTTTTAACTGTCACTAGTTTATTAAGTCTTAGTTAAACTCCAAATGCCCTTAAGGTGTTGTTCATATAGGTCATATTTAAATAGTGCAGTATAAGTAATAGAATAAAAACAAACGATAAGAATGGTTTATTGACCTAATCACATGACCCCTAAATCGGGAATACAATCATGTAAGAAAGATATATGAGTGGCTCATACATATACAAATATAATGAATCCATACACCAAACACACATCAAACACACATCAAACATACATCAATCATACATCAAACACACATCAAACATACATCAAACACACATCAAACACACATCAAACACACCTCAAACATACATCAAACACACCTCAAACATACATCAAACATACATCAAACATACATCAAACACACATCAAACACACATCAAACACACCTCAAACATACATCAAACATACATCCAACATACATCCAACACACATCAAACATACATCAAACACACATCAAACATACATCAAACATACATCAAACATACATCCAACACACCTCAAACATACATCAAACATACATCAAACACACATCAAACATACATCAAACATACATCAAACATACATCAAACATACATCAAACATACATCAAACATACATCAAACACACATCAAACACACATCAAACACACCTCAAACATACATCAAACACACATCAAACATACATCAAACATACATCAAACATACATCAAACACACATCAAACACACATCAAACATACATCAAACACACATCAAACATACATCAAACACACATCAAACACACATCAAACATACATCAAACACACATCAAACACACATCAAACACACCTCAAACATACATCAAACATACATCCAACATACATCCAACACACATCAAACATACATCAAACACACATCAAACATACATCAAACATACATCAAACATACATCCAACACACCTCAAACATACATCAAACATACATCAAACACACATCAAACATACATCAAACATACATCAAACATACATCAAACATACATCAAACATACATCAAACATACATCAAACACACATCAAACACACATCAAACACACCTCAAACATACATCAAACATACATCAAACATACATCAAACATACATCAAACATACATCAAACACACATCAAACACACATCAAACACACCTCAAACATACATCAAACATACATCAAACATACATCAAACATACATCAAACATACATCAAACATACATCAAACATACATCAAACACACATCAAACATACATCAATCATACATCAAACACACATCAAACATACATCAAACATACATCCAACACACATCAAACATACATCAATCATACATCAAACACACCTCAAACATACATCAAACACACATCAAACATACATCAAACATACATCCAACATACATCAAACATACATCAAACACACATCAAACATACATCCAACACACATCAAACATACATCAATCATACATCAAACACACCTCAAACATACATCAAACACACATCAAACATACATCAAACATACATCCAACACACATCAAACATACATCAAACACACATCAAACATACATCAAACATACATCAAACATACATCCAACATACATCAATCATACATCAAACACACATCAAACATACATCAAACACACATCAAACATACATCAAACATACATCAAACATACATCAAACACACATCAAACACACATCAAACATACATCAAACACACATCAAACACACATCAAACACACCTCAAACATACATCAAACATACATCAAACACACATCAAACATACATCAAACATACATCAAACATACATCAAACATACATCAAACATACATCAAACATACATCAAACATACATCAAACACACATCAAACATACATCAAACACACATCAAACACACATCAAACACACCTCAAACATACATCAAACATACATCAAACATACATCCAACATACATCAATCATACATCAAACACACATCAAACATACATCAAACATACATCAAACATACATCAAACATACATCAAACATACATCAATCATACATCAAACATACATCAAACATACATCAATCATACATCAAACATACATCAATCATACATCAAACACATATCAAACATACATCAAACATACATCAAACACACATCAAACATACATCAATCATACATCAAACACACCTCAAACATACATCAAACACACATCAAACATACATCAAACATACATCCAACATACATCCAACACACATCAAACATACATCAAACACACATCAAACATACATCAAACATACATCAAACATACATCCAACACACCTCAAACATACATCAAACATACATCCAACATACATCAATCATACATCAAACACACATCAAACATACATCAAACACACATCAAACATACATCAAACATACATCAAACATACATCAAACACACATCAAACACACATCAAACATACATCAAACACACATCAAACACACATCAAACACACCTCAAACATACATCAAACATACATCCAACATACATCCAACACACATCAAACATACATCAAACACACATCAAACATACATCAAACATACATCAAACATACATCCAACACACCTCAAACATACATCAAACATACATCAAACACACATCAAACACACATCAAACACACCTCAAACATACATCAAACATACATCTAACATACATCCAACACACCTCAAACATACATCAAACATACATCAAACATACATCAAACATACATCAAACATACATCCAACATACATCAAACATACATCCAACACACCTCAAACATACATCAAACATACATCAAACATACATCAAACATACATCCAACATACATCAAACATACATCCAACACACCTCAAACATACATCAAACACACATCAAACATACATCAAACATACATCAAACATACATCCAACATACATCAAACACACATCAAACACACATCAAACATACATCAATCATACATCAAACACATATCAAACATACATCAAACATACATCAAACACACATCAAACATACATCAATCATACATCAAACACACCTCAAACATACATCAAACACACATCAAACATACATCAAACATACATCCAACATACATCCAACACACATCAAACATACATCAAACACACATCAAACATACATCAAACATACATCAAACATACATCCAACATACATCAATCATACATCAAACACACATCAAACATACATCAAACACACATCAAACATACATCAAACATACATCAAACATACATCAAACACACATCAAACATACATCAATCATACATCAAACACACATCAAACATACATCCAACACACCTCAAACATACATCAAACACACATCAAACATACATCAAACATACATCCAACATACATCAAACATACATCCAACACACCTCAAACATACATCAAACATACATCAAGCATACATCAAACATACATCCAACATACATCAAACACACATCAAACACACATCAAACATACATCAAACACACATCAAACACACCTCAAACATACATCAAACATACATCAAACATACATCAATCATACATCAAACATACATCAAACATACATCAAACACACATCAAACACACATCAAACATACATCAAACACACATCAAACACACATCAAACACACCTCAAACATACATCAAACATACATCCAACACACATCAAACATACATCAAACACACATCAAACATACATCAAACACACATCAAACATACATCAAACATACATCAAACATACATCAAACATACATCAAACATACATCAAACACACATCAAACATACATCAAACACACATCAAACACACATCAAACACACCTCAAACATACATCCAACACACCTCAAACATACATCAAGCATACATCAAACACACATCAAACACACATCAAACACACCTCAAACATACATCAAACATACATCTAACATACATCCAACACACCTCAAACATACATCAAACATACATCAAACATACATCAAACATACATCAAACATACATCCAACATACATCAAACATACATCCAACACACCTCAAACATACATCAAACATACATCAAACATACATCAAACATACATCCAACATACATCAAACATACATCCAACACACCTCAAACATACATCAAACATACATCAAACATACATCAAACATACATCCAACATACATCAAACACACATCAAACACACCTCAAACATACATCAAACACACCTCAAACATACATCAAACATACATCAAACATACATCAAACACACATCAAACACACATCAAACACACCTCAAACATACATCAAACATACATCCAACATACATCCAACACACATCAAACACACATCAAACACACATCAAACATACATCAAACATACATCAAACATACATCCAACATACATCAATCATACATCAAACACACATCAAACATACATCAAACATACATCAAACATACATCAAACATACATCAAACATACATCAAACACACATCAAACATACATCAATCATACATCAAACACATATCAAACATACATCAAACATACATCAAACACACATCAAACATACATCAATCATACATCAAACACACCTCAAACATACATCAAACACACATCAAACATACATCCAACATACATCAATCATACATCAAACATACATCAAACACACATCAAACACACATCAAACATACATCAATCATACATCAAACACACATCAAACATACATCAAACACACATCAAACATACATCAAACATACATCAAACACACATCAAACACACATCAAACATACATCAAACACACATCAAACACACATCAAACACACCTCAAACATACATCAAACATACATCCAACATACATCCAACACACATCAAACATACATCAAACACACATCAAACATACATCAAACACACATCAAACATACATCAAACATACATCAAACATACATCAAACATACATCCAACACACCTCAAACATACATCAAACATACATCTAAAACACATCAAACATACATCAAACACACATCAAACATACATCAATCATACATCAAACACATATCAAACATACATCAAACATACATCAAACACACATCAAACATACATCAATCATACATCAAACACACCTCAAACATACATCAAACACACATCAAACATACATCCAACATACATCAATTATACATCAAACATACATCAAACACACATCAAACACACATCAAACATACATCAATCATACATCAAACACACATCAAACATACATCAAACACACATCAAACATACATCAAACATACATCAAACACACATCAAACACACATCAAACATACATCAAACACACATCAAACACACATCAAACACACCTCAAACATACATCAAACATACATCCAACATACATCCAACACACATCAAACATACATCAAACACACATCAAACATACATCAAACACACATCAAACATACATCAAACATACATCAAACATACATCAAACATACATCCAACACACCTCAAACATACATCAAACATACATCAAACATACATCAAACATACATCAAACATACATCCAACATACATCAAACATACATCCAACACACCTCAAACATACATCAAACATACATCAAACATACATCAAACATACATCCAACATACATCAAACATACATCCAACACACCTCAACATACATCAAACACACATCAAACATACATCAAACATACATCAAACATACATCCAACACACCTCAAACATACATCAAACATACATCAAACACACATCAAACACACATCAAACACACCTCAAACATACATCAAACATACATCTAACATACATCCAACACACCTCAAACACACATCAAACATACATCTAACATACATCCAACACACATCAAACACACCTCAAACATACATCAAACATACATCTAACATACATCCAACACACCTCAAACATACATCAAACATACATCTAACATACATCCAACACACATCAAACACACATCAAACATACATCAAACATACATCCAACATACATCAAACATACATCCAACACACCTCAAACATACATCAAACATACATCAAACATACATCAAACATACATCAAACATACATCCAACACACCTCAAACATACATCAAACATACATCAAACATACATCCAACACACCTCAAACATACCTCAAACATACATCAAACATACATCAAACACACATCAAACACACATCAAACACACCTCAAACATACATCAAACACACCTCAAACATACATCAAACATACATCAAACATACATCCAACACACATCAAACACACATCAAACATACATCAAACATACATCTAAAACACATCAAACATACATCCAACACACCTCAAACATACATCAAACATACATCAAACATACATCCAACACACCTCAAACATACATCAAACATACATCAAACACACATCAAACACACATCAAACACACTTCAAACATACATCAAACATACATCCAACACACCTCAAACATACCTCAAACATACATCAAACACACATCAAACACACATCAAACACACCTCAAACATACATCAAACACACCTCAAACATACATCAAACATACATCAAACATACATCCAACACACATCAAACACACCTCAAACATACATCAAACATACATCAAACATACATCCAACACACCTCAAACATACATCAAACATACATCAAACACACATCAAACACACATCAAACACACCTCAAACATACATCAAACATACATCAAACATACATCCAACACACCTCAAACATACCTCAAACATACATCAAACACACATCAAACACACATCAAACACACCTCAAACATACATCAAACACACCTCAAACATACATCAAACATACATCAAACATACATCCAACACACATCAGACACACATCAAACATACATCAAACATACATCTAAAACACATCAAACATACATCCAACACACCTCAAACATACATCAAACATACATCAAACATACATCAAACACACATCAAACACACATCAAACATACATCAAACATACATCAAACACACATCAAACACACCTCAAACATACATCAAACATACATCAAACATACATCCAACATACATCAAACATACATCAAACACACATCAAACATACATCAAACATACATCAAACATACATCCAACACACATCAAACATACATCAAACACACATCAAACATACATCCAACATACATCAATCATACATCAAACACACATCAAACATACATCAAACACACATCAAACACACCTCAAACATACATCAAACATACATCAAACATACATCCAACACACCTCAAACATACATCAAACATACATCAAACACACATCAAACACACATCAAACACATCTCAAACATACATCAAACACACCTCAAACATACATCAAACATACATCAAACACACATCAAACACACATCAAACACACCTCAAACATACATCAAACACACCTCAAACATACATCAAACATACATCAAACATACATCCAACACACATCAAACACACATCAAACACACATCAAACATACATCCAACATACATCAAACATACATCCAACACACCTCAAACATACATCAAACATACATCAAACACACATCAAACACACATCCAACATACATCCAACACACATCAAACACACATCAAACACACCTCAAACATACATCAAACATACATCAAACATACATCCAACACACCTCAAACATACATCAAACATACATCAAACACACATCAAACACACCTCAAACATACATCAAACATACATCTAAAACACATCAAACACACATCAAACATACATCAAACATACATCTAAAACACACACACAACACACATTAAACACACACACAACACACATCAAACATACATCAAACAAATATCAAACACACATTATTTTACTTTATCGCTGCGATCACTTGGTAGTCGGAACCGTAATACAATTAGGAGAAAACAAAAAAATGTATGTATGTCTGTCACAAAAGGCTTTATCAGTCACACATGGTCATGGGTGGGTGGCAGTCAAATTGGCGGTCATCTTGGATGTAAGTAGGTACTGAAGAATGTATCTATGAAAGCAAATCACAAAGGCATTTTACAGTCATGTCTAATTTACATTGTGTAGTTTAAACATATTTATTTATTTAATAAACAGACTGCAATAGGCCAATCCCAATCATGTGCGGCCGTCGTCGTCGTGATCGTATGGTAGTTGAATTTACAACTACCTATGCAGTCAGTACCTATCACCACTAACGTTGTGAGTTCGAATTCCACTCAGGCGATACAACGTTATATGGTAACGTTTGTCGCCAGGTCGGTGGTTTTCTCTGGGTATTCCGGTTTCAACCACCAATAAAACTAACCGCCACGATATAATTGAAATATTGTTGAATGTGGCGTTACACGCCATAAACCAACCAACAAATCATGTGTAATTTAGCTTTAACTTATTTATTCCAGATTGATTTAAGATCTGTTTAAAACATTTTTAAACCAGTTTTATATTATATAAAATTCCCTAACAATATGTAATGATTGAAATATAAGGTCGGATTAATAGAGTATGGTGACTGCAAAAGTCTCAATCTTCCTCAGGATATCTGCAACAAAATGTATAAACAAAAATCAAACTTATCATTCAATGTTATTATTTTTAATGTAAACGCATTGGTATATTATTATTGCTACTTATATTAAAGTAATAATTTGTTTATTAGAATAACGAAAAATCCAAATACCTTTTAAACTATAGATTTTTGAACAGCAAAATAAACGAGAGTTTTATTTAGAATTAGGAGTGCTAACTAAAAATGTTATTGTAATGCTTCATATTGTTTTGGCTCAGTCTGCACTCCGATGAAATTTTGCATTTTGGTCCTATTTTGTTGTCATTTTTCGGGTGGAGGTAGATGTACTTTATAGAAGAGCCATCCGTATGTCAGGTATCTTACCTGTAAAATCTTTCTCTCAGCCACGTGTACTTTAGACCAAACTCTCATAAATTATTGATATATTTTGCATTTTTTGTAAAATGGGTAAAAGGTCTGACTTATCTCCGGAATGCCAAAAGTTTGTAAAAAAGTTGTTTGCCTTTTTTAGTAAGGAAAAGGCAACGAAGAAGCCAATTGTCTCATTTGATAAGGTATATCAAAGGACATCTAAAGCTGTGGGTGTGTCTTACACTTCAGTGCACCGTATTATGAATGATAAGAGGCCTTGTAAGTCAAATAGACCCAAAGAAAGAGCTAACATTTTGGACGACTTTGATCATTGTGTTATTAAAAGAACAATCCACGGTTTATATTCACGGAAAATTGCTCCGACCGTCTCAATAATACATAAGGAAATAAAAGATTCTATTAAAACATCAAAGTGTCAACTTACTCTAACTCTCATTGATCTTGGATATACTTATTAAAAAAATAGGTGATAATCGAAGAGTTCTGTACGATCAAGTGTGTATTGTCAATTATAGGTGTAATTATCTGAGAAAGATCAAATCTTTTAGGGAAGCAGGGTATGATACAGGGGCGGATCCAGGATTTCAAGTTAGGGGGGCGCACTTAAAAAAAATTGCGCCGAGCGAAGGGAGGCGCGAACATTTTTGGGGTATTTCGTGTGAAAAATCACGATTTTACGCCAAAAAATCATATTTTTTCAAATTTTAGGGGGGGCGCGCGCCGGGTGCGCCCCCCCCCCCCCCCTGGATCCGCCCCTGTGATATCGTGTACCTGGATGAAACATGGGTTAACCAAAAACACTGCACAGATTATATGTGGCTTCCGAATGATGGGTCTGATGCCCAAAAAAATACCCTCGGGCAAAGTTAAACGTTTGATTGTTTTGCATGCAGGTACGCGAAGTGAGGGTTTGATTGACGGCTGCGATTTAGTGTTTCTGGCCAAATCAAAGGATGGTGACTATCACCAGGAGATGAATAGTTTTGTCTTTCTTGAGTGGTTTGAAAATCAATTGATGCCTGCTCTGAAAAATCCTAGCTTGGTTGTGTTAGATAAGTTATCACAATGTTAAAACAGAAGATACGGTGTGCCCAAATTTTAGTCTGAAAAAAGCTGTTCTCCAAAACTATCTTACACAACACAACATTCCGTTTTCTGTTACTGATACCAAAAAAGTATTATATGAAAAAATAAAACAAAAAAAGACCCCAGTAGTTTATAAAACAGATAAAAATGCTAATTTACACGGACATGAAGTAATAAGAACCCCCGTTCGACACTGTGAACTTAATCCGATAGAATTAATATGGGCACAAGTCAAAGGTTTCGTGGCTAAAATCAATACCACCTTCCGATTAAAAGATGTTAAAGAACTCAGGTATGCTGCTTTCGGAAAAATTACAAAAGATGTGTGGACAAAAGCAGAAGAACATGTGGTCAAAATTGAAAAAGAATACTGCAACGAAAACTGTAAAGATAGAAGTGTCATAGAACCTATTATCATTGATTTTTGTGATGATGACACGGATGACGACGCGGGTTAAAGTATAATCATATTAAGTATAATAGAAAGAGAAAAAATGTAAAAATCGAATAAATGTCACGTTTAAATCAATGCCGAAAATATTTGGAACATGTGTCTGCCAATTCATTAAAGTTTAAGAACAGTTGTAACTGTTGAAACTATCTGGGGTCAGATGAATTTATTAACTTATATATTGATTATAACACATAAATAATACACAAAACAACTTGACGTAGAATAGTTACGTGAAACAATTGCATGTATCAATGATTCATCAATAATTATTGCAGATTTTAGGTATCTTTTACCAATGTTAAGTTGCAAGTTTGGTAAAAAAAATAGCTCACAAAACGACAGTGTTCAATGTCATGTTCTACAGGTAAAATAGTTTACAGGTTATTATAAATGAACTCAATAGTGCGTGTAGGAGATGGTGACGGAGATGGTGATGGAGAACAATGGAATATTTCGGGTGACCGTCGAGTGTCTATTGTCCTCAGGGATTAAAACCAACGGCCGCAGGCTGTTCTCTTTCATAGACTTATTCCCTCCGTATTTCATCAAACTTTGTCTAAATATACACCCAAAAATCCCTTTAAAATGCGATTTTTCTATATGAGCAGGGCCAAATCCGTTCACTTTCTGGTCTGCAAACTTCCAAATTAAATTAGCACCCTTGATTCTCTACACAACTCTCGTTTACACTTCTACTTTAAAATCTACAGTTTAAAAGATATTTCAAATTTTCGTTATTCTAATCAAAAAATTATTACTTTTTTTTAGCTATATTATATTGAAGTATTTTTTTACGTTTTGCAATTTTTTTATTTTAAAGAGATACATATTATTAACTCAGATTACTTGTCTTAATTAAAAATAACACATTAATATTAAAATTAGGAATATTCAATTATATCCGTAGTATTAATTATATTTCCATTATTCCTTGTTGGAAAAGTATCCCTTTCCATTAGGGGCCGTCGTGGTCGTGATCGTATGATAGTTGGATATACAACTACCTATGCAATCAATGCCTATCACCACTAACGTTATGAATTTGAATCTTGCTCAGGAGAGGTGTACTCGATACAACGGATTGTGATAAAATTTGTCAGTGACTTGTGACAAGTCGGTGGTTTCTCTGGGTACTCCGGTTTCATCCACCAATAATACTGACCCCACGATATAACTGAAATATTGATGAAAGTGGCGTTAAACACCATGACTCTCTCTCACCCTTCCCTTTATGTGAGAAAATTGAATCTTTTAAATGATTTTGAAAATACTAAAAGTAAATAAACCTTTAAAAACGTTAAATATTTTTCATATTATATTATATTATATTTTATATTGTTGAAAGTGGCGTTAAACACCATAGCTCCCCCCTCCCTCCCCCCATATAATTTTTTTTAAAATACATGCATATGAACGTTGCTACCAGCCCCTCCCCTTCATCTTTCCGACACACAGACCTGTCCTAATGTTATATTATTAAGACATAATTTGTTTGTAGTTAAATTAGTGTTTATCAATCAATCAATTTGTATTCCGTTACCTTAATAGATCCTCATCTGTGTAATTTACGTTTCTCTTGCATTGACAACTCTTGGTATTTGTTTGGTTTAGTGAGCTTTTCGGAGGTAGTTTTCCATGGTAAACCAGGGGTTCAACTAAATAAAGGGAGTAGTTTTAGTCAAAATATCAAGACAGAGAACCATCGCTCCAGATTTCTCGTAAGGAATTGTTAATTGAATTATGTGCAACTGCTCTGAACTAAAGAAATTTTGTTAAAATTGTACATATCGTATATTTTTAGATAAACATTGGAAAATAACAAAGATGCACAGAATAGTTGTGTTGTCAAAGTAAATATATGTCGTTTATATTTGTTAAAATATATATGGCTACTTTAATTCTCTTAATATAACCAAAAAAAACCGGTGTCTTCAACCTATTGAAATATCATATTCAAGGTATGCCAACAAACATTATATTACAGGTGTTTATATAGCAATTAATGACATTTACGGGTAAGTAAATTTGGAAATGCAGGTCTCAAAAGTAAAATTTATTATTTAAAAAAAAACAAAGCAAAACAAAAAACAATCTAAAAATAAAAAAGATGAAAATATAAATTTTTTGAATAATTTAAATAAACAAATATTGAAAAAAAAACAAAAAATAATCTAAAGATATAAGAATAAGTCTGTTAAAATTTAATAAATTGAAAAGAAAATAATTAAACTTTTAAAAAAAATTATTTATAAAATAAAAATCTGGTAAAATTACACAAAAATCTGTAAATAAAAAAGATGAAAATATAAAATTTTAGAATCATTTAAATAAACAATCTTTCTAAAAGGTATGAATTTAAAATATTGTATGATACTCATGCAATTAAGCAATTTTCTTAAAATCTAAATTCAAAAGTTTTTAATAATATTTATTTATAAATTTAGAATTATCATAATTTCTATAATTTCAAAATCTAAGACAATTGTATTTTTAGCAATTTGCAATGTGATTGTGTATACTGATTGTTTTTGGTTATTTTGATAAAGTATGATAAAAAAAATATCTGTGCCTATAATATCTTTAATTTATTTTCATGAAGTATGATAAAAAAAAATATCTGTGCTTGTAATATCCTAATTTATTTTCATGATGTATGATATTATACAAATATAGCCTTCCATTGAGGTCAATACATGGATTTATAGACCTATAAATATATATCGATCGAGGACGCAGTCCGAGGTCGATATATATTTTTAGGTCTATAAATCCATGTATTGATCGAAATGGTAGGCTATAATTGTTTGATCATTTTTCAATATTATTATTTAAATACATGTATTAAAATTTTTAAATTTTATGAAAACTGAAATTTATTAAACTTTTTGAAAATTTCATTATTTAGAAATTTTTTGAAAATTTTGAAATCTTATGAAAATTTTTAAATTTTTAAATTTTTTATTTGAACTTTTTATTTTTTTATTTTAGAATTTTTACATTTTTGGAATTTTTTTAAATTTTATGAAATTTTTGAATCCGAATCTATTTTAGGAAACATGAGGTTTACAATTTTATTGTAGCATGCTAAGCGTGTTTATATATTTTATCACGTGTCACAAAGTCCTCCAATCAATGAAATCTAATTACAATGAAAAATAATAAAAAAATATATATGTTTATAATATCCTGTTTTATTTTCATAATGATTGATGTTAAAATATATGTGCTTATAATAATATCCTAATTATTTTTATAAAGTTTGATATTAAATATATGTGCTGATATACTGATTTTGTGTTTGTTATTTCCATAAAATATGATTTTAAATACTTACTTTCTACTTACTATTCATTAAAAATTAATTGTGGACTTGGAGTGCATTGACATCTCCCCCGATTTTACACTAATTAAACATGACTAGTCATGTGTATATAACAATTAACCTATTCAACCTATGACAACAATCTTTCTTATCTTTTTATATATATTTTTTTAAATGTTGAATGAACCAAAAAACCTGATCGGCTGAACCCATCGTTCGGTTCGTCTTACCGCCAACTACTTGTGGGGGAGGGGGGCTCATGTTTTGCTTACGTTACTATATAGCATAGTAGTGTCCAACATATATTGTGTTGTGTTTTTGTTTTGTTTTTCTTCGTCTTGTGCACCCTATGTTGCCAGATTCTCTGGATTGTACATTTTTGATTGCCCCTTCGGTATTCTCTTACGTTTATTTAAAAAAAGGTAAAAAGACATTGTACATGCTATTAGTATTGCATTGCTAATAGATACCTGCCTCTAATCGTAAGGTATACAAACGATTTCTCACCAAAAAATTATATAATCATCATATCAAATGATTGACTTCAATAAAATATTGTCCTTTGATATTAATATACTTATGAATTATAATAATTGGCCGCTGGTCATTTATTTAATTTATCTTGTGTTGTAGGTATATTTATATAGGATAGTGTATGTTGACTCTTTGTTGTATGTAAGTGAACAAACATTTACTTTATAAATTGGGTTTATTTAAATGGTTACAAGTGAAATACATGTATATACGTGTTCATGAGTACATTTTATTTAGATGTTATGTTAGTTTTTTCTGTATTTCATGTGTTGATGACATATCTACGTGACGTTTTTATATGTTTCATATGATACATTTGTATATATATATATGTGTGTGTGTTTATTTAGAATAGCTACCCCTTTACATCGGGGGCACATACAGGCTGGGTATCTGCAGTGCGTCTAAAATATAATAATGTTTAGGTAATACATTAAAAATATGTTTCAAACAATATTCAAAACACTTGATCGGCAAACAAACATCCTTTTTAACATACTTTTACCTATCCGATCAAAGAAATCACTACATTCTTGGTTAAAATAATAACATGTGTTCCCAATTAAAAAAAAATGTAGTTTTTGTAAGGGCGACAACTCTGTGAAACCCATACAGGTCATGGTCAACAATTTCTTGGGAAAACTTTGATCTCTTATATATGTGTATGCCGGACATTCAAGTAAGAAGTGTTGAGGCCTAGGGGATTCTCTGGCATTATAAGGACACGCTTCGCATACCGGATCGCCTATCACCTTTCTGTATGTGTTTTTGTGCGTTTCATTTTTGATGACATATCTGTATGTGTTTTTGTGCGTTTCATTTTTGATGACCTATCTGTATGTGTTTTTGTGCGTTTCATTTTTGATGGCCTATCTCTTTGTGTTTCCTTGTGTTTCATTTTTTGATATTTTAATTTATTGTTAACATATCTGTTGGGTTCTTTATGTGTTCCACTTTTTGTTTATCCATCTTGCATAGCTGCTCAAACCAGTCAACGTTGCTCATAGGATGAAATCATCGCTACAAAAACTCTACGGTCGTCGTCACGAACTTGTTGATCGTTACGACATATCCATTTCTCAAATGGTAATGGATATATTTTCCCATTATGTATTGTTTTCTTTCCACGTGCGTGCGTGCTTGTGTGTGTGTGTGTGTTTGTTTTTGTTTTTGGTTTTTTTTCAATTCGTTGACATATTTTCTTGGACTATTATGTGGTACTTTTATTGAGGAGAAAGGGAATGTGTAAAGAACCAAGCCGAACATATTAATGTATATATATATATGTACAACGGTCCTTAATAAATACATGAAATCACATAGGAAATATTTCCTTAATTTGTCAGACAAAACGCATGTGCGAATTAAAATACATCAGGAGTGTTATCACTGCATTGTTTATACAGCAGAAGAAAGACCTCGTATTAGAATTAGATTTAACAATAATAACTAAGTATAATATGACAGTTTGAAAACATTCCAGTTTTGAATGTTTGGATTTTTACAATATTAGCTGTTGTAATTTGTTCTGTGTGTAGAGAACGTTGTACTCTCTATAATAGATACAGATAAAAGCCAAATATTGAATTTTATAAATATATTCTGAAACTTTTTATTTTTATTTTGTGGTGTTGTACACATTTTCCACATTCTATAATTTATTTTATATGTACGGTGTCTTTAATATTATTATCATATTATGTGTACGGTGTCTTTAATATTATTATCATATTATGTGTACGGTGTCTTTAATATTATTATCATATTATGTGTACGGTGTCTTTAATATTATTATCATATTATGTGTACGGTGTCTTTAATATTATTATCATATTATGTGTACGGTGTCTTTAATATTATTATCATATTATGTGTACGGTGTCTTTAATATTATTATCATATTATGTGTACGGTGTCTTTAATATTATTATCATATTATGTGTACGGTGTCTTTAATATTATTATCATATTATGTGTACGGTGTCTTTAATATTATTATCATATTATGTGTACGGTGTCTTTAATATTATTATCATATTATGTGTACGGTGTCTTTAATATTATTATCATATTATGTGTACGGTGTCTTTAATATTATTATCATATTATGTGTACGGTGTCTTTAATATTATTATCATATTATGTGTACGGTGTCTTTAATATTATTATCATATTATGTGTACGGTGTCTTTAATATTATTATCATATTATGTGTACGGTGTCTTTAATATTATTATCATATTATGTGTACGGTGTCTTTAATATTATTATCATATTATGTGTACGGTGTCTTTAATATTATTATCATATTATGTGTACGGTGTCTTTAATATTATTATCATATTATGTGTACGGTGTCTTTAATATTATTATCATATTATGTGTACGGTGTCTTTAATATTATTATCATATTATGTGTACGGTGTCTTTAATATTATTATCATATTATGTGTACGGTGTCTTTAATATTATTATCATATTATGTGTACGGTGTCTTTAATATTATTATCATATTATGTGTACGGTGTCTTTAATATTATTATCATATTATGTGTACGGTGTCTTTAATATTATTATCATATTATGTGTACGGTGTCTTTAATATTATTATCATATTATGTGTACGGTGTCTTTAATATTATTATCATATTATGTGTACGGTGTCTTTAATATTATTATCATATTATGTGTACGGTGTCTTTAATATTATTATCATATTATGTGTACGGTGTCTTTAATATTATTATCATATTATGTGTACGGTGTCTTTAATATTATTATCATATTATGTGTACGGTGTCTTTAATATTATTATCATATTATGTGTACGGTGTCTTTAATATTATTATTATATTATGTGTACGGTGTCTTTAATATTATTATTATATTATGTGTACGGTGTCGGGTTTTTTTGGTTTCTTTTTGTTTTTTTTTGTTTTTTTTTTCTGTTTTTTGTTGTTGTTTTTTTTTATTTTTTTTTTTTTTTGTTAGTTTCTGAGAACGGTATCGTTTTTTTTTTCTGAGTACGGTGTCGGTTTTTTTTTCTGTGCACGGTGTCGTTTTTTTTTCTGAGTACGGTGTCGTTTTTTTTTTCCGTGCACGGTATCGTTTTTTTTTCTGTGCATGGTGTCGGTTTTTTTGTGAGTACGGTGTCGGTTTTTTTTCTGAGTACGGTGTCGTTTTTTTTTTCCGTGCACGGTATCTTTTTTTTTTCTGTGCATGGTGTCGGTTTTTTTGTGAGTACGGTGTCGGTTTTTTTTCTGAGTACGGTGTCAGTTGTTTTTTTTCTGTGCACGGTGTCGGTTCTTTTTCTGTGCACGGTATCGGTTGTTTTTTTCTGTGCACGGTGTCGGGTTTTTTTCTGTGCACGGTGTCGGGGTTTTTTCTGTGCACGGTGTCAGTTTTTTAACGATTATGTTACGATGATCTTTGTCTCCTGTCTAGACACAAATATATTTATATAAACGTATGAACATTCCATTCGACAGAGTTACAATGTAGTTATATTTTTACAGACATTGTTTTTCTTCTTCTCTCAGCGGGATCGAACCCACGCTGTTGGTACACTTCAGCAACAATTAACAAACCATCTCTAAAATAATTCTGTATGTAAATGTTTATTGCAACATCTAAGATATTTTTTAAATATTTTAATAATTTTTACTACAATTTGAAATTAAAATAATCAGGCAACGATATAAAAAGTTATTATACGTACAAAGGGAGATAACTTGAGTGATTTAAAAAAAATTATACCTCAAACAAACTTTATAGATTTCATTACATACTAGTACATAATAATTCGGATTTTTTTCTCTCTCAAATATAATAACCAATAAGGAGATACTAATAAGACATTAAAAACATAATTATTGTAAAAGAATTTTTAGAATCCTGGAAATTTCATGGATGAGCAATATTTCAGCTGTATCAGTTTTTCAAGAAAAGAAGTAAGAAATGTCTAGACCAACCAGACGCCAGGATAGCCATCTTTGATTTCAAACCGCTTCAAAAAGTAAGACCACTTCTTCAGTCCCACTATAGGAGCACTTGTGACAAGCTTGGTGACCTCTTACGAAGTGGTTTTGGGAGAAAACAGTCAAAATGTCTCAATCAATCAGAAACAGGGGCTGCCATGTTGGATATTAAATCGTTCTGAAAAGTAATAACGCTTCTTGAGGAACACTTCTGGCAAGTCTGGTGACTTCATATCCAATAGTTCTGGAGAAGACGGTGAAAATGTCTCGACCAATCAGAACCATCTTTCATTTTTGGTTGCTTCAAATAGATACAACACTTCTTTAGAACCCACAGAGGAACATTTGTGGTAAATTTTGTGACTTGACATGAAGAAGAAGAAGAAGAAGAAGTCGTAAATATGAAAAGATCACGACACACGAACAGACGGACGGACGGACAAACCAACATCGGATACATTTTGATCAGAAAAAATCAACTGAGCCTCTGGCTCAGGTGAGCTAAAACGCAATGTTTGACTAGAAAATTGTTCACAAATTACAAGAAACAACCCACAAGTATCTCATTGACATCTTGTCACTCTAAATACAAGCGCTTCCCTTACAACTGTTCTCTCTATATACAAGTCCTTCCCTGTCAACTATATCTGAATAGAAGTCATGCCTTGACAACTTGTCGCTCTACATACAAGTACTTCCCTGATAATTTGCTTTTGATTGATTGATTTATTGTGTTTAACGCCACTTTCAGTAAGACATTTTATTTTCAATTATTTCTTTATTATTGATATCAACTCACTTTCACCTTACATTAATCAACCAAGTTTTGTAATCATACACGAACTGGTTTATGTTATCCATCTTTGCGCATTTTCAAAACTACCAATTTCCGACTGCTTATAACCCAGTCCAGATTATTGGAGCATCATTTCTCGCAGGAGGCAAATCACAATTTTCTGATTAACCTAAATCTGGTCGTACGAATTTAGTCACGATTTCAAAGTACGACCATTTGTGTAAAACGGTGGTCATGACACTCCCCCCTCCCCCCCCCCTTTTTTTTTTTTGCTCCCACTCAAGGATTTAAAGGGTTATGAAGAAAAGAGCAATTTCAGATTTAACCATCGACGATCAACAGCCAATCTCCTACCCTTTTTACCCCGGTCTGAATGCGTACTTAATACTGGGGATGCACATGACAATTGAACAACATAAAGAAAAACACCTGTGAAGAATAACAATGCACCGAGTGTATATTCTCCGCCAGGTAAAATAGCCAGGTAAATCAGTGAAGTAAATTCTAAACTCCATACCCAGAATAAAATTAAACTTACATTAACAATAACTAGAGGTTTATTTTTAATAAGTACGAATGTTAAAAGATCGGTGTATAGTCAGTAGTTATTGAACCGGTATACAATACATGTACACGTAAAGGTGTGTGGATACACAAGTGTATACAAACAAGTGAAGGTCAAGTACAAGTAATTTATGATCACAGATGATAATCGAACTAACATATTCCCTAAAGCTAAGTACATGTATTATAAATTACATTTTGTCAGTAACACACCCACTGTAGACGGTGATTTTTACATAAAATTGAAACATTAGAGCATACGGTTATCACTGAGAAAAATATGTCGCAACAAAAAACACAAGGAGATACTGAAACAGCGTTCGGGATATCAGTGTTAGAGTTCTCGTTACCGTTATATCAAGCTCTGGAGAAAAATGGAAATGTGTTTATGTCTCCATATAGTGTGTCTGCTGCGTTGATGCTTCTTCTACTAGGTACAGACGGAGAAACCAAGACCGAATTAGAAACAGCATTAAAGGTTCAAGGATTAAGTGAAAATGCAGCTCATTTGGGATATAGTTTGCTTCATAAAAGTTTAACGGACAAATCTGGAAAGGGATTATTGGTCGCAATTGCCAATAGGATTTTTTCAAAACAGGGTGTTGCTTTGAAGAAGATATTCAGTACTGATGCACTGAAATATTATGGCAGCGAAGTAGAATTGCTTGACTTTGGAAAACAACCCGACGAATCTAGAAGGAGAATAAATTCTTGGATAGAAAAACAAACTAATGACAAGATCAAAGACATGATCCCTCCAAATCTTTTGGATGACAATACTATGATGGTACTAACAAATGCAATATATTTTAAGGGTGACTGGGAATTAAAATTTGATGAAAAGAGAACATCCAAGCAGCCATTTTATACCAACGACAAAGATGCGGTCAACGTAGACATGATGTCTGACAAAAAGAAAGCGATGTCGGGTGACAGCGAGGAGTTAGATTGTAAATGTTTACAACTGCCATATAAAGGAGAACAGCTTTCGATGCTTGTTCTTTTGCCAAACAAAAGAATGGGACTTGAAACGTTGGAGAATAAGATCACAGTTTCTTCTTTACAAAATGCCATTTCTAAAATGTATAAGCAAGAAACCATCATTTCAATTCCAAAATTTAGGATCGAGGCATCATTTGAACTGACAAAAATTTTACCAAAACTAGGAATTACAAAAATATTTGATAGATCGGCAAATTTTAGTGGAATATTCGAAGATGGTGGCGATGGAGTGTTCGTGAGTGATGTCATACACAAAGCTTTCGTCGAAGTAAACGAAGAGGGCACCGAAGCTGCGGCTGCTACAGCAATCATGATGACCCGGATGTGTATGATACCTGTTCAACCATTCGAATTCAAAGCAGATCATCCGTTCTTATTTGTTATTCGTGATAATAGCTGTGGAACAATACTATTTATGGGACGTTACGCCTCCCCAAACTGATTTATGTGGTCAATTTACTATATATATATATATATTGTGTATTTAGTATTTCCTTTGTAATATACGTTATCTAAATCGATGTTTATATCCAAAGTGTACAAACACAAGTCAGTAGACATCTGATAACCAGCCAGTAGACAGTTGATAACCAGTCAGTAGACAGTTGATAACCAGTCAGTAGACATCTGATAACCAGTCAGTCGACGGTTGATAACCTGGTGATTTTCACATGTACTGTATACTATGAGGTGTAATTCTTGTGACCCTTTTGTTATTATTTAATTATACTTCTATTTATTTGAGCGAGTGATTGTTGTTAACGCCAACTCAGCAATTTTCCAGCTACATCATGGCGAGAACAAGTTAATTATCAATGAAATGATGATGAGGTCCGCTTTGTTCTAGACCAACACGCTTAGTTGGATTTTTATAGTGCTAGCTCACTGAAACAACAGTTCGCGGATAGATATGTCGCCCCACTCGAACACATTATCCTGATTCAGAGCCAATCAGTCTTTGTTCTTTCTATTTATTGTTGCATGCTTAGCGAAGAAGATACAATACCATTTTTGTTTACTGGTTTGACCCGATCGGGGATCGAACCTATGATCTACCGCACTCGAGGCGAGTACGCTAACAATTACACCACCGATGAGGTTCTCTTTTTATTTGAGAATTAGCATGAATAGTCGATATAACTTGTGATGGGGGTAATATAGGTTTCAATCATACATTTATTTGCCTTTGTATATTCTACATAGGATAATACGATATTTAGATACTATTTTTATATTTCTTTTCCTGGGTACTGATGAAGGTTGTCATGGCTCAAACCCATGGAGGTGTTCAGTGCGTCCCCATGTGGCGGATAGGGGGCCCTTTCGTTGGAGTTGTCAGCTTATAATACGAAAAGCCTGACATGGATAAAACTTGGCATTTTTTGCTGCAGTTGCCAGTTAGTCTCAGTATCACGGTAAAAAAAATTTGGAGCCATCAATATACTTTGCACATGAAATAATAAAAATGGCAGTAGCCATCTGGGCTACTCTCTGAATATTTTCAGGAGGCCACACTTATATAATAGTTACTGATATGGAGGGCAATATTAGGATATACAGACTGCCCAAGGGTCGTGGTACGGACCAGTGGAAATGATATTGCCTGAGCCGGCTGCGAGGGTAATATCAGTTTCACGGTCCGTACCAGGACCCAGGGGCAGTCCGTCTATCCAGATATCGCCCTCCATATCAGTAACTATTGTGTTTATTGCATCGAAGACCAGAATCTGACACACAATATAAATGCACAGAAATGTTTCAAGGAATCAAGAAACCTACAAGTTGCCATACATATCAGTAACTATTATGTTTATTGCATTGAAAAAGTTTTTGGACCGATCTCCCAGTCTGTATCGCAGAATAGTGAAGGTCACGTGGAGACTGTTCAACCAATTGAATGTATGCTTTTTATTCTGATATGCAATAAATAATGTTAGTGGTGTTGGGCTGATGGGCCCATGTTACGCTTTATCCCTGCCTGACCGCGGGTCATACTAGTTAATGTGTTTCGAGAGTGTCACATTCCCTGCACGTTAAAGATCTCTGTTGTTGATTATGGTTGTTTTTTGGTTGGTTTTATGGTGTTTAACGCCACTTTCAACAATATTTCAGTTATATCATGGCTTTCAGTTTTATTGATGGAGGACCTGGAGAAAAACACCAACCTGTTGTACACCTCGACCTGATCGAGATTCGAACTCACAACTTCAGTGGTGATAGGCACTGATTGTATAATTAGTTGTAAAACCAACTACCATACGATCACGACCAGGAGGCCTCTTGTAGAATATGAAAAAGAGTATTGTAGGCACTACAAAAGACTAAATGTTTCGTCCCTACCTTCTCCATATTTTTCCAGTGGCATTCAAAATCCGTTGCCCTTGAATGTCCATCCCGGCCTCTCCCCTCTCTGGATTTTATATATTGTTGAACTTGTTTCTCTCCTGAATATAGAGTTGGTCACCATGATTTCACAAAATGGCCGACGTCACCTTACGAATACAGTATAATCGAAGAATATAAAGCCTTTAGCGAATAAAATTAAGTGTTACTTACCTTAACTCCTCAATATTTGATATTTCATATTTCATTTAAACGTCAATCACTAAGTTTGAGTAAATAAACGTTAGAGGAAACCGATGGGGCAATCAAGAATAGACAATACAGAGACATTGGCAACATTGATTGGGTATACAAGACACAGGACGAGGACAAACAAAAACACAACACAGAAAACTAAAAAGAGGAGCAACGCAGACCCCACCAAAAATCGGGGGTGAACCCAAGATCTCGAAAAGGGTAAACAGTCTCTCTTCTTATAAGTTTGGCTTATGGATTTATGGTGTTTAACACCACTTTCAACAATAGTTCAGTTATATCGTGACGGTCAGTTTTATTGGTGGAGGAAAACCGGGGTACCCGAGGAAAACAACTATCTGTGCAATCAGTGCCTATCACCAATAAAGTTGCGAGTCCTGTGCAATCAGTGCCTATCACCACTAAAGTTGTGAGTCCTGTGCAATCAGTGCCTATCACCACTAAAGTTGTGAGTTCCAACTTTAGTGGTGATGGGCACTGATTGCACAGGTAGTTGTAAATCCAACTACATATGCCATAAAAGACGCAAATTTATTTAATACAGTTGGATGTTGTATTTAAAAAAAACCAATGGTTAAATTCGTAATATATCTGTTATTCAGCTATCAGACAGGGTATATAATATGACATTCCCGGCTTATGATATATATTCATTTCGGCTGCGCCTCGGGGAATATAGATCCTAAGCCGGGAATGTCACATTATATACACTGTCTGATAGCTGAATAACATATAATATATATATATATATATATATATATACAGTTTGTATATATATATCTTACGTCTATCCGTAGATTTGCCTTACGAGACAAGGTAACACATCGATTATTGAAGCTCCTTTCTTATGGAGTGGATGTGGTCGAGTGGTCTAGGGCGCTGGACGTAAGGCTAAGCGAATGGTGCCGCAGTGTATCAATGATGTGAGTTCAAATCCCGTCGAGGGAAGAACAAAAAATTGACAGCTCTAAAATCTAATTCTAACGCTGGTTGGTTTAATTTTCAGACGTATATATATATCTGCATGTTCTGTTCTGTTCTGATTTTGAATCTCCTAAAAATCCTAGATTTACTAAAAGGATAAAAATCATTATAATAAGTTATCTTAAAGATTAAAAATAACGCTCTTATCACTGGACTGACATCAACTTTTTACTCCAAGAGTAGTTCTGCTCTTTTCACATGCAGGTAATAAATCATATCTCTGCAGATCGTGTCAACATCTTTCCTGTATTGAGAGTCAATCAGATTACTTGCACTGCAGTCAATTATCAGTTGTAGTAAGTCCTTCTCATAATTAACTAAGTAATCTGTGTTTACTTGTATTTTCTCAAGATATCAAGCTAATCTTACCAGATGATTATTTCTTATTGTCGACAGTGTATCGCATTTAAGAAGAAAATGCACATAGTCCTCCGTGTCCTTTTGGTATAATCGACATATCGACGATGTGGTAGATTTTTCATACCGGCTGAAGATATGTTGGGTCTTGTATGTTCCTTTTTTGACTTCTCGTTTGTTATCTACTTTAGCATGGTGCTAAACATTATACTACAAGCGGTTAACAGCGTACTGTAGCGTATTGTACGGTGTATACAGTATACTTTGTTAATATTTGAAGAAAACTTAACAGCATTACTAATTTTCTTCTTCAAGAAGTAAATAAGTATAGGATAGGGTGGCTATTTGTGTAGGGTTTTTATGCGTCATAAATTGCATACAAGTCATTTTTTGGAGACTTAACATCGTAATTTATTAGTTTTTAGAGGTCTATATTTTACATCAATCCATATTTACATGTCTAAATTTTCAATACAAATTACACTGGAAGCGCGTAAAAAATAGCACGCGACAGTTTTTCATGATCTAAATTTTCAATTACGTCTATTTTCGTGTATTAAAAAAATCACATTCAACGATTTTTTGGTTACATAAAATTGTAATTCAGAGGGGAAATTGCATCATTCTATGCTATTTACGTGGGATTTTATGCGTCATCAATCGAGTTTTACCACAAGACGTCACACAATTCAAGGAACGTTCCTTGGTACTGCGACATGTATCGAAACAAAGAATATCTTTACGTCGGAAACACAACGCCTTGATCGCCTATCTCGACATCATACTCCGCATACTTCGTCAAACAATCGTATAGAACAGTGATAAGAGGAAGAAAACCAATCATGTAATATACCATGGATCGCTACAGATATGTCGTGAATTCGGTGTTTGAAGACGGTATCGTTAATATCATGCGTGTTCGACTTGTGCTCATGTTCACCAAACACGTGGCAGATGGGGACCGAGAAAGGAATGAAGACTACTGGTCAGAGTTTTACCATATTTTCATGTCTCTCTCTCTCTCACCTGACTCGTTACTTTGAAGACCATAAGAGCTCAAAAGACTAATAGACAAACACTGGCGAGATGGACTATTTTTACCTTCATTTGCACTGTGCGGATTCGTTTTTGTCTCACGTCGACAACCACGCGGGAGATTTCACGGTTGATTTACCGCGAAGGATCCTCCTCAACGGACAATGAGAATGCGGTTTGTCACTACCAATCTTACACTCCAACAATGTCGAGGCAGAAGAAAAGGTTGACTTGATTTTGAATCCAGTTTTCTACTTTAAAGTTAGACGCGAAGAACTGAGTCGTTTACAGATATTCACAAGAGACGACACACTTGGACCTTCTCGTTTTAAAATCGACAGATTATATTGTATGCTACATTTGAGACGACGATGGCCTCTATAGAGATATACGATTTCAAACAAAGACAATAGATACCGATAAATACAGACTGAGAACAAACGTTTTTCCAGAAGACACCATCGTTTACGTTCCAAAAAGGTTTATAAGAGGAATTGAGGGTGAAACTAATGAATCATGAGTCGACTGATTGAAGATCAAGGTCATTATTTACAGCTACTACATTCCACTTCCAAACTCCAGAGGAAAGCTCTGTTGACGACCATTACTAAACCTCAGTTGAAAACGTTGTGTGAAATTACACACAACGTATTGAAAGGCACCGTTGTATTATCGCCTTCAGAAAAAAACATTGAAGAAATACAAGAAAATATTAACCCTTTTGGGTAAAATGAAATCTACGAGACGAGAGAAACTGAAAGCATTACAAAGCGCATCAACGCTGAATATTGCTGGAGCTTCATTATGGACATGATGATTTTGATTTCTTACGAAAAGTACAAGAATCTGACATCCAGGCAGACTTCAAAGGAATTGAAAGGAACGGGATACCACATGACAAAGAAAAGAAATTTAGGACCTCCGGGAACTCCAGAAAAAAGAAACGAATGGAAAGTGTAACTGGATATCACTTTATAAAAAAAAAAAAAAAAAAAAAAAGTAAAAAAAGAGAAAAAACAGACAATAAAAAGGGGGGGGGGGTCTTAAACCACTTACTTGAAGATATAGCAGGTCTCAAGTCCTGAACCAGATCTCGGTTCTGGAAGTGTGAGAGAGATTTTTCCAATATTATTGTGTAACAAATTGATTTTAGATGAAAAAAATGAAAGGGACCCTCCTCTCTTCACCGGTAAGCTGCTGATAAAATTTCAAAACATTCTGAGAAACACTACTCAAGTTAGCATACGACATAGGGTAAAAATCCTATTTGCCGTCATATCAAGTCCAATAACTCTGGAACGGCAAAATGGAAAACCGTCAAAAATGAAAGGGATCCTCCTCTCTTCACCGGTAAGCTGCTGCTAACTTTTCAAAACATTCTGAGAAACACTACTCAAGTTATCATACGACATAGGGTAAAAATCCTATTTCCGTCATATCAAGTCCAATAACTCTGGAACGGCAAAAACGAAAATCTTCAAAAATGAAAGGGATCCTCCTCTCTTCACTGGTAAGCTGCTGATAAAATCTTAAAAGATTCTAAGAAACACAACTCAAGTTATCGTACGACATAGGATTTGTCAACAGACGGACGGACGGACATGATGAAACCCGTATACCCCCTACAACTTCGTTGCGGGGGGGGGGGGGGGGGGATAACATAGGTGTGATGTGCAAACTTATGGGGTGTGTGCTAAAAATAGAGCTAGATTTAAATATTGTGATACATTTTTTTTGTATTAGAACCAGTACTCCAAATTTTATGACATAGGGAGAAATTGGTAGAACACCTATAGATATATTATGCATAAAATTAAGGATTGTAAATTTTTGGAATAGACTTATTTCAAACGAGAAGAAACTTAGTTGTATTTTATATAAGATTATGTTTAATTTGAGTATTACTGATAATGTTCAATTTAAGTGGCTAAATATTATCAAATCAATTTTTGAGAAAACTGGGCTTAATTATCTATGAAACCAACAACAGCCAGTTCATTCAGTGCAACTAAAATTTATTGTTAAGCAAAATCTGACTGATCAATATATTCAAATTGAGAACTCTTCTAGGGGAGAATTTTATGGCATATTTAAAAATTAATTTAATTTAGAGAAATACTTATTGAAATTATTACCACATGAGAGAAACATGATAACAAAGTTTAGATGCAATAACATTAAACTTCCAATAGAAACTGGAAGATGGTCGAATACTCCCAGAGAAGAACGTATTTGTCATCTGTGTAATGTTGGTTTAGGTACTGAATTTCATTTTTTATTTGAATGTACCGCTGCTGATGTACAAAGGCTTAGATGTAAATTTATTCCAATTTATTATACTAGATATGCAAACATGTACAAATGAAAGGCCTGTTATCTTTGTGTAATGTTAAGGTTCTGAAAAAATTGTCATTATTTATATCTAAATTGCAAAATGTTTTGTAATTATATTCTGAGGCTGTATTATTTTAGGGTAGTTATATCCGTCATTATGTAAAATATTTTGTATAATATTCCTCTTGTTACACTTGTATATGTGTCCGAGTGAATAAAGAACTTGAACTTGAACTTAAATGATTAAATATTTTTTACGAGAAAGGCCAGTTTTACTGTGCATCAGTTATCATAGGTAATGAAACTGTCCCGGGTCAGAACAAAATGTTTTTCTATCTAAAATTACGGGACCTCGGTGTCTCGAACTTCCGATAGCTCGAACATATTTTGACAGTACCTTCGAGTTCGAGCGAGCGAAGTTCTACTGTATATATATGTTTAGGAGTCATAAGTTCAAAATGTAGTGCTTCAAAACTTTATTTTAAATACAGTTTCTGATTGGCTTAATGTCAATAATGATAAAGAATTGACCAATGGAAGTTTCCGGTACAAATTTAAGAGGGAAACGATTACGGAAAGGGCCTAAATAATTTGGATTTGTACACATTTATACGTCGTAGAAATCTACAAGAATAATCAACATGTGAACAATTCACGACAATTTTTTTTTTACATTTTTTTTTAAATTGGTAGGAAAACATCTAAAATCGGTAGGCGGTAGAAGACTTAAAAATTCGGTAGACTACCGCGTAAATCGGTAGAGTTGGCATGTATGGGAGAGTTCACGAAGACGCTTCGCAAGGGAATGCTAGACACTTCGGCACCGGGACAATTCGGCACCAGGACACTTCGGCACCTGTGTGAGACATTTCGGCACCAAGACACTTCGGCACTTGTGTTTTTTTCTTTGATTTTACGTACAAAACTTCCAATAGCCTTGATTCTGATGTTTTCTAGATTTCACAAGATTTACTCGTAACTGAATATGAAAACCCATAATAAATCGTTATTATTTTAACAATTTTTTAATTAGTATTTCTTGGTAATAATGACGGAAATCATTTCGACCATACTTTTTACCAAAAAAAAATAATTTATGATTCAAATCCTTGTTCAAATGTTTAATGTCTTCTCGCGATTCGTTTTTGTTCGAATATTTTGTTTTTGTTTTATCATATTCTTAATAATCTATTTATTAAAATTACGTCTACATACGTTAATTTTCTAATATTTTTCTGTCATGGTGTAAACAAAACAAAAACATGCTATATGGCACCTGATAGACAAATTAATTATTTACTCAAATCATCACAATGTGTCGTTTTATCGTATGTATCGTATATATCCATAGATACACATCATTCTTAACTGAGGCCGCATTAACCAAGGCCGTATCAACTAATATAAGGCCGCATTTGTTTAAGGCCGGATTGTTTTAAGGCCGGATCATCTCGAAAGCAAACAATTGCAATCACCAATGCAAACACAAGCTGTAAACTTTTGATCACTGCTTTTGATCTTAATTAAGTTAATAATGGCTTCTTTTAAAGAATATTTAAATAAATTATGTTTTGATTGCATTTAAACGATCATCGATGGTTTTTTTAAATTTTCGTTGATTTTATTTTAAAAAAGGTAATCACATTTGTTTGAAAGAAAATGCGGTGCCGATTTGACACTTTTTTTCAACGGTACCGAAATGTCTTGGTGCCGAACTGTCTTTCTCAACAGGTGTCGAAATGTCTTGGTGCCGAACTGTCTTGGTGCCGAACTGTCTTGTACATGTCAAAAATTGAAATTTGCTTTTTTACTGCTCGAATATTGCAAAATCAGAGAATGCTATGCTGTGGCGAAAGCTTTCACGATTAGAAACATGTATAGTTTATTGTTGTATATGAAGTGTAACTCTCGCAAAATCAATCGTCCCACGGAAAACATGACGAAAATTGTGACACTCTTACATTTCTAAGTTGTTCTTAACAAAGATGCAAGTTAAATTTTCAATATTTTTTCATCGTGGGAGTCTAAATGTAATCGGGGATAAATTCCGATTCGTCAGAAGTAAATTGAAGTCTAGATAAATCTACAAACTGTCAATTTTCTCGTTTTCCTGCTTGAGGAGATCGGTTATGATAGAGCACATTGCGAACGCATGTTCAAAAGCTTTATTTAAAGCCGATACATAGCAATACAAATAACACAAGCTCTATTGAGCTTTTAAATCGTCTATCAAACAAACATAAAATAGTAACAGAAAAACATGCATGACAGTACATATAATACAGCAAGGCACATATAAGGCATACAATCATAAGACATTACAACATTTAATGTTATAGCACATATATATCATGCATACTTACTAATAAATAAAAACAATATGAAACACATATTATTATAAAACACAAGCGACAAGGATAATTAAGCACAAACACAAACAATTTATGCATTACAAGCACTAATTTAAAAATTAAAAATAGCAATACTAAAAGCTTGAAACTATAGCACTACAGAGCAAAGCTATCTGCATGCATTGCAACGGCATGAATTGCCAGTCCATGTACTGATTAATTTTGAAAACAAAGAAAAAAGGAGATTTGCTAGTTTTGTTAATTGTTTTCTGCAAAATTGATAAATTGACACTTTTAAACATAAAACTGATAAATACTCTGTCCACTTTCAGAGATTTATTTTAATAAACTTGGTGTCCTGATTGATGGGGATTTTAAATTGGTGTACTGCTACTTGTTTTTGTTCGTTTCCTTGCCGGTGATACTGCAGGCAATCTATATCGAAATGGTTTTTTGTAAAGAGTCTATGTCAGTCCTCTTTCCCTTGAATCCTGGCATCTCCTGAAAGTGGACAGAGTATTTATCAGTTTTATGTTTAAAAGTGTCAATTTATCAATTTTGCAGAAAACAATCAACAAAACTAGCAAATATCCTCATGCATTCGCAATGTGCTCTATCAAAACCGATCTCCTCAAGCAGGAAAACGAGAAAATTGACAGTTTGTAGATTTATCTAGACTTCAATTTACTTCTGACGAATCGGAATTTATCCCCGATTACATTTAGACTCCCGCGATGAAAAAATATTGAAAGTTTAACTTGCATCTTTGTCCAGAACAACTTAGAAATGTACGAGTGTCACAATTTTCGTCATGTTTTCCGTGGGACGATTGATTTTGCGAGAGTTACACTTCATATACAACAATAAACTATGCATGTTTCTAATCGTAAAAGCTTTCGCCACAGCATAGCATTCTCTGATTTTGCAATATTCGAGCAGTAAAAAAGCAAATTTCAATTTTTGACATGTACATACCTTGCGAGGCGTCTTCGTGAACTCTCCTCCACCAAAACCGGAAGTTATCCTCACGAATTTCTTTGCAGAACCAACTTTTCTGCTTGTGCCGATTACCAGCCGTGACTGTATGACATATACAATAAAAACAATCAAACAGTAGTTTCTATCCATACCGGGTTTCTGACTACATATGTCAGAAACGGCCGGTATGGATAGAAACTACATAGAAAGTTGCAAAATGTTGTGTACATGAAAAAAAAATCGATGTTGAAAAAAATGGGGGATGGGCAATCAGAAGCACAATAGGGTCCTGTCCACAAGTACCTGTGGCTTATGATAGCTGAGCGACTTATAATTAGCCGGTCTTGACTATCCCTTTGGTATTCTTATTCCCCAAAACCTTTGACTTTCCAATCTTTTGGCATTGAGCGTACTTGAAGATTAGTTCTAAAAATTGTTTGTCGTGTGCACTAATTTAGAAATCTACGTGTCAAGAAATATATTTGCTAATTATATGATGACCATTTGTCTATATGGCTTGATCATTGCCATTATTTGGTATTTGGCTATACCGTTCTTCTTTTTAGAGGAGTTAATAGTATTGGATTTAAACATTTACCGAAAAGTCAAAGTCAGGTCAAATTTCGTCAGAAATGGCAGTAGTTGACAGCTTTGAATTTCTACTTGTCGAAATAGAAAAGACATTTTCAAATGCAAGAGATATATTGGCAATACTTGGTATATTGTATGGGTGTAAAAAATCTTTGCAGATTCTGAACAGTTTACTGGAAGCAGCTAACGGACATTTACTGAGCAAGCTATCGTATATTGGTGATTACAGAAAACGCTTTGGATTATGGGCTGGTAACTTCCTAACTTTCTTTTTTATCTTTAAGTTTTTATATTCAACATTAAGAGTAGGACCAGGATGTGGCCTGATAATCGAGCAATACATGGGCTAGTTATAGCGTTAATCTCATTGAGATTTGACATCCGAATAAGAATAAGAAAACTATAGTAATTAGCACTTACTATTACTAGCTTGTATTACTGCTGGCAATACTTCAGTCGTCTGATGATTACTTCTTAAGTCTCTTGGTTTTTACTTCTTGTTTGTTCAGTGGTATAATCAGTTCTGGCAAGCGTGGGCAGTTTCTCGTGCATCATGAGTGCTCTTTGGAACCCCTCGACCCCCATCCTCCCCGATTCACTACACTCTTCCCCGTTTTATCTTAAAGGACCCCGGACTGCAGCCACTGAGAAACCCCCAGAAACAAGGGGCCATCCGGGATGTAATGACAAATCCAAAAATCACCCTAGGGCTCACAAGAGCCTGAAGAGGCAGATAAAGCCTCCACAATCCCTAAGCTTCCGATATCCATGGGACAGCGTTTCTAGGAGTCACCAGACTATGTGGCACCCCCTACACCCACAATGCACCAACATCTATTCTGATATCCCTTAAAAAAAAACCTTATCGTCATTATCCATATAATCCTTCCCCCCCCCCCCCCCCCCCCCCCCCCCCCCCCCCCAAGTATTATTAAATAATAAATATATGTCGCGATGGGTGGACCTTACCTTCCCCTTTTCCCCCAAACACTGTCATTATGCCCCCTGCTCCCCCAATAGTTCCCCCTCTGCACTATACAGTACCTTCTCCCGGGGATGCCTGTGACACCCAGAGCAGACAAAATCTCCCACGGCCTCTGCCTCTTCCTGCGTTACCTTTACACATTTACCATGATACCATTCTTTGCACTCCTCGCACCTGATCATGAACTTCCCAGTATATGGCTTCCGACAAACACAATAAAGCTTATCTCTATACCCCCGTTGATCTTTGACACCCCCCTTCTCCTTGGTATATCCTGTCCCATTAATGATTTGTTGACTCAGTTTTTGGGCCCACTCTGGAACCTCTCGGTCCTGACACAACTTCAACCTATCGTGGTTGGCGGTGATTATCACCCGCTTTAACTTTATTTATAGAGATAGGGGGTCAACTTTTCAATTACCACTCCTGGGCCTTTCCACGAGGGACTCAATTTTCAAATTTTTCCCTTAACGGTGGCAGTGTCCAACTGATACACCAAATCCCCCAGTTTTAACTCTCTGACCCTCACCTTGACATCGTAATCTCTCTTCATTCGTTTTTGGGATTGTTTGAGAGTCTCCCTAGCCACCCTGTGGGCCCCTTCAATAGCTGTTTGCAACTCTCCTACATATTGGTCTCCTTCGGGCTGTCCGGTGTTTCCTGGACTCCCGAACATTAGTTCCGCAGGCAACCCAATCTCCCTACCTAGCATCATCATATTGGGTGTGTACCCTGTGCTTCTATTTACGGAGGACCTTAATGCCCCTGCCAACTGCGGTAGGTATTGATCCCAGCTCTGCTGATTTTTTCCAATGAAACACCGCACCGCTGCCATCAGTGTACGATTGCATCGCTCTACTTGTCTGTTCGCCGAGGAAGGGGTAGTTCTCGATTTATGTATGTGAAGTAATTCACACATTTCCCTGAACAAAGAGGACTCAAAATTCCTCCCCTGATCAGTGAATACTTGGAATGGGCACCCAAATCTAGAAAAGAACTGATTCACCGCGGCTCTTGCCGTTTCCTCTGCACTCTGAGAAGGCAAGGGGATGCACTCTACCCGCTTGGTAAATTGGTCAACCATCATCAAGATGTGTTCATTTCCTCTCTCAGTGCGAGGTAGGGGCCCAATGAAGTCTAAATGGACCCGTTCCATTGGCGATCCTGAATGATACAGTAGGATAACATTGGGTGTCTAGCTGAGACCGTTGCCTTCTTATTTTGGTTACACTCCATACACCCTTTCACGTAAGCCGACACATCTTTACTTATCCCCCTCCAATAATACCTAGACTTCACTTTCTCGATTGTCCTTTCTATGCCCTGATGTCCAGCTAAGGGGGGATCGTGACAAAGCTTCACAATTTGTTCCCTGTACATCTTTGGGACCACCCTCCTTGCTGACTTCCCCTCATCCCCTCCCCTCCACAGGACCCCTTTTTCCAGGACAAAAACTTCCCTGTTCATCCAATAATACTTGCTTCTAGAGTCCCCTATTAACAATTCTCCTTCAGTGGGCTCCCCCCCTGTCTCCCTCCACCTGACCACCCAGGCTAATTCGGGGTCCACCCGCTGCTGTTCCTTCATTTCGTCCTCAGTAGTCGCAGTGCCAATATAGTAATTAGCACTTACTATTACTAGGTAAGAAAAAAAATATAATAATACTGAATATTTAAAACTGGTACCAACGTAAATCAGTAAAAGCAGCACTGTCTAACTAAAAAATCAAAGAATATAAAATTTTCAAGCCAAACTAAAAAAATTAATGATTAAAAAAAATAGGTTTTCTTCCCCACTGCCAAAACTTGAAATTTATCAGGATTAGCCTGCATTTTGTTAATTTTGAACCATTTAATGAGATGATTTGAGTCGGACTCTAGAGTAGAAATAAGTAGATCAAAATCGGGACTGCCAAAGGAAAGGGTATTATCGTCTGCATAATTATACAGAGAACTGTCTTTAATGAACAAAAATATATCATTTATGAAGACATTGAATAAGAGGGGTCCAAGTATAGATCCTTGCGGAACCCCTTTATGGATGTCAGCCCAGTTGCTCGGAACACTATTGACCTTTATTTGTTGTTTTCTGTTTGATAAGTATGATTTTAGTAACGAGACCAAATGATCTGACACTCCATAAGCTGGCAATTTGTCTAGCAGTATGGCATGTGGTAGGCAATCAAAAGCCTTTGAAAAAATCAGAACTGATGCTATGTAATAATTTTTGTCTAGGGCTTCACGCCAACCTTCTAGAAGTCTGAGCAACGTGGTCTGGCATCCATGTCCACGTCGGAAAGCACACAAAAAAGGGTTAAATATTGTGTCGAAAAAATCAGATAATTGTGTTTCAAATACCTTTTCAAAAATTTTAGAAAAAACAGGAAGGACACTCACAGGTCTATAATTTGTTTTACTTAATGGGTCTTTTTTCTTGTGTAATGGTGTTACCTGAGCTTTTTTAAGAGAATCAGGAAATACACCAGTGTCAAAAGACAAGTTTATCAATGATGTTAACTGGTTGGATACTATTGGTTTACACTGTTTGATAACTTTGGCTGGAATGTTATCAAATCCAGAGGCTTTTTTATATTTATTTTATCTATGATTTTTTCAATTTTATCAGATGGTATATGCTGGAATTCAAAATTTTTCTCCACATCCACATGATTCTTAATTTCCGCTATACTAGGGTGAGTAGCAGGGTCATATACAATGTCTTTCCCAATTTTATCTGCAACTGTAGAGAAGAAAGTATTAAACTTTTCAGAAACTTCACATGTATCATTTATAATTTTATTGTTTTCACACAGAATTATATTCTGATCCCCAGAGTTACATTTTTTAGAGAAAAATGGTTTAACAGTTTTCCAGAAGTTGACATTTTTAGCCCCACCCATACAGCGTTCAAGAGAATAAGTTTTCATAGAATTCTTTTTTAATTTTGTTACCAAATTTCGCTGCTTTCTAAATTTTTCCCATGTTTTTATGTTGCGATTTTTTGTATATTGGGAATAAAACATACATGTTTTCTGTATATGGCTCCTCTTAATTCACTGTTCATACATGGAAGTGGATTTTTATGGGGTTGTCTATTTTTCACTGGAGAGTGTTTATCAAGTACACTTTTAAAGGCATTTTGATATTCATTATATATATATTGTGTACTTCACTAGATGTTGATAAATTCTCAATATCTGGGAATGAAATTTTCTCAAGATCACAATTAAAGCTATCAGTATCAAAATTTGTATAACTTCTGTAAGTTATTGTTTTTCTTTTCTGGATTGGGACGTCCCCTTTTATTGTGACAAGTTATGTTATGACAGTAGGAAAATTTTGTATATTAAAACATTTATTTTTCTGATTTGTTAAAGCCACATCCACCAATGATGGGATACAATTTTTTATAAAACATGTTGGTTTTAAGACTAATTGTGAAAAATCAAGGACATCACATAAATCTTTTTAAAGCTTCACATTTTTTATCATTTAACATATCAAAATTTAAGTCACCCATTACTATAATATTATCATAATTTATAATACATTGATCTATGTTCTTAATAAAAAGAGTGGAAAAATCATTATCAGACATTGATGGGGGCTTATAAATGCCCATAACAATCCACTTGTTCTTGTTTATATGAACTTCCACGCTGATGTTTTCCAGTGTTTCAGACTCCAAGTTTGTTTTCCTACTTACTGGGAAATCGGTATTTATGTAAGCAAGTATTCCACCATCTTTGAGTCTCTATCGCGTCTCAATAATTTGTAGCCTTCCGCTATGAATAAATTGTCATTAAAAGTAGCGTCCAGCTTCGATTCCGCGACAAAGAAAATGTCTACAATTTTATCAGACAGAAGTTCTTTGATTTCATCGAACTTATAACGATAGCTATTGATGTTTAGGTGGGCTGCTAAGAAATTTCTAGGATGTAACCTTCTAGATTCACGAAATCTTCTGCTCTGTCGCAGACGACAACAAACATGGCGAGCAGCTTCGTCTCTATTTGGAAGTTTGCAAGTTTATTGTTCACCTCGACACCAACTATTGCCCTTGTCTTCACCTTGGGCAATAGTTGATGTCTCTGGGAACAATAAATTTTCTGTTCCCCTCATACAAGTCAGTAAGTGCATTTTATTTATTGGATAAAAAAGTATTGAAGTAGACCCTATAAGGTAATTAAGAAATAATATTCATGGAAGCCATACTGTGTTGTGAGTTTTAGCATGGGTTGGGGGATATTAGTATTTTATCCCGAGCGGTATTGAGATTCTGATATGTATAACAGTCTTCGAAATTAGACTTTTGAATTTACTGACCTGAAATTTTCAAAATTTAAATATTTATATAGATTCTATTGAGAAAATTTGGCAAAAGTCACTGGGAAAATTAGCACATAAATGATGTGAATTGGGAAAAGATGGGAAGAGCAATAAATTTATTAGTTTGGATGTCCAGTAATAGAATAGCGATCATACTGTACCAAGGTTAATGCCAACAGTAACAAATTCTTGTGATGAGGAAGAATGACCACAAAACAGTTCACAAAACTTACATAAATACCCATGGTGTACCACACTGTGATATAGCCATGGGTATTTTTGTTCATTCTTTATTGACCTCAGGAGCACAACTGTCCAAATCAAAGTGACAGTCAGATTGCGAATCATTATCAACATCGCCAGGGCCTCCAAGAGAAATTTTGCAAGGCGGAACAAGACTGCTTTGGGGCCCCGGAGATAGACTGAGACTTCCCTCAAAATTGAGGATTTGAGGTTCAATAAAACCACTGGGCAGTTTAAAAAAACTGGCTCCTACTGCTATAGCTGTCTAATTTACTCATTTTTATGATTTTATTGGATCTAAATAATTCAAAAGATCTGTAATTGATTTGATGTTTGTTACTGCAAAAAATCTTTAAGATATCTAGAATAACAAAAAAAATATGTCCAAAAAACATGTCAAAATTGTCAGGAGTGCAACCCTTTTTTGTGACACTTTAAAAAATCCTTAATTTTCAACAACCTACCACAGTGCTAAATCAAACAATATGTTATCAAAATCTATTTCATCACAAACTTTGATATGTTGACACACTTTAAGATAGCAATAGATCATGCTTCACATTTATTATTGCATAAAAATATGGCTTTGTAAAAAAGATGTACCTAGTCAGGAGTGTAACAAACATTTATGCAAGTTTTCCTAAATTACATTGTAGAAATGTTGTCTTTTAGTTTTCAAAGATATGGGGTATAAATAAATCTTAATACATCATTGCTGCTTCAAAACCATAGTTAAAGGATACACTAAGATCAGTAGTAAGGCCAAGAATGTCACATTAAAGGCAGCACCCTCAAATGTCAGGAGTGCAACATTTGATATTTTCTTAGACATATTTTCTTTTAAATGTAACTAATATCACATTTGTCTTTCTATTTCAACAGAGACTGACCAAGAGAACAGGTAAAACCCATTTACCTGTTTGAGATACATGAAATATCTCTCACAGAAGCATTTGATTCATGTCAGGAGTGCAACTAGTTTTAAGTGATCTTCTACACAGTCTAAATTATAGCTTTTTGTATGGATGATTTAAATAAAATGAGATTCTGTCAAGTTTAGAATAATGTTTGAAAAAATTAAAAGTGCCAATAGCATTTTATGTGCTTTTAATTTTATGTAATAAAGCATTTTTGTTCATTTTAAATGGTCTCATGCTTTAATATCTATGAGGTATTAATACTAGAGACATTCTCTGACAAGGGAACATGTTTTCTAGGTTCATTAGCTATTGGAGATTAATTGACTTGATAAAGTTTATGATAAATACACATTACATACATAGTGTGGTGGTACAAGACTTTGTATCAGGTCAAGTCTGTTGTGTGAACCAGTATCACTACGAGTTGCAATAGCGACGAGTTGTGATGCGGTTAGTTCACGCAACAGACAAGACCTGATACACAGTCTTGTACCACCACACTATGTATGTAATAAGGTTATCTAACATTTCACTAAAAACGAATTTTAAACAAATAGCAAGGGTTGAATTAAAATGTGTACAAATGCTCTGAGGGAAACTACATTTTGTGTATGAAGTCACGTTATTTTTTCCATTCATTCACCAACTTCAGGTTACTGTGTTTTGTCTCACATTCCAATGGTATGACATCATGTCAAAGTAGTTCGGCAGAGAACGTCTCGTGCAGCGTCGCACCATTCTTTTATCACCACAGTGTAGTGATACAACATCTTGTATCAGACAGGCGACTTTCGTTAATTTCAAAGGAAAACGTATATAATGTTAGATAAATGCATTTATCTATTTTCTTATAGATAATTTATGGTTGACCATGTAAACTCCTGACATAAATATTTAAAAATCATTGAAATTTGATATAATCAATTTTCCAAGTATTCAAAATATACTTGTAATTGTACATTAAACATCCACATGTATTTTCAATATTGATTTAGATTAATACATGTTTTAAATGTTTTTGTATAGTATATTTCAAAAATAAGTTGGAATTTTCGAGAAATATGGCTGTAAACAAGTTACAAATAACTAGAAAAATGTTACTTTAAGAAACAATTATCATTAAAACTTGGTAAAACTAATGCTTGAAAGAACACCAACTGATTTTTCCCCCTGTGAATTGTTTTTATGTTAATAACTCTTCTTTTTCTTGATGGCAATATAATGTCAGGAGTGCAACATATCCTGATAGAATAGTACCATTGATAAAATAATGATAATTTATAATAAATTGCCTTTACTAGCCTATAAAAATATTCTAATTATTTCTTTATGATTTATCTAATATATTAGAGTGGTATAATACAAATTTTCAAATGTAATTAGAAATATTGCTGCTAAAACTGGGTATTAAAGAAGTGGTATGGCAAAAAATTGTTACAAATTTCCAAATACTGTCATTTCTGTACAAATATTTCATTGAAACAGGTAAAAATTATTGTATGAGTTAACAGTAACATCACTGTTCAATGTTGGCATTTTAAAATGTGATATTTTCTTCTTTTTTTTTCTTTATTATAAATGCAACAAAAATAGATAAAATGTTTTTTCTACAACCAATTATTTAGCGATCGTTCAAATAATCAATGTGATTTATTTTTACAAATGGCTACTTATCTTTAAAGTTTGAAAATTTTGCTGTCTTAAGTAAAAATATTGGTTATTATTTTGATAATAAAAACTTTATCAAGTAGATTGGACAAAAATATTGAGAATTTTTCATAAAAAATAGCTTTTAAGAAAAACTACAACTACCAATAACCCAATATTTTGCACAAAAAGTCATTTATATCAGTTGCATTGTTTGAGAAACCATTATACAAAATAATTGAGACTAAAGATTGTTTAACTGATATAGAATAAGTATGTGTTTTACATGTTTTTTATGCCAATTTGTGTTCAATAAAAGATTCTTAAAAATTTATTGCTTATCTGTTCATAGTTTCTTTCTTGTTTCATTTACTTCAATGTATACAACATTGAAAATTATCAGCAGAAGTTTTTAGGAGTGAGTTTAATTTGGCCATTTTTTTCACATGTTGGAGCCATTTTTTTTTAAACAGCCCCACTGGCAAACTTTCATAAATGGGTGATTTTCAAAAAAATGAAAACTTTGTGTGACATAGAGGGTGAAATTTCAAATTGGACAAATTGACATAATTTTGGTCATAAAATAATGTCAATATGATATATTTTTCAGATTCAGTTGCTCAGTGCAATATATGAAGACAACATTTTTTTTTCCAACTTTTATTAGCAACATGTTAAAATGATAACAAATACAGACTTACTTCCTCAGAGGTATCATTTTCTTTTGGGTATGGTAAAAGACCTAAATGTATTTGCATTTGATAATGATATGAAAAAGGCACATTTTGGTACATGTACCAAGCTTTGTATATATCATGAGAAAACAGTTTCAGTATATCAAAGAAACACTATTTTTACTGTATATTTTAAAAAATTTGGTAATTAAATTTAAAGTTTTCATACAAGCATAAAAAATATGATCTAATGCGGCTTAATAGTTGTAAATCAATTATTTATATATGCCTAATAAATATAACAAAAGTTGAGTTAAGTTGATCATTGGTGGTATAAACTAGAGATAACCAAATGAAAATACTGTCCATTTTTTGATGTTTTGTCACACTCCTGACACATTTTTCTAAAAGATAAATACACCAAATATCAAGCTAAATGCAATCATTGTTGGTCACAATAACTTTTTTAAGTAGTAGTACATAATCTATTTTGACTGAAAAAAGGTTTCCCTTGAATATATTTCATTTTTGCATTGTTATGATGTTATTTCAATCATATTTTATCATATTCTAAGTAATACTATCATATTTATAAAAAATAACAACTCAATTTTCAACCATTTATACATCTTTTCAAGACTATAGTGCTTATTGAGAATTAAATAATTCCCCAAGACAATTACAAGCAGTTTTATGGAGGCTATATGCTTACAAAATAATCTATTTCTTAAATAAAATTGTCATACTCCTGACTGCCTCTCGAAAATAAACCTGTCGAGCTGAAAATAATATAACCAACTTATTCTTTCCAAACTAAAAGTTATATTTCTTCAAAAGCTTATATTTCTTACAGTTAACAGTAAATATTAAGAGAAGATTCAAAATTATGTTTTTGTTTTTTCTAATGATTAGTGTGCTAATTATTTGCCATTTAGGAATTTATCTCATCAAAAATTGTTAAAATGGATTTGAAATTTATTAAAACTAGCAATAGATCATCTTTTCTTAGTATAAAATTACTTTTTAGTGGTTTTCAAATTAGTTTCCCCATGTTTCTCAATAATTTACTCTACAAAAAAACTTCCTACTACAATTTCAATCAACATTTAATGTTTTTATGTCAGGAGTGTGACATATTACTGTTGAATGAAAAATTATTGATAAATTTTCAAAAATGCTATATCAAAAGAATGAAAATGTTTTATTAAGATCAAAATATATTAAAGTAAGTATTCTGTTTATCTAAAGCAACATACATCAATTTTTCATTTAGAAAAAAATCCATATTTTGACATGTTTTAAGAAAATATAACCCTTTATCATCACTTATTATGAGAAAGGTGTCATGCAATATACAAAAATACTATAATTATTACTTATTGTTTATATGTAATTAAATTGAAAACATTGTGGAAGTTTGTAGAAGCATGTTTTTTTTTATTTTTTATTTAAAAGATATGCTTATTAAAAGTGTCACACTCCTGACATTAGTTATTTTGATTTCCTAGCTATGATATGTCATATATCAGAGCTATTTCCAACTTTTTTCTTTGATTGGGTCTGGAGCTTTTGGAAAATAAAGAAAATTGTGAACTATTAAAGTATACAACATAGTACTATATAACTAAGATCAAATGTCACACTCCTGACATTTTTTGTGTCTCTCCTTATGCAAGCCCAATTTTACAACTATCATATTCATCCAGTCTAATACTACTAAATTATTATAACTAATGTTTTTTTTACAACATATTTTGACTTTTCTGAACTAATTAGTCTCAACAATGAAAAACTATTAAGGTTTAATTTGACATTTGTACAATTTTCCAAGTTAAATTTATTCACGTACACCAATTTAAAAAATAGAATAATTTTTTGTCGCATAATCATAGGGTCACAAAACATCTAGATATTTGAAGTAAAATGGTACGAAATTATAGAATACCATCTTTCTTTAATATATTTTTTATTTTATTTTTTCTATCATCAAGCACAGGTACTTGTGGACAGGACCCTATGTTGCTCCCTTTTTTTTTTTTTTTTTTAAGTTATATCATGTCAGAAACCCGGCATGGATAGAAACTACTGTTTGATTGTATTTATTGTATATATGTCATACAGTGATACATAGAAAGTTGCAAAATGTTGTTTATATGAAAAAAAGTCGATGTTAAAAAAACATCTTAAAAAAAAAAAAAAAGGGAGCAACATAGGGTCCTGTCCACAGGTACCTGTGTCATCAAGGTAAGTTAAGGCAATTTAAAGTTTGTCACGCTAAAACGTCACACTCCTGACAAATTTGACCAGTTTTAAGAGGATAACTTTTTAACGGAAGAGCAATCTCCATGACACTTTGCATGAAGATAACTGTTACCATTGTGCTTGTTTTAAGATATTTACCTTTCTTTCATAGCATTTAATATTCAAATTATTCTCTGAAAATGAAAAGTCTTCATTTTTTTGAAAATCACCCAAATGCTTTATTTCCTGTGCAGCAGAATGTCCAGATAACATACAAAATGTATACATTTGTACTTGATACAAAGCAGTGACAAACATAATCAGTTGATGCAGCAAGGTTTTTACTTGTTGAAGTTATTTTATAGTCACTAAAATCTGGTCTACTGCTATTGAGATAATATATCAATTTAATTTTATAACCCTAACCGAGATCATGAGAAAACCTTCCGGAATTTAAGGCTATGGGGCCCTAAAGAGATTCACAGGGCCCCTTCTTGGCTCTCCAGACCACGGACCGATGTACCGGCTGACCCCCCACCCCACCCCCCTCTCATAAAGCCTAAACATCGCCACTATTTACATGTTGTTGGATGTCATTTGAAGCTGTGTTAGATAATAAAGAATTTGAATTTGTTGTTTCTGAAGTGACACTGTCAGTGGTAACAAGGCGTTCAACTTCTGTGGGACATGGTGTATCAGTACTAGAGTCGGTGACCGGTACTGCGGTAGCGGGTCGGACTCACTTCAAAGCAAAAACCGTTTCACTAGCTTTATTAACGTCATCAACCTCATTGCTCTCTGGCAGTAAAAACTTTTTTTTAATCCAAAGGATTCAAGTTACCTGTACTTGAATCCATCATTACTGGTAAACTTTTTAACATATTATTTAGAATTATGCAACATCGTGACATTTTTATTTTTAATTTTAAAACTTAATTGGCAATAATTCACGTATTTCGCTTCATCAACTGTTTTCCGTTTTTAATTTCCAATGAATTGACAAAATATCAAGCAACGTAAATCACAGGACATGTTTACTATTTTTATTTTACCTCTATTTCAATAAACATCTTTAATATAAAATTTATTCCAAGTACAATGTACTACAATTTCCGCTTTCATTTTTCTGAAGTTTTATCGCAGTCCAGTACACGCCACTTTCAACAAATCAAGCGACCCAATATACTGCACTGGTTTCCGGTATCTTGTACGTAGTATTTCGCTTGCATAATCAAAACAAACAGTAACCAGGTCATAAACTTGAAAATGTTTGGCTTTTAATTTCATTTGAAAAAGCTTTCATTAACGATTTTTACGAATAATTTTATCACCATGCTATTGGGAATGTTCCCACATGAAACTGGGAAAAAAAGAGCCTTTTTCACATTGGGACTGGGGCCGATATTCTGCCCCAAAAACACAGTCGGAAAATCACTGTACGTTTGTGGGCAATATCACACACAATTTATGCTGCCAAATTCCTGCAGACTATAACTCATCAACATGTGCTTTTACGACGGGAAAGTCAGTCTTATTGATGGAGCATCCGTAGCAATAATATTGTGTTTGCACATTTTAATTGCACATCATATGTTTATTAATTTTGGATATGTTGATTATTTTCAGTGAATATAGATGTTTAAAACATTGACAACCATGTAAATAAAAAAAAAAATTTAATTGATCACCTGGCTTAAATGTGTGTATGTATCATAAAATATTGTCCTCTATGAAATAGTGTCCATGAGACAAAATTTCATAGGAAATATCGTCCATGGACAAAATTTCATTAAATTTTATTATGAAATTTTATCCGGGACAATATTTCACTATGAAATATTGTCATCTGCTATAAAATTTTGTCCATTAAATGGACAATAATGTCTACAAATGGAAAACTTACCCATTGAGAAAATGTACTAAAGAAATCTTTTAAATAAATTCCATCTGAGAAATTTTGAATATTAAATGTTACCAAACTTAAACGGCACAATTATATAAATACAACAAAATATGGAATGCGAAAAGTATTTAGTAATGAAATGTAATTATATCATACAAATTAATCAACATTTTTTATCGTTATATCTAGTAATATTCAAAAATGCTGTTCTTCCTGTCCTTTTTTTCACTCATATAATCCAAAAGGTGTTTATACTCCTGACCCTCCATTATTTGTACTTAAATTTGCATTCAATCATTTAGAGACTTTATTGTAATAAGTATTCAAAAGTATAATAAAAACATCTTAATGACTTGAATATAATTTCCTTTGAAAGGACAAAATTTCATGATAATCATACATGAAATTTTGTCCATAAATTATCTCACTTTTAAAGACTAAATTTCATAGTGAATATCCATGAAGTGTCGTCCAAACAGGGACAAAATATCATGTGGAATATTGTCTCAACAGGGACAATTTTTCATAAACTAGGACTACATTTCATATTACAAATCTATGAAATGTTGTCCTAATGGACATTATTTCATAGGACATTATTTTGCTTTACATGTACTGCACATATACTAATGAAATTTTGCCATATAAATAAATCGCTGGTTTGTTTGCAAATTAAAGCGAAAGAAGGACGCCATATTAGTCTTCGAAATTAGACTTTCGACTTTACTGGCCCGAAAACTTCAAAATTAGAATATTTATATAGATTCTATTGGAAAAATTTGGCAAAAATCACTGGTCCGAATCAATTTTCACTGGCCGTGGGCCACCGGACCACTGCTAAAGTCGATGACTGCATATTAGAATTATAAGTAAAACATACAGAAGTGAAAAGTGTTTTTTCCATATCATTTTAGTTGTAACTGGAAGCAGTGAAGGAATTGGTCTAGCCTATGCCAAAGAATTAGCCAGACGAGGACTGAATGTTGTTTTAGTTAGTAGAGGAGAAAATAAATTATATAGAGCAGCAAAAGATATAGGTACAGCTCATTAACATAAACTTAATTCAAACTTATATTGAAATCCTTTTATTAGCTCACCTGTCCCAAAGGGTCATATGATTATGAAGTATTGCATTATTTGGCATTTGTCGTCGTCTGTCCTAGACCTAGTCCGTAACCTTTTACATGTTAATCTTTTTCTCTGAAACCACAGGGCCAATGCTCATTGGATGGTCCTCTACAATGTTTTTATGTTTTTTTTTAGTTGATCATGATCAGAAGTACACAAAAGAAACAAGAGGCCCAAAGGTGTCAAAAAGGGTGTGTCCATCAGGGAATTTCCCTTAATTTTTGGAGCAACAGCCACACGCATTTGAATGTTTTGAACAGGCCTGATGTCTAAAGCCCTCGTACGAGTCCAGGTCACTTGTAAGGGTACACCCCAAGCTAAGAATGAAATTCAGCACTTACAGGGTAGAATGAGGGCTGTCAGAGAGTCTCAGTGCAACCTTTTTAGATTTTAGATTATATAGCAGCAATATCAGTGTAATAGATAACAGTGATACTCTTTTTACCATACTCATTACTGTGATACATATTTTATTTCTATTGTGTGATATACGAAGTGTATTAACTGCTTTATCCTGCCACATTTTTGCACCCGTCCCAAGTCAGTAGCTGGATTTCCAATGCAATATATCATGGTCTCTTTGTTGTTTAATGATTTGAGGTGAGATGTGATCATTAGTTTTGTTGATTTTTGTGGAATCGTTGACCATCACTGTTTAAACTTTCTTTTCATAATATGATCATGATGATCAACTTAGACCATTAGTCAACTACACCTATTCAAATATAATATATGATATAAACATTATTATATTAAACACAGACTCTGTTTTACATTATTATATTAAACACAGACTCTGTTTTGTTTTTCTTTATTAGAGGAAGAGTTTAAGGTAGAAACACAAACAATAGCAGTTGATTTTGATCATGGAAAAGAAATATATGAGAAGATATGGAATGAAATCAAAGATAAAGAAATTGGTATACTAGGTAAGGTTGTTGTTTATAAAGACTACCAGGTATATATGTTGACGTCTATAAGATAACGTGTCCTGATGAAGCTTTTTGTAGGATTTTTTTTTAATGCACTATAAACATTCAGTTCATCATGCTGGTTGGTATAAGCAGATATCAAACACAATTTGCTTTAAGCTATGATTTAGCTGAGAATGTCTTACTTATCTGTAAATTATATTCAGTCTTCTACATTATATCATTATTTATTTATGTGATAAAATTTGTCAGTGATTTGTGACAGGTCAGTGGTTTTCTTCGGGTACTCCGGTTTCCTCCACCAATAAAACTGACCACCACGATATAACTAAAATATTGAAAGTGGCATTAAACACCATAAACCTAAACCAGACCATTATTTATTTATTTTCAGTGAATAATGTTGGTGTGATGTATGAGTTATTTATTTATTTTCAGTGAACAATGTTGGTGTGATGTATGAGTTATTTATTTATTTTCAGTGAACAATGTTGGTGTGATGTATGAGTTATTTATTTATTTTCAGTGAACAATGTTGGTGTGATGTATGAGTTATTTATTTATTTTCAGTGAACAATGTTGGTGTGATGTATGAGTTATTTATTTATTTTCAGTGAACAATGTTGGTGTGATGTATGAGTTATTTATTTATTTTCAGTGAACAATGTTGGTGTGATGTATGAGTTATTTATTTATTTTCAGTGAACAATGTTGGTGTGATGTATGAGTTATTTATTTATTTATTTTCAGTGAACAATGTTGGTGTGATGTATTAGTTATTTATTTATTTTCAGTGAACAATGTTGGTGTGATGTATGAGTTATTTATTTATTTTCAGTGAACAATGTTGGTGTGATGTATGAGTTATTTATTTATTTTCAGTGAACAATGTTGGTGTGATGTATGAGTTATTTATTCATTTTCAGTGAACAGTGTTGGTGTGATGTATGAGTTATTTATTTATTTTCAGTGAACAATGTTGGTGTGATGTATGAGTTATTTATTTATTTACAGTGAACAATGTTGGTGTGATGTATGAGTTATTTATTTATTTTCAGTGAACAATGTTGGTGTGATGTATGAGTTATTTATTTATTTTCAGTGAACAATGTTGGTGTGATGTATTAGTTATTTATTTATTTTCAGTGAACAATGTTGGTGTGATGTATGAGTTATTTATTTATTTTCAGTGAACAATGTTGGTGTGATGTATTAGTTATTTATTTATTTTCAGTGAACAATGTTGGTGTGATGTATTAGTTATTTATTTATTTTCAGTGAACAATGTTGGTGTGATGTATGAGTTATTTATTTATTTTCAGTGAACAATGTTGGTGTGATGTATGAGTTATTTATTTATTTTCAGTGAACAATGTTGGTGTGATGTATGAGTTATTTATTTATTTTCAGTGAACAATGTTGGTGTGATGTATGAGTTATTTATTTATTTTCAGTGAACAATGTTGGTGTGATGTATGAGTTATTTATTTATTTTCAGTGAACAATGTTGGTGTGATGTATGAGTTTCCACAACTGTTCTTAGATGTACCAATACAGGTAATAGAAACATAATTGTACTTACTAATGATCAATAAATATAAAATAACTAATTACATGTATTAAACATTTTATTTAACTACTATCAATCTCTTTCTCTTTGGGAAACACCATCTCATTATGCATAGCATACCGGTTATCCCATAATTATAGACGCCATGTCATATAAAGGCCAAAAAGACTGTAAATCATGTAAAGTGCAAAGCCATATGACAACGCTGCTGCTGATTTATTATAAATATGACATCATATTTCAAATACACAATCGCTATCACAATAACAAATAAAATTAATCAATTATCTGAATGGGAATAGTCTGTTTAAGGTCCTATCAATCAATAAATAAAGACAAATCTATACCAAATATAGGAAAATGATATAAAACTAAATAATACTAAAGAAAATTAAAATAAAATTTGCATGTGATCACTTCGGTGCTGTCGTGCTTAATGAAAAATAGCCCAATAAAAACTTGCCAATTACTCATTGGAGTGGGGGAAAAACCCACTACAAATGTGCTACATTTGTACCTTCCATAATGAAATACATGTACACCCAAGAGAAAATAATTTTACTCTGATTCCCTCCAGTTAAACGAATAAAATTATATTTTGATTAATGTGAAGTTACATGAAGAATAGTTTGACCCAACAATATGGTATTTTTAGCTAGAAACATTTATTATTGATTTTATTGGTGTTTATTGACACTTTCAACAAATTCGGTTTTGTTGGTGGTGGTAGCCATGGTTTCACAGAAGAAAATGCTCCCCCTAGTCACTGACCAACTTTATCACGCAAAGTGTATCAAGTACACCTCAACATTGTCTCGAATGCAACTCACAACTTTATTAGTGATAGGCTGTTGTTACATAATGAGATTTAGGTCTACTAACTATCATATTAACATTGCCATGGCAACCCTTTTATTATAAACATAAAGTGTGTTGTCTCTTCTAAAAACATGTTACAAAATATATATAAAATATTATATGTTATTCAGCTATCAGACAGGGTATATAATGTGACATTCCCGGCTTAGGATCTATATTCCCTGAGGCGCAGCCGAAGGGAATATATATCATAAGCCGGGAATGTCACATTATATACCCTGTCTGATAGCTGAATAACAGATATATTACGGATTTAACTATTGTTTTTTTTAAATACAACATCCAGCTGTATTGAATAAATTTGCCTCTTTTCTTTTCGTTTTTCGTATCTCTAGATGTCTGTTTCTGTACCTTTGACGTCATTCTTCAATGACGTCAAAATATGTGTCGCGTCCTATTTCATGTATGTTAAATATAGCATTAATATTATTCACATAACAAAACAACGGGTTTGCGAAACAGTTTCAATAATTTAAATGTAAACAACATGTAAATAAAACCTTGGTGTGGCCCCATGACGTCGAAAGTTTTCGAGGCTCAACGTTTTGTTTATTTGTTATGGTACAGCCGTGGAACATAGGAGTTTGTTGAATCGATCAGGTATTTGTGATGGAATTAACCGTTTTGTTCATGCAGCCGTTTTGAGTATAAAAACAGCATTTAATTTGGTAAAAATACATTTATTATTCCGTATTATACCATTGATTCAGTGAAGCATAATGTTTTGTCATCCATGTTTTAATCGTTTTTGGGGACTGAAATATATAACCCGTCTGTTTTCCGAATATATGCTGACATTCAGGGTTGAGGAACCAATGAAAATATGTGTAACAAACTAAATTCGTAATATTAGAATATAATATTGCTGAACTGCTCAACAGTACAAATCATATTTCATCCTGGTTATTCAGTGACTTGCAGCAGGTCCGTGTTTTTCTCCAGCTAATCTGGTTTCCTCCACCAATAAAACTGACTGCCATTATATACTAGTACATGAAATATTGTTGAAAGTGGTGTTGAACACTATAACCCGACCCTAACTCTGATTTCATCCCCAATAAAAGAGGATAAGGATTTTAGACTAATGCATCTTTTATTTTTTTTTAATGTAAATATAGATAAAAGAGAACCTTCACATCAAAGCTAATATTTCTTAGTCAGTTCTTTTGCCCCTTGTCTTATTAGTGGAAGAAACCGATTACTCCCTGGGACCTTCATGTTGTGAAAGTTTTAATCTGCTTAACACTATGATGATCCATGACATTTACAATAGTATTTCCAGGTTCTTAAGAATATGAATGGTTTTTTTCTCAGGTTTCCATTCAATAACTTATGTTTCCCTTATGCAAATCATTTGAAATGTACTTGAGCTATAACTTTAAAATTGCAAATTTTAATTCCTGCTTTTTCAGTTTTTGCAGAATATTTTTAACTCCCACACAAACAGATTGACTTATGATTAATGAATTACTAAAAAAAGAACACTTCTACAGTATATATAATTATTGTCAAAAATGTTTTAATTGACACATATATAATAGACTCAGATCAGCATCCGGACTCAAATTGGTGTCCTTTCATCAAATCTGCACCCACTGATGTCATTTTCTCAAATCACGATCCGATTTAAGGGTATTCTCAAATCGGCATCCTTTCCACATTCTCAGATTTATAGCCGATTTATTGGTTAGGATTAGGGCATACATCAGTGACGTCGTTGGAGGTCGATTTGAGAATGTGAGAAACGGTCATCGATTTAAAGATTGGATGCCAATTTGAGAATTTGAAAAAAAACATAGATTTGAGAATGGGACGCCGATATGAGAATTTGAAAAAAGGACATAGATCTGAGGTACAGATATCTGTGACATAGAAATCGGACATGGATTTGAGGGACGTCGATTAAAGGCTGGAAATCGATCTGAATCTTACATATATAAGAAATCACTGTCTATGATTGTCAGTTATATTTTCTACATCTGATGCATTCATTCCACTTTATATACAGGTTTGCCTGTATTATATTTGAAATAAAGATTCTCATACTTTTTGTAGAAGACTGGAAGTTAAAGGCTACCACATGATGATATAGTATTTATTTTTTTTCCAGAGACTGTGGTCCTTAGTTAATGTAAATGTAGCTGCTGCAACAATGGTATGTACTTCTTATATCATATGTTAGGTAGGTTAGGGTTATGGTGTTTAACGCCACTTTCAACAATATTTCAATTATATCGTGGCGGTCAATTTTATTGGTGGAGGAAACCGGAGTTGCTGGAGAAAACCACAGACCTACCACAAGTCACTGACAAACTTTATCACATAATGTTGTATCGAGTACACCTTCCCGGAGTGGGATTCGACCGTTAGTGGTGTGTGTTAGTTAGGATATGGTTCCATGATCTTAAAGTCAAAAAATGTTTAACGGTATCAGTGGTGTAATGATTAGAGTATTCGACTGAGTGTGGTATATCATGGGTTTGAGCACCGGTCAAGTTAAGCAAAAAACTATTAAATTGGTATTTCTTGATTCTCTGCTAGGAGTTAGACACTAGGAAATAGAAAATGCAAATATGCTCGTTTTTTGCAAATATAACCGGTAAAATGCTAATAATTAAACATTACCAGTTATATTAGCGGTTACCAGTTAAATTAGACAATTCCTGTTTATATTTGTCATTGTCTTGTTATATTTGCATTTGTCCTATTAAATTTGCACATTTTTTTATATTTGCATTTTTCCTTTTAAATTCGTCTTGGTCATGTTATATTTGCATTGTCGAGTTAAATTTGCATTTGTCCTATTTTTGCACATTTTTTTATATTTGCGTTTTGCCTTTTAAATTCGTCTTGGTCATGTTATATTTGCATCGTTGAGTTGAATTTGCATTCTTCTGTTAAATTTGCATTTGTCCTATTAAATTTGCAAATTTTTTTATATTTGCGTTTTTCCTTTTAAATTCGTCTTGGTCATGTTATATTTGCCTGGTCGAGTTAAATTTGCATTCTCCTGTTAAATTTGCATTTTCTTGTTATTTTTGCATTTTACCAGTTAAATCGCACGGTCATCTAAACCACCCGCTGAGTACAGAGATTACGTAATACTGTAGTCGTCACTAGCTCATTGAATATGATGATCTATAGTATTATATTATCGTGTATCTATATGTATTTATTTATTTATTATTATTATTATTATTTATGTTACACTAGTCTGGCCCTTAATAAATTTTGTGTATTCAATACACAATAATCCATCAATTGTTGCGTATTTGACGACAAGGTATTTGATTTTCAGGTCGTATTTTAACTTAATGCGATGTTTATTAAGAAATGTGACTTTAAATGTTTTAAAATATTAGCAAAGTGTGATACATGTACAGAATACTGTTGTCACTTCACTATTACTTGTTTTTGATTATCATGTGAGAAATACATTAATCTTGTATTACCTATGCTGAGACTATTTACTAAAAAATGAATTAAGTATATTAAACAATCGGTCTCTATTAAGCTATTTATGTCTTGTTTTATAGCACAGGATTGCGTAATTCATGAAAACCGGCAAATACACAACGATTGATGGATTATTGTGTATTGCATACGCTAAAGTTATTATCATCCAGAATGGTACAAATAAATAAACAATAATATAATATTATTATAGATTGTTCTTATATTTATCAGGGAATTATATAAACATTAAAAAAACCTGTATTTATTGATCAATCTAATTAACTGACAAAATAGTGTCTACATGTAAATTGCATATTTCTGTTGGATCGGACAAGGGCGCGTTACGGCATTTACACAGGGATATGATTATTTGTTTTATATCATAAACAAAGATATTTATTGTTCATTAAGGTGCCTCATTACAATAATCAGAACTTTTAAAGCACACTAACTTTGACGCTGTACATACGCAATCCTGTGCTATAAAACAAGACATAAATAGGTTAATAGAGACCGATAATTTAATATACTTAATTCATTTTTTAGTAAATAGTCTCAGCATAGGTAATACAAGGTTAATGTATTTCTCACATGATAATCAAAAACAAGTAATAGTGAAGTGACAACAGTATTCTGTACGTGTATCACACTTTGCTAATATTTTAATACATTTAAAGTCACATTTCTTAATAAACATCGCATAAAGTTAAAATACGACCTGAAAATCAAATACCTTGTCGTCAAATACGCAACAATTGATGGATTATTGTGTATTGAATACACTAAATTTATTAAGGGCCAGACTAGTGCAACATAAATAATAATAATAATAAATAAATAAATAAATACATGTAGATACACGATAATATAAAACTATAGATTATCATATTCAATGAGCTAGTGACGACTACAGTATTACGTAATCTATGTACTCAGCGGGTGGTTTAGATGACCGTGCGATTTAACTGGTAAAATGCAAAAATAACACGACAATGCAAATTTAACTCGACCATGCAAATATAACATGACCAAGACGAATTTAAAAGGAAAAACGCAAATATAAAAAAAATTGCAAATTTGATAGGACAAATGCAAATTTAACTCAACGATGCAAATATAAAATGACCAACACGAATTTAAAAGGAAAAACGCAAATATAAAAAAATGTGCAAAAATAGGACAAATGCAAATATAACATGACCAAGACGAATTTAAAAGGAAAAATGCAAATATAAAAAAATGTGCAAATTTAATAGGACAAATGCAAATATAACAAGACAATGACAAATATAAACAGGAATTGTTTAATTTAACTGGTAAGTGCTAATATAACTGGTAATGTTTAATTATTAGCATTTTACCGGTTATAATTGCAAAAAACGAGCATATTTGCATTTTCTATTTCCCAGTGAGAGCAAAGACTGGTTGGTTCGGAATCAGAATAATGTGTCAGAGTGGAGAGACATGTCTACCCGCTGATTGTTGTTTCAGTGAGCTAGCGCTTTATATATTCAACTTTTAGTTAGAACTTTGCTACACAAACGATAGGAATATTTTCAGCTTGTAGTTTGAACTTTGCTACACAAATAATAGGAACATTTTCAACTTTTAGTTAGAACTTTGCTACACAAACAATAGGAACATTTTCTAATTGTTTTCATGTTTGAAATTTTTCTCATCGCCATCACAATGTAAAACATTTGAATGTTAATTTTGCTGTTCTTTGTAGATGACACATCTTATTATGCCACAGATGGTAAATAGGTGAGTGTGGATTAGTTTGATAATATAAATGTGTTTTAATATTACTAGTATACCACTGATATTAAAAATTCAACCAATATCAACAAAGCGAACAATCTCCTCTCACCTCAACCCACTGAGCAAAAAAAAGACCATGACGTATTACATTGGAAATCCAGGTCATGACTTGGGACAGGCACAAAAATGTGACAGGGATAATCCTGTTAATAGGATCCAATCTCTCCCCTATTGATAATTGGAGATCCAACTGCAATACATATATAATATATAAACAAACTATAAAACAGTGCACAGATTTACTTCCACTCAAAAAGATCACATACTATCACAAAAATGAATGTGTGATGGGATGGTTTACAGGGGATGGTTTAGAGGGGATGGGGTGATGGGATGGTTTAGAGGGGATGTGTGATGGGATGGTTTAGAGGGGATGTGTGATGGGGTGGTTTAGAGGGGATGGGGTGATGGGATGGTTTAGAGGGGATGTGTGATGGGTTGGTTTAGAGGAGATGGGTGATGGGATGTGTGATGAGATGGTTTAGAGGGGATGTGTGATGGGATGGTTTAGAGGGGATGTGTGATGGATGGTTTAGAGGGGATGGGGTGATGGGATGGTTTAGAGGAGATGGTTTAGAGGCGATGTGTGTTGGGATGGTTTAGAGGCGATGTGTATTGGGAGGGTTTAGATGGGATGGGGGGATGGGATGGTTTAGAGGGGATGTGTGATGGAATGGTTTAGAGGGGATGTGTGATGGGATGGTTTAGAGGGGATGTGTGATGGATGGTTTAGAGGGGATGTGTGATGGGATGGTTTAGAGGGGATGTGTGTTGGGAGGGTTTAGATGGGATGGGGGGATGGGATGTGTGATGAGATGGTTTAGAGGGGATGTGTGATGGGATGGTTTAGAGGGGATGGGTGATGGCATGGTTTAGAGGGGATGTGTGTTGGGAGGGTTTAGAGGAGATGTGTGATGGGGTGGTTTAGAGGGGATGTGTGATGGGATGGTTTAGAGGGGATGTGTGATGGGATGGTTTAGAGGGGATGTGTGATGGATGGTTTAGAGGGGATGTGTGATGGGATGGTATAGAGGGGATGTGTGTTGGGAGGGTTTAGAGGGGATGTGTGATGGGATGGTTTAGAGGGGATGTGTGATGGATGGTTTAGAGGGGATGTGTGATGGGATGGTTTAGAGGGAATGGGTGATGGGATGGTTTAGAGGGGATGTGTGATGGGATGGTTTAGAGGGGATGTGTGATGGATGGTTTAGAGGGGATGTGTGATGGGATGTGTGATGGGATGGTTTAGAGGGAATGGGTGATGGGATGGTTTAGAGGGGATGGGGTGGTGGGATGGTTTAGAGGGGATGTGTGATGGGATGGTTTAGAGGGGATGGGGTGATGAGATGGTTTAGAGGGGATGTGTGATGGTATAGTTTAGAGGGGATGTGTGATGGAATGGTTTAGAGGGGATGTGTGATGAGATGGTTTAGAGGAGATGAGGTGATGAGATGGTTTAGAGGGGATGTGTGATGAGATGGTTTAGAGGGGATGTGTGATGGGATGGTTTAGAGGGGATGGGTGATGAGATGGTTTAGAGGGGATGGGGTGATGGGATGTGTGATGAGATGGTTTAGAGGGGATGTGTGATGGGATGGGTGATGAGATGGTTTAGAGGGGATGGGGTGATGGGATGGTTTAGAGGGGATGTGTGATGAGATGGTTTTGAGGGGATGGGATGATGAGATGGTTTAGAGGGGATGTGTGATGGGATGGTTTGGAGGGAATGTGTGATGGGATGGTTTAGAGGGGATGTGTGATGGGATGGTTTAGAGGGGATGTGTGATGGTATGGTTTAGAGGGGATATGTGATGGGATGATTTAGAGGGGATGTGTGATGGGATGGTTTAGAGGGGATGTGTGATGAGATGTTTATAGGGGATGTGTGATGGTATGGTTTAGAGGGGATGTGTGATGGGATGGTTTAGAGGGGATGTGTGATGGGATGGTTTAGAGGGGATGTGTGATGGGATGGTTTAGAGAGGGTGTGTGATGGGATGGTTTAGAGGGGATGGTTTAGAGGGGATGTGTGATGGGATGGTTTAGAGGGGATGGGTGATGGTATGGTTTAGAGGGGATGGGTGATGGGATGGTTTAGAGGGGATATGTGATGGGATGGTTTAGAGGGGATGTGTGATGGGATAGTTTAGAGGGGATGTGTGATGGTATGGTTTAGAGGGGATGGGGGGTGGGATGGTTTAGAGGGGATGTGTGATGGGATGGTTTAGAGGGGATGTGTGATGGGATGGTTTAGAGGGGATGTGTGATGGGATGGTTTAGAGGGGATGTGTGATGGGATGGTTTAGAGGGGATGTGTGATGGATGGTTTAGAGGGGATGTGTGATGGGATGGTATAGAGGGGATGTGTGTTGGGAGGGTTTAGAGGGGATGTGTGATGGGATGGTTTAGAGGGGATGTGTGATGGGATGGTTTAGAGGGGATGTGTGATGGATGGTTTAGAGGGGATGTGTGATGGGATGGTTTAGAGGGAATGGGTGATGGGATGGTTTAGAGGGGATGTGTGATGGGATGGTTTAGAGGGGATGTGTGATGGATGGTTTAGAGGGGATGTGTGATGGGATGGTTTAGAGGGAATGGGTGATGGGATGGTTTAGAGGGGATGGGGTGGTGGGATGGTTTAGAGGGGATGTGTGATGGGATGGTTTAGAGGGGATGGGGTGATGAGATGGTTTAGAGGGGATGTGTGATGGTATAGTTTAGAGGGGATGTGTGATGGAATGGTTTAGAGGGGATGTGTGATGAGATGGTTTAGAGGAGATGAGGTGATGAGATGGTTTAGAGGGGATGTGTGATGAGATGGTTTAGAGGGGATGTGTGATGGGATGGTTTAGAGGGGATGGGTGATGAGATGGTTTAGAGGGGATGGGGTGATGGGATGTGTGATGAGATGGTTTAGAGGGGATGTGTGATGGGATGGGTGATGAGATGGTTTAGAGGGGATGGGGTGATGGGATGGTTTAGAGGGGATGTGTGATGAGATGGTTTTGAGGGGATGGGGTGATGAGATGGTTTAGAGGGGATGTGTGATGGGATGGTTTGGAGGGAATGTGTGATGGGATGGTTTAGAGGGGATGTGTGATGGGATGGTTTAGAGGGGATGTGTGATGGTATGGTTTAGAGGGGATATGTGATGGGATGATTTAGAGGGGATGTGTGATGGGATGGTTTAGAGGGGATGTGTGATGAGATGTTTAGAGGGGATGTGTGATGGTATGGTTTAGAGGGGATGTGTGATGGGATGGTTTAGAGGGGATGTGTGATGGGATGGTTTAGAGGGGATGTGTGATGGGATGGTTTAGAGAGGGTGTGTGATGGGATGGTTTAGAGGGGATGTGTGATGGGATGGTTTAGAGGGGATGTGTGATGGGATGGGTGATGGTATGGTTTAGAGGGGATGGGTGATGGGATGGTTTAGAGGGGATATGTGATGGGATGGTTTAGAGGGGATGTGTGATGGGATGGTTTAGAGGGGATGTGTGATGGTATGGGTTAGAGGGGATGGGGGGTGGGATGGTTTAGAGGGGATGTGTGATGGTATGGTTTAGAGGGGATGTGTGATGGGATGGTTTAGAGGGGATGTGTGATGGGATGGTTTAGAGGGGATGGGTGATGAGATGGTTTAGAGGGGATGTGTGATGGGATGGTTTAGAGGGGATGTGTGATTGGATGGTTTAGAGGGGATATGTGATTGGATGGTTTAGAGGGGATGTATGATTGGATGGTTTAGAGGGGATGTGTGATTGGATGGTTTAGAGAGGATGTGTGATTGGATGGTTTAGAAGGGATGGGGTGATGGATGGTTTAGAGGGGATGGGGTGATGAGATGGTTTAGAGGGATGTGTGATGGGATGGTTTAGAGTGGATGGGGTGATGGGATGGTTTAGAGGGGATGGGGTGATGGGATGTGTGATGGGTTGGTTTAGAGGGGATGGTTTAGAGGGGATGGGATGGTTTAGAGGTGATGAGATGGTTTGGAGGGGATGTGTGATGAGATGGTTTAGAGGGGAGGGGATGTGTGATGTGATGGTTTAGAGGGGATGTGTGATAAGATGGTTTAGAGGGGATGGGGTGATGAGATGGTTTAGAGGGGAGGGGATGTGTGATGAGATGGTTTAGAGGGGATGTGTGATGAGATGGTTTAGAGGGGGATGTGTGATGAGATGGTTTAGAGGGGATGGGTGATGGGATGGTTTAGAGGGGATGTGTGATGGGATGGTTTAGAGGGGATGGGGTGATGGGATGGTTTAGAAGGGATGTGTGGTGGGTTGGTTTAGAGGGGATGGATGATGGGATGGTTTAGAGGGGATGTGTGATGAGATGGTTTAGAGGGGATGGGATGGTTTAGAGGGGATGTGTGATGAGATGGTTTAGAGGGGATGTGGGATGAGATGGTTTAGAGGGGATGGGGTGATGGGATGGTTTAGAGGGGATGTGATGATTTGGAGAGGATGTGTGATGAGATGGTTTAGAGTGGATGTGTGATGGGATGGTTTAGAGGGGATGTGTGATGGGATGGTTTAGAGGGGATGGGTGATGAGATGGTTTAGAGGGGATGTGTGATGAGATGGTTTAGAGGGGATGGGGTGATGAGATGGTTTAGAGGGGATGTGTGATGAGATGGTTTAGAGGGGATGTGTGATGGGATGGTTTAGAAGGGATGGGTGATGAGATGGTTTAGAAGGGATGGTTTAGAGGGGATGTGTGATGGGATGGTTTAGAGGGGATGTGTGATGGTATGGTTTAGAGGGGGTGTGTGATGGGATGGTTTAGAGGGGATGTGTGATGGGATGGTTTAGAGGGGATATGTGATGGGATGATTTAGAGAGGATGTGTGATGAGATGGTTTAGAGGGGATGTTTGATGAGATGGTTTAGAGGGGATGGGGTGATGGGATGGTTTAGAAGGGATGTGTGATGGGATGGTTTAGAGGGGATGTGTGATGGGATGGTTTAGAGGGGATGTGTGATGGTATGGTTTAGAGGTGATGTGTGATGGGATGGTTTAGAGGGGATATGTGATGGGATGGTTTAGAGGGGATATGTGATGGGATGATTTAGAGGGGATGTGTGATGGTATGGTTTAGAGGGGATGTGTGATGGGATGGTTTAGAGGGGATGTGTGATGGGATGGTTTAGAGGGGATGTGTGATGGGATGGTTTAGAGAGGGTGTGTGATGGGATGGTTTAGAGGGGATGTGTGATGGGATGGTTTAGAGGGGATGTGTGATGGGATGGTTTAGAGGGGATGGGTGATGGTATGGTTTAGAGGGGATGGGTGATGGGATGGTTTAGAGGGGATGGGTGATGGGATGGTTTAGAGGGGATGTGTGATGGGATGGTTTAGAGGGGATGTGTGATGGTATGGCTTAGAGGGGATGGGGGGTGGGATGGTTTAGAGGGGATGTGTGATGGGATGGTTTAGAGGGGATGTGTGATGGGATGGTTTAGAGGGGATGGGTGATGAGATGGTTTAGAGGGGATGTGTGATGGGATGGTTTAGAGGGGATGTGTGATTGGATGGTTTAGAGGGGATCTGTGATTGGATGGTTTAGAGGGGATGTGTGATTGGATGGTTTAGAAGGGATGGGGTGATGGATGGTTTAGAGGGAATGTGTGATGGGATGGTTTAGAGGGGATGTGTGATGGGATGGTTTAGAGGGGATGTGTGATGGGATGGTTTAGAGAGGGTGTGTGATGGGATGGTTTAGAGGGGATGTGTGATGGGATGGTTTAGAGGGGATGTGTGATGGGATGGTTTAGAGGGGATGGGTGATGGGATGGTTTAGAGGGGATATGTGATGGGATGGTTTAGAGGGGATGTGTGATGGGATGGTTTAGAGGGGATGTGTGATGGTATGGTTTAGAGGGGATGGGGGGTGGGATGGTTTAGAGGGGATGTGTGATGGGATGGTTTAGAGGGGATGTGTGATGAGATGGTTTAGAGGGGATGGGATGGTTTAGAGGAGATGGGATGGTTTAGAGGTGATGTGTGATGAGATGGTTTAGAGGGGAGGGGATGTGTGATGGGATGGTTTAGAGGGGATGTGTGATGAAATGGTTTAGAAGGGATGGGGTGATGAGATGGTTTAGAGGGGATGGTTGAGAGGGGAGGGGATGTGTGATGAGATGATTTAGAGGGGATGTGTGATGAGATGGTTTAGAGGGGGATGTGTGATGAGATGGTTTAGAGGGGATGGTGATGGGATGGTTTAGAGGGGATGGGTGATGGGATGGTTTAGAGGGGATGTGTGATGGGATGGTTTAGAGGGGATGGGGGATGGGATGGTTTAGAAGGGATGTGTGATGGGTTGGTTTAGAGGGGAGGGGTGATGGGATGATTTAGAGGGGATGTGTGATGAGATGGTTTAGAGGGGATGGGATGGTTTGGAGGGGATATGTGATGAGATGGTTTAGAGGGGATGTGGGATGAGATGGTTTAGAGGGGATGGGGTGATGGGATGGTTTAGAGGGGATGGGGTGATGAGATGATTTAGAGGTGATGGGATGGTTTAGAGGGGATGGGATGGATTGGAGGGGATGGGGTGATGAGATGGTTTAGAGGGGATGTGTGATGAGATGGTTTACAGGGGATGGGTGATGGGATGGTTTAGAGGGGATGTGTGATGAGATGGTTTAGAGAGGATGTGTGATGGGATGGGGGATGGGATGGTTTAGAGGGGATGTGTGATGGGTTGGTTTAGAGGGGATGTGTGATGAGATGGTTTAGAGGGGATGGGATTGGATGGTTTGGAGGGGATGTGTGATGAGATGGTTTAGAGGGGATGTGGGATTAAGATGGTTTAGAGGGGATGGGGTGATGGGATGGTTTGGAGAGGATGTGTGATGAGATGGTTTAGAGGGGATGGGATGGTTTGGAGGGGATGGGTTTAGTGGGGATGTGTGATGAGATGGTTTAGAGGGGATGGCATGATGAGATGGTTTAGAGGGGATGGGGTGATGGGATAGTTTAGAGGGGATGGGATGGATAGGAGGGGATGTGTGATGAGATGGTTTAGAGGGGATGGGTGATTTGATGGATTAGAGGGGATGGGTGATGGGATGCTTTAGAGGGGATGTGTGATGAGATGGTTTAGAGGGGATGGGGTGATGGATGGCTTAGAGGGGGATATGTGATGGGATGGTTTAGAGGGGATGTGTGATGAGATGGTTTAGAGGGGATGGGTGATGGATGGCTTAGAGGGGATGGGTGATGATATGGTTTAGAGTGGATGGGTGATGGGATGGTTTAGAGGGGATGTGTGATGGGATGGTTTAGGGGGGATGGGAAGGGTTGATGAGATGGTTTAGAGGGGGATGTGTGATGGGATGGTTTAGAGGGGATGGGTGAAGGAATGGTTTAGAGGGGATGGGTGATGGGATGGTTTAGAGTCGATGGGTGATGGGATGGTTTAGGGGGGATGGGAAGGGTTGATTAGATGGTTTAGAGGGGGATGTGTGATGGGATGGTTTAGAGGGGATGGGTGATGGGATGGTTTAGAGTGGATGGGTGATGGGATGGTTTAGAGGGGATGTGTGATGGGATAGATTAGGGGGGATGGGAAGGGTTGATGGGATGGTTTAGAGGGGGATGTGTGATTGGATGGTTTAGAGGGGAATGGTTTAGAGGGGATGGGGTGATGGGATGGTTTAGAAGGGGATGTGTGATGGGAAGGGGTGATGAGATGGTTTAGAGGGGATGGGGTGATGAGATGGTTTAGAGGGGATGGAGGATGGGATGGTTTAGAGGGGGATGTGTGATTGGATGGTTTAGATGGAATTCATGTTTTTTATGTTTATATGAAATCCAAGATGACAACCACATATAAATTAACTTTATCATTCAAGTAGAACGAAAATGTGGAATGTTTTTTTCTCTCACAAATTCCTGTATATAGGTTGTTTGTATCTAAGTTGTCCAATAGCCTGTTCTTTATTTCAGAAATGTTTTGATAGAAAGAAAAGTTTGAAGGTACCAAGGTAGTAATCAGAAGCAATGATTCAAAAAAAAGGATAGGGAGTACTCATGTCAGAAAAATTACTACCTCATAAATATTTAAAACCAAAATGTAATCGCCCCATCAAGCTTAGTTACAGGCTGTCAGAATTGAATTTTTTTGTTTATATTAAAAGTTGCCAATATTCGATGTTTTATACTAATAAAATGTTCTGAACAAAAAGCCAGGTTTAAAAAATATGTTATAATGTCGTAATTAGTGAAAAGAATTTGAATGTCTGTTGGTGGAATCGCCATTAACACACGACCTAATTATAAGTCGCCTGCAGTTCCGAGTTTTGCCGAACACTGATAACTGCTATGAATAACCAGGAAGCATGTTGCATGTACATTTGTTAGAATTAATACAATTAAAAGAATATATCTATGAAATTCAATCCCGGATTAATCAGTTAATAGTATATAATGGTATTTAGTAAGAATGACACTTAAAATCGGAAATACGTGATGAAATCAATAAAAACAAACCCAAACTCTGCAAAAAAGGGAAAATTGTAAACAACTTGTATTGCATATTATTGACAACACTTGAGTTGACTTGATTATATTTTTTTATGAAAAAAACCAGACATGAAGTTCATTATTTTAGTCTCTAATTTAAAAGAGATATCACCTAGCGTTTTCTCCTGGAAAAAAAAAGAATATATAAAAAAGTACAATGCAATTCTACTGTCAAAATACGATTCGGCCGAAAAAAGATTAAAAAAAGTTATGCTTACCGTATGCGTGTTGAAAAATGGAGTAGGTCGGTTTAACATCTTTTTTTTTATTTTTACACAAAGCTTGCTGAATCCTTCTTTTTGTGTCATTTTTGTGTAGAATCCGTCAATGTTTTTGTTCTACCACAATTCGATTTGAGCACATTTTCTTCATCAGCAAACAATTTCGCACATGCGCAAACGCTTTCCCGAATGAGTTCACTGTCAGGTCTTATGAATATTGCGCGGGTCAACATTGAATTCTTTACTGGATGCAAGAAAATAAAACAGCGACATAGTTCCTTCGTTCTAGGCTATTTACATATTATATTATGAAAAATTTCAACTGCAATTAGTATAAAACATCGAATATTGGCAACTTTTAGTATAAGCAAATATTCAAATCTGACAGCCTGTATGCCTTTAAGGTAAAAGGTACCATGGATGGACAACATGTTTTATTTGAGTCACCCAAGGACACGATTTACAAAAGTGTAAGATAACGAGGTTCATCTTTAGATGTGTTGTAATGGGACCAAATAATATATTGAAAATTATTATTTCCATTGATAAAATCATTTGGAATGAATTTGTGAAGTTACCTTGTAACGATATGAGAACATTTAATACACGATGAAAGTTAAAGATGAATATTATATTTGATAGACTCAGCTCAATGTCGGAACTCAAATCGGTATCTGTGTCCACTCCTTAAATCAGCATCCACTAATGTAATTTTCTCAAATCATTGTCCGATTTGAGGGTATTCTCAAATCAGCGTCCATTCTAAATTCTCAGATCTATGGCCGATTTATTGGTTAGGGTTAGGGGTAGGACAAACGTCAGCGACGTCATTGGACATTGATTTAAGAAAGTGAGAAACGAACATATATTTGAGAATTTGAAAAAGGACATAGATTTGAGAATTGAACCCCAATTTTAGAATTAAAAAAAAAGACAAAGACCTGAGGTACAGATGTCTGACGTAGAAATCTGACATGGATTTGAGGATTGGACGTCGATTAGAGGCTGGACGTCGATCTGAGTATTACATATTTACTGTAATGAACGACACACAGAAGTTTTAAATGTAAATAATAAACACCAAATAGAAATCAATTTGTAGACATCATATTTCTATTACAGGGGTAAGGGAGTCTTAGTGATGACATCATATTTCTATTACAGGGGTAAGGGAGTCTTAGTTATGACATCATATTTCTATTACAGGGGTAAGGGAGTCTTAAGTGATGACATCATATTTCTATTACAGGGGTAAGGGAGTCTTAGTGATGACATCATATTTCTATTACAGGGGTAAGGGAGTCTTAGTGATGACATCATATTTCTATTACAGGGGTAAGGGAGCCATAGTGATGACATCATATTTCTATTACAGGGGTAAGGGAGCCATAGTGATGACATCATATTTCTATTACAGGGGTAAGGGAGCCGTAGTGATGACATCATATTTCTATTACAGGGGTAAGGGAGTCTTAGTGATGACATCATATTTCTATTACAGGGGTAAGGGAGTCTTAGTGATGACATCATATTTCTATTACAGGGGTAAGGGAGCCGTAGTGATGACATCATATTTCTATTACAGGGGTAAGGGAGCCATAGTGATGACATCATATTTCTATTACAGGGGTAAGGGAGTCTTAGTGATGACATCATATTTCTATTACAGGGGTAAGGGAGTCTTAGTGATGACATCATATTTCTATTACAGGGGTAAGGGAGTCTTAGTGATGACATCATATTTCTATTACAGGGGTAAGGGAGTCTTAGTGATGACATCATATTTCTATTACAGGGGTAAGGGAGTCTTAGTGATGACATCATATTTCTATTACAGGGGTAAGGGAGCCATAGTGATGACATCATATTTCTATTACAGGGGTAAGGGAGCCGTAGTGATGACATCATATTTCTATTACAGGGGTAAGGGAGTCTTAGTGATGACATCATATTTCTATTACAGGGGTAAGGGAGTCTTAGTGATGACATCATATTTCTATTACAGGGGTAAGGGAGCCATAGTGATGACATCATATTTCTATTACAGGGGTAAGGGAGCCATAGTGATGACATCATATTTCTATTACAGGGGTAAGGGAGCCGTAGTGATGACATCATATTTCTATTACAGGGGTAAGGGAGTCTTAGTGATGACATCATATTTCTATTACAGGGGTAAGGGAGCCGTAGTGATGACATCATATTTCTATTACAGGGGTAAGGGAGCTGTAGTGATGACATCATATTTCTATTACAGGGGTAAGGGAGCCATAGTGATGACATCATATTTCTATTACAGGGGTAAGGGAGCCATAGTGATGACATCATATTTCTATTACAGGGGTAAGGGAGCCGTAGTGATGACATCATATTTCTATTACAGGGGTAAGGGAGCCGTAGTGATGACATCATATTTCTATTACAGGGGTAAGGGAGTCTTAGTGATGACATCATATTTCTATTACAGGGGTAAGGAAGTCTTAGTGATGACATCATATTTCTATTACAGGGGTAAGGGAGCCGTAGTGATGACATCATATTTCTATTACAGGGGTAAGGGAGCCATAGTGATGACATCATATTTCTATTACATGGGTAAGGGAGTCATAGTGATGACATCATATTTCTATTACAGGGGTAAGGGAGTCTTAGTGATGACATCATATTTCTATTACAGGGGTAAGGGAGCCGTAGTGATGACATCATATTTCTATTACAGGGGTAAGGGAGTCTTAGTGATGACATCATATTTCTATTACAGGGGTAAGGGAGTCTTAGTGATGACATCATATTTCTATTACATGGATAAGGGAGCCGTAGTGATGACATCATATTTCTATTACAGGGGTAAGGGAGTCTTAGTGATGACATCATATTTCTATTACATGGGTAAGGGAGTCATAGTGATGACATCATATTTCTATTACAGGGGTAAGGGAGTCATAGTGATGACATCATATTTCTATTACAGGGGTAAGGGAGTCTTAGTGATGACATCATATTTCTATTACAGGGGTAAGGGAGTCTTAGTGATGACATCATATTTCTATTACAGGGGTAAGGGAGTCTTAGTGATGACATCATATTTCTATTACAGGGGTAAGGGAGTCTTAGTGATGACATCATATTTCTATTACAGGGGTAAGGGAGTCTTAGTGATGACATCATATTTCTATTACAGGGGTAAGGGAGCCGTAGTGATGACATCATATTTCTATTACAGGGGTAAGGGAGTCTTAGTGATGACATCATATTTCTATTACAGGGGTAAGGGAGTCTTAGTGATGACATCATATTTCTATTACAGGGGTAAGGGAGCCATAGTGATGACATCATATTTCTATTACAGGGGTAAGGGAGCCGTAGTGATGACATCATATTTCTATTACAGGGGTAAGGGAGTCTTAAGTGATGACATCATATTTCTATTACAGGGGTAAGGGAGTCTTAGTGATGACATCATATTTCTATTACAGGGGTAAGGGAGTCTTAGTGATGACATCATATTTCTATTACAGGGGTAAGGGAGTCTTAAGTGATGACATCATATTTCTATTACAGGGGTAAGGGAGCCATAGTGATGACATCATATTTCTATTACAGGGGTAAGGGAGCCGTAGTGATGACATCATATTTCTATTACAGGGGTAAGGGAGTCTTAGTGATGACATCATATTTCTATTACAGGGGTAAGGGAGCCGTAGTGATGACATCATATTTCTATTACAGGGGTAAGGGAGTCTTAGTGATGACATCATATTTCTATTACAGGGGTAAGGGAGCCGTAGTGATGACATCATATTTCTATTACAGGGGTAAGGGAGTCTTAGTGATGACATCATATTTCTATTACAGGGGTAAGGGAGTCTTAGTGATGACATCATATTTCTATTACAGGGGTAAGGGAGCTGTAGTGATGACATCATATTTCTATTACAGGGGTAAGGGAGCCGTAGTGATGACATCATATTTCTATTACAGGGGTAAGGGAGTCTTAGTGATGACATCATATTTCTATTACAGGGGTAAGGGAGCCGTAGTGATGACATCATATTTCTATTACAGGGGTAAGGGAAACTTAGTGATGACATCATATTTCTATTACAGGGGTAAGGGAGCCGTAGTGATGACATCATATTTCTATTACAGGGGTAAGGGAGCCATAGTGATGACATCATATTTCTATTACAGGGGTAAGGGAGCCGTAGTGATGACATCATATTTCTATTACAGGGGTAAGGGAGTCTTAGTGATGACATCATATTTCTATTACAGGGGTAAGGGAGTCTTAGTGATGACATCATATTTCTATTACAGGGGTAAGGGAGTCTTAGTGATGACATCATATTTCTATTACAGGGGTAAGGGAGCCATAGTGATGACATCATATTTCTATTACAGGGGTAAGGGAGCCGTAGTGATGACATCATATTTCTATTACAGGGGTAAGGGAGTCTTAGTGATGACATCATATTTCTATTACAGGGGTAAGGGAGTCTTAGTGATGACATCATATTTCTATTACAGGGGTAAGGGAGCCATAGTGATGACATCATATTTCTATTACATGGGTAAGGGAGCCATAGTGATGACATCATATTTCTATTACAGGGGTAAGGGAGCCGTAGTGATGACATCATATTTCTATTACAGGGGTAAGGGAGTCTTAGTGATGACATCATATTTCTATTACAGGGGTAAGGGAGCCGTAGTGATGACATCATATTTCTATTACAGGGGTAAGGGAGCTGTAGTGATGACATCATATTTCTATTACAGGGGTAAGGGAGCCATAGTGATGACATCATATTTCTATTACAGGGGTAAGGGAGCCATAGTGATGACATCATATTTCTATTACAGGGGTAAGGGAGCCGTAGTGATGACATCATATTTCTATTACAGGGGTAAGGGAGCCGTAGTGATGACATCATATTTCTATTACAGGGGTAAGGGAGTCTTAGTGATGACATCATATTTCTATTACAGGGGTAAGGAAGTCTTAGTGATGACATCATATTTCTATTACAGGGGTAAGGGAGCCGTAGTGATGACATCATATTTCTATTACAGGGGTAAGGGAGCCATAGTGATGACATCATATTTCTATTACATGGGTAAGGGAGTCATAGTGATGACATCATATTTCTATTACAGGGGTAAGGGAGTCTTAGTGATGACATCATATTTCTATTACAGGGGTAAGGGAGTCTTAGTGATGACATCATATTTCTATTACATGGGTAAGGGAGCCGTAGTGATGACATCATATTTCTATTACAGGGGTAAGGGAGTCTTAAGTGATGACATCATATTTCTATTACAGGGGTAAGGGAGTCTTAGTGATGACATCATATTTCTATTACAGGGGTAAGGGAGTCTTAGTGATGACATCATATTTCTATTACAGGGGTAAGGGAGTCTTAAGTGATGACATCATATTTCTATTACAGGGGTAAGGGAGCCATAGTGATGACATCATATTTCTATTACAGGGGTAAGGGAGCCGTAGTGATGACATCATATTTCTATTACAGGGGTAAGGGAGTCTTAGTGATGACATCATATTTCTATTACAGGGGTAAGGGAGCCGTAGTGATGACATCATATTTCTATTACAGGGGTAAGGGAGTCTTAGTGATGACATCATATTTCTATTACAGGGGTAAGGGAGCCGTAGTGATGACATCATATTTCTATTACAGGGGTAAGGGAGTCTTAGTGATGACATCATATTTCTATTACAGGGGTAAGGGAGTCTTAGTGATGACATCATATTTCTATTACAGGGGTAAGGGAGCTGTAGTGATGACATCATATTTCTATTACAGGGGTAAGGGAGCCGTAGTGATGACATCATATTTCTATTACAGGGGTAAGGGAGTCTTAGTGATGACATCATATTTCTATTACAGGGGTAAGGGAGTCTTAGTGATGACATCATATTTCTATTACAGGGGTAAGGGAGCCGTAGTGATGACATCATATTTCTATTACAGGGGTAAGGGAAACTTAGTGATGACATCATATTTCTATTACAGGGGTAAGGGAGCCGTAGTGATGACATCATATTTCTATTACAGGGGTAAGGGAGCCATAGTGATGACATCATATTTCTATTACAGGGGTAAGGGAGCCGTAGTGATGACATCATATTTCTATTACAGGGGTAAGGGAGTCTTAGTGATGACATCATATTTCTATTACAGGGGTAAGGGAGTCTTAGTGATGACATCATATTTCTATTACAGGGGTAAGGGAGTCTTAGTGATGACATCATATTTCTATTACAGGGGTAAGGGAGCCATAGTGATGACATCATATTTCTATTACAGGGGTAAGGGAGCCGTAGTGATGACATCATATTTCTATTACAGGGGTAAGGGAGTCTTAGTGATGACATCATATTTCTATTACAGGGGTAAGGGAGTCTTAGTGATGACATCATATTTCTATTACAGGGGTAAGGGAGCCATAGTGATGACATCATATTTCTATTACATGGGTAAGGGAGCCATAGTGATGACATCATATTTCTATTACAGGGGTAAGGGAGCCGTAGTGATGACATCATATTTCTATTACAGGGGTAAGGGAGTCTTAGTGATGACATCATATTTCTATTACAGGGGTAAGGGAGCCGTAGTGATGACATCATATTTCTATTACAGGGGTAAGGGAGCTGTAGTGATGACATCATATTTCTATTACAGGGGTAAGGGAGCCATAGTGATGACATCATATTTCTATTACAGGGGTAAGGGAGCCATAGTGATGACATCATATTTCTATTACAGGGGTAAGGGAGCCGTAGTGATGACATCATATTTCTATTACAGGGGTAAGGGAGCCGTAGTGATGACATCATATTTCTATTACAGGGGTAAGGGAGTCTTAGTGATGACATCATATTTCTATTACAGGGGTAAGGAAGTCTTAGTGATGACATCATATTTCTATTACAGGGGTAAGGGAGCCGTAGTGATGACATCATATTTCTATTACAGGGGTAAGGGAGCCATAGTGATGACATCATATTTCTATTACATGGGTAAGGGAGTCGTAGTGATGACATCATATTTCTATTACAGGGGTAAGGGAGTCTTAGTGATGACATCATATTTCTATTACAGGGGTAAGGGAGCCGTAGTGATGACATCATATTTCTATTACAGGGGTAAGGGAGTCTTAGTGATGACATCATATTTCTATTACAGGGGTAAGGGAGTCTTAGTGATGACATCATATTTCTATTACATGGGTAAGGGAGCCGTAGTGATGACATCATATTTCTATTACAGGGGTAAGGGAGTCTTAGTGATGACATCATATTTCTATTACAGGGGTAAGGGAGCCATAGTGATGACATCATATTTCTATTACAGGGGTAAGGGAGCCATAGTGATGACATCATATTTCTATTACAGGGGTAAGGGAGCCGTAGTGATGACATCATATTTCTATTACAGGGGTAAGGGAGCCATAGTGATGACATCATATTTCTATTACAGGGGTAAGGGAGTCTTAGTGATGACATCATATTTCTATTACAGGGGTAAGGGAGCCATAGTGATGACATCATATTTCTATTACAGGGGTAAGGGAGTCTTAGTGATGACATCATATTTCTATTACAGGGGTAAGGGAGTCTTAGTGATGACATCATATTTCTATTACAGGGGTAAGGGAGTCTTAGTGATGACATCATATTTCTATTACAGGGGTAAGGGAGTCTTAGTGATGACATCATATTTCTATTACAGGGGTAAGGGAGTCTTAGTGATGACATCATATTTCTATTACAGGGGTAAGGGAGTCTTAGTGATGACATCATATTTCTATTACAGGGGTAAGGGAGTCTTAGTGATGACATCATATTTCTATTACAGGGGTAAGGGAGCCATAGTGATGACATCATATTTCTATTACAGGGGTAAGGGAGCCGTAGTGATGACATCATATTTCTATTACAGGGGTAAGGGAGTCTTAGTGATGACATCATATTTCTATTACAGGGGTAAGGAAGTCTTAGTGATGACATCATATTTCTATTACAGGGATAAGGGAGCCGTAGTGATGACATCATATTTCTATTACAGGGGTAAGGGAGTCTTAGTGATGACATCATATTTCTATTACAGGGGTAAGGGAGTCTTAGTGATGACATCATATTTCTATTACAGGGGTAAGGGAGCCGTAGTGATGACATCATATTTCTATTACAGGGGTAAGGGAGTCTTAGTGATGACATCATATTTCTATTACAGGGGTAAGGGAGTCTTAGTGATGACATCACATTTCTATTACAGGGGTAAGGGAGTCTTAGTGATGACATCATATTTCTATTACAGGGGTAAGGGAGTCTTAGTGATGACATCATATTTCTATTACAGGGGTAAGGGAGCCGTAGTGATGACATCATATTTCTATTACAGGGGTAAGGGAGCTGTAGTGATGACATCATATTTCTATTACAGGGGTAAGGGAGTCTTAAGTGATGACATCATATTTCTATTACAGGGGTAAGGGAGTCTTAGTGATGACATCATATTTCTATTACAGGGGTAAGGGAGTCTTAGTGATGACATCATATTTCTATTACAGGGGTAAGGGAGTCTTAAGTGATGACATCATATTTCTATTACAGGGGTAAGGGAGCCATAGTGATGACATCATATTTCTATTACAGGGGTAAGGGAGCCGTAGTGATGACATCATATTTCTATTACAGGGGTAAGGGAGTCTTAGTGATGACATCATATTTCTATTACAGGGGTAAGGGAGCCGTAGTGATGACATCATATTTCTATTACAGGGGTAAGGGAGTCTTAGTGATGACATCATATTTCTATTACAGGGGTAAGGGAGCCGTAGTGATGACATCATATTTCTATTACAGGGGTAAGGGAGTCTTAGTGATGACATCATATTTCTATTACAGGGGTAAGGGAGTCTTAGTGATGACATCATATTTCTATTACAGGGGTAAGGGAGTCTTAGTGATGACATCATATTTCTATTACAGGGGTTAGGGAGCCGTAGTGATGACATCATATTTCTATTACAGGGGTAAGGGAGTCTTAGTGATGACATCATATTTCTATTACAGGGGTAAGGGAGTCTTAGTGATGACATCATATTTCTATTACAGGGGTAAGGTAGCCATAGTGATGACATCATATTTCTATTACAGGGGTAAGGGAGTCTTAGTGATGACATCATATTTCTATTACAGGGGTAAGGGAGCCGTAGTGATGACATCATATTTCTATTACAGGGGTAAGGGAGCCATAGTGATGACATCATATTTCTATTACAGGGGTAAGGGAGTCTTAGTGATGACATCATATTTCTATTACAGGGGTAAGGGAGCCATAGTGATGACATCATATTTCTATTACAGGGGTAAGGGAGTCTTAGTGATGACATCATATTTCTATTACAGGGGTAAGGGAGTCTTAAGTGATGACATCATATTTCTATTACAGGGGTAAGGGAGCCGTAGTGATGACATCATATTTCTATTACAGGGGTAAGGGAGTCTTAGTGATGACATCATATTTCTATTACAGGGGTAAGGAAGTCTTAGTGATGACATCATATTTCTATTACAGGGGTAAGGGAGTCTTAGTGATGACATCATATTTCTATTACAGGGGTAAGGGAGCCGTAGTGATGACATCATATTTCTATTACAGGGGTAAGGGAGTCTTAGTGATGACATCATATTTCTATTACAGGGGTAAGGGAGTCTTAGTGATGACATCATATTTCTATTACAGGGGTAAGGGAGCCATAGTGATGACATCATATTTCTATTACAGGGGTAAGGGAGCTGTAGTGATGACATCATATTTCTATTACAGGGGTAAGGGAGTCTTAAGTGATAACATCATATTTCTATTACAGGGGTAAGGGAGTCTTAGTGATGACATCATATTTCTATTACAGGGGTAAGGGAGTCTTAGTGATGACATCATATTTCTATTACAGGGGTAAGGGAGTCTTAGTGATGACATCATATTTCTATTACAGGGGTAAGGGAGTCTTAAGTGATGACATCATATTTCTATTACAGGGGTAAGGGAGCCGTAGTGATGACATCATATTTCTATTACAGGGGTAAGGGAGTCTTAGTGATGACATCATATTTCTATTACAGGGGTAAGGGAGTCTTAGTGATGACATCATATTTCTATTACAGGGGTAAGGGAGCCATAGTGATGACATCATATTTCTATTACAGGGGTAAGGGAGCCATAGTGATGACATCATATTTCTATTACAGGGGTAAGGGAGTCTTAGTGATGACATCATATTTCTATTACAGGGGTAAGGGAGTCTTAGTGATGACATCACATTTCTATTACAGGGGTAAGGGAGCCGTAGTGATGACATCATATTTCTATTACAGGGGTAAGGGAGCCGTAGTGATGACATCATATTTCTATTACAGGGGTAAGGGAGTCTTAGTGATGACATCATATTTCTATTACAGGGGTAAGGGAGTCTTAGTGATGACATCACATTTCTATTACAGGGGTAAGGGAGCCGTAGTGATGACATCATATTTCTATTACAGGGGTAAGGGAGCTGTAGTGATGACATCATATTTCTATTACAGGGGTAAGGGAGTCTTAAGTGATGACATCATATTTCTATTACAGGGGTAAGGGAGTCTTAGTGATGACATCATATTTCTATTACAGGGGTAAGGGAATCTTAGTGATGACATCATATTTCTATTACAGGGGTAAGGGAGTCTTAGTGATGACATCATATTTCTATTACAGGGGTAAGGGAGCCGTAGTGATGACATCATATTTCTATTACAGGGGTAAGGGAGCCATAGTGATGACATCATATTTCTATTACAGGGGTAAGGGAGTCTTAGTGATGACATCATATTTCTATTACAGGGGTAAGGGAGCCGTAGTGATGACATCATATTTCTATTACAGGGGTAAGGGAGTCTTAGTGATGACATCATATTTCTATTACAGGGGTAAGGGAGCTGTAGTGATGACATCATATTTCTATTACAGGGGTAAGGGAGTCTTAGTGATGACATCATATTTCTATTACAGGGGTAAGGGAGCCGTAGTGATGACATCATATTTCTATTACAGGGGTAAGGGAGTCTTAGTGATGACATCATATTTCTATTACAGGGGTAAGGGAGCCGTAGTGATGACATCATATTTCTATTACAGGGGTAAGGGAGCCGTAGTGATGACATCATATTTCTATTACAGGGGTAAGGGAGTCTTAGTGATGACATCATATTTCTATTACAGGGGTAAGGGAGTCTTAGTGATGACATCATATTTCTATTACAGGGGTAAGGGAGTCTTAGTGATGACATCATATTTCTATTACAGGGGTAAGGGAGTCTTAGTGATGACATCATATTTCTATTACAGGGGTAAGGGAGTCTTAGTGATGACATCATATTTCTATTACAGGGGTAAGGGAGTCTTAGTGATGACATCATATTTCTATTACAGGGGTAAGGGAGCCGTAGTGATGACATCATATTTCTATTACAGGGGTAAGGGAGCCATAGTGATGACATCATATTTCTATTACAGGGGTAAGGGAGTCTTAGTGATGACATCATATTTCTATTAAAGGGGTAAGGGAGCCATAGTGATGACATCATATTTCTATTACAGGGGTAAGGGAGCCATAGTGATGACATCATATTTCTATTACAGGGGTAAGGGAGCCATAGTGATGACATCATATTTCTATTACAGGGGTAAGGGAGTCTTAGTGATGACATCATATTTCTATTACAGGGGTAAGGGAGTCTTAGTGATGACATCATATTTCTATTAAAGGGGTAAGGGAGCCATAGTGATGACATCATATTTCTATTACAGGGGTAAGGGAGCCGTAGTGATGACATCATATTTCTATTACAGGGGTAAGGGAGTCTTAGTGATGACATCATATTTCTATTAAAGGGGTAAGGGAGCCATAGTGATGACATCATATTTCTATTAAAGGGGTAAGGGAGCCATAGTGATGACATCATATTTCTATTACAGGGGTAAGGGAGCCGTAGTGATGACATCATATTTCTATTACAGGGGTAAGGGAGTCTTAGTGATGACATCATATTTCTATTAAAGGGGTAAGGGAGCCATAGTGATGACATCATATTTCTATTACAGGGGTAAGGGAGCCGTAGTGATGACATCATATTTCTATTACAGGGGTAAGGGAGCCGTAGTGATGACATCATATTTCTATTACAGGGGTAAGGGAGCCGTAGTGATGACATCATATTTCTATTACAGGGGTAAGGGAGTCTTAGTGATGACATCATATTTCTATTAAAGGGGTAAGGGAGCCATAGTGATGACATCATATTTCTATTACAGGGGTAAGGGAGCCGTAGTGATGACATCATATTTCTATTACAGGGGTAAGGGAGCCATAGTGATGACATCATATTTCTATTACAGGGGTAAGGGAGTCTTAGTGATGACATCATATTTCTATTACAGGGGTAAGGGAGCCGTAGTGATGACATCATATTTCTATTACAGGGGTAAGGGAGTCTTAGTGATGACATCATATTTCTATTAAAGGGGTAAGGGAGCCATAGTGATGACATCATATTTCTATTACAGGGGTAAGGGAGCCGTAGTGATGACATCATATTTCTATTAAAGGGGTAAGGGAGCCATAGTGATGACATCATATTTCTATTACAGGGGTAAGGGAGCCGTAGTGATGACATCATATTTCTATTACAGGGGTAAGGGAGCCGTAGAGATGACATCATATTTCTATTACAGGGGTAAGGGAGCCGTAGTGATGACATCATATTTCTATTACAGGGGTAAGGGAGCCGTAGAGATGACATCATATTTCTATTACAGGGGTAAGGGAGCCGTAGTGATGACATCATCAGGTTCATGTTCACAAATTACACCACAAATGACTGTTTATGCTGCAACAAAGGTTAGAACTTTGACTATTATCTTGAGAGCAAAAAGAGTGGTGCAAAAATGTTCTCCTTTGATGAATGGTTTGGTTTATGGTATTTAACGCCACTTTCAACAATATTTCAGTTATACTGTGACGGTCCTTTGATGAATAAGCATGATAGCATTTAGAATTGTGAATAACATGGCATAAATATTGTATGTTACAGGAGAAAGGGAGCTATAGTCATGGTATCATCAGGGTCATGTACACAAATTACACCTCAAATAACTGTGTATGCAGCTACAACGGTTAGAATTTTGTTGTTATATGTCTACAATATATTCATTGTGCTTATTACTAATTTTAGTGTGCTTAATATGTATATACAGTCAAACCTGTATTGAGAGGTCACCTTTGGGACAAAAAAAAGCATCACCTTTGTGACAAAGAAAAAGTGGCCTTATAAGACAGGTGACCTCTTAAAAGAGGTTCAATTCATATTAAAAATTTCTATAACAGGTCAAGAAAAAGGTTACCTTTTTATACAGGTGACTGCTTAATAGAGGTGGCCACATGGGCAGGTTTAACTGTACTTGTAGTAACAATTTGTCTTTTAATTTATTAACATGCACAGCAAAATTGTAATGAGGTAAATTGATCAACTTGATTCAGGTTTGTGTTTGTTTTTGTCTTGATTTGTTGACTGGTTTTGATGTCTTGTTTTTGTTTGCATTTTTTCATATATTTCTGTAAAGTTTTCTTTGGTGTATATATATTTTTCACATATTTCTGTAAAGTTTTCTTTGGTGTATATATATTTTTCATTTTCATGTAAACATAATACACAGAAAGTAGTTTTAGCTTGTTATGATTTTACAACAATTTTTTCAGGTGATGAAAGTGTTTGTTTTTATTGTTTAATTATCATTTTGTCCTCCTTTTTGTTTGAAAGTGAAACATTTGAGTTAATTTAAAATTGTTTAGGGGCCGACCATTTTACTTGAGGGGGGGGGGGGGGGGGGGGGGCTATGGTTTTTTGTTTCGTTCAGAAAAAAAATTTATGATAACACAAGAGTTAGAATATTATTTTTTTTGTCGCGCAAAGTGCAAATTTTATTTTCCAGAATTTAACATCAGGTTATATGACAAAGACTCTGAATCAGATTTTTTTTCCCTCCACCAAAATCAGAATATTTTTTTAGAAAAAACCATAACCCCCCCCTTCAAGTTAAATGGTCGTTCCCTTAACATCATTTTTTAATCATATTCAACAAAACACATCATCCTGATGTTGAACGTGTGAGGTTTGAGTATATATTTGTTTTGGATGTATTCCTATCTGGTTTGTCATAGTTATTACTATCCTTTTACCTAGTGGGTAAGGGGCCATCATGGTCATAATGGTATGGTAATTGAATTTACAACAAACTGTGCAATCAGTGCCTATCACCACTAACGTTGTGAGTTCGAACCCTGATAAGACGAGGTGTACTCGATTCAACATTATATGATAATGTTTGTCAGTGACTTGCGACAGGTCACTGGTTTTCTCTGGGCACTCTCCGGTTTCCTCCACCAATAAAACTGACCGCCGCAATATAACTGAAATATTGTTGACAGTGGCATTAAACACCATAGCCCTAACCCAAGTGGGTGTAGAGAATCAAGACCAGAATAGTGCTCGATGGTTTACTCTGAATAATCTGGATTATTATATAACCATGTAGCTATAATATTACTGAAAAATTGCTGAAGATGACAACAAACATTCAACCAATATATTTAAAAATATTCAAAAAAATACTTGAACAGTTTATTCACCAGAATTTAAATTTTGATTCAGTTATTCAAATATAATGACATTATGTTTTAATGTTTATTGGCTTTGATTTGGCAATAGCTTAAAAGAGTTTATTACATAGATGCTCGTGAGTTAAAAACCAGTATTTCTCCCAGTGAAATCAAACGCTTAATTGACTGTGTGGCGCCACAGTACCAACGTTAACAATCAAAGATATATTTGAGCATACAACAATGAAAAGCAAGTTCCTTTTTGAAATGTTTCATTAGCACAAACAAATATAAAATATACGTAATAACTAGTATAACTACTGTTGAATATCAAAAATAAATCCTCTGTTACCACATCAATTACTGCATTGTTTGGTTAGTTGTGATATGTTTTTGTCTCCCGACACTCCGCTACGGAGAGACATAAAGATGGTCTATATCTGTTCATTACACCTTCTGAACACAACTGCTCTGAAACCGTATGACAGAATGTGTTTATATTTGGTAGAATTGTTAGTCATGACATGTAATTGAACCTGTTTTGGCACAACTGTAATTTGACATAATTTGTAGGAGTTATGGGACTTTTGACTATTTTATTCATAGCGTAGCATAATAAGATCTTGTAAATGCAACTGCTCTGAAACCGTATGACAGAATGTGTTCATATGCGATAGAATTGTTAGTCATGACATGTAGATGAGCCTGTTATTTTGATTCGACAAAAGATGTAGGAGTTATGGGACTTTTACTATTTTATGCATAGTGTAGCTTAGTAAGATCTTGTGAACACAACTCCTCTCAAACCATATAACAGAATGTGTTCATATTTGGTAGAATTGTTAAGTCATGACATGTAGTTGAGCCTGTTTTGACACAATTGTAATTCAACATAATTTGAAGGAGTTATGGGAGTTTTTTTTATTTTAGACATTGGGTAATATAGTAAGATCTTGTGAATGCAACTCCTCTTAGATCAAATGCCATTGCTTTTCTATCTTCTTCAAAGGCTGATATTCAGACTTTTGAATTTTGAAAACACAGTAGAGGGGGGTACCTTTAATGATATAAATATATCACATGAATAACATACTCACATTACACCTCTTTCTATTGTGACAGAGGACATATGGCTACGTGTAGCAATCATGTTGATATTGTGAATGCAAGAGTATACGTAGTTATGCAGTAATTATAGAGCTTAATTACAAGATTCTGAATAAATCCATTACATTTCAAGACAACGGATAATCTGTCTCCATTGATGTCATCACAATGTAGTCTACAATACAAATATAAAAAGATTTAAAAAGTAAGTTTCATCCACAGTACTGTTAAGCATAAAGGGTTATTCTGTAATTGTTTAATGGATTGCATATTTGAAGACTTTTTTGTTGCTCAAAGTTTTTCATTTTGAATGCATGTCCACAATAGTGCATAGACTAATGTTGTGAGGTTGAATGCCGCTCATGGCGAGTTGTGCTCGATACAACATTATGTGATAAAGTTTGTCAGTGACTTACTGCAGGTCGGTGATTATCTCCAGGTACTGTGGTTTCCTCCACCAATTAAACTGACTGCCACTATAAAACTGAAATATTGTTGAAAGTGACATTAAACACCATAATCCTAACCCAATGTAATATGTGTCTTTCATCACTAAGATGTGTGCACTCGATTCTCATCTCTGCTGAGATGACCTTAATACAACTGTAGGTGATCAATTTTGCCAATGACACGATATAGCTAAAATGTTCTTGAAAGTGGCATTAAAAATGAATGGTCTATAGATGTACAGACAGTGCAACATTACACATGTCACAAACTTTTACAGATAGGTTATTGGTTGTACATACACATTAAATGTTTTTCTTTTTAATATTAATTTGATCATATGCATTTCTTTTATGTCAAATCTTTACAGGTGTTTTATTTGAGATAAATTTGTTTTCTATTGCAATATCGTTATATATCAGCTTTTTAAGATTTTTTTTTTTTTTAATATTTTCAGAGCTTTCTAGATTATTTTGCTAGAGCCCTTCAATACGAATATAAAGATTCTGGAGTTATTGTTCAGTCATTGATGCCATTTTATGTTGCTACCAGAATGACAAGATACAGTAAGACGCTGTCTAAACCTAGTTTGATGATACCTTCTGCTGAAGATTATGCTAGATCTGCAGTAGCTACTCTGGGGTATACCAGCCGAACATCAGGCTATTGGCCACACACGTTACAGGTAATCTCCTACTCTGGGGTATACCAGTCAAACATCAGGATATTGGCCACATATGTTGCAGGTAATCTTTTACTCTGGGGTATACCAGTAGAACATCAGGCTATTGGCCACATACGTTACAGATAATCTTTTACTCTGGGGTATACCAGTAGAACATCAGGCTATTGGCCACATACGTTACAGGTAATCTCCTACTCTGAGGTATACCAGTAGAACATCAGGCTGTTGGCCACATACGTTACAGGTAATCTCTTACTCTGGGGTATACCAGTAGAACATCAGGCTATTGGCCACATACGTTACAGTTAATCTCTTACTCTGGGGTATACCAGTAGAACATCAGGCTATTGGCCACATACATTACAGGTAATCTCCTACTCTGGGGTATACCAGTAGAACATCAGGCTGTTGGCCACATACGTTACAGGTAATCTCTTACTCTGGGGTATACCAGTAGAACATCATGCTGTTGGCCACATACGTTACAGGTAATCTCTTACTCTGGGGTATACCAGTAGAACATCAGGCTTTTGGCCACATACGTTACAGGTAATCTCCTACTCTGGGGTATACCAGTAGAACATCAGGCTATTGGCCACATATATTACAAGTAATCTCTTACTCTGGGGTATACCAGTCGAACATCGGGCTATTGGCCACATATGTTGCAGGTAATCTCTTACTCTGGGGTATACCAGTAGAACATCAGGCTATTGGCCACATACGTTACAGGTAGTCTCCTACTCTGGGGTATACCAGTAGAACATCAGGCTGTTGGCCACATACGTTACAGGTAATCTCTTACTCTGGGGTATACCAGTAGAACATCAGGCTATTGGCCACATACGTTACAGTTAATCTCTTACTCTGGGGTATACCAGTAGAACATCAGGCTATTGGCCACATACATTACAGGTAATCTCCTACTCTGGGGTATACCAGTAGAACATCAGGCTGTTGGCCACATACGTTACAGGTAATCTCTTACTCTGGGGTATACCAGTAGAACATCAGGCTGTTGGCCACATACGTTACAGGTAATCTCTTACTCTGGGGTATACCAGTAAAGTAATCTCTTACTCTGGGGTATACCAGTAGAACATCGGGCTATTGGCCACATATGTTGCAGGTAATCTCTTACTCTGGGGTATACCAGTAGAACATCAGGCTATTGGCCACATACGTTACAGGTAATCTCCTACTCTGGGGTATACCAGTAGAACATCAGGCTATTCGCCACATGCGTTACAGGTAATCTCCTACTCTGGGGTATACCAGTCGAACATCAGGCTATTGGCCACATATGTTGCAGGTAATCTCTTACTCTGGGGTATACCAGTAGAACATCAGGCTATTGGCCACATACGTTACAGGTAATCTCTTACTCTGGGGTATACCAGTAGAACATCAGGCTATTGGCCACATATGTTGCAGGTAATCTCTTACTCTGGGGTATACCAGTAGAACATCAGGCTATTGGCCACATACGTTACAGGTAATCTCCTACTCTGAGGTATACCAGTAGAACATCAGGTTATTGGCCACATATGTTACAGGTAATCTCTTACTCTGGGGTATACCAGTCGAACATCAGCTATTGGCCACATACGTTACAGGTAATCTCTTACTCTGGGGTATACCAGTAGAACATCAGGTTATTGGCCACATATGTTACAGGTAATCTCCTACTCTGGGGTATACCAGTAGAACATCAGGCTATTGGCCACATATGTTACAGGTAATCTCTTACTCTGGGGTATACCAGTAGAACATCAGGCTATTGGCCACATACATTACAGGTAATCTCTTACTCTGGGGTATACCAGTAGAACATCAGGCTATTGAACACATATGCTACAGGTAATCTCTTATTCTGGTGTATACCAGTAGAACATCAGGCTATTGGCCACATATGTTACAGGTAATCTCTTACTCTGGGGTATACCAGTAGAACATCGGGCTATTGGCCACATACGTTACAGGTAATCTCTTACTCTGGGGTATACCAGTCAAACATCAGGCTATTGGCCACATACGTTACAGGTAATCTCCTACTCTGGGGTATACCAGTAGAACATCAGGCTATTGGCCACACATGTTGCAGGTAATCTCTTACTCTGGGGTATACCAGTAGAACATCAGGCTATTGGCCACATACGTTACAGGTAATCTCTTACTCTGGGGTATACCAGTCAAACATCAGGCTATTGGCCACATATGTTGCAGGTAATCTCTTACTCTGGGGTATACCAGTAGAACATCAGGCTATTGGCCACATATGTTACAGGTAATCTCTTACTCTGGGGTATACCAGTAGAACATCAGGCTATTGGCCACACATGTTACAGGTAATCTCTTACTCTGGGGTATACCAGTCAAACATCAGGCTATTGGCCACATACGTTACAGGTAATCTCCTACTCTGGGGTATACCAGTTAAACATCAGGCTATTGGCCACATATGTTGCAGGTAATCTCTTACTCTGGGGTATACCAGTAGAACATCAGGCTATTGGCCACATATGTTACAGGTAATCTCTTACTCTGGGGTATACCAGTAGAACATCAGGCTATTGGCCACATATGTTACAGGTAATCTCTTACTCTGGGGTATACCAGTCAAACATCAGGCTATTGGCCACATACGTTACAGGTGTAATACCACTAAACATTGGTACCAGTCGAAAAGGATGCATGGGAAAGTAGTACGTAAACACAAAATGGATACCTACATTGTTGGATAAAAAATAAACCCTATTAGATACTGCAAAATACTGAATGTCAGCAGAAACCTACAGATTTTAGGATAATTTTAAGCCCATATTTGATGTTCTGCCGGTTTTAAATAAAAAATTGATTGCATTGGAAAGGAACTACCTGAATTTGTGTTAAATCGAAAGTGAAAGTAGGATTTTTGACGGTAGACATCTTTGGACTGCCTGTTTTTTTTTAAATTTAAAAATTAAATGTATGTTGATTTTCGTAGGTAAGCTTCCAATTAGGTACCTCTTCCATGAGAAATGAGTGTCACTTAGAATAAACTGAAGGTAAATCCTGTATGAAATCTCGAAAAGATTTTATTTAATATAGAAGGCTATGGAGAATTCTTTAGTGGTATTACACCTACAGGTAATCTCTTCTCTGGGATATACCAGTAGAACATCAGGCTATTGGCCACATACGTTACAGGTAATCTCTTACTCTGGGGTATACCAGTAGAACATCAAGCTATTGGCCACATGCGCAACAGGTAATCTCATACTCTGGGATATACCAGTCGAACATCAGGCTATTGGCTACATACGTTACAGGTAATCTCCTACACTGGAGTATACCAGTCGAACATCAAGCAATTGGCCACATACATTACAGGTAATCTCCTACACTGGGGTATACCAGTCGAACATCAAGCAATTGGCCACATACGTTACAGGTAATCTCTTACTCTGGGGTATACCAGTCAAACATCAGGCTATTGGCCACATACATTACAGGTAATCTCTTACTCTGGGGTATACCAGTAGAACATCAGGCAATTGGCCACATACATTACAGGTAATCTCCTACACTGGGGTATACCAGTCGAACATCAAGCAATTGGCCACATACATTACAGGTAATCTCTTACTCTGGGCTATACCAGTAGAACATCAGACTATTGGCTACATACTTTACAGGTAATCCCCTACACTGGGGTATACCAGTCGAACATCAAGCAATTGGCCACATACATTACAGGTAATCTCTTACTCTGGGGTATACCAGTAGAACATCAGGCTATTGGCCACATACGTTACAGGTAATCTCTTACTCTGGGGTATACCAGTAGAACATCAGGCTATTGGCCACATACGTTACAGGTAATCTCTTACTTTGGGATATACCAGTAGAACATCAGGCTATTGGCCACACACATTACAGGTAATCTCCTACTCTGGGGTATACCAGTAGAACATCAGGCTATTGTCCACATACGTTACAGGTAATCTCTTACTCTGGGATATACCAGTAGAACATCAGGCTATTGGCCACATACGTTACAGGTAATCTCTTACTCTGGGGTATACCAGTAGAACATCAGGCTATTGGCCACATACATTACAGGTAGTCTCTTACTCTGGGATATACCAGTCAAACATCAGGCTATTGGCCACATACATTACAGGTAATCTCTTACTCTGGGATATACCAGTAGAACATCAGGTTATTGGCCACATACGTTACAGGTAATCTCCTACTCTGGGGTATACCAGTAGAACATCAGGCTATTGGCCACATACATTACAGGTAATCACTTACTCTGGGGTGTGCCAGTCAAACATCAGGCTATTGGCCACATACATTACAGGTAATCTCTTACTCTGGGGTATACCAGTAGAACATCAGACTATTGGCCACATACGTTACAGGTAATCTCTTTACTCTGGGGTATATCAGTAGACCATCAGGCTATTGGCCACATACATTACAGGTAATCTCTTACTCTGGGGTATACCAGTAGAACATCAGGCTATTGAACACATACGCTACAGGTAATCTCTTACTCTGGGGTATACCAGTAGAACATCAGGCTATTGGCCACATACGTTACAGGTAATCTCTTACTCTGGGTTATACCAGTAGAACATCAGGCTATTGGCCACATACATTACAGGTAATCACTTACTCTGGGGTGTGCCAGTCAAACATCAGGCTATTGGCCACATACATTACAGGTAATCTCTTACTCTGGGGTATACCAGTAGAACATCAGACTATTGGCCACATACGTTACAGGTAATCTCTTTACTCTGGGGTATATCAGTAGACCATCAGGCTATTGGCCACATACATTACAGGTAATCTCTTACTCTGGGGTATACCAGTAGAACATCAGGCTATTGAACACATACGCTACAGGTAATCTCTTACTCTGGGGTATACCAGTAGAACATCAGGCTATTGGCCACATACGTTACAGGTAATCTCTTACTCTGGGTTATACCAGTAGAACATCAGGCTATTGGCCACATACGTTACAGGTAATCTCTTACTCTGGGGTATACCAGTAGAACATCAGGCTATTGGTCACATATGTTACAGGTAATCTCTTACTCTGGAGTATACCAGTAGAACATCAGGCTATTGGCCACATACGTTACAGGTAATCTCATACTCTGGCCAAGCTAGGTGTTCAATATGCAAAATATTTTACATTAAATAACACTAGTGGCGATTTTTTTCTTCTTTTATTTTTAGCTCAGCTGATCTTTTCTGACCAAAAAGCTTCCATTTGTCTATCCTTCAGTATATCATAAACTTTTCACATTTTCAACTTCTTCTTCTGAACCACTTCATGCCCAGTCTTCAAACGTACTACAGTTGTTCTTCTAGGGGGTTGTGAAGAAGTATTATATGTTTTTGAAGCAATTCATATCAAAGGTGGTTTTCCTGGTCCTTGATTGGCAGAGACATTTTCGAGTTCTTGTCCAGAACTACCACATGGGAAGTCAGCAGACTTGCCAGAAATGTTCATCTAGAGGTCCTCAAGAAGAGTTGTTTTTCAGAGCGATTAGAAATCCAACCTGTGTGCGCCCCGGCCTCTGATTGGTGGAGATATTTTGACTTTTTTTCTAAGCTACTTCATTGGACTTCAAATGTTCCTCTAAGGGTTCTAAAGGATTGTTGTGTCTTTTTAGAATGATTCGAAATCCAAGATGGACAACCTGACCTCCTGATTGGCCGAAACATTTTTGACTGTATGCTAAGTCACCAGACATTCCAGAAATGTTTAGGGGATCCAATGTCTTTTTCCATAGGTGAAAACCTCAGTTCAGTTTTATTGTCACATAGGATTAACTATAACTTCATTTACATTCATGTCATTATCTGAAGGGGATTTTCATAAGAATTCAATGGAACAAAGGGAGATAATTCTAATTTTTTCAAGACTCAATCTAGAACAAAGAAGAAAGTATATGGATGTAAATGAATATGAGAGAATATCAAACTTATTAAAACAAATTAAAAGTAAAGGAACAGTTCTTTTATTGTTGTTATATATTTCACAGTCACAGTAGAGTCTTCTAGCTTATATTTAATATATACAGAAGAAAAAAAAATCAGTATGTTTCTGATGTGAATCAGTGAAAAAAATAAAAGAATTCACTATTAAGAATATTTCTAATACATTTATATAATATTATATCAAATGTATGTAAATTATTTTTATATCAGCAATACAGAATGAAATCATTATGTAATCTGTAAAACATTCTGTTTGTTTATTAAATAGAATGGGAGCAAACTGTTGTGTCAACGACCCAGTGTAGGACTAAATATATTATATTAGTCAACGACCCAGTGTAGGACTAAATATATTATATTAGTCAACGACCAAGTGTAGGACTAAATATATTATATTAGTCAACGACCAAGTGTAGGACTAAATATATTATATTAGTCAACGACCCAGTGTAGGACTAAATATATTATATTAGTCAACGACCAAGTGTAGGACTAAATATATTATATTAGTCAACGACCAAGTGTAGGACTAAATATATTATATTAGTCAACGACCCAGTGTAGGACTAAATTTATTATATTAGTCAACGACCAAGTGTAGGACTAAATATATCATATTAGTCAAAGACCAAGTGTAGAACTAAATATATTATATTAGTCAACGACCCAGTGTAGGACTAAATATATTATATTAGTCAACGACCCAGTGTAGGACTAAATATATTATATTAGTCAACGACCAAGTGTAGGACTAAATATATTATATTAGTCAACGACCAAGTGTAGGACTAAATATATTATATTAGTCAACGACCCAGTGTAGGACTAAATTTATTATATTAGTCAACGACCAAGTGTAGGACTAAATATATCATATTAGTCAAAGACCAAGTGTAGAACTAAATATATTATATTAGTCAACGACCCAGTGTAGGACTAAATATATTATATTAGTCAACGACCCAGTGTAGGACTAAATATATTATATTAGTCAACGACCAAGTGTAGGACTAAATATATTATATTAGTCAACGACCCAGTGTAGGACTAAATATATTATATTAGTCAACGACCAAGTGTAGGACTAAATTTATTATATTAGTCAACGACCAAGTGTAGGACTAAATATATCATATTAGTCAAAGACCAAGTGTAGAACTAAATATATTATATTAGTCAACGACCCAGTGTAGGACTAAATATATTATATTAGTCAACGACCCAGTGTAGGACTAAATATATTATATTAGTCAACGACCAAGTGTAGGACTAAATATATTATATTAGTCAACGACCCAGTGTAGGACTAAATATATCATATTAGTCAACGACCAAGTGTAGGACTAAATATATTATATTAGTCAACGACCAAGTGTAGGACTAAATATATTATATTAGTCAACGACCAAGTGTAGGACTAAATATATTATATTAGTCAACGACCAAGTGTAGGACTAAATATATCATATTAGTCAACATTTTATACATAGTACACTCTTATACATAAGAATGCACATAATTGACTATTCTTTTTCAAGTGAGCCCATTGACTCTTGTTATTGTTATTTTTTTTATTATATATTTATATACATCCATTTTATTTATTTGCTTTGAGTGTTATTATTTGATTTTTAGGCTTGGATATTAGAAAGTATTCCTGAATGGTTATGGATGTGGGGCGCCACAAGACTAAATAATGCTTTGCGGAGACAAGGACAGGACAAGTTACAAAAAAGAAAATCTTTGCGAAAAACAATCAGTGAACAATCGTTTGAATCAGATTCATGACATGGGAATAGACTTAGAACAAACAACAGATGCAATAAAAACAAAAAGAAATTACTGTAACGTCATAACAAAGTTGTCAGTGTAAAAAATTTTGCATTGTGTTCTATTTTAAATTTTATATTGTACCGTCATATAGTCACTTAGAAGATATGGCAATGTACAGTCTAGATTGTCTTGTGTAACCTTTGGTTTCAAATGAGGTCATCTGACTGACTAATAGGGGTCAATTAAAAACAAATAAATACTACACCGTCAGAACAGTTACAAAATCCAATCTAGCAATCAGAGAAACAGAGGCAAAATAATTAACCTTGACACACACGACCAGTAAGATACCTGGTTTTGTACAAACACTTCAACAAAAAGTGGCAGGAGTAAACTAGGTTTATTAGACCCAAACTTTTCCTCTGTGTGAAATGATCCTATATTGTGAGTAAAATCATGACCTTGAAATATAACACTGAGTTATCATCTTGAATTTAATATAAAATATATTTATTCTTCTTGATTGAAAACTTGCTATGTGTGAAATGACCTAAAAAAAGCAAATATGCTGTGTAATGTCAAGGTTACATTTGACTTACTAATGATTAGAGATCAAATCAAATATGCTGTGTAATGTCAAGGTCACATTAGACTTACTGATGATTAGAGATCAAATCAAATATGCTGTGTAATGTCAAGGTCACATTAGACTTACTGGTGATTAGAGATCTAATTTGACCACACTTATTTTTCAAATAACTTTCAAAGCAGGTTTGTGTAATGCTATCTGTTATTTGCAAACTTTGATGTTTTTTTTACATAATTTCTATGCAATCAAAATAAAGCTGCTGTGTACCCAAAATAAAATGGGGCCGTCTTGGTCGTGATCGTATGGTAGTTGGATTTACAACTACCTGTGAAATTGGTGTCTATCACCACTTAAGTTGTGATTTTGAATCCTGTTCATGGCGAGTGTACTCGATACAGCATTATGTGATAAAGTTTATCAGTGATTTGCGACAGGTCGGTGGTTTTCTTAGGGAACTCGGCTTTCCTCCACCAACAAAACTGACCGCCACGATTTAGCTGAAATATTGTTGAAAGTGGCATTAAACATCATAAACCTAAACCCACACCTAAACCAAAATAAAATGGAGTCACATATGTTTATTGACACACGATTGGTAAGAATATAGTTTATGGCCCAATAACGTTATTTATAGATTTAACTGATGAAATTGAATGAGTTTTCAAATGATTGTATCGAAGAAATATGTATCTATACTAACTTTATTAAATTTATGCTTCTCATAGACAAGTTCTATTTTTTTCTAAGGGATGTGGGTTCTTTTTAAGCTCACCTGTCCCAAAGGGTCATGTGAGGTATTGCCATCACTTGTCGTCCGTTAACTTTTTCATATTTTAATCTACTCCTCTGAAACAACTTGGCCAAATTGAACCAAGCTTGGCAGAAAGCATCTATATAAGGTCCTCTATAAAGTTTCTTCATTTCGTCCCATTCCACCGACAAATATGGCCACCAAGGGCAATTCTTGTTTCTGATTGGCTAATGTTAAAAAAATCTTCTCCTCTGAAACTGCTCGGCCAAATGGAGCCAAACTTGGCAGGAAGCATCTATGTAAGATCCTCTATAAAACTTCTTCATTTGTTCTATTCGGCCAACAAACATGGCGACTGTTACTAAAAATAGAACATACGGTAAAATTGCACGTTTTTGGTAATAACTCAAAAACCATTAATAATATCAGAAATCTGACGGGGTAAACATGATCAGCACAGCACAGCAAGATCTAACTACCCTGAAATATTGAAGAAAATCTGATTACCTATCTTGGAGTTATTGCCCTTTTTCATCAAATTTTTAAAATTTTAATACTTTTCGTTTTTTATTTCAAAAACTATAAGAGATAGATGTTAATTTTAACAGCAAACATGTGCAGCATGGCCAGATTTACCTAGGCAGCAATTTTAAAGTAAATCTGATTACCCATCTTAAGTTATTGCCCTTTTTTCATCAAATTTTTAAAATGTTAATACTTTTCATCCTTTATTTCAAAAACTATAAGAGATAGATGTTAAGTGTAAACTGAAAACATGTTCAGCTTGTCAAGATCTACATGCCCTGCAATTTTGAAGTAAATCTGATTACCCGTCTAGGAGTTATTGTCCTTTTTTCATTATTATTTTTTTTAATTTTAAAAACTATTAGAGATAAAGGTTAAGTTTAAATTGCAAAAATGTGCAGCATATCAAGATCTACCTACCCTGCAATTTTGAAATTAATCTGAGTACCCAATTTGGAGTTGTTGCTCTTTTTTCATCAAATTTTCCAAATTTTAATACTGTTTGTCCTCTATTTCAAAAACTATAAGAGATAGATGTTAAGTTTAAACAGCAAACATGTTCAGCATGTCAAGATCTACCTAGCCTGCAATTTTAAAGTAAATCTGATTACCCATCTTGCAGTTATTGCCCTTTTTTCATCAAATTTTAAAAATGTTAATACTTTTCATCCTTTATTTCAAAAACTATAAGAGATAGATGTCAAGTGTAAACTGAAAACATGTTCAGCTTGTCAAGATCTACATGCCCTGCTATTTTGAAGTAACTCTGATTACCCGTCTAGGAGTTATTGCCCTTTTTTCATCATTTGTTAGCTCACCTGGCCTCTTTTATGGAGTTTTATTGAAAACAGTGCTCCCGATTTGTATTTATTAAGGATTGTTTACCATCATTTGTCAAAATGGCGACGTTCAGGGCGGAAATGGGGGTGGCCTATTTAGAAATCAATAAACTTCCTTGTTTACATGAAATCGACATACCAAAGTGTATAAATGTGTAGTTTTAGAGTGTATTCGATATATAGAACAAACCTTGACGTGATTGGTTGCTTTGTTTTATCATTTTTAATATGTTTTAGATGTATGAAATTCTACTGTACTTTTTAGCTCACCTGGCCTTTAGTCCATGTGAGCTATTGCCATCACTTTTCCTCTGTCGTCCGTCCGTCAACATTTCACATTTCAATCTTCTCCTCAGAAACCACAGGGCCAATTGCAACGAAACTTTGGTGGAATGGTCCTTGGGTGACCCCCTTCCAAAATTGTGTCCGATGATCCCAACTTCCAACCAAGCTAAAAATAGAAAAATGGGGGGATGAAATTTTAAAAAATCTTCTCCTCTGAAACTACTGAGCCAATCTCAACCATTTCAGACCCCCGACCAAGATGACTGCCACAGCCAAACTTAATTTAAAATAGGACCCTATGGGAAATTCCCCTAAAAATCTTCTTGTCTGAAACCATTTGCTCAAGTAGAACTAAATTTTGATGAAATAGTCATTGGATGGTTCTCTTCCAAAAATGTGTCCAGTCCAACGGTTCGGCCCTTCGACCAAGATGGCCTCCACAGCTGAACTTAGCTTAACATAGGACCCTATGGGAAATTCACATAAAAATCTTCTCCTCAGAAACCACTGGGCCAATTGCAACTAAACTTTGGTGGAATGGTCCTTGGATGGCCCCCTTCCAAAATTGTGTCTGGAGATCCCGATTTCCAACCAATATGGCCGCCAAACTAAAGAATAGAAAAAAGGGGTATGAAATTAAAAAAAATCTTCTCCTCTGAAACTACTGAGCCAATCTCCACCACACTTTGCTGAAATGATCCTTGGGTGGTCCCCTTCCAAAATTATGTCCGGCATTTCAGACCTCTGACCAAGATGGCCGCTACAGCCGAACTTAATTTAACATGGGACCCTATGGGAAATTTCCATAAAAATCTTCTTGTCTGAAACCATTTGCTCAATAAGAACTAAATTTTGATGAAATAGTCTTTGGATGGTTCTCTTCCAAAAATGTGTCCGGCGTTTCGTCCCTCCACAGCCGAACTTAGCTTAACATAGAACCCTATGGGAAATTCACATACAAATCTTCTTGTCTGGAACCAGTTACTCAATTGGAACCAAACTTTGATCAAATAGTCATTGGATGGTCCTCTTCCAAAATTGTGTCTGGTGGTCCCGCCCTCTGACCAAGATGACTGCACAGCTGAACTTAGTTTGACATAGGACCCTATGGGAAATTCACATAAAAACCATCTTGTCTGGAACCAGTTGCTCAATTAGAACCAATCTTTGATGGAATAGTCATTGAATGGTCCTCTTCCAAAATTGTGTCCGGCAGTCGCGCTCTCCCACCAAGATGGCCGCCACAGTGCAGTTGCGTTGTTGTTGAAAGCAGCTTTGATCCAGGTGAGCGATTACAGGCTCATGGGAGCCTCTGGTTTTAATTTTACGTGTATGAGGGGTGATACAGAAAAAATCAAAAAAACTTTTCCATTGAACCTATATCGGCAAATCCAAGGATTGTTTTGGGTAGTGTAGTATATAGAGGATGTATAGCACGAACTTTGGTGTTATTAATTGATTTTCCTACGAATTCTTAAGGCATTACAAAATGAATGAATTAATGTTTGCTCTGTTGTAGCATAAAACCTCGCCACGCGAGATAAAGCGAGAAAATACGAGATTCGTATCCTACTATACAAATGCTTGCTATAATTAACAATTTTAGAAAAAGAAAATGATAATAAATATTTTGTTTTACTTTTAGATTTTAAGATAAAACGATATGCATGTACATTGAATCAATGATGAACTAATGGTTAATGCATGAAACAACTGAATTGAATGACTCAATAGAGTCACTCTTCACAGTGTTCATAGATACGAATTGTGGATTGGTCATAAAAAGACGTATTCGTGGGTTCTTAAGTTCATGTATTCTAGATTCTATCAATAAAAATCTAAATATAAAGACGGTATGTTATTCATTGGTGATGAAAGCACATTACAGTCATAATATTCATCTCTGCCATGTGATTGTCATGGCATACAAAGCTATACAAAATATTTGTAAAACTCTTGTAAATTAGATTTATTAGTGTTTAACTCCACTATCAACAGCATATAACAAATACAAGTATATGTCAAGGTTGTATCGAGTACACCTCGCCACGTACATTGGTCGATCTCGCTAACACAAGTGGTAACATGAATTGTGTTGCCGGCTACGATTTACGCGTAAAAACGATGTTCGGTTCGTCTTTACTTCCATTTGTTTTGTTTTATATTTATGTTATTTGTTTTCATTTACCTATACTGGTTGCAGCATGACTTCCATATCAGATGGTGTTCGTGTCGTTGAAAAGTAACACGACGGGTGCCTCTAGTGGAGCAGGAACTGCTAGCCCTTATGGAGAATCTCAGTTCACCACAGGTGAACTAATGGAGTTCGTGTTGCTAAATCTTTGGTTTTCCGTGTATTATATATATATTATTCAGAAACTACCCCTTTACAGCGGGGGCAAACATCAGCGGGGTACCAATGTTTGCGTCTAATAATCATAAATAAACAACTATATTCATAAATCATACACGAACATTAAATATAAGACATTTTCATTAAAGAACCCCTAAAAAAACTTATCAAAGTCATTGTGATAAAAGTCATAACATATTATCACAGAAACAATTGTGTCATTCTTCATTAAAACAAAATTATATACAAGGTATCACATTATTTTAATTGCACTTAGTTATAGAATTTTAAGAATTAAGAAATTTTTTAGAATTTTTTTCATTGCCAATTAAGGGCCCACAAGGGGCAAACAATTTAATACAATGATTGAAATTATTGGAGACATACAAAGATACATGTAAATACATGTAAATATAAGTAAAATATAGGAATGACATAAAATAAAAGAAACACAATATTAAGCGAGTTCCTGATCATCGACACATGACTCAATTAAAATAGCTCGCTCTTTCATCATTTTACATAATAGTTTTTTACTGAACTGGTCAAGCAAGAAACCAATCTCACTGTTAACACCAAGACAAATGTCTCCGATCAAGAACTGCAGATTTTGAAATGGCGGTAGCTCTGAAAATGCAAGATTCGGATAAAACGATTTTATTAGTTTCCATTTCTTCGAATAGTTCTTGTCTGATACCATTTAAGGTTTTGCATTCAAATAAGAAATGATGCAAGTCTTCGACCATATCGTCATCGCATATATTACACTTAGAACTTTCACGGAGATTAATTTTTTTTAAATATTTAAATATGTTTGTATTAAAATTTCCATAGTAGTAATGGTCTAATCCTATTGACTGGAAAATATTTTTCATATAATTCCATTCCACACATTCGGAATTTTTTAGCTCCATGAATACAATTTTGCATAACCTGTGAGCCGGAAGTTCATCAAATCTTGCAAAGTAATTAACACGCTGTCGGTCAAGAAATTCGTTAATTGGTTCCCACCCAAATTCGGATAGGAGAGTAGATTTTGGAAAGCTCATTTTCGTTTTCAAAATAATTTTTCCAGCTTGGTACTGCAAACTTTCAATGTTTTGAGCTCTTGAAATTGCGGAAAGGAACCATACGGCGCAACCATGCGCAATAGAAGGGCGTATAATAGATGTCCATAATGATCTCCAAACGAAATTCGGTTAAAGTTACCGTGTTCGCCTAAAATTCGTGTCATATAATTTAGTTTTGTCTGGACATTTTCTTTATGAATGTTTCTATATGATAAGTAAATTTTAGAGTACGTGAAAAGTACACCCCAAGATACTTATAAACATTTGTTTCTTCTATTCGATCATTTCCAAGATCCCATCGTTTGAGTTTATCAATCTTCTTGCCTATTACCACTACCTTTGACTTTTTTAAATTAAAGTTTAGGTTCCACTTACTTGCAAACCTAGCTGTAATATTTAGAAGAGTTTGCAGTTCCTGCTCTGATTTACCCATTAAGACAGTATCGTTTGCAAAGAGGAGACAGTTTATAATATCAGAGGCTAAATTAACCCCTAAATTGTGTTCTGATAGCATACTGACTAAATCGTTCATCAGAACAGAGAAAATGGATGGTTACAGGACACATCCCTGTTTTAGCCCAAATTCTTAGTCAAACCAGTCAGATTCAAAATCTCCAAGGAGAACTTTGTTAATGACGCAACTGTAAAGAGACGTAACGAGTTTCCAACACTTACCCTGAATACCATTTTTCCATAATAGGTCAAATAAACCATCCCGCCAAACTCTGATCAAAAGCTTTAGAAAGGTATAAAAAAGCGAGGAATGTCTTACCCTTTTTTGATTTTCTAAGTACACATATCCCTTGTTGTCCGTCCGTCTGTCCCGTCTGAAAGCCCCCTGAGCCTCACCTAAAATACCATTGTCTTCCATATAACTCATAACGGATTGTTCTATGATCTTAACATATAATTTGTACACATTCGAGGTTAATGTAATACCTCTATAATTATCGAGGTTATACATAGATCCTCCCTTGTGGATAGGCTTTATGATTCCCTTATACCAATCATCGGGAATTTTTTCAAGATCAGTATTTTCGTGTAGTGTTTTGTAGATCATTGTTTGTTCTTTTGTCCTATTTCTTTTGGTCATTGTATTGTCTTGCCTTTCTTTACGACTTCTGATTATCCCTTTAGTATGTTCAAACTTTTCTTGTTTGTATATGTGGTAATTATACCCAGAAAGTGGTGTCCGATGGGGTATAATTAGTTTGAACCTGTGATTGAAACAAAGTAATAGCTATTAAAATTTCGAGGTTTCCATGGGATAAAGCATAATTATTGTAGGTTTCGGTGTCCAGTTACATTTTACGACACAAGTAACATTTTCATATTTGAGAATTTGAGAGAAATATCTATAAGCCAATCCAATTAGGAAGAAAGTAATCCGCATAATCTTTGCTATAGCATTTCCGGAGAGTAGACCCTTCTTTTGCGGGCCATTTATAATATGTCACGTTACCCCCCGTTAGCCAGCCACACCACCAGCTGAACGAACCCACAGTGGAAATGAAATGATCACACATACTAACAATTGCCATGTCAACAGCTGGCGAGTTATTGTAAGGTAAATAGTCTACTGAAATATTGCTTGGCATATTTGCTTTAGTCCATGTGTAATCATTAGATGCTGCAATGAAGAAAATGTTTTGAAACCTTGATGTATACCATTGTACGGCATCATATAGATATTGTTTGGAAGCCACATTGTAACCGTATGCATTATTAACCATATTTCCACGACGTATATGTATTCCTATAATAGTAACATTGTCTCTTTTCGTTACGTTAAATTTACTTAGAATAGTTGTAAAGGTATTTTTGACTTTCTCTTGTATATGGTCTTTGAAAATAAACTGTTGCTTAAGTTCTTTATAATACTTATTGAAATACAGAAATGATTGTAAAAAATAAGTCAACCTAACACTGGTCTTATTGTCAAACTTAATCATGTCCGGATCAAAGGAGCTGGATTGGCTTTCATGTCTACGTTGAGTATTAGGTGCATTACATATAGATGTGTTCTGTCTTATATCTACATTCAGTTTAAAATTATTCATCAGTTCACACTTTGATGATATAACAACGTGTATTCCTTTTTTCATTGCTATGCCAAAAGACGATGCAAATTCAAACATCATATTTCCAAGTCCACCTGAAAATACTGGACATACAATAAACGGACCAGATTTGTTGTTTGATGCTAATGCTCCATTCTCTGTAGAACTTGCTGTTGTCGTTGCTATGGGAACTGAGATGCTGGACTGTGATGTCATCTTTATTTGTATATTGTTCATTTTCAAAGTACTTCGTTTCTGGTTAAATAAACCTTTTGCAATAGTATTATTTTGAGGGAGAGAGGATGGTGGTCTTGGTTGGTACGATGTGATTGGCTTGTCACTCGATTTAGTTGTTTTCCATTGCAACTGTCCACCTAAAAGTGTTTTGTTATCATTTGTGTTATTAAATTGCACATTAACTCCAGTAACTGTAGGCATGGCAGAGGTAGATACGGGTTTACTATTTATCGCTGTCTTCAATATCGTGTTATTTACTTCGTGGGATCCATTGTTCAGTGTTTCCTGGTGTGATAGTAACAGTGGGTTCTCCTGACTTGTATAGCCTATTGTCTTTACATTTGGCATCGTTGTATGTATTGGTGAAATTTCCTTTAGGTTCATTCGCCAGGGAGCCTTGTTTATAACAAACACTATTGAATATATTGAAGATACAACTATTAAAGCTGAAAAAGGAAAATAGATATTGAGAATATATACAACTGAGTAAATTTCTTTTTATTGGTGTGTCTAACTGTACCAATCCAGGAAAGTGATCGGTCATGTATTTGTGTGTTAGAGGTCATGTATTTGTGTGTTAGAGGTCATGTATTTGTGTGTTAGAGGTCATGTATTTGTGTGTTAGAGGTCATGTATTTATGTGTTAGAGGTCATGTATATGTGTGTTAGAGGTCATGTATTTGTGTGTTAGAGGTCATGTATTTGTGTGTTAGAGGTCATGCATTTGTGTGTTAGAGGTCATGTATTTGTGTAAGGGTTATCGATGTTTCCTCTTTCTACGATTTTGATATTTTATTTTGGACCGACAGTGTAGTATTTTTGGTTTTTCGGTTTATTTTCTTACATATTATCTCTTTATTATTTCTTCATGCCTTAATTTAGAATGACATATTCTTGTTTTCCTTTGATGTCGTTGGCTTATTATCCCCTTTTTTTTGTTTAATGGGCATTAGTTTTTTCTGAAGATGCGAGTTTGTAGTCTAAAACATACATATAATATAATAGTATTTAACCTAAATTAATATGACATTTCTATATTCATGTATCATTGCTGTTGTTTTGTAAATCCAGACTAATTATTTATTTCTATTTATTATTTTTGTATTCCCTTTAATTAACATTTTGTCTTTGTCTTTTCTCTTTCAACTATCTTGTATTGATTTACAAAAGAAAACGTAATATTATAATGCGGGATGGTTTTGGTTTGTTTGTTTGTTTGTTTGATGGTGTTTAACGCCACTTTCAACAATATTTCAGTTATATCGTGGCGGTCAGTTTTATTGATGGAGGAAACTGGAGTACCCGGAGAAAATCACCGACCTGTCACAAGTCACTGACAAACTTTATCACATAATGTTGTACACCTCGCCTTGATCGAGATTCGAACTCACAACATCAGTGGTGATAGGTACTTATTGCATAGGTAGTTGTAAATCCAACTACCATACGATTACGGTCACGACGGCCCCATGGATGGTTTTGAGATATAATCATGATTTTTTTTAAATGTGTGTGGTATGTCGTTCCTTATTCCATGTCTCCAGTAGGAAGGTATATTAAAATTACGAAGATTAATATTGTGCATTTTATGTAATATATACACTCCGACAAAGTTAAGCACCACCCTATATTTTTATCGATATATTTTTTTACACCAATGCTGTTAAAACAATAAAATAGATATCGCCATTTTTCTTACACTTCTTAAAAGACTACACCAAGGGCTCTAAAATTACCAATCTACGAAGTATTTATCATCCTGAAAGACGTGACTATGACGTGGTAAAAATGGGGTTCAAAACAGGCGCTGGAAAAACGTAAAACCAGTTTGTCTTTGATGGAATTTTTAACATTGCATTAAAATGCAGAGTCTTCAGATTTTAAGAACTTTTAAATGCATCTATTATGTGCGTATGTGTAAGGCATAAAAATCAATAACGAGTATATCCACCGCGTTTATTGTGAAGTTCTGTAACACGCCTCGTCATGCTTCGCACAAGACGCCTGAGCCGTTCTTGGGGGAACTGTTGCCACTCCTGTAAGATAGCAGTTCTTAATTCGTCAATATTTTGACATTTTGGATTGCGTTGGTTAATTTTTCGGCCAATAAAGTCCCATACATGCTCTATAGGGTTCATGTCTGGCGACATCGCAGGCCATGGAATTGTCTGAACAGCCTCTTGCTGTAAAAAATGTTGTACAATTCGGGCTCTATGTGGCCTAGCGTTGTCGTCCATGAATATTGGCCTGTCTGCCAACGCATGATTATCGAAATGGGAGACTACGCGTGGAGCGAGCACATTGTCACGGTATTTTTGGCCCGTCAGATTACCATCAAGAACGTACATGTCCAACTTACAGTCAAAGGAAAAACAACCCCAGACAGTTACACCCCCATCCCCAAAAGCAGTTGTGCCCAAAATGTGGTTGTCCTGAAATGAAGTGTTTCGTTGGCGCCAAACCCTTGCACGACCGTCGGTATGGCGTAACAAAACACGACTTTCATCAGACCAGTGGACCCGTCTCCATGTGCGAATAGTCCACCCCAAATGATCATGTGACCAGTCAAATCGAGCATGTCGATGACGTAATGTCAACTGTGGACGTTTTATGGGTCGTCGCGCTCGCATTCCCTGATGGTGGAGGCGTCTGTTTACAGTGTGTGTGCTAATGTGGCCTCCAAACGCTAAATTACCACGAAGTCCACCAGCTGTACTGAACGGCCGTTGCCGCGCCCGTCTGGATATGAGCCGGTCCTCTCTCGGCGTCGTTTTGCGAGGTTTACCTGCACATGGACGGTCAGTAACATTCCCCGTTTGACGAAAACGCTGCATCAGTCGTACAATGATGGAATGGTTAACCCTGAAGTGGTCTGCCACCCTTCTATGGCTAAAACCACCGTCATTCATGCCAACAGCTTGCCACCATACCAAACCAATAGAAAATGAAACTTAAAACTTTACACAAAAAAAATCAGCTTTCGTTCGCAAACACAAATATTGAAAAGTACACGTGGCACTTTACACACCCTGTCTTATACACATAAATAAAAATCAATCAATAACCTGTTTCACAGGTAAATAAGTATGTGTTTACAGATAATGAAAACAGCAAACCGATTTGAAATAAGTTCATTATTAGAAAAGATATTGAAACAAGTCAGGTGGTGCTTAACTTTTGTCGGACTGTATATTAGATAATTTAAATTTGTCTACTTACAAAGTGAAATTACTACTGTAGCACGTCTTGTCATTTGATAGTATGATATAAGAAGGCAGCATAAGAATTACAACCTGAAATGAGATTTGATTTACCTACTGATAAGATCAGATAAACAATTTATATCAGTTCAGTGCAATGTATAATGTCATATTGCAATCATTGACATTCATACACTAGTTTATATAATTAATTTAATCTATCCTGCACTGGTTCTTTTTGAGCAGTCAAATTGCATGACCAGATAAATATTTGTTATACATGTACGTTCCTGAACGAAATCTATCTTTTCTGGTATGTATTACACTCAAATTCCTATTATGCATTTAGCTATACAGAGGTACAAATTTACCCAAACAGAGAAAATATCTGTTCCGAATATATACATTAATGGCTTACATCCAACTGTGATAAAGTTTGTCCGTGACTTGCGGCAGCTCGGTGGGTTTTCTCCGTGTACTCCGATTTGCTCCACCAGTAAAACTGACCGCCACGACATAGCTGTAATATTGTTGAAAGTGGCGTTAAACACCATAATATTGTATAACATGAACGTATTTATGCTGATTCATGTTGTCTGATATGTATATGTTTATGTTGATTCGTGTCGTATAACATGAACGTATTTATGCTGAGTCCTGTTGTATAACATAGACGTGGTTGTGTTGATTCGTGTTATCTGACATGTACATGTTTATGTTGATTCGTGTTGTTTGATATGTACATGTTTATGCTGATTCGTGTTGTATAACATGAACGTATTTATGCTGATTCATGTCGTATAACATAGACGTGTGTATGCTGATTCATGTTGTCTGACATGTACATGTTTATGCTGATTCATGTTGTCTGACATGTACATGTTTATGCTGATTCATGTTGTCTGACATGTACATGTTTATGCTGATTCATGTTATCTGACATGTACATGTTTATGCTGATTCATGTTATCTGACATGTACATGTTTATGCTGATTCATGTTGTCTGACATGTACATGTTTATGCTGATTCATGTTGTCTGACATGTACATGTCTATGCTGATTCATGTTGTCTGACATGTACATGCTTATGCTGATTCATGTTATCTGACATGTACATGTTTATGCTGATTCATGTTGTCTCACATGTACATGTTTATGCTGATTCATATTGTCTGACATGTACATGTTTATGCTGATTCATGTTATCTGACATGTACATATGTATGCTGATTCATGTTGTCTGACATGTACATGTTTATGCTGATTCATGTTGTCTGACATGTACATGTCTATGCTGATTCATGTTGTCTGACATGTACATGCTTATGCTGATTATTGTAGTCTGACATATACATGTTTATGCTGATTCATGTTGTCTCACATGTACATGTTTATGCTGATTCATGTTATCTGACATGTACATGTTATGCTGATTCATGTTGTCTCACATGTACATGTTTATGCTGATTCATGTTATCTGACATGTACATATTTATGCTGATTCATGTTGTCTGACATGTACATGTTTATGCTGATTCATGTTGTCTGACATGTACATGTTTATGCTGATTCATGTTGTCTGACATGTACATGCTTATGCTGATTCATGTTGTCTGACATGTACATGTTTATGCTGATTCATGTTGTCTCACATGTACATGTTTATGCTGATTCATGTTATCTGACATGTACATGTTTATGCTGATTCATGTTGTTTGACATGTACATCTTTATGCTGATTCATGTTGTCTGACATGTACATGTTTATGATGATTCATGTTATCTGACATGTACATGTTTATGCTGATTCATGTTATCTGACATGTACATGTTTATGCTGATTCATGTTATCGGACATGTACATATGTATGCTGATTCATGTTGTCTGACATGTACATGTTTATGCTGATTCATGTTATCGGACATGTACATATGTATGCTGATTCATGTTGTCTGACATGTACATGTTTATGCTGATTCATGTTGTCTGGCATGTACATGTTTATGCTGATTCATGTTGTCTCACATGTACATGTTTATGCTGATTCATATTGTCTGACATGTACATGTTTATGCTGATTCATGTTATCGGACATGTACATATGTATGCTGATTCATGTTGTCTGACATGTACATGTTTATGCTGATTCATGTTGTCTGGCATGTACATGTTTATGCTGATTCATGTTGTCTGACATGTACATGTTTATGCTGATTCATGTTGTCTCACATGTACATGTTTATGCTGATTCATGTTGTTTGACATGTACATGTTTATGCTGATTCATGTTGTCTGACATGTACATGTTTATGCTGATTCATGTTGTCTGACATGTACATGTTTATGCTGATTCATGTTGTCTCACATGTACATGTTTATGCTGATTCATGTTATCTGACATGTACATGTTTATGCTGATTCATGTTGTTTGACATGTACATCTTTATGCTGATTCATGTTGTCTGACATGTACATGTTTATGATGATTCATGTTATCTGACATGTACATGTTTATGCTGATTCATGTTATCTGACATGTACATGTTTATGCTGATTCATGTTGTCTCACATGTACATGTTTATGCTGATTCATATTGTCTGACATGTACATGTTTATGCTGATTCATGTTATCTGACATGTACATATGTATGCTGATTCATGTTGTCTGACATGTATATGTTTATGCTGATTCATGTTGTCTGGCATGTACATGTTTATGCTGATTCATGTTGTCTGACATGTACATGTTTATGCTGATTCATGTTGTCTCACATGTACATGTTTATGCTGATTCATGTTGTTTGACATGTACATGCTGATTCATATTGTCTGACATGTACATGTTTATGCTGATTCATGTTGTCTGACATGTACATGTTTATGCTGATTCATGTTGTCTGACATGTACATGTTTATGCTGATTCATGTTGTCTGACATGGACGTGATTATGTTGTTTCGTGTTGTATAATTTGAACGTGTTTGTGTTGATTCATATTGTCTGACATGGACGTGATTATGTTGATTGACATGGACGTGATTATGTTGTTTCGTGTTGTTTTATTTGAACGTGTTTGTGTTGATTTATATTGTCTGACATGGACGTGGTTATGCTAGTTCATGCTGCATGATCGTGATTATGGTCTTATTATGTCGACTGACATACTAGACCAACACGCCTAGCTGGATTTTTATGGTGCTAGTTCACTGAAACAACAGTCCGGGTAGACAAGTCGCTCAACTCGGACACATTATCCTGATTCCGAAGTTCTACCTCGTGCATAGCGGAGAAGCAACAAATACCAATTTAATAGTCTTTGTGATTTGATCCGACGGGGCTCGGGTCCACGGTCTGCCGCACTCAATGTGAGCGCGTTAACCATTATACCACTGATGTGGTTCTGCGACTTTATGATGACATGTCATCTTCTATTGTATAGTCACTTATACATAGGTTTGTAGCAGATTTCACTCCTAGTGGAGATCATAATGGTCATGATAGTATGGTAGTTGAAATTACAACTACCTATGTAATCAGTACCTATCACCACTAATGTTCTGAGTTCGAATCCCGCTCATGGTGAGGTTTGTTCAGTACAAAAGTGCCAAATAAACGAACAATAACTAAAATTTGACATAATAAATGAATGATAAATAGTAAGTTTGCCAAATCTGTCCAGATGTTTTCCTATCCGCGTTAAAACATTCAATTGCCTTGCAGCCTTCTTACAAATATTAGTATTATGACTGTTGAAATTCAATTTGAAGTCAATGGTGACACCCAAAAGTTTGACTTCATCATCACAGACTATGGAAATTCCATCTAAATTTAATATAATATTTTTATCATGAGTGTTTTGACCAAGAGAAATAGCCTGATATTTCTCAGGATTTGCCTGCATTTCATTGACAGAAAACAAATTGACAATGCTTTACTATCCTCTTCTAAGGAAGCTATTACTTTTTCTAAAGATTTGTCTGATTTTGACAAGGTGTTGTCATCTGCATAATTATATAATTCACGTTTGTGTACAAAGAAAAACAGATTATTGACAAAAGTATTAAATAAATAGGACCCAATACCTTTAACAATATCTAATAATTCACTAGTATTTTGATACATTGTTTCCTATTTGTTAAATAACTGTTTAGCATTTCTAAAGCTGATTGAGAAAAGTCATAAGCCTTAAGTTTCATTAATAACAAGTCGTGTGGGAGGCAATCAAAGGCCTTAGAGTCCATTAAAATTGTAGCAAGATATTCATTTTTATCAAGGTTTTTTTCCAGTCTTCAATCACCCTCAAAAGGGTTGACTGACATCCAAATCCGGATCTAAAGGCTGCCAAAAAAGGATTGAAGATTTTATCAAAATATTTAACTAATTGAATTTCAAGTGCATTTTCTCAGATTTTAGAAATAGTTGGTAGTACACTTGCAAGTCTGTTATTTCCTGCTTCCAACACATTATTTTTCTTATGGACAGGTGCTACCTGTGCCTCTTTTAATCTGGCGGGAAATGTTAATGATGTTATTGCAAGATTTACAATTTTTGTTAAAGGCTTTGTAATTACTGGTTTAGCAAATTGTAAAAGTTTTGGAGAAATTCAATCTATTCCGGTAGCCTTTTTTACATTAATTTTACTGATACGTTTACCAACAAATTATTGGTTTATTTCTGAAAAAGAAAAATGTTCTAATGCTAAATCAGGGTGATTATTTTTAATTTCAACAATACTGGGACGAGCATCATCAACCTTTGTACAATTATTTCCAATGTTTTTGACAACATTCACAAAGTAAATATTAAAAATATCACATACCTCATCCAGTTTTGTAATTAAAATATCATTTTTAGACAGGATGGTTTCTTTTTTACATATGCTACCTTTGTTTGTTAAAAATTTATTTACTGTTGGCCAGAAACCCCTGGGTTTAGGGCCACTAGCACACCTTTCAATGGAATAATTATTTACAGATTTGTTCTTTAATTTAGTAACAACATTCCTCTGTTTTCTATATGCTTCCCAATTTTTGCTAGAATTTACTTGCTGAAATAAATAGCACTTTTTAGTTCTTTATTCATGTATGGTACCTGCTTAGATAATATTTTTCCCTCCTTAGATGGTGCATGTTTATTTGCTACCTCATTAAAACATTTACTCAAATTATCATGCTACATTTACATCAGCGTCTTCAGATATCTTAAAAATCTGATTATCAAGATCACATAAAAAATTTGTTATCTCAAAATTCTTAAAACTTCTTTTTAGGTTGCAGTTTTGGAAGTTCAAAATCAAGTTGTACACCAATAAAGTTATGAACATCACTGACGCCAGTACCAAAATTACATATTTAACCACATTTAGTGTTTTCATTGGTTACAATTACATCTAAAAGAGTATTTCTAGAATTTTTTGTAAGACACGTAGCGTTTTTAACTACATTTTTCAAATCAAAAACATTACAGATATCCATTAGGGTTTCACTTTTATTGTTATTTAGCATATCAAAGTTTAAGTCACCAATCAAAATATATTTATCGTATCGTGAGATGATCTTGTCGACTGTTTGGCTAAAGTCTTATTAAATACATTGTCAGGCATATCAAGTGGTTTATAAATTATGCCACTGAAAAACCATTGCTGTCCACCATATGTTTATTCAATACCCACCGATTCTATGTCTTTAAATTGTAGCCGTTTCGTTCTGTCTCCAGCTAGATTTGAACGCAAATATGCAACAACTCCGCCCCATGTTGATTTCTATCAGATCTCCACATAGAAAAATTATCAACCATGAACATTGCATCTGGGAATGACTCGTCAATTTTAGTCTCGGATAAGAACAAAAGATACACATAAAACTAAAGACCGAGTAACACGAACCCCACTAAAAACCGGGGTGAACTCAGATGCTCCGGAAGGGTAGGTAGTACATGCTCCACTAGTGACACCCGTCGAGTAAATCTAGTTACAAACCCGGTGACAAGTCATGATCGAGGAAAGGACCGTATGTCAGGGTGGACAACGTACGTCATACATCCGGGTATTTTTTTTATCGAAAACTTTATGATGGCGGAAATTGTTCAACCATCTGACAAAATAAAACTCATTTTTATACTATTTTAACAACGAACCTGTATGATAAAAGCCAGACCAAAGTACCCTACGGACTTGTATGGTACTATTTACATCGATAATATTCAAGAGCTGTTGTCATTTGTCTAATCATTTCGACAATATTTCCTTTTGATGTTGGATCCAGCATCAAAAAATACCCAGATGTATGACGTACGTTGTCCACCCTGGATCCTGTTGTCGGAATGATTAGACAAATGACAACAGCTTTTTGGATATTATCGAAATAAATAGTACCATACAAGTCCGTATGGTACTTTGGTCTGGCTTTTATTATACAGGTTCGTTGTTAAAATAGTATAAAAAAGAGTTTTATTTTGTCAGATGGTTGAAAAATTCCGCCATTATAAAGTTTTCGATAACAAAAATACCCGGATGTATGACGAACGTTGTCCACCCTGTATGTATCCGCTCTATATGTCTACGGGTATTCTCATTTGAATTTTTACATTTCTTTATTTAATTTTTAAAAAGAGGGAATAGGTGTAATGGACCCTTTTTGAAAGTTGACATTCAGGGAATCAGCCATCCAACATTATCTAAATCCACATCGAACACATTCTTGTACGAAAAATAAGACTCCTTATAGATCGCACTATTCATATGGTTGTATTGTAAATAGTTGATATCTGATGCTCAACGTTAAAATGTGCAAATTTCAAGCTTATCATTTTGTTTTATTGTGACGGTGTGTTCCCATTTCGCCTTAGTTGATAAATACAGGTAAAACAAAAAGGTCGAACTATACTACTAAGTAAATCAGGATTTCAAGTTAGGGGGGGGGGGGGGGGGGGGGGCGCAATTAAAAAAATTGCGCCGAGCAGAGGGAGGCGCGAAAATTGTTGGGGTATTTCATGTGAAAAATCACGATTTTACGCCAAAAAAATCATATTTTTACCAATTTACCACAACTATATCGCAAAAGAAACAAATGACACCTAGTTAATTATTCCCATTTTGCCTTAGTGAGGAATATCTGATCATAAAAAGTCTACTAAGACAAAATGGGAATAATTTTAAATGCATAAATACCCAACTAAGGCGAAATGGGAACAAACCATTGTGACAGGTTATATTGTCTACCATTACTGTGTGACGCCTTGCTACGCTTTTTCAAATTAATTTTGGGTAGAATCGTTAGAAAAATATCTAAAATACAAACGTAAATAATATCAACAATTAAACAAAATCAAAATGAAGGTAGAAAAAATATTTGCTTACCAAATATCTAGCTGGTTCTGTTGTGCACTGTTATATATTATGTATGTACAAATGTACATGTATCCGAGTATCTAATACATTCGTTCATATGTATAACACTGTATTCTATATTTGTGTTTGTATGTCCTGTCGTATTTATCAACGTTTTTTCTCTGTACAGTTAGCTTAACACGCCATTTTGATTGTAACTTGAAACTATTCAATACGCCAAGATTCATACAGGTAGTGACATCGTCTATGCGTGACGAGATAGAATAAAAGACTCTTATACATCGTATTGCCATGTTTTGTATAAAACACATCGTGCTGATTATTGACATAAGTTAATTTACCCTAACAACACAGAATTATATGTTAGACTAGTCTTCATTACAAAATACAAATCTTATTCTGAATATTAAGTTGTGCCACAGTAATCTAGACCAGCTAATGTAATTATACCTGTGCAGTAATACTATATATATTACCTTTGATCTTTTTGATGTTGATTACATCATGATTAAGTATGCACAATTTATTGATTAACTTTCATTAATCCATAATATACAAAACTGTCACAAGGCAATTAACACACAAAATGAAACGTAAGGCAAATCAGGTACATTACAAAGAGTAATTTCACTAGAACGAGTCAGTAGTGGTTAAACCTTGGTATGAGGACAGGGTGGTTCCCAGTGCCGAATAGTGCCCATCTGCCTGATGTAGTAACTTCGGGGTGGTGCTTGAATTTTTATATGTTTGTCAGTGTATGTCCATGTATTTTTGTGGGTATATATATATACCTGTATGTGTAATTTGTATGTCAGTTTAAAAAAAGCTCTTTCGAGCTTATGTTTTTATTGTTATTTATTGTTTCTAATTAAAGCATATACCGACTTTAAATTTTTTAACTTGACTTGATGCTTTTCAGTTTAACTTGTGCTCTATTTTAGTGCTTGGCTATTTCTGCATGAATATTTTTAAAATATTTTTTTAGAATATTTTTTTAGAATATTTTTAAAATATGTTTTAAAAGTACATGAATATTTTATGTGTTTTGAGTTAGTTTGCTTATTTGCTTAAATATAGACTGCTTATAATTTGCATGAATGTACTTGTATGTGTAGTGGCTGCTAAATGTCGGCATCTATTTTCTGTTTTGACTTCTGGTCCTATGACAGTAGGTGCGCAGAGAGGCACTTGCCACATGCGCACTGGCTGTAGGGGTCCAGAGGTCAAAACACAGAAATGTATGCATAAATATTATCTGGATATGTATTAATTTTGTATTGAATGACATGTTTTTATTGTGCTGTATTTAATTTATGTAATTTTATTATGCATGTTGGTTTGAAAAGCTCTTGAGAGCTTATGTTGTATTGTTATAAAATGTACCGACTTTAAATAAAACTTTGATTGATTGATTGATTGATTGATTGATTGATTGATTGATTGATTGATTGATTGATTGATTGATTGATTGATTGATTGATTGATTGATTGATTGATTGATTGATTGATTGATTGATTGATTGATTGATTGATTGATTGATTGATTGATTGATTGATTGATTGATTGATTGTGCACTGTCCTCATATCACCCTGGCATTCTGGGTGGTGCACTGTCCTCATATCGCCCTGACACCAACCCGTATGTTTTCCTACATTCTGACATCGGGTATACCGTCTTTGTATTAGATCTCATTATGTGTTACAACAAATAGCTGAGAATTTTTCCTGGCTGACATATACCTAAAAATTACTGATAGCAGTACAAAACAAACACCTATTCAAAAGGATTGTTAACCATACCACATCTTCATCAAGCCATAAATAATACAAGTGTGTAAATTAAACTTCTCCTACTAATAGTAACAAACAAAATATATTGTACATAAAACATATTACCCTGAGCATTTTAAACCTGAATTAAAACAAAATCATATTTTTATGTAAATCTCAAAGATAGCTATGTACTCGGGGCATTTTAAACATGAATTAAAACAAAATCATATTTTTATGTAAATCTCAAGGATAGCTATGTACTCGGGGCATTTTAAACATGAATTAAAACAAAATCATATTTTTATGTAAATCTCAAGGATAGCTATGTACTCGGGGCATTTTAAACATGAATTAAAACAAAATCATATTTTTATGTAAATCTCAAGGATAGCTATGTACTCGGGGCATTTTAAACATGAATTAAAAAATAGTACTAAACAAAAAATCCCAGAGAAAAAAAATATGAAATTTTGGGGTCCTCCCAATAGTCCGACGGCCCATTAGTCCGACAACCCATTAGTCCGACAACCTATTCTTTATCATTAGTTATCTTTAATAAAGAATTGAATAAATGCAAGAGGCATACCAAGTCTCATTAATATCCTTAAAGGCATTCCGACAGACCATGAGGGTGGTTCATATATACATGTACCCTATATAACTGAACGTCGTCCATACATGTCAACTCACCCGTTTTTTTGCGGGTCACACCGGTCATGAATTTGCCGAAATGTGTCCTCTCACCCGAGATTTTTCAATCACCCGACGGGTCCCGGGAATTCGGTAAATGACCCGTTTTCACCCGTCTTCTTGTCATGGATTGTATCCAGTTTTTAGAATGGAAATATATTGAAACAATTTCCCAATAATGCAATTTGATTAACCGGTTTGGCTATGAGACAAACGCAACCAATCCGTTAAACAGGAAATCGAAAATCAAGGGACACATATGACAAATCCGTTACACATAAAACTAAAAAGAACAGACAACACGAACTCCACTAAAAACCGGGAGTGACTTCAGATGCTCCGGAAGAGTCAGCAAGTCCTGCCTTGTTAACAACACCCGTTGTGTAACATGACGACACGAACATATATATCGTTTTGACACGGATATATATATTAACCTAACTGCCATTAGCTCATTTGTTCACGACACAGGTACTTGGGGTCAACACCTCTCCTTTTTGCTTAAAGCGACACCATGGATTTTATCATTATCTTAATTTTCTCCCTTTTTCAACTAAAAATATGCGAAACTGATCAAATTAGAGCTCTTTTATTACATGTATATAGGATGGGCCCCATAGAGCTATTTCAAACAGTTATTAGTGGTTTAATATATTTTCAGATTCAGACGCTATCAAATGTTAATCTCGACAAAACCTGTCCTTTTGAGAAACCTGCCATTTTAAACCCACTGTCTTGAGGGGTCTAATAAGGGGTCGAGCTAGGGGAACAAGGTGTCGAGCTCGGCTGACGAGGGATCAAACTCGTTTGACCCGATCGCTGGAAGAAAGCAGACCCCCTCTGGATCCGCTACTTGAAACCAAAAACATGGATTGTTTACTTGCTCATTCAGTAAACGAAACGGAACCGTAAAGTCTTTAAAGTGACGAGAAACAAACCGTTTCGTTTCGTTTCGTTTTGTTCCTTGTAATAGTAATCCCCATTCCTAACTGACCCGAAAGGTAATTAAACATGCATGTACACATGTATGTACCACCCGAGCTTACGATTTTTCTATTTCCCAACTAACTGACATCCGAAGACTTCCATAAAGACGGGGACTACTATTACAAGGAAAGAAACTAAACCAGAAAAGGAAACTAATAGTAAAAATGGTAATGCGATGTAGAATTTAGTCCCTCACCGTGACGAACTGACATGTTGGACTAATGGGTTGTCGGACTAATGGGCTGTCGGACTAATGGGTTGTCGGACTAATGGGTTGTCGGACTAATGGGCCGTCGGACAAATGGGCCGTCGGACTAATGGGCCGTCGGACTAACGGACCCTCCCCCTCCCCTCTGTCCACGCATATCTAGTGTTTGGGAGCAATATTCCAAAATATTACATAACATGCATTTCGACCATGTAATCTGAGACCACAATGCATTTTGTAACATTTTGGTATGAAAAATGTCACTCTGTCTCTGTTGTGACATTATTAGGCTAATTTGAACATGATAGCAACAAAAGTTCAATTTGATTTTTTTTTTGTATTAAGAGCAACACAACTTGCTTCTCTAACCCTTTGTTGGCCTTATTTCTATTCATTAGGCAATATCAACCACAAAAATCTCATAAGGTATGTGGTTGTCTCATATTTGCAAGAATAAGTGTGCAAATGCAAAGAAGATTTTTAATGAAAATATCTTCATTTACAAGCTGTTGACTTGTAATATACCACAACTTACTTATTCTCTTATATATTACATTTATTAAGTTAATTTATAACATAATAAGCAATGTTAACACCTCGGTTCTATATTAAATATCTAAATACTATGAAATGTTTGCACTTAACCCCCCCCCCCTTTTTTTTTGTCTCATAAAATGAGTTCATGGCATTCTAAGCTTTGTTAATTTATACTTTAACCCCACACATTATGTAGTTTAAGACATTAAATAAGTTTTTGTATCTAGATCTGCAGTTGAAATTCCTTCTAATTGCATCAGATTTGCAAAAAATATGATTTATTGATATTCAAGTTTTGGAATTTCTTATATCGCCTAACAGTAATTTCCCCCAAAACCCAATAAGTACTTGTTTCCACATAATCTTTTTCCACTGTACAAGGAAGCCGGATGTTTAAATGTACTTTTACAGCCAAATATTAATTTAAAACATGAAATCCAAATTGACAATTTGAAAAATTAACAGAAAATGCTAAGCAGTCAATATAAAATTCCTGAGATGCTTAAATTACCAAGTTTTTACTACATAATTTTCAATTAAAACTGCTTTCTACACCCTTATATTGTTTCATATGTACATTTCACATGTATTCTAACTGAAACTACCAAAATGTATGCGTAAAAATGTGTAGGATTGAAAAAAAATCCAATAATGATATCACCATATTCTATATTTGAAGTCGACTAACTGGCACATGATGATTTAAAAAAAATCCTTAATTGCAACCATATTTTCAATATTATTTGCCCTTCTACTGCAAAAACACATTCAATCACATATTCCCAATAATTATTATTAAAGAACATTATTAAGAAAAAAACTGCTGGAACGTGCTAATCTGGGTCACGGGTCACTGTAATCGGGCGGCTGTATCGAGAGAATTCAAGTCACTTCGGCACCTGGTCATTTCGGCACATAGGTTAGTCATTTCGGCCCCAAGTTAAATAGCACTTGGTCAAATCGGCACCTGACGATAGTCAATTCGGAACCTTCCGATAGTCAATTCGGAACCTATGTATGGTTTTTTTTTCATTTGTACTTTGGAAAATTATAATTTTATTGATATTTTAGTGATTAATATTTAAATGTATATGTATTTGAATGAAACCTGTTATCTGTAAAATGTTCATATTCTGCTTCACAATGTATAAATAATAAAGAAAAGAAAAAAAACAATATTCAGAGTTAATAAATTGCATTTATTAATTTTATTTATTTTGCAATATCATAAATAACAATGACAGATAGAACAATATAGTCAATTTAACTACAACTTTCAGAGTTAATAAATTGCATTTATTAATTATATTTTGTAACGCGTTAAATGAGAAAAGTGTTTTCTTCCAATAAATTCGTTTTCAAAAGCAAAAATAAACCTAATCTAATATAATAAAACAATTATTCGTATAATTTCCTATACAAGCATGAATCGGAAATCAAAATCCATCAATTAACAAAAAAATCTGGATTCGTTTTACTTATTTCATGTTCTATTTAGTCAAAGTTAAAAAAAATATTCTCTTACCAGTATTGCAAGTGCGATGCTGCTAACGTTGACATTTTTTTTTCTTTCTTTCTTTTCTCTTTTCTTTAGCACTCAGACTGTTTAACAAAGGGACATGAAAACAAAAAATGTAGCATACAGCAAATAATAATAATAAGCAAATTAAGAAAGCATGAGGGACGTCATTAATATGGGGTTTAGCTGCGGTTTGTTAGAGAAAAAGCTGTGCAGTACAAATATGCAGAGAAAATCATGCAAAGACTATTTGAATATTTGAGAATAATATGCAATTAACATACATTATGTAAGTTAAGTATGAATTAAAATTTTTGGGGATGTACCGATTCAGATTCTACATTAAAGTAGGTCTGAGGTCAGGTACGTTTACAGTCTTCATCATCGTACTTCTTTCTTTTTTTTTTTAACTAATATTTATTTTATTGAAAAATTACAAATTTTACATGTTACTGTTTCTTTTAAATAAGAGTTCATCTGAAAAATAAATTGAAATTAGTTTATGTAAAATATCACCTTGTAAATTATGCCTACAGACCAAATAACATGTGTATAAGCATAAACATACGGGTAATATTTAAATTCTACATTATATAATATAATATTTTGAATGTCCAAAGAAAATGTATCTACATGTAGATCTGCCTTCATAATTTTTTTATCAACTTTCTAAAGTTATCTAACTTAGGACATTGCACAAATAAATGCACTATAGTTTCTATAGTATTTTTGCAATATGGACAATTATAAGTGTCCAGATAAATACCTCTGGTTTTCATTTTTTCCCCAGTAGGTAAACACATATGTATTGTTTTATATATGAATTCTCAAATATATAATGTATTCACTAAACATAAGGTAGCCCATATTGGTTTGAAATCAATGTAGGAATAGTTTAACTCCACTTTATGTGTGAGATTATCAAGTTCCAATAATTGAAAATATATATCCTTTACAGTTTTGTTATCTAGTATAATGTTTTCTTTGTATTTTAAGTACAAGGTTTTAATTGTGTTTTGTGTGCCTATTGTTTGTATTGTGTACTGTACGTAGTTAAGTGACATTGTTCACATTGAAGTGATCATGTGTTCTCCAAATTTCCCATTTTAATTCAAATTTAAGCTTGTGTTTTTCTAAATTTTCTCAAAAGTGACGATGGCTTGGGTGTAGGCTTGATTGTCTTTCCTTCTACATTGTAACATCAAAGATTTCCAGGGTATATTTAAAAGAAACACATCCAATGTTAATCACGCGGCATGTTAGATGTATTGAATTTATATTATAAGTATTTATTTAATAATAATCCAGGATTAATTTTTTATTAAAAAAATCCAGGACCTCTGTGTCCATGAATTTCAAGTTAATAATATGAAATATTGACATCCACACTTACCTTTTGGACAGTACATTTCTGTGTCCACACTTGTAAAGTTATAAATAAAAATAAAATGAGTTGCAATATCCTCTGTCCATGTACATTTTGTATATCCAGTGTTTCGGAGCAATCAGATTCCAAAATATTACATAACATGCATTTCGACCATGTAATCTGACACCACAATGCATTTTGTAACATTTTTGTATGAAAAATGTCACTCTGTGTCTATTGTGACATTATTAGGCTAATTTGAACATGATAGCAACAAAAGTTCAATTTGATGTGTTTTGTATTAAGGTGAAACCTATAATTAATTTCTTTAACATTTTCTACTAAATTTGTGTTTTTTCGAGCCTGCCTGGCTATTTTATCTTAAGTTTAACCTTTTCAAGACCATATAATTTCTGAGACCGTATTAGATCTTCAATGTAGAAGCATGAAGAATAACCTGATATTCGCGGGATTAACCCATAGCCCTGGTGAAAACTGTGAACAGAAATTGAGAAACTTTATTTATGAACAGCTTGGCCTAGAGGAACATATAGAGTTCGGTAATGTGCACAGGTTCGGGCGAGTGGGTAGAAATGGAGCACGTCCGATAGTAGCAAGATTCATCTACTACCACCAACGTAGTATGGTTTTGGACAATTCTTTCCGGCTGCGACGTTCGCCTTTCGTTATGCACGAACAATTCCCGGCGAAAATTGTTGAACGAAGGCATGCATTATACCCAGTTATGAACGAAGCCAGACGACAGGGTAAGCGCACTTCTATGATAAGAGACAAGCTATACATTAATGGAGAGTCATACAAACCACCCATTCAAAATAGTACAAAGAACCCAGATTCGAGGAACTACAGAGAGGCACTTCTAACACCACAGAGAGGTGGGCGTGTCTCGAATACACCGGATCGTCCTTTTAAGCGCCACAGGGTTGGATCATCACCGATACCGGAGCAAGACGGGACAGGCTAGGGGTGTCGGGGAGAAACACAAACAGTGTTGAATAGTTACTGTAATTATGAGCTAAATAGAAATACTGATATTGCTTTGTCAGATTCAAACTGTTATAATAAATGTAATGTAATAAAAGTAAACAATGATCAGTTCAATCAAACAGATGACCAGGATAATCACAAATTAAATGAAACATGTTTAAATCGACAAGCAAGTAATTATTGCACTTTTGATAACTTATCAAAAAGCTTTCCATATTTGGAAATCCCTTTACTTATACAGCAACAGAAATGTAATCAACAAAATAATTCCACAGTGGATAACACAAAATCTGTTTTAGAAAATAAAAGTATTACATGTATTAAAGATAAAGAAAAAAATGACATAAAACTTGTAGATACATGTAATTTTAACGCCCGGAATGTGAATGAAAATATTGAACCACTTTTGATTGAACAACCATTGTTAAATACAAATAGTACCGAAGATGCATGTATATGTACTAACAATACTGTTGTAAATATTGATTTGAATGAATCTACTGATATAGTTGAAAATGTATATAACGAGAGTGTTAGTGAAAATGAGTCAACGTGTAGCGAAAGTATTGATACTAACAATTTGAATGTTTTATGTCTGAACTGTTGCGGGCTTAAGAAAAAGACACGTTACCCAGAATTTGAAAACTTGGTATGCAAACACGACATCATATGTTTACAAGAAACAAAAACGGATGATTTTGATCAAATTGATATACCCGGGTATGTTTTTAAACTAAAAAACCGGAAAACTAAATCAAGAAATAAATCGGGGGGTATAGCTTTAGGTTTTAAAGAACAACTTTCCGACAAAATCTCTCCTGTAGAAACCGAATGTAGATTTGTATTCTGGTTTAAAGTAAGTGCTGATCTTTTAAATACGAACGGAGATGGCCTTTTTGGAATTGTATATATTCCACCCGAATACACATCTTACTCCTCAGATGATGCGTATCGGGAAATTCAAAATGAATATCTAATGTTTTCTCCAAATTATGAATGTGTTTGCCTACTGGGTGATTTTAATAGTAGGACTGCAACTGATGACGATTTTATATTTATAGATGATGATGACCCCTCAACAGAGGGGATTGATATTGTAAATAGTGTTTGCTTTTTAGATATGAATGGCTTGCCACGTAAAAGAAACAGCAGAGATAAAACCAGAAATAACTTTGGTAAATTATTATTGGATTTTTGTAAATCAAATGATTTTTTCATTTTAAATGGACGTTTAAATGGGGATGTAGAGGGAAAATTAACATGTAAAGGTGCGAGTGTTGTCGACTATTGTTTATGTAATGTAAATATCCTGTCAAATTTTGTTAGGCTAAATGTATTAGAATTCTCTAAATTATATTCAGACACACACTCACCAATTTCGTTTCAATTAAAGTAAACGAAAAAACGAATAATGCGGCAGAATCTCGTAACCAATCTAATAAAGAGGAAGTAATAAACAAGTGGGACCCAGAAAAATTGCAAGAATTCATTGAAAATATAGAAACAGTGAAAGTAATTGATCTAGAAAATAAACTGATTAACTCAAATAATGATAACACATGTAAGCAGTCTATTAACCAGTATGTACATGACCTATCAGAAATATTTGTAGACTCGGCCAAGAAAACTTTGGGTACACGTACTACAAAAAACTCTAAGCAACAAATAAATAACAGTAAAACTCATAAACCATGGTTTACTGTGCAATGTAAATTTCAAAGACAAAATTATAGAAAATTGAAAAGAAAATACAAAAGGTATAAGACAGAAGCAGGTAAAAATGAGTTAGCTGCAGCGGAAAGACAGTATAAAAGAACACTTGATACAAGTATGTCACGACATAGAAAAGACATGCAAAATAAACTTAAAACTATGCGCACAAAAAATCCAAAAGAATTTTGGAAAATTTTAAATAAAAGTAAAAGAAAAGAACAACCAGACATCCCAGTTGATACTTTTTTCGAATTTTATAAGGAATTAAACCAGAAACCTAATCAAAAAGATACGCCAAACTTACCTGAAACAGAAGTTCAGGAAACAAATCAAATAAATGAAGAAATTAATAAGTATATCGACAAAAATGAGATTTTGAATTGTATAAAAAAGTTAAAATGTAATAAAGCTAGCGGAGAAGATTATATTACAAACGAGTATATTAAAGCTACCGCGACCCAGTTTATTAACATATACGAGAAGTTATTTAACGTTATATTTGATACAGGTATTATCCCTGATATATGGTTAATTGGAAGCATTAAACCTATATTCAAAAACAAAGGAAATAAATATGACCCAAACAATTTTCGACCAATAACCATATTAAGCTGCCTAGGTAAACTTTTCACATCTATATTGAACGATAGACTAAATACATTCTCAGAAGAATTTAAGGTATTAAACGAAAGCCAGTGTGGATTCCGTAAACAATACTCCACTATTGATAGTATATTTATCCTTTAATCCTTCTTCGAATGTCTCAAAAGTAAAAATAAAAAATTATTTTGTGCTTTCGTGGACTTTGAAAAAGCGTTCGACAAAGTCTGGCGTGAAGCATTATGGTACAAACTTTTATTGAACAATATCAATGGTAAAATGTATCGTTTGATATTAAATATGTATGATAACATTAAATCATGTGTAGTATATAACAATTGTAAATCTGATTTCTTTAGGTGTGAAAACGGTGTTAGACAGGGTGAGAACTTATCCCCGTTTTTGTTTTCAATTTTTCTAAATGATTTAGAATCTTATCTGCAGTCAAAAGATGTCAGTGGGTTGACAACATTGGCTGAAGAAATTGAAAACCAGTTAAATATATATCTGAAACTTTTCGTTATACTGTACGCCGACGATACAGTGATAATGTCGGAAACCAAAGAGGATCTTCAGAAACAACTTGATGTCTTTTCTGAATATTGTAAGTTTTGGCAACTTAAAGTTAATGTCGAAAAAACTAAAATTTTGGTTTTTTCTAGAGGGAGGCTTCCAAATAATCTTACATTCACATTTAATGAAATGGAAATTGGAATAGTGTCTGAATTTAATTATCTGGGTGTTTTACTTTCAAAATCTGGGAACTTTTCAATGGCAAAAAAAGCTCAAGTAGAGAAAGCCACAAAAGCAATGTTCGAAGTTTTAAAAAGAGGAAAAATACATAACCTATCAATTCAGTGCCAGTTAGACTTATTTGATAAAATAATAAAACCTATTTTATTGTATGGGTGTGAAGTTTGGGGGTTTTCAAAAAACGAAATTATAGAAAGGGTACACTTGCGATTTTGTAAACTATTACTTAATTTTAAAACTTCCACACCAAGTTACATGGTTTATGGGGAACTAGGTAGATATCCCCTAGACATTGATATAAAAGTTAGAACAATATCTTTTTGGGCTAAACTAATCAGTGGAAAGCAAACAAAACTATCTGCTATCATTTATAAATGTATGTATAATATGTTGCGAGTGAGAGATAGAAACTTTATGTGGTTGAAATATGTAAAACATATATTGTGTAATTGTGGTTTTAATTATATTTGGGAGTCACAAACTTTTATTAATGAATTGTGGTTGAAACACTCAATTAAACAAAATCTCACTGATCAATATCTCCAAACGTGGCTTTCTTCAGTAAACGATTCTCCGAAGGCACTGAATTACAGAATATATAAAGATAATTTGGTTTTCGAAAACTACTTAAATATTTTAAATGATAAGGATAATTTGACATTCAGTAAATTTAGAACAACAAACCATAAGTTACCAGTCGAAAATGGTAGATGGAAAAACATAGCCAGAGAGAATAGAATATGTCCCTTATGTAATAATGGAGAAATTGGAGATGAATTTCATTATCTATTTAAATGTCAGTATTTCGGCAATCAAAGAAAAATTTATATAAAGAAAAACATTCGTATAAATCCAAACATAATAAAGTTCAAACTATTAATGACATCAACTTCAAAAATAGAACTCCAAAAATTATGTCGTTTTGTCAGAATTATCAATAAAGGTGTGTCGACTCCCGGTTAACCTCTTGTTGTGACCTGTCTGTATATATTGTAAATAGTGTACATATTTTCATATCTCTATACCTGTATGTATTATGGTTTAAGAGAAAATAAAGAATGAATGAAACGTACGTGATTCCTCTACGTTCTGTGAAAATATCAGGGGATGTTTAAAGTCTTGCAGTGAAATGCCAGGCTATGGAAAACACCTACTCTAAAAATAGCTCTGTCATCCCCGGGAAATTCAATATTTATAGGTCCTCCATAAAATACAACTAAATCCATCAAATTTGGGCTCACAATAATCCTTATATATTTAACTTCCATTATCAATTTTAATTATTCCATTCCATTCAGTATTTTTCCCAATACAACAAAGCGAAAGGAACTATTTTCTTTAAAAGGGACTACTTTTGTCAGTGGCGTAGGAAGGAGTTATCAAAAGTGCACGCACTGGAGGTTTGGGGTTTTCCATTCAAGATATAGGGGTACTGGGTCGAAGCCCATATGAACTATGGAAAGTTTGATATATATATTATATAGATAGCAGGAAAATCTATTTAAAACTACTTTTGACATCTTTTAATCATGTTAATAATGTGATGGATGTTTACACACAATTAAACCAAGAATATTTTTCTTTGTCTGGAATTATTAAACGTGTATACAACCGCATCCAATGGAAGCTGAATGTGAGGGTGGCATTATCAGCATAATTTTCAAAATACAACAGATATTCGGATACAAGTTTTTTGCTTACAAGTTCAAATGTCTTACAAAGATGAATTGGTGTTAACTGATCTGTAATATATTTCTCACCTTGCTTTCCATTTTTTTTACTCAAGAGTAAACTCTTCCTGGGTTTGAAAATCTGCCCTATAAACATCATAAATATGCAATTCATCCTCCTGTTTTAGTTTGCTTAAATTGATCAGTATCAATAACTATGCCAGAAATCGGTCTTCGTTATTCACCATATCCACCAAATGGTCCCTTAAATCGTTTAACAAGTGATCTAGGAACTGGTATTACAGTGTAATCCGCCAGTATTCCTTGGTGTCTGTAACCTGTGGTTTGGCATGATTTCGTTGTCTACCGGTTGTTCGTGGCTTGGACAAGACAACGCCAAATTGCTCCACTAGATCTACAGCTTCATCATATAAAGTGTTGTAAACATGTCATTTCTCTCAGTCTCAAAATATCGAATCAAGATTTGACTCTCACTCACAGCCTCTATCAAATCGCAGGAGATGATATGCAATCGGAACAACAACGTGCAAAATGTGACTGCAAGCCACTAGTGGCAAAATATAGTCAAATTCGCAAAAGGGCAGATAAATCGACGACTGGTTTGCCTTCACAATTGGTTTGTAAATACTCTAGGGCGCGAACAATGACAGGAAATTCAGCTTTAGAAGTTGCAAGTGTAGATGCGTAGTGGAAGGAGATTGAGATTTCTTGCACAGTAGCCATCATGGTACTTACTGATACACCTAATGACGAATGTGCAATAGTTTAACACATGTGCCTTACAGTGTACGTATTGCGCTGTTGAAATCCGTTCCCTAATCATGGCAAGAACACCTCTATGAATACCCGACATGTTTGCTGTTCCATCATACCCTTGCGTTCTCATATTGTCAAGAAATTCTCAAAACTTGCTAAAACAGCTCAACACGATTTTCACCGGTTTTTCACTTGCCCTCACAAAAACAAGACACTCCTCTCGAAGAGTGACTCTACCATCAGTACATTCTATAAACCTTACACACACGGAGATTTGTTCATGTGTTGATACATCAGTGCTTCACCACCAATTAAAGCAACGCATTCAGAGATATTACACGCTCTTACAATGTTTTAATGTACCATTTCACCGCTAATTTCGATTATCTTGTTCTGTATATTTGGAGATGTGTATTTTATTATGTGATTGAATGTAGAGATTGTGTTATCCAGGTGATACTGTAGTATTTTGTCGTGTTTGGACACATGACGCAAAATTGCCATGGAATTACTTTTGTCTTTGTTATGCTCCAGAATTGCAATATGTTGACGACCGTAAAGAATCAATACTTCGATTATCTCCTTTACAATGTGTTTGTTTCTGGTAATATCCTCTTTGTGGTGAGACGAAAGAATTGAAGTAATGGACTCCATCTTTTACGTTTTGGGCTTAATATCAAGAAAATGAGTTGCTGTCTGTTGACTAGCTATAGCTATATGAGAACTCAGTACTTCGTGTCGTTTTATGTAGTTATGAATGTTTGACCAGTCGTTTAAGGATGTAGATATAAAAGTCTTGTCTCTACTAGCCTTACTATCAAATAAAACAAAAGAAATGCAATAAACAGCATCCTTTGAAAATGAATACCGAAGCCAATGAGTCTTTTTAAGCCACTGAATATAACATTTCCTTTTGACTGCATATATTTACAGCATTTGAATAAAACTCGTACAATTAGTTAATATAGAGGTTTATTTGTTTATCTTGCTACAAAATATAACATTATTATTTTTTTTTGCTGGTTTGTTTGTGCACGCAAGTGCGTCGTTGCGTCAATGGTTGCTACGCCACTGTTTGTTCTAAGCTCTGATTGGTGAATTATTTGCTTGACACCTAAAACAAAGCAAAATATTGCGTAGCTGTTTCAATGATTTTATACGACTCTCAAAATATTAAAATTGTTGCGTGCATCTAATATCAATTACTCGCTTCAGTTGATTAATGCTCACACTAAACATATATAGATAGCAATACATATGGGGTCCATAGATTTACCCCAAAACACCCAAAAACCCAAAACACCCAAAACTACCCCAAAAACTACCCAAAAACACCCAAAACTACCACAAAACACCTGAAATATACCTTTCTAAAATAAAAAAAATGTTAATCATATTACTTTTTTATTGTTTTTGGTCAAAATTTGTATTGGAAAAATGTTTTAAATCGATTTATGACCGTAATTCAACGTAAAATAGATAATAAAAAGCTTTGAATTGAAATACTCAAAAGTTCGTGTTCTATTATTTTTATGCAGCATATGACAGAACAGTTTCTTAATTATTTTTAAGCAAATGATAATATTGACAAAAATGACAAATTCATCTTTTTAATTTAATTTTATTGGTGTGGATAACAACAGTTTATTCAAACAGTTTAAATCACGTGACTTCCAGGTAAATTAATTTTTATCGTAACCCATTTAAGAAAGCAAATAATAATCCAATTATCAATTATTGATATTTTTTCTTTTTTGAAGTTCAGTGGCAAATTAAAAAAGAAAAGCTAGAAAGCAAAAAAAAAGAATTAAAAAATAGAGTATAGGAGTAGTATACACCTAAATGTGTTTGTGTATTAAATCTTAGATGTCGTTTACACTCTATTTTTCTTTCTTGTAGTTTGCTGACAGTATATCGAAAATAAAACAAGATAACACGTAATGCAACAAACATGAACAACACCACTCCAAAAGCTAGACAACATTTATACAAGATTAACCTACACTAATGCCAAGATACAAACAAAGATAGCAGGGTGTTTGAGTAAAGTATGCCGTTAGAAACAACCAACTACGTAATTGTAAGATGAAAATGACAAAGGGGTGAGCAAGAAATAATTACCCTCAACGGGAAGACACGTAAGATGAAGAACGACAATACAAGCGTTGTTCTTTTTCTATTTTGCTATGTTAAACCCTGTATTGTTTACTTGTCGCCTGCCGTCTCGGTAATTTAGCTCGCGCAATGAAAAAGTCAGAGGACTTGCATGACGTCATTTAATTTAAATCAATGAGATGAATGATTTATAAAAGCCCGGGAAATATGATTGCTGAAATTATCACAGGGGGGAATAGTCCTAAAATTGTTGACCGGCACCACCGGGTGAATAGTCATGCAGTTGATTTTAGGATGCTATAGCAAAACTACTGTCATTTTTTTATAAAGGAAAAAAGATAGTGAAGTATAATAATATACACTTATTGACTGGGTATGAGGGTAATATCACTTTTATTGTCCCCAAGGTACCAATTCTAGTTGGTACAGAGGGGGCAATAAAAGTGCTATTACCCGAATATCATGTCTATAAGTGTTTTATTATACTGAACACCTGTGCTATTCAAAATTCTAAATTGTAGGTTCTTTTCTGATGGATTTCTAATCTACTTTATTAGTGCTTATTAAAACTATGTGTGTGTATTTGAAGAAAAAATTAATTAAAAAAAACAGTTTTTATTTAGTTCGTTATTTTTTGTATGAATATTGACATTTGTCCTCTATTAGAGGGTGACAGGATCATTCCATTATATACGTCATTTAATTTAAATCAATGAGATGAATGATCTAGGAAAGTCAGGGAAATACGATTGCTGAAATTACCACAAGGAGGAATAGTAATTGTTTACTTGTCGTCTGCTGTCTGGTAATTTAGCTCGCGCAATGAAAAAGTCAGAGGACTTGCATGACGTTATTTAATTTAAACCAATGAGATGAATGCTTTAGAAAAGTCCGGGAAATATGATTGCTGAAATTACCACAGAGGGGAATAGTCCTAAAATGTTTGACCGGCACCACCGGGTGAATAGTCATGCAGTTGATTTTAGGATACAATAGCAAAACTGCTGTCATGTTTTTATAAAGGAAAAAAGATAGTGAAGTATAATAATAAATCCTATGTGTTTCTCTTGTTCTGAAATATAAAATGTGTTTCATATATTTGTTGATAGCAATAAACAAAATGGAATGTGTGTCCGTTACCTTTGTACACCAACTGGGTAATTTTGAATTCTTCCAGTTCCGTGTTATCTGTTATATATTGACAAAGAATTCTTCCAGATCCGTGTTATCTTAAATTTTATGTCGACAAAGAATTATTCCAGATCCGTGTTATCTGTTTTATGTTGACAAAAAATTCTTCCAGATACGTGTTATCTGACATTTTATGTTGACAAAGAATTCTTCCAGATCCGTGTTATCTGTTTTATATTGACAAAGAATTCTTCCAGATCCGTGTTATCTATTTTATATTGACAAAGAATTCTTCCAGATCCGTGTTATCTGTTTTATGTTGACAAAGAATTCTTCCAGGTCCGTGTTATTTGACATTTTATGTTGACAAATAATTCTTCCAGATCCGTGTTATCTGTTTTATGTTGACAGATAATTCTTCCAGATCCGTGTTATTTGACATTTTATGTTGACAAATAATTCTTCCAGATCCGTGTTATCTGTTTTATGTTGACAAATAATTCTTCCAGATCCGTGTTATCTGTTTTATGTTGACAAATAATTCCTCCAGATTCGTGTTATCTGTTTTATCTTGACAAAGAATTCTTCCAGGTCCGTGTTATTTGACATTTTATGTTGACAAATAATTCTTCCAGATCCGCGTTATCTGTTTTATGTTGACAGATAATTCTTCCAGATCCGTGTTATTTGACATTTTATGTTGACAAATAATTCTTCCAGATCCGTGTTATCTGTTTTATGTTGACAAATAATTCTTCCAGATCCGTGTTATCTGTTTTATGTTGACAGATAATTCTTCCAGATCCGTGTTATTTGACATTTTATGTTGACAAAGAATTCTTCCAGGTCCGTGTTATCTGTTTTATGTTGACAAATAATTCTTCCAGATCCGTGTTATCTGTTTTATGTTGACAAAGAATTCTTCCAGGTCCGTGTTATCTTTATTATGATGACAAATAATTCTTCCAGATCCGTGTTATCTGTTTTATGTTGACAAAGAATTCTTCCAGGTCCGTGTTATCTGTTTTATGTTGACAAATAATTCTTCCAGATCCGTGTTATCTGTTTTATGTTGACAAGTGATATTCTGTGTACTTATATTATGGAGATCACACGACTATCTATCTATCTATCACTGTAATTATTCTTTGTTCACCATGTTAAAACATTCATATTCCAATCCAGTGAGGAGGATAATAATCAGAATAATCCTTACTGTAAACGGTCCTAAGAGGGGACCCTTCTTTAGAAGGCCATCTGTAATACGTCACGTTACCACCTGTTAACCAGCCACTCCACCAACTGTACGTTCCCACTGTTGCAATAAAATGATCACACGAACTAATCGTTGCCATGTCAACCGATGGTGTATTTCCTTTCAAATACGTTACAGAAATATTCGTTGGCATATTTTTCTTTGTCCAATCCAATCCGTTAGATGCAACAATAAAATATATATTTTTATACCTGGATTGATACCATAGAACGGCTTTCTCCAGGTACTGCTTTGTAGCAACTTTGTACCCAGCTGGGTGATTAACATAGTCACCACGACGAACATGTACACCAATTAATCTTACATTTGTCCTAGTTGTAATATGGTTCTCTTTAAGAATGTTTTCTATCAACTTATTTGCTTCTTTTCGAATTTCGTCTTTAAAAATAAATTGTTGTCGTAATTCCTTATTGAATTTATCAAAATAAAGGTACGATTGTAGATATAGCGCAATACGTACGTCAGATGTGTTATCAAAATTTACAAGGTTTTTGTCAAAAGCACAAGCTTGTCTTTCTGATCGTGTTACGACACGACTTGGATCACAGATCGTGCTATTTATTTTATAAACGTCTACCTTTAACTTGAATATCTTAAGCAGGTAAAAGTTTTCAGGCACTAAAAGTTTCATTCCTTTTGATCTGGCTATACCGTAGGTAGATGCGAATTCAAACATGGTATTACCCATTCGTCCACTAGCTACCATACAGACTATATGTTGAACCCTGTCATGTGAAAGTGGACTAGGATGTTGTTTTATGTTGTATAACCTAAACATCGGATGTAAAAAAGATATAAAATTCCTTTCTGTGCCGATGAAAACGACCAATGCTATCGCACATACTAGACTTACTGCTACAACTGAAATATAAACAAAAAATGTATTTATTGTTGTGTCTGTTTTCACAGAGGTTAGAACTTGTTTTTTTTTATATTATTATATAGCTATGTGTAAAGGGAAAAGAAAGGACACATTCTTTGCCAAAATAAAATACAGAGTTCTCTCTCTTATGTCTGTACAAAAAAAAACAACAACAAAAAACGGTTCAAACTTCGCATGTATTATTCAAACAATGCACCCAACAAGCTATCTTTCGGATCTGCTGCACCGTCAGAAAACCCTTTGAAACATCCAAAGTGGTGTTGACAACCTACGTCTTAGGTTCTATGCATTAATCAAATATACTGTTCAAAAACAGAATCGCATAACCCCTTGTTATTTTTCAAAATGCAAATTTGGCATTTAACCAGGTAAAATTAAATGGCCAATTTAATCATTGATCTTTGAAAGGTAAGTTTCAAATTTTAAATGCCTGTTCATTAGATTTGGCTTGCTGCCACATGTGCACATTGGCTCTGAAAAATAAATGTTTTTCACGGGAACTTTGGGATTAATTCAACTGTTAAACTAAAGCATATAAAAGAACAAAGTTTGAAGCTTGGCTTTTATCATTAAATTGAAATGCTGCCATGCCAAGGTTGGACCCTGCCACTCGATGAGTTATCGTTATCGGTCGTCTCCAAGCCGGACAGTCACAACATGAAGTTGCACGAACTCTGAACGTTAACCAGAGCACCATTTCCCGGCTGCGGAACAGATTCCAACAGACTGGTTCATCTATTGACCGCCAGAGGATTGGAAGACCTCGCATAGCGATTCCTGGGCAAGATCGCTACATCCGGGTCTTTCATCTACGGAATCGAATCATTTTCGCATCAACCACTGTAGTCGGAATACCTAGATTGCGAAGAATCAGCTCGCAAACAGTCCACAACCGGCTTCGACAGCATGGCATTAAACCCAGAAGCCCATATTTCGGAGCGGTGTTGACGTCGTTACACAGACGTGAAAGAGTCCGTTGGTGCAACAAATTAAGGGACTGAACATTTCGAAACTGGCGCAGAATTTGGTTTAGCTACGAGTCCCGTTTTCTCCTGCAGAAACGAGATGGTAGAATACGGGTATAATATAGACGCCAGAATCAACGTTTGTCTTCCTCCTGTTTTCAGTAAGTGGATAGCTACGGTGAAGGTAGTGTCATGATGTGGGCGGCGATTCTCAAATGATAGCAAAACAGGACTCGCGCCTGTCCTGGGAAATTTGACGGCTGTAATGTACAGAGACGAAATTCTCCATTCTAATCTCATGCACGTAATTGACCGACAGAGGAGGTTATTCCAACATGACAATGCTAGGTCGCACACAGCGCTTATATCAATAGATAATCTTGAGCAGAATACCATCAATGTGCTACCATGGCCTTCCAATTGAACACCTTTGGGACAATTGAGAAACGTGTGCGCCAGCGTCAACCTCAGACCCTCGATCAACTCTGCCAAAATAGTGTTCACCCTTCTATCTTTATACATAAACATAATACATTTTTTTTGTATAATAAAATATACATATATATATATATCGGGTCAAACCAAAGACTATAAAATTGGTATTTGTTGCACGCATCATTAAGGAGAAAGAGCAACGACTGGTTGGCTCGGAATCATGATAATGTGTCCGAGTGGTGCGACATGTCTATCCGCGGATTGTTGTTTCAGCGAGCTAGCACTATACAAATCTAACTAAGCGTGTTGATCTAGTACAAAGCGGACCTCATCATCATCTAATTGACAATTAACATGTGCTCGCCATGATATAGCAGAAAAATTGCCTAGTCGGCATTAAACAACAGAAACTCATTCACTCTAAGATATATATAATATCATTTCTTGTTTTGTCTATGAAATTGTATTGTTGTTGCGTCTATGCGAATAATCAACACTCTGGTACATTCTTTTGCCAAAATAAAATGCTACAACTGAATATAAAACAAATTTATTTTTGTTGCCAGACAAATTACCAAGGATATCACACGTACCAGATGACATATACTGGAATTACAGCTGCAACTGCAGAATTTTTAAAACATTTCATTTATTGTTGTTTTGATATAGATTGGTAGTATGTTTGCTAAGCAAAACTAAGCTACAAAAAATCTACGGTCGTCATCACAATTTGACTGACCGTTACGAAATATCCATATCTCAAATGACAATGGATCTTTTTATACTTTTTACGAAGATGTTTTTTTCCTCTATCACTGCCAAGACTTTTACTGGACTTGACTATATATATATGAGTAACATGGTGGGTGTCTATAAATAAGAAGCAGGAACTACGTACCCTTCACGTGCACCTGAGTTCACTCCCGGTTTTTTTGGTGAGGTTCGTGTTATTCATCTTTTTAGGGTTTTTTGTATTATCCTATTATATGTCTTTACGTTCTGAGTCCAGTGTTGTGGTGTCCGTTACGATTTCCACATAAACACGATGTTCGGTTCGTCTTTACCTCCAGTTGTAGGAGGGCTCATGTCTTATTTACGTTATTTGTGTTTGTTTGGTTTAGTGGGTCCACAAAACATTGTGTTGTGATTTTGTTTTGTTTTATTTCGTCTTGCTAGTTTGTCTGGATTGTACATTTTCGATAGCCCCTTCGGTATTCGCTAACGTTTACTTTTTAAAATTTACTTTTTAGAATAAATAAATATATATATATTTATTTATTTATTTTAAAAAGTGGATTACACATCAAACTATTGCCTCAAACACCAGGCAGTGATTCAAACTCTCTAAATCGTAAATGGAATCAGACTCTTTTTCACTGCTTCAAACGTTTGTTGATCCTTCTAAAAAATCACTGTGAAGAACATCTTAAAAAATTGACAACAGAGTTTCATTCTCTTTTAGATATATGTAAAAAAGACTTATTAGTCTCAGAATATGAAAACATTTCAAAGCGTTTTAATGACATTACTGCTATGCAAAGTTTGGCTCTCAATAAACGACAACGCAGTAAATTCCACCGAGATGGCGTTTCACACCAACCAGCGCCCTCTATTGACAAGCAGAAAAAAAGACGCAATAGACAATTTAAACGTAGATCCCGAGTAATTAACAACAACTCCCACACTGTTGTTGATCGTTCTAGCCACCAACTGACTGTAAATGAAACATCTTTACTTTCAAGGGGTCTTAATTTCTGCCCAGTTCCTGGTCCCATCAACGAGACCAAATTGTCTGAGGAACTGGATAATTTCGCTAGAAGCCTTCGGATCAAGGAACACTTTGGTTCCAAGGAGGTAGAGGGAGGTGACGAGGTCAGCTCTAATAGTGACTCAGAAGACGCATGTGAGTAGATTTGTCAAAAAAAGTAAATGGGTCCCGAAACCTAGTAAGAACATCACTTTGGAATCATTTATAGATAACGTAAAATCAGATATATTACGTACTGCCAAAGTGAACACTGATACCTTTGACAATCTCACGCCTGGGGAATGCACTGTTCTTCAAAACTTAAGAATTAATGAAGACATTATCATCAAACCAGCAGACAAAGGCAGTGCTGTTGTTGTTATGGACAAATCTGCCTACATTCGAGAGGCCGAGCGCCAACTTTGTGATGACTGTTTTTATAAAAAATTCAGTGATGAAATAACAAATGAGTTAAATAATATGTATGATAATGGAGACATCGATGAAAAACTCTCGAATACTTAATACCAGACAGTCCCAAACCTGGCAGATTCTATCTTCTTCCTAAAATCCACAAAACCAATAACCCAGGTAGACCAATTGTCTCTGATAACGGTCATCCCACTGAAAAAATCTCAGGATTTGTGGATTTCCACCTTCGTCAACATGTTGAAGCTCTTCCATCTTTTATCAAAGATACCACTGACTACTTACAAAAAATGACAGCTCTGAATCCTGTACCATCCAACACTATGGATGTCACCTCCCTCTACATCAATATTCCTCATTCCGATGGCATCGAAGCCTGGAAGGAAATTTGGGAATCTCGTTCGGTTAAAGTTCCACCTACCGACTGCTTGGTTACAATGCTCACGATGGTGCTTAAAAAGAACAACTTTACTTTTAATGGAGACCATTACTTACAAATAAATGGCACAGCTATGGGCACCAACATGGCTCCATCTTATGCTAATACATTTATGGGAAAATTTGAATCGTCTATTGAAAGACCACTTTCTTGGTACAGATTTATAGATGATGTGGATATGAAGTGGACTCAGCGTGATGAAGAATTACAGAACTTTCTTTCACGTGTCAATAACCTTCATCCCTCTATCAAGTTCACTCATGAAATATCTAACACTACCATTTCTTTCCTTGACACTTCTAGCTCTTTATCGGAAGGTGAACTATCCACAGATTTATACTCCAAACCTACCGACACCAATCAATACCTTTTGCCTAGCAGCTGTCATCCTCCTCATGTGACTAACAGCATACCATAGTCAAGCTCTTAGAATCAGGCGAATTTGCTTCACCGACAAATCTTTGAAAAAACGATTGGGTCAACTTAAAAATCATTAGAAAAGAAGGGGTTATAAACAAAGTATTATCAAGTAAAATTTTAATAAAGCTCATAACATATCCAGGAGCAGTTTACTTCAGTACAAAGAAAAACAGAAATGTAAAAGAACCCCTTGTGTCCTCTCATACCATCCCTGTCTGAGAAACAGCTTCAACACCATTCGTGAGCATCGGACATCCGTCGAAAAATATTCAAAACTGTCCAAAGTCTTTCCTGAGCCTCCCATGGTTGCCTTCAAACAACCAAACAGTATAAGAAACCTGTTAGTGCGGGCATAAATTTCTAAGCCTAACACAACTATAGGCAAGAGTCACTCCTGTGGAGACAAACGCTGCAAATGTTGTAGACATATGCAACACTCGTCATCGTATACTAGTAAGGTCACCGGAAAACAGTACAAAATATTGTTTCTATAATTTATTTTGTTTGTGTTGCATCGTCATATCTCGACGATCCGTTACTCATTAAGTTCTCTGGTTGGTAGATTCCCTTAGAGATATGCTGCATCGTCATGTCTCGACGATCCGTTACTCATTAAGTTCTCTGGTCTCGACGATCCGTTACTCATTAAGTTCTCTGGTTGGTAGATTCCCTTAGACTTTCTATATATTAATGTTTGGAATCGGACCAAATATGAATCCCCAAAAATGTTGTTACTTTACCTCTGTATACAACTTACATCTTTTTGCTAGAAATTCCACATATAAAGTATCTGTCATGTTAGTGCTGTGCTGTAATATCATAAAACATGTTAATATTTGATGACTTAATTTGTAATTTTGTGTAGGTATACATGATAACGTGTAAGGTTCGGAATACAATGTTCTGCCTAGAGACATTTGTATTGATTAGTTCCTGATATTTTTTCTTATTCTAAATGATTATTAATTTTTAATACATTTTGTGATAAAATTAATACCATATGGATGTAAACCTAAAAATGCAATAAGTTAAAAAAAATCCCATGATTGTTCTGGCTATTCATTACTGAATATAAGTACAAAAGCGTGTATATGCCATACAAGATTTATATACTTTTAACCACAATTTATTGTTTGGCATTGAGCGCCGGTACGTGATGAAGGTTAGCTTATTCTAGAAACGCGGCGTGCGCTCTAAATTTTATATCTATGTTTTCTTAGTGTTTGTGGATCACGTAATTAATGTCTATCCATACTCTATTGAAAAAGATGGGGAGAAAAGTGTGGTAAAATCTGGACAATATTATAAAACATCGGAATATTCCCACTTTACGCACAAGTTTAAATGTTTTGCCCAATGACATTCTGTATTTCGTGTCATTTGCCGGTTATAGCTGTAAATAATGTACGAACACTAAACATACTTTACCATGAAAAAAAAACAACAACAAAAACAACTCTGTGGTCAATATCCTGACTTGATACAATTTAACTTTTTTCCGTTAAATGCTTGAAATTTCTTATATTTTAGGAAAGTGAAATGCTGTATTATATCTATTGTGCTTTGTCTCTACATTTTTGAAACAAAGGAGTTAAGATGAATTGTAACAAAAATTCACGTCATTTTGTTTTACAACTAGAAAGTTATATATTGAACATATATACACATGGTTTCTAGTGGTGTTCGTTCTGCTCAATCTTTAGTTTTCTGTGTAATGTTTTCTATATCCATTGTTTGTCCTTTTTCTTTTGCCCACTATTATCTGTCTTTCTTTGATTTATGACTTCTGATTACCTCTTGGGTATTTTCAAGATTTTCTTATGATTTTATTATATCTGTGTGTTTCAACTATATTTTTTTCCATTCGGTATAAAATACCAATTGGTAGTCATTTATTGGTGAATGGTGATGATAATATTTTTCTTAAATAATGGAAACATATCAGTTGTGTCGTCTTCCAACTTGTTCGACAACAAATGTTTTGTATCTGAACGGCCGTAGGCCGGGTCTGAATAAAGTGAGGCAAAGGGGGTGAATTTAGACAAATTTTGGAGAAAAAAAAGATTTTATTTGCTTTCAAAAGGTTACACTTGCCGTTTCAAAAGTGAGGCATTTGCCTCATTTGCCTCCATTGCGCTACGGTCATGATCTGTTTAGACTAATATATAACAAATTGAATCGAAAACAGAAAATATTTTTCACAAGAGTCTTCATTTTATGTAAGGAAATGTATACTCGATAATTTGTTGACATCTTTACAACTAGTATGGTAATACATGTATTGGTATTGACATTAGTTGATTCTGTAATTCCAAAAAAGTGATAAGAAATCAAAACGATTAATACAGACGTGTATAACTTATAAGTTGAACATAAAATACTAATCGTGTAGACATACCTTTACATGTTTTATCTTGTCATCTCCTAAAGTAGAAATGAGAAACAATTTAAACCGGATGTATACTCTAAAACAAGGAAGACAAAAAAATAATGCCCAGGGGAAATATATGATGTTTAACAAAATTGTTTGCACAAAATCTTGCTGAAATCTACTAATTAAACCAGCTACTACAGGCATCAGTCATCAGTATTTCGATTCAAACATTAAGAAAAGTTTGAAAATACCAAAGGGGCAATCAGAAGCCGTAAATCAAAGAAGGTCAGACAACACAATAGCCCCCTCCCCCCAGGACAACGACGATCTACAAAATATTACACAGAAAACTAAAGATCGAGCAGCATGAATGAACCCTACTGAAAACCGGGGTGGACTCGGGTGCTTCGGAAGCGTAAGCAGTTCCTGCTCCACATGTGACATCGTCGTGTTCCTCTCGTTATAAACCAATAATGCCTCTCACGTTCATTTCTGTAGTAAATCTATCACAGTAAGTGTAATTTGAGATAAACAAAAATTCTTTCAGAGGCTGTTGGCATACTACGTAAAAAAGACAACAAATAAGACAACAAATTCGTAAATACAATTGATAATCGAACTTGTTTAACGTTTAATGAAATATATCATGTGGACAAAAGATACTAAAGGTTTAAAATAGCAATCAGGCGAACACTATATACAATGTATAAAATTATAATTTCAATAACACTTGAGCATTTGTACTGTGTCTATGCTTGAGTACGCGTAACAGGATTGCACATTTCGGCATTTAAAGCTATGTAGTTAGTTTACTGGTATGCACATTCAATAAAATGCATCTTGTAAAAATGTGACTTTTTGTCTTTTGTACTTTTCAGAAGATAGCTTCCATAAAGAAACCCAAAAAGGAAAAAGAAACCATAAAATACATCATCATGAGTGTGGGTTTTCTGCATCATTCACAAGTTGGATTACAATCTATTTTAAAAGCATTGACTCTTGGTGCTTGTTGCTGTCAAACTATATAATGCTTACTCTGGAATGAAATGTGCTTTACATAAATATTTAATTTCTGATGGGCTTCATTCTAATCTTGTGTACCTGGTGCTACAGCTATTATATTAACTGATATATGATTTATTAATTGATGCTCGTTTGTCTAATCATAATTGTAAAATGTTATATTCCTCTCTGGAGTACTATATTTGGTCAGTACACATACTGTGTTCTTTTGCATTGGTTTATAGTGTTTAATGCCACTTTCAACAAATGTACAAAACCGGGAGTGAATTTAAAGATTAGATACAACGAGGTTATGGCAGCCCTAAAGGACTCGACTGAGTCACTCAGCACTGCAGTATGAGGTAGGCGGTACCAGTCTACAATGGTGCCTTTCTCTGCTGGGTCCCACAGGTACTTGTGGACAGGACCCTATATTGCTCCCTTTTTTTTTTCTTTTTTTAAGATATAAGTTAGAAGGTAAGTCACTCTTCTTTGTTTACATTGGGGTACTTGTGCATTCATCTTAAATTTAGTGAATAAAAAAGGCCTACCTGTCTGGGAATTGACTTATTCCTTCTCTGTATATATTATTCTCCCTGAAAACCCACATCAATATTTATTTGCAGCAGCTGACAACTCTCCATGGAACATTTCCCACTCGCGATTTGCGATTTTCAGACGACCTTTTTGAAGTGTGATATTAGCGACATCTGCTGGTCATTTCAAATATTGACGATACGGTAAATCGCGAGAGTTCCGGGTAAAATTAAATTTTGCGCCAAAAAATTCCCGAACTTTTTACCCGGAACTCTCGCGTTTTACCGTATCGTCAATATTTGAAATGACCAGCAGATGTCGCTAATATCACACTTCCGTAGCTTTAATTCGAGTTTTCAAAAATGTCGTCTGAAAATCGCAAATCGCGAGTGGAAAATGTTCCATGAAGAGTTGTCAGCTGCTGCAAATAAATATTGATGTGTGTTTTCAAGTAGAATAATATATACAGAGAAGGAATAAGCCAATTTCCAGACAGGTAGGCCTTTTTTATTCACTAAATTTAAGATGAATGCACAACAAGTACCCCAATGTAAACAAAGAAGAGTGACTTGCCTTCTAACTTATATCATGTCAGAAACCCGGCATGGATAGAAACTACTGTTTGATTGTATTTATTGTATATGTCATAGTGATACATAGAAAGTTGCAAAATGTTGTTTATATGAAAAAAAAAGTCGATGTTTAAAAAAAAAAAAAAAAAGGGGGTGGGGGAGCCAACATCTTAAAAAAAAAAGAAAAAAAAAAGGAGCAACATAGGGTCCTGTCCACAAGTACCTGTGCTGGGTCCTACATAATGGGACCTGATATGATTTAGAGTGCATGTTTCTGGGGTGATGAAAGTTTGTCACTTTTACTGACTGCCACCTTGTCTTGGGAAATTTTATACATCATGACAATGTGTGCATCTGTGCGTTGATCCTCAAAGCTGTGCCATTCAAGATGTGGCAACATGTCACCAACACTGGATGTATTTCTTGTCTGTTGGTGAACCATTTCTATTTTCTATTTTGTTTATGTCAAATTTAAGATAGGTGATAGTACAGGTAGCTGTAAATCCAACTACCATTCGATCACGACAACGACAGCCTCCTAATGAATAAGGACTAAATGACAAACAATGATTTTGAAAATATACAGACATGACCTACTGGGCCATACATACAATTGCAGATGACTATCACTGAATATTTTCTTCCCATATGGGCCTTCTGTTTCTTCTGCAGTCTACTCCATTTTGGATTTCCGATGACATATAAATAGGTAGGTGGTTTTCTCCAGGCACAAAATGTACTTCGGTTTCCTCCACTAACTGACCGCGACGATACAACTGACATATTGTTGAAAGTGCTGTTAAACACCATTACCCTAACCCCTAACCCAGTAGAAAAATAATTTATATTCATTTAGCTCATACCATAAAATAATCCAATCATTTGTCACTACAAATAAAGAACATCTTAAAAAGCATGTACTATAGAGCACCTGGTAAGCAGGCCTTGATACACACCTGACAATGGCACAATAAAAAGACATGTAATATAGAGCACCTGGTAAGCAGGCCCTGATACACACCTGACAAGTGGCACAATAACAAGACATGTACTATAGAGCACCTGGTAAGCAGGCCCTGATGCACACATGACAATGGCACAATAAAAAGACATGTAACATAGAGCACCTGGTAAGCAGGCCCCGATACACACCTGACAATGGCACAATAAAAAGACATGTAATATAGAGCACCTGGTAAGCAGGCCCTGATGCACACCTGACAATGGCACAATAAAAAGACATGTACTATAGAGCACCTGGTAAGCAGGCCTTGATACACACCTGACAATGGCACAATAAAAAGACATGTAATATAAGAGCACCTGGTAAGCAGGCCCTGATGCACACCTTACAAGTGGCACAATAAAAAGACGTGTAATATAGAGCACCTGGTAAGCAAGCCCTGATACACACCTGACAAGTGGCACAATAAAAAGACATGTAATATAGAGCACCTGGTAAGCAGGTCCTGATACACACCTGATAAGTGGCACAATAAAAAGACATGTAATATAGAGCACATGGTAAGCAGGCCCTGATACACACCTGACAAGTGGCACAATAAAAAGACGTGTAATATAGAGCACCTGGTAAGCAAGACCTGATACACACCTGACAAGTGGCACAATAAAAAGACATGTAACATAGAACACCTGATAAGTGGCACAATAAAAAGACATGTAATATAGAGCACCTGGTAAGCAGGCCCTGATACACACCTGATAAGTGGCACAATAAAAAGACATATAATATAGAGCACCTGGTAAGCAGGCCCTGATACACACCTGATAAGTGGCACAATAAAAAGACATGTAATATAGAGCACCTGGTAAGCTGGCCCTGATACACACCTGACAAGTGGCACAATAAAAAGACATGTAATATAGAGCACCTGGTAAGCAAGCCCTGATACACACCTGACAAGTGGCACAATAAAAAGACATGTAACATAGAACACCTGGTAAGCAGGCCCCGATACACACCTGATAAGTGGCACAATAAAAAGACATGTAACATAGAACACCTGGTAAGCAGGCCCCGATACACACCTGATAAGTGGCACAATAAAAAGACATGTCATATAGAACACCTGGTAAGCAAGCCCTGATGCACACCTGACAAGTGGCACAATAAAAGACATGTAACATAGAACACCTGGTAAGCAGGCCCTGATACACACCTGATAAGTGGCACAAGAAAGACATGTAATATAGAGCACCTGGTAAGCAGGCCCTGATACACACCTGACAAGTGGCACAATCAAAAGACGTCATATAGAGCACCTGGTAAGCAGGCCCTGATACACACCCGACAGGTGGCACATTAACAATACATGTAATATAGAGCACCTGGTAAGCAGGCCCTGATACACACCTGACAAGTGGCACAATAACAATACATGTAATATAGAACACCTGGTAAGCAGGCCCTAACCCGATACACACCTGACAGGGGGCCGTTGTGATCGTATGGTAGATGGATATATAACTACCTGTGTAATCAGTGTTTTTCACTACTAACATTGTGAATTCGAATCTTGCTCATGGCGAGTTGTACTCAATACAACATTATGTGATAAAAAGTTTTTTCAGTGACTTGCGACAGTTCGATGGTGTTCTCTGGGTTCCTCCACCAATAAAACCGACCGCCACAATATAACTGAAATATTGTTGAAAGTGGCGTTAAACACCATAACCCTAACCACACCTGATAAGTGGCACAATAATAAGAATTAACTGTTTAACATTCATTTAATATTGATGATAATCATAATGATATGAAGACCAAACAATATGTTTAGTCTGTTAACAGTCCTTTCTTTATACAAAGGTTAGTCATGTTTTACTTCTCTGTCTTTCTAACTGGGACTTATAAACAGAAAAGATTAAACAAAGGGACTCTGCATCTGGCAACTTTGGAAAAATAACAATATAACCAGACAAAATTAACAACAATTTTGACAAATTAAACAGCATGAATTGGTGACAAGTTATTTTTGTGGTTATTTCCTTCACAAGCATTTAGTGAAACTAAATTGCTTACAAATAAGTATGTTTATGATAATCATAATTCATAATTTCTATATTTAGAAACGTCCCCTTAATACAGGTCCTATATTAAGGAGCTTTGTTTTTTTACTATTTGAATGAAAATCAAATAAATTTTTCTGTAATCTTATTTCTTCTACTTAAAACATTATAGTTGCCATGCTAATAAATTCAACTCTCAAATAAGAATTACTATAGAATTTCATACCCTATCATGCAACAAAAATTAGCACTTCCATTATAAAATATATGATTATTTTGTTTTACAGACATTTTGTTTTCTACTGGACTTGTTCTGGCAAATATCTGCAGCTGGAATTTGTTCACAATTATATTAGAATTTCACAACAATGTAATAAAAATGACTGTTAAAAAAAATAGTGACTACAGAACACTTGAATCAACAATGTACAGGTATTGACTTCCTATTCTCCATTAAAACTAGGATCAATTCAAATAAAACGCTCAATTCTTGTTTGTTTTTTGCTCTTAACGTTGGTCAAGACAGAGTGCATTGTTATTCTAGAAACCTAAAGACAATTCAAGAGTCCATTGTTGTTGTAGAAACCTAAAGACAGAGTCCATTGTTATTGTAAAACATAAGTAACATGCTATACAATATAAAATTCAATTAAAAACAAGAAAGGTATTCTTACATTAAAACATATCTAACATAAATTAATATCACAAACAATTTCTATTTGCATTTACAATGTATATAATCCTGAATTGCTAAATAACATGAATCTATGAATTGCTATATTACACAATTCAAGAACAAGATCCAGAACAGCTAAATAATGTGATTATATAGCAATATCCTGAATCACTATATTACACAATTCAAGCGCAATATCCAAAATCGTTAAATAACGTGATTCTATGATAATATCCTAAAATCGTTATATAGTATGATTCTACGATAATATCGTAAATTGTTATATTACACGATTCTAAGATCATGTCCTGAATAGCTATATCACATGATTTGACCAAATAGCCTGAATCGCTTTATTACACGACTTTCAAATAACAAATCAGAATTATAATATACCATGATTTCATCATACCGGTAATATCCTGAATCCCTATGTTACATCATTCTACAATAATATCCAGAATCGCTATCTTACACGATTCTATGACAATATCCAGAATCGATTTACAAAATGATTTTACGACAATAGCCTGAATCCATATATTACACGATTCAACGATAATATTCAGAATCGCTATATACCATGATTTTATGATAATATCCAGAATTGCTATACAACACGATTTTACAATAATATCCAGAATCGCTATCTGACACGATTTTATGATAATATCCAGAATCGCTATATAACATGATTTTACAATGATATCCTGAATCACTATATTACATGATTCTACGATAATTATATCACTCATGTTTGCTATTGTAACATCACAGATGTAGTTCTTCTTAAGGAATAAACAATGTTATGTCAAATGAAATAAATAATCCATTCTACAAGTTTTACATTACCATCGTTACGACCACAAAATGAAGCCAACAAAGACAGGACACAACATGCACGTACAATACAGAATTCAGCAAGGAAGATTTCAGGGACCATCTCAAAATTCACATAACTATATAACCAATATCTTAACTTTTAACAATTCAATAATGGATGAGAGGGAAATAACTGAATACAAAAAAAGAAAAACGAAGTGAAGTACAACATATGACTGATTTACTTAAAACATACACGTCGCTCCGACTAGTCAAGTATCTATGACAGATACAGTATAACTAATACATAGTTTGGATCATTAAAAAAACAAATTCATGAATGACTGGACAACATGGAAACTCACATGCACTTAGCATATGAAGGAGCTAAAAATCGTTTTGGGTTACAGGTGAAATATTTTTAATAATTGAATATCAGGATTATAGTCATACTATTTATTTTATAGAATTTTACCAGATAATTTCACATTGTTTGTCACTCGAGAAATGTTACAAAAAAGAATTTGATTGACATTGTTGAATAAACTGTGACGTCATATTAGTGAGTTATTGTTATCCACATGCTAATTATCAGATTTCTGTCAATGTTCTGCTGATTACTGCCAACTTTATAATAAAACTAGAGGCTCACAGGAGCCTGTAATCGCTCACCTGGTTTTCAATTTGACATCTAAAGTTGATAGAAAATGGGGGTGTTGCACATAATTTTGAAAGTGGGCCACCCAAAGATCATTTCAACTCAAATTTCTGAGCAAAAGATTTTGATGTGATTTTTATCTCATAATATTCCTAAACGGAATAAACTGGCTGAAAAAATCTCACAGAAAAACCCAGAATATATGTTAAACTACTCATTGCCATGTAGCTGCAGTTAAAATTTGAGTTCATTTTGATTTGTAATAAAGCAGAAATTGACAACTAAAGAAATTTCTATTTTTAATAACAGCAACCATTTTGAATGGGGGGCGGGGCTGTCAGACACAATATTGAAAGGGGACCACCCAAGAACCATCCCAGCCAAATTTGCTTTACTTTAGTTCAGCGGTTTCAGAGAAGAAGATTTAAATGTGATCTTTTATCAAAATATGTCTAATTTGTATAATCGGTATAAATCGGTTGAAAGAAAAATTTCACAGAAAAACCCAGAATATATGTTAATCTACTCATTGTTATGTAGCTGCAGCTAAAATTTGAGCTCATTTTGATTTATAATAAAGCAGCAATGGACAATTGAAGAAATGTCTATTTTTAGTAACAGCAGCCATCTTGAATGGAGGGCGGGTTTGTCGGACACAATTTTGAAAGGGACCCACCTAGGGACCATCCCTGCCCGGTTTGGTTTAATTTGGTTCAGCGGTTTCAGAGGAGAAGATTTAAATGTGAAAGTTTACGAAGTACGACGGATGATAACAGACAACGGACGACGGATGCCAAGTGATGGCAAAAGCTCACATGGCCTTTGGCCAGGTGAGCTAATAAAAGGATTTCTGCTTCAAACAATACATTTCTTTTTAAATCATACATTTTTCTCTAGACTTTCATATGAAGCCAACACTGTCAATACGGTTCAAACTGATTTGACAATTTTGAAGTGCTTTAAATTGAACTAAGAAGAAATTTAAATACCAGATATTTATTTTTAACAAGGAATGAAACATCACAAGAATACTTATACCATGGCGCATTATGATCTAAATAAGAAAATCTTATCATTAGAACTCATAGATGTCATTCCTTCCAACAACTATCTATAAAGTAATTGTGTTTGTGTAATCATCAGGGCATTCTACAGCAGCCAGGCAACAGGGCAAATTGACCTTTTAATTGCATTTTATAACCGGCTTCGTTGTTTCCAAAAATGAAAATGTCAAAGTGGAAGTAAAATACAGCTTAGTTTTGCATACTGGTTTATCTTTTGCACTCTAAATTGCTCAAATTGGGAATCAAAATAAGGGGGCAAGAATTAAAATTTTGGGAATTTGCACGATTTTAGAATATTATTCATTGGGAAAAGGTCCTTTTACCGGACCCTGAGGAAGGCTAGAAAAACTCCTGCCCTCCTGCTTGTAAATGAGTGGAATGCCATGAATCATACATGTAGGTCATTTTGATAATCAATCAATATCAGGTTTTACAAATCTTTGCTTCATCTTAGAAATCAATCCAGTGATATTTGTCCAAATTATTACTTTTTTTTTTTTTTTTTTTAAATAACTATTGTTTTATCCTACAAGAAAAACATAATAGACCAATTCTATAATTAATGACTAGAACATTATACAATAGGCTATATTATATCATGGTTAGAAATGAATCTGAACAAAAAATAAATTTTCTGTGTCGCTCAACTTTCATTCTGTTTTGAGGACTTTATACAGAACCTTCCATATGTGCTTCCTACCAAATTTCTGTTCATCTGGCTACTCGGTTTCAGAGGAGAAATTTTTTTAGAAATCAACCAATCAGAAACAAGAATTGCCTGTGGCGACCATGTTTGTTAACGGATCGGGACAAATTGTGCAATCTTTATAGAGAACCTTCCATAGATGCTTCCTACCAAGTTTCAATTCATTTGGCTAAGGGATTTCAGAGGAGAAGATTAAAATGTGAAAAGTTAACAGACGCCAAGTGATGGCAAAAGCTCACGTTGCCTTTAACAAGGTGAGCTAAAAAAAACTAATTGTTTTACAATTATTTCAATGCAGCCCAATCTACTATGTGTATTACTTGCACAAAAACCGAACTATCCATGTACAATATAGACAAACACATTTTTCACTTAAATTTTCAAACTTTAATTATTTATTGAAAGTTTTGAATTTGAAAATCAAATCCTATTTTCCCCCCAAGATAAAGTTTGATTGTCAATTTGTTGAACATCTACAATATAACACTTTCAGAAATAAATTCTTTTTTTTAGAAAGAAAGTTATACACACATAATTTTGAATTTTAGCACTGTATATTCCAAATTATGTAATAAACCATCTAAACATATTCCAACTTTTGTCACTGTAGCATTAACACAATAGTAAAATGTCCACCATAAATCAGATTTAGATCACTATGTATAAAGATGAACTGAATATGGAATATTTACTTAATATTCCTCCATATATTCTATAAAGTTGTCTATATAAATCTTTAATTTTTTACCTTGAATTCTAATAACAAACATGATTTTTTTTACTTGATGTGTGTTCACAGCCAATTAGCCACAGAAGTTAAAACAAATAAAATACCCCCAAAAAAACATAAAATATTGACACTAACATCTCAATGTGATAGTAAACAGGCAAACAAAATAAAAAACTCATTTCATTTCAGCCCCACAAGTTGTGATTAACAGGTTGCCAGAGCTCCAGATAATTTTCAAGTCCAAAGGGTAATTACCCCCTACTTTTGAAAATGATGGGTAAGATTGCTTACATGTACACTTTTAAAATTATGTTTGACACAAGTGTTATTCAATAAACGCAGGATGCAAGTGAAATGTATATCTCTGTTTAATTTGACACGATTGTGTCATGTTTATAAATAAATTTTGTTGTAAATATTTTGTTCTGTATTTACTTTATACAACTGACTGATAACTTTTTCATGTTTTCTTTTCGTTTTTTGCTCGTTGACTTCGGCAGTTTTCACAGCCGTTTTGATAATGTCATCAATGATTCCTTTAACTATACTGTCACTAGACACAGATGAAACTGTCAGGAACTTAAGCATAGAATTTTCCGGAGCACTCTTCCACTTAGTAGCGCACTTATTCATGTTCTTGCTCATTTTCAACAAACGTGTTCCCAAATTTACTTTCGTTTCAGATCTTACTTATTACGTAAACCACTCCTTATAAGGAGCACCGCATTTATTTGTAATATTGACCGCGATTGGATGATTTATCGCAAACATCCAATCAGATCTCTTTTGACATCGATGCTTAGAAAGGCAAACATTCGGTACCCCTCGGTTGTATACACTCTCTCCTTCGAAAAGTATAAAGGGAAGTAATTACGGGAAATTTCTCAAAGACAAAAATGTATTGTTAATGTACACGACTGTATTATCAGCGTATATGTACAAGTACACTCCGAATTTGGAAAGTTTGCTTACACAGCAATATGTATGCGTAATGTGTACACTCTGATCTGATAATACATGCGTTTTTACTCGTTTTCATAGTGTAAAAAACACAAATATGCAGCTTATCTGGAGCTCTGGGTTGCTATTGAGTACTTATTATGAAAGGTCCAGAAATTACCATAAATCATAACCAAATAATACCATCCTCAAAATACGTTCTTCTTTCTAAAATGTCATTCAAGTTTTTCCACTGAAAAAATATCCAGATAAAAATTTGTTGCAAGTCTAACAATCCAACTGATATTTTTGTCTTAAAATAAATTTTACTCTTTGAGATTTTTCATGATAAGATCTACTGAAGAATTTAATGAAGTCTTATTATTATGCTGAGAAAGAACCATAACTCAGGATAAAAATATCCTGATCAGAGTGAGTGATTGTTGTTTAATGCCAACTCAGCTATCCTGATCAGCAAGTCCTAGTAATCAATGATTTGATTGATTTTATTTTTGGTGCTTAATGCCACTTTCAGCAATATTTCAGCTATATCATGGTGACCAGTTTTAGTGGTGGAAGAAGCCGGAATACCCGGAGAGAACCACCGACCATGGGCAAGCAACTGGTAAACTTTATCACTTGTGGTTGCGAGTCGAGTGCACCCTTTTTTGTAATTTAAAAAGCCAGACGCGAACCCATGCCGTATTGGTGATAGGCATGTATAAGTTGTTAGGTAATCCAACTACCTAACTCATTGAGCCACCCTTGCCCTTCTAGCAATCAAGTATGTATAATTAGGAAATACTTCAATGTCTAACAGTAGGAAGAGTTGTGATTAAAATGTAAATTGTAATATGGCCAATGAATGAAGTGATCCCTTTGTGTCTGCCATGCATACAACTTAAATAAAAGTGACACAATAATTACCATGCGAGTACAATGTGACTGTTGCAGTCTTTGCCTTTATTTCACCTACATTTTGTACTTGCCCGAAAGCCAAATATAGAGAAATTTTCTATTTATTCAAGCAAATTCTTTCATAATTTTCACTTGTCCGAATCCAGTTTTACTTGTCCCGGTCTTTGGGCAAGTGGGTTAGCGCGAAGCCTGTGTTGTGTTATTACATAATTTAAAATCTTCAACTACTGTTCACATATATGGTACTCCCAAGTCTAAATAAATATTACTTGTCAACACTGCCAGCAATTTACACAGTACATTTTTTTTGTGATTGAAAACAATGGGGTAAGCATTTATTTTCATTTGTATTAAAGTTTACTTCCAGGGAATTCTATATATGTGTATGGTACTCAATTTTTTTTTAATTATTACTCAAAATTTCACATATATGAGAGAACTTCAGATAAAAACAAATTAAATTTTAACAAAAATATAGAAAGCAAATACTGGCTAAATGATTAAATATTGCAAAAAAAATTATAACAAGTATAACAAAAATCAACAAATATATGGCAACAAATTAAGAATCAAAAAGCACCAAATCAGTGAAACAAAAGAACTGGAAAATGACAGTCCATAATATTCATTACACACAAAATAAACTTGATCCTATTGTAGACTCACATTAAACACGACATTTCTGCTTTTTATTTGTTTAATTGAAATCTTGTTGTCACAAAATTCCAAAGTCACAAAATATGCATTGGCATGTCATTAATTAAATAAACCTTGTCTATTTCATTTGAGAAAAAGTAACATTTTAAATATGAATAACTTATTTGTGTTCATTACATAATCAGCTGGGGTTATGCATGATAGTATAACAGATACAATTATGTATATTATTTATTTATGAAGAGCTCGTCGTGCTCAACAAAACAAATCCTCTAACATTTGGTGATATACGTATGCATAAATGTGTAATGCATTTTGAAAACTTACTATATAATCCATAGTCAAATGTTTCACTCTGTACCTTAGCCAAATACATGCATTTTCCAAAATACAATTTTTAACTGTAGTCACTTAACCACATTTCTGAAACATAGCTTCTTCTCTAATGTTTTATCTGAGTTACCTGTCCTCACTATCGAAAACTCTCATTACAATCAAGTGAAAGACAAAAAATGGATCAAAAATGGATGAAAAATAATAAAGTTCAAATTTTGAAATTCCCCCTTTTACTTCAAAAACAGTAACAGTTGCATAATAATGCTATGTACTTTTCTGAAAGTGATTTTTTAAAAGGAATTCATTAAAAAAAAACTTCATCAAAATTAGATAAACTCTCCATGTATACAAACAGAAGCACAATTTTTGCACTTTTAGGCCTCATGTCTTAAAAAGGGTATGACAACAATACCCAAATCAATCCAAACTTTGATTCAGTACCAATGATCTTTGTGTCAAAAATACAGAAGGAACACTTGTCTATAACAAAAGTTATCACACAGAAACCATTGTGTCTACTGACGAACAGTGAAGACTATGACGATGACAGAACCATAGCATAATACAACTGCTAGGTTTTTTTTGTCATTTATACCAGTGCACCATGATTTTACTATCAGGAAACAACTAAGTTAAAAATTGTATCCTAGTTCAAGGATTTCAATAAGTACTACAAGAATCAGAACATTTTCCATACAAAACAACAAAAATTTGCAAAGATGCCATCAAACAATATCCATCACATTACAGCTACAGCATACTTTAATATACAACTTGCACCAATTTAAACATTGTTAATTTTGAGATGATCCCTACATTCAGCACAGTTTTTTTTCTATAAAAACAAAAACATATACAATGTATCCCTCCGGGCACCGCTTTACCATGGAAATCACAAATGTTACATCTGACAGCTGTATGGACTCTGAATACGTAAGTACTGAAAATCAAAACAAAACATATATTATATAAATATTTATGTTTTAATAAACATGTACCAGTAAGAAGAAAAAAAATATTGTGACATATACCAAATACTATCCCTAAATACTTCCAATATTGTGACACGTCTTTTCTTACATTTTATTTTAAAAAAAAACCAAACAAAACAAAACAAAACATAGAAACTTTTGTCAGAATTTGTTTTAAATATCATGCCTACTATTTGGTTGACCAAAAAATCTATTAGATCTGAAACAAAAAACAAACTAGTATTACTGTGAGCACAGCTCACTAAGATATACCCCCCACTCCCCACATCTGTCCAACCTATTTCCATAACCAAAACATTACTGATTGTTCCGACCAAGAATGAAAGGGACCCTCCTCTCTTCACTGGTAAGCTGCTGATAAAATTTCAAAACATTCTGAGAAACACTACTCAAATTATCATACGACATAGGGTTAAAATCCAATTTTCCGTCATATCAAGTCCAATAACTCAGGAATGGCAAAAGTGAAAATGGTCAAAAATGAAAGGGATCCTCCTCTCTTCACCGGTAAGCTGCTGATAAAATTTCAAAACATTCTGAGAAACACTACTCAAGTTATCATACGACATAGGGTAAAAATCCTATTTTCCGTCATATCAAGTCCAATAACTCTGGAACGGCAAAAGTGAAAATCGTCAAAAATGAAAGGGATCCTCCTCTTTTCACCGGTAAGCTGCTGATAAAATTCCAAAACATTCTGAGAAACACTACTCAAGTTATCATATGACAAGGGGTAAAAATCCTATTTTCCGTCATATCAAGTCCAATAACTCTGGAACGGCAAAAGTGAAAATCGTCAAAAAAGAAAGGGATCCTTCTCTCTTCACCAGTAAACAGCTGATAACATTTTAAAAGATTCTAAGAAACACAACTCAAGTTATCGTACGACATAGGATTTGTCTACAGACAGACGGACGGACGGACGGACATGGTGAAACCAGTATACCCCTCTACAACTTCGTTGCGGGGGGTATAAAAACAAATTAGAGGCTCACTAATTATTCGGGTTATCTTTAGATAGAACCTTCCATAGATGCTTCCTACCAAATTTCAGATCAATTGGCTTTGCGGTTTCAGAGGAGAAGATTAAAATGTGAAAAGTTAACAGACGACAGACGCCAAGTTATGGCAAAAGCTCACATTGCCTTTGACAAGTGAGCTAAAAACAAACAACTTAAAGGGGCATTATCTGCCATAATCGTAAATTTGTGTTACCCATAAAACTATCAGATATGATCAGTGATAGGGAAAGATTTTTAATAAATGGGCCAATGACCCCTTCCTCAAAATTTCAATGGGCCATATCATAAACCCAATGGGCCATTCTTTACATGCATTTTTCGGTTTCCAAAGTTGTGCAACCGATTGTCATTGTATTTTTCTTGCCAGCTTTCATACACACTTTACAAAACATTTTATTTTCATTTAAGTAAAGCCAGGGCCAAAGTTTTTCAGAAACCTGTCTATATTTACAGTGTTTGGACCTTTCACTTTCGGTTTCAGTAGTTTTATTGTTTTGAGTTTCACTTTCAGGGTCACTATGCCCGGGTTAATGTCATCGCCATTATTGGTACTTTTGTCAATGGCAGTATTTGTATTTGTATCAACTGGATTGTTATTATCATCTTTACTATTACTAAACGAAAAGTTAAATAATATCTTTTGTCCTGGCAATTTTAGTAATCTTTGCTTCTTCGGTGGCAAATGTCTGTCAAATAAATGTTACACCATTTTAAAGCTTATATCTCGAGGATTAATAATATGTATAGTTTATTATTTTTGGATAAATACTTTTTGAGAAACCCTAAATTAATAAACTAAATATATTTATAATCTTTATGATACCAGCTTTACAATGATATACAAATAATTTGACAGACATCTCACAATTTTCAGAAATTTGCTTTTACTTTTAAAAAATGACATACTGAATGTCCGATTTTGAAGCTGAACTGTCCACTGTCCTGCCACGATTTCTCAAAAAGTATTCATCCAAAAATAATAAACTATACATATTATTAATCCTAGAGATATAAGCTTTAAAATGGTGTAACATTTATTTGACAGACATTTGATTTAAAAGAGTTATACGTGATCAAAACAAATATTTTGATACAAATTATCGTCACTTCCGCCATTGAAAAATACAATCCTGCCACGATTTAGGGTATCAAATGTCAACAAAAAATTAAAAACTTTATATCAAATTAAAGCCTTTAATCCCTTCTTTATCATGGAGTTTACATCATGAAAATATCTCATTCCGTTCAAAAGTTATACCTATAAACGTACTGAAAATACCTGTCCTGGTTATAAACCGACCCCGATAATTTAAGTCTAAATACCATAAAAACACAATAAAATTAAAGTAGAAATAAACGCTACTAAATTCATTTTTCATGAGGCAAATACTACAAAAATAATTATTATCTTTATAAATTATTTAATAAAAACACCTTTCAAATATTTTAACTGTAAAATTAACCCATTTTCAGGAATTTTTATAAACAACAAATTAGGTAATCATGGGATATAAGGCAGTTGCGGTTTTTAGGTAATTAGTCATTCCCGTTAGTGGAAAAATTCCGAATGAAAAACTTTCGGTGGTGCTCCATGATTGGAGAAAACATCTGTAGGAATAAGACTACGACTTACGATAAGAAAACAGTGTGCCCGAAGGCACGTCAGACAGTCAATTTAATGTGCCATTTCAATTGCAAATGCGCATGGCGCGTGACTTTCTTGATCACTGTATGATTGATGCCTTAATAATGTGTTTCTGTAACTTATAAATGTTATGAAATGTACGTGCATCAGGGAAAAAACGTGCAACTGCTCGTGTTATGAGATCGATCAAGAAATGGACGCCATCTTATTAATTATCGACATTGTTTACAGAGTTTGTCGAATCGTCATTAAATCAGTACAACAATGCAGATATTTCTTATTTCTTGTGAATCTGCTTTTAGTCTGTGTTAATTACGGACAAAGAACCATGCAAGTTTGCAGTTAATAAGCGACAAAATACAAATTATTCGTTTTTACCTGTCACTAGTAAGGTCAGTTACATATGGAAAAAGCGAAGTCAAATTATTTGCTTGCAAGAAAATAATTAATCGATGGTAATTTTCGTTCTCAAAAGGCGAAAAGTGGTTCGATAAGCTGTTTAATGTGAAATATTTACCTTTATTTCATCATTTTAAAGCTATTTACCGATTTCCAAAACATAATTTTTTTGGTCAAAATCGTAGCTAATGCCCCTTTTTAAGTATTCCTATTTTACTTCTACAAAGCTGAATATATTAACATACATGCAAGTTTAATTTCAATATTAATCCTGTATTGTCTAAAATAGTAATTTTTCCTTTTAATATTATACAAAAATGCTTAAATATCAGTAGTTAATTTTACCTGAATGACAAGCGAGGGACCCTTGGCTACGATTTCTGGAGGAATCTGACTTAATGGACAGTTCTCTATACTCATAATCTGTAGATTCCCACATAAAACCAGTTCAAATGGTAAACTGTGAAGGTCTGGGTTGTCGTTAATATATAAGGATTCTAAATTCTCCAACGACCCTGTAACACAATACATTAGTGAGTGAGTGATTCTTGTTTAATGCCAACTCAGCAATTTTCAGCTAAACCATGGCAAGAACAAGTTAATTTTCAAGAGATGATGAGGAGGTCCACTTTGTACTAGACCAACACACTTAGTAGGATATTTATAGTGCTAGCTCACTGAAACAACAGTCCGCGGACAGACATGTCACCCCACTCGAACACATCATCCTGATTCCAAGCCAACCAGTCTTAGCTCTTTCTTCTTAATGCTGCATGCTTAACGTAATGGAGATACCAATTTCATAGTCTTTGGTTTGACCCGATCTACCACACTCAAGTCGAGCATGCTAACCATTACACCACTGATGCGGTTCACAATAAATTAAGTGGATAATCTTTCGAACTATTATAACTTCCATTTAATTCAATTGTCTTTATATTTCACTTAATTTATATAATTAGGACAAAAGAACTAGTCAAAGTTCACATTAATATATTCTTGATAGCTTTCATATTTATTGAGCTAAAAGAAGCTTATCTCCCATTGCATTTCATTGGCAATACATATTATACACTTAGGTGACAAAAGTATTTCACGTTTTGTGTACACAACGTCACACCACCAGATAAGAATGTACTTCGATTGCCTATAGCTTTATTGATATTTATCATTATGTTACTAAATTTAGACACCATAATTTCCAAAATATGACGTGGTAGTGATGTAATTTCCACGTGCGTACTTAAAACGTAAACGCTACAAAAAGGGAGTTTCCAATATGTCTACAAAAACAAGAGATGAGCCATGACTAAAAACGGCAGGTATTTCGGCTACATCAGGATGGATTAAAAAAAAAACAAAATCGGAAAAATCATTGGATTTAGTCGATCTGCAGTGTCTAAATTTTTGAAAAGATTAGATCCATGGGAAAATATAGAAAACAAGCCGTAACATGTCGACCCAGAAGAGCAAGCAAGGTGAGCGTACATTGATAAGGTTTGTAAAACAGGATCGTAAAAGAAGCTTACACGATTTGATGAATGAATTTAGCCAGTCAGTTCCAGTTCCAATTTGTAAAAGGTCAATTCAAAGACGATTGAGTAATTTATGGCTTTCACAAGAGAATTGTTGCGAAAAAACTGACGATTTCGTTGAAAATAGAAAAAATCATGTGTGATGGTGTCACGGAAATAGACTACACTGGACATTACAAGAACAATGGAATAAAATAATATTTCTGATGAAATGTGGTGTTAACTAGGGAAAAATTCATGTGTGTATGTGTGGTGAAAAGCTGAAGAAAGGTGGAACACACTATGCTTAGGACTGTATGGACGTCGTAATGGTGGCGCCCGTGTGTCTAATGTTTTGGGGTGTATTTGTAAAGATGGGGTTAACGTTGGTACAATGACAGATGTAGAAGGAAATATTAACTCGGCTAAGTGCGTAGACATCCTTGACAATAATCATTTGCCAGTCGTTTTAAAATTTTCCAAGATGACAGCACCCCTGGTACACCAGTCCGTACAGACAAAATTGTAGAAAGATAACAATGATGTCGATTGTTTTGTTTGGCCATCCCAATCACCAGACCTTAATATAATTGAAAATATTTAAAGATTAATTAATATACGATTAGAACTGGAACAACACACCATTCATTCCAAGGTTGACCTAGTCTGGGTCGCCACAAATATTGTGTATGCCATTTCAAGTGTGTGGATTTCAAACTTATATCGATCTCTTCCAAGACAAATAAGACATGTAATTAAAGCTAAAAGTCATGTTACTAAATACTGAATGTTGGTGGATATAATTCCATTTATTATGAAGTTATAGTTTCTCAAACATCAATAAGCTGCAACCGCTTAACTTACTTAGCGTGACGTCGTAAACGTGAAATACTTTTGTCACATAACTGTACATCCCTGTGTAGCTATTTATTTTCTATTGATTATAAATCATTTCAAGGACAAATACATTATACCCATGACAATGTTATAAATCCAGTACAACATTTTTTATCAATATTGCTCAAAGTTACAACAAATCACTATTTGTAATTGAATATATTTTTCTCAAATGACCACGGATATGTTTCACTTGTGGTAAACACTTCCCGGTTCTTTCCTCATTCATGACTTATCACCAGGTTTGTAACTAGATTAACACGACAGGTGCCACTAGTGGAGCAGGAATGGCTTGCCCTTCCGGAGCACCCGAGTTCACCCCCAGTTTTTACTGGGGTTCGTGTTACTGAATCTTTAGTTTTATGTGTATGTTCTGTAGATCATTGTTTGTCCTTTTTCCTTTGGCCATTGTGTTGTCTGTTCTTCAACGATATACAGGTTCTGATTACCCCTTTGGTATCTTCAAACTCTTTTAATAATCTAATCAACAATATTTATGAGTTTTGCCTTTGGAAATCCCTCTTTCAACACAATAATCAAATGATTTAAAATGATCTTACCTATCTCTGCAGGAAGAGAAGTGAGATTATTTTCTCCAGCACCAAGGTACTCCAGTTTGGATAAGCATCTGAAAACATTAGGCAGAATAGTGAATGTAAAATACAAATATAAATACAACGTACAAAGTTTTCATAGAGACAGACAATATTTCCCATGAGAGTTCATTTTAAAGCAACGCTTGAACTACGTATATATACATACAATGTCTGAGAACACCTTGTTTTGCTTTCGAGGGCTGTTAAAAAGATCAGGTTTATAACTGATTTCTTACTTTTTTTTTAAGCTTAGTAAAAAATAGGGGACCGAAGTGGCTGTGATTGTATGGTAGTTGGATTTACAACCCTGTTCATGGTGAGGTGTACTCGATACAATATTATGTGATAAAGTTTGTCAGTGATTCGTGACAGGTCGATGGTTTTCTCCGGGTATTCTGAATGCCACGATATAACAGAAATATTGTTGAAAGCGGCATTAAACACCATAACCCTAACCTCTATTTCTTTACACCAAGATTCCCTCATATTCTGTTTTATATTGGTTAAAACATGCATAAAGAATAACATATGTCCCAGTTAAGAGTCAAAACATGTAAAACACAAACAGGGATATGTCTACCCCATGCAGTAGTATGATAAACTAGAGGCGAGCTGAGTCTGTGTCGCTCACCTTTCATTCTGCTTTGAGGAAACTTAATACAGAACCTTCCATAGGTGCTTCCCACCAAATATCGGTTCATTTTGGCAAGCAGTTTCAGAGAAGATTTTTAGAAATCGACTAATCTAAAACAAGAATTGCCTGTGGCAGCCATGTTTGTTAATGGATCAAAACGAAATAAGCAATCTCTATAAAGGACCTTCCATAGATGCTTCTTACCAAGTTTCATATCACTTACCCAATTGCTCTAGGTAAACTAGTCAGTTGATTTGACTGAACAACTAATCTTGTCAATTCCTGTAACTGACCTGAAATATAGAAATGTAGATCAAGGTCATATTAATATTTTTTCGTGGTTATTCCTTTGTGAAGTATATACAGTCTTTTCTGATTTTGTCTATTTCTTAATGAACTTGGGGGGGGGGGGGTTGTGCTGGGTAGTAGAGTTATTTATGTTCTTGACTTCTGACCACAAGCCTAGCACCACTGACGTTGGTTTGTGCCCGGATACTCTGCTTCCAGACTCCTACCCAAGGTCAGGGGTTCCCACTGTTCTTGTGTTTTCCTCACCTAATACGTCTGGTAGTCACAATATAGTTGAAAAATTGCTGAAAGTGATGATCAAAACAATAACCAAATAATAAGCATGCAATATATATTGGCCACAACCTATTGTAACAAAAATCCATTCAAGATAGATTTCACTGTACTAGCAAGTTTACTCTCTAGACAGATTTCACTGTACTAGCAAGTTTACTCTCAAGACAGATTTCACTGTACTAGTAAGCTTACCCTCAAGACAGATTTCCCTGTACTAGTATGCTTACCCTCAAGACAGATTTCACTGTACTAGCAAGCTTACTCTCAAGACAGATTTCACTGTACTAGTAAGCTTACTCTCAAGACAGATTTCACTGTACTAGCAAGCTTACTCTCAAGACAGATTTCACTGTACTAGTAAGCTTACTCTCAAGACAGATTTCACTGTACTAGTAAGCTTACTCTCAAGACAGATTTCATTGTACTAGTAAGTTTACTCTCAAGACAGATTTCATTGTACTAGTAAGTTTACTCTCAAGACAGATTTCACTGTACTAGCATGTTTACTCTCAAGACAGATTTCACTGTACTAGTAAGTTTACTCTCAAAACAGATTTCACTGTACTAGTAAGTTTACTCTCAAGACAGATTTCACTGAACTAGTAAGTTTACTCTCAAGACAGATTTCACTGTACTAGTAAGCTTACTCTCAAGACAGATTTCACTGTACTAGTAAGCTTTCTCTTAAGACAGATTTCACTGTACTAGTAAGTTTACTCTCAAGACAGATTTCACTGTACTAGTAAGTTTACTCTCAAGACAGATTTCACTGTACTAGTAAGTTTACTCTCAAGACAGATTTCACTGTACTAGCAAGCTTACTCCCAAGACAGATTTTACTGTACTAGTAAAGTTTACTCTCAAGACAGATTTCACTGTACTAGTAAGTTTACTCTCAAGACAGATTTCACTGTACTAGTAAGCTTACTCTCAAGACAGATTTCACTGTACTAGCAAGCTTACTCCCAAGACAGATGTCACTGTACTAGTAAGCTTACTCTCAAGACAGATTTCACTGTACTAGTAAGTTTACTCTCAAGACAGATTTCACTGTACTAGTAAGTTTACTCTCAAGACAGATTTCACTGTACTAGCAAGTTTACTCTCAAGACAGATTTCATTGTACTAGCAAGTTTACTCTCAAGACAGATTTCACTGTACTAGTAAGTTTACTCTCAAGACAGATTTCACTGTACTAGTAAGCTTACTCTCAAGACAGATTTCACTGTACTAGTAAGCTTACTCTCAAGACAGATTTCACTGTACTAGTAAGCTTACTCTCAAGACAGATTTCACTGTACTAGCAAGTTTACTCTCAAGACAGATTTCACTGTACTAGCAAGTTTACTCTCAAGACACATTTCACTGTACTAGCAAGTTTTTTTCTTTACAGGAAAGATGTTTTAGCGAAAGTCAATGTGCATCTTCTATGTTTTGTTAAACAGATATTTCTACTCTTACCTATTTCTTGAGGTAGTGATTCTAGCTTATTCTCTTCTAAATCCAGAACCCTCAGTCTTTTTAAATTTCCTATACTTGGAGGTAATCTCTGCAATGCAATGTAAGTATAAATGTTGATAATCTCCATATTTATGTGGTACATTGTAAATTAACATAGTTTTCTTCCTTGGAACATATAAAACATTTAAAAAGTATGGAGAGTTGGGTAGGGACTACACATTTAGTCTTTTGTAGCACCTACAATGCATCTACTCTTTTTCTAAATCTACAAAAGAGGTCTTTAGGGTGCAGGGAGCGTGGCACTCCCCAAGCACATTACCCACTATGGTCCACGGTCAGGTTTTCTGTACCATTATCTGACATACCCCCATTGAGAAGGTTCCCTTTATCTATCACCCAGGGACACGCTGAGCAGCTCTTCCGAGCCCTGGGAACCTTCACCAGTACCCAGCATATAAAACATAAATCAATATATAGATACATGTAATAATTTTATGTTAATATCCTTCTGTAATTGCTTTGCTTTCTTTGTACTATTATTTTCAGTATATTGCTTGATAAAGAATTTGTATTTATATTTGTGCGAATAATGCACAAATGCAGGTAATATAAGGCTGTTTAAAGTAAGTTCCGCACATGATTTTTTTTCAGGTAAAATTTGTTCAAAATAGGAGGTGCACATCTTTCATGTGTGTATAATGCAATATTAAAATATTGTTGAATGAAAATTGTTGTAGTTATAGATAGCACATATTATGTACTCTCTTAGTGTTTCAGACAAAAGAACAGATAACAAAATCAGTTTCTAGACCTGCGCTCGACGCTTGAGACGCATGTAAAAATATCACCAATTTTTTTTTAAATAATTTTTGAATTAATTATTCCTAATTTCTATTAATTTCTAATGAATAAATACCTTTAATAAATTATTACTAAGAATGAGGACTTCAAGTTTCTCTAAATTCTGAATGTCATCAGGAACTCTCGTCAACTGATTAGTTCCCAGGTTAAGTTCAACCATATTAACCCAAGTACCAATATCTGTAATTTATTAACAACAGGTTTAATGCCATATGACCCTTTTATTTTCAACTGTATCATAATGATAACATGTAGTTTATGACAAGATAATATCACTGCTTTGTATTAAACCAACACATTCAGCTGCTGTGAGCTGGATTTTCATAATGCTTGTTCACTGAAACAACAGTCTACATTAACCAGAGTTTGAGCCAATCAGCCTTTGTTTGCCCGTACTCCTTATTTAATGCTGTTTGCTTAGCGGAGAAACAGCAAGTACCAATAATATAGTTTGATTTGACTCAACCAGGGACTGACCGCCAATGATGCACTCATACAAAGGCCAATGATGCACTCATACAAAGAACGTTATACAAAAATATTACACAAGGATAGACTAGGCATCAACATTTCCTGTAATCTGTACAATGTAACACAAAAGAAGAACCACCAAAACTAAATTAGACCAAGCTCTTGTGAAGTCATTGTTAATTATGGGGTTCTCATTTTTTCTGATTTTGTGGTCTACTAAAACCACGAAAATAAAAATCCAACAAAATACAATTTTCCCATTGATTGTTGCCTGTAATGTTTGAAACCACGAATTCAAGAACACACGGCTCCATGCATTTTGTGGAAACCACGAAAATTGGTGCCAACGAATAAAAGTATTTTCACAGTAGTGCCAACGAATAAAAGTACTTTCACAGTATTTGAACTAACAAAATTATAGCCAGTCTTCGAAATTAAGTGGTAGTCCGAAGCCCGATGCGTGTTAAATTGTACACAGGCGTATAAAATGAGTGGTTCCACAAGCCCGATGGGCCTGCGAAAAAAGTCTTATAGTTTCAAAAGTTGATTTCATAAGATATTGTGTGTAGATATTTTGCTTATTATTCTCTGTGTGCTTCACACCAAATTTCGGTTCATTTGGCTAAGCAGCTTCAGAGAAGAAGATTTTTAGAAATCGACCAATCAGAAACAAGCATTGCCTATGGCGGCCATGTTTGTCTATGGATCAAAACGAAATGAGCAATACCTACAGACGACCTTCCATAGATGCTTCCTATCAAGTTTCGGTTCATTTGGCAAAGCAGTTTCAGAGGAGAAGATTTTTAGAAATCGACCAATCAGAAACAAGAACTGTCTGTGGTGGCCATGTTTGTTAATGGATGGGGACGAAATGAGCAATCTATATAGAGGACCTTCCAAAGATGCTTCCTACCAAGTTTGGGTTTGTTTGGCTAAGCAGTTTCAGAGGAGAAGATTTAAAAAAATCGACCAATCAGAAACAAGAACTACCTGTGGTGGCCATGTTTGTTAATGGATCGGGACAAATTGAGCAATGTTCACAGAGAACCTGCCATAGATACTTCCCACCAAGTTTCGGTTCATTTGGCCAAACAGTTTCAGAGGAGAAGATTTTTTAGAAATCAACCAATCAGAAACAAGAATTGTCTGTGGTGGCCATGTTTGTTAACGGATCGGGATGAAATGAGCAAATTTTACAGAGAACCTTCCAAAGATGCTTCCTAACAAGTTACGGTTCATTTGGCCAAACGGTTTCAGATAAGAAGAATTTTAACTAGATGCTCAGTCAGTCAGTGGGCTGAGCCTGTGTCGCTCACCTTTCATTCTGCTTTGAGGAAAATTGGCCAATCAGAAACAAGAATTGTCTGTGGAGGGTCATGTTTGGTAATGGATCATAACAAAATGTGCACTCTTGAGAGAGAACCTTCCATAGGTGCTTCCCACCAAGTATCGGTTCATTTTGGCAAAGCAGTTTCAGATAAGAAGATTTTTAGAAATTGACCAATCTAAAACAGGAATTGCCTGTGGCAGCCATGTTTGTAAATGGATCAAAACGAAATGAGTAATCTCTATAGAGGATCTTCCATAGATGCTTCTTACCAAGTTTCATATCATTTGGCCAAGCGGCTTCAGAGGAAAAGCTGTTTTAGAAATTGACCAATAAGAAACAAGACTTGCCTGTGGCAGCCATATTTGTTAATTCATAGGGACGAAATGAGTAATCTTTATAGAGGACCTCCATAGATGCATCCTACCAAGTTTCGATTCATTTGGCCAAGCGGTTTCAGAGAAGATTTTTAGAAATCGACCAATCTAGAAACAAGAATTGCCTCTGGCAGCCATGTTTGCTAATGAATCGGGACGAAATGAGTAATCGTTATAGAGGACCTCCCATAGATGCATCCTACAAAGTTTCAGTACATTTGGCCAAGCAGTTTTAGAGGAGAAGATTTAAAAAAATAGGCCAATCAGAAACAAGAATTGCCTGTGGCGGCCATGTTTGCTAACGGATCAGAACGACATAAGCATCCGCAACAGAAGACTTTCCATAGATGCTTCCTACCAAGTTTCAGTACATTTCGCCAAACAGTTTCAGAGGAGAAGAATTTTTAAAATCAGCCAATCAGAAACAAGAATCGCCTGTGGCAGCCATGTTTGTTAATGGATCGGGACGGAATGAGCATTATTTATAGAGGACCTTCCATAGATGCTTCCTACCAAGTTTCGGTTCATTTGGCCAAACGGTTACAGAAGAGAAGAATTTTTAAAATCAGCCAATCAGAAACAAGAATCGCCTATGGCGCCATGTTTGTTAACGGATCGGGACGAAATGAGCAATGAGGGCCTTCCATAGAAGCTTCCTACCAAGTTTCAGTTCATTTGGCTGAGGGGTTTTAGAGGCATATTTATCTGTAATTCAATTCATAGCTAACTGTATTTTACTAATATCTATATTTAAATTAGAGTTATCTCCCTTTCCACAGAAAAACAGGGTTTTTTTTAAGAAAGCATACAATCATAAACATGAATTGCCTGTGGCTGCCATGTTTGTTAATGGATCGGGACGAAATTAACAATTTTTATAGAGAACCTTCCATAGATGCTTTCTACCAAGTTTCAGGTTTCAGAGGAGAAGATTAAAATGTGAAAAGTTAACGGACGACGGAGGCCCAGTGATGGCAAAAGCTCACATTGCCAAATCAACCAATCAGAAACAAGAATAGTCTGTGGTAGCCATGTTTGTTAACGGATCGGGATAAAATGAGCAATCTTTACAGAGAACCTTCCATAGATGCTTCCTACCAAGTTTCGGTTCATTTGGCCGCGCAGTTTCAGAAGAGAAGATTTTTTTAAATCGGCCAATCAGAAACAAGAATTGCCTGTGGTGGCCATGTTTGTTAGTGGATCGGGACAAAATGAGCAAATTTATATGGGACCTCCCATAGATGCTTCCTACCAAGTTTCAGTTCATTTGGCTAAGGGGTTTCAGAGAAGATTAAAATGTGAAAAGTTAACGGACGACAGACGCCAAGTGATGGCAAAAGGTCAACTTGCCTTTGGCAAGGTGAGCTAAATAATGGGTAGGCAAACAAGTCCTTTTAAAATTTTCTGATGTTCGAAATAGATTAGGTGTGTCTGTTTTTTGCAATTTGAATGGTTGATATTTTTACCATCATGTAGGTTTTAAAAAAGAACGAGAAGCAGGGCTCACGTTAGGGGACGAAGAAGTTGCTTTGTGAAGGTTGACCTCGATTTCTCGTTGGTCAACAGCGAAGTTCAAGTAGCCTTGTAATTTTGAAGAGTCACCCTATGTTGCCCGCATATTTTTGCCACTTGTCATTTATGAAAATGTCGACATCATGTTTATTGAAATCTATGGTATTCATTAAGTATTTTGAAAGTGACTTTCTTGAAAAGTAATCCATTTCGGTTTAAAGAAAGTTTAATTTCGTTCAATATCAAATAAAAATGGCACCACGAGAAGGGAGGTGCAATCAGGCACTGTGCTACAGGAAATGTTGATCGAAGCTACTTTTAACCAAATAAACTTTTGATTTATTTTTTCTAAATCCTGTGACATAAAATCTGAGTTCTCATATATAATATGTTCATATTTGCGAAGGTTGGTCATTCAAAATTCGTTGAAGTGAGATTTTTATTGATCCGATTCCAAATCCGATCGGTATTTTTATTTAAAATTGCGATCTATTTAAAGAAGTGTTTTAATATATGCTGACAGACCTGTGTCAACGTTAATACCTCTGCAGTTAAAAAATAGACTTTGAACTACAGTAGTTTTGCTCCATAATTTGTTGCACTCTAATTTGAGGTCTGACAAACAATAGTTACAGCCTTTACTTGCTTCAGTTTATGACTGTCAGTGTCAATATACGTTCGTGCTATATTTGCATTCCCTAGCTATCTATATATAGTTGGACCATTCAGCAAATTGGCATATTTCTTCTGCTGAAGGCTACACAAATATGACGTTTTACATTTTGTGTGGTATTAATTCAAAGCATAGTGATATTTAAAAAAACCCAGAGGCTCTCAAGAGCCTGCATCGTTCACCTGGTAATAAAAAGAACCAATTGGTCCTATGTAAAAACTATGCCCTGCAGTGGTAGTCATCTTGGAATTCCGATCAACATAAAAAACACAAAGTTTGTAAAGGACCTTCCAATGATTGATTTCCAACTGGGTCTCCCATAAATCTATGACTTGAGATGGTGGCTAGCTTGGATTTCCAATCAGCATAAAAAAAACTAAATTTGTAGAGGCCCATCAAATGAACATTCCTGAAAAGTTTGGTTTCAATTGTCCAAGTGGTTTCAGTAAAGAAGTGTTTTAAAACATTTTTCCATAAGGTCCAATGTTAAACTAAGTTCTGCCATAGCTGCCATCTTGAATTTTATATCAGCACAAAAAACCTAAACTTTGTAGAGGACCATCCAATGAACATTCATGAACAGTGAGGCTTCAAATTCAATCAGATTTGCATTTTGAAACATCCGTAGCCACCATCTTGGATTTCATATCAGAACAAAAACCCTAAACTTTGTAGAGGACTATCCAGTGAACATTCTTGTGTAGTTTGGATTGAGTCTGATCTATAGTTTCTGAGAAGAAGGCATTTCTGATACAGTTTGACATTGACATTTACAAGGTATGTCACATGATTTTTTTTCTTTGAAATAAAGACTTTATCCTTACACAATATCAAAAAGATACATCGACAAGGATACCATATCATTTTATTTTCTGGAAATTGGAGAACCCTTTAAAAAGTTACAACATTTTGAGTTTTCAAAAATTTAATTACCTTTGTGCGACTTTGTTAGATTTTTTTCGAACAAGGATAAAAAGTGCCATATATGAAGCTACCCGTATAACTTTTTTCCAGGCAATTGTAGATATTGAATAACATGACTTTGCTGAACTTTGTATAGTTAATAGATAAAATCACTAGTGCATAATTCCTACTTCAGAAAATTCAAAATACGGTATATTTAAAAATCCAGGTCTTAGCCCATTTATAGAAATGTCCACTGTGAAGACATCAAGATGTTCATACCAGAGATCCACTTCTTTAATTGAATGGCTATAGTAATTTACAAAACAACTATTGACATTAGTAAAATTTAAAAATGTTGTTTTGCAGACAGAATATTTTCAAGCAGGTAATATCATATTCTCATTGGTTTAACAATGTCGGTTGCCATGGTAACCATGGATGTGCATATGAAGAAAACTAAACTTGTTAGATTTATTAAATAAATATTTTAATCCTCATTTTTTTTTTTTTAAATAAACTATTTGATCTCCATCACAATGAAAATAAATTAATTCATTGCCAACATATTGAAAATAAATAATTAATAAATGATGGACTCCCTGATAGTGAATAAAAAAAAAAAAAAAGCCCTGATGGTTTACTTTCTATAAAAACGACATGTGCTAAATTGCTTTATTTTTAGTGATTATGACGCTCTATGTTCGGAAAAAAAACCCGACAGAATAGTTAATATTGACAAAGAAAAATACGGAATTAACCGCTTGCATGTAAATTCATGCTACGTTAATATGTAAGGAAATGTTTGTTGTACGGCTTTCGAAAAATCGATACAAATCTACTGTACACTCACAATTCTTATAATATATAAAATAAAAAATTAAATAACTTAATATATAGCTTACATTTTTATCACTATAACCAAAATCCATAATAAAACGTACATTATGTTGCAAAAAAATAACAACAAAAAACAAAACAAAAACAAAAACAATACAAAACTGTTCCGATGGGATTCGCATTCTCAGTGTAAATCTGCAGGGGTCACGAAGCAGCGACCATACGATCACTGCTATGTACAGTGACCAACCGGTATTGCAAATGTGTGGTATATAAGGTGTACCTGATGCAGGGGTAGAATTTAAGCAAAAATTTCATCTAGCCAGCAGGACTAGTAGATATAAAAATCAACTAGCCCTCCAGATATTCTACTAGCCCGACCATCATGGGGACAATTACTAAAAATTATATAATAATTATTTTATTTGAGATAGAAAAAATTATTATGAAGAAAGAATGTCAGTATTATCATCACTTGAAACATCATCATCACCAGCATCACCATCATCCTGTCTGGAACAGTATGGTCTTTGGCTTGGTCTCTATGTTCTTTGTCCTGTCAAATTCCAAAGGTTGATGGCATCAGTAGGGTCATAACTTGGAATGTCATATGTATGAAACATGCAGTTTTTCTGCCAGCTTGTTTGAAATTTTCTTTTTCTTTTGACCTGATCATATGTCCTTTTTCTCTCCAATTTTTCTTTATTATCTAATTTAATTTTTTTCGCTGGTTGCTCTATGCCGGTAATGTGTCGCTACATTTCTTGAACCTTAGATTATGTTGTTAAGAACGCTCACTGAGTTCCCGGATTATCGAGTAATTTGATCAATTCGCATACTGTGTTTCGTGTTTTCAGGTAATTTCCTCCATAAGTTGGAGCACTCCAATTTCATTGGATAAAAGCACAATGATTTTAAAAAGACGTAAAATAATTCAGTATATCACGATTAGATAAAAGTTCATTCTCTGACCTTATATAAGCATCTAGATAAAAGTTTATGCGTAGTTCATCATTAAGAGGTAAAATATTAGTGGTTACCACCCTCTAGGATCTAATTGCTATCGAGGGAATTCCCCACAGGTAAATTGTGTACAGCGTAAACAAACACAGTAATAAGAATGACTAATTATGATTTTCAATTATGTCATTAAAATTAATGAAGTGGAAACAATAATTGACAATTGGAAATTTTAACTAGCCCATCGGACTAGCTTCTAAGAGAGTTCTTCTAGCCCGATGCTGATCTTACTAGCCTCGGGCTAGCGGACCAGCGTTAATTTCGTGCCCTGACCTGATGTAAATTGGTGTAACTCTATACTAAAGCAGACGATGCCTATATTTCATAAAATCCTATTTAAACATATTTTCCATAAAAAGGAAAGCCTTTTCATGTTTCCAAAGAGAAAATTTATATGCATGTTAAAAAGGAAGTTTTGTGTTGCAACTGAGTTTTTGATTTTTAACAATTATAATTTTGTTTGTTTACGTGTTTTATTATCTTTTACACCTATGAAATTGAAAGCACTTGTATCTGCAAAAATTTCCATTTTTTACCCTTAAAATCAGAGTCAAATCTTCATTTTCCCATCCAGTTTTGGGAAGAAGCGGATGCTGGCTGTCTAACTCTACGGCCATTTTTCTACCCAACGTCTCTGACATTTGGAGATGGCCAAATCCGGTAAAAATCCCAAATGTTCCTTTTTTTTTATTACAAAATCCACAGTGGAGCCCAATAATAAATAGTCACGAACAATGTATATAACTAAAGGTAAAATATCCAATTTCTTTATCCTGAATGGAGCCTATCGGAATTTTAATGGGAACCTGAATTGATCTCTCAAAAAAGAAAACAAAAGTAAATATCGTGCAAAATTAGACATTTTTTAAATAGACTCCAAGCCGATAAAATATCTTGAACATTTCAAGATTAAGATAATCCCTTGTAAAAGGAAATAAAACACTGCGGAAATTGGAATGAATTTTGCATACATCGTTATTTACGTCCGAAATTTTAACTGCAAAAGCCAATTTTCGAGAAAATACTAAATTTTGAATATAAAACACTGGATTTACTTTTGATTATTACGGTCATTCAGGATATAAACTAAAAATACAGATCTCATAGAATCTACCAATATAAAAATCTAAGTAAAATAATTTCAATAAATCCAGATTTTAATTGAATAAGAATAGTTTTTCAATATTTTAAACGTTCTTATCGATAACGGGTGTTATGTGACATTCCTACATTTACCCCATATCTCATTATATTCATATTTGAACATTTTCCCATAGGGTCCAATGTTAATCTATGTCATATCGGAACAAAAAACCTAAAGTTTGTAGAGGACCATCCAATGAACATTCATGTACAGCTTGGCTTTAATCATATTTGTAGTTTCTGAGAAGAAGGCATTTGAACATTTTCCCATAGGGTCCAATGTTAATCTATTTCCTACAGTGGCGGCCATCTCGGATTTCCCATCGGCATAAAAAACCTAATTTTGTAGAGGACCTTCCAATGATCATTCCTGGGCAGTTTGGTTTCAATTGTCCAAGTGGTTTCAGAGAGGAAGCGTTTTAAGACACTTTTCCCATAGGGTCCAATGTTAAACTAAGTCCTGCTGTAGCTGCCATCTTCCATTTTATATCGGAACAAAAAACCTAAACTTTGTAGAGGACCATCCAATGAACATTCCTGTATAGTTTGGCTTTAATCATATTGGTAGTTTCTGAGAAGAAGGCATTTAAACATTTTCCCATAGGGTTCAATGTTAATCTATGTCCTGCGGTGGTGGCCATCTTGGATTTTCGATTCACATAAAAAACAAAAATTGGTAAAGGACATTCCAATGATCTTTCATTTACAGTTTGGGTTCAGTCAGTTCATTAGTTTCAGAGAAGAGGATCTTTGAAATTTCAGCCAATCAGAGCATATCATTGGCCCTGGCAGCCATGTTGAATATCCGACTGGAACGAAAAACAGAAATTTGTAGAGGACCATCCAAGGAACATTCCTGCTAAGTTTGGTTCCAATTGGCCCAGTGGTTTCGGAGAAGAAGCTTGAAATGTGAAAAGTTTACAGAGGACAGACGACGGACGCCAAGTGATGGCAATAGTTCCCATGGACCTTGGGTCCAGGTGAACTAACTAGAGGCTCCCAAGAGCCTGCATAGCTCACCTGGGTATAATAACAACATCAGTCAATAAAACTTGATAACTTCGGTCAAAAAATAACAAATGTAGCCCTCGTCATTGCAGACCCCCTCTCCAAAAAAATTTGGGCAGGGGTTCCCCTTTTAATGTAAGTTATCAACATTGCTGTAAAAAAAACATAAATGTCAATGATTCTCAAAATTTAGCTTTTGCTACTTCACATTTTGTAATAGAGTTGCTTCCCTTTGATTATTTGAGTAACCAAAAGCAGTGAAAGTCAACAAAAACTAGAGGCTCAGCATTGAGCTGAGCCGCTCACCTTTCATTCTGCTCTGAAGAAACTTAATACAGAACCTTCCATAGCCTATAGGTGCTTCCCACCAAATTTCGGTTCGCTTTGGCCAAGCAGTTTCAGAGAAGAAGATTTTTAGAAAGCGACCAATCTAAAACAAGAATTGCCTGTGGCAGCCATGTTTGTTAATGGATCAAAACGAAATGAGCAATCTCTATAGAGGACCTTCCATAGATGCTTCTTACCAAGTTTCATATTATTCATGTATTCATAGCAGAGAAATCAGTTTAAAATGAACATTATTATTCTATTATTTTAAGTTATATGTATCTATCCTTGGTCAGGTATCTACCTTCACATCATTTTCCATGGAATAGCCTTAAATATCACAAGACAATAGACCAGGGCTCCCACGATTTTTAAATCAAGAGGGAGAAGTGACTTCTCTTTCAGAGAGCTCACAGGGAGAAGTGGGAGACAACAGAGAGAAGTGGAGAGTCTTCTGCAGTTCTGGAAGAAGTTAATTGCGATTAATCGAAACATTGTTTCGCGACCCCTCCGACGTTACCCTGCCCAAACTTAGTAAATAGTTAAAAAGCTGTCTGAACTGATTTGTTATTCATAACTATCTTAAGGACATCTATTCAATGTCACATTTTTACTTCTGTCTACCTTGACTATTGGAGTCTTGCATACCAGTGATTTTTATATGTACCCTCATCCCCCTTTTCCTTTTGAAATAATTACTGTGTTGTGATCCAATACCACACAAATTGTAATAACTCATATTTGTGCATTCTTCAGCAGAAGAACGATGTCTCTATCAATTTGCTCAATGGTCCAACTATATAGGAGTACAGTACAGTAGGGAATGAAAATATAGCACAAACGTAAATTGCCACTGATAGTGGTATAGTCAAAAACTGAAGAAAGTAAAGGCTGTAATTATTATTTGCCAGACCTCAAATCATATTGCAACAATGGAGGAAAGCTACTGTAGCTCAAAGTTTATTTTTTATTTGGATATGTGTTAATGTTTGTAAACACAAAGTCATGTTTGTATGTAAATAAACAGTTCGATAGATCGTAATATTAACCCGGCGTCAAGTATAAAATACCAATGTGGATGGATGAATATCTGAAGCGTCTACATGAATTTCAACGAATTTTGAATTGCAATCTTCGCATAATTATATGAACAGATTTGATATGAGAACTATGATTTTATGTCACAGAAATGAGGAAAAATAAATCAAAAGTTTGTTTTGTTGAAAGTAGCTTCGGACAAAAAGTTCAGTCAACATTTCCCGTAGCACAGTACCGCATTGCGTCCGCTTACCAAAATGGCGCCATTGTTGTTTGTTTACGAAAAACAAATACAAATAGTTTTATTTTAAGCCGGACATATATAAACATTAAACAAAACCTCTAATGAATGAAATTAAAGTTCCTATAAACCGTAATGGATTACTTTTGAAGAAAATCACTTTCAAGATACTTAATAACGGATACGATAGATTTCAATAAACACATGCACGATATCGACATTTTCATAAATGACAAGTGCAGAAAATACGCAGGCGGCGACATAGGGCGACTCTTCAAAATAACAAGGCGACTTGAACTTCGCTTTTGACCAACGAGAAAGCAAAGTTAACTTTCACAAGGCGACTTCTTCGCCCTCCAACGTGAGCCCTGAATAGACCCTTCTACAATAACTGCTGTCCTGCATTCATCTGGGACATTTGTGAGTGGTAATAATACCCTTTCCCGTAAAATTATGTCGTAGAACAATTAAATGTGTTTATGATGTCACGGTTTTTCAGCTAAATCGTCATTTTTCCACTCCCAAATGTCCCGCATGAATGTAGGAATGCAGTTATCGTGAAAGGGTCTATAGTTTAGAGTTTATGTATTCACTAAGGAATTGGGAGAGATTGTTTTCACCTATTCACCTCATAGGCTATACCAATGTTAAGAGTACATACCTAATGGCAAGAACGTAAGCTGGTTATCCTTCATATTGAGCTTTGTTAAACTGGCTGCTCGAGAAAATATTCCTAGCGGAATTTTATTTATTTGGTTGTGTTCCATATTTATTGACTAAAATAAACAATACTTTGTGTTAATAAAACATGAATTGGAGCAAGATTGCTATGCCATAGCCAATGTCCCCCGCCTATTTACATAGATCTGTGTATAAATTACTTTCATTAGTTCCTATGACTGAAATGGACTAATCTTTAAAGAAGCTGTGTCGTCAATAATCAGTCAAGAATTTTGCTTGTGTTCTAGCAAGCCTTTATATGGGTTCTATATTAGAAATCATTTGTTATTTTAATTGTGCTAACTATTGTATATAAATATTTAAAACAGCAGGTGTTCATCTCCATACACTATTTTTATGCCCTTAAAATTTAATTGGATTCTACAAAATTAAATGTAAATAACTTGCCATTTTCAAATCGCTTTTGTCACTATCACATTCATCATGTGGGAAAAACCATACATATCAATTTTCGTTGAAATTGGAGCACTTCGAAATTTTACGCATTTTGGTGGCCATCTTAAAAATGGCTGCCAAAATTACCGCCATTTTGAAATCGCATTGGTCACAATCACATTCCTCTAAAAACCCCTAAATATCAATTTTCTTTGTAATTGGAGCATTGGAGCACTTCGAAATTTTTTATCTGTTTTGGCGACCATATTGAAAATAGCTGCCAAAATGGCCACCATAATGGCAATGACCGCCATTTTTAAATCTCATTTGTCACTATCACATTCCTCAGGTCGAAAATCTTCTAAATATCAATTTTCGTTGAATTTTGCCCAATTTCGAACTTAAGCTAGAGATTCCTAATATAATGCTTGTGTGTAAGTTTGAAATCAATTGGTCAACAAATAAAAATCTTAGAGCGCTTACAACATATCTTGGACAGACGGACGCCCGGCATTTCCATATCCCCCGCTCCGCTTTGTGGGGAACAATAAACTGCCTTCCAATATTTTACATTGCATGAAAAATCACAAATAAATATTCAAATATTTCCTGGTTCTTTTCTAAATATGGTATTACTATTGTGATTAACTATTCTTTAATGCTAAGAGGGAACTTATTTAGGTATATTATGACAAGAACCTATTATTATATTGTGGAATGTATATTTCTGATGTCTCCTTAAACGAGCCCGGTGCAAAATAAACTGGATTTTTATATGGATGTAATACAGATGGATTGGCATGGGATTGAATTTCAGACAATATCTCCCATTTCAAATGTCAAATGTTTAAGGGACTGTCATTGGTTGTGATCATATGGTAGTTGGATTTAACTACCTATGCAATCAGTGCCTATCACCACTAACGTTGTGAGTTTGAATCCCACTCAGGCAGGGTGTACTCGATACAACATTATATGATAAAAGTTAGTCAGTGACTTACGGCAGATCTGTGGTTTTCTTCCGGTACTCCAGTTTCCTCTATCAATAAAACTGACCGCCACGATATACTTAACTGAAATATTGCTCAAAGTGGCTTTAAACACCATAACCCTAACCCTAACCTCCAAATGTTTAAAATATATTCAAGTACTATTTGTGACCAATTCGTGTGATCAACAATGAAGCTAAAACATTAATGCTATTTTTAGAACTGTACCTGCACTTGACTAGTAAAATTTTGAAAGCTGATCCATTGTTTGTGCCAGATCTGTGCATTTGGAAGAATAAGCATAACTGCATATCATTTAAACATCATTGTCTTTTTTTTACTTGAAGACAAATTAGAGAATAACTGTGACCTTCACAAAGTTGAATTCACACCAATTTTACCAGCTATTATTTACAGTAATTGATTTCTAATGCAATCTTACATAAGAATAATCACTTACATAAACAGAACAGAACTGAGCTGGCCCTCCTGAAGGATAAGACTGAAATGCATTTCTCGACAGTGTAATGGAATTCAGTCGTGTCAAATTTGACAACAGTCCTTCCTGTAAATAAAACAAATATACTAGAGGCTCAGTGGGCTGAGCCTGTGTTATTGACCTTTCATTCTGCTTTGAGGAAACTTAATACACAACCTTCCATACATGTAGATGCTTTCTACCAAGTTTCGGTTCATTTGGCTAGGTAGTTTCAGAGGAGAAGATTTTTTAGATATCGACCAATCAGAAACAAGAATTGCCTGTGGTGGCCATGTTTGTTAACCGATCGGGACGAAATGAGCAATCTTCATAGAGGACATTCCATAGATGCTTCCTGTCATGTTTTGGTTAATTTGGCCAAGTGGTTTCAGAGGAGAAGATTTATAAAAAATTGGTCAATCAGAAACAAGAATTGCCTGTGGAGGGCCATGTTTGGTAATGGATCATAACAAAATGTGCACTCTTGAGAGAGAACCTTCCATAGATGCTTCCTACTAAGTTTCAGTTCATTTGGCTGATGGGTTTCAGAGAAGATTAAAATGTGAAAAGTTAACAGATGACAGACAACAAACGACAGATGCCAAGTGATGCCAAAAGCCCACATTGCCTCTGGCAAGGTGAGCTAAAACGAATATTAAAATGTGAATACCTACATGTAATGTATAGTATAAACATGTTACACTATATCAGCATTAGTTAATTTCTAAGGGAGATAATGGCAAGATTTATCTTTCTTTTAACAGTTTAATGCAAGAGTTATATCCCTTTTAACAGCTTACTACAATGGAGGACCTTCCATAGATGCTTCCTACCAAGTTTCGGTTCATTTGGCTAAGCATTTCGGAGGAGAAGATTTTAAAAAATCGGCCAATCAGAAACAAGAATTGCCTGTGGCGGCCATGTTTGTTAATAGATCGGGACAAAATGAGCAATCTTTAGAGAGGACCTTCCATAGATGCTTCCTACCAAGTTTCAGTTCATTTGGCTGAGAGGTTTCAGAGGAGAAGATTAAAATGCGAAAAGTTAACAGACGACGGACGCCAAGTGATGGCAAAAGCTCACATTGCCTTTGGCAAGGTGAGCTAATAAAGAAATGTCAACCAAATGCTGTGGTGTTTGTCTATAAATTAGTGAAATACATGTATCAATATGCCATGACTTTCATAATTATTCTTTACCAAGTAAGCAATTTTTCATCCTTATCATGTTGAGAACATATGCCTGCTTGTACTAAACCAACATATAGAGCTAGCTATCTCACTGAAGTTACTGGCTGCAGTTCAAGTATCACCCCACCAGGACACGTTATTCTTACTCCCACAATATATACATGTAATTCCATAATGTTTAATGTTTGGCAAAGAACTAATTGGTTTGACTCAACCAGGGCTCACTCCCAGGTCTCGTAAACTCTAGGTGTGAATACTATTGATTGTATTAACCATTTCAATACACATGCATCGTACTGACAAAAGAAATCGTTTTACTTTGAGACATGGTCTTAGATGCTTACTGAGAATTGAACAAATCTGAGCCAATGCAAGGACAACACAATTTTTTTTTTCTTTCCTTAGCGAGAATTGAAATATATACATCAGTGAAAGAAACCACTGCTTGCCAACTCGCCAAAAGCGAGAAGAGAAAAAAATTTGGTGAGTACGTTTGTGTAAGAACTCGACAATTTGGCGACCGAACATCGTTAGGCGAGTTCAGATTATTTTGCACTCGCCCCTGTCAACAAACTTGACGAAGTAGTTTCTCAGTCAATGATTCCGTAACATTTTTGATTCGACAATAAAAGATGTGAAGAAATCCTTCAAAATCGTTGATAGGACTAGCGATGCAATGTTTCACGTCCGCCATATTGATTTCTCTTATTGATAGAAAATGCTAAAAGATGGCGTCATATTCCGGACTGGGATCAAATAAAATTAATATATACCTCCCAAAGTTCAATGCAAACGATTCAGATTATCTTAGATACGGATTCGGTAGAATAAAACTTGATGATATCAAATAAAATTGGGTTGACTTTATATAAAAATTATGGTAAAAAGGTAAATGTTAAAAATCGGGTTTACGTTTTTTAGTCCATCAATTTATTCTAGAGATGTCTGATGTGTCAATCTTAACAGCTCACGCCGAGTAAGCAGTGAGTAATTAGAATATTGAAAACATAATTCTCTCTTTGTTATTATTTCTCATGTAAAATATTTTCATTAGATCATTAGCGAGTAGAAATATCTACCCACTGGCCAAACTTGGCAAGTGCAATTCTAATTTGGCGAGTACAATTTTGAAGCAACTAGCCAAAATGACAAGATAAGAAAAAAAACGTTTCCCACACTGATATATATATCTAAATGTTGTATTACAGCAGCTGCTCAGAAGAAAAATAGTCTACAAACTCAAGTTTGTGTAGTGTTTTTAATGTATTGATAGGGGTGTGTCTGAATGATAAATGAGGTGTGTCTGAATGATAAATAACATGATCACGAATAAGTTATATCTATTCCTACAGAGTAGATTCTTTTAAATTTAGTATCTAAATATATTGTAGAACCAATTAGTGAAATAACAGAAAATTGAGGGAAAATACTTACTGGTAGCTGGGATATTTTATTTCCTTCTAAATTAAATTCATCCATTAATACACAATTAGCTAAAGACTTTGGAATACTACTCAAATTATTATATCTGAAACAAAACAAAAATAATCCATTAATAACATATACCATCATTAGTAATCAAAGCAACTTTAAAAATATGTACATTAAGAAAAGGATGCAAGTCAAGTGTAATTTGAACAATAGCTCTGAAAATAATGAATGTCCCTTTCCTAAATGAAATACAATACTCACCTGGACATGCAAAATTGAAGTGATATTATGGAACATCCAAAAATTATGTCGCATTACCATGGCAACAAGTTTGACCCACTGGATCGAGAAATTAAATATACAGTATACGTACATTGCTAAACAATATATAATTTATTTGTATGAGCTTTAGAAACAGGTAGAATAGCCGGTTTCACAGCAAGTGCAAATTAATTTGATACTTAAGGACAATATTGTGTCTATCTGGCAATATATAAAAGTCCAAAACAACTGCCAAGATACCAAGTACACCACACTAGAGCCAGGGATCAATTTCATCAAACTCATAAACTTTAGTGGTAATAGGCACTACCTATAAAGGTAGATACAAATCTGACTACCATCCTATGTCATATATATATATATATATAACAACTAACCTTAAACCTAATCTTGATAAATTCTTCATATTTCCTATTGTTTCTGGAATATCCACTAATTCATTGTGTTGGAGATCAAGGGAACTTAGATTTACACAGTTACCGATTTCTGGAAAAAAATATGAGTATTTTATATTATCATTGTTATACCAACTCATAACATTTATCTATTATTTCAAAAGTAGTACGTTGGATCTAACAGCTCATACAAGTCTATCACCAATATGGCGTGGGTTTGCGCCCAGCTTTGTAAATTACAAACTAGAGGCTCAGCCCACTGAGCCTGTATCGCTCACCTGACAATAGAATGATACTGAAGCAAATTTCAAAGGGAGATAATCATTACCTTAAAAAACAGCAGCCATCTTGAATGGAGGGTGGGGCTGTCAGACACAATTTTGAAAGGGACATACCCAGGGACCATTTATGCCAGGTTTGGACCTTACATAGATGCTTCCTGCCAAGTTTGGCTCCATTTGGCCAAGCTGTTTCAGAGGAGAAGATTTTTTTAACATTAGCCAATTGGAAAAAAGATTTAATCTTGGCGGCCATGTTTGTTGGCCGAATGGAACCAAATGAAGAAGCTTTATAGAGGATCTTACATAAATGCTTCCTGCCAATTTTGGCTCCATTTTGCCAAGCAGTTTCCGAGGAGAAGATTTTTTTAAACAGTAGCCAATCAGAAACAAGAATTGCCCTTGGTGGCCATATTTGTTGGTGGAACGGAACGAAATGGAGAAACTTTATAGAGGACCTTACATAGATGCTTACTGCCAAGTTTGGTTCCATTTGGTCAAGTTGTTTCAGAGGAGAAGATTAAAATATGAAAAAGTTAACAGACGGACGACCGATGCCAAGTGATGGCAATACCTCAGGGGCCAGGTGAGCTAAAAAATGATAACTAGAGGCTCAGGTGAGCCTGTATCGCTCACCTGACATAAATAAGTCCTCTTAAGAATGTCTGCATGCCGAATACATCTAAGTTACTATTCAAATCCCATACTGCCATAGGGTTCTATGTTAAAACTATGTCTGCTCATGGCAGCCATCTTGGATGGAGGTCGTGGTCACCGGACACAATTTTGAAAGTATACTACCCAAGGACCATCCATGCCATGTTTGCTTTAAATTGGCTGACTGGTTTCAGAAGAGAAGACTTTTAAACAATTTTCCCATAGGGTCCTATGTTAAAACTATGTCTGCTGACGGTGGCCATTTTGAACCGAGATCGGGATCACTGAACACAATTTTGGAAGTTGACCACCTAAGGACCATCGATGACATGCTTGCTATATTGGCTTACTGGTTTCAGAGGAGAAGATTTTAAAACATTTTTTCCCATAGGGTCCTATGTTAAAACTACAGTATGTCCGCTGAAGGCGGCCATCTTGGATGGAGGTCAGGGTCACTGGACACAATTTTGAAAATTGACCACTTAAGGACCATCCATGCCATGTTTGCTTTAAATTGGCTTACTGGTTTCAGAGAAGAAGATTTTTAAACATATTTCCCATAGGGTCCTATGTTAAAACTATGTCCACTGATGGTGGCCATCTTGGATGGAGTTTTGGGTCACTGGATATAATTTTGAAAGTTGACCATTTAAGGACCATTCATGCCATGTTTGCTTTAAATTGGCTTACTGATTTCAGAGGAAATTTTTTTTAAACATTTTTCCCATAGGGTCCTATGTTAAAAATATGTTTGCTGATGGCGGCCATCTTGGATGGAGGTCGGAGTCACAGGACATAATTTTGAAAGTTGACCACCTAAGGACCATTCATGCCATGTTTGCTTTAAACTGACTTACTGGTTTCAGAGGAGAAGACTTTTAAACATTTTTCCCATAGGGTCCTATGTTAAAATTAAGTCGAGTCATGGTGGCCATCTTGAATTTCCGATCAGCAAACGATTCACAAATTTAGTACAGGACCACCCAATGATCATTCCTGCAAAGCCACAATTCAATTGGCTTAGTGGTTTCTAACAAAAGATTTTTAAAATTTCGACCAATCAGAACACATTATGGGCCCTGGCAGCCATGTTGGATTTCCGATCAGCGCCAAAAACACAAATCTTGTATATGACCATACAGTGAACATTTCTGCCAAGTTTGGTTCAAATCTGTTTTGTGGTTTCAGAAAAAAAGATGAAAATGTGAAATTCCCATAGGGTCCAATGTTAAACTAAGTCGAGTCATGGCGGCCATTTTTAGTACAGGACCACCCAATGATCATTCCTGCAAAGTCACAATTCAATTGACTTAGTGGTTTCTGACAAGAAGATTTTTAAAATTTCAGCCAATGAGAACACATTATGGACCCTGGCAGCCATGTTGGATTTCAAATCAGCACCAAAAACACAAATCTGTTAGAGGACCATCCAGTGAACATTTCTGGCAAGTTTGGTTCAAATCTGTTCAGCAGTTTCAGAGAAGCAGATTTAAATGTGAAAAGCTAACGGACGGACGACGGACGCTTACCCATGACAAAAGCTCACATGGCCTATGGCCAGGAGAGCTAAAAAAGGGCAATAACTCCTAGACGGGTAATCAGATTTACTTCAAAATTGCAGGGCATGTAGATCTGGACAAGCTGAACATGTTTTCAGTTTACACTTAACATCGATCTCTTATAGTTTTTGAAATAAAGGATGAAAAGTATTAACATTTTTAAAATTTGATGAAAAAAGGGCAATAACTTCAAGATGGGTATTCAGATTTACTTTAAAATTGCAGGCTATGTAAATCTTGACATGCTGCACATGTTTGCTGTTTAAACTTAACATCTATCTCTTATAGTTTTTGAAATAAAAAACGAAAAGTATTAAAATTTTGAAAATTTGATGAAAAAAGGGCAATAACTCCAAGATAGGTAATCAGATTTTCTTCTAAATTTCAGGGTAGTTAGATCTTGCTGTGCTGATCATTTTTACCCCATCAGATTTCTGATATTATTAATGGTTTTTGAGTTATTACCAAAAACGTGCAATTTTACCATATGTTCTATTTTTAGCAACAGTGGCCATGTTTGTTGGCCGAATGGAACCAAATGAAGAAATTTTATAGAGGATCTTACATAAATGCTTCCTGCCAAGTTTGGCTCCATTTGGCCAAGCAGTTTCAGAGGAGAAGATTTGTTTAACATTAGCCAATCAGAAACAAGAATTGCCCTTGGTGGCCATATTTGTTGGCGGAATGGGACGAAATGAAGAAACTTTATAGAGGACCTTATATAGATGCTTTCTGCCAAGTTTGGTTCCATTTGGCCCAGATGTTTCAGAGGAGTAGATTAAAATATGAAAAAGTTAACGAACGGACGACGGACGCCAAATGGTGGCAATACCTCACATGGGGTGAGCTAAAAAGGGTGCACTCGACTCGCAGCCGCAAGTGATAAAGTTTACCAGTTGCTTGCCCAGGGTCGGTGGTCCTCTCCGGGTACTCCGGCTTCCTCCACCACTAAAACTGGTCGCCATGATCAGGGGTTTCAAAGCTTTTTATAATAGGAGGTACTTCTTAAATTTTAGAAGGTACCTAAAAAAATTAGGCCGGGGTCTGGGGCCCACCTGAGGGCTGTAAGGGGTCCAGGGAGGCAAAGCCCCCCAAAAGCTCATGAAATCTAGCATTTTGTGGACCAAAAAAATGTTATTCAGAGACTGCAAAACATTAAGTGTTTTTGAAAGAAAAATCCCATTAACTTTCTCTTTAGAGTTCAGATTTCACCAAGACCATGCATAATGGATTTTTTCCCCCCAATTTCTTTATTGAATATTTCAGTTTACAGACTTCAGCCAAGATTATTCATGGATAGTCCGCCATATCTTAAAAAAAACCAAAAGGACCATAAAGAGCTACGGCTCCGCATCTAGGCTTGACCAAGCCATTGTTATCAAAGCTTAAACTTCTCAAAATTCTTTTGTTGGCTTTGTCCTTTTCTTTTTCACAATACCTTGGCTTACCAGTGTGTTTTTTTACTTTATTACCAGTAATTAAACTCATCAAAGACCATCGGCATGGATCAAGACATATAAGTGTCATAATTAATGAAACATATAAATTTAATTTGCAATCTTCATTAATAGAATTTATAATTTTAATAAATAGATCAATACAAATATAATTAAACAAAAACAATATATATTGTTACTTTCACGACTTACGTGCAAAAACAAATGTTCGAACAAAAACGATTCGCGGGAAGACATTTATTAACATTTGAATCACAAAAGTTAAATTATTTTGGAAAAAAGTGGGACTGGCATTTTAACATTACAATGTAATTCGTATTTGAGCCATGTTCGTTTCTTTTTCAACATTTCTAGTAATTTTCTATCCCTTATCTCCTCGTATCCCCTTTTAAAAATGTTTTTCAGCACACTTTCATTTCTGTGAACAACTGTGGTAGGGCCTCGTCAAAATATGCAAATAAATTAGCCATAGGTTTTTATTTTTTATACCGGAAGTTAAACAATATGGACAGAGTTCAGCAACAAGACAGTACGCACCAAAATGATTCGACACTGGATTTTAAATGGATAAAAAAAATCGCACAAAATATTGTGTAGTCATATATTCATAATACATAATGATCATACTTGTATTACTGAAGATTACACTAGTTTGTGTTTGTATATAATTTGTAATCGGTCATTTTTTATTTTGAAATGATGTCAGCTTTGTTCCGGTCCAAGTTTTACACAAGGATGAAAAGATATTGGGGCGAAAACATATCTATTTACTGCCTGCGCAAACTGCTATTTACGATTCTAAGGTAAAGTTATTTTTAAAACAGGGAATATCTCGTCAACTTGGTCGTTGCTGAACGCAGTTGTTCGATTTGAATGCGAGAATTCAGCAATTGACGTAATCATGAATTTTTTATGAAAAATATTCCACAAGCCAATCATACTTGTGGTTTTGACCACCGCTGATTTTTGGGGGGGGGGGGGGGGGTCAGTAATTTCTGCCGGTACTATACACGATCTCAGACGGGTAAAAGAACTGGGTACCGGCCCACTTTGAAATCCCTGCATGGTATAGCTGAAATATTGCTGAAAGTGGCATTAAACATCAACTACACTAGGGCCATCAAAGTATTAATATCCTTGGGAGTATATTAATCTCTGTGCTAAAGTATCAATTTTTGATACTTGTTTGCAGAGATTTATATAAAATCAGGGAGATTATACTTGCATACAGTGTTTAAGACCTGCATACAGTGATTAAGACTGCATACAGTTATTAAGACCAGGGTATTGGGAAATTAAGACTACAGATCAAGGTCAATACTGTAGTCTAATTATCGATAGATGTTTGTATAGATAAGATAAGATAAGATAAGATATTTTATTAAGCCAATTTGGGGCCCCTAGGGGCATAAAGTTATACAATTAAAGAGAAAGAAAGTCCAAACAATAGTAGTTATATACAAAATCAAATTATGTACACTATTTGTAGATGTTGCAGCCAGGGAAAGTATCCAGTATGCTAAATATAATATACTAAATTGTATAATAAAAGATACATATATAAAACTATATAATAAATCATAACTTATTTTTTTTGTTTTTGTTTTGGTGTTGACAGAGGTTAATTCTTTTGTTCTTTTATTAAAATTCTTCAACAGATATTCAAAATGAGATGGTCTTCATTAGTCATTAACCATAAAAATTTTCCTTTTATATCAAGATTACAGAAATTTATATTAAGTCTATTTATTTCCTCAAAGAATGATCTTCTTTCAGTATGTACATGTATCCACATTTATCGATATACGCGATCGAGTTGAGAAAACGTTAACTTGGATGTTTGTTTTTATGTATTGATAGCTATGCCACTACAAAGTCAAGAGTCTGAACAGACCAGTTTTTGTGCTAGAAGATCAGAGTCTGAACAGATTCTGAACATTGCTAAAAATTCTGAACAGAGTCTGAAAATTACTCAAAATTACTGAAAATTCTGAACAGAATCTGAGCATTGCTAAAAATTCTGAACATTACTGTGAACATTTTTAACAGATTTAAAAAAATAATTACTTGAAATTTGCTTCAAATGATTTTTTTTTAATGTAATTAATTTATACATATAAACCCTAACCTTTTTTTATTCTGTGCATAATTTTCCAATCTTATTCTCAATGAAAACATTCATCTGAAAACATTATACTTATAACTTATGAAATACAAAGGTAAGTTACCTGTACATATAGGTAATTAGTCATTTCCTGTTGTAAATTGGAACCACAGGTGATACTGTGGAGATGGGTACTAAAAAATGTATTTATAAATTTGTCATTTTCTTCATTTCAATTTTTCTTCATATATACATGTATATGGTTTTTTTAATTACAAAAAATATATACATTACTTCATTTCTCATTAAATTTACCATGTAATATTTCATAGTAATGCAGGTCTGAAAAGTGAAATTTATTATATTAAAAAAACTAAACTAAACTAAAAAAACAATCTAAAAATATAAGAATAAGTCTGTTAAAATTTAACAACTTGAGAAAAAAAAAATAAACTTTTGTAAAAGGTCTCAAAAGTGAAATTTATAATAAAAAAAAAATTAACAGAACACAATCTAAAAATGTATGAATAAGTCTGTTAAAATTTAACAACTTGGAAAAAAAATTAAACTTTTGTCAAAATTCATATATTAAATGAAAATGTAAAATTTTAGAATATTTTAGATAAACAATCTTTCTAAAATGTATGAATTTGAAATATTATATGATACTCATGCAATTAAGCAATTTTCTGAAATCTAATATCAACTTATAATTGCATTTTAGCATAGATGTACTTGTTTTATTTGTTATTTTTAAACACTTATATTTTTAAACTTCACTTGGCACTGAATTACCACCCCCTTTCTGAGTACTTATTTATTTTCAATAAAATGTCTTCATTATTTCATCTCTTTTTCCTGAATTTATTGTGAATAATAAGAGTATATATAGGGTTGACACATGTAACTTGCTGTTCACATATGGATATGCACAAGTTAAAAATGCAATTAGGGCTAATCATATGATTAGTTTAATCACAAGTTCAACAACGGACCCCAGGATGTAACCAATTACTGATTATACAGGAAGTGCACCTACTGTGAAGCCATCTATTTTGAGATGCCATTCAATGAAAATAACAACCTGACCATATTGTTACATAATAAGATAAGAATTAGATAAGAAATTAAAATTGACAAAAGTCATGTATATGTTTTTTATTGAAAATTAATTAACACATTTAGTCACATTTCATTTATTTAGCCTAACTTGGGTCAGTTATCAATTAAAAAGACAAAAATAGTTTAAAAAAATATGTTAAAGTAAGGATATTGTGATTGGTATTTCTTAATAAATTGTATTAAAAAATCATTTTAATTGATGAATTAATCAACTTTTTGTTTACATATTTATTTTCAATAGATGCTTCCTACTAAGTTTCGGATCATTTGGCCAAGCGGTTACAGAAGGGAAGAATTTTTAAAATCAGCCAATCAGAAACAAGAGTCGCCTGTGGCGGCCATGTTTGTAAACGGATCGGGACGAAATGAGCAATCTTTATAGAGGGCCTTCCATAGATGATTCCTACCAAGTTTCAGTTCATTTGGCTGAGGGGTTTTAGAGGCATATTTATCTGTAATTCAATTCATAGCATCTATATTTAAATTAGAGTTATCTCCCTTTCTACACAAAAAAATATTTGTTTAGAAAGCATACAATCATAAACATGAATTGCCTGTGGCAGCCATGTTTGTTAATGGATCGGGATGAAATTAGCAATCTTTATAGAGGACCTTCCATAGATACTTCCTACCAAGTTTCAGTTCATTTGGCTAAGTAGTTTCAGAGGAGAATATTTTTAAAAATAGGCCAATCAGAAACAAGAATTGCCTGTGGTGGCCATGTTTGAAAATGGATCGGGACAAAATGAGCAATCTTTATAGAGGACCTTCCATAGATGCTTCCTACCAAGTTTCAGTTCATATGGCTGAGGGGTTTCAGAGGAGAAGATTAAAATGTGAAAAGTTGACAGACGACAGACGATGGACGCCAAGTGATGGCAAAAGCTCACGTTACCTTTGGCAAGGTGAGCTAAAAATTCAAATTCAAATTCATTCAAAAATAGTAAATTTCATTGTAAAATCAGTAACGCAATTCAGGCTATATAAATATTGCTCTAATAGTAAATGTTTATTGCCAACAACATAGATTTGTTAAATCATTGAAAGATCACACAATAATCAGTAATTTTGTGGCTGATAATTTTTTTTTCTAAATTGACTTGAAATTTCAAACACATTCCTAAACTGAGCTGAGCCTGTGTCGCTCACCTTTCATTCTGCTTTGAGGAAACTTAATACAGAACCTTCCATAGGTGCTTCTCACCAAATTTCAGCTCATTTTGGCCAAGCAGTTTCAGAGAAGAAGATTTTTAGAAATCGACCAATTTAAAACAAGAATTGCCTGTGGCAGCCATGTTTGTTAATGGATCAAGATGAAATGAGCAATCTCTATAGAGGACCTTCCATAGATGTTTCTTACCAAGTTTCATATCATTTGGCCAAGCGGTTTCAGAGGAAAAGCTGTTTTAGAAATCGACCAATAAGAAAGAAGAATTGCCTAAGACGGCCATATTTGTCAACGGATCAAAATGGAATGAGCAATTCCCATAGAGACCTTCCATAGATGCTTCGTACCACATTTCGGTCCATTTAGCCAAGCTGTTTCAGAGTAGAAGATTTTTAGAAATCGACCAATCAGAAACAAGAATTGCCTGAGGTGGCCATGTTTGATAATGGATCGGGACTAAATGAGCAATCTTTATAGAGGACCTTCCATAGATGCTTCCTACCAAGTTTCGGTTCATTTGGCCACGTAGTTTCAAAGGAGAAGATTTTTAAAAATCGGCCAATCAGAAACAAGAATTGCCTGTGACGGCCATGTTTATTAATGGATCGGAACAAAATGAGCAGTATTTATAAAGAACCTTCCATAGATGCTTCCTACCAATTTTCAGTTCAGTTGGCTGAGGGGTTTCAGAGGAGAAGATTAAAATGTGAAAAGTTAACGGACGACAGACGACGAATGCCAAGTGATGGCAAAAGCTCACGTTGCCTTTGGCAAGGTGAGCTAAAAATTAAATCAAAATAATTTTCATTGTCTTAAAATGAAAAACTTTATTTGTGTATACACATAATTTTGTTAAAAGATCATGAATTGAACTGTGATATTTAACATACATTCTTTAATTTAATTTTTTGTTGGTGTTTTCAACTCCCTCTTATAATTTTTGTCAATCCATTAAAAACCATTGATGTCAGTATCACGCTTCAAATAATATGTTAAAAATTTGTAATCTAAAGCGTTTAAGTGATTGGTGCTCGACTCTTTTACATGATATTCCAAGTGTATTTTAGACTGCGTAGACGATAAAGTGAAGATTTTAATAGTCCGACGGGCAACCAGAAAACGGGAACAGTTAGTCCAACGATCTTTCTGCTAGCCAAAGACTAGCGGACAATAGTTAATTTTGAACCCTGTGGATGTTTCCATTATTACAACTAATATCTATTGTACAGAGACACCTGTCTCAAATGAACCATGAATAAACAGAATTTTTTAATTTGATGATTGAATAGAAGTCTTAAATCTAAAAAAATTTACCTCTATATTCCAAACAACAAAACAAGTCAATAAGAGAAATGAATTACGACCTGTTTCAGTGTGGCTACTCACATCCTGGTAATGTATTAAAGCAGTGTAGACTCACCTTCTGGTAAATGTTCTAAGTGGTTATGTGAAATGTCAAATGTGACTAAATTGACTAACTGTCCTATTCCTTGTGGAAGCTTTGGTATCTTATTTTCTCGTAAACTTAAAATCGTTAAATTCTGAAAATAATCAATAAACAAATATAAAAATTAAGTTATATGTATTTTATCAATGACACAAAATCTGCAGGGAACAAGCATCATAAACTACCAATTTCTTATTATATTTTGAATTGACTAATTGAATGTTTCTTTTATGTCAGGTTCAACATTTTTACAACTACATGTACATTTAGCAACCAGGTTTAGTAATTGACAAAACATCCAAGTGTCAGCAAGAAGAGTTTGAAGATACCTAAGGGGTAATCAGAATCTGTAAATCGAAGAAAGACAGACAACACAATGACCAAAAGAAAAAGGACAAAAGGACAAACAACTATCTATTAAACATATATATAAAACTAAAGATCGAGTAACATGAACCGCACTAAAAACTGGGGATGAATTCAGGTGCTCCGGAGGGTGAGCAGTTCCTGTTCCACTAGTGGCCTCCGTCGTGTTAATCTAGTTACAAACCAGGTGATAAGTCATGAATGAGGAAAGAACCGGTAAGTGTCTACGACAAGTGGCAAGTATCTGGCAGTGAGGTACCAGTTAAAATTTGTACTCCAGCATATACTGTGTTGTGTTGAATTTGGTTTAACTGAAATCAGCTGGGATAAGTTGAGGCAATGTACTGTAAAAAATTTCCACAAGTTAAATGTATTTATTTCTCAGATGAGTCGAACTTGGATGAAATAAAATCTTGGTTTAGTCGTGTATATGCAGAAGTCCCATAAAAATTATTACCTGTATTTCTATCTTAATGTGTTGAAATCTGAATATTGTAATGGGTTAGGCAGTTATCTGTAGTATCTATGCTACTTCCAGGTAATTTGCTACCACCACCAATGTCAAAGAACATCGGAAACTACTCTAGATTTGATACACATATCTCGGAAATTAGCCAGAGACTTGAAAACAAAGCCTCAGAAAATTCTTTCAAGCAGGGTTAATACCACAGAAACAGATAAAAGGGGAAGTCTAAAATAACTTTCTGATATTCTTGAAATAACAGTTCTGTAAAAATTTAGCGAGAATCTCTGACTGAATGAATTTGCTAGCTCATACACAAGCAACAATTCTCAAAATTCAGTCTTTCATTAAAAACAAAAGATTTTATCCCCAAAAAATGGAGAAACGGACCATGAAATTGAGGTACACATGCTGGGCTGCTGTTGATCCTCCATGATCAATGTGTGGATCAAACATGGTGCACCTAGATTGTATGATAATGAAGTAACTGAACTGATCACAGAAACTTCGACCTACATATAGCCAAGTCAGTAGACCATGAAAATGAGGTCAAGTGATAAATGCCTGGCTCACATGTACTGACCATGGTCAACGTGTGGACCATGTTTGGAGAAGCTTGGTGGTATTGTAATGGAGAAACTGATTTAATACAAAAACTTGACATTGTTAACGCTATCACTGAAAAATCAAAAGTGAAATAATAATATTGAAAAATGATAAAACAATTATAGCCTACCATTTCGGGCCTTCTTAAAAAAGAATGAAGATTACCTAAAATTGAAATTGGCTGGTTAATAAAAGTATTAAGAAATGGGTGTTTTCATAATGGACCGGTTATATGTTATATATATAAACACCCATTTATTAATACAATATTATCACTTTATGTTGTATCGAGTACAAGTACACACAATACTACATTGTATACTCACTGTTAAATTCCTAATAGCATCATCTACATGTCGAATTCTATTGAATCGCAAAAATAGTGTTGTTAAAGATCGTAATCTGTACACAACTTCTGGAATCTAAAACAACAAAAATTCAATAGCATAAAAAATGCACATTAAACAATATTGTCAAAATAATTTATGAAAAAAAAATCCATTTTTTGAACTTTTTCAACTTGATATATGTTTACAGTATTTCTGCATAACACAATTTATTTACCCTGAGAAAAAAAGATTTTGTTGAGGGGTATGCATATACAGTAAAACACCATAGAATGACCTGTGTAATTTTATTCTCCAAAACACTTGGTTACAGGAATTTCGAAAGAAGCAAGCGTATTATGCAATTCCGAGGCAAAATACACAAAATGTATGAATTTTTCAAGCATTTGAAATTTAACTTGCAGCTTATTATTGTTGTTAAACATTGAAGTATTAAGCCTGAGGTAGGAGAACTTTAGTTTTGATAATAATTACTTTATTTAGGAACAGTACATTTCAATAATATAATATATAAAACCATGCCCTGCTGTAGCAACCATCTTGATTTCTGATCGAGGAAAAAAAATATAAGGAACATTCCTACCAAAGAACAATTCCATCACACATTCAGTATCAGAGATTCAGAGAAGATGAATTACGAAATTTAAGCCAAAGAAAGTATAATTGGTCCTAGAAGACACATTGAATTTCTGAATGACACCAAAATCAGATAAAATGTTGAGGATTACCTACCAAGTTTGGTTCCAATGTGAATAAATCAACATTAATTTCATATAGTGATAACAATTACAGCGGTAGTTCAATGGCGACCAAATTGATGGCTTATTACAACCTACAAGGGGTCAGTGTATTCTTGGTTCTAATAATATTAAATCATCCCTCATAATAAATTATCAATAATAATACAAATTATAGTTTTCTTAAGAGTTCAATACTCATGACCCAAAAATTCCCAATTTAGCACTTGATGGTACAAAATTCAGAATTAAGGTGTTAGGGGACCCATTTGAAAAAGGATAAAATCATCCCAAAGATGAATAGAGAATGCCATGTGTATATTGGTAGCGATATCCACTAATTGATTCAATTGTCTATACTCTTCTACAGAGAATTTAATAAGTAATTCCACCTTATATATAAATGACTTGCCTTTAAGTATTTCAAATTGCAACACTGATATGTATGCTGATGATTCTACAATACACATTTCTGGGAAAAAAATTTCAGACATACAAACTAAAGTCCAAGAAGACTTGAATAGAATTGAATTATGGTGCAAGGATAATAATATGTTTATAAATTGTAATAAAACTAAATGTATGAAGGTTGGAACAAAGCAAAAACTTGCATTTCAAAATGAAGAACTATTTTTGACTATTAATTCTGAACAATTACAACATTCCACTTGTGAAAAATTACTTGGAATCAAAATTGACTCAAATTTAAATTGGAAAAATCAATTTGATCAAATCTGTTCTAAAATATCATCAAAAATGATCTACCTTCTTTCAAAATTTAAGAAATATTTAAATCTTGAATCAAGGCAACTTTTTTATTCGGGTTATATTTTGCCTTTAATTGATTATTGCTGTGTTGTTTGGGGAAATTGTTCAAATGAGGGACTAAATCGCATTCTTAAACTGCAAAAAAGAACAGCAAGATTGATATTAGATCAAGATCCCATAGCACCATCTGAACCTCTATTTAAACAACTTGAATGGACGAGTATTGAACAAAGAATCAAATACCATAAATATCTTCTTGTTTCAAAATGTCTAAAGAATGAAGCATCTGTATATTTAAAAAATAAAATCCAATACTTGTCTGATAAAAATCCTTACTCTCTCCGAAATGTTGTAAGTAAAAAATTACAAATCCCAAAGGTAAAAACTGAACTTTTTAAGAAAACTTTTACATACTCTGGACCAAAGCTATGGAATGAACTTCCGTTTTCAATATGGCAAGCTTCCTCTCATAATACATTTAAAATAAAAGTTAAAAGTCTCATTTTAAATGATGATGTACCTTAAATTACCATTAAATATTTACTAAATCTTTTTGTGTATACTTATTACAATGTATTGCTTCTTGTATGTGTGTAACTTTTATATAGTGTACTTTACAATGTACCTGTATGTTGAAATATGTCAATGAGGGCCTCAGGGAAGATTAGTTATTAACTAACTGTGTAACCTTCTATAAATAATGAATTCATTATTATTATTATTATTAATGCTGTCTTCTGATTGGTTGATAAAAGGGGTATTTTTTTTATTTTTTACAAATTCTTAGTTTTTTCCACTTTTTCCCCATTGCAGGGGTATTTGTCCTTGGGAATTCCGTATAGCGTGGTATTTGTCTAAGCAAATACCATGGTACTAGGCAAATACCCCGCTCGAGGGAAAATCATTTTCTTAAATAGTTTATGACATCACGGATGTAATTCCGAATTACTCAGGTTTCTTCTTTCAACCAATTATAAATTTAAGAACTAGAGGCTCACACCCACTGAGCCTGTGTCGCTCACCTTTCATTCTGCTTTGAGGAAATCTAATACAGAACTTTCCATAGGTGCTTCCCACCAAATATCGGTTCATTTTGGCAAAGCAGTTTCAGATACATTTAAGAAGATTTTTAGAAATTGACCAATCTAAAACAGGAATTGCCTGTGGCAGCCATGTTTGTAAATGGATCAAAACGAAATGAGTAATGTCTATAGAGGATCTTCCATAGATGCTTCTTACCAAGTTTCATATCATTTGGCCAAGCGGCTTCAGAGGAAAAGCTGTTTTAGAAATTGACCAATAAGAAACAAAACTTGCCTGTGGCAGCCATATTTGTTAATTGATAGGGACGAAATGAGTAATCTTTATAGAGGACTTCCATAGAAGCATCCTACCAAGGTTCGGTTCATTTGGCCAAGCGGTTTCAGAGAAGATTTTTAGAAATCGACCAACCAGAAACAGGAATTGCCTGTGGTGGCCATGTTTGTAAATGGATCGGGACGAAATGAGTAATCGTTATAGAGGACCCCCCATAGATGCATCCTACAAAGTTTCGGTACATTTGGCCAAGCAGTTTCAGAGGAGAAGATTTTTAAAAATAGGCCAATCAGAAACAAGAATTGCCTATGGCGGCCATGTTTGTTAATGGATCAGAACGACATAAGCAATAGCAACAGAGAACTTTCCGTAGATGCTTCCTACCAAGTTTCGGTACATTTGGCCAAACAGTTTCAGAGGAGAAAATTTTTTTCAAATCAGCCAATCAGAAACAAGAATCGCCTGTGGCGGCCATGTTTGTTAATGGATCGGGACGGAATGAGCAATTTTATAGAGGACCTTCCATAGATGCTTCCTACCAAGTTTCGGTTCATTTGGCCAAACGGTTACAGAAGAGAAGAATTTTTAAAATCAGCCAATCAGAAACAAGAGTTGCCTTTGGCGGCCATGTTTTTTAACGGATCGGGACGAATTGAGCAATGAGGGCCTTCCATAGATGCTTCCTACCAAGTTTCAGTTCATTTGACTAAGGGGTTTTAGAGGCATATTTATCTGTAATTCAATTCATAGCTAACTGTATTTTACTAATATCTATATTTAAATTAGAGTTATCTCCCTTTCCACAGAAAAACAGTTTTTTTTATAAAGCATACAATCATAAACATGAATTGCCTGTGGCGGCCATGTTTGTTAATGGATCGGGACGAAATTAGCAATCTGTATAGAGGACCTTCCATAGATGCTTCCTACCAAGTTTCAGTTCATTTGGCCCAGTGGTTTCAGAGGAGAAGATTAAAATGTGAAAAGTTAACGGACGACAGACGACGGATGCCAAGTGATGGCAAAAGCTCACGTTGCCTTTGGCAAGGTGAGCTAAAAATGGCAAACGACAATTATTTTGATTTTTATGGAGCTAATTTGAATGGTGGGATAAAATCACTGAAAGGTTCCTTGGTTCCAATCTACAATGCCGCTTGCATGCCACTGTTTTACTGGCTGTTAAATATTCGGCAGAATTAAACAAATATGTTCTGTTAGTGAGGGTTTTTTGCAAAAAATACCGGTTTCGAGGGCAGACAAATTTCGGGAAATTTACCTCTCCTCTCAACTGGTATTTTTCGCAAATAAGCCTCACTAACAGGATATATTTGTATATAAACTCTGTCTAATTATCAATTTTTTAAAGGGGCACTATCTGCCAAATCGTAAATTTTTGTTATAAATCCATAAAAACTATCAGATATGATTCTGTTTTAGCGGTAGACGATCACCACGTCGCATTTTGCGAATATAACGGTAGTGTGGCGAGGTTCATTTGTGTAGCAGTAGCCACACTGGCGAACGAAAAACTTTTAGAGCGTGCATCTGACAACGATCTTTTATTATGTAGAAAGTCAACTTCGAATAAAACGTGTTATAGACAATGATTTGATCGATGTATAATATCCAAAATGATTTTAAAAAGCGGGTCAAATTGATTATTTCCGGTAGTTTTTTCTGTTGAAATAACATTATCCGGGTCCCATTCCGGAAATAATTTCGAATTTAGTCACCGACTGACTGGTTTCCTAAATTACGCTTTATTCTGTGTCCTTCTGTCTACGCTTGAATCTAAAACCAGTAAATTATTTCACAACGAGAAGGTCAAGCATGGCAAAGCGCGAATCCGGGTGCGTTCGCCCTGATAATTATAATTATGTAAGGTATTAAAAATAATAGAAAAATAAGTGATATTTGATTGCTTATAGATATTAAATTGAGAAAATTTTAAATATGCGGCATGCTAAAGTGTACAGTCAATGAACATAGGTATTCGTCACTCGAATTTACGCAATATATTTCATATAACCACATTGTTCAAAAAATTTATTTTGAAGTCATTTCTAAACGGGTTTTGATAATTTTTCAACCAGAATAAGCAGAAATATTAAAGATTTTTGTTTATTTTAGCATGATTTTCCGTTATTTTCTTATGATTTAAAGATAATCTTAGTTTTTTTGTCGTCAAATTTGCTATATACTGTATTTTAACGAAAGTGACAAATACTTATACATGTATATGTCCACGGACTGTATGTTTCGATAATGGGCAAAGTTAAACATTTCAGTCCTTGGAATAAGTGAATCAGGTAACTATTAGTAAATCCACAGAGTCTGTAGAAAATGTAGGATATTAAAAATAATTGGTATGCTAAAGTGTATGTTTCTATAATGAACAAAGTTAAACGTTTTATTCCTTGGAATGAATGAAGCAGGTAAAGATGAGTGAATTCAGAGTCTGTAGAAAATGTATGTGTCCTTGGAATTAGTAAATCAGGTAAAGATGAGTGAATCAAGAGTCTGTAGTCCATTATACTTTATTAAAGTATTAAAAAAGTAATAAATATAACAAAGATAGTTTAAACAAGCTATTAACATAATGTTCAAGTTAAAAAACAAAGTTGCATAGTATAGAAGCTGTAATGTTTTAATTCTGATGTGCAACATGGTCCAATGGGTTGTTTGTTGGCTTATTAAGACGATATATCATTTTTAATAATCAGGGCGAACGGACCCGATACCTCCAAGCGCCAAGGATCTATTTTATCCTTTTTTGGCAACACCAACGGCCCCACACAGCAAAAATCAACAAAATCATACAAATATTGAATGTTCTGTTTATCTAATGTTCAAAGTTTGTTGTTTATCATGATCATATATGAATTATTATTGTTAGTTAATTAAATAATAAAGTTTTGAACTTTCAACTGTTTTATACTCTTTGTTTATATTTAGTGTAGCTAAAAGAAATTAGTACCCATTAGCCACAGTGGCTAATAAAAAAAAATGTCTACCGCTAACACAGTGATTGGTGCCTTAATAAAACGTGTTTCTGTAACTTTTAAATGTTATGAAATGTACGCGCATCGGGGAAAAATCGTGCAACTATTCGTGTTTTGAGATCGATCAAGAGATGGACGCCATCTTATTAATTATCGACATTGTTTACGGAGTTTGTCGAATCGTCATTAAATCAGTACAACAATGCACTTATTTCTTATTTTTTGTGAATCTGCTTTTAGTCGGTGTTAATTACGGACAAAGAACCATGCAAGTTTGCAGTTAATAAGCGACAAAATACAAATTATTCGTTTTTACCTGTCACTAGTAAGGTCAGTTGCATACGGAAAAAGCGAGGTCAAATTATTTGCTTGCAAGGAAATAACTAATCGATGGTAATTTTCGTTCTCAAAAGGCGAAAAGTGGTTCGATAAGCTGTTTAATGTGAAATATTTACCTTTATTTCATCATTTTAAAGCTATTTACCAATTTCCAAAACATATAATTTTTTGGGTCAAAATCGTAGCTAATGCTCCTTTAAATATTTTTGTACGGGAGTTATGATGTTAAAAAGGTGTGAAAATATAGTTAATGGTTGTGATAAAAATTAATTATTTTGTTGTGACACTTATTCAAGTAAAATAAGAAAAAAGACCTGTATTTGTAATGTTAATAAATCAGTAAGTAAATATAAAGTACGTTGGTATATTTGGAACATTAATAGCATTACCACAAGTTATTTATGACAATATTTTTTTAATTCTTTGATCATTTCTAATTTCTTCATTTATCTTTGTATTGTTAAATGAAAATTAGCTAGGACATGTTTTTATGATGTTTGCACCAGGTTCAATACCTAAACAGTCTTCGAAATTAGGCGTTAGTCCGAAGCCTGTGGTGTGTAAAATTGTACACGGGCGTATAAAATTAGTAGTTCCACAAGTACGACGGGCCTGTGAAAAAAAAGTCATATAGTTTCAAAAGTTGATTTCATAAGACATTGTGTGTAGATATTTAGTTTATTGTTCTCCGTTTTCAGTTGCTGCCGAGTCAATGCAAAAAATGGGTAGGCAAACAAGTCCTTTTAAGAATTTCCGATATTCGAAATAGATTTAGGTGTGTCTGTTTTTTGCAATTTGATTGGTTGATATTTTTACCATCATGTAGGTTTTAAAAAAGGACGAGATTTAGGAGAAGCAGGACTCACGTTAGAGGGCGAAGTAGTTGCCTTGTGAAGGTTGACCTCGATTTCTCGTTGGTCAAAAGCGAAGTTCAAGTAGCCTTATAATTTTGAAGAGTCACCCTATGTTGCCCTCGTATTTTTGCCACGTGTCATTTATGAAAATATCGACATCATGTTTATTGAATTCTATGATATTCATTAATTATTTTGAAAGTGACTTTCTTGAAAAGTAATCCATTTCGGTTTAAAGAAACTTTAATTTCGTTCAATATCAAATAAAAATGGCACCACAAGAAAGGAGGCGCAATCAGACACTGTGCTACGGGAAATGTTGATCGAAGCTACTTTTAACCAAGGACGTATATAAGATATATACCATAAGACCTTGTTTTAACCAAGCAAACTTTTGATTTATTTTTTTCTCAATTCTGTGACATAAAGTCTGAGTTCTCATATATAATATGTTCATATTTGAGAAGGTTGGTCATTCAAAATTCGTTGAAATGCACGGAGACACTTCAGATTTATTTCGATCCGCTTCCAAATCCGATCGGTATTTTTTATTAATTGCGATCTATTTATAGAACTGTTGCCGACAGACCTGTGTCTACGTTAATACCTCTGCAGTTAGAAAATAGACTTTGAACTACAGTAGTTTTGTTCCGTTGTTGCACTCTGATTTGAGGTCTGACAAATAATAATTACAATCTTTCCTTGCTTCAGTTTATGACTGTCAGTGTCAATATATGTTTGTGCTATATTTGCATTCCCTAGCTACAGTATCTATATATAGTTAAACCGTTTAGCAAATTGGCATATACAGCGGTACATATTTCTTCTGCTGAAGGCTACACAAATATGACTTTGCATTTTGTGTGGTATTAATTCAAAGCATAGTGATATTTAAAAAAAAAAAAAGGGGGGGGGGGGGTACATATTAAAAATTATCACCAAATTATGTCACATGCAATGATGACACCACAAATTTTTGTGATGATGATGAGGAGGAGGAGGTGGACAGTGATGATATGGAATATACTGAGGATGCCATTGACAATATGATTTTAGAATTTTCAGGAGATTAATATAAACATGAATCCATGTCTTTTTGGGGTTTTTTTTACTTGCATTCTGGTCTTACCTAATGCATAATTGACATGTCCACATAATATTTGGTACATCATCATGTTTTGAGTTTTGGTGGTTTGAATTAATGGTCATTAATGTAGTTTTCAAATTCGGGCCTGTAGAATTGATGGTGGGCCTGTAAATATTTGAACTTACAGGCCCGGTGGGCTTGTAAGGTAAAAAGTTAAGCATGAAGACTGCCTAAAACAAACTGAAATATCTTAAATTTACCAGCTTTAATATATGGTATTGCTTGGTAAATCAACAATTTAACAGCTTAAATGTGAAACCTATTAAGCACTATTGAGTTTAATGAATAGCAATGAAACCACAAACAATCCTCTACAGTTTCATCTATATCCAATTTGGCAGCACCGAACTTGTAGTCTTTTTTGAGAGCAAATCTGTGCAGGTGTTTTATCGTTTGTTTATATATGTATTGCAGTTGGAGATCCAGTTATCAAGAAGGGAGAGTTGACATTAACAGGTTTAACTCTGTTACATGTTTGTGCCGGTCCAAGCCAGAACCAGGATTTCCAATGTGTTCAATGAGTTAATGTGAGAGGTAATTGTTCGTTTTGTTGATGTTAGTGGAATTGTTGACCATCACGGTAAAAACTTCCTATTAATTTGTCAAGGAATAAAGATGCTAACACGTTTCGATATGAATGCCACCTGCCCAGAATTTACCAAACCATAAACCAAGCACAACTTCATTGTAACTGGGTTAAAAAATATTTGTGACAGTAAAATGAAATTACTAAATGATATTACAAATATGTAATTATTAAGAGAGGAAGCATACTCAATAAAATAATAAAGGCTTTCTCTGGGTATTCTGGTTTCCTCCATCAATAAAACTGCTGCCATGAAATAATTGAAATATAAACAAACCAGGATCAATTTTTTCTTTCATTTTTTTGCTAGTCTTTTTTAAATTTTACACCAGCTCGCCTGTTAATTTAATTACGATAAGTAAGGTAGCCTCCTTAACTAAGGAGTGTAGAAAGGTCACCAAAGAAACAAAGGGAGATAACAAAAATCTAACTTCTCTAACTTGTTTAAGGGAGACAACTTCATACAGTTTCCCATTTTAACTTGCCTCATTCAGCCTATTGTGTCGGAGATCAAGAACACGGATCTGTTTCAGATTCTCAAGAGAGTCTGGTAAATTTGTTAATGAATTTTCACTTAATCCTAATTTCAATAAATTTGTTAAGTATCCTATTTCTGATGGTAATGTCCCTAACTTGTTTCCATACAAGTAGAATTCCTGAAGCTGTGTCAGCTGAAATATATAAATATTATATCATCAATGACATGTGCACGTCAATAGCAATTGTTACATCATAGTTTTGTTGTTACACAAATTAGATTAGTAACAGTAGTCAGATTATTATTTAGGGCTGTCATGGCCATGATTGTATGGTAGTTGGGTTTACAACTACCTATGCAATCAGTGCCTATCCACAGGGGCTAGGTGCATCCGAAAAAAAACCAACTATATAATACAACAAGGGGAGGAACTCACTTGCTAGCATTTTTTTAAGTGGTCATGTTAAATTGATCGTAACTTCAGATCGCCTTAATATTTACAAAAAATGTTTTCACCAGTCGAAAACCAAGTAATTTTCCTTTCCAAAGAGATCCCAATTGTTAGTGTCAGCCTCTGAAATGCTGAGGTCCCTACACAATTGTCAGATTATTTTAAACATTTTTTTCATGAGAATTTACTTTAACATGTCTCTTTACAATATGTTGCTGTACTTAATTAATTTTCCCTTTTTGATGTGTTGCTGTACTTAGTTAATTTACGATAATGCATATCTATTAAACACTTGTATAAATTATTCTTGGTGAATACAACAATAAAAAAAATCAAATTCATAACAGTTGCTTTCTTACTACATTTGACTTACCTCTTTCACCAAGCTTGGAATAACTGTAATCTACAAATACAAAGAAGAAAATGAAAATGCTTTTAAAAACAAAAAAATCTGAGTACAACAACTGATATTTAAGACTTTCAATAATATAGTAAATTTTTGAAAATGTCTTGACTTTCAGTAAATCATCTACAAGGATGTCCACAAAATGAGGGAGCAAAAAACAGAATTTTCAAATTAACAAACAAAAACTGCTACTTCAGAAACATCTGACAATGTTGCAAAACCACTATGAAATTGACAAATGCAAAGTATAGGCATCAATACTTCTACTACACTTCTTAGTAAGCTGAGAACTTTGACCATGACTGAACTCTACATACTAATATTCAACTTGATTGTCCTAAAAATTTGATAAAATATTCTCCATGTAGATTTCATGAGTGTACCTTATCCCCCAAGAAAGCATCTTAACATGAAATAAATTTTACCTGTGATTTGCTCAAGTCTAATCTTTTTGCCTCTTCTTCCTTGCACTTCTTAAATTCCTTGGCAACATCCTAAAATTAATGAATTCTGCAATAGTTTGATTCATACAAGTAATCATATATGGTAATAGATATACATTGAATAAACCTTATATACTATGCCAATAGAACAACAAAAATACATTTTAGTAACAAAGTTTGAAATCATATTTCATGTCAACACTACATTTGGTCTCAAATCATACTGATTTTAGACAGGCTTCCTGCATTATAACAGTGGTAAGATTTATAACTACATGTGCAATCAGTGCCTATCACCACTGATATTGTGAGTTCGAATCTCGATCAGAACGAGAGGTACAACACTATGTGATAAAGTTTGTCAGTGACTTGCGACAGTTCTGTGGTTTTCTCCGGGTACTCCGGTTTCCTCCACCAATAAAACTGACCGCCACGATATAACTGAAATATTGTTGAAAGTGGCATTAAACACCATCAAACAAACAAACTAACAAGTAGAAAACCAACTGGAAATTAAAGTTTGTTTTTGCCCGCAAAAACGTATGTCTCTCCCCATCCCACAAACTGTAGTCAAAGGTAAAAAATCTATTTAGGCAACAAATAAAATTAAGCTTCAATGAATAACAATAAAAAATGTTTTTAATCCATGAAGCACAAAAAAAAAATTGATCAAAAGTGCTATAGCAAGGGTTACAGGTACTATTCCATACTGTCATGGCAAAGATCCCCATTCCAGAAAATTGCTCAGCCTATGTCCCAATGATTTTAAAGGAGTTTTGTTCTTCTAAAATCAATGGATTGGTGATGAAAAACTTGTTCAGGGAAATAGTGACATTATGATAGACACTTGTACATATACCCTTGTATATATATATACAAGTTTAAGTAAGGGATATTACACTAGAGTGTTTGCAAATAACTCCCACAAAATTTAGGGGATCAAAATTTCCTAGTAATATGCACAATTACATATGGTGTCCTTACTACCTACCAAGCTTCATGAAATTCTGTTCAGTAGTTTCAGAGGAGTTGTGCTGACAAGCTGCTTCAGAAGTATATTTCGGGAATTTTTTTAGTTCAAAGGGGCATAACTCCCACAAAATTGAGGAGACCAAAATTTCCTGGTAATATGCACAACTACATATGGTGTCCTTACTACCTACAAAGTTTCATGAAATTCTGTTCAGTAGTTTCAGAGGAGTTGCACTGACAAACTGTGTGACGGACAGACGGACAGGACAAAAACAATATGTCTCCCAGCAAATGTAACTAAGAAGTGTTGATATTACAAGTTTAAATGCTACACTTGTTTGTGTCTAACCTAAACCAGGACATAGCATAGATCAACTACATTAGTTACTTTCTGTTCATAATTTGGATTATAATGTGAGTAAATTATGATAGGTGTTGATGCATTATTGTAAGCTTTCTCAGTATATAAAGTAGTACATTCATTTGTCATTGTCTGTGGTACACATATATTATAGCATATTAAATTTGTCATCGTCTTATTTCAAAATTATAGCTTTGAAAACAAAAACATCCATTTGCACACACATAATCACTACATTCTGGTCATCTGCTTTTTGATTTTTTTGACAGTTGACCCACTACCAAAAACACGATAATTGGGAAGTTATTGGAACATGATTAGCCATGGGTTACTGACAATGCATAGTAATTTTCATAAACCATTTAATTATTGAACAATTGATTTTGTTCTACTATACTGAATAGATCAGCCTTTTATACACCTATCCCCCCACCCCATCTTTATTAAAAAGTTGTTATCTTCAGACTACCCCCTTTGTTCCCCCTTTCTTCTATAAATTGTTGTCTTACTAGAACAGCTTTAAGTGGCGTAGGCTTCTTGCTTATAGGCTTTGGGATCTTTTGTCCCGGTGTTTTCACAGTCACCTCCTTTTGTCTGATGGGATCTAAGGACCCAATACTTCCAGAACTAAACTTCTTGTCTTGAGCATGCTGAAATTGTAAAGAGAATAATTAGTTTTTCTTACTAGATCAGCCTTAAGTGTAGCCTTCTTGACTGTTGTAGGTTTGGGGTTCTTTTGCCCAGGCGTTTTCACAGTGACTTCTTTTTGTTTGATGGGATCTAATGACCCAATACTTCCAGAACTACACTTCTTGTCTTGAGAATGCTGAAAAAAGGGTAAATCCAATTCAAAAATTTTAGTTCTAATAGAAATATATAATATGTGGGTTTTGATAGACTATCAGATGTTCAATTTCTATGAATATTTGTATCAATTAATATTCACATAATATGTCTGTAAAAATAAACCTGATTGAACATTTTTAGTTTCTGGACTAGACGACTATCTAGGTCTATATATAATATATAAATGGAAGTCATCTTTTTAAAGTGGAGATGTCTTGACCTATAATAAGAAAAATATAGCATTAGCATAAGATTAAGAAAGAACAGTTCCGTGATTTCCCTAATATTTCAAGTAACAGGCACTTGAATGATTTGTACAAGCCTGATGTCTAAGGGACAGTGCATGCTCCAATAAGCATCCAGGGCACTTGTAAGGGTACTACCCCTCTCCCTTTGAAACTAATAATGAATTTCAGCATTTACAGGGTAGAAGGGCCGTCAGAGAGTCTCAGCACAGCCTCTTCAGATTTCAAATTATATAACAGCATAATACCGGTAATATAACATTATTTTTATTATGTGATATATGATGTGTTGGTCTTTACCATTTCTCAGTGTTCACAGGGTTGGTAGATTGGTGGCAATTTGGAATTCAGACTGACACAAAAAACTTTATATTTTTATAATTAAATGCTCATTAGTCATTAATGAACAATATTCTTTCAACAAGTTTAGATGTGTGAAATTCACATATGAATATTATATATAAATGTATATGTACTGTATATAAGGCATGTATCATGTGATGATTACATGTGTTATTGTAAGAATTCAAATTGTTCATTATATTTATTATAATGATGACTAATACAAGGAAATTAAACCAGATTTAAGGGGGAAATGCAGTCAGACTCCAAGTATGCACTAATGTGGAATTGTTTCCCATTTTCCTGGTAAGCAATATTTATATAAATTCATTAATACTAAGTAAATATTATATATAAAAAAAGTTTGAAATTTTGTACATGAACATATACATATAGTCAAACTTTAGTATCTCAAACTCGGATGACTAGAACACTATGGGTGTCTCGAATTGTTTCTCGAGTCTGACAATTTTGCTGTTAATCCTTTATTAGATAAACCCTGATTTCATGTACACAAATTCCTCGAACATTTGTATTTTCGTGGCCCTTAATAATAAATAAGTGCAATTTACCTTTTTAAACTCAAACTCTAATTCATCAAAAAGTGTCAAATATTTAATTAAGACTACTGTATGCAGAAAAGAGAAAATATAGGTGGTACATACAATATAGTTGTTTAAATATCAATTACCAGTTACAGTCGACCCTGTGTATAAAACACATGGATCGGAAGATGCAACATTGCCCTTTATAGACAGGTCCATGTGAACTAATATTTTTTATGGTTTACGTTTAAGTTTAAGATATCTAAATTTGAATAAAGATATTATATAAAAAGCAAAATGTAAATTATAATTTTCAGAAACATTTATTTATGATGCTGTATGTAGTAGAATAACAAAATATTTTCAATCATACATATTACAAATTAAATGATAAAATAGCAAGTTGTAATATTTGTAAAAATTTTGATTTTTTTAAAGAATATTCCAATTGGACTTGAAATCTGATATTCAGAGATGTATGTGATATTTCTGCTTTTTATTTTGGTGCTGATTTTCCTTTTAATATTGGATTATATGATAATGGATATTTTATTAAACCTATTTACATAAATTAAGGATTTAGTTTTCATATTTTAGACAGAGAAATTATACATATTTTTAAGCAAGTTTTTAGAATCAGATTTACTTTTGTTTTTTTATCTTCTGAATTATATATTAAGGACACACATTGAAATGGTGTGAAATTTAGTAATGGCGATTGTTACATAATTTGGTGTCATAAATAAGACCTTAATTACTAATTTGATCTGTGGCACAGGTTAGCTGCTAGTTTATTATCCACAATAGCCTTTGACAGGATGTTTGAAATTATTTGACATACTGTATATTATTAAAATGTGCAAATGTATGTTATAATATTTACAAATAGTATAAGATGGAATGAATATTGGTAATAGTAATAAGACACAACATATTTTATGAATGAAAGGAAAATGAGAATTGCTGTTTATAATTTACAATGTACTGTATGTTATTGCATGTAATGATCACATTAAAACTGAACTGTAATTCATAGTTCTGAATAAGAAATACATTAAAAAAAAAAGAGAGATATTGGACAGATGCACATGAGAAAAAATAACATAAAACATTAATATATTGGTTGTTATGACATTAAATGTAATCAGTAATGTAATTGATTACATTTACAAAGTAATTGTAACTTAATCGATTACGTTTGAAAATTGATGTAATCGTAATGTAATGTAATCATGAAAATTGGAAAGTAATTGTAATGTAATCGATTACATTTGAAAGTAATTGACCCCAAGTCTGACAGATGGATCGTTACACCCTCAGACTTGTTGCAATTTGTTTTCATTTTGCTGGACATAGGTCTAGCACCCCAGGAATTTTCTGCTGGACCCTCTGAATTTTGGCCAGACCTACATTTTTTTTATGTAAAATTGTTTTAAAGCCAAGCAATGTCATACCGTTATTATTATTTTAGTCTAGCAGAGCACTTTCTGTATTTAACTTCATTAGTACTGGTAGAGGCCTAAAAATAGGAAGACCAGTCACCATCCAGAATAAACCAAAAAGTTGAAACCATGCACCAAAAAAGAGTAGCCAAATCCAGCTAGGGATACCCTCAAACTTTGAAAAATTTACCAGATTTAAAACATAAGTTTTAAATTTTTTATTGAGATTACAATAACAATATTCTATAAGTCATTACTCTCTCAATCTCCAGTTCAATTTCCCTATGCAGTTCCTCAATCATGTTGTCATTTAACGACTACATTTGTATGATCGACACATTGCCATGTTGCCGGAACTGTAAACAAAATTCTAAATAGAAACGGATTCGGTGAAGGGAACGATACAAATCAGGGACGTCGTGTTTCTTTATTTTATGAATTTTTTGGGGGCTTTTCACTCGAAAAGATCATCTTACGCATCACAATATATTCAAATATATTTATTTTCATGACAGTTACCAATAACTTTTACCAAAAACAGATAAAATATCACATATTCAATGCGGTTACGAATTCCGAGTTGACCGAACTTGTTGCGGTATTTACAATACGACCTGCATTTCGACTTCCGTTAAAAAAGTAAACACATCATTCAAAAATGTCTGGCGGACATGGGGACCGCCATTACCGACGTTATTGGCAAACCTCATGATTTTCTGCCCCTTAGGTCCGATAGGTCGGACGAATTTCAAAAACTCTGCACCATAAATAACGCAAATTAAAATAAAAACATTTTATAGTAATTTTGGCTTTGACATTCCTTTGATGTGTAAATGTTTTCACAGATCATTTATGAGCTTGGATAACTTACTTTTAATTTGCAGATTATCTGTGATTAAAAAAGAAATCGTCCTGTTTCAATTAACCCAATCACATTTCTTTGTTAATCCTTACATGTTTCCCTTTCACACAAAATTGTTTTATCAAAACGTAAAAAAAAAAAAAAATACAGACAGTAATTAAATTAAATACGATTGTAAAACTCGTTGAGTGATTGTTGTTTAACATCAATTCAGCAATTTTTCAACTATATCATGACGAGAACAATTTAATTTTCAATGAAATGATGATGAGGTCCGCTTTGCACTAGACCAACATGCTTAGCTTGATTTTTATAGTATTAGCACACTGAGACAACAGTCCATGGATAGACATGTAGCCCAACTCAGAAGACACATTATCCTGGTTCATACCACTATGCTATTTCTCTTTAATGCTGCGCTCTTAGCGGAGAAACAACAAATGTCAATTTTATAGTGTTTGGTTTGACCTGATCAACGCTCGACCCCACAATCTACCGCACTGGAGGCGAACAACACTTATCATTACACCATAGATGCGGTTCTCCTTAATTGAACCCAATGACATGGTGTCATGTGATTCGGTCAGTTTCTATATTTTATACATTGCAACAACTGAATTTCAAGTTACAAAGAAACAAACCGTGTTCCCGTTCATTCATTCTTACATGTAGCTTCAAAATTGGGGGTTGTTCTCTTACAAGTGACCTGGACGTGAATGTTTCGAACAGGCCTGATGCCTAAGAGAAAGTGCATGCCCCCATACGAGTCCAGGTCTATTAGACATTAGGCCTGTACAAAACATACATGTGACTGTTAAGTGTTACTACAAAAATTAGGGAAAACCCTGCCTAAAACAACTAATAGCAACCAATATTTTGCCACTTTACCTGTACTTGTATGCTAAAACTGTCGGCTTCGTCACCATCAATGTTTTAAAGAAACAATTTGATTTAAATTAAAGTAATACATGAACATGCACATCTTATAATGAAAAGTGGATAATTAGCTGTATACCTTTGATATGTCTTTTTGTATATCCATTTCATCAAGAGAAGATGACATGTCATCTAAATCATTAGTGTCACTAGCAGCATTAACCATTGTAACACCTCCATGTGCAACATATTCTTCATGATCAAATGAACCAGATCCCGAGGACCCCATTCCGGGGCCTGGAAATGGCATTGCCGTTTCACCAGTGTAATCTGCCAATCTCTCAGCAGCAGCAGAATTTCCTGGTTTACTTTTCCGTGACATGTGCTTCAAGTCATCACAATTTAAATATCTATCAAATTTAGTCTCAATAAATGTAGTATCAGGAATGCAATGATTATGACTGAATGATTGTATCAATTTATGACCTTGGTCATGCAACTATTTGCAGAATCCAGGAAGTTTATAAAGCAACATTGTAATAGTCTTCACTGCACTTGTAAATCACATGTTTTCACACAGGTTTAGAGTTTCATATTGAAGTGTTAAATGTCAAATTAATCTCAATATATCAACAGAAACTAAAATGTTTATTCCTTTACAGTTGAATATTATATATACGCTGTCAATTGCAAATTTGTAAAACTTATTTATGTAGATACAGTCATCAGATTGAAGTGGGCAAAACTTCAAGGAATGATATCACTATGAGATCATCGTCTATTGTAATGGCATTTTTTACGTTTTTACTATCATCTGATCAACAGTGGCGAGTGTTCATGTAACTACCGACTTTATTTTGACAATGTCAACTTATATCAATGTTTGTGCATATGTATGATAAAACGTTAATAGTGTGACAATTATATTTAAATACAACGAATACAATATGATGACAATGTCACAAATAGTGCGATTTTGTCCACATGATGGTTTCTCACTAAAGACATCTCCATAGTTATGAAAACGAGACTGTGTCCTACTTTCATGGATACATTTTACCACTACATCTTTATAAACCTTTTAATTTGCAATACAATTGTACATTTTGCAGTACTTAATTGGCTCACAGGGAAATAAAGATGTAATTTGCTTTACGCAATAAATCAATGGTAGACAATTGTTTGTTAAATTTCGCTTTCCAAGTTTACTTTCGATTGCAGTCGACATAAATATTCTGGGGTCCAGATGCGTGACCAATATGCGCAATAATGAACTAAAAACAGGATGTGACGCATTGTCGTCAGAGTTGGGAGAATTTCACAATAGTAAAAAAAAGTTGTAACAAATCCCCTTTCTCTCGTCCGACACGGTTATGTAATACCCTTTATATTGACAACATAATAAGGTGGAAGAGATGGACGCCTTTTACGTTAATGGCGGACAAAAAAGGGGGGTGAAGCAAAAAAAAATGATTATCTGGTTTCAAATTCTACCCTTATAACAGTTGGTCAACTGAAAAATATATATTTTTTTTTGCTTCCGTGCTGCTATCAGGGCCACAACTAGGGGCTTGAATGAAACAGGGGAGGCAGTGGAAATCTGTGACTTAACTCCCCAAAATAACGCATTTTTTGTTAATCGATTTCTATATCATTGAGAGACTTTATATATACCAGTTACTATCGTCAATAGCGACCGCGCCGTCGAAGCTTCTATGCATGTAAATTAAACATAACACAACTGATTGATTTTTTAAATAATATTTTAAAGAATAAATTCAAATGACAGAGAATGCAAGATGGATTTTCCTATTGTCACTCGAATCCCATCTTTTGAGAACAGCTTCTGGATTTACCTGCCCGAAGAGTATCATTACAATGGACGTGAAGCATCGCCAACTCACACTGGCGATCTTCAGTCAATGTTGTTCTTACACCAAGTCTTGAGGCGCCGAAGAGCCGAGAAAGACCTAGAAGTTGATATTCACATGAACCGGTAATGTTAGAAGTAGCTTTAAGTTCAATCTAATTAAAATTAGATCTCCGCACTTGCTCCCTATTTTCTATCGGTGTTTTGTTGTCGCCGCGTGTAAGGCGCAAGAATACAGGAGCAAGTGCGGAGATCTAATTTTAATTAGATTGCTTTAAATTTAAAATCACATGAACATTTAGGTACAAGTCAGCGTCAGCATAAGAAATTGAGACTGCAAGTGTGATGACAAACTGTAAGTTGCAGCAGATACATTTTGCCACTCATCTGTCAACCTCTTGTGGGAGATCATTTGGGTATGGCAAGTCATTCATGTATTCTGTTTTCGTGTCATTAACTATTTCCGGATTTACATTATTGACAAGGGCTGGTACCAGATAATTCTCTGTAGAAAATTGCTTTCAGTTCTTGGGGAAATCGCGAATTTAGATGTGAAATGATAGGATCAATGAATGGAAGAAAGTAGTTAACGCGATAATGATTGTGTACTTCATGGCTTTGTCGGCAAAACGCCATTTTCATTTGCGACGGAAACGCTCATGTAATACAGATCATGAAACTTTCCATCGAAATCTGCCCATATATGTCCTGAAAAAAATTATAAATAAGACCTCGAGCATCTTGATGGGCTTTCACTAAGTCACAAGACTCGGAATGGAGAAGGATAGACAAAGTCTTATGTACCCTAATCCACACTGTAGCATAACTACAACCACGATAAAAAAAATCGAATTTGAGTAACACAGCGTGATATATAATGAAGTATCAGCTGCGGCCTGACATATGGATTTTGACTGGACAGTTTCGAGAACATTTAACAGGGACTTAAGTTATACATGTGGGATCCAGAATCCTCCTAGTACACATTGGAATCCATGCAGTGGGATCTAGAACCCTCCTAGTACAAATTGGAATCCAGTGGGATCCAGAATCCTCCTAGTACACATTGGAATCCAGTGGGATCTAGAACCCTCCTAGTACAAATTGGAATCCAGTGGGATCTAGAACACTCCTAGTACACATTGGAATCCAGTGGGATCTAGAACCCTCCTAGTACAAATTGGAAGCCAGTGGGATCTAGAACCCTCCTACTATAAATTGGAATCCAGTGGGATCTAGAACCCTCCTAGTATACATTGGAATCCAGTGGGATCCAGAATCCTCCTGGTACACATTGGAATCCAGTGGGATCTAGAACCCTCCTAGTACAAATTGGAAGCCAGTGGGATCTAGAACCCCCTACTATAAATTGGAATCCAGTGGGATCTAGAACGCTCCTAGTATACATTGGAATCCAGTGGGATCTAGAACCCTCCTAGTACAAATTGGACTGGACAGTTTCGAGAACATTTAACAGGAACTTAAGTTATAATGAACAACAAAGGGTGTCATGGTCTTTGATTATAACTAGTTGAAATTGGATTGAACAGTCATTCTTCTTTCCCTCCCTCCATGTTTTTACCCCCCCCCCCCTCCCAGAAAATCAGACGAGGCAACTGTAAAGCCTCAATGGTAGTTACGGCCCTGGCAATTTCACCTTTTTCCCTTTTTTTCCTAAAAGGCTGATTAATAACATAGTTTTGCACCCCTCACACTTTTTTGAAAGAGAGGGGCGACTCCCCCTTGCTTCCCCTGCTCCTACGCCCCTTTGCTATATCGCTGGACCTTTCAGAGAGCGAATTGTATTGAACAAAAAAGTGATCAGTGGGCTATTTTTGTTCGGCCATCAAGAATACGGAAAGGATTTAGTGACATCCCCTCTTAGACTGAATATGGAAATCAACGATATTGGGTCTGGCGGTCTCATTTTGAAAGGTGGTACAATCAGGCCAAGTCCGCGAATGACTCTGACATTTCCCGCGCTAATAGAAATACCTTTGTACATGCCACACATGTATATATTGTGGTACGAATTATAGGAAGGAATGTTAATTAATGCATTTTAATAAATGAACTTAAATCGGAATATAAAAATCCATATGGTAAAAAAGAAAATTAACATAACAAAATGCCCGTCTACACTGTGTACAATCGAGTTCGGCAACGGTTGTTTAGTTTCACTTCCGGTTAGCTAGGATGGACGTCAGGACACGAGAGGTGGGCACATTTTTTGAAAATTTTGTTATCTAGAAATAAATTGATAACCCAAGCATTACACTTGTCTTTTTCTAGATATAGTTTTGCGTCAAAATACATTCAATGTTAAGCTCATTATTACAAATGGTATGAAAAAATCATGGGAGATGGTGGTGTTGGTGATCATTTTCAAATTTTTGCGTGGTTTTCCTCGATTTTGTTCTCCTATTTGATATATTTCATCTTTTTATTGATTCTGCATTTAGATTAATATGTTCCCTACCTTTGTCACTATCCTACCATTGACGATTCCTGTAAATTATCGCTTGTCATCTCAGTTTTTGTCAGTGGGTTTAAAAGTCGGTGTACGTGTTTGGTTTAAGGTAAGTGTACGGTTCGGTATTATAAACAATACAAAAAATGTACGGTTTGGTTTTTCTCTTAGTTGGTTTATAGGTCCGTGTTGCGTATGTCAAATATGAAAAATTCTTGACTATGTAATTTTATACTGCGGCAGATTGCTTATTGGAATATTTCATATCCAAAAATTCAGTAGATACGTCAGAAAACTTCCCATTTTGCTTAGTTATTGTTGTCTAAAATGCAATGTTTCGCCAACACCGTTTCCAACATCCGGAACGATTATAAAGACTTTTGTATAAAATCATTAGTATCATGTCAGAAAACTTTCAATGGCAAGCCTTGCAAAGGGTAGAGAATGAACTGAAACTTGGTAGGAAGCATCTATGGAAGGTCCTTTATAAAGATTGCTCATTTTGTCCCGATCCATTATCAAACATGGCCGCCACAGGCAATTCTTGTTTCTGATTAGTCGATTTTTTTTTAAATCTTCACCTCTGAAACCGCTTGGTCAAATGAACCGAAACTTGGTAGGAAGCATCTACGGAAGATCCTCTATAAAGATTGCTCATTTCGTCCCGATCCGTTAACAAACATGGCCGCCACAGGCCATTCTTGTTCTTAATTGGTTGATTTCTAAAAAAATATTCTCCTCTGAAACCGTTTTCACAAATGAACTGAAATTTGGTAGGTAGCATTCTGAAAATATTGTAGTTCAAAATTAAGTCAAATTTATTCTATAATCCTCTTTTACTAATCCGTAACTAGAAAGAGTTTTTTCTGGGCACGCTTGAAAAAGGCGGTGTTTGTTTACAGTACACTGTCGTCACGATTTACGGAATTGACGCAGTTGCAAATGAAGTAGATGTCGTTTTGAAATTTTTTGACTTGGTAATGAAAATACAAGATTTTATTTAACAAAAACAAAACAAAGTGGCTATTATTTAAATCTTTTTTATGAAAGTAATTTACTTTCGTATCTATGCTGGTTTACACATCCGGGTTTAAATGTCAGCGCCCCAACATTTAAGTCTCGCGATCAATATATTCGCGAGACCGACGCGAGAAATAGAGCATCAGTATGTGGTTTACCAGGGTGGTCTACCGTAAAGATTGCTAATTTTGTCACGATCCATTAACAAACATGGCCGCCACAGGCAATACTTGTTTCTGATTGGCCAATGTTTTAAAAATTTTCTCCTCTGTCACCGCTGGCCAAATGAACCGAACCTTGGTAGGAGGCATCTATGGAAGGTTCTCTATAAAGATTGCTCATTTCATCCCGATCTGTTAACAAACATGGCTGCTATAGGCAATTCTTGTTTCTGGTTGGTTGATTTCTAAAAATCTTCTTCTCTGAAACTGCTTGGCCAAATGACCCGAAACTTGGCGGGAAGCACCTATGGAAGGCTCTGTATTAAGATTCCTCAAAGCAGAATGAAAGGTGAGCGACACAGCCTCTAGTTGTTATCATCACCAGAAAGTGATAGACCATGTACATGCAAACCATCCATTTTGCTGTTGTTATTGTGATACAACATGTACGGAATTTGACAACATCATCAAACATTCAGTAAAAAATCACAGCCTAGACGTCTTAAAGATCAAGCATTTAGAGTTAAATGAAAAAATGGAATATACGGTTACAGGAGCCATAATTTCAATATTATACCTAGAGAGCTTGATTCAACGGGAAAGAAAATCGAAACCGACACTACACTTGAGTTAAAACTTCACATCGTATTAGATAAAAGCTCAGGCATTACTACTTTTTCAAGTCCTCTTCATAAAAGGATGAAACCATCTGATTCACCAGTTCATGACTGTATAAATGAAAATCACGAAACACTTGCTAAGGAGGACGTCGATTTCCAGGAAATGGATTATAGCGACGATGGTGATTTTGAAAATGAGGACGAAAAACATCTCCTAGATCTCGTTCCATCAGTACTAGAAACAATGAACAATCATGGAAAAGTAGATATATATGGATACAATTTCACAAAATGTTGGCTCTTGCCTCATTTCCGATGCACAATATAGCTGTTTTATTATTTCTAGATGTTGTTAAGTGGCATAATTCGGAGTCTACCACCCTAATGAGGTACGAATGTCTTGCAGTTAACAAGTTTTGGCGAATTGGATACAAAATGTTCCATGGTAAATGGTTAAGGTTCATGATTGGACCTAAGAATAAAGGTGACATCGTCAAATATTTATGACGCATGGTTGGTTCATTACTTCAAATCTTAGTATGAAATGAAATGAAATATGGATTAACTGATTTTTCGTTTTTGCACATACAGGAAGTCAAGACACTCATCAGGTGTCTTGTAAGAGGAAGGCATTACTACTTCTGGGATGCTGTTAAATAGACACCATGGCTTTTAAACGTCTTATGTATGGCCAAAATCTATGTAGCCTTTAATGTAAAGATGGAATTGAGAATACGATAACAAAAATGTTGGTTTTTGGTGTTACCTCATCATGAGAAAGAAAGGATATTGTGCATGTTTTTTTTTTATCTCTACACGTACAGAGTAATGCCCAAAGATAATCGATGTCCCTGATTAAGATGATATCGTATTGCTGTGGCATACTGCAGTTGAAATCGAATTTTCGAATTTTTTATACATACCATATCGTACACTTTTCATTACCAAACCGTTCCAAGCAAATATTTTTGCATTCACCAAACACGTACACCGACTTTTAAACCCACTGACAAAAACTGAGATGACAAGCGATAATTTGCAGGAATCGTCAATGGTAGGATAGTGACAAAGGTAGGGAACATATTAATCTAAATGCAGAATCAATAAAAAGATGAAATATATCAAATAGGAACACAAAATCGAGGAAAACCACGCAAAAATCTGTGAAAATGATCACCAACACCACCATCTCCCATGTTTATTCATACCATTTGTAATAATGGTCTTAACATTGAATGTGTTTTGACGCAAAACTATATCTAGAAAAAGATAAGTGTAATGCTTGGGTTATCAATTCATTTCTAGATAACAAAATTTTCAAAAAATGTGACCACCTCTCGTGTCCTGACGTCCTTCCTAGCTAACCGGAAGTGAAACCAAACAACCGTTGCCGTACTCGATTGTACACAGTGGTCTAACACACATGTGCCAAAAAAAACTACAAGATATTACATTCGATTCTTAAGTAATACTTGCATGTAGATACTATATTTGACAATATTTGGACTGATTATAGATACTCAATATGTTACACAGTATATTAATACCTGTTTATCAGACATTTTTGAAAAATTGGAAATTATTTCTGTTATTATCGAATGCATTTAAGAGGGGGAGACGGTATATTAAAGGGAAAAAACAAAAAGAGCTATAATTACTTAGACAGCCACCATTGTCTTGCCTAAAATTGTGGAAACATTAAAATATTATAAATCCAAGTTATTTATGCATAAATTTTCTCAATACTTTCCCAAATGATTTCAAAATCAATAAAGCAAATGAAATGACTCTTGTCACTTCAAAGAATATTAAATAATATTTTGTTACTTTGATTTTGTGATTACGTTATTGTCCAATAAAAAACTGGATAAGACACAAGTTTCACAACTTAAAAACGTCTTCTCCAATTCATATGTTACAGTTACCCTCCTAGTACAAATTGGAATCCGGTGGGATCTAGAACCCTCCTAGTACAAATTGGAATCCAGTGGGATCCAGAATCCTCCTAGTACACATTGGAATCCAGTGGGATCTAGAACTCTCCTAGTACAAATTGGAATCCAGTGGGATCTAGAACCCTCCTAGTACACATTGGAATCCAGTGGGATCGAGAACCCTCCTAGTACAAATTGGAAGCCAGTGGGATCTAGAACCCTCCTACTATAAATTGGAATCCAGTGGGATCTAGAACCCTCCTAGTACACATTGGAATCAAGTGGGATCCAGAATCCTTCTGGTACACATTAGAATCTAGTGGGATCCAGAATCCTCCTAGTACACATTGGAATCCAGTGGAGTCTAGAACCCTCCTGGTACACAATGGAATCCAGTGGGATCTAGAACCCCCCTAGTACACATTGGAATCCAGTGGGATCTAGAAACCCTCCTAGTACAAATTGGAATCTAGTGGGATCCACAATCCTCCTAGTATAAATTGGAATCCAGTGAGATCCAGAATCCTCCTAGTACACATTGGAATCCAGTGGGATCCAGAATCCTCCTAGTATAAATTGCAATCCAATGGGATCCAGAATCCTCCTAATACACATTGGAATCCAGTGGAATCTAGAACCCTCCTAGTACAAATTTAAAACCAGTGGGATCTAGAACCCTTCTAGTACACATTGGAATCCAGTGGGATCTAGAATCCTCCTAGTACACATTACTAGTAGATATTGGTACATATATATTCTGGTTTATATATAACAAATCTGAATTCCATTATAATCTACTCGTGGAAATTGGGATATCCAGATTTCTACTAGGATGATCCAGAATTGTACTAAAAAAGTAATATTTTTTTAATCAGAAAACGGAAAAATCTAATCATTTCGTAAACCGTAGATTTTTTTTAGCGCATCCAACGAGAGTTTTGTCAGGAATTTTACTACCATTTTGGAATTGTATAAATATTTACGGTTGAAATTATTCTGAAGGCGCTGCTCATCTGAAAAATTACCAATATTTAGCGTTATTTTGGTCTTTATTTCAAGCTAAGTTCTTCAAAATACGCCATGTTTGCTCGTTAAATGTGACAGCCAACTCACCGCGGACGTAATCCCATATAACAATATGAACGACGGTGGTCCCGCAGCTGATCTATTGTCTCTCGTCGAAGTGCCGGAGAATGCTATTGTTCCCTTCATGGTTAATGCATTTGACTAACTGACATTTATACACAGGCTTACCTGAGATTTTACTGATTTTTAATTTGACCAAGTTATTTCAATCTTTCGGAAATAATTCGAAAAAGAACGGTCTTTTCTGCTAATAAATTCACTGAAGTTAGACATAGAGTACACAATTATTGGATATGAATAAAAATGTATAGGTAAAAACGTTATGTACAATCTGTCATTTACAACCGGTGTACCCGTTCAATCTGTAATCATGTTGGACTGGATTCAGCTTTCCTCGTAGCTGGACTCGTCGTCATCAAAATCAATTATTATTGGAGGAATCTCACTCCTATCAATGCAATTCTCTTTCCCATACTCCTTTTCTATTTTTAATACATGGTCTTCTGCCTTTGCCCAAACTGCCTTTGTAATTCTGCTAAACCCCCCATAAACGAGTTCTTTCAAAACGGAAAGGAGTTTCTTAAATTTGATTTGTTCATAAAGTTGTTTTTTAGTTTCAAGGGGCTGAAAAGGAATGTTGAGTTTTGAAACATAATCTTGTAAGACAGCTTTTCGCTGATTAAAGTTTGGCACAACAGTTTCTTCAGTCTTGATGTTGTGATAACTGGCATTATCTAAAACGATAACACTTGGGCTTTTTAATGCTGGCATAAGCTGATTTTCGAACCAGTTTATAAAGGTGGGCCCGTTCATTTCTTGGTGATAATCCCCATCTTTAGCTTTGGCTAGAAAAACCAAATCACACCAATCAATCAAACCCTCCTCACGATTACCAGCGTGCACAACTATCAACCTTTTCCTGAAGGGATCTCTGGGGCACCAGAACCATCAACTGGTAACCACATGTAGTCAGTGGCATGATTCTGATTAACCCAGGTCTCATCCAAATATACAATTGCATACCCATCCTCTCGAAACTTCCTGATTTTTCGGAGGTTTACACTGATCATTTATTACTGACCTCTGATCATATAAAAGCCTCCTATTATCGCTGGATTTTTTGTACTTATAACCAAGATCTAATAAAGTTAAAGTAAGCGTTGATTTCGAGCTTTTAATTGTATCTTCAATTTCTTTCATAATTTTTTACTGTTGGGGCAATTTTCCTGTTGTACATGCTATGAACGGTCCGTTTAATAACGCAACGGTCAAAATCATCAAGAGTTTTCTTTCTTTCTTTCGGTCTGTTGGATTCAGGAGGACTTTTACCGTTTACAACCCTATACACAGAACTGTAAGATATGCCAGCAGCCTTGCATGTTCTTTTAATCAAATTATCTGGGTGAAAAAGTGGTCTTCCCCTGGCCTTCTCAAGCTGAAAAATCTTTAATAGATTTAACACAATGTTTTTACAATCTTTTGACAAGTCCTTTGTTTTACCCATTCTTGCGATGTTTATATATATGTTAAGATGTCAAAAAATAGGTTTATGAAGAAATTTTATGTGAACTTTTAGAAAGATTTTAAAGTTTAAAAATGGAGTGTCAAAATATGCCTGTACACGTGTCTCTGTCTCTATCAAGTTAAGATTTACCTGGATGCTACCTCTAAAAAAATTTGATTAGAAAACGGAAAATTTGAGTTTTCTCGAAAACAATACATTTTTTTAAAACACAGTAAACGAGAGTTTTGTGCAGAATTTTACTATCATTTTTAAGATATGCATTTCATCTAACCATAACCTTTCATTATTGCTGCACTCATCTGAAATTTGAAATTTTCCCCGATTTTTACCGCCAAAATAGAGGTGGGAGTAAACTAACTAGAGGTAGCAGCCAGGTAAATCTTACCTTGATAGAGACAGAGACACGCGTACAGGCATATTTTGACACTCCATTTTTAAACTTTAAAATCTTTCTAAAAGTTCACATAAAATTTCTTCATAAACCTATTTTTTGACATCTCAACATATATAAACATCGCAAGAATGGGTAAAACAAAGGACTTGTCAAAAGATTGTATAAACATTGTGTTAAATCTATTCAAGTTTTTTCAGCTTGAGAAGGCCAGGGGAAGACCACTTTATTCCCCCAGATAATTTGATTAAAAGAACATGCAAGGCTGCTGGCATATCTTACAGTTCTGTGTACAGAGTTGTCAACGGTAAAAGTCCTCCTGAATCCAACAGACCGAAAGAAAGAAAACTCTTGATGATTTTGACCGTTGCGTTATTAAACGGACCGTTCATAGTATGTACAACAGGAAAATTGCCCAACAGTCTCAAAAATTAAGAAAGAAATTGAAGATACAATTAAAATCTCGAAATCAACGCTTACTTTAACTTTATTAGATATTGGTTATAAGTACAAAAAAATCCGGCGATAATAGGAGGCTTTTGTATGACCAGAGGTCAGTAATAAATGATCGGTGTAATTACCTCCGAAAAATCAGAAAGTTTCGAGAGGATGGGTATGAAATTGTATATTTGGATGAGACCTGGGTTAATCAGAATCATGCCACTGACTACATGTGGTTACCAGTTGATGGTTCTGATGCCCCAAAGATCCCTTCAGGAAAAGGTAAATGGTTGATAGCTTTACACGCTGGTAATCGTGAGGAGGGTTTGATTGATAGGTGTGATTTGGTTTTTCTTGCCAAAGCTAAAGATGGGGATTATCACCAAGAAATGAACGGGCCCACCTTTCTAAAGCTTCCCAGCAAACAATCCGACGTCGGGAAATCGTTGTCACAACGTTATACTTTACGTAGTTACAACGTAATATTGTTACGTCGTCACAACGTACTTTTGTGGACTCCTCAGCACGTAAATACGACCATCCACACAACGTCGTCACAATGTTGTGATATGGTCATATTGCGACTAAATTCCTGTTTTATTGGCGAGGAACTCATTGTCAGATGCTTAATCCTTCAGTTAGGGAAGCAATATTCCATCTGAAAACAGCTGTAACTTTCTTAATATTTATTGCATCAAAATTAACAAATGAGGTACCATTTGAAAGAAGAAAGATATATCTGTTCACTGATTATAATATTATGATTATGCAACAATTACATAATTAATTATTATGCAATTAGTTGCAAAATCTTGATGTGTGCACTTGACCAAAATTAGCTGTTTCATGTTTATTCAAATGGTAAAACGTTTTACAATTTCTTAATCAACACAGCGTGTGACCTCCAAAACCGTGTCTCAGATTTTTCCTGTGATGTTTCAATCTCTCTTAAAGCCCCATTATGTGTATACAGCCTGACTTCATAAGATTTCACCACCTTTAATTGTGTGTAGAATTTGTTCTATTAATTCTATCAGAAATCCGAGACATGGTTTTGCAGATAATAGGTCTAAGAACAGCATACACCAAAACCAAGCCTCTAGGGGTACCAATGCAGGAGCTAATTTCATTCAAAGTCGACATTTTATGTCAAAAATTGTAATGGAAAAATCCCAAAAGTTGTAATTTTCCTCTTGGTACCCCATTTTCATGAATAAAAGTCACAAATGTGCCATGGGAGCACTTCAGGATTGACCTTGAATCATAAATCAACAATGATTTGACCAGAAAGGTAGATTTCTTCACACAAACTCTAAATATACTGGAAAATGCACACCCTGTGCAGTGAACACATAAAATTGGCAGGAGAAGTTACATCACTCTGACCTAACTTGAGGTTATCTGCCTACTGATAAGGTCAAAATTCCACCTCCACTGACCAGACGTGAACCACTAATTATAACAGGAATCACCTGGAACCTTAGTTTGCTCATTATGTGTATTCTTCCCTTTTAGTTGGATTTTACTAAATGAAAATTATACATTAGATATTTTGAAATAAATTCAGCGTCTTCGTGAACTCTCCTCCACCAAAACCGGAAGTTATCCTCACGAATTTCTTTGCCGAACCAACTGTTCTGCTTGTGGCGATTACCAGCCGTGTTTCCTCTTCTCTTATCACCTCTTATCTCAAGTATTACTGGTCAGTGGTCATAAAACTATCAAATTATCCAATATGATCTCTGATTCAAGCACATGTGTTTGTTTACAAAACTAACTAAAAGTAATGCTCATTAATGGTACATCATATCTGAATTATTTTTTCACCTGTGTATCAATTAATATTATAATAAAATAAAAATTGATTAAAAAACATTTTGATGAAAAAATATCAATTTTTGTATAGTGCTACATGTTTTCTCTTATACTAATCTAGCCAATGTCAATGTTATATGCCTAAGCATTCCTAGAAACATTGTCATACTAGTTTACATAATGTAAAGCATATCACTGCATTATTTAGTACTGCATACCTTGATCTGTGAAATATTATTACAATGAGTGTGCTTTTCAGAATTAAATTTTAGACAACAAAAGCCATAGGTACAATTCTAAGCATTTTAAAAGTTAGTTAACTTTATAGCACTGTGAAGATATGCTGAAAGCCTAAAAGAGTCTTAACAATGTATGGCACAACTTAAACATGAACTAAAAGAATGATAAATTAAATACAACTTTATTTATAGTCATTAAACAATTCATGTTTGTGACAGTAAACAATGAGAATACAAAGCAATAATTAACAAATACAAGTCAATACTTTACTGGAGTGAAATATGCAGTCTAATCCTACAATTTGAATGGTCAGCTTGACAGGTGATAAATGACCATATTCCCGTGGTAGACTGGGGATATGAAGCGGGTCTAAATATGTTTTGCTTTCTCAAAATAGAATTAAAATAAATATCTGAGCTTATCTATATAGGAAGCCAACATTTATTTCGAATAATAAATCGTGAAATTAAAGAAAAATAATGTTTTGTTTTCATACAAGGCGGGCCTTCAAGTGGGTTTAGGTCCAAAAAATTACACACTTTAATATTCAAGTGCTGGATTAAATCATATTTACACGTATATGTAATTACGATACTCTTGAATGTTATCAGAGGAGGGGAGCTTACAGTTCCTGCAGCTTAGGGAATATAGAACACTGACAGGGAATATGAGCCCATATCCCCTGTGAAGATCCTGAATAACATACAATGTATAATATTTAGAAGTCCTCTCTATATATAACAAATGTACAAGTAAAGGGAATTAATACCCTACAATCACAGCATAGTATGGATCTGGTACAATCATATTCTATTTACACCACAAGATCATTGTTCAGTAGGAGAAGGTTGGCACAATAAGATTAAAGGTCCTAATTATCTTCTGCCTGTGGGCCAGGTTCTTGGGGTCTTTCTTGAGGTCTCTAAAACATAATAAATTAAATCTTTAAAATACCTTTTTTCACTTTAAAGTATCACTTCCACAATTAACTGCTACATTAATTTACTGAAATATCAACATTGTAATTGTCTTTATGGGTTTTCTTAACATTTCATTGCACTAATGTCTTGTTTGTTCTAAACATTTCATTTTACTTAACTTGTTATCTTGTCTTTAACATCAGTTACCTTGTATCTCACAATCTTAGACAACATTAAGCTACTTAACTTTTTTGTCATCTGAATTCAACACATTGAGATAAAATAAAATTTTACTACCATATTGCGTGAAGAGCACAATACATTGTAACAACAGTTAATTTCCACAAATCAAACATTTACAGCCAACACTATGATCAAAACCAGTTTCAAGTCTGAATAGTATATTAAACTATATTCGGCAAGATACTTACAAGTTCCTAAACCATACCCCACCGGCTCAAGGTGGGAACTTAAAGAGCTGCTGGCAGGAGATACTGATGACCTTACAAGGTGTCCAGCAGACCTTGCTCCTGGAGATGGGTTACTTCCAGCAGGAGATAATCTGTTCTTTATGGGTAGGAAACTACTGCCTGGAGGTAATCCGTAGACTACCAAGTAAATAAATAAAAACATTTCATAATTTTCATCACTACTACTAACTAGTCCTTATCAAAATAATCTGAATTGTGGGAAATCTGATCACGTAACACATTTATTAGCATTATACATATAATGGGAATTAAGCCTTAATTGTCTGATGAGCATTATTATAGAATCAAATACCCAAAAATTACAAAAACTAGAAAATAATTATCCAGGGCTCCCACTACTTTCAAATTAGAGGGAGAAGTGACCTCTCTTTCAGAGAGCTCACAGGGAGAAGTGGGGAGACTTCTGGGAAAAGTCAATTGCGATTAATCGAAACATTGTTTCATTACCCCTCTGACGTTACCCTGCCCAAATTTAGTAAATAGTTAAAGCTGCCTGAACTGATTTGTTCTGGGTTTTTTTTTTATTCATGACTACCTTAAGGACATATATTCAATGTCACATTTTTATTTCTGTCTACCTTGATTGGAGTCTTGCATACCAGTGATTTTTATATGTACCCCCCTCCCCCCTTTTTCCTTTTGAAATATTACTGTGTTGTGATCCAATACCACACAAATTGTAATAACTCATATTTGTGTTATATAAATCCTTGTTTCTGAAAAAAATATATATACCTAGATACTATATATACCAGTATCTAGGTATATTTTTTTTACCAGAAACAAGTGCCTGTGATATAAATAAAGCAAAGTATTTTATTTAAATTCACACAGAAATCAAAATTTTAGTGGATCTTTTCAACCAGATCAGGAAAAAGCTTGTAATATTTGTCCATTTCAAAGGTTTCAATATTTCCCAAAAGCCTAAATCAAATCCTCTATCGTATTTTGCACAAAAGACAAGTTTAAATTTGGCGCCAAATTGATATCCGATAATTTTTACGTGTCCGTTCTGGAGTGATTCTTGTTCTTATATTTCTAATATTGATATTTCCGTTCATTAAAGCGTTTCTGAGATTGCGACTTTAATTTTGTCAATGTCCTTGAACTTCATTTGGAGGAACGATAAAATACAATAAAAGAGTTTTGATCTGGCATTTCACTTTAGTTTTAATCAAAATAAATTATGGAAAAATTGGAGACCAAACAGGGCTCTTTTATACAACAAACCCAGTATTTTATACCAGTGGAAATAGATTTGTCCGTCGTACCAGCACGTTTGTGAATATGATTTTTTCACTTGTCCCGTCGGACAACCGTAATACAAGATCTACTTTTCCGACGTCAGTTTTCACTGGTACCGGACAATCGGACAAACGTTAATGTCGAGGCCTGGTACCTGTATTTAGTTTTCAATAAAAATCCAACAAGTTACCCAAATTTCAAAATTTATTCTAATGAATACTAATGTAATATAAAAATATCATGTATAGAACTTACTAGAGCATGCTGTTTCCATCCTCTCTCTAGTAGGTTGTGCATGAGTTGAACTTAAACTTGGTCTTATATTTTTGGAGCTGTGGAGCTGCAGGTAGCTCTTTTGATGTCCTCCTGGATGGTGTTGGCTGATAACTCCTCTCATCTAACAACAAAAAGTAGAAATAATAATTGGACAAGAACCACTTGACTGCAATACTGTAATTGTTAAGACTTAAGAGAATCAATTTAAATTCAGAAATCACTTCATGCATTTGCTAACAAGATTCTTTATTCAAGGCAAAAGGGGTTTTAATGTACACAGTATCAAAAAAAAAATTCTTGATTAATTAAGCTAATGTTAAAAATTCCTTAAATTGAGCCAAAAAAGTGAACTTTTCAAACACACAGCATGTTCTAAGATATGTGTACATGTGGACAGAGATTGTTAGCCCTATAAACTGTGAAAAAATCAAGATTAAACACAAATAATTTTCAAAAAAAAATAAGACATAAATTAAAATAAAGTAAAGTTTTCTACTTTGGGGCACATTATACATTTTAAGATGAAGGCCTAACATTTTTTGCTGGCATGGTAAATTGTACCAAAAGGGAAAGGAAAAGATCAGGTGAATGTAACAAAAATAAATATCACTTACAGTACATGATTTAAATTGCTTTTTTTCTTTTTAAACATGTTAAGGTAAATATTTTAATTTACATACATGTAGATTTGTATAATGATTCCATGGCTGCAATGCCCATTCTAAACTTTATTTCCATAGACCATATGTTCAGAAAACCAGTGACAGATAAGGATTTTTCTCAGATACAAATACATGAGTGTTATGCATGCTGAGAAGAGATAAACCTTCAGTTTTAATGTTTACCAATTAATAAAGACTAATTAGTAAGGCTTAAGATGAAAGAAACACACATGTATGTCAGATTGGATTAATTATCATAGATAAGTTACAAAACAATTTAGCCAAGACTGTTGAATGGGTTTATTGTTACATGTATAAAGCAATGTCAATGACAATGAGCATCCTAGATCCATCTTTTCCATTTAAATCAATGTGACATACATTGTGTTAAACAGTTAAACTCCTAGTCATTAAATGATTGCCAAACCTTATTCAAGTACATGTACTGTGACTACTTGTTACATCTGTATACATCAGGATTTTGCCCAAGGTGGGATAATATTTGGCAACTGATAAAACATGCAAATGGATGAAAACATGTATATCACACATAAATGTATATTGTACCGCTTTATTTAATTTAAGATCATGACCGATTTGAAAAGCTCTGTAGAGCTTGTGACAAGTTGTGTTTTATGTATGTTGTGATATGTATCGACTCTAAATAAAACTTTATTTATTTATTTATGACCCATGATTGGGGATGAATGCATTCTCACATGTGTATACGGTATGTGATGAAAAATCAATAGAAACCCTCATTCGAATGAAATGAGATTGACAGACAGATACAATGTCCATATATATATGCCCCTCAGGCCTGTAACAATGTTGGTGACATTCTCCATAAAAAAGCAAGTGTATCAGTGGCAGTGCACAACTATCATGCATGCCCCCTTTTCTAAAACAAATAAATCTAAAAAAGTTCAAGTGATAAATGAGTGAAAACTCGGTCTTACGTTTTACAGTGTCATTTCTATTAATTAATAGTCGAAGTTCTTTTTTTACAAAGTCATATCAGTATAAAAACCGAACCACTTGAACTGCTGTACGTGCCCCCTTTTTCCTATATTGTCTTTATTGACCAGTTGATGTTGATTTTGCGTCAAAAAAAGAAACGTGTACCTACCTTAAGTGTAATCTTCTGATAGCTGTACAAATGATGAATAACGATATCTTCTTTCTTTTAATTTTCTTTGTCTTAGTCGAGAATTAAAAGCGGAATTTGATCTGTTGTATCTGAATTTTTTTTGAAAGATGCGGGATGCTGCGCGTTGGTATCAATACGCATGCGCTGATTTTTACTTAGAGTTTGCCGATAAATAAAGGTAATAACAAAATTACCGAACTCCGAACAATCTTATAAAGGGAAAGTCAAAACTCATAATTATATAAACAGACAAAATCAGTCAACAACCGGAAAACTGTGAAAACCGTAATGACCCTGACTTGGTACAGGCATTTCTAAAGAAATGGTGGGTTGAATCAGATTTTAAGGCGCCAAACCTCCCGCTCTCATTACGGTTCAAAGGTTCCGGCTGTCACTGTAACAGTATTTAAATACAGGAACAAAATAGGTAAAATAGTTGTCAAAGCAGTACCATATTCGGTGACGTAAATGTCAAAAATATGTTTACGTCACACATTGACAAAAAAAATTTCTTGACATTTTGGACTTCCTTATCTTTATACATTTTCACTATATGAAAATGCATCGCTTATAATTATTTCTGCAGAGACGGAATATATTTCGACAAGATATTGGTATCGGAATATAAACTTTTTAAGAGATCGAATAAGGCGAATCTTTTTATAGCCCTGGTCCAGTAGCCTGTTTCTCAGATGAAGATGACGTTTCAGGAAATCAGAATAATTGCTACTGGCCCTTGCATAGCGAATCAATTGCGAGATGTAAACACCATATGCAGGAGAAGCTGGTATATTGCTGCACATGTTTGGAAAATTTATGATTTTAAAATTGAAGTCGTCCCGCTTATCATAAATTTTAGTACTGAGTTGACCACTGTCGTCAAATTCGAGGTATAAGTCCAAAAATGATGCGGACGAAACTCGAAGTGTACGAATAGAGATTATATGGCGGTAATTTCAAACTTTGCATGAGAATTAAAAAAATAAGTTTTTTACAACAGTTTTTGTTACTTAAGATATTTCATAGTGTAAATTATTCAAAGCTTCGGTTTCTTAACAAATTAGCCATGTAATTTCAAGATATTTTTTCTATTACATAAATATACCATTTACCCCTATGCACAGTCTCAGTTTAGTATGTAAACAATGACATAGACGCACGACCAAAATCGAAAAAAATAAGGACGTTTATAGTACGTCCCTACAACGTAATAAAATGTTACGTTGTATGGTGGTAATATTTTTACGTTGTGTAGACGTAATTTTGTAACGTTGTATAAACGTCGTGATATAACGTTGTGAAATTACGTGAACACAACGTTGTGACAACGTGTTTTCCCGATGTTACGTTCAGACGACGAATCCCCGACGTCGGCGTTACGTCGTGTGTTTGCTGGGTTATGCCAGCATTAAAAAGCCCAAGTGTTATCGTTTTAGATAATGCCAGTTATCACAACATCAAGACTGAAGAAACTGTTGTGCCAAACTTTAATCAGAGAAAAGCTGTCTTACAAGATTATGTTTCAAAGCACAACATTCCTTTTCAGCCCCTTGAAATTAAAAAAACAACTTAAATTTATGAAAAAATTAAATTTAAGAAACCCCTTTCCGTTTTTAAAACTGATAAAATTGCCAACCTACACGGTCACGAAGTTCTAAGAACCCCAGTTCACCATTGCGAATTGAACCCCATAGAACTCATGGAACTTAAAGGGTTTGTTGCAGAAAACAATACAACTTTTCGTTTGAAGGATGTGAAAGAACTTGTTTATGGGGGGTTTGGCAGAATTACAAAGGAAGTTTGGGCAAAGGCAGAAGACCATGTATTAAAAATAGAAAAGGAGTATGGGAAAGAGAATTGCATTGATAGGAGTGAGATTCCTCCAATAATAATTGATTTTAATGACGACGAGTCCAGCGACGAGGAAAGCTGAATCCAGTCCAACATGATTACAGATTGAACGGGTACACCGGTTCTAAATGACAGATTGTACATAACGTTTTTACCTATAAAATTTTATTCATATCCAATAATTGTGTACTCTATGTCTAACTTCAGTGAATTTATTAGCAGAAAAGACCGTTTTTTTTCGAATTATTTCCGAAAGATTGAAATAACTTGGTCAAATTAAAAATCAGTAATTATGGAAATTTATGATTTCACGTTTTTTTCAAAAATTTCCAGGTAAATCTCAGGTAAGCCTGTGTATAAATGTCAGTTAGTCAAATGCATTAACCAGCATGAAGGGAACAATAGCCTTCTCAGGCACTTCGACGAGAGACAATAGACCAGCTGCGGGACCACCGTCGTTCCTATTGTTATATGGGATTACGTCCGCGGAGAGTTGGCTATCACATTTAACGAGAAAACTTGGCGTATTTTGAAGAACTTAGCCTGAAATAAAGACCAAAATAACGCTAAAAATTGGTAATTTTTCAGATGAGCAGGGCCTTCAGAATAATTTCAACCGTAAATATTTATACAATTCCAAAATGGTAGTAAAATTCCTGACAAAACTCTTGTTGGATGTGTCAAAAAAAATCTACGGTTTATGAAATATTTAGATTTTTCCGTTTTCTAATCAAAAAATTATTACTTTAGTTAGTTTACTCCCACCTCTATTTTGGCGGTAAAAATCGGGGAAAATGTCAAATTTCAGATGAGTGCAGTAATAATGAAAGGTTATGGTTAGATGAAATGCATATTTTAAAAATGGTAGTAAAATTCTGCACACAATTCTCGTTTACTGTGTTTTAAAAAAATGTATTGTTTTCGAGAAAACTCAAATTTTCCGTTTTCTAATCAAAAAAATATTACTTTAGGTGAGTATTTCTTTATTGTCTTATTCTGCCTGTTAACAAATATCACCTTGGCCCAGTCTTCCAAGGGATGAAGTAACATAAAAAATAATTTCATTTACAATTAACATTATTTTAAATTTCACAATAAATTAGATTTTGTAACACATTTTCTTTTACTTACATCAATATATCAACAATACAACTTGTATAAATATCTGTTATAAAAAGAAATGGAACGACCACGAAAAGATCGTGAATACTAGGTGAATATTTATAGAGACATAATACACCACGTACAACATCTCTCGAGCGGTGGCGGTGCGGAGGTGCTTCCGGTTCCATCCGGTTACGGGTTTGAAGCGGAGAATTCTATCAACTTTCTAGGTCAGTCGATATTATTTCATAACTTATTAAGTTTTACATTATGAAACATTTCATATGGAACTCTTAAATCATTTTGGCAACTGATAAACGATTTCTCTTCAGAAAATAAGTCCTAGTTTTTCCAAACACTTCGTGGTAAAGTTGGATGACCACGTCAGTTTTGCGTGTCAGGTCACACAAGTTAAATTTAAGTTTTGAAAATCCGTCGGCATTTATTGTATGAAAAGGGAGTCCTGGTTGAGGGTATTCGATATTATTCTTCGGCAAAAGTGAATTAAATGACCAGTAGTATCGTAAATCGACGCGATTCGGCCACAAGAAATGGAGGTCATTCGGTGGCGGTTGTGGAGGTCTTATCGGTCGTGGGGCAAATTTTATTTGCAATCCTGTTATCTTGTAATTACCGATAAAATACAATTAATACTTTATGTATATTCAGAGTTATTTATATAATCCTAAAATATACCATATTGTAGGTAGTGATAGCAAATATAGTGGAAAATGACAAAGAAGAAGAGTTCCCTTTGGCTTCACAGACCAAGACGTCGCAGTTTACCAAGACACACATTTTTTTCTCAATTATGTAGAAAACTCCCGCCTGAAATTTTAAATGATTTATATGAATCTTCGCAACAAAGTGAGAGGAAACATAAATGTACACCACTAAAAGGGTCCACTCCTAAATGAAAAAGACTTTTGTCACCTGGAACCCCAAGTAGTATATCGGGGTCCTATGATACCGTGGTAGTTAAATTTAAAAAATGGCGGCGACGATTGGTTGAAATAGCACGTGAATACACGGTATTATAGAACCCGCGGTACCATAGGGTATAGTCGGCAAACGCAGCTACTGTTCCTTTAAATTTCATTCCGTCCATCATTTATAACCTATGAATTTAACACATATTTATGAATACATAAAATTAGACGGTCATTTTTGTTCCTCATGGAATGTATCAGTGATTCTTTTTTGTTTGTTCTTGAACTGTTCACATATCTCTGTAATAAAAAGAACTTCAGAATCCTGAATTATGCAATACCTTTCCCATGTACGTGCATTTTACAAATAGGAAGAACCCACTATTTGTACATGTACGTGCATTTTACATATAAGAAGAACCCACCATGTACATGCATTTTACAAATACATGTAGGAAGAACCAAAACTCTAAATGAAGATACTGAGGTATGACATTTGAACCGCATTATAATTCCTCTCCAACTTCAATTTTCGGAGGCCGCCCCGGAAAGTAGGGGCAAGTTGTAGGAGTGGATAAGCTTTGTAAGCGTGTCGGTAAGTTGGGGACATAAGCTTTAGAACAGGACCGGGAAGAGGGACAAGCTTTTCAAAACTGACAAGCATCAACGGGGGCGCTAAAAATTGGCATCAAATCATACCCTTATACCTCTTAGTAAAGTAGACATTTTTTGTTTCCATGCTACAAATTCAGCTTCTAAGTGTTTACTCCTACGCCCCTGTGTATATGAACCTGGTTTGTCTGTTATTGAACAGTGTTATTCAATTAATATGTGTAGTATCTTGAGTGAATAAAGTATTGAATGTTGAATCATTTGTTTTACTTTTTTTGTTTGCAAATGGAATCTCGTATTATGTATGTTTTTGGAATAAGAAGAGTTTGAAGAAACCAAAGGGGTAATAAGAATCCGTAATTCGAAGGACAGACAACATATAATGGTCAAACAAAAGAGCAGGGGCGGATCCAAGGGGGGGGAGCGCACCCGGCGCGCGCCCCCTAAAATTGGAAAAAAATAAGATTTTTTGGCGTAAAATCGTGATTTTTCACACGAAATACCTCAAATTTTTTCGCGTCTCCCTCCGCTCGGCGCAATTTTTTCAAGTGCACCCCCCTAACTTGAAATCCTGGATCCGCCCCTGAAGAGGTCAAATGTACAAACAACGATCTACAAAACACTACACAGAAAAAGAGAAACACGAACTCCACTATTTTAGCCTGGAGTGAGCTCAGGTGCTCCGGAATACAATATCTTTGCACCAAACATAATTTTTTTTTATGTCAGCCTGTGACAAGTTAATAAACTTAAGATACCTTCTGAGAAGTTGTAATTTGCTTTGTTTCATAATTGGTTCTTATGGTTTTGTGTGTGTGTGATTTACATTTATTTTCCTGTTTAAAGTCGTATTTTCAATAAATCATTACTTTCTGAAAATATTAAATTTGAGACGAATTATATAATAGAAGATAACTAATATATTACCTCGACAGTCGTCTTTCGCATGTGCAACTATTCGCAATGAGTTTAGTTCACCACGTACAACACCTCTCGAGCATGAAAAATGTAAGTGCTTCAGTTTTTGTGTCTTCTCATTTATGTAAATTTGTTTCCCCTCTGTGCTCTGTTGTTTTTTTTGTACCCCTCCTTTTTGTCGGTTTCGTGTGTGTTATCTCGATTTTGACTTGTCTTTGATTCTATCGGTTTTTTTTAATAATCCCTTTACCTTGTTCCATCGGTATTCTGTTGACTATATATGAAGTACAATGGAACAATGACGTCAATACTTATGTCGATTTCTTTACACTTACGACTTCTTGTGAAGCCCCCACCTTTCTTCAATAACGCAGACTCATATAAATTATCGTATTTATAAGCCCAAAGCTCGTCTAGTGAACTGAAGAAAAAAAAGACCAAATCTTTTTTTATTTTTCAAAACCATTGATTTAGAATGTGCTATAACTTTTTTGTTATCCTTACTAGAACGAGGCTGATTTTGTTATTGCCTCATTTCGTACGATTAAATCAGTTAAAATATGGTATATTTTGGGAATATATATAAACAACTCTGAGTATACATAAAGTATTAATTGTATTTTATATGTAATTACGAGATAAAAGGCCGATTGCAAATGAAATTTGCACCACCACCGATAAGACCTCCACAACCGCCACCGAATGACCTCCATTGCTTTTGGCTTAGCTGCAATAATGTAGCTCCTGTGACAAACTTGTGTCTCGGCGGAGTAAGAGAACATTTAAGGTTTTATTATTAGAACTACTTTTGGCTGAATCGCGTCGATTTACGATACTACTGGTCATTTAATTCACTTTTGCCGAAGAATAATATCGAATACCCTCAAACAGGACCCCCTTTTCACACAATAAATGCCGACGCATTTTCAAAACTTAAACTTGTGTGACCTGACACGCAAAACTGACGTGATCATCCGACTTTACCACGAAGTGTTTGGAAAAAGTAAGACTTATTTTCTGAAGAGAAATCGTTTATCAGTTGCCAAAATGATTAGTCACTTAGTATCCGTCCACAGCTTACAGGAAAATGTATCACTCTTCGCTGTTCATGTCGTAAAGCCAAACTTGTTTGCTCACAAAATACCATAAACAAAATACAAAATATAAGATGTTGTAATAGATGAAATAATAAGTTTAAAAGAAACTTAAGGAAATTAATATAAAGTGTAAATATGTATTTTACCAGATTTTGTTTGTAATGAAGTTGATATTGCATTTTATTATCATACTAACTATAGCTTTGAGTAAAATCATGCATCCTACTAGAAATTTAGCACAATAGCGGATCCTCCGCTAGAATAAATCTGGATATCCCAATATCTGCTAATGATATTCAATCGGAATTCTGATTTGCACTCGATTTAAATAAGTATAAATCAGAATTCCAATATCTACAAACGCAAAAAGTTTCACAACTTAGAAACGTCTTCTCCAATACATTCATGAATTAACGCAAAAAGTTTCACAATTAACAATACATTCAAATTCATTACTGAATACAACACTGATTCAGATCTGGAGTCATCGCCTTAAAAATGGGAACTGTTCTACAAAGAATACATGCAAAAAAGCTGGAATATTCTAAATCACATCAGAAAATGCGAATAAATTGTGCCACACCACAGAAGCTTTTAAACAGAGCCAAAAATATGCCCCATATTTGAATTTGGTCTGTACTTGACAGTTTGTGATTTTTGTGTATTTTCAAATGGTTTTTAGATGAATTTTGTTTTGAGTTGTCGTTCTTATATTACTTCCTTTTCCGCTGTACCTTTTCAGAAAGTATGTAACACTTTGTGTATATATTCTTAATCCATGACAATCATTCACAGGTATCCCAATTTTTTCGATCTCGTCGCGATATATTATCCCATCAAGGCATTAGGCAAATTATTTATTGCATTTTAAGAGTTTCGCATAAGGGGCGAAATAATTAACATTGATTACAACAATCCATGGCATGGGGGTTAGCCGTTCTCTAACGACAGAGTTTCTTAGCACGTCCCCATGTAGCGTACAGAGGATGGGCTCTCGATAATCGGTTGCCGGGTTAAAGTGGAAAACGCCTTTACCATACCTGTTAGTGTTAACCTCTGGGAACTGCTAGGGGAGGAGATCTCCCCCCTACCAACTCTTCTAAGGGGGAGATTTTGCGCGTCGCCTTTAAACGCACAAAATTGTACCTTGTAGTTGAATGATTGCAAAGCAATGATGTAAAATGGTATATAAAGACACATTCATTGTATACAAATTTATTGTTGACCCTTCTATTAATAGCTTGACAGTCTAGTTACCAGACTTTTTGAAATTTGTTTTCATTTTGCTGGACATAGCCATGCATAGGTCCAGCACCCAGGAATTTTCTGCTGGACCTCTGAATTTTTGCCGCACCTACATTTTTTATGTAAAATTGTTTTAAAGCCAAGCAATGTCGTACCGTTATTATTATTTTAGTCTAGCAGAGCGCTTTCTGTATTTAACTTCATTAGTACTGGTAGACACAGGGGCTAGGTGCGTCCGTAAAAAAAAAAATAAAAAAAAATACTATATAATACTACAAGGGGGCGAACTCGCATGCTTCCATTTTTTAAGCCGTCGTGTTAAATTGATCGTAACTTCGGAACGCCTTAATATTTTCAAAAAATGTTTCCACCAGTCGAAAGACAAGTAATGTTCCTTTCCAAAGAGACCCCATTTGTTAGTGTAGGCCTCCGAACTGCTGAGGTATCATACACGAACCAAAACAAAACGGCGTGAAAATCCGAAGTCGTACAAACGCTGGGATGACCACTTCCCATCTGTGTACAGACTTTCCCATGCGTAAACGAGTCATTTTGACTAGCTAAATACTTTCATCCATTCAAATTATGATAAAATTTCTTACCTTACGCCAATTTATATGTCCTTTAAGTTTGTTTTTGAAAGAAATCCCATTTGCATCCTTGATAAACGCCATAGACGTGAAAATTGAGAGAGTTCTAACGGGCTTTTTGATTGGCTGAACAATCTGTTTCATCCTTTCTACAATATAAATCCTTGATATAATTTAGCCATGATGATGAAAAAAAAACTTTCCCTCGTCTGATAGAAATATGATGAGTTTGGTTTTTACTGATGGCTCTAATATCATGATATTTTAATATATTTAATTTTTATGATATCCAAATACTGCTTGCATATTATTTCCATTTAATATTGAAAATTTGTTAAAGGTAAGTTGTAATATGTGTTGTATCACAACTTGTTAGTTTTGACTGGAAAGATGTCAGTACACATGAAATTAGGGTGGATGCATGTAGTTTCCTCACTTCTTCCACAGGTATTCAACCTTACTAAGACACGAGTGTAGCAAGAAACCATAGAGAACACAGGAACTTGTACATATATTTAATCTAAAGTCCAAAAAATTCTGAAATAATCGAAGTGATAAGGGTCAAAATAGATTGCCATCTTTGCTTATATTACAGTGTTTGAAATTAGCGGCAGAGTTTTTGAAATTCGCCGGACTTAGGGGGCAGAAAATCATGAGGTCAGCTAATAACATCGATAATGCCGGTCCCCATGTCCGCCAAATATTTTTGAATAATGTGTTTACTTTTTTTGTCAGAAACGCAGGTCGTATTGTAAATACCGGAACAAGTTCGGTCAACTCGAAATTCGTGACCGCATTGAATACGTGATATTTTATCTGTTTATGGTAAATATTATTGGTAACTGTCATGAAAATAAATATATTTGAATATATTGTGATGCATAAGATGATCTTTTCGATTGAAAAGCCCTCAAACAATTAATAAAATAAAAAAACACGACGTCCCTGATTTGTATCGTTCCCTTCACTGAATCCGTTTCTATTTAGAATTGTGTTTACAGTTCCGGCAACATGGCAATGTTGGGAAAAAGGCAACAAATAGCGCTGTTATGGGTGAGCTTGGAAGATATCCCCTCTTTCTGGAAGTTCTTCTAAACATGATAAAATATTGGGTCCGCTTATCTAAAATTAATACTTCTTCAACTTTACTATCTGAGTGTCTACTCCTTTCAGAAGCCCTACATAAACAAAACAAAAAAAGTTGGTATGCAAGCATTGATACCATACTTAAGTATCTTAATGTAAGTGCTAAGTCGATATTGACTACAAAAAGAAATATAAAATCATACTTTTATTCAAAACTTAAACCTAAATATAATGCAGTTTGGAAAACTGAAATTTTTAATGACAGACCTGGAAAGCAATATGGAAATAAATTGCACGCTTATAGACTTTTCAAAAATAATTTTGCATATGAGCAAGAATATGGTATTTGAACTTTTGGTTTCTTTTGGTATCCAAATGGTTAAATACTAAAACTTAAATATTTCACACGTGGAATATGATTATATCAATACTGTACAAAAGAAACAAGTGATATAAAGGGAAAATATTTACCCATCTTTTTAAACATTTTTATCGTGACAGGAAACCAAATGCTTATTACAAGTTATGGTAATAAACATTTGGTTTCCTGTCGCGATAAAAATGTATGAAACGGCACCATCCAAGACCATTTGGTTTTTTCTTGGTTATTTAATGCATGTATATACCATTTTGAATATTAAAGTAGCATATTTTTTTTTATTTTTTAACGCGACAGGATACCACAAGCACTGTATCAGAGTTATAATATTATCATACAAAAATTGTATAAATGTTCCGAAAATCACACTTCCATTACACGTGGTTCACTTGTGACCGGAAGTTCAATTGGGCGGAAATTGTAAATCAGACTAATATATTTAATCTTTAAATTAACGTTTCTTTTTGGATGACATGTAACGCATAACGTAACAGGTGGATGATTGAATAAAAAAAATAGAAAATGAAAAGCTTAAATGTAAACATCCGTGATTAATATATTTAAACATCTCATGAGAGTTTATTTATGCTAATCGTTGTTATGGCGACTGTTACAAAAAGGAGATAACACAACTTAAAATAGCGTTACGAAATCGGAAACCAATGTAACGCGCAATATATGACACCTGTAACAGAAATACTTACTCTGCTCAAAATTTTCTTCTCTCCATTCTTCATTATCAATGTTTGTCAATATTTTAACGGCTAGCTTACATTTTTGTATGTCACAGTTGTGTGGAAATCCAACACCGTTACGCAGTTCAGAGACGAAAATAACGATAAGAAACGACGCATAAAAGTACGAAGATGGACATTAAAAATAATTTTTATTCATGAAATATTTACAGTATATCAATGGTCACCATTCATCTAACACACCAACCAACCATTTGGCCATAGAATTACAACATATATCAAAGAAATATCCAATTTTATCAGTTTTCTATCGTTATCAGAAACGGTTCAAATACCATATTCTTGCTCATATGAATCTTGTCTTGATTTAGATAATTTTAACAGAAACATTGATCAGATTTAGAATAAGTGCACATAACTTAGAAAGTGAAAAGGGGAGACACCAGAATATACCATTGAATGAACGAATTTGTAAACTATGCAAATTAGAAATAGAGGATGAAATACATTTTTTACTGCAGTGTCCCATTTTAAATTCATTTAGAACTGAAGCTATGCAGCAAAAATTTTGCATCATTGGATAACAAATCTAAATTTATTTGGTTACTTTCAAATGAAAATATAATTATTATTAGTATAGTCGTAAAGCTGTTGATGTCATTAACAGAAACTAGAACTAAATTGTTATCTGGGAGTGAGGTTTGTCCTCCGGTCCCTCTTCCAAGTTCACATTGTATTATTACATCCAATATAGTGGTATACCGTATTTTACGGACGATAGGTCGATATATTTTTTTCCTCAACACGCTGGCTTCGACCTATCGTCCACATAGACCTATTCAAGGATGAAGTTAAAAAAATCTGGAATCCCTAAAAAAAAATCTCGATAAAAATGACGATTTTGTTTACAGTATACCTTGAATTTGCTGTAGTTTTTTTTTTCGAATAATAAGACTGAAATCATCGATGTTCTTGGGGAATAAAAGTATACTAACAAGGGGTGCAATTCCGGGGAAAAAATATTCAATGATTGAAGTGTTAGCGAAAATCAGTTCAATATTGAATTGTATAATAAAATATATACTATAAAAATGTATGTTGTTGAAAAAAAATCACAGGGTGGGTCGTTTTACAATATAAAATTATTGTCACAAAATATCTAAATATAGCTATATAGCTTTTCCATCTAACACGAGCATGCGCACGGGGTTGTAGTGAAAAAAGGCGGTTGCATTACATCTCACAAAAATTTGAATAAACGTGGAGTACAAGCTTTTTATACTAAATATACTGGAAAATAATTATCGATTTCGTTAAACTATAATGTTCTACACTTGAATTGGTTTATTAGGAACAAATAAAATAATCACCATGAGATAATCAACACAGGTGAACATCAGTCGGCACTTAATTATCCTGATCAGCTGATTGAAAATTTACTGGACCGAGACGATCACATAATTTGTGTACTACTAATTAAACACAGTTTAAAGGTATGTCAATAAAACTGCACAAGGTGATACATTGTTTTGACAGCTTGATTATTTTATTGTATGAACACCGTTTATCATCTATATTTTTTTGTGTGACACCCACAGATGGCCTGATTTGAATGTCATCGATGTCAGGCTTTACAAACCAGACTCTTCATAAAAAAACAAGTTTAAAAACAAAATTTTATTTAATTTAAATTTCATAATTATTTCGTTTATGACACATAAGAATAGTAGTCTTGAGTTAATACTTACATATACTTACCGAAGAACATCGTTATAGGACAAATGTTTACCAATGTAAAAAAAAAAAAAAGTTTGATGTGACGATACTTACCCAAGCTGTCATCGGCATCCTCGACCTATGGAATGCTTCGACCTATCTTAGTATTTCCCAAAAAATTTAGCCGAAAAGCAGCAATTCGACCTATCGTCCCCATCGACCTATAGTCCGTAAAATACGGTAATATATATTATGCATAACATACAAATCTAAGAAAATAATAATAATAATAAATTAATAAATAAATGATGCATAATAATAACTATTTAATGAAAAGAATTCAAGTGTAATCTTATGTGTATGGTGTATATATATATATATTTATATAAATCCTCTCTGAAGTTCGACCATTATTATTTTACAACTGATAGGTCACTGTGCTTGTTATATTATATAGCATACATTCGAATGCAACTATTACTATGTCGATGGTATGATTAAATTTTGATTTGATATTGTTTCATAAAAAAAAAAATTGTCATCTTCCAATCAATGTAATCAATCCATAATCATTGTATTAAATTCTTTGTTAATTGTTCTGCCCGAAAGGGCTCCTTAATTGGAAATAAAAATATTTGTATTTGTGTCGATCATAAAAATGTGGTCGTTCCTGAAGCATTACGACAGAGCTCAGCCGGGCAAACGTAAAACGGCCAGTGCCACCCCAGCTGAATATTGTTATTGTAATCTTAATAAAAAATTTAAAAATTCTGTTTTTAATCGGTAAATTTTTCGAAGTTTGAGGGTATTCCTAGCTGGATTTGGGTACTGTACTCTTTTTTTGGTGCATGGTTTCAACTTTTTGGTTTATTCTGGATGGTGACTGGTCTTCCTATTTTAGGCCTCTACCAGTACTAATGAAGTTATACAGAAAGTGCTCTGCTAGACTAAAATAATAATAACGGTATGACATTGCTTGGCTTTAAAACAATTTTACATAAAAAATGTAGGTCTGGCAAAAATTCAGAGGGTGCAGCAGAAAATTTCTGAGTGCTGGACCTATGTCCAGCAAAATGAAAACAAACTTCAAAAAAATCTTCTCTTCTGTAGCCGCTTTACCAAATGATCCGAAACTTAGTAGGAAGCATCTATGGAAGGTTCTCAATTAAAGATTGCTCATTCTGTCCCAATCCATTAACAAACATGGCCACCACAGGCAATTCTTGTTTCTGATTTAGAAATAGACCAATATATTAACTAAAACTGGTTTAAAATGTTGAAGTGATGTAAATTTCCACCATTGATCAAGGCACGCACATCGTCGACGAATTGCACTATGGGTAACCTCACTTGTTCTCGCCACGCAACATACAATCTATGTTAAATCTCGCGAGATTCATCCTTTCTACTATATAAATCCTTGATATAATTTAGCCATGATGATGAAAAAAAAACTTTCCCTCGTCTGATAGAAATATGATGAGTTTGGTTTTTACTGATGGCTCTAATATCATGATATTTTAATATATTTAATTTTTATGATATCCAAATACTGCTTGCATATTATTTCCATTTAATATTGAAAATTTGTTAAAGGTAAATTGTAATATGTGTTGTATCACAACTTGTTAGTTTTGACTGGAAAGATGTCAGTACACATGAAATTAGGGTGGATGCATGTAGTTTCCTCACTTCTTCCACAGGTATTCAACCTTACTAAGACACGAGTGTAGCAAGAAACCATAGAGAACACAGGAACTTGTACATATATTTAATCTAAACTCCAAAAATTTCTGAAATAATCGAAGTGATAAGGGTCAAAATAGATTGCCATCTTTGCTTATATTACAGTGTTCGAAATTAGCGGTGGTGCGGTTGCCGGCGACCAGTGAAATTTTTGTCTGGCCAATGGAAATATCTAAACCACAAGTCCGATTTTCACAGGACCGAAAAAATATTGTCATAAATAATGACAAGAGCTAAGATATGGCCAACTTTTGATGGTATAACTCTTAATGTATTTATTGATTCATTTAATTTACTCTAGAATACATGAAAATGTTGCTCCAGTTTGCTTCTTCAGCTATATAATCATCACATTAGTCCTCAATGTCATCTTTGTCATTACAAATTTCATTAAGAATCTATTTCAATGTCATCGTCTACTCCTTCATCGTCCAGATTCTAATAATTTTCTCGTCTTTTCCTTTTCTGATTCAGCAACGGATGTTGTAAATTTGAATGCCGCTTTATTGTTTAGGTATGTCTCACTTATATCTCATGTCCAGTTCACACATCCATGTAAAGTCACTTAGGGGGTGATTGTTTTTTACAACTGAGTGAGTATTCCTGAAAAGATGTGACAGTCTATGCTTTTAAGGATTAAAGAGCTCTGCCAGCTTCACTTGTGTTGACATTTGCTTCTGTCTAATGACGGATGATCTTTCACAAGCAACCAGGTGCATTTTACTTCTTTCGTGGTCACTTACTGCTGACACTGAGATTGGAGCAACCCGATATGAAAGTATTTTGTCCATGACCACCACTCGAGTTTTTCCCATAATGGTTGATACAAACATTACTTGCCGTCGTGTTGTTTTCAAGGAAAACTAATCAAGGACGGCCGGTTTTCCACTTATCATTTAACTGGCGATCTTTCCTTTTCTCCTCGTAGGGTTGTTTGCTTTCATTTGCCTTTCTTTTCAGTTTTTTCCCAGGGATTGCTCATGCCGTGAACTTTCAAGCCCACCTTCAGAAATGGCTTTAACATTCTAAGCATCAGAATGATGCCGGACATCCGATCCGGCGGAAATGAATGTTTTTCCGGACCTAATCGATTTTTACCGGATTTGTCCGTCGTACCGACGTGTTTGGGAATCTCTGGGCCCTACCAGGTAGGTCACAGAAATGAAAATGGGTGGAAAATATAAGAAAAAAAAAGAAAAAAAGTATGGAGATAAGGGATAGAAAATTACTAGAAATATGGAAAAAGGACTGGACATGGTTCAAGACAAGTATGACGAATGCTTGAACGTTATGACATGCGAGTGGTGTGTTGAGTCAGGCAGATTTTACATGTACCAGTATATGAGGCTGAGTGAAGGGAAGTGGAGTAATGAGGATAAGGAGAACGAACTGGAGGAGCTCCAAACAGAGAGACTCGTATTTTTTTTATTCAAGAGAATAAACATGTGATATCATTCATGATGCTTTTCATTACTTTCTTTCAATTTATGTCAGATTTGGTAAATTTACTTTCTGGCCAGTAAAGTTTTCATATATACTGGCCCAAATGGCTTGTAAATTCCCAATTCCAAAGTCATCTCTTCTTCCAAGTCGGGTTCAATAGCGGTTTTATTTTATTGTTTCGCATATATTTTTCTGACGGAGGAGGAAATTGTAAACGTTCCGTTCATGTTGCAGACAACATGCCGTTTTCCAAAGGGTTTTATTATATCAAACAAAAACGTCCGGTAGGTATTGAAATCTTAAATCTGGGTCTCGAACGCAATTTAAGAAATCTTGGTTTGTATGCAAATAAAGAGCTACGACTTCCCCTATGCTATAATCCTGTGCTTTTACATGCTGGACAATGGGCATTCAAAAAGTAATTCTTGCTCTAATTTGACAATAAAATAATTTGAGTCGCCCCGATTTTTTTGAGAGTCGGTCGGGATTGGGGAAACACAATATTTTATTTTTGTCCTAGGTTTGTTTACAAAGCGAAAGCAGCACCCATATTAGAATGATTATTTAATGTGTTAGCAATTACATTTCTTTGAGGAATTTAGATTTCAACTTTTCTTATATATTCATATTGAATACAATTGCAGGTGACCAGTATGGCGATCAGGCCTCTTGTCAAGAATAAACAATTGAAAAAAAGGACAAAGAAATTCATCCGCCATCAGTCAGACAGATATGTCAAAGTCAAGGTAACATTGTGCTCACAAACTCATATTGTCATTCTTGTATGTAAAAATTGTGTGAATCAAGAAGAAGTGGATATCCTTAAGACCAGAAAAAAGTCTGTCATAAGCACAATCTATTGTTGTTAGTATAAATAATGATGTTTTATTCTGAATAGATTCTGTTGTAAAACTATACCTTAAACTAGCTACTTGTTTTAAACCCCTGAATTTGCTTAAGAGGAAAATAATTGGTTTCCCTTGACATAGGTCAAAAGGTTTTTGTCGTGTTTTTACCCTTAGCGGTATAACAAATACTAAGCATTATATTTATGCAAGAAAATACAAAGAAAATCCAAATTGAAATAGATACAAATTCCCTTTTACACAATTGGATCGCTGATTGCTGTCAAAATTGCATATGGGTTACAGGGATTGGGAAGAATTTTTTGTCAAAGAGACTATGGCCCTTTACTTGACCACATCAAGGGGCCATTTTAGAGAATAATGTGCCATTTCAAATTGGCAACGGACCACAACTTTGGTTAGTTAAACTGCGTGCTAGCCTATGCATTGATAAATATCATTTTTTAGACTTGTATGAATTGTTTAACATGAAAAAGCAAATAGTCAAACCAAGACATCTAAATAAAGAAGATGTTTTGTACATGTTGTATAGGTTAGATCTGAAACAAGCAAACCTAGCAATCATACAGTTGTTAAGTTTGCTTGTTTCAGATCTAACCTACAACATGTACAATGTACAGTCAAACCTGTCGTAACGGTCACCTTTGTATAATGGTAACCTGCTCATAACGGTCACTTTCGTGCTCTCCCTGTGCATTTTACTATATATTTTAATTCGATATAGCGGTCACCTGTTCAATGTGGTCAGCGGTCACCATTTATTAGTAATTTCCAGTGTAAAACCTTTGTATAACGGTAAGTTCATTTTTAAAATAATACTGGAAGTGATTTCGAAAGTTTGGTATTTTTCTCAAATGTACAAAAAGTCCTGAGGTGTTACAAAATATATTGCTTAATTTAATTAACTAGATAAACAAACACTATTAAATTTTGTGAGTAATAAATTACATAAAGGAAAGTTTATACCCGGGGGTTATTGGAGATATTTATTCATTACGATGAGAGTAAAAATTCACTCACCAAAATTATTTTGTATCTAGTGCATCATGTCAAAATCATCAACATCCGTAAATAGGAAAGCTTTGAAATTAGACGACAAAGTGAAAGTTATCTGTATGAGTACGTTGGGCTTTAATACAACGAGTTATAAATCGTTGTGATCGATGGTGGGAAAAGTTGTTGAGCTGTGGGCGAGGAGAAGGGTGTTGGTCGTACCCAGATAATGAACATTCTTTAAAGAAAATGTGGGATTTAATCGCCGATTTTGAAAACAATGTTTCCAGTTCAACATCGTGTTACTGGAAATTTTACTTTTGTTTATTAAATATCTTTCTTTATTTATTTGTATGTTTTATTCAAATCATATCAGATTGAGATAAACATAAGATGTGATTAAAAATGTTTATTTACAACTAATGCAGAATATTTCGTTGAATAATCAAACCCCTTCATATAAAGGTCACCTGTCTATAGTGGTCATTTTGTCAAACTCCCCCAGGTGACCACTATAGACAGGTTTGACTGTATCTTCTTAATTTGGATGTTTTGGTTTGACTAGTAATAAAAAAGCTTGGATGAACAGATGAACAAACATTTTAATAAAGAGAGTCTACACTGTAATAAAGGTCTTTCTTTTCAAGAGTCTGTTCTTTGCTGCCCTTCATCTGTTTAAAGAGCTTTGGAAGTCATGCTTGGTTATTTCCTTGCCTTGTGTTCTTACTCTTAAAAGTCTGTCACTGATTTTAGGATTTAGCCTAGACCTAAGTCTGGTAGCTATCAAGTTTTGGTTACTGGAAACTCTTTCACACTGAGCTACAAGTGTGAAGTGGTAAAGTGAGTGCATATTGATCCAATTTAATAATTTCAGGCACTTCGTCCTTGTGAAACAGAGTGATAGTTTTCCAAAGGGATGGCATATTATCAACTGGGTACTTTGCTGATTTGACAATTGTTTTCACTAAGCTAAGATGGAAAAAACAAAGTACACATGTTCTAAAAAAAATATCAGTTCATGTTATGATTGCATTTTGGATTACACAATTTTTTTCTTCAAAATTTAACACAGGAACGTGACTTGAAGTATTAACTGTCAAAATGTACCCAAAGAAAAAAAAAGTATGATAAGAAAAGTCCATTTTGGGGTGGAAATATAGTGTATCACACTCCCTGATACTTTTCGGTTATTAGCTATACCAAGCGCATGGTTCCGGTTTATGATTTTTATTTATAGATACAACTTTCACTCAAATAAAAAGATCGGCGTGGTATACTTGTACCAATTAATTGTAATTAGATTCTATTCAACCAGAAAGTAGAATACACTCCACCAAAACCGACCAATTATTCAGAAAAGAGAACAAAACGCGAGGACAAATGTGTTTTAAATACACTAAATTTAGAATCGAAAGAGTGAATCCTTTTGTCTGATTGGTTGACACAAATAACTGTTCTAAGCATAGAAAGGGAAAATCAGGGAACCGTCATTAAAGGAAAATTAACGACAAGTGAAGACAGTGACACAATCACGACACAAAATAGAAAACGACTTTAACGGACACATGAAATAATGAAATAATTAATCAGAATTTACAGGGCGCATAGATAATGGACCTCAATGCGCCACAATCGACTTGGAAGCGCCAATGGCGCGTGGCCTTCCCAATCCCTGGGGTTAATGTTCCCAGGACAGTGTTGTTTGATGTATGATCTGTTACTTTTGTTGAGGATTTTAACAACTGTTAGGGCTATTCCATTTATGTCTACCTGGGAGGGGGAATGCCATTTTTTTTTTATTTTTCTGTTGGTTGTGGGGGTGAAACCATATTTTTTATGTTGGGTGGAGGGGGGTGGGTCTCTTGAAAATAAATTCTGTTGGGAGGGGGGATCCAATGACTAGAAAATTCAGTGGATGGGGAGGGGGGTATTTATCTTGACTTCCCTTTGGCTTAAACTCGCTGGCTTCACAGAAATAAAAAGATATATCCGTTTTGTTGTCTTAAGAGATCGGGCCATTTTGCCAGAATTTGCTCCAAAACAGTAGTGCGTTGTCTTCCCGGAAGAGGAGTTATCTACCCTTAAAGATGGCAAACTCCGTTTCTGTTGCCATCTGGCTGGGAAAAATAGGTCTTCAGTCATTATCACCTATATATGAAATTAAAATTATAGTAAAATGCAAGAGGCGCATTTATATGCAAAGTTTAAGGGAGAGATTTACACGCCGTATATTGGTATATCATTAGTTTTTGGAATTTCCTGACTTTCCTTTGTCAAATGACTCATTTTGTAGGTAAAAAAAATTTGCGTAGTCTCATGCAACGTTCCCATAGTTTCAAATCTGCTATAAGTTTACCTATGTCTACATTCCTCTTAGTTGGTACAAATTTTAATCCTTTAGTAAGCAATCGGCATTGGGCGCTATTTAATTTCTTTTGAGAAGTATCTGTCATCGTCTTTACGTTGTTTCCTTTATTATCATGTTTGATATCATTTTTATTCCTCTGATAATGTGGCGAATAATTGCATTTGCATGGCCTAGCTATCTTGTTTAATACTTTAAAAGTGTTCATTTTCATGTATTATGGCTACATATGTTTTTGAATGGTCACATTTGTCATTAACGAATATTTTGTCCATTCACGTTTCGTATTTACTAATGTTTGAATAAATGTATCTACATTAAACAATTCAGATGCCGCTACTATTTCCACTTCCGTTGCATACAATTGAACACTCCCGTCGGTTTTACTCATGTTCAATAAGTGTTCCTCCACATTGCCAGATATATACTCTTGACAACAAATTAAATTTTTTCTCATATGGTCTACTATTTGTTGTCTGATATGTCAAACAAGAAAACCAGACATTTGATGCAAGATGGATTTAAAAAGTATATATATGCAAGCTTTATATGCACAAAAACTCACTTAGTTCAAAAACAGGAATTTTTTCATAACTAATTTAAATAATATATTATAAGGCATCTCTGATGCTTGTACAATATATACATATTTTTTTTTACAACATTGATCATTTGATGATTTTTTGTAGTCAAACTGGAGGAAACCCAAGGGTATTGACAACAGAGTAAGGAGGCGCTTTAAGGGACAGTATTTGATGCCAAACATTGGTTATGGATCAAACAAGAAAACCAGACATTTGATGCCAGATGGATTTAAAAAGTTCCTAGTGCACAACATTAAGGTTGGTGTATTTTAATCGCCTGCAAAAGCGAAACATGGGTATTGCTTTTTCAGTGGCAGCATTGTTTACACTGTCAAGTTTTTGAGATTAGGGCAATTCTTGTTTCTGATTAGCCGATTTTTAAAAATCTTCTCCTCTGAAACCGTTTGGCCAAATGAACCGAAACCTGGTAGGAAGCATCTATGGAAAGTCCTCTGTTGCGATTGCTCATTTCGTCTCGATCCGTTAACAAACATGGCCGCCACAGGCAATTCTTGTTTCTGATTGGTTGATTTCTAAAAAATCTTCTACTCTGAAACCGCTTTGCCAAATGAACTGAAACATGGTAGGATGCATCTATGGGAGGTCCTCTATAAATATTGCTCATTTCGTCCCGATCCATTAACAAATATGGCTGCCATAGGCAATTCTTGTTTCTAATTGGTCGATTTCTAAAAATCTTGTCCTCTGTAACCGCTTTGCCAAATGAACCCAAACTTGGTAGGAATCATCTATGGGAGGTTCTCTATAAAGATTGCTCATTTTGTCCTGATCCATTAACAAACATGGCCACCACAGGCAATTCTTGTTTCTGATTGGTAGATTTCTAAAAATCGTCTACTCTGAAACAGCTAGGCCAAATGGACTGAAACGTGGTAGGAAGCATCTATGGAAGGTCCTCTATGGGAACTGCTCATTCCGTTTTGATCCGTTAACAAACATAGCCGTCATAGGCAATTCTTGTTTCTTATGGGTCGATTTCTAAAACAGCTTTTCCTCTGAAACCGCTTTACCAAATGATATGAAACTTGTTAAGAAGCATCTATGGAAGGTCCTCTATAGAGATTGCTCATTTCGTTATGATCCATTAACAAACATGGCTTCCACAGGCAATTCTTGTTTTAGATTGGTTGATTTCTAAAAATCTTCTTCTCTGAAACTGCTTTGCCAAAATGAACCGATATTTGGTGGGAAGCACCTATGGAAGGTTCTGTATTAAGTTTCCTCAAAGCAGAATGAAAGGTGAGCGACACAGGCTCAGCTTAGTGCTGAGCCTCTAGTTATCTTCTCAAGAACCACTGGGCCAAGCGTGGAAATGATACTCAATGGATGGTCCTCTTCCAAAATGTTTCCCTACATCCCAAGATGGCTGCCATGGCTTTTGATATTTGTTTTTTATTACTTTGATGGTGTTTCAACAATATGTCAGTTTTATTGGTGGAGGAAACTGGAGAAAACCACCGACCTGTGGCAAGTCGCTGACAAGCTTTATCACATAATGTTGTACACCTCGTCCTTATTGGGATTGGAACTCACAACATCAGTGGTGATGGGCACTGATTGCATAGGTAGTTTTAAATCCAACTACCATACGATCCTGGCCATGGCTTTTGATGGTTGAATAATTGGATATCAGAAAATCTTCAGAAAAAAACCAGGATGGAATGAACCGAATTGTGTCCGTTGACGACCTCAATTATCCAAGGTGGCCAGCACGACATATTATGCAAATTTTGGTTTACCAGTATCATCTTCAGTTTCTATCATCCAGTTTTACTAATATTTTGAAATTACATTTAGATCAATAAAATAAAGCTTGATTTTGGGATATCTTATTTATGGGTAAATTGATTGGTTTATTATCTCGCCACTGTCTGTTGCTTTCCTTGCAACGGCATTGACAATGTCACATCTTTAGGATTGGATCATTTTCTACATTACCATACAGCCTAGGCTCATCATACTTGGACCACACATTGATCATTAAGGGTACAATTCAGGCGGGCACGTGTCGTTGCTCGTATGACCATAACCTTATTACACCCCCCGGAAACATAGTATAGGGAGGTATATAGGAATCAGTCTGTTTGTCTGGACCAACTTCCACATCTTTTGTCCGATTTCCACCAAACTTTGTGGAATTTAAGATCATGACGTGTGAACTTTGCAGTATAAAAGATTTTACCACCCTGTTATGCCTCGTTGGATTTAGAAATTTTGAGACAATTCAGTATGCACATTGTCATTGCAAATTCTCCATGATTAATCAGAAGTTCATGAAACTTTGTACATTGCAAGATCCTAATATGAAGATGTGCACATTAGTAGTATATCCTGGTCCATCAAGTTTTCCCAGAATTATGAGTAAAAGTTGTGTTCCAAATATGTTTTGGCTCAATTAAGATGATGGGGATGCGGGAGGTATTAGTCCCGCATAGCGGACAGTTAAGTTAATCCATTTATGTATCAATGCAGGACTCCTGCGTCCAGCAGTACCTCTAGTTTTCATTATTTTGATTGCACTCGACAGTTTAAAAAAATGTAGACTTTTTATAGGTATATTTAATACATTATGTGGTAAAGTTCAGTGAATTGAGGCAGGTCAGTGGTTTTCTCAGGGTACTTCGGTTTCCTACACCAATAAAACTGACCCTCTCGATATAACTGAAATATGGTTCAAAGTGGCTTAAGATGCTCTAACCTTACATTATGAAGGTTTAGCTTATGATTTTAAAAGCACAAAATAAATGCATCGTATGAGATACATGTATATTTCTTCCTCAATCTCGAGTGGTTTTGGTTGCATGTTTGTTTTTGTTGTATGTGTCAAACTTTACTTGGCTTTAGTGAAAGAATTTTTAAAAACAAATTTCAAGTGCATGTTTAACATGATTTAAAATAACCACAGGGTTCAAATTAAGTGGTATCCTGTTGGCCTGTGGCCAGAGAAATTCCTGGTTCAACCTACAGCTAACTTGCCAGTTATTGTAAAAGAAAAAAAATCTTGATTTTGAATAATTAAAAAAAACTATGCAACTGGCATTCCTTATTGTCATATTATTATAAAAGTGCAGGAATGCACCTTACTCTAGGTAAAAAGTTCTGCATGGCAGTTAGGCTGATTAATGTTGTCAAAAACTACATTGATGATGGCTTTGTTACATGGCAGGAATGCTTCTTACATGACACATAGAAAAATTGGGCAAGAACTTCTGGAGTAATATTAGACATAAATGTTTGCTCATTCCTTATACAGTATTCACATGTATCCCATTGACACTTTCAAACATTTCTGTTTATTTTATTTTCACAGGAATTGGAAGTTTTACTCATGCAGAACAGAACATTTGCAGCAGAGATTGCTCATAATGTTTCTAGCAGAAAACGCAAAGAAATAGTTTTGCGTGCCCAACAGTTGTCTATAAAAGTGACCAATCCAAATGCTAGACTGAGATCAGAGGATGATGAATAAATAAAAATGAGGCTATAATATGATTGTATTTGTTATTACATATAAAGCCTGTACAATGTCTTAAGATTAGTTATCCCCTCGCCAACGAAGTTGCGAAGGGATATAGTAACGCTACCGTCCGTTCGTCACATCCTTGTGAACACTCTAGGATCAACATCCTTCAATGGATTTTGACCAGACTTGGTACATATTTAGTCCTTAAGAGAATCTGGAACCCTATTGATTTTCAAGGTCAAAGGTCAAGGTCACTGGGTAAATTTTTTACCTTGTAACATCCTTATGAACCCTCTAGAATCAACATCCTTCAATTGATTTTGACCAAACTTGGTACATACATAGTCCTGAGGAACCCTATTGATTTTCAAGGTCAAAGGGTCAAATTTTTACCGCATAGCATCCTCGTGAGCACTCTAGAATCAAGATCCTTCAATGGATTTTGACCAAACTTGGGACATACTTAGTCCTTTGTAGAGTCTGGAACCCTATTGATTTTCAAGGTCAAAGGTCAATGTCACCGGGTCAAATATTTACTGTGTAACATCCTTGTGAACACTAGAATCAACATCCTTCAATGGATTTTGACCAAACTTGGTACATAGTCCTTAGGAGAGTCTGGAACCCTATTGATTTTCAAGGTCACAGGGTCTAATCTTTAGGCGAGGGGATACGCCACGCTTTGCGTTGCCCTTGCTAAATTTAAGCTGAGCATTACAGTATATTTTTAGAGCCAACATGATCTTATGGTAGTTGGATTTACAACTACATAAGCAGTCAATGCCTATCGCCACTTAAGTTGTGAGTTAGAATACCACTCGTGGTGGGGTGTACTCGATACAACATGGGATAAAGTTTGTCAGCGACTTCCGACAGGTTGATGGTTTTCTCTGGGTACTCCGGTTTCCTCCACCAATAAAACTGACTGTCGCGATACAACTGTAATGGGGTAATGGTTAGCGTTCCAAAGACTGAAATTGGCATTTGTTGCTTCTCCGCTAAGCATGCAGCATTTAAGGAGAAGGAGTAAAGACTGGTTGGTTTGGAATTGGGATAATGTGTCCCAAGTGGGGTGACATGTCTATCCACGGACTTGTTTCAGTGAGCTACCACTATAAAAATCCAACTAAGCGTGTTGGTCTAGTACAAAGCAGACTGCATCATTCTCTCATTGAAAATTAACTTGTTCTTGCCATGATACAAGTGAAAAATTGCTGAGTTTGGCGTTAAACAACAATTGCTCTTTCCCACTCGTAAGCGTCTATGGACGCCTCCTCATTATTTCTGCGTAAGCGCCTCTCGACAATCCCTGTGTTATTTCCGCAGAAGCGTCTATAGACGCTTTGTTTACATTCCCGCAAAAGCGTCTATGGACGTCCATCTATTTAAAGCCGATGTCATACCGAGGTAGTAACCTCTTTTTGGATGGGAGATCCCAGATGTGAAGAAATATCGTTGGACAGTAAAAAAAATCCTACAAATACGTCATCTGGAGGAAAATCTCTTAGTTCATTGATGAAAAATACACGTGGTGGATAATGTAAATAAACATGGCAGACGTGCCAACGAACGATGATATGATGGAGAGATATTTTCAGTCTATCGACGAGTGAATTCAAAGGATTTTCCGACAACGAATCCGATGTAGATGTTCCCAATGCTTTAGAAAGTAGCGAGGACGAGCATGGGGAAAGCAAAAATGAGGACGAAATTGAATGGAGCGATCGTTTTCATAACATTCAAATTTCTGACTTCACTCAAGAGACTGGACCCGTGTTTCCAGAGGCTTTGACACCGAAAAAGCCTCGGCTAAGGATTGTTTTGACCTAATGTTTGCTCCTGAAATAATCGGTGACTTTGTCCAGCACACCAATAATTACGCCAAATGGAAAATAGAACAAAAAGGCAGTGAAGATCCTGTATGGTACGATGTGACTGAAAATGAACGAGCTTATTTTGGAATACATATTTTCATGGGAATCGATGCGTTACCGAGATACAAAGATTACTGGTCAAAGGACAGATTTATTGGAAATGAGGGAATAAAATCGGTTATGACTGAAAGGTGAAAAAATTGAAAATTCAATGGAAATAAAATGAAAATATTATAAGGATTAAATGAAACTTTGCTGTTTGGAAATGTTTTTCTTAAATACAGTTGATTTTATTATAATATTGTTTATATGTCTGAAAAGAATATTTCAAGACAAAAGTAAAAATATATACTTTATTATGGTTATTTTCATTAATTAATTAATAAACGGAGAAATCCAGTGGCCACTCATGCTCGTTAACATAATTCTTGAAGTTAATCTGAGTATCCAATTTGGAGTTATTGCTCTTTTTTCATCAAATCTTCAAAATTTTAATACCTTTTGTCCTTTATTTCAAAAACTATAAGAGATAGCTATAGATGTTAAGTTTAAACAGCAAACATGTTCAGCATGTCAAGATCTACATACCCAGCCTGCAATTTTAAAGTAAATCTGATTACCCATCTTGAAGTTATTGCCCTTTTTTCATCAAATTTTAAAAATGTTAATACTTTTCATCCTTTATTTCAAAAACTATAAGAGATAGATGTTAAGTGTAGACTGAAAACATGTTCAGCTTCAAGATTTACATGCCCTGCAATTTTGAAGTAAATCTGATTACCCGTCTAGGCGTTGTTGTCCTTTTTTAGCTCACCTGACCCAAAGGGTCATGTGAGCTATTCCCATCACTTGGCGTCCGTCGTCGTCGTAAACTTTTTCAAAAATCTTCTCCTCTGAAAGTACTAGACCAATGGAAACCAAACTTGGTCTGAATCATTACTAGGGTGTCTAGTTTCAAAATTGTGTCCGGTGATGCCGTGCACCAACCAACATGGCCGCTGTTACTAAAAATAGAACATATGGTAAAATTGCAGGTTTTTGGTAACAACTCAAAAACCATTAGTAATATCAAAAATCTGACATGGGGTAAAAATGATCAGCACATCAAGATCTACCTACCTTGCAATTTTGAAGTAAATCTGATTACCCATCTTGGAGTTATTGCCCTTTTTTCATCAAATTTGTAAAATTTTAATACTTTTCATCTTATATTTCAAAAATTATAAGAGATAAAGGTTAACTTTAAATTGCAAAAATGTGTGGCATATCAAGATCTACCTACCCTGCAATTTTGAAGTAAATCCCATTACTCGTTTTGGAGTTATTTCCCTTTTTCCATCAAATTTTCAAAATTTTAATACTTTTCGTCCTTTATTTCAAAAACTATAAGAGACAGATGGTAAGTTGAAACTGCAAACATGATCAGCATGTCAAGATCTACCTTCCCTGCAATTTTGAAGTAAATTTGATTACCCATCTTGGAGTTATTGCCCTTTTTTCATCAATTTTTTTTTTCATTTTAATACTTTTCATCTTATATTTCAAAAACTATTTAGAGATAGATGTTAAGTTTATTGCTAAAATGTGCAGCATATCAAGATCTACCTACCCTGCAATTTTGAAGTAAATCCTATTACCCATTTTGACCGATTATGCAAATTAGAAAAAAGGGGGGATGAAATTTAAAAAAAATCTTCTCCTCTGAAACTATTGAGCCAATCTCAACCAAACTTTGCTGAAATGATCCTTAGGTGGTCCCCTTTCAAAATTGTGTCCGTCAGCGCTGTCCTGTATCCAAGATGGCCGCCATTACTAAAAATAGAAATGTCTTCAAATGGCAAAAACTGCTCTATTTTAAGCCAGAAAGTGCCCAAATTTGAACTGTATAAGCATAATGATGAGCTTTTTAACATATATTACGGGATTTTTTATGAACTTTGAACTTTTGCCTATTTTGACCGATTATGCAAATTAGAAAAAAGGGGGGATGAAATTTAAAAAAAATCTTCTCCTCTGAAACTACTGAGCCAATCTCAACCAAACTTTGCTGAAATGATCCTTAGGTGGTCCCCTTTCAAAATTGTGTCCGTCAGCGCCGTCCTGTATCCAATATGGCCACCTTTACTAAAAATAGAAATGTCTTCAAAGGGCCAAAACTGCTCTATTTTAAGCCATAAAGTGCCCAAATTTGAACTGTATAAGCATAATGATGAACTTTTTAACATATATTACGGGATTTTTTATGAACTTTGAAATTTTGCTGATTTTGACCGATTATGCAAATTAGAAAAAAGGGGGGATGAAATTAAAAAAAAATCTTCTCCTCTGAAACTACTGAGCCAATCTCAACCAAACTTTGCTGAAATGATCCTTAGGTGGTCCCCTTTCAAAATTGTGTCCGTCAGCGCCGTCCTGTATCCAAGATGGCCACCTTTACTAAAAATAGAAATGTCTTCAAAGGGCCAAAACTGCTCTATTTTAAGCCAGAAAGTGCCCAAATTTGAACTGTATAAGCATAATGATGAACTTTTTAACATATATTACGGGATTTTTTATGAACTTTGAACTTTTACCGATTTTGACCGATTATGCAAATTAGAAAAAAGGGGGGATGAAATTAAAAAAAATCTTCTCTGAAACTACTGAGCCAATCTCAACCAAACTTTGCTGAAATGATCCTTAGGTGGTCCCCTTTCAAAATTGTGTCCGTCAGCGCCGTCCTGTATCCAAGATGGCCACCATTACTAAAAATAGAAATTTCTTCAAATGGCAAAAACTGCTCTATTTTAAGCCAGAAAGTGCCCATATTTGAACTGTATAAGCATAATGATGAGCTTTTTAACATATATTACGGGATTTTTTAGGAACTTTGAACTTTTACCGATTATGCAAATTAGAAAAAAGGGGGTATGAAATTAAAAAAAAATCTTCTCTGAAACTATTGAGCCAATCTAAACCAAACTTTACTGAAATGATCCTTAGGTGGTCCCCTTTCAAAATTGTGTCCGTCAGCGCCGTCCTGTATCCAAGATGGCCACCTTTACTAAAAATAGAAATGTCTTCAAAGGGCCAAAACTGCTCTATTTTAAGCCAGAAAGTGCCCAAATTTGAACTGTATAAGCATAATGATGAACTTTTTAACATATATTACGGGATTTTTTATGAACTTTGAAATTTTGCTGATTTTGACCGATTATGCAAATTAGAAAAAAGGGGGGATGAAATTAAAAAAAAATCTTCTCCTCTGAAACTACTGAGCCAATCTCAACCAAACTTTGCTGAATGATCCTTAGGTGGTCCCCTTTCAAAATTGTGTCCGTCAGCGCCGTCCTGTATCCAAGATGGCCGCCATTACTAAAAATAGAAATTTCTTCAAATGGCCAAAACTGCTCTATTTTAAGCCAGAAAGTGCCCAAATTTGAACTGTATAAGCATAATGATGAGCTTTTTAACATATATTACGTGATTTTTTATGAACTTTGAACTTTTACCGATTATGCAAATTAGAAAAAAGGGGGGATGAAATTAAAAAAAATCTTCTCCTCTGAAACTACTGAGCCAATCTCAACCAAACTTTGCTGAAATGATTCTTCCAAAATTGTGTCCGGCATTTCAGAACACCGACCAAGATGGCCGCCACAGCCGAACTTAATTTAACATAGGACCCTATGGGAAATTCCCGTAAAAATCTTTTTGTCTGAAACCATTTGCTCAACAAGAACAAAATTTTGATGAAATAGTCATTGGATGGTTCTCTTCCAAAAATGTGTCTGGCGGTTCGACCCTTCGATCAATTTTTTTTTTTACCTGCAATTTTGAAGTAAATCTGATTACCCATCTTGGAGTTCTTGCCCTTTTTTCATCAAATTTATAAAAAAAAAAAATAATACTTTTCGTCTTATATTTCAAAAACTATAAGAGGTAAAGGTTAAGTTTAAATTGCAAAAAATTGCAGCATGTCAAGATCTACCTACCCTGCAATTTTGAAGTAAATCCAATTACCCATTTTGGAGTTATTGCCCTTTTTTCATCAAAATGTTCTCGATTTTAATACTATCATCTTATATCTCAAAAACTATTAGAGATAGAGGGAAAGTTTAAACTGCAAAAATGTTCAGCATGTCAAGATCTACAAAAAAATTCCCACAGTTGAAAATGTGAGACAACTGTGAAGAGTTATTCCTCTTGAAATGCATTTTTTTATTGACTCACTGCTTTTGGTTACTCAAATAATCAAAGGGAAGCAACTCTATTACAAAATGTGAAGTAGGAAAAGCTAAATTTTGAGAATCATTGACATATATGTTTTTTTACAGCAATTTTGATAACTTACATTAAAGGGGGAACCCCTGCCCACATTTTTTTGTGTAGAAGGGGTCTGCAATGACGAAGGCTACATTTGTTAATTGTTTTTACCGAAGTTATCAAGTTTTATTGACTAATGTTGTTATTATACCCAGGTGAGCTATACAGGCTCCTGGGAGCCTCTAGTTCATCATTTTTTTAGCCCAGGTGTATTGCCATCACTTGTCGTTCGTCCGTTAACTTTTTCATATTTTAATCTTCTCCTCTGAAACAACTTGGCCAAATGGAACCAAACTTGGCAGTAAGCATCTATGTAAGGTTCTCTATAAATTTTTTCCATTTCCGTTCCGTTCCACCAACAAATATGGCCGCCAAGGGCAATTCTTGTTTCTGATTGGCTACTGTTTAAACAAAAATTCTCCTCTGAAACTGCTTGGCAAAATGGAGCCAAACTTGGCAGGAGGCATCTATGTAAGATCCTCTATAAAGCTTCTTCATTTGGTTCCATTCGGCCAACAAACATGGCCGCCAAGAATAATTCTTTTTTTTGATTGGCTAATGTTAAAAAATCTTTTCCTCTAAAACAGTTTGGCCAAATGGAGCCAAACTTGGCAGGAAGCATCTATGTAAGGTGTCCAAACCTGGCATAGATGTTCCCTGGGTGTGTCCCTTTCAAAATTGTGTCCGACAGCCCCACCCTCCATTCAAGATGGCTGCTGTTTTTTTAAGGTAATGATTATCTCCCTTTGAAATTTGCTTCAGTATCATTCTATTGTCAGGTGAGCGATACAGGCTCAGTGGGCTGAGCCTCTAGTTTAGTAAGGAAAAGGAAACGAAGAAGCCAATTGTCTCATTTGATAGGGTATATCAAAAGACATCGAAAGCTGCACCGTATTATGAATGGTAAGAGGCCTTGTAAGTCAAATAGACTCGAAGAAAGCTAAAATTTTGGACGACTTTGACCATTGTGTTGTTAAAAGAACAATCCACGGTTTATATTCACGGAAAATTGCTCCGACCGTCTCAATAATACACAAGGAAATAAAAGATTCTATTAAAATATCAAAGTCCAAACTTACTCTAACTCTCATTGATCTTGGATATACATGTACTTATAAAAAAATAGGTGATAATCGAAGAGTTCTCTATTATCAATGATAGGTGTAATTATCTGAGAAAGATCAAATCTTTTAGGGAAGCAGGGTATGATATCGTGTGCATGGATGAAACATGGGTTAACCAAAATCACTGCACAGATTATATGTGGCTTCCGAATGATGGGTCCGATGCCCCAAAAATACCCTCGGGTAAAGGCAAACGTTTGATTGTTTTGCATGCAGTTACGCGAAGTGAGGGTTTGATTGACCAGGGACAGATCCAGGATTTCAAGTCAGGGGGGGCGCACTTAAAAAAATTGCGCCGAGCGGAGGGAGGCGCGAAAATATTTGGGGTATTTCGTGTGAAAAATCACGGTTTTACGCCAACAAATCATATTTTTTTCAATTGCGGAGGGAGGCGCGAAAATTTTTGGGGTATTTCGTGTGAAAAATCACGATTTTACGCCAAAAAATCATATTTTTTCCAATTTTAGGGGGGGGGGGGGGGGGGTGCCCCCCACTGGATCCGCCCCTGTTGACGGCTGCGATTTAGTGTTTCTGGCCAAATCAAAGGATGGTGACTCACCTGGAGATGAATAGTGTTGTCTTTCTTGAGTGGTTTGGAAATCAATTGATGCCTGCTCTGAAAAATCCTAGCTTGGTTGTGTTAGATAATCACAATGTTAAAACAGAAGATACGGTGTGCCCAAATTTTAGTCGGAAAAAGCTGTTCTCCAAAACTATCTTACATAACACAACATTCCTTTTGCCGCTACTGATACCAAAAAAGTATTATATGAAAAAATAAAACAAAAAAAGACCCCAGTAGTTTATAAAACAGATAAAATTGCTAATTTACACCCGTTCGACAATGAACTTATGCTATTAATGTATTTGTATGGAGAGGGACTAGTAAGTTGTAAAAACTTGTTCCCAATCCAATTGTATATATATATTGACAATAAAATCATTATAAAGTAACTTAACCCCATAGAACTAATATGTCAAAGGTTTCGTGGCTAAAAACAATACCACCTTCCGATTAAAAGATGTTAAAGAACTCGCGTACGCCGCTTTCGGAAAAATTACAAAAGATGTGTGGGCAAAAGCAGAAGAGCATGTGGGCAAAATTGAAAAAGAATACTGCAAAGAAAACTGTATAGATAGAAGTGTCATAGAACCTATTATCATTGATTTTTGTGATGATGACTCGGATGACGACACGGGTTGAAGTATAATCATATTAAGTATAATAGACAGAGGAAAAATGTCACGTTAAAGCCAATGCCGAAAATATTTGGAACACGTGTCTGCCAATTCATTAAGGTTTAAGAACAGTTGTAACTGTTGAAACTATCTGGGGTCAGATGAATTATTTAACTTATATTGATTATAACACATAAATAATACACAAAACAACTTGACACAACAACAAAAAAGATAAACAGGGACAGTTTATAATCCAACCGTAAACCAAACACAAAACGGGCCTCGTATTCATGAAAAGTCAAAACAAACAAACACAAATGTCGAAACTTCGGATTCCTGTTTTGGATAAGCATTTCGAAGTGGAATAGGTTAAATATATATTTCCAAACGTTCATATAATTAGCTCACGTTTGAGTTGAACGATATAACTTGGTTTAGTAGAATAGTTACGTAAAACAATTGCAAGTATCAATGATTCATCAATAATTTTTGCAGTTTTTAGGTATTTTATACCAATGTTAAGTTGAAGGTTTGGTAAAAAATAGCTAAAAAATGACAGTGTTCAATGTCATAATCCAGCCCCCCCCCCAAATCAATCCTCTAATTGATCTCTGATGTCCTATAACTTAAAAATGTACTGATATTACGACCTTTTTTAATTAGGAAGTTGCACAATCTCAAAACTCATTTTTCGTTCCGTTTCCGAATTCTGATTTTTACTGGATTTAAACATTTTTAGCACAAAATCCGAAGAACAAGAAGTAAATTTGGTGTGGCCTAATCTCTGTATATTTTGACTGCTCTTCATCTGTTTACACCGCTCATGATCATGATCTCTTCCGAACTTTGTCTTGATTGAATATCAGTGGATATCAAAATTATAGGTCAAGTTTGCTTACGGGGTTCCGAGCTGAAAAAAATCATATATTTAGGTTTTGTGCCTTCTGGGGGTCACTGAGCAAAGAGGTTTTTTTTCTTTAAACACTAACTTTGTAAACTCAGTTGCCACTCAATCTCCTAACTTTTAATTTTTAGTTCTTTAATTAAAATTAAAACATCTTTTATGAACATCGATCGTTAAAATTGTGAAAACATATTAATTGTGATGAGACAGCTATATAATTATAGTTGGGCCAATTTGGTGCCTCTAATAATGAAAACTTATAAGTTCAATGATGGTGTATACTTTTTTATCATCTAAAACATAATTACAATTATAATTGTTCCTGTTATTTCAACATTATATTTATTCTAATGTTTTAAAAATATTTTATCTTTAATAAATAATAAACGATCTACCAACTCCTCTTGGAAAGCAAATAGTGTGTATTAAAATTCCCATTTTATTAATCCGATCAATACACAAGTTACGCGTTGTCAAAATTATCCATTATATTTTCCAGCACATTAGCAGTAAAACAAAATGAACATAATTGTAAAAGGGATCCTACATATAGTGAATATAGGTGACTGTTGTAAAACACTCTTTTCGTTGTAAGTATAAAGGAAATGAAACATTTTGTTCATTTAAAATAGTTGTTTGTCAAAAAGGTACGTAGCTGTTTACTTCAGTATTTAATTTTCCAATGGTTATCAGATATACATTACAGTCCTCTGAGCGCTTTAAATGAAGCGAATTTAACATCAGCGACTCAGACTTTAAATTTCAATCCCACAATGCAATTATCGGGCTAAAACGTCACAACCCATGAAAAAATTAGAAATTAAACATATTTAGCTAACATGTAAAAAATCGCGAAGTTTCCCTTTAATCCATGTTCGGCAGTGGCGGCCATCTTGGATTTCCGATCGGCATAAAAAACAGATAAGAAGCGTTTTGAAACATTTTTCCCATAGGGTCCAATGTTAAACTAAGTCCTGCCGTAGCCGCCATTTTGAATTTCATATCGGAACAAAAAACCTAAAGTTTGTAGAGGACCATCCAATGAACATTCATGTACAGTTTGGCTTTAATTATATTTGTAGTTTCTGATCGGCATGAAAAACTTAAATTTTGTAGAGGACCTTCCAATGATCATTCTTGGGCAGTTTGGTTTCATTTGTCCAAGTGGTTTCAGAGAGGAAGCATTTTGAGACACTTTTCCCATAGGGTCCAATGTTAAACTAAATCCTGCTGTAGCCGCCATCTTCCATTTTACATTGAAACAAAAAACCTATAGTTTGTAGAGGACCATCCAATGAACATTCATGTACAGTTTGGCTTTAATCATATTTGTAGTTTCTGAGAAGAAGGCATTTGAACATTTTCCCATAGGGTCGAATGTTAATCTATGTTCTGCAGTGGTGGCCATCTTGGATTTTCAATCGGCATCAAAAACAGACTTTGTACAGGACCTTCCAATGATCATTCCTGGGCAGTTTGCTTTCAATTGTCCAAGTGTTTTCAGAGAAGAAGCGTTTTGAAACATTTTTCCCGATACGGTCCAATGTTAAACTAAGTCCTGCCGTAGCCACCAATTTGAATTTCATATCGGAACAAAAAACCTAAGGTTTGTAGAGGACCATCCAATGAACATTCATTTACAGTTCGGCTTTAATCATATTTGTAGTTTCTGAGAAGAAGGCATTTGAACATTTTCCCATAGGGTCCAATGTTAATCTATGTCCTGCAGTGGTGGCCATCTTGGATTTCCGATCAGCATAAAAAACCGAAAATTTGTAGAGGACCTTCTAATGATCATTCCTGGGCAGTTTGGTTTCAATTTTCCAAGTGGTTTCAGAGAAGAAGCGTTTTCAAACATTTTTTCCCATAGGGTCCAATGTTAAACTAAGTCCTGCCGTAGCCGCCATTTTCAATTTCATATCGGAACAAACAACCTAAAGTTTGTAGAGGACCATCCAATGAACATTTATTTACAGTTTGGCTTTAATCATATTTGTAGTTTCTGAGAAGAAGGCATTTGAACATTTTCCCATAGGGTTCAATGTTAATCTATGTCCTGCAGTGGTGGCCATCTTGGATTTCCGATCAGCATAAACAAAACAAAATTGTAGAGGACCTTCCAATGATCATTCCTGGGCAGTTTGGTTTCAATTGTCCAAGTGGTTTCAGAGAAGAAGCATTTTGAAACATTTTTTCCCATAAGGTCCAATGTGAAACTAAGTCCTGCCGTAGCTGCCATTTTGAATTTCATATCGGAACAAACAACCTAAAGTTTGTAGAGGACCATCCAATTAACATTCATGTACAGTTTAGCTTTGATCATATTTGTAGTTTCTGAGAAGAAAGCATTTGAACATTTTCCAATAGGGTCCAATGTTAATCTATGTCCTGTGGTGGTGGCCATCTTGGATTTCCGATTGACATAAAAAACAGAAACTTTGTAGAGGACCTTCCAATGATCATTCCTGGGCAGTTTGGTTTCAATTGTCCAAGCGGTTTCAGATAAGAAGCGTTTTGAAACATTTTTCCCATAGGGTCCAATGTTAAACTAAGTCCTGCCGTAGCCGCCATTTTGAATTTCATATCGGAACAAAAAACCTAAAGTTTGTAGAGGACCATTCAATGAACATTCATGTACAGTTTAGCTTTGATCATATTTGTAGTTTCTGAGAAGAAGGCATTTGAACATTTTCCCATAGGGTCCAATGTTAATCTATGTCCTGCAGTGGCGGCCATCTTGGATTTCCGATCGGCATAAAAAACTTAAATTTTGTAGAGGACCTTCCAATGATCATTCTTGGGCAGTTTGGTTTCATTTGTCCAAGTGGTTTCAGAGAAGAAGCGTTTTGAGACACTTTTCCCATAGGGTCCAATGTTAAACTAAGTCCTGCTCTAGCCACCAACTTCCATTTTATATTGGAACAAAAAAACCTAAATTATGTAGAGGACCATCCAATGAACATTCATGTACAGTTTGGCTTTAATCATATTTGTAGTTTCTGAGAAGAAGGCATTTGAACATTTTACCATAGGGTCCAATGTTAATTTATGTCCTGCAGTGGTGGCCATCTTGGATTTCCGATCGGCATAAAAAACAAAAATTTGTAGAGGATCTTCCAATGATCATTCCTGGGCAGTTTGGTTTCAATTGTCCAAGTGGTTTCAGAGAAGAAGCGATTTGAAACATTTTTCCCATAGGGTCCAATGTTAAACAAAGTCCTGCCGTAGCCGCCATTTTGAATTTCATATCGGAACAAAAAACCTAAGGTTTGTAGAGGACCATCCAATGAACATTCATGTACAGTTTAGCTTTAATCATATTTATAGTTTCTGAGAAGAAGGCATTTGAACATTTTCCCATAGGGTCCAATGTTAATTTATGTCCTGTGGTGCCAGCCATCTTGGATTTCCGATTGGCATAAAAAACAGACACTTGGTAAAAGACATTCCAATGATCATTCACTTACAGTTTGGGTTGAGTCAGTTCATTAGTTTCAGAGAAGAAGATCTTTGAAATTTCAGCCAATCAGAGCATATTATTGGCCCTGGCAGCCATGTTGAATATCCGACTGGAACGAAAAACAGAAACTTTGTAGAGGACCATCCAAGGAACATTCCTGCTAAGTTTAGTTCCAATTGGCCCAATGGTTTCGGAGAAGAAGAAGCTTGAAATGTGAAAAGTTTACAGACGACAGACGATGGACGCCAAGTGATGGCAATAGTTCACCTGGACCTTTGGTCCAGGTGAACTAAAAACTGACCACCACAATATAACTGAAATATTGTTGAAAGTGGCATTAAACACCATAATCCTATTCCAGCCATCTCACACTCCTGGTTACCATATATATGGTCAGCTTTAACCATTAAAGGGCCACATCCATTCTTTGCTTATATATGGTCAGCTTTAAAATTATGGTTGTATTTGTACAGAAAGAAGTATGGTATTTAAGAAATGTCTGTAGCTGCCACTCCCTGCAATACATGTTCCAATTTGACCATTAAAGTGAAGAAAAGAAGTTAAAACATAATGATAAGGGTTAGGGTTGTGGTATTTATGACACTTTCAACAATATTTCAGTTATATCGTGGTAGTAAGAGTTAGTTGTGGAGGAAACCAGAGAAAACCACAGACCTGCCACAAGACACTGACAAACTTTATCACATAAAGTTGTATGCAGTATACCTTGCCTGATTGGGATTCGAACGTTAGTGGTAATAGGCACTGATTGCATAGGTGGTTGTAAATCCAACTACCATATGATCACGACCACAGTGGTCCCTATAATGATAAGATTAAAGACGATTGACACACAAGGATGACAATAGCTCGTATTTTACTTTATACCAGTTGAGCTAAAACATTTTATCATGTGAAAAATGCATAAAAAAGAATAATTTGTAAAATGCAAGATGCAGATAATAGTATTGCATTGTTAGCCATGATTTACAGGTAATACAATTTGATTATAATAATAATACCATATTATATTTCTAATTATATTACAACAGAACTATATGTATATGAATATCTATATATATATATATATTATATGTTATTCAGCTATCAGACAGGGTATATAATGTGACATAACCGGCTTAGGATCTATATTCCCTGAGGCGCAGCCGAAGGGAATATATATCATAAGCCGGGAATGTCACATTATATACCCTGTCTGATAGCTGAATAACAGATATATTACGGATTTAACCTTTTCTTTTTAAATACAACATCCAACTGTATTAAATAAATTTGCCTCTTTTATTTTCATTTTTCGTATCTCTAGATGTCCGTTTCCGTACCTTTGACGTCATTCTTCAATGACGTTAAAATATGTGTCACGTCATATTTCATGTATAGGGTGTCTCATGAAGGAAAATACTGTACTAAATTTCTAAATCAATACAGTTTCATATGTAGTAAATTTTATAAACTTTATAAATATAACATTAATATATCACATAACAAAACAACGGGTTTACGAAACAGTTTGAATAATTCAAATATTAACTACATGTAAATAAAACCTTGGTGTGGCCCCATGACGTCGAAAGTTTTCAAGGCTCAACGTTTTGTTTATTTGTTATGGTACAGCCGTGGAACATAGGAGTTTGCTGAATCGATCAGGTATTTGTGACGGAATTAACCGTTGTAATATTTTTTTGTTCATGCAGCCGTTTTGAGTATAAAAACAGCATTTAATTTGGTAAAAATACATTTATTATTCCATATTATACCATTGATTCAGTGAAGCGTAATGTTTTGTTGTCCATGTTTTAATCTTTTTGGGGACTGAAATATATACCCGTTTGTTTTCCGAATATATGTTGACATTCTGGGCTGAAGAACCAATGAAAATATGTGTAACAAACTAAATTCGTAATATATATATATATATATATATAGATGTACATTTATTACAATCACATTATATAAATGAATGCCTTAATTTATGAATTGTGACATACATGTATATACATGTACATATTTCTTACTAAATGTGATTTTTTTTTGTTGATTTTTTGTATTTTTTTTGTATCTAATGAATAAATTATTATGTGAATCAATTGTATACTGTGATTTTTATTGATTATACTGCTCATTGTGGGCGTCTTGATTGACAATAAATCATTTGTTTGTTTGTTTGTTTGTACAAATAATACTGTGGATAAGTACAAGCTCACTGTAAAGAATTAAAATTTCAGATCTTGTTACAATAAAGAGTATAGATCAGAAACTTCATATTACAAGAATCAAAATATGATTTTTACATTTTAAAATCCATTATAGATTAGTACACAAAATTTTTTCAGATGGATTAGAATTATTGGTTGTTAAACATCACTTTCAACAACAAATAGGAATCATAAAAACTCAAACTAACTGGTTTAAGCCCCTCCACATTTTTGTGGCAGGAAATTATGCATACCAAAAGGACCAACTGCATCAGTGGTGTAATGGTTAGCGTGCTCACCTCAAGCGCGGTAGATCATGGTTTAGAGCCCGAATCGGTTCACACCAAAGACTATAAAATTGGTATTTGTTGCTTCGCCGCTCAGCAAGCTGCATTAAGGAGAAAGGGAGAAGACTGGTTGGCTCGGAATCAGGATAATGTGTCCAAGTAGTGCGACATTTCTATCCGCAGATTGTTGTTTCAGTGAACTAGCACTATATGTATTAAAATCCAACTAAGTGTGTTAGTCTAGTACAAAGCGGACCTCATTATCATCTCATTGACAATTAACTTGTTCTCGCCATGATATTGGGTAAAGATAACAAAAGGACCATGTGTATGCTAAAAGATAACAAAAGGACCTTATGCATACTAAAAGATAACAAAAGGACCATTTGTACACTAAAGATATCAAAAAGACCTTTTGTATACTAAAAGATAACAAAAGGACCATTTGTACACTAAAGATATCAAAAAGAACTTTTGTATACTAAGATAACAAAAGAACCATATGCATACTAAAAGATAACAAAAGGACCATATGCATACTAAAAGATAACAAAAGGACCTTTTGCATACTAAAAGATAACAAAAGGACCATTTGTATACCAGAAGATAACAAAAGGACCATATGTATTCTAAAAGATAACAAAAGGACCATATGCATACTAAAAGATAACAAAAGGGCCATATGTATACTAAAAGATAACAAAAGGACCATTTGAACACTAAAAGATAACAAAAGGACCAATGTATACTAAAAGATAACAAAAGGACAATATGTATTCTAAAAGATAACAAAAGGACCATATGTATACTAAAAGATAACAAAAGGACCATATGTATACTAAAAGATAACAAAAGGACCATATGTATACTAAAAGATAACAAAAAAGGACCATATGTATACTAAAAGATAACAAAGGACCATATGTATACTAAAAGATAACAAAAGGACCATATGTATTCTAAAAAATTACAAAAGGCCCATATGTATTCTAAAAAGATAACAAAAGAACCATATGCATACTAAAAGATAACAAAAGGACCATATGCATACTAAAAGATAACAAAAGGACCATATGCACACTAAAAGATAACAAAAGGACCATATGTATTCTAAAAGATTACAAAAGGACCATATGTATTCTAAAAAGATAACAAAAGAACCATATGCATACTAAAAGATAACAAAAGAACCATATGCATACTAAAAGATAACAAAAGGACCATATGCACACTAAAAGATAACAAAAGGACCATATGTATTCTAAAAGATTACAAAAGGACCATATGTATACTAAAAGATAACAAAAGGACCATATGCATACTAAAAGATAACAAAAGGACCATATGTATTCTAAAAGATTACAAAAGGACCATATGTATTCTAAAAGATAACAAAAGAGCCATATGTATACTAAAAGATAACAAAAGGACCATATGTATTCTAAAAGATAACAAAAGAACCATATGCACACTAAAAGATAACAAAAGGACCATATGTATTCTAAAAGATTACAAAAGGACCATATGTACACTAAAAGATAACAAAAGGACCATTTGCATACTAAAAGATAACAAAAAGGCCATTTGTATACTAAAAGATAACAAAAGGACCATATGTACACTAAAAGATAACAAAAGGACCATTTGCACACTAAAAGATAACAAAAGGGCCATTTGCATACTAACAGATAACAAAAGGACCATTTGTATACTAAAAGATAACAAAAAGGCCATTTGTATACTAACAGATAAAAGGACCAAATGTATACTAATAGATAACAAAAGGACCAAATGTATACTAAAAGATAACAAAAGGACCAAATGTATACTCATAGATAACAAAAGGACCAAATGTATACTAATAGATAACAAAAGGACCAAATGTATACTAATAGATAACAAAAGGACCAAATGTATACTAATAGATAACAAAAGGACCATTTGCATAATAAAACAATTCTGCATTGATACATGTAAATACAGTTGTACAAATAAATTAATACATGAAGAAAAAAAAAATACAGTATAACAAAGCATTAAATATAAAATGACAAGTAACATACAATAATAAAATAAATTATTCTTAAAAATAAATGTTAACTTTGGCACTGGCCTGTATAAAAAATACACAACACTATGAATAAAATAAAAGTCCATTCAAAAGCATGGATTTTGGTTGCACCACATGGTACATTTAAAGGCAGATCATTTGCAATGTAATATGGATTTCGTTCAGGTGGACATACAAAACCTCTATAGTTACACACTTCCTGACATGAAGGACAAACAATATATCCATCATGAAGGTAACCACTAGAGATATAACTAACATGTAGCTTTTGTCCCGATCTGAGACATGGATATGAACGATCATTAACAATTATTATAAGTCCCTGAGATCTTTCACAATCATATTTATAACAACCACTTCCCGAATGTGATAGAGGATGAAGTCTATTACACCTCTGAATACGCCAATGTCCAGCGTGAGTGAAACATCTTGATCCCTGACCGTAACTTTCTCCATAAAAGTTTAAAAGAGGAGGGGGGTTATTTTCTTCCATTGAACATCTGGAGTCTCGTACAGTTCTTTCCCCACTTCTCCATGTGAATTCTTGTAAATATGGACAATAATCAGCAAGAGCAACAGTTCCTCCATAACGGTTAACATTACTGGAATGTATTCCTGGAAGAGTATTAAAGTATTGGTTGTGGAGAGGTAGAGGTGTAGTATATTCCTGTAAATTACAGAAGGCAACTGCATTACCATTCTTTGTGCAGTCAGTTTTTAAAACCCCTTGGCGAACATTATCACAAAATGGATGAATATCACCATTCCTAGCTCGTTGTGTATCTATCCAATCCAAACAACTCTTCTTTACAAAATCACAACCTAGCCCCTCCCCCCATTCTAAATGTTCAGCCATTAAGTAATTTGCTTTATACCACCCCGTATCTTCCATCAAGGCTAAGGTAATCCTCGAAATAACTGGATTTTGCGTGTATGTCCCTGTCATAGCTTCGTTTTCAAAGATTCTTTTCTCCCAGTGAGTTAAATGTGTACCCATTAGGCCTTGATCTTCTAGTTCTGCACCTTCTAAACTAGGACAATTAAAATGCCTCCTTACTTCCTCTATGACTCTTGGTGTGACAATCAAATTAACTTGATGTGTAATACTTCCTTTAGCTACTTTCCAATATCTTCTTACTACAGTCTTCACAACTTTACTACTCCATTGATACAGATGAAGACGAGAATTGAATGGTGGTTTGTTAGATTCAGGAAATCTGGCAGTTAATGGTTCCCCTCTATCATTTCTGAAGAAGGCATATAAACCAGCTAAAAAGATAAAAGTCATGATTGAATAAATTATACATTAAATACACCTGGAAAAAAGTATTGCAACACCCTAATTTTTTTCTCTTCACAAATTTGTGCGATGCAAGTGTTCCATTGGAAGAAATTTACTCAAAATTTGACAGGAATGCTTCAAATTTAATCATTGGCACATAGAAAGACACACCTTACATTTAAAAATTGAAATTTAATGTTGTACAATTCAAGTTAAAAATGTGTCATTTTTGCGGAAAAAAAAAGTGACTTGAAAACTATTGATCCCGCTATCGAGAATTCCATCATTTAAACACAATTTGTACTTGGACAGAGTCATTACGCTTTGAAATTTCATATCAGGTGAAAAAAGTTAGTAATGAGTGTAACTTCCATTCACATGGATGACTGCCGCTAATCGTCTTCTCATACTGCCCACTAAACGACGAATTTGGACTTGGGTAAGATACTGCCATTCCTGGTGCAGTTTTTGCTCCAAGTCATTTAAAGTTTGAACCGGCGGTGTTCTTTCTTTCACTCGACGACCGATGATGTCCCAGATGTGCTCGATTGGGTTTAAATCAGGACTCCTGACAGGCCATGGAAGTGTGATTATCGACTCGTCACGCAAGTAATCTGTCACAACACGAGCTCTATGGAGTCTGGCATAAAGACAGGCCTTGTATTCAGAGGATGATTGTCGAAGTGAGGCACAACACCTGCTTCAAGGATGTTTTGCCGATACATTTGCCCATTGAGGTTGCCTCTTACTGTAATGAGGTCAAGCTTACAGTCATACGATACACATCTCCACACCATGACTGAGCCTCAGCAATGCTACACTCATCATAAGCAGTGTTAGGTTGTCGCCATGCGCTCACTCTGCCATCTGTCACATGCAACAAGAAGCGACTTTCGTCGGACCAATGAACTTTCCTCCACGAGGCCGAATTCCACTGACGACGTGTTTGGCACCATTGCAAACAGAAAGCTTTGTGTGTTTGTGTTAGCAAACATCTCTTTACAGGTCTTCTTGAACGATAGCCAACAGATTTCAGATTGTTTTTGCAGATAGCAACCGATGGGGCAACCACTGTCTTTTCAAAACAGTACTACATAATGTATTGGCAAACGGATTTCGTCTAACTAGCTGTCCTAGGGCATTGTCCTCTCTTTGGGATGTAATACAGGGCCTTCCTGATCGCTGGGGATCCTTAACGTCATTGGTCATTCGATGTTTGTTAACAATACGACTGACGATAGAGTGGTGATCACCAACACGTTGGGGAATTTGCCTCAGTGACATACCTGCTTCTCGCATGCCAATGATTTGCCATTGCACTGCATTTGAAAGTTGTAGAGGACCCATTCTGCATCCAGAACAAAAGAATCAAGAGTTACTAGTCTAAGCAATGTGTCAAAACTGATACATTGCAAAAATAGTGATTTAATAGCCCTTGTATCAAGACACTGCACTTGCAAATGATGGTTATTATAGAGGACGATTATTGAATAGGTACAGGTACTTTTAAATTGAAGTTTAAATGGCCACTCATGTGTAAAATATATATTGGAATTGTCTATCAAATAAGAAATTATTCAGTTTCAAATTTAGTGTTGCAATATTTTTTTCCAGGTGTATATATCTAAGGAATATATGATTCAGTTAAGAAAATAACTGAAAAATGGTGATCTAAATGTAATCAGAAAGTAATCATGATTACAGGGAATCTAAACTAGAGGCTCAGCACTGAGCTGAGCCTGTGTCGCTCACCTTTCATTCTGCTTTGAGGAAACTTAATACAGAACCTTCCATAGGTGCTTCCCACCAAATATCGGTTCATTTTGGCAAAGCAGTTTCAGAGAAGAAGATTTTTAGAAATCGACCAATCTAAAACAAGAATTGCCTGTGGCAGCCATGTTTGTTAATGGATCAAATCTAAATGAGCAATCTCTATAGAGGATCTTCCATAGATGCTTCTTACCAAGTTTCATATCATTTGGCCAAGCGGTTTCAGAGGAAAAGCTGTTTTAAAAATCTACCAATAAGAAACAAGAATTGCCTATGACGGCCATGTTTGCTAACGGATCAAAACGGAATGAGCAATTCCCATAGAGGACCTTCCATAGATGCTTCCTACCACGTTTCAATCCATTTGGCCAAGCTGTTTCAGAGTAGAAGATTTTTAGAAATCGATCAATCAGAAAAAAGAATTGCCTGTGGTGGCCATGTTTGTTAATGGATCGGGACAAAATGAGCAACCTTTATAGAGAACCTTTCATAGATGCTTCCTACAAAATTTCGGTTCATTTGGCAAAGCGGTTTCAGAGGACAAGATTTTTAGAAATCGACCAATTAGAAACAAGAATTGTCTATAGCAGCCATATTTGTTAATGAATCGGGACCAAATGAGCAATCTTTATAGAGGACCTCCCATAGATGCATCCTACCAAGTTTCGGTTCATTTGGCAAAGCAGTTTCAGAGGAGAAGATTTTTTATAAATCAACCAATCACAAACAAGAATTGTCTGTGGTGGCCATGTTTGTTAACGGATCGGGACGAAATGAGCAATCGTAACAGAGGACTTTCCATAGATGCTTCCTACCAAGTTTTGGTTCATTTGGCTAAACAGTTTCAGAGGAGAAGAATCTAAAAAATCAGCCAATCAGAAAAAAAGAATCTCCCCTGACGGCCATGTTTGTTAACGGATCGGGACGGAATGAGTAATCTTTATAGAGGACCTTCCATAGATGCTTCCTACCAAGTTTCAGATCATTTGGACAAGCGGTTTCAGAGAAGAAGATTTTTAGAAATCAACCAATCAGAAACAAGAATTGCCTGTGGCGGCCATGTTTGTCAATGGATCGGGACGAAATGAGCACTCTTTATAGAGGACCGCCCATAGATGCTTCCTACCAAGTTTCGGATCATTTGGACAAGCAGTTTCAGAGAAGAAGATTTTTAGAAATCGACCAATCAGAAACAAGAATTGCCTGTGGCGGCCATGTTTGTCAATGGATCGGGACGAAATGAACACTCTTTATAGAGGACCGCCCATAGATGCTTCCTACCAAGTTTCGGTTCATTTGGCCTAGTGGTTTCTGAGTAGAAGAATTTTTTAAATCAGCCAATCAGAAACAAGAGTCGCCTGTGGCGTCCATGTTTGTCAATGGATCGGGACGAAATGAGCAATCTCTACAGAGGATCTTCCATAGATGCTTCCTACCAGGTTTCGGTTCATTTCGCCAAGCGGTTTCAGAGGAGAAGATTTATAAAAATCAGCATTATCTGTATAGAGATAACTGCATTTTGAATACAGATATCTATATTTAAACAAGAGTTATCTTTCTTTTAACAGATTCTTTAGAAATCAACCAATCAGAAACAAGAATTGCCTGTGGTGGCCATGTTTGTTAAAGTAATATGAAATGCCAAAATCATTATTTTGAGTTTTCTAAAAATTTCTGATATATGTAAAGATTAAATATATAAAGAACGTAAACCATTCCCTTTTTGAGAGCTACGATGTATAATTCAGGAGAAAACGTCATTTTATTCTGTCTTCGATAATTCTTGCTACCCGGACAATAATGCAAATCATATGCTATTGACCTCAGATTTGAACTCATTCGGTAGAGATTGTGCGCATGCTCCGTTATAGTCTTGACAGGTAACATCATTTTCGTTTCGATTTACATTCCATTATTTTCCATTCAATCCACGATTAAAAATAATTTTCCCTTAGCGAAACGTTAAACAAGGATCTCTTTACCTGGAAAATAAATATATATCACCATCTATGATCTAAACCGCTGTAAATATCTTTTAACGGCATTATGTGTATAATCAAGGACGTATATAGAATCTTATATACGTCCTTGGTATAATTCAGCAAATTTCGCGGGGCCCAGTAAGGGGACACTGCATACGCAACTTGTAATTATGTTAAAACATTAGGTTTTTTTTATATTAAAAATGAATACTACTTTGCTTCAAATCTATTTATAATTTATTTGGCCTAAGAGACAAGAATGTGAAAGAAAGCACACATTCTTTATCTCATAATAATATATAGGCAAATAATTTGATTCTGAGGGGGGGCCTGGCAAGATTAGTCAGGTTAGAATATTTGACAGAAAATTCATTCGACACATAGTGCAGGACAGGTTATAACATTGTTTACTCAGTTCAGGCTAGATTTTTTTTTTTTTTCCCTATGAAGCAAAGGCCAGAATTTTTTTTCCAACTTTGGGTGGTCAGATTATTTATTTTATTTATAAAAACTGCCAGACCCCTCCCCCCCCCGTGGAATCAATTGGTTGTCCCCAAAACAAACCAGGAAATAAACGAACCAAGTTATGAAATGGTTGGTGTCAAAATAACAGTGACAAATTATGGACAAAATAAGTCGTATTTTTTGCATTTTTTTTTCTTGTTGATTTTTTATTTTCTTCTCTGACAACTCCAAATGTTTTCATCGTAATGGTTTTGAAATGTACATACTAATAATAATTTACACAGTTTGTACATGCAATACGTTAGTTCCGACGAGGATTTTAAATTCTGAGATTTCTTGGTTCTGTTTCGATTTCCCCAAATGGGGCCCCGTGTCATTCATTATTACCGATTTCAATGTTTTTGTCCAGTTTTTCGAATAAACTGATTAAGTCAGAATGAAATTCATTGCAGTTGATAATCTTTAAGGTAAAACATACATGAAATAATTTCTTTGCAAGGCAAGAAATGCAAGAAATTTAACTTCTTTCAAAACCAGAATGATACATGTGCTCACCTGTTTACGTTGGTGATGAAATTTCATGATCGGCAATCATCGGAACGGTGCATCTGAAAGTTAATTAGCCGCCATTGTCTTGACAAAACATGTACGAGATGGAATGATTTTCTGTTCTTAATCACAGATGATCGCGATTTTCGTCCTCAAACATGCACGAATGGTTTAGTTTTTAGGAAATGTAAACATATCAAGAATATTTTTGAAGATGTTTATTTCACCAAAAACTCGTTTCATATTACTTTAACCGATTGGGACAAAATGAGCAATCTTTATAGAGGTCCTTCCATAGATGCTTCCTACCAAGTTTCGGTTCATTTGGCCAAGCGGTTTCAGAGGAGAAGATTTTTAAAAATCGACCAATCAGAAACAAGAATTGCCTGTGGCAGCCATGTTTGTTAATGAATCGGGACGAAATGAGCAATCTTTATAGAGGACCTTCTAAGGATGCTCCCTACCAAGTTTCGATTCATATGTCCAAGCGGTTTCAGAGGAGATGATTTTTAGAAATCAACCAATCAGAAACAAGAATGGCCTGTGGCATCCATGTTTGTTAACAGATCGGGACGAAATGAGCAATCTTTATAGAGGACCTGCCATAAATGCTTCCTACCAAGTTTCGGTTCAGTTGGCCAAGCCGTTTCAGAGGAGAAGATTTTTAAAAATCGGCCAATCAGAAACAAGAATTGCCTATGGTGGCCATATTTGTTGATGGATTGGGACAAAATGAGCAATTTTTAGAGAGGCCCTTCCATAGATGCTTCCTACCAAGCTCCACTTCATTTGGCTGAGCGGTTTCAGAGGAGAAGATTAAAATGTGAAAACGGACGACGGACGCCAAAAGCTCACTTTGCCTTTGGCAAGGTGAGCTAATAATGTCTGATTACAGATTACATGAAAAAATGTAATTAATTACAGCTGATCATGATTACTCCGAGTCTGAGTGATGATTGATGCATCCACATTTGTAAGTGTTTCTATGTTTACCAACTCTTTGACATACTAGGTTGTGAATTTCCAGAACCACTTGGAACTGTTCTGAAGATGTTCTATTTTTTGTGTTTCATTTGATTATTTCAATACTATTTCATTGATATCCTTGCATTCAATTTTATTGGTGGAGGAAATGAGAGTACCCTGAGAAAACCAGTGACCTGCCACAAGTCAATGACAAATTGTATCACATAGTTGGTATAGAGTAACCCTGTCATTTGAATCACTTAAGGTAATTGTATTTTTTTCATCAAATTATTTTTAATAAATTTTTATTTTATTATAATATTCTTGATACACAGGTGAAAAAATAATTCAAATATGTTGTACCATTAATGAGCATTACCTTTAGTCAATTTTGTAAACAAACACATGTGCTTGAATCAGAGATGATAAAAACAAGTGGGAGGTCCTTAATTGTTTATCTATTGGATAATTTGATAGTTTTATGACCACTGACAAGTAATACTTGAGATAAGAGGTGATTGTGGAAGATTCCATTTAATGAAAGGGAAAGCAGCATGGATGTAGCTAACTTTTCATCAATACCAAAAGAAATAAATTAGTTATTTGCAATGGAATTTATTTCAAAATATCTAATGTATAATTTTCATTAACTAAAATCCAACTAAAAGGGAAGAATACACATAATGAGCAAACTAAGGATCTAGGTGATTCCTGTTATAATTAGTGGTTCACATCTGGTCAGTGGAGGTGGAGATTTGACCTTATCAGTAGGCAGTTAACCTCAAGCTAGGTCAGAGTGATGTAACTTCTCCCCCCAATTTCATGTGTTTACTGCACAGGGTGTGCATTTTCCAATTATATTTAGAGTTTGTGTGAAGCATTTTCCAGCTATATTTAGAGTTTGTGTGAAGAAATTCTATCTTTCTGGTCAAATCATTATTGATTTATGATTCAAGATCAATCCTGAAGTGTTCCCATGATACATTTGTGACTTTTATTCAAGAAAATGGGGTACCAAGAGGAAAATTACAACTTTTGGGATTTTTTCACTTTTTTGACATAAAATGTCAACTTTGAATGAAATTAGCTCCTGCATTGATACCCCTAGAAGACTTGGTTTTGGTATATGTTGTTCTTAGACCTATTATCTGCAAAACTGTGTCTCAGATTTCTGATATAGTTAATAGAACAAATTCTATACACAATTAATGTTGGTGAAATCTTATGAAGTCAGGCTGTATACACATAATGGGGCTTTAAGAGAGATTGAAACATCACAGGAAAAATCTGAGACAAGGTTTTGGAGGTCATGCTGTGTTGATTAAGAAATTGTAAGGTTTTACCATTTGAATAAACATGAAACAGCTAATTTTGGTCAAGTGCACACATCAAGATTTTGCAACTAATTGCATAATAATCAATTATGTAATTGTTGCATAATCATAATATTATAATTATCAGTGGAAAGATATATCTTTCTTCTTTCAAATGGTACCTCATTTGTTAATTTTGATGCAATATTAAGAAAGTTACAGCTGTTTTCAGATGGAAGATTGGAGGAAACAAATCTTTGTATAGTGCTACCTTAAGTTGAGATAGGTACCAGTTGTGTAGGCAGATGTACATGTACCTACAGGTCGTCCCAACTATCACCACCCTCAAAATATCTAAAATGATCAATAAAAATTGATTGTCTTCCTTAACTTGTACAATATTTTTATGAATATATTCACATGTATACATTTTTAATTGGTTCTTATTAGGAGAAATATCTATATTATACTGGTACATTGCTTAATACTCAAGAAATTACAGTGAAGTTTGTCAAAGAATCATACAAACAATGAGAAGTGACAATGTTAGTCAAGATTCAAACTTTTTTAATTTATATTAATCTTCAATTTATTATTCTTACATTATAATATGTATATTAAGATGGAGAAATATAACACTGATGACCTACACTGAGATTTATCTACTGTTTACATAGAAATATAACACTGATGACCTACACTGAGATTTATCATTTTTTACATAGAAATATAACACTGATGACCTACACTGAGATTTATCAACTTTTTACATACAAAAGGTATCATAAGAGTGGTATTTATTGTTTTTTTTACTTTATGTATTAAAAAATCAGTAACGCACCAAAGGTGCGAAAGCCGAGTTGCTAACATGTGGATGGACAATATGACCTTGACTTTTGACCTACAAACCTCAATAGCAATAGGCTTTCCCTTCTCACCATCAGGCATGTGTGTACCAAGTTTCATTTAGATCCAACATTTCGTTTTTAAGATATCGCGCGGAAACAAAAAAAGTATCAAATTTTTGTTCTATTTTTAGAAGTTGTGACCTTGACCGTTGTCCTACAAACTTATTAACAATAGGCTTGCTCCTCTCACCATCAGGCACATGTGTACCAAGTTTCATTTAGATCCTACATTTTGTTCTTAAGATATCGTGCGGAAACAAAAAAAGTATCAAATTTTTGTTTTATTTTTAGAAGTTGTGACCTTGACTTTTGTCCTACGATCCTCAATATCAATAGGCTTCCTCTTCTCACCACCTGGCATGTGTGTACCAAGATTCATTTAGATCCGACATTTCATTCTTAAGATATCGTGCAGAAACAAAACAAGTATCTAATTTTTGTTCTATTTTTAGAAGTTGTGACCTTGACCTTTGTCCTACAAACCTCAATATAGATAGGCTTCCTTCTCTCACCATCAAGCATGTGTGTACCAAGTTTCATTTAGATCTGACATTTCGTTCTTAAGATATCCTGCGGAAACGAAAAAAGTATCAAATTTTTGTTCTATTTTTAGAAGTTGTGACCTTGACCTTTGTCCTACGATCCTCAATATCAAAAGGCTTCCTCCTCTCACCACCTGGCATGTGTGTACCAAGTTTCATTTAGATCAGACATTTCATTCTTAAGATATTGTGCGGAAACGATTGCGCCGCCTGGACGCCATTCATCATATTATAAGCCGAGTTCGACTTCGTCGCAACTCGGCTAAAAATGTACATTTGTACTATATTTTACTGAAACCAACAGCACAATAACTATTACCTACATGTATGTCAAGCTATTTAAATGTTCTTTCTGAATAACAACATGTGACCATTCATATTAATTATCTCCTCAATTGGAAATTAAACATATTATAACAACAATTTTTAAAGTTGAGTATGAAGAGTTTGCACATTCTATTTTACTCATCATACAGGAAGAGGAAGGACTTTTTTTTTTATTTCTATGGTATGTATAGGAATCATGAAAAAAAATTAGGGTGATAAATTTGGTGTTTTCTTTTGTCTTTAACTTATCAGAACCTCATCAGTGGTGTAATGGTTAGCATGCTCACCTCGAGTGTAGTATATTGTGGGCTCGAGCCACAGTTTGGTTAAACCAAAGACAAAAATTGGTATTTGTTGCCTCTCCGCTAAACACATAGTATTAAGTTAAATAAATTAAGGAGTAAGAACAAAGATTGGTTGGCTCGGAATCAGAATAATATGTCAGAGTGGAGCAACATGTCTATCTGCGGACTGTTGTTTTAGTGAGCTAGCATTACAAAAATCCAACTAAGCAGTGTGTTGCTTTTTTACAAAGCTGACATGACCATCCTCTCATTGAATGCTACTTGTTCTCACCATGATAAAGCTACCATCATCTCATTGAATGCTACTTGTTCTCACCATGATAAAGCTACCATCCTCTCATTGAATGCTACTTGTTCTCACTATGATAAAGCTACCATCCTCTCATTGAATGCTACTTGTTCTCACCATGATAAAGCTACCATCATCTCATTGAATGCTACTTGTTCTCACCATGATAAAGCTACCATCATCTCATTGAATGCTACTTGTTCTCATCATGATAAAGCTACCATCATCTCATTGAATGCTACTTGTTCTCACCATGATAAAGCTACCATCCTCTCATTGAATGCTACTTGTTCTCACCATGATAAAGCTACCATCATCTATTGAATGCTACTTGTTCTCACCATGATAAAGCTACCATCATCTCATTGAATGCTACTTGTTCTCACCATGATAAAGCTACCATCATCTCATTGAATGCTACTTGTTCTCACCATGATAAAGCTATCATCTTCTCATTGAATGCTACTTGTTCTCACCATGATAAAACTACCATCATCTTATTGAATGCTACTTGTTCTCACCATGATAAAGCTACCATCATCTCATTGAATGCTACTTGTTCTCACCATGATAAAGCTACCATCATCTCATTGAATGCTACTTGTTCTCATCATGATAAAGCTACTATCCTCTCATTGAATGCTACTAGTTCTCACCATGATAAAGCTACCATCATCTCATTGAATGCTACTTGTTCTCACCATGATAAAGCTACCATCATCTCATTGAATGCTACTTGTTCTCATCATGATAAAGCTACCATCCTCTCATTGATTGCTACTTGTTCTCACCATGATAAAGCTACCATCATCTCATTGATTGCTACTTGTTCTCACCATGATAAAGCTACCATCATCTCATTGAATGCTACTTGTTCTCATCATGATAAAGCTACCATCCTCTCATTGAATGCTACTTGTTCTCACCATGATAAAGCTACCATCATCTCATTGAATGCTACTTGTTCTCACCATGATAAAGCTACCATCATCTCATTGAATGCTACTTGTTCTCATCATGATAAAGCTACCATCATCTCATTGAATGCTACTTGTTCTCACCATGATAAAGCTGCCATCATCTCATTGAATGCTACTAGTTCTCACCATGATAAAGCTACCATCATCTCATTGAATGCTACTTGTTCTCACCATGATAAAGCTACCATCATCTCATTGAATGCTACTTGTTCTCACCATGATAAAGCTAACATCATCTCATTGAATGCTACTTGTTCTCATCATGATAAAGCTACCATCATCTCATTGAATGCTACTAGTTCTCCCCATGATAAAGCTACCATCATCTCATTGAATGCTACTTGTTCTCACCATGATAAAGCTACCATCCTCTCATTGAATGCTACTTGTTCTCACCATGATAAAGCTACCATCATCTCATTGAATGCTACTTGTTCTCACCATGATAAAGCTACCATCATCTCATTGAATGTTACTTGTTCTCACCATGATAAAGCTACCATCATCTCATTGAATGCTACTAGTTCTCACCATGATAAAGCTACCATCATCTCATTGAATGCTACTTGTTCTCACCATGATAAAGCTACCATCATCTCATTGAATGCTACTTGTTCTCATCATGATAAAGCTACCATCCTCTCATTGAATGCTACTTGTTCTCACCATGATAAAGCTACCCTCCTCTCATTGAATGCTACTAGTTCTCACCATGATAGAGCTACCATCCTCTCATTGAATGCTACTTGTTCTCACCATGATAAAGCTACCATCATCTCATTGAATGCTACTTGTTCTCACCATGATAAAGCTACCATCATCTCATTGAATGCTACTAGTTCTCACCATGATAAAGCTACCATCATCTCATTGAATGCTACTTGTTCTCACCATGATAAAGCTACCATCCTCTCATTGAATGCTACTAGTTCTCACCATGATAAAGCTACCATCCTCTCATTGAATGCTACTTGTTCTCACCATGATAAAGCTACCACCATCTCATTGAATGCTACTTGTTCTCACCATGATAAAGCTACCATCATCTCATTGAATGCTACTAGTTCTCACCATGATAAAGCTACCATCATCTCATTGAATGCTACTTGTTCTCACCATGATAAAGCTACCATCATCTCATTGAATGCTACTTGTTCTCACCATGTCAGATAAAGCTGAAAAATTGCTCACTTGGCATTAAACAATAATCACTCACTCACTTAATTTATCAACAATGGTTTAAATTTGACAGTGTATTTTACTTATGTCACCACATAGCAAATAGGGAGCAAGTGTGGAGATCTAATTTTAATTATATTGCTTGTGTCACCTACCTGTAAAGCCTAGAGCATGTAACATTTCATGTTTGATAGTTGATAACAGTTGTAGATGGTCCTGTTTCTTGGTGGAAATGGCATCTTTACAAATGGTAAAATATCCAGCTACCGGTCGATCTAACTGGTGTTCCTGCTGACAATGTGCTGCATATGCGATAGTTCTGCTTATTCCACACCGAGAGGTTGATTTTGCTGCTATATATAGAACAAAGTCTTTATTCTCTACCCCAGGTCCAGATGTCATTGAACTTCTATATTCGTTTGAAAAACTATTCCAGTAATAACACCTAAAGAGATCAAGTACATATTATATATGAAATTATTTTTAATTTGTTTTTAAGTTTATGTCTTCCATTGTACCGATTAAAGGTGGTTAGCAAATAGTTGTATTATTTGTGGCTTGTTGTGAAAGGCAAATGTTCTTGACCTATACATTATCTCATGCTTTAGTTATAATAATCAAAACATCATCCCAAAGGCCTTCCTCAGCACCACATCTCATGCTTTAGTTATAATAATCAAAACATCATCCCAAAGGCCTTCCTCAGCACCACATCTCATGCTTTAGTTATAATAATCAAAACATCATCCCAAAGGCCTTCCTCAGCACCACATCTCATGCTTTAGTTATAATAATCAAAACATCATCCCAAAGGCCTTCCTCAGCACCACATCTCATGCTTTAGTTATAATAATCAAAACATCATCCCAAAGGCCTTCCTCAGCACCACATCTCATGCTTTAGTTATAATAATCAAAACATCATTCCAAAGGCCTTCCTCAGCACCACATCTCATGCTTTAGTTATAATAATCAAAACATCATCCCAAAGGCCTTCCTCAGCACCACATCTCATGCTTTAGTTATAATAATCAAAACATCATCCCAAAGGCCTTCCTCAGCACCACATCTCATGCTTTAGTTATAATAATCAAAACATCATCCCAAAGGCCTTCCTCAGCACCACATCTCATGCTTTAGTTATAATAATCAAAACATCATCCCAAAGGCCTTCCTCAGCACCACATCTCATGCTTTAGTTATAATAATCAAAACATCATCCCAAAGGCCTTCCTCAGCACCACATCTCATGCTTTAGTTATAATAATCAAAACATCATCCCAAAGGCCTTCCTCAGCACCACATCTCATGCTTTAGTTATAATAATCAAAACATCATCCCAAAGGCCTTCCTCAGCACCACATCTCATGCTTTAGTTATAATAATCAAAACATCATCCCAAAGGCCTTCCTCAGCACCACATCTCATGCTTTAGTTATAATAATCAAAACATCATCCCAAAGGCCTTCCTCAGCACCACATCTCATGCTTTAGTTATAATAATCAAAACATCATCCCAAAGGCCTTCCTCAGCACCACATCTCATGCTTTAGTTATAATAATCAAAACATCATCCCAAAGGCCTTCCTCAGCACCACATCTCATGCTTTAGTTATAATAATCAAAACATCATCCCAAAGGCCTTCCTCAGCACCACATCTCATGCTTTAGTTATAATAATCAAAACATCATCCCAAAGGCCTTCCTCAGCACCACATCTCATGCTTTAGTTATAATAATCAAAACATCATCCCAAAGGCCTTCCTCAGCACCACATCTCATGCTTTAGTTATAATAATCAAAACATCATCCCAAAGGCCTTCCTCAGCACCACATCTCATGCTTTAGTTATAATAATCAAAACATCATCCCAAAGGCCTTCCTCAGCACCACATCTCATGCTTTAGTTATAATAATCAAAACATCATCCCAAAGGCCTTCCTCAGCACCACATCTCATGCTTTAGTTATAATAATCAAAACATCATCCCAAAGGCCTTCCTCAGCACCACATCTCATGCTTTAGTTATAATAATCAAAACATCATCCCAAAGGCCTTCCTCAGCACCACATCTCATGCTTTAGTTATAATAATCAAAACATCATCCCAAAGGCCTTCCTCAGCACCACATCTCATGCTTTAGTTATAATAATCAAAACATCATCCCAAAGGCCTTCCTCAGCACCACATCTCATGCTTTAGTTATAATAATCAAAACATCATCCCAAAGGCCTTCCTCAGCACCACATCTCATGCTTTAGTTATAATAATCAAAACATCATCCCAAAGGCCTTCCTCAGCACCACATCTCATGCTTTAGTTATAATAATCAATTCCTCAGCACCACATTTTGTGCAGAATAAATCAAACACACAACTTGTTCTTAGGACAGAACATAAATGAGTGATTCATGTATTGCAGCAGCTCTTAATGAGTAATAGATTGTTTGGCTGGTCTTTGATGGCCTGTCACCAAGGCAACATTTCTTGATCCTATTCATTATGTCCTGGACCCATAGGTGCTTGTGCCATCATTTAATCTTCAAGATTTATTGTAAACAAATATTACTGAAATATTGCTCATTTGATGTTAAACAACAATCAATCAATCAATATATTTTACATTATTGCAGCTGGACTTTTTTTAGTACAAATGTGTTGCAGGGGATTGAATTGTGCATATGACACTCTGAACACTTTTTTTTTTTTTTTCAAAGAAAACTACAATACAATATTAAACAACAAAATCAATTTTGTTTTCAAAACATACATGTTTTTAAACTAATACTATGAAAACAAAGTTTAAACAATGATTGTCAACAATATCAACAAAACAAACAACTACCTGTCACCTGAAGTCATTGAACAAAAAAAACCACATGACATATCCAGGTACTGGAATGTAGCTGGGTTCAATTTTTGAAAGTTTTTTGTCTTGCTACAAAACTTTGTTTTCCATTTTTATTCTTTTTTAATAGTTTTTTCCTCCACACTAGTTGGGAATTTTTATTGCTACATGATTGATTGATTGATGTTTAACATCAACTTTAAACATCAATCAATCAATCATGTAACAATAAAAATTCACTACTAGTGTAGAGAAGAAAACTATTTAAAAAAAAAAAAAATTAACAAAAAGGGAAAATCTAAACATTTTTATATTTTTCTGTAAATCAATTAAAATAGAATATGCTCCATCTTGAGGTATTGCACTATACAAAAATGTACATACATGTTACATTATATCCTTTACTTTAAAATGATAATGCAAGGATTTTAAGTATTAGAATGTCATATTTTGTACTAGTCTATGGTTGGTTGAAGAACTACGTACAGATTCATTCATATTGTTGTCTTTTTTGTTGTAATGTTACTTTGTTTGTAAGGCCAAAATAAAAATAAAAACTGTGTTTCTGCTAACCCTACATACCAAACCTAATGTTAACCCTACATACCAAACCTAATGCTAACCCTACATACCAAACCTAATGCTAACCCTACATACCAAACCTAATGTTAACCCTACATACCAATCCTAATGCTAACCCTACATACCAAACCTAATGCCAAACCTACATACCAAACCTAATGCTAACCCTACATACCAAACCTAATGTTAACCCTACATACCAATCCTAATGCTAACCCTACATACCAAACCTAATGCCAAACCTACATACCAAACCTAATGCTAACCCTACATACCAAACCTAATGCTAACCCTACATACCAAACCTAATGTTAACCCTACATACCAATCCTAATGCTAACCCTACATACCAAACCTAATGCTAACCCTACATACCAAACCTAATGCTAACCCTACATACCAAACCTAATGCTAACCCTACATACCAAACCTAATGCTAACCCTACATACCAAACCTAATGCTAACCCTACATACCAAACCTAATGCTAACCCTACATACCAAACCTAATCTTAGTGCCTACTTAAAAGTTATTTGGCCATTTTTGGACAAGAACTGTTAAATGGAATGTAAATGGAAATGGAGGCTGTTTATTTAGTTTTGTTATTTTTTTACCTAAAATTACAAAAGTTTCCTATTATTCTACACAAAATTAAAGTGTAAGAAAATCAACAATTATCTACATAAAAAAAATATCAATACCTAAGGGGAAATACAAATCAATTCTAGATCTACTAAAAACATACAAACCAATAAATCTTTGTCTACAGCCAAATACTTTTACCTTTCTAAGTGTTGTTCAGGAATGAGTATATCACCACATGTTGTACTTTTAGAACATCCATCGACACAGAATCTGGTTTTATCTTTGTACCTAACGTCTATTGATGAACATTGTCTGTTTAATCGCACAGGAAGAACAGCTGGTCGTACCATCAATGTATTCTCCCAGTATAACACAGCTTCTGTTACCATTTTCTTGACTAATCTTTCATGGGAAGTTGGAAGTTGACTAACACTGTAGTCATAATGCAGATGAATACGCAGATTCTGAAAAACACTACGTTTTTGGATATGACCACTGTCACCGTCGTCTAGATGAACGTCATAAATGACTTCATTTTCAGATGGTGGTTTATGAGAACAATGAAACTGATCTTTTGTAAATAAAATGTCATCTGCTAAGAAAGAGTCAGGCTGACAAACCAGCAGTATAAATAGAATGACCAACTTCACATATATATGTATTTTTACAACAATGCTGCCAGATATCCAGGTATCCATTAGAACTGTGTATTACAAGGACCAATCCATTTTGATGAAATCAGGCCTCAATGAAAAGTCTGGAAGAAAGAAAATGTTTACATATTGATATCAAACAAGAGTTATCTTTTTTTTAACAGTTTAGGCAAGAGTTATCTTTCTTTTAACAGAGGAGAAGATTTTTTAGAAATCAACCAATCAGAAACAAGAATTGCCTGTGGCAGCCATGTTTGTTAATGGATCGGGACAAAATGTGCAATATTTAGAGAGGACCTTCTATGGATGCTTCCTACTAAGTTTCAGTTCATTTGGCCGAGGGGTTTCAGAGAGGAAGATTAAAATGTGAAAAGTTAATGGACGACGGATGCCAAGTGATGGCAAAAGCTCACGTTGCCTTTGGCAAGGTGAGCTAAAAATTGTAAATATGCATGTTAAAATAAATAATCCTTATTACACTGTAGCGTAAACGGCCTTCTATTACCCGCAGTGGTGCATAATCTGCATCCTCTTTTAGCTCCCAAAATATAATGGTGAAATTCAGTGACCATGCTGACCGTAGGATCAAGTCTAAAACAGTTTATTTGATATTTGTCTAGGAAAGATTGATGCAAAACATGCAAAATAGACATATTCTCTTTCTTCAAGTACTATACTTAAGGGGGGATAAGATATATATATATATAAACGTCTAAAAAGTAGCACAACATCCCCAATTTTTCAAATCAGATTACAGATATGCTGATGAAGCTTGTCGGTTAAGCGAAATATCCGTCCATTTGATTATAATTATAGTCTTTTTGTAGACTTGTAGCTGTTTTTGTTATATTTTAACATCTTTTTTGATGTTGTTGTGCTACATTTTAGACGTTTATTTATTATTTTTGTTTGTTTGCACAGAATTGCTAACACTTGTTTCTGATCCAACGTCCTGTAGGTTCATACGTTGGCTACTTTTTCAGACGTTTATATATATATATATAAGAAATTAGTAAAAAAAGAACAAAACGGATTAAAATAAATTACACAAAAAACTCTAGATTAATTTCCGAACGTTGCGGCCTTTCTCAGCAGAAGTTTATTACATACATGTATACATGAAAAACAACATGACGTTACAATGGAGATAAAAGAGTTTATGACGTTGATTTCGTGGAATTGTGAAAAGTCAATGTCGATCCAATTTTATGTTTAGGCCTAATGGCTCAACAGTTTTAAGTTTTATTATCCAAAGTGATTCCTTAGTTTCTCTGTAAATTTTGTTACCGTTTCCAGTTTTCTCAATTCCTATGACTTTGAAATTTTTAATGCAATGGTTTTTGTGACAAAAATGTTTTGCAACAGGATCTTCCACTTTCTGGGTTCTTATTTTTGAAAAATTCAATAGCATTTGTTGATAAAACTTATCACCAGTTTGTCTGACATAAATATTATTTTCACATTCTGTACACAGAATACAATAAATTACTCCAACAGTTTTACAATTTATGCTGCCTTGAATGTTATAGGTATTACCTTCGTTGTCTTTGAAAGATGTTGATTCAATAATATGCGAACATAAAGCACAGTTTTTCCCGCATGCCCTACATCCGTTTTCCTTGCCATAAAATTGTAAATTATGTTTGCAGTGTACCAGTATATCTTTAATATTTTTATCTCATTTATATGACACTATAGGCGGTTCATCAAAAATGCTTTTCATTTTTTCAGAATTATATAAAATTTTCATATTTTTTTTGAGAATTTCATGGATATTTGGCAAGGCTTTTGAATAGGTTATTACCAGCGGCACACAATTATTTTGCTTTTTAGTATTATATTGTAGTAAGTTTTCTCTATCAAGATTGTCCACTTTTTTCAGTTGCTTTTCCACCATGTCATTTGTATATCCTCTTTTAAGTAAATGTGTTTTAATTTCTGTCCAACGAACACTGTAGTCCTCATCCTCGGAGCAAATTCGTTTTGCTCCGATTCCTATACCGTATGGAATTGCGGTCTTTACCGAGTTTGGATGACTTGATGTTACATGCAATTACATGTGTTGGTCTGTGTCCTTTGAAAAGAGATCAGTTTGGATAAATCTGTCTTTTATTTTAATATTGACATCTAAAAATTCAATTTGCTGTGAAGAAAAACGTAACTCAAGTTTTCATTTGCGAATGAAGTGAATTTGCCAATTTGTGAAATTCTTGAAGTTTTTCTAATCCATGTTCCCACAGGCCCCATACATCATCAACATATCTCCAGTAATGCGTAGGTAAGCGGTCACTTTTTTCGAACAATTCCTGTTCCCATTCCCCTAAATATGTGCATGCATAGTTCATTCCGCGGTGGGATCCTATTGCTGTGCCCTCCGTTTGAATTTTTACCGTTAAAACCGAAATGATTATTTTCCAGTACCAAATCTAACATATTTAAAACACAAACTGTTGGTATAGATGAATTTTTACACTTTTGTAATGCCTTTTCACACGCGATCCTAAGGCTAAGGAAGTGATTCCAAAAGGATTCAATTTAAAATGGACATTAAACTTAGGATCCAATGGTGGAGGTGACAATAATATTAAAAACATTTTAAACGATACATCTGAAAAACTACTGAAAGAGACTCTAAAGGTTTGGGAATTACAAATTTTATCAATTCAAGAGAATATTAGGAAACAGAGAGAAATATTAATGCATAAGTATAATCATGCACAATTACAAACACAAGAAAATGGATGGATGAACGAAATGAAATCCCTTCAAGACAGATATACAAGAAATAAAACAAGGAAATTGACAGTATTAGAAATGCACAAACGCAGCTCAATTTCTACAAATGAATGCCTGACATCGCATAACAATTCAGAAACCGTATGTGATAATAATAATAGTCTATAAAACCAAACTGTGACCATGATATTCCCTACATATCAATATTGCATGAAAATCAACATTTTCCCTTAATCATCAACAATGTGAGGCCTTGTCAATGTAACAATCAGAATATAGTCAACAAAAATCGAGAAAGCATCAGAGATGCAACAGCCCTTCTTTGGACCCCAGACATACCGAACATAACTTTGGAAGAGGATCACCCAAGGAACATTTGGGCAAAGTTTGGTTAAAATTGACAAAATGGTTTCAGAGATATGTGTAATTCTCAAAAAAAGTTCCGGTAGGGGATGGGGATGACCCCGGGCCTCAACTCTTGGGGCATTTAATTTGTCTATTCACCCTGATCATAAATATATATGGCTTAGGGGTGGGGATCTCAACCATTAAAAAGTTCACTTCAGATATGGGGTGGGGTATGACCCCCCCCTCCCCCCCCCCCCCCCCGAGTCTTGAGCTATAAGGCATTTAATTTGCCTAGTCACCCTGATCATAAATATATATGGCTTAGGGGTGGGGATCTCAACCATTAAAAAGTTCACTTCAGGTAGGGGGTGGGGTATGACCCCCTGGGGCCTGAGCTATAAGGCATTTAATTTGCCTAGTCGCCCTGATCATAAATATATATGGTTTAAGGGTGGGGATCTCAACCACTAAAAAGTTCACTTCAGGTAGGGGGTGGGGTATGACCCCCCAGGGCCTGAGCTATAAAGCAAATTGGTACTCTTCCCTCCCAATTCAGTGACAAAAATCAACAACTTTACAAAGGGTCCCTGATACGAGCATGCACATAAAAATTATTTATATTTCCCGGATATTTCTGCCCAAGGTAAGTCGATTGGCAACATTCAAAATTATGAGGTGCTTGAAGGGGTGTATTGGACTACATAGAAATAATCTGACAAAAACAAGAAAAAAAATGGTGATAATTGGTCCTTGACCAGTACCACACTTGAGGCAAGCCTGCTAACTATTACACCACCGATGGGTATCAGGTCAAATCGGCACATGGTCATATCTAAATAGTCAAATCGTCATTTTACTCATATCTGGACCTAGTCATATCGGCACCATATGTTTGGTCAACTCGGCATCAGTATTAAAAAATATATGTATAATCAAATATTTATATAAATAAAATAAAAAGGAAAGCTGGGTTAATAGATAAACTTGCAAAATGTCAGACGACAGCTGCATACAGTGTGCAAACTAGGTCCGTCCTTGACAATCTTGAGGCACTTCAATGTGAGCAGTGTCAACGATGGCAGCATCGTATGCAATATTGGTAAGAGGCTTTTTTTAATATTATTTTACACCAAAATATAAATATTTTATTCTCTAATGATTTCGTATTGGAAACAAACATACTTTTAAGCCAATTAAAAATCATATATTTTCGAATAAATAATTGAATTAAACAAATCAATTAACGTAATTTGTTAATTTTATGGATTCAATTATTGTTTATCTAAATAACGAACTAATGATACATGTAGGTGTGATTTGTGATTATAAAAGTGTTATTATCATGTAATAATTTAACTATGCTTGATTATCGCAAATATTCATTCATTGACATACATATACATTCAAATATAAACACTAAAATATCAATAAAAGTGATGATTTTCAAATGTACAAATAAAAAAGCCCATTAAGTTATAGTTAGAGTATATTAAGTGAAATTTTAATGGTTAAGAAGGAGCGGAGCAGTTGTCAATCAAAGCAGTCACCTGACGTCTATTTCAGCTGCGTCACTTTGAAAAACTTAATGATTAAGTGTGGCACTTAATGGGTCACTTCTCGAAATCTGATTGGTCGAAAAAGTAGGTTATATTCTAACTATGCATAGGTGCCGAATTGACCAAAAGCAGGTGCCGATTTGACCAGGGGCCGAGATTACTATCTAAGTATCTTAGGACTTAGGTGCTGATTTGACCGATGCGGCTGTGCATTATTTATGACCCCGAGCCGTGGTTGCATTCTTCTTCTTTCTTTACATTTCTAGCCGTCCTTCACTACTGAAGATTATTGGCCGAGCGCTGTATTAAATTTAGTTAATACATAAGTTAACATATATACAATAAACAATGAATCAAAGGTTAAAACTATATACATTTGATAACTACTATGAGTGATCATGGTGTGAAAATTGGAATCAAGGCAGATACTGGGATCATGCTCTTGAAACCGTCAACTGTGTCTGCAGTGGTAAATGTTGTAGGCAGTTGATTCCAACGTGTGATAGACCTGGGAAAGTATGAGTATTTGTAGCAGTCTTTTGATGTCTGTATGTGCCTGAATGAATTTGGATTTGTGTGTCTGGTTCTGGTGTCAACTGGAATTAATAGGTTTGAATATGGTATGGCAACTAAGTCATAAGTGGTGCATGGTGTATGACTTTGTAAAAGAATATGAGTCTGTATCTTATGCAGTGCACCTCAAGTGGGGCCCAATTCAAGTCAGACATCATATCTGTTACAGAGCTTGTATTGTGGTACCTGTTACTGACTTAGCGGGCTGCTCTCCTTGAATTTGTTCAATTTGAAGTTTTTGCTGTTGTGTGTGTGGGTCCCAAATGGTGTTACAACTTACAATATTCCAATTTTTTTGTGATGGAAGATCATCTGTGAATACATCTTCTCTTTTGATCAGGAAAGTGATTTGGTGGTTTGTTGAAAATAAATTTTCACATTTATTTATGATCGGAAATATTGTAGATATATGTAAGAAAATTCCACAATCGGACCTGGACATGATATTTATTCCGTTTCATAAAAATTCCACAAATCTAATATTATCAAAACTAACACAAGTCGCCTTAGCAGATTTTGGATTGCCTTTAGTTTTATTGCCCACAAAAACTTTTAAATTATTTGGCTTTCCAATATTTCGATACGTCCTTGACCATACTTCAGCCAAAATCAGTTAAATGTAGTTCTAATAATAAAACCCTAAATGCTCGCTTACTCGCAAGGGTTATAACGGGATGCCATTACACGTAATGGAGCAGCCGCCGAGATTTTTTGCGCTCGCTTACAGAGCTTCTGACGCCTGCATTTATCAATAATAAGACATAACCTTTCCTTTTGTCCATTATTATAACAAGTTTTTATCACCTACCAGTATTTTAGAATGTAATTCCCACAAAATAAAAATCTTCTTTTTGAAAATTTTGAAGATGTCGGATGTCGATACCATATTTGGCGATTTAGGCGTGAATGTTTACCAATCGTAACTACTCGGCCATTCTCGCTACCCTGCAAATAACAGGGTAGCGAGAATGGCCGAGTAGTTACGATTGGAATGTTTACATCAGCTTGTAATAAGAAATACCATATTTAGAAAAGCTCCGCCTTCCGTAGTTTCCGGTTATGGAAAACGATCGATAAATTTGAACAAGGTTGTTGCTAACTTTGAAAAGCATATATTTCTCAGCCAAACCGATTTAACAAGGACTGGGATCATCAGTAATTGTTATAATGAAATGTTTGAAGCGTAAATAGTGAGTTTTTATGTTTCAACTGCAACTTTTTTTTTGCTCCATTGTGACGAATGGGACCGCGTTGTAGCTCTGCCGAGACACAAGTTTGTCACAGGAGCTACATTATTGCAGCTAGTTAAATGGGACCAACAGACAAATATCCAACGTGTTTTCACACTCGAAAAATATAATTTTCAGATGAGAAGCTGGTGATAATTTTGATAAATTAAAGTAGCCGTATGTATCTAAATTAAATTACCGAATTTGGTGCGATTCTCCCGGGAAAATAACTTTTTTAAATACAATTTTAAATCAGAGTAGAGGTACAGTAAAAATGCACAGGCACTCGTGGCACGGACTTAGCACCCCCCTTTTTTCTAACTTTCTGTTTACAAATTTATTTTCAATAACATTTCTTTATTTCTTTATTATTTCATCTTTTTTTCCTTATTTTAACTTGTTTGTGTCAATATTCATACAATCTTATGCTAACAACAACTTGCATGCATTGACCCAATCTATCTATATATTGCATGAAGATGCATGAAAACGGTTGTTTTTCGGGTATTTTTTTCTTCCTGTTACCATAGGATACCATAGGAACTACAGTGGACGCTGGCTTGTTACCACTATGTCCGCCTCTAAATCCACATCATTGATGTGCGACTTTACGTCACTTCCGGAATTTGATCTTATGTTTATGTTTGCCGTAAAGTCATATTTGCACTCTTGGTGCTTCCAGTGCTCATCTAGGCCGATTTCAAAATTTTTAACTGATTTTGCCTGTATAACTGATTCTGGGAGGCTATTCCATATTTCGACAATTCTAACGACGAAGGTATATTTTCTCACATTCAGCCTACTTGTTTTTATCTTCATCTTCTTGCTATGTCCCCTTGTGTTTGAAGTTGTGTTTAGTTCAAACATATCCACTGTTGTTAGAGGATCATAAATATCATTTATTATTTTAAATACTTCTATCATATCTCCTCGCATTCTTCTATACTTCAGAGTGGGCATCTTGAGTTTCTTTAGTCTTTCGTTATATTCCATGTTTTTTTAAAGTAGGTACTTGTTTGGTGGCTCTTCTCTTCTTCTGATTCAACCCACCATTTCTTTAGAAATGCCTGTACCAAGTCAGGGTCATTACGGTTTTCACAGTTTTCCGGTTGTTGACTGATTTTGTCTGTTTATATAATTATGAGTTTTGACTTTCCCTTTGTAAGATTGTTCGGAGTTCGGTAATTTTGTTATTACCTTTATTGTACGTTTTCTATTTTTTCAATATCCCCCACTTTAAATGGAGACCAGACTGATTCGGCGTATTCAATATGAGGTCTAACCAAAGCTTGGAATAAATATTTGAAGCTTTGTTCATCTAAATATGTATAAGTTCTTCTGATTAATCCCATGATGCTGTTTGCTTTGTTCACCTGATTTTGTATGTGCTTATTAAAGGACAAATTTTCATCTACAAATACTCCTATGTCTTTTTCTCCGTCAGATTGTTTTAACTCAATTCTGTTGCCATCGTTATTATATAGGTGATAGTGTTTTGTACCTTTGTCCACGCTTTTATTGGCAACTGACATCACTTTGCATTTGTTAGGGTGGAATTTTAATAGCCATGTATCTGACCAACTTTGTAAGTTATCTAAATCTGCTTGAAGCATTTTCTCATCTTTTTCCTCTCTAATTTCTCTGAAAATTTTTGTATCATCGGCAAACAGATAGGTGGATGACTCTACCATCTCTGGCATGTCGTTGATATATATAACGAAGAGTATAGGGCCCAGGACACTACCTTGTGGTATCCCACTTGTGACATGGTGGCATTTGGACTCAGTGCCATTTACAATTACTTTTTGTGTTCTGTTGTTAAGAAAACTTTCTACCCACTTAATTACTTTCTCACTTATTTTATACCTATGCATCTTATGCAGAAGTCTTCTATGTGGTACTTTGTCAAAAGCTTTCATAAAATCCATATATACTGAGTCAATTTTCCCACCCTTGTCAAGAATTTTGGTCCACTCATCCATAACTTTTAGGAGTTGTAGTGTTGTTGATCTCCCAGAGATGAAGCCAAACTGCTTGTTGCTGAAGAGCTTATTAGTTGACATGTGCTTTACTATAGTTTCCCTTACTAGTTTTTCCATGGTTTTGCAGATTACACTGGTCAGACTGACTGGTCTATAATTTCCTGGTTCTGTCTTGTCTCCTTTTTTGAATAGTGCAGTGATGTTCCCTTCTTTCCAGAGTTTAGGAACCAAACCTTGGCACATAGACGAATTAAATATAGTTGTTATAGGCTTTGATATTGTTGCACTAAGCTCCTTTAGCATTTTAGGGTGAAGACCATCTGGGCCACATGATTTGTTTACATCCAGATTTTGTAGTAATTTTAGTATTTCACTTTCTTTGTAAGTTTTCTCTATGCATTACTGTTTGACCTCTATAGGATGCATCAATGGTAGATCGCCCTCTGGTTCAATTGTGAATACGCTACTGAAGAAACTAGCCAGGACTTCCGCTTTTTCCTTATCTGTTGTCGTTTTCCTTTCTTCCCCTTCTTCTGACTTAAATTTTAGCTCTGATATACCAGTGTTAGTTTTTCTTTTGGAGTTAGCATATTTCCAAAAAATCTTGGGATTGCTTTTAGCATTTTGTGCAATTTCTTTCTCCATATTAGCTTTTGCTTTTCTGATTGCGCTTTTAACTTGATTTCTTGTTTTGGCGTATTCCTGGTACTTTTTTTTGTCCCCAGTTTCTCTGTATCTAGTCCAACATCTATGTTTCTTTTTAATCTTCTGTACGGTTTTAGCATCCAGAGGAATATAGTTGTGTTTCTTAGCTTTGTTGTTGGCTTTTGTATTCATATGTGGTATATATTTGTTTTTTGCCTCATTGAACTTGGTCATAAAAATGTCAAACTGTTGCCCAGCATTTTTTCCTTTTAATATATCATTCCAGTCACACTGAAGAAAGGTATTCATACTAGTGTAATCCCCTTTGAAGTAGTTCCATCTCTCCGTTTTACATGATTTTTCCTCACAATAGCATTTGAGTATAAATTCAAGGCTACAATGATCACTGTTTCCAAGTGGGCTAGTGTAATTTAGCTCTTCTATCATATTCTCATCATTTGTCAGTATTAGGTCCAGTGTGCTTGGTTCACAATTTTCTCTCATTCTAGTGTTTTCCGTAACATGTTGGAACATATAGCTATCTCTTATACTTTCTACGAAGTTTTCACTAATTTTGTCACCCTTGGTTAACCAGTTTTTCCAGTCAATTTTAGGGAAGTTAAAATCCCCCATTACCATGATATGTGAGAACTTCTTTTCCTTTGATACCGTAATTAATAGCTTGTTAAGTTCATCTAGGTTCTCTGGACTACTACTTGGACTTTTATATATACATCCCAGTAACAACATATCGTTGTTGTTTAGCTTAATCTGTGCCCATACACTTTCTTCAAATTTCTCCTTGAATTTTATTTCTTCTGATTTCAGCTTCTTATTAATATATAATGCTGCACCTCATTTGCTAAAACTTGTGGATTCACTTAGGAATAGTTCATAACCTTCTATTTGTTATTCTGCTTTCCCCGGCATATATCTGCAATTCTTGGGGTAAATTTCTGTTATCCCAATCACTTCGTAGCTATTTTTTCCATCCTGTATTCTTGTCATCAATTCACCCAGTTTGTTTGGCAAACTGTCTGCATTTGTATAAAAACATTGTATGCCATTAAAATCCATCACCTTATTTACATTGGTTTCTGTTAAAATTTGACTAGTTACAGTGTTTTTGGAGCGTCTTACTCCTTCTTTTTGACCTTTACCACCCTCCTGTCTCCGGGGGGTCCTTTTACCAGGTATTTGTAGTTTACCGACTGGTTATCATCCTCCAATACCTCATTTTTTTTCTTAGCTTCTGCAAGTTTTTCTTTATTTTGTAACCTTTCTTTTTTTGTCATGTCATGGGTTATACTTAGCTGCTTGAACTTATCTTCTGCGGTTGCTAAATTCTTCATATTAGCCATGAATGACCCCTTTGCCTTTTCATCCTCAAAAATGACCCTCATTGGTCTTGGATTATCAGAATCTACATCCTTTTTGCCTAGTCTCGTTACATTCTTTACCGTCTGTTTATTTGTACCAGTTATTTTACATAATTCATTTACTATTGCCATATCTTCTACTTTTCTCTCTTTTGGTTCAATTTTCTTTGACTCCTCTGCTCTAAATATTATAATATTACTTTTCCGAGCCATACTTTCTTTAAATTCTTCCAACTGGCTTGTCAGTGTCCCATCCTGGTCGTTTCCACCTGTGGCGGCACTCTCTTTGTTTTCCTGGATCAAGGCTTTAACTTCATCTAGTTCAACCTTTTTGTCTAGTTTATTCTCCATCTCATCTAGCCTTTTTTCATACTTACTGAAGTATTTATTGCATCTCTCCTCTACTTCCTTCTCAATTTTGAGATTCTTCATTGCTTTTTCCTCACAAGGGGGGCAATACCAATGTAGGTCAGATCGTTTAGTTAGTAGTTTATACTCTGTGCTGCTTAATTTGACACAAGAACGACAAAAATGTTTTTCACAATATTCACACTCTAGCACCTCTGCTTTATCCTCGGTGAATTTGACTGAACAAACCTTACATGTCCACCCCTCTGTGCTTAATGCATTCCCCTTGGTTGAGGTTACTGAGCCCTTACGTGACATGGTTCAAATATCAACAGGGCTTCCCTATTTCACAATCTAAGATCCAATGCCTTAGTTCAAACCCAGCAAGGCTTCCTTGCTAATAGTATGTTAATATATGATATTTTTATGTGCAAGGCTTCCTTGCATAAAGCTGCTCTAGAAATTTTATCTTGTGTAAAACAAGGCTTCCCTGTTTGGTATTTTTATTTGTTCTTGTATGATATCTTATGTGTAAGGCTTCCTTGCATAAGCTGCTCTAGAAATTTTATCTTGTGTAAACAAGGCTTTCCTGTTTTGGTATTTTTATTTGTTCTTGTATAATATTTTATGTGCAAGGCTTCCTTGCATAAGCTGCGGTTCAAATATCAACAGGGCTTCCCTATTGCACAATCTATAATCTAATGCCTTAGTTCACACCCAGCAAGGCTTCCTTGCTAATAGTATGTTAATATATGATATTTTTATTTGTTGTCCTTGTAATATATCTTATGTGCAAGGCTTCCCTGCATAAGCTGCTCTAGAAATTTTATCTTGTGTAAAACAAGGCTTCCTTGTTTTGGTATTTTTATTTGTTCTTGTATTGTATTTTATGTGCAAGGCTTCCTTGCATAAGCTGCGTTAGAAATTTTTATTTTGTGCAAAACAAGGCTTCCTTGTTTTGGTATTTTTATTTGTTCTTGTATGATATAATTTTTTTTTTATTTTGTGCAAATCTTCCTTATTTTAATCAATATATGTTTCTAATGTTGAGTTCCTTGTATTAGATATTTAAGTAAGCCTACTGAAGCAGTCTGGTCTTTGTGTATTTAGTGACAGGGCTTCCCTATCTGAACTCTACGTGTATATATATACTGGGGCAAGGCTTCCTTGCCGAATATACAAATATAAGTTATATTTACTGAGCAAGGCTTCCTTGCTTCTTGTACTTACTAATTGGGGTCAAGGCTTCCTTGTCCCACTACCCACACGACTCAGTCTTTGCTGCTATTTCTGTTGCTAATTCTATTACCCTATACAACCACAGTCTAGCCAATGCTCTTACTGGATGTATGCCATCAGAATATACATTCCAGTTCTTTCTATAGCTTGTGCGTTCCGCCCTGGCTCCCTTGCTTGACGCAATAATGTCTTGTGATATTCTAGGTGTACCACAGTTTCTATTAATTAGTCTGAGGTGGTCATTGAAATAATTAACCATACAACAAACTTGTTTGTCAGCTCTAGATGCAGCTATGGCATTCCTCTGGTAGTATTTGTTTGTTCCAGTTTTACTGTTACTATTAGTTATTTTAAATTTGTTGAACCTGGTAATAGAGTAATATGGGCACTCTAGAAACACAACTGTTGCCTCTGGGTTAGCCTGTAAGAGTCTACTCTTTAAAGTTCTATATTTGTTTAATGCAAATTCAATTTTTTGGTAGGGATAGCTCTTAACACTAATATACTTCCCTTTTTTCTCCGTAATATCACAGGTTCCGAGCCACACTATGACGACAGGATTTTTCGCCTTCTTCACTGCATTTTTCACTTTATAATAATGAGCATTATTGTAAATATTGGCTCCACTTTTAGCAATTACAGTAATTTTCTGCTTAAGTCTGTCGTTCAACACATCTCTCAGGGAGAAACCCTTACTGTCACTAAATATTATAGTCTCTCGGGATATGTCTGTGTTTTTATACAGCCTATAGAGCTTTTTGAATTCCTTATTGATTTTGTTCAGCGACATTGATAACAGAAATATATGCCATGTTAACTAAAAATGTATGTCGTTTGGATACAATTTTGAACAAATGATGAATTTTCTCGATGACAAATATACAATTTTAAACAAAAAGTTGCATTTTCCTGCGATAAAGTATAAACCTAGATGATTAACAGAGTCCACTTATCACATTTGCCATGAATTAAGATTCGATGGTCTCAAATTTCGGCGATTTATAACGATTACAAATTCAAATTTTTCCTCAGAAATTTTAAGCGTCCATGCTACCGGAAGTGACTTTTTTTTGTTTTAAAGGCAATGTATGTGTCTTTGCTATGTCAAGATTTTTTTTTATGTCTTGTAAAGTGTCCATTACTTCATTGTAAACTACGTTACGTTCATTGCACGGCTGGTAATCGGCACAAGCAGAACAGTCGGTTCTGCAAAGAAATTCGTGAGGATAACTTCCGGTTTTGGTGGAGAAGACGCTTCGCAAGGTATGTACATGTCAAAAATTGAAATTTGCTTTTTTACTGCTCGAATATTGCAAAATCAGAGAATGCTTAGCTGTGGCGAATGCTTTCACGATTAGAAACATGTATAGTTTATTGTTGTATATGAACTGTAACTCTCGCAAAATCAATCGTCCCACGAAAAACATGACGAAAATTGTGACACTCTTACATTTCTAAGTTGTTCTTGACAAAGATGCAAGTTAAATTTTCAATATTTTTTCATCGTGGGAGTCTAAATGTAATCGGGGATAAATTCCGATTCGTCAGAAGTAAATTGAAGTCTAGATAAATCTACAAACTGTCAATGTTCTCGTTTTCCTGCTTGAGGATATCGGTTCTGATAGAGCACATTGCGAATGCATGAGGAGATTTGCTAGTTTTGTTAATTGTTTTCTGCAAAATTGATAAATTGACACTTTTAAACATAAAACTGATAAATACTCTGTCCACTTTCAGGAGATGCCAGGATTCAAGGGAAAGAGGAAATGGGGACTGATATTGACTCTTTACAAAAAACCATTTCGATATAGATTGCCTGTATCACCGCCAAGGAAACGAACAAAAACATGTAGTAGTACACCAAATTTAAAACACCTATCAATCAGGACACCAAGTTTATTAAAAAAATCTCTTTCAATTTCAAAATATTCATATCCTTTCAAACGGGTTTCCACACCTATTCGGCGTTGAAGATCCTGCTAAAATGTCACTTTCATGTTTTGGGCCAGACATAAACCGAATGAAGCGACCACCAAATAACTTTCTCCCTAACCAAAAAAATTGGAGAGTTGATGGCGAATATCTCATTTGACGTTATTCATCTTTGTCAAACCATTCTACAATGTCCAAAAACAACTCAAATGCAATGTTATTCAAAGGGAATTTTCCATCTTGTACTAATTTAAAGAATTTCAATAGCTTGTCCTTTTTCCCAACATCAGAAAGTTTGTCAAGAACATCTTGAAAAACTTCAACTACTGAAGCTTCTTCCTTCGGGTCAACTTCTATCTTGCCTATACTTTCATCAAGACTCATAAAGGAAACATTTTGTAGATCTGCGGTGAAGTTTCCGTCATCTATAGTAAAAAGGTTGCGCCGAATAGGTGTGGAAACCCGTTTGAAAGGATATAAATATTTTGAAATTGAAAGAGATTTTTTTAATAAACTTGGTGTCCTGGTTGATGGGGATTTTAAATTTGGTGTACTGCTACTTGTTTTTGTTCGTTTCCTTGGCGGCGATACAGGCAATCTATATCGAAATGGTTTTTTGTAAAGAGTCAATGTCAGTCCCCTTTTCCTCTTTCCCTTGAATCCTGGCATCTCCTGAAAGTGGACAGAGTATTTATCAGTTTTATGTTTAAAAGTGTCAATTTATCAATTTTGCAGAAAACAATTAACAAAACTAGCAAATCTCCTCATGCATTCGCAATGTGCTCTATCAGAACCGATCTCCTCAAGCAGGGCAACGAGAACATTGACAGTTTGTAGATTTATCTAGACTTCAATTTACTTCTGACGAATCGGAATTTATCCCCGATTATATTTAGACTCCCACGATGAAAAAATATTGAAAATTTAACTTGCATCTTTGTCGAGAACAACTTAGAAATGTAAGAGTGTCACAATTTTCGTCATGTTTTTCGTGGGACGATTGACTTTGCGAGAGTTACAGTTCATATACAACAATAAACTATACATGTTTCTAATCGTGAAAGCATTCGCCACAGCATAGCATTCTCTGATTTTGCAATATTCGAGCAGTAAAAAAGCAAATTTCAATTTTTGACATGTACATACCTTGCGAAGCGTCTTCGTGAACTCTCCTCCACCAAAACCGGAAGTTATCCTCACGAATTTCTTTGCAGAACCGACTGTTCTGCTTGTTCCGATTACCAGCCGTGCATTGAAATTGAGTTTTCCTAACCAGTATTGGTGTATGGATATATGACGAAAGGCCTAAAGGAAAAGAATATTAAACCCCTTAAAATAAAAAAGCACCACCAAGTGCAATATTACGTACAATTTCACATATGCAAACAAAGTATTGTGGGCTAAAAAATTATTTTTTTAAGAGCGTGAACTACGTGTCTCCTATTACTGATACTTAGATCACAAGAATTATAAAATCATCCCTGTGACATAAGGATGTTTATGTCCCGATTATTAGTACATAAAAATATTCTTGTTATCTCGTGCTTTTAACAAAATAATTATTTACTATGTTATAAAGTGAATTACGTTACGTGAACTACGTTAAGTCCGTTAAGTACTATGACAAAATAAAATTTACTTTTATTCATAAAATATTCTTAAAATCTTTCCTTTAACACTGTTTTTCTACTGGAAATATCCATAGCAGACGAATGTTACACAGGCACTTGTTTCTGGTAAAAAAATATACCTAGATACTATATATACCACAAGGTATGTAACCGTTCATTTGTAAAAAATCTAGGTCATCGCGATTTTCGCGTTTTTTCAACTCGACGGACGCCAGCATGGAGAAATGGCCTACATCATCTGAAACTACGATAACTTATCTACAAAATGATGTATAAAGCCCCTACCTTTGCTGAACCTCAACATTACAACAGACCTTTTTCTTGGGGTCACGTATCAGCTTTCATCAATAAATACGGCAAATGGCATGTTGCTACTCCGCAGTGAATGAAAAAAGAAGAAAAGTTGTAATAAAAATGCTATAAAAAATACTGAGATGTTAGAAAATTATATATATTGCATTCTTTTTCATATACTAATGATCAGGTATTGTATGATCAATTTAGCCCATTCTTTCTCTGTTGAGTGTCATGATTACCAATTATTACTAATTTAGGCAGTATAAGCCAGATTAGTTTGAATGATATGTACTGTATAATATGCCTGTCTTTTAACAAAAAGGTATATGTGTAGCCAAGTTTTTTAATGTATGATAATAACATTAAAATATGTAAATTAAGTAATCATGATAACATTAAATATTGATTAAAGAAATATAAGTAATAAAGATGTTCTCTAATAAAAATAAATAAATAAAAAATACTATTTTTTCTATCATATTCAATTATTGTTCCTGAATTCGGTGAGTTTCAACTTACTCACTTCTTTCCTAATAAATGTCAGTTTATCATTTACCTCACGGTCACCCACAAAGATTTTCTGCCAAGTTTTTTTTCTATTGTAATCAGTTATTATTTGGAGTTATCTCCCTTATAACAATAAAATCTAAGGTTTGAGATTGTTGAAACTTTTGTTTTATTCTAGTTATTGTTATCGACTTGCTGATGTTTTTACAATATATCTCAGGTGGATGAATTAATTAACTTGGATTGTTTGGGTAAATTAGTGACTACATTCTCTATGCACAGTCTCCAGATTGTTCCTACTCAACCCTGCTCTGTATAACAAAACCTACACTACTGGAAAATAAAGTTTGAAATTTTGGCTCAACTAAACAGAGGTACAAACATGTATGACAGTAATTAAAGAATAAGGGATTCGTACAACTGTTATGTATGTTTAGCATATGAGTGAAAGGGTGGGGGGTGGGAGTTCATGATCTTTAAATTGTTACAACATAGCAAAATTTGCAGCATTTACTGATATATATTTATATATTGCCTCAAGGGGTTTTCCTTACTCCACCTTTACCATGTTTACAAACACATTCACCTAATTAAATCAATCAACACAAATATGCACTGATGCCTACGGGCATTAAAAACTGTGGTATATGAAAAATATTCAATAACACAAGACAAAGAAAATATGTGCTAACATGTATTAGTGTAGTAGGTGTTACCAATGAGTCAAACAGATTGCAATCAACATCTACACACAAATTATTTAACGCAGTGGTGTTAGACTTTAAGGAGAAACCACATCGGTGGTGTAATTGTTAACGTGTTCGTCTCAGTCGAGAGTGGTATTAGTCTGGCTTAGGAAGAACATAACTTTGCTGACAAAGTCGGAGGAGCAGTAGTTTAAATTAGCATTATTTTGCAAAACATGTCACTAGAATAAATATTCTGAGGTAATAATGATAGTGTTGTCTTTAATTTTAACACAACCGCATCAGTGGTGTGATGGTCAGCAGTCTCGCCTCAATTGTGGTAGATTGTGGGTTCGAGCCTCGGTCAGGTCAAACCAAAGACAATAAAATGTGTACAGTGTATTTGTTGCTTCTCCGCTAATCACGCAGCAAGAAGGAGTAAGAGCAAAGACTGTTTGGCTCGAATACTGTGCCCGAGTGGAGCGACATGTCTATCGCTCACTGTCATTTCATTGAGCTAGCACTATAAAAATCCAACTATGGCTGTGTGTCTAGTACAAAGCGGACACCATGATCTCATTGAATGTACATTGTAATTTGTTTTCGCCATGATATAGCTGAAAAATTGCTAATTAATAATTTGATGTTAAACAATAATCATTGACGCGCTCACTTAATTTTAACAAATGAAGGTTCAAGTTTGAGTTATGATTTTTAAATATCATTGATTTGATTTCATTTACTATAGTGGGCAATTGCCATGTATTTCAGACTGTTCTATAGACCTTCTTTACTCTTAGCAAGAACAAGGAGATCATCAGCAGCTATAGTCTGTTTGACTTCTATAAATGTTCAGAAAAAAATTCTCAAAAAATCCAGTTTTCAAAGCAACAATTTTTTTTTATAGATGTTTAATAATATATGTTATTACATACTTAGTTAGAATAAAGGCATTTTTGTATGACCAATATGACCGGAAGTAAACTATCCATATTTTCACACCCCGGGAAAATAACCGGTTATTAGGTGCCCCTCGTGCGTTTCAGACAAAATAAACAACTTCCGGTGTTTACGTCTGCAGATGTCGGAAGTATGTAATAAATAGTTTAATACATGGGCATTTCCATATTGGCCTGGTTACCATCCCTCGACCCATATTTGCCCTCGACTTCGTCTCAGGCCAATATGGGTGTTTCGGGATGATAACCAGGCCAATATGGAAATGCCCATGTATTAATCTGTATATATATACGAACTCTGACCATTAATTTCAAAATTTTTGGTCCATTATTAAAAAAGTTACCCATTAGATCTCTACTGTATGTTAATTATATTTTCTAAAGTGTAAAAATCTGGATGGAGTGAGTACAAATAACAGATTGTACCATGTGACATAAGAAATTTAAATATCAAAGGACCTCAATAACAATTGGTCAATTATATTAACGAGTAGCCTTTTAATATTTAAATGTCCTATAGGTCACATGGTACATTGAAATAGACATTGAAAGCACAGGTCTGTTATTTTGATTTGATGCTTGGCTCTTATACTATTTGCGTGTTTGTACTCACTCCATCCAGATTTTTACACTTCAAAAAATAAAATTAACATAGAGACCTAATGGGCAACTTTTTTAATAATGGACCAAAAATTTTGAAATTAATGGTCGTATATCATATATTAATAAACATCTAGAAAAAAATGTTTCTTTGAAAACTGGATTTTTAAGAATTTTTTTCTGAACATTTATAGAAGTCAAACAAACTATAATAATCTACCAGAATTAATGATGTCAGACTTATAATCCGACATCCTGATAGTCTTACGGTTCGGTAGTCAGACAGTCCTGCAGTCCGATAGTCCGACAGACTAAGTACATTTAATAACATTTTTATGAAAATAAAATATATGTTCTTTATAAGATCTGTCGTCAAACTGACGTTGCAAGATTCCTATGTGGTTTACCGGTGCATGTATTAAAACAGGCGTTGAAAGATTCATATGTGGTTTAATGAAGCATATATTAAAATTATTTTCGTCAAATTAATTTTCAAGACATTCACTTTAGAGAATTCAAAGAAAAAAGATCCTAATATATTGCCTAGACCCGGAATACGTATCCTTTGCCTATTGTTTTGGTCGGATCATCTAGCCAAGACAGTCTTTTCAGTCCGGAACAAATTACTTGCTTCATCGGCTCTGTCGAAAAACAAAAATGTATATACAGTGTATATACATTGTATATAGACAGAGAGAGCAAAGGGGTAATCAAATTTACCTTTGGTTTACCTGTGATTATCACATTCGTTCACCTGTAATGGAACCTCTTAATCCCTCTTAATTAGAAAGGACAACATTGGTTTATTCCTGAACGCCTACTCGAATAAAACAACACCTAATTACGAAAGGGAATTAGGGGGCCTTCTAAGGGGTGGGATAATTGAATGTCTACCTGTAATTTACCTGTCCACTCAATTGACCATGTATGTATTCTCATTTATAGACAGAAAAAACTTGGGATAGTTATGATATATTTATTTGAATTAGATAAATAATACAACAATATATTGCAGATATATCTCTTAATTCAGCAAAGTATGAATTAAAGTGAAATACAAACAACTTTAACATGTTAAGTCATTAAATTTCAACAAACATATATGAAGACAGCACTAATATGAAATTTCTTATCTAATAATATCAACAATTAAAAGAAATAGCACTGTACTGGAATGAAACTTGATACTATAAAAGTTTTACACATTACATATATCTAAACATAGAAACACATTTCAAATCATTAAACTATTATAATTATGCAAATGTTGGCGTCTGTGTACAACAATGAATATTTGTTCCATATATTTCATTTAAAAATGAAAACAACTAAAAATTATTTTGACTATTTTTGACTGAAATCAAAATTTAATTGTATATGATATTTCTTTATGAGTCTTTCTTTGGAATAACTTTATAAAATGGAATTTATTGAAATTGTATATACTGTACCTTTATTGACAGCATTTTATCCTTTTCTTCCTGATAGCATCCTCTTGAAATGTTAAACAAGTATGTAAAGTTAAACGATCCTCAATTGAATTTATTTCTCTGTATAAAGAGTGCAACTTGTGAGAGGAAGTATATGCATCATTATATGCATAAATTGGTTATTGGTAGTATAGTACGTGCCTTCTCTTTTATATACATGTATATGACATGATTTTCGTTGCATTTAATGGTCATCATGTTTGTTGTTTAATAAACAATCATTTCAACAGTAGATAAGATTTAATGATATAGTTAATGAAATAAAAAGTATTAAATGTACTAGTATACAAAAATAATAATAATGAAATAAAATAAAAACACTTACCTTCTCAGCGATTCTTAATGATCTATATAGCTACTATCCTACAACTTGTGTATATAAAATGACAGGTATAGCAAGATACATTGTAGATAGGGCCATATAATACGTTTGCGCTAATATCATCTGTCGTCTAACTGACGTTGCAAGATTCCTATGTGGTTTACCGGTGCATGTATTAAAACAGGCGTTGAAAGATTCATATGTGGTTTAATGAAGCATATATTAAAAATATTTTCGTCAAATTAATTTTCAAGACATTCTCTTTAGAGAATTCAAAGAAAAAAGATCCTAATATATTGCCTAGACCCAGAATACGTAGCCTTTGCCTATTGTTTTGGTCGGATCATCTAGCCAAGACAGTCTTTTCAGTCCGGAACAAATTACTTGCTTCATCGGCTCTGTCGAAAAACAAAAATGTATATACAGTGTATATACATTGTATATAGACAGAGAGAGCAAAGGGGTAATCAAATTTACCTTTGGTTTACCTGTGATTATCACATTCGTTCACCTGTAATGGAACCTCTTAATCCCTCTTAATTAGAAAGGACAACATTGGTTTATTCCTGAACGCCTACTCGAATAAAACAACACCTAATTACGAAAGGGAATTAGGGGGCCTTCTAAGGGGTGGGATAATTGAATGTCTACCTGTAATTTACCTGTCCACTCAATTGACCATGTATGTATTCTCATTTATAGACAGAAAAAACTTGGGATAGTTATGATATATTTATTTGAAAGAAAAAACTTGGGATAGTTATGATATATTTATTTGAATTAAATAAATAATACAACAATATATTGCAGATATATCTCTTAATTCAGCAAAGTATGAATTAAAGTGAAATACAAACAACTTTAACATGTTAAGTCATTAAATTTCAACAAACATATATGAAGACAGCACTAATATGAAATTTCTTATCTAATAATATCAACAATTAAAAGAAATAGCACTGTACTGGAATGAAACTTGATACTATAAAAGTTTTACACATTACATATATCTAAACATAGAAACACATTTCAAATCATTAAACTATTATAATTATGCAAATGTTGGCGTCTGTGTACAACAATGAATATTTGTTCCATATATTTCATTTAAAAATGAAAACAACTAAAAATTATTTTGACTATTTTTGACTGAAATCAAAATTTAATTGTATATGATATTTCTTTATGAGTCTTTCTTTGGAATAACTTTATAAAATGGAATTTATTGAAATTGTATATACTGTACCTTTATTGACAGCATTTTATCCTTTTCTTCCTGATAGCATCCTCTTGAAATGTTAAACAAGTATGTAAAGTTAAACGATCCTCAATTGAATTTATTTCTCTGTATAAAGAGTGCAACTTGTGAGAGGAAGTATATGCATCATTATATGCATAAATTGGTTATTGGTAGTATAGTACGTGCCTTCTCTTTTATATACATGTATATGACATGATTTTCGTTGCATTTAATGGTCATCATGTTTGTTGTTTAATAAACAATCATTTCAACAGTAGATACGATTTAATGATATAGTTAATGAAATAAAAAGTATTAAATGTACTAGTATACAAAAATAATAATAATGAAATAAAATAAAAACACTTACCTTCTCAGCGATTCTTAATGATCTATATAGCTACTATCCTACAACTTGTGTATATAAAATGACAGGTATAGCAAGATACATTGTAGATAGGGCCATATAATACGTTTGCGCTAATATCATCTGTCGTCTAACTGACGTTGCAAGATTCCTATGTGGTTTACCGGTGCATGTATTAAAACAGGCGTTGAAAGATTCATATGTGGTTTAATGAAGCATATATTAAAAATATTTTCGTCAAATTAATTTTCAAGACATTCTCTTTAGAGAATTCAAAGAAAAAAGATCCTAATATATTGCCTAGACCCAGAATACGTAGCCTTTGCCTATTGTTTTGGTCGGATCATCTAGCCAAGACAGTCTTTTCAGTCCGGAACAAATTACTTGCTTCATCGGCTCTGTCGAAAAACAAAAATGTATATACAGTGTATATACATTGTATATAGACAGAGAGAGCAAAGGGGTAATCAAATTTACCTTTGGTTTACCTGTGATTATCACATTCGTTCACCTGTAATGGAACCTCTTAATCCCTCTTAATTAGAAAGGACAACATTGGTTTATTCCTGAACGCCTACTCGAATAAAACAACACCTAATTACGAAAGGGAATTAGGGGGCCTTCTAAGGGGTGGGATAATTGAATGTCTACCTGTAATTTACCTGTCCACTCAATTGACCATGTATGTATTCTCATTTATAGACAGAAAAAACTTGGGATAGTTATGATATATTTATTTGAAAGAAAAAACTTGGGATAGTTATGATATATTTATTTGAATTAAATAAATAATACAACAATATATTGCAGATATATCTCTTAATTCAGCAAAGTATGAATTAAAGTGAAATACAAACAACTTTAACATGTTAAGTCATTAAATTTCAACAAACATATATGAAGACAGCACTAATATGAAATTTCTTATCTAATAATATCAACAATTAAAAGAAATAGCACTGTACTGGAATGAAACTTGATACTATAAAAGTTTTACACATTACATATATCTAAACATAGAAACACATTTCAAATCATTAAACTATTATAATTATGCAAATGTTGGCGTCTGTGTACAACAATGAATATTTGTTCCATATATTTCATTTAAAAATGAAAACAACTAAAAATTATTTTGACTATTTTTGACTGAAATCAAAATTTAATTGTATATGATATTTCTTTATGAGTCTTTCTTTGGAATAACTTTATAAAATGGAATTTATTGAAATTGTATATACTGTACCTTTATTGACAGCATTTTATCCTTTTCTTCCTGATAGCATCCTCTTGAAATGTTAAACAAGTATGTAAAGTTAAACGATCCTCAATTGAATTTATTTCTCTGTATAAAGAGTGCAACTTGTGAGAGGAAGTATATGCATCATTATATGCATAAATTGGTTATTGGTAGTATAGTACGTGCCTTCTCTTTTATATACATGTATATGACATGATTTTCGTTGCATTTAATGGTCATTTCAACAGTAGATACGATTTAATGATATAGTTAATGAAATAAAAAGTATTAAATGTACTAGTATACAAAAATAATAATAATGAAATAAAATAAAAACACTTACCTTCTCAGCGATTCTTAATGATCTATATAGCTACTATCCTACAACTTGTGTATATAAAATGACAGGTATAGCGAGATACATTGTAGATAGGGCCATATAATACGTTTGCGCTAATTACAGTTTATAAAATGTATCAAAAGCGCGAATTATTAAAATTTCCGATGTATCAAAAGCGCCAATAAAGTACTATCAAAAGCGCCAATTTACCTGTACGAAAATTAATAAGTTTTACAATCAATTAAAAGTTACCTACATGTACGTGTATCTAGTTATATAGCAGGTAAGAAAGGACGTATTCTATATACGTCCTTGAGGTAAGTAATGTTTATTTGACAATTGTCTGACGGATCATTTACATATATTATATCACGAACTTTTGACCTTTTGTTTGTGTGTATGTAACAAAATATTTGTTCCGGCGTGAAATTTGTTCCGCCGGAACCTATTTCACAGAAAATTTGTTCTGTCGGAACTTTTTAAATGAAAAATTAGTTCCTTGAACATATTTCATAAGAAAATTTATTCCGCCTATGTGAAATTTGTTTAGTTATCTATTTCACGATCAACAGTGAAATTTGTTTCGGAATGAACATTACAAAAACAATATTTAGTTTCTTTGTTAGACAAAGTTTAATTTTTTTCTCCAATATTTGATTAATTAGCAGACAATGGTGTAAGATTCCAAATGTTATTAAAAATAAATATGAATTTATATACAATATTACACATGTATTTAGGTCTTTCGGCTAAATGAAAAGCAAATACTTATATATTAATTTGGTTTATTTAATTTAATAGCAATCAAAAACATATGTTAAGTACATGTCAAACTTCTCCACCATGATTACCTTTCATTTTCTTATATTTTATCGTAGTCATAAATGAATGACTGTCTTTTAGTTGTTTTTATTTTATATATTTTTTTTGATCTCCGCACAGGAGACTTTGCTTCGATAACATCATCATTATCAATATCATCAAGATAACTGAACAATGAATTTTCCTGTGAATCATTTTCATCACATAATTGAAGTTAACTTGACCAGATTGTACATCAGTCAGAATTGTCATCCTGTTCTCTGTGAACTTCAACATTAACAAGAACTTGATTTCCACCTACTGAAGAGTCAGAAACTTTATCCATTAGTCGATCATAATTAAATGGATACTTTTTATCGCTTAATTAGCCAAATATTTTGTCATACTCTTCAGGATCCATTTCTCTTTACAATTGTGTTCAACTGAGAAAATAAACATGAGTGAGACTTTTAAAACTTACTAATGAACACAATTCATGCATCAGTGGAATCTATTTCAGTTATGGAACTTATTTCACCAGGTAAGAAATGAGATAACTTTTTTCACAACTCTGGAATTTATTTCACCAGGTAATTTACAGGAACAAATTTCACATCAGTGGAACTTATATAATATAATTTTCCTGTGAAATATTCTACCAGAACTTATATCACAGGAAATTATTTCTGGGGGAACTTTTTTCACAGGACCTTATTTTGGCTCACATATGCATGTACACAACCCCGATAACTAAATACAAGATTTATTATCAACTGAGAGGCAAGGTGATAATTATATATACAATGTAACTATAAAGTCCCTCGGGTCATAAATGAAGAATTATTAACCAATGGGTATATAAATGTCTGTTTTCCGGTTTCACTCTGCAGATATACTTAATTGTTTCGTGTAAATGAAACTTTCTTCACAAGAAAAAACAATCATTGTTTATATTAAATTATTTTTTTAAGGAAAAATCTTTCTTTCTAGAAAAATGGAGGATTCTGAGAATTACATTCCAAGCGTTGATTATTTGATGAATATATCTGGAGTTTTAGGTCTTATTTTTGTTTTATAAATATTGAATGGATTGTTTAGTTTAATGACTAGTGCGCTTTTCTGGGGATGAAAACACACATTTAATGCGAATATGCCGAAATCTGGGAACAGAGTTTAAAACCTTATACTGACAAGTATGAAATTTAGATATATAAAGAAAACTGCTGAATGTGTTTAAACAAGATGTGGTCTAACATTCTCTTGCTCACAGGATTTGTTTTTGTTCATTCATTCAAAAAATCGCTGTTTAACGACGATCATCGCCTACATTTACCCCTACCCATAATCCTTTGCAAGGGGATGCCGGCAAAAGGTTGGGAGGGGATCATTACCATGGGAACACCGTGAAAAATGAAAATGGTGTAATCTTGATGTTTGTCAGCGACTTGTGGTAGGTCGGTAGATTTCTTTCTCTGGTTACCTCCACTAATAAAACTGACAGCCGTGAAATATCTCAAATATTGTTGAAAGTGGCATTAAACACCATAACCCTAACACTACCCTGTATGTTTTGATGGTCAAATGGTATAAAGGGCCATAACTCTTGAAGGACAAGCGTTAAAATCATCAAAAAGTATACAGACCTTCAGACCAAAATTCTCAATAATCTCCTAAGTTTGAAGTTATGGCAAATAGTGTTAGTCTGTGATATGCTAATTACAACGAGCCATATATAAACAACGGAATATAACATGTGTCGTCTATTGGCAGACATATTCAACTTTTGTGCAGAGTCACTGCCAAAAAGTTACTATATAATGGGAACATATGCAGGATAGATATTGCATGCTGCCGGGATTGCAGGATAGATTCACACTGGTATGTGAACAGCTATGGTCCATTTTAGCTCTCCAGATCCAAAATGTCATGAGAGGTATTGTCATCACTGTATCCATCATCATTGTCCGTGGCCTTTACACTGATTTCTTAATCCTCATCTCGGGGCTAATTAAAACTTGATAGGAATATCCATTAGATTGTCCTCTATCAAATTCATTGTTTAGTGTTTAACGCCAACTTTAGCAATATTTCAGCTATATCGTGGAGTTCTACCAAATTGATGTTTTTCGTTCCTATCAAAAACCACTATAGAAACAAGAGGTCTTAATGTGTCAAAAGGGTATTTTCCCTGTACGGAATTATTTAGTTTTCAACCAATTTCGATGAATTTTGTCCTTTTTGTTCCTTTATGAAAAATACCAACATATTGTGACTTGAGGCAAGGTCAGTGGTTTTATCCAGGTACTCTGATTTCCTCCACCAATAAAACTGACCACCACGCTATAACTGAAATATTGTTGAAAGTGGCATTAAACACCACAACCATAACCTTAACCCTAAATTTGTTGTCTGATGGATTAGATGTTTCAGATTAAGATCATTTAAAAATATTCTTACTATAGGGCCAAAATTTTAATTTAAACTGCAATGGTTTCCCTCACGGATTTTCCAATCCACACAAAAATTAAGATTCAACGAACAAGTCATTTCCCACCAATCAACGAAATTTGATAGCAATCAGTGCCTATAACCACTAAAGTTGTGAGTTTGAACCCCATTCAGGGTGTGGTGTACTCGATACAACATTATGTGATAAAGTTTGTCAGTGAATTACGATAGGTCAGTGGTTTTCTCAGGGTACTCTGGTTTCCTCCACCACCAATAAAACTGACCCCCATGATATAACTGAAATATTGTTGAAAGTGGTGTTAAACACCATAAACATAACCTAAATTTGACCTGCAATGGTCTCCATCAACGAACATTCCGGCCAATCAACGAAATTTGATACCAACAAAAATAGGTGAAACTACAATAGTCAAATTTTCATATATTAACCATCCAAAGTTTACCAAACAATTAATTATTGGATTAAAATATGATCTATGACCTACAAGATTGATGAAGGACACTGTTGCTGATATCAAGAGACTGGCTTCAATTCTATAAGTTTGGTTTGGTTTGTGGTGTTTAATGCCACTTTCAACAATATTTCAGTTATATTGTGGTGGTCAGTTTTATTAGTGGAGGAAACCAGAGTTCCTGGAGAAAACCACCGACCTGCCGCAAGTCACTGACAAACTTTATCACATAATGTTCCATTGAGTATACCTCGCCATGAACGGGGTTCGAACTCACAACTTTAGTGGTGATATGCACCGATTGCACAGGTAGTTGTAAATCCAACTGCCATACGATCACGACAACGACCCATAAATTCTATATGTTTAAATGTTATGTGTATTGGGTTAAAAATAACAATTCTTTAATATAATATTTTATCTTTCCTAAGCAAAAAACTGACTAGGTTTACATCATTTAACTGAAATAGCCGATTTCTTATTGAATCAAAACAATCTTTCTTCTTAAAATAAATAGATCAGTTTTATAATAGTCATTTATCAACAGGTGTTGACAATGTACACCAGTTTCTTGCCAAAGTCTTTTTTCTGTCCACTTGACTGTAATATAACAGAGTCAGACTGTAACATACACACTGCATTCTCTGGCACAGCTATTAAACCTCTCTCAATGTCATTGTAGTCTGGGATCATCCGACTGTTTTTATCATGATCTGTGTACATCAGAAGCTTTATTTGTCTTACATCTGTAATACAATACTGGTAGTTAATTAAAATATTATTAATACATTATAATTTGAAGTATCTGTAATTTAAACTAGAGGCTCAGTGGGCTGAGCCTGTGTCGCTCGCCTTTCATTCTGCTTTGAGGAAACTTAATACAGAACCTTCCATACATGTAGATGTTTCCTACCAAGTTTCGGTTCATATGGCTAAGCAGTTTCAAAGGACAATATTTTTTTAGAAATCGACCAATCAGAAACAAGAATTGCATGTGGTGGCCATGTTTGCTAACAGATCGGGATGAAATGAGCAATCTTCATAGAGGACATTCCATAGATGCTTCCTACCAAGTTTCGGTGGTAGCCATGTTTGTTAACCGATCGGGACGAAATGAGCAATCTTCATAGAGGACATTCCATAGATGATTTCTACCAAGTTTCAGTGGTAGCCATGTTTGTTAACCAATCGGGACGAAATGGGCAATCTTCATAGAGGACCTTACATAGATACTTCCTACCAAGTTTCGGTTCATTTGGCAAAGCGGTTTCAGAGAAGAAGATTTAAAAAAATCGGCCGATCAGAAACAAGAATTGCCTGTGGTGGCCATGTTTGTTACTGGATCGGGACAAAATGTGCAATGTTTAGAGAGGACCGCCCATAGATGCTTCCTACCAAGTTTCGGTTCATTTGGCTAAACGGTTTCAGAGGAAAAGAATTTAAAAAATCAGCCAATCAGAAACAAGAGTCGCCTGTGGCGGTCATGTTTGTTAACAGATCAGGACGAAATGAGCAAACTTTACAGAGGACCTTCCATAGATGCTTCCTACCAAGTTTTGGTTCATTTGGCCAAACGGTTTCAGAGAAGAAGATTTAAAAAAACCGGCCAATCAGAAACAAGAATTGCCTGTGGTGGCCATGTTTTTTAATGGATTGGGACGAAATGAGCAATCTTTATAGATGACCTTCCATAGATGCTTCCTACCAAGTTTCAGTTCATTTAACTTAGGGGTTTCAGAGGAGAAGATTAAAATGTGAAAAGTTAACAGACGACGGACGCCAAGTGATGGCAAAAGCTCACATTGCCTTTGGCACGGTGAGCTAAAAATAAATTATATGCCCATAGACCATTTGCCAGTTTCAGATTCCATTTAAAATTATACGCTTTTCCATGTATTCCTAGTAGTTGCTTCCCTTTAAACCAGACTAAAGTGTCCATTTCATGCAATGTTCAACCAAAATAACATATACAGTGGAACCTGTTTAATCTGACACAAAGGGACCAGGGAAATGTGTCGGATTGTACAGAATGTTGGAATACTCGGGTTTTATTTTAGTTAACAGAAATACTTTGGGACCATATATGAAATTTAAATGTCATAATGCATAGATGCCAACCCCTTTTTGGTGCAATCAGTAACAAAAAGTTGAGATGTCAGTAATTTGTGATTTTTTTCAGTAATCATAATTTTTCATAAAATTTTACCATAATCGTACTACAGATTAGGCACAAAGTGATGAGCAAATGATTTCCTTTATTTGTGACAACAAGATGTAAAATTGATGAGCAACAAAAAGAAATAAAAAGTTAAGTTTTAATACATGTATGTTCACTTACAAATGTATTCTATGTTTCAACTTACTGTCAATAGAAATGAAAATTTCCTGAAGTGGCCCTCCCTCACCCTCCCATGGAATAATTATTGTCTAATTCTGGAGTGCCTGATATGTTGTTGACTTGGCACTTTTGAACTGTTTTGTTGAATATGTGTGTTCATCCCGACCACCGTGCTGAATGGACAAGTCTTGTTTGCAATATTTGCAATAGGCATAATGTTCCCGTATTGATTTCATAAGGCAAGAGAAGAATATTCGGGACGAAATCGTTGTCCCAATTTTCTTTTCTTCGCTGCAGAAGCTTCACTTGCTCCCTCAGACATCGTGAAATTGACAAAAACGTGCTGTGTTCATTAACTACTCGGGATCAAACAAGAAATGGATAGATCGTTTTCTACTATAGATAGTCCCGAGAATCCCTAAAGGATTAAATAATTGAAATCCCTCAAGTGCTTATCATTACGCGATTTTAACATACAATGAAGCGTCTAAATGATCACAATGATATTTAAATGGGGAACGGTTTTGGGCCGGCAATAATCGGAAATCCGTAACAAGTAGACTGTTGACCGTAACACCGTAATTTTGGCCCGAAATTCGTAACAATTACGGAAAAATCGTAATGGTTGGCATCTATGCATAATGACTTGTGAATTATATTTTTGCTATAAAATTACTCTATGCTATTTTACAAGGTTCACATATCTATAAATTTTAAGAAATTTATACTGGTACTCGAATTCTTTGTCCTTTCCATTGCTCTTGCATGGAACAGGAACCATTTTGTTCCCCGTAAGGGAAATAACTCAAATGAAAAAAATGTCAAAAGCATATAATTTTAGAATCAAATTGGAAACTGGCAAATCGCCTATTTTTCCTAATTTAGAAAGATAGCTCAACAAAAGATACAGTGTTTTGTATGAATATCAACAAAAACAATAATGCACTAGACCTAAAAAAAAAAATCAGAGTGCATGACCACTTTTTCTGTGTATCTACATCATTGGTTTTTTGGTTTGTTTTGTTTTGTTTGTTTTTTTTTTTTTTTTTATAAAATAGTATGTTTTTTAGCAATATTTTCAACACATATTTCACTTTCTGCTTACCACTGTCGGCTTAGGGAATTTATTAAACTATTTTGTGTTATCAACTGCCTCTCTCAAGAAAGTGTATTCAACAGCATTGGTCAAATCTTCAGTTCTTACGAATAAATAAATAAATTACACTTTTGCAATTTTAAGATTGCACAGCCAGAGAGGGTAAATGTATTATAATATATTCTTGTTTTCTCAACTACATTTAAAGTGCTACACTCAGAAATGTTAGGTTTTAATCACTAAAAGATTGTCCAACACCATACAATGCTCCCTTCTTGTATTTGTCAAGTTTTTGATATTTCCTTTCTTCTTTCCCTTTATAAAGTATTTTTTAATGTAAATGAATAAAGGGCTACCCAGAGTGAAGCATGATGCAACTGCAGCATCATGACAAGGGAAAGTTGAACAAGTGCATATAAAAAGAAAGTGTGGACACCATATTTTGCTTGACACAGCAAACTGCTGGACACATTAGTATTTTGGAAATTTGTCTTGTTTTACTATTTTAAGTGTTAATATATCAATGATGTCTCTAAAAACTTAAAAAGAGGGTAAACAAATAGACATTTTAATAATGGACTTTTCTAAGGCATTTAGGTAAGCCACTGTCTATTTCTAGATACATTATACAACTACGTGATTGAGGGTAAAGTGAATTCCTGGGTTGAAAGTTTTTTTAACAAACAAATGAACAATAAATAATTTATATCCATATATATGGACACACTCTTTTTGATACCATTTGGCCCTCTTATTTCTTTTATGTGCTTCTGACCAACAAAAAAACATAAACTTTGTAGGGGACTATCCACTGAACATTCCTACAAAGTTTGCCTGAATAGGAAATTCCCCTCAAAGTGCTTTACATATGGTTCATGTATTACAAAAAATGATGTAAATGGTACCAGTTTTTAAGCATACCTTTCATTCTAGATCTGTCAGTCTTCACAAGTCTATTGAGGACTTTTGCCTTTGTGTCTCCATCAAATATTGGTAGAGAAATTTCAAACAAACCACTGTAAGCCTGAGGATTTATACATTGTACTGATATTGATGGCTGTAACAGAAAGAGACGTGTTTTGCTACAAAAGAGTTTTTTCTTGGATTGATTGTAACAATTAATCTGAACTATTCCTACAACTATATGTATAAGAAATGGTATACATCTGCATTTCAAAATTTTGAATTTTCTCGACTATGAAACTTAATTGGGGTCAATTATATGTACAGTGGAAATTATCCAATCCGACATCTGAGTTTACCGACATCCTGTGACATCCGACAAAAATGTAGGTTTGGGCTTAGTTTTATGGTGTTTAATGCCACTTTCAGCAATATTTCAGTTACATTGTGGCGGTCAGTTTTATTGGTGGAGGAACTGGAGTACCAGGAGAAAACCACTGACCTGTCGCAAATCACTGATAAACTTTATCACATAATGTTGTATCGAGTACACCTCACCAGGAATGGGGTTCGAACTCACAACTTTAGTGATGATAGGCACTAACTGCACAGGTAGTTGTAAATCCAACTACCATACGATCACGACCACAATGTCTCCACCAGAACTAGATTCTATAAAGGCACTTCTATAAATGAGGTTTTGTTCTGGGTGTATTTCAGTTATATCATGGTGATCATCAGTGTTATTGGTGAAGGAAAAGTACAGCAGTATCCAGAGAAAACCACCAACCTGTCAAAAGACACTGACAAACTTGATCATGTAATGTTGTATAGAATACACTTCAACACAGGCAAGTATCTAACTTTAGGGAATGGGTTGTTTATGGCAGGTCAGTGGTGATTGGGCTGTTTATGGCAGGTCAGTGGTGATTGGGTTGTTTATGGCAGGTCAGTGGTGATTGGGTTGTTTATGGCAGGTCAGTGGTGATTGGGCTGTTTGTGGCAGGTCAGTGGTGATTGGGCTGTTTGTGGCAGGTCAGTGGTGATTGGGCTGTTTATGGCAGGTCAGTGGTGATTGGGCTGTTTGTGGCAGGTCAGTGGTGATTGGGCTGTTTGTGGCAGGTCAGTGGTGATTGGGCTGTTTGTGGCAGGTCAGTGGTGATTGGGTTGTTTGTGGCAGGTCAGTTGTGATTGGGCTGTTTGTGGCAGGTCAGTGGTGATTGGGCTGTTTGTGGCAGGTCAGTGGTGATTGGGTTGTTTGTGGCAGGTCAGTGGTGATTGGGCTGTTTATGGCAGGTCAGTGGTGATTGGGCTGTTTATGGCAGGTCAGTGGTGATTGGGCTGTTTATGGCAGGTCAGTGGTGATTGGGTTGTTTGTGGCAGGTCAGTGGTGATTGGGTTGTTTATGGCAGGTCAGTGGTGATTGGGCTGTTTATGGTAGGTCAGTGGTGATTGGGCTGTTTATGGCAGGTCAGTGGTGATTGGGCTGTTTATGGCAGGTCAGTGGTGATTGGGCTGTTTATGGCAGGTCAGTGGTGATTGGGCTGTTTATGGCAGGTCAGTGGTGATTGGAATGTCTTTGGCAGGCTAAACATCCTAACTCTAACTCTGTAATATACACAAATAATTACAGTCTTTCTGTCTCAACCCATTACCTCGATTCTGTATGTAATGTATGGTTTCCCAGGGCAACAATCATCCTTTATTTTATTGTCTGCATCATCAGTAAACTTCACATCTAAACCCTCTAGCTATAAAACAAGGAAACACAATTGTTAGCAGTGCATTAATAAATATCATCTATAGACATCTTTCTATACTGTTTCCTACAAGGGACAGCCAATGTAAGATACCGTAATTTATCGACAAATTGAACATTTTCCCTTTGATGTGTGCCGTTGATAAAGTCTGGATCACTGAATCGACCTTGATCCACAAAAGTATTAGGCAAGTTCGTACTGGCACTCTAATATTGAAAATTATCGGTCAGTTACCGATAAAAACAATAATGCCAGTCGGATTTGCTGTGACACTAGCGATAATGTCTGTCTCGACCTTCAAAACTGGTGTTATTCTATATATTAATAAGTGTATTTTTTCCTGGGAGCCAATTTTCATGAATATCTTCCAAATTGGTAGAGGTATTTAATTTTCACGACCCCCAGTTAAAACCAAATTTTAGCAGAATGACTGTTATGTCTGAATTGCTTCGACCAATGATTCAAAATAGGAAATGTTTTTTAAATAAATTGAGTAAGAGCTTTTTGTATGCGATCGGCGATATTTAATTTTTTTGTATACATGTTCATTAAATGGAATAGTGTAAGGGCATTTAATATAATTTTAATATACATGTATTATTACACCACATTTACAAAAATTAAACACATATAAGTCTCATTAACAGACTGAAAAAATTGTGATCGATTAATTAATACCAAAAATTGCCCACTTACCGGTACAAGGTAGTTGAAAATCATTGAATGGCAATGCTAATATGTGTCGCTCACCTTTCATTCTGCTTTGAGGAAACTTAATACAGAACCTTCCATACATATAGATGCTTCCTACCAAGTTTCGGTTCATATGGCTAAGCAGTTTCAAAGAAGAAGATTTTTTAGAAATCGACCAATCAGAAACAAGAATTGCATGTGGTGGCCATGTTTGCGAACCGATCTGGACGAAATGAGCAATCTTCATAGAGGACATTCCATAGATGCTTCCTACCAAGTTTCAGTGATAGCCATGTTTGTTAACCGATTGGGACGAAATGTGCAATCTTCATAGAGGACATTCCATAGATGCTTCCTACCAAGTTTCGGTTCATTTGGCAAAGCGGTTTCAGAGGAGAAGATTTAAAAAAATCGGCCAATCAGAAACAAGAATTGCCTGTGGCTGCCATGTTTGGTAATGAATCATAACAAAATGTGCACTCTTTAGAGAGGACCTTCCATAGATGCTTCCTATCAAGTTTCAGTTCATTTGGCTGAGGGTTTTCAGAGGAGAAGAGTAAAATGTGAAAAGTAAACAGATGACAGACGACGGACACCAAGTGATGGCAAAAGCTCATATTGACTTTGGCAAGGGTTGCTAAAAAGAATATTAAAATGTGAATACCTACTTGTAATGTATAGAATAAACATGTTACACTATATCAGCATTAGTTAATTTCTAAGGGAGATAATGGTAAAAGTTATCTTTCTTTTAACAGTTTAGGCAAGAGTTATTTTTCTTTTAAAAGAAAAGATTTTTTAGAAATCAACCAATCAGAAACAAGAATTGCCTGTGGCAGCCATGTTTGTTAACCGATTGGGACAAAATGAGCAATCTTTATAGAGGAACTTCCATAGATGATTCCAACCAAGTTTCGGTTCATTTGGCCAAGCGGTTTCAGAGGAGAAGATTTTTTAGAAATCAACCAATCAGAAACAAGAATTGCCTATGGCGGCCATGTTTGTTGATAGATCGGGACAAAATGAGCAATCTTTAGAGAGGACCTTTCATAGATGCTTCCTACCAAGTTTCACTTCATTTGGCTGGGGGTTTCAGAGGAGAAGATTAAAATGTGAAAAGTTAACGGACGACAGACGACGGACACCAAGTAATGGCAAAAGCTCACATTGCCTTTGGCAAGGTGAGCTAAAAAGGTGTGTTTATAAAACAGGAATAACTATTCAGGGTAATTAATCAAGACATTTAAAGATAAAGGCCGATTAATTACATGTAAAATAAAATACCTGTTACTTATCACAAAATGCATACTTTTCCGGATGGATTCCCCCCCACCCCCTTCGTTAGATATTTGAAAAGCGTTATCTTAAAAACTATTTCAAGAATGACAGTGGGCATACAATTGTTAAATATTTGCTTCAGTCATACTAGAGGAGATAGATCTTGTACAATTATTTAAGAAAATAAAGATTTTTATGTAGTAAAGAGTTGAATTTACGTTGATTCTGTTCTATGCTGATGGATGATATCCATAAATAAAGGATAAATATTGGGTACCAGCGAAAAAATCAACATATACAGTATATAAATAATTTTCAAAAAATCATTATAAAATTTCTTATTTCAAACTAGAGAGGAAATCTGTCAACATACACAATCCATTCAACAACAACAAAAAACCACATCAAAATAGGATGAAAAATCAAAGTTCAAAATTTGAGCCTACTAGAGGTTGTAACTATTATACTACTGAAGCATTTTAACAAGTAATATGATTAAGATACTCACATCTAATGTTGTTACCAGGTAATGGTTGTATGTTGTTAACACTTCTTTTTCATCAAAATCCATTGTCAGATTTAGGGCCTTTGTTCCCATCTTCTCAAAATTTTCCTGTATGTAAAAACTTAACTATAAATTATCTGTTACCATATTTCACTTTGTTTTATGTGGGCTTTACCAATATACAGTCAAACTTGTCATAAATATTAATGAGAAGTGTAGAGCAAGAGTAATTTAAGATAGGTGTATTTTATATATAATATTAAAAACACAAATGTTAATGATAATGAGACCGGCTTACCCGATTTCTTCGAGTCACCCTTGACCTGATGACAGCCGACAAGTTGTTAAAAGACCCAGGACTTTAAAGTCCCACCCATGTTCACCTGCATTTCTTTGATCGTTCCTGTTTTATTTTTTACAAGTATTTTTCGAGAAATAAGTTCCACAAATTGATTTCCGTTTTGGCTCATTGGTTTCAGAGAAGAAGTTAAAATGTAATAGTTTAATGACGATACAAACAGCTAATTTGGCCATTAGAATTTACTGACCTTTGAAACCTGTACAAAAGGCATGATCTTTTTCTTATATTTCTCCAGTTCTTTTTTGCCCACGAGTTCCATTGATATAACCTTGTTATCAGGGACGCCATTATTCTTCTGTAAATTATAATTATTCAAATTGCAATATATATAATCACACAATTAACATGGGGGGTCGTCATGGACGTGATCGTATGGTAGTTGGATTTACAGCTACCTGTGCAATCAGTGCATATCACCACTAAAGTTGTGAGTTCGAACCATATTCATGGCGAGGTGTACTCCATACACCATTATGTGATAAAGTTTGTCAGTGACTTGCTATCGGTCAGTGGTTTTCTCCAGGTATTCTGGTTTCCTCCACCAATAAAACTGACCACCATGATATAACTGAAATATTGTTGAAAGTGGTGTTAAACACCATAAATCTTCAACCATATCTAGTAATAAATTGTAATAGAATTGAAATATTCTAAAAATGCAAAATCCCTCTATTGTTGCCATTTAAGATTTCCACTTGGCATAAAGGGCTACACTGAATGTAGCAAGCCTTTCTACACCATTATTTCTTCAATTAAGAAACGATTATCCAGCCCCACAACTATACCATAATTACCCTAATTTTTGCAAAAAAAATTGAACACAATGTCCTACTAAATAATACGGTCGACTACACATTATGACCAATCATCATATCATATATGATAGCTATTGGAGTTGCATTCACAAAGTATAACTACATTTTGTAATTTGAAAATGTATGATAACGTTATGGTCCCATTAATCCTACAAATATTGTCAAATCAAAATGGCTAGGTAAAATGAGCAACTACACATCATGAACAATTATTCTACTAAATATGGCAGCTTTCAGACGAACAAGCTCAGAGGAGATGCGTTCACAATGTAAAACACATGAAAATGTTAAAGTAACATAACTCAAAATGGCGAGATAAAATGATCAAATACACTTCATGACCAATCATCCTACCAAATATGAAAGCAATCAGACCAACGACCTCAGAGGAGATGCATTCACAAATTGAAGAGGAACGGACCAACAATGGACGAGCAGAAAAACTGGACTTAAAAACACATCAAAATAGTTCAAAACTGCATAAAAATAAAACATGTTCTGGTCAGTGAACATCCATACATCTTCATAATTATAGGGTGTATGTACCATTTTGAAAATCAGCGAATTTAGCAACATATTACCAATGAAAATTCTGTATTCTGAGTACAAGAGTTTATACAATAGAATTTTATTAAAATATTTACTTTAGGCACTCCTGAGATGTGACTTTTCAAATAATCCTTGACTAAAAAACACATTTAATAGATATTGTCATTGATACTATAAATTAGACACAATCCCTCCCATTACTATTGCTGATGATTTTATTGTTGTTACCTGACAAACCAATTCCTACGCCTTGCCTTCTGTGACTTTCATTACACGCAAGGAAAAATTCAACAACAACAAAATGGATTCAAAGGTAAATGGCAATGATATAGAACTTATGAAGAGTTTGAAGATACCAAAGGGGTAATCAGAATCCATAAATCGAAAAAGAACAGACAACACAATGGCCAACAGAAAAAGGACTAAAGGACAAACAGCGATCTAAAAAACATTACACATAAAACTAAAGATCGAGTAACCCGAACCTCACTAAAAAGTGGGGGTGAACTCAGGTGTTCTCGAAGGGTAAAGCAGTTAAATCATGTTTTCTACTTAGGAGATTTATACCTATGTAAGTTTACCTTATAAAGAGTTTTTATCTACTTAGGAGATTTATACCTATGTAAGTTTACCTCATAAAGAGTTTTTATCTACTTAGGAGATTTATACCTATGTAAGTTTACCTCATAAAGAGTTTTTATCTACTTAGGAGATTTATACCTATGTAAGTTTACCTCATAAAGAGTTTTTATCTACTTAGGAGATTTATACCTATGTAAGTTTACCTCATAAAGAGTTTTTATCTACTTAGGAGATTTATACCTATGTAAGTTTACCTCATAAAGAGTTTTTATCTACTTAGGAGATTTATACCTATGTAAGTTTACCTCATAAAGAGTTTTTAATGTTGTTAACACTGTACTCTGCCAGGGTGGGTATGATTTAGCAATCCATACAGTTCCATGAGATGGTTTTCCTGCTAACTTCTTCCCTTTTCCTGGAGCTGTCAACTGCTTTAGTCTGACTCTGAAGTCATGAGCTGAAGTTATTAAGTACTGCGACATCTGTATCAATTTGTCATCTACTGGACCCGTCACTGGCCACGCTTCGTTCATTATTCCTCGTTTATTACCCAGAAGTCCCCATATATGTTCACAAATGTGAGGACAAATAGGAGATAGCATCAGCGTCTGTGTGCGCATAAACTTGAAGATCAAATTGGAATTCATCCCTTTCATTTCTACTTCCCGATATTTATCTCTCAGAGCCTGCAAACAAAATTATGATTCAGTAAGAATTAATCAAACTTAATAATAGTCCATTAAAATGAATACTTCACAATACATTTCCCCTAAAAAGTCATAAAACCATAGATTAAAGATTAATGAAAGTGATGTCAAATACCAACAAATCAATATAAACACTATATGCTCATCTGAGGTTGTTTCATTCACACGGTTATACATGCCATATTTGTGAAGGGGCTGTCATGATCGTATGGTAGTTGGATTTACAACTACCTATGCAATCAGTGCCTATCTCCACTAACGTTGTGAGTTCGAATCACACTCAGGCGAGGTGTACTCGATGCAACATTATGTGATAGTTTGTCAGTGACTTGCGACAGGTCAGTGGTTTTCTACGGGCACTCCTGTTTCTTCCACCAATAAAACTGACCGCCACGATATAACTGAAATATTGTCTAAAGTGCATTAAACACCATACACCAAACTCTTATAATTGGATTGTTAACAAGAGTTACAGAACTGGTGTCAGCATAAGGGCAAGAACTGCTTATTCTACCAGAGCACCTGGGTTCACTCCCAGGTTTTAGTGAGGTTCATATTGCTTAATGTGGTAAATATGGTTTGATATCATAATTTTTTTTTAGCTAAATTATCTGATTAAAAATTTGTTTTTATTTATTTATTTCTACTCTGTTCTAGAGTAGATGTTAAAGCACAAAAGATATTTATTTACCTGATACTCAAAAAATCCAGTTTTTAGAGCTTCTTTGTACATCATTTTCTCATAGTGAACCTTGGTCTCATTTATTGCCTTGTTCATCTCACTTGCAGAAAGAAAAAAATTAACAGGATTAAAATGTATCTTTTATAAGAAAGTTCCATTTGACAATCAACCCCATAGAAAGAAAGCATCATATGGAACAATCTTCATCATATGCAGTCGTCTTCTATGGGAAAGCCACATTTAGGAAATAATAATAGGCTGTTACATAAGTCTAGGAGATCTTCCATGATTGAGGGGCAGTCATGGGCATGATCGTATGCAAGTTGCATTTATAACTACCTATGCAATCAGTGCCTGTCACCACCAACGCTGTGAGTTCCAATCCCGCTCAGGTGAGGTGACCTCGATACAACATTATGTGATAAACTTTGTCAGTGACTTGCGGCAGGTTGGTGGTTTTCTCCAGTTTCCTCCATCAATAAACCTGACCACCACGATATAACTGAGATATTGTTAAAAGTGGCATTAAACACCATAACCCAAACCCTCCATGAGCACAACAAATGTATAATTTTTCATTTGAATAGAAGATATACATTCTTCTATTTGGATGAACTTTAAGAACCTATTTCTTCTTCAAAATATGACGATGTTACAGAAGATGCAAGAAATTTTATAAATGAAATTTGTTAGAAGATATTGAAATATTTGTATAGATGAATTTCTTTCTATAATCAAGAGAAAAAAAAGTGAAAAAAAATATGATGACAAATTTCATGTGCCAAAGGATTGAAAGCAGAAGTTTCCACTCTTTGTGATGATTTTCATTGTGACAGCAAATCATTCATGACGATAATTATGTACATAAAAATCTGTACATTTGATATGACATTTACTCATGGGAGACAACTTCAGTCCACCATGTCTTCTATGGGTTATCTCCCATGGAAAAGTTCTATACATGTATTTTTATTAGTGAGTCATCTAATTTTATATCACAAGATATCTGTATATATCTATATACAGATTTACCCTGAGAGTGAGCTTTGGTCAGCGAGTCATCTAATTTTATATCACATGTGACATCTATTGATATCTATATACAGATTTACCCTGAGAGTGAGCTCTGGTCAGTGAGTCATCTAATTTTATATCACAGGTGATATCTGTTGATATCTATATACAGATTTACCCTTAGTCAGCGAGTCATCTAATATCTATATTCGAAAATGGATTCTAATATTTGAAATTATTCAACATCAGAGGTCGAGGTTTTCAATAATCTATGCACAATGTGCAGGTCATAATTTTGCTTTGGTCGTCATAGACTAGCTGTTCCCGACCCTTGCAATTTATTGTTATATAATTGTTCGGGGCATTTTTCTTGTTCATATTGTTCTCTTTAGTTCATGTTTCTATTTAGTTAAGATGTATACATTGATCTGCTACATGAAACAAACTGCTGGGTGTACAATTGGGCTGACTGAGAAGACAGAAATGCCGGCCCTAATGAAATCTTGCCCAATAGGTCCGACAAATTTTCAAAAACTCTGCCATATATGAAGACAAGAAAGTCCTGAAAGATATAATGTTCAGGTCAATGTCTTTGTTAGTTAGGTCAACTGTTGTGATGTCAACAGGAAATTCTCCCCCATAGGTCCGACGAATTTCAAAAAACTCTGAACTCGAAACGAAAATTACTGGTCTGAATCAAATCCTTCAATTTATTTCTATTAAAAAAAAAAATGAAAAATTGACTGGTGCTCATGGTGAGGACTGTCAGTTGAGATCTCAACAGGTAGGTATGATACGACAAAAAATTGAGAAATAAATCATGGAAGACAGAATAAGTTTGGAGTTTTAACATGGGTTGGCACATATTAGTATTTTATAAAATTTACTAATATCTTACTTCTTCCAAACTTCTAGGAATATCATTGGTTTAAAGTGAACACGTGCAAACCGTGTATATTCAATACATGGTCAGTAGTTTTTAATATATAGTTAGTAGTAGAGTCATCTCCCCTTTTTCTTTCAAAACAAATATGACGTCACATATGAATATCTTCACCTGATCACTTACACACAACACAAAAATTACACATTTATTAGTTTTAATGCAGTTACATCTACATTCTTCATTCAAAGGTAATCAGTAAGATATATTCATTACACAGTGTGCTAGTGACCTAATACAATATATAGGGTCATTGAATTCAATATGGAATTTACTGACCCTGTATATGTCATACACTAACACACTGTGTAACTAATAATATCCTGCCAACCCATGTTAAAACTCAAAACACATTCTGGTTTCCATGAATTATTTCGATTCTGATATGTCTAACAGTACAAATACTGTAGTATACTTTGATTGGAAAATAGTAATTTATATTTACATTTGTGAACAATTATTTTCAGTGAATATAAAAAAACGAAACAACCGTGTAAATAATTTTATCACCTGGCTTAAGTGTGTACCACGCATGTGCTAATGCGATTTTGTCATCAGGTTGATCGCTCATTTGTTTGCAAAGCGAAAGAAGGACGTCATATTAGAACAAGATGTTGCACGCTACGTCGTGCTAAGAATACCCCCACTCGTTCATTTGTGTCAAATTTGAATAAACAGGAAGTAGATGTGCAGTAAACCTGGAAATGGGAGACATGGTACAAGTCACCATGCCAAAGCCACATATCAAATATAAAATCATTTCTTCCAGTAGAAGCTGAGATATCTGTTACGAAAGTTTTCATTACGGCAAACATGAAAAATTCTAAATCGCGCGGTAAACAGGAAGTAGATGTGCGGTAAGCCTGGAAAGGGGAGACATGGTACAAGTCACTATGCTAAAGTCATGTATCAAAAATAAAATCATTTCTTCCAGTAACAGCTGAGACATCTTTAACGAAAGTGTGAAGGGACTAACGGACGGACAAGGTGATTGTAATATAGCCCCCTCACTATGAGTGGGGGTATAATATATAATAATCTACATTAGTTCCTAATTTGATTAATATGGAAAAGATCTAATAAATTTTCAAATTCCATACACACCTGTCAAAGATCTTATCACTGATGGTCATATCTTTTGATGTCCTCAGTAGTTCATTAGTGGCCAATATCTCCTTTACCCACTCAAGATAGGTATACAGACGTAGTAAGCCAGCGTCAGCCATCTTTTCTACAAAGTTAGCGTCTTCCATCGTATCACCGGCATCTGCGAGTGCCAGACGCATCCCTGTTGATATAAATATGGCTATGACTTATTTACAACTACAGCATTATCTGTATACTGTAAACAACCACTATCATTAGTAAATTAATACATATTATTATAGCGTACTTAATATTTTACTATATAATAAGACAGTTTGGATGTTTTACTGAAAATTACGAGGGAGACAACCCGGTTAGCAACCCAAAGATATATAATGTACAGGAGAGCAATAGGTTTTCGTCCAGTCTACAACTGGTTGTAGCCCGATATAAAATCCCAGACAACGGAAGTGTGTTGAAAGTGTTTTTTTCAGTCCAGTTTCACGATTGTTTTTTCTATACCAGAAATTATTTTGTTGTCTTCTGCAAAACAAAACACTTAAGTTATAAACATCTTAAAGTAGTTTTGGTATAATAAAACAGTTATTGCCTTCATATGAGGTGAACATCAAGTTGTCAACCCTCGAGAGGTTGTTTTCCGTCAAGTAAAAGCCATCGGGAAAACAACCATCCCCTCAGGTTGACAACTTTGGGTGTTTACCTCATATGAAGGTAATAACAGTATATTGTAATTGAAGCAACAATTAATTTTAAATTGGTAATTAAATTTGGTTCAATCATAATTATTAAAAGAGAGACATCATTCTTTCTAAATATATATACATAAAGTGTGTAGTCAGAAATCATTTCCAATAATGACATTCAATTACATTTTTTTTTTTACAAGGTCACACTACATTTGATATTGATATTTCAAACTGAAAATAGGATACAATCAGCTAAACACTTGTTTCCATCTTATATTTATTTCAAAATTATATTATTGTTGTATTCTATTCATATTCCTATATCTATTAATTATATAAAAGGGACAGTCATGGTCGTGATTGTATGGTAGTTGTCGCAGTTCGAATCCCGCTCATGGCAAGGTGTACTCCATACAACATTATGTGATAAAGTTTGTCAGTGACTTGCGACAGGTCGGTGGATTTCTCCGGTTTCCTCCACCAATAACACTGACCGCCACAATATAATTGATATATTGTTGAAAGTGGCATTAAACACCATAGCCATAATCTATTAATTATATCTAGCAGTAAAAGAAAGACCTTTAATAGAATATGGAAGCAAAAGTACCACATATTCATGACTGATGTCAACAGTGTCACCAAATAAATATAAATTTATGAAACACTAGATGAGGTGATGGGAAGATAATTGTAGTGGCACACTGCTGAGTAAAATATCTCAGAATTAAGCTACTCATTTTTACTACAACTCTTTCAAAACACATTTGTGTCAATTTGTTTAGATGATTTAAAACTTGGAATGACATGTTTAAAATAAGAATACTAACCATCAGCAGAATATTTATCTATGGCACCAGACAGTGAAAGGAAATTTCCTGTAGATTTTGACATCTGTAATAAGACATTAAACCTAAATGTGGAAATTTAATGTTTAATAAACAACATATTTTAGTAAGTCAATAGTTTAAAAGTACACATATTATTAGAAATTTGAAAATTAATTCATGTACATAAAACCTAGTATTTAAGACAATTGAATTGTATTGCCACAAATGTAAAATTGAATAGTCCTTTAGTTCTGTCAAGTTTTTTTTTGAATTTCTGTGAAATTTTACATACACAGATAACTTATTCTTCAATTGTCAATAGAGAATGACTAGTTAAGACAATAACAACATTATTATTATCATCTAATTAATCAAATCTAATCAAGAAAACAACAAGAATATACTAGAGGTTCCTTTGGTTGAACCTGTGCCCCTCACTTGTCATTTTGTTTGAGAAAACTTTATACAGAACCTTCCATAGGTGCTTCCTACCAAATTTCAATTTATTTGGCCAAACAAGAACTGCCTATGGTGGCCGTATTAGTTGTATGATTGGCACGAAATATGGAAATTTTGTACAGGATCTCCTATACAACATTCCTACAAAGTAACAATTCATTGTGCCTTCTAGTTTCAGAGGAAAGATTTTTTAATTTCAGCCAATCAGAACAAGAATTTCTCAAGGCGACCATGTTTGTTGTCCAATGAAATGAGGAAATCTGATACAGGATCTTCCATAGATGCTTCCTGTACAATTTTTCTTTATTTGACCATGTGGTTTCAGAAGAGAAGATTTTTAGAAATTGACCACCAGAAACAAGAATTGCCTATGGCGGCCATGTTTATTAACGGATCGGGACGAAATGAGCAATCTTTATAGAGGGCCTTACATAGATGCTTCCTACCAAGTTTCAATTCATTTGACTAAGCGGTTTAAGAGAAGATGCAAATGTGAAAAGTTAACGAACAACGGACACCAAGTGATGGCAAAAGCTCACTTGGCCTTTCAACCAGGTCAGCTAAGAATGATTATAACATTAAATACCCATCTTTGATCTGTAAAAGTACACTTAATATACAAAAGTGTAATGCTTGTGATAACTCTTTTTATCAGTTTGACAAAATTAGCTTGATTAAAAGAAACGTGCCTAAATTATTTAACATAAATTGTGATTTCATCTCAGATTAAATTAACAAACAAGTTTTAGTTTATACTAAGTACTAACCTTCTCTGAATTCAGTAAGATGTGACCATTGGCTCTTATACTCTGTGGCCACTTTGTACTGAAACATTGATTGATTGATTAGTGTTTAACGCCAACCTTAGCAATATCTCAGCTATATCGTGGCATGAATTTTTTTTTTTTATAAACTTATGTACTGAAATACAGACAATACTATGAAACAAATGTAAAAAGATAATACAGTAGGACCTTGAGTGAGTAAGTGATTATTGCTTAACACCAACTCAGCAATTTTTCAGCTATATCAGTTATATAATTTTCAATGAGATTATGCTGATGAGGTTAACTTTGTACTAGACCAACACTCGTAGTTGGATTTTTATAGAGTTAGCTCACTGAAACAACAATCCATGGATAGACATATTGTCCAACTCAGACACATTATCCTGATTCTGAGTCAACCAGTCTTTACTCTTTCTCCTTAATGCTGTGTGATTAGCAGAGAAGCAACAAATACCAATTTTATAGTTTTTGGCGAGCCGACCTTGGATTCGAACCAGTACCGCACTGGAGGCGAGCATGCTAACCATTACACCACCGATGTGGTTAATAGGACCTTGATATCTTGAACTTAATTAATTAAGTCATTTTCTTGGATAACATGAAATATGAATGTGGTCAATTCATAATAATTGTTGTTACCCAGATAACCTAAATACTCTGCTAATCTGTACTAAAATAATCAGTCCTTTTAACTTTGAAATAAAAAGGTATAACTGTACCATGTTTAAAGCCGTTGGCAGTTACTACATAGTAGACCAAAACTTGGTTACGGTAACTACAAATGAACATAATTATTTTATTTTTATTTTAACATCCTTTTTTTGGTGATTGAATGAATACTTGTCACTTTAAGCAATTTTTCAGCCGTATGAATGATGACAAGGTGTATTTGTAGAACACGACAGCATTCCCCCAGAGAGAGTCATCAACTGGTGATAAGTATATAGGTTGGTTTATGGTATGTAACACCACTGTTAACAATATTTCAGTGATATCGTGGCTGTCAGTTTTATTGGTGGATGAAACTGGAGGACCCCGAAAAAAACACAAACCTGTCGCAAGTCACTGACTAACTGTATCACATAATGTTGTAGCAAGTACACCTTGCCATGAACAATAGGTATACAGTACATTTTCTCACTTCACATTAAGTAGAGCACACCTAGCTGTGAGCTGGCCACTTACCAAGAATTCATTAACAAAAGATTGTGGGTATTACAGAGGATCAACCACTAGACCATGACAGCTCTCTGGTTAGATTGAATCTGTTTGTGGAAAATGATTTCTACGACATATTTCATCAATTTATGAAAAATTACCCCTTATGTTAACAATTGTCAAATGATAAATGAAATAGATACAAGAGTTCAACAAAGGAATGAAAAGATGGTTTGGTTGGTGGTTTATGGTGCGTAACGCAATATATTCAATATTTCAGTTACATAGTGTTTTATGGGTGGAGGAAACCAGAATACCCAGAGAAAACCACCGACCTGTCGAAAGTCATCGATAAACTTTATCACATAATGTTGTATCGAGTACACCTCACCTGAGCGGGATTCGAATTCACAACGTTAGTGGTGATAGGCACTGATAGCATAGGTAGTTGTAAATCCAACTACCATACGATCACGACGGTCACTACAAGGGTAATATGATACTGAATATCAACAGTACATTAAAAATGGTTTTGTATCAATAACTGACATAATCTTCATCTTGTTGAAGGCCATCAGTATTTAAAAATATACTCAAATTTGTAGATTAAAAAAAAACAAAATTAACAGGTCTGGTCTTTTTAAGAATCTATAGTTTGTGTGTATTCTCTATTCTTGTAATTTACAGTCTATATTTCTGTGCGTTTGTGTCTATAATGTCACAAAGTTATCTCTATAAATCAATATGACAATATAACACAACAGGCAAGGACTAGTGCAAACATAACACAACACAACAGGCAAGGACTAGTGCAAACATAACACAACAGGCAAGGACTAGTGAAAACATAACACAACAGACAAGGACTAGTGCAAACATAACACAACAGGCAAGGAATAGTGAAAACATAACACAACAGACAAGGACTAGTGCAAACATAACACAACAGGCAAGGAATAGTGCAAACATAACACAACACAACTGGCAAGGACTAGTGCAAACATAACACAACAGACAAGGACTAGTGCAAACATAACACAACAGGCAAGGAATAGTGCAAACATAACACAACACAACAGGCAAGGACTAGTGAAAACATAACACAACAGACAAGGACTAGTGCAAACATAACACAACAGGCAAGGAATAGTGAAAACATAACACAACAGACAAGGACTAGTGCAAACATAACACAACAGGCAAGGAATAGTGCAAACATAACACAACACAACAGGCAAGGACTAGTGCAAACATAACACAACAGACAAGGACTAGTGCAAACATAACACAACAGGCAAGGAATAGTGCAAACATAACACAACACAACAGGCAAGGACTAGTGAAAACATAACACAACAGACAAGGACTAGTGCAAACATAACACAACAGGCAAGGAATAGTGAAAACATAACACAACAGACAAGGACTAGTGCAAACATAACATAACAGACAAGGACTAGTGCAAACATAACACAACACAACAGGCAAGGACTAGTGCAAACATAACACAACATACAAGGACTAGTGCAAACTTAACACAACAGACAAGGACTAGTGCAAACATAACACAACAGGCAAGGACTAGTGCAAACATAACACAACACAACAGACAAGGACTAGTGCAAACATAACATAACAGACAAGGACTAGTGCAAACATAACACAACACAACAGGCAAGGACTAGTGCAAACATAACACAACAGACAAGGACTAGTGCAAACATAACACAACACAACAGGCAAGGACTAGTGCAAACATAACAGAACAGGCAAGGACTAGTGAAAACATAACACAACAGGCAAGGACTAGTGCAAACAAAACACAACAGGCAAGGACTAGTGCAATCATAACACAACACACAAGGACTAGTGCAAACATAACACAACAGACAAGGACTAGTGCAAACATAACACAACAAGCAAGGACTAGTGCAAACATAACACAACAGGCAAGGACTAGTGCAAACATAACACAACAGGCAAGGACTAGTACAAACATAACACAACAGGCAAGGACTAGTGCAAACATAACACAACAGGCAAGGACTAGTGCAAACATAACACAACATACAAGGATTAGTGCAAACATAACACAACAGGCAAGGACTAGTGCAAACATAACACAACAGGCAATGACTAGTACAAACATAACACAACAGACAAGGATTAGTGCAAACATAACACAACAGGCAAGGACTAGTGCAAACATAACACAACAGACAAGGACTAGTGCAAACAAAACACAACAGACAAGGACTAGTGCAAACATAACACAACAGACAAGGACTAGTGCAAACATAACACAACAGGCAAAGACTAGTGCAAACATAACACAACAGACAAGGACTAGTGCAAACATAACACAACAGACAAGGACTAGTGCAAACATAACACAACAGACAAGGACTAGTGCAAACATAACACAACAGGCAAGGACTAGTGCAATGAAGAAAAGACACTTACCTGTCATTAGGCCAGATGGCACAATGGTTGTAAATATAGTATGTCAGATGGTTAGGTACCAGATCTTTACCAGATACTCTCAGATCAACAGGATACCAGTATTCAAATTCTTGTTTCAGTTTGTCCAGGACCTTTCGGGGTATATTTTTTGGTACTGGAACTTCTTTGAAGAATATATAATCCCATACTTCAGGAGTCATCTGTTCAGGCCTTCAAAGAAATACAAGTACATAAAAATGTATGAAATTATTTTTTCTTGTTCTAGTACATGCTTACAAGTCTTAAAAAATGGGCACATTATGAAATTCTTTGGAAGGTATCACTTTAATATTTCTTATTGCAGTCTACAGACATGGTCAAATGACTAACCTCTAACTACAAGGATGTACAGTAAATATTAACTGTGATGTCACTCTTTTCAGTTCGTACCTTGTTCACAGCATTATGATGCACACATTCTTGAGTTACTGCATTATTTGGTAATTCGTGACAAGTTTTTGATAATGAAATTGGTCAATTAGTTATAGTATAAGTGTAAAATTGTTAATATTTTATAGAAGGAAGGGGACATAAGTTGTATTACTGACTGCTAAATTTAATACATACTTGATACCAACAGGACTTTTTGATTTTCCATCAAACACACCACCCTGTAACAGATGTGCCACAGTATAGTAGGCCATGTAGATAGTTGAATCTGATAGTGATTCAATCAGGTACTGCTCATCCCATGGTAATTTTGTACCTACAAACAATTTATACATTACATTATTGGTGTTTAATTCAAGGTCTGTTTTCATTTCATTTCACTTCAAACTTTAACTGTGCATCTGTTTCAAAAACCATATTGGTGGTGTAATGGTTAACATGCTACAGTATTGGTGGTGTAATGGTTAACATGTTCACCTCGACTGTGGTGATTCGTAGGTTCCAACACCGGTAGGGTCAAACCAAAACTATTAAATTGGTATTTGTTGCTTCTCCACTAAGCACACAGCATTAAGGAGGAAGAACAAAGAGTCGTTGGCTCGGAATTAGTAATACTGCGTGGTTAGTGGAGAAGCAGCAAATAATGATTTTACAGACTTTTGTTCGACCGGACTCTAGATTGAAACCTAACATCTACTGTAGCACGCTAACCAATACACCACCAATACTGTAGCACACTAACCAATACAACACCAATACTGTAGCACACTAACCAATACACAACCAATATGGTAGCACACTAACCAATACACCACCAATACTGTAGCACACTAACCAATACACCACCAATACTGTAGCACACTAACCAATACACCACCAATACTGTAGCACACTAACCAATACACCATCAATACTGTAGCACACTAACCAATACACCACCAATACTGTAGCACACTAACCAATACACCACCAATACTGTAGCACAGTAACCAATGAACCACCAATACTGTAGCAAGCTAACCAATACATCACCAATACTGTAGCACACTAACCAATACACCACCAATACTGTAGCACACTAACCAATCCACCACCAATACTGTAGCACACTAACCAATACACCACCAATACTGTAGCACACTAACCAATGCACCACCAATACTGTAGCACACTAACCAATGCACCACCAATACTGTAGCACGTTAACCAATACACCACCAATACTGTAGCACACTAACCAATACACCACCAATACTGTAGCACACTAACCAATACATCACCAATACTGTAGCACGCTAACCAATACACCACCAATACTGTAGCACACTAACCAATACACCACCAATACTGTAGCACACTAACCAATACAACACCAATACTGTAGCACACTAACCAATACACAACCAATATGGTAGCACACTAACCAATACACCACCAATACTGTAGCACACTAACCAATACACCACCAATACTGTAGCACACTAACCAATACACCACCAATACTGTAGCACACTAACCAATACACCATCAATACTGTAGCACACTAACCAATACACCACCAATACTGTAGCACACTAACCAATACACCACCAATACTGTAGCACAGTAACCAATGAACCACCAATACTGTAGCAAGCTAACCAATACATCACCAATACTGTAGCACACTAACCAATACACCACCAATACTGTAGCACACTAACCAATCCACCACCAATACTGTAGCACACTAACCAATACACCACCAATACTGTAGCACACTAACCAATGCACCACCAATACTGTAGCACACTAACCAATGCACCACCAATACTGTAGCACGTTAACCAATACACCACCAATACTGTAGCACACTAACCAATACACCACCAATACTGTAGCACACTAACCAATACATCACCAATACTGTAGCACGCTAACCAATACACCACCAATACTGTAGCACACTAACCAATACACCACCAATACTGTAGCACACTAACCAATACAACACCAATACTGTAGCACACTAACCAATACACAACCAATATGGTAGCACACTAACCAATACACCACCAATACTGTAGCACACTAACCAATACACCACCAATACTGTAGCACACTAACCAATACAACACCAATACTGTAGCACACTAACCAATACACAACCAATATGGTAGCACACTAACCAATACACCACCAATACTGTAGCACGCTAACCAATACTGTAGCACACTAACCAATACACCACCAATACTGTAGCACACTAACCAATACACCACCAATACTGTAGCACGCTAACCAATACACCACCAATACTGTAGCAAGCTAACCAATACATCACCAATACCGTAGCACACTAAGAAAACACCACCAATACTGTAGCACACTACCCAATACACCACCAATACTGTAGCACACTAACCAATACACCACCAATACTGTAGCACACTAACCAATGCACCACCAATACTGTAGCACACTAACCAATGCACCACCAATACTGTAGCACGTTAACTAATACACCACCAATACGGTAGCACACTAACCAATACTGTAGCACACTAACCAATACACCACCAATACTGTAGCACGCTAACCAATACACCACCAATACTGTAGCAAACTAACCAATACACCACCAATACTGTAGCACGTTAACCAATACACCACCAATACTGTAGCACACTAACCAATACACCATCAATACTGTAGCACACTAACCAATACACCACCAATACTGTAGCATGCTAACCAATACACCACCAATAATGTAGCAAGCTAACCAATACTGTAGCATGCTAACCAATACACCACCAATACTGTAGCATGCTAACCAATACACCACCCAATACGGTAGCACACTAACCAATACACCACCAATACTGTAACACACTAACCAATACACCACCAATACTGTAGCAAGCTAACCAATACATCACCAATACTGTAGCACACTAACCAATACACCACCAATACTGTAGCACACTAACCAATACACCACCAATACTGTAGCAAGCTAACCAATACATCACCAATACGGTAGCACACTAACCAATACACCACCAATACTGTAGCACACTAACCAATACACCATCAATACTGTAGCAAGCTAACCAATACACCACCAATACTGTAGCACGCTAACCAATACACCACCAATACTGTAGCACACTAACCAATACACCACCAATACTGTAGCACGCTAACCAATACACCACCAATACTGTAGCACACTAACCAATACACCACCAATACCGTAGCAAGCTAACCAATACACCACCAATACCATAGCACGCTAACCAATACACCACCAATATTGTAGCACACTAACCAATACACCACCAATACTGTAGCACACTAACCAATACACCACCAATACTGTAGCACACTAACCAATACACCACCAATACTGTAGCAAGCTAACCAATACACCACCAATACTGTAGCACACTAACCAATACACCACCAATACTGTAGCACACTAACCAATACACCACCAATACTGTAGCACACTAACCAATACACCACCAATACTGTAGCACACTAACCAATGCACCACCAATACTGTAGCACACTAACCAATGCACCACCAATACTGTAGCACGCTAACCAATACACCACCAATACTGTAGCACACTAACCAATACTGTAGCACACTAACCAATACACCACCAATACTGTAGCACACTAGCCAATACTGTAGCACATTAACCAATACACCACCAATACTGTAGCACACTAAACCAATACACCACCAATACTGTAGCAAGCTAACCAATACACCATCAATACTGTAGCACGCTAACCAATACACCACCAATACTGTAGCACACTAACCAATACACCACTAATACTGTAGCACACTAACCAATACACCACCAATACTGTAGCAAGCTAACCAATACACCACCAATACTGTAGCACGCTAACCAATACACCACCAATATTGTAGCACACTAACCAATACACCACCAATACTGTAGCACACTAACCAATACACCACCAATACTGTAGCACACTAACCAATACACCACCAATACTGTAGCACACTAACCAATACACCACCAATACTGTAGCACGCTAACCAATACACCACCAATACTGTAGCATGCTAACCAATACACCACCAATACTGTAGCACACTAACCAATACACCACCAATACGGTAGCACACTAACCAATACACCACCAATACTGTAGCACACTAACCAATACACCACCAATACTGTAGCAAGCTAACCAATACATCACCAATACTGTAGCACACTAACCAATACACCACCAATACTGTAGCACACTAACCAATACACCACCAATATTGTAGTACACTAACCAATACACCACCAATACTGTAGCACACTAACCAATACACCACCAATACTGTAGCACACTAACCAATACACCACCAATACTGTAGCATGTTAACCAATACACCACCAATACTGTAGCACACTAACCAATACACCACCAATACTGTAGCAAGCTAACCAATACACCACCAATACTGTAGCACACTAACCAATACACCACCAATAATGTAGCACACTAACCAATACACCACCAATACTGTAGCAAGCTAACCAATACACTACCAATACTGTAGCACACTAACCAATACACCACCAATACTGTAGCACACTAACCAATACACCACCAATACTGTAGTACACTAACCAATACACCACCAATACTGTAGCACACTAACCAATACACCACCAATACTGTAGCAAGCTAACCAATACACTACCAATACTGTAGCATGCTAACCAATACTGTAGCACACTAACCAATACACTACCAATACTGTAGCACACTAACCAATACACCACCAATACTGTAGCACACTAACCAATACACCACCAATACTGTAGCACACTAACCAATACACCACCAATACTGTAGCACACTAACCAATACACCACCAATACTGTAGCACACAAACCAATACTGTAGCACACAAACCAATACTGTAGCACACTAACCAATACACCACAAATACTGTAGCACACTAACCAATACACCACCAATACTGTAGCACACTAACCAATACTGTAGCACACTAACCAATACACCACCACGTTAACCAATACACCACCAATACTGTAGCACACTAACCAATACACCACCAATACTGTAGCACACTAACCAATAAACCACCAATACTGTAGCACGCTAACCAATACACCACTAATGTGTTACAAGCATGTTCATGAAACCAATTTAATGAGAGAATATTTTACCGAAAAAATCTACCAAAATAATTACCTAACCCATATATCCTGGAACAGGCATGTTCATGTAACCAGTCTACTTACCTAACCCATATGTCCTGGAACAGGCATGTTCATGTAACCAGTCTACTTACCTAACCCATATGTCCTGGAACAGGCATGTTCATGTAGCCAGTCTACTTACCTCACCCATATGTCCTGGAACAGGTATGTTCATTTAGCCAGTCTACTTACCTCACCCATATGTCCTGGAACAGGCATGTTTATGTAGCCAGTCTACTTACCTACCCCATATGTCCTAGAACAGGCATGTTCATGTATCCAGTCTACTTACCTCACCCATATGTCCTGGAACAGGCATGTTCATGTATCCAGTCTACTTACCTAACCCATATGTCCTGGAACAGGCATGTTCCTGTATCCAGTCTACTTACCTAACCTATATGTCCTGGAACAGGCATGTTCATGTATCCAGTCTACTTACCTCACCCATATGTCCTGGAACAGGCATGTTCCTGTATCCAGTCTACTTACCTAACCTATATGTCCTGGAACAGGCATGTTCATGTAGCCAATCTACTTACCTAACCTATATGTCCTGGAATGGGCATGTTCATGTAGCCAATCTACTTACCTCACCCATATGTCCTGGAACAGGCATGTTCATGTAGCCAGTCTACTTACCTAACCCATATGTCCTGGAACAGGCATGTTCATGTATCCAGTCTACTTACCTAACCCATATGTCCTGGAACAGGCATGTTCATGTAGCCAGTCTACTTACCTAACCCATATGTTCTAGAACAGGCATGTTCATGTAACCAGTCTAGGGTAGAGTGAAAACTATTTTTACATTCTTCAGAATAAGTCTCAATATTATTCAGTGCTTTTGTAGCCAGTTCTTTCCAAGATTTCTCTCCATATTCAAGGTACCTACAATTATTAGATGTGTTTAAGCATGATCAATGATATAATCTTTCTGAACCTACATTTATTACTTTTAAATCTAAAAGACTCATTCAGGTTTGTGATTTCTAAGATTCAATGATCCAGTGTACAGTGTGGGTTCATTCACGTTTGTGATTTCTAAGATTCAATGATCCAGTGTACAGTGTGGGTTCATTCAGGTTTGTGCTTTCTAATATTCAATGATCCAGTGTACAGTGTGGGTTCATTCAGGTTTGTGCTTTCTAAGATTCAATGGTCCAGTGTACAGTGTGGGTTCATTCACGTTTGTGCTTTCTAAGATTCAATGATCCAGTGTACAGTGTGGGTTCATTCACGTTTGTGCTTTCTAAGATTCAATGATCCAGTGTACAGTGTGGGTTCATTCACGTTTGTGCTTTCTAAGATTCAATGATCCAGTGTACAGTGTGGGTTCATTCAGGTTTGTGATTTCTAAGATTCAATGATCCAGTGTACAGTGTGGGTTCATTCACGTCTGTGCTTTCTAAGATTCAATGATCCAGTGTACAGTGTGGGTTCATTCACATTTGTGCTTTCTAAGATTCAATGATCCAGTGTACAGTGTGGGTTCATTCACGTTTGTGCTTTCTAAGATTCAATGATCCAGTGTACAGTGTGGGTTCATTCAGGTTTGTGATTTCTAAGATTCAATGATCCAGTGTACAGTGTGGGTTCATTCAGGTTTGTGATTTCTAAGATTCAATGATCCAGTGTACAGTGTGGGTTCATTCACGTTTGTGCTTTCTAAGATTCAATGATCCAGTGTACAGTGTGGGTTCATTCACGTGTGTGCTTTCTAAGATTCAATGATCCAGTGTACAGTGTGGGTTCATTCACATTTGTGCTTTCTAAGATTCAATGATCCAGTGTACAGTGTGGGTTCATTCACGTTTGTGCTTTCTAAGATTCAATGATCCAGTGTACAGTGTGGGTTCATTCAGGTTTGTGATTTCTAAGATTCAATGATCCAGTGTACAGTGTGGGTTCATTCAGGTTTGTGATTTCTAAGATTCAATGATCCAGTGTACAGTGCATGTTCATTCAGGTTTGTGATTTCTAAGAAGATATTTTAAATTTCGTGTACAGTTTTTCCTGCTGTGAGGGCTATTCTTTAATTTTTCATCAACATAAAATAAAACATAAACATTGTTGAGGCCCCCATCATGGATTTGTTTGGAAAAAAATATTTATACATTTTCTATAGGACCATTCAAGTAACATTCCAGCTAGGCTTCCTATTAAATGGTTCAGTTATTTCAGACAGATAGATCTTAAAATTTATTTTTCCATAGGGTCCTATGTTACTCTTTGTCATGGGGTGGCTTCCATCGAGGATTGCTGATCCATATAAACAAAAGAAAACTTTGCTAGGGACTATCCAATGATCAGCTATGTACAATTTGGCATCAATAAAATTTCTAGTTCTGAGAAAGTCATTATTCATTTTCAGATAGCTTCCTATTGAAACTAAGTCATGCAGTGATCAACACAATTGATGAGCATTTTCTAAAGAATTGTATTTTTTAAACACATAAGGCAAGGGTTAATTTTTTTTCTCCAAAAGTGAGCACCAGGAATCTACTGGTCCTGAATATCGGAATGGAGGAATAAAATTTGTTGAACACAAAATTAACTTACCCCCGGTACAGCGGTAGTAGTAACTGAGTGACATATATTATTTAAAATGACTATTTTAGGTTGGCAATTTAATACCTGATCAGATGCTGATGTTCACTTAATTTTATAAAACCTGCTTTTCATTTGGTCTTGGGCTATCAAACAAACAATTTTCGTATATTGGTTGTACCTTTAAATAAAGCACTGTTTTTTGTTGTTTTTTGTGTGCAAATTCTGGATATATTCTACAGTATTTACTTCATAATTCTCATTAGCATGATCACCGGTAATCTCGTAGAGATTAGACTTCCAAAGATACAGAGCAGAAAATGTCTTCGGAAGTTTAATCTCTGGAGATACAGAGCAGAACATGTCTTTGGAAGTTTAATTTCAAGTAGATTATATCGCCGGGGTTATCAGCCTACCACTTGCCTCAACCCAAGGAATTTTTTACTTCCACGATGTTTGAAATGTTCTCTTCCATTTAAGTCTATCATATCTTTGACCTTTAGTTAGTTGTGGTGGTTTTTCATTATGTAATTTATTGTTTTCAGTGCCACGAACCGCTCCGCTAACCTTAAGCCAGAGGCTCTCAAGAGCCTGTATCGTTCACCTGGTTATAAAAAGAACCAATAGGTCCATGTATAAACTATGTCCTGAAGTGGTAGTCATCTTGGAATTCCAATCAACATAAAAAACCCAAACTTTGTAGAGGACCTTCAAATGATTATTCCTGGGCAGTTGGTTTCAATTGTCCAAGTGGTTTAAGAGAAGAATCGTTTTGAAACATTTTTCCCATAGGGTCCAATGTTAAACTAAGTCCTGCTGTAGCCGCCATTTTGAATTTCATATCGGAACAAAAAACCTAAAGTTTGTAGAGGACCATCCAATGAACATTCATGTTCAGTTTGGCTTTAATCATATTTGTAGTTTCTGAAAAGAAGGCATTTGAACATTTTCCCATAGGGTTCAATGTTAATCTATTTCCTGCAGTGGCGGCCATCTTGGATTTCCGATCGGCATAAAAAACCTTAAATTTTGTAGAGGACCTTCCAATGATCATTCTTGGGCAGTTTGGTTTAAATTGTCCAAGTGGTTTCAGAGAGGAAGCGTTTTGAGACACTTTTCCCATAGGGTCCAATGTTAAACTAAGTCCTGCTGTAGCCACCATCTTCCATTTTATATCGGAACAAAAAACCTTGAAATGTGAAAAGCTTAGACGACGGATGACAGACGCCAAGTGATGGCAATAGCTCACCTGGACCTTTGGTACAGGTGAACTAAAAAACTGGTCAATGTAATACCATAATTTCTCTCTGTAAGCCATGTTTAATTTTGGATTGGCACCAAATTTACAAATTCTGATGAGGTTCACTATAGTAACATTCCTACAAAGTTATTTTCCATTTGGTGTAGAAGTTTTAGAGAAGGAGATGCTATCATCAGGGGTTTCAAAGTGGGCCAGTACCCGGTACTTTTACCCGTCTGAGATCGTGTATAGTACCGGCAGAAATTACTGAACCCCCCAAAATTAGCGGTGGTCAAAACCACAAGTACGATAGGCTTGTGGAATATTTTTCATAAAAAATTAATGATCATGTCAATTGCTGAATTCTCGCATTCAAATCGAACAACTGCGTCATGACCAAGTTGATGGGATATTCCCTGTTTTAAAAATAACTTTATCTTAGAATCGTAAATAGCAGTTTGCGCATGCGGTAAATAGATATGTTTTCGCCCCAATATCTTTTCATCCTTGTGTAAAACTCGGACCGGAACAAAGCTGACATCATTTCAAAATAAAAAATGACCGATTACAAATAATGTTCAAACACAATTTAGTGTAATCTTCAGTATTATAAGTATGATCATTATGTATTATGAATATATGACTACACGATATTTTGTGCGATTTTTTTTATCCATTTAAAACCCAGGGTCGAATCATTCTGGGGCATACTGTCTTGTTGCTTAACTCCGTCCATATTGTTTAACTTCCGGTATAAAAAAATTAAAACCTATGGCTAATTTATTTACATATTTTGACAGGGCCCTACCGCAGTCATTCACAGAAATAAAAGTGTGCTGAAAAACATTTTTAAAAGGGGGTACGAGGAGATAAGGGATAGAAAATTACTAGAAATCTTGAAAAAGGACCAGACATGGCTCAAATACGAATTACATTGTAATGTCAAACGCCGGCCCCACTTTTTTCCCAAAATAATTTAACTTTTGTGATTCAAATGTTAATAAATGTCTTCCCGCGAATCGTTTTTGGTCGAACATTTTTTTTGCATATAAGTCGTAACAATATACATTGTTTTTGTTTAATTATATTTGTATTGATCTATTAAAATTATAAATTTTATTAAAGATTGATGATTGCAAATTAAATTTATATGTTTCATTAAATATGACACTTATATGTCTTGATCCGTGCCAATGGTCTTTGATGAGTTTAATTACTGGTAACAAAGTAAAAAAAACACACAAGCCAAGGTATTGTGAAAAAGAAAAGGACAAAGCCAACAAAAGAATTTTGAGAAGTTTAAGCTTTGATAACAATGGCTTGGTCAAGCCTAGCTGCGGAACCGTAGTCCTTTATGGTCCTTTTGGTTTTTTTTAAGATATGGCAGACTATCTATGAATAATCTTGGCTGAAGTCTGTAAACTGAAATATTCAATAAAGAAATTGGGGGAAAAAATCCAGGCATTATGCATGGTCTTCACTCTTGGTGAAATCTGAACTCTAAAGTTAATGGGATTTTTCTTTCAAAAACACTTAATGAGTTGCAGTCTCTGAAGTACATTTTTTGGTCCACAAAATGCTAGATTTCAGGAGCTACCGCCCCATGGACCCCTTATGACCCTCAGCCTAATTTTCTAGGTACCTCCTAAAATTTAAGAAGTACCTCCTATTATAAAAAAACTTTGAAACCCCTGTATCATACAACACTGACAATAACACAGATGGACCCAAAGTGATGACAATAGCTCACATTATAATTTGAACTGAAAGAGCAGGTAAAAGGTTATGAATATCAATTTTCTTCAAAATAATTTTATGCAATTTATTTTAGATTTATAACGAGGTACATCGAGAGAGGAATAAGGAGTCAATTTCGTGATGAATAAAGATAAAAAGTTACCAGAGGAATATATAGATCATCAGAACTGGTAAATGTTCTCATATAAGGTACAAGTTAAGAACTCTTCAGCCCTGAGTTTGAAATGAACTGCTACATCTTTGGTGATAGGGCATTTGTTGATTGCCTCACACCACTGTCTCACCAAGTCACTGTCAATCTCTTGAAACAAGTCATATACACCCTACAGATTTGAACTATGACTCATTTCTTCATAGAAAATAAATGGAAAGCTGTGAAAATTATCTTACCACTGATCACATAGAGCCACCACACATTCATCCGATGATCTAGACATCACCTGCTTTTCTGGTTCAAAATAAATCACAGCTTCACCCTGCAAAGACAATATGTATGCATGTACTTGAAATAGAGATAAACTTATTTATTTACCAACATTAATTTGTGTTAGATTGGGGTAGGCTTAGGGAGTCTAACGCCACTTTCAACAATATTTCAGTTATATCGTGCAGGTCAGTTTTATTGGTGGAAGAAAGCGAAGTACCCTAAGAAAACCACTGACTTGCCGCAAGTCACTGACAAACTTCATCACATAATGTTGTATCAAGCATGCCATGAGCGGGATGTGTTAGATTGATATCATCACTAAAGCTCTTGTGTTCAACACCCCGCTGGTTGTTTCATCTGTCAGTTTGCTATAATTATCTGGGCTTTTTTCCCCTATTAATTCTGGTAGTCACTATATAGCTGAAAATAATGATATACAGTTAAACCGGTATATAAAGGGCACTCAATGGAACCTGAAAATGTGACTTTGATGAGCAGCTGCCCTTTATATACAGGTTAAAATTATATACACTAATCATTAATTGGGAAAATGAGACTTCCTTTATAGACAGTGATTTGTTATATATGCCCCCTTGCTCCACTAATAAAACATCCTGTCACAATATACAGGGTTTATACACTTTTTGTTGAGCAAAATCAAGGACTTTTCAAGGACTTTCCAGGACAAAAATTACAGTTTTCAAGCACCTTTTGCTGAGCATTTTCATATATAAAACCTTGCTTAACCATACCTTTCTTCAAGTGAAAATGCCTGTACCCAGTCAGGAAAACTGTTTTAACTCCCCCTTTCAGATCATTTCACACATGGCAGAAATAAAGATATAAAAATACCTTTCATATGACTTTGGAGGGCCGATTCTCCCATGGAGGAAATGTCAAAAAGGCATGATATTGTGGCTGCTCTAGCCATCTGTTCAGGAATTTACATTTTCCCAGCATCTTTAACTGGCAATGATCAAGTTCACTGGCGACCGACGGCTGATCACGCGATGTTATGATTTTTTATTTTCATAATTTTTATTTTAGAACATAAGTGGATACGTTTGATGTTATGCCCATTAAGAAATACGTTCAGGAAAACCCATGAATCGTCAAGGAAACCAATTAAAACGACAAGCTTGAAGCCAGGTGATGGGATTACATCAATGCACAAATAGTGCATAGTGATACAGGAAGGTCTATTTATATTTCCACGGGTAACTGAGGTTGTTGACATCGATTCAACGTCTTGGAGATCGAAAATGACTGTTAATATGCACTTATTTCGCGGGAATAAGATTGTTCGAATGAAAAAGTAGTTTTCAAGGGTTTTTTCAAGCACCTTTATTGGAATTCAAGTACTTTCAAGACCTTGATTTTGCTACTTTCGTTTTCAAGTCCTTTCAAGGATTTCAAGCACCTGTACGAACCCTGAATATAATTGAATTACATTCCTTGTTGAAACTTATGTTAAGCAAAGATAACCATACTCTAGGGTTGTGGTACTTGACGCCACTTTCAACAATATTTCAGTTATATCGTAGCAGTCAGTTTTATAGATGGAGGAAACCGGAGTACCCAGGGAAAACCACAGACCTGCTGCCAGTCACTGACAAACGTTATCACATAATGTTGTATTGAGTACACCTCGTCTGAGCAGGATTCGAACTCACAACGTTAGTGGTGAATGGCACTGATTGCGTAGGTAGGTGTAAATCCAATTACAATCAATACCATGACGACCCCCAATCATAACATAGGCTACCAAAATACATAAGTTAAGTTGATAGTGACTTTATTTGTTCTTCAAACTGGAATTTGTAAAATTATTTTCCTAATCCACTATTATTCATTTTCAAATAGAAAAACAATTTCTTTTAACAAAATACAACTTACAGCGTCCACCATTTTCTTTTGTATTGGTTTTTTGACCACCTGCACTTGTTGACCTTTGTACTCAGGTACTGTCATTACCTACGTGAGAGATAAGATAAGGAAGTCAATATAAGAATAAAATGTATTTTTCAAAATAGTGAGTGACTCAATTTTTCAGCTATATCATGGCAAGAACAAGTTAAGTTTCAATAAGATGATAATGAGGTCCACTTTGTACTAGACCAACACACTTAGTTGGATTTCGATATGGTTAGATCACTGAAACAACAGTTCATGGATAGACATGTCACCCCACTCATACACATTATCCAGATTCCGAGCAAACCAGTCTTCGCTCTTTCTCCTTAATACTGCATGCTTAGCGGAGAAGCAACAAATACCAATGTTATAGTCTTTGGTCTGACCTGAACCCATGTTCTACCACACTCGAGGCAAGCACGCTAACCATAACACCACTGATGCGGATTTATAAAAATAATTTGATTGCTAAAAAAATTAAGACTAAAGTTCTACTTGTTTTTGTCCAAAACATAGAGTAAACTTATAATATCTATAGTTAGTAATCTTTATTGACAACAATGTTAAATTACCCTAAAGGCATTGAAGGCATATACACATAATACAATATAAATACAAAGGCATAATACAATGAAAATTATGTTTCAGTAGAAAAGACAACAACAAAATTCTGGACAAGTTTGTTCAGTTTTATCAAATAAATCATTTCTTAGTGCCAATTTCAGGAGACAGTTAAAAAAAAAGAAATGCCATTTAATTCATTAAACGTATACAAATAATCTCTTGTTTTCATTTTACTTCTGTATAGTATCTTGTAAGTGAAATATAACTTATAAGGGTCAATATCATATTTTTACATACAATAATGAACGTCTCTTGTATCTGTAAAGAAAATGCTAAACAAGATGAGGTAGGTGTAGGGTGTGTTAAATATTTTTATATACATGTATAATAAACAATTTTTTTTTCGAGTTATCCTGCTCTGTCACTTCTATTACTTACTCCTTCAGGTACACCCTCTCTTTGGCCTCCTCTTACTTACTCCTTCATAGAACCCCTTCAAGTACACCCTCTCTTTGGCCTCCTGTTACTTAGCCCTTCATAAGACCCTCTCTTTGACCTCCTGTTACTTACTCCTTCATAGAACCCCTTCAGGTACACCCTCTCTTTGGCCTCCTTACTTACTCCTTCATAGAACCCCTTCAGCCTCCTTACTTACTCCTTCATAGAACCCCTTCAGGTAGACCCTCTCTTTGGCCTCCTTACTTACTCCTTCATAGAACCCCTTCAGGTACACCCTCTCTTTGGCCTCCTTACTTACTCCTTCATAGAACCCCTTCAGGTAGACCCTCTCTTTGGTTTCCTGTTACTTACTCCTTCATAGAACCCCTTCAGGTAGACCCTCTCTTTGGCCTCCTTACTTACTCCTTCATAGAACCCCTTCAGGTAGACCCTCTCTTTGGTCTCCTGTTACTTACTCCTTCATAGAACCCCTTCAGGTAGACCCTCTCTTTGGTTTCCTGTTACTTACTCCTTCATAGAACCCCTTCAGGTACACCCTCTCTTTGGTCTCCTGTTACTTACTCCTTCATAGAACCCCTTCAGGTAGACCCTCTCTTTGGTTTCCTGTTACTTACTCCTTCATAGAACCCCTTCAGGTAGACCCTCTCTTTGGCCTCCTTACTTACTCCTTCATAGAACCCCTTCAGGTACACCCTCTCTTTGGTCTCCTGTTACTTACTCCTTCATAGAACCCCTTCAGGTAGACCCTCTCTTTGGTCTCCTCTTACTTACTCCTTCATAGAACCCCTTCGCATAGACCCTCACTTTGGTCTACTATTACTTACTCCTTCATAGAACCCCTTCAGATAGACCCTCTCTTTGGTCTCCTGTTACTTACTCCTTCATAGAACCCCTTCAGGTAGACCCTCTCTTTGGTCTCCTGTTACTTACTCCTTCATAGAACCCCTTCAGGTACACCCTCTCTTTGGCCTCCTTACTTACTCCTTCATAGAACCCCTTCAGGTACACCCTCTCTTTGGTCTCCTGTTACTTACTCCTTCATAGAACCCCTTCAGGTAGACCCTCTCTTTGGTCTCCTGTTACTTACTCCTTCATAGAACCCCTTCAGGTACACCCTCTCTTTGGTCTCCTGTTACTTACTCCTTCATAGAACCCCTTCAGGTACACCCTCTCTTTGGTCTCCTGTTACTTATTACTTCATAGAACCCCTTCAGGTAGACCCTCTCTTTGGTCTCCTGTTACTTACTCCTTCATAGAACCCCTTCAGGTAGACCCTCTCTTTGGCCTCCTTACTTACTCCTTCATAGAACCCCTTCAGGTACACCCTCTCTTTGGTCTCCTGTTACTTACTCCTTCATAGAACCCCTTCAGGTACACCCTCTCTTTGGTCTCCTGTTACTTACTCCTTCATAGAACCCCTTCAGGTACACCCTCTCTTTGGTCTCCTTACTTACTCCTTCATAGAACCCCTTCATAAGACCCTCTCTTTGGTCTCCTGTTACTTACTCCTTCATAGAACCCCTTCAGGTAGACCCTCTCTTTGGTCTCCTGTTACTTACTCCTTCATAGAACCCCTTCAGGTACACCCTCTCTTTGGCCTCCTTACTTACTCCTTCATAGAACCCCTTCAGGTAGACCCTCTCTTTGGTCTCCTGTTACTTACTCCTTCATAGAACCCCTTCAGGTAGACCCTCTCTTTGGTTTCCTGTTACTTACTCCTTCATAGAACCCCTTCAGGTACACCCTCTCTTTGGTCTCCTGTTACTTACTCCTTCATAGAACCCCTTCAGGTAGACCCTCTCTTTGGTTTCCTGTTACTTACTCCTTCATAGAACCCCTTCAGGTAGACCCTCTCTTTGGCCTCCTTACTTACTCCTTCATAGAACCCCTTCAGGTACACCCTCTCTTTGGTCTCCTGTTACTTACTCCTTCATAGAACCCCTTCAGGTAGACCCTCTCTTTGGTCTCCTCTTACTTACTCCTTCATAGAACACCTTCGCATAGACCCTCACTTTGGTCTACTATTACTTACTCCTTCATAGAACCCCTTCAGATAGACCCTCTCTTTGGTCTCCTGTTACTTACTCCTTCATAGAACCCCTTCAGGTAGACCCTCTCTTTGGTCTCCTGTTACTTACTCCTTCATAGAACCCCTTCAGGTACACCCTCTCTTTGGCCTCCTTACTTACTCCTTCATAGAACCCCTTCAGGTACACCCTCTCTTTGGTCTCCTGTTACTTACTCCTTCATAGAACCCCTTCAGGTAGACCCTCTCTTTGGTCTCCTGTTACTTACTCCTTCATAGAACCCCTTCAGGTACACCCTCTCTTTGGTCTCCTGTTACTTACTCCTTCATAGAACCCCTTCAGGTAGACCCTCTCTTTGGTCTCCTGTTACTTATTACTTCATAGAACCCCTTCAGGTAGACCCTCTCTTTGGTCTCCTGTTACTTACTCCTTCATAGAACCCCTTCAGGTAGACCCTCTCTTTGGCCTCCTTACTTACTCCTTCATAGAACCCCTTCAGGTACACCCTCTCTTTGGTCTCCTGTTACTTACTCCTTCATAGAACCCCTTCAGGTACACCCTCTCTTTGGTCTCCTGTTACTTACTCCTTCATAGAACCCCTTCAGGTACACCCTCTCTTTGGTCTCCTTACTTACTCCTTCATAGAACCCCTTCATAAGACCCTCTCTTTGGTCTCCTGTTACTTACTCCTTCATAGAACCCCTTCAGGTAGACCCTCTCTTTGGTCTCCTGTTACTTACTCCTTCATAGAACCCCTTCAGGTACACCCTCTCTTTGGCCTCCTTACTTACTCCTTCATAGAACCCCTTCAGGTAGACCCTCTCTTTGGTCTCCTGTTACTTACTCCTTCATAGAACCCCTTCAGGTAGACCCTCTCTTTAGCCTCCTGTAACTGGTCTCTGTCATTTTGACTTTGGATCTTTAACTGATCACAAACTGTCACAGCTGATAAATTACCAAACTCAGGTACATCAATGATAGGAATCTACAAAAAAGCACTAACAATTAGGATTCAACACTTGTAGGTTTAGGTTGATGGCGTTTAATGCCACTTTCAACAATATTTCAGTTATATCGTAGCGGTCAGTTTTATTGGTGGAAGAAACCAGAGTACCCGGAGAAAACCACTGACCTGTCGCAAGTCACTGACAAATTTATCACATAATGCTTTATAAAGTACACCTCACCATGAGCGGGGTTCAACCCTACAACGTTAGTGCTGATAGGCAATGATTATCCAACTACCATATGATCACGGCCACGACCCCCCTCCCCCACTTGTAAGTCAAGAGTGTACAAACTGTAGCACACCATTTACAAGAACACCTTTTCAATTATACAACATATTTTTTTACATTTATTCTTGAATTAGGTTACAATGAATGCATTTTTTCCCTGTTTTTTTTATTGCATAAATTGTTACAATTTTCAATAGTGTTCCAATAGTATCTCACTAAATTCCTGGAATACCATGAATATTTCTCCATTTACAAGTCACAAATGTATATGGTGATAAACAAATGGTCATCCAATTTACACAAAAAATAACTTTACTCATGATTTCACTTTCAACCTTCCCTCCTTTTTCTTCTCTTCCCCAAATGCTTGAATCTTCAATAAGTAAACAGAATTCATTGCAATTTCTCTAATCCAACTGATATAACCAATTTCTCTAATCCAACCGAAAAAAACAATTTCCCTAATCCAACTGATATAGCCAATTTCTCTAATACAGTTGATATAACCAATTCCTCTGATACAACTGATATAACCAATTTTCCTAATCCAACTGATATATCAAATTTCCCTAATCTAACTGATGTAACCAATTTCTCTTATCCAAACTGATATAACCAATTTCTCTTATCCAACTGATATAACCAATTTCCCTAATCCAACTAATATAACCAATTTCTCTAATCTAACTGATATAACCAATTTCCCTAATCCAACTGATATAACCAATTTCTCTAATACAGTTGATATAACCAATTTCTCTGATACAACTGATATAACCAATTTCCCTAATCTAACTGATAAAACCAATTTCTCTTATCCAACTAATATAACCAATTTCTCTAATCCAACTGATATAACTAATTTCTTTAATTCAACTGATATAACCAATTTCCCTAATCCAATTGATATAAGCAATTTCTCTAATCCAATTGATATAAGCAATTTCTCTAATCCAATTGATATATCCAATTTCTCGAATCCAGCTGAAAAAACTAATTTCCCTAATCCAACTGATATAACCAATTTCCCTAATCCAATTGATATAACACATTTTTCTAATCCAACTGATAATACCAATTTCTCTAATCCAACTGATATAACCAATTTCTCTAATCCAATTAATATAACACATTTCTCTAATCCAAATGATATAACCAATTTCTCTTATCCAACTGATATAACCAATTTCTCTTAATCCAACTGATATAACTAATTTCTTTAATTCAACTGATATAACCAGTTTATCCAATTCAATTGATATAACCAATTTCTCTAATCCAATTGATATAACCAATTTCTCTAATCCAACTGATATAACCAATTTCTCTAATCCAACTGATATAACTAACCTCTGTAATTCAACTGATATAACCAATTTCTCTAATCCAATTGAATATAACCAATTTCTCTTATCCAACTGATATAACAAATTTCTCTAATTCAACTGATATAACCAATTTCCCTAATCCAATTGATATAACCAATTTCTCTAATCCAATTAATATAACCAATTTCTCTAATACAGTTGATATGACCAATTCCTCTAATACCACTGATAAAACCAATTTTCCTAATCCAACTGAAATATCAAATTTCTCTTATCCAACTGATATAACCAATTTCTCTTATCCAACTGATATAACCAATTTCCCTAATCCAACTGTTATAACCAATTTCTCTAATCCAACTGATATAACCAATTTCTCTAATCCAACTGATATAACAAATTTCTCTAATTCAACTGATATAACCAATTTCTCTAATCCAATTGATATAACAAGTTTCTCTTATCCAACTGATATAACAAATTTTTCTAATTCAACTGATATAACCAATTTCCCTAATCCAATTGAAATAACCAATTTCTCTAATCCAATTAATATAACCAGTTTATCCAATCCAATTTCTCTAATCCAATTGATATAACCAATTTCTCTAATCCAATTGATATAACCAATTTCTCTAATCCAACTGATATAACTAGTTTCTCTAATCCAATTGATATAACAAATTTCCCTAATCCAACTGATATAACTAGTTTCTCTAATCCAATTGATATAACAAATTTCCCTAATCCAACTGATATAACCAGTTTCTCTAATCCAATTGATATAACAAATTTCCCTAATCCAACTGATATAACTAGTTTCTCTAATCCAATTGATATAACAAACTTCCCTAATCCAACTGATATAACCAGTTTCTCTAATACAGTTGATATAATCAATTTCATGAATACATAATTACTATTGGTTTAAACTCACGGGATCATAAGGTAGTACCATCTCATCTTTTATACCATACTTCTCTCTAAATGGCTGCAATAACAATATTAATAAAAAAATAATAATCTTCTTTCATGCTTTTTAAAATAGCTATTTAATTTATCATGAACATTTGTTATATCATTATAATTTAATTTGATGTGAAAAATGCAATCTGATTGGCTGATTCGTCTGCAGCAACATTGGTCTTACTTGATAACCTGGGTTGGTATAGTGACGTCGCCAACATAGTCATTCACCAACGACAAATTCAAATAGTTCCATGAAATAATCGTAATTAAAATCGAGGAAAAATTACATTTTGTTGTAAAAATTAAATCATAAAGAATATGTTTAATTTTTGAACAGGTTATACTTGTTATACGGTTTATTAAGCGTAAACTACCTCAAACATGTGGTCAAATCTACCTTAGTGTCTATCTCTCTTCAGTAATGACTAATGAAAAGAAAGGTCAACAATTCCACTGATATCAACAAATCAAACAATCATCTCTAACCTTAATCTTACCTCTTCATTTCACTGATTGGTCAATACTACCTTCATGACGAAAACAAGCTTGGAAACAATAAATCAGATAAAAGGTGGCTCTAGTATGGACATACGGCTACAAATTGATGAATTGATTGCCACAAGTAAAAGCGGATGGATAGGGTCATGCGTTTTCAACGAGGAACACACACAACACACATTGTGAGGTGAACACAATATTACCTCATCAAGTAATAAGTTTTTCAGTAAGTTGAATATTTCGGTTTCTTCCAGTAATAAAATTGTCTGACATGACATAACTAATATATTGTTGAAAGTAGAATTAAGAGCCATAATTGTATATAATTTATTTATAGTTGTCATACATTCCAATTCCCCACTGATTTTATTATTTTCTAATACTGTTATTGTCTTTTTGTAATTAAATTACTTAGGAAACCATTTTTAGCTATGAATCAGATGACTTTCATAAAAAAAAACAACACTTTTATACGGGGTTGGAAGACAGTTTTTACTCAATACCCTCTACTTTACATTATTTCTGAGAAATTTCATCAATAAGTAAATGGTGGGTCAGTAAGGGAGTTCAAAACCTGACCCAACATACTTTCTTTCCAGATAAAGGCTATTATGAAAGAGAAATAAAACCACAAAGGGGCTGTGATTAAAAATAAAATAAAATCCTGTCCTTCAACGATCAAACAAATTATACACAGCTAACCTGTTTATTTTTTAAATCTCTCAGAGCAGCGTAATCATCTGGGGCATCTGAGGGGACACTGGTTACTACACCTGTACCTGTAAAATAAAACAATTTGTATAAAAAGGACAGTTCCATCTACACTTTTTATACTTCTACCTTTTAAATGAAACTACCTATATATAGTGGAAAGGCTGTCGTGGTCATGATCCTATGTTAAATGAAACTACCTATATATAGTGGAAAGGCTGTCGTGGTCATGATCATATGTTAAATGAAACTACCTATATATAGTGGAAAGGCTGTCGTGGTCATGATCATATGTTAAATGAAACTACCTATATATAGTGGAAAGGCTGTCATGGTCATGATCATATGTTAAATGAAACTACCTATATATAGTGGAAAGGCTGTCGTGGTCATGATCATATGTTAAATGAAACTACCTATATATAGTGGAAAGGCTGTCGTGGTCATGATCATATGTTAAATGAAACTACCTCTATATAGTGGAAAGGCTGTCGTGGTCATGATCGTATGTTAAATGAAACTACCTATATATAGTGGAAAGGCTGTCATGGTCATGATCGTATGTTAAATGAAACTACCTATATATAGTGGAAAGGCTGTCGTGGTCATGATCGTATGTTAAATAAAACTACCTATATATAGTGGAAAGGCTGTCGTGGTCATGATCGTATGTTAAATGAAACTACCTATATATAGTGGAAAGGCTGTCGTGGTCATGATCATATGTTAAATGAAACTACCTCTATATAGTGGAAAGGCTGTCGTGGTCATGATCGTATGTTAAATGAAACTACCTATATATAGTGGAAAGGCTGTCGTGGTCATGATCATATGTTAAATGAAACTACCTATATATAGTGGAAAGGCTGTCGTGGTCATGATCGTATGTTAAATGAAACTACCTATATATAGTGGAAAGGCTGTCGTGGTCATGATCGTATGTTAAATGAAACTACCTATATATAGTGGAAAGGCTGTCGTGGTCATGATCGTATGTTAAATGAAACTACCTATATATAGTGGAAAGGCTGTCGTGGTCATGATCATATGTTAAATGAAACTACCTATATATAGTGGAAAGGCTGTCGTGGTCATGATCGTATGTTAAATGAAACTACCTATATATAGTGGAAAGGCTGTCGCGGTCATGATCATATGTTAAATGAAACTACCTATATATAGTGGAAAGGCTGTCATGGTCATGATCATATGTTAAATGAAACTACCTATATATAGTGGAAAGGCTGTCGTGGTCATGATCGTATGTTAAATGAAACTACCTATATATAGTGGAAAGGCTGTCGCGGTCATGATCGTATGTTAAATGAAACTACCTATATATAGTGGAAAGGCTGTCGTGGTCATGATCGTATGTTAAATGAAACTACCTATATATAGTGGAAAGGCTGTCGTGGTCATGATCGTATGTTAAATGAAACTACCTATATATAGTGGAAAGGCTGTCGTGGTCATGATCGTATGTTAAATGAAACTACCTATATATAGTGGAAAGACTGTCGTGGTCATGATCGTATGTTAAATGAAACTACCTATATATAGTGGAAAGGCTGTCGTGGTCATGATCATATGTTAAATGAAACTACCTATATATAGTGGAAAGGCTGTCGTGGTCATGATCATATGTTAAATGAAACTACCTATATATAGTGGAAAGGCTGTGACGGTCATGATCGCATGTTAAATGAAACTACCTATATATAGTGGAAAGGTTGTCGTGGTCATGATCATATGTTAAATGAAACTACCTATATATAGTGGAAAGGCTGTCGTGGTCATGATCGTATGTTAAATGAAACTACCTATATATAGTGGAAAGGCTGTCGCGGTCATGATCGTATGTTAAATGAAACTACCTATATATAGTGGAAAGGCTGTCGCGGTCATGATCGTATGTTAAATGAAACTACCTATATATAGTGGAAAGGCTGTCGTGGTCATGATCGTATGTTAAATGAAACTACCTATATATAGTGGAAAGGCTGTCGTGGTCATGATCGTATGTTAAATGAAACTACCTATATATAGTGGAAAGGCTGTCGTGGTCATGATCGTATGTTAAATGAAACTACCTATATATAGTGGAAAGACTGTCGTGGTCATGATCGTATGTTAAATGAAACTACCTATATATAGTGGAAAGGCTGTCGTGGTCATGATCGTATGTTAAATGAAACTACCTATATATAGTGGAAAGACTGTCGTGGTCATGATCGTATGTTAAATGAAACTACCTATATATAGTGGAAAGGCTGTAGTGGTCATGATCGTATGTTAAATGAAACTACCTATATATAGTGGAAAGACTGTCGTGGTCATGATCGTATGTTAAATGAAACTACCTATATATAGTGGAAAGACTGTCGTGGTCATGATCGTATGTTAAATGAAACTACCTATATATAGTGGAAAGGCTGTCGTGGTCATGATCGTATGTTAAATGAAACTACCTATATATAGTGGAAAGGCTGTCGTGGTCATGATCGTATGTTAAATGAAACTACCTATATATAGTGGAAAGGCTGTCGTGGTCATGATCGTATGTTAAATGAAACTACCTATATATAGTGGAAAGGCTGTCTTGGTCATGATCGTAAGTTAAATGAAACTACCTATATATAGTGGAAAGGCTGTCGTGGTCATGATCATATGTTAAATGAAACTACCTATATATAGTGGAAAGGCTGTCGTGGTCATGATCGTATGTTAAATGAAACTACCTATATATAGTGGAAAGGCTGTCGTGGTCATGATCGTATGTTAAATGAAACTACCTATATATAGTGGAAAGGATGTCGTGGTCATGATCGTATGTTAAATGAAACTACCTATATATAGTGGAAAGGCTGCCGTGGTCATGATCATATGTTAAATGAAACTACCTATATATAGTGGAAAGGCTGTCGTGGTCATGATCGTATGTTAAATGAAACTACCTATATATAGTGGAAAGGCTGTCGTGGTCATGATCGTATGTTAAATGAAACTACCTATATATAGTGGAAAGGATGTCGTGGTCATGATCGTATGTTAAATGAAACTACCTATATATAGTGGAAAGGCTGCCGTGGTCATGATCGTATGTTAAATGAAACTACCTATATATAGTGGAAAGGCTGTCGTGAGTAGGGATAGTGGTTCTTGGCACAGACTGTACCTATGCAATCAGTGCCTATCACCACTAATGCTGTGAGTTCGAATCCTGCTCAGGCGAGCTGTACTCGATACAACATTATGTGATAAAGTTTGTCAGTGACTTGTGGGTGGTTTACCCCAGGTACTCCGGTTTCCTCCACCAATAAAACTGACCGCCATGATATAACTGAAATATTGTTGAACGTGGCATTGAACACCAAAACCCTAACTCCCTATATAGTGGAATATAGTTCTTATATCTTATAACAGGTAAATGAAAAAGTAAAGACTCACAATATTATTTGTGGTCGTATATATAGTTCATGACAATGTATGACACATGGATGCTGCTACTAAAAATTCACTTGGCCTTCAGCCGGACAAGCTAAAAATGATGTTTAGAAATCCTTTCTTACCTTTGTCTTCTTTAATGGTCAGCATTGGTAGTGTGTATATCTTTTTATATGAAGTCAGAGGCCCTGATAGGGCTACACCCATGATATCCTATAACATAGAAACAATATCTTATATTGATGGGATCACAACAAACAATATCTTATATTGATGGGATCACTACAAACAATTATCAATTATGGACTTTTTACGAGGTCCATATATAACCAGGGGTTAACAAATCCCCTAGCCCGACGCCCGGGGCTAGTAATTTCCACATTTGGGCTAGCTGAAATAATCGGCTGTATGCCCGACGGGCTAGTAAAAATATATATCGGATATTGACAAACTTGTCAATATTCGCGTATCTACTTATATTCAATATGTTATATGTTGTTTAATCAGCAGCAATGTTTTATTTATTCAACCGCTAGCTTTTTGTCGAAATTGAGAGCAAAGAAGGTAGAAAAACTGCATATTTTCGTCATAAAACAGCTTCAACAAATGACGGCTTACCGGAAATTTCGAAAATGAAATACCGCAATTGGATTCCGGAAACGACTATTTCCGGTTTTGCCGATAGTAAAAAGAAAAAAAAAAAAAAATAATGCCGACCGACCCTACATTTTTTTGACATGTGACCATAAACACACATTTTTTGTTTTGGCCTTACAGTGACCTGAACTGTGGAAAATAAGTGAAAATAAAACGCAATACCAGATCTGAAAAGAAAGATAGTTAAACTAATATACATTGTACATGTTGTACAAGGGTTCAAGTCTGCAAGTCGGATTCATGAAATCACGGTATTGACCAGGACTAGTGGTTCATAGATTCGGGCTAGTAATTTTTGGGAGTATGCTAGCCCTGGGCTAGTGAGGTGGTCCAAGATTTTTTAACCCCTGATAACATATTGACAGAGTAAAAAGTCCTTAATTTTTATATTACATAAGTTTTGAACTTTAATTTTTTTTACATGATGTACGGACAGGAAGATGTTGAATTTGTTTTAGTAATTGTACATAATATGTTGAAAGGTTTTTAATGTCAATTTTAGTAAGTCTTATCACATCCAATCCATACAGTAGTCTGGGAAGTACAAAGCATCTGATCATGTGTATTGAGACCATTGGGTTTATTCCATTCATACCATATAAGCCTGCACCCATCAGCGCAAATACTGTTTTACATGCTGTTCGTATTCTGTTTGGTACAACCTGTTTGACTCCAAATTTTGAGGAAGTATCTCGTTTGATTCCCAAATGAGTAGCATTTGATGGCATATTCAAATTTTTGTCATTCATAGTCCATGTAAATTGTGTTTTATCCCTGATCTTCAACACACAGGATTTTTGGTCACTAATAATGTATCTGTATTTGTTAGCATGATCCATCTGTATGTTTAACATAGTTTGAAGGTCATGTGGGTCATTTGCTATTAGTGTTACATCATCAGCTATAGTTGGTACTCCACAAAAAGTGGATCCAATATGACAACCAATTTTATTATCTTCATAGATTTTAAGAAGAGTTTATGAATACTTTATATGCTGTTGGCGACCAGACTCCTCCTTGTCGTACCCCTTGTTTTTCTTCAAATCCACGTGAAATCTGCCCTTCCCATTTAACTTTAGTGGTGAGATTTTGATACCATTCCTTAAAAAGAAGCCAATTGTCACCATATATGTTCATTTTATGCATTTCCCTGAAAAGTCCTTCGTGCCATACTTTGTCAAATGCTTTCTTAGCATCAGTTAGAGCTATATAGACGGGATTCCGTTTCTCTTTTGCCTCAATATTTAATTTGGTTAAAACAAGTCCAGCTATTGATGGGGCTTCTCCTTCCATGAATCCTTTTTGTAAGTAGCTCTGTTGATGACGGATAGAGGATTGATTTCAAGATAAATGTAGTTTTTCTAAGATCTTCCCAATAGCACTTGTGACCGTGATGCGGTGGTAGGAATTTGGTTTATCTCCGTTTTTAAAAATAGGACATCCGATACCACTTTTCAATGTGTTTGGAATTGCTGCATTTTGAAAAATTAAGTTCACTAATTTTGTCAGTATAATAACAGGTAAATTTCCTCCATACTTAAAATGTTCAATTGTAATTTTGGATTCATCCGGTGCTTTTCCATTTTTAAAATTTGAGATACAGTTGCTTAATTCTTCCTCAGTTACTTCATGCATTGGTTGTCTATCTTTGGTAAATATCTCAGTAAGTATATCAACGTCATCATTCACCAGCATTAAGAAAGTACTATCAAAGGACTGCTGTTCTGATGGAGTGGGTAAGTCTTCAAAATAGTCTGTCCAAGCACCCAATACCGTCACTGGAGTATTAAAAGTTTTATCATCTATTTTCAAGATTGGTGTATTTATGGATCTCACACTACGTTGTCTATTTACTAATGCAAAGAATTGTTTATCATTTCGCTCATTAAGGTTCATAATTCTTGTATAGGTGTTGTCTCTTTTGGCAGCTGCCAATCTACATTGGACAGAGTGAAGTTTTTCCTTTTGTTCTCTCATATTTTTGTAATTTGCACTTTCCCTATTGTCTCTGTTACCTTCTTGCTTCCATTTCCAGTGGTAAAATTTTCCCTTTTTCATGATTGACGTCATATCAATCCCTTTTTCTTTTCCTTTTACATTTACGTTTAGGGCAGACTTGTTCGGCCATTTTAACCATAATACCGTATTTTACGGACTATAGGTCGAATTGCTGCTTTTCGGCTAAATTTTTGGGTAAATACTAATATAGGTCGAAGCATTCCATAGGTCGAGGATGTCGATGACAACTTGGGTAAGTATCGTCACATCAAACTTTTTGTGTTTTTTTTTTTACATCGGTAAACATTTGTCCTATAACGATGTTCTTCGGTAAGTATATGTAAGTATTAACTCAAGAATACTACTCTAATGTGTCATAAACGAAATAATTATGAAAATTAAATTAAATAAAATTTTGTTTTTAAACTTGTTTTTTATGGGGAGTCTGGTTTGTAAAGCCAGACATCGATGACATTCAAATCAGGCCATCTGTGGGTGTCACAATAGATGGTAAACGGATGTTCATACAATAAAATAATCAAGCTGTCAAAACAATGTATCACCTTGTGCAGTTTTATTGACATACCTTTAAACTGTGTTTAATTAGTAGTACACAAATTATGTGATCGTCTCGGTCCAGTAAATTTTCAATAAGCTGATCAGGATAATTAAGTGCCGACTGATGTTCACCTGTGTTGATTATCTCATGGTGATTATTTTATTTGTTCCTAATTGACCAATTCAAGTGTAGAACATTCTAGTTTAACGAAATCGATAATTATTTTCCAGTATATTTAGTATAAAAAGCTTGTTCTCCACGTGTATTCAAATTATTGTGAGATGTAATGCAACCACCATTTTTTACTAAAACCCAGTGTGCATGCTCGTGGTAGATGGAAAACCTATATAGTTATATTTAGATATTTTGTGACAATAATTTTATATTGTAAAACGATCCACCCTGTGATTTTTTTTCAACAACATACATTTTTTAGAGTATATATTTTATTATACAATTCAATATTGAACTGATTTTCGCTAACACTTCAATCATTGAATATTATTGATTTTTTTCGGATGTTGAACATTTTTTCCCCGGAATTGCACCCCTTGTTAGTATACTTTTATTCCCCAAGAACATCGATGATTTCAGTCTTCTTATTCAGAAAAAAAACCTACAACAAATTCAAGGTATACTGTAAACAAAATCGTCATTTTTATCGAGATTTTTTTTTAGGGATTCCAGATATTTTTAACTTCATCCTTGTATAGGTCGATGTGGACGATAGGTCGAAGCCAGCGTGTTGAGGAAAAAAAATATCGACCTATCGTCCGTAAAATACGGTATTAGAAAATTCAGTAATTATGTTATCAATGTTTTGAGGTTTATCATCTTTTGTTTGCACTATCTGGGCTACATCTTTCATGTTTTCTTCTAACAAAGTTTCATATTGTTCCTGATCAATTTTGTCCCACTTCACTCTTATGTTCTCTTGTCTTTGAGAGTTGATATCGATCTTCTGCAGGTTGCACTCAACTGTCACTATGATTGGGTCATGTGTTGATAAATTTTTGAATTCTCTTTCAAATGTCCAATATTTTTTCACTCTTAGATTACTTTCAACAAAATAGTCAATCTGTGATTTATCTGTTATTAAAATGATAAAAAGTACTTTGTTCCTTACACATATCTGGTAATTTCATCCCGTTACCTTTACCGTTACTTGTTTGGTTAAAAGTAGCTTCGATCAACATTTCCCGTAGCACAGTGTCTGATTGCACCCCCTTTCTCGTGGTGCCATTTTTATTTGATATTGAACGAAATTAAAGTTTCTTTAAACCGAAATGGATTACTTTTCAAGAAAGTCACTTTCAAAATACTTAATGAATACCATAGAATTCAATAAACACGATGTCGATATTTTCATAAATGGCACGTGGCAAAAATACGCGGGCAACTTAGGGTGACTCTTCAAAATTACAAGGCTACTTGAACTTCGCTTTTGACCAACGAGAAATCAAAATCAACCTTCACAAGGCAACTACTTCGCCCTCTAACGTGGGCCCTGCTTCTCGTCCTTTTTTAAAACCTACATGATGGTAAAAATATCAACCAATCAAATTGCAAAAAACAGACACACCTAAATCTATTTCGAATATCGGAAATTCTTAAAAGGACTTGTTTGCCTACCCATTTTTTGCATTGACTCGGCAGCAACTGAAAACGGAAAACAATAAACAAAATATCTACACACAATATCTTATGAAATCAACTTTTGAAACTATATGACTTTTTTTTCACAGGCCTGTCGGACTTGTGGAACTACTCATTTTATACGCCCGTGTACAATTTTACATGCCACAGGCTTCGGACTACCACCTAATTTCGAAGACTGATTAAATAAACAAGACTTTCATGTCTAAACTTTTTCTTTCCGGTAACAAATTCGGTTTTGCCGGTAATATCTGGGCTTGCCTTTCTGCAAACATCACAATACATAACGTGGTTACTGGAATCATAAATGAGCCACAAAAACTCTGACTTCCAGACAATGTGGAATTTACACATTTCAGCTTTAGAACTCAAAACTTCATCACTATTTTGGCTTCATACTTCCGTCGATGTTGCATCAGACAGGCCAGCTTCATGGTCAGTTGAAGGTTTTGTTTTTTGCTCATCATGGTCACTTGCAAGCTTCAAAAGTATGTGATTTAAAACTTTTATGTCCGAGTCAATTTTGCGTTTTAAAATACCGGATAATCAATGTCGGAATTTAAACTGAAAAATACGATCGATGAGGGAACGGAAATGTTCTGGAAATATCAACTCGCCGTCTGGCCATCAATACACAATTTTTACTCGCATTTTACAAAAGTAAAGTGTTTTGGTCGCATTGTAGAGCCCTGATGACCATAAGGTCAAAGGTCAAATGATATGAGCTATGCTGACATGCATATTTTTCAGATTAATGTGTTGAAAATATGTAGTGATTACTGGCAAAGGATAACCCTAGAATGTGTGGTTACTAAAAAAGTGACAATCATGAAGAACGTAATATTATTACTACCATCACATTAAGAGTATGCTACTTGTGATGATGGTTGGTTGGTTTGTGGTGTTTAATGCCACTTTCAACAATATTTCAGTTTTATTGTGGTGGTGAATTTTATTGGCGGAGGAAACCAGAGTACCTGGACAAACTTTATCACATAATGTTGTATCGAGTACACCTCACCAGGAACAGGGTTCAAACTCACAACTTTAGTGGTGATAGGCACTGACTGCACACGCAGTTGTAAATCCAACTACCATACGATCATGACCACGACGGCCCCCGCTACTTGTGATGAATCCATTAACATTCTGAAATATTATTTTAATTTCCACTGCTGTTCAACCATTTTTTTTTTAACAAATGCTTGTCCCTTCAACAGATTTATTAATTAGAATTAATCATTGAGGATTTTATTGTCAGACTAAAACTGAAAGTACATGTATAGTTAAAGAAATAAACACCTGTCCAACAAGTTCCACCAATACTTTCACTTTCCCATCATCCTTTGTAAACCCTTGGTAGGCCATATTTCTGGCAGATCGATTAGTACAAACAAACACGTCCCCGTTCTTTAGTTCATGTGCTATATACTTCATGTCTGGTCTCACCCATATGTTAGTCTGTCCAAACATTGTCTCAGGTCGTAGTGTAGCAGCAACCAGGTAAATCATTTTACCCTTCAGTGTACTGAAAATGTAACAAGACACAAAAAACATTATAGGATCCTGCTTATAACAACCTGCCGAGATAAACAGTGACAAAACAGTTATTTGTCCATTGATTGGGTACATATATGTTGGAGGGGCCGTCGTGGTCATGATTGCATGGTAGTTGGATTTACAACTACCTGTGCAATCAGTGCCTATCATCACTAAAGTTGTGAGTTCGAACCCTGTTGATGACAGTTGTACTCAATACAACATTATGTGATAAAGTTTGTCAGTGACTTGCGACAGGTCAGTGGTTTTCTCCGGTTTCCTCCACCAATAAAACTGACCACCACAATATAACTGAATTATTGTTGAAAGTGGCATTAAACACCATAACCCAACCTAATCCAAGCCATGTATATTGGCTGGTAAGGTAAACAACAAATTAATTGGATATCAAACATACCATATTGTAAATTAAAGGTCAATTTCAGACTAGATATTTTCAGAGTGATGAACTATCAACGTACAATCAAATTTGAATTCAATGGTCATCATTGGGACAATATAAAAGTGACAAGATTAAGGCAATTTGGGGATCGCTCTTCCGATCTTTAAAGTGGCCCTTTAATCAGAACATCATACTGTCACTTCCACCATTATATTTGCCCACAATACAGGAACACTCAACACTCAATTCCCCTAGGGGGGGTCATCGTTGCCGATGATCGTATGATAGTTGGATTTACAACTACCTATGCAATCAGTACCTATCACCACTGATTTAATGAGTTAGAATCTCGATCAGGGAAAGGTGTACAACATTATGTGATAAAGTTTGTCGGTGACTTGCGACAGGCCAGTGGTTTTTTTCCAGATCCTCCATCAATAAAATTGACCAGCACTATATAACTGAAATATTGTTGAAAGTGACGTTAAACACCATCAAACAAACAAACAATATCAATTATCTTATATACATACATGAAATGTAGTACAGTGATCATAAAATAGATTAATCCATATACAATTATTGCCTTCATATGAGGTGAACATCGAAAATTGTCAACCCGAGAGTGGTTGTTTTCCTCGAGGGCTTAAGCCCATGGGAAAACAACTTCTCGAGGGTTGACAACTTGATGTTCACCTCATATGAAGGCAATAACTGTTTTATTATAACAAAACTACTGAAAGATGATTAAAATTTGACTGATTTTGTCGTAGACAACAAAATAATTTCCAGAATAGGAAATAAAAATACAAAACTGGACTGAAAAACAAAACAGATTTTCAATACATTTCCATCAGGAGTTGTAGACCTGGCGACAACCTAGTGTCTCCCTCTACATTATAGATGTTTGGGTTCTCCATTGGGTGTTTCCCTCGTCAGCAAATTTTTCATAAAACATCCAAATTGCCTTATTACTTTCATAGTGGGAAAATATGTAAGGTATAATAACATCTATTATCATACCTTACATAAATTTTTATGATATAAAAGTAATTGAGAAAATTTTGATGTTTTACAGAAAATTTGCTGATGAGGGAGACAATCATGTGGACAAACCAACAAATATAATGTAGAGAGGAAATAGGTTGTCTCCCCTCATAATCGAAAGTGTGCTGATAATCAGTTTTTTAGTCCCGTTCTGTAATCGTATATTTCATACCAGAAACTATTTTGTTGTATTCTACAAAACACACCATTCAAAATTATCAGTGAACAAAAATACCCTGGTACAATATGGATCCTGTTAAGATTTTTTGGGGTGGAAACTCAGACCCTACCGTCATCTCTCCTTATACCTAAATTAATTTATTTCTGACTAATGTTAATTTACATATTAATGTGTGTATTTATTGCAATGTAAATCCAGGACAATAGAAGAGAAAGTGAGGTTAATTTAATGATTGATTAATGGTGTTTAACACCACTTTCAATAATATTTCAGTTATATCATGGCGATCAGTTTTATTAGTGGAAGAAACTAGAGTACCCGGAGAAAACCACTGACCTGCCATAAATCACTGACAAACTTTATCACATAATGTTGTATCGAGTACACCTCGCCTGAGCAGAGTTCGAACTCACAACGTGAGTGGTGATAGGCACTGACTGCATCAGTAGTTATATATCCAACTACCATATGATCACGTCCATGACGCCCCCAGTGGTTAATTCATATCATGCATGTAAAGAGTAAATAAAACTAGAATGTGAAACACATGTATCAGCCAGATAATGACAAAATTTTAATGATGATTATTCCATTCATGCAAAGTTTTTAATTTTGTTCTACTTTTGACACACATAACTACCTGTGTGTATTCTAAGGTCACATGATACTAATATTCTATTTTGAGATATGCTTAAAGAAGTGTGTCTTGTATTTGTATTTAAAAAATCCAATTTTTTTTTATTCAAATGAACAAAATGCAATCTTGTTCATGTCATATTTTCGTATTAATAATTTGTATATTTACAGTATACTAATTGTGCAGTAGATCATAGTTTGAGCCTATAATAAATTTGGTATTTGTTGCTTCTCCGCTAAGCATGCAGCATTAAGGAGAAAGAGCAAAGACTGGTTGGCTGGGAATCAGGATAACGTCTACCCGCGGATAGTTGTTTCAGTGAGCTAGCACTATAAAAATCCAACTAAGCATGTTGGTCTAGTACAAAGCGGATCTTATCATCATCATCTCATTGAAAATTAACTTGTTCTCGCCATGATATAGCTGAAAAATTGCTGAATTGGCATTAAACAACAATCACTCAGTATACTAATTTTATACATGTACCTGAATTTAGGAGGATATGGTTCTAAAACTTTAAGTTTGATTAATGTGTATTCTTGGGGGCCTACACCCTATAAATAAATAACAGAAATATATCATTCATTAGCTAAACACGTCAGACTAAACCTTGGCCTACATCCTATAAATAAATAACAGAAATATATCATTCATTAGCTAAACACGTCAGACTAAACCTTGGCCTACACCCTATAAATAAATAACAGAAATATATCATTCATTAGCTAAACACGTCAGACTAAACCTTGGCCAACACCCTGTAGATAAATAAAACAGAAATATATAAATCATTAGCTAAACACGTCAGACTAAACCTTGGCCTACACCCTGTAGATAAATAAAACAGAAATATATAAATCATTAGCTAAACACGTCAGACTAAACCTTGGCCAACACCCTGTAGATAAATAAAACAGAAATATATAAATCATTAGCTAAACACGTCAGACTAAACCTTGGCCTACACCCTGTAGATAAATAAAACAGAAATATATAAATCATTAGCTAAACACGTCAGACTAAACCTTGGCCAACATCCTGCAGATAAATAAAACAGAAATATATAAATCATTAGCTAAACACGTCAGACTAAACCTTGGCCTACACCCTGTAGATAAATAAAACAGAAATATATAAATCATTAGCTAAACACGTCAGACTAAACCTTGGCCAACACCCTGTAGATAAATAAAACAGAAATATATAAATCATTAGCTAAACACGTCAGACTAAACCTTGGCCTACACCCTGTAGATAAATAAAACAGAAATATATAAATCATTAGTTAAACATGTCAGACTAAACCTTGGCCTACACTCTGTAGATAAATAAAACAGAAATATATAAATCATTAGTTAAACTTGTCAGACTAAACCTTATAGTCATTATACTTTTGAGTTCAAGTTCCATACTTGTACTCCAATCAGAACACTACATATACTGAATTGTCTATGGTGGCCATGTTTGTTAACGAATCAGGATAAAGTGAGCAATCTTTAATAGAGGACCATCCATGGATGCTTCCTACCAAGTTTCAGTTAATTTATCACTGGGTTTGTAACTAGATTAACACGATGGGTGCCAGTAACGTAGCAGGAACTGCTTATCCTTCCGGAGCACCTGAGTTCACCCACGATTTTTAATGGGGTTTGTGTATGCTTTGTAGATCATTGTTTTTTCTTTTTGTCATTGTGTTGTCTGTCCTTCGATTTACAGATGTTGATTATCTTCAAACTCTTCTCAACAATGTGTATTCAGGAAAATGACATAAATTTATTGCACACCATCAGCATCATCTTAATCACATATTGTTTTACTTCTTATTAAAGGGCTTGTTTATCAGTTTCAGGCTTTTAAGGAAACAAACTCAGGCAATACACTGACTTTTATATATAATATCTAATCATTACCTCTCCTGTGCTCCTGTCATGGTCCATACATGGCTGTCCATCTTTAGGGGAAAAAATTGTGTGTCTGTATAAAGAAATAATAGGCAAATCATTATCAATCACTCTAGAAAAAGGAATTCTTTAATTGATAACATTTCTACTTATAACCTGTCATCAATTGTCTTGTCTTTTTCAGGGATGATTCTGGTTAGAAAATAAAATAAATAAAAAATAGTTGAAACCATCTACACCCCCTTTTAATTTATCCATTTTTGACCTGTTCTGATCGTGTCCAGCAACTTTCTGCAATTTCTCTCCAGAGGAAAATAGCTAAAATCAGTTTAATAACTGAAAAAAATAATTCCTGCTTTTTAAAAATAGCATCAATGGGACAGAGGAAAAATGACTGCATAAAACAATGCTCCAGCTCATCTAAGATCACTTCTGGTTTGTAATGATTCATGATCAGTCGTTTGTCAGTTCTGATTTGTAATGATACATGAAATGATGTATTACTGTTACTGGAAGGTAATTAGCATGTCGCTCACTTAATAATGCTCCAGTGTTTTTGTAGCATGTCGGTCACTTGGTAATGCTCCAGTGGTTTTGCAGCATGTCGCTCACTTAATAATGCTCTAGTGTTTTTGTAGCATGTCGGTCACTTGGTAATGCTTGGTAATGCTCCAGTGTTTTTGTAGCATGTCGGTCACTTGATAATACTCCAGTGTTTTTGTAGCATGTCGGTCACTTGATAATGTTCTAGTGTTTTTGTAGCATGTCAGGCACTTGGTAATGCTCCAGTGTTTTTGTAGCATGTCAGTCACTTGGTAATGCTCCAGTGTTTTTGTAGCATGTCGGTCACTTGGTAATGCTCCAGTGGTTTTGCAGCATGTCGCTCACTTAATAATGCTCCAGTGTTTTTGTAGCATGTCGGTCACTTGATAATGCTCCAGTGTTTTTGTAGCATGTCGGTCACTTGGTAATGCTCCAGTGTTTTTGTAGCATGTCGGTCACTTGGTAATGCTCCAGTGTTTTTGTAGCATGTCGGTCACTTGGTAATGCTCCAGTGGTTTTGTAGCATGTCGCTCACTTGATAATGCTCCAGTATTTTTGTAGCATGTCGGTCACTTGATAATGCTCCAGTGTTTTTGTAGCATGTCGGTCACTTGATAATGCTCCAGTGTTTTTGTAGCATGTCGGTCACTTGGTAATGCTCCAGTGGTTTTGCAGCATGTCGCTCACTTAATAATGCTCTAGTGTTTTTGTAGCATGTCGGTCACTTGGTAATGCTTGGTAATGCTCCAGTGTTTTTGTAGCATGTCGGTCACTTGATAATACTCCAGTGTTTTTGTAGCATGTCGGTCACTTGATAATGCTCCAGTGTTTTTGTAGCATGTCAGTCACTTGGTAATGCTCCAGTATTTTTGTAGCATGTCGGTCACTTGGTAATGCTCCAGTGGTTTTGCAGCATGTCGCTCACTTAATAATGCTCCAGTGTTTTTGTAGCATGTCGGTCACTTGATAATGCTCCAGTGTTTTTGTAGCATGTCGGTCACTTGGTAATGCTCCAGTGTTTTTGTAGCATGTCGGTCACTTGGTAATGCTCCAGTGTTTTTGTAGCATGTCGGTCACTTGGTAATGCTCCAGTGGTTTTGTAGCATGTCGCTCACTTGATAATGCTCCAGTATTTTTGTAGCATGTCGGTCACTTGGTAATGCTCCAGTGGTTTTGTAGCATGTCGCTCACTTGATAATGCTCCAGTGTTTTTGTAGCATGTTGGTCACTTGATAATGCTCCAGTGTTTTTGTAGCATGTCGGTCACTTGGTAATGCTCGTGTTTTTGCAGCATGTCGGTCACTTGATAATGCTCCAGTGTTTTTGTAGCATGTCGGTCACTTGATAATGCTCCTGTGTTTTTGTAGCATGTCGGTCACTTGATAATGCTCCAGTGTTTTTGTAGCATGTCGGTCACTTGATAATGCTCCTGTGTTTTTGCAGCATGTCGGTCACTTGATAATGCTCCAGTGTTTTTGTAGCATGTCGGTCACTTGATAATGCTCCTGTGTTTTTGTAGCATGTCGGTCACTTGATAATGCTCCAGTGTTTTTGTAGCATGTCGGTCACTTGGTAATGCTCCAGTGTTTTTGTAGCATGTTGGTCACTTGGTAATGCTCCAGCGTTTTTGTAGCATGTCGGTCACTTGATAATGCTCCAGTGTTTTTGTAGCATGTCGGTCACTTGGTAATGCTCCAGTGTTTTTGTAGCATGTCAGGCACTTGATAATGCTCCAGTGTTTTTGTAGCATGTCAGGCACTTGGTAATGCTCCAGTGTTTTTGTAGCATGTCAGTCACTTGATAATGCTCCAGTGTTTTTGTAGCATGTCAGGCACTTGGTAATGCCCCAGTGTTTTTGTAGCATGTCGGTCACTTGATAATGTTCCAGTGTTTTTGTAGCATGTCGGTCACTTGATAATGTTCTAGTGTTTTTGTAGCATGTCAGGCACTTGGTAATGCTCCAGTGTTTTTGTAGCATGTCGGTCACTTGATAATGCTCCAGTGTTTTTGTAGCATGTCAGGCACTTGGTAATGCTCCAGTGTTTTTGTAGCATGTCGGTCACTTGATAATGCTCCAGTGTTTTTGTAGCATGTCAGGCACTTGGTAATGCTCCAGTGTTTTTGTAGCATGTCGGTCACTTGATAATGCTCCAGTGTTTTTGTAGCATGTCGGTCACTTGATAATGTTCTAGTGTTTTTGTAGCATGTCGGTCACTTGATAATGCTCCAGTGTTTTTGTAGCATGTCGGTCACTTGATAATGTTCCAGTGTTTTTGTAGCATGTCGGTCACTTGATAATGCTCCAGTGTTTTTGTAGCATGTCAGGCACTTGGTAATGCTCCAGTGTTTTTGTAGCATGTCGGTCACTTGATAATGCTCCAGTGTTTTTGTAGCATGTCAGGCACTTGGTAATGCTCCAGTGTTTTTGTAGCATGTCGGTCACTTGATAATGCTCCAGTGTTTTTGTAGCATGTCGGTCACTTGATAATGTTCTAGTGTTTTTGTAACAATTTTCATCGTCATAGTGGTATGATAAAAAAACTAATTATTTGAACTTGTGGTCATAGGTCTTAGCGACATCATTTTTATATGGGACACTCTTTAAATGTCTTAATAGTACATATATACATACAAAATATGAAGGCATTGATTCTTTAGACAAAACATTCTGCATCAGACAATATTGTGTCTGCAGACAGATAAACGACAGACGACATTTTTAAGCTTATATCCCCTCTGCCTCTACTTTGCTGCAGGAGGTATGAATATGCACATATAATTAGTCATGTAAGTGTAAAGAAAAGTATTTCACAAACCGAAAAATATTAAATTTCCCAATCAATGAACTCGACAAATGAATTTATATTACCCGACAGGCCCAACCTCGGATAAGAGTTTATAAACGCCGAAATCTGTCACTTGATAGCCCCCAAAAAATGTTCAGAGCAAGTCACTGACAAACTTTATCACATAATGTTGTATCGAGTACACCTCACCATGAACAGGGTTTGAACTCACAGCTTTATTGGTGATAGGCACTGATTGCTAGTTGTAAATCAAATTACAATTTGTATAACCATTTCAAGTGATATAATGTTGAAAAATTAAATTTGTCATATGTAATGATGTAAATTTATGTACCTTTTACCAAACTTGACTTTGTTACGTTCTTTGAGTCGGATGAACTGCCAACGGACAAACGAATCATAGAATGGATTAACATCAGTTGTAATAAATGTCCTCCTCCAATCCACCTGTAACATATTAAATCTTTCTAAATGTCAAATCTATGGTCAATCTATATTAATATATTATAAATTATAGTCTGCTGCGACATGCAAGAGTTTTGGAAAATGAAACTGGATATTACGTTTTCTAGTTTTTTCCAGTATGATTCATTGACATCTATTGTTTAATATAACAAACTCAGGTCTATTTAATTTTGAAAAAATATTTTCATCGATCATAGTTTTACAACAATATTACTGGTTTCCAACAAATATACATGTGAAAATCTTTAATTTGCCTCCATGATTATTGCCTACCAGAATCATCTGTCTGAAGCCGTCAATGTTTGAATGAATGGAAAATCCTGCAGTCAAATACAATCAAACTTTTGTATCTCAAACCCAGATAAGTTGTTTCTTTGGATAGCTCACAGTAAATATTTTGTTTTTTTGTACTACTTTATATCAGGAAATATTCACGGCCATTATATTTCCGCAGTTGAATGTCATCTGTGAATATTTGACAGTATTTTTAACCTTGCTTTGCTTAACAAATATTCTAGGACTAGCCCAGAGGGAAAACGCAAAGTTCGCGTCTTTTCAAGGATTATCACAACGTGGAATTAACGAGAAGTCTGCGTGTATACGTGGACGGTCTGCGAAACAACATGGACATGACGGACAGAACGCGATGTCTTCACGAGGCCATCACCGTTCACGGATTGTAATTATTGAAATGTTCATTCATAATGAATACTACACGTGATTGTACCTGTAATCGTTTATTCTTCGTCATCACAATGCTTCGTAATCTTAATATGTACATTGAAATTTATTTGTGCAGTTGATCATCTGATACCATTTCTTTTCAAGGATGACATACATTTTATTTATAGGATATATGAGCACGCATCTTGTTTTGCATATTATCTTATCCCAACATTTCGATTGGTTTACATAGGTGTTATTTTTTTCTCTCACGAGTTGATAATCACCTGTATTTTTATCTATGTACGGGTGTGTCTATTTCTATATAGTGCACACATTGAAATCAGTCACTAAAAGGTCAAATACGGTTACCTGAGGCTGAGGGATTGATTTAAAATCAAACCGAGTAGTATTGTGAATCAATCAATAACCGTATTTACGTCCTTGGTAGAATATTACCATAAATACATATGTACATGTTTTTAAATTAAGAAAAGTTTGGATACCAAAAGGGTAATCAGAAGCAGGCCTCGACATTAACGTTTGTCCGATACCAGTGAAAACTGACGTCGGACAAGTAGATCTTGTATTACGGTTGTCCGATGGGACAACTGAAAAAATCAGATACATTGTACAAAAATGTAGTTGTTCATTGTGCGTGACATCACGACGGATCCGCGTTTAACGTGATTCCGCAATGGTGATGAAAATGGTAGAATTTGTCCACGATCATGGTCTGCATTGAATCACCGCGACGGTTCGTGAACTGTTGATTTTGTCCTTGATAGTATCACGGATTTTGCGTTTTCCCTCTGGGCTGCACTGTACCTTAATACCCATTCTTGTAAGATCACTCTTAGCCTTTGGTGGAAAGTAAATCAGCCAGTGCATAGGATCACAAAATGGTTTGATTTCTTCATTAGAGAATCCCATTGCAGCCATGATTTGCCATTGGTATTTCAGTCCACCAGTTTTAGCTTTTAGCTTACTCTGAAAAGCATAGTAAATGTCTCAGTATTGTAAATGTACCATCAGATATTCAATGTAAATTTAATGCAAATTAAGCTTATTCTGTAGATTATCATCAAGTCTTCACACTGATTCTTGCACTATTATTTATCAGACAGAATTTGTAAGTGATTTTAGCAGATCATCGTTGAATTATTTGTAGCTGTATGTATACTATCAGACAAATTAAAACCAAATCTCTCATTTGCTTCCTCTTACTGACGTCACATGTCATGGGCTGAGAGATCTGAGGAAACCAAATTGTGGGTCATTTGCAAGTCACCTTATGTCATGAATATATATTTATAATGATATGTAGAATACGATGATGACCTTCTTTGTCCAATCAGATTGCTTGTAGCATTCAAAGCAGCTTAGTAATACTTTGATAGTCTCGCAATCACCATTTTCATTGGATGGTACATAAGGGTCGCTTGCATGTGAGCTGGAATGGGGTTTCCTCAGATCTCCAACACAGTGACCTATCAGTAAAGGGGAGCAAATAAGGGTAATAACAAAATTACCGAACTCCGAACAATCTTATAAAGGGAAAGTCCAAACTCATAAGTATATAAACAGACAAAATTAGTCAGCAACCGAAAAACTGTGAAAAGGGGAGCAAGTGAGAGATCTGATTTTTATCAGGTTGGTATACTATTTCATAACCGATATTTTGTATTCCGTAAAACATGATATTTAAAAACCAATTATTCTGGTAATTTAAGGGCTTTGTGAAAGAGAAATTTGTTTCATTGAATTTAAAAATAATTTTTTTATTACATACCCGATAATTTTTAATAAGATAAAAATCGTTCCGCACAAGCTACTTTTTTAAAGTACTTGTCCAAACGAACAAGTTGAACAACATGTTATTGTAGAGACCTGTTGAACAACATGTTATTGTAGAGACCTGTTGAACAACATGTTATTGTAGAGACCTGTATCATATAAAGATCAAAAGGAAAATTTACAAACCATTGACAAATATATTATATATATATTAAAACAAATGCATGATTTGATTTATTCAGAAATGAAATTGTTTTATTGATATAAAAAACTAGAGGCTCCCAGGAGCCTGTAATCACTCACCTGGTTTTCAATTTGAAATCTAAAGTTGATAGAAAATGGGGGTGTTACACATAATTTTGAAAGTGGGCCACCAAAAGTTCATTTCAACTCAAATTTCTGAGCAAAAGATTTTGATGTGATTTTCATCTCATAATATTCCTAAACGGAATAAACTGGCTGAAAAAATCTCACATGTTTAGATGGCCATACCTTTTTACCCTTTGACTTGTCTTTAATTTCTATTTAGACATGTTTAGATGGCCATACCTTTTTACCCTTTGACTTGTCTTTAATTTCTATTTAGACATGTTTAGATGGCCATACCTTTTTACTCTTTGACTTGTCTTTAATTTCTATTTAGACATGTTTAGATGGCCATACCTTTTTACCCTTTGACTTGTCTTTAATTTCTATTTAGACATGCTTAGAGCGCCATACCTTTTTACCGTTTGACTTGTCTTTAATTTCTATTTAGACATGTTTAGATGGCCTACCTTTTTACCCTTTGACTTGTCTTTAATTTCTATTTAGACATGTTTAGATGGCCTATCTTTTTACCCTTTGACTTGTCTTTTATTTCTATTTAGACATGTTTAGATGGCCATACCTTTTTACCCTTTGACTTGTCTTTAATTTCTATTTAGACATGTTTAGATGGCCATACCTTTTTACCCTTTGACTTGTCTTTAATTTCTATTTAGACATGTTTAGATGGCCATACCTTTTTACCCTTTGACTTGTCTTTAATTTCTATTTAGACATGTTTAGATGACCTACCTTTTTACCCTTTGACTTGTCTTTAATTTCTATTTAGACATGTTTAGATGGCCATACCTTTTTACCCTTTGACTTGTCTTTAATTTCTATTTAGACATGTTTAGATGACCTACCTTTTTACCCTTTGACTTGTCTTTTATTTCTATTTAGACATGTTTAGATGGCCATACCTTTTTACCCTTTGACTTGTCTTTAATTTCTATTTAGACATGCTTAGAGGGCCATACCTTTTTACCCTTTGACTTGTCTTTAATTTCTATTTAGACATGTTTAGATGGCCTACCTTTTTACCCTTTGACTTGTCTTTAATTTCTATTTAGACATGCTTAGAGGGCCATACCTTTTTACCCTTTGACTTGTCTTTAATTTCTATTTAGACATGTTTAGATGGCCATATCTTTTTACCCTTTGACTTGTCTTTAATTTCTATTTAGACATGTTTAGATGGCCTATCTTTTTACCCTTTGACTTGTCTTTTATTTCTATTTAGACATGTTTAGATGGCCATACCTTTTTACCCTTTGACTTGTCTTTAATTTCTATTTAAACATGTTTAGATGGCCATACCTTTTTACCCTTTGACTTGTCTTTAATTTCTATTTAGACATGTTTAGATGGCCATACCTTTTTACCCTTTGACTTGTCTTTAATTTCTATTTAGACATGCTTAGAGGGCCATACCTTTTTACCCTTTGACTTGTCTTTAATTTCTATTTAGACATGTTTAGATGGCCATACCTTTTTACCCTTTGACTTGTCTTTAATTTCTATTTAGACATGTTTAGATGGCCATATCTTTTTACCCTTTGACTTGTCTTTAATTTCTATTTAGACATGTTTAGATGGCCATATCTTTTTACCCTTTGACTTGTCTTTAATTTCTATTTAGACATGTTTAGATGGCCTATCTTTTTACCCTTTGACTTGTCTTTTATTTCTATTTAGACATGTTTAGATGGCCATACCTTTTTACCCTTTGACTTGTCTTTAATTTCTATTTAGACATGCTTAGAGGGCCATACCTTTTTACCCTTTGACTTGTCTTTAATTTCTATTTAGACATGTTTAGATGGCCATATCTTTTTACCCTTTGACTTGTCTTTAATTTCTATTTAGACATGTTTAGATGGCCTATCTTTTTACCCTTTGACTTGTCTTTTATTTCTATTTAGACATGTTTAGATGGCCATACCTTTTTACCCTTTGACTTGTCTTTAATTTCTATTTAAACATGTTTAGATGGCCATACCTTTTTACCCTTTGACTTGTCTTTAATTTCTATTTAGACATGTTTAGATGGCCATACCTTTTTACCCTTTGACTTGTCTTTAATTTCTATTTAGACATGCTTAGAGGGCCATACCTTTTTACCCTTTGACTTGTCTTTAATTTCTATTTAGACATGTTTAGATGGCCATACCTTTTTACCCTTTGACTTGTCTTTAATTTCTATTTAGACATGTTTAGATGGCCATATCTTTTTACCCTTTGACTTGTCTTTAATTTCTATTTAGACATGTTTAGATGGCCATATCTTTTTACCCTTTGACTTGTCTTTAATTTCTATTTAGACATGTTTAGATGGCCTATCTTTTTACCCTTTGACTTGTCTTTTATTTCTATTTAGACATGTTTAGATGGCCATACCTTTTTACCCTTTGACTTGTCTTTAATTTCTATTTAAACATGTTTAGATGGCCATACCTTTTTACCCTTTGACTTGTCTTTAATTTCTATTTAGACATGTTTAGATGGCCTATCTTTTTACCCTTTGACTTGTCTTTAATTTCTATTTAGACATGTTTAGATGGCCTATCTTTTTACCCTTTGACTTGTCTTTAATTTCTATTTAGACATGTTTAGATGGCCATACCTTTTTACCCTTTGACTTGTCTTTAATTTCTATTTCTTTTTCTTTTTCTTCCTCCTCTTCTTCTGGGGGGAATTGTGGTGGATAACCAAAGTCTTCTATCTCTCTCTTAAGTTTATCTGCACATGCCTGTAAAAATATTCAAATTGATCTTATTTTCTAATGCTGACAGTGAAATATAATTCTTGGCCAACATAATTAGAAACTAGAGGCTCAGTCCACTGAACCTGTGTCACTCACCTGTAATTTTGTTTTGAGGAAACTTTATACAGAACCTTCCATATGTGGTTTCTACCAAATTTCACTTAATTTGGCCAAATGGTTTTAGAGCTTTTTTTTTTTCTTTTATAAATTAGCAATTCACAAACAAGAAGTTACACGATCTCCCATACATGTTTGCTTGATGGTGTTTAACGCCACTTTCAACCATATTTCAGCTATATTGTGGCAGTTAGCTTTTTTGGTGGAGGAAACCAGAGGACCCGGAGAAAACCACCGACCTGTCACAAGTCACTGACAAACTTTTATCACATAATGTTGTACACTTCACCCTCATCGAGATTCAAACTCACAACACCAGTGGTGATAGGCACTGATTGCATAGGTAGTTGTAAATCCATCATTCATACAAAGTAACAATTCATTGTGCATCCTAGTTCCAAATGAGAAAATTTGCTTAAATTTCAGCCAATCAGAAATGAGAATTACCATGTTTTTTATCCAAACTAAATGATATGAGGAAATCTTATAGAGGACCCTCCATAGATATTTCCTGTAAAATTTTGCTTTATTTGGTCAAATGGTTTTAGAGGAGAAGATTTTTAGAAATTGACTAATCAGAAACAAGAATTGCACATGGTGGCCATGTTTGTTAATGGATCGGGAAGAAATGAACAATCTTTATAGATGCTTCCTACCAACTTTTGGTTTATTTGGCCAAGCGGTTTCAGAGAAGATTTTTAGAAATGGATCAACCAGAAACAAGAATTGCCTATGGCAGCCATGTCTGTTAAAGGAAAACGCCATGGTCTTAACAAGTTAGCGTGAAAATTTAAATGACAGTAAATAAAAGACATTTGTGTTAATGAATGTTAAAAATGGTATACCGTAAGGTAGAATTTGGTCATTGAAGTTGCATGTAGCACCAAATAATGGGGATTGCCATTTTTCGTAACTCTTCAATGTGAGGAGACAAAAGGCATAATCCATTCTCGGATTATACCTGTAATTAAAGATCTTCCGAAAGAGCCGTGACGTCATTCAATCGGTATCGTATATAATAGCAGCATTGCACAGTTGCAATTTTATCATTAAAATTTATGTAAATCGTAAAATAACGTTGTATATTTTTCTTTTGATATTTACAAAATCATTATGACTTCATGTCAAACATTTTATTGCACTAACGAAAAGGGAAAGTGTGAGAAGAATTTTTTTTTGTAATTACTGATCAGGACTTCCCTAGTTAACACATCGACCAGTGACCATGGAAAATACGGGAAAGTACGACAACATTGGCGACAAAAAATAAAAAAGCATATGTACGCATAAAACGAGTTATTTATCCTACGGCCAATCATGTAAAACATTGAATTATACATAGATCCCCCCCCCCCCCCCCCAATACAAATAAACTCATTTGTTCTATGAAAATGTAACATGGGATGGGAATATTAAGAACAAAAATTAGGACGATATACAAATTGTTAACATTGTATTGCAGTTGATCTGATATTAAAACATAACCAAAAGGGCTCGATGTTGGGAAGAGTCAAAATTTATTTATTTATTCAACTAACATGATCTGTCTCCGTGACGTCACATGAAGAGGTGTCATGGCCGCTTACACTACGACAGGAAATTCCAAATGTTCATATTTCTAATTGGGTATATTAATGTTAATAAAGGTGTTTTTATTTAATAATTAGTTATTTACGAATAAAAAGTTACAATATATTGAATTATAACAATTGTTCAACTGACTGGAGTTTTCCTTTAACGGATCTGGACGAAATAAGCAATCTTTATGGATGCTACCTACCATGTTTCGATTCATTTGGCCAAGCGGTTTCAGAGGAGAAGATTTTTAGAAATTGACCAACAGTAACGATAATTGCTTAAGGCGGCCATGTTTGTTAACAGATCTGGACGACATAATAAATCTTTATAGAGGACCTTCCATACTTCCATAGATGCTTCCTACCAAGTTTCGGCTCATTTGGCCAAGCGGTTTCAGAGAAGATTTGTAGAAATCGACCAACCAGAAACAACTAGAGGTACTGCTGGATGCAGGAGTCCCGCATTGATACATAAATGGAATAACTTAACTGTCTGCTATGCGTGACTAATACCCCCCACGTCCCCATCATCTTAATTGAGCCAAAACATATTTGGAACACAACTTTTACTCATAATTCTGGGAAAACTTGATGGACCAGGATATACTACTATTGTGCACATCTTCATATTAGGATCTTGCAATGTACAAAGTTTCATGAACTTCTGATTAATCATGTAGGAGAATTTGCGATGACAAAGTGCATACTGAATTGTCTCAAAATTTCTAAGTCCAAAGAAGCATAACAAGGGTAAAACTCAATGGACCGGGATATCCTACTAATGTGCACATCTTCATATTAGGATCTTCCAATGTACAAAGTTTCATGAACTTCTGATTAATCATGTAGGAGAATTTGCAATGACAAAGTGCATACTGCATTGTCTCAAAATTCCTAAGTCCAAAGAGGCATAACAGGGGTAAAACTCAATGGACAATAAAATCCTGTATACTGCAAAGTTCACACATCATGATCTTAAATTCCACAAAGTTTGGTGGAAATCGGACAAAAGATGTGGAAGTTGGTCCGGACAGACAGACCGATTCCTATATACCTCTCCAAACTATGTTTGTGGAGGGTATTATAATTGCCTATGGCAGCCTTGTTTGTTAACGGATCGGGACGAAATAAGCAACTTTATAGAGGACCTTCCATAGATGCTACCTACCAAATTTCGGTTCATTTGCCCAAGCAGTTTCAGAGAAGAAGATTTAAATATAAAAAGTTCACTGACGACAGACAACGGCCGCCAAATTATGGCAAAAGCTCACTTGGCCATTGGCCAGGTGAGCTAAAAATCCATAAGATATACAGGGGTTCAAATTATCCAGGTTAGAGTTCCATGACCTTCCACTGTAGAATTTGGACTTTTGTGTTGGCTAACAGTTGAGTTGGAAAACTTTTTGATTTTCAATTGATATGATGCTATCTTCCATAAATAAATTGAAATACATGTAAATGATTTCAGACAAGTAAGAATATTTATTTCACTATAAATGAGGAAACACTACATTAGAACAATTTTGTTTTTGTTTTGCCATGTTCCTTGGCAACGATGCTCACACTACTCAATAGTCAAGTTAATAATAACAATCATGCATTTAAAACTTGCTTTGAAATCAAAGCGTCTATTCAATGTTAAATTAAATTTAAGTGAATATTCCAACAGAGAGACAATGAAACACAGAAGAGCTAAAATTAGTAACAAAGGAAATTCAACAGAGGGTTTGACTTAGGACCAAAAGTATGACAAGAGATGTTATGTCCACACCTACATCAAATACCCAAAGCATGCCAGATTTGACATCTCCTGTTTTTGCAGACAGGACTGGGTTTTTTTTTTATTTTTCATGCAGTTTGTGTTTCATCACAAAATTCAATTGAAAAATTTGGCAAACCTACCTTAATGGGCATACCAGTACAATGTAACCCAAATGGAAACAGACATTTCTTCCCAAGTAATCTCTGGAAACCAATAGCGAACTGAAACATACAACAATCAATTCACATTGATTATGTCAATAATTGAACTAAAGGTTCTGTCTTAGTGAGTTAGTGGACTAAAACGTCTCTTCTATATTATGGTTGTACATGTTGTAATAATTGTACTATGTTGCCATTGTAATAATTGTTGGACACAAGAAATACAAATGTAGTATGTTGATTGAGTAAACCTAAATCCTGTATACGTTCCAAAAACATCAATTTTCCTAATTTTGGTCCATTTTAGATTCTATTTCAAAATAAAATAGCTAATATCAAAAACTTAAACATAATATGAAGCTTAGTGACTCATTTGCTAGAGCTCACTTGCTAATTAACAAGGCTTTATACTGTAAGATGCAGGTGATATTTGACTATTAAGTCAGATAACATATACTTATCAGGTAGGAGATATTGATGTTATACCTCACACTTTGACAGTGAAAATGTATGGCCCAAGTGAAGAGTCCCATTCATGTAGGGGTATGGAAATGTCACCATATACTTTGGTTGTCTGAAAAAAAGAAAAAAAGAAAAAGGAAATTATGTAAAGAAAGTTTAAAACAATTGTCAACAATTCCACAAATATCAACAAAGTCCTGGCTTGGCAGGTTACTGTTTTCATAATTGACATAATGTCTATTATTATTATTAGACAACAGATTGTTGTCATGATGGTGACTCTCTTAGACAGATTTTACTGTTTTCATAATTGACATAATGTCTATTATTTTATTAGACAACAGATTGTTGTCATGATGGTGACTCTCTTAGACAGATTTTACTGTTTTCATGATTGCAGTACTGTCTACTTATTAGACAATAGATTGTTGTCATGATGGTGACTCTCTAAGACAGATTTTACTGTTTTCATAATTGACATAATGTCTATTATTATTATTAGACAACAGATTGTTGTCATGATGGTGACTCTCTAAGACAGATTTTACTGTTTTCATGATTGCAGTACTGTCTTATACTTGTTAGACAATAGATTGTTGTCATGATGGTGACTCTCTAAGACAGATTTTACTGTTTTCATAATTGACATAATGTCTATTATTATTATTATTAGACAACAGATTGTTGTCATGATGGTGACTCTCTAAGACAGATTTTACTGTTTTCATGATTGCAGTACTGTCTACTTATTAGACAATAGATTGTTGTCATGATGGTGACTCTCTAAGACAGATTTTACTGTTTTCATAATTGACATAATGTCTATTATTATTATTAGACAACAGATTGTTGTCATGATGGTGACTTTCTAAGACAGATTTTACTGTTTTCATGATTGCAGTACTGTCTACTTGTTAAACAATAGATTGTTGTCATGATGGTGACTCTCTAAGACAGATTTTACTGTTTTCATAATTGACATAATGTCTATTATTATTATTAGACAACAGATTGTTGTCATGATGGTGACTCTCTAAGACAGATTTTACTGTTTTCATAATTGACATAATGTCTATTATTATTATTATTAGACAACAGATTGTTGTCATGATGGTGACTCTCTAAGACAGATTTTACTGTTTTCATAATTGACATAATGTCTATTATTATTATTAGACAACAGATTGTTGTCATGATGGTGACTCTCTAAGACAGATTTTACTGTTTTCATAATTGACATAATGTCTATGATTATTATTAGACAACAGATTGTTGTCATGATGGTGACTCTCTAAGACAGATTTTACTGTTTTCTTGATTGTAGTACTGTCTACTTGTTAGACAAATTTTACTGTTTTCATGATTGCAGTACTGTCTACTTGTTAGACAATAGATTGTTGTCATGATGGTGACTCTCTAAGACAGATTTTACTGTTTTCATGATTGCAGTACTGTCTACTTATTAGACAACAGATTGTTGTCATGATGGTGACTCTCTAAGACAGATTTTACTGTTTTCATGATTGCAGTACTGTCTACTTATTAGACAACAGATTGTTGTCAAGATGGTGACTCTCTAAGACAGATTTTACTGTTTTCATGATTGCAGTACTGTCTACTTATTAGACAACAGATTGTTGTCATGATGGTGACTCTCTAAGACAGATTTTACTGTTTTCATGATTGCAGTACTGTCTACTTATTAGACAACAGATTGTTGTCATGATGGTGACTCTCTAAGACAGATTTTACTGTTTTCATGATTGCAGTACTGTCTACTTATTAGACAAAAGATTGTTGTCATGATGGTGACTCTCTAAGACAGATGTTACTGTTTTCTTGATTGCAGTACTGTCTACTTATTAGACAACAGATTGTTGTCATGATGGTGACTTTCTAAGACAGATTTTAGTGAGTGAGTGATTGTTGTTTAATGCATAATGATCACTTTTTAAACTATATCATGGTGAATACAAGTTACATTTCAATGAAATGATGATGATGTCTGCATTAAACTAGACGATCAAGCTATGTTGGATTTTTATAGTGCTAGCTCACTGAAACAATAGTTCGGGATAGACATGTCACACCTGACTGACTACATTATCCAGATTCTGAGTCAACCAGTCTTGCTCTTACTCCTTAATGCTGTGTGCTTAGCGGAGAAGCAGCAACCACCATTTTTTTAAGTCTTTGGTTGGACCCGACCAGGGCTCGAACCCACGATCTACCAAATTTGAGATAACCATGCTAACCATTACACCACCGATGCAATTAAGGCAGATTTTACTTACTTTGAATCTGAAGGAGCATCTTCTTCAAATACATGTTCATGTGCCCATTTTTCTTGCACCTGCTTTTCTATGTTAAGAATTTCTAACAATTTAGCAGTACCTTTCCTTTCTATTTGTGGTTGTGGTTGTGAACCCTCCATTCTAAATAAAGTAAAAGGTTAATTGATACATGACCAAAATTAATAACATCTCAAATTTTCATTGACCATTGAAAAGGAAATTAAAATCCCAGGAACCAGTATGGAAAAGAGTAAAGCAGGGGTTTCAAAGTGGGCCGGTACCCGGTACTTTTACCCTTCTGAGATCGTGTATAGTACCGGCAGAAATTACCGAACCCCCGAAAATTAGCGGTGGTCAAAACCACAAGTATGATTGGCTTGTGGAATATTTTTCATAAAAAATTAATGATCATGTCAATTGCTGAATTCTCGCATTCAAACTTTGAAAGTTGACGGGATATTCCCTATTTTTAAAAATAACTTTACCTTAGAATCGTAAATAGCAGTTTGCGCATGCGGTAAATAGATATGTTTTCGCCCCAATATCTTTTCATCCTTGTGTAAAACTTGGACCGGAACAAAGCTGACATCATTTCAAAATAAAAAATGACCTATTACAAATTATGTTCAAACACAAACTAGTGTAATCTTCAGTAATATAAGTATGATTATTATGTATTATGAATATATGATTGACTACACAATATTTTGTGCGATTTTTTTTTTTTATCCATTTATTAAAATCCAGGGTCGAATCATTTTGGGGCATACTGTCTTGTTGCTTAACTCCGTCCATATTGTTTAACTTCCGGTATAAAAAAATTAAAACCTATGGCTAATTTATTTACATATTTTGACAGGGCCCTACCGCGGTCGTTCACAGAAATGAAAGTGTGCTGAAAAACATTTTTAAAAGGGGGTACGAGGAGATAAGGGATAGAAAATTACTGGAAATCTTGAAAAAGGACCGGACATGGCTCAAATACGAATTACATTGTAATGTCAAAATGCAGGCCCCACTTTTTTTCCAAAATAATTTAACTTTTGTGATTCAAATGTTAATAAATGTCTTTCCGCGAATCGTTTTTGTTCGAACATTTTTTTTTGTACTTAAGTCGTGAAAGTAACAATATATATTGTTTTTGTTTAATTATATTTGTATTGATCTATTTATTAAAATTATAAATTTTATTAATGATGATTGCAAATTAAATTTATATGTTTCATTAATTATGACACTTATATGTCTTGATCCGTGCCAATGGTCTTTGATGAGTTTAATTACTGGTAATAAAGTACAAAAAAACACACAAGCCAAGGTATTGTGAAAAAGAAAAGGACAAAGCCTACAAAAGAATTTTGAGAAGTTTAAGATTTGATAACAATGGCTTGGTCAAGCCTAGCTGCGGAACCGTAGCTCTTTATGGTCCTTTTGGTTGTTTTTTTCAAGATATGGCAGACTATCCATGAATAATCTTGGCTGAAGTCTGTACAGTGAAATATTCAATAAAGAAATTGGGGGGGAAAATCCATTATGCATGGTTTTGGTGAAATCTGAACTCTAAAGAGAAAGTTAATGGGATTTTTCTTTCAAAAACATTTATGTTTTGCAGTCTCTGAAGTACATTTTTTGGTCCACAAAATGCTAGATTTCAGGAGCTTCCGGGAGGCTTTGCCCCCCTGGACCCCATATGGCCCTCAGGCGGGCCCCAGACCCCGGCCTAATTTTTTAGGTACCTTCTAAAATTTAAGAAGTACCTTCTATTATAAAAAAATTTTGAAACCCCTGGTAAAGTGATGATTTCATTTCTTAAATTTCTTGACCAATTTTTCCAAGTTTCATTGAAAGAAGGCCTTTAATTTTGGGTGTTTTACAAAATAGGTACTTCTCCTCAATCCTCAATCAACAGCCTATGGCACAAATTTGTCTTTTGGTGCTGTTAAACTATCTCTTGTGTGGAATATTGTCACTACGTATTATACTCTAGGTACTTGAATGCATTACATGTACTTTGATCGAGGTTGAGGTTATTCAAAGCACTAACGGCCCGTTGCATCGATGAAATTCGCAACTGCGGCTGGATTTTCTATAGTCTCTTCTTGATTTTCCTCCTCTAAATATTGTCTAATTTATATAAATAAGACACAAGCACTGAAAAAAGCGTATGGTAAATTAAATGTACCATATACAAAATTTTCCCATACCTTCTCCGTTAACGGACAATTAATAAAATTTATGAATTTCCGGAAAGTTTCATCAAAATGTGGAACTTTATAAAAGGTGTGAATCCTCCTATTAAAAAAAGAAAAACTGAAGATAAAACTCTATACTACAGTGAATATGAGTCTTCTAAAAGGGTAAGGAGTTATTCTACAGAATGGGAAAAAGATAGACTGTAGCTTAAACTCACAGACGATGGTATGGTATGCCTGACTTGTCAAGCTCACGGCGACAAGACTGTCATGAACCAATTTATCAGTGGTTGTGTCTCTTATAAATTAGACAGTATTCAGAAACATCAGTGTGTAGTTCATGTTTTCTAAATGAGATTTTTTCATTGTGTATTTGATTTAATGAATTACTGATTGAAAGATCAAACTTTGTCAAAAGGATTAGATATAGGTCATATTCAGATTCAAACCACTTTTTATAAAAATAAGAGTAAAAAAATGCTCTCTTTTTTAATTTAGCTAGTTCTACCTTCTTCAAATATGCTCAGAATGCAGGATTTGCCTTTAAAAAATTCAAAATTTTCATGGGGGGGGGGGGGGGGCATGCCCCAACCACCTAGCATGTTCGGACTGCTTTGCAGTCCTCACCTGTGATACCTGGGCCCCTACATTTAGACCTGGGCCACAGGGCCTTGTCACTATCCAGGTAAATATACTATCAATGTATAAACATATACAAGGGAGGACATCTTTTTTTACCCCGCTCGCTTCAAGTCGTGTTTATTTTTTAAATTCCTTCTAATATATTCAAAACCCTGTTTGGTTCAACTCCCAAGACCTTATTCTTTTCAAAAAATATCATGACCTCCCCTCGACTACCTCTTGTGAAGGCGCAGCGGTCGTTTTTGTCAGGAATTCGCCCGAGAAGAGAACAACATGGACCCAAAGTGAAAGTAACAGCGCCACCTAAAAAAAACCCGGAAGTTCGGAACTCTTGGGGTTTTAGCTTTGAGGTAAGGAAAATACCGTTAAGATTCAAACATCATTAAACGAGCGGGACGATTTGAAGTGAGAACTGAACATTTTTGACTTGTACATACAATGAATGATAAATGCCATTTTCAAGGCTTTTTCTTGATTGCTGTCCATTTTCTTTAATTTATTATTTCGTCTGTTATTTCCCGCGGTATCTTATACTTAGAAACATGATAACTACGAGAAAACCAAATATCGAATGGTAAAACCCCGAGAGTTCTGAACTTCCGTTTTTTTATAGGTGGCGCTGTTACTTTCACTTTGGGTCCATGTTGTTCTCTACTCGGGCGAATTCCTGACAAAAACGACCGCTGCGCCTTCACAAGAGGTAGTCGAGGGGGGGTCATGATATTTTTTGAAAAGAATAAGGTCTTGGGAGTTGCACCAAACAGGGTTTTGAATATATTAGAAGGAATTTAAAAAACAAACACGACTTGAAGCGAGCGGGGGTAAAAAAAGATGTCCTCCCTTGTATATGTTTATACATTGATAGTATAGTTACCTGGATAGTGACAAGGCCCTGTGCCTGGGTTACCAGTTTTTTAAATTTAGGGACCCAGATGAGATGGCTACTGTCTATAACAGTTAATTTCTGTCCCTGGTAATCTTGAATTTGAGAATATGCAAGCAGTGAGATCGACCATTAGAAACTTACACTGGAAATTGTTTGAGTATGTCTGTATTACTTTGTAGCAGCCTTAATATTTATATTTACAAAATAATATGATGATGAAATCAAACGCCACACATGTTACCAACGATCGGTCGAAGCCGAAGGTGTCGTAAAATGTCAAGATGGCTAAAAATAACAAAAATAAAAAAACTTTCAAAATATTTCATCAGATCTATTACTTCATAAATTCTTATAAATCGTTTGCTACCCTGTTGAATAAGTACTCTCAGCAGCAATTAATTCACGTCTTTAAACGACCACAAAAGTTCATATCAAAATGAACACTTTACCGTTCCATCCACTTTAGTCAGGTCGATCCGGCCCCATACCAGTTCGGCCCCAAGTCGTTTCGGCCCGAGTCGTTCCGGCACATGTCGATCCGGCCCCCAAGTCGATTCGGCCCTACTATAAATATTACGTTATAAAGTAGCAAACCTGAACGTCAAACAGAAAGTGTGCTTCGAATGATAAGCGGGAGATAACTAGCTTACACAGGAGTCACACTATAGAGCTTGCTGCCGCGGTCTGACAGGTCGTGGAACACACTACACATGGGTAAGACATCATGGAAGGAATGAATGAAAGCTATAGTCATAGTTAAATAAATAAATAAATAAATAAATAAATAAATAAATAAATAAATAAATAAATAAATAAATAAATAAATAAATAAATAAATAAGTTTTATTTAAAGTCGAAGCATGTACAACAAGCATAACACAAGCTCTAACGGAGATTTTAAATTCGACTATACATTGAACAACACATACATGACATAACATGCATACAACATACAGCACATATAAAAAAGCACAATAATTTAAAATCATCAAGCCATACATATCCACATATCTACTTGATACTTGATACACAAACATGCATACAACATACAGCACATATAAATAAATAAAACACATAATATTTTAAAAAGCCATACATATGCACATATACTTGATACACAAACATGCTGACACGAAAAGCAGTATAAAATCAAGCTAGAAATCAGAATGAAAGATAGAGTAAAAACATCAACTAAAAAATATAAGGATGCTAACTAAAACATAATGAACTAAAAATAAAAAGGATGCTAACTAAAAGGAACAAGCAAGAACGCAGCAGGCATAACAAAAAATCATTTACAAGCATGCACTGCACCGGCATGAGCACATGCACTTGTTTCATTCAACAAATGTATGCCCCCTCCTCTTCCTTACTTCAAGGTAAACATCTGCCCTTTTCCCCTCCCCCACTTCGCCTCAATATTTTTCGCTTATTTGTGATCCTTTCGCTGACCCAATTATATCGTTACACTCCCGAGATATTTCTTTTCGACTGCCACATTTAAATATACCTACCGATTTGGACAAGAATATTCAGCGAACGTAGCTTCTTTTATTTTTAAGTCATTGAAACGGATGCAGCCACTTCCGGTCCAGTTTAAATTGATTTAGAAAATTTTAAAAAAGGTGCTTTGAAAATCAAATGTCAGTAATTTGGAGTTGAACATATTTTTATAATCTGCATTGGAACAATTATTTGTATTTTAAAGGCTTACTTTACATTTGAGAGGAGATGATCATGATGGCATTGTTACACATGGCCGGTCTAGAGAATTCCGAATGCATATGAAAAATCCAGCGCAAACCGGAAGTGGCTGTATCCGCTTCAATGACTAACTTGAATAATACTGCGCCCTCTATCGGCACTATCGCTGGATGAGGGCTTGAACGCTCTTAGTGGTAAAAATCCGTCAGCTGCTGGCTGGTTCAGCCGACCAATCAAATGTCAGATATTAGCGCGTATGCGCATTAGTGACTCCCTTTACTTCCGTTTGTAAATAAGGGTAATAACAAAATTACCGAACTCCGAACAATCTAACAAAGGGAAAGTCAAAACTCATAAGTATATAAACAGACAAAATCAGTCAACAACCGGAAAACTGTGAAAACCGTAATGACCCTGACTTGGTACAGGCATTTCTAAAGAAATGGTGGGTTGAATCAGATTTTAAAGCGCCAACCCCCCCCCCCCCCCCCCCCCCCCCCCCCCCTCCCCGTTCATTACGGCTCAAAGTTTCCGGCTGTCACTATAACAGTATTTACAACAATACTTGAACAAAACAGGTAAAACAGTTGTCAAATCAGCACCAAATGTCAAAAAAACTTTTACGTCACCCATTGATAAAAAAAAAATATTTTTGATATTTTTGTTTTTGACCACTTATCTTTATACATTTTCACTATATGAAAATCCATCGTTTATAATCTTTTCTGTAGAGACGGAATATATTTCGACAAGATCTTGGTATCGGAATATAAACTTTTTAAGATCGAATAAGGCGAATCTTTTAATAGCCCTGGTCCAGTAGCCTGTTTCTCAGATGAAGATGACGTTTCAGGAAATCAGAATAATTGCTACTGGCCCTTGCATAACGAATCAATTGCGAGATGTAAACACCATATGCAGGAGAAGCTGGTATATTGCTGCACATGTTTGGAAAATTTATGATCTTAAAATCTAAGTCGTCCCGTTTATCATAAATTTTAGTACTGATTTGACCACTGTCGTCAAATTCGAGGCATACATCCCAAAAATGATGCGGACGAAGCGGTATCTGTGGTCTCTTTAACTTCCAGCTCTGGAGGATATATCAATGGAAGAAATTCTGCAAATCTAGCATTATTGATAGATAAAACGTCATCAATATACCTGTATGTGAAATTAAAGGCTCTAGCCCCATGAATCTTCTTATCTTTTACAAGCTTTTGAAGAAATTCCGACTCATATGAGTATAAAAATAATTCGGCTAGAAGAGGGGCACAATTCGTACCCATTGGTATGCCGACGACCTGCTGAAACAGTATCCCTCCAAAGGAGACAAATATATTATCGATGAGGAACTCCAGCATACTGATCACTTGTTCCTCGGAGTAGCATGTTTTACCTTTTCGAATTTTGTTTGACACAACAAATTTTGAGCTATAGTTTCTATGACTGAAAGCTTTGTGAATTGTTTCTTTTAAGCGGGTTTTTAATTTGTCATGCGGTAGGGTGGTATATAGAGTTGAAAAATCAAAAGTTTTGATGGAGGATACCTGAGAGAAAGATCTTGATTTAAGGTTATCCAAAAGATCTTTAGAGTTTTTCAAAAATCCACATGTGATTTATGCCACTACGCGAGTAAACAGTTTCACAATATTTCTGCTGTCCCTCTTTTACTGCAGACAGAATCTTTGTCAGGTGAATAGACAATTCTTTCGTCGAACAAGTTGATGATCCCGCTATGTACCTTTCTTTGTATGGTGTCTTATGGAGTTTAGGTATCCAATATAAATGGGGTAAATCCTCAGACTCTTTACCAGAGGGAATGTTTAAAGAGGTCATGAATGATCTGTGGTTAGCTAGGATTTCATCTTTGTCGAACGAAGTAGGTTTGTATGTGGTGTTACTAGAGGTGTTGTTATTTATGCCTAATTCCTTGATTAGGCATTCGAAGTAATATGATTTACACACAAACACGATATTGTTGGAAGCCTTGTCCGCAGGAACGATAACATATCTGTCAATATTGACAAAACAAACACGGAGAATGATTGTGCACGTGCATTTATATTTAGAAAACAAATACACCTTTATTCTCATAATTATGATTTAAATTGCCATAGATTCACAAATCTTTAAAGATTTAAAAAAATAAAACACCGTGTAATCATTTTTTTAAGTTTTTATGTTTTAATCTAAATTTGCTAAAATGTCACAATACACATCTAACATGTATTTTTGTAATGTATGTGGGACAATAAAAGTGAATTTATTGTGGATAATAGGGTCGACACACGTAACTTGCCGTTAACATAAGATTGTATAAATATGGATATGCACAAGTTAAATTATTAAGGAAAATGGGATGAAATAATAAAGAAATTTTAATGAAAATAAATATGTAAACAGAAAGTTGATTATTTCATAAATTAAAATGATTTTTAATACAATTTATAAAGGTCTATAGGTAAATACTTATTAGGCTGATTTTTTTTAAACCCCTTTTTGTCTTTAATTGATAACTGACCCAAGTTAGCCTTAATAAATGAAATGTGACTTAATGTGTTAACTATATAAATCCTTGCCTTCTATCAATTTTAATTTCTTGTCTAATTCTTATTCTTATTATGTAACAATATGGTCAGGTTGTTATTTTCATTGAATGGCATCTCAAAATAGATGGCTTCACAGTAGGAGCTCTTCCTGTATATTGGTTACATCCTGTATATTACAACTGACAGCTAATGCATGACAAATAATTTTAATCAGCCATCAGTATCATAAAATACATTTTTTTAAATCTTTATTTTAAATGAAATTAAAAAATCATTATAAGAGTGAATTCAATTCAAGCTTTTATTTACTTTCCAACTTTGAAATAAAAATCATTATGTTTTAATATTTAAAAAATAGTAAGTATTCATTTAAGTTTTATTTCATGTTTGGTTGTATTTATCCGGATATGTGTATTGCATACAGCATTACATCATCTGATCGCTCCATTGGACATTATTTACAAACACTTTAGCTCCTCCTATTTTATGTCGTAATACCCATAAGTCATAGCGATTTACTATTTCCGGTTTGATGGATTTTTTCAATGAATGCATCCAGGCGTTAATGCAACGACTAGCGGGAGAGTAATATAACGACTGGATTATTCGGGTTATTCAATGACCTAAAAATAAAACAAGCTAGGTTCGCTGAATATTTTTGTCCAATACGGTTGTCAATTCCGACCACGTTCCGTCTTTTTCTTGTCTTGACGTCTGAACAAATCGGCAGAAGACTTCCGGTGTCATATCCAGCTTATTCAGTCATCACGTGACTTTGATGACGTAGTCGCCAACATTATAGGTGTCATTTAAATTAACAAAGAATGCACGGTGATTGAACTTTAAATCGCAATTGAAAAACAAACTGCTCAATAAACAAAACTTATGCTGATATCTACATAATCTTGAAATGTTTATCGATAAAAAAATATTATTTGTATCAGTTTAATTTAACGAGAAAATACTTCCAAATCAATTTTTAAAAAGTGCATAAAAATCTCGATAAATCATGTATAATCCCTATGAATTTACGATAATTTGTAAATTCAGTCGATGGAGATCTTGAAATGTTTATCGATAAAAAAATATTATTTGTATCAGTTTAATTTAACGAGAAAATACTTCCAAATCAATTTTTAAAAAGTGCATAAAAATCTCGATAAATCATGTATAATCCCTATGAATTTACGATAATTTGTAAATTCAGTCGATGGAGATCTTGAAATGTTTATCGATAAAAAAATATTATTTGTATCAGTTTAATTTAACGAGAAAATACTTCCAAATCAATTTTTAAAAAGTGCATAAAAATCTCGATAAATCATGTATAATCCCTATGAATTTACGATAATTTGTAAATTCAGTCGATGGAAATTGTCAAATTTGATCAGTAAAATTAATAAGAAAAAAATTTATGCTGATATCTTGTAGAAGCTGAATAATTAATCTTTCCGAAAATCGAGTTCTTAACAGTTTAATTTGTGTTCTTATTACGTCCAATTTGATTTGAAAATGACCAATTTTTTAAGATCGATCAAGAAAAATCCAACATGTACGCGGATTTGACAGATCAGTGTATATATCATCTATTTCACTCATTTATTCATGACACTTTAAAAATATTCCACTTAATTAAAACTATTTCGTAAGAGTGTGCATTTTCCTCTTTAGCAACTTTGTGAACACGCCGATAATAATGTTTGTTTGTAATTTTTAGCACTTGGCTTGATTCTGTCCTGTCAAATGTGAATTGATATTTTTTATTACAATTATGTAAATTGTTTGGAGAAGTGAAGTCCACACAGAGGAGTACAATACATCCTAATTAACTATACACAAAGCCATAAAAATATCAGAACCCCCCGGTGTGATTATTTCCTGTATTATTGTACAGGTAAATAATATCAATTCACACACTTTTTAAATAATATAATTCGACCAGTAAAAATGACAACAAAATATACAAAAATGTAAGAGTAAGCGATTTTGGCTATCCTGTTAAATAAAAACTACATTCTTGCCCAGAAGCAAAACCTTTTATTAACAAAAACCAAACAACAAAAAAGGGGGGAAACGACAAAATGAATAGGCAACATTATGCATCTCGATTTTAGCTATCCTTTCCAACTCATAAACACTTATTTAGCGTTTCAATCTTTTGTAACCTCGAGCATAGGTAATCAATTTTCTAAATCTTCACTTTTCGCTGCAAGAATGTAATGTTTTGAACCGATTATTTTTTAAATGGAAGAATTTGAATAGTAAATTTCACATTTTAATGTAAAAGTTACATTAAATAATTCATCTGAATAATATCTTAAATTAACTCTCATATTTGTTTTCAGATAAATGAATTCACTTATTACCTAAAAAAATGCATTTTACATGCTATATCAGTATAATCAAGGATATATGACCAGAGACATATTATTTGATATGTTTCTGATATGAATGGGTTATCGAAAGCTAGATCATAATTAATTATGGTACAGTCGAGAAGTCATTACAGAGTTATCGAACCTAATTATGACCGTAATAGTTGCATATGTTACGCTATTACTGTGACAACGTCAGCATATCATAGTCGTAGATGCGGTAGATTATAAGTAATTGTAATATGGAGACGCCAAGGAAACCGCTGAATAAATACTGGTGTTCGGTACCCCGCTATCTGTCTGATATCAGAAATATATACATAAAGACAGATCGTTTTCCTTTGATGATGCTGACAGCCGCAAATAAAGAAAGAAAACAAATTTAATTTTAAAGAGGTATTTGTCTTTGCATTGAAGTCTTTCAATTTGATACAAATAAAATAATTTAATTGATATCTGTCTTTAACAGAAAATGTTAAGATTTTTTAAGTTGAGGATCGAACGCTAAAACGACACATATCGATTGGAGTCAGTTTTGTTGTATCCATTGACACCGGAAGTTCAATGCCGATTAGTCCATCGAAATCACGTGATCTGGCGGACGAAAATAACAAAATTTTGACGGAATGGAAATGATTCGAAACAACCGTATTCGTCTGAGGGGATAGGTATATTTAAATGTGGCAGTCGTAAAGAGAAATATCTCGGGAGTGTAACGATATAAAAATTGAGTCAGCGAAAGGATCACAAATAAGCGAAAAATATTGAGGCGAAGTGGGGAAGGGGAAAAGGGCAGATGTTTACCTTGAAGTAAGGAAGAGAAGGGGGGGGGGGGGCATATATTTTTGGAATGAAACAAGTGCCTGTGGGCATGAGACACCAACTGGGTCCCATGTTTGTATAATTTTCCTGAATTGGTCGAAAGAGGACTCCTTTTTTATAGCCACAGCGCGACAGAACAAAGACTTTCAAATTTCTCACACCCTAAAATTAGCTTGGGTTTTGAGCTCTTGTATGTTTTTACTATACTTGATTTTATAAATTGTTCAAATTAATTGGCGATATTAAACAATAAAATTAGCTTTGGTGTAGCTTAATTTAGAGTACAATAAAAGATAACGAGTACATTGATTTCTTGATTACATACAACAAATTCTAATGTTTGAATTTTTTAAAATTAAAATCGATCAAAAACATTTTGAAATTTCAGTTCAAAAGTATTTAATTTCAAATGGGACCGAATCGACTTGGGGCCGGATCGACTTGGGCCGGAACGATCTGGGCCGAATCGACTTGGGGTCGGAACGACCTGAAACCCACTTTAGTTACACATTTATGCGTTTCCCTCCCCAGTACCAGTACTGATCAAGGCAGGAAGGTAAATATGAAAACCGATGGCAAATTTTGACGAGAAAAGTGGTGTTATTCCCTGTAACACTCCCTGGGGAAAGTGGTGGCAGACAATTGAAGACATTTTCATCGAAGTACTTGTAATTGAAGGAACCAAGTCAGGAGAAATATCAATTGACATAAAACACAAGTCAATTAAAGTTGTTGTGAAAGGAAAAGAAGTGTTCGCTGTAAGCACGGGTTTTTGTTGACTATCCGACGGAATTATTATTTTTTTCCTAGAGTCCCACGGCTCTAGCAAATAATAATAATGCCGTCGGACGGCAGAGGAATCTCGGACTATGGGGTTTGTTGACTATTCACTGTTGTGTTCACTGTAAGCACTGGGGTTTGTTGACTATCCACTAATATTCACTGTAAGCACGGGGGTTTGTTGACTAAAAAAAAGTGTTCACTATTAGCACAGGGGTTTGTTGACTATTCACTGTAAGCACGGGGGTTTGTTGACGATCCACTGTTATATTCACTGTAAGCATGGGAGTTTGTTGACTCCACTGTTATATTCACTGTAAGCACTGGGGTTTGTTGACTATCCACTGTTATATTCACTGTAAGCACGAGGGTTTGTTGATATTATCCACTGTTCAGAGTACTACATTTGTAGTTCACAAAATGTGTCAGTCCTGTCAGACATGACCAGCAAAATTTGGGCAGATTTTGCTAAGGACTGACACAAGATTGGTATTTTGCAATAGAAAATTGATGAGGACTGACATTTTTTTCACTAGGACCACCAATCCCATATGCAATTTCGTGAACTCTGACTGTTATATTCACTGTAAGCACAGGGGTTTGTTGACTATTCACTGTTATATTCACTGTAAGCACAGGGGTTTGTTGACTATCCACTGTTGTGTTCACTGTAAGCACAGGGGTTTGTTGACTTCACTGTTATATTCACTGTAAGCACAAGGGTTTGTTGACTATCCACTGTTATATTCACTGTAAGCACTGGTTTTTTGTTGACTATCCACTGTTATGTTCACTGTAAGCACAGGGGTTTGTTGACTATTCACTATATTCATTGTAAGCACAGGGGTTTGTTGACTATCCACTGTTGTGTTCACTGTAAGCATGGCCATGGGGGTTTGTTGACTATTCACTATATTCATTGTAAGCACAGGGGTTTGTTGACTATCCACTGTTATGTTCACTGTAAGCATGGGGGTTTGTTGACTAAAAAAGTGATCACTATTAGCAGGGGGGTTTGTTGACTATTCACTGTTGTGTTCACTATTAGCAGGGGGATTTGTTGAATATTCACTGTTGTGTTCACTGTAAGCATGGGGGTTTGTTGACTATCCACTGTGATGTTCACTGTAAGCACTGGGGTTTGTTGACTATCCACTGTTGTGTTCACTGTAAGCACAGGGGTTTGTTGACTATTCACCGTTATATTCACTGTAAACACCAGGGTTTGTTGACTATCCACCGTTGTGTTCACTGTAAGAACTGGGGTTTGTTGACTATTCACTCATCACTGTTATGTTCACTGTAACCATGGGGGTTTGTTAGCTAAAAAAGTGTTCACTATTAGCAGGGAGGTTTGTTGACTATTCACTGTTGTGATCACTGTAAGCACGGGGGTTTGTTGACTATCCACTGTGATGTTCACTGTAAGCACGGGGATTTGTTGACTATCCACTGTTGTGTTGATCACCGTTATATTCACTGTAAGCACAAGGGTTTGTTGACTATTCACGGTTGTGTTCACTGTAAGCATGAGGGTTTGTTGACTATCCACTGTTATATTCACTGTAAGCACAGGTTTTTGTTGACTATCCACTGTTGTGTTCACTTAAGCATGGGGGTTTGTTGACTATTCGCTGTTATATTCACTGTAAGCACGGAGGATTGTTGACTAAAAAAGTGTTCACTATTAGCACAGGGGTTTGTTAACTATCCACTGTTATATTCACTATTAGCACAGGGGTTTGTTAACTATCCACTGTTATATTCACTGTAAGCACAGAGGATTGTTGACTAAAAAAGTGTTCACTATTAGCACAGGGGTTTGTTAACTATCCACTGTTATATTCACTGTCAGCACAGGGGTTTGTTGACTAAAAAAGTGTTCACTATTAGCAGGGGGGTTTGGTGACTATTCATTGTTGTGTTCACTACAATATAAGCACAGGATTTGTTGACTATCCACAGATCTTACTGTCCGTCAATTAATCTCGTGAAGATTAGACTTCCGAAGAAATTTTCTGCTCTGTATATCTCCAGCCTAATCTCGTCACAAGCATTATCAAAGGAAATATTAAATCTGACACCCTGGTGCATTCCTATGCATTTTTTTAGGGCATTATATTAACTTGTCTAATTAACTTGTTTGAAAACAGGAAGCAAATTAGTTTTTTTCTTTAAATTCCTTTAGAAATTTCCTGCCTGCATTTTTCAAACAGATTTGATGATATCTAAGATAAAGGGGTATCAGGTCCGTTCGCCCTATTTACACATTCGCTCTGGGTTTGTTCGCCCTAATAATTAAGAAGAATTTTAATGAACATAATGCATATTTTATTTTAAAATAAAGAAAAATGTTATGTAAAAAAATTATGAGCTTTTAGAAATTAATTAAGTTCTTTTCAAGCAATTATTATGTATATTGTTTGAAATTAATGATTGTTGATTTCATCATTACCATTATTGATTGGAGATTATTATATATCTTTGATCTCTTTATTTTCATTAATTGATGGCTTTGGTTCTGTAATTGTGCATTTTCGATGTACATGTAAGCTTGGTATGAGTAAAACAACGTTGAAACAAACTACAATCATAAAATAATTATGTACCTCACAGCTTGTGTTCTTTGATCTCAGTTGTGTTTTGACAAAGTTTGATTCACTCATCTTTACCTGCTTTACTTATTCCAAGGGACTGAAATGTTTAACTTTGCTCATTATCGAAACATACACTTTAGCATGCCCCATATTTAAAATTTCTCAATTTATTATCTATAAACCATCAAATATCATTTATACTTCATTTATTTTTAATATCCTACATATATATAATTATCAGGGTGAACAGACCCACTTTTTAGGGTGAACGGAACCTGGGTGAACGTGAATTAGGGTGAACATGAATTAGGGCGGGGTCAAAAGGTAGCCAGAAGGGACCAACACCCAAAATGATAACATATTTATTTTAAGAAGGATTGTATGCAATGTATGCAATTTTTTCTATTGAATATCTTGGAAAAATTCCTGTGTTGAATATGTCAACAAATTTGTTGTAGCTTACCATTTCCAAGATATAGAGCAGTCAAAATAGGACCAACACACATTTTTTTTATTTTAAGCCTGATTTTGATAGTTTTTTTTCTTCTGATCCCCTTTTGATATTTCCTGCTTTGTGGTTTTCAAACAGATTTGACCTAGCTCTGATGATTTTCAAGATAAAATGAACCAACACCCAAATATATCTTATTTAAAGTCCCATTTGATTGAGTTAAAGTTTAGCATAAGACCCTGTGTGAATAATGAATAAAAAATAGATACCTGGTATGTCTCCCCTTCAATGAAGGAGACATATTGTCTTATACTAAATTCTTCTTCCTTTTCTTGTTATACAAGATTATTTTTCTCAACATCTAGACTTGATTAAATATTGAACACAGACTTGTGTATGAATATCCAGGTGAGCCGCTAGTTTAGTTTTAAACCAGACTACAAGTAATGGTAACTAAAAAACTTCATTGGCATCACATAAGATTTGATCAATTGCACCTCTACTATCACTTGCAAACTTAATGGTCACATGTCACCATTTGCATAGATAGATTTAAATCTAACTACAATATATGTGTGGCCATGATGGCTGTTCAGCTAGATTAAAAAATCCCTTATTTTTATTTTTAAAGCCTGAATGGTATTTTAATAAACAATATTTTTTTTTATCTTTTTAGGGACCTTTATTAGGTACAATACATGCTGATGAAGCAATTTGGACATTAGGTAATTAATAAATGTTTTATAATAATTGAACTTCTGTATACAGCATTTTAGTTTTCTGATCAAATTTAAGCTCAAAGCTGTTACAAACAGATCATGTTTAATTCAAGTTATCCAAGGAAATCATTTATCAAAGTTCAAAGTAACAAGGTTCTACTGTATATTAATAACAAACAACATCGGTGGTGTAATGGTTAGCATATTCAACTCAAGTGCGATAGATCATGGGTTCGGGCCCCGATCGTGTCAAACCAAAGACTATAAAATTTGCATTTGTTGCTTCTCTGCTAAGCATGCAGCATTAAGGAGAAAGAACAAAGACTGGTTGGCTAGGAATCAGGATAATGTGTCAGAGTGGAGCAACATGTCTATCCACGGACTGTTGTTTCAGTGAGCTAGCACTATAAAAATCCAACTAAGCGTGTTGGTCTAGTACAAGGTGAACCTCATCATCATCTCATTAACTTGTTCTCACCAAATTTTTTCTACAGTTGCATCTTAGCTACAACCTAATTATTCTGTGCAAATACAAAATCGAAAAATATTTGAATTCTACATATTATATTAAGTACCTGTATGTAATCACCAAAAAAGTATATTTAGTGCCAAAAAGATCAACAAAGATTTCCTTGAAAAGTTATTATTATTTGTGGGTTTTTTTTTTGCAGAAGATAAGAAGCTGATATGTATATGTTTATCCAAAAGTTTTTTTGCAGAAGATCCGAAGCTGATACGTATATGTTTATCCAAAATTTTTTTTTTGCAGAAGATGAGAAACTGATACGTATATGTTTATGCAGAAGATAAGAAACTGATACGTATATGTTTATCCAAAAGTGTTTTTGCATGAGATAAGAAACTGATATGTATATGTTTATCCAAAGGTTTTTCATGCAGAAGATAAGAAACTGATAGTATATGTTTATCCAAAAGTTTGTTTGCAGAAGATAAGAAGCTGATACGTGTTTATCCAAACGTTTTTTATGCAGAAGATGAGAAACTGATACGTATATGTTTATCCAAAAGTTTTTTTGCAGAAAATAAGAAGCTGATACGTATATGTTTATCCAAAAGTTTTTTTTTGCAGAAGATAAGAAGCAGATATGTATATGTTTATCCAAAAGGTTTTTTGGAAGAAGATAGGAAGCTGTTTATCCAAAAGTTTTTTTGGATAAGATAAGAAACTGATATGTATATGTTTATCCAAAAGTTTTTTATGCAGAAGATAAGAAGCTGATACGTATATGTTTATCCAAAAGTTTTTTTGCATAAGATAAGAAACTGATAGTATATGTTTATCCAAAAGTTTTTTATGCAGAAGATAAGAAACTGATACGTATATGTTTATCCAAAAGTTTTTTTTTGCAGAAGATAAGAAGCAGATATGTATATGTTTATCCAAAAGGTTTTTTTGGAAGAAGATAAGAAGCTGTTTATCCAAAAGTTTTTTTGCATAAGATAAGAAACTGATATGTATATGTTTATCCAAAAGTTTTTTATGCAGAAGATAAGAAGCTGATACGTATATGTTTATCCAAAAGTTTTTTTGCATAAGATAAGAAACTGATAGTATATGTTTATCCAAAAGTTTTTTATGCAGAAGATAAGAAACTGATACGTATATGTTTATCCAAAAGTTTTTTTTGCAGAAGATAAGAAGCTGTTTATCCAAAAACAAAATTTGCAGAAGATAAGAAGCTGATATGTATATGTTTATCCAAAAGTTTTTTTTGCAGAAGATAAGAAGCTGATACGTATATGTTTATCTAAAACTGACACTTCAGCCTCTAACTGTTGGAGATCATTGTTAAAGTCAGAATATACTGCAGATCCTGTTACATTTGACCAGATGGAACAGAAACTGACATTACAAAGATTTCAATTAGAGGTGTGTATGGTTACAATCTAATCAAAAAAGAGTTTGAAGATACCAAAGGGGTAATCAGAATCCGTAAATCGAAGGACAGACAACACAATAGCCAAAAGGACCAACCACGATCTACAAAACATTACACTTAAAGCTAAAGATCAAGTAACATAAACCCCACTAAAAACCGGAGGTGAAGTCAGGTGCTGAGGAAGGGTAGCAGTTCCTGCTCCACTAGTGGCAACCCTGGTGATAAGTCATGAATGAGTAAAGGACCGGAAAGTGTTTGCGACAGGTGGTACACATCCATGGTCATTTGTGATGCAGATGTTCCATAACAGTAAACCAAGTCATGGTGTCGACCATAAACTTTTTAGGTGATGACTTCAAATTAACCAATAGGAACCCTTAGTTTTTTGTCTGATTTTTTGTTTGTTTGTTTGCAATACACTAATTACATATAACAACATTCTGTATATGGTCACATCAAGAGTTATATTTCCTACCAACCAGTCACTAACAAGCCTACCGATTTTTTTTTACCTGACATGACCCCCATATAGGATTTTATAAGAAGTTTGTGTATCACAAACATCTGAAAGTACCTGATTAGAGGTCATGTCTGCACGAACTCATGATCAGCCAATGAAAATGCCTCTGGCTGGCAAAATCTTAAGTGCCTTTCACGCTTTTTTTTTAGATATAAACTCTCTGATTGGTTGATTTTTCTAGTAATGTGGGATTTGTTCTATTGTTGAGTTCTTAGAAGCATTATGATATGATGTATGTCCGTAAAAAGTCAAGAAAGTTAAAAGTACATTAATTTTACTTGTTTTTGCTCACCTGCCCCAAAGGGATTTGTGAGCTATTCTCATTTCTTTGTGTCTGTCGTCGTAAACTTTTACATTTCAATGTCCTCTGTAACTAAAGATCCATTTTGAACCAAAGTTTGATGAAATGATTCGCAGATGGTACCCTTTTAATATGGCTGTTGCTGCTAAAAACAGACGTATCTACAAAATGTACCTTCTACATCTTATCTGTAACCACTGAGCTAAATTTAGCCAAACTGGACGAGTACTGTCTTTGGTTAGTACTCTCAAATAAATTATTATGTCAGATAGGTCAGCTCATCTTAGAAAATAGAAGCTGTTACTAAAAAAAGAAATATAAATTACAATCTCCTTTTTTAATTAAATTTGGCATAAAGGGTTGTTGATTGGTCCTCTTGTGTATGACAGACCTGCCCACCTTCAAAGATGGCTGCTGTTAGTTAAAATAGAAAACTTCATAAAATATCCATTACTTCTTCATTTTTATTGATATGTGCTTAAATTTTGCAAATTAAGCCTAATTTCCTTAAAAAATCATTTGAAAATCAATGATTTTTACCACCCTGACACCCAGTCCTTTTGTTTACAAAGAAAATATTTTAAAAATTATGAAAATATTCCATTCACTGTTTCAGGGAGAATTTGGAGATTTTCTTCATTAAAAGACAAATTGGTAAGCATTAAAGTTTTCCAAACACCCCCCCATTATTCTATAGTGTAAAGTCATATAAATAATATGTAGGATTGCTTGTTGTAAAACTAGAACAATTATTTCTTTCATATTTCACATACGATTATATATCTCCAGTGCTTTCAATATTTTTCATGTCTGCCAGTACTTCACTATTTACAGGCAGTACGTTTGATTAAAATTTGAACAATTTTCATGAATATCTTATACAACACTCTTTAAAATCAGGAGGTACCAAAAACCATTTTAGGTGGGTATAAGTACCTGGTACTGCCCCTTACTGAAAGGTTTGATATAGGTATATAAATATGCTGTGCATGTTCCTGAAATGTATGTGCTATGTAATGGCAAGAACATTTATAATTAATGAAATGATTATAGAAATTAAACTGAAACATGCAGCAATAATCTATGGATGGTCCTCAAAAACTGAAACATGCAGCAATAATCTATGGGTGGTCCTCAAAAACTGAAACATGCAGCAATAATCTATGGGTGGTCCTCAAAAACTGAAACATGCAGCAATAATCTATGGGTGGCCCTCACAAACTGAAACATGCAGCAATAATCTATGGGTGGTCCTCAAAAACTGAAACATGTAGCAATAATCTATGGATGGTCCTCAAAAACTGAAACATGCAGCGATAGTCTATGGATGGTCCTTAAAAACTGAAGCATGCAGCAATAATCTATGGGTGGTCATCAAAAACTGAAACATGCAGAAATAATCTATGGGTGGTCCTCAAAAACTGAAACATGCAGCAATAATCTATGGATGATCCTCAAAAACTGAAACATGCAGCAATAATCTATGGGTGGTCCTCAAAAACTGAAACATGCAGCAATAATCTATGGGTGGTCCTCAAAAACTGAAACATGCAGCAATAATCTATGGGTGGCCCTCAAAAACTGAAACATGCAGCAATAATCTATGGGTGGTCCTCAAAAACTGAAACATGCAGCAATAATCTATGGATGGCCCTCACAAACTGAAACATGCAGCAATAATCTATGGGTGGTCCTCAAAAACTGAAACATGTAGCAATAATCTATGGATGGTCCTCAAAAACTGAAACATGCAGCAATAATCTATGGATGGTCCTCAAAAACTGAAACATGCAGCAATAATCTATGGATGGTCCTCAAAAACTGAAACATGCAGCAATAATCTATGGGTGGTCCTCAAAAACTGAAACATGCTGCAATAATCTATGGGTGGTCCTCAAAAACTGAAACATGCAGCAATAATCTATGGGTGGTCCTCAAAAACTGAAACATGCAGCAATAATCTATGGATGGTCCTCAAAAACTGAAACATGCTGCAATAATCTATGGGTGGTCCTCAAAAACTGAAACATGCAGCAATAATCTATGGGTGGTCCTCAAAAACTGAAACATGCAGCAATAATCTATGGGTGGTCCTCAAAAACTTTTCAGTTATATTATGGCGAGAATAAGTTAATTTTCAATGAGATGATGATGAGGTCGGCTTTGTACTAGACCAACACGCTTAGTTTGATTTTTATATTGCTAAATCACTGAAACACCAATCTGTGGGTAGACATGTTGCTCCACTCGGACACATTATCCTGATTCAGAGCCAACAATTCTTTGATCTTTCTCCTTTATGCTGCGTGCTTAGCAGTGAAGCAACAAATACCAATTTTATAGTCTTTGGTTTGACCCGATCGGGAGACGAACCCACGACTTGATTGTAGACTGTTGGACTTAATTTTTCAGTTACAGTAATATCCTAATAATCTATTTATTTTGTAGAATCCAGGATTTGACTTTAGTGGTGCTACCATAACTGGAAACTACCACAGTGGAGGACCTGCATTGTAATGTTTAAACATTAAAATCATTTATCATTGTAATGTTTAAAGACTAACATACTTTATCAGTGAAATATTTAAAGACTAACATACTTTATCAGTGAAATGTTTAAAGACTAACATACTTTATCAGTGAAATGTTACAATTAACATACTTTATCAGTGAAATGTTTAAACATTAACATACTCTATCAGTGTAATGTTTAAACATTAACATACTTTATCAGTGTAATGTTTAAACGTTAACATACTTTATCATTGTAATCACTACAAGATATACAACATTTTATCATTCCTTACTTACATGTATGTATATATAGATGTACAATGGAAGAAGAATATTTCTGTATGAGTTGTAAGAGTGAACTAAGGAAACCGTTTATCATATGTAAAGCAGATGTTTGTCATTCAATGACAATATGCCTACATTGTTTTTCAAAAGGAACTACATTTGGTCATCATGAAAATGATCATCCATATGCTGTCTGCAGAACAGATTTTCCACTTTTTGAACAGACATGGACAGGAGAAGAGGAGATAACTCTACTTGATGTCATGTCAGACTGTGGCTATGGTAACTGGTCAGATGTTGCTGCTAGGATACGTACTAAAAGTCAAGCAGAGTGTCAGAATCATTATATAAATTGTTATGTTGATCAGCCGCATGCTGATTTACCAGAGTTTACAAAATACGAAAGAGATTTACATCCACAACCGATTATGTACAAGTTGTGTGATGATCCTCCAAGATACCCAGAAAATAATGAGTTGAGTGGTTATATGGCAGGGAGGGGAGACTTTCACGTTGAGTATGATAATTTTATGGAACTTGAGGTAAAGAACTTAACTTTTGATGATGATGATGATGATGAAGAAAATAAAATGCAATTGGGAGTATTGGATGTCTATTATGACTGTCTGAAGGAAAGATGGCACAGGAAGAAAGTTGTCCGGGATTATGGCTTGATAAATATACCAAAAGTACAAGTGTCAAATAGAAGATACAACTATACTATCAAGGATATCATGGAAAAACTGAGAGTTTTCATGACTTTGTTACCTCCAGATCAATACTTCAAGTATCTAGAATCTCTCCATTACGAAAGGGAATTAAAAAATGACATAAAAAAGCTTCAAAATCGTAGGGAAAATGGTATTGTTACAACACAGCAGTGTAAAATGTATCGTGTACTGAGTTCACGACGAAATGAATTGAAATCTAAGAGACATCTTTTGTTAGATCTTTTATCTCATTTAAAAGATGAAAATTCTTGCCAAACTTGGCTTCATCGTCAAGCTGTGTTGGAAAATATGTCTAAAGGAGGTGCATTCCTATTACCAAACGCTCCCAGAAAAACAGCACCGCCATTGGAGATTTCTAATCTGCCAGGTTACGACAAATTAACCGAGACAGAGCATGAAATCTGTGCTAGTATAAGATTAGTACCCGAGGCATATATAGAATTCAGAAATGCTCTTGTAAATGAATGTAAGAAAAATGGATGTTTAAAACTTGGACAAGCTAGAGGTCTCATCAAAATTGATGTAAATAAGACAAGGAAACTGTATGATTTTTTGTTAATGAACGGCATGATTAATAAAGATGTTCAGTAGAATCTGCCACTATTTCAAATGTAGTCGGTCAATGTAAGAATAGTTTGAAGATACTAAAGGGTTAATCAGAATCCGTAAATAGAAGGACAGACAACACAATGGCCAAAAGAAAAAGGACAACAGGACAAACAATTATCTACAAAACATACACATAAACTAAAGATTGAGTAACACAAACTCCACTAAAAAACGGGGGTGAACTCAGGTGCTCTGGAAGGGTAAGCAGTTCCTGCTCCACTAGTGGCACCTGTCTTGTTACTAACTTGAGGTTCTCTTTAATTCTCAAGTGAAACATGTGTCTCCCCTTCGTTGCATTTACTCTTGTTATAATAATAATTGTTGGACACAGGAAATTGATTGTCATTGTGAAAGGTTGACAGAGTAAGCTAATTAAGAGTACAATGTATATACACATGTGCCCTCCAATTATGTGAATTTTCCATTTTGTGGCCTCTTTTTAACCCTGTTTGGCCAAAAGAAAAAGGACAAAAAGACAAACAATGATCAACAAAACACTACACAGAATACCAAACATTTTTAACAACACTGACCCCTACACTGTGGATGAACTCAGGTGCTGCAGAAGGGTAAGCAATTCCCGATCCCTTAGAGATGCACATCATGTTAGTCTTTAAAAATCTGGTAATAAGTTATGAAAGAGGAAAGAAGAACCTGATTGTGAGAATTTGTGACTACTGGTGAGACAAAGGATACATACATTTGTATTTGTGGTCATCATTGACAAGGATAGTCCATAACGGTTTATTAAGTCCTGTCATGATAAAACGTTTGAAGTGATAATTTTAACTTGACCCGACTAGGAATCCTTGGTTTGATAGTTTTCTTTTTAACAGCAACCTTCTTAATCTATCAAAGAAATCCTGATAGGAACCACACGCTCCAGAATATCATCTCAACTGAGATCTATATACCCAATATGCAGATGCTGCTGATATATGTTTCTAGGTATAAATGGAAAATTCACAATGGGTAAATGTGATGAAAAATAAACCTGCAGTCCATTTTGTCGAGAGACTAGGCAGGACCGTAACTAGGGGTTTAAGACAGGGTTATGGGGCCGCCGATTGAAGCCCCCTATGTAAGAATGTCCGGGGCGAAGCTCGCCGACCTAAAATTGTGACTTGGCGCCCAAAATAACACATTTTCTGGATCTCCTGTACTTTGCGATCACAATACTGGTATACAAAAATATTCCAGTATTGTATTCTAGTATTGTTCCAGTATTGTTAAATTAGTTATTTTTGGGAGTATTGTATATATTAACAATACTAGAATACGATATTGGAATAAATTGATAACAATGTGTCAAGTTGTCATTGTGTATTGTAGGACAGGAAATGGCAACATGAATTGACACTTTTTCAAAAGCAAAAAACACAAAAAAACATTATCTTATTTTTTTATTGATTTAAGCACTATTCACTATTTCATTATATAAGTATTGGGATAACATATTTGCAAGTTTTCAATAATAATGTTAATTATTCAAATGTTCATACACAGCTGTTTATCAGGCAAATTCTCAAATCTTCAATGGTTTTGTTTTAAAAAACGGTATGTTGGCGTAGGACATCCACAGTTTCTTGAGAATTGCTGATATTTTGCTGTAGTTGTTGTTTGGTCATTCTCATAATATTGTGTAAAGAATTTTTGATTGAGATAGCCGTCTCTATATTTGGATCATCAGCGATGTCATCCTCATTGTTGTCATGTCCAGTAGGTTGCTGTGATGGCACTTGGACGGCTCTTTTGCTGTCGTAGCTGGATGAATTTCCCCGCCACAGTATGGTTGCTTGATCTTTGGCTTTAGTTGTAGAGTTGATAGCCCCCGACGACAATTCTTGTAGAAAGTCTTTTGCCCAGTTTGGTGCATTCTCTTATGTTGCCATATTGATGCAGTGAGTCAACTTCTTGTTTCGGCTGACCTCATTTTTCTTAATTCTCTCAGAATAAATTTCTGGCGTTACTGGTTCTATGGGTCTGGTGATGTTGTCTATGTCATCAAGTTGCTGTGATGTTCAGTTTTTAAAATAGTCATTTTTGTGTCTTGCTACAGTGATGTTAACTCTATCTAAAATAGACATCTGCTTTGGAAAAGCAGGGAATAAAGATGATATACCAGTCATGTTTACAATTGTATAATGAATTGACAATGGTTTAGAGGTGATATTTATGGCCGAATTTGTTCACTTCAGCTTGTATAAGTACTTTGATCTTGTTTCATCAAGAAAAATCATACTCACTAAAATAAACAAGTAAGTGTAAAATAAACATTCAAAAATAATTTAAACAATAAATCAAAGGATGTCTTTGATAGTTTGTTCTTTAATTAATAAGCTTGGATGTAATTTTAAAATCGCATAAAATTATTTATGGTTGATTATTACTAATATAAATATAATCATGATAATTGTTAAATAATAAAAATTTTAATTACAACCTAATTGGGCCATTTTAATTGGATTAATTAATGTCCTTTGATGTTTCAAATAGTTGGTATTTAAGGAATAATACCTTTGATCTTGCTTTAACTGTATAAACTCGGTTACAACAACACAAGCTATAATTTTAAAATATAAAGGGTTCCAAATATCAAGGATGAGTCAGATAAGTCATCATGGCTAACTTTTTCACTGATATTGCACCAAATGTAATATTTAGCAAAGATCCAACAGCAGTTATTGACTACTATGTACAACACAAACTACTAGGAGATGTGTGCAATTGTCCAACATGCCAGAGTTCAATGGAAATGGCAACCAGACCGACAACATCCACTAAAGACGGTTTTGGATGTCGCTGTGCCAACCAAAGATGTCCGAAACGCCGTACATACCGTACCATTCGTGCTGGATCATTTTTCGAAAGATCGCGCATCACCTTAGATAAATGGTTATACGTCACATACCTATGGAGTCAAGGAACACAAGTTAATTCCGTAGAAAGACAAGTACAGATTGGCGAGAAGACCGTAATACAGTTGTTTCAATACTTGAGAGATGTCTGCTCCACTAAACTACTATCAACTCCAGTTGAATTAGGTGGACCAGGTGTGATTGTCCAAATTGATGAAAGTCTTTTTAATCACAAATCAAAATACAACAGAGGGCGTCGGGTCAGCAAAGAGCAGTGGGTTTTTGGTTTAGCAGATACATCCAGCAAGCCTGCCATTACTACATGGAAACTGTTGACAAAAGAGATGCCGCAACTCTTTTACCTATTATACAACGTGTTGTAAAACCAGGGACAATCATCCATTCAGATCAGTGGAAAGCTCATACAACGTGTTGTAAAACCAGGGGCAATCATCCATTCAGATCAGTGGAAAGCGTACCATAACATCAGCTCACGACTGCAGCTTAGCCATGGCACAGTTAATCATTCGCTCAACTTCGTGGACCCTGCAACTGGCATACACACTCAAGCAATCGAGTCGTACTGGGCTAAAGCCAAACAGAAGTTTAAAGAGATGAAAGGTGTGTCATCACATCTACTACCCAGTTACCTAGATGAAAGAATGTGGAGAGACAGATGGGGTACCACAGGTGACAATGCATTTACAAACATTCTCATACATATTTCAGAACAATATCCTGTGTAAAAGTGATATTTATTATGGACATGATGGACTCTTTATAATTCTAGTGCTAGTACATTATATTGTGAATGTGATGTTATTATTCATAAATCATGTTGTTCATCAAAGATTATTAAAAATTTGATGCCATCTACAAAAATGTATGATCATCTATAAAATAAATAAAATGTAAATTGTGACATGTTGTTTTATCAATTATTATATATCCTGATATTGCATATTTTTTATTTACGAACAGTATTCTTAACAATACTGGAATATGATTTTATACCAGTATTGCATTTTTTTTTGTAAAAAAATTACACTACTGGAATAATTTTTTATACCAGTATTGTCAACAATACTGGTATACCAGTATTGTGATCGCCAAGTACAGGAGATCCCATTTTCTTTATCGATTTCTATATTATCGAGAAGCTTTATATATACCAGTTATTATCGTCGACGCTTCTATGGTAAATTAAACAACACAACTGATTGATTGTTAAAATTATATTTTCACCAATTCTTGTGGCGTTGAAGAGTCGAGAAATTTAAAGACCTCTCACTTGCACAGGGACCAACTGGTAATGTTAGAAGTAGCTTTAAAATCACATGAGCATCTGGGTACAAGACAGGAATCGGCATAAGAAATTGAGTTTGCAAATGGGGTACTACTAAACAGAGTCCGGTAGAGTCCGGAGGCTTAATATTAGTTTATATGTATATTAAATGATGTATTGGTTTTTTTTTTTTATATATTTCTTATTATTTCCAACAAAATAAATACTAAATAATAGGTTTTTATTGAAATATACAAGGTGATCAGCAATCGTTCATGGATTCAAAATGGCGGATATAGAGTCCGGTAGCAATATCGTCGATTTACAGCATGTATTCTGTACATTTAATGATTGATTATTATTGTATATGTGTTTATCTATAGGCATTTTATCAAAGATTGAATAAAATAGCAAGTAACGTGGAAATATTCATATATACAAGATGATATGTAAATAGAGTCCGGTATTCAAAATGGCGGACAACAGAGTCCGGTACGATTTATGTTGATTTAATATGTGTATACTGTATATAAATCAATGGTTATAGTTATTCTGTCGGTGTACATTAGAGAAAACATATATGTAATAAAATTGTGTCAAATGAAAGTGATGTAAAGTGTAAATTGTTCAGTTGTTGTTGGGATTAAGGAATGACAACAATGTCCACTAATTTATTTACAAATTCGGAATAAATATTCTGCACTGTAAGAAATAAGAATATTTCTAAATAGAACGACGATAAAAACTATTTTAAATATTCGGCTTCGGCACTATAAGAAATAAGAATATTTCTAAATAGAGCGACGATAAAAACTATTTTAAATATTCTGCACTGTAAGAAATAAGAATATTTCTAAATAGAACGACGATAAAAACGATTTTAAATAGTCTGCACTGTAAGAAATAAGAATATTTCTAAATAGAACGACGATAAAAACGATTTTAAATATTCGGCTTCGGCACTATAAGAAATAAGAATATTTCTAAATAGAACGACGATAAAAACGATTTTAAATATTTTACACTATAAGAAATAAGAATATTTCTAAATAGAACGACGATAAAAACGATTTAAAATATTTTGCACTATAAGAAATAATAATATTTCTAAATAGAACGACGATAAAAACGATTTTAAATATTCTGCACTTTAAGAAATAAGAATATTTCTAAATAGAACGATGATAAAACGCTATTATATAAAATCAGTACTATCTGATTAATTATAATTACGATGTGCACTGATCAAAGATCAAATGAGAAGTGATTGCTAAATAACTACCAATGATGACACTGTTTTGACAGTACACAGTAATTTGTGATCTTGAACTTTATCATTTACAGGAGGATGGCTTTTCATTCAAATTAGAATCCCAAACTGTATATATTGTCTAGACTAATTAGGAAATTGTATATAACAAAAGTTTTATGGCTTCTTTGACATCTGTCACCTTACAGTTAATAAAAAGAATCCCAGTAGACATTTAGACAGTTTATTTTATGTTGCAAATTGGAAATTCAGTTAAAAATTGCATAATGTGAATGAATTGTAAATATATTTATTTAATTTTTTTTTAATAAAGTACCCAATTTATTTTTTTATTAATTCCATAATTTCATTAAAAAAAAGTCTTAAAGGTTTGGAAATATTAAGTTATAACATCTGTTCTTCGTAGGAACTTACAAACCGCCACGATCGGAAAAAGAAAAAATGAGATAATATTTTCTTTATATATTTTTATTTGAAAATTTTTAATTAGAGTAAAAATCCAACTTTATTGCCACATTATTGTAATTTAAGTACTAAAAATTATGATTAAATCCAGATTTTCATGCAAGTAACACTTATAACTATGTAATTAGTAGATTATGGCTTCTTTTCTTAATATCCGCCGGTAAATAGCCGCGATTGAGAAAAGAAGAACAGTGATTGTATTAGCTAAACTATATCGTTTTTAGCTCACCTGACCCTGAGCTATTGCCATCACTTGGCGTCCGTCGTCCGTCCGTCGTCCGTCGTACGTCGTAAACTTTTTCAAAAATCTTCTCCTCTGAAAGTACTAAACCAATGGAAACCAAACTTGGTCTGAATCATCACTAGGGTGTCTAGTTTCAAAATTGTGTCCGGTGATGCCGTGCACCAACCAACATGGCCGCTGTTACTAAAAATAGAACATATGGTAAAATTGCAGGTTTTGGGTAATAACTCAAAAACCGTTAATAATATCAAAAATCTAACATGGGGTAAAAATGATCAGCACATCAAGATCTACCTACCCTGCAATTTTGAAGTAAATCTGATTGCCCATCTTGGAGTTATTGCCCTTTTTTCATCAAATTTGTAAAATTTTAATACTTTTCGTCTTATATTTCAAAAAACTATAAGAGATAAAGGTTAACTTTAAATTGCAAAAATGTGCGGCATATCAAGATCTACCCACCCTGCAATTTTGAAGTAAATCCCATTACCCATTTTGGAGTTATTTCCCTTTTTTCATCAAATTTTCAAAATTTTAATACTTTTCGTCCTTTATTTCAAAAACTATAAGAGACAGGTGGTAAGTTGAAACTGAAAACATGTTCAGCATGTCAAGATCTACCTACCCTGCAATTTTGAAGTAAATTTGATTACCCATCTTGGAGTTATTGCCCTTTTTTCATATTTTTTTTTTAAAATTTTAATACTTTTCATCTTATATTTCAAAAACTATTTAGAGATAGATGTTAAGTTTAAATTGCAAAAATGTGCAGCATGTCAAGATCTACCTACCCTGCAATTTTGAAGTAAATCCCATTACCCATTTTGACCGATTATGCAAATTAGAAAAAAGGGGGGATGAAATTTAAAAAAATTCTTCTCCTCTTAAACTACTGTGCCAATCTCAACCAAACTTTGCTGAAATGATCCTTGGGTGGTCCCCTTTCAAAATTGTGTCCATCAGTGCCGTCCTGTATCCAAGATGGCCGCCATTACTAAAAATAGAAATTTCTTCAAATGGCCAAAACTGCTCTATTTTAAGCCAGAAAGTGCCCAAATTTGAACTGTATAAGCATAATGATGAGCTTTTTAACATATATTACGGGATTTTTTATGAACTTTGCACTTTTGCCTATTTTGGCCAATTATGCAAATTAGAAAAAAGGGGGGATGAAATTAAAAAAAAAATCTTCTCCTCTGAAACTACTGTGCCAATCTCAACCAAACTTTGCTGAAATGATCCTTGGGTGGTCCCCTTTCAAAATTGTGTCCGTCAGTGCCGTCCTGTATCCAAGATGGCCGCCATTACTAAAAGTAGAAATTTCTTCAAATGGCCAAAACTGCTCTATTTTAAGCCAGAAAGTGCCCAAATTTGAACTGTATAAGCATAATGATGAGCTTTTTTAACATATATTACGGGATTTTTTATGAACTTTGAACTTTTGTCTATTTTGACCGATTATGCAAATTAGAAAAAAGGGGGGATGAAATTAAAAAAAAATCTTCTCCTGTGAAACTACTGTGCCAATCTCAACCAAACTTTGCTGAAATGATCCTTGGGTGGTCCCCTTTCAAAATTGTGTCCGTCAGCGCCGTCCTGTATACAAGATGGCCGCCATTACTAAAAATAGAAATTTCTTCAAATGGCCAAAACTGCTCTATTTTAAACCAGAAAGTGCCCAAATTTGAACTGTATAAGCATAATGATGAGCTTTTTAACATATATTACAGGATTTTTATGAACTTTGAACTTTTGCCTATTTTGACCGATTAAGCAAATTAGAAAAAAGGGGGGATGAAATTAAAAAAAATCTTCTCCTCTTAAACTACTGTGCCAATCTCAACCAAACTTTACTGAGATGATCCTTGGGTGGTCCCCTTTCAAAATTGTGTCCGTCAGTGCCGTCCTGTATCCAAGATGGCCGCCATGACTAAAAATAGAAATTTCTTCAAATGGCCAAAACTGCTCTATTTTAAGCAGAAAGTGCCCAAATTTGAACTGTATAAGCATAATGATGAGCTTTTTAACATATATTACGGTATTTTTTATGAACTTTGAACTTTTTGACCGATTATGCAAATTAGAAAAAAGGGGGGATGAAATTTAAAAAAAATATTCTCCTCTGAAACTACTGAGCCAATCTCAACCAAACTTTGCTGAAATGATCCTTGGGTGGTCTTCCAAAATTGTGTCCGCCATTTCAGAACACCGACCAAGATGGCCGCCACAGTCGAACTTAATTTAACATAGGACCCTATGGGAAATTCCCATAAAAATCTTTTTGTCTGAAACCATTTGCTCAATAAGAACAAAATTTTGATGAAATAGTCATTGGATGGTTCTCTTCCAAAAATGTGTCTGGCGGTTCGGCCCTTCGATCAATTGTTTTTTTATCTGCAATTTTGAAGTAAATCTGATTACCCATCTTGGAGTTCTTGCCCTTTTTTAATCAAATTTATAAAAAAAAAAATAATACTTTTTATCTTATATTTCAAAAACTATAAGAGATAAAGGTTAAGTTTAAATTGCAAAAATTTGCAGCATGTCAAGATCTTCCTACCCTGCAATTTTGAAGTAAATCCCATTACCCATTTTGGAGTTATTGCCCTTTTTTCATCAAAATGTTCTCAATTTTAATACTATCATCTTGTATCTCAAAAACTATTAGAGATAGAGGGAAAGTTTACACTGCAAAAATGTTCAGCATGTCAAGATCTACAAAAAATTTCCCACAGTTAAAAATATGCGACAACTGTGAAGAGTTATTCCTCTTGAAATGCATTTTTTTGTTGACTCACTGCTTTTGGTTACTCAAATAATCAAAGGGAAGCAACTCTATTACAAAATGTGAAGTAGGAAAAGCTAAATTTTGAGAATCATTGACATATATGTTTTTTTACAGCAATTTTGATAACTTACATTAAAGGGGGAACCCCTGCCCACATTTTTTTGTAGAAGGGGTCTGCAATGACGAAGGCTACATTTGTTAATTGTTTTTACCGAAGTTATCAAGTTTTATTGACTGATGTTGTTATTATACCCAGGTAAGCTATACAGGCTCCTGGGAGCCTCTAGTTATTATTATTTTTTTTATTTCTCTATAGGTAGCATTTAAAACGACATAAATAGCAGAACCACGTTATCGCCACAATAGATAACCCCGGATAATATTCATACGTTTACCGATTTCACTTCGTAACATATACACCAGAAAAACAAAAATATCAGAAAAGTCGAAAAGAAGAACAATGATAATATTTGCTAAAATATATCGTTTTAAATAAATTTTTTTGTAATAAAGTAAAGAAAATGATGATTAAATCCAGATTTTCATGTAAATCACACTCAAAACTAAGTAAAACGTAGATTATGACTGCTTTTCTTCATGTCGATCTGCAAATCGCCGCGATTGGGAAAAGAAGAACAATGATCATATTTTCTGAAATATATCGTTTTATATATTTGTTTTTGTAATAAAGTAAAGAAATCTAGATTTTCATATATCTGTTTTCTCTAATGTACACCAACAGAATAACTATAACCATCGATTTATATACAGTATACACATATTAAATCAACATAAATCGTACCGGACTCTGTTGTCCGCCATTTTGAATACCGGACTCTATTTACATATCATCTTGTATATATGAATATTTCCACGTTACTTGCTATTTTATTCAATCTTTGATAAAATGCCTATAGATAAACACATATACAATAATAATCAATCATTAAATGTACAGAATACATGCTGTAAATCGACGATATTGCTACCGGACTCTATATCCGCCATTTTGAATCTATGAACGATTGCTGATCACCTTGTATATTTCAATAAAAACCTATTATTTAGTATTTATTTTGTTGGAAATTATAAGAAATATATAAAAAACAACCAATACCACAGGAGTACATCATTTGATATACATATAAACTAATATTAAGCCTCCGGACTCTAACGGAATTCTCCGGACTCTTCCGGACTCTGTTTAGTAGTACCGCTGCAAATGTGTTGACAAACTAAGTTGCAGCGGATACATTTTGCCACCCATCTTTCAATCTCTTGTGGAAGATCATTTGGGTATGGCAAGTCATTCATGTATTCTATTTTCATGTTGTTAACTATTTCCGGATATGCCTAATTTACAAGGGTTTGTACCAGATAATTGCTTAGAAAAATGCTTTCGGTTCTTGGGGAAATCATATGATATGATCAATGAATGGAAGAAAGTAGTTGACGCGATAATGATCTTCGATGCATACGACTGGGGCTTTGCCTTTGTGTACGTCTTGGCTTTGTCGGCAAAACGTCATTTGCATTGAGGCCCGGGTGGCTCAGTGAGTTGGGTAGTTGGATTACCTAACAACTCCTACAAGCCTATCACCAATACGGTGTGGGTTCGCGCCCGGCTTTGTAGATTACATAAAAGGTGCACTCGACGCGCAGCCGCAAGTGATAAAGCTTACCAGTTGCCCATGGTCGGTGGTTCTCTCCGGGTACTACGGCCTCTTCCATCACTAAAACTGGTCGCCATGATATTGCTGAAAGTGGGGTTAAACACTAAAAATAAATCAATTGCATTTGCGATGGAAACGCTTCGCTCATACAGATCGCGAAACTTTGCATCGGAATATGTCCTTGTGTCCTGAAAAAGCAAAACAATTTCTAGAGCCTCTTGATGGGCTTTCACTAAGTCACAAGAATCTGACTGGATAAGACGGTCTTATGTACCCTAATGAGCACTGTAGCATAGCTGCAACAACGATATTTGAGTAACACAGCGTGATATGATGAAGCATCGCGATCGGCATTTTGTTATCCCCCCTCCCAGAAATTCAGACGAGGCAATTGCCTCGTCCGCCTCAATGGTAGTTACGGCCCTGTTATAGGGAGTCGGTGCCAAGAAATTACAGGGCGGTACTAAAAAAATGCAAAAGTATTTATTTCTAATAACTTGAAAAACAATGTTGGGACAGACCCCTTACGTATATATTCCATCTACAATAATTGCGTTAGTTAACAGTATTTACCGATTATTTCGTATTAGATTATAAATATATCTTGCAAATTTTCTTTTTCATCCAATTTTGATAATATTTAAGTTTTGAGTTCGAATCCCGAGGTGTACTCGATACAACTTTCTGTGATCAAGTTTGTCGGCGACTTGCAATTGCGGTATGTCGGTGGTTTTCTCCAGGTACTCCGCCGTGTTTCCTCCACCAGTAAAACTGACCGCCATGATATAACTGAAATATTGTTGAAAGTGGCGTTTACAACCACAACCCCTAACCCTACTGTTTTTTTTCTTAAAATCTATACTTCATTGAACATAACTGCATATGAATAATCAGGTCACGAGCGATACAGGCTCAGAGGAGCCTCTAGTTTCAACCAGATTTGACATAGCTTTTATGATTTCTGAAGGCCCGTTGTCACTATCAAAGTTTTGATAGTGACAACGGGCCTTGAGAAAAGAATTTGACGTGACCAACACCCAAAATGATGAATTTTTTAAATCAGAATTGTATGTAGTTTTTTTCTATTGAATTCCTTTGACACATTTCTATCTGAAGTATGGCAACAAATGTGTAGCTCTTACCGTTTACGAGCTTTGAGAGGACCAAAAGTACTATTTTTAATAGATTAAAAATTAACATAGGACCGGATGTGAAATGAAAATTTTTTTTTCCACTGAAAATTTAGACCTTATTGAACATAAATGAATTAACAGGTGATCGATGTAGGCTCTAGTTTTCTTCTTTGAATTGATTGTGTATAGTACGTCAACATATTTCCTCAACTCTTTTGGTTTCAGAGATAAACTCGACCGAAATGTGTCAAAAAATGGCAAATTCTACAATTTGAGCTTTCTTTTTTTCCATTTTGCTTTTGCCATCTCTTGACGTCCGTCGCAATAAGCTTTCACATTTAAATCTTCTTCTCTTAATTTGACTATGATGGTCCTTGGGTGGTCCCCTTTCAAAACAATTGTGACCGACCGCCCAGCCCTCCATTCGATTTTTGCTGCCTCAATTTATACCGATTATGCATATTCTAATTAGATATCGCATTTAAAGCTTCTCTGAAACCGCTGAACCAAATTAACTTGGCTGGGTGATTTTTGCTTTGTTTACTCCCTTTTTCCCCCAGAATGCTTATCTGTAGGAGATATTTCGAAAATTGCAACGTATACACACTTTTTTATTGCAATTACAAAATGTATATTTATAGTGTATGTTTTCGGGATTGGCGTAAAATTGGTGCAAGAGAAAGCCGAGGCAGTTGCCTCAATGGAAGTTGGCCCTGGTCTATGTGTGGAAAATTTAGTAGTGACAAAATTTAAATAATCTATTTTGTCGTAGAGTCTGCAGTAAAAAATTTACCCTTGATGTAAAATTGTTGGTAAATGTCAAGGAACGAGTCTGAAAACTTCCTCTGAAAACACTAGACCCAATATGAACCAAGCTTTTCCCGAGTCGCCCATATATAGGATATGTTCTTTCAATTTTATATGAACCGCATCGGTGGCGAAATGGTTAGCGTGCTCGCCTCGAGTGCGGTAGATCGTGGGTTCGAGGCCCGAACGGGTCAAAACAAAGACTATGAAATTGGTATTTGTTGTAAATCGGTTAAGCACGCAGCATTAAGGAGAAAGAGAAAGACGGGTTGGCTTGGAATCGGGATAATGTGTCCGAGTGGGGCGACATGTCTACCCGCGAACCGCTGTTTCAGTGAGCTAGCACTATAAAAATCCAACTCATGGTGTTGGTCTAGTACAAAGCGGACCTCATCGTCATCTCATTGAAAATTAACTTGTTCTCGCGATGATAAGGATGAAAAATTGCTGAGTTGGCGTTAAACACTCAATCACTCACTCACTCACTCTTATTCTAAGTTGGTTTTTAATATTGAGTTAATATGTTACTATGCAAAAGGTATTTACAATGTACCTGTGATAACATGTCGTATTGCCCTATATGTTTATCCTGTTAAATCGTTTTTTTTTGTGGTCATTCGAAATATTTGGACTTTAAATATGATCAAGATATCTAGACCGTGGACAGTGCACACATAACCTTCTTATGACCCCAAACATTTTATGTTTGCCTTCAAATACTAGTAAACTAAATCGTCTTAAGAAAACAAAATGTTAACTTAAGTATTCTGCTAATAGTTAGCATTTTAATTCCTTTTTATATACCCTATAATGGAGTTTTAAATGAAGTTCTAAATAAATCATCACATTTTGTTGAATAAGGTAATTCGATGTTTTTCACTAGATTAATTTATAGAAAATGTAATATAATGCTATTTTGCATTATTTTTGTTTACACAGCTTGTCATTGTCATAAAAAAATAACAAATTAATATTGCTAATAAAAACATAGATATCACTTATATTGCGCACGACTCGTTTCTGGAATAATCTTCATCAAGTGACGCTCAAAGCCAAAATATTTGAAAGTCAAATAATTTTTAAATCTTTGTGAGTAAAAAAAAAAAAAAAACCCCAAAGGGATAGACAAAATTCTCTATGGTCACATATGCCTGAGAGAGGAGTATCACATCTTTGATATTATAACAATGGATCAAATAGGTTAGCGGGGCACATTTTTGCATGAACAAGAAAAGGAAGTGTTTGTTTATGCAATATTCCTTGAGAATATATATATTTATCATAATTTATTTTATTTGTTATTATTTAATACTAGTATATAAGAATATAAAATGTTTATGCAGATGTCTACTTTAGACACATCTATGAAGGACCAGTTTTTTATTCGTTATTCTGTATACGACTATCCTCATAAAAAGATCACCGAGTTGAAAATAAAATTGAGAGTTCGGAACAGCACTTTGAACAGTAGGACACGTCTCTGCTCAACTATACCGTTTCCCGTTGAAAGAATAGAATAGAATATATTTTATTGCCTAATCATAGGGCCCACATGAGGCATCATTAACAATACAAACATTCATGATTGATAAATGAGACATACACACAAAAGAAAAAGGACATAGTTTAAGGTTTTTATATTTCTAAAAATATAAATATAATTATTATTATTTAGTGGATCATGTTCTGGTTTGTCCCCTATATCTCAGATCCAGTGTGAAACTTTACATATGTTGCATATTCCTTAACAAGCCGTAAACCTGCTAAAAACACCAAGGGACGGGGCTTCTGACACACCCCATCTGTTAATTGCATTTTCTCACAATTATATAGTAAATAATTATATATAATATTAAATATTTATCACATACTATATATAAATAAAAAAATAAAAAAGTGTTGATACCGGATATTTTGACAGTTCGATTTATTTCTTTTATATATAATTGTAGAAGCACTGAGATATTTAGTCATTTTCAAATAAAAAAATTGGGACGTTCGACTGAAATGACACATCCTCCGTGAAAAGGGACTGAAACATTTTAGAACCAGGCAAGTCAAAATCAAAACATCAAATTAATGCTTATTGGACAGCAATCTAATTTAAATTAAATTGGGTCTCCTTGACGATACACCAATCCACTTAAACTTGTGTTTGTTGTATCTTTTTTTACATCAACAAATTTGTTCACAGAATTCCATTGTGACATCCAAATACATGTATAAACAAGGTCAGACGTACCCTTCGGTGTGGCCTGGCTATCACGAATGTGTGTAGGGGATTTAGCTACATTCTAGACATTCACAGTTCTTGATATTCATGAGTGATTGTTGCTTAGCGCTAACTTAGAAATTTTTCAGCTATATCATGGCGAAAATAAGTAAATTTTTAATAAGATGGTGATGAGGTCCGCTTTGTATTAGACCAACACGCTTAGTTGGATTTTATAGTGCTATCTCACTGACACATTATCCTGATTCCGAGTCACCAGTATTTGCGTGCTTAGTGGAGAAGCAACAAATACCCATTTCATAGTCTTTGGTTTGACCCAATTGGGGCTTGAACCCACGATCTACCGCACTCGAGGCGAGCACGCTAATTAAAATATAACCATTACACCACCGATGCTGTTCTGTTATATTACAGATAAACTAAGATAAGATAAGATTTTATTGTCCAATCAAGGTCCCAGCAAGGGGCAGAGTCATTACAGTGATTTATATTACACAAAAAAAACCAATAAACATTCTAATACATAAATGTAACAAACAGTATACAAACAAGCAATTTGTAGAAATTAGATTGGTACATAAGTACATAAGTACTAAACATATCTATGTCTATTTCCCATTATAGAATATTCAGACTGTCACATATACAATGCACAGTTATGTCATTTAAAGTGCACACGGTAATTTACAAGACTATTTATAGTGTAATTATTTTATTTTTGCTTTTCATTTTCAAGATTTATATGGGTCAAATCTTATCTTTCAGCTTAAATGCTAATGTTCCGTTTAATAAATTAACAGTTCATGCAAAGAAAAACGATTTTATATTTGTGTAACAAGCAAGTCTTTAATAAACCCCCTTTTCCCCTTCTAAAACTATTTTTTAAAGTAAAGAATTGACCTAGTTATTTACTGCTCTGAATTTGTTTTCTGTGACGTAAGTAAACAAATTGCATAACAGTAGGTCAGAAAGGGAGACAATTTTGTGGGGTGAAGGAAAGGTCTGTCATTACCTGTATATATAATTCATATATCGTAGAGTTTCAAATGTTTTAATTGGTAAGTTAGTTGTCACAAGGAAAGTACGCACCATAAAAACGTTTGCATAAGAATGAAATTCACTTTTTTAGTATTTATAATTAATGATTCATTTAAGATATTCGTAAGTTTATCTAGGTCAAGCACGTGTGGGAAGTCGTACACAGTTCACATGTGCTTAGTGAAAACATTTTGCACAAAAACATCAAGACAATCAATTACATTGTTATTATTTAAAAAAATAAATATTTACAGTGGAATGTATATAGAAACGTGTGTGTCAATGTTGGACAATATTTTATTTTATAAGCACAAACCACAGGGGCTTGTTACGAATTATTTTTATCCCTCGACTGACAGCTCTAAAAAAAAAACCCCAGGTGTTTTAGATCAGTCGAGGGATACAAATAATTCGTGACAAGCCCCTGTAAGAAAAAAATGTGTATAATTGTTTAATAGCACTACATACAGCGATGTAATGACAATAAAGGAACAACCATTTAACATGAAGGGTGGTGGGGTGGGGGGGTTATGGTTTTTTGTACTGATCTGAATTTTTTTTTCAAACCGTTGGACACATTTTTATTTTTTTTTCAATTGCAATCAAACTAATTTTTTTTTCTTACAGAGTCAAAACAATTTTTTTTCCCCAATGCTTTGTTTAAAGGTGTGAGCCAGTATTCATTTTTAGATGCTATGCATATAACTAATATATACTATAAATTTCCATGTTATATCTCGCATTTGTATATGTAAATAAACAAGTGAGGATTTTAATTAAACAAGTTCAGATCTTTACTATATAAAACACAATGACACACTGGTTTTTTATTCAGTCCATCTCTTAAATAAATGGCATAGTCTCTATGGTATCCCCTTGGTGGTGAAGGTGTAGACTGTGGTTTAAGACATTCACTGGCTGATCTGTTGTTGTATACACCATCATACATGTACCACATGTTTCCAAATTTCAGAGTGCAAATAAAATGCCCACCATTTCCATATGTTATGCATTTCAAAGTGTACCTGAAAATAAAAATATTAAAAAAAAATATTTCACCACAAATCACTTTGTATCAGTACAATACACAAAGAATATATCAGATGTTCTTTATCAGGCATCAACCTGAGACATCAGTATCAGCCACAGCATTATACTTTTATATGCAGAAACCAAATATACTGCAATTTCGGTACTTTGTTTTTTATTACCACTGGGTCGATGCCTCTGTCTGGTAGACTGTTAGTCCCCGAGGGTATTCACCAGCCCAGTAGCCCAGTACTTCGCTACTGGCCCGAATAAACGATATATTACTTTGAAAACTTACAATATCAAAAGTTTAGAAATTCATAAACTTAAGGAGAATCTCCCTCGGGCAAAGCTCTGTCCTTTGCTAATTTTGGCACTATTTTTTAGGTCCTTTAGGTTATTTGTTCTCTATCAGTCCTTTAACATATTTCAATTATTACAAAACGGGGTTCACTCGACTTGTAGCTGCATGTGATAAAGTTTACCAGTTGCTTGTCCATGGTCGGTGGTTCTCTCCGGGTACTCTGGCTTCCTCCACCACTAAAACTGGTCACCATGATATAGCTGAAATATTGTTGAAAGTGGCATTAAAACACCAAAAATCAATCAATCAATCTATAGTAATGCTACTGTCCGTCTGTCCTTCATTCTTTCAGTCTTTCTGTAACATTTTTGTGAACACTCTAGAGGCCACATCTTTTATTCCATTTTGACCAAACTTGGTCCACACTTTGTACATACATCTGGAAGCCTACTGATTTCCAAGTTCAAATGTCAAAGGTCTAGGTCACATTTGAACTTTAACAATTTTTTGGTGTTTATCCTTATGAAGACACTCGCCTACATCTTTCAGTGGATTTTGACCAAACTTAGTTGACACTTATTTCATACAAAGCCTTGAAGCATATTTTGAAGGTCAAAGGTCAAGCTCACAGTTGGACTTAAGTTTTAGCCATTTAACAGTGAGGGGATATGTCATGCTTTGCGTTGCCTTTGTTATAGTATTAAGTGTTAATTATCAAATGTTCATAGCCTTACAAGTGATAGTACATACATGAGGCAGCAATCCCTTTTTATAAGGGACACTTACAATTATCTATTAAAAATAAGGCGTAATTACTGAAAGGTCAAGCACAGTTTGAAAAACTAAGCGAAATCTTTAATATAAATTCCAAATAGAGTGAGGTTTATAGGTGTGTAGATATGGCATAAAGTATATTTGAGATTTATTGCACAACTCTTGGGATTTTTTTTTTCTTTCAAAACAATACTCCTAAACCAGATTTTTTTTTAATACTTAAATGTAAAGCAGAATATTTTTTTGTGGCCAATGCTGTGACAGATTATTTAGGAATAAACCATAACTTATGCAATCTTTTTACTTCTTGCATGCTATCAACTGGTTATTCTTTAAGATATACCAATTTATTTGTACATGTACATGTACCTAGACCAAATTCAAATTTTATGAAAAGAACATTGCATTATTCAGGTGCTATTTTATGGAGTGCATAGCCTTCAAACTTTACGGGTATATATGATATACATGTAGCTGAAATATTGCTGAAAGTGGCATTAAACACCAAAATCAAATCAAATCGATCAAATCAAACTTGATGATAGTAAAAAATGTAGACATCTTTAATAAGAAATATTCTGATTATTTATTATTACAACAAGAACATGATTAAATATATTTTAGTATACCATATAAAACTTGTTGTGTGTACATGTAGTTTGAATGCAAGTTACCATAGAAACTTATAATTTATTGACATTTGTATTATTGTATTTATTTTCATTCTTCGAGGGTCACAGGGAAGATTAACTTTATGTTAACCGTGTTTCCCTCTTAAAATAAAGTATTTATTATTATTATTATTATTATTATACCTGTACTATTGGAGAATAGATTTTCTAATAAATTCAAATTCAAATACTTTATTGGATAAAGCACAGTAGATCACATGTATTTGCATAATCCAATACAATCACAAACATACAAGGACATAGAATATAAACAAGTAATTGGAGCTAACTTATAATCTTAAATTATAAAAGCAGTATTTGGTGAATGATTCTTTGATAAATAAACAGATATCTTTGGTATCTTGAGGATTAATAGGGTTTATTATTTGTTATAATAAGTCATCCTCTATAGAATTTTGTGAATTTTTGAAAATAGATTGAAAACTTTCTCTAATGCAGTTATAGGACAATAAAGGAGAAAATGTTTTTCATTTTCAATTTGGTTAAGGCAATATTTGCAATATCTCTCTTCAGCTGGGGTAAAAGGTTTATTGTATCTCCCCATTTCAATAGCTAAAGAATGAGCACTCAGTCTAATTTTAGATACAAATAAAGTAAAACTTTTACTAATACTAAAAGTTAGGTATTTTTGTAATTCAAAAGTTGTGTATACATTACTAAAGAAACAAAGCTTTCCCTTTTCTGTATTTTTAATATGAGAAAGTTGGCTCATAATTTTATTTATGTAATTTCATTTTATTATTTCTAAAAAGTCTGAATAAGATATATCAAGACTTGGCAAATTAAATAAGTTTTTCATCTGAAATACAGATTTAACCCAACTTGTATTATTATGATTGAATAACTGTTTGTCTTCTTCAAATTCTGATCGAAGTAGATCATATTAACTGTCATTATTTTCTTCTAATTGTATCAGTCTAGTATAATATCTAAACATAAGTTTAAAGGCTTTAAAACAAAGTGGAAACAATCCAAGTTCAGCATGTAAAGCTAACTTAGAGGTCTTTCCATGAACACCAATGATATTCTTCATCATCATATTTTGGGTCTTTTCAAAAGGCAAAACATGTATGTTATCTAGTTTGGTATTAAAATCAGATATTCATATTTCTGACCGATATGTCATAATAGGCGAAATTATAGAATCATAAAGGTTAAGCCAGTTTTTTACAGATAGATTGTTCCCACACTGAATTTTTGATCGGAGTCCAAAGTAGGCCTTTCTACCTTTTTGAGCTAAATTTTGAGATGCATTATTAAGTTTACCATTTGAATTAAAAATCAAGCCCAAGTATTTGTATTCATTTACTTTTTCTAACAAACTATTTTTGAAAGTGAAGTTGAGAGCCGGTTCATTTGTAGGTGCCTTTTTATTAGTTCACCTGGACCAAAGGTCCATGTGAACTATTGCCATCACTTGGCGTCCGTCGTCTGTCGTCTGTTGTCTGTCGTCTGTAAACTTTTCACATTTCAAGCTTCTTCTCCGAAACCACTGGGCCGATTGGAACCAAACTTAGCAGGAATGTTCCTTGGATGGTCCTCTACAAAGTTACTGTTTTTCGTTCCAGTCGGATATTCAATATGGCTGCCAAAGCCAATAATATGCTCTGATTGGCTGAAATTTCAAAGATCTTCTTCTCTGAAACTAATGAACTGACTGAACCTAAACTGTACATGAATGATCATTGGAATGTCCTTTACCAAGTTACTGTTTTTTATGCCGATCGGAAATCCAAGATGGCCACCATCGCAGGACATAGATTAACATTGGACCCTATGGGAAAATGTTCAAATGCCTTCTCAGAAACTACAAATATGATTAAAGCCAAACTGTACATGAATGTTCATTGGATGGTCCTCTACAATCTTAAGGTTTTTTGTTCCGATATGAAATTCAAAATGGCGTCTACGGCAGGACTTAGTTTAACATTGGACCCTATGGGAAAAATGTTTCAAAATGCTTCTTCTCTGAAACCACTTGGACAGTTGAAACCAAACTGCCCAGGAATGATCATTGGAAGGTCCTCTACAAAATATTTGTTTTTTATGCCGATCGGAAATCCAAGATGGCCGCCACCACAGGACATAGATTAACATTGGACCCTATGGGAAAATATTCAAATGCCTTCTTCTCAGAAACTACAAGTATGATTAAAGCCAAACTGTACATGAATGTTCATTGGATGGTCCTCTACAACCTTAAGGTTTTTTGTTCCGATATGAAATTCAAAATGGCGGCTACGGCAGGACTTAGTTTAACATTGGACCCTATGGGAAAAATGTTTCAAAATGCTTCTTCTCTGAAACCACTTGGACAGTTGAAACCAAACTGCCCAGGAATGATCATTGGAAGGTCCTCTACAAAGTTTCTGTTTTTTATGCCGATCGGAAATCCAAGATGGCTGCCACCACAGGACATAGATTAACATTGGACCCTATGGGAAAATATTCAAATGCCTTCTTCTCAGAAACTACAAATATGATTAAAGCCAAACTGTACATGAATGTTCATTGGATGGTCCTCTACAATCTTAAGGTTTTTTGTTCCGATATGAAATTCAAAATGGCGGCTACGGCAGGACTTAGTTTAACATTGGACCCTATGGGAAAAATGTTTCAAAATGCTTCTTCTCTGAAACCACTTGGACAGTTGAAACCAAACTGCCCAGGAATGATCATTGGAAGGTCCTCTACAAAATTTTTGTTTTTTATGCCGATCGGAAATCCAAGATGGCCACCACCGCAATACATAGATTAACATTGGACCCTATGGGAAAATATTCAAATGCCTTCTTCTCAGAAACTACAAATATGATTAAAGCCAAACTGTACATGCATGTTCATTGGATGGTCCTCTACAATCTTAAGGTTTTTTGTTTCGATATGAAATTCAAAATGGCGGCTACGGCAGGACATAGTTTAACATTGGACCCTATGGGAAAAATGTTTCAAAATGCTTCTTCTCTGAAACCACTTGGACAATTGAAACCAAACTGCCCAGGAATGATCATTGGAAGGTCCTCTACAAAGTTTCTGTTTTTTATGCCGATCGGAAATCCAAGATGGCCGCCACCGCAGGACATAGATTAACATTGGACCCTATGGGAAAATATTCAAATGCCTTCTTCTCAGAAACTACAAATATGATTAAAGCCAAACTGTACATGAATGTTCATTGGATGGTCCTCTACAATCTTAAGGTTTTTTGTTCCGATATGAAATTCAAAATGGCGTCTACGGCAGGACTTAGTTTAACATTGGACCCTATGGGAAAAATGTTTCAAAATGCTTCTTCTCTGAAACCACTTGGACAGTTGAAACCAAACTGCCCAGGAATGATCATTGGAAGGTCCTGTACAAAATTTTTGTTTTTTATGCCGATCGGAAATCCAAGATGGCCGCCACCGCAGGACATAGATTAACATTGGACCCTATGGGAAAATATTCAAATGCCTTCTTCTCAGAAACTACAAGTATGATTAAAGCCAAACTGTACATGAATGTTCATTGGATGGTCCTCTACAATCTTAAGGTTTTTTGTTCCGATATGAAATTCAAAATGGCAGCTACGGCAGGACTTAGTTTAACATTGGACCCTATGGGAAAAATGTTTCAAAATGCTTCTTCTCTGAAACCACTTGGACAGTTGAAACCAAACTGCCCAGGAATGATCATTGGAAGGTCCTCTACAAAATTTTTGTTTTTTATGCCGATCGGAAATCCAAGATGGCTGCCACCACAGGACATAGATTAACATTGGACCCTATGGGAAAATATTCAAATGCCTTCTTCTCAGAAACTACAAATATGATTAAAGCCAAACTGTACATGAATGTTCATTGGATGGTCCTCTACAATCTTAAGGTTTTTTGTTCCGATATGAAATTCAAAATGGCGTCTACGGCAGGACTTAGTTTAACATTGGACCCTATGGGAAAAATGTTTCAAAATGCTTCTTCTCTGAAACCACTTGGACAGTTGAAACCAAACTGCCCAGGAATGATCATTGGAAGGTCCTCTACAAAATCTCTGTTTTTTATGCCGATCGGAAATCCAAGATGGCCACCACCGCAATACATAGATTAACATTGGACCCTATGGGAAAATATTCAAATGCCTTCTTCTCAGAAACTACAAATATGATTAAAGCCAAACTGTACATGAATGTTCATTGGATGGTCCTCTACAATCTTAAGGTTTTTTGTTCTGATATGAAATTCAAAATGGCGTCTACGGCAGGACTTAGTTTAACATTGGACCCTATGGGAAAAATGTTTCAAAATGCTTCTTCTCTGAAACCACTTGGACAATTGAAACCAAACTGCCCAGGAATGATCATTGGAAGGTCCTCTACAAAGTTTCTGTTTTTTATGCCGATCGGAAATCCAAGATGGCTGCCACCGCAGGACATAGATTAACATTGGACCCTATGGGAAAATATTCAAATGCCTTCTTCTCAGAAACTACAAATATGATTAAAGCCAAACTGTACATGAATGTTCATTGGATGGTCCTCTACAATCTTAAGGTTTTTTGTTCCGATATGAAATTCAAAATGGCGGCTACGGCAGGACTTAGTTTAACATTGGACCCTATGGGAAAAATGTTTCAAAATGCTTCTTCTCTGAAACCACTTGGACAGTTGAAACCAAACTGCACAGGAATGATCATTGGAAGGTCCTCTACAAAATTTTTGTTTTTTATGCCGATCAGAAATCCAAGATGGCCGCCACCGCAGGACATAGATTAACATTGGACCCTATGGGAAAATATTCAAATGCCTTCTTCTCAGAAACTACAAATATGATTAAAGCCAAACTGTACATGAATGTTCATTAGATGGCCCTCTACAAACTTTAGGTTTTTTGTTCCGGTATGAAATACAAAATGGCGGCTACGGCAGGATTTAGTTTAACATTGGACCCTATGGGAAAAATGTTTCAAAATGCTTCTTCTCTGAAACCACTTGGACAATTGAAACCAAACTGCCCAGGAATGATCATTGGAAGGTCCTCTACAAAGTTTCTGTTTTTTATGCCGATCGGAAATCCAAGATGGCCACCATCGCAGGACATAGATTAACATTGGACCCTATGGGAAAATGTTCAAATGCCTTCTCAGAAACTACAAATATGATTAAAGCCAAACTGTACATGAATGTTCATTGGATGGTCCTCTACAATCTTAAGGTTTTTTGTTCCGATATGAAATTCAAAATGGCGTCTACGGCAGGACTTAGTTTAACATTGGACCCTATGGGAAAAATGTTTCAAAATGCTTCTTCTCTGAAACCACTTGGACAGTTGAAACCAAACTGCCCAGGAATGATCATTGGAAGGTCCTCTACAAAATATTTGTTTTTTATGCCGATCGGAAATCCAAGATGGCCGCCACCGCAGGACATAGATTAACATTGGACCCTATGGGAAAATATTCAAATGCCTTCTTCTCAGAAACTACAAGTATGATTAAAGCCAAACTGTACATGAATGTTCATTGGATGGTCCTCTACAACCTTAAGGTTTTTTGTTCCGATATGAAATTCAAAATGGCGGCTACGGCAGGACTTAGTTTAACATTGGACCCTATGGGAAAAATGTTTCAAAATGCTTCTTCTCTGAAACCACTTGGACAGTTGAAACCAAACTGCCCAGGAATGATCATTGGAAGGTCCTCTACAAAGTTTCTGTTTTTTATGCCGATCGGAAATCCAAGATGGCTGCCACCACAGGACATAGATTAACATTGGACCCTATGGGAAAATATTCAAATGCCTTCTTCTCAGAAACTACAAATATGATTAAAGCCAAACTGTACATGAATGTTCATTGGATGGTCCTCTACAATCTTAAGGTTTTTTGTTCCGATATGAAATTCAAAATGGCGGCTACGGCAGGACTTAGTTTAACATTGGACCCTATGGGAAAAATGTTTCAAAATGCTTCTTCTCTGAAACCACTTGGACAGTTGAAACCAAACTGCCCAGGAATGATCATTGGAAGGTCCTCTACAAAAGTTTTGTTTTTTATGCCGATCGGAAATCCAAGATGGCCACCACCGCAATACATAGATTAACATTGGACCCCATGGGAAAATATTCAAATGCCTTCTTCTCAGAAACTACAAATATGATTAAAGCCAAACTGTACATGCATGTTCATTGGATGGTCCTCTACAATCTTAAGGTTTTTTGTTTCGATATGAAATTCAAAATGGCGGCTACGGCAGGACATAGTTTAACATTGGACCCTATGGGAAAAATGTTTCAAAATGCTTCTTCTCTGAAACCACTTGGACAATTGAAACCAAACTGCCCAGGAATGATCATTGGAAGGTCCTCTACAAAGTTTCTGTTTTTTATGCCGATCGGAAATCCAAGATGGCCGCCACCGCAGGACATAGATTAACATTGGACCCTATGGGAAAATATTCAAATGCCTTCTTCTCAGAAACTACAAATATGATTAAAGCCAAACTGTACATGAATGTTCATTGGATGGTCCTCTACAATCTTAAGGTTTTTTGTTCCGATATGAAATTCAAAATGGCGTCTACGGCAGGACTTAGTTTAACATTGGACCCTATGGGAAAAATGTTTCAAAATGCTTCTTCTCTGAAACCACTTGGACAGTTGAAACCAAACTGCCCAGGAATGATCATTGGAAGGTCCTGTACAAAATATCTGTTTTTTATGCCGATCGGAAATCCAAGATGGCCGCCACCGCAGGACATAGATTAACATTGGACCCTATGGGAAAATATTCAAATGCCTTCTTCTCAGAAACTACAAGTATGATTAAAGCCAAACTGTACATGAATGTTCATTGGATGGTCCTCTACAATCTTAAGGTTTTTTGTTCCGATATGAAATTCAAAATGGCAGCTACGGCAGGACTTAGTTTAACATTGGACCCTATGGGAAAAATGTTTCAAAATGCTTCTTCTCTGAAACCACTTGGACAGTTGAAACCAAACTGCCCAGGAATGATCATTGGACGGTCCTCTACAAAATTTCTGTTTTTTATGCCGATCGGAAATCCAAGATGGCTGCCACCACAGGACATAGATTAACATTGGACCCTATGGGAAAATATTCAAATGCCTTCTTCTCAGAAACTACAAATATGATTAAAGCCAAACTGTACATGAATGTTCATTGGATGGTCCTCTACAATCTTAAGGTTTTTTGTTCCGATATGAAATTCAAAATGGCGTCTACGGCAGGACTTAGTTTAACATTGGACCCTATGGGAAAAATGTTTCAAAATGCTTCTTCTCTGAAACCACTTGGACAGTTGAAACCAAACTGCCCAGGAATGATCATTGGAAGGTCCTCTACAAAATCTCTGTTTTTTATGCCGATCGGAAATCCAAGATGGCCACCACCGCAATACATAGATTAACATTGGACCCTATGGGAAAATATTCAAATGCCTTCTTCTCAGAAACTACAAATATGATTAAAGCCAAACTGTACATGAATGTTCATTGGATGGTCCTCTACAATCTTAAGGTTTTTTGTTCTGATATGAAATTCAAAATGGCGTCTACGGCAGGACTTAGTTTAACATTGGACCCTATGGGAAAAATGTTTCAAAATGCTTCTTCTCTGAAACCACTTGGACAATTGAAACCAAACTGCCCAGGAATGATCATTGGAAGGTCCTCTACAAAATTTTTGTTTTTTATGCCGATTGGAAATCCAAGATGGCCGCCACCGCAGGACATAGATTAACATTGGACCCTATGGGAAAATATTCAAATGCCTTCTTCTCAGAAACTACAAGTATGATTAAAGCCAAACTGTACATGAATGTTCATTGGATGGTCCTCTACAATCTTAAGGTTTTTTGTTCCGATATGAAATTCAAAATGGCGGCTACGGCATGACTTAGTTTAACATTGGACCCTATGGGAAAAATGTTTCAAAATGCTTCTTCTCTGAAACCACTTGGACAGTTGAAACCAAACTGCACAGGAATGATCATTGGAAGGTCCTCTACAAAATTTATGTTTTTTATGCCGATCAGAAATCCAAGATGGCCGCCACCGCAGGACATAGATTAACATTGGACCCTATGGGAAAATATTCAAATGCCTTCTTCTCAGAAACTACAAATATGATTAAAGCCAAACTGTACATGAATGTTCATTAGATGGCCCTCTACAAACTTTAGGTTTTTTGTTCCGGTATGAAATACAAAATGGCGGCTACGGCAGGATTTAGTTTAACATTGGACCCTATGGGAAAAATGTTTCAAAATGCTTCTTCTCTGAAACCACTTGGACAATTGAAACCAAACTGCCCAGGAATGATCATTGGAAGGTCCTCTACAAAGTTTCTGTTTTTTATGCCGATCGGAAATCCAAGATGGCCGCCACCACAGGACATAGATTAACATTGGACCCTATGGGAAAATATTCAAATGCCTTCTTCTCAGAAACTACTAATATGATTAAAGCCAAACTGTACATGAATGTTCATTGGATGGTCCTCTACAATCTTAAGGTTTTTTGTTCCGATATGAAATTCAAAATGGCGGCTACGGCAGGACTTAGTTTAACATTGGACCCTATGGAAAAAATGTTTCAAAATGCTTCTTCTCTGAAACCATTTGGACAGTTGAAACCAAACTGCCCAGGAATGATCATTGGAAGGTCCTCTACAAAATTTTTGTTTTTTATGCCGATCGGAAATCCAAGATGGCCGCCACCGCAGGACATAGATTAACATTGGACCCTATGGGAAAATATTCAAATGCCTTCTTCTCAGAAACTACAAGTATGATTAAAGCCAAACTGTACATGAATGTTCATTGGATGGTCCTCTACAATCTTGGGGTTTTTTGTTCCGATATGAAATTCAAAATGGCGGCTACGGCAGGACTTAGTTTAACATTGGACCCTATGGGAAAAATGTTTCAAAATGGTTCTTCTCTGAAACCACTTGGACAGTTGAAACCAAACTGCCCAGGAATGATCATTGGAAGGTCCTCTACAAAGTTTCTGTTTTTTATGCCGATCGGAAATCCAAGATGGCCGCCACCGCAATACATAGATTAACATTGGACCCTATGGGAAAATATTCAAATGCCTTCTTCTCAGAAACTACAAATATGATTAAAGCCAAACTGTACATGAATGTTCATTAGATGGCCCTCTACAAACTTTAGGTTTTTTGTTCCGGTATGAAATACAAAATGGCGGCTACGGCAGGACTTAGTTTAACATTGGACCCTATGGGAAAAATGTTTCAAAATGCTTCTTCTCTGAAACCACTTGGACAATTGAAACCAAACTGCCCAGGAATGATCATTGGAAGGTCCTCTACAAAGTTTCTGTTTTTTATGCCGATCGGAAATCCAAGATGGCCGCCACCGTAGGACATAGATTAACATTGGACCCTATGGGAAAATATTCAAATGCCTTCTTCTCAGAAACTACAAATATGATTAAAGCCAAACTGTACATGAATGTTCATTGGATGGTCCTCTACAATCTTAAGGTTTTTTGTTCCGATATGAAATTCAAAATGGCGGCTACGGCAGGACTTAGTTTAACATTGGACCCTATGGGAAAAATGTTTCAAAATGCTTCTTCTCTGAAACCACTTGGACAGTTGAAACCAAACTGCCCAGGAATGATCATTGGAAGGTCCTCTACAAATTTTCTGTTTTTTATGCCGATTGGAAATCCAAGATGGCCGCCACCGCAGGACATAGATTAACATTGGACCCTATGGGAAAATATTCAAATGCCTTCTTCTCAGAAACTACAAGTATGATTAAAGCCAAACTGTACATGAATGTTCATTGGATGGTCCTCTACAATCTTAAGGTTTTTTGTTCCGATATGAAATTCAAAATGGCGGCTACGGCATGACTTAGTTTAACATTGGACCCTATGGGAAAAATGTTTCAAAATGCTTCTTCTCTGAAACCACTTGGACAGTTGAAACCAAACTGCACAGGAATGATCATTGGAAGGTCCTCTACAAAATTTATGTTTTTTATGCCGATCGGAAATCCAAGATGGCCGCCACCGCAGGACATAGATTAACATTGGACCCTATGGGAAAATATTCAAATGCCTTCTTCTCAGAAACTACAAATATGATTAAAGCCAAACTGTACATGAATGTTCATTAGATGGCCCTCTACAAACTTTAGGTTTTTTGTTCCGGTATGAAATACAAAATGGCGGCTACGGCAGGATTTAGTTTAACATTGGACCCTATGGGAAAAATGTTTCAAAATGCTTCTTCTCTGAAACCACTTGGACAATTGAAACCAAACTGCCCAGGAATGATCATTGGAAGGTCCTCTACAAAGTTTCTGTTTTTTATGCCGATCGGAAATCCAAGATGGCCGCCACCACAGGACATAGATTAACATTGGACCCTATGGGAAAATATTCAAATGCCTTCTTCTCAGAAACTACAAATATGATTAAAGCCAAACTGTACATGAATGTTCATTGGATGGTCCTCTACAATCTTAAGGTTTTTTGTTCCGATATGAAATTCAAAATGGCGGCTACGGCAGGACTTAGTTTAACATTGGACCCTATGGGGAAAATGTTTCAAAATGCTTCTTCTCTGAAACCACTTGGACAGTTGAAACCAAACTGCCCAGGAATGATCATTGGAAGGTCCTCTACAAAATTTATGTTTTTTATGCCGATCGGAAATCCAAGATGGCCGCCACCGCAGGACATAGATTAACATTGGACCCTATGGGAAAATATTCAAATGCCTTCTTCTCAGAAACTACAAGTATGATTAAAGCCAAACTGTACATGAATGTTCATTGGATGGTCCTCTACAATCTTGGGTTTTTTTGTTCCGATATGAAATTCAAAATGGCGGCTACGGCAGGAATTAGTTTAACATTGGACCCTATGGGAAAAATGTTTCAAAATGCTTCTTCTCTGAAACCACTTGGACAGTTGAAACCAAACTGCCCAGGAATGATCATTGGAAGGTCCTCTACAAAGTTTCTGTTTTTTATGCCGATCGGAAAAATCCAAGATGGCCGCCACCGCAATACATAGATTAACATTGGACCCTATGGGAAAATATTCAAATGCCTTCTTCTCAGAAACTACAAATATGATTAAAGCCAAACTGTACATGAATGTTCATTAGATGGCCCTCTACAAACTTTAGGTTTTTTGTTCCGGTATGAAATACAAAATGGCGTCTACGGCAGGACTTAGTTTAACATTGGACCCTATGGGAAAAAAAGTTTCAAAATGCTTCTTCTCTGAAACCACTTGGACAATTGAAACCAAACTGCCCAGGAATGATCATTGGAAGGTCCTCTACAAAGTTTCTGTTTTTTATGCCGATCGAAAATCCAAGATGGCCGCCACCGCAGGACATAGATTAACATTGGACCCTATGGGAAAATATTCAAATGCCTTCTTCTCAGAAACTACAAATATGATTAAAGCCAAACTGTACATGAATGTTCATTAGATGGCCCTCTACAATCTTAAGGTTTTTTGTTCCGATATGAAATTCAAAATGGCGGCTACGGCAGGACTTAGTTTAACATTGGACCCTATGGGAAAAATGTTTCAAAATGCTTCTTCTCTGAAATCACTTGGACAGTTGAAACCAAACTGCCCAGGAATGATCATTGGAAGGTCCTCTACAAATTTTCTGTTTTTTATGCCGATCGGAAATCCAAGATGGCCGCCACCGCAGGACATAGATTAACATTGGACCCTATGGGAAAATATTCAAATGCCTTCTTCTCAGAAACTACAAATATGATTAAAGCCAAACTGTACATGAATGTTCATTGGATGGTCCTCTACAATCTTAAGGTTTTTTGTTCCGATATGAAATTCAAAATGGCGTCTACGGCAGGACTTAGTTTAACATTGGACCCTATGGGAAAAATGTTTCAAAATGCTTCTTCTCTGAAACCACTTGGACAGTTGAAACCAAACTGCCCAGGAATGATCATTGGAAGGTCCTCTACAAAATTGATGTTTTTTATGCCGATCGGAAATCCAAGATGGCCGCCACCGCAGGACATAGATTAACATTGGACCCTATGGGAAAATATTCAAATGCCTTCTTCTCAGAAACTACAAGTATGATTAAAGCCAAACTGTACATGAATGTTCATTGGATGGTCCTCTACAACCTTAAGGTTTTTTGTTCCGATATGAAATTCAAAGTGGCGGCTACGGCAGGACTTAGTTTAACATTGGACCCTATGGGAAAAATGTTTCAAAATGGTTCTTCTCTGAAACCACTTGGACAGTTGAAACCAAACTGCCCAGGAATGATCATTGGAAGGTCCTCTACAAAGTTTCTGTTTTTTATGCCGATCGGAAATCCAAGATGGCTGCCACCACAGGACATAGATTAACATTGGACCCTATGGGAAAATATTCAAATGCCTTCTTCTCAGAAACTACAAATATGATTAAAGCCAAACTGTACATGAATGTTCATTGGATGGTCCTCTACAATCTTAAGGTTTTTTGTTCCGATATGAAATTCAAAATGGCGGCTACGGCAGGACTTAGTTTAACATTGGACCCTATGGGGAAAATGTTTCAAAATGCTTCTTCTCGGAAACCACTTGGACAGTTGAAACCAAACTGCCCAGGAATGATCATTGGAAGGTCCTCTACAAAATTTATGTTTTTTATGCCGATCGGAAATCCAAGATGGCCGCCACCGCAGGACATAGATTAACATTGGACCCTACGGGAAAATATTCAAATGCCTTCTTCTCAGAAACTACAAGTATGATTAAAGCCAAACTGTACATGAATGTTCATTGGATGGTCCTCTACAATCTTGGGGTTTTTTGTTCCGATATGAAATTCAAAATGGCGGCTACGGCAGGAATTAGTTTAACATTGGACCCTATGGGAAAAATGTTTCAAAATGCTTCTTCTCTGAAACCACTTGGACAGTTGAAACCAAACTGCCCAGGAATGATCATTGGAAGGTCCTCTACAAAGTTTCTGTTTTTTATGCCGATCGGAAATCCAAGATGGCCGCCACCGCAATACATAGATTAACATTGGACCCTATGGGAAAATATTCAAATGCCTTCTTCTCAGAAACTACAAATATGATTAAAGCCAAACTGTACATGAATGTTCATTAGATGGCCCTCTACAAACTTTAGGTTTTTTGTTCCGGTATGAAATACAAAATGGCGTCTACGGCAGGACTTAGTTTAACATTGGACCCTATGGGAAAAAAAGTTTCAAAATGCTTCTTCTCTGAAACCACTTGGACAATTGAAACCAAACTGCCCAGGAATGATCATTGGAAGGTCCTCTACAAAGTTTCTGTTTTTTATGCCGATCGAAAATCCAAGATGGCCGCCACCGCAGGACATAGATTAACATTGGACCCTATGGGAAAATATTCAAATGCCTTCTTCTCAGAAACTACAAATATGATTAAAGCCAAACTGTACATGAATGTTCATTGGATGGTCCTCTACAATCTTAAGGTTTTTTGTTCCGATATGAAATTCAAAATGGCGGCTACGGCAGGACTTAGTTTAACATTGGACCCTATGGGAAAAATGTTTCAAAATGCTTCTTCTCTGAAATCACTTGGACAGTTGAAACCAAACTGCCCAGGAATGATCATTGGAAGGTCCTCTACAAAGTTTCTGTTTTTTATGCCGATCAGAAATCCAAAATGGCTGCCACCGCAGGACATAGATTAACATTGGACCCTATGGGAAAATATTCAAATGCCTTCTTCTCAGAAACTACAAAATGATTAAAGCCAAACTGTACATGAATGTTCATTGGATGGTCCTCTACAATCCTAAGGTTTTTTGTTCCGATATGAAATTCAAAATGGCGGCTACGGCAGGACTTAGTTTAACATTGGACCCTATGGGAATAATGTTTCAAAATGCTTCTTCTCTGAAACCACTTGGACATTTGAAACCAAACTGCCCAGGAATGATCATTGGAAGGTCCTCTACAAACTTTCTGTTTTTTATGCCGATCGGAAATCCAAGATGGCTGCCACCGCAGGACATAGATTAACATTGGACCCTATGGGAAAATATTCAAATGCCTTCTTCTCAGAAACTACAAATATGATTAAAGCCAAACTGTACATGAATGTTCATTGGATGGTCCTCTACAATCTTAAGGTTTTTTGTTCCGATATGAAATTCAAAATGGCGGCTACGGCAGGACTTAGTTTAACATTGGACCCTATGGGAAAAAGTTTCAAAACGCTTCTTCTCTGAAACCACTTGGATAATTGAAACCAATCTGCCCAGGAATGATCATTGGAAGGTCCTCTACAAGGTGTGTGTTTTTTATGCCGATCGGAAATCCAAGATGGCCACCACCGCAATACATAGATTAACATTGGACCCTATGGGAAAATATTCAAATGCCTTCTACTCAGAAACTACAAATATGATTAAAGCCAAACTGTACATGAATGTTCATTGGATGGTCCTCTACAAACTTTACGTTTTTTGTTCTGATATGAAATTCAAAATGGCGGCTACGGCATGACTTAGTTTAACATTGGACCCTATGGGAAAAATGTTTCAAAACGCTTCTTCTCTGAAACCACTTGGACAGTTGAAACCAAACTGCCCAGGAATGATCATTGGAAGGTCCTCTACAAATTTTATGTTTTTTATGCCGATCGGAAATCCAAGATGGCTGCCACCACAGGTCATAGTATTAACACAGGGGAAAATACAGAAATATATTCTTCTCTGAAGCTAATGCACTGATTGAACCTAAATTGTGCATCAATCATTGGAAGGTCCTTTACAAACTTTGTGTTTTTTATGTTGATCGTAATTCCAAGATGACTACCACTGCAGGACATAGTTTTTACATGGGACCAATTGGTTTTTTTTATAACCAGGTGAACGATACAGGCTCTTGAGAGCCTCTGGTTTTTTGAAAATATCATTATTTGAGTTTTCTTGGTGTTTATATTGAGACTCCATTCTTCGCAATATACTTCTAAGGCATTCAGGCAATGTTGGAGCCCAGATGGTTTTTCAGAAATTAAAATCAGGTCATCAGCATAATATTTGAGTACATATTTGTAAATGGTTAAATTTCTGTGTACCCAGATTTACTGGTTCTATTTCTGGTAAATTATTAAAACATGAACTTATGTCATCTATAAAAGTGTTGAAAAGTATGGGATTTAAGCTATCCTCTTGCTTTACTACTAACTTTGCTGAAAATGGGTCACTATGTGAATTTCCAAATTTACAGGAATACATAATATTTGAGTACATATTTGTAATTAAATCAAAGAATTTTCCTCCTATACCATTTTTCAATAATTTGTGAAGAAGGGCTTTCCTTACAACACTGTCGAATGCCTTTTTAAAGTCGACAAAACATACATATAATTTTTTTTTAGGTTTCATCAATTACTTATTAATTAAAGTTTTCAATATGTAAATATGATCAGTTGTTTTATATCCACTTCTGAATCCACCTTGATTAAAACTAATAAGGTTTTAGATTCTAAAAAATCTCCAAGTCTTTTTTGTAATAATGAAGTAAATAATTTACCCAAGCAGCTTGTCATTTGGATCCCCAGATTTATAAATAGAAGATATAAGTGAGTGGTTCCATACTGATGGAAATTTACCACATTGCAATATCTTATTAAATAATTTGACCAATGTTAATGTCATTGTTTGACTGCCAGTCTTAATAAATTCATTTAGAATCAGGTCAGAACCTTCTTTTTTCCCATTTTTTAGTTTGCGGATTCCTTTCTTTATCTCGGAACAAGTAAAAGGGAAATCAAGGGGACATGGTATGGTATCTTTATCCAAAATTTCATATGAATAGTAGGTTGAACTATCACCATTCAGAAGTGACTTATAGTGGTCAACCCACTCAACATCATTTATACAGTGAAACTATCTAAACTGAACCCTGAGTAAACAGAAAACCTGCCTAAACCAGACAGACTTGACAGTCCTATCTACTAAATGTCTATGTAATTTGAACCTGTTTAAACCAAACACCTGTCTAAACCGGACAAATTCTTTAGTCCCAAAGGGGTTCGGTTTAGACAGGTTTCACTGTAGTAGTTTGCTGTTGATTGTTACCTTTTTAGCTCACCTTGCCAAAGGCAAAGTGAGCTTTTGCCATCACCCGTCGTCCATTAACTTTTCACATTTTAATCTTGTCCTCTTAAACCGCAAAGCCAATTGATCTGAAATTTGGTAGGAAGCATCTATGGAAGGTCCTCTATACAGATTGCTCATTTTGTCCCGATCCATTAACAAACATGGCCGTCACAGGCAATTCTTGTTTCTGATTGGCCTATTTTTAAAAATCTTCTCCTCTGAAACCACTTAGCCAAATGAACCGAAACTTGGTAGGAAGCATCTATGGAAGGTTCTCTATAAAGATTGCTAATTTCATCTTGATCTGTTAACAAACATGGCCGCCACAGGCGATTCTTGTTTCTGATTGATTGATATCTAAAAAATCTTGTTTTCTGTTAAAAGGGAGATAACTCTAGTTTGAATATAGATACATTTTGTATCTATTCAAAATGCAGTTATCTCTGAATTGAATTACAGATAAATATGCCTCTAAAACCCCTCTACCAAATGAACTGAAACTTGGTAGGAACCATCTATGGAAGGTCCTCTATAAAGAGTACTCATTTCGTTCCAATTCCATTAATAAACATGGCTGCCACAGGCGATTCTTGTTTCTGATTGGTCTATTTCTAAAAAATCTTCTCCTCTGAAACCACATGGCCAAATGAACCGAAACTTGGTAGGAAGCATCTATGGAAGGTTCTCTATAGAGATTGCTCATTTTGTCCCAATCCATTAACAAGCATGGCCACCACAGACAATTATTTTTTCTGATTGGTCAATTTCTAAAAATCTTCTTCTCTGACACAGCTTGGCCAAATAGACCGAAACTTGGTAGAAAGCATCTATGGAAGGTCCTCTATGGGAATTGCTCATTCCGTTTTGATCCGTTAACAAAGATGGCCGTCGTAGACAATTTTTGTTTCTTATTGTTCGATTTCTAAAACAGCTTTTCCTCTGAAACCGCTTGGCCAAATGATATGAAACCTGGTAAGAAGCATCTATGGAAGGTCCTCTATAGAGATTGCTCATTTTGTTTTGATCCATTAAAAAACATGGCTGCCACAGGCAATTCTTGTTTTAGATTGGTCGATTTCTAAAAATCTTCTTCTCTGAAACTGCTTTGCCAAAACGAACCGAAATTTTGTGGGAAGCACCTATAGGCTATGGAAGGTTCTGTATTAAGTTTCCTCAGAGCAGAATGAAAGGTGAGCGACACAGGCTCAGCTCAGTGCTGAGCCTCTAGTTTTCATTAAGGTTGTACTAATTTTTAATACCGTTAAGATTTGTAATCCTAAATTGGGTTTGAAAAATGCATCTAGCATACATTTCCTCTTCAAGAAAACCCTGCCCTTTCATCCATTCTTCACATATTTACCAAACTCTGAAAGTCAAAAACCTGCAATGGAAAAAAACCCCCAACATGTGATAATGCGTGACTGACTTTATCAGCCTTATTTTTAAAACGAAGATCAGATCCGACACTTTGATAGAAAGTGGAAGATGGCAAAATGTAGACAGAAATATGAGAATGTGCAATCTGTCTGATAAAAATGAAATTGGAGACGAATTTCATTACATTTTGGAATGAAATTACTTTGTTCGGAAAAATATTACAGAAAAAATATTACAGAAAAAACCAAGTATTATTAAATTCACTGAATTAATGAGAATAAAAAAACAAAATTAAGCTTACAAAACTTTGCTTGTTGATTAAATATATTAATAAAACTATGTATGCCCCGGTCCCAGAGCTTAATTTATATATTTTTCTCTTACAGTGTATTTATTTTCATTATCATTATCATCCTGGTGTGTATGCCTTTCATTAATATATAAGTATGTGTTTTTTATTTTTTGTTCTTTAACATGTATTTGTGTAAATGTTTATGTTTTCTGTTGTTTTTCTTCTTATTTTGCTTCTTTCACTCTTTATTTATATTTGTATGTATCTCTATATCTATGTAATCACATTTATTTAAGAGAATAAAGATATATACATGTATAGAGGTGTAATACCACTAAACATGGGTACCAGTCGAAAAGGATGTATGGGAAAGTAATACGTAAACACAAAATGGATTCCTACATTGTTGGATAAAAAATAAACCCTATTAGATACTGCAAAATACTGAATGTCAGCAGAGACTTACAGATTTTAGCATAATTTTAAGCCCATATTTGATGTCCTTGCAGTTTTAAATAAAAAATTGATTGCATTGGAAAGGAACTACCTGAATTTGTGTTAAATCGAAATTGAAAGTAGGATTTTTGACGGTAGACATCTTCGGACTGCCTGTTTTTTCTTATATGCAATTAAATGTATGTTGATTTTCGGAGGTATTCTTCTAATTAGGTACCCCTTCCATGAGAAATGAGTGTCACTTAGATTAAACTTAAGGTAAATCCTGTATGAAATCTCAAAAAGATTTTTATTTAACATAGAAGGCTATGGAGAATTCTTTAGTGGTATTACACCTAGATAATAGCTGCATGTTGTTCAATTTTGGGTATCAAAGCTATTGTTATAAAAGAACTTGTCAATTAAAAAGCTGAAGGTTTGTAGAAAATATGACCCATTGATATACTAGTATCATAGTTTTAAATCCATACCTTATTTGTATTCATGTATTAGGGACCGACCATTTAACTTGAAAGGGGGGGGGGGGGGGGGTTATGGTTTTTTGTTTCGTTCAGAAATTTTTTTTCGGACAACACAAGAGTTAGAATATTTAATTTTTTTGTCGCTAAATGCGCGAATTTTTTTTCCACAATTTAACATTAGGTTATATAACAAAAACTCTGAATCAGATTTTTTTTTCCTCCACCAAAATCAGAATATTTTTTTCAGCAACATTGGGAATCAGAATATTTTTATAGAAAAAAACCATAACCCCCCTTCAAATTAAATGGTCGTTCCCTTAAAGTCAATAAAATGAAACAACAAAATCATCAGATAGAGAAGCATTTCGTGTATCAAAGAAATGGTTTGATTTTATGGCATTTAACACCACTTTCAACAATATCATTGAACAAGTACAACCACCTCTGGCTCTCACCTCAAATCATTGAACAAGTACAACCAACTCTGGCTCTCACCTCAAATCATTGAACAAGTACAACCACCTCTGGCTCTCACTTCAAATCATTGAACAAGTACAACCACCTCTGGCTCTCACTTCAAATCATTAAACAAGTACAACCACCTCTGGCTCTCACCTCAAATCATTGAACAAGTACAACCACCTCTGGCTCTTACCTCAAATCATTGAACAAATACAACCACCTCTGGCTCTCACCTCAAATCATTGAACAAGTACAACCACCTCTGGCTCTCACTTCAAATCATTGAACAAGTACAACCACCTCTGGCTCTCACCTCAAATCATTGAACAAGTACAACCACCTCTGGCTCTCACCTCAAATCATTGAACAAGTACAACCACCTCTGGCTCTCACCTCAAATCATTGAACAAGTACAACCACCTCTGGCTCTCACATCAAATCATTGAACAAGTTCAACCACCTCTGGCTCTCACCTCAAATCATTGAACAAGTACAACCACCTCTGGCTCTCACCTCAAATCATTGAACAAGTACAACCACCTCTGGCTCTCACCTCAAATCATTGAACAAGTACAACCACCTCTGGCTCTCACCTCAAATCATTGAACAAGTACAACCACCTCTGGCTCTCACCTCAAATCATTGAACAAGTACAACCACTTCTGGCTCTCACCTCAAATCATTGAACAAGTACAACCACCTCTGGCTCTCATATCAAATCATTGAACAAGTACAACCACCTCTGGCTCTCACCTCAAATCATTGAACAAGTGCAACCACCTCTGGCTCTCACTTCAAATCATTGAACAAGTACAACCACCTCTGGCTCTCACCTCAAATCATTGAACAAGTACAACCACCTCTGGGTCTCACTTCAAATCATTGAACAAGTACAACCACCTCTGGCTCTCACCTCAAATCATTGAACAAGTACAACTACCTCTGGCTCTCACCTCAAATCATTGAACAAGTACAACCACCTCTGGCTCTCACCTCAAATCATTGAACAAGTACAACCCCCTCTGGCTCTCACCTCAAATCATTGAACAAGTACAACCACCTCTGGCTCTCACCTCAAATCATTGAACACAAAAAAGACCACAACGTTTGTCAATAGAAATCCAGATTCTGGTATGGAATAGACACAAAAATGAGCTAGTGAGTGATTGTTGTTTTAAGCCAAATGAGCAATTTTTCAACTATTTCAGGTGGCGAGAACAAGTTACATTCAATGAGACCATCACACTACATAGTGCTAGCCCACTGAAATATCAGTTTGCAGGTAGACATATCACTCTATTACACAATATCCTGATTCTGAGACAACCAGTTTGAACTCTTACTCCTTAATCGTAAAGTAACAAATACTAAATTTTATAGTCATTGGTTGGACCAGACCGGGTCCGAAACCTACGATCTACCACACTCCAGGCGAGCACATTAACCATTACACCACCGATATGAGCCAGCACATCAATGCATTAGGGTTAAACTGGTTAATGGGATCCCAACCATTCACCTCTTTATAATTGAATTTTATTTAATAAAGTGTTGTTGTCAGAATAATATTTTATTTAATGAAGTGTTGTTGTCAGAATATTATTTTATTTAATGAAGTGTTGTTGTCAGAATAATATTTTATTTAATGAAGTGTTGTTGTCAAAATATGATTTTATTTAATGAAGTGTTGTTATCAAAATATGATTTCATTAACTGATGATTCATGGTCAGAAAAAACCTGTATGTTCACTTTATAAATATACTATAATATAATCTTATGTTGTAGGAGTGAAAATATTGCAAAAATGATTTGTCTTGTTTTCAGGTAAAATGAAGTAAGAAATCAGCTCAATGGAGTTGCCATGGACACCTATATAAGTTACAAGATGTCTGAGGTAAAGTAGGTTGTAGTTAGTATTAATGGATACTCATCTACATGTAGGAATCTGTTAGAGTTAAATGCCAGTCAACATGCTTATTCTTTTAGCTTATTCAACAGGGGACCATCATGGTCGTGATCATAAGTAGTTCGATTTACAACTACTTGTGTAATCAGTACCTATCATCACTAAAGTTGTGAGTTCCAACCCCGTTCATGGCGAGGTGTACTCGATACAACATTAAGTGATGAAGTTTTTCAGTGACTTGCGACAGATCAGTGGTTTTCTCCGGGTACTCCAGAATCCTCCAATAATAAAACTGATTGCCATGATATAACTGAAATATTGTTGAAAGTGGCATTAAACACCATAAACCTAAACCAACCATTGATTTGTCACCATTTGATTGTGCATGTATAATAACACAATTGTCATGTTCTGGAGCAAGGTCACACGAGAAGCAATAAATGTGCTGAATGGATTTTTCTGAGCAATATCACATCAAAGACGTAGCTTGAAATGTGATATTGCTCAGAAAAATCCATTCAGTTATCCGTAGAAGTAGGGATAATTTTTTCAAACAATTCTTGTGGCTTGATAGTAGATATTGTCTTGTGTAAAGATCAAGTAGAAAATTTATGAATCATCAATAAAAACATTTACCTCTCTCAAGGGGATGTGGGATTTGGGGGGTAGGGGAAGGCTGTTTAAAAAGCTAATAATATTAAGTTAAACACTTATTGACTTATTACAACTCTGAAAATTTGTATTTACAAAAGCTATAATATGCCATCAGAATTTACGTCTTTGAGACTAAAGTTAGGGTGAGTTTTTGTCATCATACAGCATCTGTTGTCCATCATCGGTTGTCCGTCTGTTAGCTTTTCAATCTGTAATGTTTTTGTTTTCAGTTTTGAGAAGACCATCTCTACACAAATTCCCTTAACATATTACCTGATGGAAGATGGTAAGCTTAGTTTATTGTGTTGTCTGCCTTCCATTAATGATTGCTGTTGATCCTAATGTGTGTTTGTGGGGTTACAATAGGCCTTTACACTTAACACAGAGTTATGGTTCTTTAATATGTATAGGTCAACTGTCTTCTAGCAAAGATAATTTTTGAAGTGGTATGCCTTCTAAATGTTATCTTGTCCTCTTATAATATGTGGATTGAAAGAGTGAGGTATGCTGGGTATAAAGGAACATATATATATATATCATTTATATGAAAACTATGGAATTTATTTGTTGAAAACGAAGTGCATTTTGTTTTAAACTGTCCAAAGCTTATATACAGTCAAACTTGATTTAAGCAGCCACTTAAGGGCCGGCAAAAACTGGCTGCTTAATAAAGGTGACCTGTAATTCAAGGTTCACAATTTTTTAAGTATTACAAATATTCCGGAATTAAAACTTTTTCTTTTCCGATCGTTGCTGACGTTGCTTTCATAATGGTCAAGAACTTTACTTTTCCTTTTAATAATCTGTTGGATTTGCGTTCTTCCAACGCCCATTATCTGTGCAACATCTCGAGAACTTTTCCCACCGTCATGTAGTTTGATGGCTTCAGCTCTTTCGGATAACGTTAACACCTTGCGTGACATTTTTATGACTGACTGACAAAACAATGTCGTTTTTCTTTAGCCTTAAATTTTACTCACCTGTTATGAACTTACCTGTTACACCTGTTCTGGACATCTTAATTAAATTAATCAACTTTAATTTAAATTTAATCATCGTTGATTGCCAAGTTCTAGCCTGTGGTTATTCTGTTGACATGTAACCTACGACAGGGGAGATAATTTGCCACATGATCAAATAAGATGTCACATGACTGAAGCAAAAATCAATACTGTGTTAATCACGAATGCTATCCACAAGCGACAAAAAATATATATTTGTGACCGTTAAAATAGGTATTTTAACCTTGTTGGGACAAATTTTTCTGGCCGTTGGCCGCATAAAGGAAGGGACCGTTAATTTAAGTTAATTTATTACATAAAAATCCACGGGGGGACCTGGCAGTGACCGGAAAAGAGAGATGACCGTTTATTTCAAGTGACCGTTAGGGCAAGTTTGACTGTATATTATATGTGAGAAACATAATTATACCCCCGCTCTCCAAAGGGGGAGGGGCGTATACTGTTTTACCTCTGTCCGTCTTTCCTTCCGTCCTTCCGCCCGTCCGTCCGTCCGTCCTTCCATCCGTCCAAGATATTTTTCGTCACATTTTTCTCAGTAACTGTTGATGGCAGAAATCTGATATTTGGTCACAAGCGTCATATAGGTATACCATATTGTGGGTAGCGTTTTTGGACCCGTCAGATTCCTACTTCCTGTTTGCCGACTTAATTGGTTTTTATACACATTGAACATATATGCACATTTTTCGTCACATTTTTCTCAGCAACTATTGATGGCAGAAATCTGATATTTGGTCACAAGCTTCATATAGGTACCTTATATCGTTGGAAGCGTTTTTGGACCCATCAGATTCCTACTTCCTGTTTGCCGACTTTGTTGATTTTTATACACATTGAACATATATGCTCATTTTTCGTCGCATTTTTCTCAGCAACTATTGATGGCAGAAATCTGATATTTGGTCACAAGCTTCATATAGGTACCTTATATCGTGGGAAGCGTTTTTGGACCCATCAGTTTCCTACTTCCTGTTTGCCGACTTTGTTGATTTTTATACACATTGAACATATATGCTCATTTTTCGTCGCATTTTTCTCAGCAACTATTGATGGCAGAAATCTGATATTTGGTCACAAGCTTCATATAGGTACCCCATATCGTGGGAAGCCTTTTTGGACCCATCAGATTCCTACTTCCTGTTTGCCGACCTAATTGGTTTTTATACACATTGAACATATATGCACATTTTTCGTCACATTTTTCTCAGCAACTATTGATGGCAGAAATTTGATATTTGGTCACAAGCTTCATAAAGGTACCCCATATCGTGGAAAGCGTTTTTTGACCTGTCAGATTCCTACTTCCTATTTGCCGAAGAGCGGGGGTATCATAAGTGAGCATTAGCTCACAGTTCATCTTGTTATTACATAAAATAATACACAGGTGTGTGGTTGAAGTAATTCTTTACAGTAATGTATATCAAAGGTGTGTGGTTGAAGTAATTCTTTACAGTAATGTGTATCAAAGATGTGTGGTTGAAGTAATTCTGTACAGTAATGTACATCAAAGGTCTGTGGTTGAAGTAATTCTGTACAGTAATGTATATCAAAGGTGTGTGGTTGAAGTAATTCTGTACAGTGATGTACATCAAAGGTCTGTGGTTGAAGTAATTCTGTACAGTAGTGTATATCAAAGGTGTGTGGTTGAAGAAATTCTGTACAGTAATGTATATCAAAGGTGTGTGGTTGAAGTAATTCTGTACAGTAATGTACATCAAAGGTGTGTGGTTGAAGTAATTCTGTACAGTAATGTACATCAAAGGTCTGTGGTTGAAGTAATTCTGTACAGTAATATATATCAAAGGTGTGTGGTTGAAGTAATTCTTTACAGTAATGTATATCAAAGGTGTGTGGTTGAAGTAATTCTTTACAGTAATGTATATCAAAGGTGTGTGGTTGAAGTAATTCTTTACAGTAATGTATATCAAAGATGTGTGATTGAAGTAATTCTGTACAGTAATGTATATCAAAGGTCTGTGGTTGAAGTAATTCTGTACAGTAATGTATATCAATGGTGTGTGGTTGAAGTAATTCTGTACAATAATGTACTTCAAAGGTCTGTGGTTGAAGTAATTCTGTACAGTAATGTACATCAAAGGTGTGTGGTTGAAGTAATTCTGTACAGTAATGTACATCAAAGGTCTGTGGTTGAAGTAATTCTGTACAGTAATATATATCAAAGGTGTGTGGTTGAAGTAATTCTATGCAGTAATGTATATCAAAGGTTTGTGGTTGAAGTAATTCTGTACAGTAATGTATATCAAAGGTGTGTGGTTGAAGTAATTCTGTACAGTAATGTATATCAAAGGTGTGTGGTTGAAGAAATTCTGTACAGTAATATATATCAAAGGTGTGTGGTTGAAGTAATTCTATGCAGTAATGTATATCAAAGGTTTGTGGTTAAAGAAATTCTGTACAGTAATGTATATCAAAGGTCTGTGGTTGAAGTAATTCTCTACAGTAATGTATATCAAAGGTGTGTGGTTGAAGGTAATTCTGTACAGTAATGTATATCAAAGGTGTGTGGTCGAAGTAATTCTGTACAGTAATGTATATCAAAGGTCTGTGGTTCAAGTAATTATCTACAGTAATGTATATCAAAGGTGTGTGGTTGAAGCAATTCTGTACAGTAATGTATATCAAAGGTCTGTGGTTGAAGTAATTCTGCACAGTAATGTATATCAAAGGTGTGTGGTTGAAGTAATTCTCTACAGTAATGTACATCAAAGGTCTGTGGTTGAAGTAATTCTGTACAGTAATGTATATCAAAGGTCTGTGGTTGAAGTAATTCTGTACAGTAATATATATCAAAGGTGTGTGGTTATAGTAATTCTGTACAGTAATATATATCAAAGGTGTGTGGTTGAAGTAATTCTGTACAGTAATGTATATCAAAGGTGTGTGGTTGAAGTAATTGTGTACAGTAATGTAAATCAAAGGTCTGTGGTTGAAGTAATTCTGTACAGTAATGTATATCAAAGGTCTGTGGTTGAAGTAATTATGTACAGTAATGTATATCAAAGGTGTGTGGTTGACATAATTCTGTACAGTAATGTATATCAAAGGTGTGTGGTTGAAGTAATTCTTTAAAGTAATGTATATCAAAGGTATGTGGTTGAAGTAATTCTTTACAGTAATGTATATCAAAGGTGTGTGGTTGAAGTAATTCTTTACAGTAATGTATATCAAAGGTGTGTGGTTGAAGTAATTCTGTACAGTAATGTATATCAAAGGTCTGTGGTTGAAGTAATTCTGTACAGTAATGTATATCAAAGGTGTGTGGTTGAAGTAATTGTGTACAGTAATGTAAATCAAAGGTCTGTGGTTGAAGTAATTATGTACAGTAATGTATATCAAAGATGTGTGGTTGAAGTAATTCTTTAAAGTAATATATATCAAAGGTCTGTGGTTGAAGTAATTATGTATAGTAATGTATATCAAAGGTGTGTGATTGAAGTAATTCTGTACAGTAATGTATATCAAAGGTATGTGGTTGAAGTAATTCTTTAAAGTAATATATATCAAAGGTTTGTGGTTGAAGTAATTCTGTAAAGTAATGTATGTCAAGGTGTGTGGTTGAAGTAATTCTTTAAAGTAATATATATCAAAGGTTTGTGGTTGAAGTAATTCTGTACAGTAATGTATATCAAAGGTATGTGGTTGAAGTAATTCTTTAAAGTAATATATATCAAAGGTTTGTGGTTGAAGTAATTCTGTACAGTAATGTAAATCAAAGGTCTGTGGTTGAAGTAATTCTTTAAAGTAATATATATCAAAGGTTTGTGGTTGAAGTAATTCTGTACAGTAATGTATATCAAAGGTGTGTGGTTATAGTAATTCTGTACAGTAATGTATATCAAAGGTCTGTGGTTGATGTAATTCTGTACAATAATGTATATCAAAGGTGTGTGGTTGAAGTAATTCTGTACCGTAATGTATATCAAAGGTCTGTGGTTGAAGTAATTCTGTACAGTAATGTATATCAAAGGTGTGTGGTTGAAGTAATTCTGTACAGTAATGTATATCAAAGGTGTGTGGTTGAAGTAATTATCTACAGTAATGTATATCAAAGGTGTGTGGTTGAAGTAATTATATGTATACAGTTATGTATATCGGACAGTCTTGCAAAGATTGGGTTAAAAATCATCAATTATGATCTTTGTAGAGATAAAAATGGTTTTTAATAGTTTTTATATTAATTGTACAATAAATGTGATTGAAGACTGTCAACACTGTCATGCCGATACATTTTAAAAGTATGTGGTAGCCAAAGGGAATAATAAGTTATGTTTTTTATGTTTACTCACTTGTGCCACCTATCTTGACCTTCTTGGACTTATGATAGAAGTTAATTAACTAGACCTTGATATATTCATGTGTTTTGCATACTCGCGTGATTGTCAAATGTCTTGACCATCATGTAGTTTTAGATCTAGATAAAAGCTGTAAATAATTGGAAATACTGTATTTATTTCATAGACCAGAATAGAGTGAATGCTTAGTTAAATTCAAAGTTCTTTTATTGCCTTTAGGGGTTTGGGGTTTGGGTTATGGTGTTTAATGCCATTTTCAACAATATTCCTTTTATTGAATATAATAATATTTCTAATCACCCTACATCTGTACAAGTGTTGGTAATCTTACTCGTGTTTATGAATTAGGAGGGCTTCCAAGATAAGCTCAGGAGAAAGGGGCCAATAAGATACCAGTTTCCAAATTTGATTCATCCAATTTTATTGCAATTTGTGTAAAATGCTCATGTTTACCAGTTATTTGTGAAGCAGTAAAGAAAACAATCCATTTTTTTTTAATGAAAAGAGGCTTATTGGGGTAAAATTCCAAAATTATACACATTTGGAAGATATGCAGATTATTTTCATACAGTTGTTATTCCACCGCAAAATAGATTTGGCTATTTGATGTTATGGGGGATGTCTGTCATTGCCGTTATCATTTGTGTGCAGGTATAATGGTTCTAGTTTTACTTCTAGTATACCGATTCCTCTCAATTTCTTACAGAAAGTTCATTGGCACAAAATAAAGGTTCATTAAATGGCAAAACAAAATTTCTATATAAAATTTAGAAGTCAAATTGAAAACCAGGTGAGTAATTACTGGTTCCTGTGAGCCTCTAGTTTTTCATCTTATTTTCATGTGGCATATTTCTTTCAATTTATTGTACTGTGAGCGTCAGGGGATATTTCGACATGTCTTGTGGTTTCTGAGATAAAAACTCAACTGAAAGGCCAACAAAGTGCCAAATTCCAAAATTCTATTTTTCCCATTTTTCATCCAATTATAATACAATTCTTTGCAAATTGCTCAACTTGATGAGTTACATTTGAGTCAATACAGAAAGTTGGCTATTTTTGTTTTTGGAAAAGAAACTAAAAGGGACCTACATTCAGAAATTTTGCATATTTTGACGATATTAAGTGATTAACAATGTTTTTTTAAAACAAGAGGACTTTTCTCAGTCATCTCTCATCGAAGGGCAAAGTCCTGAGATGAGAGATGACTGAGAAACGTCCTCAAGTTTTAGAAAACATCGTTAATTATTTTATCGCTATTTTGTATTCATAATTAAATCAGTTTTGTTGAGATACTGACATTTTTTTAAACACAATTAATATTTTATATCGTTAATCACTTATTATCAAGGATTTGGTAATGTGACGTCATTATAACGTCATATTATTAGAAAACAGCGATAATACTATGTTCGTCCTTGACAACGCTTAGCGATTAGCGATAATTGGAATCATCTCAGCACTTACGTGATATGAAATATATTGGTTTTAAACATCAAAGGGAAAATAAACAAAATAGCGATATACACAATTATATTTTTCAGCTAGAATGTTAACATGTTTGGTACATTATTTTCTTTGAATTAACTGTTTAAAGGGCAGTAGTATTCCAGCAGATTTCTTCTATCAGTAATTATGTAGGAGTAAAACTGTTGCAGGAGGAGACCCTTGTCAACTCGCTGTGGTAGTATCATGCTGTGTTTGGTGTAACCATTTATTTCCTTTGAATTTATTATGACAAAGGCTTCAGGTTCCTCTGTCAATTATGGCCTTTGAGTTAAACCTGATTGCCGTAAAACTTGCTGCAGTCTTCATATTCTTTTATTTTTAAATGAAATATTTTGAAAAAGGACACAAAATATAAACTCAGTTATACAATATCTATTGAAAAGTTGTGTCAGTTTATTGGCTGGGTGAATTTGTTCAGTAGTTACAGAAGACAACCAGAGGTATAAACTTGTTCAACTTTGAGCTATTACAATACCAATTTTACAGAATGCCTTGTAAAATTGGTTGAGCAGTTGCACAACTGAAGAAAAAAAATGTAGCATAAATGCTCCTGTTGCCTGGCGAATCTGTTAAACTGGTCAGGCAATAGGTATTCATGAATGTAAAGGGTGCTAGTTGAAGCAGTACAAGTAATCTTCAAAATCCTGTACAATCAACCCTGTATTGAGAGGTCACCTTTGGGACAAAGAAAAGGTGGTCTTTTATAAGACAGGTGACCTTTTAACAGAGGTTCAATTCATATGGAAATTTCTATGATAAGACCAAAAAAATGTGACTTTTTAATACAGGTGACTGCTTAATAGAGCTGACTGCATAGATAGGTTTTACTGTAGTTAGTTATCATGACCATAATATGTATCAGTGTGAATATAATTTTATCCTATATACCATTCTGTTAAATAAGTACCATGCTATTTAATATGACATTATTCCTACCTATTGCATAAATTATTCAATATTCCATTCCATATTTAAAGATATACACTATCAGGAAGGTTAAGCTAGCTGGACACAATACTGAACTTGACAATTCAATCATCAGCTGACAGACAATAAATACTTTCAATGTTCTGATTGATGACTCTCTTAGAATGGAAATTAAATGTGGCACATTTGTGGAAAATTACAGGTCAGAAATCTATTTTTTGTTAAAAAAAAACCCATGAAATTATAAAATTTGATTGTAGCATAATATACATAGCAGTGCTGTTTTATCTTTTATTTAGTTAATGATAAAATTATTGAAAATTTTCATATATTTTGAAAAAAATTTGATAGCAAATATTGAGTTTTAAAATTGTATGAATTTATTTTAGAAGTTAGAGCAGGTGTTTTAAATCTAGAAATTTATAAAAGATAAACATGTATTAATTGCTGTTTGTTGCACTTTCAAGATTTCACAGTTCTTTGAGTAAAATTTTCAGTATATGTAACATTTTATTTTATCCTCCATAATATTCTTTCCGGCGGATTATTTTTAATATAAAATATTTTCCTTGGACAATATTTCAATATTAAATTTCTTCCAATGCTATGATATATTTTCCTGATGAGGTGGAAGAAATTTAATATCAAAAGATATCCATGGATAACATTGCACATTATAACTTTTCAACCGAAAACAAATATTATAGAAGAAATAATCTGATTTTATAAGTTACTAATTTTCTCAATTAATTAAGTAACATTGCTGCAAATAAATATGTTCTTAAGGTTGAGACTGACACTAGTCACATGACTTTTAAGAATATTTAATAAAATGTGGTAATAATTATTAATTATGTTTGCAGTATTTCTTACGAGGTATTTTGCTTTTTGAATTTTCTACATATGATTTGTGCAAGTTCTCAAATTAAACTGAAATACAAATTTAATACAGTAATTTCTTGGCAATAATACATCATATGTGTAAAATGCTATATGAAGCATTTCGTCAAGAGAGGTAATCATGTCTCAAATGATATTAGAATATGATGAGTTTTGCATGTTTTTGTTAAATATTGAAGTTTTTAATATTATGACCCCAGACTTTCCTTACACTTCTGAAAATGAAACAAAATGCACCATATTATATTTTTGCATGTTTTATTTTCATTTATTCAATGTCTTATTAAAAAAAGTGAAAAGGGCATTTTTCATGAAATTGACAAAAAGGGTATATGTCAGGGTGTCTTTCTAAACCCCTAACTTTTTTTTTTGCCTGGAAACATATCTTTATTTTTTAATGATATGTAGCATGGATATAAGTAATGTGATATATCTTTTTTTCTATTCCACTTTAAAATCAGTTTTTTGGGGGATTTCACCAAAGCCAGTTACAGGCTATATTGCCAAAAAAGGGTAGCCATTTTGAAAAAAAAAATGAAAAAATTTATGTCTTAGATATTCCAAAATATTCATTTATCATATTATACTCAGATAATTAAAAATAAATTATATGCTATTTTTTTGGGGTACCTTAATGACACAGAGAAGTGACATTTTTTTGGACATCAGAGGGGGGTAACTCTTTCGGGGAATATTTTTTAAATAAGCCTGGAAACCTATTCTCAAATTTTGATATTTTGTTAGGTACATCCCAAAGAACAATATATATGAAATTCAAAAAAATTCATTGACTAGTTTTTTTTGGCCCATAGTGTCCTTCTCTACCTTAATACTAGTGAAATACTTCTTTATTACTGCAGTATTTTTTAAATAAATATATAAATCATCACAATTACAGTGTTTTAACAATATTCACAAGACTTTTCCTCAGCCGCTTTGGTTTAGGAGTACACAAAATTATATAATATATTTAAACTTGCATGACTCTATTGATTTTATAATGGGTTTGAAGATTACTCAATCTGTCATTTAAATTGACAGTGTTCTGGCTATAATATATTTTCCGTAATCATATATTTACCTGTAAATTTTCTTCATAAAATATTTTCCGGATGGGTCAGGCGATTTATTAATCAGCGTCGGAAATAATATTGCATAACTTAGTATAAAATATTATCCGGAGTAGCTCATTTGATGGATCGGGTGATTTATCAATGAGCGTAGGAAATAATATTATATATGCGTCTCGTGATTTAATAATCAGTGTCGGACATAATATTACATACCTTAGTATATATAATATTATCCGGATTATCTCATTTGATAAACCGAATAATCCAGTCTTTATATTACGCTCCCGCTGGTCGCTAGTGCCGATAGAGGGCACAGTATTATTCAAGTTACTCATTTGATGGTTCGGGTGATTTATCATTAATCGTCGGAAATAATATTACAGATATGTCTTATGATTTAATAATCAGCGTCAGAAATAATATTATGTACCTGTTTATTGTACACTAGGATACTTTTTTATAGCAATGGAAAGTATTTTATTATAAAATATTTACCGTAACATAAAATTTAATATTAAATTCTTTCCATCGGATAAAATTTCAACCAGAAAAAATTATGTGTTACATATACATATGTATTATTATGTCTGCAGTGGCTTGCATTTGAAATAGAATTATTAAGTCTCCCAAATAACGTTTGGAGACTTATTGTTTTTTCTCTGTTTCTTATTATTATTAAGTCTCCCAAACAACATTTGGAGACTTATTGTTTTTGCTCCGTTTCTTATTATTATTATTATTATTATTATTATTATTCTCCTCTTTCTTTCTTTCTTTCTTTCTTTCTTTCTTTCTTTCTTTCTTTCTTTCTTTCTTTCTTTCTTTCTTTCCGTGGCACATGAACTTGTCCACGGCAGATCTCAGGAACTACTGGACAGAATTTCATGAAACTTGGTGGAGTTATAGATATATGTTTCTAGTTGGTCCTAAAGTTTTCAGCTTTGTGGTAAAGGGGGTCAAAGTCATATTTTGAGGGGTTCAAAGGGGGTGGGGGTTACTATAGAATCCTATGGGAAAGTTGAAATTTCGTACATTAATGTTGATAACTTCTAAATGGATAATGATAGAGACATAAAATTTGACATAGTGATAGGTCACCATTAGAGGAGCAATTCTGCGTTTTCAAAATTTTCGAGATGTCTGCCATTTTCAAAATGACTGCCAAAACACGGCATAAAAAATGGGCAGTAAAAATTCAACATTGTCCGATATCATCAAAATTTTATATGAGGGTAGATAATGATGTCCCGAATTGATTCCCGACATTGAAAAATTTCTACCGGTCGCCATTTTCAAAATGGCCGCCACAATACCACAAAAATTCAACATTGTCCGATATCATCAAAATTTTATATGTGGGTAGATAATGATGTCCCGAATTGATTCCCGACATTGAAAAATTTCTACCGGTTGCCATTTTCAAAATGGCCACCACAATACTGCACAAACTCAACATTGTCCGATTTCAACACCATTTCATAGGTCCCGAATTGATTCCTGACATCGAAAAATTTCTACAGGTCGCCATTTTCAAAATGGCCACCACAATACCGCATAAATTCAACATTGTTCGATTTCAGCGTCCTGAATTGATTCCCGACATCAAAAAATTTCTACCAAGATGGCTGCCATGACTTCTGATTGGTTGAGTAATTGGCAATTTTTGAAACTCTTCTTCAGAAACACTGTATTGAAAGAAAGCAAATTTTATCTAAATTACTCCTTGGGTGGCCCCCTTCCAAAATGATGTCCATCAATTATCCAAGATAGCTGCCACAGCTGATTATGTAACTTTTGGTTTTTCAGCATTATCTAAGTTTCTGACATCTGATTTAACTAATATTATGGAATAAAATATAGATGGATAAAATATAGATCAAACTTGATTTTGAGGTATCTGACTATTATCGTTCCAGAGTTATGCCCCTTAATTATGCATTAACAATGTCAAGTTTTTGTGATGATGTCAGTTTCCCCATTATCATACAACCTAGGTTCACTATATGTGGTCTGCACATCAACCATAGAGGATGCATGTTAGGGACCGACCATTTAACTTGAAGGGGGGAGGGGGGGTTATGGTTTTTTGTATCGTTCAGAATGTTTTTTTCGGACAACACAAGAGTTAAAATATTTATTATTTTTGTCGTGCTAAGTGCAAATTTTTTTTTGAGAATTTAACATTAGGTTATATGACAAAAACTCTGAATCAGATTATTTTTTTTTCCTCCACCAAAATCAGAATATTTTTTTAGAAAAAAACCATAACCCCCCCCTTCAAGTTAAATGGTCGTTCCCTTAGCCAGACATCTGTCACCTGACCTTGATCTCATTTTCATGGTATACTGACTTTGCCATATTTACATCAAATTATCGTCCAAAGTTTTACATAGGCTGTAATGGAAAAAAACCAATATTATCATCAAAGCGTATTGTAGTTGATATAAATTTTCTTTGTGACATGGTGCAGCTAAAATATAAAAATCTGTTTGGATTTAAATCTCCATTGTCAAGAGTGCTGTGCAGGGTCATATTTCAGTCTATTTTCCCCCCAGAAACCTTTTTAAACCAATTGAATATTATTTATTAGATGGTTTATGGTGTTAAACACCACTTTCAAGTTCAACAATATTTCAGTTATATCGTGGCCGTTTATTAGAAGTTAATGATTTGTTTAATATGTTAAATATCATGACATTAATTAGTGTAACATTGTGACATTTATGACAGTGTTTACACGATATTAATATATGGCTTTACGATTTCTCCATTATTAATGAAAACTAAAGCCATGGAAGGTAAAAATATGTATTCATGACATCAGTGAGCATTGTACAGTGTTTATGATCTCTTTAGCAGACACTCAAAATCAATACCTTTATCTGACCTTACAGTCATAATCATTTTTACAGGTTTCTTAAAATATTTATTTGTTATTACCAAGAAAATGAGACTTTACATAAATGTAGTCCTTATTAACACATGGATAGCTTTGTAAAATTTTTTTTTTTAGTATTATTAACACAAGATATAAACGTCAGTGACTTGCGACAGGTTGGTGGTATTCTCCGGGTACTTCCGTTTTTTCTTTACCAATAAAACTGACTGCCACGATATAACTGAAATATTGTTGAAAGTGGCATTAAACACCATAAACCCAAACCCTAAACACAAGAATTTGTTTTCTGAAAATAAAAAAGTCTTACTACCTCTGCAATATTTTTTTTTCAAGCACAATTAAACTTTTTACAACAAGATCACAGGGAGCAATAATATTAACTTAAATAAAAAAAACTGTCTGGATAACATTATGAGTTAATTCTAACCGTAGTGAGAAAATAAAAGATGTTACATATTAACCTGCAATTATTTTTAGTTTTCTTGGTGTCATTCCAAATAATTTTCAAACTGCCACAAAGTCAAAGGAACTCATTTTGTTAAGAAACAGGACTACTTTTACGTATGTTCTAAGCTTTGATTGGTTGAATAACGTTTTTATACCATATGAACAAAATTAAGCAGTGATGATCCACAATTCCATCAATACGAACAAAGTTATACAGTTTTACAACTCTTTCTCAAAGGAGTAGGTATGATAAGAGCAGAAATTTGCCTAAAAAATAGGCAAATTATAAATGAAACGTATAGCTTTCGTTGTTTCTTGATTTTATAAGACCTTTACCCCATCTAATATTTTAGTAATAATTTTCCATATTTGCACGTGCGATGACGTCACACTAGTCAATGAAAAGTCTATCGTTTTCTGAAAATATATGAAATCTAACAAAAAATGTGTATTTAATGTCAATTTTCAATACCTCCACAAGCAGGTACCAACGGCATATTTTAGTATGATGTTTAATATACATAAACACATATCTCATTTAATTTTTTTGTTGATACCCGAGTGGGGAGAGTATGAAATCGGTAAACAAAAAATAATTTTGAGGTCGATTTCTCGTGAGCAGCCATATTTTAGTGACCATTTTCATCCGTAATAGACAGAAATAGAAATCGACATTTTAATCTCATCCAAAATAAAGATGGTTATCTTAGTTGTTGTACGTGGGAGCAAGGATTTATATAGTATACAAATCCTTGGTGGGAGTAATACTTTATAACAATTTTTAGGAAAAAGTATTGACGTTAAATAGAAAAAAAGCTAAATTTTAGAGATGATTTACTGCCAACCTGATTGTGCATCGACAGTTTTTTTTTAATCCTCAGTGGAATTTCAGGTGTTACTATACTTTAATTGTATCCCCATAATTCACAAATAGAACAGAAAAAAGAAAAACAAAACAAACAATCAACCAAAAAGAAAAATCGTGTATTGTACGTCAGATACGTCAGATTATCTTAGAAATTAATTCATTGGGCATGCAGACGACAGATCGGAACTCTCTATTTTTAGCTCACCTTGCCTAAGGCAAGGTGAGCTTTTGCCATCACTTGGCGTCTGTCGTCCGTCGTTCGTTAACTTTTCACATTTTAATCTTCTCCTCTGAAACCGCTCAGCCAAATGAAGTGAAACTTGGTAGGAAACATCTATAGAAGGTCCTCTCTAAAGATTGCTCCTTTTGTCCCGATCCATCAACAAACATGGCCACCATAGGCAATTCTTGTTTCTGATTGGCCGATTTTTAAAAATCTTCTCCTCTGAAACCGCTTGGCCAAATGAACCGAAACTTGGTAGGAAGCATCTATGGCAGGTCTTCTATAAAGATTGCTCATTTCATCCCGATCCTTTAACAAACATGGCCACCACAGGCCATTCTTGTTTCTGATTGGTTGATTTCTAAAATAATCTTCTCCTCTGAAACCGCTTGGCCAAATGAATCGTAACTTGGTAGGAAGCATCTATGGGCGGTCCTCTATAAAGAGTGCTCATTTCATCTCGATCCATTGACAAACATGGCCGCCACAGGCAATTCTTGTTTCTGATTTGTCGATTTCTAAAAATCTTCTTCTCTGAAAACCGCTTGGCCAAATGATCCGAAACTTGGTAGGAAGCATCCATGGAAGGTCCTCTATAAAGGTTGCTCATTCCGTCCCGATCCGTTAACAAACATGGCCACCACAGGCGATTCTTGTTTCTGATTGGCCAATTTTTTAGACTCTTCTCCTCTGAAACCGTTTGGTCAAATGAACCGAAACTTGGTAGGAAGCATCTATGGAAAGTTCTCTGTTACAATTGCTCATTTCGTTCCGATCCGTTAACAAACATGGCCACCACAGACAATTCTTGTTTCTGATTGGTTGATTTCCAAAAAATCTTCTCCACTGAAACCGCTTTGCCAAATGAACCGAAACTTGGTAGGATGCATCTATGAGAGGTTCTCTATAACGATTGCTCATTTGGTCCCGATCCGTTAACAAATATGGCTGCTATAGGCAATTCTTGTTTCTAATTGGTCGATTTCTAAAAATCTTGTCCTCTGAAACTGCTTTGCCAAATGAACCGAAACTTGGTAGGAAGCATCTATGGAAGGTTCTCTATAAAGATTGCTCATTTTGTCCTGATCCATTAACAAACATGGCCACTACAGGCAATTCTTGTTTCTGATTGGTCGATTTCTAAAAATCTTCTACTCTGAAACAGCTTGGCCAAATGGACCGAAACGTGGTAGGAAGCATCTATGGAAGGTCCTCTATGGAAGCTGCTCATTCCGTCTTGATCCGTTAACAAACATGGCCGTCATACAGGCGCGTAGCTGCCCTTACGCAAAAAATCAATTGCTTGCACATCATTTCGGCAAAAAACAATATTTTTGCTTGCACTAAAAAATATTATTACTGACATGGGAAGTATAATTAATAATCATTATAACGTGTTTTTCTGAAGAAAGATGATATTGACCTTTATTCCGGAGATTGCTTTTACGATGACAGGTTTTTGTTCCGGTATATATAATTTTCCGAAGTTGAGCATGGTCAACATTCAAAGTTTGACATGAAGAAACTAGATTTTTACTTCAAGCCTAAGGATGCTTCATCGATAAAATCGTTCGATACAAGCCAAGCTGGTGTATCTGATTCTCTACCAGAGTCATTACCAAGTCCATTAGATTCACAAAAGCCTAATGCCTCAACTCATGTTGGTCCTCCGTATCCAGATATTGGGATACTTACAGAGGACGAGTTGTCTAAGCATGAAACAAAAGTTAATTTGTTGAAATCGGAATGGGAGCCAAATGCTTACTCACAGTTTACCTTTCCCTCCAGGTACATTAAATTATATAAAACATTAGTTTACATTATCAATAACTTAATAAAAAAAAAGCAAGGACTAAATTCTTTAGAAACATATTATTCATTATTGTCTGTAGGGGTATTGTCTCATGTTTTCTTGTGAATGAATGCGAATGCCATGGAATATAATAGTGTCTCCTGTCGTGAAAACAAGTGGTATTGTTGTATGAAGGAGATGTATCATTTTATTGTGTTACTGATAATTGAAATATCTATTAAAAAAAACCCAGACACCTTCCCTATTCTGTTGTACAAAAACTGTCTCTTAAAAGCAGACACATTCCCTACGCCAGTCCCTACTCTGTTGTTAAAACCTGTCTCGTAAAAGTAGACACTTCAAAACAGCAGCATATAAATGAAGATTTTTTTCTGAAATTGTCAAGAGTAGATAGGGCAAGATAGTGGATGATGCGCGGCGGGGTCAAGTGAGGGAGGGGGGTTCTGCAAAATTATTGAAATTGGCATTGAAATCAGACAGGACAACATGTTTCTCCACATAACGTAATGTAGGTGTATGCACTGCATGGCTAAATGTTATTGTACGATGTTGTATTTATTTGTCGAACAGCGATTGGATAAACTCAGTCTTACAAACAACGGTAGAAGGCAATGTAGAGTATCGATCGTAATTTAAATGCATGCAGACGGAAAATTACAAGAAGGTCAAGGGGCGGGGCTTATATTGTTTGTGGAAAATAGCTTATTTTCTTTGTTTTATTTGTTACAATTTAGAACTTGGTCTGATCAACAACATCATACAAAAATGTTATAAGCTCCCGTGACCGACTATGGTTATTTAGACGGTAAGTAAATAGTTGAAGGGTTCGCGCTAGAAATTGCATACTTCGTGCGAGACACGTTGGACCAGCCGTACAGACTCCTTGTACACTTTTCGTGTGTCATTTCCTGTTGTTGTACACGCTTTAGAACAACTACAACAAGATGGAGACGAAAAAACCGGACAGTACCCTGCCGCTATTTTAAGATTCAAATTTATTTTCGCGCTTGTAGCAGCGGAACACATTTTAAAATCAACCGTCCATTTATCGACATTTTTGCAAGGAGTAAAATGGGATCTGGTAGAAGCGGTCAAAGAGAATGAAGTTGTTATTAATCAATTAACTTCGGAACGAAACGACCAAACTATGTGGGACTCGTTATTTGATATGGCCGTTTCTATTGCCGATCAGTTTGAAATTATACCGACTATTCCAAGGAGACCGGGCTGACAGATCCACCGAGCTGGTCATACCGCTGATAGCTCTAGCCAGTTTTGGTCTATGTATTAACCGTTTCTGGACTATTACATAACAGAGCTTACCACGAGATTACTTGAAAATGGCAGCAGATACCAGGCACAATACTTGATACCAATGAACTTGCCTAGACTAACACCAGAAACCGTAGACGTTATAATTGACACATACAAAACCGATTTACGTTGCGACATAGTTATGTTTAAAGCCGATATCAAAAGGTGGAAAGCACGTTGGGCAACATTGACAACCGCTAAACCATCGAATCTGAAGGACACCGTTAACGTCACAAACGAAGAGCTCTATCCTTCGATCAGCACCGTTTTGTTGATACTTTACACCATGCCTGCCAACACAGCTACGACGGAGAGATCATTCTCTGCTCTCCGTCGCCTTAAAACGTACTTGGGGACAACAATGATGCAGGACCGCCTGACTTCTTTAGCTGTACTACATGTGCACATTGACATTGACATCGACATGCACTCATTTACTTTAGGAAAATCACATCATATTGACTTTGGCTACGGACATTAAATTCAAAATATAAAATAAATAATGCAAACTACTATGTGTTTTGATTTTTACAACAGGAATTCATTACTTTCATCATTTTGAATTATTTTGTATTACCAAATTTTTATTACAAATATAAAAAAATAACACTTAAAACAAGTGGACAATATGGCAATATGAACAGACTGCGAATCAAAAGGTGCATGCAATAACGTGTTCCTATTTTTGTTTAAATATTTTTTCAGTTGTACTTTGTAACATCTCCGTTAATCAGCAAAGCTTTTTAAAAAGCAAATATTTAGTATCCATCAGAACAAACATTGATGTTTTCTAAAAATAAAATTTTAATAACCAAGGCGGACGGTATATATAAAACTGAATTTATAGGAACAAATCGCAGGTTTCAATGTAACTAAAATATTTTTCTCAAATGTGTGAAAAAATCTGCAGTTGCGCACAACAAAACTTTTTATGGATGAATACACTTATAACCCAGACCATCAAAAACGATCAGGTATTTTTTCAAAAATAAGTAACCGGAAGTACTATAGCTCGCAGAAGTGAGTATACAAAATTGAACAAAAAATTAAGTGAAAAAAGTTTCAGTTTGGACTTCTGTTAAATAAACTTGCACAACCAAAACACGTGTAATCTGGTTGGAAAATGAAAACCAATCAATTTTCAACATTATTACTCATGATAAAGTCAATAACAAGTATAACCGTCTCGCATCCTGTACAGTTCCTGAACACGTCTCCCCATTCCGTAAATCAAGCGTCTGCGTCTGTGTTGAGGGTACTGTTGCCATCCCTGAACCAAAGCAGTCCCTAATTCCTGAATGTTTTGACACTTCGGGGTACGTGCGTTCACTTTTCGTCCTAGATAGTCCCATAAATGTTTTATCGGATTCATATCCGTTGACATGGCTGACCAAGGTAGTAGCTCTATTGCCTCCTGTTGCAGATAGTCTTGCACTATACGGGTTATGTGGTCTAGCATTGCCATCCATCAGAATTGGTCGACTTGTTAATGGATGACCATCAAAATGAGGCACAACTAATGAGCGCAGGATCTGATCACGGTATTTTTGTCCTCTTAAGGTCGCATCAATGACATACAAGTCAATCTTGCAGTTTAGAAAAAAGCATCCCTAAACAGTAAAACCTCCTCCACCAAATGCAGTTGTGCCCACAATATGTTCCTGTTGAAATGTTGTATTTCTCGGTCTCCATACGCGAATGCGGCCATCAACTGGATTCAACAAAGACGACTTTCATCCGACCAGTGCACTCTCTTCCACGACCTGATATTCCATCCCATATGGTCACGTGCCCATTGAAGCTTGGCAGTTTTGCTTCGTATTGTCAGTAGCGGACGTTTTATCTGTCTCCTAGCACGAAACATTGTGCTGTTAAGACGTCTATTGACGGTCCGTCCGTCTGCTGATGCGCAGTGTGTTTGTAGTGCTGAATGGTTGCTGTCTGGCGAGCCTTTTAAAGAGTCTATCTTCTCTTGGAGTCATTTTCAGAGATCTTTCTGTCCTTTGACATTCTTTTACACTCCCTGTTTGGTTCACACGCTGCTTCAATCGAACAATGACCAAGTGGCTTACATTGAATCGCTCAGCAGTCTGTCTTGTAGGACATATCACCCCTTACCATTCCAACCGCTTTCCATCTCTCTGCATCTGACAGTTTTCGACGTGCCATGTTGAAATAAAGTTTAGAAAGTTTAAAGTTTCACCTGCACTGCACGTGTAGATACCGGTTAGAAACCCCTGCCAAACTTGAGTTTTGCAAAGGTACAGGTGAACTTATAAAAACCTGTTTCATCGTTCTTTAACTGATCGATCGATAACAAATTACAGGTACCAAGAAAGAATATATGTTTATGTATAAGACATATATATTCTAATAGGAAAAAAGCGCGATGTAAAAAATATTTTCCATTTCACATTTGGTGGTCCCTAACTTATGGCCAAGTGTATATATTAACTTCCTGAAGTGTTCTGTCAACCGATGCATGTTATGAAACGTGATGGTAAAAAAAGGAGCGATTTAACAACAGGAATTACCCTCTCTAATTGCTAGAAACGCTGGGCTTCCGGGAGACATCGCCTCCTGGTCCCCCTACCCTTAAGCGGCCCACAGACCTCCCACCGAAATTCTTTGATTGCACATAGTTTTACTTCCAGCTACGCCCCTGTCATAGGCAATTCTTGTTTCTTATTGGTCGATTTCTAAAACAGCTTTTCCTCTGAAACCGCTTGACCAAATGATATGAAACTTGGTAGGAAGCATCCATGGAAGGTCCTCTATAGAGATTGCTCATTTCGTTTTGATCCATTAACAGACATGGCTGCCACAGGCAATTCTTGTTTTAGATTGGTCGATTTCTAAAAATCTTCTTTTCTGAAACTGCTTTGCCAAAATGAACCGATATTTGGTGGGAAGCACCTATGGAAGGTTCTGTATTAAGTTTCCTCAAAGCAGAATAAAAGGTGAACGACACAGGCTCAGCTCAGTGCTGAGCCTCTAGTTAGTAGTCCCTTTCCTTTTTACTTTTTTATGTTTTTTTTTTAAATTTTGATGACAAATATATTTTTATTGAGCTCATTCGCCAAGTGAATTCCTATAATTGTAATAAAGTAAAGTTGATTTATATATAACTTAATTCTTCCAGCTTGATTGTCACGTTGCGGTGGCATAATAGATAGCGCTACAGACTTGATACCAACATCGTATGTTCGCACTACCGATTATTTTTTTTTGGGGGGCAAAATTATATGCATTATAAGAAAATGTTTTTGATGTGCTGACATTATTTAATGTTAAAATAACCGCTAAAACAAAATATCAAATGTCCATAGATATTTGACCCTCGAGTTATAGCACTTCATTTTGGGTTAACTACTCAGAGCAAACAGATATTTTTTTAAAACATGACAAATAAAATATCTTGATAATTATTATACAGACACAAAATAAAATTCACATGTTCAGTTTTTGAGAACTGATTGATGATTATTTAGATAGATTGTCATTATATTAAGGTTGTTTTCCCCATTTACCATGATTTTACAATTTACATACAGATACTTATTTAATTTTTGAACGTCAGTATCCATTCATTAGAGTGTTAGAATGTAAGTTTAATCTTGCTCGATTATTGTAAGTAAACTATCAACTGAACATAATGAAAATAAAAAACAATAAAAAAAAAAACCCCACATCATTTCATAAAACATTGGAACAATATTGATTATAAAATAGCATGTATGAATCTATTGACGCTATACCTTCCCAGTTCTTTAAATTTTGAAATGTTGGGTAACATAATAAGATAGAAATATAGCTGATAATTTTCTAGTACAAATTCTTAATCATTAGTGAGAGTGAATTTTGCTTAACGCCAAGAGAACAATTCTTCAGCTATACCACGGTGAGAGCAAGTTAAGTTTATTTCAAAATGGTGATGTCCGCTTTGTTCTAGACTAACACACTTAGTTGGAATTTTTAGTGCCAGCTCACTGCTCTGCGGGTAGATGTGTGGCTTCACTCTGACACATTATCATGATTCCGAGCCAACCAGATTTTGTTCTTACTCTTCACTATTGTGTGCTTAGCAGATATTCAACACATACAAATTTTATAGTCTTTGGTTTGACTCGACCAGGGCTAGAAAACTATAATCTGCCATACTACAGATGAGGACGTTAACCAATATACCACGATGCAGTTATCATAGCTTAGATGAACATACTAGTATTGATATATAAAACATATGACAAAGTCAGCTGCTGGTATGTTTCGTCTTTTTTCATCTTTTTTTTTATTATTTAATTTTGTCTTTGTTTTCTTTAGAATCCCCCTCACACAACTTTTAATTATAAAAATAAAAATAAATAACGTTAGAGAAATGAAGTAAGGAAAACGGATCGTATTTAAAGGTTAACATTGCTATTGTTGCCTTGTTTAGTGCCAACTGAAAAAAATCTGAAATGTGTGCAGGGGGGTAGAATAGGCACCGGGTTTCTCCGCACTAGTCCTCTAAAAGGGGTCAACCCAGCGGGAACCCCGGGGTATAGAAATGAGACCGTCAGTTTTGCGGGATGTATAAATTCACAACCAACCCGTCCTTCGGATGAGACGTAAATAAAACCGAGGTCCTGTGTTGAGAGATTGCCACCCTCTTCGCATGTTAAAGAACCCAGTGTAACAGCTCATGATGAGTGGTCCATAGGAGACCTGTTGCACTGGCTAAATTATCCGTCCCTACCCATCACCTTTCCTTGTTTCGAGTCCCGTGGCGTTTAAATTTTTAAATGTTCTCGTCCTGAATATAGCTGAACAATTGCTCGCTGGACGTTAAACACCAATCAATCAATCAATCGATCAATCAATCATACAATTTAAAATCATAAAAGTGTTAAAAAAACAAAGAACATGACTTATTCTCATAAAGAATTATATCATATATTTGTGGTAAACATATCGTGTTCGTATATATGGCCGAGAATTTTTTTCAAATCTGTATAGCACATTAAAACTCAAAAGTACCATCTGGCTTCATTGTCACTGCCAGTATCAAAATAATTTGATATTCAGAAAAGGATGAAATTATAAAGGTCAGAAAATAAAAAGGACCATTAGAAACTACCGTAACGAAAGGGTAATATATAAGACTACCTAAATGTTGCATTTTTGTGGACAGAGATTGGCAGACAGTTGCTTCAGTTTCTGTAGTTTCTGTGATGTGCTCGTCACATGGATATTGACTTTCATTACTCAGGTGACTGGAGTTCATATCTCTACTAAGCAAAAGACTTACCTGAACCCCAGTTAATTTCATGATGATTTCTACTGAAGAATAGAATGCACCTGTGACATTGGCTTTTTTCGATAAACATTATTAGTTTTGATTACCCTTATCACAAAGAAGTATAAGAATGTACCATTGTCCATCGATCACCACGTCCATACAACCACCATAGGGTTTGGTTAACTTATGGGTATACGTCCAGATCTTGAATATGATAAATGGTATAGTCACGATAGTACATTAATGATATTTGATATTGGATAATGCCTGATTTTCTCCTTGATATGTCATTGTTGCCTCCATGTTACACTTAAGCACCGTTGCTAATTATGTAAGAATAGGTTCAATTTTCATTTACTAGATAGGTATGATTAAGCAAATAGATTTTGATAAAAAGTACAACTGTATTTACTAATGGTTAAGTCACTGTTAACTGAGAAGTTCTGATAAAATGATGTGCCTTTAAGACTAGACATCAGCTACTAGATATAGCTTAGCAATCATATGCGGGCATTATATGATTCCCTGATAGTACATTTACTAAATTAAGATAAGGCACCTTTGACATACATTGTTAACACTTAACTATGTTAAAAAAAAAATTATGCTTAGGTCTATTTTCCCCTACTGTAAGATGTTGTATCTCTGGCATATTATTTTGAAGAAAAAATTATCTGAACCTCTAGCCATACAGTGATTTCTTAGGTTTTCATGATTTATTTGATTATTATAGTGTTATAGTTTTTTAATGTATGCAGTTAAAATAAAATTTGACATCTCAAGGTCTACGTTTATTTGTCATTTTTTCTCTTCTGTTTGATGTTTAAGTGTTACCTCGTTCGGACGAACTTACGTATGCGACGTACGTCCCGTTCAAACGACAAACGATGGTTATGTGCCATAATGTTTAAAGCCTCAACCAATTGCCTTGATATATGGATATGTTGTTTATAACAACAAATGGCAGATCAACTCGATTTTGGGGTAAATTGGGTGAAGGATTTTTCAGTTAGAAGGGCATCCGTGTTCATGGACACATTTTTTTTTTTTTTATTCAACATGGATTATATCCTCTTCTGCTGATGTAGCCCCGCTTTACCTTGTTCCGCAGTTGATTTGGTTCTTTTGACATTCTTATTACTGAGAATAATTTCCTCTCAAGATTTAAAAAAATTTAAAAGATTAACATTTGGTTATAAAAAGAGAAAAAAAAAACAATTTACAGAGCTCGACATAGAGGAATTTCTGTGGTAGCTAGGAATAATATTTGGTTCCTAAGGACATTGTAAGGTTTAAGGAATACTTATAATATATACTGGTTAGTAAATGATAAGCTGTCTCTGCTAAGATGTTGTTGTAGAAAATTTCTACTTGATTAAATAAAAGGTCCATGAGATATGCAGTAAAATACTGCGCATAGGGAAACCTGTTGCTAAGGACGGGGCATAACTATGAATAAAAATATCAAAATGTATTTTTGAAATGGAAATGACATTAGTAGTGCATATAGCTTGACAAAAATGTACCGCTAAGTCAAAAGATCGTAGATGTCAAAATGCAACCTTTAATTGCAATAATATAGGCTAATTTAATGTTTACAAAACCAATGCTAGGGTGACACAACTACGCAAAAATACTATATGCTACCTTAGAGCATTGGAATATCATTTGTAGAGTGCACATACACAAAATATAACATTTTGTCGAAAAGACTATGCAAGATATGTAAAACAAAACCACCTTATTTGAATTTCCAACGATTTATTGGCCCCTCCTCCATTTACGTTGCTAGGCAACAAAGGACAAAGTGAAATCATCAAAAAAATTATTTTTCTTACCTTTCAATGATTGTGTTTAATATTATATCTATATAAACAGTTTCTGAGATTGGGGCAAAATTGACCCTTTATTGAAAAATAAAAAAATAAAAAAATTTAGTTGAATAAATGCATCTTACAATAAAATATTAAAATGTTATTTGCATTGGGAAACATTAAATTTTCATCTAGAACTCTTTAAGATTTATTTGTAGTATGAATTGAAACTATTGATGTCTGTGATATCTGATGGTCACTTGACCATTATAAACCAGCATGATAAATTGCCAGCAGGACACTTTTATCTCACAAGTTGTCCCACACATGGATATTTGATGATGAGTTAATTTGGTTTTGTCTCACCTCTGAATATGATTAACAGAAATAGAAAATTATGAAAATAATCTATATAAATCAATGTTAACATTAAAAATGACAAAATGATATATGTCACTCATTTGATAAAGATTTCATGTAACATGTTAGTTAGAAGCTAAAACATGTTCAGCTGTTACCTTCCATGATCATGATGACAAAACATGTTATTATTTATCTCCCATAAAGTTTGTCAGTGACTTGAAACAGGTCGGTGGTTTTCTCCGGGTACTCTGGTTTCCTGCACCAATAAAACTAACGGCCACGATATAACTGAAATATTGTTGAAAGTGACATTAAACACCAATAACCAAACCAAACAAACCATTTCTCTCCCAATACAATCTTGCCTGGTGTAGAAATTTGATCTTTAAGTTCTAAGAAGTAGACAATAACTTGTATAGACATGATTTATTAGTTGATGCCTATAAAATTGTCAATAAAATGATTGGGGCTGTCGTGATCTTGATCGTATGGTAGTTGGATTTAGAAATCCTTATGCAATCAGTGTGTTTCACCACTAATGTTATAAGTTCGAATCCCGCTCGAATTTTATTACATGATGGTAAAAGATGGTATCTATGGGAACATTAGGTTGTAATTCACAGTCAATTTTCGTAAACTGTTTATTATCTCATCGCCAACGAAGTTGCGAAGGGATATAGTAACGCTACCGTCCTTCCTTCCATCCGTCCGTCCTTCTGTAACATCCTTGTGAACACTCTAGTATCAACATCCTTCCATGGATTTTGACCAAACTTGGTACATGCTTAGTCCTTAAGAGAATCTGGAACCTTATTGATTTTCAAGGTCATAGGTCAATGGTCAAGGTCACCGGGATACGCCACACTTTGCATTGCCCTTGTTTTACAGTTATAAAATTTACAAAAGTATGTTCTATTTTTTTGTGTTACCTAAAAGCTAATAACAATTACCAAAAAAAAAGGGTCCGTTGTGGCCATGATCGTATGGTATTTGGATTTACAACTACTTATGCAATCAATGCCTATCACCACTGATGTTGTGAGTTCGAATGTCGATCAGGGCGAGGTGTACAACATTATGTGATAAAGTTTGTCAGTGACTTGGGACAAATCAGTTGTTTTCTCCGGGTCTTCCGAGTTTCCTCCATCAATAAAACTGACCGCCACGATATAATCTGAAAAATTGTTGAAAGTGGTGTTAAACACCATCAAACAAACAAACAATTACAAAAATGTTCTCAAGAACACAAAGAATGCACATGCTCACTAGCTTATGTCTTCTAGAATTTCAGTGGTCAACATTATTTACAGGTCTGCTACATATTTGTAAATATCAATCCTGTTGAACATAGATTTCCCTTATCTAAAATTGTATGGGTTCACATGGGAAACACATCCTTACAGACAATCTGACAAGTGTGGATGTAAAATAAAGCAAAAGCTACCAAAAAAATTATACTTATTTTACAGATAAATTTTGGGTATTATATCTAATTTGCATTTAACTCAAAAGTATCCTTGCTTCTTAAAGTGAGACATTGCTGCTGATTCTAATATGACATCCTGTATTCACCTTTTGGTATGTTCTATATTAAAATACTCAATATACCTTGATCAGCACAAATTGATGACATCACGATAGATTTTGTGCTCAAAAATATAAATTTGTAAATAGCTTCTTGCACTTGTAACACAAATTAAGATCTCTTTTGTACATTTTCTTATTAGAATAGATATAATTATGGCATCCATTGGTGTTTTTTTTTCAATTTTACCATGGGTAGGTATAATATATTCATTTGACTAAATCAACCTGCTTAGATATGAGAACACATTCCAGGTCATGTGGTCAGTGCAATTCTAGGTCATCAAGTGAGATACACATACTTTCAGAACAAAGGTTTAAATCTGTGTTTTGAATTGCATTTTAATTTCGGTTGACGGCATATAAGTTTTTTAATTGTATTAACTATAATTTTATGGTTTTGAAATATAATTAACGATTTAACAAATGCCAAGAAACTCTCAAGTGACATTTGGTACAATAGGCAAGTCTAATACAGTGAAACATGTCTAAACCGAACTCTGAGTAAACCGAAATCCTGTATAAACCAAACTTTAGATAAAGTTCTAAGCTAGGAAATCTTTGTTAATTTAACCTGTATAAACCGAACACCTGTCTATTCTGAACACAAAAGTTGGTCCCTTGTAGGTTCGGCTTAGAAAGGTTTCACCGTATATTCATTTATCCTGCAATTGTGTGATTTTGAGTACTAATAAACTTCAATGTTATTAGGTCATGGGCCTAATAAAGCATTTCTGGTACCTGATTCATGTAGAGCGACAGAAAGAAACGGTAACAGTATAAGCGCTGCCATCATATATGCCACCATTGAAAACAATTAGCACGAAGCTAGTTTCAGTTATTTTCAGACAATTTGGCAGGTGTTTTGGACTTTTTGATATTGCATGATAAACACAATATACGTACATTGTCGTTAAATATAAAATTAATTTGCACTCGCTGTGAAACAGGCTAGAAAAGTCGTCATGAAAATATCACTTATTTATGGTAAAATTAAGAAATAATTCTTGGAAATCATAGCTTGTATCCAGTTTTAGCATGGGTAGCATTATTAGCTCACCTGGCCATAGGCCATGTGAGCTTTTGTCATTGCTAAGTGTCCGTCATCGTCGTCCGTCCGTCCGTTAGCTTTTGACATTTAAATTTTCTTATCTGAAACCACTGAACAGAATTGAACCAAATTTGCCATAAATGTTCATTGGATGGTCCTCTACCAGATTGTGTTTTTGGTGCTGATTTGAAATTCAACATGGTGGCCAGGGTCCATAATGTATTCTCATTGGCTGAAATTTAAAAAATCTTCTTGTCAGAAACCACCAAGCCAATTTGAATTGTGATTTTGCAGGAATGATCATTGGGTGGTCCTGTACTAAACTTGAAAATCATTTGCCGATCGGAAATTCAAGATGGCCACCATGACTCGACTTAGTTTTAACATAGGACCCTATGGAAAAAATGTTTAAAAGTCTTCTCCTCTGAAACCAGTAAGCCAATTTAAAGCAAGCATGGCATTAGGTGGTCAACTTTCAAAATTATGTCCTGTGACCCCGACCTCCATCCAAGATGGCCACTGTCAGCAGACATAGTTTTAGCATAGGACTCTATGATGAGAATTTTTTTTAAAATCTTCTCCTCTGAAACCAGTAAGCCAATTTAAAGCAAACATGGCATGGATGGTCTTTAAGTGGTCAATTTTCAAAATTGTGTCCGGTGACCCTGACCTCCATCCAAGATGGCCGCCTTCAGCGGACATAGTTTTAACATAGGACCCTATGGGAAAAATGTTTTAAAATCTTCTCCTCGGAAACCAGTAAGCCAATATAGCAAACATGTCATCGATGGTCCTTAGGTGGTCAACTTCCAAAATTGTGCTTAGTGACCCCGATCTCGGTCCAAAATGGCCGCCGTCAGCGGACATAGCTTTAAAAGTCTTCTCCTCTGAAACCAGTCAGCCAATATAAAGCAAACATGGCATGGATGGTCCATGGGTAGTATACTTTCAAAATTGTGTCCGGTGACCACGACCTCTATCCAAGATGGCTGACATAGTTTTAACATAGAACCCTATGGGATTTGAATAGTAACTTAGATGTATTCGGCATGCAGATATTCTTAAGAGTGCTTATTTATTTTTCCAAAAACTAGAGGCTAAGGTGAGCCTGTATCGCTCACCTGAGCCTCTAGTTTTTGGAAAAATGCAGCGAAAATAATGTTTCCAACCCATGTTAAAACATTATACAATATATGGCTTCCATGAATTATTTTGATTCTAGTAGGAAAAATCTAACTTATTTCTTAAAGTGGAAGTCAATAATGGAAATGCATGTCATAAAAAAATCCACTATAACCTTCATGTTTACAGTTGTTTTTTGTAGACGGTGATGCAATTAAGTTCCTGATATTTTCTAATTTGATTGCATTTTGAATTTAGCAACTTAAGGGTGTAGACCTGGGTTACCCTAAAATTTTCCCATCATTCAATTTTTTAAAAATTTACATCATGGAATAGTTATGTCTAAATACATTATCTGCCAAAGTTTCCAAACATTTCACCATGCCGTTCTCTCCATAGCATATCCTAAATATAGCAATTTTGGGGTATTCTTGACGCCAGATGGTAATACTAGTTTCGGAAGATTCTAATAGATATGCACATTTATTTCTGATTGAAAGGAAATATTTTGGCTTTAATACACTTGAGAGTGTTGTTGTTGAATACATATGAAATATCTAGCATATCTGAATATCCTGTTTGGAGATAATCACGTGCAAAACAGTGGAAATTGCAAAAAAAGCGGGATGCCCCGAGGACCACCTTGGTATTAAAAATCGGATTAAAAATATTCCTGTCAATTAATTTCCACCAAAAAATGTCACACCGAAGAATAGACATATAGACATTATTGCACCAAATTTTACAAACTTTTACCGTCAGATTTTTAAAATATCTAAATTTATGTTTTTCATGGATGGCACCCAGAAAAAAATGAAATTGTCGAGGAAAGTTATCACACACCCATCCTTTGCTAGTTTCTTTGTTTGAGAGATAAAAAATAACTAGTTACCAATAACAAAAAGCTTTTGAATTCTTATAATTGACACAGTAGATGTCCAAATTACCAAATGACTGCATTTGTCTTTTTTATTTTCAAGTCGATTGATTAATTCATTCCAAAAAAAAAGCACCAAAAAACACAGACAGCCACCCAGCTGTATTGTTAAATTCCTTCAAATTATGTGCTCCAGTTGTATTCGTTTGATTGTGGTTATTCTTTAGTTGTCTTAGGAGAAGGGGGCGGCGGTATAAGAGAGGAACAGATATTACAATTTTTTTCCCAAACGTAGCTTTCTATTTTTTTACTGCCATAAAATGAATTTGCTCTATAGTTTCATAATATCTAAGATTTTGGTGTATATATTTAATTCTTTTTTTTGACAAACCCTTGAAATTCAATAGAAAAAGGTTGTCACACAAATTGTGTTACATTTCTGGCATTTTTGACAACATACTTCGATGAACATTTTTTCTGGAAAGAGATATTTCAATGATATTTTGTGGGCACCGGCATATAATAATAACACACTGCCTGACACTGGCATAAGCAGCAATAAGATATAAAAATACAAGGAGCACAGCTATGGAAAGGTAAAAGGAAAAGGAGTCATTTTTTTAACCGGCCATATCCAATGTAAACAATCTTTGTCACCAAGAAGCTTGGAATTGAGGGGGAATTTTCAAACGCACAGATGATCATATATTTGAGAAGACACTGAAAATAGAGTTATCTCCCATACCACAGGCCTACACCCTTAAACAAACAAAATGCTCACAAAATCATAAAATAAATCAGTAACCAACTTATGTGAATATCACCAGCGTTCATTGTATACTACGTCACCGGAAGATGACAAATTACAAAAGTCAAAGTCGATAGATGGATGTCTTTAGTATTTTTTCCGGAATTTTTTTTATATGTGAAGAAACAATATGAGAATTGGTATGTTTGTATGCACCACTGTCCTGTATGAATACATGAATTCACTTAGGAATGATGTTTATAATTGCAGTCAATACGCATGTGCGAATTAAAATATATCAGGAGTTTTATCATGGTATTATTTATATAGCCAATGAAGGACGTCATGTTAGAATATTCAATAAACCATGAGCAGTGCCATAAATGATTTCTTTAATGTGATTTTTTCTTAAGATTCCTTATGAAATTTTCTTCCTGACCCGTAATTTGTTATTTTGCAGATTTGACATAGCTCTTATGGTTTCTGAGATAAAAATTATCAAGGAACCAACATCAAATATGATAATACAACATGTACCTTTATTGTTTTAAGTTTTACTGGGTATTTGTATGCAGTTTTTTCAATTGAATTCCGTGGAAAAGTACCTGTTTGGTATTCCAACAGATTTGTTGTAGCTTTTATGTTCAGAGATATGAGAGGACAAAAAAGTACCAATGCTCGAATAGTTATTTAAAGTCCTATGTTCATGGGTTACTAGATATGAATTTGCCAAAATGTGACTTGGTATGAATTTTAAGGTTTTCCTTAAAGGGAGATAAATCTTCTGAAGACATTTGAAAAAAATGGTCTTAACAATACTTACCTAATGCATTTTCATCACTAAAGAAATTGTTATATTTTATATACTATTAAATCATAATAACCAGATGAGTGATGCAGATTTCTCAGAGGGCCTCTGGTTTTTATATACTATTAAATCATAATAACCAGATGAGTGATGCAGATTTCTCAGAGAGCCTATGGTTTTTATATACTATTAAATCATAATAACCAGATGAGTGATGCAGACTTCTCAGAGAGCCTCTGGTTTTTATATACTATTAAATCATAATAACCAGATGAGTGATGCAGACTTCTCAGGGAGCCTCTGGTTTTTATATACTATTAAATCATAATAACCAGATGAGTGATGCAGACTTCTCAGAGAGCCCCTGGTTTTTATATACTATTAAATCATAATAACCAGATGAGTGATGCAGATTTCTCAGAGGGCCTCTGGTTTTTATATACTATTAAATCATAATAACCAGATGAGTGATGCAGACTTCTCAGGGAGCCTCTGGTTTTTATATTCTATTAAATCATAATAACCAGATGACTGAGGCAGACTTCTCAGGGAGCCTCTGGTTTTTATATACTATTAAATCATAATAACCAGATGAGTGATGCAGACTTCTCAGGGAGCCTCTGGTTTTTATATACTATTAAATCATAATAACCAGACGGGTGATGCAGACTTCTCAGGGAACCTCCGGTTTTGATATGCTATTTTTATTTGACAAACAAAACAAATTATTGAACAACAAAACCCAAAAGATAGAGATCATTTTTAAACAAGGTGCGATAATTATTACATCTGTCCATTAAATAATGAGCGAGGACAATGGCTTGATTATCTAGAGTCAGACATTATCACTGTATTACAAATGTCATCTTCAATTTCTCTATATTGTTAATAAGATACTGATGTGTTTTCTTCCTAAAAAAAATAAAATGTTTACATTTATGTAACATAGAAGATTTATATAATAGACTTTGTGGAAGGTGTAGACAATTTACCTGATATAAAGAAGATCATGTTCAAGTATCAAATTAGATGAGTATTAATTACAGGATGGCAAGCATATAAGGCAATTGATTGTTAATCTTTACTATTCGTGATTTCTGTATTAGGAGAAAATGGATCCTTACAGGTCTAGTTACTTGGGTAAGATTTTATCAATATTCTACCAATATGTTTTAATTAGAAAATAATTACCTCACAATTAATTAATATGATGTTTTAATTGTCATTCTTTGATTAAAAAAAAGAAGAAAAAAAGAAATGTTTTCAATATTTATATTTGTTTGGAATATAAAGTTCTTAATATTCATACATATTCAATAAATATTTACAGATAAAGAATAGCATGTATAATATTTTCATGTTATTTATAAAAACAAATTGGAAATCTCAGTTTCAGTTTTAAAAGTAAAATAGAATTTTCAATCCGCAACTTCAAGGTATATTTTTGTGGTCAGAACCATTTTCAACACATTATGTTGTGTGTTTTTTTGTGTGTTTTTTTTTTAATAATTTTTATTTTCTTCATATGTGTACCCTATGTTGCAAGTTTCTCTGGATTTTCCATTTTTAATTGCCCCTTTGGTATTCTCTAACATTTATTTAGTAGAAGAAATACAATGATAAAATGATTAACAGGTGTTATTGAAGACAATGAGTAAAAGAATAATGGTTGACAATATAATTATATTAACACAAATTATTCGTCAAACAATCCTTCTACCAAACAGCCTGACATGACAATGATAGAAGCTGATGAGAATACAAGTCTGGCACAAGATCAGTAAATGAAATTACACTCCCAGGAACTTTTCTCTTTTCGTATCTAGACCCAGTGGCCAAGCAATCAATAAAACAGCTGCTCTGATTTGCTTTTGACTTCACACAAATGTTGACAACATAAACATGGACAGTTCAAAATCAAAGTCTGTGAAAGGTCTGAGTTAACTGGCTACTAACTAAGAAGGTAGAAACTACTTGTTGTAGACCATTACTGTAATGATAAACTGGCTACTAGCTAAGAAGGTAGAAACTACTGGTTGTAGAGCATTACTGTAATGATAAACTGGCTACTAGCTAAGAAGGTAGAAACTACTGGTTGTAGACCATTACTGTAATGATAAACTGACTACTAGCTAAGAAGGTAGAAACTACTGGTTGTAGACTATTACTGTAGTGATAAACTGACTACTAGCTAAGAAGGTAGAAACTACTGGTTGTAGACCATTACTGTAATGATAAACTGACTACTAGCTAAGAAGGTAGAAACTACTGGTTGTAGACCATTACTGTAATGATAAACTGACTACTAGCTAAGAAGGTAGAAACTACTGGTTGTAGACCATTACTGTAATTATAAACTGGCTACTTGCTAAGAAGGTAGAAACTACTGGTTGTAGACTATTACTGTAATGATAAACTGACTACTAACTAAGAAGGTAGAAACTACTGGTTGTAGACCATTACTGTAATGATAAACTGGCTACTAATTAAGAAGGTAGAAACTACTGGTTGTAGACCATTACTGTAATGATAAACTGGCTACTAGCTAAGAAGGTAGAAACTACTGGTTGTAGACCATTACTGTAATGATAAACTGGCTACTAGCTAAGAAGGTAGAAACTACTGGTTGTAGACCATTACTGTAATGATAAACTGACTACTAGCTAAGAAGGTAGAAACTACTGGTTGTAGACTATTACTGTAGTGATAAACTGACTACTAGCTAAGAAGGTAGAAACTACTGGTTGTAGACCATTACTGTAATGATAAACTGACTACTAACTAAGAAGGTAGAAACTACTGGTTGTAGACCATTGCTGTAATGATAAACTGACTACTAGCTAAGAAGGTAGAAACTACTGGTTGTAGACTATTACTGTAGTGATAAACTGACTACTAGCTAAGAAGGTAGAAACTACTGGTTGTAGACTATTACTGTAATGATAAACTGACTACTAGCTAAGAAGGTAGAAACTACTGGTTGTAGACCATTACTGTAATGATAAACTGGCTACTAACTAAGAAGGTAGAAACTACTGGTTGTAGACCATTACTGTAATGATAAACTGACTACTAGCTAAGAAGGTAGAAACTACTGGTTGTAGACTATTACTGTAGTGATAAACTGACTACTAGCTAAGAAGGTAGAAACTACTGGTTGTAGACCATTACTGTAATGATAAACTGACTACTAACTAAGAAGGTAGAAACTACTGGTTGTAGACCATTGCTGTAATGATAAACTGACTACTAGCTAAGAAGGTAGAAACTACTGGTTGTAGACTATTACTGTAGTGATAAACTGACTACTAGCTAAGAAGGTAGAAACTACTGGTTGTAGACTATTACTGTAATGATAAACTGACTACTAGCTAAGAAGGTAGAAACTACTGGTTGTAGACTATTACTGTAGTGATAAACTGACTACTAGCTAAGAAGGTAGAAACTACTGGTTGTAGACCATTACTGTAATGATAAACTGACTACTAACTAAGAAGGTAGAAACTACTGGTTGTAGACCATTGCTGTAATGATAAACTGACTACTAGCTAAGAAGGTAGAAACTACTGGTTGTAGACTATTACTGTAGTGATAAACTGACTACTAGCTAAGAAGGTAGAAACTACTGGTTGTAGACTATTACTGTAATGATAAACTGACTACTAGCTAAGAAGGTAGAAACTACTGGTTGTAGACCATTACTGTAATGATAAACTGGCTACTAACTAAGAAGGTAGAAACTACTGGTTGTAGACCATTACTGTAATGATAAACTGACTACTAGCTAAGAAGGTAGAAACTACTGGTTGTAGACTATTACTGTAGTGATAAACTGACTACTAGCTAAGAAGGTAGAAACTACTGGTTGTAGACCATTACTGTAATGATAAACTGGCTACTAACTAAGAAGGTAGAAGCTACTGGTTGTAGACCATTACTGTAATGATAAACTGACTACTAGCTAAGAAGGTAGAAACTACTGGTTGTAGAGCATTACTGTAATGATAAACTGGCTACTAGCTAAGAAGGTAGAAACTACTGGTTGTAGACCATTACTGTAATGATAAACTGACTACTAGCTAAGAAGGTAGAAACTACTGGTTGTAGACCATTACTGTAATGATAAACTGGCTACTAGCTAAGAAGGTAGAAACTACTGGTTGTAGACCATTACTGTAATGATAAACTGACTACTAGCTAAGAAGGTAGAAACTACTGGTTGTAGACTATTACTGTAGTGATAAACTGACTACTAGCTAAGAAGGTAGAAACTACTGGTTGTAGACCATTACTGTAATGATAAACTGACTACTAACTAAGAAGGTAGAAACTACTGGTTGTAGACCATTGCTGTAATGATAAACTGACTACTAGCTAAGAAGGTAGAAACTACTGGTTGTAGACTATTACTGTAGTGATAAACTGACTACTAGCTAAGAAGGTAGAAACTACTGGTTGTAGACTATTACTGTAATGATAAACTGACTACTAGCTAAGAAGGTAGAAACTACTGGTTGTAGACCATTACTGTAATGATAAACTGACTACTAGCTAAGAAGGTAGAAACTACTGGTTGTAGACCATTACTGTAATGATAAACTGACTACTAACTAAGAAGGTAGAAACTACTGGTTGTAGACCATTACTGTAATGATAAACTGGCTACTAACTAAGAAGGTAGAAACTACTGGTTGTAGACCATTACTGTAATGATAAACTGGCTACTAGCTAAGAAGGTAGAAACTACTGGTTGTAGACCATTACTGTAATGATAAACTGGCTACTAGCTAAGAAGATAGAAACTACTGGTTGTAGACCATTACTGTAATGATAAACTGACTACTAGCTAAGAAGGTAGAAACTACTGGTTGTAGACTATTACTGTAGTGATAAACTGACTACTAGCTAAGAAGGTAGAAACTACTGGTTGTAGACCATTACTGTAATGATAAACTGGCTACTAACTAAGAAGGTAGAAACTACTGGTTGTAGACCATTACTGTAATGATAAACTGGCTACTAGCTAAGAAGGTAGAAACTACTGGTTGTAGACCATTACTGTAATGATAAACTGGCTACTAGCTAAGAAGGTAGAAACTACTGGTTGTAGACCATTACTGTAATGATAAACTGACTACTAGCTAAGAAGGTAGAAACTACTGGTTGTAGACTATTACTGTAGTGATAAACTGACTACTAGCTAAGAAGGTAGAAACTACTGGTTGTAGACCATTACTGTAATGATAAACTGACTACTAACTAAGAAGGTAGAAACTACTGGTTGTAGACCATTGCTGTAATGATAAACTGACTACTAGCTAAGAAGGTAGAAACTACTGGTTGTAGACTATTACTGTAGTGATAAACTGACTACTAGCTAAGAAGGTAGAAACTACTGGTTGTAGACTATTACTGTAATGATAAACTGACTACTAGCTAAGAAGGTAGAAACTACTGGTTGTAGACCATTACTGTAATGATAAACTGGCTACTAACTAAGAAGGTAGAAACTACTGGTTGTAGACCATTACTGTAATGATAAACTGACTACTAGCTAAGAAGGTAGAAACTACTGGTTGTAGACTATTACTGTAGTGATAAACTGACTACTAGCTAAGAAGGTAGAAACTACTGGTTGTAGACCATTACTGTAATGATAAACTGACTACTAACTAAGAAGGTAGAAACTACTGGTTGTAGACCATTGCTGTAATGATAAACTGACTACTAGCTAAGAAGGTAGAAACTACTGGTTGTAGACTATTACTGTAGTGATAAACTGACTACTAGCTAAGAAGGTAGAAACTACTGGTTGTAGACTATTACTGTAATGATAAACTGACTACTAGCTAAGAAGGTAGAAACTACTGGTTGTAGACTATTACTGTAGTGATAAACTGACTACTAGCTAAGAAGGTAGAAACTACTGGTTGTAGACCATTACTGTAATGATAAACTGACTACTAACTAAGAAGGTAGAAACTACTGGTTGTAGACCATTGCTGTAATGATAAACTGACTACTAGCTAAGAAGGTAGAAACTACTGGTTGTAGACTATTACTGTAGTGATAAACTGACTACTAGCTAAGAAGGTAGAAACTACTGGTTGTAGACTATTACTGTAATGATAAACTGACTACTAGCTAAGAAGGTAGAAACTACTGGTTGTAGACCATTACTGTAATGATAAACTGGCTACTAACTAAGAAGGTAGAAACTACTGGTTGTAGACCATTACTGTAATGATAAACTGACTACTAGCTAAGAAGGTAGAAACTACTGGTTGTAGACTATTACTGTAGTGATAAACTGACTACTAGCTAAGAAGGTAGAAACTACTGGTTGTAGACCATTACTGTAATGATAAACTGGCTACTAACTAAGAAGGTAGAAGCTACTGGTTGTAGACCATTACTGTAATGATAAACTGACTACTAGCTAAGAAGGTAGAAACTACTGGTTGTAGAGCATTACTGTAATGATAAACTGGCTACTAGCTAAGAAGGTAGAAACTACTGGTTGTAGACCATTACTGTAATGATAAACTGACTACTAGCTAAGAAGGTAGAAACTACTGGTTGTAGACCATTACTGTAATGATAAACTGGCTACTAGCTAAGAAGGTAGAAACTACTGGTTGTAGACCATTACTGTAATGATAAACTGACTACTAGCTAAGAAGGTAGAAACTACTGGTTGTAGACTATTACTGTAGTGATAAACTGACTACTAGCTAAGAAGGTAGAAACTACTGGTTGTAGACCATTACTGTAATGATAAACTGACTACTAACTAAGAAGGTAGAAACTACTGGTTGTAGACCATTGCTGTAATGATAAACTGACTACTAGCTAAGAAGGTAGAAACTACTGGTTGTAGACTATTACTGTAGTGATAAACTGACTACTAGCTAAGAAGGTAGAAACTACTGGTTGTAGACTATTACTGTAATGATAAACTGACTACTAGCTAAGAAGGTAGAAACTACTGGTTGTAGACCATTACTGTAATGATAAACTGACTACTAGCTAAGAAGGTAGAAACTACTGGTTGTAGACCATTACTGTAATGATAAACTGACTACTAACTAAGAAGGTAGAAACTACTGGTTGTAGACCATTACTGTAATGATAAACTGGCTACTAACTAAGAAGGTAGAAACTACTGGTTGTAGACCATTACTGTAATGATAAACTGGCTACTAGCTAAGAAGGTAGAAACTACTGGTTGTAGACCATTACTGTAATGATAAACTGGCTACTAGCTAAGAAGGTAGAAACTACTGGTTGTAGACCATTACTGTAATGATAAACTGACTACTAGCTAAGAAGGTAGAAACTACTGGTTGTAGACTATTACTGTAGTGATAAACTGACTACTAGCTAAGAAGGTAGAAACTACTGGTTGTAGACCATTACTGTAATGATAAACTGGCTACTAACTAAGAAGGTAGAAACTACTGGTTGTAGACCATTACTGTAATGATAAACTGACTACTAGCTAAGAAGGTAGAAACTACTGGTTGTAGACCATTACTGTAATGATAAACTGGCTACTAATTAAGAAGGTAGAAACTACTGGTTGTAGAGCATTACTGTAATGATAAACTGGCTACTAGCTAAGAAGGTAGAAACTACTGGTTGTACACCATTACTGTAATGATAAACTGACTACTTGCTAAGAAGATAGAAACTACTGGTTGTAGAGCATTACTGTAATGATAAACTGGCTACTAGCTAAGAAGGTAGAAACTACTGGTTGTAGACTATTACTGTAATGATAAACTGACTACTAGCTAAGAAGGTAGAAACTACTGGTTGTAGACCATTACTGTAATGATAAACTGACTACTAGCTAAGAAGGTAGAAACTACTGGTTGTAGACCATTACTGTAATGATAAACTGGCTACTTGCTAAGAAGGTAGAAACTACTGGTTGTAGACCATTACTGTAATGATAAACTGGCTACTAACTAAGAAGGTAGAAACTACTGGTTGTAGACCATTACTGTAATGATAAACTGGCTACTAACTAAGAAGGTAGAAACTACTGGTTGTAGACCATTACTGTAATGATAAACTGACTACTAGCTAAGAAGGTAGAAACTACTGGTTGTAGACCATTACTGTAATGATAAACTGGCTACTAACTAAGAAGGTAGAAACTACTGGTTGTAGAGCATTACTGTAATGATAAACTGGCTACTAGCTAAGAAGGTAGAAACTACTGGTTGTAGACCATTACTGTAATGATAAACTGACTACTAGCTAAGAAGGTAGAAACTACTGGTTGTAGACCATTACTGTAATGATAAACTGGCTACTAGCTAAGAAGGTAGAAACTACTGGTTGTAGACCATTACTGTAATGATAAACTGACTACTAGCTAAGAAGGTAGAAACTACTGGTTGTAGACTATTACTGTAGTGATAAACTGACTACTAGCTAAGAAGGTAGAAACTACTGGTTGTAGACCATTACTGTAATGATAAACTGACTACTAACTAAGAAGGTAGAAACTACTGGTTGTAGACCATTGCTGTAATGATAAACTGACTACTAGCTAAGAAAGTAGAAACTACTGGTTGTAGACTATTACTGTAGTGATAAACTGACTACTAGCTAAGAAGGTAGAAACTACTGGTTGTAGACTATTACTGTAATGATAAACTGACTACTAGCTAAGAAGGTAGAAACTACTGGTTGTAGACCATTACTGTAATGATAAACTGGCTACTAACTAAGAAGGTAGAAACTACTGGTTGTAGACCATTACTGTAATGATAAACTGACTACTAGCTAAGAAGGTAGAAACTACTGGTTGTAGACCATTACTGTAATGATAAACTGGCTACTAACTAAGAAGGTAGAAACTACTGGTTGTAGAGCATTACTGTAATGATAAACTGGCTACTAGCTAAGAAGGTAGAAACTACTGGTTGTAGACCATTACTGTAATGATAAACTGACTACTAGCTAAGAAGATAGAAACTACTGGTTGTAGAGCATTACTGTAATGATAAACTGGCTACTAGCTAAGAAGGTAGAAACTACTGGTTGTAGACCATTACTGTAATGATAAACTGACTACTAGCTAAGAAGATAGAAACTACTGGTTGTAGAGCATTACTGTAATGATAAACTGGCTACTAGCTAAGAAGGTAGAAACTACTGGTTGTAGACCATTACTGTAATGATAAACTGGCTACTAGCTAAGAAGGTAGAAACTACTGGTTGTAGACCATTACTGTAATGATAAACTGACTACTAGCTAAGAAGGTAGAAACTACTGGTTGTAGACTATTACTGTAGTGATAAACTGACTACTAGCTAAGAAGGTAGAAACTACTGGTTGTAGACCATTACTGTAATGATAAACTGACTACTAACTAAGAAGGTAGAAACTACTGGTTGTAGACCATTACTGTAATGATAAACTGGCTACTAACTAAGAAGGTAGAAACTACTGGTTGTAGACCATTACTGTAATGATAAACTGGCTACTAGCTAAGAAGGTAGAAACTACTGGTTGTAGACCATTACTGTAATGATAAACTGACTACTAACTAAGAAGGTAGAAACTACTGGTTGTAGACCATTGCTGTAATGATAAACTGACTACTAGCTAAGAAGGTAGAAACTACTGGTTGTAGACTATTACTGTAGTGATAAACTGACTACTAGCTAAGAAGGTAGAAACTACTGGTTGTAGACTATTACTGTAATGATAAACTGACTACTAGCTAAGAAGGTAGAAACTACTGGTTGTAGACCATTACTGTAATGATAAACTGACTACTAGCTAAGAAGGTAGAAACTACTGGTTGTAGACCATTACTGTAATGATAAACTGGCTACTAACTAAGAAGGTAGAAACTACTGGTTGTAGAGCATTACTGTAATGATAAACTGGCTACTAGCTAAGAAGGTAGAAACTACTGGTTGTAGACCATTACTGTAATGATAAACTGACTACTAGCTAAGAAGATAGAAACTACTGGTTGTAGAGCATTACTGTAATGATAAACTGGCTACTAGCTAAGAAGGTAGAAACTACTGGTTGTAGACCATTACTGTAATGATAAACTGGCTACTAGCTAAGAAGGTAGAAACTACTGGTTGTAGACCATTACTGTAATTATAAACTGGCTACTTGCTAAGAAGGTAGAAACTACTGGTTGTAGACTATTACTGTAATGATAAACTGACTACTAGCTAAGAAGGTAGAAACTACTGGTTGTAGACCATTACTGTAATGATAAACTGACTACTAGCTAAGAAGGTAGAAACTACTGGTTGTAGACCATTACTGTAATGATAAACTGGCTACTTGCTAAGAAGGTAGAAACTACTGGTTGTAGACCATTACTGTAATGATAAACTGGCTACTAACTAAGAAGGTAGAAACTACTGGTTGTAGAGCATTACTGTAATGATAAACTGGCTACTAGCTAAGAAGGTAGAAACTACTGGTTGTAGACTATTACTGTAATGATAAACTGACTACTAGCTAAGAAGATAGAAACTACTGGTTGTAGAGCATTACTGTAATGATAAACTGGCTACTAGCTAAGAAGGTAGAAACTACTGGTTGTAGACCATTACTGTAATGATAAACTGACTACTAGCTAAGAAGATAGAAACTACTGGTTGTAGAGCATTACTGTAATGATAAACTGGCTACTAGCTAAGAAGGTAGAAACTACTGGTTGTAGACCATTACTGTAATGATAAACTGGCTACTAGCTAAGAAGGTAGAAACTACTGGTTGTAGACCATTACTGTAATGATAAACTGACTACTAGCTAAGAAGGTAGAAACTACTGGTTGTAGACCATTACTGTAATGATAAACTGGCTACTAGCTAAGAAGGTAGAAACTACTGGTTGTAGACCATTACTGTAATGATAAACTGACTACTAGCTAAGAAGGTAGAAACTACTGGTTGTAGACCATTACTGTAATGATAAACTGGCTACTAGCTAAGAAGGTAGAAACTACTGGTTGTAGACCATTACTGTAATTATAAACTGGCTACTTGCTAAGAAGGTAGAAACTACTGGTTGTAGACCATTACTGTAATGATAAACTGACTACTAGCTAAGAAGGTAGAAACTACTGGTTGTAGACCATTACTGTAATGATAAACTGGCTACTTGCTAAGAAGGTAGAAACTACTGGTTGTAGACTATTACTGTAGTGATAAACTGACTACTTGCTAAGAAGGTAGAAACTACTGGTTGTAGACTATTACTGTAATGATAAACTGACTACTAGCTAAGAAGGTAGAAACTACTGGTTGTAGACTATTACTGTAGTGATAAACTGACTACTAGCTAAGAAGGTAGAAACTACTGGTTGTAGACTATTACTGTAGTGATAAACTGACAATAACTAAGAAGGTAGAAACTACTGGTTGTAGACCATTGCTGTAATGATAAACTGACTACTAGCTAAGAAGGTAGAAACTACTGGTTGTAGACCATTACTGTAATGATAAACTGACTACTAGCTAAGAAGGTAGAAACTACTGGTTGTAGACCATTACTGTAATGATAAACTGACTACTAGCTAAGAAGGTAGAAACTACTTGTTGTAGACCATTACTGTAATGATAAACTGACTACAGCTAAGAAGGTAGAAACTACTGGTTACTGTTTCAAATATGAGTAAACTTAAAGTGACTAGAATGATGAAAAACAGTGAATTTTGAGAATTGCTGGTTGTGTGTTTAATAAATTACTTACAAATTAAGAGGAAAATTCTATGATTACATTGATGTTTTTAATTTTTAGTTAGATTCCTAGATATATCTTGTTAGAAATCATTTTGCTACTCTTTGAATTGCTCTTTTGAGACTTTATAATTACAGAAAACTCCTGTTTGGTGCCTCATGTTTCTTCCAGATCTATATTTGTCCTGATAAATTTTAAGCTTTACTTAATAAGCTGATGAGGTTTATTTTATATGAATTATGGTTCATAATCTTGATCTCATATTTCTATTTTCAAGTGTAATTTGTTCGTAATTCCACAAAATATGTTCATGTCATACATACATTACCATTTGAATATCGATTGACAATTGTAAAATTTCCCCCATGTGGGATTATAAATAGAAATAAGACATCTTATAGCTTATAAAATTGTTTTAGCTGAGAAATCTAAAGATTTTGTCTGAACTTAAGAACAATATATTGTCATACCTGCATTTTGACATTTTTTATTCTGATCTGTAGAAATTCTATTCTACTTAGATCCACATTTTGTTTCAGTGTATATATCAGATTGGGGTTGAACATCAATGAAGAATGTAAATACTGACAAATACATTCAGTGCACTTATTTAATTTTTGGTATCTTTGATGATTTTCTGTTTTAAAGTCCCTTTAAATAAATTGGATTCTGACTTTTCAGACTGCAGAAGGTAGACGGACATTAAAACTTGATAAACAATAAATTTCATATAAAAAAAGGGTGTGGGGGCAAAAATAACAAGGATTGAAATAAGATGTAAGGGTCAGGTTTTCACAGTTTTCCGGTTGTTGACTGATTTTGTCTGTTTATATAATTATGAGTTTTGACTTTCCCTTTGTAAGATTGTTCGGAGTTCGGTAATTTTGTTATTACCCTTATTTATGATAAATACCTCTGTCAGTGTTATAAACTATATATTGTCGTAGCAGTCAGTTTTATTGATGGGAGATATATGCAAAATATCCTCATGATACTACCAATCTGATGATAGTGACAGACAAACCTGTGAGTCACATATACACCCTACCCCACCACATCATTCCAAGGAGGTTATTCTTTCACATGTTTCTATAAAGTCATTAGATGTATACCCACTGCAACAAAGTATATAAGAGAAATAGCAAAGTCCATTGTTTAATATTGAAAGCCCCAAAAATTATTTGAATCGAAAAATAAAATAGGAGATGCACAGTGGCATTAGTTACTAAGTAATCACTGAAGGTTTCATAGAAATCAATTCAATGGTTTCAGAGGAGTTTTGGATGGGGGATACCTACCCTTTCAAACAACAGAAATAGAAAAGTCTTTTGATTTGATATGGGACACCCTCAAAAAATAATTTGAATAAAGAAAAATAAGAGGTGCACAAAGACATTAGTTACCAAGAATCCCTGAAAGTTTCATTATAGTATTAAGTGCTTATACTTATAATTCTTCAATGCAATACTGAACATAAAAATGTATTCTTGCATATCCCTGGTCTAAAAATCGCACAAATTAAAATTCCACGAAATGTTGTTGACAACTTTGACACATTAACAATATCACATCATATGAAGATTTCCAGTTGAAAATTTAAAGATTGGGCCTCATTTGGCTTCGTGTATGCTTCAATTTTGATAAAATTTAACTAAAATAAGTTTGCAAGTAGGCATTTTAATTATTTTTATGTTTTGTTGTAAATTTGACATGTAGAATTTCATGTTTTCAAGATGGTGGATCATTCCAGCTGAACCCCGTAGTTACAACTCTACAAGTTTTGAAAAGTTCATCGAGTTATGAACACATCAAAAGCAAACAGGTGACAGTGCTCTTGTCCAATCAGAAGGCACGAAAACAATATACATTAATTCTATAAGAATTATTGAAATCTATTCACTAGTTTCAGTGGAGTTACGAACAGTGGATGCCTACATTCATAGAAATATAGCAAAGTCCATTTCTTTACATGGGAATTCCCAAAAATGTTTTGGATAGATATATTAAATAAATTGTTACTGAAGAATCCCTGAAAAGTTTAATTGAATTCAAATCACTGGTTTCAGATGAGTAAATGCTTGAAGGTGCAGACGAATGGATGTATGGATGAACAGAACTCTTGTCTAGGGGGTGGGGTGAGGTATCAATAATAACAAGATGGATATTTTAATATAATCTATATATAAATGTATTGAACCAGTATTTCTGATTGCTGTTCCTCATTCTACATTTATTACTAATTCTATCTGACTGCCATTGTGTACCTTCAGGAATACCTATCGTTCAACCAGTTTACCAGATTTGTCAGACAAATACAAACATTGGTCTTCTTTGTCTGCCCAGTTTTACAATAATTGTTCAGCCAATCTTACACTTTTGCAATTCAATTAGTAAAATTGGTTTTTGGACATATCTATATATATATAGGGAGTGGATGTGGTCGAGTGGTCTAGGGCGCTGGACGTAAGGCTAAGCGAATGGTGCTGCAGTGTATCAATGGTGTGAGTTCAAATCCCGTCGAGGGAAGAACAAAAATTTGACAGCTCAAAAATCTAATACTAACACTGTTTGGTTTAATTTTCAGACGTATACATATATATATATATATATATGTAAAACTATAGTAATCTCGGGTAGACTTCTTCTAATGTTAATTGACTTACGTTATGACTAATCAAATAAAATATATAGACATTCCATAAGTAATAATCCATTTCATAACATTTTGTTTTAATAAATAAAATTTATAATTAAAAAAAAAATAAGAAAAAAAATTACCTTGTTTTGTTAAATTGAAAGATTTTCAACTTAAGATATTAATGATATTTTGAATAAGTAAGGGATGGAAATAATTTCATATTTTCAAAAGAAGTATTAATATTTTCAAAAAAGAGATTTACATAAGTTCACATTTTCAAGAATGTGATTAACATTAAAACATTTTCAAAATGATTGACATAACATTTAACATTTTCAAGATGATTGACATAACATTTAGTATTTTCAAAACAATGATTGACATAATATTTAACATTTTCAAAACAATGATTGACATAACATTTAACATTTTCAAAACAATGATTGACATTTATAGCATTTAACAATTTCAAGATGATTGACATAACATTTAGTATTTTCAAAACAATGATTGACATAACATTTAATATTTTCAAAACAATGATTGACATAGCATTTAACATTTTCAAGATGATTGACATAACATTTAGTATTTTCAAGATGATTGACATAACATTTAGTATTTTCAAAACAATGATTAACATAACATTTAACATTTTCAAAACAATGATTGACATAACATTTTCAAAATAATGATTGACATAACATTTAACATTTTCAAAACAATGATTGACATAACATTTAGCATTTTTAAGATGATTGACATAACATTTTGTATTTTCAAAACAATGATTAATATAACATTTTCAAAATAATGATTGACATTTAACATTTTCAAAACAATGATTGACATAACATTTAACATTTTCAAAACAATGATTGACATAACATTTTCAAAATAATGATTGACATAACATTTAACATTTTCAAAACAAAGATTGACATAACATTTAGCTTTTTCAAAACAAAGATTGACATTACATTTAGCCTTTTGAAAACAATTATTGACATAACATTTAACATTTTCAAAACAATGAATGACATAACATTTAACATTTTCAAAACAATGATTGACATTTATAACATTTAACAATTTCAAGATGATTGACATAGCATTTAGTATTTTCATTGATTGACATAACATTTAGTATTTTCAAAACAATGATTGACATAACATTTAACATTTTCAAAACAATGATTGACATAACATTTAGCATTTTCAAATCAATGATTGACATAACATTTTCAAAATAATGATTGACATAACATTTAACATTTTCAAAACAAAGATTGACATAACATTTAGCATTTTCAAAACAAAGATTGACATTACATTTAGCCTTTTCAAAACAATTATTGACATAACATTTAACATTTTCAAAACAATGAATGACATAACATTTAACATTTTCAAAACATTGATTGACATTTATAACATTTAACAATTTCAAGATGATTGACATAGCATTTAGTATTTTCATTGATTGACATAACATTTAGTATTTTCAAAACAATGATTGACATAACATTTAACATTTTCAAAACAATGATTGACATAACATTTAACATTTTCAAAACAATGATTGACATAACATTTAACATTTTCAAAACAATGATTGACATAACATTTTCAAAATAATGATTGACATAACATTTAACATTTTCAAAACAAAGATTGACATAACATTTAACATTTTCAAAACAAAGATTGACATTACATTTAGCCTTTTGAAAACAATTACTGACATAACATTTAACATTTTCAAAACAATGAATGACATAACATTTAACATTTTCAAAACAATGATTGACATTTATAACATTTAACAATTTCAAGATGATTGACATAGCATTTAGTATTTTCAAAACAATGATTGACATAACATTTAACAATTTCAAGATGATTGACATAGCATTTAGTATTTTCAAAACAATGATTGACATAACATTTAACATTTTCAAAACAATGATTGACATAACATTTAGCATTTTCAAGATGATTGACATAACATTTTGTATTTTCAAAACAATGATTAATATAACATTTTCAAAATAATGATTGACATTTAACATTTTCAAAACAATGATTGACATAACATTTAGCATTTTCAAGATGATTGACATAACATTTTGTATTTTCAAAACAATGATTAATATAACATTTTCAAAATAATGATTGACATTTAACATTTTCAAAACAATGATTGACATAACATTTAACATTTTCAAAACAATGATTGACATAACATTTTCAAAATAATGATTGACATAACATTTAACATTTTCAAAACAAAGATTGACATAACATTTAGCATTTTCAAAACAAAGATTGACATTACATTTAGCCTTTTGAAAACAATTATTGACATAACATTTAACATTTTCAAAACAATGAATGACATAGCATTTAGCATTTTCAAAACCATGATATCCAGCACTTATAATTGACACTACATGTGTCTTCAAGATATTTACCAACCAATTTTATGAAGAGAATATACATGAAACAGAATAATATGCAAGCACCAATCCAAGTTGACATGTCTGGTCTTGTATACAATATATATAATGACAAAGTTGGTATTTATGAATGAGATGATTTAAAACCTTTTACAAAACATACACTCCTATTCATTTGTTATTTTTCATTCATGTCACATGGAGATAAATTAGCAAGTGAAAATTAGCATTACATCAAATCTGTATTTAGTGCAATAATAATGTGTTGTTCATATGTGATACACAACTATTTGAATATGGTCAGTATTTGGTATAGATACATAGGACATAATTTACAACTATTTGAATGTAGTCAGTATTTGGCATACATTGAACTGTTACTATTACATAATTAGTGTTAAAGGCTGGTTGTATGGAAGCCTTTGATTCATTGTTACTACAACATAATTAACAATTAAATGCTGGTTGTATGTGACCCTCTGATTCATTGTTAGCAGTTAAATGTTGGTCGTATGGAAGCCTCTGTTTTATCGATACATTTTTATTCTTTCAGACTACAATCTGTTTGATAATAACATTGTACTACCATCACCACTGACTGGAGAACTTTATCCTCCAGACATGGAAATAGTACATACACCAAGCAAGAAACGGAAAGCTGAGTAAGTTAGATATGATATTTAGCTGAGGAATTAAACATTAAAGTTTGATGGTTTGGTTGGTTTATGGTGTTTAACGCCACATTCAACAACATTTCAGTTATATCATGGCGGTCAGTTTTATTGATGGAGGAAACCGGAGTACCTGGAGAAAATCACCAACCTGTCGCAAGTCACTGACAAACTTTATCACATAATGTTGTATCGATTACACCTTGCCATGAATGGGGTTCAAACTCACAACTTTAGTGGTGATAGGTACTAATTGCACAGGTAATTGTAAATCGAACTACCATATGGTCACGACCAAGATGGCCCCTTTTAGCTAAGGAATTAAACATTAAAGTTTGATATCAAGTAAGTTTTATTATATAAATATAGCATGAAAGTGGACAATTCTGTTTTAATCTTATTTCTGTTTTTTCAAGAGTTGTTTTTTTCTGCAGAATATAAATTGTAAACATTATAACCACATACAAATAAAGTTTCGCACTAAATGTAGATGTGAGATGTATAGATGCTTGAAAAGAAACAAATCTGTTCAGATGATTTTTGCATTGTTGTACCCGAAATTTAAAACCAAGGTTATTTGTTGAATGTATTGAAGTGTACAACTTCTCTGAAAGTAAATTGAAGATGAACATGAAGGGAGATCACTCTGCATAAGACAAATTTCCACAGGCAGTATTGAGTATGCTGACTATGTAAGGAGAACTCCCCTAACACTGTTTCAAATTAACACAAAGGGAGATAATTCATTCTATGCCAACATTTTTGTAGCAGTGGGATGCCCCAATCACTTTCTGCTGGACAGTTTGATCAATTTTATTAAAAATATAGAAAAAAAGTTTGACTAATCAAAAATGTGCATGAATGAAGTTGAAATACTATTCTTTATTCAACAAACAACCTCCAGTTGTCAAAAGAGCTAGTACTGCAAGTCTTAGAACAAAAGAGGGGCCATCATGGTCGTGATCGTATGTTAGTTGGATTTACAACTACCTGACCAATCAGTGCCTAACACTACTTAAGTTGTGAGTTCGAACTATGTTCATGACGAGGTGTACTCGATACAACATTATGTGATAAAGTTTGTCAGTGACTTGCGACAGGTAGGCAATTTTCTCCAGGTACGCCAGTTTCCTCCACCATTAAAACTGACCGCCACGATATAACTGAAATATTGTTGAAAGTGGCGTTCATAAACACCATAAACCTATCCAAAACCTAGCTTTACAATGAACAAAACAAAAAATGACATCTGGTTATATTAGAACTGATTTTATGTGAGAATCTGAAAAATGAATTGTTCATTAAGGTATGCATTTGTATTTTGTTGAAAAAGAACTGATGAAAAAATCTCAACTATCAGTACTTTTTTTTGCTATGATTAAGACAGATTTTCTTTCAATGTATTCAATGATTGCATGCAGTTATACATTCTAATAAAATTGACTGTTTGTTCTATCTTTTGTTAGGTATACACTATCATCTAATGAAATCCAGCATAGAGTCATGTCAGGGGTTATATTTTCAATCGACCAATCAGTAACAAGACTACCAAATCTTGATGTATTTAAAACAATGCAAACACTGAGAGTTGTTGTCCAATTAGTCATTATATTTAACTTTCTTGTGACCCCATGGAGTATGTTAGATGTTGATGACAATGCCTTTCTGAAACATATTTAAAATAAATTAATTTTAGAGTCACATGTCATTTTATACGTGTTTTGATTGGTTTAAAAAGTTGAGGTTATTTGTATATGTACTGAATCTTAAAATAGACGTCGTTCTCAAGGCGTCACGTGTCGTTGTCATCAGGTGATTTTCTTTAAATAAGGCACCTTTGGGGTTATTTAAATTTATTTCCGATTATTTGCCTTATTTTGAAAAAATAAATATATTTTTCAATATTATAACAAAAAAAGTTTGAATTAATTTATAAGGATTGATCGAAATCATTTGTTCGGTTCATTCAAAATAACCTCAATCAGATTGTACACACCCTTGCGTAACCCGCTACATGGGTTCCACGGTGTATACAACCTGATTAAGGTTATTTCTTCATGAACCGAACAAAAATTGCGATCAATCCTTCAATGTCTTGTTAATTACAAAATATTTGTTTCTGTATTTTGTGATGCGATTAAGAGAAATTTACTGTCATTTTCTAAGTTTAACAGAATATATAAAGATAGTATGCATATTTGTTTAAAGGCCATCTTTCAATGATTTTGAAGAGGAAGATGAATCACTTGACTCTGGAGATGCTCGGTTTTCACGGTAAGTAAGCAATATTAATGTCTAAGGTCATGCTTAAGAAAAATTTGGTTTGCTGTTTCACAACCCATAATTTAAGAAATAGATAGATTATGTATGTAGGAAATCTGTATTTTCTTTAATGACTCAAATAGATATATTTTTGTAGTAAAAATATGCTAAAATGATTAAAAAAGAGTAATTTCAAAATCTTTTAAACAAAAAATTGGTAGGGCTGGGTTGGTCAGGAACAGTAAACCAATAAATAAAAATTTATGGATGACCTAAATTAGATAAAAAAGATAATATACAAATCTTCTCATTTTTATGAAAACTTTTGTTGCCTGATTCCAGATCATTTTATATTTTTGACTTTGTAAGTAGTTAATTTTAATCTTTTGTTGCCTGATTCCAGATCATTTGATATTTTTGGCTTTGTAAGTAGTTAATTTTAATCTTTTGTTGCCTGATTCCAGATCATTTTATATTTTTGGTTTTGTAAGTAGTTAATTTTTATCTTTTGTTGCCCGATTCCAGATCATTTGATATTTTTGGCTTTGTAAGTAATTGATTTTAATCTTTTGTTGCCTGATTCCAGATCATTTGATATTTTTGGCTTTGTAAGTAGTTAATTTTAATCTTTTGTTGTCTGATTCCAGCTCATTTGATATTTTTGGCTTTGTAAGTAGTTAATTTTAATCTTTTGTTGCCTGATTCCAGCTCATTTGATATTTTTGGTTTTGTAAGTAGTTAATTTTAATCTTTTGTTGCCTGATTCCAGATCATTTGATATTTTTGGCTTTGTAAGTAATTGATTTTAATCTTTTGTTGCCTGATTCCAGATCATTTGATATTTTTGGCTTTATAAGTAGTTAATTTTAATCTTTTGTTGCCTGATTCCAGATCATTTGATATTTTTGGCTTTGTAAGTAGTTAATTTTAATCTTTTGTTGCCTGATTCCAGATCATTTTATATTTTTGGCTTTGTAAGTAGTTAATTTTAATCTTTTGTTGCCTGATTCCAGATCATTTGATATTTTTGGCTTTGTAAGTAATTGATTTTAATCTTTTGTTGCCTGATTCCAGATCATTTGATATTTTTGGCTTTGTAAGTAGTTAATTTTAATCTTTTGTTGCCTGATTCCAGATCATTTGATATTTTTGGCTTTGTAAGTAGTTAATTTTAATCTTTTGTTGCCTGATTCCAGATCATTTTATATTTTTGGCTTTGTAAGTAGTTAATTTTAATCTTTTGTTGCCTGATTCCAGATCATTTTATATTTTTGGTTTTGTAAGTAGTTAATTTTAATCTTTTGTTGCATGATTCCAGATCATTTGATATTTTTGGCTTTGTAAGTAGTTAATTTTAATCTTTTGTTGCCTGATTCCAGATCATTTGATATTTTTGGCTTTGTAAGTAGTTAATTTTAATCTTTTGTTGCCTGATTCCAGATCATTTGATATTTTTGGCTTTGTAAGTAATTGATTTTAATCTTTTGTTGCCTGATTGCAGATCATTTGATATTTTTGGCTTTGTAAGTAGTTAATTTTAATCTTTTGTTGGCTGATTCCAGATCATTTGATATTTTTGGCTTTGTAAGTAGTTAATTTTAATCTTTTGTTGCCTGATTCCAGATCATTTGATATTTTTGGCTTTGTAAGTAATTGATTTTAATCTTTTGTTGCCTGATTCCAGATCATTTGATATTTTTGGCCTTCTAAGTAGTTAATTTTAATCTTTTGTTGCCTGATTCCAGATCATTTGATATTTTTGGCTTTGTAAGTAGTTAATTTTAATCTTTTGTTGCCTGATTCCAGATCATTTTATATTTTTGGCTTTGTAAGTAGTTAATTTTAATCTTTTGTTGCCTGATTCCAGATCATTTTATATTTTTGGTTTTGTAAGTAGTTAATTTTAATCTTTTGTTGCCTGATTCCAGATCATTTGATATTTTTGGCTTTGTAAGTAGTTAATTTTAAGCTTTTGTTGCCTGATTCCAGACCATTTGATATTTTTGGCTTTGTAAGTAGTTAATTTTAAGCTTTTGTTGCCTGATTCCAGACCATTTGATATTTTTGGCTTTGTAAGTAGTTAATTTTAATCTTTTGTTGCCTGATTCCAGATCATTTGATATTTTTGGCTTTGTAAGTAGTTAATTTTAATCTTTTGTTGCCTGATTCCAGATCATTTTATATTTTTGGTTTTGTAAGTAGTTAATTTTAATCTTTTGTTGCCTGATTCCAGATCATTTGATATTTTTGGCTTTGTAAGTAATTGATTTTAAACTTTTGTTGCCTGATTCCAGATCATTTGATATTTTTGGTTTTGTAAGTAGTTAATTTTAATCTTTTGTTGCCTGATTCCAGATCATTTTATATTTTTGGCTTTGTAAGTAGTTAATTTTAATCTTTTGTTGCCTGATTCCAGATCATTTGATATTTTTGGCTTTGTAAGTAATTGATTTTAATCTTTTGTTGCCTGATTCCAGATCATTTGATATTTTTGGCTTTGTAAGTAGTTAATTTTAATCTTTTGTTGCCTGATTCCAGATCATTTGATATTTTTGGCTTTGTAAGTAGTTAATTTTAATCTTTTGTTGCCTGATTCCAGATCATTTGATATTTTTGGCTTTGTAAGTAGTTAATTTTAATCTTTTGTTGCCTGATTGCAGATCATTTTATATTTTTGGTTTTGTAAGTAGTTAATTTTAATCTTTTGTTGCATGATTCCAGATCATTTGATATTTTTGGCTTTGTAAGTAGTTAATTTTAAGCTTTTGTTGCCTGATTCCAGACCATTTGATATTTTTGGCTTTGTAAGTAGTTAATTTTAATCTTTTGTTGCCTGATTCCAGATCATTTGATATTTTTGGCTTTGTAAGTAGTTAATTTTAATCTTTTGTTGCCTGATTCCAGATCATTTTATATTTTTGGTTTTGTAAGTAGTTAATTTTAATCTTTTGTTGCCTGATTCCAGATCATTTGATATTTTTGGCTTTGTAAGTAATTGATTTTAAACTTTTGTTGCCTGATTCCAGATCATTTGATATTTTTGGTTTTGTAAGTAGTTAATTTTAATCTTTTGTTGCCTGATTCCAGATCATTTTATATTTTTGGCTTTGTAAGTAGTTAATTTTAATCTTTTGTTGCCTGATTCCAGATCATTTGATATTTTTGGCTTTGTAAGTAATTGATTTTAATCTTTTGTTGCCTGATTCCAGATCATTTGATATTTTTGGCTTTGTAAGTAGTTAATTTTAATCTTTTGTTGCCTGATTCCAGATCATTTGATATTTTTGGCTTTGTAAGTAGTTAATTTTAATCTTTTGTTGCCTGATTCCAGATCATTTGATATTTTTGGCTTTGTAAGTAGTTAATTTTAATCTTTTGTTGCCTGATTCCAGATCATTTTATATTTTTGGTTTTGTAAGTAGTTAATTTTAATCTTTTGTTGCATGATTCCAGATCATTTGATATTTTTGGCTTTGTAAGTAGTTAATTTTAATCTTTTGTTGCCTGATTCCAGATCATTTGATATTTTTGGCTTTGTAAGTAGTTAATTTTAATCTTTTGTTGCCTGATTCCAGATCATTTTATATTTTTGGTTTTTGTAAGTAGTTAATTTTAATCTTTTGTTGCCTGATTCCAGATCATTTGATATTTTTGGCTTTGTAAGTAATTGATTTTAATCTTTTGTTGCCTGATTGCAGATCATTTGATATTTTTGGCTTTGTAAGTAGTTAATTTTAATCTTTTGTTGGCTGATTCCAGATCATTTGATATTTTTGGCTTTGTAAGTAGTTAATTTTAATCTTTTGTTGCCTGATTCCAGATCATTTGATATTTTTGGCTTTGTAAGTAATTGATTTTAATCTTTTGTTGCCTGATGCCAGATCATTTGATATTTTTGGCCTTCTAAGTAGTTAATTTTAATCTTTTGTTGCCTGATTCCAGATCATTTGATATTTTTGGCTTTGTAAGTAGTTAATTTTAATCTTTTGTTGCCTGATTCCAGATCATTTGATATTTTTGGCTTTGTAAGTAGTTAATTTTAATCTTTTGTTGCCTGATTCCAGATCATTTTATATTTTTGGTTTTGTAAGTAGTTAATTTTAATCTTTTGTTGCCTGATTCCAGATCATTTGATATTTTTGGCTTTGTAAGTAGTTAATTTTAAGCTTTTGTTGCCTGATTCCAGACCATTTGATATTTTTGGCTTTGTAGGTAGTTAATTTTAAGCTTTTGTTGCCTGATTCCAGACCATTTGATATTTTTGGCTTTGTAAGTAGTTAATTTTAATCTTTTGTTGCCTGATTCCAGATCTTTTGATATTTTTGGCTTTGTAAGTAGTTAATTTTAATCTTTTGTTGCCTGATTCCAGATCATTTGATATTTTTGGCTTTGTAAGTAGTTAATTTTAATCTTTTGTTGCCTGATTCCAGATCATTTGATATTTTTGGCTTTGTAAGTAGTTAATTTTAATCTTTTGTTGCCTGATTCCAGATCATTTGATATTTTTGGCTTTGTAAGTAGTTAATTTTAATCTTTTGTTGCCTGATTCCAGATCATTTGATATTTTTGGCTTTGTAAGTAGTTAATTTTAATCTTTTGTTGCCCGATTCCAGATCATTTTATATTTTTGGTTTTGTAAGTAGTTAATTTTAATCTTTTGTTGCATGATTCCAGATCATTTGATATTTTTGGCTTTGTAAGTAGTTAATTTTAATCTTTTGTTGCCTGATTCCAGATCATTTGATATTTTTGGCTTTGTAAGTAGTTAATTTTAATCTTTTGTTGCCTGATTCCAGATCATTTTATATTTTTGGTTTTTGTAAGTAGTTAATTTTAATCTTTTGTTGCCTGATTCCAGATCATTTGATATTTTTGGCTTTGTAAGTAATTGATTTTAATCTTTTGTTGCCTGATTGCAGATCATTTGATATTTTTGGCTTTGTAAGTAGTTAATTTTAATCTTTTGTTGGCTGATTCCAGATCATTTGATATTTTTGGCTTTGTAAGTAGTTAATTTTAATCTTTTGTTGCCTGATTCCAGATCATTTGATATTTTTGGCTTTGTAAGTAATTGATTTTAATCTTTTGTTGCCTGATGCCAGATCATTTCATATTTTTGGCCTTCTAAGTAGTTAATTTTAATCTTTTGTTGCCTGATTCCAGATCATTTGATATTTTTGGCTTTGTAAGTAGTTAATTTTAATCTTTTGTTGCCTGATTCCAGATCATTTGATATTTTTGGCTTTGTAAGTAGTTAATTTTAATCTTTTGTTGCCTGATTCCAGATCATTTTATATTTTTGGTTTTGTAAGTAGTTAATTTTAATCTTTTGTTGCCTGATTCCAGATCATTTGATATTTTTGGCTTTGTAAGTAGTTAATTTTAAGCTTTTGTTGCCTGATTCCAGACCATTTGATATTTTTGGCTTTGTAGGTAGTTAATTTTAAGCTTTTGTTGCCTGATTCCAGACCATTTGATATTTTTGGCTTTGTAAGTAGTTAATTTTAATCTTTTGTTGCCTGATTCCAGATCTTTTGATATTTTTGGCTTTGTAAGTAGTTAATTTTAATCTTTTGTTGCCTGATTCCAGATCATTTGATATTTTTGGTTTTGTAAGTAGTTAATTTTAATCTTTTGTTGCCTGATTCCAGATCATTTGATATTTTTGGCTTTGTAAGTAATTGATTTTAAACTTTTGTTGCCTGATTCCAGATCATTTGATATTTTTGGCTTTGTAAGTAGTTAATTTTAATCTTTTGTTGGCTGATTCCAGATCATTTGATATTTTTGGCTTTGTAAGTAGTTAATTTTAATCTTTTGTTGCCTGATTCCAGATCATTTGATATTTTTGGTTTTGTAAGTAGTAAAATTTGAAGTAGCTAACATCATACTTGTAGTTAGTTTTACATATCTCCATGGAATTTAATTTGACATTGCAGTATGTGAATTAAATTGATAAAAATTGTATTTTTGTCCTCATTTTAGAATCAACACTGTTCTGGCAGAGTGTACCTATTGAGTGTAAATTTAAGATGAATTTTCCTCTAATTCAATAAAACAATATATATTGTTGAAGCTAGCTGTTTCTTCTTGTACTTGTATTAACTGATTACTCAAATAATATGTCTCAAGAGCTCCTAATTGGATAAAACCTTCTAGGAAATGAACATCCTAGGAGTATACTTCTGTCATTAGTAACATAAGATGTAAAGTTAATCAGACTTTGTGTATAAATCTTACCCAATTATTGATCTGTGTTACTTCATTTCAAAATGATATATTTATATATCTCACTGAAAAATAATTGTGAAATTTCTTTTTTGAATGGAAAAAGCACTATTATTACAATATTATATAGTTTCTGACTATATCTAGCACCTGCAGAATTTTGAATTGAAATTAGAGTTTCAGAGATTATTACAACTCATTGCAAAAATAAAACATGGGAAATCCATATTTCAGCTTTTCAATCTTTTTCTCGCTGCAGAAAATGGAGGCTGTTTTTTGGTTGTTCTTATACTGGATTTCCTGTACCATTTAACGAATGTATTTACCAATTGCTCAATGAATATTGACCAACTGGTATTTAAACTCCTAGAAGTCACATTGGTGTTGGTCAGAAAAAGTTTAAAGTTCCTATTGTTGAGAAATCAAGTTCCTATTGTTAGGCAATCAATGAACAATAGGAACTGTGTTTAAACTTCTTTCCTGATGAAAACTTTCTCTCTGATGAAACTTCTTTGATGTTATTTCATATTGAAAAATTACTTCATTAGAATGATTATCTTTCTTTCATATACCTGATAACAGGCACTGTATAATGGTATATATATCATATTATAATCTTTTCCTAATTTGAAAAATAACTCCCATTGTTAGCTCACCTGGTCAAAGGCCATGTGAGCTTTTGCCATCACTTGGCGTCCGTCGTCTGTCCATCTGTCCGTCCGTCCGTCGTATGTCGTAAACTTTAATCTTCTCCTCAGAAACCACTGGGCCAATTGCAACCAAACTTTTGTGGAATGGTATTTGTATGGCCCTCTTCCAAAAATGTGTCCGTTGATCCCGACTTCCAACCAAGATGGCCGCCAAGCTAAAAAATGAGCTCAAATTTTAATTGCAGCTACATGGCAAGGAGTAGTTTAGCAGATAATCCGGGTTTTTCTGTGAAATTTTTCTTTCAGCAGATTTATACCGATTATGCAAATTAGACCTATTTTGATAAAAGATCACATTTAAATCTTCTTCTCTGAAACTGCTGAACCAAATTACACCAAACCTGGCAGGGATGGTCCCTAGGTTGGTCCCTTTCAAAATTGTGTCTGACAGCCCCGCCCTCCATTCAAAATGGCTGCTGTTACTAAAAATAGAAATTTCTTCAATTGTCCATTGCTGCTTTAGAATAAACCAAAATGAGCTCAAATTTTAACTGCAGCTACATGGCAGTGAGTAGTTTAACATTATTCCGGGTTTTCCTGTGAAATTTTACTTTCAGCCGATTTATACCGATTATGCAAATTAGGCATATTTTGATAAAAGATCACATTTAAATCTTCTTCTCTGAAACCGCTGAACCAAATCAAACCAAATTTGGCTGGGATAGTCCTAGGGTAGTCCCATTTCAAAACGGTGTCCGACAGCCCCGCCCTCCATTCAAGATGGCCGCTGTTACTAAAAATAGAAATTTCTTCAATTGTCCATTGCTGCTTTAGTATAAGTCAAAATGAGCTCAAATTTTAACTGCAGCTACATTGCAAGGAGTAGTTTAACATATATTCTGTTTTTGTCTGTGAAATTTTTCTTTCAGCCGATTTATACCGATTATGCAAATTAGGCATATTTTGATAAAAGATCACATTTAAATCTTCTTCTCTAAAACCACTTAACCAAATTAAACCAAACCTGGCAGGGATGGTCTCTGGGTGGATCCCTTTCAAAAGTGTGTCCAACAGCCCCGCCCTCCATTCAAGATGGCCACTGTTACTAAAAATAGAAATTTCTTCAATTGTCCATTGCTGCTTTAGTATAAGTCAAAATGAGCTCAAATTTTAACTGCAGCTACATGGCAAGGCGTAGTTTAACATATATTCCGGTTTTTTCTGTGAAATTTTTCTTTCAGTCGATTTATACCGATTATGCAAATTAGGCATATTTTGATAAAAGATCACATTTAAATCTTCTCCTCTGAAACCGCTGAACCAAATTAAAGCAAATTTGGCTGGGATGGTCCTTGGGTGGTCCCCTTTCAATATTGTGTCCAACAGCCCCACCTTCCATTCAAAATGGCTGCTGTTGCTAAAAATAGAAATTTCTTCAATTGATCATTGCTGCTTTAGTATAAGTCAAAATGAGCACAAATTTTAACTGCAGCTACATGGCAATGAGTAGTTTAACATATATTCTGGGGTTTTCTGTGAGATTTTTTCAGCCAGTTTATTCCGTTTAGGAATATTATGAGATAAAAATCACATCTAAATCTTTTGCTGAGAAATTTAAGTTGAAATGATCTTTGGGTGGCCCACTTTCAAAATTATGTGTAATGCCCCCATTTTCTACCAACTTTAGATGTCAAATTGAAAACCAGGTGAGTGATTACAGGCTCCTGGGAGCCTCTAGTTTTTAATTTAGATAGCTGGTAAGCATTTTTCTAACATTTATATTTTTCCTTTTTTCTTCTTTTATATTTGGAATTCATGCAGATATGGAAAATAATGTTTTGTGAATTGCTCATTTTCACAATAACAATATCTAGATATGGATATAGTACATGTATGTATACAATATTCAAATTTGCAAAATATTGCAAAATACTGATTTTATGTACCAACAATGACCAAATTCCATATTTGTGCCTGACATTATATATAAGATGCATGAAGGTGAAATTGATAGTCCACACAAGGATCCACTGTATCACATCTTCACAAGTCAAGTGTTTTTTATCTGCTTGTGTTCACCATCTGTTTGTGGGGAGAACAAACAGATCGAAAACACTTCGACTTGGGAAGATGCAGTATCCATAATGCAGACATTTACATAGTTTATAGTCCATTTGGCGACTCTGAAAATAGGGGATTTTTTTTTTATTAAAAATTGGATTTAATTATATATTTTTTTCTTTATAGATATTTCATCTTGTATACTATACAAACTCGAGCAAATATTTACAGATTTTTTGGACTCGAAATAAAAAAGTTACCTATTAAACTCCTATTTTGAAAAGTATTTATAACATAGGAAGGTAATGGGTAACTTTTTTTTATTTTGAGTCCCAAAATATATAGTATACAAGATGAAATGTCTATAAAAAAAAATGCAAAATTAAACCTGATTTTCATAAATAATTTTCAGGATTATTATCATTATTTTATATTTGACCAAATTATAATTTACAAACCAAACAGCGAATAAATGTAATTGCATTTATTCATCAAATTAGAAAAGAATAATTATTTTTCATATGCATAATGCTAAATATACGAAAGAAATGAATCCCAATGAAGACATTTTTCAACTTGAAATAAATTCAAAGAAGTTTCATCAGAGAGGAAGTTTTCATCAGGAAAGAAGTTTAAACACAATTCCTATTGTTCATTGATTGCCTAACAATAGGAACTTGATTTCTCAACAATAGGAACTTTAAACTTTTTCTGACCAACACCAATGTGACTTCTAGGAGTTTAAATACCAGTTGGTCAATATTCATTGAGCAATTGGTAAATACATTGTTAAATGGTACAGGAAATCCAGTATAACATTATTTGTGGTATTTAGATCACCTAGACCAAAGGTCCATGTGAGATTTTGTCATCAGTTTGCATCAGTCTTGGGCTTATTCTGCATCTGTTAGCCTTTAACATTTCAGTCTATTTCTCACAAACCAGTGGCCCTCTAAAAGTTTATGTTTATTTTTTTTATTTTAATTCCAAGATGGCCACAATCGCAAGACAAAATTTTAACATAGGACCATATGGTAAAATGAAAAAAATAATTTTTCTTAGAAACCCAAACATTACATGAATAAACATTGAATGGTACTTTACAAAACTGCAATTATTTGCTTCGATCTGGAAATCAATATGACCACCACCACCGTACAATTTAACATTTTGGAAATTCAAGATGGCTGACACTGCAGTTCATAGTTTTGACAAATGACCCTATTGGAAAATGACTAAACGTATATTGGATGGTCCCTTACAAAATTAATTTTTTAGTGTTGATCGGAAATCCAAAATGGCCACCACCAAAGGAAAAATTTAACATAGAAGCCAATAGTGAAAATCAAATGTCATGACCTATATATCTGATACTATGACCTATATTTTTCTTATAATATACATGTAGTTAATAAAAATACCCCTGATTATCTTTGTACATTGATTCCCCCCCCCCCCCCCCCCCCCCACTATACAAAATACATCAGTGTACCCATTGAGAAATTGGAATGATATTATTTTACCTTTCTGTAGACTGTCTTCAACTAGAGATTCTTTTATCCCCTCCACAATAACAATGTGGAATAGTTTAAATAACACTATTCGAAACATTGATACCTTATCAAAATTTAAATCAGAATTAAAGAAAATTGATGAAACTGAAAATCATGCTGTTCCTAAACATTTTTTCTGTGGTCCTCGGAAATTGAATATTATTTTAACCCAGCTAAGAAGTTCAGCATCGTTTTTAAATTATGATTTATTTCGAGTAGGAATTGTATCTGACCCATCTTGTCGATGTGGAGCTGCCCTTGAAAATTTAAAACATTTCTTTTTGGATTGTCCAATATACTTACAAGCCAGAACTACATTGATAGATAATATCAACAGGGTTACAACCTGCTATGCTCTAGATATCAAATTTCTGACATGTGGCAATGTGTAAATTTAACTTATGAACAAAATTGTATTATATTTAAATATGTTTTTGATTATATTAAATGTTCAAAAAGATTCCTTGTCGTATAACTGGTATAACTGGAATTGAATTGGGTGAACATGCACATCATATGAATCCATCTTAATTTTATTTTCCCTTCTGTTTGTGAATATTCATCATTGATTCGTTATTAGTGCTATATATAGTAATTGCATGCCTTTTATGTACTTATTTAATGTAACAAATGGTAATTTGGAGAAGACTTCATAAGTTTGTTTATCTTGTGTCTAATCCATTTTGTCTATTTAATTGGCAAATAAAATATGTTTAAACTACTATGACCTATTTATCAGATATCATGGTCAAATTGATAAATGACCAATGAAAAAGTCCAGCACTGAAATATACACAATAGATAGGAGTGAATTTTCTAAATAAATTGAAATTTCATAATATATGTTCTCATTTAATATAATAGTCATTTTTGTGTCAAACAGGACCAACTGACTGGGTTAATAGTTAGTGGTCTATGCTCAGTTGAGATAGGTTGTGGTTCGATTCCTGATAGAGCCATACCACAGACCATTAAATTGGTATTTGTTGCTTTTCTGCTGAACATACAGCATTAGGGACCGACTATTTAACTTGAAGGGGGGGGTTATGGTTTTTTGTTTCGTTCGGAAATTTTTTTTCGGACAACACAAGCGCGAATTTTTTTTCCAGAAATTAACATTAGATTATATTACAAAAACTCTGAATCAGATTTTTTTTTTCCCTCTGCCAAAATCAGATAAATTTTTTTTTCCTCTGCCAAAATCAGAATATTTTTTTCAGCAACAATGGGAATTAGAATATTTTTTTTAGATAAAAAAACATAACCCCCCCCCCCCCCCTTCAAGTTAAATGGTCGTCCCCTTAGTAAGACTAGTTGACATGGAGTCGGGATATTATGTCTGAATGGAGTGACATGTTGACCTATAGCTATGGACTGTTATTTCAGTTACCTAGCAACAAGTTAATCTCTCTCAGCATGTCGGTTTAGTACAAAACAGATAACATCATCATCTCATCAAAGGCCTAGATGGGTTTGAGTCCCAGTACCCCATCTGAAGTTTTGAGGTTTCACTAATAGATATTTGTATACCTTTTCTGGTTCTGCATTGGGTCTGGTAATCATGATATACCTGAAAAAATATTGCAAGCGTAAACCATCCCATCATATCATCAAAAAGTAGTTTATTCATTTGGAAACAGCTCACCATAAGACAATTTTCTGATTATTCATTTGGAAACAGCTCACCATAAGACAATTTTCTGATTTTTTGTTTTGTTTTCCAGGCAAAATCACAGTGAAATTGAGAAAAGACGGCGAGATAAAATGAATGCCTACATTACAGAGTTGTCTTCCTTGTTACCTATGTGTAATGCTATGAATCGTAAACTAGACAAACTAACTGTTCTCAGAATGGCAGTACAACATCTCAAGTCATTGAGAGGTAATAACAAATTAATATACAGCAAAGTACAGATAAACCTGTCTAACCAGAACCTTCTTCCACCAACTTCTGTGTTCAGAATAGCCAGGTGTTCGGTTTATACAGATTAGATAAACAATTTTTTTTTTCAATATTGGGATTTTATTTAATGTTTGCTTTATACAGGATTTGGTTTAGGGACCAACCATTTAACTTGCAGGGGGGGTTGGGTTATGGCTTTTTGTTTCGTTCAGAGATTTTTTTTTCGGACAACACAAGAGTTAGAATATATTTTTTTTCTCCAGAATTCAACATTAGGTTATACGACAAAAACTCTGAATCAGATTATTTTTTTTTCCTCCACCAAAATCAGAATATTTAAAGCTACAATATATATACACTGGACCAAAATCCCATGTGAAATCAGTGCCTATCACCACTAAAGTTGTGAGCCATGATATTACTGGAATATTGTTGAAAGTGGCATTAAACACCATAAACCTAAACCAAACCAAAAGCCCATCTGAGGCATTGTCATAATTTTGCATCAGTCTTCATCTGTGTCTATTAACCTTTCAAGTTTCACTTTTTTTTTCTGAAATCATTGAAGTAAATAGACAGAAAATTTGTTTTTGTGTCAAAAATAATCTTTAATTTTAATTTATAACTCATATCAGTTTGTTGTTATGATATTACAATTCAACAATAAGATGTGTTGGCAATGTAAGATTTCCTTGAAAATTATTCAAATACTTTTTTACAGGAGCAACAACAACTATTACTGAAGCTAGTCAGAGACCTTCATTCTTGTCAGAGGATGTCCTCAAAAATCTTATAATAGATGTGAGTATAGTTAAAACCTTTATCATATATAGGTCAATACTGATTAATTATCTGTATATATATATATTATACAAATATAGCCTTCCATTGAGGTCAATACATTGATTTATAGACCTATAAATATATATGGACCGAGGACGAAGTCCGAGGTCGATATATATTTTTAGGTCTATAAATCCATTTATCGCTATTTTGTTTACTTTCCCTTTGATGTTTGAAACCAATATGTTTCATATCACGTAAGCGCTGAGAAGATTCCAATTATCGCTAATCGCTAAGCGTTGTCAAGGATGCTTAGTAATATCACTGTTTTCTAATATGACGTTATAATGACGTCACATTACCAAATCCTTGATAAACATACTATCATAGTGATAAAATAATTAAAGATGTTTTTTTAAAACTCGACGACGTTTCTCAGTCATCTCTCATCTCAGGGCTTCGCCCTTCGATGAGATGACTGAGAAACGTCCTCTCATTTTAAAAAACATTGTTAATCACTTATTATTGCTATTTTGAGGTATTTTCCTTTGATCTTGCTATCTGAAAATTTTCCATCTCACGCTAGTAGAGTGAGATGGAAAATTATCGCCAATAACTAAGTAGTCTCGTGATAAACAAACAACAGAGTAGTAATCTTTAACCTGTTAACCTGTCATCTGTTTTGAAACTTGAGTGACCCAATTCAAATAATTTACGGTCATACATGCATTTAAGTTATCATCGTGTACACACACCATGTCCTATGCACACCCTGTCCTACACACACCATGTCCTACACACACCATGTCCTATCTTGTTTATCATATTGTAGTAAATATTTACTTACCAGTTCAGAATAATATAAATCATTTAAACATGCACATATTCCTGTGGATCCATGAAAACATGCAATCACACTGACCACCTTTTTCTGAATGAAATTGCACTTCACTTTGCACATACACATACGTCACATAGTACTCCGCCGAAAAAATAGTCCCGATAAAGGGGTCATGGTTTTACACGTAAACTACGAAAATGTTTTTTTTATTAATATTTTGATACAGATAGATTTCAATTTTTTTTAATTTTTTTTCTCAACTGCAAAATACATCAATACAGAATAGAGTACAATAATATAATAACATATAAAACATCATACAATCTATATAGTAAAGTACAATTAAATCTTTTTACAATCTTTTCCAATATATAATCATATGTATATTGCAGTGGAGGTTTTTTATTTTATTTTTAGAATATAAAAGATGAGAAAAGAGGTATTTCGCAGAGTTTAAAATTGTTTACTATTGATATATGTGATAAATATTTTTTTTTTGTATAATTAGGAAAAAAAGTAGATAAGAATTTTAGTGTATTTATAAAAAAAAAAGAAAAAAAAAAGACATTGAGAAGATGAGATTGTACTTTATATTGGCATTTATATGTGAAACTTTTATGGTCTGGCCTGGTGCAAACAATTAATTGGACTATAACACTGTACCAGATATACAAAAGTATTATTTGGATGGATCAAATATTCATATTGTTTTAATTACCCCGTAATGAGTATACTATAAAGTATACTATAGTATAGTAAATATAAACAAGAAAAGTATATTTAGATAGATTATATCAGTTAATATTTAATGGTGTCTCTATGGAAAGGGAATTTACATAAGAATAAAAAATATGTCAACAATCCTCAAACAATTTTTCAAAAGTACTCCAATGTAATTGAAATTCTGCAATTCTTTGATTTCGGACAGCAATCATTTTTTCAGTTTTATATAAATCTATAAATTTTTTCTTCAGACATCTGTTTGTATATATATAGTATTTTATGTTTAGTAAAATGGCATTGTATACATCATCTTTATATACTTTATCAACATCACCAAAAATTAGAGTCTTTTTTAAAAATGTTTGGTTTATGTCACCGAACCAAGAATTTACTTGCCCTAGAAGATTTAAATTTTTAATGTATCAAAATAGCGATAAACAGATTATTTATGATTTTTTCAACTCGAGGGGGTTTTTCATTCTCATCTCATCAGAATGAGAAACCCCCTCTCGTTGAAAAAATCATAAATAATCTATAAGTATTGACCGAAATGGTAGGCTATGATTGTTTTATCATTTTTCAATATTATTATTTAAATATTAAAATTTTGAAATTTTAGAAATTTTTTGGAAATTTTATCATATCGAAGAAAAAAAATGAAATTTTTGAAAGTTGAAATTTTATCAAAATTTTGAAATTTTGAAATTTTTGGAAAATTTTGAACTTTAAAGGCTGTCAGAATTGAATTTTTTGTTTATACTAAAAGTTGCCAATATTCGATGTTTTATACTAATTGCAGTTGAATTTTTCATAATATCATACGTAAATAACCTAGAGCGAAGGAAATATGTCGCTGTTTGATTTTCTTACATCCTGTAAAGAATTCAATGTTGACCCACACAATATTCATATGACCTGACAGTGAACTCATTTGGGAAAGCCTTTGCGCATGTGCAAAATTGTTTGTTGATGAAGAAAATGTGCTTATGGCACAAATCGAATTGTGGAAGAACAAAAACATTGACGGATTCTACACGAAAACGACACAAAAAGGAGGATTCAGCAAGCTTTGTGTAAAAATAAAAAAAAGATGTTATAACGACCTACTCCATTTTTCAACACGTAAGCATAATTTAGTATCTTTTTTCGGCTGAATCGTATTTTGACAGTACAATAGCATCATAGTTTTTTTATATATTCTTTTTTTCAGGAGAAAATGCTAGGTGTTATCTCTTTTAAATTAGACTAAAATAATGAACTTCATGTCTGTTTTTTTCTAAAAAAAATATAATCAAGACAACTCAAGTGTTGTCAATAATATGCAATACAATTTGTTTACTATTTTCCCTTCATCGGGCCCCTTTGTAGAGTTTGGGTTTGTTTTTATTGATTTCATCACGTATTTCCGATTTTAAGTGTCATTCTTACTAAATACCATTATATAATATTAACTGATTACCCCGGGATCCAATTTAATAGATATATTTCTTAAATTATATTAATTCTAACTAATTTACATGCAACATGCTTACTCGGTTATTATTAGCAGCTATCAGTGTTTGGCAAACTTCGGAACTGCAGCTGACTTATAATTAGGTCGTGTTAATGGCGATTCCACCAACAGACATTCAAATTCTTTTCACTAATTACGACATTATAACACATTTTTTAAACCTGGCTTTTTGTTTAGAACATTTTATTAGTATAAAACATCGAATATTGGCAACTTGAAATTTGACCTTTTTTTGTATATTGCACGGGTGTTACTATTATTAGTAACGTCCATGCAATACTAATTTTTATAGAACGTCATGTAGCCCGTTTTCAGCCAATCAACATTTCCATATAATATACAAAAATGATAGATATATATATATATATATATATATGTACAAATGTACTATCATTAATTTGTTTTGCAAGAATTGATTTCTCAGAGCAATATTGGATCAGAGGTGAAGTCTGAGATACAATGGGGGTTCACTTATCAACAATAGTATAATTATTAAGTACTTATCAAGTTAATGTCAACATAGCTTCCCATAGGTACACACAAAAATCCACGAACATTTTTAATATCATGTGTGTCACTTGACAATAGACATTATCGTGTGTAAAGATTTTTTGGCCATTGTATTGTCTGTCCTTCTTCGATTTACAGATTCTGAATATTCCTTTGGTATCTTCAAACTTTTTTTTACAAATCATTAATAAAGAGCAATACCAGTTACAATTCATATTGTTAAAAAAAGAAAATACAAATCTTGTTTGATCATTCAATTAAGCTGGAAAAAAGTGTATTACATTATTGTTGTATTGAATATATATTATTCCTAATTCTTTTAACTTGGACATTAGGATAGACGGGGATTATTACTTACAATTGAATATATATTATTCCTAATTCTTTTAACTTGGACATTAGGATAGACGGGGATTATTACTTACAATATTTCATTAGAATTTTGAAGGCTATGTTTCATTTTCTTTCTATTTCCTTCCATCTCTATAAATAGTTATATTTTAGATTAAAATGATTTTTTAATATTATGTAATGTTTCTAAAAGGCATATCAGTATAAGTGTACATACATGTATATATCCTTTGATTTATACTCATTAAGGATATTTCCTGGCAGTATGTAAAGAAAAGTGATATAAATTATCAGAAAAGATTTTTGTATCAATTATCAAGAAAATATTAGCTTTTTTTTTTATAGCCGTTGTCATCTGTTTATTTCATTAATTAATTAAAAACATTTAATTTTCTCCTCAGACACCGCACTTGTCAAAATAAATTAAATTTATAACAGGACTATTCTTTATCTCCTATTCTCATTTTGTTATGATTTTACAAGAAACGTGTCATTATTGAGAATGTGTAACAGTTTATGATCAGCTGGAAGACGAACATTTTTTTTCTCTTTCATACCACTCAGTAATATAAAGGAATGATCTATGGATTGTTCTAGAAAATGTTTTATATTTTATTCTGATCTGAAAAGAAAGAAGACAGACATTATGTATATAATACTGCTTAAAGAGTTCAAAAGTATCAAGACTTGACACAGAATGAAAAATGCTGTTTTTATGTCGCATGGACCAAAGGATGAATCATCTGGAATGGGGTTTGATATTCCATGTGCAGGTTTAAACTACCATGATTATAGTGGTGTGTGTGTGTGTGTGTGGGAAGGAGGGATGTTAGTTGGATGGGGTAATATTGTCATCTTTTTCTCAATACATATTTAATCTACTTAAATTTATTTATTTGCACATTTTTGGACTTTGAAATAAACAAATTTTCCATGTCCCTTCTAATTTCCTGCCACGATATAACTGAAATATTGTTGAAAGTGACATTAAATTAAGCTCCATCAAACAAGCAAACAAACAAACATCTAATTTTTTGATGATTTTTACTCTAATGTTAAGTTAAACATCATTTAACTCAAGAGGCAAATAGATGACTATTTTCATTTTAAAAGCAAAAATTGGAAATATTTGTGTGACTTAGTATATAACATATAAGATGAAATATCAACGATGGAAAAAATATGTATAATACTATATTAGATAAATCCCAGCTTATGTAGCCTGACAACTTGTGAAAATTTCCATGGAAGATTTTTTTTTCGTATGTCAGTTTCTCCTTTCCAATTACCTTTTAGCAGTACATGTAACCTGTAAATATAATTTTTTTGCATCCTTTTCTCATTCTATGCATTACTATATTTAATGAACCATGACGCTATGCATATGTATCAGAAGAAGAATTTTATTTACCAAATAAAGGTACCATGAAGGGAACAAACGTATGACAAATATGGTTGGCTGATCGGTGTTTAACACCACTTTCAACAATATTTATGTTACATTTGTATATCATGGCAGTCAGTTCAGTGGAGAAAATCAGCATATCTGGAGCATACCACAAACATGCCACATGTAATTGACTAACTTGATCAGATCTTAATTACCACTTTAGTTATCAGAACTTATTTCATATGGGTAGACGTTAATCTAATTATGATAAGATCACAGCCACAACAGCCCTCATGATCAATGTCAGAAATAAAGTGCAAAAAACATACAACAATATAAATAAAAGATAAATAAAATAGTACAAAAAACATAGAAAAATATAAATAAAAGATAAATGAAATAGTACAAAAAACATAGAACAATGATATAAATAAAAGATAAATAAAATAGTACAAAAATCATAGAACAGTCTATAAATAAAAGATGAATAAAATAGTACTAAAAAACTTAGAAAAATATAGATAAAAGATAAATAAAATAGAACAATATAAATAAAAGGTGGATCATAATGTATTATTAATGAAAAATAAAATAGTACAAAAACATAGAAAAATATAAATAAAAGGTGGATCATAATGTATTATTAATGAAAAATAAAATAGTACAAAAACATAGAAAAATATAAATAAAAGGTGGATCATAATGTATTATTAATGAAAAATAAAATAGTACAAAAACATAGAAAAATATAAATAAAAGGTGGATCATAATGTATTATTAATGAAAAATAAAATAGTACAAAAACATAGAAAAATATAAATAAAAGGTGGATCATAATGTATTATTAATGAAAAATAAAATAGTACAAAAACATAGAAAAATATAAATAAAAGGTGGATCATAATGTATTATTAATGAAAAATAAAATAGTACAAAAACATAGAAAAATATAAATAAAAGGTGGATCATAATGTATTATTAATGAAAAATAAAATAGTACAAAAACATAGAAAAATATAAATAAAAGGTGGATCATAATGTATTATTAATGAAAAATAAAATAGTACAAAAACATAGAACAATATAAATAAAAGGTGGATCATAATGTATTATTAATGAAAAATAAAATAGTACAAAAACATAGAACAATATAAATAAAAGGTGGATCATAATGTATTATTAATGAAAAATAAAATAGTACAAAAACATAAAACAATATAAATAAAAGGTGGATCATAATGTATTATTAATGAAAAATAAAATAGTACAAAAACATAGAAAAATATAAATAAAAGGTGGATCATAATGTATTATTAATGAAAAATAAAATAGTACAAAAACATAGAAAAATATAAATAAAAGGTGGATCATAATGTATTATTAATGAAAAATAAAATAGTACAAAAACATAGAAAAATATAAATAAAAGGTGGATCATAATGTATTATTAATGAAAAATAAAATAGTACAAAAACATAGAAAAATATAGATAAAAGGTGGATCATAATGTATTATTAATGAAAAATAAAATAGTACAAAAACATAGAAAAATATAAATAAAAGGTGGATCATAATGTATTATTAATGAAAAATAAAATAGTACAAAAACATAGAAACATATAAATAAAAGGTGGATCATAATGTATTATTAATGAAAAATAAAATAGTACAAAAACATAGAAAAATATAAATAAAAGGTGGATCATAATGTATTATTAATGAAAAATAAAATAGTACAAAAACATAGAAAAATATAAATAAAAGGTGGATCATAATGTATTATTAATGAAAAATAAAATAGTACAAAAACATAGAAAAATATAAATAAAAGGTGGATCATAATGTATTATTAATGAAAAATAAAATAGTACAAAAACATAGAAAAATATAAATAAAAGGTGGATCATAATGTATTATTAATGAAAAATAAAATAGTACAAAAACATAGAACAATATAAATAAAAGGTGGATCATAATGTATTATTAATGAAAAATAAAATAGTACAAAAACATAGCAAAAATATAAATAAAAGGTGGATCATAATGTATTATTAATGAAAAATAAAATAGTACAAAAACATAGAAAAATATAAATAAAAGGTGGATCATAATGTATTATTAATGAAAAATAAAATAGTACAAAAACATAGAACAATATAAATAAAAGGTGGATCATAATGTATTATTAATGAAAAATAAAATAGTACAAAAACATAGAAAAATATAAATAAAAGGTGGATCATAATGTATTATTAATGAAAAATAAAATAGTACAAAAACATAGAACAATATAAATAAAAGGTGGATCATAATGTATTATTAATGAAAAATAAAATAGTACAAAAACATAGAAAAATATAAATAAAAGGTGGATCATAATGTATTATTAATGAAAAATAAAATAGTACAAAAACATAGAAAAATATAAATAAAAGGTGGATCATAATGTATTATTAATGAAAAATAAAATAGTACAAAAACATAGAAAAATATAAATAAAAGGTGGATCATAATGTATTATTAATGAAAAATAAAATAGTGCAAAAACATAGAAAAATATAAATAAAAGGTGGATCATAATGTATTATTAATGAAAAATAAAATAGTACAAAAACATAGAAAAATATAAATAAAAGGTGGATCATAATGTATTATTAATGAAAAATAAAATAGTACAAAAACATAGAAAAATATAAATAAAAGGTGGATCATAATGTATTATTAATGAAAAATAAAATAGTACAAAAACATAGAAAAATATAAATAAAAGGTGGATCATAATGTATTATTAATGAAAAATAAAATAGTACAAAAACATAGAACAATATAAATAAAAGGTGGATCATAATGTATTATTAATGAAAAATAAAATAGTACAAAAACATAGAACAATATAAATAAAAGGTGGATCATAATGTATTATTAATGAAAAATAAAATAGTACAAAAACATAGAAAAATATAAATAAAAGGTGGATCATAATGTATTATTAATGAAAAATAAAATAGTACAAAAACATAGAAAAATATAAATAAAAGGTGGATCATAATGTATTATTAATGAAAAATAAAATAGTACAAAAACATAGAACAATATAAATAAAAGGTGGATCATAATGTATTATTAATGAAAAATTTACTGCAAGCAGACTCATTCTATGTTAAATATATAGACAATATTAGTGCAGTGTCATAAAATATAAAGTTTATGTCAATGAGGCTTAAAAACTGAGATAAAGGTGATGTTCACTGAGCATTTTTCTAGTTTTGAGCCGAATACACATACACTTTATATTTTATGACACTGCATTAATATTGTGTTTATCCTTCAGAAAAATCACATTAATTCATCGATGTTTATATTTTGAATTAAGTAATAAAATTATATAATTATCCCTTGATTGTCCCTTTTGATATTTTCTGTCAACAGGAAGTGAACTGGATTTACACCTAGGTTCCCAAAGCTCAATAGGTAACACGTGTAAGGGGTACCAGATAAAGCTATATGTCAGTGACAGTATATAACAAAAATGTATCCAGTCAATGCAATCTCCTTGCACAAATAGAACAAGTGCAGGATAAAGATAGTTATTAATGTTTTATACAAATATACATGTATATTTTAAAAAATCTATACAAGATGCACCAAGACTTGATCCAATTTGCCTACACAATGTAATGGAATAGCATTTTCAATCAAATAGCTGTTCTTAAAAGTTTTTTTTTAATTTCACAAAAGACTTGCTTGTGTATATTTGATTCCTTCTATTTAAATTCCATACCTGGACTGGTTTTCGCATCTTACTTAAATTTAAGTCTCAATTAAAACTTAATTGACACTTAAATTTACTTGAAATGTACATAGAATTAATTTACACTTAAGGTTTAAATGAGACTTAATTTTAATTGACGTTTGTGCAACCCAGTCCTGATACTTACTCGGTATATCTTAATGCTATTGATTACAAGTATTGTACAGTAACTTTCTAGGGGGAAAATAGGGGATGGCAAAATCTATTCTAGTATTTATATTAATTGGTCTTGAAAAAATGACATCCATGAACTTTGATTTGTAATTTTTTGCTGGCCGTTACAAATAATGCAAAAATGGGGTTAAAAAGTAGGCTAGGTGGGGTGACATAAAAGGGGGCTACACAATAAATAAGATCACTCCATCCATGATGATACATGTTAAACCCAGATACTGCAGACAATGTTTAAAGTGTTCTGATTGGACAATTTTAGAGATCATTTGCACTGTTCTTGTCAAGGTGGTTGCATGTTGCCACCAAAAAAGTTTCTTCACAGCAACTAATTGAAAAAAAACCCCAAATATAGATAAATGATAATTAGATAACAGAGAGGTAAATTGATATCTTGTTTTGGGTTTTTGCGGTCACCTTGACGAAGGTCATGTAAACTTTTGCCATTACTTTGAGTGCACTGTCTGTGCCCTGTTTTTTTAACTTTTTTCACATGTTCATTTTCTCATGGATCTCAGAATTATAGTTTGTTGTATATGATATCAATCTTTTATTACAGGTTGCTGAAGGTTTTTTATTTGTCGTTAGCTGTGATAGAGCCAGAATTCTGTATGTGTCAGAATCTGTTAGGGAATTTTTACATTACTCAAGGGTAAGGAATATAAGGAGAATTTAGCTGTCTTTGTTTGATGTATTATATGTTATGTTAGTGCTAAAATCCTTCTGTCAGAGAATATCTACATTTTACACTCTATTTAAATCTTCTCCTTTGAAATTGCTAAAACCAAATTAAACCAAATATGGCTGGGATTGCCCACTTTCAAGATTGTGTCCGACAGCCCTGACCTCCATTCAAGATGGTTGCTGTTACTATGAATAGTAATTCTTTAATTGTCCATTGCTGCTTTATTATAAATAAAATTGAGCTCAAATTTAAACTGCCCCAGCATGGCTATTAGTAGTTTAATATATATTACGAATTTTCTGCGAAATTTTACTTTCAACAGATTTATACTGATATATATAGGTACATGAATTTTGATTACTGGGAGTTTATTTTTTTGTACAGCAAAATGAATGATTGACTTCCCATTGAGAAATTTAAACTTCCCATTGAATGAACTCCACAAAAGGACAATGGGTATTGTAATTATTTAAAGGGAGAGTTCATCTTTGAATAAAAAATATTTTCCTTGAGGAACACCAACTGTTGCACAGTAAAGGTTTTATTTTCCTTGCAATAATACATACTTACAAAAGTAAATTAATTCAGTCAACAAATACATGTAATGATACATGTATAACAAACTACTCGGAAGAATAAAATACTCTTATTTGATATCAAATGTATTAAGATTGAGTAAGCAATTAAGAGAAATGATGTACCATTAAGAGACAAATACAAAAAGAACCATACAGATATTACTTGGCAAAATCCTATTGTCTTGTCTAAAATTGCGAGAAAAACACCATTGTCTTGTCTAAAATTGCGAGAAAAACACCATTGTCTTGTCTAAAATTGTGAGAAAAACACCATTGTCTTGTCTACAGTTGTGAGAGAAACACCATTGTCTTGTCTAAAATTGTGAGAAAAACACCATTGTCTTGTCTAAAGTGGTGAGAAAAACACCATTGTCTTGTCTAAAATTGTGAGAAAAACACCATTGTCTTGTCTAAAGTTGTGAGAAAAACACCATTGTCTTGTCTGCAGTTGTGAGAAAAACACCATTGTCTTGTCTAAAATTGTGAGAAAAACACCATTGTCTTGTCTAAAATTGTGAGAAAAACACCATTGTCTTGTCTAAAATTGTGAGAAAAACACCATTGTCTTGTCTAAAATTGTGAGAAAAACACCATTGTCTTGTCTAAAGTGGTGAGAAAAACACCATTGTCTTGTCTAAAGTGGTGAGAAAAACACCATTGTCTTGTCTAAAATTGTGAGAAAAACACCATTGTCTTGTCTAAAATTGTGAGAAAAACACCATTGTCTTGTCTAAAGTGGTGAGAAAAACACCATTGTCTTGTCTAAAGTTGTGTGAAAAACACCATTGTCTTGTCTAAAATTGTGAGAAAAACACCATTGTCTTGTCTAAAATTGTGAGAAAAACACCATTGTCTTGTCTAAAATTGTGAGAAAAACACCATTGTCTTGTCTAAAATTGTGAGAAAAACACCATTGTCTTGTCTAAAATTGTGAGAAAAACACCATTGTCTTGTCTAAAGTTGTGAGAAAAACACCATTGTCTTGTCTAAAATTGTGAGAAAAACACCATTGTCTTGTCTAAAATTGTGAGAAAAACACCATTGTCTTGTTTAAAATTGTGAGAAAAACACCATTGTCTTGTCTAAAGTGGTGAGAAAAACACCATTGTCTTGTCTAAAGTTGTGAGAAAAACACCATTGTCTTGTCTAAAATTGTGAGAAAAACACCATCGTCTTGTCTAAAGTTGTGAGAAAAACACCATTGTCTTGTCTAAAGTGGTGAGAAAAACACCATGGTCTTGTCTAAAGTTGTGAGAGAAACACCATTGTCTTGTCTAAAGTTGTGAGAAAAACACCATTGTCTTGTCTAAAGTTGTGAGAAAAACACCATTGTCTTGTCTAAAGTTGTGTGAAAAACACCATTGTCTTGTCTAAAGTTGTGAGAAAAACACCATTGTCTTGTCTAAAGTTGTGTGAAAAACACCATTGTCTTATCTAAAGTTGTGAGAAAAACACCATTGTCTTGTCTAAAGTTGTGAGAAAAACACCATTGTCTTGTCTACAGTTGTGAGAGAAACACCATTGTCTTGTCTAAAGTTGTGAGAAAAACACCATTGTCTTGTCTAAAGTGGTGAGAAAAACACCATTGTCTTGTCTAACGTTGTGAGAGAAACACCATTGTCTTGTCTAAAGTTGTGTGAAAAACACCATTGTCTTGTCTAAAGTTGTGAGAAAAACACCATTGTCTTGTCTACAGTCGTGAGAAAAACACCACTGTCCTGCCTACAGTTGTGAGAGAAATGCCATTGTCTTGTTTAATGTTGATGGAAAAACACCATTGTCTTGTCTAAAGTTGTGAGAAAAACACCATTGTCTTGTCTAAAGTTGTGAGAGAAACACCATTGTCTTGTCTAAAGTTGTGAGAAAAACACCATTGTCTTGTCTAATGTTGATGGAAAAACACCATTGTCTTGTCTAAAGTTGTGAGAGAAACACCATTGTCTTGTCTACAGTCGTGAGAAAAACACCATTGTCTTGGCTAAAGTTGTGAGAGAAACACCATTGTCTTGTCTAAAGTTGTGAGAAAAACACCATTGTCTTGTCTAATGTTGATGGAAAAACACCATTGTCTTGTCTAAAGTTGTGAGAAAAACACCATTGTCTTGTCTAAAGTTGTGAGAGAAACACCATTGTCTTGTCTAAAGTTGTGAGAAAAACACCATTGTCTTGTCTAATGTTGATGGAAAAACACCATTGTCTTGTCTAAAGTTGTGAGAGAAACACCATTATCTTGTCTACAGTCATGAGAAAAACACCATTGTCTTGTCTAATGTTGATGGAAAAACACCATTGTCTTGTCTAAAGTTGTGAGAAAAACACCATTATCTTGTCTAAAGTTGTGTGAAAAACACCATTGTTTTGTCTAAAGTTGTGAGAGAAACACCATTGTCTTGTCTAAATTTGTGAGAAAAACACCATTGTCTTGTCTAATGTTGATGGAAAAACACCATTGTCTTGTCTAAAGTTGTGGGAGAAACACCATTTTCTTGTCTACAGTCGTGAGAAAAACACCATTGTCTTGTCTAAAGTTGTGAGAAAAACACCATTGTCTTGTCTAAAGTTGTGAGAAAAACACCATTGTCTTGTCTACAGTTGTGAGAAAAACACCATTGTCTTGTCTACAGTTGTGAGAAAACACCATTGTCTTGTCTAATGTTGTGAGAAAAAGACCATTGTCTTGTCTAAAGTTGTGATGGAAACACCATTGTCTTGTCTGCAGTTGTGAGAAAAACACCATTGTCCTGTCTAAAGTTGTGAGAAAAACACCATTATCTTGTCTAAAGTTGTGTGAAAAACACCATTGTCTTGTCTAAAGTTGTGAGAAAAACACCATTGTCTTGTCTAAAGTTGTGAGAGAAACACCATTGTCTTGTCTAAAGTTGTGAGAAAAACACCATTGTCTTGTCTAATGTTGATGGAAAAACACCATTGTCTTGTCTAAAGTTGTGAGAGAAACACCATTATCTTGTTTACAGTCATGAGAAAAACACCATTGTCTTGTCTAATGTTGATGGAAAAACACCATTGTCTTGTCTAAAGTTGTGAGAAAAACACCATTGTCTTGTCTAAAGTTGTGTGAAAAACACCATTGTTTTGTCTAAAGTTGTGAGAGAAACACCATTGTCTTGTCTAAATTTGTGAGAAAAACACCATTGTCTTGTCTAATGTTGATGGAAAAACACCATTGTCTTGTCTAAAGTTGTGGGAGAAACACCATTGTCTTGTCTACAGTCGTGAGAAAAACACCATTGTCTTGTCAGCAGTTGTGAGAAAAACACCATTGTCTTGTCTACAGTTGTGAGAAAAACACCATTGTCTTGTCTACAGTTGTGAGAAAAACACCATTGTCTTGTCTACAGTTGTGAGAAAACACCATTGTCTTGTCTAATGTTGTGAGAAAAACACCATTGTCTTGTCTAAAGTTGATGGAAAAACACCATTGTCTTGTCTGCAGTTGTGATGGAAACACCATTGTCTTGTCTGCAGTTGTGAGAAAAACACCATTGTCCTGTCTAAAGTTGTGAGAAAAACACCATTATCTTGTCTAAAGTTGTGTGAAAAACACCATTGTCTTGTCTAAAGTTGTGAAAAAAACACCATTGTCTTGTCTGCAGTTGTAAGAAAAGCACCATTGTACAGGTGTGAGAATACACCACTGTCTTGCCTAAAGTTATGAGAAAAACACCATTGTCTTGTCTACAGGTGTGAGAAAAACACCATTGTCTTGTCTAAAGTTGTGAGAGAAACACCCTTGTCTTGTCTAAAGTTGTGTGAAAAACACCATTGTCTTGTCTAATGTTGATTGAAAAACACCATTGTCTTGTCTAAAGTTGTGAGAAAAACACCATTATCTTGTCTAAAGTTGTGTGAAAAACACCATTGTTTTGTCTAAAGTTGTGAGAAAAACACCATTGTCTTGTCTAAAGTTGTGAGAGAAACACCATTGTCTTGTCTAAAGTTGTGAGAAAAACACCATTGTCTTGTCTAAAGTTGTGAAAAAAACACCATTGTCTTGTCTAAAGTTGATGGAAAAACACCATTGTCTTGTCAGCAGTTGTGAGGGAAACACCATTGTCTTGTCTGCAGTTGTGAGGGAAACACCATTGTCCTGTCTAAAGTTGTGAGAAAAACACCATTATCTTGTCTAAAGTTGTGAAAAAAACACCATTGTCTTGTCTGCAGTTGTAAGAAAAGCACCATTGTACAGGTGTGAGAATACACCATTGTCTTGCCTAAAGTGGTGAGAAAAACACCATTGTCTTGTCTACAGGTGTGAGAAAAACACCATCGTCATTTCTAATGTTGTGGGAAAAACACCATCGTCTTGTCTAAAGTTGTGAGAAAAACACCATTGTCTTGTCTAAAGTTGTGAGAAAAACACCATTGTCTTGTCTAAAGTTGTGGGAAAAACACTTAACATTTAAAATCTTGCAGTGAAATACCAGGCTACGGAAAACACCTGCTCTAAAAATAGCTTGGTCATCCCCTAGAAATTCCATATTTATATGTCATGCATCAAATCCTTCGTAGAGGTATTGAAATACAACTAAATCCATCAAATTTGGGCTCAAAATAATCCTTATATATTTAACTTTAATTATCAATTTTATTTATTCCATTCCATTCAGTATTGTTCACAATACAACAAAGCAAAAGGAACTTTTTTCTTTAAAAGGGACTACTTTTGTACATGTCCTAAGCTCTGATGGGTGAATTAGTGGTTTGACACCTAAATGGGAATATTTTTATTCTAATCCAATGCAGACAATTTGCTGGTAGAGTAGAAATGGTAGTGTGGCACCGATCATCAGAAAAATCAACTAATACTATATGTTTGTTTATATCTGTTTTGCCATTGGAGATCCATTTATCATGATGGGGAGGATTGGGATCCCATTAACTGGTTTAACCCTATCACAATTTTGTGCCTTTTTCAACCCAGGACCTGTATAGTTAAGCCCTCACTCGTAGAGAGGGGGCTATATTGCAATCACCTTGTCCGTCCGTCCGTTTGTCTATCCGTTCACACTTTCGTTAAAGATGTCTCAGCTGCTATTGGAAGAAATGATTTTATTTTTGATACATGACTTTGGCATAGTGACTTGTACCGTGTCTCCCGTTTCCAGTCTTACCGCACATCTACTTCCTGTTTATCGCGCGACTTAGAATTTTTCATGTTTGCTGTAATGAAAACTTTCGTAACAGATATCTCACCTTCTACTGGAAGAAATGATTTTATATTTGATATATGGCTTTGGCATGGTGACTTGTACGTACAGTGTCTCCCCTTTCCAGGTTTACTGCACATCTACTTCCTGTTTACCGTGTGACTTAGAATTTTTCATGTTTGCAAGAATCTTTCATGTTTGCAGTAATGAAAACTTTTGTAACAGATATCTCAGCTTCTACTGGAAGAAATGATTTTATATTTGATATATGGCTTATGCATGGTGACTTGTACCGTGTCTCCCCTTTCCAGGTTTACTGCACATCTACGTCCTGTTTACCGTGCGACTTAGAATTTTTCATGTTTGCCGTAATAAAAACTTTTGTAACAGATATCTCAGCTTCTACTGGAAGAAATGATTTTATATTTGATATATGGCTTTTGCATGGTGACTTGTACCGTGTCTCCCCTTTCCAGGAATACCGCACATCTACTTCCTGTTTACCGCGCGACTTAGAATTTTTCATGTTTGCCGTAATGAAAACTTTTGTAACAGATATCTCAGCTTCTGCTGCAGAGATTTCAACATTAATCTTCGAAAAATTGATTCCAGACTTCTTTAACTTAAAAGACTACTGAGTTATCATGGATTCTTTCAGTGCCATTCAGACATTACACACAGGGCTGGATCTTGCTTAGATCATGTGTATGTGAACAAAGACATTGTAGACAGCACTGTCACATCTACAACACCAATACATTATTCAGATCATTTTGTTGTCACACTGTGCTTCCCGTTCTAGCTTCTTTATTAATGTTTAAAAATGTTTTATATTTTTCATCAAGGTTAGTACAAGTATTAAATATTCACGTAGTGATAACAAAATTGTTTAGCTTGTGGTTACACAAATCCCTGTTGTGTACTTTTCAGCCAGTTTATAATGATTTGTACTGATTCATAATGATTGGTGCAGAGCTCGATGTTTCAGATTTAAGTTTGTGATCCATTTTCTGGTAATGAGTGTTGAGATATATACAAATTTGACACAAATGAACGAGTGGGGGTATTCTTAGCACGACGTAGCGTGCAACATCTTGTTTCATTGGCAATACATGTATATGTCGTGATCTTTAATTTTTCGTGTTCAATGAGTTGAGAAGAGAGATAGTGGTTTGTTTTGTTGGTATTAATAGAATTGTTGACCATTCAGGGGCGGATCCAGAGACTCTGTTGATGGGGGGGGGGGGGGCTCAGTTATGGAGCAATATTTTCAATAATTGATGGAACCAACTGTAGTCCCAAAGCGGTTCTGGCGTGTAGGTCGGTAAACCTTGTTTTCATTTCATTTAGCGTACAGTAGAGAAAAGGTAAAGTTATTGACTTCCTAAAGTAGTCTTTCGGACTCTCTGCTTCAACATTGTCTCTCATTATTTGTCTCCCACATATTCTAGGTTTTTTAACCTCTATGTCTAGTGGTTCACATATTTTAGCACTCCTTTGAAAACACTGGTGGTTGAATTGTTCAGCATTTGCTCTGCAGTCTAGTGAGCTCTGAATTAAATTTACGCTTTTTAAGTCTCTGCCTATGTCAAATGATCTCTCAGACATTATTGTATAAACTTTTTTTTTCATCAGAGTGGTGTTTAGATATATTCATTTATGACGACTGGTAATTAAGGATTATGCCTATAATGAGATGATAATGACTTTAATCATGTGCTAATTGTTTTAAACTGAAGCAATGAGAGATTTCAATGAAAATAGGAAAGATCAGTATGTATTAGTCATATCCTGTTACTGTAATTACTTTGATCTGGTGTAGGTGTAACAGAAATTAAATCAAAACAGGTGGTTGGAGTGAATTAACAGAATAGCATTGCTCCAATGTAAAAATAGCATTGCTCCAATGTAAAAATCAATCATTAATTAATTAAAAAAAAGGGTTTGATCTAGTCCTTTAATTTGAAAAGTTTTCAGCTGTGATGAGTTTTTACAATAACTTTCTTATTTACTGTATATTTATAATGTGACTGTAAATAGGTCACAGTAACTTCCTCACATTTTATTTACTGTTTCTATGTAATGTGACTGTAATTTATTAGGTCATAGTAACTTCCTCATGTTTTATTTACAGTATCTATGTAATGTGACTGTAATTATGTCACAGTAACTTCCTCACATTTTATTTACTGTTTCTATGCAATGTTACTGTAATTAGGTCACAGTGACTTCTTCACATTATTTAGGGTATCTATGATTGTAATGTTACTATAATTAGGTCACAGTAACTTCATCACATTTTATTTACTGTATCTATGTAATGTTACTGTAATTAGGTCACAGTAACTTCCTCATGTTTTATTTACTGTTTCTATGTAGTTACTGTAATTAGGTCACAGTTTCTCACATTTTATTTACAGTATCTATGCAATGTTACTGTAATTAGGTCATAGTAACTTCCTCACATTTTATTTACTGTATCTATGTAATGTTACTGTAATTAGGTCACAGTAACTTCCTCACATTTTATTTACTATTTCTATGTAATGTTACTGTAATTAGGTCACAGTTCTTCACATTTTATTTACAGTATCTATGTAATGTTACTGTAATTAAGTCACAATAACTTCCTCACATTTTATTTACTGTATCTATGTAATATTACTGTAATTAGGTCACAGTATCTTCCTCACATTTTATTTACTGCTTCTATGTAATGTTACTGTAATTAGGTCACAGTAACTTCCTCACATTTTATTTATAGTATCTATGCAAAGTTGCTGTAATTAGGTCACAGTATCTTCCTCACATTTTATTTACTGTTTCTATGTAATCTTAGCTTTGCTTTCTGAAGTTTGTAAGTATATTGGTAATTATCATTGACAGATATATACAAATTATTATAAAATTTTGTCAATTTGACATTTTGATTATTTCAGAATGATTTGATTGGACAAAGTTTGTTTGATTATTTACATCCTAGAGACATGAATAAAGTCAAAGAACAGTTATCATCATCTGACATGTCACCTAGGGAACGGTTTATTGATTCTAGAAGTATGTTTATTACATTCTTTATATTAACAGCTGGATCTTCTGTCTGAGAAAAAGTAACCTTTTCTTTCAGTTTGAGCAAAAATAATGCATTCACTGCTTTTTATACATACCTATGGTAAATGAACTACAATAATTTCAGTCTAGAGTGTAATTTTCCTTATTATAAGGCTGACCTGAAAGGTTATGTCACTGTTACTTCATCTATGTCAATTTCTGTCAGCTAAACATTTTATAGTCTGGGGTGATTCAAAGCATTATGGATCATAAATACCCTCTGTCTAATATTAAGATTTTAGACAGGACAGCACCAATATCAAAAGCTGTCTAAAGAGTACTTATTATAAAGATATCATTGCATTTGGAAATAGTTTTGTATTTCTTGAGTATTAAAAAACATTAATAAAGCAGGGCCATCATGGATTTACAACTACCTGTGCAATCAGTTCCTATCACCACTAAAGCTGTGAGTTCGAACCTGGTTCATTATGCGAGGTGTACTCAATACAAGATTATGTGATAAAGTTTGTCAGTGACTTTCGACAGGTCGGTGGTTTTCTCTGGTTACTCTGGTTTCCTACACCAATAAAACTGACTGCCATGATATAACTGAAATATTGTTGAAAGTGGTGTTAAATACCATAAACCATCAAGCAAACCTGAATAAAGCAAGATGGTGTTAAAAATACAGCACAAGTAATTTTTATGCTGTTGAAATTTATTACTAGACAATATAGTTTGATGCTATGGTACTGCTGGTTCTATGGTTCCATGTATGTACATGCTAGTTTAATCAATTTTTGCAATCATATTTTTAGCTCACCTTGCCGAAGGCAATGTGAGCTTTTGCCATCACTTGGCATCCGTCGTCCGTCGTCCGTTAACTTTTCACATTTTAATCTTCTCCTCTGAAACTGATTGGCCAAATGAACCGAAACTTGGTAGGAAGCATCTATGGAAGGTCCTCTATAAAGATGCTAATTTCTTCCCAATCCGTTAACAAACATGGCCACCACAGGCCATTCTTGTTTCTGATTGGTTGATTTCTAAAAAAATCTTCCCCTCTGAAACCGTATCGACAAATGAATCAAAACTTGGTAGGAAGCATTCTTGGAAGGTCCTCTATAAAGATTGCTCATTTAGTTCTGATTCGTTTGCAAACATGGCCGCCACAGACCATTCTTGTTTCTGATTGGTTGATTTCTAAAAAAATCTTCTCCTCTGAAACCGCTTTCCCAAATGAACTGAAATTTGGTAGGAAGCATTTATGGAAGGTCTTCTATAAAGATTGCTCATTTCCTCCCAATCCATTAACAAACATGGCCGCCACAGGCAATTCTTTTTTCTGATTGGTCGATTTCTAAAAATCTTTTCCTCTGAAACTGCTTGGCCAAATGATCCGAAACTTGGTAGGAAGCATCTATGGAAGGTCCTCTATAACGTTTGCTCATTCCGTCCCGATCTGTTACAAACATGGCCGCCACAGGCGATTCTTGTTTCTGATTGGCTGATTTTTTAGATTCTTTTCCTCTGAAACCGTTTGGTCAAATGAACCGAAATTTGGTTGGAAACATCTATGGAAAGTCCTCTGTTACGATTGCTTATTTCGTCCCGATCCATTAACAAACATGCCCGCCACAGACAATTCTTGTTTCTGATTGGTTGATTTCTAAAAAATCTTCTCCTGTGAAACCGCTTTGCCAAATGAACCGAAACTTGGAAGGAAGCATCTATGGAAGGTTCTCTATAAAGATTGCTCATTTAGTCCCGATCCATTAACAAACATGGCCACCACAGGCAATACTTGTTTCTGATTGGTCGATTTCTAAAAATCTTCTACTTTGAAACAGCTTGGCTAAATGGACCGAAACGTGGTAGGAAGCATCTATGGAAGGTTCTCTATGGTAATTGCTCATTCCATTTTGATCCGTTAACAAATATGGTCGTCTTAGGCAATTCTTGTTTCTTATTGGTCGATTTCTAAAACAGCTTTTTCTCTGAAACCGCCTGGCCAAATGATAGGAAACTTGGTAAGAAGCATCTATGGAAGGTCCTCTATAGAGATTGCTCATTTCGTCTTGATCCATTAACAAACATGGCTGCCACAGGTAATTCTTGTTTTAGATTGGTCGATTTCTAAAAATCTTCTTCTCTGAAACTGCTTGGCCAACATGAGCTGAAATTTTGGTGAGAAGCACCTATGGAAGGTTTTGTATTAAGTTTCCTCAAAGCAGAATGAAAGGTGAGCGACACAGGCTCAGCTCAGTGCTGAGCCTCTAGTTTATTTAGCTGCCACTCTACCATTGGACCGCAATATTTATTGTAGGCAAATATAAAATTTATTTGTTTAAGCCTTAGAAACAGAAAGAGAAGAGCTAAGGCAAGTACGAATAAATTTTATATTTCCTGACATATGTTATGATCATACTGCAATTTATTACATACTTAGTTCAAATAAAGGCATTTTTGTATGACCAATATGACCAAAAGTAAACTGTCCATATTTTCACACCCCGGGAAAATAACCGGTTATTGGATTACTACAAGATCATTTCCATATCGAGGCCCATATTGGCCCGGGCCAAAATGGGCCTCGACTTCATTTCAGGCCAATATGGGTGTCTCTTTTCTAGATGTCGGAAGTATGTAATAAATAGTTTAATACATGGGCATTTCCATATTGGTCTGGTTATCATCCATCGACCCATATTGGCCCTCGACTCCATCTCGGACCAATATGGGGGTCTCTGGATGATAACCAGGCCAATATGGAAATGCCCATGTATTAATCTGTATGTCATGTATGCGGGTTGGGCTTATGGTGTATTACGCCACTTTCAACGATATTTCAGTTATATTGTGGTGGTTATGCCAAAAAATTGTTAAATTACATGCCAAAGAGGCAAAAACATTGGCCATGTTGGTTGAATTTTCGTGTTGGAGACACAGCATTGTCTGTGTTCGACCAGTGTCTATTGTACTTCACTCTATATAAGATACTAGGAGACTGCTTATATCTAGTAGACTTATCAAACAAATGGTTATACATATATGCAATATACATACATTGTCGGAAAGCATAAAATTTATTTTTACGAACTTGAGAAACAGGTAGAAAGAGATTCTTTAACGAGCTTTTCTAGTCTGTTTCACAGTGAGTACAAATTAATTTTATATTTAACGACAATGTACATATATTGTGTTTATCCTGCAATATCTAAAAGTCCAAAACACCTGCCAAATTGTATGAAAATAACTGAAACAAACCCTATTCTAAATGTTTTCAATGATGTCATCTGTGACGTCAGCACTTATATTGTTTCTTTCTGTCACTCTACATGAATCAGACACCAGAATTGCTTTATTAGGTTCATATTGAATGTATTTATAGTGACTTCAGTAACATAATTAGCTTGAAGTGACAATGACAAAGCTACAGTCAATGTCTGTTAACCCTCAGATAATAACTCACGTATTTAGCTAACAATTAAATGACCCCTTATCAAACAAACACAGTACAAAACACAGCAATTTCAGTAGAAGTTTCCAGTGACATTGTACAACAATACAAGGGTATATTTTATGCAATAAATAGCTAGAGACATATTGTTTATGTGTCCATGATCTTTCAACCGCATTGGTGGCATAATGGTTAGCGTGCTCACCTAGAGTGTGGTAGATCGTGTGTTCGAGCCCTGGTCGGGTCAAGCCAATAACTATAAAATTGGTATTTGTTGCTTCTATGCCAAGCACACAGCATTAAGGAGAAAGAGCAAAGACTGATTGGCTCGGAATCAGAATAATGTGTCCGAGTGGAGCGACATGACTACCAGCGGACTGTTGTTTCAGTGGTTTAGCACTATAAAAATCCAACTCATCCTGTTGGTCTTGTACAAAGTAGATCTTATCATCTCATTGAAAATTAACTTGTTCTCGCCATGATATATCATTAAACAACAATCACTCACTCACTCTATGATCTTTCTGTATATTTGTCTTAGTAAAGGGTCCATTATTTTGTGGGAATAAATCCCTAGATCTCTAAAACTTTACATGATGTGTATGTACACACCCAAGCTCCTTCCTAACCCAGGAAAAACGAGCTTTTTAAAAACGCATCTTCTCAGAAACTACAAGACATGATAGAGATAAGATACCGTTAAGGCTGGCACTAAACACCAATTAATCAGATAGTACAAAACTGATTGCATCAAATCTTTATGGAAATTAAAGATTTAACTTATAACGAACTAAGATTCTACCACTTACTTCTTCAGAACTTAAACATTTTTATCATTCAATTGACTAATCTATAAATTTAAGCCTGTTTACATTCTCTCAGTTGACTAATCTATAAACTTAAACCTGTTTACATTCTCTCAGTTGACTAATCTATCAACTTAAACCTGTTTACATTCTCTCAGTTGACTAATCTATCAACTTAAACCTGTTTACATTCTCTCAGTTGACTAATCTATCAACTTAAACCTGTTTACATTCCCTCAATTAACTAATCTATAAACTTAAACCTGTTTACATTCTCTCAATTTACTAATCTATAAATTTAATCCTGTTTACATTCTCTCAATTAACTAATCTATAAACTTAAGCCTGTTTACATTCTCTCAATTAACTAATCTATAAACTTAAGCCTGTTTACATTCTCTCAATTAACTAATCTATCAAATTAAACCTGTTTACATTCCTTCAATTAACTAATCTATAAACTTAAACCTGTTTATATTCTCTCAGTTGACTAATCTATAAACTTAAACCTGTTTACATTCTCTCAGTTGACTAATCTATCAACTTAAGCCTGTTTACATTCTCTCAGTTGACTAATCTATAAACTTAAGCCTGTTTACATTCTCTCAGTTGACTAATCTATCAACTTAAACCTGTTTACATTCCCTCAATTAACTAATTTATAAACTTAAACCTGTTTACATTCTCTCAGATGACTAATCTATAAACTTAAGCCTGTTTACATTCTCTCAATTAACTAATCTATTAACTTAAGCCTGTTTACATTTTCTCAATTAACTAATCTATAAACTTAAGCCTGTTAACATTCTCTCAGTTAACTAATCTATAAACTTAAACCTGTTTACATTCTCTCAGTTGACTAATCTATAAGCTTAAACCTGTTTACATTCTCTCAATTAACTAATCTATAAACTTAATTCTGTTTACATTCCCTCAATTGGCTCGCAATCAGGATAATGTGTCAGAGTGGGGTGACATTTCTACCCGCAGACTGTTGTTTCAGTGAACTAGCACTGTAAAAATCCAGCTAAGCATGTTGGTCTAGTACAAAGCGGACTTCATCATCATTTCATTGAAAATTAACTTGTTCTTGCCATGATATAGCTGAAAAACTGTTGAATTGGCGTTAAACAACACTCACTCACTATAAGCTTAAACCTGTTTACATTTTCTCAATTGAATTTCTATAAACTTAAACCGACTTTTCTATTAACTTAAACCTGTTTACATGCTCTCAATTGACTTTTCTATTAACTTAAACCTGTTTACATGCTCTCAACTGACTTCTATAAACTTATACCTGTTGATATTCTCTCAATTGACTTTTCTATTAACTTTAACCTGTTTACATGCTCTCAATTGATTTTTCTATTAACATAAACCTGTTTACATGCTCTCAACTGACTTTTCTATAAACTTAAACCTGTTTACATTCCCTCAATTAACTAATCTATAAACTTAAACCTGTTTACATTCTCTCAGTTGACTAATCTATAAACTTGAGCCTGTTTACATTCTCTCAATTAACTAATGTATAAACTTAAGCCTGTTTACATTCTCTCAGTTGACTAATCTATAAACTTAAGCCTGTTTACATTTTCTCAATTAACTAATCTATCAACTTAAGCCTGTTTACATTCCCTCAATTAACTAATCTATAAACTTAAACCTGTTTACATTCTCTCAGTTGACTAATCTATAAACTTAAACCTGTTTACATTCTCTCAGTTGACTAATCTATCAATTTAAACCTGTTTACATTCTCTCAGTTGACTAATCTATAAACTTAAACCTGTTTACATTCTCTCAGTTGACTAATCTATAAACTTAAGCCTGTTTACATTTGCTCAATTAACTAATCTATCAACTTAAGCCTGTTTACATTCCCTCAATTAACTAATCTATAAACTTAAACCTGTTTACATTCTCTCAGTTGACTAATCTATCAATTTAAACCTGTTTACATTCTCTCAGTTGACTAATCTATAAACTTAAACCTGTTTACATTCTCTCAGTTGACTAATCTATCAATTTAAACCTGTTTACAATCTCTCAGTTGACTAATTTATAAACTTAAACCTGTTTACATTCTCTCAGTTGACTAATCTATCAACTTAAACCTGTTTACATTATCTCAATTAACTAATCTATAAACTTAAACCTGTTTACATTCTCTCAGTTTACTAATCTACAAACTTAAGCCTGTTTACATTCTCTCAATTAACTAATCTATAGACTTAAGCCTGTTTACATTCTCTCAATTAACTAATGTATAAACTTAAGTCTGTTTACATTCTCTCAATTAACTAATCTATAAACTTAAGCCTGTTAACATTCTCTCAGTTAACTAATCTATAAACTTAAACCTGTTTACATTCTCTCAGTTGACTAATCTATAAGCTTAAACCTGTTTACATTCTCTCAATTAACTAATCTATAAACTTAAACCTGTTTACATTCTCTCAATTAACTAATCTATAAACTTAATTCTGTTTACATTCCCTCAATTGGCTTGCAATCAGGATAATGTGTCAGAGTGGGGTGACATTTCTACCTGCAGACTGTTGTTTCAGTGAACTAGCACTGTAAAAATCCAGCTAAGCGTGTTGGTATAGTACAAAGCGGACTTCATCATCATTTCATTGAAAATTAACTTGTTCTTGCCATGATATAGCTGAAAAACTGTTGAATTGGCGTTAAACAACACTCACTCACTATAAGCTTAAACCTGTTTACATTTTCTCAATTGAATTTCTATAAGCTTAAACCTGTTTACATTCTCTCAATTGACTTTTCTATTAACTTAAACCTGTTTACATTCTCTCAATTGACTTTTCTATTAACTTAAACCTGTTTACATGCTCTCAACTGACTTCTATAAACTTATACCTGTTGATATTCTCTCAATTGACTTTTCTATTAACTTTAACCTGTTTACATGCTCTCAATTGATTTTTCTATTAACATAAACCTGTTTACATGCTCTCAACTGACTTTTCTATAAACTTAAACCTGTTTACATTCCCTCAAATAACTAATCTATAAACTTAAACCTGTTTACATTCTCTCAGTTGACTAATCTATAAACTTAAGCCTGTTTACATTCTCTCAATTAACTAATGTATAAACTTAAGCCTGTTTACATTCTCTCAGTTGACTAATCTATAAACTTAAGCCTGTTTACATTTTCTCAATTAACTAATCTATCAACTTAAGCCTGTTTACATTCCCTCAATTAACTAATCTATAAACTTAAACCTGTTTACATTCTCTCAGTTGACTAATCTATAAACTTAAACCTGTTTACATTCTCTCAGTTGACTAATCTATAAACTTAAGCCTGTTTACATTTTCTCAATTAACTAATCTATCAACTTAAGCCTGTTTACATTCCCTCAATTAACTAATCTATAAACTTAAACCTGTTTACATTCTCTCAGTTGACTAATCTATAAACTTAAACCTGTTTATATTCTCTCAGTTGACTAATCTATCAATTTAAACCTGTTTACATTCTCTCAGTTGACTAATCTATAAGCTTAAACCTGTTTACATTCTCTCAGTTGACTAATCTATCAATTTAAACCTGTTTACAATCTCTCAGTTGACTAATCTATAAACTTAAACCTGTTTACATTCTCTCAGTTGACTAATCTATCAACTTAAACCTGTTTACATTCTCTCAATTAACTAATCTATAAACTTAAACCTGTTTACATTCTCTCAGTTTACTAATCTACAAACTTAAGCCTGTTTACATTCTCTCAGTTAACTAATCTATCAATTTAAACCTGTTTACAATCTCTCAGTTGACTAATCTATAAACTTAAACCTGTTTACATTCTCTCAGTTGACTAATCTATCAACTTAAACCTGTTTACATTCTCTCAATTAACTAATCTATAAACTTAAACCTGTTTACATTCTCTCAGTTTACTAATCTACAAACTTAAGCCTGTTTACATTCTCTCAATTAACTAATCTATAGACTTAAGCCTGTTTACATTCTCTCAATTAACTAATGTATAAACTTAAGTCTGTTTACATTCTCTCAGTTGACTAATCTATAAACTTAAGCCTGTTTACATTCTCTCAATTAACTAATCTATAAACTTAAGCCTGTTAACATTCTCTCAGTTAACTAATCTATAAACTTAAACCTGTTTACATTCTCTCAGTTGACTAATCTATAAGCTTAAACCTGTTTACATTCTCTCAATTAACTAATCTATAAACTTAAACCTGTTTACATTCTCTCAATTGGCTTGCAATCAGGATAATGTGTCAGAGTGGGGTGACATTTCTACCTGCAGACTGTTGTTTCAGTGAACTAGCACTGTAAAAATCCAGCTAAGCATGTTGGTATAGTACAAAGCGGACTTCATCATCATTTCATTGAAAATTAACTTGTTCTTGCCATGATATAGCTGAAAAACTGTTGAATTGGCATTAAACAACACTCACTCACTATAAGCTTAAACCTGTTTACATTTTCTCAATTGAATTTCTATAAACTTAAACCTGTTTACATTCTCTCAATTGACTTTTCTATTAACTTAAACCTGTTTACATGCTCTCAACTGACTTCTATAAACTTATACCTGTTGATATTCTCTCAATTGACTTTTCTATTAACTTTAACCTGTTTACATGCTCTCAATTGACTTGTCTATTATTATATATGCTCTCAACTGACATTTTTATAAACTTAAGACTGTTTACATTCTCTCAACTTTTCTATAATTGTTTTCAGCAATGATGCCTGTTAAAACAGAATTATTACAACGACCTACACATTTGTGTTCTGGAGCTAGAAGATCTTTTTTCTGTCGGATGAAAACTGGCAATAAAGTTGATATGTGTTCACAAATGAAACTAGAAAAAGATGATTCTGATATTGTGACAAGAAAGAAAAAATCTGGTAAATATATGTTTATATGTATATATTGATTTATTGCTTTATTTTATAAACTGTTGGGTTTTTTTCATGGTTCATTTGGGGCCTTTATTATATGTTTTTGTGCTTTAAAGTAATAGTTTTCATATGGATAAAAATTCTGTTATAAACATCTTATTTTATTCAGTATTGGTCATAATATCTGTCTGTTTTAAGGCTTTTCTACAATACTTTGACTGTCAACATCTGGGGAGAGTTGGGATCCCATTAATCAATTTAACCATGTGACATTTTTGTGCCTGTCCCAAGCCAGGATCTGGATTCCCAACTCCATATGTCATGGTCTTTGTTTGTGTTCAATGTTTTAAGGCTAGATGTGGTTTTTCGTTTATTTGATATTGTAGGAACTGTTGATCATTTCTTTTCTAATTAGTATTTAGCTGGGTTATCAATGTTAGCACTTGTGTTTCTTAAAGCCCAGTGTCTATTTACATTTGTCTACATATTTAGATTTGAAATATGATATTATAATTTGGTTAATCAAATAATCAGCATTTTTAGAGATTGATTTTTGTTCATGTATTGGTTCTTTATTTTGGATTACCCAAGTAGTTATTAGTGAATGCTATTTTATTGAGTAAAACTGTTTTATAGTGAAGCATCTACATAAGGGATTGATATGATAAAATGATAAGTATGAAATAATTTCCTGTCTTTTTATTTATAATATATAGATTTGAGAAATAGCTGTATATTTCATATTTCTTCAACATATTATTGTATTTATATTTAATTTAGTTTCAGATAGGAAATCCTTCACTGTCATACATTGTACTGGATATTTAAAATCCTGGCCCACATCAAAAATGGACCTTAATGAACAGGACGAAACAGATGACTGTAATTTAAGTTGTCTTGTAGCCGTGGGTCGGGTCAAAACAGGATCTCTTCAAAACATTATAAAAGATTATGAAAGTATAGATGTTCGGCCTGTTAAATATCTATCACGGCATAGTTTAGATGGCAAATTTACTTATATAGATCAAGGGTCAGTATTATGTTAACATTAACAATTTTATAATTTTGTTACATTTTTCAGTAATATAATTAGATTACTCTCTTACAAGATTTCTAAGAGTAATATTCTTTTCTTAAATTAATATTATTTCTTGTACACAAGATACAAGTACTGGATAAGGTTTGTAATGATATAGACTGCTTACCATTAATCCCAATAATCCAGTCGTTATAATACTCTCCCGCTAGTCGCTGCATTAACGCCTGGATGCATTCATTGATAAAATCCGTCAAATGGAAATAGTAAATCGCTATGACTTATGGGTATTACGACATCGCCATTAGGAATGAATGGCGCATGAAATAGTAGGAGCTAAGCATGTGTTTGTAAATAATGTCCAATGGAGCAATCTTTTTTCTTTCTTTGAATTTAAAGGTGTATTTGTCTTCTAAGTTTACAAAGGTTCAATCATTCTCCATGTTTGTTTTGTCAATATTACAAATGGAAATAAAGGAAGTCACTAATGTGCATACACACTAATATCTAACATTTGATTGGTCGTCTGAACCAGACAGCAGCTGACAGAGTTTTTCCATTAAGCACGTTCAAGCCCTCATCCAGCGATAGTGCCGATAGAGGGCACAGTATTATTCGAGTTACTTTACCATTGAACAAAAGGGGTTTCTGTGAATTTTATGCACTCTTCTAAGGTTATGTAATATTTGATCAAAATTTTAATTGATATGTTAAAAGAGTATGAAGATACCAAAGAATCAGTAAATCAAAGGAGAGACAACACAATGACCAAAAGAAAAAGGACATACAACGATCTACAAAACACACATAAAACTAAAGATTGAGTAACATTAACCCCACTTAAAATCTGGGCTGAACTCAGGTGCTACGAAAAACTTTATACTTCTTTTACTTACAGTTTGAATACTCAAAATTTAAACACATTAATTGATTATACATCAATCCTGCAACCCACCATTAAAATGCTTGTTTGTCACACCAATTTCAAGAATTCAGAAATTTGAATTACAATGCCTACTGAACTTTTATAGTAGATGTAACCACATTTTAATTTGAAGGTGTATTAAAACTTTTTTTAGACATAATCATTCCAAATCTAAAGATTTTGGAAATTTAGTAGAAACAAGGCAGTAAATGTTGCTGTGTGTCCATTGGCAACCGGATTTGAACAGTATGTCAGATGGATGCAAGGATTTTGTTCTTTGAAGCTGACATGTATTAATTAATTTCTCCATTCATGTATAACTTAGGCCAGCTTTGTAAGAGATAATACAGTTTGTCTGTAGCAAGTCAGTGAAGGAATGACAAAGGAATTATATTCTTCAAGCCTTTTTAGCTCACCTGACCCAAAGGGTCAAGTGAGCTATTGCCATCACTTGGCGTCCGTCGTCGTCCTACGTCGTAAACTTTAAAAAAAATCATCTCCTATGAAAGTACTAGACCAATGGAAACCAAACTTGGTCTGAATCATCACTAGGGTGTCTAGTTTCAAAATTGTGTCCGGTGATGCAGTGCACCAACCAAAATGGCCACTGTTACTAAAAATAGAACATATTATAAAAACCGTTAATAATATCAAAAATCTGACATGGGGTAAAAATGATCAGCACAGCAAGTTCTACATACTCTGCAATTTTGAAGTAAATCCCATTACCCATTTTGGAGTTATTTCCCTTTTTAGCTCACCTGCCCTTTAGGCCATGTGAGCTATTGTCATCACTTTTCGTCTGTCGTCCGTCGTCCGTCCGTCAACATTTCACATTTTAATCTTCTCCTCAGAAACCACTGGACCAATTGCAACCAAACTTTGGTGGAATGGTCCTTGGATGGCCCCCTGTCAAAATTGTGTCCGGTGATCCCGACTTCCAACCAAGATGGCCGCCAAGCTAAAAATAGAAAAAAGGGGGGATGAAATTTTAATTGTCCATTGCTGCTTTAGTGTAAGTCAAAATGAGCTGAAATTTTAACTGCAGCTACATGGCAAGGAGTAGTTTAACATATATTCCGGGTTTTTCTTTCAGCCGATATATACCGATTATGCAAATTAGGCATATTTTGATAAAAGATCACATTTAAATCTTCTCCTCTGAAACCGCTGAACCAAATTAAACCAAACCTGGCAGGGATGGTCCCTAGGTGGTTCCCTTTCAAAATTGTGTCCGACAGCCCTGCCCTCCATTCAAGATGGCCGCTGTTACTAAAAATAGAAATTTCTTCAAATGGCCAAAACCGCTCTATTTTAAGCCAGAATGTGCCCAAATTTGAACTGTGTAAGCATAATGATGAGCTTTTCAGCATGTATGACAGGATTTTTTATGAACTTTGAACTTTTGCCGATTTTGACCGATTATGCAAATTAGAAAAAAGGGGGGATGAAATTAAAAAAAAATCTTCTCCTCTGAAACTACTGAGCCAATCTAAACCAAACTTTGCTGAAATGATTCTTGGATGGCCCCCTTCCAAAATTGTGTCCGGTGATCCCGACTTCCAACCAAGATGGCCGCCAAGCTCAAAATAGAAAAAAGGGGGGATGAAATTTTAATTGTCCATTGCTGCTTTAGTGTAAGTCAAAATGAGCTGAAATTTTAACTGCAGCTACATGGCAAGGAGTAGTTTAACATATATTCCGGGTTTTTCTTTCAGCCGATATATACCGATTATGCAAATTAGGCATATTTTGATAAAAGATCACATTTAAATCTTCTCCTCTGAAACCGCTGAACCAAATTATACCAAACCTGGCAGGGATGGTCCCTGGGTGGGTCCCTTTCAAAATTGTGTCCGACAGCCCTGCCCTCCATTCAAGATGGCCGCTGTTACTAAAAATAGAAATTTCTTCAAATGGCCAAAACCGCTCTATTTTAAGCCAGAATGTGCCCAAATTTGAACTGTGTAAGCATAATGATGAGCTTTTCAGCATGTATGACAGGATTTTTTATGAACTTTGAACTTTTGCCGATTTTGACCGATTATGCAAATTAGAAAAAAGGGGGGATGAAATTTAAAAAAAATCTTCTCCTCTGAAACTACTGAGCCAATCTAAACCAAACTTTGCTGAAATGATTCTTGGATGGCCCCCTTCCAAAATTGTGTCCGGTGATCCCGACTTCCAACCAAGATGGCCGCCAAGCTCAAAATAGAAAAAAGGGGGGATGAAATTTTAATTGTCCATTGCTGCTTTAGTGTAAGTCAAAATGAGCTGAAATTTTAACTGCAGCTACATGGCAAGAAGTTTAGCATATATTTCGGGTTTTTCTGTGAAATTTTTCTTTCAGCCGAGATATACCGATTATGCAAATTAGGCATATTTTGATAAAAGATCACATTTAAATCTTCTCCTCTGAAACCGCTGAACCAAATTAAACCAAACCTGGCAGGGATGTTCCCTGGGTGGGTCCCTTTCAAAATTGTGTCCGACAGCCCCGCCCTCCATTCAAGATGGCCGCTGTTACTAAAAATAGAAATTTCTTCAAATGGCCAAAACTGCTCTTATTTTAAGCCAGAATGTGCCCAAATTTGAACTGTATAAGCATAATGATGAGCTTTTTAACATGTATTACAGGATTTTTTATGAACTTTGAACTTTTGCCGATTTTGACCGATTATGCAAATTAGAAAAAAGGGGGGATGAAATTAAAAACAAATCTTCTCCTCTGAAACTACTGAGCCAATCTCAACCAAACTTTGCTGAAATGATTCTTGGATGGCCCCCCTCCAAATTTGTGTCCGGTGATCCCGACTTCCAACCAAGATGGCCACCAAGCTCAAAATAGAAAAAAGGGGGGATGAAATTTTAATTGTCCATTGCTGCTTTAGTGTAAGTCAAAATGAGCTGAAATTTTAACTGCAGCTACATGGCAAGAAGTAGTTTAGCATATATTCCGGGTTTCTTTCAGCCGATATATACCGATTATGCAAATTAGGCATATTTTGATAAAAGATCGCATTTAAATCTTCTCCTCTGAAACCGCTGAACCAAATTAAACCAAACCTGGCAGGGATGGTCCCTGGGTGGTTCCCTTTCAAAATTGTGTCCGACAGCCCTGCCCTCCATTCAAGATGGCTGCTGTTACTAAAAATAGAAATTTCTTCAATTGTCCATTGCTGCTTTAGTATAAGTCAAAATGAGCTCAAATTTGAACTGCAGCTACATGGAAAGGAGTAGTTTAGCATATGTTCGGGTTTTTTTTTTTAAATTTTTCTTTCAGCCGATTTATACCGATTATGCAAATTAGGCATATTTTGATAAAAGATCACATTTAAATCTTCTCCTCTGAAACCGCTGAACCAAATTTGTGTCTGGTGGTCCCGCTCTCTGACCAAGATGGCTGCACAGCTGTACTTAGTTTAACATAGGACCCTATGGGAAATTCACATAAAAACCATCTTGTCTGGAACCAGTAGCTCAATTAAAACCAAACTTTGATGGAATAGTCATTGGATGGTCTTCTTCCAAAATGATGTCCGGCAGTTGCGCTCTCCCGCCAAGATGGCCGCCACAGTGCAGTTGCGTTGTTATTGAAAGCAGCTTTGATCCAGGTGAGCGATTACAGGCTCCTGGGAGCCTCTGGTTTCATCAAATTTTCAATATTTTAATACTTTTCGTCCTTTATTCCAAAAACTATAAGAGACAGATGGTAAGTTGAAACTGCAAACATGTTCAGCATGTCAAGATCTACTAAAAATTTCCCACAGTTGAAAATGTGCGACAACTGTGTGAAGAGTTATTCTTCTTGAAATGCATTTTTTTGTTGACTCACTGCTTTTGGTTACTCAAATAATCAAAGGGAAGCAACTCTATTACAAAATGTGAAGTAGCAAAAGCTAAATTTTGAGAATCATTGACATATGTTTTTTTACAGCAATTTTGATAACTTACATTAAAGGGGGAACCCCTGCCCAAATTTATTTGGAGAAGGGGTCTGCAATGATGAGGGCTACATTTGTTTTTTTTTACCGAAGTTATCAAGTTTTATTGACTGATGTTGTTATTATACCCAGGTGAGCTATACAGGCTCCTGGGAGCCTCTAGTTACAAACTTGCACTTCATCAAATTTTCGTAGAATTTCTCAAAACTTCATCAGATTTTGTTTTTATGGTTGTACTTTTTGTTTCAAAGTAAATTTAGATTTTATTTATAACAATTACCCTTTTGTACTTGATTAACTCTTCAAGTTTGTCTGTGGCTGTTGTTTTAATGCCTCCCTGGACACATTGTCATAATATTTTAATGCAGTGGTTTTTATAATTAAATGCATATAGAATTGGATACATCAATTACATCCAGAAGAATGTCGTGACACACTAAATTTATATCTATGTTTTTATTACATTTTTGTATTACATTTTTCTAAATAAAGTACAAAATAATATTTTAAATTGGTGCTATTATGGCAGATGTTTTGATATTTTTAATTATTTGTGTCCACACCTATTATCCATAGTGGTCTGTGAGAGGTGTTAATAGTATCATGTTCTTGTGAAAATCCCTAGGCTGAATTGACACACCTGGTTATTATTACCTGTGTAGGCATGTTATTAATAACTATATTAATGTTTATTTACATGTTGATATTTATATAAACATCTGCCTCTGTTATGAATAAATTTTAGGAAAAGTATAAATGAATAATTTTAAAAATAATTTTTAACCATGAAAAAACTTTTTCACAATAAAAAAAAATCACACTTTAGTCAAATATTAATTATAAAGCAATGATAATTATAATATATTTACTAAAATGATTTTTATTAAATCCATAACTTTCTAGGAATAATTATAAGTTATCATAGGAAACATGTATGGATCACACTGTCTGTCAACATTCAATTTGTCTTCACATTATAATTAATGAACAACTCCTGTTAACCAAACTTGATGGTGGTTAAACCTTTAAATAGATTTAACCATTTTTAATTGTCATGTGCAGCGTACCTCTGACATAATTTTCACAGATGTGCATCTCTTGTTTCTTTTACTTCAAACTAGTTTGTTATGAAGGTTTCTATGTGTTTTTCAATTCAATTCAATTCAAAGCTTTATTTAGAGTCGATATAAAACATACATGTAACACAAGCTCTAATGAGCTTTTAAAATCAACTATTTTTTTACCAAAGCCTTATTTATGGTCATAAAACTTTCAAGTATAATTTTTGTTCAGTAAAGCCCAGATGAGTTTTTAGCTTGCAGATTCGTGGTTAAAACTTGGACTAATCGATTTGAAATTAAGAAAATATCATTTCCTCTCTGTTTATTGATGGTGTTTTTCAACAATATTTCAGTTATATCGTGGTGGTCAGTTTTATTGGTGGAGGAAACTGGAGTACCGGGAGAAAACCATCGACAAGTCACTGACAAACTTTATCACATAATGTTGTATTTATTGAGTACACCTCGAACTCACGTGATAGGCACTGATTGCATAGGTAGCTATAAATCCCAACTACCATACGAACACAAACACAATGGCCCCCTGTTTATTGATGTTTTCTAATACATGTCCAAGAATTAATACAAAATATTTTTTTGTGTATAGGGCAACAGAGTTAATAGGATATTTACCACAAGAATTGTTAGGAACATCTGTCTATGAATATTACCATCAAGATGACATGTCTGACATGGCAGAAATTCATCGGCAAGGTATGTTATTAAAAGAGTACCAACTCTTGATGAAAATAAAGTTTAAACAACGACATGAACAATCACCTCTCACCATAGCTCATTGAAGATATAAATACCACAATATATGATGTTGGAAATCGAAGTCTTGGCTTGGGACAGGCAAACATAAAAACAAAATTTCACTCAATGCTTGGATTTATAGATGACATTTTGTATTTCTTTACATTAATATATCGTGTCGTGACATCTACTCGGCCATGCAATAAAGTCGGTCATTTGTTTTGATTTACAATTCTCGCGCAGCACGGGACCGATGACGTCATTTTGTATATTCAGAGTGCACATAAACACAGAGGGAATTCTTTTAAACTTCAAAATTACAAGATGAGATTAAAAAAGATAAGATTGAATTGAATAAATTCCATGCAAGTAAAAAAGATCCTTTTTACTAATGTGTTTTTTTTTCTGATCATTATGCTTGTTAAATATGTTTTAAGAGATGGTATTTCCCAAGCATTTTTACCTTTCCGGTTTGTTGATGTAATCGTCATCACAGATCATGACCTTTTCTGGAATGTAGGCCAAGCAAATTGTATTTTAAAATACTTTGAAAATATGATGATTGATCATTCAGATTCCACCATTTTCTAGAAAATAGCTGATTTTACCGGGGAACTGTCATTATTACAAATAGCATCAACAAAACTAAATTTGTTAGTAAATTGTTACCACTCTGAGATAATAAATGTGATTAGAATAAACAGAAATCAGTCATTAATTGTTTTACAAAAATATGGCAGTATGTAGTCAGTCTAATATATTGCATTGACTAAAACAAAAACACCAAATTGAATGGATTAAATATTTTATTATATGGGTAAACAAGTTTAATGTTTGCATCAAATAATTAATTTTTAATACTTCAATTTCAAACTATTTAAAAAAAACATCTTTTGAAATTCTTCAGACAAAACAATCACACAGAAAAAGCTAAAATACTGTACTTTCTTAATCTGGTTTACTTTTTAAGTTTGGTTGGCCTATGACAAGATCATATGATTTATTTACCACTGACCGGCCTTATGTCACGTTATACGATGCCATTTACAAAAAGGGTAGTAAACAAATATGAGTCAGTGTGCCATTGTTATCGATCTTTTTTCTATGGAACTGTACACATGTGAGCAAGAATAGATGAGGAACATGATTATAAAGAAAAAATGTTTACTTTTCAAGCAAGAATAAAATAATCAAGCATTATCCCATGACTGGCCGACTTATTGTCACACAGGGATACATGAATACTTCTTTACATTTATGTACATGAATACTTCTTTACATTTATGTACATGAATACTTCTTTACATTAATGTACATGAATACTTCTTTACATTTATGTACATGAATACTTCCTTACATTAATGTACATGAATACTTCTTTACATTAATATCCACGAATGCTTCTTTACATTAATGTACATGAATACTTCTTTACATTAATGTACATGAATATTTTTTTACATTAATGTACATGAATACTTCTTTACATTAATGTACATGAATACCTCTTTACATTAATGTACATGAATACCTTTTTACATTGATGTATATGAATACTTTACATTAATGTATATGAATACCTCTTTACATTAATGTACATGAATACTTCTTTACATTAATGTACATGCATATTTCTGTACATTAATGTACATGAATAATTCTTTACATTAATGTACATGAGTACTTCTTTCATGTTAAACAATTAATAATTGAAGCAGTACAAAATGTAGGTCTAACTAGCAGTTAAATCAGTATGTTGATATTTGATTCCATATTATATTATTATTTTATATGTTAATGGCTTATTTATTCTGGTCTCCCATGGAAACCATTAATTTCTATGATATAGCTAAATGTACATTTTTTATGATTAATTAATTTAAGATCTGTCGGAATTATCGTTTTGATTTTTAGCTCATCTAGCTTTTTGGTCACATGAGCTATTGCCATCATTTGGCATCCATCATAATAATTCTTGAAATAAAGCCATTTCATGTAGAAATTATCATACAGCAAACCTCCTTAGGAACAACTTTTGTGTTCAGAATAAACAGGTGTTTAATTTATACAGGTTACAGATTTCCTACATTGGTTCTGTTTATAGATGATTCCTGTTTATTCAGTGTTTGGTTTTGACAGGATTCTCTGTAAATGTATAGTTAAGGGACAGCCATCTATAATTGTAGAGTACTAGCATCTGTCCATCCCATCATTGACCATTGTTTTCCAGTCAATATAGTTTCCTACATCAACAAAACAGAGAGTCACAATTTACCAGGATAACTGAAATATTGTTGCAAGTTTTGTTAAACATCTGTTGCCCTCATCTACAAAAAATGAGAGATAAAGAAAATACCATGCTGTCCGAAAGTTTCAAAATTAAATAGAAAAATCGTAGAAGCAGACATAATGAAAATAATGCATTCATCAACTAAGCTTGAACCGCACCAATGGTGTAATGGTTAGCGTGCTCGCTTCGAGTGTGGTAGATTGTGGGTTCGAGCCCTGATCGAGTTAAATGAAAGGCTATGAAATTGGTATTTATTGCTTCTCCACTAAGCATGCAGCATTAAGGAGAAAGAGCAAAAACTGGTTGGCTCAGAATCAGAATAGCGTGTCTGAGTGGGGAGACATGTCTATCCGCAGACTGTTGTTTCAGTGAGCTAGCACTATAAAAATCCAACTAAGCGTGTTGGTCTAGTACAAAAGGACCTCATCATCATCTCATTGAAAATTAACTTGTTTACACTGATATTGCTGAGAAATTGTTGAGTTGTCACTCACTCACTCACTCACTCACTCACTCACTCACTCACTCACTCACTCACTCACTCACTCACTCACTCACTCACTCACTCACTCACTCACTCACTCACTCACTCACTCACTCACTCACTCACTCACTCACTCACTCACTCGCTCGCTCGCTCGCTCGCTCGCTCGCCCGCCCGCCCGCTCGCCCGCCCGCCCGCCCGCCCGCCCGCCCGCCCGCTCACTCACTCACTCACTCACTCACTCACTCACTCACTCATAGTAATTCAAAATTTCTCTTTCTATTTCAGTTTTAAAAACCAAAGAAAAAACTACAACGAATATTTATAGATTTAAAGCAAAAAATGGTTCTTTTCTTCATCTGCGTTCTAATTTCTTTAGTTTTGTTAATCCCTGGACCAAAGATGTAGAATATATAGTCAGTACAAACACTATAGTCCCGTAAGTATTGTCAGTATTGTTAAGGGCCAGTAGAATCGCATTAGTGGTGTAATGGTTAGCACACTCGTCTCGAGTGCGGTAGATTGTGGGTTCGAGCCCTGATCATGTCAAACCAAAGACTATAAAATTGGTATTTGTTGCTTCTCCGCTAAGAGCACAGCATTAAGGAGAAAGAACAAAGACTGGTTGGCTTGGAATCAGGATAATGTGGACTGTTGTTTCAGTGAGCTAGCACTATAAAAATCCAACTAAGCGTGTTAGTCTAGTACAAAGCGGACCTCATCATCATCTCATTGAAAATTAACTTGTTCTCACCATGATATAGCTGCATAAAAATCATTATTTTCTTAAATAATTGTACAAGATCTATCTCACCTAGTACGACTGTATCAAATATTTAACAATTATATGTTTATTGTCATTCTTAAAGTTGTTGTTAAAATGATGCTTTTAAAATATCTAACAAAGGAGGAAATCCCTTCCGAAAACAATGCATATGGTGGCAAAAAAACCACCGACCTGCCGCAAGTCACTGACAAACTTTTATCACATAATGCTGTATCGTCTACACCTTGACACGAGCGGGTTTCATTCAGATTCTGACAAATATGGTAGCTAACTATAAGTAGCAAAAACAATTGTTGATGGGCTCATATTTTATATTATTGGTATCAGTTGATCACCTAACGTTCTAAGTAGGCATACAGTAGTAGTGTAGAACTATTCGTATCTTTCTACTTGGTAGTTATTTTAGGATAGACATATAGTACTGGTGGGTTAATTGTGGATGGCATCAGAATGTATGAATAATAGTTAGGTTCGTGCCTTGTTCCATTTCAGTCAACAAGAGGTCAGTAGCTCAGGACAGGCAGCAGATGCAGGTGCTGTTTCCTTGGAAACAATTAATGATGCATGGGAAGAAAATGATGGTAAATATTGAATGTCAGATTTTGTGTGAAGATAGTATAGGCTTTACCTTACCAGCCTTTTCTTTATCCCTCCATGGTTTCTGCGTTAAAAATCAAAACAAAGTTTACAGAATCTGAACTACTGTGTGGATTATATTTTTTTACTGAGGTGGGTTCTTGGTTTATGTTTTTTTACACCACTTTCAACAATATTTCAGTTATATCGTGGTGGTAGGTTTTACTGCTGGAGGAAACCTGTAGTACCTGAAGAAAACCATTGACATGTCGCAAATCACTGACAAACTTTATCACATAATGTTGTATCGAGTACACCTCGCCTGAGTGGGATTCAAACTCTCAACTTAAGTGGTGATAGGCACTGATTGCATAGATAATGATAAATCCAACTACCATACGATCACAACCATGACGGCTCCCCGGTTTCTGAGTATATATCAAACTAAATTTACAGAACTACTCTGTGTATTATTATCCTATTATGAACTTCTCACAAGGGAACCGTTCTCCTATAGTGTTTTCTGGGTAGGTGTAGTGCCCAAGCCGGTAGGCGAGGGCACTATACCTTCCCAGACAACACTATAGGAGAACGGTTCCCAAGGGAGAAGTACATAATAGATTTAGTACATAACATGTCTAATGCCTAATGGCTAAAAAATTGCAACTAATGAGCTTTTAGAATAACAATCTCCACTGCTGGTTCTGACATTCGCGTAAAAGTCTTGTAAAAAGTACAACAATATCCATTGTGCCCATCTCCCCGTCATAATTTTATTCCAACATGAAGTCCGAGAGAACTTTAACTGCATATTTGGTTGCTGCTTTTGTCTTTACTACATTTTGCAATGTGAATTTGTCGGCATCCGTGCTGCCGAATCTGGCAGATGGTGTCGGCAATGTAAACAATGACGTAATCAACTGTTAATCGTAGCACTGCGCATACAAGGGAAGTAACGTTTATTGAAAATTCATCACGTAAATTTGCAAGAAATTTGGTATAGTCCCGCTGGAAGAATGGTCATTTTAGTATAGTGCCTGTTGCGAAGTATAGTCTCCCGTAGTCAAGAAATGAACTATACTGTTGAAATATAGTGCCTAGCTAACAACCAATGAAAATTTACTATTTCTATATGTTATGTACTAAATGTTTTTACTGTGATGTGAACTGTACATGAGGTATAATTGCATGACCCCCTTTAATGTTAAGGTTGCTATTGTAGATATAAAAAAAAAACTAAGAATAGTCGTTGATATAAATTGTTTATTATAAGATTCTACATAAAAAGTCCTGAAATCTTCTTCTTAGAGACAGGTATGTTCTTTTCAGGTATGTTCTGTGTTATTTAATAGCATATATTTTTTTTTTGTGGATTTATTTTATCCAATCAACAATCAGTTTAAAATGATGATAATCAGACGAGTAATACAGGCTCCTGTGAGCCTCTGGTTCTAAATGTATTTAACATCTAACATTGTTTACACAGAAAGAAAAGAAAAGAAGAAAAGAAATGGTTTACCTGCAAGTGTTAGACTAGCACCAGCAAGAATTGGTCGTCAGATCGCAGAAGAAATCATTGATATGCACAGGTAAAATTACAATTACATGTCACAGATCACAGAGGAAATGATTGATATGCACAGGTAAAATTACAATTATATGTCACAGGTTGCCAGGTAAACTCTATTTGCGACAGTAAAACCGACAATTTACGGCGATGCACGAGAAAGGCCTTGTTGACTTGCTGTGGTCATGTCATGCTCCTCCTGGTGTACCACTTCATTTATCATTTTTACAACATTAATATAATATAATGAAGTTAAATGTTTTTTTATTTTTTTTATTTTTATTTTATTTTTTTTTCATATAGTCAGGATTTTATAAATTCCCCTACATCACCACCTGACTAGGAGGGTGTGACAGGGGTTTTCAAAACAATAAATTTGGTGACTACATTGGTTTTACAATATGATAAACAAAATAAAGAAATAATAATATATAATAGTAATAAACACTTTCATTCATCTTTTACACACACTCTTACAATTTTGTTTTTCAAAAATATTAGATTGCTCCCGACATTTTGTACTTAATCGGAAAAGCTGAAAAAAAGATCTCATCAATATATGAAACAAACAAGCAAAACATATTATGATTAGTTGAAAATATATTGTAAGGGGGTCCACATTTGTTCAAATGCTAAGATGGTATTGTTTTTCTTTGATATGTATTGTTCAAGTGAACGATACCACATAATTTTATGTTTAAATTCTACAATATTTAGTCTTTGTTCATTGAGCTTGCACTTGAAGATGTAATTTTTTGCAATAATTAAAATCAAATTAAAAGAAGATCCCCTGACTTGAAACCAAAGAAATATTTTTTTGGGTAAAAAATCAAGTTCTTGTAATATTGTTTTAATTGTTTTGACAAAGATTTGAGAAAACTTAAATATGTTTTACTATGTTACCTTTGATCTGAAAACCTCGACATTTTAGAATACCTCTTCCAAATTACAGATGTCAGTTGTGTGCCAAGTACATATGGAAGGTTTTAAAAATAATTTCAATCTCTGAATTTTCAACTGTACAAGGGAAATAACTCATATTATTCAGCAGACGACGTTGCAAAAAAATATATAATTCACAATTATTTGGCTATGTATTACAAATTTGAAGAGGAAGTGGCCGATCATAATTATTGGTTACCAAAGATGCCTCTCCTATTAAATTACTTTAAATAGATTTTATTTCCTTCAGAATTCCAAGTTCACCTTTAGCAGACAGTACCAATAATGCTATGCAGTATTCTGCTCCAGAAATGGTAAGATAATGTCTTTATTTATAGTATGCTGATGTTACCAAGGTGTAAGAGGAATAGCATGGTTGGTTGGTTTATGGTGGTTAATGCCACTTTCAACAATATTTCAGTTATATCGTGGTGATCTTTTTATTGGTGGAGGAAACCGGAGTACCCAGAGAAAACCACCGACCTGTCCTAAGTCACTGACAAACTTTATCACATAATGTTGTATTGAGTAAACCTAACCATGAACAAAGTTCGAACTCACAACTTTAGGCATGATAGGCACTGATTGCATTGGTAGTTGTAAATCTTACTACCATACAATCACGACCACAACGGCCCGTGGAATAACATGTGAAAAATACAAAACCCACACACCAAGGTGAAGAGAAACAATTTGATTTGTAGGTTAATAAAATAGTAAACCGAAGAAGCTGTCTAGAATTATTTTGTCATACATATAACATGAAGTCAACAGCCAATTTTAAAACGACAGTCAACAGAGTGATTGGAAGTACCGTAATTAAGAATAAACCATTTACCCTCATCAGATCGAGAAAAAAAAGGGGTATATCATTTTACCCAGAATTCTTCTTTCGCTTCCACTTCTTTTAACACAAAGTTTATACTTTTTAGTCCTATTTTACAGTTCCTTCATATTTTGTATGTACATGTATACATACATGTATTGTATACATGTATTAGGATATGGCAGAATGTAGTATACCAGAATGAGGTCCCTGTGACCTTGACTTTTGATCTGAAGGTCAAATAACTGATTTTACTATTTCTTTGTCTTGATAATTTATTATTTAACTGGATTTGATCAGGTTTTTTTTAATGAATTCTTGAGGTAATTTTCTTTTAGAAAAATAAAAGTGTTGGTATAATTTGTAATGGATGCCAGTTATGTATATTATGTACATCTCTATTCCCTAATACTGTGAATCACATATTTCGTAATTATAACAATCTTTTATTGTTTACCAATTTTATCCTATTACCGCTACTTCAAATTTATTGTCTTTAATTGTTTACCAATATTATCCTATCTGACCTTGGTTACTTTTATTGTTTCTTCTAAAAAAAACTTTCCCAAATGTTTCCTTTCTTTGCATGTTATTTTTTTTCTATATATGTAAACAGTTCACCTGCTAAATAACATTTTTATCCCTTCCTTCTGAAGTAAATAGATTTGAATAAGAATATTCTGTCCATCTTAAATATTGATATCATATTTCAACTTGCCATTTGCCATCATATTTCAACTTGCCCCCCTGATTCTCTGCCAAAATTTATTTTTCCTAGCTTAAAAAATAGTTATAGTTATATGATAGTAAACCCTTCTCGTACCAATCATCTTTTGTTCTAGGTTTGGCTTATGATGTTTAAAGCCACTTTCAACAATATTTCAGTTATATCATGGCGGTCAGTTTTATTGTTGGAGGAAACCGGAGTACCTGGAAAAAACCACTGACCTGTCGCAAGTCACTGACAAACTTTATCACATAATGTTGTATCGAGTACACCTTGCCATGAACGGGGTTCGAACTCACAACTTTAGTGGTGATAGGCACAGATTACACAGGTAGTAGTAAATCCAACTACCATACGATCACGACCACGATGGCCCCTCTTTTGTTCTAAGACTTGCAGTACTAGCTTTATTTTCATAATACTGTCAAATTTGTTTTTCAAAATCAGTTAGTCTAGATGGATCTGATATATCCTTTAGAGTTTGTGATTTATTATGGTTCCCAAACGAAGTTTGTGAGACATATTGTGTTTGCTCCATTTCTTATTATTATTCTTATTACATCACTCCGACTGTTGTCGGGTGATGTATTGCTATTCTACGTTTCTTTTTCACTATTATTATTATTCTTCCACAAATTTTTGTCCGCTCTATTTCTCGGAGATGCCTTGATCAAACTTTATGAAACCTTGTAGGAATATCATATGCCATGTGAAGTTGTACTGTATAGGGTTGATTTTTTCAAAATGGCTGCCATTGCCATGGAAACGGCCAAAATGCTAAAAAATTAAAAAACACAAAAATGATCATAGCAGGTTACTCGCCGAACAGAAATTGATGAAACTTGATAGGAACAACATCCACAATTAGTGGAACGAGATAAGCCAAACAAATCGGAATCGGTTGGACAAACTTTGCCGCAGTTGCCATGGAAACAAAAAAGGGGGAATTTAAAATAATTTGGATTCCTTTCATCAAACTTCATGAAACTTTGTAGGAATATCCACTGTAGTGTGTGGCAGCTGTTGGGGGTTTGAACAAATTCAAAATGGCGGCCGTTGCCATGGTAACCAAGGTGCAAAAAATGTTAAATTCACTTCCAACTTCACAAAGTTTTGTAGTAATGTTTCCTGTCACATCCACATCTAGTTGAATGAGATAAGCCAAAAAAATCGCAATCGGTTGGACAAACTTTGCCGTAGTTGCCATGGAAATAAAAAAAGTGGGGATTTAAAAAATAATTCGATTTTTCATTAAACTTCATGAAACATCGTAGGAATATTCACCATAGTGTGTGGAAGCTTTTGGCCTGTTGATACAATTCAAAACGAAGTTACCATGGAAACCGAGGTACCAAAATAATGGGGTGGGGTGACATCCGCTATTGCTTTGCAATGGCAATTCTAGTTCTTATTATTATTCTTCCACACATTTTTGTCCGCTCGATTTCTCGGAGATGCCTTGATCAAACTTTATGAAACCTTGTAGGAATATCATATACCATGTGAAGTTGTGCTTTTAATGGTTGATTTTTTCAAAATGGTTGCCGTTGCCATGGAAACAGCCAACATGGTGAAAAATTGAAAAGCACAAAAATGATCATAGCAGGTTACTCGCCAGACAAAAATTGATGAAACTTGATAGGAACAACATCCACATCTAGTGGAACGAGATAAGCCAAAGAAATTGGAATTGGTTGGACAAACTTTGCTGCAGTTGCCATGGAAACAAAAAAGGGGGGATTTAAAAAAAATTTGGATTCCTTTCATCAAACTTCATGAAACTTTGTAGGAATATCCACTGTAGTGTGTGGCAGCTCTTGGGGGGGGGGGGGGGGGTTGAAAAAATTCAAAATGGCAGCCATTGCCATGGTAACCAAGATGCAAAAAATGTTTAATTCACTCCAAACTTCACAAATTTTTGCATTACTGTTTCCTGTCACATCCACATCTAGTGGAAGGAGATAAGCCAAAAAAATCAGAATCGGTAGGACAAAATGGCCACCATTTCAAAATGGCTGCCAATATAAAAATTAAAAAAATCAAAATAAATTGTTAAAAATTCAAAAATGAAAATATAATGGGAATGGATGTTTACAGGGAGTAAGACATGCTGCACCATACGGTGACCATTTTGGTTTGCTATGGCAGCCATTTTACAAAAGTAACATAGCAGCTCTATTGAATGTCATAGTCTTCCTGCATAAGTAACATAGCAGCTCTATTGAATGTCATAATCTTCCTGTATAAGTAACATAGCAGCTCTATTGAATGTCATAATCTTCCTGTATAAGTAACATAGCAGCTCTATTGAATGTCATAGTCTTCCTGTATAAGTAACATAGCAGCTCTATTGAATGTCATAGTCTTCCTGTATAAGTAACATAGCAGCTCTATTGAATGTCATAATCTTCCTGTATAAGTAACATAGCAGCTCTATTGAATGGCATAATCTTCCTGTATAAGTAACATAGCAGCTCTATTGAATGGCATAATCTTCCTGTATAAGTAACATAGCAGCTCTATTGAATGTCATAGTCTTCCTGTATAAGTAACATAGCAGCTCTATTGAATGTCATAGTTTTCCTGTATAAGTAACATAGCAGCTCTATTGAATGTCATAGTCTTCCTGCATAAGTAACATAGCAGCTCTATTGAATGTCATAATCTTCCTGTATAAGTAACATAGCAGCTCTATTGAATGTCATAATCTTCCTGTATAAGTAACATAGCAGCTCTATTGAATGTCATAGTCTTCCTGTATAAGTAACATAGCAGCTCTATTGAATGTCATAGTCTTCCTGTATAAGTAACATAGCAGCTCTATTGAATGTCATAGTCTTCCTGTATAAGTAACATAGCAGCTCTATTGAATGTCATAGTTTTCCTGTATAAGTAACATAGCAGCTCTATTGAATGTCATAGTCTTCCTGCATAAGTAACATAGCAGCTCTATTGAATGTCATAATCTTCCTGTATAAGTAACATAGCAGCTCTATTGAATGTCATAGTCTTCCTGTATAAGTAACATAGCAGCTCTATTGAATGTCATAATCTTCCTGTATAAGTAACATAGCAGCTCTATTGAATGTCATAGTCTTCCTGTATAAGTAACATAGCAGCTCTATTGAATGTCATAGTCTTCCTGTATAAGTAACATAGCAGCTCTATTGAATGTCATAATCTTCCTGTATAAGTAACATAGCAGCTCTATTGAATGTCATAGTCTTCCTGTATAAGTAACATAGCAGCTCTATTGAATGTCATAGTCTTCCTGTATAAGTAACATAGCAGCTCTATTGAATGTCATAGTCTTCCTGTATAAGTAACATAGCAGCTCTATTGAATGTCATAATCTTCCTGTATAAGTAACATAGCAGCTCTATTGAATGTCATAGTCTTCCTGTATAAGTAACATAGCAGCTCTATTGAATGTCATAGTCTTCCTGCATAAGTAACATAGCAGCTCTATTGAATGTCATAATCTTCCTGTATAAGTAACATAGCAGCTCTATTGAATGTCATAGTCTTCCTGCATAAGTAACATAGCAGCTCTATTGAATGTCATAATCTTCCTGTATAAGTAACATAGCAGCTCTATTGAATGTCATAGTCTTCCTGCATAAGTAACATAGCAGCTCTATTGAATGTCATAGTCTTCCTGCATAAGTAACATAGCAGCTCTATTGAATGTCATAGTCTTCCTGCATAAGTAACATAGCAGCTCTATTGAATGTCATAGTCTTCCTGTATAAGTAACATAGCAGCTATATTGAATGGCATAATCTTCCTGTATAAGTAACATAGCAGCTCTATTGAATGGCATAATCTTCCTGTATAAGTAACATAGCAGCTCTATTGAATGTCATAGTCTTCCTGTATAAGTAACATAGCAGCTCTATTGAATGGCATAATCTTCCTGTATAAGTAACATAGCAGCTCTATTGAATGTCATAGTCTTCCTGTATAAGTAACATAGCAGCTCTATTGAATGTCATAGTCTTCCTGCATAAGTAACATAGCAGCTCTATTGAATGGCATAATCTTCCTGTATAAGTAACATAGCAGCTCTATTGAATGTCATAGTCTTCCTGTATAAGTAACATAGCAGCTCTATTGAATGGCATAATCTTCCTGTATAAGTAACATAGCAGCTCTATTGAATGTCATAATCTTCCTGTATAAGTAACATAGCAGCTCTATTGAATGTCATAGTCTTCCTGTATAAGTAACATAGCAGCTCTATTGAATGTCATAGTCTTCCTGTATAAGTAACATAGCAGCTCTATTGAATGGCATAATCTTCCTGTATAAGTAACATAGCAGCTCTATTGAATGTCATAGTCTTCCTGTATAAGTAACATAGCAGCTCTATTGAATGTCATAATCTTCCTGTATAAGTAACATAGCAGCCCTATTGAATGGCATAGTCTTCCTGTATAAGTAACATAGCATATAAGTTCTTGGAGCCGTCATTGGCTGTGATCTTATGGTAGTTGGATTTACAACTACCTATACAATCAGTGCCTATCACCACTGAAGCTGTGAGTTCAAATCCTGCTCATGGTGTGGTGTACTTGATTGCACATTATGTGATAAAGTTTGTCAGTGACTTGCGACGGGTCAGTGATTTTCACTGGGTACTCCGGTTTCCTTCACCAATAAAATTGACCGCCACGATATAATTGAAATATTATTGAAAGTGCCATTAAACACCATAACACTACCCCCTACCCTCAATGTGTAACATCCTTAACAGTTAGGCATGCCATACTACATCGAAGGTCATTTAAGCATCTATTAAAATAAAATTTCACTGGTAATTTCCATCTTTGACTTCGGGAACTGTTTCTGTAAAGAATAACCCAACATTTCCTGGAGAGACATTATTTCTAATATCTAATAAACTATGTCAGTACTGAAGCACTGACAAATTATTGGATGCTATCATTGCAGATAAATAGTCCACCAGCAGAGATATCAACCCAGTGATAGTAATAAAAATATAGATATCAAATTTAGTGTGCACGACATATTTCTGGAATATCATGTATTTAGTACTCTCAAAGCCAAGAGATAGGAAAGCCACATAATTTGAAAATCTGTAGGAGCAAGAAAACCAAAGTTCCAAAACAGGATAGCCCAAATTGGCTAATGTCACCTTTGCCTTAGGGAAGGGATACTTAGTTTTATTAATAATTACACTATTTATACCCTCTGCAACAAAGTTGTAGGGGGGTATACTGGTTTCACCATGTCCGTCCGTCTGTAGACAAATCCTATGTCGTACAATAACTTGAGTTGTGTTTCTTAGAATGTTTTAAAATTTTATCAGCGGTTTACTGGTGAAGAGAGGAGGATCCCTCTCATTTTTGACGATTTTCACTTTTGCTGTTGCAGAGTTATTGGACTTGATATGATGGAAAATAGGATTGTTACCCTATGTCGTATGATAACATGAGTAGTGTTTCTCAGAATGTTTTGAAATTTTATCAGCAGCTTACCGGTGAAGAGAGGAGGGTCCCTTTCATTTTTGGTCGGAACAATCAGTAATGTTTTGGTTATGGAAATAGGTTGGACAGATGTGGGGAGCGGGGGGTTACTTGTTAGGAATTTTGATCATCCATTGAATTATGATTCCTGATTAAAATATGTCAGGTACAAGACCATCCTCCATCTAAACTGTTAAATAATTACTCTAATATTACTATAGCAGTTAGACCACCTTTTATAAGATGCGAAAATTCATGGATTTGTTATTAAAATTTATTTAGTGTGTTTTTAAACTGGAGTTTCCCACACGCAGGAGGGAGCATGGCCATTGGTCTCAATTTACTGGCCTGGAGACAGAATATAGGAAATATCATGTGCATTCAATATTTTTGTATTATTTTAGCACATTGAAATGCCAGTCACAGACCTTTGCATTAAATGTTGAAGACTAATTATCTGATTTGTAAATGCAAGAATTTTAATATTTTAAACATTTTTCAAATGCCATAAACTCACCTTGAAATTAACAGCAAAACTACTATATGTATGAACCTAATATAGTTGGAGTTGATGAAGGAAATTATATACATTGGTAATTGTATTGAGAGAGATATAAAGATGCAGTTGTTGCATTTAACAACTAAATATTAATATGCCAAATACACAAAAAACTATATTCTGCCACAAGTATTTTTCTGGTTTCCCTATCACCTTATATTACCTGTTGAGGTTTGGTAAACTGTAAATCAGTTCACTTACTATTCACAGAAAATATCAAAAAGGGCAAACAAAGAACAATTATATAATTTTTTTTATTTAACATATAAAATATAACGGTCATATAGATTAATTGATTTTTTTATGTAGGATAAATACAATATTAATGTAATGTCCTAAAATATGTCTATGGTGTGATTTTCTGTAGGAATTTCAGATAATTTTCATTCAAATAATTTTATATCATATTAAAATAAAGTGCTGTCAAGGTCATGATCGGATTTACAACTACCTGTGCAATCAGTGCTTATCACCACTAAGGTTGTGAGTTTGAATCCCGGTCATGGCGAGGTGTACTTGATACAACTTTATATGATAAAGTTTGTCACTGACTTGTGGCAGGTCGGTGGTTTCTCAGTGTAATCCAGTTTCCTCCACCAATAAAACTGACCGCCACGATGTAACTGAAATATTGTTGAAAGGGACGTTAAACACTATAACCCTAACCCCCTTTTAAAATATTAGTGATTAGTGTATATGATGTAAAATTGGGGTTAAGGCTTGATAAACTTAGCCTTTGTCCCTATTTCTAAGCCTGATCCATATGAACATTTTATTTTAAGATAATGTGGTAATATTGTTTGTCTTTAAATTTCTTTGAAGATATACCTTTCAGAGAAATCAGTCACCTGTGATGGAATTAATCAGTCCTTTAAAAAATGATTGAGTACATCTGTACTTGGGTCGAGACATAGCTGATGTAACTTGTATTGTAGATTTTTACTTTTAAGTTTTATTTCTTTCAAATCAAATTAAAATTAGATGTTTGCTGTATCTCTTTTTATTTGATATTTGCCGACAATATACATATAATACAGGTTGAAAGGGGAGATTATTAGGGAATGACCATTTAACTTGAAGGGGGAGGTTATGTTTTTTTTCTAAAAAAATATTCTGATTCCCAATGTTGCTGAAAAAAATATTCTGATTTTGGTGGAGGAAAAAAAAAATAATCTGATTCAGAGTTTTTGTAATATAACCTAATGTTAAATTCTGGAAAAAAAATTTCGCACTTTGCGCGACAAAATAAATATATATTCTAACTCTTGTGTTGTCCGAAAACATTTTTCTGAACAAAACAAAAAACCATAACCCCCCCCCCATGCAAGTTTAATGGTCGGTCCCTTATAGATATTTCGATCTAGATCTGCTACAACCATTTTAAAGGATTTTCTGCCATTTAATCTAATACACACAATACTTGAAGTGAGTACCTTATGAATGGAGAATGTTACACTCCCTTCACTTAAAAATATTAACTTTGCATTGTTTTCTTCTTTCTTGTAGCAGCCAAAGACCAGAATGACATTATCTACAACAAGTCAAGGTTTGTACATTATTTAATTGATGTATATAAATGCTAGAGAATATACCAAAGGGACAATAAGAAAAGGACAATCCAGAGAAACTGGCAACATAGACAATATGTGTTGGACACCAATATACACAAACAAATACAAACAACGTAAATAAGACATAAGCCCTCCTACAAACAACTAGAGGTAAAGAGGAACCGAACATCGTTTTTATACTGAAATCGTAACAGACATCACAACATGATTGTTTTTTTGTGCATGTTTTGCATATTTAATTTTTCACTCGTCAACCGTAAGTCAATTGCTATGAAAATTGTTGTTTCCTGCTTGTTCTGTATGTGATCTGTATTTATTACTTTCCATAACACCATACATGTAACATCACTAAAATTTTCCGATTAGATGGATTAAAAAGATTATGAAAGATACAATCAATATAGCATTCATTGTCAATATCTTGAGGTTAATTGTGACCTGTTGATCTCCTCTTATCATGATAATTTGCAAGGAACTCCTTTTCTTTTTGAAAACTGTGATTTGATTAATGGTTGTAAACAATATGTCAGAACTAATTATAAAATAACTCATGAATAATTGATGACTACGAGGAATTCTCTGTCAGTTGAACTAACAATGATGAGTTGAGGGGGATGCAGGCCTCGACATTAACGTTTGTCCGATTGTCCGGTACCAGTGAAAACTGACGTCGGACAAGTAGATCTTGTATTACGGTTGTCCAACGGGACAAGTGAAAAAATCAGAGATTCCCAAACGTGCCGGTACGACGGACAAATCTATTTCCACTGGAATAAAATACTGGGTTTGTTGTATAAAAGAGCCCTGTTTGTCCATAATTTATTTTGATTAAAACTAAAGTGAAACGCCAGATCAAAACTCTTTTATTGTATCATTTATCGTTCCTCGATATGAAGTTCAAGGACATTGACAAAATTAAAGTCGCAATCTCAGAAACGCTTTAATGAACGGAAATATCAATATTTGAAATATAAGAACAAGAATCACTCCGGAACGGACACGTAAATATTATCGGATATCAATTTGGCACCAAATTTAAACTTGTCTTTTGTGCAAAATACGATAGAGGACTTGATTTAGGCTTTTGGGAAATATTGAAACCTTTGAAATGGACAAATATTACAAGCTTTTTCCTGATCTGGTTGAAAAGATTCACTAAAATTTGTATTTCTCTGTGAATTTAAATAAAATACTTTGCTTTATTTATATCACAGGCACTTGTTTCTGGTAAAAAAATATACCTAGATACTGGTATATATAGTATCTAGGTATATTTTTTTATTACCAGAAATAAGGATTTATATAACACAAATATGAGTTATTACAATTTGTGTGGTATTGAATCACAACACAGTAATATTTCAGAAGGGAAAAAAAGGGGGGGGGGGTACATATAAAAATCACTGGTATGCAAGACTCCAATCAAGGTAGACAGAAATAAAAATGTGACATTGAATATATGTCCTTAAGGTAGTTATGAATAAAAAAAAAAACCCAGAACAAATCAGTTCAGGCAGCTTTAACTATTTAATAAATTTGGGCAGGGTAACGTCAGAGGGATCGCGAAACAATGTTTCGATTAATCGCAATTGACTTTGGTTATCTGTTTATTTTTAACATCACAGGCATCCAATCAGTATTTACAGAAAGGTCAACTCGGGTGTCAAATGGTAAAACGTTTGTACAACCTTTTCCCATTTTTGTTTTTACAGTTTTCACAGACACCGTAACACTTACACATTTATTGTTACTATTGGAGTCTTTATTGTGTGTAAAGTCATCATTTTATTTCCCTTTCTTTTTCGTTTACACTGAAGAAATCGGTAATTTGGTGCATGGTTTCACTTTGACACATGCATAATTAATGGATAACATGAAAGCGTAATGCAGTTGAATGTCATACGAATGCTTTAACTGCATGGATAACACATTAAAGCACCTATTAGACATAAATTTAACAGTCACAGTCACTTAAATGTTTTTAGCAACTACAATTTTATACACAAAACTAAAAGTAGGAAAATTTAGCACACTCGCAATTTTCATTCACATTTAGCGAGTATTTCCCATTAAATTTGATCCCTGCAATAGTGCTCGGAGAAATCCATTCTTGCGAAACAAATCAGCGATAGGATATATTTATTATCAGAATAATGTTGATATATGTTATTTACAGGTAATGGAAGGACAAGTCCACAAATCATTCCTAGAAATGGCCTTACTCATCACCCACAAACAGGTTAATATTATTTTTAAAGAAAATTACTTTTTGAAATTCTATTACCTTGTAGACTATCTGTAAACAATATTTTGTAGGCATATTGAACTTGCTTAAAACCAGATACTATAATTCTTGTCACTATGGTAACAATTCTACAATCTATTATAAATCTGGTAGATATGTTGTATTAACTTAAAACTTGTGCCTATGTTATAATGTGATTTAAATCAGTTATTGTAAAAGTCACATTTTGGGTTTTTATTTTCACTTGAATGTTTAGCTCATCAGGCAAAGAACATGTTTAAAAACTCAGAAACTGTAGAGAAAAAAAAGTATATATCATAAAATTTCTGGTTATACAGTTCAAACCAAATGTTCATTTATACAATCGTTTCATTTTATTTATTCCAGCCTCGTCGTCATCAACTGTGACCACAGCAGAAACAAATTTACTGGAAAACGTCATCGCTGAACAACAAGGTTTTGAAGACCTCAACATCTCTGGTAATGATGGGAATGACGAGGCAGCCATGTCAATAATTATGAGTTTGTTAGAAGCAGATGCAGGGCTTGGAGGCCCTATAGACTTTAATGACTTGCCATGGCCTTTATGATAATGGCTTATGCTATAGAAGATAAAGGGAGATAATTCATGTTACTTTGATAATATTTTAGTATTCAAGGTATCTGGGATAAATCTAGCTGAAAGCTATGAGGACTTTGAACCCAATGTTTACTCTGATTTATCTAAGAAAACAACTTGAGATAGTCAGGTTTAGCTGTAGGTTGTATGGTGATTAATTAGACCTGCTAATTAACTAAAAATCATTGTATGTGATATAAGTTGAGTTTTACTCATAGAAATATGTGAAAATGCAAGACTATTCCACTGGAGACTCTTGTAAACAATTGCATTGGATTGGATTATCCAATGCCAATGTTAAAGACTGATACAAATGGCAATTTCCGTGTATTTTTATACTTGTAGAGCAAGTATACTTGGCAGAAAACCTCAAATGCCTTATGACATGCAGACAATGCAATTAATACAATTATGAAGTTAATCAAAATAGTTCTCAAGTTGTGATTGTGTGATGAATATTTATTTGCTATGTAAATTTATAAAATATTTTCTTCTGTTCATAAGATGTACACATTTATTTTATTGTCTGTACATAAGATAGTACGGAAAAATAAGATTCTAGTTTTTATTTTCTGTACATAAGATAGTACGGAAAAATAAGATTTTAGTTTTATTTGTAGTGGCACTACTTAAAAACACAATTACGCTACTTAGTGTAACAGGGCTTTCAATATTTATCAAGTCTGCCAGTACTTCATTATTTACAATGTAACAGGGCTTTCAATATTTTTCAAGTCTACCAGTACTTCACTATTTACAGGCGGTACTTTTAATTAAAATTTAAACATTTTTCATGAATATCTTATAGGACACGCTTTAAAATCAGAAGGTACCAAAGACCATTTTAGGCAGGTAAAAATACCTGGTACCGCCCCTTATTGAAAGGCCTGATGTAATTGAATTATATCTACTGTTTAGGCTATGGATCCAGACACTTTTTTCCCCAAATTTGGACATTGCCAGTAACAGTTTAGCTCCATACATGAGCCATATTACACTTGTACAATTTTGGCTATTTACTCCATGTATTGATAATAGAGGGAACATTTGTGATATTTAATCTAACATCTGTTTTGATCATTAAAAGTTAGCATTAAACATCAATCAATCAATCAATCATGATCGTTAAAAAGAAGTATCTCAGTCCATATGACAAGGCTTTTACATTTTACCATGATCATAGAAGCATTTAATCGTCAATATAAATGTTAAATATTATGGTTTTTTTCACACGATATAAAGATAAAATTGTTATTTAATTTAACATAAAAAAAACATGACATAATATTCATGCTGTACAAAATTTGGATGTTCAAGTAAGAAAGATGTTTTGCAGACTTTCTGCCCAGAAATTTGACTTGAAAGAGAAATAATACAAGTTCTGATAGCTTATAGATTTTCTTTAATATCCTTCATGTTAAAAAATTCCACAAAAATTGAAATCAGAGAAGTACATGACATATAACATTTAGTGCCAAATAAATAAATGGTAAACATATAATTCCTAGAAACTTTTGATCTTGTGTAAAATTCATATCAACATATCTGCCATTTTTTACATTCTCAATGTGTCATTTTCATTTCCTTGTTAAAAAAAAAGAAAAGATAATATCAACTCATTTACGTTCATATATCCTTGCTAGTTTTACTGGATGATAATATGATGATAATATTAGAACACATACATTCAACAATGATAATATTAGAACACATACCATTCTACAATGATAATATTAGAACACATACCATTCTACAATGATAATATTAGAACACATACCATTCTACAATGATAATATTAGAACACATACCATTCTACAATGATAATATTAGAACAGATACCATTCAACAATGATAATATTAGAACACATACCATTCTACAATGATAATATTAAAACACATACCATTCAACAATGATAATATTAGAACACATACCATTCAACAATGATAATATTAGATCACATACCATTCAACAATGATAATATTAGAACACATACCATTCAACAATGATAATATTAGAACACATACCATGCTACAATGATAATATGATTATATTTAATAGAAATGCTGATTTAAGGTATATTTATTGCTTTCTCACTGTTATTATTTGTATAACAATCAGGTTCCAAATAGAATAATTTTCATTTAAAAAAACAAATATGTTTGGGTTTTTAGCTCACCTGACCCAAAGGGTATGTGAGGTATTGGTGTCCGTCGTCCGTCCGTTAACTTTTTCATATTTTAATCTACTCCTCTGAAACAACTGGGCCAAATGGAACCAAACTTGGCAGAAAGCATCTATATAAGGTCCTCTATAAAGTTTCTTCATTTCGTCCCATTCCACTAACAAATATGGCTGCCAAGGGCAATTCTTGTTTCTGATTTGCTAATGTTAAAAAAATCTTCTCTGAAACTGCTTGGCCAAATGGAGCCAAACATGGCAGGAAGCATCTATGTAAGATCCTCTATAAAACTTCTTCATTTGGTTCCATTTGGCCAACAAACATGGCCACTGTTACTAAAAATAGAACATATGGTAAAATTGCACGTTTTTGGTATTAACTCAAAGAAATCTGACGGGGTAAAAATGATCAGCACAGCAAGATCTAACTACCCTGACATTTTGAAGAAAATCTGATAACCTATCTTGGAGTTATTGCCTTTTTTTCATCAAATTTTCAAAATTTTAATACTTTTCGTTTTTTATTTCAAAAACTATAAGAGATAGATGTTAAGTTTAAACAGCAAACATATGCAGCATGTCAAGATTTACCTAGTCTGCACAATTTTAAAGTAAATCAGATTACCCATCTTGAAGTTATTGTCCTTTTTTCATCAAATTTTAAAAATGTTAATACTTTTCATCCTTTATTTCAAAAACTTTAAGAGATAGATGTTAAGTGTAAACTGAAAACATGTTCAGCTTGTCAAGATCTACATGCCCTGCAATTTTGAAGTAAATCTGATTACCCGTCTAGGAGTTATTGCCCTTTTTTCATTATTATTTATTTTTAATTTAAAGATTGTTGTCTGATATTTCAAAAACTATTAGAGATAAAGGTTAAGTTTAATTGCAAAAATGTGCAGCATATCAAGATCTACCTACCCTGCAATATTGAAGTTAATCTGAGTATCCAATTTGGAGTTATTGTTCTTTTTTCATCAAATTTTCAAAATTTTAATACTTTTTGTCCTTTATTTCAAAAACTATAAGAGATAGATGTTAAGTTTAAACTGCAAACATGTTCAGCATGTCAAGATCTACCTACCCTGCAATTTTAAGTAAATCTGAGTACCCATTTTGGAATAATTGCCCTTTTTTCGTCAAATTTTCAAAATGTTAATACCTTTTGTCCTATATTTCAAAAATTATAAGAGATAGATGTTAAGTTTAACTGCAAACATGTTCAGCATGTCAAGATCTACCTACCCTGCAATTTTAAAGTAAATCTGAGTACCCATTTTGGAATAATTGCCCTTTTTTCGTCAAATTTTCAAAATGTTAATACCTTTTGTCCTTTATTTCAAAAACTATAAGAGATAGATGTTAAGTTTAAACAGCAAACATGTTCAACATGTCAAGATCTACCTATCCTGCAATTTTAAAGTAAATGTGATTACCCATCTTGAAGTTATTGCCCTTTTTTCATAAAATTTGAAAAATGTTAATACTTTTTGTCCTTTATTTCAAAAACTATAAGAGATAGATGTTAAGTGTAAACTGAAAACATGTTCAGCTTGTCAAGATCTACATACCCTGCAATTTTGAAGTAAATCTGATTACCGATCTAGGAGTTATTGCCCTTTTTTCATTATTTTTTAGCTCACCTGGCCAAAGGGCCATGTGAGGTATTGCCATCACTTGGCGTCCGTCGTCCGTCCGTTAACTTTTTCATATTTTAATCTTCTCCCCTGAAACAACGTGGCCAAATGGAACCAAACTTGGCAGTAAGCATCTATGTAAGGTCCTCTGTAAAGTTTCTCCATTTCGTTCCGTTCCACCAACAAATATGGCCGCCAAGGGCAATTCTTGTTTCTGATTGGCTACTGTTTAAAAAAATCTTCTCCTCTGAAACTGCTTGGCAAAATGGAGCCAAATTTGGCAGGAAGCATCTATGTAAGATCCTCTATAAAGCTTCTTCATTTGGTTCCATTCGGCCAACAAACATGGCCACCAAGATTAATTCTTTTTTCTGATCGGCTAATGTTAAAAAAATCTTCTCCTGTGAAACATCTTGGCCAAATGGAGCCAAACTTGGCAGGAAGCATCTATGTAAGGTCCAAACCTGGCATAGATGGTCCTTGGGTGTGTCCCTTTCAAAATTGTGTCCGACAGCCCCACCCTCCATTCAAGATGGCTGCTGTTTTTTAAGGTAATGATTATCTCCCTTTGAAATTTGCTTCAGTATCATTCTATTGTCAGGTGAGCGATACAGGCTCAGTGCGCTGAGCCTCTAGTTTTTCTTGTCTTCTATTCCCTTTATTTCTAATCTTAGTCTGTGATTTTGAATTTCATTGACTCCATTCCACCAATAGATTTATATACATATTTGCTTATGTACTAGATTCATACAAAAATGTATGTGCTTTTTAAAAACTGGTAAATATAGACCATGGAATAGTCAATACCAAATTTGACACACTCATGAAAGACATTGCTACATCTCTTATAATGTCTTGTGGAACAAGAACCTATCAGTCTGTCATATGAAAGCTATAAGGTGAAAGCATTTCTCAAGTACAGTCAAATCTGCCCAAGTGGTCACCTCTATTAAGCAGCCACCTGTTTTGAAAGGCTACCTTTTTTCTAGTCTAGTTTTTTACTCATCTTTTCCAAACAAAGACAGGACATATTAATGAAAGTAAAATGTTGGAAATCTTAGTATTATCTGTAAATTAGATATTTTGTGTATGTACAGTGTACAGTGTTATTATATCTCAGGAATTCATCATTAACTAATCATACACATCAGAGTGATCATTCTGTAGATATTATCATTAACTAATCATACAAATCATAGTAATCATTATGACTAATCATGCAAATCAGAGTGATCATTCCGTAGATATATTATCATTAACTAATCATACAAATCATAAGTAATCATTCTGACTAATCATACAAATCATAGTGATCATTCTGACTAAGCATGCAAATCATAGTGATCATTCTTTAGATATTTATCATATGGAGTGTTAGTTTAAAGTAATATGAAAGGCAAATAACGTGGAATTTTTGGATTAGATATTTTCACTTAATATGTCACTTAATTTTAACTAAAATCAACTGCATAACATTAAAAATCCGTTCAAAAGCAGATTTTAAGAGCAAATCGCAAAATATTTGACAGCAGATAATTCTGTTTTCCCGTACAGTAATGCAAAGGATATGCGCATGACCCAAGATTTGAACTCTTTCGGGGAGATTATCGCTCATGTGCAATGTTCAATTGATGAAGAAAAAAAATATATATATGCCGTGTGTACCACATAAGAATAATTGCACAAAAAAAAATTGGTTCACACGACATGAAACAGACAGATTCCTCAATAATCATTGTCAGGAATGTGTGCGTGCTTACCTCAGCATCCATGATTGTTTATCTTTTCTTCACGAGGTCATGATCGACAATCAAACAAAAACAACCGAAAGTTAATCAGTCTCCACAACAGTGGCAAGGACGATAAACATGCACACGGATTTGTAGATTTCTAGTTGTTGGGAACATATTTCGACTTGAAATATGCATGAATAGCTTAGTAAAGGTACCGCCGTATTCCAAATTGAATTTTGAGGGGAAAATTTCTTCACCCAAAACTGGTGTAATATTACTTTAAAGAATATTAAAGGTCTTGGGTTAACAAGTCAATAATATACAAAGCATTTGCTGTACGAAATTTTACCATTTTGATAGTAATTTCATTAGGCTATTTATATGTTGTGCTGAAATATTGGTATTTTTTTAACACCCACTAAAAATATACAAAGCATTACTATGAAAATAACAGGATGTCAAGTGATCCTATATTCCTATATTTTTCCTATATTTTCAAGATTTTGCTATATTTCCTATATTTGCCTAAAATTTCCTATATTACATCCCAAAATTCCTATATTTTTCCAAAACTATGAGAACAAATTTCATATAAACATGACAAATAGAGGCTATACAAGATATAAATGCTGATACTTCTATAGTTTTTAGCTGATCTTGTATAGCAACAGATGCATTCATGTGACTTTTTTATTCTTGAATGTTCCAAGGGGTTAAATTCACACGATTGGTATTTATTTCAATATTAAAGTCTTTTGTGGTACATGTCCATTTTTATAGTGGTCTGCTACTCAGTACCAGTTCCTTGGTTTAGGGTAATACAGCTTGAATACAATGTTTATTGATCTATAACATAAAAATACCAAGTTCACTCTCAGGACTTTTGGACAAGCCCAGTTTATTATTAGAAATGTGACTTGATCCATGGGATAATTATTTATTATGTTGACAATTAGTACACACATATTGTTAGTTTTTAGTTTTTTTTATAAATTTTTAGATCGTATTACTATCTAAGGACTACCAAAACTTTAGACTAAAACAGAGTCAATATCACATATTTGTCACTGGTGGACGGGGAGCAAAACCAACTTGTTGCTGAAAAACATTGCAAAGTCAAAATGCAAAGATTTGGCATTTCAGAAAAGAAAAAAAAAATTAAATATCCATAGATTTTTCACATACCATTAAGTTGTTACAGGAAATCTACCTTACTCATAGATTGAAATTACATAACTCAGGGAAATGTGTTGATTTGTTTTCATATTAGTAAGAAAAATATGTGTAAACAGTGGTGCTTAATTATTATATAAAACACAAATCCTAGACAAATATTTGTGCATGGAAATAAACTACTTGTAACGAAATTGATTTTGAAACAGAAGAGTTTTGTAAAGTTGTACAGGTATTATATGGTATTTTGAACCCCTGAAAAATTGACCCTGTGGTCAATATACCATGGGGATCAAAATACCATATGACACCAGTAATCGTAATGGCAAGAAAAGAGAAAAAAAATTATAAATTATTCCTTATTTTATTGGTTATTTTATGACAATCAACCAAGGTAAATTTGTTTTTGTTATCAATTGAATTAAAAGTCTATTGATTTAAATCTTGTATAATAATATGAAATCATATTTGAATAAATGAAGAATTAATCAAATTAAATTAAATTTTATTATATAATATTTACATTAAATATGAAAAAAGGATTTTTGTTGATTATATAATATTTACATTAAATATGAAAAAAGGATTTTTGTTGATTATATAATATTTACATTAAATATGAAAAAAGGATTTTTGTTGATTATATAATATTTACATTAAATATGAAAAAAGGATTTTTGTTGATAGTGATAGTTTGAGTCTGGTCCCATGTTTGAGTTTGGTCCCAAATGTGAGTCTGGTCCCAAGTTTGAGTTTGTTCCCAAATTTAAGTCTGCTCTCAAGTAAAACAAAAATATGATATACATGTACATTAATTTATGTATACCATCTGCACACATTTATACACATGTCTTGCACAGTATGTCTATCCCTAGATTCTCCTTACTAGGTAACACTTCATTGAAGCTATATTTTTACACAGCGGATATGGCCAAGTGATCTACGCTGCTGGGCATAAGGCCAAATGACTGGTGCTGTAGTGCATGTGTATCAAACGTGTTGTTTCAAATGCAATTGAGGGCAAAAAAAAAAAATTGTTAGCTCAAAAATCTAATTCTAACACTGAGGTTTATTTTTCAGATACAAATAATGGTTGATTTGGCAGAGGGGGCTAAATTGTTCATTATTAAGGGAATAAGTATGGCAGTGTACCAATGGTATGGGCTTGAATCTCGCTGACAGAAGAACAAAAATTACAAAAAAAATTGTCAGCTAATAATCTAATTTTAACAATGATGGGTTAAATGTCTGACGTTTATATATATAATTTAATGCAGCTGGGTATCCTTTAGGGATCCAATGTGGTAGATACATTGTATGGTTGTCACTTGTTTGAGTAGTTGAGAATTATATATACAATGTATTGTTAGTTAAGAATGTTGATTATATATACAATGTATTGTCAGGTAAGAATGTTATCTCCATTTCTCTAAAATATACATTGTACATGCATATGGGTGTTATGACAATAAGAGTTATTTCCCTTCATATTGTTCTTCAAACTACAATGAATATAAAAGGTCTTTGAATGAGGTGTCTTTTATGTCCTATTACAAAATATTTGTAGAAAATTAAAGAATATACTGATGCAATGTACTGCAATTCAAATCTAACAATGAAAAGAAATATGCACAATAGGTTAAATTGTACTAGGTATGTATTTACACAGTATGCATTAGAAACTTGTCAATCATGGTTGTTTAAAGAGGCTAGCTTCAATATAACCTGTAGTTTTGTGTTATGTATTATTGGTTGTGATCAAAATAATTTATCCTTTAATTTCACATAAGCTTTATCATACAACAAATGTATTGAGTTAAACTTTTTTAAAGGAATGATGTGCTAGATTAAACATTTTTACAGGAATGCTGTGCTTGTTTAAACATTTTTATAGTAATGATGTGATTTTTTAAACATTTTTACAGGAATTATGTGCTAGTTTAAACATTTTTACAGGAATGCTGTGCTAGTTTAAACATTTTTACAGGAATTATGTGCTTGTTTTTAATCATGATGAATATAATTAATTTATTCTAATTATTTCTTCCTCATTTCCATATTTCCATGCTTCTATTTTTAACTCTTCAAATATTTTTATTCTGAAATTTTACTGCAATGGTTTATCTTACAGATATATTTTATGCCTTTCTTGTATTTTAAATGGATACTAATATTTAAAGTATATTTTATGCCTTTCTTGTATTTTAAATGGATACTTTATTTAAAGTATATTTTATGCATTTCTTGTATTTTAAATGGATACTAATATTTAAAGTATATTTTATGCATTTCTTGTATTTTATATGGATACTTTATTTGAAGTATATACCAGTAAATGGTCGTATAATGTTATTTTTTAGTTTACTCAAGCAAAGGTAAAGTGAACAGAACTTTTTGCATCACCTGGTGGTCCTGTCGACTGTCATTATTGTTTTTTTTTTAAAATTCTACCCTGTAATCTTCTCATGCAAAACTGCTCAACTGTGATGAACCAAACTTTGACAGGAATGATTCCTGGGAAAATGAGATTCATATTTATACAAAAGTTCTTTCTCGATGGTAAATTGCTAGTGGGGGGTCAAAAGGGGAAATAAATTAATTAAATCTTAATCTTAAGCCTTTTCTTCCGATATTGAAATCCTGCAATATTTGTTGTGCAGCACAAATTAAGAAATTCAGTTCCCTGTGGATATCTGGCACAATCTTTGTGGGTTCAAAGTTTTACATGGGCTACAATTGGGAAATTAAAAAAAGAACATCTTAATATAAATATTAAGGACATGAATCGTCATTTTGCACAAATGACCTTGGGATATATGGTGTTCGAGCCCTGGGGATCTAAAATCTGACATGGGCTGAAAAAAATTGTATTCTCAAGAACTAGCTATGTAAATTAATTACCGTATAACCGGTAATTTCTGCAGTGTGAAATTTCTGTGGTTTTGGACTAAAAAGAAGACATTTAATTTTTGCGGATTTTTTTTTCTGCGGATTGAAAATATTGACCCAAAAAAAAAATTTTTGTATTATACTTATAGGAAGCAACAACTGAAGTGATGTTACGTAAACAACTGGTGCACATTACAGTGTTCCTTAGAATAAAAAGATATTTAATTCTTTAAAAACTGTTCAAAGGTTATAGCTTCTGAATATGCATTTGGTAGCTTCAATTTTTTTAAGAAACTATTTTTTTCCTGTTTTCGTGATCTCTTTTGTTGACAGGAAATACAAAGTCAACAGTTGGATTGATATCGGTAATGTTTGATAGTTTAGATATCTATTTTTAATGTCGAATTTTCATACTTTAGCATATAACAATTTTTTTTTAAAGAATTAGAATTAGAAGCAGTTATATTCACTTCTTTAAGTATAATGTAGACATAGAAACTCAGGTTAACCAGAATTCTACTACAAGTACATTTCTATTTGGTTGGTCTTTAGATGAATCCTGAGATCACACAGTTTGGTATTATTATTATTCAATCGTAGCTAGCCACTGCAACATTTTTTTTAATCACTAATGTATATGGAATATGAAGTTTCCCTTTGAAATGAGGATTCAACCTTATACAAAAGAAGACCCAAAGATATATGGGATCCAAAGAATACAAGGAAACACTTTAAAAAGGGGAGGGGGTGAGGGTTGTTAGTAAATACCAGATATCAAAATGCAGCTGTAAATTGTCTGAATCAAGTTGGTACAATTTTAGGCCTTGGGGTATATGGGATAAAAGCCCTTGTGATCCAAACATTAAAATTGACTGTCTTTAAGAACCAAGCATGAAAATTCAAATGCATTTGGCTTGAAGCAGCATTGTGATTTGAAGATTCCATATTGAAGGTCGCACGTGTTGTCTACTAGGTTCCAGTTCTCTGGGAGATAAATTTAACGTATACTTTGTTAGAAAATAATTTTTTCTGTTCTAGATGTGCAGTACAGGCTCATGTGACCTCTATTTTATTATTCTACCTCACTGTGCTGCCAGCCAGATTTTGACCAACTAACTCATTTGTACATACACATTAAAATAATTCCACAGTGTGTTGCTCCATTCACAATATTTATGATGATATATGAATGAACATTTTATTGAACATTCTTTATTTATTGTAATGTTGTATATGATAACAAAGTAGTTGATGGAAGGTGTTCAAATTAATTATCTATTTAGTTTTTGATGTGTCAACATTTTCAATTTTTGTGTTAAGAATTATTTCTCTTTGAATATTTATTTAAGGAAAAAAATAGTTTTTTTTTGTTAGTTGTGCAAAAGTACTGAGACAAGACACACCGTAATGTGTGGCAGCTTTTGAGGGGTTGAAAAAATTCAAAATGGTGGCCATTGCCATGGTAACCAAGGTGCAAAACATGTTAAATTCATTACGAACAGCGAATCCTTTTGAAACTTGACGCAAAAATAGATCATCACTCAAAGTTGTGCTCTTTGTTTTTAAAATTTTCAAAATGGCCACCAATATAAAAATTTTAAAAATCGTTAAAAATTCAAATTTGAAAAGATTTCAATGGAAATGGATATTTACAGGGAGTAAGACATGCTGCACCATATTGCAACCATTTCGGTTTGCTATGGTGGCCATTTTGAATCCAAAAAGACCGCCAAAATACAAAAATCCTCCGATTTGGGCGAAATTTGGTACTACTATAGATATGATAGAGTCAAAAAATGGGCTCCGATTATTTCTTGCTATGTTCTCACACTATTCTTCATTCATACCACTATAGTACTTGTATTGTTCGTTTGGGGGACATTTGTAATGCTCTGCGGCGTTACAGTATCCAATATTTGAATTTGAGATACAAATTTATGTACATGTATATACATGTAACATGTTTGTATAACAGATGTACCAAAATATTCAAACATTCAATTCACTTTTATGGAATAGGAAAAAATATTTGTGAAATGGTTCTTCTTTAAAATATTTAATGTTTTACATGTATGTAAATATCTGTTAAGTTTTCTGCATGTTTTATTTTATTTGAGTTAGAATGATATTATTCAAAGCTCAAAGCTGTACATGTATCACCATTAGTGCTTTCAGAGCTTTGATTTGTTGCCTCGTTTCTGAGAGTACATGTATATTATATTACTATGATATTTAGACGTAACTTACTAATCATAAGTTACTCTCGTGTATTTAATATTATTGTTGTAGTTGTTCGTGGGAGTCAAATACACAATTTATTAGTCCGAATATAAATATGCATCCACATGCATGTTTTTTTGTAATTCATTATTAAAATGCTTTTAATTCATTTAAATATGATTTACTGATCCAGCGTTTCTCATGTGCATATGAAAATGTTTATTTTTTTTTGTTGGATTTCCATTTAAATTAATGGGAGCTAAATACATGTTTTACTAGTCTTAATATAAATGTACATCCGTATACAGTTTTAATATTAACTTGTCTTTCAATTACTATATTACTATACAATAGGAAAGATGATTTTATTATTAGTATAGGTCTTTCTATTATGTTTTCAGTGTAAAATAATATGTATTGCTGGCTCTACTGTTTTATACTTTAATAATATCAAATAGCAGTAACAAGTAATATTCACAAGTCTTCATTACCTATTTAAAACAAACCTCTTTTGAGAGACCACATTTTACTGGCAACATGGGTAGTCATTGAAGATCCGTATTACTGTATGTGATACCAGAGGTTAAGAAATATGACCTTGTTTCTCTACTGTAGGGTACAGTATGGTAGTTGGATCTACAACTACCTATGCAATCAGTGCCTATTACTCCTAAAGTTGTGAGTTCGAATCCCACTCATGGCGAGGTGTACTCGATACAACATTATGTGATCAAGTTTGTCAGTGACTTGCGACAGGTCTGTGGTTTTCTCCAGGTTCTCCTGTTTCCTCAACCAATAAAACTGACCGCCATGATATAAAAGAAATATTGTTGAAAATGGCATTAAACACCATAACCCTACTCCTAAATAATTATCATTATTTTAGAGTTGCACCACAAATGGTCTATTAAACTTTCCAGCATTATGTAGGTACTTTTTTAGCTCACCTTGCCAAAGGCAATGTGAGCTTTTGCCATCACTTGGCGTCCGGCGTCTGTTGTCCGTTAACTTTTCGCATTTTAATCTTCTCCTCTGAAACTTCTCAGCCAAATGAACTGAAACTTGGTAGGAAGCATCTATGGAAGGTTCTCCCTAAAGCTTGCTCATTTTGTCTCGATCTATTAACAAACATGGCCACCACAGGCAATTCTTGTTTCTGATTGGCCGATTTTTTAAAATCTTCTCCTCCGAAACCACTTGGTCAAATGATCCGAAACTTGGTAGGAAGCATCTATGGAAGGTCTTCTATCAAGATTGTTCATTTCATCCCGATCCGTTAACAAACATGGCCGTCACAGGCAATTCTTGTTTCTGATTGGTCGAATTTTAAAAATCTTCTCCTCTGAAATCGCTTGGCCAAATGAACCGAAACTTGGTAGGAAGCATCTATGGAAGGTCCTCTCTAAATATTGCTCATTTCATCACGATCCGTTATCAAACATGGCCGCCACAGGCAATTCTTGTTTCTGATTGGTTCATTTCTAAGAAAAATCTCTCCATTGTAGTAAGCTGTTAAAGGGAGATAACTTGCATTAAAGTGTTAAAAGAAAGATAACTTGCCATTATCTGCCTTAGAAATTAACTAATGCTGATATAGTGTAACATGTTTATACTATACATTACATGTAGGTATTCACATTTTAATGTTCTTTTTAGCTCACCGTGCCAAAGGCAATGTGGGCTTTTGGCATCACTTGGCATCCGTCGTTTGTTTTCTGTTATCTGTTAACTGTTCACATTTTAATCTTCTCCTCTGAAACCCATCAGCCAAATGAACTGAAGCTTAGTAGGAAGCATCTATGGAAGGTCCTCTTTAAAGAGTGCACATTTTGTTATGATCCATTACCAAACATGGCCCTCCACAGGCAATTCTTGTTTGTGATTGGCCAATTTTTTAAAATCTCCTCCTCTGAAACCGCTTGGCCAAATTAACCGAAACATGGCTGGAAGCATCTATGGAATGTATTCTATGAAGAATGCTCATTTCGACTCGATCGATTAACAAACATGGCCACCACAGGCATGTTTGAAGTTTGATGAGTATATAACCATTCAAAGGTCACCTCACTTTTCAGATTTAAGGTACACTGAGTTTGTACAAAATATTACTAATCTGAACCAAAGTTTGATGGAATCATCCTTTTGTCACTCCCTTTCGAAATTTAGTCCAACAGGTTTGCTCATTTTCAGATTTGGCTGACCTTACTAAAGATAGAAATATCAATTTTCAACATCTCCTCTCATACCAATGGGACAATTTCAATCCAACTTGACTAGAAAGCTCTTAGTTGGTTCTCTTTAAAAATTGTGTCGGACAGGTCCATCCACCTTCAAATATGGTCAAATTTGCATTTGCCAATTTTTGGAAAATATGCAATTCAGCCTTATTTGATCAAAATTCATTTGAAAATTTGTACCAATAGATGATCCATGGTCTATTGGGTCCAATTCATGGGAGATTAAATTGAACATATGCTATGATACTCAATAGTTCAATAAACCTTTTTCCCCAGGTGAGTAATACTTGCTTATGTGAGCCTCTAGTTTTAGTATTAATGTCCATATGAAAAATCAACTTCAGTCAAATTTTAAAGAAAATCTATCACACATAATTTATTGTACATAGCTTCTTTATCATAGGTTTTACACCTCAAAAAAGTATTAGATTTTTTGTATGAAATTCTCCTTGGCCAATTTTCCATGTATAAATTGTCAACTTTTGTGTGTGTGGTAGATGTACCAGAAATATAATTGTTTTTTTTTTCAAAGAATTATTCAACCAGAAACACTAGCTAGAAGCACCATTCATCATTCAGATCTATTCATCATTCGTACCTATTCATATTTAGACATATTCATCATTCAGACCTATTCATCATTCAAATCTATTCATCATTCAACCCTATTAATCATTCAGACCTATTAATCATTCAGACCTATTCATTATTCAGGCCTATTCATCATTCAACCCTATTCATTATTCAGGCCTATTCATCATTCAACCCTATTCATTATTCAGGCCTATTCCTCATTCAGACTTATTCATTTGTCATGCATATTTATCATTCATATCTTTTCCTCATTCAGATTTATTCATCATTCAGACTATTCATCATTCAAATCTATTCATAATTAATACATATTAATTCAGACCTATTCATCATTCATATATATTCATAATTAAGACATATTCAATCAGACCTATTCATCATTCAGACATATTCATCATTTATACTTATTCATCATTCATACCTATTCATCATCCGGACCTATTCATCACTCATACATATTCATCATTCAAACCTATTCATCATTAATGCCTATTCATCATGCAGACCTATTCATATTTAGGTGTATTCATCATTCAGACCTGTTAACCATTCAGATCTATTCATCATTCATTCCTATTCATCCTTGAAACCTATTCATCATTCTGGCCTATTCATCATTCAGACCTATTCATCATTCAGACCTATTTATCATTCAGATCTATTCATCATTCAGACATATTCATCATTCAGATCTATTCATCATTCAGGCCTATCCATCATTCAGATCTATTCATAATTCAGATCATTCATCATTCAGACCTATTCATCATTCAGTCCTATTGATCAGTGTGGCCTATTGATCAGTCTGGCCTATTCATCATTCAGACCTAATCATCATTCAGATCTATTCATCATTCAGCACTATTGATCATTCAGACCTATTGATCATTCAGATCTATTAATCATTCAGTCATATTCCTCATTCAGACCTCTTCATCATTCAGACCTCTTCATCATTCAGTCCTATTGATCATTCAGACCTATTCGTCATTTAGATCTATTCATCATTCTGGCCTATTCATCATTCAGACCTATTCATCATTCAGATCTATTCATTATTCAGACCTATTCATCATTCAGTCCTATTGATCATTCAGACCTTTTCATCATTCAGATCTATTCATCATTCAGTCCTATTGATCATTCAGTCCTATTGATCATTCAGACCTATTGATCATTCAGTCCTATTGATCATTCCGACATGTATAAAAATTCTATTATTATTGTGTGAGAGTTGCTCAGATTATTTATATTCCACATGACTGTTATTATGCTTTATATTGTTGTTTATGTATACAATAATTGTTAATAAAACTTAGGAAGATAAATAATTCTTATTTTATTAGGGTAATGGGTAATGATGCTTAACGCCACTTTCAACAATATTTCAGTTATATGTGATATAACTGAAATATTGTTGAAAATATATGACCTGCCGTAAGTCACTGACAAACTTTATCACATAATGTTGTATCGAGTACACCCCACCCTGAGCTGGATTCGAACTCACAACAGGTTAGTGGCGATAGGCACTGATTGCATAGGTAGTTGTATATCCAACTACCATATGATCAAGACCTGGATTTTATTTTATTATTAGTTTAGAAATATATCAGACGGTTTTGACAGATGGTTTAGAAATAGTAATTCAAATGGCTTAGATGTAGGTCAAATTGGTTCAGAGGTAATATATTAAAAGGCTTAGATGTAGGTCAAATTAGGTCAGAAGTAATATTTTAAATGACTTAGATGTAGGTCAAATTGGTTCAGAAGTGATATATTAAAAACCTTAGATGTAGGTCAAATTGGCTCAGAAGTAATATATTAAATGACTTAGATGTAGGTCAAATAGGTTCAGATGTAATATATTGAATAACTTAGATGTAGGTCAAATTAGTTCAGATGTAATATATTAAATGGCTTAGATGTAGGTCAAATTGGTTCAGAGGTAATATATTAAAAGGCTTAGATGTAGGTCAAAATAGGTCAGAAGTAATATATTAAATGACTTAGATGTAGGTCAAATTAGTTCAGAAGTAATATATTAAAAACCTTAGATGTAGGTCAAATTAATTCAGAAGTAATATATTAAATGGCTTAGATGTAGGTCAAATTGGTTCAGAAGTAATATATTAAAAGGCTTAGATGTAGGTCACATTAGGTCAGAAGTAATATTTTAAATGATTTAGATGTAGGTCAAATGAGTCAGAAGTAATATATTAAATAACTTAAATGTAGGTCAAATTAGTTCAGAAGTAATATATTGAATGCATTAGATGTAGGTCAAATTGGCCCAGAAGTAATATATTAAATGTCTTAGATGTAGGTCAAATTAGTTCAGAAGTAATATATTAAATAACTTAGATGTAGGTCAAATTAGTTCAGAAGTAATATATGAAATAACTTAGATGTAGGTCAAATTAGGTCAGAAGTAATATATTGAATAACTTAGATGTAGGTCAAATTAGTTCAGAAGTAATATATTAGATAACTTAAATGTAGGTCAAATTAGGTCAGAAGCAATATATTAAATAACTTAGATGTAGGTCAAATTAGTTCAGAAGTAATATATCAAATAACTTAGATGTAGGTCAAATTGGTTCAGAAGTAATATATTAAATAACTTAGATGTAGGTCAAATAGTTCAGAAGTGAAATATTAAATGACTTTATATGCTATTTAAGTTGTATCTAATATACCCAGCCATGAATGATTCTGGGCAAGTTTTTGCAGCTAATTTCACCAATACCAATTTTCAAAAAGATCAAAAGACATTGACCTCTCTCATTAAAATGATTTATGGGCCAATTGAGGGAAAACTATTTAGTTAAGCTCAGGTAAACTCAGGAAATTAATCAGGTATCAAATATCTATATTTCCCAGTTTATTTTTAGATTAAAAATCAAAATAGGAAAAAATCTAATTAATATTTTATTTTAATTTGAAGAATTAAGCACTATTACCTATAAATGAAAAAAAAACCCCACTCTTCATCATGTGCAAATAAACGCTAAGGAATACCAAAGAGGCAATCAAAAATGGACAATCCAGAGAAATTGGCAACATAGGGTACACAAGACACAGGACAAATAAACGCTAAGGAATACCAAAGAGGCAATCAAAAATGGACAATCCAGAGAAACTGGCAACATAGGGTACACAAGACACAGGGCAAATAAACTTTAGGGAATACCAAAGAGGCAATCAAAAATGGACAATACAGAGAAACTGGCAACAAGACACAGGACAAATAAACGTTAGGGAATACCAACGAGGCAATCAAAAATGGACAATCCAGAGAAATTGGCAACATAGGGTACACAAGACACAGGACAAATAAACGCTAAGGAATACCAAAGAGGCAATCAAAGATGGACAATCCAGAGAAACTGGCAACATAGGGTACACAAGACACAGGGCAAATAAACTTTAGGGAATACCAAAGAGGCAATCAAAGATTGACAATCCAGAGAAACTGGCAACATAGGGTACACAAGACACAGGGCAAATAAACTTTAGGGAATACCAAAGAGGCAATCAAAGATTGACAATCCAGAGAAAATGGCAACATAGGGTACACAAGACACAGGGCAAATAAACTTTAGGGAATACCAAAAAGGCAATCAAAGATTGACAATCCAGAGAAAATGGCAACATAGGGTACACAAGACACAGGGCAAATAAACTTTAGGGAATACCAAAGAGGCAATCAAAGATTGACAATCCAGAGAAAATGGCAACATAGGGTACACAAGACACAGGACAAATAAACGTTAGGGAATACCAACGAGGCAATCAAAAATGGACAATTCAGAGAAACTGTCAATATAGGGTACACAAGACACAGGGCAAATAAACTTTAGGGAATACCAAAGAGACAATCAAAAATGAACAATCCAGAAAAACTGGCAACATAGTTTGGTGGGTTATTTGGCTATCAAGTGAACTAACTCTGCCAGTCATAGCTTAACATTGTAATTTAATGGGTAATATGGCTATCAAGAGAGTATCTCTGCAAGTCATAGCTTAACATGGTAGCTTGGTGGGTAATTTGGCTATCAAGAGAGCTAGCTCTGCCAGTCATTGCTTAACATGGTAGTTTGGTGGATAATTTGGCTATCAAGAGAGCTAAACCTGCCAGTCATAGTTTAACATGGTAGTTTGATGGGTAATTTGGCAACCAAGACAGCTACCTCTGCCAGTCATACTTTAACATGGGAGTTTAATGGGTAATTTGGCTACCAAGACAACTATCTCTGCAGTCATACTTTAACATGGAAGAGTTTGATGGGTAATTTGGCTATCAAGTGAGTTAACTCTGCCTGTCATAGATTAACATGGTAGCCTGGTGGTTAATTTGGCTACCAAGACAGCTACCTCTGCCAGTCATACTTTAACATGGGGATTTAATGAGTAATTTGTCTACAAAGACAACTACCTCTGCCAGTCATACTTTAACATGGTAGTTTTATGTGTAATTTGGCTATGAAGACAGTTACCTCTCCCAGTCATAGCTTAGCATTGTAGTTTGGTGAATACTTTGGCCATCAAGAGAGCTAGCTCTGCCAGTCATAGATTAACATGGTAGTTTGTTGGGTAATTTGGCTATCAAGAGAGCTAACTCTGCCAATCATAGTTTAACATAATAGTTTGATGGGTAATTTGGCTATCAAGTGAGCTAACTCTGCCAGTCATATATTAACATGGAAGCATGGTGATTAATTTGGCAACCAAGACATCTACCTCTGCCAGTCATAGATTAACATGGGAGTTTAATAGGTAATTTGGCTACCAAGACAACGACCTCTGCCAGTCATACTTTAGCATGGTAGTTTGATGGGTAATTTGGCTACCAAGACAGTTACCTCTGCCAATCGTACTTTAACATGGGGGTTTAATGGGAAATTTGGCTACCAAGACAGTTACCTCTCCCAGTCATAGTTTGACATTGTAGTTTGGTGGGTAATTTGGCTATCAAGAGAGTTAGCTCTGCCAGTCATAGCTTAACATGATAGTTTGGTGGGTTATTTGGCTATCAAGTAAACTAACTCTGCCAGTCATAGTTTAACATTGTAGTTTGATGGGTAATTTGGCTATCAAGTGAGCTAACTCTGCCAGTCATAGTTTAACATTGTAGTTTGATGGGTAATTTGGCTATCAAGTGAGCTAACTCTGCCAGTCATAGCTTAACATGGTAGTTTGGTGGGTAATTTGGCTATCAAGTGAGCTAACTCTGCCAGTCATAGATTAACATGGTAGTTTGGTGGGTAATTTGGCTATGAAGAGAGCTAGCTCTGCCAGTCATAGTTTAATATGGTAGTTTGGTGGGTAATTTGGCTACCAAGACAGCTACCACTGCCAGTCATACTTTAACATGGGAGTTTAATGGGTAATTTGGCTACCAAGAAGACTAACTCTGCCAGTCATACTTCAACAGGGTAGTTTGATGGGTAATTTGGCTACCAAGAAGACTAACTCTGCCAGTCATACTTCAACAGGGTAGTTTGATGGGTAATTTGGCTACCAAGACAGTTGCCTCTGCCAGTCATACTTTAACATGGGAGTTTAATGGGTAATTTGGCCACCAAGACAGCTACCTCTGCCAGTCATACTTTAACATGGGAGTTTAATGGGTAATTTGGCTACCAAGAAAACTAGCTCTGCCAGTCATACTTCAACAGGGTAGTTTGATGGGTAATTTGGCTACCAAGACAGCTACCTCTCACAGTCATAGCTTAGCATTGTAGTTTGGTGGATAATTTGGCTATCAAGAGAGCTAACTCTACCAGTCATAGTGTAACATGATAGTTTGGTGGGTAATTTGGCTATTAAGAGAGCTAACTCTGCCAGTGATAGTTTAACATGGTAATTTGGTGGGTAATTTGGCTACCAAGACAGCTACCTCTGCCAATCATACCTTAACATGGAAGTTTAATAGGTAATTTGGCTACCAAGACAGCTACCTCTGCCAGTCATACTTTAGCATGGGAGCTCGAGGTCAATGGGTAATTTGGCTACCAAGACAGTTACCTCTCCCAATCATAGTTTAACATTGTAGTTTAGTGGGTAAATTGGCTACCAAGACAGCTAAATCTGCGAGTCATAGCTTAACATGGTAGTTTGGTGGGTAATTTGGCTACCAAGACAACTACCTCTGCCAGTCATAGTTTAGCATGGTAGTTTGATGGGTAATTTGGCTACCAAGATATAATCAGTTTGGTACATCCTTTAGGTTGGTTTGGTTTTATGGTAATTAACACCACTTTCAACAATATTTCAGTTATATCATGGCGGTTAGTTTTATTGGTGGAAGAATCCGGAGTACCCAGGGGAAACCACTGACCTGTCGGAAGTCACTGACAAACTTTATCACATTATGTTGCATCGAGTACACCTAGCCATGAACGGAGTTCGAACTCACACACCCTATTGTGGAGTAATAAAAGTGACCGTATAAGGAATAAGACTGTTGAACAGTGAGTGTATATTTGGATACTTTGTTTTCAAACTCGGCTGACTGAGATATTCAAGAGGTATAATTCTTAATAAAACATTATGGGTTTCAAACTCGTCGGAGAATTTATTAAATCTGATTAGTAACTATATTTTGCTGGTTTCTAACAAGAACATTTTTGCAATTTTTTTTACATATTCAAGGGGCTTAACTCTTGCAATTCTTTAAGAACTTGACTTAGATATTATTCATATATAGCTTGTGTTTTAATTTGGAACGAATCAGTAATGGAGTTAAATCGTTAGCGTCTTAATAATATTTGAAACGCCTCTCGCAATTTACCAATCCCAAAGCCGAGTGCAATATGACTGAAATTTGGTTAAATACTGACTACAAAAGGGGCCTTCGTGATCGTGATCGTATGGTAGTTACATTTACAACTACCTGTGTATTCAGTTCCTATCATCACTACTGTTGTGAGTTCGAATCTCGCCCAGGGGATGTATACTCGATACAACATTATATGATAAAGATTGTCAGTGACTGGCAGCAGGTCGGTGGTTTTATCCGGATACTCCGGTTTCTTCTGTGGCATAAATCAAAAGATAATTCAAGGTTAATCATCTATCGCGTTTACAACCACACACAGACTACAGCTGTGCAGGTGTTTGTTTAGAACTCTGTCGCCATCAGTTGAGATAAGGTCGCTCCTCATCACATTCTTTAATATAATTGTTTTAGCACTTGTTTGTATCATAATATATGTCTGTATTATACGATAATAAATAGTCTAGCTTATAACGTAGTTGAGTCAACACGCTTCCAAAACATGGTGGCCAGTGTAAATTTGTTAAGATTTGCTCTAACAAAAAGGAGACTTAATTAAGACATAATGGCAACATTTAAAGTTTCAAACCCGAAGCAGTTCGATTTTTCGAAGCCCGAGGGATGGCAAAAATACATACAAAGATTTGAGAGATTTCGAAGAGCCAGCGGACTCATTGATAAAGATGGAACTATCCAAGTGAATACTTTGATATATTGTATGGGTAGCGAGGCCGACGAGATATTTTCTTCTTTCCAATTATCAGACGATAATAAGAAGAAATTTAATGTTGTTCATCCCGAAACGGAATGACATTTTCGAGCGGGCCAAATTCAACAAGCGAAGACAAAATGAGGGTGAGTCTGTGGACCACTTCATAACAGCATTACACACATTATCAGAACATTGCAGTTATGGCGATATGAGAGACCAGCTAATTCGAGATCTTATTGTTGTGGGAATACGTGATGACAAGCTGTCAGAAAAGATGCAACTTGATCCAGACTTGACCTTAAAAAAGCTATATCGTTAGCTCGTCAAAGTGAAGCAGTGAAGAAGCAGCAACCTTTAATTCGAGGACAAATAGAACCCAAAGCAAACCTTGACGCTGTAAAGTCACGTTACAAAAATAAACAGCAGTCAACGTTTCAACGGAAAACAGCTCCAAGACAACAACAGGCTCAGAAGCAACACAGCGGTAAATGCAACAGATGTGGAAGATCACCGACCCATAATAGGAATAACTGTCCAGAAAGGGATGCAACTTGTCACAAGTGTTCGAAAAAAGGACATTATGCGTCCGTATGTAAATCCAGAAGCACCGTCGGAGAAGTTGAGGATTATGGTTTTCTAGGAGAAGTTAATTCTAACGATTCCGAACCGTGGATTATTAATCTAAAAGTGAAGGATACCGATATTCAATTCAAAATCGATACAGGTGCCGATTTATCCGTAGTCCCGGAATATGTGTTCAAAAAGTTGAAAAATATAAAATTAGTGAAAGCGGATAAAATTCTATTTGGGCCAGGTCAAAAGCAATTACAAGTTCTTGGGAAATTTAAGTGTGAATTAAAAGCTAAAAGTGCAAAATCAAATCAGGAATTATATGTAGTGAAAGGATTACGAAATTCTTTACTTGGAAGGCGTGCAATTCAATCTTTGGGATTATTGTTAAAGTCAGATGTGAAAAATGTTGATACAGTGCAAGAGCAATATAGTGAATTATTCAGTGGATTAGGCAAAACCGATTGGGAATATACAATCAAGCTAAAACCAGGAAATGTTCCATTTGCGTTATCTACTCCGAGACGTGTTCCACTTCCGCTAATGGAAAAAGTGAAGAAAGAGCTTCAAAGAATGGAAAATATGGGTGTTATTTCTCGAGTGGATAAACCGACAAATTGGTGTTCTGGGATGGTAGTGGTGCCGAAAAGCGATGGAAGTGTACGTATATGTGTGGATCTTACCAAGCTGAATGAGTCAGTTCTCCGCGAAAATCACCCGTTACCATGTGTTGATCAAACACTTGGACAATTAACAGGGACCAAGATTTTCAGCAAAATAGACTCAAATTCAAGTTTTTGGCAAGCTTCGTTATCCGAGGAAAGTAAGCCACTTACAACTTTCATTACTCCGTTTGGGCGATTCCAGTTCGAGCGTCTGCCGTTCGGGATTTCCTCCGCGCCCGAGTTCTATCAGAAACGTATGTCTGAGACCCTTGAAGGAATAGAAGGAGTCGTATGTCACATGGATGATGTTCTTGTTCACGGTATGAATCAAAATCTACATGATACGCGTTTAGAAGCCGTTCTTCAGAAACTGAAAGAGACTGGTATAACATTAAATGCAGAGAAATGTGAATTCTCGCGAAACAAAGTGAAATTTGTAGGACATATTATAGATGCTGACGGAATACGCGCCGATCCAGATAAGATTCAAGCTATCAAAGACATGAATCCGCCGTCGAATGTATATCAGACGTTCGTCGTTTCCTAGGTATGGTTAACCAGCTAAGCAAATTTTCATGTCGTCTAGCTCTCCTCACAAAACCATTGCGTGAACTATTGAAAAAGAAAAACGAATGGAGTTGGGGACATTTACAAGAATCAGCGTTCCGCGATATTAAGAAAGAGCTAAGTTCGACACCTTGTTTGGGACATTATGATCCAAATAAAGAGACAATCGTGTCAGCAGATTCGTCATCGTTTGGCTTAGGAGCCGTTCTAAAACAGAAAATATCCGATGGAAAATGGATTCCAATTGCATATGCTAGCCGCAGTTTTTCGCATACCGAAGGTCGCTACTCGCAGATCGAAAAGGAAAGTCTTGCTTCTACATGGGCTTGTGAACGATTTTCAGATTATTTGATCGGAAAGACATTTCACATTGAAACGGACCATAAGCCGCTAGTTTCGTTGTTAGGTAACAAGAACCTTGAGGAGTTAACCCCAAGATTACAACGATTTCGCATGAGACTTATGAGATTCAGATATACTATTTCCCATGTTCCTGGAAAAGACTTGATTATAGCCGACGCGCTAAGCCGCGCACCGTCTAGAAACATTGAAAAAAGTGAAAGTGACTTTGAAAATGACACAACTGCTTTTGTAGACATGATTATGGAAAGTTTTCCCGCGTCGAATAATAGACTTGAGGAACTCCGCCGCGAACAAGCGAGTGATCCGATAATTCAGGAATTATCCCGTTTATGCCGTGAAGGTTGGACAAAAAGATCGAAGGTAAGAACTGATTTACTTTCATATTGGCCGATGCGTGCAGAATTCGCAATTCATGATGGACTTTTGCTTAAATGTACGAGTTTAGTTATACCAGCTGTCCTGCAAAGAGACATTCTGAATAGATTGCATGAAGCGCACCAAGGAATAGTGAAATGCCGCGAACGCGCGAGAAATACTGTTTGGTGGCTTGGAATTAATAAACAACTTGATGAAGTTTTTAGAAACTGTAGATTATGTACAGAAACGAGAAGCGACAAAGCTGAGCCGATGATGTGTTCGGAATTTCCCAACCGACCATGGGAAAAAGTCGCGTCCGACTTATTTGAGCATAATAAACAGTCATATTTACTTGTGGTGGACTACTATTCGCGTTACATTGAGATAGCCAGGTTGCATAGTACAAGTTCAAACGCTGTAATCAACCATTTAAAATCAATATTTGCGCGACACGGAATTCCACAAACTTTCATATCTGTGGAAATGCGTTCCGTGAGTTTGCCAAAAGCTATGGATTTGAGCATATTACGAGTAGCCCAAGATACCCGCAAAGTAACGGACTAGCCGAAAGAGCCGTTGAGACTGTAAAACGTATGTTAACGAAGTCCGAGGATCCCTACTTAGCGTTACTGGCGTACAGAACAACTCCTTTGGGAAATGGATACAGCCCGTCTGAATTGCTAATGGGACGACGTTTGCAGAGTACATTGCCGATTGTGAGTGATGAACTTAAACCCAGACAAGCAAACAATGAACTCTTGGGTCAAAAGGAAAGAGACTATAAACAGAGACAAAAACTCAATTATGATAGACGCCATCGTGCATCCAATCTAGAAAAACTTGAACCAAATGACAATGTTTATGTTAAAGATCAGAAAATATGGGGAAAAGTTAAACAAGACTCTTACACCCCGCGTTCGTACATTGTTGAGACAGAGAGGGGTGAGGCGAGGCGAAATAGAAGACACCTAGCAAAAGTGAAAACTGACAATGATGAACAATCTGACATTGAAATAACAGTGCAAAAATCAGCTGATTTACCAAAACAAAATGACTCAGAACATTATATTACACGTTCGGGGAGAATCTCAAAACCTCCGACGAGATTTGATTTGTAATTATCTTTCTGACTGTTAAGTGTTAAATGTTTATTTTCTAAAAGCCGACAAAGGGGGATGTGGCATAAATCAAAAGATAATTCAAGGTTAATCATCTATCGCGTTTACAACCACACACAGACTACAGCTGTGCAGGTGTTTGTTTAGAACTCTGTCGCCATCAGTTGGGATAAGGTCGCTCCTCATCACATTCTTTAATATAATTGTTTTAGCACTTGTTTGTATCATAATATATGTCTGTATTATACGATAATAAATAGTCTAGCTTATAACGTAGTTGAGTCAACACGCTTCCAAAACATCTTCCACCAATAAAATTGACCGACACGATATAACTGGAATATTGTTGAAAGTGGCTTAAACACCATAACCCTAACCCTAACACTGACTATGAAATTTGCAAAAACAATCATATTGATTTAGTTCTAAGCTGCAACAGAAGTTTGAATTTGAAGACTTCGTTATCTTAGTTGGAACTCTGTTCCACCGCTCCATTGTGTTGTAAAGATAACATACATTAAGCTATAATGTCATATTAATGAAAGACTTGTAACAAGACACGGACATACGGACGGACGGACGGACGGACGGGATTACGAAATCACTTCATGTCTAATTAATTACTAGTATAATTTACGCAGAGATATAGATGAAACAAACATTTAAGTAGATAATACGGCCACAGTAAAATAACAAAGAATGGATCTGACCAGACGAACAGACTGCCAGTAATCGTTTGGTCAAGCTGTGCATCACTGGTATCAATGAATGCTACAAACATCCACGTCACCTTAGTAGAGAGTTAAAGAAGGTCATAAATCCCGATACGAAGCACACATTTACAGCCTACTCCCTGTTTTTTTCAAAGGAGTCCAACCTAAGTTCCAAACTGGTACCAGTTCAGGAACTGGCCTCTCCGGTAAACTTGAGAATGCCAATTGACTAAATTAATTATACACCTTACCTAATTGTGGTACCACAAGAAAGTATACCAAAAGATGAACTCACGTACAATTGTAAGATTATGACCAGTCGTCTTGTCAGATCCCGCCAGATGAGTGGGTCTAAACCCGCTCACCGCCAAAAGACCCCCCACAAATACTTCTGAAATGGACAAGGAAAAAACGTCCAAGTTCTGTTACTGAAGTGGGAAAACTCTTGGACCGTTGGAGGATAAGAAACTTTCTAGAGCCCCTTGTATTGTGTTCAAGTACACATTGATTCCAATATCAGATAGGTGTGTCCCATCATTTCTAAAAAGATTAATATCCCTGGCTCTTATATTATTATGTTCTATGACGTATCCTCCAACGCCCAAGACGATATTTTTGACTGCAAGGTTTACTCGTTTTCGAGCTTTTGCCATTGCTGTACCCTCCCTGGCGGTATGCCAGTACCTCCTTTGCAACAATTCACTCCATACAATTTTTACGTCTGGCAACAGAACACGGAGGCGCAACAGATCACATTCTATGTCATGGACAAGTTCAAACCCTTTTGTACTCCCGAGATCATTTGAGCCTAGTTGTATAAGTATCATTCCCGGGGATGGATGCCTGTCTAGATAACTACCTACAGCAAGGGTAAATTGCTTCCATGTCATCCCCCTCTGACCAAACCAAGAAATGCGACAGCCTGAAGTCTGTAGGCCAAGATCCATCCCCCCCTGGCCTGGAAAAGACGCTTCTTCTAGCCCAGTACACAATGGACGATCCAATAAACCAAATACGACACCCACCTACAAGTAATAACCAACATTTCTTAAATTAAAAACGAATATAGTTTCTGAATGCACCCGATGACCAGCGACGCCACTTCTTGATTATCTCGTCGCTTATTCCCATACGCGAGGCCTCAGTGGCCGCGCCTATTCGAAAAGAATGAGACCTTATATGATCTGGAATTACACAAAACGAAAGCGCCCTTTGCAACACAGAACAAAATTGGTAGCGACTTAAGAAAGATCCATCAAAATGAATGTATAACGGAGAATTTGATGATCTATGACGGATATTTAAATATGTTTGTAACAAACGAACAGGGCATATCGAACGGTCAGAGTTACTACATATGATCAAAGTGGTCGTCGCTCCTGTTTGGTCTGTTTTTGAACTACGGATGTGTAAGTGAAGGTCTGTCGAATCACGAGAATTGACAAAACTGAAATTTTCAAACTGTATAATATGACTACCGCACTCATATTTTTTATCAGCTATAAACTCTCAGACTCGCAAGAAACCGGAAAAGGCTAAACTGAAAGCGGACGCGGACATGTTCGACTCGTATGATGACTTACAAGCGTAAGTTAGACTACCTATAAGCTTTTTTTAGAAGAGATAAAGAAATCGGGACGCGAATGTCGGACCTTTTCGGAGTTTTTCTTCTAAATCTTTCAACTGCTTTTATAACCAAAAATGACTTTGTGTGATCATAAAAACCATTCAGTTTATGAAAATGACTGATTGCAGAAATATATGTTGTAACAGTAGACGAAGAAAACCCGGTGCATGAAAGATAAGCAATATAATGAAATAACACATCAATTGAGACGGGCCAATTTTCGGACAACCCATACAGTGTACGGAATTTACTAAGAGATTCTACTGCTGTTTTATATGTTGTTTTCCATGTTGACTCGGCCGCCGAAGCTTTAATAAGTGAATTCAGTTCTCGCTCCAAATTTTCCATAGATAGTCTAGAATTTCTGTCGGCTTGGGGTCTGCTTCTGGGCAAAGAGTCTTAAATCGCTGCCAATCAGAACGAGATAAAGCATCAGCTATGTTATTTATTTTACCTGGAATATGTTCTGCTTTTAACATGATATTATATTGTAAGGAGAGTAAAACAAGATTTCTGACAAGGGTCATAACTCTGTTGGATTTTGAAGACTTTTTGTTAATAATAGCTACCACTGCTTGATTATCAACATTAAAAATAATTCGTTTATTTTTTAAATGTATTCCCCAAATGTGCACCGAAATGACAACTAGAAATAATTCTAAAAACGTAATATCAGCAAGGATCCCATTGTCCGCCCATTCTTTTGGCCAACAACCTTGAGCCCATTTACCCTGAAAATAAATGCCGAACCCTTTGTCTCTCCCACCGGCGCTATCCGTAAACAAACAAATTGTCTCATTAGAAGTCCACACATTATCTAGCATAACTGTAATTCCATTGTAATCCGATAAAAAGGATAACCAAACTTTCAGATCTTCTCGCATCTCTGGCGATACCCTAATTCTGTGGTGAGGTTTAGCTACCTTACATGTAGCATTTATAAGGCGCCGACTAAATGCCATACCCAGGGCAACAACTCGGTATGAACAATTTAATAGACCGAGAAGAGACTGTAAGTCACGAAGGGATACTTTTTTGGCATCCAAACCTGTTTTTAGGCGATTGGTTATCTCTATAATTTGTCCTGAGGGAGTCTCATTTCCATTTGTATTGTGTACAATTCAACACCTAAGAATGTGAGAATTTCAACTGGTTCTACGGTTTTATCATATGTCGCTTTCATTAAACCTGTTTCAAGGCTGATATTATTATTACTGATTTGCTCTAGTAGGAGTTTTCTTATCTTCTATAAATTGACAGTAATATGGTTTGATTTGGTTTATGGTGTATGACGCCACTTTCAACAATATTTCAGTTATATGGCGTCGGTCAGTTTTATTAGTACAGGAAACCGGAGTACCCGGAGGAAATCATCGACCTGTCGCAAGTCACTGACAAACTTTATCACATTAATATGTCAACATGCTTAAGCGATTCATGCTCTTATCATAATCACTGATATTAAATTTTATCTATTTAATATATGAATTGAAACCATGTGTTTGAATCCCAGAACAATCTTAGACCTATGTATGTTAACATGGCAGTGTGTAGAAATTCAATATTCCGGCTTATAAAAGCACAAAGAACTACGTGTGCATATATGTTTTCTATAAAAGAGAGGTTAGTATTGTTCTATATAATTTGACATGCTAATTTATGATAATTGAATAGCAGGGAATATCGGCTAGCCAAATACCACTTATATTATAGGGATTGGGCTTTGAGCCACTGTGAGAAATATTTCAGTTATTTATATCGTGGCGGTCGGTTTTATTGAAGGAGGAACCCAAAACACCAGAAGAAACCCACCGACGAATGACAAGGAAATATACATTGCTGTTCGACCTTGTATATTCCGGATTGTGTGTGTATTACACGATTTTCAATTTCAGGGGAATAATTCAAATTGTGTAGACGCATGACATATAATACATATATAATGTATGATATATTAAACTGAATGTAGATAAGAATCCTGGCCGTAACTGTGAAACCACTAATTAATTTCTTTTAGGTTTTCTACTAAATTTGTGCTTTTTCGAGCCTACCTGGCCATTTTATCTTAAGTTTAAACTTCCCAATGCCATATATTTTCTGAAACGTACATGATTCCTCTACGTTCTGTCAAAATATCAAGGCATGCTTAAAATCTTGCAGTGAAATGCCATGCTACGGAAAATATCTACTCTAAAAATAGCTCGGTCTCCATGCCTCAGTTGTATATTTAATAGCTAAATACTATGAAATGTTTGCATTTAGCCCCCCCCCCCCTTTTTGTCCCATAAAATGAGTTCATATCATTCTTAATTTTGTTAATTCATGTTTTTACCCCATAAATTATGTAGTTTAAGACATAAAATAAGTTTTTGTATATAGGTCTTGAAATTCCTTCTAATTCCATCAAATTTGCAAAAATATGATTTATTGATATTAAAGTCTTGGAATTTCTGATGGTGCACAACTATAATTTCCTCCAAAACTCAATAAATATTTGCTTCCACATAATTTTTTTTCACTGCTTGAGTAAGCTGGATGTTCAAATGTACTGTTACAGCCAAATATTACTCTAAAACATGAAATCCAAATTGACAATTTGAAAAATTAACAGAAAATGCTAAGCAGTCAAAATAATTTTTCTGGGATCACTTAAATTACCAGGTTTTTACTACATAATTTTCAATTAAAACTGCTTTCTATAGCCTTATATTATTTTATAAGTACATTGTACATTTATTCTAACTGAAACTATCAAAATTTACCAGGAAATATTTGTAGGATTGAAAAAAATCCAATCATGATATCACCATATTTTATATTTGAAGTCGACAAACTGCCGCATGATGAAATTTTTTAAATTCTTAATATCAACCATATTTTCAATATTATATGCACTTCTACTGCAAAAACATATTCAATAACATATTCACAATAATTATAAAGTCATAAACAAAAATAAAATGAGTTGCAATACCCTGTGTCCATGTATGTCCAGTGTTTGGGAGCAATATTCCAAAATATTACATAGCATGCATTTTGACCATGTAATCTGACACCACAATGCGTTTTGTGACATTTTTGTATGAAAAATGTCGCCCTAGATCTGTTGTGACATTGTTAGGCTAATTTGAACATGATAGCAACAAAAGATAATTTTGATGTTTTTCGCCTTAAGGTGTGAAACCACTAATTAATTTCTTTCAGGTTTTCTACTAAATGTGTGTTTTTTCGAGCCTAACTGGCCATTTTATCTTAAGCTTAACCTTTCCAAGACCATATATTTTCTGAAACGTACATGATTCCACTACGTTCTGTCAAAATATCAGGGCATGTTTAAAATCTTGCAGTGAAATGCCATGCTACGGAAAACACCTACTCTAAAATTAGCTTGGTCATCCCCAAGAAATTCAGTATTTATAGGTCATACATCAAATCCTCCATAGAGGTATTAAAATACAACTAAGTCCATCAAATATGGGCTCACGATAATCCCTATATATTTGACTTCAATTATCAATTTTAATTAGTCCATTCCATTCAGTAGTTTTCACAATACTACAATGTGAAAGGAACTTTTTTCTTGAAAAGGGACTACTTTATATATGGTCTAAGCTCTGATTGGTGAATTAGTGGTTTGACACCTTCAACACTTTTGGCAAAATCTAAAACCAATCAATCACTGTTGGTGTTAGTTTAAATACCGTAATTGGAGTATCTTAATAGAGTAACAATATACGTGTTTTATTTTTTTTCCTGTAAATAACAACGCAAACAAAGACAATTTATAGAAGATGCGCCTGCGCCGGGTGCTGGACGAACTAAAATTTGTCCTCAGAATTGTTTTTCTGAAATACCTGTTTAAAGAGATCATTTTCATCAACTTTTGGTTGGAAACATTTGATAACTTGTTATTGTCAACACTACAACACAAAAGAGTGAAATAGTTTTCGAAATAAAGAGTTTTGAACAGTTGTGTAAATCTTCACAGCTAATACTCCCTACAAATACCACTTCCGGTATAAGCAAAACACATGGTTTTCAGAAATTGATTACTACAAGGTGAAATTATTTAATACTAATATTATTTATTTACTTTTCTATTCATATATTAATTTGCTCATTTGTCTTGTCAATCATTTACCTCGTGTGAAGCACACGAGTCCAGTCATAACCTGCATATTGTGTCTAACATTTGTGTACTTGTCAATGTACATGTGTTGTCTTACCATTTCATTAGTAACAAGCCAATAAATATTTATCTTCAGTAGTGAAGGACGGCTAGAAATGTAAAGAAGAAGAAAGAAGATCCGCTTAACATTATTTCTAAATCTATGGATATAAAATTAAAAAAACGGGAATCTTTTCGTTTTCCAAACTTTTTATTTACATGATTGCTTATTAATAATGGCTGAATATTGAAATAATTAAATGTTAACGTCCCTTGTGAATCCACATGTGAAAGTAGAGTTTACCCCTCGTTAAAGTTAATAACGTGTCACTGTCTTAAACTAACCGTCGTTCTTTAATTTTTCTTAGCAAAATATACATAAATATAATACAAAATACATATATACTTACATTATATTAATGTTAAACAACAACAACAAAGTTCCAAAGTTCTAAACAAAAATGGCGACGGTTCAGTTCCAGAGAGAAAGGATGCTAATAAATGGCGCGAAAAACTGTGCCGAAACCTCATGGAACTGAGCTCAAAGATCAGAATCTTATCAGCTACAAACTGCTGAATCGACAGCATTTTGTCTGTTTGTATATATCTTGGTAACATTCCTGTATTGGAATTTTGAACCAATTTATATCTTTGATTTATTTGAGAGAAAGTTATGGATCTGTATGTTAATTTGGGGCTATAGTTAACCAACTCGGACTTACGTCGGTCTCGTGTTGTATCTAATGCATATTTTTCTTTGTTTCTTTGATAATTAAATTAACTAATTCATACGTCATTAATTAACATTATAGCTATATGTGCCCTGGGAAAGACCATAAATGACTGAAATAACAGTTGCCGGCGCCACAACATTGGGCCAACATTGGCCCAACCAAGACAGAATGATAGTTGGTGAACAGTATTGGCCCAATGTTGGTCCAGCTAAAACAAAATGACAGTTGGTGAACAGTTGTTGGCCCAACATTGGTCTAACTAAGACAATATTACAGTTGGTGAACAGTTGTTGACCCAACGTTGGTCTAACTAAGACAATATTACAGTTGGTGAACAGTTGCTGGCCCAACGTTGGCCCAATGTTGAAATGCCAACGCCAACCATCTACCAACCAAACCAACCATTTGCCAACGTTGGCCCAACGTTGGCCCGATGTTGAAATGCCAATGCCAACCATCTACCAACCAAACCAACCATTTGTCAACGTTGGCCCAACGCATGATTGCTATCTCGGATGTTACTTTTCAATGAGATGATGATAAGGTTCGCTTTGTTCTAGACCAACGCGCCGAGTTGGATTTTATAGTGCTAGCTCACTGAAACAACAGTCCGCGGATAGACATGTCGCTCCACTCGGACACATTATTCTTATTCTGAGCCAACCGATATTTGTAAAAATGGCTTTTCATATCCATCATTGGTGTTGTTAGTAGATCACCTATTTAAGAAAATAAATCTCAAACATTTAATTTTAATTAGAGCGAATAAATTAGTTGTGCATTAAATAAAAAAAAATCAAATAACAATTTGGAATGCTAATTTGAGTCACACAAAATACAAAATTAAATTTTAAGCTAAATTTGAACTTTCTCCTAATAGTTGTAGAAGACAACACAGCACCGTCTCTCCGGAAGTAAATTATGAGATCCGACAGATGAAACGATCTGACATACAAAGTCTATACGAACTCTTAGCAGAAAACAAGTGGAATATGGAGAAGTCCTATTTAGAATGTGTGTTCAATACCGACCCTACGGGACTGGTTGTCGTAGTCAAAGACGATGGCGAGTTAATAGGTAATGTTTTATAATAACTATAGTTATGTGCAATCTTATCAAATCTTTTGGGATTAATAGCCAAGATGTCAGCGGCCTTGGACAAAACACAATTTCAATATAATTACCGATTTATCTGTTTTTACGTGTCGTTAACTGTTAGTAACGTTTATTATTTCATATCATTTCTAAATTCGACCTTTTCATTGGTGTAGAGATGGCCATGCGTCATGCATTAATCTGCACGAAAAAAAATCTCCGGTCATTAACATGATAATGCTTAATGACCGCTCGAGCGCAACGGAGATTGTGTAGTTGTCAATGTAAACCAACATTATACTAAAATGAGCACAATCATTTAGAAAGGCTTATTTCCTTCAATGAAATAAAAATAATAGTTACTTATGAATAGGGCAGTATCGTGATAGATAGACTGCCCTTGCGACAGTAGTATTGACTTCAGCACTGATAATACCCTCGCCTTCGGCTCAGGCATTATCACTGCTTCAGTCAATACTACTTTCCCTAGGGCAGTCTATAAATCACGATAATGCCTTATACAAAAGTAACTATTATATAAATACTGACTTGAGAGATATATACTATCTGTTATTGTTGAAACTGAAATTACGAAATCTGACATTGCTTTTTGCGACCGCCGTTACTGTCATGGCCATGGGCAACATTATATATTTAGCGTTGAACCGAGCAAACGCAGAGATCTGCTTCCTGATATATTTCCATTCCACTGATATCATAGGATTTATTATGATTGGATGGTCAAAGTAACATAACACCACATCAGGATGTCGTTAGATATTATACAATTGATGACTTTCGATGAGGTGAATACAAGGATTGATCAACCCATGGAACATGATATTCACCGAGGCATCATTAACTGTTTTATTATATGACATTAAATCAAATTTGAATTAACACCAAACAGCGCCGACTTTGTTCACCAGACACCCCTATCTGCCCAACGTCTGTCATTATTAATTTAATTGTGTACCGAAAGTAATTAGTAAGAACGCATCTGATTAGTCGATGACAAAACTTAACTCGATGTTGATTGGCTACTACTTTTAAGATAATTGGGAAACATCATGTCTATTTTAAGGTGTCTGGAGGGGCGTTGGAATGTTATGTTCAACTCTCGTGACTTTTTGCGCGTTGAATATAACGTTTTATCAACGAACGTTACTAGGGGCGTCAGCCAATCATAAAAGACATTATCTGAAGTCATATAATAATAGTGTGTATCGCATAAAAAAAAGGATACCGCACACATTTACTTTGGGAATTCAGTCCTTTCGACACCTTCTATGGAATCTCAGTTTGCAGAGGAAAAATAACGTGCAGTTAGTTAGTAATCCCTCTCATCTCATTCCAAATAAAACAGCTAGAAATATAAGAACATTTTGTTTTCTAAAAAAATATTCTTATGTTGCATTTCTTTTTCAGTACAATATCGAAGTTATACCGTTTCAAAATGACCCTCATCGATGGTAACACAGAGATTACGCTCAGCCCCCCCCCCCTCCCCCATTACCACGAAGACCGACCGTAATCAACCATGAGTTGTCGACGACGAATGACCCTCTGTTGTACCACGTATACTGTAACGTGTACGGCGTAATATACTTTATTCAGTGTGAGGTCTAAGTTGCTAATCTTCTTACATGTAGCGTTCTGCGTTGTGTTGTGCTCTTTCTTTTGTTAGTGCTGTCTTGTATGTCTAATGTTGCTAGTTTCTTTGGATTGTTCATTCTTGATTGCACCTTCGGTTTTCTCTGACGTTTATTTGTACATATGTAATCATGGGGGTTCCGACAATATATCTCAAATTTTCACCCAAATCAGCTTTAATATTCTTTGTACATCTTACTAAATTGTGATATTAATAAATTAATAACAAATAATTTTACTTTAAAATATCCTTATTCCAGGACATAATGGTATCCTTGTTCACAGTGAAAAGCTAGCGTCATCTGGATTGAATATTGTAAAAGACGGCTACAGAGAACTCGGAATTGGTCGTAAACTGTTTCGAAAAGTCATGGACGTAATGTCGGATAGAAATGTCGGAGGCACTGCTTTATCTAATAGAATAACATTCTACGAGCAATTTGGATGGACAATTCGTTCATTTACAGTTCATTACAATCAAGGTAAAATAAACAAATCGTTCATTACAGACGTTCCAAGTGGTGATTTTGAAATAGCATTGTTGAAGGATGTAGATTTTAATGACGTTGTTGCGTATGATACAGAGTTGCATACGGTACCACGACCAGTTTATCTATCAAATTGGGCACAACATGATTGTGCAAATGGATACGTAGCTCTGAAAAGTGGCCGCGTTGTTGGTTACGGCATTGTACGTCCTTCAGATGTCGGACACAAAATGTACCCACTCTTAGCAGACGACCCCGTTTTGGCAAAGGCGTTATTTTGTCATCTTGCTTCTCATATTCCGGAAGGGGAAGACTTGATTTACTCACATCCCGTTGAAAATGAACGTTCAAATGCAATTGTAGCAGCAAATGATCTGACCACATATTTATCCATGACCCGTTTATACAACAAATGGAACGTTCCAGTCGACATTAAACGTGTATATTCAGTGTCTAGCACAGAATACGCAATAGTTTGACCTATCAAAGTTATTTTTAGCGCATTTGCCAGGAGCTTTTGTCATCACTTGGCGTCCGTCGTCTGTCGTTCGTCGTCAGTAGGCCTAGGCAATTAATTCTTGTTTCTGGTTGGTCAATTTTAAAAAATCTTCTCTGAAATCGCTTGGCCAAATGAACCGAAACTTGGTAGAAAGCATCTATGGAAGTTCCTCTATAAAGATTGCATATTTCAATCCATTAACAAACATTGCCACCATAGGCAATTTTTGCTTCTGGTTGGACAATTTCTAAAAAAATCTTCTCCTCTGAAACCGCTTAGCCTGTACAATATTTCCTTGTCCGCTACAAACAGTTCTTGTTTGTGATTGGTCAATAAAATAAAACCTTCTCTAATACTATTTGGCCAAATTAATTGAAATTTGGTAGGAAGCACAGGTCTATGGAAGGTTCTGTATAAAGTTTCCTCAAAACAGAAAGACATATGAGTGACACAGGCTCAGTGGGCTGAGCCTCTAGTTTTACTCAGCTTCGATATGTGTGCAATCAACTATTTGACGTATGTGGTTAATTTATTTTAGAATTTCTTAAAATTGTAATTTTTTTTAATAAACTTCTATATCTTGATTATTATGACTTTTCTATCTAGGATACACATGTTCTGTATCAAGCTAAGAAAGAAAGAATTGAAGATACAAAAGTGATAATCAGAAGGCGTAAAGCGAAGATGGACAGACAATACAATGTCTAAAAGAAAAAAAAGACAATGACAAACAATAAATAAACAATGATGTGCAAAACACTACGCAGAAAACTAAAGACGGAATAACACTAAAAACCGGGGGTGAACTCCGGTGTTTTGGAAGGATAAGCAGTTTCTGTTCCACATGTGGCTCCCGTCGAGTGGTAACAGTGCACATATGTTTGTCAGTGATGAAAAATGTGATAAATATTGCTTACCCGGCATGATTTATGCCATATTTTTTGCTATGTGATGACAATATAAGCAAAATATATATGGGTTAGGTTTATGGTGTTTAACACTACTTTCAACAATATTTCAGTTATATCGTGGGGGTTCGTTTTATTGGTGGAGGAAACCGGATTACCCGTAGAAAACCACCAGCCCGCGCAAGTCACTGACAAATTTTATCACATAATGTTGTATCGCATGCACCTCGCCTGATCGGGGGTCCAACCCACAACGTTAGTGGTGATATGCGCTGATTGAACAGGTAGTTGTAAATCCAACTACCATACGATCACGACCACGACGCGCCCTAATATATTTGTTAATATACAGTTCTTTTATTGATGCAATTATTGCTATATCTAATCGCCAGTTACCTCAGGACATTTGGTCACAAACAAATACCAGAAGTAAGTTGCTATGGTTTATTAATTATATCAGTTCTATACATATGGTTAGGCAACTGCAATACAGACAAGAGAGAGAAACATAGATAAGCCATTGTGATTCCATACACATAGTCATGATGTCTACAAACTGTTGTTCATTTGACCTGTTTAATAAGAGCACTTGTTTAATCGAAAAACCCCAGTAGTCCTAAGGATGTTCAATGTAGACAGGCTTTGCTGTATCTTGATGGTTATTGTAATTATATGAATGAAGGAAAGTGAAAGTGAGCGGTCATGTATATGTGTGTTCGGTGTGTAGATTTGGCCTTTTTCTACGATTTCCTATTTGATTTTGGAACTGTTCAGAATATTTTGTTTTTCATTTTATTACTTGAGAATCAATCTTATCAGAAAATGTTAAAATAACTATCTTATTAATATATGTATAGGTATAATTAAATTTATAAAATGCACATTTTTGCAATTTAGAAAATTTGTTTTGCATATTATTTCAAATATATAATTTTCCTGATCCAATGACATATTTCATCTGCTGTACATTGACAAAAGCTGTGCTACTGCTGCTGCTCTGGGGAAAACGTGTATGGCTGCTGCTGCTGCGTCGGCGTATAGCCCTCTGTAAGCGGCGGCGGCGGCGTATGTCCATTGTCAGCGGCGGTGGTGGTGGGTAGCAGTCATACACGTTTACCCCAGAGCAGCAGCAGCAGCAGCAGCAGCAGCTAAACAGCTTTTATCAATGTACAGTAGATGAAATATGTCATTGGATCAGGAAAATTATATATTTGAAATATTATGCAAAATTAAAAAAAAACCAATTGTATAAATGTGCTTTTATCAATTTATTTATACCTATACATATATTAATAAGGTAGTTATTTTCACACTTTCTGATAAGATTGATTCTCAAGTAATAAAATGAAAAACAAAATAGTCTGAACAGTTCCAAAATCAAATAGAAAAATCTACACACCGAACACACATATATATGATCACTCACTTTCACTTTCCTTCATTCATATAATGACAATACCCATCATGATACAGCAAAGCCTGTATACATTGAACATCATTAGTATTTATGATATGGAAGAAAGGCAAGTTGAATAGTGAAAAGATATGAAAAATATGGAAGAAAAGTAGGTTAAATAGTGAAATGATATGGAAAATATAGAAAAAGGTCAAGCTGAATACTGAAAAGATATTAAAAATAAGGAAGAAAGGTAAGCTAAATAGTGAAATGATTTGGAAAATATGGAAGAAAGGTAAGTTGAATAGTGAAAAGATATGGAAAATATGGAAGAAAGGAAAGTTAAATAGTGAAAAGATATGGAAAATACGGAAGAAAAGTAGGTTGAATAGTGAAATGATATGGATAATATGGAAGAAAAGTAAGTTGAAAATCTAAAAAATATGGAAAATATGGAAGAAATGTGGGTTGAAAAGTAAAATGATATGGAAAATACAGAAGAAAGTCAAGTTGAATAGTGAAAAGACATTAAAAATAAGGAAGAGAAGTAAGTTGAATGGTGAAATGACTTTGAAAATATGGAAGAAAAGTAAGTTGAATAGTGAAAAGATATGGACAATATGGAAGAAAGGCAAGTTGAATAGTAAAAAGATCTGGAAGCTATGGAAGAAAAGTAAGTTGAATAGTGAAAAGATATGGAAAATATGGAAGAAAAGTAAGTTGAATAGTGAAATGATATGGAAAATACAGAAGAAAGTCAAGTTGAATAGTGAAAAGATATTAAAGATAAGGAAGAAAAGTAAGTTGAATTGCAAAATGATATTGAAAATATGGAAGAAAAGTAAATTGAAATGTGAAATGATATGGAAAATATGGAAGAAAAGTAAGCTAAATAGTGAAATGATTTGGAAAATATGGAAGAAAGGTAAGTTGAATAGTGAAAAGATATGAAAAATATGGAAGAAAGGAAAGTTAAATAGTGAAAAGATATGGAAAATACGGAAGAAAAGTAGGTTGAATAGTGAAATGATATGGATAATATGGAAGAAAAGTAAGTTGAAAATTTAAAGAAAGTCAAGTTGAATAGTGAAAAGATATTAAAGATAAGGAAGAAAAGTAAGTTGAATTGCAAAAAGATATTGAAAATATGGAAGAAAAGTAAATTGAAATGTGAAATGATATGGAAAATATGGAAGAAAGGTAAATTGAATAGTGAAAAGATATGGAAAATATGGAAGAAAGGAAAGTTAAATAGTGAAAAGATATGGAAAATACGGAAGAAAAGTAAGTTGAAATGTGAAATGATATGGAAAATATGGAAGAAAGGCAAGTTGAATAGTAATAAGATATGGACAATATGTAAGAAAGGCAAGTTGAATAGTGATAACATATGGAAAATACCGAAGAAAAGTAAGTTGAATAGTGAAAAGATATGGACAATATGGAAGAAAGGCAAGTTGAATAGTAAAAAGATCTGGAAGTTATGGAAGAAAAGTAAGTTGAATAGTGAAAAGATATGGAAAATATGGAAGAAAGGTAAGTTGAATAGTGAAATGATATGGAAAATACAGAAGAAAGTCAAGTTGAACAGTGAAAAGATATTAAAGATAAGGAAGAAAAGTAAGTTGAATTGCGAAATGATATTGAAAATATGGAAGAAAAGTAAGTTGAAAGGTGAAATGATATGGAAAATATGGAAGAAAAGTAAGTTGAAATGTGAAATGATATGGAAAATATGGAAGAAAAGTAAGTTGAAATGTGAAATGATATGGAAAATATGGAAGAAAAGTAAGTTGAAATGTGAAATGATATGGAAAATATGGAAGAAAAGTAAGTTGAAATGTGAAATGATATGGAAAATATGGAAGATAAGTAAGTTAAAATGTGAAATGATATGGAAAATATGGAAGATAAGTAAGTTAAAATGTGAAATGATATGGAAAATATGGAAGAAAAGTAAGTTGAACAGTGAAATTGTATGGAAAATATGGAAGAAAAGTAAATTGAAAAGTGAAAAGCTTTGGAAAATACAGAAGAAAAGAAAGTTGAATAATGAAAATATAGGGAAAATATGGAAGAAAGACAAGTTGAATAGTGAAATGATTTGGAAAATATGGAAGAAAAATAAATTGAATAGTGAAATGATTTGGAAAATACAGAAGAAAAATAAGTTGAATAGTGAAATGATATGGAAAATATGGAAGAAAGGCAAGTTGAATAGTGATAATATATGGACAATATGGAAGAGAGGCAAGTTGAATTGTGAAAAGATTTGGAAAATACAGAAGAAGAGTAAGTTGAATAGTGAAATGATTTGGAAATATGGAAGAAAAATAAGTTGAATAGTGAAATGATATGGAAAAAATGGAAGAAAAGTAAGTTGAATAGTGAAAAGATAGGGAAAATATGGAAGAAAAATAAATTGAATAGTGAAATGATACGGAAAATATGGAAGAAAGATAAGTTTTGAATAGTGATAAGATATGGACAATATGGAAGAAAGGCAATTTGAATTGTGAAAAGATTTGGACAATATGGAAGAAAGGCAAGTTGAATTGTGAAACGTTGCGGTTTGAAAAAGTACGGGAAAAAAGTACAGGAAAATGGAATGTTTTATAACGTCATGTACTAGAATAGCAAGTAACGTTGTATTTCAAACATTGCAGTTTTAAAAAGTACAGGAAAAAAGTACGGGAAAATGAAATGTTTTATAACGTCATGTACTAGAAAAATTAACTGATATTTCAAATGTTGCATTTCAAACGTTGCAGTTTGAAAAAGTACGGGAAAAAATACGGCAAAATGAAATGTTTTATAACGTCATGTACTAGAGAAGCAAGTATTTAGAGGAAGGAATCAAGAAACGTCGTTATAGACAGAAAGTTCACGAAAAATATTACAAAGACGAACAATTAATGAATAAAACGTTAAAAGATCTCTGAAAATATAACAAAAATGCAAAAAAAAACTCATTTTGGCACGAGACCCATAATCTCATGGCCTGGTGATTTAGGGGATAAAATGTACCATTTCATTCTTTGACTCTTAGGTTATTTAGGACCCCCACAGTGAGAACGCGGACGTGATAGACTACTTGGAGTACTACACAACAGTCTATATCCGAAAACAACAAACTTTTGTAAGAAATGTAATTATTGAAGGTGCTCCCGTTTATGGCGGGAAAGGGGCAGATAACCAGTGAAAGGGCTAGAAAATGATAAGGTTATAGGACGCGGACGTCCTAGAGAGCCACTCAATGGCATTTCCAGTGACGTGACTTCCAGTTCAAGGGGAAGCCCTACGGGTGACGTTTGATGACGTCATTTCCGGTGAAAAGGTCCCACTAAGGCGGATAATGCGCAACTTCCGGTTGCGCATGAACGCACCCTTACAAGGAACCCCCTTCGGGTCACGTGACCTTAGGGCACGTCACTTCCGGTAGCCATGTCGGTCATGCACAATGGTACATTTTGTACTACTACTATAGTAAGAAAAAAGCAGCGCGGGAACCGGTTGCACATGCGCACGCGATCACTTCCGTGACGTCACTTCCGGTCAGGGCCGCTTCCGATGACGTCACTTCGGGTAGCTCCCTCTCTTTGCTCCTCCCAAAATACGACTTTGTCCGTGCTGATATACTACTCCCGTCGTTCTTTAATCGCCTTCAATTTCCCAATTGGTTTACAATGGTTATGCCTGTCATTTTAAACTCGCATGGGCCAAACGGGTGCATACTTTCCCCATTTCCAGCCCTGTCGACACCTCTCATTTCTCTGCTGTTCCCCACTTCATTTCGGTGTTTATTCTCGCTTTTTGTTTTCGACCCCTGCTCTCTATTCATTGATCCTCGAATCACTCTCGCATTGTACAACGTGAGGCCCATATGGATATTATATGTTGTATATCTCTGGTGTTTCTTATATGTTTTAATAGTTTTCTGTGTTGTGTTGTCTCTTGGTTGTCTTCATCTGTTTTCTATTTCCCATGTTAGTATATTGCCCTGGATTTCCTCTTCTTGACTAAAAGGTAAAAAATCATTAAGTAATCGATTCAACTATATACACGTGTAGTTTTGAAATATGCGCATTTTCAAATATGAAATAAAACAAGTCATTGAAGGCTAAAATGCACGCATACATTGATGTCCTTCCAAGGACTGGCACTTCGGTTTTCTCCTTTTCCTTCAGATGATTATCCACGGTTGTTAATTACGAATTACTAATTAAGAAATAAATCATGGAAGCCAGAATGTGTTTTGAGCTTTAACATGGGTTGGCGGATATTAGTATTTCATCCCGAGCCAAACCATGTTAATACTCAAAAACACATTCTGGCTTCCATGAATTATTTCGATTCTGATATGTCTAAGAGTACAAATACGGTAGTATACTTTGATTGGAAGACGGTAATTTATATTTATGCTTGCGGACAATGTCGCACACAATTTATGCTGTCAAATTCGAGCAGACGATAATTGATCATCGATAATTACGACGGGAAAATCAGTCACATGCACCCAATCGATAAATCGCTCGTTTGTTAACAAAGCGAAAGAAGGACCTAATGTTAGAATATCTGACAATTTGTTTTCTGATTTGCATCATCAATAATATATGAGATGTTCTTGGGTAATTTTAGCGAGACCCTCTCCATATCTGCTCCTGATTACCGTCTTGTAAACTACCAGTCTCCGTTTCCCCTAACTCCCGGTTAACGCCACTTCCCTTAACTCCAGGATTCCATCGTCCCCCAACCCATATAAATTATATTCGATGCAAATGCGATACCAAGACAAATATAGTATAGGTTCTAAGCTGGATTGAGAAATAAAAGTGAATTATTTCATGGGCACAATTTTCCTCCCTAGCGAAGCATTTGGTCCATAAATAAATAAATAAATAAATAAAAATCTTTATTTAGAGAGAGTAACTTATTTGGATTATACCAATTTTCAATAAGGCTCTCTGAAAACAATACATAAGTGCATGGACATAGATATCAGCAAAGTATATATAACACAATAATATATTCACATATTTTAAATAATATAACGCAAATAGAAAATAAATAAAATAAAAAATAAAATAAAATTCAGTTTATCAAAAATTTAATAATTTGTAAGAGTTTTTGAATTCAAATACAGTTTTCGAGGTTTTAATTTCATTTGGTAGTGTGTACCATACTTTTGGCCCACTAAAAGAAAAACTTGATTTGTACAATTCAGTATTTGGTTTCGGAACAAGGAAATTGTCTGATGATGAAAATCTAGTATCGTATGACTCTTTGTTATTTGAAGAAACAATAAGATTTGATAAATATTCCAGGGCTAATTCATTTTTGATCTATACGAAATAGTTCACTAGATTGTTTTTTAAAATCGTGTTCATCTAGAATAATTCTTGCAGCCCTTTTTGTAATCTTAGTATACTTTCAAGTAAATATTTACTGCAATCCCCCCAAATTGAACAACAGTAATCTAAGTGGGGAAGAATATATGCATTATAAAACAGAATTCTCGTTTTGTGATTCAAGTATTTCTTGATTCTCCTGAGTAATGCTAAAGATAAATTTACTTTTTTAAAAATACGAGTTATGTGTCCAGTCCAAGAAAATGTTGCATCAACGAAAACCCCAAGGACCTTTTCGCACTGACTTTCATTGATTTGAAGGCCATTGATAAATACATCAAATATTTCATCAGATGAGGTACAAAGTTTCTGTTTTGAACCAATACACATGGTCTTTGTTTTTGATACATTTAAAACCATTCTATTTTCGTAACACCAGTGTGAAATATCTTCTAATACTGTATTAAGTGTTTTGCTTATACAAAGCTTGTTTTCTCAGTCGCTGATATAGTACTATCATCAGCAAAAAGATCAGTGTTATGATTTGGGTTATATAAAGGTAGGTCATTAATAAAAATCAAAAATAATACATGCCCTAAAACTGACCTTTTTCACTTGTTGTAAACCGGAAAATGTATTTGAAATAGAAACAATCTGTCTTCTGTCGTTCAAATAAGAAGAAAACCACTGTAGCGAAGTGTAAGAAAATTTATATTTCTGCAATTTTTGAAGGAGCAATTCATGATCAAGAAGATCAAAAGCTTTTGCAAGATCTAGAAATACCGCCCCAATTAATTCACCTTTATCAACGGCTTTTATCCACCTATCGATCGTAAATGTTAATGCCGTTTGGCAGGAATGGTTTAAACGAAAACCTGACTGCAGTAAATAAAGTAAATTGTATTTATTTAGGAAATTCATCAAACGATTCTTCACATGTCTTTCAAGGATTTTTGATGCTAATGGTAAAATTGTAATAGGTTTGTAATTAGAGACATCATTTCGAGAACCTTTGTTTTTGAAAACTGGAATGACTTTAGCCAATTTGAAAATAGAATGGGAAATTTGATTTTCTAATGCTTAAATTAAAAATATGGCATAAAGGAATGGATATAAGATGAGATGACATTTTTAGACATTTAGCACTTATATTGTCAAGACCATCGTCTTATGTCACTGCTTAAGATGTTCCCAAAATACGGAAAAGGAAAACGGAACGAAATCTGAAATAAAATATATTCAGCACAAATTTAAATGTATGATATAATATTGCAATATCATATAGCGTGCTCGCCTCGAGTGTGGTAGATCGAATGTTCGAGCCCTGATCGAGTCAAGCACGTAGCTTTAAGGAGAAAGAGCAAAGCCTGGTTGACTTGGAATCAGGATAAAGTGGGCGACATGTCTACCCGTGGACTGTTGCTTCCGTGAGCTAGTTGGTCTACTAAAGAGCGGACCTCATCATCATCTCATTGAAACTAAACTTGTTCTCGCCATGATATAGCTGAAAAATTGCTGAGTTGGCGCTAAGCAACAATCACTCACTCACTCACCTCAACAAATCGGCAGAGGCGGAGTGCGAAGAAAATAAAATGAACTGCGACATAAATATTGTTTTTTAAATATTACCGTTCGCTGATAATAAAAGTAGAATAACAGACGATATTTGAAGCATACAAATATTACATAGTAAAACTGCTGATTGCTGGATGAATATGAATACGTTTCAATAACACATAACACGATTTAAAAAAAACCCCAATACAAACTAGAAAATGTTTGAATAAGACACGGGTTGCCCCTTCCGTTATATTAGACACGAAATGTAGGTCAGGGGGTGATCTAATTCGTTGTTGAAAATGTGCTCCAAATACACAAGCAAGGGTGCATCTACGTTGCGCATAAATTCTCGCCGTACCAATAATAATGTGGATGCTACGCCTCTATAGGAAAAGTTTGAAGATACCAAAGTGGTTATCAGAAGCCGTAACCCGAAGGTCAAACAATGCATAGCCAAAGAAAAAGGACAAAAACTACACAGTAGACTAAAAATTGGGCAAACAAACGGGGGTGAACTCTTGTTGTAAATCGGGTGGGAAGTCACGAATGAGGGAAGGACGGTGTGAATACGACAAACGGAACATATCCGTGGTCATTTGTAATAAAGATATTCTAGTATTGGTAGCGGTAAGCCAAGTCATGGTGGCGACCAGGCCCACTGAGAGGGGGTTCGGACGGAGTGGTGCCCTGGGGCACATGAGTTATAATTAAAGGTCCAGAGAAATAAACAAGTAGAAAGCTGTTTTCTAAATCACAATTCATCAATTCATTTTTGTTGTACTGATTCCTTGCTTATTACACACCGTGGTGGACTTAGTTTGAGTATCATTATTTGAAGAATTGGAGGAGGTGGGGCAAGCTTCCTTTTGCCCTGGGGTCCAACGATTCTCTTGGCGGCTGCCCTGGTGACGACCATATAAACTTTCGAAGTGATGACTTCAACTTAACAATTAGGAAGCTTTGGCTTAGTCACTGCCTTGTTAGCAGCGACCCGGCAAACTCTGGAATACCAACCTGGAGATATATACTCCATATGCAGGTGCTGCTGGAATGGTGCTACATATAAATGGAAAGTTCACAATGGGAAAGTTGAAATCATCTTTCTTGTCATAAAGTTGTGTTCTTGATCGACCCTCACTCTCTCAATTTTTGTCTGTTTATATACTTATGAGTTTTGACTTTCCCTTTGTAAGATTGCTCGGAGTTCGGTAATTTTTTTATTACCCTTATTTTCTAACAGTATATGTCAAGGTATGAAGCAGACAAAGCTGTATCTGTGGTATCCTTTATTTCCAGCTCAATGGGATAGATGCGACCAACATAATCACCAAGCTTACAAAGAGCTAGGGTGAAATTAAGGGATTGGGCTAGCTTCTTTTCGTTTTCTTGAGAAGCCTATGTATGAAGTTTGCGCGAAGAGGGTGGGTTAATAAAATGAACAAACACTTATTAGCTTGTGATTAAGAAATATTTAAACAATTAGCCATACAAAGCACAAATCATGCAGTTTGTGAGTAGAAAAGTGTGAAACAGCAATACGGAGCAGATATCAGTTTGTGAGTAACTACGTGTGAAACACTTAGGGAACGACCATTTAACTTGAAGGGGGGGTTATGGTTTTTTCTAAAAAAATATTCTGATTTTGGTGGAGGAAAAAAAAAATAATCTGATTCAGAGGTTTTGTCATATAACCTAATGTGGAATTCTGGAAAAAAATTTCGCGCTTTGCGCGACAACAAAAATAAATATTCTAACTCGTGTTGTCCGAAATTTTTTATATGAACGAAACAAAAAACCATAACCCCCACCCCCCTCAACTTAAATGATCGTTCCCTTAGACATGTACAGAAAACATATCAGATTAATTGTGAGTTAAACACTAATGAATCGATCAAATAGCAGTAAACATGACTTATTTACCGACTTCTTGTTGATAACAGTAGTGTTGTTGCCGTAAACCTGTACGTAAACAAACAGCAACAATAGACATACTTGTCTTGTTAAGAAAACGGTAAAATGCATCAAGAAGAGTTTGGAGATATCAAATGGTTAATCAGAATCCGTAAATCGAAGAAGGACACACAACACAATGGCCAAAAGGAAAAAAAAAGACAAAGGGACAAACAACAATCTACAAAACATAGACATAAAACTAAAGATCGAGTTACACGAACCCCACTATAACCTGGGGTGAACTCATGTGCTCCGGAAATAAAAATTGGAATTGATCAGAATGCAGAAATTGAACAATGATCCGGTAGTTTAATATGTTGTCAATGGTCTTTTAGAGGACAAAACGGAAATGATTTAAAACATATTAACGTACAAGAAATACTCTTGAGATTAAATTATCAAACGGAGCAGTTCTATTGATATTACAAGGTCACAAATAAAAACAATGGTTAGATCAAAGAACTGATAACAAAGCTTCACAATATCTAACGACATTACCACAAAGTCAACATCGTCATAGGCTGGTCATTGAATCGTTGACCTCTGGATCGATAATCAATGAATGTGGCGTAGAAAAATAGTCAAGCTATGGTAAGATATCTGGTAAAAATGACATATTTTGCTGAAAGAATCATATTTAACTTACGTGATAGAAAACAATTAAAAAAAAGTGAACCAAAGTAAATAAGTTTGTGATTATATGTCACAACATTGAGCCTAAAACATTTGGTAATATTTGAAGGAAAAAGAAATCTCAATTTTTCATGTTCAAAACAATAAATAATCAGATTTTTATTTGGTGTGAAAAAATTTCTGGCTCACGGTGAACACATAGGATCCTTTTAAAGTTAAATCGTCAGTTCCTTCGTGTATTGCAAAAGAAAAAAAAATAATAAAAAAATAAAATTAAATAAAAATAAACAAATAAATAAACACCACACAACAAAATAACATCTAATATTGCTTAAATTACATTTTGCAGGCATTTACATGCAGACAGTATGAGATGCTTCAAACATTTACATGTAGACAGTACATTTACTAAGTAAACATTTACATGTAAACAGTACATTTACTTAGTAAACATTTACATGTAGACAGTACATTTACTTAGTAAACCTTTACATGTAGACACTACAGTTAATTAGTAAACATTTACATGTAGACAGTACATTTACTTAGTACAAATTTACATGTAGACAATACATTTACTTAGTAAACATTTACATGTAGACAGTACATTTACTTAATAAACATTTACATGTAGACAGTATGAGATGCTTCCAAATATGGAAAATACCGCTATGAGTAACTATGGTGGATTAGTGGATGCTGGGAGTTTAAAGACTCTCAACAAATTCAATAGTCTGTCACAAATAAGTAACAGATATGACAAACACAAACATTTTTCAAATAAAGCTATGTTGCTCTAAGGTTGTAGTCATGGCTACACAAATCTTACGGTGGCAAATGAACTGGTTGACTGTTACGAAATATGCTTTTCTAAGATAGCAATGGATCGTTTCCCTTTTACTATATTCTTCTTCCCTCTATCACTACAAGCAGGGACGTCTTCATAGCATTTTAGGCCTCCTGGCAAAGCAATGCACTTGGGAGTCTTACCTACACAACCACTCACAGGAATAAAAATGTAAATGGTCGATAAAATTAAGTATATATTTATTGTATTGGTACTTCCTACAAAATCAGTGTTTAAACATTTAAAAATATGCTATGCACAACATGTACATAGATTAGCATGGGGCTCCTATGCACGTGAGCCCCCTGGGCAACTTCCCAGCGTGTCTATGCATCAAGACCGCACTGATTACAAGATTTGATTATGAGTAACACGATGAAAGCCTTATCAAAAACAGGAACTGCTTACCCTTCGTGAGCATCTGATAGGGTCCGTGTTACTCGTCTTTTTAGTTTTATGTGTGGAAACTTGGGTTGTTGTTTTGTTTGTCTTCATTCTGTGTCTTGTGCCTAATGCTGCCTTTGTCTCTGGATTGTATATTATACAAATATATCCTGGTAGTGAGGGTTATTTGCGAAAAATACCGGTTGAGAGGAGAAGCAAATTTCACGAGCCACATATGCGGCGAGGGAAATGTTCCTGTCCTCGAAACCGGTATTTTTCGCAAATAACCCTCACTAATACTTTCGCTTTGAAAACAATAGAGGGTTCTAAATAGCACAGAACACCCTAAGCACATGCCACAGTCACTTGTTTCTGGTAATTTTTTTTTACCTAGATACTATATATACTACAAGGTACGTAACCGTTCATTTGTAAAAAATCTAGGTCATCGCGATTTTCGCGTTTTTTCAACTCGACGGACGCCAGCATGGAGGAATGGCCTACATCATCTGAAACTACGATAATTTATCTACAAAATGATGTATAAAACACCTACCTTTGCTGAACCTCAACAATGCAACAGACCTTTTTCCACGGGTCAGTTATCAGCTTTCATCATCCAGTTGGTCACCTGGCAAGTTCTCGTGAGAGAAATTCAGCGTCTTTCCACTCGTTCCGCTACGCTCCACTCGTGAAAAGACGGAATTTGTTACACTCGTGGAAGAAATCCCAGATCTTCAATAGGGACTCGTGTAAGAACCTATTATTCTCACAAGCGTGGTATTTGCCTAGTACAGTGGTATTTGCTTAGGCAAATACCACGCTATACGGAATTCCCAAGGACAAATACCCCTCCGATGGGGAAAAGCGGGGAAAAAAACTAAGAATTGGAAAAAAATACCCCTTTTATCAACCAATCAGAAGACAGCATTCATATATAAGGTGGAATTTAATATCTTGATAGCGCCTTCGGATCCTGCTGACGTTTATTTATACTGAGCACACATCGCGTCAGACAGGAATCGAACTAATTACACCTAAGTAGTAGTGATCGAGAAAAAGACACATCAGCATATTATAAATCTATTATTTTTATATCACATCTTTGTTTACCGTATAGGCTAGCGATAGAAATATTTAAAAAAAAAGTGTATTGCACCCACCCAACACACACCTATATTATAAATATATAATTTCTCAACAAGAGAAATGGTCCGATTTTTGCATAAATGGGGTTAAAGGTTAAAACAATAAAACTAAATTCTGTTTTGTCTTGAAAAATCAATTATTGGTCAAATCCATTACAAAATACTTTTTATGCGATATAGCATTTATGTCGATTCTACTAATATGGAATATTTGTTCACGTTATTTGACGTAAAATTTGACATTGACCTACGATTGTTAAAATTCACATTACAATGAAGTTTTGTCATCATGCATAATATTTGATCAACCAATGACAAATTAAAGAATTTAATATGGATTAGGCACAGTCTACAGGCGAGCATCGGATCTACGCATAGACATGTACATGTACAAATAGTAGTTTTGGGTTCTTTTCTTCATTATTCTTGATTAATTTTCTTTGTTCTTCAATTCGACTTACCCAGTTAATTATATTGCAAAGGAGTTTTTTTGGGTCGAGATATATCGGGGACGATTTTTTTTTAGGGCCGAGATATATCGGGGACGACTTTTTTTTTAGGGCCGATCGTTCTTTAGGGGCGAAACAAGAAGATCTAGCGATTGTCCATGTTTTAGATAAATTAATCGTTTCATGTAAAGAAACGGTACGGTTTCCTTTCTAATTTTGTTTGGGTTATTCTTAAACTGGATAGTTATTTTTTATTCAAATTAAAAGGCTATTTCCTGTACTTCACTCTGATTGTCCATTCTATGCCGAAACTTAGAATCCATTTCCGGTTGGTATTGATCATATATTGATTCATCTCCTTACACGCATAGTCCAGTCAATAGATCCGTAGACCCAAAACAAATTGCAACAGAAATTATAAATACGCCAGCATTTTCACTTTAACCCATAGAGTAACCAATAAAAAATCGCCATGAAAATTTTATGTATTAAAGACAGAAATTAAGATAAAAAATTAGTACTTTTTACTTCTATCGTTTTGTCACTACGGATCCTCCATAGCCGAATCAGAGATTTTCCGGAAAATACAACTCAGACGGAAAGCAATGAAAATAGGAATTATCATCTATATCTAGGTAAGCGTAATAATAATATAATATATTTCTATGAAGTTACTACAACAAGTATGTTCAATTTTACCAAAACACCCATGAAAAGTGAACAAACAGGTCAATATCTATGACATTCAAATTGAGCAGACGTAATTCCCATAATGCACCATTCTCAACCCAAAAAGAGCTTTGCAAAGCCTTTTTAAATTACTTTCTGCTAAATTTTGTGTAAAAATGTGTTATTATATATTAGACAGAGATATTTATTCAAGTGTTTGATCGAATTAGCACTTAAATTCGCGGATTTCCATAATAGGTAGATGCGGACGAAAAAAAAATCTATGGAACGCCAGTTTACCTTACCTTACCTTACCTCTGTATCTTTACCCCCTTGAAAGGAGAACCATACTGTGTCGTATGTTAAACGTGTGTTGGGTGGCGGTGTGCTGTGTGAGTGAAAATCCCATCACCTCCGTATCCATGAATAAAATTTATGTACACTAAAAATCAGGCTTATTCACACGGGATATAAAAGTTTATCAAATCAAGTTAAAACAATCCACAACGATTGTCCCGACATTACGTATAAAATATGCATGTTGCATGTATTGGAAAAATTTAAGAAGACGCATCAGTGTTTAAAATCTAAAAGTCTCTGTTCTTATGGTTAAAATCTAAAATCTATTTGTTATGGTTTGGTTCGAGGTTTAAAAAGTAATTGTCACATCCTAAAATCTAAAACGAATCGTATCTACAGTTTAAGATCTAAAACGTCATCTTTCAAAGTCTAAAATCTAAAACAATTATCACAGTTTATTGTAATGGATTCTTGGGCAATTCCCGGACGGCTCTCCCCTCCCCCTTTTCGCAATGTTAGTTCCGTTTCTTCATTGTTGTCTGTATTTTGTCTTTATCACTCTCCAGAAGCTTCGTTCTCTTAATATGCAATTTGAACATTAATCTCCTTGATAGACCTTCGAGTCTGGCTACGCTGGCTGAGTTTTTCTTGGTAGGTTTCACCTTAATTGTATTGTCCATTAGCAGTTATAGTTGGTCAACTTCGCTCAAGTCCGTAAAATTTTCATTATTTTGGAACTCACTTTGCCATATAGCGTTGATCTCGGACAGTAAAGCTACTCTCTCCGACTGTAGTTTTTCACACTGGAGAATGAAGTGTGGTACATTCTCTTCAGCTGCTCCGCATAGCAGGCATGTTGGGTCAGTTTCATTTCTGTAGTACTTAATGCGTTTTGTTTGCAGCACGTATGTCCCGGTGACGAGTCTTAATTTTACTGGAATTCTACTGATGTCTAATGATGAGTAGCATCTGTGCTTCAAAATAGGATGCATTTTGCACTTGTTCAGGTTGTTACTAAGATATTGCAGCCCTTTGTAGAGTTGTGCTAGAGTTGTTAGCTGGGTACACCAGTAGTCATTCACTCTTGATTTCACCAACGAGATCCATCGTGATTTTTTGATAGGATTGTCCAGGTCGTATTTTCGTAGTATTTTGTTGACACATATAAATCAGCTGTTACTAGATTCCTCCTTCACGGTTAGTTGTCTTCTTGCAAGCTTTTTCTCAGTGTTTTTTTCGCCTTGATGACAGACGTTATTGAAGAATGTGAGGGCTTTTATAAGAATTTGTGCTTCTATTGGTAGAATTCCAGTTAGTATATAAACGGCTGGGTCCGGACAGCTCATCAGTAATGACAGGATGTGTTTTAGTATCCTTTTCTGGAAGAGTTCTAGTTGTTCAAGAGGTTTTGAGGACGGTAATAATAGCTAACGAATTTTCTTTATTTAACTATTTATTATGCCATTCATAATACATCTGCTCAAAATCTTTCTAAAATAAATGCTATGATTAACCCGCTTGTTGTCGAATCTTTAACAGTTAATAACACTACACGAAGAAGGAATATATTATCTGTATAATTTTGTACCAAATAATTTTAAAGACTATGATTTAGATTTGAAGATTGCCTAAATATAGATAGACCTAGATATATTCATTCAAAATTTTGTATTTGGAGACGGGGACTTTATTATTTTATTTTGTTCACTTGGAGGTAGTATTTCCCGAAATTCAGGTACTTTAAAATGTTGGAATGAAGTTCATCAGTATTGCAGTGTCAGTAACAAAACATCATGTACAATGTACACCTTTTATGAACATGTACATAGGCTACACCAAGGTACATGCCGATATGGCTTGTAAACGTCTGTTGTATTTCTTAATATGGTCATAATAACACTCTTTTCTTGCGACTTACAGATAATACTTTTATTTTACATATACACGTCAACTAAATCTATACTTCTAACAGGTAATATCACCCGCGCTGTACTAGTTAAGCTTCAATGTTTGCACCATCCAAGTTTTATAATTCAGTGCCGTCATTAGGTTAACGTTATGATACAAGCGTCTTTGTGATTCAAACGCACATGTAACCACTTATGGAACAGTAGCGTCACCAAACGGGAGAAGCGGTGAATGATCCATATTTAATACAATAATAAACGATAATAGTGAAGCCGTATAAAAAAATTAGGGGACCAGAAGAGTCCACTGTTCGTGGGTATGTTTCAAACTGTTTTAATCATCCAGAAATCGAGTTTCTGCAGTCAGAATTCCGAATCTGTAAGCGCGCGTGCGTATTTTTAGTCACTGTATGACGTCATACAACTTTCAGGCCAATGCTAATTTTGTGATTTTCTTGGCCTTAGCCCTTTCAGTGCCAGATTCAACGTTGCCGAATTAGACCACGTCATAAGACGTCTCGGCGCCAAATAAATTAAATCGTTCTGACGTCGCGCAATTCATACTCTTCGATTTTCGGTTTTCATCAAGTGCATGTACTCACCTGAATAATATTTGCGTTATACTTAAACGATCTACGATTACTATAGAATGTAGAGGAAATAATATGAAACCGACACGGCCATGAATGCTCGCGCATCTGAAAATTATCTGGCAAGTTCACGCTCATCCAGTGCATAAAAAAATGTCGAGATTTTTTGGGCCGAGATATATTGAGAACGACTGTTTTTTAGGACCGAATCTAGTCTCATTCAATCGAGCTGTCGTTCCTTTATTCGAGTTATCGTTCCTTACGAAATCTCAAAAGTTAACTTCCGCGTAGAAACAACAATTCTTGTCAGTATGTCAGAAGAGATTTAATAAATTAAAAAATATCAATATAAGTAAAACAACCTAACAAAATGACTTTTATTACACACGGGTTCCGGGTTTCAGTGGTATCGGACGTACGAGAGAGGGTACGAGACTTCAGGATCACCTTTGCGCTTTATGTTAAGAAGATTTTCATTAGTTGAGTGTGTTAGTGTGTTACACGGAACGTGTTTACAAAGTGTCGAATTTTTTTTTTGTATTCGTCAATATATCCAGCCATGTTTGTCAAAAAATCCTAAGTACACATTTTATACCATAAAGAGCTCGCTGACGCTCGCATATTATGGTAAGTATTCGTCACCATCGATTTTTTACTATATATTTCATATAAAACCACATTTAAATTTTTTTTTTTAAAGCTATCTCTGGGCAGATTTTTATGAAATTTATTTCAAGACACGCAGATTTCTTTGAATTTTATTTGTTTATCTGATAGTAATTTTTGTCTGCATGGTTTTTGTTTTCTAGTGATTTAAACACAAATGTTGATTTTTCCGATTTTATTTTTGTTAAAATATATAGCAAATTTGACGTCAGAAAAAAAAATGTCTTTAAATCATAAGAAAATAAAGGCAATCTAACGGAAAATCATGCTAAAATAAACAAATAATCTTTAAATATTTCTGCTTCTTCTGGTGCAAAAATGATCAAAATCCGTGTAGAAATGACTTCACAATATTTTTTTTGAAAAATGTGGTTTTATATGAAATATATAGCGTAAAATCGAGGGTGACGAATACCTATGTCCATGGACTGTACATGTACATAAGCAGCTAAGTTTGAGATGAAATGGACTTTGAGTTATGCAATAAAAGGTTGCTCGATCCGCTAAAGCACAAAGTTCTAGTTGACGAAAACTTCATAAGATTTTTAATGAATTACTTTATAAAAAAAATGAGTCAGTTGCATGTACATAATTTAAATTGATAAAACATATTTTTAGCATTGTGTATTTAAATGTCACAAACATCCGTAGGGTACAATTGAACGTTGCCGTTAATACGTATAGGGGAATGTCCGAGTAACTCTCCATTCCTTAAAAATAATGGAGCCGAGGCCCATTGTTTTTAAGGAATGGAGAGATACGAGGACATTCTCCAACTTAAAATCCACCCATTGTACTTTATTAATTTTATTAATTAGTAATCTTGTAACAAAAGAAAGTCTGTGCATAGTTTATTTCGATTTTGCATAGAGTAAATAAATAAAGAATTGGGAATTTTTCATTGAAATATATTTCTTTTGTGTTTCTAAATATCAATTGATCTATTTTTTTTAAACTTCCGGTGAACAGATATTTGGCTATCAATGTAGAAAGGAGGAAAAATCGGACAGCCTACCGTTAAAAGGACTTCGTCCTTTGTTATATGCAAGGGCGGATCCAGCGGCGTGTAAGGGAAAAGGAAGGGGGGGGGGGGAGAGGTCCGGACCCTCCTAGAATTTTCAAAATACATACAAAATATATAATTTATATTCTAAGCCAATATTTTATATGAATCAATTTCAGTATGTCGTTAAACATGATACTTTTAAGCTTCAGTGAAAATATATTTCCACGCGCCATTGATGTACAGGCACCCAGAAGCTTTTCTTGCAATATTAAAGAGATGAAATTGCATTATAGTACCAGGAGACAGAACATCTACATGAATAACAAAATTTAGTGGCAATGACTATGCTTTAAATACATGTATATTTACGTGGGAAAAAGGAAATCGTCGACGTTGTTTTCGGCGTATTTTTCAGGTTTACATTAGGCTTTACAGTGATTTTTATAATCTTGCTTGCATATTATATTTGATAGTGCTTACCAGTTTGGTTCGTCATCCAAACGATCTATCAAGTCTTCATCTTCGGTTAAGTCTTCATCTTCGGTTGATAGAAATTTTTCAAAATATTCTACGGGCGTATAGTTTGGTTCAAATCCCGTAGGTCCAATGCTTTCCGGCCACAAAACCTTCCACGTTCAACTGGAAAGTTTCTTTGTCTATGATAGAAAACCATGGATTGGCATTCCTTCCAGGAGCAGGCTGTATGTCTTCTTCAGTGTCAACATCAGATTCGTCCGTCCCGACATCTGATATTATTTCAGTAATGTCCGACAACTGGTCTGAAACGTCAGAAAGTTCATTTTCTGTGATCTCTTTAAAAGTGACGTCATTATATCTAAGACGTAAGACGTCATACATTGTAGAAAAACAACAACATACTGACAGTTATAAAAACTGTATACAAAGGTATAATTTTATTGATTGTGCCGAAAACCGTGAATGATGAATTTCAAATAAAGGTTCGTTACCTCTCTATTGAAATATATATTTACAGTGTCATTCGCGAATTGTGTTTTTGCATAATATGAGACAGGCAACCTGTTTGAAGGACGAATTCCTAAAATTTCAATAATACGATGATCCGTACACGTTATTATCTTTTATTTGGAATGAATTGTGTAGCCGATTTGTTATGGCTGTTCCGTTCATTTTACCTACGCCGTTCTCCCTTCGAGAGTTTCGTAGAAAGAGATTTTTTTTATTAGAATTTTATTTCAAGCTTATTTCGATTTTGCATAGAGTAAATAATTAAAGAATTGAAATATATTTCTTTTGCGTTTCTAAATATCAATTGATCTATTTGTTTAAACTTCCGGTGAACAGATATTTGGCTATCAATATAGAAAGGAGAAAAAATCGGACAGCCTAACGTTGAAAGGACTTCGTCCTTTATAACACTCTTTTATCAATGTCTGTCAAAAACGACAAAAATGTCGCTTTGGCGTTCTACCGGTAAACGACAAAAATGGGCAACATAGGCAAAATTTGGTAATAGTCAAATTTGTTGAATTGCACTTTTAATATTACATTATTTTATAATACTATAATATAATGCAGTGCAGTATAATGTTTTATGATACAGTGCTTGTATTTTTACATTTTAATGGAGAAAATATTTCTTAAGTAGTGCTTGTTACATGAATTGTTTTAATACAGTGGACAGTAACTCTTATTCACTATTATTGTACTTATCAATGTATCAATTATATTTTTTTATTATACCTCAGTTATAAATTTCTATATAAAAATAAATTCGATAGTTTTACTATTTTTTCAAGTCTAATGACGAGAAGTAACTGTACCGGCGGTCATCGGTCAATAGTTTCTTACTATTTAACCGGTAACGTCACACTGTTTCGCGGAATTTTAATGCCGTGTCCGGATTGGATAAAAGTTTTATATTTATTCGGAACACTCGGACTCCATCGTCTATTAACGAAAACTCTGAAATTTTAAAAAAAAATTCAAAATTTCAAAAATTTCAAAAATTTCAAAAAATTTTAAGATTAAAAAAATTCAAAAAAAAGATTTATAATGCAAAATACTGGCAACAGATGCGTGAATTTATTGGTCTTTATCATTTTGAGGTGATCATTCAACTATGAGTCTAATGTTTTACGGTATAATAAAATACTTATAGACTGTGTATTCGGGAATAGCAAGTTTGTTGTCCCCTCGACCCTGACTATTGACCTCGGCTTCGCCTCGGTCAATAGTCAAAGTCTCGGGGACAACAAACTTGCTATTCCCTCATAACCAGTCAATACGTATATAATATGGCATTGTACATAGATTTAAGGACGCAACCACTGTTACCCCGACAGTGGTTGCCCCCGTTGTAAAGGGGTAGTATCCAAATAATATATATATATATATATATATTAAAAAAATCATAGTTGTGAACAATTATAAGTAATTTTACCTGTTTTGACCCCATATTGTACAGCAAATGTAAATAAACACAAGCGACCTTCCACTTCCTAGTTACAGCTAAAACACTTGTAAATGTGACGTCACGATCGAAATCTCGAGACTTTCTGAAAATCAACGAAAAGAGAACCCCCACGAAAACTGGACCTTACACGATAATTTAACAATGTAAGCAGCTTTTATTGTCTTTTGTTACTTAGATAAGATTTTTAGAAGTTCATGATATCATTTTAGTTTTAAAATTATTTATTGGAGACTTTTATTTTTATTTTTGGCATTCTCTCCGTGACACGCCAACTTTTATCAACTTCCGAACGAAAGGATTTCAATCTCATCATTAGGCAGACCCAACTGTGTGTTGCATGCCCATGTTGCTGTAGAGCTCTATGTGCTCGCTATTAATAACATTGTTTGATCTCTAACTTGAGACATGTGTGTACCAGATTCTAGAATCAAAGGTGTATCAAGTATATTCTATTTCAATTTCTTATGGTGAAATTCTATAGACTTTGTGTTTTTCTGTCAGATTTCTCAACATAGTACTGTATAATATCACAACAAAGAATTAATAGTTATTGTTCGACAAACATGTTCTACGCATATCTGTATGGTCTAGAACTAATTTCTTTATGGTCCAGAGATAATTCTGAACTCGGGTGCTCCGGAATTTCATTATAGTATATATGCTTATCTACAGTGATCTTAGTGTTCCTTTTATCCAGTGCTATAAAAATGATTAAGAACCATTTAGTTTCTTTGCTTGATTCTTGATCTTCTGGAGGTCAGTACATCCATGTGCACCGACTGTGGAGTCCCAGAAGTCAAGGAACATATGCTGAAAAATATCGGGTCTCATTTTGCTTATTTTTTGTATATTTGTGCTGTCATGACGGTTTTAATTTTATTATTATGCATTCGGGTTTGAAAGGATCTTGAGAACTTATTTTGTATTTTTTAATATGTACCAACTTTAAATACACATTTGAACCATCAATTTCATCAACCTGTTCATTGTCTCTCCGCAATGACTGTTTGTCATATAAACCACTGACACAATCGTTTTAGATGTCTAATACATGCCGAGGATTAAAGCTTTTAGACTGTCTTATAGGATTTAATCATCGGCTATAAGATGTCTTCTCGAGTGCGATAGATCGCGTGTTCAAGCCCAGGTTGGGTCAAAGCAAAGACTATGCAATTGGTAGTTATTGCTTCTCCGCTGAGCACGCAGCATTAAGGAGAAAGAGCAAAGACTGGTTGGTTCGGAATCAGAATAATGTGTCCGAGTGGAGCGACATATGTACCCGCGGATTGTTGTTTCAGTGAGCTAGCACTATATAAATCCAAATCGGCGTGCTGGTCTAGTACAAAGCGGACCTTATAATCATCTCATTGAAAATTAACTTGTTCTCGCCATGATACCTAAAAATTGTTGAATTGGCGTTAAACAACAATCACCCACTCACTCACTATAAGCTGTTTTTCCTTTTGTTTTTGTTTTTTGTTTTATATTATTTAATCATGTACTTCACACTTTAACACTATTTTTAATATTTTGTCCAAAACTGTAAAAAGTTATGAATTGTTTCACGTATAAGAAGTTTTTATCAAAACAAATTTTATTCGCAAGACTACAAAAACGTGTAGATTATGTGCCGGTAATCTTTTTTGTTTTAATTCAAGGATGTGCTATAAATGATAATTAAAAAATTTCAAATAATGTATTGGCATCCTTTTGCTTCTCAAGATAATTATAAGAGCTAGCATATTATTGATTAATTCTACCTGTTGACATTTTCTCTTGATTTTTGCTCGTCACGTTGCCATGACATTTGTATATATTGACGCAATTAAATTGACTAGCGACACATGTTTTAATCACTTCGACGAATCTCACCTTCATTCACAGTCAAAAATGGAATCAATTTTAAGATTAGGAATGAGGAAGGTATATTAACATTCGACCCACTGTAGAAAATAAAGGTAAGTCTTATCAGTTATCACTCAACAAAGAATTTATTTTTGTAGCTCGTTCACTGCATCAATTCTAAACATCCAATGAATTAAAAACAATAACTATAAAACTAAGGTAATACTTACATTGAGTTTATTACGATAAGAACAACCAAGAAAACTGATATGCACGAATCAATCTGGTATTGCCCGTTGGCTCAGTAAATCTGGTTTTACACATCGACTCAATAAATATTGTATTATCCGTAGGCTCAATACATTTTGTATTACCCAGGGGCTCAATAGATCGGTATAAGACATCAACCATGGATATATAGACTGATTGATTGCTTGATTGGTGTTTAACACCAACTCTAGCAGTATTTCAGCTATATTTTGGCTTGAAAAAAATCTTATATTGGTTTAACAGAAGCTTGAACTATAGTTGTAAACGTATAAAGCCAGTGGAAGAAAATATGTGAAGATATTGGATATATAGATTAAAATATTGATTTTGTTGTTTATCAAAAGATAAGGAATGTTTTATAAGCTTTATATAAAATCAAAGAGGCAATTAAGAAAGGACAACACAGAGACACGGGCAACAGTGTGCACAAGACACAGAAGAGAAACAAAACAAAAAACACAACACAGAATGCGATGATGATCAAAACGAACGCCACCAAACACCGACGATGGTGAGCCCATGTGCTCGGGAAAGGTAGGACACACGCCATGTTACTCACGTAGTCAAGTCCTGTAAAAACACGTTTTGTGAGAAGTTTATCGGCTCTTTTCCTTGTTATTTCTGAAAGTATCCTATTCAGTGACAACTGGTTTGAAGCATCCATAGCAGAAATCGAAATCCTTAAATATGCTGCCGATTTAACAAACAATCGACAGGCTATGCACGGTGAGCCACATTTTATGTTACATTGTAAAAAAACAACATAATTAAAAAAGAAATTTATTTCAAACTCTACAAGATGAAAATGCCAACAACTATATCTATATTTGAAACAATAACTGGATCCAATAGTGCACCATCCTTGTTGGCTCATTTATAACATTAGTTAAATCATACAGTGTCATGATTTCGTTCAACTTATGATTAGTTTGAGTAAGTAAATCAACATTAAGATCGTCAGTTATCAACAATCAATAATAGTAAAAGTATTAAAGTAAATTGGATATTTGTCGAAAAGGGAAAGCGACAGGTTTGTGCAAACATGCGGATAAAATTCTGTAAATAAAGCATTATCTTCATAAAGTTCAAAATACCAAAACCAAAGAAGACCCTCATAAGGAGGAATAAGCTCTAATATAAAACATACCTATCGACAGTCTATACATACCAATATCATTACCCATTGTCTATATGTATTTTATACTTTGAAGGATTCTGTCAATAGGATTTAAATAGGGATATGTCAGCAATATTAAAAGAACAATGAGAAGTAAATACAAGAATATGAACAATATGTACAATTTCAGTTTCATTTGTGAAAAACATGATTAAGATAGAGAAAATGAATGTTAGGTTCAAAAACATTCAGGAAAAGTGTTTTAGTTTTGTACGAAAGTCAGAAAGATAAATTTTAGTCTCTGAAGATATCAATTCCTTAACATTTGATAGTATATTTATAAAAAAAAAATATAAGAAAAAAAAAAAAACAACAAAAAAACCAAAACAAAAACAAATTTTCTATTATAAAAAATTATATATGGTCGAGTGGTCTAGGGCGCTGGACGTAAGGCTAAGCGAATGGTGCTGCAGTGTATCAATGGTGTGGGTTCAAATCCCGTCAAGGGAAGAACAAAAATTTGACAGCTCTAAAATCTAATTCTAACACTGTTTGGTTTAATTTTCAGACGTATATATATATATATATATATATAAAGTAGAATAGTACTATTTTTTCCCACAGAATGCACGAAGTTAAACAAAATGGAAACAAAAAGAAGGAGAATATAAACTTACCGAAAGGTTAATAATAGTTTAATGTCTACAGTTTACATATAACAAAAGGATAACAATAATATACAACCTAATGAAGTTCAAAAACAAAGAAAGAAATTAAGTCAATATACATAGGAAAACAAATTACTTGCAAGTCAATATTGCAGGGGAGAAAAATCAAAACAAACAGACAAAAATATATAAGAAAAAAAAGAATAATAAAATAAATAAATAATAAACAACGCATTAAATCCACATAATAGTAAACATATTGTATTCTAGTTACCATTGCATAATAAATTCGGCAATCTATAAGGAGTTTTGACCAAAAAGTAAGAAATGTAGAAGTCATACACACCTATTAGTAGTGGTGAGGTTATTTAAAAAAAAATTTCATGTTCAAACACACCTTTCCTTTAATGTATTCATGGACTATATCAAGATCATATCAATTAATGATTTATAATGCAATATGCTGAGCTACTACAACATTATATATTATTTACAAGAAATTAATAATTGTAAAAATAATATTGAGTAATATAGAACAGCAAATGACAAATCAAACACACCTTTTATCAGAACGTATACATCATTGAACACGTGGCAGTATGTTTACAAATAAAGCGCCGGATCACTTACATAACACGGACGTGTATGTATGTGGTAGAAGTTTAATATTATATGTATACATGTATATATGGACTAGCGTGTTTGCGTACTTTCGGGAATATGCATTCGTGAATAATAAAGATATTGAGGAAAAAATGTGTTTCTGGATAATTAACAAGTGGCAGAGATGTGGTAAGTAATTTACTATAAGATAAAGTTGAATGTATCTGTGAAAAAAATTTGTAGCAGTTTGTATATATATAAAACAATCAACAAGCAAACAAAGTGAAGAAATACCTATTAAGCAATGATAAAAAAACCCAACAATAATGAATAGACAAGTAATGATCAATTATTACTAAACATTGAGAATAGAAAGTTATATGGCATTGTATGAACGCCTTCCGGTAGTAAAAGGATTTAGTAAATGCATATACCAGTTCGATTTTACACTATGTTTGAACACGTGGTAATTTATTTACAAATAGAACTAAGAATAGTGATAATTTGAAAGGGTATGATTTTAGATAAGGGTTCAAGTTTCCCGAAGATATACACTTCCAAAATTACAGATATATTTGAACAATTGTGTTATTTGATATAATAGTATTTATCGCCACACTGTCATTAAATGTTTCGGTAGAAGATGCTCATACCGTTTCGAGTACACCCTATATTTAAACACGTGATAGTTTGTTTACAAACACAATGAAAGATAATTCATCAAATATACACATATATACATATAATATATATATTCAATTTAATCTGGAAGTGTAAAATTATTGATAATAGTACATAGTCAAAATAAATATATATTTGATAATTTGGTTACTGGCATAATTTAGTTTATATAGTATAATATATTTTAAACATTTTTTCATTCCTGTACAATTTAAGGTAAACATTTTATATTAGCAGTACAGCTAAACTACATGGGGATTTTTTTTAGCAACTCAAAAGTCTCTTTAAGAAAAAGAATAATGTATGCAATTTCAAGTACACAAATGCTCAAGAATATATTATAGTTGAATGTTTATTATTTTTTTTTACAAACGTTCGTCAAATTACTGGATGAGATCATTAATATCTTGGATACATCTAATGAATGTCTGTCTTTTTTTTGCAAATATACGGCCATCAAATGTCCAGAAGGAGTTTAGTTTTGATGGTATCTTCGATAGCTTGAGTAACTGCAGATTTTATTACGGACTTGAGTTCTGAAATAAGTTCTGATTTTATTTCACCTATTATAGTTGGTACCACAGTTTGTATGATTTCAGGTTTCAACATAGTTGTTTCTACAAGCTTACACATATTAAAAGATTGGCCTTGTGTTTTGAAGGTTACTTGTTTGTCACTTCCAGGGTTTGGGACCTTTCGGGTCACTGACTGTGAGCGTTGTCGACTAGAAGGAGGCTTCATTTGTTCGTCAGAGCCCGATAAGGGACGTTTACGAGAAGAGCTTCTACCACGAGTGTTGGCGTTTTGTACATTATGCGATTTAGTCGTTGAAATTTGAGGTGCACTCGAATAGGCCATCTTGTTTGTTTACAATATTTATAAAGTTTGTAGTTATTCGCTTTAGAGACTAGAAACTGCACTAGATAATCAGCTATAGAAAAGATCATTCATTCAATAACATTTGTACTCAATTTCAATGCTGAACACGCAGAAAAAACACACATTTTCGTACAAAACCTTTCTGTTATGTCAACTACGTCAGCTTGCTTGCCGCCATATATGAACGTGACATGGTTTAACTGTCCCATTAAGCACCATATAAGTGCAACTGTCTTCCAAATCGGCATATCCGTTCCAAAAGTTCAATTCACCTCCAATCGCCATATCATTTAAACAGGTTTAACTGTCCTTCAAAACTCCATTTAACTGTCCTAATAAACGCCATATCCGTTTAACATGTTCAACTGTCCCCTAAAGCGTCATTTCCGTTTAACAGTTTCAACTGTCCTCCAAAGCGTCATATTCCGCTTAACAGGTTCAGCTGTCTTCCAAAACGTCATATCCGTTTAACCGATTCAACTGTCCCTCAAACATCATATCCGTTTAACAGGATCAACTGTCCTCCAAAGCGCCATATCCGTTTAACATGTTCAACTGTCCCCTAAAGCGTCATTTCCGTTTAACAGTTTCAACTGTCCTCCAAAGCGTCATATTCCGCTTAACAGGTTCAGCTGTCTTCCAAAACGTCATATCCGTTTAACCGATTCAACTGTCCCTCAAACATCATATCCGTTTAACAGGATCAACTGTCCTCCAAAGCGCCATATCCGTTTAACAGGTTCAACTCTCCTCCAAAGCACCATATCCGTTTAACAGGTTCAACTGTCCTCCAAATGGCCATATCCATTTAAGAGATTTAACTGTTCTTCATAGCGCCATATCCGCTTAGCAGGTCTAATTGTCTTCCAAAGCATCATATCCGTTTAACAGGTCCAACTGTCCCCCAAAACGCCATATCCGTTTAACAGTTTCAAATATCCCCGAAATTGCCATATCCATTTAACAGGATTAATTGTTTTCCAAAACGTCATATCCGTTTAACATGTTCAACTAAAAAGCATCATATCCTTTTAACAGATTTAACTGTCCCCCAAAACGTCATATCCTCTTAACAGGTCTAACTGTTCTCCAAAGTTTCACATCCGTTTAACAGGTTCAGCTGTCTTCCGAATCGCCATATCCGTTTAGCAGGTTCAACTGTCTTCCAAAGCGCCATATTCCGCTTAACAGGTTCAACTGTCTTCCAAAAACGTCATATCCGTTTAACAGGTTCAACTGTCCCTCAAACATCATATCCGTTTATCAGGATCAACTGTCCTCCAAAGCGCCATTTCCGTTTAACAGATCTAACTGTCCCCAAAAGCGTCATATCCGTTTAACAGATCTAACTGTTCTCCAAAGCTCCACAACTGTTTAATAGGTTCAACTGTCCTCCGAATCGCCATATTCGTTTAACAGATTCAACTCTCCTCCAAAGCACCATATCCGTCTAACAGGTTTGATCTCCAAGTTCAGGCTTATAGTAGGCTTGTCATGCCAATATATTAAGCTTTGATGTCCAAGTTCAGGCTTATAGTATGCTTGTCATGCCAATATATTAAGGTTTGATGTCCAAGTTCAGGTTCAACTATCCACCATTTAAGAGGTTTATCTGTTCTTCAAAGCGCCATATCCGCTTAGCAGGTCTAATTTTCTTCCAAAGCGTTATATCCGTTTAACAGGTCCAAATGTCACCCAAAACGCTATATCCGTTTAACAGTTTCAAATATCCCCGAAATTGCCATATCCATTTAACAGGTTTAACTGTTTTCCAAAACGTCATATCCGTTTAACAGGTTCAACTGTCCCTGAAAGGATCATATCCGTTTAACAGATTTAACTGTCCCCCAAAACGTCAGTAGTATATGGGGACAGCTCAGACGACATTTGAGGTGGAGCAGTGTGGAGCAGTGACGTCACCGGAAGTTGCATCACCGGATATGACGTCACCGGAATTTGCATAACCGGAAATGACATCACCGGAAGTAACAGGAAATGACGTCACCGGAACCGGAAGTCGTGAACTGGAAACGGAAATGAAAGGGAGATAATTCCCCGCGTTTTTTAACCGTATTTCCCGTGTTTCCCCCGGTATTTCCCGCGATTTCCCCCCGGAATTCCTCTAGATTCTAGGTACGAACAATGGAATTGTGAATCCAACCTGTATCGGGTCACTATTGACCTATGTTAAACCATTTCCCCCTCCTGAATTGTGCAGTCAGCCGTGATTAATTGACTCAGTGGTATGTGTATGCAATATATGACTGCATTTTCTATGTTCTTTTGTTTGTTTGCTTTTTTCGTAAATATAATGTTATTCATCATACGGGGCTTTACATTATAACAAAACGCCAAGTACATTTTCTAAGCTTTATTGATAAGACGATGCACAAAAGTCTTGACTATGTCTGTGGCTTCTCTCGGATGTCTCAATGTTCTCGTAACATCACCCATGGATTTTCCGGTACATCTATGTATCAGATAAAATATACAGTGGTGTCTGCATACAGTGGAGCCTTCCTCTTGAACTCTAATGGTGTTGTAAGTCCAACTCGTACAATGTTTGTTCATAAAGTTCACGTAAGCCCTTAAAAAGGGTGGTCTTCCTGTGGGATCGTAATATTCTCCTCTATAATTGGCGTCGATGTATAGGGCTACCCAGTGTGTTCCCGGTCGATCGTCCGGGTCTGTGTTCCCTACCAAGGCCGAAGGTACGTTTAATCTTCTGGGTAGTCTGTTTCTGGCGTATACTCCTTTGAAAACATTACTGGTACTTGGGTGTGTTTTCAGTACGTGGTCAATCTCTAAGGTGTTCATCTAAGCACTGTAGTCAAACAAGACTTGTCTGTTTCTATCAATTTCAACGACGTTGTCAAATTCTGCATACATGATTACGTTGATGGTAGCTGTAAGGGCTTCTGCGAAATGAATCTCCACTCTCAAGTTGCCTTGTTTTATCAGTTGAAAGGCTCCAACTTCAGACATGTCGGGTGTGAGATCAAATCCAAACAAGGTGTTTCCTTTGGCATAATCTTCTTCCATTTTTCCAGTACTGGTGTAGATTCCCATATAACTTCGGATGTAGCCATTGTTTTCGAAGTCGGGCTGTAACGGTTTGGTTGGAATCTGTCGTCCGTCAACGTTGAGTGCCACAAAATTGAAATCGAACGGATTTTTCCCAATAGTGCCGTTCAGTGCATCCTGTCTACACAGGCAATGACGAGTCTCTTTGGCAGCTGTCCCAAAAACATATTTTCCTGAACGTAATTCATGTTGCCGGTGGGTACCGTGTCCACTTTTACTTCTACTCGTCTGACGGGGTATTTACAGCTGGTCTTTTCCAATGCTTTCACGTGACCCATTCTAACGGCGGGACTCAGTTGTACCTTTCTCACATACAGAGCCATTTCCTTGATCTTGATTTTATAATTGGCCGCGTCTGCCACGAGAGCAAAAGCGTCCCGACTTTTTTCCTTGCCGTGAATCCCTTGTTATCCGTCGTTCTCTTGTCCTGCTGTCCCGGAGTGTCCTTGTACCACATCACGCCCGTCAACGGAGATTCTTTAGCCGCTGGTCCGTAACTGAGAAAAGTTTCTATGTACGCCCTGTAGGGATACATGCTGGTCGGTGGCGAAACAAATTTTTCGCTTAGGCTAACGCTGAGGTCACTGAACAGTGAATGCATCCACAAATCGACGGGTCCAACGTCCGTATCGGGGTCTAAGTTAGAACCATCGGTATTCACGATCTGTGCTTTCACAAACAAGTAAGTGTTGAACAGGTCGATGTAATCGTCTCCAGCTCCACTGACTACAAATTCATAAGGATCTTGGTCCGTTAGGGTCGATGTCAGTCCTTTTTGCTCCCAATAGCCATGTTCCACACTGGTCTGAGTCGGTGGTACTCCAAACAAATCCAATTCCGATTTCGTACATTCGCAAGAGTTTTGGTGTACTAGAGCCATTTTTAACCGAAGATGTCTTTCGATGTGTTCCGTAGCGTCGTCTAACGACGTTTGGGCTTTTTCCGCTTTGCAGCTCGTTTTATAGATCGTTCACCGGGAGGTCCCACGGGAGGTCCCACGGTTCAGACCTGTTTTCAAAGCTTCGCGACCCAAAGTTTTGGCTCCTCTCTTTAATAAAGGAACGGCCGTGCTGTCCGTGTCACTCGGTGCCATTTGCAAGACTGACACTTCAAACCGCGATGCCTCGCTTTTGTAGGTCCTGTTTAAAGATCCAGCTGTTGAAGGACTCTGGATATCCGAGCCACTTTACTAAATACTGTACTCTTCTTCCTTTCCGTCGTTTTTTCAGAACGCTTTGATCTTGTATACGTCGTCCTGTTTAATGACTTTCTGTATCTCTTCGGCATAAAATGTTCCTTCCAGAATTTCACCGTGGTCGTCTTTGACTAAGTATACGGGGGTCTGGTTTCGATACATTTCACTACCGTAAACAATTCTTCAGTCGAGTTGGGTAAATATCCTTTCTTGAACGTACGCTTGGCTTTGCTGAGTCGCACTCTATCTCCGGGAGAAAATTTGCACGATTTTTCGGGTCCCTTTCTTCCATATAGCCTCTTGGACACCGTTGTTTGGTTAGCCCACTTGACTTCTTCCGGTGGTATGCCTATGGTTCTGTGAACGGTGTGGTTATAATATGCGACCATCTCCGATAGAACGTCTACGTAGGTTAGGGTTTCTCTGTGTGTGAAATACTTCCACATCTTGGTTTTCAATGTTCTGTTAAAACGTTCAACGATACTGGCTTTGGTCTCCTCGTTGTAAGTGGTAAAGAAGTGCACGTCGTTGTCCTTGAGAAACTTTTGAAATACTCGGTAAATTCAGTTCCTTTGTCTGTCTGTAAGCGTATCGGGCGCCGCCCCGATTTGAAAATGACATGAAACGCGTCTTTCAAAGTCTTTCCCGTCTTGTCTTTCAATGGAACGACCCATGCATATCGCGATAACACGTCTATACATGTCAACAAGTACTTGAATCCTTTGTTGTAAGAAGACAATTTTGCCAGATCCACTAAATCCGCCTACCACTGGTGATCAATTCCATAGACTACAACGCGTCTGCGGGTCTGGGCATCTTTTCTCGAACATCTCAGTTTACATACGGGGCATGTTGAAGACATCTCGTAAAACACGTCTTTCCTCTTTGACGGTTTGGATACGACTGACTGAATTAGAGTAGATGGGGGCATATTTATAACAAACAAATAATACATTTCTAACTTTTATTTTACAAGTCTGTTCTATACAAGGGAACTAACTGTCTCAGTTCTGGCTCTCTTTGTTCCAACAATGGGATGATCTGTTTCAGTTCTTTCCATTCTCCAAAGGGAAACGGTGCCTTGATCTTCACGAAAACGTCGTTTCCGATATGGTATCGCCACTCTACTGGTTCTTTTTCTATGACTCTGGTAAACAAATCGTCTATGACGTCAGACATGTTGCACAGGGCTTTCCATTGATCCAAATATAACTCCTTCTTTCGTAGGGACTGTGCCATCTTTCCAGAATCGTAAGTCAACTCTCTTGGATCCGTTCCATTCTGTTAACTCCAAGTATATGTTTCCTCCCGGGGCTCGTTTGAGCGGCTGAATGTCGACCATGTGGGCTGCCATCTGCAAGATGTCTTCTATTTGTGCGGTATCGGGCGTCTGTGTGCCGTTTTGTGTCGGTGGACTCTGTACGATATCTTGGGTTGCTGGCATCTGTACAATATCTGTAGTTGGTGGCATCTCTACAATATCAATTATCTGCGGGGTTTTAGGCTGTTGTTCTGTCATCTGAAAGCCTTTGGCTCTTTTACCTTTTTGATTTGGCATGTTGCGGGTTCCAGATAGTAAATGACGCAGAGTTCTAGTTACACCATCTTATATCCAAGATGAATAATAATAACGACGTATCTGATTGGTCGATTTCTTTCGTAACGTCGAATCTGATTGGACAGTCATTCTGTGTTTCGATTGGTCAGTTGTTTATGAAATGGAGCTTTCTGATTGGTTCCTTTTCCTCTATTCTAATTGGTGGATGAGCGATCGATTGAAGTATTCGTATTCTGTCCCTTCAAGAACGACATGGTAAATGTCCCAAAACTTCCATGCATCGGTGGGATACTGTTGCCCCATTTGACTCGTGAAAGCAAATAACACTAGAACTCGACCCATGTTGATAACACCGTCATTGAACATGGTAGACACAATCCTTCTATACGTCTGTACTCTATCGTTGTCCATGTCTGAATGATATCTATTTGCCCTTTTTTCTGTTTTCATAGGCTTTTGACCACGCCATTGTTTTAAACTTGACGTGGCCGTTGTATTGTCCCTGTGGGGCTCATACTCTGTACTTTAATGTGCTGTCCTTTGTCCCTGTGGGGCTCATACTCTGCACTTTAATGTGAAGTCCTTTGTCCCTGTGGGGCCCATACTCTATACTTTAATGTGAAGTCCTTTGTCCCTGTGGGGCTCATACTCTGTACTTTAATGTGCTGTCCTTTGTTGTATGTGTATGTTGTTGTCCTTCGATTTTGATTACCCCTTTGGTATTTTCAAACTCTTCTTTGTATAATAGGCATGATCGGTTTTCAAGATAAGATATGCATAAGATCAAATAATGTCCGTGTAGACACCTCATCTTTGAAATAAGTTTGTCAGTGACTTTGCGTTAGGTCGGTAGTTTCCTCCACCACGATATAACTGAAAGTAGCGTTCAACACCAAATAAAATATTTGACCACGATACAACGGAAAGTGACGTTCAACACCAAATAAAATATTTGACCACGATATAACTGAAAGCGGCGTTAAAATTCAAATAAAATCTTTGATCATCCATATGAAAGACCCAACACCGTTATACAATTTCAATTATTTTATAAATACAAATATATACAACAATGTACAATTAATTTATTTTTAAAGAAAATCAATGAGGTATATTGACCTCAATTTAACTATTTTTTCCTTTATATTCAACTAGAACTTTACAGGTAAACATTTTTAAAATTCACGGGAAAAAAAGAAAACTATTTACACAATTTAAAATCTTAAACAGTCTATTATTTAAACTATTTACAATTTATATCACAGATTTAAATATCGAACGGGATTGTAGACACTCCATCTGCCAGCACTTTTCGTTTGGGGTAAAAGTAAGAAAATCCAGCTCTTTCATGTAGGTACGTGTAGACTTGGTTATCAATGGAACGGAAACCTCTGTTGATACCGGATCCGGACTGTTTGGTTAGCAGGACGTCCATATACGTGCCTTTATGGATGTCGTTGGTTTTCCTGTTGACTCCTTTACAGCTAAATTTATCCTCTGCACCAAAACAAAGGTAGGTCTTGCTACACAAGGCAATCATTCAATTCCCGGTAAATTCGGTCTTAAACAAACCAGGCGACCTATTGTCGTAGGCAGCATGTTCGGGGTGTCATCACGGGGAAACCAATTCTTCTTTTCCATCTGGAAACGCTGCTGCATATCTGGTTTGATCATTTCTTCCAAACTGGTAGCGGACAAAGCCATATATCCAGAGTCAGTGTCCATGCTGCAATACTGGAAGTCCGAACGATCCACAAACACGTCCATGAAATCGTAGTGAAACTCCAACAACCGAAGATTGGCGTACTGGTAGACAAAACAGCCAATCTGCATGGGTAGATCCAGTCGAATGGTCTTCTTTCTCATCTCCTCTTCGAAGGTCTTGGCACTCAGCTGGTTACATTTACGGGAGGAAGGGTCGACGAGATAGCGGCTGACGTGATGCTCTTGACAGTAAATGACGTCTGTGTGTCTCTCTTTGTTGGTGACTGTTTTCCCATAGCTGGAATTTCCATCTAGCTTATTGATTTCGGCTATAATGTTTTATTTGGATCCGCATCTCGGGCTCGGCGGGCTTCACTGACTTGTTCGCCGAATTTCTGGAAGCATGTTGCAGGCGTGTACTCCACCACTTGATGGATCTGGGTCACTTTCAAGCCGTGTTCCACATACCACTTCAGCAAAGGTGAAATAACCATGATCTTTTCTCCAAACATACTTCCGACCAGATTTTTACGGGGTTGAGACATGATGTCGTGGTCCACGGCATACTGCCGCATGTGGTCACCAATATCGTCTCTGGATACTTCGACGTTTTTAAAGATCGGGGGCATCTCGGCAAACTTGAACTTCAAATTATCCGGGACGTGAAGATCGACTTCCAAAGCACCAAACAGCTTCTCGGCCATGACGGCGGTCAGTATCTAGTCCTCTGTCATGGTGACCAAACCATCACATGGTCGTTTTCGATTTTCAATAAAACGACTCAATTCCGGGTCCCTTTTGATACTGGCTAGCCATTGACATTCCCACATCTCCACGACGTTGTAGCCTTGGTCTTTGATGTATTGTATCTTGACCTGCGTATGCTGGTACAAGTCGTCTAAGCTCTTTCCGTTGACGGGGTTGACGCCGTTATGTTTTTTGGTCATCCAGCATCGATGGCGTGCCAGATACATCCCTGGAATTCGTAGACGGTGTTGGTGTCTCTGCAAAATCCGTCCACGGGTAAACGTTTCATCCCGATCAATTTTTCGGAGTCGTTGTCCTGGTGACGAATATGCTGTCCGGTGTTCTTGGCTTCCCCCTCCAGCCAATTGATTGCCATACACTCATAGCGTCTTGGCCCTTGTCTCATGTACCCATCTTCTTTCTGCCGTCGGACGAAATGGCCGGCAGGCATCTTCTGCATAATACTCCAAAGATACAGAGCATTGGCGTCTACACCATAAATCAACTGACAGGGTTTTGGATCTGTGTACTCGGCAGGTCGTATGAAGGTCTTGTCTTTCTCGTGGTAACGATGAAACACGATGCTCGGGCCCCCAACGATGTTATTCTTGTACAGTTCGTACAGATCTTTATTCTTCTCATCCGGTAAGGTGAAGTAGTCTGGTAGGTCTTGGAACATGTACCTCAGTGTGAGTCCGGGAACGCTGATGCCGTCTTTAAACATATCGATGTGGCGATTCTGGTTAAACTGAAACATCTTGTCGATGGCTTTCAACATGGGTTCGACGTCTTTGTTGTTGTACCATGTCAGGAACTCTTTCATGGTCTTCATGTCGTTGTCTTCCCATACTCTCCGGCACAGCTGGTAGTCTTCGGCAGAGATATTTTCGTTTTTCAAAGTAATGTAGAAGGCTTCGTGAGGGGGGAGCTCGCTGACGTTGAGTTTATCCAGGGACGCCATCCATTCGTACGGGAAGAACCCTTTCTGTTCTGTACACTTGTAGGCTTTCAGGTACTGACTATAAATAATGCCCGGGGCGAGATAATTGCTGATGTCGACAAACTTCAGCTTCTCTGTCTTGATACAAATGAAATAGTTGTTCCGTTTCACGGTATACTTGATCTTGTGACTGTCCACCAATCGAGTAAAAAAATCCACCTTCATGGCGTTGATGTCATATTTCCCCGTATTGAAACCGACCACGGGGAGTTCTTGTAGGTACTGTTACAACTGCTGTTTCAACTGGTACAGGTGATGTTTCTTTTCTTCACGTTCTCTTTCTTCGTCGTCTTTGTACTCTTCCAAGTCTTGGTCTAGTCTCTGTTGAATTTCTTCAAATATCATTCCATACCTTGGCAGCAGTAAGCGAAAAGCTTTTTCGCTGATATCTATTAAATGCTGCAAACAGAACTCACTGGTATCACTGGTATCACCTTCCGTAACAAAGCAGATGGGCTCGGTATAGGTAGGAACGTTGGAACATACAGACACGCTGAGTAGTACATGATCACTGGTCCACTCCAACTTCTCGGATCGTCTCTTGTCTGTGGGCTGTAACATCACCTCAATGTCATAGGTAGCTCTATACGGGTAATACCGGTCTTCTTCTGGGACGTTGATGCCTTCGTCTTCTAACCGGTCGAATACGGTCTGTGTTGTATGGTACACACCACCAGGATACTTGTAGATAACATCTCCGGTACAGGTCCGTTCATGTCTGTGCAGCTTTCCAACATGTTTCCACAACCGGTCACATTTCGAACACAGGTAGCTGTGACTGTATGACCTCAGGTCTTTATTGTAGCTGAAGTGCTGTTCGTACAGGTTCAAATTCATGGTGTCGTCGTACTTGTAGGGAGAACGTCGTACCAACCGAGCTGCGATGTCACCAGCTTCTGTTTCTTGTAAGTCATACACATACACGTTCAAGCTGAATACCTGCTCCAATACCACCAAATCATCCAACGTCACACCCTTGAAGCCTGCAGGGGTCATGTCTTGTTGTTGTAGATACTGTCTGTAATACGTCTTGGCTGGGGTGTCTAAAGCTTGGACATCTACAACTCCACGATGTACTGCTAAACAGCGGAAAAAGCATAGGTTGTCTGTGTAGGCACCATGGGATCCACCAACTAAAGCAACGACAGCTTTGTTCTTCAAAATATGGTCTGGAAGAACGACTCTGGCACCAATCGGGTGGTCAAACAGCTTGTTGACATAAAACGTCACATTGGTCAGGAGGTGCACCACCCATTTGGTGTCGGGACGTTGTTGGCGAATATACTCTAACATGTCATGTCGGCTCAACTCCTCTAGAAACCTCTCCAAGTCTTCTTCTGTTCTGGTGAGGTGTGGCGTCTCGAAGAATCTGGCGTTGTTCTGGCTGGAGTGGTAGTACCGTAATTCTCCAGTTTCGACGTTTCTCAATATAAAACCAAACGACAGGTTGATCTTAAAGGCTGTGGTCTGCTGTCTAAAGATCCGGCGTACCATCTCTGGGAAAGTGGACGCTGTCATATCACGCAAGGTAAAATTATACTTGTCCTGGATATGATTGCCGGTCGTCTCCTCTGTACGGATGGTATTCCAGTGTCTGAAATATAGGACACGGTTCTCCGGGTCTTCTGGGAGGATTTGGGGTTCATCTCGGATAGATGGTTGACGGATAGACGGACTGTTGGAAGACTGGGGAGTGTGACCTCGTGGTTGCTTTGGATGACTATTGGATGGTCCAGGGGATGGAGGTCTCTTCCTCATTGGCCTCACTTCAGGACTTTCGTGGAGAGCCCGGTGACGGAGCAAGCTTTCCCTTCTATTAAAATATTGACCACAAACGGGACAGTTAATCGTGTAGTTGTGGGATTCCTCGTGGCGTTTTCTGTGGTCTGCCCTCTTAAACTCCTTCCCACACACATCACAGGGATAGGCTTGAGACGATTGGACGTGGGTTTTCATGTGTCGAGTGAGGTTGCTCTTCTCCGTAAACTGTTTCCCGCATTTGTCACACACGTACTTCTGAAACGATACAATAGAAACATACACTATGTTTTGAGATTTGATCGTCTTTTTTTGTTTGTTTGTGTGATGCATATATTTAGTGGAACGGCCCCTTCTTTTGTCTGATGTTTCTTGTCTTGTGTATCTAAATAAGTAGTTTCTTGTCTCGTGTATCTAAATACGTAGTATCGATTCCCTCCAGAGCCTCGTTATTTCATTAATCATAATAGTTATGCTAAATTCGTAGTATCGATTCCCTCTGGAGCCTCGTTATTTTTTTCATACTATATTTAATAGTTATGTTTCATTTATCAAACCCAATGATTCAAATGTAAACACATAATTAAAAAACACTTACGTTGCTTTTATCCATCTTCTTTGAATCTGAAACACAATGAATATTTAATAAGACCACCTGCTCTACTTAACATGAAAATCGATTAAGAACTGAATGATATTAATAAGACTACATACCACCTGCATAGATTATAAAATTAATACAAATGCTTTGCATTAAATCACTGAATTCTTTTAAAATTATAACAATATGTAGTAAAAATAAATTCATACTAAAAGTAAAAAACTGTAGCGATCTTACACAAAAATAAGTTTACCTTTATCAATATGTAAACTTTTCCTCGAGTCTTCAATCAATTCTTTGTATTCTGAAAAGGAACGGGTTAAGATACTTTAAAAGTAAATTGATTAAAAACGTGTAAATGATTGCACAAGAAAACTGCAAATAAAAAAAATATTAAAAAGTTTTGTTTGGGTTTTGAAATCGATGAAGCGTTGTAGCACACGACTACCCCATCGACTAATGAATTTTTGCACAGTGTGACAAAAATACATTAATGCATCCTTTGCTTGGGTTTAGAGGCAGTCAACAATGAACAGCACCTGTCTTCGAAAATCGATTGATGCAATAAAAATTTGAAAATCCTTTGTGCTAATAACTATTTGTTAAAATGACAAACTATAACCATTTTGATAATGAATATTTCATGAGAATTATTCAAAAAGAAAATAAATCGGCTTACCTGTACCTTGAAATAAATGTTCCGTGATCACACACACACACTGCGTTGTATAAAAAATCAAACTGTATTTCTGAAATAAAAATAAAATAGTGGATGATAAATATCCAAGTTTAAAAATTGGATGACAAATATTTATAACGTAGCCAAGGAATAGTCAACAACATGTCGACAAAAATGACGCAAAGTTTATTAAATGTAAAAACTGGTGAAACGTTAATTCTAATCTGTTAAGATAATCCTCAGTTCCGACCAGATCCTTTAAGTTACGCATTAAAACCTTAATATTAAAACTTTCTTTTATACCGTCTATCAAACATAATCGAGTAAGAACTGACATTAATAATAACTCGGACTTGAATTCTTTTAAATTCTGAAAAATTCATACTAAAAGTAAAAAAAACTGTAGCGATCTTACATAAAATAAGTTTACCTTTTAGCAGTATGTAAATTTTCCTCGTTTTCTTCAATCTATTCTTTGTATTCTGAAAATGAACTGGTTAAGATACTTTAAGGTAAATTGATTAAAACGTGTAACTGGGAAACATGTCACACGATCATCATACAAAACTATTGATTTTTTCATAAAATGTTTTCTGAGTTAAAAATCTACTACATGAATTAATTTGATTAAAATATTATAGTAGGATTGAAATGCTTACCTTTGTTCGAATATAAATTCTCCACAAGATAAACACGTCCTGTCAATATGAAAGCTGGAGTAAAAAATGTTTTTTTCAAATAGACGAACGTACAACGGAAGGTTGACGATTGGTCGTTCAAAGAAGGCTTACCATTGGTGGGATTCAAATATCGGAAGGCCGACGATTGGTTGGATTTGAAATCGAAGCAAGAAGGGGTACGATTAGTGGGATTCAAATATCAGAAGGGCTACGATTGGTTGGATTTGAATTCGAAGCAAGAAGGGGTACGATTGGTGGGGATCAAATATCAGAAAGGCTACGATTGGTTGGATTCACAATTCGATTGTTCGTACCTAGAATCTAGAGGAGTTCCGAAAAAACCGCGGGAAATACTGAGGAAAAAATCCGGGAAATACGGGTGAAAAGCGCGGGAAATTATCTCCCTTTCATTTCCGGTTCACGACTTCCGGTTCCGGTGACGTCATTTCCGGTGATGTAACTTCCGATACGTCATTTCCGGTGATGTAACTTCTGGTGACGTCATTTCCGGTGACTTCCGGTGACGTCATTTCCGGTGACTTCCGGTGACGTCATATCCGGTGATGCAACTTCCGGTGACGTCACTGCTCCACACTGCTCCACCTCAAATGTCGACGAGCTGTCCCCATTTACTACTAATGTCATATCCCCTTAACACGTCTTACTGTTCTCCAAAGCTTCACATCCGTTTAACAGGTTCAACTGTCTTCCCAATCGCCATATCCGATTAACAGGTTCAACTGTCCTCCAAAGCGCCATATCCGTTTAACAGGTTCAACTGTCCCCCAAAAGCGCCATATCCGTTTAACAGGTTCAACTGTCCTCCAAAACGCCATATCCGTCTAACAGGTTCAACTGTCCCCCAAAGCACCATATCCGTTTAACAGGTTCAACTGTCCTCCAAATGGCCATATCCATTTAAGAGGTTTAACTGTTCTTCAAAGCGCCATATCCGCTTAGCAGGTCTAATTGTCTTCCAAAGCGTCATATCCGTTTAACAGGTCTAACTGTCCCACAAAACGCCATATCCGTTTAACGGTTTCAAATATCCCCGAAATTGCCATATCCATTTAACAGGTTCAACTGTCCCTGGAAGCATCATATCCGTTTAACAGATTTAACTGTCCCCCAAAACGTCATATCCGCTTAACAGGCCTAACTGTTCTCCAAAGCTTCACATCCGTTAACATGTTCAACTGTCTTCCGAATCGCCATATCCGATTAACAGGTTCAACTCTCCTCCAAAGCGCCATATTCCGCTTAATAGGTTCAACTGTCTTCCAAAACGTCATATCCGTTTAACAGGTTCAACTGTCCCTCAAACATCATATCCGTTTAACAGGATCAACTGTCCTCCAAAGCGCCATTTCTGTTTAACAGGTCTAACTGTCCCCCAAAGCGTCATATCCGTTTAACAGATCTAACTGTTCTCCAAAGCTCCACAGTCGTTTAATAGGTACAACAGTCCTCCGAATCGCCATATACGTTTAACAGGTTCAACTCTCCTCCAAAGCACCATATTCGTCTAACAGGTGCAACTGTCCCCCAAAGCACCATATCCGTTTAACAGGTTCAACTGTCCTCCAAATGGCCATATCCATTCAAGAGGTTTAACTGTTCTTCAAAGCGCCATATCCGCTTAGCAGGTCTAATTGTCTTCCAAAGCGTCATATCCGTTTAACAGGTCCAACTGTCCCCCAAAACGCCATATCCGTTTAACAGTTTCAAATATCCCCGAAATTGCCATATCCATTTAACAGATCTAACTGTTCTCCAAAGCACCAAATCCGTTCAACAGGTTCAACTGTGCCCCAAAGCGCCATATCCGTTTAACAGGTTCAACTGTCCTCCAAAACACCATATCCGTCTAACAGGTTCAACTGTCCCCCAAAGCACCATATCCGTTTAACAGGTTCAACCGTCCGCCAAATGGCCATATCCATTTAAGAGGTTTAACTGTTCTTCAAAGCACCATATTGTAACGGGCTAGGCGGTTAACTGTAGGATCTATACTACTACCGGGTAATTTGCTGCCACCACCGATGTTGAAGTACACCGGAAACTACTCTAGATTTGACACACAAATCTAGGAAATTAGCCTGAGACTTGAAACCAAAGTCTCAGAAAAGTTGGATTAATACCACAGAAGCAGATAAAATTATATCATATACCGACGGGATATTATCAAGCCAATTTAGTATGGACCACGGGTTCAATTTACGAATTATAGAACACTGCACTAATATAACCGGACGAAAGAGGGAGTCTAAAATAACTTTCCAGTGCTCTAGTCTGGCAATACAATTACACTCTGCCTCTCTTGTATCAGCGGAAACCACACTGACAGCAATCGAGTAGAGAGATATATTGGGAAAATACTCAGACTATCGCACGGGAAAATGCAGGGGATGGCCTATCAGGTAATCAAACAGGCTCTTGTGTGGACAAAACAAGAGACACCATTATCTTACGAGATAGAAAATAGGATACTCGCAGGGTACTTAGGAAATACCGTGAAATTAACAGAACTTGGAAGGGGGATTTTACTTAGGATCGACAAGTGAGATAATAAATTTAGTTCAGAATATTTTATATATTAGATATGTATAGTTATATGTGTAATTCACAATAATACAGATACAGTAAATATTATCAACCAGTGTTCAACCATTCATTGTGTTTTCAGAAACTACCAACAATATACTTGATCTTCAATCAAATATAAGATACTTAATATTCAATAAAATATAAAATACTTTGGTGTACTGTTTGTTTATCTTGTCTACGGACTTGTGATTTATACACTAGTCTTCTCTGACCGATCTATGAACGCATAGTCGAATGTCAGGATGGTTTAGTATTTTATTAAACCAAGTTTACTTTACGTATTTAACCAATTACTATATAATTGTCTCAAATGAATTTTACGCTAACCAGTTTATGAACACATAAACTGAACTGTCAGCGGGTCCTACTCACGAATATAACAGAAATAATTACACTGACCAACTTTGATCCTCAACAGTTGAATGTCAGGATGGTTTAGTGTTTTATTAAACCAAGTTTACTTTACGTATTTAACCAATTACTATATAATTGTCTTAAATGAAGTTTACGCTAACCAGTTTATGAACACATAAACCGAACTGTCAGCGGGTCCTACTCACGAATATAACAGAAATAATTACACTGACCAACTTTGATTCTCAACAGTTGAATGTCAGGAAATTCCTATGTCCAACCTAACAAAACCTATTTAACAACAAAACCTAATTTAATAAAGCAAACTACAGGTGCGGGTGGGCATGGCATGGCATGTATTTATATAATATGAACGAAAGCTTAGAAAAAATGATAAATTTAGCACTGACCTGACTAGAAACACTAGCAGAAATGTCAGTGAAAGTCCGAAAATATTCCCTATAAACAAATAAATTTAGCACTGACCTGACTAGAAACACTAGCAGAAATGTCAGTGAAAGTCCGAAAATATTCCCTATAAACAAATAAATTTAGCACTGACCTGACTAGAAACACTAGCAGAAATGTCAGTGAAAGTCCGAAAATATTCCCTATAAACAAATAAATTTAGCACTGACCTGACTAGAAACACTAGCAGAAATGTCAGTGAAAGTCCGAAAATATTCCCTATAAACAAATAACAATCTCTGATTTCGATCTATAAGTTAATCACTTATAGAACGTAGAAAAATGAAATAATTAACTATCCTTACTAAAGTAAATTTAAACCGAACTCCACTAGAACACTAGCGAAAATGTCCGGTAAAAGAAAATACCAAATAAAATAATATTCCGTCAAAAGAAATATTCTGTTAACGAAAAAAATCTAAAATAATTTATCGTACAGTTCGCAAATAATCGTTACTTAACTAACCTATCAAACGAAAAATCCTTTAAAAGAATAAATTTGTAACTCAATATCGTCTGCTTTGGGAACCCGTCTGCTTTGTTCAACCTTCAAATGAGAAAAAGACCCAGAGCAGAAGACGCTGCTCCTATTTATACCCAAAAATCCTGCCGGGATAACTGCCGGTATGACGACATTTTACTCCCAACCAAATCCCGGCAATGCACTCGCCAGTGAAAATAAATCCCGGCAGCCATAAAATACAAAGTATTTACATAAACAAAATATTGTTTCATACTTAAAAATCAATACTCTATAATATTCATAACTTTTCTTTCACACTTTAATAAACAGTTTCTTAGTTTGACTACACATCTTAATACAAATTCTTACGTCGACAATGACATTTATTTGTATTTTCCCGCTAGGTAAGTTAGAAGAATGATGCATCATGGGATGCTTCACACATGACCTATATTTACCATAACAACAAGAACTGGTGTCAATACACAAAAATGTGTACGACGAAAAATACAACACTTTACGCCTTCGAACCTGGTTGAACACTGATGAATACATTATAATTACATAACAATAATCCCGAAAATTGGAAATACAATTTATTACGTCTATTCAAAACAATATACACAGGAAATTTAGAGCAGGTGCCCGTGCGGCAAAATCAGCTGATCGTTAGTTTTTATGAAAAAATTGGTTCCTGTATTTTGATGGGTAAAATCCCTTTTGTCACATTTACCCCCACTTTAGTTTTCAGTGTCCTCACGAAAACAAAATATAAACTTGTTTCTAAACTTTAACAATGAACAATAACTTTAAAACAACTGAACACAATATAAAATAATTTCAAATTATGCTTTTCACGTACTTCATTTTACCCATTTCCCACATACTAAGCACAAAATATTTTAAATTTCCACATCTGATCTTTAACATAATATACTCAAGATAAAAGTCTAAGTTTTCTCTTCCATTAACTTTTAAATTTCATTTAAAAAAAATCAATTTCATGCTAATTTAATAGATAAAATTTAAAGGCAATATTAAGATGCAAATAGTATGACTTACTTGAAATACACATTTCCTTTTCTTTAAAACATTGCAAAATACTTTTGAAAAAAAAAATTTAACAACAAGGAATCATCTCATTACTCAAGAAAAATTATCACACCTTACTTAGCGTTATATCACACCTTACTTAGTGCCCATAACTCAAAACACCTCAACCACTTGGTTGTTTATAAGTATTCATTTTAGAATACTAAAAATGTACAATCAACAATAATTAAAAATCCACCCAAGATAGCACGTACGTTATCTCAACGTCTGGTACTATCAAAAGTTTCCCTTATAGTATGAATCATTATCTCAATGATCCGTACTCACAAACAATGTTAACATAACAATATTTTAAATACACCCAAGACAGTACCTACGTTATCTCAACGTCTTGTACTGACATATTACCTATTAGTATACACATTATCTTATACCTACTTTAAAATATCCATTTACAATACAAACCATAATTACTGAATTCAAAATGTAAGGCCAAGAATGCCAATTACATTTCATAAAATTTTGCATAGAAAGCAATTTACAATACAATTACCTAACTTTAATATAGTCTATTATTAATGTCCATAAAAATGTTCATTTTGTTACAATCCTGTGAATTCTTCTTCTGTGTCTTTTCAAGCTGGACTCTTCATCTGTATGGTGGTCCCTGACAAATTCCATAGATTCGGTATCGGTTATATTCTGGTACAGTTACGATTGAAAAGTTCATCTATGTTGCTACATTATGTAGTAATAATTGTCGTCCTAATACAGTTACGATTGAAAAGTTCATCTATGTTGCTTCATTATGTAGTAATAATTGTCGTCCTAATACAGTTACGATTGAAAAGTTCATCTATGTTGCTTGCTCCAATATGGATGGGTAGAATTTATTTAAGTGACTCCAAAGTTTAATGTTTACGAGGTTTTTTTTGCTGGTGGAGATTCAGATCGTCGACGGACTACTGATCTACGTTTAATTTGATCAGGGGTTGGTGACCTAGTAAAGTTTCTGCGATTAATGTATGGCCTAATGGAACGGTTCCAAACTGGAGGAGGTGGAGCTGGAGGAAGTACCCTCTGTCTTCTGATGGCAACCTCCACCTTCTCCAGCTGGTCATTGGTCTTGTTGACGGCAGCCAACATCTTCAATTGTACTTCTAGCATCTTTTGTTGTATCGCGTTTCCTGCTAGTACGGCCTGAGTTAGTCCTTCCAGGGCCTGGAAACTGTCCGACCTGGAGACGGAGCGATCATCTTCTGGTAATATCTGCTCCAGGATATCCTCTACGATCTCTCCCTCTCCAGGCGGAGGAAACACAATATCTGGTAACACTGCTCTCTCAACAGTGTACGGTGGAGATTTCAGAGGAGAAGGCAGGGCTGCAGGTTCCAACGGCGAAACATCAACTGAAGCCGCCGGGAAGACATACAAAGATGAAGTGTCTGTCGACGGAACCGGACACACCTGAGTTGTAATTTCCGTAAAATTGGACTTAGGGCGCATGCGGGAGCCCCACAGCTGCTGAGAGTCCAACATGGATAGCTGTGTGCAGTCTCTCTTGCAATCAAACTGCCAATAACTGGCAGGATCTTTACGGACAACCCGATAGTCTTCTTCTGCGGTGAATGCACTGGACATTTCCAGCTTCTCCCTACATTGTTTATGTTTGGCATAGTGCACGATATGCCTGTCCAATTCCCTCTCTGATTTACCAATAAATTTGCACAGCTGACAGAAGTACTGGTGACGGTCTTCACTAACGTGTGTCAACTGGACATGCTCCTTCACCTTTCTTAGCTCTCCCTTGTAAAAACAAAATTTACAGCTATATGCCCTTCCTCGGTTTATGATTTCCATACTGAAAAATACAGATGAGCATCATAAGTACAACTTCAAAATTTTTAGGAGAGGAGCCCTAAGCAGTAACGATATGAAGACAGTTGTATACTGTAAGCAGTTTGGCAACATGTTAAAATTGAATGGTTGACCAGTGGTTTTACAATATGAGTTACAGAATAACTGACAATGCATTTCAATCTAACAATTATTTCTTCCTTCTGTAGATGCTGATGGCTCGCTTTCCCCACTTTGGGTAATGTTGACCTTGATATGGCTTCAGTTTGTCATGATTTAAAACTTTTATGGGACCATCCTTACTGAGCTGTACGCAATAGACTAGGTCATTGTATTTCTTCAGAACCACACATGGACCCATATACAGAGGCTGTAATTTGGTACAAACACCCTCTTTCCTTTGTTCATGTAGGTACCATACTGCATCACCTGGTTGATAGTTCTTTAAACGTACTCGAGCATCATAAATATCTTTCCGTCTTTTAGCAGTTCTTGCCAAGTATCGCTGACAAATTTCATGAGCTACTTGCAGGCGAGTTCTCAGACCGGCTACATAGTCACCATAGGATACGAATACTTCTTCTCGACAGCCAAATAGAAGTTCCAACGGGGTTCTGACTTCTCTACCTAACATCAGCATGTTAGGAGTCAATCCTGTAGACTCATTCTCGCTGGAACGATACGCTGATGTCAGGCATCCCAAATGAAGATCCCAATCATTTTGTTCTCCTTTCAAGTAGGCCCTTATCATCTGTAATAAAGTACGGTGACTACGTTCGATACCTCCATTTCCCTTTGGATTTCTTACGCTGGTCCTTGACTTCCGGATTTCCATCAGCTGACATAGCTGGTGGAAAACGTCGCTTCCGAAATTGCTCCCTTGGTCGGAATGAAGTGCCAAGGGGCAGCCAAAACGACAGATGTATTCATCAAGAAGTTTTGCGGCACATGTCTCTGCTGTTTGATCTGGAATAGGATAAACTTCTAACCATTTGGTAAAGCAGTCCATGACGGTAAGGATGTACTTGTTCCCTCTAGGAGTTCTAGGTAACGGTCCCACGATATCTGTTGTAACACAATCCAGTGGACCTCCAACAGGAATGGAACCCAAAGGGGCCTTTGGTTTTCTGTTGGTAACTTTACTTTGTGCACATACATCACATCTTTGTATCCAAATTTCAACGTCTTCCCTCATTTCAAACCAATAAAATTCACGTCTAATTCTTTGTAAAGTTTTCTTTCGTCCAAAATGGCCGGATAGTATTGCGTTGTGTGCAACCGTCAAAATTTCATTTTTTAAACAAGTTGGCGTGAGTAGTTGTAAACATTCTTCAGAATCATCCTTTTTCACAAATTTCTTGTAAACAATATTATCGATGAGTACCAGGGAATCCCACAGATTTGCAAAGTGTCTCGAAACAGGAGAAGACAGTAGCAAATCAGAACCCGTTGGTCTGCTTTGCTGACGTAAAGAAGTTAAAACAAGCGCGATATCACGATCGTTTTCTTGCATTTTGGACAGCTGCCCTTTTCTATGACCACCCTTCCAAGATGTCCATAAATTGTGATTGTTCTCGTCATCTTTACTTCTTGTCATCACTGCTCTAAGTTGATTTGGCTCTTCATTCTCTTGGCCTGAATGGTCATCTGATTTGCAGTTTAATTGCATGGTACTTTCCATGTCAACAGCTCTTTTTATACATTTCTTGCAAGGACCACACTTAAGGTATTCCAAAGAATCTACCTCTGAACATAAACATTCTCCCGGAGATGGACACCTAGACATACTATCAGCATTTCCGTGCTTATTACCAGGTCTATGTTGAATGGAAAACTCAAAGGCTGACAAAATTTCTAACCAACGTGCAATTCTTCCTTTCGGTTCTTTGAAACTGAATAGCCAAACTAGTGCCTGGTGGTCTGTCCGTACAAGGAACTTTCTTCCCAGAAGATACTGTCGATAATATTCAACGAAGTATCGAAGTGCTAAAAGCTCTTTATCTGTTACACAGTAATTTGTCTCTGCACGATTTAGTGTGCGGCTCCCATAGGAAATAACTTTTTCCTGACCTTCCTGGACTTGGCTTAACACAGCACCTATGCTGACATCACAAGCATCAGTGTCTAAGATGTATTCACCTTCATCTCTAGGATACGACATCACTGGTGCGCTAATCAAAATGGATTTAATTTCTTCAAACGATTGTTTACAGACGTCCGACCAGATAAAATCTACGCTTTTCTTAGTTAATTGAACCATAGGGCGAACGATTTGTGAAAAATCTTTCACAAATCGCCGGTAATAACTTGCCATACCCAGAAATTGTCTTATCTGAGTGACTGTCTGTGGTGGTGGCCACTGCTTGATTTTCATAATATTAGACGGATTTGGTTTAACTCCCTCACCAGATACCACATGTCCAAGAAATATGACTTCAGACTGAAAAAACTGGCATTTTTCTGGCTTCAGCTTTAAACCTGCTGTCCGAATTCGATCCAATACTGTACTTAATCTTTCTATGTGTTCATCAAACGTCTTACTAAATATCACCACGTCATCCAAATATATAAGACAGCTTTGCCATTGTAAGCCCTGCAGAGCAAGTTCCATGACTCTCTGAAAGGTCATTGGTGCAGATTTCAAACCCATGGGCATCTTGGTGAATTCGTACAACCCATATTTGGTGACAAATGCTGTTTTCGGGATGTCGGATTCCTTGACCGGAACCTGATGGTAACCGGAAGTCATATCAACGGTCGTAAATAGAGTTGATCCGGATACTGCATCTAGACAATCCTGAATTCTGGGTAAAGGAAATGCATCGTTTTCAGTAACACTATTCAAACGTCTATAATCTATACAGGGTCGTACTTTGCCATTTTTCTTCCGCACTAATACAATTGGACTGGCCCAAGGTGATAAGGACTTTCTAATAATTCCTTGCCTCTCCATTTGTTCTATCGTTAATTTTTCTTCATCCGCCAAAGCCAAAGGTACTCGCCTGGGTGGCTGTTTTAATGGTTTTGAAGAACCGGTATTTATACTGTGTTCCATTATATTTGTTGTACCCAAATCATCATCATTTGTAGAAAATACATCTTTAAACTCATCTAAGATGGAAGCTATCTTTTTTATTTCCGGTTCCGACCTTCCTTCTTTAGCTTTCATATAAATATCATTCAAATGCGGTGGTACCAACGTAGCTGCACTTGCTTTGCCTTTATTAATGTTGGGTTTAGGTTCTGGTCTCTGTGTTGGAGTGTTTATTGTTACTTCCAACTCCACTGTGCCAGTTGTGTTTTGTTTCTCGGTGGCAACCGTAAGATCTTTTCCTCTGTCAAACGGTACACGTCTTACCACCTTAAAATTGTCTACTTCATCTTCGTTTTCTACGGACAAAACTTGATATATTGGACTGTCGTATATTACAGCAGTTCCTATAACTGTGCCTTGGTGAACAGTTACATCGGTATGTAAAGAATTCAAAATTCTCATTTTCCCAGTGACATTTTTCATCATGTCAACTAAGCTGGCAGCCATAACTAATGGAGACTTCTCCATATAACTTTGTGAAGGTTCTATTAAAAACTCAAGGTTTGAGCACAGCTCATCTACTGGATCCTTTTCAATATAGACATCTACAATTACTTCAGAAAGACCAGGTATAGTAACATCATCTGCTAAACTAACATTTCTAACTCTCCTCAAGTCTCCAACTAACGTACATGGAATGGTCTCTCCATTCCAAATAATACATTTATCTGCTAACTTAATTTCAGTAGGGCCCAATTTGCCCATCATAAGTATATCTAAACCCAACAATACTTCATCATCAATTTGAGCTACCACTAGCTCCTTTTCAAACTCTACAGTTCCTAACTGTATATAAAATATAGCGGTACCCAACTCTACAAGTGGGTTTCCATCCGCTCCAACTAAAATGGACGACTTGGTCAATGGAGGTCTTCTGGTCTCGGGTATTTTAAAGTAAATCTCTTCTGAAAGTACAGTTCTTGAGGCTCCAGTATCAATAGTAAATGTACCATGTATACCATGTATTTTCCCTTTCACATAAACGCCTTCACTCTGTCGGCGCTGTCTACCAACTGTCACAGTCTTCTTTGTGTTTTCCGATCCCAATATTTGCTGCATCTCAGAACTTTCAAACAACTCTGTAATATCCGATTCATCAACAGCCATAAACAACATATTATCTTCATCTTTGTCCGTATCTTTAATATTGTCAGCCTCGCTGACTGGTTTCTCTGTCTCCGGTCTGGCTGATACCAAACCTATACTCTTTGTCGTCTCTGCTTGATTCTTCAAACATACGCCAATATTTGATTCCTGATCTTGAACTTCATCAATATCAGTTAAACATTTACATGCATTTACATCAGACAATGTATTTACAATTATATTTTCCGAAACGGGAACATTTATTTCCTCATTAACCAAATCAATATTACGGCCTTTATCATCTACATTTCCGGTCTCCTCCTGGCCGCTGGACTCGACCTCAACTAGTTTAAAGGTTGCTGCTTTGGCTTAAATTCTGAAGCATTACTGTCAAGTTGATTTTGTGATCTAAACCTGACTTGGGAGGTTTGGTTACTTCGAAACTGAACTGGTGGGGTCCCATGTACAACTCCACGGTTGGTTTGCGGAAAGCTGTTTATGATTGGTTCTTGTCTCTGTTGAAAAGCGTAACATTCCCTTGCAAAATGGCCTGGTTTTCCACAATTGTAGCACAATCTGTCGTTTTTCTTCTGAGCAATACTGGTGTTGTTTGTCATTGGTCTATTCGCCAGGGTTTCGCTATGTCCACCCCTTTGTTGCATAGACAAATGATTTCTCCCTATCATTTCAGACAGCAGCTCCTGCAAATCACTTTTCTTTATGACTATATTGTCAGGTTCTATCTTCCGATTTGACGATGTCTGCTGCTGGCCGTTATTTGTTGTTTTTCTTGACGTTGGCGGGTTATTATTCTGTATTTGTCTTGTTTGCTTCTTCTGTCTATTATAATATTTGTCATCATCAACAGAGCGTGGATATCTGCATGTCTCTGTATAGTTAATAACATGGTAAACAGCTTCATCAATTGATTTTGGTTCCTTGTTTAATTCCACATGGACTCTTGCATCATCATCCTGAAGACCCAAGAAAAATGCTCTCAGTAAATCTTCCTGTCTTGTTACTTTGTCCCTCCGAGGAAAGCCTTTGTCATATAACCTTTTCAACTCTGCTGAATACTCTTGTACACTTTCATTGTGCATCTGGTGCCTATGATAAAATTTTGTAATATATATCTTGGTCGTGTCTACCTCACCAAATCTGTTTTCTAGCTCTTTAATCAATTTACTGTAGGATGAAGTGACTCTACTTGATAGCTGATCATAGACGAAATCGCCTGCTGTTCCCTGCAGTCTCGGCAAAAGCTCACTTAGCCGTTCTTTACGTGACCAGCCGTGTAGGTCTGCTACAGCCTCAAAACGATTTATCCAGACTTTCCACTTTTCCGTACCATTATAATCCGGAAGTCTGTTATTAGTTGTCTGCTTTACACGACGAGAGACTTCATGGTCATCACTGCTGTAGGAATCAAATGTTGTGGAAAATTCATCACCAGAACTAGAAGAGGTCTCCATAATTGTGTTTCTATTCTTCTGCCTTCTCATTCTTGATTGTCTGGGCATCTTTTCTGTAGTTCTACTTTTCCCTCGGACAGGCTTTTCTGAACTTAATTCATTATGACTGTGCATGCTGTGTATGCTTTTTACTACGGTGTCGGACACCTGTTGCACCATAGTCTCTGTCATTTTCTGCATGGCTCCCATAAACATATTAAACATGTCAAATGGTCCCTCATGTGGAGCTGGTCTCATTTCTCTCTCTTCAATTTCAATGTCTGTTCCAACCATTTGAACACTAGCTGATTTTCTTAACGGTTTTCTGTTTACTTGTGGACTTCTCAGTAGAGGGGTACTAAGACTAGTTGACGGTCTGTCTGTATGTAGCTGTACTATAGTGGTATTTACAGACGTGGCTGGTTCATCTTCTTCAAAGTCTTCGCTGTAGTCAGTATGTATTTCTGAATCAGGCTCTGTGGTGGTACCTTCTCTGGTTTCAACCTTCTGTTTTCTTGTTTCTACCATTTTCACTGCTGGAGGTCTGGGTTTGTATCTCTAGATTATCTTCAATTCAGATAATCCCACCGCTGCCACCAAAAAGTTGTAACGGGCTAGGCGGTTAACTGTAGGATCTATACTACTACCGGGTAATTTGCTGCCACCACCGATGTTGAAGTACACCGGAAACTACTCTAGATTTGACACACAAATCTAGGAAATTAGCCTGAGACTTGAAACCAAAGTCTCAGAAAAGTTGGATTAATACCACAGAAGCAGATAAAATTATATCATATACCGACGGGATATTATCAAGCCAATTTAGTATGGACCACGGGTTCAATTTACGAATTATAGAACACTGCACTAATATAACCGGACGAAAGAGGGAGTCTAAAATAACTTTCCAGTGCTCTAGTCTGGCAATACAATTACACTCTGCCTCTCTTGTATCAGCGGAAACCACACTGACAGCAATCGAGTAGAGAGATATATTGGGAAAATACTCAGACTATCGCACGGGAAAATGCAGGGGATGGCCTATCAGGTAATCAAACAGGCTCTTGTGTGGACAAAACAAGAGACACCATTATCTTACGAGATAGAAAATAGGATACTCGCAGGGTACTTAGGAAATACCGTGAAATTAACAGAACTTGGAAGGGGGATTTTACTTAGGATCGACAAGTGAGATAATAAATTTAGTTCAGAATATTTTATATATTAGATATGTATAGTTATATGTGTAATTCACAATAATACAGATACAGTAAATATTATCAACCAGTGTTCAACCATTCATTGTGTTTTCAGAAACTACCAACAATATACTTGATCTTCAATCAAATATAAGATACTTAATATTCAATAAAATATAAAATACTTTGGTGTACTGTTTGTTTATCTTGTCTACGGACTTGTGATTTATACACTAGTCTTCTCTGACCGATCTATGAACGCATAGTCGAATGTCAGGATGGTTTAGTATTTTATTAAACCAAGTTTACTTTACGTATTTAACCAATTACTATATAATTGTCTCAAATGAATTTTACGCTAACCAGTTTATGAACACATAAACTGAACTGTCAGCGGGTCCTACTCACGAATATAACAGAAATAATTACACTGACCAACTTTGATCCTCAACAGTTGAATGTCAGGATGGTTTAGTGTTTTATTAAACCAAGTTTACTTTACGTATTTAACCAATTACTATATAATTGTCTTAAATGAAGTTTACGCTAACCAGTTTATGAACACATAAACCGAACTGTCAGCGGGTCCTACTCACGAATATAACAGAAATAATTACACTGACCAACTTTGATTCTCAACAGTTGAATGTCAGGAAATTCCTATGTCCAACCTAACAAAACCTATTTAACAACAAAACCTAATTTAATAAAGCAAACTACAGGTGCGGGTGGGCATGGCATGGCATGTATTTATATAATATGAACGAAAGCTTAGAAAAAATGATAAATTTAGCACTGACCTGACTAGAAACACTAGCAGAAATGTCAGTGAAAGTCCGAAAATATTCCCTATAAACAAATAAATTTAGCACTGACCTGACTAGAAACACTAGCAGAAATGTCAGTGAAAGTCCGAAAATATTCCCTATAAACAAATAAATTTAGCACTGACCTGACTAGAAACACTAGCAGAAATGTCAGTGAAAGTCCGAAAATATTCCCTATAAACAAATAAATTTAGCACTGACCTGACTAGAAACACTAGCAGAAATGTCAGTGAAAGTCCGAAAATATTCCCTATAAACAAATAACAATCTCTGATTTCGATCTATAAGTTAATCACTTATAGAACGTAGAAAAATGAAATAATTAACTATCCTTACTAAAGTAAATTTAAACCGAACTCCACTAGAACACTAGCGAAAATGTCCGGTAAAAGAAAATACCAAATAAAATAATATTCCGTCAAAAGAAATATTCTGTTAACGAAAAAAATCTAAAATAATTTATCGTACAGTTCGCAAATAATCGTTACTTAACTAACCTATCAAACGAAAAATCCTTTAAAAGAATAAATTTGTAACTCAATATCGTCTGCTTTGGGAACCCGTCTGCTTTGTTCAACCTTCAAATGAGAAAAAGACCCAGAGCAGAAGACGCTGCTCCTATTTATACCCAAAAATCCTGCCGGGATAACTGCCGGTATGACGACATTTTACTCCCAACCAAATCCCGGCAATGCACTCGCCAGTGAAAATAAATCCCGGCAGCCATAAAATACAAAGTATTTACATAAACAAAATATTGTTTCATACTTAAAAATCAATACTCTATAATATTCATAACTTTTCTTTCACACTTTAATAAACAGTTTCTTAGTTTGACTACACATCTTAATACAAATTCTTACGTCGACAATGACATTTATTTGTATTTTCCCGCTAGGTAAGTTAGAAGAATGATGCATCATGGGATGCTTCACACATGACCTATATTTACCATAACAACAAGAACTGGTGTCAATACACAAAAATGTGTACGACGAAAAATACAACACTTTACGCCTTCGAACCTGGTTGAACACTGATGAATACATTATAATTACATAACAATAATCCCGAAAATTGGAAATACAATTTATTACGTCTATTCAAAACAATATACACAGGAAATTTAGAGCAGGTGCCCGTGCGGCAAAATCAGCTGATCGTTAGTTTTTATGAAAAAATTGGTTCCTGTATTTTGATGGGTAAAATCCCTTTTGTCACAATATCCGCTTAGCAGGTCTAATTGTCTTCCAAAAGCGTCATATCCGTTTAACAGGTCTAACTGTCCCCCAAAACGCAATATCCGTTTAACAGTTTCAAATATCCCCGAAATTGCCATATCCATTTAACAGGTTCAACTGTCCCTGAAAGTATCATATCCGTTTAACAGATTTAACTGTCCCCCAAAAGGTCATATCCGCTTAACAGGCCTAACTGTTCTCCAAAGCTTCACATCCGTTTAACATGTTCAACTGTCTTCCGAATCGCCATATCCGATTAACAGGTTCAACTGTCCTCCAAAGCGCCATATTCCGCTTAATAGGTTCAGCTGTCTTCCAAAACGTCATATCCGTTTAACAGGTTCAACTGTCCCTCAAACATCATATCCGTTTAACAGGATCAACTGTCCTCCAAAGCGCCATTTCTGTTTAACAGGTCTAACTGTCTCCCAAAGCGTCATATTCGTTTAACAGATCTAACTGTTCTCCAAAGCTCCACAGCCGTTTAATAGGTTCAACTGTCCTCCGAATCGCCATATCCGTTTAACAGGTTCAACTCTCCTCCAAAGCACCATATTCGTCTAACAGGTGCAACTGTCCCCCAAAGCACCATATCTGTTTAACAGGTTCAACTGTCCTCCAAATGGCCATATCCATTTAAGTGGTTTAACTGTTCTTCAAAGCGCCATATCCGCTTAGCAGGTCTAATTGTCTTCCAAAGCGTCATATCCGTTTAACAGGTCCAACTGTCCCCCAAAACGCCATATCCGTTTAACAGTTTCAAATATCCCCGAAATTGCCATATCCATTTAACAGGTTTAACTGTTCTCCAAAGCTTCACATCCGTTTAACAGGTTCAACTGTCTTCCGAATCGCCATATCCGATTAACAGGTTCAACTGTCCTCCAAAGCGCCATATCCGTTTAGCACGTTCAACTGTACCCCAAAGCGCCATATCCGTTTAACAGGTTCAACTGTCCTCCAATTCACCATATCCATTTAACAGGTATAACTGTTCTTCAAAGCGCCATATTAGTTTAACAGGTCAAAATGTCCTCCAAAACGCTATATCCGTTTAACAGGTCCAACTGTCTTCCAAAGCGCCGTATCTGTTCAACAGGTTCAACTGTCCTCCAAATCGCCATATCTGTTTAACAGGTTCAACTGTTCTCCAAAGCACCAAATCCGTTCAACAGGTTCAACTGTGCCCCAAAGCGCCATATCCGTTTAACAGGTTCAACTGTCCCCCAAATCACCATATCCGTCTAACAGGTTCAACTGTCCCCCAAAGCACCATATCCGTTTAACAGGTTCAACTGTCCGCCAAATAGCCATATCCATTTAAGAGGTTTAACTGTTCTTCAAAGCGCCATATCCGCTTAGCAGGTCTAATTGTCTTCCAAAGCGTCATATCCGTTTAACATGTCTAACTGTCCCCCAAAACGCAATATCCGTTTAACGGTTTCAAATATTGCCGAAATTGCCATATCCATTTAACAGGTTCAACTGTCCCTGAAAGCATCATATCCGTTTAACAGATTTAACTGTCCCCCAAAACGTCATATCCGCTTAACAGGCCTAACTGTTCTCCAAAGCTTCACATCCGTTTAACATGTTCAACTGTCTTCCGAATGGCCATATCCGATTAACAGGTTCAACTGTCCTCTAAAGCGCCATATTCCGCTTAATAGGTTCAGCTGTCTTCCAAAACGTCATATCCGTTTAACAGGTTCAACTGTCCCTCAAACATCATATCCGTTTAACAGGATCAACTGTCCTCAAAAGCGCCATTTCTGTTTAACAGGTCTAACTGTCCCCCAAAGCGTCATATCCGTTTAACAGATCTAACTGTTCTCCAAAGCTCCACAGTCACTTAATAGGTTCAACTGTCCCCCGAATCGCCATATCCGTTTAACAGGTTCAACTCTCCTCCAAAGCACCATATTCGTCTAACAGGTGCAACTGTCCCCCAAAGCACCATATCCGTTTAACAGGTTCAACTGTCCTCCAAATGGCCATATCCATTTAAGAGGTTTAACTGTTCTTCAAAGCGCCATATCCGCTTAGCAGGTCTAATTGTCTTCCAAAGTGTCATATCCGTTTAACAGGTCCAACTGTTCTTCAAAGCTTCACATCCGTTTAACAGGTTCAACTGTCTTCCGAATCGCCATATCCGATTAACAGGTTCAACTGTCCTCCAAAGCGCCATATCCGTTTAGCACGTTCAACTGTACCCCAAAGCGCCATATCCGTTTAACAGGTTCAACTGTCCTCCAAATCACCATATCCATTTAACAGGTATAACTGTTCTTCAAAGCGCCATATCAGTTTAACAGGTCAAAATGTCCTCCAAAACGCTATATCCGTTTAACAGGTCCAACTGTCTTCCAAAGCGCCGTATCTGTTCAACAGGTTCAACTGTCCTCCAAATCGCCATATCTGTTTAACAGGTTCAACTGTTCTCCAAAGCACCAAATCCGTTCAACAGGTTCAACTGTGCCCCAAAGCGCCATATCCGTTTAACAGGTTCAACTGTCCCCCAAATCACCATATCCGTCTAACAGGTTCAACTGTCCCCCAAAGCACCATATCCGTTTAGCAGGTTCAACTGTCCGCCAAATGGCCATATCCATTTAAGAGGTTTAACTGTTCTTCAAAGCGCCATATCCGCTTAGCAGGTCTAATTGTCTTCCAAAGCGTCATATCCGTTTAACATGTCTAACTGTCCCCCAAAACGCAATATCCGTTTAACGGTTTCAAATATTGCCGAAATTGCCATATCCATTTAACAGGTTCAACTGTCCCTGAAAGCATCATATCCGTTTAACAGATTTAACTGTCCCCCAAAACGTCATATCCGCTTAACAGGCCTAACTGTTCTCCAAAGCTTCACATCCGTTTAACATGTTCAACTGTCTACCGAATGGCCATATCCGATTAACAGGTTCAACTGTCCTCTAAAGCGCCATATTCCGCTTAATAGGTTCAGCTGTCTTCCAAAACGTCATATCCGTTTAACAGGTTCAACTGTCCCTCAAACATCATATCCGTTTAACAGGATCAACTGTCCTCAAAAGCGCCATTTCTGTTTAACAGGTCTAACTGTCCCCCAAAGCGTCATATCCGTTTAACAGATCTAACTGTTCTCCAAAGCTCCACAGTCGTTTAATAGGTTCAACTGTCCCCCGAATCGCCATATCCGTTTAACAGGTTCAACTCTCCTCCAAAGCACCATATTCGTCTAATAGGTGCAACTGTCCCCCAAAGCACCATATCCGTTTAACAGGTTCAACTGTCCTCCAAATGGCCATATCCATTTAAGAGGTTTAACTGTTCTTCAAAGCGCCATATCCGCTTAGCAGGTCTAATTGTCTTCCAAAGCGTCATATCCGTTTAACAGGTCCAACTGTTCTTCAAAGCTTCACATCCGTTTAACAGGTTCAACTGTCTTCCGAATCGCCATATCCGATTAACAGGTTCAACTGTCCTCCAAAGCGCCATATCCGTTTAGCACGTTCAACTGTACCCCAAAGCGCCATATCCGTTTAACAGGTTCAACTGTCCTCCAAATCACCATATCCATTTAACAGGTATAACTGTTCTTCAAAGCGCCATATCAGTTTAACAGGTCAAAATGTCCTCCAAAACGCTATATCCGTTTAACAGGTCCAACTGTCTTCCAAAGCGCCGTATCTGTTCAACAGGTTCAACTGTCCTCCAAATCGCCATATCTGTTTAACAGGTTCAACTGTTCTCCAAAGCACCAAATCCGTTCAACAGGTTCAACTGTGCCCCAAAGCGCCATATCCGTTTAACAGGTTCAACTGTCCTCCAAATCACCATATCCATTTAACAGGTATAACTGTTCTTCAAAGCGCCATATCAGTTTAACAGGTCAAAATGTCCTCCAAAACGCTATATCCGTTTAACAGGTCCAACTGTCTTCCAAAGCGCCGTATCTGTTCAACAGGTTCAACTGTCCTCCAAATCGCCATATCCGTTTAACAGGTTCAACTGTCCTCCAAAATGCCATATCCGTCTAACAGGTTCAACTGTCCCCCAAAGCACCATATCCGTTTAACAGGTTCAACTGTCCGCCAAATGGCCATATCCATTTAAGAGGTTTAACTGTTCTTCAAAGCGCCATATCCGCTTAGCAGGTCTAATTGTCTTTCAAAGCGTCATATCCGTTTAACAGGTCTAACTGTCCCCCAAAACGCAATATCCGATTAACGGTTTCAAATATCCCCGAAATTGCCATATCCATTTAACAGGTTCAACTCTCCCTGAAAGCATCATATCCGTTTAACAGATTTAACTGTCCCCCAAAACGTCATATCCGCTTAACAGGCCTAACTGTTCTCCAAAGCTTCACATCCGTTTAACATGTTCAACTGTCTTCCGAATCGCCATATCCGATTAACAGGTTCAACTGTCCTCCAAAGCGCCATATTCCGCTTAATAGGTTCAGCTGTCTTCCAAAACGTCATATCCGTTTAACAGGTTCAACTGTCCCTCAAACATCATATCCGTTTAACAGGATCAACTGTCCTCCAAAGCGCCATTTCTGTTTAACAGATCTAACTGTCCCCCAAAGCGTCATATCCGTTTAACAGATCTAACTGTTCTCCAAAGCTCCACAGTCGTTTAATAGGTTCAACTGTCCTCCGAATCGCTATATCCGTTTAACAGGTTCAACTCTCCTCTAAAGCACCATATTCGTCTAACAGGTGCAACTGTCCCCCAAAGCACCATATCCGTTTAACAGGTTCAACTGTCCTCCAAATGGCCATATCCATTTAAGAGGTTTAACTGTTCTTCAAAGCGCCATATCCGCTTAGCAGGTCTAATTGTCTTCCAAAGCGTCATATCCGTTTAACAGGTCCAACTGTCCCCCAAAACGCCATATCCGTTTAACAGTTTCAAATATCCCCGAAATTGCCATATCCATTTAACAGGTCTAACTGTTCTCCAAAGCTTCACATCCGTTTAACAGGTTCAACTGTCTTCCGAATCGCCATATCCGATTAACAGGTTCAACTGTCCTCCAAAGCGCCATATCCGTTTAACACTTTCAACTGTACCCCAAAGCGCCATATCCGTTTAACAGGTTCAACTGTCCTCCAAATCACCATATCCATTTAACAGGTATAACTGTTCTTCAAAGCGCCATATCAGTTTAACAGGTCAAAATGTCCTCCAAAACGCTATATCCGTTTAACAGGTCCAACTGTCTTCCAAAGCGCCGTATCTGTTCAACAGGTTCAACTGTCCTCCAAATCGCCATATCCGTTTAACAGGTTCAACTGTCCTCCAAAGCACCAAATCCGTTCAACAGGTTCAACTGTGCCCCAAAGCGCCATATCCATTTAACAGGTTCAACTGTCCTCCAAAACGCCATATCCGTCTAACAGGTTCAACTGTCCCCCAAAGCACCATATCCGTTTAACAGGTTCAACCGTCCGCCAAAAGGCCATATCCATTTAAGAGGTTTAACTGTTCTTCAAAGCGCCATATCCGCTTAACAGGTCTAATTGTCTTCCGAAGCGTCATATCCGTTTAACAGGTCTAACTGTCCCCCAAAACGCAATATCCGTTTAACGGTTTCAAATATCCCCGAAATTGCCATATCCATTTAACAGGTTCAACTGTCCCTGAAAGCATCATATCCGTTTAACAGATTTAACTGTCCCCCAAAACGTCATATCCGCTTGACAGGCCTAACTGTTCTCCAAAGCTTCACATCCGTTTAACATGTTCAACTGTCTTCCGAATCGCCATATCCGATTAACAGGTTCAACTGTCCTCCAAAGCGCCATATTCCGCTTAATAGGTTCAGCTGTCTTCCAAAACGTCATATCCGTTTAACAGGTTCAACTGTCCCTCAAACATCATATCCGTTTAACAGGATCAACTGTCCTCCAAAGCGCCATTTCTGTTTAACAGGTCTAACTGTCTCCCAAAGCGTCATATCCGTTTAACAGATCTAACTGTTCTCCAAAGCTCCACAGCCGTTTAATAGGTTCCACTGTCCTCCGAATCGCCATATTCGTTTAACAGGTTCAACTCTCCTCCAAAGCACCATATTCGTCTAACAGGTGCAACTGTCCCCCAAAGCACCATATCCGTTTAACAGGTTCAACTGTCCTCCAAATGGCCATATCCATTTAAGTGGTTTAACTGTTCTTCAAAGCGCCATATCCGCTTAGCAGGTCTAATTGTCTTCCAAAGCGTCATATCCGTTTAACAGGTCCAACTGTTCTTCAAAGCTTCACATCCGTTTAACAGGTTCAACTGTCTTCCGAATCGCCATATCCGATTAACAGGTTCAACTGTCCTCCAAAGCGCCATATCCGTTTAGCACGTTCAACTGTACCCCAAAGCGCCATATCCGTTTAACAGGTTCAACTGTCCTCCAAATCACCATATCCATTTAACAGGTATAACTGTTCTTCAAAGCGCCATATCAGTTTAACAGGTCAAAATGTCCTCCAAAACGCTATATTCGTTTAACAGGTCCAACTGTCTTCCAAAGCACCATATCCGTTTAACAGGTTCAACTGTCCTCCAAATGGCCATATCCATTTAAGTGGTTTAACTGTTCTTCAAAGCGCCATATCCGCTTAGCAGGTCTAATTGTCTTCCAAAGCGTCATATCCGTTTAACAGGTCCAACTGTCCCCCAAAACGCCATATCCGTTTAACAGTTTCAAATATCCCCGAAATTGCCATATCCATTTAACAGGTCTAACTGTTCTCCAAAGCTTCACATCCGTTTAACAGGTTCAACTGTCTTCCGAATCGCCATATCCGATTAACAGGTTCAACTGTCCTCCAAAGCGCCATATCCGTTTAACACTTTCAACTGTACCCCAAAGCGCCATATCCGTTTAACAGGTTCAACTGTCCTCCAAATCACCATATCCATTTAACAGGTATAACTGTTCTTCAAAGCGCCATATCAGTTTAACAGGTCAAAATGTCCTCCAAAACGCTATATCCGTTTAACAGGTCCAACTGTCTTCCAAAGCGCCGTATCTGTTCAACAGGTTCAACTGTCCTCCAAATCGCCATATCCGTTTAACAGGTTCAACTGTCCTCCAAAACGCCATATCTGTTTAACAGGTTCAACTGTTCTCCAAAGCACCAAATCCGTTCAACAGGTTCAACTATGCCCCAAAGCGCCATATCCATTTAACAGGTTCAACTGTCCTCCAAAACGCCATATCCGTCTAACAGGTTCAACTGTCCCCCAAAGCACCATATCCGTTTAACAGGTTCAACCGTCCGCCAAATGGCCATATCCATTTAAGAGGTTTAACTGTTCTTCAAAGCGCCATATCCGCTTAACAGGTCTAATTGTCTTCCGAAGCGTCATATCCGTTTAACAGGTCTAACTGTCCCCCAAAACGCAATATCCGTTTAACGGTTTCAAATATCCCCGAAATTGCCATATCCATTTAACAGGTTCAACTGTCCCTGAAAGCATCATATCCGTTTAACAGATTTAACTGTCCCCCAAAACGTCATATCCGCTTGACAGGCCTAACTGTTCTCCAAAGCTTCACATCCGTTTAACATGTTCAACTGTCTTCCGAATCGCCATATCCGATTAACAGGTTCAATTGTCCTCCAAAGCGCCATATTCCGCTTAATAGGTTCAGCTGTCTTCCAAAACGTCATATCCGTTTAACAGGTTCAACTGTCCCTCAAACATCATATCCGTTTAACAGGATCAACTGTCCTCCAAAGCGCCATTTCTGTTTAACAGGTCTAACTGTCTCCCAAAGCGTCATATCCGTTTAACAGATCTAACTGTTCTCCAAACCTCCACAGCCGTTTAATAGGTTCCACTGTCCTCCGAATCGCCATATTCGTTTAACAGGTTCAACTCTCCTCCAAAGCACCATATTCGTCTAACAGGTGCAACTGTCCCCCAAAGCACCATATCCGTTTAACAGGTTCAACTGTCCTCCAAATGGCCATATCCATTTAAGTGGTTTAACTGTTCTTCAAAGCGCCATATCCGCTTAGCAGGTCTAATTGTCTTCCAAAGCGTCATATCCGTTTAACAGGTCCAACTGTCCCCCAAAACGCCATATCCGTTTAACAGTTTCAAATATCCCCGAAATTGCCATATCCATTTAACAGGTCTAACTGTTCTCCAAAGCTTCACATCCGTTTAACAGGTTCAACTGTCTTCCGAATCGCCATATCCGATTAACAGGTTCAACTGTCCTCCAAAGCGCCATATCCGTTTAACACTTTCAACTGTACCCCAAAGCGCCATATCCGTTTAACAGGTTCAACTGTTCTCCAAATCACCATATCCATTTAACAGGTATAACTGTTCTTCAAAGCGCCATATCAGTTTAACAGGTCAAAATGTCCTCCAAAACGCTATATCCGTTTAACAGGTCCAACTGTCTTCCAAAGCGCCGTATCTGTTCAACAGGTTCAACTGTCCTCCAAATCGCCATATCCGTTTAACAGGTTCAACTGTCCTCCAAAACGCCATATCTGTTTAACAGGTTCAACTGTTCTCCAAAGCACCAAATCCGTTCAACAGGTTCAACTGTGCCCCAAAGCGCCATATCCATTTTACAGGTTCAACTGTCCTCCAAAACGCCATATCCGTCTAACAGGTTCAACTGTCCCCCAAAGCACCATATCCGTTTAACAGGTTCAACCGTCCGCCAAATGGCCATATCCATTTAAGAGGTTTAACTGTTCTTCAAAGCGCCATATCCGCTTAACAGGTCTAATTGTCTTCCGAAGCGTCATATCCGTTTAACAGGTCTAACTGTCCCCCAAAACGCAATATCCGTTTAACGGTTTCAAATATCCCCGAAATTGCCATATCCATTTAACAGGTTCAACTGTCCCTGAAAGCATCATATCCGTTTAACAGATTTAACTGTCCCCCAAAACGTCATATCCGCTTGACAGGCCTAACTGTTCTCCAAAGCTTCACATCCGTTTAACATGTTCAACTGTCTTCCGAATCGCCATATCCGATTAACAGGTTCAACTGTCCTCCAAAGCGCCATATTCCGCTTAATAGGTTCAGCTGTCTTCCAAAACGTCATATCCGTTTAACAGGTTCAACTGTCCCTCAAACATCATATCCGTTTAACAGGATCAACTGTCCTCCAAAGCGCCATTTCTGTTTAACAGGTCTAACTGTCTCCCAAAGCGTCATATCCGTTTAACAGATCTAACTGTTCTCCAAAGCTCCACAGCCGTTTAATAGGTTCAACTGTCCTCCGAATCGCCATATCCGTTTAACAGGTTCAACTCTCCTCCAAAGCACCATATCCGTCTAACAGGTTCAACTGTCCCCCAAAGCACCATATTCGTTTAACAGGTTCAACTGTCCTCCAAAATGGCCATAATAGGTTTAACTGTTCTTCAAGGCGCCATATCCGCTTAGCAGGTCTAATTGTCTTCCAAAGCGTCATATCCGTTTAACAGGTCCAACTGTCCCCCAAAACGCCATATCCGTTTAACAGTTTCAAATATCCCCGAAATTGCCATATCCATTTAACAGGTTTAACTGTTTTCCAAAGCGTCATATCCGTTTACCAGGTTCAACTGTCCCTGAAAGCATCATATCCGTTTAACAGATTTAACTGTCCCCCAAAACGTCATATCCGCTTAACAGGTTTAACTGTTCTCCAAAGCTTCACATCCGTTTAACAGGTTCAACTGTCTTCCGAATGGCCATATCCGATTAACAGGTTCAACTGTCCCCCAAAGCGCCATATTCGTTTAACAGGTTCAACTGTCCTCCAAATCACCATATCCATTTAACAGGTATAACTGTTCTTCAAAGCGCCATATCAGTTTAACAGGTCAAACTGTCCTCCAAAACTCTATATCCGTTTAACAGGTCCAACTGTCTTCCAAAGCGCCGTATCTGTTCAACAGGTGCAACTGTCCTCCAAAGCGCCATATCCGTTTAACAGGTTCAACTGTCCTCCAAATCACCATATCCATTTAACAGGTATAACTGTTCTTCAAAGCGCCATATCAGTTTAACAGGTCAAACTGTCCTCCAAAACTCTATATCCGTTTAACAGGTCCAACTGTCTTCCAAAGCGCCGTATCTGTTCAACAGGTGCAACTGTCCTCCAAATCGCCATATCCGTTTAACAGGTTGAACTGTCCTCCAAAGCACCATATCTGTTCAACAGGTTCAACTTTCCTCCAAAGCACCATATCCGTTTAACAGGTTCAACTCTCTTCCAAAGCACCATATCCGTTCAACAAGTTTAACTGTCCTCCGAAGTGCCATATCCGTTCAACAGGTGCAACTGTCCTCCAAATCGGCATATCCGTTCAACTGGTTCAACTCACATCTAATTGCCATATCCGTTCAGCAAGTTCAACTGTCCTCCAAATCGCCATGTCCGTTTAACAGGTTTAACTGTCCCCTACAGCGCCATTTCCGTTTAACAGGTTCAACTGTCCCCCAAAGCTTTATATTCGTTTAACAGGTCCAACTGTCTTCCAAAACGTCATATTTGTTTAATCGGTTGAACTGTCTTCCAAAGCGTCATATCTGTTTAACAGGTTGAAATGTCCTGTAAAGAATCATATTCCTTTAACAGATCTAACTGTCCTCCAAAGCTCCATATCCTTTCAACAAGTTGAACTATGCCCCAAAGCACCATATCCTTTCAGCAGGTTTAACTGTCACCCTAAGCGCCATATTCGTTCAACAGGTTCAACTTCCTCCAAATTGCCATATCTGTTTAACAGGTGTAACCGTCCTCCAAAGCTCTATATCCGTTCAACAGGTTACACTATCCTCCAAATTGGCATATCCGTTCAACAGGTTCAACTTTCCTCCAAAGTACCATATCCGTTTAGCAAGTTCAACTCTCCTTCAGTGCATCATATTCGTTTAACAGACGCAACTATCTTCCAAAGCTCCATATTCGTTTAACAGGTTCAACTGTCACCCAAAGCGTCATATCCGTTTAACAGGTTCAACATGTCTTTCAAAGCTCCATATCCTTTTCACAGATTCAAACTGTCTTCCAGAGTTCCATATCAGTTAAACAGGTTCCACCTGTCTTTGAAAGCTCCATATCCGTCTAACAGGTTCAACTGTCTTACAAAGCTCCATATCCGTTTAACAGGTTTTCAACTGTCTTCCAAAGCGTCATATCCGTTTAACAGGCACAATTGTCTTCCAAATCGGCATATCCGTTCAACAGGTTCAACTGTCCTCCAAAGCACCATATCCGTTCAACAGGTTCAACATGTCTTTCAAAGCTCCATATCCGTTTTACAGATTCAACCTGTCTTCCAGAACTCCATATCAGTTAAACAGGTTCCAACTGTCTTTGAAAGCACCATATCCGTTTAACAGGTTCAACTTTCCCCTATGCGTCATATCCTTTCAACACGTTCAACTGTCCTCCTAATCACCATATCCGTTTAACAGGTTCAACTGTCCTCCAAAGCGCCATATCCGTTTAACATGTTCAAGTGTCCCCCAAAGCGCCATATCCGTTTAACAGGTTCAACTGTCCTCCAAATCACCATATCTATTAACAGGTTTAACTGTTCTTCAAAGCGCCATATCCGATTAACAGGTCTAACTCCTCCAAAGCGCCATATCCGTTTAACAGGTTCAAATGTCCTCCAAAACGCCATATCCGTTTAACAGGTCTAACTGTCTTCCAAAGTGCCGTATCTGTTCAACAGGTTCAACTGTCCTCCAAATCGCCATATCCGTTTAACAGGTTCAACTGTCCTTCAAAACGCCATGTCCGTTTAACAGGTTCAACTGTCCTCCAAAGCACCAAATCCGTTCAACAGGCTGACCTGTGCCCCAAAGCACGATATCCGTTCAACAGGTTCAACTTTCCTCCAAAGCACCATATCCGTTTAACAGGTGGAACTCTCCTCCAAAGCACCATATCCGCTCAACAAGTTTAACTGTCCTCCACAGTCCCATATCCGTTCAACAGGTTCAACTGTCCTCCAAATCGGTATATCCGTTCAACAGGTTCTACTCGCATCTAATTGCCTTATCCATTCAGCAGGTTCAACTGTCCTCCAAATCGCCATATCAGTTTAACAGGTTCAACTGTCCCCTAAAGCGCCATTTCCGTTTAACAGGTTCAACTGTCCTTTAAATCATCATAACCGTTTAACAGATCTAACTGTCCTCCAAAGCTCCATATCCGTATAGCAGGTTTAACTGTCTTCCAAAGGACCATATCCTTTCAACAGGTTTAACTGTCACCCTAAGCGCCATATCCGTGCAACAGGTTCAACTTCCTCCAAATTGCCATATCCGTTTAACAGGTCTAACTGTCTTCCAAAGCTACATATCCGTTTAACAGGTGCAACTGTCTTCCAAATAGGGATATCCGTTCAACAGGTTAAACTGTCCTCCAAATTGGCATATCCGTCCAACAGGTTCAACTTTCCTCCAAAGTACCATATCCGTTTAATAGGTTCAACTCTCCTCTAAAGCGCCATATTCGTTCAACAGGTTTACATGTCCCCCTAAGCGTCATTTTCTTTTAACAGGTTCAAATGTCTTCCACAGCTCCATATCATTTGAACAGGTTCAACTGTCCTTCAAAGCACCATATCCGTATAACAGGTTCAACTTTCCCCCTAAGCGACATATCATTTCAACAGGTTCAACTCTCCTCCAAAGTACCATATCCGTTTAGCAGGTTCAACATGTTTTTCAAAGCTCCATATCCGTTTAGCAGATTCAACCTGTCTTCCAGAACTCCATATTAATTAAACAGGTTCCACCTGACATTGAAAGCTCCATATCCGTCTAACAGGTTCAACTGTCTTCCAAAGCTCCATATCCGTTTAACAGGTTCAACTGTCTGCTAAAGCTCCATATACATTCAACAGACTCAACATGTCTTCAAAAGCTCCATATTAGCTTAACAAGTTCACCTGTCTTCCAAAGCTCCATATTCGATTAACAATTTCAACTGTCTTCCAAAGCGTCATATCCATTTAACAGGCATAGCTGTCTTCCAAATCGGCATATCCGTTCAACAGGTTCAACTGTCCTCCAAAGCACCATATCCGTTCAAGAGGTTCAACTGTCCTCCAAAGCACCATATCCGTTTAACAGGTTCAACTTTCCCCCTAAGCATCATATCCTTTCAACACGTTCAACTGTCCTCATAATCGCCATATCCGTTTAACAGGTTCAACTGTGTGCCAAAGCTCCATATCCGTTTAACAAATTCAACCTGTCTTTCAAAGCTCCATATCCGTTTAACAGATTCAACCTGTCTTCCAAAGTTCCATATTCGATTAACAGTTTCAACTGTCTTCCAAAGTTCAATATCCATTTAACAGGCTTAACCTGTTTTCCAAAGCTCCATATCCGTTTAACAGGTTCAATTGACTACCAAAGCTCCATATCCGTTTAACAGGTTCAACTGTCTTCCAAAGCTCCATATCCGTTTAACAGATTCAACCTGTCTTCCAAAGCTCCATATCCGTTTTACAGATTCAACCTGTCTTCCAAAGCTCCATATCCGTTTTACAGATTCAACCTGTCTTCCAAAGCTCCATTTCCATTTAACAGGCTTAACCTGTTTTCCAAAGCTCCATATCCGTTTAACAGGTTCAACTGTCTTCCAAATCTCCATATCCGTTTAACAGATTCAACCTGTCTTCCAAAGCTCCATATCCGTTTTACAGATTCAACCTGTCTTCCAAAGCTCCATATCCGTTTAACAGGTTCAACCGTCCTCCAAATCACCATATCTATTAACAGGTTTAACTGTTCTTCAAAACGCCATATCCGATTAACAGGTCTAATTCCTCCAAAGCGCCATATCCGTTTAACAGGTTCAAATGTCCTCCAAAACGCCATATCCGTTTAACAGGTCTAACTGTCTTCCAAAGTGCCGTATCTGTTCAACAGGTTCAACTGTCCTCCAAATCGCCATATCCGTTTAACAGGTTCAACTGTCCTCCAAAACGCCATGTCCGTTTAACAGGTTCAACTGTCCTCCAAAGCACCAAATCCGTTCAACAGGCTGACCTGTGCCCCAAAGCACGATATCCGTTCAACAGGTTCAACTTTCCTCCAAAGCACCATATCCGTTTAACAGATGGAACTCTCCTCCAAAGCACCATATCCGCTCAACAAGTTTAACTGTCCTCCGCAGTCCCATATCCGTTCAACAGGTTCAACTGTCCTCCAAATCGGTATATCCGTTCAACAGGTTCTACTCGCATCTAATTGCCTTATCCATTCAGCAGGTTCAACTGTCCTCAAAATCGCCATATCAGTTTAACAGGTTCAACTGTCCCCTAAAGCGCCATTTCCGTTTAACAGGTTCAACTGTCCTTTAAATCATCATAACCGTTTAACAGATCTAACTGTCCTCCAAAGCTCCATATCCGTATAGCAGGTTTAACTGTCTTCCAAAGGACCATATCCTTTCAACAGGTTTAACTGTCACCCTAAGCGCCATATCCGTGCAACAGGTTCAACTTCCTCCAAATTGCCATATCCGTTTAACAGGTCTAACTGTCTTCCAAAGCTACATATCCGTCTAACAGGTGCAACTGTCTTCCAAATAGGGATATCCGTCCAACAGGTTCAACTCTCCTCCAAAGTACCATATCCGTTTAATAGGTTCAACTCTCCTCCAAAGCGCCATATTCGTTCAACAGGTTTACATGTCCCCCTAAGCGCCATTTTCTTTTAACAGGTTCAAATGTCTTCCACAGCTCCATATCATTTGAACAGGTTCAACTGTCCTTCAAAGCACCATATCCGTATAACAGGTTCAACTTTCCCCCTAAGCGTCATATCATTTCAACAGGTTCAACTCTCCTCCAAAGTACCATATCCGTTTAGCAGGTTCAACATGTTTTTCAAAGCTCCATATCCGTTTAGCAGATTCAACCTGTCTTCCAGAACTCCATATTAATTAAACAGGTTCCACCTGACATTGAAAGCTCCATATCCGTCTAACAGGTTCAACTGTCTTCCAAAGCTCCATATCCGTTTAACAGGTTCAACTGTCTGCTAAAGCTCCATATACATTCAACAGACTCAACATGTCTTCAAAAGCTCCATATTAGCTTAACAAGTTCACCTGTCTTCCAAAGCTCCATATTCGATTAACAATTTCAACTGTCTTCCAAAGCGTCATATCCATTTAACAGGCATAACTGTCTTCCAAATCGGCATATCCGTTCAACAGGTTCAACTGTCCTCCAAAGCACCATATCCGTTCAAGAGGTTCAACTGTCCTCCAAAGCACCATATCCGTTTAACAGGTTCAACTTTCCCCCTAAGCATCATATCCTTTCAACACGTTCAACTGTCCTCATAATCGCCATATCCGTTTAACAGGTTCAACTGTGTGCCAAAGCTCCATATCCGTTTAACAGATTCAACCTGTCTTTCAAAGCTCCATATCCGTTTAACAGATTCATCCTGTCTTCCAAAGTTCCATATTCGATTAACAGTTTCAACTGTCTTCCAAAGTTCAATATCCATTTAACAGGCTTAACCTGTTTTCCAAAGCTCCATATCCGTTTAACAGGTTCAATTGACTACCAAAGCTCCATATCCGTTTAACAGGTTCAACTGTCTTCCAAAGCTCCATATCCGTTTAACAGATTCAACCTGTCTTCCAAAGCTCCATATCCGTTTAACAGGTTCAACTGTCTTCCAAATCTCCATATCCGTTTAACAGATTCAACCTGTCTTCCAAAGCTCCATATCCGTTTTACAGATTCAACCTGTCTTCCAAAGCTCCATATCCGTTTAACAGGTTCAACCTGTTTTCCAATGTTCCATATTCGATTAACAGTTTCAACCTGTCTTTCAAAGCTCCATTTCCATTTAACAGGCTTAACCTGTTTTCCGAAGCTCCATATCCGTTTAACAGATTCAACCTGTCGTCCAAAGCTCCATTTCCATTTAACAGGCTTAACCTGTTCTCCAAAGCTCCATATCCCTTTAACAGGTTCAACTGTCTTCCGAAGCTCCATATCCGTTTAACAGGTTCAACTGTCTTCCAAAGCTCCATATCCGTTTTACAGATTCAACCTGTCTTCCAAAGCTCCATATCCATTTAACAGGTTCAACCTGTTTTCCAAAGCTCCATATTCGATTAACAGTTTCAACTGTCTTCCAAAGTTCAATATCCATTTAACAGGTTCAACCTGTCTTTCAAAGCTCCATATCCGTTTAACAGGCTTAACCTGTTTTCCGAAGCTCCATATCCGTTTAACAGATTCAACCTGTCTTCCAAAGCTCCATATCTGTTTAACAGGCACAACTGTCTTCCAAATCGGCATATTCGTTCAACAGATTCAACTGTCCTCCAAAGCACCATATCCGTTTAACAGGTTCAACTTCCCCCCTATGCGTCATATCCTTTCAACACGTTCAACTGTCCTCCTAATCGCCATATCCGTTTAACAGGTTCAACTGTCTTCCAAAGCTCCATATCCGTTTAACAGGTTCAACTGTCTTCCAAAGTTCCATATCCGTTTAACAGGTTCAACTGTCTTCCAAAGCTCCATATCCGTTTAACAGATTCAACATGTCTTCCAAAGCTCCATATCCGTTTAACAGATTCAACCTGTCTTCCAAAGCTCCATATCCGTTTAACAGGTTCAACCTGTCTTTCAAAGCTCCATATCCGTTTAACAGGTTTAACCTGTTTTCCAAATCTCCATATTCGATTAACAGTTTCAACTGTCTTCCAAAACGCCATATCCGTTAACAGGTTTAACTGTAACCAGAGCCTTTTACAGAGATGGAGATATTTCCATATTGCTTAATAAAAAAAAAAAAAAAACTCTTTATGCAAGGAGAGTATTTCAAAGAAAAAGTCGGATTTCACTTTGTCGGTAAACCGTCCACCTAATTCGTACAATTTACGGCTTTTGTAAAACAATTGACAGAATCTGTAAATGAAAGAAGGGCGAATAATACAATGACCAAAAGAAAAGAGTACAAAAAGCCAAACAATGATCTACAAAAATACACAGAAAACTATATATTAGGCAACATAAATCCCAGTAAACATCGGTGATGAACTCATGTACTCCGGAATGGAGAGCAGTTCCTGCTTCTTTGGTGGCCCCCGTCGTGCTACTCTTGTCATAAAGAATCGATGATAAATCATTCAGTGCAAGTTTATGTTTCCGCCTGTTTGGGTGTTGAGCGCCAAATAAGCGTGCATTTAGTGAGCTTAATTAATATTGCGGTTTTTCATATTTTTAGGTTGTAACTTAGCCGACATTAGACAGCAGCGTATTCTATTCCTCCTAGAATCTTTGGATGAAATGTGAACTGTGAATGGTAATGTCTGATACAATTATATAACCAAGTATCCACTAGATCAGGTATGTCTTATTATTAGTGCAGTGACAATTTTCAAAAAGACGCTAATTTTTCGAGTTTAATGCACCCATCTGGCATGCAGCTAATTTTTGTTTTAAATGAAAGTAAAATGATTATGTTTCATGTTTCACGAAATCGTACGGTATAATTTTTCTTAATTTGACATTAATTTTCAAATTTCATTCCAATTAACAGGTACATGTACTACTGCAGAAAGCCATTTATTCTTTGTAAATGTACTTTTGAAGATAAATGCATGCGTTTTATTTACGCAATATTAATCGGACAACACGGCATATATCTTTATGTTTAACAATAATGCACTTTTCTAATATAATTTGCGATTTTGTACGGTTTCGTGAAACTTTTCTCTACATTGAGCGTATACTTTGTACTTAGTGTTAAATAGTTTGCAAATTATATTCCGATTTTAAATGTTTTAAATAGTATTGACAATGTCAATTCCATTTCACCTTAAGATCGACTCGCGAAAACACCGGAAAGGGTATTTTTTGCTTTTTATTTAAATTGCTATTGCGTTCCGGAATTGATTGCTCATCTTCTGCCGAAGTGTGTTCCGTATGCTAATCACCCCGAATTACTCTGTACATTACTCGATTACTGCGTTGAGATGAGTTAATGAAGTCAACGTTGTGCGCGAATATTGCATTTGTGTTGACATTAAAGCAAAACTTTGTTACACGTACCATGAAATAGTATCGTACAAACGTAAACAAACCGGAATGGAAATGATCAAAACCAGTCACATAGTTTTTATCTTTTTAATCATATCCACATCTTATCAGTTCAAAGATGATCAATTATGTTCAAACTGTACAAACTCACATCATGTGTATTATACAGACGATACAGCAGTAAAATATATAAATGGTAATATAACTTTAGCCAACGACTCAAATCTTGACATCTACAATGTTATGTTCTATCATCTGAAACATGGGAGATTTAAACCTTTGTCAATCCCAATAAAACTGAATTGTAAACACCATAGACTTTTCATAATCATTATACTGTGTAGCGAGGATATATCCTTAAACCCAGGACCAATAAAATACCCATGTGGCAAATGCTACAAACCAGTAGCAAAGAATCATAGAGCTTTATTCTGTGAAGTGGGAAATCAATGGTGGCATATAAAGTGTGCGAATGTAACACCACAAGAATACAAAGATTTAGAACAGAACAGTGACCCATGGATATGTAATCTGTGTAACAACTTTAATTTTTCAGAATCCTTTTTTGATACAAGCTTAGATCTCTCACATTCATTACATGAGAACAGTAAAATAGATGAAAATATGTTTGATGAACTCGGGCAACTAAAGCGTAAACATCCCAAGAAATTTATATGTGTATAACTAAATATAAACAGTTTGAGATATAAATTCTGTCATATATGTGAATTATTAACATCAAATACAATTGATATGCTATTCTTGGCTGAAACCAAAATTGACGACCAATTCCCAGATGCACAATTTCAAGTAAACAATTATCACTTTTGGCGTGCTGATCGAACAGCGTACGGCGGAGGAATTGCTGCATATGTGAGATCAGATTTACCATGTGACCGTAAGAAAATTCTTGAATTTAAAAATATAGAATCAATATGTATAGAAATATTAGTAGGTAATCAAAAATGGTTAATTTCAGGTGTCTACAGACCACAAACAATAAATGACAAAACTTTCAATGATGATTTTATTAAAACATGTGATAAAATTACAACAAAATATGATAAATTTATGTATATTGGCGATCTCAATTATGATTTTTTAGATGAGAAAAAATGTTCACCATTGGTAAGTGTTTGTGATATCTTAGATCTTGCAAACCTGGTTAAAAGGCCAACATGTTTCACAAAGATAGCAGATCCTACTTTAAATGATGTTATATTAACTAATTCACCCAATAATTGTATGAATGTCTTAAATTTCAATTGTGGTATTAGTGATGTTCACAACTTAATTTCTGTGCAAATAAAGGGTAATATAAATCCTGCTAAAAAGAGCTTTAAGACATACAGGAGTTTTAAAAACTTTTCTGAAGAAAATTCTGTAAATGATCTAATGAAATCTGATTTGGATAAAATTACTGAAATTGAAGATGTAGACGAAGCTTATAATAAATTTGAAGAAGTTATGGTCAATACTATTGCATACATGCCAACCCTACCGATTTACGCGGTAGTCTACCGAATTTTTAAATCTTCTACGCCTACCGATTTTAGATGTTTTCCTACCGATTTAAAAAAAAAAATGTAAACAAAATTATCGTGAATTGTTCATATGTTGATTATTCTTGTAGATTTCTACGACGTATAAATGAATACAAATCCAAATTATTTAGGCCCTTTCCGTAATCGTTTTTCTCTTAATTTGTACCGGAAACTTCCATTGGTCAATTCTTTCAATCGTAACTACTCGGCCATTCTCGCTACCCTGCAAATATTTGCAGGGTAGCGAGAATGGCCGAGTAGTTATGATTGCAATTCTTTATCATTAAACCAATAGGAAACGGTATTTAAAATAAAGTTTTGAACCACTACATTTTGAACTTATGATTCCTAAACATCAACAGATCAATGTCTGAATGAATATGTCCGAAACACCAGAAAAAAAGAAGGCTCGTTTACGTTATGACAACGTATTTAAGACAGAATGGACTGATGAGGTTCATTTCATTAAACATTCCCGAAAGGGAAATAAATTTGCATTTTGTGAATTCTGCAGGACTGATTTTTCAATCAATCACGGAGGTCATAGTGATGTGACCACAGTCGTATGAATTTTAGTCATAAATAGAGAAAAATAGTGAAAATTTAGATCATGTTGGGGTAATATAATATATATATAAGAGTCTATAGTGAAAATTTAGATGTTGGGGTAATATAATATATAATATAATATATACATGTATATATGAGTCTCTTATATATATATTATATTACCCCAACATCTAAATTTTCACTATTTTTCTCTATTTATGACTAAAATTCATACGACTGTGATGTGACAAAGCATGTAGGTACCGCAAAACATAAGGGGAACGCTAAGGACGTTCATTCATCCAGATCCCTGGCAATGTTTTTACCAGGAGGTAGCAAATCTTCTATTTAAAGTTTTGACTAGACAGATTTTATATTCAAAATGCAGCAGAATACACAATTGTGCGTCCTTGCTTCTGCGTCCCCCCTACCGCTTTTAGTCTCTCGAGGGTTGGCACGTATGCTATTGATGAACATGCTCCTATGAAAAAAAAGAAATCAATATCACAGCCAGCCCCTTTTATGAATAAAACCCTGAGAAGTGCTGTTTATAAAAAAACGGATGACACATAATACATTTTTAAAAGATAAAAGTAACAAAAATTGGGAGGCATATCGAAAGCAAAGAAATTTAGTAACAAAATTAAAAAAGCAATCAATTAGAACATATTTCTATGAAAGATGTGTTGGCGGACCAAAATCTACTGACTTTTATCCAACAATTAAACCATTTTTAACTAATAAGGGTAGTAATATAACTAAAGATATTATCTTAGAAGACAATAATAAGATCATAAATGACCATCTTCAAGTAGCAAATAATTTTAATAATTTTTTCATAAATGTGGCAAAGGATATTGGTAATGATAATAATATATCTGCCGAAGAACATCTAAGTATTAAAATTATAAAAGAAAATAAGAAAGAAATTCCTAAATTAATATTTCATGAAATCGAAAATGATTTTGTATCAAAGCAAATAAATAAAGCCAATTCAAAAAAAGCAACCGGACGTGATGGCATTTCGGCAAAACTTCTAAAATTTGCAAAACCAGCTATTGTTAAACCAATTACAAATTTAATAAATAAATCAATAAATAATTCCATTTTCCCAGAAAAATTAAAAGAAGCCCAAGTTGTACCACTATTCAAGAAAAATAACTCTTTAGATAAATGCAATTATAGACCTGTAAGTATCTTACCTACTATTTCAAAATTTTATGAAAGAGCAATATATGAGCAGACTGACCTTCTTTGACAAAGTGTTTCATCCTTCTCTGTCGGCATTCCGATCGGGTTATGGTTGCCAAACAGCTCTTCTAAAAATAATAGAAGATTGGAAAAAGGCCCTGGATGAGAATAAATTTGTAGCGGCCATCCTCATGGATTTGTCAAAAGCTTTTGATTGCCTTCCCCATAAACTGTTAATAAATAAACTAGATGCATACGGAGTAAGTGAATCTGCATTGAAACTGATAAAAAAGTATCTCTCTAACAGAAAACAGTGTGTCAAAATCGGCAATATAATGAGCGAATGGGAAGACATATATAAAGGTGTACACCGAGGTTCTATTTTAGGCCCTGTACTTTTTAATATATTTATAAATGATATATTTTATTTTATACAAGAAAGTTCCCTCTATAATTATGCAGATGATAACACTTTGTCATATGAAGGCCACAATCTGGATCAATTAATCACAGTACTTGAAAGAGACAGCCTAACTTTAATAGACTGGTTACTGAAAACCAAATGAAAGCAAATCCAGACAAATTTCAAGCGATAGCAATTGGAAAAATGAAAATATCTCTTTTAATCTTAATGGTAATATAATAAAATGCGAAGATGAGGTAAAACCTTTGGGAGTCACAATAAATTTTGAACTAAATTTTAATACTCATATAGCAAATATCTGTAAAAAAAGACTCAAGACAACTGAACATTTTAAAAAGAATTGGTAAATACTTAACAAAACTTGGTAGACTTACAATATACTACTCTTTTATTTTCTCGAACTTTAATTATTGCCCTGTAACATGACATTTTTGCAGTGAACAAAATACAAATAAAATGGAAAAAATACAATTTAAAGCTCTGAAATTTATCTATGATGATACTGACAGCACATATGAAGAACTTTTAACAAAATCCAAATTACCCACTTTAAAAATCAGGCGAATTAGAACTATAGCCATTGAAACATTCAAAATTGTCAATAAAACCAGTCCTTTGTACTTACATGATTTAATTACAATTAAACAAAGTAAATATTCTTTCAGATACCAAAATACTGCTAGTATACCATCAACCAGAACAACTAGGTATGGTATTAAAACTTTTAAATAGTTTGCTGCCAAAACATGGAATGAGCTACCAAACCACTTTAGACTGGAAAATTCTTTTAAACAATTCAAAAACTTGATTAATTCATGAAATGGTAGCTCATGCCACTGTAATGCTTGTAGATAGCTTTAAAGCATAATTTTATTTATTTATTTGTTTTGCTCATCTGTGATGCTTTTGAAATCTGTGCTTTGTCTTTAATTATAGTTACTTTTTAGGCTGCTTATTTTAATTTATATACTTAGTGCTTGAAATTTTAAATTAATTAGTTTAAATTATTTTCAATATAGATGTTTTAATTTTTGCTAGTATTTTTATGTACCTTGTATGTATGCATGTATGTTGTTTTTGTTATATGTATGGTCGATTTGAAAAGCTCTGTAGAGCTTGTGTTTATGTATGTTGTGATATGTATCGACTCTAAATAAAACTTTATTTATATTTATTTATTTATCACTTATTTCGTTGAAATTAAAGTTCTTTTTAAGATATGTCTGATCACCCAAGTCCTGTTAAAGTAGCAGGAAAGGAGAAGGCCGTCTATTAATTGGCAACGCTGTGTTTTCATCAGACCAATTGAGTAGTTCAACGAGTAAAGGCCGTTTTACACTTATCTCTGCCATAGCTAAGCGTAAAAATGAGATTTATAGGAGATTAATTGACGGGTTTAAGACAATTGGAAATGTACACACATAATAAATTCAATATCATGGTGGGTTTGCAGAGAATGCAGTATATCATGCTACCTGTATGACAAATTATTTACTCAAAAGAATTAAGGACGACAGTGAAGACTATTTAACATCTGAAAATGATATCTTATTTCAAACCTTCATTTCAACTATCAAAGATGACTTGCTAACTCACAAAAAGATATTCACTTTAACCCAACTGCTAGAACTTTTTTTTCTGAATTTCTGCCCTCTGATCGAAAGGAAATTTGTACATCACACAGACTACAACAGAAATTAAAAAAAACATTTTGGTGATTTGATAACAATACAACCACAGCAAGGTAAGGGTGTGTTAAACCATATTTATAGCAGTGCCATCTCAACTTCTGAAGCTATTGGTGCTGCAACACGCATAAAAGCAGATATGCATTCGGCAACTGTTCATGATTTGAGCAATGTAGCCCATATATGTGATGAAAGTCAAATTTTACATGCTGCCGCCGGCATTTTGAGAAAGGAAATCATTGACATTACCATTTCTGATGACGAATACCCTGCACCTGAAAAGTTCTCAATATCAAATTATGGTGCTAAGCTTCATTCCTCTTGGAAATATTCATGTGTTGGCTGCTGGATGGTTCTAAGTTCGAGTCAGCAAACGATAGCACTTCTGTTCCAATAGGAAAACTTCGAAAATGTTTATCTTTAGCGGAAGACCTGTGGTTATACATGGGGACTGTATCTGGTGGTAGTGATGGTAGGAGATATATCCCAGTTCACGATTTGTGTAGCTCGCTTTCTAATATCACATGTCAGATTTTACCCTCCCTTGACGCTCTTACAGGATGCGACACTACCTCTGCTTTTTTCAGAATTGGGAAAAAATATCTTTACAAAATCTTGAAAACATCACCTGAATAGTTGTCTGATTTGGTTTCACTGACCAATGCTGATCTTGAAATTACAATAAATGCAGAAAGATAGCAGTATCTTTGTTATGAGATCCCAAGAGAAACTTCAAGTCGTTTTATGATCTTAACATGTTGCGGGTCAAATTAGCAACAAGCAAAGACGCTTCCCTTTCTCGTATTGCACCCAGTGACCATTTTTGAAGTAACAGTTTGGATGACATCTCATCTAGCTAAACCACCGGCAAGATCAGCCTTGGATTTTGGCTGGCAAAAGGGAAACAACGGCCTTGAATCAGTTTTTTCTACTGGTATGAAGTCACCAGACTTCTTGCAAGATCTGATATGAAGTTGTAAAGGTAGATCTGTATGCAAGCGTGGTTGTATTTTTTATGAGCAAAGGCTTAAGCTGCACTGAGTTGTGCCCATGTCAGGGAAGTGATGTTTGTCAGAATAGTTTGACCCACTAACAGACAACCAATGTTGACGAGCAGGATGAGCAGGTGTATGAGGAGTCATAAAGTGTAGTTTGTAATGTGAACGAACTTATATTCCATTACGTTCACGCAGACTAGTGAAATAAGTTTCCTAACTGTAAATACTCTCTTCCCTCTTAAGCTTACAAAAAAAGCCCCCAAAAAATCAAAACATTAACCCTACCAGGTGGTTTCCAACCTTGACGTGGTTGATAGCCTTCGTACCTAATAAGAAACCGATTCTAGAAATAATATTCCTGGTTTTGTTTTAGTTCAGAAGAATCTTACCGTTGATTTTCTGACTTATTGTATCATGTTTTCATTGCAATTTTCGTCGTATGTATCCTATAGACGTTCTGACCCCTGTTTCGTCGTATGTATCCTATAGACGTTCTGACCCCTGTTTCGTCGTATGTATCCTATAGACGTTCTGACCCCTGTTTCGTCGTATGTATCCTATAGACGTTCTGACCCCTGTTTCGTCGTATGTATCCTATAGACGTTCTGACCCCTGTTTCGTCGTATGTATCCTATAGACGTTCTGACCCCTGTTTCGTCGTATGTATCCTATAGACGTTCTGACCCCTGTTTCGTCGTATGTATCCTATAGACGTTCTGACCCCTGTTTCGTCGTATGTATCCTATAGACGTTCTGACCCCTGTTTCGTCGTATGTATCCTATAGACGTTCTGACCCCTGTTTCGTCGTATGTATCCTATTATGTATTTCGCGAAAACAGTAAAAAGTTACAATATGACCTTTGACCCTAATTTTATCGAAAAGTACCATATTTCACTTTGACTACATGTCTTATTGGGTTGTGCACATTTTGCACTTTCCATTGATATGCGATTTACCTGCATGTCACATAGGTGCATTAAAAAGGAAAACATCGAGTCTCAGGCACTCTAATATATATATAAAACAGAAAATATAAAGTTATAATACGAAATGGTTTATGAAATTGATGAAATCGATAATATAATATCCAATTTCATATATGAAATTATTAATTACATATCAATTTCTCAATGTCAAGGACCTGAGTTATACAATTATGTACTTGACAAACATTACGACTGAAAACACACTTGTCGGCAAAAACTAAACTTTATGTATTTCTTTTAGTAAACAAACATATGCAGAAAGTACCTGTTCACAATTTTTTATTTTCAAAATACATATGTACATTTATCTAATTTTTCTTTATTTTCTTCACTTTGATAGCTACAAGCCTATCCTTTTCTAATCTATTGTTTATTGTTTACAATATATTTCTATATGTATTATATGCATGCACAAAATAATCATTATACTATGTTAATTTATTGTATTAATGGGAGAAGATTTCATAAGTTGGTAAATCTTACCCTTTTGTTAATTTAACAAATAAAATCATCATAGACTAAATCTATAGGTCATACACACAAGCCCAGACTTTCATATTTCCGCATGATTTACAAAACCGGAGTAAATCGACCATTTTTAAACATTTGTGTCTACCGTGAACGACCAGAGATCATCAAATTTATTAGTTCATGCTTAAGCATTTGTTGTACATTAATATCCCCATCAATGCTATTGTAAATGCGACCTCTAATATCAGTTACAGACCGTTGGTTTTGCAGTTCTTTTTATGAACGCTGCTTTTCTTGGTTAAATGGCATCATACCGGCGTTGCTTCCTGCAAACATTTCAAAACGTGCTTCATTCACGGCAAACGTTGTTGTAGTCCTGTCGTACATGATGACTATAGAAGCTTCGATAAGTTACATGTACGGGTCACCGATGGCAGCAGGTGTTTCGCTCAAACGAGCAAATGTATCTGTCGCATCATCAAAAATTTCACATACCTGCCATGCTGTTTTCTTACCTTTTCCAGGAAAGGCTGATACTGTGCTACAACCATTAAACGCAGGTCCCAATTGCTTTTCTTTTCCAATTGAAAAGGGGAACATTGCTCTTTTTAATTGGATCATATAAACCTGTCATGTTGGTAAGTTCGATTTTGAGAGTGTCGTATTGTGTTGATCCTGTTCCCAAAATACACACAATACAAAAAGTTTTATTTTAAGTCGGGCATATATAAAACAATAACATAAGCTCTAATGAGCTTTTTTCCGACATAACATAGGTTAGAAGAAATTTTACCAACTTCGGATTTGACGACCTCTTTTGAATCAAGTTTATAAATATCAGTGGATTCAACCAAGTTGTGAAATTCTTTCCCCATACATGTCATGGGACTATTTGAATTTGTTGTTGTCGACGTCAAGTATAACCAATGTTGCACCGGGCGGATCAGCTAATGAGATTGCAGTATTAACATCAAATTAAATTATTACGCAATATCCAGTAAATACACACCAATTGTTAGATAGATAATACTATATTATTCATCAACATGTGATATATCCTTCTTACCTTTCATAATGTATTTCTTCTTTTCTTTTTAGTTGATGGATTCCTCTCAAGGAGAAACATTGAACCATTACGTAGAAGTGAACAATTCTAAAAAGACATGCAATTGTTTCACAAGTATAACAAGTCAATATTATGACCAAGCTTGTTCAATGATACTATGAGCATACATGGACTAGAAGAAGATGTCAATGGCGGTATTGTGGTGTTTGAGACACTAGTAATATGTATACTCTGGATACTATGTATATTAGGAAATATTTTAGTGTGCTTAGTAATTTATCGAAGCCGGCGAGTCCAGTCAACAACGAACTATTTTATTGTAGGATTAGCTTGCGTTGACCTTCTCTTTGCAATAACCACACTTCCTTGGATTTCTGGTGGTATTTTAGCCGCAAGGTGGCCTTTTGGCGATTTTATGTGCCGTATGACTCGATTTCTTCAACATTACACATTAGGTGTGACTGCTTTTGTCCTCACTTCAATATGCATAGATAGATTTTATACAATTATATATCCTCTGACGTTTAAGGTAACTCGTGGAACATCAAAGCGAATGATAGGAACTGCTTGCTTTATTTCTTTCGTATTTTCAACATTTTCATTGTATTTTTATAGAGAGATTGTTGTAACTAAAAGTAATAGCAGTCGCACTATTTGTCCAACCTACCTGGATATATCTACAACAAAATGGCCCGGGATAGCGTATGTCGTGTCATTACTTATCTTTCAATATGCATCGCCAGTTATTATTATGTTAGTATTATATACAAAAGTCCTCCATTATATATGGCGTCCCTCGGGAGCTTGCCTTCAATTTCAAAGAACGATGAATTCTGTTCCTAGAACTAAGGTTAAAATGGTGCGAATGTTAATGATCATAACCTTAGTAAATGTCGTGTTGATTACACCTATATACCTCTTACAAACAATTGTAGCATTATTTCAACCAGATTATATGGATCCCTTCTGGTACTGTGCCTTCATGATCGTTATGTTTAGTTCAAGTGTGATGAAGCCAGCCATATACATGTGCTATAATTCCAATTTCCGGCGAGGATGTCGGGAGGTATTTTGCATGTCAAGCATGCAGTGTTATAGAGGTGATGTTTATGCCATAACAAACATTTCCACGTTTGGAAAAAGAAATCATATTGGTGTAATAAACGGAGAATCACAACCTAATAGTGAATCGCCATCAAATACTTTTGATCGTGGTATTAGTGATAAAAAAAATAAGTGGCCTTTATCCGGTCCAGTGCCTTCAACTTGTGTATGATTCTCTCTGCACTCCGTTCACCAAATTTTCAGTTTTTAACACACATCATTCTGTTGAGCTGCCATTACTGTCACAAAATTATGATCAGATCATTTTCTATGCGAAAAAAACCCAATTTTTCTTGATAATGTTTTGGGTGAAGTGTGCGATGTGGTCGGGGCCGTAGATAAGCATGCGCGCTCAAAGCATATACCTGACTTTTATTTTTTTTAGATTATAAATAATAAATTCATTATTCATGATCAGATCATTTTCTATGTTTCTAGATAATATATAATGTTTTGGGTGAAGTGTGTGATGTGGTCGGGGCGTAGATAAGCATGCGTGCTCAAAACATATTCTTGATTTTTATTTTTTTTTAAATTATAAATAATAAATTCATTATTCCCGATAAATTATAGCATTCATTTTCCTTTATAAATTAGTCAATATTTGTGCTTACCATAAATCAGTAATTACGTTTACATGTATTAGGATGCAGATATGTGCACAAGTTTGACCTACAATAACAGAATTGGTCTTTAAATGAGGCATTCATTAATCAACGTTATTGTAATTTATTTATTGTTGCATGATCATAGGCCTATATATAGCAAAGTACAACGTAGTATACCATTCACGGTAGTGTAGGATTTTTTAGGGCCTTGACATATGAGAATTTCCAAAATGAAACAATGCCATGATGACATCCCAGCCCAGGAACTATGCTATAACACTAAAGTAAGGCGCAGATGCAGAACCGTAGCTCTTAATAGTCTTTATGTTTTTACCGCCAACAAATATTGTTCCGTAGCTATGTAAGACCACAGGCGCTCGTGGCACGGAGTGACACCCCCGTTTTTAGCTTTCTGTTTACAGCATTCAATAAAAATGTCTTTTTAAGGAATATTTGAAATTGTTGAACAGGTTATACGATTATAACCTGGTTTGGGTCAGCTTACGCTTAATAAACCGCGAAACGGTTTATGAAAGCCGTAAGTTGACCCAAACCAGATTATGAAAGTATAACCTGTTCAACAATTTCAAATATTCCTTATAATTTAATTCTTACAACAAAATTTAATGATTCCTCTATTTCAATTACGATTATTTCATGTGGCTATTTGAATTTGTCGTTGGCGGATGAACACGTTGGCGATTTCACAATACCAACCCAGGTTCACTGGCGTTAAGCTGATCGTGGTAACTGCAGTTACGACGATCACAACATGGCGGAGGTAGAAATAGGTAAGATAGTTTTCTGCTAATTTCTCCATTCTAACGTGTTGTTGTCGAGAATTACTCAGCTTTAATGTTGACCTGTACGATTTTGTTGTATGTGTGTGTTCTTGATATATGGTCTCGTTATCAAGAAAATAGCCGTCGGAAATTTAAGGAAGATAATCGTAACTCCAAAAGAAGATAATCGTAACTGTGTCACAAATAACTGAAAAGATAATCGTAACTGGAGAATCTTACAAAGAGATAAAAGTAACTGATTGTTATTAAGCTGCAGATAACATCTGCTAACGCACCATGTACAACACCTTTCGAGCGGTGGCGGTGCGTAGGTGCTTCCAGTTCCATACGCTGACGGTTTTGAAGCGGAGAATTTTATCAACGTTCTAGGTCAGTCGATATTATTTCATAACTACGATTTTGACTATTTTTTTTTTTATGTTTTGGAAATTGGTAAATAGCTATAAAATGATGAAATAAAGGTAAATATTTCACATTAGTACCACTTTTCGCCTTTTGAGAACGAAAATTACCATTGATTTATTATTTCCTTGCAAGCAAATAATTTGACCTCGCTTTCTCCGTATGTAACTGACCTTACAAGTGACAGGTAAAAACGAATAATTTGTATTTCGTCGCTTATTAACTGCAAACTTGCATGGTTCTTTGTCCGTAATTAACGCCGACTAAAAGCAGATTCACAGAAAATAAGAAATAAGTGCATTGTTGTACTGATTTAATGACGATTGGGCAAACTCCTTAGACAATGCCGATAATTAATAAGATGGCGTCCATTTATTGATCGATCTCAAAACACGAGTAGTTGCACCTTTTTTACCCGATGCACGTACATTTCATAACATTTATAAGTTACAGAAACACGTTTCATTAAGGCATCAATCATATCTGATAGTTTTTATGGGGAACAAAAATTTACGATTTTGGCAGATAATTCCCCTTTAAGTTTTACATTATGAAACATTTCAGACAGAACTCAAATCATTTTGGCAACTGATAAACGATTTCTCTTCAGAAAATAAGTCCTAGTTTTTCCAAACACTTCGTGGTAAAGTCGGATGACCACGTCAGTTTTGCGTGTCAAGTCACACAAGTTTAGTTTTGAAAATACGTCGGTATTTATTGTGTGAAAAGGGGGTCCTGTTTGAGGGTATTCGATATTATTCTTTGGTAAAAGTGAATTAAATGACCAGTAGTTTCGTAAATCGACGCGATTCAGCCAAAAGCAATGGAAGTCATTCGGTGGCGGTTGCGGATGTCTTCTCGGTGGTGATGCAAATTTCATTTGCAATCCTTTTATTTATTTATTTATCTCGTAATTACTGATAAGACACAATTAATACTTTAGTACAGAAAGCTACGTTTATGCTCACACTGTAAGTGTATAGATGACGAGAAACATTTTATTTTAAATTGCACGATAAATTCTGAATTGAGAGCTTCTTTTTTAAACATTTTGAACAACGAAAATCAAATTTTTAATAACTTATCAGAATCAGAAAAACTTTCATATATTTTAAGCCCATCAACATCATCTCAAGTAGATAAACTGGGTTCCTTTTTAAGAAAGATATTAGAACTGAGGACAGGGGTCTCCTAACATATTTACTTGAAAATGTCGATTTTTTGTTCTCTTTGTTACATGTTTATTTGTATAATTGTCATAGACTGTATTGTTTAATGGCAATACAATTTTGAATTTGAATTGAATTTGAATTTATATTCAGAGTTATTTATATAATCCCAAAATATACCATATTGTAGGTAGTGATAGCAAATATAGTGGAAAATGAAAAAGAAGAGTTCGCTTTGGCTTCACAGACCAAATCGTCGCAGTTTACCAAGAAACACATTTATGTTGAAAACTCCCGCCTGAAATTTTAAATGATTTATATGAATCTTGGCAACAAAGTGAGAGGAAACTTAAATGTATACACCACTAAAAGGATCCACTCCTAAACGAAAAAGACTTTTGTCACCTGGAACCCCAAGTAGTACTGGACATAATCGGCAAGCGCAGCTACTGTTCCTTTAAATTTCAGTCCGTCCATCATTTATTACCTGTGAATTTAACACATTTTTATGAATACATAAACTTAGACGGTCATTTGTGTTCCTAGTGGAATGTATCAGTGATTCGTTTTTGTTTGTTCTTGAACTGTCCACATATCTCCTTGATAAAAAGAATCGGAATCCTGAATTATACAATACCTTTCCCATGTATGTGCATTTTACAAATAGGAAGAACACACTATATGTACATATACGTGCATTTTACCTATATAAGAAGAACCCACCATGTACGTGCATTTTACAAATACATGTAGGAAGAACCTAAACCCTAAATGAAGATACTGAGGTATATATATTAAACCGCGTGTATCTTGAAATTGAAAACATTATAATTCCTCTCCAAATTCAATTTTCGGAGACCGAAAAGTAGGGGCAAGTTGTAGGAGTGGATAAGCTTTGTAAGCGTGTCGGTAAGTTGGGGGCACGAGCTTTAGAACAGGACCGGGAAGAGGGACAAGCTTTTCAAATCTGACAAACATAAACGGGGGCACTTGGCACCAAATCATATCATTATACCTCTTGGTAAAATAGACATATTTTGTTTTCATGCTACAAATTCAGCTTCTAAGTGTTTGATCCTACGTTCCTGTGTATATGGACCTGGTTTGTCTGCTATTGAACAGTTTTATTCAATGGCCTCTTGTAGCACAATTATATGTGTATCTTGAGTGAATAAAGTATTGAATATTGAATCATTTGTTTTACTTCTTTGCTTGCAAATGGAATCTCGTATTATGTATGTTTTTGCAATAAGAAGAGTTTGAAGAAACTAAAGGGGTAAATCGAAGGACAGACAACACAATGGTCAAACTAAAAAGGTCAAAGTACAAACAACGATCTAAAAAAACACTACACAGAAAACGAGAAACACGAACTCTACTGTTTAAGCCTGGGATGAGCTCAGGTGCTCTGGAATAAAATATGTTTGCACCAAACACAATTTGTTTTTATGTCAGCCTGTGACAAGTTAATAAACTTAAGATACCTTCTGAGAAGTTGTAATTTGCTTTGTTTCATAATTGGTTCTTATGGTTTTGTGTGTGTGTGATTTACATTTATTTTCCTGTTTATAGTCGCATTTTCAATAAATCATTACTTTCTGAAAATATTAAATTTGAGACGAATTATATAATAGAAGATAACTAATGTATTACCTCGACAGTCGTCTTTCGCTTGTGCAACTATTCGCAATGAGTTTAGTTCACTACTTACAACACCTCTCGAGCATGAACAATCTGTAAGTGCTTCAGTTTTTGTGTCGTCTCATTTATGTGAATTTGTTTCCCCCTCTGTGCTCTCTTGTTTTTTATACCCCTCCTTTTTGTCGTTTTCGTGTGTGTTATCTCGATTTTGCCTTGTCTATGGATTCTATCGTTATTTGAATAATCCCTTTACCTTGTTCCTTCAGTATTCTGTTGACTATATACATGTATGAAGTATGTAATGGAACAATGACGTGAATACCTATGTCGATTTCTTTACACTTACGACTTCTTGTGAAGCCCCCCACTATTCCTCAATAACACAGACTCATGTAAATTATCATATTAAGAAGCCCAAAGCTCGTCTAGTGAATTGAAAAAAAATATGACAAATTTTTAATTTTTTTTTTTAAAACCATTAACTTGGAATGTGCTGTAACTTTTTTGTTAACCTTACTAGAACGAGGCTAGTTTTGTTATTGCGTCATTTCGTATGATTAAATCAGTTAGAATATGGTATATTTTGGGAATATATAAATAACTCTGAATATACATAAAGTATTAATTGTATTTTATCAGTAATTACGAGATAAAAGGATTGCAAATGAAATTTGCACCACCACCGATAAGACCTCCACAACCGCCACCGAATGACATCCATTACTTTTAGCTGAATCGCGTCGATTTACGATACTGCTGGTCATTAAATTCACTTTTTTGACCACCTTTTCACACAATAAATGCCGACGCATTTTCAAAGCTTAAACTTGTGTGACCTGACACGCAAAAGTGACGTGGTCATCCAACTTTACCACGAAGTGTTTGGAAAAGCTAGGACTTATGTTCTTAAGAGAAATCGTTTATCAGTTGCCAAAATTATTTGAGCGTTCCGTCTAAAATGTTTTATAATGTAAAACTTAATAAGTTATGAAATAATATCGACTGACCTAGAAAGTTGATAGAATTGTCCGCTACAAAACCGTCACTAGATGGTACCGGAAACACCTACGCACCGCCACCGCTCGAGAGGTGTTGTACGTGGTGTAACGGAATATGTCATGAAATAAATTGTGTCATAATAACAACGGACGCATATACAACATTCAAAATAAACAAAAATCACATCCAAGTTACGACTATCTGATAATCCAGTTACGATTGTCATAAAAAAATAATTTATGGAGTTACGATTATCTTCCTTAAATTTCCGAAGGCTATTTTCTTGGTAACGAGACCATATATGGTATCAAGAACACACACATACAACAAAATCGTACAGATCAACATTGCGGCTGAGTAATTCTTGACAACAACACGTTAGAATGGAGAAATTAGCAGAAAACGATCTTCCCTATTTCTACCTCCGCCATGTTGTGATCGTCGTAACTGCAGTTACCACGATCAGTTTAACGCCAGTGCAGCTTATCGAGTATAACCACAATTTTCACCAGGTGGATTAGCCAATCAGATTGAAATATTCAAATCAAATTAAATTATATCATTTTATCTCTTTTTTTCTTTATTTATCACGCTTGTGTCCATATATCCACACAATCTTATGGTAACAACAACGTGCGTATGCCGACCCTATATACTCTTATTATCCAGGACCGGCATATGCAAGTTGGTGTTACCATAAGATTGTGTGGATATATGGACATAAGAAATTTTTATTGAAAATAAATATGTTAACAGAGAGTTAAAATAGAGGCTCATTGGGCTCAGCCTGTGTCGCTATTTTGTTTTTATGAAACTGAATATAGAACTTTCCATAGGTGCTTCCTACCACATTTCAATTAATTTGGCAACATGGCTTTAGAGAAGATTTTTTTAATTGGCCCATCATAAACAAGAACTGCCTATGGTGGTCATATTAGTTGTACGATCGGCACGGACTATGTGATGGACATTTTGTAAGGATCTCCAAATACATCATTCCTACAAAGTCACAATTCATTGTGCCTCCTTGTTTCAGAAGAGCAGATTTTCTAAATTTCAGAAGCAAGGATTGTTCAGTTCATGGCGACCATGTTTTTGTCCAATCGAAACGAAATAAGGAAATTTTATAGAGGACATTCCATAGGTGTTTCCTGTAATAATTTAGCTTTATTTGGACAATGGGTTTCAGAGGAGATTATTATAAATCGACCGACCAGAAACAAGAATTGACTGTGGCGGCCATGTTTGTTAACGGATTGTGACGAATGAGCCCATAGATGCTTCATGCAAAGTTTCGGTTTATTTCGCCAAGCGATTTCAGAGGAGAAGATGTTTTAGAAATTGACCAACCAAAAACAAGAATTGACTACTGTGGTCATGTTTGCTAACGGAACGGGACAAACGAAGCTATCTTTATAAAGGACCTTCCAAGGATGCTTTTTGCCAACTTTCAGTTTATTTAACCAAGCGGTTTCAGAGAAGAAGATTTGAATGTGAGCTAATAACAGAAAGAGGGGAATTGAGTTAATGACATACACATTATATGGTTTAGTAACTATGTTTGTGAAAACAATAAATTCAGTAGTGGAAACTGGATAATATGAAACATTATCGCTAAAACAGATATAACAATAAACAATTATTGCCTTCAATGGATGTAAACATCCAGAATTGCTAACCTGAAGGGAGTTGTTTTCCCGAGGGCCTTAGCCCGACGGAAACAACCCCTTGAGGGTTAACAATTCTGATGTTTACAATCCATTGAAGGCAATAACTGTTTTATTATACCGAACAACAGACCAAGGATTGGGCATTTAAATAAATACATGTATTAAAACAAAATGTGTGTTTAATAACTTTTGACAAATTTTTAACAAATGTTAAACTATTTCATGTTTATATTAAAGTTCACAACACAACCAGTGATATAGGGAAAAAACCGGCCATCAGTAATATTTTCAACAGATTTGAGTACATTAGTAGTGTTGTTTGGAACAAGTACTTGGTTGTTCACTTGACAAGTATTTGTACTACATTTTGGACCGGTAAAAGCTATAATGGACAGGTAGCCATAATGGACTGGTCCATTAAGGCCTTCTTCAAAAAGAATGAAGATTACCTAAAAATTTCAAAAATTGCTCGGGCCAATACAACCTTCCTTGAGCCATTATGACTAACCTTGACATATAACCGGTCCATTATGAAAACACCCATTTCTTAATACTGTAGCGTGCTAGGGGTGGAAAAATTAGCGGTTGACCCCTTTGATATCTTCAAACTTCTCTTTTAAAGTACTCCCGAGTATCTGTCTAACCCAGGGTCACTAAAGATCCTTTGCAGTCTATGGGAGATAACTCACACAAATAAATGATTCAGAAAGGTTAATGATTTATTATCTACATAGAAAATTATATTTCATTTACAAACTGTCAAATTACACACTGCAGTTGAGACAATACAACTATCTAGTGTCAACAATATTGAATATCAACTAGAATTATTACTGGATACATATAATCAAAATGTCCTAACTTCCAAAAATAAGATTGGTTTATAAAAACAAATTCAACTGTCAGTGTCCACAAATATGGCTATTGGACAGTTTACTTTAATAATTGACAAACTATCCACTTAATTTATCCAAACATTCCTACTGAGATCAATAACTTGAAGTGATATTAAAAGAATAATTGATGCATTAAATGAACATATTTACATCAGAATTGGAATATGGTAATTTGAAATGAAATGATGATAGTTCCCAATTAAAATCTGAGATACTATCTACCTTAGATGATTAACAATGCTGGATAACAATTTAGCAGTGTTCTGTATAGCTACTTATGCTATGCATGTGAACAATGATGTTTCTAAACATGTATGATTTAATTAGTTGAATAACAATTTAGCAGTGTTCTGTATAGCTACTTATGCTATACACGTGAACAATGATGTTTCTAAACATGTATTATTTGATTAGTTGAATAACAATTTAGCAGTGTTCTGTATAGCTACTTATGCTATACATGTGAACAATGCTGTTTCTAAACATGTATTATTTAATTAGTTGAATAACAATTTAGCAGTGTTCTGTATAGCTACTTATGCTATACATGTGAACAATGAGGTTTCTAAACATGTATTATTTGATTACAAGTAGTTGAATAACAATTTAGCAATGTTCTGTATAGCTACCTATGCTACACAGGTGAACAATGAGGTTTCTAAACATATATTATTTAATTAGTTGAATAACAATTTAGCATTGTTCTGTATAGCTACCTATGCTACACAGGTGAACAATGAGGTTTCTAAACATATATTATTTAATTAGTTGAATAACAATTTAGCAATGTTCTGTATAGCTACCTATACTATACATGTGAACAATGACGTTTCTAAACATATATTATTTGATTAGTTGAATAAAAATTTAGCTAGATCCTGTATTGACAACCTAAGCCAATAATATGGGTCTGATGTTAAAAATGATTATATTGAGACATACTAATATATTTGGTTAAGTCCTGTATTAACAACATATGCTAACAATGTGGACCTAAGACTTCAAAAATTAATCTGGTATGTTAGATTAAATTATCTTCTGTTAACTGGAAAAAACTATTTAAAACATAAAGTTCTTATATAGAACTATACCCATTTATCAACCTTTTAAGAATATAGGTGTAGAAGAATCATAAATATTACTTATGTTGACTGTAGCTGGATTTCTAAATTTATTTAGAAATATGTTCACAGTAATAAAATTTAACTCCTATTCTATTTTAAAATCAAACATTATTAACAAAAAAAAACCCCAAAGAAATATAGTTTTTAAACTCTAAAATGATTTACCTTTCTTAAATTTTAACAAGAAAAAAACCCCAAAGAAATATAGTTTTTAAGCTCTAAAATTATTTACCTTTCTTAAATTTTACTTTTACAAATTCGTCCTTAATGCCAAAGAAATTTAATAACAGAGTCCAAACGACTGTATGTCTAAAAAATTATCAGAACTCTGACGTCATTTCGAGCGTCACCGCTTTTATGCTGACGTTTCACGCGACCGTGCGATTTTGGGGCAATTTCTGTGCGACCGAACAGCACGCGGGAAAAAAATGACAATTGACCAATCACCAAAAATCGGCGATTTACTTTACAAATTTCCTGATAATGAATGTTAAAATTAGATTTTAGCACAAATTTATTGCATTATAATTAAAGACAAAATTTACTCATACTTTGAATACGAAAAATAACATTACTGTAAAAGTTCTAAAAGTATCGACCAATGAAATCGGTTGTTGCGCATTACTTCGTTTTATCGAAAGATGGCACACTACGAAGAAACGTGTGTGGTTATGTAGTGACAAATGCCAAAAATGTCGTATTTAAGCCAATTATTATGGTTGAAATTAATGATTCTCGGATTCTACAACGTTTAGAGAATTGAACATATAAGTAAGTCATGTTGCCATGCAAAAATAACGATGTAAACAGGTTGAGTCGTACATTGACACTTCACGGGGAACATGTCAAAGTTTTGAAAACATAAAAAAATACAACATAGTTTATAAATTACAATAATTATTGGAATCTGTTCATAATTCCGCAACCAATCGGTTACAACATAATATATTTATATTTCAGCATAGATAAAAAATCAATAAAAGCAACATTATAAGTCGAACCAATTAACAATAATATTCCTGAATACAACATCACAAGTCAAAATTCAGTTTGTTTCAATACCCCCCTCTTTCATATTTGTGTCCCCACAAATAGATAAAATGACTTAATCTTTGATCAAAAATCAATAAATTGGGATGATAATAGACAATTTAATCTATTAGTAGTAGTACTTAAAAAAAATAATGAAAAAAATTTGTTAGAAGAAAAGAAAAAAAAATCAAGAAACCCGGCCCATACTACAAACCATTCAGCAGCTAGTTCAAACCAATATGAAATTTTTCTGTAGATGCTAACTAATTTACCTTTCCTACTCTTAGTTTAAGTTATGGTATTAAATTTGAATGTAATATAAACAACAAAAATTTCAATTAAAAAAATAAAAAGCTAATCATGAACCAAAAACATACCAGTTATTTTGACATAAAAAAAAAATACTTATAATATCAAATGTTTTTTTTTTTTTTTTTTTTTTTTTTTTACTAGTACCAATTGTGGTCATATAATGTATGTAATTTGAAATAAATGTTTTATAAATTAGCAATACAATTTCCAAAAATGTTCATTAAAAGAGAATGTTCATTTCCTGGCTCTGTTGTTGAATGGTCTTCTGGGTCTTCTCATTGGTGACCTTGATCTAGCACGCTGAACTCTAGATGGTACTCTATAAGATGGTGGTGACGAAAGCTTCTGGATCTCATCTGCCTGCTTTCTTACTACTGAACGCAGACCAGTTACTTGTGCCGTTAAATTTACCAGTTCCTTTCTAGTTTCCTGTTGTTCCTTAATCAAACTTTCATGATGTTTTATAATTAGTTCCTTCATTTCATCTAATGACTTTGTAAAAAAAGAAAGTGGAATGATATCCTTAGTTGAAGTAGATGATGCGGAAGAAGAGGATGATGAGGAAGAAGATGATGAGGAAGATGATGACGATGACGATGGTGGCTTTGGTTTAGGTTCCTCTTTCCCTAGTGGAATCATTTCCCACTCTAGTGATGGATGTACGATAGGAGAGGGAGGCACCTCTGGTGTTGATTCTATTGCAAACTCCATTTCTACCTCCCTCGGTAATATTCTCCTTATAGGGGTTGATAGTGGCGAACTTAATAAAATTGGTGTCGATGGTGGTGTCTCAGTTGCTGGTCCTGTAAGTTGAATCCGAGTAGGAGTATTGAGTGTAGGTTCTGTAGATTGAGTAGGTGTAGGTGTACTCTCAACCAAAGGAACGGGGCCAAAAGTTGGTATATGGGCCCTCTGTCTCTGAACCTTTCGGTTGAGAGCCTCTTCCCGTGGCAGTTTAATGAAGTCTGTTCCTTCCACCAACTGGACAGGAGATTTGTTAATTTTTCGATATGCCTCCTCTCCTGTCCATCTACCACTAGCGATCACCTGTCCTCGCTGGATTTGGTGTGGCCGAAAATGACGAACATGTTTGATTAGGTCATTCCACTGCTGGCATCTGAACAAGCAAAGACTGCAGTAATAGGACACATCAGTCAAGGTAAAATGGATTTTCATGATGTGTCCTATTACCCGATACTTTTGCCCAATATATACGTCCCTCTCATCACCCTTACATCTCATGCACTTATATAGTCTCCTGATATTCATTTTGGTAACAGCCTCCGACATCCTGAAATACAAGGTTGGGTATAAGGATCTCCTACTAAAAGCTTAAATGGTTTGAAACCCAAACACTGTTAATCATCACTGTTGTCTAGTATCTCTAATTTATGGGATGGCACCCTTACCTTGCCAATCAGTTATTTGATATAAATTAGTGTGGTCTTCTCATGGAAAAAAATGAGCTTTGTCAAAAATTATGATCAATAATCATCATGAAAAGAAAGTGGAACTATACATAAAAACAAAATCTCTACAGGTCATACAAAAACAAAAATTTACAATATTTTTTTTTCTGCCAAGATAGCGAATTTTAATCTCTTTTTTTTTCTGTTAGTTTCTGTCAACTCATGTAATGTTGTCCACTAGGATTTTATTTATCTTATTACAAAAATAAAAAAAAACTATTACTTTCAATTGGTGGGAAAAAAAATTTGTTTTCGAGATCATTGACCTCATAACAATGTTTATCTAAGATTTAAACTTTTAAATCTTTTAGAAATTGAATGTTAATGGTCAATCAATTTTTCTTTCTCTTAGACATAGCAATTTCAACAGATTTCATCCATTTAGGAATATTGCAGTCTCTGTAATGTTTTAGTTTGTCGTGGTTGACAATTTTCATAGTGCTTTGACCATCCAATTGTATTTTGTAGTTAAGATCACTCAACTTCTGTAATATTAGGCAAGGTCCGAGGTACAAGGGCTGTAATTTCTGGCAAACTCCTTCTTTCCTACTCTCATTTAAATACCATACTTTGTCATATTCCGCATATGAATTTAACTTTGCTTTTATGTCATAAAAGTATTTTCTTCTCTTTGCATTTACTTGCAGGTTCTTGCGAGCCACCACATGTGCTCTTTGCATTCTTTTCCTGATCTTTTGTGTATGGGCTGCCTCTTTTTCTGTTTCTTCACCTTCAGTTATCCCTTTCCTTTGGTTGATAATTTCAAATGGAAGGGTAACTTCTCTGCCCAGCATCATAAGGTAAGGAGTCAAACCTGTTGACTCGTTTGGGCTAGATCTGTAGGCTCCTGCTAAGCAACCTAGATTTATATCCCAATTGGTCTGTTCTCCTCGTAAGTAGGATTTTATCATACCTATTAGTGTCCTATTAAATCTTTCAACCTGGCCATTGCATTTAGGATTCCTTGGACTAGTTCTAGTTTTCCTGATTTCTAAGATCTTGCATAATTCTTGAAATATCCCACTTTCAAAATTTCGACCCTGATCGGAAAGAATGGCAAGTGGACATCCAAATCTACAAACAACTTCATTCAACATTGTTTGAGCACAGGTAACAGCAGTCTGGTCTGGAACTGCAAAAATTTCAACCCACTTCGTGAAATAATCTGTAATGGTCAGGATGTATTAGTTACCTCTTGGTGTAACAGGCAAAGGACCTAACAAATCTGTTCCCAGTCTATCTAATGGCGCTCCCACAGGCATACTTCCTAGTGGTGCTTTACTGGACTTGTGTGGAGGTTTATTCGCCCCACATATTTCACACTGACCTATCCAAATACTAATATCCTCTCTCATCTCATACCAGTAATATCTCTGAGACAGCTTCTCCTTAGTTTTCTTTTTCCCAAGGTGTCCAGATATTACGGAGTCATGCATATTTTTAAGGATTTCCTTTCTAAGCCGAAAAGGAACTATGAATTGATTTTAGCTTTCCACGCCATCTTTTCTGTGGAATTTCTTGAACAAGATTTCATCTGTGATCTCCAGGGAATCCCATAGATACCAATAATGACGCGTAGTTGGACTATCTTTCACTAATTCAACTCGATCAGGACGGGAGCCACATTCTTTCCATCTAAAAAATTGGTCCATTATCTGTGTCATCCTTTTGAATTGATTGTAGCTCTTTACGGGAATAACCATTATTCCATGGAGTCCAGGTGTTTTCTCCTGTACTTTGTTTTCTGGTTTTTACGACACACACTTTGTCAACTTCATTTGGTATATCAGATTGGTCAGGTTGTAATAGGTTTTCAGTAAAAGGTACAGGAATGGACATTGAGCTAAACATGTCCTGAGCCCTCTTTTTGCATTTCTTGCATGGACCACATTTCAAGTACTCTAAATTATCAGTGAGTGGACAGTCACAATCTCTTGGGTTAAAGCATCGATACATGGTGTCAGCATTTCCATGTTTTGGTCCAGCTCTGTATTCTACAGAGAAATCAAATGCAGACAAAATCTCAAGCCATCTAGCGATTCTTCCTTTAGGTTCCTTTAAACTAAAAAGCCAGATTAACGCCTGGTGATCTGTTCGAACACAGAATTTTCTGCCCAAGAGATATTGACGATAGTATTCTATGAAATAGCGTACAGCAAGGAGTTCTTTATCAGTAATGCAATAATTTCTCTCGGCTTTATTCAGTGTACGGCTACCATAAGCAATAACCCTCAGCTGTCCATCCTGGAATTGACTGAGAACTGCACCGATAGCTGTATTACAAGCATCTGTATCCAGATAAAATCCACCTTCATCCTTGGGAAAGCCCATTATCTCTGTACTGGTAAAAGCTAACTTCAGTCGTTCAAAAGCCTTGCTGCATTCATCTGTCCAAGTAAATGCTTTTGATTTCTTTGTTAAGTCGGTCAAAGGTCTAACTAAGATGGAAAAGTCCTTGATAAAGCGTCTATAATAGCTCCCCATTCCCAAGACCTGTCGCACTTCAGTTACTGTCTTGGGAGTAGGCAAAGCTAATATTTTTGCAATATTGTCTGGGTTGAGCTGTACTCCTTTCTCAGAAACTACGTGTCCCAGAAAAGTGACTTCTTTTCGTAACAGCTGACATTTTTCAGGTTTAAACTTTAAACCCGCCTTAGACTTCCTATCTAAAACTGTCTCCAGTCGTTTCATATGATCATTAAAGTTGTCACTAAAAACGATTACGTCATCCAAGTATATTAGGCAAGATTGCCATTGCAACCCGTTAAGTACCATTTCCATTAGACGTTGACAGGTTTTGGGTCCATTGCAAACACCAAATGGCATAGCTAGAAATTCAAATAAACAATACCTGGTGACAAAGGCGGTTTTTGGGACATCTTCCCGTTTTACTGGTATCTGATGATAACCACTAGTCAGGTCGAAAGTACTGAATAAGGTTGACCCACGTACAGTATCCAAACAGTCCTGGATACGTGGCAAAGGAAAGGCGTCCTTTACTGTAACCGCATTTAACCGCCGGTAATCGACACATGGTCTAATCTTCCCGTTTTTCCTTACCACTAATACAAGCGGACTGGACCAAGGTGAGTTCGATTTCTGTATAATACCCTGTTCATACATCTCAGAAACAACCTTTTTTTCCTCACCTGCAAAGGCCATGGGTACTCGCCGAGGTAGTAGCTTGATAGGCTTAGAATCACCAGTGTCAATAGTATATTCTATCAAGTTTGTCCGTCCTAAGTCTGATTCATGTTTAGAAAAAGCCTGGCTGTACTTCGCCAAAAGATTAGCTATATCTTCCTGTTCTTGTTCAGTGCGATCTTCAGTTGCTTGATTATATAAATCGACCAAGTGTAGCAGAACCACTCCACCTTTTCCTCCATCAGTTGTTCCCTTTTTAGAGATACTCCTAATGATACCTGTATTGGTTTACCATGTTACAGGGTTTGCTTGTGATAATTTTATTCTGCGGACACTACAATAATTGTTCAATTCTTCACTATCTTCCGTACTAAATAAGGTAACTGGTTCAGCAAGGACTGGTTCAGCTTCACCAAGAACAGCATGCTGTTCTATCTGGACCTCATGATCAAAAGGGTTCATTAGTCTCACCTGATTGGTGACATTGTGACTAATTTCAACAAGACAAGCAGCCATAGCAACAGGATACCTTTGTTCAAAGAACGGGGATGGTTCTAATAAATAATTCTGAGGCCCCTCTAGGTTATCATCATCAAATTTATCGACAAATACTTCTACTATAACTTCGCTACGAGGAGGGATGTAAAAATCATCTGCAGACCTTACTTTCTTACAATTTCACTTTGGCCAATTTGAATGCAAGGTATAGTTGTTCCATTCAACAGTATTTCACCTTTAGTCAATTTAATATCAGCAGGACCCCCTGGTCCCTTCATCAAAATGTCAAGCCCAAGAAGGGCATCATCCTCAATATCTGCGACAATCAACTCTCTTTCCATTGTTAATTGTCCTAGATTAATAGAGAACATAGCTTTACCAAGCTCAACTAATGGCTGTCCATCGGCGCCAGCCAATGTACAAGATTTCTTTAACTGTGGTTGTTTGTCCCTAGGGATTTGCTTAAAGGCTTTTGTGGAAATAACAGTTCTCGCTGCACCCGTATCTGCAGTGAACATAATCCTCCTGCTCTGCACCGCACCCGCAATATAAACACCATCACTTCTAGTCAACTGTCGACCGACAACATCTAATTTACTTGGCAAATTACATTCCTTTTCGGAATCATCAGTTCTAGGATCCGAAATAGGCTTATTCCCTAATGAAACTTCATTGTCTACATCTGTTACATTATCATCTTTTTCTAAGCAAATTACTTCAATACTGTTGTTAGGAACAAATTCCTCTGCTTTAATATTCAATTGCTGACCTTTAACATTTACATCAATAACAGGTGGGGTCATCTACCGGTCAGCGGAGTTGACCCTCTCTAGTTTAAAGCAAAGCCCCCATAAGGACGGCCATAAGCCGGACCTGCATTTGTCTTTTCTATCTCCTTACTATCCCTTAAGTAGTTGGTTCTTGATTCTTGACCATTTCTGTTGTTGCCCCTATCTGAGTATCGTTCTGTCCTACCGGTACTCTGGCAGTTTCGAGCTATATGCCCTGGCTGATTGCATGAGAAACAGGTAACTGGTTTTCTGGATACAATTGGATTCCAGTTGGTATTACTTGCCGGAGCCCTATTTTGATTTTGACTGGCTGCATTATATAAGTGATTCCCAGTTTCCTTTACTTTGAACATTTCCTCAAATATTTCCCTAAGATCTTACTTATTGCAAGTTACGATACCTGTCTTTTCCGAGTCACTTTCCACCTTTAGAGTAGTGAGCTCACTTCTATCTGATTTCTCATTATCCTTGACATCTTGGAATTTATCTGGGTTGACCTTGGAGTCCTTTGGATTGGTATTTCTTATCTGTCTAACCACTCTCTTATGATTATCTTCTTGGTGATTAGGATTTTTCATTGTCTCTGTATAAATTATCGCTTCCTGGACAGCTTCGTCTATACTTCTTGGTTCTTTGTTCAGCTCAATATGGATTCTAGCTTTATAATCCTGAAGGCCAACGAGAAATCTTTGTATCAAATCTTCCTGTCTTGTTTTATTATCCCTATTTCTGTATGCTTTATCATAAAGCCTCTTTAACTCTGCCGCATACTTTTCTGGGCTTTCTGTACTATTTTGTTTCCTTCGGTTAAATTGTAGCCTGTATGTTCGAGCATGCTCGATTATACCAAATCTACTCTTTAATTCTTTGGTAAGTTTATGGTAGTTTTTAAGGGTACTTGCAGCTAATTCGTCAAATGCAAAATCACCAGCATCACCTTGCAGCCTAGGCAATAATTCCTGTTGTTTGTCAGTCTCGTCCCAACCTTTAAGCTCAGCTACGGCCTCGAAACGGTGATACCAAACTTCCCATTTCTCTATTCCAGTGAAAGCTGGCAATCTTATAGAGTGATTATCTTTAGTTTTGCTTCTAAATATTCGACTGGTGTCTACACTGTGGCAGTCTGAACTGTTATCAGACTCCATGTCATCTAAGTCAGAAGATTCGCTGCCTGATCCACTATCAATTTGCTGTCTTATTTTACGTGATCTGGCGACCACTGATCTTCTTGAACTATTAGTAATACTTTTGGCTTGCGCAGGGAGACTTTGTGGTGATTTTTGGTGAAGATCCCTATCTTTGAACCGGCTTCCCTTCATAAATGCAGTTTGAATTGTCGTCACTAGTTGCATTGTCATGTCCTGAATGGCACCCTTTAACATTCCATACAACCCAGTGACGGTATCTCCTTGTGCGCCCTCCTCTGTGACCTCAGGTTTGGGTGTGTGATCTCTATTTGGTATTTGTTTTCTTGTTACAAGTGTTTTACTACGTCTTAACGTAGGATTACTTGGTCTAGTCACCTTGACTTGAAAACTTGTACTAGGTAGGATTTCGGGAGTTTTCATTACCATAGTTTTATCAACGTTCTCTATGTCATCTTCAGACAAGCAGGTGCTTTCTGTACTCTCTTCTGCCAGTTTTGACTCACCAGTGAGGTATTGGTCACTGTCATACAAGTCAGTTTCATGGTCACATGTGTCGTTAGACCTGCCCATAAGTTGATTCCTTCTTTTAACCATTACTGCTATCTCAGTGTTTAATACTCTCAAAATAAAAGGTTCGTATCACAGGACACACTCAAAAAGAATGTATCCCGCCGAGGATGCCAAAAATGTGTAGCGCGCTAGGCGTGGAACAATTAGCGGTTGACCCCTTTGATATCTTCAAACTTCTCTTTTAAAGTACTCCCGAGTATCTGTCTAACCCAGGGTCACTAAAGTTCCTTTGCAGTCTATGGGAGATAACTCACACAAATAAATGATTCAGAAAGGTTAATGATTTATTATCTACATAAATAATTATATTTCATTTACAAACTGTCAAATTACACACTGCAGTTGAAACAATACAACTATCTAGTGTCAACAATATTGAATATCAACTAGAATTATTACTGGATACTTATAATCAAAATTTCCAAACTTCCAAAAATAAGATTGGTTTATAAAAACAAATTCAACTGTCAGTGTCCACAAATATGGCTATTGGACAGTTTACTTTAATAATTGACAAACTATCCACTTAATTTATCCAAACATTCCTACTGAGATCAATAACTTGAAGTGATATTAAAAGAATAATTGATGCATTAAATGAACATATTTACATCATAATTGGAATATGGTAGTTCCAGGTAATTTGAAATGAAATGATGATAGTTCCCAATTAAAATCTGAGATACTATCTACCTTAGATGATTAACAATGCTGGATAACTATTTAGCAGTGTTCTGTATAGCTACTTATGCTATACATGTGAACAATGATGTTTCTAAACATGTATGATTTAATTAGTTGAATAACAATTTAGCAGTGTTCTGTATAGCTACTTATGCTATACATGTGAACAATGATGTTTCTAAACATGTATTATTTGATTAGTTGAATAGCAATTTAGCAGTGTTCTGTATAGCTACTTATGCTATGCATGTGAACAATGATGTTTCTAAACATGTATTATTTAATTAGTTGAATAACAATTTAGCAGTGTTCTGTATAGCTACTTATGCTATACATGTGAACAATGATGTTTCCAAACATGTATTATTTGATAAGTTGAATAACAATTTAGCAGTGTTCTGTATAGCTACTTATGCTATACATGTGAACAATGATGTTTCTAAACATGTATTATTTGATTAGTTGAATAACAATTTAGCAGTGTTCTGTATAGCTACTTATGCTATACATGTGAACAATGATGTTTCTAAACATGTATTATTTGATTACAAGTAGTTGAATAACAATTTAACAATGTTCTGTATAGCTACCTATGCTACACAGGTGAACAAGGATGTTTTAAAAAACATATATTATTTAATTAGTTGAATAACAATTTAGCAATGTTCTGTATAGCTACCTATGCTACACAGGTGAACAAGGAGGTTTCTAAACATATATTATTTAATTAGTTGAATAACAATTTAGCAATGTTCTGTATAGCTACATATGCTATACATGTGAACAATGACGTTTCTAAACATGTATTATTTGATTACAAGTAGTTGAATAACAATTTAACAATGTTCTGTATAGCTACCTATGCTACACAGGTGAACAAGGAGGTTTCTAAACATATATTATTTAATTAGTTGAATAACAATTTAACAATGTTCTGTATAGCTACCTATGCTACACAGGTGAACAATGAGGTTTCTAAACATATATTATTTAATTAGTTGAATAACAATTTAGCAATGTTCTGTATAGCTACCTATGCTATACATGTGAACAATGACGTTTCTAAACATATATTATTTGATTAGTTGAATACAAATTTAGCTAGATCCTGTATTGACAACCTAAGCCAATAATATTGGTCTGATGTTAAAAATGATTATGTTGAGACATACTAATATATTTGGTTAAGTCCTGTATTAACAACATATGCTAACAATGTGGACCTAAGACTTCAAAAATTAATCTGGTATGTTAGATTAAATTATCTTCTGTTAACTGGAAAAAACTATTTAAAACATAAAGTTCTTATATAGAACTATACCCATTTATCAACCTTTTAAGAATATAGGTGTAGAAGAATCATAAATATTACTTATGTTGACTGTAGCTGGATTTCTAAATTTATTTAGAAATATGTGCACAGTAATAAAATTTAACTCCTATTCTATTTTAAACTCAAACATTATTAACAAAAAAAAACCCCAAAGAAATATAGTTTTTAAACTCTAAAATGATTTACCTTTCTTAAATTTTAACAAGAAAAAAACCCCAAAGAAATATAGTTTTTAAGCTCTAAAATTATTTACCTTTCTTAAATTTTACTTTTACAAATTCGTCCTTAATGCCAAAGAAATTTAATAACAGAGTCCAAACGACTGTATGTCTAAAAAATTAGCAGAACTCTGACGTCATTTCGAGCGTCACCGCTTTTATACTGACGTTTCACGCGACCGTGCGATTTTGGGGCAATTTCTGTGCGATCGAACAGCACGCGGAAAAAAATGACAATTGACCAATCACCAAAAATCGGCGATTTACTTTACAAATTTCCTGATAATGAATGTTAAAATTAGATTTTAGCACAAATTTATTGCATTATAATTAAAGACAAAATTTACTCATACTTTGAATACGAAAAATAACATTACTGTAAAAGTTCTAAAAGTATCGACCAATGAAATCGGTTGTTGCGCATTACTTCGTTTTATCGAAAGATGGCACACTACGAAGAAACGTGTGTGGTTATGTAGTGACAAATGCCAAACATGTCGTATTTAAGCCAATTATTATGGTTGAAATTAATGATTCTCGGATTCTACAACGTTTAGAGAATTGAACATATAAGTAAGTCATGTTGCCATGCAAAAATAACGATGTAAACAGGTTGAGTCGTACATTGACACTTCACGGGGAACATGTCAAAGTTTTGAAAACATAAAAAAATACAACATAGTTTTATAAATTACAATAATTATTGGAATCTGTTCATAATTCCGCAACCAATCGGTTACAACATAATATATTTATATTTCAGCATAGATAAAAAATCAATAAAAGCAACATTATAAGTCGAACCAATTAACAATAATATTCCTGAATACAACATCACAAGTCAACATTCAGTTTGTTTCAATACTTTTATTAACTAGTCAATTTCAATTTTAGGTAATCTTCATTCTTTTTGAAGAAGGCAATAGTGTTGACCGAAATGGTAGGCTATAATTGTTTTATCATTTTTCAATATTATTATTTAAATATTAAAATTTTGAAATTTTATGAAAACTGAAATTTTTGAAACTTTTTGAAAATTTTATCATTATGAAATTTTTTTAAATTTTAGAAATTTTGAACTTTAAATTTGTTTTTTTTTAACTGATTTTAAAATTTTGAAATCTTATGAAAATTTATAAATTTTATAAAATTTTTGAAATTTTATGAAATTTTTGAAAGAGTTGTTTCCCTTTTGAGACACGCAATGGGTTGTTTACCGGGAAACAATAGGGTTGTAACCCGGTAAACAATTGTTTCCCGTTTGGGTTAATTTTCACAAAACATTAAAGTTGTTTCAGGTCATGTGATTTAATTTAAGCCAATGAGAAGTTAGTGAGGTATAATAATATAAAATATATTAAATAAACTAGTTTATGCATATGATTTTTAGTGTCAAATTTTAAATTGTAATATTTAATTTGTCTGAGCAGTTTCTTCTTTCAAGCTTAAGACTGAACACATGAAAATTACTCGTTATATGATCGTTATGATATAAGTCTTTTTCAATGGGGTCACTGATTTATCATTTGCTTGCCTGTTTTTTTTACCTGTTCTATGAATGTAGCCTTTCAAATATCATACTAGTAATTATATTCAAACATTGTTTGTCATGAAAAGCAGCATGCATGTGATATTTAAAGCACACAATGTTCAACCGAAAGCAATATTTACGAATAAAAGAGGAAGGTGTATATTATTTTGAGAAACCGTATATTTGTTTGCGCTGATCTTAAATTGACCTTATCTTCCAATGGTCTCAGACCTTCAGATAACATAGTGTTATCTCAGATATTGAAATGTTATCGAGGTTAAATTAATGACTTTTGCGTAACAAACACACCACAAATCTCCTGATAGGAGTATACATGACGGTCGTACAAGCAGGAATTTTGCAAAGAAAAAGGTCAATCTAACTAGAATTAAATCTCCGCACTCACTCCTTATTTTCTATCGGTTGTTTTGTAGTTCCAGCGAGCAAGTGTGGAGATCTAATTTTAATTAGATTGAGTCTGAGTTTGTCTTTTATTTCGTTCCATATACATGTACTTCTTATATGGTATCTACATATTCAAATACTTGTAAATATTTAGTTATGTTATGCTTGCAATTGTGGTTTTGTGTTTCTTTTTCTTTCTTGTACACAAAATATAATTTTAAAATTCAGATAATTAAACCATTATTGGATGAAATATACTAGAGGTATCAATAAAAAAGGTTGTAAGAAGACTTTGAAGATACCAAAGGGGTAATCAGAATCTGTAAATTGAAGAAGAAGAGACAACACAATGGCCAAAAGAAAAAGGTCAAAAGGACAAACAATGATCTATAAAACATACACATAAAACATGAACCCCACTAAAATGCGGGGGTGAACTCAGGTGTTCCTGAACGTAAGCAGTTCCTGCTCCACAAGTGGCAGCCGTCGTGTTAATCTAGTTACAAACCCGGTGATACGTCATAAATAAGTTTGAAGGTAACCAGAAGCCATAATTCGAAAAACGAACCCCACTAAAATATGGGGTGAAATCGAATGCTCCGGAAGGATACAGTTTCTACTCCACTAGTGGCACTTCGTCGTGCTAACTTTAAACGATACGAAAATCATCTGATTTTGAAATAGTGTTAGACACAAATATACCTTAATAAAAAAAAGAACTATCTTTAAAAAAAAGATGCACGACAAAGCACAAATATTATATTCTTCTACGAACAGTATTTCACTGAAATAACCTAAACATATTGGTTTTATAGGATTTGATAAGACATGCAAAACCTTGCATCCTACTCAACATTAATAAATAGTAGCAGTGTACATCTTGGCCCGAGCACGGGACTGCCAGACAACATTTTGAAAGGGATATTTTAGCAAGGCTTGAATCCAATTGACCCAGTAGTTTCAGAGATGAAGATTTTAAGAATTTCATCCCCTTTTTTATTTTTAGTAACAGCGACCATGTAGGTTGGAGGTCGGGATTGCCGGACACAATTTTGGAAGGGGATCATCCACGGACCATTCCACCAAAGTTTGGTCTTAAGTGGCCAAGTGGTTTCAGAGGAGACGTAAAGGGGGTGCATATTATTTCCTATCCGTGGTAAAATCTCAAAAAATTCATGACTTCAATAATAACTTCTTAATATGTAATAGATGAAATGGCACTTTCTCAGAATTTAATACCCCCAAGTCGCTCACCTAAAAATTACATAATACATGTACATTGGAAATGAAACTTTACGACATATAATACTTTGGTTAAAGAGAATATCGCTTAAATTTAAAGTTTAATACATATATACCACTCAAAGTAATCATATTATCAGTTATACTCGAACTCCCTTTGTCTGTATGGGGCCTAGGACGACTTGCTTTATTACAAAGTGCTTTAAATCCGACTTGCTTATTACAAGTCAGTGATTTTCCTACTCATTTGTATCTGGGGCCTGGATCCCTTATAATAGGGGAAATTAGTGCGTAAATGATGTGAATAGGAAAAAGATGGGAAGAGCAATACATTTATTAGTTTGGAGGTCCAGTAATAGAATAGCATTCATAATGTACCAAGGTTAATGCCAACAGTAAACAATTCTTGTGATGAGGACGAATGACCACAAAACAGTTCACAAAACTTACATAAATATCCTTGGTGTACCACACTGTCATATAGCCATGGGTATTTTTGTTCATTTTTCATTGAACTGAACACCCTGGCATCTGGTACCATGACCTCTGGAGCACAACTGTCCGAATCAGAGTGACAAGTCAGATTGCGAATATCAACATCACCACTATTTGCACTATTTACATGTTGTTGGATGTCAATTGAAGCTGTGCTAGGTAATAACGAATTTGAATTGGTTGTTTTTTGTAGTGACCTTCGCAGTGGTAACAAGGCATTCACCTTCTGGGCATGGTGTATCAGTACTTAGTGTCGGTGACCGGTAGGGTTGACTCCACCTAATCCCACTTTTTATTTAAATTCGTTAAAGAAATTTAAAATTTCAAGTGGGAATGGCTGTAATTATTGCATAAGCAATGTGCAAACATTGGGAATACCTGGAATATTTTTTTTGTGTTTTTTAAATGGGATTAGATAGACGACATCACCGGTACAGTAGTGGGTTGGGACTCACTTCAAAGCACAAACAGTTTCACTAGCTTTATTAACGTCATCAACCTCAGTTTTATCTTGGGGGGAGGAACAACCTTTCTTAATCCAAAGGATTCAAGTTACATGTACATGCTTCCATCATTACTGGTCAATTTCTTAACAAATTATTTAGAATTATGAAACATCGTGACATTTTTATTCAACAATAATTCGCGTATTTCGCTTCAACTGTTTTCCGTTTTTAATTCCCAATGAATTGACAAAATATTAAGCAAAGTAAATCACATGACATATTTACCATTTTTTATTGAAATTTTATATTAAATTTATTTAAATAAACATTTATTCCAAATACTACAATTTCCGCTTTCGATTTTCTGAAGTTTCATCGCAGTCCGGGAAACAAATCAAGCGATCCAATATACTGTACTGGTTCCCGATATCTTGTGTGTAGTATTTCGCTTGGTTATTCAATACAAATAGGAACCAGGTCATAAGCTTGAAAATGTTCAACTTTTAATTTCATTTGAAAAGGCTTTTATTAACGAGTTTTTACGAATAATCACCACGCTATTGGGAATTTTCCCCCATTAAATTGGGGAAAACATTTTTTTCACATTGGGACTGGGGCCGATATTCGACCCAAAAAACACAGTCGGAAAGTCACTGCAAGTATTTTAAATCCGTTTTCCGAAATCTTACCAAATTTGTATTATTCTCCAATCAAAAAATCAAAAAAATATTTTCATCTTTAAAATTGCTATGCGACAACGTCCATAATTACAAAAGTAGGACAAAAGCGATCGCATACCACTTGGTCGACAAATTTTCGGTGATAAATCATGAACGAGGAAAGGTCGAGATCTGCTTGCAACACACGGTCATATGTGACACAGATATTCCGTAACGGCTAACCAAGTCATGATGATGGCCGTAAAACGTTCGAAGTGATGACTTCAACTTCACCACTAGGAACCCCTGGATCTCTAGCTGTATTGTAGTATAGACCCTCTATCAAGGAAATCATGATAGACAATACATGTTCTGGAATATCGTTTCAACTCAAAGATATATATTCTATTTGGAAGTGCTGCTGAAATCCTGCTAGATATCAATTAATGGTTTACAATGGGGATAACTGAAATGAAATAAATGGTCTTTAAATTTCGTTCACAGAAGAGAGATCAGTTTATGCTACATTGTTATTGCTGAAAATCTAAGACCTGAGCAATAAACTGTCAAAAATCAATGCCATTTGTTTACATATAGCAACAAACTAACAAATACCAATACCATATTTCACATGTAGCAACAAATTAACAAATACCAATACCATATTTTATTTGTAGCAACAAACTAACAAATACCAATACCATATTTTACATGTTGCAACAAACTAACAAATACCAATACCATATTTTATTTGTAGCAACAAACTAACAAATACCAATACCATATTTCACATGTAGCAACAAACTAACAAGTACCAATACCATATTTTACATGTAGCAACAAACTAACAAATATCAATACCATATTTTATTTGTAGCAACAAACTAACAAATACCAGTACCATATTTTATTTGTAGCAACAAACTAACAAATACCAATACCATATTTCACATGTAGCAACAAACTAACAAATACCAATACCATATTTTACATGTTGCAACAAACTAACAAATACCAATACCATATTTCACATGTAGCAACAAACTAACAAGTACCAATACCATATTTTACATGTTGCAACAAACTAACAAATACCAATACCATATTTCACATGTAGCAACAAACTAACAAATACCAATACCATATTTCACATGTAGTAACAAACTAACAAATACCAATACAATATTTTACATGTAGCAACAAACTAACAAATACCAGTACCATATTTTATTTGTAGCAACAAACTAACAAATACCAATACCATATTTCACATGTAGCAACAAACTAACAAATACCAATACCATATTTTACATGTTGCAACAAACTAACAAATACCAGTACCATATTTCACATGTAGCAACAAATTAACAAATACCAATAGCATATTTTACATGTAGCAACAAACTAACAAATACCAATACCATATTTTACATGTAGCAACAAACTAACAAATATCAATACCATATTTTACATATAGCAACAAACTAACAAATACCAATACCATATTTTACATGTAGCAACAAACTATCAAATACCAATACCATATTTTACATGTAGCAACAAACTATCAAATACCAATACCATATTTTACATGTAGCAACAAACTAACAAATACCAATACCATATAGTTGATATTGTTTAACAAACATCCAATATTTATCTTGGCAACAACGTTCGACATGATACACAGCGATCACAACAGCAACCTACATGTTTGTGCTATGGATGTAATAAACCAGGCCATAGAATAGCAGATTGTCCAAATAAAATCGCAAAACTAATATCATCTGCTGATCGTTTAATAGGAAAGTGTCCAATAGTAACGGTAGATATTACAGGATTTAAAGTTAGATGTCTTGTAGATACTGGTTCTACTGTGACAACCTTGACCGAGTCATTTTATAATCAATTTCTGAAAGAATCAACAAATATTCAAACTGACATTTCTATCAAGCTTAAAGCTGCTAATGGAATTTGTATACCATATGTTGGATATATTGAAGTGGATATGAATGTTATGGGTCAGAATTGGTATACCATATGTTGGATATATTGAAGTGGATATGAATGTTATGGGTCAGAATTTTCCAGATCGAGGTGTTTTGATTGTGAAGGATTCTGTTGACAGTTGTACTCGAAAAAGAAAAGAATCTATTCCTGCATTATTAGGTATGAACGTTATTAGTGCATGTAAAATTTACTGGTACAGGACTTTGGGAACCAGTATACAGAGGAAATCACTGAATTAGCTGAAAATGTCAAACTCAAAGAACTATTTAAAGCTGGTGATAAAGATGAACATAGTAATGCCCTTGGATTTATTAAACTTTGTGATAGTTCACCAGTGCGTATCCCTGCGAATTCTGTAGCTGTTGTAAATGGAACTGTACCTAATTTTCCACGATTGTATGATGCTATTGTTGAACCTTCACAAACCACTAGACACTTACCTGCTTCTTTAATAGTTGTATATGCATTTGTTACAGTTCGTAACGGACATTTTTCCTTTCGTGTTGCAAATATTGGACATGATGATATTTGGATTATTCCAAGGACTAGAGTTGGCATATTGTTGAAAGGTGACCATAGAGACGAATGAAAACGGTAAAAATAAATTTATGCGTACTGAATTTACAGAGGAGATTTATGGTAATGATGATGTACATTGTTCAGAGACTTGTGTTAACAGTTCAAATTTTAATGATTTTAAAATGCCTATCGATATTAGCCATCTATCTGTACCAAATGAAATGAAACATCAAATACGAACATTATTTTACAATTATGATGATGTGTTTTCCAAAAATGATGATGATGTGGTATATACTGACACTATTAAGCATCGAATATGTAATATGAACGATGATCCTGTTGTTCAACCTTACAGAAGAATACCGCCTACTCAGTATGAAGAAGTGAAGAATCATATTAAAAAGTTGATAGAAAACAAAATCATTAGGGAAAGTACTAGTCTGTATACATCACCCATTGTTCTAGTTGGGAAGAAAGACAACTCTTTACGTATGTGTGTGGATTATCGCAAATTAAATTGTAAGACATATAAAGATGCGTATCCTTTGCCTCGTATAGAAAGGTCCTTTGATGCACTTAGTGGTTCCAAATATTTTTCGACTATGGACTAGTGGGTACAATCTAGTAGCTATGAATGATGATGATATTCCAAAAACTGCCTTTCACTACACACATGGGATTGTACGAATATACCAGAATGCCATTTGGATTAACAGGAGCACCAGCGTTTGCTGCAGCACTGTTTCAGAGATGAAGTCTTCAATATTTTATTAGTATTTCTGGATGATTATTACGACAGAATGGATTAAAACTTAAAGCGTCAAAATGTCATTTTTTTAAACGAGAAGTACGATATTTGGGTCATGTTGTTTCCGCTGATGGTATTCAAACAGACCCTGATAAGATACGTTCAGTTAGAGATTTTGTGAAGTTCCAACTACAGTAAAGAAACTGAAATCTGTTCTTGAATTAGCAGGATACTACCGCTTGTTTATTAATGGATTTAGTAATATTGCAGCACCTTTACATACGTAGACAAAACAGTTTATTGCACATCCACGGAAATTGATAGGAAATAAATGGAATAGTGATTGTCAACAGTCCGTTGATACTTTGAAAGATCAGTACTTAGTTATGCCAATTACGGCGAATCATTTGTTCTTGAAACAGATGCCAGCATGCAGGGTTTGGGTGCTGTTTTGTCCCAATATAGTGTTGGACAACTAAGAGTAGTTGCATATGCAAGCCGGTTTTTATGACTAAAAACATACTGTTAAAAAGTACTGTATTAATAAACAGAACGAGGAAGTCTGTCCGAAAACATTGTTGTTGTAGAACCTGATGATGGTGCTTGGGTGTCTAGAACTTTGAATCGTCAACATGTGATCAAATGTAATGTTCCACAATGTGTAGATCGTCATTTTAGTGACTCTGACTCTAGTGACAGTTCAGAAACCATGCTTATACCCAGGAGAACAAAACGATTGACAGCTAGTAAAACCAAAATCCTGAGAGACTTCCTCGTTCTGTTTATTAATACAGTACTTTTTGACAGTATTTTTTTCATTTTGTCTTATGTATATATTTGACATTTTTTGAGTATTTGAGGGGAGTATGTGGATGTTTTGAATATTATTTACCGAGACGATAAAAATTCAGCTGGGGAGTATGTTCATTATTAATATTCTTAACAAATTAATAATGATTATAATAATTTACATTTTGTTATATATATATATATCAAATTTAGTAATTAACTTGATGTTTACATGTCCAGTTCTAATTTTATTATATGCTTGATTGACTTTAACTTTTCCAATGTGAGTACTGCTTTGTGAATAGTATTTTTGTCTAGTTCTGACCAGTTTTATCTTGATATGTGGCTATGTAATCTCTGTAACTTTATTATATTGTCAATGCGGATCAGCTGAGATTTACATATAAGCCGTCGCCAGCAAATTATAAGGTATTTGTACATTTATTTATTTCATTCTCTAAAATTAAATTGCTAATTGTTGTATCTTTTTGTGTGAATATTTGCAATAAGAATAAATTATTTGATTTTTATTTATTATAAGTTTTCTAATTGATTAAAATATATATTTTTAACATTTTCATTATAAAGTTCACAAGTAAATTCAATGTATTGATACTTGTTATAATGAGTAGTTTTCAGTTACACTCTATGTTAAATAGTTTATATTTGTCTTTTTGATATATAAATTGATAACTGAATTATTGTATTATTAATGTAATATTGCCATTGAATTCCAGATGGTATTACTTATTTATATTTGTATTATTATACTTAATATGTAATAATTTATGTATTTCAGATCTGTCATTGCCTTTAAGATTTATTTTGTTGTAATGTGAGGCATATGGTTGATTCAAAACATGAATGATATAGAAAAGGCCCCTAACAATATTGTGTTTGTGCATAAATCACATTACATAGACTGCGTGATAAAGGAATTAGGGTATTGGCAATTTACTTGGCAACCCTACACATACCCCGACGACACTTACGAAAGAGGAAATCCTGGACAATCATAGGTCTGTTTTATGTTCTTTTGAAATTTCAACCAAAGATCTACCATCGCTCTACTGGATTCCTAAATTGCACAAGTGTCCTTTCAAACAGGGCAATATTACTGAGTCTGCCAAATGCTCCACGAAACCTCTTTCCAAATTATTAACATGTATTCTATCGGCGGTTAGAATACATGTTAATACCTTCTAGACAACTATTCCTCACTCTAATCTGAAGGACAGATTAAGGGAGTTGGTCCAACTGTGTTTCATAAAAAAGAATGGCCAACGTCGATATCAACAAATACATTGTGCTAGGTAGGAACACATCTTATTTTGTAAAAATCCACTCTGATTCTACCAAAAAGTTCTCGGAAACTGAAATCATCAACATGGTGGAGATTTTGATCGACAACATATTTGTTATCTTTGGTGGGCGTGTTTTCAACAGACAGTTGGCATACCTATGGGTACAAATTGTGCTCCTCTTCTCGTCGACTGATTCCTTTATTCGTATAAAGTAGACAGGGGCTTCTCAAGAAAAGCGAAAAGAAGCTAGCCCGATCCTTTAATTTCACGTTCCGCTATATAGATGATGTCCTTTCACTAAATAATTCTAGGTTTGGTGATTTCGTTGATTGCATCTATCCCATTGAGCTTGAAATAAAGGATACCACAGATACAGATAGGTCTGTTTAATACCTTGATCTACATATCCAAATTGACAGTGAGGGGCAGTTAAGAACGAAACTTTACGACAAAAGAGATGATTTCAATTTTCCCATTGTGAACTTTCCATTTATATGTAGAAACATTCCAGCAGCACCTGCATATGGAGTATATATCTCTCAGTTGAGACGATATTCAAAAGCTTGTGGTACCTATCAGGTTTTCCTTGAATGATTCATTGATTGATTTATTTATTGTGTTTTAACGTCACTTTCAGCAATATTTCAGCTATATCATGGCGACAAGTTTTAGTGATGGTGGAAGCCGGAGTACCCGGAGAGAACCACCGGCCATGGACAAGCAACTGGTAAACTTGATCATTTGTGGATGCGAGTCGAGTGCACCCTTTTTGTAGTTTGCAAAGCTTCTATGAGTTGTTAGATAATCCAACTACCTAACTCATTGAGCAACCCGGGCTCCCGATTTCCTTGATAGAGGGTTGCTGCTAAAAATGAAACTATTGAACCAAGGGTTCCTCTTTTTTAAGTTGAAGTGTCACAAATGACCACAAAAATTATTCAAATCAGAATACATTGCAACTAAAAACCGTATATGATCAAAGTTTACGAGACATGGCATATTTCTGAAGTGATTACAGTCAAACCTGTATAAAGATGTCCTTAAAAGACAGATAATCTCTTAAAAAAACTTCAAATTCATAGAAAATTTTCTATGACAGGACAGGAAAAAGTGACTTTTGAATACAAGTGACTGCTTTAATAAGGTGACCACTTGATTTCGTCTTTTAATAGAGAAATGGTGGCAATATTTTCTACCAAAACATTTGAATGTCACATTTAGTGATGACGCTAAATAAGGAACACTTATATCAGTGATATTCAGAAGTGCATCAAAGAATTTACATATCTTACGTAAACTATCATACAGATAATCAGTCTTAGAAAGCAAACTGTTACTTATTGTATATGAGACCACCTTTTGAGTATTTATGTGAATTGAGGAATAACTGTGGTACCGTTAATGCTAGCAAATTGGAACAATTCTAAATATAATCTATCTGAATAGTAACAGGCTATCGACTTTTACAAAAACTAAAATGTTAAATAGAGTGACAAGCTGTGAATTATTATCAGTTTAATGGAATAGAAGAATACTAAAATGTTATACAGAGAAACAAGCTGTGAATTATCATCTGCTAGATGAAACAAGAAATATTCAAATGTTTTATTATACAGTATAAAATATGTCCTTGATTATCTCTGTAGACAGATTCCTCCTACAATACAAAGTACAACAGTATATCCATTTATTTCTTCTACTAGTAGGGAATGGGATAGCTTAGATATTTCAGTAAGGAATGTTGATTTCCTCAATCAATTTAAAACCGAACTGAGAAATATGGATCCTCACAAACTCCGCCTCACCACTTAACATGTTCAATATGTTCGTCAAAATGCTATATCCGACCTTTTGACACATAATATATAATGTATTGCCATTTGTTACATTCTAAATTTAATATATTGTGTTTCCCTGTTTCAAGCTGATTTACAATTTTAGCATACGTCCTGTTATGTTAATATGATATTACATTATCAGCATATCCTAACAAATCCATCATGTTTGTATAAATGTTTGAATACAAATATATAGCTTCATAACAGATGTGGCTTTAACGCCATCAACACTCAGCTCGAAAACATGAATTTAAAGGTATTTCTTATTCTTTTTTTTTGTTCATTTATATTCCCAAATACGTCTACATGTGTATTCTCTAATCAATTTTTACGCTTACTGGGTTGGTACTCAGTGGTCTAGGGCATTGGACAATAAGGCTTAAGTGATTGGTGCTGCAGTGTATCAATGGTGTTAGTACAAATCCCGTCGAGGCAAGAACACACATTTGTCAGTTCTATCTCTCGAGACAAGGTAATACTTCGACTATTTGAAGCTATATTTTTATATAGCGGATAGGGCCGAGTGGCTTAGGGCGCTGGACAAAAGGATAAGCTACTGGTGCTGCAGTTTATCAATGGTGTGAGATCAAATCCCGTCGAGGGAAGAACAAACATTTGTCAGCTCAAAGATCAAATTATAACACTGTTTGGCTTAATTTTCAGACGTATATATATAAAGCACACTAAAGACATCTTTTATAGATTTCGAAAAAGGGTATGAACATTGCAACCACTACAACAGACTATTATTATCGTCCTACCCAACTCTCCACACTTTTTTAATGGCTGTCAAAAGTCATGAACCCAGTTGACCCATTCCTTCCCTCATATCTATACATCTTTATATATTATTGAGCTCATTGTCGTACTGAATATATCTGTAATACTGCTAGCTGGATGTTAAGCGGTAGTGGCATAGTGAAGTAACCAAATGTACATAGAAACCCCGACAAGCGATAAAATCACTAAGAGCTAGAAATAAACTAACAAAGGTCTACAACTCTGGCATAGTGAAGTAACCAAATGTACATAGAAACACCGACAAGTACGAATAATCACTAAGAACTAGAAATGAACTAACAAAGGGCTACAACTCTGGCATAGTGAAGTAACCAAACGTACATAGATACCCCGACAAGCGAGAAAATGACTAAGAACTAGAAATAAACTAATAAAGGGCTACAACTCTGGCATAGTGAAGTAACCAAATGTGCATAGAAACCCCGACAAGCGAGAAAATGACTAAGAACTAGAAATAAAGTAACAAAGGGCTACAACTCTGGCATAGTGAAGTAACCAAGTGTACATAGAAACGCAGAAAAGTGAGAAAATCACTAAGAACTAGAAATAAAGTAACAAAGGACTACAACCCTGTGATAGTGAAGTAACCAAACGTACATAGAACCCCCGACAAGTAAGAATAATCACTAAGAACTAGAAATAAACTAACAAGCGGCTACAACTCTGGCATACTGAAGTAACCGTTTAGACACATGTGATGACAATATATTTTCCATTGATCTTTAACAACTAGACATGCGAGTTCATATTAATTATGTGTTTGAAACATAAAAAAAAATTAATTAATATAATAACATTGTAAAGACGTAGGATATCGGAATTGTCGGTTGGCCAATACATAATAAAAACAATACATCAGTAAAATTAAATATTTTACTAGAAAAAACTAAATGAAAAATCTTGACACCAAACATATACAAAGATAATTCAAGCAAAAATACAAAACATGTACAAATGAAATAGAATACACACAAACAATAATAATAGAACCACGGACTATAACTTCCGTTTCACGACATCCGGTTTTCAACTACGGAATAACTGCCGGTTTACAGCATCCGGTTCACAATATCCGGTTTTCAACTTCCGGTTTTCAACTACGGAATGACTTCCGGGTTACAACATCCGGCTCATAATATCCGGTTTCTAATCACGGATTAACTTCCAGTTCACAATATCCGGTGTCCAACCACGGACTAACTTCCGGTGCTCAAAGTACGGACTATAACTCGATGACTTCCTTAAATCTTATACCAGCACGGCAACATCTAGCAGATACCTACATTCCTTGAACCCAAATTCACCTTGCAACCAACCCCTGACATACACGAAAATAATCAATACTTTAGCTTTATATTAACAGTACTTCAGTTATTTTATAATCCTGCGGTGTGTTCGACAGGTAATATGCGACTGAACGAAAACAAATAAAATGACTTACCTGAGTGGAAATAAAATGTCTCCTGTGACAATTCCATGTCCTGAATTTGACAATTCTGAATGTTCACCAACCATTTATTCCATGTAAGACTTTAAACATCTATCCTCCTCTGAGGTTCAGTGCGGTATACCTCGTGTGTCCTACCTCAATAATCAGTCATATGGATTTGTTTGGCGGGAACTAATCAACTAAATTTAGCTACCGATACCTAGGTTTAAATACCTACCTGTGTGTAATCAGAATATGCTTCGACTGCCTAAAATAAATGTAATTAGATAATAAAAATGAAAAGACAGTTTGTTACAAACATGAAGGCAATCTCAAAACAGATCCTTCGAATATATCGAACCAGGTTAGTTTAATTTAATTTTTTTCGGCATAGACAAAATTCGTCAACATGTTTTATCTAATGGATACTTTAATGGCGCAGAATAATGACTAACAACTAAATCTTCAGAAAGTAGATGTATATATAGTTGCATAGTTTGTCAATGATCTTTTTCAATATAAATATTGTTGAAAGTGGCGTTAAGCACCAAAAATCAATATAAAGAACCAACTATTCTCACTAAAATTATAAGTCAGTTCCTATGTATAAGGGTGGAAGATATTCTTGTCTTGTTACTCCCCCCATACAAAATAAGGAAAAAATCATGCACTTTTCCCAAGAAAAAATATATTCCTAGCTCTTCACCACGGTTCAGAATTTATTCTCATCAATAAATCTAAGATTTTACTGCGTAAGTATTTTAAAATATATCTATATACTATTCTGCAAGCTAATGATTTAACGATCTTGCGTCTTTCACGGAGTTTGACTCTTTTTCTAACCCCTTTTTACAGTGTCAATGTTTATTTACTTTAAAGGAAAACTCCACTCAGTTGAACAATTGTTATAATTAAATACATTGTAACTTTTTATTCGTAAATAACTAATTATTAAACAAAAAAACCTTTATTAACATTAATATACCCAATTAGAAATATGAATATTTGGAATTTCCTGTCGTAGTGTAAGCGGCCATAACACCTCTTCATGTGACGTCACGGAGACGGATCATGTTAGTTTAATACATAATGTATCTGACTCTTCCCAACACCGAGCTCTTTTGGTTATGTTTAAATATCAGATCAACTGCAATACAATGTTAACAATTTGTATATCGTTCTAATTTTTTTTCTTAATATTCCCATCCCATATTACATTTTCATAAAATAATGAGTTTATTGGTATTTTTTTTTGGGGGGGGGGGGGGGGGGGTGGTATCTACGTATAATTCCATGTATGTTTTACATGATTGACCGTAGGTTAAATAACCGTCACTTTTAACTCGTTTTATGCGTACGCATGTTAAATTTACCTTTTTTGTCGCCAATGCAGTCGTACTTTCCCGTGTCTTTCGTGGTCACTGGTCGATGTGTTGACAAGGGTAGTCCTGATCGGTAATTACAAAAAAAAAAAAAAAAAAAAAATTCTTCTCACACTCTTTTCGTTAGTGCAATCAAATGTTTGACATGAAGCCATAATTTACGATTTACATAATTTTTAATGATAATATTGCAACTGATCAATGCTGATATAATAGACGATACTGACACCGTAACGTCACGGCTCTTTCGGAAGAGCTTTAATTGCAGGTATAATCCGAGAATGGATTATGCCTTTTGTCTCCTCACATTGAAGAGTTCTGAAAAATGGCGACCCCCATTATTTGGTGCTACATGCAACTTCAAGTTCAATGACCAAACTCTACCTTACGGTATACTATTTTTAGCATTCATTAACACATATGTCTTTTATTTACTGTCATTTAAATTTTCACGCTAACTTGTTCAGACCATGGCGTTTTCCTTTAAGTAAAAAATAGAGTGCCCTCCCTTTTTAGTAAGTAACGTAAAGAAAGAAATTACCTCCCTTTGACCAAAGTCAAATATTTTTTTACAGGCATGTATCGTTGTTTATCGCATTTATAATATATTTATAAAATATATTTAAAATACTGCGAAGACACAGATGTATACTATCGATAAATCGACAACTTATTTCAGTAATGGAAAACAATTTTGCGGGGAAACGCTCGATCGAGTGTAAACAAAACAAACGCGTATAGTGAGAAATAAAATCAAACACCGAAAAAAGTATGGTGGTCTTAGGTATTTTCGATAGGTTAAAAGAAAATGTTGTAATTGTTTTCTGTGTATTTTGATATTAATTAAAGCTTATATTAGAGGCATTAACTGTCAGCTCGACATATCATATTTCCATATAAATCCCCGATATTTTTCTTTGTTTGTTTACAATCCATACATTTCTGGGTGTCACATGATTTGTGTAGTACACAAGGACGCCAGGAGCAATCGATGACTTTTGATGACGTTGTACATAGAGATATTGAGGCTCTAGATGATAATGTATCATAAATAAAATGACTAAAAGAGTTGACGGAATCTCAAAATAAGTTCATCAAAGTTTCAAAATTTCTTTTGAGCTTGATAAAATTTATCATGAGGCCCCCAATGGTAAATGTTGCGCGTGCGCTTCAATGTTATTAAAATTGGATTCTCATAAGAGCTGATAAACACGTCAAATGTATTATTCTAATATGACGTCCCGTATTCGGTATACAAATAAAGGCATATTTGAATAACAATCAAATATAGGCTACACATGCGCGCTGAGCTAAAATAAAAGCACCTATATAAACACTGACTATTTTCAGAAAATTCTTCATGGTTAGCGATTTTCTATTATTGTTTATCTAAAAATTGTTGAAATAAATAAAGCTAAAACTAAATAAATCCTAATCAAGTCTTATCATAATTAAACTCTTATAACACTGTCTCCATGTTTATCTCCCTTTATCTCCGATTCGACTGGCTGCGTTCAACTGGTAATTTCGTTGTTAATCATTTAAAGTTGTTTATTTGTAATAAAATTTATATTGAACCTTGTCAATAAAATTCTTTTCGGTATTTTAAGCCACAGTTTCAACCACAATTTCGCTTTCAATCTCTTAATTCCCAATTTTACCATTTTTAAAATTCCGTAGGAGATTGATGGAATAGCCACTATCAGCGCATCACCTTGACCGCCTCGAATTATAAAATTACCGTATTTGTCCTATTAGAATCGAAATAATTCATGCTGGCCATTATTTTTTTTTCGCTCGGGGTTAAATATTTATGAATATAATGCCTACCCATATTTGAATAACAATAAAGTATGGCCGGCATAAATTATTTCTTATTTCATTCAAGCAAAAAAAATGTCAATATCAATAATTATGATCATGTTTACCCTCGGTAGATCCTCGCCGATGTTCCACAACTTTCAAAGGGGAAAAAGACATTCGACATTACAGATGCAAAATGTGTGCAAGTCTTTATGAAGAGTACTCCTAAAAAGCTTCACAATTTTTAATTTCTGCCAGTGATTAGAATTTTAGCCACACATAAATATGACAGTGCACACTCTGCAGACGATATATAGCTAGAGATATTCAAGTTACCAGAGTTAAATGTAATCAATATACTTCATGCAGATTAAAAGTTCCAGTAAAATGGCTGCAAATATGCAGGGTTATGATAAAAAGAGTTCTTATTTTCTTGGAAGGCATTGTTTATAAACATTTTTTGGCTTTGGGGACTTCTTTTGTCAATCTACGTTCACTTTCTGAAATATCGACCGGAAAAGTAGTCGGGTGTGATTTGCAGGTGCAAATAAAAATAGCTATCGAAAATTCCTTTTTATCGAAATTACCTTACGAGACCATACGAGGAAGGGAAACGTCCGATACCCGATTGAAATCCTACCCTTGGGGGTCAGAGATTTCCCTATCGTGTACTCCCCCGGTGTTAAATTCTATATATCCAGCACATTCACACTACTCACTTAAATCTGTTAGAATATTTAAAAACACGTGTTCATGGTTAAATTACCCCTCTGCATTCTACCTTTCTATTGTGCACCAACGATGTGAATATATGTTACAAGTCGGACAAAATATTATAATAGTTTTGTATGCTTAATACAATTCTTTCTACCAATTTGTTCGGCATACTGTGTTACAAACGCAGCAGAGAGGAAATGGTCGGAGATTCTGCAGAAACATCTTAGTCTTTGATGTCTAATGTTAACATAGAGAGCATTACAAGAAGACAATAGCTTTGACATCGTTTATAAGTTTGTGTCAATGTCAAATTATCCCCACAATTCATAACCATCTGAAAAAATGACGTGAAATCTCAAAACTGTAAACTTATCTTTTATTCGTTCATTTGGTTATTGCTTTTACAGAAATGTGTGTTGTTTGTCATACTCTGGGTGAACGTGGATACTAGCGAAACAAAATGTCAACTGGCAAGTGAGAAAAGACCAACGAAATTTAAAACTCCAAGGACAGACTTTCCTGAGTGAGTATAATATACACTTTAATAGGCGTAGTAACGACATACGTGTACTATATTTATTATTATCAAAATGGAATAAGATTTAATAACGGAATGGATATGTGTGACCTGTATCTAGGGGATATGGCAATATTCGTCATCCTCACACTCAGAGAGTAGTCAATTTTCTGTTATGCAAGTATATGTTTCATAATGGAACTGATCATACCATTTAAAACTATTGGTATGATGGTTTTATTATTGATTGTTCCATATTTGTGTTTCACAACAAAAGATTATCCATCATGTAGAAATCTTCCACTGTTTCGCAAAATGAAAATTAAAATGGAAGTATTTATTATGATACAAATAAAATTAAAAAGTTATAATATACATTTGTATTCTCTTCATCTTACATTATGCAGGTATGCCAAATGTTTTTGTAAAAAAAATTCAGTTACTATATATTGTCCCTTAATACATGTATATGGACTAAGATTTTTAAAGCATTTTTTCTTATACAATGGTCATAAGAAAAAAATTCTGGGTCATAGTTTTCATTCATAAATACCAGTATTTGTTTACGAAAATTTAAAAACCAGCAAAAAGGCCATTTTCCTCCTATTTTAGCATTTTGGTATATAAACACGCCATATTGATGAAAGCTTTTGTTATGCTCATATCAAAGTTTCATATCAGGAGGTTTGCTACATACAGTAGCCTTCATTAAATATGTAAGGCAAATCACCGAAAAATTGTAAGTTTCATGTATTTTAGGTTGTGTCCCTTTTCTAAGTATGTAGTACAAGATGTCGAAAGATATTCTAATTGACAGTAATTTATAAATTAAGTCAAAACTAAGCACTACTATCAGCCTGAATGATTGTGCTGTTTTTATGTGATTAATTGTAATATTGCTTATTGTTATTTATGGTTGCTATGGTAATTGTTATTGCCCAATATTGGCAAATATTTGAGTTTTTGGATATGAAAGCTATCGCTGCATTCTTAAATCTATAATATATGTTATTTAAATGCAGTTTCTAATACAAAATGTCAAGTATTAACTAGAAAAATAAAATATAATTTTTGAGACTTCAAAATGAACGCTAAACCATGGAATATAATTATCAACACAATTAAAATCAAGTGAAAGAATAATTGTCAATCATTTAACTTCCGAATAAAATTGATATCACCGTGAATGTGTTAAAATTAGACTGGTCTCATTCATATCATTGCTCAGCATTCCACAATATGATGTTCAATAATTTGGATCGTAATTGTTCAATGGAGCAAGGCTTGCTGTGCAACGACAGACAACACCACTGCTTTTCACATCCGATGACGTTTGAAACAAGTTTATAATACATTATATGGTTTCTCAAAGCAGTTTTCTTCGCTGTAATATTTTGACATTGCTGAATCAGATGATCGATATGTTCTTCCGAAGTACAAAGTCCTCCGTGACTGTCAACAGTAGCTGTAATTGTAGCCAGTTCAATGCATTTTTTTCTGTTCTTTTTGTTCTTTTTGATACTTAAGTTTGCTTAACCTGCTCCTCATACAACTTCTGTGTTTGCCTTAGTTTTCTCCCTTCTTTCATACCTTTCTTGATTGATATCTTTTGAGCTACCTTACCTTTCTGCTTCATCCATTTCGCTGTATGGTTTCGTTTAAGAATGATTACTCCAGAATGATGCCTGACTGTTGCATTTCTTTTCCGACGTATGGAGTAATTTAAATCCCCAAAATAATGCTCAGCTGGTAGGTTCGTCAATTTACTGTGCTCAGTCCTTTGTCTCTCAACTATACTACAATCCTTTCCATCAATTCCGTCTTCTAGATGTTCAGATAGCTGCCGTTTAGCAACATTAAGTAAAGAATTACATAAAATTTGAAGTGTCTCTTTGCATGGCGCTGTTCCTTCATACAACTTGTCGCATGTTTTGTTTGGATAATCTGGAAATATTGATGGCGGAGATGTAAGTAAATGGGTTGAGTTGGTGCTCCATAATGCGAGATGATTTTTCAGAGGCTGAAAATATTGATGCAGATCCAAGTGGTGGACTGTTGTACTGTTAAATATGGACCATAATGGCGCTGTAACAATATTTAAAATGATATCTAAGGATCTGATTTGAGTGATAACATACTCACACTGGAGATCGGACACAACTGATTTAAGTTTTTCATTAAGCTGGTTAACATAATCATCCACAAATGACAAAATATCATCTCTGTGTTCAATAACAGGTTCTGCTACAGAAAAGAGATTGTTGAAGCGAGTTGCTCTATAATGAGATAATTTTTGAGGTTTTGTCCGTTAATTTCATATAGGCCAACCAGTCTTCTCGGCGTCCATTTTGCTCATCTCCTTGAGGTCCAAACAATTCGCAAACTCTTCTGATGGTCTTTACGGCTCTAGATTCCTTAATATTATTCAAGACCCCTCTGCTTTGTCAAGTGCCTGTAAGTGCCTGTATTGTGTTCTAGGAAAATGTATAAAGTCATCAGTGTATACTAGCAGTATGTATGTAAGTCATCGTTGCATACTAGCAGTATGTATATAAATCATCATTGTATACTAGCAGTATGTATATAAGTCATCATTGTATACTAGCAGTATGTATATAAGTCATCATTGCATACGGGCAGTATGTATATTTGTCATCATTGTATACTAGCAGTATGTGTATAAGTCATCATTGTATACTAGCAGTATGTGTATAAGTCATCATTATATACTAGCAGTATGTATATAAGTCATCATTGTGTACTAGCAGTATGTATGTATGTCATCATTGTGTACTAGCAGTATGTATATAAGTCATCATTGTGTACTAACGGTATGTATATAAGTCATCATTGTATATTATTAAATGACTATGCATTTTCTTAATTCTGATTGGTTTAGAAGGTTCACTGTTTCCTCTAACAAAACTACATGTCCTCCGCGCAATTTTGCGCGTGAGGTTAATAAATCTCATGTCGCAGTTAGTACGAATCCAAATATAGTAACAGGGAAAAAACCAGTAGACTGATTAATATCGATAAATTTGATTGGCAGACATTTTGAACCACAACCAATCAGAGGCGGTCTTGCTAACTAACTTCGGTAATCAGCATGCGACTGTTAGTTAACAAAAATGAACGAAGCAGCTTCGTCAGTAGAACCAGAAGTTAAGACACGTTTTGCAAATTGTATTCGTTTTTTCTTAATCAATTTTATTGTTTTTAAACATTAGAAATGTCAAGCTTTAAAAACTGGTGTTTGTTGGTTTGAAGCAGCTACATATAAAAAAGAATAAATGGAAATGACTAAGAAACAGCAACAATTCACAATTTTCACCCCAAAATGAATGTGTCGTTTAATAAAACAATGGATGACTTTTCATTTCGGTGGACACTGATTTATCAACCCCTTGGAAGGGATGTTCACCTCAGCCTTTGGCTTCGGTGAACATCACTTCCTCTGGGTTGATAAATCACAGTGTTCACTTTATGAAAAGTCATTAATTGTATACTAGCAGTATGTATGTAAGTCATCATTGTATACTTGCAGTAGGTATATAAGTCATCATTGTATACTAGCAGTGTGTATGTTTGTTTTCTAATGAGATATAAGCAAATTACAAAGAATGTGTATTTTTTTATTTTAGTGGCAAATTATCCATTGCTAATGAAGCGTATAAAAAACTGAGAAAACTACGTTCATTAAAACAGAAAATAAAAAGAGCACAAAGGATTGTAAATAGGTACTGCCGGTAAGTCATTCAAATGATTGTCAACAGGTACTTTAGATATGTCATTCAAAGGATTGTCAACAGGTACTTTAAGGAGGTAATTCAAAGGATTGTAAATAGGTACTGCCGGTAAGTCATTCAAATGATTGTCAACAGGCATTTTAGGTAATTCATTCAAATGATTGTCAACAGGCATTTTAGGTAATTCATTCAAAGGATTGTCAACAGGTACATCAGTTAAGTCATTCAAAGGATTATCAACAGGTACATCATGTCATTCAAAGGATAAAGCTTTTCAACAGCTGTTTTGTTGTATTTAGACATTCCAAAGATAAGGATTGTCAGCACATTTATTGCTAGGAAGTAATTCAAAAGGTTGTCAAGATGTACTATAGGTAAGTCATTGAAAGTGTTGTTATCAGGTATTAAAGGAAAATTATAGAACATGTGTTGCCAGCTGTCAACAGTCATGAGGTATTGTATGTTGATTGTCAACAGGTACTGATGGCTGTCTACTGGCTCGAGTCAACATTCAACAGGTACTGCTGATTGCCGGCATGTACTGATGGTTGTCTATAGGTACTAGCTCGAGTCAACATTCAACAGGTACTGACTGGATTGAACATTCAACAGGTACTGCTGATTGCCAACATGTACTGGTGGTTAATAATTTACAATGCTGATATATCCTGATTTACTAGTATATGAGGCCTATATTAACTATGTAACAATGTTGTGCTTAGCATTGGATATGCGAAAATCAGGACAAAACACCGTATATATACTACATATTTGTATTTTGATACATAAGACTGTGACTTATCATAATGCTAGTCTTTTAGAATATTATTGGTTTGTGTCAAAATAACGTTCTTGGTTACAAATATCTATGACCAAATTATGTCCTGAAAGAATTTTTCAAAAGTGAAGTTTTTTTTCTTAGTCATACAGTTTTATATTAAACATTTCATTTATGGCAGCTAAAATAACCAAACATTTTGTTTTGATTATTAGTGGTCGTGGTCGTAGTAGGGTACTTGGATTTATAACTACCTATGCAATCAGTGCCTATCTCCACTAACGTTGGGAGTTCGAATCCCTCTCAGGCGAGGTGTACTCGATACAATATTATGTGATAAAGTTTGTCAGTGATTTGAGGCAGGTCTGCGGTTTTCTCCGGGAACTTCGGTTTCCTCCACCAATAAAACTGACTACCACGACATAACTGTAATATTGTTGAAAGTAGTGTTAAGTACCTTAACCCTAACCACAAGTATTGATTATTAGTATTCCTGTGGATGTTGGGAATTAAGAAGACTTCTTTCTCGCCACCACTTTGATAATTAAATAGACAATAAATCTTTGTAGAATAATTATTCTTATTTTAGAACACCACTGAAATCTAGCTTTGGAGGTTTCAAGTTAAAGAATTTCCAGAAAACGCCTTTGTGTCCAGGTAAATGGAACAAAAGAAAAATACCCCAATTTTACTTTGATGACAACGACTGGCCTTGTTGGACTCTGAAAAACTTTCTGAAGTATGAATGTCCAACATTTAACTGCTTAAAGTAAGTATATAGGAGATCATATTTGTTACAAGCAGTGCCAACATGTTATGGATATTGATAAAACAAATTAATAATAAAGCTCAACTCTATAATACTAATTTGATTTTAAAACTAAATATATGGATTTTAAGAAATATTTTGAAGATACCAAAGGGGTAATCAGAAATGTAAACCGAAGAAGGACAGACAACACAATGGTGATAAATGACTCTCTATTGATTCAGATTATTGTTACATTAGTGTCTAATCTACAGTATCATCCTTAACACAAGAATTGAAATAGCAGAAAGAAAAACAAACACTGAACTCATTAAACTGACAAAGGGTGGCTGAAATTAAAGCTCAAACTTAATTCATTTTAAGGGTAGCTGACGTTAAAGTATAACACTGAACTGACAACAAAGGTTGTTGAAATCAAAGCATCTGCCTTCACACCAAAAGTAGCTGAAATCGAAACTTCAAAAATAAATGGGAATTAAGATACAACAAAAATGTAATGTCGAAAGTAACTTGGAAAAACCTTTAGTTTATTAAGCTCCAGTAGAAATGCTTTCACTTTATTGTATACACAGAGAGTAGATTACAGAAAATGAGACTTTGCCATTTTTGAAAAAATGACACTCAAAATCTACATTCATTTTTATTAATGTTTTAAAATAAAGCCAAATCTTGAAGAATTAAATACATGAATCATTGCTTTATGTGATCAAAAGTATGCCTTACGTGAAGAAAATATTATGTTGGGTATATATTTGTGTGATAAACATAACATAAAAGAAGTACTATTTATCAATATATTTTGTTTGTGGTTAAAAAACATCAAATTGACTTGACACCAAAGGTATCTGAAAACAAAACGTCAAACTGACTTAATACTACAGGTAGCTGAAATCAAACCATTAATCCGACTTGGCACATCAAACTGAATTGACACCAAAGGTAGCTGAAGTAGAAACATCAAACTGGCTTGACAACAAAGGTAGCTGAAATAAAAACATCAAACTGACTTGACACCAAAGGTAGCTGAAATAAAAACATCAAACTGACTTGACACCAAGGGTAGCTGTAATAAAAACATCAAACTGACTTGACACCAAATGTAGCTGAAATAGAAACATCAAACTGACTTGACACCAAAGGTAGCTGAAACCCCCCATCAAACTGACTTGACACCAAAGGTAGCTGAAATAAAAACATCAAACTGACTTGACACCAAAGGTAGCTGAAATAAAAACATCGAACTGACTTGACACCAAAGGTAGCTGAAATAAAAATATCAAACTGACTTGGCACTAAAGGTAGCTGAAGTAGAAACATCAAACTGGCTTGACACCAAAGGTAGCTGAAATAAAAACATCAAACTGACTTGACACCAAATGTAGCTGAAATAGAAACATCAAACTGACTTGACACCAAATGTAGCTGAAATAGAAACATCAAACTGACTTGACACCAAAGGTAGCTGAAACCCCCCATCAAACTGACTTGACACCAAAGGTAGCTGAAATAAAAATATCAAACTGACTTGGCACTAAAGGTAGCTGAAGTAGAAACATCAAACTGGCTTGACACCAAAGGTAGCTGAAACCCCCCATCAAACTGACTTGACACCAAAGGTAGCTTAAATAAAAACATCAAACTGACTTGATACCAAAGGTAGCTTAAATAAAAACATCAAACTGACTTGACACCAAAGGTAGCTGAAATAGAAACATGCAACTTACTTGACACCAAAGGTAGCTTAAATAAAAACATCAAACTGACTTGACACCAAAGGTAGCTGAAATAAAAACATCGAACTGACTTGACACCAAAGGTAGCTGAAATAAAAATATCAAACTGACTTGGCACTAAAGGTAGCTGAAGTAGAAACATCAAACTGGCTTGACACCAAAGGTAGCTGAAATAAAAACATCAAACTGACTTGACACCAAATGTAGCTGAAATAGAAACATCAAACTGACTTGACACCAAATGTAGCTGAAATAGAAACATCAAACTGACTTGACACCAAAGGTAGCTGAAACCCCCCATCAAACTGACTTGACACCAAAGGTAGCTGAAATAAAGACATCGAACTGACTTGACACCAAAGGTAGCTGAAATAAAAATATCAAACTGACTTGGCACTAAAGGTAGCTGAAGTAGAAACATCAAACTGGCTTGACACCAAAGGTAGCTGAAACCCCCCATCAAACTGACTTGACACCAAAGGTAGCTTAAATAAAAACATCAAACTGACTTGATACCAAAGGTAGCTTAAATAAAAACATCAAACTGACTTGACACCAAAGGTAGCTGAAATAGAAACATGCAACTTACTTGACACCAAAGGTAGCTTAAATAAAAACATCAAACTGACTTGACACCAAAGGTAGCTTAAATAAAAACATCAAACTGACTTGACACCAAAGGTACCTGAAATAGAAACATCAAACTGACTTGACACCAAAGGTAGCTGAAATGAAAACATCAAACTGACTTGACACCTAAGGTAACTAAAATCACAACTTCACACTGACATAACACCAAACATTACTGAACTCAATTCATAACACTGACTGAACACCAAATGTGACTGAAGTCAAAATATAAAACTGACAAATTTGAGGTAATTTAAAAAAAAATGTACCTAACATTGCGAGTCGGACATTGTTCAAATGTAGCTGAAGTAAAATCATCAAACTGACTTAACAACAAAGGTAACTGAAATCAAATCGTCAACCTGACTTACAAACAAAGGTAACTGAAATCGAATCGTCAACCTGACTTAGCAACAAAGGTAGCTGAAATCGAATTGTCAGCCTGACTTAAAGGGGTAGGTTACCCTAAAATTTTCCCCATCATTCAATTTTTTTAAAATTTGCATCATGGAATAGTTATGTCAAAATACATTATCTGCCAAAGTTTCAAAAACATTCACCGCGCCGTTTTCTCCATAGCACATCCTAAACGTAGCAATTTTGGGGGTATTCTTGGTAATACTAGTTTCGGAAGATTCTAATAGATATGCACATTTATTTCTGATTGAAAGGGAATATTTTGGCTTTAATACACTTGAGACACAGGTACTTGTGGACAGGACCCTATGTTGCTCCCTTTTTTTTTTTTTTTTTTTTTTTTTAAAGATGTTGCCCCCCCCCCCTTTTTTTAACATCGCCTTTTTTTCATATAAACAACATTTTGCAACTTTCTATGTATCACTGTATGACATGTATACAATAAATACAATCAAACAGTAGTTTCTATCCATGCCGGGTTTCTGACATGATATAAGTTAGAAGGTAAGTCACTCTTCTTTGCTTACATTGGGGTACTTGTTGTGCATTCATCTTAAATTTAGTGAATAAAAAAGGCCTACCTGTCTGGAAATTGGCTTATTCCTTCTCTGTATATATTATTCTCCCTGAAAACACACATCAATATTTATTTACAGCAGCTGACAACTCTCCATGTATTAGCGACATCTGCTGGTCATTTGAAATATTGACGATACGGTAAAACGCGAGAGTTGCGGGTAAAAAGTTCGGGAATTTTTTGGCGCAAAATTTAATTTTACCCGGAACTCTCGCGTTTTACCGTATCGTCAATATTTCAAATGACCAGCAGATGTCGCTAATAATCACACTTCCGTAGCCTTAATTCGAGTTTTCAAAAATGTCGTCTGAAAATCGCAAATCGCGACTGGAAAATGTTCCATGGAGAGTTGTCAGCTGCTGTAAATAAATATTGATGTGTGTTTTCAAGGAGAATAATATATACAGAGAAGGAATAAGCCAATTTCCAGACAGGTAGGCCTTTTTTATTCACTAAATTTAAGATGAATGCACAACAAGTACCCCAATGTAAACAAAGAAGAGTGACTTACCTTCTAACTTATATCATGTCAGAAACCCGGCATGGATAGAAACTACTGTTTGATTGTATTTATTGTCTATATGTCATACAGTGATACATAGAAAGTTGCAAAATGTTGTTAATAAAAAAAAAAACAAAACAAAACAAAACAAAAGGGGGCAACATAGGGTCCTGTGACTTGAGAGTGTTGTTGTTGAATAAATATGAAATATCTAGCATATCTGAATATCCTGTTTGGAGATAATCACGTGCAAAACAGTGGAAACTGCAAAAAAGGGGGATGCCCTGAGGACCACCTTGGTATTAAAAATCGGATTAAAAAAATTCCTGTCAATTAATTTCCACCAAAAAATGTCACACTGAAGAATAGACATATAGACATCATTGCACCAAATTTTACAAACTTTTACCGTTAAATTTTTAAAATATTTAAATTGATGTTTTTCATGGATGGCACAGAGAAAAAAATTAAATTGTCGAGGAAAGTTATCACACACCCATCCTTTGCTAGTTTCTTTGTTTGTGAGATAAAAAATAACTAGTTACCAATAACAAAAAGCTTTTGAATTGTTATAATTGACAAAGTGGATGTCCAAATTACCAAATGACTGCATTTGTCTTTTTTATTTTCAAGTCCGCTGGGGAGGGGGAGGGGTGGTTTGAGGGTGACTACTTGATTAATTCATTACAAAAAAAACACAAAAAACACAGACAGCCACCCAGCTGTATTGTTAAGTTCCTTCAAATTCTGTGCTCCAGTTGTATTCGTTTGATTCTGGTTATTCTTTAGTTGTCTTAGAAGAAGGGGGCGGCGGTATAAGAGAGGATCAGATATTACAATTTCTTTCCCAAACACAGCTTTCTATTTTTACTACCATAAAATGAATTTGCTCTATAGTTTCATAATATCTAAGATTCTGGTGTATATATTTAATTCTTTTTTTTTTTACAAACCCTTGAAATTCAATAGAAAAAGGTTGTCACACAAATTGTGTTACATTTCTGGCATTTTTGACAACATACTTCGATGAACATTTTTTCTGGAAAGAGATATTTCAATGATATTTTGTGGGCACCGGCATATAATAACACACTGCCTGACACTGGCATAAGCAGCAATAAGATATAAAAATACAAGGAGCCAGGGCTCACCACACTTGCAAAAAATAGGGAGACTTGACTTCTCCCTCAGAGAACATGAGGGAGAAGTGAAGGCATGACAGGGAGACATGCTTTCGCCAAAATGTGGGTTTTTTCATTTTATTTTGCATTTGAAGTGTGTCTTTGCTAATATCTTTCATATTTAACATTAAATTCACGTTTTGTATTTGCTTTATTATTATTATTGATCTTATATTTATTGATTTTAGATTTATTCATTTTTGCCTTGAAATCTGTCATTGACATATAAATGTTCGTTTCCTTCCCCTGATTTCTTACGTCCCCATGATCGCCGTGTTTAACATGTTGATTGTTTAGCTATTAAAAAGCTACAAATAACTCAAGTTTTGTGAAAATAATTAGAATATAACACAATTCAACGGCCAATTTGGTAAAGGAATCGTCTGTTTGTATATTTTAAGATTTGGGATTTAATATTCACCTGGAATTTCGTCAGTACAAATTTGCAGAAGTTTCCCGTGATACTTTTGTATCAACAAATTAAACCTTCATTATTGCTTGAATAAAACCTTTTCCTCTTATTCTTATGTATCTTCCCATTGATTACATTGTTTTGACAATCAGCTTTACCATAAAACGAAGATTATTTGCAAGAAAAGAGTGACTTGCAAAAAGAAACAAGGCGACTTTAATTTCGCTTTGTAGTCGAGGGAGAGCGACTTTAGCCGACATAGGGCGAGAATTTCGCCTACTTCGCCTGGTTTGGTGAGCCCTGCTTGAAGGAGCACAGTTATGGAAAGGAAAAAGGAAAAGGAGTCATTTTTTTAACTGGCCATATCCAATGTAAACAATCTTTGTCACCAAGAAGCTTGGAATTGAGGGGGAATTTTCAAAGGCACAGATGATCATATATTTGAGAAGACACTGAAAATAGAGTTATCTCCCATACCCCAGGCCTACCCCCTTAACATCAAATGTAATTGAAATCATATCGCTAACCTGACTTAAAAACAAAGGTAACTGAAATCGAATAGTCAACCTGACTTAACATCAAAGGTAACTGAAATCGAATTGTCAGGTTGACTTGAAAACAAAGGTAACTGAAATAAAATCGTCAACCTGACTTAACATCAAAGGTAACTGAAATCGAATAGTCAACCTGACTTAACATCAAAGGTAACTGAAATCGAATTGTCAGGTTGACTTAAAAACAAAGGTAACTGAAATAAAATCGTCAACCTGACTTAACAACAAAGGTAACTGAAATCGAATCGTCAACCTGACTTAACAACAAAGGTCACTGAAATCATATCGTCAACCTGACTTAGCAACAAAGGTAACTGAAATCGAATCGTCAACCTAACTTAAAAACAAAGGCAACTGAAATCGAATCGTCAAACCTAACTTAACACCAAAGGTAACTGAAATCGAATCGTCAACCTGACTTAACAACAAAGGTCACTGAAATCGAATAGTCAACCTGACTTAACAACAAAGGTCACTGAAATCGAATAGTCAACCTGACTTAACATCAAAGGTAACTGAAATCGAATCGTCAACCTGACTTAACAACAAAGGTCACTGAAATCGAATCGTCAACCTGACTTAACACCAAAGGTAACTGAAATCGAATCGTCAACCTGACTTAACAACAAAGGTCACTGAAATCGAATAGTCAACCTGACTTAACATCAAAGGTAACTGAAATCAAATCGACAAACTAACTTAACACCAAAGGTAACTGAAATCAAATCGACAAACTAACTTAACACCAAAGGTAACTGAAATTGAATCTTCAACATGACTTAACAACAAAGGTAGCTGAAATCGAATCGTCAAACTTACTTAACACGAAAGGTAACTGCATGAAATCGTCAAATCGTCAAACTGATAACTGAAGTCAAAACATCAAACTGACTTCAGGATACATTTTTTTAAACGTTATTTATATAAAGATTCTAAAGACACGAGGAGATTTGGGTTGAAACCCTGAATTTAACTGTCTTTACGTTTCTAGTAAACATATTCTGTGAAATGCATTAGATTCTGTAATTGATATGTAATATAAATATAATTGTTTTTCATTCAACAGACCACGGTGTGATGATAAGATCCTGAGGAATATAGAAACAAAGACCACTCCTAGAGTGGTTTACCAATGTCAGATTACCAGCTTTGTTGATATTCCATTTATTATGTTCTGTTACAACCCTAAAGGTGGACAGTTCAAATTTAAAGAGGAGAAAATAACAGTGTCTAGGTGCTGTGAATGTACAAAGCTTACTTGTACCGAAAAATGATACAATTGGTTTATAAGACATTTTGTTTAATAAATCAATTATAGCTTGACGTCATCAAATCTAATTTCCATATGAAGAGGAAATATAAACAGGCGAATAAAAAAACCAGCCACTAGGATTTGAGGAATACATACTGAAATTTAAAACAAATGCGGTTGGCTGGTTTATGGTGTTTAACGCCACTTTCAACAATATTTCAGTTCGTGGTGGTCAGTTTTAATGGGTGGAGGAAACCTCAGTACCCGGACCACCGACCTGTCGCAATTCACTGACAAACTATATCACATAATGTTGTATCGAGTACACCTCTCCATGAACGGAGTTCGAACTCACAACTTTGTAGTGATAGGCACTGATTGCACAGGTAGTTGTAATCCAACTACCATACGATCATGACCACGACGGACCAAAACAAATACGCCTTCTGATATATGAAATATGAACGGTAATGTTGGAAACTATAGATTGAAACATACAAATAACACACTATCAAGGATATACAATGTCACAAAATAATAAATAAATATATTCACAAAGGTTTAGCAATGAGAATTAACTTTACATTCCGATATTGTCAGCACATAACGGTTTCGAAATCAAATCGAAATAATTTGTGAAAGTAAAAAAAAAAAGAAGAAATTATGTAAATAATCTTTAGATAAGTTGAAATGTGATCCGTCAGTTTGTACCAGCGAGTATAACATATGTAAATATTTGACTTATTCATTATAGTGTAAACTAATCGAGAACAAACATTATAAATATCAATGTTTATTTTGTAAGAACATATATTTTTGCAACAGTTTGTACTAGTGATGTAAACATATGTTGACATTTTTAATCTCTTATTGATAATATTTGCCAGCAGTAGAAAACATGATCGGCCTTGTTCATTCGAGCCAATTTACTATTTCTTTTGCACCAAGAAAAATGTTTATTTTGTGCCAAAACCAATCTTTCATTTGTGTCAGTAATATACTATTTGCCCGCTAACTCTCCCGTACGCCAGGTTCATATTTGTCAGCTACTGTAAGATGGTTTTCATCCATGTCTTGAGTACCGCGCGGATAATATTTGACGGTCTACTAGAAATGTCACCAGATGCTTTTCCGACCCTAATACGAAGTTGCTTTTTTGTTCGTTAGCAACATGGTTATGCTCATTCTTGGTTTTCACAAAGTTTTGGCCACTGTTATCTGTTGTATGCTTTATTGGTACATCATCTATTCTTAAGAACATTTGACAAATGATAAGTATATACTATGTTCATCCAAATTATTGATTTGGACCCCCAATTAGTCTCAGTGTAAACTAAATACATCCTATATCGTTGAATAACTTGTACTAAATGTGACAAATTCATACCTTATGCTTATATAATATTTGTAAATTGTGAGCAAGAGTCCACATAACTTTTGTTTACTTATATATGAAATAAAAATAACGGCTATCTGTATTAGTATCAATACATTTTAATAGGGGTTTGGTCAATATTTGCTTCCAACTAATTGACGATCTATAACAACTCCAGGGACGTCGCGCAAGGTGTTGCGTTACCAAACGTAACGTTAAAAGAACGTTATAAACGTATGGTTTAGAATAAGAATTAAAGGTTGAAGCTTTGTTTGTTTTTTAGCGTAATTTTCAATCCATTTTATATAGGACCATATGAAGGTTATTTTTGTGTGTGTTTGGGATGTCATAATTTACACTTGCATTATAAACGTCTGTCAAATTTACCTTTCCTCGTTTCAAGAGAATATAAAATTACATTGTTTTATTTTAAATGTGAAATTAAAAATAAACAGTCTTTTGAAAATATGTGAAGTAAATATATCAAAGAAAATTTTTACCTATACGTTGCTTGTTTCTGAATAAAGAATTCAAACTTCGGAAGATTTGTTTTCCAAATTTGCCACACAAAAAAAAAAGAACGAAAAACACATAAAAATAAAGATGACAAACGTGTATTATGCAGTTGTAAATATAAAGCACGTCATGCATAAAAAAAGAAGAAAGAAGAAACAAATTACGTTCCATATTAAATCTTTTACTTTATGATTGCATGCTTTCAAGAATATTTTCATGCACACATTCACGAACAGAGATGGAGTCAAAGGATTCAATATCCGTAATGTACCGAATAGCTACCGAATAAACCATCGCTACCCTTCTTCGAACAAGTTCATATTTAAATGGATTTTGTTTTCTTCTGTTATAATAATAACCCCTGACAACATTAGCCCTCATCGGAAATGTGTTTCCCCAGTCATCATTTACTACACGTTCTAACTGAAAAGGAACTTTTGAAACTTTCATCAAATAATAATAATATTCATCATCATCCGCTAGTACGGTCACCACACTTCCTATTGTTACCAAATCAGAAACGCTTTCGTTTTCATATATGTAGTCGTTTGAATAGCGTTCTTTTCTATTCATATATTCCATTTGTAATACTCTACGTTCTCCGCAGTATTCCGAATTTGTACATTTAGTATTGTCATCAAATAAAAACTCATCACATTCATAACATGATAAATTTGCGATAGAAAGAATTTTAGGAGAAATTACTTGAGATGAAATATGATGAATTTTACAGGTTTATACTCAATTGTTTGATCACCTCTTTTTGTAAAATCAATGTACCTAAACATTCTGCGTTTGTAAATTCCACTTTTAGGTTCAGTTAAATTAGCTGTAGCAAAATGAAAGAAAGGCTTTGTCGATTGAATTTCAAATTTTCCGCGGAGCACGGCAATATCAGCCTGCTTCTTCAAAAACCCGCCTGTCGCGTCTTGTGGTCCCTTGGCATGCGAAGTTTCGTAGAAATTTCTTGATAATTTAAAATAGTTTAAAGTACTACAAACAGTGCTAATATCTCCCATGCAATTACGACTTTTGTATTGACAGCTGCACCCGTCTGTAAATTCGATCATGTTATCAATGTCGATCGGTATTGATTTTAGATATGTTGAAATCTGTCATTGAACTTCTGCCACGAAAAAACGATCGTGTTGTAAATCATCGCTTATAGCGAAAAACTGTTCTGTTCCTATTTCGGAATCGGGTACGCTATCGTATTCTAAAACTGCGTGTCTATGAATAATACTGACATGGATTGAAACTTCTGACCGTTGAAAATACGATGACTGTAACTCGGTTCGTTCTGTACACCTATAATTTTCTGAGAAATCATGAACCACTATAGCACTTTTAAAGGTAAATTTGCAACTATTATCGATAATGTTTGTTATACCAGATCGCACGAAATTGGTGAGACGGGTAAACTCTCAATAAATCAAAGAAATATTCGTAAATTTTGTGTGGACTTGTTTTTTTCTTGATAAGCTGTAGCTTTCTCCGTGTTTTGTCGCCTTTCACTTTTAACGTTACATACTCGTATCGTTCCCAGTTGACAAGCATTTTCGGGTATATTTTTTTGTTTTTTGAAGTGCATCGAAAAAGAATTACAAATTTGATATTAATATAAAAAACGTATTTCTAAAATGTTTTCATATTTTTTTCTGTTGTGTGAATAATTTTTTTATGATCGTATAATTTTTACCATATGGTTTTAGATTTTAAATTCTAATGACGTTTGGCGTCAAAAATGAGACTATTGGACATTTCAAATGATATGTATGGGACAAGCATTTTGCGTTGTAATAATTCTTTTTACAGTCAATTCCACAGAACTTTCAACTATACAATGTAGATAAAAAACGTATTTTGAAAATGATTTTCTTTTGTTTGTACATGGACATTTCAACATGCTATGTCAGATTTAATTCTACCATGCGAAGACATTGAATGGCGTTTCTGGTTGAAAAATGTGACATTGGACATTTCTGTATGACGGACATTTTTTTATGCAGTTTTTCTATTTCTTGTGAAAATCAAAAGTCATTGTAATATTATGATATATGACAAAAAAGACGTATTTCAGTCACTTTATTTATTTTTTCATTATCAGATACGGTATTTTTCGATACTTGACGTCAAGACGGATAAAATTCATACATTGGACAATTTTAACTGACGTCTTTAAAATGCTCTAATAAAATAAATACTTGACCATTTTTCAAATAGTTGTGCTGAATAATTTGTCATCACAAAAGGATTATTACATAATATGGTCACAAATCTCAGTTAATAAATAAAAATCCAAATCACGATTCACGGATATTAATATTTGCCATTTTTGAGAATTTCACAAATCCGGTGAATCAATATGAGCCATAAATCGAGGGTCACACGAGAATAAACCAAATACCCCAATCACAGATCATGAAAAAAAATGGTGAAAGAGAGAAAAAATAATGTATGGGTGGCAGTGAAAAGGGGAGTGAGGGTCAGATGAAATTACAATGTGTTTAACCTTGCCATGAAAAATGTGTTAAAAGGCTTACCTGACAAAATCCAAGGTCAGTTGTCCAGACATCATACACAAAACAAAAGCACTTCAAATGTACACATTTTTGAATCACGGGAGATGAAATAGGTGTTCCTGTATACATAAAAACGATGCAGAGCTGTTCTTCCACGTTTGACACCAGCTCACTAAGTTTTCAGAGACAGGATGACCAAGAAGTGCATGCAATTTCATGTTTCCTCTCCGTAGCAGACGAAATGCAATACATCGGAAATCCTGGCGTCTTTCCCCAAGTGAATTTGTTTTTTCACTTGGGGAAAGGTGCGAGGACTTCCGGATGATGTGTATTGCACACTAGAAAATGACGTCATCCATGTACACTGATTTTGATATTAGAATTTTCTTTTAAGTTTATTTCAATTGAGAAGAATTGAAATGGTTACAGATTTGCGAATTTCTTATTGAAATAATTTTTATGTTGTTTTTAAATACCACTTTGTTCTATAATTTCATACTTCCGGTGAAAAAATATTTAGCTATCAATAGGGGAGTATGACTAATTACCAAAAATCGTATAGCCTATAGTTAAAAGGGCTCCGCCCTTTGATATCAGACAGGCAACCTGTTTGAAGGACACAGTCCTAAAATTTCAATAATACGATGATCTGTACAAGTTATCTTTTATTTTGAATGAATTTTGTAGCCGATTTGTTATGGCTGTTTCGTTCATTTTACCTACTGTACGCCGCTCTTCCGTCGGGAGTTTCATAGAAAGAGATTTTTTTATTAGAATTTTATTTCAAGTTTATTTCGATTTTGCATAGAGTAAATAATTAAAGAATTGGGAATTTTTCATTGAATTATATTTCTTTTGCGTTTCTAAATTATCAATTGATCTATTTTTTAAACTTCCGGTGAACAGATATTTGGCTATCAATATAGAAGGAAACATCGGACAGCCTACCGTTATAAGGACTTCGTCCTTTAATATTTTGGTTACTTACTGAAAACTTTTTGATCACTTATTTGTCACCTGTTTCCACTTTGTCACTCATAGTACATCAATTATGATAGAATTTTACATTGTAGATTCTTTATCAGACATGGCGTAATTGGCGTCCAAATCTAAAATGACGTCAACCCTTATATTATGACGTCATATGAAAGTGTTGTACAACATTTCTCGAAAATCCGACGACGGGTTCTATATTTTTGCTACACAGATATAGGAGTAAAGGTTGTAAAATGTTACGCATGACAGGCACTTAAAATACGTATATGACTGTTTAATATTCATAAATCTTAATTATGCTTTATTTAATTAGAAGAAATTGTTATTAAACTTAATCTGCTATATTGAACGAATATCATGATATATAAATTGTAGATATTTACAGGCAGGGGTACTGTAGATTTTTATTATGATTACAAACAAGTGTTGCCTGAGGGCAAGCGTGGACACAGAAATGTACTGTCCAAAAGGCAAGTGTGGATGTCAATATTTCATATTATTAACTTTAGGCAAACAAAATTCATGGACACAGGGGTCCTGGATTTTTTTCTAATAAAAAACTAATGCTGGATTATTATTTTTGCTTAAAGTTCGGTCCTGTGTTTTTATTTCAAATTTTCATCATAGCTCCCCTCCCCCTTCCAAGGGATATAAAATTGTATCATTAATGATAAATTAATAAATAATAAATTCAGATTTTCTATTTAAAATAAATCTCATTTACAAAACCACTGATATTTGTTCAATTTTTAACGCTGATTTAAGCTTTAGTCGCAACAAATTTTTATTTTTCTCTAAACTGTCGAAAAATAACATTTATTTAACTGTAAAATTCACAAATAAAAGCCCCCTCTTTTTCCCTTTTTTTTTGTTTAAATCAATGATCAACAATATTCCAGAATCAAACAAATGAATAAATATAACATAGATTTCTTTTATATGCATCTTTTTGTTTTACATTATCATATCAAGAAAATGGTGGCTGTAACATTCATCAAATTCAAGTGGGGGTAGGGGTTTTCGGTGGGTTTCAGCGTAAGATGGTTCCGTTTCTGTTAAAAGTCCGGTATCTTCCTTAGTAGTATGATGAGACACATTTTATGCACCATAAATTCGTAAGGCGCTAAGGCCCAAGATGGCGCCCAAAAGGGAATCCCCCAAAATAGCGGGAAAACCCTTAAAACTAAAAATAGAACACCCCGCCCACCGAATCGACGTCATAATAAGGTGTGTTATATAATCCGATTAAAGGTATGCAGCGCATTGCATAATATTTCTGACCAATGAAAATAGGAACAGGATTATATAGAAAACCTAATAAGGTTGCAAATACCCTTGTACACAAATTCGTTTAAGGACATGTTTGCTTAATCGGATTAAGATGATGCATACGTCTGCAGTGCATTGCATCATATTTCGACCAACGATAGTTTTGCATATATAAAGCAAGACATATTTATTTTAGTTTGGTTAGTTATCAAACACATGCCTAAAAATGTTAGAATGTGATTTAATTTTCATCAATCTAAACATCGATATTATAATGCCAAATGATTACAATATGAATTATTTTGAATGAATCTAACGAGATTAAGTTGTCACAAAAGGATAAATATTGAACGACATATACAACCCTGCACACAAATCCTTTAAAGGACAGATCGTTTGCTTAACCGGATTATGACAATGCATACGTCTGCAGCGCATTGCGAATCGAAAATTAACTATACTTGAAGGATCTAGTAATACAGGTAGATCCTGGTTTCTCACTATGGGGATGTAAGACTAAAAGGGGAAAGGGGGGTGGGGTATATAGCCACACAGTTTCTGAATTTGACTCAATGAAAATATAAAAAAAATAAATGTGTTGGGACTTGATTTCGTCCTTTATTTACATTCTATAATGGGGACATTTACCAAGACAATGCACGACCAAGTACAGTTCGATTGTTTATTAAGTTCAATCATAACGACAATTACAATGCATGACGATATACAATGTTAACAGTTAGATCTTAAAAGTTTGTTCTCGTTTCCTTTTAAATCAACGGTGGAAAAGTCTTTCACTATGTCCGGCAGCTCCATTCCTCGATGTCTCCGTTTGAAGTAGTACAGGCAATACAGTCCGCAGGTATCGGTGTCGTCGTCTCCACGGGCTAGCGGGTCCCTTTCTTTCTGCGGAAATGGACGAGAAAAAACACGTGATGGTCTTTAAAACGGCATATTTGGAGGTTGTCGTCTCTCATGGATATTTCGATGTGTTGACCAATGCCACCGCTCACTCGGTGATAGATCGGGTTCTCGAAAGTGACGTCAGTAACATCTTCGTTGAAGACACTCAGCGATTGGAGAACGGGAATGTACGAATCCCTGACGTAGGAATTCTCCACAAAATCACAGCACACGTAGATCCTTCGCGTCGGTGTGGTCAACTTGGGGACGAACGTAACCTCCAGAAGTGCGCATTCCCACGTTCCGTCCAAGACGTAAGGGTTTGGAAATTAGACTCGAAATCGTCCTCCTGCGTTATCGTTGAATATGTTCAGTGAGTCTTCGCTATTGGCAAATACGTAAAACTGCTCCATCTGATGTTAATAGCATCGATTCCTTTGTTAGCAAACGGAATATGGAGGAATTTTCTGTTGTTTAAAACATTAAAAACTGATCAGTAAAACGTTGGAAATAAAGGAAAACAATGAACAATATATAATTATTCATTTTCATTTATGTAACTCCAGTATGCGTTCACGACTTTTGTTCGTACATTAACATGTTTGTCAATTTTTCAAATTTCAACAGTAAAATCTGATTAAAGTTTAATTCATGTCAACGGAGGTTTAATTCTCTTTTAGCCACTTAGTAATATCACTACGAATACCCTTGGAATTCTGGTAATTTTGGCCCAGGTTGTCCCTCATGTTACCTTCTTCTACCCCTTCTAGCCACTGATCGTCAAAACAATCGCCATTGACTTCCCATACGTTGTGTAGTGTACTGCACGCATTGCCCATCTCGGATACACTCTGTACATCGTTGCCTAGACGTTTGAGAAGACATTTCCATCTCCCTTTTAACCTTCCAAAGGCGCATTCAATCGTCATACATGCCCTACTAAGTCTATAATTAAACAGTTTTTGTTCCTCCGTTAAACGGTTGCCAGGGTATGCCTTCATTACCCACGCATAAGTGGATATACCGGATCACCAATTAGAAATAAAGGTACCTGGGTATTATCTATATTTTCGAGTCCATCGAGGAAGTAGTTCTCCAGAGTTTGCTTTTTCGAATAATGGTGATTCACGGAAAACATGGGAATCGTGATGTTTCCCAGCGTGCCCTACGTTTATATTTGTGAATCTATGGTTAAAATCCACCACCACTTGCATTATAACTGAATGAAAACACTTCCTGTTCATTGGCCCACTAAGTTTTTTTTTTAAATTCTACCTTGTTTTAATGGCCCCACAGTCTTGACCCATTCGGAAAGAGTATCCAGGGGCGGATCAAGGATTTCAAATTAGCGGGGGTGGGGTGGGGGGGGGGGGGGGGCGGTGCACTTAAAAAAATTGGAGGGTGGCGCGAAAATTTTGGGGTATTTCGTGTGAAAAATCACGATTTAACGCCAAAAAATCTATTTTTTTAAATTGCGGAGGGCTGCGAAAATTTTTGGGGTATTTCGTGTGAAAATTCACGATTTTACGCCAAAAAATCTTATTTTTTCCGATATTAGGGAGGTGGGCGCCGGGTGCGCCCCTGGATCCGCCCCTGGTATCTATGTCTTCTCTTTCACGTCCTGTCCATGTCTAGCACTTAAAAGTTGTGTTTCCAATTCATGGATTTAGGTTCACGATATTTCTACCCTTTTACTAATCTATCTCGTAGAGATATGTTGTTGCTAATGCTTAGGAACCTGTTATAAGATGTTATAAGCCGGAATAATTACGAAAAGAAAGTTTAAACAGGGATGGTCAATAAGTCCACCAATATCAGCAAAACAAACAATCACTTCTCACTTGAACTAACTGAAGAAAACAAAACAAAGAGACCACTAAATATGAATGGGAAGCTTGCACAGAATGGTTTGGGTTTATTGTGTTTAATGGTACTTTCAACAATATTTCACTTATATCGTGGCGGTCAGTTTTATTAGCTCTTAGAGGAAGCCGTAGTACTCGGAGAAAACCACCGACTTGTCGCAAGTAATTGACACACTTTATGATATAATGTTGCATTGAGTACACCTCGTCATAAGCGAGATTCGAAATCACAACAATAGTGGTGATAATCACTGATATCATGTGTAGTTGTAAATCCAATTATCATACGATCAACACCACGACGGTCCCCTTGCACAGATGCAATCAATCAATTTAAAATTTAAGTCATTAATGTTAAATTACTGCAACACGTGTTTGAATTTGAAAACTACCAACAGCCACAGACCTGAAATGGTAAAGCTAAAATCAACAAGAGTTGTGACCAACAGACACCATAGCACAACATATGTCAGCTAGCTACATGATTGAAGCACATGGATGGACATCTTTTGAAGACAGGAATACATTTTGATTGATTAGCATGTGTAATAAAAACGTAGATATTGTATTAATTAGCAAATGGAATGGTCAAAGTAAACACAGATCAAGGACGTATCCAACCAGAGAGATGAGCACGGAACACCAACACTAAAAAATATCTGGAACCATTGTGAAGAACAACAAAATTGTAAAGTACACCCCCACCAAAGGACCACCGTGAACTTATCAGGAACTGGAATTCTACCGAAAAACATAGTCACCGCAGACAGTCTTGAATGCTTCAAGAATCGACTGCATTATTTTAGACACGAAGGATGTTATTCGTTAATGGCACTTGCATACGTATTATAACCGACACTACCTCAAAAATGTAATTCTCGAAAGTTTTTATTTCACTATTTCATAGTTGATTTTGCTTGATAGTTTGTTATTATTTCCATATGTTATAAATTTGCTTTACAGGTCAAAATAATCTATATATATGTATATATAATTATTTTATTGTTGCATGAATACAGTTTATCCCCGACTTTTGTCAAAATCGTGTCATTGAAATCAATCCATATTGTTCTAACAGCCATTTACACATTAACAACATGTAATATTGAGTCTAATAATACTGAGGACGGGCTAGAATCCAGATTACTTCTGTTTTTTTTTGGTTTTTTGTTGTTGTTTATTTTTACTTTTCAACGAGAGAGCTTGATGGGTTAAAAGTGTGAGAGGGATTTGGATTGTTTAGTTTCACTTTCAAAATTGTTGATAGTGAACCATCAGGTTTAAGAGAACCTCTAAAATCCTCTTTAGTTTTCCTAGCCATATGTATGAAAAAGTACACATCAGGTTTTTTTCCAGTACCCTACTTTTAATTGAGTTTCTCTTACCCATATATTCACAGAGGCATTATCTACAGGGAAAGCGACACACTTAATCCATGGTATCTGATTTTGTGTACGGTAATAGCATTGTCATTTGTTTTCAAAGATATCTGGGCAGTAGCACCTTTCGTTGTGCAAATATCTAGAAAATTGCTGGTTACTTTGTTTAAAGAGATGTCAAATATTTGTACGGTCAAATGATTCATTTTGGTTATATCAGAATCTTTACTCCCGTCTGTTGCTAAAACATGGATTGGTTTTCTTCTTAGATACTAGATCAACATGGAAACTTGGTGCTGTAATGTTATGTTTATTATACAACAAGTTTTAGTCTTGGCACATTGATACTGTTTTACAATTTGCGAATATGGGAACATATTTCTGAACATGGGCCACATTTGACAGCTACAGCAATCGGTAAATTGTTTTCAACAATAAAATTGGTGATGAGAACTCCTTCTCTGGAAGATTTAAAAGATCGTTTTGTGGAACAAAGGTTGTTGTCGCGGTGACGAAGGTCTGTTATTATGTACTTTATTCAATACATGTCGCTTTATATCAGCTTCACCCTGATGAGCACAACTAAATTCCTGAGAAAAACACATAAACAGTTTGTTTGAGAGCTTGAAACATTCGCTGGATATTTGATACACCATTTGGAATCAAATTTTGTACTATATGCAGCAGCTCCGCTGCGCTTTTTGGGCCATTTTTTGTAAGACTGTCTGCTTCACCTGCAGTTGAATATTCACACTCCATTCGAATTTCCGTGCTAACGATCCAGTTTTGTTTAGACGGTTTTATTATGCTTACTGGATTTTTCCAAGTCGTCATTTTTGGTGTTAGCGTGAGAATAATGGGGGTGATCGTTAGAGCGTGATCTGATGACTTGGAGCGTGACTATCATACTGAAAGCGTGAGACTCGACAGGTTTGCTTTATGATGTGATAGTAACGATGGCGATGTGTTGGTATTTTATATACAATCGTTAGGTAAGAATATTTACTATCACTGGGTCGATTCCTCTGCTGGAGGACTATTGCTTAGATGAACCTATACAAGTCTAACCATGCTTGATGAACTCGCCAAAAACAGATTGCAGCATTATTTTATCAAAATGTAGTTTGTTCTCCCCAAGATATAACTATACATTTGTTGACTGGAATCGCTAAGTTACTCACAGACAACATTTTTTTCTCTATACATTCTAAGGAACGTAGATATGCAATTTCAAAATTACAAAGCAAATCTAACTGCACAAAATAAAGAGATAACCATAATTAATAACAATTAAAGACAATAAAGAGCTATACATCCGCCATTTTGACCACACCGTCCATCTAACCACGTATCATTTAATGAGTGGTACGAAGAAAGCATTTCTTCATTATCTAATGAAAAACATTATCCACCTTCAAAGTTCAAATGTAACACCACTATTAAAGCTGATTGGTTGGTTCGTTTATGGTGCTTAACGCCACTTTATTTCAGTTTTATTGGTGGAGGAAACCGGAGTACCCGGAGAAAACCACCGACCTGTCGCAAGTCACTGACAAACTTTATCATATAATGTTGCATCGAGTACACCTCACCTTGAACGGGTTTCGAACTCACAACTTTATGTTGATAGGCACTGATGAAAAAGTCGATTAAAAATAAAAACTAAATATAGCAAATGCCTACTAATCATAGCTTAACACAAAGAAATGTGTAATAAAAACCAGATGAATATTCGGATATACTTTGCTGACGTCCATCTAAAATTAGATATTTGTTGCATCTTTTTTTCAAAATATTTTTCTTTTTCCATACACTAAAAACTACATCCCATTTGTGCTCATGTCATATGACCTTTTACTTGATCTTTGCCCGTCCAATCATATGCAAGACATGTCGACAACTCTTTGCGTGTTCTCAGTTTTGATACTTTTAGTAGGCTCGTCGCTTATGACAGTACTAGTCAGTTGAAAATATGATTTGTTTGGTTTCTGGTGCTTAACGCCACTTTCAACACTATTTCAGTTATATCGTGGAAGAAACCGGAGTACCCGGAGAAAAAAAACCCCGACCTGTTGAATAATATATCGAGCACACCCCGCCAATAACGGGGTTCGAACTCACACCTTTAGTGGGGATAGGCACTGATTGCACATGGAGTTGTAAATCCAACTACCATACGATCACGACCACGACGGCGCTGGTGAAAACATGAACCCTGACGTGACACCACAATGGATGTCGTTAGATGATATGTGATGTGTATCAAAAAAGAAAGAAAAAGATACAACAAACATCAAGTTTTTATTTTTAAGATTGACAACCAACAATACGTGTGAGGCTTTAAGCGACAATTAACCAATTTGTAAATATTGTGGTCACATGACTACGGCTTAATTTCCCGCTAGTTTTATTTAGCTACATTATATTAAGTAGTGCTTCTAGACCAACATGCAACAAGGATGTAAGGGGAAGTGGCAAACATATTAGAATGAAAGAGCAATATATATATATAGGGAGTGGATGTGGTCAAGTGGTCTAGGGCGCTAGACGTAAGGCTAAGCGAATGGTGCTGCAGTGTATCAATGGTGTGAGTTCAAATCCCGTCGAAGGAAGAACACAAATTTGACAGCTCAAAAATCTAATTTTAACACTGTTTGGTTTAATTTTCAGACGTATATATATATAGAATTAGATTTTAGACCTGTCAAATTTTTGTTCTTCCCTCGACGGGATTTGAACCCACACCATTGATACACTGCAGCACCATTCGCTTAGCCTTACGTCCAGCGCCCTAGACCACTCCACCACATCCACTCCCTATAAAAAGGAGCTTCAATAATCGTAGTGTTACCTTTTCTCGTAAGGCAAATCTAGGGATAGACGTAAGACATGTGTACAAGGGTGTGTAGATGGTACATATATACTTAATATTATAATTTGACAGCAATCTAACTCAGCAATTTTTAAAATATTGTATAGGATAATGAAGAATTCATTATACAGTCACAGGAAATAAAGTATATTATACAAACGTCTAGAAGCAGGTGACAACCATACAATACATCTGTCCCACTGGATCTCAAAGTTATTTGTGATACTAGGTTATATTGTCCAGTTATCCAAGGGTAATATGGTATGCTTTGAAATTTGCTCCACTGTCCACAACTCCTTAAACTTTTCTGCGCCATGTATGTTAATATTCTATTCCATTTTTCCGAAATGCAATAATGAGGACTAAAAATGCCGGATAGATTAAAAATTGTTATTTAGTTGTAAAGAAATTAATAGTTGGTTTTAAGCACTTTATTTTCTAAAACAAAGCACACAACACAATTACACATTTGGTTTTAGTTAACCCTTTCATGACAACGAGAAAACACTTTCATATGACCATGATTTATGAGAAATGAAAACCGGATGTCGAAGTTACAGATCCGTCATGTCGACTTTGACATTTTTAATGTCTGCCGATTTGATAAATGGATGAAATCGCAAAACCATAACAAATAATGAGACTTCTTTATGACAGTTTAAAGTAATGTGAAATCCACAACTGCGACTAAAATGATCAATTTTGTGTCACATAAGAACTCGAGCATAACATATGCTGATTCTTTCTCCCATCTTGTTTTATTAAGGACCTGGTGATCCACGCATTGTCTGTTGTGGAGGAGTCCAATAGCCAGCTTCAAATAGTCGTTGCTGTAGTGATTTCCGTCCCTGCAACAGTAAATATATGGTTAGGGTTAGGGTTATGGTGTTTAACGCCACTATCAACAATATTTCGGTTTTATCGTGGAGGTCAGTTTTATTGGTGGAGGAAACAAGAGAAAACCACCGACCTGCCACAACAATAGTAAATATGCGATTCAAATAATAATTAATCTTTACTATAGCTTATTTGTCAAACTCTTATGATTTGTATTTATATACTGTTCCAAACGCTAAGTTGCCATGTTTTTAATAGATCAAACAAAAAGATCCAATTGCTATATGGTTCGGCTTAATTCTTGTAATAGAAAATGGTATTTATATCTGGTATTTTCCACATTTTATTGTGTAAATCAACTGATTAATACTATTTAGCTTTTTTTTTAAATCAAGTATTAAATGATTTATTTATATTTTTGGTACGGCGTCAAAGTAATATATATACTGTACATGTAGTTGATAATACACAAACCATTAACAGTACTACAAGTGATGTATGAAGGTGATTCTATTGTGTTTTGTTTATTAGTATTAATTGTTAATAACGACATACATCAGAAAATGACTTGGTTTCGAATTCAAATAAAAAAAATAATGTAGTGTAGTAAAGGGCGTATTACGTTTGCGCCACTCTTAAAAAAATTAATTTAAAAATGAAGTCATTTGCGCTACACTGAACAATTATCTTAATGCAGTCTCTTTCGACTTAATTTTTTACATAGGTAAGCGCGACTTTGATATAGTTGTGCCGGTAGCTATAAATTATTAATAGAATACATGTTATACACATGCCGACTAAGCTGAATTGAACTCATTGGTGAGTGACTATTTATATGTAATATAGAAGAATAAATCATTCACAATACAGAGCTTATTTTGTTAAGAAAGTGACTTTCAAAGCCCTGCGTTTGAACATTTGAGATAATTATGTGTTCCCGTATATCAGCTTTATAATATCTTTATTGACAATACAACTGTTTAAAATATCCTGCTCATAATCCTACTTCCATCTCCTATAGTGAGCAGGATTCAACATATATTTTGAAGATATGGCAAACGGAAGAGGTACTTTTATGCTATACCATAATGAAAAGGCACCCAAACGTATACATGAGACGCGCAAATATATATTTTCTGAAAAGTCGCGAAAACATATACATTTTAGCGGCGGAAACGTTACAGGCCTGCAATGTTAAAATTGAATATGTGAAAAGTTATGCAAATGCGTTGCGCCCATAATAAAATGAAATTATGAAGATATAATCGTACAACGCCTCCACTTTAAAACAAATACAATATATGCATCAATCTCATTAATAGCGAACACTTACATCAAGCTTCAGTGTGGATACTTTGCTGAATCTGTTTTTCCCATCATTTCTGTAAAAATAAGTAATCATAGATTAATTAATGTAATTTATAGGACTTTGTGTTGCATGTGTTCTTTAGGATTGCATAGAAATATGTCATAATGTCTTCGCTGCGAGGCACAACTCATTCGAACTGGACATCGTTAATTACTAGGAACGAATCCAATACGTGAATGAGTGTCCCGTAATTGAAAAATGCCAGGATTCTTGTAGGTAAAAAGACTTCTTGCAGCAGCTCGAGTAGGTTTGGCGGTTTATACCTAAGTAAAATCTTCCAGTCCTATGCAACATCTCTTTTTCGTTTGTGGTATTCAAAACATTAGTCCCTTGACCCATCCCAAAGTCACCTTTTATGAAACGACCAATTTAATTTTTTTTTAAATCTGTCACCACATTTTATACAGAAAAAATGATGCAAAAATGAATATTCTGACCCTGCAGTTTTCAACGAGAATGTTTTGTAGTACATGTACTTAATGTAATATTAATCATGCCATGAATGTATCTGAAATCCTGCTCCCCTGACTGTTTATACAGCTCTTTACTAGGTTCGCTTTATAACATCTCTCAAATGTTAAAAGTGTATTCATTATCTCCCTTTTATCAAGTTATAGTTATTAAAGATTAAACAGTAATTTCAAAATCACATTGCCAAAGGAATAAGAGAACTAAGAACTAATGATTTTATATTTAACATACCACCTAATTGGGCTGGGGGTCAACATTTGAGTTATTGACAGACAAATGTAAACGCATTAAAAATATTAAAACTGTACATAAAGTATGCGAGGTTTAGAACGGTAACTTGCAATATGACATGTGTGCTTATAGTGTATTCCTATATTTAGTCTTTACCTTGTTTTGAATTTAAATTCCTTCATCTTAATATCTGATATATCTGTTGCTGGTTTGATGTCTTGCCATAAATTTTCTGCTGTAATAACTTGTGGTGTATTTCCAGGATACAGGACGTCTGTTTGTAAAATTCGTTTGGCTTTAGGCTTTCCTGGTACATTTGTGATTCTGTAAGAATAACGGTTTAAATACTGATTATATATAGCTTAATTTTACATTGTTTTGCTTTCAAATGTTTTAGCATTAGGTGTAGCTGATCATGGTTGTCCCAGAAACGCTTGTGCACACTAAATTTGATATCTACATTTTTATTCATTATGAATAGAAAGCCTAAATCGGTGATGGTCATCAATTCCACCAATATCGACGAAACGAAGAAATCACCTCTCATCTTAACTGAACTCACTGAACACAAAAAGACCACGACATATGACGTTGGATATCTAAGTCCTTGCTTGGGACACGCACACAAATATGTGTCGGGGTTAAACCAGTTAATTGGATCCCAACCCTCCCATCTCGATAACTGGATCTCAACCCTCTCCTCTTGATGACTGGATCCCAACCCTCCCATCTCGGTAACTGGATCTCAACCCTCTCCTCTTGATGACTGGATCCCAACCCTCCCATCTCGGTAACTGGATCTCAACCCTCTCCTCTTGATGACTGGATCCCAACCCTCCCATCTCGATAACTGGATCTCCAACGGCAATACATATATGAAGTATAGGAGAATGTCCGAGTAACTCTCCATTCCTTAAAAATAATGGAGCCGAGCCCATTGTTTTTAAGGAATGGAGAGATACGAGGACATTCTCCAACTTAAAATCCACCCATTGTACGTTATTAATTTTATTAATTATTAATCTTGTAGCAAAAATAAAGTCTGTGTATAGTATCTAAAGTACAAAGAGAACAATAACTCCGCCCCTGTCCACATTGTTCATATCTCTCCATTCCTTAAAAATAATGGAGAGTTTAGACAATAGATTTACATCACAAGTGAATTTTAACAAACGACAAAATAAAACCTACACAGATTCGCTTTCACTCAAAAAGACAACATTATATCACAACAATGACAACAACAACATGTACAGTACAATAGCAGTATCAATCAATGTTTGTAGTTAACTGTCTACTAGGTAGGAAGGTAGAATCTGTTACTCTTTAGACTTAAAATCTTAACTGATACATCTATCAGATTTATTATCAATTAGTCATGAACATCTAACGAATTTAATGGTCTTCGTGGTAGACAAGAATAAATATGTCATCAATCTGTCATAGCCTTTACGCATAATGTTTTAAGTTAGATGTGTCAGATTTGAACTGGGTCGATACCTCTGTTAGTGAACTATTAGTCCCCGAGGGTATCATCAGCCCAGTAGTCAGTGCTACGGCGCTGACATGGGTCATTAGATATATTTTTATGGAAATTTACAATTCTTAAAGGGGCCTTTATCTGCCATAATCGTAAATTTGTGCTACCCATAAAAACTATCAGATATGATTGATGCCTTAATAAAATGTGTTTCTGTAACTTATAAATGTTATGGAATGTACGCGCATCGGGGAAAAAACGTGCAACTGCTCGTGTTTTGAGATCGATCAAGAAATGGACGCCATCTTATTAATTATCGACATTGTTTACAGAGTTTGTCGAATCGTCATTAAATCAGTACAACAATGCAGATATTTCTTATTTTTTGTGAATTTGCTTTTAGTCGATGTTAATTATGGACAAAGAACCATGCAAGTTTGCAGTTAATAAGCGACAAAATACAAATTATTCGTTTTTACCTGTCACTAGTAAGGTCAGTTGCATACGGAAAAAGCGAAGTCAAATTATTTGCTTGCAAGGAAATAATTAATCGATGGTAATTTTCGTCCTCAAAAGGCGAAAAGTGGTTCGATAAACTGTTTAATGTGTAATATTTACCTTTGTTTCATCATTTTAAAACTATTTACCAATTTCCAAAACATATAATTGTTTTGGTCAAAATCGTAGCTAATGCCCCTTTAAATCATAATTTAAATCATTATTATTACACCTAAAGCTTCAAGCCGAAAGTGCTTTGTACTGTCCTCTTAAATGAATATTATTAACAGAAGTTCAATGTCATGACGAATAAACAACTTCATGAAATGTGATGAAATACAACAAATTGAAGATGCAAATATTCTACATGTATATAATTCCTTACCTTGCACCAGGTGGAGGAAGTCTTGGTTGAATATTTAGACCACCCAATCGTGATATTTCCTTATGTCCAATAATGCTCAAAAGATTAACAAAATCTTTTTCCTGTGCTTCAAGATCTGGTCGAGGGAAACCCAACCGTAAATTCACTCTTGTTTTGTATGTCGACTCCCATGGAGCTTTATGCCATGCTCTTTCAGCAAAAGCAATCAAGCGAGGAAGGAGGAGCTGGAACAATTGCTCTGGATTTCTTATTTTTGTGGACCATAACTGAGCTTGCATTCCTAAAAAGAGGAAGAGGTTTATATTTAATTTCTAGGAAGTTTGAGGACTTAACAGTCAAATGTACCGCAACCGAGCTTCCATTCCTAAAAAGAAAAGGTTTATATTCTGTACATTGTAATTAATATGAAAACTAAGATTCACCTCCATCAAACATATGTAACACAAGTCGGTTTGTAGCGACTGTTCTACTTCAGCCTTTTGGTTTTATTGCTCCCGAAAAGTTTTTAAAATTGATTTGCATTTGCAATATTTTGACTTTGAGAGTACCAGAGGAAGGTCATTACAGAAGCTAAACTAGATATGTACGTTTTTATTAAATATATATGTAAGATTCCGATCGACGTCCCGTCTCTAATCGACGTTCAATCCTCAAATCGGCGTCCAATACGACGATTCCGTGATAAAACGTTCTCCTGACTTGGAGGAAGAATTTGTACCGCCGATCACGTGACTTCATATAAAATCTAGGTATTTTAAGCAGTAGACACTGCAGGTAGAAATGGATCGATGAAAACAATCTCAAAAGTCATCCAGCAAATATTGGTGCGTGATTCCGGGGTGTACATCTGACAGCAGGAAGAGAACCAATCTGGAAAAGTATCCATGGATAGAAAATGTAACATTTATCCCATTTCCGACAAAGTTGAAAGACCACAGGCTAAGGTCAAAATAGGATCGAAATGATTAGAAGGCCCTTTGGGCTACCAACCCCTGCCACGGCTAATTTTATTAGCTGTTCCTTGCGAAACAACGATGTCTGAATGCCTCTTTCCCTCAGAAATTCTTTCAGTTCTGACACCGACATGAACTTCGGTTGTTCCGTTGCCATTTTGAACAAAGGATGCCTAGATTTTAGTCACGTGGTGATGGAAGTCATATGACGGTATTATCTGAATACCAGTATCCCGGAACCGACGTATTCTCAAATATATGGCCATTTTTCACTTTCTCAAATCGACGTCCAATTACGTCACTGACGTATACTTCAAATGACGTCACAACCGTTAGGGCATAGTTTTGAAACAATCATGGAGAAGGGACAAGACCAAATTCCAGATGAGGGGTTGTTGATGAGAAAAATGCCTATATATTTTTTAGCTACTGTAGATAAAATCCTATTATGTTTAGGAGTACTTCTACTTTAGCGGACCCTAACTTAACCTTAACCCTAACTATAACCCTAACCTTAACCCTAAAGTACTTCTACTAATATTAAAGAATGGCAAAATGCTTAAAAAATATACAAAGCAAACAACAAAAAGCAACAACTTTAAGAAACAGATAAAAGAAAACACGCAAAACAAAACTGTCATTACAATTATTTTTGATGGCAAACTTTGATCGTGTAAACGGGCCTATATATATGAGTTTGGAAAGGACGCCAATTTGAGAATATCCTAAAATTGGACCGTAATTTGAGATAATGACGTCAGTGGACGCCGATTTGAGGAGTGGACGTCGATTAGAGACTGGACGTCGATCTGAGTCTATCATATATAGCTGAGCTTGCATTCCAAAAATTAAGTTTTTGTCTTGAATTTCCAGGCAGTTTACGGATAAATGATACTGCCTTTACACAAATATACCTCTATGCCCATAGGTTTTGCTCTTTTCTTTATATTTGTTCTGTTGAATTTTGCTTTTATACGTAATCAACATTGTGAGTTCGAACCCCGCTCAGGCGAGGTGTACTCGATACAACATTATGTGATAAAGTTTATCAGTGACTTGCGGCAGGTCAGTGGTTTTCTCCCGGTACTGCGGTTTGCTCCACCAATAAAACTGACCGGCACGATATAGCTGAAATATTGTTGAAAGTTGCATTAAACACCATAAACCATCAACCGTAATCAACAACGTACCTCTAAGATTGGAATAAATCCTGTTGACAAGATTTGTTTGGTATGGAAAGTCACAATATATATCATCTAAACATCCGTAGTTCTCTACTTCATCCGGACGTGCTGATACATAATTAAATTTGTCTGGTTTGAAGTTACAGCAGAACTTATCTGGTACGTATCCAAATATCTTTGAAATATTGATATATCTGCTTGCCCAATAATCTCCAGGAAGGTCTGGATCCGGTTCGCTTACATGATCCAACGCCATGAAATTCGAAGGTGACAGAATAATCTGTTATAATATAATAATAGGTGTTACTAGTGAACTTTTGTTTATTTAAGAAAGGTAACGTAATTTCTATAGAATTACTAGTTCCCTGATAAATTGCACAATGTCTACATTAGACACATCACATGAGAATAAAGCACATGCTTAGCAGTATTACATCTACTTATCATATTTAGTATATCCTGCAATTACATTTATATAATAAATGTAATAAATATTATAGTAAACAACGATTATCTCCCCTTTTATATACAACAGTATTTGTTTACTTTAGTATCTTCGAAACTATGATTTTGGCTCATAAGAAAAATGTAATGCCGCCACCTTTTTTTGCTACTGAATTGTCTGTTTCAAACCAGGAGTTGGAGCAGTGAGCTAAATGTGTGATTGGGGAAGGAACTTTGTCTATATTTCTACGATTTTCCGATCGGATTTTGGAGCTGTGGTGATTTTCTTCTTCATTTTATTAGGTTATTCTACGATTATCCTGATGTTATTTCCTTATAATTCAATTTCAACAATAACATTCCTCAATTTTAATTTCGAGTAATTCATGGGACTATTTGAATTTGACGTTGGAGATTGAATATGTATCACAATACCAACCCAGGTTACGAAGTATAACCAATGTTGCTCTAGGTGGATCAGCCAATCAGATTGCAGTATTCACATCAAATTAAATTATTTTTATTTGGAAGAACGAATTCGTTAAAGTGTAGTTGACATTTTACTATGCTTGCCCAAGATATTACCCGATTATATAACGATAAACTACCGGTTAACCTTTAAGATCATTAATATACATACGACAATGGGAAACTACATTTGTATTTCAAATAGTATAGCACATATTGGTAAGCTTACATTATAGCTGTTATTAGCGAACACAAAAGCACGCTTCAATAGTGTATCGGTCTGTGCATTTCTTGTTGTGACATACAGTTTCATGTTACGTGGGAATCGAGCTCGGGAAAATGGTGTCAAAGGGCCTCCAAGAGGATCCATGGTTGGAAATGCAACAAAGAACTCTTCATAGGCTCCCAGATTAACTTGATTAGCATTAGCCAAATTTGCTAAATTTGTTGTGTAATTGACCTTAATTCTCATCCATGGGTCACGGTCCATTATTCCAAGATTGACACAGTAACTTGAGTTCAACCATGCTGCCCTCGGGGAATCATCACCTCCGATATTGAACAGATAGAGCGGGTGTCGGGCATCTTTGTGATATTGCTTCATTGTTTTTATAATACGGTCGATAAACCTATATGTAGAAGGCATGCATGGGTTAATAGCGTTATCACTATAGAGACTATCACTTAGATACATAGGTGCGTTGTCTACATCCATCAATGCCATATCATAATTGTTGGTACGTTTTGAATATGCGTTCATGGCAACAATAGCTGCACGAGCACGATTAGCAAGATTAAATGAAGGAATAACTTCTATATTTCTCAATTTAGCAGATCTAAGAATATCTGTATAGTCTTTCTTTGTATAGAATCCTGAACCCAGTCCCTGTCCTGATGGATCTGAACCAAGTTGAGAAAACAGACATTGTGTTTCAGTCGGGTCGTGACATCGCTTTCCACCAATCTGAAGAAAACATATATGAAGACATGATGATATTTGAAGTCTACAATTGATAGAATAATAACAGGAGTTTAATATTTGCTGCCACCATATTAGTATAATATTTTAATATTTCTAGAGTAAATTGATTTAGTTATAATCTCTTCAAAGAACTTATTTGAATTTCGGATTTTAAAAGAGACGTTTTTTATTTTGGCTCTCTTCGTCTTGCTGCCAGATCCTTTGAATTTTCTGTTTTTGATTGCCTCTTCGGTATTCTCTAACGTTTAATTAAATGAAATATGTACTTTTGTATCACACTTAATAGTCAATTCAACTGAGTTAACAACAATGACATCCAAGTTGAGAAAGAGCAACACGTATACATTGATAGCGTTTGCTTTTATTGTCAAGTGTCACTGTACACACTATCTTATTATTTTTGAGCGGCAACAAACTAGTTGAAACACTCCAAAATAACTTGTTATTCAATAGGGGTGAGTGATTGTTGTATAACGCCAGTTGTTCCTTACAGGAGCTCTTTATCAGTAAGCCATTTGTCATTCTGTGGTATGTAAAGAGCATAGCCAACTTGTTTTTTTTTTATTCGTTACATAAAATTCCTATTGCTCAGAATCGTTCTAATGTATCACCATAACATTTTGGACACACAGATAAGATCGGACGAAAATGTCATTTTTTAAAGAAATAACCTGATGAAAAAAAAAGTAAGAATGGAATGCAAAAGTAAACACATATTTGTTAAAGATGCACAGATATTACTACTGAAGGATTTATTGGTTAATGTTGACATTGATAATGTTGATATTTTGAAAAGTAATAAGATGAATGTACCTTTGTCAATTCAGGAATTCCAGGAACCTCAATACGCCACCCCTCTTCATCAGCCAAATTAAGTTGCAACTTGTTTAATTTATACATTGCCATGATATCTAACACTTTAATAACAGTGGCTTTATCAAAGAAGTTCCTAGCTACATCCATCTGAAGACCTCTGTACTCGTATCGTGGCTTGTCTGTTATTTTCATAGCTGGAATAGTATTTCCGGTAGCCATCAAACTGAGGAATGTCTGAATACCGTTATGTAATCCAGCAATAGAACTTCCCATTATATGCACTCGTGGAGGTTTTGTTGTAATTTGAAGTAAGTAACCTTCTGGTCCCTCTTTTAGATTGGGATTTTGAGCCAACTGAATAACTTTTGGAGCATTGTCTTTTTTGTTTACTATCTTCATACCTTTCAGTGGTGCATCTGAAAATATCCGTATTTTGAAGAAAGACAGACAATACAATGACAAAAAGAAAAAGGAGAAAAAGACAAACAACGATCTACTAAACATATACATGCAACTAAAGATCGAGTAACAAGAACCCCACTAAAAACCGGGGGTGAAATTAGGTACTCCGGAAGGGTAGGCATATAATTTTATGCATATAACATGCATATAATACAGCTATCTAAAAACTGTAATACATATTTTGTTAACATGTCTTAAACCAACATGTATGTATGTCATGTATAAATACATTACAATTGAAAATTATTTAATTATATAGACGCTGTTTCGTATTATTTTGATTTTCAAAATCACCAATTGTATTGACAGAATAAAGATGCATTGAAATTTGTAAATAAAATTACAAAATGTAGTTATATTTTGTTCTAACAGTGTCTTGGTGTTATTTCCATTGGCTTAATTCTTTTGCATCAGGTCAATTAATATTTAAGAATAATATCATTGTGGTTTTTGCCATTTGATTTGAACACAATGTCAGTGAATACAAATAAATAAATATACATGTACACATGTTTCTATCGCATTGTAGTTATTGTACACGACTGCTTCATGTTCAAGAAATTGAAAATTACTAAAACCAGAAGAGGATAAAAGAGAATCATGAGTGAGATCACATTTATCTGGAACATGACATACATGCCCCTAATTTACTACATACCTTTGCTGCGGACATAATTAGCCATTCCTAGTAAAACCTGTCGTCCATTGGTGTCTATGGTCCATGTTTTGTCAATGGTGACTTTTCCTGGCATTTTCTGTGTATTTAAGGGAGTTGGTAAAACTTGGTACCGAGCAGCATCCTTACTTGTAAAGTTATACCCCCTGTATCGTTCCCATGGGGTGAAAGGAACACTTTCTACATCATTAGGAATGTTCCTCATGAATTTAGGGAAATCATCTAGAGGAGAAACGAATGACAAATCATGGTCTCTAGTATTTTCTACTATTGCTGTATTTGTGTCATTAGCGAGATAGAAATTTGGAAACATATCGAACTTGCTTACAGCCCAGTTTGAAGCCAAAAAGGAGATGTTTCTTCGCTCTCCTGGTAGAAGGGGTAAAAAGTGGTACATGCTATTTTCACCGTTGTAAGGTTCAAATTTGAACATGCATCCTTTCATATGACTGAGTGTAACATTTCCGGAAAGAATCAATCCTCCGCCTGTATACTGGTTTGTAGTTGCATTAAAGTAAACTGGCTGGATAAGTGTGTCGTGACAGAAATAAATAGACCATCCATCGCGAGGAATGGGCGTTGTCCCTGTGTTCTCCATGGTAATGTTGGCATAATATGAAACTGTTCCGTACATTAGTATTCCATTGCGGACAACATCATACTTTAGCTTCAGTGTTTTTGAAAGCTTGTCTAGATCCAGAGCAGACACATAAGCTGCAAAAATATAAAAGTAGAAATAAGAAAGTAGTTTATGACACAAACATATGTGTGATTCAATATTTTCAACGGTTTCTAAACAATTTATGTCAATAAATAGAAGAAAAAAGGCTATATGTTTTACCACATTATACTTCTGATGGTTTGCCTCATTATTAGTTTGAATTATATTGATGTTTAAAAACGTGCATTAAAGTGTTCTTGAATTCTGTTTACATGAAACTATCCTGTTTGGGGAATGCGTCGTTAGCATTGAGAGTTTGGGTTTATGGTGTTCAACGCCACTTTCAACAATAGTTCATTTATATCGTGGCGGTCAGCTTTATTGGTGCAGGAAACTGGAGTACCCGGAGAAACCACTGACCTGCCGCAAGTCACTCACAAACTTTATCACATGTTATTATACCTTACATTATATATTATATATACAATAAAAGTGATGTTTTTACAAAAACTGGTACCCCGGGGAAACATCACTGCTGTTCACCGGTCGACAAATGTGATGTTCCATGTCTGTCCGAAATGTATCCGTATTTGTATTCCGGAATTACAATCTTGACCGGAAGTTAAAAACACAAATATGAAGTTTATGAAAACACAAGATAAAAACACACAAATAAGTGTTTATTGCATCCAACATTATTGTAAATAGAGTTTCGGTATAATAAAACAATTATTGCCTGCACTTGCGGTGAACATCATAATTGTTCACCCTTGGGATGTTGTTTTCCCTCGGGCTAAAGACCTCCGGAAAACAACACCCCTCGGGTGAACAATTATGATGTTCACCTTAAGTGCAGGAAATAATTGTATAATGTTGTATCGAACCGTTATTGTATAACAACTAATATTAATGCAAAACAAAATAACCCTAACAAGTTAGTATAATGTTTATTACATGTTGCAGTTCGATGTCCACATATTTGTTCTTTTGTTTAATTTTGTGTATATATTGGTGTTGTTTTTTGCATATGGATATATTTTTATTCATATAAATACCACCGGAACTAGGTACTCTCCGTTCATCAGGAAACACCGAGGTACAACTGTTTTAAAAACTAAAGTGATATTCGATTGAATAAAGTAGCGATTTGTGGCAGTAGCCACAGGCGCTCGTGGAATTACATATTTATTTTCAATAAAATTGCTTTTCACATACAGGTATATTGATGACGTTTTATCTATCAATAATTCTAGATTTGCAGAATTTCTTCCATTGATATATCCTCCAGAGCTGGAAGTTAAAGAGACCACCGATACAGCTTCGTCCGCATCATTTTTGGACTTATACCTCGAATTTGACGACAGTGGTCAACTCAGTACTAAAATTTATGATAAGCGGGACGACTTCAATTTTAAAATCATAAATTTTCCAAATATGTGCAGCAATATACCAGCTTCTCCTGCATATGGTGTTTACATCTCGCAATTGATTCGCTATGCAAGGGGCAGTAGCAATTATTCTGATTTCCTGAAACGTCATCTTCATCTGAGAAACAGGCTACTGGACCAGGGCTATAAAAAGATTCGCCTTATTCGATCTCTTAAAAAGTTTATATTCCGATACCAATATCTTGTCGAAATATATTCCGTCTCTGCAGAAAAAATTATAAGCGATGCATTTTCATATAGTGAAAATGTATAAAGATAAAGAGTCAAATATGTCAAGAATTTTTTTTGTCAATGTGTGACGTAAAAATATTTTTGACATTTACGTCACCGAATATGGTACTGCTTTGACAACTATTTTACCTATTTTGTTCCTGTATTTAAATACTGTTACAGTGACAGCCGGAACCTTTGAACCGTAATGAGAGCGGGAGGTTTGGCGCCTTAAAATCTGATTCAACCCACCATTTCTTTAGAAATGCCTGTACCAAGTCAGGGTCATTACGGTTTTCACAGTTTTCCGGTTGTTGACTGATTTTGTCTGTTTATATAATTATGAGTTTTGACTTTCCCTTTGTAAGATTGTTCGGAGTTCGGTAATTTTGTTATTACCTTTATTCATCTCTTTTTCCTTAATTTAACTTTTTCGTGTCCATATTCATACAATCTTATGTTAACAGCAACTTACATGTGTCGACCCTATATATACTCTCATTATCCACAGGTCGACAAATTTAAGTTGCTGTTAACATAAAGTTGTATGAATATGGACACGAACAAGCTAAATTAAGAAAAAGAGATGGCATTTCCGGGTCAATTTTGTTTATTTTCGTATGAATATTCTGCTTTCGTAACTTTTGATTAACTAATAGTAGCGTAGATGATGACTGAAAAGATGCCTAAATTCGGAGTTTAATGTACCGAAATAACATATGGATAAAACTATGCTCATTCGATAGAAAAATGTCTTGGAAATTTTGGTTTTCCGAAGGTACCCAACTGATACATAGTTGACCAGGTGAAATACAATTTCATATCTATAACACGGGATCGTTTATCGATAAAAAAGATATATTACACAATTAAACAGACATTTAATTGTATCAATAGATGAAAAAGAACAGTTAATTCTCGTCTGGTTTAATATAACTAGCCTCTCAAAATACCCCTTATTTTGGTGGAAAATAAGACAAGTTTTCTCTTTTTGCAAATTTATTTTGTGTTTTCCGTACATTTTTAGTATTGATAAAGTAACGTTACATTAGTCCAAAAATTCATGCTAAATTTCATATCATAGATACTTACAGTTACGCAGAAAAATGCAATTGTTTCCTCTCTCATTTAATGCCTTTTATACGCGAAATTTGATACGCCGTTTCCGATTCTATGAATATAGTTCGACTGATCTTCGAGTCATTAAATAGCACATTGTCTTCTTTGAATGAAATGGCTTAGTTTCTGTTTTTATTTCATTGTTGAGTGTTCGGCTTTTCGCACACTGTTTACTGAGGTTTTTAGACTTCATTTGGCGTTGTTTTTGTCGTTTGTTTGTCGATAATTGGTGTATTTTGTTGATTAGTAATTATGTTATTGTAGTACCAGATTTTACACGGACAGACACGTTCATATTCCGTATGATGGCATCGTTCGGTAGTTCTTTGAAACTTTCTCCTTCTAGTCCAAAAAGGAGAAAAGAAACGTTGAACTGGGAGCAATGCATTATATGTCAATGTTCCAATGCAGAACCTGTGATTTGTATGCGAGATGTAGGCAAAAATAGTTTTGTAAGATCGATGGAAATTAGAAGAGATGAGGTGTATTCTCGTATTTTGCAGGAAATGTCCACAATGGACAATTTTATATCACGTAAAATTAAAGTTGTTTACCACCGTAATTGCTATGGAAAATACAAGTAAACAAAACTGCAGTGTTGTCAAAACAGATCAGATAAATTTTTGCAAGTAATGAACAAGTTTCAACTACGTGTATGTCACAAACAAGTGTTGTAACACGCTCCCAGTACGAGCCCATTCAGTGGGATTTTTGTTTCATTTGTCAAAATAAAACATTCAAGAAAGATTTTAAGGTACATAAAATTGCATCCGGTGAGCGTGTGAACAAGTTGATGGAGTGCGCATTGAGTCAAAATGATGATATACTGGTTCGCGTGTTGAATTGTGACGAATTTGTTCTGAAAGGAGTTTATCACAACGGGTGCATGACTAAATATCTGTTAAAGAGTTCCCCGAAAAACGAACAGAAACAGGATTCTGGTCTTTCTAGTAACGAAATCACCTTCCAGAATTTAATTCATGAAATCAACCATGATTTAGTTGTTCACAAAAAGGTTTTTCGGATGACACAATTACTTGAAAAATAGCATATCTACCCGCAGACACAGGTACCTACTCATCTGCCAAGTTACAAGACAGGCTAGTTAAACATTATGCTGGTTCTATAGTTATGCATACTCAGCGGGGTCAAGGAATGTCAAATCTTGTCTTCAGTGTCTTTAGGCGATGCTATTGCCGCGGCAGGTAAATACAAGTTCAAATTTAAAGCCTCTGAGTTGGAAAAGGATTTTCAAGTTGATGTTGAAGGTATTTCTGACGAACAAATTTTACACTCTGCTGTAGGTATCATAAAACGTGATATTGAGAAGCTGAAAATCTCAGTTGAAAACTATCCAAAAAGCCAAACTACGAGCAGATTACTCTAATCTCAATGAATTCAGAGTTCGACTTGCAACAAAAAAAGAAGCAAGCCTGGCCAAGTTACCACCATGCGAAGCAACATTCCATCAGCATGTACTAAGAGCATCTTTGCAGACCTATATCTGGAAATCCTCACAAAAAGCGCAGCCCCCTGTTAGGTCTCATTTAATGTTCGGATGGGAAAACAAGGGTGGTCTGGTACCTGTCTTCTTCCGGGGACAAATGTCATCAGACTTCCTGAAGGATCTCGTGTGCAGTTGCAAAGGCAAATCAATTTGTTCCAGTAGCTGTGTTTGTTTTGAACGGAATCTGTCGTGCACAGATGTGTGTCCCTGTTATGGTAGCGACATGTGTAAAAATGCCATAACAAAGAATATTACCTTACTGTAAGACGATGGTCATGATGTCTGAAATTTAGTAGATTTTTACAAGGCTTTGTTGTTGTGGACAAAATTATCTGCCATGTAATGTCGTGACAAATCCACAATAGTCATTTTGTAGTCGGATCGCAATGTTGTTCTGTCATTTGATTTGAACCAGGATAGTCCTATTTATACTGACTAAGATTAATATAAATGTGTTGCTATCTACTTATATGCTTATTTTCGTGTTTTATGACCTCTTTAGGTTATACAGCATTCGTTGTAACGAACGCGGAGCAAAAACATTGATTAAGAAAACCACACAGTCATATCAGTGACAGGAACAAGAACAATGATGTTTATATACTAGTGAAGGACGCCCACCCCCCTTTTTCTATACGCCAGAGAATTTTTAATTTGTGAAATAGAAGCTAAATTTCGTTGTAAAAAATAGTATCAATGTTATCATCAACTAATTAAAGCATATTCAGTTCAAGACGTTTCCATACAAAGGTCAAGGTCATGTCCCTATTGGCGACATTAAAAATGTGAAGGAAACTGACTATGTCATCAAAACCTACAAATATACACATTTTTTTCACAACTGAACCTTAAAGTCTATATGAAAGACTTAATAGTGTATACAAAATTTTGCAAAAAACGATAATTTCATCCCTTTGTGGGAACTGAATTCAAGGGGAGCAACCCAAAAGTTATAACTCATATACAATTTTGGGTAGAACGATTATCTCCCTTTTTAAGGAAATGCAACCAGTTCCCGTTTTTACAACCCGACCATCTGGATAGAGTATGAATTCTTCTATCCAATGATATATAATTTAGGTATATGTTCGGTGGGTACATTAAAGTAAAAAATTTCGTTCCCCGTCTACCACACTATATTATGATAAATAGGTAAAGTATATTTCTGATTTTTATAATTATATGAATATTCATAGCAAAGATTTTCAAAGAAAATGAGTGACATCCCTGTGTGTAGTGAATGCCGGCTGACTGGTTTTCATGGAGAATTGTCACAAGTGTTCCTTTCTGCCATAAAGAGCAGAGTAACATAAGTTTTAGCTCATTATGACATATTTTGACAATAATTTATATTTCCGTCATAATTTGATGACTTAACATTAGTTTTTTGTAATTGATATATATACGAATACATGTATAGCCTAAGGCCGTTTTTGTTCTTTTGTAACATGTTAAGACACTACAAACATTAAACAGTAATTTGGGCCTTTTGTACCATGCATTTAATCATAATTTAGTTGTATTTCGGAACATAAAAACACATTATTGATAATGTTGGTTTTTGAACATCAACGTGATATGGTAATTAACATTGAAAACATAAAACTGTAGGTGTGTTTAAACAGAAAAGGCTAAAACCACAATATTTGCAAGAAAAAAAAATCTTATATAGAATTGATTATAATATACTTGACGACATGTCTTTGTCATACCATTCAACATTTTTGAATCAAAACGGTCAAAATGTCGGAGATCTAATGTAAGAAATAAATAAACTATAAATTTAGACAGAAACCTGTCAGTATTAATAATATGGATATATAATTTAGTGCGCACGACACGTCCCACGAATAACCTTCATCAGATACGGTGACAACCGAAAGAGTAGAATACCAAATAATTAAAGTCTGTAGGGGGTAGGAAACTAATAGGACTAACAAGGAAAGCCAAAATAAGCTAAGGCTATCTACGTTTGAGTGAGTTGAACTCTAGTTTTAATGTAAATATAATGCTAATTATAGTATCCATTTTTATTAGTATATAAAATTATACAGGTTTTGTTTGGTCTTGTGGTGTTTAATGCCACTTTCATCAATATTTCAGTTATATCATGGCGGTCAGTTTTATTGGTGACTTATATAGAAAAAAATATACTTGTGTGAAATCATTATATTTAACCATGTAACAAATACTGCTTCAAGTCACAATTACATAAAAAGCATTGAGACATACATCGACATCAACCAAACAGTTGCTATAAATTATACCTCCACTTTTCCGTTTTTCACTTATTATTAGTACTTTATAACGTACACGTCATTTGTTTTCATTATTTAAAAAATATGAAAAATAAACAATATAAGACAGATAAATAGTTATTCATTTAAAGTATGTGTCACCTAAGAAGAGTTTGAAGATACCAAAGGGGTAACCATAATCCGTAAATCGAAGAAGGACAGACAACGCAATGGCCAAAAGAAGGACAGACAACACAATGGCCAAAAGAAAAAGGACAAATAGTACAAACATCGATCTTCAAAACATATGCATAAAACTAAAGATCGAGTAACAAAAACCCCACTAAAAACTGGGGGTGAACTCATGTGCTCCGGAAGGGTAAGTAGTTTCTGCTCCACTAGTGTCACTTAAGTGAGTCTGTCATATCAATTTAATTGAAATCATTTTATACCTTACGGTCCCATTCACATCTGACAGAACCAGATTGGAGGTTATATCCACACGAACTCATGTTCAGGCAGTGAAAACTTCGCTGGCAGAATCTTAACCGCGCCTGTTAAGCACATATGTGCATGAAATGTTGTCTGTAGTATATCATTATCATTTCTGTAATCCACAATCTTTTTCGATAAAAAATACAAGCGTAGATATCAAATGTAGTGCGCACGACGCGTTTCTAGAATAAACGTCATCAGGTACGTTTCTGGAATAAACGTCATCAGGTACGCTCAAAACAGAAAGGTTGGAAAGCCAAATAATCTAAAAGTGTTTGGGAGTAATAAAACCAAAGAACCTAAAACGGCTATGGTTGACTTCAGGGGCGGATCAAGGATTTCAAGTTAGGGGGGGGCGCACTTAAAATAATTGCGCCGAGCGGAGGGAGGCGTGAAAATTTTTGGGGTATTTCGTGTGAAAAATCACGATTTTACGCCAAAAAATCATATTTTTTCCAATTTTAGGGGGGGGGGGAGGGTGACGCGCACCAAGTGCCCCCCATCCGCCCCTGGACTTGAGCCTCTTACATCAATCTTAGTGAGATCTAAGATCGCGTTTATCTTCCATGTGAACATTTTATACATATTTACACATTTAAAAAATATATCTATGCTTTGTTCTGCTTATGGTCAATTGTATCAATTGTCATACTTTTTTTTCGTGTTTGCTAAGGTGCTTGACATAGCAAACATTTTATTATATACAAATAACATGCATAGAGAAGATGTTGTTAATTACCGAAATCAGCACAGCCAAAAACTACAAATAAAACATTCATAGCGAAGTCTTTATGAATATTTTCCGTTTTGTGAATAATTTCATTAAGGCCTGGTTATTCAGTCAGTACCTGTCTGATTTTTAATAGATTTGCAAGTCATAATAATTTTATGTTTAGGCCCTTTGGGTTTACTGCTCCCGAAACTTTAAATTACATGGCTTTCCAATGTTTCTATTTATATTTATAGAATATATGATCAATAAATGGGCTTACATACTAAGCGTTTTCTTCAACAGGAAGTCAAATATCCCATAAGACAAATGCAAAGAGTGGTCAGTACCCAAAGTAGTTAAAAGTAGATTTGTACTAAACCACAATTTCCCCTAAAAAAAAAATTTCTGATATTTTTCAACAATTACCACTTTGCAGTTGTTTTCTAAGAATATTGATAAAGTGTTATTTCACCAATATTATAGGGTTCTTGCACTAATATCGAGGAATAATGTCCCGAGCAGCATATCATATTGTACGATCTTGCGAATGCAACAGGGCTTTTTTTTTTTTACTTTTATTTTTTTAGACATTTTCAAAATATTTACATAACAAACACAGACATTACACAACAGCACAGACAAAGACATTATTTGTACATACATTTTCAATACAAACATATGAAATGTTGTGTCCCCTTGTCTCCATGCAATAAACCAAATACATAGTTTATTTAAGGATATATGTCATGAGATTTTGATTTATCCCCTATATATAATTATATATACATGAGTTTCTAAGTTTGTTATGTATAAATTATTTTCTTGCATGTTGACAAAAGTAGACCACTATAAATTAAGTTCATGTATGTAACACCATTTATTATCATGTTCGTACATTTAATTTTCAACAAGCGCATTAATCTTTTCGATTTTCTTTTTGTTTAACTTTAATTTTGAAAATGTTAAGGACTGGTTTTGTGTCAGTCCATTTACAACAGTGAATATAATTTCTTGCCACAAGGAATAAAAATGGAACAATTTTTTGCAAGGAGCTTTCATCTGAAAAAAGACCTAAAACTGTTTCTTTTGGGGTTAATTCAAAAACTTCTAAATCTAAAGCTGATGAAAGCCAGATATTAAATGAAGTCCAAAATCTCTTTGCCACGGGGCATCCCCACAGATAGTGTAAGATGTAGTCTTCTTCTTGGTTACAGAAATTACATAATGCACTGTTTTTTATTCCCATTTTGTGTAATAACTTGTTTTTTGGAAGTATATGATGCAGAAGTTTGAACTGAAAATTTCTTAATTTTGTATCATTTGTGATTCTATAAATATCATTAAACAACATACTACCATCTAGTTCAGTATCAAGTTTTTGTTCCCATTTCACAATGTCTTTTACAAAATTTTCTTTTTCATCTTTTTCTATGAAATAATTGTATATATATTTTGAAATATCTTTCCTCTGCATCATATTAGTTATCAAAGGTGGTTTCATTTCCAAGTCATCAGTACTGTAGTGTTTTTTAATAACAGATATAATACCATAATATGTAATAGCATTTATATTCACATTGCATTTATCAAGAAACATTTGATATGTTAGAAATCTATTATTGTTATCAATGAGGTCCTCTATCTTTTTTATGCCATTTTCTGCCATGCATTTTAAATAAAGTACTCTGTCATTTATCTTTAAGTGTGAATTGTACCATATAAAGTCTGTTTTTGTGACTTTATTTGAGTCATCATTAAAGTTTAAAGATGAGTACCACACGAGTAAATCCTGCCAAAATTTTGATTTGATAACCAACTTATGAGCATCTTTTAAATTTAAATTACTATCGCATATAATCTTATCTTGTAATCGTCAACAACGGGCACATATCAAATGTTTCCAAAATGCATTGTAATCTTCATTATAAAGCTTTAATATATCCACTGAAATTTAACAGATTTGGCATATATCTTTATATTAGTAAAATTTAGTCCACCTTCTGTTTTTTCTTTAAATAAAATAGTTTTTTTAATCTTTGCTGGTTTATCATCCCAGAAAAAATTTAATATTATCTTTTCAATATCATTTAAAAAGAGTTCTCCTGGCGAAGGTAAAATAGTCAGTGCATAAGTTAGTTGTGGTATGATCAAACTTTTGATGATTGTTAGCTTGCCATCCAGAGTTAAATCTCTCTTTTGCCAAGTTTTTATAATTTCTAATATATTTTTTTTATTATAATATGCGAGCTTAAGCGAGCTCTTTATGGTATAGAATGTGTACTTAGGATTTTTTAACAAACATGGTTGAACATATTGTCGAAGAAAAAAAAATTCTACGTTTTGTAAACACCGGTTTCCGGGTAACACACTAACACACTCAACTAATGAAGATCTTCTTAACATAAAGCGTAAATGTGATCCTGAAGTCTCGTACCCTCTCTCGTACGTCCGATACCACTGAAACCTGGAACCCGTGTGTAATAAAAGTCATTTTGCCAGCTTGTTTTACTTATATTGATATTTTTTAATTTATTAAATCTCTTCTGACATACTGACAAGAATTTTTGTTTCTACGCGGAAGTTAACTTTTGAGATTTCGTAAGGAACGATAACTCGATTAAAGGAACGACAGCTCGATTGAATGAGACTAGATTCGGCCCTAAAAAAAGTCGTCCCTAATATATCTCGGCCCAAAAAATCTCGACACTTTTTGATGAAATTGTCAGATAATTTTCAGATGAGCGAGCATTCATGGCCGTGCCGATTTCATATTAATTTTCTTCTATTAGATCTTTTTGTTTTCCATTTGTTGGGATGATAATACGTAGCAGTTTAAATTTATCTGCAGTTATTTTAATTCCTGGCGAAAAGTTATGGGTGTATATTTCTACTGCGAGGGACAATATTCCTCAATATCTTACTTCTTACAAACTTCTAGGATATCATTGGTTTAAAGTGATCACGTGGAAACCGTGTATATTCAATACACGGTCAGTAGATTTTTAATACACGGTTAGTAGTAGAGTTATCTCCCCTTTTTCTTTCAAAACAAAGATGACGTTGAACAACGAGACACCAGCGCGTTTCTCCCTGACAACAGACGTTGAAAATATAAACAAACGTAATAATTTTTTTAAATATTACAATAAAAAATTAATTGACCCGAGTAAGTTTGTCCCTAAATGTTGGTTCAATGACTTGACCAATGTAACATTCCACAACTCACCAAATATTGCTATAGCGAAACATATAGATCTAAATAACTTACACACAACACAAATAATATGAGACAGGCAACCTGTTTGAAGGACGAAGTCCTAAAATTTCAATAATACGATGATCTGTACAAGTTATTTTGAATGAATTTTGTAGCCGATTTGTTATGGCTGTTCCGTGCATTTTACCTACTGTACGCTGCTCTTCCGTCGGGAGTTTCGTAGAAAGATATTTTTTTATTAGAATTTTATTTCAAGTTTATTTCGATTTTGCATGGAGTAAATAATTAAAGAATTGGGAATTTTTCATTGAAATATATTTCTTTTGCGTTTCTAAATTATCAATTGATCTATTTTTTAAACTTCCGGTGAACAGATATTTGGCTATCAATATAGAAGGAAAAATCGGACAGCCTACCGTTATAAGGACTTCGTCCTTTAATATGAGACAGGCAACCTGTTTGAAGGACGAAGTCCTAAAATTTCAATAATACGATGATCGTACACGTTAGCCTCACCGCCACCGGATGCAATTACGAACAATTTCGATGATATTGACCGTGGTATTTGATAATAATTTATAAATTTGACCAAATTGATGAAGCTGATTGCATGTTCATATTTCAGATTAAACACCAATATTCCTTTTGAATCATAGCCCATATATTATTCAATGCATTGTTGCGGGTTTTGAACAGATTTTCATGACCCCGTTCTAGTCACTCTGTGACCTAGATCCGGACACAATTTCGAACGACATCATAATAACCTTTCTAGTGTAAATTATTTAATGACAACTGTTAAAATTGAAAGCGCATTCATTCATTTACGTTCACATATCTGATTTGTATATAATACACATGACATAACAACCTTTCCTTTATTCATACCATAAATGTGTGCCAGTTTGCATTCGGAATTCCTTGGACTCTTCAATGAATAAGGTACATCACGGATTTTGACATTTTGGGATAGATCAAGGTAAGGAAAATGTATTATATTGACTGTTTTTGTTTTAATTTCAATGTGTTCTACATATGCATAGAACCAGGAGATCATATTCTTTCCAATTACAGGCATAAGATAACAAAATATGCGAACCTCAACGAATTTTAGCGATAGATTCCATGTGCAATTGTCGATCGTTTTCTGTTTACAAATATGAAAACCCGTCGTCTGCAACATTCAACAACTGCGCATGAATAATTTTCTCCCAAAACACGAGTAATTTAGCGGGGTATCTATTTATGAAAGCATTTTTTTAATTCATGTTTTGAAGGAACAATTAGGGGACATACTTTTTATTTCGTTCGTAATTGCGTCCGGTGAGGCTATTATCTTTTATTTTGAATGAATTGTGTAGCCGATTTGTTATGGCGTTCATTTTACCTACGCCGCTCTTCCATCGGTAAACTGACGAGTTCTGTCCCCTGGCTCGTACCTCGGCTAGATTGAGACAGATTGAGTCAGTCTATTTCATCGGGAGTTTCGTAGAAAGAGATTTTTTTATTAGAATTTTATTAAAAGTTTATTTCGATTTTGCATAGAGTAAATAATCAAAGAATTGGGAATTTTTCATTGAAATAGATTTCTTTTGCGTTTCTAAATTAACAATTGATCTATTTTTTAAACTTCCGGTGAGCAGATTTTTGGCTATCAATATAGAAGGAAAAATCGGACAGCTTACCGTTAGAAGGACTTCGTCCTTTATTACATATTTATTAGTTTTGATGCAGTTACATTTAAATCTTTCATTCAAAGGTAATCAGTCAGATATATTCGTTACACAGTGTGCTAGTGACCTAATACGATATATACAGGATCAGTAAATTCCATATGGGGCTCGAGCTTCGCTCTCGCCCCATATGAAGTTTACTGACCCTGTATATATCGTATTAGGTCACTAGCACACTGCGTAACTTATAACATTAGTGCAATAACCCTATTATAATACAGTATCAAATATTTCAGTCTGTGACAATTACATTTAACTATATTTCTTTACAACATGTATTTAATCAATCGTAACTACTCGGCTATTCTCGCTACCCTGCAAATAACCTCGTACGTACATAGTAGAAATTCTTCTTAAATTGTTTGCCGGAAGTTAAGTTAAGTTAAGCCGCGCAAAAATATAGTCCACGAAAATCCAATATGGAAGACATACTAAGTAAAATCTAATCATGCAAAACTAATTCAAACTTTAATTGAAATATAGAAAATTGTTTAGAATATATAACTTTATCAAACTTTCATGTAACTGACATGTGAAAAGTAGTGCGATTTATACGCCTAATGCATACGAGGTTATTGGCAGGGTAGCGAGAATGGCCGAGTAGTTACGATTGGTATTTAATATAATTCCGCCATCTTGTTAATCTCTCGTTTGCCTGCGTGTAAATATAGTTTTACTCGGAACCTCTCTAGTGCGTACCAAACTTAAAGCAGAAAGAATGGAATGCAATATCGGTCAAGATGCAATATTTTTAACTCATGCAGAAATGCTCTACTTTTAAATAAAGGAAGACTAACAAAAATATCGGAAAATATTGCATTTTTATTTTACAAAGAAATCTACATGAAATATTTGATACTATATTATAATAAAGATTAATGTCCAGGGCAGTATTACATATTGAACGAGTTTACGAATGCAATACTATATATTGCGAAGGCCAATAATTCTCAGTATCAGTGCAATTATCCTGTTATCATATAATACAAAATATTTCGTCCAATTCATGTAACTCCAGTCTTTGCAGCAAGGACACAATGTTATGTCCTGCCTTCTTCTTTTTTTAAAGTCTGCTGGATACTTGCATGCAAATATTGTTTTATGCTGAACCTCTCTCTAGGCGTAAAATGTAAAGGAGAAAGTATGGAATGCAATATCGATCAAAATGTTTTTTTTTTGAATGATCAGAAATGCTCTGGTTTTTTTGTGTTTTTTTTTTAGGTATTTCTATTATAAAATGGGCCAAGGAAATATCGTCAACTATTCTATTTTTGTTGCACAAAGAAATAGACATGACATATGTGGTACATCATTGAACTCGTTATAGGGATTAGGGTTATGGTGTTTAACGTCACTTTCAACAATATTCAATTTTATCTAACATTAAGTATGTATTCTATAGAAATACATCTATTTTGCTAATAGATACAACCTATGTGATACAAAACGTTGTATCACATGTATGTGATACAAGATGTAATTTAGTCGGAACTACTTTCGTGACGTCATAGGTTAGGAATGCGGAAAAACCCCAGTGACGTCTTTGTAAACATTGCGGAATCTCCGCCGGGATAATCTCAACGTACTCGTATTTTGCTATTGTTTGAAAGACGTGACGTAACAATACTTGTGACGTAAACTATAGCCCCTCTTTGTATACTTTTCTTCAAATAACTGATAAATTCTTTATAAAAACTGACATGATTTTTGTTTATGATTTATCATAAAAATGTTAGATAAACGTATTATATACGTAAAATGTAGGTACAACTGTTTGTATCATGTCGAGTTAGTTGGAAAAGCCGTATCGTAGTGATACGGCTTTTGAAGATTGAAGTACAGTAGAGTTCGTTTATAACGAAGTCCAGGGGACTCTCGATCTTAGTTCGTTATAGGCATCGTTCGTTATAAGAGAAACAATGTAGAATTACCTCCCCTTTTGAAAATCGTACAGTAGAACTTTGCTGGCTCGAACTCGAAGGGACTGTCAAAATCCGTTCTAGCTATCGGTAGTTCGAGCCACCAAGGTTGCGTAATTTTAGAGAGAACAAATCTGGTTCTGACCCGGGCAGTTTCATTACGCTATGATAACTGATGCACAGTAAAGTGGGCCTTTATTGTAAAAAAAAATTTAATCCTTTAGACAATTCTCAAAGACTACGACTTCTGAATACCTCTTTGGTATTTTCAAATGTTCCTTAGAAACATTTTTTCAACTTTGTTCACGATCTATTTTATAAAAAGGAAATATGAGGTCGGGTATTAACACTTGGATCGATATCGGTATAATGCTGATAATTAGGATATATAATTTTAATGGCCAATTTTAAGATTGTAGCCATCTTCCCTTTTTTTATTTGAAATTGAAAAATAATTGTTTCTTTTTGGTATTATATACACATAAAAACTCAGGTTAATCGAAATTTCAGAACGAGTACATTTCTTTTGTTTTTGGTATTTAGATGAACCTTTAGACCACGCACTTTGTTGTTTAATTAAAGAGTATATCATCAAAGAAACAATATACAATAGCGAATGAATTAATCTCATACATGACTTTGTTTTTATTTCTTTAGCTTGTGCATCCATTCATTAAAATTTAGATTACGTTTTATTAATTTTTAATGCAATAAATTAGCGCTTGTGTTATTAATTGACAACTTGTTAATCACATCATTAATACACATTTTATTGTTTGAATATTTTAAAGAAGTCTTGATTGACATTATTAACAACATCAAAGGTTCGTTTGATTTTTCAATTATCAATAACGGAAGTGTCAAATTCACTTGACCATTCTAATATGTGATCGTCCGTGCGTAACGGAAGACAGGTAAACGATTTGTTTGTTCAGCAATTTTCTTTGTTATTTCATATCAATTTTGAGTAATAAAAACGTTGTTTTGGGTTTAAAATTCTCTTCGTTATAAGCCTGATTTCGTTTTAAAAAATTCGTAATAGGCCTTCACAAATACATTGCTTAAATAGCGATGGGACCGGGGGTTTATTTTTACTTCGCTATAAGCCTGATTTCGTTACAAGCCTGTTCGTTATAAACGAACTCTACAATGTGTATATATCGTGGCGGTTATAAACCACGTTACATCATTTGACAAAAATGTATTTGACGCGAAGAGCATGCAAATCAAAATTAAAATAGATATTTTTTGGTGACTTTTTGTGAAAAATAAAAAAGAATTTTTGGCGTTAAATAGTTAGTTGGTAGTTAAGAAATAATTCATGGAAGCCATATGTATATATTATTTTTACCACGGTTAGGCCTTTATGTCACGAAGTTTCACCCCGAGCGTCAGCGAGGGGTAAACAGCTGATATAAAGGCCTACCCGTGGTAAAAACAATATATACATATGGCTTCCATGAATTATTTCGATTCTAATATGTACAAATTGGTAAAATATCGTTATAAATTGTCGATGACGTCATAAATTACAATGGGTGTAGATATATATTTTTTTTACCACGGGTTTGGACTCAAAGCGTTTGAAGGACGTCATATTATAATAATTAGTAATGTTGCACTTATACAAGTATGCATAAGTTATGTATGTTTTCTTATTGTAAAATATAAAGATTAAAAAATCCAACTAAGCGTGTTGGTCTAGTACAAAGCGGACCTCATCATCATTTCATTGAAAATTAACTTGTTCTCGCCATAATATAACTGAAAAATTGAACAACAACCACTCACTCACTCGTATTGTAAACTTTACACCTCATTAAGCTTTTTAATTTGACGCCTATCTCGGAATGAGATAACATTGACTACTGCAAAGACATTTTGAATAAAACAAATTGAGTTTTATGCTTCATATAATATCATATACACTTACCAGCATAACAGACACATGAAAGTACACAGAGAAAAAATCCTCCTCGCGTTAACATTTTTCCTTAACCAAGTGGAAGATCATAGGATCTAAAGGAACTTAAATAATACTAATCAAGAAGGACCCGCCCCAAGGAGATGGCTTTATTACTGACCAGCTTAATGAATAATTATAGCATTTTGAACCAATAAACAATGACTATAATATGACCGTAAATGTCAGCGTTGATAGATTAATATACATGTCCTAATATTACCGGACAATATACTACCAATATACCCATAACGACATGTAACATTCATTTACGTAGTACACGACAGACCTGCGTAAAGGAATACATATTTTAAGAAGACTTTTGACAGCGATATTGCTAAGATGAACGTTGTAGGCGATAGCTTGACGTGATGCATTTTCGCAGCTATTTTGAATCTCTATGTCATACACGTATCTACCGTAATTATTTTTTATAATGTATGATGTCCAGCGTAGTATTATTCTTTTCATAATTTCGAAATAAACTCTGCGATTTACGTCAAGAGATACAAGTCTTATGAAGCAGGTTGGCAGATGTATAATCTTGTTCATATACAAGTATAGTATACTAAATCGAGACATGACGTATACCCACCATGACAAGGGCGTTCCACATCAAATCAGTAAATATGTGTAATGGATGATCTTGGAAGTTCTATATCATCATGGTATCTTCTTTTCATAAGGATGATTCGTAATTTTTTAAACTTTCCACGATTAAGAACTCTGACGTCATGCATGCAAAATATGATGACGTTTTGTTTTAATTTGCAATTGTTTTAATATTGTCGAATAGTTGGAACAAGTCGTCTGATATTTTAGTCTGATATAATCGAATACCCAATTGAGGTCTACATGTAGAGTTATCGTTACAACCATTTCAGTTTTAGCAAATACATTCGCCATTTCACACGGTATATATGCATTTTTAAAACTTAGGTTCATCTCTCTAAGTAACATTGGCCCTCGGCTATTCCGTTTTGTCTCTTTGATTTTATTACGCTCAAAGATTTAAAATGATTTGACCTTCTAATCTTTTGACTTTGAGTATTCCCGATGAAGGTTATTCCTGAAACGCGTCGCGTGCATTACACTAGATATCTACGTTTTTCGACGAAGTCGTATGCGATCGCTTTTGACCTACTTTTGTTATGGATGCTGTTTCCTAGCAATTTTAAAGATGAAAATATTTTCTAACTTTATGATTGGAGAATAATACAAATTTGGTAAGAGTTCGGAGAACGGAGTTAAAATACTTGCAGTGATTTTCCGATTGTGTTTTTTTGGGCAGAATATCGGCACCAATGTGAAAACAGTTTTTTCCCCAATTTTATGGGGGAAAATTCCCAATAGCGTGGTGATAAAATTATTCGTTAAAACTGGTTAATAAAAGCTTTTTCAAATGAAATTAAAAGTCGAACATTTTCACGTTTATGACCTGGTTTCTATTTGTTTTGATTAACCAAGCGAAATACTATGCACAAGATACCTGGGAACCAGTACAGTATATTGGGTCACTTGATTTGTTTACCGGACTGCGATAAAACTTCAGAAAAACGAAAGCGGAAATCTGTAGTATTTGGAATAAATGTTTATTTAAATAAATTTAATATAAAATTTTAATAAAAAATAGTAAATATGTCATGTGATTTACTTTGCTTGATATTTTGTCAATTCATTGGAAATTAAAAATGGAAAACAGTTGATGAAGCGGGATACACGAATTATTGTTTTAAAGTTAAAAATAAGAATGTCACGATGTTGCATAATTCTAAATAATTTGCTAAGAAATTGACCAGTAATGATGGAAGCAAGTACAAGTAACTTGAATCCTTTGGATTAAAAAAAGTTTTTACTTCACTCAGGAGAAAAATGAGGTTGATGACGTTAATAAAGCTAGTGAAACTGTTTGTGCTTTGAAGTGAGTCCGACCCACTACTGTACTGGTGATGTCGTCTATCTAATCCCATTAAAAAAAAACTATTCCAGGTATTCCAATAGATGTTGTTGCAGTTCATTATACTGTTTTTGCAAATAGTATCTTTATTAATTATTACCTGTGATGTACCTGTATTTTATGTCAAATATTGCAGGAAAAGGGAAAATATTTGAGTGAAGTAAGTGTTATTAATAAATATTAGAAATTGGAATGGCACATTTTTTTCATATGGAGTGAAATCAAGTATGACATAAATAGTAAAATATCTTTTAAGAAATTTTTGTACCTTTGAAAAAAAACCCATGAATCATAAGAATTTCATTACAAAATGAATAGTAACAAACATTTATAGCTAAGACATGCTTGTTTATTATTTCATGTAGTTTAAAAAATAAATAATGAGTTCTATGGATGTTGAAATATAAAAGCATTGATAGAGATATCACTTATTCATGTATGTATTGGTATGTTTTTTTTTATTAGAATAAAAATGATAAATTAATATATATTAGTTCTCCATTCTCTAATCAAGGTTTACCTGAAGTTAATGAGTTTTTGTTTATGCACCCTAAGCCCCAATGTTTGCACATTGTTTATACAATAATTACAGCTATTCCCACTTGAAATCTTAGATTTCTTTAATGAATTTTTAAAAAAAGTGGGATTAGGTGGAGTCAACCCTACCGGTCACCGACACTAGTACTGATACACCATGCCCAGAAGCTGAACGCCTTGCTACCACTGCTAGCGTCACTCCAAAAACAACCAATTCAAATTCTTTATTACCTAACACAGCTTCAAATGACATCCAACAACATGTAAATAGTGCAAATAGTGGTGATGTTGATATTCGCAATCTGACTGTCACTCTGATTCGGACAGTTGTGCTCCAGAGGTCATGGTACCAGATGCCAGGGTGTTCAGTTCAATGAAAAATGAACACAAATACCCATGGCTATATGACAGTGTGGTACACCAAGGGTATTTATGTAAGTTTTGTGAACTGTTTTGTGGTCATTCTTCCTCATCACAAGAATTTGTTACTGTTGGCATTAACCTTGGTACAGTATGATTGCTATTCTATTACTGGACCTCCAAACTAATAAATGTATTGCTCTTCCCATCTTTTTCCAATTCACATCATTGACGTGCTAATTTTCCCAATTATAAGGGACCCGAATTTTCTTCAAGTACCAATTTTAATTCAAAATGAAATGTTAAGAAACTACCCTTAGAATATTTTGACAATACAAGCAGTGTATTCCGCTATATGCTAGCTATTGGATAATGTAGAAGATCCACGTTGTTTAATAGTTTGTAATGGTTAATTTGATGTGATGTCGGAGACAATAGTGATTGATGATTTGTAAGTTGACATATTATTAAATCATAATTATTATTGATCCACAACCATTGCCCCTTAATAGTAAAATAATTATTTTTGCATGAAGCAAAACGTAATTTTAATTGCAAAAATTTCACACAAAAGATAAAAAAAAACCATGAGGTAGGGAATCCAAATTGGTTCGTTTCACGCGGCCATCTGCACCTCCGATCACATAAATCGTGCATCTGTGACTGCTGTTATGATACATATGCAAGTATAATGCATAATTATGTCCTGTGAGTGAGTGATTGTTGTTTATCACTAACTCAGCAAATTTTCATCTAAATCACGGCGAGAACAAGTTAGTTTTCGATGAGAAGATGATGAGGTCCACTTTGTATTAGACCAACATGCTTATTTGGACTTTTGTAGTGTTAGCTCACTGAAACAACAGTCCGTGGATAGACATATCGCGCCACTCTGATACATTATCCTGATTCCTAGCCAACCAGTATTTGCCATATCTCCTTAATGCTGTGTGCGTAGCAGAGAAGCAACAAATGCCAATTTTATAGCCTTTGGTTCGAACCAATGATATAATGCACTCCAAGCTAGCACGCTAACCATTACACTATCGATGCGGTTCAGTATTATTAGATCATCTATTTTAATTTTGCATTTTGTAAGCAGTATATTAGATAAGACTTCTACGTGCTACTTTAATGTTTTCACCAGCGTTTCGATGTATAGTTTCATTAGTAACTTTCTAGATAGCCGTTGTATGAAATGTCTCATTACTTCTAACTACTAATACTAATCTCCTCTTATACTCGTACAATTGGTGGTTCTGTCGATTCCTTAACACGTGCGTAACGCAGCAATGCACAACTCTTGTTTGAGGGATAGGGGTTACGGTTATGGTGCTTAACGCCACCTTCAACATTATTCCAGTTGTATCGTGGCGGTCAGTTTTATTGGTGGATGATACTGGAGTACCGGAGAAAACAACCGACCTGCCTCAAGTCATTGTTGGAGGGATAAGGTGTCCAGATGAACACTATTAACCCAACAATGATATAATATTATGTATTAAGGTTTAACACCAAATCAAGAGACCGTGTAAACATGCACTAGATAATTGCAGTCTGAACTAACATAAATAAATAAGAATTATTAGCCCACACTTTCTTTGTCTTTGTGTTATTGAATATTTTTCATATACCACAGTTTTTAATGCCCGTATACGTAGGCATCAGTGCATATTTGTGTTGATTGATTTAATTAGGTGAATGTGTTTGTAAACATGGTAAAGGTGGAGTAATGACAACCCCTTGAGGCAATATATAGATATATATCAGTAAATGCTGCAAATTTTGCTATGTTGTAACAATTTAAAGATCATGAACTCCCCCCCCCCCCCCCCCCCCCCCCCCCCCTCCCCCCCTTCATTCATATATTAAACATACATAACAGTTGTACGAATCCATTATTCCTTTCTTACTGTCATACATGTTTGTACCTCTGTTTAGTTGAGCCAAAATTTCAAACTTTATTTTCCAGTAGTTTTGTTATACAGAGCAGGGTTGAGTAGGGAAAATCTGGAGACTGTGCATAGGGAATGTAGTCACTAATTTACCCAACAATCCAAGTTAATTAATTCATCCACCTGAGATATATTGTAAAAACATTAGCAAGTCAATAACAATAACTAAAATAAAACAAAAGTTTCAACAATCCCAAACCTTAGATTTTATTGTTTTAAGGGAGATAACTCCAAATAATAACTGATTACAATAGAAAAAAACTTAGCAGAAAATCTTTGTGGGTGACCGTGAGGTAAATGATAAACTCTGACATTTATTAGGAAAGAAGTGAGTGAGTTGAAACTCACCAAATTCAGGGACAATAATTGAATATGATAGGAAAAATAGTATTTTTTTATATTTTTTTTTATTAGAAAAAAATCTTAATTACTTATAATTTCTTTAATCAATATTTAATGTTATCATGATTACTTAATTTACATATTTTAATGTTATTATCAAACATTATAAAACTTGGCTACATACCTGTTTGTTAAAACACAGGCATCTTATACAGTACATATGTTGTAATTGAAGGAAATGCTTTTGAGCTGATACTCATTCAAACTAATCTGGCTTAGACTGCCTAATAATTGGTAATCATGACACTCGACAAAGAAAGAATGTGATAAATTGATTATACAATACCTGGTCATTAGTATATGAAATAGAATGTATCTCGGCTTCGCCTCGAAGCATTCTTTTTCATATACTATGACCAGGTATTGAAAAACCTATACATATCTACATTGTTCGTTACTGATAATTAATTAATTAACTTGTCATTGTTCACATATACATTAACAATTATACTTTGCTCTAGGTGTCAATATATAAAGATCTGTACAAATCCACTGTTGGTGTATTTTTACTGTAAATAAGACATGGGCCCTCATACAAGCAACTGGGGGTAACGACGAACCGAATATGGTTTTTATGCGGAAACCGTAACGGACATCACAATACGGAACTCAGAACATACAGACACATAATAGTGTATATTTATACCGTCAATGACATGAGCCACTGTATGAAAACACCAAAGTATAGAATGTATATATTTATCCTTATGTAGTTTTACCTTTTAGTAAAATTACGGTCCATGAAATTCTCCTCCATCAAATGACATGTACTTTGTCGTTTTAGATGAACTATGATGATAGTAATATACGAGTTTCCATTTGAATACATATATATGTAAGATAAATAATATTAGCCATGAAATAGTGTACTCTACATATCAAATTCTATCCGCGGACACTATTTCATGACGTAGATAAGTTCATGACACATTTACACCATGACAGTTTGTCCTTGGAACATAATATTAGAAACAATATGGGGTGTGGGGGGTGGGAGGGCTGGACACAATTTCACAGGACATATGAAATGGATACAAACCTTTAGAATCATGAAATTAACCCAATGAAATTGTTTATTTACACTGTATATAAGCTAACTTCTATGCAAATTTCCAGGGATACTATATATGTTTTATAATCTTGAGTTATATTGTACGATGATTGTTTCCTGTCCATGTGGCATTATATCTAAACCTTTATACTTAGATGAAGTCTATGTATTCCTGGATGAAGTCTATGTATGCCTGGATGAAGTCTATGTATGCCTGGATGAAGTCTATGTATGCGTGGATGAAGTCTATGTATGCCTGGATGAAGTCTATGTATGCCTGGATGAAGTCTATGTATGCCCACATTTTAGATGTAATAGCATTATTATTGTTATTTATGTTTCATGAAAAGTCTTTCAATAACACAATAATGCATATGTGAACATTACAGTTCAGGAAGTGTGCTAATTGCAACATCGCTACACCATACATGTACGTGAAAAAGATACATATTAAGTGCATATCTCATGGAAGGGGCACCTACATGTAATTGGGTTCCCCCACCAATAAAAGTGACCCTCACAATATAACTGAAATATTGTTGAAAGTGGCGTTAAACATCATAAGCCAAACCAAACTAAACCACCTTAAGTCTTACCATTGAATATCATTCATACTTTCAGTTGGAAAGATTACCCCACAGGTATTTTGTTTTCTTCTTTCAACATCTAGGAAATAAAGTTATATTCTCTACGAAAAATGTCAAAACGACAATTAAAGTTTGAAGACACCAAAGGGGTAATCAGAGGCTGTGGATCGTTTAACACTCATCTTAGGGTATAATCTATGATCAGTATTGTCAGTGAAATGTAGAATATCAATATAAATACAATTTCTTTAGTTTAAATTGTGTTCAGGTTTCAATTACATTTATATCATCTCTTACTAATCAATTGACTGATTTTGTCTGTTTATATACTTATGAGTTTTGACTTTCCCTTTGTAAGATTGTTCGGAGTTCGGTAATGTTGTTATTACCCTTATTTACTGAACATGTAGAGACACATATACTATAATGTATGTATTTAAACGATTTGAAATTATATGACACTCATTAACCTTTAATGATGATTGATGGCTTTGTGTTGATGATTAGAAATAATCACCTGTACACAATAGCTTGACTGTTTTTATTTGGTATTTGTAATGCATGTTTGGGACAACCATTGTCCAGAAGACTGTGCATTACAAAATTTCAAACACCTTCTGATTCAATACGTACATAGAACATTTGCTCCCTATGACTCGATTTTTGTAGTACATCGATTTCATAAATTCACATTGTCTTACTACATTGATGACTTATCACATATTGTGTACGTCCAATGCGACTTGGGGTTTTTGGTCTAGTTATTTGGATCGATTGTTGTATAGGGACTATCTTCCTGAGGGAACCCACATACATATAACCAGGACGTAGTTTCTCCACTTGAGCAGGTCTACTGCTTCTAAGGGGGCAACTCATTAGGAAAGGCTTTAATAAGTACATCATGTGTAGATAATACTGTAATGTGATCATGCAATTGTTTTAAGTCAGTACATTTTCTTCTAAAAGAAAATTATTTCTGCATTGCATTTTAAAAGTTTGCATTTCGAAAACCATTAGAGTTGGAATGTCTGGTATGTGTTTACAATGGCATTAGTTTGTTATTTTTCTGTAGGTTTCATTTTCACATAACAACACTAAACGGAAATCGCTTCTTCCATCAGAGAGAATGCGCCATTCAATGTGTTGAAGCCTGTAAAAAACGCCTCAGGTGTTCCTATGCGAGAGCTTCTTTGGTCTTTTCCCCCAACTATGTCTTGGTGTAAATAAAGGCCTTGTTGGAACGTTTGTACTGTTCCTTCAGATTTGTTTGTCAGATATTTATGTTTTTCTTTGATGTAAACATTATAAACTGCATACAGTTGTAACCGCAATATAAAAACTGTATATATTTGTAGCCTGAAGTAGATCTTTTGTTTTTATGTTTGTGGTATTATGTAGAATACGACCAAATAAAATGTATATTTTTTTGTCATAAATATCGCTATAATTTGACATTTCAAAAGAAACATGACAAATTATTATTTTGATGGATTAATATGTTTTTACTTATCATAACTGGGAAATACAAAATAATTTTATGTTGAAATTTTATACCAGGAACTATGAAATATGCTATATATAGTATTTTGTATAATCATAGGGTTGGGGTTAGGGTAATGGTGTTTAACGCCACTTTCAACAATATCTTTTATATCGTGGGTGTCAGTTTTATTGGTGGAGAAAACCGGAGTACCTGGAGCAAGCATCCGACATGCAGCCACCGACATGGCAGCCACCGACATGCTTTATCACATAATGTTGTATCGAGTATACATCGCCTGTGCGGGATTCAAATTCACAACCTTAGTGGTGATAGACACTGATTACATGGGTAGTTATAAATCAAACTACCATACGATCACGACCACGAAGTTGTTGCTATTAACACGTGGTTTTTAGTAGGGTTCGTGTTACTCGATCTTAAGTTTTATGTGTATGTTTTGTAGATCGTTGTTTGTTATTAGTGAGGTTAGTGTTACTCGATCTTAAGTTTTATGTGTATGTTTTGTAGATCGTTGTTTGTTATTAGTGGGGTTCGTGTTACTCGATCTTAAGTTTTATGTGTATGTTTTGTAGATCGTTGTTTGTTATTAGTGAGGTTAGTGTTACTCGATCTTAAGTTTTATGTGTGTGTTTTGTAGATCGTTGTTTGTTATTAGTGAGGTTAGTGTTACTCGATCTTAAGTTTTATGTGTGTGTTTTGTAGATCGTTGTTTGTTTTTAGTGAGGTTAGTGTTACTCGATCTTAAGTTTTATGTGTATGTTTTGTAGATCGTTGTTTGTTATTAGTGAGGTTAGTGTTACTCGATCTTAAGTTTTATGTGTGTGTTTTGTAGATCGTTGTTTGTTATTAGTGAGGTTAGTGTTACTCGATCTTAAGTTTTATGTGTGTGTTTTGTAGATCGTTGTTTGTTTTTAGTGAGGTTAGTGTTACTCGATCTTAAGTTTTATGTGTATGTTTTGTAGATCGTTGTTTGTTTTTAGTGAGGTTAGTGTTACTCGAACTTAAGTTTTATGTGTGTGTTTTGTAGATCGTTGTTTGTTATTAGTGAGGTTAGTGTTACTCGATCTTAAGTTTTATGTGTGTGTTTTGTAGATCGTTGTTTGTTATTAGTGAGGTTCGTGTTACTCGATCTTAAGTTTTATGTGTGTGTTTTGTAGATCGTTGTTTGTTTTTAGTGAGGTTAGTGTTACTCGATCTTAAGTTTTATGTGTATGTTTTGTAGATCGTTGTTTGTTTTTAGTGAGGTTAGTGTTACTCGATCTTAAGTTTTATGTGTGTGTTTTGTAGATCGTTGTTTGTTTTTAGTGAGGTTCGTGTTACTCGATCTTAAGTTTTATGTGTATGTTTTGTAGATCGTTGTTTGTTATTAGTGAGGTTCGTGTTACTCGATCTTAAGTTTTATGTGTATGTTTTGTAGATCGTTGTTTGTTATTAGTGAGGTTCGTGTTACTCGATCTTAAGTTTTATGTGTGTGTTTTGTAGATCGTTGTTTGTTTTTAGTGAGGTTCGTGTTACTCGATCTTAAGTTTTATGTGTATGTTTTGTAGATCGTTGTTTGTTATTAGTGAGGTTAGTGTTACTCGATCTTAAGTTTTATGTGTGTGTTTTGTAGATCGTTGTTTGTTATTAGTGGGGTTCGTGTTACTCGATCTTAAGTTTTATGTGTATGTTTTGTAGATCGTTGTTTGTTATTAGTGAGGTTCGTGTTACTCGATCTTAAGTTTTATGTGTGTGTTTTGTAGATCGTTGTTTGTTTTTAGTGAGGTTCGTGTTACTCGATCTTAAGTTTTATGTGTATGTTTTGTAGATCGTTGTTTGTTATTAGTGAGGTTAGTGTTACTCGATCTTAAGTTTTATGTGTGTGTTTTGTAGATCGTTGTTTGTTATTAGTGGGGTTCGTGTTACTCGATCTTAAGTTTTATGTGTATGTTTTGTAGATCGTTGTTTGTTATTAGTGAGGTTCGTGTTACTCGATCTTAAGTTTTATGTGTGTGTTTTGTAGATCGTTGTTTGTTTTTAGTGAGGTTCGTGTTACTCGATCTTAAGTTTTATGTGTATGTTTTGTAGATCGTTGTTTGTTATTAGTGAGGTTAGTGTTACTCGATCTTAAGTTTTATGTGTGTGTTTTGTAGATCGTTGTTTGTTTTTAGTGAGGTTCGTGTTACTCGATCTTAAGTTTTATGTGTATGTTTTGTAGATCGTTGTTTGTTATTAGTAGGGTTCGTGTTACTCGATCTTAAGTTTTATGTGTATGTTTTGTAGATCGTTGTTTGTTATTAGTGAGGTTCGTGTTACTCGATCTTAAGTTTTATGTGTATGTTTTGTAGATCGTTGTTTGTTATTAGTAGGGTTCGTGTTACTCGATCTTAAGTTTTATGTGTATGTTTTGTAGATCGTTGTTTGTTATTAGTGAGGTCAGTGTTACTCGATCTTAAGTTTTATGTGTGTGTTTTGTAGATCGTTGTTTGTTTTTAGTGAGGTTCGTGTTACTCGATCTTAAGTTTTATGTGTATGTTTTGTAGATCGTTGTTTGTTATTAGTAGGGTTCGTGTTACTCGATCTTAAGTTTTATGTGTATGTTTTGTAGATCGTTGTTTGTTATTAGTAGGGTTCGTGTTACTCGATCTTAAGTTTTATGTGTATGTTTTGTAGATCGTTGTTTGTTATTAGTAGGGTTCGTGTTACTCGATCTTAAGTTTTATGTGTATGTTTTGTAGATCGTTGTTTGTTATTAGTAGGGTTCGTGTTACTAGATCTTAAGTTTTATGTGTGTGTTTTGTAGATCGTTGTTTGTCCTTTTTTGTATTTTTTGCCATTGTGTTGTCTGCCCTTCTATTTACGAATTCAGATTACCCCTTTGGTATCTTTAAACTCTTCATACGACGGCTAACTGATACACATGTTGTCTTTGTATTTGAATGGTAAAGATACATCACAATCTTTGTAAAGCTTTTATGATTCTGAATCTGTTGGAATGTAGAATAACAAGATTTTACATGTTTTGGTAGGAAAATCAACATGTGACCGTATATGTTTGCTTGTCAATAGATACATAATTTTCATTGCCTGTTTTTATTCAAACATTTATTGTTTTTTTTTAAATATCAGAGAAAAAATTAATGGATAAAGATATGTTTACTGTTATAGATTCAAGCTGGTTATATGATGTTATTCATGTTTTAATTACACGCAGCTTTGTTTATTTTGATGTATTACAAATACATGAATTCATGATGCATAAATACATCCTAGCATGACTATTATTTCACTACTGTGACTTATGGTGGCCTTGTATACTATCTAATATTTAGATAATGGTTGAGGCCATCAGCTCTCTTTAATAGAACACATGTTATACATTTGACAACTTGTGTATCACGAAGATTAAATATATTGTGTATAATATTTTATATTAAAGTGTTTTTTTATGGTCCCTCAACATATAGCAACACACTTCAACGACATATCTCCTACCAAAAGATGATATAATATACACCTAAGCAGCTTATAGCAACAATCAGCTTGCTCTGTTTGCCTCGTAGGATAAAAACAACTAGACACCAACTGGAATTTTCTGGGCCACCTTTTGTGGCCATTTAATCTATTTATTCTTAACAATTATGCATTAAAGTTTCATCACGAGGCAAAGGTGGGTGAACAAAAAAGTGCCCAACTTTAAAACTAATTAAATAGTAATATCAACTCATCACAGAAGCTAAGATATGCTACCCTTAACTAAACACAATACAAAAACTATAACAATAATTATATATTAAACAGACAAAAATACTAAAATCATAATGGTATCATTGACATTATTAATAAGAGGGAGGAGGAGGGGCATAGGGAGGAATTAAAAATTGTCACAAAAATTCACGACAAACTTCTGGCATACATTGACATGGACTTGTCTCTCTTGTTTTATCTACAAGAATGACCCTTGACCACACGCGCGCGAGAACAAGCTAATTAATTATTCATGGGGGGGGGGGGGGGGGGGGGGGGGGGAGGGCTCTGTCAAGAGTTATGTCATAGTCATTTTTCCCTCGCATAAAGCATCTTATTCTTTAAACAAATTGTATTTATGCTCCCTCAATATATAGCAACACACCTCAACGACACCAACTGAATCAACGACATACCTCCTACCAAAAGATAATACATCCACCTAAGCAGCTTATAACAACGAGCAGCTTGCTCTGTTTGCCTCGTAGGATAAAAACAACTAGACACCAACTGGAATTTTATTTAATCTATCTATTTTTAACAATTATACATTAAAGTTTCATCACGAGGCAAAGGTGGGTGAACAAAAAAGTGCCACAGGATTAAGTGATCCTCCCTTTTATAATAACGCTGTTCACCCGGTTGTGTGCTTTACTCACATGTGGAAAGCACTTTCAGCAAAAGAAACGATACAAAGATTTTTTAAATATATTTATTATGTTAAAACCAAAACAATTCTTTATTATCATTTACGTCAATGTTTGCGTGAAGCGCGCTTATCCTCACAAAACAAACAATAGCATCCTGTTCCGTTACTGAAAAATTCCGCAAAGTAAATTTTTCGTCCCATGATCGAATTTGCGATGATCGAGTTAGGCATTTATATCACCTGCGATAATTAGTTGTGCTGTCAACAAAAGTAAAAATTTGCCTTTCTGAAAATTAGAATTTTCACAAGAACGTCGATGCCACGGCTTCGGCAAAATGATCTGAGCTTGGGTATGGCTCAGGCTGGAATGACTCACCAGGCCGTTGCAGACCACTTTGATGTGTCCAGAATAACCATTTCAAGGTCAATGATTCGTCTTCGACAAACAGATAGGACGAACGTCAGACCCCATAACGACAGAAGGCGTGTGACGTCACAGCGTCAAGGAAGAAATTTACGCCTTATTCACCTCCGGAAGCGTATGATAATGACTGAGAAACTGCCCGTAGAACACTTGGTCTCGCAAATCTCCGAGTTTCGCGTCAGCAGAAGACTACGTGAATCTGTACTCCGAGCCAGGCGTCCGGTGATAGGACCTATCCTTAAGCAATGTCATAGGACCGCGAGACTAGCCTGGGCTCGTGCACACTATCGCTGGATTCTTCACACCTGGCAGCACATCCTTTTTAATGATGAATCCCAATTTTCACTTCGTTTTAGTGATGGACGTTATCGTGTGTATCGCAGGTGTGGGGAACGTTTTACGGACCAGTGAGTCCGACCGTTTTGGAGGCGGAAGTGTTATGGTCTGAGCTGGAATTTGTCATGATTGTCGCACTCAGCTCAAAATTGTTCAAGGAGTATTGAATGCCGTAAAATACAGAGACGATATTCTTGATCCTATCGTTCTGCTCTTTCTGCAACAGCGAATCTTTGATCACGTCTTTCAACATGACAATGTGAGATGTCACGTGGCTCGTGTTTGTCAAGACTTTCAGAACTAGAATCACATCCGTGTTCTTCCTTGGCCGGCATTATGACCGGATCTGTCACCAATTGAACATTTATGGGATGAACTCGGTAGACGTGTTAGCCACCGTCAAAATCCACCGGAAATACTACATGAGGTGCGTGATGCACTTGTGTACGAGTGGAACAACATCCCACAAACCTTTATCCAACGATTAATTGGTTCTATGCGTTTGAGATGCGAAGCTGTCGTTGCTGCAAGAGGTGGTCACACACGTTACTGAACTCCGCAAACCTCCACACTGCATGACAATTTCTGTCTGTCCATGATTTGTTCTGATAATGCTGTTGAGAAATTTTGTTGATATTGCCTTATTTGTTATGCCCATATGAATCTAAATTATACGATTTTTGTCGATTTCTTTCTCTATGTAAAAAATATTGAGCATCAAACCCTTGTATCGTTTCTTTTGTTGACTAGTATATATTTAGTTCTTAATCATTATATCTCAATAGTGCTAATGAGCGGTTTGCATGAAAATCTGAACAAATCAGGGGAAAAAGACAAATATAAAAAAACAACATTCAGGTTAGATTATATTTCTAAATTGAAACTAGCACTAAATTTAAGACAACCAAAAATACAAAGGGACCGTCGTGGTTGTGATGGTATGGTAGTTACATTTACAACTACATATGCAATCAGTACCTATCACTACTAGCATTGTAAGTACGAATCCCACTAAGGCCATCCAACATTATGTGATAAAGTTTGTCAGTTAGGTTGTTTTCTCCGAGTACTCCGGTTTCCTCCAACAATAAAACTGACCGCCACGATATAGTTGAAATAGTGTTGAATGTGGCGTCAAACACCAATCATCAGTGGACCACACGTTGATGTTTGCACTTTCTAGACAATTACTGTCCAACAATAAGGAGTGTGATATAAATCACGTTAGAGGAAAAAAGTCATCGTGTCATGAAAAACACATCGTCGTCTTGTCCTACGTGGTCAATAAATGGAAAAAAGTGGTTAATTTTCTTTTCCTTAATTACTAGTATACGACCGCAGTTATCGAGAAAGGTTAAACTATTCTATAGGTCCGTGTGAGATTGTTATCTTTTATTTGGATTATTTATTTTTTTCTTAGTTATTTACATTTATATAACCTTTCCCACGAATTTGAAGTTTGAACAATCGACTTGAAATTAGATGTTTAATTGCCCAATTTACTTATATATCACGCATAAATATATAGCCAGCTTCCGCATAGGATAATGCTTAGGTGATCTTTAGTCGTCCAATAAATAAACGTTTGAGAAACTGGCAACATAGGGTACACAAGACGAAGAATAAAATAAACCACAATATATGTTGGAGACCACTTTACCCAAACAAGCACAAATAACGTAAATCAGACACGAACCCTCCTACAAACAACTGGAGGTAACGACGAATATCGTTCTTATGCGGAAATAAGAAAGTTTCTGCTGACCAATTCTTCTATCAAGTAAGCATTTTCCACGTGAAAGCAAAAGGCTGAACCTCGCATATCATATAACTGGACGTGCAGTGTTGTTCTAAGGAATACGTAATACTGACATGATATTGAACTTAATGCATACTATTAATACATACTATATTTATTCTTGTGACCCAAACGTTGTCGTATGATTTTAATCATCTCTTGTCATCTACACGCAAGTGACACAATACTTATCAAATAATTTAGAAAATAAGATGAGACTAGCTATTAAAACCCTACGCTTAAAAATGAGTACTCATAAGAAGATGACGTTGTAAAAAGTCCGAATACATAATGTAAGCTCAAGCGTATCGTATGAGTTGTGATTTATATACCATATATACCTGGTTGCAGTTTGTATGTTGCTATCAGGGTGTGGTCTATGAATAATGGCTTAATTTTCAATTATGTTATTTCCCTAGCTTCTGGACGAACGTTAGTCTTACAGGTGTTATATCATTGAATGCCATTCCAGGACTATCTTATCAATTGAATCAGACACAATACGAAGGAAAAAACGTGGAATGCTTATAATGTTGTTTAAGATGGCCGATTTATGCTAGACGACATGTGTATTTGATAAAATGCACACAATGTACTTGCATACAAGAGCAACACCATTCGAAGATACGCCTGAATATTTACTTACTGTACATTATGGTGCTATTTTATATGCAGGGATCTTTACACGTTAAAACAACAGATTTGTTAGCCATGCGATTGGTTAATACATGGATATCAATTCATGCTTTCAGTGCTATTTGCAGGATCATTTTCCCGCTACAGCTATAAGTTTGTAAGGTGGGCATTTTATTTAATGTATGGTGATTTGGTATATAATAATTTAAATATTTCCTACAATATAATAATTTCAACATTCCCTGTATAATCACACTTTTATTTTGTCAAGCTTCCATTAGTTCAAACTGTTTCAAAATTATGTTAAAGCATATTTATCATGGCATATTGTCACAGGTAAATATCATTGGAATGTCGTGCTCCCCTAATTGTTTACCAGATTAGGCAACACATAACACTTTTGTTGCGAAAGTTGGAGCATGAATTGCTTAGTCTCTCAGAACACATAAGTGTATCCGTTCGTGCTGAATTTTGTTCTGGTTCGTGTTGTTCAGTTTTACTTTTTATTCAGTACGTGTTTTTGCATTGTATTCTTCAGTTTTCCTTTTCTGTCTCCGTGTCTTGTGATTGATTTTTGATCGTGTCTTGATTTGATATCCTTATTGGTAGCTTTTTGTAGCAATCATAGCATCTTACATTTCAATAAACTTTACAGAAAACCAAAGAGGCAGTCAAGAGTGGACAATCTAGAGACCCTGGCAGCACTGGGCACATACACAGGTGTTCACGAATGGTAAGCAATTTCTGCTTCTTATAAGAGACCCGCCGTGCTGCTCCATATAGTCAGGTCGGTAAATGTCTTGTCGTTCATGGATTAAATGGAAAATAAATCTACGTAAACAGAAAAGGCCCATTAATTTAAACATATATGTTATTGTTCAATATCAAACAATAGGACCAGAAACAAGTTTATATAACTTAGGAGGTCCATTGTCATTCGAGATAAGGATATTTCGTGATAATAACCGTCGATTTATTGTAGCGATGACGTCAACCTAGTAGCAACGTAGCTTTGATTGAGTAGCTTTTGTGTCAGCAGCTGAGCCCTGTCCAGAATATGACTGTACTGGGCACAAACGCTAGAATAACGTAGGAGCTGTGAAATGTAAACTCAATTACGCTGGTGTTGCTCGAATATTGCTACTGATGAAAGGGAAGATCATTATTGACAATTATCATTAAATTCATATGGATTTCTGCTGTATTTCATCGATTTACAGATTCTGATAACCCTTTTAACATTTTCAACATACTTTTCTTATGCTTATCACACAAAACATATTTCGCATTTTCATCAGGTTTTGTCGTTTTCTTTGTTTTTCGAGTTTAAGATGTCCAGAGGAGCGGTTGTTGACAATTCAACAGGCATATTTTGCTCATGTTCAATTCACATAACCTTTGAATTAGTTGTCTTGTGAATCTTTTGTCTTTGAGAGTACCTGATAAAGGGTATTCCAGAAAGGCTTCGTGCGCAATAATGTTGATATGTACGTGTTTATTTCACGTGGAATGTAACATATTGGATCGTTTTAAAATTGAACATCCATACTTATGTTCAAGAGATTTAAGATTCTATATGCAACTGCAACTTAAACAATACGAATGCAGTAACGGTTTTCTTCATTGAATACAAATTTGCTTTATTCAATGAATGTCGATGTAGATGACATTCGCGTGAATTTTGCAACACATATTTGCGTTCCATATGTACATAAAGTTGTGATGTGGGTATTTGTCGTTGATGTGTTTTGATCAGCCAATACATAAGATTAATAAATCTAGGTTATAGCAGATAACTTTTACCAAAATAACGCAAAATGACAATATATAATAGAAAATGCAGATACCATGATAATTATTATTAAAGAAATCCACGTATATGACGTTTTTAAAGTCTTGTCCTGACTAGAGATTTATTTTGTTTTAGCAATCCCATTTATGTTTCATCTATGCATCATTTCACAATAAATAAGCACAAGTAAAAAAATAACATTATTTTATCATACAATTCAAAACAAGTTCGTAAAATCGTTTCTAGTATTTGGATTAACTACAGAAAGACATTGAAAGACGCTGAATTTTGTAGACAAGGCGACATTGCCTGTAAAATAGGCCAATCTGTTCAAGCACCTGCTGGTAATTGTCCAGGTTGTCTTGGCAAACCTTGTTGTCCTGGTTGTTGTTGGCCGGTCTGTATTGGTTGTCGCATTACGCCTGGTTGTCCTAGCTGTGCAGGTTGTGGAGGCCCAAACTGATTTTGAAATCCGGTACCCCCACCTGGACGGAAAAATGGATTGACACCTTGTTGTCGAAGTCTTTCCATTTGTCTAGCTCGTTCCATCTGTCTTTCCTGTTCAATAGCCATTTGTCGTCTTATATTAGTAATATTGGTTAGGATTTCTTGTCTGTAACTTTGGTACTGAAAAAAAACCCCAATTGAAATATAAAAGTAAATATATATGAGGACGTTTATACTACAATCGGTATTATTGAAATGGATTAATGTCTTCTTTTTTATTTATTTCACGATCAGAAACGCCCTTAACTGGAAATTTACGTTCTTATATCTTTAGTATTATAGTTTCAGTGCTCATAAATCTGAGAAAACACATGTCTAGGGAAAACAATTTTCCAGTATTTTTGGTGTTTAACGCCGCTTTCAATTATATTTCTGCTATTTCGTGGCAATCAGTTTTATTGGTGGAGGAAACCGGAGTATCAGGAGAAAACCACCGACCTGCCAACACTTTTCGACTTTCTTAATTATGATATTAATGATATTATATGTTTCACTGACCGATAGCTAGTCATTTTCTATGGTAACTCACAATATACAAATGAGATGGCAATATCCAGGTGAAAAAGCGGCAATATTAGATAATTGTGTGTCTTTTTAGCAGAGAGGTTTTTGAAATGCACTTGAACTCTTTTAACTTTTATGTGATATAATTCTACTTACTACTAATGGCATTGTAACGGACGGACCATGAATTGATAAATCACTTCGTCCTTTTTTAAATTTTAACCTACAATTTAAAAAAGATACACATGTTACATCATAAATCGGTTTTTGTGCGGTGGTAGGTGATACTGACTTCGACTTGATATAAAATGACGAACATAGCCATACAAACAATTGGGTTGTTACATTTCCATTAAAATATACATAACAACTTGTTCATTGTCGTAACGTTTTACGTTGCTGACAATTGTTTTAGATTTTATCATCACTAACAATAAATACGGAACATAAGCTAATACCCACCACAGCGTATATATTGACCAATTAGACATTTCAATAAAACGAATCTGTCACAGTCAAGGAACACGATTGCGATAATTAATTATCATATTTTATCCTGCGCTTGTTCATTTTGAGCAGACAAAGTGCATTTACAGGATAAATATTTTGTATATACCATCACTGACCGAATAATAGCTTTTTTGGTACCCCTGTCACATGTTATCTGATGATCTTTGGGAACCTAGTTGTTGATTCAACTTACTTCCTGTTGACAGAAAATATCGAATGGGGCAATCAAGAGATACTTATATAATTTTATCATTTAATTCAAACTGTAAACGTCAATGGATTAAGTTGATTTATCTGCAGGATAAACAAAATATTAATACAGTGTCTTAACATGTAAAGTTTATGTGTATTGGGGCTCAAAACTGTGGAAAAGCTCTGTGAACCTTGTCTTTATCCAAGTCTTAAAGCCTCATACACATAAACTTTATATTTTAAGACACTGCACTAATATTGTCGTACAAAAGTTCCATAGAAGGAATTATGAGTAAAACTACAAACCTCGTGCGCATTTCAAAATTTTTATATGGAACTTTAGAAACATCAGTAACTTTGGCTATATCCACCCACTTAGTGGATCCAGCTGTTTTCACCTGAGGAATTAATCCAGGATACGATGTGTCTACTTGTAGAAAATCTTTGTCAACATTCTTTACTTTGGTTTTCACTTTTCTGGAAGATAAAACAAGTTCATTTTTTTTTGTAATATGAATGCGTCAAATTTATCTATTATACTAATATGACGTCCCGTATTCGGTATGCAAATAAAGGCATATTTGAATAACAATCAAATATAGGCCACACATGCGCGCTGAGCTAAAAAAAAAGCACCTACATAAACACTGACTATTTTCAGAAAATTCTTCATGGTTAGCGATTTTCTATTATTGTTTATCTAAAAATTGTTGAAATAAATGAAGTTGAAATTAAATAAATCCTAATCAAGTCTTATCATAATTAAACTCTTATAAACACGGTTTTGTTGTCTTCATGTTCATCTTCCTTTATCTCCGATCCGACTGGCTACGTTCAACTGGTAATTTCGTTGTTAATCATTTAAAGTTGTTTATTTGTAATAAAATTTATATTGAACCTTGTTAATAAAATTCTTTTCGGTATTTTAAGCCACAGTATCAACCACAATTTCGCTTTCCATCTCTTAATTCCCAATTTTACCATTTATCAAATTCCGTAGGAGATTGATGGAATAGCCACTACCAGCGCATCACCTTGACCACATCGAATTTTAAAATTACCGTATTTGTCCTATTAGAATCGAAATAATTGATGCCGGCCATATTTTATTGTTTTTCAAATATGGGTAGGCATTATATTCATGAGATTTAATCCCCCGCTATCGCTCGGTGTTAAATATTCATGAATATAATGCATACCCATATTTGAATAACAATAAAGTATGGCCGGCATGAATTATTTCTTAATTATTATTTATTTGTTTATATTTTGGAAATATATAGTTATCATGCGAAAGAAATTATTTCACATCTGAATATCTAAATAGAAGTTAATTGAATTAATATAGATGCTTGGATGTACGTTTAATGTTAGAAATGGAACATTACAGACAGCAAAGGGAGGTAATAAAATAGTACATTTCCGGGAAAACGTTAGGTTCGAAGACGATTACAGAGAGCATTAGTCACAATTGAAAAGGGAAGAAAGATAAACTCGCTAACTGCCTTGAAAAACGGGAATGAGACCAGGTGTTCCGAAAAGGGAACCAAGTCGCAGATATCAAATTTACTGCACACAACGCGTTCCTGTAATCACATTCACCAGTACGCTCAAAGTCAAGATATTGGAATCATTTAAACATGTTTGTGAGCAAGAAAATTAAACGGCCTAAACAGGATAAACAAATTAGGCGAAGGTAACTTATGCTTAAGGTTTGAAAGTAATAGAAAGTTTGTGAAAAGAAAGAAATGGGAAAAAACCTGGCATGTATACAACAATTAAACTATTATATAGTAACTATTTTAATAATGATTATCTATGGTGAGCTGTCAGTAGTCAGATGAGTTATTGATAATGATTATGCATGGTGAGCAGTCAGATGAATTATTCCTATTGTTGTGGTTTAGATCATCGATCAACCTTTCTATTTCAATATCAGGTAAAAACAAAACAAAAACCAAAAAAACCAAAAAAAACCCCAAACAAACACAAACACAACAACAAAACTGTTAAACAAACAAATCAATCAAAACACCGAGTGGATTGTTCACAACATCCATGAAACCTTACACACCAATCGGGTTTGGCGCTTTAAAATCTGTTTCAACCCACCATTTCTTTAGAAATGCCCGTACCAAGTCAGGGTCATTGCGGTTTTCACAGTTTTCCGGTTGTTGACTGATTTTGTCTGTTTATATAATTATGAGTTTTGACTTTCCCTTTGTAAGATTGCTCGGAGTTCGGTAATTTTGTTATTACCCTTATATGCTAGGAGTATCGGTTGTGCTTCTTGCTACGATTTTGGTATTTTATTTTGGAATTATTCCGACAGTGTGGTATTTTTTGTTTTTCAATTTATTAAATATGAGAGAACACAATGACATTTCAGTAATAGCATTAAGCAATACAACTTACATTTTAATATACCTTTATCATTGTATTGCTGTGTGATTAAGCAAATTAAACAAATGTTTTGAAAACTATAATACTTACCTAGCACCAGGTGACATTAGATTTGGTTTCACATTTAAGCGTCCAACCAATCGTGGATACTCTTTATGCCCAATAGTACTAGCAACACGTGCCCAATCTTTGTCACGTGCCACGAGATCTGGTCTTGAGATCTGTAATGATGGACCACTTTGTGGATTGAAGCTGGCCTGGTGAACTTTATATGTATCTTCCCATGGAGCCTTGTGCCACGCTCTCTCTGCATAAGCTATAAGTCTAGGTAGTAATAACTTGAACAGTGTGTTCTCATCTTTGATGTGTCTTGTACTAATTGACGCTTGTATACCTACGAGTTAAAATGACATGTTACTCATTTTATTAAAATCTGATCAAGCAAACTAGGTTCTCAAAACGAATAAATATATAACTGAGAAATATTCTCTGAGTTAATGTAAAAGCAAAGGCTTAAAACAGCATGAAAACACAAACAGGTCTTCGAGCAATACAACCAATTAACAGATCGCGGTAAAAAGTAGAGGATCTAAATTGTTATGACATCATTGTAGAGATATTCTGGGAACATTTAGACCTGAAGGTTTGTAACATGTAATATATTGTACTGTAGTATATTTAATACTTTTTGTAAATCATGATATTAATGACATAATGGTTTGGTGTTCATTTAAATCTCTTATTTTTTCAAACATTTTTTGAATAATTCTACACAAGATTTCTCATTGCTTTGAAAAGGTCACACTAATTAAACTTCTTTAGTATCTTTTCTTGGTGCACTGTAGAATGCTCATTGTGTATAGGCTATTAGTCTACAAACTTCGGAAAAACTCGTTAATGTTAACATACTTATCAAAACAAGATACTTAAGATGAACAAACAAGTGATTGCAAAACATCTATTGAAAAAACACACTGAATACATTTTGGACTTTTTAGAAACTTTGTAATGTCTTGTGGTGAAAAAAAACCCAACGTAGATATCAAATTTAGTGCGCATGACGCGCTTCAGGAATAACCTTCATCAGATACGCTCAAAATCTAAAGATGGGAAAGCGAACTTTTTAATAAGAAAAAGAACACGTATGAATGGAGAACACGTATGGATGGTTTGTATGTAAAATTTACCTATTATATTTTTCTTATTTGTCAATTCCAAACAGTCATTGCTGTCTGTACAGCCAAATGATCCTTCGTCACTTAGTTGGTGATTACAACACACGTTGTCAGGGAGAAAATTAAATACACGAGTTGCATTTATGTATCTCCGTCTAGCAGTATATTCTCCTGGCATGTCTGGATTTGGCTCTGGTGCGAATTCTAAGTTGAAAAAGTCTGCAGGCTGCATTATAACCTGAAACACATGAGAGAGAACAAAATGGATAAAAAGAATTGACCATTGTAGAAAGAAACACTACCACTAATGTTGTCAGTGAAAAGTTATAAAAACACAATGCCTCATACTAACGAAATTAGATCATTGTTTGACTTAGCAGGATTGTCAGCACCTGTAATCATGATTACAAATTATACCACTCTGGTGTGTTGTGCCAAGTGTACAAGGAGCTTTACTGTTTTAATTATAATGTTAATGTTAACAAGTAGTCATTCAACAGTCATAATAATACCTCAACACAATGTCATAAAGCACAAGGAAGATAGAAGTTAATGACTTATCAAATGATTTTCAACTCTAGTAACACAACGGGTGCAACTAGTTGAACAAGAACTGTTTACACTTCAGGAGTACATACTATCACACCTGGCTATCAGTTTCCTTCGTATTGCTCATTCTTGGTTATCCATGTAGCACAATATTACTTGCCTTTTCGTCTTTTTTCTTTTGACCTGTACTTCTTCGATTTAAGGATTCTGATTGCCCCTTTGATATCGTGAAACCTTTCTTAATAGAAATCAGCTTAGCTGTTGATAACTTATTCGAAGATATTAGCAAATATAAGCAACATAGAATACATCCACAAATTGTCTTCTTCAAACATACCTCAATTTACCATGGAATAACGAATGCATGCAATGGGTGAGATTATAATACCGACATGAATGCTGGTAGTAATTGTATATTACTTTGAAACGCAACTATGATGATTGCTTTAAAGCACAACAACAAACCCAAAAGGAGTACTGTCTTAATCTGACTTACTTTATAATCGTTATCAGCCATGTGTTGTGGTCGGTGTACTTGTGGAAGTTGGTCGTATGTTTTTGAGACGCTTATGACATCAAATGTGGGAGATTCTGCTGGAAATCGGGTTCTTCTGAACGGTGTCATGAATGGTCTAATTCTTTCAAATGGAAGACGACTGGGCCATGCAATAAAAAATTCTTCCAGTCCGATCATCTTTACACCCTCCCTCTCAGCTATTTGTCCAATAGCCATACTGTAGTTGACCTTTATTTCCAAGTAAAGATCTTCTTTCTCCAATGGCAGTAGTCTCTGACAATGAGTTGAGTTTAGCCATGCTGCCGGGGGACTGTCTTCACCTCCAATATGAATGTGTTTCAAAGGGACACCTGCTTCGTTGTGATACATCTTAATTTTCATTAAAACAAACTCGAAGAACTTGAGAGTCGAATTGTGTGGCAGACAGGGATTAATGGCCGAATCTGAAAACAGAGTAGGTGTCATATATCTAAAATCATCAGCTGGGTCTTGTAACATCATGGAAGCATCTCTTGAGGATGCAGTATGAACAAGCATTGATTTGATTGCGGCTCGTGATTTTCCAGCCATGTTGACAGAAGGTATAATTTCTATATTTCGCTCATTGGCATATTTCAACAGATCTTCATAGTCGCGACTAGTAAAATAACCACCATCACTTCCGTCCGGAGCAGACCCGAGTTGGGAAAACAGGCAGTTTGTTTCAGATGGATCATGACATCGCTTTCCACCAATCTAAAAAATAAAACCATATCCAACCCATATTAGCATAAACAGAAACTTACGCTTGACTCAATGTTAAAAATGTCAAATGCTTGTTTGGCGATTATTTCATTGTTTGAGATTTGAGCTTGTTTCTTCATAACTAATGAAATATCTACGAGTTTTTTTTTTATTCATTGTAATAACGTTTTATATTGATAAAGTTAAAGCTTTGCTACTGAAGACCATTTCTGATCAAAGACAATATAGTATATGCTTACCCCGGGAAGCAGTCCCTTCTCTAACACCCCATGCCATTAACCCCCATCAAGTAGCTTATGGTCTTTGCTATGTCATGTTATTTAATCTATGAAGAAAGGTATTCGTGAGCTGAATAAATTACTTGCGAGCTTTTCCTAATCCTCCAGCCCAACTTAACTATATATGGCTGAGATGAAGATAATCGCAAGTAGCCTGCGGTCTTGCATTATCTTGACTCATTATATGGTTGCATGCATGGATAAGAATAACACGAGGCAAGACGGCGAGGCCGAAGACATGACATTTGTATATATTCACACATTGGCAATAGTTTCCTTACTGGTAAAGAATATTGTGTTTTTTTTAGGAACAGAACAACAATTTACCAAATGCTGATCTATAGTATCTCGAATTGAGTCATATCTTACCTCTGTAAGTTCTGGTACTTCTGGTACCATGTGGAGCCTCCAACCTTCGTCTGCTCCAAGTATTAAAACAAGTTTATTTAACTTATAGAATGCCATGATGTCAATAACTTTCTTAACAGTGCTTGGTCCGAAGAAATTACTGGCGAGATCAAGTTCAAGACCACGATAACCAAGTCTTGGATAATCATTAATGGTCGTATGTGTTAGTGTAGGTCCGTCGACTAACAGACTTCTTAAAGTGTGTATGCCATTAATCACTGCTGCACGTGAAAATCCATTGATGATTATTCGCTTTCCATTAGCGTTGACTTGTAGTGTATATGCCTCCGTGTTCATATTAGGTGATGTTGGGGTAGACAGTAGAATCTGTACTACCTTTGCAGTCCCGTCTGCAAAGTCATCCGTTTTTAAGGTCAACCCAGTATCCTCTTTTATACTACCTTGCAAAATAAAATAAAATCTAATGATTGATTGATTGATTGTTGGTGTTTAACGCCACTTTCAGCAATATTTCAGCTATATCATGGCGACCAGTTTTAGTGGTGGAAGAAGCCGGAGTACCTGGTGAGAGCCACCGACCATGGGCAAGCAACTGGTAAGCTTTATCACTTGTGGCTGCGAATCGAGTGCACTCTTTTGTAATTTACAAAGCCGGGCGCGAACCCACGCCGTATTGGTGATAGACTTTTATGAGTTGTTAGGTAATCCAACTACCTAACTCATTGAGCCACACGGGCCCTCTAAAATTTAATGAATAAAGTATGAATTTTGCAGAGTGGTGATCTAATAATGATAACGTAGATATTAAATTTAATGTCCACGACGCGGTTCTGGAATAATCTTCATCAGGTACGCTCATAATATCAAATATTGGAAAGTCAAATAATATTAAAATTATTTTAGAGCTAGATAACCATAGGGTTCAATCAGGATATCCCAAATTTGCTACGCTCACCGAAGCCTGAGGGAGGAGAACAATAGTTTTACTAATAATTGATAAGTTGTTGTAAAAGGAAGTGAACATTATTTTAGAAATATTCATGATGATAGCAATTTTATAAACAATAAAAGATGAGGGGTCACTGAGATTGGATTCGGTGGATTAGATTTAGATTGCCACACGAAGAATAAAATATAATAAAATAGGCCAGAAAATGTTGCCAAGCAACGAGCTACCAATTAGGAGTTGGGAATTGCTGCCAGTTGTTTTTGTTTTGTTGGGTGTACGACTTTCATATTCTCCAAAGAAGAGGTAGCAATAAGTTCCCGTCATATTAGGCAGACGACCATTTCTATACATACACACATGCTAATAAAACTTACTTTGAAGATAATTGGCAATTTTATTTAAATTGGCATCGTTGTTGAAATCTATGAACCATGACGAATCAAGCGTGACACTTCCGGATTGATCTTTTTTCATAAAAGGAGTTGGTAATACATCATCTTTAACTTCTTCTTTGCTTGAAAAATTATATCCACGATATCTGTCAATGGGAGAAAATTTAACGCTGTCAAAGTCGTTTATAAACCGTGTGTACTGTATATCGCGTTCAAACGGTCCAACAAAGTTCATATCATTATCCATGGTGTTTGGAATAAGATTAGTATGAGTGTCATTAGCCAGATACCAATTGGGGAACATTGAATATTTACTGACGAAGAATTCACTGGCAACTATTGGAATGACTATTTTTTGACCAGCTTCTATTGGTTGAGATTTAAATCTTGGATCGGCACCGCGATATGGTGTAAAACTAAACATACATCCTTTACTGTGTGTCACTGTAAAATTACTTGGTAGAATTAGACCACCTCCCGCGTATTGGAGTGTACTGATGTTATAGAACATAGGATGTATTAGTTTGTCATGACACAGATACAAACTCCATCCGTCTGGTTGTATTGGTTCCACGCCAGTATTTTGAAGAGTAATATTCCCTAGATATGTAGTAATGGTTGTCGGTCCCATTCGTAATGGTATGCCATTTCGTTCAACAACGTAGCCAGCTTTCAAGTTATTGGCGATGTTCCGTAGGTCTGCTGCATTTATCCAAACTGTAAATATATACATACAATATGGATAATTATTGTATCCCTTCAATAGTTAATAAATAATATGCTGCATACACTCAAATAATGTACATCAAGTAGCGGCTGACCACCCCTCACTCCCTCCCTCCCATATGACGGAGGATTGAATAAATATTAGAATCTGGATAAATAAGTTTCTGACATCAAATTATAATAGATATAAATGTTCAAGAAGATGATTTTCATTTTGTTTTACAATGTCGATGCTAAATACAACTTCGGGAAAAATATCAATCGCGTATACGTATATACCATCAATTTTGAATATATTGAATGTCAATCGGGTTTGTATTATATACAAATATACATAATGAACTTAGACATGCTGTTAAGCAAACTAGGCTTATAGTAACAAACAATGAAGATTATAACAATTAAATGCAAAATTGGTTTCTCGTAATACAAGTCGACTGCTTATGTCTTCTTATTTGACTTAATTTTATTAACAGGGTTTACTTCATATAATAATTGAAAAAAGGAAATCAGTGAAATGTAAATGTTTAGACCATCTATTCAAGATCCTCAAAAACAAAGGTTTATTATGGTAATAAACAACCGATACCATAGCTACTGCAGGCTAAGGACCGTTTCACGCTCATTTTAGGGTATGAGTTATTCTCATTGTTGAAGACCCTACTGCGACGATGACTGTGAAATGTAGAGCAGCAATACAATGTCCCGTTCCTTTGCTTTAATTTGTGTCGTAAGTGTAAAGTTGGATAGTCTCTAATGTTCATTAACATCCTTTTTTCGGTGGTTTTCTCCAGGTACTACGGTTTCCTTCACCAATAAAACTGACCGCCACGACATCACTGAAATATTGTTGGAAGTGGCGTTAAACACCATAACCTCAAATAACCCTAACCCTAACCCCTCATTTAATCCTTTGTATAAACCTTAGAATAATATAATCTATTATTGTAACTTCCCGGTGCACATTTATGACATTTTTATTATACCTGTAAAATAACCAAGATTTACATAATAGACAGGTGGATAATTACTTAGCGTTACTGTATTAACATATTAGTGTAAGGGTGAAAACTGAACATACATGCCTATATATAATTATGATTAATTAGGCAAAACTACTATACTCGATAAAACATTATGTGATAAAATTTGTCAGTGACTTGCGACAGGTCGGTGGTTTTCTCCGGGTACTACGGTTTTCTCCACCAATAAAACTGACCGCCACCTTATAACTGAAATATTATTGAAATTGCCGTTAAACACCATTAACTAAACCAAACCAAACCAAAAATACTACTAGCCTTAACCGAAGAAAACAATATTTTTATATACTATATTTTGGTCGTCATGGTAACTTTTTTTTAATTACAAAATATCGGGTTTTAACAAATATTCCTCTCAATTGTGAGTTGACCGAATTGGAAAAGATTACACGGAATGCTTAATCTTTTTAAGAAATAAAAACAGTGCACCCTTTTAAATGAATTAATTATAGGACAACGTTTTCATATATGATATTAATACATAAAATATTCTAATATATTAATTTTATATTGATATAAGTAAGGAAAAAACACACTATTGTTTCCTCTACCAATAAAAATGACCGCCACGATATATCTGAAATAATGTTGAAAGTGGCGTTAAACACTATACACCAAAACATGTATTAGTTCACAAAAAAACAGTCCATTCCTTCTTACCTGCATTTGAAATTAGCAGTAGACCAATGCACGTGACGACGTCGTGTAGTCTCATTGTCGTCTGCCTATGTGTATTCTTATGACCAAATGTTGTACAATGTCTATTTAAATACGATAATGAATGATGTACCGCCCTTTGTTTTTGCTTTACATCAATCTACAATAAGAAACATGTCGAAACATCAATTGTATTCACGGTGGATAGACCAATGTCATCGGTGTACAATCTTAATGTCCGAAACTGTGACGCATTAATTTGTAGTGATCAGTGTGGTTAGTTAACGTGTCATCTATCTTGTCTTTTGTACTACTTTACCTTTCGAATCTAATCATTTCCTCAAAGTAAAAGTAAAAATTGTATCGTTGTTTTGTTGACGTAGAACAACATATACAAATAAACACAACAACATTATGTCAATTTGAATTTGCATGTATTCGAAAATTATTAATTATTTAAAGAATGCTCATAATGAGCTGTTACACTGGGTTCTTTAACGTGCGGAGACGGTGGCAATCTCTCAACACGGTTTTATTTACATCTCATCCGCAGGACGGGTTGATTGTGTATTTATACATCCCGCACAACCGACGGACGCCCCTTCAAGCCGAAGAAGCTCTCGGTCCCATTTCTATTCCCCGGGGTTCCCGCGGGGTTGCGTGAAGTTTATGAAAACACAAGATAAAAACAAACAAATAAGTGTTTATTGCATCCAACATTATTGTAAATAGAGTTTCGGTATAATAAAACAATTATTGCCTGCACTTGCGGTGAACATCATAATTGTTCATCCCAAAAGCCCTCGGGAAAACAACACCCCTCGGGTGAATAATTATGATGTTCACCTTAAGTGCAAGCAATAATTGTATAATATTGGTGATTTTTTAATACTAATTGTAATATGTTGCTATAAATAATTTTAGTTGAAAACAATACACAAAAAAACAAGATCAAAGAAAAATTAAATAAATAAAATTTAAAAAAAACGTTGATTTTGATTTTCTAATTTTTTTACATGTCATTTACTATTATGCGTCAGATGATATGTATATATTTTGTTGGCATTACAATACAAAAAACGCAGCACGGAAAACGGGGAGAGGGTTGGTGAGTAAGCCCATGTGTACGCGAAGGGTAAGCAGTTCCTGCTTCTTATAAGACACCCGCCATGTTACTCATGTAGTCAATACATGTTGGACATCACCATACGCAACAAACACAAATAACATAAATGAGACACGAGCCCTCCTACGAACAACAGGGGGTAAAGACGAACCGAACATAGATTTTAGGCGTAATTCGTACCGAACATCGCAACACGAAACTAAGAAAGTAAAGACACATGATAGGACAACACGGAAAACTAAAAAGTACCCCACCAACAAACAGGGAGTGAGCTCAGGTGCTCGAGAATGGTAAGCAGTTCCTGTCTCGCACAAGACCACCACCGTGTTACTCATATATACAGTCAAGCCCGGTAAATATACAAATTTTGTCTTAAGTACACCAGTGTTATTTATATTAGAACATTCTACTGTGTTTTTAGTGGGGTTCGTGTTACTCGAACTTTAGTTATATGTGTAGTATTGTTGATCGTTGTTTGTCCCTTTGTACTTTTTCTTTTGGCCATTGTGTTGTCTGTTCTTCTTCTGTTGGCCATTGTGTTGTCTGTTCTTCTTCTGTTGGCCATTGTGTTGTCTGTTCTTCTTCTGTTGGCCATTGTGTTGTCTGTTCTTCTTCTGTTGGCCATTGTGTTGTCTGTTCTTCTTCTGTTGGCCATTGTGTTGTCTGTTCTTCTTCTGTTGGCTATTGTGTTGTCTGTTCTTCTTCGATATACGGATTACGATTACTCCTTTGGTATCTTCAAACTCTTCATACACTACATAACCAATGGGCAAACCTCGGGTGAGTCCGCTTCTCTCCCTCAATACCTCGGCTGTAATACGGTATTTGATATGCGTCTACGCGTCACTTTTTTTCGCCAGAAGACCGTATCACTTCAATCAAACATTGCACACCGCGAATAAGTTCTAAAATGGCGACAATAGATGAGTTTGTTTTGAAAAATATTGGTCTTTGATGAAGGTACGGAATCAGCCGACATTGCGACGAATGAAAATAAATTATTATTGGACGAATATTCGAAAGTGAAATTATTTTAATACCTCCTTCATTGAAGATTTCCGAAAGTAGTTCCAATGGGAGCTATCGTAATACGGACGAGGTATGATGAAGGTACGGAATCAGCCGAAGTTGCGACGAGTGACTATATAACATAAGAAAGACATGTTTTTCCGAGAGAAGCTTCAATAATAGTGCACCCCGACTACGAATACCACACAGTATGAATATTGGAAATCTTGCAAGAATAGAAAAAATCAAATATTATTTTGGGGACAAAATATCAGTTTTACTGGTCATTTCCTGTTCCAGTAAAGTATATTAAATATATATGATGAATAAAACATCCTCCTATGTTCACCCCCAAAAAGATTCAGTAGTCTGTACATTCGCTACAATTTAGCATCATATATTATAATATAAGGAACCCTCGTGGTCGTCATCGTATGGTTGGTGGATTTACAACTACATGTGCAACAAGTGCCTATCACCACTAAAGTTGTGAGTTCGAATCCCGTTCATGGCGAGGTATACTTGATACAACTTGTTAGTGAATTGCAGTAGGTCGGTGATTTTCTACGGATATTCTGGTTTCCTCCACCAATAAGACAGACCGCCACGATATAACTGAAATATTATTTAAAATGGCGTTAAATACCATAATCCCCTAACCTATATCATCACTGAAGTTGTGAGTTAGTGTCTCGTTCATGGCGAGGTACACTCGATACAACGCCACTTTTAACAATATTTCAGTTATATCGTGGCGATCAGTTTTATTGGTGGAGGAAACCCGAGAAAACAAACCTTAATGAAGCAATTGTATCTTTTTATTATATTTATCGACCCGTTACAAGTATATTGACAGCACTAATACATGGATTTATCAACCCGTACAAAGTATACTGACTGTTAAAAATCCCGCGTATGCAAATGGAATTGATTGATAAGTTTCAAAGCTGTGCGCACAAGATGACAAGTCGTGTTTGGAAAACCACGTTACAAATCCGAATTCAAATGAATACAAGCTGACATCAATGTATTGTATTTACTGAACCGAGGATGGAAAGGCTATATCTATATAAACGTCACCTGTGGACACATAACTCATATGTGTGACGTACCATACAGTCGATGCGGTATAGTTAATTGATATCAAAACCAAAGTTTATTAAGTACAAAATGCTTTGATAATATATTTGTAAGCACACCCCCCTCCCCCCCCCCCCCCCCCCCCCGCACACACACACACACCCTTCCCAATACAGGTCAAGTTGAATTTAACAATAAATAAAGATATAAGTGTGTATAAATGAAATATTGAGGAAGAATTGACATCTCATGTACCATTCACGTATATATTCCCTCAGAAAGAAAAAATTCTCAAAACCAAATAAATAAAAAGAACTTCACAAAATATAAAAGAAAATCCGATAAATCAAAGAAAAGTAATATTAAGGGGAAAAAAAGTAACAAACGGTTAGGAAAAAAAAAAAAAAAACGGAAAAAAAAAAAAAAAAAAAAACCAACAAAGAAGTACGATATCAATATTTCATTTTCAAAAGAAAAATGCGTATCAAAGTTTGTAGATTTTTGAAAGCAAATTTATATAAAAGAACGGTTAAGCTGATAGTCTAGTACAATAAGGTGAATTACAAAACTAATATGGATTACATTAAGTACATCATCATTATTGTCACATGACATGTGTGAAATAATTCTAAATATAACAATATTAGTAGCTAGTCTGCTAATAATTTATATCAATTTCGTAAAATTAAGAACGACATGTTATTCCTTTCTTTTCTTTTTTTTTCTTTTTCAATGTAATATAATATAATATAGACATTTATAGAAAGCATTAACAATTACAAACACTACATTAGTTAACCGCATCGGTGGAATAATGTTTAGCGTGCTCTCTTCGAGTGAGGTAGATCGTGGGTTCCAACCCCGATCGGGTCAAACAAAAAGCTATGCAATTGGTATTTGTTGCTTCTGTACTAAGCCCGCAGCATTAAGGAGAAGGGACAAAGATTGTATGGATCGTAATCAGGATATTGTGTCCGAGTGGGGTGACATGTCTATCCGCGGGCTGTTGTTTCAGTGAGCTAGCACTATAAAAATCAAACTAAGCGTGTTGGGCTAGAACAAAGCGGACCTCATCATTATTTCATTGACAATTAACTTGTTCTCGCCATGATATAGCAAAGCACTGGTTGAGTTGGCGCTAAACAACACTCACTCACTCACTCACTCAAATCTCATGTTCATAAACAATAACTTGTCCTGCTAGAGGGACAAGATATTCTTAAATATTTATTTTCTGATGCTTTGTAATACGAATTAGACGGTGGTTTGGAAGTAATCAACAACTCCACCATTTATAAGAAAACAAATAAATACCTGGCTGGTACAATCACATACATAACATGGCGGTTAATTGGATCCCAACTCTCTTCATCTTGACTTGTTTGTGTATGATATGGAAGGCGCGTTTCCTCGTGTAGTTGAGATTTGACAATTGTGTACTCTCTTGGAAAAATCCGTTAATTATGGTTGTGTTGTCTGTTCTTCTTCGATATACGGATTCTGATTACCCCTTTGGTATCTTCAAACTCTTATTCACACGCGGGAAGAGATGTAACGTTTGTCTGTTAAGAAAAGAAAGCTTAAACACTAATGGTCAACAAATCCACCAATATCAATAAAACGAGTATAATAATATCTCACTTGAAACAATTGAACATTAAAAACACCACGACATACGACGTTGGAAATCTAGTTTCTGGTTTGGAGGAGGCACAAACATGAAGCGGAGGTAAACAAGTTAATGGGATCACAACTGTGTATGCAATAAATTTCAGCACACACTGATTAGGTGATACATGTGTATACTAATTTCTCTTGTACGAAAAAGTTCAAGATAAAGACAATTTTACTTGCCTCTACATAAAAGAGGGTTTCTTTTACATTTTTTATTTTTGATATTCGTTTTTTATTAGATAAATGCGATATAGACAGGTCTTGGAAGATGGCATTTGTTATCCTTCACAATCGTAGACACTTGGTATTGTTGTTGCAAGTGTGAATACATTCTGAACATGCTTTGTTCCATGTCAATATATCTGTCACATAACGGACCACTTTATAGACTAGGTATGATTCAATTGATATCGAGTGAGAGGGGGAATTAAAAATCTGCAAACTGGTCCATTGACTGAATACAATAGTCTTTGTTGACAGATGAATTCCATTCATTTATTACAACTCCGCTGAATCAATTCAACTGGTCGCCATGATGTAGCTGAAATATTGCTGAAAGTAGCATTAAACACTAAAAATCAATCAATTAATCAATCAATCAATTCAACCGATTCGATGTAGAGAGTGTAGAAAAAAGACACAGATTGTCTGTTGTGTAGATAAATAAACGTTACAGAATACCGATGGGGCAATCAAGAATGGACAATCCAGAGAAACTGGCAACATACTTGCGTATTGTGGTGTCATATATTGTGCTTTGTTTTGTTTTTCTTTGTCTTGTGTACCCTAAGTTGCGAGTTTTCTGGATTGTCCATTTTAATTGCCCCTTCGGTATTCTCGAACATTTATTTATAAAGTATTATTTCATCATAGTGAATAGGGAGGAAAATGTAAACAGGAAGTGAACTATATACCTAACACAATTGTGTACTCCAGCTATTTGGCCTTTGAGCCAAAGAAAATTGGTTTGCAAGGCTTATCGTGGAGAAATCAGGTACATTTCAAGCATTTTATTTATGCTAAATGTTATTAAGAATTTTCCTCATAGACAATCCAGAATAGACAACTTCCCATTTGTTCTCTCGGTAAATATATGTAAAGACAACTACATTTTATGTTGTGTTATTGTAGTTTTGTGTGTAGTGTTTGGTCGACAAGTATTAGTCTTTTTATACTTTTTCCCATTACCCCTTTAGTATTTTCAAACTTCTCGCTTTAGAAATGATATTTGTAATCCACGGAATATTCCATCGGAAAAATCTTTTTTCTTAGGCCTGGGTACATGAATTTGGTTTCTATAGTTCTTTATTCTATGAATACACTGGATAAAATTCCCATGGAAGGGTAAATATAGATGATGTTCAAATGCTGTTTAACTGCGTTTATGGGTAATACATATACAAATACATTGCATTTCTTTGAAAGGAGCATCGTACTGAAAACAATTGTTAATTAGAACTATGATGAATTCTGAAAAAAGGATCTATTCAAAGATATACTTCAAAAATGAACTAGGGGCCGTCGTGTTCGTATGGTAATTGAATATACAACTACCTATGCAATAAATGCTTATCACCGTTAAAGTTGTGAGTTCAAACCAAAGAAAACCTGGTAGAAACCACAAGCTATGGAATATCGTATCAACTGAAAGATATATACTCCATATGCTGGTGTTGCTGGAATGTTGCCACATATAAATGGAAAGTTCACAATGTGAAAATCGAAATCATCTCTTTTGTCGTAAAGTTTCGTTCTTAACCGCCACTCACTGTCAATTTCGAGTGCATGTTGTCGGACTTCCAAATAACCCTTAAGAAGGTGTACCGGACATATGGATTTATCGGTTTGACTACAAATATCGGTAATCAATGTGGTACTATGTGAGTGTTTTGCAACTACGTATCATTAAATGTAAGTCAACGAAGTCTTGTTTGCAGACAAGTTTTATGTCGGATCCGTGCATGGCGTGCTTCCCGGCTCGACCTTTACTTTGACTAGTTATTTCACCAACGCGGAGAAGTCCGAAAAAACACAAACTGAACGCGCTTGCGAACATAGTAGATTCGCATACTGACGTACAAACAAAAGGGAGCGATTGAATTAATCGTTTTAATAATTTATTGAGACTGGTAGACGCAAGTCAGCTTTCGGGGAGTTTTTCCGTTTTGAACCCTCGAGTATTTTGGTAACCAAAAACGATTTCGTATTGTCCGTCTGACCATTTAATTTATGCATTGTACTTATACCGGAAATGTAAGTAGTAATGGAACTGGCTGACAAGCCTGTGTGAGACATGTATGCAATGTAGAATTACACTCATATGGAGGGGCGGGCCAAGTATCTTGTAAATTATACAATTTGTGAAATGATTGAAAAGATTCGACTGCCGTTTTGTATGTTTTCCACGTATAATCTGCCATTGAAGCGTTCACCAATGAATCAATTTCAGTTGTTACAGTTTGCAGAGATGGTCTGATATTTCGGTGCCTCGTTGGTCTGCCTCTGGATAAAGGTTCCGGAAACGCTGCCAATCACAACGAGATAGAGAATCAGCAATGTTATTTGAAATTCCAGAAATATGTAAAGCTTTGATCATAATATTATATTGTAAGGTTGACAAAACAAGATGTCTTACAAGGGACATAACTCTAACATATTTTGAAGACTTTTTATTGATAATGTGAACCACTGATTGGTTGTCTATGTTAAAAAAATTGTTCTTGTTTTTTTACTGTTGCCCCCAGATACACAGTGCAACAACAACAGGAAATAACTCGAGAAATGTAATGTCCTTAAGAATGCCCATTACTTCCCATTCTTTTGGCCAGCATTTTTGCGCCCATTTTCCTTGAAAATAAATACCAAACTCTCTGTTTTGACCAATTGAACAATTTTAGGGTTTCATTTGAAACCCATGCATTATCAGTGATAACAGTTACCCCATTATATTCTGACAAAAAGGTTAATCAGACTTTAATATCTTCTCGCAATGATTTTGACACGCGAATTCTGTGATGAGGTTTTCTTATGTTACATGTCGCATCAATAAGCCTCATGCAAAACGCCTTACCCGGTGACACGACTTGACACGTGAAATTAAGCAACCCTTTTAAGGATTGTAATTGTCGTAAGGTGACCTTTTTGGACTGGACGAGACGAATAATTCGGGAGTATGCTTCAATTCAACGAGGTTTTCGCTTGGCAGCCGCAGTTCCATCGCTAACGTGTTGAACTCAATGCCTAGGAATGCCAAGATTTCTGTCGGCTCTACAGTTTTATCTTCGACTACATAATTTACATATATCCCGAAAAGTTTGCAATGTGAAATAACATTTCGGGCTATCAGCTTCTGCGCCAAATAGAAAATCATCCAAATAGCGCAAAATATCTTTATTACCAGTCTTAGGCATCGGAGGGTAATCGAATGGGCCAACCACTCTGCCTAGATCAATTTCTTTAAATATTTTTTCCCGTACTAAATATGGGTTTTCTGAAATACTTCTCGAATATTTTGGTTGAACTGGTAACCTAGATCCATTGTATTGTAATTTAAATCCATGTTTTAGCCCCTGAATTAATTCTGTTTTAACATTCCAGAACGGGTAAACAGACAGAGATTTCTCAACCTCGCGCGCACAAATAAGGGAGCTACCAATTGAATAAAAGTACGAGTTATTTGTTATTACAGAACTTGAAGGGATGGTCCCCTGCGCAATTTGAACATTTGTGTCCATATCTACACTTTTGTCCGTATGAACATCCACCTTTGTTGAAGTTTCAGCAAGGTCGAAATCCACGCTGGGTGTTGCCTTTTTGGCTTTGAGGGGTTTTCCCCCTTTTGAAGTCTGCAAGAAAGGGCTCGTTATTGCTCTCTAACTTCTGGCTCACATTTGTATTGTCAAAGTGTGCGTATTTAGCAGGGGTGGAGACGTGTAAAAGTCATAGCTCCATATCGATGTCACCCCATGGAGTGTGAGGATATCTAGCTTTGCGAAGACGATACCGGTATTGTTCGTCATATGCGGCTCCACCCGTACCTGATCCCCGTGAGGCCGCAAGGCGTACATTAAACATGTATTTCAGACATTCCCGACCTTTGTTAGGCCATTTTTCGAGCATTGCACCCATGAATATCATAAAGGCCGATGTCCATACATGTATGTTGGAAATTGCTGCGATTTTTGGCTGTATGACTGTCAACTGACCACCCTTTATGGAAAGGCCGCCGCTAAGTTGAGAGTCAGTTGCGAGCTCTCGGGCCGAAATTAGGAGGACATACACATCAATCTATTCCCCTACTCAAATGTTTGCCTTCATTTTTAATGGAATGTGAGCGCTAATCGGGTCAGTGAAACTAGGCGTAAATATTGGCATTTGGCTCTCATGTACAACACCCATTCCCATGAAACCCCGAGAATTCCCTGAATACTCTAATTGTGTATCTTGTTGTAGCGTACCATTGGACTGGCTGCGTAAAACTGCAGTAGACTGTGCTCTGGTACTGATAGGCGCCATGGAGACATCATTGTGCATGTTCGGTTGTGAAATGGCTGCCCTTTGGTAAATCAATTCATAGTCTGTATTTTGTGCTGGCTTCACTGGACGAGTCTCGGTGCCACTAACTTGTGTATGGCGAAGGGCTTCGCTTGAACTTTCCGCGCGCTGGTGTGGCCATGTGTCCGTGCATCATGCATGATATGAGTGTGTGAAGGGTTCCTTCCTGGCCATCCTGATGTAGACGGTGTCGGTGCGTTGATGCTCGTTTCATTCTGAGGATTGTTACCATCATTGTGTGTTTGTATGTCGGTAAAAGTTCTGGTGTTACTACGTGGTACCACTGGAGGCACGTTGTAGGCTGTTTCTTGTCTCTGCTGTCTGTTTGAAGTTGTTTTTTTTCGTTTTGGTCCTGATCCCTGTGTCATCTGTGATTTTACAGATTGTTTCCTCTGCCTTTTTGGAGGTTTTATTTCGTTGATTGTGGTGGATTCAAATCGATTTAAATTTTTTGCAAATTGTTTTGTTCACAATGTGCCTGTTGCCGAAAATTGAATGCTGGGAATGTGTGACGTCGTAGATTGTATAAATGACGGGCGCGATCAGGAGACAATCCGATTTTCGGAATTTCAAAATTCTAAAACTTATGTTAAGACTAAGTTCACTTTTATTAAATCCGTTTATCCTTTAACGATAAACTTAATTATACATAAGAAGGACTTGTCTTTATGATTTATACAGTAAGAAGGACTTGTCTTTATGATTGATACAATAAGAAGGAGCTGCCTTTATGATTTATACAGTAAGAAGGACTTGTCTTTATGATTTATACAGTAAGAAGGACTTATATTCATGATTTATACAGTAAGATCGATAAATTTGAACAAGGTTGTTGCTACCTTTGAAAAGCATACATTTCAAGCGTAAATAGTGAGTTTTTATGTTTCAACTGCAATTTATTTTTTGCTCCATTGTGACGAATGGGACCTCTTTGTAGCTCCGCCGAGACACAAGTTTGTCACAGAGGCTACATTATTGCAGCTAAAAACTCCGGAAGGCGGAGCTTTTCTATGTGTGGTATTTCTTACGATGCTTACTACGGTTGATGTAAACATTCATGCCTCAAATTGCCAAATATGGTATCGACATCCAAATGAAGAAAATATCAAAGTGAGACCGGAAATGACGAAATTCAAAATGTCCAGAGAGAAAGTAAACATGGATTTTTATTTTGTGGGAATTACATTCTAAAATACTGGTAGGTGATGAAAACCTGTTATAATAGTGGACAAAAGGAAAGGTTATGTCTTATTATTGATAAATGCAGGCGTCAGAAACTCTGTAAGCGAGCGCAAAAAATCTCCGCGGCTACTCCATTACGTGTAATGGCATTCCGTTAAAACCCTTGCGAGTAAGCGTGCATTTAGGGTTTTATTATTAGAACTAGGGGGTGTCTAATAAGAAAAAGAAACTACATAGGTTTGTGAGCACCTTGTTCATCCAACTTCCGGGTTTTGATGGGGTCCATGTTGTTATTATTTTAGTTTTCTGTGTTGTGCTTTTTTATGTCCTGTGTCTTTCGTCCAATATTGCATGTGTCTCTAGATTGTCCATTCTTGATTTTTTTTTTTTTCTATAACGTTTATTTTCTTTTATATTAAATGTAAAGTTATCTGTAACCTGTAGTCGTTTTGTGTGTGTTTACCTCTATATAATTCTATGTAGATCAACTGTGATAAAGATGCTTCAATCAAATACCATGGGATGTAATGTAGACAAAATGGTTTGAACGACCGAGGATTTCTTGTCATGGTATGTCATTAGGGGCGCTTTCAATAAATTCTTTTTTTTTTATTTAACTTACAACAAAAGAGATGATTTCAATTTTAACATTGTGAACTTTCCAGTTATATGTAGCAACATTCCAGCAGCACCTGTATATGGAGTATATATCTCTCAGTTGATACGATATTCCAGAGCTTGTGGTTCATATCAGGATTTCCTTGATAGAGGGTTGCTGCTAACAAGGAAGCTACTGAACCAAGGGTTTCTCTTGGTTAAGTTGAAGTCATCACTTCGAAAGTTTTACGGTCACCACCATGACTTTGTTGACCGTTATGTAATATCTGTGTCACAAATGACCACGGATATGTTTAACTTGTCGTAAGTACTTCCCGGTCGTTTCCTCATTCATGATTTATCACCAGGTTTGTAACTAGATTAACACCATGTGTGCCACTAGTGGAGCAGGAACTGCCTACCCTTCCGGGGCACCCGAATTCAACCCCGATTTTTAGTGGGGTCCGTGTTACTCGATCTTTAGTTTTATATGTATGTTTTGTAGATCGTTGTTTGTTCTTTTGTACTTTTTCTTTTGGCCATTGTGTCTGTTCTTCGATATACGGACTCTGATTACCCCTCTGGTATCTTCAAACTCTTCTTATCAACATTTTAAAACATTTTGTTTTGGATTATATTTACATGTAATGAACATATGTTATCCTGCAATTCCAAGATTTATTATACCCCAGTCACATGATCAATATTTCTACAAATTGTGTTGTTTGGTCAGTAGCGCCATGTTTACACCTATTAACGAGGTGTCACTCAGTAACGATAACTCTACATCTTCACAGTCTACTCTATTGACCATCGCGTAACCACACAAATTAAAGCTGTTCATCAAATTGTCAGTGATGTTAGTCACAGTTTCCCCTTGTCGGAGTAGAAAACGCTTTTTCAGTAGTACTTGTACACTGATTAGCCACAACTGATGTTCATTCATCTGTTTACATTCCCCAGATGTTGAAAATTTATTATCATCTGAAAAACAAAATTCATATTGTGAAAGTATATCGGTTATTAAATGATGAGTTGTTCCGAAATCTCATAATATATCGTATGGTAGTTTTACAACTACCTGTGCAATCAGTGCTTATGAGTTCGAATCTCGCACATGGCGAGGTGTACTTGATACAACATTATGTGATACAGTTTGTTAGTGACTTGCAGCAGATCGGCGGTTTTCTCCGGTACGCCGGTTTCCTCCACCAATAAAACTGACCACCACGATATAGCTGAAATATTGTTGAAAGTGACGTTAAACACCATAACACTAACACTAACCCTATATGTTTTACCATGTGATGAAAACGTTAAAATCTAATGAATTGCATTGTACATCTTCTCGAGATTATCTTAGCGGGTTGATATAAAAGATTATATCACACGGTTTCGGAATAGATCATATCCTTTTCCGTATTCGGTATCATATGGTAATTCGTCAATTTATTGAAATGTCTTCTTGTGCCAAGTATATGATAAAATGATCATAACAGCCCTTGGTCTTGATATGAAAAGGGCCAGGTGATAATCTTTTTCTCTAAAGAAGAAATATATATGATAAAGTGATATTTTCCGGCAAATCAAGGGAGTAACGTCAAAACTGGAAAAGAGTGTAAGTCCAAAATCAAACTTGGCCTGCCTGTCGTTGGACCTGAATAATATATAAATTACAAAAAGGTTTTCGAAATGGGGAACTTAAGCTATTGAAGTGACACCAACGCCAAGCATACGGACACGAGCAGAACTTAAATATTTTAACAACTGATGGAGGGTGCCTTTAAAAGAGAAAATAAAACAATAGACAAAAAGACTCAATATATTCATGTTTGATAATAGTGAACATAAAATGTTTAGACGGAAAGCATACGGACCAATAAGGCCCTAGAATAGCGGACAATTTGTCGTAAGTAAGAATATGTAATTATTTAGAAAAAAAAAGACTATACGACTTAGTTTATACTGATTTAATGTTATCCGATAGAGCGTGTTAATTAATTGCAACTTAACGGTGGGCATCTTATAAGAAGCAGAAACTGCTTACCCCTCGCGGTCACCGGTCGTCGTTGGGTTCGTGTTGTTCCTCTTTTTAGTTTTCTGTGTTGTGTTGTGTTTTTTTATGGTGTTTTGTTTATCTTCGTCCTGTGCTTTGTGTGCCCAATGTTGCCAGTGATTTTGGATTGTTTATTCTTGATTGCCCCTTCGGTTTTCTCTTACGTTTATTTACAACATATCAAGATTGATGGAGCAGATAAACAGACTTTGAACAAAGATTTGTAGTAAGACATTACAAGATTTGTCTTGGTCGTAAGACCATTACAGTATGTGTCTTAGTCGCAAGATACCTTCATTAAATCTTTGCCCAGTTTTTTTTAATTATTATTTTTGGTGTTTTAACGCCACTTTCAGCAATAGTTCAGCTATATCATTTGCGACCAGTTTTAGTGGTGGAAGAAGCAGTACCCGGAGAGAACCACCTACCATGAGCAAGCAACTGGTAAACTTTATCACTTGCGTTGAGTGCACCCTTTTTTGTAATTTACAAAGCCAGGCGCGAATCCACGTCGCATTGGTGATAGGCTTGTATGAGTTGTTAGGTAATCCAATTACCTAACTCACTGAGCCACCTGGGCCTTTCAAACGATGTGTTATCGAGATATATATATAAGCATCACCAACTGAAGAGTTGCATAACACTTATTGCTTTAATATTACTAAGCTTGCAGTGAATGTTTGATAATTTAATGAATGTCTTATATTTGTCTGGGTTACATTAAGGATTTAATGAATTAATATATTTTCATTTACCAATAAAATTGCACCATTTCAGCAACAGCTGCTCATTAAACTACATCTAACGTTGATGCAACCATGTCTAGTTATTTATTAATTTTGTAAATAAAAAAAATGTTCTTACCTTGTTCTAATACTAAATATGTCACAATATACTCCTGCCTCAAATGTTGTGAAATGTTCTTAAAACAGTCATGTGGTGGCTTAACATTTTCAGCACGATCCTGCCAAACGTCCATCATCGTACTCTCCGGTCCTAGCATGTCTGTAAACAACGAACAACATTTTCTTCATTATTCTAATAAAATAGGTCTGTCACAAGATATAACAACAGTATTTTATACAACATTTGAAAAGAAGATTATGTAAATAAAGACAATGGACATGAACAAAACTTGAACTGCATCGGTGGTGTAATGGTTTGCATACTCGCCTCGAGTGCGGTAGATCGTAGGTTTGATTCCCGTCGGATCAAATCAAAATCAAAAAATTGCTATTTGTTACTTCTCTGCTAAGCATGCAGCATTAAGGAGTAAGAGCAAAGACTGGTGTGCTCGGAATCAGGATAATGTGTCCGAGTAGGGCGACATGTCTATCTGCCGATTGTTGTTTCAGTGAGCTAGCACTATATAAATCCAGCTCAGCGTGTTGGTCTAGTACAAAGCGGACCTTATCATCACTTCATTGAAAATTACCTTGTTCTCTCCATGATATAGCTGCAAATTTGCTGAGTTTGCGCTTAAAAAAACAATCACTCACTCACTCACTCACTCACTCACTCACTCATAAAACTTGATTCACAAATATATTGTTTTTCACCAATGATTGCAATCTTTCGGTACATTCTAAAATGCGATTGACCCGATATTAAATGTATGTTATTAGCATTATGTTCTGAAAGCTTATAGATTTGATTGAATTGTTCTTTTTTATGGTAACATGATTATTGTTTCAACATACAAGATATTTTTTAGATATAACTGATATATTGTTGAAAGTGGCGTTAGACACCATATCCCCAGCCCTAACCTTACAATGTATTTCATATTGGAAATCGTGTTCGATTGCTCATGAACAACTGAAAATAGTCAATATTCTTATTTTAAAATGTTTCTTTACATATAAAACAAATACCGATATAATATATACGTACATTGTCAGAAGATACAACAATTATTTACACGTGCTTTAGAAACTGGTAGAAAAGCGAACCTTTTGGTGGGCTTTTCTTGTCTGTTTCGCAGCAATTCCAAATAAATTTATATTTACTGACAATGCAGGTATATTGTGTATATCCTGCAAAGTAAAACAGTCTACACCAACTACCAAACCGTCTTAAAAGAGCGGAATAAAACGTTGTTCTAATCGTTATAATAGTGCCCTCTGTTACCGTCGTTCTACACGAAGCATGCAGCAGAAAAGCTTTATTAAGTTCACGACTAAATAACAATGAACTTTATTTGACCCCTTTATTAGTACTGAATTGCAAGATAAAATATACTTGCAGACAAAAGATAGGATACAAATTTATCTAAAAACATATCATTGATATTTCTAAGGTAACACCTACTTATGCAATAGTTTATAAATAAACATAGATTTCTCACATATCTGTCAGTCATATAGTCATGTTCGGATGATTTTAGCATGTACACAACATTGAAAACATTCGAATGTCATTAGAATGTTCATACACATTTCACCAAACAGCTACTTCAAAACCAACAGTAAACCACATCTTTATAGAACATGGATTAGGCATGTTCCAGACAGGCAAGGATAGGTCGTAGAAGTTTGAAGATGTACTCCTTCCAATGTCCGGTTCAGCAGAATTGCACCACAAGAGATCGATTTCGCACTGGGAAACCAAAATTTAAATTCCAACTGATCACAGCCTATTTTGTCTACGTCACATTATAAGATTATCTGTTACTAGTATTATTCTAGGCAACATGGTTGTGTACAATCCATAGGAGGATTCTTAATGTAAATCTCCGACATATGCGTTCACTTCGAGGCCTACATTTTATCCGATGACATTCACAACACAGTCTGGCGTGCTGCCACGCATGGCTATGTTGATCGTTGAACAACGATATTGATTATAAAATGTTTTTCGTCGAGTCCCAGTTCACTCCCTTTCAAACAGATGGCCGTGCACCAGTTTACATAGACGAGGCGACAATTGTAGACTATGGTGCTTTGTATGACATATTTGGTATTGGTAACAGAAGTGCGATGGTTCTGTAGTGGAATAACTTCACGTACGAGGACTAATATTGTTGTTGTGGTACGTTAAATGCCACCAGATACAGATACACTATTTTATGTACAGACATAGTCAATTTCGTTCACTGGAATGAACCTTGCTTTAAAGTTAAGCAAAACACGCACCGCTCTCTTTTTCAATTTATCTGCTTCTGCAACAGAACACTGATGTCATGCCTTTGACGTCAACATCACACCGGGCACATGTGGGACAAATTAATCCACTTTATCCTACGCAGACCACATAATAGCCTTTCAGCAAGAATGGAACACCATTATATAGACCGTCATCAAGAGTACAATCACCATGTCGATCAGACGTCGTCAAAAACGGTCATCCATGCCAATGGTAGACGCGCAGTGTATTGGCTTTTTGTAGACATTCTTTTCTTCTTCAACTTTGAAAGTCTGATATCGTTATTCTTGTATAGGGTTGTTATTAACAAGGAAACTACAGAACCAGGAGTTCCCAGTAGTTAATATACAAAGTATCAATTGAAAAGACTTACGATGGTCATCATATCTAGGTCAACCGTTACGGATAGTCTGTGTCAGAGATGACCACGGAGATGTCCCTTTCGTAGTGGTCAAATCCCGTCCATTTCTCGCTCAACACGAGTAACATGATGGGCGCCATTAGTTGAACAGCTGTTAGTTGGGTTATTGTTCCTCTATCCTTAATTATATGTGTATTGTAGATCATTGATTCTCCTTTTGGTATTGAATTGTCTCCCAATCTTCGAATTACGACTTCCAATTACTCCTTTAGTATCGTCGATTTGTTGTTGTTGTAGATGAACAAATTACAATTGAGTGCAATCTGTTATGAGATAACGATAAGTTAGTATGGAAGTAAACAATCGAATCGTGCAATGTGCAACAAAACAATTGTGCATTGGAAAAAATGAAAGGATCCATCCATTTTACTCATCGATATCTAAATAGTTGTCAATATTTTGTATTTTTTTATCACAAATCATTAGTTTTTACAATATATCAACCCTATCCTGGAACGCAAATTCAACACGTGTTCAACTGTTAAGCATATTACCCTTTTGTTGACGTCCTATTAATTACCGTGGTCGACGTTGCAATCATCTTTGGCACTTTGATTTACATCTACTATGTAATCAGTGTTTATCGAGGGAGTTCGATTCCCAAGTCGTAGCTATGAACGCTTACGTAATCAGTGTCTATCGAGTGAATATGATGCCCAGTCGTATCTATGAGTATTTGCGCTATCAGTATCTATCGAGTGAGTATGATGCCCAGTCGTAGCTATGAGTATTTGCGCTATCAGAGTCTCTCGAGTGAGTTCGATGCCAAGTCGCAACTATCAGTATTTACGTAACCAGTGTCTCTAGAGTGAGTTTGATTCCAAATCGTAGCTATGAATACCTACGTAATCATTGCCTATCGAGTGAGTTTGATTCCAAATTATAGCTATGAGTACTTACGTGATCACTGTCTCTCGAGTGAGATCGATTCCCAGTCGTAGCTATGATTATTTACGTAATCATTGTCTCTCGAGTGAGTTCGATTTCCAGTTGTAGTTATGATTACTTACGTAATCACTGTCTCTCGAGTGAGTTCGATGCCCAATTGTAGCTATGATTACTTACGTAATCATTGTCTCTCGAGTGAGTTTGATTTCCAGTTGTAGCTATGATTACTTACGTAATCACTGTCTCTCGAGTTAGCTTGATTCCCAGTTGTAGCTATGAGCACTTACGTAATCACTGTCTCTCGAGTGAGTTCGATTCTCAGTCGTAGCTATCAGTACTTACGTAATCATTGTCTCTCGAGTGATTACGATTCCCAGTTGTAGCTATGATTACTTAATAAAACTTTATCTGGTACAGTTTATTAGCTTTTAGCAGCAGGTGGACATTTTTCTGCGTACTCCAGCTTTTCCCATATATGAAACTAACCTCCACGTTATAGCTCAAATATTTTTGAAAGTGGTTCTCAAATTCCACAATCTTCAATCTTATTACATACAAGATCCATATATATTATCAAACTCGTACAGATCATAACGTTTGAAGTAGTGTTAAAAATGTTTTAGACCATACTAGACCAGTTGCAAAAACTTTCAAATTATTTGGCTTGCCAATTTATTGGCTTTGAGCATAACTGGTGAAGGTTATTTCAGAAAGTTTTAATCATCACAGAATGTAAAAGGTATAAACTATGCAAAAATTAAATAGAAATAGAAACATGAATTTCTGATGATGTTTGAAGTATAAAGACGTGCTTGTACTTACCTTCAGGGAAATGAAATCTCTTGAAAACGTTCCCTTTTACCCGTCCATCGAAGACTGTAATGGTTAGAACCGCAAATGTAAATACGGTGTAAAACAAACCGCGACATTCCATTCTTGATAATATCTTCGCCTCCAAGTGAATGTGCCTTAAGACACTACGTTTTGATATTTAAATACAAATATGTTCAATAGCAAAGGATTGAACTGTTAAGACCATACAGCAAGTGATAATTCACCGCCTTTAACGTCATTCTTCTGCACTTCATGTATTAATAACGAAGATGTCAAAAGATATTCACCATAATTACATTCCATACCTGAATGAGATTTATAATTTATTATTTTTATTTCAGAATCTATATTGTGTTCTGCAGACTCTTGTTTGAGGATCATGAGTGCAACACAGAAGACATTTATATAATGCTTTGTTATTCGGTGTATTTTTACAATACCCAGGCGTCTCCAGTATAGGCTCGGTGATGATTAATGATTCTATAGAAAGCTATGAAGGTATGCTATTTAGTCCATGTGTCTATTATATTAGCAGTGTCCCTCCCACTTTTATTGGAGTGCTTTTTGTCCGATTAATATAACAAACATGAGTACAATAATAACATAGACTGGAAAGATAATGACAAGTGCCACTAGTGGAACAGAAACTGCCTAATCTTTCGGACCTGAGTTCACCACCGGTTTTTAGTGCGGTTCGTGTTACTTGATCTTTTGTTTTATGTGCAATGTTTTGTAGATCGTCGTTTGTCCTTTTTCTTTTGGTCATTGTGTTGTCTGTCCTTCTTTGATTTACGGATTCAGATTACCCCTTTGGTATCTTGCCCATTGTGTTTTCTGTCCTTCTTTGATTTACGGATTCAGATTACCCCTTTGGTATCTTGGCCATTGTGTTGTCTGTCCTTCTTTGATTTACGGATTCAGATTACCCCTTTGGTATCTTGGCCATTGTGTTGTCTGTCCTTCTTTGATTTACGGATTCAGATTACCCCTTTGGTATCTTGGCCATTGTGTTGTCTGTCCTTCTTTGATTTACGGATTCAGATTACCCCTTTGGTATCTTGGCCATTGTGTTGTCTGTCCTTCTTTGATTTACGGATTCAGATTACCCCTTTGGTATCTTGCCCATTGTGTTGTCTGTCCTTCTTTGATTTACGGATTCAGATTACCCCTTTGGTATCTTGGCCATTGTGTTGTCTGTCCTTCTTTGATTTACGGATTCAGATTACCCCTTTGGTATCTTGGCCATTGTGTTGTCTGTCCTTCTTTGATTTACGGATTCAGATTACCCCTTTGGTATCTTGCCCATTGTGTTGTCTGTCCTTCTTTGATTTACGGATTCAGATTACCCCTTTGGTATCTTGGCCATTGTGTTGTCTGTCCTTCTTTGATTTACGGATTCAGATTACCCCTTTGGTATCTTGGCCATTGTGTTGTCTGTCCTTCTTTGATTTACGGATTCAGATTACCCCTTTGGTATCTTGGCCATTGTGTTGTCTGTCCTTCTTTGATTTACGGATTCAGATTACCCCTTTGGTATCTTGGCCATTGTGTTGTCTGTCCTTCTTTGATTTACGGATTCAGATTACCCCTTTGGTATCTTGCCCATTGTGTTGTCTGTCCTTCTTTGATTTACGGATTCAGATTACCCCTTTGGTATCTTGGCCATTGTGTTGTCTGTCCTTCTTTGATTTACGGATTCAGATTACCCCTTTGGTATCTTGGCCATTGTGTTGTCTGTCCTTCTTTGATTTACGGATTCAGATTACCCCTTTGGTATCTTGGCCATTGTGTTGTCTGTCCTTCTTTGATTTACGGATTCAGATTACCCCTTTGGTATCTTGGCCATTATGTTGTCTGTCCTTCTTTGATTTACGGATTCAGATTACCCCTTTGGTATCTTGCCCATTGTGTTGTCTGTCCTTCTTTGATTTACGGATTCAGATTACCCCTTTGGTATCTTGGCCATTGTGTTGTCTGTCCTTCTTTGATTTACGGATTCAGATTACCCCTTTGGTATCTTGGCCATTGTGTTGTCTGTCCTTCTTTGATTTACGGATTCAGATTACCCCTTTGGTATCTTTCCCATTGTGTTGTCTGTCCTTCTTTGATTTACGGATTCAGATTACCCCTTTGGTATCTTGGCCATTGTGTTGTCTGTCCTTCTTTGATTTACGGATTCAGATTACGCCTTTGGTATCTTGGCCATTGTGTTGTCTGTCCTTCTTTGATTTACGGATTCAGATTACCCCTTTGGTATCTTGGCCATTGTGTTGTCTGTCCTTCTTTGATTTACGGATTCAGATTACCCCTTTGGTATCTTGGCCATTGTGTTGTCTGTCCTTCTTTGATTTACGGATTCAGATTACCCCTTTGGTATCTTGCCCATTGTGTTGTCTGTCCTTCTTTGATTTACGGATTCAGATTACCCCTTTGGTATCTTGGCCATTGTGTTGTCTGTCCTTCTTTGATTTACGGATTCAGATTACCCCTTTGGTATCTTGGCCATTGTGTTGTCTGTCCTTCTTTGATTTACGGATTCAGATTACCCCTTTGGTATCTTGCCCATTGTGTTGTCTGTCCTTCTTTGATTTACGGATTCAGATTACCCCTTTGGTATCTTGGCCATTGTGTTGTCTGTCCTTCTTTGATTTACGGATTCAGATTACCCCTTTGGTATCTTGGCCATTGTGTTGTCTGTCCTTCTTTGATTTACGGATTCAGATTACCCCTTTGGTATCTTTCCCATTGTGTTGTCTGTCCTTCTTTGATTTACGGATTCAGATTACCCATTTGGTATCTTGGCCATTGTGTTGTCTGTACTTCTTTGATTTACGGATTCAGATTACCCCTTTGGTATCTTGCCCATTGTGTTGTCTGTCCTTCTTTGATTTACGGATTCAGATTACCCCTTTGGTATCTTGGCCATTGTGTTGTCTGTCCTTCTTTGATTTACGGATTCAGATTACCCCTTTGGTATCTTGGCCATTGTGTTGTCTGTCCTTCTTTGATTTACGGATTCAGATTACCCCTTTGGTATCTTGGCCATTGTGTTGTCTGTCCTTCTTTGATTTACGGATTCAGATTACCCCTTTGGTATCTTGGCCATTGTGTTGTCTGTCCTTCTTTGATTTACGGATTCAGATTACCCCTTTGGTATCTTGGCCATTGTGTTGTCTGTCCTTCTTTGATTTACGGATTCAGATTACCCCTTTGGTATCTTGGCCATTGTGTTGTCTGTCCTTCTTTGATTTACGGATTCAGATTACCCCTTTGGTATCTTGGCCATTGTGTTGTCTGTCCTTCTTTGATTTACGGATTCAGATTACCCCTTTGGTATCTTGGCCATTGTGTTGTCTGTCCTTCTTTGATTTACGGATTCAGATTACCCCTTTGGTATCTTGGCCATTATGTTGTCTGTCCTTCTTTGATTTACGGATTCAGATTACCCCTTTGGTATCTTGCCCATTGTGTTGTCTGTCCTTCTTTGATTTACGGATTCAGATTACCCCTTTGGTATCTTGGCCATTGTGTTGTCTGTCCTTCTTTGATTTACGGATTCAGATTACCCCTTTGGTATCTTGGCCATTGTGTTGTCTGTACTTCTTTGATTTACGGATTCAGATTACCCCTTTGGTATCTTTCCCATTGTGTTGTCTGTCCTTCTTTGATTTACGGATTCAGATTACCCCTTTGGTATCTTGGCCATTGTGTTGTCTGTCCTTCTTTGATTTACGGATTCAGATTACCCCTTTGGTATCTTGGCCATTGTGTTGTCTGTCCTTCTTTGATTTACCGATTCAGATTACCCCTTTGGTATCTTGGCCATTGTGTTGTCTGTCCTTCTTTGATTTACGGATTCAGATTACCCCTTTGGTATCTTGGCCATTGTGTTGTCTGTCCTTCTTTGATTTACGGATTCAGATTACCCCTTTGGTATCTTGACCATTGTGTTGTCTGTCCTTCTTTGATTTACGGATTCAGATTACCCCTTTGGTATCTTTCCCATTGTGTTGTCTGTCCTTCTTTGATTTACGGATTCAGATTACCCCTTTGGTATCTTGGCCATTGTATTGTCTGTCCTTCTTTGATTTACGGATTCAGATTACCCCTTTGGTATCTTGGCCATTGTGTTGTCTGTCCTTCTTTGATTTACGGATTCAGATTACCCCTTTGGTATCTTGGCCATTGTGTTGTCTGTCCTTCTTTGATTTACGGATTCAGATTACCCCTTTGGTATCTTGGCCATTGTGTTGTCTGTCCTTCTTTGATTTACGGATTCAGATTACCCCTTTGGTATCTTGCCCATTGTGTTGTCTGTCTTTCTTTGATTTACGGATTCAGATTACCCCTTTGGTATCTTTCCCATTGTGTTGTCTGTCCTTCTTTGATTTACGGATTCAGATTACCCCTTTGGTATCTTGGCCATTGTATTGTCTGTCCTTCTGTGATTTACGGATTCAGATTACCCCTTTGGTATCTTGGCCATTGTGTTGTCTGTCCTTCTTTGATTTACGGATTCAGATTACCCCTTTGGTATCTTGGCCATTGTGTTGTCTGTCCTTCTTTGATTTACGGATTCAGATTACCCCTTTGGTATCTTGGCCATTATGTTGTCTGTCCTTCTTTGATTTACGGATTCAGATTACCCCTTTGGTATCTTGCCCATTGTGTTGTCTGTCCTTCTTTGATTTACGGATTCAGATTACCCCTTTGGTATCTTGGCCATTGTGTTGTCTGTCCTTCTTTGATTTACGGATTCAGATTACCCCTTTGGTATCTTGGCCATTGTGTTGTCTGTCCTTCTTTGATTTACGAATTCAGATTACCCCTTTGGTATCTTGCCCATTGTGTTGTCTGTCCTTCTTTAATTTACGGATTCAGATTACCCCTTTGGTATCTTGGCCATTGTATTGTCTTTCCTTCTTTGATTTACGGATTCAGATTACCCCTTTGGTATCTTGGCCATTGTGTTGTCTGTCCTTCTTTGATTTACGGATTCAGATTACCCCTTTGGTATCTTGGCCATTGTGTTGTCTGTCCTTCTTTGATTTACGGATTCAGATTACCCCTTTGGTATCTTGGCCATTGTGTTGTCTGTCCTTCTTTGATTTACGGATTCAGATTACCCCTTTGGTATCTTGCCCATTGTGTTGTCTGTCCTTCTTTGATTTACGGATTCAGATTACCCCTTTGGTATCTTGGCCATTGTGTTGTCTGTCCTTCTTTGATTTACGGATTCAGATTACCCCTTTGGTATCTTGCCCATTGTGTTGTCTGTCCTTCTTTGATTTACGGATTCAGATTACCCCTTTGGTATCTTGGCCATTGTGTTGTCTGTCCTTCTTTGATTTACGGATTCAGATTACCCCTTTGGTATCTTGGCCATTGTGTTGTCTGTCCTTCTTTGATTTACGGATTCAGATTACCCCTTTGGTATCTTTCCCATTGTGGTGTCTGTCCTTCTTTGATTTACGGATTCAGATTACCCCTTTGGTATCTTGCCCATTGTATTGTCTGTCCTTCTGTGATTTACGGATTCAGATTACCCCTTTGGTATCTTGGCCATTGTGTTGTCTGTCCTTCTTTGATTTACGGATTCAGATTACCCCTTTGGTATCTTGGCCATTGTGTTGTCTGTCCTTCTTTGATTTACGGATTCAGATTACCCCTTTGGTATCTTGGCCATTGTGTTGTCTGTCCTTCTTTGATTTACGGATTCAGATTACCCCTTTGGTATCTTGGCCATTGTGTTGTCTGTCCTTCTTTGATTTACGGATTCAGATTACCCCTTTGGTATCTTGCCCATTGTGTTGTCTGTCCTTCTTTGATTTACGGATTCAGATTACCCCTTTGGTATCTTGGCCATTGTGTTGTCTGTCCTTCTTTGATTTACGGATTCAGATTACCCCTTTGGTATCTTGCCCATTGTGTTGTCTGTCCTTCTTTGATTTACGGATTCAGATTACCCCTTTGGTATCTTGGCCATTGTGTTGTCTGTCCTTCTTTGATTTACGGATTCAGATTACCCCTTTGGTATCTTGGCCATTGTGTTGTCTGTCCTTCTTTGATTTACGGATTCAGATTACCCCTTTGGTATCTTGCCCATTGTGTTGTCTGTCCTTCTTTGATTTACGGATTCAGATTACCCCTTTGGTATCTTGGCCATTGTGTTGTCTGTCCTTCTTTGATTTACGGATTCAGATTACCCCTTTGGTATCTTGGCCATTGTGTTGTCTGTCCTTCTTTGATTTACGGATTCAGATTACCCCTTTGGTATTTTGGCAATTATGTTGTCTGTCCTTCTTTGATTTACGGATTCAGATTACCCCTTTGGTATCTTGCCCATTGTGTTGTCTGTCCTTCTTTGATTTACGGATTCAGATTACCCCTTTGGTATCTTGGCCATTGTGTTGTCTGTCCTTCTTTGATTTACGGATTCAGATTACCCCTTTGGTATCTTGGCCATTGTGTTGTCTGTCCTTCTTTGATTTACGGATTCAGATTACCCCTTTGGTATCTTGCCCATTGTGTTGTCTGTCCTTCTTTAATTTACGGATTCAGATTACCCCTTTGGTATCTTGGCCATTGTGTTGTCTGTCCTTCTTTGATTTACGGATTCAGATTACCCATTTGGTATCTTGGCCATTGTGTTGTCTGTCCTTCTTTGATTTACGGATTCAGATTACCCCTTTGGTATCTTTCCCATTGTGTTGTCTGTCCTTCTTTGATTTACGGATTCAGATTACCCCTTTGGTATCTTGGCCATTGTATTGTCTGTCCTTCTGTGATTTACGGATTCAGATTACCCCTTTGGTATCTTGGCCATTGTGTTGTCTGTCCTTCTTTGATTTACGGATTCAGATTACCCCTTTGGTATCTTGGCCATTGTGTTGTCTGTCCTTCTTTGATTTACGGATTCAGATTACCCCTTTGGTATCTTGGCCATTGTGTTGTCTGTCCTTCTTTGATTTACGGATTCAGATTACCCCTTTGGTATCTTGGCCATTGTGTTGTCTGTCCTTCTTTGATTTACGGATTCAGATTACCCCTTTGGTATCTTGGCCATTGTGTTGTCTGTCCTTCTTTGATTTACGGATTCAGATTACCCCTTTGGTATCTTGCCCATTGTGTTGTCTGTCCTTCTTTGATTTACGGATTCAGATTACCCCTTTGGTATCTTGGCCATTGTGTTGTCTGTCCTTCTTTGATTTACGGATTCGGATTACCCCTTTAGTATTTTGCCCATTGTGTTGTCTGTCCTTCTTTGATTTACGGATTCAGATTACCCCTTTGGTATCTTGGCCATTGTGTTGTCTGTCCTTCTTTGATTTACGGATTCAGATTACCCCTTTGGTATCTTGGCCATTGTGTTGTCTGTCCTTCTTTGATTTACGGATTCAGATTACTCCTTTGGTATCTTGGCCATTGTGTTGTCTGTCCTTCTTTGATTTACGGATTCAGATTACCCCTTTGGTATCTTGGCCATTGTGTTGTCTGTCCTTCTTTGATTTACGGATTCAGATTACCCCTTTGGTATCTTGGCCATTGTGTTGTCTGTCCTTCTTTGATTTACGGATTCAGATTACTCCTTTGGTATCTTGGCCATTGTGTTGTCTGTCCTTCTTTGATTTACGGATTCAGATTACCCCTTTGGTATCTTGACCATTGTGTTGTCTGTCCTTCTTTGATTTACGGATTCAGAATACCCCTTTGGTATCTTGGCCATTGTGTTGTCTGTCCTTCTTTGATTTACGGATTCAGATTACTCCTTTGGTATCTTGGCCATTGTGTTGTCTGTCCTTCTTTGATTTACGGATTCAGATTACCCCTTTGGTATCTTGACCATTGTGTTGTCTGTCCTTCTTTGATTTACGGATTCAGAATACCCCTTTGGTATCTTGGCCATTGTGTTGTCTGTCCTTCTTTGATTTACGGATTCAGATTACCCCTTTGGTATCTTGGCCATTGTGTTGTCTGTCCTTCTTTGATTTACGGATTCAGATTACCCCTTTGGTATCTTGGCCATTGTGTTGTCTGTCCTTCTTTGATTTACGGATTCAGATTACCCCTTTGGTATCTTGGCCATTGTGTTGTCTGTCCTTCTTTGATTTACGGATTCAGATTACCCCTTTGGTATCTTGGCCATTGTGTTGTCTGTCCTTCTTTGATTTACGGATTCAGATTACCCCTTTGGTATCTTGGCCATTGTGTTGTCTGTCCTTCTTTGATTTACGGATTCAGATTACCCCTTTGGTATCTTGGCCATTATGCTGTCTGTCCTTCTTTGATTTACGGATTCAGATTACCCCTTTGGTATCTTGCCCATTGTGTTGTCTGTCCTTCTTTGATTTACGGATTCAGATTACCCCTTTGGTATCTTGGCCATTGTGTTGTCTGTCCTTCTTTGATTTATGGATTCAGATTACCCCTTTGGTATCTTGGCCATTGTGTTGTCTGTCCTTCTTTGATTTACGGATTCAGATTACCCCTTTGGTATCTTGGCCATTGTGTTGTCTGTCCTTCTTTGATTTACGGATTCAGATTACCCCTTTGGTATCTTGCCCATTGTGTTGTCTGTCCTTCTTTGATTTACGGATTCAGATTACCCCTTTGGTATCTTGGCCATTGTGTTGTCTGTCCTTCTTTGATTTACGGATTCAGATTACCCCTTTGGTATCTTGGCCATTATGTTGTCTGTCCTTCTTTGATTTACGGATTCAGATTACCCCTTTGGTATCTTGGCCATTGTGTTGTCTGTCCTTCTTTGATTTACGGATTCAGATTACCCCTTTGGTATCTTGGCCATTGTGTTGTCTGTCCTTCTTTGATTTACGGATTCAGATTACACCTTTGGTATCTTGGCCATTGTGTTGTCTGTCCTTCTTTGATTTACGGATTCAGATTACCCCTTTGGTATCTTGCCCATTGTGTTGTCTGTCCTTCTTTGATTTACGGATTCAAATTACCCCTTTGGTATCTTGGCCATTGTGTTGTCTGTCCTTCTTTGATTTACGGATTCAGATTACCCCTTTGGTATCTTGGCCATTGTGTTGTCTGTCCTTCTTTGATTTACGGATTCAGATTACCCCTTTGGTATCTTGGCCATTGTGTTGTCTGTCCTTCTTTGATTTACGGATTCAGATTACCCCTTTGGTATCTTGGCCATTGTGTTGTCTGTCCTTCTTTGATTTACGGATTCAGATTACCCCTTTGGTATCTTGGCCATTGTGTTGTCTGTCCTTCTTTGATTTACGGATTCAGATTACCCCTTTGGTATCTTTCCCATTGTGTTGTCTGTCCTTCTTTGATTTACGGATTCAGATTACCCCTTTGGTATCTTGGCCATTGTATTGTCTGTCCTTCTGTGATTTACGGATTCAGATTACCCCTTTGGTATCTTGGCCATTGTGTTGTCTGTCCTTCTTTGATTTACGGATTCAGATTACCCCTTTGGTATCTTGGCCATTGTGTTGTCTGTCCTTCTTTGATTTACGGATTCAGATTACCCCTTTGGTATCTTGGCCATTGTGTTGTCTGTCCTTCTTTGATTTACGGATTCAGATTACCCCTTTGGTATCTTGGCCATTGTGTTGTCTGTCCTTCTTTGATTTACGGATTCAGATTACCCCTTTGGTATCTTGGCCATTGTGTTGTCTGTCCTTCTTTGATTTACGGATTCAGATTACCCCTTTGGTATCTTGGCCATTGTGTTGTCTGTCCTTCTTTGATTTACGGATTCAGATTACCCCTTTGGTATCTTGGCCATTGTGTTGTCTGTCCTTCTTTGATTTACGGATTCAGATTACCCCTTTGGTATCTTGCCCATTGTGTTGTCTGTCCTTCTTTGATTTACGGATTCAGATTACCCCTTTGGTATCTTGCCCATTGTGTTGTCTGTCCTTCTTTGATTTACGGATTCAGATTACCCCTTTGGTATCTTTCCCATTGTGTTGTCTGTCCTTCTTTGATTTACGGATTCAGATTACCCCTTTGGTATCTTGGCCATTGTATTGTCTGTCCTTCTGTGATTTACGGATTCAGATTACCCCTTTGGTATCTTGGCCATTGTGTTGTCTGTCCTTCTTTGATTTACGGATTCAGATTACCCCTTTGGTATCTTGGCCATTGTGTTGTCTGTCCTTCTTTGATTTACGGATTCAGATTACCCATTTGGTATCTTGGCCATTATGTTGTCTGTCCTTCTTTGATTTACGGATTCAGATTACCCCTTTGGTATCTTGCCCATTGTGTTGTCTGTCCTTCTTTGATTTACGGATTCAGATTACCCCTTTGGTATCTTGGCCATTGTGTTGTCTGTCCTTCTTTGATTTACGGATTCAGATTACCCCTTTGGTATCTTGGCCATTGTGTTGTCTGTCCTTCTTTGACTTACGGATTCAGATTACCCCTTTGGTATCTTGGCCATTGTGTTGTCTGTCCTTCTTTGATTTACGGATTCAGATTACCCCTTTGGTATCTTGGCCATTGTGTTGTCTGTCCTTCTTTGATTTACGGATTCAGATTACCCCTTTGGTATCTTGGCCATTGTGTTGTCTGTCCTTCTTTGATTTACGGATTCAGATTACCCCTTTGGTATCTTGGCCATTGTATTGTCTGTCCTTCTGTGATTTAAGGATTCAGATTACCCCTTTGGTATCTTGGCCATTGTGTTGTCTGTCCTTCTTTGATTTACGGATTCAGATTACCCCTTTGGTATCTTGGCCATTGTGTTGTCTGTCCTTCTTTGATTTACGGATTCAGATTACCCCTTTGGTATCTTGGCCATTGTGTTGTCTGTCCTTCTTTGATTTACGGATTCAGATTACCCCTTTGGTATCTTGCCCATTGTGTTGTCTGTCCTTCTTTAATTTACGGATTCAGATTACCCCTTTGGTATCTTGGCCATTGTGTTGTCTGTCCTTCTTTGATTTACGGATTCAGATTACCCCTTTGGTATCTTGGCCATTGTGTTGTCTGTCCTTCTTTGATTTACGGATTCAGATTACCCCTTTGGTATCTTGGCCATTGTGTTGTCTGTCCTTCTTTGATTTACGGATTCAGATTACCCCTTTGGTATCTTGGCCATTGTGTTGTCTGTCCTTCTTTGATTTACGGATTCAGATTACCCCTTTGGTATCTTGGCCATTGTATTGTCTGTCCTTCTGTGATTTAAGGATTCAGATTACCCCTTTGGTATCTTGGCCATTGTGTTGTCTGTCCTTCTTTGATTTACGGATTCAGATTACCCCTTTGGTATCTTGGCCATTGTGTTGTCTGTCCTTCTTTGATTTACGGATTCAGATTACCCCTTTGGTATCTTGGCCATTATGTTGTCTGTCCTTCTTTGATTTACGGATTCAGATTACCCCTTTGGTATCTTGCCCATTGTGTTGTCTGTCCTTCTTTGATTTACGGATTCAGATTACCCCTTTGGTATCTTGGCCATTGTGTTGTCTGTCCTTCTTTGATTTACGGATTCAGATTACCCCTTTGGTATCTTGGCCATTGTGTTGTCTGTCCTTCTTTGATTTACGGATTCAGATTACCCCTTTGGTATCTTGGCCATTGTGTTGTCTGTCCTTCTTTGATTTACGGATTCAGATTACCCCTTTGGTATCTTGGCCATTGTGTTGTCTGTCCTTCTTTGATTTACGGATTCAGATTACCCCTTTGGTATCTTGCCCATTGTGTTGTCTGTCCTTCTTTGATTTACGGATTCAGATTACCCCTTTGGTATCTTGGCCATTGTGTTGTCTGTCCTTCTTTGATTTACGGATTCAGATTACCCCTTTGGTATCTTGGCCATTGTGTTGTCTGTCCTTCTTTGATTTACGGATTCGGATTACCCCTTTAGTATTTTGCCCATTGTGTTGTCTGTCCTTCTTTGATTTACGGATTCAGATTACCCCTTTGGTATCTTGGCCATTGTGTTGTCTGTCCTTCTTTGATTTACGGATTCAGATTACCCCTTTGGTATCTTGCCCATTGTGTTGTCTGTCCTTCTTTGATTTACGGATTCAGATTACCCCTTTGGTATCTTGCCCATTGTGTTGTCTGTCCTCTTTGATTTACGGATTCAGATTACCCCTTTGGTATCTTGGCCATTGTGTTGTCTGTCCTTCTTTGATTTACGGATTCAGATTACCCCTTTGGTATCTTGGCCCATTGTGTTGTCTGTCCTTCTTTGATTTACGGATTCAGATTACCCCTTTGGTATCTTGCCCATTGTGTTGTCTGTCCTTCTTTGATTTACGGATTCAGATTACCCCTTTGGTATCTTGGCCATTGTGTTGTCTGTCCTTCTTTGATTTACGGATTCAGATTACCCCTTTGGTATCTTGGCCATTGTGTTGTCTGTCCTTCTTTGATTTACGGATTCAGATTACCCCTTTGGTATCTTGGCCATTGTGTTGTCTGTCCTTCTTTGATTTACGGATTCAGATTACCCCTTTGGTATCTTGCCCATTGTGTTGTCTGTCCTTCTTTGATTTACGGATTCAGATTACCCCTTTGGTATCTTGGCCATTGTGTTGTCTGTCCTTCTTTGATTTACGGATTCAGATTACCCCTTTGGTATCTTGGCCATTGTGTTGTCTGTCCTTCTTTGATTTACGGATTCAGATTACCCCTTTGGTATCTTGCCCATTGTGTTGTCTGTCCTTCTTTGATTTACGGATTCAGATTACCCCTTTGGTATCTTGGCCATTGTGTTGTCTGTCCTTCTTTGATTTACGGATTCAGATTACCCCTTTGGTATCTTGGCCATTGTATTGTCTGTCCTTCTGTGATTTACGGATTCAGATTACCCCTTTGGTATCTTGGCCATTGTGTTGTCTGTCCTTCTTTGATTTACGGATTCAGATTACCCCTTTGGTATCTTGGCCATTGTGTTGTCTGTCCTTCTTTGATTTACGGATTCAGATTACCCCTTTGGTATCTTGGCCATTGTGTTGTCTGTCCTTCTTTGATTTACGGATTCAGATTACCCCTTTGGTATCTTGCCCATTGTGTTGTCTGTCCTTCTTTGATTTACGGATTCATATTACCCCTTTGGTATCTTGGCCATTGTGTTGTCTGTCCTTCTTTGATTTACGGATTCAGATTACCCCTTTGGTATCTTGGCCATTGTGTTGTCTGTCCTTCTTTGATTTACGGATTCAGATTACCCCTTTGGTATCTTGCCCATTGTGTTGTCTGTCCTTCTTTAATTTACGGATTCAGATTACCCCTTTGGTATCTTGGCCATTGTGTTGTCTGTCCTTCTTTGATTTACGGATTCAGATTACCCCTTTGGTATCTTGGCCATTGTGTTGTCTGTCCTTCTTTGATTTACGGATTCAGATTACCCCTTTGGTATCTTGACCATTGTGTTGTCTGTCCTTCTTTGATTTACGGATTCAGATTACCTTTTGGTATCTTGGCCATTGTGTTGTCTGTCCTTCTTTGATTTACGGATTCAGATTACCCCTTTGGTATCTTGGCCATTGTATTGTCTGTCCTTCTGTGATTTAAGGATTCAGATTACCCCTTTGGTATCTTGGCCATTGTGTTGTCTGTCCTTCTTTGATTTACGGATTCAGATTACCCCTTTGGTATCTTGGCCATTGTGTTGTCTGTCCTTCTTTGATTTACGGATTCAGATTACCCCTTTGGTATCTTGGCCATTATGTTGTCTGTCCTTCTTTGATTTACGGATTCAGATTACCCCTTTGGTATCTTGCCCATTGTGTTGTCTGTCCTTCTTTGATTTACGGATTCAGATTACCCCTTTGGTATCTTGGCCATTGTGTTGTCTGTCCTTCTTTGATTTACGGATTCAGATTACCCCTTTGGTATCTTGGCCATTGTGTTGTCTGTCCTTCTTTGATTTACGGATTCAGATTACCCCTTTGGTATCTTGGCCATTGTGTTGTCTGTCCTTCTTTGATTTACGGATTCAGATTACCCCTTTGGTATCTTGGCCATTGTGTTGTCTGTCCTTCTTTGATTTACGGATTCAGATTACCCCTTTGGTATCTTGCCCATTGTGTTGTCTGTCCTTCTTTGATTTACGGATTCAGATTACCCCTTTGGTATCTTGGCCATTGTGTTGTCTGTCCTTCTTTGATTTACGGATTCAGATTACCCCTTTGGTATCTTGGCCATTGTGTTGTCTGTCCTTCTTTGATTTACGGATTCGGATTACCCCTTTAGTATTTTGCCCATTGTGTTGTCTGTCCTTCTTTGATTTACGGATTCAGATTACCCCTTTGGTATCTTGGCCATTGTGTTGTCTGTCCTTCTTTGATTTACGGATTCAGATTACCCCTTTGGTATCTTGCCCATTGTGTTGTCTGTCCTTCTTTGATTTACGGATTCAGATTACCCCTTTGGTATCTTGGCCATTGTGTTGTCTGTCCTTCTTTGATTTACGGATTCAGATTACCCCTTTGGTATCTTGCCCATTGTGTTGTCTGTCCTTCTTTGATTTACGGATTCAGATTACCCCTTTGGTATCTTGGCCATTGTGTTGTCTGTCCTTCTTTGATTTACGGATTCAGATTACCCCTTTGGTATCTTGCCCATTGTGTTGTCTGTCCTTCTTTGATTTACGGATTCAGATTACCCCTTTGGTATCTTGGCCATTGTGTTGTCTGTCCTTCTTTGATTTACGGATTCAGATTACCCCTTTGGTATCTTGGCCATTGTGTTGTCTGTCCTTCTTTGATTTACGGATTCAGATTACCCCTTTGGTATCTTGGCCATTGTTGTTGTCTGTCCTTCTTTGATTTACGGATTCAGATTACCCCTTTGGTATCTTGCCCATTGTGTTGTCTGTCCTTCTTTGATTTACGGATTCAGATTACCCCTTTGGTATCTTGGCCATTGTGTTGTCTGTCCTTCTTTGATTTACGGATTCAGATTACCCCTTTGGTATCTTGGCCATTGTGTTGTCTGTCCTTCTTTGATTTACGGATTCAGATTACCCCTTTGGTATCTTGGCCATTGTGTTGTCTGTCCTTCTTTGATTTACGGATTCAGATTACCCCTTTGGTATCTTGCCCATTGTGTTGTCTGTCCTTCTTTGATTTACGGATTCAGATTACCCCTTTGGTATCTTGGCCATTGTGTTGTCTGTCCTTCTTTGATTTACGGATTCAGATTACCCCTTTGGTATCTTGGCCATTGTGTTGTCTGTCCTTCTTTGATTTACGGATTCAGATTACCCCTTTGGTATCTTGGCCATTGTGTTGTCTGTCCTTCTTTGATTTACGAATTCAGATTACCCCTTTGGTATCTTGCCCATTGTGTTGTCTGTCCTTCTTTGATTTACGGATTCAGATTACCCCTTTGGTATCTTGGCCATTGTGTTGTCTGTCCTTCTTTGATTTACGGATTCAGATTACCCCTTTGGTATCTTGGCCATTGTGTTGTCTGTCCTTCTTTGATTTACGGATTCAGATTACCCCTTTGGTATCTTGGCCATTGTGTTGTCTGTCCTTCTTTGATTTACGGATTCAGATTACCCCTTTGGTATCTTGCCCATTGTGTTGTCTGTCCTTCTTTGATTTACGGATTCAGATTACCCCTTTGGTATCTTGGCCATTGTGTTGTCTGTCCTTCTTTGATTTACGGATTCAGATTACCCCTTTGGTATCTTGGCCATTGTGTTGTCTGTCCTTCTTTGATTTACGGATTCAGATTACCCCTTTGATATCTTGCCCATTGTGTTGTCTGTCCTTCTTTGATTTACGGATTCAGATTACCCCTTTGGTATCTTGGCCATTGTGTTGTCTGTCCTTCTTTAATTTACGGATTCAGATTACCCCTTTGGTATCTTGGCCATTGTGTTGTCTGTCCTTCTTTGATTTACGGATTCAGATTACCCCTTTGGTATCTTGGCCATTGTGTTGTCTGTCCTTCTTTGATTTACGGATTCAGATTACCCCTTTGGTATCTTGACCATTGTGTTGTCTGTCCTTCTTTGATTTACGGATTCAGATTACCCTTTTGGTATCTTGGCCATTGTGTTGTCTGTCCTTCTTTGATTTACGGATTCAGATTACCCCTTTGGTATCTTGGCCATTGTATTGTCTGTCCTTCTGTGATTTAAGGATTCAGATTACCCCTTTGGTATCTTGGCCATTGTGTTGTCTGTCCTTCTTTGATTTACGGATTCAGATTACCCCTTTGGTATCTTGGCCATTGTGTTGTCTGTCCTTCTTTGATTTACGGATTCAGATTACCCCTTTGGTATCTTGGCCATTATGTTGTCTGTCCTTCTTTGATTTACGGATTCAGATTACCCCTTTGGTATCTTGCCCATTGTGTTGTCTGTCCTTCTTTGATTTACGGATTCAGATTACCCCTTTGGTATCTTGGCCATTGTGTTGTCTGTCCTTCTTTGATTTACGGATTCAGATTACCCCTTTGGTATCTTGGCCATTGTGTTGTCTGTCCTTCTTTGATTTACGGATTCAGATTACCCCTTTGGTATCTTGGCCATTGTGTTGTCTGTCCTTCTTTGATTTACGGATTCAGATTACCCCTTTGGTATCTTGGCCATTGTGTTGTCTGTCCTTCTTTGATTTACGGATTCAGATTACCCCTTTGGTATCTTGCCCATTGTGTTGTCTGTCCTTCTTTGATTTACGGATTCAGATTACCCCTTTGGTATCTTGGCCATTGTGTTGTCTGTCCTTCTTTGATTTACGGATTCAGATTACCCCTTTGGTATCTTGGCCATTGTGTTGTCTGTCCTTCTTTGATTTACGGATTCGGATTACCCCTTTAGTATTTTGCCCATTGTGTTGTCTGTCCTTCTTTGATTTACGGATTCAGATTACCCCTTTGGTATCTTGGCCATTGTGTTGTCTGTCCTTCTTTGATTTACGGATTCAGATTACCCCTTTGGTATCTTGCCCATTGTGTTGTCTGTCCTTCTTTGATTTACGGATTCAGATTACCCCTTTGGTATCTTGGCCATTGTGTTGTCTGTCCTTCTTTGATTTACGGATTCAGATTACCCCTTTGGTATCTTGCCCATTGTGTTGTCTGTCCTTCTTTGATTTACGGATTCAGATTACCCCTTTGGTATCTTGGCCATTGTGTTGTCTGTCCTTCTTTGATTTACGGATTCAGATTACCCCTTTGGTATCTTGCCCATTGTGTTGTCTGTCCTTCTTTGATTTACGGATTCAGATTACCCCTTTGGTATCTTGGCCAATGTGTTGTCTGTCCTTCTTTGATTTACGGATTCAGATTACCCCTTTGGTATCTTGGCCATTGTGTTGTCTGTCCTTCTTTGATTTACGGATTCAGATTACCCCTTTGGTATCTTGGCCATTGTGTTGTCTGTCCTTCTTTGATTTACGGATTCAGATTACCCCTTTGGTATCTTGCCCATTGTGTTGTCTGTCCTTCTTTGATTTACGGATTCAGATTACCCCTTTGGTATCTTGGCCATTGTGTTGTCTGTCCTTCTTTGATTTACGGATTCAGATTACCCCTTTGGTATCTTGCCCATTGTGTTGTCTGTCCTTCTTTGATTTACGGATTCAGATTACCCCTTTGGTATCTTGGCCATTGTGTTGTCTGTCCTTCTTTGATTTACGGATTCAGATTACCCCTTTGGTATCTTGCCCATTGTGTTGTCTGTCCTTCTTTGATTTACGGATTCAGATTACCCCTTTGGTATCTTGGCCATTGTGTTGTCTGTCCTTCTTTGATTTACGGATTCAGATTACCCCTTTGGTATCTTGGCCATTGTGTTGTCTGTCCTTCTTTGATTTACGGATTCAGATTACCCCTTTGGTATCTTGGCCATTGTGTTGTCTGTCCTTCTTTGATTTACGAATTCAGATTACCCCTTTGGTATCTTGCCCATTGTGTTGTCTGTCCTTCTTTGATTTACGGATTCAGATTACCCCTTTGGTATCTTGGCCATTGTGTTGTCTGTCCTTCTTTGATTTACGGATTCAGATTACCCCTTTGGTATCTTGGCCATTGTGTTGTCTGTCCTTCTTTGATTTACGGATTCAGATTACCCCTTTGGTATCTTGGCCATTGTGTTGTCTGTCCTTCTTTGATTTACGGATTCAGATTACCCCTTTGGTATCTTGCCCATTGTGTTGTCTGTCCTTCTTTGATTTACGGATTCAGATTACCCCTTTGGTATCTTGGCCATTGTGTTGTCTGTCCTTCTTTGATTTACGGATTCAGATTACCCCTTTGGTATCTTGGCCATTGTGTTGTCTGTCCTTCTTTGATTTACGGATTCAGATTACCCCTTTGATATCTTGCCCATTGTGTTGTCTGTCCTTCTTTGATTTACGGATTCAGATTACCCCTTTGGTATCTTGGCCATTGTGTTGTCTGTCCTTCTTTGATTTACGGATTCAGATTACCCCTTTGGTATCTTGGCCATTGTGTTGTCTGTCCTTCTGTGATTTACGGATTCAGATTACCCCTTTGGTATCTTGGCCATTGTGTTGTCTGTCCTTCTTTGATTTACGGATTCAGATTACCCCTTTGGTATCTTGGCCATTGTGTTGTCTGTCCTTCTTTGATTTACGGATTCAGATTACCCCTTTGGTATCTTGGCCATTGTGTTGTCTGTCCTTCTTTGATTTACGGATTCAGATTACCCCTTTGGTATCTTGCCCATTGTGTTGTCTGTCCTTCTTTGATTTACGGATTCAGATTACCCCGTTGGTATCTTGGCCATTGTGTTGTCTGTCCTTCTTTGATTTACGGATTCAGATTACCCCTTTGGTATCTTGGCCATTGTGTTGTCTGTCCTTCTTTGATTTACGGATTCAGATTACCCCTTTGGTATCTTGCCCATTGTGTTGTCTGTCCTTCTTTAATTTACGGATTCAGATTACCCCTTTGGTATCTTGGCCATTGTGTTGTCTGTCCTTCTTTGATTTACGGATTCAGATTACCCCTTTGGTATCTTGGCCATTGTGTTGTCTGTCCTTCTTTGATTTACGGATTCAGATTACCCCTTTGGTATCTTGACCATTGTGTTGTCTGTCCTTCTTTGATTTACGGATTCAGATTACCCTTTTGGTATCTTGGCCATTGTGTTGTCTGTCCTTCTTTGATTTACGGATTCAGATTACCCCTTTGGTATCTTGGCCATTGTATTGTCTGTCCTTCTGTGATTTAAGGATTCAGATTACCCCTTTGGTATCTTGGCCATTGTGTTGTCTGTCCTTCTTTGATTTACGGATTCAGATTACCCCTTTGGTATCTTGGCCATTGTGTTGTCTGTCCTTCTTTGATTTACGGATTCAGATTACCCCTTTGGTATCTTGGCCATTATGTTGTCTGTCCTTCTTTGATTTACGGATTCAGATTACCCCTTTGGTATCTTGCCCATTGTGTTGTCTGTCCTTCTTTGATTTACGGATTCAGATTACCCCTTTGGTATCTTGGCCATTGTGTTGTCTGTCCTTCTTTGATTTACGGATTCAGATTACCCCTTTGGTATCTTGGCCATTGTGTTGTCTGTCCTTCTTTGATTTACGGATTCAGATTACCCCTTTGGTATCTTGGCCATTGTGTTGTCTGTCCTTCTTTGATTTACGGATTCAGATTACCCCTTTGGTATCTTGGCCATTGTGTTGTCTGTCCTTCTTTGATTTACGGATTCAGATTACCCCTTTGGTATCTTGCCCATTGTGTTGTCTGTCCTTCTTTGATTTACGGATTCAGATTACCCCTTTGGTATCTTGGCCATTGTGTTGTCTGTCCTTCTTTGATTTACGGATTCAGATTACCCCTTTGGTATCTTGGCCATTGTGTTGTCTGTCCTTCTTTGATTTACGGATTCGGATTACCCCTTTAGTATTTTGCCCATTGTGTTGTCTGTCCTTCTTTGATTTACGGATTCAGATTACCCCTTTGGTATCTTGGCCATTGTGTTGTCTGTCCTTCTTTGATTTACGGATTCAGATTACCCCTTTGGTATCTTGCCCATTGTGTTGTCTGTCCTTCTTTGATTTACGGATTCAGATTACCCCTTTGGTATCTTGGCCATTGTGTTGTCTGTCCTTCTTTGATTTACGGATTCAGATTACCCCTTTGGTATCTTGCCCATTGTGTTGTCTGTCCTTCTTTGATTTACGGATTCAGATTACCCCTTTGGTATCTTGGCCATTGTGTTGTCTGTCCTTCTTTGATTTACGGATTCAGATTACCCCTTTGGTATCTTGCCCATTGTGTTGTCTGTCCTTCTTTGATTTACGGATTCAGATTACCCCTTTGGTATCTTGGCCATTGTGTTGTCTGTCCTTCTTTGATTTACGGATTCAGATTACCCCTTTGGTATCTTGGCCATTGTGTTGTCTGTCCTTCTTTGATTTACGGATTCAGATTACCCCTTTGGTATCTTGGCCATTGTGTTGTCTGTCCTTCTTTGATTTACGGATTCAGATTACCCCTTTGGTATCTTGCCCATTGTGTTGTCTGTCCTTCTTTGATTTACGGATTCAGATTACCCCTTTGGTATCTTGGCCATTGTGTTGTCTGTCCTTCTTTGATTTACGGATTCAGATTACCCCTTTGGTATCTTGGCCATTGTGTTGTCTGTCCTTCTTTGATTTACGGATTCAGATTACCCCTTTGGTATCTTGGCCATTGTGTTGTCTGTCCTTCTTTGATTTACGGATTCAGATTACCCCTTTGGTATCTTGCCCATTGTGTTGTCTGTCCTTCTGTGATTTACGGATTCAGATTACCCCTTTGGTATCTTGGCCATTGTGTTGTCTGTCCTTCTTTGATTTACGGATTCAGATTACCCCTTTGGTATCTTGGCCATTGTGTTGTCTGTCCTTCTTTGATTTACGGATTCAGATTACCCCTTTGGTATCTTGCCCATTGTGTTGTCTGTCCTTCTTTGATTTACGGATTCAGATTACCCCTTTGGTATCTTGGCCATTGTGTTGTCTGTCCTTCTTTGATTTACGGATTCAGATTACCCCTTTGGTATCTTGGCCATTGTGTTGTCTGTCCTTCTTTGATTTACGGATTCAGATTACCCCTTTGGTATCTTGGCCATTGTGTTGTCTGTCCTTCTTTGATTTACGGATTCAGATTACCCCTTTGGTATCTTGCCCATTGTGTTGTCTGTCCTTCTGTGATTTACGGATTCAGATTACCCCTTTGGTATCTTCAAACTCTTCTAACAGTAGCTCAGATTCTTTTTAGCACTGTAGGCTATTTCTGTGATAAGATTGACTATATATTATGCTGGAATGTCATCTAAATGTTATATATATGCAGAGTCAGCTGTCTTTAATTTTTAAAACGTTCATATTTTACGGGAAAAATGTCTTTTGAAATAATATTTTACACTGTCCCGTGCTCTGGTCTGATTATTTGTCGTTGTTCTGTCCTTTGATGTGATGCTTTGCACGTTTCCGTACGTTGATATAATATGTATGCGGTGCTTCAGAATTTAATAAGTTAGACGCTGTTCTACCGTCTAACAAAATGAGACACTGTTCTACAATTCATATAATATTTTGGATAATACTTTACACTATTCCACAATAAAATGGAAACAAAAAACATCACACTGTCAGAAAAGTTCCAACATCCAATAGAAAAATCGTAGTCAAAATCGATGCTCTCACACACATATTCATGACCTGGCTTGGTACAGACACGTCAATTAAAAGTGACAAGGCTAAGCTAGTTTGATGGGCCCAATCCTCCACTCTTATGGCCAAAAATATGGAAAAAACCACACTCTCGGTGCTATTTCAAAGCCAAATATGAAAATGGTAGGAAGAGGAAATATCGATACCGAAAACACATAAATACATGACCGCCCACTTTCCTGGTTTGGTCAAGGCACTGAGCACTATCTTTATGGGTCCAAATTACCCTTCTTAGTGAAATGATGTGGTCATGCAAGTGCTTTACACATGTGAGTAAAATGTAAACGCTCACATAGAACTGGGCGAACAGCTTAATTATAAAGAACGCTATAATCTTGAACATAATACACAATATATTCAATCTACGTGACACAGAAGTTGTCATATATGGTAGACTCAGATCGACGTCCAGTCTCTAATCGGCGTCCACTGACGTCAATATCTCAAATCACGGTCCAATTTTAGGATATTCTCAAATCGGCGTCCTTTCCAAACTCTCATATCTATTGTGTTTTTGTTGTTGTGTTTTTTTAAGCATTTTCCCATTCTTTAATATTATTAATAGGGGTAGAATCTACTTTGGCGGACCACGGAAGTCAGATATTGTAATAAACAAAGCGCATGACCCATAACCTTTCATTTTGCTACCGTGCGGATATGACAACAAAAGGGTTAGGCTTAGGGTTAGGGTAAGGGTTAAGGTTAGGGTTAGGGTTAGGGTTATGGTTAAGGTTAGGGTTAGCGCTAGGGTTAGGGTTAAGATTAGGGTTAGGTTTAGGGTTAAGGTTAGGGTTAGTGTTAATGTTAGGGTTGAGGTTAAGGTTAAGGTTAGGATTAAGGTTAGGGTTAGGGTTATGATTAAGGTTAGGGTTAGGGTTATGGTCAGGGTTAGGGCTATAGGGTTAGGGTTAAGGTTAGGGTTAGGGTTGAGGTTAAGGTTAGGGTTAGGATTAGGGTTAGGGTTAGGATTAAGGTTAGGGTTAGGGTTAAGGTTAGGGTAGGGTTAAGTTTAGGGTTAGGGTTAAGCTTAATGTTAGGGCTAAGGTTAGGGTTAGAGCTAGGGTTAGGGTTAGGGTTAAGGATAGGGTTAGATTTAGGGTTAAGGTTAGGGTTAGGGTTAATGTTAGGGTTGAGGTTAAGGTTATGGTTAGGATTAAGGTTAGGGTTAGGGTTATGATTAAGGTTAGGGTTAGGGTTAAGGTTAGGGTTAGGGCTATAGGGTTAGGGTTAAGGTTAGGGTTAGGGTTGAGGTTAAGGTTAGGGTTAGGATTAGGGTTAGGGTTAGGATTAAGGTTAGGGTTAGGGTTAAGGTTAGGGTAGGGTTAAGTTTAGGGTTAGGGTTAAGCTTAATGTTAGGGCTAAGGTTAGGGTTAGAGCTAGGGTTAGGGTTAGGGTTAAGGATAGGGTTAGATTTAGGGTTAAGGTTAAGGTTAGGGTTAATGTTAGGGTTGAGGTTAAGGTTATGGTTAGGATTAAAGTTAGGGTTAGGGTCCGTTAAATGAGAAGTACTCCTAAGCACAATATGATTTTATCTACAGTAACCATAAAATACATAGGCATTTTTGTCTTTTGTCATCAAGAACCCCTCATCTGGAATCTGGTCTTGTCCCTTCTCCATCATTGCTTCAAAGACATTCCCTAACGGGTGTGACGTCATTTGAAGTATACGTCAGTGACGTCAATGGACGTCGATTTGAGAAAGTGAAAAACGGCCATATATTTGAGAATTGGACGCCGATTTGAGGATTGGACGTCGATTAGAGACTGGACGTCGATCTGAGTCTTACATATATATAATATTTGTTCTATTAAAAAGAGCCGATGGCCTTAACCATTATCAACATATTAGATAGTATGCAAGGCCACCATAAGACACAGTAGTGAAATTGGGTAAACTTTGACCAAATGTTTTAAATAATTGTTTAGAAGGTGTAGCAAAAGTAGGGGTTCCTGTAAAGTGAGAAACGAAGCAGAAACGAAACACAGCGAAACGAAGCGAAACACAACGAAACGAAATGAAATACGACAAAACGAAACAAAATATGTAAACTGAGAAACGAAACGAAACAGAATATGTAAACTGAGAAACAAAACGAAACGAAACAAGATCATTCAATGAGTTCTGAAAAGAAAAGCATTCCTCGTCGTCCGCGTCCGTTTAACCCTTTCAGTGCCAGATTCAAAATTATACATAGCCAGAAATGATAGGTGATTTGCTCATTTGCATATTCAAAATGGCGGCTCAAAGAGAATTTGGATTTTAACATATAGTTGAATGGGAAACTTTCTGTTAGCTTGGGCCGGACAATTTTCCGGGATAAAAAATTAAACTATGCACCGGTTTGAACAATATCTCAAAATATTACAGCTGTACCATGAAAACTCAAGGTTCCCACCTAGTTTCAAATTTTGAAGCGTAAGCATCATTGAAAAGCATTGAGAAGAAGTGAAAAAATGCATCCTGCACGGTTTTCAAGACCTAAAAGCACTTTTCTTACAATCCCCATTCTAGTTGCCGGGACAAATTCGGTCAGTTCCGGTAACATTGTTGAGGAATCTTTCTTCGATAAATATTTTGCTGAAAAATTAAAGGTTCCAACGATAATTTAAAAGAGGGCTTCACAAGTTTTTGTTATACCTTTCTAGTAGATATTCAATAGGGGTTCACCCAAAAAAAATCTACTATTTCGTAAAACTGCTTCTGCTAGACATAGCATTATTTGAGTAAGCACCGCATTCCATTGTAAATGTAAATAAACAATTAAAAAAGGCTCCACAAGGGTATTTTTTTTATTTCGACAAAACAACAGAAGAAGTAACTATAATACAATTGGTAACAATACTGCTGATATATAGAGTTCAAAAAATTTAACAATATATATAATAAACGATTTCAATGACATACTAATACTTATGTGGGGCAGAAATTGAAAAAAAATGCACAATATATTTTTTATTTACATATTTTTATTTCGTGGAAAAAAATGGGGGGCAGTGCATTAAATATATTTTCGATCTTTTACACACATCATCGGATTCCTAATAAACATATGACAATTAATTTTGATACGATCACAAATAATTATGAAGTTATTTATATTTATGTGATCAAAACTGTGATGAAATATCATTTAAAAAAAATAGATACGTGTTTTCATCAGCGTCTTCCAAATATGGTTCAACGTTTATTTGCTGACGTCATACATGACGCGATTTGGTTTATGAATATTCATGAGCAAAATCACCCATGATTTCTGGCTATGAACATTTGCAGCGTTGCCGAATTATACCACGTCATAAGACGTCTCGGCGCCAAATAAATTAAATCGTTCTGACGTCGCGCAATACGGTTGTTTCGAATCATGTCAATTCCGACCACGTTCCGTCTTTTTCGTGTCTTGACGTCTGAACACCTTGGCAGACGACTTCCGGTGTTTACGCTATTACTGTGACAACGTCAGCATATCATAGTCGTAGATGTGGTAGATTATAAATATTTGTAATATGGAGACGCCAAAGAAACGGTTGAGTAAATACTGGTGTTCGGTACCTCACTGTCAGTGTGATATCAGAAATATATACATAAAGGCAGATCGTTTTCATTTGATGCTGACAACTGCAAATAAAGAAAGAAAACAAATTTAATTTTAAAGAAGTAATTGTCTCTGCATTTGAAGTCTTTGATACAAATAAAATAATTTAATTGATATCTGTCTATAACAGAAAATGTTAAGATTTTTTTTAAGTTGAGGATCGAACGTTAAAACGGCACAAATCGATTAGAGTTTTTGTTGTGTACATTGACACCGGAAGTTCAATGCAGATTAGTCCATCGAAATCACGTGATCTGGCGGACGAAAATAACAAAATTTTGACGGAATGGAAATGATTCAAAACAACCGTATTCATACTCTTCGATTTTCGGTTTTCATCAAGTGCACATGATGTACTCACCTGAATAATATTTGCGTTATACTACGATCTACGATTACTATAGAATGTAGAGGAAGTATTAGGGTAAGTACAGTCCATGGACATAAGTATTGTCACCTTCGATTTTTTTACTATATATTTCATACAAAACCACATTTTTTTTCAAAATAAATATTTTAAAGCTATCTCTGGGCAGATTTTTATGACATTTATTTCAGACACGCAGAATTCTATGAATTTTATTTGTTTATCTGATAGTAATTTTTGTCTGCATGGTTTTTGTTTTCTAGTGATTTAAACACAAATGTTGATTTTTCCGATTTTATTTTTGTTAAAATATATAGCAAATTTGACGTCAGAAAAAAAAATGTCTTTAAATCATCAGAAAATAAAGGCAATCTAACGGAAAATCATGCTAAAATAAAGAAATAATCTTTAAATAGTTCTGCTTCTTCTGGTGCAAAAATGATCAAAATCCGTTTAGAAATGTCTTCACAATAATTTTTCTGAAAAATGTGGTTTTATATGAAATATATAACTTAACATCGAGGGTGACGAATACCTATGTCCATGGACTGTACATGTACATAAGCAGCTAGTTTGAGATGAAATGGACTTTGAGTTATGCAATAAAAGGTTGCTCGATCCGTTAAAGCACACAGTTATAGTTGACGAAAACTTCATTTGAAATTTTAAAAGTTTTTTAATGAATTACTTTATAAAAAAAGATCGTAATGCTAATGATTGAGTCAGTTGCATGTACATAATTTAAATTGATAAAACATATTTTTAGCACATTGTGTATTTAAATGTCACAAACAGTTGAACGTTGCCGCTAATACGTATAGGAGAATGTCCGAGTAACTCTCCATTCCTTAAAAATAATGGAGCCGAGGCCCTGAAGGGGCCGAGGCCCATTGTTTTTAAGGAATGGAGAGATACGAGGACATTCTCCAACTTAAGATCCACTCATTGTACTTTATTAATTTTATTAATTATTAATCTTGTAACAAAACAAAAGCCTGTGTATAGTATCTAAAGAACAAAGAGAACAATAACTCTCCATTCCTTAAAAATAATTGAGAGTTTTAACAATAGATTTACATAACTGGTGGATTTTAAATGTAGCTCATTTTTCCTGTCCTGCATGCAATTTGCGGAAACAATCACCAACGCATAGGCCAACGCCACAGGTAGAACACCAAGTACTTATTCTACTTTTCCTAAAAGTGTTGTTCCTGTCTGCACACACAGTACATTTCCGCCTCCTTCCCTCGGGGATGATGTCTATGTAGTGGTGTTGGTTATGGTGTGCTACTGGTAAATGGATGATGGATGATTTGGTTAGAGTGGAGGTGGGGTGGGTGTGTTTTGATGTATTGTTCTTCATTTCGGAATTTCACTTTTTGTTTTTATTGATTTTTATTTTATTTTCGATTGCTTGTTTATATATGTGTTGTTGATGTTTTCCTTTACGGTGTTTGTTTCAATGTTTGTTTGTTTGCTTATTTGTTTTGTTGTTTTATTTCGTTTTTATTCCCTTTTTGTATTATTTATTGTTTATGTTATGTGACTGTACTGTATCAATTTTTCTTTGAAAGTATATGTTGCTCTAAAATGAGATTTATCATATTCTGTTTGTTTATTGATTGATTGTATACGTTGTATTCTTAAAAAATTATCGTAATATCGTGTTGTTGTTTATTTTTTTTTTTCATTTTTAAAATAGCAAACTTTGAAAAATATAGCAAGATTGTATGTAGCGCGACGTTATTTTGTCGTCGATAAGATAAAACGTTTACTGGACAAATTGGTTGAACTTCTACAATTTTACGTAGAAATCGTATTTTTTTATCCGAAATCAAGTTTGTTAAGTTCATTCTCTTCCACTGACAATGCACATCTTTGCTATTTGGATTTAGCACGAAAATTATGAGCGACAAATATAGTTTCGAATGTGTAAAGTTGTATACTTCGTGATTTGCTTACGTCAAGTTGCAACTGGACATTTTTGTTGACCTTACTCCTTTAGGAATATTTTTTAAACTTTCTTTCAAAAAATCATTTTTGAAAAGATCTTTTCGTTTTTTAAGATAATCACATTTGATATGTATACTTTTTTGTGAAAATTTTGTAAAACATAGCTGAAATAAAGCTGGTTTTTTTGGCATGCAGATGTTTTTCCTTCAGCGTTACATTCTTTTCTTTCCAGGAACTCACCGATTTATTTCCTTCAAGCATTCCTTTAATCAGAAATCGTTAATGAGGTCATAGAGTACGCTGAATCTGCTTCCGGGCCTACACAAAAATTGTCCGAAAAACGTATCTTTAGGTTTTTACTGAGAAAAATGTAAAAGACATACGGATATTTTGTAACGCGTTACATGAGAAAATTGTGCGCTAACGACGTTTTCTTCCAATAAATTCGATTTCAAAAGCAAAATTAAACCTAATCTAATATAATAAAACAATTATTCGTATAATTCCCTATACAAGCATGTATCGGAAATCAAAATCTATCAATCTAAAAAATATCTACATTCGTTTAAATACTTATTTCATGTTCTATTTAGTCAAAGTATCACCAATAGCGCCGTAACGTCTCCCCTATTCCTCAAATCTTGTAAAAGCTTTGGGGACGTAAACCAATTATCCATTGTGACATAGTGATTTTTTCCAAAATACGGTGCAACTAAATCCATAACTGCTTTATATCTAGGAAAAGCTAAAATGAAGGACATCGGTTAAAATGATTGAACAGTACGATACAGTAAATGATCCTTTGAAATAATATATACATGTGTATAGCTACAGTTGTAGCATAACAATATGCAAAATATATATAGACCATTCATTTAAAATATTAAAAAGATGAGATGAAATCTCTCTGTGGTGAACTTTATATTTGTTCCTCGTCTGTATGTTTTCGTCCAAAAACTTTTGAAAGAAATCAATGCAATTTTGAAATTTTAATATTTTTATGAACTGTGACCTTGGACGGATTCATGGATTTCGAAATGAGATCATTTTAAGGATTGATCGCAACTGTTGTTCGGCTCATGAAGAAATAATCTAAATCACGTTGTACAATTTCGACAAATCTTTATCTATTAATTCAATTAAATCATTTGCTACTCATAAAAATATAATGCTTCAAAATGAAAAATCTGAATCAATTCTCCCATATTGTGCCGCCTGAAAGCAATGCCCCATGATCACGTCCATATCGACCCGGGTATCAGTTTGACACTTTTCTAGATGTCGGAAGTATGTAATAAATAGTTTAATACATGGGCATTTCCATATTGGCCTGGTTATTATCCCTCGACCCATATTGGTCCTCTACTTCGTCTCGGGCCAATATGGGTGTCTCGGGATAATAACCAGGCCAATATGGAAATGCCCATGTATTAATCTGTACATATTTTCTTGATAACGTTGGCGATAATTGAAGGTGAAGCACCCGGTCGCGAAAACCTCGCCGATTGCGCAAAAGACGACCGATTTGTATATAGTTTTTGTATAGACATCGAGATGAATGATTGAGGAAGGCGTGCATGCATGGATATTGCTGGTAATTGGATTTTTATATTTTTAATTATTTTTTTTCTTCAAATATTCAACTTTCGCTGCTCCAGAGTTGTTTACCTTTAATATAATAGAGTGGAGGATCGAGGGTTTTTGTGTTTTTAGAAATGGGCTTATATCGACCTCGGATTGAGTTTTTTGTCATGTTTGAAGTTGTTTAACACTGTTTATAATGAAAAAAAGGGGGGGGGGATCCACAAATCGGATACCTATGGTCTGGCAGTCAACCCCCAAACGACAAGTATGTCGCTTTGGCAGTCAACCCTCAAACGACAAAAATGTCGCTCTGGCACTGAAAGGATTAAGCTATATGTTCGAGTATATCTAAGAAACTTTACTTTGTAATGGAAGATGTATTTTACACTTACGCTATATGTTTCATTTGGCAAAAGTCGTGTACATTCCCAAATAAAAATAAACACTGTCCGATACCTTATTAATATAATCAACCAATTCAATTTTATCATGATAGATGGACATATCAAAATATTAATTTGGCTTTGTAAATTGACGAAATATTCTTTTTGAGTTCACAGTGATGCGTGTTGTATGTGACTGGGATATTTAAGAGGAGTAGTGCGTGTTGTATGTGACTGGGATATTTAAGAGGAGTGGTGCGTGTTGTATGTGACTGGGATATTTAAGAGGAGTGGCGCGTGTTGTTTGTGACTGAGATATTTAAGAGGAATGGTGCGTGTTGTATGTGACTGGGATATTTAAGAGGAGTGGTGCGTGTTGTATGTGACTGGGATATTTAAGAGAAGTGGTGCGTGTTGTATGTGACTGGGATATTTAAGAGGAATGGTGCGTGTTGTATGTGACTGGAATATTTAAGAGGAGTGGTGCGTGTTGTTTGTGACTGGGATATTTAAGAGGAGTGGTGCGTGTTGTATGTGACTGGGATATTTAAGAGGAGTGGCGCGTGTTGTATGTGACTGGGATATTTAAGAGGAGTGGTGCGTGTTGTTTGTGACTGGGATGTTTAAGAGGAGTGGTGCGTGTTGTATGTGACTGGGATATTTAAGAGGAATGGTGCGTGTTGTATGTGACTGGGATATTTAAGAGAAGTGGTGCGTGTTGTTTGTGACTGGGATGTTTAAGAGGAGTGGTGCGTGTTGTATGCGACTGGGATATTTAAGAGGAGTGGTGCGTGTTGTATGTGACCGGGATGTTTAAGAGAAGTGGTGCGTGTTGTATGTGACTGGAATGTTTAAGAGAAGTGGTGCGTGTTGTATGTGATTGGGATATTTAAGAGGAATGGTGCGTGTTGTTTGTGACTGGGATGCTTAAGAGAAGGGGTCCGTGTTGTATGTGACTGGGATATTTAAGAGGAGTGGTGCTTGTTGTTTGTGACTGGGATGCTTAAGAGAAGTGGTGCGTGTTGTATGTGACTGGAATATTTAAGAGGAGTGGTGCGTGTTGTATGTGACTGGGATGTTTAAGAGAAGTGGTGCGTGTTGTATGTGACTGGGATATTTAAGAGGAGTGGTGCGTGTTGTATGTGACTGGGATATTTAAGAGGAGTGGTGCGTGTTGTTTGTGACTGGGATATTTAAGAGGAGTGGTGCGTGTTGTTTGTGACTGGGATATTTAAGAGGAATGGTGCGTGTTGTTTGTGACTGGGATGTTTAAGAGAAGTGGTGCGTGTTGTATGTGACTGGGATATTTAAGAGGAGTGGTGCTTGTTGTTTGTGACTGGGATGCTTAAGAGAAGTGGTGCGTGTTGTATGTGACTGGGATGTTTAAGAGGAGTGGTGCATGTTGTATGTGACTGGGATATTTAAGAGGAATGGTGCGTGTTGTATGTGACTGGGATATTTAAGAGGAGTGGTGCGTGTTGTATGTGACTGGGATATTTAAGAGGAATGGTGCGTGTTGTTTGTGACTGGGATATTTAAGAGGAGTGGCGCGTGTTGTATGTGACTGGGATATTTAAGAGGAGTGGTGCGTGTTGTATGTGACTGGGATATTTAAGAGGAGTGGCGCGTGTTGTATGTGACTGGGATGTTTAAGAGGAGTGGCGCGTGTTGTATGTGACTGGGATGTTTAAGAGAAGTGGTGCGTGGTGTTTGTGACTGGGATATTTCAGTGACGCAAAATGTGTTGCAGTTGTTTGCTGCATGGACGATTAAATCATTAAATGACTACATTTTGCACATTATTAGTAGTACGGAGCCGTAGGGATGATCCCGAAAATACCTTACTTTCACAATACGAAATATATCCCTTCCCCGTCCCTGAGCTATAAAAGCCGCTCACATGCGTTGTAGCTACTCCCGGTGATGTTCCCCGTCTGCACATGGTCAATACGAGGTTGTTTTTTTAACATTAAAGCCTAATTACAAGCAAATATTTCAATGACTCTCTAAAAACTGCAGAAATGGAATACGTCTGAGCTCTATGCAAATATTCAGATATTCAAAACTCCGAATATTCATGCACATATATTGCATTATTAATGGTAGATAACGAACATCATTAATAATGTTGTGATTTCTTTTTTGCTTTGCTTTTTATTTCATTAAATGTATTTATATTTCGGTTAAATGTGATTTGGCTTTCAGAATCATTGTTTTTATATGGAATAAAACAGGTTTTTGCTAAGAAGTCTTTAGGTCTGTTTGATTTGGAAATTGATAATGCACGGGAAAGTTTTTGGCGGTAATACGAGTGGTTTGTCACTGTGCTATAAATAGCCGATACCTGTATTATTATCAAAACGCTCTCATTAAATTCAAGGACGTTGACCTAGTGAACAGATGACATTATATCGCACTTGATATAGAAATAGAAATAGAAATAGAAATAAGTTTATTAACCAAATCAGGGCCCCATGAGGGCATATACAAATAACAATTATGATTGATACACAACAAAAATACAAATAACAATTATGATTGATACATAACAACAATATATCAAACTAAATATTCGCGGTGAAATATCAATAATTGTGGTGCAGGCACACTCGGGCAGGAAAAGAGATATATGCACATAAACATACATACACTTACTCACATATATATGAGGGGGGGGATGAGAGAGAACATATACATATATATCAGGTGATTCATCACCAATTTGCAAGAGACACCTTGAGTCGATGCTAAAAGGAATAAAGTCCTACTTGTGTCTAGTGCAGACCGGCCTTGTTGATGTGGAAGGAATATTGTTTGGAACATGGAAAGGGATTAGAGCTTTTGGATAACCAGCAGCGAGCATCAAGGGACGATGCCAAAAAGAATATTTTCTTTCTCATGCTCAATGCAGGTCATCCAGTTTGCAGATCTCCAATTCCATTTAATCAAATAGTTGTTGATAAAAGATATTGACAAAGATATCTGAGTCAAATGAAGAACCTATTAATCTATAGTATCCAAACTCAAATGAAGAACCCATTAATCAATAGGATCTCAGCTCAAACGAAGAACCTATTAATCAATAGGATCCAAGCTCAAACGAAGAACCTATTAATCTATTGGATTCAAGTTCAAATGAAGAACCTATTAATCTATAGTATCCAAACTCAAATGAAGAACCTATTAATCAATAGGATCTCAGCTCAAACGAAGAACCTATCAATCTATAGAATCCAAGCTCAAATGACGAACCTATTAATCAATAGGATCTATACTCAAATGAAGAGCCTATTAATCTATAGGACCCAAGCTCAAATGAAGAACCTATTAGTCTATAGGATCTAAGCTCAAATGAAGAACCTATTAATATCTGGGATCTAAGCTCAAATGAAGAACCTATTAATCTATAGGATCCAAGCTCAAACAAAGAACCCATTAATCGATAGGATCTAAGCTCAAATGAAGAATCTATTAATCAATAGGATCAATGCTCAAATGAAGACCCTATTAATCTATAGGGTCTAAGCTCAAACGAAGATCCTAATAATATATAGGATCTAAGCTCAAATGAAGAACCTATTAATCTATAAGATCTAAGCTCAAATTAAGAACCTATTAATATATAGGATCTAAGCTGCTTGTATAAGATACAGTACTATTGAAACAAACGTTTTTGCTTGTTAAACGAGTTTACCTAATTTTCCTAGTACAACATTGCCATTGGTCAAATTCTTAAGTTTGTTCATAAAAAGAACTGCAAAAACATCGACCTGTAACATCAGCCTCTAACTGCGGCCTCTAACTGATATTAGAGACCGCATTTACAATAGCATTGTTGGGGTATTATTGTACTAAGTATATTACAGGTCGATGTTCAGTTGTATTGCATGCATATTGATGCTTTTGATAGATGTATTTAGTTAATAAAAGTTTGTTCGCAAAGAAAATATCAGGTCACTGCGTGCAAACAAGCCTAATCCAAGTCTTGTTTCTTATTTAGCCCTTTATTCATAAAGAAATTATAAGAAATTGTTTAAATTCGGACGATGTCAATTTCGAGAATGTATAATAATGATATATTTTGATTATCTATTATAAGAGCAATTTGATCTATTAGAATCTTTTTTAAGCAAAGATAACATATATAAATAATATGAATCTCAATCATTGATTTGCTATAAAGGTAGTGTGGTTTTCTGACGGAACCTGTTTATACCAGTCTCAGAATCTAATATGTTTACTGCTACTTATTATGATTTTCACAGTGTGTATTCATTTCATTTTATTAACTTGTACGAAACCATTCTTGACAAAACTTCCCACGGCTTGATTATCCAACAAAATAAAACGTTCTTTAATGCAAGTATTATTAATTTTATATTTAAAAGAAATAAATCAAGGAAGCCTCTGGCTCGGGATAAAATACTAATATCCGCCAACACATGTTAAACTCAAAACACATTCTGGCTTCCATGACTTATTTCGATTCTGATATATGTCTAAGAGTACAAATACGGTAGTATACTTTGAATGGAAGACGTTTATTCATATTTACGTTTGCGGAATATGTCGCACACAATTTATGCTGCCAAATTCGAGCAGACGATAATTCATCAACGTGTACATTTACGACGGGAAAGTCAGTCACATGCACCGGCGCATGTGCTAATGAGATTATACCCAATAGATAAATCGCTCGTTTTTTTACAAAGCGAAAGAACGACGTCATGTTAGAATATATTATATTATATTGTAATTGTTATAATTGCATAATTTTATATAAAGTAAAATATATTTGTATAGTTGTAATCCTATAAGTTGTATTTGCTTACTGAATAAAGAGGAATTATTATTACATCGAGAATGTACCATATTCACATGATAAAAACATTTTACATTTCCGTACAAAATTAAATTTTTTCTTACAATAATTATTCGGTGTACTTTAACACTGTGTTGATCTGTTAAAGATATGTAAGCAATGTACTGGTCTTTGTTATCATACTATTCTCACAAGTCAGATTTTTGTTCGACCACAGGCGTATTTGTTTTTATTCAGATTTGAAATTATCATACATTATATTAGGTTAATCTTTTATTCTCTTGTTGTACATTAACAGCTGATGTTAATTCTTATTGACAGGTTAATCGGATTTGGATTTCAAATAGTAAATATTATTAATCCGTTAGTCCAAAAGATTTATAAAAATACATATATATAAATTGAAAGTTTAAATATACGCCAAGTAAATAGTGTTTTTGTAGTGTATAAAGTATAAAGGTAATATAAAATGTTACTAAAATTCTCTGTCATAATACTATGCTTACTTATATCCCAGGAGGGTTTTTGTAGAAAATCGTACACGTGCAAAATTTCAAAATGGATTCGCCTCAACATGATGGAGCTTTTGACAATATCCCAGACTGTTGTATTGGGAAGAGAAACAAGTAACATAACATTATTCCAAAGTGTTTATTCCTCTTTTGAAGTTCTTTGTGTACTTAAAAATGATGGCAGTGATGTAAAGGAAAACATAACAATATTTTCCGTGTTGCCGGCATCCAAGTGTTCCGGAACAGCGGGAAGGTATCATCAAGGTGATCTAGTCCTTCTAGGATTAAAACGAATCTCTGGTCATACCTTTCAGTGGGATGAACACGTCCCAATAACTAGCATGGCATTCGCACCAACGTTTGAGAATCTTTGGGAAATATCGTCGACATGTGGACTTCAGTCGTGGTCAAAGCCGACAGACGCTGTGATGGACAACTGTCCTTTGTGTTCAAGCGATCTCATCTTTCAAGATCAAAACATAACACTTCCAACAAATACCACGTGTTTTGCAGAACCTATGAACGCTGAGAATTGTACAATGATTTCACGTCCGACTGTAGAAACTATTTGTGCCTGCTCAGATTCCACAGTGACTGTTGAAGGTGGAGTAGACAGATCTTGTGTAGATGTTACACTTATACTGATGTCTATAATACTGATTTTAATTGATTTAGGCTAATTGTTTTTTTGTCATTCTGTTAATACTTGACTACTGTATCAAATTATTTAGAGTTTTCGTTGATATCGAATTCTTTAAAACTAAGAACTCGTTTTCGCAGGGGTTTGGGTTATTGTGTTTGACAATATTTCAGGTTTATCACGGCGGTCAGTTTTCTTGCTGGTGAAGCGGAAAACCAAGAGAAAACCATCGGCCTTTCGCAAGTCACTGACAAACTGATTTTTCGTTAATATCGAATTCTTTAAAATTAGGAACTCGTTTCCTCATAGGAATAGCCCTTACCTTATTTTAACTTTAGCATGTGTAGGTCGTTGTGCTGTGCATTGAGATATTGTTGCATTTTAATGGCAAGCTTTCCATGGGAAAATTGAATCCATCTTTTTTTCGTAAAGTTTCACTCTCAACCGGTTCTTACTGTCAATTACTAAGTGTATTTCAAGATATGAAGCAGATCTAGCTGCATCTGTGGTGTCCTTTATTTCAAGCTCAATGGGATAGATGCGATCAACATCATCATCAAATTTAAAAAAAATTGAAATTATTTAGTGAAAGGATAATGATCTAAATAGCGGAACGTGAAATTAAAGGATCAGTATGTTAAGAGTAGCCCTTACCTTGTTTTAGTTTGGCATTGCTTTTATTGTATTGTATTCATGTTTCTCTAACAATAAACAATATTTAGTATTTTATATCACCTTCTCAATTAGCAGTGCGCACGACGCGCTTCTGGAATAACCTTCATTAGGTACGCTCAAAGTCGAAAGGTTGGAAACTCAAATAACTTTTAAATTTTGGGAGCAAGTAAACCAAAGGGCCTAAACAGGATCACCAAAATCGGCTAAGGTCACCTATGACTGAGGGAGGAGTACTTTAGTTTTAATAATTATTACATTATATAACTGTAACTTTCAATAACAAATATATAAAGGATATAGATGTAAATGAACATGAGAGACTTCATGTATCCAATTTTACAGTGAAGCTAAAATTAAATTAAAAGAACAGCGCTTTTATTACCGTTGTGCTGCGTTTCACAGTAACAGAATGGTCTTCAAAAATGAACATAGCTCATACCCTAATATAAATGTGAACGGACCCCTAGTCTGTTGTTGTTTGGTACTCTTTTCTTCTGTCGATAAACGCAACAGCATGTTCTTGATCTTATCTCTGATCTCAGTTTCTATTTGTAATTTTATTTCTTTGAATTGGTTTACATGGGGATCAGGGACTGCTTACCTTACCGGATCACCTGGGTTCACCCCCGGTTTTCAGTAGGATTCGTGTTGCACGATGTTAATTTTTGTGTGTAGTGTTCTGCGCATCATATTTCATAGCTTTTTTGTTTGCCTTTGTTTTGTTTGACTATTGACTTACGACCTCTGATTACCCCTTTGATATCTTCAAACTTCCCTTACATCATATTCTAATTTATTTGCTTTAATATTCGAGATTATTTTAAAGTATTTGTGCTGGTACCTATTTTGACGCGGACCAGAAATGACGCACCGAGATGCATTCGAGTTTTATTTATGAACCGCAAAACCTATGACCTCAGAGGTTTTGAGGTTTCTTCACGTTGACGGCAGTGTTCGTTGTTGTAGCCCACAAACATGTGGAAATATGGCAAACAGGAATTAAGAACTGTTTAAATAAATCTTTTCTTTGGAACAATTAAGAACTAATGAATAGAACTGGAAATTATGTTATTACAGTTATGACATTTTTCACTGATCAGTATTTAAAATATATCATGTTAAACATGTCTAAAATATTGAATTAATAGATTTCACCATACTGTAATTTACTAAAAAAAATGGACGTTCATTATGGACAGTGCTGTTGTATTTGACATTCAAGTTGTTAATTTGGATGCTGTTGTTTGGATTTTACAACTTTGGACATTCGTCGAAGACAGTGGTTTCGAATGGAAGCATTTTTTTGATTAGCAAGGTAAGCTGTAGTGATACTATATTGATAGAATAGGAGTGCGTCATTTCCGGTCCCTGAACAAAATGTAAACATATTAAATTTTAAAACAACAATCAATCGCCAAACGGTAACAAACAATTATCTGCTTAGGTGCGTCATTACTGGTTCCACGGGGATATATTTGTGATTTAATATATCCTGACCTTACCTATGCTTACATTTCTAACAAAATGAACGAAAACATGAATGTACCCGCATCCTTCAATCATTGGAAAAACATCCCGTTTTGTCATACGGGATATTTGGATGTATTTCTAAACAATCTATTTCTTCTACTTCAACCACCAGACGTCGCCATAGCCACAGCCAATTCTGTATGATCCATGTCTTCTTCAGATGTAATTTCTGAAGTCGAAATGACAGCAAACTTTCAGTAGAGACTTTTATTTTTATCAACATCCACTGATTGACCATCATTGTAATAATCCTTCTTATATTCTATATTTTGTTTCCGATGGTTAAATCATCATTTTAAAATATAACATTGTCGCTGATTATATTAAGTTCACATTATCTACCATATCAGATTGTATGGGGTTTGATTCAAGTTGGATTTTTTGTTCATTGTTTTCTACAATTGGGTTTCTCTGGTTTGTTGTCATTCACAATAGAAGAACAAGTACGGCCAGATTCAATGTCAGATACTGTATTATCTTCAATTGTTTTGACTTTGTCCTCAATCTTGTTGTCATAGATTTAGAATTGTGCAATTCTCATTTTCGTAGCAACATAAGGGGCAGTTGTGGTCGTGATCGTATGGTAGTTGGATTTCCAACTACCTATGCACTCAGTGTCTATCACTACTAACGCCGTGAGTTCGAATCCCGCTAATGGCAATGTGTACTCGATACAACATTACATGTATGTGATAAAGTTGTCAGTTACTTGCGGTAGGTCGTGGGGTTTGTCCGGGTACTACTGTTTCCTCAAACAATAAAACTGACCACCATGATATAACTGAAATAGTGTTGACAGTGGCGATAACACTACCCTACCCTTAACAACCGATTTGTTCGCTTGTTTCTGTATGTTGGTTTGACACTTTATTCGTTCTCATCTAAACACGGTCATGTCTAATGAAGTACACCTGGACTTGTTTGAATATTTTCCCCATCTATCACAAGGCATACACAGACAAAATCTACAAAGATATTTAAATTTATTACATGTAATGGTGATCCCTGGGTAATTAACATACAGAATATTAATCAGAAAGAAATTTGGAACGGATTTTACATTGGGGTTTAGGATTATGGTATTTAAAACCACCTTCAACAATATTTCAGCTATATCGTGGAGGTAAGTTTTTATTGGTGAAGAAAACCGGAGTATCCGGAAAAAACCACCGACCTGCCACAAGTCATTGACACAATTTTTAGCATAATGTTGTATCGAGTACACCTCGTCTGAGTGGGATTCGAACTCACAACGTTAATGATGATCGATACTGATTGTAAAGGTAGTTGTGAATCACGACCACGACTGCCCTCGATTTTATATTGGTTGTCATGTATAAGACATAATATATTAATATCAACTAATATTTTACATTTGAAAACGTCTGTGTCACGAATATTAAATATATCATGCATAATGTTCAAGATGATAGCGTTCTTTATAATAACACTCTTCGCCCGATTATATCCGGGTGTTAGCATTTTATTTACATGTAGAAAGACCTTGCATATGACCTCAACATTTCACTAAGAGGTGATGTGTGAGCACTTAGCAATAGCTGAACACTGCCACTTTTTATCGAAATGTCTGTACCAGCAAAGTGAACGATTGTACATTTGTATGTTGATGATATCGATTTTGTCTCTTTCTACGATTTTTCTATTGATTCTCGAACTGTTCCGACAGTATGCTATTTATTTGTTTTTCGTTATATTGTTCCCAACAACAAATTTAATTGTAGAAAGGAGACTTTTAACGCTGGGAGGAGATTTCATGTTTATACCTTGTTCCTTCAGCTGCATTTGCACCGGTCATTTCAAGTCGTGACAAAAATATTATGATATCAGTCTCCGAAATAAATGGCATTTTACATATTTGTCTTCCGGACGTATCATAAGACATTTATATCAAATTCCACATACTTGAACAAGCTCAATAAAATTCATTTGAAGCATATTAGCCTTTACTAATTTCACTTATCAATTCCAAACATTTCGCTACAAAAATCCTCTGCTTATTCAATAACACTACGCTCTGTGGAACATATAGTCTCTAACATTGTTTCTCTAATGAACCACTAAAAATTTGTTTGATTCTTTTTCTCACTAATTTAACAAAATATATGGCCGTTTTTCACTTTCTCAAATCGACGTTCAATGACGTCACTGACGTATACTTCAATTGACGTTACACCCGTTAAGGAATGTTTTTGAAGCAATGATGGAGAAGGGACAATATTCTAGATGAGGGGTTCTTGATGACGGTACGGTTAATTACGGTTAGTTACGGTTAATTAAACGATTTTATTGACACAATGACATTTTGCGAAACGTAACATTTTTACGGGAAAGGTAGCGTGAAATTCTTATCTCACCCACGGGTTGAGACATATCGTCACGGTATGTGTTTTCGTGCGTCATCTGTTTTCGTGGTATCCATTTTATTTTGATTTCCACAGCGCACGCATTATTTTTGACGTGTCTTCCGGTTTCTATTTATGGAACATAAACAATACGAAAGCTGACATCTGTAAAAAATGATAAAGTTTACTTTTAAAGACGTAAGTACCAAAAACAGTGAACCTACCTACTGAACCATACTTTTTGTAATGCCAAAAATGTACTTCATTTATAAAGTAGCTGGAAAAAAATCCAGAAGGGCTATATAAAATTTAACTATGTCGTCTGCCTCTCAGACACCTGCTCTTCCTGTCATGTAACTATCATGGGGTCATTGATCATATTTGTAAACAAAAGATCCGACTGAAATGTGCCTGTTTCTTATATAAAATACATGTCACTTTGCAGCGCATTGTGGTTTCAGCACTAAAAAAAAACATCAAAAGTAAACACAATTTTGAGAGTGGTCATTTTCAAACATTCTGTTATTTTATTTAGATGTAGTATGATTTGGTAGAATTTTTAAAACCAGCCATTTCCGGATTTTATATTCGTTTCCATCCCGTATATCGGCCTTGTTTTTATTTGCCACGGAAACAGATGACGCCATTTTACTGTCAACAAAAGTTGCCAGGTAATCGAGAGTATATTAAAATACAAGAATGGCTTTAAAAACAATCTTATGCACAAAGAAATATTTAACTAGCCATTCTTTGAAAATTCCAATCGTCATATCAATGGAGGGTTAACACTGTTAATCGCTATATCTGAAAATCGATAATAGCACGAAAACCGATAACACGATGGTAATTGAGTAATTGACCAATCAGCGACTGAGAACAAAGTGATCCACACGTTGATTATCGATTTCTTCTCACACGGGTTGAGAAGTGTGAAAATTGAACAAGAATTAGAGAAAAGTTTACTTTCTCACTTTTGAGACAGACCAGTTCCTATTTTTAGCGATGTGAGATTTTCTTATCCTGCACTAGTGCAAGACAAAAAAATCACGTGCGTTTTACCGGCAAATGCATGCTGTACAGTTTATGTCAACTGCCCCCCAATGGCTTGCACCTACGATATTGTCTACGATAGATGGCGTTCGTGTACTATAAGTTATACATTCGGAACTCTCCCGAATCGCAACGGAGCTTATCGTTATATTTCCGCCATTGCAAGTTGCGATAGACTTCTGCTTCTGATTCTGCCGATTAACTGCGTCCTTCGTCGTGTCGAAGATCATATATAAAGTAAAATAGTATGCCTCAGTACTGCTGTGTGCCGGGTTGCACAAATTCTGGGGGTCATGTGTTCCCTTCAGACCCAGACATGTGTTTCACGCTGATAGGTTTAGATAGATAAATTACCAGTCAAATATTCATGGTTTCCGTTGTGTAGTGGTTATCACATCCGCTTAACACGCGGAAGGTCCTGAGTTCAATCCTCGGCGGAAACAAATTTTTTTCTCGCTTTTTCCTTTGAAAAACTGTCCTAGCTTTACGGTAGATGAAGATATTGCAATATTGTATCTATTTTGAGCGCTATGCTTTCTAAATTGCTCTAATTTTGAAAATTAAAGTCAGTATTGGTCACCTCAACTTACTGATTAAAAAGGGGAGACATTACCAAGAGAGCGTCTATCTTCACAGTGTAAGGAGGTAAAAAAAACGCTTTGTGAAATTATTTTTGCTCAAATCTTTTGAGAAAAATTACATTTCTAGATATACATTAGACCACTCAGATTGTATGTTACCTTGCATTATATAATACTATTTATACCACGGTTTAACTCGGAAAACCGTGGTATAAATGAATTGTAACATGCGATATCACATCTAGGTCGTTGATTGCTGACAGTAATAAGACTACAACCCAGAATTAAAGTGTGCAATATCTCGTTTCTGCGTGTATTTTATCGGGATTCTTAACTGTTGCTTCTATTCTGGTATATAAACCATAAAAAGATCAAAAGAGAAAAATGCATTCATTTCACAAGACAAGATTAACGTCTTGCAGTTTTAACCCATCAACACCTAGACAAGTAGAAAAGTCGTAGATTCCTTTGATAAAGCATTCATTAGAATTGAGGACAGATGATAGGTGGACGATCGTTCACTTGTGTATTGGGTTTCACAGATTCGCTTTGCATACTGTCGTCCACCCTATGTGATTGTGCAACTTTTTTTCATTGAACGATTTGTGTTAACTTCTTAACATGCTTGATTGAACACTACGGGTATATCCTTTGTTGGTTTTTTTTCTTGATTAATTGATTGGCGTCATGTACCTTGTATTGGAGAGAGTACGTACACGCACGAGACCGGACGTGTTTTGATGAGCTAAAGAAAGTGTGTGCTTAAATTCATATTTATACTAAACGGATTGGAAAACCAGCTGGATATTAGTGACAATATGGAATAATATTCACTTTCTGTAAGTCATATTTATAAAAACTGTAATTTAAAAGCATTTTTTCTAGTGTGTTTACTTTTCACTCTCCGTTGAGGGTCAGGACGGGAGCCCGACTTTCTACGTAAAGCTATTGCTTGTACTAATGGATCATCTCCCCAAAACATTATTATGCTTAATGAACACTGTAGTAGAACAATATATAGAATTTTCATGGGCATCACAAGAACAAAACGGCAAAATGAAAATAACTTTGACATGGACAAATGTAGAAATGAAACGTAACAAATCCAAAGCTACACGGAAACGTGATCGTAAGAGATATGAACAATATATTGAACAAAAGAAAGTAACTGAAAATAATAAGGAAACAGAAATAAAGGAAACGAACACAAACAATATTGAGTATAGTTCATCAGAAGACGATAGTGATAGTACCGATAGTGAAATGGATACAATTCAAAATATAATAACCCCGTGTAGTACCCCATCTCAGGTAAACAGAGAGGACGAAAATCAATCGATAAATACAACAAAGGATATACCAGTAGTGGACAATCAAGTTTGTAAAGAAGTTATCACGAGTGAAACAATAAAAAAAGTTGTACAACCATTTAAAGTACATGACAATATACAAACTGAATGTGTTAAACCCAATACACAAGTGAGCGATCTGCCTAAAAGGAGAAGACGATTTTTCTCTAAGATAGTGATAAAAACAACAGATGGATACCAAGATACATTAATAGGAAAATTACCAAGAACACAAAATCTGATTGTTCACATTATTTCCAAAAATATAACTGAAATAGTTGAGCCGTCTATTCGAGAATGGAAATATTTTATGAAAAATGTAGACGAGGACTTCAAAGATGTTGAAGAGACGGACTTCATGGACGATGGAGTAAGAATTGCTATTCAAAAGATGGAACACTTTATAGAACAAAGAACACTGAAAAATAGGAAATAACTTTTAATATTTGTGTGAAAGATGTATGAATGATTCTCGTTTATTTGAATTTGAAAATGAACAGTGAATTTCTAATTAGTCGAATCCAAAATTAATAAAGTAGGATTGAATACCCATCCGGAATTATTTAATTTTAGGAACAATGAAAAACGGAAAATATACAATGGACATTATTCATATCCATATAAAATGATGTATGAAATGTGTATGATATAAAGTTTCTATTTTAGATTTTACGTAAATCCTAAAAAAACATTAAAGAAAAATATGATGTATACTGTGACGATATAGATGTATGAAAAATGTAGAATATGACTGTGATATGTAATTACATGATGAGTGAATTGTAATAAAGATAAAAAAAAAAAAAAAAAAATCACATCCGCTTAACACGCGGAAGGTCCTGAGTTCAATCCTCAGCGGAAACAATTTTTTTTCTCGCTTTTTCCTTTGAAAAACTGTCCTAGCTTTACGGTAGATGAAGATATTGCAATATTGTATCTATTTTGAGCGCTATGCTTTCTAAATTGCTCTAATTTTGAAAATTAAAGTCAGTATTGGTCACCTCAACTTACTGATTAAAAAGGGGAGACATTACCAAGAGAGCTTCTATCTTCACAGTGTAAGGAGGTAATAAAAAACGCTTTGTGAAATTATTTTTGCTCAAATCTTTTGAGAAAAATTACATTTCTAGATATACATTAGAACACTCAGATTGTATGTTACCTTGTATTATATAATACTATTTATACCACGGTTTAACTCGGAAAACCGTGGTATAAATGAACTGTAACATGCAATATCACATCTAGGTCGTTGATTTCTGACAGTAATAAGACTACAACCCAGAATTAAAGTGTGCAATATCTCGTTTCTGCGTGTATTTTATCGGGATTCTTAACTGTTGCTTCTATTCTGGTATATAAACCATAAAAAGATCAAAAGAGAAAAATGCATTCATTTCACAAGACAAGATTAACGTCTTGCAGTTTTAACCCATCAACACCTAGACAACTAGAAAAGTTGTAGATTCCTTTGATAAAGCATTCATTAGAATTGAGGACAGATGATAGGTGGACGATCGTCCACTTGTGTATTGGGTTTCACAGATTCGCTTTGCATACTGTCGTCCACCCTATGTGATTGTGCAACTTTTTTTTTCATTGAACGATTTGTGTTAACCTCTTAACATGCTTGATTGAACACTACGGGTATATCCTTTGTTGGTTTTTTTTCTTGATTAATTGATTGGCGTCCTGTGTATGTGAACCTTAACCTAAGATTGGGTACTACACAGAACTATTTCATTTTAAATTGTAACCATCTCACTATCAGTATTGTCTTCTGGTGAATCATTCTCAAATGCTGTGTGTTTGTCTTACTTATTTCTATTTCCTTATTATTTTCGGTTAGTTTCGTGTGGTCAACATATTGTTCATGTCTCTTCCGATTATAAGATCAAAATGAATATTTGAAGTTAAATATAATATATTATTTAGTATGCGACCAATACGCTACATTATCTCTGTTGCGCCAAAAAAAATAAACGAGGTTCTGGCGAGGTTCGAACTCGCGACCTTCTGCGTGTAAAGCAGACGTGATAACCACTACACCACAGAACCCGACAAATTTTGTTCACAGTTTTATAGCTTATGTGTTTCAGCTATCTATTTTACATGTAGTGTTTCAGCTATCTATTTTACATGTAGATGTAATGCAACTGATTAGTGCAAACATGATTTTTTTTTTTATTTTTAGTTATTACAAAGCGACCAAGTGCATAGGCCTAATCCGTCTGTTTCTTTCTTTCTTAAGGATCGATCGGCTGTGGTAATGCATTGTATGACCCGGCATAGCTTGAAGTGACTAGAAAATGCACGTGGACAAGAATAACAACACACTATTTGAGGGAAACAAAAGTATTTAGCAGCTACTAAGTCCACTTCTGTATTACTATTGAGTTTCAAAGGGTTCATGTGTTTCACGTTGATAGGTTTAGATAGATAAATTATCAGTCAAATATTCATGGTTTCCGTGGTGTAGTGGTTATCACATCCGCTTAACACGCGGTAGGTCCTGAGTTCAATCCTCAGCGGAAACAATTTTTTTTCTCGCTTTTTCCTTTGAAAAACTGTCCTAGCTTTACGGTAGATGAAGATATTGCAATAGTGTATCTATTTTGAGCGCTATGCTTTCTAAATTGCTCTAATTTTGAAAATTAAAGTCAGTATTGGTCACCTCAACTTACTGATTAAAAAGGGGAGACATTACCAAGAGAGCGTCTATCTTCACAGTGTAAGGAGGTAAAAAAAAAACGCTTTGTGAAATTATTTTTGCTCAAATCTTTTGAGAAAAATTACATTTCTAGATATACATTAGAACACTCAGATTGTATGTTACCTTGTATTATATAATACTATTTATACCACGGTTTAACTCGGAAAACCGTGGTATAAATGAATTGTAACATGCAATATCACATCTAGGTCGTTGATTGCTGACAGTAATAAGACTACAACCCAGAATTAAAGTGTGCAATATCTCGTTTCTGCGTGTATTTTATCGGGATTCTTAACTGTTGCTTCTATTCTGGTATATAAACCATAAAAAGATCAAAAGAGAAAAATGCATTCATTTCACAAGACAAGATTAACGTCTTGCAGTTTTAACCCATCAACACCTAGACAAGTAGAAAAGATGTAGATTCCTTTGATAAAGCATTCATTAGAATTGAGGACAGATGATAGGTGGACGATCGTCCACTTGTGTATTGGATTTCACAGATTCGCTTTGCATACTGTCGTCCACCCTATGTAATTGTGCAACTTTTTTTCATTGAACGATTTGTGTTAACTTCTTAACATGCTTGGTTGAACACTACGGGTATATCCTTTGTTGGTTTTTTTTCTTGATTAATTGATTGACGTCCTGTGTATGTGAACCTTAACCTAAGATTGGGTACTACACAGAACTATTTCATTTTAAATTGTAACCATCTCACTATCAGTATTGTCTTCTGGTGAATCATTCTCAAATGCTGTGTGTTTGTCTTACTTATTTCTATTTCCTTATTATTTTCGGTTAGTTTCGTGTGGTCAACATATTGTTCATGTCTCTTCCGATTATAAGATCAAAATGAATATTTGAAGTTAAATATAATATATTATTTAGTATGCGACCAATACGCTACATTATCTCTGTTGCGCCAAAAAAAATAAACGAGGTTCTGGCGAGGTTCGAACTCGCGACCTTCTGCGTGTAAAGCAGACGTGATAACCACTACACCACAGAACCCGACAAATTTTGTTCACGGTTTTATAGCTTATGTGTTTCAGCTATCTATTTTACATGTAGTGTTTCAGCTATCTATTTTACATGTAGATGTAATGCAACTGATTAGTGCAAACATGATTTATTTTTTTATTTTTAGTTATTACAAAGCGACCAAGTGCATAGGCCTAATCCGTCTGTTTCTTTCTTTCTTAAGGATCGATCGGCTGTGGTAATGCATTGTATGACCCGGCATAGCTTGAAGTGACTAGAAAATGCACGTGGACAAGAATAACAACACACTATTTGAGGGAAACAAAAGTATTTAGCAGCTACTAAGTCCACTTCTGTATTACTATTGAGTTTCAAAGGGTTCATGTGTTTCACGCTGATAGGTTTAGATAGATAAATTACCAGTCAAATATTCATGGTTTCCGTGGTGTAGTGGTTATCACATCCGCTTAACACGCGGAAGGTCCTGAGTTCAATCCTCGGCGGAAACAATTTTTTTTCTCGCTTTTTCCTTTGAAAAACTGTCCTAGCTTTACGGTAGATGAAGATATTGCAATAGTGTATCTATTTTGAGCGCTATGCTTTCTAAATTGCTCTAATTTTGAAAATTAAAGTCAGTATTGGTCACCTCAACTTACTGATTAAAAAGGGGAGACATTACCAAGAGAGCGTCTATCTTCACAGTGTAAGGAGGTAAACAAAAAACGCTTTGTGAAATTATTTTTGCTCAAATCTTTTGAGAAAAATTACATTTCTAGATATACATTAGAACACTCAGATTGTATGTTACCTTGTATTATATAATACTATTTATACCACGGTTTAACTCGGAAAACCGTGGTATAAATGAATTGTAACATGCAATATCACATCTAGGTCGTTGATTGCTGACAGTAATAAGACTACAACCCAGAATTAAAGTGTGCAATATCTCGTTTCTGCGTGTATTTTATCGGGATTCTTAACTGTTGCTTCTATTCTGGTATATAAACCATAAAAAGATCAAAAGAGAAAAATGCATTCATTTCACAAGACAAGATTAACGTCTTGCAGTTTTAACCCATCAACACCTAGACAAGTAGAAAAGTTGTAGATTCCTTTGATAAAGCATTCATTAGAATTGAGGACAGATGATAGGTGGACGATCGTCCACTTGTGTATTGGATTTCACAGATTCGCTTTGCATACTGTCGTCCACCCAATGTAATTGTGCAACTTTTTTTCATTGAACGATTTGTGTTAACTTCTTAACATGCTTGGTTGAACACTACGGGTATATCCTTTGTTGGTTTTTTTTCTTGATTAATTGATTGACGTCCTGTGTATGTGAACCTTAACTTAAGATTGGGTACTACACAGAACTATTTCATTTTAAATTGTAACCATCTCACTATCAGTATTGTCTTCTGGTGAATCATTCTCAAATGCTGTGTGTTTGTCTTACTTATTTCTATTTCCTTATTATTTTCGGTTAGTTTCGTGTGGTCAACATATTGTTCATGTCTCTTCCGATTATAAGATCAAAATGAATATTTGAAGTTAAATATAATATATTATTTAGTATGCGACCAATACGCTACATTATCTCTGTTGCGCCAAAGAAAATAAACGAGGTTCTGGCGAGGTTCGAACTCGCGACCTTCTGCGTGTAAAGCAGACGTGATTTTTTTTTTATCTTTATTAAAATCTTTCATCACATATTATAGAAAAGTATACATTATATCACAGATTCAGCACTTCATGAATAATAAGAACATATCACAGATTGAATAGAATTACATTGTTTGTTTCTTGTACAATTGTATTATTTTGGAGAAAATGTCTGTCAAAAATGCTTCTGGTTTTCCTCATTTGGCATAAATATTCATAGAAATACACTACATAATGTTTCAACGTATATTTAAAAAGTCTGATAATGTCAATACTGTTCATATTGTTTTTCACAAGGTTTCTCCTTCTAAACACGCAATATCTTGCAACTGATAACATAAAATTAATAAAATTCACATTTACACCTTTGATTGTCCTATTAAGTCCAAGGATGAATATTTCTTCATACACTATATAATTCTTTTGATCAGAATCACAATTTTCAAAAAGTTCTTCTACTTGTTTGCTAACATACATATGAAAGTTATAAAGTTCAGTGCATTTGACAAATAAGTGCATGATATCTTCTATTTCATTACTACATATATCACACAAATCATTATCAATCAATTTCATTTTTAACAACCGTTCATTTGTGAATATACAATAATGAACTATTTTGAAATCAAGCTCAATCATAATTGATGGCTTCCAGTACATATTAACCCCTTTCCACATACTACATATTATACTTTCATCTGTTTGAAATATATCTATCCATTTTTCTATAGATTTTGGAAGTTGACACATTTTTTCTATTACAAGCCAATACAACTGCTTTGATGTACACATTTTAAAGTCTACTAATTTACTGTTCATGTTTACATTAATGTCAATTACAATTTTCTCAGTTCTAGTATATATTTTAGTCTGTATAGTTTGAGTCCATTTTTCTGGTAAAGCACACTTTAATGCATTATAACGTTTTACAATATTGTCCTGACTAATGTCTTCGTTTACATTTGTAACCATTTCTACAATTGCATTGTCTGGCAAGAAGCCAGTTTTTACTTCATAACATATGTCTTTTAACTGAGTTATGCCAGCTGTTATAAAATCATTCCATAAAATTGTTTTTCCAGATATCAATATTTCAGAATTACAAAATAATGGTTGATGGTATATATCTATAACATTGTAATTAAAAGATATAGATTCTTTAATAGCACTCAACGATTGCAACATTTCTCTATACACTACTGGAATACAATACAAATATTTATTCTCTAATGACATATATACAATTTCTTCTCGCAATTTCATATTCAATATATTATGAATAAAATATATAAAAATGTCTTTCCATAAAACATGATACTCTTCATTTAAAAATCTAGCTAAAAATTTCAACCTGAAAGCAATTAATTTTGATTTTATGTCTGGCAATTGTAAACCACCTTTACTTTTTTCACATATAATGGTATTGTATTTTACAAGATGTGCTTCGTTATTCCATATAAAATTAACACAAATGTTCTTAATTTCTGTTATCGCCCAGTCAGGCATAGATGTGACAAATAGCGTATACCACAATCTAGACATAAATAATGATGAAATGACATTTACTCTACCCTGTATTGTCAATTTTCTCTGCAGCCACATATTAAGCAAAGCTTTGATCTTATTTATTTTCCCCCTCCAATTCAATTCGTTGCATTGAGATTGGTTTTTACCAATATATACACCAAGTAATAACAGTTCATTTTCACAGATTTTTAAACCATAACGTTGTTGTTCACTTTCAGTTATACATCCTTTGCCAATGGGCATTATTTCTGATTTACTTTTATTAATTCTAGCACTTGAACATTTACCATATAATTCTAATACATTAAATACTTCATCAATTGATTGCTTATTAGATACAGTGACTGTAGTATTGTCTGCATGTTGAAACATTTTTGCTACCTTATCAGATAAAGGAATACTAATTCCAGAAATATTATTATTATCACTGATGATACATTGTAACGGCTCGGCTGCCAAAACATACAATAAGGCACTTATTGGGAAGCCTTGCCTAATACCATTTTTAACAGAAAAATATTTGGTTAAAAAACCATTACATTTTACTGAACTATTTATTTCACTATAAAATATATTAATCCACTTTACAAACACATCTCCAAATCCAAATTTTTCTAAAACAGTAAACATATACTCATGGCTTAGCCTGTCAAAAGCTTTTTCTTGATCAGCTTTTATAATATACCCCTCTAAATTATCATTTTCAACAAGAGTTATTAAATCTCTTACATTTGCTATGCTATTGGAGATGTCTCTCCCAACTATACAACAAGTTTGATTTTCAGACACTATTTTAGGTAGAACTTTCTTAAACCTATTTGCCATTATACGTGCTAAAATTTTATAGTCCACTTGTAATAAAGATATTGGTCTATAATTTCTAATACATCTTCTATCACCTTTTTTCTTATAAATTAAGCTAATTACACCAGACTTCATTGATCTTGATAAAACACCTTCATCATATGCAGCATTAAAAATCTTAGGTAATATATTTCTAAGAGAATCATAAAATGTACAATAAAACTCTGTTGTGAGCCCATCAGATCCAGGGCTTTTATTCTTAGACATTGCTGTCAAAGCTTCTATTATTTCATCTGATGTTATATCAGAGTCACACATATTCTTGTCATCTTCATCAATTTCTTTATTTACATGTTCTAAAAATTCATCTATTTTGTCATTCTCTATTTGAACACTAGAATATAAATCTTTGTAAAAATCATATTCAATATCTAAGATACTATCAGTATCATTTACAACTTCACCATTTTTATTAAATAGTTCTTTGACTGAATTAGTCTCTTGTTTGTACTTTTCTAGATTTAGAAAATATTTTGTGTTTTTATCACCTTCTGTAGCCCAAATGGCTTTAGATCTCAATATAGCACCTTTACTTTGTTCTATTTCATATTTACTTAGTTCTAGTTTCCAATTTTCCAGTTTGGTTACATCTATTACAATACCTCTTGCTTGTGCGTCACATAACCTTTGTATTTTATTCTGAATATAAAAAAAATCTTTCCTCTTTTCTTTTGCTAAATTGGAAGAAAATAATTTTGAATATCTTTTAATCTGATACTTCAAGTTATCCCACCAAATAAGTGGTTCATTATCATACATTTCACAGTTTACAGAATCAGCAATAATCTCTTTTACTCTTTTTACATATATTTCATTGGACAATACAGTATTATTTAGCACCCATAATCCTGGGCCTTTTTCCACAACACAACAGCTAAAATTCATAAATACATATGTATGATCACTAAGACTGGTTTCATTATAATACACATTTTGTACATTGGGTGACAAGGATTTGCTTATCAAAAAATAATCTATTCTACTTTGTTGTAGTATATTGTTGCATATTCTTTTCCATGAAAAAACCCTTTAACAGTCATTTCTTGCTCTCCATATATCATATATATTACAATTATTAATCATATCATTCAATGACCTGTATCCTTCATCTGAACTATGCTTTGATTTACTACCTTTATCTAAATTTGAAAGAGTTGTATTAAAATCACCACCAATAATTATATTTTCTAGGTTTTCTATATATTGTTTAATAACTTTAAAATATTTAGATTTTTCTAAGTATTTGTTTGGGGCATAAACTGAAACAATATTAAATATTTGATTATCTGTTTCATATGTAACATGTATAAACCGTCCTTCATTATCTTTGTAAACTAACTTTGTTTTTTCTTTACATTCATTTGATACCATTATTGCTACCCCTTGTCTTCCATTAGTTCCATTACATTCATATATTTTACCTTCAAACATATGTTTTATTCCATCAATATATGCTTTATCCCAGAAAGTCTCTTGTAATAAAGCAAAACTAACTCTTCTATCATTTAACATTGAAACAAAATTCTGAAAATTATTCACTTGTTTCAAGCCGTTACAATTAAACGAACATATCACCACCATTATGAAAAAAATTAAGTTACAAAGTACTCTATACATTATTATTTATTATTATCGGTGACCTGAGAACTTCTAGAAATATTCACATTCGGTGTAACTTTCAACATCGCTCGTCTTGCTACTTTTCTTTCTTTTTTTTTTTAATTTTCTGAGTTCTTTCGCAGACATGTTAAAAATATCATCACTACTTGACATAGTTTTCACTTCCTCTTCTTCATCCATGTTTTCATCACCAACACTTTGCAAAGACTCGATTAATACCTCACTTTTCTGATCATCAGGTGTTTTCCTATCATCTAAAACACTATTTTTTCTTTCCCATTCTTCAATATCGAAATCCTCGAATTCTAACTCATCACAACTGACATCTTTACACGGAGTGTCAATATTCTTTTTAATCTTTTTGCTTCCTGTATTTTCGTCTCCGTCTCCAATGTGTGAACTGATTTCATTACAAGAGGGAAGTATTTCACATTCATTATGTTTACCATTCATTTCTGTATCCTCATTCTCGTCTTCGTTGCTACATATATTTTCTGAAATTTTTCGTTTCCTTGTCTCATTTTGTACGTTATCTGTGTTAATGACAGCTTCGATATTTACACTTTCCTTTCTTTCTGCTTCCTCCTCTGATTTGCTTTTACTTTCACTATTTCCACTTTTCTCATTAACCGGGGTTTGATTTGTTTTGTCATTCTGGTCTAACCCCCTTTTTGGCCTCATTATCTCTATTTCAGTGTCTTCATCGTCGTTTACTTCGTTTTCATCTAAGGACAATTTATCCCAACAGCTGCAGTTCATACTTCCACATTTCTCACATACACATTCACACGGATCTTTGCCACAGTTTGAACAAGGACAGACACACGGTTCTCTATGACAATACGTGCACGTACAAACACATTCGTTTTTCCGACAGTGTTTACATTTACAAACGCAATTAATGGTATTGCAATCTGGACATTTGCTTATATTTTCTCTTCTTTGTCTTTCTGTTGTATGGTCAGAACGGCTACATTTACATTTAAGAGGTAGTTCATGGCAATAATCACATTTGTTCGCCTTACATCTTTTCTCGACATGTCCTTGAACACCGCAACCATTGCAAACTAAATATGGACATTCCTTGTGTATATGTTCAGGCGATAGACAACCTGAGCATACCTTCGTTTGATTGTTGTGCACACATTTGTAATACTTAGTGTCTTTTCCGACCTTAAATGGCATAGTCCATGGTAACGCTACTACGTTCGGCGGAAAGACACATCTCATAAAACGTGTCCCATCAGCTACCTGTGTTCCGGGAATTACTCTTCTATAAACCGGAGAAACTACCCTTATTCCTTTTTCATTTAATTTATCTACTATTTCATCATCTTCAATAAAGGCTGGGATGTACATGAACGATACAACTGTATTGTTGGAAAAAACCAAAGAACAATCATAATCCTTACCGTCGATTTCAACTCCATTCAATAATTTCATCGTATTTTCTTTTGAATCCAGTGTAACATTGTACGAATTGGAATCTCTTACAACTGCTAACACTGAGTTCAACCCAGTTATCTCTTCTACAGCTTTTACAACAGAAATTGCTCTAATACTCTCTGTCGATATATAATTGATGCGTATTGTACATTCCTTTGAGTATTGTTTATATCCCGTCACATAATTTTCTTTCTCTCCTGTTCTTTTGTCTACTTTTCGTCCAAAACCCAGACGCATATTTCCTCCGACCGGCATTTTTCAAAAAATGTCAAGCAAGTGTAGCCCAATTTTCAACAGTCGAGCGCACCTTCTCTCCCCCCTTCACCGAACGACTCTATCGTCGGTTTAGGGGATTAAGCGACAATATAGAGATTAAACAACAATTAAATCTGTAATCGGACGTATAAATATCATAGACTGTACCTTCAATATGAATTATATATCCATAAATATGTCCAAATCAACACAATTTCATCACTGAGATGTAAACAACATCCTACCGGGGCTGTGCTCGATTCCAGTTTCTGTAAAGCAGACATGATAACCACATAGACTGGAATCGAGCACAGCCCCGGTAGGATGTTGTTTACATCTCGGTGATAAAATTGTGATGATTTGGACATATTTATGGATATATAATTCATATTGAAGGTACAGTCTATGATATTTATACGTCCGATTACAGATTTAATTGTTGTTTAATCTCTATATTGTCGTTTAATCCCCTAAACCGACGATCGAGTCGTTCGGTGAAGGGGGAGAGAAGGTGCGCTCGACTGTTAAAAATTGGGCTACACTTGCTTGACATTTTTGAAAAATGCCGGTCGGAGGAAATATGCGTCTGGGTTTTGGACGAAAAGTAGACAAAAGAACAGGAGAGAAAGAAAATTATGTGACGGGATATAAACAATACTCAAAGGAATGTACAATACGCATCAATTATATATCGACAGAGAGTATTAGAGCAATTTCTGTTGTAAAAGCTGTAGAAGAGATAACTGGGTTGACCTCAGTGTTAGCAGTTGTAAGAGATTCCAATTCGTACAATGTTACACTGGATTCAAAAGAAAATACGATGAAATTATTGAATGGAGTTGAAATCGACGGTAAGGATTATGATTGTTCTTTGGTTTTTTCCAACAATACAGTTGTATCGTTCATGTACACCCCAGCCTTTATTGAAGATGATGAAATAGTAGATAAATTAAATGAAAAAGGAATAAGGGTAGTTTCTCCGGTTTATAGAAGAGTAATTCCCGGAACACAGGTAGCTGATGGGACACGTTTTATGAGATGTGTCTTTCCGCCGAACGTAGTAGCGTTACCATGGACTATGCCATTTAAGGTCGGAAAAGACACTAAGTATTACAAATGTGTGCACAACAATCAAACGAAGGTATGCTCAGGTTGTCTATCGCCTGAGCATATACACAAGGAATGTCCATATTTAGTTTGCAATGGTTGCGGTGTTCAAGGACATGTCGAGAAAAGATGTAAGGCGAACAAATGTGATTATTGCCACGAACTACCTCTTAAATGTAAATGTAGCCGTTCTGACCATACAACAGAAAGACAAAGAAGAGAAAATATAAGCAAATGTCCAGATTGCAATACCATTAATTGCGTTTGTAAATGTAAACACTGTCGGAAAAACGAATGTGTTTGTACGTGCACGTATTGTCATAGAGAACCGTGTGTCTGTCCTTGTTCAAACTGTGGCAAAGATCCGTGTGAATGTGTATGTGAGAAATGTGGAAGTATGAACTGCAGCTGTTGGGATAAATTGTCCTTAGATGAAAACGAAGTAAACGACGATGAAGACACTGAAATAGAGATAATGAGGCCAAAAAGGGGGTTAGACCAGAATGACAAAACAAATCAAACCCCGGTTAATGAGAAAAGTGGAAATAGTGAAAGTAAAAGCAAATCAGAGGAGGAAGCAGAAAGAAAGGAAAGTGTAAATATCGAAGCTGTCATTAACACAGATAACGTACAAAATGAGACAAGGAAACGAAAAATTTCAGAAAATATATGTAGCAACGAAGACGAGAATGAGGATACAGAAATGAATGGTCAACATAATGAATGTGAAATACTTCCCTCTTGTAATGAAATCAGTTCACACATTGGAGACGGAGACGAAAATACAGGAAGCAAAAAGATTAAAAAGAATATTGACACTCCGTGTAAAGATGTCAGTTGTGATGAGTTAGAATTCGAGGATTTCGATATTGAAGAATGGGAAAGAAAAAATAGTGTTTTAGATGATAGGAAAACACCTGATGATCAGAAAAGTGAGGTATTAATCGAGTCTTTGCAAAGTGTTGGTGATGAAAACATGGATGAAGAAGAGGAAGTGAAAAGTATGTCAAGTAGTGATGATACTTTTAATATGTCTGCGAAAGAACTCAGAAAATTAAAGAAAAAAGAAAGAAAAGTAGCAAGACGAGCGATGTTGAAAGTTACACCGAATGTGAATATTTCTAGAAGTTCTCAGGTCACCGATAATAATAAATAATAATGTATAGAGTACTTTGTAACTTAATTTTTTTCATAATGGTGGTGATATGTTCGTTTAATTGTAACGGCTTGAAACAAGTGAATAATTTTCAGAATTTTGTTTCAATGTTAAATGATAGAAGAGTTAGTTTTGCTTTATTACAAGAGACTTTCTGGGATAAAGCATATATTGATGGAATAAAACATATGTTTGAAGGTAAAATATATGAATGTAATGGAACTAATGGAAGACAAGGGGTAGCAATAATGGTATCAAATGAATGTAAAGAAAAAACAAAGTTAGTTTACAAAGATAATGAAGAACGGTTTATACATGTTACATATGAAACAGATAATCAAATATTTAATATTGTTTCAGTTTATGCCCCAAACAAATACTTAGAAAAATCAAAATATTTTAAAATTATTAAACAATATATAGAAAACCTAGAAAATATAATTATTGGTGGTGATTTTAATACAACTCTTTCAAATTTAGATAAAGGTAGTAAATCAAAGCATAGTTCAGATGAAGGATACAGGTCATTGAATGATATGATTAATAATTGTAATATATATGATATATGGAGAGCAAGAAATGAATGTAAAAGGGTTTTTTCATGGAAAAGAATATGCAACAATATACTACAACAAAGTAGAATAGATTATTTTTTGATAAGCAAATCCTTGTCACCCAATGTACAAAATGTGTATTATAATGAAACCAGTCTTAGTGATCATACATATGTATTTATGAATTTTAGCTGTTGTGTTGTGGAAAAAGGCCCAGGATTATGGGTGCTAAATAATACTGTATTGTCCAATGAAATATATGTAAAAAGAGTAAAAGAGATTATTGTTGATTCTGTAAACTGTGAAATGTATGATAATGAACCACTTATTTGGTGGGATAACTTGAAGTATCAGATTAAAAGATATTCAAAATTATTTTCTTCCAATTTAGCAAAAGAAAAGAGAAAAGATTTTTTTTTATAGTCAGAATAAAATACAAATGTTATGTGACGCACAAGCAAGAGGTATTGTAATAGATGTAACCAAATTGGAAAATTGGAAACTAGAACTAAGTAAATATGAAATAGAACAAAGTAAAGGTGCTATATTGAGATCTAAAGCCATTTGGGCTACAGAAGGTGATAAAAACACAAAATATTTTCTAAATCTAGAAAAGTACAAACAAGAGACTAATTCAGTCAAAGAACTATTTAATAAAAATGGTGAAGTTGTAAATGATACTGATAGTATTTTAGATATTGAATATGATTTTTACAAAGATTTATATTCTAGTGTTCAAATAGAGAATGACAAAATAGATGAATTTTTAGAACATGTAAATAAAAAAATTGATGAAGATGACAAGAATATGTGTGACTCTGATATAACATCAGATGAAATAATAGAAGCTTTGACAGCAATGTCTAAGAATAAAAGCCCTGGATCTGATGGGCTCACAACAGAGTTTTATTGTACATTTTATGATTCTCTTAGAAATATATTACCTAAGATTTTTAATGCTGCATATGATGAAGGTGTTTTATCAAGATCAATGAAGTCTGGTGTAATTAGCTTAATTTATAAGAAAAAAGGTGATAGAAGATGTATTAGAAATTATAGACCAATATCTTTATTACAAGTGGACTATAAAATTTTAGCACGTATAATGGCAAATAGGTTTAAGAAAGTTCTACCTAAAATAGTGTCTGAAAATCAAACTTGTTGTATAGTTGGGAGAGATATCTCCAATAGCATAGCAAATGTAAGAGATTTAATAACTCTTGTTGAAAATGATAATTTAGAGGGGTATATTATAAAAGCTGATCAAGAAAAAGCTTTTGATAGGCTAAGCCATGAGTATATGTTTACTGTTTTAGAAAAATTTGGATTTGGAGATGTGTTTGTAAAGTGGATTAATATATTTTATAGTGAAATAAATAGTTCAATAAAATGTAATGGTTTTTTAACCAAATATTTTTCTATTAAAAATGGTATTAGGTAAGACTGCCCAATAAGTGCCTTATTGTATGTTTTGGCAGCCGAGCCGTTACAATGTATCATCAGTAATAATAATAATATTTCTGGAATTAGTATTCCTTTATCTGATAAGGTAGCAAAAATGTTTCAACATGCAGACGATAATACAGTCACTGTATCTAATAAGCAATCAATTGATGAAGTATTTAATGTATTAGAATTATATGGTAAATGTTCAGGAGCTAGAATTAATAAAAGTAAATCAGAAATAATGCCCATTGGCAAAGGATGTATAACTGAAAGTGAACAACAACGTTATGGTTTAAAAATCTGTGAAAATGAACTGTTATTACTTGGTGTATTTATTGGTAAAAACAATCTCAATGCAACGAATTGAATTGGAGGGGGAAAATAAATAAGATCAAAGCTTTGCTTAATATGTGGCTGCAGAGAAAATTGACAATACAGGGTAGAGTAAATGTCATTTCATCATTATTTATGTCTAGATTGTGGTATACGTTATTTGTCACATCTATGCCTGACTGGGCGATAACAGAAATTAAGAACATTTGCGTTAATTTTATATGGAATAACGGAGCACATCTTGTAAAATACAATACCATTATATGTGAAAAAAGTAAAGGTGGTTTACAATTGCCAGACATAAAATCAAAATTAATTGCTTTCAGGTTGAAATTTTTAGCTAGATTTTTAAATGAAGAGTATCATGTTTTATGGAAAGACATTTTTAGATATTTTATTCATAATATATTGAATATGAAATTGCGAGAAGAAATTGTATATATGTCATTAGAGAATAAATATTTGTATTGTATTCCAGTAGTGTATAGAGAAATGTTGCAATCGTTGAGTGCTATTAAAGAATCTATATCTTTTAATTACAATGTTATAGATATATACCATCAACCATTATTTTGTAATTCTGAAATATTGATATCTGGAAAAACAATTTTATGGAATGATTTTATAACAGCTGGCATAACTCAGTTAAAAGACATATGTTATGAAGTAAAAACTGGCTTCTTGCCAGACAATGCAATTGTAGAAATGGTTACAAATGTAGACGAAGACATTAGTCAGGACAATATTGTAAAACGTTATAATGCATTAAAGTGTGCTTTACCAGAAAAATGGACTCAAACTATACAAACTAAACTATATACTAGAACTGAGAAAATTGTAATTGACATTAATGTAAACATGAACAGTAAATTAGTAGACTTTAAAATGTGTACATCAAAGCAGTTGTATTGGCTTGTAATAGAAAAAATGTGTCAACTTCCAAAATCTATAGAAAAATGGATAGATATATTTCAAACAGATGAAAGTATAATATGTAGTATGTGGAAAGGGGTTAATATGTACTGGAAGCCATCAATTATGATTGAGCTTGATTTCAAAATAGTTCATTATTGTATATTCACAAATGAACGGTTGTTAAAAATGAAATTGATTGATAATGATTTGTGTGATATATGTAGTAATGAAATAGAAGATATCATGCACTTATTTGTCAAATGCACTGAACTTTATAACTTTCATAAGTATGTAGGCAAACAAGTAGAAGAACTTTTTGAAAATTGTGATTCTGATCAAATGAATTATATAGTGTATGAAGAAATATTCATCCTTGGACTTAATAGGACAATCAAAGGTGTAAATGTGAATTTTATTAATTTTATGTTATCAGTTGCAAGATATTGCGTGTTTAGAAGGAGAAACCTTGTGAAAAACAATATGAACAGTATTGACATTATCAGACTTTTTAAATATACGTTGAAACATTATGTAGTGTATTTCTATGAATATTTATGCCAAATGAGGAAAATGAGAAGCATTTTTGACAGACATTTTCTCCAAAATAATACAATTGTACAAGAAACAAACAATGTAATTCTATTCAATCTGTGATATGTTCTTATTATTCATGAAATGCTGAATCTGTGATATAATGTATACTATTCTATAATATGTGATGAAAGATTTTAATAAAGATAAAAAAAAACCATCCGCTTAACACGCGGAAGGTCCTGAGTTCAATCCTCAGCGGAAACAATTTTTTTTCTCGCTTTTTTCCTTTGAAAAACTGTCCTAGCTTTACGGTAGATGAAGATATTGCAATAGTGTATCTATTTTGAGCGCTATGCTTTCTAAATTGCTCTAATTTTGAAAATTAAAGTCAGTATTGGTCACCTCAACTTACTGATTAAAAAGGGGAGACATTACCAAGAGAGCGTCTATCTTCACAGTGTAAGGAGGTAAAAAAAAAACGCTTTGTGAAATTATTTTTGCTCAAATCTTTTGAGAAAAATTACATTTCTAGATATACATTAGAACACTCAGATTGTATGTTACCTTGTATTATATAATACTATTTATACCACGGTTTAACTCGGAAAACCGTGGTATAAATGAACTGTAACATGCAATATCACATCTAGGTCGTTGATTGCTGACAGTAATAAGACTACAACCCAGAATTAAAGTGTGCAATATCTCGTTTCCTGCGTGTATTTTATCGGGATTCTTAACTGTTGCTTCTATTCTAGTATATAAACCATAAAAAGATCAAAAGAGAAAAATGCATTCATTTCACAAGACAAGATTAACGTCTTGCAGTTTTAACCCATCAACACCTAGACAAGTAGAAAAGTTGTAGATTCCTTTGATAAAGCATTCATTAGAATTGAGGACAGATGATAGGTGGACGATCGTCCACTTGTGTATTGGATTTCACAGATTCGCTTTGCATACTGTCGTCCACCCTATGTAATTGTGCAACTTTTTTTCATTGAACGATTTGTGTTAACTTCTTAACATGCTTGGTTGAACACTACGGGTATATCCTTTGTTGGTTTTTTTTCTTGATTAATTGATTGACGTCCTGTGTATGTGAACCTTAACCTAAGATTGGGTACTACACAGAACTATTTCATTTTAAATTGTAACCATCTCACTATCAGTATTGTCTTCTGGTGAATCATTCTCAAATGCTGTGTGTTTGTCTTACTTATTTCTATTTCCTTATTATTTTCGGTTAGTTTCGTGTGGTCAACATATTGTTCATGTCTCTTCCGATTATAAGATCAAAATGAATATTTGAAGTTAAATATAATATATTATTTAGTATGCGACCAATACGCTACATTATCTCTGTTGCGCCAAAAAAAATAAACGAGGTTCTGGCGAGGTTCGAACTCGCGACCTTCTGCGTGTAAAGCAGACGTGATAACCACTACACCACAGAACCCGACAAATTTTGTTCACGGTTTTATAGCTTATGTGTTTCAGCTATCTATTTTACATGTAGTGTTTCAGCTATTTATTTTACATGTAGATGTAATGCAACTGATTAGTGCAAACATGATTTTTTTTTTTTTTTTTAGTTATTACAAAGCGACCAAGTGCATAGGCCTAATCCGTCTGTTTCTTTCTTTCTTAAGGATCGATCGGCTGTGGTAATGCATTGTATGACCCGGCATAGCTTGAAGTGACTAGAAAATACACGTGGACAAGAATAACAACACACTATTTGAGGGAAACAAAAGTATTTAGCAGCTACTAAGTCCACTTCTGTATTACTATTGAGTTTCAAAGGGTTCATGTGTTTCACGCTGATAGGTTTAGATAGATAAATTACCAGTCAAATATTCATGGTTTCCGTGGTGTAGTGGTTATCACATCCGCTTAACACGCGGAAGGTCCTGAGTTCAATCCTCAGCGGAAACAATTTTTTTTCTCGCTTTTTTCCTTTGAAAAACTGTCCTAGCTTTACGGTAGATGAAGATATTGCAATAGTGTATCTATTTTGAGCGCTATGCTTTCTAAATTGCTCTAATTTTGAAAATTAAAGTCAGTATTGGTCACCTCAACTTACTGATTAAAAAGGGGAGACATTACCAAGAGAGCGTCTATCTTCACAGTGTAAGGAGGTAAAAAAAAAACGCTTTGTGAAATTATTTTTGCTCAAATCTTTTGAGAAAAATTACATTTCTAGATATACATTAGAACACTCAGATTGTATGTTACCTTGTATTATATAATACTATTTATACCACGGTTTATCTCGGAAAACCGTGGTATAAATGAACTGTAACATGCAATATCACATCTAGGTCGTTGATTGCTGACAGTAATAAGACTACAACCCAGAATTAAAGTGTGCAATATCTCGTTTCCTGCGTGTATTTTATCGGGATTCTTAACTGTTGCTTCTATTCTAGTATATAAACCATAAAAAGATCAAAAGAGAAAAATGCATTCATTTCACAAGACAAGATTAACGTCTTGCAGTTTTAACCCATCAACACCTAGACAAGTAGAAAAGTTGTAGATTCCTTTGATAAAGCATTCATTAGAATTGAGGACAGATGATAGGTGGACGATCGTCCACTTGTGTATTGGATTTCACAGATTCGCTTTGCATACTGTCGTCCACCCTATGTAATTGTGCAACTTTTTTTCATTGAACGATTTGTGTTAACTTCTTAACATGCTTGGTTGAACACTACGGGTATATCCTTTGTTGGGTTTTTTTCTTGATTAATTGATTGACGTCCTGTGTATGTGAACCTTAACCTAAGATTGGGTACTACACAGAACTATTTCATTTTAAATTGTAACCATCTCACTATCAGTATTGTCTTCTGGTGAATCATTCTCAAATGCTGTGTGTTTGTCTTACTTATTTCTATTTCCTTATTATTTTCGGTTAGTTTCGTGTGGTCAACATATTGTTCATGTCTCTTCCGATTATAAGATCAAAATGAATATTTGAAGTTAAATATAATATATTATTTAGTATGCGACCAATACGCTACATTATCTCTGTTGCGCCAAAAAAAATAAACGAGGTTCTGGCGAGGTTCGAACTCGCGACCTTCTGCGTGTAAAGCAGACGTGATAACCACTACACCACAGAACCCGACAAATTTTGTTCACAGTTTTATAGCTTATGTGTTTCAGCTATCTATTTTACATGTAGTGTTTCAGCTATTTATTTTACATGTAGATGTAATGCAACTGATTAGTGCAAACATGATTTTTTTTTTTTTTTTTAGTTATTACAAAGCGACCAAGTGCATAGGCCTAATCCGTCTGTTTCTTTCTTTCTTAAGGATCGATCGGCTGTGGTAATGCATTGTATGACCCGGCATAGCTTGAAGTGACTAGAAAATGCACGTGGACAAGAATAACAACACACTATTTGAGGGAAACAAAAGTATTTAGCAGCTACTAAGTCCACTTCTGTATTACTATTGAGTTTCAAAGGGTTCATGTGTTTCACGCTGATAGGTTTAGATAGATAAATTACCAGTCAAATATTCATGGTTTCCGTGGTGTAGTGGTTATCACATCCGCTTAACACGCGGAAGGTCCTGAGTTCAATCCTCAGCGGAAACAATTTTTTTTCTCGCTTTTTTCCTTTTAAAAACTGTCCTAGCTTTACGGTAGATGAAGATATTGCAATAGTGTATCTATTTTGAGCGCTATGCTTTCTAAATTGCTCTAATTTTGAAAATTAAAGTCAGTATTGGTCACCTCAACTTACTGATTAAAAAGGGGAGACATTACCAAGTGAGCGTCTATCTTCACAGTGTAAGGAGGTAAAAAAAAAACGCTTTGTGAAATTATTTTTGCTCAAATCTTTTGAGAAAAATTACATTTCTAGATATACATTAGAACACTCAGATTGTATGTTACCTTGTATTATATAATACTATTTATACCACGGTTTAACTACGAAAACCGTGGTATAAATGAACTGTAACATGCAATATCACATCTAGGTCGTTGATTGCTGACAGTAATAAGACTACAACCCAGAATTAAAGTGTGCAATATCTCGTTTCCTGCGTGTATTTTATCGGGATTCTTAACTGTTGCTTCTATTCTAGTATATAAACCATAAAAAGATCAAAAGAGAAAAATGCATTCATTTCACAAGACAAGATTAACGTCTTGCAGTTTTAACCCATCAACACCTAGACAAGTAGAAAAGTTGTAGATTCCTTTGATAAAGCATTCATTAGAATTGAGGACAGATGATAGGTGGACGATCGTCCACTTGTGTATTGGATTTCACAGATTCGCTTTGCATACTGTCGTCCACCCTATGTAATTGTGTAACTTTTTTTCATTGAACGATTTGTGTTAACTTCTTAACATGCTTGGTTGAACACTACGGGTATATCCTTTGTTGGGTTTTTTTCTTGATTAATTGATTGACGTCCTGTGTATGTGAACCTTAACCTAAGATTGGGTACTACACAGAACTATTTCATTTTAAATTGTAACCATCTCACTATCAGTATTGTCTTCTGGTGAATCATTCTCAAATGCTGTGTGTTTGTCTTACTTATTTCTATTTCCTTATTATTTTCGGTTAGTTTCGTGTGGTCAACATATTGTTCATGTCTCTTCCGATTATAAGATCAAAATGAATATTTGAAGTTAAATATAATATATTATTTAGTATGCGACCAATACGCTACATTATCTCTGTTGCGCCAAAAAAAATAAACGAGGTTCTGGCGAGGTTCGAACTCGCGACCTTCTGCGTGTAAAGCAGACGTGATAACCACTACACCACAGAACCCGACAAATTTTGTTCACAGTTTTATAGCTTATGTGTTTCAGCTATCTATTTTACATGTAGTGTTTCAGCTATTTATTTTACATGTAGATGTAATGCAACTGATTAGTGCAAACATGATTTTTTTTTTTTTTTTTAGTTATTACAAAGCGACCAAGTGCATAGGCCTAATCCGTCTGTTTCTTTCTTTCTTAAGGATCGATCGGCTGTGGTAATGCATTGTATGACCCGGCATAGCTTGAAGTGACTAGAAAATGCACGTGGACAAGAATAACAACACACTATTTGAGGGAAACAAAAGTATTTAGCAGCTACTAAGTCCACTTCTGTATTACTATTGAGTTTCAAAGGGTTCATGTGTTTCACGCTGATAGGTTTAGATAGATAAATTACCAGTCAAATATTCATGGTTTCCGTGGTGTAGTGGTTATCACATCCGCTTAACACGCGGAAGGTCCTGAGTTCAATCCTCAGCGGAAACAATTTTTTTTCTCGCTTTTTTCCTTTTAAAAACTGTCCTAGCTTTACGGTAGATGAAGATATTGCAATAGTGTATCTATTTTGAGCGCTATGCTTTCTAAATTGCTCTAATTTTGAAAATTAAAGTCAGTATTGGTCACCTCAACTTACTGATTAAAAAGGGGAGACATTACCAAGTGAGCGTCTATCTTCACAGTGTAAGGAGGTAAAAAAAAAACGCTTTGTGAAATTATTTTTGCTCAAATCTTTTGAGAAAAATTACATTTCTAGATATACATTAGAACACTCAGATTGTATGTTACCTTGTATTATATAATACTATTTATACCACGGTTTAACTACGAAAACCGTGGTATAAATGAACTGTAACATGCAATATCACATCTAGGTCGTTGATTGCTGACAGTAATAAGACTACAACCCAGAATTAAAGTGTGCAATATCTCGTTTCCTGCGTGTATTTTATCGGGATTCTTAACTGTTGCTTCTATTCTAGTATATAAACCATAAAAAGATCAAAAGAGAAAAATGCATTCATTTCACAAGACAAGATTAACGTCTTGCAGTTTTAACCCATCAACACCTAGACAAGTAGAAAAGTTGTAGATTCCTTTGATAAAGCATTCATTAGAATTGAGGACAGATGATAGGTGGACGATCGTCCACTTGTGTATTGGATTTCACAGATTCGCTTTGCATACTGTCGTCCACCCTATGTAATTGTGCAACTTTTTTTCATTGAACGATTTGTGTTAACTTCTTAACATGCTTGGTTGAACACTACGGGTATATCCTTTGTTGTTTTTTTTTCTTGATTAATTGATTGACGTCCTGTGTATGTGAACCTTAACCTAAGATTGGGTACTACACAGAACTATTTCATTTTAAATTGTAACCATCTCACTATCAGTATTGTCTTCTGGTGAATCATTCTCAAATGCTGTGTGTTTGTCTTACTTATTTCTATTTCCTTATTATTTTCGGTTAGTTTCGTGTGGTCAACATATTGTTCATGTCTCTTCCGATTATAAGATCAAAATGAATATTTGAAGTTAAATATAATATATTATTTAGTATGCGACCAATACGCTACATTATCTCTGTTGCGCCAAAAAAAATAAACGAGGTTCTGGCGAGGTTCGAACTCGCGACCTTCTGCGTGTAAAGCAGACGTGATAACCACTACACCACAGAACCCGACAAATTTGTTTACGGTTTTATAGCTTATGTGTTTCAGCTATCTATTTTACATGTAGTGTTTCAGCTATTTATTTTACATGTAGATGTAATGCAACTGATTAGTGCAAACATGATTTTTTTTTTTTTTTTAGTTATTACAAAGCGACCAAGTGCATAGGCCTAATCCGTCTGTTTCTTTCTTTCTTAAGGATCGATCGGCTGTGGTAATGCATTGTATGACCCGGCATAGCTTGAAGTGACTAGAAAATGCACGTGGACAAGAATAACAACACACTATTTGAGGGAAACAAAAGTATTTAGCAGTTACTAAGTCCACTTCTGTATTACTATTGAGTTTCAAAGGGTTCATGTGTTTCACGCTGATAGGTTTAGATAGATAAATTACCAGTCAAATATTCATGGTTTCCGTGGTGTAGTGGTTATCACATCCGCTTAACACGCGGAAGGTCCTGAGTTCAATCCTCAGCGGAAACAATTTTTTCTCTCGCTTTTTTCCTTTTAAAAACTGTCCTAGCTTTACGGTAGATGAAGATATTGCAATAGTGTATCTATTTTGAGCGCTATGCTTTCTAAATTGCTCTAATTTTGAAAATTAAAGTCAGTATTGGTCACCTCAACTTACTGATTAAAAAGGGGAGACATTACCAAGTGAGCGTCTATCTTCACAGTGTAAGGAGGTAAAAAAAAAACGCTTTGTGAAATTATTTTTGCTCAAATCTTTTGAGAAAAATTACATTTCTAGATATACATTAGAACACTCAGATTGTATGTTACCTTGTATTATATAATACTATTTATACCACGGTTTAACTACGAAAACCGTGGTATAAATGAACTGTAACATGCAATATCACATCTAGGTCGTTGATTGCTGACAGTAATAAGACTACAACCCAGAATTAAAGTGTGCAATATCTCGTTTCCTGCGTGTATTTTATCGGGATTCTTAACTGTTGCTTCTATTCTAGTATATAAACCATAAAAAGATCAAAAGAGAAAAATGCATTCATTTCACAAGACAAGATTAACGTCTTGCAGTTTTAACCCATCAACACCTAGACAAGTAGAAAAGTTGTAGATTCCTTTGATAAAGCATTCATTAGAATTGAGGACAGATGATAGGTGGACGATCGTCCACTTGTGTATTGGATTTCACAGATTCGCTTTGCATACTGTCGTCCACCCTATGTAATTGTGCAACTTTTTTTCATTGAACGATTTGTGTTAACTTCTTAACATGCTTGGTTGAACACTACGGGTATATCCTTTGTTGTTTTTTTTTCTTGATTAATTGATTGACGTCCTGTGTATGTGAACCTTAACCTAAGATTGGGTACTACACAGAACTATTTCATTTTAAATTGTAACCATCTCACTATCAGTATTGTCTTCTGGTGAATCATTCTCAAATGCTGTGTGTTTGTCTTACTTATTTCTATTTCCTTATTATTTTCGGTTAGTTTCGTGTGGTCAACATATTGTTCATGTCTCTTCCGATTATAAGATCAAAATGAATATTTGAAGTTAAATATAATATATTATTTAGTATGCGACCAATACGCTACATTATCTCTGTTGCGCCAAAAAAAATAAACGAGGTTCTGGCGAGGTTCGAACTCGCGACCTTCTGCGTGTAAAGCAGACGTGATAACCACTACACCACAGAACCCGACAAATTTGTTTACGGTTTTATAGCTTATGTGTTTCAGCTATCTATTTTACATGTAGTGTTTCAGCTATTTATTTTACATGTAGATGTAATGCAACTGATTAGTGCAAACATGATTTTTTTTTTTTTTTTAGTTATTACAAAGCGACCAAGTGCATAGGCCTAATCCGTCTGTTTCTTTCTTTCTTAAGGATCGATCGGCTGTGGTAATGCATTGTATGACCCGGCATAGCTTGAAGTGACTAGAAAATGCACGTGGACAAGAATAACAACACACTATTTGAGGGAAACAAAAGTATTTAGCAGTTACTAAGTCCACTTCTGTATTACTATTGAGTTTCAAAGGGTTCATGTGTTTCACGCTGATAGGTTTAGATAGATAAATTACCAGTCAAATATTCATGGTTTCCGTGGTGTAGTGGTTATCACATCCGCTTAACACGCGGAAGGTCCTGAGTTCAATCCTCAGCGGAAACAATTTTTTTTCTCGCTTTTTTCCTTTTAAAAACTGTCCTAGCTTTACGGTAGATGAAGATATTGCAATAGTGTATCTATTTTGAGCGCTATGCTTTCTAAATTGCTCTAATTTTGAAAATTAAAGTCAGTATTGGTCACCTCAACTTACTGATTAAAAAGGGGAGACATTACCAAGTGAGCGTCTATCTTCACAGTGTAAGGAGGTAAAAAAAAAACGCTTTGTGAAATTATTTTTGCTCAAATCTTTTGAGAAAAATTACATTTCTAGATATACATTAGAACACTCAGATTGTATGTTACCTTGTATTATATAATACTATTTATACCACGGTTTAACTACGAAAACCGTGGTATAAATGAACTGTAACATGCAATATCACATCTAGGTCGTTGATTGCTGACAGTAATAAGACTACAACCCAGAATTAAAGTGTGCAATATCTCGTTTCCTGCGTGTATTTTATCGGGATTCTTAACTGTTGCTTCTATTCTAGTATATAAACCATAAAAAGATCAAAAGAGAAAAATGCATTCATTTCACAAGACAAGATTAACGTCTTGCAGTTTTAACCCATCAACACCTAGACAAGTAGAAAAGTTGTAGATTCCTTTGATAAAGCATTCATTAGAATTGAGGACAGATGATAGGTGGACGATCGTCCACTTGTGTATTGGATTTCACAGATTCGCTTTGCATACTGTCGTCCACCCTATGTAATTGTGCAACTTTTTTTCATTGAACGATTTGTGTTAACTTCTTAACATGCTTGGTTGAACACTACGGGTATATCCTTTGTTGGTTTTTTTTCTTGATTAATTGATTGACGTCCTGTGTATGTGAACCTTAACCTAAGATTGGGTACTACACAGAACTATTTCATTTTAAATTGTAACCATCTCACTATCAGTATTGTCTTCTGGTGAATCATTCTCAAATGCTGTGTGTTTGTCTTACTTATTTCTATTTCCTTATTATTTTCGGTTAGTTTCGTGTGGTCAACATATTGTTCATGTCTCTTCCGATTATAAGATCAAAATGAATATTTGAAGTTAAATATAATATATTATTTAGTATGCGACCAATACGCTACATTATCTCTGTTGCGCCAAAAAAAAATAAACGAGGTTCTGGCGAGGTTCGAACTCGCGACCTTCTGCGTGTAAAGCAGACGTGATAACCACTACACCACAGAACCCGACAAATTTTGTTCACAGTTTTATAGCTTATGTGTTTCAGCTATCTATTTTACATGTAGTGTTTCAGCTATTTATTTTACATGTAGATGTAATGCAACTGATTAGTGCAAACATGATTTTTTTTTTTTTTTTTAGTTATTACAAAGCGACCAAGTGCATAGGCCTAATCCGTCTGTTTCTTTCTTTCTTAAGGATCGATCGGCTGTGGTAATGCATTGTATGACCCGGCATAGCTTGAAGTGACTAGAAAATGCACGTGGACAAGAATAACAACACACTATTTGAGGGAAACAAAAGTATTTAGCAGCTACTAAGTCCACTTCTGTATTACTATTGAGTTTCAAAGGGTTCATGTGTTTCACGCTGATAGGTTTAGATAGATAAATTACCAGTCAAATATTCATGGTTTCCGTGGTGTAGTGGTTATCACATCCGCTTAACACGCGGAAGGTCCTGAGTTCAATCCTCAGCGGAAACAATTTTTTTTCTCGCTTTTTTCCTTTTAAAAACTGTCCTAGCTTTACGGTAGATGAAGATATTGCAATAGTGTATCTATTTTGAGCGCTATGCTTTCTAAATTGCTCTAATTTTGAAAATTAAAGTCAGTATTGGTCACCTCAACTTACTGATTAAAAAGGGGAGACATTACCAAGTGAGCGTCTATCTTCACAGTGTAAGGAGGTAAAAAAAAAACGCTTTGTGAAATTATTTTTGCTCAAATCTTTTGAGAAAAATTACATTTCTAGATATACATTAGAACACTCAGATTGTATGTTACCTTGTATTATATAATACTATTTATACCACGGTTTAACTACGAAAACCGTGGTATAAATGAACTGTAACATGCAATATCACATCTAGGTCGTTGATTGCTGACAGTAATAAGACTACAACCCAGAATTAAAGTGTGCAATATCTCGTTTCCTGCGTGTATTTTATCGGGATTCTTAACTGTTGCTTCTATTCTAGTATATAAACCATAAAAAGATCAAAAGAGAAAAATGCATTCATTTCACAAGACAAGATTAACGTCTTGCAGTTTTAACCCATCAACACCTAGACAAGTAGAAAAGTTGTAGATTCCTTTGATAAAGCATTCATTAGAATTGAGGACAGATGATAGGTGGACGATCGTCCACTTGTGTATTGGATTTCACAGATTCGCTTTGCATACTGTCGTCCACCCTATGTAATTGTGCAACTTTTTTTCATTGAACGATTTGTGTTAACTTCTTAACATGCTTGGTTGAACACTACGGGTATATCCTTTGTTGTTTTTTTTTCTTGATTAATTGATTGACGTCCTGTGTATGTGAACCTTAACCTAAGATTGGGTACTACACAGAACTATTTCATTTTAAATTGTAACCATCTCACTATCAGTATTGTCTTCTGGTGAATCATTCTCAAATGCTGTGTGTTTGTCTTACTTATTTCTATTTCCTTATTATTTTCGGTTAGTTTCGTGTGGTCAACATATTGTTCATGTCTCTTCCGATTATAAGATCAAAATGAATATTTGAAGTTAAATATAATATATTATTTAGTATGCGACCAATACGCTACATTATCTCTGTTGCGCCAAAAAAAATAAACGAGGTTCTGGCGAGGTTCGAACTCGCGACCTTCTGCGTGTAAAGCAGACGTGATAACCACTACACCACAGAACCCGACAAATTTGTTTACGGTTTTATAGCTTATGTGTTTCAGCTATCTATTTTACATGTAGTGTTTCAGCTATTTATTTTACATGTAGATGTAATGCAACTGATTAGTGCAAACATGATTTTTTTTTTTTTTTTAGTTATTACAAAGCGACCAAGTGCATAGGCCTAATCCGTCTGTTTCTTTCTTTCTTAAGGATCGATCGGCTGTGGTAATGCATTGTATGACCCGGCATAGCTTGAAGTGACTAGAAAATGCACGTGGACAAGAATAACAACACACTATTTGAGGGAAACAAAAGTATTTAGCAGTTACTAAGTCCACTTCTGTATTACTATTGAGTTTCAAAGGGTTCATGTGTTTCACGCTGATAGGTTTAGATAGATAAATTACCAGTCAAATATTCATGGTTTCCGTGGTGTAGTGGTTATCACATCCGCTTAACACGCGGAAGGTCCTGAGTTCAATCCTCAGCGGAAACAATTTTTTTTCTCGCTTTTTTCCTTTTAAAAACTGTCCTAGCTTTACGGTAGATGAAGATATTGCAATAGTGTATCTATTTTGAGCGCTATGCTTTCTAAATTGCTCTAATTTTGAAAATTAAAGTCAGTATTGGTCACCTCAACTTACTGATTAAAAAGGGGAGACATTACCAAGTGAGCGTCTATCTTCACAGTGTAAGGAGGTAAAAAAAAAACGCTTTGTGAAATTATTTTTGCTCAAATCTTTTGAGAAAAATTACATTTCTAGATATACATTAGAACACTCAGATTGTATGTTACCTTGTATTATATAATACTATTTATACCACGGTTTAACTACGAAAACCGTGGTATAAATGAACTGTAACATGCAATATCACATCTAGGTCGTTGATTGCTGACAGTAATAAGACTACAACCCAGAATTAAAGTGTGCAATATCTCGTTTCCTGCGTGTATTTTATCGGGATTCTTAACTGTTGCTTCTATTCTAGTATATAAACCATAAAAAGATCAAAAGAGAAAAATGCATTCATTTCACAAGACAAGATTAACGTCTTGCAGTTTTAACCCATCAACACCTAGACAAGTAGAAAAGTTGTAGATTCCTTTGATAAAGCATTCATTAGAATTGAGGACAGATGATAGGTGGACGATCGTCCACTTGTGTATTGGATTTCACAGATTCGCTTTGCATACTGTCGTCCACCCTATGTAATTGTGCAACTTTTTTTCATTGAACGATTTGTGTTAACTTCTTAACATGCTTGGTTGAACACTACGGGTATATCCTTTGTTGGGTTTTTTTCTTGATTAATTGATTGACGTCCTGTGTATGTGAACCTTAACCTAAGATTGGGTACTACACAGAACTATTTCATTTTAAATTGTAACCATCTCACTATCAGTATTGTCTTCTGGTGAATCATTCTCAAATGCTGTGTGTTTGTCTTACTTATTTCTATTTCCTTATTATTTTCGGTTAGTTTCGTGTGGTCAACATATTGTTCATGTCTCTTCCGATTATAAGATCAAAATGAATATTTGAAGTTAAATATAATATATTATTTAGTATGCGACCAATACGCTACATTATCTCTGTTGCGCCAAAAAAAATAAACGAGGTTCTGGCGAGGTTCGAACTCGCGACCTTCTGCGTGTAAAGCAGACGTGATAACCACTACACCACAGAACCCGACAAATTTTGTTCACAGTTTTATAGCTTATGTGTTTCAGCTATCTATTTTACATGTAGTGTTTCAGCTATTTATTTTACATGTAGATGTAATGCAACTGATTAGTGCAAACATGATTTTTTTTTTTTTTTTTAGTTATTACAAAGCGACCAAGTGCATAGGCCTAATCCGTCTGTTTCTTTCTTTCTTAAGGATCGATCGGCTGTGGTAATGCATTGTATGACCCGGCATAGCTTGAAGTGACTAGAAAATGCACGTGGACAAGAATAACAACACACTATTTGAGGGAAACAAAAGTATTTAGCAGCTACTAAGTCCACTTCTGTATTACTATTGAGTTTCAAAGGGTTCATTTGTTTCACGCTGATAGGTTTAGATAGATAAATTACCAGTCAAATATTCATGGTTTCCGTGGTGTAGTGGTTATCACATCCGCTTAACACGCGGAAGGTCCTGAGTTCAATCCTCAGCGGAAACAATTTTTTTTCTCGCTTTTTTCCTTTTAAAAACTGTCCTAGCTTTACGGTAGATGAAGATATTGCAATAGTGTATCTATTTTGAGCGCTATGCTTTCTAAATTGCTCTAATTTTGAAAATTAAAGTCAGTATTGGTCACCTCAACTTACTGATTAAAAAGGGGAGACATTACCAAGTGAGCGTCTATCTTCACAGTGTAAGGAGGTAAAAAAAAAACGCTTTGTGAAATTATTTTTGCTCAAATCTTTTGAGAAAAATTACATTTCTAGATATACATTAGAACACTCAGATTGTATGTTACCTTGTATTATATAATACTATTTATACCACGGTTTAACTACGAAAACCGTGGTATAAATGAACTGTAACATGCAATATCACATCTAGGTCGTTGATTGCTGACAGTAATAAGACTACAACCCAGAATTAAAGTGTGCAATATCTCGTTTCCTGCGTGTATTTTATCGGGATTCTTAACTGTTGCTTCTATTCTAGTATATAAACCATAAAAAGATCAAAAGAGAAAAATGCATTCATTTCACAAGACAAGATTAACGTCTTGCAGTTTTAACCCATCAACACCTAGACAAGTAGAAAAGTTGTAGATTCCTTTGATAAAGCATTCATTAGAATTGAGGACAGATGATAGGTGGACGATCGTCCACTTGTGTATTGGATTTCACAGATTCGCTTTGCATACTGTCGTCCACCCTATGTAATTGTGCAACTTTTTTTCATTGAACGATTTGTGTTAACTTCTTAACATGCTTGGTTGAACACTACGGGTATATCCTTTGTTGTTTTTTTTTCTTGATTAATTGATTGACGTCCTGTGTATGTGAACCTTAACCTAAGATTGGGTACTACACAGAACTATTTCATTTTAAATTGTAACCATCTCACTATCAGTATTGTCTTCTGGTGAATCATTCTCAAATGCTGTGTGTTTGTCTTACTTATTTCTATTTCCTTATTATTTTCGGTTAGTTTCGTGTGGTCAACATATTGTTCATGTCTCTTCCGATTATAAGATCAAAATGAATATTTGAAGTTAAATATAATATATTATTTAGTATGCGACCAATACGCTACATTATCTCTGTTGCGCCAAAAAAAATAAACGAGGTTCTGGCGAGGTTCGAACTCGCGACCTTCTGCGTGTAAAGCAGACGTGATAACCACTACACCACAGAACCCGACAAATTTGTTTACGGTTTTATAGCTTATGTGTTTCAGCTATCTATTTTACATGTAGTGTTTCAGCTATTTATTTTACATGTAGATGTAATGCAACTGATTAGTGCAAACATGATTTTTTTTTTTTTTTTAGTTATTACAAAGCGACCAAGTGCATAGGCCTAATCCGTCTGTTTCTTTCTTTCTTAAGGATCGATCGGCTGTGGTAATGCATTGTATGACCCGGCATAGCTTGAAGTGACTAGAAAATGCACGTGGACAAGAATAACAACACACTATTTGAGGGAAACAAAAGTATTTAGCAGTTACTAAGTCCACTTCTGTATTACTATTGAGTTTCAAAGGGTTCATGTGTTTCACGCTGATAGGTTTAGATAGATAAATTACCAGTCAAATATTCATGGTTTCCGTGGTGTAGTGGTTATCACATCCGCTTAACACGCGGAAGGTCCTGAGTTCAATCCTCAGCGGAAACAATTTTTTTTCTCGCTTTTTTCCTTTTAAAAACTGTCCTAGCTTTACGGTAGATGAAGATATTGCAATAGTGTATCTATTTTGAGCGCTATGCTTTCTAAATTGCTCTAATTTTGAAAATTAAAGTCAGTATTGGTCACCTCAACTTACTGATTAAAAAGGGGAGACATTACCAAGTGAGCGTCTATCTTCACAGTGTAAGGAGGTAAAAAAAAAACGCTTTGTGAAATTATTTTTGCTCAAATCTTTTGAGAAAAATTACATTTCTAGATATACATTAGAACACTCAGATTGTATGTTACCTTGTATTATATAATACTATTTATACCACGGTTTAACTACGAAAACCGTGGTATAAATGAACTGTAACATGCAATATCACATCTAGGTCGTTGATTGCTGACAGTAATAAGACTACAACCCAGAATTAAAGTGTGCAATATCTCGTTTCCTGCGTGTATTTTATCGGGATTCTTAACTGTTGCTTCTATTCTAGTATATAAACCATAAAAAGATCAAAAGAGAAAAATGCATTCATTTCACAAGACAAGATTAACGTCTTGCAGTTTTAACCCATCAACACCTAGACAAGTAGAAAAGTTGTAGATTCCTTTGATAAAGCATTCATTAGAATTGAGGACAGATGATAGGTGGACGATCGTCCACTTGTGTATTGGATTTCACAGATTCGCTTTGCATACTGTCGTCCACCCTATGTAATTGTGCAACTTTTTTTCATTGAACGATTTGTGTTAACTTCTTAACATGCTTGGTTGAACACTACGGGTATATCCTTTGTTGGTTTTTTTTCTTGATTAATTGATTGACGTCCTGTGTATGTGAACCTTAACCTAAGATTGGGTACTACACAGAACTATTTCATTTTAAATTGTAACCATCTCACTATCAGTATTGTCTTCTGGTGAATCATTCTCAAATGCTGTGTGTTTGTCTTACTTATTTCTATTTCCTTATTATTTTCGGTTAGTTTCGTGTGGTCAACATATTGTTCATGTCTCTTCCGATTATAAGATCAAAATGAATATTTGAAGTTAAATATAATATATTATTTAGTATGCGACCAATACGCTACATTATCTCTGTTGCGCCAAAAAAAAATAAACGAGGTTCTGGCGAGGTTCGAACTCGCGACCTTCTGCGTGTAAAGCAGACGTGATAACCACTACACCACAGAACCCGACAAATTTTGTTCACAGTTTTATAGCTTATGTGTTTCAGCTATCTATTTTACATGTAGTGTTTCAGCTATTTATTTTACATGTAGATGTAATGCAACTGATTAGTGCAAACATGATTTTTTTTTTTTTTTTTAGTTATTACAAAGCGACCAAGTGCATAGGCCTAATCCGTCTGTTTCTTTCTTTCTTAAGGATCGATCGGCTGTGGTAATGCATTGTATGACCCGGCATAGCTTGAAGTGACTAGAAAATGCACGTGGACAAGAATAACAACACACTATTTGAGGGAAACAAAAGTATTTAGCAGCTACTAAGTCCACTTCTGTATTACTATTGAGTTTCAAAGGGTTCATGTGTTTCACGCTGATAGGTTTAGATAGATAAATTACCAGTCAAATATTCATGGTTTCCGTGGTGTAGTGGTTATCACATCCGCTTAACACGCGGAAGGTCCTGAGTTCAATCCTCAGCGGAAACAATTTTTTTTCTCGCTTTTTTCCTTTTAAAAACTGTCCTAGCTTTACGGTAGATGAAGATATTGCAATAGTGTATCTATTTTGAGCGCTATGCTTTCTAAATTGCTCTAATTTTGAAAATTAAAGTCAGTATTGGTCACCTCAACTTACTGATTAAAAAGGGGAGACATTACCAAGTGAGCGTCTATCTTCACAGTGTAAGGAGGTAAAAAAAAAACGCTTTGTGAAATTATTTTTGCTCAAATCTTTTGAGAAAAATTACATTTCTAGATATACATTAGAACACTCAGATTGTATGTTACCTTGTATTATATAATACTATTTATACCACGGTTTAACTACGAAAACCGTGGTATAAATGAACTGTAACATGCAATATCACATCTAGGTCGTTGATTGCTGACAGTAATAAGACTACAACCCAGAATTAAAGTGTGCAATATCTCGTTTCCTGCGTGTATTTTATCGGGATTCTTAACTGTTGCTTCTATTCTAGTATATAAACCATAAAAAGATCAAAAGAGAAAAATGCATTCATTTCACAAGACAAGATTAACGTCTTGCAGTTTTAACCCATCAACACCTAGACAAGTAGAAAAGTTGTAGATTCCTTTGATAAAGCATTCATTAGAATTGAGGACAGATGATAGGTGGACGATCGTCCACTTGTGTATTGGATTTCACAGATTCGCTTTGCATACTGTCGTCCACCCTATGTAATTGTGCAACTTTTTTTCATTGAACGATTTGTGTTAACTTCTTAACATGCTTGGTTGAACACTACGGGTATATCCTTTGTTGGTTTTTTTTCTTGATTAATTGATTGACGTCCTGTGTATGTGAACCTTAACCTAAGATTGGGTACTACACAGAACTATTTCATTTTAAATTGTAACCATCTCACTATCAGTATTGTCTTCTGGTGAATCATTCTCAAATGCTGTGTGTTTGTCTTACTTATTTCTATTTCCTTATTATTTTCGGTTAGTTTCGTGTGGTCAACATATTGTTCATGTCTCTTCCGATTATAAGATCAAAATGAATATTTGAAGTTAAATATAATATATTATTTAGTATGCGACCAATACGCTACATTATCTCTGTTGCGCCAAAAAAAAATAAACGAGGTTCTGGCGAGGTTCGAACTCGCGACCTTCTGCGTGTAAAGCAGACGTGATAACCACTACACCACAGAACCCGACAAATTTTGTTCACAGTTTTATAGCTTATGTGTTTCAGCTATCTATTTTACATGTAGTGTTTCAGCTATTTATTTTACATGTAGATGTAATGCAACTGATTAGTGCAAACATGATTTTTTTTTTTTTTTTTAGTTATTACAAAGCGACCAAGTGCATAGGCCTAATCCGTCTGTTTCTTTCTTTCTTAAGGATCGATCGGCTGTGGTAATGCATTGTATGACCCGGCATAGCTTGAAGTGACTAGAAAATGCACGTGGACAAGAATAACAACACACTATTTGAGGGAAACAAAAGTATTTAGCAGCTACTAAGTCCACTTCTGTATTACTATTGAGTTTCAAAGGGTTCATGTGTTTCACGCTGATAGGTTTAGATAGATAAATTACCAGTCAAATATTCATGGTTTCCGTGGTGTAGTGGTTATCACATCCGCTTAACACGCGGAAGGTCCTGAGTTCAATCCTCAGCGGAAACAATTTTTTTTCTCGCTTTTTTCCTTTTAAAAACTGTCCTAGCTTTACGGTAGATGAAGATATTGCAATAGTGTATCTATTTTGAGCGCTATGCTTTCTAAATTGCTCTAATTTTGAAAATTAAAGTCAGTATTGGTCACCTCAACTTACTGATTAAAAAGGGGAGACATTACCAAGTGAGCGTCTATCTTCACAGTGTAAGGAGGTAAAAAAAAAACGCTTTGTGAAATTATTTTTGCTCAAATCTTTTGAGAAAAATTACATTTCTAGATATACATTAGAACACTCAGATTGTATGTTACCTTGTATTATATAATACTATTTATACCACGGTTTAACTACGAAAACCGTGGTATAAATGAACTGTAACATGCAATATCACATCTAGGTCGTTGATTGCTGACAGTAATAAGACTACAACCCAGAATTAAAGTGTGCAATATCTCGTTTCCTGCGTGTATTTTATCGGGATTCTTAACTGTTGCTTCTATTCTAGTATATAAACCATAAAAAGATCAAAAGAGAAAAATGCATTCATTTCACAAGACAAGATTAACGTCTTGCAGTTTTAACCCATCAACACCTAGACAAGTAGAAAAGTTGTAGATTCCTTTGATAAAGCATTCATTAGAATTGAGGACAGATGATAGGTGGACGATCGTCCACTTGTGTATTGGATTTCACAGATTCGCTTTGCATACTGTCGTCCACCCTATGTAATTGTGCAACTTTTTTTCATTGAACGATTTGTGTTAACTTCTTAACATGCTTGGTTGAACACTACGGGTATATCCTTTGTTGTTTTTTTTTCTTGATTAATTGATTGACGTCCTGTGTATGTGAACCTTAACCTAAGATTGGGTACTACACAGAACTATTTCATTTTAAATTGTAACCATCTCACTATCAGTATTGTCTTCTGGTGAATCATTCTCAAATGCTGTGTGTTTGTCTTACTTATTTCTATTTCCTTATTATTTTCGGTTAGTTTCGTGTGGTCAACATATTGTTCATGTCTCTTCCGATTATAAGATCAAAATGAATATTTGAAGTTAAATATAATATATTATTTAGTATGCGACCAATACGCTACATTATCTCTGTTGCGCCAAAAAAAATAAACGAGGTTCTGGCGAGGTTCGAACTCGCGACCTTCTGCGTGTAAAGCAGACGTGATAACCACTACACCACAGAACCCGACAAATTTGTTTACGGTTTTATAGCTTATGTGTTTCAGCTATCTATTTTACATGTAGTGTTTCAGCTATTTATTTTACATGTAGATGTAATGCAACTGATTAGTGCAAACATGATTTTTTTTTTTTTTTTAGTTATTACAAAGCGACCAAGTGCATAGGCCTAATCCGTCTGTTTCTTTCTTTCTTAAGGATCGATCGGCTGTGGTAATGCATTGTATGACCCGGCATAGCTTGAAGTGACTAGAAAATGCACGTGGACAAGAATAACAACACACTATTTGAGGGAAACAAAAGTATTTAGCAGTTACTAAGTCCACTTCTGTATTACTATTGAGTTTCAAAGGGTTCATGTGTTTCACGCTGATAGGTTTAGATAGATAAATTACCAGTCAAATATTCATGGTTTCCGTGGTGTAGTGGTTATCACATCCGCTTAACACGCGGAAGGTCCTGAGTTCAATCCTCAGCGGAAACAATTTTTTTTCTCGCTTTTTTCCTTTTAAAAACTGTCCTAGCTTTACGGTAGATGAAGATATTGCAATAGTGTATCTATTTTGAGCGCTATGCTTTCTAAATTGCTCTAATTTTGAAAATTAAAGTCAGTATTGGTCACCTCAACTTACTGATTAAAAAGGGGAGACATTACCAAGTGAGCGTCTATCTTCACAGTGTAAGGAGGTAAAAAAAAAACGCTTTGTGAAATTATTTTTGCTCAAATCTTTTGAGAAAAATTACATTTCTAGATATACATTAGAACACTCAGATTGTATGTTACCTTGTATTATATAATACTATTTATACCACGGTTTAACTACGAAAACCGTGGTATAAATGAACTGTAACATGCAATATCACATCTAGGTCGTTGATTGCTGACAGTAATAAGACTACAACCCAGAATTAAAGTGTGCAATATCTCGTTTCCTGCGTGTATTTTATCGGGATTCTTAACTGTTGCTTCTATTCTAGTATATAAACCATAAAAAGATCAAAAGAGAAAAATGCATTCATTTCACAAGACAAGATTAACGTCTTGCAGTTTTAACCCATCAACACCTAGACAAGTAGAAAAGTTGTAGATTCCTTTGATAAAGCATTCATTAGAATTGAGGACAGATGATAGGTGGACGATCGTCCACTTGTGTATTGGATTTCACAGATTCGCTTTGCATACTGTCGTCCACCCTATGTAATTGTGCAACTTTTTTTCATTGAACGATTTGTGTTAACTTCTTAACATGCTTGGTTGAACACTACGGGTATATCCTTTGTTGGGTTTTTTTCTTGATTAATTGATTGACGTCCTGTGTATGTGAACCTTAACCTAAGATTGGGTACTACACAGAACTATTTCATTTTAAATTGTAACCATCTCACTATCAGTATTGTCTTCTGGTGAATCATTCTCAAATGCTGTGTGTTTGTCTTACTTATTTCTATTTCCTTATTATTTTCGGTTAGTTTCGTGTGGTCAACATATTGTTCATGTCTCTTCCGATTATAAGATCAAAATGAATATTTGAAGTTAAATATAATATATTATTTAGTATGCGACCAATACGCTACATTATCTCTGTTGCGCCAAAAAAAATAAACGAGGTTCTGGCGAGGTTCGAACTCGCGACCTTCTGCGTGTAAAGCAGACGTGATAACCACTACACCACAGAACCCGACAAATTTTGTTCACAGTTTTATAGCTTATGTGTTTCAGCTATCTATTTTACATGTAGTGTTTCAGCTATTTATTTTACATGTAGATGTAATGCAACTGATTAGTGCAAACATGATTTTTTTTTTTTTTTTTAGTTATTACAAAGCGACCAAGTGCATAGGCCTAATCCGTCTGTTTCTTTCTTTCTTAAGGATCGATCGGCTGTGGTAATGCATTGTATGACCCGGCATAGCTTGAAGTGACTAGAAAATGCACGTGGACAAGAATAACAACACACTATTTGAGGGAAACAAAAGTATTTAGCAGCTACTAAGTCCACTTCTGTATTACTATTGAGTTTCAAAGGGTTCATTTGTTTCACGCTGATAGGTTTAGATAGATAAATTACCAGTCAAATATTCATGGTTTCCGTGGTGTAGTGGTTATCACATCCGCTTAACACGCGGAAGGTCCTGAGTTCAATCCTCAGCGGAAACAATTTTTTTTCTCGCTTTTTTCCTTTTAAAAACTGTCCTAGCTTTACGGTAGATGAAGATATTGCAATAGTGTATCTATTTTGAGCGCTATGCTTTCTAAATTGCTCTAATTTTGAAAATTAAAGTCAGTATTGGTCACCTCAACTTACTGATTAAAAAGGGGAGACATTACCAAGTGAGCGTCTATCTTCACAGTGTAAGGAGGTAAAAAAAAAACGCTTTGTGAAATTATTTTTGCTCAAATCTTTTGAGAAAAATTACATTTCTAGATATACATTAGAACACTCAGATTGTATGTTACCTTGTATTATATAATACTATTTATACCACGGTTTAACTACGAAAACCGTGGTATAAATGAACTGTAACATGCAATATCACATCTAGGTCGTTGATTGCTGACAGTAATAAGACTACAACCCAGAATTAAAGTGTGCAATATCTCGTTTCCTGCGTGTATTTTATCGGGATTCTTAACTGTTGCTTCTATTCTAGTATATAAACCATAAAAAGATCAAAAGAGAAAAATGCATTCATTTCACAAGACAAGATTAACGTCTTGCAGTTTTAACCCATCAACACCTAGACAAGTAGAAAAGTTGTAGATTCCTTTGATAAAGCATTCATTAGAATTGAGGACAGATGATAGGTGGACGATCGTCCACTTGTGTATTGGATTTCACAGATTCGCTTTGCATACTGTCGTCCACCCTATGTAATTGTGCAACTTTTTTTCATTGAACGATTTGTGTTAACTTCTTAACATGCTTGGTTGAACACTACGGGTATATCCTTTGTTGTTTTTTTTTCTTGATTAATTGATTGACGTCCTGTGTATGTGAACCTTAACCTAAGATTGGGTACTACACAGAACTATTTCATTTTAAATTGTAACCATCTCACTATCAGTATTGTCTTCTGGTGAATCATTCTCAAATGCTGTGTGTTTGTCTTACTTATTTCTATTTCCTTATTATTTTCGGTTAGTTTCGTGTGGTCAACATATTGTTCATGTCTCTTCCGATTATAAGATCAAAATGAATATTTGAAGTTAAATATAATATATTATTTAGTATGCGACCAATACGCTACATTATCTCTGTTGCGCCAAAAAAAATAAACGAGGTTCTGGCGAGGTTCGAACTCGCGACCTTCTGCGTGTAAAGCAGACGTGATAACCACTACACCACAGAACCCGACAAATTTGTTTACGGTTTTATAGCTTATGTGTTTCAGCTATCTATTTTACATGTAGTGTTTCAGCTATTTATTTTACATGTAGATGTAATGCAACTGATTAGTGCAAACATGATTTTTTTTTTTTTTTTAGTTATTACAAAGCGACCAAGTGCATAGGCCTAATCCGTCTGTTTCTTTCTTTCTTAAGGATCGATCGGCTGTGGTAATGCATTGTATGACCCGGCATAGCTTGAAGTGACTAGAAAATGCACGTGGACAAGAATAACAACACACTATTTGAGGGAAACAAAAGTATTTAGCAGTTACTAAGTCCACTTCTGTATTACTATTGAGTTTCAAAGGGTTCATGTGTTTCACGCTGATAGGTTTAGATAGATAAATTACCAGTCAAATATTCATGGTTTCCGTGGTGTAGTGGTTATCACATCCGCTTAACACGCGGAAGGTCCTGAGTTCAATCCTCAGCGGAAACAATTTTTTTTCTCGCTTTTTTCCTTTTAAAAACTGTCCTAGCTTTACGGTAGATGAAGATATTGCAATAGTGTATCTATTTTGAGCGCTATGCTTTCTAAATTGCTCTAATTTTGAAAATTAAAGTCAGTATTGGTCACCTCAACTTACTGATTAAAAAGGGGAGACATTACCAAGTGAGCGTCTATCTTCACAGTGTAAGGAGGTAAAAAAAAAACGCTTTGTGAAATTATTTTTGCTCAAATCTTTTGAGAAAAATTACATTTCTAGATATACATTAGAACACTCAGATTGTATGTTACCTTGTATTATATAATACTATTTATACCACGGTTTAACTACGAAAACCGTGGTATAAATGAACTGTAACATGCAATATCACATCTAGGTCGTTGATTGCTGACAGTAATAAGACTACAACCCAGAATTAAAGTGTGCAATATCTCGTTTCCTGCGTGTATTTTATCGGGATTCTTAACTGTTGCTTCTATTCTAGTATATAAACCATAAAAAGATCAAAAGAGAAAAATGCATTCATTTCACAAGACAAGATTAACGTCTTGCAGTTTTAACCCATCAACACCTAGACAAGTAGAAAAGTTGTAGATTCCTTTGATAAAGCATTCATTAGAATTGAGGACAGATGATAGGTGGACGATCGTCCACTTGTGTATTGGATTTCACAGATTCGCTTTGCATACTGTCGTCCACCCTATGTAATTGTGCAACTTTTTTTCATTGAACGATTTGTGTTAACTTCTTAACATGCTTGGTTGAACACTACGGGTATATCCTTTGTTGTTTTTTTTTCTTGATTAATTGATTGACGTCCTGTGTATGTGAACCTTAACCTAAGATTGGGTACTACACAGAACTATTTCATTTTAAATTGTAGCCATCTCACTATCAGTATTGTCTTCTGGTGAATCATTCTCAAATGCTGTGTGTTTGTCTTACTTATTTCTATTTCCTTATTATTTTCGGTTAGTTTCGTGTGGTCAACATATTGTTCATGTCTCTTCCGATTATAAGATCAAAATGAATATTTGAAGTTAAATATAATATATTATTTAGTATGCGACCAATACGCTACATTATCTCTGTTGCGCCAAAAAAAATAAACGAGGTTCTGGCGAGGTTCGAACTCGCGACCTTCTGCGTGTAAAGCAGACGTGATAACCACTACACCACAGAACCCGACAAATTTTGTTCATGGTTTTATAGCTTATGTGTTTCAGCTATCTATTTTACATGTAGTGTTTCAGCTATTTATTTTACATGTAGATGTAATGCAACTGATTAGTGCAAACATGATTTTTTTTTTTTTTTTTAGTTATTACAAAGCGACCAAGTGCATAGGCCTAATCCGTCTGTTTCTTTCTTTCTTAAGGATCGATCGGCTGTGGTAATGCATTGTATGACCCGGCATAGCTTGAAGTGACTAGAAAATACACGTGGACAAGAATAACAACACACTATTTGAGGGAAACAAAAGTATTTAGCAGCTACTAAGTCCACTTCTGTATTACTATTGAGTTTCAAAGGGTTCATGTGTTTCACGCTGATAGGTTTAGATAGATAAATTACCAGTCAAATATTCATGGTTTCCGTGGTGTAGTGGTTATCACATCCGCTTAACACGCGGAAGGTCCTGAGTTCAATCCTCAGCGGAAACAATTTTTTTTCTCGCTTTTTTCCTTTGAAAAACTGTCCTAGCTTTACGGTAGATGAAGATATTGCAATAGTGTATCTATTTTGAGCGCTATGCTTTCTAAATTGCTCTAATTTTGAAAATTAAAGTCAGTATTGGTCACCTCAACTTACTGATTAAAAAGGGGAGACATTACCAAGAGAGCGTCTATCTTCACAGTGTAAGGAGGTAAAAAAAAAACGCTTTGTGAAATTATTTTTGCTCAAATCTTTTGAGAAAAATTACATTTCTAGATATACATTAGAACACTCAGATTGTATGTTACCTTGTATTATATAATACTATTTATACCACGGTTTATCTCGGAAAACCGTGGTATAAATGAACTGTAACATGCAATATCACATCTAGGTCGTTGATTGCTGACAGTAATAAGACTACAACCCAGAATTAAAGTGTGCAATATCTCGTTTCCTGCGTGTATTTTATCGGGATTCTTAACTGTTGCTTCTATTCTAGTATATAAACCATAAAAAGATCAAAAGAGAAAAATGCATTCATTTCACAAGACAAGATTAACGTCTTGCAGTTTTAACCCATCAACACCTAGACAAGTAGAAAAGTTGTAGATTCCTTTGATAAAGCATTCATTAGAATTGAGGACAGATGATAGGTGGACGATCGTCCACTTGTGTATTGGATTTCACAGATTCGCTTTGCATACTGTCGTCCACCCTATGTAATTGTGCAACTTTTTTTCATTGAACGATTTGTGTTAACTTCTTAACATGCTTGGTTGAACACTACGGGTATATCCTTTGTTGTTTTTTTTTCTTGATTAATTGATTGACGTCCTGTGTATGTGAACCTTAACCTAAGATTGGGTACTACACAGAACTATTTCATTTTAAATTGTAACCATCTCACTATCAGTATTGTCTTCTGGTGAATCATTCTCAAATGCTGTGTGTTTGTCTTACTTATTTCTATTTCCTTATTATTTTCGGTTAGTTTCGTGTGGTCAACATATTGTTCATGTCTCTTCCGATTATAAGATCAAAATGAATATTTGAAGTTAAATATAATATATTATTTAGTATGCGACCAATACGCTACATTATCTCTGTTGCGCCAAAAAAAATAAGCGAGGTTCTGGCGAGGTTCGAACTCGCGACCTTCTGCGTGTAAAGCAGACGTGATAACCACTACACCACAGAACCCGACAAATTTTGTTCACGGTTTTATAGCTTATGTGTTTCAGCTATCTATTTTACATGTAGTGTTTCAGCTATTTATTTTACATGTAGATGTAATGCAACTGATTAGTGCAAACATGATTTTTTTTTTTTTTTTTAGTTATTACAAAGCGACCAAGTGCATAGGCCTAATCCGTCTGTTTCTTTCTTTCTTAAGGATCGATCGGCTGTGGTAATGCATTGTATGACCCGGCATAGCTTGAAGTGACTAGAAAATACACGTGGACAAGAATAACAACACACTATTTGAGGGAAACAAAAGTATTTAGCAGCTACTAAGTCCACTTCTGTATTACTATTGAGTTTCAAAGGGTTCATGTGTTTCACGCTGATAGGTTTAGATAGATAAATTACCAGTCAAATATTCATGGTTTCCGTGGTGTAGTGGTTATCACATCCGCTTAACACGCGGAAGGTCCTGAGTTCAATCCTCAGCGGAAACAATTTTTTTTAGTATACTTTTCTATAATATGTGATGAAAGATTTTAATAAAGATAAAAAAAAAATCACATCCGCTTAACACGCGGAAGGTCCTGAGTTCAATCCTCAGCGGAAACAATTTTTTTTCTCGCTTTTTTCCTTTGAAAAACTGTCCTAGCTTTACGGTAGATGAAGATATTGCAATAGTGTATCTATTTTGAGCGCTATGCTTTCTAAATTGCTCTAATTTTGAAAATTAAAGTCAGTATTGGTCACCTCAACTTACTGATTAAAAAGGGGAGACATTACCAAGAGAGCGTCTATCTTCACAGTGTAAGGAGGTAAAAAAAAAACGCTTTGTGAAATTATTTTTGCTCAAATCTTTTGAGAAAAATTACATTTCTAGATATACATTAGAACACTCAGATTGTATGTTACCTTGTATTATATAATACTATTTATACCACGGTTTATCTCGGAAAACCGTGGTATAAATGAACTGTAACATGCAATATCACATCTAGGTCGTTGATTGCTGACAGTAATAAGACTACAACCCAGAATTAAAGTGTGCAATATCTCGTTTCCTGCGTGTATTTTATCGGGATTCTTAACTGTTGCTTCTATTCTAGTATATAAACCATAAAAAGATCAAAAGAGAAAAATGCATTCATTTCACAAGACAAGATTAACGTCTTGCAGTTTTAACCCATCAACACCTAGACAAGTAGAAAAGTTGTAGATTCCTTTGATAAAGCATTCATTAGAATTGAGGACAGATGATAGGTGGACGATCGTCCACTTGTGTATTGGATTTCACAGATTCGCTTTGCATACTGTCGTCCACCCTATGTAATTGTGCAACTTTTTTTCATTGAACGATTTGTGTTAACTTCTTAACATGCTTGGTTGAACACTACGGGTATATCCTTTGTTGGGTTTTTTTCTTGATTAATTGATTGACGTCCTGTGTATGTGAACCTTAACCTAAGATTGGGTACGACACAGAACTATTTCATTTTAAATTGTAACCATCTCACTATCAGTATTGTCTTCTGGTGAATCATTCTCAAATGCTGTGTGTTTGTCTTACTTATTTCTATTTCCTTATTATTTTCGGTTAGTTTCGTGTGGTCAACATATTGTTCATGTCTCTTCCGATTATAAGATCAAAATGAATATTTGAAGTTAAATATAATATATTATTTAGTATGCGACCAATACGCTACATTATCTCTGTTGCGCCAAAAAAAATAAACGAGGTTCTGGCGAGGTTCGAACTCGCGACCTTCTGCGTGTAAAGCAGACGTGATAACCACTACACCACAGAACCCGACAAATTTTGTTCACGGTTTTATAGCTTATGTGTTTCAGCTATCTATTTTACATGTAGTGTTTCAGCTATTTATTTTACATGTAGATGTAATGCAACTGATTAGTGCAAACATGATTTTTTTTTTTTTTTTTAGTTATTACAAAGCGACCAAGTGCATAGGCCTAATCCGTCTGTTTCTTTCTTTCTTAAGGATCGATCGGCTGTGGTAATGCATTGTATGACCCGGCATAGCTTGAAGTGACTAGAAAATGCACGTGGACAAGAATAACAACACACTATTTGAGGGAAACAAAAGTATTTAGCAGCTACTAAGTCCACTTCTGTATTACTATTGAGTTTCAAAGGGTTCATGTGTTTCACGCTGATAGGTTTAGATAGATAAATTACCAGTCAAATATTCATGGTTTCCGTGGTGTAGTGGTTATCACATCCGCTTAACACGCGGAAGGTCCTGAGTTCAATCCTCAGCGGAAACAATTTTTTTTCTCGCTTTTTTCCTTTTAAAAACTGTCCTAGCTTTACGGTAGATGAAGATATTGCAATAGTGTATCTATTTTGAGCGCTATGCTTTCTAAATTGCTCTAATTTTGAAAATTAAAGTCAGTATTGGTCACCTCAACTTACTGATTAAAAAGGGGAGACATTACCAAGAGAGCGTCTATCTTCACAGTGTAAGGAGGTAAAAAAAAAACGCTTTGTGAAATTATTTTTGCTCAAATCTTTTGAGAAAAATTACATTTCTAGATATACATTAGAACACTCAGATTGTATGTTACCTTGTATTATATAATACTATTTATACCACGGTTTAACTACGAAAACCGTGGTATAAATGAACTGTAACATGCAATATCACATCTAGGTCGTTGATTGCTGACAGTAATAAGACTACAACCCAGAATTAAAGTGTGCAATATCTCGTTTCCTGCGTGTATTTTATCGGGATTCTTAACTGTTGCTTCTATTCTGGTATATAAACCATAAAAAGATCAAAAGAGAAAAATGCATTCATTTCACAAGACAAGATTAACGTCTTGCAGTTTTAACCCATCAACACCTAGACAAGTAGAAAAGTTGTAGATTCCTTTGATAAAGCATTCATTAGAATTGAGGACAGATGATAGGTGGACGATCGTCCACTTGTGTATTGGATTTCACAGATTCGCTTTGCATACTGTCGTCCACCCTATGTAATTGTGCAACTTTTTTTCATTGAACGATTTGTGTTAACTTCTTAACATGCTTGGTTGAACACTACGGGTATATCCTTTGTTGGTTTTTTTTCTTGATTAATTGATTGACGTCCTGTGTATGTGAACCTTAACCTAAGATTGGGTACTACACAGAACTATTTCATTTTAAATTGTAACCATCTCACTATCAGTATTGTCTTCTGGTGAATCATTCTCAAATGCTGTGTGTTTGTCTTACTTATTTCTATTTCCTTATTATTTTCGGTTAGTTTCGTGTGGTCAACATATTGTTCATGTCTCTTCCGATTATAAGATCAAAATGAATATTTGAAGTTAAATATAATATATTATTTAGTATGCGACCAATACGCTACATTATCTCTGTTGCGCCAAAAAAAATAAACGAGGTTCTGGCGAGGTTCGAACTCGCGACCTTCTGCGTGTAAAGCAGACGTGATAACCACTACACCACAGAACCCGACAAATTTTGTTCACGGTTTTATAGCTTATGTGTTTCAGCTATCTATTTTACATGTAGTGTTTCAGCTATTTATTTTACATGTAGATGTAATGCAACTGATTAGTGCAAACATGATTTTTTTTTTTTTTTTTAGTTATTACAAAGCGACCAAGTGCATAGGCCTAATCCGTCTGTTTCTTTCTTTCTTAAGGATCGATCGGCTGTGGTAATGCATTGTATGACCCGGCATAGCTTGAAGTGACTAGAAAATGCACGTGGACAAGAATAACAACACACTATTTGAGGGAAACAAAAGTATTTAGCAGCTACTAAGTCCACTTCTGTATTACTATTGAGTTTCAAAGGGTTCATGTGTTTCACGCTGATAGGTTTAGATAGATAAATTACCAGTCAAATATTCATGGTTTCCGTGGTGTAGTGGTTATCACATCCGCTTAACACGCGGAAGGTCCTGAGTTCAATCCTCAGCGGAAACAATTTTTTTTCTCGCTTTTTTCCTTTGAAAAACTGTCCTAGCTTTACGGTAGATGAAGATATTGCAATAGTGTATCTATTTTGAGCGCTATGCTTTCTAAATTGCTCTAATTTTGAAAATTAAAGTCAGTATTGGTCACCTCAACTTACTGATTAAAAAGGGGAGACATTACCAAGAGAGCGTCTATCTTCACAGTGTAAGGAGGTAAAAAAAAAACGCTTTGTGAAATTATTTTTGCTCAAATCTTTTGAGAAAAATTACATTTCTAGATATACATTAGAACACTCAGATTGTATGTTACCTTGTATTATATAATACTATTTATACCACGGTTTAACTCGGAAAACCGTGGTATAAATGAATTGTAACATGCAATATCACATCTAGGTCGTTGATTGCTGACAGTAATAAGACTACAACCCAGAATTAAAGTGTGTAATATCTCGTTTCTGCGTGTATTTTATCGGGATTCTTAACTGTTGCTTCTATTCTGGTATATAAACCATAAAAAGATCAAAAGAGAAAAATGCATTCATTTCACAAGACAAGATTAACGTCTTGCAGTTTTAACCCATCAACACCTAGACAAGTAGAAAAGTTGTAGATTCCTTTGATAAAGCATTCATTAGAATTGAGGACAGATGATAGGTGGACGATCGTCCACTTGTGTATTGGATTTCACAGATTCGCTTTGCATACTGTCGTCCACCCTATGTAATTGTGCAACTTTTTTTCATTGAACGATTTGTGTTAACTTCTTAACATGCTTGGTTGAACACTACGGGTATATCCTTTGTTGTTTTTCTTTCTTGATTAATTGATTGACGTCCTGTGTATGTGAACCTTAACCTAAGATTGGGTACTACACAGAACTATTTCATTTTAAATTGTAACCATCTCACTATCAGTATTGTCTTCTGGTGAATCATTCTCAAATGCTGTGTGTTTGTCTTACTTATTTCTATTTCCTTATTATTTTCGGTTAGTTTCGTGTGGTCAACATATTGTTCATGTCTCTTCCGATTATAAGATCAAAATGAATATTTGAAGTTAAATATAATATATTATTTAGTATGCGACCAATACGCTACATTATCTCTGTTGCGCCAAAAAAAATAAACGAGGTTCTGGCGAGGTTCGAACTCGCGACCTTCTGCGTGTAAAGCAGACGTGATAACCACTACACCACAGAACCCGACAAATTTGTTCACGGTTTTATAGCTTATGTGTTTCAGCTATCTATTTTACATGTAGTGTTTCAGCTATTTATTTTACATGTAGATGTAATGCAACTGATTAGTGCAAACATGATTTTTTTTTTTTTTTAGTTATTACAAAGCGACCAAGTGCATAGGCCTAATCCGTCTGTTTCTTTCTTTCTTAAGGATCGATCGGCTGTGGTAATGCATTGTATGACCCGGCATAGCTTGAAGTGACTAGAAAATGCACGTGGACAAGAATAACAACACATTATTTGAGGGAAACAAAAGTATTTAGCCGCTACTAAGTCCACTTCTGTATTACTATTGAGTTTCAAAGGGTTCATGTGTTTCACGCTGATAGGTTTAGATAGATAAATTACCAGTCAAATATTCATGGTTTCCGTGGTGTAGTGGTTATCACATCCGCTTAACACGCGGAAGGTCCTGAGTTCAATCCTCAGCGGAAACAATTTTTTTTCTCGCTTTTTTCCTTTGAAAAACTGTCCTAGCTTTACGGTAGATGAAGATATTGCAATAGTGTATCTATTTTGAGCGCTATGCTTTCTAAATTGCTCTAATTTTGAAAATTAAAGTCAGTATTGGTCACCTCAACTTACTGATTAAAAAGGGGAGACATTACCAAGAGAGCGTCTATCTTCACAGTGTAAGGAGGTAAAAAAAAAACGCTTTGTGAAATTATTTTTGCTCAAATCTTTTGAGAAAAATTACATTTCTAGATATACATTAGAACACTCAGATTGTATGTTACCTTGTATTATATAATACTATTTATACCACGGTTTAACTCGGAAAACCGTGGTATAAATGAATTGTAACATGCAATATCACATCTAGGTCGTTGATTGCTGACAGTAATAAGACTACAACCCAGAATTAAAGTGTGCAATATCTCGTTTCTGCGTGTATTTTATCGGGATTCTTAACTGTTGCTTCTATTCTGGTATATAAACCATAAAAAGATCAAAAGAGAAAAATGCATTCATTTCACAAGACAAGATTAACGTCTTGCAGTTTTAACCCATCAACACCTAGACAAGTAGAAAAGTTGTAGATTCCTTTGATAAAGCATTCATTAGAATTGAGGACAGATGATAGGTGGACGATCGTCCACTTGTGTATTGGATTTCACAGATTCGCTTTGCATACTGTCGTCCACCCTATGTAATTGTGCAACTTTTTTTCATTGAACGATTTGTGTTAACTTCTTAACATGCTTGGTTGAACACTACGGGTATATCCTTTGTTGTTTTTCTTTCTTGATTAATTGATTGACGTCCTGTGTATGTGAACCTTAACCTAAGATTGGGTACTACACAGAACTATTTCATTTTAAATTGTAACCATCTCACTATCAGTATTGTCTTCTGGTGAATCATTCTCAAATGCTGTGTGTTTGTCTTACTTATTTCTATTTCCTTATTATTTTCGGTTAGTTTCGTGTGGTCAACATATTGTTCATGTCTCTTCCGATTATAAGATCAAAATGAATATTTGAAGTTAAATATAATATATTATTTAGTATGCGACCAATACGCTACATTATCTCTGTTGCGCCAAAAAAAATAAACGAGGTTCTGGCGAGGTTCGAACTCGCGACCTTCTGCGTGTAAAGCAGACGTGATAACCACTACACCACAGAACCCGACAAATTTGTTCACGGTTTTATAGCTTATGTGTTTCAGCTATCTATTTTACATGTAGTGTTTCAGCTATTTATTTTACATGTAGATGTAATGCAACTGATTAGTGCAAACATGATTTTTTTTTTTTTTTTAGTTATTACAAAGCGACCAAGTGCATAGGCCTAATCCGTCTGTTTCTTTCTTTCTTAAGGATCGATCGGCTGTGGTAATGCATTGTATGACCCGGCATAGCTTGAAGTGACTAGAAAATGCACGTGGACAAGAATAACAACACACTATTTGAGGGAAACAAAAGTATTTAGCAGCTACTAAGTCCACTTCTGTATTACTATTGAGTTTCAAAGGGTTCATGTGTTTCACGCTGATAGGTTTAGATAGATAAATTACCAGTCAAATATTCATGGTTTCCGTGGTGTAGTGGTTATCACATCCGCTTAACACGCGGAAGGTCCTGAGTTCAATCCTCAGCGGAAACAATTTTTTTTCTCGCTTTTTTCCTTTGAAAAACTGTCCTAGCTTTACGGTAGATGAAGATATTGCAATAGTGTATCTATTTTGAGCGCTATGCTTTCTAAATTGCTCTAATTTTGAAAATTAAAGTCAGTATTGGTCACCTCAACTTACTGATTAAAAAGGGGAGACATTACCAAGAGAGCGTCTATCTTCACAGTGTAAGGAGGTAAAAAAAAAACGCTTTGTGAAATTATTTTTGCTCAAATCTTTTGAGAAAAATTACATTTCTAGATATACATTAGAACACTCAGATTGTATGTTACCTTGTATTATATAATACTATTTATACCACGGTTTAACTCGGAAAACCGTGGTATAAATGAATTGTAACATGCAATATCACATCTAGGTCGTTGATTGCTGACAGTAATAAGACTACAACCCAGAATTAAAGTGTGTAATATCTCGTTTCTGCGTGTATTTTATCGGGATTCTTAACTGTTGCTTCTATTCTGGTATATAAACCATAAAAAGATCAAAAGAGAAAAATGCATTCATTTCACAAGACAAGATTAACGTCTTGCAGTTTTAACCCATCAACACCTAGACAAGTAGAAAAGTTGTAGATTCCTTTGATAAAGCATTCATTAGAATTGAGGACAGATGATAGGTGGACGATCGTCCACTTGTGTATTGGATTTCACAGATTCGCTTTGCATACTGTCGTCCACCCTATGTAATTGTGCAACTTTTTTTCATTGAACGATTTGTGTTAACTTCTTAACATGCTTGGTTGAACACTACGGGTATATCCTTTGTTGTTTTTTTTTCTTGATTAATTGATTGACGTCCTGTGTATGTGAACCTTAACCTAAGATTGGGTACTACACAGAACTATTTCATTTTAAATTGTAACCATCTCACTATCAGTATTGTCTTCTGGTGAATCATTCTCAAATGCTGTGTGTTTGTCTTACTTATTTCTATTTCCTTATTATTTTCGGTTAGTTTCGTGTGGTCAACATATTGTTCATGTCTCTTCCGATTATAAGATCAAAATGAATATTTGAAGTTAAATATAATATATTATTTAGTATGCGACCAATACGCTACATTATCTCTGTTGCGCCAAAGAAAATAAACGAGGTTCTGGCGAGGTTCGAACTCGCGACCTTCTGCGTGTAAAGCAGACGTGATAACCACTACACCACAGAACCCGACAAATTTTGTTCACGGTTTTATAGCTTATGTGTTTCAGCTATCTATTTTACATGTAGTGTTTCAGCTATTTATTTTACATGTAGATGTAATGCAACTGATTAGTGCAAACATGATTTTTTTTTTTTTTTTTAGTTATTACAAAGCGACCAAGTGCATAGGCCTAATCGTCTGTTTCTTTCTTTCTTAAGGATCGATCGGCTGTGGTAATGCATTGTATGACCCGGCATAGCTTGAAGTGACTAGAAAATGCACGTGGACAAGAATAACAACACACTATTTGAGGGAAACAAAAGTATTTAGCAGCTACTAAGTCCACTTCTGTATTACTATTGAGTTTCAAAGGGTTCATGTGTTTCACGCTGATAGGTTTAGATAGATAAATTACCAGTCAAATATTCATGGTTTCCGTGGTGTAGTGGTTATCACATCCGCTTAACACGCGGAAGGTCCTGAGTTCAATCCTCAGCGGAAACAATTTTTTTTCTCGCTTTTTTCCTTTGAAAAACTGTCCTAGCTTTACGGTAGATGAAGATATTGCAATAGTGTATCTATTTTGAGCGCTATGCTTTCTAAATTGCTCTAATTTTGAAAATTAAAGTCAGTATTGGTCACCTCAACTTACTGATTAAAAAGGGGAGACATTACCAAGAGAGCGTCTATCTTCACAGTGTAAGGAGGTAAAACAAAAACGCTTTGTGAAATTATTTTTGCTCAAATCTTTTGAGAAAAATTACATTTCTAGATATACATTAGAACACTCAGATTGTATGTTACCTTGTATTATATAATACTATTTATACCACGGTTTAACTCGGAAAACCGTGGTATAAATGAACTGTAACATGCAATATCACATCTAGGTCGTTGAATGCTGACAGTAATAAGACTACAACCCAGAATTAAAGTGTGCAATATCTCGTTTCTGCGTGTATTTTATCGGGATTCTTAACTGTTGCTTCTATTCTGGTATATAAACCATAAAAAGATCAAAAGAGAAAAATGCATTCATTTCACAAGACAAGATTAACGTCTTGCAGTTTTAACCCATCAACACCTAGACAAGTAGAAAAGTTGTAGATTCCTTTGATAAAGCATTCATTAGAATTGAGGACAGATGATAGGTGGACGATCGTCCACTTGTGTATTGGATTTCACAGATTCGCTTTGCATACTGTCGTCCACCCTATGTAATTGTGCAACTTTTTTTCATTGAACGATTTGTGTTAACTTCTTAACATGCTTGGTTGAACACTACGGGTATATCCTTTGTTGTTTTTTTTTCTTGATTAATTGATTGACGTCCTGTGTATGTGAACCTTAACCTAAGATTGGGTACTACACAGAACTATTTCATTTTAAATTGTAACCATCTCACTATCAGTATTGTCTTCTGGTGAATCATTCTCAAATGCTGTGTGTTTGTCTTACTTATTTCTATTTCCTTATTATTTTCGGTTAGTTTCGTGTGGTCAACATATTGTTCATGTCTCTTCCGATTATAAGATCAAAATGAATATTTGAAGTTAAATATAATATATTATTTAGTATGCGACCAATACGCTACATTATCTCTGTTGCGCCAAAAAAAATAAACGAGGTTCTGGCGAGGTTCGAACTCGCGACCTTCTGCGTGTAAAGCAGACGTGATAACCACTACACCACAGAACCCGACAAATTTTGTTCACGGTTTTATAGCTTATGTGTTTCAGCTATCTATTTTACATGTAGTGTTTCAGCTATTTATTTTACATGTAGATGTAATGCAACTGATTAGTGCAAACATGATTTTGTTTTTTTTTTTTAGTTATTACAAAGCGACCAAGTGCATAGGCCTAATCGTCTGTTTCTTTCTTTCTTAAGGATCGATCGGCTGTGGTAATGCATTGTATGACCCGGCATAGCTTGAAGTGACTAGAAAATGCACGTGGACAAGAATAACAACACACTATTTGAGGGAAACAAAAGTATTTAGCAGCTACTAAGTCCACTTCTGTATTACTATTGAGTTTCAAAGGGTTCATGTGTTTCACGCTGATAGGTTTAGATAGATAAATTACCAGTCAAATATTCATGGTTTCCGTGGTGTAGTGGTTATCACATCCGCTTAACACGCGGAAGGTCCTGAGTTCAATCCTCAGCGGAAACAATTTTTTTTCTCGCTTTTTTCCTTTGAAAAACTGTCCTAGCTTTACGGTAGATGAAGATATTGCAATAGTGTATCTATTTTGAGCGCTATGCTTTCTAAATTGCTCTAATTTTGAAAATTAAAGTCAGTATTGGTCACCTCAACTTACTGATTAAAAAGGGGAGACATTACCAAGAGAGCGTCTATCTTCACAGTGTAAGGAGGTAAAACAAAAACGCTTTGTGAAATTATTTTTGCTCAAATCTTTTGAGAAAAATTACATTTCTAGATATACATTAGAACACTCAGATTGTATGTTACCTTGTATTATATAATACTATTTATACCACGGTTTAACTCGGAAAACCGTGGTATAAATGAACTGTAACATGCAATATCACATCTAGGTCGTTGAATGCTGACAGTAATAAGACTACAACCCAGAATTAAAGTGTGCAATATCTCGTTTCTGCGTGTATTTTATCGGGATTCTTAACTGTTGCTTCTATTCTGGTATATAAACCATAAAAAGATCAAAAGAGAAAAATGCATTCATTTCACAAGACAAGATTAACGTCTTGCAGTTTTAACCCATCAACACCTAGACAAGTAGAAAAGTTGTAGATTCCTTTGATAAAGCATTCATTAGAATTGAGGACAGATGATAGGTGGACGATCGTCCACTTGTGTATTGGATTTCACAGATTCGCTTTGCATACTGTCGTCCACCCTATGTAATTGTGCAACTTTTTTTCATTGAACGATTTGTGTTAACTTCTTAACATGCTTGGTTGAACACTACGGGTATATCCTTTGTTGTTTTTTTTTCTTGATTAATTGATTGACGTCCTGTGTATGTGAACCTTAACCTAAGATTGGGTACTACACAGAACTATTTCATTTTAAATTGTAACCATCTCACTATCAGTATTGTCTTCTGGTGAATCATTCTCAAATGCTGTGTGTTTGTCTTACTTATTTCTATTTCCTTATTATTTTCGGTTAGTTTCGTGTGGTCAACATATTGTTCATGTCTCTTCCGATTATAAGATCAAAATGAATATTTGAAGTTAAATATAATATATTATTTAGTATGCGACCAATACGCTACATTATCTCTGTTGCGCCAAAGAAAATAAACGAGGTTCTGGCGAGGTTCGAACTCGCGACCTTCTGCGTGTAAAGCAGACGTGATAACCACTACACCACAGAACCCGACAAATTTTGTTCACGGTTTTATAGCTTATGTGTTTCAGCTATCTATTTTACATGTAGTGTTTCAGCTATTTATTTTACATGTAGATGTAATGCAACTGATTAGTGCAAACATGATTTTTTTTTTTTTTTTTAGTTATTACAAAGCGACCAAGTGCATAGGCCTAATCGTCTGTTTCTTTCTTTCTTAAGGATCGATCGGCTGTGGTAATGCATTGTATGACCCGGCATAGCTTGAAGTGACTAGAAAATGCACGTGGACAAGAATAACAACACACTATTTGAGGGAAACAAAAGTATTTAGCAGCTACTAAGTCCACTTCTGTATTACTATTGAGTTTCAAAGGGTTCATGTGTTTCACGCTGATAGGTTTAGATAGATAAATTACCAGTCAAATATTCATGGTTTCCGTGGTGTAGTGGTTATCACATCCGCTTAACACGCGGAAGGTCCTGAGTTCAATCCTCAGCGGAAACAATTTTTTTTCTCGCTTTTTTCCTTTGAAAAACTGTCCTAGCTTTACGGTAGATGAAGATATTGCAATAGTGTATCTATTTTGAGCGCTATGCTTTCTAAATTGCTCTAATTTTGAAAATTAAAGTCAGTATTGGTCACCTCAACTTACTGATTAAAAAGGGGAGACATTACCAAGAGAGCGTCTATCTTCACAGTGTAAGGAGGTAAAACAAAAACGCTTTGTGAAATTATTTTTGCTCAAATCTTTTGAGAAAAATTACATTTCTAGATATACATTAGAACACTCAGATTGTATGTTACCTTGTATTATATAATACTATTTATACCACGGTTTAACTCGGAAAACCGTGGTATAAATGAACTGTAACATGCAATATCACATCTAGGTCGTTGAATGCTGACAGTAATAAGACTACAACCCAGAATTAAAGTGTGCAATATCTCGTTTCTGCGTGTATTTTATCGGGATTCTTAACTGTTGCTTCTATTCTGGTATATAAACCATAAAAAGATCAAAAGAGAAAAATGCATTCATTTCACAAGACAAGATTAACGTCTTGCAGTTTTAACCCATCAACACCTAGACAAGTAGAAAAGTTGTAGATTCCTTTGATAAAGCATTCATTAGAATTGAGGACAGATGATAGGTGGACGATCGTCCACTTGTGTATTGGATTTCACAGATTCGCTTTGCATACTGTCGTCCACCCTATGTAATTGTGCAACTTTTTTTCATTGAACGATTTGTGTTAACTTCTTAACATGCTTGGTTGAACACTACGGGTATATCCTTTGTTGTTTTTTTTTCTTGATTAATTGATTGACGTCCTGTGTATGTGAACCTTAACCTAAGATTGGGTACTACACAGAACTATTTCATTTTAAATTGTAACCATCTCACTATCAGTATTGTCTTCTGGTGAATCATTCTCAAATGCTGTGTGTTTGTCTTACTTATTTCTATTTCCTTATTATTTTCGGTTAGTTTCGTGTGGTCAACATATTGTTCATGTCTCTTCCGATTATAAGATCAAAATGAATATTTGAAGTTAAATATAATATATTATTTAGTATGCGACCAATACGCTACATTATCTCTGTTGCGCCAAAAAAAATAAACGAGGTTCTGGCGAGGTTCGAACTCGCGACCTTCTGCGTGTAAAGCAGACGTGATAACCACTACACCACAGAACCCGACAAATTTTGTTCACGGTTTTATAGCTTATGTGTTTCAGCTATCTATTTTACATGTAGTGTTTCAGCTATTTATTTTACATGTAGATGTAATGCAACTGATTAGTGCAAACATGATTTTGTTTTTTTTTTTTAGTTATTACAAAGCGACCAAGTGCATAGGCCTAATCGTCTGTTTCTTTCTTTCTTAAGGATCGATCGGCTGTGGTAATGCATTGTATGACCCGGCATAGCTTGAAGTGACTAGAAAATGCACGTGGACAAGAATAACAACACACTATTTGAGGGAAACAAAAGTATTTAGCAGCTACTAAGTCCACTTCTGTATTACTATTGAGTTTCAAAGGGTTCATGTGTTTCACGCTGATAGGTTTAGATAGATAAATTACCAGTCAAATATTCATGGTTTCCGTGGTGTAGTGGTTATCACATCCGCTTAACACGCGGAAGGTCCTGAGTTCAATCCTCAGCGGAAACAATTTTTTTTCTCGCTTTTTTCCTTTGAAAAACTGTCCTAGCTTTACGGTAGATGAAGATATTGCAATAGTGTATCTATTTTGAGCGCTATGCTTTCTAAATTGCTCTAATTTTGAAAATTAAAGTCAGTATTGGTCACCTCAACTTACTGATTAAAAAGGGGAGACATTACCAAGAGAGCGTCTATCTTCACAGTGTAAGGAGGTAAAACAAAAACGCTTTGTGAAATTATTTTTGCTCAAATCTTTTGAGAAAAATTACATTTCTAGATATACATTAGAACACTCAGATTGTATGTTACCTTGTATTATATAATACTATTTATACCACGGTTTAACTCGGAAAACCGTGGTATAAATGAACTGTAACATGCAATATCACATCTAGGTCGTTGAATGCTGACAGTAATAAGACTACAACCCAGAATTAAAGTGTGCAATATCTCGTTTCTGCGTGTATTTTATCGGGATTCTTAACTGTTGCTTCTATTCTGGTATATAAACCATAAAAAGATCAAAAGAGAAAAATGCATTCATTTCACAAGACAAGATTAACGTCTTGCAGTTTTAACCCATCAACACCTAGACAAGTAGAAAAGTTGTAGATTCCTTTGATAAAGCATTCATTAGAATTGAGGACAGATGATAGGTGGACGATCGTCCACTTGTGTATTGGATTTCACAGATTCGCTTTGCATACTGTCGTCCACCCTATGTAATTGTGCAACTTTTTTTCATTGAACGATTTGTGTTAACTTCTTAACATGCTTGGTTGAACACTACGGGTATATCCTTTGTTGGTTTTTTTTCTTGATTAATTGATTGACGTCCTGTGTATGTGAACCTTAACCTAAGATTGGGTACTACACAGAACTATTTCATTTTAAATTGTAACCATCTCACTATCAGTATTGTCTTCTGGTGAATCATTCTCAAATGCTGTGTGTTTGTCTTACTTATTTCTATTTCCTTATTATTTTCGGTTAGTTTCGTGTGGTCAACATATTGTTCATGTCTCTTCCGATTATAAGATCAAAATGAATATTTGAAGTTAAATATAATATATTATTTAGTATGCGACCAATACGCTACATTATCTCTGTTGCGCCAAAAAAAATAAACGAGGTTCTGGCGAGGTTCGAACTCGCGACCTTCTGCGTGTAAAGCAGACGTGATAACCACTACACCACAGAACCCGACAAATTTTGTTCACGGTTTTATAGCTTATGTGTTTCAGCTATCTATTTTACATGTAGTGTTTCAGCTATTTATTTTACATGTAGATGTAATGCAACTGATTAGTGCAAACATGATTTTTTTTTTTTTTTTTTAGTTATTACAAAGCGACCAAGTGCATAGGCCTAATCGTCTGTTTCTTTCTTTCTTAAGGATCGATCGGCTGTGGTAATGCATTGTATGACCCGGCATAGCTTGAAGTGACTAGAAAATGCACGTGGACAAGAATAACAACACACTATTTGAGGGAAACAAAAGTATTTAGCAGCTACTAAGTCCACTTCTGTATTACTATTGAGTTTCAAAGGGTTCATGTGTTTCACGCTGATAGGTTTAGATAGATAAATTACCAGTCAAATATTCATGGTTTCCGTGGTGTAGTGGTTATCACATCCGCTTAACACGCGGAAGGTCCTGAGTTCAATCCTCAGCGGAAACAATTTTTTTTCTCGCTTTTTTCCTTTGAAAAACTGTCCTAGCTTTACGGTAGATGAAGATATTGCAATAGTGTATCTATTTTGAGCGCTATGCTTTCTAAATTGCTCTAATTTTGAAAATTAAAGTCAGTATTGGTCACCTCAACTTACTGATTAAAAAGGGGAGACATTACCAAGAGAGCGTCTATCTTCACAGTGTAAGGAGGTAAAACAAAAACGCTTTGTGAAATTATTTTTGCTCAAATCTTTTGAGAAAAATTACATTTCTAGATATACATTAGAACACTCAGATTGTATGTTACCTTGTATTATATAATACTATTTATACCACGGTTTAACTCGGAAAACCGTGGTATAAATGAACTGTAACATGCAATATCACATCTAGGTCGTTGAATGCTGACAGTAATAAGACTACAACCCAGAATTAAAGTGTGCAATATCTCGTTTCTGCGTGTATTTTATCGGGATTCTTAACTGTTGCTTCTATTCTGGTATATAAACCATAAAAAGATCAAAAGAGAAAAATGCATTCATTTCACAAGACAAGATTAACGTCTTGCAGTTTTAACCCATCAACACCTAGACAAGTAGAAAAGTTGTAGATTCCTTTGATAAAGCATTCATTAGAATTGAGGACAGATGATAGGTGGACGATCGTCCACTTGTGTATTGGATTTCACAGATTCGCTTTGCATACTGTCGTCCACCCTATGTAATTGTGCAACTTTTTTCATTGAACGATTTGTGTTAACTTCTTAACATGCTTGGTTGAACACTACGGGTATATCCTTTGTTGTTTTTTTTTCTTGATTAATTGATTGACGTCCTGTGTATGTGAACCTTAACCTAAGATTGGGTACTACACAGAACTATTTCATTTTAAATTGTAACCATCTCACTATCAGTATTGTCTTCTGGTGAATCATTCTCAAATGCTGTGTGTTTGTCTTACTTATTTCTATTTCCTTATTATTTTCGGTTAGTTTCGTGTGGTCAACATATTGTTCATGTCTCTTCCGATTATAAGATCAAAATGAATATTTGAAGTTAAATATAATATATTATTTAGTATGCGACCAATACGCTACATTATCTCTGTTGCGCCAAAAAAAATAAACGAGGTTCTGGCGAGGTTCGAACTCGCGACCTTCTGCGTGTAAAGCAGACGTGATTTTTTTTTTTTTTTTTTTTTTTTTTTATCTTTATTTAAAATAATTCATATACATTACATTAAAAACAATTTCTAATACATAATTATATTACAGTTATAATGCTATTTATGTAATTCGAAGTTTACTCCTAAATTAATTAATGAGTTACATATTAAAAACAATTACACCATTTGTTTCTTGTACGATAGTATTATCTGACAGAAAGTTCTTTTCAAACACTTTTCTCATATCTTTTAATTTACATAGGTATTCATAAAAATATACAACATAATGTTTTAAAGTATATGAAAATAGTCTAATCAAGTCAATATTATTCTGTCCATTTTTAACTAAATTTCTCCTTCGTAATACACAATATCTAGCAATTGATAACATGAAATTTAGAAATATTACATTTACACCTTTCATTGTATTTGTGAGTCCAAACATAAATATTTCTTCATATACTACCAAAGTCATCTTATCTGAGTTACAGTTCTCAAACAAAATTTCAATTTTTTCTTGAATGTGTTGATGAAATTCTACAAGTTGTTCACAAGAAATAAACAAATGTGTGATACTTTCTATTTCATTTTCACATATTTCACATTCTTCATAATCTATCAGTTTCATTTTCATTAATTTAGTATTGGTAAATATACTGTGATGTGCAATTTTAAAATCTACTTCTATCATTTTAGAAGGTTTCCAATGGAAATTAACAATTGTCCATATTCTATATAATTCAGTTTCTTCTATATCAAAAATTTCTTTCCATTTCTCATAACATATTGGTAATTCATATAACTTTTCTACAACCATCACATACAATTGTTTTGTTGTACATAATTTGAAATCTAATATTTTACTATCTCTATTTACATTAATATCTACCGTTCTATTGTTTTTCCTGTTGTGTATTTCAGTTTGAATAGTTTTAGTCCAATCTTCTGGTATTGCAGACTTGAGTACATCTATTCTTTTTACAATATTATTACTATCACAATCACTATCTATATTACATATCATTTCAACAATTGCTTTGTTTGGTAAAAAACCTGTCTTGACTTCATAACATATATCTTTCAATTGTACTATGCCAGCTTTTATAAAATCATGCCATATGATAATCTTTCCACAATGTAATATTTTGGGGTTATAAAATAATGGTTGATCATAAATGTTTTCAATACTATGTTGAAAAATAACATGTTCTCTGATATTATTAAAAGATTTCAGCATTTCTCTGTAAATGTTTGGAACACATAACATAGCTTTATCTGGTAATGTCATATATATTATTTCATCCCCTAATTTCATATCATATATCTTTGATAAAAAGTATTTAAAAATATATTTCCATAATACATTACAGTCATTATCTAAAAATCGTATCATAAATTTGAGTCTAAATGCATTTATTTTTGATACAATATCAGGTAATTGCAAACCACCATTACATTTTTCATTAATAATAGTATTATATTTTACTAAATGTGAACCATTGTTCCATATAAAATTGACACATGCTGTTTTAATTTCACGTAGAGCCCAATCGGGTATACATGTTACAAATAATGTGTACCATATTCTGGACATTAATAGGGTAGAGACAACATGTACTCTCCCTTGTATTGTTAAGTGTCTCTGTATCCACATGTTTAATAATGTTTTAATTTTGGCAACCTTTTCTCTCCAATTTAAATTATCACATACAATTTGATCTTTGCCAATATATACACCGAGTAATAATATCTCTTTTTCACATATTGTTAAACCATACCTTATTTTTTCGGTATCTGAAATAGTACCTATTCCAATTGGCAGTATTTCTGATTTTTGTTTGTTTATTTTTGCTCCAGAGCTAGCTTCATATTTTTCAAAAACTTTAAAAATTTCTCCAACAGATTCTTTATTTGACACTGTTAAGGTAGTGTCATCTGCATGTTGAAAAATGAGTGCTTCTTTGTCTGAATTTGGAATTTGAATTCCAGATATTTTACTATTCATCTTAATATTACACTGTAAAGGTTCAGCAGCTAACACATAAAGTAAAGCACTAATAGGACATCCTTGTCTTATACCATTTTCAATGCTAAAATATTTGGTTAAAAAACCATTACATTTTACAGTACTATTTATCTTATTATAAAAAATCATAATCCATTTAATAAATACATCACCAAATCCAAATTTTTTCAAGACATTAAAAATATATTGATGACTCACACGATCAAAGGCCTTTTCTTGATCTATTTTTATTACATAACCTTCAAGTTCATCCCTTTCTACTAGTGTAATTACATCTCTAACATTTGCAATGTTATTTGAAATATCTCTACCTATGATACAACATGTTTGGTTTTCTGATATAATTTTGGGTAAAACTTTTTTAAATCTATTTGCCATAATTCTGGCTAATATCTTATAATCTACTTGTAACAAAGATATCGGTCTATAATTTTTTAATACTCTTCTGTCACCCTTTTTCTTGTATATTAAACTGAGAATACCAGCTCTCATTGACCTAGATAATTTCCCTTCAACATATACAGTATTAAATATTTTAAAAAGTATATGATTTAAACAGTCATAAAATTTACAATAAAATTCTGTGGTTAGACCATCTGATCCAGGACTTTTATTTTTTGACATATTCACTAAAGCTTCAATTATTTCATCATATGATATTTCTGTATCACACATAATTTTATCATCATCATCTATTTCATTATTTACAGATTGAAGAAAATCTTCCATTTTATCAACATTTACATCTACACATGAATATAATTTTTTATAAAATGTATATTCCATTTCTAAAATACTATCTGTATCACTAATTACATCATTTTGCTCATTTATTAATTCTTTTACTGCATTACTTTCTTGCTTATATTTTTCAAGATTAAGAAAAAACTTAGTATTTTTATCACCTTCAGTCGCCCATATGGCCTTTGACCTAAGGACTGCACCTTTACATTTTTCTAACTCATAATTTTTTAATTCTAACTTTAAATTTTCTAATTTGGTAATATCTATATTTACACCATCAGCATGCATAGCACACAATCTTTGCATTTTATTTTGTATATAATAAAATTCTTTTCTTTTTTCTTTTGCCAAATTTTCAGAAAAAATTTGTGAAAATTTTTTAATTTTATACTTTAGATTATCCCACCATACCAGAGGTTCTGTAGTATACAACCTACATTCTACAGCTTCTGATATGATATCCTTTACTCTTTTTACATATTCTTCATTTGATAAAAGAGAATTATTCAGGACCCATATTCCTGGTCCTCTTTCTATATTACAAAAATTAAAATTCATAATTACAAAAGTATGATCACTCAATGCAGTTTCATTATAAAATACATTTTGTACATTGCTTGACAGATCTTTACTGATTAAATAATAATCAATTCTGCTCTGTTGTAATACATCATTAGACAATCTTTTCCATGAAAAAATTCGTTTTGTTTTATTTCGACATCTCCATACATCATATACATTACATTTATTCATTATATCATACATTTCTAAGTAAGCCTCATCCACTATATTTTTCGATTGATAACCTCTGTCTAAATTAGACAATGATGTATTAAAATCTCCACCTATTATTAAATTATCTAACTTTTCAATATAATTCTTTATAAACTTAAAGAAATTACATTTTTCTGAACATATATTTGGTGCATATATAGATATAAAATTATAAAACTTATATTCATCTTCATATGAAATATGTATAAATCTACCATTATTATCACTATGTACCAATTTTGTTTTGTCTTTATATAAATTGTTAACCATAATAGCAACACCTTGTCTACTATTTATACCATTACTTGTATATATTTTACCTTCATACATATCTTCTATTCCTTCTACATAATCATTGTCCCAAAATGTTTCTTGTAACATTGTAAAACTAATATTCTTTTCATAAAGTACAGATACAAAATTCTGAAAATTATCAACATTTTTAAGTCCATTGCAATTAAATGAACATAATAGAACCATACTGACTACTAGAAGACAAAAATATATTAATATATCCATTTTATTTTTCATTTATACTTTGCTTACTTCTGTTTACATTTACATTTGGTATAACTTTTATGCTAGATCTCCTTTCAGCCCTTCGTTCTTTTTTCTTATTTTTTCTTATTTGTTTAGTACTCAGATTAATATTTGTGTTTTGTGTCGATAAAGTACCGCTTATGTTTTTACTCCCTTCTTCCATATCTTCCTGTATGTCTAAGACTAACGAATCATCTATATCCATTTCATCACCTGTGGTGGTTTCACCATCAACAGTTTTATTTCCAATATTACCATTTTTTATCACCTTTAAGGGCGATTTTTCGTTCATTACTATCTCATGTGGATCAGGTGATTTTTCTATATCACCTCCAGTAGTGATTATGTTATCACCACTAAAGGTGCTATCATCTTCATCTGAATTGTCTAAGGAGATCTCTTTTATATTATCTTTTCGGGCCTTTTTTTTCTCTTTGTTTTTCCTCTCCTTCTCGTTGACTAACTCATCAACTGAAGTGATACATTCAATATCATCTCCAGCTACCTCTCTATTTTCTACAACCAATTTTTCTGTTTCATTAGAGTCAGACAATTTTCTTTTTCTATCAACACTTGAAATATTTTCAGTGTGCACAACAGCTTCTACCAATATTTCATTTGCTTTCACAAAAGTATCCTTATCATTGCTTTTATCATTATTTGTATCTTCATCTACATTTATCGCTGTTATTGTTACTTCAGTGTCAACATCAAGATTAGCATTTGAGCAGTCACATGTGGCTGTATTGCATTTTTGACATATACATTCACATGGATTGTTGCTACAATCCTGACATATACAAATACATGGATCATTGCCACAATACATACAATTATCATTACACTCACAAGGGAAATGACCACATTTAATACAAAGACAAATACACTTATCTCTACCACATGCAAAGCAACTACTACACATACAGTTAATTTTACCGCAATTGTCACATTCTTGATCTTCCTTTTCTTTTCTTCTGCCATGTTCACTGCTTTTCGGGGCTCCAAATCCATTTCTACCATAACCATTGCCAATCCCATCATTACCATGTCTGTCACCATTATGATCATCATAATGGCATCGTCCATCATATCTGGTTTCATCGCTTTCATCATTTTCACAACATCTACAATTCAATGGAAATTCTTTACATCTTATGCACTCTTTTGTATGGCATCGCCTCTTTGTGTGACCTTGTTCTCCACATCTTTTACATATAAAGTGTGGGCATTGTCTTTGGACATGTTCGGCAGACATACACAATGAACATACCTTAGTCTGATTGTTATGCACCACTCTATAATACTTGGTTGTTGATCCCTGTTTAAATCCTATAGTCCATGGCAGTGCCATAAATCCAGGTGGAAAAACACATTTCACGAAGCGGGTTCCATCTGCAACCTGTGTACCTGGAATAGCTCTTCTATATACAGGTGAGACTAGTTTTATTCCCTTTGCTTGTAGTTTGCTTATAATTTCTTCATCTTCAATATAGGAAGGCAATTTCATGAATGAAACAACAGTAGTGTCAGAAAATATTAAGCTAACATTGTATTCTACATCATTAATTTCTATACCGTGTAATAATTTGACGGCGTTCTCTTTAGAATCAAGAGTGACATCACATGTTCCACTATCAACATTATCTACTACAGCTAGAACCGTGTTTAGACCTGTTATTGCTTCTGTTTCTTCTATTACTTTTATTGCTTCTCCTTTTGTTATTTGTAAACCTTCTATTCTTATTGTACTATCTCTAGTGTATGAATTTCTATTAGTTACATAACTCTGTTTGTGTAAATTATTAACATTTCTTCTAATTCGGTTTTGCTCCGATTCCGCCATTCTGGAAAAATGTAAGCAAGTACAGCCCAATACAATAACAACCAGTCGAACGCACCCAATCAATCAACCCCCCTCCACCTAACGATTTTAAACCGCTGGTGTAGGGGTTTAGACGTTCTAATCAGACAACTGCAATTATATATTGTTCATAATATGATAAATGTTCATCACAGTACCTTTGATATGAATCATCAAGTGATTAATCCGAAAGAATCAACGAAAGTTCATCTACGAAATTTCACACCTCCTTTACATGGGCTGTGCTTTATTCCTCTCTCTAAAGCAGACGTGATAACCACTACACCACAGAACCCGACAAATTTTGTTCACGGTTTTATAGCTTATGTGTTTCAGCTATCTATTTTACATGTAGTGTTTCAGCTATTTATTTTACATGTAGATGTAATGCAACTGATTAGTGCAAACATGATTTTTTTTTTTTTTTTTAGTTATTACAAAGCGACCAAGTGCATAGGCCTAATCGTCTGTTTCTTTCTTTCTTAAGGATCGATCGGCTGTGGTAATGCATTGTATGACCCGGCTTAGCTTGAAGTGACTAGAAAATGCACGTGGACAAGAATAACAACACACTATTTGAGGGAAACAAAAGTATTTAGCAGCTACTAAGTCCACTTCTGTATTACTATTGAGTTTCAAAGGGTTCATGTGTTTCACGCTGATAGGTTTAGATAGATAAATTACCAGTCAAATATTCATGGTTTCCGTGGTGTAGTGGTTATCACATCCGCTTAACACGCGGAAGGTCCTGAGTTCAATCCTCAGCGGAAACAATTTTTTTTCTCGCTTTTTTCCTTTGAAAAACTGTCCTAGCTTTACGGTAGATGAAGATATTGCAATAGTGTATCTATTTTGAGCGCTATGCTTTCTAAATTGCTCTAATTTTGAAAATTAAAGTCAGTATTGGTCACCTCAACTTACTGATTAAAAAGGGGAGACATTACCAAGAGAGCGTCTATCTTCACAGTGTAAGGAGGTAAAAAAAAAACGCTTTGTGAAATTATTTTTGCTCAAATCTTTTGAGAAAAATTACATTTCTAGATATACATTAGAACACTCAGATTGTATGTTACCTTGTATTATATAATACTATTTATACCACGGTTTAACTCGGAAAACCGTGGTATAAATGAACTGTAACATGCAATATCACATCTAGGTCGTTGATTGCTGACAGTAATAAGACTACAACCCAGAATTAAAGTGTGCAATATCTCGTTTCCTGCGTGTATTTTATCGGGATTCTTAACTGTTGCTTCTATTCTGGTATATAAACCATAAAAAGATCAAAAGAGAAAAATGCATTCATTTCACAAGACAAGATTAACGTCTTGCAGTTTTAACCCATCAACACCTAGACAAGTAGAAAAGTTGTAGATTCCTTTGATAAAGCATTCATTAGAATTGAGGACAGATGATAGGTGGACGATCGTCCACTTGTGTATTGGATTTCACAGATTCGCTTTGCATACTGTCGTCCACCCTATGTAATTGTGCAACTTTTTTTCATTGAACGATTTGTGTTAACTTCTTAACATGCTTGGTTGAACACTACGGGTATATCCTTTGTTGGGTTTTTTTCTTGATTAATTGATTGACGTCCTGTGTATGTGAACCTTAACCTAAGATTGGGTACTACACAGAACTATTTCATTTTAAATTGTAACCATCTCACTATCAGTATTGTCTTCTGGTGAATCATTCTCAAATGCTGTGTGTTTGTCTTACTTATTTCTATTTCCTTATTATTTTCGGTTAGTTTCGTGTGGTCAACATATTGTTCATGTCTCTTCCGATTATAAGATCAAAATGAATATTTGAAGTTAAATATAATATATTATTTAGTATGCGACCAATACGCTACATTATCTCTGTTGCGCCAAAAAAAATAAACGAGGTTCTGGCGAGGTTCGAACTCGCGACCTTCTGCGTGTAAAGCAGACGTGATAACCACTACACCACAGAACCCGACAAATTTTGTTCACGGTTTTATAGCTTATGTGTTTCAGCTATCTATTTTACATGTAGTGTTTCAGCTATTTATTTTACATGTAGATGTAATGCAACTGATTAGTGCAAACATGATTTTTTTTTTTTTTTTTAGTTATTACAAAGCGACCAAGTGCATAGGCCTAATCGTCTGTTTCTTTCTTTCTTAAGGATCGATCGGCTGTGGTAATGCATTGTATGACCCGGCATAGCTTGAAGTGACTAGAAAATGCACGTGGACAAGAATAACAACACACTATTTGAGGGAAACAAAAGTATTTAGCAGCTACTAAGTCCACTTCTGTATTACTATTGAGTTTCAAAGGGTTCATGTGTTTCACGCTGATAGGTTTAGATAGATAAATTACCAGTCAAATATTCATGGTTTCCGTGGTGTAGTGGTTATCACATCCGCTTAACACGCGGAAGGTCCTGAGTTCAATCCTCAGCGGAAACAATTTTTTTTCTCGCTTTTTTCCTTTGAAAAACTGTCCTAGCTTTACGGTAGATGAAGATATTGCAATAGTGTATCTATTTTGAGCGCTATGCTTTCTAAATTGCTCTAATTTTGAAAATTAAAGTCAGTATTGGTCACCTTAACTTACTGATTAAAAAGGGGAGACATTACCAAGAGAGCGTCTATCTTCACAGTGTAAGGAGGTAAAACAAAAACGCTTTGTGAAATTATTTTTGCTCAAATCTTTTGAGAAAAATTACATTTCTAGATATACATTAGAACACTCAGATTGTATGTTACCTTGTATTATATAATACTATTTATACCACGGTTTAACTCGGAAAACCGTGGTATAAATGAACTGTAACATGCAATATCACATCTAGGTCGTTGAATGCTGACAGTAATAAGACTACAACCCAGAATTAAAGTGTGCAATATCTCGTTTCTGCGTGTATTTTATCGGGATTCTTAACTGTTGCTTCTATTCTGGTATATAAACCATAAAAAGATCAAAAGAGAAAAATGCATTCATTTCACAAGACAAGATTAACGTCTTGCAGTTTTAACCCATCAACACCTAGACAAGTAGAAAAGTTGTAGATTCCTTTGATAAAGCATTCATTAGAATTGAGGACAGATGATAGGTGGACGATCGTCCACTTGTGTATTGGATTTCACAGATTCGCTTTGCATACTGTCGTCCACCCTATGTAATTGTGCAACTTTTTTTCATTGAACGATTTGTGTTAACTTCTTAACATGCTTGGTTGAACACTACGGGTATATCCTTTGTTGGGTTTTTTTCTTGATTAATTGATTGACGTCCTGTGTATGTGAACCTTAACCTAAGATTGGGTACTACACAGAACTATTTCATTTTAAATTGTAACCATCTCACTATCAGTATTGTCTTCTGGTGAATCATTCTCAAATGCTGTGTGTTTGTCTTACTTATTTCTATTTCCTTATTATTTTCGGTTAGTTTCGTGTGGTCAACATATTGTTCATGTCTCTTCCGATTATAAGATCAAAATGAATATTTGAAGTTAAATATAATATATTATTTAGTATGCGACCAATACGCTACATTATCTCTGTTGCGCCAAAAAAAATAAACGAGGTTCTGGCGAGGTTCGAACTCGCGACCTTCTGCGTGTAAAGCAGACGTGATAACCACTACACCACAGAACCCGACAAATTTTGTTCACGGTTTTATAGCTTATGTGTTTCAGCTATCTATTTTACATGTAGTGTTTCAGCTATTTATTTTACATGTAGATGTAATGCAACTGATTAGTGCAAACATGATTTTTTTTTTTTTTTTTAGTTATTACAAAGCGACCAAGTGCATAGGCCTAATCGTCTGTTTCTTTCTTTCTTAAGGATCGATCGGCTGTGGTAATGCATTGTATGACCCGGCATAGCTTGAAGTGACTAGAAAATGCACGTGGACAAGAATAACAACACACTATTTGAGGGAAACAAAAGTATTTAGCAGCTACTAAGTCCACTTCTGTATTACTATTGAGTTTCAAAGGGTTCATGTGTTTCACGCTGATAGGTTTAGATAGATAAATTACCAGTCAAATATTCATGGTTTCCGTGGTGTAGTGGTTATCACATCCGCTTAACACGCGGAAGGTCCTGAGTTCAATCCTCAGCGGAAACAATTTTTTTTCTCGCTTTTTTCCTTTGAAAAACTGTCCTAGCTTTACGGTAGATGAAGATATTGCAATAGTGTATCTATTTTGAGCGCTATGCTTTCTAAATTGCTCTAATTTTGAAAATTAAAGTCAGTATTGGTCACCTCAACTTACTGATTAAAAAGGGGAGACATTACCAAGAGAGCGTCTATCTTCACAGTGTAAGGAGGTAAAAAAAAAACGCTTTGTGAAATTATTTTTGCTCAAATCTTTTGAGAAAAATTACATTTCTAGATATACATTAGAACACTCAGATTGTATGTTACCTTGTATTATATAATACTATTTATACCACGGTTTAACTCGGAAAACCGTGGTATAAATGAACTGTAACATGCAATATCACATCTAGGTCGTTGATTGCTGACAGTAATAAGACTACAACCCAGAATTAAAGTGTGCAATATCTCGTTTCCTGCGTGTATTTTATCGGGATTCTTAACTGTTGCTTCTATTCTGGTATATAAACCATAAAAAGATCAAAAGAGAAAAATGCATTCATTTCACAAGACAAGATTAACGTCTTGCAGTTTTAACCCATCAACACCTAGACAAGTAGAAAAGTTGTAGATTCCTTTGATAAAGCATTCATTAGAATTGAGGACAGATGATAGGTGGACGATCGTCCACTTGTGTATTGGATTTCACAGATTCGCTTTGCATACTGTCGTCCACCCTATGTAATTGTGCAACTTTTTTTCATTGAACGATTTGTGTTAACTTCTTAACATGCTTGGTTGAACACTACGGGTATATCCTTTGTTGGTTTTTTTTCTTGATTAATTGATTGACGTCCTGTGTATGTGAACCTTAACCTAAGATTGGGTACTACACAGAACTATTTCATTTTAAATTGTAACCATCTCACTATCAGTATTGTCCTCTGGTGAATCATTCTCAAATGCTGTGTGTTTGTCTTACTTATTTCTATTTCCTTATTATTTTCGGTTAGTTTCGTGTGGTCAACATATTGTTCATGTCTCTTCCGATTATAAGATCAAAATGAATATTTGAAGTTAAATATAATATATTATTTAGTATGCGACCAATACACTACATTATCTCTGTTGCGCCAAAAAAAATAAACGAGGTTCTGGCGAGGTTCGAACTCGCGACCTTCTGCGTGTAAAGCAGACGTGATAACCACTACACCACAGAACCCGACAAATTTTGTTCACGGTTTTATAGCTTATGTGTTTCAGCTATCTATTTTACATGTAGTGTTTCAGCTATTTATTTTACATGTAGATGTAATGCAACTGATTAGTGCAAACATGATTTTTTTTTTTTTTTTTAGTTATTACAAAGCGACCAAGTGCATAGGCCTAATCCGTCTGTTTCTTTCTTTCTTAAGGATCGATCGGCTGTGGTAATGCATTGTATGACCCGGCATAGCTTGAAGTGACTAGAAAATGCACGTGGACAAGAATAACAACACACTATTTGAGGGAAACAAAAGTATTTAGCAGCTACTAAGTCCACTTCTGTATTACTATTGAGTTTCAAAGGGTTCATGTGTTTCACGCTGATAGGTTTAGATAGATAAATTACCAGTCAAATATTCATGGTTTCCGTGGTGTAGTGGTTATCACATCCGCTTAACACGCGGAAGGTCCTGAGTTCAATCCTCAGCGGAAACAATTTTTTTTCTCGCTTTTTTCCTTTGAAAAACTGTCCTAGCTTTACGGTAGATGAAGATATTGCAATAGTGTATCTATTTTGAGCGCTATGCTTTCTAAATTGCTCTAATTTTGAAAATTAAAGTCAGTATTGGTCACCTCAACTTACTGATTAAAAAGGGGAGACATTACCAAGAGAGCGTCTATCTTCACAGTGTAAGGAGGTAAAAAAAAAACGCTTTGTGAAATTATTTTTGCTCAAATCTTTTGAGAAAAATTACATTTCTAGATATACATTAGAACACTCAGATTGTATGTTACCTTGTATTATATAATACTATTTATACCACGGTTTAACTCGGAAAACCGTGGTATAAATGAACTGTAACATGCAATATCACATCTAGGTCGTTGATTGCTGACAGTAATAAGACTACAACCCAGAATTAAAGTGTGCAATATCTCGTTTCCTGCGTGTATTTTATCGGGATTCTTAACTGTTGCTTCTATTCTGGTATATAAACCATAAAAAGATCAAAAGAGAAAAATGCATTCATTTCACAAGACAAGATTAACGTCTTGCAGTTTTAACCCATCAACACCTAGACAAGTAGAAAAGTTGTAGATTCCTTTGATAAAGCATTCATTAGAATTGAGGACAGATGATAGGTGGACGATCGTCCACTTGTGTATTGGATTTCACAGATTCGCTTTGCATACTGTCGTCCACCCTATGTAATTGTGCAACTTTTTTTCATTGAACGATTTGTATTAGCTTCTTAACATGCTTGGTTGAACACTACGGGTATATCCTTTGTTGGTTTTTTTTCTTGATTAATTGATTGACGTCCTGTGTATGTGAACCTTAACCTAAGATTGGGTACTACACAGAACTATTTCATTTTAAATTGTAACCATCTCACTATCAGTATTGTCTTCTGGTGAATCATTCTCAAATGCTGTGTGTTTGTCTTACTTATTTCTATTTCCTTATTATTTTCGGTTAGTTTCGTGTGGTCAACATATTGTTCATGTCTCTTCCGATTATAAGATCAAAATGAATATTTGAAGTTAAATATAATATATTATTTAGTATGCGACCAATACACTACATTATCTCTGTTGCGCCAAAAAAAATAAACGAGGTTCTGGCGAGGTTCGAACTCGCGACCTTCTGCGTGTAAAGCAGACGTGATAACCACTACACCACAGAACCCGACAAATTTTGTTCACGGTTTAATAGCTTATGTGTTTCAGTTATCTATTTTACATGTAGTGTTTCAGCTATTTATTTTACATGTAGATGTAATGCAACTGATTAGTGCAAACATGATTTTTTTTTTTTTTTTTAGTTATTACAAAGCGACCAAGTGCATAGGCCTAATCCGTCTGTTTCTTTCTTTCTTAAGGATCGATCGGCTGTGGTAATGCATTGTATGACCCGGCATAGCTTGAAGTGACTAGAAAATGCACGTGGACAAGAATAACAACACACTATTTGAGGGAAACAAAAGTATTTAGCAGCTACTAAGTCCACTTCTGTATTACTATTGAGTTTCAAAGGGTTCATGTGTTTCACGCTGATAGGTTTAGATAGATAAATTACCAGTCAAATATTCATGGTTTCCGTGGTGTAGTGGTTATCACATCCGCTTAACACGCGGAAGGTCCTGAGTTCAATCCTCAGCGGAAACAATTTTTTTTCTCGCTTTTTTCCTTTGAAAAACTGTCCTAGCTTTACGGTAGATGAAGATATTGCAATAGTGTATCTATTTTGAGCGCTATGCTTTCTAAATTGCTCTAATTTTGAAAATTAAAGTCAGTATTGGTCACCTCAACTTACTGATTAAAAAGGGGAGACATTACCAAGAGAGCGTCTATCTTCACAGTGTAAGGAGGTAAAAAAAAAACGCTTTGTGAAATTATTTTTGCTCAAATCTTTTGAGAAAAATTACATTTCTAGATATACATTAGAACACTCAGATTGTATGTTACCTTGTATTATATAATACTATTTATACCACGGTTTAACTCGGAAAACCGTGGTATAAATGAACTGTAACATGCAATATCACATCTAGGTCGTTGATTGCTGACAGTAATAAGACTACAACCCAGAATTAAAGTGTGCAATATCTCGTTTCCTGCGTGTATTTTATCGGGATTCTTAACTGTTGCTTCTATTCTGGTATATAAACCATAAAAAGATCAAAAGAGAAAAATGCATTCATTTCACAAGACAAGATTAACGTCTTGCAGTTTTAACCCATCAACACCTAGACAAGTAGAAAAGTTGTAGATTCCTTTGATAAAGCATTCATTAGAATTGAGGACAGATGATAGGTGGACGATCGTCCACTTGTGTATTGGATTTCACAGATTCGCTTTGCATACTGTCGTCCACCCTATGTAATTGTGCAACTTTTTTTCATTGAACGATTTGTGTTAACTTCTTAACATGCTTGGTTGAACACTACGGGTATATCCTTTGTTGGTTTTTTTTCTTGATTAATTGATTGACGTCCTGTGTATGTGAACCTTAACCTAAGATTGGGTACTACACAGAACTATTTCATTTTAAATTGTAACCATCTCACTATCAGTATTGTCTTCTGGTGAATCATTCTCAAATGCTGTGTGTTTGTCTTACTTATTTCTATTTCCTTATTATTTTCGGTTAGTTTCGTGTGGTCAACATATTGTTCATGTCTCTTCCGATTATAAGATCAAAATGAATATTTGAAGTTAAATATAATATATTATTTAGTATGCGACCAATACACTACATTATCTCTGTTGCGCCAAAAAAAATAAACGAGGTTCTGGCGAGGTTCGAACTCGCGACCTTCTGCGTGTAAAGCAGACGTGATAACCACTACACCACAGAACCCGACAAATTTTGTTCACGGTTTTATAGCTTATGTGTTTCAGTTATCTATTTTACATGTAGTGTTTCAGCTATTTATTTTACATGTAGATGTAATGCAACTGATTAGTGCAAACATGATTTTTTTTTTTTTTTTTAGTTATTACAAAGCGACCAAGTGCATAGGCCTAATCCGTCTGTTTCTTTCTTTCTTAAGGATCGATCGGCTGTGGTAATGCATTGTATGACCCGGCATAGCTTGAAGTGACTAGAAAATGCACGTGGACAAGAATAACAACACACTATTTGAGGGAAACAAAAGTATTTAGCAGCTACTAAGTCCACTTCTGTATTACTATTGAGTTTCAAAGGGTTCATGTGTTTCACGCTGATAGGTTTAGATAGATAAATTACCAGTCAAATATTCATGGTTTCCGTGGTGTAGTGGTTATCACATCCGCTTAACACGCGGAAGGTCCTGAGTTCAATCCTCAGCGGAAACAATTTTTTTTCTCGCTTTTTTCCTTTGAAAAACTGTCCTAGCTTTACGGTAGATGAAGATATTGCAATAGTGTATCTATTTTGAGCGCTATGCTTTCTAAATTGCTCTAATTTTGAAAATTAAAGTCAGTATTGGTCACCTCAACTTACTGATTAAAAAGGGGAGACATTACCAAGAGAGCGTCTATCTTCACAGTGTAAGGAGGTAAAAAAAAAACGCTTTGTGAAATTATTTTTGCTCAAATCTTTTGAGAAAAATTACATTTCTAGATATACATTAGAACACTCAGATTGTATGTTACCTTGTATTATATAATACTATTTATACCACGGTTTAACTCGGAAAACCGTGGTATAAATGAACTGTAACATGCAATATCACATCTAGGTCGTTGATTGCTGACAGTAATAAGACTACAACCCAGAATTAAAGTGTGCAATATCTCGTTTCCTGCGTGTATTTTATCGGGATTCTTAACTGTTGCTTCTATTCTGGTATATAAACCATAAAAAGATCAAAAGAGAAAAATGCATTCATTTCACAAGACAAGATTAACGTCTTGCAGTTTTAACCCATCAACACCTAGACAAGTAGAAAAGTTGTAGATTCCTTTGATAAAGCATTCATTAGAATTGAGGACAGATGATAGGTGGACGATCGTCCACTTGTGTATTGGATTTCACAGATTCGCTTTGCATACTGTCGTCCACCCTATGTAATTGTGCAACTTTTTTTCATTGAACGATTTGTGTTAACTTCTTAACATGCTTGGTTGAACACTACGGGTATATCCTTTGTTGGTTTTTTTTCTTGATTAATTGATTGACGTCCTGTGTATGTGAACCTTAACCTAAGATTGGGTACTACACAGAACTATTTCATTTTAAATTGTAACCATCTCACTATCAGTATTGTCTTCTGGTGAATCATTCTCAAATGCTGTGTGTTTGTCTTACTTATTTCTATTTCCTTATTATTTTCGGTTAGTTTCGTGTGGTCAACATATTGTTCATGTCTCTTCCGATTATAAGATCAAAATGAATATTTGAAGTTAAATATAATATATTATTTAGTATGCGACCAATACGCTACATTATCTCTGTTGCGCCAAAAAAAATAAACGAGGTTCTGGCGAGGTTCGAACTCGCGACCTTCTGCGTGTAAAGCAGACGTGATAACCACTACACCACAGAACCCGACAAATTTTGTTCACGGTTTTATAGCTTATGTGTTTCAGCTATCTATTTTACATGTAGTGTTTCAGCTATTTATTTTACATGTAGATGTAATGCAACTGATTAGTGCAAACATGATTTTTTTTTTTTTTTTTAGTTATTACAAAGCGACCAAGTGCATAGGCCTAATCCGTCTGTTTCTTTCTTTCTTAAGGATCGATCGGCTGTGGTAATGCATTGTATGACCCGGCATAGCTTGAAGTGACTAGAAAATGCACGTGGACAAGAATAACAACACACTATTTGAGGGAAACAAAAGTATTTAGCAGCTACTAAGTCCACTTCTGTATTACTATTGAGTTTCAAAGGGTTCATGTGTTTCACGCTGATAGGTTTAGATAGATAAATTACCAGTCAAATATTCATGGTTTCCGTGGTGTAGTGGTTATCACATCCGCTTAACACGCGGAAGGTCCTGAGTTCAATCCTCAGCGGAAACAATTTTTTTTCTCGCTTTTTTCCTTTGAAAAACTGTCCTAGCTTTACGGTAGATGAAGATATTGCAATAGTGTATCTATTTTGAGCGCTATGCTTTCTAAATTGCTCTAATTTTGAAAATTAAAGTCAGTATTGGTCACCTCAACTTACTGATTAAAAAGGGGAGACATTACCAAGAGAGCGTCTATCTTCACAGTGTAAGGAGGTAAAAAAAAAACGCTTTGTGAAATTATTTTTGCTCAAATCTTTTGAGAAAAATTACATTTCTAGATATACATTAGAACACTCAGATTGTATGTTACCTTGTATTATATAATACTATTTATACCACGGTTTAACTCGGAAAACCGTGGTATAAATGAACTGTAACATGCAATATCACATCTAGGTCGTTGATTGCTGACAGTAATAAGACTACAACCCAGAATTAAAGTGTGCAATATCTCGTTTCCTGCGTGTATTTTATCGGGATTCTTAACTGTTGCTTCTATTCTGGTATATAAACCATAAAAAGATCAAAAGAGAAAAATGCATTCATTTCACAAGACAAGATTAACGTCTTGCAGTTTTAACCCATCAACACCTAGACAAGTAGAAAAGTTGTAGATTCCTTTGATAAAGCATTCATTAGAATTGAGGACAGATGATAGGTGGACGATCGTCCACTTGTGTATTGGATTTCACAGATTCGCTTTGCATACTGTCGTCCACCCTATGTAATTGTGCAACTGTTTTTCATTGAACGATTTGTGTTAACTTCTTAACATGCTTGGTTGAACACTACGGGTATATCCTTTGTTGGGTTTTTTTCTTGATTAATTGATTGACGTCCTGTGTATGTGAACCTTAACCTAAGATTGGGTACTACACAGAACTATTTCATTTTAAATTGTAACCATCTCACTATCAGTATTGTCTTCTGGTGAATCATTCTCAAATGCTGTGTGTTTGTCTTACTTATTTCTATTTCCTTATTATTTTCGGTTAGTTTCGTGTGGTCAACATATTGTTCATGTCTCTTCCGATTATAAGATCAAAATGAATATTTGAAGTTAAATATAATATATTATTTAGTATGCGACCAATACGCTACATTATCTCTGTTGCGCCAAAAAAAATAAACGAGGTTCTGGCGAGGTTCGAACTCGCGACCTTCTGCGTGTAAAGCAGACGTGATAACCACTACACCACAGAACCCGACAAATTTTGTTCACGGTTTTATAGCTTATGTGTTTCAGCTATCTATTTTACATGTAGTGTTTCAGCTATTTATTTTACATGTAGATGTAATGCAACTGATTAGTGCAAACATGATTTTTTTTTTTTTTTTTAGTTATTACAAAGCGACCAAGTGCATAGGCCTAATCCGTCTGTTTCTTTCTTTCTTAAGGATCGATCGGCTGTGGTAATGCATTGTATGACCCGGCATAGCTTGAAGTGACTAGAAAATGCACGTGGACAAGAATAACAACACACTATTTGAGGGAAACAAAAGTATTTAGCAGCTACTAAGTCCACTTCTGTATTACTATTGAGTTTCAAAGGGTTCATGTGTTTCACGCTGATAGGTTTAGATAGATAAATTACCAGTCAAATATTCATGGTTTCCGTGGTGTAGTGGTTATCACATCCGCTTAACACGCGGAAGGTCCTGAGTTCAATCCTCAGCGGAAACAATTTTTTTTCTCGCTTTTTTCCTTTGAAAAACTGTCCTAGCTTTACGGTAGATGAAGATATTGCAATAGTGTATCTATTTTGAGCGCTATGCTTTCTAAATTGCTCTAATTTTGAAAATTAAAGTCAGTATTGGTCACCTCAACTTACTGATTAAAAAGGGGAGACATTACCAAGAGAGCGTCTATCTTCACAGTGTAAGGAGGTAAAAAAAAAACGCTTTGTGAAATTATTTTTGCTCAAATCTTTTGAGAAAAATTACATTTCTAGATATACATTAGAACACTCAGATTGTATGTTACCTTGTATTATATAATACTATTTATACCACGGTTTAACTCGGAAAACCGTGGTATAAATGAACTGTAACATGCAATATCACATCTAGGTCGTTGATTGCTGACAGTAATAAGACTACAACCCAGAATTAAAGTGTGCAATATCTCGTTTCCTGCGTGTATTTTATCGGGATTCTTAACTGTTGCTTCTATTCTGGTATATAAACCATAAAAAGATCAAAAGAGAAAAATGCATTCATTTCACAAGACAAGATTAACGTCTTGCAGTTTTAACCCATCAACACCTAGACAAGTAGAAAAGTTGTAGATTCCTTTGATAAAGCATTCATTAGAATTGAGGACAGATGATAGGTGGACGATCGTCCACTTGTGTATTGGATTTCACAGATTCGCTTTGCATACTGTCGTCCACCCTATGTAATTGTGCAACTTTTTTTCATTGAACGATTTGTGTTAACTTCTTAACATGCTTGGTTGAACACTACGGGTATATCCTTTGTTGGTTTTTTTTCTTGATTAATTGATTGACGTCCTGTGTATGTGAACCTTAACCTAAGATTGGGTACTACACAGAACTATTTCATTTTAAATTGTAACCATCTCACTATCAGTATTGTCTTCTGGTGAATCATTCTCAAATGCTGTGTGTTTGTCTTACTTATTTCTATTTCCTTATTATTTTCGGTTAGTTTCGTGTGGTCAACATATTGTTCATGTCTCTTCCGATTATAAGATCAAAATGAATATTTGAAGTTAAATATAATATATTATTTAGTATGCGACCAATACGCTACATTATCTCTGTTGCGCCAAAAAAAATAAACGAGGTTCTGGCGAGGTTCGAACTCGCGACCTTCTGCGTGTAAAGCAGACGTGATAACCACTACACCACAGAACCCGACAAATTTTGTTCACGGTTTTATAGCTTATGTGTTTCAACTATCTATTTTACATGTAGTGTTTCAGCTATTTATTTTACATGTAGATGTAATGCAACTGATTAGTGCAAACATGATTTTTTTTTTTTTTTTTAGTTATTACAAAGCGACCAAGTGCATAGGCCTAATCCGTCTGTTTCTTTCTTTCTTAAGGATCGATCGGCTGTGGTAATGCATTGTATGACCCGGCATAGCTTGAAGTGACTAGAAAATGCACGTGGACAAGAATAACAACACACTATTTGAGGGAAACAAAAGTATTTAGCAGCTACTAAGTCCACTTCTGTATTACTATTGAGTTTCAAAGGGTTCATGTGTTTCACGCTGATAGGTTTAGATAGATAAATTACCAGTCAAATATTCATGGTTTCCGTGGTGTAGTGGTTATCACATCCGCTTAACACGCGGAAGGTCCTGAGTTCAATCCTCAGCGGAAAAATTTTTTTTCTCGCTTTTTTCCTTTGAAAAACTGTCCTAGCTTTACGGTAGATGAAGATATTGCAATAGTGTATCTATTTTGAGCGCTATGCTTTCTAAATTGCTCTAATTTTGAAAATTAAAGTCAGTATTGGTCACCTCAACTTACTGATTAAAAAGGGGAGACATTACCAAGAGAGCGTCTATCTTCACAGTGTAAGGAGGTAAAACAAAAACGCTTTGTGAAATTATTTTTGCTCAAATCTTTTGAGAAAAATTACATTTCTAGATATACATTAGAACACTCAGATTGTATGTTACCTTGTATTATATAATACTATTTATACCACGGTTTAACTCGGAAAACCGTGGTATAAATGAACTGTAACATGCAATATCACATCTAGGTCGTTGATTGCTGACAGTAATAAGACTACAACCCAGAATTAAAGTGTGCAATATCTCGTTTCCTGCGTGTATTTTATCGGGATTCTTAACTGTTGCTTCTATTCTGGTATATAAACCATAAAAAGATCAAAAGAGAAAAATGCATTCATTTCACAAGACAAGATTAACGTCTTGCAGTTTTAACCCATCAACACCTAGACAAGTAGAAAAGTTGTAGATTCCTTTGATAAAGCATTCATTAGAATTGAGGACAGATGATAGGTGGACGATCGTCCACTTGTGTATTGGATTTCACAGATTCGCTTTGCATACTGTCGTCCACCCTATGTAATTGTGCAACTTTTTTTCATTGAACGATTTGTGTTAACTTCTTAACATGCTTGGTTGAACACTACGGGTATATCCTTTGTTGGTTTTTTTTCTTGATTAATTGATTGACGTCCTGTGTATGTGAACCTTAACCTAAGATTGGGTACTACACAGAACTATTTCATTTTAAATTGTAACCATCTCACTATCAGTATTGTCTTCTGGTGAATCATTCTCAAATGCTGTGTGTTTGTCTTACTTATTTCTATTTCCTTATTATTTTCGGTTAGTTTCGTGTGGTCAACATATTGTTCATGTCTCTTCCGATTATAAGATCAAAATGAATATTTGAAGTTAAATATAATATATTATTTAGTATGCGACCAATACACTACATTATCTCTGTTGCGCCAAAAAAAATAAACGAGGTTCTGGTGAGGTTCGAACTCGCGACCTTCTGCGTGTAAAGCAGACGTGATAACCACTACACCACAGAACCCGACAAATTTTGTTCACGGTTTTATAGCTTATGTGTTTCAGCTATCTATTTTACATGTAGTGTTTCAGCTATTTATTTTACATGTAGATGTAATGCAACTGATTAGTGCAAACATGATTTTTTTTTTTTTTTTTAGTTATTACAAAGCGACCAAGTGCATAGGCCTAATCCGTCTGTTTCTTTCTTTCTTAAGGATCGATCGGCTGTGGTAATGCATTGTATGACCCGGCATAGCTTGAAGTGACTAGAAAATGCACGTGGACAAGAATAACAACACACTATTTGAGGGAAACAAAAGTATTTAGCAGCTACTAAGTCCACTTCTGTATTACTATTGAGTTTCAAAGGGTTCATGTGTTTCACGCTGATAGGTTTAGATAGATAAATTACCAGTCAAATATTCATGGTTTCCGTGGTGTAGTGGTTATCACATCCGCTTAACACGCGGAAGGTCCTGAGTTCAATCCTCAGCGGAAACAATTTTTTTCTCTCGCTTTTTTCCTTTGAAAAACTGTCCTAGCTTTACGGTAGATGAAGATATTGCAATAGTGTATCTATTTTGAGCGCTATGCTTTCTAAATTGCTCTAATTTTGAAAATTAAAGTCAGTATTGGTCACCTCAACTTACTGATTAAAAAGGGGAGACATTACCAAGAGAGCGTCTATCTTCACAGTGTAAGGAGGTAAAAAAAAAACGCTTTGTGAAATTATTTTTGCTCAAATCTTTTGAGAAAAATTACATTTCTAGATATACATTAGAACACTCAGATTGTATGTTACCTTGTATTATATAATACTATTTATACCACGGTTTAACTCGGAAAACCGTGGTATAAATGAACTGTAACATGCAATATCACATCTAGGTCGTTGATTGCTGACAGTAATAAGACTACAACCCAGAATTAAAGTGTGCAATATCTCGTTTCCTGCGTGTATTTTATCGGGATTCTTAACTGTTGCTTCTATTCTGGTATATAAACCATAAAAAGATCAAAAGAGAAAAATGCATTCATTTCACAAGACAAGATTAACGTCTTGCAGTTTTAACCCATCAACACCTAGACAAGTAGAAAAGTTGTAGATTCCTTTGATAAAGCATTCATTAGAATTGAGGACAGATGATAGGTGGACGATCGTCCACTTGTGTATTGGATTTCACAGATTCGCTTTGCATACTGTCGTCCACCCTATGTAATTGTGCAACTTTTTTTCATTGAACGATTTGTGTTAACTTCTTAACATGCTTGGTTGAACACTACGGGTATATCCTTTGTTGGTTTTTTTTCTTGATTAATTGATTGACGTCCTGTGTATGTGAACCTTAACCTAAGATTGGGTACTACACAGAACTATTTCATTTTAAATTGTAACCATCTCACTATCAGTATTGTCTTCTGGTGAATCATTCTCAAATGCTGTGTGTTTGTCTTACTTATTTCTATTTCCTTATTATTTTCGGTTAGTTTCGTGTGGTCAACATATTGTTCATGTCTCTTCCGATTATAAGATCAAAATGAATATTTGAAGTTAAATATAATATATTATTTAGTATGCGACCAATACACTACATTATCTCTGTTGCGCCAAAAAAAATAAACGAGGTTCTGGCGAGGTTCGAACTCGCGACCTTCTGCGTGTAAAGCAGACGTGATAACCACTACACCACAGAACCCGACAAATTTTGTTCACGGTTTTATAGCTTATGTGTTTCAGCTATCTATTTTACATGTAGTGTTTCAGCTATTTATTTTACATGTAGATGTAATGCAACTGATTAGTGCAAACATGATTTTTTTTTTTTTTTTTAGTTATTACAAAGCGACCAAGTGCATAGGCCTAATCCGTCTGTTTCTTTCTTTCTTAAGGATCGATCGGCTGTGGTAATGCATTGTATGACCCGGCATAGCTTGAAGTGACTAGAAAATGCACGTGGACAAGAATAACAACACACTATTTGAGGGAAACAAAAGTATTTAGCAGCTACTAAGTCCACTTCTGTATTACTATTGAGTTTCAAAGGGTTCATGTGTTTCACGCTGATAGGTTTAGATAGATAAATTACCAGTCAAATATTCATGGTTTCCGTGGTGTAGTGGTTATCACATCCGCTTAACACGCGGAAGGTCCTGAGTTCAATCCTCAGCGGAAACAATTTTTTTTCTCGCTTTTTTCCTTTGAAAAACTGTCCTAGCTTTACGGTAGATGAAGATATTGCAATAGTGTATCTATTTTGAGCGCTATGCTTTCTAAATTGCTCTAATTTTGAAAATTAAAGTCAGTATTGGTCACCTCAACTTACTGATTAAAAAGGGGAGACATTACCAAGAGAGCGTCTATCTTCACAGTGTAAGGAGGTAAAAAAAAAACGCTTTGTGAAATTATTTTTGCTCAAATCTTTTGAGAAAAATTACATTTCTAGATATACATTAGAACACTCAGATTGTATGTTACCTTGTATTATATAATACTATTTATACCACGGTTTATCTCGGAAAACCGTGGTATAAATGAACTGTAACATGCAATATCACATCTAGGTCGTTGATTGCTGACAGTAATAAGACTACAACCCAGAATTAAAGTGTGCAATATCTCGTTTCCTGCGTGTATTTTATCGGGATTCTTAACTGTTGCTTCTATTCTAGTATATAAACCATAAACAGATCAAAAGAGAAAAATGCATTCATTTCACAAGACAAGATTAACGTCTTGCAGTTTTAACCCATCAACACCTAGACAAGTAGAAAAGTTGTAGATTCCTTTGATAAAGCATTCATTAGAATTGAGGACAGATGATAGGTGGACGATCGTCCACTTGTGTATTGGATTTCACAGATTCGCTTTGCATACTGTCGTCCACCCTATGTAATTGTGCAACTTTTTTTCATTGAACGATTTGTGTTAACTTCTTAACATGCTTGGTTGAACACTACGGGTATATCCTTTGTTGTTTTTTTTTCTTGATTAATTGATTGACGTCCTGTGTATGTGAACCTTAACCTAAGATTGGGTACTACACAGAACTATTTCATTTTAAATTGTAACCATCTCACTATCAGTATTGTCTTCTGGTGAATCATTCTCAAATGCTGTGTGTTTGTCTTACTTATTTCTATTTCCTTATTATTTTCGGTTAGTTTCGTGTGGTCAACATATTGTTCATGTCTCTTCCGATTATAAGATCAAAATGAATATTTGAAGTTAAATATAATATATTATTTAGTATGCGACCAATACGCTACATTATCTCTGTTGCGCCAAAAAAAATAAACGAGGTTCTGGCGAGGTTCGAACTCGCGACCTTCTGCGTGTAAAGCAGACGTGATAACCACTACACCACAGAACCCGACAAATTTTGTTCACGGTTTTATAGCTTATGTGTTTCAGCTATCTATTTTACATGTAGTGTTTCAGCTATTTATTTTACATGTAGATGTAATGCAACTGATTAGTGCAAACATGATTTTTTTTTTTTTTTTAGTTATTACAAAGCGACCAAGTGCATAGGCCTAATCCGTCTGTTTCTTTCTTTCTTAAGGATCGATCGGCTGTGGTAATGCATTGTATGACCCGGCATAGCTTGAAGTGACTAGAAAATGCACGTGGACAAGAATAACAACACACTATTTGAGGGAAACAAAAGTATTTAGCAGCTACTAAGTCCACTTCTGTATTACTATTGAGTTTCAAAGGGTTCATGTGTTTCACGCTGATAGGTTTAGATAGATAAATTACCAGTCAAATATTCATGGTTTCCGTGGTGTAGTGGTTATCACATCCGCTTAACACGCGGAAGGTCCTGAGTTCAATCCTCAGCGGAAACAATTTTTTTTCTCGCTTTTTTCCTTTGAAAAACTGTCCTAGCTTTACGGTAGATGAAGATATTGCAATAGTGTATCTATTTTGAGCGCTATGCTTTCTAAATTGCTCTAATTTTGAAAATTAAAGTCAGTATTGGTCACCTCAACTTACTGATTAAAAAGGGGAGACATTACCAAGAGAGCGTCTATCTTCACAGTGTAAGGAGGTAAAACAAAAACGCTTTGTGAAATTATTTTTGCTCAAATCTTTTGAGAAAAATTACATTTCTAGATATACATTAGAACACTCAGATTGTATGTTACCTTGTATTATATAATACTATTTATACCACGGTTTAACTCGGAAAACCGTGGTATAAATGAACTGTAACATGCAATATCACATCTAGGTCGTTGATTGCTGACAGTAATAAGACTACAACCCAGAATTAAAGTGTGCAATATCTCGTTTCCTGCGTGTATTTTATCGGGATTCTTAACTGTTGCTTCTATTCTAGTATATAAACCATAAACAGATCAAAAGAGAAAAATGCATTCATTTCACAAGACAAGATTAACGTCTTGCAGTTTTAACCCATCAACACCTAGACAAGTAGAAAAGTTGTAGATTCCTTTGATAAAGCATTCATTAGAATTGAGGACAGATGATAGGTGGACGATCGTCCACTTGTGTATTGGATTTCACAGATTCGCTTTGCATACTGTCGTCCACCCTATGTAATTGTGCAACTTTTTTTCATTGAACGATTTGTGTTAACTTCTTAACATGCTTGGTTGAACACTACGGGTATATCCTTTGTTGGTTTTTTTTCTTGATTAATTGATTGACGTCCTGTGTATGTGAACCTTAACCTAAGATTGGGTACTACACAGAACTATTTCATTTTAAATTGTAACCATCTCACTATCAGTATTGTCTTCTGGTGAATCATTCTCAAATGCTGTGTGTTTGTCTTACTTATTTCTATTTCCTTATTATTTTCGGTTAGTTTCGTGTGGTCAACATATTGTTCATGTCTCTTCCGATTATAAGATCAAAATGAATATTTGAAGTTAAATATAATATATTATTTAGTATGCGACCAATACGCTACATTATCTCTGTTGCGCCAAAAAAAATAAACGAGGTTCTGGCGAGGTTCGAACTCGCGACCTTCTGCGTGTAAAGCAGACGTGATAACCACTACACCACAGAACCCGACAAATTTTGTTCACGGTTTTATAGCTTATGTGTTTCAGCTATCTATTTTACATGTAGTGTTTCAGCTATTTATTTTACATGTAGATGTAATGCAACTGATTAGTGCAAACATGATTTTTTTTTTTTTTTTAGTTATTACAAAGCGACCAAGTGCATAGGCCTAATCCGTCTGTTTCTTTCTTTCTTAAGGATCGATCGGCTGTGGTAATGCATTGTATGACCCGGCATAGCTTGAAGTGACTAGAAAATGCACGTGGACAAGAATAACAACACACTATTTGAGGGAAACAAAAGTATTTAGCAGCTACTAAGTCCACTTCTGTATTACTATTGAGTTTCAAAGGGTTCATGTGTTTCACGCTGATAGGTTTAGATAGATAAATTACCAGTCAAATATTCATGGTTTCCGTGGTGTAGTGGTTATCACATCCGCTTAACACGCGGAAGGTCCTGAGTTCAATCCTCAGCGGAAACAATTTTTTTTCTCGCTTTTTTCCTTTGAAAAACTGTCCTAGCTTTACGGTAGATGAAGATATTGCAATAGTGTATCTATTTTGAGCGCTATGCTTTCTAAATTGCTCTAATTTTGAAAATTAAAGTCAGTATTGGTCACCTCAACTTACTGATTAAAAAGGGGAGACATTACCAAGAGAGCGTCTATCTTCACAGTGTAAGGAGGTAAAACAAAAACGCTTTGTGAAATTATTTTTGCTCAAATCTTTTGAGAAAAATTACATTTCTAGATATACATTAGAACACTCAGATTGTATGTTACCTTGTATTATATAATACTATTTATACCACGGTTTAACTCGGAAAACCGTGGTATAAATGAACTGTAACATGCAATATCACATCTAGGTCGTTGATTGCTGACAGTAATAAGACTACAACCCAGAATTAAAGTGTGCAATATCTCGTTTCCTGCGTGTATTTTATCGGGATTCTTAACTGTTGCTTCTATTCTGGTATATAAACCATAAAAAGATCAAAAGAGAAAAATGCATTCATTTCACAAGACAAGATTAACGTCTTGCAGTTTTAACCCATCAACACCTAGACAAGTAGAAAAGTTGTAGATTCCTTTGATAAAGCATTCATTAGAATTGAGGACAGATGATAGGTGGACGATCGTCCACTTGTGTATTGGATTTCACAGATTCGCTTTGCATACTGTCGTCCACCCTATGTAATTGTGCAACTTTTTTTCATTGAACGATTTGTGTTAACTTCTTAACATGCTTGGTTGAACACTACGGGTATATCCTTTGTTGGTTTTTTTTCTTGATTAATTGATTGACGTCCTGTGTATGTGAACCTTAACCTAAGATTGGGTACTACACAGAACTATTTCATTTTAAATTGTAACCATCTCACTATCAGTATTGTCTTCTGGTGAATCATTCTCAAATGCTGTGTGTTTGTCTTACTTATTTCTATTTCCTTATTATTTTCGGTTAGTTTCGTGTGGTCAACATATTGTTCATGTCTCTTCCGATTATAAGATCAAAATGAATATTTGAAGTTAAATATAATATATTATTTAGTATGCGACCAATACGCTACATTATCTCTGTTGCGCCAAAAAAAATAAACGAGGTTCTGGCGAGGTTCGAACTCGCGACCTTCTGCGTGTAAAGCAGACGTGATAACCACTACACCACAGAACCCGACAAATTTTGTTCACGGTTTTATAGCTTATGTGTTTCAGCTATCTATTTTACATGTAGTGTTTCAGCTATTTATTTTACATGTAGATGTAATGCAACTGATTAGTGCAAACATGATTTTTTTTTTTTTTTTTAGTTATTACAAAGCGACCAAGTGCATAGGCCTAATCCGTCTGTTTCTTTCTTTCTTAAGGATCGATCGGCTGTGGTAATGCATTGTATGACCCGGCATAGCTTGAAGTGACTAGAAAATGCACGTGGACAAGAATAACAACACACTATTTGAGGGAAACAAAAGTATTTAGCAGCTACTAAGTCCACTTCTGTATTACTATTGAGTTTCAAAGGGTTCATGTGTTTCACGCTGATAGGTTTAGATAGATAAATTACCAGTCAAATATTCATGGTTTCCGTGGTGTAGTGGTTATCACATCCGCTTAACACGCGGAAGGTCCTGAGTTCAATCCTCAGCGGAAACAATTTTTTTTCTCGCTTTTTTCCTTTGAAAAACTGTCCTAGCTTTACGGTAGATGAAGATATTGCAATAGTGTATCTATTTTGAGCGCTATGCTTTCTAGATTGCTCTAATTTTGAAAATTAAAGTCAGTATTGGTCACCTCAACTTACTGATTAAAAAGGGGAGACATTACCAAGAGAGCGTCTATCTTCACAGTGTAAGGAGGTAAAAAAAAAACGCTTTGTGAAATTATTTTTGCTCAAATCTTTTGAGAAAAATTACATTTCTAGATATACATTAGAACACTCAGATTGTATGTTACCTTGTATTATATAATACTATTTATACCACGGTTTATCTCGGAAAACCGTGGTATAAATGAACTGTAACATGCAATATCACATCTAGGTCGTTGATTGCTGACAGTAATAAGACTACAACCCAGAATTAAAGTGTGCAATATCTCGTTTCCTGCGTGTATTTTATCGGGATTCTTAACTGTTGCTTCTATTCTAGTATATAAACCATAAACAGATCAAAAGAGAAAAATGCATTCATTTCACAAGACAAGATTAACGTCTTGCAGTTTTAACCCATCAACACCTAGACAAGTAGAAAAGTTGTAGATTCCTTTGATAAAGCATTCATTAGAATTGAGGACAGATGATAGGTGGACGATCGTCCACTTGTGTATTGGATTTCACAGATTCGCTTTGCATACTGTCGTCCACCCTATGTAATTGTGCAACTTTTTTTCATTGAACGATTTGTGTTAACTTCTTAACATGCTTGGTTGAACACTACGGGTATATTCTTTGTTGGGTTTTTTTCTTGATTAATTGATTGACGTCCTGTGTATGTGAACCTTAACCTAAGATTGGGTACTACACAGAACTATTTCATTTTAAATTGTAACCATCTCACTATCAGTATTGTCTTCTGGTGAATCATTCTCAAATGCTGTGTGTTTGTCTTACTTATTTCTATTTCCTTATTATTTTCGGTTAGTTTCGTGTGGTCAACATATTGTTCATGTCTCTTCCGATTATAAGATCAAAATGAATATTTGAAGTTAAATATAATATATTATTTAGTATGCGACCAATACGCTACATTATCTCTGTTGCGCCAAAAAAAATAAACGAGGTTCTGGCGAGGTTCGAACTCGCGACCTTCTGCGTGTAAAGCAGACGTGATAACCACTACACCACAGAACCCGACAAATTTTGTTCACGGTTTTATAGCTTATGTGTTTCAGCTATCTATTTTACATGTAGTGTTTCAGCTATTTATTTTACATGTAGATGTAATGCAACTGATTAGTGCAAACATGATTTTTTTTTTTTTTTTTTAGTTATTACAAAGCGACCAAGTGCATAGGCCTAATCCGTCTGTTTCTTTCTTTCTTAAGGATCGATCGGCTGTGGTAATGCATTGTATGACCCGGCATAGCTTGAAGTGACTAGAAAATGCACGTGGACAAGAATAACAACACACTATTTGAGGGAAACAAAAGTATTTAGCAGCTACTAAGTCCACTTCTGTATTACTATTGAGTTTCAAAGGGTTCATGTGTTTCACGCTGATAGGTTTAGATAGATAAATTACCAGTCAAATATTCATGGTTTCCGTGGTGTAGTGGTTATCACATCCGCTTAACACGCGGAAGGTCCTGAGTTCAATCCTCAGCGGAAACAATTTTTTTTCTCGCTTTTTTCCTTTGAAAAACTGTCCTAGCTTTACGGTAGATGAAGATATTGCAATAGTGTATCTATTTTGAGCGCTATGCTTTCTAAATTGCTCTAATTTTGAAAATTAAAGTCAGTATTGGTCACCTCAACTTACTGATTAAAAAGGGGAGACATTACCAAGAGAGCGTCTATCTTCACAGTGTAAGGAGGTAAAAAAAAAACGCTTTGTGAAATTATTTTTGCTCAAATCTTTTGAGAAAAATTACATTTCTAGATATACATTAGAACACTCAGATTGTATGTTACCTTGTATTATATAATACTATTTATACCACGGTTTAACTCGGAAAACCGTGGTATAAATGAACTGTAACATGCAATATCACATCTAGGTCGTTGATTGCTGACAGTAATAAGACTACAACCCAGAATTAAAGTGTGCAATATCTCGTTTCCTGCGTGTATTTTATCGGGATTCTTAACTGTTGCTTCTATTCTGGTATATAAACCATAAAAAGATCAAAAGAGAAAAATGCATTCATTTCACAAGACAAGATTAACGTCTTGCAGTTTTAACCCATCAACACCTAGACAAGTAGAAAAGTTGTAGATTCCTTTGATAAAGCATTCATTAGAATTGAGGACAGATGATAGGTGGACGATCGTCCACTTGTGTATTGGATTTCACAGATTCGCTTTGCATACTGTCGTCCACCCTATGTAATTGTGCAACTTTTTTTCATTGAACGATTTGTGTTAACTTCTTAACATGCTTGGTTGAACACTACGGGTATATCCTTTGTTGGGTTTTTTTCTTGATTAATTGATTGACGTCCTGTGTATGTGAACCTTAACCTAAGATTGGGTACTACACAGAACTATTTCATTTTAAATTGTAACCATCTCACTATCAGTATTGTCTTCTGGTGAATCATTCTCAAATGCTGTGTGTTTGTCTTACTTATTTCTATTTCCTTATTATTTTCGGTTAGTTTCGTGTGGTCAACATATTGTTCATGTCTCTTCCGATTATAAGATCAAAATGAATATTTGAAGTTAAATATAATATATTATTTAGTATGCGACCAATACACTACATTATCTCTGTTGCGCCAAAAAAAATAAACGAGGTTCTGGTGAGGTTCGAACTCGCGACCTTCTGCGTGTAAAGCAGACGTGATAACCACTACACCACAGAACCCGACAAATTTTGTTCACGGTTTTATAGCTTATGTGTTTCAGCTATCTATTTTACATGTAGTGTTTCAGCTATTTATTTTACATGTAGATGTAATGCAACTGATTAGTGCAAACATGATTTTTTTTTTTTTTTTTAGTTATTACAAAGCGACCAAGTGCATAGGCCTAATCCGTCTGTTTCTTTCTTTCTTAAGGATCGATCGGCTGTGGTAATGCATTGTATGACCCGGCATAGCTTGAAGTGACTAGAAAATGCACGTGGACAAGAATAACAACACACTATTTGAGGGAAACAAAAGTATTTAGCAGCTACTAAGTCCACTTCTGTATTACTATTGAGTTTCAAAGGGTTCATGTGTTTCACGCTGATAGGTTTAGATAGATAAATTACCAGTCAAATATTCATGGTTTCCGTGGTGTAGTGGTTATCACATCCGCTTAACACGCGGAAGGTCCTGAGTTCAATCCTCAGCGGAAACAATTTTTTTTCTCGCTTTTTTCCTTTGAAAAACTGTCCTAGCTTTACGGTAGATGAAGATATTGCAATAGTGTATCTATTTTGAGCGCTATGCTTTCTAAATTGCTCTAATTTTGAAAATTAAAGTCAGTATTGGTCACCTCAACTTACTGATTAAAAAGGGGAGACATTACCAAGAGAGCGTCTATCTTCACAGTGTAAGGAGGTAAAAAAAAAACGCTTTGTGAAATTATTTTTGCTCAAATCTTTTGAGAAAAATTACATTTCTAGATATACATTAGAACACTCAGATTGTATGTTACCTTGTATTATATAATACTATTTATACCACGGTTTAACTCGGAAAACCGTGGTATAAATGAACTGTAACATGCAATATCACATCTAGGTCGTTGATTGCTGACAGTAATAAGACTACAACCCAGAATTAAAGTGTGCAATATCTCGTTTCCTGCGTGTATTTTATCGGGATTCTTAACTGTTGCTTCTATTCTGGTATATAAACCATAAAAAGATCAAAAGAGAAAAATGCATTCATTTCACAAGACAAGATTAACGTCTTGCAGTTTTAACCCATCAACACCTAGACAAGTAGAAAAGTTGTAGATTCCTTTGATAAAGCATTCATTAGAATTGAGGACAGATGATAGGTGGACGATCGTCCACTTGTGTATTGGATTTCACAGATTCGCTTTGCATACTGTCGTCCACCCTATGTAATTGTGCAACTTTTTTTCATTGAACGATTTGTATTAGCTTCTTAACATGCTTGGTTGAACACTACGGGTATATCCTTTGTTGGTTTTTTTTCTTGATTAATTGATTGACGTCCTGTGTATGTGAACCTTAACCTAAGATTGGGTACTACACAGAACTATTTCATTTTAAATTGTAACCATCTCACTATCAGTATTGTCTTCTGGTGAATCATTCTCAAATGCTGTGTGTTTGTCTTACTTATTTCTATTTCCTTATTATTTTCGGTTAGTTTCGTGTGGTCAACATATTGTTCATGTCTCTTCCGATTATAAGATCAAAATGAATATTTGAAGTTAAATATAATATATTATTTAGTATGCGACCAATACACTACATTATCTCTGTTGCGCCAAAAAAAATAAACGAGGTTCTGGCGAGGTTCGAACTCGCGACCTTCTGCGTGTAAAGCAGACGTGATAACCACTACACCACAGAACCCGACAAATTTTGTTCACGGTTTTATAGCTTATGTGTTTCAGCTATCTATTTTACATGTAGTGTTTCAGCTATTTATTTTACATGTAGATGTAATGCAACTGATTAGTGCAAACATGATTTTTTTTTTTTTTTTTAGTTATTACAAAGCGACCAAGTGCATAGGCCTAATCCGTCTGTTTCTTTCTTTCTTAAGGATCGATCGGCTGTGGTAATGCATTGTATGACCCGGCATAGCTTGAAGTGACTAGAAAATGCACGTGGACAAGAATAACAACACACTATTTGAGGGAAACAAAAGTATTTAGCAGCTACTAAGTCCACTTCTGTATTACTATTGAGTTTCAAAGGGTTCATGTGTTTCACGCTGATAGGTTTAGATAGATAAATTACCAGTCAAATATTCATGGTTTCCGTGGTGTAGTGGTTATCACATCCGCTTAACACGCGGAAGGTCCTGAGTTCAATCCTCAGCGGAAACAATTTTTTTTCTCGCTTTTTTCCTTTGAAAAACTGTCCTAGCTTTACGGTAGATGAAGATATTGCAATAGTGTATCTATTTTGAGCGCTATGCTTTCTAAATTGCTCTAATTTTGAAAATTAAAGTCAGTATTGGTCACCTCAACTTACTGATTAAAAAGGGGAGACATTACCAAGAGAGCGTCTATCTTCACAGTGTAAGGAGGTAAAAAAAAAACGCTTTGTGAAATTATTTTTGCTCAAATCTTTTGAGAAAAATTACATTTCTAGATATACATTAGAACACTCAGATTGTATGTTACCTTGTATTATATAATACTATTTATACCACGGTTTAACTCGGAAAACCGTGGTATAAATGAACTGTAACATGCAATATCACATCTAGGTCGTTGATTGCTGACAGTAATAAGACTACAACCCAGAATTAAAGTGTGCAATATCTCGTTTCCTGCGTGTATTTTATCGGGATTCTTAACTGTTGCTTCTATTCTGGTATATAAACCATAAAAAGATCAAAAGAGAAAAATGCATTCATTTCACAAGACAAGATTAACGTCTTGCAGTTTTAACCCATCAACACCTAGACAAGTAGAAAAGTTGTAGATTCCTTTGATAAAGCATTCATTAGAATTGAGGACAGATGATAGGTGGACGATCGTCCACTTGTGTATTGGATTTCACAGATTCGCTTTGCATACTGTCGTCCACCCTATGTAATTGTGCAACTTTTTTTCATTGAACGATTTGTATTAGCTTCTTAACATGCTTGGTTGAACACTACGGGTATATCCTTTGTTGGTTTTTTTTCTTGATTAATTGATTGACGTCCTGTGTATGTGAACCTTAACCTAAGATTGGGTACTACACAGAACTATTTCATTTTAAATTGTAACCATCTCACTATCAGTATTGTCTTCTGGTGAATCATTCTCAAATGCTGTGTGTTTGTCTTACTTATTTCTATTTCCTTATTATTTTCGGTTAGTTTCGTGTGGTCAACATATTGTTCATGTCTCTTCCGATTATAAGATCAAAATGAATATTTGAAGTTAAATATAATATATTATTTAGTATGCGACCAATACACTACATTATCTCTGTTGCGCCAAAAAAAATAAACGAGGTTCTGGCGAGGTTCGAACTCGCGACCTTCTGCGTGTAAAGCAGACGTGATAACCACTACACCACAGAACCCGACAAATTTTGTTCACGGTTTTATAGCTTATGTGTTTCAGCTATCTATTTTACATGTAGTGTTTCAGCTATTTATTTTACATGTAGATGTAATGCAACTGATTAGTGCAAACATGATTTTTTTTTTTTTTTTTAGTTATTACAAAGCGACCAAGTGCATAGGCCTAATCCGTCTGTTTCTTTCTTTCTTAAGGATCGATCGGCTGTGGTAATGCATTGTATGACCCGGCATAGCTTGAAGTGACTAGAAAATGCACGTGGACAAGAATAACAACACACTATTTGAGGGAAACAAAAGTATTTAGCAGCTACTAAGTCCACTTCTGTATTACTATTGAGTTTCAAAGGGTTCATGTGTTTCACGCTGATAGGTTTAGATAGATAAATTACCAGTCAAATATTCATGGTTTCCGTGGTGTAGTGGTTATCACATCCGCTTAACACGCGGAAGGTCCTGAGTTCAATCCTCAGCGGAAACAATTTTTTTTCTCGCTTTTTTCCTTTGAAAAACTGTCCTAGCTTTACGGTAGATGAAGATATTGCAATAGTGTATCTATTTTGAGCGCTATGCTTTCTAAATTGCTCTAATTTTGAAAATTAAAGTCAGTATTGGTCACCTCAACTTACTGATTAAAAAGGGGAGACATTACCAAGAGAGCGTCTATCTTCACAGTGTAAGGAGGTAAAAAAAAAACGCTTTGTGAAATTATTTTTGCTCAAATCTTTTGAGAAAAATTACATTTCTAGATATACATTAGAACACTCAGATTGTATGTTACCTTGTATTATATAATACTATTTATACCACGGTTTATCTCGGAAAACCGTGGTATAAATGAACTGTAACATGCAATATCACATCTAGGTCGTTGATTGCTGACAGTAATAAGACTACAACCCAGAATTAAAGTGTGCAATATCTCGTTTCCTGCGTGTATTTTATCGGGATTCTTAACTGTTGCTTCTATTCTAGTATATAAACCATAAACAGATCAAAAGAGAAAAATGCATTCATTTCACAAGACAAGATTAACGTCTTGCAGTTTTAACCCATCAACACCTAGACAAGTAGAAAAGTTGTAGATTCCTTTGATAAAGCATTCATTAGAATTGAGGACAGATGATAGGTGGACGATCGTCCACTTGTGTATTGGATTTCACAGATTCGCTTTGCATACTGTCGTCCACCCTATGTAATTGTGCAACTTTTTTTCATTGAACGATTTGTGTTAACTTCTTAACATGCTTGGTTGAACACTACGGGTATATCCTTTGTTGGTTTTTTTTCTTGATTAATTGATTGACGTCCTGTGTATGTGAACCTTAACCTAAGATTGGGTACTACACAGAACTATTTCATTTTAAATTGTAACCATCTCACTATCAGTATTGTCTTCTGGTGAATCATTCTCAAATGCTGTGTGTTTGTCTTACTTATTTCTATTTCCTTATTATTTTCGGTTAGTTTCGTGTGGTCAACATATTGTTCATGTCTCTTCCGATTATAAGATCAAAATGAATATTTGAAGTTAAATATAATATATTATTTAGTATGCGACCAATACGCTACATTATCTCTGTTGCGCCAAAAAAAATAAACGAGGTTCTGGCGAGGTTCGAACTCGCGACCTTCTGCGTGTAAAGCAGACGTGATAACCACTACACCACAGAACCCGACAAATTTTGTTCACGGTTTTATAGCTTATGTGTTTCAGCTATCTATTTTACATGTAGTGTTTCAGCTATTTATTTTACATGTAGATGTAATGCAACTGATTAGTGCAAACATGATTTTTTTTTTTTTTTTTTAGTTATTACAAAGCGACCAAGTGCATAGGCCTAATCCGTCTGTTTCTTTCTTTCTTAAGGATCGATCGGCTGTGGTAATGCATTGTATGACCCGGCATAGCTTGAAGTGACTAGAAAATGCACGTGGACAAGAATAACAACACACTATTTGAGGGAAACAAAAGTATTTAGCAGCTACTAAGTCCACTTCTGTATTACTATTGAGTTTCAAAGGGTTCATGTGTTTCACGCTGATAGGTTTAGATAGATAAATTACCAGTCAAATATTCATGGTTTCCGTGGTGTAGTGGTTATCACATCCGCTTAACACGCGGAAGGTCCTGAGTTCAATCCTCAGCGGAAACAATTTTTTTTCTCGCTTTTTTCCTTTGAAAAACTGTCCTAGCTTTACGGTAGATGAAGATATTGCAATAGTGTATCTATTTTGAGCGCTATGCTTTCTAAATTGCTCTAATTTTGAAAATTAAAGTCAGTATTGGTCACCTCAACTTACTGATTAAAAAGGGGAGACATTACCAAGAGAGCGTCTATCTTCACAGTGTAAGGAGGTAAAAAAAAAACGCTTTGTGAAATTATTTTTGCTCAAATCTTTTGAGAAAAATTACATTTCTAGATATACATTAGAACACTCAGATTGTATGTTACCTTGTATTATATAATACTATTTATACCACGGTTTAACTCGGAAAACCGTGGTATAAATGAACTGTAACATGCAATATCACATCTAGGTCGTTGATTGCTGACAGTAATAAGACTACAACCCAGAATTAAAGTGTGCAATATCTCGTTTCCTGCGTGTATTTTATCGGGATTCTTAACTGTTGCTTCTATTCTGGTATATAAACCATAAAAAGATCAAAAGAGAAAAATGCATTCATTTCACAAGACAAGATTAACGTCTTGCAGTTTTAACCCATCAACACCTAGACAAGTAGAAAAGTTGTAGATTCCTTTGATAAAGCATTCATTAGAATTGAGGACAGATGATAGGTGGACGATCGTCCACTTGTGTATTGGATTTCACAGATTCGCTTTGCATACTGTCGTCCACCCTATGTAATTGTGCAACTTTTTTTCATTGAACGATTTGTGTTAACTTCTTAACATGCTTGGTTGAACACTACGGGTATATCCTTTGTTGGGTTTTTTTCTTGATTAATTGATTGACGTCCTGTGTATGTGAACCTTAACCTAAGATTGGGTACTACACAGAACTATTTCATTTTAAATTGTAACCATCTCACTATCAGTATTGTCTTCTGGTGAATCATTCTCAAATGCTGTGTGTTTGTCTTACTTATTTCTATTTCCTTATTATTTTCGGTTAGTTTCGTGTGGTCAACATATTGTTCATGTCTCTTCCGATTATAAGATCAAAATGAATATTTGAAGTTAAATATAATATATTATTTAGTATGCGACCAATACACTACATTATCTCTGTTGCGCCAAAAAAAATAAACGAGGTTCTGGTGAGGTTCGAACTCGCGACCTTCTGCGTGTAAAGCAGACGTGATAACCACTACACCACAGAACCCGACAAATTTTGTTCACGGTTTTATAGCTTATGTGTTTCAGCTATCTATTTTACATGTAGTGTTTCAGCTATTTATTTTACATGTAGATGTAATGCAACTGATTAGTGCAAACATGATTTTTTTTTTTTTTTTTAGTTATTACAAAGCGACCAAGTGCATAGGCCTAATCCGTCTGTTTCTTTCTTTCTTAAGGATCGATCGGCTGTGGTAATGCATTGTATGACCCGGCATAGCTTGAAGTGACTAGAAAATGCACGTGGACAAGAATAACAACACACTATTTGAGGGAAACAAAAGTATTTAGCAGCTACTAAGTCCACTTCTGTATTACTATTGAGTTTCAAAGGGTTCATGTGTTTCACGCTGATAGGTTTAGATAGATAAATTACCAGTCAAATATTCATGGTTTCCGTGGTGTAGTGGTTATCACATCCGCTTAACACGCGGAAGGTCCTGAGTTCAATCCTCAGCGGAAACAATTTTTTTCTCTCGCTTTTTTCCTTTGAAAAACTGTCCTAGCTTTACGGTAGATGAAGATATTGCAATAGTGTATCTATTTTGAGCGCTATGCTTTCTAAATTGCTCTAATTTTGAAAATTAAAGTCAGTATTGGTCACCTCAACTTACTGATTAAAAAGGGGAGACATTACCAAGAGAGCGTCTATCTTCACAGTGTAAGGAGGTAAAAAAAAAACGCTTTGTGAAATTATTTTTGCTCAAATCTTTTGAGAAAAATTACATTTCTAGATATACATTAGAACACTCAGATTGTATGTTACCTTGTATTATATAATACTATTTATACCACGGTTTATCTCGGAAAACCGTGGTATAAATGAACTGTAACATGCAATATCACATCTAGGTCGTTGATTGCTGACAGTAATAAGACTACAACCCAGAATTAAAGTGTGCAATATCTCGTTTCCTGCGTGTATTTTATCGGGATTCTTAACTGTTGCTTCTATTCTAGTATATAAACCATAAAAAGATCAAAAGAGAAAAATGCATTCATTTCACAAGACAAGATTAACGTCTTGCAGTTTTAACCCATCAACACCTAGACAAGTAGAAAAGTTGTAGATTCCTTTGATAAAGCATTCATTAGAATTGAGGACAGATGATAGGTGGACGATCGTCCACTTGTGTATTGGATTTCACAGATTCGCTTTGCATACTGTCGTCCACCCTATGTAATTGTGCAACTTTTTTTCATTGAACGATTTGTGTTAACTTCTTAACATGCTTGGTTGAACACTACGGGTATATCCTTTGTTGGGTTTTTTTCTTGATTAATTGATTGACGTCCTGTGTATGTGAACCTTAACCTAAGATTGGGTACTACACAGAACTATTTCATTTTAAATTGTAACCATCTCACTATCAGTATTGTCTTCTGGTGAATCATTCTCAAATGCTGTGTGTTTGTCTTACTTATTTCTATTTCCTTATTATTTTCGGTTAGTTTCGTGTGGTCAACATATTGTTCATGTCTCTTCCGATTATAAGATCAAAATGAATATTTGAAGTTAAATATAATATATTATTTAGTATGCGACCAATACGCTACATTATCTCTGTTGCGCCAAAAAAAATAAACGAGGTTCTGGCGAGGTTCGAACTCGCGACCTTCTGCGTGTAAAGCAGACGTGATAACCACTACACCACAGAACCCGACAAATTTTGTTCACGGTTTTATAGCTTATGTGTTTCAGCTATCTATTTTACATGTAGTGTTTCAGCTATTTATTTTACATGTAGATGTAATGCAACTGATTAGTGCAAACATGATTTTTTTTTTTTTTTTTAGTTATTACAAAGCGACCAAGTGCATAGGCCTAATCCGTCTGTTTCTTTCTTTCTTAAGGATCGATCGGCTGTGGTAATGCATTGTATGACCCGGCATAGCTTGAAGTGACTAGAAAATGCACGTGGACAAGAATAACAACACACTATTTGAGGGAAACAAAAGTATTTAGCAGCTACTAAGTCCACTTCTGTATTACTATTGAGTTTCAAAGGGTTCATGTGTTTCACGCTGATAGGTTTAGATAGATAAATTACCAGTCAAATATTCATGGTTTCCGTGGTGTAGTGGTTATCACATCCGCTTAACACGCGGAAGGTCCTGAGTTCAATCCTCAGCGGAAACAATTTTTTTTCTCGCTTTTTTCCTTTGAAAAACTGTCCTAGCTTTACGGTAGATGAAGATATTGCAATAGTGTATCTATTTTGAGCGCTATGCTTTCTAAATTGCTCTAATTTTGAAAATTAAAGTCAGTATTGGTCACCTCAACTTACTGATTAAAAAGGGGAGACATTACCAAGAGAGCGTCTATCTTCACAGTGTAAGGAGGTAAAAAAAAAACGCTTTGTGAAATTATTTTTGCTCAAATCTTTTGAGAAAAATTACATTTCTAGATATACATTAGAACACTCAGATTGTATGTTACCTTGTATTATATAATACTATTTATACCACGGTTTAACTCGGAAAACCGTGGTATAAATGAACTGTAACATGCAATATCACATCTAGGTCGTTGATTGCTGACAGTAATAAGACTACAACCCAGAATTAAAGTGTGCAATATCTCGTTTCCTGCGTGTATTTTATCGGGATTCTTAACTGTTGCTTCTATTCTGGTATATAAACCATAAAAAGATCAAAAGAGAAAAATGCATTCATTTCACAAGACAAGATTAACGTCTTGCAGTTTTAACCCATCAACACCTAGACAAGTAGAAAAGTTGTAGATTCCTTTGATAAAGCATTCATTAGAATTGAGGACAGATGATAGGTGGACGATCGTCCACTTGTGTATTGGATTTCACAGATTCGCTTTGCATACTGTCGTCCACCCTATGTAATTGTGCAACTTTTTTTCATTGAACGATTTGTGTTAACTTCTTAACATGCTTGGTTGAACACTACGGGTATATCCTTTGTTGGGTTTTTTTCTTGATTAATTGATTGACGTCCTGTGTATGTGAACCTTAACCTAAGATTGGGTACTACACAGAACTATTTCATTTTAAATTGTAACCATCTCACTATCAGTATTGTCTTCTGGTGAATCATTCTCAAATGCTGTGTGTTTGTCTTACTTATTTCTATTTCCTTATTATTTTCGGTTAGTTTCGTGTGGTCAACATATTGTTCATGTCTCTTCCGATTATAAGATCAAAATGAATATTTGAAGTTAAATATAATATATTATTTAGTATGCGACCAATACACTACATTATCTCTGTTGCGCCAAAAAAAATAAACGAGGTTCTGGTGAGGTTCGAACTCGCGACCTTCTGCGTGTAAAGCAGACGTGATAACCACTACACCACAGAACCCGACAAATTTTGTTCACGGTTTTATAGCTTATGTGTTTCAGCTATCTATTTTACATGTAGTGTTTCAGCTATTTATTTTACATGTAGATGTAATGCAACTGATTAGTGCAAACATGATTTTTTTTTTTTTTTTTAGTTATTACAAAGCGACCAAGTGCATAGGCCTAATCCGTCTGTTTCTTTCTTTCTTAAGGATCGATCGGCTGTGGTAATGCATTGTATGACCCGGCATAGCTTGAAGTGACTAGAAAATGCACGTGGACAAGAATAACAACACACTATTTGAGGGAAACAAAAGTATTTAGCAGCTACTAAGTCCACTTCTGTATTACTATTGAGTTTCAAAGGGTTCATGTGTTTCACGCTGATAGGTTTAGATAGATAAATTACCAGTCAAATATTCATGGTTTCCGTGGTGTAGTGGTTATCACATCCGCTTAACACGCGGAAGGTCCTGAGTTCAATCCTCAGCGGAAACAATTTTTTTCTCTCGCTTTTTTCCTTTGAAAAACTGTCCTAGCTTTACGGTAGATGAAGATATTGCAATAGTGTATCTATTTTGAGCGCTATGCTTTCTAAATTGCTCTAATTTTGAAAATTAAAGTCAGTATTGGTCACCTCAACTTACTGATTAAAAAGGGGAGACATTACCAAGAGAGCGTCTATCTTCACAGTGTAAGGAGGTAAAAAAAAAACGCTTTGTGAAATTATTTTTGCTCAAATCTTTTGAGAAAAATTACATTTCTAGATATACATTAGAACACTCAGATTGTATGTTACCTTGTATTATATAATACTATTTATACCACGGTTTATCTCGGAAAACCGTGGTATAAATGAACTGTAACATGCAATATCACATCTAGGTCGTTGATTGCTGACAGTAATAAGACTACAACCCAGAATTAAAGTGTGCAATATCTCGTTTCCTGCGTGTATTTTATCGGGATTCTTAACTGTTGCTTCTATTCTAGTATATAAACCATAAAAAGATCAAAAGAGAAAAATGCATTCATTTCACAAGACAAGATTAACGTCTTGCAGTTTTAACCCATCAACACCTAGACAAGTAGAAAAGTTGTAGATTCCTTTGATAAAGCATTCATTAGAATTGAGGACAGATGATAGGTGGACGATCGTCCACTTGTGTATTGGATTTCACAGATTCGCTTTGCATACTGTCGTCCACCCTATGTAATTGTGCAACTTTTTTTCATTGAACGATTTGTGTTAACTTCTTAACATGCTTGGTTGAACACTACGGGTATATCCTTTGTTGGGTTTTTTTCTTGATTAATTGATTGACGTCCTGTGTATGTGAACCTTAACCTAAGATTGGGTACTACACAGAACTATTTCATTTTAAATTGTAACCATCTCACTATCAGTATTGTCTTCTGGTGAATCATTCTCAAATGCTGTGTGTTTGTCTTACTTATTTCTATTTCCTTATTATTTTCGGTTAGTTTCGTGTGGTCAACATATTGTTCATGTCTCTTCCGATTATAAGATCAAAATGAATATTTGAAGTTAAATATAATATATTATTTAGTATGCGACCAATACGCTACATTATCTCTGTTGCGCCAAAAAAAATAAACGAGGTTCTGGCGAGGTTCGAACTCGCGACCTTCTGCGTGTAAAGCAGACGTGATAACCACTACACCACAGAACCCGACAAATTTTGTTCACGGTTTTATAGCTTATGTGTTTCAGCTATCTATTTTACATGTAGTGTTTCAGCTATTTATTTTACATGTAGATGTAATGCAACTGATTAGTGCAAACATGATTTTTTTTTTTTTTTTTAGTTATTACAAAGCGACCAAGTGCATAGGCCTAATCCGTCTGTTTCTTTCTTTCTTAAGGATCGATCGGCTGTGGTAATGCATTGTATGACCCGGCATAGCTTGAAGTGACTAGAAAATGCACGTGGACAAGAATAACAACACACTATTTGAGGGAAACAAAAGTATTTAGCAGCTACTAAGTCCACTTCTGTATTACTATTGAGTTTCAAAGGGTTCATGTGTTTCACGCTGATAGGTTTAGATAGATAAATTACCAGTCAAATATTCATGGTTTCCGTGGTGTAGTGGTTATCACATCCGCTTAACACGCGGAAGGTCCTGAGTTCAATCCTCAGCGGAAACAATTTTTTTTCTCGCTTTTTTCCTTTGAAAAACTGTCCTAGCTTTACGGTAGATGAAGATATTGCAATAGTGTATCTATTTTGAGCGCTATGCTTTCTAAATTGCTCTAATTTTGAAAATTAAAGTCAGTATTGGTCACCTCAACTTACTGATTAAAAAGGGGAGACATTACCAAGAGAGCGTCTATCTTCACAGTGTAAGGAGGTAAAAAAAAAACGCTTTGTGAAATTATTTTTGCTCAAATCTTTTGAGAAAAATTACATTTCTAGATATACATTAGAACACTCAGATTGTATGTTACCTTGTATTATATAATACTATTTATACCACGGTTTAACTCGGAAAACCGTGGTATAAATGAACTGTAACATGCAATATCACATCTAGGTCGTTGATTGCTGACAGTAATAAGACTACAACCCAGAATTAAAGTGTGCAATATCTCGTTTCCTGCGTGTATTTTATCGGGATTCTTAACTGTTGCTTCTATTCTGGTATATAAACCATAAAAAGATCAAAAGAGAAAAATGCATTCATTTCACAAGACAAGATTAACGTCTTGCAGTTTTAACCCATCAACACCTAGACAAGTAGAAAAGTTGTAGATTCCTTTGATAAAGCATTCATTAGAATTGAGGACAGATGATAGGTGGACGATCGTCCACTTGTGTATTGGATTTCACAGATTCGCTTTGCATACTGTCGTCCACCCTATGTAATTGTGCAACTTTTTTTCATTGAACGATTTGTGTTAACTTCTTAACATGCTTGGTTGAACACTACGGGTATATCCTTTGTTGGTTTTTTTTCTTGATTAATTGATTGACGTCCTGTGTATGTGAACCTTAACCTAAGATTGGGTACTACACAGAACTATTTCATTTTAAATTGTAACCATCTCACTATCAGTATTGTCTTCTGGTGAATTATTCTCAAATGCTGTGTGTTTGTCTTACTTATTTCTATTTCCTTATTATTTTCGGTTAGTTTCGTGTGGTCAACATATTGTTCATGTCTCTTCCGATTATAAGATCAAAATGAATATTTGAAGTTAAATATAATATATTATTTAGTATGCGACCAATACACTACATTATCTCTGTTGCGCCAAAAAAAATAAACGAGGTTCTGGCGAGGTTCGAACTCGCGACCTTCTGCGTGTAAAGCAGACGTGATAACCACTACACCACAGAACCCGACAAATTTTGTTCACGGTTTTATAGCTTATGTGTTTCAGCTATCTATTTTACATGTAGTGTTTCAGCTATTTATTTTACATGTAGATGTAATGCAACTGATTAGTGCAAACATGATTTTTTTTTTTTTTTTTAGTTATTACAAAGCGACCAAGTGCATAGGCCTAATCCGTCTGTTTCTTTCTTTCTTAAGGATCGATCGGCTGTGGTAATGCATTGTATGACCCGGCATAGCTTGAAGTGACTAGAAAATGCACGTGGACAAGAATAACAACACACTATTTGAGGGAAACAAAAGTATTTAGCAGCTACTAAGTCCACTTCTGTATTACTATTGAGTTTCAAAGGGTTCATGTGTTTCACGCTGATAGGTTTAGATAGATAAATTACCAGTCAAATATTCATGGTTTCCGTGGTGTAGTGGTTATCACATCCGCTTAACACGCGGAAGGTCCTGAGTTCAATCCTCAGCGGAAACAATTTTTTTCTCTCGCTTTTTTCCTTTGAAAAACTGTCCTAGCTTTACGGTAGATGAAGATATTGCAATAGTGTATCTATTTTGAGCGCTATGCTTTCTAAATTGCTCTAATTTTGAAAATTAAAGTCAGTATTGGTCACCTCAACTTACTGATTAAAAAGGGGAGACATTACCAAGAGAGCGTCTATCTTCACAGTGTAAGGAGGTAAAAAAAAAACGCTTTGTGAAATTATTTTTGCTCAAATCTTTTGAGAAAAATTACATTTCTAGATATACATTAGAACACTCAGATTGTATGTTACCTTGTATTATATAATACTATTTATACCACGGTTTATCTCGGAAAACCGTGGTATAAATGAACTGTAACATGCAATATCACATCTAGGTCGTTGATTGCTGACAGTAATAAGACTACAACCCAGAATTAAAGTGTGCAATATCTCGTTTCCTGCGTGTATTTTATCGGGATTCTTAACTGTTGCTTCTATTCTAGTATATAAACCATAAAAAGATCAAAAGAGAAAAATGCATTCATTTCACAAGACAAGATTAACGTCTTGCAGTTTTAACCCATCAACACCTAGACAAGTAGAAAAGTTGTAGATTCCTTTGATAAAGCATTCATTAGAATTGAGGACAGATGATAGGTGGACGATCGTCCACTTGTGTATTGGATTTCACAGATTCGCTTTGCATACTGTCGTCCACCCTATGTAATTGTGCAACTTTTTTTCATTGAACGATTTGTGTTAACTTCTTAACATGCTTGGTTGAACACTACGGGTATATCCTTTGTTGGTTTTTTTTCTTGATTAATTGATTGACGTCCTGTGTATGTGAACCTTAACCTAAGATTGGGTACTACACAGAACTATTTCATTTTAAATTGTAACCATCTCACTATCAGTATTGTCTTCTGGTGAATCATTCTCAAATGCTGTGTGTTTGTCTTACTTATTTCTATTTCCTTATTATTTTCGGTTAGTTTCGTGTGGTCAACATATTGTTCATGTCTCTTCCGATTATAAGATCAAAATGAATATTTGAAGTTAAATATAATATATTATTTAGTATGCGACCAATACGCTACATTATCTCTGTTGCGCCAAAAAAAATAAACGAGGTTCTGGCGAGGTTCGAACTCGCGACCTTCTGCGTGTAAAGCAGACGTGATAACCACTACACCACAGAACCCGACAAATTTTGTTCACGGTTTTATAGCTTATGTGTTTCAGCTATCTATTTTACATGTAGTGTTTCAGCTATTTATTTTACATGTAGATGTAATGCAACTGATTAGTGCAAACATGATTTTTTTTTTTTTTTTTAGTTATTACAAAGCGACCAAGTGCATAGGCCTAATCCGTCTGTTTCTTTCTTTCTTAAGGATCGATCGGCTGTGGTAATGCATTGTATGACCCGGCATAGCTTGAAGTGACTAGAAAATGCACGTGGACAAGAATAACAACACACTATTTGAGGGAAACAAAAGTATTTAGCAGCTACTAAGTCCACTTCTGTATTACTATTGAGTTTCAAAGGGTTCATGTGTTTCACGCTGATAGGTTTAGATAGATAAATTACCAGTCAAATATTCATGGTTTCCGTGGTGTAGTGGTTATCACATCCGCTTAACACGCGGAAGGTCCTGAGTTCAATCCTCAGCGGAAACAATTTTTTTTCTCGCTTTTTTCCTTTGAAAAACTGTCCTAGCTTTACGGTAGATGAAGATATTGCAATAGTGTATCTATTTTGAGCGCTATGCTTTCTAAATTGCTCTAATTTTGAAAATTAAAGTCAGTATTGGTCACCTCAACTTACTGATTAAAAAGGGGAGACATTACCAAGAGAGCGTCTATCTTCACAGTGTAAGGAGGTAAAAAAAAAACGCTTTGTGAAATTATTTTTGCTCAAATCTTTTGAGAAAAATTACATTTCTAGATATACATTAGAACACTCAGATTGTATGTTACCTTGTATTATATAATACTATTTATACCACGGTTTAACTCGGAAAACCGTGGTATAAATGAACTGTAACATGCAATATCACATCTAGGTCGTTGATTGCTGACAGTAATAAGACTACAACCCAGAATTAAAGTGTGCAATATCTCGTTTCCTGCGTGTATTTTATCGGGATTCTTAACTGTTGCTTCTATTCTGGTATATAAACCATAAAAAGATCAAAAGAGAAAAATGCATTCATTTCACAAGACAAGATTAACGTCTTGCAGTTTTAACCCATCAACACCTAGACAAGTAGAAAAGTTGTAGATTCCTTTGATAAAGCATTCATTAGAATTGAGGACAGATGATAGGTGGACGATCGTCCACTTGTGTATTGGATTTCACAGATTCGCTTTGCATACTGTCGTCCACCCTATGTAATTGTGCAACTTTTTTTCATTGAACGATTTGTGTTAACTTCTTAACATGCTTGGTTGAACACTACGGGTATATCCTTTGTTGGTTTTTTTTCTTGATTAATTGATTGACGTCCTGTGTATGTGAACCTTAACCTAAGATTGGGTACTACACAGAACTATTTCATTTTAAATTGTAACCATCTCACTATCAGTATTGTCTTCTGGTGAATTATTCTCAAATGCTGTGTGTTTGTCTTACTTATTTCTATTTCCTTATTATTTTCGGTTAGTTTCGTGTGGTCAACATATTGTTCATGTCTCTTCCGATTATAAGATCAAAATGAATATTTGAAGTTAAATATAATATATTATTTAGTATGCGACCAATACACTACATTATCTCTGTTGCGCCAAAAAAAATAAACGAGGTTCTGGCGAGGTTCGAACTCGCGACCTTCTGCGTGTAAAGCAGACGTGATAACCACTACACCACAGAACCCGACAAATTTTGTTCACGGTTTTATAGCTTATGTGTTTCAGCTATCTATTTTACATGTAGTGTTTCAGCTATTTATTTTACATGTAGATGTAATGCAACTGATTAGTGCAAACATGATTTTTTTTTTTTTTTTTAGTTATTACAAAGCGACCAAGTGCATAGGCCTAATCCGTCTGTTTCTTTCTTTCTTAAGGATCGATCGGCTGTGGTAATGCATTGTATGACCCGGCATAGCTTGAAGTGACTAGAAAATGCACGTGGACAAGAATAACAACACACTATTTGAGGGAAACAAAAGTATTTAGCAGCTACTAAGTCCACTTCTGTATTACTATTGAGTTTCAAAGGGTTCATGTGTTTCACGCTGATAGGTTTAGATAGATAAATTACCAGTCAAATATTCATGGTTTCCGTGGTGTAGTGGTTATCACATCCGCTTAACACGCGGAAGGTCCTGAGTTCAATCCTCAGCGGAAACAATTTTTTTTCTCGCTTTTTTCCTTTGAAAAACTGTCCTAGCTTTACGGTAGATGAAGATATTGCAATAGTGTATCTATTTTGAGCGCTATGCTTTCTAAATTGCTCTAATTTTGAAAATTAAAGTCAGTATTGGTCACCTCAACTTACTGATTAAAAAGGGGAGACATTACCAAGAGAGCGTCTATCTTCACAGTGTAAGGAGGTAAAAAAAAAACGCTTTGTGAAATTATTTTTGCTCAAATCTTTTGAGAAAAATTACATTTCTAGATATACATTAGAACACTCAGATTGTATGTTACCTTGTATTATATAATACTATTTATACCACGGTTTATCTCGGAAAACCGTGGTATAAATGAACTGTAACATGCAATATCACATCTAGGTCGTTGATTGCTGACAGTAATAAGACTACAACCCAGAATTAAAGTGTGCAATATCTCGTTTCCTGCGTGTATTTTATCGGGATTCTTAACTGTTGCTTCTATTCTAGTATATAAACCATAAAAAGATCAAAAGAGAAAAATGCATTCATTTCACAAGACAAGATTAACGTCTTGCAGTTTTAACCCATCAACACCTAGACAAGTAGAAAAGTTGTAGATTCCTTTGATAAAGCATTCATTAGAATTGAGGACAGATGATAGGTGGACGATCGTCCACTTGTGTATTGGATTTCACAGATTCGCTTTGCATACTGTCGTCCACCCTATGTAATTGTGCAACTTTTTTTCATTGAACGATTTGTGTTAACTTCTTAACATGCTTGGTTGAACACTACGGGTATATCCTTTGTTGGGTTTTTTTCTTGATTAATTGATTGACGTCCTGTGTATGTGAACCTTAACCTAAGATTGGGTACTACACAGAACTATTTCATTTTAAATTGTAACCATCTCACTATCAGTATTGTCTTCTGGTGAATCATTCTCAAATGCTGTGTGTTTGTCTTACTTATTTCTATTTCCTTATTATTTTCGGTTAGTTTCGTGTGGTCAACATATTGTTCATGTCTCTTCCGATTATAAGATCAAAATGAATATTTGAAGTTAAATATAATATATTATTTAGTATGCGACCAATACGCTACATTATCTCTGTTGCGCCAAAAAAAATAAACGAGGTTCTGGCGAGGTTCGAACTCGCGACCTTCTGCGTGTAAAGCAGACGTGATAACCACTACACCACAGAACCCGACAAATTTTGTTCACGGTTTTATAGCTTATGTGTTTCAGCTATCTATTTTACATGTAGTGTTTCAGCTATTTATTTTACATGTAGATGTAATGCAACTGATTAGTGCAAACATGATTTTTTTTTTTTTTTTTAGTTATTACAAAGCGACCAAGTGCATAGGCCTAATCCGTCTGTTTCTTTCTTTCTTAAGGATCGATCGGCTGTGGTAATGCATTGTATGACCCGGCATAGCTTGAAGTGACTAGAAAATGCACGTGGACAAGAATAACAACACACTATTTGAGGGAAACAAAAGTATTTAGCAGCTACTAAGTCCACTTCTGTATTACTATTGAGTTTCAAAGGGTTCATGTGTTTCACGCTGATAGGTTTAGATAGATAAATTACCAGTCAAATATTCATGGTTTCCGTGGTGTAGTGGTTATCACATCCGCTTAACACGCGGAAGGTCCTGAGTTCAATCCTCAGCGGAAACAATTTTTTTCTCTCGCTTTTTTCCTTTGAAAAACTGTCCTAGCTTTACGGTAGATGAAGATATTGCAATAGTGTATCTATTTTGAGCGCTATGCTTTCTAAATTGCTCTAATTTTGAAAATTAAAGTCAGTATTGGTCACCTCAACTTACTGATTAAAAAGGGGAGACATTACCAAGAGAGCGTCTATCTTCACAGTGTAAGGAGGTAAAAAAAAAACGCTTTGTGAAATTATTTTTGCTCAAATCTTTTGAGAAAAATTACATTTCTAGATATACATTAGAACACTCAGATTGTATGTTACCTTGTATTATATAATACTATTTATACCACGGTTTAACTCGGAAAACCGTGGTATAAATGAACTGTAACATGCAATATCACATCTAGGTCGTTGATTGCTGACAGTAATAAGACTACAACCCAGAATTAAAGTGTGCAATATCTCGTTTCTGCGTGTATTTTATCGGGATTCTTAACTGTTGCTTCTATTCTGGTATATAAACCATAAAAAGATCAAAAGAGAAAAATGCATTCATTTCACAAGACAAGATTAACGTCTTGCAGTTTTAACCCATCAACACCTAGACAAGTAGAAAAGTTGTAGATTCCTTTGATAAAGCATTCATTAGAATTGAGGACAGATGATAGGTGGACGATCGTCCACTTGTGTATTGGATTTCACAGATTCGCTTTGCATACTGTCGTCCACCCTATGTAATTGTGCAACTTTTTTTCATTGAACGATTTGTGTTAACTTCTTAACATGCTTGGTTGAACACTACGGGTATATCCTTTGTTGGGTTTTTTTCTTGATTAATTGATTGACGTCCTGTGTATGTGAACCTTAACCTAAGATTGGGTACTACACAGAACTATTTCATTTTAAATTGTAACCATCTCACTATCAGTATTGTCTTCTGGTGAATCATTCTCAAATGCTGTGTGTTTGTCTTACTTATTTCTATTTCCTTATTATTTTCGGTTAGTTTCGTGTGGTCAACATATTGTTCATGTCTCTTCCGATTATAAGATCAAAATGAATATTTGAAGTTAAATATAATATATTATTTAGTATGCGACCAATACACTACATTATCTCTGTTGCGCCAAAAAAAATAAACGAGGTTCTGGCGAGGTTCGAACTCGCGACCTTCTGCGTGTAAAGCAGACGTGATAACCACTACACCACAGAACCCGACAAATTTTGTTCACGGTTTTATAGCTTATGTGTTTCAGCTATCTATTTTACATGTAGTGTTTCAGCTATTTATTTTACATGTAGATGTAATGCAACTGATTAGTGCAAACATGATTTTTTTTTTTTTTTTTAGTTATTACAAAGCGACCAAGTGCATAGGCCTAATCCGTCTGTTTCTTTCTTTCTTAAGGATCGATCGGCTGTGGTAATGCATTGTATGACCCGGCATAGCTTGAAGTGACTAGAAAATGCACGTGGACAAGAATAACAACACACTATTTGAGGGAAACAAAAGTATTTAGCAGCTACTAAGTCCACTTCTGTATTACTATTGAGTTTCAAAGGGTTCATGTGTTTCACGCTGATAGGTTTAGATAGATAAATTACCAGTCAAATATTCATGGTTTCCGTGGTGTAGTGGTTATCACATCCGCTTAACACGCGGAAGGTCCTGAGTTCAATCCTCAGCGGAAACAATTTTTTTTCTCGCTTTTTTCCTTTGAAAAACTGTCCTAGCTTTACGGTAGATGAAGATATTGCAATAGTGTATCTATTTTGAGCGCTATGCTTTCTAAATTGCTCTAATTTTGAAAATTAAAGTCAGTATTGGTCACCTCAACTTACTGATTAAAAAGGGGAGACATTACCAAGAGAGCGTCTATCTTCACAGTGTAAGGAGGTAAAAAAAAAACGCTTTGTGAAATTATTTTTGCTCAAATCTTTTGAGAAAAATTACATTTCTAGATATACATTAGAACACTCAGATTGTATGTTACCTTGTATTATATAATACTATTTATACCACGGTTTAACTCGGAAAACCGTGGTATAAATGAACTGTAACATGCAATATCACATCTAGGTCGTTGATTGCTGACAGTAATAAGACTACAACCCAGAATTAAAGTGTGCAATATCTCGTTTCCTGCGTGTATTTTATCGGGATTCTTAACTGTTGCTTCTATTCTGGTATATAAACCATAAAAAGATCAAAAGAGAAAAATGCATTCATTTCACAAGACAAGATTAACGTCTTGCAGTTTTAACCCATCAACACCTAGACAAGTAGAAAAGTTGTAGATTCCTTTGATAAAGCATTCATTAGAATTGAGGACAGATGATAGGTGGACGATCGTCCACTTGTGTATTGGATTTCACAGATTCGCTTTGCATACTGTCGTCCACCCTATGTAATTGTGCAACTTTTTTTCATTGAACGATTTGTGTTAACTTCTTAACATGCTTGGTTGAACACTACGGGTATATCCTTTGTTGGGTTTTTTTCTTGATTAATTGATTGACGTCCTGTGTATGTGAACCTTAACCTAAGATTGGGTACTACACAGAACTATTTCATTTTAAATTGTAACCATCTCACTATCAGTATTGTCTTCTGGTGAATCATTCTCAAATGCTGTGTGTTTGTCTTACTTATTTCTATTTCCTTATTATTTTCGGTTAGTTTCGTGTGGTCAACATATTGTTCATGTCTCTTCCGATTATAAGATCAAAATGAATATTTGAAGTTAAATATAATATATTATTTAGTATGCGACCAATACGCTACATTATCTCTGTTGCGCCAAAAAAAATAAACGAGGTTCTGGCGAGGTTCGAACTCGCGACCTTCTGCGTGTAAAGCAGACGTGATAACCACTACACCACAGAACCCGACAAATTTTGTTCACGGTTTTATAGCTTATGTGCTTCAGCTATCTATTTTACATGTAGTGTTTCAGCTATTTATTTTACATGTAGATGTAATGCAACTGATTAGTGCAAACATGATTTTTTTTTTTTTTTTTAGTTATTACAAAGCGACCAAGTGCATAGGCCTAATCCGTCTGTTTCTTTCTTTCTTAAGGATCGATCGGCTGTGGTAATGCATTGTATGACCCGGCATAGCTTGAAGTGACTAGAAAATGCACGTGGACAAGAATAACAACACACTATTTGAGGGAAACAAAAGTATTTAGCAGCTACTAAGTCCACTTCTGTATTACTATTGAGTTTCAAAGGGTTCATGTGTTTCACGCTGATAGGTTTAGATAGATAAATTACCAGTCAAATATTCATGGTTTCCGTGGTGTAGTGGTTATCACATCCGCTTAACACGCGGAAGGTCCTGAGTTCAATCCTCAGCGGAAACAATTTTTTTTCTCGCTTTTTTCCTTTGAAAAACTGTCCTAGCTTTACGGTAGATGAAGATATTGCAATAGTGTATCTATTTTGAGCGCTATGCTTTCTAAATTGCTCTAATTTTGAAAATTAAAGTCAGTATTGGTCACCTCAACTTACTGATTAAAAAGGGGAGACATTACCAAGAGAGCGTCTATCTTCACAGTGTAAGGAGGTAAAACAAAAACGCTTTGTGAAATTATTTTTGCTCAAATCTTTTGAGAAAAATTACATTTCTAGATATACATTAGAACACTCAGATTGTATGTTACCTTGTATTATATAATACTATTTATACCACGGTTTAACTCGGAAAACCGTGGTATAAATGAACTGTAACATGCAATATCACATCTAGGTCGTTGAATGCTGACAGTAATAAGACTACAACCCAGAATTAAAGTGTGCAATATCTCGTTTCTGCGTGTATTTTATCGGGATTCTTAACTGTTGCTTCTATTCTGGTATATAAACCATAAAAAGATCAAAAGAGAAAAATGCATTCATTTCACAAGACAAGATTAACGTCTTGCAGTTTTAACCCATCAACACCTAGACAAGTAGAAAAGTTGTAGATTCCTTTGATAAAGCATTCATTAGAATTGAGGACAGATGATAGGTGGACGATCGTCCACTTGTGTATTGGATTTCACAGATTCGCTTTGCATACTGTCGTCCACCCTATGTAATTGTGCAACTTTTTTTCATTGAACGATTTGTGTTAACTTCTTAACATGCTTGGTTGAACACTACGGGTATATCCTTTGTTGGGTTTTTTTCTTGATTAATTGATTGACGTCCTGTGTATGTGAACCTTAACCTAAGATTGGGTACTACACAGAACTATTTCATTTTAAATTGTAACCATCTCACTATCAGTATTGTCTTCTGGTGAATCATTCTCAAATGCTGTGTGTTTGTCTTACTTATTTCTATTTCCTTATTATTTTCGGTTAGTTTCGTGTGGTCAACATATTGTTCATGTCTCTTCCGATTATAAGATCAAAATGAATATTTGAAGTTAAATATAATATATTATTTAGTATGCGACCAATACGCTACATTATCTCTGTTGCGCCAAAAAAAATAAACGAGGTTCTGGCGAGGTTCGAACTCGCGACCTTCTGCGTGTAAAGCAGACGTGATAACCACTACACCACAGAACCCGACAAATTTTGTTCACGGTTTTATAGCTTATGTGTTTCAGCTATCTATTTTACATGTAGTGTTTCAGCTATTTATTTTACATGTAGATGTAATGCAACTGATTAGTGCAAACATGATTTTTTTTTTTTTTTTTAGTTATTACAAAGCGACCAAGTGCATAGGCCTAATCCGTCTGTTTCTTTCTTTCTTAAGGATCGATCGGCTGTGGTAATGCATTGTATGACCCGGCATAGCTTGAAGTGACTAGAAAATGCACGTGGACAAGAATAACAACACACTATTTGAGGGAAACAAAAGCATTTAGCAGCTACTAAGTCCACTTCTGTATTACTATTGAGTTTCAAAGGGTTCATGTGTTTCACGCTGATAGGTTTAGATAGATAAATTACCAGTCAAATATTCATGGTTTCCGTGGTGTAGTGGTTATCACATCCGCTTAACACGCGGAAGGTCCTGAGTTCAATCCTCAGCGGAAACAATTTTTTTTCTCGCTTTTTTCCTTTGAAAAACTGTCCTAGCTTTACGGTAGATGAAGATATTGCAATAGTGTATCTATTTTGAGCGCTATGCTTTCTAAATTGCTCTAATTTTGAAAATTAAAGTCAGTATTGGTCACCTCAACTTACTGATTAAAAAGGGGAGACATTACTAAGAGAGCGTCTATCTTCACAGTGTAAGGAGGTAAACAAAAAACGCTTTGTGAAATTATTTTTGCTCAAATCTTTTGAGAAAAATTACATTTCTAGATATACATTAGAACACTCAGATTGTATGTTACCTTGTATTATATAATACTATTTATACCACGGTTTAACTCGGAAAACCGTGGTATAAATGAACTGTAACATGCAATATCACATCTAGGTCGTTGAATGCTGACAGTAATAAGACTACAACCCAGAATTAAAGTGTGCAATATCTCGTTTCTGCGTGTATTTTATCGGGATTCTTAACTGTTGCTTCTATTCTGGTATATAAACCATAAAAAGATCAAAAGAGAAAAATGCATTCATTTCACAAGACAAGATTAACGTCTTGCAGTTTTAACCCATCAACACCTAGACAAGTAGAAAAGTTGTAGATTCCTTTGATAAAGCATTCATTAGAATTGAGGACAGATGATAGGTGGACGATCGTCCACTTGTGTATTGGATTTCACAGATTCGCTTTGCATACTGTCGTCCACCCTATGTAATTGTGCAACTTTTTTTCATTGAACGATTTGTGTTAACTTCTTAACATGCTTGGTTGAACACTACGGGTATATCCTTTGTTGGGTTTTTTTCTTGATTAATTGATTGACGTCCTGTGTATGTGAACCTTAACCTAAGATTGGGTACTACACAGAACTATTTCATTTTAAATTGTAACCATCTCACTATCAGTATTGTCTTCTGGTGAATCATTCTCAAATGCTGTGTGTTTGTCTTACTTATTTCTATTTCCTTATTATTTTCGGTTAGTTTCGTGTGGTCAACATATTGTTCATGTCTCTTCCGATTATAAGATCAAAATGAATATTTGAAGTTAAATATAATATATTATTTAGTATGCGACCAATACGCTACATTATCTCTGTTGCGCCAAAAAAAATAAACGAGGTTCTGGCGAGGTTCGAACTCGCGACCTTCTGCGTGTAAAGCAGACGTGATAACCACTACACCACAGAACCCGACAAATTTTGTTCACGGTTTTATAGCTTATGTGTTTCAGCTATCTATTTTACATGTAGTGTTTCAGCTATTTATTTTACATGTAGATGTAATGCAACTGATTAGTGCAAACATGATTTTTTTTTTTTTTTTTAGTTATTACAAAGCGACCAAGTGCATAGGCCTAATCCGTCTGTTTCTTTCTTTCTTAAGGATCGATCGGCTGTGGTAATGCATTGTATGACCCGGCATAGCTTGAAGTGACTAGAAAATGCACGTGGACAAGAATAACAACACACTATTTGAGGGAAACAAAAGTATTTAGCAGCTACTAAGTCCACTTCTGTATTACTATTGAGTTTCAAAGGGTTCATGTGTTTCACGCTGATAGGTTTAGATAGATAAATTACCAGTCAAATATTCATGGTTTCCGTGGTGTAGTGGTTATCACATCCGCTTAACACGCGGAAGGTCCTGAGTTCAATCCTCAGCGGAAACAATTTTTTTTCTCGCTTTTTTCCTTTGAAAAACTGTCCTAGCTTTACGGTAGATGAAGATATTGCAATAGTGTATCTATTTTGAGCGCTATGCTTTCTAAATTGCTCTAATTTTGAAAATTAAAGTCAGTATTGGTCACCTCAACTTACTGATTAAAAAGGGGAGACATTACCAAGAGAGCGTCTATCTTCACAGTGTAAGGAGGTAAAACAAAAACGCTTTGTGAAATTATTTTTGCTCAAATCTTTTGAGAAAAATTACATTTCTAGATATACATTAGAACACTCAGATTGTATGTTACCTTGTATTATATAATACTATTTATACCACGGTTTAACTCGGAAAACCGTGGTATAAATGAACTGTAACATGCAATATCACATCTAGGTCGTTGATTGCTGACAGTAATAAGACTACAACCCAGAATTAAAGTGTGCAATATCTCGTTTCCTGCGTGTATTTTATCGGGATTCTTAACTGTTGCTTCTATTCTGGTATATAAACCATAAAAAGATCAAAAGAGAAAAATGCATTCATTTCACAAGACAAGATTAACGTCTTGCAGTTTTAACCCATCAACACCTAGACAAGTAGAAAAGTTGTAGATTCCTTTGATAAAGCATTCATTAGAATTGAGGACAGATGATAGGTGGACGATCGTCCACTTGTGTATTGGATTTCACAGATTCGCTTTGCATACTGTCGTCCACCCTATGTAATTGTGCAACTTTTTTTCATTGAACGATTTGTGTTAACTTCTTAACATGCTTGGTTGAACACTACGGGTATATCCTTTGTTGGTTTTTTTTCTTGATTAATTGATTGACGTCCTGTGTATGTGAACCTTAACCTAAGATTGGGTACTACACAGAACTATTTCATTTTAAATTGTAACCATCTCACTATCAGTATTGTCTTCTGGTGAATCATTCTCAAATGCTGTGTGTTTGTCTTACTTATTTCTATTTCCTTATTATTTTCGGTTAGTTTCGTGTGGTCAACATATTGTTCATGTCTCTTCCGATTATAAGATCAAAATGAATATTTGAAGTTAAATATAATATATTATTTAGTATGCGACCAATACGCTACATTATCTCTGTTGCGCCAAAAAAAATAAACGAGGTTCTGGCGAGGTTCGAACTCGCGACCTTCTGCGTGTAAAGCAGACGTGATTTTTTTTTTTTATCTTTATTTAAAATAATTCATATACATTACATTAAAAACAATTTCTAATACATAATTATATTACAGTTATAATGCTATTTATGTAATTCGAAGTTTACTCCTAAATTAATTAATGAGCTACATATTAAAAACAATTACACCATTTGTTTCTTGTACGATAGTATTATTTGACAGAAAGTTCTTTTCAAACACTTTTCTCATATCTTTTAATTTACATAGGTATTCATAAAAATATACAACATAATGTTTTAAAGTATATGAAAATAGTCTAATCAAGTCAATATTATTCTGTCCATTTTTAACTAAATTTCTCCTTCGTAATACACAATATCTAGCAATTGATAACATGAAATTTAGAAATATTACATTTACACCTTTCATTGTATTTGTGAGTCCAAACATAAATATTTCTTCATATACTACCAAAGTCATCTTATCTGAGTTACAGTTCTCAAACAAAATTTCAATTTTTTCTTGAATGTGTTGATGAAATTCTACAAGTTGTTCACAAGAAATAAACAAATGTGTAATACTTTCTATTTCATTTTCACATATTTCACATTCTTCATAATCTATCAGTTTCATTTTCATTAATTTAGTATTGGTAAATATACTGTGATGTGCAATTTTAAAATCTACTTCTATCATTTTAGAAGGTTTCCAATGGAAATTAACAATTGTCCATATTCTATATAATTCAGTTTCTTCTATATCAAAAATTTCTTTCCATTTCTCATAACATATTGGTAATTCATATAACTTTTCTACAACCATCACATACAATTGTTTTGTTGTACATAATTTGAAATCTAATATTTTACTATCTCTATTTACATTAATATCTACAGTTCTATTGTTTTTCCTGTTGTGTATTTCAGTTTGAATAGTTTTAGTCCAATCTTCTGGTATTGCAGACTTAAGTACATCTATTCTTTTTACAATATCATTACTATCACAATCACTATCTATATTACATATCATTTCAACAATTGCTTTGTTTGGTAAAAAACCTGTCTTGACTTCATAACATATATCTTTCAATTGTACTATACCAGCTTTTATAAAATCATGCCATATGATAATCTTTCCACAATGTAATATTTCAGGGTTATAAAATAATGGTTGATCATAAATGTTTTCAATACTATGTTGAAAAATAACATGTTCTCTGATATTATTAAAAGATTTCAGCATTTCTCTGTAAATGTTTGGAACACATAACATAGCTTTATCTGGTAATGTCATATATATTATTTCATCCCCTAATTTCATATTATATATCTTTGATAAAAAGTATTTAAAAATATATTTCCATAATACATTACAGTCATTATCTAAAAATCGTATCATAAATTTGAGTCTAAATGCATTTATTTTTGATACAATATCAGGTAATTGCAAACCACCATTACATTTTTCATTAATAATAGTATTATATTTTACTAAATGTGAACCATTGTTCCATATAAAATTGACACATGCTGTTTTAATTTCACGTAGAGCCCAATCGGGTATACATGTTACAAATAATGTGTACCATATTCTGGACATTAATAGGGTAGAGACAACATGTACTCTCCCTTGTATTGTTAAGTGTCTCTGTATCCACATGTTTAATAATGTTTTAATTTTGGCAACATTTTCTCTCCAATTTAAATTATCACATACAATTTGATCTTTGCCAATATATACACCGAGTAATAATATCTCTTTTTCACATATTGTTAAACCATACCTTATTTTTTCGGTATCTGAAATAGTACCTATTCCAATTGGCAGTATTTCTGATTTTTGTTTGTTTATTTTTGCTCCAGAGCTAGCTTCATATTTTTCAAAAACTTTAAAAATTTCTCCAACAGATTCTTTATTTGACACTGTTAAGGTAGTGTCATCTGCATGTTGAAAAATGAGTGCTTCTTTGTCTGAATTTGGAATTTGAATTCCAGATATTTTACTATTCATCTTAATATTACACTGTAAAGGTTCAGCAGCTAACACATAAAGTAAAGCACTAATAGGACATCCTTGTCTTATACCATTTTCAATGCTAAAATATTTGGTTAAAAAACCATTACATTTTACAGTACTATTTATCTTATTATAAAAAATCATAATCCATTTAATAAATACATCACCAAATCCAAATTTTTTCAAGACATTAAAAATATATTGATGACTCACACGATCAAAGGCCTTTTCTTGATCTATTTTTATTACATAACCTTCAAGTTCATCCCTTTCTACTAGTGTAATTACATCTCTAACATTTGCAATGTTATTTGAAATATCTCTACCTATGATACAACATGTTTGGTTTTCTGATATAATTTTGGGTAAAACTTTTTTAAATCTATTTGCCATAATTCTGGCTAATATCTTATAATCTACTTGTAACAAAGATATCGGTCTATAATTTTTTAATACTCTTCTGTCACCCTTTTTCTTGTATATTAAACTGAGAATACCAGCTCTCATTGACCTAGATAATTTCCCTTCAACATATACAGTATTAAATATTTTAAAAAGTATATGATTTAAACAGTCATAAAATTTACAATAAAATTCTGTGGTTAGACCATCTGATCCAGGACTTTTATTTTTTGACATATTCACTAAAGCTTCAATTATTTCATCATATGATATTTCTGTATCACACATAATTTTATCATCATCATCTATTTCATTATTTACAGATTGAAGAAAATCTTCCATTTTATCAACATTTACATCTACACATGAATATAATTTTTTATAAAATGTATATTCCATTTCTAAAATACTATCTGTATCACTAATTACATCATTTTGCTCATTTATTAATTCTTTTACTGCATTACTTTCTTGTTTATATTTTTCAAGATTAAGAAAAAACTTAGTATTTTTATCACCTTCAGTCGCCCATAAGGCCTTTGACCTAAGGACTGCACCTTTACATTTTTCTAACTCATAATTTTTTAATTCTAACTTTAAATTTTCTAATTTGGTAATATCTATATTTACACCATCAGCATGCATAGCACATAATCTTTGCATTTTATTTTGAATATAATAAAATTCTTTTCTTTTTTCTTTTGCCAAATTTTCAGAAAAAATTTGTGAAAATTTTTTAATTTTATACTTTAGATTATCCCACCATACCAGAGGTTCTGTAGTATACAACTTACATTCTACAGCTTCTGATATAATATCCTTTACTCTTTTTACATATTCTTCATTTGATAAAAGAGAATTATTCAGGACCCATATTCCTGGTCCTCTTTCTATATTACAAAAATTAAAATTCATAATTACAAAAGTATGATCACTCAATGCAGTTTCATTATAAAATACATTTTGTACATTGCTTGACAGATCTTTACTGATTAAATAATAATCAATTCTGCTCTGTTGTAATACATCATTAGACAATCTTTTCCATGAAAAAATTCGTTTTGTTTTATTTCGACATCTCCATACATCATATACATTACATTTATTCATTATATCATACATTTCTAAGTAAGCCTCATCCACTATATGTTTCGATTGATAACCTCTGTCTAAATTAGACAATGATGTATTAAAATCTCCACCTATTATTAAATTATCTAACTTTTCAATATAATTCTTTATAAACTTAAAGAAATTACATTTTTCTGAACATATATTTGGTGCATATATAGATATAAAATTATAAAACTTATATTCATCTTCATATGAAATATGTATAAATCTACCATTATTATCACTATGTACCAATTTTGTTTTGTCTTTATATAAATTGTTAACCATAATAGCAACACCTTGTCTACTATTTATACCATTACTTGTATATATTTTACCTTCATACATATCTTCTATTCCTTCTACATAATCATTGTCCCAAAATGTTTCTTGTAACATTGTAAAACTAATATTCTTTTCATAAAGTACAGATACAAAATTCTGAAAATTATCAACATTTTTAAGTCCATTGCAATTAAATGAACATAATAGAACCATACTGACTACTAGAAGACAAAAATATATTAATATATCCATTTTATTTTTCATTTATACTTTGCTTACTTCTGTTTACATTTACATTTGGTATAACTTTTATGCTAGATCTCCTTTCAGCCCTTCGTTCTTTTTTCTTATTTTTTCTTATTTGCTTAGTACTCAGATTAATATTTGTGTTTTGTGTCGATAAAGTACCTCTTATGTTTTTACTCCCTTCTTCCATATCTTCCTGTATGTCTAAGACTAACGAATCATCTATATCCATTTCATCACCTGTGGTGGTTTCACCATCAACAGTTTTATTTCCAATAATACCCTTTTTTATCACCTTTAAGGGCGATTTTTCGTTCATTACTATCTCATGTGGATCAGGTGATTTTTCTATATCACCTCCAGTAGTGATTATGTTATCACCACTAAAGGTGCTATCATCTTCATCTGAATTGTCTAAGGAGATCTCATTTATATTATCTTTTCGGGCCTTTTTTTTCTCTTTGTTTTTCCTCTCCTTCTCGTTGACTACCTCATCAACTGAAGTGATACATTCAATATCATCTCCAGCTACCTCTCTATTTTCTACAACCAATTTTTCTGTTTCATTAGAGTCAGACAATTTTCTTTTTCTATCAACACTTGAAATATTTTCAGTGTGCACAACAGCTTCTACCAATATTTCATTTGCTTTCACAAAAGTATCCTTATCATTGCTTTTATCATTATTTGTATCTTCATCTACATTTATCGCTGTTATTGTTACTTCAGTGTCAACATCAAGATTAGCATTTGAGCAGTCACATGTGGCTGTATTGCATTTTTGACATATACATTCACATGGATTGTTGCTACAATCCTGACATATACAAATACATGGATCATTGCCACAATACATACAATTATCATTACACTCACAAGGGAAATGACCACATTTAATACAAAGACAAATACACTTATTTCTACCACATGCAAAGCAACTACTACACATACAGTTAATTTTACCGCAATTGTCACATTATTGATCTTCCTTTTCTTTTCTTCTGCCATGTTCACTGCTTTTCGGGGCTCCAAATCCATTTCTACCATAACCATTGCCAATCCCATCATTACCATGTCTGTCACCATTATGATCATCATAATGGCATCGTCCATCATATCTGGTTTCATCGCTTTCATCATTTTCACAACATCTACAATTCAATGGAAATTCTTTACATCTTATGCACTCCTTTGTATGGCATCGCCTCTTTGTGTGACCTTGTTCTCCACATCTTTTACATATAAAGTGTGGGCATTGTCTTTGGACATGTTCGGCAGACATACACAATGAACATACCTTAGTCTGATTGTTATGCACCACTCTATAATACTTGGTTGTTGATCCCTGTTTAAATCCTATAGTCCATGGCAGTGCCACAAATCCAGGTGGAAAAACACATTTCACGAAGCGGGTTCCATCTGCAACCTGTGTACCTGGAATAGCTCTTCTATATACAGGTGAGACTAGTTTTATTCCCTTTGCTTGTAGTTTGCTTATAATTTCTTCATCTTCAATATAGGAAGGCAATTTCATGAATGAAACAACAGTAGTGTCAGAAAATATTAAGCTAACATTGTATTCTACATCATTAATTTCTATACCGTGTAATAATTTGACGGCGTTCTCTTTAGAATCAAGAGTGACATCACATGTTCCACTATCAACATTATCTACTACAGCTAGAACCGTGTTTAGACCTGTTATTGCTTCTGTTTCTTCTATTACTTTTATTGCTTCTGTTTCTTCTATTACTTTTATTGCTTCTCCTTTTGTTATTTGTAAACCTTCTATTCTTATTGTACTATCTCTAGTGTATGAATTTCTATTAGTTACATAACTCTGTTTGTGTAAATTATTCACATTTCTTCTAAGTCGGTTTTGCTCCGATTCCGCCATTCTGGAAAAATGTAAGCAAGTACAGCCCAAAACAATAACAACCAGTCGAACGCACCCAATCAATCAACCCCCCTCCACCTAACGATTTTAAACCGCTGGTGTAGGGGTTTAAACGTTCTAATCAGACAACTGCAATTATATATTGTTCATAATATGATAAATGTTCATCACAGTACCTTTGATATGAATCATCAAGTGATTAATCCGAAATGATCAACGAAAGTTCATCTACGAAATTTCACACCTCCTTTACATGGGCTGTGCTTTCATCCAAAAAAAAAAGCAGACGTGATAACCACTACACCACAGAACCCGACAAATTTTGTTCACGGTTTTATAGCTTATGTGTTTCAGCTATCTATTTTACATGTAGTGTTTCAGCTATTTATTTTACATGTAGATGTAATGCAACTGATTAGTGCAAACATGATTTTTTTTTTTTTTTTTAGTTATTACAAAGCGACCAAGTGCATAGGCCTAATCCGTCTGTTTCTTTCTTTCTTAAGGATCGATCGGCTGTGGTAATGCATTGTATGACCCGGCATAGCTTGAAGTGACTAGAAAATGCACGTGGACAAGAATAACAACACACTATTTGAGGGAAACAAAAGTATTTAGCAGCTACTAAGTCCACTTCTGTATTACTATTGAGTTTCAAAGGGTTCATGTGTTTCACGCTGATAGGTTTAGATAGATAAATTACCAGTCAAATATTCATGGTTTCCGTGGTGTAGTGGTTATCACATCCGCTTAACACGCGGAAGGTCCTGAGTTCAATCCTCAGCGGAAACAATTTTTTTTCTCGCTTTTTTCCTTTGAAAAACTGTCCTAGCTTTACGGTAGATGAAGATATTGCAATAGTGTATCTATTTTGAGCGCTATGCTTTCTAAATTGCTCTAATTTTGAAAATTAAAGTCAGTATTGGTCACCTCAACTTACTGATTAAAAAGGGGAGACATTACCAAGAGAGCGTCTATCTTCACAGTGTAAGGAGGTAAAACAAAAACGCTTTGTGAAATTATTTTTGCTCAAATCTTTTGAGAAAAATTACATTTCTAGATATACATTAGAACACTCAGATTGTATGTTACCTTGTATTATATAATACTATTTATACCACGGTTTAACTCGGAAAACCGTGGTATAAATGAACTGTAGCATGCAATATCACATCTAGGTCGTTGATTGCTGACAGTAATAAGACTACAACCCAGAATTAAAGTGTGCAATATCTCGTTTCCTGCGTGTATTTTATCGGGATTCTTAACTGTTGCTTCTATTCTGGTATATAAACCATAAAAAGATCAAAAGAGAAAAATGCATTCATTTCACAAGACAAGATTAACGTCTTGCAGTTTTAACCCATCAACACCTAGACAAGTAGAAAAGTTGTAGATTCCTTTGATAAAGCATTCATTAGAATTGAGGACAGATGATAGGTGGACGATCGTCCACTTGTGTATTGGATTTCACAGATTCGCTTTGCATACTGTCGTCCACCCTATGTAATTGTGCAACTTTTTTTCATTGAACGATTTGTGTTAACTTCTTAACATGCTTGGTTGAACACTACGGGTATATCCTTTGTTGGTTTTTTTTCTTGATTAATTGATTGACGTCCTGTGTATGTGAACCTTAACCTAAGATTGGGTACTACACAGAACTATTTCATTTTAAATTGTAACCATCTCACTATCAGTATTGTCTTCTGGTGAATCATTCTCAAATGCTGTGTGTTTGTCTTACTTATTTCTATTTCCTTATTATTTTCGGTTAGTTTCGTGTGGTCAACATATTGTTCATGTCTCTTCCGATTATAAGATCAAAATGAATATTTGAAGTTAAATATAATATATTATTTAGTATGCGACCAATACGCTACATTATCTCTGTTGCGCCAAAAAAAATAAACGAGGTTCTGGCGAGGTTCGAACTCGCGACCTTCTGCGTGTAAAGCAGACGTGATAACCACTACACCACAGAACCCGACAAATTTTGTTCACGGTTTTATAGCTTATGTGTTTCAGCTATCTATTTTACATGTAGTGTTTCAGCTATTTATTTTACATGTAGATGTAATGCAACTGATTAGTGCAAACATGATTTTTTTTTTTTTTTTTAGTTATTACAAAGCGACCAAGTGCATAGGCCTAATCCGTCTGTTTCTTTCTTTCTTAAGGATCGATCGGCTGTGGTAATGCATTGTATGACCCGGCATAGCTTGAAGTGACTAGAAAATGCACGTGGACAAGAATAACAACACACTATTTGAGGGAAACAAAAGTATTTAGCAGCTACTAAGTCCACTTCTGTATTACTATTGAGTTTCAAAGGGTTCATGTGTTTCACGCTGATAGGTTTAGATAGATAAATTACCAGTCAAATATTCATGGTTTCCGTGGTGTAGTGGTTATCACATCCGCTTAACACGCGGAAGGTCCTGAGTTCAATCCTCAGCGGAAACAATTTTTTTTCTCGCTTTTTTCCTTTGAAAAACTGTCCTAGCTTTACGGTAGATGAAGATATTGCAATAGTGTATCTATTTTGAGCGCTATGCTTTCTAAATTGCTCTAATTTTGAAAATTAAAGTCAGTATTGGTCACCTCAACTTACTGATTAAAAAGGGGAGACATTACCAAGAGAGCGTCTATCTTCACAGTGTAAGGAGGTAAAAAAAAAACGCTTTGTGAAATTATTTTTGCTCAAATCTTTTGAGAAAAATTACATTTCTAGATATACATTAGAACACTCAGATTGTATGTTACCTTGTATTATATAATACTATTTATACCACGGTTTAACTCGGAAAACCGTGGTATAAATGAATTGTAACATGCAATATCACATCTAGGTCGTTGATTGCTGACAGTAATAAGACTACAACCCAGAATTAAAGTGTGCAATATCTCGTTTCTGCGTGTATTTTATCGGGATTCTTAACTGTTGCTTCTATTCTGGTATATAAACCATAAAAAGATCAAAAGAGAAAAATGCATTCATTTCACAAGACAAGATTAACGTCTTGCAGTTTTAACCCATCAACACCTAGACAAGTAGAAAAGTTGTAGATTCCTTTGATAAAGCATTCATTAGAATTGAGGACAGATGATAGGTGGACGATCGTCCACTTGTGTATTGGATTTCACAGATTCGCTTTGCATACTGTCGTCCACCCTATGTAATTGTGCAACTTTTTTTCATTGAACGATTTGTGTTAACTTCTTAACATGCTTGGTTGAACACTACGGGTATATCCTTTGTTGTTTTTTTTTCTTGATTAATTGATTGACGTCCTGTGTATGTGAACCTTAACCTAAGATTGGGTACTACACAGAACTATTTCATTTTAAATTGTAACCATCTCACTATCAGTATTGTCTTCTGGTGAATCATTCTCAAATGCTGTGTGTTTGTCTTACTTATTTCTATTTCCTTATTATTTTCGGTTAGTTTCGTGTGGTCAACATATTGTTCATGTCTCTTCCGATTATAAGATCAAAATGAATATTTGAAGTTAAATATAATATATTATTTAGTATGCGACCAATACGCTACATTATCTCTGTTGCGCCAAAAAAAATAAACGAGGTTCTGGCGAGGTTCGAACTCGCGACCTTCTGCGTGTAAAGCAGACGTGATAACCACTACACCACAGAACCCGACAAATTTGTTCACGGTTTTATAGCTTATGTGTTTCAGCTATCTATTTTACATGTAGTGTTTCAGCTATTTATTTTACATGTAGATGTAATGCAACTGATTAGTGCAAACATGATTTTTTTTTTTTTTTTTAGTTATTACAAAGCGACCAAGTGCATAGGCCTAATCCGTCTGTTTCTTTCTTTCTTAAGGATCGATCGGCTGTGGTAATGCATTGTATGACCCGGCATAGCTTGAAGTGACTAGAAAATGCACGTGGACAAGAATAACAACACACTATTTGAGGGAAACAAAAGCATTTAGCAGCTACTAAGTCCACTTCTGTATTACTATTGAGTTTCAAAGGGTTCATGTGTTTCACGCTGATAGGTTTAGATAGATAAATTACCAGTCAAATATTCATGGTTTCCGTGGTGTAGTGGTTATCACATCCGCTTAACACGCGGAAGGTCCTGAGTTCAATCCTCAGCGGAAACAATTTTTTTTCTCGCTTTTTTCCTTTGAAAAACTGTCCTAGCTTTACGGTAGATGAAGATATTGCAATAGTGTATCTATTTTGAGCGCTATGCTTTCTAAATTGCTCTAATTTTGAAAATTAAAGTCAGTATTGGTCACCTCAACTTACTGATTAAAAAGGGGAGACATTACCAAGAGAGCGTCTATCTTCACAGTGTAAGGAGGTAAAAAAAAAACGCTTTGTGAAATTATTTTTGCTCAAATCTTTTGAGAAAAATTACATTTCTAGATATACATTAGAACACTCAGATTGTATGTTACCTTGTATTATATAATACTATTTATACCACGGTTTAACTCGGAAAACCGTGGTATAAATGAATTGTAACATGCAATATCACATCTAGGTCGTTGATTGCTGACAGTAATAAGACTACAACCCAGAATTAAAGTGTGCAATATCTCGTTTCTGCGTGTATTTTATCGGGATTCTTAACTGTTGCTTCTATTCTGGTATATAAACCATAAAAAGATCAAAAGAGAAAAATGCATTCATTTCACAAGACAAGATTAACGTCTTGCAGTTTTAACCCATCAACACCTAGACAAGTAGAAAAGTTGTAGATTCCTTTGATAAAGCATTCATTAGAATTGAGGACAGATGATAGGTGGACGATCGTCCACTTGTGTATTGGATTTCACAGATTCGCTTTGCATACTGTCGTCCACCCTATGTAATTGTGCAACTTTTTTTCATTGAACGATTTGTGTTAACTTCTTAACATGCTTGGTTGAACACTACGGGTATATCCTTTGTTGGTTTTTTTTCTTGATTAATTGATTGACGTCCTGTGTATGTGAACCTTAACCTAAGATTGGGTACTACACAGAACTATTTCATTTTAAATTGTAACCATCTCACTATCAGTATTGTCTTCTGGTGAATCATTCTCAAATGCTGTGTGTTTGTCTTACTTATTTCTATTTCCTTATTATTTTCGGTTAGTTTCGTGTGGTCAACATATTGTTCATGTCTCTTCCGATTATAAGATCAAAATGAATATTTGAAGTTAAATATAATATATTATTTAGTATGCGACCAATACGCTACATTATCTCTGTTGCGCCAAAAAAAATAAACGAGGTTCTGGCGAGGTTCGAACTCGCGACCTTCTGCGTGTAAAGCAGACGTGATAACCACTACACCACAGAACCCGACAAATTTTGTTCACGGTTTTATAGCTTATGTGTTTCAGCTATCTATTTTACATGTAGTGTTTCAGCTATTTATTTTACATGTAGATGTAATGCAACTGATTAGTGCAAACATGATTTTTTTTTTTTTTTTTAGTTATTACAAAGCGACCAAGTGCATAGGCCTAATCCGTCTGTTTCTTTCTTTCTTAAGGATCGATCGGCTGTGGTAATGCATTGTATGACCCGGCATAGCTTGAAGTGACTAGAAAATGCACGTGGACAAGAATAACAACACACTATTTGAGGGAAACAAAAGTATTTAGCAGCTACTAAGTCCACTTCTGTATTACTATTGAGTTTCAAAGGGTTCATGTGTTTCACGCTGATAGGTTTAGATAGATAAATTACCAGTCAAATATTCATGGTTTCCGTGGTGTAGTGGTTATCACATCCGCTTAACACGCGGAAGGTCCTGAGTTCAATCCTCAGCGGAAACAATTTTTTTTCTCGCTTTTTTCCTTTGAAAAACTGTCCTAGCTTTACGGTAGATGAAGATATTGCAATAGTGTATCTATTTTGAGCGCTATGCTTTCTAAATTGCTCTAATTTTGAAAATTAAAGTCAGTATTGGTCACCTCAACTTACTGATTAAAAAGGGGAGACATTACCAAGAGAGCGTCTATCTTCACAGTGTAAGGAGGTAAAACAAAAACGCTTTGTGAAATTATTTTTGCTCAAATCTTTTGAGAAAAATTACATTTCTAGATATACATTAGAACACTCAGATTGTATGTTACCTTGTATTATATAATACTATTTATACCACGGTTTAACTCGGAAAACCGTGGTATAAATGAACTGTAACATGCAATATCACATCTAGGTCGTTGATTGCTGACAGTAATAAGACTACAACCCAGAATTAAAGTGTGCAATATCTCGTTTCCTGCGTGTATTTTATCGGGATTCTTAACTGTTGCTTCTATTCTGGTATATAAACCATAAAAAGATCAAAAGAGAAAAATGCATTCATTTCACAAGACAAGATTAACGTCTTGCAGTTTTAACCCATCAACACCTAGACAAGTAGAAAAGTTGTAGATTCCTTTGATAAAGCATTCATTAGAATTGAGGACAGATGATAGGTGGACGATCGTCCACTTGTGTATTGGATTTCACAGATTCGCTTTGCATACTGTCGTCCACCCTATGTAATTGTGCAACTTTTTTTCATTGAACGATTTGTGTTAACTTCTTAACATGCTTGGTTGAACACTACGGGTATATCCTTTGTTGGTTTTTTTTCTTGATTAATTGATTGACGTCCTGTGTATGTGAACCTTAACCTAAGATTGGGTACTACACAGAACTATTTCATTTTAAATTGTAACCATCTCACTATCAGTATTGTCTTCTGGTGAATCATTCTCAAATGCTGTGTGTTTGTCTTACTTATTTCTATTTCCTTATTATTTTCGGTTAGTTTCGTGTGGTCAACATATTGTTCATGTCTCTTCCGATTATAAGATCAAAATGAATATTTGAAGTTAAATATAATATATTATTTAGTATGCGACCAATACGCTACATTATCTCTGTTGCGCCAAAAAAAATAAACGAGGTTCTGGCGAGGTTCGAACTCGCGACCTTCTGCGTGTAAAGCAGACGTGATAACCACTACACCACAGAACCCGACAAATTTTGTTCACGGTTTTATAGCTTATGTGTTTCAGCTATCTATTTTACATGTAGTGTTTCAGCTATTTATTTTACATGTAGATGTAATGCAACTGATTAGTGCAAACATGATTTTTTTTTTTTTTTTTAGTTATTACAAAGCGACCAAGTGCATAGGCCTAATCCGTCTGTTTCTTTCTTTCTTAAGGATCGATCGGCTGTGGTAATGCATTGTATGACCCGGCATAGCTTGAAGTGACTAGAAAATGCACGTGGACAAGAATAACAACACACTATTTGAGGGAAACAAAAGTATTTAGCAGCTACTAAGTCCACTTCTGTATTACTATTGAGTTTCAAAGGGTTCATGTGTTTCACGCTGATAGGTTTAGATAGATAAATTACCAGTCAAATATTCATGGTTTCCGTGGTGTAGTGGTTATCACATCCGCTTAACACGCGGAAGGTCCTGAGTTCAATCCTCAGCGGAAACAATTTTTTTTCTCGCTTTTTTCCTTTGAAAAACTGTCCTAGCTTTACGGTAGATGAAGATATTGCAATAGTGTATCTATTTTGAGCGCTATGCTTTCTAAATTGCTCTAATTTTGAAAATTAAAGTCAGTATTGGTCACCTCAACTTACTGATTAAAAAGGGGAGACATTACCAAGAGAGCGTCTATCTTCACAGTGTAAGGAGGTAAAAAAAAAACGCTTTGTGAAATTATTTTTGCTCAAATCTTTTGAGAAAAATTACATTTCTAGATATACATTAGAACACTCAGATTGTATGTTACCTTGTATTATATAATACTATTTATACCACGGTTTAACTCGGAAAACCGTGGTATAAATGAATTGTAACATGCAATATCACATCTAGGTCGTTGATTGCTGACAGTAATAAGACTACAACCCAGAATTAAAGTGTGCAATATCTCGTTTCTGCGTGTATTTTATCGGGATTCTTAACTGTTGCTTCTATTCTGGTATATAAACCATAAAAAGATCAAAAGAGAAAAATGCATTCATTTCACAAGACAAGATTAACGTCTTGCAGTTTTAACCCATCAACACCTAGACAAGTAGAAAAGTTGTAGATTCCTTTGATAAAGCATTCATTAGAATTGAGGACAGATGATAGGTGGACGATCGTCCACTTGTGTATTGGATTTCACAGATTCGCTTTGCATACTGTCGTCCACCCTATGTAATTGTGCAACTTTTTTTCATTGAACGATTTGTGTTAACTTCTTAACATGCTTGGTTGAACACTACGGGTATATCCTTTGTTGTTTTTTTTTCTTGATTAATTGATTGACGTCCTGTGTATGTGAACCTTAACCTAAGATTGGGTACTACACAGAACTATTTCATTTTAAATTGTAACCATCTCACTATCAGTATTGTCTTCTGGTGAATCATTCTCAAATGCTGTGTGTTTGTCTTACTTATTTCTATTTCCTTATTATTTTCGGTTAGTTTCGTGTGGTCAACATATTGTTCATGTCTCTTCCGATTATAAGATCAAAATGAATATTTGAAGTTAAATATAATATATTATTTAGTATGCGACCAATACGCTACATTATCTCTGTTGCGCCAAAAAAAATAAACGAGGTTCTGGCGAGGTTCGAACTCGCGACCTTCTGCGTGTAAAGCAGACGTGATAACCACTACACCACAGAACCCGACAAATTTTGTTCACGGTTTTATAGCTTATGTGTTTCAGCTATCTATTTTACATGTAGTGTTTCAGCTATTTATTTTACATGTAGATGTAATGCAACTGATTAGTGCAAACATGATTTTTTTTTTTTTTTTTAGTTATTACAAAGCGACCAAGTGCATAGGCCTAATCCGTCTGTTTCTTTCTTTCTTAAGGATCGATCGGCTGTGGTAATGCATTGTATGACCCGGCATAGCTTGAAGTGACTAGAAAATGCACGTGGACAAGAATAACAACACACTATTTGAGGGAAACAAAAGCATTTAGCAGCTACTAAGTCCACTTCTGTATTACTATTGAGTTTCAAAGGGTTCATGTGTTTCACGCTGATAGGTTTAGATAGATAAATTACCAGTCAAATATTCATGGTTTCCGTGGTGTAGTGGTTATCACATCCGCTTAACACGCGGAAGGTCCTGAGTTCAATCCTCAGCGGAAACAATTTTTTTTCTCGCTTTTTTCCTTTGAAAAACTGTCCTAGCTTTACGGTAGATGAAGATATTGCAATAGTGTATCTATTTTGAGCGCTATGCTTTCTAAATTGCTCTAATTTTGAAAATTAAAGTCAGTATTGGTCACCTCAACTTACTGATTAAAAAGGGGAGACATTACCAAGAGAGCGTCTATCTTCACAGTGTAAGGAGGTAAAAAAAAAACGCTTTGTGAAATTATTTTTGCTCAAATCTTTTGAGAAAAATTACATTTCTAGATATACATTAGAACACTCAGATTGTATGTTACCTTGTATTATATAATACTATTTATACCACGGTTTAACTCGGAAAACCGTGGTATAAATGAATTGTAACATGCAATATCACATCTAGGTCGTTGATTGCTGACAGTAATAAGACTACAACCCAGAATTAAAGTGTGCAATATCTCGTTTCTGCGTGTATTTTATCGGGATTCTTAACTGTTGCTTCTATTCTGGTATATAAACCATAAAAAGATCAAAAGAGAAAAATGCATTCATTTCACAAGACAAGATTAACGTCTTGCAGTTTTAACCCATCAACACCTAGACAAGTAGAAAAGTTGTAGATTCCTTTGATAAAGCATTCATTAGAATTGAGGACAGATGATAGGTGGACGATCGTCCACTTGTGTATTGGATTTCACAGATTCGCTTTGCATACTGTCGTCCACCCTATGTAATTGTGCAACTTTTTTTCATTGAACGATTTGTGTTAACTTCTTAACATGCTTGGTTGAACACTACGGGTATATCCTTTGTTGGTTTTTTTTCTTGATTAATTGATTGACGTCCTGTGTATGTGAACCTTAACCTAAGATTGGGTACTACACAGAACTATTTCATTTTAAATTGTAACCATCTCACTATCAGTATTGTCTTCTGGTGAATCATTCTCAAATGCTGTGTGTTTGTCTTACTTATTTCTATTTCCTTATTATTTTCGGTTAGTTTCGTGTGGTCAACATATTGTTCATGTCTCTTCCGATTATAAGATCAAAATGAATATTTGAAGTTAAATATAATATATTATTTAGTATGCGACCAATACGCTACATTATCTCTGTTGCGCCAAAAAAAATAAACGAGGTTCTGGCGAGGTTCGAACTCGCGACCTTCTGCGTGTAAAGCAGACGTGATAACCACTACACCACAGAACCCGACAAATTTTGTTCACGGTTTTATAGCTTATGTGTTTCAGCTATCTATTTTACATGTAGTGTTTCAGCTATTTATTTTACATGTAGATGTAATGCAACTGATTAGTGCAAACATGATTTTTTTTTTTTTTTTTAGTTATTACAAAGCGACCAAGTGCATAGGCCTAATCCGTCTGTTTCTTTCTTTCTTAAGGATCGATCGGCTGTGGTAATGCATTGTATGACCCGGCATAGCTTGAAGTGACTAGAAAATGCACGTGGACAAGAATAACAACACACTATTTGAGGGAAACAAAAGTATTTAGCAGCTACTAAGTCCACTTCTGTATTACTATTGAGTTTCAAAGGGTTCATGTGTTTCACGCTGATAGGTTTAGATAGATAAATTACCAGTCAAATATTCATGGTTTCCGTGGTGTAGTGGTTATCACATCCGCTTAACACGCGGAAGGTCCTGAGTTCAATCCTCAGCGGAAACAATTTTTTTTCTCGCTTTTTTCCTTTGAAAAACTGTCCTAGCTTTACGGTAGATGAAGATATTGCAATAGTGTATCTATTTTGAGCGCTATGCTTTCTAAATTGCTCTAATTTTGAAAATTAAAGTCAGTATTGGTCACCTCAACTTACTGATTAAAAAGGGGAGACATTACCAAGAGAGCGTCTATCTTCACAGTGTAAGGAGGTAAAAAAAAAACGCTTTGTGAAATTATTTTTGCTCAAATCTTTTGAGAAAAATTACATTTCTAGATATACATTAGAACACTCAGATTGTATGTTACCTTGTATTATATAATACTATTTATACCACGGTTTAACTCGGAAAACCGTGGTATAAATGAATTGTAACATGCAATATCACATCTAGGTCGTTGATTGCTGACAGTAATAAGACTACAACCCAGAATTAAAGTGTGCAATATCTCGTTTCTGCGTGTATTTTATCGGGATTCTTAACTGTTGCTTCTATTCTGGTATATAAACCATAAAAAGATCAAAAGAGAAAAATGCATTCATTTCACAAGACAAGATTAACGTCTTGCAGTTTTAACCCATCAACACCTAGACAAGTAGAAAAGTTGTAGATTCCTTTGATAAAGCATTCATTAGAATTGAGGACAGATGATAGGTGGACGATCGTCCACTTGTGTATTGGATTTCACAGATTCGCTTTGCATACTGTCGTCCACCCTATGTAATTGTGCAACTTTTTTTCATTGAACGATTTGTGTTAACTTCTTAACATGCTTGGTTGAACACTACGGGTATATCCTTTGTTGGGTTTTTTTCTTGATTAATTGATTGACGTCCTGTGTATGTGAACCTTAACCTAAGATTGGGTACTACACAGAACTATTTCATTTTAAATTGTAACCATCTCACTATCAGTATTGTCTTCTGGTGAATCATTCTCAAATGCTGTGTGTTTGTCTTACTTATTTCTATTTCCTTATTATTTTCGGTTAGTTTCGTGTGGTCAACATATTGTTCATGTCTCTTCCGATTATAAGATCAAAATGAATATTTGAAGTTAAATATAATATATTATTTAGTATGCGACCAATACGCTACATTATCTCTGTTGCGCCAAAAAAAATAAACGAGGTTCTGGCGAGGTTCGAACTCGCGACCTTCTGCGTGTAAAGCAGACGTGATAACCACTACACCACAGAACCCGACAAATTTTGTTCACGGTTTTATAGCTTATGTGTTTCAGCTATCTATTTTACATGTAGTGTTTCAGCTATTTATTTTACATGTAGATGTAATGCAACTGATTAGTGCAAACATGATTTTTTTTTTTTTTTTTAGTTATTACAAAGCGACCAAGTGCATAGGCCTAATCCGTCTGTTTCTTTCTTTCTTAAGGATCGATCGGCTGTGGTAATGCATTGTATGACCCGGCATAGCTTGAAGTGACTAGAAAATGCACGTGGACAAGAATAACAACACACTATTTGAGGGAAACAAAAGCATTTAGCAGCTACTAAGTCCACTTCTGTATTACTATTGAGTTTCAAAGGGTTCATGTGTTTCACGCTGATAGGTTTAGATAGATAAATTACCAGTCAAATATTCATGGTTTCCGTGGTGTAGTGGTTATCACATCCGCTTAACACGCGGAAGGTCCTGAGTTCAATCCTCAGCGGAAACAATTTTTTTTCTCGCTTTTTTCCTTTGAAAAACTGTCCTAGCTTTACGGTAGATGAAGATATTGCAATAGTGTATCTATTTTGAGCGCTATGCTTTCTAAATTGCTCTAATTTTGAAAATTAAAGTCAGTATTGGTCACCTCAACTTACTGATTAAAAAGGGGAGACATTACCAAGAGAGCGTCTATCTTCACAGTGTAAGGAGGTAAAAAAAAAACGCTTTGTGAAATTATTTTTGCTCAAATCTTTTGAGAAAAATTACATTTCTAGATATACATTAGAACACTCAGATTGTATGTTACCTTGTATTATATAATACTATTTATACCACGGTTTAACTCGGAAAACCGTGGTATAAATGAATTGTAACATGCAATATCACATCTAGGTCGTTGATTGCTGACAGTAATAAGACTACAACCCAGAATTAAAGTGTGCAATATCTCGTTTCTGCGTGTATTTTATCGGGATTCTTAACTGTTGCTTCTATTCTGGTATATAAACCATAAAAAGATCAAAAGAGAAAAATGCATTCATTTCACAAGACAAGATTAACGTCTTGCAGTTTTAACCCATCAACACCTAGACAAGTAGAAAAGTTGTAGATTCCTTTGATAAAGCATTCATTAGAATTGAGGACAGATGATAGGTGGACGATCGTCCACTTGTGTATTGGATTTCACAGATTCGCTTTGCATACTGTCGTCCACCCTATGTAATTGTGCAACTTTTTTTCATTGAACGATTTGTGTTAACTTCTTAACATGCTTGGTTGAACACTACGGGTATATCCTTTGTTGGGTTTTTTTCTTGATTAATTGATTGACGTCCTGTGTATGTGAACCTTAACCTAAGATTGGGTACTACACAGAACTATTTCATTTTAAATTGTAACCATCTCACTATCAGTATTGTCTTCTGGTGAATCATTCTCAAATGCTGTGTGTTTGTCTTACTTATTTCTATTTCCTTATTATTTTCGGTTAGTTTCGTGTGGTCAACATATTGTTCATGTCTCTTCCGATTATAAGATCAAAATGAATATTTGAAGTTAAATATAATATATTATTTAGTATGCGACCAATACGCTACATTATCTCTGTTGCGCCAAAAAAAATAAACGAGGTTCTGGCGAGGTTCGAACTCGCGACCTTCTGCGTGTAAAGCAGACGTGATAACCACTACACCACAGAACCCGACAAATTTTGTTCACGGTTTTATAGCTTATGTGTTTCAGCTATCTATTTTACATGTAGTGTTTCAGCTATTTATTTTACATGTAGATGTAATGCAACTGATTAGTGCAAACATGATTTTTTTTTTTTTTTTTAGTTATTACAAAGCGACCAAGTGCATAGGCCTAATCCGTCTGTTTCTTTCTTTCTTAAGGATCGATCGGCTGTGGTAATGCATTGTACGACCCGGCATAGCTTGAAGTGACTAGAAAATGCACGTGGACAAGAATAACAACACACTATTTGAGGGAAACAAAAGCATTTAGCAGCTACTAAGTCCACTTCTGTATTACTATTGAGTTTCAAAGGGTTCATGTGTTTCACGCTGATAGGTTTAGATAGATAAATTACCAGTCAAATATTCATGGTTTCCGTGGTGTAGTGGTTATCACATCCGCTTAACACGCGGAAGGTCCTGAGTTCAATCCTCAGCGGAAACAATTTTTTTTCTCGCTTTTTTCCTTTGAAAAACTGTCCTAGCTTTACGGTAGATGAAGATATTGCAATAGTGTATCTATTTTGAGCGCTATGCTTTCTAAATTGCTCTAATTTTGAAAATTAAAGTCAGTATTGGTCACCTCAACTTACTGATTAAAAAGGGGAGACATTACCAAGAGAGCGTCTATCTTCACAGTGTAAGGAGGTAAAAAAAAAACGCTTTGTGAAATTATTTTTGCTCAAATCTTTTGAGAAAAATTACATTTCTAGATATACATTAGAACACTCAGATTGTATGTTACCTTGTATTATATAATACTATTTATACCACGGTTTAACTCGGAAAACCGTGGTATAAATGAATTGTAACATGCAATATCACATCTAGGTCGTTGATTGCTGACAGTAATAAGACTACAACCCAGAATTAAAGTGTGCAATATCTCGTTTCTGCGTGTATTTTATCGGGATTCTTAACTGTTGCTTCTATTCTGGTATATAAACCATAAAAAGATCAAAAGAGAAAAATGCATTCATTTCACAAGACAAGATTAACGTCTTGCAGTTTTAACCCATCAACACCTAGACAAGTAGAAAAGTTGTAGATTCCTTTGATAAAGCATTCATTAGAATTGAGGACAGATGATAGGTGGACGATCGTCCACTTGTGTATTGGATTTCACAGATTCGCTTTGCATACTGTCGTCCACCCTATGTAATTGTGCAACTTTTTTTCATTGAACGATTTGTGTTAACTTCTTAACATGCTTGGTTGAACACTACGGGTATATCCTTTGTTGGGTTTTTTTCTTGATTAATTGATTGACGTCCTGTGTATGTGAACCTTAACCTAAGATTGGGTACTACACAGAACTATTTCATTTTAAATTGTAACCATCTCACTATCAGTATTGTCTTCTGGTGAATCATTCTCAAATGCTGTGTGTTTGTCTTACTTATTTCTATTTCCTTATTATTTTCGGTTAGTTTCGTGTGGTCAACATATTGTTCATGTCTCTTCCGATTATAAGATCAAAATGAATATTTGAAGTTAAATATAATATATTATTTAGTATGCGACCAATACGCTACATTATCTCTGTTGCGCCAAAAAAAATAAACGAGGTTCTGGCGAGGTTCGAACTCGCGACCTTCTGCGTGTAAAGCAGACGTGATAACCACTACACCACAGAACCCGACAAATTTTGTTCACGGTTTTATAGCTTATGTGTTTCAGCTATCTATTTTACATGTAGTGTTTCAGCTATTTATTTTACATGTAGATGTAATGCAACTGATTAGTGCAAACATGATTTTTTTTTTTTTTTTTAGTTATTACAAAGCGACCAAGTGCATAGGCCTAATCCGTCTGTTTCTTTCTTTCTTAAGGATCGATCGGCTGTGGTAATGCATTGTATGACCCGGCATAGCTTGAAGTGACTAGAAAATGCACGTGGACAAGAATAACAACACACTATTTGAGGGAAACAAAAGCATTTAGCAGCTACTAAGTCCACTTCTGTATTACTATTGAGTTTCAAAGGGTTCATGTGTTTCACGCTGATAGGTTTAGATAGATAAATTACCAGTCAAATATTCATGGTTTCCGTGGTGTAGTGGTTATCACATCCGCTTAACACGCGGAAGGTCCTGAGTTCAATCCTCAGCGGAAACAATTTTTTTTCTCGCTTTTTTCCTTTGAAAAACTGTCCTAGCTTTACGGTAGATGAAGATATTGCAATAGTGTATCTATTTTGAGCGCTATGCTTTCTAAATTGCTCTAATTTTGAAAATTAAAGTCAGTATTGGTCACCTCAACTTACTGATTAAAAAGGGGAGACATTACCAAGAGAGCGTCTATCTTCACAGTGTAAGGAGGTAAAAAAAAAACGCTTTGTGAAATTATTTTTGCTCAAATCTTTTGAGAAAAATTACATTTCTAGATATACATTAGAACACTCAGATTGTATGTTACCTTGTATTATATAATACTATTTATACCACGGTTTAACTCGGAAAACCGTGGTATAAATGAATTGTAACATGCAATATCACATCTAGGTCGTTGATTGCTGACAGTAATAAGACTACAACCCAGAATTAAAGTGTGCAATATCTCGTTTCTGCGTGTATTTTATCGGGATTCTTAACTGTTGCTTCTATTCTGGTATATAAACCATAAAAAGATCAAAAGAGAAAAATGCATTCATTTCACAAGACAAGATTAACGTCTTGCAGTTTTAACCCATCAACACCTAGACAAGTAGAAAAGTTGTAGATTCCTTTGATAAAGCATTCATTAGAATTGAGGACAGATGATAGGTGGACGATCGTCCACTTGTGTATTGGATTTCACAGATTCGCTTTGCATACTGTCGTCCACCCTATGTAATTGTGCAACTTTTTTTCATTGAACGATTTGTGTTAACTTCTTAACATGCTTGGTTGAACACTACGGGTATATCCTTTGTTGGGTTTTTTTCTTGATTAATTGATTGACGTCCTGTGTATGTGAACCTTAACCTAAGATTGGGTACTACACAGAACTATTTCATTTTAAATTGTAACCATCTCACTATCAGTATTGTCTTCTGGTGAATCATTCTCAAATGCTGTGTGTTTGTCTTACTTATTTCTATTTCCTTATTATTTTCGGTTAGTTTCGTGTGGTCAACATATTGTTCATGTCTCTTCCGATTATAAGATCAAAATGAATATTTGAAGTTAAATATAATATATTATTTAGTATGCGACCAATACGCTACATTATCTCTGTTGCGCCAAAAAAAATAAACGAGGTTCTGGCGAGGTTCGAACTCGCGACCTTCTGCGTGTAAAGCAGACGTGATAACCACTACACCACAGAACCCGACAAATTTTGTTCACGGTTTTATAGCTTATGTGTTTCAGCTATCTATTTTACATGTAGTGTTTCAGCTATTTATTTTACATGTAGATGTAATGCAACTGATTAGTGCAAACATGATTTTTTTTTTTTTTTTTAGTTATTACAAAGCGACCAAGTGCATAGGCCTAATCCGTCTGTTTCTTTCTTTCTTAAGGATCGATCGGCTGTGGTAATGCATTGTATGACCCGGCATAGCTTGAAGTGACTAGAAAATGCACGTGGACAAGAATAACAACACACTATTTGAGGGAAACAAAAGCATTTAGCAGCTACTAAGTCCACTTCTGTATTACTATTGAGTTTCAAAGGGTTCATGTGTTTCACGCTGATAGGTTTAGATAGATAAATTACCAGTCAAATATTCATGGTTTCCGTGGTGTAGTGGTTATCACATCCGCTTAACACGCGGAAGGTCCTGAGTTCAATCCTCAGCGGAAACAATTTTTTTTCTCGCTTTTTTCCTTTGAAAAACTGTCCTAGCTTTACGGTAGATGAAGATATTGCAATAGTGTATCTATTTTGAGCGCTATGCTTTCTAAATTGCTCTAATTTTGAAAATTAAAGTCAGTATTGGTCACCTCAACTTACTGATTAAAAAGGGGAGACATTACCAAGAGAGCGTCTATCTTCACAGTGTAAGGAGGTAAAAAAAAAACGCTTTGTGAAATTATTTTTGCTCAAATCTTTTGAGAAAAATTACATTTCTAGATATACATTAGAACACTCAGATTGTATGTTACCTTGTATTATATAATACTATTTATACCACGGTTTAACTCGGAAAACCGTGGTATAAATGAATTGTAACATGCAATATCACATCTAGGTCGTTGATTGCTGACAGTAATAAGACTACAACCCAGAATTAAAGTGTGCAATATCTCGTTTCTGCGTGTATTTTATCGGGATTCTTAACTGTTGCTTCTATTCTGGTATATAAACCATAAAAAGATCAAAAGAGAAAAATGCATTCATTTCACAAGACAAGATTAACGTCTTGCAGTTTTAACCCATCAACACCTAGACAAGTAGAAAAGTTGTAGATTCCTTTGATAAAGCATTCATTAGAATTGAGGACAGATGATAGGTGGACGATCGTCCACTTGTGTATTGGATTTCACAGATTCGCTTTGCATACTGTCGTCCACCCTATGTAATTGTGCAACTTTTTTTCATTGAACGATTTGTGTTAACTTCTTAACATGCTTGGTTGAACACTACGGGTATATCCTTTGTTGGGTTTTTTTCTTGATTAATTGATTGACGTCCTGTGTATGTGAACCTTAACCTAAGATTGGGTACTACACAGAACTATTTCATTTTAAATTGTAACCATCTCACTATCAGTATTGTCTTCTGGTGAATCATTCTCAAATGCTGTGTGTTTGTCTTACTTATTTCTATTTCCTTATTATTTTCGGTTAGTTTCGTGTGGTCAACATATTGTTCATGTCTCTTCCGATTATAAGATCAAAATGAATATTTGAAGTTAAATATAATATATTATTTAGTATGCGACCAATACGCTACATTATCTCTGTTGCGCCAAAAAAAATAAACGAGGTTCTGGCGAGGTTCGAACTCGCGACCTTCTGCGTGTAAAGCAGACGTGATAACCACTACACCACAGAACCCGACAAATTTTGTTCACGGTTTTATAGCTTATGTGTTTCAGCTATCTATTTTACATGTAGTGTTTCAGCTATTTATTTTACATGTAGATGTAATGCAACTGATTAGTGCAAACATGATTTTTTTTTTTTTTTTTAGTTATTACAAAGCGACCAAGTGCATAGGCCTAATCCGTCTGTTTCTTTCTTTCTTAAGGATCGATCGGCTGTGGTAATGCATTGTATGACCCGGCATAGCTTGAAGTGACTAGAAAATGCACGTGGACAAGAATAACAACACACTATTTGAGGGAAACAAAAGTATTTAGCAGCTACTAAGTCCACTTCTGTATTACTATTGAGTTTCAAAGGGTTCATGTGTTTCACGCTGATAGGTTTAGATAGATAAATTACCAGTCAAATATTCATGGTTTCCGTGGTGTAGTGGTTATCACATCCGCTTAACACGCGGAAGGTCCTGAGTTCAATCCTCAGCGGAAACAATTTTTTTTCTCGCTTTTTTCCTTTGAAAAACTGTCCTAGCTTTACGGTAGATGAAGATATTGCAATAGTGTATCTATTTTGAGCGCTATGCTTTCTAAATTGCTCTAATTTTGAAAATTAAAGTCAGTATTGGTCACCTCAACTTACTGATTAAAAAGGGGAGACATTACCAAGAGAGCGTCTATCTTCACAGTGTAAGGAGGTAAAAAAAAAACGCTTTGTGAAATTATTTTTGCTCAAATCTTTTGAGAAAAATTACATTTCTAGATATACATTAGAACACTCAGATTGTATGTTACCTTGTATTATATAATACTATTTATACCACGGTTTAACTCGGAAAACCGTGGTATAAATGAATTGTAACATGCAATATCACATCTAGGTCGTTGATTGCTGACAGTAATAAGACTACAACCCAGAATTAAAGTGTGCAATATCTCGTTTCTGCGTGTATTTTATCGGGATTCTTAACTGTTGCTTCTATTCTGGTATATAAACCATAAAAAGATCAAAAGAGAAAAATGCATTCATTTCACAAGACAAGATTAACGTCTTGCAGTTTTAACCCATCAACACCTAGACAAGTAGAAAAGTTGTAGATTCCTTTGATAAAGCATTCATTAGAATTGAGGACAGATGATAGGTGGACGATCGTCCACTTGTGTATTGGATTTCACAGATTCGCTTTGCATACTGTCGTCCACCCTATGTAATTGTGCAACTTTTTTTCATTGAACGATTTGTGTTAACTTCTTAACATGCTTGGTTGAACACTACGGGTATATCCTTTGTTGGGTTTTTTTCTTGATTAATTGATTGACGTCCTGTGTATGTGAACCTTAACCTAAGATTGGGTACTACACAGAACTATTTCATTTTAAATTGTAACCATCTCACTATCAGTATTGTCTTCTGGTGAATCATTCTCAAATGCTGTGTGTTTGTCTTACTTATTTCTATTTCCTTATTATTTTCGGTTAGTTTCGTGTGGTCAACATATTGTTCATGTCTCTTCCGATTATAAGATCAAAATGAATATTTGAAGTTAAATATAATATATTATTTAGTATGCGACCAATACGCTACATTATCTCTGTTGCGCCAAAAAAAATAAACGAGGTTCTGGCGAGGTTCGAACTCGCGACCTTCTGCGTGTAAAGCAGACGTGATAACCACTACACCACAGAACCCGACAAATTTTGTTCACGGTTTTATAGCTTATGTGTTTCAGCTATCTATTTTACATGTAGTGTTTCAGCTATTTATTTTACATGTAGATGTAATGCAACTGATTAGTGCAAACATGATTTTTTTTTTTTTTTTTAGTTATTACAAAGCGACAAGTGCATAGGCCTAATCCGTCTGTTTCTTTCTTTCTTAAGGATCGATCGGCTGTGGTAATGCATTGTATGACCCGGCATAGCTTGAAGTGACTAGAAAATGCACGTGGACAAGAATAACAACACATTATTTGAGGGAAACAAAAGTATTTAGCCGCTACTAAGTCCACTTCTGTATTACTATTGAGTTTCAAAGGGTTCATGTGTTTCACGCTGATAGGTTTAGATAGATAAATTACCAGCCAAATATTCATGGTTTCCGTGGTGTAGTGGTTATCACATCCGCTTAACACGCGGAAGGTCCTGAGTTCAAACCTCAGCGGAAACAATTTTTTTTCTCGCTTTTTTCCTTTGAAAAACTGTCCTAGCTTTACGGTAGATGAAGATATTGCAATAGTGTATCTATTTTGAGCGCTATGCTTTCTAAATTGCTCTAATTTTGAAAATTAAAGTCAGTATTGGTCACCTCAACTTACTGATTAAAAAGGGGAGACATTACCAAGAGAGCGTCTATCTTCACAGTGTAAGGAGGTAAAAAAAAAACGCTTTGTGAAATTATTTTTGCTCAAATCTTTTGAGAAAAATTACATTTCTAGATATACATTAGAACACTCAGATTGTATGTTACCTTGTATTATATAATACTATTTATACCACGGTTTAACTCGGAAAACCGTGGTATAAATGAATTGTAACATGCAATATCACATCTAGGTCGTTGATTGCTGACAGTAATAAGACTACAACCCAGAATTAAAGTGTGCAATATCTCGTTTCTGCGTGTATTTTATCGGGATTCTTAACTGTTGCTTCTATTCTGGTATATAAACCATAAAAAGATCAAAAGAGAAAAATGCATTCATTTCACAAGACAAGATTAACGTCTTGCAGTTTTAACCCATCAACACCTAGACAAGTAGAAAAGTTGTAGATTCCTTTGATAAAGCATTCATTAGAATTGAGGACAGATGATAGGTGGACGATCGTCCACTTGTGTATTGGATTTCACAGATTCGCTTTGCATACTGTCGTCCACCCTATGTAATTGTGCAACTTTTTTTCATTGAACGATTTGTGTTAACTTCTTAACATGCTTGGTTGAACACTACGGGTATATCCTTTGTTGGGTTTTTTTCTTGATTAATTGATTGACGTCCTGTGTATGTGAACCTTAACCTAAGATTGGGTACTACACAGAACTATTTCATTTTAAATTGTAACCATCTCACTATCAGTATTGTCTTCTGGTGAATCATTCTCAAATGCTGTGTGTTTGTCTTACTTATTTCTATTTCCTTATTATTTTCGGTTAGTTTCGTGTGGTCAACATATTGTTCATGTCTCTTCCGATTATAAGATCAAAATGAATATTTGAAGTTAAATATAATATATTATTTAGTATGCGACCAATACGCTACATTATCTCTGTTGCGCCAAAAAAAATAAACGAGGTTCTGGCGAGGTTCGAACTCGCGACCTTCTGCGTGTAAAGCAGACGTGATAACCACTACACCACAGAACCCGACAAATTTTGTTCACGGTTTTATAGCTTATGTGTTTCAGCTATCTATTTTACATGTAGTGTTTCAGCTATTTATTTTACATGTAGATGTAATGCAACTGATTAGTGCAAACATGATTTTTTTTTTTTTTTTTAGTTATTACAAAGCGACCAAGTGCATAGGCCTAATCCGTCTGTTTCTTTCTTTCTTAAGGATCGATCGGCTGTGGTAATGCATTGTATGACCCGGCATAGCTTGAAGTGACTAGAAAATGCACGTGGACAAGAATAACAACACACTATTTGAGGGAAACAAAAGTATTTAGCAGCTACTAAGTCCACTTCTGTATTACTATTGAGTTTCAAAGGGTTCATGTGTTTCACGCAGATAGGTTTAGATAGATAAATTACCAGTCAAATATTCATGGTTTCCGTGGTGTAGTGGTTATCACATCCGCTTAACACGCGGAAGGTCCTGAGTTCAATCCTCAGCGGAAACAATTTTTTTTCTCGCTTTTTTCCTTTGAAAAACTGTCCTAGCTTTACGGTAGATGAAGATATTGCAATAGTGTATCTATTTTGAGCGCTATGCTTTCTAAATTGCTCTAATTTTGAAAATTAAAGTCAGTATTGGTCACCTCAACTTACTGATTAAAAAGGGGAGACATTACCAAGAGAGCGTCTATCTTCACAGTGTAAGGAGGTAAAACAAAAACGCTTTGTGAAATTATTTTTGCTCAAATCTTTGGAGAAAAATTACATTTCTAGATATACATTAGAACACTCAGATTGTATGTTACCTTGTATTATATAATACTATTTATACCACGGTTTAACTCGGAAAACCGTGGTATAAATGAATTGTAACATGCAATATCACATCTAGGTCGTTGATTGCTGACAGTAATAAGACTACAACCCAGAATTAAAGTGTGCAATATCTCGTTTCTGCGTGTATTTTATCGGGATTCTTAACTGTTGCTTCTATTCTGGTATATAAACCATAAAAAGATCAAAAGAGAAAAATGCATTCATTTCACAAGACAAGATTAACGTCTTGCAGTTTTAACCCATCAACACCTAGACAAGTAGAAAAGTTGTAGATTCCTTTGATAAAGCATTCATTAGAATTGAGGACAGATGATAGGTGGACGATCGTCCACTTGTGTATTGGATTTCACAGATTCGCTTTGCATACTGTCGTCCACCCTATGTAATTGTGCAACTTTTTTTCATTGAACGATTTGTGTTAACTTCTTAACATGCTTGGTTGAACACTACGGGTATATCCTTTGTTGGTTTTTTTTCTTGATTAATTGATTGACGTCCTGTGTATGTGAACCTTAACCTAAGATTGGGTACTACACAGAACTATTTCATTTTAAATTGTAACCATCTCACTATCAGTATTGTCTTCTGGTGAATCATTCTCAAATGCTGTGTGTTTGTCTTACTTATTTCTATTTCCTTATTATTTTCGGTTAGTTTCGTGTGGTCAACATATTGTTCATGTCTCTTCCGATTATAAGATCAAAATGAATATTTGAAGTTAAATATAATATATTATTTAGTATGCGACCAATACGCTACATTATCTCTGTTGCGCCAAAAAAAATAAACGAGGTTCTGGCGAGGTTCGAACTCGCGACCTTCTGCGTGTAAAGCAGACGTGATAACCACTACACCACAGAACCCGACAAATTTGTTCACGGTTTTATAGCTTATGTGTTTCAGCTATCTATTTTACATGTAGTGTTTCAGCTATTTATTTTACATGTAGATGTAATGCAACTGATTAGTGCAAACATGATTTTTTTTTTTTTTTTAGTTATTACAAAGCGACCAAGTGCATAGGCCTAATCCGTCTGTTTCTTTCTTTCTTAAGGATCGATCGGCTGTGGTAATGCATTGTATGACCCGGCATAGCTTGAAGTGACTAGAAAATGCACGTGGACAAGAATAACAACACACTATTTGAGGGAAACAAAAGTATTTAGCAGCTACTAAGTCCACTTCTGTATTACTATTGAGTTTCAAAGGGTTCATGTGTTTCACGCTGATAGGTTTAGATAGATAAATTACCAGTCAAATATTCATGGTTTCCGTGGTGTAGTGGTTATCACATCCGCTTAACACGCGGAAGGTCCTGAGTTCAATCCTCAGCGGAAACAATTTTTTTTCTCGCTTTTTTCCTTTGAAAAACTGTCCTAGCTTTACGGTAGATGAAGATATTGCAATAGTGTATCTATTTTGAGCGCTATGCTTTCTAAATTGCTCTAATTTTGAAAATTAAAGTCAGTATTGGTCACCTCAACTTACTGATTAAAAAGGGGAGACATTACCAAGAGAGCGTCTATCTTCACAGTGTAAGGAGGTAAAAAAAAAACGCTTTGTGAAATTATTTTTGCTCAAATCTTTTGAGAAAAATTACATTTCTAGATATACATTAGAACACTCAGATTGTATGTTACCTTGTATTATATAATACTATTTATACCACGGTTTAACTCGGAAAACCGTGGTATAAATGAATTGTAACATGCAATATCACATCTAGGTCGTTGATTGCTGACAGTAATAAGACTACAACCCAGAATTAAAGTGTGCAATATCTCGTTTCTGCGTGTATTTTATCGGGATTCTTAACTGTTGCTTCTATTCTGGTATATAAACCATAAAAAGATCAAAAGAGAAAAATGCATTCATTTCACAAGACAAGATTAACGTCTTGCAGTTTTAACCCATCAACACCTAGACAAGTAGAAAAGTTGTAGATTCCTTTGATAAAGCATTCATTAGAATTGAGGACAGATGATAGGTGGACGATCGTCCACTTGTGTATTGGATTTCACAGATTCGCTTTGCATACTGTCGTCCACCCTATGTAATTGTGCAACTTTTTTTCATTGAACGATTTGTGTTAACTTCTTAACATGCTTGGTTGAACACTACGGGTATATCCTTTGTTGGTTTTTTTTCTTGATTAATTGATTGACGTCCTGTGTATGTGAACCTTAACCTAAGATTGGGTACTACACAGAACTATTTCATTTTAAATTGTAACCATCTCACTATCAGTATTGTCTTCTGGTGAATCATTCTCAAATGCTGTGTGTTTGTCTTACTTATTTCTATTTCCTTATTATTTTCGGTTAGTTTCGTGTGGTCAACATATTGTTCATGTCTCTTCCGATTATAAGATCAAAATGAATATTTGAAGTTAAATATAATATATTATTTAGTATGCGACCAATACGCTACATTATCTCTGTTGCGCCAAAAAAAATAAACGAGGTTCTGGCGAGGTTCGAACTCGCGACCTTCTGCGTGTAAAGCAGACGTGATAACCACTACACCACAGAACCCGACAAATTTTGTTCACGGTTTTATAGCTTATGTGTTTCAGCTATCTATTTTACATGTAGTGTTTCAGCTATTTATTTTACATGTAGATGTAATGCAACTGATTAGTGCAAACATGATTTTTTTTTTTTTTTTTAGTTATTACAAAGCGACCAAGTGCATAGGCCTAATCCGTCTGTTTCTTTCTTTCTTAAGGATCGATCGGCTGTGGTAATGCATTGTATGACCCGGCATAGCTTGAAGTGACTAGAAAATGCACGTGGACAAGAATAACAACACACTATTTGAGGGAAACAAAAGTATTTAGCAGCTACTAAGTCCACTTCTGTATTACTATTGAGTTTCAAAGGGTTCATGTGTTTCACGCTGATAGGTTTAGATAGATAAATTACCAGTCAAATATTCATGGTTTCCGTGGTGTAGTGGTTATCACATCCGCTTAACACGCGGAAGGTCCTGAGTTCAATCCTCAGCGGAAACAATTTTTTTTCTTGCTTTTTTCCTTTGAAAAACTGTCCTAGCTTTACGGTAGATGAAGATATTGCAATAGTGTATCTATTTTGAGCGCTATGCTTTCTAAATTGCTCTAATTTTGAAAATTAAAGTCAGTATTGGTCACCTCAACTTACTGATTAAAAAGGGGAGACATTACCAAGAGAGCGTCTATCTTCACAGTGTAAGGAGGTAAAAAAAAAACGCTTTGTGAAATTATTTTTGCTCAAATCTTTTGAGAAAAATTACATTTCTAGATATACATTAGAACACTCAGATTGTATGTTACCTTGTATTATATAATACTATTTATACCACGGTTTAACTCGGAAAACCGTGGTATAAATGAATTGTAACATGCAATATCACATCTAGGTCGTTGATTGCTGACAGTAATAAGACTACAACCCAGAATTAAAGTGTGCAATATCTCGTTTCTGCGTGTATTTTATCGGGATTCTTAACTGTTGCTTCTATTCTGGTATATAAACCATAAAAAGATCAAAAGAGAAAAATGCATTCATTTCACAAGACAAGATTAACGTCTTGCAGTTTTAACCCATCAACACCTAGACAAGTAGAAAAGTTGTAGATTCCTTTGATAAAGCATTCATTAGAATTGAGGACAGATGATAGGTGGACGATCGTCCACTTGTGTATTGGATTTCACAGATTCGCTTTGCATACTGTCGTCCACCCTATGTAATTGTGCAACTTTTTTTCATTGAACGATTTGTGTTAACTTCTTAACATGCTTGGTTGAACACTACGGGTATATCCTTTGTTGGTTTTTTTTCTTGATTAATTGATTGACGTCCTGTGTATGTGAACCTTAACCTAAGATTGGGTACTACACAGAACTATTTCATTTTAAATTGTAACCATCTCACTATCAGTATTGTCTTCTGGTGAATCATTCTCAAATGCTGTGTGTTTGTCTTACTTATTTCTATTTCCTTATTATTTTCGGTTAGTTTCGTGTGGTCAACATATTGTTCATGTCTCTTCCGATTATAAGATCAAAATGAATATTTGAAGTTAAATATAATATATTATTTAGTATGCGACCAATACGCTACATTATCTCTGTTGCGCCAAAAAAAATAAACGAGGTTCTGGCGAGGTTCGAACTCGCGACCTTCTGCGTGTAAAGCAGACGTGATAACCACTACACCACAGAACCCGACAAATTTTGTTCACGGTTTTATAGCTTATGTGTTTCAGCTATCTATTTTACATGTAGTGTTTCAGCTATTTATTTTACATGTAGATGTAATGCAACTGATTAGTGCAAACATGATTTTTTTTTTTTTTTTTAGTTATTACAAAGCGACCAAGTGCATAGGCCTAATCCGTCTGTTTCTTTCTTTCTTAAGGATCGATCGGCTGTGGTAATGCATTGTATGACCCGGCATAGCTTGAAGTGACTAGAAAATGCACGTGGACAAGAATAACAACACACTATTTGAGGGAAACAAAAGTATTTAGCAGCTACTAAGTCCACTTCTGTATTACTATTGAGTTTCAAAGGGTTCATGTGTTTCACGCTGATAGGTTTAGATAGATAAATTACCAGTCAAATATTCATGGTTTCCGTGGTGTAGTGGTTATCACATCCGCTTAACACGCGGAAGGTCCTGAGTTCAATCCTCAGCGGAAACAATTTTTTTTCTCGCTTTTTTCCTTTGAAAAACTGTCCTAGCTTTACGGTAGATGAAGATATTGCAATAGTGTATCTATTTTGAGCGCTATGCTTTCTAAATTGCTCTAATTTTGAAAATTAAAGTCAGTATTGGTCACCTCAACTTACTGATTAAAAAGGGGAGACATTACCAAGAGAGCGTCTATCTTCACAGTGTAAGGAGGTAAAAAAAAAAACGCTTTGTGAAATTATTTTTGCTCAAATCTTTTGAGAAAAATTACATTTCTAGATATACATTAGAACACTCAGATTGTATGTTACCTTGTATTATATAATACTATTTATACCACGGTTTAACTCGGAAAACCGTGGTATAAATGAATTGTAACATGCAATATCACATCTAGGTCGTTGATTGCTGACAGTAATAAGACTACAACCCAGAATTAAAGTGTGCAATATCTCGTTTCTGCGTGTATTTTATCGGGATTCTTAACTGTTGCTTCTATTCTGGTATATAAACCATAAAAAGATCAAAAGAGAAAAATGCATTCATTTCACAAGACAAGATTAACGTCTTGCAGTTTTAACCCATCAACACCTAGACAAGTAGAAAAGTTGTAGATTCCTTTGATAAAGCATTCATTAGAATTGAGGACAGATGATAGGTGGACGATCGTCCACTTGTGTATTGGATTTCACAGATTCGCTTTGCATACTGTCGTCCACCCTATGTAATTGTGCAACTTTTTTTCATTGAACGATTTGTGTTAACTTCTTAACATGCTTGGTTGAACACTACGGGTATATCCTTTGTTGGTTTTTTTTCTTGATTAATTGATTGACGTCCTGTGTATGTGAACCTTAACCTAAGATTGGGTACTACACAGAACTATTTCATTTTAAATTGTAACCATCTCACTATCAGTATTGTCTTCTGGTGAATCATTCTCAAATGCTGTGTGTTTGTCTTACTTATTTCTATTTCCTTATTATTTTCGGTTAGTTTCGTGTGGTCAACATATTGTTCATGTCTCTTCCGATTATAAGATCAAAATGAATATTTGAAGTTAAATATAATATATTATTTAGTATGCGACCAATACGCTACATTATCTCTGTTGCGCCAAAAAAAATAAACGAGGTTCTGGCGAGGTTCGAACTCGCGACCTTCTGCGTGTAAAGCAGACGTGATAACCACTACACCACAGAACCCGACAAATTTGTTCACGGTTTTATAGCTTATGTGTTTCAGCTATCTATTTTACATGTAGTGTTTCAGCTATTTATTTTACATGTAGATGTAATGCAACTGATTAGTGCAAACATGATTTCTTTTTTTTTTTTTAGTTATTACAAAGCGACCAAGTGCATAGGCCTAATCCGTCTGTTTCTTTCTTTCTTAAGGATCGATCGGCTGTGGTAATGCATTGTATGACCCGGCATAGCTTGAAGTGACTAGAAAATGCACGTGGACAAGAATAACAACACACTATTTGAGGGAAACAAAAGTATTTAGCAGCTACTAAGTCCACTTCTGTATTACTATTGAGTTTCAAAGGGTTCATGTGTTTCACGCTGATAGGTTTAGATAGATAAATTACCAGTAAAATATTCATGGTTTCCGTGGTGTAGTGGTTATCACATCCGCTTAACACGCGGAAGGTCCTGAGTTCAATCCTCAGCGGAAACAATTTTTGTTCTCGCTTTTTTCCTTTGAAAAACTGTCCTAGCTTTACGGTAGATGAAGATATTGCAATAGTGTATCTATTTTGAGCGCTATGCTTTCTAAATTGCTCTAATTTTGAAAATTAAAGTCAGTATTGGTCACCTCAACTTACTGATTAAAAAGGGGAGACATTACCAAGAGAGCGTCTATCTTCACAGTGTAAGGAGGTAAAAAAAAAACGCTTTGTGAAATTATTTTTGCTCAAATCTTTTGAGAAAAATTACATTTCTAGATATACATTAGAACACTCAGATTGTATGTTACCTTGTATTATATAATACTATTTATACCACGGTTTAACTCGGAAAACCGTGGTATAAATGAATTGTAACATGCAATATCACATCTAGGTCGTTGATTGCTGACAGTAATAAGACTACAACCCAGAATTAAAGTGTGCAATATCTCGTTTCTGCGTGTATTTTATCGGGATTCTTAACTGTTGCTTCTATTCTGGTATATAAACCATAAAAAGATCAAAAGAGAAAAATGCATTCATTTCACAAGACAAGATTAACGTCTTGCAGTTTTAACCCATCAACACCTAGACAAGTAGAAAAGTTGTAGATTCCTTTGATAAAGCATTCATTAGAATTGAGGACAGATGATAGGTGGACGATCGTCCACTTGTGTATTGGATTTCACAGATTCGCTTTGCATACTGTCGTCCACCCTATGTAATTGTGCAACTTTTTTTCATTGAACGATTTGTGTTAACTTCTTAACATGCTTGGTTGAACACTACGGGTATATCCTTTGTTGGTTTTTTTTCTTGATTAATTGATTGACGTCCTGTGTATGTGAACCTTAACCTAAGATTGGGTACTACACAGAACTATTTCATTTTAAATTGTAACCATCTCACTATCAGTATTGTCTTCTGGTGAATCATTCTCAAATGCTGTGTGTTTGTCTTACTTATTTCTATTTCCTTATTATTTTCGGTTAGTTTCGTGTGGTCAACATATTGTTCATGTCTCTTCCGATTATAAGATCAAAATGAATATTTGAAGTTAAATATAATATATTATTTAGTATGCGACCAATACGCTACATTATCTCTGTTGCGCCAAAAAAAATAAACGAGGTTCTGGCGAGGTTCGAACTCGCGACCTTCTGCGTGTAAAGCAGACGTGATAACCACTACACCACAGAACCCGACAAATTTTGTTCACGGTTTTATAGCTTATGTGCTTCAGCTATCTATTTTACATGTAGTGTTTCAGCTATTTATTTTACATGTAGATGTAATGCAACTGATTAGTGCAAACATGATTTTTTATTTTTTTTTTAGTTATTACAAAGCGACCAAGTGCATAGGCCTAATCCGTCTGTTTCTTTCTTTCTTAAGGATCGATCGGCTGTGGTAATGCATTGTATGACCCGGCATAGCTTGAAGTGACTAGAAAATGCACGTGGACAAGAATAACAACACACTATTTGAGGGAAACAAAAGTATTTAGCAGCTACTAAGTCCACTTCTGTATTACTATTGAGTTTCAAAGGGTTCATGTGTTTCACGCTGATAGGTTTAGATAGATAAATTACCAGTCAAATATTCATGGTTTCCGTGGTGTAGTGGTTATCACATCCGCTTAACACGCGGAAGGTCCTGAGTTCAATCCTCAGCGGAAACAATTTTTGTTCTCGCTTTTTTCCTTTGAAAAACTGTCCTAGCTTTACGGTAGATGAAGATATTGCAATAGTGTATCTATTTTGAGCGCTATGCTTTCTAAATTGCTCTAATTTTGAAAATTAAAGTCAGTATTGGTCACCTCAACTTACTGATTAAAAAGGGGAGACATTACCAAGAGAGCGTCTATCTTCACAGTGTAAGGAGGTAAAAAAAAAACGCTTTGTGAAATTATTTTTGCTCAAATCTTTTGAGAAAAATTACATTTCTAGATATACATTAGAACACTCAGATTGTATGTTACCTTGTATTATATAATACTATTTATACCACGGTTTAACTCGGAAAACCGTGGTATAAATGAATTGTAACATGCAATATCACATCTAGGTCGTTGATTGCTGACAGTAATAAGACTACAACCCAGAATTAAAGTGTGCAATATCTCGTTTCTGCGTGTATTTTATCGGGATTCTTAACTGTTGCTTCTATTCTGGTATATAAACCATAAAAAGATCAAAAGAGAAAAATGCATTCATTTCACAAGACAAGATTAACGTCTTGCAGTTTTAACCCATCAACACCTAGACAAGTAGAAAAGTTGTAGATTCCTTTGATAAAGCATTCATTAGAATTGAGGACAGATGATAGGTGGACGATCGTCCACTTGTGTATTGGATTTCACAGATTCGCTTTGCATACTGTCGTCCACCCTATGTAATTGTGCAACTTTTTTTCATTGAACGATTTGTGTTAACTTCTTAACATGCTTGGTTGAACACTACGGGTATATCCTTTGTTGGTTTTTTTTCTTGATTAATTGATTGACGTCCTGTGTATGTGAACCTTAACCTAAGATTGGGTACTACACAGAACTATTTCATTTTAAATTGTAACCATCTCACTATCAGTATTGTCTTCTGGTGAATCATTCTCAAATGCTGTGTGTTTGTCTTACTTATTTCTATTTCCTTATTATTTTCGGTTAGTTTCGTGTGGTCAACATATTGTTCATGTCTCTTCCGATTATAAGATCAAAATGAATATTTGAAGTTAAATATAATATATTATTTAGTATGCGACCAATACGCTACATTATCTCTGTTGCGCCAAAAAAAATAAACGAGGTTCTGGCGAGGTTCGAACTCGCGACCTTCTGCGTGTAAAGCAGACGTGATAACCACTACACCACAGAACCCGACAAATTTTGTTCACGGTTTTATAGCTTATGTGTTTCAGCTATCTATTTTACATGTAGTGTTTCAGCTATTTATTTTACATGTAGATGTAATGCAACTGATTAGTGCAAACATGATTTTTTATTTTTTTTTTAGTTATTACAAAGCGACCAAGTGCATAGGCCTAATCCGTCTGTTTCTTTCTTTCTTAAGGATCGATCGGCTGTGGTAATGCATTGTATGACCCGGCATAGCTTGAAGTGACTAGAAAATGCACGTGGACAAGAATAACAACACACTATTTGAGGGAAACAAAAGTATTTAGCAGCTACTAAGTCCACTTCTGTATTACTATTGAGTTTCAAAGGGTTCATGTGTTTCACGCTGATAGGTTTAGATAGATAAATTACCAGTCAAATATTCATGGTTTCCGTGGTGTAGTGGTTATCACATCCGCTTAACACGCGGAAGGTCCTGAGTTCAATCCTCAGCGGAAACAATTTTTTTTCTCGCTTTTTTCCTTTGAAAAACTGTCCTAGCTTTACGGTAGATGAAGATATTGCAATAGTGTATCTATTTTGAGCGCTATGCTTTCTAAATTGCTCTAATTTTGAAAATTAAAGTCAGTATTGGTCACCTCAACTTACTGATTAAAAAGGGGAGACATTACCAAGAGAGCGTCTATCTTCACAGTGTAAGGAGGTAAAAAAAAAACGCTTTGTGAAATTATTTTTGCTCAAATCTTTTGAGAAAAATTACATTTCTAGATATACATTAGAACACTCAGATTGTATGTTACCTTGTATTATATAATACTATTTATACCACGGTTTAACTCGGAAAACCGTGGTATAAATGAATTGTAACATGCAATATCACATCTAGGTCGTTGATTGCTGACAGTAATAAGACTACAACCCAGAATTAAAGTGTGCAATATCTCGTTTCTGCGTGTATTTTATCGGGATTCTTAACTGTTGCTTCTATTCTGGTATATAAACCATAAAAAGATCAAAAGAGAAAAATGCATTCATTTCACAAGACAAGATTAACGTCTTGCAGTTTTAACCCATCAACACCTAGACAAGTAGAAAAGTTGTAGATTCCTTTGATAAAGCATTCATTAGAATTGAGGACAGATGATAGGTGGACGATCGTCCACTTGTGTATTGGATTTCACAGATTCGCTTTGCATACTGTCGTCCACCCTATGTAATTGTGCAACTTTTTTTCATTGAACGATTTGTGTTAACTTCTTAACATGCTTGGTTGAACACTACGGGTATATCCTTTGTTGGTTTTTTTTCTTGATTAATTGATTGACGTCCTGTGTATGTGAACCTTAACCTAAGATTGGGTACTACACAGAACTATTTCATTTTAAATTGTAACCATCTCACTATCAGTATTGTCTTCTGGTGAATCATTCTCAAATGCTGTGTGTTTGTCTTACTTATTTCTATTTCCTTATTATTTTCGGTTAGTTTCGTGTGGTCAACATATTGTTCATGTCTCTTCCGATTATAAGATCAAAATGAATATTTGAAGTTAAATATAATATATTATTTAGTATGCGACCAATACGCTACATTATCTCTGTTGCGCCAAAAAAAATAAACGAGGTTCTGGCGAGGTTCGAACTCGCGACCTTCTGCGTGTAAAGCAGACGTGATAACCACTACACCACAGAACCCGACAAATTTGTTCACGGTTTTATAGCTTATGTGTTTCAGCTATCTATTTTACATGTAGTGTTTCAGCTATTTATTTTACATGTAGATGTAATGCAACTGATTAGTGCAAACATGATTTCTTTTTTTTTTTTTAGTTATTACAAAGCGACCAAGTGCATAGGCCTAATCCGTCTGTTTCTTTCTTTCTTAAGGATCGATCGGCTGTGGTAATGCATTGTATGACCCGGCATAGCTTGAAGTGACTAGAAAATGCACGTGGACAAGAATAACAACACACTATTTGAGGGAAACAAAAGTATTTAGCAGCTACTAAGTCCACTTCTGTATTACTATTGAGTTTCAAAGGGTTCATGTGTTTCACGCTGATAGGTTTAGATAGATAAATTACCAGTAAAATATTCATGGTTTCCGTGGTGTAGTGGTTATCACATCCGCTTAACACGCGGAAGGTCCTGAGTTCAATCCTCAGCGGAAACAATTTTTGTTCTCGCTTTTTTCCTTTGAAAAACTGTCCTAGCTTTACGGTAGATGAAGATATTGCAATAGTGTATCTATTTTGAGCGCTATGCTTTCTAAATTGCTCTAATTTTGAAAATTAAAGTCAGTATTGGTCACCTCAACTTACTGATTAAAAAGGGGAGACATTACCAAGAGAGCGTCTATCTTCACAGTGTAAGGAGGTAAAAAAAAAACGCTTTGTGAAATTATTTTTGCTCAAATCTTTTGAGAAAAATTACATTTCTAGATATACATTAGAACACTCAGATTGTATGTTACCTTGTATTATATAATACTATTTATACCACGGTTTAACTCGGAAAACCGTGGTATAAATGAATTGTAACATGCAATATCACATCTAGGTCGTTGATTGCTGACAGTAATAAGACTACAACCCAGAATTAAAGTGTGCAATATCTCGTTTCTGCGTGTATTTTATCGGGATTCTTAACTGTTGCTTCTATTCTGGTATATAAACCATAAAAAGATCAAAAGAGAAAAATGCATTCATTTCACAAGACAAGATTAACGTCTTGCAGTTTTAACCCATCAACACCTAGACAAGTAGAAAAGTTGTAGATTCCTTTGATAAAGCATTCATTAGAATTGAGGACAGATGATAGGTGGACGATCGTCCACTTGTGTATTGGATTTCACAGATTCGCTTTGCATACTGTCGTCCACCCTATGTAATTGTGCAACTTTTTTTCATTGAACGATTTGTGTTAACTTCTTAACATGCTTGGTTGAACACTACGGGTATATCCTTTGTTGGTTTTTTTTCTTGATTAATTGATTGACGTCCTGTGTATGTGAACCTTAACCTAAGATTGGGTACTACACAGAACTATTTCATTTTAAATTGTAACCATCTCACTATCAGTATTGTCTTCTGGTGAATCATTCTCAAATGCTGTGTGTTTGTCTTACTTATTTCTATTTCCTTATTATTTTCGGTTAGTTTCGTGTGGTCAACATATTGTTCATGTCTCTTCCGATTATAAGATCAAAATGAATATTTGAAGTTAAATATAATATATTATTTAGTATGCGACCAATACGCTACATTATCTCTGTTGCGCCAAAAAAAATAAACGAGGTTCTGGCGAGGTTCGAACTCGCGACCTTCTGCGTGTAAAGCAGACGTGATAACCACTACACCACAGAACCCGACAAATTTTGTTCACGGTTTTATAGCTTATGTGCTTCAGCTATCTATTTTACATGTAGTGTTTCAGCTATTTATTTTACATGTAGATGTAATGCAACTGATTAGTGCAAACATGATTTTTTATTTTTTTTTTAGTTATTACAAAGCGACCAAGTGCATAGGCCTAATCCGTCTGTTTCTTTCTTTCTTAAGGATCGATCGGCTGTGGTAATGCATTGTATGACCCGGCATAGCTTGAAGTGACTAGAAAATGCACGTGGACAAGAATAACAACACACTATTTGAGGGAAACAAAAGTATTTAGCAGCTACTAAGTCCACTTCTGTATTACTATTGAGTTTCAAAGGGTTCATGTGTTTCACGCTGATAGGTTTAGATAGATAAATTACCAGTCAAATATTCATGGTTTCCGTGGTGTAGTGGTTATCACATCCGCTTAACACGCGGAAGGTCCTGAGTTCAATCCTCAGCGGAAACAATTTTTGTTCTCGCTTTTTTCCTTTGAAAAACTGTCCTAGCTTTACGGTAGATGAAGATATTGCAATAGTGTATCTATTTTGAGCGCTATGCTTTCTAAATTGCTCTAATTTTGAAAATTAAAGTCAGTATTGGTCACCTCAACTTACTGATTAAAAAGGGGAGACATTACCAAGAGAGCGTCTATCTTCACAGTGTAAGGAGGTAAAAAAAAAACGCTTTGTGAAATTATTTTTGCTCAAATCTTTTGAGAAAAATTACATTTCTAGATATACATTAGAACACTCAGATTGTATGTTACCTTGTATTATATAATACTATTTATACCACGGTTTAACTCGGAAAACCGTGGTATAAATGAATTGTAACATGCAATATCACATCTAGGTCGTTGATTGCTGACAGTAATAAGACTACAACCCAGAATTAAAGTGTGCAATATCTCGTTTCTGCGTGTATTTTATCGGGATTCTTAACTGTTGCTTCTATTCTGGTATATAAACCATAAAAAGATCAAAAGAGAAAAATGCATTCATTTCACAAGACAAGATTAACGTCTTGCAGTTTTAACCCATCAACACCTAGACAAGTAGAAAAGTTGTAGATTCCTTTGATAAAGCATTCATTAGAATTGAGGACAGATGATAGGTGGACGATCGTCCACTTGTGTATTGGATTTCACAGATTCGCTTTGCATACTGTCGTCCACCCTATGTAATTGTGCAACTTTTTTTCATTGAACGATTTGTGTTAACTTCTTAACATGCTTGGTTGAACACTACGGGTATATCCTTTGTTGGTTTTTTTTCTTGATTAATTGATTGACGTCCTGTGTATGTGAACCTTAACCTAAGATTGGGTACTACACAGAACTATTTCATTTTAAATTGTAACCATCTCACTATCAGTATTGTCTTCTGGTGAATCATTCTCAAATGCTGTGTGTTTGTCTTACTTATTTCTATTTCCTTATTATTTTCGGTTAGTTTCGTGTGGTCAACATATTGTTCATGTCTCTTCCGATTATAAGATCAAAATGAATATTTGAAGTTAAATATAATATATTATTTAGTATGCGACCAATACGCTACATTATCTCTGTTGCGCCAAAAAAAATAAACGAGGTTCTGGCGAGGTTCGAACTCGCGACCTTCTGCGTGTAAAGCAGACGTGATAACCACTACACCACAGAACCCGACAAATTTTGTTCACGGTTTTATAGCTTATGTGTTTCAGCTATCTATTTTACATGTAGTGTTTCAGCTATTTATTTTACATGTAGATGTAATGCAACTGATTAGTGCAAACATGATTTTTTATTTTTTTTTTAGTTATTACAAAGCGACCAAGTGCATAGGCCTAATCCGTCTGTTTCTTTCTTTCTTAAGGATCGATCGGCTGTGGTAATGCATTGTATGACCCGGCATAGCTTGAAGTGACTAGAAAATGCACGTGGACAAGAATAACAACACACTATTTGAGGGAAACAAAAGTATTTAGCAGCTACTAAGTCCACTTCTGTATTACTATTGAGTTTCAAAGGGTTCATGTGTTTCACGCTGATAGGTTTAGATAGATAAATTACCAGTCAAATATTCATGGTTTCCGTGGTGTAGTGGTTATCACATCCGCTTAACACGCGGAAGGTCCTGAGTTCAATCCTCAGCGGAAACAATTTTTTTTCTCGCTTTTTTCCTTTGAAAAACTGTCCTAGCTTTACGGTAGATGAAGATATTGCAATAGTGTATCTATTTTGAGCGCTATGCTTTCTAAATTGCTCTAATTTTGAAAATTAAAGTCAGTATTGGTCACCTCAACTTACTGATTAAAAAGGGGAGACATTACCAAGAGAGCGTCTATCTTCACAGTGTAAGGAGGTAAAAAAAAAACGCTTTGTGAAATTATTTTTGCTCAAATCTTTTGAGAAAAATTACATTTCTAGATATACATTAGAACACTCAGATTGTATGTTACCTTGTATTATATAATACTATTTATACCACGGTTTAACTCGGAAAACCGTGGTATAAATGAATTGTAACATGCAATATCACATCTAGGTCGTTGATTGCTGACAGTAATAAGACTACAACCCAGAATTAAAGTGTGCAATATCTCGTTTCTGCGTGTATTTTATCGGGATTCTTAACTGTTGCTTCTATTCTGGTATATAAACCATAAAAAGATCAAAAGAGAAAAATGCATTCATTTCACAAGACAAGATTAACGTCTTGCAGTTTTAACCCATCAACACCTAGACAAGTAGAAAAGTTGTAGATTCCTTTGATAAAGCATTCATTAGAATTGAGGACAGATGATAGGTGGACGATCGTCCACTTGTGTATTGGATTTCACAGATTCGCTTTGCATACTGTCGTCCACCCTATGTAATTGTGCAACTTTTTTTCATTGAACGATTTGTGTTAACTTCTTAACATGCTTGGTTGAACACTACGGGTATATCCTTTGTTGGTTTTTTTTCTTGATTAATTGATTGACGTCCTGTGTATGTGAACCTTAACCTAAGATTGGGTACTACACAGAACTATTTCATTTTAAATTGTAACCATCTCACTATCAGTATTGTCTTCTGGTGAATCATTCTCAAATGCTGTGTGTTTGTCTTACTTATTTCTATTTCCTTATTATTTTCGGTTAGTTTCGTGTGGTCAACATATTGTTCATGTCTCTTCCGATTATAAGATCAAAATGAATATTTGAAGTTAAATATAATATATTATTTAGTATGCGACCAATACGCTACATTATCTCTGTTGCGCCAAAAAAAATAAACGAGGTTCTGGCGAGGTTCGAACTCGCGACCTTCTGCGTGTAAAGCAGACGTGATAACCACTACACCACAGAACCCGACAAATTTTGTTCACGGTTTTATAGGTTATGTGTTTCAGCTATCTATTTTACATGTAGTGTTTCAGCTATTTATTTTACATGTAGATGTAATGCAACTGATTAGTGCAAACATGATTTTTTTTTTTTTTTTAGTTATTACAAAGCGACCAAGTGCATAGGCCTAATCCGTCTGTTTCTTTCTTTCTTAAGGATCGATCGGCTGTGGTAATGCATTGTATGACCCGGCATAGCTTGAAGTGACTAGAAAATGCACGTGGACAAGAATAACAACACACTATTTGAGGGAAACAAAAGTATTTAGCAGCTACTAAGTCCACTTCTGTATTACTATTGAGTTTCAAAGGGTTCATGTGTTTCACGCTGATAGGTTTAGATAGATAAATTACCAGTCAAATATTCATGGTTTCCGTGGTGTAGTGGTTATCACATCCGCTTAACACGCGGAAGGTCCTGAGTTCAATCCTCAGCGGAAACAATTTTTTTTCTCGCTTTTTTCCTTTGAAAAACTGTCCTAGCTTTACGGTAGATGAAGATATTGCAATAGTGTATCTATTTTGAGCGCTATGCTTTCTAAATTGCTCTAATTTTGAAAATTAAAGTCAGTATTGGTCACCTCAACTTACTGATTAAAAAGGGGAGACATTACCAAGAGAGCGTCTATCTTCACAGTGTAAGGAGGTAAAAAAAAAACGCTTTGTGAAATTATTTTTGCTCAAATCTTTTGAGAAAAATTACATTTCTAGATATACATTAGAACACTCAGATTGTATGTTACCTTGTATTATATAATACTATTTATACCACGGTTTAACTCGGAAAACCGTGGTATAAATGAATTGTAACATGCAATATCACATCTAGGTCGTTGATTGCTGACAGTAATAAGACTACAACCCAGAATTAAAGTGTGCAATATCTCGTTTCTGCGTGTATTTTATCGGGATTCTTAACTGTTGCTTCTATTCTGGTATATAAACCATAAAAAGATCAAAAGAGAAAAATGCATTCATTTCACAAGACAAGATTAACGTCTTGCAGTTTTAACCCATCAACACCTAGACAAGTAGAAAAGTTGTAGATTCCTTTGATAAAGCATTCATTAGAATTGAGGACAGATGATAGGTGGACGATCGTCCACTTGTGTATTGGATTTCACAGATTCGCTTTGCATACTGTCGTCCACCCTATGTAATTGTGCAACTTTTTTTCATTGAACGATTTGTGTTAACTTCTTAACATGCTTGGTTGAACACTACGGGTATATCCTTTGTTGGTTTTTTTTCTTGATTAATTGATTGACGTCCTGTGTATGTGAACCTTAACCTAAGATTGGGTACTACACAGAACTATTTCATTTTAAATTGTAACCATCTCACTATCAGTATTGTCTTCTGGTGAATCATTCTCAAATGCTGTGTGTTTGTCTTACTTATTTCTATTTCCTTATTATTTTCGGTTAGTTTCGTGTGGTCAACATATTGTTCATGTCTCTTCCGATTATAAGATCAAAATGAATATTTGAAGTTAAATATAATATATTATTTAGTATGCGACCAATACGCTACATTATCTCTGTTGCGCCAAAAAAAATAAACGAGGTTCTGGCGAGGTTCGAACTCGCGACCTTCTGCGTGTAAAGCAGACGTGATAACCACTACACCACAGAACCCGACAAATTTTGTTCACGGTTTTATAGCTTATGTGTTTCAGCTATCTATTTTACATGTAGTGTTTCAGCTATTTATTTTACATGTAGATGTAATGCAACTGATTAGTGCAAACATGATTTTTTATTTTTTTTTTAGTTATTACAAAGCGACCAAGTGCATAGGCCTAATCCGTCTGTTTCTTTCTTTCTTAAGGATCGATCGGCTGTGGTAATGCATTGTATGACCCGGCATAGCTTGAAGTGACTAGAAAATGCACGTGGACAAGAATAACAACACACTATTTGAGGGAAACAAAAGTATTTAGCAGCTACTAAGTCCACTTCTGTATTACTATTGAGTTTCAAAGGGTTCATGTGTTTCACGCTGATAGGTTTAGATAGATAAATTACCAGTCAAATATTCATGGTTTCCGTGGTGTAGTGGTTATCACATCCGCTTAACACGCGGAAGGTCCTGAGTTCAATCCTCAGCGGAAACAATTTTTTTTCTCGCTTTTTCCTTTGAAAAACTGTCCTAGCTTTACGGTAGATGAAGATATTGCAATAGTGTATCTATTTTGAGCGCTATGCTTTCTAAATTGCTCTAATTTTGAAAATTAAAGTCAGTATTGGTCACCTCAACTTACTGATTAAAAAGGGGAGACATTACCAAGAGAGCGTCTATCTTCACAGTGTAAGGAGGTAAAAAAAAAACGCTTTGTGAAATTATTTTTGCTCAAATCTTTTGAGAAAAATTACATTTCTAGATATACATTAGAACACTCAGATTGTATGTTACCTTGTATTATATAATACTATTTATACCACGGTTTAACTCGGAAAACCGTGGTATAAATGAATTGTAACATGCAATATCACATCTAGGTCGTTGATTGCTGACAGTAATAAGACTACAACCCAGAATTAAAGTGTGCAATATCTCGTTTCTGCGTGTATTTTATCGGGATTCTTAACTGTTGCTTCTATTCTGGTATATAAACCATAAAAAGATCAAAAGAGAAAAATGCATTCATTTCACAAGACAAGATTAACGTCTTGCAGTTTTAACCCATCAACACCTAGACAAGTAGAAAAGTTGTAGATTCCTTTGATAAAGCATTCATTAGAATTGAGGACAGATGATAGGTGGACGATCGTCCACTTGTGTATTGGATTTCACAGATTCGCTTTGCATACTGTCGTCCACCCTATGTAATTGTGCAACTTTTTTTCATTGAACGATTTGTGTTAACTTCTTAACATGCTTGGTTGAACACTACGGGTATATCCTTTGTTGGTTTTTTTTCTTGATTAATTGATTGACGTCCTGTGTATGTGAACCTTAACCTAAGATTGGGTACTACACAGAACTATTTCATTTTAAATTGTAACCATCTCACTATCAGTATTGTCTTCTGGTGAATCATTCTCAAATGCTGTGTGTTTGTCTTACTTATTTCTATTTCCTTATTATTTTCGGTTAGTTTCGTGTGGTCAACATATTGTTCATGTCTCTTCCGATTATAAGATCAAAATGAATATTTGAAGTTAAATATAATATATTATTTAGTATGCGACCAATACGCTACATTATCTCTGTTGCGCCAAAAAAAATAAACGAGGTTCTGGCGAGGTTCGAACTCGCGACCTTCTGCGTGTAAAGCAGACGTGATAACCACTACACCACAGAACCCGACAAATTTTGTTCACGGTTTTATAGCTTATGTGTTTCAGCTATCTATTTTACATGTAGTGTTTCAGCTATTTATTTTACATGTAGATGTAATGCAACTGATTAGTGCAAACATGATTTTTTATTTTTTTTTTAGTTATTACAAAGCGACCAAGTGCATAGGCCTAATCCGTCTGTTTCTTTCTTTCTTAAGGATCGATCGGCTGTGGTAATGCATTGTATGACCCGGCATAGCTTGAAGTGACTAGAAAATGCACGTGGACAAGAATAACAACACACTATTTGAGGGAAACAAAAGTATTTAGCAGCTACTAAGTCCACTTCTGTATTACTATTGAGTTTCAAAGGGTTCATGTGTTTCACGCTGATAGGTTTAGATAGATAAATTACCAGTCAAATATTCATGGTTTCCGTGGTGTAGTGGTTATCACATCCGCTTAACACGCGGAAGGTCCTGAGTTCAATCCTCAGCGGAAACAATTTTTTTTCTCGCTTTTTTCCTTTGAAAAACTGTCCTAGCTTTACGGTAGATGAAGATATTGCAATAGTGTATCTATTTTGAGCGCTATGCTTTCTAAATTGCTCTAATTTTGAAAATTAAAGTCAGTATTGGTCACCTCAACTTACTGATTAAAAAGGGGAGACATTACCAAGAGAGCGTCTATCTTCACAGTGTAAGGAGGTAAAAAAAAAACGCTTTGTGAAATTATTTTTGCTCAAATCTTTTGAGAAAAATTACATTTCTAGATATACATTAGAACACTCAGATTGTATGTTACCTTGTATTATATAATACTATTTATACCACGGTTTAACTCGGAAAACCGTGGTATAAATGAATTGTAACATGCAATATCACATCTAGGTCGTTGATTGCTGACAGTAATAAGACTACAACCCAGAATTAAAGTGTGCAATATCTCGTTTCTGCGTGTATTTTATCGGGATTCTTAACTGTTGCTTCTATTCTGGTATATAAACCATAAAAAGATCAAAAGAGAAAAATGTATTCATTTCACAAGACAAGATTAACGTCTTGCAGTTTTAACCCATCAACACCTAGACAAGTAGAAAAGTTGTAGATTCCTTTGATAAAGCATTCATTAGAATTGAGGACAGATGATAGGTGGACGATCGTCCACTTGTGTATTGGATTTCACAGATTCGCTTTGCATACTGTCGTCCACCCTATGTAATTGTGCAACTTTTTTTCATTGAACGATTTGTGTTAACTTCTTAACATGCTTGGTTGAACACTACGGGTATATCCTTTGTTGGTTTTTTTTCTTGATTAATTGATTGACGTCCTGTGTATGTGAACCTTAACCTAAGATTGGGTACTACACAGAACTATTTCATTTTAAATTGTAACCATCTCACTATCAGTATTGTCTTCTGGTGAATCATTCTCAAATGCTGTGTGTTTGTCTTACTTATTTCTATTTCCTTATTATTTTCGGTTAGTTTCGTGTGGTCAACATATTGTTCATGTCTCTTCCGATTATAAGATCAAAATGAATATTTGAAGTTAAATATAATATATTATTTAGTATGCGACCAATACGCTACATTATCTCTGTTGCGCCAAAAAAAATAAACGAGGTTCTGGCGAGGTTCGAACTCGCGACCTTCTGCGTGTAAAGCAGACGTGATAACCACTACACCACAGAACCCGACAAATTTTGTTCACGGTTTTACAGCTTATGTGTTTCAGCTATCTATTTTACATGTAGTGTTTCAGCTATTTATTTTACATGTAGATGTAATGCAACTGATTAGTGCAAACATGATTTTTTTTTTTTTGTTTAGTTATTACAAAGCGACCAAGTGCATAGGCCTAATCCGTCTGTTTCTTTCTTTCTTAAGGATCGATCGGCTGTGGTAATGCATTGTATGACCCGGCATAGCTTGAAGTGACTAGAAAATGCACGTGGACAAGAATAACAACACACTATTTGAGGGAAACAAAAGTATTTAGCAGCTACTAAGTCCACTTCTGTATTACTATTGAGTTTCAAAGGGTTCATGTGTTTCACGCTGATAGGTTTAGATAGATAAATTACCAGTCAAATATTCATGGTTTCCGTGGTGTAGTGGTTATCACATCCGCTTAACACGCGGAAGGTCCTGAGTTCAATCCTCAGCGGAAACAATTTTTTTTCTCGCTTTTTTCCTTTGAAAAACTGTCCTAGCTTTACGGTAGATGAAGATATTACAATAGTGTATCTATTTTGAGCGCTATGCTTTCTAAATTGCTCTAATTTTGAAAATTAAAGTCAGTATTGGTCACCTCAACTTACTGATTAAAAAGGGGAGACATTACCAAGAGAGCGTCTATCTTCACAGTGTAAGGAGGTAAAAAAAAAACGCTTTGTGAAATTATTTTTGCTCAAATCTTTTGAGAAAAATTACATTTCTAGATATACATTAGAACACTCAGATTGTATGTTACCTTGTATTATATAATACTATTTATACCACGGTTTAACTCGGAAAACCGTGGTATAAATGAATTGTAACATGCAATATCACATCTAGGTCGTTGATTGCTGACAGTAATAAGACTACAACCCAGAATTAAAGTGTGCAATATCTCGTTTCTGCGTGTATTTTATCGGGATTCTTAACTGTTGCTTCTATTCTGGTATATAAACCATAAAAAGATCAAAAGAGAAAAATGCATTCATTTCACAAGACAAGATTAACGTCTTGCAGTTTTAACCCATCAACACCTAGACAAGTAGAAAAGTTGTAGATTCCTTTGATAAAGCATTCATTAGAATTGAGGACAGATGATAGGTGGACGATCGTCCACTTGTGTATTGGATTTCACAGATTCGCTTTGCATACTGTCGTCCACCCTATGTAATTGTGCAACTTTTTTTCATTGAACGATTTGTGTTAACTTCTTAACATGCTTGGTTGAACACTACGGGTATATCCTTTGTTGGTTTTTTTTCTTGATTAATTGATTGACGTCCTGTGTATGTGAACCTTAACCTAAGATTGGGTACTACACAGAACTATTTCATTTTAAATTGTAACCATCTCACTATCAGTATTGTCTTCTGGTGAATCATTCTCAAATGCTGTGTGTTTGTCTTACTTATTTCTATTTCCTTATTATTTTCGGTTAGTTTCGTGTGGTCAACATATTGTTCATGTCTCTTCCGATTATAAGATCAAAATGAATATTTGAAGTTAAATATAATATATTATTTAGTATGCGACCAATACGCTACATTATCTCTGTTGCGCCAAAAAAAATAAACGAGGTTCTGGCGAGGTTCGAACTCGCGACCTTCTGCGTGTAAAGCAGACGTGATAACCACTACACCACAGAACCCGACAAATTTTGTTCACGGTTTTATAGCTTATGTGTTTCAGCTATCTATTTTACATGTAGTGTTTCAGCTATTTATTTTACATGTAGATGTAATGCAACTGATTAGTGCAAACATGATTTTTTATTTTTTTTTTAGTTATTACAAAGCGACCAAGTGCATAGGCCTAATCCGTCTGTTTCTTTCTTTCTTAAGGATCGATCGGCTGTGGTAATGCATTGTATGACCCGGCATAGCTTGAAGTGACTAGAAAATGCACGTGGACAAGAATAACAACACACTATTTGAGGGAAACAAAAGTATTTAGCAGCTACTAAGTCCACTTCTGTATTACTATTGAGTTTCAAAGGGTTCATGTGTTTCACGCTGATAGGTTTAGATAGATAAATTACCAGTCAAATATTCATGGTTTCCGTGGTGTAGTGGTTATCACATCCGCTTAACACGCGGAAGGTCCTGAGTTCAATCCTCAGCGGAAACAATTTTTTTTCTCGCTTTTTCCTTTGAAAAACTGTCCTAGCTTTACGGTAGATGAAGATATTGCAATAGTGTATCTATTTTGAGCGCTATGCTTTCTAAATTGCTCTAATTTTGAAAATTAAAGTCAGTATTGGTCACCTCAACTTACTGATTAAAAAGGGGAGACATTACCAAGAGAGCGTCTATCTTCACAGTGTAAGGAGGTAAAAAAAAAACGCTTTGTGAAATTATTTTTGCTCAAATCTTTTGAGAAAAATTACATTTCTAGATATACATTAGAACACTCAGATTGTATGTTACCTTGTATTATATAATACTATTTATACCACGGTTTAACTCGGAAAACCGTGGTATAAATGAATTGTAACATGCAATATCACATCTAGGTCGTTGATTGCTGACAGTAATAAGACTACAACCCAGAATTAAAGTGTGCAATATCTCGTTTCTGCGTGTATTTTATCGGGATTCTTAACTGTTGCTTCTATTCTGGTATATAAACCATAAAAAGATCAAAAGAGAAAAATGCATTCATTTCACAAGACAAGATTAACGTCTTGCAGTTTTAACCCATCAACACCTAGACAAGTAGAAAAGTTGTAGATTCCTTTGATAAAGCATTCATTAGAATTGAGGACAGATGATAGGTGGACGATCGTCCACTTGTGTATTGGATTTCACAGATTCGCTTTGCATACTGTCGTCCACCCTATGTAATTGTGCAACTTTTTTTCATTGAACGATTTGTGTTAACTTCTTAACATGCTTGGTTGAACACTACGGGTATATCCTTTGTTGGTTTTTTTTCTTGATTAATTGATTGACGTCCTGTGTATGTGAACCTTAACCTAAGATTGGGTACTACACAGAACTATTTCATTTTAAATTGTAACCATCTCACTATCAGTATTGTCTTCTGGTGAATCATTCTCAAATGCTGTGTGTTTGTCTTACTTATTTCTATTTCCTTATTATTTTCGGTTAGTTTCGTGTGGTCAACATATTGTTCATGTCTCTTCCGATTATAAGATCAAAATGAATATTTGAAGTTAAATATAATATATTATTTAGTATGCGACCAATACGCTACATTATCTCTGTTGCGCCAAAAAAAATAAACGAGGTTCTGGCGAGGTTCGAACTCGCGACCTTCTGCGTGTAAAGCAGACGTGATAACCACTACACCACAGAACCCGACAAATTTTGTTCACGGTTTTATAGCTTATGTGTTTCAGCTATCTATTTTACATGTAGTGTTTCAGCTATTTATTTTACATGTAGATGTAATGCAACTGATTAGTGCAAACATGATTTTTTATTTTTTTTTTAGTTATTACAAAGCGACCAAGTGCATAGGCCTAATCCGTCTGTTTCTTTCTTTCTTAAGGATCGATCGGCTGTGGTAATGCATTGTATGACCCGGCATAGCTTGAAGTGACTAGAAAATGCACGTGGACAAGAATAACAACACACTATTTGAGGGAAACAAAAGTATTTAGCAGCTACTAAGTCCACTTCTGTATTACTATTGAGTTTCAAAGGGTTCATGTGTTTCACGCTGATAGGTTTAGATAGATAAATTACCAGTCAAATATTCATGGTTTCCGTGGTGTAGTGGTTATCACATCCGCTTAACACGCGGAAGGTCCTGAGTTCAATCCTCAGCGGAAACAATTTTTTTTCTCGCTTTTTCCTTTGAAAAACTGTCCTAGCTTTACGGTAGATGAAGATATTGCAATAGTGTATCTATTTTGAGCGCTATGCTTTCTAAATTGCTCTAATTTTGAAAATTAAAGTCAGTATTGGTCACCTCAACTTACTGATTAAAAAGGGGAGACATTACCAAGAGAGCGTCTATCTTCACAGTGTAAGGAGGTAAAAAAAAAACGCTTTGTGAAATTATTTTTGCTCAAATCTTTTGAGAAAAATTACATTTCTAGATATACATTAGAACACTCAGATTGTATGTTACCTTGTATTATATAATACTATTTATACCACGGTTTAACTCGGAAAACCGTGGTATAAATGAATTGTAACATGCAATATCACATCTAGGTCGTTGATTGCTGACAGTAATAAGACTACAACCCAGAATTAAAGTGTGCAATATCTCGTTTCTGCGTGTATTTTATCGGGATTCTTAACTGTTGCTTCTATTCTGGTATATAAACCATAAAAAGATCAAAAGAGAAAAATGCATTCATTTCACAAGACAAGATTAACGTCTTGCAGTTTTAACCCATCAACACCTAGACAAGTAGAAAAGTTGTAGATTCCTTTGATAAAGCATTCATTAGAATTGAGGACAGATGATAGGTGGACGATCGTCCACTTGTGTATTGGATTTCACAGATTCGCTTTGCATACTGTCGTCCACCCTATGTAATTGTGCAACTTTTTTTCATTGAACGATTTGTGTTAACTTCTTAACATGCTTGGTTGAACACTACGGGTATATCCTTTGTTGGTTTTTTTTCTTGATTAATTGATTGACGTCCTGTGTATGTGAACCTTAACCTAAGATTGGGTACTACACAGAACTATTTCATTTTAAATTGTAACCATCTCACTATCAGTATTGTCTTCTGGTGAATCATTCTCAAATGCTGTGTGTTTGTCTTACTTATTTCTATTTCCTTATTATTTTCGGTTAGTTTCGTGTGGTCAACATATTGTTCATGTCTCTTCCGATTATAAGATCAAAATGAATATTTGAAGTTAAATATAATATATTATTTAGTATGCGACCAATACGCTACATTATCTCTGTTGCGCCAAAAAAAATAAACGAGGTTCTGGCGAGGTTCGAACTCGCGACCTTCTGCGTGTAAAGCAGACGTGATAACCACTACACCACAGAACCCGACAAATTTTGTTCACGGTTTTATAGCTTATGTGTTTCAGCTATCTATTTTACATGTAGTGTTTCAGCTATTTATTTTACATGTAGATGTAATGCAACTGATTAGTGCAAACATGATTTTTTATTTTTTTTTTAGTTATTACAAAGCGACCAAGTGCATAGGCCTAATCCGTCTGTTTCTTTCTTTCTTAAGGATCGATCGGCTGTGGTAATGCATTGTATGACCCGGCATAGCTTGAAGTGACTAGAAAATGCACGTGGACAAGAATAACAACACACTATTTGAGGGAAACAAAAGTATTTAGCAGCTACTAAGTCCACTTCTGTATTACTATTGAGTTTCAAAGGGTTCATGTGTTTCACGCTGATAGGTTTAGATAGATAAATTACCAGTCAAATATTCATGGTTTCCGTGGTGTAGTGGTTATCACATCCGCTTAACACGCGGAAGGTCCTGAGTTCAATCCTCAGCGGAAACAATTTTTTTTCTCGCTTTTTCCTTTGAAAAACTGTCCTAGCTTTACGGTAGATGAAGATATTGCAATAGTGTATCTATTTTGAGCGCTATGCTTTCTAAATTGCTCTAATTTTGAAAATTAAAGTCAGTATTGGTCACCTCAACTTACTGATTAAAAAGGGGAGACATTACCAAGAGAGCGTCTATCTTCACAGTGTAAGGAGGTAAAAAAAAAACGCTTTGTGAAATTATTTTTGCTCAAATCTTTTGAGAAAAATTACATTTCTAGATATACATTAGAACACTCAGATTGTATGTTACCTTGTATTATATAATACTATTTATACCACGGTTTAACTCGGAAAACCGTGGTATAAATGAATTGTAACATGCAATATCACATCTAGGTCGTTGATTGCTGACAGTAATAAGACTACAACCCAGAATTAAAGTGTGCAATATCTCGTTTCTGCGTGTATTTTATCGGGATTCTTAACTGTTGCTTCTATTCTGGTATATAAACCATAAAAAGATCAAAAGAGAAAAATGCATTCATTTCACAAGACAAGATTAACGTCTTGCAGTTTTAACCCATCAACACCTAGACAAGTAGAAAAGTTGTAGATTCCTTTGATAAAGCATTCATTAGAATTGAGGACAGATGATAGGTGGACGATCGTCCACTTGTGTATTGGATTTCACAGATTCGCTTTGCATACTGTCGTCCACCCTATGTAATTGTGCAACTTTTTTTCATTGAACGATTTGTGTTAACTTCTTAACATGCTTGGTTGAACACTACGGGTATATCCTTTGTTGGTTTTTTTTCTTGATTAATTGATTGACGTCCTGTGTATGTGAACCTTAACCTAAGATTGGGTACTACACAGAACTATTTCATTTTAAATTGTAACCATCTCACTATCAGTATTGTCTTCTGGTGAATCATTCTCAAATGCTGTGTGTTTGTCTTACTTATTTCTATTTCCTTATTATTTTCGGTTAGTTTCGTGTGGTCAACATATTGTTCATGTCTCTTCCGATTATAAGATCAAAATGAATATTTGAAGTTAAATATAATATATTATTTAGTATGCGACCAATACGCTACATTATCTCTGTTGCGCCAAAAAAAATAAACGAGGTTCTGGCGAGGTTCGAACTCGCGACCTTCTGCGTGTAAAGCAGACGTGATAACCACTACACCACAGAACCCGACAAATTTTGTTCACGGTTTTATAGCTTATGTGTTTCAGCTATCTATTTTACATGTAGTGTTTCAGCTATTTATTTTACATGTAGATGTAATGCAACTGATTAGTGCAAACATGATTTTTTATTTTTTTTTTAGTTATTACAAAGCGACCAAGTGCATAGGCCTAATCCGTCTGTTTCTTTCTTTCTTAAGGATCGATCGGCTGTGGTAATGCATTGTATGACCCGGCATAGCTTGAAGTGACTAGAAAATGCACGTGGACAAGAATAACAACACACTATTTGAGGGAAACAAAAGTATTTAGCAGCTACTAAGTCCACTTCTGTATTACTATTGAGTTTCAAAGGGTTCATGTGTTTCACGCTGATAGGTTTAGATAGATAAATTACCAGTCAAATATTCATGGTTTCCGTGGTGTAGTGGTTATCACATCCGCTTAACACGCGGAAGGTCCTGAGTTCAATCCTCAGCGGAAACAATTTTTTTTCTCGCTTTTTTCCTTTGAAAAACTGTCCTAGCTTTACGGTAGATGAAGATATTGCAATAGTGTATCTATTTTGAGCGCTATGCTTTCTAAATTGAGGTAAAAAAAAAACGCTTTGTGAAATTATTCTTGCTCAAATCTTTTGAGAAAAATTACATTACTAGATATACATTAGAACACTCAGATTGTATGTTACCTTGCATTATATAATACTATTTATACCACGGTTTAACTCGGAAAACCGTGGTATAAATGAATTGTAACATGCAATATCACATCTAGGTCGTTGATTGCTGACAGTAATAAGACTACAACCCAGAATTAAAGTGTGCAATATCTCGTTTCTCCGTGTATTGTATCGGGATTCTTAACTGTTGCTTCTATTCTGGTATATAAACCATAAAAAGATCAAAAGAGAAAAATGCATTCATTTCACAAGACAAGATTAACGTCTTGCAGTTTTAACCCATCAACACCTAGACAAGTAGAAAAGTTGTAGATTCCCTTGATAAAACATTCATTAGAATTGAGGACAGATGATAGGTGGACGATCGTCCACTTGTGTATTGGGTTTCACAGATTCGCTTTGCATACTGTCGTCCACCCTATGTGATTGTGCAACCTTTTTCATTGAACGATTTGTGTTAACTTCTTAACCTGCTTGATTGAACACTACGGGTATATCCTTAGTTGGTTTTTTTCTTTCTTAATTAATTGATTGGCGTCCTGTGTATGTGAACCTTAACCTAAGATTGGGTACTACACAGGACTATTTCATTTTAAATTGTAACCATCTCACTATCAGTATTGTCTTCTGGTGAATCATTCTCAAATGCTGTGTGTTTGTCTTACTTATTTCTATTTCCTTATTATTTTCGGTTAGTTTCGTGTTGTTCATGTCTCTTCCGATTATAAGATCAAAATGAATATTTGAAGTTAAATATAATATATTATTTAGTATGCGACCAATACGCTACATTATCTCTGTTGCGCAAAAAAAAAATAAACGAGGTTCTGGCGAGGTTCGAACTCGCGACCTTCTGCGTGTAAAGCAGACGTGATAACCACTACACCACAGAACCCGACAAATTTTGTTCACGGTTTTATAGCTTATGTGTTTCAGCTATCTATTTTACATGTAGTGTTTCAGCTATCTATTTTACATGTAGACGTAATGCAACTGATTAGTGCAAACATGATTTTGTTTTTTTCTTTAGTTATTACAAAGCGACCAAGTGCATAGGCCTAATCCGTCTGTTTCTTTCTTTCTTAAGGATCGAGCGGCTGTGGTAATGCATTGTATGACCATAGCTTGAAGTGACTAGAACATGCACGTGGACAAGAATAACAACACACTATTTGAGGGAAACAAAAGTATTTAGCAGCTACTAAGTCCACTTCTGTATTACTATTGAGTTTCAAAGAGTTCATGTGTTTCACGCTGATAGGTTTAGATATATAAATTACCAGTCAAATATTCATGGTTTCCGTGGTGTAGTGGTTATCACATCCGCTTAACACGCGGAAGGTCCTGAGTTCAATCCTCAGCGGAAACAATTTTTTTTCTCGCTTTTTCCTTTGAAAAACTGTCCTAGCTTTACGGTAGATGAAGATATTGCAATATTGTATCTATTTTGAGCGCTATGCTTTCTAAATTGCTCTAATATTGAAAATTAAAGTCAGTATTGGTCACTTCAACTTACTGATTAAAAAGGGGAGACATTACCAAGAGAGCGTCTATCTTCACAGTGTAAGGAGGTAAAAAAAAAACGCTTTGTGAAATTATTCTTGCTCAAATCTTTTGAGAAAAATTACATTACTAGATATACATTAGAACACTCAGATTGTATGTTACCTTGCATTATATAATACTATTTATACCACGGTTTAACTCGGAAAACCGTGGTATAAATGAATTGTAACATGCAATATCACATCTAGGTCGTTGATTGCTGACAGTAATAAGACTACAACCCAGAATTAAAGTGTGCAATATCTCGTTTCTCCGTGTATTGTATCGGGATTCTTAACTGTTGCTTCTATTCTGGTATATAAACCATAAAAAGATCAAAAGAGAAAAATGCATTCATTTCACAAGACAAGATTAACGTCTTGCAGTTTTAACCCATCAACACCTAGACAAGTAGAAAAGTTGTAGATTCCCTTGATAAAACATTCATTAGAATTGAGGACAGATGATAGGTGGACGATCGTCCACTTGTGTATTGGGTTTCACAGATTCGCTTTGCATACTGTCGTCCACCCTATGTGATTGTGCAACTTTTTTCATTGAACGATTTGTGTTAACTTCTTAACCTGCTTGATTGAACACTACGGGTATATCCTTAGTTGGTTTTTTTCTTTCTTAATTAATTGATTGGCGTCCTGTGTATGTGAACCTTAACCTAAGATTGGGTACTACACAGGACTATTTCATTTTAAATTGTAACCATCTCACTATCAGTATTGTCTTCTGGTGAATCATTCTCAAATGCTGTGTGTTTGTCTTACTTATTTCTATTTCCTTATTATTTTCGGTTAGTTTCGTGTTGTTCATGTCTCTTCCGATTATAAGATCAAAATGAATATTTGAAGTTAAATATAATATATTATTTAGTATGCGACCAATACGCTACATTATCTCTGTTGCGCAAAAAAAAAATAAACGAGGTTCTGGCGAGGTTCGAACTCGCGACCTTCTGCGTGTAAAGCAGACGTGATAACCACTACACCACAGAACCCGACAAATTTTGTTCACGGTTTTATAGCTTATGTGTTTCAGCTATCTATTTTACATGTAGTGTTTCAGCTATCTATTTTACATGTAGACGTAATGCAACTGATTAGTGCAAACATGATTTTGTTTTTTTCTTTAGTTATTACAAAGCGACCAAGTGCATAGGCTAATCCGTCTGTTTCTTTCTTTCTTAAGGATCGAGCGGCTGTGGTAATGCATTGTATGACCATAGCTTGAAGTGACTAGAACATGCACGTGGACAAGAATAACAACACACTATTTGAGGGAAACAAAAGTATTTAGCAGCTACTAAGTCCACTTCTGTATTACTATTGAGTTTCAAAGAGTTCATGTGTTTCACGCTGATAGGTTTAGATATATAAATTACCAGTCAAATATTCATGGTTTCCGTGGTGTAGTGGTTATCACATCCGCTTAACACGCGGAAGGTCCTGAGTTCAATCCTCAGCGGAAACAATTTTTTTTCTCGCTTTTTCCTTTGAAAAACTGTCCTAGCTTTACGGTAGATGAAGATATTGCAATATTGTATCTATTTTGAGCGCTATGCTTTCTAAATTGCTCTAATATTGAAAATTAAAGTCAGTATTGGTCACTTCAACTTACTGATTAAAAAGGGGAGACATTACCAAGAGAGCGTCTATCTTCACAGTGTAAGGAGGTAAAAAAAAAACGCTTTGTGAAATTATTCTTGCTCAAATCTTTTGAGAAAAATTACATTACTAGATATACATTAGAACACTCAGATTGTATGTTACCTTGCATTATATAATACTATTTATACCACGGTTTAACTCGGAAAACCGTGGTATAAATGAATTGTAACATGCAATATCACATCTAGGTCGTTGATTGCTGACAGTAATAAGACTACAACCCAGAATTAAAGTGTGCAATATCTCGTTTCTCCGTGTATTGTATCGGGATTCTTAACTGTTGCTTCTATTCTGGTATATAAACCATAAAAAGATCAAAAGAGAAAAATGCATTCATTTCACAAGACAAGATTAACGTCTTGCAGTTTTAACCCATCAACACCTAGACAAGTAGAAAAGTTGTAGATTCCCTTGATAAAACATTCATTAGAATTGAGGACAGATGATAGGTGGACGATCGTCCACTTGTGTATTGGGTTTCACAGATTCGCTTTGCATACTGTCGTCCACCCTATGTGATTGTGCAACTTTTTTCATTGAACGATTTGTGTTAACTTCTTAACCTGCTTGATTGAACACTACGGGTATATCCTTAGTTGGTTTTTTTCTTTCTTAATTAATTGATTGGCGTCCTGTGTATGTGAACCTTAACCTAAGATTGGGTACTACACAGGACTATTTCATTTTAAATTGTAACCATCTCACTATCAGTATTGTCTTCTGGTGAATCATTCTCAAATGCTGTGTGTTTGTCTTACTTATTTCTATTTCCTTATTATTTTCGGTTAGTTTCGTGTTGTTCATGTCTCTTCCGATTATAAGATCAAAATGAATATTTGAAGTTAAATATAATATATTATTTAGTATGCGACCAATACGCTACATTATCTCTGTTGCGCAAAAAAAAAATAAACGAGGTTCTGGCGAGGTTCGAACTCGCGACCTTCTGCGTGTAAAGCAGACGTGATAACCACTACACCACAGAACCCGACAAATTTTGTTCACGGTTTTATAGCTTATGTGTTTCAGCTATCTATTTTACATGTAGTGTTTCAGCTATCTATTTTACATGTAGACGTAATGCAACTGATTAGTGCAAACATGATTTTGTTTTTTTCTTTAGTTATTACAAAGCGACCAAGTGCATAGGCCTAATCCGTCTGTTTCTTTCTTTCTTAAGGATCGAGCGGCTGTGGTAATGCATTGTATGACCATAGCTTGAAGTGACTAGAACATGCACGTGGACAAGAATAACAACACACTATTTGAGGGAAACAAAAGTATTTAGCAGCTACTAAGTCCACTTCTGTATTACTATTGAGTTTCAAAGAGTTCATGTGTTTCACGCTGATAGGTTTAGATATATAAATTACCAGTCAAATATTCATGGTTTCCGTGGTGTAGTGGTTATCACATCCGCTTAACACGCGGAAGGTCCTGAGTTCAATCCTCAGCGGAAACAATTTTTTTTCTCGCTTTTTCCTTTGAAAAACTGTCCTAGCTTTACGGTAGATGAAGATATTGCAATATTGTATCTATTTTGAGCGCTATGCTTTCTAAATTGCTCTAATATTGAAAATTAAAGTCAGTATTGGTCACTTCAACTTACTGATTAAAAAGGGGAGACATTACCAAGAGAGCGTCTATCTTCACAGTGTAAGGAGGTAAAAAAAAAACGCTTTGTGAAATTATTCTTGCTCAAATCTTTTGAGAAAAATTACATTACTAGATATACATTAGAACACTCAGATTGTATGTTACCTTGCATTATATAATACTATTTATACCACGGTTTAACTCGGAAAACCGTGGTATAAATGAATTGTAACATGCAATATCACATCTAGGTCGTTGATTGCTGACAGTAATAAGACTACAACCCAGAATTAAAGTGTGCAATATCTCGTTTCTCCGTGTATTGTATCGGGATTCTTAACTGTTGCTTCTATTCTGGTATATATCTATTTTGAGCGCTATGCTTTCTAAATTGCTCTAATATTGAAAATTAAAGTCAGTATTGGTCACTTCAACTTACTGATTAAAAAGGGGAGACATTACCAAGAGAGCGTCTATCTTCACAGTGTAAGGAGGTAAAAAAAAAACGCTTTGTGAAATTATTCTTGCTCAAATCTTTTGAGAAAAATTACATTACTAGATATACATTAGAACACTCAGATTGTATGTTACCTTGCATTATATAATACTATTTATACCACGGCTTAACTCGGAAAACCGTGGTATAAATGAATTGTAACATGCAATATCACATCTAGGTCGTTGATTGCTGACAGTAATAAGACTACAACCCAGAATTAAAGTGTGCAATATCTCGTTTCTCCGTGTATTGTATCGGGATTCTTAACTGTTGCTTCTATTCTGGTATATAAACCATAAAAAGATCAAAAGAGAAAAATGCATTCATTTCACAAGACAAGATTAACGTCTTGCAGTTTTAACCCATCAACACCTAGACAAGTAGAAAAGTTGTAGATTCCCTTGATAAAACATTCATTAGAATTGAGGACAGATGATAGGTGGACGATCGTCCACTTGTGTATTGGGTTTCACAGATTCGCTTTGCATACTGTCGTCCACCCTATGTGATTGTGCAACTTTTTTCATTGAACGATTTGTGTTAACTTCTTAACCTGCTTGATTGAACACTACGGGTATATCCTTAGTTGGTTTTTTTCTTTCTTAATTAATTGATTGGCGTCCTGTGTATGTGAACCTTAACCTAAGATTGGGTACTACACAGGACTATTTCATTCTAAATTGTAACCATCTCACTATCAGTATTGTCTTCTGGTGAATCATTCTCAAATGCTGTGTGTTTGTCTTACCTATTTCTATTTCCTTATTATTTTCGGTTAGTTTCGTGTTGTTCATGTCTCTTCCGATTATAAGATCAAAATGAATATTTGAAGTTAAATATAATATATTATTTAGTATGCGACCAATACGCTACATTATCTCTGTTGCGCAAAAAAAAAATAAACGAGGTTCTGGCGAGGTTCGAACTCGCGACCTTCTGCGTGTAAAGCAGACGTGATAACCACTACACCACAGAACCCGACAAATTTTGTTCACGGTTTTATAGCTTATGTGTTTCAGCTATCTATTTTACATGTAGTGTTTCAGCTATCTATTTTACATGTAGACGTAATGCAACTGATTAGTGCAAACATGATTTTGTTTTTTTCTTTAGTTATTACAAAGCGACCAAGTGCATAGGCCTAATCCGTCTGTTTCTTTCTTTCTTAAGGATCGAGCGGCTGTGGTAATGCATTGTATGACCATAGCTTGAAGTGACTAGAACATGCACGTGGACAAGAATAACAACACACTATTTGAGGGAAACAAAAGTATTTAGCAGCTACTAAGTCCACTTCTGTATTACTATTGAGTTTCAAAGAGTTCATGTGTTTCACGCTGATAGGTTTAGATATATAAATTACCAGTCAAATATTCATGGTTTCCGTGGTGTAGTGGTTATCACATCCGCTTAACACGCGGAAGGTCCTGAGTTCAATCCTCAGCGGAAACAATTTTTTTTCTCGCTTTTTCCTTTGAAAAACTGTCCTAGCTTTACGGTAGATGAAGATATTGCAATATTGTATCTATTTTGAGCGCTATGCTTTCTAAATTGCTCTAATATTGAAAATTAAAGTCAGTATTGGTCACTTCAACTTACTGATTAAAAAGGGGAGACATTACCAAGAGAGCGTCTATCTTCACAGTGTAAGGAGGTAAAAAAAAAACGCTTTGTGAAATTATTCTTGCTCAAATCTTTTGAGAAAAATTACATTACTAGATATACATTAGAACACTCAGATTGTATGTTACCTTGCATTATATAATACTATTTATACCACGGTTTAACTCGGAAAACCGTGGTATAAATGAATTGTAACATGCAATATCACATCTAGGTCGTTGATTGCTGACAGTAATAAGACTACAACCCAGAATTAAAGTGTGCAATATCTCGTTTCTCCGTGTATTGTATCGGGATTCTTAACTGTTGCTTCTATTCTGGTATATAAACCATAAAAAGATCAAAAGAGAAAAATGCATTCATTTCACAAGACAAGATTAACGTCTTGCAGTTTTAACCCATCAACACCTAGACAAGTAGAAAAGTTGTAGATTCCCTTGATAAAACATTCATTAGAATTGAGGACAGATGATAGGTGGACGATCGTCCACTTGTGTATTGGGTTTCACAGATTCGCTTTGCATACTGTCGTCCACCCTATGTGATTGTGCAACTTTTTTCATTGAACGATTTGTGTTAACTTCTTAACCTGCTTGATTGAACACTACGGGTATATCCTTAGTTGGTTTTTTTCTTTCTTAATTAATTGATTGGCGTCCTGTGTATGTGAACCTTAACCTAAGATTGGGTACTACACAGGACTATTTCATTTTAAATTGTAACCATCTCACTATCAGTATTGTCTTCTGGTGAATCATTCTCAAATGCTGTGTGTTTGTCTTACTTATTTCTATTTCCTTATTATTTTCGGTTAGTTTCGTGTTGTTCATGTCTCTTCCGATTATAAGATCAAAATGAATATTTGAAGTTAAATATAATATATTATTTAGTATGCGACCAATACGCTACATTATCTCTGTTGCGCAAAAAAAAAATAAACGAGGTTCTGGCGAGGTTCGAACTCGCGACCTTCTGCGTGTAAAGCAGACGTGATAACCACTACACCACAGAACCCGACAAATTTTGTTCACGGTTTTATAGCTTATGTGTTTCAGCTATCTATTTTACATGTAGTGTTTCAGCTATCTATTTTACATGTAGACGTAATGCAACTGATTAGTGCAAACATGATTTTGTTTTTTTCTTTAGTTATTACAAAGCGACCAAGTGCATAGGCTAATCCGTCTGTTTCTTTCTTTCTTAAGGATCGAGCGGCTGTGGTAATGCATTGTATGACCATAGCTTGAAGTGACTAGAACATGCACGTGGACAAGAATAACAACACACTATTTGAGGGAAACAAAAGTATTTAGCAGCTACTAAGTCCACTTCTGTATTACTATTGAGTTTCAAAGAGTTCATGTGTTTCACGCTGATAGGTTTAGATATATAAATTACCAGTCAAATATTCATGGTTTCCGTGGTGTAGTGGTTATCACATCCGCTTAACACGCGGAAGGTCCTGAGTTCAATCCTCAGCGGAAACAATTTTTTTTCTCGCTTTTTCCTTTGAAAAACTGTCCTAGCTTTACGGTAGATGAAGATATTGCAATATTGTATCTATTTTGAGCGCTATGCTTTCTAAATTGCTCTAATATTGAAAATTAAAGTCAGTATTGGTCACTTCAACTTACTGATTAAAAAGGGGAGACATTACCAAGAGAGCGTCTATCTTCACAGTGTAAGGAGGTAAAAAAAAAACGCTTTGTGAAATTATTCTTGCTCAAATCTTTTGAGAAAAATTACATTACTAGATATACATTAGAACACTCAGATTGTATGTTACCTTGCATTATATAATACTATTTATACCACGGTTTAACTCGGAAAACCGTGGTATAAATGAATTGTAACATGCAATATCACATCTAGGTCGTTGATTGCTGACAGTAATAAGACTACAACCCAGAATTAAAGTGTGCAATATCTCGTTTCTCCGTGTATTGTATCGGGATTCTTAACTGTTGCTTCTATTCTGGTATATAAACCATAAAAAGATCAAAAGAGAAAAATGCATTCATTTCACAAGACAAGATTAACGTCTTGCAGTTTTAACCCATCAACACCTAGACAAGTAGAAAAGTTGTAGATTCCCTTGATAAAACATTCATTAGAATTGAGGACAGATGATAGGTGGACGATCGTCCACTTGTGTATTGGGTTTCACAGATTCGCTTTGCATACTGTCGTCCACCCTATGTGATTGTGCAACTTTTTTCATTGAACGATTTGTGTTAACTTCTTAACCTGCTTGATTGAACACTACGGGTATATCCTTAGTTGGTTTTTTTCTTTCTTAATTAATTGATTGGCGTCCTGTGTATGTGAACCTTAACCTAAGATTGGGTACTACACAGGACTATTTCATTTTAAATTGTAACCATCTCACTATCAGTATTGTCTTCTGGTGAATCATTCTCAAATGCTGTGTGTTTGTCTTACTTATTTCTATTTCCTTATTATTTTCGGTTAGTTTCGTGTTGTTCATGTCTCTTCCGATTATAAGATCAAAATGAATATTTGAAGTTAAATATAATATATTATTTAGTATGCGACCAATACGCTACATTATCTCTGTTGCGCAAAAAAAAAATAAACGAGGTTCTGGCGAGGTTCGAACTCGCGACCTTCTGCGTGTAAAGCAGACGTGATAACCACTACACCACAGAACCCGACAAATTTTGTTCACGGTTTTATAGCTTATGTGTTTCAGCTATCTATTTTACATGTAGTGTTTCAGCTATCTATTTTACATGTAGACGTAATGCAACTGATTAGTGCAAACATGATTTTGTTTTTTTCTTTAGTTATTACAAAGCGACCAAGTGCATAGGCCTAATCCGTCTGTTTCTTTCTTTCTTAAGGATCGAGCGGCTGTGGTAATGCATTGTATGACCATAGCTTGAAGTGACTAGAAAATGCACGTGGACAAGAATAACAACACACTATTTGAGGGAAACAAAAGTATTTAGCAGCTACTAAGTCCACTTCTGTATTACTATTGAGTTTCAAAGAGTTCATGTGTTTCACGCTGATAGGTTTAGATATATAAATTACCAGTCAAATATTCATGGTTTCCGTGGTGTAGTGGTTATCACATCCGCTTAACACGCGGAAGGTCCTGAGTTCAATCCTCAGCGGAAACAATTTTTTTTCTCGCTTTTTCCTTTGAAAAACTGTCCTAGCTTTACGGTAGATGAAGATATTGCAATATTGTATCTATTTTGAGCGCTATGCTTTCTAAATTGCTCTAATATTGAAAATTAAAGTCAGTATTGGTCACTTCAACTTACTGATTAAAAAGGGGAGACATTACCAAGAGAGCGTCTATCTTCACAGTGTAAGGAGGTAAAAAAAAAACGCTTTGTGAAATTATTCTTGCTCAAATCTTTTGAGAAAAATTACATTACTAGATATACATTAGAACACTCAGATTGTATGTTACCTTGCATTATATAATACTATTTATACCACGGCTTAACTCGGAAAACCGTGGTATAAATGAATTGTAACATGCAATATCACATCTAGGTCGTTGATTGCTGACAGTAATAAGACTACAACCCAGAATTAAAGTGTGCAATATCTCGTTTCTCCGTGTATTGTATCGGGATTCTTAACTGTTGCTTCTATTCTGGTATATAAACCATAAAAAGATCAAAAGAGAAAAATGCATTCATTTCACAAGACAAGATTAACGTCTTGCAGTTTTAACCCATCAACACCTAGACAAGTAGAAAAGTTGTAGATTCCCTTGATAAAACATTCATTAGAATTGAGGACAGATGATAGGTGGACGATCGTCCACTTGTGTATTGGGTTTCACAGATTCGCTTTGCATACTGTCGTCCACCCTATGTGATTGTGCAACTTTTTTCATTGAACGATTTGTGTTAACTTCTTAACCTGCTTGATTGAACACTACGGGTATATCCTTAGTTGGTTTTTTTCTTTCTTAATTAATTGATTGGCGTCCTGTGTATGTGAACCTTAACCTAAGATTGGGTACTACACAGGACTATTTCATTTTAAATTGTAACCATCTCACTATCAGTATTGTCTTCTGGTGAATCATTCTCAAATGCTGTGTGTTTGTCTTACTTATTTCTATTTCCTTATTATTTTCGGTTAGTTTCGTGTTGTTCATGTCTCTTCCGATTATAAGATCAAAATGAATATTTGAAGTTAAATATAATATATTATTTAGTATGCGACCAATACGCTACATTATCTCTGTTGCGCAAAAAAAAAATAAACGAGGTTCTGGCGAGGTTCGAACTCGCGACCTTCTGCGTGTAAAGCAGACGTGATAACCACTACACCACAGAACCCAACAAATTTTGTTCACGGTGTTATAGCTTATGTGTTTCAGCTATCTATTTTACATGTAGTGTTTCAGCTATCTATTTTACATGTAGACGTAATGCAACTGATTAGTGCAAACATGATTTTGTTTTTTTCTTTAGTTATTACAAAGCGACCAAGTGCATAGGCCTAATCCGTCTGTTTCTTTCTTTCTTAAGGATCGAGCGGCTGTGGTAATGCATTGTATGACCATAGCTTGAAGTGACTAGAAAATGCACGTGGACAAGAATAACAACACACTATTTGAGGGAAACAAAAGTATTTAGCAGCTACTAAGTCCACTTCTGTATTACTATTGAGTTTCAAAGAGTTCATGTGTTTCACGCTGATAGGTTTAGATATATAAATTACCAGTCAATTATTCATGGTTTCCGTGGTGTAGTGGTTATCACATCCGCTTAACACGCGGAAGGTCCTGAGTTCAATCCTCAGCGGAAACAATTTTTTTTCTCGCTTTTTCCTTTGAAAAACTGTCCTAGCTTTACGGTAGATGAAGATATTGCAATATTGTATCTATTTTGAGCGCTATGCTTTCTAAATTGCTCTAATATTGAAAAATTAAAGTCAGTATTGGTCACTTCAACTTACTGATTAAAAAGGGGAGACATTACCAAGAGAGCGTCTATCTTCACAGTGTAAGGAGGTAAAAAAAAAACGCTTTGTGAAATTATTCTTGCTCAAATCTTTTGAGAAAAATTACATTACTAGATATACATTAGAACACTCAGATTGTATGTTACCTTGCATTATATAATACTATTTATACCACGGTTTAACTCGGAAAACCGTGGTATAAATGAATTGTAACATGCAATATCACATCTAGGTCGTTGATTGCTGACAGTAATAAGACTACAACCCAGAATTAAAGTGTGCAATATCTCGTTTCTCCGTGTATTGTATCGGGATTCTTAACTGTTGCTTCTATTCTGGTATATAAACCATAAAAAGATCAAAAGAGAAAAATGCATTCATTTCACAAGACAAGATTAACGTCTTGCAGTTTTAACCCATCAACACCTAGACAAGTAGAAAAGTTGTAGATTCCCTTGATAAAACATTCATTAGAATTGAGGACAGATGATAGGTGGACGATCGTCCACTTGTGTATTGGGTTTCACAGATTCGCTTTGCATACTGTCGTCCACCCTATGTGATTGTGCAACTTTTTTCATTGAACGATTTGTGTTAACTTCTTAACCTGCTTGATTGAACACTACGGGTATATCCTTAGTTGGTTTTTTTCTTTCTTAATTAATTGATTGGCGTCCTGTGTATGTGAACCTTAACCTAAGATTGGGTACTACACAGGACTATTTCATTTTAAATTGTAACCATCTCACTATCAGTATTGTCTTCTGGTGAATCATTCTCAAATGCTGTGGGTTTGTCTTACTTATTTCTATTTCCTTATTATTTTCGGTTAGTTTCGTGTTGTTCATGTCTCTTCCGATTATAAGATCAAAATGAATATTTGAAGTTAAATATAATATATTATTTAGTATGCGACCAATACGCTACATTATCTCTGTTGCGCAAAAAAAAAATAAACGAGGTTCTGGCGAGGTTCGAACTCGCGACCTTCTGCGTGTAAAGCAGACGTGATAACCACTACACCACAGAACCCGACAAATTTTGTTCACGGTTTTATAGCTTATGTGTTTCAGCTATCTATTTTACATGTAGTGTTTCAGCTATCTATTTTACATGTAGACGTAATGCAACTGATTAGTGCAAACATGATTTTGTTTTTTTCTTTAGTTATTACAAAGCGACCAAGTGCATAGGCCTAATCCGTCTGTTTCTTTCTTTCTTAAGGATCGAGCGGCTGTGGTAATGCATTGTATGACCATAGCTTGAAGTGACTAGAAAATGCACGTGGACAAGAATAACAACACACTATTTGAGGGAAACAAAAGTATTTAGCAGCTACTAAGTCCACTTCTGTATTACTATTGAGTTTCAAAGAGTTCATGTGTTTCACGCTGATAGGTTTAGATATATAAATTACCAGTCAAATATTCATGGTTTCCGTGGTGTAGTGGTTATCACATCCGCTTAACACGCGGAAGGTCCTGAGTTCAATCCTCAGCGGAAACAATTTTTTTTCTCGCTTTTTCCTTTGAAAAACTGTCCTAGCTTTACGGTAGATGAAGATATTGCAATATTGTATCTATTTTGAGCGCTATGCTTTCTAAATTGCTCTAATATTGAAAATTAAAGTCAGTATTGGTCACTTCAACTTACTGATTAAAAAGGGGAGACATTACCAAGAGAGCGTCTATCTTCACAGTGTAAGGAGGTAAAAAAAAAACGCTTTGTGAAATTATTCTTGCTCAAATCTTTTGAGAAAAATTACATTACTAGATATACATTAGAACACTCAGATTGTATGTTACCTTGCATTATATAATACTATTTATACCACGGTTTAACTCGGAAAACCGTGGTATAAATGAATTGTAACATGCAATATCACATCTAGGTCGTTGATTGCTGACAGTAATAAGACTACAACCCAGAATTAAAGTGTGCAATATCTCGTTTCTCCGTGTATTGTATCGGGATTCTTAACTGTTGCTTCTATTCTGGTATATAAACCATAAAAAGATCAAAAGAGAAAAATGCATTCATTTCACAAGACAAGATTAACGTCTTGCAGTTTTAACCCATCAACACCTAGACAAGTAGAAAAGTTGTAGATTCCCTTGATAAAACATTCATTAGAATTGAGGACAGATGATAGGTGGACGATCGTCCACTTGTGTATTGGGTTTCACAGATTCGCTTTGCATACTGTCGTCCACCCTATGTGATTGTGCAACTTTTTTCATTGAACGATTTGTGTTAACTTCTTAACCTGCTTGATTGAACACTACGGGTATATCCTTAGTTGGTTTTTTTCTTTCTTAATTAATTGATTGGCGTCCTGTGTATGTGAACCTTAACCTAAGATTGGGTACTACACAGGACTATTTCATTTTAAATTGTAACCATCTCACTATCAGTATTGTCTTCTGGTGAATCATTCTCAAATGCTGTGGGTTTGTCTTACTTATTTCTATTTCCTTATTATTTTCGGTTAGTTTCGTGTTGTTCATGTCTCTTCCGATTATAAGATCAAAATGAATATTTGAAGTTAAATATAATATATTATTTAGTATGCGACCAATACGCTACATTATCTCTGTTGCGTAAAAAAAAAATAAACGAGGTTCTGGCGAGGTTCGAACTCGCGACCTTCTGCGTGTAAAGCAGACGTGATAACCACTACACCACAGAACCCGACAAATTTTGTTCACGGTTTTATAGCTTATGTGTTTCAGCTATCTATTTTACATGTAGTGTTTCAGCTATCTATTTTACATGTAGACGTAATGCAACTGATTAGTGCAAACATGATTTTGTTTTTTTCTTTAGTTATTACAAAGCGACCAAGTGCATAGGCCTAATCCGTCTGTTTCTTTCTTTCTTAAGGATCGAGCGGCTGTGGTAATGCATTGTATGACCATAGCTTGAAGTGACTAGAAAATGCACGTGGACAAGAATAACAACACACTATTTGAGGGAAACAAAAGTATTTAGCAGCTACTAAGTCCACTTCTGTATTACTATTGAGTTTCAAAGAGTTCATGTGTTTCACGCTGATAGGTTTAGATATATAAATTACCAGTCAAATATTCATGGTTTCCGTGGTGTAGTGGTTATCACATCCGCTTAACACGCGGAAGGTCCTGAGTTCAATCCTCAGCGGAAACAATTTTTTTTCTCGCTTTTTCCTTTGAAAAACTGTCCTAGCTTTACGGTAGATGAAGATATTGCAATATTGTATCTATTTTGAGCGCTATGCTTTCTAAATTGCTCTAATATTGAAAATTAAAGTCAGTATTGGTCACTTCAACTTACTGATTAAAAAGGGGAGACATTACCAAGAGAGCGTCTATCTTCACAGTGTAAGGAGGTAAAAAAAAAACGCTTTGTGAAATTATTCTTGCTCAAATCTTTTGAGAAAAATTACATTACTAGATATACATTAGAACACTCAGATTGTATGTTACCTTGCATTATATAATACTATTTATACCACGGTTTAACTCGGAAAACCGTGGTATAAATGAATTGTAACATGCAATATCACATCTAGGTCGTTGATTGCTGACAGTAATAAGACTACAACCCAGAATTAAAGTGTGCAATATCTCGTTTCTCCGTGTATTGTATCGGGATTCTTAACTGTTGCTTCTATTCTGGTATATAAACCATAAAAAGATCAAAAGAGAAAAATGCATTCATTTCACAAGACAAGATTAACGTCTTGCAGTTTTAACCCATCAACACCTAGACAAGTAGAAAAGTTGTAGATTCCCTTGATAAAACATTCATTAGAATTGAGGACAGATGATAGGTGGACGATCGTCCACTTGTGTATTGGGTTTCACAGATTCGCTTTGCATACTGTCGTCCACCCTATGTGATTGTGCAACTTTTTTCATTGAACGATTTGTGTTAACTTCTTAACCTGCTTGATTGAACACTACGGGTATATCCTTAGTTGGTTTTTTTCTTTCTTAATTAATTGATTGGCGTCCTGTGTATGTGAACCTTAACCTAAGATTGGGTACTACACAGGACTATTTCATTTTAAATTGTAACCATCTCACTATCAGTATTGTCTTCTGGTGAATCATTCTCAAATGCTGTGGGTTTGTCTTACTTATTTCTATTTCCTTATTATTTTCGGTTAGTTTCGTGTTGTTCATGTCTCTTCCGATTATAAGATCAAAATGAATATTTGAAGTTAAATATAATATATTATTTAGTATGCGACCAATACGCTACATTATCTCTGTTGCGTAAAAAAAAAATAAACGAGGTTCTGGCGAGGTTCGAACTCGCGACCTTCTGCGTGTAAAGCAGACGTGATAACCACTACACCACAGAACCCGACAAATTTTGTTCACAGTTTTATAGCTTATGTGTTTCAGCTATCTATTTTACATGTAGTGTTTCAGCTATCTATTTTACATGTAGACGTAATGCAACTGATTAGTGCAAACATGATTTTGTTTTTTTCTTTAGTTATTACAAAGCGACCAAGTGCATAGGCCTAATCCGTCTGTTTCTTTCTTTCTTAAGGATCGAGCGGCTGTGGTAATGCATTGTATGACCATAGCTTGAAGTGACTAGAAAATGCACGTGGACAAGAATAACAACACACTATTTGAGGGAAACAAAAGTATTTAGCAGCTACTAAGTCCACTTCTGTATTACTATTGAGTTTCAAAGAGTTCATGTGTTTCACGCTGATAGGTTTAGATATATAAATTACCAGTCAAATATTCATGGTTTCCGTGGTGTAGTGGTTATCACATCCGCTTAACACGCGGAAGGTCCTGAGTTCAATCCTCAGCGGAAACAATTTTTTTTCTCGCTTTTTCCTTTGAAAAACTGTCCTAGCTTTACGGTAGATGAAGATATTGCAATATTGTATCTATTTTGAGCGCTATGCTTTCTAAATTGCTCTAATATTGAAAATTAAAGTCAGTATTGGTCACTTCAACTTACTGATTAAAAAGGGGAGACATTACCAAGAGAGCGTCTATCTTCACAGTGTAAGGAGGTAAAAAAAAAACGCTTTGTGAAATTATTCTTGCTCAAATCTTTTGAGAAAAATTACATTACTAGATATACATTAGAACACTCAGATTGTATGTTACCTTGCATTATATAATACTATTTATACCACGGTTTAACTCGGAAAACCGTGGTATAAATGAATTGTAACATGCAATATCACATCTAGGTCGTTGATTGCTGACAGTAATAAGACTACAACCCAGAATTAAAGTGTGCAATATCTCGTTTCTCCGTGTATTGTATCGGGATTCTTAACTGTTGCTTCTATTCTGGTATATAAACCATAAAAAGATCAAAAGAGAAAAATGCATTCATTTCACAAGACAAGATTAACCTCTTGCAGTTTTAACCCATCAACACCTAGACAAGTAGAAAAGTTGTAGATTCCCTTGATAAAACATTCATTAGAATTGAGGACAGATGATAGGTGGACGATCGTCCACTTGTGTATTGGGTTTCACAGATTCGCTTTGCATACTGTCGTCCACCCTATGTGATTGTGCAACTTTTTTCATTGAACGATTTGTGTTAACTTCTTAACCTGCTTGATTGAACACTACGGGTATATCCTTAGTTGGTTTTTTTCTTTCTTAATTAATTGATTGGCGTCCTGTGTATGTGAACCTTAACCTAAGATTGGGTACTACACAGGACTATTTCATTCTAAATTGTAACCATCTCACTATCAGTATTGTCTTCTGGTGAATCATTCTCAAATGCTGTGTGTTTGTCTTACTTATTTCTATTTCCTTATTATTTTCGGTTAGTTTCGTGTTGTTCATGTCTCTTCCGATTATAAGATCAAAATGAATATTTGAAGTTAAATATAATATATTATTTAGTATGCGACCAATACGCTACATTATCTCTGTTGCGCAAAAAAAAAATAAACGAGGTTCTGGCGAGGTTCGAACTCGCGACCTTCTGCGTGTAAAGCAGACGTGATAACCACTACACCACAGAACCCGACAAATTTTGTTCACGGTTTTATAGCTTATGTGTTTCAGCTATCTATTTTACATGTAGTGTTTCAGCTATCTATTTTACATGTAGACGTAATGCAACTGATTAGTGCAAACATGATTTTGTTTTTTTCTTTAGTTATTACAAAGCGACCAAGTGCATAGGCCTAATCCGTCTGTTTCTTTCTTTCTTAAGGATCGAGCGGCTGTGGTAATGCATTGTATGACCATAGCTTGAAGTGACTAGAAAATGCACGTGGACAAGAATAACAACACACTATTTGAGGGAAACAAAAGTATTTAGCAGCTACTAAGTCCACTTCTGTATTACTATTGAGTTTCAAAGAGTTCATGTGTTTCACGCTGATAGGTTTAGATATATAAATTACCAGTCAAATATTCATGGTTTCCGTGGTGTAGTGGTTATCACATCCGCTTAACACGCGGAAGGTCCTGAGTTCAATCCTCAGCGGAAACGATTTTTTTTCTCGCTTTTTCCTTTGAAAAACTGTCCTAGCTTTACGGTAGATGAAGATATTGCAATATTGTATCTATTTTGAGCGCTATGCTTTCTAAATTGCTCTAATATTGAAAATTAAAGTCAGTATTGGTCACTTCAACTTACTGATTAAAAAGGGGAGACATTACCAAGAGGGCGTCTATCTTCACAGTGTAAGGAGGTAAAAAAAAAACGCTTTGTGAAATTATTCTTGCTCAAATCTTTTGAGAAAAATTACATTACTAGATATACATTAGAACACTCAGATTGTATGTTACCTTGCATTATATAATACTATTTATACCACGGTTTAACTCGGAAAACCGTGGTATAAATGAATTGTAACATGCAATATCACATCTAGGTCGTTGATTGCTGACAGTAATAAGACTACAACCCAGAATTAAAGTGTGCAATATCTCGTTTCTCCGTGTATTGTATCGGGATTCTTAACTGTTGCTTCTATTCTGGTATATAAACCATAAAAAGATCAAAAGAGAAAAATGCATTCATTTCACAAGACAAGATTAACGTCTTGCAGTTTTAACCCATCAACACCTAGACAAGTAGAAAAGTTGTAGATTCCCTTGATAAAACATTCATTAGAATTGAGGACAGATGATAGGTGGACGATCGTCCACTTGTGTATTGGGTTTCACAGATTCGCTTTGCATACTGTCGTCCACCCTATGTGATTGTGCAACTTTTTTCATTGAACGATTTGTGTTAACTTCTTAACCTGCTTGATTGAACACTACGGGTATATCCTTAGTTGGTTTTTTTCTTTCTTAATTAATTGATTGGCGTCCTGTGTATGTGAACCTTAACCTAAGATTGGGTACTACACAGGACTATTTCATTTTAAATTGTAACCATCTCACTATCAGTATTGTCTTCTGGTGAATCATTCTCAAATGCTGTGTGTTTGTCTTACTTATTTCTATTTCCTTATTATTTTCGGTTAGTTTCGTGTTGTTCATGTCTCTTCCGATTATAAGATCAAAATGAATATTTGAAGTTAAATATAATATATTATTTAGTATGCGACCAATACGCTACATTATCTCTGTTGCGCAAAAAAAAAATAAACGAGGTTCTGGCGAGGTTCGAACTCGCGACCTTCTGCGTGTAAAGCAGACGTGATAACCACTACACCACAGAACCCAACAAATTTTGTTCACGGTTTTATAGCTTATGTGTTTCAGCTATCTATTTTACATGTAGTGTTTCAGCTATCTATTTTACATGTAGACGTAATGCAACTGATTAGTGCAAACATGATTTTGTTTTTTTCTTTAGTTATTACAAAGCGACCAAGTGCATAGGCCTAATCCGTCTGTTTCTTTCTTTCTTAAGGATCGAGCGGCTGTGGTAATGCATTGTATGACCATAGCTTGAAGTGACTAGAAAATGCACGTGGACAAGAATAACAACACACTATTTGAGGGAAACAAAAGTATTTAGCAGCTACTAAGTCCACTTCTGTATTACTATTGAGTTTCAAAGAGTTCATGTGTTTCACGCTGATAGGTTTAGATATATACATTACCAGTCAAATATTCATGGTTTTCGTGGTGTAGTGGTTATCACATCCGCTTAACACGCGGAAGGTCCTGAGTTCAATCCTCAGCGGAAACAATTTTTTTTCTCGCTTTTTCCTTTGAAAAACTGTCCTAGCTTTACGGTAGATGAAGATATTGCAATATTGTATCTATTTTGAGCGCTATGCTTTCTAAATTGCTCTAATATTGAAAATTAAAGTCAGTATTGGTCACTTCAACTTACTGATTAAAAAGGGGAGACATTACCAAGAGAGCGTCTATCTTCACAGTGTAAGGAGGTAAAAAAAAAACGCTTTGTGAAATTATTCTTGCTCAAATCTTTTGAGAAAAATTACATTACTAGATATACATTAGAACACTCAGATTGTATGTTACCTTGCATTATATAATACTATTTATACCACGGTTTAACTCGGAAAACCGTGGTATAAATGAATTGTAACATGCAATATCACATCTAGGTCGTTGATTGCTGACAGTAATAAGACTACAACCCAGAATTAAAGTGTGCAATATCTCGTTTCTCCGTGTATTGTATCGGGATTCTTAACTGTTGCTTCTATTCTGGTATATAAACCATAAAAAGATCAAAAGAGAAAAATGCATTCATTTCACAAGACAAGATTAACGTCTTGCAGTTTTAACCCATCAACACCTAGACAAGTAGAAAAGTTGTAGATTCCCTTGATAAAACATTCATTAGAATTGAGGACAGATGATAGGTGGACGATCGTCCACTTGTGTATTGGGTTTCACAGATTCGCTTTACATACTGTCGTCCACCCTATGTGATTGTGCAACTTTTTTCATTGAACGATTTGTGTTAACTTCTTAACCTGCTTGATTGAACACTACGGGTATATCCTTAGTTGGTTTTTTTCTTTCTTAATTAATTGATTGGCGTCCTGTGTATGTGAACCTTAACCTAAGATTGGGTACTACACAGGACTATTTCATTTTAAATTGTAACCATCTCACTATCAGTATTGTCTTCTGGTGAATCATTCTCAAATGCTGTGTGTTTGTCTTACTTATTTCTATTTCCTTATTATTTTCGGTTAGTTTCGTGTTGTTCATGTCTCTTCCGATTATAAGATCAAAATGAATATTTGAAGTTAAATATAATATATTATTTAGTATGCGACCAATACGCTACATTATCTCTGTTGCGCAAAAAAAAAATAAACGAGGTTCTGGCGAGGTTCGAACTCGCGACCTTCTGCGTGTAAAGCAGACGTGATAACCACTACACCACAGAACCCAACAAATTTTGTTCACGGTTTTATAGCTTATGTGTTTCAGCTATCTATTTTACATGTAGTGTTTCAGCTATCTATTTTACATGTAGACGTAATGCAACTGATTAGTGCAAACATGATTTTGTTTTTTTCTTTAGTTATTACAAAGCGACCAAGTGCATAGGCCTAATCCGTCTGTTTCTTTCTTTCTTAAGGATCGAGCGGCTGTGGTAATGCATTGTATGACCATAGCTTGAAGTGACTAGAAAATGCACGTGGACAAGAATAACAACACACTATTTGAGGGAAACAAAAGTATTTAGCAGCTACTAAGTCCACTTCTGTATTACTATTGAGTTTCAAAGAGTTCATGTGTTTCACGCTGATAGGTTTAGATATATAAATTACCAGTCAAATATTCATGGTTTTCGTGGTGTAGTGGTTATCACATCCGCTTAACACGCGGAAGGTCCTGAGTTCAATCCTCAGCGGAAACAATTTTTTTTCTCGCTTTTTCCTTTGAAAAACTGTCCTAGCTTTACGGTAGATGAAGATATTGCAATATTGTATCTATTTTGAGCGCTATGCTTTCTAAATTGCTCTAATATTGAAAATTAAAGTCAGTATTGGTCACTTCAACTTACTGATTAAAAAGGGGAGACATTACCAAGAGAGCGTCTATCTTCACAGTGTAAGGAGGTAAAAAAAAAACGCTTTGTGAAATTATTCTTGCTCAAATCTTTTGAGAAAAATTACATTACTAGATATACATTAGAACACTCAGATTGTATGTTACCTTGCATTATATAATACTATTTATACCACGGTTTAACTCGGAAAACCGTGGTATAAATGAATTGTAACATGCAATATCACATCTAGGTCGTTGATTGCTGACAGTAATAAGACTACAACCCAGAATTAAAGTGTGCAATATCTCGTTTCTCCGTGTATTGTATCGGGATTCTTAACTGTTGCTTCTATTCTGGTATATAAACCATAAAAAGATCAAAAGAGAAAAATGCATTCATTTCACAAGACAAGATTAACCTCTTGCAGTTTTAACCCATCAACACCTAGACAAGTAGAAAAGTTGTAGATTCCCTTGATAAAACATTCATTAGAATTGAGGACAGATGATAGGTGGACGATCGTCCACTTGTGTATTGGGTTTCACAGATTCGCTTTACATACTGTCGTCCACCCTATGTGATTGTGCAACTTTTTTCATTGAACGATTTGTGTTAACTTCTTAACCTGCTTGATTGAACACTACGGGTATATCCTTAGTTGGTTTTTTTCTTTCTTAATTAATTGATTGGCGTCCTGTGTATGTGAACCTTAACCTAAGATTGGGTACTACACAGGACTATTTCATTTTAAATTGTAACCATCTCACTATCAGTATTGTCTTCTGGTGAATCATTCTCAAATGCTGTGTGTTTGTCTTACTTATTTCTATTTCCTTATTATTTTCGGTTAGTTTCGTGTTGTTCATGTCTCTTCCGATTATAAGATCAAAATGAATATTTGAAGTTAAATATAATATATTATTTAGTATGCGACCAATACGCTACATTATCTCTGTTGCGCAAAAAAAAAATAAACGAGGTTCTGGCGAGGTTCGAACTCGCGACCTTCTGCGTGTAAAGCAGACGTGATAACCACTACACCACAGAACCCGACAAATTTTGTTCACGGTTTTATAGCTTATGTGTTTCAGCTATCTATTTTACATGTAGTGTTTCAGCTATCTATTTTACATGTAGACGTAATGCAACTGATTAGTGCAAACATGATTTTGTTTTTTTCTTTAGTTATTACAAAGCGACCAAGTGCATAGGCCTAATCCGTCTGTTTCTTTCTTTCTTAAGGATCGAGCGGCTGTGGTAATGCATTGTATGACCATAGCTTGAAGTGACTAGAAAATGCACGTGGACAAGAATAACAACACACTATTTGAGGGAAACAAAAGTATTTAGCAGCTACTAAGTCCACTTCTGTATTACTATTGAGTTTCAAAGAGTTCATGTGTTTCACGCTGATAGGTTTAGATATATAAATTACCAGTCAAATATTCATGGTTTTCGTGGTGTAGTGGTTATCACATCCGCTTAACACGCGGAAGGTCCTGAGTTCAATCCTCAGCGGAAACAATTTTTTTTCTCGCTTTTTCCTTTGAAAAACTGTCCTAGCTTTACGGTAGATGAAGATATTGCAATATTGTATCTATTTTGAGCGCTATGCTTTCTAAATTGCTCTCATATTGAAAATTAAAGTCAGTATTGGTCACTTCAACTTACTGATTAAAAAGGGGAGACATTACCAAGAGAGCGTCTATCTTCACAGTGTAAGGAGGTAAAAAAAAAACGCTTTGTGAAATTATTCTTGCTCAAATCTTTTGAGAAAAATTACATTACTAGATATACATTAGAACACTCAGATTGTATGTTACCTTGCATTATATAATACTATTTATACCACGGTTTAACTCGGAAAACCGTGGTATAAATGAATTGTAACATGCAATATCACATCTAGGTCGTTGATTGCTGACAGTAATAAGACTACAACCCAGAATTAAAGTGTGCAATATCTCGTTTCTCCGTGTATTGTATCGGGATTCTTAACTGTTGCTTCTATTCTGGTATATAAACCATAAAAAGATCAAAAGAGAAAAATGCATTCATTTCACAAGACAAGATTAACGTCTTGCAGTTTTAACCCATCAACACCTAGACAAGTAGAAAAGTTGTAGATTCCCTTGATAAAACATTCATTAGAATTGAGGACAGATGATAGGTGGACGATCGTCCACTTGTGTATTGGGTTTCACAGATTCGCTTTACATACTGTCGTCCACCCTATGTGATTGTGCAACTTTTTTCATTGAACGATTTGTGTTAACTTCTTAACCTGCTTGATTGAACACTACGGGTATATCCTTAGTTGGTTTTTTTCTTTCTTAATTAATTGATTGGCGTCCTGTGTATGTGAACCTTAACCTAAGATTGGGTACTACACAGGACTATTTCATTTTAAATTGTAACCATCTCACTATCAGTATTGTCTTCTGGTGAATCATTCTCAAATGCTGTGTGTTTGTCTTACTTATTTCTATTTCCTTATTATTTTCGGTTAGTTTCGTGTTGTTCATGTCTCTTCCGATTATAAGATCAAAATGAATATTTGAAGTTAAATATAATATATTATTTAGTATGCGACCAATACGCTACATTATCTCTGTTGCGCAAAAAAAAAATAAACGAGGTTCTGGCGAGGTTCGAACTCGCGACCTTCTGCGTGTAAAGCAGACGTGATAACCACTACACCACAGAACCCGACAAATTTTGTTCACGGTTTTATAGCTTATGTGTTTCAGCTATCTATTTTACATGTAGTGTTTCAGCTATCTATTTTACATGTAGACGTAATGCAACTGATTAGTGCAAACATGATTTTGTTTTTTTCTTTAGTTATTACAAAGCGACCAAGTGCATAGGCCTAATCCGTCTGTTTCTTTCTTTCTTAAGGATCGAGCGGCTGTGGTAATGCATTGTATGACCATAGCTTGAAGTGACTAGAAAATGCACGTGGACAAGAATAACAACACACTATTTGAGGGAAACAAAAGTATTTAGCAGCTACTAAGTCCACTTCTGTATTACTATTGAGTTTCAAAGAGTTCATGTGTTTCACGCTGATAGGTTTAGATATATAAATTACCAGTCAAATATTCATGGTTTTCGTGGTGTAGTGGTTATCACATCCGCTTAACACGCGGAAGGTCCTGAGTTCAATCCTCAGCGGAAACAATTTTTTTTCTCGCTTTTTCCTTTGAAAAACTGTCCTAGCTTTACGGTAGATGAAGATATTGCAATATTGTATCTATTTTGAGCGCTATGCTTTCTAAATTGCTCTAATATTGAAAATTAAAGTCAGTATTGGTCACTTCAACTTACTGATTAAAAAGGGGAGACATTACCAAGAGAGCGTCTATCTTCACAGTGTAAGGAGGTAAAAAAAAAACGCTTTGTGAAATTATTCTTGCTCAAATCTTTTGAGAAAAATTACATTACTAGATATACATTAGAACACTCAGATTGTATGTTACCTTGCATTATATAATACTATTTATACCACGGTTTAACTCGGAAAACCGTGGTATAAATGAATTGTAACATGCAATATCACATCTAGGTCGTTGATTGCTGACAGTAATAAGACTACAACCCAGAATTAAAGTGTGCAATATCTCGTTTCTCCGTGTATTGTATCGGGATTCTTAACTGTTGCTTCTATTCTGGTATATAAACCATAAAAAGATCAAAAGAGAAAAATGCATTCATTTCACAAGACAAGATTAACGTCTTGCAGTTTTAACCCATCAACACCTAGACAAGTAGAAAAGTTGTAGATTCCCTTGATAAAACATTCATTAGAATTGAGGACAGATGATAGGTGGACGATCGTCCACTTGTGTATTGGGTTTCACAGATTCGCTTTACATACTGTCGTCCACCCTATGTGATTGTGCAACTTTTTTCATTGAACGATTTGTGTTAACTTCTTAACCTGCTTGATTGAACACTACGGGTATATCCTTAGTTGGTTTTTTTCTTTCTTAATTAATTGATTGGCGTCCTGTGTATGTGAACCTTAACCTAAGATTGGGTACTACACAGGACTATTTCATTTTAAATTGTAACCATCTCACTATCAGTATTGTCTTCTGGTGAATCATTCTCAAATGCTGTGTGTTTGTCTTACTTATTTCTATTTCCTTATTATTTTCGGTTAGTTTCGTGTTGTTCATGTCTCTTCCGATTATAAGATCAAAATGAATATTTGAAGTTAAATATAATATATTATTTAGTATGCGACCAATACGCTACATTATCTCTGTTGCGCAAAAAAAAAATAAACGAGGTTCTGGCGAGGTTCGAACTCGCGACCTTCTGCGTGTAAAGCAGACGTGATAACCACTACACCACAGAACCCGACAAATTTTGTTCACGGTTTTATAGCTTATGTGTTTCAGCTATCTATTTTACATGTAGTGTTTCAGCTATCTATTTTACATGTAGACGTAATGCAACTGATTAGTGCAAACATGATTTTGTTTTTTTCTTTAGTTATTACAAAGCGACCAAGTGCATAGGCCTAATCCGTCTGTTTCTTTCTTTCTTAAGGATCGAGCGGCTGTGGTAATGCATTGTATGACCATAGCTTGAAGTGACTAGAAAATGCACGTGGACAAGAATAACAACACACTATTTGAGGGAAACAAAAGTATTTAGCAGCTACTAAGTCCACTTCTGTATTACTATTGAGTTTCAAAGAGTTCATGTGTTTCACGCTGATAGGTTTAGATATATAAATTACCAGTCAATTATTCATGGTTTCCGTGGTGTAGTGGTTATCACATCCGCTTAACACGCGGAAGGTCCTGAGTTCAATCCTCAGCGGAAACAATTTTTTTTCTCGCTTTTTCCTTTGAAAAACTGTCCTAGCTTTACGGTAGATGAAGATATTGCAATATTGTATCTATTTTGAGCGCTATGCTTTCTAAATTGCTCTAATATTGAAAAATTAAAGTCAGTATTGGTCACTTCAACTTACTGATTAAAAAGGGGAGACATTACCAAGAGAGCGTCTATCTTCACAGTGTAAGGAGGTAAAAAAAAAACGCTTTGTGAAATTATTCTTGCTCAAATCTTTTGAGAAAAATTACATTACTAGATATACATTAGAACACTCAGATTGTATGTTACCTTGCATTATATAATACTATTTATACCACGGTTTAACTCGGAAAACCGTGGTATAAATGAATTGTAACATGCAATATCACATCTAGGTCGTTGATTGCTGACAGTAATAAGACTACAACCCAGAATTAAAGTGTGCAATATCTCGTTTCTCCGTGTATTGTATCGGGATTCTTAACTGTTGCTTCTATTCTGGTATATAAACCATAAAAAGATCAAAAGAGAAAAATGCATTCATTTCACAAGACAAGATTAACGTCTTGCAGTTTTAACCCATCAACACCTAGACAAGTAGAAAAGTTGTAGATTCCCTTGATAAAACATTCATTAGAATTGAGGACAGATGATAGGTGGACGATCGTCCACTTGTGTATTGGGTTTCACAGATTCTCTTTGCATACTGTCGTCCACCCTATGTGATTGTGCAACTTTTTTCATTGAACGATTTGTGTTAACTTCTTAACCTGCTTGATTGAACACTACGGGTATATCCTTAGTTGTTTTTTTTCTTTCTTAATTAATTGATTGGCGTCCTGTGTATGTGAACCTTAACCTAAGATTGGGTACTACACAGGACTATTTCATTCTAAATTGTAACCATCTCACTATCAGTATTGTCTTCTGGTGAATCATTCTCAAATGCTGTGTGTTTGTCTTACTTATTTCTATTTCCTTATTATTTTCGGTTAGTTTCGTGTTGTTCATGTCTCTTCCGATTATAAGATCAAAATGAATATTTGAAGTTAAATATAATATATTATTTAGTATGCGACCAATACGCTACATTATCTCTGTTGCGCAAAAAAAAAATAAACGAGGTTCTGGCGAGGTTCGAACTCGCGACCTTCTGCGTGTAAAGCAGACGTGATAACCACTACACCACAGAACCCAACAAATTTTGTTCACGGTTTTATAGCTTATGTTTTTCAGCTATCTATTTTACATGTAGTGTTTCAGCTATCTATTTTACATGTAGACGTAATGCAACTGATTAGTGCAAACATGATTTTGTTTTTTTCTTTAGTTATTACAAAGCGACCAAGTGCATAGGCCTAATCCGTCTGTTTCTTTCTTTCTTAAGGATCGAGCGGCTGTGGTAATGCATTGTATGACCATAGCTTGAAGTGACTAGAAAATGCACGTGGACAAGAATAACAACACACTATTTGAGGGAAACAAAAGTATTTAGCAGCTACTAAGTCCACTTCTGTATTACTATTGAGTTTCAAAGAGTTCATGTGTTTCACGCTGATAGGTTTAGATATATAAATTACCAGTCAAATATTCATGGTTTCCGTGGTGTAGTGGTTATCACATCCGCTTAACACGCGGAAGGTCCTGAGTTCAATCCTCAGCGGAAACGATTTTTTTTCTCGCTTTTTCCTTTGAAAAACTGTCCTAGCTTTACGGTAGATGAAGATATTGCAATATTGTATCTATTTTGAGCGCTATGCTTTCTAAATTGCTCTAATATTGAAAATTAAAGTCAGTATTGGTCACTTCAACTTACTGATTAAAAAGGGGAGACATTACCAAGAGAGCGTCTATCTTCACAGTGTAAGGAGGTAAAAAAAAAACGCTTTGTGAAATTATTCTTGCTCAAATCTTTTGAGAAAAATTACATTACTAGATATACATTAGAACACTCAGATTGTATGTTACCTTGCATTATATAATACTATTTATACCACGGTTTAACTCGGAAAACCGTGGTATAAATGAATTGTAACATGCAATATCACATCTAGGTCGTTGATTGCTGACAGTAATAAGACTACAACCCAGAATTAAAGTGTGCAATATCTCGTTTCTCCGTGTATTGTATCGGGATTCTTAACTGTTGCTTCTATTCTGGTATATAAACCATAAAAAGATCAAAAGAGAAAAATGCATTCATTTCACAAGACAAGATTAACGTCTTGCAGTTTTAACCCATCAACACCTAGACAAGTAGAAAAGTTGTAGATTCCCTTGATAAAACATTCATTAGAATTGAGGACAGATGATAGGTGGACGATCGTCCACTTGTGTATTGGGTTTCACAGATTCGCTTTGCATACTGTCGTCCACCCTATGTGATTGTGCAACTTTTTTCATTGAACGATTTGTGTTAACTTCTTAACCTGCTTGATTGAACACTACGGGTATATCCTTAGTTGGTTTTTTTCTTTCTTAATTAATTGATTGGCGTCCTGTGTATGTGAACCTTAACCTAAGATTGGGTACTACACAGGACTATTTCATTTTAAATTGTAACCATCTCACTATCAGTATTGTCTTCTGGTGAATCATTCTCAAATGCTGTGTGTTTGTCTTACTTATTTCTATTTCCTTATTATTTTCGGTTAGTTTCGTGTTGTTCATGTCTCTTCCGATTATAAGATCAAAATGAATATTTGAAGTTAAATATAATATATTATTTAGTATGCGACCAATACGCTACATTATCTCTGTTGCGCAAAAAAAAAATAAACGAGGTTCTGGCGAGGTTCGAACTCGCGACCTTCTGCGTGTAAAGCAGACGTGATAACCACTACACCACAGAACCCGACAAATTTTGTTCACGGTTTTATAGCTTATGTGTTTCAGCTATCTATTTTACATGTAGTGTTTCAGCTATCTATTTTACATGTAGACGTAATGCAACTGATTAGTGCAAACATGATTTTGTTTTTTTCTTTAGTTATTACAAAGCGACCAAGTGCATAGGCCTAATCCGTCTGTTTCTTTCTTTCTTAAGGATCGAGCGGCTGTGGTAATGCATTGTATGACCATAGCTTGAAGTGACTAGAAAATGCACGTGGACAAGAATAACAACACACTATTTGAGGGAAACAAAAGTATTTAGCAGCTACTAAGTCCACTTCTGTATTACTATTGAGTTTCAAAGAGTTCATGTGTTTCACGCTGATAGGTTTAGATATATAAATTACCAGTCAATTATTCATGGTTTCCGTGGTGTAGTGGTTATCACATCCGCTTAACACGCGGAAGGTCCTGAGTTCAATCCTCAGCGGAAACAATTTTTTTTCTCGCTTTTTCCTTTGAAAAACTGTCCTAGCTTTACGGAAGATGAAGATATTGCAATATTGTATCTATTTTGAGCGCTATGCTTTCTAAATTGCTCTAATATTGAAAAATTAAAGTCAGTATTGGTCACTTCAACTTACTGATTAAAAAGGGGAGACATTACCAAGAGAGCGTCTATCTTCACAGTGTAAGGAGGTAAAAAAAAAACGCTTTGTGAAATTATTCTTGCTCAAATCTGTTGAGAAAAATTACATTACTAGATATACATTAGAACACTCAGATTGTATGTTACCTTGCATTATATAATACTATTTATACCACGGTTTAACTCGGAAAACCGTGGTATAAATGAATTGTAACATGCAATATCACATCTAGGTCGTTGATTGCTGACAGTAATAAGACTACAACCCAGAATTAAAGTGTGCAATATCTCGTTTCTCCGTGTATTGTATCGGGATTCTTAACTGTTGCTTCTATTCTGGTATATAAACCATAAAAAGATCAAAAGAGAAAAATGCATTCATTTCACAAGACAAGATTAACGTCTTGCAGTTTTAACCCATCAACACCTAGACAAGTAGAAAAGTTGTAGATTCCCTTGATAAAACATTCATTAGAATTGAGGACAGATGATAGGTGGACGATCGTCCACTTGTGTATTGGGTTTCACAGATTCGCTTTGCATACTGTCGTCCACCCTATGTGATTGTGCAACTTTTTTCATTGAACGATTTGTGTTAACTTCTTAACCTGCTTGATTGAACACTACGGGTATATCCTTAGTTGGTTTTTTTCTTTCTTAATTAATTGATTGGCGTCCTGTGTATGTGAACCTTAACCTAAGATTGGGTACTACACAGGACTATTTCATTTTAAATTGTAACCATCTCACTATCAGTATTGTCTTCTGGTGAATCATTCTCAAATGCTGTGTGTTTGTCTTACTTATTTCTATTTCCTTATTATTTTCGGTTAGTTTCGTGTTGTTCATGTCTCTTCCGATTATAAGATCAAAATGAATATTTGAAGTTAAATATAATATATTATTTAGTATGCGACCAATACGCTACATTATCTCTGTTGCGCAAAAAAAAAATAAACGAGGTTCTGGCGAGGTTCGAACTCGCGACCTTCTGCGTGTAAAGCAGACGTGATAACCACTACACCACAGAACCCGACAAATTTTGTTCACGGTTTTATAGCTTATGTGTTTCAGCTATCTATTTTACATGTAGTGTTTCAGCTATCTATTTTACATGTAGACGTAATGCAACTGATTAGTGCAAACATGATTTTGTTTTTTTCTTTAGTTATTACAAAGCGACCAAGTGCATAGGCCTAATCCGTCTGTTTCTTTCTTTCTTAAGGATCGAGCGGCTGTGGTAATGCATTGTATGACCATAGCTTGAAGTGACTAGAAAATGCACGTGGACAAGAATAACAACACACTATTTGAGGGAAACAAAAGTATTTAGCAGCTACTAAGTCCACTTCTGTATTACTATTGAGTTTCAAAGAGTTCATGTGTTTCACGCTGATAGGTTTAGATATATAAATTACCAGTCAATTATTCATGGTTTCCGTGGTGTAGTGGTTATCACATCCGCTTAACACGCGGAAGGTCCTGAGTTCAATCCTCAGCGGAAACAATTTTTTTTCTCGCTTTTTCCTTTGAAAAACTGTCCTAGCTTTACGGTAGATGAAGATATTGCAATATTGTATCTATTTTGAGCACTATGCTTTCTAAATTGCTCTAATATTGAAAAATTAAAGTCAGTATTGGTCACTTCAACTTACTGATTAAAAAGGGGAGACATTACCAAGAGAGCGTTTATCTTCACAGTGTAAGGAGGTAAAAAAAAAACGCTTTGTGAAATTATTCTTGCTCAAATCTTTTGAGAAAAATTACATTACTAGATATACATTAGAACACTCAGATTGTATGTTACCTTGCATTATATAATACTATTTATACCACGGTTTAACTCGGAAAACCGTGGTATAAATGAATTGTAACATGCAATATCACATCTAGGTCGTTGATTGCTGACAGTAATAAGACTACAACCCAGAATTAAAGTGTGCAATATCTCGTTTCTCCGTGTATTGTATCGGGATTCTTAACTGTTGCTTCTATTCTGGTATATAAACCATAAAAAGATCAAAATAGAAAAATGCATTCATTTCACAAGACAAGATTAACGTCTTGCAGTTTTAACCCATCAACACCTAGACAAGTAGAAAAGTTGTAGATTCCCTTGATAAAACATTCATTAGAATTGAGGACAGATGATAGGTGGACGATCGTCCACTTGTGTATTGGGTTTCACAGATTCGCTTTGCATACTGTCGTCCACCCTATGTGATTGTGCAACTTTTTTCATTGAACGATTTGTGTTAACTTCTTAACCTGCTTGATTGAACACTACGGGTATATCCTTAGTTGTTTTTTTTCTTTCTTAATTAATTGATTGGCGTCCTGTGTATGTGAACCTTAACCTAAGATTGGGTACTACACAGGACTATTTCATTCTAAATTGTAACCATCTCACTATCAGTATTGTCTTCTGGTGAATCATTCTCAAATGCTGTGTGTTTGTCTTACTTATTTCTATTTCCTTATTATTTTCGGTTAGTTTCGTGTTGTTCATGTCTCTTCCGATTATAAGATCAAAATGAATATTTGAAGTTAAATATAATATATTATTTAGTATGCGACCAATACGCTACATTATCTCTGTTGCGCAAAAAAAAAATAAACGAGGTTCTGGCGAGGTTCGAACTCGCGACCTTCTGCGTGTAAAGCAGACGTGATAACCACTACACCACAGAACCCGACAAATTTTGTTCACGGTTTTATAGCTTATGTGTTTCAGCTATCTATTTTACATGTAGTGTTTCAGCTATCTATTTTACATGTAGACGTAATGCAACTGATTAGTGCAAACATGATTTTGTTTTTTTCTTTAGTTATTACAAAGCGACCAAGTGCATAGGCCTAATCCGTCTGTTTCTTTCTTTCTTAAGGATCGAGCGGCTGTGGTAATGCATTGTATGACCATAGCTTGAAGTGACTAGAAAATGCACGTGGACAAGAATAACAACACACTATTTGAGGGAAACAAAAGTATTTAGCAGCTACTAAGTCCACTTCTGTATTACTATTGAGTTTCAAAGAGTTCATGTGTTTCACGCTGATAGGTTTAGATATATAAATTACCAGTCAAATATTCATGGTTTCCGTGGTGTAGTGGTTATCACATCCGCTTAACACGCGGAAGGTCCTGAGTTCAATCCTCAGCGGAAACGATTTTTTTTCTCGCTTTTTCCTTTGAAAAACTGTCCTAGCTTTACGGTAGATGAAGATATTGCAATATTGTATCTATTTTGAGCGCTATGCTTTCTAAATTGCTCTAATATTGAAAATTAAAGTCAGTATTGGTCACTTCAACTTACTGATTAAAAAGGGGAGACATTACCAAGAGAGCGTCTATCTTCACAGTGTAAGGAGGTAAAAAAAAAACGCTTTGTGAAATTATTCTTGCTCAAATCTTTTGAGAAAAATTACATTACTAGATATACATTAGAACACTCAGATTGTATGTTACCTTGCATTATATAATACTATTTATACCACGGTTTAACTCGGAAAACCGTGGTATAAATGAATTGTAACATGCAATATCACATCTAGGTCGTTGATTGCTGACAGTAATAAGACTACAACCCAGAATTAAAGTGTGCAATATCTCGTTTCTCCGTGTATTGTATCGGGATTCTTAACTGTTGCTTCTATTCTGGTATATAAACCATAAAAAGATCAAAAGAGAAAAATGCATTCATTTCACAAGACAAGATTAACGTCTTGCAGTTTTAACCCATCAACACCTAGACAAGTAGAAAAGTTGTAGATTCCCTTGATAAAACATTCATTAGAATTGAGGACAGATGATAGGTGGACGATCGTCCACTTGTGTATTGGGTTTCACAGATTCGCTTTGCATACTGTCGTCCACCCTATGTGATTGTGCAACTTTTTTCATTGAACGATTTGTGTTAACTTCTTAACCTGCTTGATTGAACACTACGGGTATATCCTTAGTTGGTTTTTTTCTTTCTTAATTAATTGATTGGCGTCCTGTGTATGTGAACCTTAACCTAAGATTGGGTACTACACAGGACTATTTCATTTTAAATTGTAACCATCTCACTATCAGTAGTGTCTTCTGGTGAATCATTCTCAAATGCTGTGTGTTTGTCTTACTTATTTCTATTTCCTTATTATTTTCGGTTAGTTTCGTGTTGTTCATGTCTCTTCCGATTATAAGATCAAAATGATTATTTGAAGTTAAATATAATATATTATTTAGTATGCGACCAATACGCTACATTATCTCTGTTGCGCAAAAAAAAAATAAACGAGGTTCTGGAGAGGTTCGAACTCGCGACCTTCTGCGTGTAAAGCAGACGTGATAACCACTACACCACAGAACCCGACAAATTTTGTTCACGGTTTTATAGCTTATGTGTTTCAGCTATCTATTTTACATGTAGTGTTTCAGCTATCTATTTTACATGTAGACGTAATGCAACTGATTAGTGCAAACATGATTTTGTTTTTTTCTTTAGTTATTACAAAGCGACCAAGTGCATAGGCCTAATCCGTCTGTTTCTTTCTTTCTTAAGGATCGAGCGGCTGTGGTAATGCATTGTATGACCATAGCTTGAAGTGACTAGAAAATGCACGTGGACAAGAATAACAACACACTATTTGAGGGAAACAAAAGTATTTAGCAGCTACTAAGTCCACTTCTGTATTACTATTGAGTTTCAAAGAGTTCATGTGTTTCACGCTGATAGGTTTAGATATATAAATTACCAGTCAATTATTCATGGTTTCCGTGGTGTAGTGGTTATCACATCCGCTTAACACGCGGAAGGTCCTGAGTTCAATCCTCAGCGGAAACAATTTTTTTTCTCGCTTTTTCCTTTGAAAAACTGTCCTAGCTTTACGGTAGATGAAGATATTGCAATATTGTATCTATTTTGAGCGCTATGCTTTCTAAATTGCTCTAATATTGAAAAATTAAAGTCAGTATTGGTCACTTCAACTTACTGATTAAAAAGGGGAGACATTACCAAGAGAGCGTCTATCTTCACAGTGTAAGGTGGTAAAAAAAAAACGCTTTGTGAAATTATTCTTGCTCAAATCTTTTGAGAAAAATTACATTACTAGATATACATTAGAACACTCAGATTGTATGTTACCTTGCATTATATAATACTATTTATACCACGGTTTAACTCGGAAAACCGTGGTATAAATGAATTGTAACATGCAATATCACATCTAGGTCGTTGATTGCTGACAGTAATAAGACTACAACCCAGAATTAAAGTGTGCAATATCTCGTTTCTCCGTGTATTGTATCGGGATTCTTAACTGTTGCTTCTATTCTGGTATATAAACCATAAAAAGATCAAAAGAGAAAAATGCATTCATTTCACAAGACAAGATTAACGTCTTGCAGTTTTAACCCATCAACACCTAGACAAGTAGAAAAGTTGTAGATTCCCTTGATAAAACATTCATTAGAATTGAGGACAGATGATAGGTGGACGATCGTCCACTTGTGTATTGGGTTTCACAGATTCGCTTTGCATACTGTCGTCCACCCTATGTGATTGTGCAACTTTTTTCATTGAACGATTTGTGTTAACTTCTTAACCTGCTTGATTGAACACTACGGGTATATCCTTAGTTGTTTTTTTTCTTTCTTAATTAATTGATTGGCGTCCTGTGTATGTGAACCTTAACCTAAGATTGGGTACTACACAGGACTATTTCATTCTAAATTGTAACCATCTCACTATCAGTATTGTCTTCTGGTGAATCATTCTCAAATGCTGTGTGTTTGTCTTACTTATTTCTATTTCCTTATTATTTTCGGTTAGTTTCGTGTTGTTCATGTCTCTTCCGATTATAAGATCAAAATGAATATTTGAAGTTAAATATAATATATTATTTAGTATGCGACCAATACGCTACATTATCTCTGTTGCGCAAAAAAAAAATAAACGAGGTTCTGGCGAGGTTCGAACTCGCGACCTTCTGCGTGTAAAGCAGACGTGATAACCACTACACCACAGAACCCGACAAATTTTGTTCACGGTTTTATAGCTTATGTGTTTCAGCTATCTATTTTACATGTAGTGTTTCAGCTATCTATTTTACATGTAGACGTAATGCAACTGATTAGTGCAAACATGATTTTGTTTTTTTCTTTAGTTATTACAAAGCGACCAAGTGCATAGGCCTAATCCGTCTGTTTCTTTCTTTCTTAAGGATCGAGCGGCTGTGGTAATGCATTGTATGACCATAGCTTGAAGTGACTAGAAAATGCACGTGGACAAGAATAACAACACACTATTTGAGGGAAACAAAAGTATTTAGCAGCTACTAAGTCCACTTCTGTATTACTATTGAGTTTCAAAGAGTTCATGTGTTTCACGCTGATAGGTTTAGATATATAAATTACCAGTCAAATATTCATGGTTTCCGTGGTGTAGTGGTTATCACATCCGCTTAACACGCGGAAGGTCCTGAGTTCAATCCTCAGCGGAAACGATTTTTTTTCTCGCTTTTTCCTTTGAAAAACTGTCCTAGCTTTACGGTAGATGAAGATATTGCAATATTGTATCTATTTTGAGCGCTATGCTTTCTAAATTGCTCTAATATTGAAAATTAAAGTCAGTATTGGTCACTTCAACTTACTGATTAAAAAGGGGAGACATTACCAAGAGAGCGTCTATCTTCACAGTGTAAGGAGGTAAAAAAAAAACGCTTTGTGAAATTATTCTTGCTCAAATCTTTTGAGAAAAATTACATTACTAGATATACATTAGAACACTCAGATTGTATGTTACCTTGCATTATATAATACTATTTATACCACGGTTTAACTCGGAAAACCGTGGTATAAATGAATTGTAACATGCAATATCACATCTAGGTCGTTGATTGCTGACAGTAATAAGACTACAACCCAGAATTAAAGTGTGCAATATCTCGTTTCTCCGTGTATTGTATCGGGATTCTTAACTGTTGCTTCTATTCTGGTATATAAACCATAAAAAGATCAAAAGAGAAAAATGCATTCATTTCACAAGACAAGATTAACGTCTTGCAGTTTTAACCCATCAACACCTAGACAAGTATAAAAGTTGTAGATTCCCTTGATAAAACATTCATTAGAATTGAGGACAGATGATAGGTGGACGATCGTCCACTTGTGTATTGGGTTTCACAGATTCGCTTTGCATACTGTCGTCCACCCTATGTGATTGTGCAACTTTTTTCATTGAACGATTTGTGTTAACTTCTTAACCTGCTTGATTGAACACTACGGGTATATCCTTAGTTGGTTTTTTTCTTTCTTAATTAATTGATTGGCGTCCTGTGTATGTGAACCTTAACCTAAGATTGGGTACTACACAGGACTATTTCATTTTAAATTGTAACCATCTCACTATCAGTAGTGTCTTCTGGTGAATCATTCTCAAATGCTGTGTGTTTGTCTTACTTATTTCTATTTCCTTATTATTTTCGGTTAGTTTCGTGTTGTTCATGTCTCTTCCGATTATAAAATCAAAATGAATATTTGAAGTTAAATATAATATATTATTTAGTATGCGACCAATACGCTACATTATCTCTGTTGCGCAAAAAAAAAATAAACGAGGTTCTGGAGAGGTTCGAACTCGCGACCTTCTGCGTGTAAAGCAGACGTGATAACCACTACACCACAGAACCCGACAAATTTTGTTCACGGTTTTATAGCTTATGTGTTTCAGCTATCTATTTTACATGTAGTGTTTCAGCTATCTATTTTACATGTAGACGTAATGCAACTGATTAGTGCAAACATGATTTTGTTTTTTTCTTTAGTTATTACAAAGCGACCAAGTGCATAGGCCTAATCCGTCTGTTTCTTTCTTTCTTAAGGATCGAGCGGCTGTGGTAATGCATTGTATGACCATAGCTTGAAGTGACTAGAAAATGCACGTGGACAAGAATAACAACACACTATTTGAGGGAAACAAAAGTATTTAGCAGCTACTAAGTCCACTTCTGTATTACTATTGAGTTTCAAAGAGTTCATGTGTTTCACGCTGATAGGTTTAGATATATAAATTACCAGTCAATTATTCATGGTTTCCGTGGTGTAGTGGTTATCACATCCGCTTAACACGCGGAAGGTCCTGAGTTCAATCCTCAGCGGAAACAATTTTTTTTCTCGCTTTTTCCTTTGAAAAACTGTCCTAGCTTTACGGTAGATGAAGATATTGCAATATTGTATCTATTTTGAGCGCTATGCTTTCTAAATTGCTCTAATATTGAAAAATTAAAGTCAGTATTGGTCACTTCAACTTACTGATTAAAAAGGGGAGACATTACCAAGAGAGCGTCTATCTTCACAGTGTAAGGAGGTAAAAAAAAAACGCTTTGTGAAATTATTCTTGCTCAAATCTTTTGAGAAAAATTACATTACTAGATATACATTAGAACACTCAGATTGTATGTTACCTTGCATTATATAATACTATTTATACCACGGTTTAACTCGGAAAACCGTGGTATAAATGAATTGTAACATGCAATATCACATCTAGGTCGTTGATTGCTGACAGTAATAAGACTACAACCCAGAATTAAAGTGTGCAATATCTCGTTTCTCCGTGTATTGTATCGGGATTCTTAACTGTTGCTTCTATTCTGGTATATAAACCATAAAAAGATCAAAAGAGAAAAATGCATTCATTTCACAAGACAAGATTAACGTCTTGCAGTTTTAACCCATCAACACCTAGACAAGTAGAAAAGTTGTAGATTCCCTTGATAAAACATTCATTAGAATTGAGGACAGATGATAGGTGGACGATCGTCCACTTGTGTATTGGGTTTCACAGATTCGCTTTGCATACTGTCGTCCACCCTATGTGATTGTGCAACTTTTTTCATTGAACGATTTGTGTTAACTTCTTAACCTGCTTGATTGAACACTACGGGTATATCCTTAGTTGGTTTTTTTCTTTCTTAATTAATTGATTGGCGTCCTGTGTATGTGAACCTTAACCTAAGATTGGGTACTACACAGGACTATTTCATTTTAAATTGTAACCATCTCACTATCAGTAGTGTCTTCTGGTGAATCATTCTCAAATGCTGTGTGTTTGTCTTACTTATTTCTATTTCCTTATTATTTTCGGTTAGTTTCGTGTTGTTCATGTCTCTTCCGATTATAAGATCAAAATGAATATTTGAAGTTAAATATAATATATTATTTAGTATGCGACCAATACGCTACATTATCTCTGTTGCGCAAAAAAAAAATAAACGAGGTTCTGGAGAGGTTCGAACTCGCGACCTTCTGCGTGTAAAGCAGACGTGATAACCACTACACCACAGAACCCGACAAATTTTGTTCACGGTTTTATAGCTTATGTGTTTCAGCTATCTATTTTACATGTAGTGTTTCAGCTATCTATTTTACATGTAGACGTAATGCAACTGATTAGTGCAAACATGATTTTGTTTTTTTCTTTAGTTATTACAAAGCGACCAAGTGCATAGGCCTAATCCGTCTGTTTCTTTCTTTCTTAAGGATCGAGCGGCTGTGGTAATGCATTGTATGACCATAGCTTGAAGTGACTAGAAAATGCACGTGGACAAGAATAACAACACACTATTTGAGGGAAACAAAAGTATTTAGCAGCTACTAAGTCCACTTCTGTATTACTATTGAGTTTCAAAGAGTTCATGTGTTTCACGCTGATAGGTTTAGATATATAAATTACCAGTCAATTATTCATGGTTTCCGTGGTGTAGTGGTTATCACATCCGCTTAACACGCGGAAGGTCCTGAGTTCAATCCTCAGCGGAAACAATTTTTTTTCTCGCTTTTTCCTTTGAAAAACTGTCCTAGCTTTACGGTAGATGAAGATATTGCAATATTGTATCTATTTTGAGCGCTATGCTTTCTAAATTGCTCTAATATTGAAAAATTAAAGTCAGTATTGGTCACTTCAACTTACTGATTAAAAAGGGGAGACATTACCAAGAGAGCGTCTATCTTCACAGTGTAAGGAGGTAAAAAAAAAACGCTTTGTGAAATTATTCTTGCTCAAATCTTTTGAGAAAAATTACATTACTAGATATACATTAGAACACTCAGATTGTATGTTACCTTGCATTATATAATACTATTTATACCACGGTTTAACTCGGAAAACCGTGGTATAAATGAATTGTAACATGCAATATCACATCTAGGTCGTTGATTGCTGACAGTAATAAGACTACAACCCAGAATTAAAGTGTGCAATATCTCGTTTCTCCGTGTATTGTATCGGGATTCTTAACTGTTGCTTCTATTCTGGTATATAAACCATAAAAAGATCAAAAGAGAAAAATGCATTCATTTCACAAGACAAGATTAACGTCTTGCAGTTTTAACCCATCAACACCTAGACAAGTAGAAAAGTTGTAGATTCCCTTGATAAAACATTCATTAGAATTGAGGACAGATGATAGGTGGACGATCGTCCACTTGTGTATTGGGTTTCACAGATTCGCTTTGCATACTGTCGTCCACCCTATGTGATTGTGCAACTTTTTTCATTGAACGATTTGTGTTAACTTCTTAACCTGCTTGATTGAACACTACGGGTATATCCTTAGTTGTTTTTTTTCTTTCTTAATTAATTGATTGGCGTCCTGTGTATGTGAACCTTAACCTAAGATTGGGTACTACACAGGACTATTTCATTCTAAATTGTAACCATCTCACTATCAGTATTGTCTTCTGGTGAATCATTCTCAAATGCTGTGTGTTTGTCTTACTTATTTCTATTTCCTTATTATTTTCGGTTAGTTTCGTGTTGTTCATGTCTCTTCCGATTATAAGATCAAAATGAATATTTGAAGTTAAATATAATATATTATTTAGTATGCGACCAATACGCTACATTATCTCTGTTGCGCAAAAAAAAAATAAACGAGGTTCTGGCGAGGTTCGAACTCGCGACCTTCTGCGTGTAAAGCAGACGTGATAACCACTACACCACAGAACCCGACAAATTTTGTTCACGGTTTCATAGCTTATGTGTTTCAGCTATCTATTTTACATGTAGTGTTTCAGCTATCTATTTTACATGTAGACGTAATGCAACTGATTAGTGCAAACATGATTTTGTTTTTTTCTTTAGTTATTACAAAGCGACCAAGTGCATAGGCCTAATCCGTCTGTTTCTTTCTTTCTTAAGGATCGAGCGGCTGTGGTAATGCATTGTATGACCATAGCTTGAAGTGACTAGAAAATGCACGTGGACAAGAATAACAACACACTATTTGAGGGAAACAAAAGTATTTAGCAGCTACTAAGTCCACTTCTGTATTACTATTGAGTTTCAAAGAGTTCATGTGTTTCACGCTGATAGGTTTAGATATATAAATTACCAGTCAAATATTCATGGTTTCCGTGGTGTAGTGGTTATCACATCCGCTTAACACGCGGAAGGTCCTGAGTTCAATCCTCAGCGGAAACGATTTTTTTTCTCGCTTTTTCCTTTGAAAAACTGTCCTAGCTTTACGGTAGATGAAGATATTGCAATATTGTATCTATTTTGAGCGCTATGCTTTCTAAATTGCTCTAATATTGAAAATTAAAGTCAGTATTGGTCACTTCAACTTACTGATTAAAAAGGGGAGACATTACCAAGAGAGCGTCTATCTTCACAGTGTAAGGAGGTAAAAAAAAAACGCTTTGTGAAATTATTCTTGCTCAAATCTTTTGAGAAAAATTACATTACTAGATATACATTAGAACACTCAGATTGTATGTTACCTTGCATTATATAATACTATTTATACCACGGTTTAACTCGGAAAACCGTGGTATAAATGAATTGTAACATGCAATATCACATCTAGGTCGTTGATTGCTGACAGTAATAAGACTACAACCCAGAATTAAAGTGTGCAATATCTCGTTTCTCCGTGTATTGTATCGGGATTCTTAACTGTTGCTTCTATTCTGGTATATAAACCATAAAAAGATCAAAAGAGAAAAATGCATTCATTTCACAAGACAAGATTAACGTCTTGCAGTTTTAACCCATCAACACCTAGACAAGTAGAAAAGTTGTAGATTCCCTTGATAAAACATTCATTAGAATTGAGGACAGATGATAGGTGGACGATCGTCCACTTGTGTATTGGGTTTCACAGATTCGCTTTGCATACTGTCGTCCACCCTATGTGATTGTGCAACTTTTTTCATTGAACGATTTGTGTTAACTTCTTAACCTGCTTGATTGAACACTACGGGTATATCCTTAGTTGGTTTTTTTCTTTCTTAATTAATTGATTGGCGTCCTGTGTATGTGAACCTTAACCTAAGATTGGGTACTACACAGGACTATTTCATTTTAAATTGTAACCATCTCACTATCAGTATTGTCTTCTGGTGAATCATTCTCAAATGCTGTGTGTTTGTCTTACCTATTTCTATTTCCTTATTATTTTCGGTTAGTTTCGTGTTGTTCATGTCTCTTCCGATTATAAGATCAAAATGAATATTTGAAGTTAAATATAATATATTATTTAGTATGCGACCAATACGCTACATTATCTCTGTTGCGCAAAAAAAAAATAAACGAGGTTCTGGCGAGGTTCGAACTCGCGACCTTCTGCGTGTAAAGCAGACGTGATAACCACTACACCACAGAACCCGACAAATTTTGTTCACGGTTTAATAGCTTATGTGTTTCAGCTATCTATTTTACATGTAGTGTTTCAGCTATCTATTTTACATGTAGACGTAATGCTACTGATTAGTGCAAACATGATTTTGTTTTTTTCTTTAGTTATTACAAAGCGACCAAGTGCATAGGCCTAATCCGTCTGTTTCTTTCTTTCTTAAGGATCGAGCGGCTGTGGTAATGCATTGTATGACCATAGCTTGAAGTGACTAGAAAATGCACGTGGACAAGAATAACAACACACTATTTGAGGGAAACAAAAGTATTTAGCAGCTACTAAGTCCACTTCTGTATTACTATTGAGTTTCAAAGAGTTCATGTGTTTCACGCTGATAGGTTTAGATATATAAATTACCAGTCAAATCTTCATGGTTTCCGTGGTGTAGTGGTTATCACATCCGCTTAACACGCGGAAGGTCCTGAGTTCAATCCTCAGCGGAAACAATTTTTTTTCTCGCTTTTTCCTTTGAAAAACTGTCCTAGCTTTACGGTAGATGAAGATATTGCAATATTGTATCTATTTTGAGCGCTATGCTTTCTAAATTGCTCTAATATTGAAAATTAAAGTCAGTATTGGTCACTTCAACTTACTGATTAAAAAGGGGAGACATTACCAAGAGAGCGTCTATCTTCACAGTGTAAGGAGGTAAAAAAAAAACGCTTTGTGAAATTATTCTTGCTCAAATCTTTTGAGAAAAATTACATTACTAGATATACATTAGAACACTCAGATTGTATGTTACCTTGCATTATATAATACTATTTATACCACGGCTTAACTCGGAAAACCGTGGTATAAATGAATTGTAACATGCAATATCACATCTAGGTCGTTGATTGCTGACAGTAATAAGACTACAACCCAGAATTAAAGTGTGCAATATCTCGTTTCTCCGTGTATTGTATCGGGATTCTTAACTGTTGCTTCTATTCTGGTATATAAACCATAAAAAGATCAAAAGAGAAAAATGCATTCATTTCACAAGACAAGATTAACGTCTTGCAGTTTTAACCCATCAACACCTAGACAAGTAGAAAAGTTGTAGATTCCCTTGATAAAACATTCATTAGAATTGAGGACAGATGATAGGTGGACGATCGTCCACTTGTGTATTGGGTTTCACAGATTCGCTTTGCATACTGTCGTCCACCCTATGTGATTGTGCAACTTTTTTCATTGAACGATTTGTGTTAACTTCTTAACCTGCTTGATTGAACACTACGGGTATATCCTTAGTTGTTTTTTTTCTTTCTTAATTAATTGATTGGCGTCCTGTGTATGTGAACCTTAACCTAAGATTGGGTACTACACAGGACTATTTCATTCTAAATTGTAACCATCTCACTATCAGTATTGTCTTCTGGTGAATCATTCTCAAATGCTGTGTGTTTGTCTTACTTATTTCTATTTCCTTATTATTTTCGGTTAGTTTCGTGTTGTTCATGTCTCTTCCGATTATAAGATCAAAATGAATATTTGAAGTTAAATATAATATATTATTTAGTATGCGACCAATACGCTACATTATCTCTGTTGCGCAAAAAAAAAATAAACGAGGTTCTGGCGAGGTTCGAACTCGCGACCTTCTGCGTGTAAAGCAGACGTGATAACCACTACACCACAGAACCCGACAAATTTTGTTCACGGTTTTATAGCTTATGTGTTTCAGCTATCTATTTTACATGTAGTGTTTCAGCTATCTATTTTACATGTAGACGTAATGCAACTGATTAGTGCAAACATGATTTTGTTTTTTTCTTTAGTTATTACAAAGCGACCAAGTGCATAGGCCTAATCCGTCTGTTTCTTTCTTTCTTAAGGATCGAGCGGCTGTGGTAATGCATTGTATGACCATAGCTTGAAGTGACTAGAAAATGCACGTGGACAAGAATAACAACACACTATTTGAGGGAAACAAAAGTATTTAGCAGCTACTAAGTCCACTTCTGTATTACTATTGAGTTTCAAAGAGTTCATGTGTTTCACGCTGATAGGTTTAGATATATAAATTACCAGTCAAATATTCATGGTTTCCGTGGTGTAGTGGTTATCACATCCGCTTAACACGCGGAAGGTCCTGAGTTCAATCCTCAGCGGAAACGATTTTTTTTCTCGCTTTTTCCTTTGAAAAACTGTCCTAGCTTTACGGTAGATGAAGATATTGCAATATTGTATCTATTTTGAGCGCTATGCTTTCTAAATTGCTCTAATATTGAAAATTAAAGTCAGTATTGGTCACTTCAACTTACTGATTAAAAAGGGGAGACATTACCAAGAGAGCGTCTATCTTCACAGTGTAAGGAGGTAAAAAAAAAACGCTTTGTGAAATTATTCTTGCTCAAATCTTTTGAGAAAAATTACATTACTAGATATACATTAGAACACTCAGATTGTATGTTACCTTGCATTATATAATACTATTTATACCACGGTTTAACTCGGAAAACCGTGGTATAAATGAATTGTAACATGCAATATCACATCTAGGTCGTTGATTGCTGACAGTAATAAGACTACAACCCAGAATTAAAGTGTGCAATATCTCGTTTCTCCGTGTATTGTATCGGGATTCTTAACTGTTGCTTCTATTCTGGTATATAAACCATAAAAAGATCAAAAGAGAAAAATGCATTCATTTCACAAGACAAGATTAACGTCTTGCAGTTTTAACCCATCAACACCTAGACAAGTAGAAAAGTTGTAGATTCCCTTGATAAAACATTCATTAGAATTGAGGACAGATGATAGGTGGACGATCGTCCACTTGTGTATTGGGTTTCACAGATTCGCTTTGCATACTGTCGTCCACCCTATGTGATTGTGCAACTTTTTTCATTGAACGATTTGTGTTAACTTCTTAACCTGCTTGATTGAACACTACGGGTATATCCTTAGTTGGTTTTTTTCTTTCTTAATTAATTGATTGGCGTCCTGTGTATGTGAACCTTAACCTAAGATTGGGTACTACACAGGACTATTTCATTTTAAATTGTAACCATCTCACTATCAGTATTGTCTTCTGGTGAATCATTCTCAAATGCTGTGTGTTTGTCTTACCTATTTCTATTTCCTTATTATTTTCGGTTAGTTTCGTGTTGTTCATGTCTCTTCCGATTATAAGATCAAAATGAATATTTGAAGTTAAATATAATATATTATTTAGTATGCGACCAATACGCTACATTATCTCTGTTGCGCAAAAAAAAAATAAACGAGGTTCTGGCGAGGTTCGAACTCGCGACCTTCTGCGTGTAAAGCAGACGTGATAACCACTACACCACAGAACCCGACAAATTTTGTTCACGGTTTAATAGCTTATGTGTTTCAGCTATCTATTTTACATGTAGTGTTTCAGCTATCTATTTTACATGTAGACGTAATGCTACTGATTAGTGCAAACATGATTTTGTTTTTTTCTTTAGTTATTACAAAGCGACCAAGTGCATAGGCCTAATCCGTCTGTTTCTTTCTTTCTTAAGGATCGAGCGGCTGTGGTAATGCATTGTATGACCATAGCTTGAAGTGACTAGAAAATGCACGTGGACAAGAATAACAACACACTATTTGAGGGAAACAAAAGTATTTAGCAGCTACTAAGTCCACTTCTGTATTACTATTGAGTTTCAAAGAGTTCATGTGTTTCACGCTGATAGGTTTAGATATATAAATTACCAGTCAAATCTTCATGGTTTCCGTGGTGTAGTGGTTATCACATCCGCTTAACACGCGGAAGGTCCTGAGTTCAATCCTCAGCGGAAACAATTTTTTTTCTCGCTTTTTCCTTTGAAAAACTGTCCTAGCTTTACGGTAGATGAAGATATTGCAATATTGTATCTATTTTGAGCGCTATGCTTTCTAAATTGCTCTAATATTGAAAATTAAAGTCAGTATTGGTCACTTCAACTTACTGATTAAAAAGGGGAGACATTACCAAGAGAGCGTCTATCTTCACAGTGTAAGGAGGTAAAAAAAAAACGCTTTGTGAAATTATTCTTGCTCAAATCTTTTGAGAAAAATTACATTACTAGATATACATTAGAACACTCAGATTGTATGTTACCTTGCATTATATAATACTATTTATACCACGGCTTAACTCGGAAAACCGTGGTATAAATGAATTGTAACATGCAATATCACATCTAGGTCGTTGATTGCTGACAGTAATAAGACTACAACCCAGAATTAAAGTGTGCAATATCTCGTTTCTCCGTGTATTGTATCGGGATTCTTAACTGTTGCTTCTATTCTGGTATATAAACCATAAAAAGATCAAAAGAGAAAAATGCATTCATTTCACAAGACAAGATTAACGTCTTGCAGTTTTAACCCATCAACACCTAGACAAGTAGAAAAGTTGTAGATTCCCTTGATAAAACATTCATTAGAATTGAGGACAGATGGTAGGTGGACGATCGTCCACTTGTGTATTGGGTTTCACAGATTCGCTTTGCATACTGTCGTCCACCCTATGTGATTGTGCAACTTTTTTCATTGAACGATTTGTGTTAACTTCTTAACCTGCTTGATTGAACACTACGGGTATATCCTTAGTTGTTTTTTTTCTTTCTTAATTAATTGATTGGCGTCCTGTGTATGTGAACCTTAACCTAAGATTGGGTACTACACAGGACTATTTCATTCTAAATTGTAACCATCTCACTATCAGTATTGTCTTCTGGTGAATCATTCTCAAATGCTGTGTGTTTGTCTTACTTATTTCTATTTCCTTATTATTTTCGGTTAGTTTCGTGTTGTTCATGTCTCTTCCGATTATAAGATCAAAATGAATATTTGAAGTTAAATATAATATATTATTTAGTATGCGACCAATACGCTACATTATCTCTGTTGCGCAAAAAAAAAATAAACGAGGTTCTGGCGAGGTTCGAACTCGCGACCTTCTGCGTGTAAAGCAGACGTGATAACCACTACACCACAGAACCCGACAAATTTTGTTCACGGTTTTATAGCTTATGTGTTTCAGCTATCTATTTTACATGTAGTGTTTCAGCTATCTATTTTACATGTAGACGTAATGCAACTGATTAGTGCAAACATGATTTTGTTTTTTTCTTTAGTTATTACAAAGCGACCAAGTGCATAGGCCTAATCCGTCTGTTTCTTTCTTTCTTAAGGATCGAGCGGCTGTGGTAATGCATTGTATGACCATAGCTTGAAGTGACTAGAAAATGCACGTGGACAAGAATAACAACACACTATTTGAGGGAAACAAAAGTATTTAGCAGCTACTAAGTCCACTTCTGTATTACTATTGAGTTTCAAAGAGTTCATGTGTTTCACGCTGATAGGTTTAGATATATAAATTACCAGTCAAATATTCATGGTTTTCGTGGTGTAGTGGTTATCACATCCGCTTAACACGCGGAAGGTCCTGAGTTCAATCCTCAGCGGAAACGATTTTTTTTCTCGCTTTTTCCTTTGAAAAACTGTCCTAGCTTTACGGTAGATGAAGATATTGCAATATTGTATCTATTTTGAGCGCTATGCTTTCTAAATTGCTCTAATATTGACAATTAAAGTCAGTATTGGTCACTTCAACTTACTGATTAAAAAGGGGAGACATTACCAAGAGAGCGTCTATCTTCACAGTGTAAGGAGGTAAAAAAAAAACGCTTTGTGAAATTATTCTTGCTCAAATCTTTTGAGAAAAATTACATTACTAGATATACATTAGAACACTCAGATTGTATGTTACCTTGCATTATATAATACTATTTATACCACGGTTTAACTCGGAAAACCGTGGTATAAATGAATTGTAACATGCAATATCACATCTAGGTCGTTGATTGCTGACAGTAATAAGACTACAACCCAGAATTAAAGTGTGCAATATCTCGTTTCTCCGTGTATTGTATCGGGATTCTTAACTGTTGCTTCTATTCTGGTATATAAACCATAAAAAGATCAAAAGAGAAAAATGCATTCATTTCACAAGACAAGATTAACGTCTTGCAGTTTTAACCCATCAACACCTAGACAAGTAGAAAAGTTGTAGATTCCCTTGATAAAACATTCATTAGAATTGAGGACAGATGATAGGTGGACGATCGTCCACTTGTGTATTGGGTTTCACAGATTCGCTTTGCATACTGTCGTCCACCCTATGTGATTGTGCAACTTTTTTCATTGAACGATTTGTGTTAACTTCTTAACCTGCTTGATTGAACACTACGGGTATATCCTTAGTTGGTTTTTTTCTTTCTTAATTAATTGATTGGCGTCCTGTGTATGTGAACCTTAACCTAAGATTGGGTACTACACAGGACTATTTCATTTTAAATTGTAACCATCTCACTATCAGTATTGTCTTCTGGTGAATCATTCTCAAATGCTGTGTGTTTGTCTTACCTATTTCTATTTCCTTATTATTTTCGGTTAGTTTCGTGTTGTTCATGTCTCTTCCGATTATAAGATCAAAATGAATATTTGAAGTTAAATATAATATATTATTTAGTATGCGACCAATACGCTACATTATCTCTGTTGCGCAAAAAAAAAATAAACGAGGTTCTGGCGAGGTTCGAACTCGCGACCTTCTGCGTGTAAAGCAGACGTGATAACCACTACACCACAGAACCCGACAAATTTTGTTCACGGTTTAATAGCTTATGTGTTTCAGCTATCTATTTTACATGTAGTGTTTCAGCTATCTATTTTACATGTAGACGTAATGCTACTGATTAGTGCAAACATGATTTTGTTTTTTTCTTTAGTTATTACAAAGCGACCAAGTGCATAGGCCTAATCCGTCTGTTTCTTTCTTTCTTAAGGATCGAGCGGCTGTGGTAATGCATTGTATGACCATAGCTTGAAGTGACTAGAAAATGCACGTGGACAAGAATAACAACACACTATTTGAGGGAAACAAAAGTATTTAGCAGCTACTAAGTCCACTTCTGTATTACTATTGAGTTTCAAAGAGTTCATGTGTTTCACGCTGATAGGTTTAGATATATAAATTACCAGTCAAATCTTCATGGTTTCCGTGGTGTAGTGGTTATCACATCCGCTTAACACGCGGAAGGTCCTGAGTTCAATCCTCAGCGGAAACAATTTTTTTTCTCGCTTTTTCCTTTGAAAAACTGTCCTAGCTTTACGGTAGATGAAGATATTGCAATATTGTATCTATTTTGAGCGCTATGCTTTCTAAATTGCTCTAATATTGAAAATTAAAGTCAGTATTGGTCACTTCAACTTACTGATTAAAAAGGGGAGACATTACCAAGAGAGCGTCTATCTTCACAGTGTAAGGAGGTAAAAAAAAAACGCTTTGTGAAATTATTCTTGCTCAAATCTTTTGAGAAAAATTACATTACTAGATATACATTAGAACACTCAGATTGTATGTTACCTTGCATTATATAATACTATTTATACCACGGTTTAACTCGGAAAACCGTGGTATAAATGAATTGTAACATGCAATATCACATCTAGGTCGTTGATTGCTGACAGTAATAAGACTACAACCCAGAATTAAAGTGTGCAATATCTCGTTTCTCCGTGTATTGTATCGGGATTCTTAACTGTTGCTTCTATTCTGGTATATAAACCATAAAAAGATCAAAAGAGAAAAATGCATTCATTTCACAAGACAAGATTAACGTCTTGCAGTTTTAACCCATCAACACCTAGACAAGTAGAAAAGTTGTAGATTCCCTTGATAAAACATTCATTAGAATTGAGGACAGATGGTAGGTGGACGATCGTCCACTTGTGTATTGGGTTTCACAGATTCGCTTTGCATACTGTCGTCCACCCTATGTGATTGTGCAACTTTTTTCATTGAACGATTTGTGTTAACTTCTTAACCTGCTTGATTGAACACTACGGGTATATCCTTAGTTGGTTTTTTTCTTTCTTAATTAATTGATTGGCGTCCTGTGTATGTGAACCTTAACCTAAGATTGGGTACTACACAGGACTATTTCATTTTAAATTGTAACCATCTCACTATCAGTATTGTCTTCTGGTGAATCATTCTCAAATGCTGTGTGTTTGTCTTACCTATTTCTATTTCCTTATTATTTTCGGTTAGTTCCGTGTTGTTCATGTCTCTTCCGATTATAAGATCAAAATGAATATTTGAAGTTAAATATAATATATTATTTAGTATGCGACCAATACGTTACATTATCTCTGTTGCGCAAAAAAAAAAATAAACGAGGTTCTGGCGAGGTTCGAACTCGCGACCTTCTGCGTGTAAAGCAGACGTGATAACCACTACACCACAGAACCCGACAAATTTTGTTCACGTTTTATAGCTTATGTGTTTCAGCTATCTATTTTACATGTAGTGTTTCAGCTATCTATTTTACATGTAGACGTAATGCAACTGATTAGTGCAAACATGATTTTGTTTTTTTCTTTAGTTATTACAAAGCGACCAAGTGCATAGGCCTAATCCGTCTGTTTCTTTCTTTCTTAAGGATCGAGCGGCTGTGGTAATGCATTGTATGACCATAGCTTGAAGTGACTAGAAAATGCACGTGGACAAGAATAACAACACACTATTTGAGGGAAACAAAAGTATTTAGCAGCTACTAAGTCCACTTCTGTATTACTATTGAGTTTCAAAGAGTTCATGTGTTTCACGCTGATAGGTTTAGATATATAAATTACCAGTCAAATATTCATGGTTTTCGTGGTGTAGTGGTTATCACATCCGCTTAACACGCGGAAGGTCCTGAGTTCAATCCTCAGCGGAAACAATTTTTTTTCTCGCTTTTTCCTTTGAAAAACTGTCCTAGCTTTACGGTAGATGAAGATATTGCAATATTGTATCTATTTTGAGCGCTATGCTTTCTAAATTGCTCTAATATTGAAAATTAAAGTCAGTATTGGTCACTTCAACTTACTGATTAAAAAGGGGAGACATTACCAAGAGAGCGTCTATCTTCACAGTGTAAGGAGGTAAAAAAAAAACGCTTTGTGAAATTATTCTTGCTCAAATCTTTTGAGAAAAATTACATTACTAGATATACATTAGAACACTCAGATTGTATGTTACCTTGCATTATATAATACTATTTATACCACGGTTTAACTCGGAAAACCGTGGTATAAATGAATTGTAACATGCAATATCACATCTAGGTCGTTGATTGCTGACAGTAATAAGACTACAACCCAGAATTAAAGTGTGCAATATCTCGTTTCTCCGTGTATTGTATCGGGATTCTTAACTGTTGCTTCTATTCTGGTATATAAACCATGAAAAGATCAAAAGAGAAAAATGCATTCATTTCACAAGACAAGATTAACGTCTTGCAGTTTTAACCCATCAACACCTAGACAAGTAGAAAAGTTGATAAAACATTCATTAGAATTGAGGACAGATGATAGGTGGACGATCGTCCACTTGTGTATTGGGTTTCACAGATTCGCTTTACATACTGTCGTCCACCCTATGTGATTGTGCAACTTTTTTCATTGAACGATTTGTGTTAACTTCTTAACCTGCTTGATTGAACACTACGGGTATATCCTTAGTTGGTTTTTTTCTTTCTTAATTAATTGATTGGCGTCCTGTGTATGTGAACCTTAACCTAAGATTGGGTACTACACAGGACTATTTCATTTTAAATTGTAACCATCTCACTATCAGTATTGTCTTCTGGTGAATCATTCTCAAATGCTGTGTGTTTGTCTTACTTATTTCTATTTCCTTATTATTTTCGGTTAGTTTCGTGTTGTTCATGTCTCTTCCGATTATAAGTTCAAAATGAATATTTGAAGTTAAATATAATATATTATTTAGTATGCGACCAATACGCTACATTATCTCTGTTGCGCAAAAAAAAAATAAACGAGGTTCTGGCGAGGTTCGAACTCGCGACCTTCTGCGTGTAAAGCAGACGTGATAACCACTACACCACAGAACCCGACAAATTTTGTTCACGGTTTTATAGCTTATGTGTTTCAGCTATCTATTTTACATGTAGTGTTTCAGCTATCTATTTTACATGTAGTGTTTCAGCTATCTATTTTACATGTAGTGTTTCAGCTATCTATTTTACATGTAGACGTAATGCAATTGATTAGTGCAAACATGATTTTGTTTTTTTCTTTAGTTATTACAAAGCGACCAAGTGCATAGGCCTAATCCGTCTGTTTCTTTCTTTCTTAAGGATCGAGCGGCTGTGGTAATGCATTGTATGACCATAGCTTGAAGTGACTAGAAAATGCACGTGGACAAGAATAACAACACACTATTTGAGGGAAACAAAGTATTTAGCAGCTACTAAGTCCACTTCTGTATTACTATTGAGTTTCAAAGAGTTCATGTGTTTCACGCTGATAGGTTTAGATATATAAATTACCAGTCAATTATTCATGGTTTCCGTGGTGTAGTGGTTATCACATCCGCTTAACACGCGGAAGGTCCTGAGTTCAATCCTCAGCGGAAACAATTTTTTTCTCTCGCTTTTTCCTTTGAAAAACTGTCCTAGCTTTACGGTAGATGAAGATATTGCAATATTGTATCTATTTTGAGCGCTATGCTTTCTAAATTGCTCTAATATTGAAAAATTAAAGTCAGTATTGGTCACTTCAACTTACTGATTAAAAAGGGGAGACATTACCAAGAGAGCGTCTATCTTCACAGTGTAAGGAGGTAAAAAAAAAACGCTTTGTGAAATTATTCTTGCTCAAATCTTTTGAGAAAAATTACATTACTAGATATACATTAGAACACTCAGATTGTATGTTACCTTGCATTATATAATACTATTTATACCACGGTTTAACTCGGAAAACCGTGGTATAAATGAATTGTAACATGCAATATCACATCTAGGTCGTTGATTGCTGACAGTAATAAGACTACAACCCAGAATTAAAGTGTGCAATATCTCGTTTCTCCGTGTATTGTATCGGGATTCTTAACTGTTGCTTCTATTCTGGTATATAAACCATAAAAAGATCAAAAGAGAAAAATGCATTCATTTCACAAGACAAGATTAACGTCTTGCAGTTTTAACCCATCAACACCTAGACAAGTAGAAAAGTTGTAGATTCCCTTGATAAAACATTCATTAGAATTGAGGACAGATGATAGGTGGACGATCGTCCACTTGTGTATTGGGTTTCACAGATTCGCTTTGCATACTGTCGTCCACCCTATGTGATTGTGCAACTTTTTTCATTGAACGATTTGTGTTAACTTCTTAACCTGCTTGATTGAACACTACGGGTATATCCTTAGTTGGTTTTTTTCTTTCTTAATTAATTGATTGGCGTCCTGTGTATGTGAACCTTAACCTAAGATTGGGTACTACACAGGACTATTTCATTTTAAATTGTAACCATCTCACTATCAGTATTGTCTTCTGGTGAATCATTCTCAAATGCTGTGTGTTTGTCTTACTTATTTCTATTTCCTTATTATTTTCGGTTAGTTTCGTGTTGTTCATGTCTCTTCCGATTATAAGATCAAAATGAATATTTGAAGTTAAATATAATATATTATTTAGTATGCGACCAATACGCTACATTATCTCTGTTGCGCAAAAAAAAAATAAACGAGGTTCTGGCGAGGTTCGAACTCGCGACCTTCTGCGTGTAAAGCAGACGTGATAACCACTACACCACAGAACCCGACAAATTTTGTTCACGGTTTTATAGCTTATGTGTTTCAGCTATCTATTTTACATGTAGTGTTTCAGCTATCTATTTTACATGTAGACGTAATGCAACTGATTAGTGCAAACATGATTTTGTTTTTTTCTTTAGTTATTACAAAGCGACCAAGTGCATAGGCCTAATCCGTCTGTTTCTTTCTTTCTTAAGGATCGAGCGGCTGTGGTAATGCATTGTATGACCATAGCTTGAAGTGACTAGAAAATGCACGTGGACAAGAATAACAACACACTATTTGAGGGAAACAAAAGTATTTAGCAGCTACTAAGTCCACTTCTGTATTACTATTGAGTTTCAAAGAGTTCATGTGTTTCACGCTGATAGGTTTAGATATATAAATTACCAGTCAAATATTCATGGTTTCCGTGGTGTAGTGGTTATCACATCCGCTTAACACGCGGAAGGTCCTGAGTTCAATCCTCAGCGGAAACAATTTTTTTTCTCGCTTTTTCCTTTGAAAAACTGTCCTAGCTTTACGGTAGATGAAGATATTGCAATATTGTATCTATTTTGAGCGCTATGCTTTCTAAATTGCTCTAATATTGAAAAATTAAAGTCAGTATTGGTCACTTCAACTTACTGATTAAAAAGGGGAGACATTACCAAGAGAGCGTCTATCTTCACAGTGTAAGGAGGTAAAAAAAAAACGCTTTGTGAAATTATTCTTGCTCAAATCTTTTGAGAAAAATTACATTACTAGATATACATTAGAACACTCAGATTGTATGTTACCTTGCATTATATAATACTATTTATACCACGGTTTAACTCGGAAAACCGTGGTATAAATGAATTGTAACATGCAATATCACATCTAGGTCGTTGATTGCTGACAGTAATAAGACTACAACCCAGAATTAAAGTGTGCAATATCTCGTTTCTCCGTGTATTGTATCGGGATTCTTAACTGTTGCTTCTATTCTGGTATATAAACCATAAAAAGATCAAAAGAGAAAAATGCATTCATTTCACAAGACAAGATTAACGTCTTGCAGTTTTAACCCATCAACACCTAGACAAGTAGAAAAGTTGTAGATTCCCTTGATAAAACATTCATTAGAATTGAGGACAGATGATAGGTGGACGATCGTCCACTTGTGTATTGGGTTTCACAGATTCGCTTTGCATACTGTCGTCCACCCTATGTGATTGTGCAACTTTTTTCATTGAACGATTTGTGTTAACTTCTTAACCTGCTTGATTGAACACTACGGGTATATCCTTAGTTGGTTTTTTTCTTTCTTAATTAATTGATTGGCGTCCTGTGTATGTGAACCTTAACCTAAGATTGGGTACTACACAGGACTATTTCATTTTAAATTGTAACCATCTCACTATCAGTATTGTCTTCTGGTGAATCATTCTCAAATGCTGTGTGTTTGTCTTACTTATTTCTATTTCCTTATTATTTTCGGTTAGTTTCGTGTTGTTCATGTCTCTTCCGATTATAAGATCAAAATGAATATTTGAAGTTAAATATAATATATTATTTAGTATGCGACCAATACGCTACATTATCTCTGTTGCGCAAAAAAAAAATAAACGAGGTTCTGGCGAGGTTCGAACTCGCGACCTTCTGCGTGTAAAGCAGACGTGATAACCACTACACCACAGAACCCGACAAATTTTGTTCACGGTTTTATAGGTTATGTGTTTCAGCTATCTATTTTACATGTAGTGTTTCAGCTATCTATTTTACATGTAGACGTAATGCAACTGATTAGTGCAAACATGATTTTGTTTTTTTCTTTAGTTATTACAAAGCGACCAAGTGCATAGGCCTAATCCGTCTGTTTCTTTCTTTCTTAAGGATCGAGCGGCTGTGGTAATGCATTGTATGACCATAGCTTGAAGTGACTAGAAAATGCACGTGGACAAGAATAACAACACACTATTTGAGGGAAACAAAAGTATTTAGCAGCTACTAAGTCCACTTCTGTATTACTATTGAGTTTCAAAGAGTTCATGTGTTTCACGCTGATAGGTTTAGATATATAAATTACCAGTCAAATATTCATGGTTTCCGTGGTGTAGTGGTTATCACATCCGCTTAACACGCGGAAGGTCCTGAGTTCAATCCTCAGCGGAAACAATTTTTTTTCTCGCTTTTTCCTTTGAAAAACTGTCCTAGCTTTACGGTAGATGAAGATATTGCAATATTGTATCTATTTTGAGCGCTATGCTTTCTAAATTGCTCTAATATTGAAAATTAAAGTCAGTATTGGTCACTTCAACTTACTGATTAAAAAGGGGAGACATTACCAAGAGAGCGTCTATCTTCACAGTGTAAGGAGGTAAAAAAAAAACGCTTTGTGAAATTATTCTTGCTCAAATCTTTTGAGAAAAATTACATTACTAGATATACATTAGAACACTCAGATTGTATGTTACCTTGCATTATATAATACTATTTATACCACGGTTTAACTCGGAAAACCGTGGTATAAATGAATTGTAACATGCAATATCACATCTAGGTCGTTGATTGCTGACAGTAATAAGACTACAACCCAGAATTAAAGTGTGCAATATCTCGTTTCTCCGTGTATTGTATCGGGATTCTTAACTGTTCATGTCTCTTCCGATTATAAGATCAAAATGAATATTTGAAGTTAAATATAATATATTATTTAGTATGCGACCAATACACTACATTATCTCTGTTGCGCAAAAAAAAAATAAACGAGGTTCTGGCGAGGTTCGAACTCGCGACCTTCTGCGTGTAAAGCAGACGTGATAACCACTACACCACAGAACCCGACAAATTTTGTTCACGGTTTTATAGCTTATGTGTTTCAGCTATCTATTTTACATGTAGTGTTTCAGCTATCTATTTTACATGTAGACGTAATGCAACTGATTAGAGCAAACATGATTTTGTTTTTTTCTTTAGTTATTACAAAGCGACCAAGTGCATAGGCCTAATCCGTCTGTTTCTTTCTTTCTTAAGGATCGAGCGGCTGTGGTAATGCATTGTATGACCATAGCTTGAAGTGACTAGAAAATGCACGTGGACAAGAATAACAACACACTATTTGAGGGAAACAAAAGTATTTAGCAGCTACTAAGTCCACTTCTGTATTACTATTGAGTTTCAAAGAGTTCATGTGTTTCACGCTGATAGGTTTAGATATATAAATTACCAGTCAAATATTCATGGTTTCCGTGGTGTAGTGGTTATCACATCCGCTTAACACGCGGAAGGTCCTGAGTTCAATCCTCAGCGGAAACAATTTTTTTTCTCGCTTTTTCCTTTGAAAAACTGTCCTAGCTTTACGGTAGATGAAGATATTGCAATATTGTATCTATTTTGAGCGCTATGCTTTCTAAATTGCTCTAATATTGAAAATTAAAGTCAGTATTGGTCACTTCAACTTACTGATTAAAAAGGGGAGACATTACCAAGAGAGCGTCTATCTTCACAGTGTAAGGAGGTAAAAAAAAAACGCTTTGTGAAATTATTCTTGCTCAAATCTTTTGAGAAAAATTACATTACTAGATATACATTAGAACACTCAGATTGTATGTTACCTTGCATTATATAATACTATTTATACCACGGTTTAACTCGGAAAACCGTGGTATAAATGAATTGTAACATGCAATATCACATCTAGGTCGTTGATTGCTGACAGTAATAAGACTACAACCCAGAATTAAAGTGTGCAATATCTCGTTTCTCCGTGTATTGTATCGGGATTCTTAACTGTTGCTTCTATTCTGGTATATAAACCATAAAAAGATCAAAAGAGAAAAATGCATTCATTTCACAAGACAAGATTAACGTCTTGCAGTTTTAACCCATCAACACCTAGACAAGTAGAAAAGTTGTAGATTCCCTTGATAAAACATTCATTAGAATTGAGGACAGATGATAGGTGGACGATCGTCCACTTGTGTATTGGGTTTCACAGATTCGCTTTGCATACTGTCGTCCACCCTATGTGATTGTGCAACTTTTTTCATTGAACGATTTGTGTTAACTTCTTAACCTGCTTGATTGAACACTACGGGTATATCCTTAGTTGGTTTTTTTCTTTCTTAATTAATTGATTGGCGTCCTGTGTATGTGAACCTTAACCTAAGATTGGGTACTACACAGGACTATTTCATTTTAAATTGTAACCATCTCACTATCAGTATTGTCTTCTGGTGAATCATTCTCAAATGCTGTGTGTTTGTCTTACTTATTTCTATTTCCTTATTATTTTCGGTTAGTTTCGTGTTGTTCATGTCTCTTCCGATTATAAGATCAAAATGAATATTTGAAGTTAAATATAATATATTATTTAGTATGCGACCAATACGCTACATTATCTCTGTTGCGCAAAAAAAAAATAAACGAGGTTCTGGCGAGGTTCGAACTCGCGACCTTCTGCGTGTAAAGCAGACGTGATAACCACTACACCACAGAACCCGACAAATTTTGTTCACGGTTTTATAGCTTATGTGTTTCAGCTATCTATTTTACATGTAGTGTTTCAGCTATCTATTTTACATGTAGACGTAATGCAACTGATTAGTGCAAACATGATTTTGTTTTTTTCTTTAGTTATTACAAAGCGACCAAGTGCATAGGCCTAATCCGTCTGTTTCTTTCTTTCTTAAGGATCGAGCGGCTGTGGTAATGCATTGTATGACCATAGCTTGAAGTGACTAGAAAATGCACGTGGACAAGAATAACAATACACTATTTGAGGGAAACAAAAGTATTTAGCAGCTACTAAGTCCACTTCTGTATTACTATTGAGTTTCAAAGAGTTCATGTGTTTCACGCTGATAGGTTTAGATATATAAATTACCAGTCAAATATTCATGGTTTCCGTGGTGTAGTGGTTATCACATCCGCTTAACACGCGGAAGGTCCTGAGTTCAATCCTCAGCGGAAACAATTTTTTTTCTCGCTTTTTCCTTTGAAAAACTGTCCTAGCTTTACGGTAGATGAAGATATTGCAATATTGTATCTATTTTGAGCGCTATGCTTTCTAAATTGCTCTAATATTGAAAATTAAAGTCAGTATTGGTCACTTCAACTTACTGATTAAAAAGGGGAGACATTACCAAGAGAGCGTCTATCTTCACAGTGTAAGGAGGTAAAAAAAAAAACGCTTTGTGAAATTATTCTTGCTCAAATCTTTTGAGAAAAAATACATTACTAGATATACATTAGAACACTCAGATTGTATGTTACCTTGCATTATATAATACTATTTATACCACGGTTTAACTCGGAAAACCGTGGTATAAATGAATTGTAACATGCAATATCACATCTAGGTCGTTGATTGCTGACAGTAATAAGACTACAACCCAGAATTAAAGTGTGCAATATCTCGTTTCTCCGTGTATTGTATCGGGATTCTTAACTGTTGCTTCTATTCTGGTATATAAACCATAAAAAGATCAAAAGAGAAAAATGCATTCATTTCACAAGACAAGATTAACGTCTTGCAGTTTTAACCCATCAACACCTAGACAAGTAGAAAAGTTGTAGATTCCCTTGATAAAACATTCATTAGAATTGAGGACAGATGATAGGTGGACGATCGTCCACTTGTGTATTGGGTTTCACAGATTCGCTTTGCATACTGTCGTCCACCCTATGTGATTGTGCAACTTTTTTCATTGAACGATTTGTGTTAACTTCTTAACCTGCTTGATTGAACACTACGGGTATATCCTTAGTTGGTTTTTTCTTTCTTAATCAATTGATTGGCGTCCTGTGTATGTGAACCTTAACCTAAGATTGGGTACTACACAGGACTATTTCATTTTAAATTGTAACCATCTCACTATCAGTATTGTCTTCTGGTGAATCATTCTCAAATGCTGTGTGTTTGTCTTACTTATTTCTATTTCCTTATTATTTTCGGTTAGTTTCGTGTTGTTCATGTCTCTTCCGATTATAAGATCAAAATGAATATTTGAAGTTAAATATAATATATTATTTAGTATGCGACCAATACGCTACATTATCTCTGTTGCGCAAAAAAAAAATAAACGAGGTTCTGGCGAGGTTCGAACTCGCGACCTTCTGCGTGTAAAGCAGACGTGATAACCACTACACCACAGAACCCGACAAATTTTGTTCACGGTTTTATAGCTTATGTGTTTCAGCTATCTATTTTACATGTAGTGTTTCAGCTATCTATTTTACATGTAGACGTAATGCAACTGATTAGTGCAAACATGATTTTGTTTTTTTCTTTAGTTATTACAAAGCGACCAAGTGCATAGGCCTAATCCGTCTGTTTCTTTCTTTCTTAAGGATCGAGCGGCTGTGGTAATGCATTGTATGACCATAGCTTGAAGTGACTAGAAAATGCACGTGGACAAGAATAACAACACACTATTTGAGGGAAACAAAAGTATTTAGCAGCTACTAAGTCCACTTCTGTATTACTATTGAGTTTCAAAGAGTTCATGTGTTTCACGCTGATAGGTTTAGATATATAAATTACCAGTCAAATATTCATGGTTTCCGTGGTGTAGTGGTTATCACATCCGCTTAACACGCGGAAGGTCCTGAGTTCAATCCTCAGCGGAAACAATTTTTTTTCTCGCTTTTTCCTTTGAAAAACTGTCCTAGCTTTACGGTAGATGAAGATATTGCAATATTGTATCTATTTTGAGCGCTATGCTTTCTAAATTGCTCTAATATTGAAAATTAAAGTCAGTATTGGTCACTTCAACTTACTGATTAAAAAGGGGAGACATTACCAAGAGAGCGTCTATCTTCACAGTGTAAGGAGGTAAAAAAAAAAACGCTTTGTGAAATTATTCTTGCTCAAATCTTTTGAGAAAAATTACATTACTAGATATACATTAGAACACTCAGATTGTATGTTACCTTGCATTATATAATACTATTTATACCACGGTTTAACTCGGAAAACCGTGGTATAAATGAATTGTAACATGCAATATCACATCTAGGTCGTTGATTGCTGACAGTAATAAGACTACAACCCAGAATTAAAGTGTGCAATATCTCGTTTCTCCGTGTATTGTATCGGGATTCTTAACTGTTGCTTCTATTCTGGTATATAAACCATAAAAAGATCAAAAGAGAAAAATGCATTCATTTCACAAGACAAGATTAACGTCTTGCAGTTTTAACCCATCAACACCTAGACAAGTAGAAAAGTTGTAGATTCCCTTGATAAAACATTCATTAGAATTGAGGACAGATGATAGGTGGACGATCGTCCACTTGTGTATTGGGTTTCACAGATTCGCTTTGCATACTGTCGTCCACCCTATGTGATTGTGCAACTTTTTTCATTGAACGATTTGTGTTAACTTCTTAACCTGCTTGATTGAACACTACGGGTATATCCTTAGTTGGTTTTTTTCTTTCTTAATTAATTGATTGGCGTCCTGTGTATGTGAACCTTAACCTAAGATTGGGTACTACACAGGACTATTTCATTTTAAATTGTAACCATCTCACTATCAGTATTGTCTTCTGGTGAATCATTCTCAAATGCTGTGTGTTTGTCTTACTTATTTCTATTTCCTTATTATTTTCGGTTAGTTTCGTGTTGTTCATGTCTCTTCCGATTATAAGATCAAAATGAATATTTGAAGTTAAATATAATATATTATTTAGTATGCGACCAATACGCTACATTATCTCTGTTGCGCAAAAAAAAAATAAACGAGGTTCTGGCGAGGTTCGAACTCGCGACCTTCTGCGTGTAAAGCAGACGTGATAACCACTACACCACAGAACCCGACAAATTTTGTTCACGGTTTTATAGCTTATGTGTTTCAGCTATCTATTTTACATGTAGTGTTTCAGCTATCTATTTTACATGTAGACGTAATGCAACTGATTAGTGCAAACATGATTTTGTTTTTTTCTTTAGTTATTACAAAGCGACCAAGTGCACAGGCCTAATCCGTCTGTTTCTTTCTTTCTTAAGGATCGAGCGGCTGTGGTAATGCATTGTATGACCATAGCTTGAAGTGACTAGAAAATGCACGTGGACAAGAATAACAATACACTATTTGAGGGAAACAAAAGTATTTAGCAGCTACTAAGTCCACTTCTGTATTACTATTGAGTTTCAAAGAGTTCATGTGTTTCACGCTGATAGGTTTAGATATATAAATTACCAGTCAAATATTCATGGTTTCCGTGGTGTAGTGGTTATCACATCCGCTTAACACGCGGAAGGTCCTGAGTTCAATCCTCAGCGGAAACAATTTTTTTTCTCGCTTTTTCCTTTGAAAAACTGTCCTAGCTTTACGGTAGATGAAGATATTGCAATATTGTATCTATTTTGAGCGCTATGCTTTCTAAATTGCTCTAATATTGAAAATTAAAGTCAGTATTGGTCACTTCAACTTACTGATTAAAAAGGGGAGACATTACCAAGAGAGCGTCTATCTTCACAGTGTAAGGAGGTAAAAAAAAAAACGCTTTGTGAAATTATTCTTGCTCAAATCTTTTGAGAAAAAATACATTACTAGATATACATTAGAACACTCAGATTGTATGTTACCTTGCATTATATAATACTATTTATACCACGGTTTAACTCGGAAAACCGTGGTATAAATGAATTGTAACATGCAATATCACATCTAGGTCGTTGATTGCTGACAGTAATAAGACTACAACCCAGAATTAAAGTGTGCAATATCTCGTTTCTCCGTGTATTGTATCGGGATTCTTAACTGTTGCTTCTATTCTGGTATATAAACCATAAAAAGATCAAAAGAGAAAAATGCATTCATTTCACAAGACAAGATTAACGTCTTGCAGTTTTAACCCATCAACACCTAGACAAGTAGAAAAGTTGTAGATTCCCTTGATAAAACATTCATTAGAATTGAGGACAGATGATAGGTGGACGATCGTCCACTTGTGTATTGGGTTTCACAGATTCGCTTTGCATACTGTCGTCCACCCTATGTGATTGTGCAACTTTTTTCATTGAACGATTTGTGTTAACTTCTTAACCTGCTTGATTGAACACTACGGGTATATCCTTAGTTGGTTTTTTCTTTCTTAATCAATTGATTGGCGTCCTGTGTATGTGAACCTTAACCTAAGATTGGGTACTACACAGGACTATTTCATTTTAAATTGTAACCATCTCACTATCAGTATTGTCTTCTGGTGAATCATTCTCAAATGCTGTGTGTTTGTCTTACTTATTTCTATTTCCTTATTATTTTCGGTTAGTTTCGTGTTGTTCATGTCTCTTCCGATTATAAGATCAAAATGAATATTTGAAGTTAAATATAATATATTATTTAGTATGCGACCAATACGCTACATTATCTCTGTTGCGCAAAAAAAAAATAAACGAGGTTCTGGCGAGGTTCGAACTCGCGACCTTCTGCGTGTAAAGCAGACGTGATAACCACTACACCACAGAACCCGACAAATTTTGTTCACGGTTTTATAGCTTATGTGTTTCAGCTATCTATTTTACATGTAGTGTTTCAGCTATCTATTTTACATGTAGACGTAATGCAACTGATTAGTGCAAACATGATTTTGTTTTTTTCTTTAGTTATTACAAAGCGACCAAGTGCATAGGCCTAATCCGTCTGTTTCTTTCTTTCTTAAGGATCGAGCGGCTGTGGTAATGCATTGTATGACCATAGCTTGAAGTGACTAGAAAATGCACGTGGACAAGAATAACAACACACTATTTGAGGGAAACAAAAGTATTTAGCAGCTACTAAGTCCACTTCTGTATTACTATTGAGTTTCAAAGAGTTCATGTGTTTCACGCTGATAGGTTTAGATATATAAATTACCAGTCAAATATTCATGGTTTCCGTGGTGTAGTGGTTATCACATCCGCTTAACACGCGGAAGGTCCTGAGTTCAATCCTCAGCGGAAACAATTTTTTTTCTCGCTTTTTCCTTTGAAAAACTGTCCTAGCTTTACGGTAGATGAAGATATTGCAATATTGTATCTATTTTGAGCGCTATGCTTTCTAAATTGCTCTAATATTGAAAATTAAAGTCAGTATTGGTCACTTCAACTTACTGATTAAAAAGGGGAGACATTACCAAGAGAGCGTCTATCTTCACAGTGTAAGGAGGTAAAAAAAAAAACGCTTTGTGAAATTATTCTTGCTCAAATCTTTTGAGAAAAATTACATTACTAGATATACATTAGAACACTCAGATTGTATGTTACCTTGCATTATATAATACTATTTATACCACGGTTTAACTCGGAAAACCGTGGTATAAATGAATTGTAACATGCAATATCACATCTAGGTCGTTGATTGCTGACAGTAATAAGACTACAACCCAGAATTAAAGTGTGCAATATCTCGTTTCTCCGTGTATTGTATCGGGATTCTTAACTGTTGCTTCTATTCTGGTATATAAACCATAAAAAGATCAAAAGAGAAAAATGCATTCATTTCACAAGACAAGATTAACGTCTTGCAGTTTTAACCCATCAACACCTAGACAAGTAGAAAAGTTGTAGATTCCCTTGATAAAACATTCATTAGAATTGAGGACAGATGATAGGTGGACGATCGTCCACTTGTGTATTGGGTTTCACAGATTCGCTTTGCATACTGTCGTCCACCCTATGTGATTGTGCAACTTTTTTCATTGAACGATTTGTGTTAACTTCTTAACCTGCTTGATTGAACACTACGGGTATATCCTTAGTTGGTTTTTTCTTTCTTAATTAATTGATTGGCGTCCTGTGTATGTGAACCTTAACCTAAGATTGGGTACTACACAGGACTATTTCATTTTAAATTGTAACCATCTCACTATCAGTATTGTCTTCTGGTGAATCATTCTCAAATGCTGTGTGTTTGTCTTACTTATTTCTATTTCCTTATTATTTTCGGTTAGTTTCGTGTTGTTCATGTCTCTTCCGATTATAAGATCAAAATGAATATTTGAAGTTAAATATAATATATTATTTAGTATGCGACCAATACGCTACATTATCTCTGTTGCGCAAAAAAAAAATAAACGAGGTTCTGGCGAGGTTCGAACTCGCGACCTTCTGCGTGTAAAGCAGACGTGATAACCACTACACCACAGAACCCGACAAATTTTGTTCACGGTTTTATAGCTTATGTGTTTCAGCTATCTATTTTACATGTAGTGTTTCAGCTATCTATTTTACATGTAGACGTAATGCAACTGATTAGTGCAAACATGATTTTGTTTTTTTCTTTAGTTATTACAAAGCGACCAAGTGCATAGGCCTAATCCGTCTGTTTCTTTCTTTCTTAAGGATCGAGCGGCTGTGGTAATGCATTGTATGACCATAGCTTGAAGTGACTAGAAAATGCACGTGGACAAGAATAACAATACACTATTTGAGGGAAACAAAAGTATTTAGCAGCTACTAAGTCCACTTCTGTATTACTATTGAGTTTCAAAGAGTTCATGTGTTTCACGCTGATAGGTTTAGATATATAAATTACCAGTCAAATATTCATGGTTTCCGTGGTGTAGTGGTTATCACATCCGCTTAACACGCGGAAGGTCCTGAGTTCAATCCTCAGCGGAAACAATTTTTTTCTCGCTTTTTCCTTTGAAAAACTGTCCTAGCTTTACGGTAGATGAAGATATTGCAATATTGTATCTATTTTGAGCGCTATGCTTTCTAAATTGCTCTAATATTGAAAATTAAAGTCAGTATTGGTCACTTCAACTTACTGATTAAAAAGGGGAGACATTACCAAGAGAGCGTCTATCTTCACAGTGTAAGGAGGTAAAAAAAAAACGCTTTGTGAAATTATTCTTGCTCAAATCTTTTGAGAAAAATTACATTACTAGATATACATTAGAACACTCAGATTGTATGTTACCTTGCATTATATAATACTATTTATACCACGGTTTAACTCGGAAAACCGTGGTATAAATGAATTGTAACATGCAATATCACATCTAGGTCGTTGATTGCTGACAGTAATAAGACTACAACCCAGAATTAAAGTGTGCAATATCTCGTTTCTCCGTGTATTGTATCGGGATTCTTAACTGTTGCTTCTATTCTGGTATATAAACCATAAAAAGATCAAAAGAGGAAAATGCATTCATTTCACAAGACAAGATTAACGTCTTGCAGTTTTAACCCATCAACACCTAGACAAGTAGAAAAGTTGTAGATTCCCTTGATAAAACATTCATTAGAATTGAGGACAGATGATAGGTGGACGATCGTCCACTTGTGTATTGGGTTTCACAGATTCGCTTTACATACTGTCGTCCACCCTATGTGATTGTGCAACTTTTTTCATTGAACGATTTGTGTTAACTTCTTAACCTGCTTGATTGAACACTACGGGTATATCCTTAGTTGGTTTTTTTCTTTCTTAATTAATTGATTGGCGTCCTGTGTATGTGAACCTTAACCTAAGATTGGGTACTACACAGGACTATTTCATTCTAAATTGTAACCATCTCACTATCAGTATTGTCTTCTGGTGAATCATTCTCAAATGCTGTGTGTTTGTCTTACTTATTTCTATTTCCTTATTATTTTCGGTTAGTTTCGTGTTGTTCATGTCTCTTCCGATTATAAGATCAAAATGAATATTTGAAGTTAAATATAATATATTATTTAGTATGCGACCAATACGCTACATTATCTCTGTTGCGCAAAAAAAAAATAAACGAGGTTCTGGCGAGGTTCGAACTCGCGACCTTCTGCGTGTAAAGCAGACGTGATAACCACTACACCACAGAACCCGACAAATTTTGTTCACGGTTTTATAGCTTATGTGTTTCAGCTATCTATTTTACATGTAGTGTTTCAGCTATCTATTTTACATGTAGACGTAATGCAACTGATTAGTGCAAACATGATTTTCTTTTTTTCTTTAGTTATTACAAAGCGACCAAGTGCATAGGCCTAATCCGTCTGTTTCTTTCTTTCTTAAGGATCGAGCGGCTGTGGTAATGCATTGTATGACCATAGCTTGAAGTGACTAGAAAATGCACGTGGACAAGAATAACAACACACTATTTGAGGGAAACAAAAGTATTTAGCAGCTACTAAGTCCACTTCTGTATTACTATTGAGTTTCAAAGAGTTCATGTGTTTCACGCTGATAGGTTTAGATATATAAATTACCAGTCAAATATTCATGGTTTCCGTGGTGTAGTGGTTATCACATCCGCTTAACACGCGGAAGGTCCTGAGTTCAATCCTCAGCGGAAACAATTTTTTTTCTCGCTTTTTCCTTTGAAAAACTGTCCTAGCTTTACGGTAGATGAAGATATTGCAATATTGTATCTATTTTGAGCGCTATGCTTTCTAAATTGCTCTAATATTGAAAATTAAAGTCAGTATTGGTCACTTCAACTTACTGATTAAAAAGGGGAGACATTACCAAGAGAGCGTCTATCTTCACAGTGTAAGGAGGTAAAAAAAAAACGCTTTGTGAAATTATTCTTGCTCAAATCTTTTGAGAAAAATTACATTACTAGATATACATTAGAACACTCAGATTGTATGTTACCTTGCATTATATAATACTATTTATACCACGGTTTAACTCGGAAAACCGTGGTATAAATGAATTGTAACATGCAATATCACATCTAGGTCGTTGATTGCTGACAGTAATAAGACTACAACCCAGAATTAAAGTGTGCAATATCTCGTTTCTCCGTGTATTGTATCGGGATTCTTAACTGTTGCTTCTATTCTGGTATATAAACCATAAAAAGATCAAAAGAGAAAAATGCATTCATTTCACAAGACAAGATTAACGTCTTGCAGTTTTAACCCATCAACACCTAGACAAGTAGAAAAGTTGTAGATTCCCTTGATAAAACATTCATTAGAATTGAGGACAGATGATAGGTGGACGATCGTCCACTTGTGTATTGGGTTTCACAGATTCGCTTTGCATACTGTCGTCCACCCTATGTGATTGTGCAACTTTTTTCATTGAACGATTTGTGTTAACTTCTTAACCTGCTTGATTGAACACTACGGGTATATCCTTAGTTGGTTTTTTTCTTTCTTAATTAATTGATTGGCGTCCTGTGTATGTGAACCTTAACCTAAGATTGGGTACTACACAGGACTATTTCATTTTAAATTGTAACCATCTCACTATCAGTATTGTCTTCTGGTGAATCATTCTCAAATGCTGTGTGTTTGTCTTACTTATTTCTATTTCCTTATTATTTTCGGTTAGTTTCGTGTTGTTCATGTCTCTTCCGATTATAAGATCAAAATGAATATTTGAAGTTAAATATAATATATTATTTAGTATGCGACCAATACGCTACATTATCTCTGTTGCGCAAAAAAAAAATAAACGAGGTTCTGGCGAGGTTCGAACTCGCGACCTTCTGCGTGTAAAGCAGACGTGATAACCACTACACCACAGAACCCGACAAATTTTGTTCACGGTTTTATAGCTTATGTGTTTCAGCTATCTGTTTTACATGTAGTGTTTCAGCTATCTATTTTACATGTAGACGTAATGCAACTGATTAGTGCAAACATGATTTTGTTTTTTTCTTTAGTTATTACAAAGCGACCAAGTGCATAGGCCTAATCCGTCTGTTTCTTTCTTTCTTAAGGATCGAGCGGCTGTGGTAATGCATTGTATGACCATAGCTTGAAGTGACTAGAAAATGCACGTGGACAAGAATAACAATACACTATTTGAGGGAAACAAAAGTATTTAGCAGCTACTAAGTCCACTTCTGTATTACTATTGAGTTTCAAAGAGTTCATGTGTTTCACGCTGATAGGTTTAGATATATAAATTACCAGTCAAATATTCATGGTTTCCGTGGTGTAGTGGTTATCACATCCGCTTAACACGCGGAAGGTCCTGAGTTCAATCCTCAGCGGAAACAATTTTTTTTCTCGCTTTTTCCTTTGAAAAACTGTCCTAGCTTTACGGTAGATGAAGATATTGCAATATTGTATCTATTTTGAGCGCTATGCTTTCTAAATTGCTCTAATATTGAAAATTAAAGTCAGTATTGGTCACTTCAACTTACTGATTAAAAAGGGGAGACATTACCAAGAGAGCGTCTATCTTCACAGTGTAAGGAGGTAAAAAAAAAAACGCTTTGTGAAATTATTCTTGCTCAAATCTTTTGAGAAAAATTACATTACTAGATATACATTAGAACACTCAGATTGTATGTTACCTTGCATTATATAATACTATTTATACCACGGTTTAACTCGGAAAACCGTGGTATAAATGAATTGTAACATGCAATATCACATCTAGGTCGTTGATTGCTGACAGTAATAAGACTACAACCCAGAATTAAAGTGTGCAATATCTCGTTTCTCCGTGTATTGTATCGGGATTCTTAACTGTTGCTTCTATTCTGGTATATAAACCATAAAAAGATCAAAAGAGAAAAATGCATTCATTTCACAAGACAAGATTAACGTCTTGCAGTTTTAATCCATCAACACCTAGACAAGTAGAAAAGTTGTAGATTCCCTTGATAAAACATTCATTAGAATTGAGGACAGATGATAGGTGGACGATCGTCCACTTGTGTATTGGGTTTCACAGATTCGCTTTGCATACTGTCGTCCACCCTATGTGATTGTGCAACTTTTTTCATTGAACGATTTGTGTTAACTTCTTAACCTGCTTGATTGAACACTACGGGTATATCCTTAGTTGGTTTTTTCTTTCTTAATTAATTGATTGGCGTCCTGTGTATGTGAACCTTAACCTAAGATTGGGTACTACACAGGACTATTTCATTTTAAATTGTAACCATCTCACTATCAGTATTGTCTTCTGGTGAATCATTCTCAAATGCTGTGTGTTTGTCTTACTTATTTCTATTTCCTTATTATTTTCGGTTAGTTTCGTGTTGTTCATGTCTCTTCCGATTATAAGATCAAAATGAATATTTGAAGTTAAATATAATATATTATTTAGTATGCGACCAATACGCTACATTATCTCTGTTGCGCAAAAAAAAAATAAACGAGGTTCTGGCGAGGTTCGAACTCGCGACCTTCTGCGTGTAAAGCAGACGTGATAACCACTACACCACAGAACCCGACAAATTTTGTTCACGGTTTTATAGCTTATGTGTTTCAGCTATCTATTTTACATGTAGTGTTTCAGCTATCTATTTTACATGTAGACGTAATGCAACTGATTAGTGCAAACATGATTTTGTTTTTTTCTTTAGTTATTACAAAGCGACCAAGTGCATAGGCCTAATCCGTCTGTTTCTTTCTTTCTTAAGGATCGAGCGGCTGTGGTAATGCATTGTATGACCATAGCTTGAAGTGACTAGAAAATGCACGTGGACAAGAATAACAACACACTATTTGAGGGAAACAAAAGTATTTAGCAGCTACTAAGTCCACTTCTGTATTACTATTGAGTTTCAAAGAGTTCATGTGTTTCACGCTGATAGGTTTAGATATATAAATTACCAGTCAAATATTCATGGTTTCCGTGGTGTAGTGGTTATCACATCCGCTTAACACGCGGAAGGTCCTGAGTTCAATCCTCAGCGGAAACAATTTTTTTTCTCGCTTTTTCCTTTGAAAAACTGTCCTAGCTTTACGGTAGATGAAGATATTGCAATATTGTATCTATTTTGAGCGCTATGCTTTCTAAATTGCTCTAATATTGAAAATTAAAGTCAGTATTGGTCACTTCAACTTACTGATTAAAAAGGGGAGACATTACCAAGAGAGCGTCTATCTTCACAGTGTAAGGAGGTAAAAAAAAAAACGCTTTGTGAAATTATTCTTGCTCAAATCTTTTGAGAAAAATTACATTACTAGATATACATTAGAACACTCAGATTGTATGTTACCTTGCATTATATAATACTATTTATACCACGGTTTAACTCGGAAAACCGTGGTATAAATGAATTGTAACATGCAATATCACATCTAGGTCGTTGATTGCTGACAGTAATAAGACTACAACCCAGAATTAAAGTGTGCAATATCTCGTTTCTCCGTGTATTGTATCGGGATTCTTAACTGTTGCTTCTATTCTGGTATATAAACCATAAAAAGATCAAAAGAGAAAAATGCATTCATTTCACAAGACAAGATTAACGTCTTGCAGTTTTAACCCATCAACACCTAGACAAGTAGAAAAGTTGTAGATTCCCTTGATAAAACATTCATTAGAATTGAGGACAGATGATAGGTGGACGATCGTCCACTTGTGTATTGGGTTTCACAGATTCGCTTTGCATACTGTCGTCCACCCTATGTGATTGTGCAACTTTTTTCATTGAACGATTTGTGTTAACTTCTTAACCTGCTTGATTGAACACTACGGGTATATCCTTAGTTGGTTTTTTTCTTTCTTAATTAATTGATTGGCGTCCTGTGTATGTGAACCTTAACCTAAGATTGGGTACTACACAGGACTATTTCATTTTAAATTGTAACCATCTCACTATCAGTATTGTCTTCTGGTGAATCATTCTCAAATGCTGTGTGTTTGTCTTACTTATTTCTATTTCCTTATTATTTTCGGTTAGTTTCGTGTTGTTCATGTCTCTTCCGATTATAAGATCAAAATGAATATTTGAAGTTAAATATAATATATTATTTAGTATGCGACCAATACGCTACATTATCTCTGTTGCGCAAAAAAAAAATAAACGAGGTTCTGGCGAGGTTCGAACTCGCGACCTTCTGCGTGTAAAGCAGACGTGATAACCACTACACCACAGAACCCGACAAATTTTGTTCACGGTTTAATAGCTTATGTGTTTCAGCTATCTATTTTACATGTAGTGTTTCAGCTATCTATTTTACATGTAGACGTAATGCAACTGATTAGTGCAAACATGATTTTGTTTTTTTCTTTAGTTATTACAAAGCGACCAAGTGCATAGGCCTAATCCGTCTGTTTCTTTCTTTCTTAAGGATCGAGCGGCTGTGGTAATGCATTGTATGACCATAGCTTGAAGTGACTAGAAAATGCACGTGGACAAGAATAACAACACACTATTTGAGGGAAACAAAAGTATTTAGCAGCTACTAAGTCCACTTCTGTATTACTATTGAGTTTCAAAGAGTTCATGTGTTTCACGCTGATAGGTTTAGATATATAAATTACCAGTCAAATATTCATGGTTTCCGTGGTGTAGTGGTTATCACATCCGCTTAACACGCGGAAGGTCCTGAGTTCAATCCTCAGCGGAAACAATTTTTTTTCTCGCTTTTTCCTTTGAAAAACTGTCCTAGCTTTACGGTAGATGAAGATATTGCAATATTGTATCTATTTTGAGCGCTATGCTTTCTAAATTGCTCTAATATTGAAAATTAAAGTCAGTATTGGTCACTTCAACTTACTGATTAAAAAGGGGAGACATTACCAAGAGAGCGTCTATCTTCACAGTGTAAGGAGGTAAAAAAAAAACGCTTTGTGAAATTATTCTTGCTCAAATCTTTTGAGAAAAATTACATTACTAGATATACATTAGAACACTCAGATTGTATGTTACCTTGCATTATATAATACTATTTATACCACGGTTTAACTCGGAAAACCGTGGTATAAATGAATTGTAACATGCAATATCACATCTAGGTCGTTGATTGCTGACAGTAATAAGACTACAACCCAGAATTAAAGTGTGCAATATCTCGTTTCACCGTGTATTGTATCGGGATTCTTAACTGTTGCTTCTATTCTGGTATATAAACCATAAAAAGATCAAAAGAGAAAAATGCATTCATTTCACAAGACAAGATTAACGTCTTGCAGTTTTAACCCATCAACACCTAGACAAGTAGAAAAGTTGTAGATTCCCTTGATAAAACATTCATTAGAATTGAGGACAGATGATAGGTGGACGATCGTCCACTTGTGTATTGGGTTTCACAGATTCGCTTTGCATACTGTCGTCCACCCTATGTGATTGTGCAACTTTTTTCATTGAACGATTTGTGTTAACTTCTTAACCTGCTTGATTGAACACTACGGGTATATCCTTAGTTGGTTTTTTTCTTTCTTAATTAATTGATTGGCGTCCTGTGTATGTGAACCTTAACCTAAGATTGGGTACTACACAGGACTATTTCATTTTAAATTGTAACCATCTCACTATCAGTATTGTCTTCTGGTGAATCATTCTCAAATGCTGTGTGTTTGTCTTACTTATTTCTATTTCCTTATTATTTTCGGTTAGTTTCGTGTTGTTCATGTCTCTTCCGATTATAAGATCAAAATGAATATTTGAAGTTAAATATAATATATTATTTAGTATGCGACCAATACGCTACATTATCTCTGTTGCGCAAAAAAAAAATAAACGAGGTTCTGGCGAGGTTCGAACTCGCGACCTTCTGCGTGTAAAGCAGACGTGATAACCACTACACCACAGAACCCGACAAATTTTGTTCACGGTTTTATAGCTTATGTGTTTCAGCTATCTGTTTTACATGTAGTGTTTCAGCTATCTATTTTACATGTAGACGTAATGCAACTGATTAGTGCAAACATGATTTTGTTTTTTTCTTTAGTTATTACAAAGCGACCAAGTGCATAGGCCTAATCCGTCTGTTTCTTTCTTTCTTAAGGATCGAGCGGCTGTGGTAATGCATTGTATGACCATAGCTTGAAGTGACTAGAAAATGCACGTGGACAAGAATAACAATACACTATTTGAGGGAAACAAAAGTATTTAGCAGCTACTAAGTCCACTTCTGTATTACTATTGAGTTTCAAAGAGTTCACGTGTTTCACGCTGATAGGTTTAGATATATAAATTACCAGTCAAATATTCATGGTTTCCGTGGTGTAGTGGTTATCACATCCGCTTAACACGCGGAAGGTCCTGAGTTCAATCCTCAGCGGAAACAATTTTTTTTCTCGCTTTTTCCTTTGAAAAACTGTCCTAGCTTTACGGTAGATGAAGATATTGCAATATTGTATCTATTTTGAGCGCTATGCTTTCTAAATTGCTCTAATATTGAAAATTAAAGTCAGTATTGGTCACTTCAACTTACTGATTAAAAAGGGGAGACATTACCAAGAGAGCGTCTATCTTCACAGTGTAAGGAGGTAAAAAAAAAAAACGCTTTGTGAAATTATTCTTGCTCAAATCTTTTGAGAAAAATTACATTACTAGATATACATTAGAACACTCAGATTGTATGTTACCTTGCATTATATAATACTATTTATACCACGGTTTACCTTAGAAAACCGTGGTATAAATGAATTGTAACATGCAATATCACATCTAGGTCGTTGATTGCTGACAGTAATAAGACTACAACCCAGAATTAAAGTGTGCAATATCTCGTTTCTCCGTGTATTGTATCGGGATTCTTAACTGTTGCTTCTATTCTGGTATATAAACCATAAAAAGATCAAAAGAGAAAAATGCATTCATTTCACAAGACAAGATTAACGTCTTGCAGTTTTAACCCATCAACACCTAGACAAGTAGAAAAGTTGTAGATTCCCTTGATAAAACATTCATTAGAATTGAGGACAGATGATAGGTGGACGATCGTCCACTTGTGTATTGGGTTTCACAGATTCGCTTTGCATACTGTCGTCCACCCTATGTGATTGTGCAACTTTTTTCATTGAACGATTTGTGTTAACTTCTTAACCTGCTTGATTGAACACTACGGGTATATCCTTAGTTGGTTTTTTTCTTTCTTAATTAATTGATTGGCGTCCTGTGTATGTGAACCTTAACCTAAGATTGGGTACTACACAGGACTATTTCATTTTAAATTGTAACCATCTCACTATCAGTATTGTCTTCTGGTGAATCATTCTCAAATGCTGTGTGTTTGTCTTACTTATTTCTATTTCCTTATTATTTTCGGTTAGTTTCGTGTTGTTCATGTCTCTTCCGATTATAAGATCAAAATGAATATTTGAAGTTAAATATAATATATTATTTAGTATGCGACCAATACGCTACATTATCTCTGTTGCGCAAAAAAAAAATAAACGAGGTTCTGGCGAGGTTCGAACTCGCGACCTTCTGCGTGTAAAGCAGACGTGATAACCACTACACCACAGAACCCGACAAATTTTGTTCACGGTTTTATAGCTTATGTGTTTCAGCTATCTATTTTACATGTAGTGTTTCAGCTATCTATTTTACATGTAGACGTAATGCAACTGATTAGTGCAAACATGATTTTGTTTTTTTCTTTAGTTATTACAAAGCGACCAAGTGCATAGGCCTAATCCGTCTGTTTCTTTCTTTCTTAAGGATCGAGCGGCTGTGGTAATGCATTGTATGACCATAGCTTGAAGTGACTAGAAAATGCACGTGGACAAGAATAACAATACACTATTTGAGGGAAACAAAAGTATTTAGCAGCTACTAAGTCCACTTCTGTATTACTATTGAGTTTCAAAGAGTTCATGTGTTTCACGCTGATAGGTTTAGATATATAAATTACCAGTCAAATATTCATGGTTTCCGTGGTGTAGTGGTTATCACATCCGCTTAACACGCGGAAGGTCCTGAGTTCAATCCTCAGCGGAAACAATTTTTTTTCTCGCTTTTTCCTTTGAAAAACTGTCCTAGCTTTACGGTAGATGAAGATATTGCAATATTGTATCTATTTTGAGCGCTATGCTTTCTAAATTGCTCTAATATTGAAAATTAAAGTCAGTATTGGTCACTTCAACTTACTGATTAAAAAGGGGAGACATTACCAAGAGAGCGTCTATCTTCACAGTGTAAGGAGGTAAAAAAAAAACGCTTTGTGAAATTATTCTTGCTCAAATCTTTTGAGAAAAATTACATTACTAGATATACATTAGAACACTCAGATTGTATGTTACCTTGCATTATATAATACTATTTATACCACGGTTTAACTCGGAAAACCGTGGTATAAATGAATTGTAACATGCAATATCACATCTAGGTCGTTGATTGCTGACAGTAATAAGACTACAACCCAGAATTAAAGTGTGCAATATCTCGTTTCTCCGTGTATTGTATCGGGATTCTTAACTGTTGCTTCTATTCTGGTATATAAACCATAAAAAGATCAAAAGAGAAAAATGCATTCATTTCACAAGACAAGATTAACGTCTTGCAGTTTTAACCCATCAACACCTAGACAAGTAGAAAAGTTGTAGATTCCCTTGATAAAACATTCATTAGAATTGAGGACAGATGATAGGTGGACGATCGTCCACTTGTGTATTGGGTTTCACAGATTCGCTTTGCATACTGTCGTCCACCCTATGTGATTGTGCAACTTTTTTCATTGAACGATTTGTGTTAACTTCTTAACCTGCTTGATTGAACACTACGGGTATATCCTTAGTTGGTTTTTTTCTTTCTTAATTAATTGATTGGCGTCCTGTGTATGTGAACCTTAACCTAAGATTGGGTACTACACAGGACTATTTCATTTTAAATTGTAACCATCTCACTATCAGTATTGTCTTCTGGTGAATCATTCTCAAATGCTGTGTGTTTGTCTTACTTATTTCTATTTCCTTATTATTTTCGGTTAGTTTCGTGTTGTTCATGTCTCTTCCGATTATAAGATCAAAATGAATATTTGAAGTTAAATATAATATATTATTTAGTATGCGACCAATACGCTACATTATCTCTGTTGCGCAAAAAAAAAATAAACGAGGTTCTGGCGAGGTTCGAACTCGCGACCTTCTGCGTGTAAAGCAGACGTGATAACCACTACACCACAGAACCCGACAAATTTTGTTCACGGTTTAATAGCTTATGTGTTTCAGCTATCTATTTTACATGTAGTGTTTCAGCTATCTATTTTACATGTAGACGTAATGCAACTGATTAGTGCAAACATGATTTTGTTTTTTTCTTTAGTTATTACAAAGCGACCAAGTGCATAGGCCTAATCCGTCTGTTTCTTTCTTTCTTAAGGATCGAGCGGCTGTGGTAATGCATTGTATGACCATAGCTTGAAGTGACTAGAAAATGCACGTGGACAAGAATAACAACACACTATTTGAGGGAAACAAAAGTATTTAGCAGCTACTAAGTCCACTTCTGTATTACTATTGAGTTTCAAAGAGTTCATGTGTTTCACGCTGATAGGTTTAGATATATAAATTACCAGTCAAATATTCATGGTTTCCGTGGTGTAGTGGTTATCACATCCGCTTAACACGCGGAAGGTCCTGAGTTCAATCCTCAGCGGAAACAATTTTTTTTCTCGCTTTTTCCTTTGAAAAACTGTCCTAGCTTTACGGTAGATGAAGATATTGCAATATTGTATCTATTTTGAGCGCTATGCTTTCTAAATTGCTCTAATATTGAAAATTAAAGTCAGTATTGGTCACTTCAACTTACTGATTAAAAAGGGGAGACATTACCAAGAGAGCGTCTATCTTCACAGTGTAAGGAGGTAAAAAAAAAACGCTTTGTGAAATTATTCTTGCTCAAATCTTTTGAGAAAAATTACATTACTAGATATACATTAGAATACTCAGATTGTATGTTACCTTGCATTATATAATACTATTTATACCACGGTTTAACTCGGAAAACCGTGGTATAAATGAATTGTAACATGCAATATCACATCTAGGTCGTTGATTGCTGACAGTAATAAGACTACAACCCAGAATTAAAGTGTGCAATATCTCGTTTCACCGTGTATTGTATCGGGATTCTTAACTGTTGCTTCTATTCTGGTATATAAACCATAAAAAGATCAAAAGAGAAAAATGCATTCATTTCACAAGACAAGATTAACGTCTTGCAGTTTTAACCCATCAACACCTAGACAAGTAGAAAAGTTGTAGATTCCCTTGATAAAACATTCATTAGAATTGAGGACAGATGATAGGTGGACGATCGTCCACTTGTGTATTGGGTTTCACAGATTCGCTTTGCATACTGTCGTCCACCCTATGTGATTGTGCAACTTTTTCCATTGAACGATTTGTGTTAACTTCTTAACCTGCTTGATTGAACACTACGGGTATATCCTTAGTTGGTTTTTTTCTTTCTTAATTAATTGATTGGCGTCCTGTGTATGTGAACCTTAACCTAAGATTGGGTACTACACAGGACTATTTCATTTTAAATTGTAACCATCTCACTATCAGTATTGTCTTCTGGTGAATCATTCTCAAATGCTGTGTGTTTGTCTTACTTATTTCTATTTCCTTATTATTTTCGGTTAGTTTCGTGTTGTTCATGTCTCTTCCGATTATAAGATCAAAATGAATATTTGAAGTTAAATATAATATATTATTTAGTATGCGACCAATACGCTACATTATCTCTGTTGCGCAAAAAAAAAATAAACGAGGTTCTGGCGAGGTTCGAACTCGCGACCTTCTGCGTGTAAAGCAGACGTGATAACCACTACACCACAGAACCCGACAAATTTTGTTCACGGTTTTATAGCTTATGTGTTTCAGCTATCTGTTTTACATGTAGTGTTTCAGCTATCTATTTTACATGTAGACGTAATGCAACTGATTAGTGCAAACATGATTTTGTTTTTTTCTTTAGTTATTACAAAGCGACCAAGTGCATAGGCCTAATCCGTCTGTTTCTTTCTTTCTTAAGGATCGAGCGGCTGTGGTAATGCATTGTATGACCATAGCTTGAAGTGACTAGAAAATGCACGTGGACAAGAATAACAATACACTATTTGAGGGAAACAAAAGTATTTAGCAGCTACTAAGTCCACTTCTGTATTACTATTGAGTTTCAAAGAGTTCACGTGTTTCACGCTGATAGGTTTAGATATATAAATTACCAGTCAAATATTCATGGTTTCCGTGGTGTAGTGGTTATCACATCCGCTTAACACGCGGAAGGTCCTGAGTTCAATCCTCAGCGGAAACAATTTTTTTTCTCGCTTTTTCCTTTGAAAAACTGTCCTAGCTTTACGGTAGATGAAGATATTGCAATATTGTATCTATTTTGAGCGCTATGCTTTCTAAATTGCTCTAATATTGAAAATTAAAGTCAGTATTGGTCACTTCAACTTACTGATTAAAAAGGGGAGACATTACCAAGAGAGCGTCTATCTTCACAGTGTAAGGAGGTAAAAAAAAAAAACGCTTTGTGAAATTATTCTTGCTCAAATCTTTTGAGAAAAATTACATTACTAGATATACATTAGAACACTCAGATTGTATGTTACCTTGCATTATATAATACTATTTATACCACGGTTTACCTCGGAAAACCGTGGTATAAATGAATTGTAACATGCAATATCACATCTAGGTCGTTGATTGCTGACAGTAATAAGACTACAACCCAGAATTAAAGTGTGCAATATCTCGTTTCTCCGTGTATTGTATCGGGATTCTTAACTGTTGCTTCTATTCTGGTATATAAACCATAAAAAGATCAAAAGAGAAAAATGCATTCATTTCACAAGACAAGATTAACGTCTTGCAGTTTTAACCCATCAACACCTAGACAAGTAGAAAAGTTGTAGATTCCCTTGATAAAACATTCATTAGAATTGAGGACAGATGATAGGTGGACGATCGTCCACTTGTGTATTGGGTTTCACAGATTCGCTTTGCATACTGTCGTCCACCCTATGTGATTGTGCAACTTTTTTCATTGAACGATTTGTGTTAACTTCTTAACCTGATTGATTGAACACTACGGGTATATCCTTAGTTGGTTTTTTTCTTTCTTAATTAATTGATTGGCGTCCTGTGTATGTGAACCTTAACCTAAGATTGGGTACTACACAGGACTATTTCATTTTAAATTGTAACCATCTCACTATCAGTATTGTCTTCTGGTGAATCATTCTCAAATGCTGTGTGTTTGTCTTACCTATTTCTATTTCCTTATTATTTTCGGTTAGTTTCGTGTTGTTCATGTCTCTTCCGATTATAAGATCAAAATGAATATTTGAAGTTAAATATAATATATTATTTAGTATGCGACCAATACGCTACATTATCTCTGTTGCGCAAAAAAAAAATAAACGAGGTTCTGGCGAGGTTCGAACTCGCGACCTTCTGCGTGTAAAGCAGACGTGATAACCACTACACCACAGAACCCGACAAATTTTGTTCACGGTTTTATAGCTTATGTGTTTCAGCTATCTATTTTACATGTAGTGTTTCAGCTATCTATTTTACATGTAGACGTAATGCAACTGATTAGTACAAACATGATTTTGTTTTTTTCTTTAGTTATTACAAAGCGACCAAGTGCATAGGCCTAATCCGTCTGTTTCTTTCTTTCTTAACGATCGAGCGGCTGTGGTAATGCATTGTATGACCATAGCTTGAAGTGACTAGAAAATGCACGTGGACAAGAATAACAACACACTATTTGAGGGAAACAAAAGTATTTAGCAGCTACTAAGTCCACTTCTGTATTACTATTGAGTTTCAAAGAGTTCATGTGTTTCACGCTGATAGGTTTAGATATATAAATTACCAGTCAAATCTTCATGGTTTCCGTGGTGTAGTGGTTATCACATCCGCTTAACACGCGGAAGGTCCTGAGTTCAATCCTCAGCGGAAACAATTTTTTTTCTCGCTTTTTCCTTTGAAAAACTGTCCTAGCTTTACGGTAGATGAAGATATTGCAATATTGTATCTATTTTGAGCGCTATGCTTTCTAAATTGCTCTAATATTGAAAATTAAAGTCAGTATTGGTCACTTCAACTTACTGATTAAAAAGGGGAGACATTACCAAGAGAGCGTCTATCTTCACAGTGTAAGGAGGTAAAAAAAAAACGCTTTGTGAAATTATTCTTGCTCAAATCTTTTGAGAAAAATTACATTACTAGATATACATTAGAACACTCAGATTGTATGTTACCTTGCATTATATAATACTATTTATACCACGGTTTAACTCGGAAAACCGTGGTATAAATGAATTGTAACATGCAATATCACATCTAGGTCGTTGATTGCTGACAGTAATAAGACTACAACCCAGAATTAAAGTGTGCAATATCTCGTTTCTCCGTGTATTGTATCGGGATTCTTAACTGTTGCTTCTATTCTGGTATATAAACCATAAAAAGATCAAAAGAGAAAAATGCATTCATTTCACAAGACAAGATTAACGTCTTGCAGTTTTAACCCATCAACACCTAGACAAGTAGAAAAGTTGTAGATTCCCTTGATAAAACATTCATTAGAATTGAGGACAGATGATAGGTGGACGATCGTCCACTTGTGTATTGGGTTTCACAGATTCGCTTTGCATACTGTCGTCCACCCTATGTGATTGTGCAACCTTTTTCATTGAACGATTTGTGTTAACTTCTTAACCTGCTTGATTGAACACTACGGGTATATCCTTAGTTGGTTTTTTTCTTTCTTAATTAATTGATTGGCGTCCTGTGTATGTGAACCTTAACCTAAGATTGGGTACTACACAGGACTATTTCATTTTAAATTGTAACCATCTCACTATCAGTATTGTCTTCTGGTGAATCATTCTCAAATGCTGTGTGTTTGTCTTACTTATTTCTATTTCCTTATTATTTTCGGTTAGTTTCGTGTTGTTCATGTCTCTTCCGATTATAAGATCAAAATGAATATTTGAAGTTAAATATAATATATTATTTAGTATGCGACCAATACGCTACATTATCTCTGTTGCGCAAAAAAAAAATAAACGAGGTTCTGGCGAGGTTCGAACTCGCGACCTTCTGCGTGTAAAGCAGACGTGATAACCACTACACCACAGAACCCGACAAATTTTGTTCACGGTTTAATAGCTTATGTGTTTCAGCTATCTATTTTACATGTAGTGTTTCAGCTATCTATTTTACATGTAGACGTAATGCAACTGATTAGTGCAAACATGATTTTGTTTTTTTCTTTAGTTATTACAAAGCGACCAAGTGCATAGGCCTAATCCGTCTGTTTCTTTCTTTCTTAAGGATCGAGCGGCTGTGGTAATGCATTGTATGACCATAGCTTGAAGTGACTAGAAAATGCACGTGGACAAGAATAACAACACACTATTTGAGGGAAACAAAAGTATTTAGCAGCTACTAAGTCCACTTCTGTATTACTATTGAGTTTCAAAGAGTTCATGTGTTTCACGCTGATAGGTTTAGATATATAAATTACCAGTCAAATCTTCATGGTTTCCGTGGTGTAGTGGTTATCACATCCGCTTAACACGCGGAAGGTCCTGAGTTCAATCCTCAGCGGAAACAATTTTTTTTCTCGCTTTTTCCTTTGAAAAACTGTCCTAGCTTTACGGTAGATGAAGATATTGCAATATTGTATCTATTTTGAGCGCTATGCTTTCTAAATTGCTCTAATATTGAAAATTAAAGTCAGTATTGGTCACTTCAACTTACTGATTAAAAAGGGGAGACATTACCAAGAGAGCGTCTATCTTCACAGTGTAAGGAGGTAAAAAAAAAACGCTTTGTGAAATTATTCTTGCTCAAATCTTTTGAGAAAAATTACATTACTAGATATACATTAGAACACTCAGATTGTATGTTACCTTGCATTATATAATACTATTTATACCACGGTTTAACTCGGAAAACCGTGGTATAAATGAATTGTAACATGCAATATCACATCTAGGTCGTTGATTGCTGACAGTAATAAGACTACAACCCAGAATTAAAGTGTGCAATATCTCGTTTCTCCGTGTATTGTATCGGGATTCTTAACTGTTGCTTCTATTCTGGTATATAAACCATAAAAAGATCAAAAGAGAAAAATGCATTCATTTCACAAGACAAGATTAACGTCTTGCAGTTTTAACCCATCAACACCTAGACAAGTAGAAAAGTTGTAGATTCCCTTGATAAAACATTCATTAGAATTGAGGACAGATGATAGGTGGACGATCGTCCACTTGTGTATTGGGTTTCACAGATTCGCTTTGCATACTGTCGTCCACCCTATGTGATTGTGCAACTTTTTTCATTGAACGATTTGTGTTAACTTCTTAACCTGCTTGATTGAACACTACGGGTATATCCTTAGTTGGTTTTTTTCTTTCTTAATTAATTGATTGGCGTCCTGTGTATGTGAACCTTAACCTAAGATTGGGTACTACACAGGACTATTTCATTTTAAATTGTAACCATCTCACTATCAGTATTGTCTTCTGGTGAATCATTCTCAAATGCTGTGTGTTTGTCTTACTTATTTCTATTTCCTTATTATTTTCGGTTAGTTTCGTGTTGTTCATGTCTCTTCCGATTATAAGATCAAAATGAATATTTGAAGTTAAATATAATATATTATTTAGTATGCGACCAATACGCTACATTATCTCTGTTGCGCAAAAAAAAAATAAACGAGGTTCTGGCGAGGTTCGAACTCGCGACCTTCTGCGTGTAAAGCAGACGTGATAACCACTACACCACAGAACCCGACAAATTTTGTTCACGGTTTTATAGCTTATGTGTTTCAGCTATCTGTTTTACATGTAGTGTTTCAGCTATCTATTTTACATGTAGACGTAATGCAACTGATTAGTGCAAACATGATTTTGTTTTTTTCTTTAGTTATTACAAAGCGACCAAGTGCATAGGCCTAATCCGTCTGTTTCTTTCTTTCTTAAGGATCGAGCGGCTGTGGTAATGCATTGTATGACCATAGCTTGAAGTGACTAGAAAATGCACGTGGACAAGAATAACAACACACTATTTGAGGGAAACAAAAGTATTTAGCAGCTACTAAGTCCACTTCTGTATTACTATTGAGTTTCAAAGAGTTCATGTGTTTCACGCTGATAGGTTTAGATATATAAATTACCAGTCAAATATTCATGGTTTCCGTGGTGTAGTGGTTATCACATCCGCTTAACACGCGGAAGGTCCTGAGTTCAATCCTCAGCGGAAACAATTTTTTTTCTCGCTTTTTCCTTTGAAAAACTGTCCTAGCTTTACGGTAGATGAAGATATTGCAATATTGTATCTATTTTGAGCGCTATGCTTTCTAAATTGCTCTAATATTGGAAATTAAAGTCAGTATTGGTCACTTCAACTTACTGATTAAAAAGGGGAGACATTACCAAGAGAGCGTCTATCTTCACAGTGTAAGGAGGTAAAAAAAAAACGCTTTGTGAAATTATTCTTGCTCAAATCTTTTGAGAAAAATTACATTACTAGATATACATTAGAACACTCAGATTGTATGTTACCTTGCATTATATAATACTATTTATACCACGGTTTAACTCGGAAAACCGTGGTATAAATGAATTGTAACATGCAATATCACATCTAGGTCGTTGATTGCTGACAGTAATAAGACTACAACCCAGAATTAAAGTGTGCAATATCTCGTTTCTCCGTGTATTGTATCGGGATTCTTAACTGTTGCTTCTATTCTGGTATATAAACCATAAAAAGATCAAAAGAGAAAAATGCATTCATTTCACAAGACAAGATTAACGTCTTGCAGTTTTAACCCATCAACACCTAGACAAGTAGAAAAGTTGTAGATTCCCTTGATAAAACATTCATTAGAATTGAGGACAGATGGTAGGTGGACGATCGTCCACTTGTGTATTGGGTTTCACAGATTCGCTTTGCATACTGTCGTCCACCCTATGTGATTGTGCAACTTTTTTCATTGAACGATTTGTGTTAACTTCTTAACCTGCTTGATTGAACACTACGGGTATATCCTTAGTTGGTTTTTTTCTTTCTTAATTAATTGATTGGCGTCCTGTGTATGTGAACCTTAACCTAAGATTGGGTACTACACAGGACTATTTCATTTTAAATTGTAACCATCTCACTATCAGTATTGTCTTCTGGTGAATCATTCTCAAATGCTGTGTGTTTGTCTTACTTATTTCTATTTCCTTATTATTTTCGGTTAGTTTCGTGTTGTTCATGTCTCTTCCGATTATAAGATCAAAATGAATATTTGAAGTTAAATATAATATATTATTTAGTATGCGACCAATACGCTACATTATCTCTGTTGCGCAAAAAAAAAATAAACGAGGTTCTGGCGAGGTTCGAACTCGCGACCTTCTGCGTGTAAAGCAGACGTGATAACCACTACACCACAGAACCCGACAAATTTTGTTCACGGTTTAATAGCTTATGTGTTTCAGCTATCTGTTTTACATGTAGTGTTTCAGCTATCTATTTTACATGTAGACGTAATGCAACTGATTAGTGCAAACATGATTTTGTTTTTTTCTTTAGTTATTACAAAGCGACCAAGTGCATAGGCCTAATCCGTCTGTTTCTTTCTTTCTTAAGGATCGAGCGGCTGTGGTAATGCATTGTATGACCATAGCTTGAAGTGACTAGAAAATGCACGTGGACAAGAATAACAACACACTATTTGAGGGAAACAAAAGTATTTAGCAGCTACTAAGTCCACTTCTGTATTACTATTGAGTTTCAAAGAGTTCATGTGTTTCACGCTGATAGGTTTAGATATATAAATTACCAGTCAAATATTCATGGTTTCCGTGGTGTAGTGGTTATCACATCCGCTTAACACGCGGAAGGTCCTGAGTTCAATCCTCAGCGGAAACAATTTTTTTTCTCGCTTTTTCCTTTGAAAAACTGTCCTAGCTTTACGGTAGATGAAGATATTGCAATATTGTATCTATTTTGAGCGCTATGCTTTCTAAATTGCTCTAATATTGAAAATTAAAGTCAGTATTGGTCACTTCAACTTACTGATTAAAAAGGGGAGACATTACCAAGAGAGCGTCTATCTTCACAGTGTAAGGAGGTAAAAAAAAAAACGCTTTGTGAAATTATTCTTGCTCAAATCTTTTGAGAAAAATTACATTACTAGATATACATTAGAACACTCAGATTGTATGTTACCTTGCATTATATAATACTATTTATACCACGGTTTAACTCGGAAAACCGTGGTATAAATGAATTGTAACATGCAATATCACATCTAGGTCGTTGATTGCTGACAGTAATAAGACTACAACCCAGAATTAAAGTGTGCAATATCTCGTTTCTCCGTGTATTGTATCGGGATTCTTAACTGTTGCTTCTATTCTGGTATATAAACCATAAAAAGATCAAAAGAGAAAAATGCATTCATTTCACAAGACAAGATTAACGTCTTGCAGTTTTAACCCATCAACACCTAGACAAGTAGAAAAGTTGTAGATTCCCTTGATAAAACATTCATTAGAATTGAGGACAGATGGTAGGTGGACGATCGTCCACTTGTGTATTGGGTTTCACAGATTCGCTTTGCATACTGTCGTCCACCCTATGTGATTGTGCAACTTTTTTCATTGAACGATTTGTGTTAACTTCTTAACCTGCTTGATTGAACACTACGGGTATATCCTTAGTTGGTTTTTTTCTTTCTTAATTAATTGATTGGCGTCCTGTGTATGTGAACCTTAACCTAAGATTGGGTACTACACAGGACTATTTCATTTTAAATTGTAACCATCTCACTATCAGTATTGTCTTCTGGTGAATCATTCTCAAATGCTGTGTGTTTGTCTTACCTATTTCTATTTCCTTATTATTTTCGGTTAGTTTCGTGTTGTTCATGTCTCTTCCGATTATAAGATCAAAATGAATATTTGAAGTTAAATATAATATATTATTTAGTATGCGACCAATACGCTACATTATCTCTGTTGCGCAAAAAAAAAATAAACGAGGTTCTGGCGAGGTTCGAACTCGCGACCTTCTGCGTGTAAAGCAGACGTGATAACCACTACACCACAGAACCCGACAAATTTTGTTCACGGTTTAATAGCTTATGTGTTTCAGCTATCTATTTTACATGTAGTGTTTCAGCTATCTATTTTACATGTAGACGTAATGCTACTGATTAGTGCAAACATGATTTTGTTTTTTTCTTTAGTTATTACAAAGCGACCAAGTGCATAGGCCTAATCCGTCTGTTTCTTTCTTTCTTAACGATCGAGCGGCTGTGGTAATGCATTGTATGACCATAGCTTGAAGTGACTAGAAAATGCACGTGGACAAGAATAACAACACACTATTTGAGGGAAACAAAAGTATTTAGCAGCTACTAAGTCCACTTCTGTATTACTATTGAGTTTCAAAGAGTTCATGTGTTTCACGCTGATAGGTTTAGATATATAAATTACCAGTCAAATCTTCATGGTTTCCGTGGTGTAGTGGTTATCACATCCGCTTAACACGCGGAAGGTCCTGAGTTCAATCCTCAGCGGAAACAATTTTTTTTCTCGCTTTTTCCTTTGAAAAACTGTCCTAGCTTTACGGTAGATGAAGATATTGCAATATTGTATCTATTTTGAGCGCTATGCTTTCTAAATTGCTCTAATATTGAAAATTAAAGTCAGTATTGGTCACTTCAACTTACTGATTAAAAAGGGGAGACATTACCAAGAGAGCGTCTATCTGCACAGTGTAAGGAGGTAAAAAAAGAAACGCTTTGTGAAATTATTCTTGCTCAAATCTTTTGAGAAAAATTACATTACTAGATATACATTAGAACACTCAGATTGTATGTTACCTTGCATTATATAATACTATTTATACCACGGTTTAACTCGGAAAACCGTGGTATAAATGAATTGTAACATGCAATATCACATCTAGGTCGTTGATTGCTGACAGTAATAAGACTACAACCCAGAATTAAAGTGTGCAATATCTCGTTTCTCCGTGTATTGTATCGGGATTCTTAACTGTTGCTTCTATTCTGGTATATAAACCATAAAAAGATCAAAAGAGAAAAATGCATTCATTTCACAAGACAAGATTAACGTCTTGCAGTTTTAACCCATCAACACCTAGACAAGTAGAAAAGTTGTAGATTCCCTTGATAAAACATTCATTAGAATTGAGGACAGATGATAGGTGGACGATCGTCCACTTGTGTATTGGGTTTCACAGATTCGCTTTGCATACTGTCGTCCACCCTATGTGATTGTGCAACTTTTTTCATTGAACGATTTGTGTTAACTTCTTAACCTGCTTGATTGAACACTACGGGTATATCCTTAGTTGGTTTTTTTCTTTCTTAATTAATTGATTGGCGTCCTGTGTATGTGAACCTTAACCTAAGATTGGGTACTACACAGGACTATTTCATTTTAAATTGTAACCATCTCACTATCAGTATTGTCTTCTGGTGAATCATTCTCAAATGCTGTGTGTTTGTCTTACCTATTTCTATTTCCTTATTATTTTCGGTTAGTTTCGTGTTGTTCATGTCTCTTCCGATTATAAGATCAAAATGAATATTTGAAGTTAAATATAATATATTATTTAGTATGCGACCAATACGCTACATTATCTCTGTTGCGCAAAAAAAAAATAAACGAGGTTCTGGCGAGGTTCGAACTCGCGACCTTCTGCGTGTAAAGCAGACGTGATAACCACTACACCACAGAACCCGACAAATTTTGTTCACGGTTTTATAGCTTATGTGTTTCAGCTATCTATTTTACATGTAGTGTTTCAGCTATCTATTTTACATGTAGACGTAATGCAACTGATTAGTACAAACATGATTTTGTTTTTTTCTTTAGTTATTACAAAGCGACCAAGTGCATAGGCCTAATCCGTCTGTTTCTTTCTTTCTTAACGATCGAGCGGCTGTGGTAATGCATTGTATGACCATAGCTTGAAGTGACTAGAAAATGCACGTGGACAAGAATAACAACACACTATTTGAGGGAAACAAAAGTATTTAGCAGCTACTAAGTCCACTTCTGTATTACTATTGAGTTTCAAAGAGTTCATGTGTTTCACGCTGATAGGTTTAGATATATAAATTACCAGTCAAATCTTCATGGTTTCCGTGGTGTAGTGGTTATCACATCCGCTTAACACGCGGAAGGTCCTGAGTTCAATCCTCAGCGGAAACAATTTTTTTTCTCGCTTTTTCCTTTGAAAAACTGTCCTAGCTTTACGGTAGATGAAGATATTGCAATATTGTATCTATTTTGAGCGCTATGCTTTCTAAATTGCTCTAATATTGAAAATTAAAGTCAGTATTGGTCACTTCAACTTACTGATTAAAAAGGGGAGACATTACCAAGAGAGCGTCTATCTTCACAGTGTAAGGAGGTAAAAAAAAAACGCTTTGTGAAATTATTCTTGCTCAAATCTTTTGAGAAAAATTACATTACTAGATATACATTAGAACACTCAGATTGTATGTTACCTTGCATTATATAATACTATTTATACCACGGTTTAACTCGGAAAACCGTGGTATAAATGAATTGTAATATGCAATATCACATCTAGGTCGTTGATTGCTGACAGTAATAAGACTACAACCCAGAATTAAAGTGTGCAATATCTCGTTTCTCCGTGTATTGTATCGGGATTCTTAACTGTTGCTTCTATTCTGGTATATAAACCATAAAAAGATCAAAAGAGAAAAATGCATTCATTTCACAAGACAAGATTAACGTCTTGCAGTTTTAACCCATCAACACCTAGACAAGTAGAAAAGTTGTAGATTCCCTTGATAAAACATTCATTAGAATTGAGGACAGATGGTAGGTGGACGATCGTCCACTTGTGTATTGGGTTTCACAGATTCGCTTTGCATACTGTCGTCCACCCTATGTGATTGTGCAACTTTTTTCATTGAACGATTTGTGTTAACTTCTTAACCTGCTTGATTGAACACTACGGGTATATCCTTAGTTGGTTTTTTTCTTTCTTAATTAATTGATTGGCGTCCTGTGTATGTGAACCTTAACCTAAGATTGGGTACTACACAGGACTATTTCATTTTAAATTGTAACCATCTCACTATCAGTATTGTCTTCTGGTGAATCATTCTCAAATGCTGTGTGTTTGTCTTACCTATTTCTATTTCCTTATTATTTTCGGTTAGTTTCGTGTTGTTCATGTCTCTTCCGATTATAAGATCAAAATGAATATTTGAAGTTAAATATAATATATTATTTAGTATGCGACCAATACGCTACATTATCTCTGTTGCGCAAAAAAAAAATAAACGAGGTTCTGGCGAGGTTCGAACTCGCGACCTTCTGCGTGTAAAGCAGACGTGATAACCACTACACCACAGAACCCGACAAATTTTGTTCACGGTTTAATAGCTTATGTGTTTCAGCTATCTATTTTACATGTAGTGTTTCAGCTATCTATTTTACATGTAGACGTAATGCTACTGATTAGTGCAAACATGATTTTGTTTTTTTCTTTAGTTATTACAAAGCGACCAAGTGCATAGGCCTAATCCGTCTGTTTCTTTCTTTCTTAACGATCGAGCGGCTGTGGTAATGCATTGTATGACCATAGCTTGAAGTGACTAGAAAATGCACGTGGACAAGAATAACAACACACTATTTGAGGGAAACAAAAGTATTTAGCAGCTACTAAGTCCACTTCTGTATTACTATTGAGTTTCAAAGAGTTCATGTGTTTCACGCTGATAGGTTTAGATATATAAATTACCAGTCAAATCTTCATGGTTTCCGTGGTGTAGTGGTTATCACATCCGCTTAACACGCGGAAGGTCCTGAGTTCAATCCTCAGCGGAAACAATTTTTTTTCTCGCTTTTTCCTTTGAAAAACTGTCCTAGCTTTACGGTAGATGAAGATATTGCAATATTGTATCTATTTTGAGCGCTATGCTTTCTAAATTGCTCTAATATTGAAAATTAAAGTCAGTATTGGTCACTTCAACTTACTGATTAAAAAGGGGAGACATTACCAAGAGAGCGTCTATCTGCACAGTGTAAGGAGGTAAAAAAAGAAACGCTTTGTGAAATTATTCTTGCTCAAATCTTTTGAGAAAAATTACATTACTAGATATACATTAGAACACTCAGATTGTATGTTACCTTGCATTATATAATACTATTTATACCACGGTTTAACTCGGAAAACCGTGGTATAAATGAATTGTAACATGCAATATCACATCTAGGTCGTTGATTGCTGACAGTAATAAGACTACAACCCAGAATTAAAGTGTGCAATATCTCGTTTCTCCGTGTATTGTATCGGGATTCTTAACTGTTGCTTCTATTCTGGTATATAAACCATAAAAAGATCAAAAGAGAAAAATGCATTCATTTCACAAGACAAGATTAACGTCTTGCAGTTTTAACCCATCAACACCTAGACAAGTAGAAAAGTTGTAGATTCCCTTGATAAAACATTCATTAGAATTGAGGACAGATGATAGGTGGACGATCGTCCACTTGTGTATTGGGTTTCACAGATTCGCTTTGCATACTGTCGTCCACCCTATGTGATTGTGCAACTTTTTTCATTGAACGATTTGTGTTAACTTCTTAACCTGCTTGATTGAACACTACGGGTATATCCTTAGTTGGTTTTTTTCTTTCTTAATTAATTGATTGGCGTCCTGTGTATGTGAACCTTAACCTAAGATTGGGTACTACACAGGACTATTTCATTTTAAATTGTAACCATCTCACTATCAGTATTGTCTTCTGGTGAATCATTCTCAAATGCTGTGTGTTTGTCTTACCTATTTCTATTTCCTTATTATTTTCGGTTAGTTTCGTGTTGTTCATGTCTCTTCCGATTATAAGATCAAAATGAATATTTGAAGTTAAATATAATATATTATTTAGTATGCGACCAATACGCTACATTATCTCTGTTGCGCAAAAAAAAAATAAACGAGGTTCTGGCGAGGTTCGAACTCGCGACCTTCTGCGTGTAAAGCAGACGTGATAACCACTACACCACAGAACCCGACAAATTTTGTTCACGGATTTATAGCTTATGTGTTTCAGCTATCTATTTTACATGTAGTGTTTCAGCTATCTATTTTACATGTAGACGTAATGCAACTGATTAGTACAAACATGATTTTGTTTTTTTCTTTAGTTATTACAAAGCGACCAAGTGCATAGGCCTAATCCGTCTGTTTCTTTCTTTCTTAACGATCGAGCGGCTGTGGTAATGCATTGTATGACCATAGCTTGAAGTGACTAGAAAATGCACGTGGACAAGAATAACAACACACTATTTGAGGGAAACAAAAGTATTTAGCAGCTACTAAGTCCACTTCTGTATTACTATTGAGTTTCAAAGAGTTCATGTGTTTCACGCTGATAGGTTTAGATATATAAATTACCAGTCAAATCTTCATGGTTTCCGTGGTGTAGTGGTTATCACATCCGCTTAACACGCGGAAGGTCCTGAGTTCAATCCTCAGCGGAAACAATTTTTTTTCTCGCTTTTTCCTTTGAAAAACTGTCCTAGCTTTACGGTAGATGAAGATATTGCAATATTGTATCTATTTTGAGCGCTATGCTTTCTAAATTGCTCTAATATTGAAAATTAAAGTCAGTATTGGTCACTTCAACTTACTGATTAAAAAGGGGAGACATTACCAAGAGAGCGTCTATCTTCACAGTGTAAGGAGGTAAAAAAAAAACGCTTTGTGAAATTATTCTTGCTCAAATCTTTTGAGAAAAATTACATTACTAGATATACATTAGAACACTCAGATTGTATGTTACCTTGCATTATATAATACTATTTATACCACGGTTTAACTCGGAAAACCGTGGTATAAATGAATTGTAACATGCAATATCACATCTAGGTCGTTGATTGCTGACAGTAATAAGACTACAACCCAGAATTAAAGTGTGCAATATCTCGTTTCTCCGTGTATTGTATCGGGATTCTTAACTGTTGCTTCTATTCTGGTATATAAACCATAAAAAGATCAAAAGAGAAAAATGCATTCATTTCACAAGACAAGATTAACGTCTTGCAGTTTTAACCCATCAACACCTAGACAAGTAGAAAAGTTGTAGATTCCCTTGATAAAACATTCATTAGAATTGAGGACAGATGGTAGGTGGACGATCGTCCACTTGTGTATTGGGTTTCACAGATTCGCTTTGCATACTGTCGTCCACCCTATGTGATTGTGCAACTTTTTTCATTGAACGATTTGTGTTAACTTCTTAACCTGCTTGATTGAACACTACGGGTATATCCTTAGTTGGTTTTTTTCTTTCTTAATTAATTGATTGGCGTCCTGTGTATGTGAACCTTAACCTAAGATTGGGTACTACACAGGACTATTTCATTTTAAATTGTAACCATCTCACTATCAGTATTGTCTTCTGGTGAATCATTCTCAAATGCTGTGTGTTTGTCTTACCTATTTCTATTTCCTTATTATTTTCGGTTAGTTTCGTGTTGTTCATGTCTCTTCCGATTATAAGATCAAAATGAATATTTGAAGTTAAATATAATATATTATTTAGTATGCGACCAATACGCTACATTATCTCTGTTGCGCAAAAAAAAAATAAACGAGGTTCTGGCGAGGTTCGAACTCGCGACCTTCTGCGTGTAAAGCAGACGTGATAACCACTACACCACAGAACCCGACAAATTTTGTTCACGGTTTAATAGCTTATGTGTTTCAGCTATCTATTTTACATGTAGTGTTTCAGCTATCTATTTTACATGTAGACGTAATGCTACTGATTAGTGCAAACATGATTTTGTTTTTTTCTTTAGTTATTACAAAGCGACCAAGTGCATAGGCCTAATCCGTCTGTTTCTTTCTTTCTTAACGATCGAGCGGCTGTGGTAATGCATTGTATGACCATAGCTTGAAGTGACTAGAAAATGCACGTGGACAAGAATAACAACACACTATTTGAGGGAAACAAAAGTATTTAGCAGCTACTAAGTCCACTTCTGTATTACTATTGAGTTTCAAAGAGTTCATGTGTTTCACGCTGATAGGTTTAGATATATAAATTACCAGTCAAATCTTCATGGTTTCCGTGGTGTAGTGGTTATCACATCCGCTTAACACGCGGAAGGTCCTGAGTTCAATCCTCAGCGGAAACAATTTTTTTTCTCGCTTTTTCCTTTGAAAAACTGTCCTAGCTTTACGGTAGATGAAGATATTGCAATATTGTATCTATTTTGAGCGCTATGCTTTCTAAATTGCTCTAATATTGAAAATTAAAGTCAGTATTGGTCACTTCAACTTACTGATTAAAAAGGGGAGACATTACCAAGAGAGCGTCTATCTGCACAGTGTAAGGAGGTAAAAAAAGAAACGCTTTGTGAAATTATTCTTGCTCAAATCTTTTGAGAAAAATTACATTACCAGATATACATTAGAACACTCAGATTGTATGTTACCTTGCATTATATAATACTATTTATACCACGGTTTAACTCGGAAAACCGTGGTATAAATGAATTGTAACATGCAATATCACATCTAGGTCGTTGATTGCTGACAGTAATAAGACTACAACCCAGAATTAAAGTGTGCAATATCTCGTTTCTCCGTGTATTGTATCGGGATTCTTAACTGTTGCTTCTATTCTGGTATATAAACCATAAAAAGATCAAAAGAGAAAAATGCATTCATTTCACAAGACAAGATTAACGTCTTGCAGTTTTAACCCATCAACACCTAGACAAGTAGAAAAGTTGTAGATTCCCTTGATAAAACATTCATTAGAATTGAGGACAGATGATAGGTGGACGATCGTCCACTTGTGTATTGGGTTTCACAGATTCGCTTTGCATACTGTCGTCCACCCTATGTGATTGTGCAACTTTTTTCATTGAACGATTTGTGTTAACTTCTTAACCTGCTTGATTGAACACTACGGGTATATCCTTAGTTGGTTTTTTTCTTTCTTAATTAATTGATTGGCGTCCTGTGTATGTGAACCTTAACCTAAGATTGGGTACTACACAGGACTATTTCATTTTAAATTGTAACCATCTCACTATCAGTATTGTCTTCTGGTGAATCATTCTCAAATGCTGTGTGTTTGTCTTACCTATTTCTATTTCCTTATTATTTTCGGTTAGTTTCGTGTTGTTCATGTCTCTTCCGATTATAAGATCAAAATGAATATTTGAAGTTAAATATAATATATTATTTAGTATGCGACCAATACGCTACATTATCTCTGTTGCGCAAAAAAAAAATAAACGAGGTTCTGGCGAGGTTCGAACTCGCGACCTTCTGCGTGTAAAGCAGACGTGATAACCACTACACCACAGAACCCGACAAATTTTGTTCACGGATTTATAGCTTATGTGTTTCAGCTATCTATTTTACATGTAGTGTTTCAGCTATCTATTTTACATGTAGACGTAATGCAACTGATTAGTACAAACATGATTTTGTTTTTTTCTTTAGTTATTACAAAGCGACCAAGTGCATAGGCCTAATCCGTCTGTTTCTTTCTTTCTTAACGATCGAGCGGCTGTGGTAATGCATTGTATGACCATAGCTTGAAGTGACTAGAAAATGCACGTGGACAAGAATAACAACACACTATTTGAGGGAAACAAAAGTATTTAGCAGCTACTAAGTCCACTTCTGTATTACTATTGAGTTTCAAAGAGTTCATGTGTTTCACGCTGATAGGTTTAGATATATAAATTACCAGTCAAATCTTCATGGTTTCCGTGGTGTAGTGGTTATCACATCCGCTTAACACGCGGAAGGTCCTGAGTTCAATCCTCAGCGGAAACAATTTTTTTTCTCGCTTTTTCCTTTGAAAAACTGTCCTAGCTTTACGGTAGATGAAGATATTGCAATATTGTATCTATTTTGAGCGCTATGCTTTCTAAATTGCTCTAATATTGAAAATTAAAGTCAGTATTGGTCACTTCAACTTACTGATTAAAAAGGGGAGACATTACCAAGAGAGCGTCTATCTTCACAGTGTAAGGAGGTAAAAAAAAAACGCTTTGTGAAATTATTCTTGCTCAAATCTTTTGAGAAAAATTACATTACTAGATATACATTAGAACACTCAGATTGTATGTTACCTTGCATTATATAATACTATTTATACCACGGTTTAACTCGGAAAACCGTGGTATAAATGAATTGTAACATGCAATATCACATCTAGGTCGTTGATTGCTGACAGTAATAAGACTACAACCCAGAATTAAAGTGTGCAATATCTCGTTTCTCCGTGTATTGTATCGGGATTCTTAACTGTTGCTTCTATTCTGGTATATAAACCATAAAAAGATCAAAAGAGAAAAATGCATTCATTTCACAAGACAAGATTAACGTCTTGCAGTTTTAACCCATCAACACCTAGACAAGTAGAAAAGTTGTAGATTCCCTTGATAAAACATTCATTAGAATTGAGGACAGATGGTAGGTGGACGATCGTCCACTTGTGTATTGGGTTTCACAGATTCGCTTTGCATACTGTCGTCCACCCTATGTGATTGTGCAACTTTTTTCATTGAACGATTTGTGTTAACTTCTTAACCTGCTTGATTGAACACTACGGGTATATCCTTAGTTGGTTTTTTTCTTTCTTAATTAATTGATTGGCGTCCTGTGTATGTGAACCTTAACCTAAGATTGGGTACTACACAGGACTATTTCATTTTAAATTGTAACCATCTCACTATCAGTATTGTCTTCTGGTGAATCATTCTCAAATGCTGTGTGTTTGTCTTACCTATTTCTATTTCCTTATTATTTTCGGTTAGTTTCGTGTTGTTCATGTCTCTTCCGATTATAAGATCAAAATGAATATTTGAAGTTAAATATAATATATTATTTAGTATGCGACCAATACGCTACATTATCTCTGTTGCGCAAAAAAAAAATAAACGAGGTTCTGGCGAGGTTCGAACTCGCGACCTTCTGCGTGTAAAGCAGACGTGATAACCACTACACCACAGAACCCGACAAATTTTGTTCACGGTTTAATAGCTTATGTGTTTCAGCTATCTATTTTACATGTAGTGTTTCAGCTATCTATTTTACATGTAGACGTAATGCTACTGATTAGTGCAAACATGATTTTGTTTTTTTCTTTAGTTATTACAAAGCGACCAAGTGCATAGGCCTAATCCGTCTGTTTCTTTCTTTCTTAACGATCGAGCGGCTGTGGTAATGCATTGTATGACCATAGCTTGAAGTGACTAGAAAATGCACGTGGACAAGAATAACAACACACTATTTGAGGGAAACAAAAGTATTTAGCAGCTACTAAGTCCACTTCTGTATTACTATTGAGTTTCAAAGAGTTCATGTGTTTCACGCTGATAGGTTTAGATATATAAATTACCAGTCAAATCTTCATGGTTTCCGTGGTGTAGTGGTTATCACATCCGCTTAACACGCGGAAGGTCCTGAGTTCAATCCTCAGCGGAAACAATTTTTTTTCTCGCTTTTTCCTTTGAAAAACTGTCCTAGCTTTACGGTAGATGAAGATATTGCAATATTGTATCTATTTTGAGCGCTATGCTTTCTAAATTGCTCTAATATTGAAAATTAAAGTCAGTATTGGTCACTTCAACTTACTGATTAAAAAGGGGAGACATTACCAAGAGAGCGTCTATCTGCACAGTGTAAGGAGGTAAAAAAAGAAACGCTTTGTGAAATTATTCTTGCTCAAATCTTTTGAGAAAAATTACATTACTAGATATACATTAGAACACTCAGATTGTATGTTACCTTGCATTATATAATACTATTTATACCACGGTTTAACTCGGAAAACCGTGGTATAAATGAATTGTAACATGCAATATCACATCTAGGTCGTTGATTGCTGACAGTAATAAGACTACAACCCAGAATTAAAGTGTGCAATATCTCGTTTCTCCGTGTATTGTATCGGGATTCTTAACTGTTGCTTCTATTCTGGTATATAAACCATAAAAAGATCAAAAGAGAAAAATGCATTCATTTCACAAGACAAGATTAACGTCTTGCAGTTTTAACCCATCAACACCTAGACAAGTAGAAAAGTTGTAGATTCCCTTGATAAAACATTCATTAGAATTGAGGACAGATGATAGGTGGACGATCGTCCACTTGTGTATTGGGTTTCACAGATTCGCTTTGCATACTGTCGTCCACCCTATGTGATTGTGCAACTTTTTTCATTGAACGATTTGTGTTAACTTCTTAACCTGCTTGATTGAACACTACGGGTATATCCTTAGTTGGTTTTTTTCTTTCTTAATTAATTGATTGGCGTCCTGTGTATGTGAACCTTAACCTAAGATTGGGTACTACACAGGACTATTTCATTTTAAATTGTAACCATCTCACTATCAGTATTGTCTTCTGGTGAATCATTCTCAAATGCTGTGTGTTTGTCTTACCTATTTCTATTTCCTTATTATTTTCGGTTAGTTTCGTGTTGTTCATGTCTCTTCCGATTATAAGATCAAAATGAATATTTGAAGTTAAATATAATATATTATTTAGTATGCGACCAATACGCTACATTATCTCTGTTACGCAAAAAAAAAATAAACGAGGTTCTGGCGAGGTTCGAACTCGCGACCTTCTGCGTGTAAAGCAGACGTGATAACCACTACACCACAGAACCCGACAAATTTTGTTCACGGTTTTATAGCTTATGTGTTTCAGCTATCTATTTTACATGTAGTGTTTCAGCTATCTATTTTACATGTAGACGTAATGCAACTGATTAGTACAAACATGATTTTGTTTTTTTCTTTAGTTATTACAAAGCGACCAAGTGCATAGGCCTAATCCGTCTGTTTCTTTCTTTCTTAACGATCGAGCGGCTGTGGTAATGCATTGTATGACCATAGCTTGAAGTGACTAGAAAATGCACGTGGACAAGAATAACAACACACTATTTGAGGGAAACAAAAGTATTTAGCAGCTACTAAGTCCACTTCTGTATTACTATTGAGTTTCAAAGAGTTCATGTGTTTCACGCTGATAGGTTTAGATATATAAATTACCAGTCAAATATTCATGGTTTCCGTGGTGTAGTGGTTATCACATCCGCTTAACACGCGGAAGGTCCTGAGTTCAATCCTCAGCGGAAACAATTTTTTTTCTCGCTTTTTCCTTTGAAAAACTGTCCTAGCTTTACGGTAGATGAAGATATTGCAATATTGTATCTATTTTGAGCGCTATGCTTTCTAAATTGCTCTAATATTGAAAATTAAAGTCAGTATTGGTCACTTCAACTTACTGATTAAAAAGGGGAGACATTACCAAGAGAGCGTCTATCTTCACAGTGTAAGGAGGTAAAAAAAAAACGCTTTGTGAAATTATTCTTGCTCAAATCTTTTGAGAAAAATTACATTACTAGATATACATTAGAACACTCAGATTGTATGTTACCTTGCATTATATAATACTATTTATACCACGGTTTAACTCGGAAAACCGTGGTATAAATGAATTGTAGCATGCAATATCACATCTAGGTCGTTGATTGCTGACAGTAATAAGACTACAACCCAGAATTAAAGTGTGCAATATCTCGTTTCTCCGTGTATTGTATCGGGATTCTTAACTGTTGCTTCTATTCTGGTATATAAACCATAAAAAGATCAAAAGAGAAAAATGCATTCATTTCACAAGACAAGATTAACGTCTTGCAGTTTTAACCCATCAACACCTAGACAAGTAGAAAAGTTGTAGATTCCCTTGATAAAACATTCATTAGAATTGAGGACAGATGGTAGGTGGACGATCGTCCACTTGTGTATTGGGTTTCACAGATTCGCTTTGCATACTGTCGTCCACCCTATGTGATTGTGCAACTTTTTTCATTGAACGATTTGTGTTAACTTCTTAACCTGCTTGATTGAACACTACGGGTATATCCTTAGTTGGTTTTTTTCTTTCTTAATTAATTGATTGGCGTCCTGTGTATGTGAACCTTAACCTAAGATTGGGTACTACACAGGACTATTTCATTTTAAATTGTAACCATCTCACTATCAGTATTGTCTTCTGGTGAATCATTCTCAAATGCTGTGTGTTTGTCTTACCTATTTCTATTTCCTTATTATTTTCGGTTAGTTTCGTGTTGTTCATGTCTCTTCCGATTATAAGATCAAAATGAATATTTGAAGTTAAATATAATATATTATTTAGTATGCGACCAATACGCTACATTATCTCTGTTGCGCAAAAAAAAAATAAACGAGGTTCTGGCGAGGTTCGAACTCGCGACCTTCTGCGTGTAAAGCAGACGTGATAACCACTACACCACAGAACCCGACAAATTTTGTTCACGGTTTAATAGCTTATGTGTTTCAGCTATCTATTTTACATGTAGTGTTTCAGCTATCTATTTTACATGTAGACGTAATGCTACTGATTAGTGCAAACATGATTTTGTTTTTTTCTTTAGTTATTACAAAGCGACCAAGTGCATAGGCCTAATCCGTCTGTTTCTTTCTTTCTTAACGATCGAGCGGCTGTGGTAATGCATTGTATGACCATAGCTTGAAGTGACTAGAAAATGCACGTGGACAAGAATAACAACACACTATTTGAGGGAAACAAAAGTATTTAGCAGCTACTAAGTCCACTTCTGTATTACTATTGAGTTTCAAAGAGTTCATGTGTTTCACGCTGATAGGTTTAGATATATAAATTACCAGTCAAATCTTCATGGTTTCCGTGGTGTAGTGGTTATCACATCCGCTTAACACGCGGAAGGTCCTGAGTTCAATCCTCAGCGGAAACAATTTTTTTTCTCGCTTTTTCCTTTGAAAAACTGTCCTAGCTTTACGGTAGATGAAGATATTGCAATATTGTATCTATTTTGAGCGCTATGCTTTCTAAATTGCTCTAATATTGAAAATTAAAGTCAGTATTGGTCACTTCAACTTACTGATTAAAAAGGGGAGACATTACCAAGAGAGCGTCTATCTGCACAGTGTAAGGAGGTAAAAAAAGAAACGCTTTGTGAAATTATTCTTGCTCAAATCTTTTGAGAAAAATTACATTACTAGATATACATTAGAACACTCAGATTGTATGTTACCTTGCATTATATAATACTATTTATACCACGGTTTAACTCGGAAAACCGTGGTATAAATGAATTGTAACATGCAATATCACATCTAGGTCGTTGATTGCTGACAGTAATAAGACTACAACCCAGAATTAAAGTGTGCAATATCTCGTTTCTCCGTGTATTGTATCGGGATTCTTAACTGTTGCTTCTATTCTGGTATATAAACCATAAAAAGATCAAAAGAGAAAAATGCATTCATTTCACAAGACAAGATTAACGTCTTGCAGTTTTAACCCATCAACACCTAGACAAGTAGAAAAGTTGTAGATTCCCTTGATAAAACATTCATTAGAATTGAGGACAGATGATAGGTGGACGATCGTCCACTTGTGTATTGGGTTTCACAGATTCGCTTTGCATACTGTCGTCCACCCTATGTGATTGTGCAACTTTTTTCATTGAACGATTTGTGTTAACTTCTTAACCTGCTTGATTGAACACTACGGGTATATCCTTAGTTGGTTTTTTTCTTTCTTAATTAATTGATTGGCGTCCTGTGTATGTGAACCTTAACCTAAGATTGGGTACTACACAGGACTATTTCATTTTAAATTGTAACCATCTCACTATCAGTATTGTCTTCTGGTGAATCATTCTCAAATGCTGTGTGTTTGTCTTACTTATTTCTATTTCCTTATTATTTTCGGTTAGTTTCGTGTTGTTCATGTCTCTTCCGATTATAAGATCAAAATGAATATTTGAAGTTAAATATAATATATTATTTAGTATGCGACCAATACGCTACATTATCTCTGTTGCGCAAAAAAAAAATAAACGAGGTTCTGGCGAGGTTCGAACTCGCGACCTTCTGCGTGTAAAGCAGACGTGATAACCACTACACCACAGAACCCGACAAATTTTGTTCACGGTTTTATAGCTTATGTGTTTCAGCTATCTGTTTTACATGTAGTGTTTCAGCTATCTATTTTACATGTAGACGTAATGCAACTGATTAGTGCAAACATGATTTTGTTTTTTTCTTTAGTTATTACAAAGCGACCAAGTGCATAGGCCTAATCCGTCTGTTTCTTTCTTTCTTAACGATCGAGCGGCTGTGGTAATGCATTGTATGACCATAGCTTGAAGTGACTAGAAAATGCACGTGGACAAGAATAACAACACACTATTTGAGGGAAACAAAAGTATTTAGCAGCTACTAAGTCCACTTCTGTATTACTATTGAGTTTCAAAGAGTTCATGTGTTTCACGCTGATAGGTTTAGATATATAAATTACCAGTCAAATATTCATGGTTTCCGTGGTGTAGTGGTTATCACATCCGCTTAACACGCGGAAGGTCCTGAGTTCAATCCTCAGCGGAAACAATTTTTTTTCTCGCTTTTTCCTTTGAAAAACTGTCCTAGCTTTACGGTAGATGAAGATATTGCAATATTGTATCTATTTTGAGCGCTATGCTTTCTAAATTGCTCTAATATTGAAAATTAAAGTCAGTATTGGTCACTTCAACTTACTGATTAAAAAGGGGAGACATTACCAAGAGAGCGTCTATCTTCACAGTGTAAGGAGGTAAAAAAAAAAACGCTTTGTGAAATTATTCTTGCTCAAATCTTTTGAGAAAAATTACATTACTAGATATACATTAGAACACTTAGATTGTATGTTACCTTGCATTATATAATACTATTTATACCACGGTTTAACTCGGAAAACCGTGGTATAAATGAATTGTAACATGCAATATCACATCTAGGTCGTTGATTGCTGACAGTAATAAGACTACAACCCAGAATTAAAGTGTGCAATATCTCGTTTCTCCGTGTATTGTATCGGGATTCTTAACTGTTGCTTCTATTCTGGTATATAAACCATAAAAAGATCAAAAGAGAAAAATGCATTCATTTCACAAGACAAGATTAACGTCTTGCAGTTTTAACCCATCAACACCTAGACAAGTAGAAAAGTTGTAGATTCCCTTGATAAAACATTCATTAGAATTGAGGACAGATGATAGGTGGACGATCGTCCACTTGTGTATTGGGTTTCACAGATTCGCTTTGCATACTGTCGTCCACCCTATGTGATTGTGCAACTTTTTTCATTGAACGATTTGTGTTAACTTCTTAACCTGCTTGATTGAACACTACGGGTATATCCTTAGTTGGTTTTTTTCTTTCTTAATTAATTGATTGGCGTCCTGTGTATGTGAACCGTAACCTAAGATTGGGTACTACACAGGACTATTTCATTTTAAATTGTAACCATCTCACTATCAGTATTGTCTTCTGGTGAATCATTCTCAAATGCTGTGTGTTTGTCTTACTTATTTCTATTTCCTTATTATTTTCGGTTAGTTTCGTGTTGTTCATGTCTCTTCCGATTATAAGATCAAAATGAATATTTGAAGTTAAATATAATATATTATTTAGTATGCGACCAATACGCTACATTATCTCTGTTGCGCAAAAAAAAAATAAACGAGGTTCTGGCGAGGTTCGAACTCGCGACCTTCTGCGTGTAAAGCAGACGTGATAACCACTACACCACAGAACCCGACAAATTTTGTTCACGGTTTTATAGCTTATGTGTTTCAGCTATCTATTTTACATGTAGTGTTTCAGCTATCTATTTTACATGTAGACGTAATGCAACTGATTAGTGCAAACATGATTTTGTTTTTTTCTTTAGTTATTACAAAGCGACCAAGTGCATAGGCCTAATCCGTCTGTTTCTTTCTTTCTTAAGGATCGAGCGGCTGTGGTAATGCATTGTATGACCATAGCTTGAAGTGACTAGAAAATGCACGTGGACAAGAATAACAATACACTATTTGAGGGAAACAAAAGTATTTAGCAGCTACTAAGTCCACTTCTGTATTACTATTGAGTTTCAAAGAGTTCATGTGTTTCACGCTGATAGGTTTAGATATATAAATTACCAGTCAAATATTCATGGTTTCCGTGGTGTAGTGGTTATCACATCCGCTTAACACGCGGAAGGTCCTGAGTTCAATCCTCAGCGGAAACAATTTTTTTTCTCGCTTTTTCCTTTGAAAAACTGTCCTAGCTTTACGGTAGATGAAGATATTGCAATATTGTATCTATTTTGAGCGCTATGCTTTCTAAATTGCTCTAATATTGAAAATTAAAGTCAGTATTGGTCACTTCAACTTACTGATTAAAAAGGGGAGACATTACCAAGAGAGCGTCTATCTTCACAGTGTAAGGAGGTAAAAAAAAAACGCTTTGTGAAATTATTCTTGCTCAAATCTTTTGAGAAAAATTACATTACTAGATATACATTAGAACACTCAGATTGTATGTTACCTTGCATTATATAATACTATTTATACCACGGTTTAACTCGGAAAACCGTGGTATAAATGAATTGTAACATGCAATATCACATCTAGGTCGTTGATTGCTGACAGTAATAAGACTACAACCCAGAATTAAAGTGTGCAATATCTCGTTTCTCCGTGTATTGTATCGGGATTCTTAACTGTTGCTTCTATTCTGGTATATAAACCATAAAAAGATCAAAAGAGAAAAATGCATTCATTTCACAAGACAAGATTAACGTCTTGCAGTTTTAACCCATCAACACCTAGACAAGTAGAAAAGTTGTAGATTCCCTTGATAAAACATTCATTAGAATTGAGGACAGATGATAGGTGGACGATCGTCCACTTGTGTATTGGGTTTCACAGATTCGCTTTGCATACTGTCGTCCACCCTATGTGATTGTGCAACTTTTTTCATTGAACGATTTGTGTTAACTTCTTAACCTGCTTGATTGAACACTACGGGTATATCCTTAGTTGGTTTTTTTCTTTCTTAATTAATTGATTGGCGTCCTGTGTATGTGAACCGTAACCTAAGATTGGGTACTACACAGGACTATTTCATTTTAAATTGTAACCATCTCACTATCAGTATTGTCTTCTGGTGAATCATTCTCAAATGCTGTGTGTTTGTCTTACTTATTTCTATTTCCTTATTATTTTCGGTTAGTTTCGTGTTGTTCATGTCTCTTCCGATTATAAGATCAAAATGAATATTTGAAGTTAAATATAATATATTATTTAGTATGCGACCAATACGCTACATTATCTCTGTTGCGCAAAAAAATAATAAACGAGGTTCTGGCGAGGTTCGAACTCGCGACCTTCTGCGTGTAAAGCAGACGTGATAACCACTACACCACAGAACCCGACAAATTTTGTTCACGGTTTTATAGCTTATGTGTTTCAGCTATCTATTTTACATGTAGTGTTTCAGCTATCTATTTTACATGTAGACGTAATGCAACTGATTAGTGCAAACATGATTTTGTTTTTTTCTTTAGTTATTACAAAGCGACCAAGTGCATAGGCCTAATCCGTCTGTTTCTTTCTTTCTTAAGGATCGAGCGGCTGTGGTAATGCATTGTATGACCATAGCTTGAAGTGACTAGAAAATGCACGTGGACAAGAATAACAATACACTATTTGAGGGAAACAAAAGTATTTAGCAGCTACTAAGTCCACTTCTGTATTACTATTGAGTTTCAAAGAGTTCATGTGTTTCACGCTGATAGGTTTAGATATATAAATTACCAGTCAAATATTCATGGTTTCCGTGGTGTAGTGGTTATCACATCCGCTTAACACGCGGAAGGTCCTGAGTTCAATCCTCAGTGGAAACAATTTTTTTTCTCGCTTTTTCCTTTGAAAAACTGTCCTAGCTTTACGGTAGATGAAGATATTGCAATATTGTATCTATTTTGAGCGCTATGCTTTCTAAATTGCTCTAATATTGAAAATTAAAGTCAGTATTGGTCACTTCAACTTACTGATTAAAAAGGGGAGACATTACCAAGAGAGCGTCTATCTTCACAGTGTAAGGAGGTAAAAAAAAAAACGCTTTGTGAAATTATTCTTGCTCAAATCTTTTGAGAAAAATTACATTACTAGATATACATTAGAACACTCAGATTGTATGTTACCTTGCATTATATAATACTATTTATACCACGGTTTAACTCGGAAAACCGTGGTATAAATGAATTGTAACATGCAATATCACATCTAGGTCGTTGATTGCTGACAGTAATAAGACTACAACCCAGAATTAAAGTGTGCAATATCTCGTTTCTCCGTGTATTGTATCGGGATTCTTAACTGTTGCTTCTATTCTGGTATATAAACCATAAAAAGATCAAAAGAGAAAAATGCATTCATTTCACAAGACAAGATTAACGTCTTGCAGTTTTAACCCATCAACACCTAGACAAGTAGAAAAGTTGTAGATTCCCTTGATAAAACATTCATTAGAATTGAGGACAGATGATAGGTGGACGATCGTCCACTTGTGTATTGGGTTTCACAGATTCGCTTTGCATACTGTCGTCCACCCTATGTGATTGTGCAACTTTTTTCATTGAACGATTTGTGTTAACTTCTTAACCTGCTTGATTGAACACTACGGGTATATCCTTAGTTGGTTTTTTTCTTTCTTAATTAATTGATTGGCGTCCTGTGTATGTGAACCGTAACCTAAGATTGGGTACTACACAGGACTATTTCATTTTAAATTGTAACCATCTCACTATCAGTATTGTCTTCTGGTGAATCATTCTCAAATGCTGTGTGTTTGTCTTACTTATTTCTATTTCCTTATTATTTTCGGTTAGTTTCGTGTTGTTCATGTCTCTTCCGATTATAAGATCAAAATGAATATTTGAAGTTAAATATAATATATTACTTAGTATGCGACCAATACGCTACATTATCTCTGTTGCGCAAAAAAAAAATAAACGAGGTTCTGGCGAGGTTCGAACTCGCGACCTTCTGCGTGTAAAGCAGACGTGATAACCACTACACCACAGAACCCGACAAATTTTGTTCACGGTTTTATAGCTTATGTGTTTCAGCTATCTATTTTACATGTAGTGTTTCAGCTATCTATTTTACATGTAGACGTAATGCAACTGATTAGTGCAAACATGATTTTGTTTTTTTCTTTAGTTATTACAAAGCGACCAAGTGCATAGGCCTAATCCGTCTGTTTCTTTCTTTCTTAAGGATCGAGCGGCTGTGGTAATGCATTGTATGACCATAGCTTGAAGTGACTAGAAAATGCACGTGGACAAGAATAACAATACACTATTTGAGGGAAACAAAAGTATTTAGCAGCTACTAAGTCCACTTCTGTATTACTATTGAGTTTCAAAGAGTTCATGTGTTTCACGCTGATAGGTTTAGATATATAAATTACCAGTCAAATATTCATGGTTTCCGTGGTGTAATGGTTATCACATCCGCTTAACACGCGGAAGGTCCTGAGTTCAATCCTCAGCGGAAACAATTTTTTTTCTCGCTTTTTCCTTTGAAAAACTGTCCTAGCTTTACGGTAGATGAAGATATTGCAATATTGTATCTATTTTGAGCGCTATGCTTTCTAAATTGCTCTAATATTGAAAATTAAAGTCAGTATTGGTCACTTCAACTTACTGATTAAAAAGGGGAGACATTACCAAGAGAGCGTCTATCTTCACAGTGTAAGGAGGTAAAAAAAAAAACGCTTTGTGAAATTATTCTTGCTCAAATCTTTTGAGAAAAATTACATTACTAGATATACATTAGAACACTCAGATTGTATGTTACCTTGCATTATATAATACTATTTATACCACGGTTTAACTCGGAAAACCGTGGTATAAATGAATTGTAACATGCAATATCACATCTAGGTCGTTGATTGCTGACAGTAATAAGACTACAACCCAGAATTAAAGTGTGCAATATCTCGTTTCTCCGTGTATTGTATCGGGATTCTTAACTGTTGCTTCTATTCTGGTATATAAACCATAAAAAGATCAAAAGAGAAAAATGCATTCATTTCACAAGACAAGATTAACGTCTTGCAGTTTTAACCCATCAACACCTAGACAAGTAGAAAAGTTGTAGATTCCCTTGATAAAACATTCATTAGAATTGAGGACAGATGGTAGGTGGACGATCGTCCACTTGTGTATTGGGTTTCACAGATTCGCTTTGCATACTGTCGTCCACCCTATGTGATTGTGCAACTTTTTTCATTGAACGATTTGTGTTAACTTCTTAACCTGCTTGATTGAACACTACGGGTATATCCTTAGTTGGTTTTTTTCTTTCTTAATTAATTGATTGGCGTCCTGTGTATGTGAACCTTAACCTAAGATTGGGTACTACACAGGACTATTTCATTTTAAATTGTAACCATCTCACTATCAGTATTGTCTTCTGGTGAATCATTCTCAAATGCTGTGTGTTTGTCTTACCTATTTCTATTTCCTTATTATTTTCGGTTAGTTTCGTGTTGTTCATGTCTCTTCCGATTATAAGATCAAAATGAATATTTGAAGTTAAATATAATATATTATTTAGTATGCGACCAATACGCTACATTATCTCTGTTGCGCAAAAAAAAAATAAACGAGGTTCTGGCGAGGTTCGAACTCGCGACCTTCTGCGTGTAAAGCAGACGTGATAACCACTACACCACAGAACCCGACAAATTTTGTTCACGGTTTAATAGCTTATGTGTTTCAGCTATCTATTTTACATGTAGTGTTTCAGCTATCTATTTTACATGTAGACGTAATGCTACTGATTAGTGCAAACATGATTTTGTTTTTTTCTTTAGTTATTACAAAGCGACCAAGTGCATAGGCCTAATCCGTCTGTTTCTTTCTTTCTTAACGATCGAGCGGCTGTGGTAATGCATTGTATGACCATAGCTTGAAGTGACTAGAAAATGCACGTGGACAAGAATAACAACACACTATTTGAGGGAAACAAAAGTATTTAGCAGCTACTAAGTCCACTTCTGTATTACTATTGAGTTTCAAAGAGTTCATGTGTTTCACGCTGATAGGTTTAGATATATAAATTACCAGTCAAATCTTCATGGTTTCCGTGGTGTAATGGTTATCACATCCGCTTAACACGCGGAAGGTCCTGAGTTCAATCCTCAGCGGAAACAATTTTTTTTCTCGCTTTTTCCTTTGAAAAACTGTCCTAGCTTTACGGTAGATGAAGATATTGCAATATTGTATCTATTTTGAGCGCTATGCTTTCTAAATTGCTCTAATATTGAAAATTAAAGTCAGTATTGGTCACTTCAACTTACTGATTAAAAAGGGGAGACATTACCAAGAGAGCGTCTATCTGCACAGTGTAAGGAGGTAAAAAAAGAAACGCTTTGTGAAATTATTCTTGCTCAAATCTTTTGAGAAAAATTACATTACTAGATATACATTAGAACACTCAGATTGTATGTTACCTTGCATTATATAATACTATTTATACCACGGTTTAACTCGGAAAACCGTGGTATAAATGAATTGTAACATGCAATATCACATCTAGGTCGTTGATTGCTGACAGTAATAAGACTACAACCCAGAATTAAAGTGTGCAATATCTCGTTTCTCCGTGTATTGTATCGGGATTCTTAACTGTTGCTTCTATTCTGGTATATAAACCATAAAAAGATCAAAAGAGAAAAATGCATTCATTTCACAAGACAAGATTAACGTCTTGCAGTTTTAACCCATCAACACCTAGACAAGTAGAAAAGTTGTAGATTCCCTTGATAAAACATTCATTAGAATTGAGGACAGATGATAGGTGGACGATCGTCCACTTGTGTATTGGGTTTCACAGATTCGCTTTGCATACTGTCGTCCACCCTATGTGATTGTGCAACTTTTTTCATTGAACGATTTGTGTTAACTTCTTAACCTGCTTGATTGAACACTACGGGTATATCCTTAGTTGGTTTTTTTCTTTCTTAATTAATTGATTGGCGTCCTGTGTATGTGAACCTTAACCTAAGATTGGGTACTACACAGGACTATTTCATTTTAAATTGTAACCATCTCACTATCAGTATTGTCTTCTGGTGAATCATTCTCAAATGCTGTGTGTTTGTCTTACCTATTTCTATTTCCTTATTATTTTCGGTTAGTTTCGTGTTGTTCATGTCTCTTCCGATTATAAGATCAAAATGAATATTTGAAGTTAAATATAATATATTATTTAGTATGCGACCAATACGCTACATTATCTCTGTTGCGCAAAAAAAAAATAAACGAGGTTCTGGCGAGGTTCGAACTCGCGACCTTCTGCGTGTAAAGCAGACGTGATAACCACTACACCACAGAACCCGACAAATTTTGTTCACGGTTTTATAGCTTATGTGTTTCAGCTATCTATTTTACATGTAGTGTTTCAGCTATCTATTTTACATGTAGACGTAATGCAACTGATTAGTACAAACATGATTTTGTTTTTTTCTTTAGTTATTACAAAGCGACCAAGTGCATAGGCCTAATCCGTCTGTTTCTTTCTTTCTTAACGATCGAGCGGCTGTGGTAATGCATTGTATGACCATAGCTTGAAGTGACTAGAAAATGCACGTGGACAAGAATAACAACACACTATTTGAGGGAAACAAAAGTATTTAGCAGCTACTAAGTCCACTTCTGTATTACTATTGAGTTTCAAAGAGTTCATGTGTTTCACGCTGATAGGTTTAGATATATAAATTACCAGTCAAATCTTCATGGTTTCCTTGGTGTAGTGGTTATCACATCCGCTTAACACGCGGAAGGTCCTGAGTTCAATCCTCAGCGGAAACAATTTTTTTTCTCGCTTTTTCCTTTGAAAAACTGTCCTAGCTTTACGGTAGATGAAGATATTGCAATATTGTATCTATTTTGAGCGCTATGCTTTCTAAATTGCTCTAATATTGAAAATTAAAGTCAGTATTGGTCACTTCAACTTACTGATTAAAAAGGGGAGACATTACCAAGAGAGCGTCTATCTTCACAGTGTAAGGAGGTAAAAAAAAAACGCTTTGTGAAATTATTCTTGCTCAAATCTTTTGAGAAAAATTACATTACTAGATATACATTAGAACACTCAGATTGTATGTTACCTTGCATTATATAATACTATTTATACCACGGTTTAACTCGGAAAACCGTGGTATAAATGAATTGTAACATGCAATATCACATCTAGGTCGTTGATTGCTGACAGTAATAAGACTACAACCCAGAATTAAAGTGTGCAATATCTCGTTTCTCCGTGTATTGTATCGGGATTCTTAACTGTTGCTTCTATTCTGGTATATAAACCATGAAAAGATCAAAAGAGAAAAATGCATTCATTTCACAAGACAAGATTAACGTCTTGCAGTTTTAACCCATCAACACCTAGACAAGTAGAAAAGTTGTAGATTCCCTTGATAAAACATTCATTAGAATTGAGGACAGATGATAGGTGGACGATCGTCCACTTGTGTATTGGGTTTCACAGATTCGCTTTGCATACTGTCGTCCACCCTATGTGATTGTGCAACTTTTTTCATTGAACGATTTGTGTTAACTTCTTAACCTGATTGATTGAACACTACGGGTATATCCTTAGTTGGTTTTTTTCTTTCTTAATTAATTGATTGGCGTCCTGTGTATGTGAACCTTAACCTAAGATTGGGTACTACACAGGACTATTTCATTTTAAATTGTAACCATCTCACTATCAGTATTGTCTTCTGGTGAATCATTCTCAAATGCTGTGTGTTTGTCTTACCTATTTCTATTTCCTTATTATTTTCGGTTAGTTTCGTGTTGTTCATGTCTCTTCCGATTATAAGATCAAAATGAATATTTGAAGTTAAATATAATATATTATTTAGTATGCGACCAATACGCTACATTATCTCTGTTGCGCAAAAAAAAAATAAACGAGGTTCTGGCGAGGTTCGAACTCGCGACCTTCTGCGTGTAAAGCAGACGTGATAACCACTACACCACAGAACCCGACAAATTTTGTTCACGGTTTTATAGCTTATGTGTTTCAGCTATCTATTTTACATGTAGTGTTTCAGCTATCTATTTTACATGTAGACGTAATGCAACTGATTAGTACAAACATGATTTTGTTTTTTTCTTTAGTTATTACAAAGCGACCAAGTGCATAGGCCTAATCCGTCTGTTTCTTTCTTTCTTAACGATCGAGCGGCTGTGGTAATGCATTGTATGACCATAGCTTGAAGTGACTAGAAAATGCACGTGGACAAGAATAACAACACACTATTTGAGGGAAACAAAAGTATTTAGCAGCTACTAAGTCCACTTCTGTATTACTATTGAGTTTCAAAGAGTTCATGTGTTTCACGCTGATAGGTTTAGATATATAAATTACCAGTCAAATCTTCATGGTTTCCGTGGTGTAGTGGTTATCACATCCGCTTAACACGCGGAAGGTCCTGAGTTCAATCCTCAGCGGAAACAATTTTTTTTCTCGCTTTTTCCTTTGAAAAACTGTCCTAGCTTTACGGTAGATGAAGATATTGCAATATTGTATCTATTTTGAGCGCTATGCTTTCTAAATTGCTCTAATATTGAAAATTAAAGTCAGTATTGGTCACTTCAACTTACTGATTAAAAAGGGGAGACATTACCAAGAGAGCGTCTATCTGCACAGTGTAAGGAGGTAAAAAAAGAAACGCTTTGTGAAATTATTCTTGCTCAAATCTTTTGAGAAAAATTACATTACTAGATATACATTAGAACACTCAGATTGTATGTTACCTTGCATTATATAATACTATTTATACCACGGTTTAACTCGGAAAACCGTGGTATAAATGAATTGTAACATGCAATATCACATCTAGGTCGTTGATTGCTGACAGTAATAAGACTACAACCCAGAATTAAAGTGTGCAATATCTCGTTTCTCCGTGTATTGTATCGGGATTCTTAACTGTTGCTTCTATTCTGGTATATAAACCATAAAAAGATCAAAAGAGAAAAATGCATTCATTTCACAAGACAAGATTAACGTCTTGCAGTTTTAACCCATCAACACCTAGACAAGTAGAAAAGTTGTAGATTCCCTTGATAAAACATTCATTAGAATTGAGGACAGATGATAGGTGGACGATCGTCCACTTGTGTATTGGGTTTCACAGATTCGCTTTGCATACTGTCGTCCACCCTATGTGATTGTGCAACTTTTTTCATTGAACGATTTGTGTTAACTTCTTAACCTGCTTGATTGAACACTACGGGTATATCCTTAGTTGGTTTTTTTCTTTCTTAATTAATTGATTGGCGTCCTGTGTATGTGAACCTTAACCTAAGATTGGGTACTACACAGGACTATTTCATTTTAAATTGTAACCATCTCACTATCAGTATTGTCTTCTGGTGAATCATTCTCAAATGCTGTGTGTTTGTCTTACCTATTTCTATTTCCTTATTATTTTCGGTTAGTTTCGTGTTGTTCATGTCTCTTCCGATTATAAGATCAAAATGAATATTTGAAGTTAAATATAATATATTATTTAGTATGCGACCAATACGCTACATTATCTCTGTTGCGCAAAAAAAAAATAAACGAGGTTCTGGCGAGGTTCGAACTCGCGACCTTCTGCGTGTAAAGCAGACGTGATAACCACTACACCACAGAACCCGACAAATTTTGTTCACGGATTTATAGCTTATGTGTTTCAGCTATCTATTTTACATGTAGTGTTTCAGCTATCTATTTTACATGTAGACGTAATGCAACTGATTAGTACAAACATGATTTTGTTTTTTTCTTTAGTTATTACAAAGCGACCAAGTGCATAGGCCTAATCCGTCTGTTTCTTTCTTTCTTAACGATCGAGCGGCTGTGGTAATGCATTGTATGACCATAGCTTGAAGTGACTAGAAAATGCACGTGGACAAGAATAACAACACACTATTTGAGGGAAACAAAAGTATTTAGCAGCTACTAAGTCCACTTCTGTATTACTATTGAGTTTCAAAGAGTTCATGTGTTTCACGCTGATAGGTTTAGATATATAAATTACCAGTCAAATCTTCATGGTTTCCGTGGTGTAGTGGTTATCACATCCGCTTAACACGCGGAAGGTCCTGAGTTCAATCCTCAGCGGAAACAATTTTTTTTCTCGCTTTTTCCTTTAAAAAACTGTCCTAGCTTTACGGTAGATGAAGATATTGCAATATTGTATCTATTTTGAGCGCTATGCTTTCTAAATTGCTCTAATATTGAAAATTAAAGTCAGTATTGGTCACTTCAACTTACTGATTAAAAAGGGGAGACATTACCAAGAGAGCGTCTATCTTCACAGTGTAAGGAGGTAAAAAAAAAACGCTTTGTGAAATTATTCTTGCTCAAATCTTTTGAGAAAAATTACATTACTAGATATACATTAGAACACTCAGATTGTATGTTACCTTGCATTATATAATACTATTTATACCACGGTTTAACTCGGAAAACCGTGGTATAAATGAATTGTAACATGCAATATCACATCTAGGTCGTTGATTGCTGACAGTAATAAGACTACAACCCAGAATTAAAGTGTGCAATATCTCGTTTCTGCGTGTATTGTATCGGGATTCTTAACTGTTGCTTCTATTCTGGTATATAAACCATAAAAAGATCAAAAGAGAAAAATGCATTCATTTCACAAGACAAGATTAACGTCTTGCAGTTTTAACCCATCAACACCTAGACAAGTAGAAAAGTTGTAGATTCCCTTGATAAAACATTCATTAGAATTGAGGACAGATGATAGGTGGACGATCGTCCACTTGTGTATTGGGTTTCACAGATTCGCTTTGCATACTGTCGTCCACCCTATGTGATTGTGCAACTTTTTTCATTGAACGATTTGTGTTAACTTCTTAACCTGCTTGATTGAACACTACGGGTATATCCTTAGTTGGTTTTTTTCTTTCTTAATTAATTGATTGGCGTCCTGTGTATGTGAACCTTAACCTAAGATTGGGTACTACACAGGACTATTTCATTTTAAATTGTAACCATCTCACTATCAGTATTGTCTTCTGGTGAATCATTCTCAAATGCTGTGTGTTTGTCTTACCTATTTCTATTTCCTTATTATTTTCGGTTAGTTTCGTGTTGTTCATGTCTCTTCCGATTATAAGATCAAAATGAATATTTGAAGTTAAATATAATATATTATTTAGTATGCGACCAATACGCTACATTATCTCTGTTGCGCAAAAAAAAAATAAACGAGGTTCTGGCGAGGTTCGAACTCGCGACCTTCTGCGTGTAAAGCAGACGTGATAACCACTACACCACAGAACCCGACAAATTTTGTTCACGGATTTATAGCTTATGTGTTTCAGCTATCTATTTTACATGTAGTGTTTCAGCTATCTATTTTACATGTAGACGTAATGCAACTGATTAGTACAAACATGATTTTGTTTTTTTCTTTAGTTATTACAAAGCGACCAAGTGCATAGGCCTAATCCGTCTGTTTCTTTCTTTCTTAACGATCGAGCGGCTGTGGTAATGCATTGTATGACCATAGCTTGAAGTGACTAGAAAATGCACGTGGACAAGAATAACAACACACTATTTGAGGGAAACAAAAGTATTTAGCAGCTACTAAGTCCACTTCTGTATTACTATTGAGTTTCAAAGAGTTCATGTGTTTCACGCTGATAGGTTTAGATATATAAATTACCAGTCAAATCTTCATGGTTTCCGTGGTGTAGTGGTTATCACATCCGCTTAACACGCGGAAGGTCCTGAGTTCAATCCTCAGCGGAAACAATTTTTTTTCTCGCTTTTTCCTTTAAAAAACTGTCCTAGCTTTACGGTAGATGAAGATATTGCAATATTGTATCTATTTTGAGCGCTATGCTTTCTAAATTGCTCTAATATTGAAAATTAAAGTCAGTATTGGTCACTTCAACTTACTGATTAAAAAGGGGAGACATTACCAAGAGAGCGTCTATCTTCACAGTGTAAGGAGGTAAAAAAAAAACGCTTTGTGAAATTATTCTTGCTCAAATCTTTTGAGAAAAATTACATTACTAGATATACATTAGAACACTCAGATTGTATGTTACCTTGCATTATATAATACTATTTATACCACGGTTTAACTCGGAAAACCGTGGTATAAATGAATTGTAACATGCAATATCACATCTAGGTCGTTGATTGCTGACAGTAATAAGACTACAACCCAGAATTAAAGTGTGCAATATCTCGTTTCTCCGTGTATTGTATCGGGATTCTTAACTGTTGCTTCTATTCTGGTATATAAACCATAAAAAGATCAAAAGAGAAAAATGCATTCATTTCACAAGACAAGATTAACGTCTTGCAGTTTTAACCCATCAACACCTAGACAAGTAGAAAAGTTGTAGATTCCCTTGATAAAACATTCATTAGAATTGAGGACAGATGATAGGTGGACGATCGTCCACTTGTGTATTGGGTTTCACAGATTCGCTTTGCATACTGTCGTCCACCCTATGTGATTGTGCAACTTTTTTCATTGAACGATTTGTGTTAACTTCTTAACCTGCTTGATTGAACACTACGGGTATATCCTTAGTTGGTTTTTTTCTTTCTTAATTAATTGATTGGCGTCCTGTGTATGTGAACCTTAACCTAAGATTGGGTACTACACAGGACTATTTCATTTTAAATTGTAACCATCTCACTATCAGTATTGTCTTCTGGTGAATCATTCTCAAATGCTGTGTGTTTGTCTTACCTATTTCTATTTCCTTATTATTTTCGGTTAGTTTCGTGTTGTTCATGTCTCTTCCGATTATAAGATCAAAATGAATATTTGAAGTTAAATATAATATATTATTTAGTATGCGACCAATACGCTACATTATCTCTGTTGCGCAAAAAAAAAATAAACGAGGTTCTGGCGAGGTTCGAACTCGCGACCTTCTGCGTGTAAAGCAGACGTGATAACCACTACACCACAGAACCCGACAAATTTTGTTCACGGATTTATAGCTTATGTGTTTCAGCTATCTATTTTACATGTAGTGTTTCAGCTATCTATTTTACATGTAGACGTAATGCAACTGATTAGTACAAACATGATTTTGTTTTTTTCTTTAGTTATTACAAAGCGACCAAGTGCATAGGCCTAATCCGTCTGTTTCTTTCTTTCTTAACGATCGAGCGGCTGTGGTAATGCATTGTATGACCATAGCTTGAAGTGACTAGAAAATGCACGTGGACAAGAATAACAACACACTATTTGAGGGAAACAAAAGTATTTAGCAGCTACTAAGTCCACTTCTGTATTACTATTGAGTTTCAAAGAGTTCATGTGTTTCACGCTGATAGGTTTAGATATATAAATTACCAGTCAAATCTTCATGGTTTCCGTGGTGTAGTGGTTATCACATCCGCTTAACACGCGGAAGGTCCTGAGTTCAATCCTCAGCGGAAACAATTTTTTTTCTCGCTTTTTCCTTTGAAAAACTGTCCTAGCTTTACGGTAGATGAAGATATTGCAATATTGTATCTATTTTGAGCGCTATGCTTTCTAAATTGCTCTAATATTGAAAATTAAAGTCAGTATTGGTCACTTCAACTTACTGATTAAAAAGGGGAGACATTACCAAGAGAGCGTCTATCTTCACAGTGTAAGGAGGTAAAAAAAAAACGCTTTGTGAAATTATTCTTGCTCAAATCTTTTGAGAAAAATTACATTACTAGATATACATTAGAACACTCAGATTGTATGTTACCTTGCATTATATAATACTATTTATACCACGGTTTAACTCGGAAAACCGTGGTATAAATGAATTGTAACATGCAATATCACATCTAGGTCGTTGATTGCTGACAGTAATAAGACTACAACCCAGAATTAAAGTGTGCAATATCTCGTTTCTCCGTGTATTGTATCGGGATTCTTAACTGTTGCTTCTATTCTGGTATATAAACCATAAAAAGATCAAAAGAGAAAAATGCATTCATTTCACAAGACAAGATTAACGTCTTGCAGTTTTAACCCATCAACACCTAGACAAGTAGAAAAGTTGTAGATTCCCTTGATAAAACATTCATTAGAATTGAGGACAGATGATAGGTGGACGATCGTCCACTTGTGTATTGGGTTTCACAGATTCGCTTTGCATACTGTCGTCCACCCTATGTGATTGTGCAACTTTTTTCATTGAACGATTTGTGTTAACTTCTTAACCTGCTTGATTGAACACTACGGGTATATCCTTAGTTGGTTTTTTTCTTTCTTAATTAATTGATTGGCGTCCTGTGTATGTGAACCGTAACCTAAGATTGGGTACTACACAGGACTATTTCATTTTAAATTGTAACCATCTCACTATCAGTATTGTCTTCTGGTGAATCATTCTCAAATGCTGTGTGTTTGTCTTACTTATTTCTATTTCCTTATTATTTTCGGTTAGTTTCGTGTTGTTCATGTCTCTTCCGATTATAAGATCAAAATGAATATTTGAAGTTAAATATAATATATTATTTAGTATGCGACCAATACGCTACATTATCTCTGTTGCGCAAAAAAATAATAAACGAGGTTCTGGCGAGGTTCGAACTCGCGACCTTCTGCGTGTAAAGCAGACGTGATAACCACTACACCACAGAACCCGACAAATTTTGTTCACGGTTTTATAGCTTATGTGTTTCAGCTATCTATTTTACATGTAGTGTTTCAGCTATCTATTTTACATGTAGACGTAATGCAACTGATTAGTGCAAACATGATTTTGTTTTTTTCTTTAGTTATTACAAAGCGACCAAGTGCATAGGCCTAATCCGTCTGTTTCTTTCTTTCTTAACGATCGAGCGGCTGTGGTAATGCATTGTATGACCATAGCTTGAAGTGACTAGAAAATGCACGTGGACAAGAATAACAACACACTATTTGAGGGAAACAAAAGTATTTAGCAGCTACTAAGTCCACTTCTGTATTACTATTGAGTTTCAAAGAGTTCATGTGTTTCACGCTGATAGGTTTAGATATATAAATTACCAGTCAAATATTCATGGTTTCCGTGGTGTAGTGGTTATCACATCCGCTTAACACGCGGAAGGTCCTGAGTTCAATCCTCAGCGGAAACAATTTTTTTTCTCGCTTTTTCCTTTGAAAAACTGTCCTAGCTTTACGGTAGATGAAGATATTGCAATATTGTATCTATTTTGAGCGCTATGCTTTCTAAATTGCTCTAATATTGAAAATTAAAGTCAGTATTGGTCACTTCAACTTACTGATTAAAAAGGGGAGACATTACCAAGAGAGCGTCTATCTTCACAGTGTAAGGAGGTAAAAAAAAAAACGCTTTGTGAAATTATTCTTGCTCAAATCTTTTGAGAAAAATTACATTACTAGATATACATTAGAACACTTAGATTGTATGTTACCTTGCATTATATAATACTATTTATACCACGGTTTAACTCGGAAAACCGTGGTATAAATGAATTGTAACATGCAATATCACATCTAGGTCGTTGATTGCTGACAGTAATAAGACTACAACCCAGAATTAAAGTGTGCAATATCTCGTTTCTCCGTGTATTGTATCGGGATTCTTAACTGTTGCTTCTATTCTGGTATATAAACCATAAAAAGATCAAAAGAGAAAAATGCATTCATTTCACAAGACAAGATTAACGTCTTGCAGTTTTAACCCATCAACACCTAGACAAGTAGAAAAGTTGTAGATTCCCTTGATAAAACATTCATTAGAATTGAGGACAGATGATAGGTGGACGATCGTCCACTTGTGTATTGGGTTTCACAGATTCGCTTTGCATACTGTCGTCCACCCTATGTGATTGTGCAACTTTTTTCATTGAACGATTTGTGTTAACTTCTTAACCTGCTTGATTGAACACTACGGGTATATCCTTAGTTGGTTTTTTTCTTTCTTAATTAATTGATTGGCGTCCTGTGTATGTGAACCGTAACCTAAGATTGGGTACTACACAGGACTATTTCATTTTAAATTGTAACCATCTCACTATCAGTATTGTCTTCTGGTGAATCATTCTCAAATGCTGTGTGTTTGTCTTACTTATTTCTATTTCCTTATTATTTTCGGTTAGTTTCGTGTTGTTCATGTCTCTTCCGATTATAAGATCAAAATGAATATTTGAAGTTAAATATAATATATTATTTAGTATGCGACCAATACGCTACATTATCTCTGTTGCGCAAAAAAAAAATAAACGAGGTTCTGGCGAGGTTCGAACTCGCGACCTTCTGCGTGTAAAGCAGACGTGATAACCACTACACCACAGAACCCGACAAATTTTGTTCACGGTTTTATAGCTTATGTGTTTCAGCTATCTATTTTACATGTAGTGTTTCAGCTATCTATTTTACATGTAGACGTAATGCAACTGATTAGTGCAAACATGATTTTGTTTTTTTCTTTAGTTATTACAAAGCGACCAAGTGCATAGGCCTAATCCGTCTGTTTCTTTCTTTCTTAAGGATCGAGCGGCTGTGGTAATGCATTGTATGACCATAGCTTGAAGTGACTAGAAAATGCACGTGGACAAGAATAACAATACACTATTTGAGGGAAACAAAAGTATTTAGCAGCTACTAAGTCCACTTCTGTATTACTATTGAGTTTCAAAGAGTTCATGTGTTTCACGCTGATAGGTTTAGATATATAAATTACCAGTCAAATATTCATGGTTTCCGTGGTGTAGTGGTTATCACATCCGCTTAACACGCGGAAGGTCCTGAGTTCAATCCTCAGCGGAAACAATTTTTTTTCTCGCTTTTTCCTTTGAAAAACTGTCCTAGCTTTACGGTAGATGAAGATATTGCAATATTGTATCTATTTTGAGCGCTATGCTTTCTAAATTGCTCTAATATTGAAAATTAAAGTCAGTATTGGTCACTTCAACTTACTGATTAAAAAGGGGAGACATTACCAAGAGAGCGTCTATCTTCACAGTGTAAGGAGGTAAAAAAAAAACGCTTTGTGAAATTATTCTTGCTCAAATCTTTTGAGAAAAATTACATTACTAGATATACATTAGAACACTCAGATTGTATGTTACCTTGCATTATATAATACTATTTATACCACGGTTTAACTCGGAAAACCGTGGTATAAATGAATTGTAACATGCAATATCACATCTAGGTCGTTGATTGCTGACAGTAATAAGACTACAACCCAGAATTAAAGTGTGCAATATCTCGTTTCTCCGTGTATTGTATCGGGATTCTTAACTGTTGCTTCTATTCTGGTATATAAACCATAAAAAGATCAAAAGAGAAAAATGCATTCATTTCACAAGACAAGATTAACGTCTTGCAGTTTTAACCCATCAACACCTAGACAAGTAGAAAAGTTGTAGATTCCCTTGATAAAACATTCATTAGAATTGAGGACAGATGATAGGTGGACGATCGTCCACTTGTGTATTGGGTTTCACAGATTCGCTTTGCATACTGTCGTCCACCCTATGTGATTGTGCAACTTTTTTCATTGAACGATTTGTGTTAACTTCTTAACCTGCTTGATTGAACACTACGGGTATATCCTTAGTTGGTTTTTTTCTTTCTTAATTAATTGATTGGCGTCCTGTGTATGTGAACCGTAACCTAAGATTGGGTACTACACAGGACTATTTCATTTTAAATTGTAACCATCTCACTATCAGTATTGTCTTCTGGTGAATCATTCTCAAATGCTGTGTGTTTGTCTTACTTATTTCTATTTCCTTATTATTTTCGGTTAGTTTCGTGTTGTTCATGTCTCTTCCGATTATAAGATCAAAATGAATATTTGAAGTTAAATATAATATATTATTTAGTATGCGACCAATACGCTACATTATCTCTGTTGCGCAAAAAAATAATAAACGAGGTTCTGGCGAGGTTCGAACTCGCGACCTTCTGCGTGTAAAGCAGACGTGATAACCACTACACCACAGAACCCGACAAATTTTGTTCACGGTTTTATAGCTTATGTGTTTCAGCTATCTATTTTACATGTAGTGTTTCAGCTATCTATTTTACATGTAGACGTAATGCAACTGATTAGTGCAAACATGATTTTGTTTTTTTCTTTAGTTATTACAAAGCGACCAAGTGCATAGGCCTAATCCGTCTGTTTCTTTCTTTCTTAAGGATCGAGCGGCTGTGGTAATGCATTGTATGACCATAGCTTGAAGTGACTAGAAAATGCACGTGGACAAGAATAACAATACACTATTTGAGGGAAACAAAAGTATTTAGCAGCTACTAAGTCCACTTCTGTATTACTATTGAGTTTCAAAGAGTTCATGTGTTTCACGCTGATAGGTTTAGATATATAAATTACCAGTCAAATATTCATGGTTTCCGTGGTGTAGTGGTTATCACATCCGCTTAACACGCGGAAGGTCCTGAGTTCAATCCTCAGTGGAAACAATTTTTTTTCTCGCTTTTTCCTTTGAAAAACTGTCCTAGCTTTACGGTAGATGAAGATATTGCAATATTGTATCTATTTTGAGCGCTATGCTTTCTAAATTGCTCTAATATTGAAAATTAAAGTCAGTATTGGTCACTTCAACTTACTGATTAAAAAGGGGAGACATTACCAAGAGAGCGTCTATCTTCACAGTGTAAGGAGGTAAAAAAAAAAACGCTTTGTGAAATTATTCTTGCTCAAATCTTTTGAGAAAAATTACATTACTAGATATACATTAGAACACTCAGATTGTATGTTACCTTGCATTATATAATACTATTTATACCACGGTTTAACTCGGAAAACCGTGGTATAAATGAATTGTAACATGCAATATCACATCTAGGTCGTTGATTGCTGACAGTAATAAGACTACAACCCAGAATTAAAGTGTGCAATATCTCGTTTCTCCGTGTATTGTATCGGGATTCTTAACTGTTGCTTCTATTCTGGTATATAAACCATAAAAAGATCAAAAGAGAAAAATGCATTCATTTCACAAGACAAGATTAACGTCTTGCAGTTTTAACCCATCAACACCTAGACAAGTAGAAAAGTTGTAGATTCCCTTGATAAAACATTCATTAGAATTGAGGACAGATGATAGGTGGACGATCGTCCACTTGTGTATTGGGTTTCACAGATTCGCTTTGCATACTGTCGTCCACCCTATGTGATTGTGCAACTTTTTTCATTGAACGATTTGTGTTAACTTCTTAACCTGCTTGATTGAACACTACGGGTATATCCTTAGTTGGTTTTTTTCTTTCTTAATTAATTGATTGGCGTCCTGTGTATGTGAACCGTAACCTAAGATTGGGTACTACACAGGACTATTTCATTTTAAATTGTAACCATCTCACTATCAGTATTGTCTTCTGGTGAATCATTCTCAAATGCTGTGTGTTTGTCTTACTTATTTCTATTTCCTTATTATTTTCGGTTAGTTTCGTGTTGTTCATGTCTCTTCCGATTATAAGATCAAAATGAATATTTGAAGTTAAATATAATATATTACTTAGTATGCGACCAATACGCTACATTATCTCTGTTGCGCAAAAAAAAAATAAACGAGGTTCTGGCGAGGTTCGAACTCGCGACCTTCTGCGTGTAAAGCAGACGTGATAACCACTACACCACAGAACCCGACAAATTTTGTTCACGGTTTTATAGCTTATGTGTTTCAGCTATCTATTTTACATGTAGTGTTTCAGCTATCTATTTTACATGTAGACGTAATGCAACTGATTAGTGCAAACATGATTTTGTTTTTTTCTTTAGTTATTACAAAGCGACCAAGTGCATAGGCCTAATCCGTCTGTTTCTTTCTTTCTTAAGGATCGAGCGGCTGTGGTAATGCATTGTATGACCATAGCTTGAAGTGACTAGAAAATGCACGTGGACAAGAATAACAATACACTATTTGAGGGAAACAAAAGTATTTAGCAGCTACTAAGTCCACTTCTGTATTACTATTGAGTTTCAAAGAGTTCATGTGTTTCACGCTGATAGGTTTAGATATATAAATTACCAGTCAAATATTCATGGTTTCCGTGGTGTAATGGTTATCACATCCGCTTAACACGCGGAAGGTCCTGAGTTCAATCCTCAGCGGAAACAATTTTTTTTCTCGCTTTTTCCTTTGAAAAACTGTCCTAGCTTTACGGTAGATGAAGATATTGCAATATTGTATCTATTTTGAGCGCTATGCTTTCTAAATTGCTCTAATATTGAAAATTAAAGTCAGTATTGGTCACTTCAACTTACTGATTAAAAAGGGGAGACATTACCAAGAGAGCGTCTATCTTCACAGTGTAAGGAGGTAAAAAAAAAAACGCTTTGTGAAATTATTCTTGCTCAAATCTTTTGAGAAAAATTACATTACTAGATATACATTAGAACACTCAGATTGTATGTTACCTTGCATTATATAATACTATTTATACCACGGTTTAACTCGGAAAACCGTGGTATAAATGAATTGTAACATGCAATATCACATCTAGGTCGTTGATTGCTGACAGTAATAAGACTACAACCCAGAATTAAAGTGTGCAATATCTCGTTTCTCCGTGTATTGTATCGGGATTCTTAACTGTTGCTTCTATTCTGGTATATAAACCATAAAAAGATCAAAAGAGAAAAATGCATTCATTTCACAAGACAAGATTAACGTCTTGCAGTTTTAACCCATCAACACCTAGACAAGTAGAAAAGTTGTAGATTCCCTTGATAAAACATTCATTAGAATTGAGGACAGATGGTAGGTGGACGATCGTCCACTTGTGTATTGGGTTTCACAGATTCGCTTTGCATACTGTCGTCCACCCTATGTGATTGTGCAACTTTTTTCATTGAACGATTTGTGTTAACTTCTTAACCTGCTTGATTGAACACTACGGGTATATCCTTAGTTGGTTTTTTTCTTTCTTAATTAATTGATTGGCGTCCTGTGTATGTGAACCTTAACCTAAGATTGGGTACTACACAGGACTATTTCATTTTAAATTGTAACCATCTCACTATCAGTATTGTCTTCTGGTGAATCATTCTCAAATGCTGTGTGTTTGTCTTACCTATTTCTATTTCCTTATTATTTTCGGTTAGTTTCGTGTTGTTCATGTCTCTTCCGATTATAAGATCAAAATGAATATTTGAAGTTAAATATAATATATTATTTAGTATGCGACCAATACGCTACATTATCTCTGTTGCGCAAAAAAAAAATAAACGAGGTTCTGGCGAGGTTCGAACTCGCGACCTTCTGCGTGTAAAGCAGACGTGATAACCACTACACCACAGAACCCGACAAATTTTGTTCACGGTTTAATAGCTTATGTGTTTCAGCTATCTATTTTACATGTAGTGTTTCAGCTATCTATTTTACATGTAGACGTAATGCTACTGATTAGTGCAAACATGATTTTGTTTTTTTCTTTAGTTATTACAAAGCGACCAAGTGCATAGGCCTAATCCGTCTGTTTCTTTCTTTCTTAACGATCGAGCGGCTGTGGTAATGCATTGTATGACCATAGCTTGAAGTGACTAGAAAATGCACGTGGACAAGAATAACAACACACTATTTGAGGGAAACAAAAGTATTTAGCAGCTACTAAGTCCACTTCTGTATTACTATTGAGTTTCAAAGAGTTCATGTGTTTCACGCTGATAGGTTTAGATATATAAATTACCAGTCAAATCTTCATGGTTTCCGTGGTGTAATGGTTATCACATCCGCTTAACACGCGGAAGGTCCTGAGTTCAATCCTCAGCGGAAACAATTTTTTTTCTCGCTTTTTCCTTTGAAAAACTGTCCTAGCTTTACGGTAGATGAAGATATTGCAATATTGTATCTATTTTGAGCGCTATGCTTTCTAAATTGCTCTAATATTGAAAATTAAAGTCAGTATTGGTCACTTCAACTTACTGATTAAAAAGGGGAGACATTACCAAGAGAGCGTCTATCTGCACAGTGTAAGGAGGTAAAAAAAGAAACGCTTTGTGAAATTATTCTTGCTCAAATCTTTTGAGAAAAATTACATTACTAGATATACATTAGAACACTCAGATTGTATGTTACCTTGCATTATATAATACTATTTATACCACGGTTTAACTCGGAAAACCGTGGTATAAATGAATTGTAACATGCAATATCACATCTAGGTCGTTGATTGCTGACAGTAATAAGACTACAACCCAGAATTAAAGTGTGCAATATCTCGTTTCTCCGTGTATTGTATCGGGATTCTTAACTGTTGCTTCTATTCTGGTATATAAACCATAAAAAGATCAAAAGAGAAAAATGCATTCATTTCACAAGACAAGATTAACGTCTTGCAGTTTTAACCCATCAACACCTAGACAAGTAGAAAAGTTGTAGATTCCCTTGATAAAACATTCATTAGAATTGAGGACAGATGATAGGTGGACGATCGTCCACTTGTGTATTGGGTTTCACAGATTCGCTTTGCATACTGTCGTCCACCCTATGTGATTGTGCAACTTTTTTCATTGAACGATTTGTGTTAACTTCTTAACCTGCTTGATTGAACACTACGGGTATATCCTTAGTTGGTTTTTTTCTTTCTTAATTAATTGATTGGCGTCCTGTGTATGTGAACCTTAACCTAAGATTGGGTACTACACAGGACTATTTCATTTTAAATTGTAACCATCTCACTATCAGTATTGTCTTCTGGTGAATCATTCTCAAATGCTGTGTGTTTGTCTTACCTATTTCTATTTCCTTATTATTTTCGGTTAGTTTCGTGTTGTTCATGTCTCTTCCGATTATAAGATCAAAATGAATATTTGAAGTTAAATATAATATATTATTTAGTATGCGACCAATACGCTACATTATCTCTGTTGCGCAAAAAAAAAATAAACGAGGTTCTGGCGAGGTTCGAACTCGCGACCTTCTGCGTGTAAAGCAGACGTGATAACCACTACACCACAGAACCCGACAAATTTTGTTCACGGTTTTATAGCTTATGTGTTTCAGCTATCTATTTTACATGTAGTGTTTCAGCTATCTATTTTACATGTAGACGTAATGCAACTGATTAGTACAAACATGATTTTGTTTTTTTCTTTAGTTATTACAAAGCGACCAAGTGCATAGGCCTAATCCGTCTGTTTCTTTCTTTCTTAACGATCGAGCGGCTGTGGTAATGCATTGTATGACCATAGCTTGAAGTGACTAGAAAATGCACGTGGACAAGAATAACAACACACTATTTGAGGGAAACAAAAGTATTTAGCAGCTACTAAGTCCACTTCTGTATTACTATTGAGTTTCAAAGAGTTCATGTGTTTCACGCTGATAGGTTTAGATATATAAATTACCAGTCAAATCTTCATGGTTTCCTTGGTGTAGTGGTTATCACATCCGCTTAACACGCGGAAGGTCCTGAGTTCAATCCTCAGCGGAAACAATTTTTTTTCTCGCTTTTTCCTTTGAAAAACTGTCCTAGCTTTACGGTAGATGAAGATATTGCAATATTGTATCTATTTTGAGCGCTATGCTTTCTAAATTGCTCTAATATCGAAAATTAAAGTCAGTATTGGTCACTTCAACTTACTGATTAAAAAGGGGAGACATTACCAAGAGAGCGTCTATCTTCACAGTGTAAGGAGGTAAAAAAAAAACGCTTTGTGAAATTATTCTTGCTCAAATCTTTTGAGAAAAATTACATTACTAGATATACATTAGAACACTCAGATTGTATGTTACCTTGCATTATATAATACTATTTATACCACGGTTTAACTCGGAAAACCGTGGTATAAATGAATTGTAACATGCAATATCACATCTAGGTCGTTGATTGCTGACAGTAATAAGACTACAACCCAGAATTAAAGTGTGCAATATCTCGTTTCTCCGTGTATTGTATCGGGATTCTTAACTGTTGCTTCTATTCTGGTATATAAACCATAAAAAGATCAAAAGAGAAAAATGCATTCATTTCACAAGACAAGATTAACGTCTTGCAGTTTTAACCCATCAACACCTAGACAAGTAGAAAAGTTGTAGATTCCCTTGATAAAACATTCATTAGAATTGAGGACAGATGGTAGGTGGACGATCGTCCACTTGTGTATTGGGTTTCACAGATTCGCTTTGCATACTGTCGTCCACCCTATGTGATTGTGCAACTTTTTTCATTGAACGATTTGTGTTAACTTCTTAACCTGCTTGATTGAACACTACGGGTATATCCTTAGTTGGTTTTTTTCTTTCTTAATTAATTGATTGGCGTCCTGTGTATGTGAACCTTAACCTAAGATTGGGTACTACACAGGACTATTTCATTTTAAATTGTAACCATCTCACTATCAGTATTGTCTTCTGGTGAATCATTCTCAAATGCTGTGTGTTTGTCTTACCTATTTCTATTTCCTTATTATTTTCGGTTAGTTTCGTGTTGTTCATGTCTCTTCCGATTATAAGATCAAAATGAATATTTGAAGTTAAATATAATATATTATTTAGTATGCGACCAATACGCTACATTATCTCTGTTGCGCAAAAAAAAAATAAACGAGGTTCTGGCGAGGTTCGAACTCGCGACCTTCTGCGTGTAAAGCAGACGTGATAACCACTACACCACAGAACCCGACAAATTTTGTTCACGGTTTAATAGCTTATGTGTTTCAGCTATCTATTTTACATGTAGTGTTTCAGCTATCTATTTTACATGTAGACGTAATGCTACTGATTAGTGCAAACATGATTTTGTTTTTTTCTTTAGTTATTACAAAGCGACCAAGTGCATAGGCCTAATCCGTCTGTTTCTTTCTTTCTTAACGATCGAGCGGCTGTGGTAATGCATTGTATGACCATAGCTTGAAGTGACTAGAAAATGCACGTGGACAAGAATAACAACACACTATTTGAGGGAAACAAAAGTATTTAGCAGCTACTAAGTCCACTTCTGTATTACTATTGAGTTTCAAAGAGTTCATGTGTTTCACGCTGATAGGTTTAGATATATAAATTACCAGTCAAATCTTCATGGTTTCCGTGGTGTAGTGGTTATCACATCCGCTTAACACGCGGAAGGTCCTGAGTTCAATCCTCAGCGGAAACAATTTTTTTTCTCGCTTTTTCCTTTGAAAAACTGTCCTAGCTTTACGGTAGATGAAGATATTGCAATATTGTATCTATTTTGAGCGCTATGCTTTCTAAATTGCTCTAATATTGAAAATTAAAGTCAGTATTGGTCACTTCAACTTACTGATTAAAAAGGGGAGACATTACCAAGAGAGCGTCTATCTGCACAGTGTAAGGAGGTAAAAAAAGAAACGCTTTGTGAAATTATTCTTGCTCAAATCTTTTGAGAAAAATTACATTACTAGATATACATTAGAACACTCAGATTGTATGTTACCTTGCATTATATAATACTATTTATACCACGGTTTAACTCGGAAAACCGTGGTATAAATGAATTGTAACATGCAATATCACATCTAGGTCGTTGATTGCTGACAGTAATAAGACTACAACCCAGAATTAAAGTGTGCAATATCTCGTTTCTCCGTGTATTGTATCGGGATTCTTAACTGTTGCTTCTATTCTGGTATATAAACCATAAAAAGATCAAAAGAGAAAAATGCATTCATTTCACAAGACAAGATTAACGTCTTGCAGTTTTAACCCATCAACACCTAGACAAGTAGAAAAGTTGTAGATTCCCTTGATAAAACATTCATTAGAATTGAGGACAGATGATAGGTGGACGATCGTCCACTTGTGTATTGGGTTTCACAGATTCGCTTTGCATACTGTCGTCCACCCTATGTGATTGTGCAACTTTTTTCATTGAACGATTTGTGTTAACTTCTTAACCTGCTTGATTGAACACTACGGGTATATCCTTAGTTGGTTTTTTTCTTTCTTAATTAATTGATTGGCGTCCTGTGTATGTGAACCTTAACCTAAGATTGGGTACTACACAGGACTATTTCATTTTAAATTGTAACCATCTCACTATCAGTATTGTCTTCTGGTGAATCATTCTCAAATGCTGTGTGTTTGTCTTACCTATTTCTATTTCCTTATTATTTTCGGTTAGTTTCGTGTTGTTCATGTCTCTTCCGATTATAAGATCAAAATGAATATTTGAAGTTAAATATAATATATTATTTAGTATGCGACCAATACGCTACATTATCTCTGTTGCGCAAAAAAAAAATAAACGAGGTTCTGGCGAGGTTCGAACTCGCGACCTTCTGCGTGTAAAGCAGACGTGATAACCACTACACCACAGAACCCGACAAATTTTGTTCACGGATTTATAGCTTATGTGTTTCAGCTATCTATTTTACATGTAGTGTTTCAGCTATCTATTTTACATGTAGACGTAATGCAACTGATTAGTACAAACATGATTTTGTTTTTTTCTTTAGTTATTACAAAGCGACCAAGTGCATAGGCCTAATCCGTCTGTTTCTTTCTTTCTTAACGATCGAGCGGCTGTGGTAATGCATTGTATGACCATAGCTTGAAGTGACTAGAAAATGCACGTGGACAAGAATAACAACACACTATTTGAGGGAAACAAAAGTATTTAGCAGCTACTAAGTCCACTTCTGTATTACTATTGAGTTTCAAAGAGTTCATGTGTTTCACGCTGATAGGTTTAGATATATAAATTACCAGTCAAATCTTCATGGTTTCCGTGGTGTAGTGGTTATCACATCCGCTTAACACGCGGAAGGTCCTGAGTTCAATCCTCAGCGGAAACAATTTTTTTTCTCGCTTTTTCCTTTGAAAAACTGTCCTAGCTTTACGGTAGATGAAGATATTGCAATATTGTATCTATTTTGAGCGCTATGCTTTCTAAATTGCTCTAATATTGAAAATTAAAGTCAGTATTGGTCACTTCAACTTACTGATTAAAAAGGGGAGACATTACCAAGAGAGCGTCTATCTGCACAGTGTAAGGAGGTAAAAAAAGAAACGCTTTGTGAAATTATTCTTGCTCAAATCTTTTGAGAAAAATTACATTACTAGATATACATTAGAACACTCAGATTGTATGTTACCTTGCATTATATAATACTATTTATACCACGGTTTAACTCGGAAAACCGTGGTATAAATGAATTGTAACATGCAATATCACATCTAGGTCGTTGATTGCTGACAGTAATAAGACTACAACCCAGAATTAAAGTGTGCAATATCTCGTTTCTCCGTGTATTGTATCGGGATTCTTAACTGTTGCTTCTATTCTGGTATATAAACCATAAAAAGATCAAAAGAGAAAAATGCATTCATTTCACAAGACAAGATTAACGTCTTGCAGTTTTAACCCATCAACACCTAGACAAGTAGAAAAGTTGTAGATTCCCTTGATAAAACATTCATTAGAATTGAGGACAGATGATAGGTGGACGATCGTCCACTTGTGTATTGGGTTTCACAGATTCGCTTTGCATACTGTCGTCCACCCTATGTGATTGTGCAACTTTTTTCATTGAACGATTTGTGTTAACTTCTTAACCTGCTTGATTGAACACTACGGGTATATCCTTAGTTGGTTTTTTTCTTTCTTAATTAATTGATTGGCGTCCTGTGTATGTGAACCTTAACCTAAGATTGGGTACTACACAGGACTATTTCATTTTAAATTGTAACCATCTCACTATCAGTATTGTCTTCTGGTGAATCATTCTCAAATGCTGTGTGTTTGTCTTACCTATTTCTATTTCCTTATTATTTTCGGTTAGTTTCGTGTTGTTCATGTCTCTTCCGATTATAAGATCAAAATGAATATTTGAAGTTAAATATAATATATTATTTAGTATGCGACCAATACGCTACATTATCTCTGTTGCGCAAAAAAAAAATAAACGAGGTTCTGGCGAGGTTCGAACTCGCGACCTTCTGCGTGTAAAGCAGACGTGATAACCACTACACCACAGAACCCGACAAATTTTGTTCACGGATTTATAGCTTATGTGTTTCAGCTATCTATTTTACATGTAGTGTTTCAGCTATCTATTTTACATGTAGACGTAATGCAACTGATTAGTACAAACATGATTTTGTTTTTTTCTTTAGTTATTACAAAGCGACCAAGTGCATAGGCCTAATCCGTCTGTTTCTTTATTTCTTAACGATCGAGCGGCTGTGGTAATGCATTGTATGACCATAGCTTGAAGTGACTAGAAAATGCACGTGGACAAGAATAACAACACACTATTTGAGGGAAACAAAAGTATTTAGCAGCTACTAAGTCCACTTCTGTATTACTATTGAGTTTCAAAGAGTTCATGTGTTTCACGCTGATAGGTTTAGATATATAAATTACCAGTCAAATCTTCATGGTTTCCGTGGTGTAGTGGTTATCACATCCGCTTAACACGCGGAAGGTCCTGAGTTCAATCCTCAGCGGAAACAATTTTTTTTCTCGCTTTTTCCTTTGAAAAACTGTCCTAGCTTTACGGTAGATGAAGATATTGCAATATTGTATCTATTTTGAGCGCTATGCTTTCTAAATTGCTCTAATATTGAAAATTAAAGTCAGTATTGGTCACTTCAACTTACTGATTAAAAAGGGGAGACATTACCAAGAGAGCGTCTATCTTCACAGTGTAAGGAGGTAAAAAAAAAACGCTTTGTGAAATTATTCTTGCTCAAATCTTTTGAGAAAAATTACATTACTAGATATACATTAGAACACTCAGATTGTATGTTACCTTGCATTATATAATACTATTTATACCACGGTTTAACTCGGAAAACCGTGGTATAAATGAATTGTAACATGCAATATCACATCTAGGTCGTTGATTGCTGACAGTAATAAGACTACAACCCAGAATTAAAGTGTGCAATATCTCGTTTCTCCGTGTATTGTATCGGGATTATTAACTGTTGCTTCTATTCTGGTATATAAACCATAAAAAGATCAAAAGAGAAAAATGCATTCATTTCACAAGACAAGATTAACGTCTTGCAGTTTTAACCCATCAACACCTAGACAAGTAGAAAAGTTGTAGATTCCCTTGATAAAACATTCATTAGAATTGAGGACAGATGATTGGTGGACGATCGTCCACTTGTGTATTGGGTTTCACAGATTCGCTTTGCATACTGTCGTCCACCCTATGTGATTGTGCAACTTTTTTCATTGAACGATTTGTGTTAACTTCTTAACCTGATTGATTGAACACTACGGGTATATCCTTAGTTGGTTTTTTTCTTTCTTAATTAATTGATTGGCGTCCTGTGTATGTGAACCTTAACCTAAGATTGGGTACTACACAGGACTATTTCATTTTAAATTGTAACCATCTCACTATCAGTATTGTCTTCTGGTGAATCATTCTCAAATGCTGTGTGTTTGTCTTACCTATTTCTATTTCCTTATTATTTTCGGTTAGTTTCGTGTTGTTCATGTCTCTTCCGATTATAAGATCAAAATGAATATTTGAAGTTAAATATAATATATTATTTAGTATGCGACCAATACGCTACATTATCTCTGTTACGCAAAAAAAAAATAAACGAGGTTCTGGCGAGGTTCGAACTCGCGACCTTCTGCGTGTAAAGCAGACGTGATAACCACTACACCACAGAACCCGACAAATTTTGTTCACGGTTTAATAGCTTATGTGTTTCAGCTATCTATTTTACATGTAGTGTTTCAGCTATCTATTTTACATGTAGACGTAATGCAACTGATTAGTGCAAACATGATTTTCTTTTTTTCTTTAGTTATTACAAAGCGACCAAGTGCATAGGCCTAATCCGTCTGTTTCTTTCTTTCTTAAGGATCGAGCGGCTGTGGTAATGCATTGTATGACCATAGCTTGAAGTGACTAGAAAATGCACGTGGACAAGAATAACAACACACTATTTGAGGGAAACAAAAGTATTTAGCAGCTACTAAGTCCACTTCTGTATTACTATTGAGTTTCAAAGAGTTCATGTGTTTCACGCTGATAGGTTTAGATATATAAATTACCAGTCAAATATTCATGGTTTCCGTGGTGTAGTGGTTATCACATCCGCTTAACACGCGGAAGGTCCTGAGTTCAATCCTCAGCGGAAACAATTTTTTTTCTCGCTTTTTCCTTTGAAAAACTGTCCTAGCTTTACGGTAGATGAAGATATTGCAATATTGTATCTATTTTGAGCGCTATGCTTTCTAAATTGCTCTAATATTGAAAATTAAAGTCAGTATTGGTCACTTCAACTTACTGATTAAAAAGGGGAGACATTACCAAGAGAGCGTCTATCTGCACAGTGTAAGGAGGTAAAAAAAAAACGCTTTGTGAAATTATTCTTGCTCAAATCTTTTGAGAAAAATTACATTACTAGATATACATTAGAACACTCAGATTGTATGTTACCTTGCATTATATAATACTATTTATACCACGGTTTAACTCGGAAAACCGTGGTATAAATGAATTGTAACATGCAATATCACATCTAGGTCGTTGATTGCTGACAGTAATAAGACTACAACCCAGAATTAAAGTGTGCAATATCTCGTTTCTCCGTGTATTGTATCGGGATTCTTAACTGTTGCTTCTATTCTGGTATATAAACCATAAAAAGATCAAAAGAGAAAAATGCATTCATTTCACAAGACAAGATTAACGTCTTGCAGTTTTAACCCATCAACACCTAGACAAGTAGAAAAGTTGTAGATTCCCTTGATAAAACATTCATTAGAATTGAGGACAGATGATAGGTGGACGATCGTCCACTTGTGTATTGGGTTTCACAGATTCGCTTTGCATACTGTCGTCCACCCTATGTGATTGTGCAACTTTTTTCATTGAACGATTTGTGTTAACTTCTTAACCTGCTTGATTGAACACTACGGGTATATCCTTAGTTGGTTTTTTTCTTTCTTAATTAATTGATTGGCGTCCTGTGTATGTGAACCTTAACCTAAGATTGGGTACTACACAGGACTATTTCATTTTAAATTGTAACCATCTCACTATCAGTATTGTCTTCTGGTGAATCATTCTCAAATGCTGTGTGTTTGTCTTACCTATTTCTATTTCCTTATTATTTTCGGTTAGTTTCGTGTTGTTCATGTCTCTTCCGATTATAAGATCAAAATGAATATTTGAAGTTAAATATAATATATTATTTAGTATGCGACCAATACGCTACATTATCTCTGTTACGCAAAAAAAAAATAAACGAGGTTCTGGCGAGGTTCGAACTCGCGACCTTCTGCGTGTAAAGCAGACGTGATAACCACTACACCACAGAACCCGACAAATTTTGTTCACGGTTTAATAGCTTATGTGTTTCAGCTATCTATTTTACATGTAGTGTTTCAGCTATCTATTTTACATGTAGACGTAATGCAACTGATTAGTGCAAACATGATTTTCTTTTTTTCTTTAGTTATTACAAAGCGACCAAGTGCATAGGCCTAATCCGTCTGTTTCTTTCTTTCTTAAGGATCGAGCGGCTGTGGTAATGCATTGTATGACCATAGCTTGAAGTGACTAGAAAATGCACGTGGACAAGAATAACAACACACTATTTGAGGGAAACAAAAGTATTTAGCAGCTACTAAGTCCACTTCTGTATTACTATTGAGTTTCAAAGAGTTCATGTGTTTCACGCTGATAGGTTTAGATATATAAATTACCAGTCAAATATTCATGGTTTCCGTGGTGTAGTGGTTATCACATCCGCTTAACACGCGGAAGGTCCTGAGTTCAATCCTCAGCGGAAACAATTTTTTTTCTCGCTTTTTCCTTTGAAAAACTGTCCTAGCTTTACGGTAGATGAAGATATTGCAATATTGTATCTATTTTGAGCGCTATGCTTTCTAAATTGCTCTAATATTGAAAATTAAAGTCAGTATTGGTCACTTCAACTTACTGATTAAAAAGGGGAGACATTACCAAGAGAGCGTCTATCTTCACAGTGTAAGGAGGTAAAAAAAAAACGCTTTGTGAAATTATTCTTGCTCAAATCTTTTGAGAAAAATTACATTACTAGATATACATTAGAACACTCAGATTGTATGTTACCTTGCATTATATAATACTATTTATACCACGGTTTAACTCGGAAAACCGTGGTATAAATGAATTGTAACATGCAATATCACATCTAGGTCGTTGATTGCTGACAGTAATAAGACTACAACCCAGAATTAAAGTGTGCAATATCTCGTTTCTCCGTGTATTGTATCGGGATTCTTAACTGTTGCTTCTATTCTGGTATATAAACCATAAAAAGATCAAAAGAGAAAAATGCATTCATTTCACAAGACAAGATTAACGTCTTGCAGTTTTAACCCATCAACACCTAGACAAGTAGAAAAGTTGTAGATTCCCTTGATAAAACATTCATTAGAATTGAGGACAGATGATAGGTGGACGATCGTCCACTTGTGTATTGGGTTTCACAGATTCGCTTTGCATACTGTCGTCCACCCTATGTGATTGTGCAACTTTTTTCATTGAACGATTTGTGTTAACTTCTTAACCTGCTTGATTGAACACTACGGGTATATCCTTAGTTGGTTTTTTTCTTTCTTAATTAATTGATTGGCGTCCTGTGTATGTGAACCTTAACCTAAGATTGGGTACTACACAGGACTATTTCATTTTAAATTGTAACCATCTCACTATCAGTATTGTCTTCTGGTGAATCATTCTCAAATGCTGTGTGTTTGTCTTACCTATTTCTATTTCCTTATTATTTTCGGTTAGTTTCGTGTTGTTCATGTCTCTTCCGATTATAAGATCAAAATGAATATTTGAAGTTAAATATAATATATTATTTAGTATGCGACCAATACGCTACATTATCTCTGTTGCGCAAAAAAAAAATAAACGAGGTTCTGGCGAGGTTCGAACTCGCGACCTTCTGCGTGTAAAGCAGACGTGATAACCACTACACCACAGAACCCGACAAATTTTGTTCACGGTTTTATAGCTTATGTGTTTCAGCTATCTATTTTACATGTAGTGTTTCAGCTATCTATTTTACATGTAGACGTAATGCAACTGATTAGTACAAACATGATTTTGTTTTTTTCTTTAGTTATTACAAAGCGACCAAGTGCATAGGCCTAATCCGTCTGTTTCTTTCTTTCTTAACGATCGAGCGGCTGTGGTAATGCATTGTATGACCATAGCTTGAAGTGACTAGAAAATGCACGTGGACAAGAATAACAACACACTATTTGAGGGAAACAAAAGTATTTAGCAGCTACTAAGTCCACTTCTGTATTACTATTGAGTTTCAAAGAGTTCATGTGTTTCACGCTGATAGGTTTAGATATATAAATTACCAGTCAAATCTTCATGGTTTCCGTGGTGTAGTGGTTATCACATCCGCTTAACACGCGGAAGGTCCTGAGTTCAATCCTCAGCGGAAACAATTTTTTTTCTCGCTTTTTCCTTTGAAAAACTGTCCTAGCTTTACGGTAGATGAAGATATTGCAATATTGTATCTATTTTGAGCGCTATGCTTTCTAAATTGCTCTAATATTGAAAATTAAAGTCAGTATTGGTCACTTCAACTTACTGATTAAAAAGGGGAGACATTACCAAGAGAGCGTCTATCTTCACAGTGTAAGGAGGTAAAAAAAAAACGCTTTGTGAAATTATTCTTGCTCAAATCTTTTGAGAAAAATTACATTACTAGATATACATTAGAACACTCAGATTGTATGTTACCTTGCATTATATAATACTATTTATACCACGGTTTAACTCGGAAAACCGTGGTATAAATGAATTGTAACATGCAATATCACATCTAGGTCGTTGATTGCTGACAGTAATAAGACTACAACCCAGAATTAAAGTGTGCAATATCTCGTTTCTCCGTGTATTGTATCGGGATTCTTAACTGTTGCTTCTATTCTGGTATATAAACCATAAAAAGATCAAAAGAGAAAAATGCATTCATTTCACAAGACAAGATTAACGTCTTGCAGTTTTAACCCATCAACACCTAGACAAGTAGAAAAGTTGTAGATTCCCTTGATAAAACATTCATTAGAATTGAGGACAGATGATAGGTGGACGATCGTCCACTTGTGTATTGGGTTTCACAGATTCGCTTTGCATACTGTCGTCCACCCTATGTGATTGTGCAACTTTTTTCATTGAACGATTTGTGTTAACTTCTTAACCTGCTTGATTGAACACTACGGGTATATCCTTAGTTGGTTTTTTTCTTTCTTAATTAATTGATTGGCGTCCTGTGTATGTGAACCTTAACCTAAGATTGGGTACTACACAGGACTATTTCATTTTAAATTGTAACCATCTCACTATCAGTATTGTCTTCTGGTGAATCATTCTCAAATGCTGTGTGTTTGTCTTACCTATTTCTATTTCCTTATTATTTTCGGTTAGTTTCGTGTTGTTCATGTCTCTTCCGATTATAAGATCAAAATGAATATTTGAAGTTAAATATAATATATTATTTAGTATGCGACCAATACGCTACATTATCTCTGTTGTGCAAAAAAAAAATAAACGAGGTTCTGGCGAGGTTCGAACTCGCGACCTTCTGCGTGTAAAGCAGACGTGATAACCACTACACCACAGAACCCGACAAATTTTGTTCACGGATTTATAGCTTATGTGTTTCAGCTATCTATTTTACATGTAGTGTTTCAGCTATCTATTTTACATGTAGACGTAATGCAACTGATTAGTACAAACATGATTTTGTTTTTTTCTTTAGTTATTACAAAGCGACCAAGTGCATAGGCCTAATCCGTCTGTTTCTTTCTTTCTTAACGATCGAGCGGCTGTGGTAATGCATTGTATGACCATAGCTTGAAGTGACTAGAAAATGCACGTGGACAAGAATAACAACACACTATTTGAGGGAAACAAAAGTATTTAGCAGCTACTAAGTCCACTTCTGTATTACTATTGAGTTTCAAAGAGTTCATGTGTTTCACGCTGATAGGTTTAGATATATAAATTACCAGTCAAATCTTCATGGTTTCCGTGGTGTAGTGGTTATCACATCCGCTTAACACGCGGAAGGTCCTGAGTTCAATCCTCAGCGGAAACAATTTTTTTTCTCGCTTTTTCCTTTGAAAAACTGTCCTAGCTTTACGGTAGATGAAGATATTGCAATATTGTATCTATTTTGAGCGCTATGCTTTCTAAATTGCTCTAATATTGAAAATTAAAGTCAGTATTGGTCACTTCAACTTACTGATTAAAAAGGGGAGACATTACCAAGAGAGCGTCTATCTGCACAGTGTAAGGAGGTAAAAAAAGAAACGCTTTGTGAAATTATTCTTGCTCAAATCTTTTGAGAAAAATTACATTACTAGATATACATTAGAACACTCAGATTGTATGTTACCTTGCATTATATAATACTATTTATACCACGGTTTAACTCGGAAAACCGTGGTATAAATGAATTGTAACATGCAATATCACATCTAGGTCGTTGATTGCTGACAGTAATAAGACTACAACCCAGAATTAAAGTGTGCAATATCTCGTTTCTCCGTGTATTGTATCGGGATTCTTAACTGTTGCTTCTATTCTGGTATATAAACCATAAAAAGATCAAAAGAGAAAAATGCATTCATTTCACAAGACAAGATTAACGTCTTGCAGTTTTAACCCATCAACACCTAGACAAGTAGAAAAGTTGTAGATTCCCTTGATAAAACATTCATTAGAATTGAGGACAGATGATAGGTGGACGATCGTCCACTTGTGTATTGGGTTTCACAGATTCGCTTTGCATACTGTCGTCCACCCTATGTGATTGTGCAACTTTTTTCATTGAACGATTTGTGTTAACTTCTTAACCTGCTTGATTGAACACTACGGGTATATCCTTAGTTGGTTTTTTTCTTTCTTAATTAATTGATTGGCGTCCTGTGTATGTGAACCTTAACCTAAGATTGGGTACTACACAGGACTATTTCATTTTAAATTGTAACCATCTCACTATCAGTATTGTCTTCTGGTGAATCATTCTCAAATGCTGTGTGTTTGTCTTACCTATTTCTATTTCCTTATTATTTTCGGTTAGTTTCGTGTTGTTCATGTCTCTTCCGATTATAAGATCAAAATGAATATTTGAAGTTAAATATAATATATTATTTAGTATGCGACCAATACGCTACATTATCTCTGTTGCGCAAAAAAAAAATAAACGAGGTTCTGGCGAGGTTCGAACTCGCGACCTTCTGCGTGTAAAGCAGACGTGATAACCACTACACCACAGAACCCGACAAATTTTGTTCACGGATTTATAGCTTATGTGTTTCAGCTATCTATTTTACATGTAGTGTTTCAGCTATCTATTTTACATGTAGACGTAATGCAACTGATTAGTACAAACATGATTTTGTTTTTTTCTTTAGTTATTACAAAGCGACCAAGTGCATAGGCCTAATCCGTCTGTTTCTTTCTTTCTTAACGATCGAGCGGCTGTGGTAATGCATTGTATGACCATAGCTTGAAGTGACTAGAAAATGCACGTGGACAAGAATAACAACACACTATTTGAGGGAAACAAAAGTATTTAGCAGCTACTAAGTCCACTTCTGTATTACTATTGAGTTTCAAAGAGTTCATGTGTTTCACGCTGATAGGTTTAGATATATAAATTACCAGTCAAATCTTCATGGTTTCCGTGGTGTAGTGGTTATCACATCCGCTTAACACGCGGAAGGTCCTGAGTTCAATCCTCAGCGGAAACAATTTTTTTTCTCGCTTTTTCCTTTGAAAAACTGTCCTAGCTTTACGGTAGATGAAGATATTGCAATATTGTATCTATTTTGAGCGCTATGCTTTCTAAATTGCTCTAATATTGAAAATTAAAGTCAGTATTGGTCACTTCAACTTACTGATTAAAAAGGGGAGACATTACCAAGAGAGCGTCTATCTTCACAGTGTAAGGAGGTAAAAAAAAAACGCTTTGTGAAATTATTCTTGCTCAAATCTTTTGAGAAAAATTACATTACTAGATATACATTAGAACACTCAGATTGTATGTTACCTTGCATTATATAATACTATTTATACCACGGTTTAACTCGGAAAACCGTGGTATAAATGAATTGTAACATGCAATATCACATCTAGGTCGTTGATTGCTGACAGTAATAAGACTACAACCCAGAATTAAAGTGTGCAATATCTCGTTTCTCCGTGTATTGTATCGGGATTCTTAACTGTTGCTTCTATTCTGGTATATAAACCATAAAAAGATCAAAAGAGAAAAATGCATTCATTTCACAAGACAAGATTAACGTCTTGCAGTTTTAACCCATCAACACCTAGACAAGTAGAAAAGTTGTAGATTCCCTTGATAAAACATTCATTAGAATTGAGGACAGATGATAGGTGGACGATCGTCCACTTGTGTATTGGGTTTCACAGATTCGCTTTGCATACTGTCGTCCACCCTATGTGATTGTGCAACTTTTTTCATTGAACGATTTGTGTTAACTTCTTAACCTGATTGATTGAACACTACGGGTATATCCTTAGTTGGTTTTTTTCTTTCTTAATTAATTGATTGGCGTCCTGTGTATGTGAACCTTAACCTAAGATTGGGTACTACACAGGACTATTTCATTTTAAATTGTAACCATCTCACTATCAGTATTGTCTTCTGGTGAATCATTCTCAAATGCTGTGTGTTTGTCTTACCTATTTCTATTTCCTTATTATTTTCGGTTAGTTTCGTGTTGTTCATGTCTCTTCCGATTATAAGATCAAAATGAATATTTGAAGTTAAATATAATATATTATTTAGTATGCGACCAATACGCTACATTATCTCTGTTGTGCAAAAAAAAAATAAACGAGGTTCTGGCGAGGTTCGAACTCGCGACCTTCTGCGTGTAAAGCAGACGTGATAACCACTACACCACAGAACCCGACAAATTTTGTTCACGGATTTATAGCTTATGTGTTTCAGCTATCTATTTTACATGTAGTGTTTCAGCTATCTATTTTACATGTAGACGTAATGCAACTGATTAGTACAAACATGATTTTGTTTTTTTCTTTAGTTATTACAAAGCGACCAAGTGCATAGGCCTAATCCGTCTGTTTCTTTCTTTCTTAACGATCGAGCGGCTGTGGTAATGCATTGTATGACCATAGCTTGAAGTGACTAGAAAATGCACGTGGACAAGAATAACAACACACTATTTGAGGGAAACAAAAGTATTTAGCAGCTACTAAGTCCACTTCTGTATTACTATTGAGTTTCAAAGAGTTCATGTGTTTCACGCTGATAGGTTTAGATATATAAATTACCAGTCAAATCTTCATGGTTTCCGTGGTGTAGTGGTTATCACATCCGCTTAACACGCGGAAGGTCCTGAGTTCAATCCTCAGCGGAAACAATTTTTTTTCTCGCTTTTTCCTTTGAAAAACTGTCCTAGCTTTACGGTAGATGAAGATATTGCAATATTGTATCTATTTTGAGCGCTATGCTTTCTAAATTGCTCTAATATTGAAAATTAAAGTCAGTATTGGTCACTTCAACTTACTGATTAAAAAGGGGAGACATTACCAAGAGAGCGTCTATCTTCACAGTGTAAGGAGGTAAAAAAAAAACGCTTTGTGAAATTATTCTTGCTCAAATCTTTTGAGAAAAATTACATTACTAGATATACATTAGAACACTCAGATTGTATGTTACCTTGCATTATATAATACTATTTATACCACGGTTTAACTCGGAAAACCGTGGTATAAATTAATTGTAACATGCAATATCACATCTAGGTCGTTGATTGCTGACAGTAATAAGACTACAACCCAGAATTAAAGTGTGCAATATCTCGTTTCTCCGTGTATTGTATCGGGATTCTTAACTGTTGCTTCTATTCTGGTATATAAACCATAAAAAGATCAAAAGAGAAAAATGCATTCATTTCACAAGACAAGATTAACGTCTTGCAGTTTTAACCCATCAACACCTAGACAAGTAGAAAAGTTGTAGATTCCCTTGATAAAACATTCATTAGAATTGAGGACAGATGATAGGTGGACGATCGTCCACTTGTGTATTGGGTTTCACAGATTCGCTTTGCATACTGTCGTCCACCCTATGTGATTGTGCAACTTTTTTCATTGAACGATTTGTGTTAACTTCTTAACCTGCTTGATTGAACACTACGGGTATATCCTTAGTTGGTTTTTTTCTTTCTTAATTAATTGATTGGCGTCCTGTGTATGTGAACCTTAACCTAAGATTGGGTACTACACAGGACTATTTCATTTTAAATTGTAACCATCTCACTATCAGTATTGTCTTCTGGTGAATCATTCTCAAATGCTGTGTGTTTGTCTTACCTATTTCTATTTCCTTATTATTTTCGGTTAGTTTCGTGTTGTTCATGTCTCTTCCGATTATAAGATCAAAATGAATATTTGAAGTTAAATATAATATATTATTTAGTATGCGACCAATACGCTACATTATCTCTGTTGCGCAAAAAAAAAATAAACGAGGTTCTGGCGAGGTTCGAACTCGCGACCTTCTGCGTGTAAAGCAGACGTGATAACCACTACACCACAGAACCCGACAAATTTTGTTCACGGATTTATAGCTTATGTGTTTCAGCTATCTATTTTACATGTAGTGTTTCAGCTATCTATTTTACATGTAGACGTAATGCAACTGATTAGTACAAACATGATTTTGTTTTTTTCTTTAGTTATTACAAAGCGACCAAGTGCATAGGCCTAATCCGTCTGTTTCTTTCTTTCTTAACGATCGAGCGGCTGTGGTAATGCATTGTATGACCATAGCTTGAAGTGACTAGAAAATGCACGTGGACAAGAATAACAACACACTATTTGAGGGAAACAAAAGTATTTAGCAGCTACTAAGTCCACTTCTGTATTACTATTGAGTTTCAAAGAGTTCATGTGTTTCACGCTGATAGGTTTAGATATATAAATTACCAGTCAAATCTTCATGGTTTCCGTGGTGTAGTGGTTATCACATCCGCTTAACACGCGGAAGGTCCTGAGTTCAATCCTCAGCGGAAACAATTTTTTTTCTCGCTTTTTCCTTTGAAAAACTGTCCTAGCTTTACGGTAGATGAAGATATTGCAATATTGTATCTATTTTGAGCGCTATGCTTTCTAAATTGCTCTAATATTGAAAATTAAAGTCAGTATTGGTCACTTCAACTTACTGATTAAAAAGGGGAGACATTACCAAGAGAGCGTCTATCTTCACAGTGTAAGGAGGTAAAAAAAAAACGCTTTGTGAAATTATTCTTGCTCAAATCTTTTGAGAAAAATTACATTACTAGATATACATTAGAACACTCAGATTGTATGTTACCTTGCATTATATAATACTATTTATACCACGGTTTAACTCGGAAAACCGTGGTATAAATGAATTGTAACATGCAATATCACATCTAGGTCGTTGATTGCTGACAGTAATAAGACTACAACCCAGAATTAAAGTGTGCAATATCTCGTTTCTCCGTGTATTGTATCGGGATTCTTAACTGTTGCTTCTATTCTGGTATATAAACCATAAAAAGATCAAAAGAGAAAAATGCATTCATTTCACAAGACAAGATTAACGTCTTGCAGTTTTAACCCATCAACACCTAGACAAGTAGAAAAGTTGTAGATTCCCTTGATAAAACATTCATTAGAATTGAGGACAGATGATAGGTGGACGATCGTCCACTTGTGTATTGGGTTTCACAGATTCGCTTTGCATACTGTCGTCCACCCTATGTGATTGTGCAACTTTTTTCATTGAACGATTTGTGTTAACTTCTTAACCTGCTTGATTGAACACTACGGGTATATCCTTAGTTGGTTTTTTTCTTTCTTAATTAATTGATTGGCGTCCTGTGTATGTGAACCTTAACCTAAGATTGGGTACTACACAGGACTATTTCATTTTAAATTGTAACCATCTCACTATCAGTATTGTCTTCTGGTGAATCATTCTCAAATGCTGTGTGTTTGTCTTACCTATTTCTATTTCCTTATTATTTTCGGTTAGTTTCGTGTTGTTCATGTCTCTTCCGATTATAAGATCAAAATGAATATTTGAAGTTAAATATAATATATTATTTAGTATGCGACCAATACGCTACATTATCTCTGTTGCGCAAAAAAAAAATAAACGAGGTTCTGGCGAGGTTCGAACTCGCGACCTTCTGCGTGTAAAGCAGACGTGATAACCACTACACCACAGAACCCGACAAATTTTGTTCACGGATTTATAGCTTATGTGTTTCAGCTATCTATTTTACATGTAGTGTTTCAGCTATCTATTTTACATGTAGACGTAATGCAACTGATTAGTACAAACATGATTTTGTTTTTTTCTTTAGTTATTACAAAGCGACCAAGTGCATAGGCCTAATCCGTCTGTTTCTTTCTTTCTTAACGATCGAGCGGCTGTGGTAATGCATTGTATGACCATAGCTTGAAGTGACTAGAAAATGCACGTGGACAAGAATAACAACACACTATTTGAGGGAAACAAAAGTATTTAGCAGCTACTAAGTCCACTTCTGTATTACTATTGAGTTTCAAAGAGTTCATGTGTTTCACGCTGATAGGTTTAGATATATAAATTACCAGTCAAATCTTCATGGTTTCCGTGGTGTAGTGGTTATCACATCCGCTTAACACGCGGAAGGTCCTGAGTTCAATCCTCAGCGGAAACAATTTTTTTTCTCGCTTTTTCCTTTGAAAAACTGTCCTAGCTTTACGGTAGATGAAGATATTGCAATATTGTATCTATTTTGAGCGCTATGCTTTCTAAATTGCTCTAATATTGAAAATTAAAGTCAGTATTGGTCACTTCAACTTACTGATTAAAAAGGGGAGACATTACCAAGAGAGCGTCTATCTTCACAGTGTAAGGAGGTAAAAAAAAAACGCTTTGTGAAATTATTCTTGCTCAAATCTTTTGAGAAAAATTACATTACTAGATATACATTAGAACACTCAGATTGTATGTTACCTTGCATTATATAATACTATTTATACCACGGTTTAACTCGGAAAACCGTGGTATAAATGAATTGTAACATGCAATATCACATCTAGGTCGTTGATTGCTGACAGTAATAAGACTACAACCCAGAATTAAAGTGTGCAATATCTCGTTTCTCCGTGTATTGTATCGGGATTCTTAACTGTTGCTTCTATTCTGGTATATAAACCATAAAAAGATCAAAAGAGAAAAATGCATTCATTTCACAAGACAAGATTAACGTCTTGCAGTTTTAACCCATCAACACCTAGACAAGTAGAAAAGTTGTAGATTCCCTTGATAAAACATTCATTAGAATTGAGGACAGATGATAGGTGGACGATCGTCCACTTGTGTATTGGGTTTCACAGATTCGCTTTGCATACTGTCGTCCACCCTATGTGATTGTGCAACTTTTTTCATTGAACGATTTGTGTTAACTTCTTAACCTGATTGATTGAACACTACGGGTATATCCTTAGTTGGTTTTTTTCTTTCTTAATTAATTGATTGGCGTCCTGTGTATGTGAACCTTAACCTAAGATTGGGTACTACACAGGACTATTTCATTTTAAATTGTAACCATCTCACTATCAGTATTGTCTTCTGGTGAATCATTCTCAAATGCTGTGTGTTTGTCTTACCTATTTCTATTTCCTTATTATTTTCGGTTAGTTTCGTGTTGTTCATGTCTCTTCCGATTATAAGATCAAAATGAATATTTGAAGTTAAATATAATATATTATTTAGTATGCGACCAATACGCTACATTATCTCTGTTGCGCAAAAAAAAAATAAACGAGGTTCTGGCGAGGTTCGAACTCGCGACCTTCTGCGTGTAAAGCAGACGTGATAACCACTACACCACAGAACCCGACAAATTTTGTTCACGGTTTTATAGCTTATGTGTTTCAGCTATCTATTTTACATGTAGTGTTTCAGCTATCTATTTTACATGTAGACGTAATGCAACTGATTAGTACAAACATGATTTTGTTTTTTTCTTTAGTTATTACAAAGCGACCAAGTGCATAGGCCTAATCCGTCTGTTTCTTTCTTTCTTAACGATCGAGCGGCTGTGGTAATGCATTGTATGACCATAGCTTGAAGTGACTAGAAAATGCACGTGGACAAGAATAACAACACACTATTTGAGGGAAACAAAAGTATTTAGCAGCTACTAAGTCCACTTCTGTATTACTATTGAGTTTCAAAGAGTTCATGTGTTTCACGCTGATAGGTTTAGATATATAAATTACCAGTCAAATCTTCATGGTTTCCGTGGTGTAGTGGTTATCACATCCGCTTAACACGCGGAAGGTCCTGAGTTCAATCCTCAGCGGAAACAATTTTTTTTCTCGCTTTTTCCTTTGAAAAACTGTCCTAGCTTTACGGTAGATGAAGATATTGCAATATTGTATCTATTTTGAGCGCTATGCTTTCTAAATTGCTCTAATATTGAAAATTAAAGTCAGTATTGGTCACTTCAACTTACTGATTAAAAAGGGGAGACATTACCAAGAGAGCGTCTATCTTCACAGTGTAAGGAGGTAAAAAAAAAACGCTTTGTGAAATTATTCTTGCTCAAATCTTTTGAGAAAAATTACATTACTAGATATACATTAGAACACTCAGATTGTATGTTACCTTGCATTATATAATACTATTTATACCACGGTTTAACTCGGAAAACCGTGGTATAAATGAATTGTAACATGCAATATCACATCTAGGTCGTTGATTGCTGACAGTAATAAGACTACAACCCAGAATTAAAGTGTGCAATATCTCGTTTCTCCGTGTATTGTATCGGGATTCTTAACTGTTGCTTCTATTCTGGTATATAAACCATAAAAAGATCAAAAGAGAAAAATGCATTCATTTCACAAGACAAGATTAACGTCTTGCAGTTTTAACCCATCAACACCTAGACAAGTAGAAAAGTTGTAGATTCCCTTGATAAAACATTCATTAGAATTGAGGACAGATGATAGGTGGACGATCGTCCACTTGTGTATTGGGTTTCACAGATTCGCTTTGCATACTGTCGTCCACCCTATGTGATTGTGCAACTTTTTTCATTGAACGATTTGTGTTAACTTCTTAACCTGCTTGATTGAACACTACGGGTATATCCTTAGTTGGTTTTTTTCTTTCTTAATTAATTGATTGGCGTCCTGTGTATGTGAACCTTAACCTAAGATTGGGTACTACACAGGACTATTTCATTTTAAATTGTAACCATCTCACTATCAGTATTGTCTTCTGGTGAATCATTCTCAAATGCTGTGTGTTTGTCTTACCTATTTCTATTTCCTTATTATTTTCGGTTAGTTTCGTGTTGTTCATGTCTCTTCCGATTATAAGATCAAAATGAATATTTGAAGTTAAATATAATATATTATTTAGTATGCGACCAATACGCTACATTATCTCTGTTGCGCAAAAAAAAAATAAACGAGGTTCTGGCGAGGTTCGAACTCGCGACCTTCTGCGTGTAAAGCAGACGTGATAACCACTACACCACAGAACCCGACAAATTTTGTTCACGGATTTATAGCTTATGTGTTTCAGCTATCTATTTTACATGTAGTGTTTCAGCTATCTATTTTACATGTAGACGTAATGCAACTGATTAGTACAAACATGATTTTGTTTTTTTCTTTAGTTATTACAAAGCGACCAAGTGCATAGGCCTAATCCGTCTGTTTCTTTCTTTCTTAACGATCGAGCGGCTGTGGTAATGCATTGTATGACCATAGCTTGAAGTGACTAGAAAATGCACGTGGACAAGAATAACAACACACTATTTGAGGGAAACAAAAGTATTTAGCAGCTACTAAGTCCACTTCTGTATTACTATTGAGTTTCAAAGAGTTCATGTGTTTCACGCTGATAGGTTTAGATATATAAATTACCAGTCAAATCTTCATGGTTTCCGTGGTGTAGTGGTTATCACATCCGCTTAACACGCGGAAGGTCCTGAGTTCAATCCTCAGCGGAAACAATTTTTTTTCTCGCTTTTTCCTTTGAAAAACTGTCCTAGCTTTACGGTAGATGAAGATATTGCAATATTGTATCTATTTTGAGCGCTATGCTTTCTAAATTGCTCTAATATTGAAAATTAAAGTCAGTATTGGTCACTTCAACTTACTGATTAAAAAGGGGAGACATTACCAAGAGAGCGTCTATCTTCACAGTGTAAGGAGGTAAAAAAAAAACGCTTTGTGAAATTATTCTTGCTCAAATCTTTTGAGAAAAATTACATTACTAGATATACATTAGAACACTCAGATTGTATGTTACCTTGCATTATATAATACTATTTATACCACGGTTTAACTCGGAAAACCGTGGTATAAATGAATTGTAACATGCAATATCACATCTAGGTCGTTGATTGCTGACAGTAATAAGACTACAACCCAGAATTAAAGTGTGCAATATCTCGTTTCTCCGTGTATTGTATCGGGATTCTTAACTGTTGCTTCTATTCTGGTATATAAACCATAAAAAGATCAAAAGAGAAAAATGCATTCATTTCACAAGACAAGATTAACGTCTTGCAGTTTTAACCCATCAACACCTAGACAAGTAGAAAAGTTGTAGATTCCCTTGATAAAACATTCATTAGAATTGAGGACAGATGATAGGTGGACGATCGTCCACTTGTGTATTGGGTTTCACAGATTCGCTTTGCATACTGTCGTCCACCCTATGTGATTGTGCAACTTTTTTCATTGAACGATTTGTGTTAACTTCTTAACCTGCTTGATTGAACACTACGGGTATATCCTTAGTTGGTTTTTTTCTTTCTTAATTAATTGATTGGCGTCCTGTGTATGTGAACCTTAACCTAAGATTGGGTACTACACAGGACTATTTCATTTTAAATTGTAACCATCTCACTATCAGTATTGTCTTCTGGTGAATCATTCTCAAATGCTGTGTGTTTGTCTTACCTATTTCTATTTCCTTATTATTTTCGGTTAGTTTCGTGTTGTTCATGTCTCTTCCGATTATAAGATCAAAATGAATATTTGAAGTTAAATATAATATATTATTTAGTATGCGACCAATACGCTACATTATCTCTGTTGCGCAAAAAAAAAATAAACGAGGTTCTGGCGAGGTTCGAACTCGCGACCTTCTGCGTGTAAAGCAGACGTGATAACCACTACACCACAGAACCCGACAAATTTTGTTCACGGATTTATAGCTTATGTGTTTCAGCTATCTATTTTACATGTAGTGTTTCAGCTATCTATTTTACATGTAGACGTAATGCAACTGATTAGTACAAACATGATTTTGTTTTTTTCTTTAGTTATTACAAAGCGACCAAGTGCATAGGCCTAATCCGTCTGTTTCTTTCTTTCTTAACGATCGAGCGGCTGTGGTAATGCATTGTATGACCATAGCTTGAAGTGACTAGAAAATGCACGTGGACAAGAATAACAACACACTATTTGAGGGAAACAAAAGTATTTAGCAGCTACTAAGTCCACTTCTGTATTACTATTGAGTTTCAAAGAGTTCATGTGTTTCACGCTGATAGGTTTAGATATATAAATTACCAGTCAAATCTTCATGGTTTCCGTGGTGTAGTGGTTATCACATCCGCTTAACACGCGGAAGGTCCTGAGTTCAATCCTCAGCGGAAACAATTTTTTTTCTCGCTTTTTCCTTTGAAAAACTGTCCTAGCTTTACGGTAGATGAAGATATTGCAATATTGTATCTATTTTGAGCGCTATGCTTTCTAAATTGCTCTAATATTGAAAATTAAAGTCAGTATTGGTCACTTCAACTTACTGATTAAAAAGGGGAGACATTACCAAGAGAGCGTCTATCTTCACAGTGTAAGGAGGTAAAAAAAAAACGCTTTGTGAAATTATTCTTGCTCAAATCTTTTGAGAAAAATTACATTACTAGATATACATTAGAACACTCAGATTGTATGTTACCTTGCATTATATAATACTATTTATACCACGGTTTAACTCGGAAAACCGTGGTATAAATGAATTGTAACATGCAATATCACATCTAGGTCGTTGATTGCTGACAGTAATAAGACTACAACCCAGAATTAAAGTGTGCAATATCTCGTTTCTCCGTGTATTGTATCGGGATTCTTAACTGTTGCTTCTATTCTGGTATATAAACCATGAAAAGATCAAAAGAGAAAAATGCATTCATTTCACAAGACAAGATTAACGTCTTGCAGTTTTAACCCATCAACACCTAGACAAGTAGAAAAGTTGTAGATTCCCTTGATAAAACATTCATTAGAATTGAGGACAGATGATAGGTGGACGATCGTCCACTTGTGTATTGGGTTTCACAGATTCGCTTTGCATACTGTCGTCCACCCTATGTGATTGTGCAACTTTTTTCATTGAACGATTTGTGTTAACTTCTTAACCTGATTGATTGAACACTACGGGTATATCCTTAGTTGGTTTTTTTCTTTCTTAATTAATTGATTGGCGTCCTGTGTATGTGAACCTTAACCTAAGATTGGGTACTACACAGGACTATTTCATTTTAAATTGTAACCATCTCACTATCAGTATTGTCTTCTGGTGAATCATTCTCAAATGCTGTGTGTTTGTCTTACCTATTTCTATTTCCTTATTATTTTCGGTTAGTTTCGTGTTGTTCATGTCTCTTCCGATTATAAGATCAAAATGAATATTTGAAGTTAAATATAATATATTATTTAGTATGCGACCAATACGCTACATTATCTCTGTTGCGCAAAAAAAAAATAAACGAGGTTCTGGCGAGGTTCGAACTCGCGACCTTCTGCGTGTAAAGCAGACGTGATAACCACTACACCACAGAACCCGACAAATTTTGTTCACGGTTTTATAGCTTATGTGTTTCAGCTATCTATTTTACATGTAGTGTTTCAGCTATCTATTTTACATGTAGACGTAATGCAACTGATTAGTACAAACATGATTTTGTTTTTTTCTTTAGTTATTACAAAGCGACCAAGTGCATAGGCCTAATCCGTCTGTTTCTTTCTTTCTTAACGATCGAGCGGCTGTGGTAATGCATTGTATGACCATAGCTTGAAGTGACTAGAAAATGCACGTGGACAAGAATAACAACACACTATTTGAGGGAAACAAAAGTATTTAGCAGCTACTAAGTCCACTTCTGTATTACTATTGAGTTTCAAAGAGTTCATGTGTTTCACGCTGATAGGTTTAGATATATAAATTACCAGTCAAATCTTCATGGTTTCCGTGGTGTAGTGGTTATCACATCCGCTTAACACGCGGAAGGTCCTGAGTTCAATCCTCAGCGGAAACAATTTTTTTTCTCGCTTTTTCCTTTGAAAAACTGTCCTAGCTTTACGGTAGATGAAGATATTGCAATATTGTATCTATTTTGAGCACTATGCTTTCTAAATTGCTCTAATATTGAAAATTAAAGTCAGTATTGGTCACTTCAACTTACTGATTAAAAAGGGGAGACATTACCAAGAGAGCGTCTATCTGCACAGTGTAAGGAGGTAAAAAAAGAAACGCTTTGTGAAATTATTCTTGCTCAAATCTTTTGAGAAAAATTACATTACTAGATATACATTAGAACACTCAGATTGTATGTTACCTTGCATTATATAATACTATTTATACCACGGTTTAACTCGGAAAACCGTGGTATAAATGAATTGTAACATGCAATATCACATCTAGGTCGTTGATTGCTGACAGTAATAAGACTACAACCCAGAATTAAAGTGTGCAATATCTCGTTTCTCCGTGTATTGTATCGGGATTCTTAACTGTTGCTTCTATTCTGGTATATAAACCATAAAAAGATCAAAAGAGAAAAATGCATTCATTTCACAAGACAAGATTAACGTCTTGCAGTTTTAACCCATCAACACCTAGACAAGTAGAAAAGTTGTAGATTCCCTTGATAAAACATTCATTAGAATTGAGGACAGATGATAGGTGGACGATCGTCCACTTGTGTATTGGGTTTCACAGATTCGCTTTGCATACTGTCGTCCACCCTATGTGATTGTGCAACTTTTTTCATTGAACGATTTGTGTTAACTTCTTAACCTGCTTGATTGAACACTACGGGTATATCCTTAGTTGGTTTTTTTCTTTCTTAATTAATTGATTGGCGTCCTGTGTATGTGAACCTTAACCTAAGATTGGGTACTACACAGGACTATTTCATTTTAAATTGTAACCATCTCACTATCAGTATTGTCTTCTGGTGAATCATTCTCAAATGCTGTGTGTTTGTCTTACCTATTTCTATTTCCTTATTATTTTCGGTTAGTTTCGTGTTGTTCATGTCTCTTCCGATTATAAGATCAAAATGAATATTTGAAGTTAAATATAATATATTATTTAGTATGCGACCAATACGCTACATTATCTCTGTTGCGCAAAAAAAAAATAAACGAGGTTCTGGCGAGGTTCGAACTCGCGACCTTCTGCGTGTAAAGCAGACGTGATAACCACTACACCACAGAACCCGACAAATTTTGTTCACGGATTTATAGCTTATGTGTTTCAGCTATCTATTTTACATGTAGTGTTTCAGCTATCTATTTTACATGTAGACGTAATGCAACTGATTAGTACAAACATGATTTTGTTTTTTTCTTTAGTTATTACAAAGCGACCAAGTGCATAGGCCTAATCCGTCTGTTTCTTTCTTTCTTAACGATCGAGCGGCTGTGGTAATGCATTGTATGACCATAGCTTGAAGTGACTAGAAAATGCACGTGGACAAGAATAACAACACACTATTTGAGGGAAACAAAAGTATTTAGCAGCTACTAAGTCCACTTCTGTATTACTATTGAGTTTCAAAGAGTTCATGTGTTTCACGCTGATAGGTTTAGATATATAAATTACCAGTCAAATCTTCATGGTTTCCGTGGTGTAGTGGTTATCACATCCGCTTAACACGCGGAAGGTCCTGAGTTCAATCCTCAGCGGAAACAATTTTTTTTCTCGCTTTTTCCTTTAAAAAACTGTCCTAGCTTTACGGTAGATGAAGATATTGCAATATTGTATCTATTTTGAGCGCTATGCTTTCTAAATTGCTCTAATATTGAAAATTAAAGTCAGTATTGGTCACTTCAACTTACTGATTAAAAAGGGGAGACATTACCAAGAGAGCGTCTATCTTCACAGTGTAAGGAGGTAAAAAAAAAACGCTTTGTGAAATTATTCTTGCTCAAATCTTTTGAGAAAAATTACATTACTAGATATACATTAGAACACTCAGATTGTATGTTACCTTGCATTATATAATACTATTTATACCACGGTTTAACTCGGAAAACCGTGGTATAAATGAATTGTAACATGCAATATCACATCTAGGTCGTTGATTGCTGACAGTAATAAGACTACAACCCAGAATTAAAGTGTGCAATATCTCGTTTCTCCGTGTATTGTATCGGGATTCTTAACTGTTGCTTCTATTCTGGTATATAAACCATAAAAAGATCAAAAGAGAAAAATGCATTCATTTCACAAGACAAGATTAACGTCTTGCAGTTTTAACCCATCAACACCTAGACAAGTAGAAAAGTTGTAGATTCCCTTGATAAAACATTCATTAGAATTGAGGACAGATGATAGGTGGACGATCGTCCACTTGTGTATTGGGTTTCACAGATTCGCTTTGCATACTGTCGTCCACCCTATGTGATTGTGCAACTTTTTTCATTGAACGATTTGTGTTAACTTCTTAACCTGCTTGATTGAACACTACGGGTATATCCTTAGTTGGTTTTTTTCTTTCTTAATTAATTGATTGGCGTCCTGTGTATGTGAACCTTAACCTAAGATTGGGTACTACACAGGACTATTTCATTTTAAATTGTAACCATCTCACTATCAGTATTGTCTTCTGGTGAATCATTCTCAAATGCTGTGTGTTTGTCTTACCTATTTCTATTTCCTTATTATTTTCGGTTAGTTTCGTGTTGTTCATGTCTCTTCCGATTATAAGATCAAAATGAATATTTGAAGTTAAATATAATATATTATTTAGTATGCGACCAATACGCTACATTATCTCTGTTGCGCAAAAAAAAAATAAACGAGGTTCTGGCGAGGTTCGAACTCGCGACCTTCTGCGTGTAAAGCAGACGTGATAACCACTACACCACAGAACCCGACAAATTTTGTTCACGGATTTATAGCTTATGTGTTTCAGCTATCTATTTTACATGTAGTGTTTCAGCTATCTATTTTACATGTAGACGTAATGCAACTGATTAGTACAAACATGATTTTGTTTTTTTCTTTAGTTATTACAAAGCGACCAAGTGCATAGGCCTAATCCGTCTGTTTCTTTCTTTCTTAACGATCGAGCGGCTGTGGTAATGCATTGTATGACCATAGCTTGAAGTGACTAGAAAATGCACGTGGACAAGAATAACAACACACTATTTGAGGGAAACAAAAGTATTTAGCAGCTACTAAGTCCACTTCTGTATTACTATTGAGTTTCAAAGAGTTCATGTGTTTCACGCTGATAGGTTTAGATATATAAATTACCAGTCAAATCTTCATGGTTTCCGTGGTGTAGTGGTTATCACATCCGCTTAACACGCGGAAGGTCCTGAGTTCAATCCTCAGCGGAAACAATTTTTTTTCTCGCTTTTTCCTTTGAAAAACTGTCCTAGCTTTACGGTAGATGAAGATATTGCAATATTGTATCTATTTTGAGCGCTATGCTTTCTAAATTGCTCTAATATTGAAAATTAAAGTCAGTATTGGTCACTTCAACTTACTGATTAAAAAGGGGAGACATTACCAAGAGAGCGTCTATCTTCACAGTGTAAGGAGGTAAAAAAAAAACGCTTTGTGAAATTATTCTTGCTCAAATCTTTTGAGAAAAATTACATTACTAGATATACATTAGAACACTCAGATTGTATGTTACCTTGCATTATATAATACTATTTATACCACGGTTTAACTCGGAAAACCGTGGTATAAATGAATTGTAACATGCAATATCACATCTAGGTCGTTGATTGCTGACAGTAATAAGACTACAACCCAGAATTAAAGTGTGCAATATCTCGTTTCTCCGTGTATTGTATCGGGATTCTTAACTGTTGCTTCTATTCTGGTATATAAACCATGAAAAGATCAAAAGAGAAAAATGCATTCATTTCACAAGACAAGATTAACGTCTTGCAGTTTTAACCCATCAACACCTAGACAAGTAGAAAAGTTGTAGATTCCCTTGATAAAACATTCATTAGAATTGAGGACAGATGATAGGTGGACGATCGTCCACTTGTGTATTGGGTTTCACAGATTCGCTTTGCATACTGTCGTCCACCCTATGTGATTGTGCAACTTTTTTCATTGAACGATTTGTGTTAACTTCTTAACCTGATTGATTGAACACTACGGGTATATCCTTAGTTGGTTTTTTTCTTTCTTAATTAATTGATTGGCGTCCTGTGTATGTGAACCTTAACCTAAGATTGGGTACTACACAGGACTATTTCATTTTAAATTGTAACCATCTCACTATCAGTATTGTCTTCTGGTGAATCATTCTCAAATGCTGTGTGTTTGTCTTACCTATTTCTATTTCCTTATTATTTTCGGTTAGTTTCGTGTTGTTCATGTCTCTTCCGATTATAAGATCAAAATGAATATTTGAAGTTAAATATAATATATTATTTAGTATGCGACCAATACGCTACATTATCTCTGTTGCGCAAAAAAAAAATAAACGAGGTTCTGGCGAGGTTCGAACTCGCGACCTTCTGCGTGTAAAGCAGACGTGATAACCACTACACCACAGAACCCGACAAATTTTGTTCACGGTTTTATAGCTTATGTGTTTCAGCTATCTATTTTACATGTAGTGTTTCAGCTATCTATTTTACATGTAGACGTAATGCAACTGATTAGTACAAACATGATTTTGTTTTTTTCTTTAGTTATTACAAAGCGACCAAGTGCATAGGCCTAATCCGTCTGTTTCTTTCTTTCTTAACGATCGAGCGGCTGTGGTAATGCATTGTATGACCATAGCTTGAAGTGACTAGAAAATGCACGTGGACAAGAATAACAACACACTATTTGAGGGAAACAAAAGTATTTAGCAGCTACTAAGTCCACTTCTGTATTACTATTGAGTTTCAAAGAGTTCATGTGTTTCACGCTGATAGGTTTAGATATATAAATTACCAGTCAAATCTTCATGGTTTCCGTGGTGTAGTGGTTATCACATCCGCTTAACACGCGGAAGGTCCTGAGTTCAATCCTCAGCGGAAACAATTTTTTTTCTCGCTTTTTCCTTTGAAAAACTGTCCTAGCTTTACGGTAGATGAAGATATTGCAATATTGTATCTATTTTGAGCGCTATGCTTTCTAAATTGCTCTAATATTGAAAATTAAAGTCAGTATTGGTCACTTCAACTTACTGATTAAAAAGGGGAGACATTACCAAGAGAGCGTCTATCTGCACAGTGTAAGGAGGTAAAAAAAGAAACGCTTTGTGAAATTATTCTTGCTCAAATCTTTTGAGAAAAATTACATTACTAGATATACATTAGAACACTCAGATTGTATGTTACCTTGCATTATATAATACTATTTATACCACGGTTTAACTCGGAAAACCGTGGTATAAATGAATTGTAACATGCAATATCACATCTAGGTCGTTGATTGCTGACAGTAATAAGACTACAACCCAGAATTAAAGTGTGCAATATCTCGTTTCTCCGTGTATTGTATCGGGATTCTTAACTGTTGCTTCTATTCTGGTATATAAACCATAAAAAGATCAAAAGAGAAAAATGCATTCATTTCACAAGACAAGATTAACGTCTTGCAGTTTTAACCCATCAACACCTAGACAAGTAGAAAAGTTGTAGATTCCCTTGATAAAACATTCATTAGAATTGAGGACAGATGATAGGTGGACGATCGTCCACTTGTGTATTGGGTTTCACAGATTCGCTTTGCATACTGTCGTCCACCCTATGTGATTGTGCAACTTTTTTCATTGAACGATTTGTGTTAACTTCTTAACCTGCTTGATTGAACACTACGGGTATATCCTTAGTTGGTTTTTTTCTTTCTTAATTAATTGATTGGCGTCCTGTGTATGTGAACCTTAACCTAAGATTGGGTACTACACAGGACTATTTCATTTTAAATTGTAACCATCTCACTATCAGTATTGTCTTCTGGTGAATCATTCTCAAATGCTGTGTGTTTGTCTTACCTATTTCTATTTCCTTATTATTTTCGGTTAGTTTCGTGTTGTTCATGTCTCTTCCGATTATAAGATCAAAATGAATATTTGAAGTTAAATATAATATATTATTTAGTATGCGACCAATACGCTACATTATCTCTGTTGCGCAAAAAAAAAATAAACGAGGTTCTGGCGAGGTTCGAACTCGCGACCTTCTGCGTGTAAAGCAGACGTGATAACCACTACACCACAGAACCCGACAAATTTTGTTCACGGATTTATAGCTTATGTGTTTCAGCTATCTATTTTACATGTAGTGTTTCAGCTATCTATTTTACATGTAGACGTAATGCAACTGATTAGTACAAACATGATTTTGTTTTTTTCTTTAGTTATTACAAAGCGACCAAGTGCATAGGCCTAATCCGTCTGTTTCTTTCTTTCTTAACGATCGAGCGGCTGTGGTAATGCATTGTATGACCATAGCTTGAAGTGACTAGAAAATGCACGTGGACAAGAATAACAACACACTATTTGAGGGAAACAAAAGTATTTAGCAGCTACTAAGTCCACTTCTGTATTACTATTGAGTTTCAAAGAGTTCATGTGTTTCACGCTGATAGGTTTAGATATATAAATTACCAGTCAAATCTTCATGGTTTCCGTGGTGTAGTGGTTATCACATCCGCTTAACACGCGGAAGGTCCTGAGTTCAATCCTCAGCGGAAACAATTTTTTTTCTCGCTTTTTCCTTTAAAAAACTGTCCTAGCTTTACGGTAGATGAAGATATTGCAATATTGTATCTATTTTGAGCGCTATGCTTTCTAAATTGCTCTAATATTGAAAATTAAAGTCAGTATTGGTCACTTCAACTTACTGATTAAAAAGGGGAGACATTACCAAGAGAGCGTCTATCTTCACAGTGTAAGGAGGTAAAAAAAAAACGCTTTGTGAAATTATTCTTGCTCAAATCTTTTGAGAAAAATTACATTACTAGATATACATTAGAACACTCAGATTGTATGTTACCTTGCATTATATAATACTATTTATACCACGGTTTAACTCGGAAAACCGTGGTATAAATGAATTGTAACATGCAATATCACATCTAGGTCGTTGATTGCTGACAGTAATAAGACTACAACCCAGAATTAAAGTGTGCAATATCTCGTTTCTGCGTGTATTGTATCGGGATTCTTAACTGTTGCTTCTATTCTGGTATATAAACCATAAAAAGATCAAAAGAGAAAAATGCATTCATTTCACAAGACAAGATTAACGTCTTGCAGTTTTAACCCATCAACACCTAGACAAGTAGAAAAGTTGTAGATTCCCTTGATAAAACATTCATTAGAATTGAGGACAGATGATAGGTGGACGATCGTCCACTTGTGTATTGGGTTTCACAGATTCGCTTTGCATACTGTCGTCCACCCTATGTGATTGTGCAACTTTTTTCATTGAACGATTTGTGTTAACTTCTTAACCTGCTTGATTGAACACTACGGGTATATCCTTAGTTGGTTTTTTTCTTTCTTAATTAATTGATTGGCGTCCTGTGTATGTGAACCTTAACCTAAGATTGGGTACTACACAGGACTATTTCATTTTAAATTGTAACCATCTCACTATCAGTATTGTCTTCTGGTGAATCATTCTCAAATGCTGTGTGTTTGTCTTACCTATTTCTATTTCCTTATTATTTTCGGTTAGTTTCGTGTTGTTCATGTCTCTTCCGATTATAAGATCAAAATGAATATTTGAAGTTAAATATAATATATTATTTAGTATGCGACCAATACGCTACATTATCTCTGTTGCGCAAAAAAAAAATAAACGAGGTTCTGGCGAGGTTCGAACTCGCGACCTTCTGCGTGTAAAGCAGACGTGATAACCACTACACCACAGAACCCGACAAATTTTGTTCACGGATTTATAGCTTATGTGTTTCAGCTATCTATTTTACATGTAGTGTTTCAGCTATCTATTTTACATGTAGACGTAATGCAACTGATTAGTACAAACATGATTTTGTTTTTTTCTTTAGTTATTACAAAGCGACCAAGTGCATAGGCCTAATCCGTCTGTTTCTTTCTTTCTTAACGATCGAGCGGCTGTGGTAATGCATTGTATGACCATAGCTTGAAGTGACTAGAAAATGCACGTGGACAAGAATAACAACACACTATTTGAGGGAAACAAAAGTATTTAGCAGCTACTAAGTCCACTTCTGTATTACTATTGAGTTTCAAAGAGTTCATGTGTTTCACGCTGATAGGTTTAGATATATAAATTACCAGTCAAATCTTCATGGTTTCCGTGGTGTAGTGGTTATCACATCCGCTTAACACGCGGAAGGTCCTGAGTTCAATCCTCAGCGGAAACAATTTTTTTTCTCGCTTTTTCCTTTAAAAAACTGTCCTAGCTTTACGGTAGATGAAGATATTGCAATATTGTATCTATTTTGAGCGCTATGCTTTCTAAATTGCTCTAATATTGAAAATTAAAGTCAGTATTGGTCACTTCAACTTACTGATTAAAAAGGGGAGACATTACCAAGAGAGCGTCTATCTTCACAGTGTAAGGAGGTAAAAAAAAAACGCTTTGTGAAATTATTCTTGCTCAAATCTTTTGAGAAAAATTACATTACTAGATATACATTAGAACACTCAGATTGTATGTTACCTTGCATTATATAATACTATTTATACCACGGTTTAACTCGGAAAACCGTGGTATAAATGAATTGTAACATGCAATATCACATCTAGGTCGTTGATTGCTGACAGTAATAAGACTACAACCCAGAATTAAAGTGTGCAATATCTCGTTTCTCCGTGTATTGTATCGGGATTCTTAACTGTTGCTTCTATTCTGGTATATAAACCATAAAAAGATCAAAAGAGAAAAATGCATTCATTTCACAAGACAAGATTAACGTCTTGCAGTTTTAACCCATCAACACCTAGACAAGTAGAAAAGTTGTAGATTCCCTTGATAAAACATTCATTAGAATTGAGGACAGATGATAGGTGGACGATCGTCCACTTGTGTATTGGGTTTCACAGATTCGCTTTGCATACTGTCGTCCACCCTATGTGATTGTGCAACTTTTTTCATTGAACGATTTGTGTTAACTTCTTAACCTGCTTGATTGAACACTACGGGTATATCCTTAGTTGGTTTTTTTCTTTCTTAATTAATTGATTGGCGTCCTGTGTATGTGAACCTTAACCTAAGATTGGGTACTACACAGGACTATTTCATTTTAAATTGTAACCATCTCACTATCAGTATTGTCTTCTGGTGAATCATTCTCAAATGCTGTGTGTTTGTCTTACCTATTTCTATTTCCTTATTATTTTCGGTTAGTTTCGTGTTGTTCATGTCTCTTCCGATTATAAGATCAAAATGAATATTTGAAGTTAAATATAATATATTATTTAGTATGCGACCAATACGCTACATTATCTCTGTTGCGCAAAAAAAAAATAAACGAGGTTCTGGCGAGGTTCGAACTCGCGACCTTCTGCGTGTAAAGCAGACGTGATAACCACTACACCACAGAACCCGACAAATTTTGTTCACGGTTTTATAGCTTATGTGTTTCAGCTATCTATTTTACATGTAGTGTTTCAGCTATCTATTTTACATGTAGACGTAATGCAACTGATTAGTACAAACATGATTTTGTTTTTTTCTTTAGTTATTACAAAGCGACCAAGTGCATAGGCCTAATCCGTCTGTTTCTTTCTTTCTTAACGATCGAGCGGCTGTGGTAATGCATTGTATGACCATAGCTTGAAGTGACTAGAAAATGCACGTGGACAAGAATAACAACACACTATTTGAGGGAAACAAAAGTATTTAGCAGCTACTAAGTCCACTTCTGTATTACTATTGAGTTTCAAAGAGTTCATGTGTTTCACGCTGATAGGTTTAGATATATAAATTACCAGTCAAATCTTCATGGTTTCCGTGGTGTAGTGGTTATCACATCCGCTTAACACGCGGAAGGTCCTGAGTTCAATCCTCAGCGGAAACAATTTTTTTTCTCGCTTTTTCCTTTGAAAAACTGTCCTAGCTTTACGGTAGATGAAGATATTGCAATATTGTATCTATTTTGAGCGCTATGCTTTCTAAATTGCTCTAATATTGAAAATTAAAGTCAGTATTGGTCACTTCAACTTACTGATTAAAAAGGGGAGACATTACCAAGAGAGCGTCTATCTTCACAGTGTAAGGAGGTAAAAAAAAAACGCTTTGTGAAATTATTCTTGCTCAAATCTTTTGAGAAAAATTACATTACTAGATATACATTAGAACACTCAGATTGTATGTTACCTTGCATTATATAATACTATTTATACCACGGTTTAACTCGGAAAACCGTGGTATAAATGAATTGTAACATGCAATATCACATCTAGGTCGTTGATTGCTGACAGTAATAAGACTACAACCCAGAATTAAAGTGTGCAATATCTCGTTTCTCCGTGTATTGTATCGGGATTCTTAACTGTTGCTTCTATTCTGGTATATAAACCATAAAAAGATCAAAAGAGAAAAATGCATTCATTTCACAAGACAAGATTAACGTCTTGCAGTTTTAACCCATCAACACCTAGACAAGTAGAAAAGTTGTAGATTCCCTTGATAAAACATTCATTAGAATTGAGGACAGATGATAGGTGGACGATCGTCCACTTGTGTATTGGGTTTCACAGATTCGCTTTGCATACTGTCGTCCACCCTATGTGATTGTGCAACTTTTTTCATTGAACGATTTGTGTTAACTTCTTAACCTGCTTGATTGAACACTACGGGTATATCCTTAGTTGGTTTTTTTCTTTCTTAATTAATTGATTGGCGTCCTGTGTATGTGAACCTTAACCTAAGATTGGGTACTACACAGGACTATTTCATTTTAAATTGTAACCATCTCACTATCAGTATTGTCTTCTGGTGAATCATTCTCAAATGCTGTGTGTTTGTCTTACCTATTTCTATTTCCTTATTATTTTCGGTTAGTTTCGTGTTGTTCATGTCTCTTCCGATTATAAGATCAAAATGAATATTTGAAGTTAAATATAATATATTATTTAGTATGCGACCAATACGCTACATTATCTCTGTTGCGCAAAAAAAAAATAAACGAGGTTCTGGCGAGGTTCGAACTCGCGACCTTCTGCGTGTAAAGCAGACGTGATAACCACTACACCACAGAACCCGACAAATTTTGTTCACGGATTTATAGCTTATGTGTTTCAGCTATCTATTTTACATGTAGTGTTTCAGCTATCTACTTTACATGTAGACGTAATGCAACTGATTAGTACAAACATGATTTTGTTTTTTTCTTTAGTTATTACAAAGCGACCAAGTGCATAGGCCTAATCCGTCTGTTTCTTTCTTTCTTAACGATCGAGCGGCTGTGGTAATGCATTGTATGACCATAGCTTGAAGTGACTAGAAAATGCACGTGGACAAGAATAACAACACACTATTTGAGGGAAACAAAAGTATTTAGCAGCTACTAAGTCCACTTCTGTATTACTATTGAGTTTCAAAGAGTTCATGTGTTTCACGCTGATAGGTTTAGATATATAAATTACCAGTCAAATCTTCATGGTTTCCGTGGTGTAGTGGTTATCACATCCGCTTAACACGCGGAAGGTCCTGAGTTCAATCCTCAGCGGAAACAATTTTTTTTCTCGCTTTTTCCTTTGAAAAACTGTCCTAGCTTTACGGTAGATGAAGATATTGCAATATTGTATCTATTTTGAGCGCTATGCTTTCTAAATTGCTCTAATATTGAAAATTAAAGTCAGTATTGGTCACTTCAACTTACTGATTAAAAAGGGGAGACATTACCAAGAGAGCGTCTATCTGCACAGTGTAAGGAGGTAAAAAAAGAAACGCTTTGTGAAATTATTCTTGCTCAAATCTTTTGAGAAAAATTACATTACTAGATATACATTAGAACACTCAGATTGTATGTTACCTTGCATTATATAATACTATTTATACCACGGTTTAACTCGGAAAACCGTGGTATAAATGAATTGTAACATGCAATATCACATCTAGGTCGTTGATTGCTGACAGTAATAAGACTACAACCCAGAATTAAAGTGTGCAATATCTCGTTTCTCCGTGTATTGTATCGGGATTCTTAACTGTTGCTTCTATTCTGGTATATAAACCATAAAAAGATCAAAAGAGAAAAATGCATTCATTTCACAAGACAAGATTAACGTCTTGCAGTTTTAACCCATCAACACCTAGACAAGTAGAAAAGTTGTAGATTCCCTTGATAAAACATTCATTAGAATTGAGGACAGATGATAGGTGGACGATCGTCCACTTGTGTATTGGGTTTCACAGATTCGCTTTGCATACTGTCGTCCACCCTATGTGATTGTGCAACTTTTTTCATTGAACGATTTGTGTTAACTTCTTAACCTGCTTGATTGAACACTACGGGTATATCCTTAGTTGGTTTTTTTCTTTCTTAATTAATTGATTGGCGTCCTGTGTATGTGAACCTTAACCTAAGATTGGGTACTACACAGGACTATTTCATTTTAAATTGTAACCATCTCACTATCAGTATTGTCTTCTGGTGAATCATTCTCAAATGCTGTGTGTTTGTCTTACCTATTTCTATTTCCTTATTATTTTCGGTTAGTTTCGTGTTGTTCATGTCTCTTCCGATTATAAGATCAAAATGAATATTTGAAGTTAAATATAATATATTATTTAGTATGCGACCAATACGCTACATTATCTCTGTTGCGCAAAAAAAAAATAAACGAGGTTCTGGCGAGGTTCGAACTCGCGACCTTCTGCGTGTAAAGCAGACGTGATAACCACTACACCACAGAACCCGACAAATTTTGTTCACGGATTTATAGCTTATGTGTTTCAGCTATCTATTTTACATGTAGTGTTTCAGCTATCTATTTTACATGTAGACGTAATGCAACTGATTAGTACAAACATGATTTTGTTTTTTTCTTTAGTTATTACAAAGCGACCAAGTGCATAGGCCTAATCCGTCTGTTTCTTTCTTTCTTAACGATCGAGCGGCTGTGGTAATGCATTGTATGACCATAGCTTGAAGTGACTAGAAAATGCACGTGGACAAGAATAACAACACACTATTTGAGGGAAACAAAAGTATTTAGCAGCTACTAAGTCCACTTCTGTATTACTATTGAGTTTCAAAGAGTTCATGTGTTTCACGCTGATAGGTTTAGATATATAAATTACCAGTCAAATCTTCATGGTTTCCGTGGTGTAGTGGTTATCACATCCGCTTAACACGCGGAAGGTCCTGAGTTCAATCCTCAGCGGAAACAATTTTTTTTCTCGCTTTTTCCTTTGAAAAACTGTCCTAGCTTTACGGTAGATGAAGATATTGCAATATTGTATCTATTTTGAGCGCTATGCTTTCTAAATTGCTCTAATATTGAAAATTAAAGTCAGTATTGGTCACTTCAACTTACTGATTAAAAAGGGGAGACATTACCAAGAGAGCGTCTATCTGCACAGTGTAAGGAGGTAAAAAAAGAAACGCTTTGTGAAATTATTCTTGCTCAAATCTTTTGAGAAAAATTACATTACTAGATATACATTAGAACACTCAGATTGTATGTTACCTTGCATTATATAATACTATTTATACCACGGTTTAACTCGGAAAACCGTGGTATAAATGAATTGTAACATGCAATATCACATCTAGGTCGTTGATTGCTGACAGTAATAAGACTACAACCCAGAATTAAAGTGTGCAATATCTCGTTTCTCCGTGTATTGTATCGGGATTCTTAACTGTTGCTTCTATTCTGGTATATAAACCATAAAAAGATCAAAAGAGAAAAATGCATTCATTTCACAAGACAAGATTAACGTCTTGCAGTTTTAACCCATCAACACCTAGACAAGTAGAAAAGTTGTAGATTCCCTTGATAAAACATTCATTAGAATTGAGGACAGATGATAGGTGGACGATCGTCCACTTGTGTATTGGGTTTCACAGATTCGCTTTGCATACTGTCGTCCACCCTATGTGATTGTGCAACTTTTTTCATTGAACGATTTGTGTTAACTTCTTAACCTGCTTGATTGAACACTACGGGTATATCCTTAGTTGGTTTTTTTCTTTCTTAATTAATTGATTGGCGTCCTGTGTATGTGAACCTTAACCTAAGATTGGGTACTACACAGGACTATTTCATTTTAAATTGTAACCATCTCACTATCAGTATTGTCTTCTGGTGAATCATTCTCAAATGCTGTGTGTTTGTCTTACCTATTTCTATTTCCTTATTATTTTCGGTTAGTTTCGTGTTGTTCATGTCTCTTCCGATTATAAGATCAAAATGAATATTTGAAGTTAAATATAATATATTATTTAGTATGCGACCAATACGCTACATTATCTCTGTTGCGCAAAAAAAAAATAAACGAGGTTCTGGCGAGGTTCGAACTCGCGACCTTCTGCGTGTAAAGCAGACGTGATAACCACTACACCACAGAACCCGACAAATTTTGTTCACGGATTTATAGCTTATGTGTTTCAGCTATCTATTTTACATGTAGTGTTTCAGCTATCTATTTTACATGTAGACGTAATGCAACTGATTAGTACAAACATGATTTTGTTTTTTTCTTTAGTTATTACAAAGCGACCAAGTGCATAGGCCTAATCCGTCTGTTTCTTTCTTTCTTAACGATCGAGCGGCTGTGGTAATGCATTGTATGACCATAGCTTGAAGTGACTAGAAAATGCACGTGGACAAGAATAACAACACACTATTTGAGGGAAACAAAAGTATTTAGCAGCTACTAAGTCCACTTCTGTATTACTATTGAGTTTCAAAGAGTTCATGTGTTTCACGCTGATAGGTTTAGATATATAAATTACCAGTCAAATCTTCATGGTTTCCGTGGTGTAGTGGTTATCACATCCGCTTAACACGCGGAAGGTCCTGAGTTCAATCCTCAGCGGAAACAATTTTTTTTCTCGCTTTTTCCTTTGAAAAACTGTCCTAGCTTTACGGTAGATGAAGATATTGCAATATTGTATCTATTTTGAGCGCTATGCTTTCTAAATTGCTCTAATATTGAAAATTAAAGTCAGTATTGGTCACTTCAACTTACTGATTAAAAAGGGGAGACATTACCAAGAGAGCGTCTATCTGCACAGTGTAAGGAGGTAAAAAAAGAAACGCTTTGTGAAATTATTCTTGCTCAAATCTTTTGAGAAAAATTACATTACTAGATATACATTAGAACACTCAGATTGTATGTTACCTTGCATTATATAATACTATTTATACCACGGTTTAACTCGGAAAACCGTGGTATAAATGAATTGTAACATGCAATATCACATCTAGGTCGTTGATTGCTGACAGTAATAAGACTACAACCCAGAATTAAAGTGTGCAATATCTCGTTTCTCCGTGTATTGTATCGGGATTCTTAACTGTTGCTTCTATTCTGGTATATAAACCATAAAAAGATCAAAAGAGAAAAATGCATTCATTTCACAAGACAAGATTAACGTCTTGCAGTTTTAACCCATCAACACCTAGACAAGTAGAAAAGTTGTAGATTCCCTTGATAAAACATTCATTAGAATTGAGGACAGATGATAGGTGGACGATCGTCCACTTGTGTATTGGGTTTCACAGATTCGCTTTGCATACTGTCGTCCACCCTATGTGATTGTGCAACTTTTTTCATTGAACGATTTGTGTTAACTTCTTAACCTGCTTGATTGAACACTACGGGTATATCCTTAGTTGGTTTTTTTCTTTCTTAATTAATTGATTGGCGTCCTGTGTATGTGAACCTTAACCTAAGATTGGGTACTACACAGGACTATTTCATTTTAAATTGTAACCATCTCACTATCAGTATTGTCTTCTGGTGAATCATTCTCAAATGCTGTGTGTTTGTCTTACCTATTTCTATTTCCTTATTATTTTCGGTTAGTTTCGTGTTGTTCATGTCTCTTCCGATTATAAGATCAAAATGAATATTTGAAGTTAAATATAATATATTATTTAGTATGCGACCAATACGCTACATTATCTCTGTTGCGCAAAAAAAAAATAAACGAGGTTCTGGCGAGGTTCGAACTCGCGACCTTCTGCGTGTAAAGCAGACGTGATAACCACTACACCACAGAACCCGACAAATTTTGTTCACGGATTTATAGCTTATGTGTTTCAGCTATCTATTTTACATGTAGTGTTTCAGCTATCTATTTTACATGTAGACGTAATGCAACTGATTAGTACAAACATGATTTTGTTTTTTTCTTTAGTTATTACAAAGCGACCAAGTGCATAGGCCTAATCCGTCTGTTTCTTTCTTTCTTAACGATCGAGCGGCTGTGGTAATGCATTGTATGACCATAGCTTGAAGTGACTAGAAAATGCACGTGGACAAGAATAACAACACACTATTTGAGGGAAACAAAAGTATTTAGCAGCTACTAAGTCCACTTCTGTATTACTATTGAGTTTCAAAGAGTTCATGTGTTTCACGCTGATAGGTTTAGATATATAAATTACCAGTCAAATCTTCATGGTTTCCGTGGTGTAGTGGTTATCACATCCGCTTAACACGCGGAAGGTCCTGAGTTCAATCCTCAGCGGAAACAATTTTTTTTCTCGCTTTTTCCTTTGAAAAACTGTCCTAGCTTTACGGTAGATGAAGATATTGCAATATTGTATCTATTTTGAGCGCTATGCTTTCTAAATTGCTCTAATATTGAAAATTAAAGTCAGTATTGGTCACTTCAACTTACTGATTAAAAAGGGGAGACATTACCAAGAGAGCGTCTATCTTCACAGTGTAAGGAGGTAAAAAAAAAACGCTTTGTGAAATTATTCTTGCTCAAATCTTTTGAGAAAAATTACATTACTAGATATACATTAGAACACTCAGATTGTATGTTACCTTGCATTATATAATACTATTTATACCACGGTTTAACTCGGAAAACCGTGGTATAAATGAATTGTAACATGCAATATCACATCTAGGTCGTTGATTGCTGACAGTAATAAGACTACAACCCAGAATTAAAGTGTGCAATATCTCGTTTCTCCGTGTATTGTATCGGGATTCTTAACTGTTGCTTCTATTCTGGTATATAAACCATAAAAAGATCAAAAGAGAAAAATGCATTCATTTCACAAGACAAGATTAACGTCTTGCAGTTTTAACCCATCAACACCTAGACAAGTAGAAAAGTTGTAGATTCCCTTGATAAAACATTCATTAGAATTGAGGACAGATGATAGGTGGACGATCGTCCACTTGTGTATTGGGTTTCACAGATTCGCTTTGCATACTGTCGTCCACCCTATGTGATTGTGCAACTTTTTTCATTGAACGATTTGTGTTAACTTCTTAACCTGCTTGATTGAACACTACGGGTATATCCTTAGTTGGTTTTTTTCTTTCTTAATTAATTGATTGGCGTCCTGTGTATGTGAACCTTAACCTAAGATTGGGTACTACACAGGACTATTTCATTTTAAATTGTAACCATCTCACTATCAGTATTGTCTTCTGGTGAATCATTCTCAAATGCTGTGTGTTTGTCTTACCTATTTCTATTTCCTTATTATTTTCGGTTAGTTTCGTGTTGTTCATGTCTCTTCCGATTATAAGATCAAAATGAATATTTGAAGTTAAATATAATATATTATTTAGTATGCGACCAATACGCTACATTATCTCTGTTGCGCAAAAAAAAAATAAACGAGGTTCTGGCGAGGTTCGAACTCGCGACCTTCTGCGTGTAAAGCAGACGTGATAACCACTACACCACAGAACCCGACAAATTTTGTTCACGGATTTATAGCTTATGTGTTTCAGCTATCTATTTTACATGTAGTGTTTCAGCTATCTATTTTACATGTAGACGTAATGCAACTGATTAGTACAAACATGATTTTGTTTTTTTCTTTAGTTATTACAAAGCGACCAAGTGCATAGGCCTAATCCGTCTGTTTCTTTCTTTCTTAACGATCGAGCGGCTGTGGTAATGCATTGTATGACCATAGCTTGAAGTGACTAGAAAATGCACGTGGACAAGAATAACAACACACTATTTGAGGGAAACAAAAGTATTTAGCAGCTACTAAGTCCACTTCTGTATTACTATTGAGTTTCAAAGAGTTCATGTGTTTCACGCTGATAGGTTTAGATATATAAATTACCAGTCAAATCTTCATGGTTTCCGTGGTGTAGTGGTTATCACATCCGCTTAACACGCGGAAGGTCCTGAGTTCAATCCTCAGCGGAAACAATTTTTTTTCTCGCTTTTTCCTTTGAAAAACTGTCCTAGCTTTACGGTAGATGAAGATATTGCAATATTGTATCTATTTTGAGCGCTATGCTTTCTAAATTGCTCTAATATTGAAAATTAAAGTCAGTATTGGTCACTTCAACTTACTGATTAAAAAGGGGAGACATTACCAAGAGAGCGTCTATCTGCACAGTGTAAGGAGGTAAAAAAAGAAACGCTTTGTGAAATTATTCTTGCTCAAATCTTTTGAGAAAAATTACATTACTAGATATACATTAGAACACTCAGATTGTATGTTACCTTGCATTATATAATACTATTTATACCACGGTTTAACTCGGAAAACCGTGGTATAAATGAATTGTAACATGCAATATCACATCTAGGTCGTTGATTGCTGACAGTAATAAGACTACAACCCAGAATTAAAGTGTGCAATATCTCGTTTCTCCGTGTATTGTATCGGGATTCTTAACTGTTGCTTCTATTCTGGTATATAAACCATAAAAAGATCAAAAGAGAAAAATGCATTCATTTCACAAGACAAGATTAACGTCTTGCAGTTTTAACCCATCAACACCTAGACAAGTAGAAAAGTTGTAGATTCCCTTGATAAAACATTCATTAGAATTGAGGACAGATGATAGGTGGACGATCGTCCACTTGTGTATTGGGTTTCACAGATTCGCTTTGCATACTGTCGTCCACCCTATGTGATTGTGCAACTTTTTTCATTGAACGATTTGTGTTAACTTCTTAACCTGCTTGATTGAACACTACGGGTATATCCTTAGTTGGTTTTTTTCTTTCTTAATTAATTGATTGGCGTCCTGTGTATGTGAACCTTAACCTAAGATTGGGTACTACACAGGACTATTTCATTTTAAATTGTAACCATCTCACTATCAGTATTGTCTTCTGGTGAATCATTCTCAAATGCTGTGTGTTTGTCTTACCTATTTCTATTTCCTTATTATTTTCGGTTAGTTTCGTGTTGTTCATGTCTCTTCCGATTATAAGATCAAAATGAATATTTGAAGTTAAATATAATATATTATTTAGTATGCGACCAATACGCTACATTATCTCTGTTGCGCAAAAAAAAAATAAACGAGGTTCTGGCGAGGTTCGAACTCGCGACCTTCTGCGTGTAAAGCAGACGTGATAACCACTACACCACAGAACCCGACAAATTTTGTTCACGGATTTATAGCTTATGTGTTTCAGCTATCTATTTTACATGTAGTGTTTCAGCTATCTATTTTACATGTAGACGTAATGCAACTGATTAGTACAAACATGATTTTGTTTTTTTCTTTAGTTATTACAAAGCGACCAAGTGCATAGGCCTAATCCGTCTGTTTCTTTCTTTCTTAACGATCGAGCGGCTGTGGTAATGCATTGTATGACCATAGCTTGAAGTGACTAGAAAATGCACGTGGACAAGAATAACAACACACTATTTGAGGGAAACAAAAGTATTTAGCAGCTACTAAGTCCACTTCTGTATTACTATTGAGTTTCAAAGAGTTCATGTGTTTCACGCTGATAGGTTTAGATATATAAATTACCAGTCAAATCTTCATGGTTTCCGTGGTGTAGTGGTTATCACATCCGCTTAACACGCGGAAGGTCCTGAGTTCAATCCTCAGCGGAAACAATTTTTTTTCTCGCTTTTTCCTTTGAAAAACTGTCCTAGCTTTACGGTAGATGAAGATATTGCAATATTGTATCTATTTTGAGCGCTATGCTTTCTAAATTGCTCTAATATTGAAAATTAAAGTCAGTATTGGTCACTTCAACTTACTGATTAAAAAGGGGAGACATTACCAAGAGAGCGTCTATCTGCACAGTGTAAGGAGGTAAAAAAAGAAACGCTTTGTGAAATTATTCTTGCTCAAATCTTTTGAGAAAAATTACATTACTAGATATACATTAGAACACTCAGATTGTATGTTACCTTGCATTATATAATACTATTTATACCACGGTTTAACTCGGAAAACCGTGGTATAAATGAATTGTAACATGCAATATCACATCTAGGTCGTTGATTGCTGACAGTAATAAGACTACAACCCAGAATTAAAGTGTGCAATATCTCGTTTCTCCGTGTATTGTATCGGGATTCTTAACTGTTGCTTCTATTCTGGTATATAAACCATAAAAAGATCAAAAGAGAAAAATGCATTCATTTCACAAGACAAGATTAACGTCTTGCAGTTTTAACCCATCAACACCTAGACAAGTAGAAAAGTTGTAGATTCCCTTGATAAAACATTCATTAGAATTGAGGACAGATGATAGGTGGACGATCGTCCACTTGTGTATTGGGTTTCACAGATTCGCTTTGCATACTGTCGTCCACCCTATGTGATTGTGCAACTTTTTTCATTGAACGATTTGTGTTAACTTCTTAACCTGCTTGATTGAACACTACGGGTATATCCTTAGTTGGTTTTTTTCTTTCTTAATTAATTGATTGGCGTCCTGTGTATGTGAACCTTAACCTAAGATTGGGTACTACACAGGACTATTTCATTTTAAATTGTAACCATCTCACTATCAGTATTGTCTTCTGGTGAATCATTCTCAAATGCTGTGTGTTTGTCTTACCTATTTCTATTTCCTTATTATTTTCGGTTAGTTTCGTGTTGTTCATGTCTCTTCCGATTATAAGATCAAAATGAATATTTGAAGTTAAATATAATATATTATTTAGTATGCGACCAATACGCTACATTATCTCTGTTGCGCAAAAAAAAAATAAACGAGGTTCTGGCGAGGTTCGAACTCGCGACCTTCTGCGTGTAAAGCAGACGTGATAACCACTACACCACAGAACCCGACAAATTTTGTTCACGGATTTATAGCTTATGTGTTTCAGCTATCTATTTTACATGTAGTGTTTCAGCTATCTATTTTACATGTAGACGTAATGCAACTGATTAGTACAAACATGATTTTGTTTTTTTCTTTAGTTATTACAAAGCGACCAAGTGCATAGGCCTAATCCGTCTGTTTCTTTCTTTCTTAACGATCGAGCGGCTGTGGTAATGCATTGTATGACCATAGCTTGAAGTGACTAGAAAATGCACGTGGACAAGAATAACAACACACTATTTGAGGGAAACAAAAGTATTTAGCAGCTACTAAGTCCACTTCTGTATTACTATTGAGTTTCAAAGAGTTCATGTGTTTCACGCTGATAGGTTTAGATATATAAATTACCAGTCAAATCTTCATGGTTTCCGTGGTGTAGTGGTTATCACATCCGCTTAACACGCGGAAGGTCCTGAGTTCAATCCTCAGCGGAAACAATTTTTTTTCTCGCTTTTTCCTTTGAAAAACTGTCCTAGCTTTACGGTAGATGAAGATATTGCAATATTGTATCTATTTTGAGCGCTATGCTTTCTAAATTGCTCTAATATTGAAAATTAAAGTCAGTATTGGTCACTTCAACTTACTGATTAAAAAGGGGAGACATTACCAAGAGAGCGTCTATCTTCACAGTGTAAGGAGGTAAAAAAAAAACGCTTTGTGAAATTATTCTTGCTCAAATCTTTTGAGAAAAATTACATTACTAGATATACATTAGAACACTCAGATTGTATGTTACCTTGCATTATATAATACTATTTATACCACGGTTTAACTCGGAAAACCGTGGTATAAATGAATTGTAACATGCAATATCACATCTAGGTCGTTGATTGCTGACAGTAATAAGACTACAACCCAGAATTAAAGTGTGCAATATCTCGTTTCTCCGTGTATTGTATCGGGATTCTTAACTGTTGCTTCTATTCTGGTATATAAACCATAAAAAGATCAAAAGAGAAAAATGCATTCATTTCACAAGACAAGATTAACGTCTTGCAGTTTTAACCCATCAACACCTAGACAAGTAGAAAAGTTGTAGATTCCCTTGATAAAACATTCATTAGAATTGAGGACAGATGATAGGTGGACGATCGTCCACTTGTGTATTGGGTTTCACAGATTCGCTTTGCATACTGTCGTCCACCCTATGTGATTGTGCAACTTTTTTCATTGAACGATTTGTGTTAACTTCTTAACCTGCTTGATTGAACACTACGGGTATATCCTTAGTTGGTTTTTTTCTTTCTTAATTAATTGATTGGCGTCCTGTGTATGTGAACCTTAACCTAAGATTGGGTACTACACAGGACTATTTCATTTTAAATTGTAACCATCTCACTATCAGTATTGTCTTCTGGTGAATCATTCTCAAATGCTGTGTGTTTGTCTTACCTATTTCTATTTCCTTATTATTTTCGGTTAGTTTCGTGTTGTTCATGTCTCTTCCGATTATAAGATCAAAATGAATATTTGAAGTTAAATATAATATATTATTTAGTATGCGACCAATACGCTACATTATCTCTGTTGCGCAAAAAAAAAATAAACGAGGTTCTGGCGAGGTTCGAACTCGCGACCTTCTGCGTGTAAAGCAGACGTGATAACCACTACACCACAGAACCCGACAAATTTTGTTCACGGATTTATAGCTTATGTGTTTCAGCTATCTATTTTACATGTAGTGTTTCAGCTATCTATTTTACATGTAGACGTAATGCAACTGATTAGTACAAACATGATTTTGTTTTTTTCTTTAGTTATTACAAAGCGACCAAGTGCATAGGCCTAATCCGTCTGTTTCTTTCTTTCTTAACGATCGAGCGGCTGTGGTAATGCATTGTATGACCATAGCTTGAAGTGACTAGAAAATGCACGTGGACAAGAATAACAACACACTATTTGAGGGAAACAAAAGTATTTAGCAGCTACTAAGTCCACTTCTGTATTACTATTGAGTTTCAAAGAGTTCATGTGTTTCACGCTGATAGGTTTAGATATATAAATTACCAGTCAAATCTTCATGGTTTCCGTGGTGTAGTGGTTATCACATCCGCTTAACACGCGGAAGGTCCTGAGTTCAATCCTCAGCGGAAACAATTTTTTTTCTCGCTTTTTCCTTTGAAAAACTGTCCTAGCTTTACGGTAGATGAAGATATTGCAATATTGTATCTATTTTGAGCGCTATGCTTTCTAAATTGCTCTAATATTGAAAATTAAAGTCAGTATTGGTCACTTCAACTTACTGATTAAAAAGGGGAGACATTACCAAGAGAGCGTCTATCTGCACAGTGTAAGGAGGTAAAAAAAGAAACGCTTTGTGAAATTATTCTTGCTCAAATCTTTTGAGAAAAATTACATTACTAGATATACATTAGAACACTCAGATTGTATGTTACCTTGCATTATATAATACTATTTATACCACGGTTTAACTCGGAAAACCGTGGTATAAATGAATTGTAACATGCAATATCACATCTAGGTCGTTGATTGCTGACAGTAATAAGACTACAACCCAGAATTAAAGTGTGCAATATCTCGTTTCTCCGTGTATTGTATCGGGATTCTTAACTGTTGCTTCTATTCTGGTATATAAACCATAAAAAGATCAAAAGAGAAAAATGCATTCATTTCACAAGACAAGATTAACGTCTTGCAGTTTTAACCCATCAACACCTAGACAAGTAGAAAAGTTGTAGATTCCCTTGATAAAACATTCATTAGAATTGAGGACAGATGATAGGTGGACGATCGTCCACTTGTGTATTGGGTTTCACAGATTCGCTTTGCATACTGTCGTCCACCCTATGTGATTGTGCAACTTTTTTCATTGAACGATTTGTGTTAACTTCTTAACCTGCTTGATTGAACACTACGGGTATATCCTTAGTTGGTTTTTTTCTTTCTTAATTAATTGATTGGCGTCCTGTGTATGTGAACCTTAACCTAAGATTGGGTACTACACAGGACTATTTCATTTTAAATTGTAACCATCTCACTATCAGTATTGTCTTCTGGTGAATCATTCTCAAATGCTGTGTGTTTGTCTTACCTATTTCTATTTCCTTATTATTTTCGGTTAGTTTCGTGTTGTTCATGTCTCTTCCGATTATAAGATCAAAATGAATATTTGAAGTTAAATATAATATATTATTTAGTATGCGACCAATACGCTACATTATCTCTGTTGCGCAAAAAAAAAATAAACGAGGTTCTGGCGAGGTTCGAACTCGCGACCTTCTGCGTGTAAAGCAGACGTGATAACCACTACACCACAGAACCCGACAAATTTTGTTCACGGTTTTATAGCTTATGTGTTTCAGCTATCTATTTTACATGTAGTGTTTCAGCTATCTATTTTACATGTAGACGTAATGCAACTGATTAGTACAAACATGATTTTGTTTTTTTCTTTAGTTATTACAAAGCGACCAAGTGCATAGGCCTAATCCGTCTGTTTCTTTCTTTCTTAACGATCGAGCGGCTGTGGTAATGCATTGTATGACCATAGCTTGAAGTGACTAGAAAATGCACGTGGACAAGAATAACAACACACTATTTGAGGGAAACAAAAGTATTTAGCAGCTACTAAGTCCACTTCTGTATTACTATTGAGTTTCAAAGAGTTCATGTGTTTCACGCTGATAGGTTTAGATATATAAATTACCAGTCAAATCTTCATGGTTTCCGTGGTGTAGTGGTTATCACATCCGCTTAACACGCGGAAGGTCCTGAGTTCAATCCTCAGCGGAAACAATTTTTTTTCTCGCTTTTTCCTTTGAAAAACTGTCCTAGCTTTACGGTAGATGAAGATATTGCAATATTGTATCTATTTTGAGCGCTATGCTTTCTAAATTGCTCTAATATTGAAAATTAAAGTCAGTATTGGTCACTTCAACTTACTGATTAAAAAGGGGAGACATTACCAAGAGAGCGTCTATCTGCACAGTGTAAGGAGGTAAAAAAAGAAACGCTTTGTGAAATTATTCTTGCTCAAATCTTTTGAGAAAAATTACATTACTAGATATACATTAGAACACTCAGATTGTATGTTACCTTGCATTATATAATACTATTTATACCACGGTTTAACTCGGAAAACCGTGGTATAAATGAATTGTAACATGCAATATCACATCTAGGTCGTTGATTGCTGACAGTAATAAGACTACAACCCAGAATTAAAGTGTGCAATATCTCGTTTCTCCGTGTATTGTATCGGGATTCTTAACTGTTGCTTCTATTCTGGTATATAAACCATAAAAAGATCAAAAGAGAAAAATGCATTCATTTCACAAGACAAGATTAACGTCTTGCAGTTTTAACCCATCAACACCTAGACAAGTAGAAAAGTTGTAGATTCCCTTGATAAAACATTCATTAGAATTGAGGACAGATGATAGGTGGACGATCGTCCACTTGTGTATTGGGTTTCACAGATTCGCTTTGCATACTGTCGTCCACCCTATGTGATTGTGCAACTTTTTTCATTGAACGATTTGTGTTAACTTCTTAACCTGCTTGATTGAACACTACGGGTATATCCTTAGTTGGTTTTTTTCTTTCTTAATTAATTGATTGGCGTCCTGTGTATGTGAACCTTAACCTAAGATTGGGTACTACACAGGACTATTTCATTTTAAATTGTAACCATCTCACTATCAGTATTGTCTTCTGGTGAATCATTCTCAAATGCTGTGTGTTTGTCTTACCTATTTCTATTTCCTTATTATTTTCGGTTAGTTTCGTGTTGTTCATGTCTCTTCCGATTATAAGATCAAAATGAATATTTGAAGTTAAATATAATATATTATTTAGTATGCGACCAATACGCTACATTATCTCTGTTGCGCAAAAAAAAAATAAACGAGGTTCTGGCGAGGTTCGAACTCGCGACCTTCTGCGTGTAAAGCAGACGTGATAACCACTACACCACAGAACCCGACAAATTTTGTTCACGGTTTTATAGCTTATGTGTTTCAGCTATCTATTTTACATGTAGTGTTTCAGCTATCTATTTTACATGTAGACGTAATGCAACTGATTAGTACAAACATGATTTTGTTTTTTTCTTTAGTTATTACAAAGCGACCAAGTGCATAGGCCTAATCCGTCTGTTTCTTTCTTTCTTAACGATCGAGCGGCTGTGGTAATGCATTGTATGACCATAGCTTGAAGTGACTAGAAAATGCACGTGGACAAGAATAACAACACACTATTTGAGGGAAACAAAAGTATTTAGCAGCTACTAAGTCCACTTCTGTATTACTATTGAGTTTCAAAGAGTTCATGTGTTTCACGCTGATAGGTTTAGATATATAAATTACCAGTCAAATCTTCATGGTTTCCGTGGTGTAGTGGTTATCACATCCGCTTAACACGCGGAAGGTCCTGAGTTCAATCCTCAGCGGAAACAATTTTTTTTCTCGCTTTTTCCTTTGAAAAACTGTCCTAGCTTTACGGTAGATGAAGATATTGCAATATTGTATCTATTTTGAGCGCTATGCTTTCTAAATTGCTCTAATATTGAAAATTAAAGTCAGTATTGGTCACTTCAACTTACTGATTAAAAAGGGGAGACATTACCAAGAGAGCGTCTATCTGCACAGTGTAAGGAGGTAAAAAAAGAAACGCTTTGTGAAATTATTCTTGCTCAAATCTTTTGAGAAAAATTACATTACTAGATATACATTAGAACACTCAGATTGTATGTTACCTTGCATTATATAATACTATTTATACCACGGTTTAACTCGGAAAACCGTGGTATAAATGAATTGTAACATGCAATATCACATCTAGGTCGTTGATTGCTGACAGTAATAAGACTACAACCCAGAATTAAAGTGTGCAATATCTCGTTTCTCCGTGTATTGTATCGGGATTCTTAACTGTTGCTTCTATTCTGGTATATAAACCATAAAAAGATCAAAAGAGAAAAATGCATTCATTTCACAAGACAAGATTAACGTCTTGCAGTTTTAACCCATCAACACCTAGACAAGTAGAAAAGTTGTAGATTCCCTTGATAAAACATTCATTAGAATTGAGGACAGATGATAGGTGGACGATCGTCCACTTGTGTATTGGGTTTCACAGATTCGCTTTGCATACTGTCGTCCACCCTATGTGATTGTGCAACTTTTTTCATTGAACGATTTGTGTTAACTTCTTAACCTGCTTGATTGAACACTACGGGTATATCCTTAGTTGGTTTTTTTCTTTCTTAATTAATTGATTGGCGTCCTGTGTATGTGAACCTTAACCTAAGATTGGGTACTACACAGGACTATTTCATTTTAAATTGTAACCATCTCACTATCAGTATTGTCTTCTGGTGAATCATTCTCAAATGCTGTGTGTTTGTCTTACCTATTTCTATTTCCTTATTATTTTCGGTTAGTTTCGTGTTGTTCATGTCTCTTCCGATTATAAGATCAAAATGAATATTTGAAGTTAAATATAATATATTATTTAGTATGCGACCAATACGCTACATTATCTCTGTTGCGCAAAAAAAAAATAAACGAGGTTCTGGCGAGGTTCGAACTCGCGACCTTCTGCGTGTAAAGCAGACGTGATAACCACTACACCACAGAACCCGACAAATTTTGTTCACGGATTTATAGCTTATGTGTTTCAGCTATCTATTTTACATGTAGTGTTTCAGCTATCTATTTTACATGTAGACGTAATGCAACTGATTAGTACAAACATGATTTTGTTTTTTTCTTTAGTTATTACAAAGCGACCAAGTGCATAGGCCTAATCCGTCTGTTTCTTTCTTTCTTAACGATCGAGCGGCTGTGGTAATGCATTGTATGACCATAGCTTGAAGTGACTAGAAAATGCACGTGGACAAGAATAACAACACACTATTTGAGGGAAACAAAAGTATTTAGCAGCTACTAAGTCCACTTCTGTATTACTATTGAGTTTCAAAGAGTTCATGTGTTTCACGCTGATAGGTTTAGATATATAAATTACCAGTCAAATCTTCATGGTTTCCGTGGTGTAGTGGTTATCACATCCGCTTAACACGCGGAAGGTCCTGAGTTCAATCCTCAGCGGAAACAATTTTTTTTCTCGCTTTTTCCTTTGAAAAACTGTCCTAGCTTTACGGTAGATGAAGATATTGCAATATTGTATCTATTTTGAGCGCTATGCTTTCTAAATTGCTCTAATATTGAAAATTAAAGTCAGTATTGGTCACTTCAACTTACTGATTAAAAAGGGGAGACATTACCAAGAGAGCGTCTATCTTCACAGTGTAAGGAGGTAAAAAAAAAACGCTTTGTGAAATTATTCTTGCTCAAATCTTTTGAGAAAAATTACATTACTAGATATACATTAGAACACTCAGATTGTATGTTACCTTGCATTATATAATACTATTTATACCACGGTTTAACTCGGAAAACCGTGGTATAAATGAATTGTAACATGCAATATCACATCTAGGTCGTTGATTGCTGACAGTAATAAGACTACAACCCAGAATTAAAGTGTGCAATATCTCGTTTCTCCGTGTATTGTATCGGGATTCTTAACTGTTGCTTCTATTCTGGTATATAAACCATAAAAAGATCAAAAGAGAAAAATGCATTCATTTCACAAGACAAGATTAACGTCTTGCAGTTTTAACCCATCAACACCTAGACAAGTAGAAAAGTTGTAGATTCCCTTGATAAAACATTCATTAGAATTGAGGACAGATGATAGGTGGACGATCGTCCACTTGTGTATTGGGTTTCACAGATTCGCTTTGCATACTGTCGTCCACCCTATGTGATTGTGCAACTTTTTTCATTGAACGATTTGTGTTAACTTCTTAACCTGCTTGATTGAACACTACGGGTATATCCTTAGTTGGTTTTTTTCTTTCTTAATTAATTGATTGGCGTCCTGTGTATGTGAACCTTAACCTAAGATTGGGTACTACACAGGACTATTTCATTTTAAATTGTAACCATCTCACTATCAGTATTGTCTTCTGGTGAATCATTCTCAAATGCTGTGTGTTTGTCTTACCTATTTCTATTTCCTTATTATTTTCGGTTAGTTTCGTGTTGTTCATGTCTCTTCCGATTATAAGATCAAAATGAATATTTGAAGTTAAATATAATATATTATTTAGTATGCGACCAATACGCTACATTATCTCTGTTGCGCAAAAAAAAAATAAACGAGGTTCTGGCGAGGTTCGAACTCGCGACCTTCTGCGTGTAAAGCAGACGTGATAACCACTACACCACAGAACCCGACAAATTTTGTTCACGGATTTATAGCTTATGTGTTTCAGCTATCTATTTTACATGTAGTGTTTCAGCTATCTATTTTACATGTAGACGTAATGCAACTGATTAGTACAAACATGATTTTGTTTTTTTCTTTAGTTATTACAAAGCGACCAAGTGCATAGGCCTAATCCGTCTGTTTCTTTCTTTCTTAACGATCGAGCGGCTGTGGTAATGCATTGTATGACCATAGCTTGAAGTGACTAGAAAATGCACGTGGACAAGAATAACAACACACTATTTGAGGGAAACAAAAGTATTTAGCAGCTACTAAGTCCACTTCTGTATTACTATTGAGTTTCAAAGAGTTCATGTGTTTCACGCTGATAGGTTTAGATATATAAATTACCAGTCAAATCTTCATGGTTTCCGTGGTGTAGTGGTTATCACATCCGCTTAACACGCGGAAGGTCCTGAGTTCAATCCTCAGCGGAAACAATTTTTTTTCTCGCTTTTTCCTTTGAAAAACTGTCCTAGCTTTACGGTAGATGAAGATATTGCAATATTGTATCTATTTTGAGCGCTATGCTTTCTAAATTGCTCTAATATTGAAAATTAAAGTCAGTATTGGTCACTTCAACTTACTGATTAAAAAGGGGAGACATTACCAAGAGAGCGTCTATCTGCACAGTGTAAGGAGGTAAAAAAAGAAACGCTTTGTGAAATTATTCTTGCTCAAATCTTTTGAGAAAAATTACATTACTAGATATACATTAGAACACTCAGATTGTATGTTACCTTGCATTATATAATACTATTTATACCACGGTTTAACTCGGAAAACCGTGGTATAAATGAATTGTAACATGCAATATCACATCTAGGTCGTTGATTGCTGACAGTAATAAGACTACAACCCAGAATTAAAGTGTGCAATATCTCGTTTCTCCGTGTATTGTATCGGGATTCTTAACTGTTGCTTCTATTCTGGTATATAAACCATAAAAAGATCAAAAGAGAAAAATGCATTCATTTCACAAGACAAGATTAACGTCTTGCAGTTTTAACCCATCAACACCTAGACAAGTAGAAAAGTTGTAGATTCCCTTGATAAAACATTCATTAGAATTGAGGACAGATGATAGGTGGACGATCGTCCACTTGTGTATTGGGTTTCACAGATTCGCTTTGCATACTGTCGTCCACCCTATGTGATTGTGCAACTTTTTTCATTGAACGATTTGTGTTAACTTCTTAACCTGCTTGATTGAACACTACGGGTATATCCTTAGTTGGTTTTTTTCTTTCTTAATTAATTGATTGGCGTCCTGTGTATGTGAACCTTAACCTAAGATTGGGTACTACACAGGACTATTTCATTTTAAATTGTAACCATCTCACTATCAGTATTGTCTTCTGGTGAATCATTCTCAAATGCTGTGTGTTTGTCTTACCTATTTCTATTTCCTTATTATTTTCGGTTAGTTTCGTGTTGTTCATGTCTCTTCCGATTATAAGATCAAAATGAATATTTGAAGTTAAATATAATATATTATTTAGTATGCGACCAATACGCTACATTATCTCTGTTGCGCAAAAAAAAAATAAACGAGGTTCTGGCGAGGTTCGAACTCGCGACCTTCTGCGTGTAAAGCAGACGTGATAACCACTACACCACAGAACCCGACAAATTTTGTTCACGGATTTATAGCTTATGTGTTTCAGCTATCTATTTTACATGTAGTGTTTCAGCTATCTATTTTACATGTAGACGTAATGCAACTGATTAGTACAAACATGATTTTGTTTTTTTCTTTAGTTATTACAAAGCGACCAAGTGCATAGGCCTAATCCGTCTGTTTCTTTCTTTCTTAACGATCGAGCGGCTGTGGTAATGCATTGTATGACCATAGCTTGAAGTGACTAGAAAATGCACGTGGACAAGAATAACAACACACTATTTGAGGGAAACAAAAGTATTTAGCAGCTACTAAGTCCACTTCTGTATTACTATTGAGTTTCAAAGAGTTCATGTGTTTCACGCTGATAGGTTTAGATATATAAATTACCAGTCAAATCTTCATGGTTTCCGTGGTGTAGTGGTTATCACATCCGCTTAACACGCGGAAGGTCCTGAGTTCAATCCTCAGCGGAAACAATTTTTTTTCTCGCTTTTTCCTTTGAAAAACTGTCCTAGCTTTACGGTAGATGAAGATATTGCAATATTGTATCTATTTTGAGCGCTATGCTTTCTAAATTGCTCTAATATTGAAAATTAAAGTCAGTATTGGTCACTTCAACTTACTGATTAAAAAGGGGAGACATTACCAAGAGAGCGTCTATCTTCACAGTGTAAGGAGGTAAAAAAAAAACGCTTTGTGAAATTATTCTTGCTCAAATCTTTTGAGAAAAATTACATTACTAGATATACATTAGAACACTCAGATTGTATGTTACCTTGCATTATATAATACTATTTATACCACGGTTTAACTCGGAAAACCGTGGTATAAATGAATTGTAACATGCAATATCACATCTAGGTCGTTGATTGCTGACAGTAATAAGACTACAACCCAGAATTAAAGTGTGCAATATCTCGTTTCTCCGTGTATTGTATCGGGATTCTTAACTGTTGCTTCTATTCTGGTATATAAACCATAAAAAGATCAAAAGAGAAAAATGCATTCATTTCACAAGACAAGATTAACGTCTTGCAGTTTTAACCCATCAACACCTAGACAAGTAGAAAAGTTGTAGATTCCCTTGATAAAACATTCATTAGAATTGAGGACAGATGATAGGTGGACGATCGTCCACTTGTGTATTGGGTTTCACAGATTCGCTTTGCATACTGTCGTCCACCCTATGTGATTGTGCAACTTTTTTCATTGAACGATTTGTGTTAACTTCTTAACCTGCTTGATTGAACACTACGGGTATATCCTTAGTTGGTTTTTTTCTTTCTTAATTAATTGATTGGCGTCCTGTGTATGTGAACCTTAACCTAAGATTGGGTACTACACAGGACTATTTCATTTTAAATTGTAACCATCTCACTATCAGTATTGTCTTCTGGTGAATCATTCTCAAATGCTGTGTGTTTGTCTTACCTATTTCTATTTCCTTATTATTTTCGGTTAGTTTCGTGTTGTTCATGTCTCTTCCGATTATAAGATCAAAATGAATATTTGAAGTTAAATATAATATATTATTTAGTATGCGACCAATACGCTACATTATCTCTGTTGCGCAAAAAAAAAATAAACGAGGTTCTGGCGAGGTTCGAACTCGCGACCTTCTGCGTGTAAAGCAGACGTGATAACCACTACACCACAGAACCCGACAAATTTTGTTCACGGATTTATAGCTTATGTGTTTCAGCTATCTATTTTACATGTAGTGTTTCAGCTATCTATTTTACATGTAGACGTAATGCAACTGATTAGTACAAACATGATTTTGTTTTTTTCTTTAGTTATTACAAAGCGACCAAGTGCATAGGCCTAATCCGTCTGTTTCTTTCTTTCTTAACGATCGAGCGGCTGTGGTAATGCATTGTATGACCATAGCTTGAAGTGACTAGAAAATGCACGTGGACAAGAATAACAACACACTATTTGAGGGAAACAAAAGTATTTAGCAGCTACTAAGTCCACTTCTGTATTACTATTGAGTTTCAAAGAGTTCATGTGTTTCACGCTGATAGGTTTAGATATATAAATTACCAGTCAAATCTTCATGGTTTCCGTGGTGTAGTGGTTATCACATCCGCTTAACACGCGGAAGGTCCTGAGTTCAATCCTCAGCGGAAACAATTTTTTTTCTCGCTTTTTCCTTTGAAAAACTGTCCTAGCTTTACGGTAGATGAAGATATTGCAATATTGTATCTATTTTGAGCGCTATGCTTTCTAAATTGCTCTAATATTGAAAATTAAAGTCAGTATTGGTCACTTCAACTTACTGATTAAAAAGGGGAGACATTACCAAGAGAGCGTCTATCTGCACAGTGTAAGGAGGTAAAAAAAGAAACGCTTTGTGAAATTATTCTTGCTCAAATCTTTTGAGAAAAATTACATTACTAGATATACATTAGAACACTCAGATTGTATGTTACCTTGCATTATATAATACTATTTATACCACGGTTTAACTCGGAAAACCGTGGTATAAATGAATTGTAACATGCAATATCACATCTAGGTCGTTGATTGCTGACAGTAATAAGACTACAACCCAGAATTAAAGTGTGCAATATCTCGTTTCTCCGTGTATTGTATCGGGATTCTTAACTGTTGCTTCTATTCTGGTATATAAACCATAAAAAGATCAAAAGAGAAAAATGCATTCATTTCACAAGACAAGATTAACGTCTTGCAGTTTTAACCCATCAACACCTAGACAAGTAGAAAAGTTGTAGATTCCCTTGATAAAACATTCATTAGAATTGAGGACAGATGATAGGTGGACGATCGTCCACTTGTGTATTGGGTTTCACAGATTCGCTTTGCATACTGTCGTCCACCCTATGTGATTGTGCAACTTTTTTCATTGAACGATTTGTGTTAACTTCTTAACCTGCTTGATTGAACACTACGGGTATATCCTTAGTTGGTTTTTTTCTTTCTTAATTAATTGATTGGCGTCCTGTGTATGTGAACCTTAACCTAAGATTGGGTACTACACAGGACTATTTCATTTTAAATTGTAACCATCTCACTATCAGTATTGTCTTCTGGTGAATCATTCTCAAATGCTGTGTGTTTGTCTTACCTATTTCTATTTCCTTATTATTTTCGGTTAGTTTCGTGTTGTTCATGTCTCTTCCGATTATAAGATCAAAATGAATATTTGAAGTTAAATATAATATATTATTTAGTATGCGACCAATACGCTACATTATCTCTGTTGCGCAAAAAAAAAATAAACGAGGTTCTGGCGAGGTTCGAACTCGCGACCTTCTGCGTGTAAAGCAGACGTGATAACCACTACACCACAGAACCCGACAAATTTTGTTCACGGATTTATAGCTTATGTGTTTCAGCTATCTATTTTACATGTAGTGTTTCAGCTATCTATTTTACATGTAGACGTAATGCAACTGATTAGTACAAACATGATTTTGTTTTTTTCTTTAGTTATTACAAAGCGACCAAGTGCATAGGCCTAATCCGTCTGTTTCTTTCTTTCTTAACGATCGAGCGGCTGTGGTAATGCATTGTATGACCATAGCTTGAAGTGACTAGAAAATGCACGTGGACAAGAATAACAACACACTATTTGAGGGAAACAAAAGTATTTAGCAGCTACTAAGTCCACTTCTGTATTACTATTGAGTTTCAAAGAGTTCATGTGTTTCACGCTGATAGGTTTAGATATATAAATTACCAGTCAAATCTTCATGGTTTCCGTGGTGTAGTGGTTATCACATCCGCTTAACACGCGGAAGGTCCTGAGTTCAATCCTCAGCGGAAACAATTTTTTTTCTCGCTTTTTCCTTTGAAAAACTGTCCTAGCTTTACGGTAGATGAAGATATTGCAATATTGTATCTATTTTGAGCGCTATGCTTTCTAAATTGCTCTAATATTGAAAATTAAAGTCAGTATTGGTCACTTCAACTTACTGATTAAAAAGGGGAGACATTACCAAGAGAGCGTCTATCTGCACAGTGTAAGGAGGTAAAAAAAGAAACGCTTTGTGAAATTATTCTTGCTCAAATCTTTTGAGAAAAATTACATTACTAGATATACATTAGAACACTCAGATTGTATGTTACCTTGCATTATATAATACTATTTATACCACGGTTTAACTCGGAAAACCGTGGTATAAATGAATTGTAACATGCAATATCACATCTAGGTCGTTGATTGCTGACAGTAATAAGACTACAACCCAGAATTAAAGTGTGCAATATCTCGTTTCTCCGTGTATTGTATCGGGATTCTTAACTGTTGCTTCTATTCTGGTATATAAACCATAAAAAGATCAAAAGAGAAAAATGCATTCATTTCACAAGACAAGATTAACGTCTTGCAGTTTTAACCCATCAACACCTAGACAAGTAGAAAAGTTGTAGATTCCCTTGATAAAACATTCATTAGAATTGAGGACAGATGATAGGTGGACGATCGTCCACTTGTGTATTGGGTTTCACAGATTCGCTTTGCATACTGTCGTCCACCCTATGTGATTGTGCAACTTTTTTCATTGAACGATTTGTGTTAACTTCTTAACCTGCTTGATTGAACACTACGGGTATATCCTTAGTTGGTTTTTTTCTTTCTTAATTAATTGATTGGCGTCCTGTGTATGTGAACCTTAACCTAAGATTGGGTACTACACAGGACTATTTCATTTTAAATTGTAACCATCTCACTATCAGTATTGTCTTCTGGTGAATCATTCTCAAATGCTGTGTGTTTGTCTTACCTATTTCTATTTCCTTATTATTTTCGGTTAGTTTCGTGTTGTTCATGTCTCTTCCGATTATAAGATCAAAATGAATATTTGAAGTTAAATATAATATATTATTTAGTATGCGACCAATACGCTACATTATCTCTGTTGCGCAAAAAAAAAATAAACGAGGTTCTGGCGAGGTTCGAACTCGCGACCTTCTGCGTGTAAAGCAGACGTGATAACCACTACACCACAGAACCCGACAAATTTTGTTCACGGATTTATAGCTTATGTGTTTCAGCTATCTATTTTACATGTAGTGTTTCAGCTATCTATTTTACATGTAGACGTAATGCAACTGATTAGTACAAACATGATTTTGTTTTTTTCTTTAGTTATTACAAAGCGACCAAGTGCATAGGCCTAATCCGTCTGTTTCTTTCTTTCTTAACGATCGAGCGGCTGTGGTAATGCATTGTATGACCATAGCTTGAAGTGACTAGAAAATGCACGTGGACAAGAATAACAACACACTATTTGAGGGAAACAAAAGTATTTAGCAGCTACTAAGTCCACTTCTGTATTACTATTGAGTTTCAAAGAGTTCATGTGTTTCACGCTGATAGGTTTAGATATATAAATTACCAGTCAAATCTTCATGGTTTCCGTGGTGTAGTGGTTATCACATCCGCTTAACACGCGGAAGGTCCTGAGTTCAATCCTCAGCGGAAACAATTTTTTTTCTCGCTTTTTCCTTTGAAAAACTGTCCTAGCTTTACGGTAGATGAAGATATTGCAATATTGTATCTATTTTGAGCGCTATGCTTTCTAAATTGCTCTAATATTGAAAATTAAAGTCAGTATTGGTCACTTCAACTTACTGATTAAAAAGGGGAGACATTACCAAGAGAGCGTCTATCTTCACAGTGTAAGGAGGTAAAAAAAAAACGCTTTGTGAAATTATTCTTGCTCAAATCTTTTGAGAAAAATTACATTACTAGATATACATTAGAACACTCAGATTGTATGTTACCTTGCATTATATAATACTATTTATACCACGGTTTAACTCGGAAAACCGTGGTATAAATGAATTGTAACATGCAATATCACATCTAGGTCGTTGATTGCTGACAGTAATAAGACTACAACCCAGAATTAAAGTGTGCAATATCTCGTTTCTCCGTGTATTGTATCGGGATTCTTAACTGTTGCTTCTATTCTGGTATATAAACCATAAAAAGATCAAAAGAGAAAAATGCATTCATTTCACAAGACAAGATTAACGTCTTGCAGTTTTAACCCATCAACACCTAGACAAGTAGAAAAGTTGTAGATTCCCTTGATAAAACATTCATTAGAATTGAGGACAGATGATAGGTGGACGATCGTCCACTTGTGTATTGGGTTTCACAGATTCGCTTTGCATACTGTCGTCCACCCTATGTGATTGTGCAACTTTTTTCATTGAACGATTTGTGTTAACTTCTTAACCTGCTTGATTGAACACTACGGGTATATCCTTAGTTGGTTTTTTTCTTTCTTAATTAATTGATTGGCGTCCTGTGTATGTGAACCTTAACCTAAGATTGGGTACTACACAGGACTATTTCATTTTAAATTGTAACCATCTCACTATCAGTATTGTCTTCTGGTGAATCATTCTCAAATGCTGTGTGTTTGTCTTACCTATTTCTATTTCCTTATTATTTTCGGTTAGTTTCGTGTTGTTCATGTCTCTTCCGATTATAAGATCAAAATGAATATTTGAAGTTAAATATAATATATTATTTAGTATGCGACCAATACGCTACATTATCTCTGTTACGCAAAAAAAAAATAAACGAGGTTCTGGCGAGGTTCGAACTCGCGACCTTCTGCGTGTAAAGCAGACGTGATAACCACTACACCACAGAACCCGACAAATTTTGTTCACGGTTTAATAGCTTATGTGTTTCAGCTATCTATTTTACATGTAGTGTTTCAGCTATCTATTTTACATGTAGACGTAATGCAACTGATTAGTGCAAACATGATTTTCTTTTTTTCTTTAGTTATTACAAAGCGACCAAGTGCATAGGCCTAATCCGTCTGTTTCTTTCTTTCTTAAGGATCGAGCGGCTGTGGTAATGCATTGTATGACCATAGCTTGAAGTGACTAGAAAATGCACGTGGACAAGAATAACAACACACTATTTGAGGGAAACAAAAGTATTTAGCAGCTACTAAGTCCACTTCTGTATTACTATTGAGTTTCAAAGAGTTCATGTGTTTCACGCTGATAGGTTTAGATATATAAATTACCAGTCAAATATTCATGGTTTCCGTGGTGTAGTGGTTATCACATCCGCTTAACACGCGGAAGGTCCTGAGTTCAATCCTCAGCGGAAACAATTTTTTTTCTCGCTTTTTCCTTTGAAAAACTGTCCTAGCTTTACGGTAGATGAAGATATTGCAATATTGTATCTATTTTGAGCGCTATGCTTTCTAAATTGCTCTAATATTGAAAATTAAAGTCAGTATTGGTCACTTCAACTTACTGATTAAAAAGGGGAGACATTACCAAGAGAGCGTCTATCTTCACAGTGTAAGGAGGTAAAAAAAAAACGCTTTGTGAAATTATTCTTGCTCAAATCTTTTGAGAAAAATTACATTACTAGATATACATTAGAACACTCAGATTGTATGTTACCTTGCATTATATAATACTATTTATACCACGGTTTAACTCGGAAAACCGTGGTATAAATGAATTGTAACATGCAATATCACATCTAGGTCGTTGATTGCTGACAGTAATAAGACTACAACCCAGAATTAAAGTGTGCAATATCTCGTTTCTCCGTGTATTGTATCGGGATTCTTAACTGTTGCTTCTATTCTGGTATATAAACCATAAAAAGATCAAAAGAGAAAAATGCATTCATTTCACAAGACAAGATTAACGTCTTGCAGTTTTAACCCATCAACACCTAGACAAGTAGAAAAGTTGTAGATTCCCTTGATAAAACATTCATTAGAATTGAGGACAGATGATAGGTGGACGATCGTCCACTTGTGTATTGGGTTTCACAGATTCGCTTTGCATACTGTCGTCCACCCTATGTGATTGTGCAACTTTTTTCATTGAACGATTTGTGTTAACTTCTTAACCTGCTTGATTGAACACTACGGGTATATCCTTAGTTGGTTTTTTTCTTTCTTAATTAATTGATTGGCGTCCTGTGTATGTGAACCTTAACCTAAGATTGGGTACTACACAGGACTATTTCATTTTAAATTGTAACCATCTCACTATCAGTATTGTCTTCTGGTGAATCATTCTCAAATGCTGTGTGTTTGTCTTACCTATTTCTATTTCCTTATTATTTTCGGTTAGTTTCGTGTTGTTCATGTCTCTTCCGATTATAAGATCAAAATGAATATTTGAAGTTAAATATAATATATTATTTAGTATGCGACCAATACGCTACATTATCTCTGTTGCGCAAAAAAAAAATAAACGAGGTTCTGGCGAGGTTCGAACTCGCGACCTTCTGCGTGTAAAGCAGACGTGATAACCACTACACCACAGAACCCGACAAATTTTGTTCACGGATTTATAGCTTATGTGTTTCAGCTATCTATTTTACATGTAGTGTTTCAGCTATCTATTTTACATGTAGACGTAATGCAACTGATTAGTACAAACATGATTTTGTTTTTTTCTTTAGTTATTACAAAGCGACCAAGTGCATAGGCCTAATCCGTCTGTTTCTTTCTTTCTTAACGATCGAGCGGCTGTGGTAATGCATTGTATGACCATAGCTTGAAGTGACTAGAAAATGCACGTGGACAAGAATAACAACACACTATTTGAGGGAAACAAAAGTATTTAGCAGCTACTAAGTCCACTTCTGTATTACTATTGAGTTTCAAAGAGTTCATGTGTTTCACGCTGATAGGTTTAGATATATAAATTACCAGTCAAATCTTCATGGTTTCCGTGGTGTAGTGGTTATCACATCCGCTTAACACGCGGAAGGTCCTGAGTTCAATCCTCAGCGGAAACAATTTTTTTTCTCGCTTTTTCCTTTGAAAAACTGTCCTAGCTTTACGGTAGATGAAGATATTGCAATATTGTATCTATTTTGAGCGCTATGCTTTCTAAATTGCTCTAATATTGAAAATTAAAGTCAGTATTGGTCACTTCAACTTACTGATTAAAAAGGGGAGACATTACCAAGAGAGCGTCTATCTTCACAGTGTAAGGAGGTAAAAAAAAAACGCTTTGTGAAATTATTCTTGCTCAAATCTTTTGAGAAAAATTACATTACTAGATATACATTAGAACACTCAGATTGTATGTTACCTTGCATTATATAATACTATTTATACCACGGTTTAACTCGGAAAACCGTGGTATAAATGAATTGTAACATGCAATATCACATCTAGGTCGTTGATTGCTGACAGTAATAAGACTACAACCCAGAATTAAAGTGTGCAATATCTCGTTTCTCCGTGTATTGTATCGGGATTCTTAACTGTTGCTTCTATTCTGGTATATAAACCATAAAAAGATCAAAAGAGAAAAATGCATTCATTTCACAAGACAAGATTAACGTCTTGCAGTTTTAACCCATCAACACCTAGACAAGTAGAAAAGTTGTAGATTCCCTTGATAAAACATTCATTAGAATTGAGGACAGATGATAGGTGGACGATCGTCCACTTGTGTATTGGGTTTCACAGATTCGCTTTGCATACTGTCGTCCACCCTATGTGATTGTGCAACTTTTTTCATTGAACGATTTGTGTTAACTTCTTAACCTGCTTGATTGAACACTACGGGTATATCCTTAGTTGGTTTTTTTCTTTCTTAATTAATTGATTGGCGTCCTGTGTATGTGAACCTTAACCTAAGATTGGGTACTACACAGGACTATTTCATTTTAAATTGTAACCATCTCACTATCAGTATTGTCTTCTGGTGAATCATTCTCAAATGCTGTGTGTTTGTCTTACCTATTTCTATTTCCTTATTATTTTCGGTTAGTTTCGTGTTGTTCATGTCTCTTCCGATTATAAGATCAAAATGAATATTTGAAGTTAAATATAATATATTATTTAGTATGCGACCAATACGCTACATTATCTCTGTTGCGCAAAAAAAAAATAAACGAGGTTCTGGCGAGGTTCGAACTCGCGACCTTCTGCGTGTAAAGCAGACGTGATAACCACTACACCACAGAACCCGACAAATTTTGTTCACGGATTTATAGCTTATGTGTTTCAGCTATCTATTTTACATGTAGTGTTTCAGCTATCTATTTTACATGTAGACGTAATGCAACTGATTAGTACAAACATGATTTTGTTTTTTTCTTTAGTTATTACAAAGCGACCAAGTGCATAGGCCTAATCCGTCTGTTTCTTTCTTTCTTAACGATCGAGCGGCTGTGGTAATGCATTGTATGACCATAGCTTGAAGTGACTAGAAAATGCACGTGGACAAGAATAACAACACACTATTTGAGGGAAACAAAAGTATTTAGCAGCTACTAAGTCCACTTCTGTATTACTATTGAGTTTCAAAGAGTTCATGTGTTTCACGCTGATAGGTTTAGATATATAAATTACCAGTCAAATCTTCATGGTTTCCGTGGTGTAGTGGTTATCACATCCGCTTAACACGCGGAAGGTCCTGAGTTCAATCCTCAGCGGAAACAATTTTTTTTCTCGCTTTTTCCTTTGAAAAACTGTCCTAGCTTTACGGTAGATGAAGATATTGCAATATTGTATCTATTTTGAGCGCTATGCTTTCTAAATTGCTCTAATATTGAAAATTAAAGTCAGTATTGGTCACTTCAACTTACTGATTAAAAAGGGGAGACATTACCAAGAGAGCGTCTATCTTCACAGTGTAAGGAGGTAAAAAAAAAACGCTTTGTGAAATTATTCTTGCTCAAATCTTTTGAGAAAAATTACATTACTAGATATACATTAGAACACTCAGATTGTATGTTACCTTGCATTATATAATACTATTTATACCACGGTTTAACTCGGAAAACCGTGGTATAAATGAATTGTAACATGCAATATCACATCTAGGTCGTTGATTGCTGACAGTAATAAGACTACAACCCAGAATTAAAGTGTGCAATATCTCGTTTCTCCGTGTATTGTATCGGGATTCTTAACTGTTGCTTCTATTCTGGTATATAAACCATAAAAAGATCAAAAGAGAAAAATGCATTCATTTCACAAGACAAGATTAACGTCTTGCAGTTTTAACCCATCAACACCTAGACAAGTAGAAAAGTTGTAGATTCCCTTGATAAAACATTCATTAGAATTGAGGACAGATGATAGGTGGACGATCGTCCACTTGTGTATTGGGTTTCACAGATTCGCTTTGCATACTGTCGTCCACCCTATGTGATTGTGCAACTTTTTTCATTGAACGATTTGTGTTAACTTCTTAACCTGCTTGATTGAACACTACGGGTATATCCTTAGTTGGTTTTTTTCTTTCTTAATTAATTGATTGGCGTCCTGTGTATGTGAACCTTAACCTAAGATTGGGTACTACACAGGACTATTTCATTTTAAATTGTAACCATCTCACTATCAGTATTGTCTTCTGGTGAATCATTCTCAAATGCTGTGTGTTTGTCTTACCTATTTCTATTTCCTTATTATTTTCGGTTAGTTTCGTGTTGTTCATGTCTCTTCCGATTATAAGATCAAAATGAATATTTGAAGTTAAATATAATATATTATTTAGTATGCGACCAATACGCTACATTATCTCTGTTGCGCAAAAAAAAAATAAACGAGGTTCTGGCGAGGTTCGAACTCGCGACCTTCTGCGTGTAAAGCAGACGTGATAACCACTACACCACAGAACCCGACAAATTTTGTTCACGGTTTTATAGCTTATGTGTTTCAGCTATCTATTTTACATGTAGTGTTTCAGCTATCTATTTTACATGTAGACGTAATGCAACTGATTAGTACAAACATGATTTTGTTTTTTTCTTTAGTTATTACAAAGCGACCAAGTGCATAGGCCTAATCCGTCTGTTTCTTTCTTTCTTAACGATCGAGCGGCTGTGGTAATGCATTGTATGACCATAGCTTGAAGTGACTAGAAAATGCACGTGGACAAGAATAACAACACACTATTTGAGGGAAACAAAAGTATTTAGCAGCTACTAAGTCCACTTCTGTATTACTATTGAGTTTCAAAGAGTTCATGTGTTTCACGCTGATAGGTTTAGATATATAAATTACCAGTCAAATCTTCATGGTTTCCGTGGTGTAGTGGTTATCACATCCGCTTAACACGCGGAAGGTCCTGAGTTCAATCCTCAGCGGAAACAATTTTTTTTCTCGCTTTTTCCTTTGAAAAACTGTCCTAGCTTTACGGTAGATGAAGATATTGCAATATTGTATCTATTTTGAGCGCTATGCTTTCTAAATTGCTCTAATATTGAAAATTAAAGTCAGTATTGGTCACTTCAACTTACTGATTAAAAAGGGGAGACATTACCAAGAGAGCGTCTATCTTCACAGTGTAAGGAGGTAAAAAAAAAACGCTTTGTGAAATTATTCTTGCTCAAATCTTTTGAGAAAAATTACATTACTAGATATACATTAGAACACTCAGATTGTATGTTACCTTGCATTATATAATACTATTTATACCACGGTTTAACTCGGAAAACCGTGGTATAAATGAATTGTAACATGCAATATCACATCTAGGTCGTTGATTGCTGACAGTAATAAGACTACAACCCAGAATTAAAGTGTGCAATATCTCGTTTCTCCGTGTATTGTATCGGGATTCTTAACTGTTGCTTCTATTCTGGTATATAAACCATAAAAAGATCAAAAGAGAAAAATGCATTCATTTCACAAGACAAGATTAACGTCTTGCAGTTTTAACCCATCAACACCTAGACAAGTAGAAAAGTTGTAGATTCCCTTGATAAAACATTCATTAGAATTGAGGACAGATGATAGGTGGACGATCGTCCACTTGTGTATTGGGTTTCACAGATTCGCTTTGCATACTGTCGTCCACCCTATGTGATTGTGCAACTTTTTTCATTGAACGATTTGTGTTAACTTCTTAACCTGCTTGATTGAACACTACGGGTATATCCTTAGTTGGTTTTTTTCTTTCTTAATTAATTGATTGGCGTCCTGTGTATGTGAACCTTAACCTAAGATTGGGTACTACACAGGACTATTTCATTTTAAATTGTAACCATCTCACTATCAGTATTGTCTTCTGGTGAATCATTCTCAAATGCTGTGTGTTTGTCTTACCTATTTCTATTTCCTTATTATTTTCGGTTAGTTTCGTGTTGTTCATGTCTCTTCCGATTATAAGATCAAAATGAATATTTGAAGTTAAATATAATATATTATTTAGTATGCGACCAATACGCTACATTATCTCTGTTGCGCAAAAAAAAAATAAACGAGGTTCTGGCGAGGTTCGAACTCGCGACCTTCTGCGTGTAAAGCAGACGTGATAACCACTACACCACAGAACCCGACAAATTTTGTTCACGGATTTATAGCTTATGTGTTTCAGCTATCTATTTTACATGTAGTGTTTCAGCTATCTATTTTACATGTAGACGTAATGCAACTGATTAGTACAAACATGATTTTGTTTTTTTCTTTAGTTATTACAAAGCGACCAAGTGCATAGGCCTAATCCGTCTGTTTCTTTCTTTCTTAAGGATCGAGCGGCTGTGGTAATGCATTGTATGACCATAGCTTGAAGTGACTAGAAAATGCACGTGGACAAGAATAACAACACACTATTTGAGGGAAACAAAAGTATTTAGCAGCTACTAAGTCCACTTCTGTATTACTATTGAGTTTCAAAGAGTTCATGTGTTTCACGCTGATAGGTTTAGATATATAAATTACCAGTCAAATCTTCATGGTTTCCGTGGTGTAGTGGTTATCACATCCGCTTAACACGCGGAAGGTCCTGAGTTCAATCCTCAGCGGAAACAATTTTTTTTCTCGCTTTTTCCTTTGAAAAACTGTCCTAGCTTTACGGTAGATGAAGATATTGCAATATTGTATCTATTTTGAGCGCTATGCTTTCTAAATTGCTCTAATATTGAAAATTAAAGTCAGTATTGGTCACTTCAACTTACTGATTAAAAAGGGGAGACATTACCAAGAGAGCGTCTATCTTCACAGTGTAAGGAGGTAAAAAAAAAACGCTTTGTGAAATTATTCTTGCTCAAATCTTTTGAGAAAAATTACATTACTAGATATACATTAGAACACTCAGATTGTATGTTACCTTGCATTATATAATACTATTTATACCACGGTTTAACTCGGAAAACCGTGGTATAAATGAATTGTAACATGCAATATCACATCTAGGTCGTTGATTGCTGACAGTAATAAGACTACAACCCAGAATTAAAGTGTGCAATATCTCGTTTCTCCGTGTATTGTATCGGGATTCTTAACTGTTGCTTCTATTCTGGTATATAAACCATAAAAAGATCAAAAGAGAAAAATGCATTCATTTCACAAGACAAGATTAACGTCTTGCAGTTTTAACCCATCAACACCTAGACAAGTAGAAAAGTTGTAGATTCCCTTGATAAAACATTCATTAGAATTGAGGACAGATGATAGGTGGACGATCGTCCACTTGTGTATTGGGTTTCACAGATTCGCTTTGCATACTGTCGTCCACCCTATGTGATTGTGCAACTTTTTTCATTGAACGATTTGTGTTAACTTCTTAACCTGATTGATTGAACACTACGGGTATATCCTTAGTTGGTTTTTTTCTTTCTTAATTAATTGATTGGCGTCCTGTGTATGTGAACCTTAACCTAAGATTGGGTACTACACAGGACTATTTCATTTTAAATTGTAACCATCTCACTATCAGTATTGTCTTCTGGTGAATCATTCTCAAATGCTGTGTGTTTGTCTTACCTATTTCTATTTCCTTATTATTTTCGGTTAGTTTCGTGTTGTTCATGTCTCTTCCGATTATAAGATCAAAATGAATATTTGAAGTTAAATATAATATATTATTTAGTATGCGACCAATACGCTACATTATCTCTGTTGCGCAAAAAAAAAATAAACGAGGTTCTGGCGAGGTTCGAACTCGCGACCTTCTGCGTGTAAAGCAGACGTGATAACCACTACACCACAGAACCCGACAAATTTTGTTCACGGATTTATAGCTTATGTGTTTCAGCTATCTATTTTACATGTAGTGTTTCAGCTATCTATTTTACATGTAGACGTAATGCAACTGATTAGTACAAACATGATTTTGTTTTTTTCTTTAGTTATTACAAAGCGACCAAGTGCATAGGCCTAATCCGTCTGTTTCTTTCTTTCTTAACGATCGAGCGGCTGTGGTAATGCATTGTATGACCATAGCTTGAAGTGACTAGAAAATGCACGTGGACAAGAATAACAACACACTATTTGAGGGAAACAAAAGTATTTAGCAGCTACTAAGTCCACTTCTGTATTACTATTGAGTTTCAAAGAGTTCATGTGTTTCACGCTGATAGGTTTAGATATATAAATTACCAGTCAAATCTTCATGGTTTCCGTGGTGTAGTGGTTATCACATCCGCTTAACACGCGGAAGGTCCTGAGTTCAATCCTCAGCGGAAACAATTTTTTTTCTCGCTTTTTCCTTTGAAAAACTGTCCTAGCTTTACGGTAGATGAAGATATTGCAATATTGTATCTATTTTGAGCGCTATGCTTTCTAAATTGCTCTAATATTGAAAATTAAAGTCAGTATTGGTCACTTCAACTTACTGATTAAAAAGGGGAGACATTACCAAGAGAGCGTCTATCTTCACAGTGTAAGGAGGTAAAAAAAAAACGCTTTGTGAAATTATTCTTGCTCAAATCTTTTGAGAAAAATTACATTACTAGATATACATTAGAACACTCAGATTGTATGTTACCTTGCATTATATAATACTATTTATACCACGGTTTAACTCGGAAAACCGTGGTATAAATGAATTGTAACATGCAATATCACATCTAGGTCGTTGATTGCTGACAGTAATAAGACTACAACCCAGAATTAAAGTGTGCAATATCTCGTTTCTCCGTGTATTGTATCGGGATTCTTAACTGTTGCTTCTATTCTGGTATATAAACCATAAAAAGATCAAAAGAGAAAAATGCATTCATTTCACAAGACAAGATTAACGTCTTGCAGTTTTAACCCATCAACACCTAGACAAGTAGAAAAGTTGTAGATTCCCTTGATAAAACATTCATTAGAATTGAGGACAGATGATAGGTGGACGATCGTCCACTTGTGTATTGGGTTTCACAGATTCGCTTTGCATACTGTCGTCCACCCTATGTGATTGTGCAACTTTTTTCATTGAACGATTTGTGTTAACTTCTTAACCTGATTGATTGAACACTACGGGTATATCCTTAGTTGGTTTTTTTCTTTCTTAATTAATTGATTGGCGTCCTGTGTATGTGAACCTTAACCTAAGATTGGGTACTACACAGGACTATTTCATTTTAAATTGTAACCATCTCACTATCAGTATTGTCTTCTGGTGAATCATTCTCAAATGCTGTGTGTTTGTCTTACCTATTTCTATTTCCTTATTATTTTCGGTTAGTTTCGTGTTGTTCATGTCTCTTCCGATTATAAGATCAAAATGAATATTTGAAGTTAAATATAATATATTATTTAGTATGCGACCAATACGCTACATTATCTCTGTTGCGCAAAAAAAAAATAAACGAGGTTCTGGCGAGGTTCGAACTCGCGACCTTCTGCGTGTAAAGCAGACGTGATAACCACTACACCACAGAACCCGACAAATTTTGTTCACGGTTTTATAGCTTATGTGTTTCAGCTATCTATTTTACATGTAGTGTTTCAGCTATCTATTTTACATGTAGACGTAATGCAACTGATTAGTACAAACATGATTTTGTTTTTTTCTTTAGTTATTACAAAGCGACCAAGTGCATAGGCCTAATCCGTCTGTTTCTTTCTTTCTTAACGATCGAGCGGCTGTGGTAATGCATTGTATGACCATAGCTTGAAGTGACTAGAAAATGCACGTGGACAAGAATAACAACACACTATTTGAGGGAAACAAAAGTATTTAGCAGCTACTAAGTCCACTTCTGTATTACTATTGAGTTTCAAAGAGTTCATGTGTTTCACGCTGATAGGTTTAGATATATAAATTACCAGTCAAATCTTCATGGTTTCCGTGGTGTAGTGGTTATCACATCCGCTTAACACGCGGAAGGTCCTGAGTTCAATCCTCAGCGGAAACAATTTTTTTTCTCGCTTTTTCCTTTGAAAAACTGTCCTAGCTTTACGGTAGATGAAGATATTGCAATATTGTATCTATTTTGAGCGCTATGCTTTCTAAATTGCTCTAATATTGAAAATTAAAGTCAGTATTGGTCACTTCAACTTACTGATTAAAAAGGGGAGACATTACCAAGAGAGCGTCTATCTTCACAGTGTAAGGAGGTAAAAAAAAAACGCTTTGTGAAATTATTCTTGCTCAAATCTTTTGAGAAAAATTACATTACTAGATATACATTAGAACACTCAGATTGTATGTTACCTTGCATTATATAATACTATTTATACCACGGTTTAACTCGGAAAACCGTGGTATAAATGAATTGTAACATGCAATATCACATCTAGGTCGTTGATTGCTGACAGTAATAAGACTACAACCCAGAATTAAAGTGTGCAATATCTCGTTTCTCCGTGTATTGTATCGGGATTCTTAACTGTTGCTTCTATTCTGGTATATAAACCATAAAAAGATCAAAAGAGAAAAATGCATTCATTTCACAAGACAAGATTAACGTCTTGCAGTTTTAACCCATCAACACCTAGACAAGTAGAAAAGTTGTAGATTCCCTTGATAAAACATTCATTAGAATTGAGGACAGATGATAGGTGGACGATCGTCCACTTGTGTATTGGGTTTCACAGATTCGCTTTGCATACTGTCGTCCACCCTATGTGATTGTGCAACTTTTTTCATTGAACGATTTGTGTTAACTTCTTAACCTGATTGATTGAACACTACGGGTATATCCTTAGTTGGTTTTTTTCTTTCTTAATTAATTGATTGGCGTCCTGTGTATGTGAACCTTAACCTAAGATTGGGTACTACACAGGACTATTTCATTCTAAATTGTAACCATCTCACTATCAGTATTGTCTTCTGGTGAATCATTCTCAAATGCTGTGTGTTTGTCTTACCTATTTCTATTTCCTTATTATTTTCGGTTAGTTTCGTGTTGTTCATGTCTCTTCCGATTATAAGATCAAAATGAATATTTGAAGTTAAATATAATATATTATTTAGTATGCGACCAATACGCTACATTATCTCTGTTACGCAAAAAAAAAATAAACGAGGTTCTGGCGAGGTTCGAACTCGCGACCTTCTGCGTGTAAAGCAGACGTGATAACCACTACACCACAGAACCCGACACATTTTGTTCACGGTTTAATAGCTTATGTGTTTCAGCTATCTATTTTACATGTAGTGTTTCAGCTATCTATTTTACATGTAGACGTAATGCAACTGATTAGTGCAAACATGATTTTGTTTTTTTCTTTAGTTATTACAAAGCGACCAAGTGCATAGGCCTAATCCGTCTGTTTCTTTCTTTCTTAAGGATCGAGCGGCTGTGGTAATGCATTGTATGACCATAGCTTGAAGTGACTAGAAAATGCACGTGGACAAGAATAACAACACACTATTTGAGGGAAACAAAAGTATTTAGCAGCTACTAAGTCCACTTCTGTATTACTATTGAGTTTCAAAGAGTTCATGTGTTTCACGCTGATAGGTTTAGATATATAAATTACCAGTCAAATCTTCATGGTTTCCGTGGTGTAGTGGTTATCACATCCGCTTAACACGCGGAAGGTCCTGAGTTCAATCCTCAGCGGAAACAATTTTTTTTCTCGCTTTTTCCTTTGAAAAACTGTCCTAGCTTTACGGTAGATGAAGATATTGCAATATTGTATCTATTTTGAGCGCTATGCTTTCTAAATTGCTCTAATATTGAAAATTAAAGTCAGTATTGGTCACTTCAACTTACTGATTAAAAAGGGGAGACATTACCAAGAGAGCGTCTATCTTCACAGTGTAAGGAGGTAAAAAAAAAACGCTTTGTGAAATTATTCTTGCTCAAATCTTTTGAGAAAAATTACATTACTAGATATACATTAGAACACTCAGATTGTATGTTACCTTGCATTATATAATACTATTTATACCACGGTTTAACTCGGAAAACCGTGGTATAAATGAATTGTAACATGCAATATCACATCTAGGTCGTTGATTGCTGACAGTAATAAGACTACAACCCAGAATTAAAGTGTGCAATATCTCGTTTCTCCGTGTATTGTATCGGGATTCTTAACTGTTGCTTCTATTCTGGTATATAAACCATAAAAAGATCAAAAGAGAAAAATGCATTCATTTCACAAGACAAGATTAACGTCTTGCAGTTTTAACCCATCAACACCTAGACAAGTAGAAAAGTTGTAGATTCCCTTGATAAAACATTCATTAGAATTGAGGACAGATGATAGGTGGACGATCGTCCACTTGTGTATTGGGTTTCACAGATTCGCTTTGCATACTGTCGTCCACCCTATGTGATTGTGCAACTTTTTTCATTGAACGATTTGTGTTAACTTCTTAACCTGATTGATTGAACACTACGGGTATATCCTTAGTTGGTTTTTTTCTTTCTTAATTAATTGATTGGCGTCCTGTGTATGTGAACCTTAACCTAAGATTGGGTACTACACAGGACTATTTCATTTTAAATTGTAACCATCTCACTATCAGTATTGTCTTCTGGTGAATCATTCTCAAATGCTGTGTGTTTGTCTTACCTATTTCTATTTCCTTATTATTTTCGGTTAGTTTCGTGTTGTTCATGTCTCTTCCGATTATAAGATCAAAATGAATATTTGAAGTTAAATATAATATATTATTTAGTATGCGACCAATACGCTACATTATCTCTGTTGCGCAAAAAAAAAATAAACGAGGTTCTGGCGAGGTTCGAACTCGCGACCTTCTGCGTGTAAAGCAGACGTGATAACCACTACACCACAGAACCCGACAAATTTTGTTCACGGATTTATAGCTTATGTGTTTCAGCTATCTATTTTACATGTAGTGTTTCAGCTATCTATTTTACATGTAGACGTAATGCAACTGATTAGTACAAACATGATTTTGTTTTTTTCTTTAGTTATTACAAAGCGACCAAGTGCATAGGCCTAATCCGTCTGTTTCTTTCTTTCTTAACGATCGAGCGGCTGTGGTAATGCATTGTATGACCATAGCTTGAAGTGACTAGAAAATGCACGTGGACAAGAATAACAACACACTATTTGAGGGAAACAAAAGTATTTAGCAGCTACTAAGTCCACTTCTGTATTACTATTGAGTTTCAAAGAGTTCATGTGTTTCACGCTGATAGGTTTAGATATATAAATTACCAGTCAAATCTTCATGGTTTCCGTGGTGTAGTGGTTATCACATCCGCTTAACACGCGGAAGGTCCTGAGTTCAATCCTCAGCGGAAACAATTTTTTTTCTCGCTTTTTCCTTTGAAAAACTGTCCTAGCTTTACGGTAGATGAAGATATTGCAATATTGTATCTATTTTGAGCGCTATGCTTTCTAAATTGCTCTAATATTGAAAATTAAAGTCAGTATTGGTCACTTCAACTTACTGATTAAAAAGGGGAGACATTACCAAGAGAGCGTCTATCTTCACAGTGTAAGGAGGTAAAAAAAAAACGCTTTGTGAAATTATTCTTGCTCAAATCTTTTGAGAAAAATTACATTACTAGATATACATTAGAACACTCAGATTGTATGTTACCTTGCATTATATAATACTATTTATACCACGGTTTAACTCGGAAAACCGTGGTATAAATGAATTGTAACATGCAATATCACATCTAGGTCGTTGATTGCTGACAGTAATAAGACTACAACCCAGAATTAAAGTGTGCAATATCTCGTTTCTCCGTGTATTGTATCGGGATTCTTAACTGTTGCTTCTATTCTGGTATATAAACCATAAAAAGATCAAAAGAGAAAAATGCATTCATTTCACAAGACAAGATTAACGTCTTGCAGTTTTAACCCATCAACACCTAGACAAGTAGAAAAGTTGTAGATTCCCTTGATAAAACATTCATTAGAATTGAGGACAGATGATAGGTGGACGATCGTCCACTTGTGTATTGGGTTTCACAGATTCGCTTTGCATACTGTCGTCCACCCTATGTGATTGTGCAACTTTTTTCATTGAACGATTTGTGTTAACTTCTTAACCTGATTGATTGAACACTACGGGTATATCCTTAGTTGGTTTTTTTCTTTCTTAATTAATTGATTGGCGTCCTGTGTATGTGAACCTTAACCTAAGATTGGGTACTACACAGGACTATTTCATTTTAAATTGTAACCATCTCACTATCAGTATTGTCTTCTGGTGAATCATTCTCAAATGCTGTGTGTTTGTCTTACCTATTTCTATTTCCTTATTATTTTCGGTTAGTTTCGTGTTGTTCATGTCTCTTCCGATTATAAGATCAAAATGAATATTTGAAGTTAAATATAATATATTATTTAGTATGCGACCAATACGCTACATTATCTCTGTTGCGCAAAAAAAAAATAAACGAGGTTCTGGCGAGGTTCGAACTCGCGACCTTCTGCGTGTAAAGCAGACGTGATAACCACTACACCACAGAACCCGACAAATTTTGTTCACGGATTTATAGCTTATGTGTTTCAGCTATCTATTTTACATGTAGTGTTTCAGCTATCTATTTTACATGTAGACGTAATGCAACTGATTAGTACAAACATGATTTTGTTTTTTTCTTTAGTTATTACAAAGCGACCAAGTGCATAGGCCTAATCCGTCTGTTTCTTTCTTTCTTAACGATCGAGCGGCTGTGGTAATGCATTGTATGACCATAGCTTGAAGTGACTAGAAAATGCACGTGGACAAGAATAACAACACACTATTTGAGGGAAACAAAAGTATTTAGCAGCTACTAAGTCCACTTCTGTATTACTATTGAGTTTCAAAGAGTTCATGTGTTTCACGCTGATAGGTTTAGATATATAAATTACCAGTCAAATCTTCATGGTTTCCGTGGTGTAGTGGTTATCACATCCGCTTAACACGCGGAAGGTCCTGAGTTCAATCCTCAGCGGAAACAATTTTTTTTCTCGCTTTTTCCTTTGAAAAACTGTCCTAGCTTTACGGTAGATGAAGATATTGCAATATTGTATCTATTTTGAGCGCTATGCTTTCTAAATTGCTCTAATATTGAAAATTAAAGTCAGTATTGGTCACTTCAACTTACTGATTAAAAAGGGGAGACATTACCAAGAGAGCGTCTATCTTCACAGTGTAAGGAGGTAAAAAAAAAACGCTTTGTGAAATTATTCTTGCTCAAATCTTTTGAGAAAAATTACATTACTAGATATACATTAGAACACTCAGATTGTATGTTACCTTGCATTATATAATACTATTTATACCACGGTTTAACTCGGAAAACCGTGGTATAAATGAATTGTAACATGCAATATCACATCTAGGTCGTTGATTGCTGACAGTAATAAGACTACAACCCAGAATTAAAGTGTGCAATATCTCGTTTCTCCGTGTATTGTATCGGGATTCTTAACTGTTGCTTCTATTCTGGTATATAAACCATAAAAAGATCAAAAGAGAAAAATGCATTCATTTCACAAGACAAGATTAACGTCTTGCAGTTTTAACCCATCAACACCTAGACAAGTAGAAAAGTTGTAGATTCCCTTGATAAAACATTCATTAGAATTGAGGACAGATGATTGGTGGACGATCGTCCACTTGTGTATTGGGTTTCACAGATTCGCTTTGCATACTGTCGTCCACCCTATGTGATTGTGCAACTTTTTTCATTGAACGATTTGTGTTAACTTCTTAACCTGATTGATTGAACACTACGGGTATATCCTTAGTTGGTTTTTTTCTTTCTTAATTAATTGATTGGCGTCCTGTGTATGTGAACCTTAACCTAAGATTGGGTACTACACAGGACTATTTCATTTTAAATTGTAACCATCTCACTATCAGTATTGTCTTCTGGTGAATCATTCTCAAATGCTGTGTGTTTGTCTTACCTATTTCTATTTCCTTATTATTTTCGGTTAGTTTCGTGTTGTTCATGTCTCTTCCGATTATAAGATCAAAATGAATATTTGAAGTTAAATATAATATATTATTTAGTATGCGACCAATACGCTACATTATCTCTGTTACGCAAAAAAAAAATAAACGAGGTTCTGGCGAGGTTCGAACTCGCGACCTTCTGCGTGTAAAGCAGACGTGATAACCACTACACCACAGAACCCGACAAATTTTGTTCACGGTTTAATAGCTTATGTGTTTCAGCTATCTATTTTACATGTAGTGTTTCAGCTATCTATTTTACATGTAGACGTAATGCAACTGATTAGTACAAACATGATTTTGTTTTTTTCTTTAGTTATTACAAAGCGACCAAGTGCATAGGCCTAATCCGTCTGTTTCTTTCTTTCTTAACGATCGAGCGGCTGTGGTAATGCATTGTATGACCATAGCTTGAAGTGACTAGAAAATGCACGTGGACAAGAATAACAACACACTATTTGAGGGAAACAAAAGTATTTAGCAGCTACTAAGTCCACTTCTGTATTACTATTGAGTTTCAAAGAGTTCATGTGTTTCACGCTGATAGGTTTAGATATATAAATTACCAGTCAAATATTCATGGTTTCCGTGGTGTAGTGGTTATCACTTCCGCTTAAGAAAAACTGGAATCGAGCACAGCCCCGGTAGGATGTTGTTTACATCTCGGTGATGAAATTGTGTTGATTTGGACATATTTATGGATATATAATTCATATTGAAGGTACAGTCTATGATATTTATACGTCCGATTACAGATTTAATTGTTGTTTAATCTCTATATTGTCGTTTAATCCCCTAAACCGACGATAGAGTCGTTCGGTGAAGGGGGGAGAGAAGGTGCGCTCGACTGTTGAAAATTGGGCTACACTTGCTTGACATTTTTTGAAAAATGCCGGTCGGAGGAAATATGCGTCTGGGTTTTGGACGAAAAGTAGACAAAAGAACAGGAGAGAAAGAAAATTATGTGACGGGATATAAACAATACTCAAAGGAATGTACAATACGCATCAATTATATATCGACAGAGAGTATTAGAGCAATTTCTGTTGTAAAAGCTGTAGAAGAGATAACTGGGTTGAACTCAGTGTTAGCAGTTGTAAGAGATTCCAATTCGTACAATGTTACACTGGATTCAAAAGAAAATACGATGAAATTATTGAATGGAGTTGAAATCGACGGTAAGGATTATGATTGTTCTTTGGTTTTTTCCAACAATACAGTTGTATCGTTCATGTACATCCCAGCCTTTATTGAAGATGATGAAATAGTAGATAAATTAAATGAAAAAGGAATAAGGGTAGTTTCTCCGGTTTATAGAAGAGTAATTCCCGGAACACAGGTAGCTGATGGGACACGTTTTATGAGATGTGTCTTTCCGCCGAACGTAGTAGCGTTACCATGGACTATGCCATTTAAGGTCGGAAAAGACACTAAGTATTACAAATGTGTGCACAACAATCAAACGAAGGTATGCTCAGGTTGTCTATCGCCTGAACATATACACAAGGAATGTCCATATTTAGTTTGCAATGGTTGCGGTGTTCAAGGACATGTCGAGAAAAGATGTAAGGCGAACAAATGTGATTATTGCCATGAACTACCTCTTAAATGTAAATGTAGCCGTTCTGACCATACAACAGAAAGACAAAGAAGAGAAAATATAAGCAAATGTCCAGATTGCAATACCATTAATTGCGTTTGTAAATGTAAACACTGTCGGAAAAACGAATGTGTTTGTACGTGCACGTATTGTCATAGAGAACCGTGTGTCTGTCCTTGTTCAAACTGTGGCAAAGACCCGTGTGAATGTGTATGTGAGAAATGTGGAAGTATGAACTGCAGCTGTTGGGATAAATTGTCCTTAGATGAAAACGAAGTAAACGACGATGAAGACACTGAAATAGAGATAATGAGGCCAAAAAGGGGGTTAGACCAGAATGACAAAACAAATCAAACCCCGGTTAATGAGAAAAGTGGAAATAGTGAAAGTAAAAGCAAATCAGAGGAGGAAGCAGAAAGAAAGGAAAGTGTAAATATCGAAGCTGTCATTAACACAGATAACGTACAAAATGAGACAAGGAAACGAAAAATTTCAGAAAATATATGTAGCAACGAAGACGAGAATGAGGATACAGAAATGAATGGTCAACATAATGAATGTGAAATACTTCCCTCTTGTAATGAAATCAGTTCACACATTGGAGACGGAGACGAAAATACAGGAAGCAAAAAGATTAAAAAGAATATTGACACTCCGTGTAAAGGTGTCAGTTGTGATGAGTTAGAATTCGAGGATTTCGATATTGAAGAATGGGAAAGAAAAAATAGTGTTTTAGATGATAGGAAAACACCTGATGATCAGAAAAGTGAGGTATTAATCGAGTCTTTGCAAAGTGTTGGTGATGAAAACATGGATGAAGAAGAGGAAGTGAAAACTATGTCAAGTAGTGATGATATTTTTAATATGTCTGCGAAAGAACTCAGAAAATTAAAAAAAAAAGAAAGAAAAGTAGCAAGACGAGCGATGTTGAAAGTTACACCGAATGTAAATATTTCTAGAAGTTCTCAGGTCACCGATAATAATAAATAATAATGTATAGAGTACTTTGTAGCTTAATTTTTTTCATAATGGTGGTGATATGTTCGTTTAATTGTAACGGCTTGAAACAAGTGAATAATTTTCAGAATTTTGTTTCAATGTTAAATGATAGAAGAGTTAGTTTTGCTTTATTACAAGAGACTTTCTGGGATAAAGCATATATTGATGGAATAAAACATATGTTTGAAGGTAAAATATATGAATGTAATGGAACTAATGGAAGACAAGGGGTAGCAATAATGGTATCAAATGAATGTAAAGAAAAAACAAAGTTAGTTTACAAAGATAATGAAGGACGGTTTATACATGTTACATATGAAACAGATAATCAAATATTTAATATTGTTTCAGTTTATGCCCCAAACAAATACTTAGAAAAATCTAAATATTTTAAAGTTATTAAACAATATATAGAAAACCTAGAAAATATAATTATTGGTGGTGATTTTAATACAACTCTTTCAAATTTAGATAAAGGTAGTAAATCAAAGCATAGTTCAGATGAAGGATACAGGTCATTGAATGATATGATTAATAATTGTAATATATATGATATATGGAGAGCAAGAAATGAATGTAAAAGGGTTTTTTCATGGAAAAGAATATGCAACAATATACTACAACAAAGTAGAATAGATTATTTTTTGATAAGCAAATCCTTGTCACCCAATGTACAAAATGTGTATTATAATGAAACCAGTCTTAGTGATCATACATATGTATTTATGAATTTTAGCTGTTGTGTTGTGGAAAAAGGCCCAGGATTATGGGTGCTAAATAATACTGTATTGTCCAATGAAATATATGTAAAAAGAGTAAAAGAGATTATTGCTGATTCTGTAAACTGTGAAATGTATGATAATGAACCACTTATTTGGTGGGATAACTTGAAGTATCAGATCAAAAGATATTCAAAATTATTTTCTTCCAATTTAGCAAAAGAAAAGAGGAAAGATTTTTTTTATATTCAGAATAAAATACAAAGGTTATGTGACGCACAAGCAAGAGGTATTGTAATAGATGTAACCAAACTGGAAAATTGGAAACTAGAACTAAGTAAATATGAAATAGAACAAAGTAAAGGTGCTATATTGAGATCTAAAGCCATTTGGGCTACAGAAGGTGATAAAAACACAAAATATTTTCTAAATCTAGAAAAGTACAAACAAGAGACTAATTCAGTCAAAGAACTATTTAATAAAAATGGTGAAGTTGTAAATGATACTGATAGTATTTTAGATATTGAATATGATTTTTACAAAGATTTATATTCTAGTGTTCAAATAGAGAATGACAAAATAGATGAATTTTTAGAACATGTAAATAAAAAAATTGATGAAGATGACAAGAATATGTGTGACTCTGATATAACATCAGATGAAATAATAGAAGCTTTGACAGCAATGTCTAAGAATAAAAGCCCTGGATCTGATGGGCTCACAACAGAGTTTTATTGTACATTTTATGATTCTCTTAGAAATATATTACCTAAGATTTTTAATGCTGCATATGATGAAGGTGTTTTATCAAGATCAATGAAGTCTGGTGTAATTAGCTTAATTTATAAGAAAAAAGGTGATAGAAGATGTATTAGAAATTATAGACCAATATCTTTATTACAAGTGGACTATAAAATTTTAGCACGTATAATGGCAAATAGGTTTAAGAAAGTTCTACCTAAAATAGTGTCTGAAAATCAAACTTGTTGTATAGTTGGGAGAGACATCTCCAATAGCATAGCAAATGTAAGAGATTTAATAACTCTTGTTGAAAATGATAATTTAGAGGGGTATATTATAAAAGCTGATCAAGAAAAAGCTTTTGATAGGCTAAGCCATGAGTATATGTTTACTGTTTTAGAAAAATTTGGATTTGGAGATGTGTTTGTAAAGTGGATTAATATATTTTATAGTGAAATAAATAGTTCAGTAAAATGTAATGGTTTTTTAACCAAATATTTTTCTATTAAAAATGGTATTAGGCAAGGCTGCCCAATAAGTGCCTTATTGTATGTTTTGGCAGCCGAGCCGTTACAATGTATCATCAGTGATAATAATAATATTTCTGGAATTAGTATTCCTTTATCTGATAAGGTAGCAACAATGTTTCAACATGCAGACGATACTACAGTCACGGTATCTAATAAGCAATCAATTGATGAAGTATTTAATGTATTAGAATTATATAATTTTGACAGACATTTTCTCCAAAATAATACAATTGTACAAGAAACAAACAATGTAATTCTATTCAATCTGTGATATGTTCTTATTATTCATGAAATGCTGAATCTGTGATATAATGTATACTTTTCTATAATATGTGATGAAAGATTTTAATAAAGATAAAAAAAAAAATCACTTCCGCTTAACACGCGGAAGGTCCTGAGTTCAATCCTCAGCGGAAACAATTTTTTTTCTCGCTTTTTCCTTTGAAAAACTGTCCTAGCTTTACGGTAGATGAAGATATTGCAATATTGTATCTATTTTGAGCGCTATGCTTTCTAAATTGCTCTAATATTGAAAATTAAAGTCAGTATTGGTCACTTCAACTTACTGATTAAAAAGGGGAGACATTACCAAGAGAGCGTCTATCTTCACAGTGTAAGGAGGTAAAAAAAAAACGCTTTGTGAAATTATTCTTGCTCAAATCTTTTGAGAAAAATTACATTACTAGATATACATTAGAACACTCAGATTGTATGTTACCTTGCATTATATAATACTATTTATACCACGGTTTAACTCGGAAAACCGTGGTATAAATGAATTGTAACATGCAATATCACATCTAGGTCGTTGATTGCTGACAGTAATAAGACTACAACCCAGAATTAAAGTGTGCAATATCTCGTTTCTCCGTGTATTGTATCGGGATTCTTAACTGTTGCTTCTATTCTGGTATATAAACCATAAAAAGATCAAAAGAGAAAAATGCATTCATTTCACAAGACAAGATTAACGTCTTGCAGTTTTAACCCATCAACACCTAGACAAGTAGAAAAGTTGTAGATTCCCTTGATAAAACATTCATTAGAATTGAGGACAGATGATAGGTGGACGATCGTCCACTTGTGTATTGGGTTTCACAGATTCGCTTTGCATACTGTCGTCCACCCTATGTGATTGTGCAACTTTTTTCATTGAACGATTTGTGTTAACTTCTTAACCTGATTGATTGAACACTACGGGTATATCCTTAGTTGGTTTTTTTCTTTCTTAATTAATTGATTGGCGTCCTGTGTATGTGAACCTTAACCTAAGATTGGGTACTACACAGGACTATTTCATTTTAAATTGTAACCATCTCACTATCAGTATTGTCTTCTGGTGAATCATTCTCAAATGCTGTGTGTTTGTCTTACCTATTTCTATTTCCTTATTATTTTCGGTTAGTTTCGTGTTGTTCATGTCTCTTCCGATTATAAGATCAAAATGAATATTTGAAGTTAAATATAATATATTATTTAGTATGCGACCAATACGCTACATTATCTCTGTTGCGCAAAAAAAAAATAAACGAGGTTCTGGCGAGGTTCGAACTCGCGACCTTCTGCGTGTAAAGCAGACGTGATAACCACTACACCACAGAACCCGACAAATTTTGTTCACGGTTTTATAGCTTATGTGTTTCAGCTATCTATTTTACATGTAGTGTTTCAGCTATCTATTTTACATGTAGACGTAATGCAACTGATTAGTACAAACATGATTTTGTTTTTTTCTTTAGTTATTACAAAGCGACCAAGTGCATAGGCCTAATCCGTCTGTTTCTTTCTTTCTTAACGATCGAGCGGCTGTGGTAATGCATTGTATGACCATAGCTTGAAGTGACTAGAAAATGCACGTGGACAAGAATAACAACACACTATTTGAGGGAAACAAAAGTATTTAGCAGCTACTAAGTCCACTTCTGTATTACTATTGAGTTTCAAAGAGTTCATGTGTTTCACGCTGATAGGTTTAGATATATAAATTACCAGTCAAATCTTCATGGTTTCCGTGGTGTAGTGGTTATCACATCCGCTTAACACGCGGAAGGTCCTGAGTTCAATCCTCAGCGGAAACAATTTTTTTTCTCGCTTTTTCCTTTGAAAAACTGTCCTAGCTTTACGGTAGATGAAGATATTGCAATATTGTATCTATTTTGAGCGCTATGCTTTCTAAATTGCTCTAATATTGAAAATTAAAGTCAGTATTGGTCACTTCAACTTACTGATTAAAAAGGGGAGACATTACCAAGAGAGCGTCTATCTTCACAGTGTAAGGAGGTAAAAAAAAAACGCTTTGTGAAATTATTCTTGCTCAAATCTTTTGAGAAAAATTACATTACTAGATATACATTAGAACACTCAGATTGTATGTTACCTTGCATTATATAATACTATTTATACCACGGTTTAACTCGGAAAACCGTGGTATAAATGAATTGTAACATGCAATATCACATCTAGGTCGTTGATTGCTGACAGTAATAAGACTACAACCCAGAATTAAAGTGTGCAATATCTCGTTTCTCCGTGTATTGTATCGGGATTCTTAACTGTTGCTTCTATTCTGGTATATAAACCATAAAAAGATCAAAAGAGAAAAATGCATTCATTTCACAAGACAAGATTAACGTCTTGCAGTTTTAACCCATCAACACCTAGACAAGTAGAAAAGTTGTAGATTCCCTTGATAAAACATTCATTAGAATTGAGGACAGATGATAGGTGGACGATCGTCCACTTGTGTATTGGGTTTCACAGATTCGCTTTGCATACTGTCGTCCACCCTATGTGATTGTGCAACTTTTTTCATTGAACGATTTGTGTTAACTTCTTAACCTGCTTGATTGAACACTACGGGTATATCCTTAGTTGGTTTTTTTCTTTCTTAATTAATTGATTGGCGTCCTGTGTATGTGAACCTTAACCTAAGATTGGGTACTACACAGGACTATTTCATTTTAAATTGTAACCATCTCACTATCAGTATTGTCTTCTGGTGAATCATTCTCAAATGCTGTGTGTTTGTCTTACCTATTTCTATTTCCTTATTATTTTCGGTTAGTTTCGTGTTGTTCATGTCTCTTCCGATTATAAGATCAAAATGAATATTTGAAGTTAAATATAATATATTATTTAGTATGCGACCAATACGCTACATTATCTCTGTTACGCAAAAAAAAAATAAACGAGGTTCTGGCGAGGTTCGAACTCGCGACCTTCTGCGTGTAAAGCAGACGTGATAACCACTACACCACAGAACCCGACAAATTTTGTTCACGGTTTAATAGCTTATGTGTTTCAGCTATCTATTTTACATGTAGTGTTTCAGCTATCTATTTTACATGTAGACGTAATGCAACTGATTAGTGCAAACATGATTTTCTTTTTTTCTTTAGTTATTACAAAGCGACCAAGTGCATAGGCCTAATCCGTCTGTTTCTTTCTTTCTTAAGGATCGAGCGGCTGTGGTAATGCATTGTATGACCATAGCTTGAAGTGACTAGAAAATGCACGTGGACAAGAATAACAACACACTATTTGAGGGAAACAAAAGTATTTAGCAGCTACTAAGTCCACTTCTGTATTACTATTGAGTTTCAAAGAGTTCATGTGTTTCACGCTGATAGGTTTAGATATATAAATTACCAGTCAAATATTCATGGTTTCCGTGGTGTAGTGGTTATCACATCCGCTTAACACGCGGAAGGTCCTGAGTTCAATCCTCAGCGGAAACAATTTTTTTTCTCGCTTTTTCCTTTGAAAAACTGTCCTAGCTTTACGGTAGATGAAGATATTGCAATATTGTATCTATTTTGAGCGCTATGCTTTCTAAATTGCTCTAATATTGAAAATTAAAGTCAGTATTGGTCACTTCAACTTACTGATTAAAAAGGGGAGACATTACCAAGAGAGCGTCTATCTTCACAGTGTAAGGAGGTAAAAAAAAAACGCTTTGTGAAATTATTCTTGCTCAAATCTTTTGAGAAAAATTACATTACTAGATATACATTAGAACACTCAGATTGTATGTTACCTTGCATTATATAATACTATTTATACCACGGTTTAACTCGGAAAACCGTGGTATAAATGAATTGTAACATGCAATATCACATCTAGGTCGTTGATTGCTGACAGTAATAAGACTACAACCCAGAATTAAAGTGTGCAATATCTCGTTTCTCCGTGTATTGTATCGGGATTCTTAACTGTTGCTTCTATTCTGGTATATAAACCATAAAAAGATCAAAAGAGAAAAATGCATTCATTTCACAAGACAAGATTAACGTCTTGCAGTTTTAACCCATCAACACCTAGACAAGTAGAAAAGTTGTAGATTCCCTTGATAAAACATTCATTAGAATTGAGGACAGATGATAGGTGGACGATCGTCCACTTGTGTATTGGGTTTCACAGATTCGCTTTGCATACTGTCGTCCACCCTATGTGATTGTGCAACTTTTTTCATTGAACGATTTGTGTTAACTTCTTAACCTGCTTGATTGAACACTACGGGTATATCCTTAGTTGGTTTTTTTCTTTCTTAATTAATTGATTGGCGTCCTGTGTATGTGAACCTTAACCTAAGATTGGGTACTACACAGGACTATTTCATTTTAAATTGTAACCATCTCACTATCAGTATTGTCTTCTGGTGAATCATTCTCAAATGCTGTGTGTTTGTCTTACCTATTTCTATTTCCTTATTATTTTCGGTTAGTTTCGTGTTGTTCATGTCTCTTCCGATTATAAGATCAAAATGAATATTTGAAGTTAAATATAATATATTATTTAGTATGCGACCAATACGCTACATTATCTCTGTTGCGCAAAAAAAAAATAAACGAGGTTCTGGCGAGGTTCGAACTCGCGACCTTCTGCGTGTAAAGCAGACGTGATAACCACTACACCACAGAACCCGACAAATTTTGTTCACGGTTTTATAGCTTATGTGTTTCAGCTATCTATTTTACATGTAGTGTTTCAGCTATCTATTTTACATGTAGACGTAATGCAACTGATTAGTACAAACATGATTTTGTTTTTTTCTTTAGTTATTACAAAGCGACCAAGTGCATAGGCCTAATCCGTCTGTTTCTTTCTTTCTTAACGATCGAGCGGCTGTGGTAATGCATTGTATGACCATAGCTTGAAGTGACTAGAAAATGCACGTGGACAAGAATAACAACACACTATTTGAGGGAAACAAAAGTATTTAGCAGCTACTAAGTCCACTTCTGTATTACTATTGAGTTTCAAAGAGTTCATGTGTTTCACGCTGATAGGTTTAGATATATAAATTACCAGTCAAATCTTCATGGTTTCCGTGGTGTAGTGGTTATCACATCCGCTTAACACGCGGAAGGTCCTGAGTTCAATCCTCAGCGGAAACAATTTTTTTTCTCGCTTTTTCCTTTGAAAAACTGTCCTAGCTTTACGGTAGATGAAGATATTGCAATATTGTATCTATTTTGAGCGCTATGCTTTCTAAATTGCTCTAATATTGAAAATTAAAGTCAGTATTGGTCACTTCAACTTACTGATTAAAAAGGGGAGACATTACCAAGAGAGCGTCTATCTTCACAGTGTAAGGAGGTAAAAAAAAAACGCTTTGTGAAATTATTCTTGCTCAAATCTTTTGAGAAAAATTACATTACTAGATATACATTAGAACACTCAGATTGTATGTTACCTTGCATTATATAATACTATTTATACCACGGTTTAACTCGGAAAACCGTGGTATAAATGAATTGTAACATGCAATATCACATCTAGGTCGTTGATTGCTGACAGTAATAAGACTACAACCCAGAATTAAAGTGTGCAATATCTCGTTTCTCCGTGTATTGTATCGGGATTCTTAACTGTTGCTTCTATTCTGGTATATAAACCATAAAAAGATCAAAAGAGAAAAATGCATTCATTTCACAAGACAAGATTAACGTCTTGCAGTTTTAACCCATCAACACCTAGACAAGTAGAAAAGTTGTAGATTCCCTTGATAAAACATTCATTAGAATTGAGGACAGATGATAGGTGGACGATCGTCCACTTGTGTATTGGGTTTCACAGATTCGCTTTGCATACTGTCGTCCACCCTATGTGATTGTGCAACTTTTTTCATTGAACGATTTGTGTTAACTTCTTAACCTGCTTGATTGAACACTACGGGTATATCCTTAGTTGGTTTTTTTCTTTCTTAATTAATTGATTGGCGTCCTGTGTATGTGAACCTTAACCTAAGATTGGGTACTACACAGGACTATTTCATTTTAAATTGTAACCATCTCACTATCAGTATTGTCTTCTGGTGAATCATTCTCAAATGCTGTGTGTTTGTCTTACCTATTTCTATTTCCTTATTATTTTCGGTTAGTTTCGTGTTGTTCATGTCTCTTCCGATTATAAGATCAAAATGAATATTTGAAGTTAAATATAATATATTATTTAGTATGCGACCAATACGCTACATTATCTCTGTTGCGCAAAAAAAAAATAAACGAGGTTCTGGCGAGGTTCGAACTCGCGACCTTCTGCGTGTAAAGCAGACGTGATAACCACTACACCACAGAACCCGACAAATTTTGTTCACGGATTTATAGCTTATGTGTTTCAGCTATCTATTTTACATGTAGTGTTTCAGCTATCTATTTTACATGTAGACGTAATGCAACTGATTAGTACAAACATGATTTTGTTTTTTTCTTTAGTTATTACAAAGCGACCAAGTGCATAGGCCTAATCCGTCTGTTTCTTTCTTTCTTAACGATCGAGCGGCTGTGGTAATGCATTGTATGACCATAGCTTGAAGTGACTAGAAAATGCACGTGGACAAGAATAACAACACACTATTTGAGGGAAACAAAAGTATTTAGCAGCTACTAAGTCCACTTCTGTATTACTATTGAGTTTCAAAGAGTTCATGTGTTTCACGCTGATAGGTTTAGATATATAAATTACCAGTCAAATCTTCATGGTTTCCGTGGTGTAGTGGTTATCACATCCGCTTAACACGCGGAAGGTCCTGAGTTCAATCCTCAGCGGAAACAATTTTTTTTCTCGCTTTTTCCTTTGAAAAACTGTCCTAGCTTTACGGTAGATGAAGATATTGCAATATTGTATCTATTTTGAGCGCTATGCTTTCTAAATTGCTCTAATATTGAAAATTAAAGTCAGTATTGGTCACTTCAACTTACTGATTAAAAAGGGGAGACAATACCAAGAGAGCGTCTATCTTCACAGTGTAAGGAGGTAAAAAAAAAACGCTTTGTGAAATTATTCTTGCTCAAATCTTTTGAGAAAAATTACATTACTAGATATACATTAGAACACTCAGATTGTATGTTACCTTGCATTATATAATACTATTTATACCACGGTTTAACTCGGAAAACCGTGGTATAAATGAATTGTAACATGCAATATCACATCTAGGTCGTTGATTGCTGACAGTAATAAGACTACAACCCAGAATTAAAGTGTGCAATATCTCGTTTCTCCGTGTATTGTATCGGGATTCTTAACTGTTGCTTCTATTCTGGTATATAAACCATAAAAAGATCAAAAGAGAAAAATGCATTCATTTCACAAGACAAGATTAACGTCTTGCAGTTTTAACCCATCAACACCTAGACAAGTAGAAAAGTTGTAGATTCCCTTGATAAAACATTCATTAGAATTGAGGACAGATGATAGGTGGACGATCGTCCACTTGTGTATTGGGTTTCACAGATTCGCTTTGCATACTGTCGTCCACCCTATGTGATTGTGCAACTTTTTTCATTGAACGATTTGTGTTAACTTCTTAACCTGCTTGATTGAACACTACGGGTATATCCTTAGTTGGTTTTTTTCTTTCTTAATTAATTGATTGGCGTCCTGTGTATGTGAACCTTAACCTAAGATTGGGTACTACACAGGACTATTTCATTTTAAATTGTAACCATCTCACTATCAGTATTGTCTTCTGGTGAATCATTCTCAAATGCTGTGTGTTTGTCTTACCTATTTCTATTTCCTTATTATTTTCGGTTAGTTTCGTGTTGTTCATGTCTCTTCCGATTATAAGATCAAAATGAATATTTGAAGTTAAATATAATATATTATTTAGTATGCGACCAATACGCTACATTATCTCTGTTGCGCAAAAAAAAAATAAACGAGGTTCTGGCGAGGTTCGAACTCGCGACCTTCTGCGTGTAAAGCAGACGTGATAACCACTACACCACAGAACCCGACAAATTTTGTTCACGGATTTATAGCTTATGTGTTTCAGCTATCTATTTTACATGTAGTGTTTCAGCTATCTATTTTACATGTAGACGTAATGCAACTGATTAGTACAAACATGATTTTGTTTTTTTCTTTAGTTATTACAAAGCGACCAAGTGCATAGGCCTAATCCGTCTGTTTCTTTCTTTCTTAACGATCGAGCGGCTGTGGTAATGCATTGTATGACCATAGCTTGAAGTGACTAGAAAATGCACGTGGACAAGAATAACAACACACTATTTGAGGGAAACAAAAGTATTTAGCAGCTACTAAGTCCACTTCTGTATTACTATTGAGTTTCAAAGAGTTCATGTGTTTCACGCTGATAGGTTTAGATATATAAATTACCAGTCAAATCTTCATGGTTTCCGTGGTGTAGTGGTTATCACATCCGCTTAACACGCGGAAGGTCCTGAGTTCAATCCTCAGCGGAAACAATTTTTTTTCTCGCTTTTTCCTTTGAAAAACTGTCCTAGCTTTACGGTAGATGAAGATATTGCAATATTGTATCTATTTTGAGCGCTATGCTTTCTAAATTGCTCTAATATTGAAAATTAAAGTCAGTATTGGTCACTTCAACTTACTGATTAAAAAGGGGAGACATTACCAAGAGAGCGTCTATCTTCACAGTGTAAGGAGGTAAAAAAAAAACGCTTTGTGAAATTATTCTTGCTCAAATCTTTTGAGAAAAATTACATTACTAGATATACATTAGAACACTCAGATTGTATGTTACCTTGCATTATATAATACTATTTATACCACGGTTTAACTCGGAAAACCGTGGTATAAATGAATTGTAACATGCAATATCACATCTAGGTCGTTGATTGCTGACAGTAATAAGACTACAACCCAGAATTAAAGTGTGCAATATCTCGTTTCTCCGTGTATTGTATCGGGATTCTTAACTGTTGCTTCTATTCTGGTATATAAACCATAAAAAGATCAAAAGAGAAAAATGCATTCATTTCACAAGACAAGATTAACGTCTTGCAGTTTTAACCCATCAACACCTAGACAAGTAGAAAAGTTGTAGATTCCCTTGATAAAACATTCATTAGAATTGAGGACAGATGATAGGTGGACGATCGTCCACTTGTGTATTGGGTTTCACAGATTCGCTTTGCATACTGTCGTCCACCCTATGTGATTGTGCAACTTTTTTCATTGAACGATTTGTGTTAACTTCTTAACCTGATTGATTGAACACTACGGGTATATCCTTAGTTGGTTTTTTTCTTTCTTAATTAATTGATTGGCGTCCTGTGTATGTGAACCTTAACCTAAGATTGGGTACTACACAGGACTATTTCATTTTAAATTGTAACCATCTCACTATCAGTATTGTCTTCTGGTGAATCATTCTCAAATGCTGTGTGTTTGTCTTACCTATTTCTATTTCCTTATTATTTTCGGTTAGTTTCGTGTTGTTCATGTCTCTTCCGATTATAAGATCAAAATGAATATTTGAAGTTAAATATAATATATTATTTAGTATGCGACCAATACGCTACATTATCTCTGTTGCGCAAAAAAAAAATAAACGAGGTTCTGGCGAGGTTCGAACTCGCGACCTTCTGCGTGTAAAGCAGACGTGATAACCACTACACCACAGAACCCGACAAATTTTGTTCACGGTTTTATAGCTTATGTGTTTCAGCTATCTATTTTACATGTAGTGTTTCAGCTATCTATTTTACATGTAGACGTAATGCAACTGATTAGTACAAACATGATTTTGTTTTTTTCTTTAGTTATTACAAAGCGACCAAGTGCATAGGCCTAATCCGTCTGTTTCTTTCTTTCTTAACGATCGAGCGGCTGTGGTAATGCATTGTATGACCATAGCTTGAAGTGACTAGAAAATGCACGTGGACAAGAATAACAACACACTATTTGAGGGAAACAAAAGTATTTAGCAGCTACTAAGTCCACTTCTGTATTACTATTGAGTTTCAAAGAGTTCATGTGTTTCACGCTGATAGGTTTAGATATATAAATTACCAGTCAAATCTTCATGGTTTCCGTGGTGTAGTGGTTATCACATCCGCTTAACACGCGGAAGGTCCTGAGTTCAATCCTCAGCGGAAACAATTTTTTTTCTCGCTTTTTCCTTTGAAAAACTGTCCTAGCTTTACGGTAGATGAAGATATTGCAATATTGTATCTATTTTGAGCGCTATGCTTTCTAAATTGCTCTAATATTGAAAATTAAAGTCAGTATTGGTCACTTCAACTTACTGATTAAAAAGGGGAGACATTACCAAGAGAGCGTCTATCTTCACAGTGTAAGGAGGTAAAAAAAAAACGCTTTGTGAAATTATTCTTGCTCAAATCTTTTGAGAAAAATTACATTACTAGATATACATTAGAACACTCAGATTGTATGTTACCTTGCATTATATAATACTATTTATACCACGGTTTAACTCGGAAAACCGTGGTATAAATGAATTGTAACATGCAATATCACATCTAGGTCGTTGATTGCTGACAGTAATAAGACTACAACCCAGAATTAAAGTGTGCAATATCTCGTTTCTCCGTGTATTGTATCGGGATTCTTAACTGTTGCTTCTATTCTGGTATATAAACCATAAAAAGATCAAAAGAGAAAAATGCATTCATTTCACAAGACAAGATTAACGTCTTGCAGTTTTAACCCATCAACACCTAGACAAGTAGAAAAGTTGTAGATTCCCTTGATAAAACATTCATTAGAATTGAGGACAGATGATAGGTGGACGATCGTCCACTTGTGTATTGGGTTTCACAGATTCGCTTTGCATACTGTCGTCCACCCTATGTGATTGTGCAACTTTTTTCATTGAACGATTTGTGTTAACTTCTTAACCTGCTTGATTGAACACTACGGGTATATCCTTAGTTGGTTTTTTTCTTTCTTAATTAATTGATTGGCGTCCTGTGTATGTGAACCTTAACCTAAGATTGGGTACTACACAGGACTATTTCATTTTAAATTGTAACCATCTCACTATCAGTATTGTCTTCTGGTGAATCATTCTCAAATGCTGTGTGTTTGTCTTACCTATTTCTATTTCCTTATTATTTTCGGTTAGTTTCGTGTTGTTCATGTCTCTTCCGATTATAAGATCAAAATGAATATTTGAAGTTAAATATAATATATTATTTAGTATGCGACCAATACGCTACATTATCTCTGTTGCGCAAAAAAAAAATAAACGAGGTTCTGGCGAGGTTCGAACTCGCGACCTTCTGCGTGTAAAGCAGACGTGATAACCACTACACCACAGAACCCGACAAATTTTGTTCACGGATTTATAGCTTATGTGTTTCAGCTATCTATTTTACATGTAGTGTTTCAGCTATCTATTTTACATGTAGACGTAATGCAACTGATTAGTACAAACATGATTTTGTTTTTTTCTTTAGTTATTACAAAGCGACCAAGTGCATAGGCCTAATCCGTCTGTTTCTTTCTTTCTTAACGATCGAGCGGCTGTGGTAATGCATTGTATGACCATAGCTTGAAGTGACTAGAAAATGCACGTGGACAAGAATAACAACACACTATTTGAGGGAAACAAAAGTATTTAGCAGCTACTAAGTCCACTTCTGTATTACTATTGAGTTTCAAAGAGTTCATGTGTTTCACGCTGATAGGTTTAGATATATAAATTACCAGTCAAATCTTCATGGTTTCCGTGGTGTAGTGGTTATCACATCCGCTTAACACGCGGAAGGTCCTGAGTTCAATCCTCAGCGGAAACAATTTTTTTTCTCGCTTTTTCCTTTGAAAAACTGTCCTAGCTTTACGGTAGATGAAGATATTGCAATATTGTATCTATTTTGAGCGCTATGCTTTCTAAATTGCTCTAATATTGAAAATTAAAGTCAGTATTGGTCACTTCAACTTACTGATTAAAAAGGGGAGACAATACCAAGAGAGCGTCTATCTTCACAGTGTAAGGAGGTAAAAAAAAAACGCTTTGTGAAATTATTCTTGCTCAAATCTTTTGAGAAAAATTACATTACTAGATATACATTAGAACACTCAGATTGTATGTTACCTTGCATTATATAATACTATTTATACCACGGTTTAACTCGGAAAACCGTGGTATAAATGAATTGTAACATGCAATATCACATCTAGGTCGTTGATTGCTGACAGTAATAAGACTACAACCCAGAATTAAAGTGTGCAATATCTCGTTTCTCCGTGTATTGTATCGGGATTCTTAACTGTTGCTTCTATTCTGGTATATAAACCATAAAAAGATCAAAAGAGAAAAATGCATTCATTTCACAAGACAAGATTAACGTCTTGCAGTTTTAACCCATCAACACCTAGACAAGTAGAAAAGTTGTAGATTCCCTTGATAAAACATTCATTAGAATTGAGGACAGATGATAGGTGGACGATCGTCCACTTGTGTATTGGGTTTCACAGATTCGCTTTGCATACTGTCGTCCACCCTATGTGATTGTGCAACTTTTTTCATTGAACGATTTGTGTTAACTTCTTAACCTGCTTGATTGAACACTACGGGTATATCCTTAGTTGGTTTTTTTCTTTCTTAATTAATTGATTGGCGTCCTGTGTATGTGAACCTTAACCTAAGATTGGGTACTACACAGGACTATTTCATTTTAAATTGTAACCATCTCACTATCAGTATTGTCTTCTGGTGAATCATTCTCAAATGCTGTGTGTTTGTCTTACCTATTTCTATTTCCTTATTATTTTCGGTTAGTTTCGTGTTGTTCATGTCTCTTCCGATTATAAGATCAAAATGAATATTTGAAGTTAAATATAATATATTATTTAGTATGCGACCAATACGCTACATTATCTCTGTTGCGCAAAAAAAAAATAAACGAGGTTCTGGCGAGGTTCGAACTCGCGACCTTCTGCGTGTAAAGCAGACGTGATAACCACTACACCACAGAACCCGACAAATTTTGTTCACGGATTTATAGCTTATGTGTTTCAGCTATCTATTTTACATGTAGTGTTTCAGCTATCTATTTTACATGTAGACGTAATGCAACTGATTAGTACAAACATGATTTTGTTTTTTTCTTTAGTTATTACAAAGCGACCAAGTGCATAGGCCTAATCCGTCTGTTTCTTTCTTTCTTAACGATCGAGCGGCTGTGGTAATGCATTGTATGACCATAGCTTGAAGTGACTAGAAAATGCACGTGGACAAGAATAACAACACACTATTTGAGGGAAACAAAAGTATTTAGCAGCTACTAAGTCCACTTCTGTATTACTATTGAGTTTCAAAGAGTTCATGTGTTTCACGCTGATAGGTTTAGATATATAAATTACCAGTCAAATCTTCATGGTTTCCGTGGTGTAGTGGTTATCACATCCGCTTAACACGCGGAAGGTCCTGAGTTCAATCCTCAGCGGAAACAATTTTTTTTCTCGCTTTTTCCTTTGAAAAACTGTCCTAGCTTTACGGTAGATGAAGATATTGCAATATTGTATCTATTTTGAGCGCTATGCTTTCTAAATTGCTCTAATATTGAAAATTAAAGTCAGTATTGGTCACTTCAACTTACTGATTAAAAAGGGGAGACATTACCAAGAGAGCGTCTATCTTCACAGTGTAAGGAGGTAAAAAAAAAACGCTTTGTGAAATTATTCTTGCTCAAATCTTTTGAGAAAAATTACATTACTAGATATACATTAGAACACTCAGATTGTATGTTACCTTGCATTATATAATACTATTTATACCACGGTTTAACTCGGAAAACCGTGGTATAAATGAATTGTAACATGCAATATCACATCTAGGTCGTTGATTGCTGACAGTAATAAGACTACAACCCAGAATTAAAGTGTGCAATATCTCGTTTCTCCGTGTATTGTATCGGGATTCTTAACTGTTGCTTCTATTCTGGTATATAAACCATAAAAAGATCAAAAGAGAAAAATGCATTCATTTCACAAGACAAGATTAACGTCTTGCAGTTTTAACCCATCAACACCTAGACAAGTAGAAAAGTTGTAGATTCCCTTGATAAAACATTCATTAGAATTGAGGACAGATGATAGGTGGACGATCGTCCACTTGTGTATTGGGTTTCACAGATTCGCTTTGCATACTGTCGTCCACCCTATGTGATTGTGCAACTTTTTTCATTGAACGATTTGTGTTAACTTCTTAACCTGATTGATTGAACACTACGGGTATATCCTTAGTTGGTTTTTTTCTTTCTTAATTAATTGATTGGCGTCCTGTGTATGTGAACCTTAACCTAAGATTGGGTACTACACAGGACTATTTCATTTTAAATTGTAACCATCTCACTATCAGTATTGTCTTCTGGTGAATCATTCTCAAATGCTGTGTGTTTGTCTTACCTATTTCTATTTCCTTATTATTTTCGGTTAGTTTCGTGTTGTTCATGTCTCTTCCGATTATAAGATCAAAATGAATATTTGAAGTTAAATATAATATATTATTTAGTATGCGACCAATACGCTACATTATCTCTGTTGCGCAAAAAAAAAATAAACGAGGTTCTGGCGAGGTTCGAACTCGCGACCTTCTGCGTGTAAAGCAGACGTGATAACCACTACACCACAGAACCCGACAAATTTTGTTCACGGTTTTATAGCTTATGTGTTTCAGCTATCTATTTTACATGTAGTGTTTCAGCTATCTATTTTACATGTAGACGTAATGCAACTGATTAGTACAAACATGATTTTGTTTTTTTCTTTAGTTATTACAAAGCGACCAAGTGCATAGGCCTAATCCGTCTGTTTCTTTCTTTCTTAACGATCGAGCGGCTGTGGTAATGCATTGTATGACCATAGCTTGAAGTGACTAGAAAATGCACGTGGACAAGAATAACAACACACTATTTGAGGGAAACAAAAGTATTTAGCAGCTACTAAGTCCACTTCTGTATTACTATTGAGTTTCAAAGAGTTCATGTGTTTCACGCTGATAGGTTTAGATATATAAATTACCAGTCAAATCTTCATGGTTTCCGTGGTGTAGTGGTTATCACATCCGCTTAACACGCGGAAGGTCCTGAGTTCAATCCTCAGCGGAAACAATTTTTTTTCTCGCTTTTTCCTTTGAAAAACTGTCCTAGCTTTACGGTAGATGAAGATATTGCAATATTGTATCTATTTTGAGCGCTATGCTTTCTAAATTGCTCTAATATTGAAAATTAAAGTCAGTATTGGTCACTTCAACTTACTGATTAAAAAGGGGAGACATTACCAAGAGAGCGTCTATCTTCACAGTGTAAGGAGGTAAAAAAAAAACGCTTTGTGAAATTATTCTTGCTCAAATCTTTTGAGAAAAATTACATTACTAGATATACATTAGAACACTCAGATTGTATGTTACCTTGCATTATATAATACTATTTATACCACGGTTTAACTCGGAAAACCGTGGTATAAATGAATTGTAACATGCAATATCACATCTAGGTCGTTGATTGCTGACAGTAATAAGACTACAACCCAGAATTAAAGTGTGCAATATCTCGTTTCTCCGTGTATTGTATCGGGATTCTTAACTGTTGCTTCTATTCTGGTATATAAACCATAAAAAGATCAAAAGAGAAAAATGCATTCATTTCACAAGACAAGATTAACGTCTTGCAGTTTTAACCCATCAACACCTAGACAAGTAGAAAAGTTGTAGATTCCCTTGATAAAACATTCATTAGAATTGAGGACAGATGATAGGTGGACGATCGTCCACTTGTGTATTGGGTTTCACAGATTCGCTTTGCATACTGTCGTCCACCCTATGTGATTGTGCAACTTTTTTCATTGAACGATTTGTGTTAACTTCTTAACCTGCTTGATTGAACACTACGGGTATATCCTTAGTTGGTTTTTTTCTTTCTTAATTAATTGATTGGCGTCCTGTGTATGTGAACCTTAACCTAAGATTGGGTACTACACAGGACTATTTCATTTTAAATTGTAACCATCTCACTATCAGTATTGTCTTCTGGTGAATCATTCTCAAATGCTGTGTGTTTGTCTTACCTATTTCTATTTCCTTATTATTTTCGGTTAGTTTCGTGTTGTTCATGTCTCTTCCGATTATAAGATCAAAATGAATATTTGAAGTTAAATATAATATATTATTTAGTATGCGACCAATACGCTACATTATCTCTGTTGCGCAAAAAAAAAATAAACGAGGTTCTGGCGAGGTTCGAACTCGCGACCTTCTGCGTGTAAAGCAGACGTGATAACCACTACACCACAGAACCCGACAAATTTTGTTCACGGATTTATAGCTTATGTGTTTCAGCTATCTATTTTACATGTAGTGTTTCAGCTATCTATTTTACATGTAGACGTAATGCAACTGATTAGTACAAACATGATTTTGTTTTTTTCTTTAGTTATTACAAAGCGACCAAGTGCATAGGCCTAATCCGTCTGTTTCTTTCTTTCTTAACGATCGAGCGGCTGTGGTAATGCATTGTATGACCATAGCTTGAAGTGACTAGAAAATGCACGTGGACAAGAATAACAACACACTATTTGAGGGAAACAAAAGTATTTAGCAGCTACTAAGTCCACTTCTGTATTACTATTGAGTTTCAAAGAGTTCATGTGTTTCACGCTGATAGGTTTAGATATATAAATTACCAGTCAAATCTTCATGGTTTCCGTGGTGTAGTGGTTATCACATCCGCTTAACACGCGGAAGGTCCTGAGTTCAATCCTCAGCGGAAACAATTTTTTTTCTCGCTTTTTCCTTTGAAAAACTGTCCTAGCTTTACGGTAGATGAAGATATTGCAATATTGTATCTATTTTGAGCGCTATGCTTTCTAAATTGCTCTAATATTGAAAATTAAAGTCAGTATTGGTCACTTCAACTTACTGATTAAAAAGGGGAGACATTACCAAGAGAGCGTCTATCTTCACAGTGTAAGGAGGTAAAAAAAAAACGCTTTGTGAAATTATTCTTGCTCAAATCTTTTGAGAAAAATTACATTACTAGATATACATTAGAACACTCAGATTGTATGTTACCTTGCATTATATAATACTATTTATACCACGGTTTAACTCGGAAAACCGTGGTATAAATGAATTGTAACATGCAATATCACATCTAGGTCGTTGATTGCTGACAGTAATAAGACTACAACCCAGAATTAAAGTGTGCAATATCTCGTTTCTCCGTGTATTGTATCGGGATTCTTAACTGTTGCTTCTATTCTGGTATATAAACCATAAAAAGATCAAAAGAGAAAAATGCATTCATTTCACAAGACAAGATTAACGTCTTGCAGTTTTAACCCATCAACACCTAGACAAGTAGAAAAGTTGTAGATTCCCTTGATAAAACATTCATTAGAATTGAGGACAGATGATAGGTGGACGATCGTCCACTTGTGTATTGGGTTTCACAGATTCGCTTTGCATACTGTCGTCCACCCTATGTGATTGTGCAACTTTTTTCATTGAACGATTTGTGTTAACTTCTTAACCTGATTGATTGAACACTACGGGTATATCCTTAGTTGGTTTTTTTCTTTCTTAATTAATTGATTGGCGTCCTGTGTATGTGAACCTTAACCTAAGATTGGGTACTACACAGGACTATTTCATTTTAAATTGTAACCATCTCACTATCAGTATTGTCTTCTGGTGAATCATTCTCAAATGCTGTGTGTTTGTCTTACCTATTTCTATTTCCTTATTATTTTCGGTTAGTTTCGTGTTGTTCATGTCTCTTCCGATTATAAGATCAAAATGAATATTTGAAGTTAAATATAATATATTATTTAGTATGCGACCAATACGCTACATTATCTCTGTTGCGCAAAAAAAAAATAAACGAGGTTCTGGCGAGGTTCGAACTCGCGACCTTCTGCGTGTAAAGCAGACGTGATAACCACTACACCACAGAACCCGACAAATTTTGTTCACGGTTTTATAGCTTATGTGTTTCAGCTATCTATTTTACATGTAGTGTTTCAGCTATCTATTTTACATGTAGACGTAATGCAACTGATTAGTACAAACATGATTTTGTTTTTTTCTTTAGTTATTACAAAGCGACCAAGTGCATAGGCCTAATCCGTCTGTTTCTTTCTTTCTTAACGATCGAGCGGCTGTGGTAATGCATTGTATGACCATAGCTTGAAGTGACTAGAAAATGCACGTGGACAAGAATAACAACACACTATTTGAGGGAAACAAAAGTATTTAGCAGCTACTAAGTCCACTTCTGTATTACTATTGAGTTTCAAAGAGTTCATGTGTTTCACGCTGATAGGTTTAGATATATAAATTACCAGTCAAATCTTCATGGTTTCCGTGGTGTAGTGGTTATCACATCCGCTTAACACGCGGAAGGTCCTGAGTTCAATCCTCAGCGGAAACAATTTTTTTTCTCGCTTTTTCCTTTGAAAAACTGTCCTAGCTTTACGGTAGATGAAGATATTGCAATATTGTATCTATTTTGAGCGCTATGCTTTCTAAATTGCTCTAATATTGAAAATTAAAGTCAGTATTGGTCACTTCAACTTACTGATTAAAAAGGGGAGACATTACCAAGAGAGCGTCTATCTTCACAGTGTAAGGAGGTAAAAAAAAAACGCTTTGTGAAATTATTCTTGCTCAAATCTTTTGAGAAAAATTACATTACTAGATATACATTAGAACACTCAGATTGTATGTTACCTTGCATTATATAATACTATTTATACCACGGTTTAACTCGGAAAACCGTGGTATAAATGAATTGTAACATGCAATATCACATCTAGGTCGTTGATTGCTGACAGTAATAAGACTACAACCCAGAATTAAAGTGTGCAATATCTCGTTTCTCCGTGTATTGTATCGGGATTCTTAACTGTTGCTTCTATTCTGGTATATAAACCATAAAAAGATCAAAAGAGAAAAATGCATTCATTTCACAAGACAAGATTAACGTCTTGCAGTTTTAACCCATCAACACCTAGACAAGTAGAAAAGTTGTAGATTCCCTTGATAAAACATTCATTAGAATTGAGGACAGATGATAGGTGGACGATCGTCCACTTGTGTATTGGGTTTCACAGATTCGCTTTGCATACTGTCGTCCACCCTATGTGATTGTGCAACTTTTTTCATTGAACGATTTGTGTTAACTTCTTAACCTGCTTGATTGAACACTACGGGTATATCCTTAGTTGGTTTTTTTCTTTCTTAATTAATTGATTGGCGTCCTGTGTATGTGAACCTTAACCTAAGATTGGGTACTACACAGGACTATTTCATTTTAAATTGTAACCATCTCACTATCAGTATTGTCTTCTGGTGAATCATTCTCAAATGCTGTGTGTTTGTCTTACCTATTTCTATTTCCTTATTATTTTCGGTTAGTTTCGTGTTGTTCATGTCTCTTCCGATTATAAGATCAAAATGAATATTTGAAGTTAAATATAATATATTATTTAGTATGCGACCAATACGCTACATTATCTCTGTTACGCAAAAAAAAAATAAACGAGGTTCTGGCGAGGTTCGAACTCGCGACCTTCTGCGTGTAAAGCAGACGTGATAACCACTACACCACAGAACCCGACAAATTTTGTTCACGGTTTAATAGCTTATGTGTTTCAGCTATCTATTTTACATGTAGTGTTTCAGCTATCTATTTTACATGTAGACGTAATGCAACTGATTAGTGCAAACATGATTTTCTTTTTTTCTTTAGTTATTACAAAGCGACCAAGTGCATAGGCCTAATCCGTCTGTTTCTTTCTTTCTTAAGGATCGAGCGGCTGTGGTAATGCATTGTATGACCATAGCTTGAAGTGACTAGAAAATGCACGTGGACAAGAATAACAACACACTATTTGAGGGAAACAAAAGTATTTAGCAGCTACTAAGTCCACTTCTGTATTACTATTGAGTTTCAAAGAGTTCATGTGTTTCACGCTGATAGGTTTAGATATATAAATTACCAGTCAAATATTCATGGTTTCCGTGGTGTAGTGGTTATCACATCCGCTTAACACGCGGAAGGTCCTGAGTTCAATCCTCAGCGGAAACAATTTTTTTTCTCGCTTTTTCCTTTGAAAAACTGTCCTAGCTTTACGGTAGATGAAGATATTGCAATATTGTATCTATTTTGAGCGCTATGCTTTCTAAATTGCTCTAATATTGAAAATTAAAGTCAGTATTGGTCACTTCAACTTACTGATTAAAAAGGGGAGACATTACCAAGAGAGCGTCTATCTTCACAGTGTAAGGAGGTAAAAAAAAAACGCTTTGTGAAATTATTCTTGCTCAAATCTTTTGAGAAAAATTACATTACTAGATATACATTAGAACACTCAGATTGTATGTTACCTTGCATTATATAATACTATTTATACCACGGTTTAACTCGGAAAACCGTGGTATAAATGAATTGTAACATGCATTATCACATCTAGGTCGTTGATTGCTGACAGTAATAAGACTACAACCCAGAATTAAAGTGTGCAATATCTCGTTTCTCCGTGTATTGTATCGGGATTCTTAACTGTTGCTTCTATTCTGGTATATAAACCATAAAAAGATCAAAAGAGAAAAATGCATTCATTTCACAAGACAAGATTAACGTCTTGCAGTTTTAACCCATCAACACCTAGACAAGTAGAAAAGTTGTAGATTCCCTTGATAAAACATTCATTAGAATTGAGGACAGATGATAGGTGGACGATCGTCCACTTGTGTATTGGGTTTCACAGATTCGCTTTGCATACTGTCGTCCACCCTATGTGATTGTGCAACTTTTTTCATTGAACGATTTGTGTTAACTTCTTAACCTGCTTGATTGAACACTACGGGTATATCCTTAGTTGGTTTTTTTCTTTCTTAATTAATTGATTGGCGTCCTGTGTATGTGAACCTTAACCTAAGATTGGGTACTACACAGGACTATTTCATTTTAAATTGTAACCATCTCACTATCAGTATTGTCTTCTGGTGAATCATTCTCAAATGCTGTGTGTTTGTCTTACCTATTTCTATTTCCTTATTATTTTCGGTTAGTTTCGTGTTGTTCATGTCTCTTCCGATTATAAGATCAAAATGAATATTTGAAGTTAAATATAATATATTATTTAGTATGCGACCAATACGCTACATTATCTCTGTTGCGCAAAAAAAAAATAAACGAGGTTCTGGCGAGGTTCGAACTCGCGACCTTCTGCGTGTAAAGCAGACGTGATAACCACTACACCACAGAACCCGACAAATTTTGTTCACGGTTTTATAGCTTATGTGTTTCAGCTATCTATTTTACATGTAGTGTTTCAGCTATCTATTTTACATGTAGACGTAATGCAACTGATTAGTACAAACATGATTTTGTTTTTTTCTTTAGTTATTACAAAGCGACCAAGTGCATAGGCCTAATCCGTCTGTTTCTTTCTTTCTTAACGATCGAGCGGCTGTGGTAATGCATTGTATGACCATAGCTTGAAGTGACTAGAAAATGCACGTGGACAAGAATAACAACACACTATTTGAGGGAAACAAAAGTATTTAGCAGCTACTAAGTCCACTTCTGTATTACTATTGAGTTTCAAAGAGTTCATGTGTTTCACGCTGATAGGTTTAGATATATAAATTACCAGTCAAATCTTCATGGTTTCCGTGGTGTAGTGGTTATCACATCCGCTTAACACGCGGAAGGTCCTGAGTTCAATCCTCAGCGGAAACAATTTTTTTTCTCGCTTTTTCCTTTGAAAAACTGTCCTAGCTTTACGGTAGATGAAGATATTGCAATATTGTATCTATTTTGAGCGCTATGCTTTCTAAATTGCTCTAATATTGAAAATTAAAGTCAGTATTGGTCACTTCAACTTACTGATTAAAAAGGGGAGACATTACCAAGAGAGCGTCTATCTTCACAGTGTAAGGAGGTAAAAAAAAAACGCTTTGTGAAATTATTCTTGCTCAAATCTTTTGAGAAAAATTACATTACTAGATATACATTAGAACACTCAGATTGTATGTTACCTTGCATTATATAATACTATTTATACCACGGTTTAACTCGGAAAACCGTGGTATAAATGAATTGTAACATGCAATATCACATCTAGGTCGTTGATTGCTGACAGTAATAAGACTACAACCCAGAATTAAAGTGTGCAATATCTCGTTTCTCCGTGTATTGTATCGGGATTCTTAACTGTTGCTTCTATTCTGGTATATAAACCATAAAAAGATCAAAAGAGAAAAATGCATTCATTTCACAAGACAAGATTAACGTCTTGCAGTTTTAACCCATCAACACCTAGACAAGTAGAAAAGTTGTAGATTCCCTTGATAAAACATTCATTAGAATTGAGGACAGATGATAGGTGGACGATCGTCCACTTGTGTATTGGGTTTCACAGATTCGCTTTGCATACTGTCGTCCACCCTATGTGATTGTGCAACTTTTTTCATTGAACGATTTGTGTTAACTTCTTAACCTGCTTGATTGAACACTACGGGTATATCCTTAGTTGGTTTTTTTCTTTCTTAATTAATTGATTGGCGTCCTGTGTATGTGAACCTTAACCTAAGATTGGGTACTACACAGGACTATTTCATTTTAAATTGTAACCATCTCACTATCAGTATTGTCTTCTGGTGAATCATTCTCAAATGCTGTGTGTTTGTCTTACCTATTTCTATTTCCTTATTATTTTCGGTTAGTTTCGTGTTGTTCATGTCTCTTCCGATTATAAGATCAAAATGAATATTTGAAGTTAAATATAATATATTATTTAGTATGCGACCAATACGCTACATTATCTCTGTTGCGCAAAAAAAAAATAAACGAGGTTCTGGCGAGGTTCGAACTCGCGACCTTCTGCGTGTAAAGCAGACGTGATAACCACTACACCACAGAACCCGACAAATTTTGTTCACGGATTTATAGCTTATGTGTTTCAGCTATCTATTTTACATGTAGTGTTTCAGCTATCTATTTTACATGTAGACGTAATGCAACTGATTAGTACAAACATGATTTTGTTTTTTTCTTTAGTTATTACAAAGCGACCAAGTGCATAGGCCTAATCCGTCTGTTTCTTTCTTTCTTAACGATCGAGCGGCTGTGGTAATGCATTGTATGACCATAGCTTGAAGTGACTAGAAAATGCACGTGGACAAGAATAACAACACACTATTTGAGGGAAACAAAAGTATTTAGCAGCTACTAAGTCCACTTCTGTATTACTATTGAGTTTCAAAGAGTTCATGTGTTTCACGCTGATAGGTTTAGATATATAAATTACCAGTCAAATCTTCATGGTTTCCGTGGTGTAGTGGTTATCACATCCGCTTAACACGCGGAAGGTCCTGAGTTCAATCCTCAGCGGAAACAATTTTTTTTCTCGCTTTTTCCTTTGAAAAACTGTCCTAGCTTTACGGTAGATGAAGATATTGCAATATTGTATCTATTTTGAGCGCTATGCTTTCTAAATTGCTCTAATATTGAAAATTAAAGTCAGTATTGGTCACTTCAACTTACTGATTAAAAAGGGGAGACATTACCAAGAGAGCGTCTATCTTCACAGTGTAAGGAGGTAAAAAAAAAACGCTTTGTGAAATTATTCTTGCTCAAATCTTTTGAGAAAAATTACATTACTAGATATACATTAGAACACTCAGATTGTATGTTACCTTGCATTATATAATACTATTTATACCACGGTTTAACTCGGAAAACCGTGGTATAAATGAATTGTAACATGCAATATCACATCTAGGTCGTTGATTGCTGACAGTAATAAGACTACAACCCAGAATTAAAGTGTGCAATATCTCGTTTCTCCGTGTATTGTATCGGGATTCTTAACTGTTGCTTCTATTCTGGTATATAAACCATAAAAAGATCAAAAGAGAAAAATGCATTCATTTCACAAGACAAGATTAACGTCTTGCAGTTTTAACCCATCAACACCTAGACAAGTAGAAAAGTTGTAGATTCCCTTGATAAAACATTCATTAGAATTGAGGACAGATGATAGGTGGACGATCGTCCACTTGTGTATTGGGTTTCACAGATTCGCTTTGCATACTGTCGTCCACCCTATGTGATTGTGCAACTTTTTTCATTGAACGATTTGTGTTAACTTCTTAACCTGCTTGATTGAACACTACGGGTATATCCTTAGTTGGTTTTTTTCTTTCTTAATTAATTGATTGGCGTCCTGTGTATGTGAACCGTAACCTAAGATTGGGTACTACACAGGACTATTTCATTTTAAATTGTAACCATCTCACTATCAGTATTGTCTTCTGGTGAATCATTCTCAAATGCTGTGTGTTTGTCTTACTTATTTCTATTTCCTTATTATTTTCGGTTAGTTTCGTGTTGTTCATGTCTCTTCCGATTATAAGATCAAAATGAATATTTGAAGTTAAATATAATATATTATTTAGTATGCGACCAATACGCTACATTATCTCTGTTGCGCAAAAAAATAATAAACGAGGTTCTGGCGAGGTTCGAACTCGCGACCTTCTGCGTGTAAAGCAGACGTGATAACCACTACACCACAGAACCCGACAAATTTTGTTCACGGTTTTATAGCTTATGTGTTTCAGCTATCTATTTTACATGTAGTGTTTCAGCTATCTATTTTACATGTAGACGTAATGCAACTGATTAGTGCAAACATGATTTTGTTTTTTTCTTTAGTTATTACAAAGCGACCAAGTGCATAGGCCTAATCCGTCTGTTTCTTTCTTTCTTAACGATCGAGCGGCTGTGGTAATGCATTGTATGACCATAGCTTGAAGTGACTAGAAAATGCACGTGGACAAGAATAACAACACACTATTTGAGGGAAACAAAAGTATTTAGCAGCTACTAAGTCCACTTCTGTATTACTATTGAGTTTCAAAGAGTTCATGTGTTTCACGCTGATAGGTTTAGATATATAAATTACCAGTCAAATATTCATGGTTTCCGTGGTGTAGTGGTTATCACATCCGCTTAACACGCGGAAGGTCCTGAGTTCAATCCTCAGCGGAAACAATTTTTTTTCTCGCTTTTTCCTTTGAAAAACTGTCCTAGCTTTACGGTAGATGAAGATATTGCAATATTGTATCTATTTTGAGCGCTATGCTTTCTAAATTGCTCTAATATTGAAAATTAAAGTCAGTATTGGTCACTTCAACTTACTGATTAAAAAGGGGAGACATTACCAAGAGAGCGTCTATCTTCACAGTGTAAGGAGGTAAAAAAAAAAACGCTTTGTGAAATTATTCTTGCTCAAATCTTTTGAGAAAAATTACATTACTAGATATACATTAGAACACTTAGATTGTATGTTACCTTGCATTATATAATACTATTTATACCACGGTTTAACTCGGAAAACCGTGGTATAAATGAATTGTAACATGCAATATCACATCTAGGTCGTTGATTGCTGACAGTAATAAGACTACAACCCAGAATTAAAGTGTGCAATATCTCGTTTCTCCGTGTATTGTATCGGGATTCTTAACTGTTGCTTCTATTCTGGTATATAAACCATAAAAAGATCAAAAGAGAAAAATGCATTCATTTCACAAGACAAGATTAACGTCTTGCAGTTTTAACCCATCAACACCTAGACAAGTAGAAAAGTTGTAGATTCCCTTGATAAAACATTCATTAGAATTGAGGACAGATGATAGGTGGACGATCGTCCACTTGTGTATTGGGTTTCACAGATTCGCTTTGCATACTGTCGTCCACCCTATGTGATTGTGCAACTTTTTTCATTGAACGATTTGTGTTAACTTCTTAACCTGCTTGATTGAACACTACGGGTATATCCTTAGTTGGTTTTTTTCTTTCTTAATTAATTGATTGGCGTCCTGTGTATGTGAACCGTAACCTAAGATTGGGTACTACACAGGACTATTTCATTTTAAATTGTAACCATCTCACTATCAGTATTGTCTTCTGGTGAATCATTCTCAAATGCTGTGTGTTTGTCTTACTTATTTCTATTTCCTTATTATTTTCGGTTAGTTTCGTGTTGTTCATGTCTCTTCCGATTATAAGATCAAAATGAATATTTGAAGTTAAATATAATATATTATTTAGTATGCGACCAATACGCTACATTATCTCTGTTGCGCAAAAAAAAAATAAACGAGGTTCTGGCGAGGTTCGAACTCGCGACCTTCTGCGTGTAAAGCAGACGTGATAACCACTACACCACAGAACCCGACAAATTTTGTTCACGGTTTTATAGCTTATGTGTTTCAGCTATCTATTTTACATGTAGTGTTTCAGCTATCTATTTTACATGTAGACGTAATGCAACTGATTAGTGCAAACATGATTTTGTTTTTTTCTTTAGTTATTACAAAGCGACCAAGTGCATAGGCCTAATCCGTCTGTTTCTTTCTTTCTTAAGGATCGAGCGGCTGTGGTAATGCATTGTATGACCATAGCTTGAAGTGACTAGAAAATGCACGTGGACAAGAATAACAATACACTATTTGAGGGAAACAAAAGTATTTAGCAGCTACTAAGTCCACTTCTGTATTACTATTGAGTTTCAAAGAGTTCATGTGTTTCACGCTGATAGGTTTAGATATATAAATTACCAGTCAAATATTCATGGTTTCCGTGGTGTAGTGGTTATCACATCCGCTTAACACGCGGAAGGTCCTGAGTTCAATCCTCAGCGGAAACAATTTTTTTTCTCGCTTTTTCCTTTGAAAAACTGTCCTAGCTTTACGGTAGATGAAGATATTGCAATATTGTATCTATTTTGAGCGCTATGCTTTCTAAATTGCTCTAATATTGAAAATTAAAGTCAGTATTGGTCACTTCAACTTACTGATTAAAAAGGGGAGACATTACCAAGAGAGCGTCTATCTTCACAGTGTAAGGAGGTAAAAAAAAAACGCTTTGTGAAATTATTCTTGCTCAAATCTTTTGAGAAAAATTACATTACTAGATATACATTAGAACACTCAGATTGTATGTTACCTTGCATTATATAATACTATTTATACCACGGTTTAACTCGGAAAACCGTGGTATAAATGAATTGTAACATGCAATATCACATCTAGGTCGTTGATTGCTGACAGTAATAAGACTACAACCCAGAATTAAAGTGTGCAATATCTCGTTTCTCCGTGTATTGTATCGGGATTCTTAACTGTTGCTTCTATTCTGGTATATAAACCATAAAAAGATCAAAAGAGAAAAATGCATTCATTTCACAAGACAAGATTAACGTCTTGCAGTTTTAACCCATCAACACCTAGACAAGTAGAAAAGTTGTAGATTCCCTTGATAAAACATTCATTAGAATTGAGGACAGATGATAGGTGGACGATCGTCCACTTGTGTATTGGGTTTCACAGATTCGCTTTGCATACTGTCGTCCACCCTATGTGATTGTGCAACTTTTTTCATTGAACGATTTGTGTTAACTTCTTAACCTGCTTGATTGAACACTACGGGTATATCCTTAGTTGGTTTTTTTCTTTCTTAATTAATTGATTGGCGTCCTGTGTATGTGAACCGTAACCTAAGATTGGGTACTACACAGGACTATTTCATTTTAAATTGTAACCATCTCACTATCAGTATTGTCTTCTGGTGAATCATTCTCAAATGCTGTGTGTTTGTCTTACTTATTTCTATTTCCTTATTATTTTCGGTTAGTTTCGTGTTGTTCATGTCTCTTCCGATTATAAGATCAAAATGAATATTTGAAGTTAAATATAATATATTATTTAGTATGCGACCAATACGCTACATTATCTCTGTTGCGCAAAAAAATAATAAACGAGGTTCTGGCGAGGTTCGAACTCGCGACCTTCTGCGTGTAAAGCAGACGTGATAACCACTACACCACAGAACCCGACAAATTTTGTTCACGGTTTTATAGCTTATGTGTTTCAGCTATCTATTTTACATGTAGTGTTTCAGCTATCTATTTTACATGTAGACGTAATGCAACTGATTAGTGCAAACATGATTTTGTTTTTTTCTTTAGTTATTACAAAGCGACCAAGTGCATAGGCCTAATCCGTCTGTTTCTTTCTTTCTTAAGGATCGAGCGGCTGTGGTAATGCATTGTATGACCATAGCTTGAAGTGACTAGAAAATGCACGTGGACAAGAATAACAATACACTATTTGAGGGAAACAAAAGTATTTAGCAGCTACTAAGTCCACTTCTGTATTACTATTGAGTTTCAAAGAGTTCATGTGTTTCACGCTGATAGGTTTAGATATATAAATTACCAGTCAAATATTCATGGTTTCCGTGGTGTAGTGGTTATCACATCCGCTTAACACGCGGAAGGTCCTGAGTTCAATCCTCAGTGGAAACAATTTTTTTTCTCGCTTTTTCCTTTGAAAAACTGTCCTAGCTTTACGGTAGATGAAGATATTGCAATATTGTATCTATTTTGAGCGCTATGCTTTCTAAATTGCTCTAATATTGAAAATTAAAGTCAGTATTGGTCACTTCAACTTACTGATTAAAAAGGGGAGACATTACCAAGAGAGCGTCTATCTTCACAGTGTAAGGAGGTAAAAAAAAAAACGCTTTGTGAAATTATTCTTGCTCAAATCTTTTGAGAAAAATTACATTACTAGATATACATTAGAACACTCAGATTGTATGTTACCTTGCATTATATAATACTATTTATACCACGGTTTAACTCGGAAAACCGTGGTATAAATGAATTGTAACATGCAATATCACATCTAGGTCGTTGATTGCTGACAGTAATAAGACTACAACCCAGAATTAAAGTGTGCAATATCTCGTTTCTCCGTGTATTGTATCGGGATTCTTAACTGTTGCTTCTATTCTGGTATATAAACCATAAAAAGATCAAAAGAGAAAAATGCATTCATTTCACAAGACAAGATTAACGTCTTGCAGTTTTAACCCATCAACACCTAGACAAGTAGAAAAGTTGTAGATTCCCTTGATAAAACATTCATTAGAATTGAGGACAGATGATAGGTGGACGATCGTCCACTTGTGTATTGGGTTTCACAGATTCGCTTTGCATACTGTCGTCCACCCTATGTGATTGTGCAACTTTTTTCATTGAACGATTTGTGTTAACTTCTTAACCTGCTTGATTGAACACTACGGGTATATCCTTAGTTGGTTTTTTTCTTTCTTAATTAATTGATTGGCGTCCTGTGTATGTGAACCGTAACCTAAGATTGGGTACTACACAGGACTATTTCATTTTAAATTGTAACCATCTCACTATCAGTATTGTCTTCTGGTGAATCATTCTCAAATGCTGTGTGTTTGTCTTACTTATTTCTATTTCCTTATTATTTTCGGTTAGTTTCGTGTTGTTCATGTCTCTTCCGATTATAAGATCAAAATGAATATTTGAAGTTAAATATAATATATTACTTAGTATGCGACCAATACGCTACATTATCTCTGTTGCGCAAAAAAAAAATAAACGAGGTTCTGGCGAGGTTCGAACTCGCGACCTTCTGCGTGTAAAGCAGACGTGATAACCACTACACCACAGAACCCGACAAATTTTGTTCACGGTTTTATAGCTTATGTGTTTCAGCTATCTATTTTACATGTAGTGTTTCAGCTATCTATTTTACATGTAGACGTAATGCAACTGATTAGTGCAAACATGATTTTGTTTTTTTCTTTAGTTATTACAAAGCGACCAAGTGCATAGGCCTAATCCGTCTGTTTCTTTCTTTCTTAAGGATCGAGCGGCTGTGGTAATGCATTGTATGACCATAGCTTGAAGTGACTAGAAAATGCACGTGGACAAGAATAACAATACACTATTTGAGGGAAACAAAAGTATTTAGCAGCTACTAAGTCCACTTCTGTATTACTATTGAGTTTCAAAGAGTTCATGTGTTTCACGCTGATAGGTTTAGATATATAAATTACCAGTCAAATATTCATGGTTTCCGTGGTGTAATGGTTATCACATCCGCTTAACACGCGGAAGGTCCTGAGTTCAATCCTCAGCGGAAACAATTTTTTTTCTCGCTTTTTCCTTTGAAAAACTGTCCTAGCTTTACGGTAGATGAAGATATTGCAATATTGTATCTATTTTGAGCGCTATGCTTTCTAAATTGCTCTAATATTGAAAATTAAAGTCAGTATTGGTCACTTCAACTTACTGATTAAAAAGGGGAGACATTACCAAGAGAGCGTCTATCTTCACAGTGTAAGGAGGTAAAAAAAAAAACGCTTTGTGAAATTATTCTTGCTCAAATCTTTTGAGAAAAATTACATTACTAGATATACATTAGAACACTCAGATTGTATGTTACCTTGCATTATATAATACTATTTATACCACGGTTTAACTCGGAAAACCGTGGTATAAATGAATTGTAACATGCAATATCACATCTAGGTCGTTGATTGCTGACAGTAATAAGACTACAACCCAGAATTAAAGTGTGCAATATCTCGTTTCTCCGTGTATTGTATCGGGATTCTTAACTGTTGCTTCTATTCTGGTATATAAACCATAAAAAGATCAAAAGAGAAAAATGCATTCATTTCACAAGACAAGATTAACGTCTTGCAGTTTTAACCCATCAACACCTAGACAAGTAGAAAAGTTGTAGATTCCCTTGATAAAACATTCATTAGAATTGAGGACAGATGGTAGGTGGACGATCGTCCACTTGTGTATTGGGTTTCACAGATTCGCTTTGCATACTGTCGTCCACCCTATGTGATTGTGCAACTTTTTTCATTGAACGATTTGTGTTAACTTCTTAACCTGCTTGATTGAACACTACGGGTATATCCTTAGTTGGTTTTTTTCTTTCTTAATTAATTGATTGGCGTCCTGTGTATGTGAACCTTAACCTAAGATTGGGTACTACACAGGACTATTTCATTTTAAATTGTAACCATCTCACTATCAGTATTGTCTTCTGGTGAATCATTCTCAAATGCTGTGTGTTTGTCTTACCTATTTCTATTTCCTTATTATTTTCGGTTAGTTTCGTGTTGTTCATGTCTCTTCCGATTATAAGATCAAAATGAATATTTGAAGTTAAATATAATATATTATTTAGTATGCGACCAATACGCTACATTATCTCTGTTGCGCAAAAAAAAAATAAACGAGGTTCTGGCGAGGTTCGAACTCGCGACCTTCTGCGTGTAAAGCAGACGTGATAACCACTACACCACAGAACCCGACAAATTTTGTTCACGGTTTAATAGCTTATGTGTTTCAGCTATCTATTTTACATGTAGTGTTTCAGCTATCTATTTTACATGTAGACGTAATGCTACTGATTAGTGCAAACATGATTTTGTTTTTTTCTTTAGTTATTACAAAGCGACCAAGTGCATAGGCCTAATCCGTCTGTTTCTTTCTTTCTTAACGATCGAGCGGCTGTGGTAATGCATTGTATGACCATAGCTTGAAGTGACTAGAAAATGCACGTGGACAAGAATAACAACACACTATTTGAGGGAAACAAAAGTATTTAGCAGCTACTAAGTCCACTTCTGTATTACTATTGAGTTTCAAAGAGTTCATGTGTTTCACGCTGATAGGTTTAGATATATAAATTACCAGTCAAATCTTCATGGTTTCCGTGGTGTAATGGTTATCACATCCGCTTAACACGCGGAAGGTCCTGAGTTCAATCCTCAGCGGAAACAATTTTTTTTCTCGCTTTTTCCTTTGAAAAACTGTCCTAGCTTTACGGTAGATGAAGATATTGCAATATTGTATCTATTTTGAGCGCTATGCTTTCTAAATTGCTCTAATATTGAAAATTAAAGTCAGTATTGGTCACTTCAACTTACTGATTAAAAAGGGGAGACATTACCAAGAGAGCGTCTATCTGCACAGTGTAAGGAGGTAAAAAAAGAAACGCTTTGTGAAATTATTCTTGCTCAAATCTTTTGAGAAAAATTACATTACTAGATATACATTAGAACACTCAGATTGTATGTTACCTTGCATTATATAATACTATTTATACCACGGTTTAACTCGGAAAACCGTGGTATAAATGAATTGTAACATGCAATATCACATCTAGGTCGTTGATTGCTGACAGTAATAAGACTACAACCCAGAATTAAAGTGTGCAATATCTCGTTTCTCCGTGTATTGTATCGGGATTCTTAACTGTTGCTTCTATTCTGGTATATAAACCATAAAAAGATCAAAAGAGAAAAATGCATTCATTTCACAAGACAAGATTAACGTCTTGCAGTTTTAACCCATCAACACCTAGACAAGTAGAAAAGTTGTAGATTCCCTTGATAAAACATTCATTAGAATTGAGGACAGATGATAGGTGGACGATCGTCCACTTGTGTATTGGGTTTCACAGATTCGCTTTGCATACTGTCGTCCACCCTATGTGATTGTGCAACTTTTTTCATTGAACGATTTGTGTTAACTTCTTAACCTGCTTGATTGAACACTACGGGTATATCCTTAGTTGGTTTTTTTCTTTCTTAATTAATTGATTGGCGTCCTGTGTATGTGAACCTTAACCTAAGATTGGGTACTACACAGGACTATTTCATTTTAAATTGTAACCATCTCACTATCAGTATTGTCTTCTGGTGAATCATTCTCAAATGCTGTGTGTTTGTCTTACCTATTTCTATTTCCTTATTATTTTCGGTTAGTTTCGTGTTGTTCATGTCTCTTCCGATTATAAGATCAAAATGAATATTTGAAGTTAAATATAATATATTATTTAGTATGCGACCAATACGCTACATTATCTCTGTTGCGCAAAAAAAAAATAAACGAGGTTCTGGCGAGGTTCGAACTCGCGACCTTCTGCGTGTAAAGCAGACGTGATAACCACTACACCACAGAACCCGACAAATTTTGTTCACGGTTTTATAGCTTATGTGTTTCAGCTATCTATTTTACATGTAGTGTTTCAGCTATCTATTTTACATGTAGACGTAATGCAACTGATTAGTACAAACATGATTTTGTTTTTTTCTTTAGTTATTACAAAGCGACCAAGTGCATAGGCCTAATCCGTCTGTTTCTTTCTTTCTTAACGATCGAGCGGCTGTGGTAATGCATTGTATGACCATAGCTTGAAGTGACTAGAAAATGCACGTGGACAAGAATAACAACACACTATTTGAGGGAAACAAAAGTATTTAGCAGCTACTAAGTCCACTTCTGTATTACTATTGAGTTTCAAAGAGTTCATGTGTTTCACGCTGATAGGTTTAGATATATAAATTACCAGTCAAATCTTCATGGTTTCCTTGGTGTAGTGGTTATCACATCCGCTTAACACGCGGAAGGTCCTGAGTTCAATCCTCAGCGGAAACAATTTTTTTTCTCGCTTTTTCCTTTGAAAAACTGTCCTAGCTTTACGGTAGATGAAGATATTGCAATATTGTATCTATTTTGAGCGCTATGCTTTCTAAATTGCTCTAATATCGAAAATTAAAGTCAGTATTGGTCACTTCAACTTACTGATTAAAAAGGGGAGACATTACCAAGAGAGCGTCTATCTTCACAGTGTAAGGAGGTAAAAAAAAAACGCTTTGTGAAATTATTCTTGCTCAAATCTTTTGAGAAAAATTACATTACTAGATATACATTAGAACACTCAGATTGTATGTTACCTTGCATTATATAATACTATTTATACCACGGTTTAACTCGGAAAACCGTGGTATAAATGAATTGTAACATGCAATATCACATCTAGGTCGTTGATTGCTGACAGTAATAAGACTACAACCCAGAATTAAAGTGTGCAATATCTCGTTTCTCCGTGTATTGTATCGGGATTCTTAACTGTTGCTTCTATTCTGGTATATAAACCATAAAAAGATCAAAAGAGAAAAATGCATTCATTTCACAAGACAAGATTAACGTCTTGCAGTTTTAACCCATCAACACCTAGACAAGTAGAAAAGTTGTAGATTCCCTTGATAAAACATTCATTAGAATTGAGGACAGATGGTAGGTGGACGATCGTCCACTTGTGTATTGGGTTTCACAGATTCGCTTTGCATACTGTCGTCCACCCTATGTGATTGTGCAACTTTTTTCATTGAACGATTTGTGTTAACTTCTTAACCTGCTTGATTGAACACTACGGGTATATCCTTAGTTGGTTTTTTTCTTTCTTAATTAATTGATTGGCGTCCTGTGTATGTGAACCTTAACCTAAGATTGGGTACTACACAGGACTATTTCATTTTAAATTGTAACCATCTCACTATCAGTATTGTCTTCTGGTGAATCATTCTCAAATGCTGTGTGTTTGTCTTACCTATTTCTATTTCCTTATTATTTTCGGTTAGTTTCGTGTTGTTCATGTCTCTTCCGATTATAAGATCAAAATGAATATTTGAAGTTAAATATAATATATTATTTAGTATGCGACCAATACGCTACATTATCTCTGTTGCGCAAAAAAAAAATAAACGAGGTTCTGGCGAGGTTCGAACTCGCGACCTTCTGCGTGTAAAGCAGACGTGATAACCACTACACCACAGAACCCGACAAATTTTGTTCACGGTTTAATAGCTTATGTGTTTCAGCTATCTATTTTACATGTAGTGTTTCAGCTATCTATTTTACATGTAGACGTAATGCTACTGATTAGTGCAAACATGATTTTGTTTTTTTCTTTAGTTATTACAAAGCGACCAAGTGCATAGGCCTAATCCGTCTGTTTCTTTCTTTCTTAACGATCGAGCGGCTGTGGTAATGCATTGTATGACCATAGCTTGAAGTGACTAGAAAATGCACGTGGACAAGAATAACAACACACTATTTGAGGGAAACAAAAGTATTTAGCAGCTACTAAGTCCACTTCTGTATTACTATTGAGTTTCAAAGAGTTCATGTGTTTCACGCTGATAGGTTTAGATATATAAATTACCAGTCAAATCTTCATGGTTTCCGTGGTGTAGTGGTTATCACATCCGCTTAACACGCGGAAGGTCCTGAGTTCAATCCTCAGCGGAAACAATTTTTTTTCTCGCTTTTTCCTTTGAAAAACTGTCCTAGCTTTACGGTAGATGAAGATATTGCAATATTGTATCTATTTTGAGCGCTATGCTTTCTAAATTGCTCTAATATTGAAAATTAAAGTCAGTATTGGTCACTTCAACTTACTGATTAAAAAGGGGAGACATTACCAAGAGAGCGTCTATCTGCACAGTGTAAGGAGGTAAAAAAAGAAACGCTTTGTGAAATTATTCTTGCTCAAATCTTTTGAGAAAAATTACATTACTAGATATACATTAGAACACTCAGATTGTATGTTACCTTGCATTATATAATACTATTTATACCACGGTTTAACTCGGAAAACCGTGGTATAAATGAATTGTAACATGCAATATCACATCTAGGTCGTTGATTGCTGACAGTAATAAGACTACAACCCAGAATTAAAGTGTGCAATATCTCGTTTCTCCGTGTATTGTATCGGGATTCTTAACTGTTGCTTCTATTCTGGTATATAAACCATAAAAAGATCAAAAGAGAAAAATGCATTCATTTCACAAGACAAGATTAACGTCTTGCAGTTTTAACCCATCAACACCTAGACAAGTAGAAAAGTTGTAGATTCCCTTGATAAAACATTCATTAGAATTGAGGACAGATGATAGGTGGACGATCGTCCACTTGTGTATTGGGTTTCACAGATTCGCTTTGCATACTGTCGTCCACCCTATGTGATTGTGCAACTTTTTTCATTGAACGATTTGTGTTAACTTCTTAACCTGCTTGATTGAACACTACGGGTATATCCTTAGTTGGTTTTTTTCTTTCTTAATTAATTGATTGGCGTCCTGTGTATGTGAACCTTAACCTAAGATTGGGTACTACACAGGACTATTTCATTTTAAATTGTAACCATCTCACTATCAGTATTGTCTTCTGGTGAATCATTCTCAAATGCTGTGTGTTTGTCTTACCTATTTCTATTTCCTTATTATTTTCGGTTAGTTTCGTGTTGTTCATGTCTCTTCCGATTATAAGATCAAAATGAATATTTGAAGTTAAATATAATATATTATTTAGTATGCGACCAATACGCTACATTATCTCTGTTGCGCAAAAAAAAAATAAACGAGGTTCTGGCGAGGTTCGAACTCGCGACCTTCTGCGTGTAAAGCAGACGTGATAACCACTACACCACAGAACCCGACAAATTTTGTTCACGGATTTATAGCTTATGTGTTTCAGCTATCTATTTTACATGTAGTGTTTCAGCTATCTATTTTACATGTAGACGTAATGCAACTGATTAGTACAAACATGATTTTGTTTTTTTCTTTAGTTATTACAAAGCGACCAAGTGCATAGGCCTAATCCGTCTGTTTCTTTCTTTCTTAACGATCGAGCGGCTGTGGTAATGCATTGTATGACCATAGCTTGAAGTGACTAGAAAATGCACGTGGACAAGAATAACAACACACTATTTGAGGGAAACAAAAGTATTTAGCAGCTACTAAGTCCACTTCTGTATTACTATTGAGTTTCAAAGAGTTCATGTGTTTCACGCTGATAGGTTTAGATATATAAATTACCAGTCAAATCTTCATGGTTTCCGTGGTGTAGTGGTTATCACATCCGCTTAACACGCGGAAGGTCCTGAGTTCAATCCTCAGCGGAAACAATTTTTTTTCTCGCTTTTTCCTTTGAAAAACTGTCCTAGCTTTACGGTAGATGAAGATATTGCAATATTGTATCTATTTTGAGCGCTATGCTTTCTAAATTGCTCTAATATTGAAAATTAAAGTCAGTATTGGTCACTTCAACTTACTGATTAAAAAGGGGAGACATTACCAAGAGAGCGTCTATCTGCACAGTGTAAGGAGGTAAAAAAAGAAACGCTTTGTGAAATTATTCTTGCTCAAATCTTTTGAGAAAAATTACATTACTAGATATACATTAGAACACTCAGATTGTATGTTACCTTGCATTATATAATACTATTTATACCACGGTTTAACTCGGAAAACCGTGGTATAAATGAATTGTAACATGCAATATCACATCTAGGTCGTTGATTGCTGACAGTAATAAGACTACAACCCAGAATTAAAGTGTGCAATATCTCGTTTCTCCGTGTATTGTATCGGGATTCTTAACTGTTGCTTCTATTCTGGTATATAAACCATAAAAAGATCAAAAGAGAAAAATGCATTCATTTCACAAGACAAGATTAACGTCTTGCAGTTTTAACCCATCAACACCTAGACAAGTAGAAAAGTTGTAGATTCCCTTGATAAAACATTCATTAGAATTGAGGACAGATGATAGGTGGACGATCGTCCACTTGTGTATTGGGTTTCACAGATTCGCTTTGCATACTGTCGTCCACCCTATGTGATTGTGCAACTTTTTTCATTGAACGATTTGTGTTAACTTCTTAACCTGCTTGATTGAACACTACGGGTATATCCTTAGTTGGTTTTTTTCTTTCTTAATTAATTGATTGGCGTCCTGTGTATGTGAACCTTAACCTAAGATTGGGTACTACACAGGACTATTTCATTTTAAATTGTAACCATCTCACTATCAGTATTGTCTTCTGGTGAATCATTCTCAAATGCTGTGTGTTTGTCTTACCTATTTCTATTTCCTTATTATTTTCGGTTAGTTTCGTGTTGTTCATGTCTCTTCCGATTATAAGATCAAAATGAATATTTGAAGTTAAATATAATATATTATTTAGTATGCGACCAATACGCTACATTATCTCTGTTGCGCAAAAAAAAAATAAACGAGGTTCTGGCGAGGTTCGAACTCGCGACCTTCTGCGTGTAAAGCAGACGTGATAACCACTACACCACAGAACCCGACAAATTTTGTTCACGGATTTATAGCTTATGTGTTTCAGCTATCTATTTTACATGTAGTGTTTCAGCTATCTATTTTACATGTAGACGTAATGCAACTGATTAGTACAAACATGATTTTGTTTTTTTCTTTAGTTATTACAAAGCGACCAAGTGCATAGGCCTAATCCGTCTGTTTCTTTATTTCTTAACGATCGAGCGGCTGTGGTAATGCATTGTATGACCATAGCTTGAAGTGACTAGAAAATGCACGTGGACAAGAATAACAACACACTATTTGAGGGAAACAAAAGTATTTAGCAGCTACTAAGTCCACTTCTGTATTACTATTGAGTTTCAAAGAGTTCATGTGTTTCACGCTGATAGGTTTAGATATATAAATTACCAGTCAAATCTTCATGGTTTCCGTGGTGTAGTGGTTATCACATCCGCTTAACACGCGGAAGGTCCTGAGTTCAATCCTCAGCGGAAACAATTTTTTTTCTCGCTTTTTCCTTTGAAAAACTGTCCTAGCTTTACGGTAGATGAAGATATTGCAATATTGTATCTATTTTGAGCGCTATGCTTTCTAAATTGCTCTAATATTGAAAATTAAAGTCAGTATTGGTCACTTCAACTTACTGATTAAAAAGGGGAGACATTACCAAGAGAGCGTCTATCTTCACAGTGTAAGGAGGTAAAAAAAAAACGCTTTGTGAAATTATTCTTGCTCAAATCTTTTGAGAAAAATTACATTACTAGATATACATTAGAACACTCAGATTGTATGTTACCTTGCATTATATAATACTATTTATACCACGGTTTAACTCGGAAAACCGTGGTATAAATGAATTGTAACATGCAATATCACATCTAGGTCGTTGATTGCTGACAGTAATAAGACTACAACCCAGAATTAAAGTGTGCAATATCTCGTTTCTCCGTGTATTGTATCGGGATTATTAACTGTTGCTTCTATTCTGGTATATAAACCATAAAAAGATCAAAAGAGAAAAATGCATTCATTTCACAAGACAAGATTAACGTCTTGCAGTTTTAACCCATCAACACCTAGACAAGTAGAAAAGTTGTAGATTCCCTTGATAAAACATTCATTAGAATTGAGGACAGATGATTGGTGGACGATCGTCCACTTGTGTATTGGGTTTCACAGATTCGCTTTGCATACTGTCGTCCACCCTATGTGATTGTGCAACTTTTTTCATTGAACGATTTGTGTTAACTTCTTAACCTGATTGATTGAACACTACGGGTATATCCTTAGTTGGTTTTTTTCTTTCTTAATTAATTGATTGGCGTCCTGTGTATGTGAACCTTAACCTAAGATTGGGTACTACACAGGACTATTTCATTTTAAATTGTAACCATCTCACTATCAGTATTGTCTTCTGGTGAATCATTCTCAAATGCTGTGTGTTTGTCTTACCTATTTCTATTTCCTTATTATTTTCGGTTAGTTTCGTGTTGTTCATGTCTCTTCCGATTATAAGATCAAAATGAATATTTGAAGTTAAATATAATATATTATTTAGTATGCGACCAATACGCTACATTATCTCTGTTACGCAAAAAAAAAATAAACGAGGTTCTGGCGAGGTTCGAACTCGCGACCTTCTGCGTGTAAAGCAGACGTGATAACCACTACACCACAGAACCCGACAAATTTTGTTCACGGTTTAATAGCTTATGTGTTTCAGCTATCTATTTTACATGTAGTGTTTCAGCTATCTATTTTACATGTAGACGTAATGCAACTGATTAGTGCAAACATGATTTTCTTTTTTTCTTTAGTTATTACAAAGCGACCAAGTGCATAGGCCTAATCCGTCTGTTTCTTTCTTTCTTAAGGATCGAGCGGCTGTGGTAATGCATTGTATGACCATAGCTTGAAGTGACTAGAAAATGCACGTGGACAAGAATAACAACACACTATTTGAGGGAAACAAAAGTATTTAGCAGCTACTAAGTCCACTTCTGTATTACTATTGAGTTTCAAAGAGTTCATGTGTTTCACGCTGATAGGTTTAGATATATAAATTACCAGTCAAATATTCATGGTTTCCGTGGTGTAGTGGTTATCACATCCGCTTAACACGCGGAAGGTCCTGAGTTCAATCCTCAGCGGAAACAATTTTTTTTCTCGCTTTTTCCTTTGAAAAACTGTCCTAGCTTTACGGTAGATGAAGATATTGCAATATTGTATCTATTTTGAGCGCTATGCTTTCTAAATTGCTCTAATATTGAAAATTAAAGTCAGTATTGGTCACTTCAACTTACTGATTAAAAAGGGGAGACATTACCAAGAGAGCGTCTATCTGCACAGTGTAAGGAGGTAAAAAAAAAACGCTTTGTGAAATTATTCTTGCTCAAATCTTTTGAGAAAAATTACATTACTAGATATACATTAGAACACTCAGATTGTATGTTACCTTGCATTATATAATACTATTTATACCACGGTTTAACTCGGAAAACCGTGGTATAAATGAATTGTAACATGCAATATCACATCTAGGTCGTTGATTGCTGACAGTAATAAGACTACAACCCAGAATTAAAGTGTGCAATATCTCGTTTCTCCGTGTATTGTATCGGGATTCTTAACTGTTGCTTCTATTCTGGTATATAAACCATAAAAAGATCAAAAGAGAAAAATGCATTCATTTCACAAGACAAGATTAACGTCTTGCAGTTTTAACCCATCAACACCTAGACAAGTAGAAAAGTTGTAGATTCCCTTGATAAAACATTCATTAGAATTGAGGACAGATGATAGGTGGACGATCGTCCACTTGTGTATTGGGTTTCACAGATTCGCTTTGCATACTGTCGTCCACCCTATGTGATTGTGCAACTTTTTTCATTGAACGATTTGTGTTAACTTCTTAACCTGCTTGATTGAACACTACGGGTATATCCTTAGTTGGTTTTTTTCTTTCTTAATTAATTGATTGGCGTCCTGTGTATGTGAACCTTAACCTAAGATTGGGTACTACACAGGACTATTTCATTTTAAATTGTAACCATCTCACTATCAGTATTGTCTTCTGGTGAATCATTCTCAAATGCTGTGTGTTTGTCTTACCTATTTCTATTTCCTTATTATTTTCGGTTAGTTTCGTGTTGTTCATGTCTCTTCCGATTATAAGATCAAAATGAATATTTGAAGTTAAATATAATATATTATTTAGTATGCGACCAATACGCTACATTATCTCTGTTACGCAAAAAAAAAATAAACGAGGTTCTGGCGAGGTTCGAACTCGCGACCTTCTGCGTGTAAAGCAGACGTGATAACCACTACACCACAGAACCCGACAAATTTTGTTCACGGTTTAATAGCTTATGTGTTTCAGCTATCTATTTTACATGTAGTGTTTCAGCTATCTATTTTACATGTAGACGTAATGCAACTGATTAGTGCAAACATGATTTTCTTTTTTTCTTTAGTTATTACAAAGCGACCAAGTGCATAGGCCTAATCCGTCTGTTTCTTTCTTTCTTAAGGATCGAGCGGCTGTGGTAATGCATTGTATGACCATAGCTTGAAGTGACTAGAAAATGCACGTGGACAAGAATAACAACACACTATTTGAGGGAAACAAAAGTATTTAGCAGCTACTAAGTCCACTTCTGTATTACTATTGAGTTTCAAAGAGTTCATGTGTTTCACGCTGATAGGTTTAGATATATAAATTACCAGTCAAATATTCATGGTTTCCGTGGTGTAGTGGTTATCACATCCGCTTAACACGCGGAAGGTCCTGAGTTCAATCCTCAGCGGAAACAATTTTTTTTCTCGCTTTTTCCTTTGAAAAACTGTCCTAGCTTTACGGTAGATGAAGATATTGCAATATTGTATCTATTTTGAGCGCTATGCTTTCTAAATTGCTCTAATATTGAAAATTAAAGTCAGTATTGGTCACTTCAACTTACTGATTAAAAAGGGGAGACATTACCAAGAGAGCGTCTATCTTCACAGTGTAAGGAGGTAAAAAAAAAACGCTTTGTGAAATTATTCTTGCTCAAATCTTTTGAGAAAAATTACATTACTAGATATACATTAGAACACTCAGATTGTATGTTACCTTGCATTATATAATACTATTTATACCACGGTTTAACTCGGAAAACCGTGGTATAAATGAATTGTAACATGCAATATCACATCTAGGTCGTTGATTGCTGACAGTAATAAGACTACAACCCAGAATTAAAGTGTGCAATATCTCGTTTCTCCGTGTATTGTATCGGGATTCTTAACTGTTGCTTCTATTCTGGTATATAAACCATAAAAAGATCAAAAGAGAAAAATGCATTCATTTCACAAGACAAGATTAACGTCTTGCAGTTTTAACCCATCAACACCTAGACAAGTAGAAAAGTTGTAGATTCCCTTGATAAAACATTCATTAGAATTGAGGACAGATGATAGGTGGACGATCGTCCACTTGTGTATTGGGTTTCACAGATTCGCTTTGCATACTGTCGTCCACCCTATGTGATTGTGCAACTTTTTTCATTGAACGATTTGTGTTAACTTCTTAACCTGCTTGATTGAACACTACGGGTATATCCTTAGTTGGTTTTTTTCTTTCTTAATTAATTGATTGGCGTCCTGTGTATGTGAACCTTAACCTAAGATTGGGTACTACACAGGACTATTTCATTTTAAATTGTAACCATCTCACTATCAGTATTGTCTTCTGGTGAATCATTCTCAAATGCTGTGTGTTTGTCTTACCTATTTCTATTTCCTTATTATTTTCGGTTAGTTTCGTGTTGTTCATGTCTCTTCCGATTATAAGATCAAAATGAATATTTGAAGTTAAATATAATATATTATTTAGTATGCGACCAATACGCTACATTATCTCTGTTGCGCAAAAAAAAAATAAACGAGGTTCTGGCGAGGTTCGAACTCGCGACCTTCTGCGTGTAAAGCAGACGTGATAACCACTACACCACAGAACCCGACAAATTTTGTTCACGGTTTTATAGCTTATGTGTTTCAGCTATCTATTTTACATGTAGTGTTTCAGCTATCTATTTTACATGTAGACGTAATGCAACTGATTAGTACAAACATGATTTTGTTTTTTTCTTTAGTTATTACAAAGCGACCAAGTGCATAGGCCTAATCCGTCTGTTTCTTTCTTTCTTAACGATCGAGCGGCTGTGGTAATGCATTGTATGACCATAGCTTGAAGTGACTAGAAAATGCACGTGGACAAGAATAACAACACACTATTTGAGGGAAACAAAAGTATTTAGCAGCTACTAAGTCCACTTCTGTATTACTATTGAGTTTCAAAGAGTTCATGTGTTTCACGCTGATAGGTTTAGATATATAAATTACCAGTCAAATCTTCATGGTTTCCGTGGTGTAGTGGTTATCACATCCGCTTAACACGCGGAAGGTCCTGAGTTCAATCCTCAGCGGAAACAATTTTTTTTCTCGCTTTTTCCTTTGAAAAACTGTCCTAGCTTTACGGTAGATGAAGATATTGCAATATTGTATCTATTTTGAGCGCTATGCTTTCTAAATTGCTCTAATATTGAAAATTAAAGTCAGTATTGGTCACTTCAACTTACTGATTAAAAAGGGGAGACATTACCAAGAGAGCGTCTATCTTCACAGTGTAAGGAGGTAAAAAAAAAACGCTTTGTGAAATTATTCTTGCTCAAATCTTTTGAGAAAAATTACATTACTAGATATACATTAGAACACTCAGATTGTATGTTACCTTGCATTATATAATACTATTTATACCACGGTTTAACTCGGAAAACCGTGGTATAAATGAATTGTAACATGCAATATCACATCTAGGTCGTTGATTGCTGACAGTAATAAGACTACAACCCAGAATTAAAGTGTGCAATATCTCGTTTCTCCGTGTATTGTATCGGGATTCTTAACTGTTGCTTCTATTCTGGTATATAAACCATAAAAAGATCAAAAGAGAAAAATGCATTCATTTCACAAGACAAGATTAACGTCTTGCAGTTTTAACCCATCAACACCTAGACAAGTAGAAAAGTTGTAGATTCCCTTGATAAAACATTCATTAGAATTGAGGACAGATGATAGGTGGACGATCGTCCACTTGTGTATTGGGTTTCACAGATTCGCTTTGCATACTGTCGTCCACCCTATGTGATTGTGCAACTTTTTTCATTGAACGATTTGTGTTAACTTCTTAACCTGCTTGATTGAACACTACGGGTATATCCTTAGTTGGTTTTTTTCTTTCTTAATTAATTGATTGGCGTCCTGTGTATGTGAACCTTAACCTAAGATTGGGTACTACACAGGACTATTTCATTTTAAATTGTAACCATCTCACTATCAGTATTGTCTTCTGGTGAATCATTCTCAAATGCTGTGTGTTTGTCTTACCTATTTCTATTTCCTTATTATTTTCGGTTAGTTTCGTGTTGTTCATGTCTCTTCCGATTATAAGATCAAAATGAATATTTGAAGTTAAATATAATATATTATTTAGTATGCGACCAATACGCTACATTATCTCTGTTGTGCAAAAAAAAAATAAACGAGGTTCTGGCGAGGTTCGAACTCGCGACCTTCTGCGTGTAAAGCAGACGTGATAACCACTACACCACAGAACCCGACAAATTTTGTTCACGGATTTATAGCTTATGTGTTTCAGCTATCTATTTTACATGTAGTGTTTCAGCTATCTATTTTACATGTAGACGTAATGCAACTGATTAGTACAAACATGATTTTGTTTTTTTCTTTAGTTATTACAAAGCGACCAAGTGCATAGGCCTAATCCGTCTGTTTCTTTCTTTCTTAACGATCGAGCGGCTGTGGTAATGCATTGTATGACCATAGCTTGAAGTGACTAGAAAATGCACGTGGACAAGAATAACAACACACTATTTGAGGGAAACAAAAGTATTTAGCAGCTACTAAGTCCACTTCTGTATTACTATTGAGTTTCAAAGAGTTCATGTGTTTCACGCTGATAGGTTTAGATATATAAATTACCAGTCAAATCTTCATGGTTTCCGTGGTGTAGTGGTTATCACATCCGCTTAACACGCGGAAGGTCCTGAGTTCAATCCTCAGCGGAAACAATTTTTTTTCTCGCTTTTTCCTTTGAAAAACTGTCCTAGCTTTACGGTAGATGAAGATATTGCAATATTGTATCTATTTTGAGCGCTATGCTTTCTAAATTGCTCTAATATTGAAAATTAAAGTCAGTATTGGTCACTTCAACTTACTGATTAAAAAGGGGAGACATTACCAAGAGAGCGTCTATCTGCACAGTGTAAGGAGGTAAAAAAAGAAACGCTTTGTGAAATTATTCTTGCTCAAATCTTTTGAGAAAAATTACATTACTAGATATACATTAGAACACTCAGATTGTATGTTACCTTGCATTATATAATACTATTTATACCACGGTTTAACTCGGAAAACCGTGGTATAAATGAATTGTAACATGCAATATCACATCTAGGTCGTTGATTGCTGACAGTAATAAGACTACAACCCAGAATTAAAGTGTGCAATATCTCGTTTCTCCGTGTATTGTATCGGGATTCTTAACTGTTGCTTCTATTCTGGTATATAAACCATAAAAAGATCAAAAGAGAAAAATGCATTCATTTCACAAGACAAGATTAACGTCTTGCAGTTTTAACCCATCAACACCTAGACAAGTAGAAAAGTTGTAGATTCCCTTGATAAAACATTCATTAGAATTGAGGACAGATGATAGGTGGACGATCGTCCACTTGTGTATTGGGTTTCACAGATTCGCTTTGCATACTGTCGTCCACCCTATGTGATTGTGCAACTTTTTTCATTGAACGATTTGTGTTAACTTCTTAACCTGCTTGATTGAACACTACGGGTATATCCTTAGTTGGTTTTTTTCTTTCTTAATTAATTGATTGGCGTCCTGTGTATGTGAACCTTAACCTAAGATTGGGTACTACACAGGACTATTTCATTTTAAATTGTAACCATCTCACTATCAGTATTGTCTTCTGGTGAATCATTCTCAAATGCTGTGTGTTTGTCTTACCTATTTCTATTTCCTTATTATTTTCGGTTAGTTTCGTGTTGTTCATGTCTCTTCCGATTATAAGATCAAAATGAATATTTGAAGTTAAATATAATATATTATTTAGTATGCGACCAATACGCTACATTATCTCTGTTGCGCAAAAAAAAAATAAACGAGGTTCTGGCGAGGTTCGAACTCGCGACCTTCTGCGTGTAAAGCAGACGTGATAACCACTACACCACAGAACCCGACAAATTTTGTTCACGGATTTATAGCTTATGTGTTTCAGCTATCTATTTTACATGTAGTGTTTCAGCTATCTATTTTACATGTAGACGTAATGCAACTGATTAGTACAAACATGATTTTGTTTTTTTCTTTAGTTATTACAAAGCGACCAAGTGCATAGGCCTAATCCGTCTGTTTCTTTCTTTCTTAACGATCGAGCGGCTGTGGTAATGCATTGTATGACCATAGCTTGAAGTGACTAGAAAATGCACGTGGACAAGAATAACAACACACTATTTGAGGGAAACAAAAGTATTTAGCAGCTACTAAGTCCACTTCTGTATTACTATTGAGTTTCAAAGAGTTCATGTGTTTCACGCTGATAGGTTTAGATATATAAATTACCAGTCAAATCTTCATGGTTTCCGTGGTGTAGTGGTTATCACATCCGCTTAACACGCGGAAGGTCCTGAGTTCAATCCTCAGCGGAAACAATTTTTTTTCTCGCTTTTTCCTTTGAAAAACTGTCCTAGCTTTACGGTAGATGAAGATATTGCAATATTGTATCTATTTTGAGCGCTATGCTTTCTAAATTGCTCTAATATTGAAAATTAAAGTCAGTATTGGTCACTTCAACTTACTGATTAAAAAGGGGAGACATTACCAAGAGAGCGTCTATCTTCACAGTGTAAGGAGGTAAAAAAAAAACGCTTTGTGAAATTATTCTTGCTCAAATCTTTTGAGAAAAATTACATTACTAGATATACATTAGAACACTCAGATTGTATGTTACCTTGCATTATATAATACTATTTATACCACGGTTTAACTCGGAAAACCGTGGTATAAATGAATTGTAACATGCAATATCACATCTAGGTCGTTGATTGCTGACAGTAATAAGACTACAACCCAGAATTAAAGTGTGCAATATCTCGTTTCTCCGTGTATTGTATCGGGATTCTTAACTGTTGCTTCTATTCTGGTATATAAACCATAAAAAGATCAAAAGAGAAAAATGCATTCATTTCACAAGACAAGATTAACGTCTTGCAGTTTTAACCCATCAACACCTAGACAAGTAGAAAAGTTGTAGATTCCCTTGATAAAACATTCATTAGAATTGAGGACAGATGATAGGTGGACGATCGTCCACTTGTGTATTGGGTTTCACAGATTCGCTTTGCATACTGTCGTCCACCCTATGTGATTGTGCAACTTTTTTCATTGAACGATTTGTGTTAACTTCTTAACCTGATTGATTGAACACTACGGGTATATCCTTAGTTGGTTTTTTTCTTTCTTAATTAATTGATTGGCGTCCTGTGTATGTGAACCTTAACCTAAGATTGGGTACTACACAGGACTATTTCATTTTAAATTGTAACCATCTCACTATCAGTATTGTCTTCTGGTGAATCATTCTCAAATGCTGTGTGTTTGTCTTACCTATTTCTATTTCCTTATTATTTTCGGTTAGTTTCGTGTTGTTCATGTCTCTTCCGATTATAAGATCAAAATGAATATTTGAAGTTAAATATAATATATTATTTAGTATGCGACCAATACGCTACATTATCTCTGTTGTGCAAAAAAAAAATAAACGAGGTTCTGGCGAGGTTCGAACTCGCGACCTTCTGCGTGTAAAGCAGACGTGATAACCACTACACCACAGAACCCGACAAATTTTGTTCACGGATTTATAGCTTATGTGTTTCAGCTATCTATTTTACATGTAGTGTTTCAGCTATCTATTTTACATGTAGACGTAATGCAACTGATTAGTACAAACATGATTTTGTTTTTTTCTTTAGTTATTACAAAGCGACCAAGTGCATAGGCCTAATCCGTCTGTTTCTTTCTTTCTTAACGATCGAGCGGCTGTGGTAATGCATTGTATGACCATAGCTTGAAGTGACTAGAAAATGCACGTGGACAAGAATAACAACACACTATTTGAGGGAAACAAAAGTATTTAGCAGCTACTAAGTCCACTTCTGTATTACTATTGAGTTTCAAAGAGTTCATGTGTTTCACGCTGATAGGTTTAGATATATAAATTACCAGTCAAATCTTCATGGTTTCCGTGGTGTAGTGGTTATCACATCCGCTTAACACGCGGAAGGTCCTGAGTTCAATCCTCAGCGGAAACAATTTTTTTTCTCGCTTTTTCCTTTGAAAAACTGTCCTAGCTTTACGGTAGATGAAGATATTGCAATATTGTATCTATTTTGAGCGCTATGCTTTCTAAATTGCTCTAATATTGAAAATTAAAGTCAGTATTGGTCACTTCAACTTACTGATTAAAAAGGGGAGACATTACCAAGAGAGCGTCTATCTTCACAGTGTAAGGAGGTAAAAAAAAAACGCTTTGTGAAATTATTCTTGCTCAAATCTTTTGAGAAAAATTACATTACTAGATATACATTAGAACACTCAGATTGTATGTTACCTTGCATTATATAATACTATTTATACCACGGTTTAACTCGGAAAACCGTGGTATAAATTAATTGTAACATGCAATATCACATCTAGGTCGTTGATTGCTGACAGTAATAAGACTACAACCCAGAATTAAAGTGTGCAATATCTCGTTTCTCCGTGTATTGTATCGGGATTCTTAACTGTTGCTTCTATTCTGGTATATAAACCATAAAAAGATCAAAAGAGAAAAATGCATTCATTTCACAAGACAAGATTAACGTCTTGCAGTTTTAACCCATCAACACCTAGACAAGTAGAAAAGTTGTAGATTCCCTTGATAAAACATTCATTAGAATTGAGGACAGATGATAGGTGGACGATCGTCCACTTGTGTATTGGGTTTCACAGATTCGCTTTGCATACTGTCGTCCACCCTATGTGATTGTGCAACTTTTTTCATTGAACGATTTGTGTTAACTTCTTAACCTGCTTGATTGAACACTACGGGTATATCCTTAGTTGGTTTTTTTCTTTCTTAATTAATTGATTGGCGTCCTGTGTATGTGAACCTTAACCTAAGATTGGGTACTACACAGGACTATTTCATTTTAAATTGTAACCATCTCACTATCAGTATTGTCTTCTGGTGAATCATTCTCAAATGCTGTGTGTTTGTCTTACCTATTTCTATTTCCTTATTATTTTCGGTTAGTTTCGTGTTGTTCATGTCTCTTCCGATTATAAGATCAAAATGAATATTTGAAGTTAAATATAATATATTATTTAGTATGCGACCAATACGCTACATTATCTCTGTTGCGCAAAAAAAAAATAAACGAGGTTCTGGCGAGGTTCGAACTCGCGACCTTCTGCGTGTAAAGCAGACGTGATAACCACTACACCACAGAACCCGACAAATTTTGTTCACGGATTTATAGCTTATGTGTTTCAGCTATCTATTTTACATGTAGTGTTTCAGCTATCTATTTTACATGTAGACGTAATGCAACTGATTAGTACAAACATGATTTTGTTTTTTTCTTTAGTTATTACAAAGCGACCAAGTGCATAGGCCTAATCCGTCTGTTTCTTTCTTTCTTAACGATCGAGCGGCTGTGGTAATGCATTGTATGACCATAGCTTGAAGTGACTAGAAAATGCACGTGGACAAGAATAACAACACACTATTTGAGGGAAACAAAAGTATTTAGCAGCTACTAAGTCCACTTCTGTATTACTATTGAGTTTCAAAGAGTTCATGTGTTTCACGCTGATAGGTTTAGATATATAAATTACCAGTCAAATCTTCATGGTTTCCGTGGTGTAGTGGTTATCACATCCGCTTAACACGCGGAAGGTCCTGAGTTCAATCCTCAGCGGAAACAATTTTTTTTCTCGCTTTTTCCTTTGAAAAACTGTCCTAGCTTTACGGTAGATGAAGATATTGCAATATTGTATCTATTTTGAGCGCTATGCTTTCTAAATTGCTCTAATATTGAAAATTAAAGTCAGTATTGGTCACTTCAACTTACTGATTAAAAAGGGGAGACATTACCAAGAGAGCGTCTATCTTCACAGTGTAAGGAGGTAAAAAAAAAACGCTTTGTGAAATTATTCTTGCTCAAATCTTTTGAGAAAAATTACATTACTAGATATACATTAGAACACTCAGATTGTATGTTACCTTGCATTATATAATACTATTTATACCACGGTTTAACTCGGAAAACCGTGGTATAAATGAATTGTAACATGCAATATCACATCTAGGTCGTTGATTGCTGACAGTAATAAGACTACAACCCAGAATTAAAGTGTGCAATATCTCGTTTCTCCGTGTATTGTATCGGGATTCTTAACTGTTGCTTCTATTCTGGTATATAAACCATAAAAAGATCAAAAGAGAAAAATGCATTCATTTCACAAGACAAGATTAACGTCTTGCAGTTTTAACCCATCAACACCTAGACAAGTAGAAAAGTTGTAGATTCCCTTGATAAAACATTCATTAGAATTGAGGACAGATGATAGGTGGACGATCGTCCACTTGTGTATTGGGTTTCACAGATTCGCTTTGCATACTGTCGTCCACCCTATGTGATTGTGCAACTTTTTTCATTGAACGATTTGTGTTAACTTCTTAACCTGCTTGATTGAACACTACGGGTATATCCTTAGTTGGTTTTTTTCTTTCTTAATTAATTGATTGGCGTCCTGTGTATGTGAACCTTAACCTAAGATTGGGTACTACACAGGACTATTTCATTTTAAATTGTAACCATCTCACTATCAGTATTGTCTTCTGGTGAATCATTCTCAAATGCTGTGTGTTTGTCTTACCTATTTCTATTTCCTTATTATTTTCGGTTAGTTTCGTGTTGTTCATGTCTCTTCCGATTATAAGATCAAAATGAATATTTGAAGTTAAATATAATATATTATTTAGTATGCGACCAATACGCTACATTATCTCTGTTGCGCAAAAAAAAAATAAACGAGGTTCTGGCGAGGTTCGAACTCGCGACCTTCTGCGTGTAAAGCAGACGTGATAACCACTACACCACAGAACCCGACAAATTTTGTTCACGGATTTATAGCTTATGTGTTTCAGCTATCTATTTTACATGTAGTGTTTCAGCTATCTATTTTACATGTAGACGTAATGCAACTGATTAGTACAAACATGATTTTGTTTTTTTCTTTAGTTATTACAAAGCGACCAAGTGCATAGGCCTAATCCGTCTGTTTCTTTCTTTCTTAACGATCGAGCGGCTGTGGTAATGCATTGTATGACCATAGCTTGAAGTGACTAGAAAATGCACGTGGACAAGAATAACAACACACTATTTGAGGGAAACAAAAGTATTTAGCAGCTACTAAGTCCACTTCTGTATTACTATTGAGTTTCAAAGAGTTCATGTGTTTCACGCTGATAGGTTTAGATATATAAATTACCAGTCAAATCTTCATGGTTTCCGTGGTGTAGTGGTTATCACATCCGCTTAACACGCGGAAGGTCCTGAGTTCAATCCTCAGCGGAAACAATTTTTTTTCTCGCTTTTTCCTTTGAAAAACTGTCCTAGCTTTACGGTAGATGAAGATATTGCAATATTGTATCTATTTTGAGCGCTATGCTTTCTAAATTGCTCTAATATTGAAAATTAAAGTCAGTATTGGTCACTTCAACTTACTGATTAAAAAGGGGAGACATTACCAAGAGAGCGTCTATCTTCACAGTGTAAGGAGGTAAAAAAAAAACGCTTTGTGAAATTATTCTTGCTCAAATCTTTTGAGAAAAATTACATTACTAGATATACATTAGAACACTCAGATTGTATGTTACCTTGCATTATATAATACTATTTATACCACGGTTTAACTCGGAAAACCGTGGTATAAATGAATTGTAACATGCAATATCACATCTAGGTCGTTGATTGCTGACAGTAATAAGACTACAACCCAGAATTAAAGTGTGCAATATCTCGTTTCTCCGTGTATTGTATCGGGATTCTTAACTGTTGCTTCTATTCTGGTATATAAACCATAAAAAGATCAAAAGAGAAAAATGCATTCATTTCACAAGACAAGATTAACGTCTTGCAGTTTTAACCCATCAACACCTAGACAAGTAGAAAAGTTGTAGATTCCCTTGATAAAACATTCATTAGAATTGAGGACAGATGATAGGTGGACGATCGTCCACTTGTGTATTGGGTTTCACAGATTCGCTTTGCATACTGTCGTCCACCCTATGTGATTGTGCAACTTTTTTCATTGAACGATTTGTGTTAACTTCTTAACCTGATTGATTGAACACTACGGGTATATCCTTAGTTGGTTTTTTTCTTTCTTAATTAATTGATTGGCGTCCTGTGTATGTGAACCTTAACCTAAGATTGGGTACTACACAGGACTATTTCATTTTAAATTGTAACCATCTCACTATCAGTATTGTCTTCTGGTGAATCATTCTCAAATGCTGTGTGTTTGTCTTACCTATTTCTATTTCCTTATTATTTTCGGTTAGTTTCGTGTTGTTCATGTCTCTTCCGATTATAAGATCAAAATGAATATTTGAAGTTAAATATAATATATTATTTAGTATGCGACCAATACGCTACATTATCTCTGTTGCGCAAAAAAAAAATAAACGAGGTTCTGGCGAGGTTCGAACTCGCGACCTTCTGCGTGTAAAGCAGACGTGATAACCACTACACCACAGAACCCGACAAATTTTGTTCACGGTTTTATAGCTTATGTGTTTCAGCTATCTATTTTACATGTAGTGTTTCAGCTATCTATTTTACATGTAGACGTAATGCAACTGATTAGTACAAACATGATTTTGTTTTTTTCTTTAGTTATTACAAAGCGACCAAGTGCATAGGCCTAATCCGTCTGTTTCTTTCTTTCTTAACGATCGAGCGGCTGTGGTAATGCATTGTATGACCATAGCTTGAAGTGACTAGAAAATGCACGTGGACAAGAATAACAACACACTATTTGAGGGAAACAAAAGTATTTAGCAGCTACTAAGTCCACTTCTGTATTACTATTGAGTTTCAAAGAGTTCATGTGTTTCACGCTGATAGGTTTAGATATATAAATTACCAGTCAAATCTTCATGGTTTCCGTGGTGTAGTGGTTATCACATCCGCTTAACACGCGGAAGGTCCTGAGTTCAATCCTCAGCGGAAACAATTTTTTTTCTCGCTTTTTCCTTTGAAAAACTGTCCTAGCTTTACGGTAGATGAAGATATTGCAATATTGTATCTATTTTGAGCGCTATGCTTTCTAAATTGCTCTAATATTGAAAATTAAAGTCAGTATTGGTCACTTCAACTTACTGATTAAAAAGGGGAGACATTACCAAGAGAGCGTCTATCTTCACAGTGTAAGGAGGTAAAAAAAAAACGCTTTGTGAAATTATTCTTGCTCAAATCTTTTGAGAAAAATTACATTACTAGATATACATTAGAACACTCAGATTGTATGTTACCTTGCATTATATAATACTATTTATACCACGGTTTAACTCGGAAAACCGTGGTATAAATGAATTGTAACATGCAATATCACATCTAGGTCGTTGATTGCTGACAGTAATAAGACTACAACCCAGAATTAAAGTGTGCAATATCTCGTTTCTCCGTGTATTGTATCGGGATTCTTAACTGTTGCTTCTATTCTGGTATATAAACCATAAAAAGATCAAAAGAGAAAAATGCATTCATTTCACAAGACAAGATTAACGTCTTGCAGTTTTAACCCATCAACACCTAGACAAGTAGAAAAGTTGTAGATTCCCTTGATAAAACATTCATTAGAATTGAGGACAGATGATAGGTGGACGATCGTCCACTTGTGTATTGGGTTTCACAGATTCGCTTTGCATACTGTCGTCCACCCTATGTGATTGTGCAACTTTTTTCATTGAACGATTTGTGTTAACTTCTTAACCTGCTTGATTGAACACTACGGGTATATCCTTAGTTGGTTTTTTTCTTTCTTAATTAATTGATTGGCGTCCTGTGTATGTGAACCTTAACCTAAGATTGGGTACTACACAGGACTATTTCATTTTAAATTGTAACCATCTCACTATCAGTATTGTCTTCTGGTGAATCATTCTCAAATGCTGTGTGTTTGTCTTACCTATTTCTATTTCCTTATTATTTTCGGTTAGTTTCGTGTTGTTCATGTCTCTTCCGATTATAAGATCAAAATGAATATTTGAAGTTAAATATAATATATTATTTAGTATGCGACCAATACGCTACATTATCTCTGTTGCGCAAAAAAAAAATAAACGAGGTTCTGGCGAGGTTCGAACTCGCGACCTTCTGCGTGTAAAGCAGACGTGATAACCACTACACCACAGAACCCGACAAATTTTGTTCACGGATTTATAGCTTATGTGTTTCAGCTATCTATTTTACATGTAGTGTTTCAGCTATCTATTTTACATGTAGACGTAATGCAACTGATTAGTACAAACATGATTTTGTTTTTTTCTTTAGTTATTACAAAGCGACCAAGTGCATAGGCCTAATCCGTCTGTTTCTTTCTTTCTTAACGATCGAGCGGCTGTGGTAATGCATTGTATGACCATAGCTTGAAGTGACTAGAAAATGCACGTGGACAAGAATAACAACACACTATTTGAGGGAAACAAAAGTATTTAGCAGCTACTAAGTCCACTTCTGTATTACTATTGAGTTTCAAAGAGTTCATGTGTTTCACGCTGATAGGTTTAGATATATAAATTACCAGTCAAATCTTCATGGTTTCCGTGGTGTAGTGGTTATCACATCCGCTTAACACGCGGAAGGTCCTGAGTTCAATCCTCAGCGGAAACAATTTTTTTTCTCGCTTTTTCCTTTGAAAAACTGTCCTAGCTTTACGGTAGATGAAGATATTGCAATATTGTATCTATTTTGAGCGCTATGCTTTCTAAATTGCTCTAATATTGAAAATTAAAGTCAGTATTGGTCACTTCAACTTACTGATTAAAAAGGGGAGACATTACCAAGAGAGCGTCTATCTTCACAGTGTAAGGAGGTAAAAAAAAAACGCTTTGTGAAATTATTCTTGCTCAAATCTTTTGAGAAAAATTACATTACTAGATATACATTAGAACACTCAGATTGTATGTTACCTTGCATTATATAATACTATTTATACCACGGTTTAACTCGGAAAACCGTGGTATAAATGAATTGTAACATGCAATATCACATCTAGGTCGTTGATTGCTGACAGTAATAAGACTACAACCCAGAATTAAAGTGTGCAATATCTCGTTTCTCCGTGTATTGTATCGGGATTCTTAACTGTTGCTTCTATTCTGGTATATAAACCATAAAAAGATCAAAAGAGAAAAATGCATTCATTTCACAAGACAAGATTAACGTCTTGCAGTTTTAACCCATCAACACCTAGACAAGTAGAAAAGTTGTAGATTCCCTTGATAAAACATTCATTAGAATTGAGGACAGATGATAGGTGGACGATCGTCCACTTGTGTATTGGGTTTCACAGATTCGCTTTGCATACTGTCGTCCACCCTATGTGATTGTGCAACTTTTTTCATTGAACGATTTGTGTTAACTTCTTAACCTGCTTGATTGAACACTACGGGTATATCCTTAGTTGGTTTTTTTCTTTCTTAATTAATTGATTGGCGTCCTGTGTATGTGAACCTTAACCTAAGATTGGGTACTACACAGGACTATTTCATTTTAAATTGTAACCATCTCACTATCAGTATTGTCTTCTGGTGAATCATTCTCAAATGCTGTGTGTTTGTCTTACCTATTTCTATTTCCTTATTATTTTCGGTTAGTTTCGTGTTGTTCATGTCTCTTCCGATTATAAGATCAAAATGAATATTTGAAGTTAAATATAATATATTATTTAGTATGCGACCAATACGCTACATTATCTCTGTTGCGCAAAAAAAAAATAAACGAGGTTCTGGCGAGGTTCGAACTCGCGACCTTCTGCGTGTAAAGCAGACGTGATAACCACTACACCACAGAACCCGACAAATTTTGTTCACGGATTTATAGCTTATGTGTTTCAGCTATCTATTTTACATGTAGTGTTTCAGCTATCTATTTTACATGTAGACGTAATGCAACTGATTAGTACAAACATGATTTTGTTTTTTTCTTTAGTTATTACAAAGCGACCAAGTGCATAGGCCTAATCCGTCTGTTTCTTTCTTTCTTAACGATCGAGCGGCTGTGGTAATGCATTGTATGACCATAGCTTGAAGTGACTAGAAAATGCACGTGGACAAGAATAACAACACACTATTTGAGGGAAACAAAAGTATTTAGCAGCTACTAAGTCCACTTCTGTATTACTATTGAGTTTCAAAGAGTTCATGTGTTTCACGCTGATAGGTTTAGATATATAAATTACCAGTCAAATCTTCATGGTTTCCGTGGTGTAGTGGTTATCACATCCGCTTAACACGCGGAAGGTCCTGAGTTCAATCCTCAGCGGAAACAATTTTTTTTCTCGCTTTTTCCTTTGAAAAACTGTCCTAGCTTTACGGTAGATGAAGATATTGCAATATTGTATCTATTTTGAGCGCTATGCTTTCTAAATTGCTCTAATATTGAAAATTAAAGTCAGTATTGGTCACTTCAACTTACTGATTAAAAAGGGGAGACATTACCAAGAGAGCGTCTATCTTCACAGTGTAAGGAGGTAAAAAAAAAACGCTTTGTGAAATTATTCTTGCTCAAATCTTTTGAGAAAAATTACATTACTAGATATACATTAGAACACTCAGATTGTATGTTACCTTGCATTATATAATACTATTTATACCACGGTTTAACTCGGAAAACCGTGGTATAAATGAATTGTAACATGCAATATCACATCTAGGTCGTTGATTGCTGACAGTAATAAGACTACAACCCAGAATTAAAGTGTGCAATATCTCGTTTCTCCGTGTATTGTATCGGGATTCTTAACTGTTGCTTCTATTCTGGTATATAAACCATGAAAAGATCAAAAGAGAAAAATGCATTCATTTCACAAGACAAGATTAACGTCTTGCAGTTTTAACCCATCAACACCTAGACAAGTAGAAAAGTTGTAGATTCCCTTGATAAAACATTCATTAGAATTGAGGACAGATGATAGGTGGACGATCGTCCACTTGTGTATTGGGTTTCACAGATTCGCTTTGCATACTGTCGTCCACCCTATGTGATTGTGCAACTTTTTTCATTGAACGATTTGTGTTAACTTCTTAACCTGATTGATTGAACACTACGGGTATATCCTTAGTTGGTTTTTTTCTTTCTTAATTAATTGATTGGCGTCCTGTGTATGTGAACCTTAACCTAAGATTGGGTACTACACAGGACTATTTCATTTTAAATTGTAACCATCTCACTATCAGTATTGTCTTCTGGTGAATCATTCTCAAATGCTGTGTGTTTGTCTTACCTATTTCTATTTCCTTATTATTTTCGGTTAGTTTCGTGTTGTTCATGTCTCTTCCGATTATAAGATCAAAATGAATATTTGAAGTTAAATATAATATATTATTTAGTATGCGACCAATACGCTACATTATCTCTGTTGCGCAAAAAAAAAATAAACGAGGTTCTGGCGAGGTTCGAACTCGCGACCTTCTGCGTGTAAAGCAGACGTGATAACCACTACACCACAGAACCCGACAAATTTTGTTCACGGTTTTATAGCTTATGTGTTTCAGCTATCTATTTTACATGTAGTGTTTCAGCTATCTATTTTACATGTAGACGTAATGCAACTGATTAGTACAAACATGATTTTGTTTTTTTCTTTAGTTATTACAAAGCGACCAAGTGCATAGGCCTAATCCGTCTGTTTCTTTCTTTCTTAACGATCGAGCGGCTGTGGTAATGCATTGTATGACCATAGCTTGAAGTGACTAGAAAATGCACGTGGACAAGAATAACAACACACTATTTGAGGGAAACAAAAGTATTTAGCAGCTACTAAGTCCACTTCTGTATTACTATTGAGTTTCAAAGAGTTCATGTGTTTCACGCTGATAGGTTTAGATATATAAATTACCAGTCAAATCTTCATGGTTTCCGTGGTGTAGTGGTTATCACATCCGCTTAACACGCGGAAGGTCCTGAGTTCAATCCTCAGCGGAAACAATTTTTTTTCTCGCTTTTTCCTTTGAAAAACTGTCCTAGCTTTACGGTAGATGAAGATATTGCAATATTGTATCTATTTTGAGCACTATGCTTTCTAAATTGCTCTAATATTGAAAATTAAAGTCAGTATTGGTCACTTCAACTTACTGATTAAAAAGGGGAGACATTACCAAGAGAGCGTCTATCTGCACAGTGTAAGGAGGTAAAAAAAGAAACGCTTTGTGAAATTATTCTTGCTCAAATCTTTTGAGAAAAATTACATTACTAGATATACATTAGAACACTCAGATTGTATGTTACCTTGCATTATATAATACTATTTATACCACGGTTTAACTCGGAAAACCGTGGTATAAATGAATTGTAACATGCAATATCACATCTAGGTCGTTGATTGCTGACAGTAATAAGACTACAACCCAGAATTAAAGTGTGCAATATCTCGTTTCTCCGTGTATTGTATCGGGATTCTTAACTGTTGCTTCTATTCTGGTATATAAACCATAAAAAGATCAAAAGAGAAAAATGCATTCATTTCACAAGACAAGATTAACGTCTTGCAGTTTTAACCCATCAACACCTAGACAAGTAGAAAAGTTGTAGATTCCCTTGATAAAACATTCATTAGAATTGAGGACAGATGATAGGTGGACGATCGTCCACTTGTGTATTGGGTTTCACAGATTCGCTTTGCATACTGTCGTCCACCCTATGTGATTGTGCAACTTTTTTCATTGAACGATTTGTGTTAACTTCTTAACCTGCTTGATTGAACACTACGGGTATATCCTTAGTTGGTTTTTTTCTTTCTTAATTAATTGATTGGCGTCCTGTGTATGTGAACCTTAACCTAAGATTGGGTACTACACAGGACTATTTCATTTTAAATTGTAACCATCTCACTATCAGTATTGTCTTCTGGTGAATCATTCTCAAATGCTGTGTGTTTGTCTTACCTATTTCTATTTCCTTATTATTTTCGGTTAGTTTCGTGTTGTTCATGTCTCTTCCGATTATAAGATCAAAATGAATATTTGAAGTTAAATATAATATATTATTTAGTATGCGACCAATACGCTACATTATCTCTGTTGCGCAAAAAAAAAATAAACGAGGTTCTGGCGAGGTTCGAACTCGCGACCTTCTGCGTGTAAAGCAGACGTGATAACCACTACACCACAGAACCCGACAAATTTTGTTCACGGATTTATAGCTTATGTGTTTCAGCTATCTATTTTACATGTAGTGTTTCAGCTATCTATTTTACATGTAGACGTAATGCAACTGATTAGTACAAACATGATTTTGTTTTTTTCTTTAGTTATTACAAAGCGACCAAGTGCATAGGCCTAATCCGTCTGTTTCTTTCTTTCTTAACGATCGAGCGGCTGTGGTAATGCATTGTATGACCATAGCTTGAAGTGACTAGAAAATGCACGTGGACAAGAATAACAACACACTATTTGAGGGAAACAAAAGTATTTAGCAGCTACTAAGTCCACTTCTGTATTACTATTGAGTTTCAAAGAGTTCATGTGTTTCACGCTGATAGGTTTAGATATATAAATTACCAGTCAAATCTTCATGGTTTCCGTGGTGTAGTGGTTATCACATCCGCTTAACACGCGGAAGGTCCTGAGTTCAATCCTCAGCGGAAACAATTTTTTTTCTCGCTTTTTCCTTTAAAAAACTGTCCTAGCTTTACGGTAGATGAAGATATTGCAATATTGTATCTATTTTGAGCGCTATGCTTTCTAAATTGCTCTAATATTGAAAATTAAAGTCAGTATTGGTCACTTCAACTTACTGATTAAAAAGGGGAGACATTACCAAGAGAGCGTCTATCTTCACAGTGTAAGGAGGTAAAAAAAAAACGCTTTGTGAAATTATTCTTGCTCAAATCTTTTGAGAAAAATTACATTACTAGATATACATTAGAACACTCAGATTGTATGTTACCTTGCATTATATAATACTATTTATACCACGGTTTAACTCGGAAAACCGTGGTATAAATGAATTGTAACATGCAATATCACATCTAGGTCGTTGATTGCTGACAGTAATAAGACTACAACCCAGAATTAAAGTGTGCAATATCTCGTTTCTCCGTGTATTGTATCGGGATTCTTAACTGTTGCTTCTATTCTGGTATATAAACCATAAAAAGATCAAAAGAGAAAAATGCATTCATTTCACAAGACAAGATTAACGTCTTGCAGTTTTAACCCATCAACACCTAGACAAGTAGAAAAGTTGTAGATTCCCTTGATAAAACATTCATTAGAATTGAGGACAGATGATAGGTGGACGATCGTCCACTTGTGTATTGGGTTTCACAGATTCGCTTTGCATACTGTCGTCCACCCTATGTGATTGTGCAACTTTTTTCATTGAACGATTTGTGTTAACTTCTTAACCTGCTTGATTGAACACTACGGGTATATCCTTAGTTGGTTTTTTTCTTTCTTAATTAATTGATTGGCGTCCTGTGTATGTGAACCTTAACCTAAGATTGGGTACTACACAGGACTATTTCATTTTAAATTGTAACCATCTCACTATCAGTATTGTCTTCTGGTGAATCATTCTCAAATGCTGTGTGTTTGTCTTACCTATTTCTATTTCCTTATTATTTTCGGTTAGTTTCGTGTTGTTCATGTCTCTTCCGATTATAAGATCAAAATGAATATTTGAAGTTAAATATAATATATTATTTAGTATGCGACCAATACGCTACATTATCTCTGTTGCGCAAAAAAAAAATAAACGAGGTTCTGGCGAGGTTCGAACTCGCGACCTTCTGCGTGTAAAGCAGACGTGATAACCACTACACCACAGAACCCGACAAATTTTGTTCACGGATTTATAGCTTATGTGTTTCAGCTATCTATTTTACATGTAGTGTTTCAGCTATCTATTTTACATGTAGACGTAATGCAACTGATTAGTACAAACATGATTTTGTTTTTTTCTTTAGTTATTACAAAGCGACCAAGTGCATAGGCCTAATCCGTCTGTTTCTTTCTTTCTTAACGATCGAGCGGCTGTGGTAATGCATTGTATGACCATAGCTTGAAGTGACTAGAAAATGCACGTGGACAAGAATAACAACACACTATTTGAGGGAAACAAAAGTATTTAGCAGCTACTAAGTCCACTTCTGTATTACTATTGAGTTTCAAAGAGTTCATGTGTTTCACGCTGATAGGTTTAGATATATAAATTACCAGTCAAATCTTCATGGTTTCCGTGGTGTAGTGGTTATCACATCCGCTTAACACGCGGAAGGTCCTGAGTTCAATCCTCAGCGGAAACAATTTTTTTTCTCGCTTTTTCCTTTGAAAAACTGTCCTAGCTTTACGGTAGATGAAGATATTGCAATATTGTATCTATTTTGAGCGCTATGCTTTCTAAATTGCTCTAATATTGAAAATTAAAGTCAGTATTGGTCACTTCAACTTACTGATTAAAAAGGGGAGACATTACCAAGAGAGCGTCTATCTTCACAGTGTAAGGAGGTAAAAAAAAAACGCTTTGTGAAATTATTCTTGCTCAAATCTTTTGAGAAAAATTACATTACTAGATATACATTAGAACACTCAGATTGTATGTTACCTTGCATTATATAATACTATTTATACCACGGTTTAACTCGGAAAACCGTGGTATAAATGAATTGTAACATGCAATATCACATCTAGGTCGTTGATTGCTGACAGTAATAAGACTACAACCCAGAATTAAAGTGTGCAATATCTCGTTTCTCCGTGTATTGTATCGGGATTCTTAACTGTTGCTTCTATTCTGGTATATAAACCATGAAAAGATCAAAAGAGAAAAATGCATTCATTTCACAAGACAAGATTAACGTCTTGCAGTTTTAACCCATCAACACCTAGACAAGTAGAAAAGTTGTAGATTCCCTTGATAAAACATTCATTAGAATTGAGGACAGATGATAGGTGGACGATCGTCCACTTGTGTATTGGGTTTCACAGATTCGCTTTGCATACTGTCGTCCACCCTATGTGATTGTGCAACTTTTTTCATTGAACGATTTGTGTTAACTTCTTAACCTGATTGATTGAACACTACGGGTATATCCTTAGTTGGTTTTTTTCTTTCTTAATTAATTGATTGGCGTCCTGTGTATGTGAACCTTAACCTAAGATTGGGTACTACACAGGACTATTTCATTTTAAATTGTAACCATCTCACTATCAGTATTGTCTTCTGGTGAATCATTCTCAAATGCTGTGTGTTTGTCTTACCTATTTCTATTTCCTTATTATTTTCGGTTAGTTTCGTGTTGTTCATGTCTCTTCCGATTATAAGATCAAAATGAATATTTGAAGTTAAATATAATATATTATTTAGTATGCGACCAATACGCTACATTATCTCTGTTGCGCAAAAAAAAAATAAACGAGGTTCTGGCGAGGTTCGAACTCGCGACCTTCTGCGTGTAAAGCAGACGTGATAACCACTACACCACAGAACCCGACAAATTTTGTTCACGGTTTTATAGCTTATGTGTTTCAGCTATCTATTTTACATGTAGTGTTTCAGCTATCTATTTTACATGTAGACGTAATGCAACTGATTAGTACAAACATGATTTTGTTTTTTTCTTTAGTTATTACAAAGCGACCAAGTGCATAGGCCTAATCCGTCTGTTTCTTTCTTTCTTAACGATCGAGCGGCTGTGGTAATGCATTGTATGACCATAGCTTGAAGTGACTAGAAAATGCACGTGGACAAGAATAACAACACACTATTTGAGGGAAACAAAAGTATTTAGCAGCTACTAAGTCCACTTCTGTATTACTATTGAGTTTCAAAGAGTTCATGTGTTTCACGCTGATAGGTTTAGATATATAAATTACCAGTCAAATCTTCATGGTTTCCGTGGTGTAGTGGTTATCACATCCGCTTAACACGCGGAAGGTCCTGAGTTCAATCCTCAGCGGAAACAATTTTTTTTCTCGCTTTTTCCTTTGAAAAACTGTCCTAGCTTTACGGTAGATGAAGATATTGCAATATTGTATCTATTTTGAGCGCTATGCTTTCTAAATTGCTCTAATATTGAAAATTAAAGTCAGTATTGGTCACTTCAACTTACTGATTAAAAAGGGGAGACATTACCAAGAGAGCGTCTATCTGCACAGTGTAAGGAGGTAAAAAAAGAAACGCTTTGTGAAATTATTCTTGCTCAAATCTTTTGAGAAAAATTACATTACTAGATATACATTAGAACACTCAGATTGTATGTTACCTTGCATTATATAATACTATTTATACCACGGTTTAACTCGGAAAACCGTGGTATAAATGAATTGTAACATGCAATATCACATCTAGGTCGTTGATTGCTGACAGTAATAAGACTACAACCCAGAATTAAAGTGTGCAATATCTCGTTTCTCCGTGTATTGTATCGGGATTCTTAACTGTTGCTTCTATTCTGGTATATAAACCATAAAAAGATCAAAAGAGAAAAATGCATTCATTTCACAAGACAAGATTAACGTCTTGCAGTTTTAACCCATCAACACCTAGACAAGTAGAAAAGTTGTAGATTCCCTTGATAAAACATTCATTAGAATTGAGGACAGATGATAGGTGGACGATCGTCCACTTGTGTATTGGGTTTCACAGATTCGCTTTGCATACTGTCGTCCACCCTATGTGATTGTGCAACTTTTTTCATTGAACGATTTGTGTTAACTTCTTAACCTGCTTGATTGAACACTACGGGTATATCCTTAGTTGGTTTTTTTCTTTCTTAATTAATTGATTGGCGTCCTGTGTATGTGAACCTTAACCTAAGATTGGGTACTACACAGGACTATTTCATTTTAAATTGTAACCATCTCACTATCAGTATTGTCTTCTGGTGAATCATTCTCAAATGCTGTGTGTTTGTCTTACCTATTTCTATTTCCTTATTATTTTCGGTTAGTTTCGTGTTGTTCATGTCTCTTCCGATTATAAGATCAAAATGAATATTTGAAGTTAAATATAATATATTATTTAGTATGCGACCAATACGCTACATTATCTCTGTTGCGCAAAAAAAAAATAAACGAGGTTCTGGCGAGGTTCGAACTCGCGACCTTCTGCGTGTAAAGCAGACGTGATAACCACTACACCACAGAACCCGACAAATTTTGTTCACGGATTTATAGCTTATGTGTTTCAGCTATCTATTTTACATGTAGTGTTTCAGCTATCTATTTTACATGTAGACGTAATGCAACTGATTAGTACAAACATGATTTTGTTTTTTTCTTTAGTTATTACAAAGCGACCAAGTGCATAGGCCTAATCCGTCTGTTTCTTTCTTTCTTAACGATCGAGCGGCTGTGGTAATGCATTGTATGACCATAGCTTGAAGTGACTAGAAAATGCACGTGGACAAGAATAACAACACACTATTTGAGGGAAACAAAAGTATTTAGCAGCTACTAAGTCCACTTCTGTATTACTATTGAGTTTCAAAGAGTTCATGTGTTTCACGCTGATAGGTTTAGATATATAAATTACCAGTCAAATCTTCATGGTTTCCGTGGTGTAGTGGTTATCACATCCGCTTAACACGCGGAAGGTCCTGAGTTCAATCCTCAGCGGAAACAATTTTTTTTCTCGCTTTTTCCTTTAAAAAACTGTCCTAGCTTTACGGTAGATGAAGATATTGCAATATTGTATCTATTTTGAGCGCTATGCTTTCTAAATTGCTCTAATATTGAAAATTAAAGTCAGTATTGGTCACTTCAACTTACTGATTAAAAAGGGGAGACATTACCAAGAGAGCGTCTATCTTCACAGTGTAAGGAGGTAAAAAAAAAACGCTTTGTGAAATTATTCTTGCTCAAATCTTTTGAGAAAAATTACATTACTAGATATACATTAGAACACTCAGATTGTATGTTACCTTGCATTATATAATACTATTTATACCACGGTTTAACTCGGAAAACCGTGGTATAAATGAATTGTAACATGCAATATCACATCTAGGTCGTTGATTGCTGACAGTAATAAGACTACAACCCAGAATTAAAGTGTGCAATATCTCGTTTCTGCGTGTATTGTATCGGGATTCTTAACTGTTGCTTCTATTCTGGTATATAAACCATAAAAAGATCAAAAGAGAAAAATGCATTCATTTCACAAGACAAGATTAACGTCTTGCAGTTTTAACCCATCAACACCTAGACAAGTAGAAAAGTTGTAGATTCCCTTGATAAAACATTCATTAGAATTGAGGACAGATGATAGGTGGACGATCGTCCACTTGTGTATTGGGTTTCACAGATTCGCTTTGCATACTGTCGTCCACCCTATGTGATTGTGCAACTTTTTTCATTGAACGATTTGTGTTAACTTCTTAACCTGCTTGATTGAACACTACGGGTATATCCTTAGTTGGTTTTTTTCTTTCTTAATTAATTGATTGGCGTCCTGTGTATGTGAACCTTAACCTAAGATTGGGTACTACACAGGACTATTTCATTTTAAATTGTAACCATCTCACTATCAGTATTGTCTTCTGGTGAATCATTCTCAAATGCTGTGTGTTTGTCTTACCTATTTCTATTTCCTTATTATTTTCGGTTAGTTTCGTGTTGTTCATGTCTCTTCCGATTATAAGATCAAAATGAATATTTGAAGTTAAATATAATATATTATTTAGTATGCGACCAATACGCTACATTATCTCTGTTGCGCAAAAAAAAAATAAACGAGGTTCTGGCGAGGTTCGAACTCGCGACCTTCTGCGTGTAAAGCAGACGTGATAACCACTACACCACAGAACCCGACAAATTTTGTTCACGGATTTATAGCTTATGTGTTTCAGCTATCTATTTTACATGTAGTGTTTCAGCTATCTATTTTACATGTAGACGTAATGCAACTGATTAGTACAAACATGATTTTGTTTTTTTCTTTAGTTATTACAAAGCGACCAAGTGCATAGGCCTAATCCGTCTGTTTCTTTCTTTCTTAACGATCGAGCGGCTGTGGTAATGCATTGTATGACCATAGCTTGAAGTGACTAGAAAATGCACGTGGACAAGAATAACAACACACTATTTGAGGGAAACAAAAGTATTTAGCAGCTACTAAGTCCACTTCTGTATTACTATTGAGTTTCAAAGAGTTCATGTGTTTCACGCTGATAGGTTTAGATATATAAATTACCAGTCAAATCTTCATGGTTTCCGTGGTGTAGTGGTTATCACATCCGCTTAACACGCGGAAGGTCCTGAGTTCAATCCTCAGCGGAAACAATTTTTTTTCTCGCTTTTTCCTTTAAAAAACTGTCCTAGCTTTACGGTAGATGAAGATATTGCAATATTGTATCTATTTTGAGCGCTATGCTTTCTAAATTGCTCTAATATTGAAAATTAAAGTCAGTATTGGTCACTTCAACTTACTGATTAAAAAGGGGAGACATTACCAAGAGAGCGTCTATCTTCACAGTGTAAGGAGGTAAAAAAAAAACGCTTTGTGAAATTATTCTTGCTCAAATCTTTTGAGAAAAATTACATTACTAGATATACATTAGAACACTCAGATTGTATGTTACCTTGCATTATATAATACTATTTATACCACGGTTTAACTCGGAAAACCGTGGTATAAATGAATTGTAACATGCAATATCACATCTAGGTCGTTGATTGCTGACAGTAATAAGACTACAACCCAGAATTAAAGTGTGCAATATCTCGTTTCTCCGTGTATTGTATCGGGATTCTTAACTGTTGCTTCTATTCTGGTATATAAACCATAAAAAGATCAAAAGAGAAAAATGCATTCATTTCACAAGACAAGATTAACGTCTTGCAGTTTTAACCCATCAACACCTAGACAAGTAGAAAAGTTGTAGATTCCCTTGATAAAACATTCATTAGAATTGAGGACAGATGATAGGTGGACGATCGTCCACTTGTGTATTGGGTTTCACAGATTCGCTTTGCATACTGTCGTCCACCCTATGTGATTGTGCAACTTTTTTCATTGAACGATTTGTGTTAACTTCTTAACCTGCTTGATTGAACACTACGGGTATATCCTTAGTTGGTTTTTTTCTTTCTTAATTAATTGATTGGCGTCCTGTGTATGTGAACCTTAACCTAAGATTGGGTACTACACAGGACTATTTCATTTTAAATTGTAACCATCTCACTATCAGTATTGTCTTCTGGTGAATCATTCTCAAATGCTGTGTGTTTGTCTTACCTATTTCTATTTCCTTATTATTTTCGGTTAGTTTCGTGTTGTTCATGTCTCTTCCGATTATAAGATCAAAATGAATATTTGAAGTTAAATATAATATATTATTTAGTATGCGACCAATACGCTACATTATCTCTGTTGCGCAAAAAAAAAATAAACGAGGTTCTGGCGAGGTTCGAACTCGCGACCTTCTGCGTGTAAAGCAGACGTGATAACCACTACACCACAGAACCCGACAAATTTTGTTCACGGTTTTATAGCTTATGTGTTTCAGCTATCTATTTTACATGTAGTGTTTCAGCTATCTATTTTACATGTAGACGTAATGCAACTGATTAGTACAAACATGATTTTGTTTTTTTCTTTAGTTATTACAAAGCGACCAAGTGCATAGGCCTAATCCGTCTGTTTCTTTCTTTCTTAACGATCGAGCGGCTGTGGTAATGCATTGTATGACCATAGCTTGAAGTGACTAGAAAATGCACGTGGACAAGAATAACAACACACTATTTGAGGGAAACAAAAGTATTTAGCAGCTACTAAGTCCACTTCTGTATTACTATTGAGTTTCAAAGAGTTCATGTGTTTCACGCTGATAGGTTTAGATATATAAATTACCAGTCAAATCTTCATGGTTTCCGTGGTGTAGTGGTTATCACATCCGCTTAACACGCGGAAGGTCCTGAGTTCAATCCTCAGCGGAAACAATTTTTTTTCTCGCTTTTTCCTTTGAAAAACTGTCCTAGCTTTACGGTAGATGAAGATATTGCAATATTGTATCTATTTTGAGCGCTATGCTTTCTAAATTGCTCTAATATTGAAAATTAAAGTCAGTATTGGTCACTTCAACTTACTGATTAAAAAGGGGAGACATTACCAAGAGAGCGTCTATCTTCACAGTGTAAGGAGGTAAAAAAAAAACGCTTTGTGAAATTATTCTTGCTCAAATCTTTTGAGAAAAATTACATTACTAGATATACATTAGAACACTCAGATTGTATGTTACCTTGCATTATATAATACTATTTATACCACGGTTTAACTCGGAAAACCGTGGTATAAATGAATTGTAACATGCAATATCACATCTAGGTCGTTGATTGCTGACAGTAATAAGACTACAACCCAGAATTAAAGTGTGCAATATCTCGTTTCTCCGTGTATTGTATCGGGATTCTTAACTGTTGCTTCTATTCTGGTATATAAACCATAAAAAGATCAAAAGAGAAAAATGCATTCATTTCACAAGACAAGATTAACGTCTTGCAGTTTTAACCCATCAACACCTAGACAAGTAGAAAAGTTGTAGATTCCCTTGATAAAACATTCATTAGAATTGAGGACAGATGATAGGTGGACGATCGTCCACTTGTGTATTGGGTTTCACAGATTCGCTTTGCATACTGTCGTCCACCCTATGTGATTGTGCAACTTTTTTCATTGAACGATTTGTGTTAACTTCTTAACCTGCTTGATTGAACACTACGGGTATATCCTTAGTTGGTTTTTTTCTTTCTTAATTAATTGATTGGCGTCCTGTGTATGTGAACCTTAACCTAAGATTGGGTACTACACAGGACTATTTCATTTTAAATTGTAACCATCTCACTATCAGTATTGTCTTCTGGTGAATCATTCTCAAATGCTGTGTGTTTGTCTTACCTATTTCTATTTCCTTATTATTTTCGGTTAGTTTCGTGTTGTTCATGTCTCTTCCGATTATAAGATCAAAATGAATATTTGAAGTTAAATATAATATATTATTTAGTATGCGACCAATACGCTACATTATCTCTGTTGCGCAAAAAAAAAATAAACGAGGTTCTGGCGAGGTTCGAACTCGCGACCTTCTGCGTGTAAAGCAGACGTGATAACCACTACACCACAGAACCCGACAAATTTTGTTCACGGATTTATAGCTTATGTGTTTCAGCTATCTATTTTACATGTAGTGTTTCAGCTATCTACTTTACATGTAGACGTAATGCAACTGATTAGTACAAACATGATTTTGTTTTTTTCTTTAGTTATTACAAAGCGACCAAGTGCATAGGCCTAATCCGTCTGTTTCTTTCTTTCTTAACGATCGAGCGGCTGTGGTAATGCATTGTATGACCATAGCTTGAAGTGACTAGAAAATGCACGTGGACAAGAATAACAACACACTATTTGAGGGAAACAAAAGTATTTAGCAGCTACTAAGTCCACTTCTGTATTACTATTGAGTTTCAAAGAGTTCATGTGTTTCACGCTGATAGGTTTAGATATATAAATTACCAGTCAAATCTTCATGGTTTCCGTGGTGTAGTGGTTATCACATCCGCTTAACACGCGGAAGGTCCTGAGTTCAATCCTCAGCGGAAACAATTTTTTTTCTCGCTTTTTCCTTTGAAAAACTGTCCTAGCTTTACGGTAGATGAAGATATTGCAATATTGTATCTATTTTGAGCGCTATGCTTTCTAAATTGCTCTAATATTGAAAATTAAAGTCAGTATTGGTCACTTCAACTTACTGATTAAAAAGGGGAGACATTACCAAGAGAGCGTCTATCTGCACAGTGTAAGGAGGTAAAAAAAGAAACGCTTTGTGAAATTATTCTTGCTCAAATCTTTTGAGAAAAATTACATTACTAGATATACATTAGAACACTCAGATTGTATGTTACCTTGCATTATATAATACTATTTATACCACGGTTTAACTCGGAAAACCGTGGTATAAATGAATTGTAACATGCAATATCACATCTAGGTCGTTGATTGCTGACAGTAATAAGACTACAACCCAGAATTAAAGTGTGCAATATCTCGTTTCTCCGTGTATTGTATCGGGATTCTTAACTGTTGCTTCTATTCTGGTATATAAACCATAAAAAGATCAAAAGAGAAAAATGCATTCATTTCACAAGACAAGATTAACGTCTTGCAGTTTTAACCCATCAACACCTAGACAAGTAGAAAAGTTGTAGATTCCCTTGATAAAACATTCATTAGAATTGAGGACAGATGATAGGTGGACGATCGTCCACTTGTGTATTGGGTTTCACAGATTCGCTTTGCATACTGTCGTCCACCCTATGTGATTGTGCAACTTTTTTCATTGAACGATTTGTGTTAACTTCTTAACCTGCTTGATTGAACACTACGGGTATATCCTTAGTTGGTTTTTTTCTTTCTTAATTAATTGATTGGCGTCCTGTGTATGTGAACCTTAACCTAAGATTGGGTACTACACAGGACTATTTCATTTTAAATTGTAACCATCTCACTATCAGTATTGTCTTCTGGTGAATCATTCTCAAATGCTGTGTGTTTGTCTTACCTATTTCTATTTCCTTATTATTTTCGGTTAGTTTCGTGTTGTTCATGTCTCTTCCGATTATAAGATCAAAATGAATATTTGAAGTTAAATATAATATATTATTTAGTATGCGACCAATACGCTACATTATCTCTGTTGCGCAAAAAAAAAATAAACGAGGTTCTGGCGAGGTTCGAACTCGCGACCTTCTGCGTGTAAAGCAGACGTGATAACCACTACACCACAGAACCCGACAAATTTTGTTCACGGATTTATAGCTTATGTGTTTCAGCTATCTATTTTACATGTAGTGTTTCAGCTATCTATTTTACATGTAGACGTAATGCAACTGATTAGTACAAACATGATTTTGTTTTTTTCTTTAGTTATTACAAAGCGACCAAGTGCATAGGCCTAATCCGTCTGTTTCTTTCTTTCTTAACGATCGAGCGGCTGTGGTAATGCATTGTATGACCATAGCTTGAAGTGACTAGAAAATGCACGTGGACAAGAATAACAACACACTATTTGAGGGAAACAAAAGTATTTAGCAGCTACTAAGTCCACTTCTGTATTACTATTGAGTTTCAAAGAGTTCATGTGTTTCACGCTGATAGGTTTAGATATATAAATTACCAGTCAAATCTTCATGGTTTCCGTGGTGTAGTGGTTATCACATCCGCTTAACACGCGGAAGGTCCTGAGTTCAATCCTCAGCGGAAACAATTTTTTTTCTCGCTTTTTCCTTTGAAAAACTGTCCTAGCTTTACGGTAGATGAAGATATTGCAATATTGTATCTATTTTGAGCGCTATGCTTTCTAAATTGCTCTAATATTGAAAATTAAAGTCAGTATTGGTCACTTCAACTTACTGATTAAAAAGGGGAGACATTACCAAGAGAGCGTCTATCTGCACAGTGTAAGGAGGTAAAAAAAGAAACGCTTTGTGAAATTATTCTTGCTCAAATCTTTTGAGAAAAATTACATTACTAGATATACATTAGAACACTCAGATTGTATGTTACCTTGCATTATATAATACTATTTATACCACGGTTTAACTCGGAAAACCGTGGTATAAATGAATTGTAACATGCAATATCACATCTAGGTCGTTGATTGCTGACAGTAATAAGACTACAACCCAGAATTAAAGTGTGCAATATCTCGTTTCTCCGTGTATTGTATCGGGATTCTTAACTGTTGCTTCTATTCTGGTATATAAACCATAAAAAGATCAAAAGAGAAAAATGCATTCATTTCACAAGACAAGATTAACGTCTTGCAGTTTTAACCCATCAACACCTAGACAAGTAGAAAAGTTGTAGATTCCCTTGATAAAACATTCATTAGAATTGAGGACAGATGATAGGTGGACGATCGTCCACTTGTGTATTGGGTTTCACAGATTCGCTTTGCATACTGTCGTCCACCCTATGTGATTGTGCAACTTTTTTCATTGAACGATTTGTGTTAACTTCTTAACCTGCTTGATTGAACACTACGGGTATATCCTTAGTTGGTTTTTTTCTTTCTTAATTAATTGATTGGCGTCCTGTGTATGTGAACCTTAACCTAAGATTGGGTACTACACAGGACTATTTCATTTTAAATTGTAACCATCTCACTATCAGTATTGTCTTCTGGTGAATCATTCTCAAATGCTGTGTGTTTGTCTTACCTATTTCTATTTCCTTATTATTTTCGGTTAGTTTCGTGTTGTTCATGTCTCTTCCGATTATAAGATCAAAATGAATATTTGAAGTTAAATATAATATATTATTTAGTATGCGACCAATACGCTACATTATCTCTGTTGCGCAAAAAAAAAATAAACGAGGTTCTGGCGAGGTTCGAACTCGCGACCTTCTGCGTGTAAAGCAGACGTGATAACCACTACACCACAGAACCCGACAAATTTTGTTCACGGATTTATAGCTTATGTGTTTCAGCTATCTATTTTACATGTAGTGTTTCAGCTATCTATTTTACATGTAGACGTAATGCAACTGATTAGTACAAACATGATTTTGTTTTTTTCTTTAGTTATTACAAAGCGACCAAGTGCATAGGCCTAATCCGTCTGTTTCTTTCTTTCTTAACGATCGAGCGGCTGTGGTAATGCATTGTATGACCATAGCTTGAAGTGACTAGAAAATGCACGTGGACAAGAATAACAACACACTATTTGAGGGAAACAAAAGTATTTAGCAGCTACTAAGTCCACTTCTGTATTACTATTGAGTTTCAAAGAGTTCATGTGTTTCACGCTGATAGGTTTAGATATATAAATTACCAGTCAAATCTTCATGGTTTCCGTGGTGTAGTGGTTATCACATCCGCTTAACACGCGGAAGGTCCTGAGTTCAATCCTCAGCGGAAACAATTTTTTTTCTCGCTTTTTCCTTTGAAAAACTGTCCTAGCTTTACGGTAGATGAAGATATTGCAATATTGTATCTATTTTGAGCGCTATGCTTTCTAAATTGCTCTAATATTGAAAATTAAAGTCAGTATTGGTCACTTCAACTTACTGATTAAAAAGGGGAGACATTACCAAGAGAGCGTCTATCTGCACAGTGTAAGGAGGTAAAAAAAGAAACGCTTTGTGAAATTATTCTTGCTCAAATCTTTTGAGAAAAATTACATTACTAGATATACATTAGAACACTCAGATTGTATGTTACCTTGCATTATATAATACTATTTATACCACGGTTTAACTCGGAAAACCGTGGTATAAATGAATTGTAACATGCAATATCACATCTAGGTCGTTGATTGCTGACAGTAATAAGACTACAACCCAGAATTAAAGTGTGCAATATCTCGTTTCTCCGTGTATTGTATCGGGATTCTTAACTGTTGCTTCTATTCTGGTATATAAACCATAAAAAGATCAAAAGAGAAAAATGCATTCATTTCACAAGACAAGATTAACGTCTTGCAGTTTTAACCCATCAACACCTAGACAAGTAGAAAAGTTGTAGATTCCCTTGATAAAACATTCATTAGAATTGAGGACAGATGATAGGTGGACGATCGTCCACTTGTGTATTGGGTTTCACAGATTCGCTTTGCATACTGTCGTCCACCCTATGTGATTGTGCAACTTTTTTCATTGAACGATTTGTGTTAACTTCTTAACCTGCTTGATTGAACACTACGGGTATATCCTTAGTTGGTTTTTTTCTTTCTTAATTAATTGATTGGCGTCCTGTGTATGTGAACCTTAACCTAAGATTGGGTACTACACAGGACTATTTCATTTTAAATTGTAACCATCTCACTATCAGTATTGTCTTCTGGTGAATCATTCTCAAATGCTGTGTGTTTGTCTTACCTATTTCTATTTCCTTATTATTTTCGGTTAGTTTCGTGTTGTTCATGTCTCTTCCGATTATAAGATCAAAATGAATATTTGAAGTTAAATATAATATATTATTTAGTATGCGACCAATACGCTACATTATCTCTGTTGCGCAAAAAAAAAATAAACGAGGTTCTGGCGAGGTTCGAACTCGCGACCTTCTGCGTGTAAAGCAGACGTGATAACCACTACACCACAGAACCCGACAAATTTTGTTCACGGATTTATAGCTTATGTGTTTCAGCTATCTATTTTACATGTAGTGTTTCAGCTATCTATTTTACATGTAGACGTAATGCAACTGATTAGTACAAACATGATTTTGTTTTTTTCTTTAGTTATTACAAAGCGACCAAGTGCATAGGCCTAATCCGTCTGTTTCTTTCTTTCTTAACGATCGAGCGGCTGTGGTAATGCATTGTATGACCATAGCTTGAAGTGACTAGAAAATGCACGTGGACAAGAATAACAACACACTATTTGAGGGAAACAAAAGTATTTAGCAGCTACTAAGTCCACTTCTGTATTACTATTGAGTTTCAAAGAGTTCATGTGTTTCACGCTGATAGGTTTAGATATATAAATTACCAGTCAAATCTTCATGGTTTCCGTGGTGTAGTGGTTATCACATCCGCTTAACACGCGGAAGGTCCTGAGTTCAATCCTCAGCGGAAACAATTTTTTTTCTCGCTTTTTCCTTTGAAAAACTGTCCTAGCTTTACGGTAGATGAAGATATTGCAATATTGTATCTATTTTGAGCGCTATGCTTTCTAAATTGCTCTAATATTGAAAATTAAAGTCAGTATTGGTCACTTCAACTTACTGATTAAAAAGGGGAGACATTACCAAGAGAGCGTCTATCTTCACAGTGTAAGGAGGTAAAAAAAAAACGCTTTGTGAAATTATTCTTGCTCAAATCTTTTGAGAAAAATTACATTACTAGATATACATTAGAACACTCAGATTGTATGTTACCTTGCATTATATAATACTATTTATACCACGGTTTAACTCGGAAAACCGTGGTATAAATGAATTGTAACATGCAATATCACATCTAGGTCGTTGATTGCTGACAGTAATAAGACTACAACCCAGAATTAAAGTGTGCAATATCTCGTTTCTCCGTGTATTGTATCGGGATTCTTAACTGTTGCTTCTATTCTGGTATATAAACCATAAAAAGATCAAAAGAGAAAAATGCATTCATTTCACAAGACAAGATTAACGTCTTGCAGTTTTAACCCATCAACACCTAGACAAGTAGAAAAGTTGTAGATTCCCTTGATAAAACATTCATTAGAATTGAGGACAGATGATAGGTGGACGATCGTCCACTTGTGTATTGGGTTTCACAGATTCGCTTTGCATACTGTCGTCCACCCTATGTGATTGTGCAACTTTTTTCATTGAACGATTTGTGTTAACTTCTTAACCTGCTTGATTGAACACTACGGGTATATCCTTAGTTGGTTTTTTTCTTTCTTAATTAATTGATTGGCGTCCTGTGTATGTGAACCTTAACCTAAGATTGGGTACTACACAGGACTATTTCATTTTAAATTGTAACCATCTCACTATCAGTATTGTCTTCTGGTGAATCATTCTCAAATGCTGTGTGTTTGTCTTACCTATTTCTATTTCCTTATTATTTTCGGTTAGTTTCGTGTTGTTCATGTCTCTTCCGATTATAAGATCAAAATGAATATTTGAAGTTAAATATAATATATTATTTAGTATGCGACCAATACGCTACATTATCTCTGTTGCGCAAAAAAAAAATAAACGAGGTTCTGGCGAGGTTCGAACTCGCGACCTTCTGCGTGTAAAGCAGACGTGATAACCACTACACCACAGAACCCGACAAATTTTGTTCACGGATTTATAGCTTATGTGTTTCAGCTATCTATTTTACATGTAGTGTTTCAGCTATCTATTTTACATGTAGACGTAATGCAACTGATTAGTACAAACATGATTTTGTTTTTTTCTTTAGTTATTACAAAGCGACCAAGTGCATAGGCCTAATCCGTCTGTTTCTTTCTTTCTTAACGATCGAGCGGCTGTGGTAATGCATTGTATGACCATAGCTTGAAGTGACTAGAAAATGCACGTGGACAAGAATAACAACACACTATTTGAGGGAAACAAAAGTATTTAGCAGCTACTAAGTCCACTTCTGTATTACTATTGAGTTTCAAAGAGTTCATGTGTTTCACGCTGATAGGTTTAGATATATAAATTACCAGTCAAATCTTCATGGTTTCCGTGGTGTAGTGGTTATCACATCCGCTTAACACGCGGAAGGTCCTGAGTTCAATCCTCAGCGGAAACAATTTTTTTTCTCGCTTTTTCCTTTGAAAAACTGTCCTAGCTTTACGGTAGATGAAGATATTGCAATATTGTATCTATTTTGAGCGCTATGCTTTCTAAATTGCTCTAATATTGAAAATTAAAGTCAGTATTGGTCACTTCAACTTACTGATTAAAAAGGGGAGACATTACCAAGAGAGCGTCTATCTGCACAGTGTAAGGAGGTAAAAAAAGAAACGCTTTGTGAAATTATTCTTGCTCAAATCTTTTGAGAAAAATTACATTACTAGATATACATTAGAACACTCAGATTGTATGTTACCTTGCATTATATAATACTATTTATACCACGGTTTAACTCGGAAAACCGTGGTATAAATGAATTGTAACATGCAATATCACATCTAGGTCGTTGATTGCTGACAGTAATAAGACTACAACCCAGAATTAAAGTGTGCAATATCTCGTTTCTCCGTGTATTGTATCGGGATTCTTAACTGTTGCTTCTATTCTGGTATATAAACCATAAAAAGATCAAAAGAGAAAAATGCATTCATTTCACAAGACAAGATTAACGTCTTGCAGTTTTAACCCATCAACACCTAGACAAGTAGAAAAGTTGTAGATTCCCTTGATAAAACATTCATTAGAATTGAGGACAGATGATAGGTGGACGATCGTCCACTTGTGTATTGGGTTTCACAGATTCGCTTTGCATACTGTCGTCCACCCTATGTGATTGTGCAACTTTTTTCATTGAACGATTTGTGTTAACTTCTTAACCTGCTTGATTGAACACTACGGGTATATCCTTAGTTGGTTTTTTTCTTTCTTAATTAATTGATTGGCGTCCTGTGTATGTGAACCTTAACCTAAGATTGGGTACTACACAGGACTATTTCATTTTAAATTGTAACCATCTCACTATCAGTATTGTCTTCTGGTGAATCATTCTCAAATGCTGTGTGTTTGTCTTACCTATTTCTATTTCCTTATTATTTTCGGTTAGTTTCGTGTTGTTCATGTCTCTTCCGATTATAAGATCAAAATGAATATTTGAAGTTAAATATAATATATTATTTAGTATGCGACCAATACGCTACATTATCTCTGTTGCGCAAAAAAAAAATAAACGAGGTTCTGGCGAGGTTCGAACTCGCGACCTTCTGCGTGTAAAGCAGACGTGATAACCACTACACCACAGAACCCGACAAATTTTGTTCACGGATTTATAGCTTATGTGTTTCAGCTATCTATTTTACATGTAGTGTTTCAGCTATCTATTTTACATGTAGACGTAATGCAACTGATTAGTACAAACATGATTTTGTTTTTTTCTTTAGTTATTACAAAGCGACCAAGTGCATAGGCCTAATCCGTCTGTTTCTTTCTTTCTTAACGATCGAGCGGCTGTGGTAATGCATTGTATGACCATAGCTTGAAGTGACTAGAAAATGCACGTGGACAAGAATAACAACACACTATTTGAGGGAAACAAAAGTATTTAGCAGCTACTAAGTCCACTTCTGTATTACTATTGAGTTTCAAAGAGTTCATGTGTTTCACGCTGATAGGTTTAGATATATAAATTACCAGTCAAATCTTCATGGTTTCCGTGGTGTAGTGGTTATCACATCCGCTTAACACGCGGAAGGTCCTGAGTTCAATCCTCAGCGGAAACAATTTTTTTTCTCGCTTTTTCCTTTGAAAAACTGTCCTAGCTTTACGGTAGATGAAGATATTGCAATATTGTATCTATTTTGAGCGCTATGCTTTCTAAATTGCTCTAATATTGAAAATTAAAGTCAGTATTGGTCACTTCAACTTACTGATTAAAAAGGGGAGACATTACCAAGAGAGCGTCTATCTGCACAGTGTAAGGAGGTAAAAAAAGAAACGCTTTGTGAAATTATTCTTGCTCAAATCTTTTGAGAAAAATTACATTACTAGATATACATTAGAACACTCAGATTGTATGTTACCTTGCATTATATAATACTATTTATACCACGGTTTAACTCGGAAAACCGTGGTATAAATGAATTGTAACATGCAATATCACATCTAGGTCGTTGATTGCTGACAGTAATAAGACTACAACCCAGAATTAAAGTGTGCAATATCTCGTTTCTCCGTGTATTGTATCGGGATTCTTAACTGTTGCTTCTATTCTGGTATATAAACCATAAAAAGATCAAAAGAGAAAAATGCATTCATTTCACAAGACAAGATTAACGTCTTGCAGTTTTAACCCATCAACACCTAGACAAGTAGAAAAGTTGTAGATTCCCTTGATAAAACATTCATTAGAATTGAGGACAGATGATAGGTGGACGATCGTCCACTTGTGTATTGGGTTTCACAGATTCGCTTTGCATACTGTCGTCCACCCTATGTGATTGTGCAACTTTTTTCATTGAACGATTTGTGTTAACTTCTTAACCTGCTTGATTGAACACTACGGGTATATCCTTAGTTGGTTTTTTTCTTTCTTAATTAATTGATTGGCGTCCTGTGTATGTGAACCTTAACCTAAGATTGGGTACTACACAGGACTATTTCATTTTAAATTGTAACCATCTCACTATCAGTATTGTCTTCTGGTGAATCATTCTCAAATGCTGTGTGTTTGTCTTACCTATTTCTATTTCCTTATTATTTTCGGTTAGTTTCGTGTTGTTCATGTCTCTTCCGATTATAAGATCAAAATGAATATTTGAAGTTAAATATAATATATTATTTAGTATGCGACCAATACGCTACATTATCTCTGTTGCGCAAAAAAAAAATAAACGAGGTTCTGGCGAGGTTCGAACTCGCGACCTTCTGCGTGTAAAGCAGACGTGATAACCACTACACCACAGAACCCGACAAATTTTGTTCACGGATTTATAGCTTATGTGTTTCAGCTATCTATTTTACATGTAGTGTTTCAGCTATCTATTTTACATGTAGACGTAATGCAACTGATTAGTACAAACATGATTTTGTTTTTTTCTTTAGTTATTACAAAGCGACCAAGTGCATAGGCCTAATCCGTCTGTTTCTTTCTTTCTTAACGATCGAGCGGCTGTGGTAATGCATTGTATGACCATAGCTTGAAGTGACTAGAAAATGCACGTGGACAAGAATAACAACACACTATTTGAGGGAAACAAAAGTATTTAGCAGCTACTAAGTCCACTTCTGTATTACTATTGAGTTTCAAAGAGTTCATGTGTTTCACGCTGATAGGTTTAGATATATAAATTACCAGTCAAATCTTCATGGTTTCCGTGGTGTAGTGGTTATCACATCCGCTTAACACGCGGAAGGTCCTGAGTTCAATCCTCAGCGGAAACAATTTTTTTTCTCGCTTTTTCCTTTGAAAAACTGTCCTAGCTTTACGGTAGATGAAGATATTGCAATATTGTATCTATTTTGAGCGCTATGCTTTCTAAATTGCTCTAATATTGAAAATTAAAGTCAGTATTGGTCACTTCAACTTACTGATTAAAAAGGGGAGACATTACCAAGAGAGCGTCTATCTTCACAGTGTAAGGAGGTAAAAAAAAAACGCTTTGTGAAATTATTCTTGCTCAAATCTTTTGAGAAAAATTACATTACTAGATATACATTAGAACACTCAGATTGTATGTTACCTTGCATTATATAATACTATTTATACCACGGTTTAACTCGGAAAACCGTGGTATAAATGAATTGTAACATGCAATATCACATCTAGGTCGTTGATTGCTGACAGTAATAAGACTACAACCCAGAATTAAAGTGTGCAATATCTCGTTTCTCCGTGTATTGTATCGGGATTCTTAACTGTTGCTTCTATTCTGGTATATAAACCATAAAAAGATCAAAAGAGAAAAATGCATTCATTTCACAAGACAAGATTAACGTCTTGCAGTTTTAACCCATCAACACCTAGACAAGTAGAAAAGTTGTAGATTCCCTTGATAAAACATTCATTAGAATTGAGGACAGATGATAGGTGGACGATCGTCCACTTGTGTATTGGGTTTCACAGATTCGCTTTGCATACTGTCGTCCACCCTATGTGATTGTGCAACTTTTTTCATTGAACGATTTGTGTTAACTTCTTAACCTGCTTGATTGAACACTACGGGTATATCCTTAGTTGGTTTTTTTCTTTCTTAATTAATTGATTGGCGTCCTGTGTATGTGAACCTTAACCTAAGATTGGGTACTACACAGGACTATTTCATTTTAAATTGTAACCATCTCACTATCAGTATTGTCTTCTGGTGAATCATTCTCAAATGCTGTGTGTTTGTCTTACCTATTTCTATTTCCTTATTATTTTCGGTTAGTTTCGTGTTGTTCATGTCTCTTCCGATTATAAGATCAAAATGAATATTTGAAGTTAAATATAATATATTATTTAGTATGCGACCAATACGCTACATTATCTCTGTTGCGCAAAAAAAAAATAAACGAGGTTCTGGCGAGGTTCGAACTCGCGACCTTCTGCGTGTAAAGCAGACGTGATAACCACTACACCACAGAACCCGACAAATTTTGTTCACGGATTTATAGCTTATGTGTTTCAGCTATCTATTTTACATGTAGTGTTTCAGCTATCTATTTTACATGTAGACGTAATGCAACTGATTAGTACAAACATGATTTTGTTTTTTTCTTTAGTTATTACAAAGCGACCAAGTGCATAGGCCTAATCCGTCTGTTTCTTTCTTTCTTAACGATCGAGCGGCTGTGGTAATGCATTGTATGACCATAGCTTGAAGTGACTAGAAAATGCACGTGGACAAGAATAACAACACACTATTTGAGGGAAACAAAAGTATTTAGCAGCTACTAAGTCCACTTCTGTATTACTATTGAGTTTCAAAGAGTTCATGTGTTTCACGCTGATAGGTTTAGATATATAAATTACCAGTCAAATCTTCATGGTTTCCGTGGTGTAGTGGTTATCACATCCGCTTAACACGCGGAAGGTCCTGAGTTCAATCCTCAGCGGAAACAATTTTTTTTCTCGCTTTTTCCTTTGAAAAACTGTCCTAGCTTTACGGTAGATGAAGATATTGCAATATTGTATCTATTTTGAGCGCTATGCTTTCTAAATTGCTCTAATATTGAAAATTAAAGTCAGTATTGGTCACTTCAACTTACTGATTAAAAAGGGGAGACATTACCAAGAGAGCGTCTATCTGCACAGTGTAAGGAGGTAAAAAAAGAAACGCTTTGTGAAATTATTCTTGCTCAAATCTTTTGAGAAAAATTACATTACTAGATATACATTAGAACACTCAGATTGTATGTTACCTTGCATTATATAATACTATTTATACCACGGTTTAACTCGGAAAACCGTGGTATAAATGAATTGTAACATGCAATATCACATCTAGGTCGTTGATTGCTGACAGTAATAAGACTACAACCCAGAATTAAAGTGTGCAATATCTCGTTTCTCCGTGTATTGTATCGGGATTCTTAACTGTTGCTTCTATTCTGGTATATAAACCATAAAAAGATCAAAAGAGAAAAATGCATTCATTTCACAAGACAAGATTAACGTCTTGCAGTTTTAACCCATCAACACCTAGACAAGTAGAAAAGTTGTAGATTCCCTTGATAAAACATTCATTAGAATTGAGGACAGATGATAGGTGGACGATCGTCCACTTGTGTATTGGGTTTCACAGATTCGCTTTGCATACTGTCGTCCACCCTATGTGATTGTGCAACTTTTTTCATTGAACGATTTGTGTTAACTTCTTAACCTGCTTGATTGAACACTACGGGTATATCCTTAGTTGGTTTTTTTCTTTCTTAATTAATTGATTGGCGTCCTGTGTATGTGAACCTTAACCTAAGATTGGGTACTACACAGGACTATTTCATTTTAAATTGTAACCATCTCACTATCAGTATTGTCTTCTGGTGAATCATTCTCAAATGCTGTGTGTTTGTCTTACCTATTTCTATTTCCTTATTATTTTCGGTTAGTTTCGTGTTGTTCATGTCTCTTCCGATTATAAGATCAAAATGAATATTTGAAGTTAAATATAATATATTATTTAGTATGCGACCAATACGCTACATTATCTCTGTTGCGCAAAAAAAAAATAAACGAGGTTCTGGCGAGGTTCGAACTCGCGACCTTCTGCGTGTAAAGCAGACGTGATAACCACTACACCACAGAACCCGACAAATTTTGTTCACGGTTTTATAGCTTATGTGTTTCAGCTATCTATTTTACATGTAGTGTTTCAGCTATCTATTTTACATGTAGACGTAATGCAACTGATTAGTACAAACATGATTTTGTTTTTTTCTTTAGTTATTACAAAGCGACCAAGTGCATAGGCCTAATCCGTCTGTTTCTTTCTTTCTTAACGATCGAGCGGCTGTGGTAATGCATTGTATGACCATAGCTTGAAGTGACTAGAAAATGCACGTGGACAAGAATAACAACACACTATTTGAGGGAAACAAAAGTATTTAGCAGCTACTAAGTCCACTTCTGTATTACTATTGAGTTTCAAAGAGTTCATGTGTTTCACGCTGATAGGTTTAGATATATAAATTACCAGTCAAATCTTCATGGTTTCCGTGGTGTAGTGGTTATCACATCCGCTTAACACGCGGAAGGTCCTGAGTTCAATCCTCAGCGGAAACAATTTTTTTTCTCGCTTTTTCCTTTGAAAAACTGTCCTAGCTTTACGGTAGATGAAGATATTGCAATATTGTATCTATTTTGAGCGCTATGCTTTCTAAATTGCTCTAATATTGAAAATTAAAGTCAGTATTGGTCACTTCAACTTACTGATTAAAAAGGGGAGACATTACCAAGAGAGCGTCTATCTGCACAGTGTAAGGAGGTAAAAAAAGAAACGCTTTGTGAAATTATTCTTGCTCAAATCTTTTGAGAAAAATTACATTACTAGATATACATTAGAACACTCAGATTGTATGTTACCTTGCATTATATAATACTATTTATACCACGGTTTAACTCGGAAAACCGTGGTATAAATGAATTGTAACATGCAATATCACATCTAGGTCGTTGATTGCTGACAGTAATAAGACTACAACCCAGAATTAAAGTGTGCAATATCTCGTTTCTCCGTGTATTGTATCGGGATTCTTAACTGTTGCTTCTATTCTGGTATATAAACCATAAAAAGATCAAAAGAGAAAAATGCATTCATTTCACAAGACAAGATTAACGTCTTGCAGTTTTAACCCATCAACACCTAGACAAGTAGAAAAGTTGTAGATTCCCTTGATAAAACATTCATTAGAATTGAGGACAGATGATAGGTGGACGATCGTCCACTTGTGTATTGGGTTTCACAGATTCGCTTTGCATACTGTCGTCCACCCTATGTGATTGTGCAACTTTTTTCATTGAACGATTTGTGTTAACTTCTTAACCTGCTTGATTGAACACTACGGGTATATCCTTAGTTGGTTTTTTTCTTTCTTAATTAATTGATTGGCGTCCTGTGTATGTGAACCTTAACCTAAGATTGGGTACTACACAGGACTATTTCATTTTAAATTGTAACCATCTCACTATCAGTATTGTCTTCTGGTGAATCATTCTCAAATGCTGTGTGTTTGTCTTACCTATTTCTATTTCCTTATTATTTTCGGTTAGTTTCGTGTTGTTCATGTCTCTTCCGATTATAAGATCAAAATGAATATTTGAAGTTAAATATAATATATTATTTAGTATGCGACCAATACGCTACATTATCTCTGTTGCGCAAAAAAAAAATAAACGAGGTTCTGGCGAGGTTCGAACTCGCGACCTTCTGCGTGTAAAGCAGACGTGATAACCACTACACCACAGAACCCGACAAATTTTGTTCACGGTTTTATAGCTTATGTGTTTCAGCTATCTATTTTACATGTAGTGTTTCAGCTATCTATTTTACATGTAGACGTAATGCAACTGATTAGTACAAACATGATTTTGTTTTTTTCTTTAGTTATTACAAAGCGACCAAGTGCATAGGCCTAATCCGTCTGTTTCTTTCTTTCTTAACGATCGAGCGGCTGTGGTAATGCATTGTATGACCATAGCTTGAAGTGACTAGAAAATGCACGTGGACAAGAATAACAACACACTATTTGAGGGAAACAAAAGTATTTAGCAGCTACTAAGTCCACTTCTGTATTACTATTGAGTTTCAAAGAGTTCATGTGTTTCACGCTGATAGGTTTAGATATATAAATTACCAGTCAAATCTTCATGGTTTCCGTGGTGTAGTGGTTATCACATCCGCTTAACACGCGGAAGGTCCTGAGTTCAATCCTCAGCGGAAACAATTTTTTTTCTCGCTTTTTCCTTTGAAAAACTGTCCTAGCTTTACGGTAGATGAAGATATTGCAATATTGTATCTATTTTGAGCGCTATGCTTTCTAAATTGCTCTAATATTGAAAATTAAAGTCAGTATTGGTCACTTCAACTTACTGATTAAAAAGGGGAGACATTACCAAGAGAGCGTCTATCTGCACAGTGTAAGGAGGTAAAAAAAGAAACGCTTTGTGAAATTATTCTTGCTCAAATCTTTTGAGAAAAATTACATTACTAGATATACATTAGAACACTCAGATTGTATGTTACCTTGCATTATATAATACTATTTATACCACGGTTTAACTCGGAAAACCGTGGTATAAATGAATTGTAACATGCAATATCACATCTAGGTCGTTGATTGCTGACAGTAATAAGACTACAACCCAGAATTAAAGTGTGCAATATCTCGTTTCTCCGTGTATTGTATCGGGATTCTTAACTGTTGCTTCTATTCTGGTATATAAACCATAAAAAGATCAAAAGAGAAAAATGCATTCATTTCACAAGACAAGATTAACGTCTTGCAGTTTTAACCCATCAACACCTAGACAAGTAGAAAAGTTGTAGATTCCCTTGATAAAACATTCATTAGAATTGAGGACAGATGATAGGTGGACGATCGTCCACTTGTGTATTGGGTTTCACAGATTCGCTTTGCATACTGTCGTCCACCCTATGTGATTGTGCAACTTTTTTCATTGAACGATTTGTGTTAACTTCTTAACCTGCTTGATTGAACACTACGGGTATATCCTTAGTTGGTTTTTTTCTTTCTTAATTAATTGATTGGCGTCCTGTGTATGTGAACCTTAACCTAAGATTGGGTACTACACAGGACTATTTCATTTTAAATTGTAACCATCTCACTATCAGTATTGTCTTCTGGTGAATCATTCTCAAATGCTGTGTGTTTGTCTTACCTATTTCTATTTCCTTATTATTTTCGGTTAGTTTCGTGTTGTTCATGTCTCTTCCGATTATAAGATCAAAATGAATATTTGAAGTTAAATATAATATATTATTTAGTATGCGACCAATACGCTACATTATCTCTGTTGCGCAAAAAAAAAATAAACGAGGTTCTGGCGAGGTTCGAACTCGCGACCTTCTGCGTGTAAAGCAGACGTGATAACCACTACACCACAGAACCCGACAAATTTTGTTCACGGATTTATAGCTTATGTGTTTCAGCTATCTATTTTACATGTAGTGTTTCAGCTATCTATTTTACATGTAGACGTAATGCAACTGATTAGTACAAACATGATTTTGTTTTTTTCTTTAGTTATTACAAAGCGACCAAGTGCATAGGCCTAATCCGTCTGTTTCTTTCTTTCTTAACGATCGAGCGGCTGTGGTAATGCATTGTATGACCATAGCTTGAAGTGACTAGAAAATGCACGTGGACAAGAATAACAACACACTATTTGAGGGAAACAAAAGTATTTAGCAGCTACTAAGTCCACTTCTGTATTACTATTGAGTTTCAAAGAGTTCATGTGTTTCACGCTGATAGGTTTAGATATATAAATTACCAGTCAAATCTTCATGGTTTCCGTGGTGTAGTGGTTATCACATCCGCTTAACACGCGGAAGGTCCTGAGTTCAATCCTCAGCGGAAACAATTTTTTTTCTCGCTTTTTCCTTTGAAAAACTGTCCTAGCTTTACGGTAGATGAAGATATTGCAATATTGTATCTATTTTGAGCGCTATGCTTTCTAAATTGCTCTAATATTGAAAATTAAAGTCAGTATTGGTCACTTCAACTTACTGATTAAAAAGGGGAGACATTACCAAGAGAGCGTCTATCTTCACAGTGTAAGGAGGTAAAAAAAAAACGCTTTGTGAAATTATTCTTGCTCAAATCTTTTGAGAAAAATTACATTACTAGATATACATTAGAACACTCAGATTGTATGTTACCTTGCATTATATAATACTATTTATACCACGGTTTAACTCGGAAAACCGTGGTATAAATGAATTGTAACATGCAATATCACATCTAGGTCGTTGATTGCTGACAGTAATAAGACTACAACCCAGAATTAAAGTGTGCAATATCTCGTTTCTCCGTGTATTGTATCGGGATTCTTAACTGTTGCTTCTATTCTGGTATATAAACCATAAAAAGATCAAAAGAGAAAAATGCATTCATTTCACAAGACAAGATTAACGTCTTGCAGTTTTAACCCATCAACACCTAGACAAGTAGAAAAGTTGTAGATTCCCTTGATAAAACATTCATTAGAATTGAGGACAGATGATAGGTGGACGATCGTCCACTTGTGTATTGGGTTTCACAGATTCGCTTTGCATACTGTCGTCCACCCTATGTGATTGTGCAACTTTTTTCATTGAACGATTTGTGTTAACTTCTTAACCTGCTTGATTGAACACTACGGGTATATCCTTAGTTGGTTTTTTTCTTTCTTAATTAATTGATTGGCGTCCTGTGTATGTGAACCTTAACCTAAGATTGGGTACTACACAGGACTATTTCATTTTAAATTGTAACCATCTCACTATCAGTATTGTCTTCTGGTGAATCATTCTCAAATGCTGTGTGTTTGTCTTACCTATTTCTATTTCCTTATTATTTTCGGTTAGTTTCGTGTTGTTCATGTCTCTTCCGATTATAAGATCAAAATGAATATTTGAAGTTAAATATAATATATTATTTAGTATGCGACCAATACGCTACATTATCTCTGTTGCGCAAAAAAAAAATAAACGAGGTTCTGGCGAGGTTCGAACTCGCGACCTTCTGCGTGTAAAGCAGACGTGATAACCACTACACCACAGAACCCGACAAATTTTGTTCACGGATTTATAGCTTATGTGTTTCAGCTATCTATTTTACATGTAGTGTTTCAGCTATCTATTTTACATGTAGACGTAATGCAACTGATTAGTACAAACATGATTTTGTTTTTTTCTTTAGTTATTACAAAGCGACCAAGTGCATAGGCCTAATCCGTCTGTTTCTTTCTTTCTTAACGATCGAGCGGCTGTGGTAATGCATTGTATGACCATAGCTTGAAGTGACTAGAAAATGCACGTGGACAAGAATAACAACACACTATTTGAGGGAAACAAAAGTATTTAGCAGCTACTAAGTCCACTTCTGTATTACTATTGAGTTTCAAAGAGTTCATGTGTTTCACGCTGATAGGTTTAGATATATAAATTACCAGTCAAATCTTCATGGTTTCCGTGGTGTAGTGGTTATCACATCCGCTTAACACGCGGAAGGTCCTGAGTTCAATCCTCAGCGGAAACAATTTTTTTTCTCGCTTTTTCCTTTGAAAAACTGTCCTAGCTTTACGGTAGATGAAGATATTGCAATATTGTATCTATTTTGAGCGCTATGCTTTCTAAATTGCTCTAATATTGAAAATTAAAGTCAGTATTGGTCACTTCAACTTACTGATTAAAAAGGGGAGACATTACCAAGAGAGCGTCTATCTGCACAGTGTAAGGAGGTAAAAAAAGAAACGCTTTGTGAAATTATTCTTGCTCAAATCTTTTGAGAAAAATTACATTACTAGATATACATTAGAACACTCAGATTGTATGTTACCTTGCATTATATAATACTATTTATACCACGGTTTAACTCGGAAAACCGTGGTATAAATGAATTGTAACATGCAATATCACATCTAGGTCGTTGATTGCTGACAGTAATAAGACTACAACCCAGAATTAAAGTGTGCAATATCTCGTTTCTCCGTGTATTGTATCGGGATTCTTAACTGTTGCTTCTATTCTGGTATATAAACCATAAAAAGATCAAAAGAGAAAAATGCATTCATTTCACAAGACAAGATTAACGTCTTGCAGTTTTAACCCATCAACACCTAGACAAGTAGAAAAGTTGTAGATTCCCTTGATAAAACATTCATTAGAATTGAGGACAGATGATAGGTGGACGATCGTCCACTTGTGTATTGGGTTTCACAGATTCGCTTTGCATACTGTCGTCCACCCTATGTGATTGTGCAACTTTTTTCATTGAACGATTTGTGTTAACTTCTTAACCTGCTTGATTGAACACTACGGGTATATCCTTAGTTGGTTTTTTTCTTTCTTAATTAATTGATTGGCGTCCTGTGTATGTGAACCTTAACCTAAGATTGGGTACTACACAGGACTATTTCATTTTAAATTGTAACCATCTCACTATCAGTATTGTCTTCTGGTGAATCATTCTCAAATGCTGTGTGTTTGTCTTACCTATTTCTATTTCCTTATTATTTTCGGTTAGTTTCGTGTTGTTCATGTCTCTTCCGATTATAAGATCAAAATGAATATTTGAAGTTAAATATAATATATTATTTAGTATGCGACCAATACGCTACATTATCTCTGTTGCGCAAAAAAAAAATAAACGAGGTTCTGGCGAGGTTCGAACTCGCGACCTTCTGCGTGTAAAGCAGACGTGATAACCACTACACCACAGAACCCGACAAATTTTGTTCACGGATTTATAGCTTATGTGTTTCAGCTATCTATTTTACATGTAGTGTTTCAGCTATCTATTTTACATGTAGACGTAATGCAACTGATTAGTACAAACATGATTTTGTTTTTTTCTTTAGTTATTACAAAGCGACCAAGTGCATAGGCCTAATCCGTCTGTTTCTTTCTTTCTTAACGATCGAGCGGCTGTGGTAATGCATTGTATGACCATAGCTTGAAGTGACTAGAAAATGCACGTGGACAAGAATAACAACACACTATTTGAGGGAAACAAAAGTATTTAGCAGCTACTAAGTCCACTTCTGTATTACTATTGAGTTTCAAAGAGTTCATGTGTTTCACGCTGATAGGTTTAGATATATAAATTACCAGTCAAATCTTCATGGTTTCCGTGGTGTAGTGGTTATCACATCCGCTTAACACGCGGAAGGTCCTGAGTTCAATCCTCAGCGGAAACAATTTTTTTTCTCGCTTTTTCCTTTGAAAAACTGTCCTAGCTTTACGGTAGATGAAGATATTGCAATATTGTATCTATTTTGAGCGCTATGCTTTCTAAATTGCTCTAATATTGAAAATTAAAGTCAGTATTGGTCACTTCAACTTACTGATTAAAAAGGGGAGACATTACCAAGAGAGCGTCTATCTTCACAGTGTAAGGAGGTAAAAAAAAAACGCTTTGTGAAATTATTCTTGCTCAAATCTTTTGAGAAAAATTACATTACTAGATATACATTAGAACACTCAGATTGTATGTTACCTTGCATTATATAATACTATTTATACCACGGTTTAACTCGGAAAACCGTGGTATAAATGAATTGTAACATGCAATATCACATCTAGGTCGTTGATTGCTGACAGTAATAAGACTACAACCCAGAATTAAAGTGTGCAATATCTCGTTTCTCCGTGTATTGTATCGGGATTCTTAACTGTTGCTTCTATTCTGGTATATAAACCATAAAAAGATCAAAAGAGAAAAATGCATTCATTTCACAAGACAAGATTAACGTCTTGCAGTTTTAACCCATCAACACCTAGACAAGTAGAAAAGTTGTAGATTCCCTTGATAAAACATTCATTAGAATTGAGGACAGATGATAGGTGGACGATCGTCCACTTGTGTATTGGGTTTCACAGATTCGCTTTGCATACTGTCGTCCACCCTATGTGATTGTGCAACTTTTTTCATTGAACGATTTGTGTTAACTTCTTAACCTGCTTGATTGAACACTACGGGTATATCCTTAGTTGGTTTTTTTCTTTCTTAATTAATTGATTGGCGTCCTGTGTATGTGAACCTTAACCTAAGATTGGGTACTACACAGGACTATTTCATTTTAAATTGTAACCATCTCACTATCAGTATTGTCTTCTGGTGAATCATTCTCAAATGCTGTGTGTTTGTCTTACCTATTTCTATTTCCTTATTATTTTCGGTTAGTTTCGTGTTGTTCATGTCTCTTCCGATTATAAGATCAAAATGAATATTTGAAGTTAAATATAATATATTATTTAGTATGCGACCAATACGCTACATTATCTCTGTTGCGCAAAAAAAAAATAAACGAGGTTCTGGCGAGGTTCGAACTCGCGACCTTCTGCGTGTAAAGCAGACGTGATAACCACTACACCACAGAACCCGACAAATTTTGTTCACGGATTTATAGCTTATGTGTTTCAGCTATCTATTTTACATGTAGTGTTTCAGCTATCTATTTTACATGTAGACGTAATGCAACTGATTAGTACAAACATGATTTTGTTTTTTTCTTTAGTTATTACAAAGCGACCAAGTGCATAGGCCTAATCCGTCTGTTTCTTTCTTTCTTAACGATCGAGCGGCTGTGGTAATGCATTGTATGACCATAGCTTGAAGTGACTAGAAAATGCACGTGGACAAGAATAACAACACACTATTTGAGGGAAACAAAAGTATTTAGCAGCTACTAAGTCCACTTCTGTATTACTATTGAGTTTCAAAGAGTTCATGTGTTTCACGCTGATAGGTTTAGATATATAAATTACCAGTCAAATCTTCATGGTTTCCGTGGTGTAGTGGTTATCACATCCGCTTAACACGCGGAAGGTCCTGAGTTCAATCCTCAGCGGAAACAATTTTTTTTCTCGCTTTTTCCTTTGAAAAACTGTCCTAGCTTTACGGTAGATGAAGATATTGCAATATTGTATCTATTTTGAGCGCTATGCTTTCTAAATTGCTCTAATATTGAAAATTAAAGTCAGTATTGGTCACTTCAACTTACTGATTAAAAAGGGGAGACATTACCAAGAGAGCGTCTATCTGCACAGTGTAAGGAGGTAAAAAAAGAAACGCTTTGTGAAATTATTCTTGCTCAAATCTTTTGAGAAAAATTACATTACTAGATATACATTAGAACACTCAGATTGTATGTTACCTTGCATTATATAATACTATTTATACCACGGTTTAACTCGGAAAACCGTGGTATAAATGAATTGTAACATGCAATATCACATCTAGGTCGTTGATTGCTGACAGTAATAAGACTACAACCCAGAATTAAAGTGTGCAATATCTCGTTTCTCCGTGTATTGTATCGGGATTCTTAACTGTTGCTTCTATTCTGGTATATAAACCATAAAAAGATCAAAAGAGAAAAATGCATTCATTTCACAAGACAAGATTAACGTCTTGCAGTTTTAACCCATCAACACCTAGACAAGTAGAAAAGTTGTAGATTCCCTTGATAAAACATTCATTAGAATTGAGGACAGATGATAGGTGGACGATCGTCCACTTGTGTATTGGGTTTCACAGATTCGCTTTGCATACTGTCGTCCACCCTATGTGATTGTGCAACTTTTTTCATTGAACGATTTGTGTTAACTTCTTAACCTGCTTGATTGAACACTACGGGTATATCCTTAGTTGGTTTTTTTCTTTCTTAATTAATTGATTGGCGTCCTGTGTATGTGAACCTTAACCTAAGATTGGGTACTACACAGGACTATTTCATTTTAAATTGTAACCATCTCACTATCAGTATTGTCTTCTGGTGAATCATTCTCAAATGCTGTGTGTTTGTCTTACCTATTTCTATTTCCTTATTATTTTCGGTTAGTTTCGTGTTGTTCATGTCTCTTCCGATTATAAGATCAAAATGAATATTTGAAGTTAAATATAATATATTATTTAGTATGCGACCAATACGCTACATTATCTCTGTTGCGCAAAAAAAAAATAAACGAGGTTCTGGCGAGGTTCGAACTCGCGACCTTCTGCGTGTAAAGCAGACGTGATAACCACTACACCACAGAACCCGACAAATTTTGTTCACGGATTTATAGCTTATGTGTTTCAGCTATCTATTTTACATGTAGTGTTTCAGCTATCTATTTTACATGTAGACGTAATGCAACTGATTAGTACAAACATGATTTTGTTTTTTTCTTTAGTTATTACAAAGCGACCAAGTGCATAGGCCTAATCCGTCTGTTTCTTTCTTTCTTAACGATCGAGCGGCTGTGGTAATGCATTGTATGACCATAGCTTGAAGTGACTAGAAAATGCACGTGGACAAGAATAACAACACACTATTTGAGGGAAACAAAAGTATTTAGCAGCTACTAAGTCCACTTCTGTATTACTATTGAGTTTCAAAGAGTTCATGTGTTTCACGCTGATAGGTTTAGATATATAAATTACCAGTCAAATCTTCATGGTTTCCGTGGTGTAGTGGTTATCACATCCGCTTAACACGCGGAAGGTCCTGAGTTCAATCCTCAGCGGAAACAATTTTTTTTCTCGCTTTTTCCTTTGAAAAACTGTCCTAGCTTTACGGTAGATGAAGATATTGCAATATTGTATCTATTTTGAGCGCTATGCTTTCTAAATTGCTCTAATATTGAAAATTAAAGTCAGTATTGGTCACTTCAACTTACTGATTAAAAAGGGGAGACATTACCAAGAGAGCGTCTATCTGCACAGTGTAAGGAGGTAAAAAAAGAAACGCTTTGTGAAATTATTCTTGCTCAAATCTTTTGAGAAAAATTACATTACTAGATATACATTAGAACACTCAGATTGTATGTTACCTTGCATTATATAATACTATTTATACCACGGTTTAACTCGGAAAACCGTGGTATAAATGAATTGTAACATGCAATATCACATCTAGGTCGTTGATTGCTGACAGTAATAAGACTACAACCCAGAATTAAAGTGTGCAATATCTCGTTTCTCCGTGTATTGTATCGGGATTCTTAACTGTTGCTTCTATTCTGGTATATAAACCATAAAAAGATCAAAAGAGAAAAATGCATTCATTTCACAAGACAAGATTAACGTCTTGCAGTTTTAACCCATCAACACCTAGACAAGTAGAAAAGTTGTAGATTCCCTTGATAAAACATTCATTAGAATTGAGGACAGATGATAGGTGGACGATCGTCCACTTGTGTATTGGGTTTCACAGATTCGCTTTGCATACTGTCGTCCACCCTATGTGATTGTGCAACTTTTTTCATTGAACGATTTGTGTTAACTTCTTAACCTGCTTGATTGAACACTACGGGTATATCCTTAGTTGGTTTTTTTCTTTCTTAATTAATTGATTGGCGTCCTGTGTATGTGAACCTTAACCTAAGATTGGGTACTACACAGGACTATTTCATTTTAAATTGTAACCATCTCACTATCAGTATTGTCTTCTGGTGAATCATTCTCAAATGCTGTGTGTTTGTCTTACCTATTTCTATTTCCTTATTATTTTCGGTTAGTTTCGTGTTGTTCATGTCTCTTCCGATTATAAGATCAAAATGAATATTTGAAGTTAAATATAATATATTATTTAGTATGCGACCAATACGCTACATTATCTCTGTTGCGCAAAAAAAAAATAAACGAGGTTCTGGCGAGGTTCGAACTCGCGACCTTCTGCGTGTAAAGCAGACGTGATAACCACTACACCACAGAACCCGACAAATTTTGTTCACGGATTTATAGCTTATGTGTTTCAGCTATCTATTTTACATGTAGTGTTTCAGCTATCTATTTTACATGTAGACGTAATGCAACTGATTAGTACAAACATGATTTTGTTTTTTTCTTTAGTTATTACAAAGCGACCAAGTGCATAGGCCTAATCCGTCTGTTTCTTTCTTTCTTAACGATCGAGCGGCTGTGGTAATGCATTGTATGACCATAGCTTGAAGTGACTAGAAAATGCACGTGGACAAGAATAACAACACACTATTTGAGGGAAACAAAAGTATTTAGCAGCTACTAAGTCCACTTCTGTATTACTATTGAGTTTCAAAGAGTTCATGTGTTTCACGCTGATAGGTTTAGATATATAAATTACCAGTCAAATCTTCATGGTTTCCGTGGTGTAGTGGTTATCACATCCGCTTAACACGCGGAAGGTCCTGAGTTCAATCCTCAGCGGAAACAATTTTTTTTCTCGCTTTTTCCTTTGAAAAACTGTCCTAGCTTTACGGTAGATGAAGATATTGCAATATTGTATCTATTTTGAGCGCTATGCTTTCTAAATTGCTCTAATATTGAAAATTAAAGTCAGTATTGGTCACTTCAACTTACTGATTAAAAAGGGGAGACATTACCAAGAGAGCGTCTATCTTCACAGTGTAAGGAGGTAAAAAAAAAACGCTTTGTGAAATTATTCTTGCTCAAATCTTTTGAGAAAAATTACATTACTAGATATACATTAGAACACTCAGATTGTATGTTACCTTGCATTATATAATACTATTTATACCACGGTTTAACTCGGAAAACCGTGGTATAAATGAATTGTAACATGCAATATCACATCTAGGTCGTTGATTGCTGACAGTAATAAGACTACAACCCAGAATTAAAGTGTGCAATATCTCGTTTCTCCGTGTATTGTATCGGGATTCTTAACTGTTGCTTCTATTCTGGTATATAAACCATAAAAAGATCAAAAGAGAAAAATGCATTCATTTCACAAGACAAGATTAACGTCTTGCAGTTTTAACCCATCAACACCTAGACAAGTAGAAAAGTTGTAGATTCCCTTGATAAAACATTCATTAGAATTGAGGACAGATGATAGGTGGACGATCGTCCACTTGTGTATTGGGTTTCACAGATTCGCTTTGCATACTGTCGTCCACCCTATGTGATTGTGCAACTTTTTTCATTGAACGATTTGTGTTAACTTCTTAACCTGCTTGATTGAACACTACGGGTATATCCTTAGTTGGTTTTTTTCTTTCTTAATTAATTGATTGGCGTCCTGTGTATGTGAACCTTAACCTAAGATTGGGTACTACACAGGACTATTTCATTTTAAATTGTAACCATCTCACTATCAGTATTGTCTTCTGGTGAATCATTCTCAAATGCTGTGTGTTTGTCTTACCTATTTCTATTTCCTTATTATTTTCGGTTAGTTTCGTGTTGTTCATGTCTCTTCCGATTATAAGATCAAAATGAATATTTGAAGTTAAATATAATATATTATTTAGTATGCGACCAATACGCTACATTATCTCTGTTACGCAAAAAAAAAATAAACGAGGTTCTGGCGAGGTTCGAACTCGCGACCTTCTGCGTGTAAAGCAGACGTGATAACCACTACACCACAGAACCCGACAAATTTTGTTCACGGTTTAATAGCTTATGTGTTTCAGCTATCTATTTTACATGTAGTGTTTCAGCTATCTATTTTACATGTAGACGTAATGCAACTGATTAGTGCAAACATGATTTTCTTTTTTTCTTTAGTTATTACAAAGCGACCAAGTGCATAGGCCTAATCCGTCTGTTTCTTTCTTTCTTAAGGATCGAGCGGCTGTGGTAATGCATTGTATGACCATAGCTTGAAGTGACTAGAAAATGCACGTGGACAAGAATAACAACACACTATTTGAGGGAAACAAAAGTATTTAGCAGCTACTAAGTCCACTTCTGTATTACTATTGAGTTTCAAAGAGTTCATGTGTTTCACGCTGATAGGTTTAGATATATAAATTACCAGTCAAATATTCATGGTTTCCGTGGTGTAGTGGTTATCACATCCGCTTAACACGCGGAAGGTCCTGAGTTCAATCCTCAGCGGAAACAATTTTTTTTCTCGCTTTTTCCTTTGAAAAACTGTCCTAGCTTTACGGTAGATGAAGATATTGCAATATTGTATCTATTTTGAGCGCTATGCTTTCTAAATTGCTCTAATATTGAAAATTAAAGTCAGTATTGGTCACTTCAACTTACTGATTAAAAAGGGGAGACATTACCAAGAGAGCGTCTATCTTCACAGTGTAAGGAGGTAAAAAAAAAACGCTTTGTGAAATTATTCTTGCTCAAATCTTTTGAGAAAAATTACATTACTAGATATACATTAGAACACTCAGATTGTATGTTACCTTGCATTATATAATACTATTTATACCACGGTTTAACTCGGAAAACCGTGGTATAAATGAATTGTAACATGCAATATCACATCTAGGTCGTTGATTGCTGACAGTAATAAGACTACAACCCAGAATTAAAGTGTGCAATATCTCGTTTCTCCGTGTATTGTATCGGGATTCTTAACTGTTGCTTCTATTCTGGTATATAAACCATAAAAAGATCAAAAGAGAAAAATGCATTCATTTCACAAGACAAGATTAACGTCTTGCAGTTTTAACCCATCAACACCTAGACAAGTAGAAAAGTTGTAGATTCCCTTGATAAAACATTCATTAGAATTGAGGACAGATGATAGGTGGACGATCGTCCACTTGTGTATTGGGTTTCACAGATTCGCTTTGCATACTGTCGTCCACCCTATGTGATTGTGCAACTTTTTTCATTGAACGATTTGTGTTAACTTCTTAACCTGCTTGATTGAACACTACGGGTATATCCTTAGTTGGTTTTTTTCTTTCTTAATTAATTGATTGGCGTCCTGTGTATGTGAACCTTAACCTAAGATTGGGTACTACACAGGACTATTTCATTTTAAATTGTAACCATCTCACTATCAGTATTGTCTTCTGGTGAATCATTCTCAAATGCTGTGTGTTTGTCTTACCTATTTCTATTTCCTTATTATTTTCGGTTAGTTTCGTGTTGTTCATGTCTCTTCCGATTATAAGATCAAAATGAATATTTGAAGTTAAATATAATATATTATTTAGTATGCGACCAATACGCTACATTATCTCTGTTGCGCAAAAAAAAAATAAACGAGGTTCTGGCGAGGTTCGAACTCGCGACCTTCTGCGTGTAAAGCAGACGTGATAACCACTACACCACAGAACCCGACAAATTTTGTTCACGGATTTATAGCTTATGTGTTTCAGCTATCTATTTTACATGTAGTGTTTCAGCTATCTATTTTACATGTAGACGTAATGCAACTGATTAGTACAAACATGATTTTGTTTTTTTCTTTAGTTATTACAAAGCGACCAAGTGCATAGGCCTAATCCGTCTGTTTCTTTCTTTCTTAACGATCGAGCGGCTGTGGTAATGCATTGTATGACCATAGCTTGAAGTGACTAGAAAATGCACGTGGACAAGAATAACAACACACTATTTGAGGGAAACAAAAGTATTTAGCAGCTACTAAGTCCACTTCTGTATTACTATTGAGTTTCAAAGAGTTCATGTGTTTCACGCTGATAGGTTTAGATATATAAATTACCAGTCAAATCTTCATGGTTTCCGTGGTGTAGTGGTTATCACATCCGCTTAACACGCGGAAGGTCCTGAGTTCAATCCTCAGCGGAAACAATTTTTTTTCTCGCTTTTTCCTTTGAAAAACTGTCCTAGCTTTACGGTAGATGAAGATATTGCAATATTGTATCTATTTTGAGCGCTATGCTTTCTAAATTGCTCTAATATTGAAAATTAAAGTCAGTATTGGTCACTTCAACTTACTGATTAAAAAGGGGAGACATTACCAAGAGAGCGTCTATCTTCACAGTGTAAGGAGGTAAAAAAAAAACGCTTTGTGAAATTATTCTTGCTCAAATCTTTTGAGAAAAATTACATTACTAGATATACATTAGAACACTCAGATTGTATGTTACCTTGCATTATATAATACTATTTATACCACGGTTTAACTCGGAAAACCGTGGTATAAATGAATTGTAACATGCAATATCACATCTAGGTCGTTGATTGCTGACAGTAATAAGACTACAACCCAGAATTAAAGTGTGCAATATCTCGTTTCTCCGTGTATTGTATCGGGATTCTTAACTGTTGCTTCTATTCTGGTATATAAACCATAAAAAGATCAAAAGAGAAAAATGCATTCATTTCACAAGACAAGATTAACGTCTTGCAGTTTTAACCCATCAACACCTAGACAAGTAGAAAAGTTGTAGATTCCCTTGATAAAACATTCATTAGAATTGAGGACAGATGATAGGTGGACGATCGTCCACTTGTGTATTGGGTTTCACAGATTCGCTTTGCATACTGTCGTCCACCCTATGTGATTGTGCAACTTTTTTCATTGAACGATTTGTGTTAACTTCTTAACCTGCTTGATTGAACACTACGGGTATATCCTTAGTTGGTTTTTTTCTTTCTTAATTAATTGATTGGCGTCCTGTGTATGTGAACCTTAACCTAAGATTGGGTACTACACAGGACTATTTCATTTTAAATTGTAACCATCTCACTATCAGTATTGTCTTCTGGTGAATCATTCTCAAATGCTGTGTGTTTGTCTTACCTATTTCTATTTCCTTATTATTTTCGGTTAGTTTCGTGTTGTTCATGTCTCTTCCGATTATAAGATCAAAATGAATATTTGAAGTTAAATATAATATATTATTTAGTATGCGACCAATACGCTACATTATCTCTGTTGCGCAAAAAAAAAATAAACGAGGTTCTGGCGAGGTTCGAACTCGCGACCTTCTGCGTGTAAAGCAGACGTGATAACCACTACACCACAGAACCCGACAAATTTTGTTCACGGATTTATAGCTTATGTGTTTCAGCTATCTATTTTACATGTAGTGTTTCAGCTATCTATTTTACATGTAGACGTAATGCAACTGATTAGTACAAACATGATTTTGTTTTTTTCTTTAGTTATTACAAAGCGACCAAGTGCATAGGCCTAATCCGTCTGTTTCTTTCTTTCTTAACGATCGAGCGGCTGTGGTAATGCATTGTATGACCATAGCTTGAAGTGACTAGAAAATGCACGTGGACAAGAATAACAACACACTATTTGAGGGAAACAAAAGTATTTAGCAGCTACTAAGTCCACTTCTGTATTACTATTGAGTTTCAAAGAGTTCATGTGTTTCACGCTGATAGGTTTAGATATATAAATTACCAGTCAAATCTTCATGGTTTCCGTGGTGTAGTGGTTATCACATCCGCTTAACACGCGGAAGGTCCTGAGTTCAATCCTCAGCGGAAACAATTTTTTTTCTCGCTTTTTCCTTTGAAAAACTGTCCTAGCTTTACGGTAGATGAAGATATTGCAATATTGTATCTATTTTGAGCGCTATGCTTTCTAAATTGCTCTAATATTGAAAATTAAAGTCAGTATTGGTCACTTCAACTTACTGATTAAAAAGGGGAGACATTACCAAGAGAGCGTCTATCTTCACAGTGTAAGGAGGTAAAAAAAAAACGCTTTGTGAAATTATTCTTGCTCAAATCTTTTGAGAAAAATTACATTACTAGATATACATTAGAACACTCAGATTGTATGTTACCTTGCATTATATAATACTATTTATACCACGGTTTAACTCGGAAAACCGTGGTATAAATGAATTGTAACATGCAATATCACATCTAGGTCGTTGATTGCTGACAGTAATAAGACTACAACCCAGAATTAAAGTGTGCAATATCTCGTTTCTCCGTGTATTGTATCGGGATTCTTAACTGTTGCTTCTATTCTGGTATATAAACCATAAAAAGATCAAAAGAGAAAAATGCATTCATTTCACAAGACAAGATTAACGTCTTGCAGTTTTAACCCATCAACACCTAGACAAGTAGAAAAGTTGTAGATTCCCTTGATAAAACATTCATTAGAATTGAGGACAGATGATAGGTGGACGATCGTCCACTTGTGTATTGGGTTTCACAGATTCGCTTTGCATACTGTCGTCCACCCTATGTGATTGTGCAACTTTTTTCATTGAACGATTTGTGTTAACTTCTTAACCTGCTTGATTGAACACTACGGGTATATCCTTAGTTGGTTTTTTTCTTTCTTAATTAATTGATTGGCGTCCTGTGTATGTGAACCTTAACCTAAGATTGGGTACTACACAGGACTATTTCATTTTAAATTGTAACCATCTCACTATCAGTATTGTCTTCTGGTGAATCATTCTCAAATGCTGTGTGTTTGTCTTACCTATTTCTATTTCCTTATTATTTTCGGTTAGTTTCGTGTTGTTCATGTCTCTTCCGATTATAAGATCAAAATGAATATTTGAAGTTAAATATAATATATTATTTAGTATGCGACCAATACGCTACATTATCTCTGTTGCGCAAAAAAAAAATAAACGAGGTTCTGGCGAGGTTCGAACTCGCGACCTTCTGCGTGTAAAGCAGACGTGATAACCACTACACCACAGAACCCGACAAATTTTGTTCACGGTTTTATAGCTTATGTGTTTCAGCTATCTATTTTACATGTAGTGTTTCAGCTATCTATTTTACATGTAGACGTAATGCAACTGATTAGTACAAACATGATTTTGTTTTTTTCTTTAGTTATTACAAAGCGACCAAGTGCATAGGCCTAATCCGTCTGTTTCTTTCTTTCTTAACGATCGAGCGGCTGTGGTAATGCATTGTATGACCATAGCTTGAAGTGACTAGAAAATGCACGTGGACAAGAATAACAACACACTATTTGAGGGAAACAAAAGTATTTAGCAGCTACTAAGTCCACTTCTGTATTACTATTGAGTTTCAAAGAGTTCATGTGTTTCACGCTGATAGGTTTAGATATATAAATTACCAGTCAAATCTTCATGGTTTCCGTGGTGTAGTGGTTATCACATCCGCTTAACACGCGGAAGGTCCTGAGTTCAATCCTCAGCGGAAACAATTTTTTTTCTCGCTTTTTCCTTTGAAAAACTGTCCTAGCTTTACGGTAGATGAAGATATTGCAATATTGTATCTATTTTGAGCGCTATGCTTTCTAAATTGCTCTAATATTGAAAATTAAAGTCAGTATTGGTCACTTCAACTTACTGATTAAAAAGGGGAGACATTACCAAGAGAGCGTCTATCTTCACAGTGTAAGGAGGTAAAAAAAAAACGCTTTGTGAAATTATTCTTGCTCAAATCTTTTGAGAAAAATTACATTACTAGATATACATTAGAACACTCAGATTGTATGTTACCTTGCATTATATAATACTATTTATACCACGGTTTAACTCGGAAAACCGTGGTATAAATGAATTGTAACATGCAATATCACATCTAGGTCGTTGATTGCTGACAGTAATAAGACTACAACCCAGAATTAAAGTGTGCAATATCTCGTTTCTCCGTGTATTGTATCGGGATTCTTAACTGTTGCTTCTATTCTGGTATATAAACCATAAAAAGATCAAAAGAGAAAAATGCATTCATTTCACAAGACAAGATTAACGTCTTGCAGTTTTAACCCATCAACACCTAGACAAGTAGAAAAGTTGTAGATTCCCTTGATAAAACATTCATTAGAATTGAGGACAGATGATAGGTGGACGATCGTCCACTTGTGTATTGGGTTTCACAGATTCGCTTTGCATACTGTCGTCCACCCTATGTGATTGTGCAACTTTTTTCATTGAACGATTTGTGTTAACTTCTTAACCTGCTTGATTGAACACTACGGGTATATCCTTAGTTGGTTTTTTTCTTTCTTAATTAATTGATTGGCGTCCTGTGTATGTGAACCTTAACCTAAGATTGGGTACTACACAGGACTATTTCATTTTAAATTGTAACCATCTCACTATCAGTATTGTCTTCTGGTGAATCATTCTCAAATGCTGTGTGTTTGTCTTACCTATTTCTATTTCCTTATTATTTTCGGTTAGTTTCGTGTTGTTCATGTCTCTTCCGATTATAAGATCAAAATGAATATTTGAAGTTAAATATAATATATTATTTAGTATGCGACCAATACGCTACATTATCTCTGTTGCGCAAAAAAAAAATAAACGAGGTTCTGGCGAGGTTCGAACTCGCGACCTTCTGCGTGTAAAGCAGACGTGATAACCACTACACCACAGAACCCGACAAATTTTGTTCACGGATTTATAGCTTATGTGTTTCAGCTATCTATTTTACATGTAGTGTTTCAGCTATCTATTTTACATGTAGACGTAATGCAACTGATTAGTACAAACATGATTTTGTTTTTTTCTTTAGTTATTACAAAGCGACCAAGTGCATAGGCCTAATCCGTCTGTTTCTTTCTTTCTTAAGGATCGAGCGGCTGTGGTAATGCATTGTATGACCATAGCTTGAAGTGACTAGAAAATGCACGTGGACAAGAATAACAACACACTATTTGAGGGAAACAAAAGTATTTAGCAGCTACTAAGTCCACTTCTGTATTACTATTGAGTTTCAAAGAGTTCATGTGTTTCACGCTGATAGGTTTAGATATATAAATTACCAGTCAAATCTTCATGGTTTCCGTGGTGTAGTGGTTATCACATCCGCTTAACACGCGGAAGGTCCTGAGTTCAATCCTCAGCGGAAACAATTTTTTTTCTCGCTTTTTCCTTTGAAAAACTGTCCTAGCTTTACGGTAGATGAAGATATTGCAATATTGTATCTATTTTGAGCGCTATGCTTTCTAAATTGCTCTAATATTGAAAATTAAAGTCAGTATTGGTCACTTCAACTTACTGATTAAAAAGGGGAGACATTACCAAGAGAGCGTCTATCTTCACAGTGTAAGGAGGTAAAAAAAAAACGCTTTGTGAAATTATTCTTGCTCAAATCTTTTGAGAAAAATTACATTACTAGATATACATTAGAACACTCAGATTGTATGTTACCTTGCATTATATAATACTATTTATACCACGGTTTAACTCGGAAAACCGTGGTATAAATGAATTGTAACATGCAATATCACATCTAGGTCGTTGATTGCTGACAGTAATAAGACTACAACCCAGAATTAAAGTGTGCAATATCTCGTTTCTCCGTGTATTGTATCGGGATTCTTAACTGTTGCTTCTATTCTGGTATATAAACCATAAAAAGATCAAAAGAGAAAAATGCATTCATTTCACAAGACAAGATTAACGTCTTGCAGTTTTAACCCATCAACACCTAGACAAGTAGAAAAGTTGTAGATTCCCTTGATAAAACATTCATTAGAATTGAGGACAGATGATAGGTGGACGATCGTCCACTTGTGTATTGGGTTTCACAGATTCGCTTTGCATACTGTCGTCCACCCTATGTGATTGTGCAACTTTTTTCATTGAACGATTTGTGTTAACTTCTTAACCTGATTGATTGAACACTACGGGTATATCCTTAGTTGGTTTTTTTCTTTCTTAATTAATTGATTGGCGTCCTGTGTATGTGAACCTTAACCTAAGATTGGGTACTACACAGGACTATTTCATTTTAAATTGTAACCATCTCACTATCAGTATTGTCTTCTGGTGAATCATTCTCAAATGCTGTGTGTTTGTCTTACCTATTTCTATTTCCTTATTATTTTCGGTTAGTTTCGTGTTGTTCATGTCTCTTCCGATTATAAGATCAAAATGAATATTTGAAGTTAAATATAATATATTATTTAGTATGCGACCAATACGCTACATTATCTCTGTTGCGCAAAAAAAAAATAAACGAGGTTCTGGCGAGGTTCGAACTCGCGACCTTCTGCGTGTAAAGCAGACGTGATAACCACTACACCACAGAACCCGACAAATTTTGTTCACGGATTTATAGCTTATGTGTTTCAGCTATCTATTTTACATGTAGTGTTTCAGCTATCTATTTTACATGTAGACGTAATGCAACTGATTAGTACAAACATGATTTTGTTTTTTTCTTTAGTTATTACAAAGCGACCAAGTGCATAGGCCTAATCCGTCTGTTTCTTTCTTTCTTAACGATCGAGCGGCTGTGGTAATGCATTGTATGACCATAGCTTGAAGTGACTAGAAAATGCACGTGGACAAGAATAACAACACACTATTTGAGGGAAACAAAAGTATTTAGCAGCTACTAAGTCCACTTCTGTATTACTATTGAGTTTCAAAGAGTTCATGTGTTTCACGCTGATAGGTTTAGATATATAAATTACCAGTCAAATCTTCATGGTTTCCGTGGTGTAGTGGTTATCACATCCGCTTAACACGCGGAAGGTCCTGAGTTCAATCCTCAGCGGAAACAATTTTTTTTCTCGCTTTTTCCTTTGAAAAACTGTCCTAGCTTTACGGTAGATGAAGATATTGCAATATTGTATCTATTTTGAGCGCTATGCTTTCTAAATTGCTCTAATATTGAAAATTAAAGTCAGTATTGGTCACTTCAACTTACTGATTAAAAAGGGGAGACATTACCAAGAGAGCGTCTATCTTCACAGTGTAAGGAGGTAAAAAAAAAACGCTTTGTGAAATTATTCTTGCTCAAATCTTTTGAGAAAAATTACATTACTAGATATACATTAGAACACTCAGATTGTATGTTACCTTGCATTATATAATACTATTTATACCACGGTTTAACTCGGAAAACCGTGGTATAAATGAATTGTAACATGCAATATCACATCTAGGTCGTTGATTGCTGACAGTAATAAGACTACAACCCAGAATTAAAGTGTGCAATATCTCGTTTCTCCGTGTATTGTATCGGGATTCTTAACTGTTGCTTCTATTCTGGTATATAAACCATAAAAAGATCAAAAGAGAAAAATGCATTCATTTCACAAGACAAGATTAACGTCTTGCAGTTTTAACCCATCAACACCTAGACAAGTAGAAAAGTTGTAGATTCCCTTGATAAAACATTCATTAGAATTGAGGACAGATGATAGGTGGACGATCGTCCACTTGTGTATTGGGTTTCACAGATTCGCTTTGCATACTGTCGTCCACCCTATGTGATTGTGCAACTTTTTTCATTGAACGATTTGTGTTAACTTCTTAACCTGATTGATTGAACACTACGGGTATATCCTTAGTTGGTTTTTTTCTTTCTTAATTAATTGATTGGCGTCCTGTGTATGTGAACCTTAACCTAAGATTGGGTACTACACAGGACTATTTCATTTTAAATTGTAACCATCTCACTATCAGTATTGTCTTCTGGTGAATCATTCTCAAATGCTGTGTGTTTGTCTTACCTATTTCTATTTCCTTATTATTTTCGGTTAGTTTCGTGTTGTTCATGTCTCTTCCGATTATAAGATCAAAATGAATATTTGAAGTTAAATATAATATATTATTTAGTATGCGACCAATACGCTACATTATCTCTGTTGCGCAAAAAAAAAATAAACGAGGTTCTGGCGAGGTTCGAACTCGCGACCTTCTGCGTGTAAAGCAGACGTGATAACCACTACACCACAGAACCCGACAAATTTTGTTCACGGTTTTATAGCTTATGTGTTTCAGCTATCTATTTTACATGTAGTGTTTCAGCTATCTATTTTACATGTAGACGTAATGCAACTGATTAGTACAAACATGATTTTGTTTTTTTCTTTAGTTATTACAAAGCGACCAAGTGCATAGGCCTAATCCGTCTGTTTCTTTCTTTCTTAACGATCGAGCGGCTGTGGTAATGCATTGTATGACCATAGCTTGAAGTGACTAGAAAATGCACGTGGACAAGAATAACAACACACTATTTGAGGGAAACAAAAGTATTTAGCAGCTACTAAGTCCACTTCTGTATTACTATTGAGTTTCAAAGAGTTCATGTGTTTCACGCTGATAGGTTTAGATATATAAATTACCAGTCAAATCTTCATGGTTTCCGTGGTGTAGTGGTTATCACATCCGCTTAACACGCGGAAGGTCCTGAGTTCAATCCTCAGCGGAAACAATTTTTTTTCTCGCTTTTTCCTTTGAAAAACTGTCCTAGCTTTACGGTAGATGAAGATATTGCAATATTGTATCTATTTTGAGCGCTATGCTTTCTAAATTGCTCTAATATTGAAAATTAAAGTCAGTATTGGTCACTTCAACTTACTGATTAAAAAGGGGAGACATTACCAAGAGAGCGTCTATCTTCACAGTGTAAGGAGGTAAAAAAAAAACGCTTTGTGAAATTATTCTTGCTCAAATCTTTTGAGAAAAATTACATTACTAGATATACATTAGAACACTCAGATTGTATGTTACCTTGCATTATATAATACTATTTATACCACGGTTTAACTCGGAAAACCGTGGTATAAATGAATTGTAACATGCAATATCACATCTAGGTCGTTGATTGCTGACAGTAATAAGACTACAACCCAGAATTAAAGTGTGCAATATCTCGTTTCTCCGTGTATTGTATCGGGATTCTTAACTGTTGCTTCTATTCTGGTATATAAACCATAAAAAGATCAAAAGAGAAAAATGCATTCATTTCACAAGACAAGATTAACGTCTTGCAGTTTTAACCCATCAACACCTAGACAAGTAGAAAAGTTGTAGATTCCCTTGATAAAACATTCATTAGAATTGAGGACAGATGATAGGTGGACGATCGTCCACTTGTGTATTGGGTTTCACAGATTCGCTTTGCATACTGTCGTCCACCCTATGTGATTGTGCAACTTTTTTCATTGAACGATTTGTGTTAACTTCTTAACCTGATTGATTGAACACTACGGGTATATCCTTAGTTGGTTTTTTTCTTTCTTAATTAATTGATTGGCGTCCTGTGTATGTGAACCTTAACCTAAGATTGGGTACTACACAGGACTATTTCATTCTAAATTGTAACCATCTCACTATCAGTATTGTCTTCTGGTGAATCATTCTCAAATGCTGTGTGTTTGTCTTACCTATTTCTATTTCCTTATTATTTTCGGTTAGTTTCGTGTTGTTCATGTCTCTTCCGATTATAAGATCAAAATGAATATTTGAAGTTAAATATAATATATTATTTAGTATGCGACCAATACGCTACATTATCTCTGTTACGCAAAAAAAAAATAAACGAGGTTCTGGCGAGGTTCGAACTCGCGACCTTCTGCGTGTAAAGCAGACGTGATAACCACTACACCACAGAACCCGACACATTTTGTTCACGGTTTAATAGCTTATGTGTTTCAGCTATCTATTTTACATGTAGTGTTTCAGCTATCTATTTTACATGTAGACGTAATGCAACTGATTAGTGCAAACATGATTTTGTTTTTTTCTTTAGTTATTACAAAGCGACCAAGTGCATAGGCCTAATCCGTCTGTTTCTTTCTTTCTTAAGGATCGAGCGGCTGTGGTAATGCATTGTATGACCATAGCTTGAAGTGACTAGAAAATGCACGTGGACAAGAATAACAACACACTATTTGAGGGAAACAAAAGTATTTAGCAGCTACTAAGTCCACTTCTGTATTACTATTGAGTTTCAAAGAGTTCATGTGTTTCACGCTGATAGGTTTAGATATATAAATTACCAGTCAAATCTTCATGGTTTCCGTGGTGTAGTGGTTATCACATCCGCTTAACACGCGGAAGGTCCTGAGTTCAATCCTCAGCGGAAACAATTTTTTTTCTCGCTTTTTCCTTTGAAAAACTGTCCTAGCTTTACGGTAGATGAAGATATTGCAATATTGTATCTATTTTGAGCGCTATGCTTTCTAAATTGCTCTAATATTGAAAATTAAAGTCAGTATTGGTCACTTCAACTTACTGATTAAAAAGGGGAGACATTACCAAGAGAGCGTCTATCTTCACAGTGTAAGGAGGTAAAAAAAAAACGCTTTGTGAAATTATTCTTGCTCAAATCTTTTGAGAAAAATTACATTACTAGATATACATTAGAACACTCAGATTGTATGTTACCTTGCATTATATAATACTATTTATACCACGGTTTAACTCGGAAAACCGTGGTATAAATGAATTGTAACATGCAATATCACATCTAGGTCGTTGATTGCTGACAGTAATAAGACTACAACCCAGAATTAAAGTGTGCAATATCTCGTTTCTCCGTGTATTGTATCGGGATTCTTAACTGTTGCTTCTATTCTGGTATATAAACCATAAAAAGATCAAAAGAGAAAAATGCATTCATTTCACAAGACAAGATTAACGTCTTGCAGTTTTAACCCATCAACACCTAGACAAGTAGAAAAGTTGTAGATTCCCTTGATAAAACATTCATTAGAATTGAGGACAGATGATAGGTGGACGATCGTCCACTTGTGTATTGGGTTTCACAGATTCGCTTTGCATACTGTCGTCCACCCTATGTGATTGTGCAACTTTTTTCATTGAACGATTTGTGTTAACTTCTTAACCTGATTGATTGAACACTACGGGTATATCCTTAGTTGGTTTTTTTCTTTCTTAATTAATTGATTGGCGTCCTGTGTATGTGAACCTTAACCTAAGATTGGGTACTACACAGGACTATTTCATTTTAAATTGTAACCATCTCACTATCAGTATTGTCTTCTGGTGAATCATTCTCAAATGCTGTGTGTTTGTCTTACCTATTTCTATTTCCTTATTATTTTCGGTTAGTTTCGTGTTGTTCATGTCTCTTCCGATTATAAGATCAAAATGAATATTTGAAGTTAAATATAATATATTATTTAGTATGCGACCAATACGCTACATTATCTCTGTTGCGCAAAAAAAAAATAAACGAGGTTCTGGCGAGGTTCGAACTCGCGACCTTCTGCGTGTAAAGCAGACGTGATAACCACTACACCACAGAACCCGACAAATTTTGTTCACGGATTTATAGCTTATGTGTTTCAGCTATCTATTTTACATGTAGTGTTTCAGCTATCTATTTTACATGTAGACGTAATGCAACTGATTAGTACAAACATGATTTTGTTTTTTTCTTTAGTTATTACAAAGCGACCAAGTGCATAGGCCTAATCCGTCTGTTTCTTTCTTTCTTAACGATCGAGCGGCTGTGGTAATGCATTGTATGACCATAGCTTGAAGTGACTAGAAAATGCACGTGGACAAGAATAACAACACACTATTTGAGGGAAACAAAAGTATTTAGCAGCTACTAAGTCCACTTCTGTATTACTATTGAGTTTCAAAGAGTTCATGTGTTTCACGCTGATAGGTTTAGATATATAAATTACCAGTCAAATCTTCATGGTTTCCGTGGTGTAGTGGTTATCACATCCGCTTAACACGCGGAAGGTCCTGAGTTCAATCCTCAGCGGAAACAATTTTTTTTCTCGCTTTTTCCTTTGAAAAACTGTCCTAGCTTTACGGTAGATGAAGATATTGCAATATTGTATCTATTTTGAGCGCTATGCTTTCTAAATTGCTCTAATATTGAAAATTAAAGTCAGTATTGGTCACTTCAACTTACTGATTAAAAAGGGGAGACATTACCAAGAGAGCGTCTATCTTCACAGTGTAAGGAGGTAAAAAAAAAACGCTTTGTGAAATTATTCTTGCTCAAATCTTTTGAGAAAAATTACATTACTAGATATACATTAGAACACTCAGATTGTATGTTACCTTGCATTATATAATACTATTTATACCACGGTTTAACTCGGAAAACCGTGGTATAAATGAATTGTAACATGCAATATCACATCTAGGTCGTTGATTGCTGACAGTAATAAGACTACAACCCAGAATTAAAGTGTGCAATATCTCGTTTCTCCGTGTATTGTATCGGGATTCTTAACTGTTGCTTCTATTCTGGTATATAAACCATAAAAAGATCAAAAGAGAAAAATGCATTCATTTCACAAGACAAGATTAACGTCTTGCAGTTTTAACCCATCAACACCTAGACAAGTAGAAAAGTTGTAGATTCCCTTGATAAAACATTCATTAGAATTGAGGACAGATGATAGGTGGACGATCGTCCACTTGTGTATTGGGTTTCACAGATTCGCTTTGCATACTGTCGTCCACCCTATGTGATTGTGCAACTTTTTTCATTGAACGATTTGTGTTAACTTCTTAACCTGATTGATTGAACACTACGGGTATATCCTTAGTTGGTTTTTTTCTTTCTTAATTAATTGATTGGCGTCCTGTGTATGTGAACCTTAACCTAAGATTGGGTACTACACAGGACTATTTCATTTTAAATTGTAACCATCTCACTATCAGTATTGTCTTCTGGTGAATCATTCTCAAATGCTGTGTGTTTGTCTTACCTATTTCTATTTCCTTATTATTTTCGGTTAGTTTCGTGTTGTTCATGTCTCTTCCGATTATAAGATCAAAATGAATATTTGAAGTTAAATATAATATATTATTTAGTATGCGACCAATACGCTACATTATCTCTGTTGCGCAAAAAAAAAATAAACGAGGTTCTGGCGAGGTTCGAACTCGCGACCTTCTGCGTGTAAAGCAGACGTGATAACCACTACACCACAGAACCCGACAAATTTTGTTCACGGATTTATAGCTTATGTGTTTCAGCTATCTATTTTACATGTAGTGTTTCAGCTATCTATTTTACATGTAGACGTAATGCAACTGATTAGTACAAACATGATTTTGTTTTTTTCTTTAGTTATTACAAAGCGACCAAGTGCATAGGCCTAATCCGTCTGTTTCTTTCTTTCTTAACGATCGAGCGGCTGTGGTAATGCATTGTATGACCATAGCTTGAAGTGACTAGAAAATGCACGTGGACAAGAATAACAACACACTATTTGAGGGAAACAAAAGTATTTAGCAGCTACTAAGTCCACTTCTGTATTACTATTGAGTTTCAAAGAGTTCATGTGTTTCACGCTGATAGGTTTAGATATATAAATTACCAGTCAAATCTTCATGGTTTCCGTGGTGTAGTGGTTATCACATCCGCTTAACACGCGGAAGGTCCTGAGTTCAATCCTCAGCGGAAACAATTTTTTTTCTCGCTTTTTCCTTTGAAAAACTGTCCTAGCTTTACGGTAGATGAAGATATTGCAATATTGTATCTATTTTGAGCGCTATGCTTTCTAAATTGCTCTAATATTGAAAATTAAAGTCAGTATTGGTCACTTCAACTTACTGATTAAAAAGGGGAGACATTACCAAGAGAGCGTCTATCTTCACAGTGTAAGGAGGTAAAAAAAAAACGCTTTGTGAAATTATTCTTGCTCAAATCTTTTGAGAAAAATTACATTACTAGATATACATTAGAACACTCAGATTGTATGTTACCTTGCATTATATAATACTATTTATACCACGGTTTAACTCGGAAAACCGTGGTATAAATGAATTGTAACATGCAATATCACATCTAGGTCGTTGATTGCTGACAGTAATAAGACTACAACCCAGAATTAAAGTGTGCAATATCTCGTTTCTCCGTGTATTGTATCGGGATTCTTAACTGTTGCTTCTATTCTGGTATATAAACCATAAAAAGATCAAAAGAGAAAAATGCATTCATTTCACAAGACAAGATTAACGTCTTGCAGTTTTAACCCATCAACACCTAGACAAGTAGAAAAGTTGTAGATTCCCTTGATAAAACATTCATTAGAATTGAGGACAGATGATTGGTGGACGATCGTCCACTTGTGTATTGGGTTTCACAGATTCGCTTTGCATACTGTCGTCCACCCTATGTGATTGTGCAACTTTTTTCATTGAACGATTTGTGTTAACTTCTTAACCTGATTGATTGAACACTACGGGTATATCCTTAGTTGGTTTTTTTCTTTCTTAATTAATTGATTGGCGTCCTGTGTATGTGAACCTTAACCTAAGATTGGGTACTACACAGGACTATTTCATTTTAAATTGTAACCATCTCACTATCAGTATTGTCTTCTGGTGAATCATTCTCAAATGCTGTGTGTTTGTCTTACCTATTTCTATTTCCTTATTATTTTCGGTTAGTTTCGTGTTGTTCATGTCTCTTCCGATTATAAGATCAAAATGAATATTTGAAGTTAAATATAATATATTATTTAGTATGCGACCAATACGCTACATTATCTCTGTTACGCAAAAAAAAAATAAACGAGGTTCTGGCGAGGTTCGAACTCGCGACCTTCTGCGTGTAAAGCAGACGTGATAACCACTACACCACAGAACCCGACAAATTTTGTTCACGGTTTAATAGCTTATGTGTTTCAGCTATCTATTTTACATGTAGTGTTTCAGCTATCTATTTTACATGTAGACGTAATGCAACTGATTAGTACAAACATGATTTTGTTTTTTTCTTTAGTTATTACAAAGCGACCAAGTGCATAGGCCTAATCCGTCTGTTTCTTTCTTTCTTAACGATCGAGCGGCTGTGGTAATGCATTGTATGACCATAGCTTGAAGTGACTAGAAAATGCACGTGGACAAGAATAACAACACACTATTTGAGGGAAACAAAAGTATTTAGCAGCTACTAAGTCCACTTCTGTATTACTATTGAGTTTCAAAGAGTTCATGTGTTTCACGCTGATAGGTTTAGATATATAAATTACCAGTCAAATATTCATGGTTTCCGTGGTGTAGTGGTTATCACTTCCGCTTAAGAAAAACTGGAATCGAGCACAGCCCCGGTAGGATGTTGTTTACATCTCGGTGATGAAATTGTGTTGATTTGGACATATTTATGGATATATAATTCATATTGAAGGTACAGTCTATGATATTTATACGTCCGATTACAGATTTAATTGTTGTTTAATCTCTATATTGTCGTTTAATCCCCTAAACCGACGATAGAGTCGTTCGGTGAAGGGGGGAGAGAAGGTGCGCTCGACTGTTGAAAATTGGGCTACACTTGCTTGACATTTTTTGAAAAATGCCGGTCGGAGGAAATATGCGTCTGGGTTTTGGACGAAAAGTAGACAAAAGAACAGGAGAGAAAGAAAATTATGTGACGGGATATAAACAATACTCAAAGGAATGTACAATACGCATCAATTATATATCGACAGAGAGTATTAGAGCAATTTCTGTTGTAAAAGCTGTAGAAGAGATAACTGGGTTGAACTCAGTGTTAGCAGTTGTAAGAGATTCCAATTCGTACAATGTTACACTGGATTCAAAAGAAAATACGATGAAATTATTGAATGGAGTTGAAATCGACGGTAAGGATTATGATTGTTCTTTGGTTTTTTCCAACAATACAGTTGTATCGTTCATGTACATCCCAGCCTTTATTGAAGATGATGAAATAGTAGATAAATTAAATGAAAAAGGAATAAGGGTAGTTTCTCCGGTTTATAGAAGAGTAATTCCCGGAACACAGGTAGCTGATGGGACACGTTTTATGAGATGTGTCTTTCCGCCGAACGTAGTAGCGTTACCATGGACTATGCCATTTAAGGTCGGAAAAGACACTAAGTATTACAAATGTGTGCACAACAATCAAACGAAGGTATGCTCAGGTTGTCTATCGCCTGAACATATACACAAGGAATGTCCATATTTAGTTTGCAATGGTTGCGGTGTTCAAGGACATGTCGAGAAAAGATGTAAGGCGAACAAATGTGATTATTGCCATGAACTACCTCTTAAATGTAAATGTAGCCGTTCTGACCATACAACAGAAAGACAAAGAAGAGAAAATATAAGCAAATGTCCAGATTGCAATACCATTAATTGCGTTTGTAAATGTAAACACTGTCGGAAAAACGAATGTGTTTGTACGTGCACGTATTGTCATAGAGAACCGTGTGTCTGTCCTTGTTCAAACTGTGGCAAAGACCCGTGTGAATGTGTATGTGAGAAATGTGGAAGTATGAACTGCAGCTGTTGGGATAAATTGTCCTTAGATGAAAACGAAGTAAACGACGATGAAGACACTGAAATAGAGATAATGAGGCCAAAAAGGGGGTTAGACCAGAATGACAAAACAAATCAAACCCCGGTTAATGAGAAAAGTGGAAATAGTGAAAGTAAAAGCAAATCAGAGGAGGAAGCAGAAAGAAAGGAAAGTGTAAATATCGAAGCTGTCATTAACACAGATAACGTACAAAATGAGACAAGGAAACGAAAAATTTCAGAAAATATATGTAGCAACGAAGACGAGAATGAGGATACAGAAATGAATGGTCAACATAATGAATGTGAAATACTTCCCTCTTGTAATGAAATCAGTTCACACATTGGAGACGGAGACGAAAATACAGGAAGCAAAAAGATTAAAAAGAATATTGACACTCCGTGTAAAGGTGTCAGTTGTGATGAGTTAGAATTCGAGGATTTCGATATTGAAGAATGGGAAAGAAAAAATAGTGTTTTAGATGATAGGAAAACACCTGATGATCAGAAAAGTGAGGTATTAATCGAGTCTTTGCAAAGTGTTGGTGATGAAAACATGGATGAAGAAGAGGAAGTGAAAACTATGTCAAGTAGTGATGATATTTTTAATATGTCTGCGAAAGAACTCAGAAAATTAAAAAAAAAAGAAAGAAAAGTAGCAAGACGAGCGATGTTGAAAGTTACACCGAATGTAAATATTTCTAGAAGTTCTCAGGTCACCGATAATAATAAATAATAATGTATAGAGTACTTTGTAGCTTAATTTTTTTCATAATGGTGGTGATATGTTCGTTTAATTGTAACGGCTTGAAACAAGTGAATAATTTTCAGAATTTTGTTTCAATGTTAAATGATAGAAGAGTTAGTTTTGCTTTATTACAAGAGACTTTCTGGGATAAAGCATATATTGATGGAATAAAACATATGTTTGAAGGTAAAATATATGAATGTAATGGAACTAATGGAAGACAAGGGGTAGCAATAATGGTATCAAATGAATGTAAAGAAAAAACAAAGTTAGTTTACAAAGATAATGAAGGACGGTTTATACATGTTACATATGAAACAGATAATCAAATATTTAATATTGTTTCAGTTTATGCCCCAAACAAATACTTAGAAAAATCTAAATATTTTAAAGTTATTAAACAATATATAGAAAACCTAGAAAATATAATTATTGGTGGTGATTTTAATACAACTCTTTCAAATTTAGATAAAGGTAGTAAATCAAAGCATAGTTCAGATGAAGGATACAGGTCATTGAATGATATGATTAATAATTGTAATATATATGATATATGGAGAGCAAGAAATGAATGTAAAAGGGTTTTTTCATGGAAAAGAATATGCAACAATATACTACAACAAAGTAGAATAGATTATTTTTTGATAAGCAAATCCTTGTCACCCAATGTACAAAATGTGTATTATAATGAAACCAGTCTTAGTGATCATACATATGTATTTATGAATTTTAGCTGTTGTGTTGTGGAAAAAGGCCCAGGATTATGGGTGCTAAATAATACTGTATTGTCCAATGAAATATATGTAAAAAGAGTAAAAGAGATTATTGCTGATTCTGTAAACTGTGAAATGTATGATAATGAACCACTTATTTGGTGGGATAACTTGAAGTATCAGATCAAAAGATATTCAAAATTATTTTCTTCCAATTTAGCAAAAGAAAAGAGGAAAGATTTTTTTTATATTCAGAATAAAATACAAAGGTTATGTGACGCACAAGCAAGAGGTATTGTAATAGATGTAACCAAACTGGAAAATTGGAAACTAGAACTAAGTAAATATGAAATAGAACAAAGTAAAGGTGCTATATTGAGATCTAAAGCCATTTGGGCTACAGAAGGTGATAAAAACACAAAATATTTTCTAAATCTAGAAAAGTACAAACAAGAGACTAATTCAGTCAAAGAACTATTTAATAAAAATGGTGAAGTTGTAAATGATACTGATAGTATTTTAGATATTGAATATGATTTTTACAAAGATTTATATTCTAGTGTTCAAATAGAGAATGACAAAATAGATGAATTTTTAGAACATGTAAATAAAAAAATTGATGAAGATGACAAGAATATGTGTGACTCTGATATAACATCAGATGAAATAATAGAAGCTTTGACAGCAATGTCTAAGAATAAAAGCCCTGGATCTGATGGGCTCACAACAGAGTTTTATTGTACATTTTATGATTCTCTTAGAAATATATTACCTAAGATTTTTAATGCTGCATATGATGAAGGTGTTTTATCAAGATCAATGAAGTCTGGTGTAATTAGCTTAATTTATAAGAAAAAAGGTGATAGAAGATGTATTAGAAATTATAGACCAATATCTTTATTACAAGTGGACTATAAAATTTTAGCACGTATAATGGCAAATAGGTTTAAGAAAGTTCTACCTAAAATAGTGTCTGAAAATCAAACTTGTTGTATAGTTGGGAGAGACATCTCCAATAGCATAGCAAATGTAAGAGATTTAATAACTCTTGTTGAAAATGATAATTTAGAGGGGTATATTATAAAAGCTGATCAAGAAAAAGCTTTTGATAGGCTAAGCCATGAGTATATGTTTACTGTTTTAGAAAAATTTGGATTTGGAGATGTGTTTGTAAAGTGGATTAATATATTTTATAGTGAAATAAATAGTTCAGTAAAATGTAATGGTTTTTTAACCAAATATTTTTCTATTAAAAATGGTATTAGGCAAGGCTGCCCAATAAGTGCCTTATTGTATGTTTTGGCAGCCGAGCCGTTACAATGTATCATCAGTGATAATAATAATATTTCTGGAATTAGTATTCCTTTATCTGATAAGGTAGCAACAATGTTTCAACATGCAGACGATACTACAGTCACGGTATCTAATAAGCAATCAATTGATGAAGTATTTAATGTATTAGAATTATATAATTTTGACAGACATTTTCTCCAAAATAATACAATTGTACAAGAAACAAACAATGTAATTCTATTCAATCTGTGATATGTTCTTATTATTCATGAAATGCTGAATCTGTGATATAATGTATACTTTTCTATAATATGTGATGAAAGATTTTAATAAAGATAAAAAAAAAAATCACTTCCGCTTAACACGCGGAAGGTCCTGAGTTCAATCCTCAGCGGAAACAATTTTTTTTCTCGCTTTTTCCTTTGAAAAACTGTCCTAGCTTTACGGTAGATGAAGATATTGCAATATTGTATCTATTTTGAGCGCTATGCTTTCTAAATTGCTCTAATATTGAAAATTAAAGTCAGTATTGGTCACTTCAACTTACTGATTAAAAAGGGGAGACATTACCAAGAGAGCGTCTATCTTCACAGTGTAAGGAGGTAAAAAAAAAACGCTTTGTGAAATTATTCTTGCTCAAATCTTTTGAGAAAAATTACATTACTAGATATACATTAGAACACTCAGATTGTATGTTACCTTGCATTATATAATACTATTTATACCACGGTTTAACTCGGAAAACCGTGGTATAAATGAATTGTAACATGCAATATCACATCTAGGTCGTTGATTGCTGACAGTAATAAGACTACAACCCAGAATTAAAGTGTGCAATATCTCGTTTCTCCGTGTATTGTATCGGGATTCTTAACTGTTGCTTCTATTCTGGTATATAAACCATAAAAAGATCAAAAGAGAAAAATGCATTCATTTCACAAGACAAGATTAACGTCTTGCAGTTTTAACCCATCAACACCTAGACAAGTAGAAAAGTTGTAGATTCCCTTGATAAAACATTCATTAGAATTGAGGACAGATGATAGGTGGACGATCGTCCACTTGTGTATTGGGTTTCACAGATTCGCTTTGCATACTGTCGTCCACCCTATGTGATTGTGCAACTTTTTTCATTGAACGATTTGTGTTAACTTCTTAACCTGATTGATTGAACACTACGGGTATATCCTTAGTTGGTTTTTTTCTTTCTTAATTAATTGATTGGCGTCCTGTGTATGTGAACCTTAACCTAAGATTGGGTACTACACAGGACTATTTCATTTTAAATTGTAACCATCTCACTATCAGTATTGTCTTCTGGTGAATCATTCTCAAATGCTGTGTGTTTGTCTTACCTATTTCTATTTCCTTATTATTTTCGGTTAGTTTCGTGTTGTTCATGTCTCTTCCGATTATAAGATCAAAATGAATATTTGAAGTTAAATATAATATATTATTTAGTATGCGACCAATACGCTACATTATCTCTGTTGCGCAAAAAAAAAATAAACGAGGTTCTGGCGAGGTTCGAACTCGCGACCTTCTGCGTGTAAAGCAGACGTGATAACCACTACACCACAGAACCCGACAAATTTTGTTCACGGTTTTATAGCTTATGTGTTTCAGCTATCTATTTTACATGTAGTGTTTCAGCTATCTATTTTACATGTAGACGTAATGCAACTGATTAGTACAAACATGATTTTGTTTTTTTCTTTAGTTATTACAAAGCGACCAAGTGCATAGGCCTAATCCGTCTGTTTCTTTCTTTCTTAACGATCGAGCGGCTGTGGTAATGCATTGTATGACCATAGCTTGAAGTGACTAGAAAATGCACGTGGACAAGAATAACAACACACTATTTGAGGGAAACAAAAGTATTTAGCAGCTACTAAGTCCACTTCTGTATTACTATTGAGTTTCAAAGAGTTCATGTGTTTCACGCTGATAGGTTTAGATATATAAATTACCAGTCAAATCTTCATGGTTTCCGTGGTGTAGTGGTTATCACATCCGCTTAACACGCGGAAGGTCCTGAGTTCAATCCTCAGCGGAAACAATTTTTTTTCTCGCTTTTTCCTTTGAAAAACTGTCCTAGCTTTACGGTAGATGAAGATATTGCAATATTGTATCTATTTTGAGCGCTATGCTTTCTAAATTGCTCTAATATTGAAAATTAAAGTCAGTATTGGTCACTTCAACTTACTGATTAAAAAGGGGAGACATTACCAAGAGAGCGTCTATCTTCACAGTGTAAGGAGGTAAAAAAAAAACGCTTTGTGAAATTATTCTTGCTCAAATCTTTTGAGAAAAATTACATTACTAGATATACATTAGAACACTCAGATTGTATGTTACCTTGCATTATATAATACTATTTATACCACGGTTTAACTCGGAAAACCGTGGTATAAATGAATTGTAACATGCAATATCACATCTAGGTCGTTGATTGCTGACAGTAATAAGACTACAACCCAGAATTAAAGTGTGCAATATCTCGTTTCTCCGTGTATTGTATCGGGATTCTTAACTGTTGCTTCTATTCTGGTATATAAACCATAAAAAGATCAAAAGAGAAAAATGCATTCATTTCACAAGACAAGATTAACGTCTTGCAGTTTTAACCCATCAACACCTAGACAAGTAGAAAAGTTGTAGATTCCCTTGATAAAACATTCATTAGAATTGAGGACAGATGATAGGTGGACGATCGTCCACTTGTGTATTGGGTTTCACAGATTCGCTTTGCATACTGTCGTCCACCCTATGTGATTGTGCAACTTTTTTCATTGAACGATTTGTGTTAACTTCTTAACCTGCTTGATTGAACACTACGGGTATATCCTTAGTTGGTTTTTTTCTTTCTTAATTAATTGATTGGCGTCCTGTGTATGTGAACCTTAACCTAAGATTGGGTACTACACAGGACTATTTCATTTTAAATTGTAACCATCTCACTATCAGTATTGTCTTCTGGTGAATCATTCTCAAATGCTGTGTGTTTGTCTTACCTATTTCTATTTCCTTATTATTTTCGGTTAGTTTCGTGTTGTTCATGTCTCTTCCGATTATAAGATCAAAATGAATATTTGAAGTTAAATATAATATATTATTTAGTATGCGACCAATACGCTACATTATCTCTGTTACGCAAAAAAAAAATAAACGAGGTTCTGGCGAGGTTCGAACTCGCGACCTTCTGCGTGTAAAGCAGACGTGATAACCACTACACCACAGAACCCGACAAATTTTGTTCACGGTTTAATAGCTTATGTGTTTCAGCTATCTATTTTACATGTAGTGTTTCAGCTATCTATTTTACATGTAGACGTAATGCAACTGATTAGTGCAAACATGATTTTCTTTTTTTCTTTAGTTATTACAAAGCGACCAAGTGCATAGGCCTAATCCGTCTGTTTCTTTCTTTCTTAAGGATCGAGCGGCTGTGGTAATGCATTGTATGACCATAGCTTGAAGTGACTAGAAAATGCACGTGGACAAGAATAACAACACACTATTTGAGGGAAACAAAAGTATTTAGCAGCTACTAAGTCCACTTCTGTATTACTATTGAGTTTCAAAGAGTTCATGTGTTTCACGCTGATAGGTTTAGATATATAAATTACCAGTCAAATATTCATGGTTTCCGTGGTGTAGTGGTTATCACATCCGCTTAACACGCGGAAGGTCCTGAGTTCAATCCTCAGCGGAAACAATTTTTTTTCTCGCTTTTTCCTTTGAAAAACTGTCCTAGCTTTACGGTAGATGAAGATATTGCAATATTGTATCTATTTTGAGCGCTATGCTTTCTAAATTGCTCTAATATTGAAAATTAAAGTCAGTATTGGTCACTTCAACTTACTGATTAAAAAGGGGAGACATTACCAAGAGAGCGTCTATCTTCACAGTGTAAGGAGGTAAAAAAAAAACGCTTTGTGAAATTATTCTTGCTCAAATCTTTTGAGAAAAATTACATTACTAGATATACATTAGAACACTCAGATTGTATGTTACCTTGCATTATATAATACTATTTATACCACGGTTTAACTCGGAAAACCGTGGTATAAATGAATTGTAACATGCAATATCACATCTAGGTCGTTGATTGCTGACAGTAATAAGACTACAACCCAGAATTAAAGTGTGCAATATCTCGTTTCTCCGTGTATTGTATCGGGATTCTTAACTGTTGCTTCTATTCTGGTATATAAACCATAAAAAGATCAAAAGAGAAAAATGCATTCATTTCACAAGACAAGATTAACGTCTTGCAGTTTTAACCCATCAACACCTAGACAAGTAGAAAAGTTGTAGATTCCCTTGATAAAACATTCATTAGAATTGAGGACAGATGATAGGTGGACGATCGTCCACTTGTGTATTGGGTTTCACAGATTCGCTTTGCATACTGTCGTCCACCCTATGTGATTGTGCAACTTTTTTCATTGAACGATTTGTGTTAACTTCTTAACCTGCTTGATTGAACACTACGGGTATATCCTTAGTTGGTTTTTTTCTTTCTTAATTAATTGATTGGCGTCCTGTGTATGTGAACCTTAACCTAAGATTGGGTACTACACAGGACTATTTCATTTTAAATTGTAACCATCTCACTATCAGTATTGTCTTCTGGTGAATCATTCTCAAATGCTGTGTGTTTGTCTTACCTATTTCTATTTCCTTATTATTTTCGGTTAGTTTCGTGTTGTTCATGTCTCTTCCGATTATAAGATCAAAATGAATATTTGAAGTTAAATATAATATATTATTTAGTATGCGACCAATACGCTACATTATCTCTGTTGCGCAAAAAAAAAATAAACGAGGTTCTGGCGAGGTTCGAACTCGCGACCTTCTGCGTGTAAAGCAGACGTGATAACCACTACACCACAGAACCCGACAAATTTTGTTCACGGTTTTATAGCTTATGTGTTTCAGCTATCTATTTTACATGTAGTGTTTCAGCTATCTATTTTACATGTAGACGTAATGCAACTGATTAGTACAAACATGATTTTGTTTTTTTCTTTAGTTATTACAAAGCGACCAAGTGCATAGGCCTAATCCGTCTGTTTCTTTCTTTCTTAACGATCGAGCGGCTGTGGTAATGCATTGTATGACCATAGCTTGAAGTGACTAGAAAATGCACGTGGACAAGAATAACAACACACTATTTGAGGGAAACAAAAGTATTTAGCAGCTACTAAGTCCACTTCTGTATTACTATTGAGTTTCAAAGAGTTCATGTGTTTCACGCTGATAGGTTTAGATATATAAATTACCAGTCAAATCTTCATGGTTTCCGTGGTGTAGTGGTTATCACATCCGCTTAACACGCGGAAGGTCCTGAGTTCAATCCTCAGCGGAAACAATTTTTTTTCTCGCTTTTTCCTTTGAAAAACTGTCCTAGCTTTACGGTAGATGAAGATATTGCAATATTGTATCTATTTTGAGCGCTATGCTTTCTAAATTGCTCTAATATTGAAAATTAAAGTCAGTATTGGTCACTTCAACTTACTGATTAAAAAGGGGAGACATTACCAAGAGAGCGTCTATCTTCACAGTGTAAGGAGGTAAAAAAAAAACGCTTTGTGAAATTATTCTTGCTCAAATCTTTTGAGAAAAATTACATTACTAGATATACATTAGAACACTCAGATTGTATGTTACCTTGCATTATATAATACTATTTATACCACGGTTTAACTCGGAAAACCGTGGTATAAATGAATTGTAACATGCAATATCACATCTAGGTCGTTGATTGCTGACAGTAATAAGACTACAACCCAGAATTAAAGTGTGCAATATCTCGTTTCTCCGTGTATTGTATCGGGATTCTTAACTGTTGCTTCTATTCTGGTATATAAACCATAAAAAGATCAAAAGAGAAAAATGCATTCATTTCACAAGACAAGATTAACGTCTTGCAGTTTTAACCCATCAACACCTAGACAAGTAGAAAAGTTGTAGATTCCCTTGATAAAACATTCATTAGAATTGAGGACAGATGATAGGTGGACGATCGTCCACTTGTGTATTGGGTTTCACAGATTCGCTTTGCATACTGTCGTCCACCCTATGTGATTGTGCAACTTTTTTCATTGAACGATTTGTGTTAACTTCTTAACCTGCTTGATTGAACACTACGGGTATATCCTTAGTTGGTTTTTTTCTTTCTTAATTAATTGATTGGCGTCCTGTGTATGTGAACCTTAACCTAAGATTGGGTACTACACAGGACTATTTCATTTTAAATTGTAACCATCTCACTATCAGTATTGTCTTCTGGTGAATCATTCTCAAATGCTGTGTGTTTGTCTTACCTATTTCTATTTCCTTATTATTTTCGGTTAGTTTCGTGTTGTTCATGTCTCTTCCGATTATAAGATCAAAATGAATATTTGAAGTTAAATATAATATATTATTTAGTATGCGACCAATACGCTACATTATCTCTGTTGCGCAAAAAAAAAATAAACGAGGTTCTGGCGAGGTTCGAACTCGCGACCTTCTGCGTGTAAAGCAGACGTGATAACCACTACACCACAGAACCCGACAAATTTTGTTCACGGATTTATAGCTTATGTGTTTCAGCTATCTATTTTACATGTAGTGTTTCAGCTATCTATTTTACATGTAGACGTAATGCAACTGATTAGTACAAACATGATTTTGTTTTTTTCTTTAGTTATTACAAAGCGACCAAGTGCATAGGCCTAATCCGTCTGTTTCTTTCTTTCTTAACGATCGAGCGGCTGTGGTAATGCATTGTATGACCATAGCTTGAAGTGACTAGAAAATGCACGTGGACAAGAATAACAACACACTATTTGAGGGAAACAAAAGTATTTAGCAGCTACTAAGTCCACTTCTGTATTACTATTGAGTTTCAAAGAGTTCATGTGTTTCACGCTGATAGGTTTAGATATATAAATTACCAGTCAAATCTTCATGGTTTCCGTGGTGTAGTGGTTATCACATCCGCTTAACACGCGGAAGGTCCTGAGTTCAATCCTCAGCGGAAACAATTTTTTTTCTCGCTTTTTCCTTTGAAAAACTGTCCTAGCTTTACGGTAGATGAAGATATTGCAATATTGTATCTATTTTGAGCGCTATGCTTTCTAAATTGCTCTAATATTGAAAATTAAAGTCAGTATTGGTCACTTCAACTTACTGATTAAAAAGGGGAGACAATACCAAGAGAGCGTCTATCTTCACAGTGTAAGGAGGTAAAAAAAAAACGCTTTGTGAAATTATTCTTGCTCAAATCTTTTGAGAAAAATTACATTACTAGATATACATTAGAACACTCAGATTGTATGTTACCTTGCATTATATAATACTATTTATACCACGGTTTAACTCGGAAAACCGTGGTATAAATGAATTGTAACATGCAATATCACATCTAGGTCGTTGATTGCTGACAGTAATAAGACTACAACCCAGAATTAAAGTGTGCAATATCTCGTTTCTCCGTGTATTGTATCGGGATTCTTAACTGTTGCTTCTATTCTGGTATATAAACCATAAAAAGATCAAAAGAGAAAAATGCATTCATTTCACAAGACAAGATTAACGTCTTGCAGTTTTAACCCATCAACACCTAGACAAGTAGAAAAGTTGTAGATTCCCTTGATAAAACATTCATTAGAATTGAGGACAGATGATAGGTGGACGATCGTCCACTTGTGTATTGGGTTTCACAGATTCGCTTTGCATACTGTCGTCCACCCTATGTGATTGTGCAACTTTTTTCATTGAACGATTTGTGTTAACTTCTTAACCTGCTTGATTGAACACTACGGGTATATCCTTAGTTGGTTTTTTTCTTTCTTAATTAATTGATTGGCGTCCTGTGTATGTGAACCTTAACCTAAGATTGGGTACTACACAGGACTATTTCATTTTAAATTGTAACCATCTCACTATCAGTATTGTCTTCTGGTGAATCATTCTCAAATGCTGTGTGTTTGTCTTACCTATTTCTATTTCCTTATTATTTTCGGTTAGTTTCGTGTTGTTCATGTCTCTTCCGATTATAAGATCAAAATGAATATTTGAAGTTAAATATAATATATTATTTAGTATGCGACCAATACGCTACATTATCTCTGTTGCGCAAAAAAAAAATAAACGAGGTTCTGGCGAGGTTCGAACTCGCGACCTTCTGCGTGTAAAGCAGACGTGATAACCACTACACCACAGAACCCGACAAATTTTGTTCACGGATTTATAGCTTATGTGTTTCAGCTATCTATTTTACATGTAGTGTTTCAGCTATCTATTTTACATGTAGACGTAATGCAACTGATTAGTACAAACATGATTTTGTTTTTTTCTTTAGTTATTACAAAGCGACCAAGTGCATAGGCCTAATCCGTCTGTTTCTTTCTTTCTTAACGATCGAGCGGCTGTGGTAATGCATTGTATGACCATAGCTTGAAGTGACTAGAAAATGCACGTGGACAAGAATAACAACACACTATTTGAGGGAAACAAAAGTATTTAGCAGCTACTAAGTCCACTTCTGTATTACTATTGAGTTTCAAAGAGTTCATGTGTTTCACGCTGATAGGTTTAGATATATAAATTACCAGTCAAATCTTCATGGTTTCCGTGGTGTAGTGGTTATCACATCCGCTTAACACGCGGAAGGTCCTGAGTTCAATCCTCAGCGGAAACAATTTTTTTTCTCGCTTTTTCCTTTGAAAAACTGTCCTAGCTTTACGGTAGATGAAGATATTGCAATATTGTATCTATTTTGAGCGCTATGCTTTCTAAATTGCTCTAATATTGAAAATTAAAGTCAGTATTGGTCACTTCAACTTACTGATTAAAAAGGGGAGACATTACCAAGAGAGCGTCTATCTTCACAGTGTAAGGAGGTAAAAAAAAAACGCTTTGTGAAATTATTCTTGCTCAAATCTTTTGAGAAAAATTACATTACTAGATATACATTAGAACACTCAGATTGTATGTTACCTTGCATTATATAATACTATTTATACCACGGTTTAACTCGGAAAACCGTGGTATAAATGAATTGTAACATGCAATATCACATCTAGGTCGTTGATTGCTGACAGTAATAAGACTACAACCCAGAATTAAAGTGTGCAATATCTCGTTTCTCCGTGTATTGTATCGGGATTCTTAACTGTTGCTTCTATTCTGGTATATAAACCATAAAAAGATCAAAAGAGAAAAATGCATTCATTTCACAAGACAAGATTAACGTCTTGCAGTTTTAACCCATCAACACCTAGACAAGTAGAAAAGTTGTAGATTCCCTTGATAAAACATTCATTAGAATTGAGGACAGATGATAGGTGGACGATCGTCCACTTGTGTATTGGGTTTCACAGATTCGCTTTGCATACTGTCGTCCACCCTATGTGATTGTGCAACTTTTTTCATTGAACGATTTGTGTTAACTTCTTAACCTGATTGATTGAACACTACGGGTATATCCTTAGTTGGTTTTTTTCTTTCTTAATTAATTGATTGGCGTCCTGTGTATGTGAACCTTAACCTAAGATTGGGTACTACACAGGACTATTTCATTTTAAATTGTAACCATCTCACTATCAGTATTGTCTTCTGGTGAATCATTCTCAAATGCTGTGTGTTTGTCTTACCTATTTCTATTTCCTTATTATTTTCGGTTAGTTTCGTGTTGTTCATGTCTCTTCCGATTATAAGATCAAAATGAATATTTGAAGTTAAATATAATATATTATTTAGTATGCGACCAATACGCTACATTATCTCTGTTGCGCAAAAAAAAAATAAACGAGGTTCTGGCGAGGTTCGAACTCGCGACCTTCTGCGTGTAAAGCAGACGTGATAACCACTACACCACAGAACCCGACAAATTTTGTTCACGGTTTTATAGCTTATGTGTTTCAGCTATCTATTTTACATGTAGTGTTTCAGCTATCTATTTTACATGTAGACGTAATGCAACTGATTAGTACAAACATGATTTTGTTTTTTTCTTTAGTTATTACAAAGCGACCAAGTGCATAGGCCTAATCCGTCTGTTTCTTTCTTTCTTAACGATCGAGCGGCTGTGGTAATGCATTGTATGACCATAGCTTGAAGTGACTAGAAAATGCACGTGGACAAGAATAACAACACACTATTTGAGGGAAACAAAAGTATTTAGCAGCTACTAAGTCCACTTCTGTATTACTATTGAGTTTCAAAGAGTTCATGTGTTTCACGCTGATAGGTTTAGATATATAAATTACCAGTCAAATCTTCATGGTTTCCGTGGTGTAGTGGTTATCACATCCGCTTAACACGCGGAAGGTCCTGAGTTCAATCCTCAGCGGAAACAATTTTTTTTCTCGCTTTTTCCTTTGAAAAACTGTCCTAGCTTTACGGTAGATGAAGATATTGCAATATTGTATCTATTTTGAGCGCTATGCTTTCTAAATTGCTCTAATATTGAAAATTAAAGTCAGTATTGGTCACTTCAACTTACTGATTAAAAAGGGGAGACATTACCAAGAGAGCGTCTATCTTCACAGTGTAAGGAGGTAAAAAAAAAACGCTTTGTGAAATTATTCTTGCTCAAATCTTTTGAGAAAAATTACATTACTAGATATACATTAGAACACTCAGATTGTATGTTACCTTGCATTATATAATACTATTTATACCACGGTTTAACTCGGAAAACCGTGGTATAAATGAATTGTAACATGCAATATCACATCTAGGTCGTTGATTGCTGACAGTAATAAGACTACAACCCAGAATTAAAGTGTGCAATATCTCGTTTCTCCGTGTATTGTATCGGGATTCTTAACTGTTGCTTCTATTCTGGTATATAAACCATAAAAAGATCAAAAGAGAAAAATGCATTCATTTCACAAGACAAGATTAACGTCTTGCAGTTTTAACCCATCAACACCTAGACAAGTAGAAAAGTTGTAGATTCCCTTGATAAAACATTCATTAGAATTGAGGACAGATGATAGGTGGACGATCGTCCACTTGTGTATTGGGTTTCACAGATTCGCTTTGCATACTGTCGTCCACCCTATGTGATTGTGCAACTTTTTTCATTGAACGATTTGTGTTAACTTCTTAACCTGCTTGATTGAACACTACGGGTATATCCTTAGTTGGTTTTTTTCTTTCTTAATTAATTGATTGGCGTCCTGTGTATGTGAACCTTAACCTAAGATTGGGTACTACACAGGACTATTTCATTTTAAATTGTAACCATCTCACTATCAGTATTGTCTTCTGGTGAATCATTCTCAAATGCTGTGTGTTTGTCTTACCTATTTCTATTTCCTTATTATTTTCGGTTAGTTTCGTGTTGTTCATGTCTCTTCCGATTATAAGATCAAAATGAATATTTGAAGTTAAATATAATATATTATTTAGTATGCGACCAATACGCTACATTATCTCTGTTGCGCAAAAAAAAAATAAACGAGGTTCTGGCGAGGTTCGAACTCGCGACCTTCTGCGTGTAAAGCAGACGTGATAACCACTACACCACAGAACCCGACAAATTTTGTTCACGGATTTATAGCTTATGTGTTTCAGCTATCTATTTTACATGTAGTGTTTCAGCTATCTATTTTACATGTAGACGTAATGCAACTGATTAGTACAAACATGATTTTGTTTTTTTCTTTAGTTATTACAAAGCGACCAAGTGCATAGGCCTAATCCGTCTGTTTCTTTCTTTCTTAACGATCGAGCGGCTGTGGTAATGCATTGTATGACCATAGCTTGAAGTGACTAGAAAATGCACGTGGACAAGAATAACAACACACTATTTGAGGGAAACAAAAGTATTTAGCAGCTACTAAGTCCACTTCTGTATTACTATTGAGTTTCAAAGAGTTCATGTGTTTCACGCTGATAGGTTTAGATATATAAATTACCAGTCAAATCTTCATGGTTTCCGTGGTGTAGTGGTTATCACATCCGCTTAACACGCGGAAGGTCCTGAGTTCAATCCTCAGCGGAAACAATTTTTTTTCTCGCTTTTTCCTTTGAAAAACTGTCCTAGCTTTACGGTAGATGAAGATATTGCAATATTGTATCTATTTTGAGCGCTATGCTTTCTAAATTGCTCTAATATTGAAAATTAAAGTCAGTATTGGTCACTTCAACTTACTGATTAAAAAGGGGAGACAATACCAAGAGAGCGTCTATCTTCACAGTGTAAGGAGGTAAAAAAAAAACGCTTTGTGAAATTATTCTTGCTCAAATCTTTTGAGAAAAATTACATTACTAGATATACATTAGAACACTCAGATTGTATGTTACCTTGCATTATATAATACTATTTATACCACGGTTTAACTCGGAAAACCGTGGTATAAATGAATTGTAACATGCAATATCACATCTAGGTCGTTGATTGCTGACAGTAATAAGACTACAACCCAGAATTAAAGTGTGCAATATCTCGTTTCTCCGTGTATTGTATCGGGATTCTTAACTGTTGCTTCTATTCTGGTATATAAACCATAAAAAGATCAAAAGAGAAAAATGCATTCATTTCACAAGACAAGATTAACGTCTTGCAGTTTTAACCCATCAACACCTAGACAAGTAGAAAAGTTGTAGATTCCCTTGATAAAACATTCATTAGAATTGAGGACAGATGATAGGTGGACGATCGTCCACTTGTGTATTGGGTTTCACAGATTCGCTTTGCATACTGTCGTCCACCCTATGTGATTGTGCAACTTTTTTCATTGAACGATTTGTGTTAACTTCTTAACCTGCTTGATTGAACACTACGGGTATATCCTTAGTTGGTTTTTTTCTTTCTTAATTAATTGATTGGCGTCCTGTGTATGTGAACCTTAACCTAAGATTGGGTACTACACAGGACTATTTCATTTTAAATTGTAACCATCTCACTATCAGTATTGTCTTCTGGTGAATCATTCTCAAATGCTGTGTGTTTGTCTTACCTATTTCTATTTCCTTATTATTTTCGGTTAGTTTCGTGTTGTTCATGTCTCTTCCGATTATAAGATCAAAATGAATATTTGAAGTTAAATATAATATATTATTTAGTATGCGACCAATACGCTACATTATCTCTGTTGCGCAAAAAAAAAATAAACGAGGTTCTGGCGAGGTTCGAACTCGCGACCTTCTGCGTGTAAAGCAGACGTGATAACCACTACACCACAGAACCCGACAAATTTTGTTCACGGATTTATAGCTTATGTGTTTCAGCTATCTATTTTACATGTAGTGTTTCAGCTATCTATTTTACATGTAGACGTAATGCAACTGATTAGTACAAACATGATTTTGTTTTTTTCTTTAGTTATTACAAAGCGACCAAGTGCATAGGCCTAATCCGTCTGTTTCTTTCTTTCTTAACGATCGAGCGGCTGTGGTAATGCATTGTATGACCATAGCTTGAAGTGACTAGAAAATGCACGTGGACAAGAATAACAACACACTATTTGAGGGAAACAAAAGTATTTAGCAGCTACTAAGTCCACTTCTGTATTACTATTGAGTTTCAAAGAGTTCATGTGTTTCACGCTGATAGGTTTAGATATATAAATTACCAGTCAAATCTTCATGGTTTCCGTGGTGTAGTGGTTATCACATCCGCTTAACACGCGGAAGGTCCTGAGTTCAATCCTCAGCGGAAACAATTTTTTTTCTCGCTTTTTCCTTTGAAAAACTGTCCTAGCTTTACGGTAGATGAAGATATTGCAATATTGTATCTATTTTGAGCGCTATGCTTTCTAAATTGCTCTAATATTGAAAATTAAAGTCAGTATTGGTCACTTCAACTTACTGATTAAAAAGGGGAGACATTACCAAGAGAGCGTCTATCTTCACAGTGTAAGGAGGTAAAAAAAAAACGCTTTGTGAAATTATTCTTGCTCAAATCTTTTGAGAAAAATTACATTACTAGATATACATTAGAACACTCAGATTGTATGTTACCTTGCATTATATAATACTATTTATACCACGGTTTAACTCGGAAAACCGTGGTATAAATGAATTGTAACATGCAATATCACATCTAGGTCGTTGATTGCTGACAGTAATAAGACTACAACCCAGAATTAAAGTGTGCAATATCTCGTTTCTCCGTGTATTGTATCGGGATTCTTAACTGTTGCTTCTATTCTGGTATATAAACCATAAAAAGATCAAAAGAGAAAAATGCATTCATTTCACAAGACAAGATTAACGTCTTGCAGTTTTAACCCATCAACACCTAGACAAGTAGAAAAGTTGTAGATTCCCTTGATAAAACATTCATTAGAATTGAGGACAGATGATAGGTGGACGATCGTCCACTTGTGTATTGGGTTTCACAGATTCGCTTTGCATACTGTCGTCCACCCTATGTGATTGTGCAACTTTTTTCATTGAACGATTTGTGTTAACTTCTTAACCTGATTGATTGAACACTACGGGTATATCCTTAGTTGGTTTTTTTCTTTCTTAATTAATTGATTGGCGTCCTGTGTATGTGAACCTTAACCTAAGATTGGGTACTACACAGGACTATTTCATTTTAAATTGTAACCATCTCACTATCAGTATTGTCTTCTGGTGAATCATTCTCAAATGCTGTGTGTTTGTCTTACCTATTTCTATTTCCTTATTATTTTCGGTTAGTTTCGTGTTGTTCATGTCTCTTCCGATTATAAGATCAAAATGAATATTTGAAGTTAAATATAATATATTATTTAGTATGCGACCAATACGCTACATTATCTCTGTTGCGCAAAAAAAAAATAAACGAGGTTCTGGCGAGGTTCGAACTCGCGACCTTCTGCGTGTAAAGCAGACGTGATAACCACTACACCACAGAACCCGACAAATTTTGTTCACGGTTTTATAGCTTATGTGTTTCAGCTATCTATTTTACATGTAGTGTTTCAGCTATCTATTTTACATGTAGACGTAATGCAACTGATTAGTACAAACATGATTTTGTTTTTTTCTTTAGTTATTACAAAGCGACCAAGTGCATAGGCCTAATCCGTCTGTTTCTTTCTTTCTTAACGATCGAGCGGCTGTGGTAATGCATTGTATGACCATAGCTTGAAGTGACTAGAAAATGCACGTGGACAAGAATAACAACACACTATTTGAGGGAAACAAAAGTATTTAGCAGCTACTAAGTCCACTTCTGTATTACTATTGAGTTTCAAAGAGTTCATGTGTTTCACGCTGATAGGTTTAGATATATAAATTACCAGTCAAATCTTCATGGTTTCCGTGGTGTAGTGGTTATCACATCCGCTTAACACGCGGAAGGTCCTGAGTTCAATCCTCAGCGGAAACAATTTTTTTTCTCGCTTTTTCCTTTGAAAAACTGTCCTAGCTTTACGGTAGATGAAGATATTGCAATATTGTATCTATTTTGAGCGCTATGCTTTCTAAATTGCTCTAATATTGAAAATTAAAGTCAGTATTGGTCACTTCAACTTACTGATTAAAAAGGGGAGACATTACCAAGAGAGCGTCTATCTTCACAGTGTAAGGAGGTAAAAAAAAAACGCTTTGTGAAATTATTCTTGCTCAAATCTTTTGAGAAAAATTACATTACTAGATATACATTAGAACACTCAGATTGTATGTTACCTTGCATTATATAATACTATTTATACCACGGTTTAACTCGGAAAACCGTGGTATAAATGAATTGTAACATGCAATATCACATCTAGGTCGTTGATTGCTGACAGTAATAAGACTACAACCCAGAATTAAAGTGTGCAATATCTCGTTTCTCCGTGTATTGTATCGGGATTCTTAACTGTTGCTTCTATTCTGGTATATAAACCATAAAAAGATCAAAAGAGAAAAATGCATTCATTTCACAAGACAAGATTAACGTCTTGCAGTTTTAACCCATCAACACCTAGACAAGTAGAAAAGTTGTAGATTCCCTTGATAAAACATTCATTAGAATTGAGGACAGATGATAGGTGGACGATCGTCCACTTGTGTATTGGGTTTCACAGATTCGCTTTGCATACTGTCGTCCACCCTATGTGATTGTGCAACTTTTTTCATTGAACGATTTGTGTTAACTTCTTAACCTGCTTGATTGAACACTACGGGTATATCCTTAGTTGGTTTTTTTCTTTCTTAATTAATTGATTGGCGTCCTGTGTATGTGAACCTTAACCTAAGATTGGGTACTACACAGGACTATTTCATTTTAAATTGTAACCATCTCACTATCAGTATTGTCTTCTGGTGAATCATTCTCAAATGCTGTGTGTTTGTCTTACCTATTTCTATTTCCTTATTATTTTCGGTTAGTTTCGTGTTGTTCATGTCTCTTCCGATTATAAGATCAAAATGAATATTTGAAGTTAAATATAATATATTATTTAGTATGCGACCAATACGCTACATTATCTCTGTTGCGCAAAAAAAAAATAAACGAGGTTCTGGCGAGGTTCGAACTCGCGACCTTCTGCGTGTAAAGCAGACGTGATAACCACTACACCACAGAACCCGACAAATTTTGTTCACGGATTTATAGCTTATGTGTTTCAGCTATCTATTTTACATGTAGTGTTTCAGCTATCTATTTTACATGTAGACGTAATGCAACTGATTAGTACAAACATGATTTTGTTTTTTTCTTTAGTTATTACAAAGCGACCAAGTGCATAGGCCTAATCCGTCTGTTTCTTTCTTTCTTAACGATCGAGCGGCTGTGGTAATGCATTGTATGACCATAGCTTGAAGTGACTAGAAAATGCACGTGGACAAGAATAACAACACACTATTTGAGGGAAACAAAAGTATTTAGCAGCTACTAAGTCCACTTCTGTATTACTATTGAGTTTCAAAGAGTTCATGTGTTTCACGCTGATAGGTTTAGATATATAAATTACCAGTCAAATCTTCATGGTTTCCGTGGTGTAGTGGTTATCACATCCGCTTAACACGCGGAAGGTCCTGAGTTCAATCCTCAGCGGAAACAATTTTTTTTCTCGCTTTTTCCTTTGAAAAACTGTCCTAGCTTTACGGTAGATGAAGATATTGCAATATTGTATCTATTTTGAGCGCTATGCTTTCTAAATTGCTCTAATATTGAAAATTAAAGTCAGTATTGGTCACTTCAACTTACTGATTAAAAAGGGGAGACATTACCAAGAGAGCGTCTATCTTCACAGTGTAAGGAGGTAAAAAAAAAACGCTTTGTGAAATTATTCTTGCTCAAATCTTTTGAGAAAAATTACATTACTAGATATACATTAGAACACTCAGATTGTATGTTACCTTGCATTATATAATACTATTTATACCACGGTTTAACTCGGAAAACCGTGGTATAAATGAATTGTAACATGCAATATCACATCTAGGTCGTTGATTGCTGACAGTAATAAGACTACAACCCAGAATTAAAGTGTGCAATATCTCGTTTCTCCGTGTATTGTATCGGGATTCTTAACTGTTGCTTCTATTCTGGTATATAAACCATAAAAAGATCAAAAGAGAAAAATGCATTCATTTCACAAGACAAGATTAACGTCTTGCAGTTTTAACCCATCAACACCTAGACAAGTAGAAAAGTTGTAGATTCCCTTGATAAAACATTCATTAGAATTGAGGACAGATGATAGGTGGACGATCGTCCACTTGTGTATTGGGTTTCACAGATTCGCTTTGCATACTGTCGTCCACCCTATGTGATTGTGCAACTTTTTTCATTGAACGATTTGTGTTAACTTCTTAACCTGATTGATTGAACACTACGGGTATATCCTTAGTTGGTTTTTTTCTTTCTTAATTAATTGATTGGCGTCCTGTGTATGTGAACCTTAACCTAAGATTGGGTACTACACAGGACTATTTCATTTTAAATTGTAACCATCTCACTATCAGTATTGTCTTCTGGTGAATCATTCTCAAATGCTGTGTGTTTGTCTTACCTATTTCTATTTCCTTATTATTTTCGGTTAGTTTCGTGTTGTTCATGTCTCTTCCGATTATAAGATCAAAATGAATATTTGAAGTTAAATATAATATATTATTTAGTATGCGACCAATACGCTACATTATCTCTGTTGCGCAAAAAAAAAATAAACGAGGTTCTGGCGAGGTTCGAACTCGCGACCTTCTGCGTGTAAAGCAGACGTGATAACCACTACACCACAGAACCCGACAAATTTTGTTCACGGTTTTATAGCTTATGTGTTTCAGCTATCTATTTTACATGTAGTGTTTCAGCTATCTATTTTACATGTAGACGTAATGCAACTGATTAGTACAAACATGATTTTGTTTTTTTCTTTAGTTATTACAAAGCGACCAAGTGCATAGGCCTAATCCGTCTGTTTCTTTCTTTCTTAACGATCGAGCGGCTGTGGTAATGCATTGTATGACCATAGCTTGAAGTGACTAGAAAATGCACGTGGACAAGAATAACAACACACTATTTGAGGGAAACAAAAGTATTTAGCAGCTACTAAGTCCACTTCTGTATTACTATTGAGTTTCAAAGAGTTCATGTGTTTCACGCTGATAGGTTTAGATATATAAATTACCAGTCAAATCTTCATGGTTTCCGTGGTGTAGTGGTTATCACATCCGCTTAACACGCGGAAGGTCCTGAGTTCAATCCTCAGCGGAAACAATTTTTTTTCTCGCTTTTTCCTTTGAAAAACTGTCCTAGCTTTACGGTAGATGAAGATATTGCAATATTGTATCTATTTTGAGCGCTATGCTTTCTAAATTGCTCTAATATTGAAAATTAAAGTCAGTATTGGTCACTTCAACTTACTGATTAAAAAGGGGAGACATTACCAAGAGAGCGTCTATCTTCACAGTGTAAGGAGGTAAAAAAAAAACGCTTTGTGAAATTATTCTTGCTCAAATCTTTTGAGAAAAATTACATTACTAGATATACATTAGAACACTCAGATTGTATGTTACCTTGCATTATATAATACTATTTATACCACGGTTTAACTCGGAAAACCGTGGTATAAATGAATTGTAACATGCAATATCACATCTAGGTCGTTGATTGCTGACAGTAATAAGACTACAACCCAGAATTAAAGTGTGCAATATCTCGTTTCTCCGTGTATTGTATCGGGATTCTTAACTGTTGCTTCTATTCTGGTATATAAACCATAAAAAGATCAAAAGAGAAAAATGCATTCATTTCACAAGACAAGATTAACGTCTTGCAGTTTTAACCCATCAACACCTAGACAAGTAGAAAAGTTGTAGATTCCCTTGATAAAACATTCATTAGAATTGAGGACAGATGATAGGTGGACGATCGTCCACTTGTGTATTGGGTTTCACAGATTCGCTTTGCATACTGTCGTCCACCCTATGTGATTGTGCAACTTTTTTCATTGAACGATTTGTGTTAACTTCTTAACCTGCTTGATTGAACACTACGGGTATATCCTTAGTTGGTTTTTTTCTTTCTTAATTAATTGATTGGCGTCCTGTGTATGTGAACCTTAACCTAAGATTGGGTACTACACAGGACTATTTCATTTTAAATTGTAACCATCTCACTATCAGTATTGTCTTCTGGTGAATCATTCTCAAATGCTGTGTGTTTGTCTTACCTATTTCTATTTCCTTATTATTTTCGGTTAGTTTCGTGTTGTTCATGTCTCTTCCGATTATAAGATCAAAATGAATATTTGAAGTTAAATATAATATATTATTTAGTATGCGACCAATACGCTACATTATCTCTGTTACGCAAAAAAAAAATAAACGAGGTTCTGGCGAGGTTCGAACTCGCGACCTTCTGCGTGTAAAGCAGACGTGATAACCACTACACCACAGAACCCGACAAATTTTGTTCACGGTTTAATAGCTTATGTGTTTCAGCTATCTATTTTACATGTAGTGTTTCAGCTATCTATTTTACATGTAGACGTAATGCAACTGATTAGTGCAAACATGATTTTCTTTTTTTCTTTAGTTATTACAAAGCGACCAAGTGCATAGGCCTAATCCGTCTGTTTCTTTCTTTCTTAAGGATCGAGCGGCTGTGGTAATGCATTGTATGACCATAGCTTGAAGTGACTAGAAAATGCACGTGGACAAGAATAACAACACACTATTTGAGGGAAACAAAAGTATTTAGCAGCTACTAAGTCCACTTCTGTATTACTATTGAGTTTCAAAGAGTTCATGTGTTTCACGCTGATAGGTTTAGATATATAAATTACCAGTCAAATATTCATGGTTTCCGTGGTGTAGTGGTTATCACATCCGCTTAACACGCGGAAGGTCCTGAGTTCAATCCTCAGCGGAAACAATTTTTTTTCTCGCTTTTTCCTTTGAAAAACTGTCCTAGCTTTACGGTAGATGAAGATATTGCAATATTGTATCTATTTTGAGCGCTATGCTTTCTAAATTGCTCTAATATTGAAAATTAAAGTCAGTATTGGTCACTTCAACTTACTGATTAAAAAGGGGAGACATTACCAAGAGAGCGTCTATCTTCACAGTGTAAGGAGGTAAAAAAAAAACGCTTTGTGAAATTATTCTTGCTCAAATCTTTTGAGAAAAATTACATTACTAGATATACATTAGAACACTCAGATTGTATGTTACCTTGCATTATATAATACTATTTATACCACGGTTTAACTCGGAAAACCGTGGTATAAATGAATTGTAACATGCATTATCACATCTAGGTCGTTGATTGCTGACAGTAATAAGACTACAACCCAGAATTAAAGTGTGCAATATCTCGTTTCTCCGTGTATTGTATCGGGATTCTTAACTGTTGCTTCTATTCTGGTATATAAACCATAAAAAGATCAAAAGAGAAAAATGCATTCATTTCACAAGACAAGATTAACGTCTTGCAGTTTTAACCCATCAACACCTAGACAAGTAGAAAAGTTGTAGATTCCCTTGATAAAACATTCATTAGAATTGAGGACAGATGATAGGTGGACGATCGTCCACTTGTGTATTGGGTTTCACAGATTCGCTTTGCATACTGTCGTCCACCCTATGTGATTGTGCAACTTTTTTCATTGAACGATTTGTGTTAACTTCTTAACCTGCTTGATTGAACACTACGGGTATATCCTTAGTTGGTTTTTTTCTTTCTTAATTAATTGATTGGCGTCCTGTGTATGTGAACCTTAACCTAAGATTGGGTACTACACAGGACTATTTCATTTTAAATTGTAACCATCTCACTATCAGTATTGTCTTCTGGTGAATCATTCTCAAATGCTGTGTGTTTGTCTTACCTATTTCTATTTCCTTATTATTTTCGGTTAGTTTCGTGTTGTTCATGTCTCTTCCGATTATAAGATCAAAATGAATATTTGAAGTTAAATATAATATATTATTTAGTATGCGACCAATACGCTACATTATCTCTGTTGCGCAAAAAAAAAATAAACGAGGTTCTGGCGAGGTTCGAACTCGCGACCTTCTGCGTGTAAAGCAGACGTGATAACCACTACACCACAGAACCCGACAAATTTTGTTCACGGTTTTATAGCTTATGTGTTTCAGCTATCTATTTTACATGTAGTGTTTCAGCTATCTATTTTACATGTAGACGTAATGCAACTGATTAGTACAAACATGATTTTGTTTTTTTCTTTAGTTATTACAAAGCGACCAAGTGCATAGGCCTAATCCGTCTGTTTCTTTCTTTCTTAACGATCGAGCGGCTGTGGTAATGCATTGTATGACCATAGCTTGAAGTGACTAGAAAATGCACGTGGACAAGAATAACAACACACTATTTGAGGGAAACAAAAGTATTTAGCAGCTACTAAGTCCACTTCTGTATTACTATTGAGTTTCAAAGAGTTCATGTGTTTCACGCTGATAGGTTTAGATATATAAATTACCAGTCAAATCTTCATGGTTTCCGTGGTGTAGTGGTTATCACATCCGCTTAACACGCGGAAGGTCCTGAGTTCAATCCTCAGCGGAAACAATTTTTTTTCTCGCTTTTTCCTTTGAAAAACTGTCCTAGCTTTACGGTAGATGAAGATATTGCAATATTGTATCTATTTTGAGCGCTATGCTTTCTAAATTGCTCTAATATTGAAAATTAAAGTCAGTATTGGTCACTTCAACTTACTGATTAAAAAGGGGAGACATTACCAAGAGAGCGTCTATCTTCACAGTGTAAGGAGGTAAAAAAAAAACGCTTTGTGAAATTATTCTTGCTCAAATCTTTTGAGAAAAATTACATTACTAGATATACATTAGAACACTCAGATTGTATGTTACCTTGCATTATATAATACTATTTATACCACGGTTTAACTCGGAAAACCGTGGTATAAATGAATTGTAACATGCAATATCACATCTAGGTCGTTGATTGCTGACAGTAATAAGACTACAACCCAGAATTAAAGTGTGCAATATCTCGTTTCTCCGTGTATTGTATCGGGATTCTTAACTGTTGCTTCTATTCTGGTATATAAACCATAAAAAGATCAAAAGAGAAAAATGCATTCATTTCACAAGACAAGATTAACGTCTTGCAGTTTTAACCCATCAACACCTAGACAAGTAGAAAAGTTGTAGATTCCCTTGATAAAACATTCATTAGAATTGAGGACAGATGATAGGTGGACGATCGTCCACTTGTGTATTGGGTTTCACAGATTCGCTTTGCATACTGTCGTCCACCCTATGTGATTGTGCAACTTTTTTCATTGAACGATTTGTGTTAACTTCTTAACCTGCTTGATTGAACACTACGGGTATATCCTTAGTTGGTTTTTTTCTTTCTTAATTAATTGATTGGCGTCCTGTGTATGTGAACCTTAACCTAAGATTGGGTACTACACAGGACTATTTCATTTTAAATTGTAACCATCTCACTATCAGTATTGTCTTCTGGTGAATCATTCTCAAATGCTGTGTGTTTGTCTTACCTATTTCTATTTCCTTATTATTTTCGGTTAGTTTCGTGTTGTTCATGTCTCTTCCGATTATAAGATCAAAATGAATATTTGAAGTTAAATATAATATATTATTTAGTATGCGACCAATACGCTACATTATCTCTGTTGCGCAAAAAAAAAATAAACGAGGTTCTGGCGAGGTTCGAACTCGCGACCTTCTGCGTGTAAAGCAGACGTGATAACCACTACACCACAGAACCCGACAAATTTTGTTCACGGATTTATAGCTTATGTGTTTCAGCTATCTATTTTACATGTAGTGTTTCAGCTATCTATTTTACATGTAGACGTAATGCAACTGATTAGTACAAACATGATTTTGTTTTTTTCTTTAGTTATTACAAAGCGACCAAGTGCATAGGCCTAATCCGTCTGTTTCTTTCTTTCTTAACGATCGAGCGGCTGTGGTAATGCATTGTATGACCATAGCTTGAAGTGACTAGAAAATGCACGTGGACAAGAATAACAACACACTATTTGAGGGAAACAAAAGTATTTAGCAGCTACTAAGTCCACTTCTGTATTACTATTGAGTTTCAAAGAGTTCATGTGTTTCACGCTGATAGGTTTAGATATATAAATTACCAGTCAAATCTTCATGGTTTCCGTGGTGTAGTGGTTATCACATCCGCTTAACACGCGGAAGGTCCTGAGTTCAATCCTCAGCGGAAACAATTTTTTTTCTCGCTTTTTCCTTTGAAAAACTGTCCTAGCTTTACGGTAGATGAAGATATTGCAATATTGTATCTATTTTGAGCGCTATGCTTTCTAAATTGCTCTAATATTGAAAATTAAAGTCAGTATTGGTCACTTCAACTTACTGATTAAAAAGGGGAGACATTACCAAGAGAGCGTCTATCTTCACAGTGTAAGGAGGTAAAAAAAAAACGCTTTGTGAAATTATTCTTGCTCAAATCTTTTGAGAAAAATTACATTACTAGATATACATTAGAACACTCAGATTGTATGTTACCTTGCATTATATAATACTATTTATACCACGGTTTAACTCGGAAAACCGTGGTATAAATGAATTGTAACATGCAATATCACATCTAGGTCGTTGATTGCTGACAGTAATAAGACTACAACCCAGAATTAAAGTGTGCAATATCTCGTTTCTCCGTGTATTGTATCGGGATTCTTAACTGTTGCTTCTATTCTGGTATATAAACCATAAAAAGATCAAAAGAGAAAAATGCATTCATTTCACAAGACAAGATTAACGTCTTGCAGTTTTAACCCATCAACACCTAGACAAGTAGAAAAGTTGTAGATTCCCTTGATAAAACATTCATTAGAATTGAGGACAGATGATAGGTGGACGATCGTCCACTTGTGTATTGGGTTTCACAGATTCGCTTTGCATACTGTCGTCCACCCTATGTGATTGTGCAACTTTTTTCATTGAACGATTTGTGTTAACTTCTTAACCTGCTTGATTGAACACTACGGGTATATCCTTAGTTGGTTTTTTTCTTTCTTAATTAATTGATTGGCGTCCTGTGTATGTGAACCTTAACCTAAGATTGGGTACTACACAGGACTATTTCATTTTAAATTGTAACCATCTCACTATCAGTATTGTCTTCTGGTGAATCATTCTCAAATGCTGTGTGTTTGTCTTACCTATTTCTATTTCCTTATTATTTTCGGTTAGTTTCGTGTTGTTCATGTCTCTTCCGATTATAAGATCAAAATGAATATTTGAAGTTAAATATAATATATTATTTAGTATGCGACCAATACGCTACATTATCTCTGTTGCGCAAAAAAAAAATAAACGAGGTTCTGGCGAGGTTCGAACTCGCGACCTTCTGCGTGTAAAGCAGACGTGATAACCACTACACCACAGAACCCGACAAATTTTGTTCACGGATTTATAGCTTATGTGTTTCAGCTATCTATTTTACATGTAGTGTTTCAGCTATCTATTTTACATGTAGACGTAATGCAACTGATTAGTACAAACATGATTTTGTTTTTTTCTTTAGTTATTACAAAGCGACCAAGTGCATAGGCCTAATCCGTCTGTTTCTTTCTTTCTTAACGATCGAGCGGCTGTGGTAATGCATTGTATGACCATAGCTTGAAGTGACTAGAAAATGCACGTGGACAAGAATAACAACACACTATTTGAGGGAAACAAAAGTATTTAGCAGCTACTAAGTCCACTTCTGTATTACTATTGAGTTTCAAAGAGTTCATGTGTTTCACGCTGATAGGTTTAGATATATAAATTACCAGTCAAATCTTCATGGTTTCCGTGGTGTAGTGGTTATCACATCCGCTTAACACGCGGAAGGTCCTGAGTTCAATCCTCAGCGGAAACAATTTTTTTTCTCGCTTTTTCCTTTGAAAAACTGTCCTAGCTTTACGGTAGATGAAGATATTGCAATATTGTATCTATTTTGAGCGCTATGCTTTCTAAATTGCTCTAATATTGAAAATTAAAGTCAGTATTGGTCACTTCAACTTACTGATTAAAAAGGGGAGACATTACCAAGAGAGCGTCTATCTTCACAGTGTAAGGAGGTAAAAAAAAAACGCTTTGTGAAATTATTCTTGCTCAAATCTTTTGAGAAAAATTACATTACTAGATATACATTAGAACACTCAGATTGTATGTTACCTTGCATTATATAATACTATTTATACCACGGTTTAACTCGGAAAACCGTGGTATAAATGAATTGTAACATGCAATATCACATCTAGGTCGTTGATTGCTGACAGTAATAAGACTACAACCCAGAATTAAAGTGTGCAATATCTCGTTTCTCCGTGTATTGTATCGGGATTCTTAACTGTTGCTTCTATTCTGGTATATAAACCATAAAAAGATCAAAAGAGAAAAATGCATTCATTTCACAAGACAAGATTAACGTCTTGCAGTTTTAACCCATCAACACCTAGACAAGTAGAAAAGTTGTAGATTCCCTTGATAAAACATTCATTAGAATTGAGGACAGATGATAGGTGGACGATCGTCCACTTGTGTATTGGGTTTCACAGATTCGCTTTGCATACTGTCGTCCACCCTATGTGATTGTGCAACTTTTTTCATTGAACGATTTGTGTTAACTTCTTAACCTGCTTGATTGAACACTACGGGTATATCCTTAGTTGGTTTTTTTCTTTCTTAATTAATTGATTGGCGTCCTGTGTATGTGAACCTTAACCTAAGATTGGGTACTACACAGGACTATTTCATTTTAAATTGTAACCATCTCACTATCAGTATTGTCTTCTGGTGAATCATTCTCAAATGCTGTGTGTTTGTCTTACCTATTTCTATTTCCTTATTATTTTCGGTTAGTTTCGTGTTGTTCATGTCTCTTCCGATTATAAGATCAAAATGAATATTTGAAGTTAAATATAATATATTATTTAGTATGCGACCAATACGCTACATTATCTCTGTTGCGCAAAAAAAAAATAAACGAGGTTCTGGCGAGGTTCGAACTCGCGACCTTCTGCGTGTAAAGCAGACGTGATAACCACTACACCACAGAACCCGACAAATTTTGTTCACGGATTTATAGCTTATGTGTTTCAGCTATCTATTTTACATGTAGTGTTTCAGCTATCTATTTTACATGTAGACGTAATGCAACTGATTAGTACAAACATGATTTTGTTTTTTTCTTTAGTTATTACAAAGCGACCAAGTGCATAGGCCTAATCCGTCTGTTTCTTTCTTTCTTAACGATCGAGCGGCTGTGGTAATGCATTGTATGACCATAGCTTGAAGTGACTAGAAAATGCACGTGGACAAGAATAACAACACACTATTTGAGGGAAACAAAAGTATTTAGCAGCTACTAAGTCCACTTCTGTATTACTATTGAGTTTCAAAGAGTTCATGTGTTTCACGCTGATAGGTTTAGATATATAAATTACCAGTCAAATCTTCATGGTTTCCGTGGTGTAGTGGTTATCACATCCGCTTAACACGCGGAAGGTCCTGAGTTCAATCCTCAGCGGAAACAATTTTTTTTCTCGCTTTTTCCTTTGAAAAACTGTCCTAGCTTTACGGTAGATGAAGATATTGCAATATTGTATCTATTTTGAGCGCTATGCTTTCTAAATTGCTCTAATATTGAAAATTAAAGTCAGTATTGGTCACTTCAACTTACTGATTAAAAAGGGGAGACATTACCAAGAGAGCGTCTATCTTCACAGTGTAAGGAGGTAAAAAAAAAACGCTTTGTGAAATTATTCTTGCTCAAATCTTTTGAGAAAAATTACATTACTAGATATACATTAGAACACTCAGATTGTATGTTACCTTGCATTATATAATACTATTTATACCACGGTTTAACTCGGAAAACCGTGGTATAAATGAATTGTAACATGCAATATCACATCTAGGTCGTTGATTGCTGACAGTAATAAGACTACAACCCAGAATTAAAGTGTGCAATATCTCGTTTCTCCGTGTATTGTATCGGGATTCTTAACTGTTGCTTCTATTCTGGTATATAAACCATAAAAAGATCAAAAGAGAAAAATGCATTCATTTCACAAGACAAGATTAACGTCTTGCAGTTTTAACCCATCAACACCTAGACAAGTAGAAAAGTTGTAGATTCCCTTGATAAAACATTCATTAGAATTGAGGACAGATGATAGGTGGACGATCGTCCACTTGTGTATTGGGTTTCACAGATTCGCTTTGCATACTGTCGTCCACCCTATGTGATTGTGCAACTTTTTTCATTGAACGATTTGTGTTAACTTCTTAACCTGCTTGATTGAACACTACGGGTATATCCTTAGTTGGTTTTTTTCTTTCTTAATTAATTGATTGGCGTCCTGTGTATGTGAACCTTAACCTAAGATTGGGTACTACACAGGACTATTTCATTTTAAATTGTAACCATCTCACTATCAGTATTGTCTTCTGGTGAATCATTCTCAAATGCTGTGTGTTTGTCTTACCTATTTCTATTTCCTTATTATTTTCGGTTAGTTTCGTGTTGTTCATGTCTCTTCCGATTATAAGATCAAAATGAATATTTGAAGTTAAATATAATATATTATTTAGTATGCGACCAATACGCTACATTATCTCTGTTGCGCAAAAAAAAAATAAACGAGGTTCTGGCGAGGTTCGAACTCGCGACCTTCTGCGTGTAAAGCAGACGTGATAACCACTACACCACAGAACCCGACAAATTTTGTTCACGGATTTATAGCTTATGTGTTTCAGCTATCTATTTTACATGTAGTGTTTCAGCTATCTATTTTACATGTAGACGTAATGCAACTGATTAGTACAAACATGATTTTGTTTTTTTCTTTAGTTATTACAAAGCGACCAAGTGCATAGGCCTAATCCGTCTGTTTCTTTCTTTCTTAACGATCGAGCGGCTGTGGTAATGCATTGTATGACCATAGCTTGAAGTGACTAGAAAATGCACGTGGACAAGAATAACAACACACTATTTGAGGGAAACAAAAGTATTTAGCAGCTACTAAGTCCACTTCTGTATTACTATTGAGTTTCAAAGAGTTCATGTGTTTCACGCTGATAGGTTTAGATATATAAATTACCAGTCAAATCTTCATGGTTTCCGTGGTGTAGTGGTTATCACATCCGCTTAACACGCGGAAGGTCCTGAGTTCAATCCTCAGCGGAAACAATTTTTTTTCTCGCTTTTTCCTTTGAAAAACTGTCCTAGCTTTACGGTAGATGAAGATATTGCAATATTGTATCTATTTTGAGCGCTATGCTTTCTAAATTGCTCTAATATTGAAAATTAAAGTCAGTATTGGTCACTTCAACTTACTGATTAAAAAGGGGAGACATTACCAAGAGAGCGTCTATCTTCACAGTGTAAGGAGGTAAAAAAAAAACGCTTTGTGAAATTATTCTTGCTCAAATCTTTTGAGAAAAATTACATTACTAGATATACATTAGAACACTCAGATTGTATGTTACCTTGCATTATATAATACTATTTATACCACGGTTTAACTCGGAAAACCGTGGTATAAATGAATTGTAACATGCAATATCACATCTAGGTCGTTGATTGCTGACAGTAATAAGACTACAACCCAGAATTAAAGTGTGCAATATCTCGTTTCTCCGTGTATTGTATCGGGATTCTTAACTGTTGCTTCTATTCTGGTATATAAACCATAAAAAGATCAAAAGAGAAAAATGCATTCATTTCACAAGACAAGATTAACGTCTTGCAGTTTTAACCCATCAACACCTAGACAAGTAGAAAAGTTGTAGATTCCCTTGATAAAACATTCATTAGAATTGAGGACAGATGATAGGTGGACGATCGTCCACTTGTGTATTGGGTTTCACAGATTCGCTTTGCATACTGTCGTCCACCCTATGTGATTGTGCAACTTTTTTCATTGAACGATTTGTGTTAACTTCTTAACCTGCTTGATTGAACACTACGGGTATATCCTTAGTTGGTTTTTTTCTTTCTTAATTAATTGATTGGCGTCCTGTGTATGTGAACCTTAACCTAAGATTGGGTACTACACAGGACTATTTCATTTTAAATTGTAACCATCTCACTATCAGTATTGTCTTCTGGTGAATCATTCTCAAATGCTGTGTGTTTGTCTTACCTATTTCTATTTCCTTATTATTTTCGGTTAGTTTCGTGTTGTTCATGTCTCTTCCGATTATAAGATCAAAATGAATATTTGAAGTTAAATATAATATATTATTTAGTATGCGACCAATACGCTACATTATCTCTGTTGCGCAAAAAAAAAATAAACGAGGTTCTGGCGAGGTTCGAACTCGCGACCTTCTGCGTGTAAAGCAGACGTGATAACCACTACACCACAGAACCCGACAAATTTTGTTCACGGATTTATAGCTTATGTGTTTCAGCTATCTATTTTACATGTAGTGTTTCAGCTATCTATTTTACATGTAGACGTAATGCAACTGATTAGTACAAACATGATTTTGTTTTTTTCTTTAGTTATTACAAAGCGACCAAGTGCATAGGCCTAATCCGTCTGTTTCTTTCTTTCTTAACGATCGAGCGGCTGTGGTAATGCATTGTATGACCATAGCTTGAAGTGACTAGAAAATGCACGTGGACAAGAATAACAACACACTATTTGAGGGAAACAAAAGTATTTAGCAGCTACTAAGTCCACTTCTGTATTACTATTGAGTTTCAAAGAGTTCATGTGTTTCACGCTGATAGGTTTAGATATATAAATTACCAGTCAAATCTTCATGGTTTCCGTGGTGTAGTGGTTATCACATCCGCTTAACACGCGGAAGGTCCTGAGTTCAATCCTCAGCGGAAACAATTTTTTTTCTCGCTTTTTCCTTTGAAAAACTGTCCTAGCTTTACGGTAGATGAAGATATTGCAATATTGTATCTATTTTGAGCGCTATGCTTTCTAAATTGCTCTAATATTGAAAATTAAAGTCAGTATTGGTCACTTCAACTTACTGATTAAAAAGGGGAGACATTACCAAGAGAGCGTCTATCTTCACAGTGTAAGGAGGTAAAAAAAAAACGCTTTGTGAAATTATTCTTGCTCAAATCTTTTGAGAAAAATTACATTACTAGATATACATTAGAACACTCAGATTGTATGTTACCTTGCATTATATAATACTATTTATACCACGGTTTAACTCGGAAAACCGTGGTATAAATGAATTGTAACATGCAATATCACATCTAGGTCGTTGATTGCTGACAGTAATAAGACTACAACCCAGAATTAAAGTGTGCAATATCTCGTTTCTCCGTGTATTGTATCGGGATTCTTAACTGTTGCTTCTATTCTGGTATATAAACCATAAAAAGATCAAAAGAGAAAAATGCATTCATTTCACAAGACAAGATTAACGTCTTGCAGTTTTAACCCATCAACACCTAGACAAGTAGAAAAGTTGTAGATTCCCTTGATAAAACATTCATTAGAATTGAGGACAGATGATAGGTGGACGATCGTCCACTTGTGTATTGGGTTTCACAGATTCGCTTTGCATACTGTCGTCCACCCTATGTGATTGTGCAACTTTTTTCATTGAACGATTTGTGTTAACTTCTTAACCTGCTTGATTGAACACTACGGGTATATCCTTAGTTGGTTTTTTTCTTTCTTAATTAATTGATTGGCGTCCTGTGTATGTGAACCTTAACCTAAGATTGGGTACTACACAGGACTATTTCATTTTAAATTGTAACCATCTCACTATCAGTATTGTCTTCTGGTGAATCATTCTCAAATGCTGTGTGTTTGTCTTACCTATTTCTATTTCCTTATTATTTTCGGTTAGTTTCGTGTTGTTCATGTCTCTTCCGATTATAAGATCAAAATGAATATTTGAAGTTAAATATAATATATTATTTAGTATGCGACCAATACGCTACATTATCTCTGTTGCGCAAAAAAAAAATAAACGAGGTTCTGGCGAGGTTCGAACTCGCGACCTTCTGCGTGTAAAGCAGACGTGATAACCACTACACCACAGAACCCGACAAATTTTGTTCACGGATTTATAGCTTATGTGTTTCAGCTATCTATTTTACATGTAGTGTTTCAGCTATCTATTTTACATGTAGACGTAATGCAACTGATTAGTACAAACATGATTTTGTTTTTTTCTTTAGTTATTACAAAGCGACCAAGTGCATAGGCCTAATCCGTCTGTTTCTTTCTTTCTTAACGATCGAGCGGCTGTGGTAATGCATTGTATGACCATAGCTTGAAGTGACTAGAAAATGCACGTGGACAAGAATAACAACACACTATTTGAGGGAAACAAAAGTATTTAGCAGCTACTAAGTCCACTTCTGTATTACTATTGAGTTTCAAAGAGTTCATGTGTTTCACGCTGATAGGTTTAGATATATAAATTACCAGTCAAATCTTCATGGTTTCCGTGGTGTAGTGGTTATCACATCCGCTTAACACGCGGAAGGTCCTGAGTTCAATCCTCAGCGGAAACAATTTTTTTTCTCGCTTTTTCCTTTGAAAAACTGTCCTAGCTTTACGGTAGATGAAGATATTGCAATATTGTATCTATTTTGAGCCGTATGCTTTCTAAATTGCTCTAATATTGAAAATTAAAGTCAGTATTGGTCACTTCAACTTACTGATTAAAAAGGGGAGACATTACCAAGAGAGCGTCTATCTTCACAGTGTAAGGAGGTAAAAAAAAAACGCTTTGTGAAATTATTCTTGCTCAAATCTTTTGAGAAAAATTACATTACTAGATATACATTAGAACACTCAGATTGTATGTTACCTTGCATTATATAATACTATTTATACCACGGTTTAACTCGGAAAACCGTGGTATAAATGAATTGTAACATGCAATATCACATCTAGGTCGTTGATTGCTGACAGTAATAAGACTACAACCCAGAATTAAAGTGTGCAATATCTCGTTTCTCCGTGTATTGTATCGGGATTCTTAACTGTTGCTTCTATTCTGGTATATAAACCATAAAAAGATCAAAAGAGAAAAATGCATTCATTTCACAAGACAAGATTAACGTCTTGCAGTTTTAACCCATCAACACCTAGACAAGTAGAAAAGTTGTAGATTCCCTTGATAAAACATTCATTAGAATTGAGGACAGATGATAGGTGGACGATCGTCCACTTGTGTATTGGGTTTCACAGATTCGCTTTGCATACTGTCGTCCACCCTATGTGATTGTGCAACTTTTTTCATTGAACGATTTGTGTTAACTTCTTAACCTGATTGATTGAACACTACGGGTATATCCTTAGTTGGTTTTTTTCTTTCTTAATTAATTGATTGGCGTCCTGTGTATGTGAACCTTAACCTAAGATTGGGTACTACACAGGACTATTTCATTTTAAATTGTAACCATCTCACTATCAGTATTGTCTTCTGGTGAATCATTCTCAAATGCTGTGTGTTTGTCTTACCTATTTCTATTTCCTTATTATTTTCGGTTAGTTTCGTGTTGTTCATGTCTCTTCCGATTATAAGATCAAAATGAATATTTGAAGTTAAATATAATATATTATTTAGTATGCGACCAATACGCTACATTATCTCTGTTACGCAAAAAAAAAATAAACGAGGTTCTGGCGAGGTTCGAACTCGCGACCTTCTGCGTGTAAAGCAGACGTGATAACCACTACACCACAGAACCCGACACATTTTGTTCACGGTTTAATAGCTTATGTGTTTCAGCTATCTATTTTACATGTAGTGTTTCAGCTATCTATTTTACATGTAGACGTAATGCAACTGATTAGTGCAAACATGATTTTGTTTTTTTCTTTAGTTATTACAAAGCGACCAAGTGCATAGGCCTAATCCGTCTGTTTCTTTCTTTCTTAAGGATCGAGCGGCTGTGGTAATGCATTGTATGACCATAGCTTGAAGTGACTAGAAAATGCACGTGGACAAGAATAACAACACACTATTTGAGGGAAACAAAAGTATTTAGCAGCTACTAAGTCCACTTCTGTATTACTATTGAGTTTCAAAGAGTTCATGTGTTTCACGCTGATAGGTTTAGATATATAAATTACCAGTCAAATATTCATGGTTTCCGTGGTGTAGTGGTTATCACATCCGCTTAACACGCGGAAGGTCCTGAGTTCAATCCTCAGCGGAAACAATTTTTTTTCTCGCTTTTTCCTTTGAAAAACTGTCCTAGCTTTACGGTAGATGAAGATATTGCAATATTGTATCTATTTTGAGCGCTATGCTTTCTAAATTGCTCTAATATTGAAAATTAAAGTCAGTATTGGTCACTTCAACTTACTGATTAAAAAGGGGAGACATTACCAAGAGAGCGTCTATCTTCACAGTGTAAGGAGGTAAAAAAAAAACGCTTTGTGAAATTATTCTTGCTCAAATCTTTTGAGAAAAATTACATTACTAGATATACATTAGAACACTCAGATTGTATGTTACCTTGCATTATATAATACTATTTATACCACGGTTTAACTCGGAAAACCGTGGTATAAATGAATTGTAACATGCAATATCACATCTAGGTCGTTGATTGCTGACAGTAATAAGACTACAACCCAGAATTAAAGTGTGCAATATCTCGTTTCTCCGTGTATTGTATCGGGATTCTTAACTGTTGCTTCTATTCTGGTATATAAACCATAAAAAGATCAAAAGAGAAAAATGCATTCATTTCACAAGACAAGATTAACGTCTTGCAGTTTTAACCCATCAACACCTAGACAAGTAGAAAAGTTGTAGATTCCCTTGATAAAACATTCATTAGAATTGAGGACAGATGATAGGTGGACGATCGTCCACTTGTGTATTGGGTTTCACAGATTCGCTTTGCATACTGTCGTCCACCCTATGTGATTGTGCAACTTTTTTCATTGAACGATTTGTGTTAACTTCTTAACCTGATTGATTGAACACTACGGGTATATCCTTAGTTGGTTTTTTTCTTTCTTAATTAATTGATTGGCGTCCTGTGTATGTGAACCTTAACCTAAGATTGGGTACTACACAGGACTATTTCATTTTAAATTGTAACCATCTCACTATCAGTATTGTCTTCTGGTGAATCATTCTCAAATGCTGTGTGTTTGTCTTACCTATTTCTATTTCCTTATTATTTTCGGTTAGTTTCGTGTTGTTCATGTCTCTTCCGATTATAAGATCAAAATGAATATTTGAAGTTAAATATAATATATTATTTAGTATGCGACCAATACGCTACATTATCTCTGTTACGCAAAAAAAAAATAAACGAGGTTCTGGCGAGGTTCGAACTCGCGACCTTCTGCGTGTAAAGCAGACGTGATAACCACTACACCACAGAACCCGACACATTTTGTTCACGGTTTAATAGCTTATGTGTTTCAGCTATCTATTTTACATGTAGTGTTTCAGCTATCTATTTTACATGTAGACGTAATGCAACTGATTAGTGCAAACATGATTTTGTTTTTTTCTTTAGTTATTACAAAGCGACCAAGTGCATAGGCCTAATCCGTCTGTTTCTTTCTTTCTTAAGGATCGAGCGGCTGTGGTAATGCATTGTATGACCATAGCTTGAAGTGACTAGAAAATGCACGTGGACAAGAATAACAACACACTATTTGAGGGAAACAAAAGTATTTAGCAGCTACTAAGTCCACTTCTGTATTACTATTGAGTTTCAAAGAGTTCATGTGTTTCACGCTGATAGGTTTAGATATATAAATTACCAGTCAAATATTCATGGTTTCCGTGGTGTAGTGGTTATCACATCCGCTTAACACGCGGAAGGTCCTGAGTTCAATCCTCAGCGGAAACAATTTTTTTTCTCGCTTTTTCCTTTGAAAAACTGTCCTAGCTTTACGGTAGATGAAGATATTGCAATATTGTATCTATTTTGAGCGCTATGCTTTCTAAATTGCTCTAATATTGAAAATTAAAGTCAGTATTGGTCACTTCAACTTACTGATTAAAAAGGGGAGACATTACCAAGAGAGCGTCTATCTTCACAGTGTAAGGAGGTAAAAAAAAAACGCTTTGTGAAATTATTCTTGCTCAAATCTTTTGAGAAAAATTACATTACTAGATATACATTAGAACACTCAGATTGTATGTTACCTTGCATTATATAATACTATTTATACCACGGTTTAACTCGGAAAACCGTGGTATAAATGAATTGTAACATGCAATATCACATCTAGGTCGTTGATTGCTGACAGTAATAAGACTACAACCCAGAATTAAAGTGTGCAATATCTCGTTTCTCCGTGTATTGTATCGGGATTCTTAACTGTTGCTTCTATTCTGGTATATAAACCATAAAAAGATCAAAAGAGAAAAATGCATTCATTTCACAAGACAAGATTAACGTCTTGCAGTTTTAACCCATCAACACCTAGACAAGTAGAAAAGTTGTAGATTCCCTTGATAAAACATTCATTAGAATTGAGGACAGATGATAGGTGGACGATCGTCCACTTGTGAGAGAATGGAATAAAGCACAGCCCATGTAAAGGAGGTGTGAAATTTCGTAGATGAACTTTCGTTGATCATTTCGGATTAATCACTTGATGATTCATATCAAAGGTACTGTGATGAACATTTATCATATTATGAACAATATATAATTGCAGTTGTCTGATTAGAACGTATAAACCCCTACACCAGCGGTTTAAAATCGTTAGGTGGAGGGGGGGTTGATTGATTGGGTGCGTTCGACTGGTTGTTATTGTTTTGGGCTGTACTTGCTTACATTTTTCCAGAATGGCGGAATCGGAGCAAAACCGAATTAGAAGAAATGTTAATAATTTACACAAACAGAGTTATGTAACTAATAGAAATTCATACACTAGAGATAGTACAATAAGAATAGAAGGTTTACAAATAACAAAAGGAGAAGCAATAAAAGTAATAGAAGAAACAGAAGCAATAACAGGTCTAAACACGGTTCTAGCTGTAGTAGATAATGTTGATAGTGAAACATGTGATGTCACTCTTGATTCTAAAGAGAACGCCGTCAAATTATTACACGGTATAGAAATTAATGATGTAGAATACAATGTTAGCTTAATATTTTCTGACACTACTGTTGTTTCATTCATGAAATTGCCTTCCTATATTGAAGATGAAGAAATTATAAGCAAACTACAAGCAAAGGGAATAAAACTAGTCTCACCTGTATATAGAAGAGCTATTCCAGGTACACAGGTTGCAGATGGAACCCGCTTCGTGAAATGTGTTTTTCCACCTGGATTTGTGGCACTGCCATGGACTATAGGATTTAAACAGGGATCAACAACCAAGTATTATAGAGTGGTGCATAACAATCAGACTAAGGTATGTTCATTGTGTATGTCTGCCGAACATGTCCAAAGACAATGCCCACACTTTATATGTAAAAGATGTGGAGAACAAGGTCACACAAAGAGGCGATGCCATACAAAAGAGTGCATAAGATGTAAAGAATTTCCATTGGATTGTAGATGTTGTGAAAATGATGAAAGCGATGAAACCAGCTATGATGGACGATGCCATTATGATGATCATAATGATGACAGACATGGTAATGATGGGATTGGCAATGGTTATGGTAGAAATGGATTTGGAGCCCCGAAAAGCAGTGAACATGGCAGAAGAAAAGAAAAGGAAGATCAAGAATGTGACAATTGCGGTAAAATTAACTGTATGTGTAGTAGTTGCTTTGCATGTGGTAGAGATAAGTGTATTTGTCTTTGTATTAAATGTGGTCATTTCCCTTGTGAGTGTAATGATAACTGTATGTATTGTGGCAATGATCCATGTATTTGTATATGTCAGGATTGTAGCAACAATCCATGTGAATGTATATGTCAAAAATGCAATACAGCCACATGTGACTGCTCAAATGCTAATCTTGATGTTGACACTGAAGTAACAATAACAGCGATAAATGTAGATGAAGATACAAATAATGATAAAAGCAATGATAAGGATACTTTTGTGAAAGCAAATGAAATATTGGTAGAAGCTGTTGTGCACACTGAAAATATTTCAAGTGGTGATAGAAAAAGAAAATTGTCTGACTCTAATGAAACAGAAAAATTGGTTGTAGAAAATAGAGAGGTAGCTGGAGATGATATTTAATGTATCACTTCAGTTGATGAGGTAGTCAACGAGAAGGAGAGGAAAAACAAAGAGAAAAAAAAGGCCCGAAAAGATAATATAAATGAGATCTCCTTAGACAATTCAGATGAAGATGATAGCACCTTTAGTGGTGATAACATAATCACTACTGGAGGTGATATAGAAAAATCACCTGATCCACATGAGATAGTAATGAATGAAAAATCGCCCTTAAAGGTGATAAAAAAGGGTATTATTGGAAATAAAATGTTGATGGTGAAACCACCACAGGTGATGAAATGGATATAGATGATTCGTTAGTCTTAGACATACAGGAAGATATGGAAGAAGGGAGTAAAAACATAAGCGGTACTTTATCGACACAAAACACAAATATTAATCTGAGTACTAAACAAATAAGAAAAAATAAGAAAAAAGAACGAAGGGCTGAAAGGAGATCTAGCATAAAAGTTATACCAAATGTAAATGTAAACAGAAGTAAGCAAAGTATAAATGAAAAATAAAATGGATATATTAATATATTTTTGTCTTCTAGTAGTCAGTATGGTTCTATTATGTTCATTTAATTGCAATGGACTTAAAAATGTTGATAATTTTCAGAATTTTGTATCTGTACTTTATGAAAAGAATATTAGTTTTACAATGTTACAAGAAACATTTTGGGACAATGATTATGTAGAAGGAATAGAAGATATGTATGAAGGTAAAATATATACAAGTAATGGTATAAATAGTAGACAAGGTGTTGCTATTATGGTTAACAATTTATATAAAGACAAAACAAAATTGGTACATAGTGATAATAATGGTAGATTTATACATATTTCATATGAAGATGAATATAAGTTTTATAATTTTATATCTATATATGCACCAAATATATGTTCAGAAAAATGTAATTTCTTTAAGTTTATAAAGAATTATATTGAAAAGTTAGATAATTTAATAATAGGTGGAGATTTTAATACATCATTGTCTAATTTAGACAGAGGTTATCAATCGAAACATATAGTGGATGAGGCTTACTTAGAAATGTATGATATAATGAATAAATGTAATGTATATGATGTATGGAGATGTCGAAATAAAACAAAACGAATTTTTTCATGGAAAAGATTGTCTAATGATGTATTACAACAGAGCAGAATTGATTATTATTTAATCAGTAAAGATCTGTCAAGCAATGTACAAAATGTATTTTATAATGAAACTGCATTGAGTGATCATACTTTTGTAATTATGAATTTTAATTTTTGTAATATAGAAAGAGGACCAGGAATATGGGTCCTGAATAATTCTCTTTTATCAAATGAAGAATATGTAAAAAGAGTAAAGGATATTATATCAGAAGCTGTAGAATGTAGGTTGTATACTACAGAACCTCTGGTATGGTGGGATAATCTTAAGTATAAAATTAAAATATTTTCACAAATTTTTTCTGAAAATTTGGCAAAAGAAAAAAGAAAAGAATTTTATTATATACAAAATAAAATGCAAAGATTATGTGCTATGCATGCTGATAGATATTACCAAATTAGAAAATTTAAAGTTAGAATTAAAAAATTATGAGTTAGAAAAATGTAAAGGTGCAGTCCTTAGGTCAAAGGCCATATGGGCGACTGAAGGTGATAAAAATACTAAGTTTTTTCTTAATCTTGAAAAATATAAACAAGAAAGTAATGCAGTAAAAGAATTAATAAATGAGCAAAATGATGTAATTAGTGATACAGATAGTATTTTAGAAATGGAATATACATTTTATAAAAAATTATATTCATGTGTAGATGTAAATGTTGATAAAATGGAAGATTTTCTTCAATCTGTAAATAATGAAATAGATGATGATGATAAAATTATGTGTGATACAGAAATATCATATGATGAAATAATTGAAGCTTTAGTGAATATGTCAAAAAATAAAAGTCCTGGATCAGATGGTCTAACCACAGAATTTTATTTTAAATTTTATGACTGTTTAAATCATATCCTTTTTAAAATATTTAATACTGTATATGTTGAAGGGAAATTATCTAGGTCAATGAGAGCTGGTATTCTCAGTTTAATATACAAGAAAAAGGGTGACAGAAGAGTATTAAAAAATTATAGACCGATATCTTTGTTACAAGTAGATTATAAGATATTAGCCAGAATTATGGCAAATAGATTTAAAAAAGTTTTACCCAAAATTATATCAGAAAACCAAACATGTTGTATCATAGGTAGAGATATTTCAAATAACATTGCAAATGTTAGAGATGTAATTACACTAGTAGAAAGGGATGAACTTGAAGGTTATGTAATAAAAATAGATCAAGAAAAGGCCTTTGATCGTGTGAGTCATCAATATATTTTTAATGTCTTGAAAAAATTTGGATTTGGTGATGTATTTATTAAATGGATTATGATTTTTTATAATAAGATAAATAGTACTGTAAAATGTAATGGTTTTTTAACCAAATATTTTAGCATTGAAAATGGTATAAGACAAAGATGTCCTATTAGTGCTTTACTTTATGTGTTAGCTGCTGAACCTTTACAGTGTAATATTAAGATGAATAGTAAAATATCTGGAATTCAAATTCCAAATTCAGACAAAGAAGCACTCATTTTTCAACATGCAGATGACACTACCATAACAGTGTCAAATAAAGAATCTGTTGGAGAAATTTTTAAAGTTTTTGAAAAATATGAAGCTAGCTCTGGAGCAAAAATAAACAAGCAAAAATCAGAAATACTGCCAATTGGAATAGGTACTATTTCAGATACCGAAAAAATAAGGTATGGTTTAACAATATGTGAAAAAGAGATATTATTACTCGGTGTATATATTGGCAAAGATCAAATTGTATGTGATAATTTAAATTGGAGAGAAAAGGTTGCCAAAATTAAAACATTATTAAACATGTGGATACAGAGACACTTAACAATACAAGGGAGAGTACATGTTGTCTCTACCCTATTAATGTCCAGAATATGGTACACATTATTTGTAACATGTATACCCGATTGGGCTCTACGTGAAATTAAAACAGCATGTGTCAATTTTATATGGAACAATGGTTCACATTTAGTAAAATATAATACTATTATTAATGAAAAATGTAATGGTGGTTTGCAATTACCTGATATTGTGTCAAAAATAAATGCATTTAGACTCAAATTTATGATGCGATTTTTAGATAATGACTGTAATGTATTATGGAAATATATTTTTAAATACTTTTTATCAAAGATATATGATATGAAATTAGGGGATGAAATAATATATATGACATTACCAGATAAAGCTATGTTATGTGTTCCAAACATTTACAGAGAAATGCTGAAATCTTTTAATAATATCAGAGAACATGTTATTTTTCAACATAGTATTGAAAACATTTATGATCAACCATTATTTTATAACCCTGAAATATTACATTGTGGAAAGATTATCATATGGCATGATTTTATAAAAGCTGGTATAGTACAATTGAAAGATACATGTTATGAAGTCAAGACAGGTTTTTTACCAAGCAAAGCAATTGTTGAAATGATATGTAATATAGATAGTGATTGTGATAGTAATGATATTGTAAAAAGAATAGATGTACTTAAGTCTGCAATACCAGAAGATTGGACTAAAACTATTCAAACTGAAATACACAACAGGAAAAACAATAGAACTGTAGATATTAATGTAAATAGAGATAGTAAAATATTAGATTTCAAATTATGTACAACAAAACAATTGTATGTGATGGTTGTAGAAAAGTTATATGAATTACCAATATGTTATGATAAATGGAAAGACATTTTTGATATAGAAGAAACTGAATTATATAGAATATGGACAATTGTTAATTTCCATTGGAAACCTTCTAAAATGATAGAAGTAGATTTTAAAATTGCACATCACAGTATATTTACCAATACTAAATTAATGAAAATGAAACTGATAGATTATGAAGAATGTGAAATATGTGAAAATGAAATAGAAAGTATTACACATTTGTTTATTTCTTGTGAACAACTTGTAGAATTTCATCAACACATTTTTGAAATTGAAATTTTGTTTGAGAACTGTAACTCAGATAAGATGACTTTGGTAGTATATGAAGAAATATTTATGTTTGGACTCACAAATACAATGAAAGGTGTAAATGTAATATTTCTAAATTTCATGTTATCAATTGCTAGATATTGTGTATTACGAAGGAGAAATTTAGTTAAAAATGGACAGAATAATATTGACTTGATTAGACTATTTTCATATACTTTAAAACATTATGTTGTATATTTTTATGAATACCTATGTAAATTAAAAGATATGAGAAAAGTGTTTGAAAAGAACTTTCTGTCAGATAATACTATCGTACAAGAGACAAATGGTGTAATTGTTTTTAATATGTAACTCATTAATTAATTTAGGAGTAAACTTCGAATTACATAAATAGCATTATAACTGTAATATAATTATGTATTAGAAATTGTTTTTAATGTAATGTATATGAATTATTTTAAATAAAGATAAAAAAAAAAAAAAAAACATCCGCTTAACACGCGGAAGGTCCTGAGTTCAATCCTCAGCGGAAACAATTTTTTTTCTCGCTTTTTGCTTTGAAAAACTGTCCTAGCTTTACGGTAGATGAAGATATTGCAATATTGTATCTATTTTGAGGCTATGCTTTCTAAATTGCTCTAATTTTGAAAATTAAAGTCAGTATTGGTCACCTCAACTTACTGATTAAAAAGGAGAGACATTACCAAGAGAGCGTCTATCTTCACAGTGTAAGGAGATAAAAAAAACGCTTTGTGAAATTATTCTTGCTCAAATCTTTTGAGAAAAATTACATTACTAGATATACATTAGAACACTCAGATTGTATGTTACCTTGCATTATATAATACTATTTATACCACGGTTTAACTCGGAAAACCGTGGTATAAATGAATTGTAACATGCAATATCACATCTAGGTCGTTGATTGCTGACAGTAATAAGACTACAACCCAGAATTAAAGTGTGCAATATCTCGTTTCTCCGTGTATTGTATTGGGATTATTAACTGTTGCTTCTATTCTGGTATATAAACCATAAAAAGATCAAAAGAGAAAAATGCATTCATTTCACAAGACAAGATTAACGTCTTGCAGTTTTAACCCATCAACACCTAGACAAGTAGAAAAGTTGTAGATTCCCTTGATAAAACATTCATTAGAATTGAGGACAGATGATAGGTGGACGATCGTCCACTTGTGTATTGGGTTTCACAGATTCGCTTTGCATACTGTCGTCCACCCTATGTGATTGTGCAACTTTTTTCATTGAACGATTTGTGTTAACTTCTTAACCTGCTTGATTGAACACTACGGGTATATCCTTAGTTGGTTTTTTTCTTTCTTAATTAATTGATTGGCGTCCTGTGTATGTGAACCGTAACCTAAGATTGGGTACTACACAGGACTATTTCATTTTAAATTGTAACCATCTCACTATCAGTATTGTCTTCTGGTGAATCATTCTCAAATGCTGTGTGTTTGTCTTACTTATTTCTATTTCCTTATTATTTTCGGTTAGTTTCGTGTTGTTCATGTCTCTTCCGATTATAAGATCAAAATGAATATTTGAAGTTAAATATAATATATTATTTAGTATGCGACCAATACGCTACATTATCTCTGTTACGCAAAAAAAAAATAAACGAGGTTCTGGCGAGGTTCGAACTCGCGACCTTCTGCGTGTAAAGCAGACGTGATTTTTTTTTTTTTTTTTTTTATCTTTATTATATATACACATTCTAATTATATACATGTATCACAGATATATTATAATGCACATCATAGGAAAATAATTCCCTTAATTAATGTCAATTTCTCTTCTAAATGTTCATTTCGAAAATTATCAAGATTTATTATATTCATAATAATACGATTAAAAACTATTATACATATATTCGTCCGTTTTTATAATAGTCAAATTAATAAACAAAAAATATTATTTCTAATTTGCGTGGATTAAATTGAAATATAATGTAACGGTTGGATACCATACCAGAGTATTTATATTATTGTCTAATTCACGTTTGTTGTAAATTATTATATATGATTTTTTAACTATTAAAAATTAATTACGCTTCTCAAGTCAAGACTGAAAACACCACGGACACAATTTATACTTTTCGGCATATCTGTCCATTCTCGGTATTTGTTTCGCGTACATTCTTATTTCTTCATCTTCTGTTTTTCTCACATCCCAAAACTTCCGCTGGTAAAACATATAAGATTCATATTCGGTTTTATTTTCCTCCATTACTATGTGTCGTATTCCGGCATTTGAACGATCTAATTTGTTAATTACTCAAATGTTTTTCATTTTTACTTTTCCGATCACATAATCTGCTTCACTTGTCCTACTAAATACAACTTTCTCATAATGAGAATCTGTACATGGGCTTTTCCCTGTTACTATAGATAGAGATGCTATTGTCGTTGTTTGTTTACATTTTATATCGACCGTCTTTGGTAAATTCTCCTCACTATTCTTCTTTTCTACTCTATTCGTTGTAATTGTATTACGTTTAATTTGTCTACTATTAATTGATACCCTAACAGGTGGTACATCAACAGGTAGAGTGTTTACCTGTACTGGGGTTACACTTGGAGAAATTACTTCTGTATTTCCTATATGTTCATCTTCCGTTTCTGTTTCCATTTCTGAACTTTGACTATGCTCAGATTCGTCAATTTCTCCTTCGGATTCAATCTTGTTAGACTCCTGTTTTTCATGCCATGTATCCGAACGTCTATTGTCTCTCTCTATTTTTGATGGTGATTTGTGTTTCTTTCCATTGTTTCTATTTATCAATTCGCCTCTTGTCCAAACTAATGAAATTCTCATTTTATCACCCAAGTATGTCGAATTCCATGTAAAATGTTCGTATTCTTCAATAATAGAACCTATTAATACAATTAATGGTTTCGGTAAACTTTCCATTTTTATATAATCCCTTAGTTAACCTCTTTGTTTACATTCACATTCAGTAGATAGAGTTACACAATTTCAGTGAATAAACGTCTATTTTTGAAATTTTCTCCACAAATGTCAGTAAAACAACTTACATTTCTGTTGTATAATGAAATTTAGCGATTTATGGCTGGTTAAATCCAAATCCGAATGCATAATTCCACATTAACAGGGAGCGATCAAAATTACGTGTACTCACATAAAGGTGCACTCGACTCTGTAAAGCAGACGTGATAACCACTACACCACAGAACCCGACAAATTTTGTTCACGGTTTAATAGCTTATGTGTTTCAGCTATCTATTTTACATGTAGTGTTTCAGCTATCTATTTTACATGTAGATGTAATGCAACTGATTAGTGCAAACATGATTTTGTTTTTTTCTTTAGTTATTACAAAGCGACCAAGTGCATAGGCCTAATCCGTCTGTTTCTTTCTTTCTTAAGGATCGAGCGGATGTGGTAATGCATTGTATGACCATAGCTTGAAGTGACTAGAAAATGCACGTGGACAAGAATAACAACACACTATTTGAGGGAAACAAAAGTATTTAGCAGCTACTAAGTCCACTTCTGTATTACTATTGAGTTTAAAAGAGTTCATGTGTTTCACGCTGATAGGTTTAGATAGATAAATTACCAGTCAAATATTCATGGTTTCCGTGGTGTAGTGGTTATCACATCCGCTTAACACGCGGAAGGTCCTGAGTTCAATCCTCAGCGGAAACAATTTTTTTTTCTCGCTTTTTCCTTTGTAAAACTGTCCTAGCTTTACGGTAGATGAAGATATTGCAATATTGTATCTATTTTGAGCGCTATGCTTTCTAAATTGCTCTAATTTTGAAAATTAAAGTCAGTATTGGTCACCTCAACTTACTGATTAAAAAGGAGATACATTACCAAGAGAGCGTCTATCTTCACAGTGTAAGGAGATAAAAAAAACGCTTTGTGAAATTATTCTTGCTCAAATCTTTTGAGAAAAATTACATTACTAGATATACATTAGAACACTCAGATTGTATGTTACCTTGCATTATATAATACTATTTATACCACGGTTTAACTCGGAAAACCGTGGTATAAATGAATTGTAACATGCAATATCACATCTAGGTCGTTGATTGCTGACAGTAATAAGACTACAACCCAGAATTAAAGTGTGCAATATCTCGTTTCTCCGTGTATTGTATTGGGATTCTTAACTGTTGCTTCTATTCTGGTATATAAGCCATAAAAAGATCAAAAGAGAAAAATGCATTCATTTCACAAGACAAGATTAACGTCTTGCAGTTTTAACCCATCAACACCTAGACAAGTAGAAAAGTTGTAGATTCCCTTGATAAAACATTCATTAGAATTGAGGACAGATGATAGGTGGACGATCGTCCACTTGTGTATTGGGTTTCACAGATTCGCTTTGCATACTGTCGTCCACCCTATGTGATTGTGCAACTTTTTTCATTGAACGATTTGTGTTAACTTCTTAACCTGCTTGATTGAACACTACGGGTATATCCTTAGTTGGTTTTTTTCTTTCTTAATTAATTGATTGGCGTCCTGTGTATGTGAACCTTAACCTAAGATTGGGTACTACACAGGACTATTTCATTTTAAATTGTAACCATCTCACTATCAGTATTGTCTTCTGGTGAATCATTCTCAAATGCTGTGTGTTTGTCTTACTTATTTCTATTTCCTTATTATTTTCGGTTAGTTTCGTGTTGTTCATGTCTCTTCCGATTATAAGATCAAAATGAATATTTGAAGTTAAATATAATATATTATTTAGTATGCGACCAATACGCTACATTATCTCTGTTGCGCAAAAAAATAATAAACGAGGTTCTGGCGAGGTTCGAACTCGCGACCTTCTGCGTGTAAAGCAGACGTGATTTTTTTTTTTTTTTTTTTTATCTTTATTATATATACACATTCTAATTATATACATGTATCACAGATATATTATAATGCACATCATAGGAAAATAATTCCCTTAATTAATGTCAATTTCTCTTCTAAATGTTCATTTCGAAAATTATCAAGATTTATTATATTCATAATAATACGATTAAAAACTATTATACATATATTCGTCCGTTTTTATAATAGTCAAATTAATAAACAAAAAATAATATTTCTAATTTGCGTGGATTAAATTGAAATATAATGTAACGGTTGGATACCATACCAGAGTATTTATATTATTGTCTAATTCACGTTTGTTGTAAATTATTATATATGATTTTTTAACTATTAAAAATTAATTACGCTTCTCAAGTCAAGACTGAAAACACCACGGACACAATTTATACTTTTCGGCATATCTGTCCATTCTCGGTATTTGTTTCGCGTACATTCTTATTTCTTTATCTTCTGTTTTTCTCACATCCCAAAACTTCCGCTGGTAAAACATATAAGATTCATATTCGGTTTTATTTTCCTCCATTACTATGTGTTGTATTCCGGCATTTGAACGATATAATTTGTTAATTACTCAAATGTTTTTCATTTTTACTTTTCCGATCACATAATCTGCTTCACTTGTCCTACTAAATACAACTTTCTCATAATGAGAATCTGTATATGGGCTTTTCCCTGTTACTATAGATAGAGATGCTATTGTCGTTGTTTGTTTACATTTTATATCGACAGTCTTTGGTAAATTCTCCTCATTATTCTTCTTTTCTACTCTATTCGTTGTAATTGTATTACGTTTAATTTGTCTACTATTAATTGATACCCTAACAGGTGGTACATCAACAGGTAGAGTGTTTACCTGTACTGGGGTTACACTTGGAGAAATTACTTCTGTATTTTCTATATGTTCATCTTCCGATTCTGTTTCCATTTCTGAACTTTGACTATGCTCAGATTCGTCAATTTCTCCTTCGGATTCAATCTTGTTAGACTCCTGTTTTTCATGCCATGTATCCGAACGTCTATTGTCTCTCCCTATTTTTGATGGTGATTTGTGTTTCTTTCCATTGTTTCTATTTATCAGTTCGCATCTTGTCCAAACTAATGAAATTCTCATTTTATCACCCAAGTATGTCGAATTCCATGTAAAATGTTCGTATTCTTCAATAATAGAACCTATTAATACAATTAATGGTTTCGGTAAGCTTTCCATTTTTATATAATCCCTTAGTTAACCTCTTTGTTTACATTCACATTCAGTAGATAGAGTTACACAATTTCAGTGAATAAACGTCTATTTTTGAAATTTTCTCCACAAATGTCAGTAAAACAACTTACATTTCTGTTGTATAATGAAATTTAGCGATTTATGGCTGGTTAAATCCAAATCCGAATGCATAATTCCACATTAACAGGGAGCGATCAAAATTACGTGTACTCACATAAAGGTGCACTCGACTCTGTAAAGCAGACGTGATAACCACTACACCACAGAACCCGACAAATTTTGTTCACGGTTTTATAGCTTATGTGTTTCAGCTATCTATTTTACATGTAGTGTTTCAGCTATCTATTTTACATGTAGATGTAATGCAACTGATTAGTGCAAACATGATTTTGTTTTTTTCTTTAGTTATTACAAAGCGACCAAGTGCATAGGCCTAATCCGTCTGTTTCTTTCTTTCTTAAGGATCGAGCGGCTGTGGTAATGCATTGTATGACCATAGCTTGAAGTGACTAGAAAATGCACGTGGACAAGAATAACAACACACTATTTGAGGGAAACAAAAGTATTTAGCAGCTACTAAGTTCACTTCTGTATTACTATTGAGTTTCAAAGAGTTCATGTGTTTCACGCTGATAGGTTTAGATAGATAAATTACCAGTCAAATATTCATGGTTTCCGTGGTGTAGTGGTTATCACATCCGCTTAACACGCGGAAGGTCCTGAGTTCAATCCTCAGCGGAAACAATTTTTTTTCTCGCTTTTTCCTTTGAAAAACTGTCCTAGCTTTACGGTAGATGAAGATATTGCAATATTGTATCTATTTTGAGCGCTATGCTTTCTAAATTGCTCTAATTTTGAAAATTAAAGTCAGTATTGGTCACCTCAACTTACTGATTAAAAAGGAGAGACATTACCAAGAGAGCGTCTATCTTCACAGTGTAAGGAGATAAAAAAAACGCTTTGTGAAATTATTCTTGCTCAAATCTTTTGAGAAAAATTACATTACTAGATATACATTAGAACACTCAGATTGTATGTTACCTTGCATTATATAATACTATTTATACCACGGTTTAACTCGGAAAACCGTGGTATAAATGAATTGTAACATGCAATATCACATCTAGGTCGTTGATTGCTGACAGTAATAAGACTACAACCCAGAATTAAAGTGTGCAATATCTCGTTTCTCCGTGTATTGTATCGGGATTCTTAACTGTTGCTTCCATTCTGGTATATAAACCATAAAAAGATCAAAAGAGAAAAATGCATTCATTTCACAAGACAAGATTAACGTCTTGCAGTTTTAACCCATCAACACCTAGACAAGTAGAAAAGTTGTAGATTCCCTTGATAAAACATTCATTAGAATTGAGGACAGATGATAGGTGGACGATCGTCCACTTGTGTATTGGGTTTCACAGATTCGCTTTGCATACTGTCGTCCACCCTATGTGATTGTGCAACTTTTTTCATTGAACGATTTGTGTTAACTTCTTAACCTGCTTGATTGAACACTACGGGTATATCCTTAGTTGGTTTTTTTCTTTCTTAATTAATTGATTGGCGTCCTGTGTATGTGAACCTTAACCTAAGATTGGGTACTACACAGGACTATTTCATTTTAAATTGTAACCATCTCACTATCAGTATTGTCTTCTGGTGAATCATTCTCAAATGCTGTGTGTTTGTCTTACTTATTTCTATTTCCTTATTATTTTCGGTTAGTTTCGTGTTGTTCATGTCTCTTCCGATTATAAGATCAAAATGAATATTTGAAGTTAAATATAATATATTATTTAGTATGCGACCAATACGCTACATTATCTCTGTTGCGCAAAAAAATAAATAAACGAGGTTCTGGCGAGGTTCGAACTCGCGACCTTCTGCGTGTAAAGCAGACGTGAATTTTTTTTTTTTTTTTTTTTTTATCTTTATTATATATACACATTCTAATTATATACATGTATCACAGATATATTATAATGCACATCATAGGAAAATAATTCCCTTAATTAATGTCAATTTCTCTTCTAAATGTTTATTTCGAAAATTATCAAGATTTATTATATTCATAATAATACGATTAAAAACTATTATACATATATTCGTCCGTTTTTATAATAGTCAAATTAATAAACAAAAAATAATATTTCTAATTTGCGTGGATTAAATTGAAATATAATGTAACGGTTGGATACCATACCAGAGTATTTATATTATTGTCTAATTCACGTTTGTTGTAAATTATTATATATGATTTTTTAACTATTAAAAATTAATTACGCTTCTCAAGTCAAGACTGAAAACACCACGGACACAATTTATACTTTTCGGCATATCTGTCCATTCTCGGTATTTGTTTCGCGTACATTCTTATTTCTTCATCTTCTGTTTTTCTCACATCCCAAAACTTCCGCTGGTAAAACATATAAGATTCATATTCGGTTTTATTTTCCTCCATTACTATGTGTCGTATTCCGGCATTTGAACGATCTAATTTGTTAATTACTAAAATGTTTTTCATTTTTACTTTTCCGATCACATAATCTGCTTCACTTGTCCTACTAAATACAACTTTCTCATAATGAGAATCTGTACATGGGCTTTTCCCTGTTACTATAGATAGAAATGCTATTGTCGTTGTTTGTTTATATTTTATATCGACCGTCTTTGGTAAATTCTCCTCACTATTCTTCTTTTCTACTCTATTCGTTGTAATTGTATTACGTTTAATTTGTCTACTATTAATTGATACCCTAACAGGTGGTACATCAACAGGTAGAGTGTTTACCTGTACTAGGGTTACACTTGGAGAAATTACTTCTGTATTTTCTATATGTTCATCTTCCGTTTCTGTTTCCATTTCTGAACTTTGACTATGCTCAGATTCGTCAATTTCTCCTTCGGATTCAATCTTGTTAGACTCCTGTTTTTCATGCCATGTATCCGAACGTCTATTGTCTCTCTCTATTTTTGATGGTGATTTGTGTTTCTTTCCATTGTTTCTATTTATCAATTCGCCTCTTGTCCAAACTAATGAAATTCTCATTTTATCACCCAAGTTTGTCGAATTCCATGTAAAATGTTCGTATTCTTCAATAATAGAACCTATTAATACAATTAATGGTTTCGGTAAACTTTCCATTTTTATATAATCCCTTAGTTAACCTCTTTGTTTACATTCACATTCAGTAGATAGAGTTACACAATTTCAGTGAATAAACGTCTATTTTTGAAATTTTCTCCACAAATGTCAGTAAAACAACTTACATTTCTGTTGTATAATGAAATTTAGCGATTTATGGCTGGTTAAATCCAAATCCGAATGCATAATTCCACATTAACAGGGAGCGATCAAAATTACGTGTACTCACATAAAGGTGCACTCGACTCTGTAAAGCAGACGTGATAACCACTACACCACAGAACCCGACAAATTTTGTTCACGGTTTTATAGCTTATGTGTTGCAGCTATCTATTTTACATGTAGTGTTTCAGCTATCTATTTTACATGTAGATGTAATGCAACTGATTAGTGCAAACATGATTTTGTTTTTTTCTTTAGTTATTACAAAGCGACCAAGTGCATAGGCCTAATCCGTCTGTTTCTTTCTTTCTTAATGATCGAGCGGATGTGGTAATCCATTGTATGACCATAGCTTGAAGTGACTAGAAAATGCACGTGGACAAGAATAACAACACACTATTTGAGGGAAACAAAAGTATTTAGCAGCTACTAAGTCCACTTCTGTATTACTATTGAGTTTCAAAGAGTTCATGTGTTTCACGCTGATAGGTTTAGATATATAAATTACCAGTCAAATATTCATGGTTTCCGTGGTGTAGTGGTTATCACATCCGCTTAACACGCGGAAGGTCCTGAGTTCAATCCTCAGCGGAAACAATTTTTGTTCTCGCTTTTTCCTTTGAAAAACTGTCCTAGCTTTACGGTAGATGAAGATATTGCAATATTGTATCTATTTTGAGAGCTATGCTTTCTAAATTGCTCTAATTTTGAAAATTAAAGTCAGTATTGGTCACCTCAACTTACTGATTAAAAAGGAGAGACATTACCAAGAGAGCGTCTATCTTCACAGTGTAAGGAGATAAAAAAAAACGCTTTGTGAAATTATTCTTGCTCAAATCTTTTGAGAAAAATTACATTACTAGATATACATTAGAACACTCAGATTGTATGTTACCTTGCATTATATAATACTATTTATACCACGGTTTAACTCGGAAAACCGTGGTATAAATGAATTGTAACATGCAATATCACATCTAGGTCGTTGATTGCTGACAGTAATAAGACTACAACCCAGAATTAAAGTGTGCAATATCTCGTTTCTCCGTGTATTGTATTGGGATTCTTAACTGTTGCTTCTATTCTGGTATATAAGCCATAAAAAGATCAAAAGAGAAAAATGCATTCATTTCACAAGACAAGATTAACGTCTTGCAGTTTTAACCCATCAACACCTAGACAAGTAGAAAAGTTGTAGATTCCCTTGATAAAACATTCATTAGAATTGAGGACAGATGATAGGTGGACGATCGTCCACTTGTGTATTGGGTTTCACAGATTCGCTTTGCATACTGTCGTCCACCCTATGTGATTGTGCAACTTTTTTCATTGAACGATTTGTGTTAACTTCTTAACCTGCTTGATTGAACACTACGGGTATATCCTTAGTTGGTTTTTTTCTTTCTTAATTAATTGATTGGCGTCCTGTGTATGTGAACCTTAACCTAAGATTGGGTACTACACAGGACTATTTCATTTTAAATTGTAACCATTTCACTATCAGTATTGTCTTCTGGTGAATCATTCTCAAATGCTGTGTGTTTGTCTTACTTATTTCTATTTCCTTATTATTTTCGGTTAGTTTCGTGTTGTTCATGTCTCTTCCGATTATAAGATCAAAATGAATATTTGAAGTTAAATATAATATATTATTTAGTATGCGACCAATACGCTACATTATCTCTGTTGCGCAAAAAAATAAATAAACGAGGTTCTGGCGAGGTTCGAACTCGCGACCTTCTGCGTGTAAAGCAGACGTGATTTTTTTTTTTTTTTTTTTTTTTTATCTTTATTATATATACACATTCTAATTATATACATGTATCACAGATATATTATAATGCACATCATAGGAAAATAATTCCCTTAATTAATGTCAATTTCTCTTCTAAATGTTTATTTCGAAAATTATCAAGATTTATTATATTCATAATAATACGATTAAAAACTATTATACATATATTCGTCCGTTTTTATAATAGTCAAATTAATAAACAAAAAATAATATTTCTAATTTGCGTGGATTAAATTGAAATATAATGTAACGGTTGGATACCATACCAGAGTATTTATATTATTGTCTAATTCACGTTTGTTGTAAATTATTATATATGATTTTTTAACTATTAAAAATTAATTACGCTTCTCAAGTCAAGACTGAAAACACCACGGACACAATTTATACTTTTCGGCATATCTGTCCATTCTCGGTATTTGTTTCGCGTACATTCTTATTTCTTCATCTTCTGTTTTTCTCACATCCCAAAACTTCCGCTGGTAAAACATATAAGATTCATATTCGGTTTTATTTTCCTCCATTACTATGTGTTGTATTCCGGCATTTGAACGATCTAATTTGTTAATTACTAAAATGTTTTTCATTTTTACTTTTCCGATCACATAATCTGCTTCACTTGTCCTACTAAATACAACTTTCTCATAATGAGAATCTGTACATGGGCTTTTCCCTGTTACTATAGATAGAGATGCTATTGTCGTTGTTTGTTTACATTTTATATCGACCGTCTTTGGTAAATTCTCCTCACTATTCTTCTTTTCTACTCTATTCGTTGTAATTGTATTACGTTTAATTTGTTTACTATTAATTGATACCCTAACAGGTGGTACATCAACAGGTAGAGTGATTACCTGTACTGGGGTTACACTTGGAGAAATTACTTCTGTATTTTCTATATGTTCATCTTCCGTTTCTGTTTCCATTTCTGAACTTTGACTATGCTCAGATTCGTCAATTTCTCCTTCGGATTCAATCTTGTTAGACTCCTGTTTTTCATGCCATGTATCCGAACGTCTATTGTCTCTCTCTATTTTTGATGGTGATTTGTGTTTCTTTCCATTGTTTCTATTTATCAGTTCGCCTCTTGTCCAAACTAATGAAATTCTCATTTTATCACCCAAGTATGTCGAATTCCATGTAAAATGTTCGTATTCTTCAATAATAGAACCTATTAATACAATTAATGGTTTCGGTAAACTTTCCATTTTTATATAATCCCTTAGTTAACCTCTTTGTTTACATTCACATTCAGTAGATAGAGTTACACAATTTCAGTGAATAAACGTCTATTTTTGAAATTTTCTCCACAAATGTCAGTAAAACAACTTACATTTCTGTTGTATAATGAAATTTAGCGATTTATGGCTGGTTAAATCCAAATCCGAATGCATAATTCCACATTAACAGGGAGCGATCAAAATTACATGTACTCACATAAAGGTGCACTCGACTCTGTAAAGCAGACGTGATAACCACTACACCACAGAACCCGACAAATTTTGTTCACGGTTTTATAGCTTATGTGTTTCAGCTATCTATTTTACATGTAGTGTTTCAGCTATCTATTTTACATGTAGATGTAATGCAACTGATTAGTGCAAACATGATTTTGTTTTTTTCTTTAGTTATTACAAAGCGACCAAGTGCATAGGCCTAATCCGTCTGTTTCTTTCTTTCTTAAGGATCGAGCGGCTGTGGTAATGCATTGTATGACCATAGCTTGAAGTGACTAGAAAATGCACGTGGACAAGAATAACAACACACTATTTGAGGGAAACAAAAGTATTTAGCAGCTACTAAGTCCACTTCTGTATTACTATTGAGTTTCAAAGAGTTCATGTGTTTCACGCTGATAGGTTTAGATAGATAAATTACCAGTCAAATATTCATGGTTTCCGTGGTGTAGTGGTTATCACATCCGCTTAACACGCGGAAGGTCCTGAGTTCAATCCTCAGCGGAAACAATTTTTTTTCTCGCTTTTTCCTTTGAAAAACTGTCCTAGCTTTACGGTAGATGAAGATATTGCAATATTGTATCTATTTTGAGAGCTATGCTTTCTAAATTGCTCTAATTTTGAAAATTAAAGTCAGTATTGGTCACCTCAACTTACTGATTAAAAAGGAGAGACATTACCAAGAGAGCGTCTATCTTCACAGTGTAAGGAGATAAAAAAAACGCTTTGTGAAATTATTCTTGCTCAAATCTTTTGAGAAAAATTACATTACTAGATATACATTAGAACACTCAGATTGTATGTTACCTTGCATTATATAATACTATTTATACCACGGTTTAACTCGGAAAACCGTGGTATAAATGAATTGTAACATGCAATATCACATCTAGGTCGTTGATTGCTGACAGTAATAAGACTACAACCCAGAATTAAAGTGTGCAATATCTCGTTTCTCCGTGTATTGTATCGGGATTCTTAACTGTTGCTTCTATTCTGGTATATAAACCATAAAAAGATCAAAAGAGAAAAATGCATTCATTTCACAAGACAAGATTAACGTCTTGCAGTTTTAACCCATCAACACCTAGACAAGTAGAAAAGTTGTAGATTCCCTTGATAAAACATTCATTAGAATTGAGGACAGATGATAGGTGGACGATCGTCCACTTGTGTATTGGGTTTCACAGATTCGCTTTGCATACTGTCGTCCACCCTATGTGATTGTGCAACTTTTTTCATTGAACGATTTGTGTTAACTTCTTAACCTGCTTGATTGAACACTACGGGTATATCCTTAGTTGGTTTTTTTCTTTCTTAATTAATTGATTGGCGTCCTGTGTATGTGAACCTTAACCTAAGATTGGGTACTACACAGGACTATTTCATTTTAAATTGTAACCATCTCACTATCAGTATTGTCTTCTGGTGAATCATTCTCAAATGCTGTGTGTTTGTCTTACTTATTTCTATTTCCTTATTATTTTCGGTTAGTTTCGTGTTGTTCATGTCTCTTCCGATTATAAGATCAAAATGAATATTTGAAGTTAAATATAATATATTATTTAGTATGCGACCAATACGCTACATTATCTCTGTTGCGCAAAAAAATAAATAAACGAGGTTCTGGCCAGGTTCGAACTCGCGACCTTCTGCGTGTAAAGCAGACGTGAATTATTTTTTTTTTTTTTTTTTTATCTTTATTATATATACACATTCTAATTATATACATGTATCACAGATATATTATAATGCACATCATAGGAAAATAATTCCCTTAATTAATGTCAATTTCTCTTCTAAATGTTTATTTCGAAAATTATCAAGATTTATTATATTCATAATAATACGATTAAAAACTATTATACATATATTCGTCCGTTTTTATAATAGTCAAATTAATAAACAAAAAATAAGATTTCTAATTTGCGTGGATTAAATTGAAATATAATGTAACGGTTGGATACCATACCAGAGTATTTATATTATTGTCTAATTCACGTTTGTTGTAAATTATTATATATGATTTTTTAACTATTAAAAATTAATTACGCTTCTCAAGTCAAGACTGAAAACACCACGGACACAATTTATACTTTTCGGCATATCTGTCCATTCTCGGTATTTGTTTCGCGTACATTCTTATTTCTTCATCTTCTGTTTTTCTCACATCCCAAAACTTCCGCTGGTAAAACATATAAGATTCATATTCGGTTTTATTTTCCTCCATTACTATGTGTCGTATTCCGGCATTTGAACGATCTAATTTGTTAATTACTAAAATGTTTTTCATTTTTACTTTTCCGATCACATAATCTGCTTCACTTGTCCTACTAAATACAACTTTCTCATAATGAGAATCTGTACATGGGCTTTTCCCTGTTACTATAGATAGAGATGCTATTGTCGTTGTTTGTTTATATTTTATATCGACCGTCTTTGGTAAATTCTCCTCACTATTCTTCTTTTCTACTCTATTCGTTGTAATTGTATTACGTTTAATTTGTCTACTATTAATTGATACCCTAACAGGTGGTACATCAACAGGTAGAGTGTTTACCTGTACTAGGGTTACACTTGGAGAAATTACTTCTGTATTTTCTATATGTTCATCTTCCGTTTCTGTTTCCATTTCTGAACTTTGACTATGCTCAGATTCGTCAATTTCTCCTTCGGATTCAATCTTGTTAGACTCCTGTTTTTCATGCCATGTATCCGAACGTCTATTGTCTCTCTCTATTTTTGATGGTGATTTGTGTTTCTTTCCATTGTTTCTATTTATCAATTCGCCTCTTGTCCAAACTAATGAAATTCTCATTTTATCACCCAAGTATGTCGAATTCCATGTAAAATGTTCGTATTCTTCAATAATAGAACCTATTAATACAATTAATGGTTTCGGTAAACTTTCCATTTTTATATAATCCCTTAGTTAACCTCTTTGTTTACATTCACATTCAGTAGATAGAGTTACACAATTTCAGTGAATAAACGTCTATTTTTGAAATTTTCTCCACAAATGTCAGTAAAACAACTTACATTTCTGTTGTATAATGAAATTTAGCGATTTATGGCTGGTTAAATCCAAATCCGAATGCATAATTCCACATTAACAGGGAGCGATCAAAATTACGTGTACTCACATAAAGGTGCACTCGACTCTGTAAAGCAGACGTGATAACCACTACACCACAGAACCCGACAAATTTTGTTCACGGTTTTATAGCTTATGTGTTGCAGCTATCTATTTTACATGTAGTGTTTCAGCTATCTATTTTACATGTAGATGTAATGCAACTGATTAGTGCAAACATGATTTTGTTTTTTTCTTTAGTTATTACAAAGCGACCAAGTGCATAGGCCTAATCCGTCTGTTTCTTTCTTTCTTAATGATCGAGCGGATGTGGTAATCCATTGTATGACCATAGCTTGAAGTGACTAGAAAATGCACGTGGACAAGAATAACAACACACTATTTGAGGGAAACAAAAGTATTTAGCAGCTACTAAGTCCACTTCTGTATTACTATTGAGTTTCAAAGAGTTCATGTGTTTCACGCTGATAGGTTTAGATATATAAATTACCAGTCAAATATTCATGGTTTCCGTGGTGTAGTGGTTATCACATCCGCTTAACACGCGGAAGGTCCTGAGTTCAATCCTCAGCGGAAACAATTTTTGTTCTCGCTTTTTCCTTTGAAAAACTGTCCTAGCTTTACGGTAGATGAAGATATTGCAATATTGTATCTATTTTGAGCGCTATGCTTTCTAAATTGCTCTAATTTTGAAAATTAAAGTCAGTATTGGTCACCTCAACTTACTGATTAAAAAGGAGAGACATTACCAAGAGAGCGTCTATCTTCACAGTGTAAGGAGATAAAAAAAAACGCTTTGTGAAATTATTCTTGCTCAAATCTTTTGAGAAAAATTACATTACTAGATATACATTAGAACACTCAGATTGTATGTTACCTTGCATTATATAATACTATTTATACCACGGTTTAACTCGGAAAACCGTGGTATAAATGAATTGTAACATGCAATATCACATCTAGGTCGTTGATTGCTGACAGTAATAAGACTACAACCCAGAATTAAAGTGTGCAATATCTCGTTTCTCCGTGTATTGTATCGGGATTCTTAACTGTTGCTTCTATTCTGGTATATAAACCATAAAAAGATCAAAAGAGAAAAATACATTCATTTCACAAGACAAGATTAACGTCTTGCAGTTTTAACCCATCAACACCTAGACAAGTAGAAAAGTTGTAGATTCCCTTGATAAAACATTCATTAGAATTGAGGACAGATGATAGGTGGACGATCGTCCACTTGTGTATTGGGTTTCACAGATTCGCTTTGCATACTGTCGTCCACCCTATGTGATTGTGCAACTTTTTTCATTGAACGATTTGTGTTAACTTCTTAACCTGCTTGATTGAACACTACGGGTATATCCTTAGTTGGTTTTTTTCTTTCTTAATTAATTGATTGGCGTCCTGTGTATGTGAACCTTAACCTAAGATTGGGTACTACACAGGACTATTTCATTTTAAATTGTAACCATTTCACTATCAGTATTGTCTTCTGGTGAATCATTCTCAAATGCTGTGTGTTTGTCTTACTTATTTCTATTTCCTTATTATTTTCGGTTAGTTTCGTGTTGTTCATGTCTCTTCCGATTATAAGATCAAAATGAATATTTGAAGTTAAATATAATATATTATTTAGTATGCGACCAATACGCTACATTATCTCTGTTGCGCAAAAAAATAAATAAACGAGGTTCTGGCGAGGTTCGAACTCGCGACCTTCTGCGTGTAAAGCAGACGTGATTTTTTTTTTTTTTTTTTTTTTTATCTTTATTATATATACACATTCTAATTATATACATGTATCACAGATATATTATAATGCACATCATAGGAAAATAATTCCCTTAATTAATGTCAATTTCTCTTCTAAATGTTTATTTCGAAAATTATCAAGATTTATTATATTCATAATAATACGATTAAAAACTATTATACATATATTCGTCCGTTTTTATAATAGTCAAATTAATAAACAAAAAATAATATTTCTAATTTGCGTGGATTAAATTGAAATATAATGTAACGGTTGGATACCATACCAGAGTATTTATATTATTGTCTAATTCACGTTTGTTGTAAATTATTATATATGATTTTTTAACTATTAAAAATTAATTACGCTTCTCAAGTCAAGACTGAAAACACCACGGACACAATTTATACTTTTCGGCATATCTGTCCATTCTCGGTATTTGTTTCGCGTACATTCTTATTTCTTCATCTTCTGTTTTTCTCACATCCCAAAACTTCCGCTGGTAAAACATATAAGATTCATATTCGGTTTTATTTTCCTCCATTACTATGTGTTGTATTCCGGCATTTGAACGATCTAATTTGTTAATTACTAAAATGTTTTTCATTTTTACTTTTCCGATCACATAATCTGCTTCACTTGTCCTACTAAATACAACTTTCTCATAATGAGAATCTGTACATGGGCTTTTCCCTGTTACTATAGATAGAGATGCTATTGTCGTTGTTTGTTTACATTTTATATCGACCGTCTTTGGTAAATTCTCCTCACTATTCTTCTTTTCTACTCTATTCGTTGTAATTGTATTACGTTTAATTTGTCTACTATTAATTGATACCCTAACAGGTGGTACATCAACAGGTAGAGTGATTACCTGTACTGGGGTTACACTTGGAGAAATTACTTCTGTATTTTCTATATGTTCATCTTCCGTTTCTGTTTCCATTTCTGAACTTTGACTATGCTCAGATTCGTCAATTTCTCCTTCGGATTCAATCTTGTTAGACTCCTGTTTTTCATGCCATGTATCCGAACGTCTATTGTCTCTCTCTATTTTTGATGGTGATTTGTGTTTCTTTCCATTGTTTCTATTTATCAGTTCGCCTCTTGTCCAAACTAATGAAATTCTCATTTTATCACCCAAGTATGTCGAATTCCATGTAAAATGTTCGTATTCTTCAATAATAGAACCTATTAATACAATTAATGGTTTCGGTAAACTTTCCATTTTTATATAATCCCTTAGTTAACCTCTTTGTTTACATTCACATTCAGTAGATAGAGTTACACAATTTCAGTGAATAAACGTCTATTTTTGAAATTTTCTCCACAAATGTCAGTAAAACAACTTACATTTCTGTTGTATAATGAAATTTAGCGATTTATGGCTGGTTAAATCCAAATCCGAATGCATAATTCCACATTAACAGGGAGCGATCAAAATTACATGTACTCACATAAAGGTGCACTCGACTCTGTAAAGCAGACGTGATAACCACTACACCACAGAACCCGACAAATTTTGTTCACGGTTTTATAGCTTATGTGTTTCAGCTATCTATTTTACATGTAGTGTTTCAGCTATCTATTTTACATGTAGATGTAATGCAACTGATTAGTGCAAACATGATTTTGTTTTTTTCTTTAGTTATTACAAAGCGACCAAGTGCATAGGCCTAATCCGTCTGTTTCTTTCTTTCTTAAGGATCGAGCGGCTGTGGTAATGCATTGTATGACCATAGCTTGAAGTGACTAGAAAATGCACGTGGACAAGAATAACAACACACTATTTGAGGGAAACAAAAGTATTTAGCAGCTACTAAGTCCACTTCTGTATTACTATTGAGTTTCAAAGAGTTCATGTGTTTCACGCTGATAGGTTTAGATAGATAAATTACCAGTCAAATATTCATGGTTTCCGTGGTGTAGTGGTTATCACATCCGCTTAACACGCGGAAGGTCCTGAGTTCAATCCTCAGCGGAAACAATTTTTTTTCTCGCTTTTTCCTTTGAAAAACTGTCCTAGCTTTACGGTAGATGAAGATATTGCAATATTGTATCTATTTTGAGAGCTATGCTTTCTAAATTGCTCTAATTTTGAAAATTAAAGTCAGTATTGGTCACCTCAACTTACTGATTAAAAAGGAGAGACATTACCAAGAGAGCGTCTATCTTCACAGTGTAAGGAGATAAAAAAAACGCTTTGTGAAATTATTCTTGCTCAAATCTTTTGAGAAAAATTACATTACTAGATATACATTAGAACACTCAGATTGTATGTTACCTTGCATTATATAATACTATTTATACCACGGTTTAACTCGGAAAACCGTGGTATAAATGAATTGTAACATGCAATATCACATCTAGGTCGTTGATTGCTGACAGTAATAAGACTACAACCCAGAATTAAAGTGTGCAATATCTCGTTTCTCCGTGTATTGTATCGGGATTCTTAACTGTTGCTTCTATTCTGGTATATAAACCATAAAAAGATCAAAAGAGAAAAATGCATTCATTTCACAAGACAAGATTAACGTCTTGCAGTTTTAACCCATCAACACCTAGACAAGTAGAAAAGTTGTAGATTCCCTTGATAAAACATTCATTAGAATTGAGGACAGATGATAGGTGGACGATCGTCCACTTGTGTATTGGGTTTCACAGATTCGCTTTGCATACTGTCGTCCACCCTATGTGATTGTGCAACTTTTTTCATTGAACGATTTGTGTTAACTTCTTAACCTGCTTGATTGAACACTACGGGTATATCCTTAGTTGGTTTTTTTCTTTCTTAATTAATTGATTGGCGTCCTGTGTATGTGAACCTTAACCTAAGATTGGGTACTACACAGGACTATTTCATTTTAAATTGTAACCATCTCACTATCAGTATTGTCTTCTGGTGAATCATTCTCAAATGCTGTGTGTTTGTCTTACCTATTTCTATTTCCTTATTATTTTCGGTTAGTTTCGTGTTGTTCATGTCTCTTCCGATTATAAGATCAAAATGAATATTTGAAGTTAAATATAATATATTATTTAGTATGCGACCAATACGCTCCATTATCTCTGTTACGCAAAAAAAAAATAAACGAGGTTCTGGCGAGGTTCGAACTCGCGACCTTCTGCGTGTAAAGCAGACGTGATTTTTTTTTTTTTTTTTTTTAACTTTATTATATATACACATTCTAATTATATACATGTATCACAGATATATTATAATGCACATCATAGGAAAATAATTCCCTTAATTAATGTCAATTTCTCTTCTAAATGTTCATTTCGAAAATTATCAAGATTTATTATATTCATAATAATACGATTAAAAACTATTATACATATATTCGTCCGTTTTTATAATAGTCAAATTAATAAACAAAAAATAATATTTCTAATTTGCGTGGATTAAATTGAAATATAATGTAACGGTTGGATACCATACCAGAGTATTTATATTATTGTCTAATTCACGTTTGTTGTAAATTATTATATATGATTTTTTAACTATTAAAAATTAATTACGCTTCTCAAGTCAAGACTGAAAACACCACGGACACAATTTATACTTTTCGGCATATCTGTCCATTCTCGGTATTTGTTTCGCGTACATTCTTATTTCTTCATCTTCTGTTTTTCTCACATCCCAAAACTTCCGCTGGTAAAACATATAAGATTCATATTCGGTTTTATTTTCCTCCATTACTATGTGTCGTATTCCGGCATTTGAACGATCTAATTTGTTAATTACTAAAATGTTTTTCATTTTTACTTTTCCGATCACATAATCTGCTTCACTTGTCCTACTAAATACAACTTTCTCATAATGAGAATCTGTACATGGGCTTTTCCCTGTTACTATAGATAGAGATGCTATTGTCGTTGTTTGTTTACATTTTATATCGACCGTCTTTGGTAAATTCTCCTCACTATTCTTCTTTTCTACTCTATTCGTTGTAATTGTATTACGTTTAATTTGTCTACTATTAATTGATACCCTAACAGGTGGTACATCAACAGGTAGAGTGTTTACCTGTACTGGGGTTACACTTGGAGAAATTACTTCTGTATTTTCTATATGTTCATCTTCCGATTCTGTTTCCATTTCTGAACTTTGACTATGCTCAGATTCGTCAATTTCTCGGATTCAATCTTGTTAGACTCCTGTTTTTCATGCCATGTATCCGAACGTCTATTGTCTCTCTCTATTTTTGATGGTGATTTGTGTTTCTTTCCATTGTTTCTATTTATCAGTTCGCCTCTTGTCCAAACTAATGAAATTCTCATTTTATCACCCAAGTATGTCGAATTCCATGTACAATGTTCGTATTCTTTAATAATAGAACCTATTAATACAATTAATGGTTTCGGTAAACTTTCCATTTTTATATAATCCCTTAGTTAACCTCTTTGTTTACATTCACATTCAGTAGATAGAGTTACACAATTTCAGTGAATAAACGTCTATTTTTGAAATTTTCTCCACAAATGTCAGTAAAACAACTTACATTTCTGTTGTATAATGAAATTTAGCGATTTATGGCTGGTTAAATCCAAATCCGAATGCATAATTCCACATTAACAGGGAGCGATCAAAATTACGTGTACTCACAAAAAGGTGCACTCGACTCTGTAAAGCAGACGTGATAACCACTACACCACAGAACCCGACAAATTTTGTTCACGGTTTTATAGCTTATGTGTTTCAGCTATCTATTTTACATGTAGTGTTTCAGCTATCTATTTTACATGTAGATGTAATGCAACTGATTAGTGCAAACATGATTTTGTTTTTTTCTTTAGTTATTACAAAGCGACCAAGTGCATAGGCCTAATCCGTCTGTTTCTTTCTTTCTTAAGGATCGAGCGGATGTGGTAATGCATTTTATGACCATAGCTTGAAGTGACTAGAAAATGCACGTGGACAAGAATAACAACACACTATTTGAGGGAAACAAAAGTATTTAGCAGCTACTAAGTCCACTTCTGTATTACTATTGAGTTTCAAAGAGTTCATGTGTTTCACGCTGATAGGTTTAGATAGATAAATTACCAGTCAAATATTCATGGTTTCCGTGGTGTAGTGGTTATCACATCCGCTTAACAAGCGGAAGGTCCTGAATTCAATCCTCAGCGGAAACAATTTTTTTTCTCGCTTTTTCCTTTGAAAAACTGTCCTAGCTTTACGGTAGATGAAGATATTGCAATATTGTATCTATTTTGAGCGCTATGCTTTCTAAATTGCTCTAATTTTGAAAATTAAAGTCAGTATTGGTCACCTCAACTTACTGATTAAAAAGGGGAGACATTACCAAGAGAGCGTCTATCTTCACAGTGTAAGGAGATAAAAAAAACGCTTTGTGAAATTATTCTTGCTCAAATCTTTTGAGAAAAATTACATTACTAGATATACATTAGAACACTCAGATTGTATGTTACCTTGCATTATATAATACTATTTATACCACGGTTTAACTCGGAAAACCGTGGAATAAATGAATTGTAACATGCAATATCACATCTAGGTCGTTGATTGCTGACAGTAATAAGACTACAACCCAGAATTAAAGTGTGCAATATCTCGTTTCTCCGTGTATTGTATCGGGATTCTTAACTGTTGCTTCTATTCTGGTATATAAACCATAAAAAGATCAAAAGAGAAAAATGCATTCATTTCACAAGACAAGATTAACGTCTTGCAGTTTTAACCCATCAACACCTAGACAAGTAGAAAAGTTGTAGATTCCCTTGATAAAACATTCATTAGAATTGAGGACAGATGATAGGTGGACGATTGTCCACTTGTGTATTGGGTTTCACAGATTCGCTTTGCATACTGTCGTCCACCCTATGTGATTGTGCAACATTTTTCATTGAACGATTTGTGTTAACTTCTTAACCTGCTTGATTGAACACTACGGGTATATCCTTAGTTGGTTTTTTTCTTTCTTAATTAATTGATTGGCGTCCTGTGTATGTGAACCTTAACCTAAGATTGGGTACTACACAGGACTATTTCATTTTAAATTATAACCATCTCACTATCAGTATTGTCTTCTGGTGAATCATTCTCAAATGCTGTGTGTTTGTCTTACTTATTTCTATTTCCTTATTATTTTCGGTTAGTTTCGTGTTGTTCATGTCTCTTCCGATTATAAGATCAAAATGAATATTTGAAGTTAAATATAATATATTATTTAGTATGCGACCAATACGCTACATTATCTCTGTTGCGCAAAAAAATAAATAAACGAGGTTCTGGCGAGGTTCGAACTCGCGACCGTCTGCGTGTAAAGCAGACGTGATTTTTTTTTTTTTTTTTTTTATCTTTATTATATATACACATTCTAATTATATACATGTATCACAGATATATTATAATGCACATCATAGGAAAATAATTCCCTTAATTAATGTCAATTTCTCTTCTAAATGTTTATTTCGAAAATTATCAAGATTTATTATATTCATAATAATACGATTAAAAACTATTATACATATATTCGTCCGTTTTTATAATAGTCAAATTAATAAACAAAAAATAATATTTCTAATTTGCGTGGATTAAATTGAAATATAATGTAACGGTTGGATACCATACCAGAGTATTTATATTATTGTCTAATTCACGTTTGTTGTAAATTATTATATATGATTTTTTAACTATTAAAAATTAATTACGCTTCTCAAGTCAAGACTGAAAACACCACGGACACAATTTATACTTTTCGGCATATCTGTCCATTCTCGGTATTTGTTTCGCGTACATTCTTATTTCTTCATCTTCTGTTTTTCTCACATCCCAAAACTTCCGCTGGTAAAACATATAAGATTCATATTCGGTTTTATTTTCCTCCATTACTATGTGTCGTATTCCGGCATTTGAACGATCTAATTGGTTAATTACTAAAATGTTTTTCATTTTTACTTTTCCGATCACATAATCTGCTTCACTTGTCCTACTAAATACAACTTTCTCATAATGAGAATCTGTACATGGGCTTTTCCCTGTTACTATAGATAGAGATGCTATTGTCGTTGTTTGTTTACATTTTATATCGACAGTCTTTGGTAAATTCTCCTCACTATTCTTCTTTTCTACTCTATTCGTTGTAATTGTATTACGTTTAATTTGTCTACTATTAATTGATACCCTAACAGGTGGTACATCAACAGGTAGAGTGTTTACCTGTACTGGGGTTACACTTGGAGAAATTACTTCTGTATTTTCTATATGTTCATCTTCCGATTCTGTTTCCATTTCTGAACTTTGACTATGCTCAGATTCGTCAATTTCTCGGATTCAATCTTGTTAGACTCCTGTTTTTCATGCCATGTATCCGAACGTCTATTGTCTCTCTCTATTTTTGATGGTGATTTGTGTTTCTTTCCATTGTTTCTATTTATCAGTTCGCCTCTTGTCCAAACTAATGAAATTCTCATTTTATCACCCAAGTATGTCGAATTCCATGTAAAATGTTCGTATTCTTCAATAATAGAACCTATTAATACAATTAATGGTTTCGGTAAACTTTCCATTTTTATATAATCCCTTAGTTAACCTCTTTGTTTACATTCACATTCAGTAGATAGAGTTACACAATTTCAGTGAATAAACGTCTATTTTTGAAATTTTCTCCACAAATGTCAGTAAAACAACTTACATTTCTGTTGTATAATGAAATTTAGCGATTTATGGCTGGTTAAATCCAAATCCGAATGCATAATTCCACATTAACAGGGAGCGATCAAAATTACATGTACTCACATAAAGGTGCACTCGACTCTGTAAAGCAGACGTGATAACCACTACACCACAGAACCCGACAAATTTTGTTCACGGTTTTATAGCTTATGTGTTTCAGCTATCTATTTTACATGTAGTGTTTCAGCTATCTATTTTACATGTAGATGTAATGCAACTGATTAGTGCAAACATGATTTTGTTTTTTTCTTTAGTTATTACAAAGCGACCAAGTGCATAGGCCTAATCCGTCTGTTTCTTTCTTTCTTAAGGATCGAGCGGCTGTGGTAATGCATTGTATGACCATAGCTTGAAGTGACTAGAAAATGCACGTGGACAAGAATAACAACACACTATTTGAGGGAAACAAAAGTATTTAGCAGCTACTAAGTCCACTTCTGTATTACTATTGAGTTTCAAAGAGTTCATGTGTTTCACGCTGATAGGTTTAGATAGATAAATTACCAGTCAAATATTCATGGTTTCCGTGGTGTAGTGGTTATCACATCCGCTTAACACGCGGAAGGTCCTGAGTTCAATCCTCAGCGGAAACAATTTTTTTTCTCGCTTTTTCCTTTGAAAAACTGTCCTAGCTTTACGGTAGATGAAGATATTGCAATATTGTATCTATTTTGAGAGCTATGCTTTCTAAATTGCTCTAATTTTGAAAATTAAAGTCAGTATTGGTCACCTCAACTTACTGATTAAAAAGGAGAGACATTACCAAGAGAGCGTCTATCTTCACAGTGTAAGGAGATAAAAAAAACGCTTTGTGAAATTATTCTTGCTCAAATCTTTTGAGAAAAATTACATTACTAGATATACATTAGAACACTCAGATTGTATGTTACCTTGCATTATATAATACTATTTATACCACGGTTTAACTCGGAAAACCGTGGTATAAATGAATTGTAACATGCAATATCACATCTAGGTCGTTGATTGCTGACAGTAATAAGACTACAACCCAGAATTAAAGTGTGCAATATCTCGTTTCTCCGTGTATTGTATCGGGATTCTTAACTGTTGCTTCTATTCTGGTATATAAACCATAAAAAGATCAAAAGAGAAAAATGCATTCATTTCACAAGACAAGATTAACGTCTTGCAGTTTTAACCCATCAACACCTAGACAAGTAGAAAAGTTGTAGATTCCCTTGATAAAACATTCATTAGAATTGAGGACAGATGATAGGTGGACGATCGTCCACTTGTGTATTGGGTTTCACAGATTCGCTTTGCATACTGTCGTCCACCCTATGTGATTGTGCAACTTTTTTCATTGAACGATTTGTGTTAACTTCTTAACCTGCTTGATTGAACACTACGGGTATATCCTTAGTTGGTTTTTTTCTTTCTTAATTAATTGATTGGCGTCCTGTGTATGTGAACCTTAACCTAAGATTGGGTACTACACAGGACTATTTCATTTTAAATTGTAACCATCTCACTATCAGTATTGTCTTCTGGTGAATCATTCTCAAATGCTGTGTGTTTGTCTTACCTATTTCTATTTCCTTATTATTTTCGGTTAGTTTCGTGTTGTTCATGTCTCTTCCGATTATAAGATCAAAATGAATATTTGAAGTTAAATATAATATATTATTTAGTATGCGACCAATACGCTCCATTATCTCTGTTACGCAAAAAAAAAATAAACGAGGTTCTGGCGAGGTTCGAACTCGCGACCTTCTGCGTGTAAAGCAGACGTGATTTTTTTTTTTTTTTTTTTTAACTTTATTATATATACACATTCTAATTATATACATGTATCACAGATATATTATAATGCACATCATAGGAAAATAATTCCCTTAATTAATGTCAATTTCTCTTCTAAATGTTCATTTCGAAAATTATCAAGATTTATTATATTCATAATAATACGATTAAAAACTATTATACATATATTCGTCCGTTTTTATAATAGTCAAATTAATAAACAAAAAATAATATTTCTAATTTGCGTGGATTAAATTGAAATATAATGTAACGGTTGGATACCATACCAGAGTATTTATATTATTGTCTAATTCACGTTTGTTGTAAATTATTATATATGATTTTTTAACTATTAAAAATTAATTACGCTTCTCAAGTCAAGACTGAAAACACCACGGACACAATTTATACTTTTCGGCATATCTGTCCATTCTCGGTATTTGTTTCGCGTACATTCTTATTTCTTCATCTTCTGTTTTTCTCACATCCCAAAACTTCCGCTGGTAAAACATATAAGATTCATATTCGGTTTTATTTTCCTCCATTACTATGTGTCGTATTCCGGCATTTGAACGATCTAATTTGTTAATTACTAAAATGTTTTTCATTTTTACTTTTCCGATCACATAATCTGCTTCACTTGTCCTACTAAATACAACTTTCTCATAATGAGAATCTGTACATGGGCTTTTCCCTGTTACTATAGATAGAGATGCTATTGTCGTTGTTTGTTTACATTTTATATCGACCGTCTTTGGTAAATTCTCCTCACTATTCTTCTTTTCTACTCTATTCGTTGTAATTGTATTACGTTTAATTTGTCTACTATTAATTGATACCCTAACAGGTGGTACATCAACAGGTAGAGTGTTTACCTGTACTGGGGTTACACTTGGAGAAATTACTTCTGTATTTTCTATATGTTCATCTTCCGATTCTGTTTCCATTTCTGAACTTTGACTATGCTCAGATTCGTCAATTTCTCGGATTCAATCTTGTTAGACTCCTGTTTTTCATGCCATGTATCCGAACGTCTATTGTCTCTCTCTATTTTTGATGGTGATTTGTGTTTCTTTCCATTGTTTCTATTTATCAGTTCGCCTCTTGTCCAAACTAATGAAATTCTCATTTTATCACCCAAGTATGTCGAATTCCATGTACAATGTTCGTATTCTTTAATAATAGAACCTATTAATACAATTAATGGTTTCGGTAAACTTTCCATTTTTATATAATCCCTTAGTTAACCTCTTTGTTTACATTCACATTCAGTAGATAGAGTTACACAATTTCAGTGAATAAACGTCTATTTTTGAAATTTTCTCCACAAATGTCAGTAAAACAACTTACATTTCTGTTGTATAATGAAATTTAGCGATTTATGGCTGGTTAAATCCAAATCCGAATGCATAATTCCACATTAACAGGGAGCGATCAAAATTACGTGTACTCACAAAAAGGTGCACTCGACTCTGTAAAGCAGACGTGATAACCACTACACCACAGAACCCGACAAATTTTGTTCACGGTTTTATAGCTTATGTGTTTCAGCTATCTATTTTACATGTAGTGTTTCAGCTATCTATTTTACATGTAGATGTAATGCAACTGATTAGTGCAAACATGATTTTGTTTTTTTCTTTAGTTATTACAAAGCGACCAAGTGCATAGGCCTAATCCGTCTGTTTCTTTCTTTCTTAAGGATCGAGCGGATGTGGTAATGCATTTTATGACCATAGCTTGAAGTGACTAGAAAATGCACGTGGACAAGAATAACAACACACTATTTGAGGGAAACAAAAGTATTTAGCAGCTACTAAGTCCACTTCTGTATTACTATTGAGTTTCAAAGAGTTCATGTGTTTCACGCTGATAGGTTTAGATAGATAAATTACCAGTCAAATATTCATGGTTTCCGTGGTGTAGTGGTTATCACATCCGCTTAACAAGCGGAAGGTCCTGAATTCAATCCTCAGCGGAAACAATTTTTTTTCTCGCTTTTTCCTTTGAAAAACTGTCCTAGCTTTACGGTAGATGAAGATATTGCAATATTGTATCTATTTTGAGCGCTATGCTTTCTAAATTGCTCTAATTTTGAAAATTAAAGTCAGTATTGGTCACCTCAACTTACTGATTAAAAAGGGGAGACATTACCAAGAGAGCGTCTATCTTCACAGTGTAAGGAGATAAAAAAAACGCTTTGTGAAATTATTCTTGCTCAAATCTTTTGAGAAAAATTACATTACTAGATATACATTAGAACACTCAGATTGTATGTTACCTTGCATTATATAATACTATTTATACCACGGTTTAACTCGGAAAACCGTGGAATAAATGAATTGTAACATGCAATATCACATCTAGGTCGTTGATTGCTGACAGTAATAAGACTACAACCCAGAATTAAAGTGTGCAATATCTCGTTTCTCCGTGTATTGTATCGGGATTCTTAACTGTTGCTTCTATTCTGGTATATAAACCATAAAAAGATCAATAGAGAAAAATGCATTCATTTCACAAGACAAGATTAACGTCTTGCAGTTTTAACCCATCAACACCTAGACAAGTAGAAAAGTTGTAGATTCCCTTGATAAAACATTCATTAGAATTGAGGACAGATGATAGGTGGACGATTGTCCACTTGTGTATTGGGTTTCACAGATTCGCTTTGCATACTGTCGTCCACCCTATGTGATTGTGCAACATTTTTCATTGAACGATTTGTGTTAACTTCTTAACCTGCTTGATTGAACACTACGGGTATATCCTTAGTTGGTTTTTTTCTTTCTTAATTAATTGATTGGCGTCCTGTGTATGTGAACCTTAACCTAAGATTGGGTACTACACAGGACTATTTCATTTTAAATTATAACCATCTCACTATCAGTATTGTCTTCTGGTGAATCATTCTCAAATGCTGTGTGTTTGTCTTACTTATTTCTATTTCCTTATTATTTTCGGTTAGTTTCGTGTTGTTCATGTCTCTTCCGATTATAAGATCAAAATGAATATTTGAAGTTAAATATAATATATTATTTAGTATGCGACCAATACGCTACATTATCTCTGTTGCGCAAAAAAATAAATAAACGAGGTTCTGGCGAGGTTCGAACTCGCGACCGTCTGCGTGTAAAGCAGACGTGATTTTTTTTTTTTTTTTTTTTATCTTTATTATATATACACATTCTAATTATATACATGTATCACAGATATATTATAATGCACATCATAGGAAAATAATTCACTTAATTAATGTCAATTTCTCTTCTAAATGTTTATTTCGAAAATTATCAAGATTTATTATATTCATAATAATACGATTAAAAACTATTATACATATATTCGTCCGTTTTTATAATAGTCAAATTAATAAACAAAAAATAATATTTCTAATTTGCGTGGATTAAATTGAAATATAATGTAACGGTTGGATACCATACCAGAGTATTTATATTATTGTCTAATTCACGTTTGTTGTAAATTATTATATATGATTTTTTAACTATTAAAAATTAATTACGCTTCTCAAGTCAAGACTGAAAACACCACGGACACAATTTATACTTTTCGGCATATCTGTCCATTCTCGGTATTTGTTTCGCGTACATTCTTATTTCTTCATCTTCTGTTTTTCTCACATCCCAAAACTTCCGCTGGTAAAACATATAAGATTCATATTCGGTTTTATTTTCCTCCATTACTATGTGTCGTATTCCGGCATTTGAACGATCTAATTGGTTAATTACTAAAATGTTTTTCATTTTTACTTTTCCGATCACATAATCTGCTTCACTTGTCCTACTAAATACAACTTTCTCATAATGAGAATCTGTACATGGGCTTTTCCCTGTTACTATAGATAGAGATGCTATTGTCGTTGTTTGTTTACATTTTATATCGACAGTCTTTGGTAAATTCTCCTCACTATTCTTCTTTTCTACTCTATTCGTTGTAATTGTATTACGTTTAATTTGTCTACTATTAATTGATACCCTAACAGGTGGTACATCAACAGGTAGAGTGTTTACCTGTACTGGGGTTACACTTGGAGAAATTACTTCTGTATTTTCTATATGTTCATCTTCCGATTCTGTTTCCATTTCTGAACTTTGACTATGCTCAGATTCGTCAATTTCTCCTTCGGATTCAATCTTGTTAGACTCCTGTTTTTCATGCCATGTATCCGAACGTCTATTGTCTCTCTCTATTTTTGATGGTGATTTGTGTTTCTTTCCATTGTTTCTATTTATCAGTTCGCCTCTTGTCCAAACTAATGAAATTCTCATTTTATCACCCAAGTATGTCGAATTCCATGTAAAATGTTCGTATTCTTCAATAATAGAACCTATTAATACAATTAATGGTTTCGGTAAACTTTCCATTTTTATATAATCCCTTAGTTAACCTCTTTGTTTACATTCACATTCAGTAGATAGAGTTACACAATTTCAGTGAATAAACGTCTATTTTTGAAATTTTCTCCACAAATGTCAGTAAAACAACTTACATTTCTGTTGTATAATGAAATTTAGCGATTTATGGCTGGTTAAATCCAAATCCGAATGCATAATTCCACATTAACAGGGAGCGATCAAAATTACGTGTACTCACATAAAGGTGCACTCGACTCTGTAAAGCAGACGTGATAACCACTACACCACAGAACCCGACAAATTTTGTTCACGGTTTTATAGCTTATGTGTTTCAGCTATCTATTTTACATGTAGTGTTTCAGCTATCTATTTTACATGTAGATGTAATGCAACTGATTAGTGCAAACATGATTTTGTTTTTTTCTTTAGTTATTACAAAGCGACCAAGTGCATAGGCCTAATCCGTCTGTTTCTTTCTTTCTTAAGGATCGAGCGGATGTGGTAATGTATTGTATGACCATAGCTTGAAGTGACTAGAAAATGCACGTGGACAAGAATAACAACACACTATTTGAGGGAAACAAAAGTATTTAGCAGCTACTAAGTCCACTTCTGTATTACTATTGAGTTTCAAAGAGTTCATGTGTTTCACGCTGATAGGTTTAGATAGATAAATTACCAGTCAAATATTCATGGTTTCGTGGTGTAGTGGTTATCACATCCGCTTAACACGCGGAAGGTCCTGAGTTCAATCCTCAGCGGAAACAATTTTTTTTCTCGCTTTTTCCTTTGAAAAACTGTCCTAGCTTTACGGTAGATGAAGATATTGCAATATTGTATCTATTTTGAGCGCTATGCTTTCTAAATTGCTCTAATTTTGAAAATTAAAGTCAGTATTGGTCACCTCAACTTACTGATTAAAAAGGGGAGACATTACCAAGAGAGCGTCTATCTTCACAGTGTAAGGAGATAAAAAAAACGCTTTGTGAAATTATTCTTGCTCAAATCTTTTGAGAAAAATTACATTACTAGATATACATTAGAACACTCAGATTGTATGTTACCTTGCATTATATAATACTATTTATACCACGGTTTAACTCGGAAAACCGTGGAATAAATGAATTGTAACATGCAATATCACATCTAGGTCGTTGATTGCTGACAGTAATAAGACTACAACCCAGAATTAAAGTGTGCAATATCTCGTTTCTCCGTGTATTGTATCGGGATTCTTAACTGTTGCTTCTATTCTGGTATATAAACCATAAAAAGATCAAAAGAGAAAAATGCATTCATTTCACAAGACAAGATTAACGTCTTGCAGTTTTAACCCATCAACACCTAGACAAGTAGAAAAGTTGTAGATTCCCTTGATAAAACATTCATTAGAATTGAGGACAGATGATAGGTGGACGATCGTCCACTTGTGAGAGAATGGAATAAAGCACAGCCCATGTAAAGGAGGTGTGAAATTTCGTAGATGAACTTTCGTTGATCATTTCGGATTAATCACTTGATGATTCATATCAAAGGTACTGTGATGAACATTTATCATATTATGAACAATATATAATTGCAGTTGTCTGATTAGAACGTATAAACCCCTACACCAGCGGTTTAAAATCGTTAGGTGGAGGGGGGGTTGATTGATTGGGTGCGTTCGACTGGTTGTTATTGTTTTGGGCTGTACTTGCTTACATTTTTCCAGAATGGCGGAATCGGAGCAAAACCGAATTAGAAGAAATGTTAATAATTTACACAAACAGAGTTATGTAACTAATAGAAATTCATACACTAGAGATAGTACAATAAGAATAGAAGGTTTACAAATAACAAAAGGAGAAGCAATAAAAGTAATAGAAGAAACAGAAGCAATAACAGGTCTAAACACGGTTCTAGCTGTAGTAGATAATGTTGATAGTGAAACATGTGATGTCACTCTTGATTCTAAAGAGAACGCCGTCAAATTATTACACGGTATAGAAATTAATGATGTAGAATACAATGTTAGCTTAATATTTTCTGACACTACTGTTGTTTCATTCATGAAATTGCCTTCCTATATTGAAGATGAAGAAATTATAAGCAAACTACAAGCAAAGGGAATAAAACTAGTCTCACCTGTATATAGAAGAGCTATTCCAGGTACACAGGTTGCAGATGGAACCCGCTTCGTGAAATGTGTTTTTCCACCTGGATTTGTGGCACTGCCATGGACTATAGGATTTAAACAGGGATCAACAACCAAGTATTATAGAGTGGTGCATAACAATCAGACTAAGGTATGTTCATTGTGTATGTCTGCCGAACATGTCCAAAGACAATGCCCACACTTTATATGTAAAAGATGTGGAGAACAAGGTCACACAAAGAGGCGATGCCATACAAAAGAGTGCATAAGATGTAAAGAATTTCCATTGGATTGTAGATGTTGTGAAAATGATGAAAGCGATGAAACCAGCTATGATGGACGATGCCATTATGATGATCATAATGATGACAGACATGGTAATGATGGGATTGGCAATGGTTATGGTAGAAATGGATTTGGAGCCCCGAAAAGCAGTGAACATGGCAGAAGAAAAGAAAAGGAAGATCAAGAATGTGACAATTGCGGTAAAATTAACTGTATGTGTAGTAGTTGCTTTGCATGTGGTAGAGATAAGTGTATTTGTCTTTGTATTAAATGTGGTCATTTCCCTTGTGAGTGTAATGATAACTGTATGTATTGTGGCAATGATCCATGTATTTGTATATGTCAGGATTGTAGCAACAATCCATGTGAATGTATATGTCAAAAATGCAATACAGCCACATGTGACTGCTCAAATGCTAATCTTGATGTTGACACTGAAGTAACAATAACAGCGATAAATGTAGATGAAGATACAAATAATGATAAAAGCAATGATAAGGATACTTTTGTGAAAGCAAATGAAATATTGGTAGAAGCTGTTGTGCACACTGAAAATATTTCAAGTGGTGATAGAAAAAGAAAATTGTCTGACTCTAATGAAACAGAAAAATTGGTTGTAGAAAATAGAGAGGTAGCTGGAGATGATATTTAATGTATCACTTCAGTTGATGAGGTAGTCAACGAGAAGGAGAGGAAAAACAAAGAGAAAAAAAAGGCCCGAAAAGATAATATAAATGAGATCTCCTTAGACAATTCAGATGAAGATGATAGCACCTTTAGTGGTGATAACATAATCACTACTGGAGGTGATATAGAAAAATCACCTGATCCACATGAGATAGTAATGAATGAAAAATCGCCCTTAAAGGTGATAAAAAAGGGTATTATTGGAAATAAAATGTTGATGGTGAAACCACCACAGGTGATGAAATGGATATAGATGATTCGTTAGTCTTAGACATACAGGAAGATATGGAAGAAGGGAGTAAAAACATAAGCGGTACTTTATCGACACAAAACACAAATATTAATCTGAGTACTAAACAAATAAGAAAAAATAAGAAAAAAGAACGAAGGGCTGAAAGGAGATCTAGCATAAAAGTTATACCAAATGTAAATGTAAACAGAAGTAAGCAAAGTATAAATGAAAAATAAAATGGATATATTAATATATTTTTGTCTTCTAGTAGTCAGTATGGTTCTATTATGTTCATTTAATTGCAATGGACTTAAAAATGTTGATAATTTTCAGAATTTTGTATCTGTACTTTATGAAAAGAATATTAGTTTTACAATGTTACAAGAAACATTTTGGGACAATGATTATGTAGAAGGAATAGAAGATATGTATGAAGGTAAAATATATACAAGTAATGGTATAAATAGTAGACAAGGTGTTGCTATTATGGTTAACAATTTATATAAAGACAAAACAAAATTGGTACATAGTGATAATAATGGTAGATTTATACATATTTCATATGAAGATGAATATAAGTTTTATAATTTTATATCTATATATGCACCAAATATATGTTCAGAAAAATGTAATTTCTTTAAGTTTATAAAGAATTATATTGAAAAGTTAGATAATTTAATAATAGGTGGAGATTTTAATACATCATTGTCTAATTTAGACAGAGGTTATCAATCGAAACATATAGTGGATGAGGCTTACTTAGAAATGTATGATATAATGAATAAATGTAATGTATATGATGTATGGAGATGTCGAAATAAAACAAAACGAATTTTTTCATGGAAAAGATTGTCTAATGATGTATTACAACAGAGCAGAATTGATTATTATTTAATCAGTAAAGATCTGTCAAGCAATGTACAAAATGTATTTTATAATGAAACTGCATTGAGTGATCATACTTTTGTAATTATGAATTTTAATTTTTGTAATATAGAAAGAGGACCAGGAATATGGGTCCTGAATAATTCTCTTTTATCAAATGAAGAATATGTAAAAAGAGTAAAGGATATTATATCAGAAGCTGTAGAATGTAGGTTGTATACTACAGAACCTCTGGTATGGTGGGATAATCTTAAGTATAAAATTAAAATATTTTCACAAATTTTTTCTGAAAATTTGGCAAAAGAAAAAAGAAAAGAATTTTATTATATACAAAATAAAATGCAAAGATTATGTGCTATGCATGCTGATAGATATTACCAAATTAGAAAATTTAAAGTTAGAATTAAAAAATTATGAGTTAGAAAAATGTAAAGGTGCAGTCCTTAGGTCAAAGGCCATATGGGCGACTGAAGGTGATAAAAATACTAAGTTTTTTCTTAATCTTGAAAAATATAAACAAGAAAGTAATGCAGTAAAAGAATTAATAAATGAGCAAAATGATGTAATTAGTGATACAGATAGTATTTTAGAAATGGAATATACATTTTATAAAAAATTATATTCATGTGTAGATGTAAATGTTGATAAAATGGAAGATTTTCTTCAATCTGTAAATAATGAAATAGATGATGATGATAAAATTATGTGTGATACAGAAATATCATATGATGAAATAATTGAAGCTTTAGTGAATATGTCAAAAAATAAAAGTCCTGGATCAGATGGTCTAACCACAGAATTTTATTTTAAATTTTATGACTGTTTAAATCATATCCTTTTTAAAATATTTAATACTGTATATGTTGAAGGGAAATTATCTAGGTCAATGAGAGCTGGTATTCTCAGTTTAATATACAAGAAAAAGGGTGACAGAAGAGTATTAAAAAATTATAGACCGATATCTTTGTTACAAGTAGATTATAAGATATTAGCCAGAATTATGGCAAATAGATTTAAAAAAGTTTTACCCAAAATTATATCAGAAAACCAAACATGTTGTATCATAGGTAGAGATATTTCAAATAACATTGCAAATGTTAGAGATGTAATTACACTAGTAGAAAGGGATGAACTTGAAGGTTATGTAATAAAAATAGATCAAGAAAAGGCCTTTGATCGTGTGAGTCATCAATATATTTTTAATGTCTTGAAAAAATTTGGATTTGGTGATGTATTTATTAAATGGATTATGATTTTTTATAATAAGATAAATAGTACTGTAAAATGTAATGGTTTTTTAACCAAATATTTTAGCATTGAAAATGGTATAAGACAAAGATGTCCTATTAGTGCTTTACTTTATGTGTTAGCTGCTGAACCTTTACAGTGTAATATTAAGATGAATAGTAAAATATCTGGAATTCAAATTCCAAATTCAGACAAAGAAGCACTCATTTTTCAACATGCAGATGACACTACCTTAACAGTGTCAAATAAAGAATCTGTTGGAGAAATTTTTAAAGTTTTTGAAAAATATGAAGCTAGCTCTGGAGCAAAAATAAACAAGCAAAAATCAGAAATACTGCCAATTGGAATAGGTACTATTTCAGATACCGAAAAAATAAGGTATGGTTTAACAATATGTGAAAAAGAGATATTATTACTCGGTGTATATATTGGCAAAGATCAAATTGTATGTGATAATTTAAATTGGAGAGAAAAGGTTGCCAAAATTAAAACATTATTAAACATGTGGATACAGAGACACTTAACAATACAAGGGAGAGTACATGTTGTCTCTACCCTATTAATGTCCAGAATATGGTACACATTATTTGTAACATGTATACCCGATTGGGCTCTACGTGAAATTAAAACAGCATGTGTCAATTTTATATGGAACAATGGTTCACATTTAGTAAAATATAATACTATTATTAATGAAAAATGTAATGGTGGTTTGCAATTACCTGATATTGTGTCAAAAATAAATGCATTTAGACTCAAATTTATGATACGATTTTTAGATAATGACTGTAATGTATTATGGAAATATATTTTTAAATACTTTTTATCAAAGATATATGATATGAAATTAGGGGATGAAATAATATATATGACATTACCAGATAAAGCTATGTTATGTGTTCCAAACATTTACAGAGAAATGCTGAAATCTTTTAATAATATCAGAGAACATGTTATTTTTCAACATAGTATTGAAAACATTTATGATCAACCATTATTTTATAACCCTGAAATATTACATTGTGGAAAGATTATCATATGGCATGATTTTATAAAAGCTGGTATAGTACAATTGAAAGATACATGTTATGAAGTCAAGACAGGTTTTTTACCAAGCAAAGCAATTGTTGAAATGATATGTAATATAGATAGTGATTGTGATAGTAATGATATTGTAAAAAGAATAGATGTACTTAAGTCTGCAATACCAGAAGATTGGACTAAAACTATTCAAACTGAAATACACAACAGGAAAAACAATAGAACTGTAGATATTAATGTAAATAGAGATAGTAAAATATTAGATTTCAAATTATGTACAACAAAACAATTGTATGTGATGGTTGTAGAAAAGTTATATGAATTACCAATATGCTATGAGAAATGGAAAGACATTTTTGATATAGAAGAAACTGAATTATATAGAATATGGACAATTGTTAATTTCCATTGGAAACCTTCTAAAATGATAGAAGTAGATTTTAAAATTGCACATCACAGTATATTTACCAATACTAAATTAATGAAAATGAAACTGATAGATTATGAAGAATGTGAAATATGTGAAAATGAAATAGAAAGTATTACACATTTGTTTATTTCTTGTGAACAACTTGTAGAATTTCATCAACACATTTTTGAAATTGAAATTTTGTTTGAGAACTGTAACTCAGATAAGATGACTTTGGTAGTATATGAAGAAATATTTATGTTTGGACTCACAAATACAATGAAAGGTGTAAATGTAATATTTCTAAATTTCATGTTATCAATTGCTAGATATTGTGTATTACGAAGGAGAAATTTAGTTAAAAATGGACAGAATAATATTGACTTGATTAGACTATTTTCATATACTTTAAAACATTATGTTGTATATTTTTATGAATACCTATGTAAATTAAAAGATATGAGAAAAGTGTTTGAAAAGAACTTTCTGTCAGATAATACTATCGTACAAGAGACAAATGGTGTAATTGTTTTTAATATGTAACTCATTAATTAATTTAGGAGTAAACTTCGAATTACATAAATAGCATTATAACTGTAATATAATTATGTATTAGAAATTGTTTTTAATGTAATGTATATGAATTATTTTAAATAAAGATAAAAAAAAAAAAAAAACATCCGCTTAACACGCGGAAGGTCCTGAGTTCAATCCTCAGCGGAAACAATTTTTTTTCTCGCTTTTTCCTTTGAAAAACTGTCCTAGCTTTACGGTAGATGAAGATATTGCAATATTGTATCTATTTTGAGGCTATGCTTTCTAAATTGCTCTAATTTTGAAAATTAAAGTCAGTATTGGTCACCTCAACTTACTGATTAAAAAGGAGAGACATTACCAAGAGAGCGTCTATCTTCACAGTGTAAGGAGATAAAAAAAACGCTTTGTGAAATTATTCTTGCTCAAATCTTTTGAGAAAAATTACATTACTAGATATACATTAGAACACTCAGATTGTATGTTACCTTGCATTATATAATACTATTTATACCACGGTTTAACTCGGAAAACCGTGGTATAAATGAATTGTAACATGCAATATCACATCTAGGTCGTTGATTGCTGACAGTAATAAGACTACAACCCAGAATTAAAGTGTGCAATATCTCGTTTCTCCGTGTATTGTATTGGGATTATTAACTGTTGCTTCTATTCTGGTATATAAACCATAAAAAGATCAAAAGAGAAAAATGCATTCATTTCACAAGACAAGATTAACGTCTTGCAGTTTTAACCCATCAACACCTAGACAAGTAGAAAAGTTGTAGATTCCCTTGATAAAACATTCATTAGAATTGAGGACAGATGATAGGTGGACGATCGTCCACTTGTGTATTGGGTTTCACAGATTCGCTTTGCATACTGTCGTCCACCCTATGTGATTGTGCAACTTTTTTCATTGAACGATTTGTGTTAACTTCTTAACCTGCTTGATTGAACACTACGGGTATATCCTTAGTTGGTTTTTTTCTTTCTTAATTAATTGATTGGCGTCCTGTGTATGTGAACCGTAACCTAAGATTGGGTACTACACAGGACTATTTCATTTTAAATTGTAACCATCTCACTATCAGTATTGTCTTCTGGTGAATCATTCTCAAATGCTGTGTGTTTGTCTTACTTATTTCTATTTCCTTATTATTTTCGGTTAGTTTCGTGTTGTTCATGTCTCTTCCGATTATAAGATCAAAATGAATATTTGAAGTTAAATATAATATATTATTTAGTATGCGACCAATACGCTACATTATCTCTGTTACGCAAAAAAAAAATAAACGAGGTTCTGGCGAGGTTCGAACTCGCGACCTTCTGCGTGTAAAGCAGACGTGATTTTTTTTTTTTTTTTTTTTATCTTTATTATATATACACATTCTAATTATATACATGTATCACAGATATATTATAATGCACATCATAGGAAAATAATTCCCTTAATTAATGTCAATTTCTCTTCTAAATGTTCATTTCGAAAATTATCAAGATTTATTATATTCATAATAATACGATTAAAAACTATTATACATATATTCGTCCGTTTTTATAATAGTCAAATTAATAAACAAAAAATATTATTTCTAATTTGCGTGGATTAAATTGAAATATAATGTAACGGTTGGATACCATACCAGAGTATTTATATTATTGTCTAATTCACGTTTGTTGTAAATTATTATATATGATTTTTTAACTATTAAAAATTAATTACGCTTCTCAAGTCAAGACTGAAAACACCACGGACACAATTTATACTTTTCGGCATATCTGTCCATTCTCGGTATTTGTTTCGCGTACATTCTTATTTCTTCATCTTCTGTTTTTCTCACATCCCAAAACTTCCGCTGGTAAAACATATAAGATTCATATTCGGTTTTATTTTCCTCCATTACTATGTGTCGTATTCCGGCATTTGAACGATCTAATTTGTTAATTACTCAAATGTTTTTCATTTTTACTTTTCCGATCACATAATCTGCTTCACTTGTCCTACTAAATACAACTTTCTCATAATGAGAATCTGTACATGGGCTTTTCCCTGTTACTATAGATAGAGATGCTATTGTCGTTGTTTGTTTACATTTTATATCGACCGTCTTTGGTAAATTCTCCTCACTATTCTTCTTTTCTACTCTATTCGTTGTAATTGTATTACGTTTAATTTGTCTACTATTAATTGATACCCTAACAGGTGGTACATCAACAGGTAGAGTGTTTACCTGTACTGGGGTTACACTTGGAGAAATTACTTCTGTATTTCCTATATGTTCATCTTCCGTTTCTGTTTCCATTTCTGAACTTTGACTATGCTCAGATTCGTCAATTTCTCCTTCGGATTCAATCTTGTTAGACTCCTGTTTTTCATGCCATGTATCCGAACGTCTATTGTCTCTCTCTATTTTTGATGGTGATTTGTGTTTCTTTCCATTGTTTCTATTTATCAATTCGCCTCTTGTCCAAACTAATGAAATTCTCATTTTATCACCCAAGTATGTCGAATTCCATGTAAAATGTTCGTATTCTTCAATAATAGAACCTATTAATACAATTAATGGTTTCGGTAAACTTTCCATTTTTATATAATCCCTTAGTTAACCTCTTTGTTTACATTCACATTCAGTAGATAGAGTTACACAATTTCAGTGAATAAACGTCTATTTTTGAAATTTTCTCCACAAATGTCAGTAAAACAACTTACATTTCTGTTGTATAATGAAATTTAGCGATTTATGGCTGGTTAAATCCAAATCCGAATGCATAATTCCACATTAACAGGGAGCGATCAAAATTACGTGTACTCACATAAAGGTGCACTCGACTCTGTAAAGCAGACGTGATAACCACTACACCACAGAACCCGACAAATTTTGTTCACGGTTTAATAGCTTATGTGTTTCAGCTATCTATTTTACATGTAGTGTTTCAGCTATCTATTTTACATGTAGATGTAATGCAACTGATTAGTGCAAACATGATTTTGTTTTTTTCTTTAGTTATTACAAAGCGACCAAGTGCATAGGCCTAATCCGTCTGTTTCTTTCTTTCTTAAGGATCGAGCGGATGTGGTAATGCATTGTATGACCATAGCTTGAAGTGACTAGAAAATGCACGTGGACAAGAATAACAACACACTATTTGAGGGAAACAAAAGTATTTAGCAGCTACTAAGTCCACTTCTGTATTACTATTGAGTTTCAAAGAGTTCATGTGTTTCACGCTGATAGGTTTAGATAGATAAATTACCAGTCAAATATTCATGGTTTCCGTGGTGTAGTGGTTATCACATCCGCTTAACACGCGGAAGGTCCTGAGTTCAATCCTCAGCGGAAACAATTTTTTTTTCTCGCTTTTTCCTTTGTAAAACTGTCCTAGCTTTACGGTAGATGAAGATATTGCAATATTGTATCTATTTTGAGCGCTATGCTTTCTAAATTGCTCTAATTTTGAAAATTAAAGTCAGTATTGGTCACCTAAACTTACTGATTAAAAAGGAGAGACATTACCAAGAGAGCGTCTATCTTCACAGTGTAAGGAGATAAAAAAAACGCTTTGTGAAATTATTCTTGCTCAAATCTTTTGAGAAAAATTACATTACTAGATATACATTAGAACACTCAGATTGTATGTTACCTTGCATTATATAATACTATTTATACCACGGTTTAACTCGGAAAACCGTGGTATAAATGAATTGTAACATGCAATATCACATCTAGGTCGTTGATTGCTGACAGTAATAAGACTACAACCCAGAATTAAAGTGTGCAATATCTCGTTTCTCCGTGTATTGTATTGGGATTCTTAACTGTTGCTTCTATTCTGGTATATAAGCCATAAAAAGATCAAAAGAGAAAAATGCATTCATTTCACAAGACAAGATTAACGTCTTGCAGTTTTAACCCATCAACACCTAGACAAGTAGAAAAGTTGTAGATTCCCTTGATAAAACATTCATTAGAATTGAGGACAGATGATAGGTGGACGATCGTCCACTTGTGTATTGGGTTTCACAGATTCGCTTTGCATACTGTCGTCCACCCTATGTGATTGTGCAACTTTTTTCATTGAACGATTTGTGTTAACTTCTTAACCTGCTTGATTGAACACTACGGGTATATCCTTAGTTGGTTTTTTTCTTTCTTAATTAATTGATTGGCGTCCTGTGTATGTGAACCTTAACCTAAGCTTGGGTACTACACAGGACTATTTCATTTTAAATTGTAACCATCTCACTATCAGTATTGTCTTCTGGTGAATCATTCTCAAATGCTGTGTGTTTGTCTTACTTATTTCTATTTCCTTATTATTTTCGGTTAGTTTCGTGTTGTTCATGTCTCTTCCGATTATAAGATCAAAATGAATATTTGAAGTTAAATATAATATATTATTTAGTATGCGACCAATACGCTACATTATCTCTGTTGCGCAAAAAAATAATAAACGAGGTTCTGGCGAGGTTCGAACTCGCGACCTTCTGCGTGTAAAGCAGACGTGATTTTTTTTTTTTTTTTTTTTATCTTTATTATATATACACATTCTAATTATATACATGTATCACAGATACATTATAATGCACATCATAGGAAAATAATTCCCTTAATTAATGTCAATTTCTCTTCTAAATGTTCATTTCGAAAATTATCAAGATTTATTATATTCATAATAATACGATTAAAAACTATTATACATATATTCGTCCGTTTTTATAATAGTCAAATTAATAAACAAAAAATAATATTTCTAATTTGCGTGGATTAAATTGAAATATAATGTAACGGTTGGATACCATACCAGAGTATTTATATTATTGTCTAATTCACGTTTGTTGTAAATTATTATATATGATTTTTTAACTATTAAAAATTAATTACGCTTCTCAAGTCAAGACTGAAAACACCACGGACACAATTTATACTTTTCGGCATATCTGTCCATTCTCGGTATTTGTTTCGCGTACATTCTTATTTCTTCATCTTCTGTTTTTCTCACATCCCAAAACTTCCGCTGGTAAAACATATAAGATTCATATTCGGTTTTATTTTCCTCCATTACTATGTGTTGTATTCCGGCATTTGAACGATATAATTTGTTAATTACTCAAATGTTTTTCATTTTTACTTTTCCGATCACATAATCTGCTTCACTTGTCCTACTAAATACAACTTTCTCATAATGAGAATCTGTATATGGGCTTTTCCCTGTTACTATAGATAGAGATGCTATTGTCGTTGTTTGTTTACATTTTATATCGACAGTCTTTGGTAAATTCTCCTCACTATTCTTCTTTTCTACTCTATTCGTTGTAATTGTATTACGTTTAATTTGTCTACTATTAATTGATACCCTAACAGGTGGTACATCAACAGGTAGAGTGTTTACCTGTACTGGGGTTACACTTGGAGAAATTACTTCTGTATTTTCTATATGTTCATCTTCCGATTCTGTTTCCATTTCTGAACTTTGACTATGCTCAGATTCGTCAATTTCTCCTTCGGATTCAATCTTGTTAGACTCCTGTTTTTCATGCCATGTATCCGAACGTCTATTGTCTCTCTCTATTTTTGATGGTGATTTGTGTTTCTTTCCATTGTTTCTATTTATCAGTTCGCATCTTGTCCAAACTAATGAAATTCTCATTTTATCACCCAAGTATGTCGAATTCCATGTAAAATGTTCGTATTCTTCAATAATAGAACCTATTAATACAATTAATGGTTTCGGTAAGCTTTCCATTTTTATATAATCCCTTAGTTAACCTCTTTGTTTACATTCACATTCAGTAGATAGAGTTACACAATTTCAGTGAATAAACGTCTATTTTTGAAATTTTCTCCACAAATGTCAGTAAAACAACTTACATTTCTGTTGTATAATGAAATTTAGCGATTTATGGCTGGTTAAATCCAAATCCGAATGCATAATTCCACATTAACAGGGAGCGATCAAAATTACGTGTACTCACATAAAGGTGCACTCGACTCTGTAAAGCAGACGTGATAACCACTACACCACAGAACCCGACAAATTTTGTTCACGGTTTTATAGCTTATGTGTTTCAGCTATCTATTTTACATGTAGTGTTTCAGCTATCTATTTTACATGTAGATGTAATGCAACTGATTAGTGCAAACATGATTTTGTTTTTTTCTTTAGTTATTACAAAGCGACCAAGTGCATAGGCCTAATCCGTCTGTTTCTTTCTTTCTTAAGGATCGAGCGGCTGTGGTAATGCATTGTATGACCATAGCTTGAAGTGACTAGAAAATGCACGTGGACAAGAATAACAACACACTATTTGAGGGAAACAAAAGTATTTAGCAGCTACTAAGTTCACTTCTGTATTACTATTGAGTTTCAAAGAGTTCATGTGTTTCACGCTGATAGGTTTAGATATATAAATTACCAGTCAAATATTCATGGTTTCCGTGGTGTAGTGGTTATCACATCCGCTTAACACGCGGAAGGTCCTGAGTTCAATCCTCAGCGGAAACAATTTTTGTTCTCGCTTTTTCCTTTGAAAAACTGTCCTAGCTTTACGGTAGATGAAGATATTGCAATATTGTATCTATTTTGAGCGCTATGCTTTCTAAATTGCTCTAATTTTGAAAATTAAAGTCAGTATTGATCACCTAAACTTACTGATTAAAAAGGAGAGACATTACCAAGAGAGCGTCTATCTTCACAGTGTAAGGAGATAAAAAAAAACGCTTTGTGAAATTATTCTTGCTCAAATCTTTTGAGAAAAATTACATTACTAGATATACATTAGAACACTCAGATTGTATGTTACCTTGCATTATATAATACTATTTATACCACGGTTTAACTCGGAAAACCGTGGTATAAATGAATTGTAACATGCAATATCACATCTAGGTCGTTGATTGCTGACAGTAATAAGACTACAACCCAGAATTAAAGTGTGCAATATCTCGTTTCTCCGTGTATTGTATCGGGATTCTTAACTGTTGCTTCTATTCTGGTGTATAAACCATAAAAAGATCAAAAGAGAAAAATACATTCATTTCACAAGACAAGATTAACGTCTTGCAGTTTTAACCCATCAACACCTAGACAAGTAGAAAAGTTGTAGATTCCCTTGATAAAACATTCATTAGAATTGAGGACAGATGATAGGTGGACGATCGTCCACTTGTGTATTGGGTTTCACAGATTCGCTTTGCATACTGTCGTCCACCCTATGTGATTGTGCAACTTTTTTCATTGAACGATTTGTGTTAACTTCTTAACCTGCTTGATTGAACACTACGGGTATATCCTTAGTTGGTTTTTTTCTTTCTTAATTAATTGATTGGCGTCCTGTGTATGTGAACCTTAACCTAAGATTGGGTACTACACAGGACTATTTCATTTTAAATTGTAACCATTTCACTATCAGTATTGTCTTCTGGTGAATCATTCTCAAATGCTGTGTGTTTGTCTTACTTATTTCTATTTCCTTATTATTTTCGGTTAGTTTCGTGTTGTTCATGTCTCTTCCGATTATAAGATCAAAATGAATATTTGAAGTTAAATATAATATATTATTTAGTATGCGACCAATACGCTACATTATCTCTGTTGCGCAAAAAAATAAATAAACGAGGTTCTGGCGAGGTTCGAACTCGCGACCTTCTGCGTGTAAAGCAGACGTGATTTTTTTTTTTTTTTTTTTTTTTTATCTTTATTATATATACACATTCTAATTATATACATGTATCACAGATATATTATAATGCACATCATAGGAAAATAATTCCCTTAATTAATGTCAATTTCTCTTCTAAATGTTTATTTCGAAAATTATCAAGATTTATTATATTCATAATAATACGATTAAAAACTATTATACATATATTCGTCCGTTTTTATAATAGTCAAATTAATAAACAAAAAATAATATTTCTAATTTGCGTGGATTAAATTGAAATATAATGTAACGGTTGGATACCATACCAGAGTATTTATATTATTGTCTAATTCACGTTTGTTGTAAATTATTATATATGATTTTTTAACTATTAAAAATTAATTACGCTTCTCAAGTCAAGACTGAAAACACCACGGACACAATTTATACTTTTCGGCATATCTGTCCATTCTCGGTATTTGTTTCGCGTACATTCTTATTTCTTCATCTTCTGTTTTTCTCACATCCCAAAACTTCCGCTGGTAAAACATATAAGATTCATATTCGGTTTTATTTTCCTCCATTACTATGTGTTGTATTCCGGCATTTGAACGATCTAATTTGTTAATTACTAAAATGTTTTTCATTTTTACTTTTCCGATCACATAATCTGCTTCACTTGTCCTACTAAATACAACTTTCTCATAATGAGAATCTGTACATGGGCTTTTCCCTGTTACTATAGATAGAGATGCTATTGTCGTTGTTTGTTTACATTTTATATCGACCGTCTTTGGTAAATTCTCCTCACTATTCTTCTTTTCTACTCTATTCGTTGTAATTGTATTACGTTTAATTTGTCTACTATTAATTGATACCCTAACAGGTGGTACATCAACAGGTAGAGTGATTACCTGTACTGGGGTTACACTTGGAGAAATTACTTCTGTATTTTCTATATGTTCATCTTCCGTTTCTGTTTCCATTTCTGAACTTTGACTATGCTCAGATTCGTCAATTTCTCCTTCGGATTCAATCTTGTTAGACTCCTGTTTTTCATGCCATGTATCCGAACGTCTATTGTCTCTCTCTATTTTTGATGGTGATTTGTGTTTCTTTCCATTGTTTCTATTTATCAGTTCGCCTCTTGTCCAAACTAATGAAATTCTCATTTTATCACCCAAGTATGTCGAATTCCATGTAAAATGTTCGTATTCTTCAATAATAGAACCTATTAATACAATTAATGGTTTCGGTAAACTTTCCATTTTTATATAATCCCTTAGTTAACCTCTTTGTTTACATTCACATTCAGTAGATAGAGTTACACAATTTCAGTGAATAAACGTCTATTTTTGAAATTTTCTCCACAAATGTCAGTAAAACAACTTACATTTCTGTTGTATAATGAAATTTAGCGATTTATGGCTGGTTAAATCCAAATCCGAATGCATAATTCCACATTAACAGGGAGCGATCAAAATTACATGTACTCACATAAAGGTGCACTCGACTCTGTAAAGCAGACGTGATAACCACTACACCACAGAACCCGACAAATTTTGTTCACGGTTTTATAGCTTATGTGTTTCAGCTATCTATTTTACATGTAGTGTTTCAGCTATCTATTTTACATGTAGATGTAATGCAACTGATTAGTGCAAACATGATTTTGTTTTTTTCTTTAGTTATTACAAAGCGACCAAGTGCATAGGCCTAATCCGTCTGTTTCTTTCTTTCTTAAGGATCGAGCGGCTGTGGTAATGCATTGTATGACCATAGCTTGAAGTGACTAGAAAATGCACGTGGACAAGAATAACAACACACTATTTGAGGGAAACAAAAGTATTTAGCAGCTACTAAGTCCACTTCTGTATTACTATTGAGTTTCAAAGAGTTCATGTGTTTCACGCTGATAGGTTTAGATAGATAAATTACCAGTCAAATATTCATGGTTTCCGTGGTGTAGTGGTTATCACATCCGCTTAACACGCGGAAGGTCCTGAGTTCAATCCTCAGCGGAAACAATTTTTTTTCTCGCTTTTTCCTTTGAAAAACTGTCCTAGCTTTACGGTAGATGAAGATATTGCAATATTGTATCTATTTTGAGAGCTATGCTTTCTAAATTGCTCTAATTTTGAAAATTAAAGTCAGTATTGGTCACCTCAACTTACTGATTAAAAAGGAGAGACATTACCAAGAGAGCGTCTATCTTCACAGTGTAAGGAGATAAAAAAAACGCTTTGTGAAATTATTCTTGCTCAAATCTTTTGAGAAAAATTACATTACTAGATATACATTAGAACACTCAGATTGTATGTTACCTTGCATTATATAATACTATTTATACCACGGTTTAACTCGGAAAACCGTGGTATAAATGAATTGTAACATGCAATATCACATCTAGGTCGTTGATTGCTGACAGTAATAAGACTACAACCCAGAATTAAAGTGTGCAATATCTCGTTTCTCCGTGTATTGTATCGGGATTCTTAACTGTTGCTTCTATTCTGGTATATAAACCATAAAAAGATCAAAAGAGAAAAATGCATTCATTTCACAAGACAAGATTAACGTCTTGCAGTTTTAACCCATCAACACCTAGACAAGTAGAAAAGTTGTAGATTCCCTTGATAAAACATTCATTAGAATTGAGGACAGATGATAGGTGGACGATCGTCCACTTGTGTATTGGGTTTCACAGATTCGCTTTGCATACTGTCGTCCACCCTATGTGATTGTGCAACTTTTTTCATTGAACGATTTGTGTTAACTTCTTAACCTGCTTGATTGAACACTACGGGTATATCCTTAGTTGGTTGTTTTCTTTCTTAATTAATTGATTGGCGTCCTGTGTATGTGAACCTTAACCTAAGATTGGGTACTACACAGGACTATTTCATTTTAAATTGTAACCATCTCACTATCAGTATTGTCTTCTGGTGAATCATTCTCAAATGCTGTGTGTTTGTCTTACTTATTTCTATTTCCTTATTATTTTCGGTTAGTTTCGTGTTGTTCATGTCTCTTCCGATTATAAGATCAAAATGAATATTTGAAGTTAAATATAATATATTATTTAGTATGCGACCAATACGCTACATTATCTCTGTTGCGCAAAAAAATAAATAAACGAGGTTCTGGCGAGGTTCGAACTCGCGACCTTCTGCGTGTAAAGCAGACGTGATTTTTTTTTTTTTTTTTTTTTTATCTTTATTATATATACACATTCTAATTATATACATGTATCACAGATATATTATAATGCACATCATAGGAAAATAATTCCCTTAATTAATGTCAATTTCTCTTCTAAATGTTCATTTCGAAAATTATCAAGATTTATTATATTCATAATAATACGATTAAAAACTATTATACATATATTCGTCCGTTTTTATAATAGTCAAATTAATAAACAAAAAATAATATTTCTAATTTGCGTGGATTAAATTGAAATATAATGTAACGGTTGGATACCATACCAGAGTATTTATATTATTGTCTAATTCACGTTTGTTGTAAATTATTATATATGATTTTTTAACTATTAAAAATTAATTACGCTTCTCAAGTCAAGACTGAAAACACCACGGACACAATTTATACTTTTCGGCATATCTGTCCATTCTCGGTATTTGTTTCGCGTACATTCTTATTTCTTCATCTTCTGTTTTTCTCACATCCCAAAACTTCCGCTGGTAAAACATATAAGATTCATATTCGGTTTTATTTTCCTCCATTACTATGTGTCGTATTCCGGCATTTGAACGATCTAATTTGTTAATTACTAAAATGTTTTTCATTTTTACTTTTCCGATCACATAATCTGCTTCACTTGTCCTACTAAATACAACTTTCTCATAATGAGAATCTGTACATGGGCTTTTCCCTGTTACTATAGATAGAGATGCTATTGTCGTTGTTTGTTTACATTTTATATCGACCGTCTTTGGTAAATTCTCCTCACTATTCTTCTTTTCTACTCTATTCGTTGTAATTGTATTACGTTTAATTTGTCTACTATTAATTGATACCCTAACAGGTGGTACATCAACAGGTAGAGTGTTTACCTGTACTGGGGTTACACTTGGAGAAATTACTTCTGTATTTTCTATATGTTCATCTTCCGTTTCTGTTTCCATTTCTGAACTTTGACTATGCTCAGATTCGTCAATTTCTCCTTCGGATTCAATCTTGTTAGACTCCTGTTTTTCATGCCATGTATCCGAACGTCTATTGTCTCTCTCTATTTTTGATGGTGATTTGTGTTTCTTTCCATTGTTTCTATTTATCAGTTCGCCTCTTGTCCAAACTAATGAAATTCTCATTTTATCACCCAAGTATGTCGAATTCCATGTAAAATGTTCGTATTCTTCAATAATAGAACCTATTAATGCAATTAATGGTTTCGGTAAACTTTCCATTTGTATATAATCTCTTAGTTAACCTCTTTGTTTACATTCACATTCAGTAGATAGAGTTACACAATTTCAGTGAATAAACGTCTATTTTTGAAATTTTCTCCACAAATGTCAGTAAAACAACTTACATTTCTGTTGTATAATGAAATTTAGCGATTTATGGCTGGTTAAATCCAAATCCGAATGCATAATTCCACATTAACAGGGAGCGATCAAAATTACGTGTACTCACATAAAGGTGCACTCGACTCTGTAAAGCAGACGTGATAACCACTACACCACAGAACCCGACAAATTTTGTTCACGGTTTTATAGCTTATGTGTTTCAGCTATCTATTTTACATGTAGTGTTTCAGCTATCTATTTTACATGTAGATGTAATGCAACTGATTAGTGCAAACATGATTTTGTTTTTTTCTTTAGTTATTACAAAGCGACCAAGTGCATAGGCCTAATCCGTCTGTTTCTTTCTTTCTTAAGGATCGAGCGGCTGTGGTAATGCATTGTATGACCATAGCTTGAAGTGACTAGAAAATGCACGTGGACAAGAATAACAACACACTATTTGAGGGAAACAAAAGTATTTAGCAGCTACTAAGTCCACTTCTGTATTACTATTGAGTTTCAAAGAGTTCATGTGTTTCACGCTGATAGGTTTAGATAGATAAATTACCAGTCAAATATTCATGGTTTCCGTGGTGTAGTGGTTATCACATCCGCTTAACACGCGGAAGGTCCTGAGTTCAATCCTCAGCGGAAACAATTTTTTTTCTCGCTTTTTCCTTTGAAAAACTGTCCTAGCTTTACGGTAGATGAAGATATTGCAATATTGTATCTATTTTGAGAGCTATGCTTTCTAAATTGCTCTAATTTTGAAAATTAAAGTCAGTATTGGTCACCTCAACTTACTGATTAAAAAGGAGAGACATTACCAAGAGAGCGTCTATCTTCACAGTGTAAGGAGATAAAAAAAACGCTTTGTGAAATTATTCTTGCTCAAATCTTTTGAGAAAAATTACATTACTAGATATACATTAGAACACTCAGATTGTATGTTACCTTGCATTATATAATACTATTTATACCACGGTTTAACTCGGAAAACCGTGGTATAAATGAATTGTAACATGCAATATCACATCTAGGTCGTTGATTGCTGACAGTAATAAGACTACAACCCAGAATTAAAGTGTGCAATATCTCGTTTCTCCGTGTATTGTATCGGGATTCTTAACTGTTGCTTCTATTCTGGTATATAAACCATAAAAAGATCAAAAGAGAAAAATGCATTCATTTCACAAGACAAGATTAACGTCTTGCAGTTTTAACCCATCAACACCTAGACAAGTAGAAAAGTTGTAGATTCCCTTGATAAAACATTCATTAGAATTGAGGACAGATGATAGGTGGACGATCGTCCACTTGTGTATTGGGTTTCACAGATTCGCTTTGCATACTGTCGTCCACCCTATGTGATTGTGCAACTTTTTTCATTGAACGATTTGTGTTAACTTCTTAACCTGCTTGATTGAACACTACGGGTATATCCTTAGTTGGTTGTTTTCTTTCTTAATTAATTGATTGGCGTCCTGTGTATGTGAACCTTAACCTAAGATTGGGTACTACACAGGACTATTTCATTTTAAATTGTAACCATCTCACTATCAGTATTGTCTTCTGGTGAATCATTCTCAAATGCTGTGTGTTTGTCTTACTTATTTCTATTTCCTTATTATTTTCGGTTAGTTTCGTGTTGTTCATGTCTCTTCCGATTATAAGATCAAAATGAATATTTGAAGTTAAATATAATATATTATTTAGTATGCGACCAATACGCTACATTATCTCTGTTGCGCAAAAAAATAAATAAACGAGGTTCTGGCGAGGTTCGAACTCGCGACCTTCTGCGTGTAAAGCAGACGTGATTTTTTTTTTTTTTTTTTTTTTATCTTTATTATATATACACATTCTAATTATATACATGTATCACAGATATATTATAATGCACATCATAGGAAAATAATTCCCTTAATTAATGTCAATTTCTCTTCTAAATGTTCATTTCGAAAATTATCAAGATTTATTATATTCATAATAATACGATTAAAAACTATTATACATATATTCGTCCGTTTTTATAATAGTCAAATTAATAAACAAAAAATAATATTTCTAATTTGCGTGGATTAAATTGAAATATAATGTAACGGTTGGATACCATACCAGAGTATTTATATTATTGTCTAATTCACGTTTGTTGTAAATTATTATATATGATTTTTTAACTATTAAAAATTAATTACGCTTCTCAAGTCAAGACTGAAAACACCACGGACACAATTTATACTTTTCGGCATATCTGTCCATTCTCGGTATTTGTTTCGCGTACATTCTTATTTCTTCATCTTCTGTTTTTCTCACATCCCAAAACTTCCGCTGGTAAAACATATAAGATTCATATTCGGTTTTATTTTCCTCCATTACTATGTGTCGTATTCCGGCATTTGAACGATCTAATTTGTTAATTACTAAAATGTTTTTCATTTTTACTTTTCCGATCACATAATCTGCTTCACTTGTCCTACTAAATACAACTTTCTCATAATGAGAATCTGTACATGGGCTTTTCCCTGTTACTATAGATAGAGATGCTATTGTCGTTGTTTGTTTACATTTTATATCGACCGTCTTTGGTAAATTCTCCTCACTATTCTTCTTTTCTACTCTATTCGTTGTAATTGTATTACGTTTAATTTGTCTACTATTAATTGATACCCTAACAGGTGGTACATCAACAGGTAGAGTGTTTACCTGTACTGGGGTTACACTTGGAGAAATTACTTCTGTATTTTCTATATGTTCATCTTCCGTTTCTGTTTCCATTTCTGAACTTTGACTATGCTCAGATTCGTCAATTTCTCCTTCGGATTCAATCTTGTTAGACTCCTGTTTTTCATGCCATGTATCCGAACGTCTATTGTCTCTCTCTATTTTTGATGGTGATTTGTGTTTCTTTCCATTGTTTCTATTTATCAGTTCGCCTCTTGTCCAAACTAATGAAATTCTCATTTTATCACCCAAGTATGTCGAATTCCATGTAAAATGTTCGTATTCTTCAATAATAGAACCTATTAATGCAATTAATGGTTTCGGTAAACTTTCCATTTGTATATAATCTCTTAGTTAACCTCTTTGTTTACATTCACATTCAGTAGATAGAGTTACACAATTTCAGTGAATAAACGTCTATTTTTGAAATTTTCTCCACAAATGTCAGTAAAACAACTTACATTTCTGTTGTATAATGAAATTTAGCGATTTATGGCTGGTTAAATCCAAATCCGAATGCATAATTCCACATTAACAGGGAGCGATCAAAATTACGTGTACTCACATAAAGGTGCACTCGACTCTGTAAAGCAGACGTGATAACCACTACACCACAGAACCCGACAAATTTTGTTCACGGTTTTATAGCTTATGTGTTTCAGCTATCTATTTTACATGTAGTGTTTCAGCTATCTATTTTACATGTAGATGTAATGCAACTGATTAGTGCAAACATGATTTTGTTTTTTTCTTTAGTTATTACAAAGCGACCAAGTGCATAGGCCTAATCCGTCTGTTTCTTTCTTTCTTAAGGATCGAGCGGCTGTGGTAATGCATTGTATGACCATAGCTTGAAGTGACTAGAAAATGCACGTGGACAAGAATAACAACACACTATTTGAGGGAAACAAAAGTATTTAGCAGCTACTAAGTCCACTTCTGTATTACTATTGAGTTTCAAAGAGTTCATGTGTTTCACGCTGATAGGTTTAGATAGATAAATTACCAGTCAAATATTCATGGTTTCCGTGGTGTAGTGGTTATCACATCCGCTTAACACGCGGAAGGTCCTGAGTTCAATCCTCAGCGGAAACAATTTTTTTTCTCGCTTTTTCCTTTGAAAAACTGTCCTAGCTTTACGGTAGATGAAGATATTGCAATATTGTATCTATTTTGAGAGCTATGCTTTCTAAATTGCTCTAATTTTGAAAATTAAAGTCAGTATTGGTCACCTCAACTTACTGATTAAAAAGGAGAGACATTACCAAGAGAGCGTCTATCTTCACAGTGTAAGGAGATAAAAAAAACGCTTTGTGAAATTATTCTTGCTCAAATCTTTTGAGAAAAATTACATTACTAGATATACATTAGAACACTCAGATTGTATGTTACCTTGCATTATATAATACTATTTATACCACGGTTTAACTCGGAAAACCGTGGTATAAATGAATTGTAACATGCAATATCACATCTAGGTCGTTGATTGCTGACAGTAATAAGACTACAACCCAGAATTAAAGTGTGCAATATCTCGTTTCTCCGTGTATTGTATCGGGATTCTTAACTGTTGCTTCTATTCTGGTATATAAACCATAAAAAGATCAAAAGAGAAAAATGCATTCATTTCACAAGACAAGATTAACGTCTTGCAGTTTTAACCCATCAACACCTAGACAAGTAGAAAAGTTGTAGATTCCCTTGATAAAACATTCATTAGAATTGAGGACAGATGATAGGTGGACGATCGTCCACTTGTGTATTGGGTTTCACAGATTCGCTTTGCATACTGTCGTCCACCCTATGTGATTGTGCAACTTTTTTCATTGAACGATTTGTGTTAACTTCTTAACCTGCTTGATTGAACACTACGGGTATATCCTTAGTTGGTTGTTTTCTTTCTTAATTAATTGATTGGCGTCCTGTGTATGTGAACCTTAACCTAAGATTGGGTACTACACAGGACTATTTCATTTTAAATTGTAACCATCTCACTATCAGTATTGTCTTCTGGTGAATCATTCTCAAATGCTGTGTGTTTGTCTTACTTATTTCTATTTCCTTATTATTTTCGGTTAGTTTCGTGTTGTTCATGTCTCTTCCGATTATAAGATCAAAATGAATATTTGAAGTTAAATATAATATATTATTTAGTATGCGACCAATACGCTACATTATCTCTGTTGCGCAAAAAAATAAATAAACGAGGTTCTGGCGAGGTTCGAACTCGCGACCTTCTGCGTGTAAAGCAGACGTGATTTTTTTTTTTTTTTTTTTTTTATCTTTATTATATATACACATTCTAATTATATACATGTATCACAGATATATTATAATGCACATCATAGGAAAATAATTCCCTTAATTAATGTCAATTTCTCTTCTAAATGTTCATTTCGAAAATTATCAAGATTTATTATATTCATAATAATACGATTAAAAACTATTATACATATATTCGTCCGTTTTTATAATAGTCAAATTAATAAACAAAAAATAATATTTCTAATTTGCGTGGATTAAATTGAAATATAATGTAACGGTTGGATACCATACCAGAGTATTTATATTATTGTCTAATTCACGTTTGTTGTAAATTATTATATATGATTTTTTAACTATTAAAAATTAATTACGCTTCTCAAGTCAAGACTGAAAACACCACGGACACAATTTATACTTTTCGGCATATCTGTCCATTCTCGGTATTTGTTTCGCGTACATTCTTATTTCTTCATCTTCTGTTTTTCTCACATCCCAAAACTTCCGCTGGTAAAACATATAAGATTCATATTCGGTTTTATTTTCCTCCATTACTATGTGTCGTATTCCGGCATTTGAACGATCTAATTTGTTAATTACTAAAATGTTTTTCATTTTTACTTTTCCGATCACATAATCTGCTTCACTTGTCCTACTAAATACAACTTTCTCATAATGAGAATCTGTACATGGGCTTTTCCCTGTTACTATAGATAGAGATGCTATTGTCGTTGTTTGTTTACATTTTATATCGACCGTCTTTGGTAAATTCTCCTCACTATTCTTCTTTTCTACTCTATTCGTTGTAATTGTATTACGTTTAATTTGTCTACTATTAATTGATACCCTAACAGGTGGTACATCAACAGGTAGAGTGTTTACCTGTACTGGGGTTACACTTGGAGAAATTACTTCTGTATTTTCTATATGTTCATCTTCCGTTTCTGTTTCCATTTCTGAACTTTGACTATGCTCAGATTCGTCAATTTCTCCTTCGGATTCAATCTTGTTAGACTCCTGTTTTTCATGCCATGTATCCGAACGTCTATTGTCTCTCTCTATTTTTGATGGTGATTTGTGTTTCTTTCCATTGTTTCTATTTATCAGTTCGCCTCTTGTCCAAACTAATGAAATTCTCATTTTATCACCCAAGTATGTCGAATTCCATGTAAAATGTTCGTATTCTTCAATAATAGAACCTATTAATGCAATTAATGGTTTCGGTAAACTTTCCATTTGTATATAATCTCTTAGTTAACCTCTTTGTTTACATTCACATTCAGTAGATAGAGTTACACAATTTCAGTGAATAAACGTCTATTTTTGAAATTTTCTCCACAAATGTCAGTAAAACAACTTACATTTCTGTTGTATAATGAAATTTAGCGATTTATGGCTGGTTAAATCCAAATCCGAATGCATAATTCCACATTAACAGGGAGCGATCAAAATTACGTGTACTCACATAAAGGTGCACTCGACTCTGTAAAGCAGACGTGATAACCACTACACCACAGAACCCGACAAATTTTGTTCACGGTTTTATAGCTTATGTGTTTCAGCTATCTATTTTACATGTAGTGTTTCAGCTATCTATTTTACATGTAGATGTAATGCAACTGATTAGTGCAAACATGATTTTGTTTTTTTCTTTAGTTATTACAAAGCGACCAAGTGCATAGGCCTAATCCGTCTGTTTCTTTCTTTCTTAAGGATCGAGCGGCTGTGGTAATGCATTGTATGACCATAGCTTGAAGTGACTAGAAAATGCACGTGGACAAGAATAACAACACACTATTTGAGGGAAACAAAAGTATTTAGCAGCTACTAAGTCCACTTCTGTATTACTATCGAGTTTCAAAGAGTTCATGTGTTTCACGCTGATAGGTTTAGATAGATAAATTACCAGTCAAATATTCATGGTTTCCGTGGTGTAGTGGTTATCACATCCGCTTAACACGCGGAAGGTCCTGAGTTCAATCCTCAGCGGAAACAATTTTTTTTCTCGCTTTTTCCTTTGAAAAACTGTCCTAGCTTTACGGTAGATGAAGATATTGCAATATTGTATCTATTTTGAGCGCTATGCTTTCTAAATTGCTCTAATTTTGAAAATTAAAGTCAGTATTGGTCACCTCAACTTACTGATTAAAAAGGGGAGACATTACCAAGAGAGCGTCTATCTTCACAGCGTAAGGAGATAAAAAAAACGCTTTGTGAAATTATTCTTGCTCAAATCTCTTGAGAAAAATTACATTTCTAGATATACATTAGAACACTCAGATTGTATGTTACCTTGCATTATATAATACTATTTATACCACGGTTTAACTCGGAAAACCGTGGTATAAATGAATTGTAACATGCAATATCACATCTAGGTCGTTGATTGCTGACAGTAATAAGACTACAACCCAGAATTAAAGTGTGCAATATCTCGTTTCTCCGTGTATTGTATCGGGATTCTTAACTGTTGCTTCTATTCTGGTATATAAACCATAAAAGATCAAAAGAGAAAAATGCATTCATTTCACAAGACAAGATTAACGTCTTGCAGTTTTAACCCATCAACACCTAGACAAGTAGAAAAGTTGTAGATTCCCTTGATAAAACATTCATTAGAATTGAGGACAGATGATAGGTGGACGATCGTCCACTTGTGTATTGGGTTTCACAGATTCGCTTTGCATACTGTCGTCCACCCTATGTGATTGTGCAACTTTTTTCATTGAACGATTTGTGTTAACTTCTTAACCTGCTTGATTGAACACTACGGGTATATCCTTAGTTGGTTTTTTTCTTGCTTAATTAATTGATTGGCGTCCTGTGTATGTGAACCTTAACCTAAGATTGGGTACTACACAGGACTATTTCATTTTAAATTGTAACCATCTCACTATCAGTATTGTCTTCTGGTGAATCATTCTCAAATGCTGTGTGTTTGTCTTACTTATTTCTATTTCCTTATTATTTTCGGTTAGTTTCGTGTTGTTCATGTCTCTTCCGATTATAAGATCAAAATGAATATTTGAAGTTAAATATAATATATTATTTAGTATGCGACCAATACGCTACATTATCTCTGTTGCGCAAAAAAAAAAATAAACGAGGTTCTGGCGAGGTTCGAACTCGCGACCTTCTGCGTGTAAAGCAGACGTGATAACCACTACACCACAGAACCCGACAAATTTTGTTCACGGTTTTATAGCTTATGTGTTTCAGCTATCTATTTACATCTAGTGTTTCAGCTATCTGTTTTACATGTAGATGTAATGCAACTGATTAGTGCAAACATGATTTTGTTTTTTTCTTTAGTTATTACAAAGCGACCAAGTGCATAGGCCTAATCCGTCTGTTTCTTTCTTTCTTAAGGATCGAGCGGCTGTGGTAATGCATTGTATGACCATAGCTTGAAGTGACTAGAAAATGCACGTGGACAAGAATAACAACACACTATTTGAGGGAAACAAAAGTATTTAGCAGCTACTAAGTCCACTTCTGTATTACTATTGAGTTTCAAAGAGTTCATGTGTTTCACGCTGATAGGTTTAGATAGATAAATTACCAGTCAAATATTCATGGTTTCCGTGGTGTAGTGGTTATCACATATTTTTAAATACTTTTTATCAAAGATATATGATATGAAATTAGGGGATGAAATAATATATATGACATTACCAGATAAAGCTATGTTATGTGTTCCAAACATTTACAGAGAAATGCTGAAATCTTTTAATAATATCAGAGAACATGTTATTTTTCAACATAGTATTGAAAACATTTATGATCAACCATTATTTTATAACCCTGAAATATTACATTGTGGAAAGATTATCATATGGCATGATTTTATAAAAGCTGGTATAGTACAATTGAAAGATACATGTTATGAAGTCAAGACAGGTTTTTTACCAAACAAAGCAATTGTTGAAATGATATGTAATATAGATAGTGATTGTGATAGTAATGATATTGTAAAAAGAATAGATGTACTTAAGTCTGCAATACCAGAAGATTGGACTAAAACTATTCAAACTGAAATACACAACAGGAAAAACAATAGAACTGTAGATATTAATGTAAATAGAGATAGTAAAATATTAGATTTCAAATTATGTACAACAAAACAATTGTATGTGATGGTTGTAGAAAAGTTATATGAATTACCAATATGTTATGATAAATGGAAAGACATTTTTGATATAGAAGAAACTGAATTATATAGAATATGGACAATTGTTAATTTCCATTGGAAACCTTCTAAAATGATAGAAGTAGATTTTAAAATTGCACATCACAGTATATTTACCAATACTAAATTAATGAAAATGAAACTGATAGATTATGAAGAATGTGAAATATGTGAAAATGAAATAGAAAGTATTGCACATTTGTTTATTTCTTGTGAACAACTTGTAGAATTTCATCAACACATTCAAGAAAAAATTGAAATTTTGTTTGAGAACTGTAACTCAGATAAGATGACTTTGGTAGTATATGAAGAAATATTTATGTTTGGACTCACAAATACCATGAAAGGTGTAAATGTAATATTTCTAAATTTCATGTTATCAATTGCTAGATATTGTGTATTACGAAGGAGAAATTTAGTTAAAAATGGACAGAATAATATTGACTTGATTAGACTATTTTCATATACTTTAAAACATTATGTTGTATATTTTTATGAATACCTATGTAAATTAAAAGATATGAGAAAAGTGTTTGAAAAGAACTTTCTGTCAGATAATACTATCGTACAAGAAACAAATGGTGTAATTGTTTTTAATATGTAACACATTAATTAATTTAGGAGTAAACTTCGAACTACATAAATAGCATTATAACTGTAATATAATTATGTATTAGAAATTGTTTTTAATGTAATGTATATGAATTATTTTAAATAAAGATAAAAAAAAAAAAAAAAAAAAAAAAAAAGAGAAAAAAAAATCACATCCGCTTAACCCGTGGAAGGTCCTGAGTTCAATCCTCAGCGGAAACAATTTTTTTTCTCGCTTTTTCCTTTGAAAAACTGTCCTAGCTTTACGGTAGATGAAGATATTGCAATATTGTATCTATTTTGAGCGCTATGCTTTCTAAATTGCTCTAATATTGAAAATTAAAGTCAGTATTGGTCACCTCAACTTACTGATTAAAAAGGGGAGACATTACCAAGAGATCGTCTATCTTCACAGTGTAAGGAGGTAAAAAAAACGCTTTGTGAAATTATTCTTGCTCAAATCTTTTGAGAAAAATTACATTTCTAGATATATATTAGAACACTCAGATTGTATGTTACCTTGCATTATATAATACTATTTATACCACGGTTTAACTCGGAAAACCGTGGTATAAATGAATTGTAACATGCATTATCACATCTAGGTCGTTGATTGCTGACAGTAATAAGACTACAACCCAGAATTAAAGTGTGCAATATCTCGTTTCTCCGTGTATTGTATCGGGATTCTTAACTGTTGCTTCTATTCTGGTATATAAACCATAAAAAGATCAAAAGAGAAAAATGCATTCATTTCACAAGACAAGATTAACGTCTTGCAGTTTTAACCCATCAACACCTAGACAAGTAGAAAAGTTGTAGATTCCCTTGATAAAACATTCATTAGAATTGAGGACAGATGATAGGTGGACGATCGTCCACTTGTGTATTGGGTTTCACAGATTCGCTTTGCATACTGTCGTCCACCCTATGTGATTGTGCAACTTTTTTCATTGAACGATTTGTGTTAACTTCTTAACCTGCTTGATTGAACACTACGGGTATATCCTTAGTTGGTTTTTTTCTTTCTTAATTAATTGATTGGCGTCCTGTGTATGTGAACCTTAACCTAAGATTGGGTACTACACAGGACTATTTCATTTTAAATTGTAACCATCTCACTATCAGTATTGTCTTCTGGTGAATCATTCTCAAATGCTGTGTGTTTGTCTTACCTATTTCTATTTCCTTATTATTTTCGGTTAGTTTCGTGTTGTTCATGTCTCTTCCGATTATAAGATCAAAATGAATATTTGAAGTTAAATATAATATATTATTTAGTATGCGACCAATACGCTACATTATCTCTGTTGCGCAAAAAAAAAATAAACGAGGTTCTGGCGAGGTTCGAACTCGCGACCTTCTGCGTGTAAAGCAGACGTGATAACCACTACACCACAGAACCCGACAAATTTTGTTCACGGTTTTATAGCTTATGTGTTTCAGCTATCTATTTTACATGTAGTGTTTCAGCTATCTATTTTACATGTAGACGTAATGCAACTGATTAGTGCAAACATGATTTTGTTTTTTTCTTTAGTTATTACAAAGCGACCAAGTGCATAGGCCTAATCCGTCTGTTTCTTTCTTTCTTAAGGATCGAGCGGCTGTGGTAATGCATTGTATGACCATAGCTTGAAGTGACTAGAAAATGCACGTGGACAAGAATAACAACACACTATTTGAGGGAAACAAAAGTATTTAGCAGCTACTAAGTCCACTTCTGTATTACTATCGAGTTTCAAAGAGTTCATGTGTTTCACGCTGATAGGTTTAGATAGATAAATTACCAGTCAAATATTCATGGTTTCCGTGGTGTAGTGGTTATCACATCCGCTTAACACGCGGAAGGTCCTGAGTTCAATCATCAGCGGAAACAATTTTTTTTCTCGCTTTTTCCTTTGAAAAACTGTCCTAGCTTTACGGTAGATGAAGATATTGCAATATTGTATCTATTTTGAGCGCTATGCTTTCTAAATTGCTCTAATTTTGAAAATTAAAGTCAGTATTGGTCATCTCAACTTACTGATTAAAAAGGGGAGACATTACCAAGAGAGCGTCTATCTTCACAGCGTAAGGAGATAAAAAAAACGCTTTGTGAAATTATTCTTGCTCAAATCTCTTGAGAAAAATTACATTTCTAGATATACATTAGAACACTCAGATTGTATGTTACCTTGCATTATATAATACTATTTATACCACGGTTTAACTCGGAAAACCGTGGTATAAATGAATTGTAACATGCAATATCACATCTAGGTCGTTGATTGCTGACAGTAATAAGACTACAACCCAGAATTAAAGTGTGCAATATCTCGTTTCTCCGTGTATTGTATCGGGATTCTTAACTGTTGCTTCTATTCTGGTATATAAACCATAAAAGATCAAAAGAGAAAAATGCATTCATTTCACAAGACAAGATTAACGTCTTGCAGTTTTAACCCATCAACACCTAGACAAGTAGAAAAGTTGTAGATTCCCTTGATAAAGCATTCATTAGAATTGAGGACAGATGATAGGTGGACGATCGTCCACTTGTGTATTGGGTTTCACAGATTCGCTTTGCATACTGTCGTCCACCCTATGTGATTGTGCAACTTTTTTCATTGAACGATTTGTGTTAACTTCTTAACCTGCTTGATTGAACACTACGGGTATATCCTTAGTTGGTTTCTTTCTTTCTTAATTAATTGATTGGCGTCCTGTGTATGTGAACCTTAACCTAAGATTGGGTACTACACAGGCACGGCTGGTAATCGGCACAAGCAGAACAGTTGGTTCTGCAAAGAAATTCGAGAGGATAACTTCCGGTTTTGGTGGAGGAGAGTTCACGAAGACGCTTCGCAAGGTATGTACATGTCAAAAATGGAAAATTTCTTTCTTACTGCTCGAATATTGCAAAATCAGAGAATGCTATGCTGTGGCGAATGCTTTCACGATTAGAAACATGTATAGTTTATTCTTGTATATGAAGCGTAACTCTCGCAAAATCAATCGTCCCACGAAAAACATGACGAAAATTGTGACACTCTTACATTTCTAAGTTGTTCGTGACAAAGATGCAAGTTAAATTTTCAATATTTTTTCATCATGGGAGTCTAAATGTAATCGGGGATAAATTCCGATTCTTCAGAAGTAAATTGAAGTCTAGATAAATCTACAAACTGTCAATTTTCTCGTTTTCCTGCTTGAGGAGATCGGTTCTGATAGAGCACATTGCGAATGCATGAGGAGATTTGCTAGTTTTGTTAATTGTTTTCTGCAAAATTGATAAATTGATACTTTTAAACACAAAACTGATAAATACTCTAATCAAAATAAATTATTCTCCGTCCACTTTCAGGAGATGCCAGGATTCAAGGGAAAGAGGAAAAGGGGACTGACATTGACTCTTTACAAAAAAACATTTCGATATAGATTGCCTGTATCACCGCCAAGGAAACGAACAAAAACAAGTAGCAGTACACCAAATTTAAAATCCCCATCAATCAGGACACCATGTTTATTAAAAAAAATCTCTTTCAATTTCAAAATATTGATATCCTTTCAAACGGGTTTCCACATCTATTCGGCGCAACCTGTTTACTAAAGATGACGGAAGCTTCACCGCAGATCTACACAAGTTATAATATTACATGATTTCAGCACATACATAGGTCTAACGTAAATAAACTTTCACTTAGTTCTAGTAGTCATGAATAAATTAAACACAAGATGTCAATTAAACTGTGGACATATCCTTAAAATCGGTAAAGCGCTTTACATCTTGTAACCACTACTAACAGAGATGTTTTTTTTATTATGGACAGCACATGAACAATGAAATATTACTTTTATACTTTTAATAACCCGACGGGAAGAAGGGCATCAGTTCGTGAATTTATTACCAGACAGACATGCAAAATTTGTGATTATACAGTGGATTACATGTGTCGTACCAAAACTAGCAAATCTCCTCATGCATTCGCAATGTGCCCTATCAGAACCGATCTCCTCAAGCAGGAAAACGAGAAAATTGACAGTTTGTAGATTTATCTAGACTTCAATTCACTTCTGAAGAATCGGAATTTATCCCCGATTACATTTAGACTCCAATGATGAAAAAATATTGAAAATTTAACTTGCATCTTTGTCAAGAACAACTTAGAAATGTAAGAGTGTCACAATTTTCGTCATGTTTTTCGTGGGACGATTGATTTTGCGAGAGTTACACTTCATATACAAGAATAAACTATACATGTTTCTAATCGTGAAAGCATTCGCCACAGCATAGCATTCTCTGATTTTGCAATATTCGAGCAGTAAAAAAGAAAATTTCCATTTTTGACATGTACATACCTTGCGAAGCGTCTTCGTGAACTCTCCTCCACCAAAACCGGAAGTTATCCTCACGAATTTCTTTGCAGAACCAACTGTTCTGCTTGTGCCGATTACCAGCCGTGACAGGACTATTTCATTTTAAATTGTAACCATCTCACTATCAGTATTGTCTTCTGGTGAATCATTCTCAAATGCTGTGTGTTTGTCTTACTTATTTCTATTTCCTTATTATTTTCGGTTAGTTTCGTGTTGTTCATGTCTCTTCCGATTATAAGATCAAAATGAATATTTGAAGTTAAATATAATATATTATTTAGTATGCGACCAATACGCTACATTATCTCTGTTGCGCAAAAAAAAATAAACGAGGTTCTGGCGAAGTTCGAACTCGCGATCTTCTGCGTGTAAAGCAGACGTGATAACCACTACACCACAGAACCCGACAAATTTTGTTCACGGTTATATAGCTTATGTGTTTCAGCTATCTATTTTACATGTAGTGTTTCAGCTATCTATTTTACATGTAGATGTAATGCAACTGATTAGTGCACACATGATTTTGTTTTTTTCTTTAGTTATTACAAAGCGACCAAGTGCATAGGCCTAATCCGTCTGTTTCTTTCTTTCTTAAGGATCGAGCGGCTGTGGTAATGCATTGTATGACCATAGCTTGAAGTGACTAGAAAATGCACGTGGACAAGAATAACAACACACTATTTGAGGGAAACAAAAGTATTTAGCAGCTACTTCTTCTTCTTTCAATAAATGCATCTCTCTTTCCGGAGTATAGTCCACTTCTGTATTACTACTGAGTTTCGAAGAGTTCATGTGTTTCACGCTGATAGGTTTAGATTGATTTCACATGTTCAGGGAGTACAGGATAAAAGTGCATGTAGGTTACGTTAGTCCGTCAATAACATTATTTTCCTCGTACATAAGTCTACATGGGTCGAGGAACATCCACATGGTGACTTTACAATGTACATTTAAACAAATTATACAAATGAAATAAATGTTAATCATCTTCATTGTTATCATCATCACTATCATCAGAATAATTCTCGTCGTCAGTATTATTGTCGTCAGATTCCTCCTCAGATTTGTCATCTTGATTGTTATCATCATCACTATCATCAGAATAATTCTCGTCGTCAGTATTATTGTCGTCAGATTCCTCCTCAGATTTGTCATCTTGATTGTTATCATCATCACTATCATCAGAATCCTCGTCGTTAGTATTATTGTCGCCAGATTCCTCCTCAGATTTGTCATCCTCATTGTTATCATCATCACTATCATCAGAATCCTCGTCGTCAGTATTATTGTCGTCAGATTCCTCCTCAGATTTGTCATCTTCATTGTTATCATCATCACTATCATCAGAATCCTCGTCGTCAGTATTATTGTCGTCAGATTCCTCCTCTGATTTGTCATCTTGATTGTTATCATCATCACTATCATCAGAATCCTCGTCGTCAGTATTATTGTCGTCAGATTCCTCCTCAGATGTGTCATCTTCATTGTTATCATCATCACTATCATCAGAATCCTCGTCGTCAGTATTATTGTCGTCAGATTCCTCCTCAGATTTGTCATCTTCATTGTTATCATCATCACTATCATCAGAATCCTCGTCGTCAGTATTATTGTCGTCAGATTCCTCCTCAGATGTGTCATCTTCATTGTTATCATCATCACTATCATCAGAATCCTCGTCGTCAGTATTATTGTCGTCAGATTCCTCCTCAGATTTGTCATCTTCATTGTTATCATCATCACTATCATCAGAATCCTCGTCGTCAGTATTATTGTCGTCAGATTCCTCCTCAGATTTGTCATATTCATTGTTATCATCATCACTATCATCAGAATCCTCGTCGTCAGTATTATTGTCGTCAGATTCCTCCTCAGATTTCTCATCTTCATTGTTATCATCATCACTATCATCAGAATCCTCGTCGTCAGTATTATTGTCGTCAGATTCCTCCTCAGATTTGTCATCTTCATTGTTATCATCATCACTATCATCAGAATCCTCGTCGTCAGTATTATTGTCGTCAGATTCCTCCTCAGATGTGTCATCTTCATTGTTATCATCATCACTATCATCAGAATCCTCGTCGTCAGTATTATTGTCGTCAGATTCCTCCTCAGATGTGTCATCTTCATTGTTATCATCATCACTATCATCAGAATCCTCGTCGTCAGTATTATTGTCGTCAGATTCCTCCTCAGATTTGTCATCTTCATTGTTATCATCATCACTATCATCAGAATCCTCGTCGTCAGTATTATTGTCGTCAGATTCCTCCTCAGATGTGTCATCTTCATTGTTATCATCATCACTATCATCAGAATCCTCGTCGTCAGTATTATTGTCGTCAGATTCCTCCTCAGATGTGTCATCTTCATTGTTATCATCATCACTATCATCAGAATCCTCGTCGTCAGTATTATTGTCGTCAGATTCCTCCTCAGATGTGTCATCTTCATTGTTATCATCATCACTATCATCAGAATCCTCGTCGTCAGTATTATTGTCGTCAGATTCCTCCTCAGATTTCTCATCTTCATTGTTATCATCATCACTATCATCAGAATCCTCGTCGTCAGTATTATTGTCGTCAGATTCCTCCTCATATTTGTCATCTTCATTGTTATCATCATCACTATCATCAGAATCCTCGTCGTCAGTATTATTGTCGTCAGATTCCTCCTCAGATTTGTCATCTTCATTGTTATCATCATCACTATCATCAGAATCCTCGTCGTCAGTATTATTGTCGTCAGATTCCTCCTCAGATTTGTCATCTTCATTGTTATCATCATCACTATCATCAGAATCCTCGTCGTCAGTATTATTGTCGTCAGATTCCTCCTCAGATGTGTCATCTTCATTGTTATCATCATCACTATCATCAGAATCCTCGTCGTCAGTATTATTGTCGTCAGATTCCTCCTCAGATTTCTCATCTTCATTGTTATCATCATCACTATCATCAGAATCCTCGTCGTCAGTATTATTGTCGTCAGATTCCTCCTCAGATTTCTCATCTTGATTGTTATCATCATCACTATCATCAGAATCCTCGTCGTCAGTATTATTGTCGTCAGATTCCTCCTCAGATTTGTCATCTTCATTGTTATCATCATCACTATCATCAGAATCCTCGTCGTCAGTATTATTGTCGTCAGATTCCTCCTCAGATTTGTCATCTTCATTGTTATCATCATCACTATCATCAGAATCCTCGTCGTCAGTATTATTGTCGTCAGATTCCTCCTCAGATTTGTCATCTTCATTGTTATCATCATCACTATCATCAGAATCCTCGTCGTCAGTATTGTTGTCGTCAGATTCCTCCTCAGATTTGTCATCTTCATTGTTATCATCATCACTATCATCAGAATCCTCGTCGTCAGTATTATTGTCGTCAGATTCCTCCTCAGATTTGTCATCTTCATTGTTATCATCATCACTATCATCAGAATCCTCGTCGTCAGTATTATTGTCGTCAGATTCCTCCTCATATTTCTCATCTTGATTGTTATCATCATCACTATCATCAGAATCCTCGTCGTCAGTATTATTGTCGTCAGATTCCTCCTCATATTTCTCATCTTCATTGTTATCATCATCACTATCATCAGAATCCTCGTCGTCAGTATTATTGTCGTCAGATTCCTCCTCAGATTTGTCATCTTCATTGTTATCATCATCACTATCATCAGAATCCTCGTCGTCAGTATTATTGTCGTCAGATTCCTCCTCAGATTTCTCATCTTGATTGTTATCATCATCACTATCATCAGAATCCTCGTCGTCAGTATTATTGTCGTCAGATTCCTCCTCAGATTTGTCATCTTCATTGTTATCATCATCACTATCATCAGAATCCTCGTCGTCAGTATTATTGTCGTCAGATTCCTCCTCAGATTTCTCATCTTCATTGTTATCATCATCACTATCATCAGAATCCTCGTCGTCAGTATTATTGTCGTCAGATTCCTCCTCAGATGTGTCATCTTCATTGTTATCATCATCACTATCATCAGAATCCTCGTCGTCAGTATTATTGTCGTCAGATTCCTCCTCAGATGTGTCATCTTCATTGTTATCATCATCACTATCATCAGAATCCTCGTCGTCAGTATTATTGTCGTCAGATTCCTCCTCAGATTTGTCATCTTCATTGTTATCATCATCACTATCATCAGAATCCTCGTCGTCAGTATTATTGTCGTCAGATTCCTCCTCAGATGTGTCATCTTCATTGTTATCATCATCACTATCATCAGAATCCTCGTCGTCAGTATTATTGTCGTCAGATTCCTCCTCAGATTTGTCATCTTCATTGTTATCATCATCACTATCATCAGAATTCTCGTCGTCAGTATTATTGTCGTCAGATTCCTCCTCAGATTTGTCATCGTCATAATCTAAGAGTTCGTCAAGCAAGTATTTATTTCTCTTTAAAACAAGTGAGGTTGCTTTTTCAAAAGAGTATGATTTCTTCTCCACTAAGTTTTGTATTTCACTAGTAATTTGTCTATGCAGTGAACTTCGTTTCAATGCGTACATTCTGGAGAGCAGTTGTCTGTATTCCATGATTAAGAGTCGTCTTTCACAGGATAGAAAGAATTCATTGTCTTCTTCTTTAGCCCGCGTCTTTTTTATTCCCTGTTCCTCCATTATTTTATCTACCCTTTTTATGATAGTCCTCATTTAGCTACATGTATGCATCACCGATAAGTGAATCAAATGCAGAATCATCAATATCTTCATTATCCTCCATGTCTTCATCTTCATCATCATTATATTTTGAGTCTATGGATTGATTATCATTATCTTCATCTATATCATCGTCATATCTTATTCCTTTAGGCTCGGGTGCATTTTCATCCATAAGACATCCCCTTTTGATATGTCGTTGTACATCAAAAGGTATCGAAAATAATGGTTTAATCATAATTCTTGCTCTTTCCAATAAACTGTTCATCCAACGTGTTTTTCCCGAGCCAGTACACCCTATCGCCTGTAGAGTGAACGGATGTTTCTTGCGATGGCTGCAAAGATCCTAACCCCTCACTTTCATGTGTCAGCAGCAGCGGTGTTAATCCCTCACCTTTCTGAGAAGAAGGAGTGTAGGAGGAGGCAGCATCTTGTGAGGAGGAGGAGGAAGTTGGTGTACGCTTCCATGTTTACATTTGTAAATTTGTAAATTTGTCTCGTCATATTGTCTTTTCTCGAAATTTTCCTATGACATTCCCGACAATTCGCAGGATCCATCGTTTCTTGTCAACTGCCAGAATTAAAATGATATATTTATCAAAATGTTCACTTACATATCTGCAAGATCTTCTTTCAAAATCCAGCTGTTGAATTTCTTTGGCCAACACAACCATGTCACAAGCACTTCCCGTCGACCATTTCGTCTTCTTTTCTTTAATATTTTCTCCACCCGGAATAAGCTGTCCACATCCTTCCTTACTATTTGCAGTTCTGATTCGTAAAATGTACCTTGAACCTGATCATCTTCAGTCAACAATTTTATATACAGGGATTCCCTGTCTCAGTTTGCGACTCTCCACCTTGAAAATTTCTTCCGTCCACTTATCTTGATAATCCCGATCAAATACTTTCTTTTGATGGAATAATCGTACCAAATCACCACATTTATATTTGACCTTTTTCAATGGTTTGCGTTTTGACTTAATTTTTTTTATTAGGCTTTAAAGTATCAATCTATAGGTGCTTCCATACTATGTCCTCGATTCCTTTTGTACTTTCCTCCGGCGCTTTTTCGCTTAGCGATCGGTGTGGACGGTTATTGTAATCGTTTATAATAAACGTAGCCATGGTCATAAAAGAATTCAACATCCAAATGTTAAAAAGTCCTCTAAACCAAGACCGTTACAAGATACTTTTAATGATTTACTTTCTAATATACAGAAACCTCTTGGAATTCATCACATTCGTACAATCTTATTTTCACTACCTGTAAACTACCTCAAAGATCTTAGGGATTTTGGACTTGACAAAGGAGGCGTCGATCCTTTTTCTCCTAAGTACAGATTGTCTAGTATTATATGGGACGTGGCGTCCTTTCGTCTTTTCAAACCAGTTCGATCTGAACCTCTTCATGATAACAACAGAAAATTCCTCCATATTCCGTTTGCTAACAAAGGAATCGATGCTATTAACATCAGCAACATTCTTAATAGAAAAGAGGTCGTAAAAGAAATTCCACCATATTTCAAAAATCAATCTGTTCCCATTGTCTCCTATAGCTACACTAACAGCATTGGCCGTAAAATTTTCAACATAAAAGAGTACCTTAAGAACCTTCTAACTTGTGACTGCTCCCACTCTCCTTTTCAATACAACCCATCTGGACATGCAATCACTGGTGATTTGAATATCATTCAACATGAGAGTCTCTGAAAGGTGATTTCTCATGGTCCTAAATTCAGAGAACCTCCACACATCAATTGGAAGCATAATTTCAAGATAATTATGGATGCTGTTGAAGATTATACCAGAAGGTGGATAAAGAGAGAAGTAGACCAAGATCCTGAGTTAGAGTCCTTGTCAGACTGGGTTAGAACAATTAGGTCTCTAGTACAAGGTCGGATTCACAAACTCAAAAATTGTGTTAATAGTCGACCTAAGTCTGTATTTAAAGATCAAGAAGCTGCTAAGTGTCTTTCCTCTCTTCATGACAAATATGTTATCGTTCCTGCGGACAAGGCTTCCAACCAAATCGTATTTGTATGTAAATCATATTACTTTGAATGCCTAATCAAGGAATTAGGCATAAATAGCAACACCTCTAGTAATACCACATACAAAGATGAAATCCTAGCTAACCACAGATCATTCATGACCTCTTTAAACATTCCCTCTGGTAAAGAGTCTGAGGATTTACCCTATTTATATTGGATACCTAAGCTCCATAAGACACCATACAAAGAAAGGTACATAGCGGGATCATCAACTTGTTCGACGAAAGAATTGTCTATTCACTTGACAAAGATTCTATATGCAGTAAAAGAGGGACAACAGAAATGTTGTGAAACTGTTTACTCGCGTAGTGGCATAAATCACATGTGGATTTTGAAAAACTCTAAAGATCTTTTGGATAACCTTAACTCAAGATCTTTCTCTCAGGTATCCTCCATCAAAACTTTTTATTTTTCAACTCTATATATCACCCTACCGCATGACAAATTAAAAACCCGCTTAAAAGAAACAATTCATAAAGCTTTCAGTCATAGAAACTATGGCTCAAAATGTGTTGTGTTAGGCTACAATTCCACATATATTTCAAACAAAATTCAAAAAGGTAAAACATACTCCGAGGAACAAGTGATCGGTATGCTGGGGTTCCTCATCGATAACATATTTGTCTCCTTTGGAGGGACACTGTTTCAGCAGGTCGTCGGCATACCAATGGGTACGAATTGTGCCCCTCTTCTAGCCGATTTATTTTTATTCTCATATGAGTCGGAGTTTCTTCAAAAGCTTGTAAAAAATAAGAAGATTCATGAGGCTAGAGCCTTTAATTTCACATACAGGTATATTGATGACGTTTTATCTATCAATAATTCTAGATTTGCAGAATTTCTTCCATTGATATATCCTCCAGAGCTGGAAGTTAAAGAGACCACAGATACAGCTTCGTCCACATCATTTTTGGATTTATACCTCGAATTTGACGACAGTGGTCAACTCAGTACTAAAATTTATGATAAACGGGACGACTTCAATTCTAAAATCATAAATTTTCAAAATATGTGCAGTAATATACCAGCTTCTCCTGCATATGGTGTTTACATCTCGCAATTGATTCGCTATGTAAGGGTCAGTAGCAATTATTCTGATTTCCTGACACGTCATCTTCATCTGAGAAACAGGCTACTGGACCAGGGCTATAAAAATATTCGCCTTATTCGATCTCTTAAAAAGTTTATATTCCGATACCAAGATCTTGTCGATATATATTCCGTCTCTGTAGAGACGATGATAAACGATGCATTTTTATATAGTGACAACTATTCATCTATTTTGTTCCAGTATTGTTATAAACACTGTTATAGTGACAGCCGGAACCTGTGAGCCGTAATGAAAGCGGGAGGTTTGGCGCTTTAAAATATGATTCAACCCACCATTTCTTTAGAAATGCCTGTATCAAGTCAGGGTCATTACGGTTTTCACAGTTTTCCGGTTGTTGACTGACTTTGTCTGTTTATATACTTATGAGTTTTGACTTTCCCCCTGTAAGATTGATCGTAGTTCGGTAATTTTGTTATTACCCTTATTTACAAAATCCTGTAACTTGTCGTCATATTTATATGTTTGATTGTGTGTAAAATAGCGGTACATCACTGTTTTGAGAGTTCGAATAACTCTTTTGGCATATGCTGCTTTGGTTCCATTAAACGTGTAAAATATTCCTACATCTTCCGATTTCAGATATGGTTTCAGCCATCTATTGTCAAATTCCCACCGTGGTCAACTCGTAACCACTTTGGTGTTCTACCTTTAGAAAATATCTGTTTGAATCCAGCAATGACTGATTTCGATGATTTGTTAATTAACGGTACAACAGATAAATATCTACTGAATGTGTCTATGGCAACAAACACATTGACAACATCACCAAGAAGGCAAATGCCGCCTGTGCCTTCTTGAGAAGAAATATAAATAGTTGTTCGAGGCAAGTAAAGACACAATGTTACACAACACTCGTCCGTTCTAACTTATAATATGCTGCAACCGTATGGGATCCCTACACCAAATTCTACACAAACAAATTAGAAAATGCCAACGTCGTGCTGCCAGATTTGTGAATGGGAACTACTCAAGAGAAAGCAGTGTTGCATCTATGCTAAAGGAACTACAATGGCCACCTTTACAACAAAGAAGAACCAACACAAAAATGGTAATGATGTACAGGATCGTCCACCACCTTATTGCCATACTATCGCAAATGTACCTTACTCCTGCAACCACCAGAACAACAAGAGGCCATGACCAAATATTTCAAATACCATTCTCCAGAATACAGTGCCACCAAAACTCATATTTCCCTTCAGCAATCCGAACATGGAATAACTTGCCAGCAGTGTTAATAAGGGTTCACACACTTGAAGCGTTCAAGGTGGAGCTGGCTCATGTGTAACATTCACATCATAGTTTTAACTGTAAATATTACATTTTTGTTTTTAATCCTTGTCGGCGAATGTACATATCACAAGTTCGATAATACTCAGGCTGACTGAGGGATGAACTTCATTGGAAGAAGAAGAAGAAGAAGAAGAAGAAGAAGAAGAAGAAGAAGAAGAAGAAGAAGAAGAAGAAGAAGAAGAAGAAGAAGAAGAAGAAGAAGAAGAAGAAGAAGAAATATTTAATATCAGATTAGATACATCCGCTATATTTGTATCCCGTAAAAAATATATTCCTTGGGAAATGATTTGATTTCTCTTGAATGAATGACGTAAAGGTCTCTGTAGACTAAGAGTCCTGATCCTGCAACCAGTGGTTGATTTGATGCAATCCTACGGCATATCCCTTCTTCTTCAAATACCAATGTATTTTCGTGGGTCTAGAAAAGCTTATAGAACTTGATGTATCGAAATACTTATTTTCGAGATACTCCTTCCAATTCATTTTTCATTAATGATAAAGGTTACCCATGTTATGTCTTAAATACCTTATTGGGAATATCATAATACACGGTATTTTTTATCAACATCTATCCAACCTGTCAAGGTTGATAGCCGTTCAGTTCCAGGTTTTCAGACAAAAATTAATATTCTATAATCAACACTATCATTAACGCGTCATTAATCTACACGCCCGATTGACCCTTATATATCCATTAGAGCCACACTGCTATGTGGCGTTTCCCATTACTTAACATTGTGACTCGGACTGGCGCAGAACTGTCATTTCTCTACCAGGTGATTTTCTCCGGCCTTCCGGTACTCCGATTTCCTCTTCCAATAAAATTGACCAGCACGATGTAGCTGAAATATTGTTGAAAGTAGCATTAAACACCAAAACCCTTACTCATAACCCTACATCTCTCTGTCTAAGTCTGATATACAGTACTATTGAAACAAAAGAATCAGCACGTATTGGATATAACGGGTTTCTTTTTCCGCACGAGTACTCAGCCCTAAATAGCTGATTCTAATCATATTGTAACCTGCTCCAATGGTTTCAGAGATGAAATTGAAAGGTTAACAATTTATATACAGACCGACAATGACGATTAGGAATAACGGTCAACCAAGTCATGGTGGCGACCGTAAAACTTTCGAAGTGATGACTTCAACTTAGCCAAGAGAAACCCTTGATTCAGTAGCTTCCTCTATTCTGAAGGAACCACAAGCTCTGAAATATCGTATCAACTGAGACATATATATACTCCACATACAGGTGCTGCTGGAATGGTGCTACATATAAATGGAAAGTTCACAATGGGAAAATTGAAATCATCTCTTTTGTCGTAAAGTTTCGTTCTTAATCACCTTTCACTGTCAATTTCGAGGTGTAGGTCAAGGTATGAAGCAAACCATATGTATCTGTGGTATCCTTTATTTCAAGCTCAGTGGGATAGATGCGATCAACGAAATCACCAACCCGAAAATTATTTAGTGAAAGGACATCATCTATCTAGCGGACCGTGAAACTAGAGGATCGGACTAGCTTCTTTTCGTTTTTCTTGAGAAGCCCCTGTATGAAGTCTGCCTCGTACAAATAAAGGAACAAGTCGGCGAGAAGAGGAGCATAGTTTGTACCTATAGGTATGCCAACTGTCTGCTGAAAAACACGTCCATCAATCTTAACACATATGTTGTCAATCAAAAACTCGAGCATGTTGATGATATCAGTTTCAGAGAACTTTTTGGTAGAATCAGAGTGCTTCTCCGCTAAACACACAGCATTAAGGAGCAAGAACAAAGATTGGTTGACTCGGAATCAGACCAATGTGTCCCAGTGGAGCGACATGTCTATCCGCAGACTTTTATTGCAGTGAGCTAGCACTATAAAAATCCAACTAAGCTGGTTGGTCACCTCATAAAATGTTGCTTGTTCTCAGCATGATATAGCCACGAAATTGCTCAATTGGTGTTGAACAAGAATCATCTCATTCACACTCATAGGTTGGGGGGGGGGGGGGGGGGGTAATCATGCATCTATTCCAACATGAAGCCTACATTTGTATCCTAAAAATCAAACTGACTTGCAGTAACACATCAAAAAGTTCTAAAACTATTTATTTTCACATGGTTAATCTCTGTCCCATGGATAGTAAAGTATGCAACTAATTAATAATAATAATAAAAAAAAAACATCGATCAGCAACTGACAGTTTTCACGATACATTGCATGTGTGCTACACAGTAAAATCATTAACTTTCCCTGTCACATACAATTTGCTGGAGATGTTCCTCAACTCCCAACTGGTGTGAGTTTATGATCACCCGTCTGATTCTTCTGGTTTAATAGGGGAATCTTGTATGATATTTAATGAATAGTCTGTGATGTTATGTCAGGGTTAACTGATTGACTTCGTCTACGAGTACCATGATGATTCTGGTGAGCAGCATCTGCGAGTGAGGACAATCACTTTCTGCATATTTTTGTTTATTGAGACGACTAGGTACAATAAACATAGAACATGGTTGTATCACATATCAGTAGATAAAAGAGCTTAATTCAGATTATTCATTATTCATTTTTAACTTAAATCAACTAGAAGCTCACATGAGCCTGTGTCACTCACAAGACAATCTATTTAAAATAGATCTCCACACTTGCTTCTTATTCTCTATCGGTTGTTGACTAGTCGTCGCGTGGGTGATCTAACTAGAGGCTCAGTGGGGTGAGCCCGTGTCGCTCGCCTGTAAATTTGTTTTGAAAAGCTTTATATAGATGCTTCATACCAAATTTAAAAAAATTCAGGTAAATGGTTTTAGAGAAGAACTTTTTAAGTTGCCAATTACAAACAAGAATTGATTAGTTGTGTGATTGGTACGGAATATGGCAATGTTGTACAGGATCTCACATACACCATTCCTACAAAGTAACAATGGATTGTGCCTCCTAGTTTTAGAGAAGCCGATTATTTTTTTTAATTTCAGCCAATCAGAAACAAGAATTTAACAAAATAATGTCACATTTTGTAGTAAGATAATAAAAAAAAACTCTATGCAAACAAATTGTACGAGCTTTAATAAAATACTGTAAATCTGTTAACTTTAAACTACCTTCGTTTGTCTCAATTTTGTGCCCGGATAAATTTCGTGTTGTTACCGGATCGTTTCTGTATTTAATTTGTATATTTTAGAGATTATCTCCCCTTTCATTGTACATTCGTAAACAAGAACAGTTGACTAAAAATTCGAAGTGGTGTGTTTACTAATACTATCACCACCTGGTTTGCACAATAGGTAGGATCAAAATCGAGACATATTTTTCGATAATTTGATATTTAAGTTCTTGGATATGCGACCATGAAGTATTTCTGTATCCTTTCTGATTAGGACAAGGTTCATCATTTTAATAACATCAACGTATTCAAGTTCAACTTCAAGTCAAATCGTCCCACATTTAACAAAATAGCTCCCACACGAATCAAGATCGCCCCCATTAATGAAAAGAAGAAGTTAATTTGATTATAAAATCGAAATATATACAATGATTTTGCCCTGTCTTCAATCTTCAATCTTTGTCGTAATGACAGTGTAATCACAAATGTGCTGTATCTGCATTAAAAGGCATGAGAAAATTACATAATTTTTATTTGCTTTTATAAGGTAGTTGAACTTATACATAATGATGTTTTCTGGTACAGGCCCATACTTGGGTTCCTCTTCACCAGAATCCTCGTTTTCAGTTAAACTTTCACTTCTCACGTGACTTCCATCTATGAAGACTATGATGGCTCTATAACTATTTTCTCTGGTAGTCTATTCCAAACCTTTACCACTCTTATGCTAAACAAATTCCTTCTTAATTCTGTATTTGCTCTCAGTTGTACTATCTTAGTGTTTCTTCTTCTTCCCGGATACGAGTCGGACTCTGTAGTTACTGAGTGTGTGTTACTCGGGCGCATAAACAATCAGACAGGGGGCCCCTCCAAAACAGGTATAAGTTCAAAGAGATGGATGGTATATACAAATAAAAGTCATGTACAATATATACATCGTACGGCTGCCCTGTCGTTTATCTGTGTTGTGATGAAGGCCAGGGGATGGAATTCAACCTCACCTTAAAGTCCTCTAGGAAATCAGCATCTACAACTGAAGATGGTACTCAGTTCCATTCCCTGATGGATCTCGGGAAGAAGGAATGTTGGTATGTGTCCTTCTTGGCTCTGATCTATCTGAGTCTATGGTTTCCTCTTGTTCTGGAGTCCCCTGTTGTGTAATAGTTGGCTGGTTCAATGACAATCAGCTGATGGTGGATCTTGTAGCACATTACAAGGGTTTGTTTCCATCGCTGGAGGGATTCCCATTGAAGACTATTGTTTGTTCTAGTACTATGTCTAACTTCTGATTCCTCTGCTGTTTTAACTAGTGTTATTACATCTTTGTCGTACTTTCCTTTTATTATTTTGTATATCTCTATCATGTCTCCTCTGACTCTTCTATACCCAATTGTTGACAGTTTAAGCTTCCTTATTCTTTCTTCATAATTTAAGTTTTTCGTTTCAGGTATTTGTTTAGTTGCTCTTTTTTGTACTTGTTCAATTTTATCTATGTGTTTTTTTCTGTAGGGAGCCCATACTGAGCTTGCATAGTCTAGTTGCGATCTTACTAGTGACATAAAGGTTTCTGCATTCAAGTATTTGAAAGCTCTTCTGATTATTGCAAACATTGAATTTGCTTTATTTACTTTTTCACTGATGTGTTTACCAAATTTTAGCCCACTATCTATTGTTACTCCTATATCCTTTTCTTCTTGTGTCCATTCTATATTTTGCTCCTCTAAGTTGTAATTGTATTCTGTTTCATTCTTTGTCTTGGCAATATTCATGGATTTACAATTTGTGGGTGGAACTTTAATAACCATTTCTCACTCCATTCTGTCATTTTCTTTAAGTCCTGTTGTAAAGCCTCTCTATCATTGTCCTCCTTAATTATTTTGTAAATTTTTGTATCATCTGCAAACAGATATACTGCATGACAATGACAAATAGGAGTGGTCCTAATACTGATCCTTGTGGTATGCCAGATGTTACATCCTTCCATTCTGAACTTTTCCCATGTATAATTACTTTCTGTATTCTATCCGCAAGGTAATTTTCAATCCATGAGAGTATGGGGTCTTCTTGTGTGGCACTTTGTCAAAGGCTTTCTGGAAGTCCATATATATACAGTCAACTTTTTCAAATGAATCTACCGCCTGAGTCCATTTGTCTAATACCTCTAATAGTTGTAGTGTAGTTGATCTACCTGTGATAAAGCCAAATTGTTTCTTTGAAAATAGGTCATTTTGTCTCATGTGGCTAGTTAAATTGTATGCTTTCTACTACTTTTACATAGTAATACTTTCTGTCTCCGCGTGCAACAGTAAAATCGAAAAAAAATAAAATAAACGTCCAAATAAAGAAAGTAGAACTTGGAATAGCGAATATATGCACACAGGAGACAGAAGTTTCGGTCTAATCTTTGGCTTACTTGTTGGATTTCATAACAGTACTTACTCTTCATGGTGTACAATAGGTTCTTTGTATGACGCGTTGATGTTGAATGAACTATTGTTGAAGTCTGGTGGATTTCTAGAAATGTGACTGTCGAATGCAAGTCCAATCGCCCCCACATTTATGAAAATCGTCCCAATACAAAATCGGCCCCACATTAATTAATGTAATGAAGAAATTAATTTGATTTATAAAATTGAGCTATGTACAATAATTTTGCCCTCTATGTTTAAAAAAAATCATGAGAGATTCGACCGAACGACAATTACATCATTTTAATTGCTTTTAAGGTAGTTAACTTGAGATCAATATTTTTATATGATCATATATTATTGTTTGTAGATCAGTTTGATATTCTTAATGCATAATATCTTTCATATTTTGTGTATCTTTGTGGTGTTTTAATTGAAATAATAAATGCATCAGTGGTGTAATGGTTAGCATGCTACCCTCGAGTGTGGTATATCATGGGTTTGAGCACAGATCAGATAAAACCAAAGACTATGAAATTGGTATTTGTTGTTTCTCCGCTAAGCACACAGTATTAAGGAATCGGGATAATGTGTCCGTGTGGGGTGACATGTTTATCCACGGACTCTGTGAGCTAGCACTATAAAAATCCAACTAAGCATGTTATTTGTAACACTAACAGTCACTGGCCATTGTGTTTAATGCCAGTCATGATGTTAGCAGGTTTATATAATTTCATTACCAGCTTGGGCAAGCTTATGGCTTCGCAACAAGTTTTATTGCAATATCAAGAATATATATCATTGGTTTGGTCTCCTTAATCATTAATGTGCTTCGGATTGGAACAACAACAAAACAAAAACTAATCAGTTAGCTAATTAATTATTACACAAACAGTGCATCTGCACTTTGCAAATAAATGCTTGATTAAAAGAAGAAATTAATTATTACAAGGACACATATAATTACCCTCACTTAATCGAGAGAATTAAACAATAACGTTTCCGATTACATGTACTGTAATTTTTACTATCTATAATGTATGTTATCTCAATTATTCCTTATCAGAAAGGGGCCCGGGTGGCTCAATGAGTTAGGTAGTTGGAATACCTAACAACTCGTACAAGTCTATCACCAATACGGTGTGGGTTCGCGCCCGGCTTTGTAAATTACAAAAAAGGGTGCACTCGACTCGCAGCCACAAGTGATAAAGTTTACCAGTTACTTGCCCATGGTGGGTGGTTCTCTCCAGGTACTCCGGCTTCTTTCCACCACTAAAACTGGTCACCATGATATAGCTGAAATATTGCTGAAAGTGGCGTTAAACTCCCAAAAAATCAATCAATCAACCTTATCAGAATGTCGTTGTCAAAACCAATAACAATAATAACTTCTTTTTTTTTTAAATGTTGGGGCGAATTTGATTCATGTGGGGACTATTTTCAGTTTTGATAAATGTGGGAGCGATTTGACCAGGTACCTGACTGCCACATGTTTCATGTAGCCATTTCTCGAAGCCATCGTTGTTTATTGCCAAATGAGCAATTATTCTTTTTAGCTATATCATGGTGACAGCAAGTTGCATTTCGATGACATTATGATAATGTCTGTTTTGTACTAGATTTTTATAGTTCTAGCTCACTGAAACAACAGTCCGCATGTAACCATATTATAGCTCCACTCGATCCTCATTCCATGCCAACAAGTCTGCTCTTGCTCCTTAATATTGCATGCTTAGCAGAGAACCAGGAAATACCAATTTTATACTCTTTGGTTTGACATGACCGGGGCTAGAACCCATGGTTACCGAACTTGAAACAAGAACACTAACCATAACACCACAGATACGGTTATGCATGTATAATCATGATTATATTTCTTAATGTAGATAAAACAGGATAATGACTAGACATTCCAAAAATTGTACAGCGGGTACTGTTTATACCTACCATGAGAGACACAGAGATACCAAAGCTTCAGGATATGGAAGTAAAAGTGCAAGATTTGGTAAAGATTCAATAAAGGTAGAGTATGCTTGTAATACAGGCCTTCATTTTTGCATATGAAATGAAAAAAAAACCTCTGAAAGAATTTTTCCAGTAAAGTTTCATTCACAAGCTGAAATTTACAAGGGCTGTAGTGGCCGTGATCATATGGTAGTTGGATTTATAACTACCTACATTGTATGCAATCGGTGCCTATCACCACTAGCGTGAGTTTGAATCCTGCTCAGGCGAGGTGTACCCAATACAACATTATGTAATAAAGTTTGTGACTTGCGACAGGTCGGTGGTTTTCTCCAGGTACTCCGGTTTCCTCCACCAATAAAACTTACTGCCACGATATAACTGAAATATTGTTGAAATTGGCATTAAACACCATAAACCAACCATACTCACATATGGAAATCACTTACATGACTGTATCATCTCACTAAGAGGGGAGTTTGGGTCCATAATACTAGTTTAACCCTGCCACGTTTTTTGAAGTGCCTGTACCTAGCAAGGAAACTGTCATGTATATGTGTGCTAGGGTTATAAATTTTGCCTCTTTCTATGATTTTTGACAGTGTGGTGTTTTTTTTACTTTACTGGTAATTTGATTTTTCAATCCTAGATATTTGTAGCAAACCTTGGATAAATGTGGAATGCTAACTCTACATAAAAGTAATAAAATAAGGTAGTATGAAAAATGCTAACTTTACTTTAAACTATAAAAATAATAAATATTCATTTTAATCGACTGTAAAACTGTTTTTAATTTTGTATTACTATTGTAGGATTTTGATTGCTGTTGTCTGACATTACAACCATGCAGGAATCCTGTTGTTACGTAAGTAGACTGTCTGTTTACAATATACATAGGGGCCGTGATCGTATGGTAGTTGGATTTTACAACTATCTATGCAATCAGTGGCTTTCAACACTAAAGTTGTGAGTTCGAACCCCATTCATGGCAAGGTGTACTCGATACAACATTATGTGATAAAGTTTGTCAGTGACTTGCGACAGGTCGGTGATTTTCTCAGGGTACTTCGTTTTCCTCCACCAATAAAACTGACCGCCATGATATAACTGAAATATTGTTGAAAAGTGTGTTAAACACCATAAACCAACTAAACCAACTGCAAGATAAATATCATTCTGTACAGTGGATTAATTATAAGGAAAGCAATTGAAAAAATTATATTGTAATGCTCTCTTTACCACCTCATTTAATCAGAGGAAGAATTTGAGTAAGTGATTGATTGTTGTTCAACATCAAATGAGCCATTTATCAGCCATATCATGGCAAGAACAAGTAACATTTAATGAGATAACGATGCTGTATGCTTTGTACTAACCAACACACTAAGTTAGATTTTTATAGTGCTAGCTTACTGAAACAATCGTCTTCGGGCAGACATATACATGTCGCTCCACTTGAACTCATGATCCTGATTCTGAGCCAACCAGTCTTGGCTCTTACTCTGTAGTGCTGCATGCTCAGCTGAGAAGCTGAAAATACCAATTTTATAGTTGTTTGTTTGACCTGAACGGGGCTTGAACAAACGGACGCTTCCTGTACCTAATTGGTTGTTGGATTGTGTTATATGTTGTATCATTTTTACAAAACTTGAGGTATTTGTAGCCTTTTCAAAGCTAAACAATCAATTTGTCAAGTTTTAGACATGGCAGCGTTTTTATGGAAATACAAATATTTTGATGTCAATTCATATATATCTTACAGATTTGAAGGCAAAATGAATAAAATCTAAAATCAGCAAATATAAGATCAACAATAATAATACAAATACAAAACATGAATTTAAGTTAAATATGAAGGATATTAACAAGATATTAGCCAATGCACACTTCAAATGCAATATTTTTAAATGATGCGAACAAACAACGTTTTTTTTGGGCGGAAACTTGTCTCTAAGAAGCTGTTGGAATTTCCCCTGTCATGCCTTCATTTCTACCTCATGAACTCTGAGGGAGAAGTCAAGTCTCCCTATTTTTTGCAAGTGTGGTGAGCCCTCAATGTTATTTCTTCAAAGTATGTAAAAAGAATTAGAGATATTCATCAATGAACTATATAGATCCTTGCATTGGCTGCGTGCTTATGCATAATAATCGTTAGAGAATACTGTAAGGGACAATCATAAATGGAAAATCCAGAAAAACTTGCTACAAGACGAAAACAAAACAAAAACACAACACAATATGTGTTGGACACCATAATATGAAAACAAACACAAATAACATAAAAAAAAGACATGAGCCCTCCTACAAACAACTGGAGGTAAAGATGAATCGAACATCTTTTTAAAAGGAAATGATAACGGACATCACAACATGGAACTCTGAACGTAAAGACACATAATAGGACAACAACAAAAAACAAAAAAGATGAGCAACACCTGACCTCACTGAAAAACCGAGGGTGAACTCAGGTGTCTGATGCTGGCAATGGGTTAGCAGTTCTTGCTTCTTATAAAACACCTGTGGTAATTTATTTTTAGACCAGAAGGGTTCCTATTTGACAAGGAGTCCGTTCTCGAGTATATTATACAACAGAAAAGACAGATTGCTAGAAAGTTAAAAGAATTTGATAAACAGTTAAACAGAGCGAAAGTAAGTACAAACAATCTTAGTTAACTACTTTAAATTTGTATATTTGTGCATGTGTGAATTCGTGTGTAATCATATTAATGTGAATCCATGACCACTGGCAAAAGTGTGAGTTTAAATTAATGCATTCAGGTTAAATTAACAAAGATTTCCTACATTAGCACTTTATTCAAGGTTTGGTGTATACAGGGTTCTGGTTTATTCAAGGTCCGGTTTAGACCGGTTTCACTACCACTATGGTCATCAAATCCTTAAATTCCTTGGCACATCCTTAATTTCCTTGGTAAATCCTTAAATTTTAAGCATTTTCAGCTGAAGTTCAGTGTGACCGTAAATGATTAAGGATGACTACATGAATTTAAGGATGACCATGTGAATTTAAGGATTTACCAATTTTATCGATAATCTTATCTTATCTATCTTACATAATTATCGATTTTTTACGGATGGATACTTATACACGATCGAGTTGAGAAAATTGGGATGTTTGTTTTCATTTAGTTATAAATTTGTATGGTATTGATAGTGTATTCACCGTTGACAGAAGTGAAAAGCGAATACTTATTTCTTCACAGTCAAGTTTTGAAATAAAGTCTGTATTAATGATTATATGCAATCAAGTATTCATGGCTGACAAAAAATAAAAACGTAATTTACACATTTCACCAAGATCGAGTTTAACAGTTGGTAGCACACAGGTAAATTATTGTACAACCTTTAGCTTGGGAAGAATGATGGACGGAAAGATTAATTGGTGATGACAGTATAGGGACCATTTTTTAGTGCAAGTAGGAATTAAATTAAACTTTTCAGAATTTATTTTCATATTCGATCTCGATTTTGGATTTTATTGTTCTGGACAAAAATCGAGACAAGATACGGAAATAAAATACTACTAACTGACATTTGATTTTTTTTTATGAAAGACGGCAGTATTGGGACATTCAAATTCAATTATTTGGATATTTATTATTTGAAAACATTTCGGGAGGGAAGAATGATGGACAGGCAGACTAATTGGGCGACGACAGGATAGGGACCGTTTTCTAGTACAAACAGGAATCAAATTAAACTTTTCAGAATTTATTTTAATATTTGATCTCGTTTTTGGTTTTTATTGTTCTGGACAAAAATCAAGACAAAATATGGAAATAAAATCTTACTGACATTTGATTTTTTTTTATGAAAGACGGCAGTATTGGGACAGTTCTCTCACATAAGTAGCAGTCAAATTCAACTATTGAAAATTCATTATTTGAAAACATTTCGTGACGACAGGATAGGGGTCGTTTTCTAGTGCAAGCAGGAACAATGAAAACAAGTTGACAATTAACTTATAAAAGAAATAGTTTTGTTAGTGAAAACACTTGTTAATAAAAGTAATACAGCAATAATAACAAAGTTTAATTAAAAAATAAATGGTAAAAACTTAACAGAAAATAATAAAAGTAACTTATGGAAAGTAAAAAAAAATAATAACACAAAACAAACGATTTTATATTTTGATATCTTTTCTTGAAATGTCTGTAAAATAAAAGAAATACATATAAATATACAGCTAAGGTATGTGCAATAATTTACCTGTGTGCTACCATGTTTTGTACTTGTCATGCAGTACACAAACATGTTAAAAACATGGCGTAATAACACTAAGGAATTTTTAATATAACATTCATCATTCAATTCATGAAAACCGACTGTTAAACTCGATTGGTGAAATGTGTAAATTACTTTTTTATTTTTTGTCAGCCATGAATACTTGATTGCATATATTCATTAATACAGACTTTATTTTAAAACTTGACCGGAAGAAATATGTATTCGTTTTTCACTTCTGTCAATGGTGAATATTCGTTACCATACAAATTCATAACTAAATGAAAACAAACATCCCCGTTTTCTCAACTCGATCGCGTATACGTACCCTTCCGTAAAAAAATCGATAATTATGTAAGATAGATAAGATAAAATTATCGATAAAATTGGTAAATCCTTAAATTCACGTGGTCATCCTTAAATTCATGCGGTCATCCTTAATCCTTTACGGTCACACTGAATTTCAGCTTAAAATGCTTAAAATTTAAGGATTTACCAAGGAAATTAAGGATGTGCCAAGGAATTTAAGGATTTGATGGCCCTAGTGTACAATTAATGCCTTTTAGAGAGGTCAATGCCTGGATTTATTAACCAGATAACATAGTATTGACAGGGTTCCGGTTTATTCAAGGTTCGATTTAGACTGGTTTCACTACAATTATAGTCTTTTAGAGAGGTCAGTATCTGGATTTTTTAACCAGATAACACATTAACAGAATATTGAGTCATGACCAATGATGTGGTCTCAAGTTCAATATTTTTATCTGGTCTATAAATCCAGGCATCGACCGATATCAAAAAGCTACAGTTGTGTAAATATTTTTATTTATAATTCATATTATTATATGACATCACATATTATGCAAAATATATTAAGAAAATTGAAATTTTATTTTCACTTTCAATAATTTTCTAATATTAACCAAAACTTGAAAGGGGACTGTCGTGTTGGTATGGTAGTTGAATTTACAACTACCTATGCAATCAGTGCCTATCACCAATAACGTTGCGAGTTTGAATCCCGTTCAGGCTAGGTGCACTCAATACAACATTAGATGATAAAGTTTGTCAGTGACTTACGGAAGGTCAGTGGTTTACTTCAGTTTCCTCCACCAATAAAATTGACCGCCAAGATAAAACTGAAACAATGTTGAAAGTGGCGTTATACACCATAAACCAAAAGTTGAAAATTACATTAATTATATAATATATGTCTATGTTGATAAATAAATATTGCATTTAATCCTCTACAACTGCAAACCTGTTAAGTGTGGATGCCATTTTCTATTTTCTCTTGGTGCCACCATACCGTGATGTCATGATATTGGATCTTTGAATATTAAAAAGTAGCTTAAGCATGATTAGTTGATACTTTACATAGTGTCCAATCAAATCCATGTGTGCTTCATCATATCATTAACAGGGAACCATAGAGGTACCAGATTTGAACAGGGAACCATTAAGATACCAGGTTTGTAATATGAACCACTTAATGGAAATTTATTCTGATTTCATTGTCTTTGCATGACATAGAGGAAAGTGTCAATTTTATTTAAATTTTTAATATATTTTACAATGTGTGTCTTAATTCTTCAGGACGAACAAAAAGAGTTGGCACAAGCAGAATTGGAAACAAAGAAACAGAAACTCATCAGCCATGTTGAAGCTCCATCAGATAAAATGGGTAAAACAGGATTATAATGTTCATTAAGTGTTTTCACTAGTAAATTTTAGCATGGGAGAGCACCAGCCATGTTGAAGCTTCATCAGATATAATGGGTAAAGCTAGATTATAGTGTTCAGTAAGTGTTTTCACTAGTGAATTTTAGCATGGGAGAGCACCAGCCATGTTGAAGCTTCATCAGATATAATGGGTAAAGCTAGATTATAATGTTCATTAAGTGTTTTCACTAGTGAATTTTAACATGGGAGAGCACCAGCCATGTTGAAGCTCCATCAGATAAAATGGGTAAAACTAGATTATAATGTTCATTAAGTGTTTTCACTAGTGAATTTTAGCATGGCAGAACACCATTCTGCCGTAACAATATAATGCGCCTTTTTCTAATAGTTGAAATTATTACATTCGTGCTTTACATTCACCTCTCCATTTAGAGGGCTGTGAACATATGATATAAGGTAGGTGGATTTATAAGATGTTTATACATGTAAATGGAAGATTTGTATTTAGATATGGATAAGAAATACTGTGAAAGCATTTTTATTTGTTGGCACCAATTTTCGTGGTTTCTGCAAAGTGCATTGATCCATGGGTTCTTGAATTCATGGTTTCAAACACTACAAGCAACAATTAATGGGAAAATTGTATTATGTTGGATTTAAGTTTTCGTGGTTTAAGTGATCCACGGAAATTAGAACCCCATGATTAATAATAATTTCACAGTACATTTGTATATACATTTTCAACTTAACACCAGATTACTTATGGTCATTTAACCATGATCATATGATAGTCAGAATTACAGTATACAATCTGTGATCAGTGCCTTTTACCACTGAAGATTGATTCCAATGCAAAGCCAGATGAAATGGGTGAATCTTTCATGTGATCACTTTAATCGGTGGCTTACAACAGATCAGTGTTTTTTACTCAAATTTCCTCCACCAATAAAACTGACCACTACGATATGTCAGAAATATTTTTATAACTGACCATTACAATATAGCTGAAATATATTTGAAAGTGGTATTATACACTCAAAACCCAACTGAACTCAACTCATTTATAGTTGCAGGCAGTAGTAAAGATGATACCAGTATATGTAACATGAAGAATGGAAAGAATACAGAATTACCTAGTTTCTGGATCCCTGCCATGACACCTGATGCTACTCCTACTAAAGTTGAAAAACCAGTAAGACATAAAATAAGTCTGCTATATGTGTAAATCCTTGTTAGAAAACTGTTGTGTCATTACCACTTTTAACTGCATCGGTAGTATAATGGTTAGTCGCCTCGAGTGCAGTAACTGTGGGTTCGAGCTGCAATCGGGTCAAACCAAAGACTTAAATTGGTATTTGTTGCTTCCCCGCTAAGCATGCAGCATTAAGGAGAAAGAGCTGGTTGGCTCAGAATCAGGATAATGTGTCCGAGTGGGATGACATGTCTAGCCGCAGACTGTTGTTTCAGTGAGCTAGCACTATAAAATTCACCTAAGCATGTTGGTCTAGTACAAAGCGGACCTTATCATTTTATTGAAAATTAACATGTTCTCGCCATGATATAGCTGAAATAATGCTGAGTTGGCGTTAAACAACAATCACTGAATCACTCACTACCACTTTTGAATTTCTCTAACCAATGCAGATATAAGGAAGGGCCAAGAAGAAAATTAGAAAATAAGATTACAATGTTGAATAATCTACACATGTTGACAGTCACCTGGTTTTCATTTTTGGTTGATTGATTATTGTTTAATGTACAGCGAGCAGTATGTCATCTTTATTCAGGACGAGACCAAGTTTAACAATACATAAACACTATATAGAAATGAGAGAGGGAAGGGCAACAACTTTTGACTGCCACAGAAAAAGTATGGAAATTTGGTAGGGACAACAAATTGAGCTGTTACGACGCGTCTTCTCTTATTCAGAATCAAAATTAGAGGTTTTTACTTGCAGGGAGCACTGCACTCTCCAAACACAGTACCCACTATGGTCCACGTCCAGGCTATCTGTAGAATAACCTGACATTTCACCATCAAGAGCCCCCCCCCCTATCCTCCACCTGGGGACATGATGTTTTTCACCATTGGGGAAAATCCTATAAATATATGGATGTTCATAAAATGACTGATAATTCATGTAGTTATACATATTAACCTTTTTGTGTCCTCTTTAGATAATGTATATGACCATATAAGTCAATTTCCATCGGTGGTGTAATGGCTAGCATGCTCGTCTCGAGTGTGGTAGATCGTGGGTTCGAGCCCTTATCGGGTCAAACCAAAAACTATAAAATTGGTATTTGTTGCTTTTCCGCTAAATACGTAGCATTAAGGAGAAAGACCAAAGACTGGTTGGCTCGGAATCAGGATAATGTGTCCGAATGGGGCGACATGTCTATCCACGGACTGTTGTTCCAATGAGCTTGCACTATATAAATCCAGCTAAGCGTGTTGAACCTCATCATCATTTCATTGACATTGAAAATTAAATTGTTCTCGCCATGATATAGCTGAAAAATTGCTGAGTTGGCGTTAAACAACAATCACTCACTCACTCAATTTCCATTTTCTGAAAGATAACCCTCTGTTACAGTGTTACAGTTGTTCACAAAAAAATATCTTTAATGGCATTACTATTCTTGAATTGTATTTTTACAGGATGAAAAAGTGAGATGTCCAATGAGTAACAGACCAATCAAATTGAAGGATCTGATAGATGTGAAATTTACACCAATCAACGACAGAGATTCTAAAACAGCACTTATTTCAAAACAGGTAACTACTTAACTACTAAAACAGGAAATTCATTGAAATGTCTCATCTTTTAGCTGTGAAAAGGTTCTTAAAACAGAATAAAATAGAATGGAAGGAAATGTTTATTATTAATTTGGCGCATTAACGTCATAGGAAAAAGTTATGTGTTTGGCTGTTTGTATGCTTCAGATTTGAATTAATACCTCATTTTTTCTTTTTGCTTATTGCAATAATTAAACATTTTGAATTTCAAGAATTCAGTATGGCAGCCCATGCAATGTAGAACCCTTAGTTATGACTTCTCAACCAAGGGAAGGATAATATGTCAGAGTGGGGCGACACGTCTACCAGCAGACTGTTGTTTCAGTGAGCTAGCACTATAAAAATCCAACTACACGGGTTGGTCTGTAAAAGTGAAAGTGGACCTCATTATCATATCATTGAAAATTAACTTGTTCTCGCCATGATATAGCTGAAAAATTGTTGAGTTGGCATAAAACAATAATCAATCACTCAACTCATTTTCTTGATTTCACTGTAATTGAGTGGGAATCTGTATCACTTTCTTGATGCCAATGTATTAAGTAGAAAATTTGTAAAACTTTTCATCATGTGACTGAATTAAGTGGAACTTGTCGCATCATTGAGATGAATATGTTACAGTCGTTAGTGTCACTAATTTTATGTTTTATAAACAGCACTTTAACAATAATTGTCAGAGTGCTATTGATCACAACAAATAATAAATAACCTTCTTTGAAATGTTGTTAAGGCATTAATAAAACAGACAGCTTATGTACCTAGGTTCTAGCTTGTTGGTCTAGTTACAAAAAATGTGTCCTGATTAACCAAATTGAATAACAAAATAACAGTTATTGAATATGTAATAGTACATTGTATTTTGCTATTTAAGATTTATGGCACTTTATTCCATCATCATGACATGTAAACATTCAAATTTGGCTATTTAAGAGTTATGGCACTTTATTCCATCATAATGACATGTAAACATTAAAATTTTGCTATTTAAGAGTTTTGACCCCTTATTCCATCATAATAACATGTAAGCTTTAAAATTTTGCTATTTAAGAGTGTTGGCCCCTTATTCCATCATAATGACATGTAAACATTAAAATTTTGCTCTTTAAGAATTATGGCCCCTTATTCCATCATCATGACATGTAAGCATTCAAATTTGGCTATTTAAGAGTTTTGGCCCTTATTCCATCATAATAACATGTAAGCTTTAAAATTTGGCTATTTAAGAATTATGGCCCCTTATTCCATCATCATGACATGTAAACATTAAAATTTGGCTATTTAAGAGTTTTGGCCCCTTATTCCATCATAATGACATGTAAACATTAAAATTTTGCTATTTAAGAGTTTTGACCCCTTATTCCATCATAATAACATGTAAACATTAAAATTTGGCTATTTAAGAGTTTTGGCCCCTTATTCCATCATAATGACATGTAAACATTAACATTTTGCTCTTTAAGAATTATGGCCCCTTTTTCCATCATCATGACATGTAAACATTCAAATTTGGCTATTTAAGAGTTATGCCCCTTTATTCCATCATAATGGCATGTAAGCATTAAAATGTTGATATTTAAAAGAGTAATGGCCCTTTATTCCATCATAATGACATGTAAGTATTAACATTTTGCTCTTTAAGAGTTATGGCCCCTTATTCCATCATAATGACATGTAAACATTACTATTTTAGAGTTATGGCCCTTTATTCCATCATAATGACATGTAAACATTAAAATTTTGCTCTTTAAGAGATATGGCCCCTTATTCCATCATAATGACATGTAAACATTAAAATTTTGCTATTTAGGAGTTATGCCCCTTTATTCCATCATAATGACATGTAAACATTAAATTTTGCTATTTAAGAGTTTTGGCCCCTTATTCCATCATAATAACATGTAAACATTAAAATTTGGCTATTTAAGAGTTTTGGCCCCTTATTCCATCATAATGATATGTAAACATTAAAATTTTGCTCTTTAAGAATTATGGCCCCTTATTCCATTATCATGACATGTAAACATTCAAATTTTGCTATTTAAGAGTTTTGGCCCCTTATTCCATCATAATAACATGTAAACATTAAAAGTTGGCTATTTAAGAGTTTTGGCCCCTTATTCCATCATAATGATATGTAAACATTAAAATTTTGCTCTTTAAGAATTATGGCCCCTTATTCCATTATCATGACATGTAAACATTCAAATTTTGCTATTTAAGAGTTATGGCCCCTTTTTCCATCATAATACATATAAATATTAAAATTTTGCTCTTTAAGAGTTATGGCCCCTTATTCCATCATAGTGACATGTAAACATTACTATTTAAGAGTTATGGCCCTTTATTCCATCATAATGACATGTAAACATTAAAACTTTACTATTTAAGAATTATGCCCCTTTATTCCGTCATAATGACATGTAAACATTAAAACTTTACTATTTAAGAGTTATGCCCCTTTATTCCATCATAATGACATGTAAACATTAAAATTTTGCTCTTTAAGAGATATGGCCCCTTATTCCACCATAATGACATGTAAACTTTAGAATTTTACTATTTATGAGTTATGGCCCCTTATTCTATCATAATGACATGTAAACATTAAAATTTTGCTCTTTAAGAGTTATGGCCCCCTATTTCATCATAATGACATGTAAATATTAAAATTTTGCTCTTTAAGAGTTTTGGCCCCTTATTCCATCATAATGACATGTAAACATTACTATTTAAGAGTTATGGCCCTTTATTCCATCATAATGACATGTAAACATTAAAACTTTACTATTTAAGAGTTATGTCCCTTTATTCCATCATAATGACATGTAAACATTAAAATTTTGCTCTTTAAGAGATATGGCCCCTTATTCCATGATAATGACACGTAAACATTTGCATTTTTCAAAATATATTTTCTTTTGCTACATACATGTATATTAATATTATCTTACAGGCAAGATACGTCTGTGCTGTTACAAATGATGTTCTTGGAAATTCAGTACCATGTGCAGTTTTGAAAACTTCGTAAGTGATTGTCATTGTTATACATTTATTTGCTGGTTCAAAGTTTGATATTACAGAGGTGGATCCAGACATTTCCATAAGGGGAGCACATTTTTTTAAAGAAAAAAATCAGATTTCAAAACAATTTGTTTTAAGAAAAATCAAAAGATAATTAAGAAATAAATCATGGAAGCCAGAATGTGTTTTGAGTTTTAACATGGGTTGGCAGATATTAGTAAATTTTATCCCTCGCCTCATTTTGATTCTGATATGCCTAAGAGTACAAATACGGTAGTATACTTTAATTGGAAGACGGTAATTTATATTTACGTTTGCAGAAAATGTTGCACACAATTTATGCTGTCAATGGAAAAGTCATTCACATTCACTGGTGCATGTGCGAATGAGATTATACCATCGATAAATCGCTCGTTTGTCTACAAAGCGAAAGAAGGACGTCATGTTAGAATGAGACGTAATTCAAAGTGAAAATTACAAAACATGGTAAAAAGAAAAATGACAAGAATCATGTGGCCACCTTTCTAATACAAGCTGTTAAACAATACAGCATATGGAATCTACCAAGTCTCAAAATATGACATTGAAAAACATCTGGAATTTACTATTTGTTCTGCTGTGATGCTGGGTTAAGTTGTTGACCAAATGTTTACTTTGAAAGTTTCTGTCCAGCATCTGTTGACATGTCCCTGCATTTTGTCATGCCTTTGTAAACAGTGGCCATATCTCTTAGCTTAGAGTCAACAGTATTTTTTAATGTGAGACAGAGAAGTGTAAAATTTTGTGTTTAATAAAATTGTTGATCTGATACATCACTGTTTTAACTTCCTTTTTTAATTGTGTTTAAGGGGGAGTGTGGTTACGATCGAGTGTGTAGAAAAATTGATCAAGAAAGATATGTTAGATCCTATTAATGGTAAAAAGATGACAGATAAAGACATTATACCATTACAAAGGGTAAGTTTGTGTAAATATAAACTTCATTATCCGTAATTTAAACATTTTTTCTTTTATCTCACTGAGTCATATTTTTCAGCCTAACTGACTTTTAAACTGAAAAATATCGGTCAGTATGACGTTAAACACATTATGATGTTACCAGTAAAAGCAATCACGTTGGTTTTAAAGGTCTCAACAGATATTATCACTAGTATCACAGCTCGTCCTATCAGATACTAGTGATAACGTCTGTCTCGACCCACAAAACTGTCGTCATATATCTACATTTTACATCAACTCTTAAAAACACAAAATTATTTAATGTCAATAGGCAAAAGCTTTTGTTTGGTCTTCCATGATAATCTCAAAAGGCCAAACATAGGTGTTTCATTTCCAGCATTGTTATCAGCAATTGTTATCCCCTCGCCAACGAAGTTGCGAAGGGATATAGCAACGCTACCGTCCGTCCTTCCGTAACATCCTTGTGAACACTCTAGGATCAATATCCTTCAATGGATTTTGACCAAACTTGGTACATATTTAGTCCTTAAGAGAATCTGGAACCCTATTGATTTTCAAGGTCAAAGGTCAAGGTCACCAGGTCAAATTTTTACAAATTTTTACCTTGTGAACACGCTAGAATCAACATCATTCAATGGATTTTGACTAAACTTGGTATATACTTAGTCGTTAGGAGAATCTGGAATCCTATTGATTTTCAAGGTCATAGGCCAAAGGTCAATGTCACCAGGTCAAATTTTTACTGCATAGCATCCTTGTGAACACTCTACAATCAACATCCTTCAATGGATTTTGACCAAACATGGTACATACATAGTCCTTAGGAAAGTCTGGAACCCTATTGATTTTCAAGGTCAAAGGTCAAGGGGTCAAATTTTTACCTGTAACATCCTTGTGAACACTAGAATCAACATCCTTCAATGGATTTTGACCAAACCTGGTACATACTTAGACCTTAAGAAAATCTGGAACCCTATTGATTTTCAAGGTCAAAGTCACAGGGTCTAATTTTTAGGCGTGGGGATACGCCAGGCTTTGTGTTGCCCTTGTTAAACTTTATTATTCTTTCATATTTTTGACAGCCACACTTTGCAGATCAATGATATTGGGCAATTTATTAGTTCACATGATCTAAATCTATGTGATTTTCCATAACAATTTCATGCTTTCACAGAGTTTTAGTTTGGGCCAATTTGTAGGCCATCTATACATGAAAAGGTTAAGCACCTCCTGATACATTGAATTATAACATGTTACCATGAGTTTCAATTTAAATTTAAGTATTGGTCCGTAATCTTATGACCCTTATTGTTTCATTGGTCATTTGAAAAAATACATGGGGGTGCTTAACTTTTTTCTTTGTGTATAGATTTTGAAAATGGCCGAAACTTTGAAAGCTTTTAGGGCAAATAGTTAGTTAAGTAAATAGGGAATGACTGATAAGAAATACTGCTTTAAGGACAATTGTCCTTGACATTTTAAGGTCTAACAAAATCCTGCTTTCATGATGGTAATTTTATACATTTTCAACTTAATACCAGGCCTTACGGACATATGTGAAAATAAACAACCAATCAGAACACGGTATCCTATACAAATGTGAAACTCAAACCAGAAAAGTTGTGTGAATGATGGAGATTTTAAAAGTTAGCAAGATGATTGTACACATATTAAGATATATATGTAGCTATGGGTTATAATTTTATATATTTTCAACTTAATACGTGTACCAGGCCTTGTGGACATATTTGAAGAAGAAAAAAAACAGCCACAAACAGATTAATATAATCGTTATGCTTATTTCTGAATCCAGTGTTGTATTGTATTAGGAAATGAAAGTTTATATGTTATTTATCAATAAAATATGTTTAAATAAAACCACTGAAATCATCTGACTTGATAAGAGGGGTGACCTTTGTGTACTTATAAGAGGTGGACTACTGTATTACTAATATTAAGAATATGTTTTTAATTTTAATTTTCAGGGTTCCTCAGGTTACTCAGCCTCAGGACATACACTGAAAGCCAAAAAATATGGACCCTCTGTAATGGCATAAAATAAACACTTTTTAATTCCATCAGTATAGCGTGAAATATGTATGGTCACTTAATAAAGACATGAAGACTTTTATGTTACAATTGCGAATCCTCAGTAATATCAAGAAGAATTTAATGTGGATACATTTATACTACTGCTGTAAAGCTCCGGTAATGACATGAAGAATTTTAGGATACCGATATGAAGTCTTGGTAAAGATTTAAGCAAAGAAAGAAAGTGACTTTCAAGTTATTTAGCATCATGTTGATCTGATCAACACATGGAATTTGAATAACGGTAGCCAAAACTAAACCAGATAACTCTTTCCTTGTTTTTACAAAATAACATTTTAAAACGAAAATAGTGTAAAAATTTCCTTCCATTTACATCGCTAGTAAATAACATTTTATTTGCACCTTAGAATCCATAACTTTAAGAACAAAAGGATACGTCTTTTATAAGCAATCTATCCTATACGAAGATCCAAAAATTTATGTTCTTTGACGATAAAGGGAGAAATGTGACCTAAGATTATGAACCACATTGCCAGATCATGAGATGCTGATTTCACCAGAGAGTTTGCTGGTATTTAGTGTGTGACCCTCGAAAATAGAGGGCCCGTACCATATACCACTTTCCCTACTAGGTTAATCCAGCACTGTGCAGTGATGTTACATACATGTACATGTACTGTAGGTATAAACCCCTCAGTGACAACAAAAGAAACATTTTATTGTACAATAATTTAAATTGTTTTGATTGTACATTTTATGAAATAAATATTAATTTTTACTGTTTTGTATTTCTCTTTAATTATTATTGTTTTACTATTTTGGGGGGGTTTTGGGTTTATTGTTTTTAACGTCACTTTCAACAATATTTCAGTTATATCGTGGCGGTCAGTTTTATTGGTGGAGGAAACCGGAGTGCCCTGAGAAAACGTCTGACTTGCCACAAGTTATTGACAAACTTTATCACATAATGTTGTATCGCCTGAGCAAGAATTAACCTAGCAATGTCAGTGGTGATAGGTACTGATTGCATAGGTAGTTGTAAATCCAACTACCATACGATCAAGACCACAACAGCCCCTTTTCTTATTTTGTATTTGACCTACATATTAATTTAGAGAGAGGAGGATTTGAACATTTATCTGCTTACTAATATCTACTGGCACATGTGCTTGTTCAATAGTTGGATTCTAGTTGATTTCTTTACATTTATGGCCAGAAATGAGAACAAAATATTTGATTAAAACAAATTCCAACCTCATTTTTTCTCTATATACCATTTGTAAATTTTGGATGTAACTCAAGAGAGAAACACAAAATTTTGTCCAACCAACAAATTCCATACTGTAGTGATCATATTGGTATTTGTTGCTTCTCTACGATGCATACAGCAATAATGAGTAAGAGGAAAGACATAATATAGCTAAAATACTGCTCACTTTATGTTAAATAACAATCAATCAACTAACCTGTAGTTCATATGATCAACAATGTGTGATATAGTTTGTCAGTGACTTGTGACAGGTCGTTGGTTTTTTAGCTCACCTTGCCAAAGGCAATGTCAGCTTTTGTCATCACTTGGTGTCCGTTGTCCGTTAACTTTTCACATTTTAATCTTCTCCTCTGAAACTGCAAAGCCAATTGATCTGAAATGTGTAAGGAAGCATCTATGGAAGGTCCTCTATAAAGATTGCTCATTTCGTCCCGATCCATTAACAAACATGGCCACCACAGACAATTCTTGTTTCTGATTGGCCGATTTTTTTAAATCTTCTCCTCTGAAACCGCCTGGCCAAATGAACCGAAACTTGGTAGGAATCATCTATTGAATGTCCTCTATGAAGATTGCTCATTTCGTGCCGATCGGTTAACAAACATGGCTACCACCGCAACTTGGTAGGAAGCATCTATTGAATGTCCACTATGAAGAGTGCTCATTTCGTCCCGATCGGTTAACAAATATGGCTACAACCGCAACTTGGTAGGAAGCATCTATTGAATGTCCACTATGAAGAGTGCTCATTTCGTCCCGATCGGTTAGCAAACATGACCACCACATGTAATTCTTGTTTCTGATTGGTCGATTTCTAAAAAATCTTCTCCTTTGAAACTGCTTAGCCATATGAACCGAAACTTGGTAGGAAGCATCTACATGACTGTATGGAAGGTTCTGTATTAAGTTTCCTCAAAGCAGAATGAAAGGTGAGCGACACAGACTCATCCCACTGAGCCTCTAGTTCTGTGTACTCCAGTTTCCTCCTCCAATAAAACTGACTGCCACTATATAACTGAAATATGGTTGAAAGTGGCATTAAACACCATAATGTTAAACCCTGTAGTCCATATGAGACTGCTTATCTGCCACATGCATTGTCTTTCTGATTTCCAATGTACACTATTCACCAAGGCTTGGTCAAATAGTTGTCCGAGACAAACAGTCATTGGAATAAGCATTCTGTCACCCAATTGCTAGAAAGAAAAGGGTGCATTAATTTTTGTTTTTGATAAAATATAAGCAAAACAGTCATCAAGTTTCATTCCAAGTTATTTTGTATATAAAGTAGAAGTATGAGTAAAGGCTGATATTCTCTATGTCAACCCGGTGGTTCCATACTAATAAACTTGTAGTCACAACATAAATAATTTGCACTTTTGTGGTTTCTGTGATTGTTGATATTACGAGGACACACAAAGCAACACGTGGGCGGATCGTACGCAACATAATATTGGTCAGTTATGTCGCTTTGTGTGATATTATTCATCGAGACGTCTATTTCCACAAGGAGTCAGACCTATAATCCGACGGTCCAGTAATCCGGCAGTCCGACAGACTAAGTACATTTAATAGCTATTCTGTGAAAAAAAAATATCTGTTCTTTATAAGAAGTAATCGCTTAGTCAATTTTTGAGCAATATGAAAGCAATATGAAAACGAGAACGAGACTGAAGAAGAAAGACGTGTGAAAGTGCTGCCGAGTGAAAAAGATTTTAATTAGTGTTTGAATTTGTGTTGTACAGGAATTTTATGCATACAACCATCTGAATATTGACGTCAAACAACAATCCATACTAACAATCAGTGAATTTATGGAATTTTAACTGTGCTATTAGCTCTTAAGCTAATCTGACCACATTGTTGACCACCATTTTTTTTATCCGCCATCTTGAATTTTAATAGATAAAATTTATTATCTCGTAGTTCTACTTAAGAATATAGGGTACAAACACTTTTAATATTCATCTTTTTATCTAGGGTGAGTCCCTTAAAGAATTGTTACATATTCTTTCAAATTTAAACCGTACTTAGTTCGCTCGGTCCAACCATCAAATTCACAAAGTGACCGTCACGTAAGGGATAGATTATTCTAGTCATTAGTTTTTAGTATTCACTTAAATTACTGCATATACTTTTAGTGTTTCGTTGATTTTAGGCCAGCTGATCTTAGATTTTAGTAGTGATTTAATTTACTCGCATACTTTTAACGCTGGCTTTGACTCGAGCCATAGCGAACAGTATTTATATTTGGTGAACTTACTTTCAAAAATTTTTTAGCTGCCTGTTTTAAATCTATATAATTTATTTCCCTGTCAAACCATACTATTTGTAAACCCCAACTTCTGCATCTCGACCGTAAGCCAGTCAGCACGGGTTTCTCCGAGCTACACTGGTATTCGGTACTCTTGTAACTTGGTATTCTTCAATTTGGTACTATTTATATAAATAGGGTTCCGACTAGTCGTAATTTTCGATATTGTTAAGTTTTAAGTGGCCATCCTGTTGCATAGAGACTGCCAACAGTGCAGTGGTGGATCCACATCATCTTAATAAATCAGATAAAGATATATTCTGAGTTACCGGTAACTAGAAAATAGATCGACACTAATCCAGTCAGCACGGGTTTATCCGAGCTACACTGGCTACAGAACTACAGTCTAATATACATTGACCGATATACATCAATCTACTTAACAGATATCAGAAAGCCCATGTCATTGACTAAACTACAAAAATTATTGAACAAGCCAGAACCGCCAACTCCAAATAACATAAACTATACACCTATTCTCCTCTCAGATAGTAAAGGAATCAGATTAAGAGATCAAGTCATCGCAAACCATCCTGTGACACGACATACTAGATGGTGGTGTGACAGCGCCAATATCTATGGTTGAAAGAAATCTGGATAGACAATTCTCAAATACTGGAACTGCGTGGATTTACGTCTGGCTTGGCACATGCGACCTCACCCAAAAGGACAAAAAGTACATAGCTATTAGATCTCCGGAATCTGACACATCCATAGAAACTATCCTGGAATATATACAAAAAATTATTGATTTGATAAAGGAACATCCTGGATGCAAAGTAACAATCCTTGAGATACCTTTATACTCTATCGTGAGTTGGAATAAGCATTCTGGTCACAAAAACCCAGAAAAATTCACAGAACAGGACAGCCAGCTTGAAAACCAGATATATAAATTAAACGGTCAGATAAGACAGCTGAATACGCAACTAGGTGTATATAGTCCACAATTCACAACAGACTTGCAATACCACCGTAAAGTAAAAAAGGATACCCATCCAAAGAATCGCAACTATTTCAACTTTGATCTGTATGTAGATGGTATTCACCCGTGTCGAACATTGGCCAGATACTGGTTACGTAAGATCAGTACACAAATGAGACGTGATTGCTGGTCATAAGGAAAAACTATTAAGCTGTGCAGAGATAGATTAGCCTTTCAAGCTACATTGTTCTCTTAACAATTAGTACATCACCAAGTCTGAATTCTTTGAATAATATTGAATGTGACTATCTGATTATTTTCAGTGACTACTTGATCATCTGATTATTTCCGTAACATCTCGAATATCACCAAGCCTGGTCTCCCTGAGCAATATCGACCCAGTGATTATCTGATTATCTGATTACCCAATTATACTCCGAAATTACCCGATTGCTTGTGCAACCTGATCTATATAGAAGGGTCACCTATCAGTCAGCACGGGTTTTTCCGAGCTAAACTGGTTCAGTGATTACTTGACTACTAGGCTGATTACAAGCACTGCTACTCATAGAAACTGACTACTTGATCATCTGATTATATCTGTAACATCTTGATCATCACCAAGCCTGTTCTCCCTGAACAATGTCGACCCCGTGATTACATGATTAACCGATTATACTCCGTAATTACCTGATCGCTTCTGCAACCTGATCCATAAAGAAGGGTCACCTACCAGTCAGCACGGGTTTTTCCGAGCTAAACTGGCTCAGTGACTACTTGACTACTAAACTGATTACAAGCACTGCTACTCATAGAAAAAGTGACTACTTAATCATCTGATTATATCCGTAACATCTTGATCATCACCAAACCTGGTCTCCCTGAACAATATCGACCCCGTGATTACCCGATTATACTCCATAATTACCTGATTGCTTGTGCAACCTGATCCATATAGAAGGGTCACCTACCAGTCAGCACGGGTTTTTCCGAGCTAAACTGGCTCAGTGACTACCTGACTACTAAACTGATTAGAAGCACTGCTACTCATAGAAACATGGAGTTATTACCAACCCAAAACAAAGAGGAAAGAGGGCTGAGAAAAAGTCAAAGAACATCGAGAACCAATTTAAAGCGCAATAGTATAAGTCCATTAAAGTCCACTCCAGAGACCGAAATTGTCAGAAAAACATATGAACTGAATGCAGATAAAGCCATATATAAGAAAATGGACACTTGTACAACAGAACACCTACGTACTGAATCTAAGGCAAAAAACAACATCAGGATATTCCTTAGTACATCAGCATATGAATTAGTCAAAGAAGGCTACCTGAACATCTGTCGGAGTACATAAATAAAGACAATTTAGATATGACCACTGAAATGGGTCTTGATAGCAACAATGCTGAAGTGGAACTCCGTTATCTAAGGGGACTAACCGGTTAATCGAGAAATGTCGTTCGTGTACGATTGTTAATCGGGTTTTTTGATTCGTGAACGATTCGGTTCCTAGTTCGTGTACGATATTTCCGGTTTTTAAAAGTAAGGTAAGATACCAAATTTCAATATTCTTTTGTAAATATAAGCATAAAGCAAAAAAAGGCTTCGTAGTTCCTTAAATGAATAATTAATAAATTTAATTCGAAAGAGTAAACTTCATAACAGACTTTCATTTTTCAATAATTTGGTCAGAAACGTAGATGTCACTCTATTTTTTGTTTTCAGAGTTTCCATTTTCTAGCAAAAAACGCAAATTTTCTAATAAAATTAACATTTTATGACAGAAAATATATTTGAACTTCAAAGTTACTTTATCTTATACTTACTTTTCGTGAGAATTCTTAACTTAAGTAAAGATATAGTTTCCTTTTTGCATATTTCCAATTTTTTTGTTCGTGAACGAACGTGTTATTGAAAAATATGGTCGTGTACGATGTATTAACATTTTTGCAGACTATGGCTTTTGTGTGTTCCACTTGTGTTGACCTTGATTTCGGCGTGGTAAGTTCTCTTTTAGTACGATATGGTTTATTTGGTGTTGTCCTTATATCATTTTTGCTGTTTTCTGAAACTTGACAGTTTTTCCAGTTATGTTTTTTTCGGGTAATTTTTTTTCTTCTTGAAGCAGGTTTTGGAAGCTTAAGTATAGTCATGGTTTATCTGCAAACATATAAATTATGCATACTTACTTTATTATGTAAGTCTACGGTTCTTTGGCTTTCACCTTTTGGTAATTTTGGCTATATTTTGTTCATATATTTGACTTATTATTTGGGTTTCCAAACTTTTAGCTCTGCTGACGAGGAATTATTTTCCGAAATGGGCATCCAAGACATCAAAATTGGTATAGATTGTTTTTTTCTACATGCAAAAGCTATTGTCGTTTAAGTACTGTTCCATGTAAGAGTCAGGCAATGAGTGGTACATCAATTGTTTAACTTTTTATTAAAACTGGTTAAAAGTGTTCATTTGGTAATCCAAGCATTTCCTTCTATTTCGGATTTTCATAAAACTAATAATTTTTTAGTAGTTATACTAGATTGAACATTATGGCGGGAAAGTTTTCACGTACTTTTTACTGCATAATGGAACCAAATATTTGCGTGTTAATATCTACAAAAGGCATTTTGATCCATAGCATCGTATACATACATGTAAGGGCTCATGAATATATTTCAGTCATAACTTTTTTGTTTAAATTACATTTGAATTTTTGACTGGTTTTATAGGGAAGACATTTTGGCGAAAATTTTCCCGTACTTTATTATGATTGTTCCAGTATTGCAGGAGTTATTGACCTTTTCGTGGAATTTGCTGTGTGCTTACAGTTCTAGTTTGAGGTCGAACGTGTTTCAGTACTCGACATAACATTTTCTTAAAATGGATGTGTACTTAAAATTGGTGTTGCCTGATTCTTACAAAGAATAGTACATAAAAATATATTCATGAATGTCTATTAGTAATTACTTAGAAATAGGTTTTCGATGACGCAAAACACCACAAATTATATCTTGCCGCGCTCATATTTCATGAGACAAACTAATAAAAAGCAACATTAGAAAATAATTCATTTAAATTGCTAAGAAAAATGCAAGTATCTTATATTGAGTAATCGTTCACGAACATCGATCACGAACAAGAAATTTTTAACCTGTTCGTTCACGAACAAAAAATGAAAATAATATAATTTTCCCGTCATATTTTGCATTTTTTATGAAAAAGTTTTTTTAACCACTCCAATATAGAAGAATGTTTCCATTAAAGTGATGTTCAGTCATAAAAAAGTGTAAATGTGTGAATATAGGAATATTATAGATCTTGTGACATTTTGATGCAATGCTTTTTAGACTTTCTGACCACATTTCACGCAAGGTTTATATCAACGAAAGTTTTGGAGCATACACCATCAAAGATATACAATAAAGGAAGGGAACTGCGAAGAGATAATTAATAATTGTTTCCTTAATTAGTAATAATTGAGGCTTACCGTCAAGGAATCATGTCCGGATCCTCAAAATAATCGTACACGAACTAGTAACCGAATCGTTCACGAATCAAAAAACCCGATTAACAATCGTACACGAACAGCTTTTCTCGATTAACCGGTTGGTCCCCCTGTTATCGAATAGTGAACAAACTGAAATCAGGCAAACCCGGAAGCCAGTTAAAATTTACTATCAACTGTTACCACACTAGCCCATCTATACTTATAAATGGATCAAAAACAGATCTATTCGTAGACAACATACTACCATGCATTGAAAAGGAAGTACATAGTCAAGAGGACAACCCGAGTGAAATAAACAATAGGATTCATATATCGTTAACCTCTGAAAACATACGAAAACACGATAACACTGAACATAAAGTATATTGACATAGATCAAGACATGCAGTATGTCTGTCCAATATGCCAACAGCAAGCCAACATGGACACAATTGCATGCGAGGAATGTGACGACTGGTTCCACTTTGAATGCCTAGGACTTACATAAAAAAATATTAAGAAAATCGAAGAAGAAGCTCCCTATATATGCAAGGCATGCATAGAAAACCAACTATACCAATTACCAGAAAACCTCAATATCAATACTGATGAATTTGAGACCAAGGTAACTAGTCCACTTACGAGTCCAAGAACAGTTATAGTAACAGAAACTGATATGATTGAAACTGTAGCTATCCAAGATGAAATGACTCAACAGACAAGCTTATTAGACCACTCCGAAGAACAAGTTCAGCAAGGAAATGGAGACAATTACAAAAATGCACATGGGTCCAGTATTACATCGCAAATAACAACAAAATCAGACGATGGAAAAGCAGAAACGATATACCTTGTATCAGAGTCACCACTGCAGAACCCAAGAAAAAAACCATAAAAGAACCGCGAAAATCAGTAAAAGCAAATGTACCAACGCATAAACCGGAGAAGTTGCATGAATCAATGAACAGTAGTTATATCACACAACTGGAACGAAAAATAAGGGACCGTGACAACACCATAAAACTAATGGAGAGAAGGCTTACTCAGCTAGAACAAAAACAGGATACCCCTAATACAAGGGACATAACTTACTGTCAACACGAGTATAACCCTACTCAATACCACCAGCATGAGTATCCCCGACATCAGGAATGCCAACTTCAACCCCTCACGAGTAATGTGAGAGCGCTGGAACAACAGCTTACTCAGCACATGTGTATCAGCACAACGCTAACTACTCAATTAGCAATGCAACTACAGCAAGCCATGTTGACCAGACAACAAATAACAACACCAAGTACGGTAAATGTGAACATTCCAACAGCTTATGGAAACTTAGATCAGCCCTTCAACAATTACATGGGATATCCGAATAGTCTACAACAGAACTTCCCATTCCAGCCTGCACATGCTGGATATCCGGCACATAGTCAACAACAGAACTCTCCATACCAGACAGGACCTCCAGCTTTTAATCAACAACAAAATTTTCCATACCAGCCTGTACATACCGGACATCCATCATATATCAATCAAACCTCCACACAATCGGCTCCTATGTTGAATCCATACCATCAAAATGGATACTTCACGAATATGCAAAATCCAACAACAGCAAACTATACAACTCCAAGTTTTTCCTCGGCTCGACCGGTCAACCAAGACCAAGCACACCAGAATGGGTTCATTCCGATGCAACAGTCCGCGACTATGACTAGTCAAACAATGCCAGTCTCTACGCATAGTTATGGACAACAACAGCAGTCATCTATATATACCAACGCCAAAAATCAGATTCCAACTCAACAAAAATTTTACCAACAAGCTTCTAGTCAAGCTCTAAATAGTCGCCTACAACCAACTCAGCCGACTCTACAGAATCATTCGACTCCAAATACAACAGGGCCTGACGAAATATACACTGGCAATCCAGAACAACCAAAAGCCAAAGACTCTCCACTTCCACAAGATAACCGGGCAAAACATCAAGAGGATACACCGTCGACTACATATGCTAGACAGGAGAGTAAAAAGGAAGATAGTACAAATTCCACAATCAAAAACTCGGGACTGGATAAACAATATCAGGGAGGAAAGAATTATGACTTGAGAGATGCGATCAAACAGATAGAGGGAATTAAATTAATACAGCAAGAACAACAGAAGAAGTATTTTTTAACGATACCAAGCCTCCTAAAAGTACCGCCGAATCTTCATTCGTTACAGATGGAAACAGAAGTATCCAGAATATAAACCTAATTACCTGCAACATAGAAGGGGCAAAATCAAACAATGTATTTTTGCAAAAAGTAGCAAAGAAAAAAATCAGTATTATGTATACAGGAACACTGGCTATGGTCTTTTGATGAAAACTACTTCAACAAAATTATACCTCAAATGGAATGTCATATACGATGCTCTGACTGCAATGAACCGATTTCAAACTTCCAGGTACCAAGAGGAAGAGGTTGGGTGGCCATCTTGTGGCCAAGTGAAAGGGACAAATACATCAAGAAATTAACCGATGGAAATGAAAGAATAATTGCAGCAGAAATACAAACCAAAAATAAACCAATCTGTCTGATTAATGTATACCTTCCAACCAAAATGGCGAATTCTGATAACCAATATCAAGAAAATCTAGACATACTACAGACCATGATCGACAGGTATATAGATAGTCACACCATCATCATTTGCGGGGATATGAATGGTAGCCTCAGTATTGAAAGAAACAATAGTCATGATGCCAAGTTAAAATCATTTATGAAACTAAATAAATTCCACCTGCACACAGATGTCAGAAACCAATCAACTTTCTATTATCATGACGGAAAGTCAAAATCTCAAATCGACTACATCATTTCAAATGACGATGTAATAGAATCTATCACGTTTTTCGATCAAGACCATCTAAACTCATCTACACATATCCCAGTCAAGGCTAAGTTATCTAGCAAAATGGCAACTATGAAGATAAAAACGAGAACAAGTTGTACAGCATATAAGTTGCTCTGGGACAACACGGATCGCCGGGAATATAAAAACACCTTTAACTGTATTCTAACACAAAACATGGATAAGTGGGAAGAAGATACAATTGACAAAAAAATGGACTATCTGACACGAGTAATGTGCGAAACTGCTGAACAAATCGTACCAAAACGATTATTCGCCTAGATGGATTTAAATGGAAGGCTTGGATTTAAATGGAAGGCTTCCCCAAAAGTCCAAGAGCTAATCGGAACAAGTAAACACAAACATAGACTGTGGGATCAGGCTGGCAGACCCAGAGACGGATATAACCTATTTCTTGACAAAAAGAGGCAAAAAAGGCTCTTAGAAAACAGCAACGAAAAGAAAGAGCAATAGAAAGAGAGCTCTTTATGAAAAAGTTAGAAAGTAAGCCAGACCAAAAGACCTTTTTCCAATTAATCCGGAGAAATCATGCAGAAGTCAGATCAAAAATACCAGACTGCATTTAAAAGGGAGAGAAAACTGCGTGTACGCCAGAAGAACAACGAGAGCTCTTTGCTGAATATTTCGAAGAACTAACAACTCCAAAGGATGCACCTAATTTCAATAACCAACACTTGAAAGAAAGCGAAAGACGGTTCAAACTAATTAACGAAATATCAAAATCTGAAGAGAAAAAGAAAATAATTGTAACCATCGAAGAAGTAAAAAAGGCCATACAAAAGCTGAACAGCAGAAAAGCGGCTGATGAGTATGGTATTACAGCAGAACACGTCAGATTTGCTGGAAGCAAAATTTACACTTTATACCAGGATATATTTAATCAAATATTCCAAGAAGGGAAGGTAGCACAGAGTTTTAAAACGGGAGTAATTACTCCGATCCTTAAAAAAAGTAAAGATCAAATGCTAACGGAGAACTATAGAGGAATAACGATAACATCAGTCCATAGAAAGGTCTTTGAATATATACTACTAAAAAAAACAACAATAGCCAAAGACGGTCAATCAAACATGCAATTTGGATTTACAGAAGGGCTCTCCCCAAATATGGCTTCTGCGCGAAGTCTGTTCCAACATCACAGCAAAATATATACTGTTTATTACAACACTAGATAGTCAGAAAGCATTTGACGTGGTCAACCACCAGATACTTATGGATAAACTATATCATCTAGGAGTAAATTTGGAGTTCTGGGATGTAATAGTTGATCTATATCAGGGACTTACGTCAACGGTGAAATGGAATGGCGACACCAGCCTGAGCTTCTCCATAAACCAGGGAGTTCGTCAAGGGGGTGTTCTCTCAACTCATTTGTACAAACAATACTTAAACGAGCTACTCAATGGTCTGGAAAATCACAACATTGGTATCTCAATTGGAAACACATACGCTGGCTGTCCTACCTGTGCCGACGATATAGTACTACTATCACTTAACAACAACGAAATGCAGGAAATGTTAGACATAGTACTCGATTATGCAGGAGACCATAGATTCCAAATACACCCAGTCAAGAGAAATGCCATTATAAAAACTGTAGGAAAAAGAAAGATAGACAGGGTAGCAGAAAAACAAAATGAACTTAAACTTGGAGATAATACACTGCACTTCAAATCGGAAACTCCACATCTTGGCTTAACAAGATCAAGCTCAGATGAAAATAGAATTAACATAGAGGAAAGAATAGCTTTAGCTAGGAGAACGCTTTACTCATTAATAAAAACAGGAGTTCATGGTACAAATGGGCTGAACCCAAGAACATCATGCAAAATCTACCAAGTCTACGTGATCCCAAGATTACTATATGGCCTTGAAACACTAAATCTAAAAAAGAAGGATATGGCAATCCTCTCCAGCTTCCATATAGGTACACTAAAACGTCTACAATCTCTACCAATCAGAACAGCAAATTCCGCTGTATACCTGTTGTTGGGAACATTACCAATATCCGCCGAACTGCACAAAAGACAACTGAGCCTGCTCCACCAAATAGCGATGAGTGAAAATGTTTCAATTAGAGAAATAGCCTGGAGACAGTACAATGTGGGCAGACCTGCTAGCTTTTTCATCAGAATAGTTGGCATACTAGACCTGTACGAATTGTCACCCTTTAGGGACCGACCATTTAACTTGAAGGGGGGGTTATGGTTTTTTGTTTCGTTCAGAATTTTTTTTCCGGACAACACAAGAGTTAGGGAACGACCATTTAACTTGAAGGGGGGGGGGGGGGGGGTATGGTTTTTTTTCTAAAAAAAATATTCTGATTCCCAATGTTGCTGAAAAAAATATTCTGATTTTGGTGGAGGAAAAAAAAAATACATTTGTAATCTGATTCAGAGTTTTTGTCATATAATCTAATGTTAAATTTTGGAAAAAATTTCGCGCTTTGCGCGACAAAAAAAAAATATATTCTAACTCTCGTGCTGTCCGAAACAAAATTTCTGAACGAAACAAAAAACCATAACCCCCCCCCCCCCCCTTCAAGTTAAATGGTCGGTCCCACAGAATATTTATTTATTTTTATTCCACATTAGGTTATATGACAAAAACTCTGAATCAGATTATTTTTTTTCCCTCCATCAAAATCAGAATATGTTTTTCAGCAACATTGGGAATCAGAATATTTTTTTAGAAAAACCATAACATACATGCTACAAACACTAAAGAGCAGGTTCAACCAGTCCGAGGTGGATCCGACCTGCCCAATATGCAGACTGGAAACAGAAACCATAACTCACGTTATTACAAGCTGCCCATTATATAATGAGATCAGGAAAGAACACTTTGTAGAAATCAAGGGAACTGTTATAACTGCTATTGGCTTTGATAGTTGGAAAAGAAATTTCAATAAAAAGGACATTATATGCCAGCTAGTCGTTGACTGTCAAAAACTGGTGGACACTGGTCTGCTGCCAAAGAATGATGATCTAATATATGATATTGAAACAGCATCAAAGGTCCTATGTCACGCCATACATACAAGAAGTCTAAACTTCAACTGTGCCGAATAAAGGCTGGTATGGATGGCAGTCTCTGTGTAACATCCGCCACATCTCTATCCATTTATGTCACCATCTATTAGACTATTAGAAATTTACTTATCGTTACTTTAGTTTTAGATTTTATAATAAGTTCTTAACTTTGTATTCCTTTCTGTCACTGCTTGTGATATGATATGTATGAATCCTCAATATCGTTAATTGAGCTTTTAGATTTTAAAATAAGTCAACCACACGTTCCACAAGTTAGGTTTTTAGATTTTAAGAATATTATAGTTTTATATTTTACTATAAGCCCAATATGTAGGATAGGTCGATTCAGGTGCGTCTGAATCCTATGAAAATTACAGGAATTTAACCGTTGTTGCCTATTAATGACAGTAATAAGCAAATAGTCAAGTAGTAGCAGGACATTATAGAGTTAATTTTTCTTAACTTTATCGCTACCTTATCTGCCCGTGCGGGTTCCGCAAATATCTTTGTATATAATTCCAGTGTACATATTCCTGATTCATACAAATTGGTGGAGGAATTTCATGGTCAACTCAAAATTGGTGGTGGAAAAAAAAAGAGTGCTCCTAGGGAGAACGGAAAAAGAAGAAGAAAAAGATTCGTCGTCAAATTGGCGTTGCAAGATTCTGCGGTGGTTTATTGAAGCAGATATTAAAATTATTTTCGTCAAATTAATTTTCAAGACATTTACTTAAGAGATTTCAAAGAAAAAAGGTCCGAATATATTGCCTAGACCCGGAATACGTAGCCTTTGCCTATTGCTCCGGTCGGCTCATCTAGCCAAGACAGTCTTTTCAGTCCGGAACAAATTGCCTGCTAAATCGTCCCTGTCGAAAAAAAAAATTATTTAACGGCGAAGAAGACGGAACAGATTTAATTTGATCCAAAAATAATCCCTCTCGAAAATCGTATGGTTGTCACTTTGAGATTGTCTTTGAATTACAAAAGTTTACTATTTCTTCATTTAAGTGAATGAAAATTCCACCATACAACTTACAAGTACAAATTCAAACAAATATTCAAGAAAATTGCTTAAACTAAAGATTTAGATCTTTCTTATGTATTCCCGCGAATTTGTACTTTGTTGCTGTTCTTACTTTGAACGGTGCGTCTTTTTACCACAGAATGCCACAGAATACCACAGAACACTATAGAATTAGCACAGAACACTTAAAATTCTATTAAATCTTATTAATAATGTACAAAAAATGTTTATTTAAACAAATAAACATTTTTTGTACATTATTAATATATTTTCGTGCATTGTAGTAGAAATGGGTTAGTTTAACTAGAGTTGTCTCTCTTTACAGACTATTTTCGAGGGAAATAGTTTATTGTTTTATAATATTGTTCAATATTCACTGGTATTAATTAAACTGATGTTCGTAACTTTAGTTACCTACATCCCAACATCACTGTCGTCAAAGAGCTCCGATCGAAAATATTTGGTCAACATCCGGGATATTTTAAAGCGGTATTTTTAAAGCAGACACGGATAATTATCGTAAGTATTTATAAATATACTGTGTATATAATGTTTTGAATTATGATGCTTTATGATTGTTATTATTATTAATTTCATTTTTTGTCCAAATATCATTTATTTTTGCAGTGTAAAATTAGATTTTTCTATAAGTTATAAGGAATCCGGCTTCAAAATCATTACAATCAGCTGAAATATCGCTATATCTTGCATTTACGAATGAATTAAATGTTGCCCAAAAAGAAAAAAATATTGATGAATGATTGATTTTACCTAATAATGCTATTTTGTTGAAGAAAAGTCAATTAGTAACTAGTTATACCCTAAAACATGATGTCAACAGATGTTTTTGAAATCCGGCTTGGTCAAAATGTAAACATGTATACAAACCGGTTGGGTCATTTATAAATAACCGGGTTTGTCAGTATGTAAATACCACTGATCTTATTGTAATTGAGCATTATATTGCAATTTAACAATAGCTATGATTAGGAAATATCTCAAAGGCGATAAATACTGATCCATAGTATGAATATTCGCCATGGCTGCTAATTTCAGCTACTTTGAACAATAACAAAATCGTTATTTCTATGTTAAATTGCTACTGTCGCGAACACTTGATTTTTTTTAATGCTATTTGTGGCACTGACATCACGATTGGTGCTCAATACGCTACATTCACTTTAAGTAGTTGTCCGGGCGCATCAATTGAGTAGTGGGAGATTCTTTTTATAACGCAATATTTTAATTTTATACTCGTTGATAACGAAGTAAGTCACTCTGTGGAAATAACTTCATGAATACGATATTTAAGTTTCTTCACAGTATAATGTTTACATTAACATTACAGATCAGCAAATTAACAAAGGCTGTAGTATTGAATTCCTTTCCGCACGGTCGATTTTGGTAGTTTGCATACAAAGAAAATGTTAGGTGTACTCGATTAATGCAACGTTCGTTACAAGTTGTAATACGACAAATGTTCGTGCTTTGCTCACTGAAAATAGAGGCTCAGTGGTCTGAGCCTATGTCGTTCACCTTTCATTCTGCTTTGAGGAAACTTAATACAAACAGAACCTTCTATAGGTGCTTCCCACCAAAGTTCGGCTCATTTGGCTAAGCAGTTTCAGAGAAGAAGATTGTTAGAAATCGGCCAATCAGAAACAAGAATTGTCTGTGGCGACCATGTCTGTCAACGGATCGGGATGAAATGTGCAATCTTTATAGAAGACCTTCCATAGTTACTTCCTGCCAAGTTTCGGTTCATTTGGCTAAGCAGTTTGAGAAAAGAAGATTTTTTTTAAATAGGCCAATTAGAAACAAGAATTATCTGTGGAGACCATGTTTGTTAACGGATCGGGATGGAATGAACAATCTTTATAGAAGACCTTCCATAGTTGCTTCATACCAAGTTTCGGTTCATTTGGCTAAAAACTTTTAGAGGAGACGAATTTTGTTTTTAATCTGCCAATCAGAAACAAGAATAGCCAATCGTAACTACTCGGCCATTCTCGCTACCCTACAAATAACCTCGTATGCATTAGGCGTATAAATCGCACTACTTTTCACATGTCAGTTACATGAAAGTTTGATAAAGTTATATTTTAAGCAATTTCCTATATTTCAATTATTTTCATGGATAAAAGTTAAAGTTTTGATTAGTTTTGCATGATTAGATTTTACTTAGTATGTCTTCCATATTGGAATTTCGTGGACTATATTTTTGTGCGGCTTAACTTAACTTCCGGCAAACAATTTAAGAAGAATTTCTACTATCTACGTACGAGGTTATTTGTAGGGTAGCGAGAATGGCCGAGTAGTTACGATTGCAAGAATCGCTTGTGGCGACCATGTTTGTTAAGGGCAGGTTAAAAAACAAATGGCTCCTACTGCTATAGCTGTCTAATTTACTCATTGTTATGATTTTATTGGATCTAAAGAGTTCAAAAGATCTGTAATGATTTGTTGTTTGTTACTGCAAAAAATTTAAGATATCTAGAATAACAAAAAAAATATGTTCAAAAAACATGTCAAAATTGTCAGGAGTGCAACCCTTTTTTGTGACACTTTAAAAAATCCTTAATTTTCAACAACCTACCACAGTGCTAAATCAAACAATATGTTATCAAAATCTATTTCATCACAAACTTTGATATGTTGACATACTTTAAGATAGCAATAGATCATGCTTCACATTTATTATTGCATAACAATATGGCTTTGTAAAAAAGATGTACCTAGTCAGGAGTGCAACAAACATTTATGCAAGTTTTCCTAAATTACATTGTAGAAATGTTGTCTTTTAGTTTTCAAAGATATGGGGTATAAATAAATCTTAATACATCATTGCTGCTTCAAGACCATAGTTAAAGGATACACTAAAATCAGTAGTAAGGCCAAGAATGTCACATTAAAGGCAGCACCCTCAAATGTCAGGAGTGCAACATTTGATATTTTCTTAGACATATTTTCTTTTAAATGTAACTAAAATCACATTTGTCTTTCTATTTCAACAGAGACTGACGAAGAGAACAGATAAAACCCATTTACCTGTTTGAGATACATAAAATATCTCTCACAGAAGCATTTGATTCATGTCAGGAGTGCTTCTAGTTTTAAGTGATCTTCTACACAGTCTAAATTATAGCTTTTTATATGGATGATTTAAATAAAATGAGATTCTGTCAAGTTTAGAATAATGTTTGAAAAAATTAAAAGTGCCAATAGCATTTTATGTACTTTTAATTTTATGTAATAAAGCATTTTTGTTCATTTTAAATGGTCTCGTGCTTTAATATATATTAGGTATTAATACTAGAGACATTCTCTGACAAGGGAATATGTTTTCTAGGTTCATTAGCTATTGGAGATTAATTGACTTGATAAAGTTTATGATAAATGCATTTATCTATTTTCTTATAGATAATTTATGGTTAACCATGTAAATGATGCACTCCTGACATAAATATTTAAAAATTATTGAAATTTGAAATTTGATATAATTAATTTTCTAAGTATCCAAAAAATACTTGTAATTGTACATTAAACATCTATTTTCAATATTAATTTAGATTAATACATGTTTTAAATGTTTTTGTATAGTATATTTCAAAAATAAGTTGGAATTTTCGAGAAGTATCGCTGTAAACAAGTTACAAATAACTAGAAAAATATTACTTTAAGAAACAATTATCAATAAAACTTGGTAAAACTAATGCTTGAAAGAACACCAACTGATTTTTTCCCCTGTGAATTGTTTTTAAGTTAATAACTCTTCTTTTTCTTGATGGCAATATAATGTCAGGAGTGTAACATATCCTGATAAAATAGTATCATTGATAAAATAATGATAATTTATAATAAATTGCCTTTTCTAGCCTATAAAAATATTCTAATTATTTATTTATGATTTATCTAATATATTAGAGTGGTATAATACAAATTTTTAAATGTACATAATTAAAAATATTGCTGCTAAAACTGGGTATTAAAGAAGTGGTATGGCAAAAAATTGTTACAAATTTCCAAATACTGTCATTTCTGTACAAATATTTCATTGAAAACAGGTAAAAATTATTGTATGAGTTAACAGTAACATCACTGTTCAATGTTGGCATTTTAAAATGTGATATTTTCTTCTTTTTTTTCTTTATTATAAATTTATAAAATGTCAGGAGTGCAACACAAATAGACAAAATGTTTTTTCTACAACCAATTATTTTGCAATCAATGTTATTATTTTTTTACAAATGGCTACTTATCTTTAAAGTTTGAAAATTTTGCTGTCTTAAGTAAAAATATTCATTGTTATTTTGATAATAAAAACTTTATCAGGTAGATTGGACAAAAATATTGAGAATTTTTCATAAAAAATAGCTTTTAAGAAAAACTCAATATTTTGCACAAAAAGTCATTTATATCAGTTGCATTGTTTGAGAAACCATTATACAAAATAATTGAGACTAAAGATTGTTTAACTGATATAGAATAAGTATGTGTTTTACATGGTTGTTATGCCAATTTGTGTTCAATAAAAGGTTCTTAAGAATGTATTGCTTATCTGTTCATAGTTTCTTTCTTCTTTCATTTACTTCAATGTATACAACATTGAAAATTATCAGCAGAAAGTTCTTAGGAGTGAGTTTAATTTGGACATTTTTTTCACATGTTGGAGCCATTTTTTATGAAACAGCCCTTAGCGGATCGGGACGAAATGAGTAATCGTTACAGAGGACCTTCCATAGATGCTTCCTACTAAGTTTCACTTCATTTGGTTGAGGCGTTTCAGAGGAGAAGATTAAAATGTGAATAGTTAATGGACGACAGACGACGAACGAAAGACGACGGAGTGATGATAAAAGCTCGCATTGCCTTTGGCAATGTGAGCTAACAACAGTCATTGGGTAGATATGTCGCTCCACTTGGACACATTATTCTGATTCCGAGCCAACCAGTCTTTGCTATTTCTCCTTAATTCTGCGTTCTTAGCGGAGAAGCAACAAATACCAATTATATATTCTTTTGTGTGACAAGACCGCATCTCGTACCCACAATCTATCACACTCGAGGCGAGCACGCTAACCATTACGCTACCGATGTAGTTCCCTATTTTTATTTTCTTTTTATTATTTTTTTAATCAAAATTTCTTATTGTCCTTCAATATATTATTTGAAAACAAAAATTAATCCAAAACAATAAGAGTTACTTGATATCTATATAAACAGTGAGAGTTCCTACTTTTGTTCAAACACTCTTTGAATATTGCAATAATCCAACTGCATAGCAAATAAAGAAAACGAATTATAAGTTCTATACAAAATCATGACCATTCTATCGAAGGTGACTTGGCGAATGCCAATTCTGCACAAACCGTTTGGTATTTTTTTCTTTTAATGTTATACAAAACATCCACATGTAAAATATTTTGACTATGTGCTGCTGGGTTTTTTTCCACAACTTGTATTCATTGAAAACAATTTTTTGTTTTTTCTTTTTATCAATTTGCAAGTCGAACATATCCTTGACAAGTGTTATAATGAACCTTAAATAAATTACAAAAAGGAAACATAATTGTGATATTGAGCTGTTTTCGCTATTCTTTCAATTTTTTACATAGACAAAATTCTACTGAAATTTTTTTTTGGGACCCAACCGGAAAGTAGTGGCTGACAGAGCCGGAACGAATGTACGTAAATAAGCATCGTGTTTTTTACTGTAGCAAGTCTAATAAAACTATTCATGGTGGCACGCCAGTGCAAACTATCATGTGTATAAGCATTACAAAGGGTTTGTGTACTTTAATTACACATATAGACTACTTTTTATAGCTTTATTTGATGATTTCAATCTCATTATTAGCATTTTTCATTGTTTATGTCCATCATTTTATCTATATCTGAGTAATCTATTAAGTTAACCACAGAAACATATAGGTTAAAACAAGCAAAAATAATCGACCGATAACGACATCTTCTGGATTCAAGATATAATAAAACTATATGATCATAATACTTACATTTTGTCGTCGCCTGTATGTCAAACATGCCAAATTGACTTGTACCGGAAGATGACAGAACAATTCCGACCGGAGCTCTTTGACGACAGTGAACATGGCGGACACGGAAAATGGTAAATTAGAATATCCTTGTTTTTTTCTTTATTAGTAGTGTTTATTAGTAAGTCCATACGGTATGATTACAGGTGGGAGGAGTATTAGACACTCGAATGCATACATAAAAATGAGGAAACTCTTATGAGAACATTGAAATATTAACTTGGAAAAAATTGAAGGATGTACGTAACTCTTTGAAGTGATGTTCGTAACGTTAGAAAGATATTTAAAGAGATGTCCGTAACTGCAGATTTCCATAACTATTAAATAATAAGAACGTGTTTAATTGCTCGTTAAGAAACAGTTTGAGAGATTGAATCTAGTTTCTGCATGACTGATCAAATGATGGTCTTTCATAAATTTTATTTTTAGTACTGGTTTTAAGTAGATTTGATTGGTCCTCTCTCGTGATCAAATATGCAATAGTTTGTGGTGTATGTTTTAGTTTCGTCTACAAAAAAACCAATGTCTGTTCGTTCGATTACAAGAATATATTTTCATTATTGCAGATAGTTTCACTGTGTTTCCAATCTAAGAAGACTGTTGGTTTCAATTTAAAAGCAAAATTAAGCATGCAAACAACTTAAAAGTAAAAAGAACAACAAACAACGAAACGAAAGCATATAGAACGAGTATTAAGAAGAAAAAACAATTCAGGGTCGCATACATGTACAGTATTCTACCTTTCTCACATTTTTAGGATGTTGATTTGTTTTAGCGTCACATGCGACTTATTGACAGTTGAAGACTTGTTGATCCATGAAACATCGTAATCATGTCAATGTAAACAATTATAGACTTGCTACAATAAGTCCCTTTCTAACCTATTTGTATCTTGTGCGTACCCCTTTAATAAGTTTGCTGCTGAAAGCAATGTATCTGTACTACATAAATATTGTCGGTAGAGATATATTACCTATAGCAACATATTTACTCAAGTATACAAGAATATAGATAAGGGACTTGTAGAAAATCTATGTGTAAAATTATATTTAACATGGGTGAAGGAAATTCATGTAGGCGATCCTGATTTAAAAAAAACTATTGATATTAAACTAATTCGTTTATATACCGTCAAGACTGTTCAGACTAACATCCTGTCAATTTCAATGCATATTTATAAATATATATGTATTTGTAAAACTTGAAATGGTATGATATAAAAAAAAAAATGAACTTTTCGAAAACAGCTTTACCATAGATTAATCCAATTTTAATACTTACAAATTATAGATTCGTTAAAAAGTATTATAAATCTTTATTTATCTGTATTTAGTACAATAGTCTAACAAATTAATAATAAATTAATCTGGTTTCATTTCAGCATTAAAGGGAAATAATTAGATGTGTCATTCTTAAGGGACGGACCATTTAACTTGAATATTCTGATTCCCAATGTTGCTGAAAAAAATATTCTGATTTTGGTGGAGGAAAAAAAAAATCTGATTCAGAGTTTTTGTCATATAACCTAATGTTAAATTCTGGAAAATAATTTCGCGCTTTGCGCGACAAAAACAATAAATATTCTAACTCTCGTGTTGTCAGAAAAAAAATTTCTGAACGAAACAAAAAACCATACCCCCCCCCCCCCTTTGCAAGTTAAATGGTCGGTCCCTAAGATACTTGATCTGGTGTGTCCATTTTTATTAAAATAAGCAAAAAACACAAAGGACAATTAATTTGGTAATAATTCACGGCATATTTACACATAGAACTGTTAATTTACATTCAAATATACTTTGTTAGAATGTATATATGAGACCCAGAATGGCCCTCATTGAATTTAATGATGATGTCGGAGGTCGCCATCCATGGGAGGTCCTAAACACCCAAAGGTCGGAAGTCAAAACGCCCTATTGCAAGGTCGTAGTTGATGAAAGACGCTTCTAGAGCACACAGTCCAAGACCAAATAGAAATATCAAAATAATACTTACAACTACATATGTTGAATCGACTGCAGCATCGGCCTCAGCACTATTAATTATCTGGTCATTCTCGATATCCATCGCTGTAAGTTTGCAAAAGATTACAGGAAACGCAAAGCCACGTGTTTATTATTGCTAATTGGAAACGAGCGTTGGGCAAGGTGTTCTTCTCCCGCTACCCTCATCTTTCGTTCATCTCACTCATTCATAACCCGGCCTCTCATCCTCTGCTCTGTATTTTCCCCCCTCGTGCATTATATAATCTCTCCCACCTCTATTACCCTCTCTCACTTCAGGGATGTTTTTCTTTGTTTTCAAATTTTATTCATTACAAAAGCGTTGTTCATTAAATGTTTTAAACATGATTTTAGAAACACCAAACTTTAAAGTTACCAACATCATATTTGAAAGTTACGAACATCGTTCAACAATAATTCTACAGTTACTTACATCATTTGTGTTTCTTAAAGTAGGTTTTGCGCCACATAGGAGAATTTACAGTTGATTTAAGCATATCACTACAGTTAATTGTTAAAATATCTATACATTTGAAATGACAATATTTGAAAATAAACTAAAAACAAAGAGAAAACAACAATATTCTAATTTACCATTTTCCGTGTCCGCCATGTTGGGATGTAGGTAACTAAAGTTACGAACATCAGTTTAATACCAGTGAATATTTAAACAACATTATTATGAAAAAAACTGGTGGAACGCGCTAATCTGGGTCACGGGTCACTGTAATCGGGCGGCTGTATCGAGAAACAGATACGGTGTTGAAAAAACTGTTGATACTCATAAAATATTGATAAATGAAATAAAATTTTATGTTTGTCTTCAAGATATTTGATAGACAAAACCATGTGTGAAGTTTTATGACGAAATATCGGGCACCTATAAAGTGCGAAACGAAATAGAAGCGAAACGAAACCAAACGAAATCAACGAAAACGAAACGAAACGAAACGAAATCAACGAAATGAAAACGAAATAAAACGAAGCCAACGAAAGCAAAACGAAATCAACGAAAACAAAACGAAATAGAAAATGAAAGAAAAAATAATAGGGGCCTAAAAGAAATCAAACCTATTTTCACAATTACGATGCTAGACTACTTCCCACACATGTCTGTCTTTCATCAGGAGAGGACAGGATTTGATCACCATTGAACAAGAATACTATGCATTTATTCAGCGGGAGTCTGTCCTTTTCACTTAGTGGCTTCTTTTAAATTTGGGAACCATAAAGAGCAACGCCAAGTCTGTTGAAAGGAGAGGAATTAAAATAACAGAAGTGCAGTAGTTAAAGTTCACTAATAAATACCCCCGTCCGAGCAAAATTTAAAAGTGTGTCGGAGAGAAGGAAAAGTGTGACGACCGGACGGACAAACGAACGAACGGGCAGCAGAAGTCCTATATACCCCAATCTTTTTTTGGCGGATGTATACAAATCCTATCAAAAATTAACTTTAGAAATTTTAAAAAATCTACATATCTTGGAAAAGTACCTTTTTTCCCTTTGATCCCTTTTCATATACCCCCCATCCAAAAAAAATTCCACTATTAATAAAATTTGATACGGCACATATTTGTATACCCCCCGCTATCCAGCGGGAGGGGGGTATATAGTATATGTCCGTTTGTCCGTGAGTGCTTCCCTCACTGCCTATGCAATTCCTCCTTAACAATTTGGTGAAATTGAATGAATCTTACAGGAAATCTTTAATACCATATGGCAAGGTTCATTAATTTCATGAATTCTTTAGTACCAAATGGCATTGTGCACCTTCTATTTTTGTTTTCCCATTTTAACAGTTCTTGCTAAAATTTCTTCACTTTTGGACTTTGTCATTTAAGGCTATGTAATTGTCATACAAGGCTATACAATAGAGAGAGGATACTGTTGCGTTATTCATAACTCTTCCTAAACAACAGAATGGATTTCAATAAAACTTCCAGAGTTTCTTATGTTTAGTTTTTGCAAGCATTATTTTTTCCAGAAGTTCTTCTGTACGTACGTTTATGTTGCTGTTGGTTTTTTTTTAGTTCTTCAAAATAGAACAATAGAATTTGAAATAAAAAGTTTATAGTGTTGGGTCTTTTTGACCCCTGTATATCTCGGAAAGAACAACGGTAATACATTACGCCAGATCTGTTGGCACACTACCGAATAAAGGTAATAACAATGGTACCGTACTCCAAGGCGCATTCAAAGGGAAAGTCCACAAAAACAGACAAAACCGATAAGAAGCTCAACCATCTGAGTTTTCAATCAACGGAACAACTGAAAAACAACATATTCCTGACTTGTTACAGGCATTTTCCCGGGAAAATGGTGGGTTCTGATAGCAGATAGGCAGATGCCACTCGTCTAACCCTAAGACGTTACCAAGTATAAAAACAATCGGTACATGTAAATTCTCTAATCCTAAGACATGACCAAATGTGAAACTAGAAAACAACTATCATATTCCCGACTTGGTACAGGCATCTCCCAAGAAAATGGTGGGTCAAACCTCCCACTTGTATGACAGTCGTTAATAGTTCCGTCATATTGACAAATGGGGGGGGGGGGGGGGGGGGGGGGGGGGGGGGGGGGGGGGTGCATGGGGATTAGACGTGACAAGTCGGGAAAATTCAGTAGTCAAATAGTGCCCAGAATCTGAAACTCAAGGCCATCCTGTTTGATTTGCGAATAGGCAAATTTATGTAGAATACAAACGAAAAACGTAATAAAATCAGACGAATAATGAACCCTCAATATCCCAATTTATGAAAATACCCCCTCATATCCCCCATTTTTTTCTATATGCCCACTCCAGAAACTTTATAATTCATAAATACTGACACACACACAAACACAAATAAAAATATGACATTTGAACTTCTGAAAGTTTGTCGGCAAGCAAACCCGGCTTGGATTGAGTTGAGGGTAATGTACGCGAGGAGTACTGTAACGGACAGACATGCCAGATGGGTTATAATTAATCAAAATTATTGTATTTAAAAAATCGAATTATCTTTTTTTTCTATTTCTTTATTTCGTTTTGTCTTTTATTTTTTCCTTCCATTTTCTTCATATCAGTCTATTTCGTTTTGTTTTCGTTGATTTCGTTTTGCTTTCGTTGGTTTCGTTTTATTTCGTTTTCATTTCATTGATTTCGTTTCGTTTCGTTTCGTTTTTGTTGATTTCGTTTCGTTTCGTTTTCGTTGATTTCGTTTCGTTTCGTTTCGTTTCTATTTCGTTTCGCACTTTATAGGTACCCCGAAATATCTCCGATTTCTATGTAAATTTACGAGTTGAAGTTGCGGCTGTATCGAGAAACAGATACGGTGTTGAGAAATATGATAGACAAAACCATGTGTGAAGTTTTATGACGAAATATCTCCGATTTCTATGTGAATTTACGAGTTGAAGTGGGGAAACACCCACAGGTAAATTTAACGATGTATTTTTTATCTTGGACAAGAATAATGAGCGTCCTGATCGGATGACCGATTTAAAACACTGACTCCGCATGGTAAAAAGATTCAGGTAAAAGAAATCTATGTTATATTTATTCATTTGTTTGATTCTAGAATATTGTTGATCATTGATTTAAACAAGAAAAAAGGGAAAAAGGGAGGGGGGGGGGGGGGTGAATTTTATTTGTGAATTTTACGGTTAAATAAATGTTATGTTTCGACAGTTTAAAGAGAAAAATAAAAATTGGTTGCGACTAAAGCTTAAATCAGCGTTACAAATTGAACAAATATCAGTGGTTTTGTAAATGAGATTTATTTTAAACAGAAAATCTGAATTTATTATTTATTAATTTATTATTAATGATACAATTTTATATCCCTTGGGAGGGGGAGGGTAGTCCGAGATTCCTCTGTCGTTTAACGGCATTGATAATCTTGCTGTAGCCGTTCAACGACAGAGGGTGATACATACGGAAAACAGCGGATTTGCTTCTCCAACTCTGGGTCAGCACATTTCCACGTTTCGTGGCTATCGGATTTTATTTTCTATCATAAACCTTATATAAATCGCTTCACCAATCATTTTTCTATTCATTCATAAACATCTTACCCTCAGAAAGTGGTGTTACACTCCATTACAGCACGATTTTGCCTTAGAACCTTTGATTTCGACATTTGTCTGCCATTTTTCAAACATTTGTCACGTGACTACGAGAAAACTACGATTACCGCAATGTATCATGGGAGATAATTTGCATATAAACAAACAAACAAATATTTTTATTGCCAATCATAGGCGCCTGTTAAGGCAGAACAATTAACATAAAATTTAATACAGTTGATTATATTGATTGGTAATGATTTTAACAGCAAATTTAGTGAATTACAGATAACCATAAGAAAAAAAAAATGTAGTACCTTGTCCAAAAACAAAAAGGGGGAACGTAACACATGCTCTTTCCGAAGCCCGTTGGTAACACTCTGCCATTGAATCTTTTCTTTCCAACACATTCTGTATAATTTCCTTCTGCTCTTCTTTGATCTGTAGATGGACTGTTTGTCCTGCAGAATACGCTTAAATGTATCGTCTTCCATGTGATTTGAATGTTGTTTACGTATGCAAATAATGCTCCAAATAATTTGGCACGCTGCATTAATTAGCTCCCATCATGCAATGCGTTGCTGTCATCATTCAGTTAGTATCGCGAGATCACGTGTGTAGATTCGAAAATGGAAGTCAAATGGCGGAATAATAGGATCTAAGGCAAAATCGTGCTGTAATGGAGTGTAACACCACTTTCTGAGGGTAAGATGGTTATGAATGAATAGAAAAATGATTGGTGAAGCGATTTATATAAGGTTTATGATAGAAAATAAAATCCGATAGCCACGAAACGTGGAAATGTGCCGATACTATGGCTGTGAGGCAAATTTGATGGTTTCCGTATGTATCACCCTCTGTCGTTGAACGGCTACAGCAAGATTATCAATGCCGTTAAACGACAGAGGAATCTCGGACTAGGGGGAGGGGGGCTATAATGAAAATTTGAAATAAAAACACAGGACCGGACTTTAAGCAAAAATAATAATCCAGGATTAGTTTTTTATTAAAAAAATCCAGGACCCCTGTGTGCATGATTTTTTTTTTTTTTAAGTTATTATAATATGAAATATTGACATCCACACTTGCCTTTTGTACAGCACATTTCTGTGTTCACACTTGTCACAATCAAAAAAGAAATGGTGAGAATTTTCACATGGTGCGCCACAGTTACAGGAAGCATTTGATAAAATATTTACTTTACATAAATCGTAATTCAAGAAGGATGCATTGCAGCGAAGCTGTGTTAGAATTATATTTAGTTTTCTAGGACCATAATAATAGTGTCTCGGAATTGTTTCCATAATAAAATAAGAATATATTTCATGTCTTTTATTGTTCAGATTTCGCCATTTGTACATCTATTTACGCTTAAAATCGTTTTCCGTTGGGGAGGGATGGGGCTTTGCCCTGAACCCCCCACCAGGGATCTGACCTGGACCTGCTCGGGGCCTTGAGTGGCCCCCAGACCCCTCGCCGCAAGTTGTGCCTACATTTCATTTTATACCTAGCAACGCCCCTGAAAATGTCAAGAAAATCGTTCTATATGTTAATTTTGCTGAAACTTGAGGATAACTTGAATCTAGCACAGCCTGAATGGCTATCCTATATTTTTATAAAAAATGGGGTTGATATCATATGTCTTTTGTCGTAGAAGACACCAAATAATATCTGCGTTATGTAAATATTTCCAGGGTGTCATATATCCCGTGTATCAATGGACTTATTATGTAATCATGATAAGTTTGATGGTCTATAATATTGATATTCTCATTTTTAGTTAAAATAAAGTACATGTAATACTAGCTTTATAGATGGAAAAACATTGTCTTCAGACAGTTGAAAACAAAGGTCCCATTTACCTCCATTTGTTTGTAGGAGGGCTCTTGTATTATTTACGTTATGTGTATTTGTTTATGTATAGTGGTGTCCAACACATAGTGTGTTGTGTTTGTCTTCGTCTTGTGCACCCTGTGTTGCCAGTTTCCCTGGATTGTCCATTTTGGATTGCCCTTCGGTATTCTCTAACGTTTTAATTACATGACAAGTATGATCTCTTCTGTGATTCAGTCAGTGAAGCATTTCATCAGACTGTTCTTTTGAATAATAAAAATTGTTACCATTTTTAATCAAAATTTTGAATTTATCTTTTAGAATATTGACATAACATCATTTTGTTGTGTGAAAATATTATGCAAAAGTAAAGTTTTTTTTTATATGTGTAAAATTATTTATTTATTTAAAAGACACTTATTATCTTAGTGAAAATGAATTATTTATTAAATGATAATATTACTTGTGACCAACAATGTGATTAGGACGTGATTTTTTGTTCTCATAACATGGTCTATTATGTATCATTATACCCTCGCTCCCCGAAGGGGGAGGGGGGTATACTGTTTTACCTCTGTCCGTCTGTCCGTCCTTCCGTCCGTCCAAGATATTTTTCGTCGCATTTTTCTCAATAACTGTTGATGGCAGAAATCTGATATTTGCTCACAAGCGTCATATAGGTATACCATATTGTGGGTAGCGTTTTTGGACCCGTCAGATTCCTACTTCCTGTTTGCCGACTTAGTTGGTTTTTATACACATTGAACATATATGCACATGTTTCGTCACATTTTTCTCAGCAACTATTGATGGCAGAAATCTGATATTTGGTCACAAGCTTCATATAGGTACCCCATATCGTGGGAAGCGTTTTTTGACCTGTCAGATTCCTACTTCCTGTTTGTCGAAGAGCGGGGGTATCATAAGTGAGCATTAGCTCACAGTTCATCTTGTTTATAGGAATAAAATTAATATCAAAAATTAAAAATAAATAATTTAAGAAAATATTATTTAGAACTTATAAATTATGAAATTTCTTATAAACATTATGTATTATTTTTGTTTGTATAAGCTTCGTGGTTGTTGGGAAAGTTGCAAATGGCACAGGTGTGAAAAAAATGTTAATTTATTGATTATCTTAATCACTTTAACACCTTTGAAATAACAGTGGGTGTCATTAAACAAGACATAAGTTAAAAAAAAATTATATCTTAAAGATGACAATATGTAATATCAAGTTGTCTTTGATAAAAATTAAAATTAAAAAAATTAAACTGTTAACAGGATTTTGTCAGAACTGTTTTTTTTTGTCCATTAATTCAAAGTTGAATTTTTTATACATTGTATTTTCGCGGCTACATAATTTCTTTTAAATACATGCCTGTCAAATTATTTTTAGTTGCTGAAGTATTAAGATATTTTTATGATATTTTTTATTATTTATTTAAAATTCGGTTCATTAATTTTCTAATTTTATTTTTGTTTTGATAATTATTTTATCCACAACTAGGATTTTTTGTTGGAAAGTTCCCTCGAACAGATCATCAGTTGAAACATTAGTTATTGTTGTCATTATAATTAAATCATGTTTTATTACCAGTTTAATACACACCTACTAATGGGGTATATTTGAATACTACCAATTTTTTTCTACGAATTTAGTTACGACTATTTGAAATTGAATAAAACATGGCAAAACTTTGGGCTCTATCGAAGTTATTTTCATGCGATATGTGGTACACACAGTCACAGGGGCTCGCAGTTATATTTTCACATCGCCAGGTATATGTTAAAAGACATACCTGATGATGTGAAAATATAACTGCGAGCCCCTGTGCACACAGTAGTTGAACAAAATCTGAAAAACAGAAAAAAGACAAAAAAGTAAAAAAAAAGAATGTACTAAAAAAAAAACAAGACAAAACAAAACAAAAAACGGAAAAAGAAAGAAAGAAAAAAGCAAACAAACAAAACAAACAAAAAACAACCCCAACATATATATAGTGCCAGGAGTGGGACTGAAAGACTATTTTCCTCCCGAAAATAGTATGTAAAGAGAGATAACTCTAGTTAAACTAATCCATTTCTATCAAAATACACGAAAATATATTTAAACTATTTAATCAAATATTATTTATTTTACATATTTAATAAGATGTAACAGAATTTTAAGTGTTCTGTGCTAATTCTATAGTGTTCTGTGGTATTCGGTGGAGTTCTGTGGTGTTCTGTGGTAAAAAGACGCACCCTACTTGAACGGTGAAAGTGAAAAACAAACACATCTCTGTCGGACTAACAGGTTGTCGGATTATAGCTACGCTCCCAGGCCAGTTGTCGGTTTAGTAGTTCACCGAGAGATATATACTCCATATGTAGGTGTTGCTGGAATGTTGCTACATATAAAGTATATGTTATCTGGACATTCTGCTGCACAGGAAATAAAGCATTTACGAAAGTTGACCAGTGGTTTTATTGGACCTCAAATCCTCAATTTTAAGAGAAGTTTCAGCCTGTCCCCGGGACTCCAGAGCAGTTTTGTTCCGCCTTGCATCATATCTCTCGGAGGCCCTGAGCACGGACTATTAAATCAGTATGATTTTGTACATAGTTAGCTGTATGGACCTGTCGGAATGATTCCATCTTCGCTAGCCAAGGGTTACGATCCGCTCTACTCATCTTCACCCTTGGCATCATTAGACGGATTTTTGAGGTCACATATGGTGACGGTTTATATGTAATGCAGCTAGTGGTAGCTGCAACCAATCAGATCGAGCTTTACAAAAAGCACATGTTCTGTAGGAAAAATATCAACAAAATAAAAATGCGAAAAATCGTCAGTCCGACACGATTTTGATAGTATAAAAAAGTTTGTACGATTAGCCGCTACACTATTCGTACAAAAAGTTTGTACGAGGAGACACTGCCTATTATAATCTTGAGTCAATTTTCAGGGCATTCAAACGAAAGGAAATGAAAGCCTCGCGTCGATTGGCTGTAAATGACATCATTACAAGGGGCGTAACTGTCAAAATCCAGCAGGTGGCAGTGCGCGGGAATTACGCAAATCTGTCTAACGATGCCAAGGGTGAAGATGAGTAGAGCGGATCGTAACCCTTGGCTAGCGAAGATGGAATGATCCCGAAAATACCTTATCTTCACGATGCGAAATCTTCCAGAAAAATTATCAACCCTGTGCCCGCGCTCATGCAGTGATTCTCCCGAGATTCCGTCTGTTCCCGTATGTACACGGTCAGTATTGGTCTTTTGAAAATTAACGTAATATTAAAACGATATTACAAATGAATAAGCTTTGTTTTAGAGCAAAAAAAACCCCAACTTAAAATGAAAAGTTCATTGGTTCAAATATGTGTACACAAGTCCGTTCTTGCGTCAATCTAGGCTAGATTTTAGATTCTAGCTACACCCCTGACTGTGACTATGAAATGTAGAGCAGCAATAAAAGCTCTGTGTCTAATGTTGGAAAGTCTCTCATGTTCATTTACATCCATATCCTTTCTTACTAACTTGAACATGAACCGGCGTGTACGAAAAACAGGGAAAATATTCTTTGACTGAATGCTCAATGAGTACTCATTTATAACACCCATTGGAAAACTCTAATGTGGGACCCAATGACATTCTTCTATTTTCCATTAAAAACTATTTTGGAAAGTTCAATGAAATTAATGGTAAGCCAACAGGCAATACAAAAATATATATAATTATGATATTTGAATACTTGATCAGATTTGAAGTTACTTTAAATAATTCTCCTATTCTTTGCATTATGCTGATAAATTATCAGTTGAGTGATCGATCTAATCCGTCATTACTTTATGACAAACGACCATACCCAGGGGCGGATCCAGGATTTCAAGTTAAGGGGGGCGCACTTAAAAAAATTGCACCGAGCAGAGGGAGGCGCGAAAAATGTTGGGGTATTTCGTGTGAAAAATCACGATTTTACGTCAAAAAATCATATTTTTTCCAATTTTAGGGGGGCGCGCGCCGGGTTCGCCCCCCCTGGAGCCGTCCCTGATACCGGTATCACAAGTTTTACCTATTCTGAATGTGGAAAGCGGAGTGGTTTTAAGCTATATCACAGTGCCTCAGAAATGGCGGGAAATTTGGTTGGTCATTAGCTGTACCACTCGCTACCAAAACACCGGGAAAATTCGCATCAAGGTAAACACATGCAACTTAACATTTCAAGTGAATATCTAATCACGGGTGGCGTCATTTAAGGTAAAATTAGTTGCGGTCGTGTGGCTGGGCTTTGAAAAACACCACATTAATGTTCGTCACAATCAATTTCCTCTAAAATGATCAGGAAAAGAGGGCGGGGGGAGTTTGTGTTTAACGCCACTTTCAACAATATTTTAGTTACATCGTGGGAAAAGACTGGATATTTATACTGACTATAGACTAATCTCGCTGAGATTAGTCTTCCGAAGACAGTTTCTGCTCTGTATCCCCAGCCTACATTAATTGTTCTGATTGTCCCACATCAAGTGTTTTGATTGTCCCATATCAAGTGTTCTGATTGTCTCACATCAGTTGTTCTGATTGTCCCATATCAAGTGTTCTGATTGTCTTACATCAGTTGTTCTGATTGTCCCACATCAAGTGTTCTGATTGTCCCACATCAAGTGTTCTGATTGTCCCATATCAAGTGTTCTGATTGTCTCACATCAATTGTTCTGATTGTCTCACATCAGGTGTTATGAATGTCCCACATCAGGTGTTCTGTTTGTCCCACATCAAGTGTTCTGATTGTCCCACATCAAGTGTTCTGATTGTCCCACATCAAGTGTTCTGATTGTCTCACATCAAGTGATCTGATTGTCCCACATCAAGTGTTCTGATTGTCTCACATCAAGTGTTCTGATTGTCTCACATCAGGTTTTATGAATGTCCCACATCAGGTGTTCTGTTTGTCCAACATCAAGTATTCTGATTGTCCCACATCAAGTGTTCTGATTGTCTCACATCAAGTGATCTGATTGTCCCACATCAAGTGTTCTGATTGTCTCACATCAAGTGTTCTGATTGTCTCACATCAGGTGTTATGAATGTCCCACATCAGGTGTTCTGTTTGTCTGACATTAAGTGTTCTGATTGTCCCACACCAAGTGTGCTGATCATTCCACATCAGTTGTTCTGATTGTCCCATATCAAGTGTTCTGATTGTCTCACATCAGTTGTTCTGATTGTCCCACATCAAGTGTTCTGATTGTCCCACATCAAGTGTTCTGATTGTCCCATATCAAGTGTTCTGATTGTCTTACATCAGTTGTTCTGATTGTCCCACATCAAGTGTTCTGATTGTCCCACATCAAGTGTTCTGATTGTCCCATATCAAGTGTTCTGATTGTCTCACATCAATTGTTCTGATTGTCTCACATCAGGTGTTATGAATGTCCCACATCAGGTGTTCTGTTTGTCCCACATCAAGTGTTCTGATTGTCCCACATCAAGTGTTCTGATTGTCCCACATCAAGTGTTCTGATTGTCTCACATCAAGTGATCTGATTGTCCCACATCAAGTGTTCTGATTGTCTCACATCAAGTGTTCTGATTGTCTCACATCAGGTTTTATGAATGTCCCACATCAGGTGTTCTGTTTGTCCAACATCAAGTATTCTGATTGTCCCACATCAAGTGTTCTGATTGTCTCACATCAAGTGATCTGATTGTCCCACATCAAGTGTTCTGATTGTCTCACATCAAGTGTTCTGATTGTCTCACATCAGGTGTTATGAATGTCCCACATCAGGTGTTCTGTTTGTCTGACATTAAGTGTTCTGATTGTCCCACACCAAGTGTGCTGATCATTCCACATCAGTTGTTCTGATTGTCCCATATCAAGTGTTCTGATTGTCTCACATCAGTTGTTCTGATTGTCCCACATCAAGTGTTCTGATTGTCCCACATCAAGTGTTCTGATTGTCCCATATCAAGTGTTCTGATTGTCTCACATCAATTGTTCTGATTGTCTCACATCAGGTGTTATGAATGTCCCACATCAGGTGTTCTGTTTGTCCCACATCAAGTGTTCTGATTGTCCCACATCAAGTGTTCTGATTGTCCCACATCAATTGTTCTGATTGTCTCACATCAAGTGATCTGAATGTCCCACATCAAGTGTTCTGATTGTCTCACATCAAGTGTTCTGATTGTCTCACATCAGGTGTTATGAATGTCCCACATCAGGTGTTCTGTTTGTCCAACATCAAGTATTCTGATTGTCCCACATCAAGTGTTCTGATTGTCTCACATCAAGTGATCTGATTGTCCCACATCAAGTGTTCTGATTGTCTCACATCAAGTGTTCTGATTGTCTCACATCAGGTGTTATGAATGTCCCACATCAGGTGTTCTGTTTGTCTGACATTAAGTGTTCTGATTGTCCCAACTTCAAACATTCTGTTTGTCCCACATCAAGTGTTCTGATTGTGTACAAAGACTATCCGCCCGATTTGTATAATGAACGATTATCGACAAACTAGTAGCGTAACAACTATGCTAAATACTCTACAGTGGCAACCATTGGCCGAGAGGACAAGATGTAAAGCTGTAATGATGTACAGAATAGTAAATGGCCTCGTAGCAATACCACACCTTGAGCTGCATATTACATCATTTGTAGCTAGAGGTCACATAGCACAATTCCTTGTCCCATATACCAGAACTTCAATCAACAGGCATTCCTTCTTCCCAGACAGTACAGTGAAACCTGTCTAAACCGAACCCTGAATAAACCAAAATCCTGCATAAACCGAACTTTAGATAAAGTTCTAATGTAGGAAATCTTTGTTAATTTAACCTGTATAAATTGAACACCTATCTATTCCGAACACAAAACCTGGGCCCAAGGAGGTTCGGTTTAGACAGGTTTCACAGTACAAGGATATGGAACAGCCTTCTACAGCCATTGGTGGATAGTACATCCCTGGATGCTCTCGTGCAGGAGGTACTGAGTTGCAGTATCCCATAATCACACCATCAGACTTTTTAACTTGGCTTACTTGCACCTGTAAATAATTTTTGCACCTTTGTTTTCTCACCCAGCATGGGTAAAAGTGTGATAGTACTCAACTAGAGGACTGCACTGTATTGGAAGAAGAACTTCAACTGTTCTAGGGCTATGCATATAATAGATTCACTATAATTAGTATTTTGTTACATTAGTAATGTAATTAAGTACAAATACGATCCTGTAGTAAATATTGACTGAAAATTTATTTGGAATTAGTCGGCGACATAAGGAATTACCGCAAATTAACGAGGGCGACTCCAGTGACGACAGGGTGAGAACTTCGCCCACTTCGCCTGGTTTGGTGAGCCCTGCATTACATGTATGTGAAACAGGCTTTTGTTGTATCACCTAGACTGGAATAGCAGAACTAATATGTCATTGCACCATTTTAATGTTTTTCTGACATGTAATTTTAAAGCCTGGCAAATGTTTTTGAAATTTCCCACACATAATTCCTGGATCAATGTTTCAGTGAATATACATAAAATCAGAGATGAAAGTCTTCACTGATAAAAAAAAATAGGACAACTCCTATACAGTGCCCCTCTACCTTCATTTTCTAGCTGTTTTGGACCAAGTTTGATATATTTCATTATTAAATAAACGTTAAAGAATATTGAAGGGGGAATCAAAAATGGACAATCTGGAAAAACTGGCAACACAGTGAAAGAAACCACTGCTCGCCAACTCGCCTAAAGCGAGAAGAGAAAAAAATTAAAAACAAAAGAAAATATAGCAGAAAAAAACAACAGAAGAAACTGAATGAAAAACCAGTAACCCAAAACTTGTTAAAAAAACTGAACCAATAAGAATTTTTTGGAAAAATGGAAAATCATTGGCGAGTAGAAATAACTACCCACTGGCCAAACTTGGCAAGTGCAATTCTAATTTGGCGAGTACAATTTTGAAGCAACTACTGAACTAGCCAAAATGGTGAGTTAAGAGAAAAAAATGTTTCCCACACTGCAACATAGGGTACACAAGATGAAGAAAAATTAAACAAAAACACAACACTATGCACAAACAAACACAAATAGCGTAATTAAGACATGACCCTCCAACAAACAAATGGAGGTAAGGACGAACCGAACATTGTTTTTATGCAGCGTAATGGACATCACAACACTGAGGAAATTCTGTGATCAGAGGAATGTAAAAATGTAAATTTCTTAGTCATAGATATATAGCTTCATATAATATATTATTTTGTCAGGGTGTCTTATAAACAACTAATCGTCTACATATTGCTACTTTCCGAGGACAGTAACTGGATTTAGCTTGATTGATTGATTTGTATGATTGGTGTTTAATGCCAACTTTAGCAGTATTTTAGATATATTGTGGCATGAACAAATTTTACAAATAAATTTCCACATCTACTAGACTCTTAGAAATAAAACATTTATTTATAAAACAATTTTGATATAGAGTGAAACCTGTCTAAACCGAACCCCAAGTAAACTGAAAACCTGCCTAAACCAGGCAGACTTTATAGTCCTATATACTGAACCCTGAGTAAACCGAAAACCTGCCTAAACCAGACAGACTTTATAGTCCTATATACTGAACCCTGAGTAAACCGAAAACCTGCCTAAACCAGGCAGACTTTATAGTCCTATATACTGAACACTTGAGTAAACCGAAAACCCACCTAAACCAGGCAGACTTTATAGTCTTATATATTGAACACTGAGTAAACCGAAAACCTGCCTAAAGCAGGCAGACTTTATAGTCCTATATACCAAAAACCCACCTAAACCAGGCAGACTTTATAGTCTTATATATTGAACACTGAGTAAACCGAAAACCTGCCTAAACCAGGCAGACTTTATAGTCCCATCCACTAAATGTCTATGTAATTTGAACCTGTGTAAACCAAACACCTGTCTAAACTGAACAAATTTTCCAGTCCCAAAGGGGTTCGGTTTAGACAGGTTTTACTGTATATACAAATAATTGGATTTAGCAAAAAAAAAAAAAAAAAAAAAAAAAGTAGAAATGTACTTAATTAATTATTTGATTAGATTTGAGATACAAAATGAGGATTTAATCTAGAAAATGATGAATAAATGCAGTATACGAATTGCAAGCAATTATACGATTGTATGAGATTAATATTAAATTAATTGAAGATCATTAAAGTTGTGGAGTTCATAAATATTAAATCGTAATAATAATCCCCTAGATTTTAATTTGTATGTATACCGGTATATCTATTAATGAACCCGTAATTTATATCTTTTACCCTTGAGGCAAACAAAATTTTTAATTTTCAAAATGGTTTGACGTGCCTTGAAAAGTTCAATATACAAAAATAGTTACCTGTGATCGTGAATGAGATTAAATCGTCAATGGTTTACATGGAAGGCTGATTTTGTGGAGTAAATATTAAGTGTCAAAATGTATTGTTAATATAAATTTAAAGGTATTGACAAAGTTTTTTTTCAAATATAGGTAATTTTATATAATTTGAATAAATACTAACAGGTATATGTTCACAAATGTAGGGAAAATTTTAAATTTTATTCAAGGGAATAAATCCAAGGAAAACAGGTAAATAATATTTTTTATTTAAAATTTAATGGATAAGTGCAAAATATACCTGCAATTTTTTACTTTAAAATACATTTTTCTAAAACACCTGTACTTTTGTACCTAGAGCTGAATGCAATTATTTAGGTAAAAACACAATGCATGTATACATATGTTGAATGCACCTAATATGTTTCTGGAAAAAGAAAATATAAAAATACAGAGATACTTGTAACTTTTCTAGATGAGCCCTGGACTCGTCATTGATTACAAAAAACAACAAAGAATGCACTAGTATGACTTGCAACTTTTTGTTTGGGACTCATCAAAATATTTTCCTACAAGGATCTCTGAAAATGATTTAGTAGTGAAATCTTGTCCTGAAGTGTTTAACTGTTATAAGTGCAAGTCATTCTTACATATACATATATATATTTTGTATTCATCCTAGGGAAACTTGAAAAAAATTGTGTGATGAAAATTTTAAAAAAGTGGTGGCAAAGTGCCGCAGCAAAAAAAACTATAGCTGTCAGATTAGGAGACAAGTGGTAAGTTTAATATGCACCACAAATGGATATAAATTTATGGTCACATGTTCTCTTAAATGGACATCCTGGCATTTGATAATTGAAAGAGGTGAAACCAACAGGTATCCTCAGGATTCTACATCTATTTTAATAGAAAATATTTGTATTTTATTTTTAGCCGAGTTGCGACGAAGTCGAACTCGGCTTATAATATGATCAATGTTGTCCTGGCGTCCGGGCGTCAACTTTCGTTTCCGCACAATATCTTAAGAATGAAATGTCTGATCTAAATGAAACTTGGTACACACATGCCTGGTGGTGAGAGGAGGAAGCCTATTGATATTGAGGATCGTAGGACAAAGGTCAAGGTCACAACTTCTAAAAATAGAACAAAAATTTGATACTTTTTTCGTTTCTGCACGATATCTTAAGAACGAAATGTCGGATCTAAATGAATCTTGGTACACACATGCCTGATGGTGAGAGGAGGAAGCCGATTGATATTGAGGTTTGCAGGTCAAAGGTCAAGGTCACAACTTCTAAAAATAGAACAAAAAATTGATACTTTTTTTGTTTCCGCACAATATCTCAAGTACAAGAAACTAAGTACACACATGCCTCATGCTGAGAGGAACAAGTCTCATGAACTTGAGGTTTGTGGGTCAAAGGTCAAGATCACAATTTCTAAAAATAGAACAGTAATTTGATTCTTTTTAACCAGAACATTGTCTGAGGGTTCTTAACCAAATTTGGCACAACAATAGATTCCTACAAGATGGATGTTTATGGAACTTCCGGAATTTCCAATTTGGCTGTGATTTTCAAAATGGCCACCAAAATGCCGAAAAATTGACCTTGCCCGGATTTCAGCGAAAATTGATATACAGGGCAAACATGATGTGACAAGTTCATCTATGACCTCAAAAATAACCACCGAACTGCATTTTCAGAAAGGTCAATGTCGTAACTTTTAAAGAAATAGAACAAAAATAGGCATTGTCCATCCACATGTTCACAACTAGGCTTTCGCACCTTTGGTGCGTTACTGATTTTTATAATATAAAATGATATATAATTTGAAGAAAATCAAAACTGAGATCTGAAATAGTGTGAACAAGAACCAGAAGTGGTTTGGTTTATGGTGTTTAACGTCATTTTCAACAATTTTTCAGTTGTATCGTGGTGACCTGTCGCAAGTCACTGACAAACTTTATCACATAATGTTATATCAAGTACACCTCACCTGAGCAGGATTCGGACTCGCAACAAAAGTAGTGATAGACACTGATTGCACAGGTAATTGGAAATCCAATTACCATACGATCAACCAGAAGTGAATTTAATTACTATTTTTAACTTTTATCAATTATATATAAAATAATTAAATTCCATTGAACACCTCCTCACAAATACTAGTCATTGATTGGTCAGTTACATAATATGATGTCACTCCTGATAATAGAATGGGACAATTTTATTACAAATTGCAACATGAAATTTTAGTCTTGATCATTAAAACGTTTCATTTCAGTGGTTGAAAACATGAGTTTCTGCTAAAAATCAGCACAGGTACATTTTTGTACATGGGGTCATGACCTACATTACCCCCCCCCCCCCCCCCCCCCTTTTTTTTTGTGATATTTTTTTCCATACGCTTCTCAATATAATTTTGGTATCAACCAATCATAAATCTACTATTTCTTTCTCTCTATATTGATTTCTTGTATATAGTAAATTGTAAAAATAACTTGATAGTAAAATGGCACAAATTGATAAAGAAATCAATATAGTAACTGGTCCTTAAATGTTTTGTTTATGTGTTGGGGGTTCCTAAAGGGTATATATATATTTAGGGGTCCAAATGGGGCTGAGTTCTATTTATAGATACATAAATGTTTGGAAAACATTTGTAATCAGTTCACTACTACACATTATTCCTTGTTTTTATAAAATAAATTTGATCATGTACTCGTCACTCAAATTATTTTAATAAAAAAAACTTCCAGAAGAAAATATAATTTCTTGACATTTAAAGACGACAGACAATAAATACCATGGGGACAAATAGTCTACCAACAGAGGTATTGACCTAGTGGTCTACAAATGTAGATATATAATTTAGTGCTCATGATGAGTTATAATGAATATGAAAGGATATGGTGTCTCACGTTTAACATTTGATGCAAACATCTTAAATGTGTAGGCCTTACTCCCTATATTCTGGTCTATGTCTGATAAAATTACTTAAGAATAGCAGTATGTGTATAAAGACACATATCATAACTTTAGCCTTTCATATTCATTCTTACGCGTCATGCACACTAAATTATATGTCTTCATTAGTAGGTCACTGTGTTGATACCTCTGCTGGTGAACTTTTTGTCCCCCAGGGTATTGTCTGCCCAGTAGCCATTGTTTCTGACATGTTTATTAAATATATTTGTTATTAAAATTTACCTATGACTAAACAAAGTAATTATTATTAAAACTAGAGTTCATCTCCCTCATATATATATATATGTATGATATTGAAAGCTGAAGGAGTTATTTCCCTTCTTGATTTAGGATAAAGTTTGTCAGTGACTTGTGGCAGGTCAGTGGTTTTCTCTGGGTACTCCAGTTTCATCCACCAAAAAAACTGATCGCCAAGATATAACTGAAATATTGTTGAAAGTGGCATCAAACACCATAACCCTGATCCCATCTTGACTTAGAATGGTTCATCAAAAAGGTTGTACACGGAACTCCTTGTATATTTTAAAAGGAATTCCACAAAATTTGCACACTTGTTTCTTACCATATGCAGATTCACATATCATTATTACAATTTGATTGAGTAATTTTTGAAGGAGTTGTCTGCCCTTTTAGTGTTTCATACAGAAAGTTTGCACTAAAAAAACGTCCTACATTTAAAATCAGAATTACAAGGTTAAAGCTTTCTCAGAATCAGGGGACACATATTTTTAATGTAAAAAATGGCCTTTAATTTTTTTCTTCAGAAGTAACGCTTGTTTATAGGTACATATAGGTATATTAATTACCTGATCTTTTAATAAAATGAACTAAGTAAGACATTTAATTGACACTATTGATTTAAATCAAAAGTAGACAACATTAAAAATTCCTTGTACATGTACATGTATATAAATGACTGATATTATTAGATAAACAATTGTTTTTCCAGATAACAGGAAAGATAATTAACAAAGAGGAAGTATGACTTTATCAGCTCACAAAATACTATGGTAAGTTTAGCATGTTAAAATGTATATGTAAGCAAAATTTTATATGATTGGTTTGGTTTATGGTGTTTAATGCCACTTTCAACAATATTCCAGTTATATCATGTGGCAAGTCACTGATGGACTTTATCTTATAATGTAGTATCGAGTGAGTACACCTTGCCATTAATGTGGTTCGAACTTACAACTTTAGTTGTGATAGGCACTGATAGCACAGGTAGTTGTAAATCCAACTACCATATGATCACGACCACGACGGCCCCTTGGTGGGGGGGGAGGGTTAGAGATGAATGTGACATGAAAGTATCTTAATTGATATTGTTTTAACCAGACTGCTTTTGCAAATAGAAACCAGTTTTTAGATTTAATACAATTTTATGCCCAAACTTCGGTGGGGAAGTTTGTCTGCTTGGAGTAAAATAGTTTTCAATGAATTCAATATTAGTTATCCTAAAACTTTTGATTGACTTTAACAATATTAATTTTATAATGGATAAACCATTTTTAATGCCTCATCATTTTTAATAAGGAAGATATAGATACTTTCAATTCTTTAATTTTTTTAATTGACCATGCCAGATCGACATGACTATAGTGTAAATACAAGTTCTTTTATCTTCTAACTTTTTAACGCAGTTTTATTATTAATTTTAACGTAAAAAAAAATCAAATTTTAAGACGCATTAATTATGCGGTGACCCTGCACATAGGGTGGATTTCCTGAAGAAGAAGAAAGTTTGATTTAAAGATTAAATTTATAATGTACTATTATGATTACAAAATTAGATTACAAACTTTTGAACAAGTGTTCTTTTCATGGTGTTTATTTTAAATGACTAATTAAACGGATAAAAAATTTATTGGGGTATGAATAATACGCTTATATATACAGTGAAAATTTTTGTTTGTCCTGAATTGAACTCTGAATAAATCACCGACTAATGTGAATTCAAGATCTGTATTCCAAATTTGAATTTCCTGTTGCCTTTTTGTTCTATTTCCATAATTAAGTATATTTTGTAATTTTATGTGTCGAGCAAATTTGATCATTTTGAAGAAAGAAACCCAGAAAAGACAAGACAACTATCATGTGATAACGTTGGTCAGTTACTTGCAGCTGGTTGTAGTTTTCTTCTAGTAATTTGGTTCCCTCCACAAATTTAAATGACGGCCACGATTTAATTGACTAAACGTTTATGAATCGATTCTAAAAATATATGTTTTTGCACATTTTTATAGGCATTATTTCCCTTTAAAGCGGCCAAAATTGTTCCGTTTCATGCAAAGATAAATGAAAATAACATATATTTTCCCCATTTTACCCTCAGATCTTCTTTTCTGTTTCCCTCTGAGGTGTTGAAATGACACACAAAAGTAATTATCCTCGGATTGTACAAATACCATACATTAATGAATTTATGGCTGAAAACAACAGTGCTTAATTTCATTTTGTTATTTTGTGTATGTTTTGTAGATCGTTTGTCCTTTTGTCCTTTTTCTTTTGGCCATTGTGTTGTTCTTCTTTGATTTACAGATTCTGATTACCTCCCTTTGGTATCTTCAAACTCTTCTCTGTACAAGATTTTAATGTTGTCACAACTTGTGAATTTTTTATTTGCTTTCAAATTATCCTCCGGTTTTTTTTTTACCCGCAAGTGATAAAGTTTACCAGTTGCTTGCCCATGGTCAGTGGTTCCCTCCGGGTACTCCGGGTTCTTCCACCATTAAAACTGGTTGCCATGATATAGCTGAAATATTGCTAAAGGTGGTGTTAAACATCAAAAATCAAATCAATCATCTTTACAAGGTTCAAATATCTACAAATTATAAGAAAGCACCTTGACCTTTCTGTTACTCTTGCTATATCGTATAGCATTTTTCCAATTGTAAGGGAAATAACTCCTAAAAATGTATATTTAGAATCAAATTGGGAATGTCTAAAGAAATATTGTTGAAAGTGACGTTAAGCAACTATAATCCTGAAATACGCAGGGATGATTTTTTTTTCAATTATTTATGCATATCTGGTTTCAGCCATTTTACTCTGAAAAATAAATTCCAAAAGTTGCAGGAAATGATCTGAAGAGGTAAAAAGTGGAGGGTGTGAAAGGGGATGTAGATCGTTTTAATTGATTTCCAGTTACATTTTTTCTATTTTATTTTCTAACCAGAATCATACCTGAATATGGTATGCATGTTTTTGGTTTATACATCATGCACAGGTGTATGGCCCTACAGGTAAATTGTGTTTCGATTGAATAATGTATGAAGCATTGCCCCATAAATTAAAAATAAATTTACTTGTGGTCTTCAAATGAAACACAATTTAACTGTAGGGCCATACACTATGATGTACAGTGAAACCTGTCTAAAAAACCCTGCATAAAACAGAATCCTTTGTAAACCAAACTTTAAATAAAGTCCCAATGTAGGAAATCCTTGTTAAAATAACCTGTATAAACTGAACACCTGTTTATTTGAAACAAAAGCTGGCCACAGGGAGGTTTGATTTTGTCAGGTTTCACAGTAATTACAATCTAGTTAAAACCAAACAGCTGCTACACACCTACATTTATCCTTTTAATCTTAAAACTAAATAGGCAAAAATTGACAATATTGATGTTAAATACAATTCTACTGGTTCACATGTACTAGATTTAGTTCTATGTAGCATGAAATTAGGAATCAAGGAGTGGTGGTGGCTTATGGTGTTTAATGCCACTTTCAACTATATTTCAGTTAAATCTTGGCTGTCAGTTTTATTGGTAGAGGAAACCAGAGTAACCCGGAGAAAACCACTGACCTGCCGTAAGTCACTGACAAACTTTATCACTTAACGTTGTGGCTGAGCTAGATTCGAACTCGCAACGTTAGTGGTGATAGGTACTGATTTCATAGGTAGTTGTAAATCCAACTACCATGCGATCATGACCACAACGGTCCCTTGGAATCAAGGAGTGGAAAGAACAGCCTGCACATTTCAAGAAATTCAGTTGAGTTTGGATACATACTGGCATCTCATTTTGTATACTGTTTGCTGTTGTACTTATATGGTTTTCTATTGTGCTGGTTTTCATTTTGTCATAATATAGTGTCAACTAAGATTGAATGGCTTATCTTTACTTCATTTTGTCACAATATGGTGTTGATTTAGAGTGAATGGTAAAGTTATTATGTCTACCCCTTGTGAGGGAGACATATTGTTTTCTTCCTGTCTGTCTATGTGTAACAAAAGTTTGTGTGCCCAACTACTCCTATATTTTAAATAAAAATTTGATCCTCAAAACTTGGCATGCTTGCTTATTACCATATAGATTTGAATATCATTACAACAGTTTGTTTAAACAATTTTTTAGCTCACCTTGCCAAAGGCAAAGTGAGCTTTTGCCATCACTTGGCGTCCGTCGTCCGTTAACTTTTCACATTTTAATCTTCTCTGAAACCTCTCAGCCAAATGAACTGAAACTTGGTAGGAAGCATCTATGGATGGTCCTCTCTAAAGATTGCTCATTTTGTCCCGATCTATTTACCAACATGGCCACCACAGGCAATTCTTGTTTCTGATTGGTTCATTTCTAAAAAAAAAAAAACTTCTCCATTGTAGTAAACTGTTAAAAGGGAGATAACTCTTGCATTAAACTGTTAAAAGAAATATAACTCTTGCCATTATCTCCCTTAGAAATTAACTAACGCTGATATAGTGTAACATGTTTATACTATACATTACATGTAGGTATTCACATTTTAATATTCTTTTTAGCTAGGAAGCATCTACATGTATGGAAAGTTGTGTATTAAGTTTCCTCAAAGCAGAATGAAAGTTGATCGACACAGGCTCAGCCCACTGAGCCTCTAGTTTCCAGGAGTTATTGCCCTTTTTGACTTGGAATACTTCATGCCTTCCATTTCCAGGCATCATGCTGCCCTAACAATAGTAGTGTCCTTGTCCTAGTCCAATTTGTGAAATTATAACATTATTTTACCTTAAAAGTACTTACCATATATTATAATAATTATAGTATTAAATAATATAACAGTACATAAACTAGAATCAATGTAAGCAGTTTTAACATTGATAATATCTGACAATTAATAAAAAGTACCATCAGATCTTCATGCATGTTGACCTATGAGTTCATAAAATGACGCACAAGTGATTATCCACTGATTGTACAAATACCATACCTTAATCAATTTATGGCTGAAAACACAACAGTGCTTAATTTCATTTTGTCATAATATAGTGTCAATTTCAAGTTATTGACACTGTACTTAATTTCATTTTCTAGTATTATTTTTAAGAAAAAAGAAAAAAGGGGGCAGGGGGTGTTGGAGTCGTCGGTGGTCGTGATGATGTGGTGGTTGGATTAACTACTAATGCCAGCAGTGCCTATCACCACTAACGTTGTGAGTTCCAATCCCACTCATGGCGAGATGTACTCGATACAACATTATGTGATAAAATTTGTCACTGACTTGCGGCAGGTCGGTGGTTTTCTCTGGGCACTCCAATATCCTCCACCAATAAAACTGACTGCCGCGATATAGCTGGAAATATTATTGAAAGTGGCATTAAACACCATAACCCCCCTCATTTTCCAGTAATATTTAAATAAAGAAACAATACCTGTATCTAAAAAAAAGATGTGTTAGGATGGAAATAAAGAAAAAGTACATGTATATATAGATTACAATTTTGAAAATTATTTGTCACTGCCCTGGACCAAATCATGTAATGTGGTAGATGAATAGATCATCTACCTGTGCAATCAGCACCTATATCATTATTGAAGTTTGTGAGTTTGATTTGTGCCCATGGGCAATGGCAATGCGTACTACATTTTTATGTGATACAATTGAACTAGTTGTTGAACATCATTATCATAAAAGAGACATGTATTCATGGATAGATATATCGTTGTTTCCCAGTTTCTGGGATATTTAAGATAAAAAGTAAATAGATAAACCAAAGAAGGTAATTTCGGGGTTAAAATAACATTATTTCTTGATTGATTCAAATCAACTGCATTGTCGAAGTGTTTGAGAGCTTGACATAATGACAACAAGTTTTTGAACAATGTACACACCGTTGTTTATCGGACATTTAGGGACATTTGACACACTATCACATTTAAAATTATCCTTACAATAACTAATGCTGTAAGTAAAAACTTACCTTCAAGCGGCACAAAATGGCTTCCAATTATAACGTACATTCACCCCCCTGGAAAAGGAAAATTTTTAATTAAAACAAATAAATATCTATAAATTTTCACCTGCGATGAGATTTAGGGGTGAAAAATATGTCATACAATAAATATAATACAATTAATTGAAAACTTCTAGAGTAATTTATAACAGTATGATCATGACCAGCTGTTGTTATAACAAGTCAATATATACCTCACTGTGGTACAACATTGTACTGTTTCATAGAATTTATAAATTTTTATTCATAGCAAAAAATCAATACATATATACAGTTTTGTAGTATATCATAATCTGTAAGAAGTAGGAGTTGATTTTTATTAAAAGTTACGTGTAAAGTTATATACCATATGTATATAAAGAACTGTTTAATCTCGTAAAGTTTATCAAGTGACTTTAACTTGTGAAGTGCTGTATTATGGAGACACTTTGAAAAACCAAGAGGATTATTTTAAGTTATGGATGAAATACTAAAGCGTTTTGTAGTGTAAAAGGAAATTCAGCTTTTTCAAAGGTATTGTTAAAAAGTTGGATTTGAAGTCCTTCAGCTTGACTCATGTTTTTTAAGTACAGTATTTTAGGCTAATTCAAGTAAATAAGGTTTAGATTCTCTTGTTGCCACATTAGGTGGGTGCCAGGATTTAATTTTTAGAACAGTTGCTGCAAGTTGTGCTCATCAGTATGCTTTGACAAAAATCCAGTATACAGGAATTGTATTTATCAAATCTTGTTATTGCTCTAGCATCATTATTTATACACAAGCTGTATCTCAGTCGAGATGAAAAACTATAAATTTGAAGAGTTATGCCCCTTGTGAAAAATGTTAGTGGTCAAGCAAAGTTCATCCTCAAAAAGATTTACCGGTAACTAAAATGTACAAGGTGTGTTTGTATTGGGTGTTATGTTCTATGTTATGAAGAATTATTTTATGGTCACTTACAAATATATATAAGTTTTTTTGTGTTGATCAGAAATCCAAGATGGCCACCACCATAAAGCAAACATAACACAAGACTGTATTGGAAAGTATTTAAAAAAAAATCTGATCTGAAACCTCTAAATCTTTTGACAGCAAGATTAGCTGGAATTTACCTGATGTATGTTGTGTTTATCATAAATAAAAGATGGTCATCACCATAGTGCAAAATGTTAGCATTTGATTGACACCTATTGGAAAATGAAAAAAAATACTACTGTCTAGAAACTTGATTGAATCCAAATGGCTAAAGAATAATTATTGCATGGTCCCTAACAAAGTTTTCATTAGTATATTTAGATTAGAAATCCACGTTTGTTTGTGTCACAGTATATTGTATATTTAGGGAAATGTGAATAAAAATTTGTTTTTCTCCTCAGAAACTACAAAGTTACTTTAATTCAAACAATGCAGGAATAATCAGGTGAGCAAGACTGTGTCAGTTTAGCTTCTTAATGTATTTCAGGGGTGTACTATTTGTTAGAAGAGGCAGGGATTTGTTGAAAACGTTGTCAATAGATCTTCTGAAAATAAAAATTCAATTTATAAAGTCGCAATGGAGAATTTAAATATCAGTACCATAGCATGTTTAAATTGATTGCACAATTAAGTACTTTTTAAATGATGAAATCAAATGATGTTTTGAGAAATTTTAGATATTAAGTTACTTGTATTAAAATATACTTAGAAATAGGTATAGGTGTACACACTTCCACCTAATAAATTGGGTCTCTTAGGTAACACCACTGACATATATAATCTTTTGCTTTTTGATCATGTATGTGGCTGATGTCAGAGTCAACCTTGACTTAATTTATGATAACAATTTTTCTTTTAGATATCAAACTTTGACACATCAAAGATTTTGTTTCTTTTATCAGGGATGATTTTTTTTCAGTTATTAATAACCAATTTCAGCAATTTACCCCAGAAGAGAAATTGCAGAAAGTCGCTGGACACAGTCAGAACAGGTGAAAAATGAACCATTTGAAAGAGGGTGTAGATGGTTTCTGCTAGTTTTTATTGATATTCAGTTATTTTATTTTCTAACGAGAATCATCCCTGTTTTATAAAGGGAGATAATAATTTGATTGAAATTTGTTCTTTGTTTCACAATACAGATCTTCCCTTCTGGAAGTAATAAAGTTGTAAAATGTCGTCTGCTTATGATGGCCACCTATCAAGAGAAGAAAAGCCAGTGTCTGAAGAAGAAGTCCAAGAAATGGCAAAGCAAAAAGCTCATGAACTTTTCAGTGTGTGCGATATTGAACAGAAAGGATTCATCACTAAACGTGACATGCAACGTCTGCAAAATGAGCTACCATTACAACCTGACCAACTAGAGGCTGTGTTTGACTCGTTAGATGATGATGGGAATGGCTACCTCACACTGGAAGAATTTACTGAAGGATTTGGTTAGTACATGTATTGTATGAGTGAATATCATTAACATGAATCTCATCTAACCGCCACAATATAACTGAAATATTGTTGAAAGTGGCGTTAAACACCATAACTCTCTCTGAACATGAATATCCCCAAACAATCAAATTCAGTTGTCGACTTTTGTGAAATAGGATATATATTAAAATAAGAACCATAAAGGAACTAACGGTAGTCACACCTGATTACTAATAGATGTATTAAAATTGTCCTGTGATTGCAGTTTATTACCACCTTGAGCAATGTTTCAGCTGTATCTTGACTACCAGACTTATTGTTGGAGGAATCCACACACAGTTATAGGAAAAACTGACTTGAAACCTCTGGCCTTGAGTAGGTGTAACCGCATCTGTGTTGTAATGGCTAGCATGCTCGCCTCGAGTGTGGGAGATTGTGGGTTTGAGCCTCGAGTGTGGGAGATCATGGGTTTGAGCCCCGATCGGGTCAAACCAAAGATTATAAAATTGGTATTTGTTGCTTCTCTTCTAAGCAGGCAGCATTAAGGAGAAAGAGCAAAGACTGGTTGTCTCGGAATCAAGATAATGCGTCCAAGTGGGGCGACATGTCTATCCATGAACTGTTGTTTCAGTGGGCTAGCACTATAAAAAATTTAACTAAGCATGTTGGTTTAGTACAAAGCGGACATCATCATCATCTCATTGAAAATTAACTTACCGGTATATATAGTTGATGTTGATGAATTGCTGAGTTGGCGCTAAACAGCAATCACTCACTTACTTGAGTAGGTATATGAATCTGTCTGGAAACATTAACATTTCAGGTTGGTATCAGATTGTGAATCCATGAGAGGGGTGTTAAAGTTTGTGGCCAGAAGTCGACGACCTTAACCACTGGGCCACCCATGTACCTGCCCCATTCCTGAAATTGATATTTTAGCATTGCCCCAGACAATTGTAGCATTGCAATAATATTATCATGAAGTTCTTTGAATCTGTACTGTGACAAAGTTTTATTAAATTGCTAACTTGCAATAGCAGTATCATACTCAAGCCAACTCAGACAAAGATATCAATCTGCTGACAAAAAATACTTGGCAGTATCTGATGGTTCAGGACTAAATTTTAGAGTGTGAATTTAAATACTGATAATTACCAGTAATTAGTCATTTTTTATTACCTTTTTTTGGGGGGGGGGGGGAGGTCATGGGTACCTCCAAAGTATGATATCTAGTCTTAAGGTAAAAGAAACCATTAATATGGGGGGTAAATGAGTTTCAAAGACAAAACATTTAATTGCCAATGCATATCTTGTTTTCTGTCTGTCTATGGAAAATAGCACCAAAAAAATGGTTGGGTTTAGCTGTAGGTTTGGTTTAGGTTTATAGTATTTAACACCTATGTCGTGGTGGACATTGTTATTGGTGGAGGAAACCGGTGTACCCAGAGAAAACCACCGATCTGTCGCAAGTCACTGACAAACTGATCACATAATGTTGTATCAAGTACACCTCACCATGAACGGGGTTCGAACTCACAACTTTTAGAGGTGATAGGCACTGATTGTACAGGTAGTTGTAAATCCAACTACCATACGATCACGACCAAGGCAGACCCTAAAATGGTTGGGGTGATAGTCTGTTTGGACTCAACATAGTACACTTGCAACTTGCAAGGATGTATAAATATACGATCCTTGACACAAAAGTCTTGTAAAATAGGATGATACACTTTCACTTGTGTCATTAATGTCTTTCAGCTTGAAATTAGATATAAATGTAAATTTAAATTATAGTCTGCCGAGTACATAGCTATTGTAAAAAAAAAAAGACCACCATACTTCTGTTAAATGTAATCTGTTAAAAACAGCAGGAAAGAGTTTCAAGTGACTAGGAAATAAAAGTCAATACACCCTTCCTTTTAGCTTATACCGAATAACTTCCGTTACAACAGTATGTGAAAAAGTTTGTCAGTGACTTGTGCTTTTCTCTGGGTACTCCGGTTTCCTCCAACCAATAAAACTGACTGCCACGATATAGCTGAAATATTGTTGAAAGTGATGTTAAATACCATAACCCCCCTCCCTCCAAATAACTCACAATTGTATGTTTACAGTGTATGATACAAGAATTTTTATTTTTTTTTATTAAAAACCATTTTTTTTGGACAGATATTGATTTTTATTTGTATTAAATTGTATTTAATTTTGTTTTAAGAAGTATTAGCATTGTATATACCGGTAGGAAGGATATGAAACTTGTTGTTTCTCAGTAACCTATCATGATGCACAGGGGTTAGGGGCTAGGATTATGATGTTTAACGCCACTTTCAATAATATTTCAGTTATATCATGCCATCAGTTTTCTTGGTAGAGGAGCGATGCACAGGATTATCAAATACTTGCTAATGCATATATAACTTGCCATAACATTTTGTAAAAAAATATATTAACCATGATGATTTTGACTAAAATGGATAAATTTTAGCGTTTTTTCTGTAAATATCATAACCTTTGTCCGTCATTTATAAAACAAACGTAATCAAGTGGAGATAATCTTCATCAATGTTCCCCATTGCATGAGGTTTAAAATATTTTTCAGAGTTTTGGTTCTTTCTAAACTGTGTTTTATTGACTTTCTAGAAACCTTGTAATCAGAAATACTCCTGGCAACTTTTAAATAAAGTCTTTCTTTATGTTTATTGAAATAATCTTTTTCTTTAATATTGAGACAAAATGCATTATTTGAGGTAAATTGTTAAAGACCAATATTTCTTTATATAGATTTAATTTTTATTTTTTGACATTTAAGAACAATTTACAATGTTTATATAAGATATAATTAATTGCCATTCCTTTGATGTTGGCTTTGATCTTAATTAATCTATTATATCCTGACTTAATTAAGAGTAATTAGTGTTAATTCCTGAAATGAACTATTATAATAATTCTAATTGGATCAGAAAATGACACATGCCTACCTATGCTAAGAAAACATTGGCATATTTAATTGAGTAATGCTTACAGTACTATTTTTATGATATCTCTAGAAGACAGGGACATTTTTAGTAATATGGCTGCCGTCTGTTGAGGAGACATTTACTAAATTGTAAATTTAAATTAAAATAATAAATACATACCGGTATGTATTATAAAATGATTTTTCAAGGACATGGAGAACTACAATCTGGTGAGTTTTATTTCTGTTTGAATTGACTGACATGAAATTTTACAGACATAATTCCTCTAAAGAAGACCATTATACAAAGTATTTATGTCCCCTCCCCTTTATGCTGGGGGTTGGTATTGTTTGTGCCCTGTCCTTCTATAACAAAATTTGGTACATTCCACACCTTGTTTATTACCATATGGAGAATGTAAGCACCCAGTTGATAAAAAAAGCACTAAATAAATTAATGAAGATTTTAAATCATATGTAGATGTATGGTATTATTCTTATTGCTAAAACAAGTACTTATGTTTTTATTTGACTTACAAATTTAGAACCAGCACAATCTTAGTTAATCATGAGATAATTTTAAAGCAATGTTTCTTTTAAGATTTTTAAGATTTGAATGTATATTTGAAATGGCATTGTTAATTAAAAATAACTGCTGTATATAAATGTATAACATAAAATCATGACATTGTTTTCAATTTTGGGGGTTAGTGTTATGGTGTTTAATGCCACTTTCAACAATATTTCAGTTATATCGTTTTCAATTTCGGTGTGATGCAGTTTCTGTTAAATAACTAATTTCAATGTTTTTACTTAAGAATTAAAAATGAATTTTACCCTGACAAACTAGAAAATTACATTTTTGCTTGTTACCTAATCCTTTATCAGATATTTTCAGTTATTCTTTACTTATATTTACCTGTTAAAAGTAAATTTTGAAATATTTTTCATTGTAATACACAAAATGTATACATACATATATAAGTGTATATATGGAGATATACACAAATATATATCATGAAATCCTATACATTAATAATTGAACTTTCTTCTTAAAACAGGAAGAGAAGATATTTCAAGTGTGAATATGTTTGACCTTTACATTATATGTAGGAGGTTGTACTTTAAATCAAAATAAAATTTTAAATTTATAAAGAAAAATGGATATAAATGTCAACTTGTAGTAATGCATCATTTTTATTCACATTGACGTGGTACATTGTGATATTTGTACATGGGAAGTCCAAACAAATCTTGACTTAATATCGTAATATTTGCATTTGTTTTGATTTGGGTTTTTTTTGTGGGGGAGAAGAAGACAAAATTATACTTGTTGTCAGCTAACCCATTTCAAAGGTGACAAACATAATGTTGTATTTCTGTTGATAAATTTTGATAACTAGATTGGAAATATTGCCAAATTTTGATAACTAGATTGGAAATATTGCCAGATTTTGATAACTAGATTGGAAATATTGCCAGATTTTGATAACTAGATTGGAAATATTGCCAGATTTTGATAACTAGATTGGAAATATTGCTAGATTTTGATAACTAGATTGGAAATATTGCTAGATTTTGATAAGTACACAATGTAGATTGGAAATATTGCTAGACTTTGATAACTAGATTGGAAATGTTGCTAGATTTTGATAACTAGATTAGAAATGTCACTGAAACTTGCCATATGTTATGACTGTCATGACTTCAACAATATTTAGTAAATAAAGATTTTTTTTTATTGACATATATATTTTGACATGTATACAGTATGACAACTCTTGATTTTGTTTACCCCACAGGAAGTTACTTAGGAATTAACTTCATGGGAGACAGTACCATGGAAGCAGACGACACCCTGGAGAATGTGTATGAAGAAGAAGATAAGAAAGAAGAAGAAAAACAATTCACTGACATGATGGAGAATATAGGAGCTAGGTCTTTATTTGATGAGTGAGTTTTTATTTAATATATTTAACTCATCTTTCTTTCAGATTTTTCACAAATTTTTGGAATAGAATGTCTTAATATAAAGGAACATACTCCCATGTAGTGGGCATCATGGTCATGATTGTATGGTAGATGGATTATTACCACTGATGTTGTGGGTTCGAATCCCACTCAGGCAAGGTGTACTCGATACAACATTATGATTATGTGATAAAGTTTGTTAGGGACTTGCGACATGTTAGTGGTTTCCTCCACCAATAAAACTGTCTGCCACGACTGAAATATTGTTGAAAGTGGCGTTAAACACCATCAAACAAACAAACAAACCTAATATAAAAGAACACATAATTTTCATTTTCTAATCTGGAGTGACATCACATAAAGTAATTGACCAATCAATGATTAGTATTTTTGATTTTATGAAAATGTTTGGAGGTGAAGCAAAACCATTGTCCTCTGGATTCTACATAGACTTCAATGTAAATTTATTATTTAATATCGATCAACAGAAGTTCTATGTAGTAATTAGATTCACCTCTGGTTTCACTTGTAGACATTAAAGCAGATCTCTGTTTTGATTTTCTTCAAATTATACATATGACAAGTTTATTTTATTTTATAAAAATGGAATTCAGATTTTCCATTGAAATACAGATAAAATCCTGAGGGTATCTGCTTGGCTACACCTCCTTAAGGGGGTACCATACACTACAGGGAGATAACTCTTTAAAATCAGGTGAACGTTTTGATCATATGATGTTTGTATGCAGATTTCAAGCATCTCAGTGATCAAAACCACAGAGAGAAAAGCTGCTATGTGGCTAGTGAATTTATAGCTCTGAGTCTGTTGGTTGGAATTTGTTAAAATTTTGATATTTATTACAGTGGATATATTCAAACAAACTGCCAAAAAAATAAGAAAATTAAACGAGCAGATCAAATTTTACCTGAAGTGTATGGTACCACCTTAAATGATATAATGCCAGGATAAATGAATGAATACTAACCTGACTTTTATGATATAAATGAAGTATCAATGAAAATGGTGTTAATGAGCATACATAATTCTAATCCTGAATTTTTTCTTTGTCAATTTTGATTGCATCTTTAAAAGTGACAACAGTGTCTTAAATAATGATCTTTCTCTATGTTTTCTTCTCATTAATAAGGAATGATAATATTGTGTTTTCACAATAAAATCAACTTTAATTTAAAAAAAGATATACAATGTATATCCATGTATATTTCAATGATAGTTGATATTTGTCTCTTCATAGTATTTATGGTGTTTAATGCCACTTTCAACAATATTTCAGTTATATGGTGGCGGACAGTTTTATTGGTGGAGGAAACCGGAGTACCCGATGAAAACCACTGACCTGCCGCAAGTCACTGACAAACTTTATCACATAATGTTGTATCGAGTATACCTTGCCTGAACAGGGTTCGAATTCACAAAGTTAATGGTGATAGACACTGACTGCATAGGTAGTTGTAAATCCAACTACCATAAGATGACGGTCACGTCGGCCCCGTCTCTTCATGAATGTCCTAAGCATATTTTGAATAAAAGTTGTCAACCTCTCTGATTCATTACACATTTTATATAATGTTGTTGGATAGAAGAATATCATTTTAGCAGTCTTCAGGATAGGTTGTCTGATTAATTGGGTTTTACTTTTCATGACCAGAATTTGCAATTTAGTAAATGTGTGACTTTATTTTTGCAGTGAGAACACTATAAAACATTTGTGGATGAAGATCAGGAGAGATGAACCAGAAATGGTTGGTAATTTTGAAGATTTTCTCTACAAAATATCGTCAGATTTACGGAAGACCAAAGTAGACTTTGACACACTGGAAAATGCTTTGAAAAGGTAATATCTTCTTTTACATTGTAAATTGTTTTCATCCATTGTGTTATTGCTACTCAAACTACATGTATATGTAACTGGACATTTTCTAGCAAGCAGCAAGTTTATTACCTGTTTTCTTGTTAAGTTGACATATAGGAACCAGTTTACGTTTGCTATTAAAATTGTATTCTTCTTCAATCGTAGATGATCTTAGATGATTTTGGTTATCTTGTTTAGACCAATTAGTTTTCTTGTTCCCAAAGACTTTTGAATTATTTGGCCTTCAAGTTTTAGTAATACCTTTGTATTTACCAGTCAGTCTAACATTTAGAACAGTCCAGTAGTTCAAGGACATCTATGTCTAGTTGTATATATAAGTAGCTGGATTTACATCGGCCTATATAAGTCATCCACCCATGTATTACACTGGTAAAAATAATACTAATTAAATAAAAATAAAAATATTAGAAATATGATAAGTATTTTTGAGGTGTCAAAATCAAGAAATTTTTATTCCTAATCCAAAATCTTTTGATTTATCAATCTAAATTTTTAGCCGAGTTGTGACGAAGTCGAACTCGGCTTATAATATGATGAATATTGTCAGGGCATCAACTTTTTCGTTTCCGCACAATATCTTAAGAATGAAATGTCTGATCTAAATGAAACTTGGTACACACATGCCTGGTGGTGAGAGGAGGAAGCCTATTGATATTGAGGATCGTAGGACAAAGGTCAAGGTCACAACTTCTAAAAATAGAACAAAAATTTGATAAGAACGAAATGTTGGATCTAAAAGGAACTTGGTACACATATGCCTGATGGTGAGAGGAAGAAGCCTATTTATATTGAGTTTTGTAGGACAAAGGTCAAGGTCACAACTTCTAAAAATAGAACAAAAATTTGAAAAGAACGAAATGTTGGATCTAAATGAAACTTGGTACACACATGCCTGATGGTGAGAGGAGGAAGCCTATTGATATTGAGGTTTGTAGGACAAAGGTCAAGGTCACAACTTCTAAAAATAGAACAAAAACTAGATACTTTTTTTGTTTCCGCACAATATCTTAAGAATGAAATGTCGGATCTAAATGAATCTTGGTACACACATGCCTGATGGTGAGAGGAGGAAACCTATTGAGGTTTGTAGGTCAAAGGTCAAGGTTACAACTTGTAAAAATAGAGCAAAAATTTGATACTATAAGCGAACTGGCAACAAAACTCGAGCACATACAAATAAAAGAAACAGACTTGCAAATAAAAAGCCCTAGAAAGCAAGCAAGCAGATTCTAACACTAAGCAAAATAAATAAATATCACAGCAAAGACTAAGGTTCAGAATTATATAACTAGGCATTGTCCATGCTTACTGATTTTTTTTAAAATATTTTGATAGAATTATTTCCCTTTGATTATCATTATTGTCGTAATGATAAGGTAATTGATGTTATATCATAATATGAAATTTTATCTGCATGTGGACATTTAAATGGCAGCTAATAAGTGCATGCCTGTTTTATTTACCTAGATATCATAGTCATCACTTTTAGTCATAATATTTGAGTAGGAAGAAAATTATTTTATTGTGTTGATTTATTTTGTTTACAAAGGGTGGTACCTGGGTTTTATATACCTGATATGGGAAGTTAACTTGTAAATGACCTTAAATTTTGACTAGCTTGAAGTGGTAGGGTTATTTGTAGCAAATATATTTGGTAAGTTAATTATACAATTTTATGTAAACATACTTCATAGTATATGAGATAAAAACTAAAAAAAAAAATTTTTATGAGAATTTATGATATTCTATTCACTAATACTGTACTACTATCTTTTGTAAATAAAATGATTGTTTTGAATTAATATGGCTATTCATGTAATTTATTTTGAGATATCGTCATGTTTCTGTTATTCCATATTTTTTTAGATTCATTAGCTTAAGGTGATCTTATTTCTTAACTGGAGGGGGAAATTATTTGGAGAGTCAGTATTCATATTGTTATCAGTTGACTTGCACTGGTTTTTTTATTCATCATAACTGACTTTTTTAAGTGATTTAGTAAGCAGGTGCTCCCAACATCAGTTCTCGGAATGAAAAATTGAATTTACTGGTTCAAATCAAATTCTAGAATTTATTGTTATATCTATATATCTAAATAAAAACTGAAAAATTTATCTGGTCCGAACAAACTTTTGCTGGTCTGAAAAAAGATTTATTGGTCTTTGGCCGGAGGACCGGCATTCTTCGTGAGGACTGCCACATTTAAAAAAATCGTCACAACCTTTTTATTTAATGACACTATAGCATACTATCTAACTCTATATACAAGGAAATAGATACACTCTTTAACCCCAACATCTGAGGCCATAGAAAGGATACCTTTAACCTTAACTGATAGTAATCATTTGTAGTTTGTACCCATTCACTCAGATTCCTTTGTATGGTCATGCTACCTCAATTACATGTATTCTTTAATGACTTTTTTTACTTTAATTTATAAAATTTACATTTTTTTAAAATATTTTTTTCAAATCCATTGAAACTGTCTAAACCGAGCTCTGAATAAAACAGAATTTGTTTAAAAACCAAACTTAAAATATAAACTAAAGTCTCAATGTAGGATTTTTTTCATAAATTTAACCTGTATAAACTGAACGAACGCCTGTCTAGTCCAAACATCAGGGTTCCCACGCTACCGGGAAAAGTCCAGGAATTCGGTTTATACTTTTCACAGTCGGGAAAAGTCCTTAAATTTCATAGAAATCGCGAAAATCCGGAAAAAAATCGGGAATTTTATCGCTGGTCAAGGTTCATTTGTAGTACCAAATCGTTTTGGTTATTAGTCACTTCTTAACACATATGATTCAGCTGAACGCTTAATGTAACAGCGTTTAGAAAAGCTTGATTAATGTAAACTATTAACCTGACGAAATGGCGTGGTTTTCAACAGTTTCTTCTTTCTTTTTGTCACAAATTGGAGTTCAGGAATTTCTCCCCGACATTAATATCAACTCAAACATTATCACCGAGGAATCTGTTGTGAACATTTTACAGTCTATAATTGTGAAGAAGTAGAAGAACATTGATGAAAAAAAACAGTTTTCAGAAACAACAACGGCCACGTATGTCGATTTAATTTCAAAATGTACGACATTGGTTGATTTAGATTTGGAGGGATGTTTTTACCTCAGCCCCAGTCAAGTTAGTCAACTTCTTGAGAGTTTGCCAAATTTAACCAGACTCTTAGTATCGGCGAGATGGAATAGAGAACTCCATCTATGGAGAAAAGTTTATGAATCCTAATTTTAAATTATCAACAGTTATATATATACATGTACATGTACCTTTATGTCCTTAACTCATTCATTGAAACGTCAATGCACAGAAAAAAAGCAAACGAGAAATAGAAAGTGCACAAAACAATTCAAGTGGCAAGATCAATGTAGGAATAAAAAGATATACTGTAATGAGCCACAAGGGTCCAACAAGACATATATGTACATGTAAGGTGCTCAATATATAGTAAGCAACTCCTGTCCAATTTATGTTAAGGGATTGATTCAGACTATCTCTTAGTTCATTGGGTACATTCAAGCTGACCTTGAAAAAATGAAGAAAACCCTTGAAAACTCCTTGAAAAGACCTGGAATTTCTTGGACAAAAAAGGGTGGGAACCCTGAAACATAAAAGCTGGTACTAAATAGGTTGAGTTTATATAGGTTTTTTTCACAGTTTTCCGGTTGTTGACTGACTTTGTCTGTTTATATAATTATGAGTTTTGACTTTCCCTTTGTAAGATTGTTCGGAGTTCGGTAATTTTGTTATTACCCTTATTTATATAGGTTTCACTGGATACAGAATATTAAATCTAAGTAAAGGCAGCAGTGAGGTGTAATCTATGGTTCAGTTTTAAACTCTGTTATCCTCTTGTTTCTCTGTATAAAGAATATTAAATCTAAGTAAAGGCTAGCAGGGTGGTGTAATCTGTGGTTCAGTTTTAAACTCTGTTATCCTCTTGTTTCTCTGTATAAAGAATATTAAATCTAAGTAAAGGCAGCAGTGAGGTGTAATCTGTGGTTCAGTTTTAAACTCTGTTATCCTCTTGTTTCACTATATAAAGAATATTAAATCTAAGTAAAGGCTAGCAGGGTGGTGTAATCTGTGGTTCAGTTTTAAACTCTGTTATCCTCTTGTTTCACTCTATAAAGAATATTAAATCTAAGTAAAGGCAGCAGTGAGGTGTAATCTGTGGTTCAGTTTTAAACTATTTAAACTCTGTTATCCTCTTGTTTTACTGTATAAAGAATATTAAATCTAAGTAAAGGCAGCAGTGAGGTGTAATCTGTGGTTCAGTTTTAAACTCTGTTATCCTCTTGTTTCACTCTATAAAGAATATTAAATTTAAGTAAAGGCAGCAGTGAGGTGTAATCTGTGGTTCAGTTTTAAACTCTGTTATCCTCTTGTTTCTCTGTATAAAGAATATTAAATCTAAGTAAAGGCAGCAGTGAGGTGTAATCTATGGTTCAGTTTTAAACTCTGTTATCCTCTTGTTTTCTCTGTATAAAGAATATTAAATCTAAGTAAAGGCAGCAGTGAGGTGTAATCTGTGGTTCAGTTTTAAACTCTGTTATCCTCTTGTTTCTCTGTATAAAGAATATTAAATCTAAGTAAAGGCAGCAGTGAGGTGTAATCTGTGGTTCAGTTTTAAACTCTGTTATCCTCTTGTTTTCTCTGTATAAAGAATATTAAATCTAAGTAAAGGCAGCAGTGAGGTGTAATCTATGATTCAGTTTTAAACTCTGTTATCCTCTTGTTTCTCTGTATAAAGAATATTAAATCTAAGTAAAGGCAGCAGTGAGGTGTAATCTATGGTTCAGTTTTAAACTCTGTTATCCTCTTGTTTTCTCTGTATAAAGAATATTAAATCTAAGTAAAGGCAGCAGTGAGGTGTAATCTGTGGTTCAGTTTTAAACTCTGTTATCCTCTTGTTTTCTCTGTATAAAGAATATTAAATCTAAGTAAAGGCAGCAGTGAGGTGTAATCTATGATTCAGTTTTAAACTCTGTTATCCTCTTGTTTCTCTGTATAAAGAATATTAAATCTAAGTAAAGGCAGCAGTGAGGTGTAATCTATGGTTCAGTTTTAAACTCTGTTATCCTCTTGTTTCTCTGTATAAAGAATATTAAATCTAAGTAAAGGCAGCAGTGAGGTGTAATCTATGGTTCAGTTTTAAACTCTGTTATCCTCTTGTTTCTCTGTATAAAGAATATTAAATCTAAGTAAAGGCAGCAGTGAGGTGTAATCTATGGTTCAGTTTTAAACTCTGTTATCCTCTTGTTTTACTGTATAAAGAATATTAAATCTAAGTAAAGGCTAGCAGGGTGGTGTAATCTGTGGTTCAGTTTTAAACTCTGTTATCCTCTTGTTTCTCTGTATAAAGAATATTAAATCTAAGTAAAGGCTAGCAGGGTGGTGTAATCTGTGGTTCAGTTTTAAACTCTGTTATCCTCTTGTTTCTCTGTATAAAGAATATTAAATCTAAGTAAAGGCAGCAGTGAGGTGTAATCTGTGGTTCAGTTTTAAACTCTGTTATCCTCTTGTTTCTCTGTATAAAGAATATTAAATCTAAGTAAAGGCTAGCAGGGTGGTGTAATCTGTGGTTCAGTTTTAAACTCTGTTATCCTCTTGTTTCTCTGTATAAAGAATATTAAATCTAAGTAAAGGCTAGCAGGGTGGTGTAATCTGTGGTTCAGTTTTAAACTCTGTTATCCTCTTGTTTTACTGTATAAAGAATATTAAATCTAAGTAAAGGCAGCAGTGAGGTGTAATCTATGGTTCAGTTTTAAACTCTGTTATCCTCTTGTTTCTCTGTATAAAGAATATTAAATCTAAGTAAAGGCTAGCAGGGTGGTGTAATCTGTGGTTCAGTTTTAAACTCTGTTATCCTCTTGTTTTACTGTATAAAGAATATTAAATCTAAGTAAAGGCAGCAGTGAGGTGTAATCTGTGGTTCAGTTTTAAACTCTGTTATCCTCTTGTTTCACTCTATAAAGAATATTAAATCTAAGTAAAGGCAGCAGTGAGGTGTAATCTATGGTTCAGTTTTAAACTCTGTTATCCTCTTGTTTCACTCTATAAAGAATATTAAATCTAAGTAAAGGCAGCAGTGAGGTGTAATCTATGGTTCAGTTTTAAACTCTGTTATCCTCTTGTTTCTCTGTATAAAGAATATTAAATCTAAGTAAAGGCAGCAGTGAGGTGTAATCTATGATTCAGTTTTAAACTCTGTTATCCTCTTGTTTCTCTGTATAAAGAATATTAAATCTAAGTAAAGGCAGCAGTGAGGTGTAATCTATGATTCAGTTTTAAACTCTGTTATCCTCTTGTTTCTCTGTATAAAGAATATTAAATCTAAGTAAAGGCAGCAGTGAGGTGTAATCTATGGTTCAGTTTTAAACTCTGTTATCCTCTTGTTTCTCTGTATAAAGAATATTAAATCTAAGTAAAGGCAGCAGTGAGGTGTAATCTATGGTTCAGTTTTAAACTCTGTTATCCTCTTGTTTCACTCTATAAAGAATATTAAATCTAAGTAAAGGCAGCAGTGAGGTGTAATCTATGGTTCAGTTTTAAACTCTGTTATCCTCTTGTTTCTCTGTATAAAGAATATTAAATCTAAGTAAAGGCAGCAGTGAGGTGTAATCTATGATTCAGTTTTAAACTCTGTTATCCGCTTGTTTCTCTGTATAAAGAATATTAAATCTAAGTAAAGGCAGCAGGGTGGTGTAATCTGTGGTTCAGTTTTAAACTCTGTTATCCTCTTGTTTTACTGTATAAAGAATATTAAATCTAAGTAAAGGCAGCAGTGAGGTGTAATCTGTGGTTCAGTTTTAAACTCTGTTATCCACTTGTTTTCTCTGTATAAAGAATATTAAATCTAAGTAAAGGCAGCAGTGAGGTGTAATCTATGATTCAGTTTTAAACTCTGTTATCCTCTTGTTTCTCTGTATAAAGAATATTAAATCTAAGTAAAGGCAGCAGTGAGGTGTAATCTGTGGTTCAGTTTTAAACTCTGTTATCCTCTTGTTTCTCTGTATAAAGAATATTAAATCTAAGTAAAGGCAGCAGTGAGGTGTAATCTGTGGTTCAGTTTTAAACTCTGTTATCCTCTTGTTTTCTCTGTATAAAGAATATTAAATCTAAGTAAAGGCTAGCAGGGTGGTGTAATCTGTGGTTCAGTTTTAAACTCTGTTATCCTCTTGTTTCTCTGTATAAAGAATATTAAATCTAAGTAAAGGCAGCAGTGAGGTGTAATCTATGGTTCAGTTTTAAACTCTGTTATCCTCTTGTTTTACTGTATAAAGAATATTAAATCTAAGTAAAGGCAGCAGTGAGGTGTAATCTGTGGTTCAGTTTTAAACTCTGTTATCCTCTTGTTTTCTCTGTATAAAGAATATTAAATCTAAGTAAAGGCAGCAGGGTGGTGTAATCTATGGTTCAGTTTTAAACTCTGTTATCCTCTTGTTTTACTGTATAAAGAATATTAAATCTAAGTAAAGGCAGCAGTGAGGTGTAATCTGTGGTTCAGTTTTAAACTCTGTTATCCTCTTGTTTTCTCTGTATAAAGAATATTAAATCTAAGTAAAGGCAGCAGGGTGGTGTAATCTATGGTTCAGTTTTAAACTCTGTTATCCTCTTGTTTTACTGTATAAAGAATATTAAATCTAAGTAAAGGCAGCAGTGAGGTGTAATCTGTGGTTCAGTTTTAAACTCTGTTATCCTCTTGTTTTCTCTGTATAAAGAATATTAAATCTAAGTAAAGGCAGCAGGGTGGTGTAATCTATGGTTCAGTTTTAAACTCTGTTATCCTCTTGTTTTACTGTATAAAGAATATTAAATCTAAGTAAAGGCAGCAGGGTGGTGTAATCTGTGGTTCAGTTTTAAACTCTGTTATCCTCTTGTTTTCTCTGTATAAAGAATATTAAATCTAAGTAAAGGCAGCAGTGAGGTGTAATCTATGGTTCAGTTTTAAACTCTGTTATCCTCTTGTTTTACTGTATAAAGAATATTAAATCTAAGTAAAGGCAGCAGTGAGGTGTAATCTGTGGTTCAGTTTTAAACTCTGTTATCCTCTTGTTTCTCTGTATAAAGAATATTAAATCTAAGTAAAGGCAGCAGTGAGGTGTAATCTGTGGTTCAGTTTTAAACTCTGTTATCCTCTTGTTTCTCTGTATAAAGAATATTAAATCTAAGTAAAGGCTGCAGTGAGGTGTAATCTATGGTTCAGTTTTAAACTCTGTTATCCTCTTGTTTCTCTGTATAAAGAATATTAAATCTAAGTAAAGGCAGCAGTGAGGTGTAATCTATGGTTCAGTTTTAAACTCTGTTATCCTCTTGTTTCACTCTATAAAGAATATTAAATCTAAGTAAAGGCAGCAGTGAGGTGTAATCTATGGTTCAGTTTTAAACTCTGTTATCCTCTTGTTTCTCTATATAAAGAATATTAAATCTAAGTAAAGGCTAGCAGGGTGGTGTAATCTGTGGTTCAGTTTTAAACTCTGTTATCCTCTTGTTTCTCTATATAAAGAATATTAAATCTAAGTAAAGGCTAGCAGGGTGGTGTAATCTGTGGTTCAGTTTTAAACTCTGTTATCCTCTTGTTTCTCTGTATAAAGAATATTAAATCTAAGTAAAGGCTAGCAGGGTGGTGTAATCTGTGGTTCAGTTTTAAACTCTGTTATCCTCTTGTTTCACTCTATAAAGAATATTAAATCTAAGTAAAGGCTAGCAGGGTGGTGTAATCTGTGGTTCAGTTTTAAACTCTGTTATCCTCTTGTTTCTCTGTATAAAGAATATTAAATCTAAGTAAAGGCAGCAGTGAGGTGTAATCTGGTTCAGTTTTAAACTCTGTTATCCTCTTGTTTCTCTGTATAAAGAATATTAAATCTAAGTAAAGGCAGCAGTGAGGTGTAATCTATGGTTCAGTTTTAAACTCTGTTATCCTCTTGTTTCTCTGTATAAAGAATATTAAATCTTAAGTAAAGGCTAGCAGGGTGGTGTAATCTGTGGTTCAGTTTTAAACTCTGTTATCCTCTTGTTTCTCTGTATAAAGAATATTAAAGCTAAGTAAAGGCTAGCAGGGTGGTGTAATCTGTGGTTCAGTTTTAAACTCTGTTATCCTCTTGTTTCTCTGTATAAAGAATATTAAATCTAAGTAAAGGCAGCAGTGAGGTGTAATCTGTGGTTCAGTTTTAAACTCTGTTATCCTCTTGTTTCTCTGTATAAAGAATATTAAATCTAAGTAAAGGCAGCAGTGAGGTGTAATCTGTGGTTCAGTTTTAAACTCTGTTATCCTCTTGTTTCACTCTATAAAGAATATTAAATTTAAGTAAAGGCAGCAGTGAGGTGTAATCTGTGGTTCAGTTTTAAACTATTTAAACTCTGTTATCCTCTTGTTTTACTGTATAAAGAATATTAAATCTAAGTAAAGGCAGCAGTGAGGTGTAATCTATGGTTCAGTTTTAAACTCTGTTATCCTCTTGTTTTACTGTATAAAGAATATTAAATCTAAGTAAAGGCAGCAGTGAGGTGTAATCTGTGGTTCAGTTTTAAACTCTGTTATCCTCTTGTTTCTCTGTATAAAGAATATTAAATCTAAGTAAAGGCTAGCAGGGTGGTGTAATCTGTGGTTCAGTTTTAAACTCTGTTATCCTCTTGTTTCTCTGTATAAAGAATATTAAATCTAAGTAAAGGCAGCAGTGAGGTGTAATCTGTGGTTCAGTTTTAAACTCTGTTATCCTCTTGTTTCACTATATAAAGAATATTAAATCTAAGTAAAGGCTAGCAGTGAGGTGTAATCTGTGGTTCAGTTTTAAACTCTGTTATCCTCTTGTTTCACTCTATAAAGAATATTAAATCTAAGTAAAGGCAGCAGTGAGGTGTAATCTGTGGTTCAGTTTTAAACTATTTAAACTCTGTTATCCTCTTGTTTTACTGTATAAAGAATATTAAATCTAAGTAAAGGCAGCAGTGAGGTGTAATCTGTGGTTCAGTTTTAAACTCTGTTATCCTCTTGTTTCTCTGTATAAAGAATATTAAATTTAAGTAAAGGCAGCAGTGAGGTGTAATCTGTGGTTCAGTTTTAAACTCTGTTATCCTCTTGTTTCTCTGTATAAAGAATATTAAATCTAAGTAAAGGCAGCAGTGAGGTGTAATCTATGGTTCAGTTTTAAACTCTGTTATCCTCTTGTTTTCTCTGTATAAAGAATATTAAATCTAAGTAAAGGCAGCAGTGAGGTGTAATCTGTGGTTCAGTTTTAAACTCTGTTATCCTCTTGTTTCTCTGTATAAAGAATATTAAATCTAAGTAAAGGCAGCAGTGAGGTGTAATCTGTGGTTCAGTTTTAAACTCTGTTATCCTCTTGTTTTCTCTGTATAAAGAATATTAAATTTAAGTAAAGGCAGCAGTGAGGTGTAATCTGTGGTTCAGTTTTAAACTCTGTTATCCTCTTGTTTTCTCTGTATAAAGAATATTAAATCTAAGTAAAGGCAGCAGTGAGGTGTAATCTGTGGTTCAGTTTTAAACTCTGTTATCCTCTTGTTTTCTCTGTATAAAGAATATTAAATCTAAGTAAAGGCAGCAGTGAGGTGTAATCTATGATTCAGTTTTAAACTCTGTTATCCTCTTGTTTCTCTGTATAAAGAATATTAAATCTAAGTAAAGGCAGCAGTGAGGTGTAATCTATGGTTCAGTTTTAAACTCTGTTATCCTCTTGTTTCTCTGTATAAAGAATATTAAATCTAAGTAAAGGCAGCAGTGAGGTGTAATCTATGGTTCAGTTTTAAACTCTGTTATCCTCTTGTTTCTCTGTATAAAGAATATTAAATCTAAGTAAAGGCAGCAGTGAGGTGTAATCTATGGTTCAGTTTTAAACTCTGTTATCCTCTTGTTTTACTGTATAAAGAATATTAAATCTAAGTAAAGGCTAGCAGGGTGGTGTAATCTGTGGTTCAGTTTTAAACTCTGTTATCCTCTTGTTTCTCTGTATAAAGAATATTAAATCTAAGTAAAGGCAGCAGGGTGGTGTAATCTGTGGTTCAGTTTTAAACTCTGTTATCCTCTTGTTTCTCTGTATAAAGAATATTAAATCTAAGTAAAGGCTAGCAGGGTGGTGTAATCTGTGGTTCAGTTTTAAACTCTGTTATCCTCTTGTTTCTCTGTATAAAGAATATTAAATCTAAGTAAAGGCTAGCAGGGTGGTGTAATCTGTGGTTCAGTTTTAAACTCTGTTATCCTCTTGTTTCTCTGTATAAAGAATATTAAATCTAAGTAAAGGCAGCAGTGAGGTGTAATCTGTGGTTCAGTTTTAAACTCTGTTATCCTCTTGTTTCTCTGTATAAAGAATATTAAATCTAAGTAAAGGCTAGCAGGGTGGTGTAATCTGTGGTTCAGTTTTAAACTCTGTTATCCTCTTGTTTCTCTGTATAAAGAATATTAAATCTAAGTAAAGGCTAGCAGGGTGGTGTAATCTGTGGTTCAGTTTTAAACTCTGTTATCCTCTTGTTTTACTGTATAAAGAATATTAAATCTAAGTAAAGGCAGCAGTGAGGTGTAATCTGTGGTTCAGTTTTAAACTCTGTTATCCTCTTGTTTCACTCTATAAAGAATATTAAATCTAAGTAAAGGCAGCAGTGAGGTGTAATCTATGGTTCAGTTTTAAACTCTGTTATCCTCTTGTTTCACTCTATAAAGAATATTAAATCTAAGTAAAGGCAGCAGTGAGGTGTAATCTGTGGTTCAGTTTTAAACTCTGTTATCCTCTTGTTTCACTCTATAAAGAATATTAAATCTAAGTAAAGGCAGCAGTGAGGTGTAATCTATGGTTCAGTTTTAAACTCTGTTATCCTCTTGTTTCACTCTATAAAGAATATTAAATCTAAGTAAAGGCAGCAGTGAGGTGTAATCTATGGTTCAGTTTTAAACTCTGTTATCCTCTTGTTTCTCTGTATAAAGAATATTAAATCTAAGTAAAGGCAGCAGTGAGGTGTAATCTATGATTCAGTTTTAAACTCTGTTATCCTCTTGTTTCTCTGTATAAAGAATATTAAATCTAAGTAAAGGCAGCAGTGAGGTGTAATCTATGATTCAGTTTTAAACTCTGTTATCCTCTTGTTTCTCTGTATAAAGAATATTAAATCTAAGTAAAGGCAGCAGTGAGGTGTAATCTATGGTTCAGTTTTAAACTCTGTTATCCTCTTGTTTCTCTGTATAAAGAATATTAAATCTAAGTAAAGGCAGCAGTGAGGTGTAATCTATGGTTCAGTTTTAAACCCTGTTATCCTCTTGTTTCACTCTATAAAGAATATTAAATCTAAGTAAAGGCAGCAGTGAGGTGTAATCTATGGTTCAGTTTTAAACTCTGTTATCCTCTTGTTTCACTCTATAAAGAATATTAAATCTAAGTAAAGGCAGCAGTGAGGTGTAATCTATGGTTCAGTTTTAAACTCTGTTATCCTCTTGTTTCTCTATATAAAGAATATTAAATCTAAGTAAAGGCTAGCAGGGTGGTGTAATCTGTGGTTCAGTTTTAAACTCTGTTATCCTCTTGTTTCTCTGTATAAAGAATATTAAATCTAAGTAAAGGCAGCAGTGAGGTGTAATCTATGGTTCAGTTTTAAACTCTGTTATCCTCTTGTTTCTCTGTATAAAGAATATTAAATCTAAGTAAAGGCAGCAGTGAGGTGTAATCTGTGGTTCAGTTTTAAACTCTGTTATCCTCTTGTTTTCTCTGTATAAAGAATATTAAATTTAAGTAAAGGCAGCAGTGAGGTGTAATCTGTGGTTCAGTTTTAAACTCTGTTATCCTCTTGTTTTCTCTGTATAAAGAATATTAAATCTAAGTAAAGGCAGCAGTGAGGTGTAATCTATGGTTCAGTTTTAAACTCTGTTATCCTCTTGTTTCTCTGTATAAAGAATATTAAATCTAAGTAAAGGCAGCAGTGAGGTGTAATCTATGATTCAGTTTTAAACTCTGTTATCCTCTTGTTTCTCTGTATAAAGAATATTAAATCTAAGTAAAGGCAGCAGTGAGGTGTAATCTATGGTTCAGTTTTAAACTCTATTATCCTCTTGTTTCTCTGTATAAAGAATATTAAATCTAAGTAAAGGCAGCAGTGAGGTGTAATCTATGGTTCAGTTTTAAACTCTGTTATCCTCTTGTTTCTCTGTATAAAGAATATTAAATCTAAGTAAAGGCAGCAGTGAGGTGTAATCTATGGTTCAGTTTTAAACTCTGTTATCCTCTTGTTTTACTGTATAAAGAATATTAAATCTAAGTAAAGGCTAGCAGGGTGGTGTAATCTGTGGTTCAGTTTTAAACTCTGTTATCCTCTTGTTTCTCTGTATAAAGAATATTAAATCTAAGTAAAGGCAGCAGGGTGGTGTAATCTGTGGTTCAGTTTTAAACTCTGTTATCCTCTTGTTTCTCTGTATAAAGAATATTAAATCTAAGTAAAGACTAGCAGGGTGGTGTAATCTGTGGTTCAGTTTTAAACTCTGTTATCCTCTTGTTTCTCTGTATAAAGAATATTAAATCTAAGTAAAGGCTAGCAGGGTGGTGTAATCTGTGGTTCAGTTTTAAACTCTGTTATCCTCTTGTTTCTCTGTATAAAGAATATTAAATCTAAGTAAAGGCAGCAGTGAGGTGTAATCTGTGGTTCAGTTTTAAACTCTGTTATCCTCTTGTTTCTCTGTATAAAGAATATTAAATCTAAGTAAAGGCTAGCAGGGTGGTGTAATCTGTGGTTCAGTTTTAAACTCTGTTATCCTCTTGTTTCTCTGTATAAAGAATATTAAATCTAAGTAAAGGCTAGCAGGGTGGTGTAATCTGTGGTTCAGTTTTAAACTCTGTTATCCTCTTGTTTTACTGTATAAAGAATATTAAATCTAAGTAAAGGCAGCAGTGAGGTGTAATCTGTGGTTCAGTTTTAAACTCTGTTATCCTCTTGTTTCACTCTATAAAGAATATTAAATCTAAGTAAAGGCAGCAGTGAGGTGTAATCTATGGTTCAGTTTTAAACTCTGTTATCCTCTTGTTTCACTCTATAAAGAATATTAAATCTAAGTAAAGGCAGCAGTGAGGTGTAATCTGTGGTTCAGTTTTAAACTCTGTTATCCTCTTGTTTCACTCTATAAAGAATATTAAATCTAAGTAAAGGCAGCAGTGAGGTGTAATCTATGGTTCAGTTTTAAACTCTGTTATCCTCTTGTTTCACTCTATAAAGAATATTAAATCTAAGTAAAGGCAGCAGTGAGGTGTAATCTATGGTTCAGTTTTAAACTCTGTTATCCTCTTGTTTCTCTGTATAAAGAATATTAAATCTAAGTAAAGGCAGCAGTGAGGTGTAATCTATGATTCAGTTTTAAACTCTGTTATCCTCTTGTTTCTCTGTATAAAGAATATTAAATCTAAGTAAAGGCAGCAGTGAGGTGTAATCTATGATTCAGTTTTAAACTCTGTTATCCTCTTGTTTCTCTGTATAAAGAATATTAAATCTAAGTAAAGGCAGCAGTGAGGTGTAATCTATGGTTCAGTTTTAAACTCTGTTATCCTCTTGTTTCTCTGTATAAAGAATATTAAATCTAAGTAAAGGCAGCAGTGAGGTGTAATCTATGGTTCAGTTTTAAACCCTGTTATCCTCTTGTTTCACTCTATAAAGAATATTAAATCTAAGTAAAGGCAGCAGTGAGGTGTAATCTATGGTTCAGTTTTAAACTCTGTTATCCTCTTGTTTTCTCTGTATAAAGAATATTAAATCTAAGTAAAGGCAGCAGGGTGGTGTAATCTGTGGTTCAGTTTTAAACTCTGTTATCCTCTTGTTTTACTGTATAAAGAATATTAAATCTAAGTAAAGGCAGCAGTGAGGTGTAATCTGTGGTTCAGTTTTAAACTCTGTTATCCACTTGTTTTCTCTGTATAAAGAATATTAAATCTAAGTAAAGGCAGCAGTGAGGTGTAATCTATGATTCAGTTTTAAACTCTGTTATCCTCTTGTTTCTCTGTATAAAGAATATTAAATCTAAGTAAAGGCAGCAGTGAGGTGTAATCTGTGGTTCAGTTTTAAACTCTGTTATCCTCTTGTTTCTCTGTATAAAGAATATTAAATCTAAGTAAAGGCAGCAGTGAGGTGTAATCTGTGGTTCAGTTTTAAACTCTGTTATCCTCTTGTTTTCTCTGTATAAAGAATATTAAATCTAAGTAAAGGCTAGCAGGGTGGTGTAATCTGTGGTTCAGTTTTAAACTCTGTTATCCTCTTGTTTCTCTGTATAAAGAATATTAAATCTAAGTAAAGGCAGCAGTGAGGTGTAATCTATGGTTCAGTTTTAAACTCTGTTATCCTCTTGTTTTACTGTATAAAGAATATTAAATCTAAGTAAAGGCAGCAGTGAGGTGTAATCTGTGGTTCAGTTTTAAACTCTGTTATCCTCTTGTTTTCTCTGTATAAAGAATATTAAATCTAAGTAAAGGCAGCAGGGTGGTGTAATCTATGGTTCAGTTTTAAACTCTGTTATCCTCTTGTTTTACTGTATAAAGAATATTAAATCTAAGTAAAGGCAGCAGTGAGGTGTAATCTGTGGTTCAGTTTTAAACTCTGTTATCCTCTTGTTTTCTCTGTATAAAGAATATTAAATCTAAGTAAAGGCAGCAGGGTGGTGTAATCTATGGTTCAGTTTTAAACTCTGTTATCCTCTTGTTTTACTGTATAAAGAATATTAAATCTAAGTAAAGGCAGCAGGGTGGTGTAATCTGTGGTTCAGTTTTAAACTCTGTTATCCTCTTGTTTTCTCTGTATAAAGAATATTAAATCTAAGTAAAGGCAGCAGTGAGGTGTAATCTATGGTTCAGTTTTAAACTCTGTTATCCTCTTGTTTTACTGTATAAAGAATATTAAATCTAAGTAAAGGCAGCAGTGAGGTGTAATCTGTGGTTCAGTTTTAAACTCTGTTATCCTCTTGTTTCTCTGTATAAAGAATATTAAATCTAAGTAAAGGCAGCAGTGAGGTGTAATCTGTGGTTCAGTTTTAAACTCTGTTATCCTCTTGTTTCTCTGTATAAAGAATATTAAATCTAAGTAAAGGCTGCAGTGAGGTGTAATCTATGGTTCAGTTTTAAACTCTGTTATCCTCTTGTTTCTCTGTATAAAGAATATTAAATCTAAGTAAAGGCAGCAGTGAGGTGTAATCTATGGTTCAGTTTTAAACTCTGTTATCCTCTTGTTTCACTCTATAAAGAATATTAAATCTAAGTAAAGGCAGCAGTGAGGTGTAATCTATGATTCAGTTTTAAACTCTGTTATCCTCTTGTTTCTCTGTATAAAGAATATTAAATCTAAGTAAAGGCAGCAGTGAGGTGTAATCTATGGTTCAGTTTTAAACTCTGTTATCCTCTTGTTTCTCTATATAAAGAATATTAAATCTAAGTAAAGGCTAGCAGGGTGGTGTAATCTGTGGTTCAGTTTTAAACTCTGTTATCCTCTTGTTTCTCTATATAAAGAATATTAAATCTAAGTAAAGGCTAGCAGGGTGGTGTAATCTGTGGTTCAGTTTTAAACTCTGTTATCCTCTTGTTTCTCTATATAAAGAATATTAAATCTAAGTAAAGGCTAGCATTGTGGTGTAATCTGTGGTTCAGTTTTAAACTCTGTTATCCTCTTGTTTCACTCTATAAAGAATATTAAATCTAAGTAAAGGCTAGCAGGGTGGTGTAATCTGTGGTTCAGTTTTAAACTCTGTTATCCTCTTGTTTCTCTGTATAAAGAATATTAAATCTAAGTAAAGGCAGCAGTGAGGTGTAATCTGGTTCAGTTTTAAACTCTGTTATCCTCTTGTTTCTCTGTATAAAGAATATTAAATCTAAGTAAAGGCAGCAGTGAGGTGTAATCTATGGTTCAGTTTTAAACTCTGTTATCCTCTTGTTTCTCTGTATAAAGAATATTAAATCTTAAGTAAAGGCTAGCAGGGTGGTGTAATCTGTGGTTCAGTTTTAAACTCTGTTATCCTCTTGTTTCTCTGTATAAAGAATATTAAAGCTAAGTAAAGGCTAGCAGGGTGGTGTAATCTGTGGTTCAGTTTTAAACTCTGTTATCCTCTTGTTTCTCTGTATAAAGAATATTAAATCTAAGTAAAGGCAGCAGTGAGGTGTAATCTGTGGTTCAGTTTTAAACTCTGTTATCCTCTTGTTTCTCTGTATAAAGAATATTAAATCTAAGTAAAGGCAGCAGTGAGGTGTAATCTGTGGTTCAGTTTTAAACTCTGTTATCCTCTTGTTTCACTCTATAAAGAATATTAAATTTAAGTAAAGGCAGCAGTGAGGTGTAATCTGTGGTTCAGTTTTAAACTATTTAAACTCTGTTATCCTCTTGTTTTACTGTATAAAGAATATTAAATCTAAGTAAAGGCAGCAGTGAGGTGTAATCTATGGTTCAGTTTTAAACTCTGTTATCCTCTTGTTTCTCTGTATAAAGAATATTAAATCTAAGTAAAGGCAGCAGTGAGGTGTAATCTATGGTTCAGTTTTAAACTCTGTTATCCTCTTGTTTCTCTGTATAAAGAATATTAAATCTAAGTAAAGGCAGCAGGGTGGTGTAATCTGTGGTTCAGTTTTAAACTCTGTTATCCTCTTGTTTCTCTGTATAAAGAATATTAAATCTAAGTAAAGGCTAGCAGGGTGGTGTAATCTGTGGTTCAGTTTTAAACTCTGTTATCCTCTTGTTTCTCTGTATAAAGAATATTAAATCTAAGTAAAGGCTAGCAGGGTGGTGTAATCTGTGGTTCAGTTTTAAACTCTGTTATCCTCTTGTTTCTCTGTATAAAGAATATTAAATCTAAGTAAAGGCAGCAGTGAGGTGTAATCTGTGGTTCAGTTTTAAACTCTGTTATCCTCTTGTTTCTCTGTATAAAGAATATTAAATCTAAGTAAAGGCTAGCAGGGTGGTGTAATCTGTGGTTCAGTTTTAAACTCTGTTATCCTCTTGTTTCTCTGTATAAAGAATATTAAATCTAAGTAAAGGCTAGCAGGGTGGTGTAATCTGTGGTTCAGTTTTAAACTCTGTTATCCTCTTGTTTTACTGTATAAAGAATATTAAATCTAAGTAAAGGCAGCAGTGAGGTGTAATCTGTGGTTCAGTTTTAAACTCTGTTATCCTCTTGTTTCACTCTATAAAGAATATTAAATCTAAGTAAAGGCAGCAGTGAGGTGTAATCTATGGTTCAGTTTTAAACTCTGTTATCCTCTTGTTTCACTCTATAAAGAATATTAAATCTAAGTAAAGGCAGCAGTGAGGTGTAATCTGTGGTTCAGTTTTAAACTCTGTTATCCTCTTGTTTCACTCTATAAAGAATATTAAATCTAAGTAAAGGCAGCAGTGAGGTGTAATCTATGGTTCAGTTTTAAACTCTGTTATCCTCTTGTTTCACTCTATAAAGAATATTAAATCTAAGTAAAGGCAGCAGTGAGGTGTAATCTATGGTTCAGTTTTAAACTCTGTTATCCTCTTGTTTCTCTGTATAAAGAATATTAAATCTAAGTAAAGGCAGCAGTGAGGTGTAATCTATGATTCAGTTTTAAACTCTGTTATCCTCTTGTTTCTCTGTATAAAGAATATTAAATCTAAGTAAAGGCAGCAGTGAGGTGTAATCTATGATTCAGTTTTAAACTCTGTTATCCTCTTGTTTCTCTGTATAAAGAATATTAAATCTAAGTAAAGGCAGCAGTGAGGTGTAATCTATGGTTCAGTTTTAAACTCTGTTATCCTCTTGTTTCTCTGTATAAAGAATATTAAATCTAAGTAAAGGCAGCAGTGAGGTGTAATCTATGGTTCAGTTTTAAACCCTGTTATCCTCTTGTTTCACTCTATAAAGAATATTAAATCTAAGTAAAGGCAGCAGTGAGGTGTAATCTATGGTTCAGTTTTAAACTCTGTTATCCTCTTGTTTCTCTATATAAAGAATATTAAATCTAAGTAAAGGCTAGCAGGGTGGTGTAATCTGTGGTTCAGTTTTAAACTCTGTTATCCTCTTGTTTCTCTGTATAAAGAATATTAAATCTAAGTAAAGGCAGCAGTGAGGTGTAATCTATGGTTCAGTTTTAAACTCTGTTATCCTCTTGTTTCTCTGTATAAAGAATATTAAATCTAAGTAAAGGCAGCAGTGAGGTGTAATCTGTGGTTCAGTTTTAAACTCTGTTATCCTCTTGTTTTCTCTGTATAAAGAATATTAAATCTAAGTAAAGGCAGCAGTGAGGTGTAATCTATGATTCAGTTTTAAACTCTGTTATCCTCTTGTTTCTCTGTATAAAGAATATTAAATCTAAGTAAAGGCAGCAGTGAGGTGTAATCTATGGTTCAGTTTTAAACTCTGTTATCCTCTTGTTTCTCTGTATAAAGAATATTAAATCTAAGTAAAGGCAGCAGTGAGGTGTAATCTATGGTTCAGTTTTAAACTCTGTTATCCTCTTGTTTCTCTGTATAAAGAATATTAAATCTAAGTAAAGGCAGCAGTGAGGTGTAATCTATGGTTCAGTTTTAAACTCTGTTATCCTCTTGTTTTACTGTATAAAGAATATTAAATCTAAGTAAAGGCTAGCAGGGTGGTGTAATCTGTGGTTCAGTTTTAAACTCTGTTATCCTCTTGTTTCTCTGTATAAAGAATATTAAATCTAAGTAAAGGCAGCAGGGTGGTGTAATCTGTGGTTCAGTTTTAAACTCTGTTATCCTCTTGTTTCTCTGTATAAAGAATATTAAATCTAAGTAAAGACTAGCAGGGTGGTGTAATCTGTGGTTCAGTTTTAAACTCTGTTATCCTCTTGTTTCTCTGTATAAAGAATATTAAATCTAAGTAAAGGCTAGCAGGATGGTGTAATCTGTGGTTCAGTTTTAAACTCTGTTATCCTCTTGTTTCTCTGTATAAAGAATATTAAATCTAAGTAAAGGCAGCAGTGAGGTGTAATCTGTGGTTCAGTTTTAAACTCTGTTATCCTCTTGTTTCTCTGTATAAAGAATATTAAATCTAAGTAAAGGCTAGCAGGGTGGTGTAATCTGTGGTTCAGTTTTAAACTCTGTTATCCTCTTGTTTCTCTGTATAAAGAATATTAAATCTAAGTAAAGGCTAGCAGGGTGGTGTAATCTGTGGTTCAGTTTTAAACTCTGTTATCCTCTTGTTTTACTGTATAAAGAATATTAAATCTAAGTAAAGGCAGCAGTGAGGTGTAATCTGTGGTTCAGTTTTAAACTCTGTTATCCTCTTGTTTCACTCTATAAAGAATATTAAATCTAAGTAAAGGCAGCAGTGAGGTGTAATCTATGGTTCAGTTTTAAACTCTGTTATCCTCTTGTTTCACTCTATAAAGAATATTAAATCTAAGTAAAGGCAGCAGTGAGGTGTAATCTGTGGTTCAGTTTTAAACTCTGTTATCCTCTTGTTTCACTCTATAAAGAATATTAAATCTAAGTAAAGGCAGCAGTGAGGTGTAATCTATGGTTCAGTTTTAAACTCTGTTATCCTCTTGTTTCACTCTATAAAGAATATTAAATCTAAGTAAAGGCAGCAGTGAGGTGTAATCTATGGTTCAGTTTTAAACTCTGTTATCCTCTTGTTTCTCTGTATAAAGAATATTAAATCTAAGTAAAGGCAGCAGTGAGGTGTAATCTATGATTCAGTTTTAAACTCTGTTATCCTCTTGTTTCTCTGTATAAAGAATATTAAATCTAAGTAAAGGCAGCAGTGAGGTGTAATCTATGATTCAGTTTTAAACTCTGTTATCCTCTTGTTTCTCTGTATAAAGAATATTAAATCTAAGTAAAGGCAGCAGTGAGGTGTAATCTATGGTTCAGTTTTAAACTCTGTTATCCTCTTGTTTCTCTGTATAAAGAATATTAAATCTAAGTAAAGGCAGCAGTGAGGTGTAATCTATGGTTCAGTTTTAAACCCTGTTATCCTCTTGTTTCACTCTATAAAGAATATTAAATCTAAGTAAAGGCAGCAGTGAGGTGTAATCTATGGTTCAGTTTTAAACTCTGTTATCCTCTTGTTTTCTCTGTATAAAGAATATTAAATCTAAGTAAAGGCAGCAGGGTGGTGTAATCTGTGGTTCAGTTTTAAACTCTGTTATCCTCTTGTTTTACTGTATAAAGAATATTAAATCTAAGTAAAGGCAGCAGTGAGGTGTAATCTGTGGTTCAGTTTTAAACTCTGTTATCCACTTGTTTTCTCTGTATAAAGAATATTAAATCTAAGTAAAGGCAGCAGTGAGGTGTAATCTATGATTCAGTTTTAAACTCTGTTATCCTCTTGTTTCTCTGTATAAAGAATATTAAATCTAAGTAAAGGCAGCAGTGAGGTGTAATCTGTGGTTCAGTTTTAAACTCTGTTATCCTCTTGTTTCTCTGTATAAAGAATATTAAATCTAAGTAAAGGCAGCAGTGAGGTGTAATCTGTGGTTCAGTTTTAAACTCTGTTATCCTCTTGTTTTCTCTGTATAAAGAATATTAAATCTAAGTAAAGGCTAGCAGGGTGGTGTAATCTGTGGTTCAGTTTTAAACTCTGTTATCCTCTTGTTTCTCTGTATAAAGAATATTAAATCTAAGTAAAGGCAGCAGTGAGGTGTAATCTATGGTTCAGTTTTAAACTCTGTTATCCTCTTGTTTTACTGTATAAAGAATATTAAATCTAAGTAAAGGCAGCAGTGAGGTGTAATCTGTGGTTCAGTTTTAAACTCTGTTATCCTCTTGTTTTCTCTGTATAAAGAATATTAAATCTAAGTAAAGGCAGCAGTGTGGTGTAATCTATGGTTCAGTTTTAAACTCTGTTATCCTCTTGTTTTACTGTATAAAGAATATTAAATCTAAGTAAAGGCAGCAGTGAGGTGTAATCTGTGGTTCAGTTTTAAACTCTGTTATCCTCTTGTTTTCTCTGTATAAAGAATATTAAATCTAAGTAAAGGCAGCAGGGTGGTGTAATCTATGGTTCAGTTTTAAACTCTGTTATCCTCTTGTTTTACTGTATAAAGAATATTAAATCTAAGTAAAGGCAGCAGGGTGGTGTAATCTGTGGTTCAGTTTTAAACTCTGTTATCCTCTTGTTTTCTCTGTATAAAGAATATTAAATCTAAGTAAAGGCAGCAGTGAGGTGTAATCTATGGTTCAGTTTTAAACTCTGTTATCCTCTTGTTTTACTGTATAAAGAATATTAAATCTAAGTAAAGGCAGCAGTGAGGTGTAATCTGTGGTTCAGTTTTAAACTCTGTTATCCTCTTGTTTCTCTGTATAAAGAATATTAAATCTAAGTAAAGGCAGCAGTGAGGTGTAATCTGTGGTTCAGTTTTAAACTCTGTTATCCTCTTGTTTCTCTGTATAAAGAATATTAAATCTAAGTAAAGGCTGCAGTGAGGTGTAATCTATGGTTCAGTTTTAAACTCTGTTATCCTCTTGTTTCTCTGTATAAAGAATATTAAATCTAAGTAAAGGCAGCAGTGAGGTGTAATCTATGGTTCAGTTTTAAACTCTGTTATCCTCTTGTTTCACTCTATAAAGAATATTAAATCTAAGTAAAGGCAGCAGTGAGGTGTAATCTATGATTCAGTTTTAAACTCTGTTATCCTCTTGTTTCTCTGTATAAAGAATATTAAATCTAAGTAAAGGCAGCAGTGAGGTGTAATCTATGGTTCAGTTTTAAACTCTGTTATCCTCTTGTTTCTCTATATAAAGAATATTAAATCTAAGTAAAGGCTAGCAGGGTGGTGTAATCTGTGGTTCAGTTTTAAACTCTGTTATCCTCTTGTTTCTCTATATAAAGAATATTAAATCTAAGTAAAGGCTAGCAGGGTGGTGTAATCTGTGGTTCAGTTTTAAACTCTGTTATCCTCTTGTTTCTCTATATAAAGAATATTAAATCTAAGTAAAGGCTAGCATTGTGGTGTAATCTGTGGTTCAGTTTTAAACTCTGTTATCCTCTTGTTTCACTCTATAAAGAATATTAAATCTAAGTAAAGGCTAGCAGGGTGGTGTAATCTGTGGTTCAGTTTTAAACTCTGTTATCCTCTTGTTTCTCTGTATAAAGAATATTAAATCTAAGTAAAGGCAGCAGTGAGGTGTAATCTGGTTCAGTTTTAAACTCTGTTATCCTCTTGTTTCTCTGTATAAAGAATATTAAATCTAAGTAAAGGCAGCAGTGAGGTGTAATCTATGGTTCAGTTTTAAACTCTGTTATCCTCTTGTTTCTCTGTATAAAGAATATTAAATCTTAAGTAAAGGCTAGCAGGGTGGTGTAATCTGTGGTTCAGTTTTAAACTCTGTTATCCTCTTGTTTCTCTGTATAAAGAATATTAAAGCTAAGTAAAGGCTAGCAGGGTGGTGTAATCTGTGGTTCAGTTTTAAACTCTGTTATCCTCTTGTTTCTCTGTATAAAGAATATTAAATCTAAGTAAAGGCAGCAGTGAGGTGTAATCTGTGGTTCAGTTTTAAACTCTGTTATCCTCTTGTTTCTCTGTATAAAGAATATTAAATCTAAGTAAAGGCAGCAGTGAGGTGTAATCTGTGGTTCAGTTTTAAACTCTGTTATCCTCTTGTTTCACTCTATAAAGAATATTAAATTTAAGTAAAGGCAGCAGTGAGGTGTAATCTGTGGTTCAGTTTTAAACTATTTAAACTCTGTTATCCTCTTGTTTTACTGTATAAAGAATATTAAATCTAAGTAAAGGCAGCAGTGAGGTGTAATCTATGGTTCAGTTTTAAACTCTGTTATCCTCTTGTTTCTCTGTATAAAGAATATTAAATCTAAGTAAAGGCAGCAGTGAGGTGTAATCTATGGTTCAGTTTTAAACTCTGTTATCCTCTTGTTTCTCTGTATAAAGAATATTAAATCTAAATAAAGGCAGCAGTGAGGTGTAATCTATGGTTCAGTTTTAAACTCTGTTATCCTCTTGTTTCTCTGTATAAAGAATATTAAATCTAAGTAAAGGCAGCAGTGAGGTGTAATCTGTGGTTCAGTTTTAAACTCTGTTATCCTCTTGTTTCACTCTATAAAGAATATTAAATCTAAGTAAAGGCACCAGTGAGGTGTAATCTATGGTTCAGTTTTAAACTCTGTTATCCTCTTGTTTCACTCTATAAAGAATATTAAATTTAAGTAAAGGCAGCAGTGAGGTGTAATCTATGGTTCAGTTTTAAACTCTGTTATCCTCTTGTTTCTCTGTATAAAGAATATTAAATCTAAGTAAAGGCAGCAGTGAGGTGTAATCTGTGGTTCAGTTTTAAACTCTGTTATCCTCTTGTTTCTCTGTATAAAGAATATTAAATCTAAGTAAAGGCAGCAGTGAGGTGTAATCTGTGGTTCAGTTTTAAACTCTGTTATCCTCTTGTTTCTCTGTATAAAGAATATTAAATCTAAGTAAAGGCAGCAGTGAGGTGTAATCTATGGTTCAGTTTTAAACTCTGTTATCCTCTTGTTTCTCTGTATAAAGAATATTAAATCTAAGTAAAGGCTAGTAGGGTGGTGTAATCTGTGGTTCAGTTTTAAACTATTTAAACTCTGTTGTCCTCTTGTTTTACTGTATAAAGAATATTAAATCTAAGTAAAGACAGCAGTGAGGTTTAATCTATGGTTCAGTTTTAAACTCTTATCCTCTTGTTTCAATTAAATTTGATTAAATGAAAAGTTTATCTATTTATATGTACACAGGATTAAATGCAGAGTTATTAGTTAGATATTAATATTATAATGCCATAAATTGTTGTTAAAGTGTCGACATTATTATTTGCCCCAGGTCATGCATAGTAATGTAAAATTTGTCAGTACAGGTAGTTACATATTTTAGAAAGTTGCATTTTATATATACCAGTATTATTTTATATATACCAGTATTATTTGTACACACCTGAGGTACCCTGTCTGTGTAAAATCTGATTAAATTATCGGTATATATAGACTTTTTATCAGGTAAGACAATTTGTACATAACATTACGTATATTGTACATGTTCTGAAGTACCAATATATTTCTCTAGTATGTTTATGTAGTACATGTACATGTAAAATAATGGGGTCAATATTTGGGGTCACACGTTTACCAGTACTTAATATAACGGTAATTTAGCTTGATTGTCAAACTGTATTAGTAAACAACTACCCTATATTTTATCTCTTAAAATTTTGATAAAAGTGTTTGGAGTTGACCATTTTTATAGGAGGACATTGGCTGTAGAGAATATTTTTCACATAATAGGCATCCATTAAGTCTTTTTGAGATCATATATTATACTCTCCTTTTTGCATGTGCCTCATTTTCCTCTATGCCCCCTTTTCCTCCCTGCCCCCTTTTCCTCCCTGCCTCCCCTTTCCCCCATGCCCCCTTTCCTTCATTTTAATATACAATCAGTGGAATTTGATTAGGCAATTCTGGTCCTAATTTTAAATTTATTCATCCTTCCTCACTGACTGCCATACCTACTTATTTCACTTTAAGATTAAGAAATAAATCATGGAGCCATATGTTTGTTGGAAATTTTAACTGTATTTCTTAAAGGTTTTAGCCTGAGTGACTGATGCATAAAATGCAACAAAAATATTTTTGCTGAGTTGGCATTAAACATCAATCACTCACTCACTCAAACAAACATTTTTTAGTGATGGCCTAATACAGTACTATACATTTTAAAAGATTTCCATCATTAGTTTGTAAAATCACTCACCCTTAGTTAACATCACAGAGTTTAAATGAACTAACACAAAGTAAAAACCTACAAATTGAAATTTCTTATAGATTACAATTTTTAATGCAACTTACAAGTCGTTGGTGATTTAAAAGAAGATTTAAATGTCTATTACAGATTTTGAGATAAAAAAAATATTAAGAAAGTTTGCTTCTTATTTGATGCAGCAATTCATCAGTTTAAAATAAATTTTGGATCCGTAGTTAAAAGTTTTATTAGACACACGGTTAATTTTAAAAATTATTTAAGATTTGTATGTTATCTGGGATATTTCTAGTCATATACATTTTCAAGATTTTAAAACATTTTTGATATTATTTATGTTAATAAAAATCAAAATTTATCACGGAGATATGAATTTTCTTTATTTTTAATTTACATTAAAAGTTCAGCACATGACGAGGAAGTTCAAAATTATTTAAAAGTTGTATGTTATCAAAGATATTTCTAGTCTTGTATATTTTCTTCAATAAGTTAGGTTTATGGTATTTAATGCCACTTAACAAACTTTATCATATAATGTTGTATTGAGTACACCTTGCCATCAACAGGATTCGAACATTTATACATATTTGATATTATTGATTTTAATAACTCCCAAATTATATCATTGAGATATAAATTTTCATTTTTGTTTTATTTACAGTAAAAGTTCGGCACACGACGAGGAGGTACAGAAGTTATACGAGGAAATGGAATACCAAATAAAAAGAGAAAAAGAACGAATTTTAAGTGAGGTAAGATACCAGTTCAGCAGTCCCTCCTTTGGAAACTTGATTCTATCAGTGAAAAAAAAATTTAATGGATTATTTAAACATGTACATGTACTACATTTTTATACTGCCAGCTCACTGAAACAACAGTCCATATATGTTGCTCCACTCAGAAACATTATCCTGACTTCAAGCCAACTAGTCTTTGCTCTTATTCCTTAGAAATAAGCAGAGAAACAGCAAATGCCATTTTATAGTGCTTGGATTGACCTGAATGTAGATCTAACCCATGATCTATCACACTTGAGGCAAAGATGCTAAATATCATACCACCGAGACGGTCCTCAAGAACTTTGATACTAGGAATCTAATTCTAATTTAGTTTTTACATTGAAGCCTTTTTTAGTGTATTTACGGTAATTGTAAATTCGTCATATTTAGTGATCAATTAAAGTTGTGAATATTGGCATACAAGTTAGTTTTACCTACAGAGAACTAGAGACAGCAGTTCAGCCAAATACATGTAGTATATTCATATTTGCCAGCTCACTGAAACAACAGTCCATATATGTTGCTCCACTCAGAAACATTATCCTGACTTCAAGCCAACTAGTCTTTGCTCTTATTCCTTAGAAATAAGCAGAGAAACAGCAAATGCCATTTTATAGTGCTTGGATTGACCTGAATGTAGATCTAACCCATGATCTATCACACTTGAGGCAAAGATGCTAAATATCATACCACCGAGACGGTCCTCAAGAACTTTGATACTAGGAATCTAATTCTAATTTAGTTTTTACATTGAAGCCTTTTTTAGTGTATTTACGGTAATTGTAAATTCGTCATATTTAGTGATCAATTAAAGTTGTGAATATTGGCATACAAGTTAGTTTTACCTACAGAGAACTAGAGACAGCAGTTCAGCCAAATACATGTAGTATATTCATATTTATAGGCCAAAAACTAATCACACTGATAAAATTTATTTTTTATTTACAGAAATAGGTAAAAGAACATTAAGTTATTTTTTTGAACGCCCTATGATTCATCTCCATTGAGGCATGCCTTGATGAATAGATTATTTTCCATATCCATTGAATGTAACATATGGTATAGATCTATACTGTGAACCAAATCTATAACTTTATATGACATAACTTAATCTTTATTCTTAAAGGCAATACAGGCTGTCAGAATTGAATTTTTTTGTTTATATTAAAAGTTGCCAATAATCGATGTTTTATACTAATAAAATGTTCTGAACAAGAAGCCATGTTTAAAAAATATGTTATAATGTCGTAATTAGTGAAAAGAATTTGAATGTCTGTTGGTGAAATCGCCATTAACACAACCTAATTATAAGTCAGCTGCTTTTCCGAAGTTTGCTGAATACTGATAACTGCTATAAATAACCAGGAAGCATGTTGCATGTAAATTCGTTAGAATTAATATAATTTAAGAAATATATATATGAAATTAGATCCCGGGGTAATCAGTTAATATTATATAATGGTATTTAGTAAGAATGACACTTAAAATCGGAAATTCGTGATGAAATCAATAAAAACAAACCCAAACTCTGCAAAGGGGCCCGATAAAGGGAAAATTGTAAACAAATTGTATTGCATATTATTGACAACACTTGAGTTGACTTGATTATATTTTTTTTAGAAAAAAACAGAAATGAAGTTCATTATATTAGTCTCTAATTTAAAAGAGATATCACCTAGTGTTTTCTCCTGAAAAAAAACAATATATAAAAAAATACGATGCAATTCTACTGTCAAAATACGATTCCGCCGAAAAAAGATACTAAATTATGCTTACATGTTGAAAAATGGAGTAGGTCGATATAACATCTTTTTTTAATTTTTACACAAAGCTTGCTGAATCCTCCTTTTTGTGTCGTTTTTGTATAGAATCCATCAATGTTTTCGTTCTTCCACGATTCAATTTGTGCCATGTGTTTTCTTCATCAACAAACAATTTCGCACATGCGCAAGTGCTTTCCCGAAATGAGTTCACTGTCAGGTCGTATGAATATTGTGCGAGTAAACATTGGATTCTTTACTGGATTCAAGAAAATAAAACAGCGACGTATTTCCTTCGTTCTAGGCTATTTATGTATGATATTATGAAAAATTTCAACTGCAACTACATGTAGTATAAAACATCGAATATTGGCAACTTTTGATATAAAAAAAATTCAATTCTGACAGCCTTTAAAAACTATTTAATAGTACATATATCAAAATAGAATCTTAAATAAATCAGACACATGCCAGGCCCGTAGCTAGGATAATCTCATAGGGGGAGAGGGCGAGGTGTTGTCCATAAACAAGTGATGCCACATGATCTTGTGGCTGGGGGTCAAAATCTATACTTTGGTAGTCACAATTCAACCAAAATCTCCACTTTAATTGTCCTTGTTTTCCAAGGGGGGAGGGTTGGTATCAATCCTTCAAACCCCCTGCCAATAAATAATCCCTTCTTGGTTTCCACAGTGGAGATTGTATGATTCCCTCGACCAATCCTCCCCCATGCTTGCATAAATCAAACATCAAATTTGATCAAATATATGAAATTCTTTGAATAGTCTATTGACCTAGCTATTCAAGTTGGTGAAATAGTTTTTTATCTCACCTGAAAGGGTCAGGTGAGCTATTGTCACCATTGAGCGTCCGTCCGTCCGTTAACTTTTCACATTTTAATCAACTCCTCTGAAGCCACTGGGCCAATTTGAACCAAACTTTGGTGGAATGGTCCTTGGATGGCCCCCTTCCAAAATTGTGTCCGGTGATCCTGACTTCCAACCAAGATGACCGCCAAGCTAAAAATAGAAAAAAGGGGGATGAAATTTTAATTGTCCATTGCTGCTTTAGTATAAGTCAAATTGAGCTCAAATTTTAACTGCAGCTACATGGCAAGGAGTAGTTTAACATATATTCCGGATTTTTCTGTGAAATATTTCTTTCAGCCGATCTATACCGATTATGCAAATTAGGCATATTTTTATAAAAGATCACATTTAAATCTTTTCCTCTGAAACCGCTGAACTAAATTACACTAAACCTGGCAGGGATGGTCCTTGGGTGGGTCCCTTTCAAAATTGTGTCCGACAGCCCCACCCTCCATTCAAGATGGCTGCTGTTACTAAAAATAGAAATTTCTTCAATTGTCCATTACTGCTTTAGTATAAGTCAAAATGAGCTCAAATTTTAACTGCAGCTGCATGGCAAGGAGTAGTTTAACATATATTCTGGGTTTTTCTGTGAAATGTTTCTTTCAGCCGATTTATACCGATTATGCAAATTATGCATATTTTGATTAAAGATCACATTTAAATCTTTTCCTCTGAAACCGTTGAACCAAATTAAACCAAACCTGGCAGGGATAGTCCTTGGGTAGTCCCATTTCAAAATTGTGTCCGACAGCTCCACCCTCCATTCAAGATGGCTGCTGTTACTAAAAATAGAAATTTCTTCAGTTGTCCATTGCTGCTTTATTATAAATCAAAATGAGCTCAAATGTTTACTGCAGCTACATGACAATGAGTAGATTAACATATATTCTGGGTTTTTCTGTGAAATTTTCCTTTCAACCGATTTATACTGATTATACAAATTGGACATATTTTGATAAAAGATCACATATAAATCTTCTCCTCTGAAACCGCTGAACCAAATTAAAGCAAATTTGGCTGGGATGTTCCTTGGGTGGTCCCCTTTCAATATTGTGTCCGACAACCCTGCACTCCATTCAAAATGGCTGCTGTTACTAAAAATAGAAATTTCTTTAGTTGTCAATTTTCGCTTTATTACAAATCAAAATGAACTCAAATTTTAACTGCAGCTATATGACAATGAGTAGTTTAGCATATATTCTGGGGTTTTCTGTGAGATTTTTTTAGCCAGTTACTATTCTGTTTAGGAATATTATGAGATAAAAATCACAACAAATTCTTTTGCTCAGAAATTTGAGTTGAAATGATCTTTGGGTGGCCCACTTTCAAAATTATGTGTAACACACCCATTTTCTATCAACTTTAGATGTCAAATTGAAAACCAGGTGAGCGATTACAGGCTCCTGGGAGCCTCTAGTTAAAGTTACTAATGCAAGGGGTTTTGTACTGACTTGATTTAAGCCCAGAGTGTTTTTGAATGATGGTTGAATTATTCTTGTGATGAACATTTGAAAAAAACCACCACAGCACTCTGCGTACCGTTTGCTATACTGCCTCTCTTTATATTCCTCCACCGTCACTTATCACTATAAAATTTCCAAGTCAAAATTTCTAAAAATTGTGTAGTTTACATGTAAATTTCTCCCTAAATATATTGCCAAAATCTATAGCTTGGTCCAAAAGATGTACTGTAGTTCAATATAAAAATACATTTAATAGGTAAGTAATGAATGCCCTTTGGAAATTTCTGTCGTCTGCTGAACAATAACTTTACTGTTCATTTTCAGGAACAACTCAAAGAAAGACAAGTGAGAGAGATTTTAGAAAGAGATTTATCAGACAAAGATAAACAATTGCAGGAACTCCTTAATAAACATCAGGAGGTAATATTTATAGATTATTTCATTACATTTTCAATATCAGTCCTGATATCATCAAAAATTTTGATATCAGACAGGGCTTTAGCTAGAGGTCTGATACGGAATGGGTATGATATCAGGGCCGATAGGAAAAATGCCATGCCAAGATCTATTTGTCACATATTTGAAACTGGAAAGACTACTATTTGAACCGTATTTTGTACCAGGATTCACGAATCATCAATTTAGTTCATATGGGTGGAAACTTATTTTTGTTTCAGTTATGAAGCATACAGTCAGTTCGTGTCAGCATTGGTTGAATCCTATCTGTTGTTTTCATTTGTGCTATGATTTTTAGGTAGCATAGGAAGGAAGGAAAGAATTTTTAGTTTATCAAAATGTTTAATCTTACTTTGTCATTTTTGTCTCTTCATAATTTAAGGGCTGATTTCACAGTTAGTTCCCCCCTCTCTGCTGATTAATTATCCCCTCGCCAACGAAGTTGCGAAGGGATGTAGTAACGCTACCGTCCGTCCTTCTGTCCGTCCGTCACATCCTTGTGAACACTCTAGGATCAACATCCTTCAATGGATTTTGACCAAACTTGGTACACATTTAGTCCTTAAGAGAAACTGGAACCCTCTTGATTTTCAAGATCATAGGTCAAAGGTCAAGGTCACCAGATCAAATGTTTACCGCATAACATCCTTGTGAACACTCTAGAATCAACATCCTTCAATGGATTTTGACTAAGCTTGGTACATACTTAGTCCATAGAAGAGTCTGGAACCCTATTGATTTTCAAGGTCAAAGGTCAATGTCACCGGGTCAAATTTTTACCGTGTAACATCCTTGTGAACACTCTAGAATCAACATCCTTCAATGGATTTTGACCAAACTTGGTACATACTTAAACCTTAAGAGAATCTGGAACCCTATTGATTTTCAAGGTCAAAGGTCAAGGTCACCGGGTCTAATTTTTAGGCGAGGGGATACGCCATGCTTTGCATTGCTCTTGTTGTTTTTGCACACATCATTGATTAGATTTCACAGAAGGTTTAACTGTACAGATTTATGATATGTACAAAATCAAATCTTTTTATATACGGGTAATCTCTCATTTTATGTCAATAAAGCCATATATTATTGTAGGTATATAGTTAGCTGCAATAATGTAGCTCCTGTGACAAACTTGTGTCTCGGCAGAGCTACAACGCGGTCCCATTCGTCACAATGGAGCAAAAAAAAAATTGCAGTTGAAACATAAAAACTCACTATTTACGCTTCAAACATTTCATTATAACTATTACTGATGATCCCAGTCCTTGTTAAATCGGTTTGGCTGAGAAATATATACTTTTCAAAGGTAGCAACAACCTTGTTCAAATTTATCGATCGTTTTCCATAACCGGAAACTACGGAAGGCGGATCTTTTCTAAATATGGTATTTCTTACTACAAGCTGATGTCAACATTCACGGCTCAAATCGCCAAATATGGTATCGACATTCAAATAGTGAGGCCGGAAATGACAAAATTCAAAATGTTCAGATATGGATTTTTATTTTGTGGGAATTACATTCTAAAATACTGGTAGGTGATAAAAACTTGTTATAATAATGGACAAAAGGAAAGGTTATGTCTTATTATTGATAAATGCAGGCGTCAGAAACTCTGTAAGCGAGCGCAAAAAATCTCGGCGGCTGCTCCATTACGTGTAATGGCATCCCGTTATAACCCTTGCGAGTAAGCGAGCATTTAGGGTTTTATTATTAGAACTAGTATATAGTGTGATTGATGACCCTGAATTTACTATATAAATCTTTTATTTCAGATGGAGAAACGATTAGACCTATTGAACCTGGTAGAAACAGAAACTAAACAGGAAAATGAAAAATTAGCCAAAGTAAGATACATTTTTTATAACCATAATTGTTTTTTTTAGACAATCTTTAATTCGTTAAAAACTTCAGTTAGTGTACATTTTTATTTTAATGTAAACATATTTTACTGTTTATAACTTATATATAATAGCAATATAAATATACAATTATGATATAGGGGGAGGATTATGGTGTTTAATGCCACTTTCAACAATATTACAGTTATGTTGTAGCAGTCAGGTTTATTGGTGCAGTTATGATTTAATACAACAATTCCATTGAGAAACAAGCATAGTTGTTTATATATAAATCTGTTTCCATATTTACTAAGACTATTAGTCTATGTGGACTATAATCTACCTATCACCACTAACGTTCTGAGTTCGAATCCCGCTCGGGCGAGGTGTACTCGATATAATATAATGTGATAAAGTTTGTCAGCGACTTGTGGCAGGTGGTTTTCTCCAAGTGATCCTGTTTCCTCCACCAATAAAACTGACCTCCATAACTCTAACCCTAACCCTATAATCTACCATTTACCATTTTATAAAAAAAAATATCTCATCAAAATAGGTCACATTCTGAATATATGGTGCAGTCATCCCCCTATTATAAGGCCCACCCTTTTGCATTGAAAAAGTGGCCTTACAAGAGGTGATGGCCTCTTATTGAGGGAGAAAATTTAGTGCCAGTATTATTTTACAAATTCAGTGCATATGAGATCTGGCCTGATTTAGAAGGGTTGGCAATATAAGAGGGGAGACTACTGTACGAGAAAATAAAAACTTAGAGAAAAATAAAATTATCAAAACTTCTGTATATGAATGGTCATTAGATGGTACTTTACAAATTTTGTAATTTTGTGTTAACATAGCACAGTGGAAAAATATTGTAAACGGTCATTATAATTACCACAGGAAAAGGAAGATTTAGAAGACATGTTGATGAAATCACAGGAAGGTCTAGAAGATTCTAAGATGTATATAGATCAGCTGAGAAAACAACAAAAACATGATAAACAAGAAAGAGCCAGGTAACTGTATGCTGTCAGGTGTAAGATACATGGTGTTATTGGACCTATACCTGTCAGATTTTAAGACTTAAAGATCAATTTTGTCAAATAGTATTCAAATGTATACCCAGAGAGTATTTCAGATTTTTATCTTTTTTTGTAAGAATGTTATTTGAACTTTTGTTTATTTTGCACTTGCCTGTAAATTTTGTTTAAGGAGGGTGATACTCTGATAATTGTACTTCCCAGACCAACCATATTTGTATAAGTGTTATTTTTGCCTCTACATCAGTGGTTTCCAAATTTTCAATGGTACATGCCAGGGATTAAAAATCAGTTCAATATGGTCCAGTAAGATGAAAAAAAATGATTTAGACAAATAAGTTTGTCTTGTTTCTGATGCGACTTTCAGAATTTCTTTCTATATATAGACGGTTATGATTAGTGTTTAGTAATTACAAAAAAATAAGTAACATTGATTTATATAATTTCAGAGCTGCCATAAAGTTAACAGAAAGTATAGCTTTAGAAAGGGAGAGTTTAGTAAAACAACTAGATACTCTGAAGTAAGTTGGCGTAATCAGTAGCTTTTACAATCAAATCTGTGATTTCCTACTATGAAGTCAAAAGTTTGTCTGTACTTTCTCACATTTTTTAAGATCAAGAACAAGACATTGTTTTGTTTTATTTTGATATTGTATTAAAATAGTTTGTTTCTTTTTTGTATATCATTTTTTTTTCTTAAGAGACAGGAAAATATCATATATTGAAGAATAATAAAAAAATTTTTTAAAGTGAGGTGTCAATTTGATAAACACATGGGTCAAAAGTCATTGGTTATGGTAATTATAGCAGTTAGACATGGAGTAATTTGATATGTCTAATGCACTTGCACACCAAGGAACCAAAGAAATATGTCAGATTTGAGAGTTCTTGAAATATTTAGGTTTTTTTTTTAAACATGTAAGCTTGTCTAATTCAGCACACCAAGGGACCACAGAAATATGTTAGATTAGACATTTTGGAAAATTCAAGTTTTGTTTTAACAAGTAAGCTTAAAGGCATACAGTCACTCAAATTGATTTTTTTTTATATTAAAAGTTGCCAATATTTGATGTTTTATACTAATATAATGTTCTGAACAAGAAGTCGGGTTTAAAAAATATGCAATAATGTCGTAATTAGTGAAAAGAATTTGAATGTCTGTTGGTAAAATCGCCATTAACACACCTAATTATAAGTCGGTTGATTTTCCGAAGTTTGCCGGACACTGATAACTGCTATAAATAACCAGGAAGCATGCTTTTCATGTAAATTCGTTATAATTAACATAATTTAAGAAATATATATATGAAATTGGATCTGGGGTAATCAGTTAATATTATATAATGGTATTTAGTAAGAATGACACTTAAAATCTGAAATACGTGATGTAATCAATAAAAACAAACCCAAACTCTGCAAAGGGGCCAGATAAAGGGAAAATTGTAAACAAACTGTATTGCATATTATTGACAACACTTGAGTTGACTTGATTATATTTTTTTAGAAAAAAACACATGAAGTTCATTATTGTAGTTTCTAATATGAAAGATATCACCTAGTATTTTCTCCTGAAAAAAAAAAAGAATATATAAAAAATACGACACAATTCTACTGTTAAAGTATGATTCGACCGAATTTTTTTTACTAAATTATGCTTACGTGTTGAAAAATGGAGTAGATCGGTATAACATCTTTTTTTAATTTTTACACAAAGCTGAATCCTCCTTTTTGTGTCGTTTTGGTATAGTATCCGTCAATGTTTTTTTCAATTCCACGATTCGATTCAGTGTGTCATGTGCTTCTTCGCCAACAATCAATTTCGCACATGCGCAAATGCTTTCCCGAATGAATTCACTGTCAAGTCGTATGAATATGTGCGGTTTTGAATTCTTTATGGGACGTAAGAAAATCAAACAACGACGTATTTCCTTATATAATGAGAAATTTCAACTGCAATTAGTATAAAACATCGAATATTGGCAACATTTAGTATAAAAAAAAAAAAATCATGCCTTTAAAGATTTTTTCTTTGGTTTTGTGAAACTAAAACTTTATAGAAAATGATAGAATTTGTGTCAGATTAAACTAAGTTTATGGTATCATTGGTTAAAGTAGATATATTGTTATATAATACAAATTTACTTGTTTTTCTTTTTCGTCATAAATAATACAAATCGTTAATTTGTATTTAAAGAAAACTAAGAGATTGATCATGAAATTCAGAAATTGTTATTTATTACAGAGATGTAAATAAGAAGTTACGAGATGACAAGGACGAGGCAGAGATAAGGCGGGTATATAAACCGTTTGTTATTTTCAGACAGGAGAAGTCCCAAAACAATCTTTTTTCTGGGTTTTTGTCATGCATGTTGTCTCTCAAAATTTTTTAATTCTTGAATTCTATATTCGTTTTTTTGTAGAAATGGAAAAACACGATTATATCTTTTTAAATCTATTAATAGAACTAATTTTCTTCACGATTTCCTTTCTTATTAACGGTCTAAATTTCTAACCTCTACTTATAACATATGTTTAAAATATTAAACATAATTATATTGAACTAGATTTGATTTTCAATGAATTGCATGCATGTCATATAATACATATTTATCTATATAAATAACTTATTATATACTTGTTTGATTAACACTGTAATTTGTATAAGTATATAATTTATATTAGAATGTGTGCAGCAGCATATATAGTAGTGCATCTTGATAAATATATACAAGTGTAAATTCACAACTTAACTAGTGCATTAATATATTAATGCAAATTCCATGTAAAAAAAAAACCAACCCTACCCTAAAAACCAAAGGGAGATAATCCATGTTAAAAAAAGACCAAGGGGGAGATAATCTTATTAAAATCAACTTGTCATATATTATGCTTCCTCTAACATTTGACAGAGCTTGATTAGAGATCAAATCCAGATGAACATTCCCATATGAATACTTGTTATGCCCCCGCTGCCTCTACTTCCCACATTTGGTTTCTGCTCAATAACTTAAGAACCACCTTAAACAAATCATTTCAAATTTATGCATATGGTCAGGGACCATAAAAGGAAGGCCAGGATTAATTTCTGACTTTACCACTTCTTCCATTCTAGAATCATGCCCCATGATTTGCCTAAAAATACCTGCTTAGATGAAAGCGGGGGCAACCGTATCCTATGTACACAGTCTTCCATTTCTGAGCAATGAAACCAATCGGATATTTTCACGATTCGATGTGATAATAAAAGAAATTGAAAGTAGGTTTTAAGATTTTGGCAGCAGAGTTTTCATTGGCTGATTATGAGTTCATCTGGACATAACCTGTAATTGGGTTCAGTCAGATGTTAAGGAGGGGAGTGTAGCGTATTATAACAGCTTATTATCCCCTCATCAACGAAGTTGCAAAGGGATATAGTAATGCTACCGCCTTCCGTCCGTCCGTCCTTCCGTAACATCCTTGTGAACACTCTAGAATCAACATCCTTCAATGGATTTTGACCAAACTTGGTACATACTTAGTCCTTAAATTGATTTTCAAGGTCAAAGGTCAAGGTCACCGGGTCAAATGTTTACCGTGTAACATCCTTGTGAACACTCTAGAATCAACATCCTTCAATGGATTTTGACCAAACTTGGTACATACTTAGTCCTTATGAGAGTCCGGAACCCTATTGATTTTCAAGGTCAAAGGTCAAGGTCACAGGGTCTAATTGTTAACCCTGTAACATCCTTGTGAACACTCTAGAATCAACATTTTTCAATGGATTTTGACCAAACTTGGTACATACTTAGTCCTGAAGAAAATCTGGAACCCTATCGATTTTCAAGGTCAAAGGTCCAGGTCACAGGGTCAAATTTTTACCCCGTAGCATCCTTGTGAATACTCTAGAATCAACATCCTTCAATGGATTTTGACCAAACTTTATACATTGTTATCCCCTTGCCAACAAAGTTGCGAAGGGGATATAGTACCGCTACTGTCCGTCCTTCCGTAACATTTCTTGTGAAAACTAGTCAACATGGTTCAATGGATTTCAACCAAACTTGGTAACTTTGAATATTTTAGGGGTTTAACGGCGAGGGGATACGCCACGCTTTGCGTTGCCCTTGTTTTAATCAAATTGAAGAAGCAAAATATCAAAATGGGATCTTATTGCATTAATATAATCATTGCATTAATTTATGAATTTGCATGAATAAAAAGACAATCATTTATATATTTAATCTTGTCTGCATTATAAATAGCAATGGAGTCTTGTATTGATAAACACTTGAGTTTTAAATTTTCAAGTAGTCATGAGAATGCTTGCAATCATTGTCAGAAAACTTTGCATGTAAAGAACTTTATCTTAGCTGGAATGGTCTGATTTGATTGTTATCAATAAATTGCCAACAAATTAGCAGAATGGTCTAATAGGGTACAATGTATTTGAATAAAAAGAAGCTATTTTTAATCATATTTACTTCAAACTGTATATATCTATAAATAACAATCACTCTTGGTATGTCATGCACAAATTTAAGAATGTTTCTTGAAGTTTTATCTACTATGATTTTGGTAATGAAGCATATGTTTCCTATTTTGTTTATGGCAAACTTTAGGATCTGACAAGTATCAATGAGGCAGACGACCTACAACAGGTATTCTCCTGTCTGAACTAGACAAACTGGTTTTAACTGGTTCAGTCCAGTTTTTAATATTTTTTTTGTTTAACTTACATTTATGTTGAAATTTATCAACTTTCAGAATTAGAAAAAAACGTTAAGCTTATGAAAAATTTCTGAGAATAATTCATTTAAAACATTTTTATTATTTATTTAATTTCAGCATTTAATTTTTTAATTTATTTGACAAGAAACTTGGAAAGTTGTAAAAATTTCAACTAAACTGTTGTAAATGTTTAAATGTTTCAGTTTTAGTTTTACCCATTTTATAATTAGCATAATACTGTTTTTATGTTTTTATGTTTGTTTGTTTGTTTGTTCCCAATAAGTTGTATTCAACCTGCATGTAATTTTGAATTGTACAGGTGTTTTACCAGAGAGGTTTTTTTGGGGACACATTTGATCAATCAATTCATGGCTTATTCATATTTTCGTTCATCAGTGTAAGAACAGAATTATATTGCAGAAACTCATGAAAAAAATGTTTATACAGTGATGGTCAACAATTCTACAAATATCACGAAAATGAACAATCATCTCTTACCTTAACTCATTTATCATAAAAAAGACCATGATATACCGGTAATATGATGTTGGAAAGCTAGGTACTGGCTTGGGTCAGGCACAAAAATGTGGCTGGGCTGAATAAACATTAGAGAATACTGAAGGGGCAATAAAAAAAACCAGTAATGGGATTCCATTATGAATAGGCCATAAATTGTCAGCCTCCAAGCTGTTGTATTTATACTGTACAGTAGTTTTTCCCTTCTGCAATGAGAAAGTGGCCTTATAAGAGAGGTGGTTTCAGTGGCATCTCTTGAAGTGGACAACTTAGTAGTATTTTCTCTCTCAGTGTAAGAGAGACGGTCTTGATTGGGAGTGGCTTTAATAAAGGGAGACTACTGTACAACTTATTTAACATATTAAGAATAGATGTATTCCACCCAAAGGAAAGGAATAACAGATAGAGGTGAATTTGACATTTGCATGAAAGTTTTGCTTTTTAGCAATTTTTTAAAGATCCAATCATAAAATCCTACCTTGGGTGGAAAGTATTTAAGTTTATGGGCGTGTAACATCACTTTCAGTAATTTTTAACTGCCATTCAACGGCACTACCAAGCTTTAATTGGGATAGGAAATCTAGGACATTTATAATAAACTGACAGATGAAACCCTAGCCATATGTAGATATGGAAACCTCTACACATGAGGTGGGTATCAAGCCATGTCAGTGGTGTGAGGCTATTGGTCAGATGTCAAAGACACTTGGTCACCCAGGGCACTCAGTGGGAAGTATGGATAAATGGAATGATATATATTGTTGATGCATTACATTCACACTATATATTTTTGATTTCTCAACTGTTTAGTCACATGATAGAATCACACTGTCTTGCCAACATGGAAGTGTAAATAAGGGTTAGGGTTAAGGTTTTTGGTGTTAACCCCACTTTCAACAATATTTCAATTATATTGTGGCTGTCATTTTTTTGGGGGGGGAGGAAACCAGAGTACCCAGGGAAAACCGCTGACCTGCCGCAAGTCACTGATCAACTTTATCACATAATTTTGTATTGAGTAGACCTTGCCCGAGTGGGATTCAAACTCACAACGTTAGTAGTGAAGGGCACTGAAGGGTAGTTGTAAATCCAAATACCATACGATCATGACCAAGGCAGCTCCAGTGTAAATAAGCCTGTTCATATGAATATATATCGTTACATTGCAATGACTGTTTATTTATTTATTTTCCTTCAAGAGGAAATTGATTTTATAATTTAATGTTAACAATTTTATTTTTTATAAGACCTAAGGAAAAATTAGTTGTTTTATTGTTTAAACCTATGTATCCATATGTAAATATCATATTAATATTATTTGTATTGTTTGAGTTTAAGGTATATACTGTATAGAAAAAAAGTCTTTCCGCCCTGACATTTTCCTCTATTTATTTCATATAAAACCATGATTTTTTGGAAAAATTCTTATCAAGTTATTTATTACTCGATTTTCATGAAATTTTCAGCATTAAAAGCAAAAAAAAACATAGTTGCTTCATCATATAATTTTATTCTACTTTTCTTTAAAATAAGATTTAAACACAAAGCTTATTTTTTTCAGTAAATCTTAATTTATATAATCATAGAAAATTGTGACGTCAAGCATTTCCTTTTGTGTTTAAATCATAAATTCTTGAAAGCTACATATAATTTTATTGAAATATTAAAATAAACTTGATTACTTCTGCATTTAATGGTGAAAATTTCAAGAAAATCTGTTTAGAAATGATTTCAGGAGAGTCTTTTGAAGATAAGTGATTTTAAATGAAATATATAGTGAAAATATCAGAAAGACTTTTGACCCGTGAATGTATATAACTATATTAATTTAGAAAAATAATTAAACTAATTAGTAACATGGTTTTGGATTGTTTCTATTTTTAGATTTTGGAAGCAGAAGCAAGCCCACACAAATCAGACAGAAAAAAAGAACTATGCAAGCAAGGATCTATCCTCGGAGATTACTTCCCATCAAGCCGGTATGTTGTTAAGCAGATTCTTACACTCAGTAGTATAAATTGCATTGGTTGATGGACATAGAAAACACTCTTGATTTTTTTGCTTTTGAAAACATGAAATTATCTTCCTTGAAATCAAAGCTTGATTATGGTAATATTTAAAAAAATGTAATCAATAGAAAAATGAATAAAGAATCAATGGGAATTATAATTTCATGTTTGGGAGTAATCTGTAACTACTGAACATGGATTCAGATAGAATTCTATTATTGTCCACGTCATTCGGTATATATAGGAACAATTAAAAAAACACATCAAAATGTTTGAACACACAACTCCTACATGTTAAGTGAATTCCTGAAAAGTTTGCTTGTTCAGCATATGAAGATTACGTTACAGCAGTGTAATCAAACATTTTTTGAAGGAATTATGGTCTAGTTTTACCTGTAATATTTCATCAAAAAGTTTGTACTAACAATTTTTCATACATATTGAATTGTGAACTAGGGAGTATCTTTCTCAAAATTTGAGAAAAAATTTGAGGGAGACATTTGTTTTTATGTCAAAAATAACCTTTTATTACATACTATTTTAATCAGCTTTAAGATAATCCCTCAATGGATAAGTGATCGTAAAATGTTCCTTGTAGGTATCATTATGTCGTGGTAAGACTATGTTGACTATCTTTTCTTGCAATCAATTTCTCTACATGCACAGGCCAGTGAAATCTTGAATTTATATAATTCAGTGTTACTTTTGGAAATAATATATAAAAAACTTGCATTGATCTGCTAACATTGCACTTCAATCTTTAGTATTTATAAACTAGTAGATAGTATGTGTTCTAATACAAGTTTGTTTGAATTGTTTAATTAAAAATGGATAAAAAAAGAAATGTTAGTAAGTTATGTCCCTTCTGTCACCTATAGCTAGGTAAGGGACACAATCAACTAATGTTTCAAAAAGAAAAAAAGCAAGTTGATAATAGGTCTAGTTACCTTCTAAAAGAAATCAAGAGGCATAACTCACTAATGTTTCTAAAAGAAAAAAAGTTGATACTAGACCAACACTCTTACTTGGATTTTTTTACTGCTAGCTCACAGGTAGACATGTTGACCCCACTCTTTCACATTATCCTGATACTGAGCCAACCAGTCTTTGCTGTTACAGGAAATACCAATTTTATAGTGTTTGGCCTGACCCGACTGGGGCTTGGACCCACGTTCTACCACACTCAAGGCGATCACACTAACCATTACACCACCAATGCGATTGACTTTAAAAATAGTGATAATAATGATGACATGAATTGACGAATCTGGTATTATGGCAGATAAATAAATGCTATCGTTGATTTATTTTGCAAGAATGGATTTCACTGGTGCAACAAGAGATCTATTTTGAGCAAAACATATCAACGATAGGATGTTTATCGAGGATACGTCATATTAGAAATAAACGATAATATGGTTGTATTACGCTTGTCGCTTGATAGAAGATATAGTCATCTTTAAAGATCAAAGGAAAACTTTGCATATCATCGATAACATATTTTACTTCGCTTCTTATGAAAAATATAGACAGCAATGCATCATGCTATATATTATAACTCTGCTTTATCGGGAGATTTTTGGCCGGGTTGAACATAGTGCAATTTAGGTTATAGTAGTATAGGAAATGGCAGGCAAAGAAAATGGGGATCTATTTTGTGTAATCAACTAGCTTAATCTCGTGAAAAAAAGAGAGAGAAAAAACTACGCAATGATGGTTGACAATATAACCATACACAACAATATGTTCCACTTCTCGGTCAAACCTCAAACATAAATCCATGGTAATGACAACAAAAGAAGCCAGTGGAAATCTAGGTCTTGCCATTCTGCCTTGAAACAGGCACTAGAGGTAGATAACTTAGTGCCATTAGTGGAGCAGGAACTGGGTACCCTTCCGGAGCACCTGAGTTCACCCACGGTTTTTAGTACGATTCATGTTGGTTAATCTTTGGTTTTCTGTGTAGTGTTTTGTATATTGTTATTTGTTCTTTTGGCCATTTTGTTGACTGTCCTTTGATTTAACAGATTCTGATGACCCCTTTGGTATCTTCAAACTTTTCTTGACATTTGCTCAGATCTCGTATATACACATGTATGTGTTAGTGAAGAAAGGAATTTTGTGAACCATGGGTAATTTTTTAGTTGTAAATTCCATTTTTCAGTATTAAAAAACAATCAGTCATTCCCAAGATATGTCGGACATGTGGCAATGTCCAATAAAATTGGTTTGGTCCAGTAAAAGTTTATTAATTTCTGAACCAAATGACCAGTAGGAATCTGAGCACCTCTGTGGAGTATGTGAATGTCCTGTAAACTTGATGCTGGGTCCAGTAATTCATACTCCTTTACTGGACTGAATGTCTATTCAACTTCAATTTACCTTTGGAAACACTGTAAACATGAATATTAGATATGATAATTGTATTTGTTGAAACTTTCTTTTGATTTTGGACAAATTCGATCCCCTTATGAAGATTTGTATTATTTGAAAAAATCTACAGGTTTAACAGCTATGTAAAATTGGACAATAATTTATGTTGACAATATGTTTCCATGGCGATAAGAGGTATAGTGCTTTTTGGTTGCAAATTAATCTTTAGTACATATTTATTGTTTACAGGAGAAAATTTGAATCAACAGCTGAATCAATCGAAGAAAGCTTAATTGACGGATCGGACAAGGAGCATGGATTAACGGACGACGACTTTGAATGTGATGACGATGATATGATTGGACATGAATTTGAAAATTTAAATAATAATAATAATAATAAACTTTTATATGGGGACTCTGATGATAAAATTAAACCTAGTTATTATGGGCATGATGATTCACTATCACCTCCATCTAAATTTGAGAGATCTGATGATGAGGTCAGTGAAGATGAAGAAGAGAATCGTGGGAATAAAGATTCTAAAAAATCAAGGTTTGTGGGTAATTTTTTTCTTTTTCTTTTTGATGAAGCTAATAATAATGTACAGTCAATTTGTATTCAGCTGATTCTGTCATGGTTGTGATCGTATGGTAGTTGGATTTACAACTATCTATGCTATCAGTGCCTATCACCACTAACATTGTGAGTTTGAATCCCACTCAGGCGATGTGTACTTGATACAACATTATGTGATGAAGTTTGTCAGTGACTTGCGGCTTGTCAGTGGTTTCCTTCACCAATAAAACTGACTGCCAGGATATAACTGAAATATTGTTGAAAAAGGTGTTAAACACCATGACCCTAATCCTAACCCCTGTATGCAACGGTCACCTTTAGTACTAAGGAAAAATGACTGCATAACACAATGGACTGTTTATTTAAGATTGGCTGATACAGATTGTAAGTTCTGGACCATATAGATTCACGATTTACTGTTAGAGGAATGTAATTTATTGGAAAAAATTGTAGCAATTTAAAGTAAATTAGTTAATCATTATTCAATAATTTGAAAGCTTAATTGGTCAAAACATGTATGGAGAACACCTCAAAAGTTAATTAAGGATGAAAAATGACCATTTAATACCAGTAAGCTGTTGTGATGGGATAAAATTAGAGTAACTGCTGACCACGTTAGTGAGGTGACCATTTATTTGAGTTTTGTTTTTGTATAAAAGTCAACAATGAAGTTTTTAGTACATGTATGTTTATATCATATTTAGTTTAATTATAATTTTTGATGTTTATTCAAATGATTAATTATTGCTTTACATCCAAGGAGCAGTATTTCAGTTAAATTATTTGAAAAATAAGTTCAAGTAATAAAAACGAAGGTATCAATTTTAGTACACACAACACGTTTCTGGAATTGTTTAGAAATAGAAGAAAACATGTTGATAACTTTGTGTGTTTTTTTTGTAGACTTAAATCAAAAAGAAAGAAGCAGACAAAGAAACCAGGATTTCATCCTTCTAAGTAAGTGTTCTGCAATTTTAGTAGTTTTCTATAGTTAATAGTGTACAGGGCATTCCACACAGCCGGGCACCAAGCAAATTGCTAATTGCATTTTTCCCTGGCTACTTTGTTTTCAAAAATGAAAATGTCAAAGTGAAAATAAAATACGGCATTGTTTTGCATACTGGTTTTAAAGCACACCCCCCCAACCCCCCTTTCTACTTTAGAATTATCACCACCTACTTGAAAATGAGTGGAATGCCCTGAGTGTAGATCTTTCTTTTTAATATTTTGCTTCTAACATTCTTAGTGCACGTAACATTCACTAATCACAACATTTCTCAATGAATGAAATCACATGGCACCTGTTTTATGATATACAACTGACCTTTGAACTGCCTTTATGGTGTAAGAGTTAATTAACATTTGGTGATTGGTTCCTGCTGTTTCTCTGTTAAACACCCAGCATACAATATGGAGATGAAGGACTAAGACTTTAAAATTGGCACTTGTTGTTTCTCTATTAAGCACCCAGCATATAAGAGGCAGACAAGAGGACCAAGACTTTAAAATTAATAATTAATAGTTATGGTCAAATAATGATGAAATTACTATTAATAGAGTCATGTTTAAAATGATGATAAGTTACGGTCATAATATTGATGACGGAAAAGTTATTTTCTTAGTTAGCTCTTTATGTGGAATAAAGGTGTTTTTGTAGTAGTGTAGTGGTTCATACAGTCAAACCTGCCTTAAAGGACACCTCTATATAACAGATCACTCTAAAAAAGGCAGTCTCATTTTTCCCATTAGTGAATAGTGCATATAATTTAAACCTGTATATTAATGGCAACTGCTCATAAAGGGCACATTTTCAGGTTCCCTTGAGTGTCCTTTATATACAGGTTTGATTGTATACCGTGGATTAACACTCCTTTTAAATCACTAATCACTTAGGCTTAGTAATAACCATATTTGACTCCTATAAGTGTATTTACATGATCAAATTTACTTCAAACTTTACATGTACACCTGTTTCAAACACAAACTTTACATGTGCACCTGTTTCAAACACAAACTTTACATGTGCACCTGTTTTAAACACAAACTTTACATGTACACCTGTTTCAAGCACAAACTTTACATGTACACCTGTTTCAAACAAACTTTACATGTGCACCTGTTTCAAACACAAACTTTACATGTGCACCTGTTTCAAACACAAACTTTACATGTCACCTGTTTCAAGCACAAACTTTACATGTACACCTGTTTCAAACAAACTTTACATGTGCACCTGTTTCAAACACAAACTTTACATGTGCACCTGTTTCAAACACAAACTTTACATGTGCACCTGTTTCAAACACAAACTTTACATGTCACCTGTTTCAAACACAAACTTTACATGTGCACCTGTTTCAAGCACAAACTTTACATGTGCACCTGTTTCAAACACAAACTTTACATGTACACCTGTTTCAAACACAAACTTTACATGTCACCTGTTTCAAACACAAACTTTACATGTGCACCTGTTTCAAACACAAACTTTACATGTGCACCTGTTTCAAACACAAACTTTACATGTGCACCTGTTTCAAACACAAACTTTACATGTGCACCTGTTTCAAACACAAACTTTACATGTGCACCTGTTTCAAACACAAACTTTACATGTGCACCTGTTTCAAACACAAACTTTACATGTGCACCTGTTTCAAACACAAACTTTACATGTTCACCTGTTTCAAACACAAACTTTACATGTGCACCTGTTTCAAACACAAACTTTACATGTGCACCTGTTTCAAACACAAACTTTACATGTGCACCTGTTTCAAACACAAACTTTACATGTTCACCTGTTTCAAACACAAACTTTACATGTGCACCTGTTTCAAACACAAACTTTACATGTGCACCTGTTTCAAACACAAACTTTACATGTGCACCTGTTTCAAACACAAACTTTACATGTACACCTGTTTCAAACACAAACTTTACATGTCACCTGTTTCAAGCACAAACTTTACATGTGCACCTGTTTCAAACACAAACTTTACATGTACACCTGTTTCAAACACAAACTTTACATGTGCACCTGTTTCAAACACAAACTTTACATGTCACCTGTTTCAAACACAAACTTTATATGTACACCTGTTTCAAACACAAACTTTACATGTGCACCTGTTTCAAACAAACTTTACATGTGCACCTGTTTCAAACACAAACTTTACATGTGCACCTGTTTCAAACACAAACTTTACATGTACACCTGTTTCAAACACAAACTTTACATGTCACCTGTTTCAAGCACAAACTTTACATGTGCACCTGTTTCAAACACAAACTTTACATGTGCACCTGTTTTAAACACAAACTTTACATGTACACCTGTTTCAAACACAAACTTTACATGTACACCTGTTTCAAACAAACTTTACATGTGCACCTGTTTCAAACACAAACTTTACATGTGCACCTGTTTCAAACACCAACTTTACATGTCACCTGTTTCAAGCACAAACTTTACATGTGCACCTGTTTCAAACACAAACTTTACATGTACACCTGTTTCAAACACAAACTTTACATGTGCACCTGTTTCAAACACAAACTTTACATGTCACCTGTTTCAAACACAAACTTTATATGTACACCTGTTTCAAACACAAACTTTACATGTGCACCTGTTTCAAACACAAACTTTACATGTGCACCTGTTTCAAACAAACTTTACATGTGCACCTGTTTCAAACACAAACTTTACATGTGCACCTGTTTCAAACACAAACTTTACATGTACACCTGTTTCAAACACAAACTTTACATGTCACCTGTTTCAAGCACAAACTTTACATGTGCACCTGTTTCAAACACAAACTTTACATGTGCACCTGTTTTAAACACAAACTTTACATGTACACCTGTTTCAAGCACAAACTTTACATGTACACCTGTTTCAAACAAACTTTACATGTGCACCTGTTTCAAACACAAACTTTACATGTGCACCTGTTTCAAACACAAACTTTACATGTCACCTGTTTCAAGCACAAACTTTACATGTACACCTGTTTCAAACAAACTTTACATGTGCACCTGTTTCAAACACAAACTTTACATGTGCACCTGTTTCAAACACAAACTTTACATGTGCACCTGTTTCAAACACAAACTTTACATGTCACCTGTTTCAAACACAAACTTTACATGTGCACCTGTTTCAAACACAAACTTTACATGTGCACCTGTTTCAAACACAAACTTTACATGTGCACCTGTTTCAAACACAAACTTTACATGTCACCTGTTTCAAACACAAACTTTACATGTGCACCTGTTTCAAACACAAACTTTACATGTGCACCTGTTTCAAACACAAACTTTACATGTGCACCTGTTTCAAACACAAACTTTATATGTACACCTGTTTCAAACACAAACTTTACATGTGCACCTGTTTCAAACACAAACTTTACATGTCACCTGTTTCAAGCACAAACTTTACATGTACACCTGTTTCAAACAAACTTTACATGTGCACCTGTTTCAAACACAAACTTTACATGTGCACCTGTTTCAAACACAAACTTTACATGTGCACCTGTTTCAAACACAAACTTTACATGTCACCTGTTTCAAACACAAACTTTACATGTGCACCTGTTTCAAGCACAAACTTTACATGTGCACCTGTTTCAAACACAAACTTTACATGTACACCTGTTTCAAACACAAACTTTACATGTCACCTGTTTCAAACACAAACTTTACATGTGCACCTGTTTCAAACACAAACTTTACATGTGCACCTGTTTCAAACACAAACTTTACATGTGCACCTGTTTCAAACACAAACTTTACATGTGCACCTGTTTCAAACACAAACTTTACATGTGCACCTGTTTCAAACACAAACTTTACATGTGCACCTGTTTCAAACACAAACTTTACATGTGCACCTGTTTCAAACACAAACTTTACATGTTCACCTGTTTCAAACACAAACTTTACATGTGCACCTGTTTCAAACACAAACTTTACATGTGCACCTGTTTCAAACACAAACTTTACATGTGCACCTGTTTCAAACACAAACTTTACATGTTCACCTGTTTCAAACACAAACTTTACATGTGCACCTGTTTCAAACACAAACTTTACATGTGCACCTGTTTCAAACACAAACTTTACATGTGCACCTGTTTCAAACACAAACTTTACATGTACACCTGTTTCAAACACAAACTTTACATGTCACCTGTTTCAAGCACAAACTTTACATGTGCACCTGTTTCAAACACAAACTTTACATGTACACCTGTTTCAAACACAAACTTTACATGTGCACCTGTTTCAAACACAAACTTTACATGTCACCTGTTTCAAACACAAACTTTATATGTACACCTGTTTCAAACACAAACTTTACATGTGCACCTGTTTCAAACACAAACTTTACATGTGCACCTGTTTCAAACAAACTTTACATGTGCACCTGTTTCAAACACAAACTTTACATGTGCACCTGTTTCAAACACAAACTTTACATGTACACCTGTTTCAAACACAAACTTTACATGTCACCTGTTTCAAGCACAAACTTTACATGTGCACCTGTTTCAAACACAAACTTTACATGTGCACCTGTTTTAAACACAAACTTTACATGTACACCTGTTTCAAACACAAACTTTACATGTGCACCTGTTTCAAACACAAACTTTACATGTCACCTGTTTCAAGCACAAACTTTACATGTGCACCTGTTTCAAACACAAACTTTACATGTCACCTGTTTCAAGCACAAACTTTACATGTGCACCTGTTTCAAACACAAACTTTACATGTACACCTGTTTCAAACACAAACTTTACATGTGCACCTGTTTCAAACACAAACTTTACATGTCACCTGTTACAAACACAAACTTTATATGTACACCTGTTTCAAACACAAACTTTACATGTGCACCTGTTTCAAACACAAACTTTACATGTGCACCTGTTTCAAACAAACTTTACATGTGCACCTGTTTCAAACACAAACTTTACATGTGCACCTGTTTCAAACACAAACTTTACATGTACACCTGTTTCAAACACAAACTTTACATGTCACCTGTTTCAAGCACAAACTTTACATGTGCACCTGTTTCAAACACAAACTTTACATGTGCACCTGTTTTAAACACAAACTTTACATGTGCACCTGTTTCAAACACAAACTTTACATGTGCACCTGTTTCAAACACAAACTTTACATGTCACCTGTTTCAAACACAAACTTTACATGTGCACCTGTTTCAAACACAAACTTTACATGTGCACCTGTTTCAAACACAAACTTTACATGTGCACCTGTTTCAAACACAAACTTTACATGTCACCTGTTTCAAACACAAACTTTACATGTGCACCTGTTTCAAACACAAACTTTACATGTGCACCTGTTTCAAACACAAACTTTACATGTGCACCTGTTTCAAACACAAACTTTACATGTGCACCTGTTTCAAACACAAACTTTATATGTACACCTGTTTCAAACACAAACTTTACATGTGCACCTGTTTCAAACACAAACTTTACATGTCACCTCTTTCAAACACAAACTTTAATGTCACCTGTTTCAAACACAAACTTTATATGTACACCTGTTTCAAACACAAACTTTACATGTCACCTGTTTCAAACACAAACTTTACATGTCACCTGTTTCAAACACAAACTTTACATATGCACCTGTTTCAAACACAAACTTTACATGTCACCTGTTTCAAACACAAACTTTATATGTACACCTGTTTCAAACACAAACTTTACATGTGCACCTGTTTCAAACACGAACTTTACATGTCACCTGTTTCAAACACAAACTTTACATGTGCACCTGTTTCAAACACAAACTTTATATGTACACCTGTTTCTAACACAAACTTTACATGTGCACCTGTTTCAAACAAACTTTACATGTGCACCTGTTTCAAACACAAACTTTACATGTCACCTGTTTCAAACACAAACTTTACATGTCACCTGTTTCAAGCACAAACTTTACATGTGCACCTGTTTCAAACACAAACTTTACATGTGCACCTGTTTCAAACACAAACTTTACATGTACACCTGTTTCAAACACAAACTTTACATGTCACCTGTTTCAAGCACAAACTTTACATGTCACCTGTTTCAAACACAAACTTTACATGTCACCTGTTTCAAGCACAAACTTTACATGTGCACCTGTTTCAAACACAAACTTTACATGTGCACCTGTTTCAAACACAAACTTTACATGTACACCTGTTTCAAGCAGAAACTTTACATGTCACCTGTTTCAAACACAAACTTTACATGTCACCTGTTTCAAACACAAACTTTACATGTGCACCTGTTTCAAACACAAACTTTACATGTCACCTGTTTCAAACACAAACTTTACATGTGCACCTGTTTCAAACACAAACTTTATATGTACACCTGTTTCAAACACAAACTTTACATGTGCACCTGTTTCAAACACAAACTTTACATGTGCACCTGTTTCAAACAAACTTTACATGTGCACCTGTTTCAAACACAAACTTTACATGTGCACCTGTTTCAAACACAAACTTTACATGTACACCTGTTTCAAACACAAACTTAACATGTCACCTGTTTCAAGCACAAACTTTACATGTGCACCTGTTTCAAACACAAACTTTACATGTGCACCTGTTTTAAACACAAACTTTACATGTGCACCTGTTTCAAACACAAACTTTACATGTGCACCTGTTTCAAACACAAACTTTACATGTCACCTGTTTCAAACACAAACTTTACATGTGCACCTGTTTCAAACACAAACTTTACATGTGCACCTGTTTCAAACACAAACTTTACATGTGCACCTGTTTCAAACACAAACTTTACATGTCACCTGTTTCAAACACAAACTTTACATGTGCACCTGTTTCAAACACAAACTTTACATGTGCACCTGTTTCAAACACAAACTTTACATGTGCACCTGTTTCAAACACAAACTTTACATGTGCACCTGTTTCAAACACAAACTTTATATGTACACCTGTTTCAAACACAAACTTTACATGTGCACCTGTTTCAAACACAAACTTTACATGTCACCTCTTTCAAACACAAACTTTAATGTCACCTGTTTCAAACACAAACTTTATATGTACACCTGTTTCAAACACAAACTTTACATGTCACCTGTTTCAAACACAAACTTTACATGTCACCTGTTTCAAACACAAACTTTACATATGCACCTGTTTCAAACACAAACTTTACATGTCACCTGTTTCAAACACAAACTTTATATGTACACCTGTTTCAAACACAAACTTTACATGTGCACCTGTTTCAAACACGAACTTTACATGTCACCTGTTTCAAACACAAACTTTACATGTGCACCTGTTTCAAACACAAACTTTATATGTACACCTGTTTCTAACACAAACTTTACATGTGCACCTGTTTCAAACAAACTTTACATGTGCACCTGTTTCAAACACAAACTTTACATGTCACCTGTTTCAAACACAAACTTTACATGTCACCTGTTTCAAGCACAAACTTTACATGTGCACCTGTTTCAAACACAAACTTTACATGTGCACCTGTTTCAAACACAAACTTTACATGTACACCTGTTTCAAACACAAACTTTACATGTCACCTGTTTCAAGCACAAACTTTACATGTCACCTGTTTCAAACACAAACTTTACATGTCACCTGTTTCAAGCACAAACTTTACATGTGCACCTGTTTCAAACACAAACTTTACATGTGCACCTGTTTCAAACACAAACTTTACATGTACACCTGTTTCAAGCAGAAACTTTACATGTCACCTGTTTCAAACACAAACTTTACATGTCACCTGTTTCAAACACAAACTTTACATGTGCACCTGTTTCAAACACAAACTTTACATGTCACTTGTTTCAAACACAAACTTTACATGTGCACCTGTTTCAAACACAAACTTTACATGTCACCTGTTTCAAACACAAACTTTACATGTCACCTGTTTCAAACACAAACGTTACATGTGCACCTGTTTCAAACACAAACTTTACATGTCACCTGTTTCAAACATAAACTTTACATGTCACCTGTTTCAAGCACAAACTTTACATGTACACCTGTTTCAAACACAAACTTTACATGTGCACCTGTTTCAAACACAAACTTTACATGTGCACCTGTTTCAAACACAAACTTTACATGTACACCTGTTTCAAACACAAACTTTACATGTCACCTGTTTCAAGCACAAACTTTACATGTCACCTGTTTCAAACACAAACTTTACATGTCACCTGTTTCAAGCACAAACTTTACATGTGCACCTGTTTCAAACACAAACTTTACATGTGCACCTGTTTCAAACACAAACTTTACATGTACACCTGTTTCAAGCAGAAACTTTACATGTCACCTGTTTCAAACACAAACTTTACATGTCACCTGTTTCAAACACAAACTTTACATGTGCACCTGTTTCAAACACAAACTTTACATGTCACTTGTTTCAAACACAAACTTTACATGTGCACCTGTTTCAAACACAAACTTTACATGTCACCTGTTTCAAACACAAACTTTACATGTCACCTGTTTCAAACACAAACGTTACATGTGCACCTGTTTCAAACACAAACTTTACATGTCACCTGTTTCAAACATAAACTTTACATGTCACCTGTTTCAAGCACAAACTTTACATGTACACCTGTTTCAAACACAAACTTTACATGTGCACCTGTTTCAAACACAAACTTTACATGTGCACCTGTTTCAAACACAAACTTTACATGTCACCTGTTTCAAGCACAAACTTTACATGTGCACCTGTTTCAAACACAAACTTTACAGTCTAAACACCTCTCCAACTCCCTTCTAATATTTGATGGACCCATCAAAGGTGTTTAATGACGTGTTTAGACTGTCAAATTTGTGCTAGAAACAGATGGACAGATACATTTTGAAGCAAATTTCAAAGAAAAATTTAACCATGTAAATGCACCTTAAGGGTATATTGTGGCAACATCTAATACATTTAACACCATGATATAGCTGAAATACTGCTAAAGTTTGTGTTAAACACCAATCAATCTAATACATTTGACTCACTACTTACATTATTTTTCGCTTTACTAATAAACTCTTCTTAGTGATCACCATGACATGTAGACTTAATTTGGGAGGAACAGCCCTTGTGAAATTTGTTTTTAAACAATCTGCTGGTTTGATGCCCTTTTCAAGATGACTGCAATGTCCTCTGATTGAACAAGGAATTTATGTTGTCTTCTTTCAAACTTCTGCATCAAACTTTATACAGATAGTCCTTTGGTGATCCTCTTAACATTTATCTCTCAAAATTGTCCCGATAACTAATATAATCAAATCGGTTATAGATGAGCAGTATGCTTTCATGTGATCCTCTGGTTATTATGAATTGTGACATTTATTTAGGAATCATTAAGATTAAACGTAAAATGCTAAAACTCTTTCTAATTATTTATGCAACAATTTTTAAAAAGATATAATGTTTTTATCAAATGGTCAAATTATAGTCGAGAAATTGTTTAAGGTGGTCATTAAGTAAGAGTAAAATATCTAACATGATAATTTCCTTCCCAGCATGCATTCCAAGAGATCAGTACCTCTACCTAGTGGTGATGGTGATAGTTATGAAGAAGAGGGAGATAATATAGATATGATGGTAGCTCCTGCTTTTGAAGACAGTTTAGCTTCAACACATCAGTCTGGCAAGCCTCTTTCTCTTTATTTTGAAAATTTACAAAACTGTGTTGAAACGCAAACGATTGCAGTTCAAACTGTGGAAGAGATGGTTCCTAAATCTGAAGTTCAAATTTTAGCGAAGTCTTTTAGCGTCGATTCTTCCACTAATACAGAGATTGTCGAAACCAGTGCAGATACGTCACCTCCAAAAGTAGATTTAAATAACGTGTCAACTTCCTGTCTTGTTGATTGTTCAACTAACACTGATTTATTAGACGCAGACGACAACAATGATTCAAAATCTGCCTTGAAAAAATCTTGTGCATGTACTGTTGAAATGTCAACGAACACCGATAATGTAGAATCTCCGTCTGTGGAAGAACAATTGCCTCAATTTAGCAATGGAGGTTTGTCAATCAAGACAGAAACATTAAAACAGCAATATGACCAAGATCATGTGTCAAATTTATGCACTGAAAATTCTACTGCAATCACTACGGATGCGTTTGATTCTGGTCATATTAGTACAGGAAAAAATATTGATTCCTCTGGTCCATCAGTCAAGAAGGATTCAATAAGAAATAAGAATGATTTCAAATTAACAAGGAATTCTAGAATTAGTGGCTTGGAAGAGAATGAAAATTCTGTTGAATTGGTGAATTTTGCATCACGTGTTGGCATAACAACCAGTAAGGTCAAATATGATTTAAGACCTATAAAGCCTTTGATTGGTCCAAGGGCGGATACTGTGTATGTTATTAAAATTTTATGTTTTTAACAACTTACTGGCTTTATGTATTTGGAAAATTGGATATTTATATACAGATGGTTAAAGAATATTATATCTTGGTGTCATTGTAATGTATTCTTCTTCTGGATTTCTGAGTAAATATAATATAGGTGATATGATTGAATTTATTGACCTAGTTTTTACATGATTTATGGATGGTCTATATTTCACTATGATGTAAATAATGAATATTCATGTGGTCTATATTTCATTTTATTGTACCTCAGTATATGAACATCACTACAAAATTTTCTACATTAAAATTGCTATTTTTCTCCTTTTCCAGTTGTTTGACTATTGAACGGTCCATAGATTTTAAGACTATGGACCAGCAATGTGAATCGTTTTCACAGATTTTTAGTTCCGCGACCGGATTGGATAAAAGTTTTATATTTATTCAGAACACTCGGACTTCATCACATATTAACGAAAACTCAGAAATTTTTTAAAAATTCAAAATTTCTAAAATTTCAGTTTTCATAAAATTTTAAAATTTCAAAAATTTCAAACAAATTCTAAATTTTCATAAGACTTGTAGTCACCATGTACATTTATGTTGAAGTCTATTTTCTCAAAAGAATCAAACTCTTATGAATGACTGGGGAAATAGCATAAAAATGTCCATGAGACAATATTCAGATTTATAATGCAAAATACTGGCAAAAGATGCATGATTTTTATTGTTTTTTATCATTTTGAGGTGATCATTCAACTATGAGTCTAATGTTTTTCGGTATAATAAAATACTTATAGACTGTGTATTCGGAAATAGCAAGTTTGTTGTCCCCTCATACCCATTCAATAAGTATATAATAATATAAACAATGAATATTCATATATGATGTTAATTAATGAATATTCATGTGGTCTGTATTTCATTATAATATAAACAATGAATATTTATGATGTAAATTTGGAATATTCATGTGGTCTATATTTCATTAATAATATAAACAATGACTATTCATGGTTAGATGTACTCACATTATATCTAGCTTTTGCACTGGTGGTGGTTAGATTCTTGTGTGAGATTGAAGTTTGCATGTCAGTTCTTTTTGTTTTGCTATTTGTATGTAAAAGCTTCATTAGTAAACTGTATGCACATTTAATTGCTATAACAATATGTACATTGAAACCGTTTTAAACCGAACCTCATTTTTGTGTTCAGAATAGACAGGTATTCGGTATATAGCAATATGTACATTGAAACCGTTTTAAACCGAACCTCATTGGGACCAACTTTTGTGCTCAGAATAGACTGGTTTGTACTGGTTAAATTAATAAAGGTTTCCTACATTTGCAACTTTATTAATTTTATACAGGATTTCAGTTTATTCAGGGTTCATTTTAGACAGGTTTCATTGTATTCATTATTTAGGAATTATTTTTTTTGATGCAAGGAAGGATCTTCTTGTATATTAAACTACAATAAATTTATTTCAATGATATTAAATACTTATATAAAGGCTAACTCTGTTTTGGAATGCCTTATTGAGATCTAGTTTTTTAAATAATTTGTAAGGTTATTAAAAGTAAATAAAAGAATTTCATCGTTCAATACTGTGCAGTCTGTGGTTCTTTCATTATTTGCTGAAGAAAACTTTTTGAATAACCTCATATATATCTTTCTTAGTGGTTTCCCTGACAATGAACAAGAATCGGTACAAGGCACCAGAGGTCAGCCTGTTGGAGCAGATATAGAAACAGATGACCAGGTATTTATATTTAAAAAATGAAACACCTGATCAGCCATTTTGAAAAAATATGATACTAGATTATTGAAATATTTAAGCCTAAATAGGAGTCAGGCTTTGATCATTACACTTTTGAGTACGAGTAACATACTCATCCTAAGCTATTGTCCAATTAGGCCTCACAGTCAAAACTTATTTGAGTATGATTTTTGTACTTGTATTCCAAAATCGTCCAATCCGCAGCTGTTTTTAGAGTATGAAAACAAATATTGAACTCAAAAGTTTTATGACCGTATAGGCAGAACACTGAAAAGTCAAAAGAGGATTCTGATTTGCTAATTTTCTAGTACGAGCCATGAAAAAAAGTTTACATTAAGACAAAAAAGTTAGTAACCCTATTGTCCAGCAAATAAAAACAGAAAATTCTTGGCTGTGAATTCTTTCAACCACAGTGAGTGACTAATATTTTAATTTTTATGAAGTATTGACTATAATATTATTTATGCTTGGAATCAACATTTTGAATTGGGCAGAGTTTATTTTATGTTGTTTTTTCTTCTTCACTTTTTTAGGGTGTAGAATCCACAGTTCCAATGAGACAGAGAATATTTAAAATTGTTTTTGTGGGAGATTCTGGTGTTGGGAAGAGTAGTTTTATACACAGGTTCTGTAACGACCACTTCAATCCAACATTTAGCGCTACAATAGGTATACTATTTATAGTTCAGCTATGTTACTTCAAAGTCAGACTCTGCTAACATTATCAATGTATTAGGCAATACTACTGTCCCTTGGGCAGTCTATAAATCATGATAATGCCCTATACATAAGTAACTATTATATAAATGAAAAGAAAATTTTTTAAAACACAGGTTTATTTACTATATATCTTGACAGATTGGTAGATGGTATTATTTTTAAATGTTATCAATATCCAAAAGGCTTTCATTGGGATAAAGCATGTTGCATTAAGAAATAAGAGTCACTCACTGATGAAGATAAAGTTGATTAATAACCTAGTTAACTATATTTATTAACCTGGTTAACTATATTTAATAACCTGATTCACTATCTCATGCTCCCTTGTTATAATGTGTCAAATATTAGTGTGATTTTAAGTTCAGTTTTAAAGAACAGTTATATAATTATATTTCAGGTGTAGATTTCCAGGTAAAAACTCTGATAATGGGAGGACAATCAATAATTTTACAATTATGGGATACCGCTGGACAAGAGAGGTAATACATGTAAATCTTATACTGTCAAACCTGTATTAAGAGGTCACCTTTGGGACAAAGAAATTGTGGCCTTATAAGACAGGCTACCTTCTTAAAAAAGATTAAATTCAAATAAAAATTTCTATGACAGGACAAACCAATCAATGCATTTACAGTATTAAAATCAGCATATGCATCGACATTCAAAATGACATTCAATGATCATCTGTTTTATTGTTAAAATAACATTACAATCTGAACACAGGTGGATTAATTAGGAATACTAGTTAATTAAATCATAATTAAATATTGATGAAATGAATTATCTCATATTAAAATAATTAGCTTACTGGAATCTGTCCGCAATAAATCAAAAAAATGAAAAAAAATACCAAAAACAAAACAAAATAGTATTTTCGCAGTATAACCAAAATTTTCAAATATAATCAAACAGTATAAATGTTTATTACATATTCCACTGTACTTATAAAAAGAATTTAATTTTGCAACTAAAGCAAACAATATAAACTCAGATTTTGCAATTCATGTATTACCAAACAAAATAAGTTATTTCTTTATTACAGATTTCGTAGTATTACCAAGCAATATTTTCGTAAAGCTGACGGTGTGGTTATAATGTATGATGTTAACTCAGAAACAACATTTACTAATGTTAGAAACTGGATGGAGAGTGTACAGGTTAGTAATAAATATGATATTAAAAACAAGAAATGACAGATACTATTATACAGCCCTATGTGAATTATTGACAAACTTTTCTAGCAAGTTTCGCATCAAGTTCAAATAAATGATATTTTTACCAATAGTGTACTTATATTGTGTGTATCCTTCAATGTCAAAATGTCCAAAACAACTGCCAAAAAAAAACACAGGAAAAAGCTTCGTTTCAAGGGTGTTCTCTGTCATGTCTGTGCTATACTGTTACCATTTATTACAGTTTGCTCTACAAGAATCAGGTACCAGGAGATTGTTATTTGTATACTACATTCACAGGTCAAAAGTATTTCCACACCAAGATATTTCCCTATATATTTCATATAAAACCACTTATTTTTAAAAAATTCTCCTGAAGTCATTCCTTATCAAATTTTCTTGACATTTTCAACATTAAAAGCAGAATTACAGTTGTAAGTAGAGTTTCTTTTAATATTTTAATGTATTTTTTTCAAACATTTATGATTTTAACTCGAGCTTAAATTCTCAACATCACAATTTTCCATGATTATACAGTAAGATTTGGTGAAAAACTTTGTGTTTAAATCATGTCTTGAGGAAAAGTAGAAATAAAATTATATGAAATTTATAAGAAGAAGAAACTATATTTATTTTTGTGCTTAATGCTGAAAATTTCATATATTCGGATAAGGAATGAATTCAGGAGAATATTTTGAAAATAAGTGGTTTTATATGAAATATTAGGGTAAGGGGGTTATGGTGTTTAACACCACTTTCAATAATGTTTCAATTATATCGTGGCTAAATATATAGGGAAATATCTTGGTGTGGCAATAATTTTAGCACAAGATTGTAGATGAATAAAGCAAAAATGTATTTGTATACCTTTATTGTACGGCAAATGTAATTCTAGCAGGATAAAATGTCATTCAGGTTCAATACCAATAAAGGGTAACAATTAATGTACTTTAGATTTAGGGTAACAATTAATGTACTTTAGATTTAGGGTAACAATTAATGCATTTTGTTTAATTTGTGATAGGAAGGTGTAGAAGACGGAACAGCCATATTATTGATAGGAAACAAGACAGACATGGCCGAGTCAGAATCTGATCGAGTTGTTAAAATAAAAGATGGAAATAAACTCTCTGTGGTATGCTAAAATTGGAAATGAAAATTGATTTCATAGATCAAGATTGATTGAGAAATTAAAACTATAAAATTTTTATCTTATGACTAAGCAGAATTAAATTATGTATGAAAGTTTTTATGTTGTATAAGATGGAATTAGGTAAAGAAACATTTTTTCCTGTATTTCAGGGTCATATCAAATTAGAAACATTTGATTACCCTTCCGGATTACCTGTGCTCACCGCCGGTTTTTAGTGGGGTTTGTGTTACTTGATCTTTAGTTTTATGTGTATGTTTTGTAGATCGTTGTTTGTCCTTTTTCTTTTGGCCATTGTGTTGTCTGTCCTTTGATTTATGGATTCTGATTACCCCTTTGGTATCTTCAAACTCTTCTTGATAAAGAAATATTGAAGGCTAAGCCATTTAAAATGAATTGTTTATTTCTCAGGTTAGATCACACATGTGTTGCACAAATGTCTGCAGTGTCTGCATTTTATTAAGACTTAAAGCTTGCATCCACTTTTAGATGCTGATATTGAAATATTTTGTCGAATTAATTTTTCTTCACAAGTTATGTACCTTTTTTACTTTTTATTATATTAGGCAGCAACATGGACAAGGTAATAAATGTTTTTATTTTTTTACAAAAAGATTATTAATAGGCATGAGAAATAAAAATTTGTTTGGCATGCCATTGTTTTTTTTTCTAATCAAAATTTGAAATTTATGCCTGTATCAAGACAGGTAAATTTATTAGACCACAAAATAGGATGGCAACTTCCTAAAAAAAAAATTTTTTGTATAAAAACTGTTTATTTTATTTTAGGAATATGATGGTATTTTCTTTGAAACTAGTGCCAAGTCTGGAATTCATATTAAAGAAAGCATGGAAGCCATGGCCAGGTAAATATTGAGATAAACTAAGGTTCTTTCATGAGAATACATTGATCTATAAGTTTTTCTGGCAAGAGTGAAATTTTGTTCTTTCAAGAAAGGACTTGAATCTATTTTTTTTATTTTAAGATGAAATAAAGTCATGTCTACATAATATAAGGGGCCGTCGTAGTCGTGATCATATGGTAGTTGGATTTAAAACTACCTATGCAGTCAGTGCCTATCGCCACAAAAGTTGTTATTTCGAATCCTGCTAATGGCAAGATGTACTCGATACAACATTATGTGATAAAGTTTGTCAGTGACAGGTCTGTTTCTCCGGGCACTCAGGTTTCCTCCACCAATAAAATTGGCCGCCTCGATATAACTAAAATCTTGTTGAAAGTGATGTTAAACACCATAAAACCAAACAACCAATCGTCATAGTATAAAATTAACACCTTCTACTGTGACATTGATCAATTAAGCAAGGAACCAGTCTTTGCCTTAATGTTTTCACCTATTGCCCGAAAGCCATATTTAGATAAATATTCTATTTATTCAAACAAATTCTTTCATAATTTTCACTTGTCCGAATCCAGTTTTACTTGTCCCGGACTGCAAAGAACAATTGTAAATGTATTTAAGTAATGGTAGATATTATTTTATAATTTTTTTCTTCAGTATTCTGAGAGAAAAAGAAGACAAAGAGATTGAGAAGGCATTAAACCTGGACGACAATGCTGTAAAAAAGAAATTCTGTTGTGGATAGTAGTGTGTGGCATTATTTTACCTGTACATAATGCAAGATCTATATCTTAAGAAATCCACGGCAGTAATTAGGGTCTAATTCATATGTCAAGGATAATGAGACTGGTACCTATAAATTTAAGATAACAGACTGGTACCTGTAAATATAGGATAACAGACTGGTATCTGTAAATTTAGGATAACAGACTGGTACCTGTAAATTTAGAATAACAGACTGGTGTCTGTAAATTTGTTGGAGGAAATAAGTTTTAAATTTTTCGACAAATTTGAAGTTAATGCTCTAACAGAGAAAATATGAAAATGGAAGGGTTTTTTTTATTAACAACTGATACATGCTTGTACAAATGGTGAAAATTTCAGGATATATTTTAAAATGTCTTCCATTATGAGTTTACATATCAAGATTACCATAGGAGCCAAAATATTTTAAATAGTGCCATTGTTAATTGTTGAAGTTGCATTATTTTATTTTTTATAATTAATATTTATATATTTTAATAAATAGCAGAATTTTTAAGATCGGCTGATTGATAAGTCTATCTGACCGAAGATGGTGTTATATTTTGATAAATAGCAGAATTTTTAAGATCGGCAGATTAATAAGTATATTTGACTGAAGAAGATGTTGAACTAGGCCATAAAACCATGAATAAAATCTCGTTTTGGAAATTATCTTAGAAATTAAGACTTGAGCAAGAATTGAACTTCTCAAAATCAGAAAAGAGAATTTCATTTATTTTGAAATTCATTTGTTCATAATAATTACATTTAATTAATTGGTCAGAAAATATGGGCCAGTTTGATTGCTAACAGATGATATGGGGTTGTGGCCCCAGTTTGGCTGAAAACTCGATAACATCGTATCAGCCCGGGGTATACAGTAATAGCTCATTCAAATTCGACTTCATTTCATATGCAAAGTATGTTATAAATATTGGTAAAACCTGTTTGCCATTTAACTGTGATCTCTGGTATTATTTGTATTGGAGGTGTTGATTTGTTGATTTTAATTATTTTTTTATTATTATTTATGAAGGTTGTTTTATTTTGTAAATAAGATTTTATTACATTGTGTACATTTTATTTTTGTACTATTGCAGTATGATTTTTGTTTTATCAGAGTCCCTATATCACTTGTGTGTTATTATTTATTTTTAATTACTTGTTACAGTAAAACCTGTCTAAACCAAACCCATTTGGGATTGAATAATTTGTTCAGCTTAGACAGGTGTTTGGTTTACACAGGTACAAATTACATAGATGTTTAGTAGATTGGTCTGTCAGGTTTAGGCAGGTTTTCTGTTTACTCTGGGTTCGGTTTAGACAGGTTTTACTGTATTATAATTATGTTAAGCCCAATGTAAAAAATATGATTATTTTCAAAGAACTAAAATACTGATGTTGAAGGTATAGAGAATAGAACTTTAGCTGAAGAATCTTTTTTTTTTTTTATGTGTAAAAATGTGATGAACGTTTTTTTAAATACCGCAGTTCAACTTTATAAATATTCTTTTTGGGTCTACGAAGTACAATGAAACAATCAAATTTCTTTATTTGGCCTTTTGCTAGTCGTTTTCTTTTTTGCTTCTATTTATTGAAAAAGTGCTCACTTTTTAATATGCGTTTATTGACTCTATAGATCTGACAAAGACACATTATCCTAGTTGTAGAGGACTTTTCATATAAATATCATGTGATATCGTATGATATTATATATATCATGTGATCTTTTAAATATCATGTGATATTTTCACTCAGAAATATTACTGAATACACAGCTAATGTTTTAGTGTAATGTAGAGACAACAGAGATCTTGCTGATACTGTTTGAAGCACATATTAGAAATTTATTTAATACAAGATCTGATTGTTTTTTCAAACTGAAAACAATCAGGGTTTCTTGAGATTTCAGGAACTTGCAGATCTCCTTTTATTGTGTTTATAGTTCAGAGTTATTTTATTTTTATGAGCAATGATTTTATAACTGAATGTGACCAATATTTTTAATTGCATTTATTTGCGTAAGTGATTTTGTAGGCCTTGTCTCCTACCCTTAAAAGAGTTATGCAAGAAGTTTTGAAAGTAATTTTCGACCTACGCCAAGAAGATTTTGAAAGTACCAAAGGGCTAATCAGAATCTGTAAATCTAAGAAGGACAGTGGTGGTATTTCCAGGCGAGATTTATCATCAATAGTTAATGGGGAAGATGTAAAGATGTAGACATCATTGATCATTTGTCTGTCCTTCTTTAGATTACCCTTTTGATACCTTCAAACTCTTCTTACATGTAAACAGGGTTTTACTTTTTACATTTGTCACCAATTTTAGAGGCAGGGCATGTTCCGTGTGTTTTTTTTAAGTTTCAAACATGTACTAACATTCCATTAAAACTCAGAAGAGTCGATGAAGAATACAAATTTATTGATGAAAAATTGTGCAATATATATTTTTAACTCATATTTTTTCTACATATTTGTATCAAATCCATGCTTACATTACTATGAGGTTGAAAATAAATTGTTAAAAATAATGATTCAATATTTATTTTGTCCTTTTCAAATAAAGAAACAAAAAGAAGATTGAAGATTATGTTGAATATGCATACATGTATTAGTAGATCGTTGTTTGTCCATTGGATGTATGTGAACATGAACAGAAGTCCATGTGATTCTCCAGTAAATGTTATATATGAAGGAAAAGAGCTTTTATTACCATTCTTTTTCTAGTCACTTTGATAACCTCAATGTTGAATAATTACACTGTGTTCATGTTTTGTGGAAATTCTGTATTTCACATGTTAACTGATCTATATCTTTCCATGTGACTAAAATCACTTCATCAGTCAATAAAATTGTAAACTTTATGGCCACGTCTACTTTGGTGAGAACATTAATCGATTCGGTTCGTGTTGCTGGATCTTTAGTTTATGTATATGTTTTGTAGATTGTTGTTTGTCCTTTTGACCGTTGTGTTGTCTGTCCTTTGATTTACGGATTCTGATTATCTTCAAACTCTTTACTAAATTTGACCTGGGTTGCTTACGTAAATACAATATCAAAGACACACATCAAAACAACACTGATCAGCCAGGAACATAGTTATAAGAAATAAATGCATCTTTTGGTAGTTTTATTGACACTGTAAAATGGTGGACTGAAGTGCTGTCAATACACTACTAAAACTACAAAAAAATGTATTCAATTTCTTAAGTATAACTTCTACCTTAAGCATTAGTGTGTAATGTGTAGATGTCTGTTGCTCTTAACATTTAACTGATGAATTTTATATCACTGCTTATTATCTTACAGATGCAGTCATCAGAGTTTTATTAAATATGGATAAATTTCTTATAAAATGTAATTATTAATAAAACAGGTTCTCCTCCCTCGGGCATAGGTGACCATAGTCAATTCTGGCTATCCTGTTTAGACCCTTTGGTTTTATTGTTCCCAAAACTTTAAATTATTTGGCTTTCCAATCTTTTGGTATTGAGCGTACCTGATGTTATTACAGAAATGTGTCGTGCACACTAAATTTGATATCTACATTTTCCTGATATCACAATTTGAAATTGATATTAGCTGACAGAACTTTACAAAGTGACTTTGTTTGCAACATAATATTAAATCATAGATGTATTGGAACCCAAGTGAAAACAAAACCCTCAAAATACAGTCAAACCTGCCCATGCAGTCACCTGTATTAAAAGGTCACCTTTTTCTAGTCCTGTCATAGAAAAATTTATATGAATTGAACCTCTTTTAAGAGATCACCTGTCTAATAAGGCCAGTTTTTATTTGTCCCAGTGGTGACCTCTTAATACAGGTTTGACTGGATTTCAGTAGAAGTGGACAGTACTGATGAAAGATGGTCACTACATACATATGGTGGCCATGCAGTGAATGTGATCTTTGGTTGCCAGAAAATAAATAGATATACCATTGGTTTCATATCATTTAAATTTGCATAATTTACCATCATTCAATTAAATCTCAAGTTAGTGCCTGAATGTTCATATTACTGCCAAAGAGATTGATTGATTGATTGATTGGTGTTTAACGTCCAGCAAGCAATTTTTCAGCTATATTCAGGACGAGAACATTTAAAAATTTAAACGCAAAGAGAGTAATTTGTCAGCTATATTATGGTGAGAACAAGTTAATCAGATTTTTATAATTAGTGTTAGCTCATTGAAAGAACAGTCCATAGGTAGACATGTTACTTCACTCGGGCACATCATCCTAATCTCAAATCTTTGCTCTTTTCTTGGAGAAGCAGCTAACACCAATTTCACAGTCTTTAATTAAACCTACTATCTACCACTTTAGACGAGCATGCTAACCATTACACTAACAAGGCAGTAAAAGGTTTGGTTTTATGGTGTTTAATGCCACTTTCAACAATATTTCAATTATATCATGGCGGTCAGTTTTATTGGTGAGGAAACCAGAGTACCCGTAGAAAACCACTGACCTGCTGCAAATCATTGACAAACTTTATCACATAATGTATCAAGTACACCTCGCCATGAACATGCAGGGTTCAAACTCACAACTTTAGTGGTGATTGGCACTGATTGCATAGGTAGTTGTAAATCCAACTACCATACGATCTTGATCATGACTGCCCTTAGGCAGTAAATAAAATAAATAAAACACATGAAATAGATTTACATCTAAATGGTCTTATGAAATTAACATTAAAAAGATCATCAATAATAAACAAGATAAATAACATAGTAATCAATACTGCCATTAGAAATAGACCTTTTCCACATTCCACATTTCCCTAATGACTGGCATAATGGTACCCATTCTAGCAAGAGCAACAGAAAGGACTAAGAATTTGAGTACCAGTATAATTATCTTATAATGTGTAGATGTTTAAACCTTGTAAACAATCAGGATATCTTTTATAGCAAATATAAAATTCAAATTTTGTACCGACTATGGGGGAAATACATGTTATTTTCATTGAAGTTTGCATGGAATGGGACCCCTTCATCTGTATTAAAGGGAAATAACTCCAATAACAGCATGATAAAAGCATTTTATTTTAGAATCAAGACGGAAATGGACAAAATGGTCTCTTGTCATAAAATTGTACCAAATGTGATAACTCTGCAGGAAGGGACTTATATACATTTGTACATTGATAGACTTCAAAGAAAACAATCTGAGTATAATGTTTTATATACCGGTACATTGTATATTCTTTTCTTTTATTTATGTTATTTACAATTTAATTAAATTACTTTCATGCCTAAATATACATATATATACTATATATTATCTCAATAGTATTTCCATCAGTATAAACAATTATACAAGGTTAAACATGGTGTTTAATGCCACTTTCAGCAAAATTTCAAACTTGTTGTAAATGTTGCCAAGATTGTCCTATCTTAAATATTATGGTGGATGTCAATCTCGGTTTTTTACCAAAACAAACACAAAACTTTTTACCAGTAATTGAATTGTTATTAAATTTGCAAATTTCAACCAAATTAACAACACATTATAGACACTTGCATGATTATTTTCTGAGCTTACCCGTATCATCTTACTTTAAATATCAGAGGTTCAACAATATTTCAGCTATGTTGTGACGGCAAGTTTTATTGATGTAGGAAACCGGTGTACCCGGAGAAAACCATTGATCTGTCACTGACAAACTTTATCACATAATGTTGTATTGAGTACACCGCGCCATGAGCAGGATTCGAACTCACTTCAATATCTAGACTACAACTTTAGTGGTGATAGCCACTGATTGCACAGATAATTGTAAATCCAACTACCATACGATCACGACGGCCCCATTTTAAACATATAAATACAATAATAGAAATCAAACTTTGTCAGAATGTCAAAGGCTAAAATGTTACAATTATAATGTTCAAAATCAACAGTAAAACTTTATTTAACATTATCACAAAAAAGTTACTATGGTCAGGTTATCGTTTACATCGCTGAATAAGTTTGAGAAGTTGTCCTGTTTGATGTAGAGCTTTAGTATCTGAAGCACCTCCTATACATTCTCCATTGACAAATACTCTGGGTACCGTAACCTAGAATGATCAAGATTTAAATACATGTACTTTAGTATATGTACAAGTCAGAAATATCTAGGAATACAAGAAAAAAAATTGAATAATAACATTTAATTCATAACAAATCAAGTATGTGTATCTCACTTGATGACCTAGAATTGCACAGACCATGTGACCTGGAATGTGTTCTCATTTGATATCTAAGCAGGTTGATTTAGTCAAATTCATAACAAATCTGTGATTATTTTTTGCGTAACAATGAAACCTGTCTCAACCGATCTCTGAATAAACCAGAATCCTGTATATATACCGAACTGTAAATAAATTAGCCCCCAATATAGGAAATCTTTGTTAAAATAGCCTGTATAAAGTGAAAACCTGTCTATTCTTAACACAAAAGTAGGTCCCAGAGAGGTTCAGTTAAGACAGGTTTCACTATATATTACATTCATAGTAAGAAAACAAGTTCTTGAGATTATCCTGCCCAAGGTCTGTGCACGAAACAGAGGGGATGGAGGAAACCGAAGTACTCGGAGAAAACCACCAACCTGTCACAAGTGACTGACAAACTTTATTACATAATGTTGTATAGAGTACACCCCGCCTGACGTTAGTGGTGATAGGTACTGATTGCATAGGTAGTTGTAAAACCAATTACCATACGATCACGATCATGATGCCCCCCTCCCCCACCCCCATGTAACAGATAAATCCTCAATATGCCATATGCTATCAAGAAAATGCTTGACAAAAATGTATTTCATCTTGTTTTTCACATCTTTTTTTCAAATTTGACATATAAGTTTTGCCAATACATGCATTGGATTGGTAGTTTATTTAATAGCAATATTTCAATTACATTGTGTCGGTAAGTTTTATTGGTGTAGAAAACTAGAATATCCATAGAAAACCAAGAACCAGCTCATGTAACCATGACTTGTCACTGAGTTTGTAACTAGATTAACATGACGGGTGCCACTAGTGGAGCAGCAACTGCTTACCCTTAAGAAGCATCTGAATTCACCCCACGGTGTTTAATGGGGTTCATGTTACTCTATCTTTAGTTTTATGTGTAATGTTTATATATCGTTGTTTGTCCTTTTTCTTTTGGCCATTGTGTTGTCTGTCCTTCTACGCCTTCTTCAAATTCTTCTTACTGACATACCCTATCACATAAAATTGTATCTAGTCCACTTTGTCACCAATCTTATTAAAATTAGATGTTTGTTGTATCTTTTAAAAAAAAAATTGGAGATACACTAACATATAACGACATCCCATATGGGGTCATGTCAGGGTTCATATTATTAACAGACCAATCAGTGAGTTATGAGCCTACCAAATTTTTAGGTAACATATCAAAACCAAGTACACGCCAAGAGCTGTTATATACTTAACTGTCTTGCATATGATTGGATGGTCAAAGGTGAATGAAAAGTTACATAATACATTCATGACCCAAACAGGATGTTAGTGTATTGCCAAAGAATAAAAGATGCAAAAAACACGTAGACAAACATCTAATATAAATTAGATTGCCTCATTACAGTCCAGAACAGAACTCATAAACTGTGCTTGTAATATGCATAGATTACATGCCAGAACAGAACTCACAAATTTCAGTTGTAATATGCACTGAAAACATGCCAATAGATGCAAATTCATCCCCCAGTACCACATGATATAGGCATAATCTAATGGCTGCTGTAAATATTGGAACTGGCTTAATACATTTTGAACCATGATGCTAGAGTTATTTATGTCCAGTATCATTTGTTGTACAATACATATCTTTGTCATTTGGTTGTAGATTTTACAAATGTTGATTTTCTTGGCAGATTCCTTACTCATATATTATCACCGGGTTTGTAACTAGATTAACATGACGGGTGCCACTAGTGGAGCAGTAACTGCTTACCCTTAAGGAGCATCTGAATTCACCCCACAGTGATTAGTGGGGTTCATCTTACTCGACCTTTAGTTTTATGTGTATGTTTTGTAGATCGTTGTTTCTCCTTTTTCTTTTGGCCATTGTGTTATCTGTCCTTCTTCGATTTATGGATTCTGATTACCCCTAATTCAATATCTAGACTATACAATACAAACCATAATTTGTTTGAATAAACATGATAAATTAAACTCTTATGAATACTGTACTATACGATCTACAAAATCATTTCTCATGGTAAAAAAGTGTATTATACACAGACAAATACGGTACTTTGATTTATAACTTCTAAAATCTTGTTTCTATTATAAACTAACCGTTGTTCCATTTGTCATCTGACCTAATGCATCCTGAATCTTTTGGCCAGATTTCATTTGATTTAGTTCTATTGCCTTATATGGTATTTCTAACTCTTTAAATAACTTTTTTGTATTTTTACAATATATGCAGTAGGATTTAGAGAAGACCAACACACAATTGTTTTCTACATGATCCAGAATAAACTTTGTTTCGTCAAGATTTGTGTCCATGGAGCTGGATGTTGGTTGCTGCATTAGTGACTGTTGTGACCCCATGACGACATCTGTTCAATTAGAATAAACACCTGAAAAATTACATGTACATGTATTTGATATTAAAAAAAAAAAAACTGACGGTCAATTAATGTATTGAACTGAATAATAATAAATTGCACCTTGACAGGAAGCAAAATTTAACACTGACTGCCACGATATAACTGAAATATTGTTGAAAGTGGCATTAAACATCATAACCTTAACCCTGAACGTGACACATCCTTATGTATCATAAAATATTGTCCTCTATGAAATAGTGTCCATGAGACAAAATTTCATAGGAAATATCATCCTTGGACAAAATTTCATTACACTTTATTATGAAATTTTGTCCGGGACAATAAATACAAAAAATGTAGTTGTCATCTGCTATAAAATTTTGTCCATTCAATGGACAATATTTCATGTAAAATAATGTCTACAAATGGAAAACTTACCCATTGAGAAAATGTACTAAAGAAATCTTTTAAACAAATTTCATCTGAGAAATTCTGAATATTAAATGTTACCAAACTTAAACAGCACAATATAGAAATAAATACAACAAAATATGGAATGCGAAAAGAATTTAGTAATGAAATGTAAATATATCATACAAATTAATCAACATTTTTTATCGTTATAATATTCAAAAATGCTGTTCTTCCTGTCCTTTTTTCCACAGCGTTTTGTAGGCGGAGTTACAGGAATAGAATATCAGTCTCTAGGACCTCAATTCAATTGTGTTGTCATTGACAGTTCTGTTGGGCAAAAACATTTCTCGTAAAGATACATCAAATAAATCTAAGGATGAAACATCAACATCTTAATGACTTGAATATAATTTCCTTTGAAAGGACAACATTTCATGATAATCATACATGAAATTTTGTTCATAATTCCTTTTGAAGACTAAATTTCATAGTGAATATCCATGAAGTGTCTTCTAAACAGGGACAACATATCATGTGGAATATTGTCTCAACAGGGACAATTTTTCATAAACTAGGACAAGATTTCATATTACAAATCTATGAAATGTTGTCCTAATGGACATTATTTCATAGGACATTATTTTGCAAAAATACATCTACAGGGTTGTATTAGATCGTTATGAGGATATATTAGAAATGTTGTTGTCCAAATTCTGGGGGCTTCATTTTACAATACTGGTGACATGAAAGCTAACATAATACATACTATATGTCCTTGTCTATACCATAAACATTTATGTAATGAGATTTAACTGAACAACTCAAGCCACTCAAGGCTGATGTACAATGTATAGTGTACTGTATATTGGCTGAGAATGAATCTCGTTGCATTCTTACAGAAAGACAAAGGTCAATTCTTGTATCAAACATCTGTAACAGATACAGATATGGTGTTTAATGCCACTTTCAACAATATTTCAGCTATATCGTGGCGGGTGTTATGGTGGAGGAAACTGGAGTACCTGGAGAAAACCACAGTCCTGTCGCAAGTCACTGACAAACTTTATCACATAAAGTTGTATCAAGTACACCTCGCCTGGGTGGGATTCGATATCACAATGTTAATGGTGAGAGGCACTGATTACATAGGTAGTTATAAATTCAACTACCATACAATCATGACCATGACGGCACAGATCCACACCTCTACCTAAGGTTATAGAAACTAGAGTAAGCTCATAACCACATTCCATTAACTGTGTTAGTGGAGATCTCAGACACTGATTTTTTCAGAGATAGAATATACTCTATTGTAGTGCTACACATTTTACATTATAATATTGTTTTAATATTTAACACTAACAGGAGAAAATATATCTAGGGCAAAGGGGGGGGGGGGGGGGGGTAAAGTTATAAATTGTAATGAAATAATATGTCGGTTGGGGATAATTAATTATTAAATTTACAAGTTTGTCGAATAAAATTATGCAATGATCTACAAATCATGATAGATTCTATTAAAAGTATTAATATTTTGTTACGTCACACATAGGTACTCGGGGATAGGATCCCCCCTTTTTTTGTGAAAAAAAGTTTCCCTGTTTTTTTCTTTCTTTTTGGTATTTTTGTGATTAACTTGTGCTATATCATCAGATAAATCTCACTATTTCATATCATCAGAGAAATCTCACTATTTCCTCCAGTTTACTATCCAGCCCCTGCCACGATCAATATTAATATAGTATATTAATATTGATCGTAGCAGGGGCTGGATAGTAAACTGGAAGAAATAGTGAGATTTCTCTGATGATATAGCACAAGTTAATCACAGAAATACCAAAAAGAAAGGAAAAAACGGGGAATTTTTTTTTCACGAAAAAAGGGGGGATCCTATCCCCGAGTACCTGTGACGTCACAGTGAGGTTCTTTTAACTTTCCCTTAACTTGGCTTAAGACTATCATGGTTGATGAAATTGTAACTTAATCATGTTTTGATCCCATTGACCAAGAACCTCTCCATACAACATCCAACATGTAGAAATGCAATCTGAAAACTGGTTGCATAAGCCATGTGCACATGTCATGTGGCTGATGTGATAAGCACTACAATAATCAAAAAAATATGGAAAACATTTGTTTCCATTCCTCTTTTGATTCATCCAAACAATAAAATGCTATCTAAATATGAAGTATTAAAATTTTCATAATATACAATAAATATAGAATACAAAATAGCTACAATGTATTACCCAATGAAATTTGTCCTAACACATTAAAAATGACCTTTTTGGTATTTTGATGTATCGTGAAAAAGTCGGTGACGAACTGACACTTTTCCGTGTAACGAAAGATAAAATTATTGTAAAAAATATATTGAAAGCCATCCGAAATTGTATTGATCAATTCAAATAAAAGACATTATATAAGTAATATTCTGACAGCAGATGGAAATCCCAGTATATAATATTTTCAATTTTCAATTCGAATCTCCGGTTGCATTTTGTTATACTCTAACTGTAAACGTAAACAACCAACATGGAAGTCAGCTGATTTCCTGTTAAATAAAGTTTGCAATATTATCTATATATTAGATAATGATCCGTGTTTTATGAAGCTGAAATGTGGACTAAGCCTGATGAAGTTTTGCTTGCAAATGCCCTTTGGTAATGACAACAAAATTATATTATTTTGTGTCACGTTCGAATTCATTATTCAATTTGATAACTTCACCATGTTCATCTATTTCTGGTTTCTTTGATGAACCATGGTGAACCCCGTAGTATTGTTGATTGATATATTCTCATTTCCATAAATCCTCGCAATTAGTAATCGCAAAGAAAGTGACTTTTTTATAAAATAAAATCACATATGTATTAATTTTAAGAAAATCAAGAGACTAGAGAGGTATCTATCTATCTATGGTGTTGACTTGAAAAAGGTCGTTGACCCATCACTCAAGTATTTGTGACGTCCTCCAACATGACAAAATTATTAGTATATACAGTAAAGTCCCAAAAGTGTGTGTATTTACAAGTGATTAAAATTAAAATCAGGATAAAATCATCATCTTTTGTTCATGTTGTTCAGCCACCGTAGTAGAGCTTAGTGAGTCTGCTCTTAAATTCCTCACTGCTCTCTATGTCTAACAGTTCATCTGATAGTTGGTTCCAATCCCTGATGGTACGTGGGAAGAAACTGTATTTGTAAACATCTTTTTTCGGTCTGATTTGTATGTATCTCTTCGGATGATGGAATCTCGAAGTTCTCGTTGGTTTAATGATGTAGGATGGTATTGGTATCGCTACTTTTTCATGGATGGCTTTATGTAAAAGTGTGATACAGGATATTTTTCTCCTTGTTGAAAGTGGTGGTAATTCCAGTTGTTCGAGTAATGTTGTCACTGTACCAGGGTCTCTTGAGTAGTTGCTTTTGATGAAGTGTGCTGCTCGGCGTTGGACCATCTCAATCTGTTGAAAATGTTTTTGGAGATGAGGGTCCCAAGTGCTGCTGGCATACTCAAGGTGAAGTTGGACAAGCGCAAGGTATGCTTGTTTCTTTACCTCCTCTGGACATGATCCTACATTTCTACGTATGAAGCCCAGTGCTTTATTTCCTTTCGCTACAACTTTCTGAACTTGTTTGTCCCAAGACATGGTGTTCGTGAGTTCAGCTCCTAGGTATGGATTTGATGCTACTGTTTGTAAGGTTTGTCCATTGATGTTATAGTCGAAGTCTACTGTTTTCTTCTTTTTTGTAATCTTTAGAACATAGCATTTCAGAGGGTTGAAAATCATCTGCCATGTTTTAGTCCAATTAACCATTCTGTCAAGATCTTGTTGTAGCCATTTGCAATCGTCTTTGGTGAATATTGCTAAGTATAGTAAGCTATCATCTGCAAATAGGCGAATTTTGGATGTGATGTCATTGCCTATATCGTTAATATATAAAAGGAACATCAAAGGTCTAGTACCGTTCCCTGTGGTACACCAGATGTTACTTTGGCTGTACTAGATTTGTCTCCTTCTATGGTCACTTGTTGTTCTCGTTGCGTGAGCCATGCTTCAAGCTATGATAGAATGTTCCCATTTATGCCATATGATTCCAGCTTTTTCAGTAGACGCTTGTGTGGTACCGTGGTCCGTGTGGTATGATTTTGTGTCCTGAATTTAATTTTGATGTGTAACTTCTATCAATTAGATACCAAGTAATTAAATTGCATTGAAGTTTTTCTTCATATCACAAATACTAATCATTGATTGGTCAATTATATAATTATACATTGTCATGATCATATGGCTGTGCAATCAGTGCCTATCACTACTAACTTTAATATGCATGTGTGATTTCCTGTTAAAAAGTCACTGTTTCGGATAGCTGGTATCTCATATTTTAACACTACAGTCATGTCTCTATTGGGCCCTTTAATTTGGACCAATAAAATCTTAAATTGGACTAACGTTGTGAGTTTGAATCCCTCTCATGGCAAGGTGTACCTGATGCAACATTATGTGATAAAGTTTGTCAGTGACTTGCGACAGGTCAGTTATATTCTCTGTGTACTTGGGTTTCCTCCACCAATAAAACTGACTGCCACGATACAATGAAATATTGTTGAAAGTGGCATTAAACACCTAACCCTAACCCTTGATGTTCCTCTGTATATGTATAAAGGTACAACTACTGCAAAAGGTCAACTGTTGGTTTTGCAGAACAAATAATCCAAAAATGGAATATATGTGAAAATCTAGTTTTCTTAGAATTACACACTCCATTCAAATCTTCTATTGGTAATTTACTGTTGAGCTTCTGTTGTACAATAGCATTCATTTTAAAAGTCTCTATGGTTTGCTTGTGGTCCATTGCAAGTCATTTTTCTCCCTTTTACTTGTGGCAATAAAAATATCAGCCCATAGTTATATACATGTAGACCGATACCAGCTAGGACCAATCCTTCAAAGTTTGTCAGTGACTTGTAGCAGGTCAGTGGTTTTCTCCGGGTACTCCAGTTTCCTCCACCAATAAACTGATCGTCACAATAAAACTGAAGTATTGTTGAAAGTGGTGGTAAACACCATAATCTTAACCTTCACCTGGACACTAAATTATCTCTTCATTCAATATAGCTGAATTTCCACTCACTTCCTGTGATTAATAAAATAGTCCATCAATGAATAGAAGGTATGTTTATTAATGATATAATCCCTTGCTTGTTTCCAGGGTTACAGAGAGAGCCAATCCATTCTTTATTCTACAGAGAAGAAAAGGATATGGTGGAGGTGGCTTGACTGGGCTCCTGGTCGGTACTATTGATACTGTATTGGATAATAAGGTATTGTAATAGGATAATTGTACTGCTCCTATAAATTAATAAGAAAGGATATGAATGTTAAAATGAACATGAGAGACTATCCAACTTTATACTTAAACACAAATTAAAGAAAAAGAGCAGTGCATTTCTTGCTGTTTTAAATTTCGCAGTCACTCTTTCAAATTTAGTGTATAATCTTTATCAGGGTAAAAAGTGATCAATAAAATTAAAATGTCTTGTTATGAAAAGAAATTTAAACAGTGATGGTGAACAATTCCACCAATATAAAAAGAATGACCAACCAGTGACATATTGTATTGGAAATTCAGGTCCAGGTGAGGACAGACACAAAAATGTTATTTGAGATATTGAAATGAAGCTTGATACAAAAACAAGATTAATATATGTTTTAAATGGAAAATTCTTGATTTGATGACTTTTCTATAAATAAGAAGAATATATGTTGTTACATTATGGAATGCAAAACTCAAATTGTTGTGCATAATTGAAAAGTATATCTCCAATTACATAATTTAGTGTCATTGTTATGTTATTGACTATAAGTGTAGTGAATTCAACTTACCGGTAAATTTTGCAACCGTTTCGGTGATGTACATGTACATGTAATGACTGGAGTGTGGTAGATCCTGGGTTTGAGCCCCGGTCGGGTCAAACGAAAGACTATACATTTTGTGTTTGTTGCTTGGAATCAGGATAATGTGTCCCGAGTGGGGCGACGTGTCTATCCGCGGACTGTTTTTTCGGTGAGCTAACACTATAAATATCCAATTGAGCATGTTGGTCTATTACAAAGCGGACCTCATCATCATCTCATTGAAAATTACTGTAACTTGTTCTTGTCATGATATAGCTGACAAATTGTTGAGTTGCCATTAAACAACAATTACTCACTTGTAAATTTTTCTTTGAGGTCAAAGGTGATCAGTCAAATTGACCAAGAAATAAGTGAGTGCCTGAGTTATATGTGGTAAATTAAGTTGAATTTAGATGTGATATGTAATTTAACATGTTAAATTAGGATTTTTTTATATTGATTGATGTTTTTTTCATGACAGACTCCTCCATACAGAATTTTGCACCAGACAACAGAATCTGAAGTTAGTTTTTGTAAGTATTTAAATAAAGTTAATTGAAACCATGAAATTTTGAGTTGTATCATATTTAAGGCAGCTACACATAAATGTTGTTCAACTGTTAGTAGGGTTCTTGTTGCTCAATCTTTAGTTTTCTGTGTAGTGTTTTGTTGATAGTTTTTTTGTCCTTTTTTCCTCTTTGCCATTGTGTTGTCTATCCTTCCTCGATTTACGGCTTCTCATTACCCCTTTGGTATCTTCAAACTTTTCTTATGAAAAAAAGATACATGTACTATGGTGTATGTACACTGTCAGATGTTTTTTTTTATGAAGATGGCATTATAGAAAACCTATGAGAGAATAAAAAAACTAATGATAAAAATGGATAAGGTCTCAAGCACGTCAAATTTGCTTAAATTAATTAATGTATAGTTATTTTTTTAATTTATTTTGATTTATCCTGTTTAGACCCTTACTTGCTTCCAAAGATTTTTAAATCATTTGTTTGACTATGAAAGTATCCTATAATTTGACTATGAACGTATCCAATCATTTGACTATGAACGTATCCAATCATTTGACTATGAACGTATCCAATCATTTGACTATGAACGTATCCAATCATTTGACTATGAACGTATCCAATCATTTGACTATGAACGTATCCAATCGTTTGACTATGAACGTATCCTATCGTTTGACTATGAACGTATCCAATCGTTTGACTATGAACGTATCCAATCATTTGACTATGAATGTATCCAATCGTTTGACTATGAACGTATCCAATCATTTGACTATGAACGTATCCAATCGTTTGACTATGAACGTGTCCAATCGTTTGACTATGAACGTATCCAATCGTTTGACTATGAACGTATCCAATCGTTTGACTATGAAAGTATCCAATCGTTTGACTATGAATGTATCCAATCGTTTGACTATGAACGTATCCAATCGTTTGACTATGAACGTATCCAATCGTTTGACTATGAACGTATCCAATCGTTTGACTATGAACGTATCCAATCGTTTGTCTATGAATGTATCCAATCGTTTGACTATGAACGTATCCAATCGTTTGACTATGAACGTATCCAATCGTTTGACTATGAACGTATCCAATCGTTTGACTATGAACGTATCCAATCGTTTGACTATGAACGTAACCAATCATTTGACTATGAACGTATCCAATCGTTTGACTATGAACGTATCCAATCGTTTGACTATGAACGTATCCAATCGTTTGACTCTGAACGTATCCAATCATTTGACTATGAACGTATCCAATCGTTTGACTATGAATGTATCCAATCGTTTGACTGAACGTATCCAATCGTTTGACTATGAACGTATCCAATCATTTGACTATGAACGTATCCAATCATTTGACTATGAACATATCCAATCATTTACTATGAACGTATCCAATCATTTGACTATGAACGTATCCTATCATTTGACTATGAATGTATCCAATCATTTGACTATGAACGTATCCAATCGTTTGACTCTGAACGTATCCAATCATTTGACTATGAACGTATCCAATCGTTTGACTATGAACGTATCCAATCGTTTGACTATGAACGTATCCAATCGTTTGACTATGAACGTATCCAATCGTTTGACTATGAACGTATCCAATCATTTGACTATGAATGTATCCAATCGTTTGACTATGAACGTATCCAATCGTTTGACTATGAACGTATCCAATCGTTTGACTATGAACGTATCCAATCGTTTGTCTATGAATGTATCCAATCGTTTGACTATGAATGTATCCAATCGTTTGACTATGAACGTATCCAATCGTTTGACTATGAACGTATCCAATCGTTTGACTATGAACGTATCCAATCATTTGACTATGAACGTATCCAATCGTTTGACTATGAACGTATCCAATCGTTTGACTATGAACGTATCCAATCGTTTGACTGAACGTATCCAATCGTTTGACTATGAACGTATCCAATCGTTTGACTATGAACGTATCCAATCGTTTGACTATGAACGTATCCAATCGTTTGACTATGAACGTATCCAATCGTTTGACTGAACGTATCCAATCGTTTGACTATGAACGTATCCAATCGTTTGACTATGAACGTATCCAATCATTTGACTATGAACGTATCCAATCATTTGACTATGAATGTATCCAATCGTTTGACTGAACGTATCCAATCGTTTGACTATGAACGTATCCAATCGTTTGACTATGAACGTATCCAATCATTAGACTATGTATCTTATGAAGGTTTTTTGCAGTCTAAGCGAGTCATGCACTCTGAATTAGCTATCTACTTTTTTATTGTGTCCACCATGTGTGTTGTGTCCACTCTGTTAATATAACACATACTAAGCATTCTTCATTTATATTATTCACCATTAATGGGACTTTTAGGCATTTTTAATCAGTTCTTTTAGCAGTTGTCTTAACCTTTCAATATCACGTCTGCCATTTTGGAAGGAAATATGTTATTTGTTGTTTGTCATACTTACCAGTGAAATGTAATATAATACTAATTATACCCCCGCTCCCCGAAGGGGGAGGGGGGTATACTGTTTTACCTCTGTCCGTCCGTCCGTCCAAGATATTTTTCGTCGCATTTTTCTCAGTAACTGTTGATGGCAGAAATCTGATATTTTGTCACAAGCATCATATAGGTATACCATATTGTGGGTAGCGTTTTTGGACCCGTCAGATTCCTACTTCCTGTTTGCCGACTTAGTTGGTCTTTATACACATTGAACATATATGCACATTTTTCGTCACATTTTTCTCAGCAACTGTTGATAGCAGAAATCTGATATTAGGTCACAAGCTTCATATAGGTACCCCATATCGTGGGAAGCGTTTTTGAACCTATCGGATTCCTACTTCCTGTTTGCCGACTTTGTTGATTTTTATGCACATTGAACATATATGCTCATTTTTCGTTGCATTTTTCTCAACAACTATTAATGGCAGAAATCTAATATTTGGTCACAAGCTTCATATAGGTACCCCATATCGTGGGAAGCATTTTTGGACCCATCAAATTCCTACTTCCTGTTTGCCGATTTTGTTGATTTTTATACACATTTAACATACATTTGTATATGCACATTTTTTGTTGCATTTTTCTCAGCAACTATTGATGACAGGAATCTGATATTTGGTCACAAGCTTCATATAGGTATGCCATATTGTGGGAAGCGATTTTGGACCCGTCAGATTCCTACTTCCTGTTTGCCGACTTAGTTGGTTTCTATACACATTGAACATACACTGTATATGCACATTTTTCGTCACATTTTTCTCAGCAACTATTGATGGCAGAGATCTGATATATGGTCACAAGCTTCATATAGGTACCCCATATCGTGGGAAGCGTTTTTGGACCCATCAGATTCCTACTTCCTGTTTGCCGACTTTGTTGATTTTTCTACACATTGAACATATATGCACATTTTTCATCGCATTTTTCTCAGCAACTATTGATGGCAGAAATCTGATATTTGGTCACAAGCTTCATATAGGTACCCCATATCGTGGGAAGCCTTTTTTGACCCATCAGATTCCTACTTCCTGTTTGCCAAAGAGCGGGGGTATCATAGGTGAGCATTAGCTCACAGTTCATCTTGTTGTAGTAAACATTTGCTTTGATATAAAATTGAGTTGTTTTTATAAAATTATTTTTTTTCAGCATTTTCAGATTCTGCATTTAATAATAGATTAACCATAAAAAGAGCATATGGTAAAAAACCCTGAATAAGTGTAACTGTGCATGTACTTGGTATTTAAGTTCTAAGCTGGTATTTAATAATATACAGGATTTTGGCTGTGTGCAAATGGCTTGGTCTTCAGTCATCTAATGTCTGTTCTAAGTCCAGATCTAGAATATTTCTGATCTAAATGTTTACTATATATTTTACACAAATAAAATGTGATGTGAAGGTACTATACTATAGACAACAATTGTATGGCATTTTCTTCGCAGTGATTATTTACTATGGTTAAGTGGAAACTCTTTGCCTATAGCACTCAGGATAATTTTTTTTTTTTAGCTATAATCTTCAATTTTGTTTGGCTTCTTCACTAAGCATGCAGCATTAAGGTAATAGAACAAAGACTGGAGAATTCCAAAAAGAGAAGGCACATTAGAGCCGCTACAGAATACTAAATTTTTCATCCCTACCCAACTCTCCATTCTTATCCAGTGCCCCAAGTCACAGTCAAAAGTCATGGTCCAGTTGACCCATCCTTCCCTCATTTCCATATAGTTTTTATAATATATTGTTGAACTTGTCTTATTATTGTCCTGAATATAGCCGAAATACTGCTTGCTGGACATTAAGCAATAATCAATTAATCAAGCAAAGACGGGTTGGCTCAGAATCAGGATAATGTGTCTTGAGGGGCATGACATGTCTACCCATTTACTGCTGTTTCAGTGAGCTAGCACCATAAATATTCAACTAAGCATGTTGGTCTAGTACAAAGCAGACACCATGCTCATTTCATCGAAATGTAACTTCTTCTCACTAATTTTTATTTCTGCTTTTTACCAGTAGACTGGATTTACTTGTTTGTTTTATGTATGGTGATTTATGTAAAAATAGAGCTCTAAAAATCTTTATCTCAGCTTTACTGGGTAGTTGACTTTAGTTTGATCAATAATCTTTTGATTAGCAACCGCTTCAGTGGTGTGATGGTTAGCGTTCCCGCCTTCAGTGCGGTAGATCGTGGATTTGAGCCCCCATCGGGTTAAACCAAAGACTATAAAATTGCTTTTCTTTTCTTCTCAGCTGAGCACTCAGCATTAAGGAGAAAGAGCAAAGACTGGTTGGCTCAGATTCAGGATAATGTGCCAGAATGGGGTGACATATTCCTTCACGGACTGCTGTTTCAGTGAGCTAGCACTATAAAAATCCAACTAAGCATGTTGGTCTAGTACAAAGCGGACCTCATCATCATCTCAAAGAAAATTAACTTTTTCTCGCCATGATAAAGCTGAACAATTGTTGAGTTTGCATTAAACAACAATCACACACTCACTCTTTCAACTAGCTTGGGCAAGTATTGTACCCAAAAATGTATGTACACAAGTATTCACAATTATGTACCTGAAAAAAGTTGTATGGCTCTCACGGTGTTCATATTAAAGAGTGATCAGTGATTTCTCTTTCAAAATCTGACTGGAAAGATATAAGAGAAAAATGGAGTCATTTCTGTTAAAAGTCAAATGTAATTATTGTAAGCTCATTTTATGAACCCCCCTTTATGCATAGCTGTACCAATAAACCTGGTTTTGATAATAGCTGGCTGTAAAAGGGCTGAAATTAAATGTGAACAAATATTAATTATTGTATTTGACTTTTCAGTGGTTTCTGTGGCTAACAATAAAAGGGAGATAATAAAGGACTGGGAATGGCTGGAACAAAATTTGATGGAAATACTTGGTAAGTAATACAGGTTAATAAGTGATATACACTGGCAGGTATTTTCTCACATAAATAAGTGAAATATGCTGGAAGGTAATTTTTGCGTGCACACATGATGTGAAATCATGGGTTAGGTTTATGGTGTTTAATATCACTAATTCAGTGATATCGTGGCGGTCAGTTTTATTGGTGGAGGATACCGGAGTACCCAGAGAAAACCACTGACCTTCTGCAAGTCACTGACAAATTTTATCACAATGTTGTATCGAGTACACCTCGCCTGAGTGGGATTTGAACCTACAACATTAGTGGTGATATGCACTGATTGCATAGACAGTTATAAAAACAGTTTTTTTTATTGGAATAATTAAACATCATATTCTTGATTTATTAACTACATGAATAATTACAACTTCCAATCTGTTTAAAATCATTAAAAGCATGAGAAAACTAATTAAAAAAATATTCAACTTCAGATATTGAAATATTGAACAAAGGAAATGTTTACAAGGGAAAAGGATATGATGAAAATGACTCAATGTGGGTGAAAATGGTCCCTCATCTATTATTAGAATGCAATTTCAAACTAAATCATTTCAAAATATAGCAAATAATGATTGTAACTATTTTCAGGTGCTTTTGAAAATGAAGATGATGCTACAGAATTTGTGAAGTGTAAGATAGAAAGTCTAAGAGCTAATGAAGTTAAAGTTGTTGATCAAGGTAAGCTTTACTTAAGACACAATTGTATATCCAGACAAGCTTGTATCTAGGTAAATATTACTCCAGGCAGGCAAGTTTGTATCTAGATAAGTACCATTCCAGACAAGCTTGTATCAAGGTAAATATTACTCCAGGAAAGTTTATATCTAGGTAAGCGTTACTCCAGACAAGTTTGTATATACAGGCAAGCTTGTATCATAATAAATATTACTCCAGGCAAGTTTGTGTAAACAGGCAAGCTTGTATCAAGGTAAATATTACTCCAGGCAAGTTTGTATATACAGGCAAGCTTGCATCAAGGTAAATATTACTCCAGGCAAGTTTGTATATACAGGCAAACTTGTATCAAGGTAAATATTACTCCAGGCAAGTTTGTATATACAGGCAAACTTGTATCAAGGTAAATATTACTCCAGGCAAGTTTGTATATACAGGCAAGCTTGCATCAAGGTAAATATTACTCCAGGCAAGTTTGTATATACAGGCAAACTTGTATCAAGGTAAATATTACTCCAGGAAAGTTTGTGTATACAGGCAAGTTTGTGTATACAGGCAAGCTTGTATCAAGGTAAATATTACTCCAGGCAAGTTTGTATATACAGGCAAGCTTGTATCAGGGTAAATATTACTCCAGGCAAGTTTGTATATACAGGCAAGCTTGTATCAGGGTAAATATTACTCCAGGCAAGTTTGTATATACAGGCAAGCTTGTATCAAGGTAAATATTACTCCAGGCAAGTTTGTATATACAGGCAAGCTTGTATCAGGGTAAATATTACTCCAGGCAAGTTTGTATATACAAGCAAACTTGTATCAAAGTAAATTTATTCCAGGCAAGTTTGTATATACAGGCAAACTTGTATCTGGGTAAATATTACTCCAGGCAAGTTTGTGTATACAGGCAAACTTGTATCTAGGTAAATATTACTCCAGGCAAGTTTGTGTATACAGACAAGCTTATATCTAGGTAAACAATACTCCAACCTACCTTTTATTTAGGTAAACATTACTACAGATGACTTTATAACTAGGTAAACAATACTCCAGACAAGCTTGTATCTAGGTAAACATTATGACAGACAAGCTTGTATCTAGGTAAACATTATGACAGACAAGCTTAAAACTAGATATACTGTATATTCCTACAGGCAAGTTTGTATATACGGTAGGTAAACATTATATATTTATTTTCCTTGAGATATGAAAATTTGTTCACCCAAGGAAGGCAAACGATAGTTAAGTTCATATTGAGAGACACAACAACGTTTTTAGTTCTTTCTTTCCCAACAATCGGGTCTAGCTCATATTTTATTTTCAATAAAAAAGTCAGACTGACATGCCAAATAAAAATGTTATCAATTGGGATACAATTAAGGAAAAAAATGAAAATGACTCTGAAATACTAGATATTTATATTTATGAATTTATTTAGCCAGCTAAACATACCAAGACAAAACCAAAGGATATAAAAGGCACAGAATAGAAACATTTATGATACTGAACATAATTTGTATATAATCAGGGGCTGCTCTGGCTCCCAAAAAGTAGGAGCCAGAAAAATCGCCAGGTGCCAGTTTTGAAAGTCAGGAACCAGTTTAGGAGCCAGCTAAATTTTTTACAAGGGGCCAATTTTTTCAAACCGAAACTGTGGATGATTGCATGTACCTGGCATGTTCAGTTTCATGTATAAATGGTCCGGATTTGTTTGTACAAATGTTAATGTTTGTATTGTACTTCTGTTTTTCATTTCGATTACATCATCAAAAACAAAAAGATTTATATAATTTTGTTTTTTCTAATTTATACTAAAACTGCCTTTCTCTTGTTAAAAATATCGATCGACATGTATGATCTGTCAATCAACAGATTACATCACAAAATTTGACACCTGTTGTATGGTCTGAGTAGTTAATTACAGGTGATCAAATTCAAAGGCAATTAATCTTAATTAGCGATCATTCATTTTGGTGAAAGAAATTAATAAAATAATTGAAGTGTCAGCGGCTTGTTGTGTTCAGCTTGGAACACTACTCATTCCCAAGCTACTCAGGATTAGTGTCACAGCCGCTCGTTGTTATAAATATCCATAAAAATAAAGTATATTTCATCAGTTTCAAACATGCCTTCACAGAAACGTCGTTTAACTCAGCTGACATGCGACAAGCAGAAGATCGCTAAGCAATCAGAATCAGATCGTTCTTCAACACAGATTCCATTCGGTACTAGCAGTTGTTTATTTAGTTAATAAAGTGAAAAATAAGTGCCAATATAATAAAATATGGCACATTTGTTTATGTCATTGATGTACAATTTTTATTTTTAATGACATTCGAAAATTTGTATGTTGTATATCACGGTAACTACGTTCTAAAAATAGCAAGGAAGTTGAAAATAACTTTTTATTGACTGCTTTTCGGCTACTAGTTTGAATATACCATAACTGGAAATAAGTGTCTGTCATCTTCGATTTTCCTCTATATAATTCATGTAAAACAACTTTTTTCAAAACATGATCATCTAATTACGCTTCAATTAACAACAATAATACGATCATAAATCATAATTGGCGATCAAGATTTCACACCTCGATAAATTGTTTACCTGTTTTCCTTTGACAGTTAAATACCGACATGCACTAGCAGACGATAAAACTTACCTGTATTTTACAGATTATTGATTTTTGTTACGGTACACACAGTGATTATCTATAAATTTACACAAGGAAATTTAGGTGGCAAAAAAATTGCCAGAGGCCGATTTCAGTCGCCAGTCAAGAAAAAAAATTGCAAATTGCGACATTGGCGACCGACAGCGCGATCCCTGATAATATATATAAATACAAATTTACACTGAATGATTTAATATTGATATATTTTTATGATAAGGACAAGAGCACAAACCTCTGTTAACAGGCTATAATTAACCTGCTGTTTTTTTGTATTTACCAGTATTATAAAGATGTGCAGCTACACATGTTTGTTAATGCAGTTTTTTATTGTATTATATATATACCTGTACATGTAATCTGTTATATTGCAGATGAAGAAACAGTCAAGTTTAAAACTGCTACTCGGAAATTTATGAAGTTGTTCAATATGCCAAATGAAGAGAAACTGGTCAACTGTAAGTTTAGCTGTGGAACATAGCTTTTGTGTGGTTTTTAAGAAATAAAAAATAGTCTCCACGTTAACCCACTTGCCCGAATCCCAGGACAAGTAAAACTGGACTCAGACAAGTGAAAAATATGAAAGAATTTGTTTGAATAAATATAATTTTTTTCTAAATTTGGCTTTCGGGCATGTAGGTGAAACAAATTAAGGAAAGGACAGCAAACAAATATGAAGAAAAGCATAAGAGCTACGGTTCTGCAGCTACTGTAAGTTTGATGAATACTACAATTTTATTGTAAATAAACGTTAAGTAATGTTTCAGTGAAAAAAAAAATCAAAATTTTTTAGTATGGACTAAGTTTTGAGAGCTTAATTTTTGAAATATATTTCAACCTGCTATTTTGTTTAACAACAAAAAGATCCAATTTGTACATAGGTTGGATAAGAACTACGATATTTAACGCTGCTTTGAACAATATTTCAGTTATATCGTGACAGTCAGTTTTCTTGGTGGAGGAAACTGGAATAACAGGAGAAAACCACAGACCTGCCACAAGTCACTGACAAACTTCATCACATAAAGTTGTAGCGAGTACACCTTGCCATGAGTGGGATTCGAACTCACAACTTTAGTGGTGATAGGCACTGATTGCATATAGGTAGTTGTAAATCTAACTACCATACAATCACGACCACAATGGTCCCCTGTACATGGGAAAAAAAACTTTCACTTGAAATAACTGAGAATGAAAATATTGATGATTATTTTCTTATACAGCAGTACTAGAATTACTTTTGACAAGTTAGTATTCATTGCTGGATTTTTAGTTTCCTACCGCACTTGAAAAAAAGTCTGCAGGTAGACATGACACTCCTGTGACATACATTATCTTGAATCTGTGTCAACCAGTTAGCTCCTACCTCTTAAATAGTACCAATTTTCTTTGGTTTTACATACCAGGGATCAAACCATACTCACGACAATCAAGTAGACCATTACACCACTGCAGGCAGTTACCAGTCATGCATACTATGCAGTCAAACCTGTCTTATGTGACCTTCCAAGGGAACAATGAAATATGGTCACATATGACAGGTGGTATATTAATACAGGTTTAATTGATATAAAACGCACTGTGAGGGGAAATCAAAATTAAGGTCACATAATACAAGTTATTGCTTAATAGAGGTGGTCACTAAAGCAGGTTTGACTATATTAATTAATTTTTTTATTATTATTATTTTGTAGACTATTCCTGTAGTTACTGGAAGAGTAAAGTGCCAAGACAAGGATGGATGTACCTCAGTATTAACCATTTGTGCTTCTATTCCTTTTTGATGGGTAGAGAGGCCAAGGTTATCATAAGATGGACGGACATTACTGTAAGTTTAGTTATAGTTAATTATTTGTACTAAGTAGCTGTAGATACAACATTATGTGATAAAGTTTGTCAGTGATTTGCGACAGGTCAGTGGTTTTCTCCGGGTACTCCGGTTTCCTCCAGCAATAAATCTTACAGCCACAATATAACTGAAATATTGTTGAAAGTGGTGTTAAACACCATTACTCTAACCCTAAGTAGCTGTAGGTGTGTTCCAAGAAATGACGATATATAATAGACAAGAATTAAAGTTTCTTTGCAATTAATACCATATGACACCGGGACAGTTTCATGACGCTATGATAACTGATGCACAGTAAAATAGGCTTTTCTCGTAAAAAATATTTAATCTTTTAGAAAGTTCTCAATACTACGGCTTCTGAATACCTCTTTGGTATCTTCAAACGTACCTTAGAAACGTTTTTTCCACTTTGTTCACGATCTATTTTATAAACAGGAAATACGAGGTCGGGTATTAACACTTGGATCGATGTCGTGTATAATGTTTGATAATTCGGATATATATTTTTAATGGCCAATTTTCAAATTTTAGCCATTTTCTTTTTTTTAATTTGAATTTGAAGCAATTCTATTTGTTTCTTTGATATTATATACACATTTAAACTCAGGTTAATCGGAATTTCAGTACGAGTACATTTCTATTTTTGTGGTATTTAGATGAACCTTGAGACCACGCAGTTTGATATTATTCGATCCCAGCAACTATAAAAATAAATACACAATAAAAAAAAACCACTCTCAATAATAATAATTCATGTAATAACAATTTTAAATATTGTTTTAATAAACTTTATTACGATTGTAAACATTTAATTGTCGAGTGTAGGCTCGGCTTGGTACAATCAGCGACACAAGTCTCGGGTTCAATAATTGTTCTTTATTAATCGTAATTAATGGTTAATAATCAAGCCACAGCTGAATTTAATGACTAATTAACACAAATGATGACAAGTTTATCCCTCTACCTGTAATTGTTAAGTAAACAATTGTCAGTTGGTAATCTGACATTTATCACACCTTGCAATAAGCACATTCAAGCGTAACATACATTGTCAATTAAATTTCAATGTTCAAGTTTGACATGGTAAAACGCGTGATTTTATTATTGACAGGACCATTTAATGAGTTCGACTGTTCGAGGTATCGGTGTTCGAGCGAAAGAGGTTTTTTTTACTTAGAAATATAAGGAAAATTGACGGGGTCTCAAATCAGTTCGAGCCATCCATGGTATTCGACCCATCTGAGTTCAAGGGACCGAGGTTTGACTGTACTGTCAACCTTGTTATTGCAAACTCTTATTAAGTTATTTCCTTGAATAGCTGAAGTAAATATTTGTTCCATTCGTAGTAGCTTATCCAAGAAAACTTGAATACACAGATATTTCTAATTATTATTCTTAATGTATTTAAGTTTCTATTTATAGTGATATATCAGGGGCCATCATGATTGTGATCGCATGGTAGTTAGATTTACAACTACCTGTGCAATCAGTGCCTATCACCACTAAAGTTGTGAGTTTGAATCCCACTGATGGGGAGGTGTACTCGATACAACATTATGTGATAAATTGTTGTTAATGACTTGTGGCAGGTCTGTGGTTTTCTCCAGGTACTTCGGTTTCTCCCACCAATAAAACTGACTGAAATATTGTTGAAAGTGGCGATAAACACCATAACCATATAGTGATATTTGTACTGGTTATACTTACTAGGAATAAGATTAAAGATGCCACCCTAGTCAACCATGGCTTCATGTCATACATTTTGTTTTATTTATATTTCATTAATTTTTATTCAAACTTTGGTTTACGATATTTAAAGTTCAACTAAAATGGTGAAATAATTTGTTAAATTTCAGAAATTGGAGGTGGACAATAATATGTTATTTCCTGATAGTGTTAAAGTAAATACCAGAGAAGGGGAGGTATGTATGTAAAACAATATGGCTTTATTTATCTATCTGATATCATATTAATTGTGATTATTGAGTAATAATTTAATTTGATGGGAAATTTGCAATCTGATTGGCTGATCTGCCTGGAGCAACTTGGTTATACATGATAACCTGGGTTGGTATTGACACATCGCCAATATATTCATTTGCTACAGACAATTTCAAATAGTTCCATGAAATACCGTATTTTACGGACTATAGGTCGATGGGGACGATAGGTCGAATTGCTGCTTTTCGGCTAAATTTTTTGGGAAATACTAAGATAGGTCGAAGCATTCCATAGGTCGAGTATGCCGATGACAACTTGGGTAAGTATCGTCACATCAAACTTTTTTAGTGTTTTTTTTTACATCGGTAAACATTTGTCCTATAACGATGTTCTTCGGTAAGTATATGTAAGTATTAACTCAAGAATACTATTCTTATGTGTCATAAATGAAATAATTATGAAAATTAAATTAAATAAAATTTTGTTTTTAAACTTGTTTTTTATGAGGAGTCTGGTTTGTAAAGCCAGACATCGATGACATTCAAATCAGGCCATCTGTGGGTGTCACAATAGATGGTAAACGGATGTTCATACAATAAAATAATCAAGCTGTCAAAACAATGTATCACCTTGTGCAGTTTTATTGACATACCTTTAAACTGTGTTTAATTAGTAGTACACAAATTATGTGATGTCTCGGTCCAGTAAATTATCAATCAGCTGATCAGGATAATTAAGTGCCGACTGATGTTCACCTGTGTTGATTATCTCATGGTGATTATTTTATTTGTTCCTAATTGACAAATTCAAGTGTAAAACATTCTAGTTTAACGAAATCGATAATTATTTTCCAGTATATTTAGTATAAAAAGCTTGTACTCCACGTTTATTCAAATTATTGTGAGATGTAATGCAACCGCCATTTTTTACTACAACCCTGTGCGCATGCTCGTGTTAGATGGAAAAGCTATATAGCTATATTTAGATATTTTGTGACAATAATTTTATATTGTAAAACGATCCACCCTGTGATTTTTTTTCAACAACATACATTTTTATAGTATATATTTTATTATACAATTCAATATTGAACTGATTTTCGCTAACACTTCAATCATTGAATATTATTGATTTTTTTCGGATGTTGAACATTTTTCCCCCGGAATTGCACCCCTTGTTAGTATACTTTTATTCCCCAAGAACATCGATGATTTCAGTCTTCTTATTCAGAAAAAAACCTACAGCAAATTCAAGGTATACTGTAAACAAAATCGTCATTTTTATCGAGATTTTTTTTTAGGGATTCCAGATTTTTTTAACTTCATCCTTGTATAGGTCAATGTGGACGATAGGTCGAAGCCAGCATGTTGAGGAAAAAAAATATCGACCTATCGTCCGTAAAATACGGTAAATGTAATTAAAATCGAGGAATCATCAAATCTTGCTATAAAAATTCAATTATAAGGAATATTCTAAATTTTTATTTGATTTGGAAAAGTTTATGCTTTTCATAACCCACTTTATTAAGCATAAAGCTACCCAAACCAGATTATTTCTTATAGCCTGTTTACAAAATAGAGCAATTTTAGATGAAAGCAGGAAAATACCATATGGGGTATCTTTGATTCTTTAAGCAATAATCTTCTTTCTGTTAATTTTGGTCACAAAATTGAACATTTAACTACCGTAGTCATCAGTGTATAATACACACTTACCTAGGAAACCATTGATTCAGCCAGGGTGAGTATTAATTTAAATACCGTAGTCATCAGTGTATAATACATGCTTACCTAGGAAACTATTGATTCAGCCTGGGTAAGTATTAATTTAACTACCGTAGTCATCAGTGTATAATACATGCTTACCTAGGAAACTATTGATTCAGCCTGGGTGAGTATTAATTATTTAACTACCGTAGTCATTAGTGTATAATACACGCTTACCTAGGAAACCATTGATTCAGCCTGGGTGAGCATTAAGCATAAGAATTCAGAATGGTTATATGCCGATATTATAATACATTATTGAAAGTTATATAAAATATTATGCATTGATGCTTTTCCTTAAAGCTGCTTCTGTGGTCTAATAGTTAGTGTGCTAGACTTAAGTGTAGTAGATACTGGGTTTAATTCCTGGTCGGATCGAACCAAAGATTATAAAATTGGTATTTGCTGCTTCTCTTCTAAGCACACAGCATCAAAGAGTAAGAGGAAAGACTTGTTGCCTTGGATTCAGAATAATAACTTGTCCAATTAATTTCTAATTAAATGTGTACAGGTGTTAAAGCATGGCAGGTGTAATGCTTTTAACAACAATCACCTGTTGTCAGCTATTTAGTAATTTCCTGCCCTGACCAAGTGATCAGTTTATGACTTCGGTAATCCTGGTCAGTGAAATATGTCTTTATGTCATTGTAAAAAAAAACCTGACTGTGTAGAAATTTCACCCCAAAGCTCTGGATTAAGGTCCATAAATTTCTTTTTTTTTCTGAACTTTGTTCGTAAACAATATTTCATGAAATAAACTCACATTATTTTAAGATTTTTCATTCTTGTGACAAACGCGTAAATGTAGACATGCACACATGCCATCCAAGAAGAGAAGGTTGGCTCAACTTGAAGGTGAAAAGAAGAAAATTACCAAAACACCAAGTTTATCTCTTTTTTCTGGCAATGAACAACTTAAAATTATGATTCTGTACTTACATTCCGATTTTGTTACTATTTTTATGCATCTAAGCGGCATTTCTAAAAATACAAATAAACAAAAAACAAGGAAGAAAAATGTGTATGACGGAGATCGAAAATCGCGATTCATTGACAGACAATCCACAGGAGACAAGCTGAAAGAGACTGACAGACAAACGTGTAAATTACGAAATGGACAGATGGACAACATGAACATTTAAACATTTATTAAAAATTATTAAAATCTCGCACATAATGCATACCTTTAAATATATCCACGTTCTGTAGAAGTACCTAGTGACCTACTAAGAAACACTTCAGTCACTTGAGAATAATTTATAATTAATAAAGTTATGGAAAATTTCAGTGGCAGGAATTTATACAGATTTTGTCCTCTGACAACAGATCCTTAACTCACTTGAATGAACTATTTCAGTCAGTAGATCACAAAGACAAGAATCTTTCTTCAATGTATCCACTTGTCTCCAAACTGTACAGCATTGCTGTCATACAGCCTTTGAGCACTGCAGAAGTTGAGAGAATTTTCTCTCGAGTTGCCTTAATCAAAACCAGCCACAGAGCTAACATTAAAACTGAGACACTTTCCAAAATTTTGAACATTAAGTACAACTATGATCAGAGACTTTTTTAATTCCATCATTAATGAATGTGTACATGCCTTTTTTAAACACAAAAACAGAAGACTTGTAAACATAGTGTGACTTTTATTTTAGTTAAAATTGTATCTGGAACATCCATAACACTAATATTCTTTTTAGCACATGTCTTTTTATTGATCTTCAGATTTTAACTGCATTTCTGTACATATGTAATAAAATATATATAAACAATGAGTCATGTAGATGCATTGAATTTGATGCAAAGAGCTGAAAATGTAGTGCTGAAAGACATTTTTAATATTAAGTAACTGAAAATAACTATATTGCCCTTTTTCATAGTTTTTGATGCACTGAAGTGCCCTTTTTCCAAAGTGGCGCCCCTCCATTTTCAATTCTTAGCTGGAACACTGTATAATGAGTGACATGTTTACCTGTGGACTGTTATTTCAGTTAGCTAGCACTATGAAAAATCAACTAAGCATGTTTGACTTGTTCAAAGTGGACGTCATCATCGTATTATGTCATGTAACTTGTTCTTGCCATGCTATATATATGGTGTTAAGCAACAATCAATCACTCACTGCTTTTCTTTACACAATCAAATACTGTAATGTATATCCATTTTGCTGATTCCTCATATTTATTGTCAACTTATTGAAAGTTGATTAATTATTATTCATTAATGCATACTTTTCACAACCAGATATGGTGGTGTTTTTTACTGGTTCCTTGTGTACATTGTCAACAGGGCTTATTTGACTCAGTCTTTAATGGTACAGTGAATCCTGTCTAATCCAACACACCAGGGAGCCAGGGAAATGTGTTTGATTGTACAGGGTGTCAAAATACTCAGATTTTATTTCAGTTAACAGGAATACTTTAGGACCATACATTTTCGTCGGATGTCACAGGATGTTGGAAAACTTAAGTGTTTGATTGTACAAGTTCTACTGTACTTTTCATTTAAGAAAGCTATTTTGTTGTATTTTAAATCATTATTTGTTTTTGTTTCAGTATTTATTTTCCATGTTATTACACAGTAGTGAGACATTCAGGTTGATGGAACAACTTGCTAACATGGCCATGAAACAGTATGTATAAATTACTTGACAGATTCTACTAATAAATCATAGTGATACAATCTAGTTAAAATTGCTCCCCTTTTTCTGATTTGTAGCACCTAATAAAGATGGATTCTACTAATGAATCATAGACACCTTTTGATACAATCTAGTTAATATTATTTTTGGAGGTATCAATTTTGCCCCTTTCTACGATTTTTGAATTGGATTTTGGAACTGTTCTGACAGTGTGGTATTTTTATATTTGATTTAAGAACTGTTCTGACAGTGTGGTATTTTTATATTTGATTTAGGAACTGTTTTGACAGTGTGGTATTTTTATATTTGATTTAAGAACTGTTCTGACAGTGTGGTATTTTTATATTTGATTTAGGAACTGTTCTGACAGTGTGGTATTTTTATATTTGATTTAGGAACTGTTCTGACAGTGTGGTATTTTTATATTTGATTTTGGAACTGTTCTGACAGTGTGGTATTTTTATATTTGATTTTGGAACTGTTCTGACAGTGTGGTATTTTTATATTTGATTTTGGAACTGTTCTGACAGTGTGGTATTTTTAAATTTGATTTTGGAACTGTTCTGACAGTGTGGTATTTTTATATTTGATTTTGGAACTGTTCTGACAGTGTGGTATTTTTATATTTGATTTTGGAACTGTTCTGACAGTGTGGTATTTTTATATTTGATTTAAGAACTGTTCTGACAGTGTGGTATTTTTATATTTGATTTAGGAACTGTTCTGACAGTGTGGTATTTTTATATTTGATTTTGGAACTGTTCTGACAGTGTGGTATTTTTATATTTGATTTAGGAACTGTTCTGACAGTGTGGTATTTTTATATTTGATTTAGGAACTGTTCTGACAGTGTGGTATTTTTATATTTGATTTAAGAACTGTTCTGACAGTGTGGTATTTTTATATTTGATTTTGGAACTGTTCTGACAGTGTGGTATTTTTATATTTGATTTAGGAACTGTTCTGACAGTGTGGTATTTTTATATTTGATTTAAGAACTGTTCTGACAGTGTGGTATTTTTATATTTGATTTTGGAACTGTTCTGACAGTGTGGTATTTTTATATTTGATTTTGGAACTGTTCTGACAGTGTGGTATTTTTATATTTGATTTTGGAACTGTTCTGACAGTGTGGTATTTTTATATTTGATTTTGGAACTGTTCTGACAGTGTGGTATTTTTATATTTGATTTAGGAACTGTTCTGACAGTGTGGTATTTTTATATTTGATTTAAGAACTGTTCTGACAGTGTGGTATTTTTATATTTGATTTTGGAACTGTTCTGACAGTGTGGTATTTTTATATTTGATTTTGGAACTGTTCTGACAGTGTGGTATTTTTATATTTGATTTAGGAACTGTTCTGACAGTGTGGTATTTTTATATTTGATTTAAGAACTGTTCTGACAGTGTGGTATTTTTATATTTGATTTTGGAACTGTTCTGACAGTGTGGTATTTTTATATTTGATTTTGGAACTGTTCTGACAGTGTGGTATTTTTATATTTGATTTAGGAACTGTTCTGACAGTGTGGTATTTTTATATTTGATTTAGGAACTGTTCTGACAGTGTGGTATTTTTATATTTGATTTAGGAACTGTTCTGACAGTGTGGTATTTTTATATTTGATTTAGGAACTGTTCTGACAGTGTGGTATTTTTATATTTGATTTAGGAACTGTTCTGACAGTGTGGTATTTTTATATTTGATTTAGGAACTGTTCTGACAGTGTGGTATTTTTATATTTGATTTAGGAACTGTTCTGACAGTGTGGTATTTTTATATTTGATTTAGGAACTGTTCTGACAGTGTGGTATTTTGTATTTTTTATTTTATTATCTTTAATTGCTCTCATTTTTATGATATTTTGAGATATAAAGATCTAATGAAACTCTGTAAGGAGTCACATCCTGGTGACATTTTACAATTAAATTAGAGCTGACCAAACGGTTGATGTATTACTTCAAGGACAGTTTATACATCCTTGGTTACTTCAAATTGTCAATAAAATAAGACTCCAAAGATTGTATTGCACATTTATGATAATTTTTACTTCTGTTAACTAGCTGATATTTCCATCCATTTTTTTCAACCCACACGATTACTAACCCCTAGATGTATGTTCACTGCCCCTTATGAATCCCCTCTAATCTCCCTTTTCTGTTATTTTTTTTTTAAAGCAATCAGCCACCAGTGATATCATCACTTTTATTTTGTAGTGGATAATGTTGGATAATAAAAAGAGATCACACAAACATTTAAATTTTAATTAGATTAAGATATTTAATCTAAAAGTGTTTTTTTAAGACAGGTGACCTCGTAAAAAAGAGGCTCAATTCATATGAATTGTTTTTATGACAGGACACGAAAAAGGTGACTGCTTAATAGAGATGACTGCATGGGCATCTGTATATATGTACATATTTATCTATTTAAAGTGCAATCTGATGTTTCATTTTTACAGATACAATTACATAAGATAATCAGCCAGCCTTCAAAGACTTACGATGTACCGTTCATTCAATCTATTGATAAAAAAAAACCAATATAAAATGTAATTTTACAGCACTATATCTCAGAGGTATTGTAACTCTCAAGGAAAGTTATTTTTCTACATATACATGTATTTTTTTTACAGGTTAATGTTAGAAGGAAGATTTGAAGAGGACAAAACAATTGTAGATAGAACTAAGTAGGTTTATTATATAGGTATTATCTGTAAATCTGGGGTTTATGGTGTTTAGTGCCACTTTCAACAATATTTCTGTTATATCGTGGTGGTCAGGTTTATTGGGGGAGAAAACCAGAGAAAACCACTGATCTGCCGCAAGTCATTGACAAACATGATCAAATAATGTTGTATCGAGTACACCTCGCCATGAACGGGAGTTATTGTATTGTATACCCTAAAAAATACAATCCCATGTTTTTTTTCTGTGAGGTGGTGAGGTGAGATCTTAATGTGAATCCCTGAACTACTTACCCTAGACCACATTGCTAATGGGAAATGAAAATATTTGTTTTGTAAGAGAGTTTCAGTTTGTGTTAACTCCATGGTATAGAAATAACATTGGGTAAAGTTTGGTATGGATGTGCAGCTGGGGTTTGAACACTCCCCCTCATTCATTCCCTCAGCATGAAAACCCTACCCATTCTTATATTGTGTACTGGTAATTATTAGTGACCCATTCATATAGTAGGTTAAAATCAAAAATAAACACACAAAACAGTAATGTATCAAATATGCACCTTATCCGATTAGATTGTAACAGAAATGTTGCACAGAGGAGTGATTATGGAATTTAATTTGACTTCATTATACTAAATTGAATTTGATGTTTTTAGGAGAAAAACACCAAAGAAAATGTCCTCCATTAAAAGAGATTTAGATGCCAGAGCTAGGAGTGATGCTTTCAGGTTAGTTTATTATTGTATATAGACAATTCAGAGCTAGGAGTGATGCTTTCAGGTTAGTTTATTATTGTATATAGACAATTCAGAGCTAGGAGTGATGCTTTCAGGTTAGTTTATTATTGTATATAGACAATTCAGAGCTAGGAGTGATGCTTTCAGGTTAGTTTATTATTGTATATAGACAATTCAGAGCTAGGAGTGATGCTTTCAGGTTAGTTTATTATTGTATATAGACAATTCAGAGCTAGGAGTGATGCTTTCAGGTTAGTTTATTATTGTATATAGACAATTCAGAGCTAGGAGTGATGCTTTCAGGTTAGTTTATTATTGTATATAGACAATTCAGAGCTAGGAGTGATGCTTTCAGGTTAGTTTATTATAGTATATAGACAATTCAGAGCTAGGAGTGATGCTTTCAGGTTAGTTTATTATTGTATATAGACAATTCAGAGCTAGGAGTGATGCTTTCAGGTTAGTTTATTATTGTATATAGACAATTCAGAGCTAGGAGTGATGCTTTCAGGTTAGTTTATTATTGTATATAGACAATTCAGAGCTAGGAGTGATGCTTTCAGGTTAGTTTATTATTGTATATAGACAATTCAGAGCTAGGAGTGATGCTTTCAGGTTAGTTTATTATTGTATATAGACAATTCAGAGCTAGGAGTGATGCTTTCAGGTTAGTTTATTATTGTATATAGACAATTCAGAGCTAGGAGTGATGCTTTCAGGTTAGTTTATTATTGTATATAGACAATTCAGAGCTAGGAGTGATGCTTTCAGGTTAGTTTATTATTGTATATAGACAATTCAGAGCTAGGAGTGATGCTTTCAGGTTAGTTTATTATTGTATATAGACAATTCAGAGCTAGGAGTGATGCTTTCAGGTTAGTTTATTATTGTATATAGACAATTCAGAGCTAGGAGTGATGCTTTCAGGTTAGTTTATTATTGTATATAGACAATTCAGAGCTAGGAGTGATGCTTTCAGGTTAGTTTATTATTGTATTTAGACAATTCAGAGCTAGGAGTGATGCTTTCAGGTTAGTTTATTATTGTATATAGACAATTCAGAGCTAGGAGTGATGCTTTCAGGTTAGTTTATTATTGTATATAGACAATTCAGAGCTAGGAGTGATGCTTTCAGGTTTAATTATTAATTTATATAGACAATTTTACTGATTTATATTTAGATAGATAAATACGAAAATAAATGTTGATGACTCTAGATTAATAATTTGGCCTCAGTATATGTGAAAAGAGACCACAATTATAGTGAGTGAGTGGTTGTCATTGAATGCTAAAGCATGGCGAGTTCAGGTTACATTTCAATGAAATGATGATGATGTCCTCTTTGTACTAGACTTACAAGCTTAGTTAGATTTTTATAGTGCTAGCTCACTGAAACAACAGTCTGTAGGCATACATGTCACTCCACGATGAGAAACAGCAAATGCTAATAATATAGTCTTTGGTTTGACCTGACTCAACCACTACGATCTACCACACTTGAGACAAGCACTGGTAATGCTGCCCTAGGATGAATATCTGTGTGAAGGTGTAAACAGTTTCAATTTTAGAATTAACAAGAAATTTTGAATACACTATATATCTATTAACAAGTAAAGGTTATATATATCTATATTGTAGATGACTTTAAAGCATTTTAAACATACTACATGTATTAAGAAAACATGATAAAAATAGATTATTATTCTGCAGATCCCTTTTTCTTATTGGCTGAAATTTAAAAAAAAAATCTTCTTTTTTGAAACTACAAGTCCAAATGATTTGTATCTTGTACAAATGATATTTGTGATATGATATTCAGAGATTCCTCATTTCATCTTTATCCTGCCAAAAAAAAATGGCTATAATAAACCATTTTTGTTTCTGATTGGCTGAAAATTTAAATATCTTCTCTTCTGGAAGCAAATAATTTGTAACTTACAAGTGTTTTAAATGACGTTTGTCAGGTTCTCTGCAAAGATTCATCATTTAATGTAGATCTCACAAAACATGGCCACCTTTGTCAATTCTTGTTTCCAATTGACTGAAAATTTAAAAATCTCTTCTTCACAAATCCATATAATTTTTTAACTTGGTACAAATCATGTTTGTCAAACCAGATGAGCAATACAGGCTCCTTTTGTTATTTTTAGATCACTATTTATAGACTTTGACCGTCTGCCAAATTGAAATGGGATGTAATCTAAATGCTAATAACTCCTTGTGTTTATTTGTAGATCATTATTTAGACTGCCATTGTCTGCCAAGTTGGATGGGGATGTTGACTGTATGCTAATGACTCCATACAATAAACATTATGTGTGGGGAAGACTTTATCTCTCATCTGGCTATATATGTTATGGCAGCAGGGTAAGTAACTCCAAATTCAGAATATACACATCAAACACATCATTCCAAAATTATTAATATTTAGAAATGTGACTGACATGAAGAATCTGAAGTGTAAATAGTTTGTTGTAGTGGAAAAATACAGTATCACTAATTTAGGTTTTCTGTTTAATATTCTACCAAACTAAATGTTAACTCCCACTAACTTTGCAAACAATATTTAATTAGCAACCAAACTACACATTAACTCACTCAAGCATTAACTGAAAAATTTGTAATAGTGACCAAATTAGAAGTTCGTTAGTGGCATGTTTTTGTTTAATCTTTAATTTAGATGTGCTTTAAAGGTTTCACTTGCTGTAGTTGTATCAAACTGCAGCAATTTTTTTTCATTGCTTTAGTAGTTTTGTTAAAAATCTCAACAGTCAAGGTGATTGTTTTAGCTGGAAGATTTACAACTGTAAACCTACTGTTAGAACTGGGACATTCATTTTCTATGAATTTATTTGACTTGAAATTCATTTAGAATACAATACAAGAATTGTTTTATTTTTTGCCTATAGGTACAAGACCTTGTAACAGTAGTATTACCTGTCAGAGAAATGTTATGTTTCTGTTTATAGGTACAAGACCGTAAGCTTGTAACAGTAGTATTACCTGTCAGAGAAATGTTATGTTTCTGTTTATAGGTACAAGACCTTAAGCTTGTAACAGTAGTATTACCTGTCAGAGAAATGTTATGTTTCTGTTTATAGGTACAAGACCTTGTAACAGTAGTATTACCTGTCAGAGAAATGTTATGTTTCTGTTTATATAGGTACAAGACCTTGTAACATTGGTATTACCTGTCAGAGAAATTCAACTTGTAGAGAAGATGGATAATACAACTGGTAACGAACTGGGGAACAATGCGCTGCTGATTACTACAAAGGGAAAGGTACCAGTTTCACTTCCTGTTTTGGTGATTTAATATTAGAATATTGTAGAATTCACTTATTTTTCACTGTTTTTGGTAACCCGAATAATCCAGTCGTTATATTACTCTCCCGCTAGTCGCTGCATTAACGCCTGGATGCATTCATTGAAAAAATCTGTCAAACCGGAAATAGTAAATCGCTATGACTTATGGGTATTACGACATAAAATAGGAGGAGCTAAAATGTTTGTAAATAATGTCCAATGGAGCGATCAGATGATGTAATGTTGTATGCAATACACATATCCGGATAAATACAACCAAACATGAAATAAAACATAAATGAATAATTATTATTTTTTAAATATTAAAACATAATGATTTTTATTTCAAAGTTGGAAAGTAAATAAAAGCTTGAATTGAATAGACCAATTTCACGTTACCGCCACCATTATGGTTCAAAGGTCAATCGGAGTAAAAAAAACGTAAACAAGACATCATTGCATTTGTAAACACGGTGACGCAGTTTATTCATCGTGGCAGTTATGCACATATCGTCACGGTCGTAAGAAAATTTTCGTGAATTTGTTGGTTAGGAAAATAATTTATGACTACATGTATCCCGTAGATCTTGAAAATAATGAGAAATCGTGTGAATATTCAGCTATACAGTATGTGGCCAAAAGTATTGCCACATGTAAAAAAAAATCCCTATATAATCAACCAAAACCATATTTTTTCCAAAAAAATTTGTGAAGTCATTTTTGGAGATTTTAAAATTTTTTACACCAAAACATTCAGAATTGTCTATATTTTGATTGTTTATTTGCTCATTATGTTTATATGAGTGGTTTTTATTTGTACATAATTTAAACAGGATTGTGAATTTTTAGGATTTATTTTTAGTTGAAATATATAGGAAAATCAAAGTCAATTTTTAGGATTTATTTTTAGTTGAAATATATAGGAAAATCAAAGTCAATTTTTATTTGTTATGTTTAAATTATGGAGCATCAAATAAAACTTTTTAAAAGGCCCAACTTAAAACTGGTATGCCCCTTATGTTAGAGAATGTATAAAGTCTGTGTGTGTAAGACACTTTTGATGTACTAACTTAAAATGACTTGGTTCAACTATATATCATTTTATGATTTTTTAGAAGTCAAAATCCTGTAAGAATGCACACCTTTAGTATTTGTACATTAAACACACTACAAAATATTACAAAAACTCTAGCTCAAAACTATAGGGAGGGACAGACAGGAGTTAAATAGTATGCCCTGATACAGGGCTATACATTAACAGTCATGTTCCATTCTTACATGTATGTCAAGAACATTATTATGGTGTGGTTTCTGTTCGTGAGGCGCTCCATCCTTTCTTGTTTATGCCAATGTCAGGAGACCAATAATAACATATAAGGATTAGTATGGAAAACGTGCTATATTCAGGAACAAGTCAGTCTTTGTTGGGCAAAATATGTACTTGCACATGTACTTTGTAAATGATTCAACTCGATAACTTTTGTAAATCATAGAGCACAAAAATTAAACAAATACTCATTAACAAGAAATATTTATTGCAAAAACAAAACATTATTAAAAGGTCAGCTACATGTATAATAACAATGTTGTAAAATAACAAAACTATGAACTCGAACATTGAAGAATGGGTAATAAATTAAAACACATTCCCCTCATCCTGGTGAAGTCTTAAGTTAATGATTGAATGAAAATTATATTGCTTTTAACATCAAAAAGTTAATATTGGAACACTATACAATTTTCTCTATCTTTAGTTATTGAATTGAGAAGTTAAAAAATCTGACTAAAGTTCCAACCCCCCCCCCCCCCCCCCCCAAAAAAACATACTACATGTAATAAGGTTCAAAACTCCTTTAATTTCAAAATATTGTCTAAGACTTTCTCAGGTAAATGAACAAAGCCCAAAATATTCAATAATTTTACATGAAATACAACACTCATATGGGGGATAAAAACATTCTATTCATAGAATTTTTAAACAATAAACAACAAGAAACATAAACTATAACATGTGATGTGTAAACTATTTAAGCATGAGCAACAGGAAACACATTTAGATACAAAAAATGAAAAGACCAACACCCTTAGTTGGATTTTTAGAGTGCTAGTTCATTGAAACAACAGTCTGTGGGTAGATATGTCGTTCCACTCTGAAACATTATTCTGATTCTGACCCGACCATTCTTTGTTCTTACTCCTTAATGCTGCATTCTTACCAATTTTATAATCTTTGGTTTGACTAGACAGGGGCTAGAACCCATGGATCTACCACATTCAAGGTGAGCATGCTAACCATTACACAACATTTTTGCAGTCGTGTAAAAATCACACTGAAAAAGGAGCAGTTCTTCAAAACTTTCATTAAGCTAGGGACTTGTGTCCAAGTTAGTTAATGCAGTCAACATGATCAAGCATATATTAAAATAAACCCATAGATTAGCTTCCAGTCAGATTTGAACTGACATCTTTTCAACATTATTGAAATGTACTACCTTGTACTATAGAAGCTATATACATGTATTGTAATTGTTAGTAGTTGACAAACCTAATACAGTACTCCGATCATTAGCTTCCAGAGAGATTTGAACTGACATTTCTCAAACATTATTGAAATGTACTGATTCATTGACACCATAGTAACTACAACATTTTGTCATGAATTTGTTAGGAACATTTCAGCCAAGATTGCCCATCATTGGTTGCAATCCCTTCTGTTATTATCTAATGGTCCTGAATTGGCACTGCATAGACACGATAGAGAATTAAAAAAAAAACATGCATAAATTTCATACCCTGCAGTACAAGAACAATAAGCTCCTTCTGTCAAACCATCATCTTCTTTGGCGCAATATCTATACATTGTGGGGGTCATCATCCAGTGTCTGTGATGGTGAACACTTTGTTCTTAAAATACACAAGTTGTTGTTGTTGTTCGACTTAGCCTTTAAGAAATATCCCTCCTGTAGCCACCCACTTGAAAAATATTCATAGGCCTTGCCAACCTTATAGTCTTTCAGCATGTCATTTGTCAATGCCACCATGGGCTAACAAGAACTGCGTTATGTCTCAAAAAATTTGGTGGCCAAACTGCATACCATGATCATGTTCATCAAGCCAACCAGAATAAATCTGAAGGGGGTCTGTAATTCCACACTCACTCAAAATGTTGTCGTAGCATCTCTTGTTGTCCTTCAAAACATCATCTTGTGATGGCACCAAAGGCAAGTTCAACTTGCATGCCGAAAAACACAAGGCCGCTAGCTCCTCCTTCGTTCGATCTCTCAGTCTCATCGTCAAGAACTCTGAGATTCTCGACTTTCCAACATCGAAGCTCATCAAGAGTGTAGAGTTGATCACCAGGATCCATTTGTAGATGTATAATAAAATTTTGCAAATAAATAACGTGAATAAAACTTCGAAAAGGTTGAAAAATGATGTGGATATAGAAAATCATCGTATAATCCAAACAGAAAGGCCGCTTACCACCTGGATTTTACTCCGATTGGACTTTGCACTAAGGCCGCTTACAACAAAAATAGGTTAATGTGAAATAGGTCTATTCACTCTTATAATGATTTTTTAATTTCATTTAAAATAAAGATTTAAAAAAAAATTATTTTATGATACTGATGGCTGATTAAAATTGTTTGTCATGCATTAGCTGTCAGTTGTAATATACAGGATGTAACCAATATACAGGAAGAGCTCCTACTGTGAAGCCATCTATTTTGAGATGCCATTCAATGAAAATAACAACCTGACCATATTGTTACATAATAAGAATAAGAATTAGATAAGAAATTAAAATTGATAGAAGGCAAGGATTTATATAATTAACACATTAAGTCACATTTCATTTATTTAGGCTAACTTGGGTCAGTTATCAATTAAAGACAAAAATGGGTTTAAAAAAATAAGTATTTACCTAAATAACGATATTGAGATGGGTATTTCTTCTGCATATCCATATTTATACAATCTTATGTTAACGGCAAGTTATGTGTATCGACCCTATTATCCACAATAAATTCACTTTTATTGTCCCACATACATTACAAAAATACATGTTAGATGTGTATTGCGACATTTTAGCAAATTTAGATTAAAACATAAAAACTTCAAAAAATGATTACACAGTGTTTTATTTTTTTAAATCTTTAAAGATTTGTGAATCTATGGCAATTTAAATCATAATTATGAGAATAAAGGTGTATTTGTTTTCTAAATATGCACAATCATTCTCCGTGTTTGTTTTATCAATATTTACAAACGGAAGTAAAGGGATTCACTAATGCGCATACGCGCTAATATCTGACATTTGATTGGTCGGCTGTACCAGCCAGCAGCCTGACGGATTTTTACCACTAAGAGCGTTCAAGCCCTCGTCCAGCGAAAGTGCCGATAGAGGGCGCAGTATTATTCAAGTTATGTTTTTGGTTAAATATGTAATTATTTAATCAAAATGATCAAGGCTTTATTAATTGTTTTGTGATTTCAAGAAAATTTCTAAATAAAAATTATCAAGGTTTGTATAAGTTATGTTTCCTCTTGTCTGGGGGAAGACATATTGTTTACGTCCTGTCTGCCCATCACAAAAGTGTATTTTGTGTCAAAAATGACCTTTAATTATTTTCTGATATAAAAAAATTATGAAATAAGATTTTTTTTAAATAAATATAGATAAATAAAAAATTCAGAAAATGTTAACTTAATTTAAGTTAATTATTAGTATGGAATTATAAGCTTCGTTTGTCTATCTGTATGTCATAAATTCTTTACCTAGCTTAATTTGTCAATATATGCCTTTCTATTTATTCTTCAGTTGTTTCATATTTAAATATTTAATTTTCAAAATAAATGAATTAAATATAATATATAATATGTTTCAGACCAATTATATTGTCTCCCAGCTACCACAGAGAGAGATGATTTTAGAGAAAATTTCAGATTTCTTGTCATGCCAAAATATACCACTTAGGTGAGAATTTTTCTTTATTTGTAAAAAAAACCCACTTTTTATGTTGTGTAGATTGCAATGAAATATTCATTTGCTATACTTCATTTCAAAGATGCAATATTTTCTGTGCATATGTGAGTGAGTGATAGTTGTTTAAAATGGGCAATTTTTCACCTATATCATTACGAGAACAAGTTGGATTCGATGAGTTGATGATGATGTCCGCTTTGCAATACACCGACATGCTTGGATTTGAAACTGAATGCTCACTGAAACAACTGTCTATGGGTAGACATGTCACTCGAATGCTCACTGAAACAACTGTCTGTGGGTAGACATGTCCCTTGAATGCTTGCTAAAACAACAGTCTGTGGGTAGACATGTCACTGGAATGCTCACTGAAACAACAGTCTGTGGGTAGACACGTCACTCGAATGCTCACTGAAACAACTGTCTGTGGGTAGACATGTCACTCTAATGCTCACTGAAACAACAGTCTGTGGGTAGACATGTCACTCGAATGCTCACTGAAACAACAGTCTGTGGGTAGATATGTCACTACACTGTGCATGTTATACAATGTCATTTATCATATGGGTAGTTTGATACTACCAGTATCTAATTGTTTAAATTCTATATATTAAAAGAACCTATATATAATGTCAGATAAAACATCACATGAGTCCTCACTTATTAAGGTTTCTAAAGGTGTAAATCATATGTGAATACAGAAGTTTTTTTTTCTGTCTCAGACATTGAACTACTACTGTATTTAAGTATATGTATTCATTTATTTTTATAATAATTTAACACACTGTTTACGATGTTTCAACTATCAGCGATTGTTAATTTGTTTATTTCAGTCCCACTATGCAAAGTCTAAAATCAAAAGGTTCAACATCAGAAATAGGGAAAGCAGGTAATTAGTATACAAAATAAATGTTTTGTTTTTCAATTGATTGGTTGATACATTGGTGTCTAATGCCAACCTTAGCAATATTTTAGCTATATCGTGACATGGATGGGCTAAGGTTATGGTGTTTAGCACCTCTTTCAACAATATTTCAGTTATATCGTCGGCGGTCAGTTTTATTGGTGGAAGAAACCGGAGAAAACCACCGACCTGCCGCAAGTCGCCGACAAACTTTATCATATAATGTTGCATGGAGTGCACCTCGCCTGAACGGGATTCGAACTCACACTGTTAGTGGTGATAGGCACTGACTGCATAGGTAGTTGTAAATCCAACTACCATATGATTATGACCATGATTGCCCCCTCGTGACATTGAACAAATATTACATTATATTTATTCCTGGTGGAATAAATAGTTTTGAATATTTGTTCTTTAAACAAGACATAGTGTTGTTATTATAAATTATCCAAAGGTACAGATATTAGGCAGAACAAATAAACATTCACAACACTCATGCAGTAAAACCCATACATATCTTCCTATTATGACACGAAATGATACAAAAATGATGTTACTGGTACCTAAAAACATTCTTGTAGCTGTATAATTTACATAAAATCAGCATACTTTCATACAATTAGCTGAATTTAGTATATATTTACAATATAGTGAATCAGACTGTCAGTGGTGCTCACCCACAAACACAGAAGAAAGAAAACTTAATTAAGACATCTCCTTCACCATTTGAACCATATTGGAGGTGTAGTGGTTGGTGTGCTAGCCTCCAGGGCGGTAGATGATGGGTTCGAGTCCTGGTTAGGTCAAGCGAAAGACGATATAATTGGTATTTGCTGCTTCTCAGCTAAGCACACAGTATTAAGGAGCAAGACCAAAGAGTGGCTGGCTTGGAATCAGGATAATCTGTTAGAGTGGAAAGACATGTCTATCCGCGGCCTGCTGTTTCACTGAGCTAGCACTATAAAGATCCAATTAAGCACGTTGGTCTAGTACAAAGCGGACATCATCATTTCATTGAATTAATCTTGTTCTCGCCATTGTCAAGCTGAAAAATTGCTCATTTGGCATTAAATCAAAATGACTCATTCACTCACTGAATTAAGTATTACTGTACTTATAACATTTTATTTTAATCTAAAAAAATTAATTAATTTTTTGTTAAACAGATGAAAATATACAGTTTCAACCAGCTTTGGTCAGCTTATTTAACAGAAGGGATTCAGATGAGTTGTCTGCAAAGGAAACTGTGAAGGAACATCTTTGGAATGTCCATTTTGCTGAATTTGGACGGTATGAATTTTCTAAAAAAAACAACAAACAAAAATAGAATTTAGATAGTGTGCATAGTATATTATGAAACCCTTACATGTGTGAATTATTTGATCTTCCATGATATAATAACTAGTACAGTGAAATCTGAATTAACCAGAATCCTGTATAAACCAATCTTTAAAATAAACTTCCAATGTAGGAAATCTTTGTTAATTTAAACTGTATTAACCAAATACATTTCTATTCTGAACAAAAAAGTTGGTTCCAAGGAAGTTTGGTTTAGACAGGTTTTCCTGTAGTATAATGCATCTTGAGATTTGATGGATGGTTTGGTTTGTTTATGCTGTTTAACACCACTTTCAACAATATTTCAATTATATCTTGGCTGTCAGTTTTATTGGTGGAGGAATCCGGAGTACCCAGAGAAAACCACAGACCTGCCGCAAGTCACTGACAAACTTTATCACATAATGTTGTATCGAGTACACCTCACCATGAACAGGATTCCAACTCACAACGTTAGTGGTGATAGGCACTGATTGCATAGGTAGTTGTAAATCTAACTACCATACAATCATGACCACGACGGCCCCTTAAATACCAATAGCCCAATACAAGCTGCTGTTTAGTTATTAAACATTAATAATACTTTATGATTATTTTTAGGGGAGTTTGTATGTACAGAACACATAAAACACAGGATTTAGTATTGAAAGGTCTTCCAGAAAAATACAGAGGAGAAATCTGGATGTTGTTTTCTGGAGCCATTAATGAGGTATATACATGTATAAAAAACTACAGTAGTCACCCTCTTATGAGACCACTCCTACCAAAGGACACTCTTCTTATCACACCATATTTCAGATGCCTCACCTCAGCTATCCTCTCCACGCCTGCTTGCGCATAAGGCCTGAGATTTCGGATGCACTGATAGTAAACTAAATGCACTTCTAGATTGTCTCCCCTTAAGAGAGGCCACTCCTCTTATAATGCCACTTTTTCAGTGAAGAAGATGTGGCCTTGTAAGAGAGGAACTACTGTAATTGAAACAATATACAATCAAACCTGCCCATACAGTCACCTCTATTAAGTCAAACCTGCCCATACAGTCACCTCTATTAAGTCAAACCTGCCCATACAGTCACCTCTATTAAGTCAAACCTGCCCATACAGTTGCCTCTATTAAGTCAAACCTGCCCATACAGTCACTTCTATTAAGTCAAACCTGCCCATACAGTCACCTCTATTAAGTCAAACCTGCCCATACAGTCACCTCTATTAAGTCAAACCTGCCCATACAGTCACCTCTATTAAGTCAAAACTGCCCATACAGTCACCTCTATTAAGTCAAACCTGTCCATACAGTCACCTCTATTAAGTCAAACCTGCCCATACAGTCACCTCTATTAAGTCAAACCTGCCCATACAGTCACCTCTATTAAGTCAAACCTGTCCATACAGTCACCTCTATTAAGTCAAACCTGCCCATACAGTCACCTCTATTAAGACAAACCTGCCCATACAGTCACCTCTATTAAGTCAAACCTGCCCATACAGTCACCTCTATTAAGTCAAACCTGCCCATACAGTCACCTCTATTAAGTCAGACCTGCCCATGCAGTCACCTCTATTAAGCAGTCACCTGTATTGAAAGGTCACCTTTTTCTTCCCATGTCATAGAAAATTTCAAATAAATTGAAGCTGTTTTAAGAGGCCACTCTTTCTTTGTCCCAAAGGTGACCTCTTAATACAGGTTTGACTGTACTTTCGTCCTTGTAAATTGCCACATTTCACAAACTCGGCTTTCCATGTAAATTATATCCCCGGGAATCATTTTGTCATATCAAATGATTACCATTGTCATAACGGCATTTCTGTATAAATTATCTTATAAATTGCTAAAATTGGTAATCACGATATGGCTTTATTATAAAAATTGCTCAAAGGGGGATCAGTAATTTAAAATTTGTTTATTTGTTGCCAATAAAAGGAAAAACTAAAAAATACCACACTGTCGGAACAGTTTCGAAATCCAATAGAAAAATCGTAGGAACAGAGACAAAATCTATACCCCTAACACATATATACATGACTTGGTACAGACACTTCAATAAATAGTGGCAAGGTTTAACTAGTTCTATGGGTCCAAACCTCTCATCTCAGTGGAATATTGTGAAAAATCCAATTTAGATTGAATTTAGGTATTGTTGATGAGAAAAAGATTGAATTTGATGAGAATTGGAAAATTGATTGCTTGCATGCTTGATTTATGACAATTTCAGCAATTTATCAGTCATCCACATATAATGGTCGAGGAAAGCAGAGTACACAGGAAAATGTATTAAGAGTGTTTGTAAGTACCTCCTCTTTCTGGTTAAATTTCTTACCAGACTATTATGTGTTGTTAGAATTTTGCACAAGCATAAAATAAGCAGAACTGTAATTAAAAGTTATTTTTAATTGTAATATATTAACAGATGGCCACACATCCAGGATATTACGCTGATCTGGTAGAAAAAAGTTCAGGGAAGTACAGTCTAGCTACAGATGAAATAGAAAGAGACTTACATAGGTAACAACTAATCAGTTTTTGTGGCTACCTTTTAATCTTAGATTTGAAAATAGTGCATTTGGTTTTTTTTTCTTTTTAGCTCAAGGACATGCAAGTTTTTGCCTTCACTTGGCGTATGTCATCTGTCCGTCGTCAGTCAAGGTTTCACATTTTAATCTTCGTCTGCAAACTTGGCAGGATTGGTCCTTGGGAAGGGAACATTCAGATTTACACAAATGAAGTTGATCCTCCATGAGAAAGGGCTAAAAATGGGGTAATTAAATAAATCTTTAAAAAGTTGTCTCTTAGAGATCCAGCAATAGAAATGTTACAATATTTGCTGTTCTATCGCTGTTCTTCATGCAATATGTACTTCCGTCAATGCCACTACAAAAGATTGTATTCAATTCTTCAATATTTAATATGCTACATTGTAATAAATTGATATTAAATGTAACTACAGCTGGTTTATGTTCTTATTGTTATTTGATATTTATAGATCTTTACCTGAACACCCAGCTTTCCAGTCAGACCTTGGGATAGGTGCCTTAAGGAGGGTACTGACAAGTTATGCTTGGAGGAATCCTACTATAGGTATGTATTGAAGGAGGTACTGATGAATTGTTCCTGGAGGAATATTCTATATATTCATATTTTTTATTTTGGAAATTTGGAAACTATGAGTTTAAGAACCCACAAATATGTAATTTATAAACAATCCACGAAATTAAATTCTCTCTTCTCACAGAATACCTGAAAAATTGCAGACTTGACATTAAACAACAACCGCTCACTCATTTCATCATTTTAGATTTAGTCAAACTATGTGTATAATAGATTCACAACAAAGGGTATGAATGTAGCTACTTGGCTATGGTTATCATGATTATTTTATAAAAATAAATGAACAATGATTTTAGTGCTGTTTTTCGATCTCAAAGTTACAGTAATTAAATGGAAAACTAAATAATATGACACCGTCAAAACAGTTCCAAAATCTAATAATTCTAAATCCAATTCGTAGAAACAGAGACAAAATGGATACCCCTAACACAATTACCATGACTGTACACAATTACCATGACTGTACACAATTACCATGGCCGTTCACTGAATGTTACAGCAATAGAATGGAAAACAAAGTAATAACACACTGTCAGAACAGTTCCAAAATCTTTTAGAAAAATTGTACAGAAGAGACACAAAGTTGATACCCCTAACACACATATATATGACCGTTCACTCATCTGAAAGTTATTGCTACCTGTGCAATCAATGCCTATCACCACCACCGTTGTGAGTTCGAATCCTACCCGGGCCAGGTGTACTCGATACAACATTATGTGAAAACCTTTTTCAGTTACTTACGGCAGGTTTTGGTTTTCTCTGGGTACTTCAGTTTCCTCCACCAATAAAACTAACCGCCACAATATAACTGAAATATTGTTAAAAGTAGCGTTAACCCTAACCCTATATTATTATTTTATAGGTTACTGTCAAGCAATGAACATAGTGACAAGTGTATTATTATTATACGTCAGTGAAGAGGAAGCATTCTGGTTACTTACCGCTGTTTGTGAGAGACTTTTGCCAGATTATTATAATACCAAGGTTGTAGGAGCTCTTATTGACCAAAGTAAGTTAATCTGATTTACCCTACTTTCACCTCATTACACAAGTAATATTTAAGTAATACATTTCTGATGTACATATCATTTATTATAGTCGGGGACCGTCATGGTCGTGATCATATGGTAGTTGGATTTATGACTACCTATGCAATCAGTGCCTATCACCACTAACGTTGTGAGTTCAAATCCCACTGAGGCGAGGAGTACTCGATATAACATTATATGATAAAGTTAGTCAGTGACTTGTGGCAGATCTGTGGTCTACTCCTGGTACTCCGGTTTCCTCCACCAATAAAACTGACCGCCACGGTATAACTGAAATATTGTTGAAAGTGGCATTAAACACCATAACTCTAACCCTTTAGTATGATCTGACAGTTAATTATTCCACCTTGCATTAAATTATATCTGATTAGTCCACACTCCATCTGAAATAATCGCCATTACTGAAAATAAGAAATTCTTAAATTGACCAACCTTGCATTATTTAAAGCCAGAGTCTGTTTAAATCTTAATTACAAAAGCATAATTAGGAGCTAATCATCAGTCAAAAACTACAGTTGTCATGATTAGGTAAAAGTTTGTTCAGGTGAGCCTCTAGTTTTGGTATTACACATTTGCAAAGATGGATTTAGTCAATTGAAGCAACTAAGAGTCTCAAAAAAGAATGAAGAAAACAAAACCAAAAAAAACCAAACAGATAATAGACAAATATTGAGCCCCAATTATTTTTATATTTCAGGTGTGTTTGAAGAACTAGTCAAAGATAATCTACCTTCGTTACATCAGAAATTACAGGTGTTAGGATTACTTAGTATGATCTCATTATCATGGTTCCTTACTATATTCCTCAGGTAAATTACAGGTGTTAGGATTACTTAGTATGATCTCATTATCATGGTTCCTTACTATATTCCTCAGGTAGATTACAGGTGTTAGGATACTTAGCATGATCTCATTATCATGGTTCCTTACTATATTCCTCAGATAAATTACAGGTGTTAGGATTACTTAGTATGATCTCATTATCATGGTTCCTTACTATATTCCTCAGATAAATTACAGGTGTTAGGATTACTTAGTATGATCTCATTATCATGGTTCCTTACTATATTCCTGAGGTAAATTATAGGTGTTAGGATTACTTAGCATGATCTCATTATCATGGTTCCTTACTATATTCCTCAGGTAAATTACAGGTGTTAGGATTACTTAGTATGATCTCATTATCATGGTTCCTTACTATATTCCTCTGGTAAATTATAGGTGTTAGGATTACTTAGTATGATCTCATTATCATGGTTCCTTACTATATTCCTCAGGTAAATTACAGGTGTTAGGATTACTTAGTATGATCTCATTATCATGGTTCCTTACTATATTCCTCAGGTAAATTACAGGTGTTAGGATTACTTAGTATGATCTCATTATCATGGTTCCTTACTATATTCCTCAAGTAAATTATAGGTGTTAGGATTACTTAGTATGATCTCATTATCATGGTTCCTTACTATATTCCTGGGATAAATTACAGGTGTTAGGATTACTTAGTATGATCTCATTATCATGGTTCCTTACTATATTCCTCAGGTAAATGCAAGGTGTTAGGATTACTTAGTATGATCTCATTATCATGGTTCCTTACTATATTCCTCAGGTAAATTACAGGTGTTAGGATTACTTAGTATGATCTCATTATCATGGTTCCTTACTATATTCCTCAGGTAAATTACAGGTGTTAGGATTACTTAGTATGATCTCATTATCATGGTTCCTTACTATATTCCTCTGGTAAATTATAGGTGTTAGGATTACTTAGTATGATCTCATTATCATGGTTCCTTACTATATTCCTGGGATAAATTATAGGTGTTAGGATTACTTAGTATGATCTCATTATCATGGTTCCTTACTATATTCCTGGGATAAATTACAGGTGTTAGGATTACTTAGTATGATCTCATTATCATGGTTCCTTACTATATTCCTCAGGTAAATTATAGGTGTTAGGATTACTTAGTATGATCTCATTATCATGGTCCCTTACTATATTCCTCAGATAAATTATAGGTGTTAGGATTACTTAGTATGATCTCATTATCATGGTCCCTTACTATATTCCTCATGTAAATTACAGGTGTTAGGATTACTTAGCATGATCTCATTATCATGGTTCCTTACTATATTCCTCAGGTAAATTACAGGTGTTAGGATTACTTAGTATGATCTCATTATCATGGTCCCTTACTATATTCCTCAGGTAAATGCAAGGTGTTAGGATTACTTAGTATGATCTCATTATCATGGTTCCTTACTATATTCCTCAGGTAAATTACAGGTGTTAGGATTACTTAGTATGATCTCATTATCATGGTTCCTTACTATATTCCTCAGGTAAATTACAGGTGTTAGGATTACTTAGTATGATCTCATTATCATGGTTCCTTACTATATTCCTCAGGTAGATTACAGGTGTTAGGATACTTAGCATGATCTCATTATCATGGTTCCTTACTATATTCCTCAGATAAATTACAGGTGTTAGGATTACTTAGTATGATCTCATTATCATGGTTCCTTACTATATTCCTCAGATAAATTACAGGTGTTAGGATTACTTAGTATGATCTCATTATCATGGTTCCTTACTATATTCCTGAGGTAAATTATAGGTGTTAGGATTACTTAGCATGATCTCATTATCATGGTTCCTTACTATATTCCTCAGGTAAATTACAGGTGTTAGGATTACTTAGTATGATCTCATTATCATGGTTCCTTACTATATTCCTCTGGTAAATTATAGGTGTTAGGATTACTTAGTATGATCTCATTATCATGGTTCCTTACTATATTCCTCAGGTAAATTACAGGTGTTAGGATTACTTAGTATGATCTCATTATCATGGTTCCTTACTATATTCCTCAGGTAAATTACAGGTGTTAGGATTACTTAGTATGATCTCATTATCATGGTTCCTTACTATATTCCTCAGGTAAATTATAGGTGTTAGGATTACTTAGTATGATCTCATTATCATGGTTCCTTACTATATTCCTGGGATAAATTACAGGTGTTAGGATTACTTAGTATGATCTCATTATCATGGTTCCTTACTATATTCCTCAGGTAAATGCAAGGTGTTAGGATTACTTAGTATGATCTCATTATCATGGTTCCTTACTATATTCCTCAGGTAAATTACAGGTGTTAGGATTACTTAGTATGATCTCATTATCATGGTTCCTTACTATATTCCTCAGGTAAATTACAGGTGTTAGGATTACTTAGTATGATCTCATTATCATGGTTCCTTACTATATTCCTCTGGTAAATTATAGGTGTTAGGATTACTTAGTATGATCTCATTATCATGGTTCCTTACTATATTCCTGGGATAAATTATAGGTGTTAGGATTACTTAGTATGATCTCATTATCATGGTTCCTTACTATATTCCTGGGATAAATTACAGGTGTTAGGATTACTTAGTATGATCTCATTATCATGGTCCCTTACTATATTCCTCAGGTAAATTATAGGTGTTAGGATTACTTAGTATGATCTCATTATCATGGTCCCTTACTATATTCCTCAGATAAATTATAGGTGTTAGGATTACTTAGTATGATCTCATTATCATGGTCCCTTACTATATTCCTCATGTAAATTACAGGTGTTAGGATTACTTAGCATGATCTCATTATCATGGTTCCTTACTATATTCCTCAGGTAAATTACAGGTGTTAGGATTACTTAGTATGATCTCATTATCATGGTCCCTTACTATATTCCTCAGGTAAATGCAAGGTGTTAGGATTACTTAGTATGATCTCATTATCATGGTTCCTTACTATATTCCTCAGGTAAATTACAGGTGTTAGGATTACTTAGCATGATCTCATTATCATGGTTCCTTACTATATTCCTCAGGTAAATTACAGGTGTTAGGATTACTTAGTATGATCTCATTATCATGGTTCCTTACTATATATCTCTGGTAAATTATAGGTGTTAGGATTACTTATTATGATCTCATTATCATGGTTCCTTACTATATTCCTGGGATAAATTATAGGTGTTAGGATTACTTAGTATGATCTCATTATCATGGTCCCTTACTATATTCCTAAGGTAAATTACAGGTGTTGGGATTACGAAATATGACCTCATTATCGCTATCGTTTATTTTCCTTTTGATGTTTAAAACCGATATATTTCATATCACGTAAGCGCTGAGATTCCATTTATCGCTAATCGCTAAGCGTTGTCAAGGACGCACGTAGTAATATCGCTGTTTTCTAATATGACGTTATAATGACGTCACATTACCAAATCCTTGATAATAAGTGATTAACGATATGAAATATTAATTGTGTTTTAAAAAATGTCAGTATCTCAACAAAAACTATTTAATTATGAATACAAAATAGTGATAAAATAATTAAAGATGTTTTTTAAAACTCGAGGACGTTTCTCAGTCATCTCTCATCTCAGGGCTTCGCCCTTCGATGAGAGATGACTGAGAAAAGTCCTTTCGTTTTAAAATACATCGTTAATCACTTATTATCATGGTTCATTTGAAATAAAATTGAAGGATCTCCAAAACTATTGATAGATAGACAGCTTAGAAAATTTAATGTAAGTGAGTGAGTGAATGATTATTGCTTAACGCCAAATGAGCAATTTTTCAGCCATATCATGGCGAGAACAAATTACATTCAATGAAATGATGATGATGGCCGCTTTGTACTAGACCAACATGCTGAGTTGGATTTTTATAGTTCTAGCTCACTGAAACAACAGTCCACAGGTAGACATGTCGCTCCACTCGGACACATTATTCTGATTCTGAGCCAACCAGTCTTTGCTCTTACTCCTTAATGCTGTGTGCTTAGCGGAGAAGCAGCAAATACCAATTTCATAGTCTTTGGTTTGACCCGACCGGGGCTCGAACCTACAATCTACCGCACTCGAGGCGAGCATGCTAACCATTACACCACTGATGCGGTTTAGAAATGTAAATGTAGAATGTTTAGAATTGTGAATATTGATTTAAAAAAAATGTGTCATTTGAAAGGTTTTTTTAAAAATTGTATTTCATTTAAGGAACCCTTAAGCAGAAAATTGCTGTTCCAATATGATGTTTTTCATATTTTGTCTTTAGCTCACCTGGCCTAGGTGAGCTTTTGTCATGGCTAAGTGTCTGTCGTCTGTCCGTCGTCCATCCGTTAGCTTTTCATATTTAAATCTTCTTCTCTGAAACCACTGAACAGAATTGAACCAAACTTGCCAGAAATGTTCATTGGATGGTCCTCTACCAGATTTGTGTTTTTGGTACCGATTTGAAATTCAACATGGCTGCCAGGGTCCATAATGTGTTCTCAATGGCTGAAATTTTAAAAATCTTCTTGTCAGAAACCTCCAGGCCAATTGAATTGTGACTTTGCAGGAATGATCATTGGGTGGTCCTGTACTAAATTTGTGAATCGTTTGCCGATCGGAATTTCAAGATGGCCGCCATGACGCGACTTAGTTTTAACATAGGACCCTATGGAAAAAATGTTTAAAAGTCTTCTCCTCTGAAACCAGTAAGTCAATTTAAAGCAAACATGGCATGAATGGTCCTTAGGTGGTCAACTTTCAAAATGATATCCTGTGAACCTGACCTCCATCCAAGATGGCCACCATCAGCGGAGATAGTTTTAACGTAGGACCCTATGGGAAAAATGTTTAAAAATTTTTTCCTCTGAAACCAGTAAGCCAATTTAAAGCAAACATGGCATTGGATGGTCCTTAAGTGGTCAATTTTCAAAATTGTGTCTGGTGAACCTGACCATCCAAGATGGCTGCCTTCAGCGGACATAGTTTTAACATAGGACCCTATGGGAAAAAATGTTTTAAAATCTTCTCCTCTTGAGTAAGCCAATATAGCAAGCATGGCATGGATGGTCCTTGGGTAGTATACTTTCAAAATTGTGTCCGGTGACCACGACCTCCATCCAAGATGGCTGCCATGAGCAGACATAGTTTTAACATAGAACCCTATGGGATTTGAATAGTAACTTAGATGTATTCGGCATGCAGACATTCTTATGAGGGCTTATTTATGTCAGGTGAGCGATACAGGCTCACCTGAACCTCTAGTTATCAGTGTAGCATATATAGCAAGATTTAAATGTATAGAATATATTATCTCTGTTTATTTTTTTTTCAGTGTAATGCCATTTAACTGTGCTGTAAATATTTTGGACTGCTTCTTTTATGATGGTGCTAGCGTAAGTAATGATTATAGGTTGTGTACAGACATGTTTTATTGTCAAAATAATATTCCCACTGGTGTACTGGTAAAATAAGTTTCATTTATTAAACAAAATATTTAGAAAATGAAAACAGGTGAAAATTATTCTATTATTAATTGTCAAACTGAAGTAAGTTGACATTTTAAATGAACTTATGTTAATTTGAGGGTTTGGATGATGCGTGTAACGCCACTTTTAACAATATTTCAGTTATACTGTTATCATCAGTTTTATTATTGGAGGAAACAGGAGTAACTCGAGAAAACCACAGACGTGTCGCAAGTTTTCGACAAACTTGATCACATAATGTTGTATCGAGTACACCTCGCCATGAACGGGGTTCAAACTCACAACCTTGGTGGTGATAGGCACTTATTGCATAGGTAGTTTTAAATCAAACTACCATACGATCATTACCATGGATTCCCCTACTAAGAATAGAAGAAACATATTTCTACGATATTAAAAAAAATATATATATCCACAAATCAACACCAATAGACTGAATAAAAAAATTTCATTTAAATTGAATTATATTATTATCACACAGACAGTAAATATACAGTATTGTGTTAGTAAAATGCAATATTTAATTGATAATATTGCTTTTTTCAAAGGTTATATTTCAAATAGCTTTGACAATATTAGAATTAAAGAAAGATGAATTAGAGGCTGCAAAAGATGATGGAGAGGCAATGACAATACTCAGCTCATATCTAGAAAATGTGTCAAACAGGGATTCCACAATGCCAAATATACAACATACCAGTATGATGTTATGTTCAACTAAATCTGATCAGGTATAAATAGAATAAAGGAATTCCCCATGTCAAATATATAACATACCAGTATGATGTTATGTTCAACTAAATCTGATCAGGTATAAATAGAATAAAGGAATTCCCGATGTCAAATATACAGTGCTCCCTCGGTCTATCGCCCCCCCCGTTTTATCGCCAACCTCGCCTATTGCCAAGATTCTCGTCTGTCCCGATTTCCCCCATTAAAAATACCCCGTTATACTGCCAAACTCAGCTACGCCATCCGCCACAGGTTTTCAGACACAAAAGTCATAAAACCTATTTAAATTCCCCCGTTAGTACTGCCCACAACTACCTTTTGACAGCTGTGTATTGATCAGTAATTATGGAATGTCAAGACTGGTCATCGGACACGGTCATTGATCTCATAGTTGAGGGTCGGAACAGGTGAATTGTTTTGATTAGAATAATTACCTGTATTTACTTTTCTAGTGATTACTTTTAATCCTGAGTAAAAATTGTAATTTAATTAGTTGTCATAAAAATGTCGTCCTTAGATCGTTTTCAGAAACCATGTACCGGTAGCTTGAATTGGGATATGATGCAATGATGTCATATTATATCTACGTTTTTATTATATGTATTTAGAGATATAATAATACAGTTACACTTTTTATACAGCACAAGATGATTCAATCTTTGGTTCATAAATGAGTGTCATCATTTGTTGCATAACAAGCATTTTCCATGTTTTCTTCGTAATCCATTTTGACAGTACCAGACGACGGAAGTAAACAACGATACATTAATAACGAAAACTGATCGGACCTATTCTAATTTATTTATTTATTAAACATGTATTATTTATACTTATGTCTTTGTACAAGTGCAAAATGTATGTCAGTCGAGTTGAAACAATTTGAGAAAGTTTATCTTTTCATTTGATCACATGACTTCTGGTTTTCAATGTCCCTCAGTTTATCGCCAAACTCGTTATACGGTTATACCGCCAAACTACCGACTGCACAGAAGGTGGCGGTTTAACGAGGGAGCACTGTATAACATACCAGTATGATGTTATGTTCAACTAAATCTGATCAGGTATAAATAGAATAAAGGAATTCCTCATATCAAATATATAACATACCAGTATGATGTTATGTACAACTAAATCTGATCAAGTATAAGTAGAATAAAGGAATTCCCCATGTCAAATATATAACATACCAGTATGATGTTATGTTCAACTAAATCTGATCAGGTATAAATAGAATAAAGGAATTCCTCAGTTTCAAATTAAATCTGATGAGGTATAAATAGAATGAAGGAATTCTTCAGTTCCAAATTAAATCTGATCAGGTATAAATAGAATGAAGGAATTCCTCAATGCTTAATAAATAAGCATTGATCGGCATTTGACTTTATTTTTCGGACTTCATAGCTATTTTCATTGCAAAAATCATATTTGAACATAGAAAAAATCAATTATTTCTGGTTGTGGCAGGGTTCAGGGGAGATTTGGATCAATTATTTCTGGTTGTGGCAGGGTTCAGGGGAGATTTGGATCAATTATTTCTGATTGTGGCAGGGTTCAGGGGAGATTTTGGCAAAGAAGTTATTTTGATGCTCTTCATTTTGCTCTCTTTCTCATCAAAATTAAGGTGGAAATTCAGATGGTTCCATTTACCTGGTTATTTTGCACCAGTTTCTCCATTCCAATCCCATCTGGTTGTAATAAAAACATTGCTCATTTAATATATCTCTAGTGTCAAACATATTACTATGTTTATGTGTTTATTTATGAATTCTAGCATTCCTTCAATATCCTTTCTCTATAGAATAATTTTTTTAGTGCATGCAGACGGCTTGTACAAAAAATCATCAAGAAAATAAATAATCAAATAAGATATAGGAATATATTCAATGTAATAAAATATAAAACAAATAATACCTCTTTGTTTGATTAGCTAAAAAATAATAGAAAAATCGTAGAAAGAGGCAAAATCGATACCTTTAACACACGAATACATGGCAACTTACATTGCTGGCTTGGTACAGGCACTTCAATAAACAAAGTGGCAGGGTTAAGCTAGCTTTATGGGCCCAATTCCTTTTTATACCACCCGCAACAAAGTTGTGGGGGGGTAACTGGTTTCACCATGTTCGTCCGTCTGTAGACAAATCCTATGTCGTACGATAACTTGAGTTGTGTTTCTTAGAATCTTTTAAAATTTTATCAGCAGCTTACCGGTGAAGAGAGGAGGATCCCCTTTCATTTTTTACGATTTTCACTTTTGCCGTTCCAGAGTTATTGGACTTGATATGATGGAAAATAGGATTTTTACCCTATGTCGTATGATAACTTGAGTAGTGTTTCTCAGAATGCTTTGAAATTTTATCAGCAGCTTACCGGTGAAGAGAGGAGGATCCCTTTCATTTTTGACGATTTTCACTTTTGCCATTCCAGAGTTATTGGATTTGATATGACGGAAAATAGGATTTTTACCCTATGTCGTATGATAACATGAGTAGTGTTTCTCAGAATGTTTTGAAATTTTATCAGCAGCTTAATGGTGAAGACAGGAGGGTCCCTTTCATTTTTGGTCGGAACAATCAGTAATGTTTTGGTTATGGAAATAGGTTGGACTAGTTATAAAGGAAATAATTTAATGATTGTATTTTTTACTTTTTAGCCTTCAATAGATGTATGTGACTTGATTGATGAAAGTTATAGAAGGTTTGGCCATGTTAATAACCAAGATATTGACAAACTAAGGCTAAAATATAGACTGAAAGTTGTACAGGTAAAACATTAGGATAAAATTGATGTAGACTAATAATCCAGTTACCTATCAATTAAAGACTAAAGGCTTAATATAATTTGCACTTATATTTGTAAATCTGAAACAACTGTCTATTGTAACGGACTATGAATTGGTATTTTCTTCTTCTCTGCTAAGCATACAGCATTAAGGAGTAAGAGCAAAGACTGGTTAGGCTTGAAATCAGGATAATGTTTCGGAATAGAGTGACATGTCTACCTGCGGACTGATGTTTCAGTGAGCTAGCGCTATAAACATCCAATTTAATCTGTTTGTCTAGTACAAAGTGGACATCATCATGTCATCAAAATGTAACTTGTTCTATCACTTGGTGTTAAGTAACAATCACTAACTCACTCCCAGTCTATTCTAATAGAAATAAAATTGATGCAACCTACAATAAAACCATCGATTCAGAATAATTGTAGCATTATAATGAATTTGGCAATAGATAGAGTAAAGTAAAAACCAGAAGTGAATGTCTGGTAATACTAATCTAAAGAAGTTTGTGGTAAAAGTATGTAGTCATTTATGTATTTGGTTCAATTTGAAAACATAGATAAAGTGAATTTAATGAACACAATTTAATATATTGAGTACATGCATTTGTATTTCGGGTTTTACTGTATATTTAGCATAGCGGGTATCAATAACTATATTGTATTTTGACAGCATATTGAAGATAGTACTATGAAGAACATTATTAGGAGTGTAGCATCAGATACCTTGTTCCAGGGACAAGAACTTAAAGATTTATATACATTATTTAAGGTAAATATAAAAACAGACGTGGATTGTATTCTTGGCGTTCAACGCCACTTTAAGAAATACTTATGTTATATTATGGTGTTCCATTTTATTGCTGGAGGAAGGTGGAGTTTTTGTGTATAATTAAAATCATGAAGGATGGAAGGAAAGATGTAAATTGGATGGATAGAAGATGATGATAAAATAACAATATTTATGTTTTATTGTGGCATTCCATTTTATTGATGGAGGAAACTTGAGTTTTAGTATATGGAAGGACAAGATGATAAAACATTCCCAACCTACTTTACATATTATTTTAACTAAAACAAGCAGTCACTCAAAGTTTTCCCCATCGTGTCAGTTTATTGGTATTTATAGATCAGTTTTCTATCTAGACTTTAAAAATCATCAGTAATTAACTTTTCAGGTGATTCCAATACATGATTGTACTAATTCATGTCAAGTAATTGAATAATTAACAAATGAACTGTAAATCATTACAAAAATACAGCAGAATTACAAAATGACTTTTCCAACTAACCTTCAGCTAACAGTAATATGCAAATCAAAATGGACCCAAACTGACGATTCAGATGGACTGATCTTTAATTAGTGGTCACTTGTCTTATGCAATCATTTTATCTTTGTTCCAAAAGTGACCTGTTAAATACAAATATGACTGTATTGAAATTTTTACAAATACCTGGATATTTATACCCCCGCTCGATGAGAGTCTGGGGTATATAGGGATCCTCATGTCTGTTCGTCCGTCCGTCACACTTTTGGTTTCCGGATAATAATTAAAGTACCGCTCAACCAAATCTTTTCAACCTTTCACACATTGCTGTGTACGATACAATACAGGTTAAGTTTGATTACGGTGTATTTCACATTTACCGTTCATGAGTTATGGCCCTTTTTCTCTTAGAAAATAGAGACTTTCTAGGTTTCTGGATGATATTTAAGGTACGACTCAACCAAATCTTTTGTAAATTTTTGATGGCCATGAAATGAATAAGTTGTAAGATAAATCACAACATGTTTCATTCCTTTCATTGCCTCATTCAAAATTTGGAATACGGGGGTATCTGTGATCATCAGATCAACTTTCTCTAGTTTAAATTATGCTAAACAGGTGATATTTATTATAGTATTAAACACTTCTTTTCAGGAGTTCATGCATGTGTAAACGGTGCTGATGCAATCACAAACTGAATAAATGACCGAAGGACGTTTATGTAAAGTTTGTGAGTGCATCGGCACCGTTTACACATGCATGAACTCCTGAAAAGAACTTTAATTTGAATCATTTCCCTATTTTGATTATTAAACTGATTTCAGGCTTGCTTTCAATCGGACACTATCATAGTTTCCCGTCGGCTGCCGCCATATTGTTTATGCTGGTTATGCAAAAAAAGTTCACCGAGTTATGAACGGATCAAATACAAACAGGTGACAGTGCTCTTGTCCAATCAAAAGGCACGAAAACGATATACATTTATTCTATAAGAATTATTAAGAATTCAAAAAATGAAAATCATTAATCATGCATCATGAACATAGGCCCCCTACTTCCTGTTATATATTATGCACTCTAATGAGAATGTCAATAAAACAGATACTAATATCATATTTCAGGAAGAATATTTAACCTCCTGTTACTGGAGAACTCACCAACAACTAGTTGACACTGCTGATAAATATGACCCCAGTCGACCTTACTATGAACTCTACAAGATAGATTTTGATCAGTTCAAAACTTTATTTTTATCACTGTCTCCCTGGACCACAGGACAACATGCAGAAAATATGGCATTATATATGTTCAGGGTAAGTAATATATTAGGGCTGTAGCCAGGATTTTTTTTAAGGGGTGGAGGATTCGATAGTTTAATGGAAATCCTGATTTTAAAAGTCATAATTCAACTTAAATCTCGACTTTAATAGTCATAATTCTACCAAAATCTCAACTTTGATAGTCCTTGTTGACTTCCAAAGTAGGGGGAGATGGGTGGTCATAAAAAAAAACCTCTATTGGGTCATAGGAAACCCCCCCTATGGCAGCGGGTGTGTACATAAAGGTAAAGTTCCTGGAGACATTCATAGACAATACATAGTAATTGCCAGAAAATAAAGGTTATATTGTTGTGAGTTAGTAAGCATATAGTAAAAAGGCATGCCAAATTTTCTTCATGTTTTTGCTCTGAACAGTCACCTCATAATTTCACATCTCACACTACTAGACAATGAGGATGAAGACATTTCCTTTTTAGCTCACCTGACCCAAAGGGTCATGTGAGCTATTCTCATCACTTGGCGTCCGTCGTCGTCGTCCGTCGTCCGTCGTAAACTTTTTCAAAAATCTTCTCCTCTGAAAGTACTAGACCAATGGAAACCAAACTTGGTCTGAATCATTACTAGGGTATCTAGTTTCAAAATTGGGTCCGGTGATGCCGTGCACCAACCAACATGGCCGCTGTTACTAAAAATAGAACATATGGTAAAATTGCAGGTTTTTGGTAATAACTCAAAAACCGTTAGTAATATCAAAAATCTGACATGGGGTAAAAATGATCAGCACATCAAGATCTACCTACCCTGCAATTTTGAAGTAAATCTGATTACCCATCTTGGAGTTATTGCCCTTTTTTCATCAAATTTGTAAAATTTTAATGCTTTTCGTCTTATATTTCAAAAACTATAAGAGATAAAGGTTAACTTTAAATTGCAAAAATGTGCGGCATATCAAGATCTACCTACCCTGCAATTTTGAAGTAAATCCCATTACTCATTTTGGAGTTATTTCCCTTTTTTCATTAAATTTTCAAAATTTAATACTTTTCGTCCTTTATTTCAAAAACTATAACAGACAGATGGTAAGTTGAAACTGCAAACATGCTCAGCATGTCAAGATCTACCTACCCTGCAATTTTGAAGTAAATTTGATTACCCATCTTGGAGTTATTGCCCTTTTTTCATCAATTTTTTTTTTTCATTTTAATACTTTTCGTCTTATATTTCAAAAACTATTTAGAGATAGATGTTAAGTTTATTGCAAAAATGTGCAGCATATCAAGATCTACCTACCCTGCAATTTTGAAGTAAATCCCATTACCCATTTTGACCGATTATGCAAATTAGAAAAAAGGGGGGATGAAATAAAAAAAAAATCTTCTCCTCTGAAACTACTGAGCCAATCTCAACCAAACTTTGCTGAAATGATCCTTAGGTGGTCCCCTTTCAAAATTGTGTCCGTCAGCGCCGTCCTGTATCCAAGATGGCCACCATTACTAAAAATAGAAATTTCTTCAAATGGCCAAAACTGCTCTATTTTAAGCCAGAAAGTGCCCAAATTTGAACTGTATAAGCATAATGATGAGCTTTTTAACATATATTACGGGATTTTTTATGAACTTTGAACTTTTACCGATTTTGACCGATTATGAAATTAAAAAAAAGGGGGGGATGAAATTAAAAAAAAATCTTCTCCTCTGAAACTACTGAGCCAATTTCAACCAAACTTTGCTGAAATGATCCTTAGGTGGTCCCCTTTTAAAATTGTGTCCGTCAGCGCCGTCCTGTATCCAAGATGGCCGCCATTACTAAAAATAGAAATTTCTTCAAATGGCCAAAACTGCTCTATTTTAAGCCAGAAAGTGCCAAAATTTGAACTGTATAAGCATAATGATGAGCTTTTTAACATATATAACGGGATTTTTTATGAACTTTGAACTTTTACCGATTTTGACCGATTATGAAATTTAAAAAAAGGGGGGATGAAATTTAAAAAAATCTTCTCCTCTGAAACTACTGAGCCAATTTCAACCAAACTTTGCTGAAATGATCCTTAGGTGATCCCCTTTTAAAATTGTGTCTGTCAGCGCCGTCCTGTATCCAAGATGGCCACCATTACTTAAAATAGAAATTTCTTCAAATGGCCAAAACTGCTCTATTTTAAGCCAGAAAGTGCCAAAATTTGAACTGTATAAGCATAATGATGAGCTTTTTAACATATATTACGGGATTTTTAAAGAACTTTGAACTTTTACTGATTTTGACCGATTATGCAAATTAGAAAAAAGGGGGGATGAAATTAAAAAAAAATCTTCTCTGAAACTATTGAGCCAATCTCAACCAAACTTTGCTGAAATGATCCTTAGGTGGTCCCCTTTCAAAATTGTGTCCGTCAGCGCCGTACTGTATCCAAGATGGCCACCATTACTAAAAATAGAAATTTCTTCAAATGGCCAAAACTGCTCTATTTTAAGCCAGAAAGTGCCAAAATTTGAACTGTATAAGCATAATGATGAGCTTTTTAACATATATTATGAGATTTTTTTATGAACTTTGAACTTTTGCCGATTTTGACCGATTATGCAAATTAGAAAAAAGGGGGGATGGAATTAAAAAAAAATCTTCTCCTCTGAAACTACTGAGCCAATCTCAACCAAACTTTGCTGAAATGATCCTTAGGTGGTCCCCTTTCAAAATTGTGTCCGTCAGCACCGTCCTGTATCCAAGATGGCCACCATTACTAAAAATAGAAATTTCTTCAAATGGCCAAAACTGCTCTATTTTAAGCCAGAAAGTGCCCAAATTTGAACTGTATAAGCATAATGATGAGCTTTTTAACATATATTACGGGATTTTTAAAGAACTTTGAACTTTTACTGATTTTGACCGATTATGCAAATTAGAAAAAAGGGGGGATGAAATTAAAAAAAAATCTTCTCTGAAACTATTGAGCCAATCTCAACCAAACTTTGCTGAAATGATCCTTAGGTGGTCCCCTTTCAAAATTGTGTCCGTCAGCGCCGTACTGTATCCAAGATGGCCACCATTACTAAAAATAGAAATTTCTTCAAATGGCCAAAACTGCTCTATTTTAAGCCAGAAAGTGCCAAAATTTGAACTGTATAAGCATAATGATGAGCTTTTTAACATATATTATGAGATTTTTTTATGAACTTTGAACTTTTGCCGATTTTGACCGATTATGCAAATTAGAAAAAAGGGGGGATGGAATTAAAAAAAAATCTTCTCCTCTGAAACTACTGAGCCAATCTCAACCAAACTTTGCTGAAATGATCCTTAGGTGGTCCCCTTTCAAAATTGTGTCCGTCAGCACCGTCCTGTATCCAAGATGGCCACCATTACTAAAAATAGAAATTTCTTCAAATGGCCAAAACTGCTCTATTTTAAGCCAGAAAGTGCCCAAATTTGAACTGTATAAGCATAATGATGAGCTTTTTAACATATATTACGGGATTTTTTATGAACTTAAAACTTTTACCGAGTTTGACCGATTATGCAAATTAGAAAAAAAGGGGGGATGAAATTAAAAAAATCTTCCTCTCTGAAACTACAGAGCCAATCTCAACCAAACTTTGCTGAAATGATTCTTGGGTGGTCCTCTTCCAAAATTGTGTCCAGCATTTCAGAACACCGACCAAGATGGCCGCCACAGCCGAACTTAATTTAACATAGGACCCTATGGGAAATTCCCATAAAAATCTTTTTGTCTGAAACCATTTGCTCAATAAGAACAAAATTTTGATGAAATAGTCATTGGATGGTTCTCTTCCAAAAATGTGTCTGGCGGTTCGACCTTTCGATCAATTTTTTTTTTTACCTGCAATTTTGAAGTAAATCTGATTACCCATCTTGGAGTTCTTGCCCTTTTTTCATCAAATTTATAAAAATGACGAAGGCTACAATTGTTAATTTTTTTTACCGAAGTTATCAAGTTTTATTGACTGATGTTGTTATTATACCCAGGTGAGCTATACAGGCTCCTGGGAGCCTCTAGTTGAGATTTGACTTTGCTTTTCTGTTAGGTCACAATTGAAATGTATTGAAAGTTACCAAAATATTTTTGCATGAAAATGATGATATTTTGTTTTGCTGTGCAATGTATTTTTGTTCCAAGAAACATTTTATTTGTTAATGGCACCATCATGTATGGTATGTAGGCAAATGTTGATTGTACCAAGTTTTAGTCAAACAGATTATTTATTTTTTTTGCAACTTCATGATAGGTGTCATGAGCATTCAGTTTTGCTCATGTCTGTATGTCTGACCTTCCCACATTTGGTTTCCACTCAGTAAGCTTAAGTTTCCCTTAAGCAAATCATTTGAAATTTATACACAAGGCCGGATACCATCAAAGGAAGGCTAAGGTCGATTTCAGACTCTACCACTTTTTTGTTCTGTAGTTATGCCCTTTTTTTACTTTAGTTGGAAGTTCATGTCCTAAAGACATATTCTGACATTTTTTTATCATAATGTATTACACAAAATTCTTAAATTCAGAAATTTAGCATGTTAAAATCTGTGAACAGTTACCTCTTGTTATTTGTTGAAATACATTGTGATATTTATGATTTTACATGATCCGTATCTATGCCTGATTGGTATTTTATGCTACCTTTCACCTGGTTATAATTTGTTAATTTAATAATGCTGACACATATGTATTACTGTACAAATGTAAATACTGGAGTATATTGTATTTATATTTAATAAATATATAGTACAATAGTCCTCCTCTGATAAGACCACACCTCTGCAATGAAAAGTGGCCTTATAAATGTGGTGGCCTCTCTTGAGGGGGACAATTTAGTAATATAATACTATCTTGGTGGATCTCAAATCTGATCTGATAAGAGGGGTGGCCTGTTGTGGGAGAGGGGTATGTGGCTACTATACTAGGTAATTTTGGTCCTGGTTATAAATAATACTTACGTATGTTTGACTTTTATTTTCCAGTTGATTGATGAGAATAAAGACAACATGATAAACTTCAAAGAGTTTGTGTATATCCTAGGAGTAGTGTGTAAAGCTGACCTCACACACAAACTAAAGTTGTTGTATATCTGTCACCAACCTCCAGCTTTACTACCAACAGATAAACTGGATGAAACTGTTTCTCCTTTATCAAGTAAGTTATTTTATCATGTTATATATGTGCGTAAAAGACAGGCACAACAATGTAGTGGATTTAAACAGGTTAATGGGATAACCCCTCCCCCTTTTGCAGAGTTTTTGAAATTTGTTTATGACTGCAGGACAATAGGTCCTACACTATATCAGTTTCTGCTGAACCTACTAGTTTTCTGCCAGACCTAAACACTTTAACAGAAATTTCTGAAAGCATGTAATTTTTATTCCATACCAATCTACATGTATTGGGAATATGCTTAAGTGTTATTAAGATGTAGCATTTTATTTCATTCAATATAATTTTATATAACATTTAATTCATATAAATTCTCTTTCAATTTCAAGCTCCAACTCCAGAGCTAATTTTTTAGATTTCCGGTTTCCCCTCGTTAACCATACTTTGTAGTTGTACATATTGTACATGTCATGGCATTTTCATCACGATCATATTTTAACCAGGGACGACTTTCGCACCATTTTGCATTGAAAAACCGTTCAGACCTTTTCTCCTTTTCATATTTAAATTTTTTTTCTGCATTTGTTGCACTGTCACTTAAGACTTGTGGCGGCCTTTTTAATCCAGGATGAGCACCCATTATAAATTTTATGGGCCACAACATTTCTTTGAAGCTGGTAGGACATAAGATATTAAGATACAAATCGTCATCTGTACCTTTGTTCCGCGAAAAATACAGTAGTAGAGAAAGTAAACATTTTAAATCTTTGCCGGTAAATTAAAAAAATCAAAATTCAAAACGGGTAAAAGGTTTTGATGATGATGAAGTCAATATCAATAAACAATCTGTTACAAAAATAGAATCGTTTTTTTTAGAAATCGACGTCATCGCCTTTAAAAAATTTCCATTGGTTGGAACTAGTTTTAAGTTCTATATTTGGTAACTGTCGGAAATCGCGAGATTGTATGTGATATTCTTTAAAGGGATTCCCATAATCCCACCAATCAACGATAATGTTACAGAATGACTGTGGATAACTTGTTTACCCGATTTGCTATATATATTTATGAAACATGAACAAATACGACCGTTATATTTAGAACCAAGGTTGCATAAGCAATCTGTTAAACAAGAAACCCATAACCACGTGACATGTTTGGCAAAGCCATTGCATACAAAACAACAAAAAAATGTTTAGCGGACAATAGGACCGCCAAGTATGAGGCTTCTGTCGGACCTGCCGAAAATCTGCCCCCTTCGTTCCGACGGTCCGACAAATTTCAAAAACTCTGCTTTTGATTCTAGATCTCTAATGATAATGCAGATAGTTACATTTTTTGTAATCCTAGAATTTGTCTTGATCAGACAATTTACAGTGAGTGAGTGAGTGATTGTTGTTTAATGCCAACTCAGAAATTTTTCAGTTATATCATGGAGAAAACAAGTTAATTTTCAATGAGATAATGATGAGGTCTGCTTTCTTCCAGACTAACATGCTTAGTTGGATTTTTATAGTGCTAGCTCACTGAAACAACAGTCCACGGATAGACATGTCGCCCCTCTCAGACACTGATCCTGATTTCGAGCCAACCAAGTCTTTGCTTTTTATCCCCTCGCCAACGAAGTTGCGAAGGGATATAGTAACGCTAACGTCCGTCCGTCCGTCCTTCCGTAACATCCTTGTGAACACTCTAGAATCAACATCATTCAATGGATTTTGACCAAACTTGGTACATACTTAGTCCTTAAGAGAATCTGGAACCCTATTGATTTTCAAGGTCAAAGGTCAAGGTCACCAGGTCAAATTTTTAGGCAAGGGGATACGCCACGCTTTGCGTTGCCCTTGTTCTCCTTAATACTGCGTGCTTAGCGGAGAAGCAACAAATTTCAATTTTATAGTCTTTGGTTTGACCCAACCGGGTTTCGAACCCACGATCTACCGCACTCGAGGTGAGCACTCTTACCATTTATATATTAAGCAAAGTACTGAATGTGAATTGTTTTGATTTATTTTCAGCTGATGTGGCAGAAGAAGCTACAGAATTCTTCACTGATGACAAATCAATGTATGATTCTACTAAAGATGGTAAGGACTGTAAGATATGATTGATGTTTAGTAAAGAATGAATGGGAAATAGATGTACAGTCAAATTTGTCTTAGCGACCCTCTCCGTATAATGACATCCTTTGTTATCTGACCTTATTTATTCCTCCCCAGCATTTTTCCGTGCATTTGACCTTTATATAACGACCCACTGTCTAACGCGACTAACGACCGTGTTCTTTGGGTGAAAATCCTATATATAACGACTATTTGAAGATTATTATCAAACCGGAAGTTAGATAATAAATAAACAGTCCCGACTTTGGAACAATTTATATTTATATTAATAAAATAAATTAAATTTTATTTCCATTTTACCCAGCTGATGCAATGATTGTTGCCACTATCCCTCTAGCCGATATTTGCATGATCTACTGACAACATCTATGTTTCCTTAAACCTCATTCCCAAAAGTACATGTTTACAAAGTCCCTACCTGTTACTAGTTCATAATAATAGATTTTTCATATTAAATGAAGTCACGATTAGCGTTATTGTGTAAGACTGCCATTTTTTTTACAGGTAAGTTGTTCACATGTATTGTTGTTTTGGTTTTTTGGGGTTTATTTCTTATTTATATCAAATATTTAAAATTGCTTACTATAGAAAATACCATTTTAATCTTTCACTTAAAATTATAGATAAATAATTGTGTTTTTGAAAATTATTGAATTATGAAGTACTGGATCCCAGTGTGACACCGGGAAATATTTCTTTAACATTCGTTTAAAGTGCGGTAACAGATCAAGGTAAACACAGACTGATTGTGTGATTAGTCTATTTATAGCTATCGGCGAGTGATTGAAGTTGAAAACGTTTTTTGTAAGTAAATTTCATTCTACTGATTTCACCCATAAAGGACGGAAATATTTAACAATAATTGAACACGGTTTTTATTTCATTATACATTTTTCTTGCCACAATTTAAGTTCTATTCATGCAGTTGTCCTCCACACCAACGGGTTAAAAGTTGATGCGGATTATATACCCGAACTAGGTTTTTTTCCTCTCGAAATTTTGGGACCAAATATCATGACCTCTATAAAAAGACTCCCTGTCTTATGCAACCTTTTTCAGAATTCCCTTCAATGGTCGCTATAGGCAGGTTTGACTGTTCTTAAAACATTCCTCAGAAACTGATATATTTAAAACATTCATCAGAAACAGATGTAATTAAAACATTCTTCAGAAACATATGTGATTAAAACATTCTTCAGAAACAGATGTATTTAAAACATTCCTCAGAAACAGATGTATTTAAAACATTCCTCAGAAACAGATGTATTTAAAATATTCCCTAAAAACAGATGTATTTAAAACATTCCCTAGAAACAGGTGTATTTAAAACATTCCTCAGAAACAGATGTATTTCAAACATTACTCAGAAACAGATGTATTTAAATATTCCTCAGAAACTGCTGTATTTAAACATTTCTCAGAAACAGATGTATTTAAAACATTCCTCAGAAACAGATGTATTTAAAACATTCCTCAGAAATAGATGTATTTAAAACATCCCTCAGATACAGATGTATGTAACATTCCTCAGAAACAAATGTATTTAGATAAACATTCCTCAGAAACAGATATATTTTAAACATTCTTCAGAAACATATGTATTTAAAACATTCCTCAGAAATAGATATATTTAAAACATTCCTCAGTAACAGATGTATCTAAAACATTCCTCAGAAACAGATGTATATAAAACATTCCTCAGACATAGATATATTTAAAACATTCCCAAGAAACAGATGTATTTAAAACATTCCTCAGAAACGGATGTATTTAAAACTTTCCTCAGAAACAATTTACAACCAAACTGTATCATGAATGATGATTTTATGGGCCTTTACAGAAACCATTGATTATGTTAAAGATCTTCGTTGAAGAAATCATTTCATGAATTACAGACCACTATCTGTAAGAATAATGAAACCACTATCAATATTCTTTTTTTTTTTTTTTCTTTTTGTTCTAATACTTCATTTACTTTATTAATTTTCATTATACATCCTTAAAGTCTCTACGCCAAAGCAATTGCACTCGAAGTTTCGAGCTCTGCTTTGTATCCGGAAGAAGAAGAAGAAGAAGAAGAAGAATCAGTCAAATCTTCTTCTCAGAAGCCACTGACTAAATTTATTCTTGCCAGAAATCACTGATTGTAAAAGCTTCTTCTCAGAAGCCAATGACTAAAAAAACTTCTTGCCAGAAACCTTTTTCTGTCTTTCTGTAAAAAATCTTCTTGTCAGAAGCCATGTAATGTAAAGAGTCTTCATACCAAAAACCATTGACTGTGAAAAAAAAGATTTTTGTTGGACAACAATCACAATCAATCTATGATTTTGGTGCCAATCCTAAATCCAAAATGGGCACCAATGCAGAACATAGAATTACATAGGACCAAATAGAAATATATGCAAACAGCTTCTCCTTGAAAACAGTTTTGAAAACAAAGTCAAATTCTTTTCTAAATTTATGTTATATCTATGAAAAGAAAATTTAAACAGTAATGGTCAACAATTCCACCAATATCAACAAAACAAATAACTATCTCTAACCTGAAACCATTTAACACAAGAAAAATGACAACATATGTCATTGGAAATCCAGGTGCTTGTTTATAACAGGAACAAAAAGGTGGCTGGGTTAAATCAGTTAGTGAGTTTTATCAGTAGAAGACACCATGGTCTATGGTCATAAAGCTTAAGAATACGATTTCTTGTACTCATGTACTCCAAACATTGACCAATCAAAATAAAGTATTTATTTGATACAGTGTGCTGAATGGTTTTTTGGTTTTTTTTTTCGAGTACAGACACAAACTCATGCTCAAAAGGTTTATGACCACAAAGCCAAAGACATGGTCCTGATCGTATATATAGTAGTTGTATTTATAACTACCTATGCAATCGGTTCCTATCACCACTAACATTGTGGGTTTTAATCCCACTCAGGTGAGGTGTACTAGATACAACATTATGTGATAAAATTTGTCAGTGACCTGCGGCAGGTTGATGGTTTTCTCTGGGTACTCCGGTTTCCCCCACAAATAAAACTGACCGCCATGATATAACTGAAACATTGTTGAAAGTGGCATTAAACACCATAACCGTAACATATTAAGTCATGTTAAGTGACAAAATTTAATAAGCAAACTATTTTATATTTTGATTGTAACATTGCAGAGATAGAACTACCAGGTGATTTTATAGTGGAAGACAATACCATTAATGAACAGGAAACAGAGCTAGTGGAAGATGGAAAGGAAAAGGAAGAACAGGTTGCTGAAAGTTCAAAAGAAGCTTCAATTTCTTCCTCACAAGACACAGAGAAAAATGGTTCAGTTGAGGAGGCCAGTGGTGGAGGAGCACCAGAAGCAGGAGGATCCTATACAGGTAATTGGTAGTTTGGTAACACGAGGAAGGAAAATAGAAAATGGTTTTTCACCCAGACAAATGTAACATCCTGTTTGTCATTTGAAGTAAAAATTTGTTCATATTTAACTACACCCTCCATGATTATCCTCTAAGGTCCTTAAAAGAAGCCAAATAGCTTGGTCTAACAATCGCACAAGATTTAACATTGAAAAAAGCCACATTTATAACATCTGCACACATGCCCTTCCCAGTCACAAATGAAAATTTGAATTAACTAGTCCGAATCAAATTCTTGAATTTATTGTTATATAGTTCTAACAACTGAAAAATTTACTGTGTGATCAAAGTTTTACTGGTCTTTCGCCAGAGAACTGGTGCTCATAGTGAGGACTGCCTTCCCACCTCACCAGAGAACTGGTGCTCATCGTGAGGACTGCCTTCCCCCCTCGCCAGAGAACTGGTGCTCATCGTGAGTACTGCCTTCCCCCCTCGCCAGAGAACTGGTGCTCATCGTGAGTACTGCCTTCCCACCTCGCCAGAGAACTGGTGCTCATCGTGAGTACTGCCTTCCCACCTCGCCAGAGAACTGGTGCTGATCGTGAGGACTGCCTTCCCACTTAGCCTTTAGTTGAGTCGCCAGAGAACCGGTGCTCATTGTAAGGACTGCCTTCCCACCTAGCCTTTAGTTGAGTCGCCAGAGAACTGGTGCTGATCATGAGGACTGCCTTCCCACCTAGCCTTTAGTTGAGTCGCCAGAGAACTGGTGCTCATCGTGAGGACTGCCTTCCCACCTCACCAGAGAACCGGTGCTCATCATGTGCGGACTGCCTTCCCACCTAGCCTTTAGTTGTGTCGCCAGAGAACTGGTGCTCATCGTGAGGACTGCCTTCCTACCTAGCCTTTAGTTGAGTCGCCAGAGAACTGGTGCTGATCGTGAGGACGGCCTTCCCACCTAGCCTTTAGTTGAGTCGCCAGAGAACTGGTGGTCATCGTGAGGACTGCCTTCCCACCTCACCAGAGAACTGGTGGTCATCGTGAGGACTGCCTTCCCACCTCGCCAGAGAGCTGGTGGTCATTGTGAGGACTGCCTTCCCACCTCGCCAGAGAGCTGGTGGTCATCGTGAGGATTGCCTTCCCACCTCGCCAGAGAACTGGTGGTCATCGTGAGGACTGCCTTCCCACCTAGCCTTTAGTTGAGCGGTACTCTTTACTTTTGTTTGTATGTAACAAGTGGTTTTTTTTCTTTAGAAACAGAAATTCAGTACAGTTATAGAAAAATGACAGAAAAGAAGAAAGAATTAAATAAATCTGACAGTAAAGCTGACCTAAAGGGTGTACCAAGGATGTCACAAGTTTGTATACATTACTTATGATAAACAGTCCAATCTCGTACATAATAACCAAATTTAATAATCATAATTCAACCAATATCTCAAACTTTAATAGTCCTTCTTAGTTATAGAAGTGGAATGGGGAGAAGTTCTTATGACCCACACCCCCCAAAAAAATCCCCTGTCTACAAGTGTGTACTTACACCAAGAGGAAACGTTTCAATGAATTAAACATTTATAGAAAAAAATGCAAGTGATGAATTACAAACATTAAAAAAGATCAACAAACAAACAAACAAAATATTTATTTGTACAATACAAATAAATACCTTTCACAGGACAACATAATCAAATCAAGAGTTTAGTGATCATACAAAATGCCAAGCATTTACTTCTGGGAAAGTAATACAAATGTCTTGTTACTTTCGAAAACAGACCCCTTTAAAGCTAGCCATTTTATTTGGACACAGGGATGGTCCATTGCCAGAGGGAACATGCCATTTTATGTGGTCACATGGATGGCTCATTTTATTTGGTCACATGGATGGCCCATTGTCAGAGGGAACATGTCATTTTATTTGGTCACATGAGTGGCCCATTGTCAGAGGGAACATGTCATTTTATTTGGTCACATGGGTGGCCCGTTGTCAGAGGGAACATGTCATTTTATTTGGTCACATGAGTGGCCCATTGTCAGAGGGAACATGTCATTTTATTTGGTCACATGAGTGGCCCATTGTCAGAGGGAACATGTCATTTTATTTGGTCACATGGGTGGCCCGTTGTCAGAGGGAACATGTCATTTTATTTGGTTACATGGGTGGCCCGTTGTCAGAGGGAACATGTCATTTTATTTGGTCACATGAGTGGCCCATTGTCAGAGGGAACATGTCATTTTATTTGGTTACATGGATGGCCCATTTTATTTGGTCACATGGATGGCTCATTTTATTTGATCACATGGATGACCCATTTTATGTGGTCAAATGGATGACCCATTTTCAGAGGGGACATTGGACATTGTGTATTTATTAAAATTGTTTTGCAACGTTTGCTGTATTAAGTCAAAAGTATGTAGATAAAGGAAGGATTTTTACAGCTGAATATATTGATAGAAAAAAAAAACTTATTTTTGGTTTTTAAGATTACTCACAAATTGTGGAAGTAGAATGAAAATATTATATTTCATCAAAAACATTCGTTGTGAGTTCGAATCCTGCTCAGGCAAGGTGTACTCGAAACAACATTATGTAATAAAGTTTGTCAATGACTTGCAGCAGGTTGGTGGTTTTCCCTTGGTACTCTGGTTTCCTCTACCAATAAAATTGACTGCCATGATATAACTGAATTATTGTTGAAAGTGGCATTAACCACCATAACCCTAACCCCCCCCTCCTCAAAACATATTCAGGTAAGAAGAAGAGGTTTAGCTTTAGTAATAATTATTTCTTTTTTTTATTAAAGGTTCAATTTATTCAGTTATGGAAGACATTATATGATATGTTTCATGACCATTCTAACGAGCAACAACTCTACCACTCCATAGCAACAGTAGGAACTCTTCTTTTAGAAATTGGAGAGGTAGGAAAGCAATTCTATCTCAATACATTATCAGAGAGTTCTCAAAGTGAGGGCAAGGTTTCCATAAGTGAGGTTGACTCTTTGGCAGAATATGTGAAGGATGTATCTGTTGATTCAAGCCCAAGTAAAGATTCTGGAAGTTCAGAGGTGACCGAAGACGTAGAAAAATCAAAAACAAATCAAGAAACTTCCCCACAAAAAGATGCCATAACAGAAGATGTAAAAAAGGAAGACACTGATTCAAATTCTGCTCAACAAGACAGTGACATATCTGACCAGTCAGCAGATTTACAGAATAATTCCCCTTCACAGGCTCATTCAAAGCCTGATTCTGATTGGTCAATATCATTTGAACAATTTATTGCTTCAATGTTAACTGAACAGCCATTGGTCGAATATTTTGAAAGGAAAGTTGATATAACAGAGGATATTGCAAAGATGAGAAACAGACGTTTGATGACAAGACAACAAAGCACATGGGATACACAAAGACAAAATAGTAACAAAAAATAGGTTATCTCCCTTGTGTATATTTTCAACCAAAATTAAATGTCAATGTTGAATTTGAGGTAATAAAAATAGCTGTCAGATGAAATCCTATAGATAATTGTGGTTGCAATTCATTGTGAAAATGTAAAAAGATGGTTGACATATTACAGTCAGTTTTTAGCTGAGTTGCAGGAACTAGAAATCAGGGTAATGATATGATTGACGGTAGGTGGTTGGATGGGGAAAGTGGTACCTATTTTGTATAAATAACTAACTCTTTCACACAATATTTAGCCAAGATCACTGTAATGGGATGGATTGATAATCAATGATTAATTTTAATATTTTGCTGCTGTATAAACAGAATAAAAAATAAAATGTTATAAAAGTTGAGATTGACCAATTTTGTTCAAGTAGATTAACAGTACAGTATGATTGTAGTATGTGTCATTGTTCTGTCCTAGACGTTGTATACATAAACATTACAGTAGAGTTAAAGTATGTGTATACTAGTCCACTTATGGTCATAACAACTTTTGAGTAAAATTTTTTTACTCATACTTAATAACATAACCAATCAGAGCACTGTATCCAATATTTAATGTGTTCTGATTGGATGATTTTTGTGTTATGAATATGAAGCTGAAATTTAGTTATGTAAAAATATTGTTTTAAGTATTGAATACAATTATTGTAATTTTATAGGGTTGTAAAAGCATTAACAGTACGTTTTTTTTATATGAAGAGCTACTGTACCTCATTCAAAATGTAAATTGGTCTATTCTTTTACACACCAATAAAACTACAAAATATTGCATTCAATTCTTAAATCAACAAGTGAGATTTGGATAGTTATATTACTATATATCTTGAGTTTTTATTTAGCATTTTTTGACTGAAACTTATCTACCTTTTAAAGGTATACACAGAGATTACTAAATGTATACATTTTATGTTTTTTGTTGTTGATTAGAATTTTAGTGTTATAAAATGTTATACCGTACATAAGATAGGTTGTATAAACTTCAAGAATTGTGGTGTCAAAAAATTGAAATGATACAGTTTAGCTGTTACGTAGATACAGTAAATCCCCGTATGCCATGATTTTCTAATCAAGCTATATTTTGGCGATAAGCATGGGTCGCAATATAACAAGGGAGAAATTTACATATTTTTGGAAATATGTTGGTGATGGTAAAACCGGGTACATTGTATAGTTACATGCATGATTTTTTGAAAATTTGGAATTTGAAAATTGATGGCAACAAGTGAGGGTGGCACATTAAAGAATGTACACAGAATGTCACAGGACATCGACAGATATTGGACAAAAATTTTCAAATTATTCCAATTTTTCCACTTTATTTCATATAAAACTACATTAAAAAAAATAATTCTGAAGTTAATTATAGAATCTGAAAATTGTGAGAATAAACAAACTAAACACAAGACTGAATTGCATTAATCACAATACAATGATAGTACTTTTGAAGACAAATAATGGTAAATTATGTGTTTAAATCGTGACGATTTGAAAAACATGTTTCTCAAAATTATTTGAAAATAACTACTATAAACTGTGTACTATTTGGTTTTTTTTTTAAATTAAACTCTGACAAGATTTGACTCCATGATAAATTAAACTCTGACAAGATTTGACTCCATGATAATTTTGTTTATATTGTAGATTTATATGAAATATATATAGAAAACTGGAAGCATCCAAATACTTTTGTATTTTCAAAAAATATATGTATGACCTGAATAACACATATCTCATAGTTTGTCTCACTCTGACAACCTTCCAATTATGTACACACCTTTATAGATAGATATTTGTGTGTTTTTTGTTCAGTCAGGTTAGAAGTAAGAGAAGATACAATGTATTGAGTGTTTTTTGTTCAGTCAGGTTAGAATTAAGAGAAGATACAATGCATTGTGTGTTTTTTGTTCAGTCAGGTTAGAAGTAAGAGAAGATACAATGTATTGAGTGTTTTTTGTTCAGTCAGGTTAGAAGTAAGAGAAGATACAATGTATTGAGTGTTTTTTGTTCAGTCAGGTTAGAATTAAGAGAAGATACAATGTATTGAGTGTTTTTTGTTCAGTCAGGTTAGAATTAAGAGAAGATACAATGCATTGTGTGTTTTTTGTTCAGTCAGGTTAGAAGTAAGAGAAGATACAATGTATTGAGTGTTTTTTGTTCAGTCAGGTTAGAAGTAAGAGAAGATACAATGTATTGAGTGTTTTTTGTTCACTCAGGTTAGTAGAAGTAACAGAAGATACAATGTATTGTGTGTTTTTTGCTGTATTTAATATCATTTCAATAAAATTGATGTGTTCAGTTTAATGTAAATAAGCATAATTTGATTTGTAATTATTTAAAGAATTATTAATTATTATAATGTATGCATGATTTTTAGGTATTTTTTTTTATTTATTAAGATGTATTTCAATATGGCAAAATGCTCTGCTTATATTTACCAATTGTGATTATTAAAAATTATATTATCTGTGATATGTTTAAAAATGGACCATTGCAAAATAATTGGCAAGAATTAATAATTGTTACATACCCATTTTTGTTACTTTAAACTTTTAATTGTAGCAGTCTATGGATATTTTTTTAGTTAAAATTTCTGTTGGTTTCAAAAAAATATTCAGAAATGAGGATACTTTCGACATTAGTTTAACTGTTGACATAATTAGAAAAATAAGCAAATTATCTCCCTTTGCTTAGTGTTAGGTAAAGGACATAATGAAATTATCTCCCTTAGCTTAGTGTTACGTAAAGGACATAATGAAATTATCTCTCTTAACTTAGTGTTAGGTAAAGGACATAATGAAATTATCTCCCTTTGACCATCAAGTCTGGAATATTGTAAATTTAAAAGTGAGTATATACTCAAAAGTAATTTGTGGAACGATACATATTATTTATTTATTAATTAATATATGGCTAAATACTTGTGGGACTACAATATTGAAAGTAATTTGGAGTAGGGCAAAAAAAAACCACATACACATTCACACACGCACACATACACACACTTCTGTCTCTAGACCTTCAGTGGGATTTAAGGTGCATGTATATATCTGCTACTTCTCTTCATGACATCTTTTAGAATGAGTCAGCTTTAATATTGTATCTGGCTCTATTTTAAGCTGAAAAGAATAGCTGTGTAGCACTTTATTTTTTTTTGTGATGAAATTTTTGACCTAATGTTAATGATTTGTTAAAAAAGTAATAATAATAATATGGCAATGGAAAGTTTACAATGATCACCAAAATATGAAATGCAAATTGTTTTTTTCTGAGGTTTTGTCCTGCCAACAGATGAGGAATCCCTGCATGTCAACACTTGTATTGTCATATGAGTTATAATGTCATTTATCATCCTTCCCTCCCGCTATATCTAACTGCTGACTCCATAAGCAAAACTCGTATCAAAGTTCGCGTGAGCTGAGCTGGACTTATCAACTGTGAGCAGGAGTTATCACCAAATTATCCCAACATTTAAGCGATAATTCCTGTGAAGATGGCAAAAGTAAATAAAATTCATCAAAACCATTAGCTAGTTAACATTATTTTTTAAAACATATATCATATTAGGAATTGTCGTGTCAGCAATATCAACAAATATCGTCCTACAAAAATGTACTTGACACAATCCTTGATAACCTCTGCTGAAACGTCATAATTTTTACGCCATAAGGGAGGTCGTGACCTTTGTGTTTTCTACTCCGGAACGGCATTGGGAAACAAAACATTTAATGAAAATGGGTGACTTTGATGTTTGTAATAAAAAAAAAACAATGAATATCACCATTAAAGGAAAAATTCAACAATTTTAACATTTAAATAAACCTGTAAAAATGAATGGTATATTAGCAAACTACTTATGAACTATGGTTTTGGGGAAGCATATTTTGAATATTTTGAATCATGTAATTTTCGTGTTTATGTTTGATTTAAGGATGATAAACATGTCATCTGAATGTGAATATGATTGATACTGAAAAATATCAGCCTGCTCGACAGAATATGAAGCTTATAACTCGTTCGCTTTGCTCACTCGCCAACAAACTTCATATTCTGGCTCGGCAGGCTGATATTTTTGGTATCAATCAATTTACATCCAGATAACATATACATATACCTCCTCTTTACTGCCTCTGTATAATAAACTGTTTAAAGTCAAGTAATTTAAGAGTTTTTATGATTGAATCTTTGAACAGTAATATTTTTTCCAGGGCATTTCGATAGTTTAGAGATTATTTACATTGTTTATTATACATTTGTACTTGTATGTGTTGTATGCATGTTGACAGCGTTTTACGTTATGTGTAGTCTTCAAAAGATTAAACTACCACTCCAAAATAGGAAAAAATGATTAGAGAAAGCTCTTACTTATTCTCTTTATATGAAGTATTTTAAGATTTTTAAGAACAGTTCAACCTTGAACTTTGCTATGTTAAACCTTGACCTTTGCTATGTTCATAATTTTTTCCCACTGTTTAAGAAAGCTGGATGTTCAAATGTACTGTTACAGCCAAATAATACTCTAAAACATCAAATCCAAATTAACAATTTGAAAAATTAACAGAAAATGCTAAGCAGTCAATATAATTTTCCTGAGATGGCTTAAATTACCAAGTTTTTATAACATAATTTTCAACTAAAACTGCTTTCTACAGCCTTATATTGTTTCATAAGTACAATGCACATGTATTTTAACTGAAACTACCAAAATTTATGTGGAAAGATTTGTAGGATTGAAAAAAATCCAATAATGATATCACCATATTCTATATTTGAAGTGGACTAACAGGTGCATGATGATTTTTTAAAAATCTTTAATAGCAACAATATTTTCAATATTATATGCCCTTCTACTGCAAAATCACATTCAATCACATATCCCCAATAATTATAAAGTCATACATAAAAATAAAATGAGTTGCAATACCCCCTGTCCATGTATATCCAGTGTTTGGGAGCAATATTCCAAAATATTACATAACATACATTTCAACCATGTAATCTGACACCACAATGCATTTTGTAACATTTTTGTATGATAAATGTCACTCTGTGTCTGTTGTGACATTTTTAGGCTAATTTGAACATGATAGCAACAAAATTTCAATTTGATGTTTTTCGCCTTAAAGTGTGAAACCTATAATTAATTTGTTTAACATTTTCTACTAAATTTGTGTTTTTTCGAGCCTGCCTGGCTATTTTTATCTTAAGTTTAACCTTTCTAAGACCATATATTTTGTGAAACGTACATGATTCCTCTACGTTCTGTGAAAATATCAGGGGATGTTTAAAGTCTTGCAGTGAAATGCCAGGCTATGGAAAACAGCTACTCTAAAAATAGCTCGGTCATCCCCAGGAAATTCAATATGTATAGGTCATGCATCAAATCCTCCATAGAGGTATTAAAATACAACTAAATGCATCAAATTTGGGTTCAAAATAATCCTTATATATTTAACTTCAATTATCAATTTTAATTATTCCATTCCATTCAGTATTTGTCACAATACAACAAAGCGAAAGGAACTATTTTCTTTAAAAGGGACTACTTTTTAGTTCACCTGGACCAAAGGTCCAGGTGAACTATTGCCATCACTTGGCGTCCGTCGTCTGTCGTCTGTAAACTTTTCACATTTCAAGCTTCTTCTCCGAAACCACTTGGCCGATTGGAACCGAACTTAGCAGGAATGTTCCTTGGATGGTCCTCTACAAAGTTACTGTTTTTCGTTCCAGTCGGATATTCAATATGGCTGCCAGGGCCAATAATATGCTCTGATTGACTGAAATTTCAAAGATCTTCTTCTCCGAAACTAATGAACTGACTGAACCCAAACTGTAAAGGAATGATCATTGGAATGTCCTTTACCAAGTTACTGTTTTTTATGCCGATCGGAAATCAAAGATGGCCGCCATCACAGGACATAGATTAACATTGGACCCTATGGGAAAATGTTCAAATGCCTTCTTCTCAGAAACTACAAATATTATTAAAGCCAAACTGTACATGAATGTTCATTGGATGGTCCTCTACAATCTTAAGGTTTTTTGTTCCGATATGAAATTCAAAATGGCGGCTACGGCAGGACTTAGTTTAACATTGGACCCTATGGGAAAAATGTTTCAAAATGCTTCTTCTCTGAAACCACTTGGACAGTTGAAACCAAACTGCCCAGGAATGATCATTGGAAGGTCCTCTACAAATTTTTTGTTTTTTATGCCGGTCGGAAATCCAAGATGGCCGCCACCGCAGGACATAGATTAACATTGGACCCTATGGGAAAATGTTCAAATGCCTTCTTCTCAGAAACTACAAATATTATTAAAGCCAAACTGTACATGAATGTTCATTGGATGGTCCTCTACAATCTTAAGGTTTTTTGTTCCGATATGAAATTCAAAATGGCGGCTACGGCAGGACTTAGTTTAACATTGGACCCTATGGGAAAAATGTTTCAAAATGCTTCTTCTCTGAAACCACTTGGACAGTTGAAACCAAACTGCACAGGAATGATCATTGGAAGGTCCTCTACAAATTTTCTGTTTTTTATGCCGGTCGGAAATCCAAGATGGCCGCCACCGCAGGACATAGATTAACATTGGACCCTATGGGAAAATATTCAAATGCCTTCTACTCAGAAACTACAAATATGATTAAAGCCAAACTGTACATGAATGTTCATTAGATGGTCCTCTACAAACTTTACGTTTTTTGTTCCGGTATGAAATTCAAAATGGCGGCTACGGCAGGACTTAGTTTAACATTGGACCCTATGGGAAAAATGTTTCAAAACGCTTCTTCTCTGAAACCACTTGGATAATTGAAACCAAACTGCCTAGGAATGATCATTGGAAGGTCCTCTAGAAATTTTATTTTTTTATGCCGATCGGAAATCCAAGATGGCTGCCACCGCAATACATAGATTAACATTGGACCCTATGGGAAAATGTTCAAATGCCTTCTTCTCAGAAACTACAAATATGATTAAAGCCAGACTGTACATGAATGTTCATTGGATGGGCCTGTACAATCTTAAGGTTTTTTGTTCCGATATGAAATTCAAAATGGCGGCTACGGCAGAACTTAGTTTAACATTGGACCCTATGGGAAAAATGTTTCAAAATGCTTCATCTCTGAAACCACTTGGACAGTTGAAACCAAACTGCCCAGGAATGATCATTGGAAGGTCCTCTACAAATTTTCTGTTTTTTATGCCGGTCAGAAATCCAAGATAGCCGCCACCGCAGGACATAGATTAACATTGGACCCTATGGGAAAATATTCAAATGCCTTCTACTCAGAAACTACAAATATGATTAAAGCCAAACTGTACATGAATGTTCATTAGATGGTCCTCTACAAACTTTACGTTTTTTGTTCTGGTATGAAATTCAAAATGGCGGCTACGGCAGGACTTAGTTTAACATTGGACCCTATGGGAAAAATGTTTCAAAATGCTTCTTCTCTGAAACCACTTGGACAGTTGAAACCAAACTGCCCAGGAATGATCATTGGAAGGTCCTCTACAAATTTTTTGTTTTTTATGCCGGTCGGAAATCCAAGATGGCCGCCACCGCAGGACATAGATTAACATTGGACCCTATGGGAAAATATTCAAATGCCTTCTACTCAGAAACTACAAATATGATTAAAGCCAAACTGTACATGAATGTTCATTAGATGGTCCTCTACAAACTTTACGTTTTTTGTTCCGGTATGAAATTCAAAATGGCGGCTACGGCAGGACTTAGTTTAACATTGGACCCTATGGGAAAAATGTTTCAAAACGCTTCTTCTCTGAAACCACTTGGATAATTGAAACCAAACTGCCTAGGAATGATCATTGGAAGGTCCTCTAGAAATTTTATGTTTTTTATGCCGATCGGAAATCCAAGATGGCTGCCACCGCAATACATAGATTAACATTGGACCCTATGGGAAAATGTTCAAATGCCTTCTTCTCAGAAACTACAAATATGATTAAAGCCAGACTGTACATGAATGTTCATTGGATGGTCCTGTACAATCTTAAGGTTTTTTGTTCCGATATGAAATTCAAAATGGCGGCTACGGCAGAACTTAGTTTAACATTGGACCCTATGGGAAAAATGTTTCAAAATGCTTCATCTCTGAAACCACTTGGACAGTTGAAACCAAACTGCCCAGGAATGATCATTGGAAGGTCCTCTACAAATTTTCCGTTTTTTATGCCGGTCAGAAATCCAAGATGGCCGCCACCGCAGGACATAGATTAACATTGGACCCTATGGGAAAATATTCAAATGCCTTCTACTCAGAAACTACAAATATGATTAAAGCCAAACTGTACATGAATGTTCATTAGATGGTCCTCTACAAACTTTACGTTTTTTGTTCTGGTATGAAATTCAAAATGGCGGCTACGGCAGGACTTAGTTTAACATTGGACCCTATGGGAAAAATGTTTCAAAATGCTTCTTCTCTGAAACCACCTGGACAGTTGAAACCAAACTGCCCAGGAATGATCATTGGAAGGTTCTCTACAAATATAAGGTTTTTTATGCCGGTCGGAAATCCAAGATGGCCGCCACCGCAGGACATAGATTAACATTGGACCCTATGGGAAAATATTCAAATGCCTTCTACTCAGAAACTACAAATATGATTAAAGCCAAACTGTACATGAATGTTCATTAGATGGTCCTCTACAAACTTTACGTTTTTTGTTCTGGTATGAAATTCAAAATGGCGGCTACGGCAGGACTTAGTTTAACATTGGACCCTATGGGAAAAATGTTTCAAAACGCTTCTTCTCTGAAACCACTTGGATAATTGAAACCAAACTGCCTAGGAATGATCATTGGAAGGTCCTCTACAAATTTTTTGTTTTTTATGCCAATCGGAAATCCAAGATGGCCACCACCGCAATACATAGATTAACATTGGACCCTATGGGAAAATGTTCAAATGCCTTCTTCTCAGAAACTACAAATATGATTAAAGCCAAACTGTACATGAATGTTCATTGGATGGTCCTCTACAATCTTAAGGTTTTTTGTTCCGATATGAAATTCAAAATGGCGGCTACGGCAGGACTTAGTTTAACATTGGACCCTATGGGAAAAATGTTTCAAAATGCTTCTTCTCTGAAACCACTTGGACAGTTGAAACCAAACTGCCCAGGAATGATCATTGGAAGGTCCTCTACAAATTTTCTGTTTTTTATGCCGGTCGGAAATCCAAGATGGCCGCCACCGCAGGACATAGATTAACATTGGACCCTATGGGAAAATATTCAAATGCCTTCTACTCAGAAACTACAAATATGATTAAAGCCAAACTGTACATGAATGTTCATTAGATGGTCCTCTACAAACTTTACGTTTTTTGTTCCGGTATGAAATTCAAAATGGCGGCTACGGCAGGACTTAGTTTAACATTGGACCCTATGGGAAAAATGTTTCAAAACGCTTCTTCTCTGAAACCACTTGGATAATTGAAACCAAACTGCCTAGGAATGATCATTGGAAGGTCCTCTAGAAATTTTTTGTTTTTTATGCCGATCGGAAATCCAAGATGGCTGCCACCGCAATACATAGATTAACATTGGACCCTATGGGAAAATGTTCAAATGCCTTCTTCTCAGAAACTACAAATATGATTAAAGCCAGACTGTACATGAATGTTCATTGGATGGTCCTGTACAATCTTAAGGTTTTTTGTTCCGATATGAAATTCAAAATGGCGGCTACGGCAGAACTTAGTTTAACATTGGACCCTATGGGAAAAATGTTTCAAAATGCTTCTTCTCTGAAACCACTTGGACAGTTGAAACCAAACTGCCCAGGAATGATCATTGGAAGGTCCTCTACAAATTTTCCGTTTGTTATGCCGGTCAGAAATCCAAGATGGCCGCCACCGCAGGACATAGATTAACATTGGACCCTATGGGAAAATATTCAAATGCCTTCTACTCAGAAACTACAAATATGATTAAAGCCAAACTGTACATGAATGTTCATTAGATGGTCCTCTACAAACTTTACGTTTTTTGTTCTGGTATGAAATTCAAAATGGCGGCTACGGCAGGACTTAGTTTAACATTGGACCCTATGGGAAAAATGTTTCAAAATGCTTCTTCTCTGAAACCACCTGGACAGTTGAAACCAAACTGCCCAGGAATGATCATTGGAAGGTCCTCTACAAATATAAGGTTTTTTATGCCGGTCGGAAATCCAAGATGGCCGCCACCGCAATACATAGATTAACATTGGACCCTATGGGAAAATATTCAAATGCCTTCTACTCAGAAACTACAAATATGATTAAAGCCAAACTGTACATGAATGTTCATTAGATGGTCCTCTACAAACTTTACGTTTTTTGTTCTGGTATGAAATTCAAAATGGCGGCTACGGCAGGACTTAGTTTAACATTGGACCCTATGGGAAAAATGTTTCAAAACGCTTCTTCTCTGAAACCACTTGGATAATTGAAACCAAACTGCCTAGGAATGATCATTGGAAGGTCCTCTACAAATTTTATGTTTTTTATGCCAATCGGAAATCCAAGATGGCCACCACCGCAATACATAGATTAACATTGGACCCTATGGGAAAATGTTCAAATGCCTTCTTCTCAGAAACTACAAATATGATTAAAGCCAAACTGTACATGAATGTTCATTGGATGGTCCTCTACAATCTTAAGGTTTTTTGTTCCGATATGAAATTCAAAATGGCGGCTACGGCAGGACTTAGTTTAACATTGGACCCTATGGGAAAAATGTTTCAAAATGCTTCTTCTCTGAAACCACTTGGACAGTTGAAACCAAACTGCCCAGGAATGATCATTGGAAGGTCCTCTACAAATTTTCTGTTTTTTATGCCGGTCGGAAATCCAAGATGGCCGCCACCGCAGGACAGATTAACATTGGACCCTATGGGAAAATATTCAAATGCCTTCTACTCAGAAACTACAAATATGATTAAAGCCAAACTGTACATGAATGTTCATTAGATGGTCCTCTACAAACTTTACGTTTTTTGTTCTGGTATGAAATTCAAAATGGCGGCTACGGCAGGACTTAGTTTAACATTGGACCCTATGGGAAAAATGTTTCAAAACGCTTCTTCTCTGAAACCACTTGGATAATTGAAACCAAACTGCCTAGGAATGATCATTGGAAGGTCCTCTAGAAATTTTATTTTTTTTATGCCGATCGGAAATCCAAGATGGCCGCCACCGCAATACATAGATTAACATTGGACCCTTTGGGAAAATGTTCAAATGCCTTCTACTCAGAAACTACAAATATGATTAAAGCCAAACTGTACATGAATGTTCATTAGATGGTCCTCTACAAACTTTACGTTTTTTGTTCTGGTATGAAATTCAAAATGGCGGCTACGGCAGGACTTAGTTTAACATTGGACCCTATGGGAAAAATGTTTCAAAATGCTTCTTCTCTGAAACCACTTGGACAGTTGAAACCAAACTGCCCAGGAATGATCATTGGAAGGTCCTCTACAAATATAAGTTTTTTTTTGCCGGTCGGAAATCCAAGATGGCCGCCACCGCAGGACATAGATTAACATTGGACCCTATGGGAAAATATTCAAATGCCTTCTACTCAGAAACTACAAATATGATTAAAGCCAAACTGTACATGAATGTTCATTAGATGGTCCTCTACAAACTGTACGTTTTTTGTTCTGGTATGAAATTCAAAATGGCGGCTACGGCAGGACTTAGTTTAACATTGGACCCTATGGGAAAAATGTTTCAAAACGCTTCTTCTCTGAAACCACTTGGATAATTGAAACCAAACTGCCTAGGAATGATCATTGGAAGGTCCTCTACAAATTTTATGTTTTTTATGCCGATCGGAAATCCAAGATGGCCACCACCGCAATACATAGATTAACATTGGACCCTATGGGAAAATGTTCAAATGCCTTCTTCTCAGAAACTACAAATATGATTAAAGCCAAACTGTACATGAATGTTCATTGGATGGTCCTCTACAATCTTAAGGTTTTTTGTTCCGATATGAAATTCAAAATGGCGGCTACGGCAGGACTTAGTTTAACATTGGACCCTATGGGAAAAATGTTTCAAAATGCTTCTTCTCTGAAACCACTTGGACAGTTGAAACCAAACTGCCCAGGAATGATCATTGGAAGGTCCTCTACAAATTTTCTGTTTTTTATGCCGGTCGGAAATCCAAGATGGCCGCCACCGCAGGACATAGATTAACATTGGACCCTATGGGAAAATATTCAAATGCCTTCTACTCAGAAACTACAAATATGATTAAAGCCAAACTGTACATGAATGTTCATTAGATGGTCCTCTACAAACTTTACGTTTTTTGTTCCGGTATGAAATTCAAAATGGCGGCTACGGCAGGACTTAGTTTAACATTGGACCCTATGGGAAAAATGTTTCAAAACGCTTCTTCTCTGAAACCACTTGGATAATTGAAACCAAACTGCCTAGGAATGATCATTGGAAGGTCCTCTAGAAATTTTATGTTTTTTATGCCGATCGGAAATCCAAGATGGCTGCCACCGCAATACATAGATTAACATTGGACCCTATGGGAAAATGTTCAAATGCCTTCTTCTCAGAAACTACAAATATGATTAAAGCCAGACTGTACATGAATGTTCATTGGATGGTCCTGTACAATCTTAAGGTTTTTTGTTCCGATATGAAATTCAAAATGGCGGCTACGGCAGAACTTAGTTTAACATTGGACCCTATGGGAAAAATGTTTCAAAATGCTTCTTCTCTGAAACCACTTGGACAGTTGAAACCAAACTGCCCAGGAATGATCATTGGAAGGTCCTCTACAAATTTTCCGTTTTTTATGCCGGTCAGAAATCCAAGATGGCCGCCACCGCAGGACATAGATTAACATTGGACCCTATGGGAAAATATTCAAATGCCTTCTACTCAGAAACTACAAATATGATTAAAGCCAAACTGTACATGAATGTTCATTAGATGGTCCTCTACAAACTTTACGTTTTTTGTTCTGGTATGAAATTCAAAATGGCGGCTACGGCAGGACTTAGTTTAACATTGGACCCTATGGGAAAAATGTTTCAAAATGCTTCTTCTCTGAAACCACCTGGACAGTTGAAACCAAACTGCCCAGGAATGATCATTGGAAGGTCCTCTACAAATATAAGTTTTTTTTTGCCGGTCGGAAATCCAAGATGGCCGCCACCGCAGGACATAGATTAACATTGGACCCTATGGGAAAATATTCAAATGCCTTCTACTCAGAAACTACAAATATGATTAAAGCCAAACTGTACATGAATGTTCATTAGATGGTCCTCTACAAACTGTACGTTTTTTGTTCTGGTATGAAATTCAAAATGGCGGCTACGGCAGGACTTAGTTTAACATTGGACCCTATGGGAAAAATGTTTCAAAACGCTTCTTCTCTGAAACCACTTGGATAATTGAAACCAAACTGCCTAGGAATGATCATTGGAAGGTCCTCTACAAATTTTATGTTTTTTATGCCGATCGGAAATCCAAGATGGCCACCACCGCAATACATAGATTAACATTGGACCCTATGGGAAAATGTTCAAATGCCTTCTTCTCAGAAACTACAAATATGATTAAAGCCAAACTGTACATGAATGTTCATTGGATGGTCCTCTACAATCTTAAGGTTTTTTGTTCCGATATGAAATTCAAAATGGCGGCTACGGCAGGACTTAGTTTAACATTGGACCCTATGGGAAAAATGTTTCAAAATGCTTCTTCTCTGAAACCACTTGGACAGTTGAAACCAAACTGCCCAGGAATGATCATTGGAAGGTCCTCTACAAATTTTCTGTTTTTTATGCCGGTCGGAAATCCAAGATGGCCGCCACCGCAGGACATAGATTAACATTGGACCCTATGGGAAAATATTCAAATGCCTTCTACTCAGAAACTACAAATATGATTAAAGCCAAACTGTACATGAATGTTCATTAGATGGTCCTCTACAAACTTTACGTTTTTTGTTCCGGTATGAAATTCAAAATGGCGGCTACGGCAGGACTTAGTTTAACATTGGACCCTATGGGAAAAATGTTTCAAAACGCTTCTTCTCTGAAACCACTTGGATAATTGAAACCAAACTGCCTAGGAATGATCATTGGAAGGTCCTCTAGAAATTTTTTGTTTTTTATGCCGATCGGAAATCCAAGATGGCTGCCACCGCAATACATAGATTAACATTGGACCCTATGGGAAAATGTTCAAATGCCTTCTTCTCAGAAACTACAAATATGATTAAAGCCAGACTGTACATGAATGTTCATTGGATGGTCCTGTACAATCTTAAGGTTTTTTGTTCCGATATGAAATTCAAAATGGCGGCTACGGCAGAACTTAGTTTAACATTGGACCCTATGGGAAAAATGTTTCAAAATGCTTCTTCTCTGAAACCACTTGGACAGTTGAAACCAAACTGCCCAGGAATGATCATTGGAAGGTCCTCTACAAATTTTCCGTTTTTTATGCCGGTCAGAAATCCAAGATGGCCGCCACCGCAGGACATAGATTAACATTGGACCCTATGGGAAAATATTCAAATGCCTTCTACTCAGAAACTACAAATATGATTAAAGCCAAACTGTACATGAATGTTCATTAGATGGTCCTCTACAAACTTTACGTTTTTTGTTCTGGTATGAAATTCAAAATGGCGGCTACGGCAGGACTTAGTTTAACATTGGACCCTATGGGAAAAATGTTTCAAAATGCTTCTTCTCTGAAACCACCTGGACAGTTGAAACCAAACTGCCCAGGAATGATCATTGGAAGGTCCTCTACAAATATAAGGTTTTTTATGCCGGTCGGAAATCCAAGATGGCCGCCACCGCAGGACATAGATTAACATTGGACCCTATGGGAAAATATTCAAATGCCTTCTACTCAGAAACTACAAATATGATTAAAGCCAAACTGTACATGAATGTTCATTAGATGGTCCTCTACAAACTCTACGTTTTTTGTTCTGGTATGAAATTCAAAATGGCGGCTACGGCAGGACTTAGTTTAACATTGGACCCTATGGGAAAAATGTTTCAAAACGCTTCTTCTCTGAAACCACTTGGATAATTGAAACCAAACTGCCTAGGAATGATCATTGGAAGGTCCTCTACAAATTTTATGTTTTTTATGCCAATCGGAAATCCAAGATGGCCACCACCGCAATACATAGATTAACATTGGACCCTATGGGAAAATGTTCAAATGCCTTCTTCTCAGAAACTACAAATATGATTAAAGCCAAACTGTACATGAATGTTCATTGGATGGTCCTCTACAATCTTAAGGTTTTTTGTTCCGATATGAAATTCAAAATGGCGGCTACGGCAGGACTTAGTTTAACATTGGACCCTATGGGAAAAATGTTTCAAAATGCTTCTTCTCTGAAACCACTTGGACAGTTGAAACCAAACTGCCCAGGAATGATCATTGGAAGGTCCTCTACAAATTTTCTGTTTTTTATGCCGGTCGGAAATCCAAGATGGCCGCCACCGCAGGACAGATTAACATTGGACCCTATGGGAAAATATTCAAATGCCTTCTACTCAGAAACTACAAATATGATTAAAGCCAAACTGTACATGAATGTTCATTAGATGGTCCTCTACAAACTTTACGTTTTTTGTTCTGGTATGAAATTCAAAATGGCGGCTACGGCAGGACTTAGTTTAACATTGGACCCTATGGGAAAAATGTTTCAAAACGCTTCTTCTCTGAAACCACTTGGATAATTGAAACCAAACTGCCTAGGAATGATCATTGGAAGGTCCTCTAGAAATTTTTTTTTTTTTATGCCGATCGGAAATCCAAGATGGCCGCCACCGCAATACATAGATTAAAATTGGACCCTATGGGAAAATGTTCAAATGCCTTCTACTCAGAAACTACAAATATGATTAAAGCCAAACTGTACATGAATGTTCATTAGATGGTCCTCTACAAACTTTACGTTTTTTGTTCTGGTATGAAATTCAAAATGGCGGCTACGGCAGGACTTAGTTTAACATTGGACCCTATGGGAAAAATGTTTCAAAATGCTTCTTCTCTGAAACCACTTGGACAGTTGAAACCAAACTGCCCAGGAATGATCATTGGAAGGTCCTCTACAAATATAAGTTTTTTTTTGCCGGTCGGAAATCCAAGATGGCCGCCACCGCAGGACATAGATTAACATTGGACCCTATGGGAAAATATTCAAATGCCTTCTACTCAGAAACTACAAATATGATTAAAGCCAAACTGTACATGAATGTTCATTAGATGGTCCTCTACAAACTGTACGTTTTTTGTTCTGGTATGAAATTCAAAATGGCGGCTACGGCAGGACTTAGTTTAACATTGGACCCTATGGGAAAAATGTTTCAAAACGCTTCTTCTCTGAAACCACTTGGATAATTGAAACCAAACTGCCTAGGAATGATCATTGGAAGGTCCTCTACAAATTTTATGTTTTTTATGCCGATCGGAAATCCAAGATGGCCACCACCGCAATACATAGATTAACATTGGACCCTATGGGAAAATGTTCAAATGCCTTCTTCTCAGAAACTACAAATATGATTAAAGCCAAACTGTACATGAATGTTCATTGGATGGTCCTCTACAATCTTAAGGTTTTTTGTTCCGATATGAAATTCAAAATGGCGGCTACGGCAGGACTTAGTTTAACATTGGACCCTATGGGAAAAATGTTTCAAAATGCTTCTTCTCTGAAACCACTTGGACAGTTGAAACCAAACTGCCCAGGAATGATCATTGGAAGGTCCTCTACAAATTTTCTGTTTTTTATGCCGGTCGGAAATCCAAGATGGCCGCCACCGCAGGACATAGATTAACATTGGACCCTATGGGAAAATATTCAAATGCCTTCTACTCAGAAACTACAAATATGATTAAAGCCAAACTGTACATGAATGTTCATTAGATGGTCCTCTACAAACTTTACGTTTTTTGTTCCGGTATGAAATTCAAAATGGCGGCTACGGCAGGACTTAGTTTAACATTGGACCCTATGGGAAAAATGTTTCAAAACGCTTCTTCTCTGAAACCACTTGGATAATTGAAACCAAACTGCCTAGGAATGATCATTGGAAGGTCCTCTAGAAATTTTTTGTTTTTTATGCCGATCGGAAATCCAAGATGGCTGCCACCGCAATACATAGATTAACATTGGACCCTATGGGAAAATGTTCAAATGCCTTCTTCTCAGAAACTACAAATATGATTAAAGCCAGACTGTACATGAATGTTCATTGGATGGTCCTGTACAATCTTAAGGTTTTTTGTTCCGATATGAAATTCAAAATGGCGGCTACGGCAGAACTTAGTTTAACATTGGACCCTATGGGAAAAATGTTTCAAAATGCTTCTTCTCTGAAACCACTTGGACAGTTGAAACCAAACTGCCCAGGAATGATCATTGGAAGGTCCTCTACAAATTTTCCGTTTTTTATGCCGGTCAGAAATCCAAGATGGCCGCCACCGCAGGACATAGATTAACATTGGACCCTATGGGAAAATATTCAAATGCCTTCTACTCAGAAACTACAAATATGATTAAAGCCAAACTGTACATGAATGTTCATTAGATGGTCCTCTACAAACTTTACGTTTTTTGTTCTGGTATGAAATTCAAAATGGCGGCTACGGCAGGACTTAGTTTAACATTGGACCCTATGGGAAAAATGTTTCAAAATGCTTCTTCTCTGAAACCACCTGGACAGTTGAAACCAAACTGCCCAGGAATGATCATTGGAAGGTCCTCTACAAATATAAGGTTTTTTATGCCGGTCGGAAATCCAAGATGGCCACCACCGCAGGACATAGATTAACATTGGATCCTATGGGAAAATGTTCAAATGCCTTCTTCTCAGAAACTACAAATATGATTAAAGCCAAACTGTACAAGAATGTTCATTGGATGGTCCTCTACAAACTTTACGTTTTTTGTTCCGATATGAAATTCAAAATGGCGGCTACGGCAGGACTTAATTTAACATTGGACCCTATGGGGGAAATGTTTGAAAACGCTTCTTCTCTGAAACCACTAGAACAGTTGAAACCAAACTGCCCAGGAATGATCATTGGAAGGTCCTCTACAAATTTTATGTTTTTTATGCCGATCGGAAATCCAAGATGGCCGCCACCACAATACATAGATTAACATTGGACCCTATGGGAAAATGTTCAAATGCCTTCTTCTCAGAAACTACAAATATGATTAAAGCCAAACTGTACATGAATGTTCATTAGATGGTCCTCTACAAACGTTAGGTTTTTTGTTCCGATATGAAATTCAAAATGGCGGCTACGGCAGGACTTAGTTTAACATTGGACCCTATGGGAAAAATGTTTCAAAACGCTTCTTCTCTGAAACCACTTGGACAATTGAATCCAAACTGCCCAGGAATGATCATTGGAAGGTCCTCTACAAAGTTTCTGTTTTTTTATGCGGATCGAAAATTCAAGATGGCCACCACCGCAGGACATAGATTAACATTGGACCCTATGGGAAAATGTTCAAATGCCTTCTTCTCAGAAACTACAAATATGATTAAAGCCAAACTGTCCATATGTGTGTACATTGGATGGTCCTCTACAAACTTTACGTTTTTTGTTCCGATATGAAATTCAAAATGGCGGCTACGGCAGGACTTAGTTTAACATTGGACCCTATGGGAAAAATGTTTCAAAACGCTTCCTCTCTGAAACCACTTGGATAATTGAAACCAAACTGCCCAGGAATGATCATTGGAAGGTCCTCTACAAGGTGTGAGTTTTTTTATGCCGATCGGAAATCCAAGATGGCCACCACCGCAGGACATAGATTAACATTGGACCCTATGGGAAAATATTCAAATGCCTTCTTCTCAGAAACTACAAATATGATTAAAGCCAAACTTACATGAATGTTCATTGAATGGTCCTCTACAAAGTATACGTTTTTTATTCTGATATGAAATTCAAAATGGCGGCTACGGCAGGACTTAGTTTAACATTGGACCCTATGGGAAAAATGTTTCAAAATGCTTCTTCTCTGAAACCACTTGGACAGTTGAAACCAAACTGCCCAGGAATGATCATTGGAAGGTCCTGTTTTTTATGCCGATCGGAAATCCAAGATGGCTGCCACCACAGGTCATAGTATTAACACTGAACCATATGGGGAAAATACAGAAATATATTCTTCTCTGAAGCTATTGCACTGATTGAACCTAAACTGTGCATCAATCATTGGAAGGTCCTTTACAAACTTTGTGTTTTTTATGTTGATCGTAATTCCAAGATGACGCAGGACATAGTTTTTACATAGGACCAATTGGTTTTTTTTATTACCAGGTGAACGATACAGGCTCTTGAGAGCCTCTGGTGTATATGTTCTAAGCTCTGATTGGTGAATTATTGGTTTAACACCTATATTTTCACTGCTTTAATAATATACTCCCATAGTGCAATATAATTGACAATAGACATATATGTAGTGATAACTCACGTTCATGTAGTTGTTTATTTTTGCTTTTCATGACTTAATTATATAATTATTTGTGATACCAAGATGATTAATTTGTAAATTTGATTTAACAAAAATTATATTAGAGGGTACAAAACTAATGACATTGGATTCAATCAAATAAATATATACTTACATCGATATCTGTTATTATTTTACTGTTAAGAATTTGTACCTCATCATAATAGGAGTTGTCGTGGTCCTAATCGTTTGTTAGTTGGATTTATTACTACCTATGCAATCAGTGCCTATTACCACCAAAGTTGTGAGTTCGAATCCCTCTCATGGTGAGGTATACTCAATACAACATTTTGTGATAAAGTTTGTCGGTGACTTGTGGCAGGTCGGCGGTTTCTCCGTGTACTCCAGTTTCCTTCACCAATAAATTTGACTGCCATGATATAATTGAAACATTGTTGAAAGTGGCATTAAGCACCATAACCCTAACCCTCATCAATATATTATCTAGACATTGACGATTCAAAGTTGAAACCTCCCGATTGTACCTGTACAGCTTCTCCATTTTTATGTTGCCTACGTATATAGTAGAGTTCACATATAGGGATCACTGTCTTGCATCATTTTCATTGCATCAGTGTCACACTTTCCATAATCCATAGCTCCTCCATAACCATTTGATAGAAAACAACCAAAGTTACACATACATGTAACGTTCTACACAACATTTAATTGTACACATGCTATTTTACATTATATGTGTTTGTTTGCATATAGTAGTGTCCAACACATATTGTGTTGTGTTTTTTGTTTTGTTTGTCTTCATCTTGTGTACCCTATGTTGCCGATTTCTCTGGATTGTCCATTTTTTATTGCCCCTTCGATATTCTCTTAACATTTATTTATTGTTTTATTACATTGATTTCTTTGGCTTCCTAGAACTAATCATATATTTTCAATGTTCCACAGATGTACAGAGGGGTAGAGGGTACACATCTCTAATCGGCAACTCATCATAGAGCACTGAATAGAAGTCGACCTAATATATGCACATTTTCTTTTTTAAGGCTTGAAGTTGTGCACCTGCCATTTTATTTTTTATCAATATGATTTCTGGTGTTTCCCAGTGTCAAAACAGGGATCTCCAATGTGTTGAGGAGGGTACACATGATCATCCTCAACCCTTATTCTTCATCAACCACTTAACAGAAGCCAACTAGAGTTGCACATTTTCATTTATAGAAACCGAATTCATGCATCTGTTCTTTGTTTATGATTATAATGATTTTATGGGTTTCCAGAGCCAAACAGGTAGTTTTAGTGTGGTTCCAGAGGTGAGGATACACATCTCTAATCAGCCATTGCAATTTTTCCTAGATTCACCTAATACAAATGTTTTTAAGTTACTAGTAAAAAATTAAATAAGCAGGCGACATAATTATGTCTTACATGGAAGACTCATATCTCAGTTATATAATTCTTCCTGTCTCATTATAATTGTAGACTTCAACGTTGTCCAGAGCAATAAAGAATGACAGGTCTTAAGTAAAGGACCGAAATATTGCAAGCTGAAATTGGAAGGGTAGCTTTAAATTGCTTATGATTCTGTTGAGGATTATGACAGACAATGGGCGAAGCGTGAAAAAGAAAATGTTAATGCCCTTTCTGAATAGGGAAAAAATTGAAGATACCAAAGGGGTGGGACCGTCATGGCTGTGATCGTATGGTAGTAAGGATTACAACTACCTGTGCAATCAGTACCTATCACAACTGATATTGTGAGTTCGAATCTCTATCAGGGTGAGGTGTACAACATTATGTGATAAAGTTTGTCAGTAACTTGTGAAAGGTCGGAGGTTTTCTCCGGCTCCTCCGGTTTCCTCCACCAATAAAACTGATCGCCACAATATAATTGAATATTGTTGAAAGTGGCGTACCATCAAACAAACAAACCAAAGTGATAATTAGAAGACATAAATCGAAGGACAGACAACACGATGGTGCTTCGGAAAGGTAACCAGTTCCTGCTCCACGTGTGGCACCCATGTGTTACTCTTGTTACAAACCTGGTGATATGTCATGAATGAGGAAAGGACAGGATTGTGATTGGAACCATAAGCGCAGGAATATCGGAGCAACTGAAAGACATATACGCCATGTTTAGGTTCTGCTGGAATGTTGCTACATATAAATAGAAAGTTTATAGTGGGAAACTTTGATATCTCTATAGTCGTAAAGTTTAGTTCTTAACCGGCCATCATTGTCAATATCCAGGTGTAGGTCAAGGTATGAACATAGTTGTATCTGTGGTATTCTTTAATTTATTTCAAGCTCAATAGGGTAGATGCGATCATTAAAATCGACATACTTACAGTGAAGATGGCAATTCTGGTAAGACAAAACAAACTAAATGGACCAATAAGCATTAAAGCGCATCTGTGAAGACCCAGGTGTTGTTGAACATTCGTACTACTTTCTTCATAACAGACGTTGTTCCGATGGATAAATCTTACGATAGCAGTTGTATTTGCAAATGCTATTACATAGACTGTTTGATAAGGGAAATAAAAAAGGTGGGTACTGACAACACACATGCATAGAAACCGAACATATACAACCAACAACGTTTAGTAAAGAGGAAATCATTGACACTCGTCCCTCGGTCATGCGTTCATTTTGTACCAAAGGGGATGTAATTGATCTTCCAATCCTCTATTGGATATACATATCCATATAAATGTTATATTGCTGAATCGGTCAAGTACTCCTCTAAACTTCATTCAAAACTATTAACATCTAAGTCATAAGCTGTATGTCCAAACTGGGGGTTAGGCAGTCATTTTTATTGGTGGAGGAAACTGGAGTACCCGGAGAAAACCACCAACCTGCCGTAGATTAGTGACAAACTTTATCACATAATGTTGTATCGAGTACACCTCATCATGAGCGTTTGATTGATTGCTTGATTGTGTTTGACGCCACTTTCAGTTATGGAAGACATTATATGATATGTTTCATGACCATTCTAACGAGCAACAACTCTATCACTCCATAGCAAGAGTAGGAACTCTTTTAGAAATTGGAGAGGTAGGAAAGCGATTCTATCTCAAGACATTATCAGAGAGTTCACAAAGTGAGTGCAAGGTTTCCATAGTGAGGTTGACTCTTTGGCAGAAAGAAGTTTCCCACAAAAAGATGCCATAACAGAAGATGTGAAAAAGGAAGACACTGATTCAAATTCTGCTCAACAAGACAGTGACATATCTGACCAGTCAGCAGATTTACAGAATAATTCCTCTTCACAGGCTCATTCAAAGCCTGATTCTGATTGGTCAATATCATTTGAACAATGTATTGCTTCAGTGTTAACTGAGCAGCCATTGGTCGAATATTTTGAAAGGAAAGTTGATATAACGGAGGATATTGCAAAGATGAGAAACAGACGTTTGTCGACAAGACAACAAAGCACATGGGATACACAAAGACAAAATAGTAACAAAAAATAGGTTATCTCCCTTGTGTATATTTTCAACCAATATTAAATGATGTCAATATTGAATTTGAAGTAATGAAAATAGCTGTCAGATGAAATCCTATAGATAATTGTGGTTGCAATTCATTGTGAAAATGTAAAAAGATGGTTGACATATTGGTAAGTTTTTAGCTGAGTTGCAGGAACTGGAAATCAGGGTAATGATATGATTGACGGTAGGTGGTTGGATGGGGAAAGTAGTACCCAATTTGTATAAATAACTAACTCTTTCACACAATATTTAGCCAAGATCACTGTAATGGGATGGATTGATAATCAATGATTAATTTTAATACTTTGCTACTGTCATAAACAGAATAAAAAATAATAATCCAATGTTATAAAAGTTGAGATTGACAAATATTTTTCAAGTAGATTAACAGTACAGTATGGTTGTAGTATATGTTATTGTTCTGTCGTAGACGTTGTATACATAAACATTACAGTAGAGTTAAAGTATGTGTATACTAGTCCACTTATGGTCACAGAAACTTTTGAGTACAATGTTTTGTACTCGTACTTAATAACACAACCAATCAGAGCACTGTATCCAATATTTAATGTGTTCTGATTGGACGATGTTTGTGCTATGAATATGAAGCTGACATTTAATTATGTAAAAATGTTGTTTTAAGTATTGAATACAATTATTGTAATTTGATAGGGTTGTAAAAGCATTAACAGTACGTTTTTTTATATGAAGAGCTACTGTGCCTCATTCAAAATGTAAATCGGTCTATTCTTTTACACACCAATAAAACTACAAAATATTGCATTCAATTCTTAAATCAACAAGTGAGATTTGGATAATTATATTACTATATTTCTTGAGGTTTTTTTTTGCATTTTTTGACTGAAAATTATCTGCGTTTTAAAGGTATACACAGAGATTACTAAATGTATACATTTTATGTTTTTTGTTGTTGATTAGAATTTTAGTGTTATAAAATGTTATACATAAGATAGGTTGTATAAACCTCAAGAATTGTGGTGTCAAAAAATTGAAATGATACAGTTTCGCTGTTACGTAGATACAGTAAATCTTTATCACATAATGTTGTATCGAGTACACCTCATCATGAGCGTTTGATTGTTTCCTTGATGGTGTTTAACGCCAATTTCAACAATATTTCAATTATATTGTGGCTGTCAGTTTTATTGGTGGAGGAAACCGGAGGAATCGGAAAAAACCACCGACCTATCACAAGTCACTGACAAACTTTATCACAGAATGTTGTACACCTCGTCCTGATCGAGATTCGAATTCACAACATCAGTGGTGATAGACAGTGATTGCATAGGTAGCTGTAAATCCAACGATCATGCGATCACGGCACGACCACCACGACGGTCCCTCCTATCTGGGATTCAAAACAAAGCTAAGCAAGATATTTTAGAAATGGATCTTTTACAATGTATGAAATACAAGTTCATCTCATTGAAAACATTTGACTGTTCTTACCCTTGACACAACCATTCCTATAAACGTACATGATAAAGACAACACGGTCACGTTTCAATGATATGTACTTTTGATTTTTACGTCTGTACCAGGTAATTATTGAAAATTAAAGTAGATCTCGTTTTCAAACGGAATCAATGTATGTACAATGTATCATTGTTATATGTAATGATATATAAATCTCATAGGCATTGCACTACTTTACAGTTATCTCAAAAACTGTCGCGTTTTTCCAATGCAAAGAAGTCAATTGTTCTCAGGGCGATAAGCATTGAATGAAAATAAAACAACTATACAAAAGCAATCAGTAGTGCAGAATGTAACTTGTATACGTATACGAAGCAATTTATTGGTACAGATATGGTAAGTCCCGCCAGCTAGATGATTCTATTTGTTCTTAGATATATAGTGGTGTGTCTGTTTCTTTTACAGATTTCTAAAGGGCATTCATTACACATTAAGTTCGTTTAAAGCATCCAGGTGGAAGAGACTGTAGGGTGAAAACCTCACGCGGATCCTGGGGGTTGAGGTGAGTGGAATTTGGCCTGTCCCTTTATCTGGAGAATATTTAAAATCTAAGCTTACAGGGATTATCAAACAAATTGTGATCTGGATTCATCTAATAAAGATAACAATGTAGAGGCCTCCCTCTTTCCAGAATATCTGGTCCCGCCTCTGCAAACCTCCAGACAAGAGGCATCCCTAGATAAATTACAGAAAGAGCGATGTGTTCACAGATATCCCTATTCACAACCTTTTGTCTACATGTATCCATAACAATTCCACCTATATGTCTATCTCAATGCCATCTCTTTATATAAATGTTGCTTAATTGTATGTAAATTCGTTCTTGTCATTAAATACTGCCCATGTGACGTTAAACGACAGCATCAATTATCTATCAAATTATCATTTTAATGAATGAATCGTTTCATTTACTGGTGTGATTACTACATTTATATACCTACAATGTTCTTTGAGTGAGTGAGTGATTGTTGTTTAACACCAACTCAGCAAGGTGTCAGCTGTATCATGGTGAACATGTTAATTTTCCATGAGATGATGATGAGGTCCACTTTGTAATTGTCCGACACACTTAGTTGGATTGTTATAGTGATAGCTCACTGAAATAACAGTCCGCGGATAGACATGTCGCACCTCTCGGACATATTATTCTGATTCCGAGCCAACCAGTCTTTGCTCTTTCTCCTTAATGCTGCGTGCTTAGTAGCAAGAGATACCAATTTCATAGTCTTTGGTTTGACCTGATCGGGATTCGAACCCACGATCTACCTCACTCGAGGCGAGTATGCTATCATTACATCATCGATGCGGTTCAATATATTTTGAAAAAGTAATTAAAATCATGAAAAATATATTATAAAGACACTTAACTGAAATGTTATAGCGATAGCTCACTGAAAGAACATTCTACAGGCGAACTTGTGGCGCAACTCAGAGACATTCTCTTGATTCGCGCCAATCAGTCTTTATTCTCATCCTTTGATACTGCGTGCTTTGTGACTCTTCGAAGAAGTTACCAATTTTATAGTCTTTTTCTTTCAGAATCGACCGGGGAGCGGAACCACGAGGTGGGAACTCTAACTACTAAACACAGAAAAGACGGTTGAAAATATTGCGATAAATCACATTTTCTGTCATATATAGATCTCCAAATTATGTTTTTACATAAGAAATACGTTTTTCCTCTGATCATTATTATTCAATTACAATCATTTTTCAATAACATTTTTTTAGATACAACTATGTCAAGTTCAAATAACAATATACAAACACAATGGCCCCAGACATAAAGAATATCAATGATTATGTACTTCTGTAGACATCGAGATGAATTCTATATAAATTCTCTAAAGTGTTAATGACATGTCGGGGAAATATGTTCTGATGTTTAACAGGATGTGGAACAGCTTTCTGAACAGCTTTCGGACGCCGTACATAATATAAATAATTGAAAAGAACTCGGGTCACTATATACAGACAGATACATGAGTTACATTGTATGGTATGATTTATAAATAACTATGTAATTGTGGTATAGTTGGGGAATAAACTTTCATAAACTGTATACCCTTACACAATTGAATGAGGAAAAATGTTTGCCTAAATGATGTCAATATATATATTTAGTACATGACTTATGTAAATGCGTTGTTTTGATTGAATGATTGGTTTTCTCTACCAATTAAACTGACTGCCATTATATATCTGAAATATTGTTGAAAGTGGCGTTAAACACCATAACCCTGCCACCCTCAAAAACATATTCAGGTAAGAAGAAGAGGTTTAGCTGTAGTAATAATTATTTCTTTTTTGTGTTTTTTTTTTATTTAAGGTTCAATTTATTCAGTTATGGAAGACGTTATATGATATGTTTCATGACCATTCTAACGAGCAACAACTCTACCACTCCATAGCAACAGTAGGAACTCTTCTTCTAGAAATTGGAGAGGTAGGAAAGCAATTCTATCTTAAGACATTATCAGAGAGTTCACAAAGTGAGGGCAAGGTTTCCATAGTGAGGTTGACTCTTTGGCAGAATATGTGAAGGATGTGTCTGTTGATTCAAGCCCAAATAAACATTCTGGACAATTGTTAAAGATTATGACAAGAACATCGTGTTGAGGGACTGTCAAAGGCACATTAATGGCGACAACCACATGATGTAGTTTTTCACCCCTCGGAATTTTTGTGCAATAGTGTTAATTTTCTGGGTGCAAATGCTAAAAGAACAGAACTATTGTGAAGTTTCCTTATAATTATTTCGAAACATTTTAACGTGAGGTGATTTTCATAACACGAAAGCTCAATATTTCAATATTTAATGACACTGAACCTGAATGTAAGCAAACAAAATGGGCGACCCCCCTCCAACTCATTTTTCAACCCAAGAGGCCGCTGTTGATAACACACCAGATAATAGAGAAAGAAGTTCCTCCCGTAAACGTCAGTTGTCATCAACCTCTGCAGACCTAATGAAACCACCTCAAAGTCGTCAAAGATCATTATCAGTAACACGTCAGTCTGTCAAGTCGAGTGGTCCGTTATCTAACCCAATCACATTCAAAACTCAGGGCGAGTCCTTCAACATGTCTAAACTAGTCCAAGAAACTTTATTAAAACCAGACTTGATCAAAATTGTGTTCCATCCATATTAAATGAAATTAAAATTAATTAGTGAAATAAAATCGGCTATCAGATCCACAGTAGCAGAGGCCATTGAAGAGGCGGTCAACCCCCTCCGTCAATTAATAAACAACCAAGAAAATCAAATCAAATGTCTCGAAAATAAAATTAACCAACTAAAAGAACATGTAAAATCCAGCATAGCCAGCGTCGAAGCCAGATACGAAAAATTCAGAAATGTGACAAATAACACCGCCACTTTTATTGCTGACAATAAAAAACTAAAAGCCGACAATCTAAAGCTCATCGATGAAGTGTCGCAACTAAACGGCAATATTGAGGAACTGGAACAATACGGACGCCGAACATCGCTCCGATTTCATAACGTTCCGATGGTGCAAGGGGACCTCCAAAAAACCGACCAGCTAATTGTGGACATTGTCAATAAAAAACTGAAAATCACTCCACCACTTTTGATGATATAAATAGATCTCATATCATTGGAACCATCAACAATGGCAAAGGTCAACTCATTTGCATATTTAAAAAATGGAAAATTAAAAATGCTATCTACATGTCAAAAAAAAATCTGAAAAACAACCATGAGAAGATATTTATCACAGAGGACCTGACAAAAACTCGTCAATTTATTGTTAAAGAACTCAACACTCAAAAGAGAGATAATAAGATCCATTCGTTTTGGACTTTTGACGGCCGTATTTTCGCAAAAAAGGATGCAAACGGTCGAAAACAGTTCATCAAGTGTGTTCAGGATATTGACAATCTGATCAATTCCGAATAAAACATCGACTTTTGTGTTTTTCAAATATGGAATATTCGGACTTTTGATTTTTACAACCAATTTTTTGTCAGTATTATCCAAAACTTGCTTGATTAATTTACCTGAATATCAGTATATCTACTTTAATTGCTCTTGGAAATAGTTTACCTGATAAATTAGATATATGTATATTCTTACTTACCTACTTCATGTATTATATCCAAGTAATTAAATATATGTTTACTGTTATAATCATTTTGTCAACAACATTGTATAATCGACACGTGGTTTTTATTTATTTACCTTTGTACACGTGTTTACATGTGACCGATTGAAAAGGAGCACTCGATTCCAAACACTAACTTCTAAAATCAATATTACTGGGTTTGTTTGGTTTTTTTTGTTGTTGTTTTTTTTATTTTTTAAAGAACTTGTTAAAAAACTAAAGACAGTTGTCTCAAATATAAATTATTGCTCCTACATAAAAAAAAAAAAATAATAATAAATAAAATAAATAAAAAAAATGTGTGTAATTCCAAACACATAATTAATGAGAACCACGTGTTCCATGTTACCAAATCATCAATCACTATTGATAAACAAATCACCTAACCATATTTGTTCTGCTTTTAATGGAAAATTAGACATGCTTATGAATAATGTTAATCATGTTTTTTGTTTGTTTGTTTTTTTCATTTCGTTTGGCCAAATGATATGAAACTTGATAAGAAGCATCTATGGAAGGTCCTCTATAGAGATTGCTCATTTCGTTTTGATCCATTAACAAACATGGCTGCCACAGGGAATGTTAACTGAGCAGCCATTGGTCGAATATTTTGAAAGGAAAGTTGATATAACAGAGGATATTGCAAAGATGAGAAACAGACGTTTGTTGACAAGACAACAAAGCACATGGGATACACAAAGACAAAATAGTAACAAAAAATAGGCTATCTCCCTTGTGTATATTTTCAACCAAAATTAAACGATGTCAATATTGAATTTCAGGTAATAAAAATAGCTGTCAGATGAAATCCTATAGATAAGTGTGGTTGCAATTCATTGTGAAAATGTACAAAGATGGTTGACATATTACAGTCAGTTTTTAGCTGAGTTGCAGGAACTGGAAATCAGGGTAATGATATGATTGACGGTAGGTGGTTGGATGGGGAAAGTGGTACCTATTTTGTATAAATAACTAACTCTTTCACACAATATTTAGCCAAGATCACTGTAATGGGATGGATTGATAATCAATGATTAATTTTAATATTTTGCCACTGTATAAACAGAATAAAAAATAAAATGTTATAAAAGTTGAGATTGACCAATTTTGTTCAAGTAGATTAACAGTACAGTATGATTGTAGTATGTGTTATTGTTCTGTCGTAGACGTTGTATACATAAACATTACAGTAGAGTTAAAGTATGTGTATACTAGTCCACTTATGGTCATAACAACTTTTGAGTACACTTTTTTGTACTCATACTTAATAACACAACCAATCAGAGCACTGTATCCAATATTTAATGTGTTCTGATTGGACAATTTTTGTGCTATGAATATGAAGCTGACATTTAATTATGTAAAAATGTTGTTTTAAGTATTGAATACAATTATTGCAATGTTATAGGGTTGTAAAAGCATTAACAGTACGTTTTTTTATATGAAGAGCTACTGTGCCTCAATCAAAATGTAAATCGGTCTATTCTTTTACACACCAATAAAACTACAAAATATTGCATTCAATTCTTAAATCAACAAGTGAGATTTAGATAGTTATATTACTATATTTCTTGAGTTTTTATTTAGCATTTTTTGACTGAAGCTTATCTGCCTTTTAAAGGTATACACAGAGATTACTAAAATGTATACATTTTATGTTTTTTGTTGAATAGAATTTTAGTGTTATAAAATGTTATACATAAGATAGGTTGTATAAACCTCAAGAATTGTGGTGTCAAAAAATTGAAATGATACAGTTTCGCTGGTACGTATATACAGTAAAACTTTATCACATAATGTTGTATCGAGTACACCTCACCATGAGCGTTTGATTGTTTGCTTGATGGTGTTTAACGCCACTTTCAACAATATTTCAATTATATTGTGGCTGTCAGTTTTATTGGTGGAGGAAACCGGAGGACCCGGAGAAAACCACCGACCTATCACAAGTCAATGACAAACTTTATCACAGAATGTTATACACCTCGCCCTGATCGAGATTCGAATTCACAACATCAGTGGTGATAGACAGTGATGACATAGGTAGCTGTAAATCCAACGACCATACGATCACGGCACGACCACCACGACGGTCCCTCCTATCTGGGATTCAAAACAAAGCTAAACAAAGTATTTTAGAAGTGGATCTTTTACAATGTATGAAATACAAGTTCATCTCATTGAAAACATTTGACTGTTCTTACCCTTGACACAACCATTCCTATAAAAGTACATGATAAAGACAACACGGTCACGTTTCAATGATATGTACTTTTGATTTTTACGTCTGTACCAGGTAATTATTGAAAATTAAAGTAGATCTCGTTTTCAAACGGAATCAATGTATGTACAATGTATCATTGTTATATGTAAAGATATATAGACCTCACAGGCATTGCAATACTTTACGTATACGAAGCAATTTATTGGTACAGATATGGTAAGTCCCGCCAGATAGATTATTCTATTTGTTCTTAGATATATATTGGTGTGTCTGTTTCTTTTTGCAGATTTCTAAAGGGCATTCATTACACATTAAGTTCGTTTAAAGCAGCCAGTTGGAAGAGACTGTAGGGTGAAAACCTCACGCGGATCTGGGGGGTTGAGGTGAGTGTAATTTGGCCTGTCCCTTTATCTGGAGAATATTTAAAATCTAAGCTTACAGGGATTATCAAACAAATTGTGATCTGGATTCATCTAATAAGGACAAAAATGTAGCGAGCCCCCTCTTTCCAGAATATCTGGTCCCGCCTCTGCAAACCTCCAGAAAAGAGGCATACCTAGTTAAATTACAGCAAGAGCGATGTGTTCACAGATATCCCTATTCATAACCTCTTGTCTACATATATCCATAACAATTCCACATATATGTCTATTTCAATGCCATCTTTTTATATAAATGTTGCTTAATTGTATGTAAATAAGAGTAATAACAAAATTACCGAGCTCCGAGCAATCTTACAAAGGGAAAGTCAAAACTCATAAATATATAAACAGACAAAATCAGTCAACAACCGGAAAACTGTGAAAACCGTAATGACCCTGACTTGGTACAGGCATTTCTAAAGAAATGGTAGGTTGAATCAGATTTTTAAGCGCCAAACCTCCCCCTTTCGTTACGGCTCAAAGTTGCCGGCTGTCACTATAACAGTATTTATAACAATACTTGAACAAAACAGGTAAAACAGTTGTCATAACAGCAGGTAATCGTAGCCAGGGCCTTTCAGAAATGTGGGTCTCAAGCAAGGACCGTACAAACGTAAACAAACCGTAATGGAAATGATCAAAACCAGTCACATAGTTTTTATCTTTTTAATCATATCCACATCTTATCAGTTCAAAGATGATCAATTATGTTCAAACTGTACATACTCACATCATGTGTATTATACAGACGATACAGCAGTAAAATATATAAATGGTAATATACCTTTAGCCAACGACCTAAATCTTGACATCTACAATGTTACGTTCTATCATCTGAAACATGGGAGATTTAAACCTTTGTCAATCCCAATAGAACTGAATTGTAAACACCATAGACTTTTCATAATCATTATACTGTGTAGCGGGGATATATCCTTAAACCCAGGACCAATAAAATACCCATGTGGCAAATGCTACAAACCAGTAGCAAAGAATCATAGAGCTATATTCTGTGAAGTGGGAAATCAATGGTGGCATATAAAGTGTGCGAATGTAACACCACAAGAATACAAAGATTTAGAACAGAACAGTGACCCATGGATATGTAATCTGTGTAACAACTTTAATTTTTTAGAATCCTTTTTTGATACAAGCTTAGATCTCTCACATTCATTACATGAGAAAAGTAAAGTAGATGAAGATATTTTTGATGAACTTAGGCAATTAAAGCGTAAACATCCCAAGAAATTTATATGTGTATACCTAAATATAAACAGTTTGAGATATAAATTCTGTCATATATGTGAATTATTAACATCAAATACAATTGATATGCTATTCTTGGCTGAAACCAAAATTGACGACCAATTCCCAGATGCACAATTTCAAGTAAACAATTATCACTTTTGGCGTGCTGATCGAACAGCGTACGGCGGAGGAATTGCTGCATATGTGAGATCAGACTTACCATGTGACCGTAAGAAAATTCTTGAATTTAAAAATATAGAATCAATATGTATAGAAATATTAGTAGGTAATAAAAAATGGTTAATTTCAGGTGTCTACAGACCACAAACAATAAATGACAAAACTTTCAATGATGATTTTATTAAAACATGTGATAAAATTACAACAAAATATGATAATTTTATGTATATTGGTGATCTCAATTATGATTTTTTAGATGAGAAAAAATGTGCACCATTGGTAAGTGTTTGTGATATCTTAGACCTTACAAACCTGGTAAAAAGGCCAACATGTTTCACAAAGATAGCAGATCCTACTTTAAATGATGTTATATTAACTAATTCACCCAATAATTGTATGAATGTCTTAAATTTCAATTGTGGTATTAGTGATGTCCACAACTTAATTTCTGTGCAAATAAAGGGTAATATAAATCCTGCTAAAAAGAGCTTTAAGACATACAGGAGTTTTAAAAACTTTTCTGAAGAAAATTTTGTAAATGATCTAATGAAATCTGATTTGGATAAAATTACTGAAATTGAAGATGTAGACGAAGCTTATAATAAATTTGAAGAAGTTATGGTCAATGCTATTGATGAACATGCTCCTTTGAAAAAAAGGAAATCAATATCACAGCCAGCCCCTTTTATGAATAAAACCCTGAGAAGTGCTGTTTATAAAAAACTTATGACACATAATAAATTTTTAAAAGATAAAAGTAACAAAAATTGGGAGGCATATCGAAAGCAAAGAAATTTAGTAACAAAATTAAAAAAGCAATCAATTAGAACATATTTCTATGAAAGATGTGTTGGCGGACCAAAATCTACTGACTTTTATCCAACAATTAAACCATTTTTAACTAATAAGGGTAGTAATATAACTAAAAATATTATCTTAGAAGACAATAATAAGATCATAAATGACCAACTTCAAGTAGCAAATAATTTTAATAATTTTTTCATAAATGTGGCAAAGGATATTGGTAATGATAATAATTTATCTGCCGAAGAACATCCAAGTATTAAAATTATAAAAGAAAATAAGAAAGAAATTCCTAAATTAATATTTCATGAAATTGAAATTGATTTTGTATCAAAGCAAATGAATAAAGCAAATTCAAAAAAAGCAACCGGACGTGATGGCATTTCGGCAAAACTTCTAAAATTTGCAAAACCAGCTATTGTTAAACCAATTACAAATTTAATAAATAAATCAATAAATAATTCCATTTTTCCAGAAAAATTAAAAGAAGCCCAAGTTGTACCACTATTCAAGAAAAATAACTCTTTAGATAAATGCAATTATAGACCTGTAAGTATATTACCTACAATTTCAAAATTTTATGAAAGAGCAATATATGAGCAGATTGTGACCTTCTTTGACAAGGTGTTTCATCCTTCCCTGTCAGCATTCCGATCGGGTTATGGTTGCCAAACAGCTCTTCTAAAAATAATAGAAGATTGGAAAAAGGCCCTGGATGAAAATAAATTTGTAGCGGCCATCCTCATGGATTTGTCAAAAGCTTTTGACTGCCTTCCCCATAAACTGTTAATAAATAAACTAGATGCATACGGAGTAAGTGAATCTACATTGAAACTGATAAAAAATTATCTCTCTAACAGAAAACAGTGTGTCAAAATCGGCAATATAATGAGCGAATGGGAAGACATATATAAAGGTGTACCTCAAGGTTCTATTTTAGAACCTGTACTTTTTAAATATTTATAAATGATATATTTTATTTTATACAAGAAAGTTCCCTCTATAATTATGCAGATGATAACACTTTGTCATATGAAGGCCACAATCTGGATCAATTAATCACAGTACTTGAAAGAGACAGCCTAACTTTAATAGACTGGTTTACTGAAAACCAAATGAAAGCAAATCCAGACAAATTTCAAGCGATAGCAATTGGAAAAAAAATAAAAATGAAAATATCTCTTTTAATCTTAATGGTAATATAATAAAATGCGAAGATGAGGTAACACTTTTGGGAGTCACAATAGATTTTGAACTAAATTTTAATACTCATATAGCAAATATCTGTAAAAAAGCCTCAAGACAACTGAACATTTTAAAAAGAATTGGTAAATACTTAACAAAACTTGGTAGACTTACAATATACTACTCTTATATTTTCTCGAACTTTAAATATTGCCCTGTAACATGACACTTTTGCAGTGAACAAAATACAAATAAAATGGAAAAAATACAATTTAGAGCTCTGAAATTTATCTATGATGATACTGACAGCACATATGAAGAACTTTTAACAAAATCCAAATTACCCACTTTAAAAATCAGGCGAATTAGAACTATAGCCATTGAAGCATTCAAAATTGTCAATAAAACCAGTCCTTTGTACTTACATGATTTAATTACAATTAAACAAAGTAAATATTCTTTCAGATACCAAAATACTGCTAGTATACCATCGACCAGAACAACTAGGTATGGTATTAAAACTTTTAAATATTTTGCTGCCAAAACATGGAATGAGCTACCAAACCACTTTAGACTGGAAAATTCTTTTAAACAATTCAAAAACTTGATTAATTCATGGAATGGTAGCTCATGCCACTGTAATGCTTGTAGATAGCTTTAAAGCATAATTTCATTTATTTATTTGTTTTGCCTATCTGTGATGCTTTTGAAATCTGTGCTTTGTCTTTAATTATAGCTACTTTTTAGGCTGCTTATTTTAATTCATTTACTTAGTGCTTGAAATTTTAAATTAATTAGTTTAAATTATTTCTAATATAGATGTTATTAATTTTTGCTAGTATTTTTATGTACCTTGTATGTATGCATGTATGTTGTTTTTGTTATATGTATAGTCGATTTGAAAAGCTCTGTAGAGCTTGTGTTTTATGTATGTTGTGATATGTATCGACTCTAAATAAAACTTTATTTATTTATTATTATTATTTTAGCACCAAGCTCAGTGAAGTGAATGTCAAAAATATTTTTACGTCACACATTGATAAAAAAATATTTTTGACATTTTTGTTTTTGACCACTTATCTTTATACATTTTCACTATATGAAAATCCATCGTTATAATCTTTTCTGCAGAGACGGAATATATTTCGACAAGATCTTGGTATCGGAATATAAACTTTTTAAGAGATCGAATAAAGCGAATCTTGTTATAGCCCTGGTCCAGTAGCCTGTTTCTCAGATGAAGATGACGTTTCAGGAAATCAGAATAATTGCTACTGGCCCTTGCATAACGAATCAATTGCGAGATGTAAACACCATATGCAGGAGAAGCTGGTATATTGCTGCACATATTTGGAAAATTTATGATTTTAAAATTGAAGTCGTCCCGTTTATCATATATTTTAGTACTGATTTGACCACTGTCGTCAAATTCGAGGTATAAGTCCAAAAATGATGCGGACGAAGCGGTATCTGTGGTCTCTTTAACTTTCAGCTCTGGAGGATATATCAATGGAAGAAATTCTGCAAATCTAGAATTATTGATAGATAAAACGTCATCAATATACCTGTATGTGAAATTAAAGGCTCTAGCCTCATCAATCTTCTTATCTTTTACAAGCTTTTGAAGAAACTCCGACTCGTATGAGTATAAAAATAAATCGGCTAGAAGAGGGGCACAATTCGTACCCATTGGTATGCCGACGACCTGCTGAAACAGTATCCCTCCAAAGGAGACAAATATGTTATCGATGAGGAACTCCAGCATACTGATCACTTGTTCCTCGGAGTAACATGTTTTACCTTTTTGAATTTTGTTAGAAAAATATGTGGAATTGTAGCCTATCACAACAATTTTGAGCCATAGTTTCTATGACTGAAAGCTTTATGAATTGTTTCTTTTAAGCGGGTTTTTAATTTGTCATGCGGTAGGGTGGTATATAGAGTTGCAAAATCAAAAGTTTTGATGGAGGATACCTGAGAGAAAGATTTTGATTTAAGGTTATCCAAAAGATCTTTAGAGTTTTTCAAAATCCACATGTGATTTATGCCACTACGCGAGTAAACAGTTTCGCAATATTTCTGTTGTCCCTCTTTTTCTGTTGTCCCTCTTGTCATTAAATACTGCTCATGTGACGTTAAACGACAGCATCAATTATCTATCAAATTATCATTTTAATGAATGAATCGTTTCATTCACTGGTGTGATCACTACAGTTATATACCTACAATATTCTATGAGTGAGTGAGTGATTGTTGTTTAACACCAACTCAGCAATGTGTCAGCTGTATCATGGTGAACATGTTAATTTTCCATGAGATGATGATGAGGTTCACTTTGTATTTGTCCGACACACTTAGTTGGATTTTTATAGTGATAGCTCACTGAAATAACAGTCTGCGGATAGACATGTCGCACATCTCGGACATATTATCCTGATTCCGAGCCAACCACAACCAGTCTTTGCTCTTTCTCCTTAATGCTGCGTGCTTAGTAGCAAGATACCAATTTCATAGTCTTTGGTTTGACCTGATCGGGACTCGAACCCGCGATCTACCTCACTCGAGGCGAGCATGCTATCATTACATCATCGATGCGGTTCAAGGTACTTTGAAAAAGTAATTAAGATCATGAAAAATATATTATAAAGACACTTAACTAATATTTTATAGCGATAGCTCATTGAAAGAACATTCTACAGGCGAACTTGTGGCGCAACTCAGAGACATTCTCTTGATTCGCGCCAATCAATCTTTAATCTCATCCTTTAATACTGCGTGGTTTGTGACTCTTCGAAGAAGTAACCAATTTTATAGTCTTTTTCTTTCAGAATCGACCGGGATTCAGATCCACGAGGTGGGAACTCTAACTACTAAGCATAGAAAAGACGGTTGGAAATATTGCGATAAATCACATTTTCTGTCATATCTAGATCTCCAAATTCTGTTTTTACATAAGCAATACGTTTTTCTTCTGATCAATATTATTCAATTATGATCATTTTTCAATAACATTTTTTTTTTAGATACAACTATGTCAAGTTCAAATAACAATATACAAACACAATGGCCCCAGACATAAAGAATATCAATGATTATGTACTTCTGTAGACATCGAGATGCATTCTATATAAATTCTCTAAAGTGTTAATGAAATGTCGGAGGAATATGTTCTGTTGCTTAATAGGAAGTATAACAGCTTTCTGAACAGCTTTCTGACGCCGTACATAATAGAAATAATTGAAAAGAACTCTGGTCACTATATACCGACAGATAAATGAGTTACATTGTATGGTATGATTTATAAATAACTATGTAATTGTGGTATAGTTGGGGAATACACTTTCATAAACTGTATACCCTTACACAATTGAATGTGGAAAAAATGTTTGCCTACATGATGTCAATATATATATTTAGTACATGACTTATGCAAATGCTTTATTTTGATTGAATGATTGGTTTCCTCTACCAATTAAACTGACTGCCATTATATAACTGAAATATTGTTGAAAGTGGCGTTAAACACCATAACCCTGCCACCCTCAAAAACAAATTCATGTAAGAAGAAGAGGTTTAGCTGTAGTAATAATTATTTCTTTTTTTTCTTTTTTTTATTAAAGGTTCAATTTATTCAGTTATGGAAGACGTTATATGATATGTTTCATGACTATTCTAACGAGCAACAACTCTACCACTCCATAGCAACAGTAGGAACTCTTCTTTTAGAAATTGGAGAGGTAGGAAAGCAATTCTATTTCAAGACATTATCAGAGAGTTCACAAAGTGAGGGCAAGGTTTCCATAGTGAGGTTGACTCTTTGGCAGAATATGTGAAGGATGTATCTGTTGATTCAAGCCCAACTAAACATTCGGGAAGTTTAGAGGTGACCGAGGACGTAGAAAAATCAAAAACAAATCAAGAAGCTTCCCCACAAAGAGATGCCATAACAGAAGATGTGAAAAAGGAAGACACTGATTCAAATTCTGCTCAACAAGACATTGACATATCTGACCAGTCAGCAGATTTACAGAATAATTCCCCTTCACAGGCTCATTCAAAGCCTGATTCTAATTGGTCAATATCATTTGAACAATTTATTGCTTCAATGTTAACTGAGCAGCCATTGGTCGAATATTTTGAAAGGAAAGTTGATATAACAGAGGATATTGCAAAGATGAGAAACAGACGTTTGTTGACAAGACAACAAAGCACATGGGATACACAAAGACAAAATAGTAACAAAAAATAGGTTATCTCCCTTGTGTATATTTTCAACCAAAATTAAATGATGTCAATATTGAATTTCAGATAATAAAAATAGCTGTCAGATGAAATCCTATAGATAATTGTGGTTGTAATTCATTGTGAAAATGTAAAAAGATGGTTGACATATTACAGTCAGTTTTTAGCTGAGTTGCAGGAACTGGAAATCAGGGTAATGGTATGATTGACGGTAGGTGGTTGGATGGGGAAAGTAGTACCCATTTTGTATAAATAACTAACTCTTTCACACAATTGTTAGCCAAAATCACTATAACGTTACATGATGTTTGCATACGTATATTAAACTTGTGCAGTGCCATTGTAGAGGCGTTTCATAATTTACAACTTTGCCAATACGGTGTTTGGTCCATTGTTCTGTTAAATAACTGTTGAAATCTTTTAATGGGATGGGATTGGTAATCAATGATTAATTTTAATACTTTGCTACTGTCATAAACAGAATAAAAAATAATAATCTAATGAGATGGTAATTTCTGTTATGAAAGTTGAGATTGACTAATTTTGTTCAAGTAGATTAACAGTACAGTATGGTTGTAGTACTGTATATGTTATTGTTATGTCCTAGACGTTGTATACATAAACATTACAGTAGAGTTAAAGTATGTGTATACTAGTCCACTTATGGTCATAAAAACTTTTGAGCACAATTTGTTTCTACTCGTACTTAATAACACAACCAATCAGAGCACTGTATCCAATATGTAATGTGTTCTGATTGGACGATGTTTGTACTATGAATATGAAACTGACATTTAATTATGTAAAAATGTTGTGTTAAGTATTGAATACAATTATTGTAATTTGATAGGGTTGTAAAAGCATTAACAGTAGGTTTTTTTATATGAAGAGCTACTGTGCCTCATTCAAAATGTAAATCGGTCTATTCTTTTATACACCAAATATAACTACAAAATATTGCATTCAATTCTTAAATTAACAAGTGAGATTTGGATAGTTATATTACGATATTATTTGAGTTTTTATTTAACATTTTTTGACTGAAACTTATCTACCTTTTAAAGGTATACACAGAGATTACTAAATGTATACATTTTATGCTTTTTGTTGCTGATTAGAATTTTAGTGTTATAAAATGTTATACATAAGATAGGCTGTATAAACTTCAAGAATTGTGGTGTCAAAAAATTGAAATGATACAGTTTCGCTGTTACGTAGATACAGTAAAACTTTATGACATAATGTTGTATCGAGTACAACTCATCATGGGCGTTTGCTTGATGGTGTTTAATGCCACTTTCAACAATATTTCAATTATATTGTGGCTGTCAGTTTTATTGGTGGAGGAAACCGGAGGACCCGGAGAAAACCACCGACCTATCACAAGTCAATGACAAACTTTATCACAGAATGTTGTATACCTCGCCCTGATGGAGATTCGAATTCACAACATCAGTGGTGATAGACAGTGATTGCATAGGTAGCTGTAAATCCAACGATCATACGATCACGGCACGACCACCACGACGGTCCCTCCTATCTGGGATTCAAAACAAAGCTAAACAAGATATTTTAGAAGTGGATCTTTTACAATGTATGAAATACAAGTTCATCTCATTGAACACATTTGACTGTTCTTACCCTTGACACAACCATTCCTATAAACGTACATGATAAAGACAACACGGTCACGTTTCAATGATATGCACTTTTGATTGTTACGTCTGTAGCAGGTAATTATTGAAAATTAAAGTAGATCTCGTTTTCAAACGGAATCAATGTATGTACAATGTATCATTGTTATATGTAATGATATATAGACCTCACAAGCATTGCAATACTTTACGTATACGAAGCAATTTATTGGTACAGATATGGTAAGTCCCGCCAGATAGATTATTCTATTTGTTCTTAGATATATATTGGTGTGTCTGTTTCTTTTTGCAGATTTCTAAAGGGCATTCATTACACATTAAGTTCGTTTAAAGCAGCCAGTTGGAAGAGACTGTAGGGTGAAAATCTCACGCAGATCTGAGGGGTTGAGGAGGGTGTAATTTGACCTGTCCCTTTATCTGGAGAATATTTAAAATCTAAGTTTACAGGGATTATCAAACAAATTGTGATCTGGATTCATCTAATAAAGATAGCAATGTAGAGGCCTCCTTCTTTCCAGAATATATGGTCCCGCCTCTGCAAACCTCCAGAAAAGAGGCATCCCTAGTTAAATTACAGAAAGAGCGATGAGTTCACAGATGTCCCTATCCATAACCTCTTGTCTACATGTATCCATAACAATTCCACCTATATGTCTATTTCAATGCCATCTCTTTATATACATTAATTGTATGTAAATTCGTTCTTGTCATTAAATACTGCCCATGTGACGTTAAACGACAGCATCAATTATCTATCAAATTATCATTTTAATGAATGAATCGTTTCATTTACTGGTGTGATTACTACAGTTATATACCTACAATGTTCTTTGAGTGAGTGAGTGATTGTTGTTTAACACCAACTCACCAATGTGTCAGCTGTATCATGGTGAACAAGTTAATTTTCCATGAGATGATGATGAGGTCCATTTTGTATTTGTCCGACACACTTAGTTGGATTTTTATAGTGATAGCTCACTGAAATAACAGTCCGCGGATAGACATGTCGAACATCTCGGACATATTATCCTGATTCCGAGCCAACCAGTCTTTGCTCTTTCTCCTTAATGCTGCGTGCTTAGAAGCAAGAAATACCAATTTCATAGTCTTTGGTTTGACCTGATCGGGACTCGAACCCACTATCTACCTCACTCGAGGCGCGCACGCTAACCATTACATCACCGATGCGGTTCGATGTATTTTGAAAAAGTAATTAAAATCATGAAAAAATATATTATAAAGACACTTAGTTGAAATTGTATAGCGATAGCTCACTGAAAGAACATTCTACAGGCGAACTTTCAGAGACATTCTCTTGGTTCGCGCCAATCAGTCTTTAATCTCATTCTTTAATACTGCGTGGTTTGTGACTCTTCGAAGAAGTTACCAATTTTATAGTCTTTTTCTTTCAGAATCGACCGGGGAGTAGATTCACGAGGTGGGAACTCTAACTACTAAACACAGAAAAAACGGTTGAAAATATTGCGATAAATCACATTTTCTGTCATATGTAGATCTCCAAATTATGTCTTTACATAAGAAATAAGTTTATGTTTCTTCTTCTTATTATTATTCAATTACGATCATTTTTCAATAACATTTGTTTAGATACAACTATGTCAAGTTCAAATAACAATATACAAACACAATGGCCCCAGACATAAAGAATATCAATGATTATGTACTTCTGTAGACATCGAGATGCATTCTATATAAATTCTCTAAAGTGTTAATGACATGTCGGGGAAATATGTTCTGATGTTTAATAGGATGTAGAACAGCTATGAGAATTGCTTTCTGACGCCGTACATAATAGAAATAATTGAAAAGAACTCGGGTCACTATATACAGACAGATAAATGTGTCACATTGTATGGTATGTTTTATAAATGACTATGTAATTATGGTATACCCTTACACAATTGAACGAGTAAAACATGTTTGCCTACATGGTGTCAATATATATATTTAGTACATGACTTATGTAAATGCTTTATTCTGATTGAATGATTGGCGAGATATCACGTAGCTTATTTTCATGTTAACATAAGATTGTATGAATATTGACACGAACAAGCTAAAATAAGGAAAAAGAGATGAAATAATAAAGAAATAAAGAAATTTTAATGAAAATAAATTTGTAAACAGAAAGTTAGAAAGGGGGGGGGGGATGTGTGGTAAGTCCGTGCCACGAGCGGCTGTGATATCAACCACTGGAGAGTTGTACGGTAGCTTACTATTATGAATAACCATTTGATACTTATGTAATACAATGAACAGATGTAAGGAAGCCTATTTTCATGGAAAACATTATGATACCTGTATCATGCAATGAAGTAATGTCAGGTAGTTTATTTTCATGGATGACCCGTTGATACTAATATCACACACTGGAGTGATGCAAGGTAGCTTGAATAACATTGCATTAACTGAATCACACACTGGCGTGACGAACGGTAACTTATCTTCATGGACAGCCTTATGATACCAATGCGATTGTTGGAGAGGTGTGAGGTAGATGGATAGATCTTTCACAAGAATATCACAAGCTGGGGAGTTATAAGGTAGCTAATGTTCATGGACAACCTTTTGAAACTGGCATCATCTTATGAAGATATGTGATGCAGTTTATTTTCATTGACAACATTCTGATACCTGTACGAAACACTGGATAGATGTTCGGTAGCTTACTTTCACGGAAGACTCTCTGATACCTATATCATACAATAAACAGATGTAAGGTAGCTTATTTTAATAGAAAACAAATGTTCTTTCCTCATTCATGACTTATCACCGGGTTTGTAACTAGAGTAACACAACGGGTGCCACTAGTGGAGCAGGAACTGGTCATTCGTCCGAAGTACCTGAGCTCAGACCCGGTTTTTAATGGAGTTCGTGTTGCTCGATCTTTAGTTTTCTGTGCAATGCTTTGTAGATCGTTGTTTGTACTTTTGTCATTTTTCCTTTGGCCAATGTGTTGTCTATCCATCGATTTAAGGATTCTGATTACTTGATATATTCAAACTCTTCTTATGTACGCATATCATGCAATGCAGAGACCTAAGGTATCTCATTTTCATTAATGCAATTCACATAGAATTATATATATTACAAAGAAGGAATGCAAGATCGCTTGTATTTTAGTGCAACAAATCGAAAATGTATTAAATTGTAAATTATAATAAAACACAAAATGTCCAGAAAGTCATCCTATAGTAAAGTTATGGTTTTCCTGTCGATTTTTGTGTTTATTTGTCGTTAATCTATAGTAATCTGTGTTTATAAGTAAGTAGTTTAGATGGGATATTACTTTCTACAGACTTAATCAAATTATTCTTAAATATTTTCCATAATTCATTCACATTCATGTTATCTTGTTTGTTCGTTCTTCTTGAACCGGGTTCCAGACAAACCTTATTAGGTCGAGGACTAAATAACACTGAAGTTTATTTGACCACTATATTAGTACTCAGTCACACAACATTACTGCAGGATAAATTACTAATAACTATTATTTGTACCACGGTTTCCGAGTTTAACCGTTTAATTAGGAAAACCGTATAAATGATTTGTAGCATGAAGCCATGCAATATCACATCTAGGTCGTTGATTATTGCACAGATCTCTGAGAGTAATAAAGCTACAGGCCAGATTGAAAGTGTACAATATTTCGTATCTGCGTGTATTGGTTCATAGTTCTTAGCTGTTGCTTATATTCTGGTATATAAACCATAAAAAGATCAAAGGAAAAGAATGCATTCATGTTACAACACTTGAATAACATCATTCTTCGATTCTTCAGTCATTCCAAATGAAAAAAATGTCTAGATGAAAATATAATTGATAGTCTGCAATGCTATGCAATACACCAATGTCATATAGAGCATTTGGCGTTCAATCTACATTCAAATTGGAACAAAAACGGATTTCCTTTTATTAGCTATATTTGAAGACAATCCCCAATTGTTTTTTGTTGTTCAAGGCGATATCACATGTATTCTTTATTAGACGAAAAAATATCTGCAGAATTAAAGTTGTGGTAGTTGGTCTATTACATTGTCTAGCTTAACAAATTTCTGGATAATGTTTTATACTGCATGTATGAAAACAAACGTGTCATTCACCTTTCCGATATAAGGTGCTAGTAAGATAGATAATCATTTTAACATTGGCATTCTTGTATGTTTTCTATGAATCGGTGTATTATGAAATGAAATGAAATACGCTAAGTTTATCTGTATCTAAAGCTACATGTAATTATGTGTATCGTTTGTCACGAAAAATAATGTTTTAAACCAGTATTTCAAACGTTTCTTTCAATCTTGAATTTCTTAAAGCAGTGTATAAAAGAGTAGAAAAGTCAACGGTTGGTCTGGTTTGGTTTATGGTGTTTAACGCCACTTTCAATGAATAGTCCATCATTATTATTGCAATTGAGATTTTAAACCTATTGTAGTAAATCGTTTGAATCCACCCACATTCTTTAAATTTAGGCTTGTTATAACATTTCAGAAGCCAACTATTTGAACCACTGTTTTGTATTAGCATAGATACTGGTGTAAATCTTGGTATATAATACAAAGGGGGAAGATCACAGTTTGTAGTGTTTGTATTACTTTAAAGAGAACTAAGGGCAAATTTGTGACGTTTCATTTCATCAATTCATAGAGTTATATCTTTCCAAGTAGTTATCAGATGTGGCAGTAAATCACAGTTTGCTTATCTTTAACGGGAAAGTGTAATGTTTCTTGCATACATTTAGTCTGTTGTGGAATACTTTGTCATCTGGAACAACAACATATTTGTCAATTTTGCAGCAACACCAGAATATATGAAGATCCATTGTGTTTGTATACTTATAGACAATTGTGATGTCTTTATTCTAACAGTGCAGCATTGGAACATTGATATTTTAGCTTAATCCATCTGGAAAAGGTACAAATTTTAAACTGTTCCCTTATAAACCAGTGTCGTTCACAGTACTCAATTAATTCCACTCATAATTTGAGTGCATTTCCAATCAATAGGCTGTTAGCTATGATCATATTTTTTAAGTTAACAATAGTGAGTGACTGTTGTCTAACGCCAACTCGGCAATTTTCCTGCTATGTCATGGCGAGAACATGTTAATATTCAATGAGATGATGATGATGTCCGCTTTGTACTAGACCAACACACTTAGTTTGATTGAATAGTGCTAGCTAACTGAAACAACAGTTCACAGAAAGAAAAGGCGCCCCACTCGGACACAAATATCCTGATTTCGAGCCATCTACGATCTACCGTACTGGAGGCAAGCATGCCATTAAAACCACCGATGTAGTTAAGTTAACAATGGTATTTAAGATTGTCACATGTAGAACTATATATATAACTTTCTAAGGTTAACAAGAGTTCAGATACCTTTTTTGTATCATGGATATAAGGTGTATTGTCAATAGCATTTGAACCAATTTTAAAACAGTACAAAGAAACATGTCTTTGTGCAGTTTATAGTACTTTGCTACTAGAGAATTTTAGCCTGTGGAGAGACATTGCAATACCATAAAAGTACATCATTCCGAAATAATCACGTGACACAAAGTCATGTTGATTTTCTAATTGATAAATAGTCAACCTTCGTTAATTAAAACATCAATATAGACAAATGTACTAAGTTTCATAAGAGTTAGAAGATGCCCCTGGTAAGCAGAGTAATGTGCACTTTCGATCGCAAAAGATTAGTGAATGTACTTTTCAAATATTATTACAAGGAGATTATTGTCAATCCAAACGATGCTAAATGCAATTAATCCATTTGAGACAACATAGATTATGCTTGAAAACCAAAAAAAAAAAAAAATATATAAAATATAAAAAAAAGTATAAAATAAAGAAAGAAAGAAAGAAAGAAAGAAAGAAAGAAAGAAAGAAAGAAAGAAAGAAAGAAAGAAAGAAAGAAAAAAATCGAAGAAAAAAAATGTCGTAACAAGGGGTTATTGCTCTAAACTGACACGGAGAGAGTCAAAATCAACAACAGAAAAGAAAAGTACTTTAATAAAATAATCACTTACAACAAACTTCGTTGTGACAATTTCTTTTAAGTTTTTTTTATATCCAGTTTTTAACATATCAAATTCTATGGCCTCTTAAAAACAACAAAGCTAGGCAATTACTCTGTAGTAAAACACAATTCGTTAGCAAATTGATATTATTTTTCTCTCTTACCCTTCTAAGATATTAACCATCAAATGTTCTACCATTAAATCAAAACAAATTGCTGTATAGTTATTTTAATTGCCCCGTGCTGTTTGATGTATAACGCTCACAGTTCAAATATAACCACAGATAAGATAAAATTGTTGGTCTTAATGGCAATATGTTCATGGTAAAAGTGGGGTTCTTGAGTACCCATGATTGCTCAGTCCTTTGTTTCTTTAAATCATGTGTTAAAAACACTATACAGAACGTAAAACAATTCCGGGAAGTTTCCCATATTATTTCATTGGTGTATCTAGTCATTTCCACGTGAATTGCTCATTCAAAGTAAACTGATGAATTAAAATGGAAGGACTTTGGAACAGTGTGATATTTGTTTTCATTGTATTTCATTACATGACTTTTAATTAAAACAAGATTTAAAATAGATTAGGGTTAGGGTTATGGTGCACGTGTTTAACGCCACTTGCAACATTAGTTCAGCTATATCGTGTAGACTGACGAGTTATGTCCCCTGGCTCGTACCTCGGCTATGCACTTCTAGAGACATGATATCAACATCAGACACGTGGAGTAAGATCACAGGATCGGTTAATGATTCTTGTTTACGGACTATTCTCTATGAATAAATAGTTAGATAATACAGAAGGGGCAATCAAAAATGGACAATCAAGAGAAAATGGAAACATAGGGTCCATTTGGATTTACAACTACCTATGCAATTAGTATCAATCACCACTAACGTTGTGAGTTCGAATCTCGTTCATGGCGAGGTGTACTCGATACAACTTTATGTGATAAAGTTTGTTAGTGACTTACGACAGCTCGATGGTTTTCTATGGGTACTCTGGTTTCTACCATCAATAAAACTGACCGCCATGATATGACTGAAATATTGTTGAAAGTTGCGTTAAGCATCATACCCTAACACTCATAGACTTGATTAATGTTGGCATATTGTAGTGTTTGCGAATACAGTATTTCAAAGATGTAATAAATGGCAAATTTAACCTTTACAACTTTGTGACCAAGTAGAAACAATTACGCGTAAAATACCATTCTTCATTAGATATCTGTCAGTTAAATAATATTACAGAAATAATTCATGGACGCCATAGTTTGTTTTAGATCTTAACATACGTCATATTATTTTCGTAAACACATTATTCATAACAATTGTAAGTGATAACATGCACCGCTAATAATGTTGGCAATGTTAAAATGCCATACAACTTATGGCTTCTGTGAACTACATATTTTGATTCTAATATGAAAACTTTATTTTATTTAGCGTAATGCAGTTTGTGAAATGCATCTCGTATTAAAATCCACAAACCTTCATGTTGAAAGTTGTTTTTTCTATATAGATAAATACATTGAGTTTCAATATTAATTAAGTTACTGACATCTTCCGATTTGGTGATATTTGGAATTAAGCAGTTTAAAAAAAAAAAATGCTCAAAGTCTTGTAAAATAAATCAGTTACCGGAAGTTGAACCTAGTCTTCTTTAGTATTTTTGTAGAAAATATGAATATTAAAAGAAACGAAACAACACGAACATTTTAAAGTGTCTTACAGCTCGCTCTGCTTAAATACATGCAATACACATGTGCAAAGTAAAATATATCGGAAATTTTATCACGGCTTGTTAGTATGTATATATATATACATGTAGTCAATGAAGGACGTCGTAAAGGTTTGCACTTCAAATGTATATTATGGAAAACTGATATAATATTGAAATTTACAGTTCCTAAAAATTGTATTTATTAATAAAATTAAGATTCTCCTCCCTCAGACATAGGCGACCATAGCTGATCTTGTCTATCTTGTTTAGGTCCTTTGGTTTACTTGCTCCTAAAATCTTTTAGATTACTTGGCTTTCAAATCTTTTGATAATGAGCATACCTGATAAAGGTTATTCAAGGACACGCGTGGTGCACGCTAAATTCTATATCTACCGTTTTATTAGATTTGTGGTCGTAAAATATGTCAATGTAAAGATTGTTTGCACAATTAATCGATCATTGTTGAACATAAAGCGAGTGATATTTCAGATTATGAAGCTAGTTCCTATATCTATGCATCGGAGTCTTGATTTCTTTACCAAGAACACTTACGTTAGTACTTACTGATTCTAAGATAAATTGTATTTTAGTCAATAAAATAAAAAATACCACACTGTAGTAGTATATCCAAATTCCAATAGAAAAATAGAAGAAAGAGGCTCAATCGATACCGCTAGTTAACACACATATCAATGACTGCTCACTTTCTTGAATTAGTACAGGCACCTTAATAAAAAGTGGCGTGGTTACACTAGTTTTTTGTGCCCAAACACCCCTTCTTAAATTTTAACCTATACCTTATAAATGTTTAATGTGCAGCACTGGTCGCTGTAATTAAGAAAAACCTATGGAATCCTCATGTTTCTTTCTTTATTATAAGAGCCCTAATTCCATCAAGAATAACATCGTTTTTGATTTTGAAAAATGTACTATTATTCAACAACTCTGTACAAATAAAAGCTGAGACATCCATTTTAACAGTTCAGACGACATGCGCATCTTTAGAAGTGGATAATTATGAGGCTAGGAGCGACAACGTGATAGCCGATCTTAAAAAGAATTGAAAGTTAAAATGACTTCAGCTATCGGTTTTCATTTCTTTTCAATTTCATGATTTATCTAGGAAGTATACAGGCAATTTCAATTGAAAGTGCATATTTACCATTAAAATCCCCAATCATCTAATGTAAACATGTGAACTTCTGCTTATTTACATGGCTTTGATAATTAGTACTTGACGAGGGCGTAAGTAATCCAACAGGAGATGTCTATCTTGCAGATTTTTATTGAGCTTTTCTTGTTTTATTTTTCATTTATATTTGTGTTTATAATTGAGTTTATCCATTTACACTTTGATATCGCTGTATCAGGCTCGTCTGTTTGCTCGAAATATCGTTATCCGCGTATATTCTGACATCGCTGTATCGTATGTTAGGTCTCTTTATCCGTGTATGCGTTGCTATCGCTGTATCGCATCCTAAAATCTCTTTATCCGTGTATGCGTTGCTATCGCTGTATCGCATCCTAAAATCTCTTTATCCGTGTATGCGTTGCTATCGCTGTATCGCATCCTAAAATCTCTTTATCCGTGTATGCGTTGCTATTGCTGTATTAGGATCACCCATGTGCTAAAAATCTCTTTCTTCGTGTATACTTTAAGATCGCTGTATCAGGATCGTCTGTTTACTAGAAATCTCTGTATCAGGGTACGCTCTGACATCGATGTATCGGGATCGCTTGTTTAGTAGAAATCTGTTCATCCGTGTATACTTTGATATCGCTGGATTCGAATTGTCTGATTGCTAGAAATCTCTTCTACCGTGTATGCACCGATATCGCTGTATCAGGATTGTCTATTTGCTAGAAATCTGTTCATCCATATATACTCTGACATCGCTCTATCCAGATCGTCTGTTTGCTATTTAATTGTGTTCACACAATCCTTCATTGTAATGAGTAACAACATGAACAACAAAACATACCACACTGTCAGAACAATTCTAAAATACCACACTGTCAGAACAATTCTAAAATACCACACTGTCAGAACAATTCTAAAATACCACACTGTCAGAACAATTCATAAAACAAATTTCAAATTTGTTAAAAGATCGATGCCTCTAACACACAAATACACGACAACTCACTTTCTTGGCTCAAGGTGGCGGAGTTAAACTAGTTTTATGGAACCAAACGTCCCCTGTTTGTGAAATGATGCACTAGTCATACAAGTGCTTTCCACATGTCAGTATAATGATATATATATATATATATATATATATAACCAGTCGAACAACTTTGTTATAAATAGCGCTAAACTGTTGAACATTATACAAAATACATTTAATCTTCGTGACACATAAGTTGTCATATGTATAATTAAGAAACAAATCATGGAAGCCAGAATGTGTTTTAAGCTTAAACATGGGTTGGCGGAGATTAGTATTTCATCCCGAGCCGGAGGCAAGGGATAACATTTACTAATATCCACCAAACCCATGTTACTTTAAGCATATTTTATTGTCAAGCAAATACAGACAATGGATCAGACACAAGTTATAAACTTACGAGGTCTTCCCCTTTACATATAAATCATTAATTCTAACATGACCTCACTCTTTCCCTTTGTTAAAAAAAACCCAGAATTATTTCTTCGTATAATCTCATTAGCACATGTGCCGATGAATGTGACTGACGTTTCCATTGGCAGCATAAATTGTGACCCGAATAATGCTAATAGAGGGCGCAGTATTATTCGAGTTACATAAATTGTGTGCGACATTTTCCGCAAGCGTATGTATAAATTACCGTCTTCCAATCAAAGCATACTACCGTATTTGCACTCTTAGACATATCAGAATCGAAATAAATCATGGAAGCCAGAATGTGTTTTCAGTTTTAACATGGATTGGTGGATATTAGTAAATTTTATCCCTCGCTTCTGGATCGGGATAAAACACTAATATCCGCCAATCCATGCTAAAACTCCCAACACATTCTGGCTTCCATGATTTATTTCTTAAGTAGACAATATATTACAAAAACATAGCATTATTTCGTTCATAATTTTTTTAGAAAAATGACATAATAATTCAAAATATACTGTGATTGATGTTGAGTCGTTGCCGTAAGATGAGTTAGGAGTGCATAAACATTAGACAAATCTTTTAGTGTCTAGTATGTATCTGCGAACCACTGCAAAAAATGAGCAGTTGACATCATATGCAAAATCTGAATTTCCATGCAATATATTGTTGATGGATATATCTAACCCAAGATCTCTAATATTGTTCAACATTACATTTCTCTGATTTACAAACAATTTACAGTGTAAGAAGTAGTGTTCATGGTTTTCAACATAATTATCACAGTTACAATATCAAGAATCGATAACATTGCATCTAAAAAGGTCACCTTTTAAGCTACTACTCAAATTTTGCCATAGACGTATATGTAGAATACTTGCCAGACGTGAACCAAGCGAACAATATTTAGCAGGTTTTACTGGATTGTTGTAGTAAGTCTTTAGTCTAGATTTTAATATGCAATTACTAGGTGAATCTCTGATATATTGGGATAAATTATTCCAGAGATGAATAGTGGCTGGAAAAAATGAATTTTGATATAGGGTTAGACGACACCGTGGAATAGTGAAATTATTTGCATTTCGTAAGTTGTAATTGTTTGCCGTATCCCATGTTAAAACTCAAAGCATATTCTGGCTTCCATGAATTATTTCGATTCTGATATGTCGTCATATGTACGCAACTGAAAAAATTAGTTGGATATAGTGGAGGTGATAAGTCATATTACATGAATACAACGATGTTTCGTCTAAAAAGTTTTTGAAATAACACAGAAAATATTAAGCACTACATAGGTTGTTCTTCATAAAATAGAAATAAGACAGCTTAATATAGAGTCAAAAGAAAAAAAAATGTGAGTAAAATTGAATAAAGCATTAAAACATGTGATGGTTCACAATTAATGAAATACATGCTCTGAAAACATCACTAATAATTGCCTACAATCATTATTGCATTCTGGTTTCATTTAACTTAAAGCGTTGTCTAATAATTGCCTACAATCATTATTGCATTCTGGTTTCATTTAACTTACAGAATTGTGTTCTCTATATATTGCGTAGGTTAGAGTCAACTCTGAGAAACTGACCCTTCCTGTTTGGAAACAGGACATATCAATGACAACCATTAGACTGAACGAGACAGTTGGAAACGCGGCAAATGATACAGAAGTGTGGGCTGATTACGTCATATAATAAAAACAAAATATCACCATCTTTTTGTTATTTTTACAACATTTACAAGCCCCTATAAATCAATATTATGACGTTTCCATGACATCTGTCTATTTATTGTAGGATTATTGGATAACATTGTTGATAGTGTCGTGCCTATGATATCAATAAATGGCATTATAAAGTAAAACCTATGACGTCCAAAGCAAGATCAAGGATATTCCAAATTGATTTTGTCAGAAATCTGTCCAGTGTCTGTGGTACCACTCACAGAGAATACGCCTATTAGGGTAGTGCAAATAATATCAGACTGTTAGAAGGAAGAAATTACAATAAACTTTCCGTCGCAAGATTTGAAATCTTTTGATACGTTTTTATTACTATCACTAGGTCGATATCTCTGTTAGTGGACTATTAGTCCCGGAGAGTATCATCCTCCCAGTAGTCAGTATTTCGGGACTGACATGGTTTATTATATATATTTGTTATTAAAATTAACAGTTCCTAAATAATGTAACAATTATTAAAACGAAGGATCTCCTCCCTCAGGCATAGACGACCTTTGCCGAATTTGGCGATTCTGTTTGGCCCTTTGGTTTACTTGCTCTCTAAGCTATTTTTAAAATTATTTGGCTTGCCAACCTTTCGGCATTGAACGTACCTGATGAAGGTTATTCCAGAAACGCGTCATGCACGCTAATTTTGATGTCTACGATTGTATTGCAAATGTAGCGGAGGTGACTTTTTGTTAAGCTTATTCGAGTTTAAATTATCTAAAAATCCCTATCTGTAAATAATTTTGGTCCTTCGGCACTTTACCTGTGTAGTACACAACGTGGTTTATATAAATTTCCAGTACAGGTTTAGACATCCATAAAGTACCTAATCTATATTTAGATTTTAGTATCGGTGTTTTACCTTTAGCTCTAGATTTTTCCATTTGGTTAATTGTAATGAAGACGAGTCTCTTTCTGATTGGTCAGTTTAGTCAAATATTCGGTATATAAGAGAGTATTCGAGCGCGACTATTGGCCTTTCCTGTAGAGAGCCATTAAGGTTAGCATCCTTGCTCTGAGCTGTAAGACTGCATCAGTTTGTTGTTCTCATTCTTCTGTCTTTCTCTATATGTTTTACCACGTGTAAAATGGCGAATTTTGGCTTTACAATATAGACTTGATTTTGGTATTTTTATTAGTGGAATTCTAAGTTTATAGCTTTCTGACGGGTTTTCCCAGCGTTTCGTTTCATTAATAAAATGTAGACTTAAACTTTGTCAAAATTAATTATTTTCGGAGATAGGGTGTTTTTCCGTTTAAAACTTACCTATAGGATAAACTGGTCGCCTTCAGTTGCATTTTTTGGGGTTTATTTCATTTTCGCAGCTAAGCTTTATGCCAGAGTAAGCGATATGCATATATGTTTTCCAGATATCTATGTACTTCAGTGAATACAATTATGTGTTTCCAATATTAGTATTTATTAACGCAATTAATACAGAGCCAGTGCTCGAACGTTCCACAGCGAGAGTACTGTATGGGAATGGAAATTGCCTTGACCGTAGCATTTTGGGAAGTTCTTGGGCTTTCTCAAAAGGTGTTTCTGATGACTTTTGAGGTGAAATTGGGGAAAAACCGGAACTTCCTGAAATATATTTAGAGTACGCATTGTGGAAGCTTACACATACAAAAGCTCCCGTTACACAAATAATACAGGAGTGTGGGCTGATTACGTCATATAATAAGTGATTAACGATGTTTTTTAAAACATCTTTAATTATCTTATCGCTATTTTGTATTCATAATTAAATAATTTTTGTTGAGATACTGACATTTTTTTAAACACAACTAATAGTTTATATCGTTAATCACTTAATTATCAAGAATTTGTTAATGTGATGTCATTATAGCGTCATATTAGAAAACAAGATAATACTACGTGCGTCCTTGACAACGCTTAGCGATTAGCGATAATTGGAATCATCTCATGCGCGTGATATGAAATATATCGCTTTTAAACATCAAAGGGAAAATAAACAAAATAACGATAATATATAATTTCGCCGTCTTTTTGTTACTTTTACAACTTTTACAAGCCCCTATAAATCAGTCTTATGACATTTCCATGACATCTGTCTATTTATTGTAGGATTACTTGATAATTTGTTGATAGTGTCGTGCCTATGATATCAATAAATGGCATTATAAAGTAAAACCTATGACGTCCAAAGCAAGATCAAGGATATTCCAAATTGATTTTGTCAGAATTCTGTCCAGTGTCTGTGCCGCTTATAGAATAACCCTATTAGGGTAATGCAATTACTATCTGACTGTTATAAGGAAGAAATTACGATGAGCATTCCGTCGCAAGATTTAAATGAGCAAAATGTCTGTCTGTTGCGAGTTTTGCGCTGCTTACCTATGCAATCAGTTCCTATCAACACTGAAGTTATAAGTCGGAATCCCGCTCAGGCGAGGTGTACATTATGTGATAACGCTTGGCAGTTACTTGCGACTGAAATATTGTTGAAAGTGGCATTAAACATCATAAATGAAACCAAAATCTATCTGTTACGAGTTTTGCACTACTTCCTCTACTTGGGCATATAACCTTTATCTTGATTTTCCATTATTATTTTGGTGATTGTCTGTGTTGCTATATCTTACAATCAGTGTTAGAATAACTTGTCAAACAGTAGTGGGTTCGCGCCCGGCTTTGTAAATTACAAAAACAGGTGCACTCGACTCGCAGCCGCACGTGATAAAGTTTACCAGTTACTTGACCATGGCTTCTTCCACGACTAAAACTGGTCGCCATGAAATAGCTGAAATATTGCTGAAAGTGGCGTTAAGCACCAAAAATCAAATCAAATCAAATCTTAAACATATATCTAACAAACAATTTCCTTTCTCTTATTATCAATATTATGAAAACCTACTACGGGTTGTGAAGTGTTGTTACAATTTAATTGAATAACACTCATTGAAAAAAAGAAATACTTGAGACAGTATGAGACAATTTAAAGGCAAATGTCTATAGATGCAAAACAGATTCAGCGGACATTTGTATGTTTTGACATTCTTAAGCGGTTGTAACACAGCAAATTATATTTCGAAATGAACGAGGAAAACGATATCCATAGTTTACTATAAACACATTTTCAAGTAACATATTTATGAAATGAAAATATAACCGAATACACAATTCATAAAAGAAAAGCAATACAAACTAATTACTCAGAATATAAACAAGTTAATACTTAGAGAAAGAAAAATTCGGTGACCATATTCTTTCCCTTATTTACAGTGCCGGTATTAAAAAATCCGAAAATCACTAAATATAGAATCAGATACCCGTTTTTGGTTCCATGGCATGGAAAAGGCATACATATTATTCAGGATAACCGCAGATATTGAACAATACCCGTAGACAGGGCCGTCAAGAGAATTGTTGGGCCCCAGGGCAAAAGGAAACTTGACCCCCCTTATCCAATTCTCCACATAATGATACTCAAACGAAGTCCACCACGGTGTGTCATAAGCAAGGAATCAGTACGGCAAAAATGAATTGATGAATTGTGATTTAGAAAACAGCTTTCTACTTGTTTATTTGTCTGGACCCTTAATCATAACTCATGGACACCGGGGCGCAGCGCCGGCTGACCCCCTCTCTCAGTGCCCGTATATCCACACAGGAAGAACACAATTACCAGTGTTGAGGGATATAACATTATGTAAGGTCATCGGTGACAGAGATCAATACAGCAATAAAAGCGCCGTTCCTTTACTTTTCTTTGTGTAATTTTAGATTGTCTCTCATGTTCATTTACACCAATATCATTTCTTACTAATATAAAACAAAATGACCAATGTTGAAATAATATTAGTAACAAACACGTAGATGACAAATGCAATGCGCATGTCTAGTTTCTGGAATAACCTTCATCAGGTACGCTTCAATTCAAAAGATTTGAAAGCTAAATTTAAAAGTCTTTAGGAACAAGAAATCAATGGGTTTAAACAGGATATTAAGCATCGGCTATGATTACATATGCCTTTGGTTTAATAAATTACATCACATCTGCATTTATGAACTGTAAATATTCAATCCCAGCCAGGCCCACTGAGTGGGGGGACAGCCGGGGCGGCACCCCGGGCCCATGAGTTATAATTAAGGGTCCAGCCAAATAAACAAGTAGAAAGCTGTTTTCTAAATCACAATTCATCAATTCATTTTTGTTGTACTGATTCCTTGCTTATGACACACCGTGGTGGACTTAGCTTGAGCATCATTATTTGGAGAATTGGAGGAGGTGGGGGAGGGGCAAATTTGCTTTTGCCCTGGGACACAAAAACTCTCTTGGCGGCCCTGATCCCAGCTGTACCATAACCAACATGATTTTCATAAAAGTGCATTGTTACTGATTTTGCAAAAAGGAATGTTCTTCTTTGTTATTGCCGTCTTCCAAGTTAAGTTCATGCAAGGTTAAACAAAGAAGGCAAGATGTGACCTTGCTTCAAAAGTACATTTGACATCTTTTAATTTCAAAAGTACATAAAAAGACATTGAAGAATTAAATTGATAGTTATTTCAATAAAGGATAACGGAACGTGTTCTTGGATTATTGGTTTTAAAGTAATTACGAACAACGACACTCTATTACAAAACTGATTAATAATTTAAACTTGATGACACTTACTTGAGAACTATTTGTTTTAGATCATATCAACAGAACTATAAAAAAATCTGCATTGAAAAAGAAATATATATCACGAATGAGTTTGTTGTCATCCACACATGTCTGTAGACCGATTGCATTAGGCATCAATGAGATGAATCATTTTGAAAGCATAAATGCGAAGCTGTCTGAAACAGAAATTATTTCTTAGAAGATTTTCGCTTGACACGTGTGTTATCACCTTCAAGATTAAAAAGTTTTAATTTAATGCTCGTGTGTGACAAAACAATGGTTTTCAGTGAGAGTTCCTATAGATATGGATTATGAAGAAAATAACTTATTTGTAAGGTGTATCAATGGGTTTGTTTTCAATGTAACAATATTTTTTTTCAATCGACAATGTTATCCAATTTGACCGTTTTAATACCATTCAGTTTTAAGAAACTTGTTCTCAAATATAACTCTTGATCATTTTGTGTTTTGACTTAACATTGTCATGGACATTTTTATCTTTTTTTAATGTTAATTCTAACTGCAGTATGAAGTAAACTACGATTTGCTACTGTCACTAGAGAAGACATGACTTGTCTTTATTTCATAAATATTGATATTGTACGGTTTTCTTCCGACATTAAACTATTGTCCAGTGAATTCCAATTGACAATGTAACGTAACAAATGCCTTTAGAAATATTTTTTTATGCGAAAGGATTGTTTTAATGGGAATATGTATGTTTTAGAATTTAATATAAATATATTTTATTGTCAAATATATACAATAGGATTGAACACAAGTTTTACAACTTATATGAAGTTCTCTCCAGTACCATACAAACATAGGTCTGACAGAGAGCATGACGGATAATAAGTATATTTATACTCCCAACGGCAATACACAAAACAAAAGAGTGACTCCTTAGTCTATATATAGCTTTAAAATTGCTTCTAAACTTCTGAGTTTACAACCAGCCATAATACCTTCATCCTCTAATTATGTAAATAAATATAACTAAAATCGCTTCACAAATGATACCATATGCAGCTAGCTCTGTTCGCCTTGATCATGTTGATGTCACATATTATACTGATATAAATTTCAACTACAATTTGGAAAACTTTGGGCCACAAATTCGTGACCAATTTTAGTATATTTTCTTCTAATCTAACAAAATTTTATCTATTCTAACAATATTCAATAAAAGTCGAAGGTGGGTACTATAAAAATACCACCAACACAATAATACATAAACATTCCATATAAAACAGTTAACATAATAAAATACAACATGTACTGCACGACAATTTGATAATTTTATATCATTTGATAATCACATTTCCATAACATGGGTGGAGGATGGGGGAAGTGGTGGAAAATAAAACTTCCAAAACAACAGATTAATATTTTCAAGCCTGTGTCGTTTAACATACGCAATTCATTGTGTAGTCATGTGACCAACTCATGAATATTCATGCCAGATGTTAACATTGCCGTGGTCGTATAAATGGGTTATCATTGATAACTTGTTTTATACTCCCAACGACAACACACAAAACCAAAGTGTGACTCCTTAGTCTTCATTTTCTACCTGACAAGGGGTTCTTCGCTCGTTGATTGAATTTGTTTGGCTCGACTCATTTGATGGACTGTCGCTTGAACCAAGGCTTCTGGATGGAGGTTTTGATCTTGATCTCCTGGCATTTGTAGTGTTTCGGTCCCTAATCCTGCTGGACCGTCTCTCCTTGGTGGGATTAGAAGGCGGCATCCTACAACATAAATTACAGAATAAAAAGATATCCTTCACCCTGATGAATTGTACCTTTTGGAACAGTAATACAAACTACTGAACGAATTGGTTCCATAGAATGTCAGCAAGTGGCTGTCCATTATTTTGTTTAGCAAGTAGCTGCTCATTACTGTTCAGCAAATAGCTGTAGCTGTCTTTTATTGGTCAGCAAGTAACTGTTCATTTTTGGTCAGCAAATAGCTGTATATCATTGGTCAGCAAGTAGCTGTTTATTATCCATCAGCCAGTACATGTATGTACTGGTTTTGATTGGTTAGCAGTTAACTGTGTATTATTTGTCAGCAAGTAGCTGTTTATTATTGGTCAGCAAATAGCTGTTTATTATTGGTCAGCAAGTAGCTGTTTATTTTTGGTCAGCAAGTAGCTGTTTATTTTTGGTCAGCAAATAGCTGTTTATTATTGGTCAGCAAATAGCTGTTTATTTTTGGTCAGCAAGTACTCTATTCATTTTTGGTCAGCAAATAGCGTACATCATTGGTCAGCAAGTGAGAGATCTGAGGAGACCACATTATGGGTCACACGTGTATGACCCTATGTACCATCCAATGAAAATGGAGATTGAGAGACTAAGAAATTATTACTAAGCTGCTTTGCAAGTAATGGGCAATCCGATTCCCCAAAGAAGGTCAGAACCGTAGTTATCAGATCATAATAAGGTCACTCGCATGTGATGCTTAATGGAGTTTCCTCAGATAAAGTAGAGCAAGTGAGGGATCTGATCTCAATGGGATTAATTTATTTTAGAACGGTATGGATGGCAAGTTTCTAGAGTAGTTTAAAAACTATATATAAAGCGGAAAACCATTTGAATTTATAAATAATTCACTATTTCAATCCCTCGCAACACATTTGCTTTCCTTAATTGTAAGTCAACGACATTTCTGATAATATAGATGTATGTTCTAAATGGTGACATGGGAAAAATAAAAATAAAAAACCAATCGCAGTCATTCTTTATCAAATTTAAAAGCAGAAAACTGAGAAAATGTTTGAATCACCAAGAAAACGACCTTCGTATTGACAGAGTTAGTGAGTGATTGTTATTTAACGCCAATTCAGCAATTTATATATATATCTTTATTCTCATACAGCCAAATACAATGGTACAGAGAAAAATAACAACATAATAATAACATAACAAGACTTTTTACAAAATATACATAGGTTAAGGAACAACAGTGGGTAAGCCAGGAGTACAAAAGATCTTATTGATATGTTTGATAAATATACATAATTTTCGTAACAGCGATTGTTTTTTGGTAGATAGAAGTTCAAAGAATTTGACAACATTATGTCTTTTCATAAAATATTTTGGAAGAAGCTGCTTGCGTTTATCGTTTAAAGAGGAACACTCTAAAACATAGTGGTATTCATCGCCTAATTTCTGACAATTACATAAATTACAGTACCTGTTTTCTCTATCAATATTTCTCCATCTACCGGTTTCAATCGGTAGATAGTGATTTGTTGTCCTAAATCTACACAGTCTGATTGCATCACCTATATTTAAAATATTGAAATATTCCTCGAATTCGAATTTGGTTTTAAAAATCCTATAATTTAATGCTTTTGAAGAATCTGACAGAGATGTTTGCCAATTCTGTACAAACTGATCTATCAATCGCTGTTTCACAACACATTTTAACCATTCTTTATTATTAACATTTTCTGTTTCCCATATATATGTAAATCCACACTCATTTAGAATTGTTCTGATAAAATAAACCCAATTTAAATTAGTATCACCATTTTCATTCAAATTTCTAGAAAGCCTATAAAATACATTTGAAAATTTAGCCTGCTTACCACTTAAAAGTCTTGCCCAGTATGAAATTGTCCTTACTTTTATATCAATATCAATTGGATACCTGCCTAGCTCACCATAAACCAAATAGTTTGGAGTAGAGGACTTTAAATTTAAAAGTATTTTGCAGAATTTCAAGTGAACTCGTTCTAGTGCTTCATTTTTGCCAAATCCCCAGACCTCGCAACCATATAAGAGAATTGGTTTTATCATTTTATCAAAGAGATCTAGCTGGATTTTCACTGATAATTTATATAACCTTCCCATTTTAAGAACTTCGTACATTGCCTTAAGCGCTTTGTCAGAAAGATGCTTTTTAGTAACATCAAAATTACATGTTTTTGTAAAAATTACCCCTAAATAATTAAATTGTTTGACTATTTCGATATCAACGTTTTCATAGGTGATTTGAGATTTTGTCGTAGTTTTCCAAATCCAAATACCATTATTTTTGTTTTGTTCACATTCACCTTCATTTTCCAATTGTCACAATATTCACCAAAAGCATTTAATTGTACTTGAAGATCTTCAGCTGATTCAGCTAATAAAATTGTGTCATCGGCATATAACATTACAAATACTTTTAGATAAATTTCAAGTTCAGTTTCTAACTCGTCGGTGATACTTTTTAAACCAACTATATCTTTTGTCAGCAAAAATTCTTCTAGATCATTAAGAAACAATGAAAAAAGAAAAGGGGACAAGTTTCCCCCTTGTCTAACTCCAATTTCACAGTTAAAATATCCTGTAGTGTGATTTTTATATGAGATACATGACTTAACACTGGTATACATATTGAATATAATATTATACATTTTACCATTGATGTTGTTAAGTAATAATTTGTGAAAAGGCCATCTCTCCATACTCTGTCAAAGGCTTTTTCAAAATCAATAAATGCACAATATAATGTCTTCTTTTTTGACTTTAAGATTTGAAATAGTGTAAATATAGAGAAAATATTATCTAGTGTTGAATAACTTTGCCTGAAACCACTTTGATTTTCTTTAAGTATCATGAATTCTTCAGTATAATCATTTAATCTTGCATTCAGTATTGCAGTAAACAGTTTCCCCAAACAACTAACTATTGTGATTGGTCTATAATTCATTGGGTCTTTAACATCGCCTTTGTTTTTATAAATTGGCTTAATAATCCTATTTAACCAACTTTGAGGTAATACACCTGTGTCAAAAATTATATTAAAAAGTTTTTCATAAATATGAATGAAACGATTTGATGTGGATTTAATGTACTCATTTATAATTTCATCTTCCCCACAAGCTTTATTATTCTTTAAATTTTTTATACATTTGAAAATTTCATTCTGAGAAATATACCCATTAATATGTACATTAGAGTCATTTGGAAGTTCATTTTGTAGTGTCGTTGACTGTTGTTCATCGAGTCCTTTCGTATTTAAATCTTTAAAAAATTCATATAAGGTATTGATTTCAATATTTTGTTGTTGTTTTCTCTTATGTCCACCTAATATTTTCCAGAAATGTTTGGGATTATCTCTTGAGGCATTTTTTAAATCATCTGACATTTTTTTACAGTAAATTTTATACTTTTCATCCATAACTTTCTTATAACCCTTTTCATCATCGATCATAATTGAACGATTTCTTATAGTGTTATTCAACTTATAACGTCTCTTAGATTTTCGATATTTTTGTCTGGCAAATTTACAGTCTTGGTCAAACTATATCATGGGGAGAACAATTCAAATTTCAATGAGATGATGATTAGGTCAGTTTTGTACTAGACAAACACGCTTAGTTGGATTTTTATAGTGTTAGCCCACTGAAACAACAGACCGCGGATGGACATGTCGCTCCACTCGGACACATTATCCTGATTCCGAACCAACCAGTCTTTGATTTTTCTTCTTGCTTAGCGAAGAAGCAACAAATACCAGTTTTATAATATGACCCAATCGGGTTTCGGACCCACGCTATACCGCACTCAAGGCAAGCACGCTAACCATTACACCACATGGTATGTGATACAGGGTATGCGATACGGGGTATGCGATACATGTTTCAGTTTAACATCTATATCAGACATTCAAAATCTCAGTAATAAGTACTAAATATATGATAAAATGTGATAATATATTACATATACTATATTACAGTCCATGGACATAAGTATTCGTCACCTTCGATTGTTTACTATATATTTCATATAAAACCACATTTTTTCAAAAAATTATGTTAAAGCCATCTCTGGGCAGATTTTTATGAAATTTATTTCAAGACACACAGAATTCTTTAAATTTTATTTGTTTATCTGATACTAATGTTTGTCTGCATGGTTTTTCTTTTCTGGTGATTTAAACACAAATGTTGATTTTTCCGATTTTATTTTTGTTAAAATATATAGCAAATTTGACGTCAGAAAACAAAAATTGTCTTTAGATCATAAGAAAATAAAGGCAATCTAACGGAAAATCATGCTAAAATAAACAAATAATCTTTAAATATTTCTGCTTCTTCTGCTGCAAAAATGATCAAAATCCGTGGTTTTATATGAAATATATAGCGTAAATTGAGGGTGACGAATACTTATGTCCATTGACTTTAGTTTCCATTTATTCAGTTTTTATGGTTCTACCGATAGATATCAAGTCGCTGCGGGAAAAAATATAATGCTTTTTAATGATTTGAAGTTGTTAAATCGTAGCCATTTTTTAAATAAGATAATAGGGGAACAAAACCAACAACTCCTTTGACTTTGACAAATATCCAAACGCAAAACACAGAAATCGATTTTGCTATATTTGGAGTCTATAGTGTTATAATTATGAGCATAATGCCACTTTAAACATTTCTGCTAAATAACATACGTAGATACAACCATTAGAGAACATCAATTCAAGCATTCAAGCGTAAGCAGTTTTAATCATCTCAGTAACTATTACATATGACTGGTGAATTAGGTTTTAAAAGAGAGAGAGAGAGAGAGAGAGAGCAATGTTTTCCTAACTGATTGCTGATTGAAGAACAAATCAAGTACTAGTATGCTATGATCGGTTACTGCTGTGTTTACTTTATGCCTGTAACTATTATTGACCCATTTGTATTTTCCTGATAAATGAGTGTTTAAAATGTTAAGACGGCAATCTCGTCTTTATATTGCCTCGGCACACATGTGGGTGTGCATTTGAGTGATTTATTCCTTAATTTTGTATACTGCCTAAATCATTTATGACCCATCGCAGCCTCGATCGGTAGATAGTGGGATATTCATCTACTTATCCAATCAATACATATCACCACTAAAGTCTGAGAACTTAGCTCCAAATCTATGGTGAGCAGTACATACCACAAATGTATGTGAGAAAGTTTGTCAGTAACTTGCGACCGGAAGGTAGTTTTCTCTGGGACGCTAGTTTTCTTCAGTAATAAAACTGATTGCCAGGATATAGTGAAATATTGCTGAAGATTGTACCAGCAATCTAAACCCAACCTTGTCGCAACAGATGAAAAAGACAAATAAAAGCTGTTTTTATGGAAAAGTTCTATTGCAAACATAATTAAACATTAATTGGCTTAATCCCGCCACATTGTTGTACCTGTCAATAGCCAGTACCTGATGAAAGGTGATTGTTCGTTTGTTTGTTTTTATATTGGCAGAATTGTTGACAATGATTGCTTAAACTTTCTTTTCATAATGGTATATACACTCCATGTTACTTGATTATAAATAACAAGTTTTTATTGGATCTTGTTTTAAACTATATTAATTCCTGCATAGTTACATTGATGTTTAATATACAAAGCATACATGCCTGGATTACTGTTTGCAAACTTATAAATAATATCATTATTGCCTCTTTCTATGGTTTGTCTATTTAATTTTGGAATATTCCGATAGTGTGGTCGTTTATTGTTTTTCATTTTATCTCTAAGTGAGAACCTCTGTAATGGAATCTTGTTCAGACTGCTGGCTTATCTTGAAAATAAGCCAGTTGATCAACAATCATTTAGTCAGCAGACAAAGACGCATCTTAAACAGTGTCCGTCGTGGTCGTGATCGTATGGTAGTTGGATTTACAACTACATATGCAATAAGTGCCTATCTCCACTAAAGTAGTGAGTTCGAATCCCGTTCATCGCGAGGTGTACTCGATGCAACATTATTTGACTTGCGACAGGTCGGTGGGTTTCTCTGGTTTCCTCCATCAATAAAACTGACTGCCACGATATAGCTGAAATATTGTTAAAAGTGGCGCTGAAGACCATAACCCTAACACCTCCACATTTTAAATCGTTGTGCTAGAGGAAATAGAATAATAATGTTCTGACTAGTACATATGGTATATAAAAAGGGAATTAATCGTGTCTTGTAAAATGTTTCAACCATAAAACACAACGAAGTTAAGGCAATGTTTTGCTATATAGCTGCTTATTGATTGCAAAGCTAAACATAGAAGAAATCCAATTAAAGTAATAATTTTTTGATTAGAAAACGGAAAATTTGAGTTTTCTCGAAAACAATACATTTTTTTAAAACACAGTAAACGAGAGTTTTGTGCAGAATTTTACTACCATTTTTAAAATACGCATTTCATCTAACAATAACCTTTCATTATTGCTGCACTCATCTGAAATTTGACATTTTCCCCGATTTTTACCGCCAAAATAGAGGTGGGAGTAAACTAACTAGAGGTAGCAGCCAGGTAAATCTTACCTTGATAGAGACAGAGACACGTGTACAGGCATATTTTGACACTCCATTTTTAAACTTTAAAATCTTTCTAAAAGTTCACATAAAATTTCTTCATATACCTATTTTTTGACATCTTAACATATATATAAACATCGCAAGAATGGGTAAAACAAAGGACTTGTCAAAAGATTGTAAAAACATTGTGTTAAATCTATTCAAGTTTTTTCAGCTTGAGAAGGCCAGGGGAAGACCATTTTATTCCCCAGATAATTTGATTAAAAGAACATGCAAGGCTGCTGGCATATCTTACAGTTCTGTGTATAGAGTTGTAAACGGTAAAAGTCCTCCTGAATCCAACAGACCGAAAGAAAGAAAGACAACTCTTGATGATTTTAACCGTTGCGTTATTAAACGGACCGTTCATAGCATGTACAACAGGAAAATTGCCCCAACAGTCTCAAAAATTAAGAAAGAAATTGAAGATACAATTAAAATCTCGAAATCAACGCTTACTTTAACTTTATTAGATCTTGGTTATAAGTACAAAAAATCCGGCGATAATAGGAGGCTTTTATATGATCAGAGGTCAGTAATAAATGATCGGTGTAATTACCTCCGAAAAATCAGGAAGTTTCGAGAGGATGGGTATGAAATTGTATATTTGGATGAGACCTGGGTTAATCAGAATCATGCCACTGACTACATGTGGTTACCAGTTGATGGTTCTGATGCCCCAAAGATCCCTTCAGGAAAAGGTAAAAGGTTGATAGTTTTGCACGCTGTTAATCGTGAAGAGGGTTTGATTGATAGGTGTGATTTGGTTTTTCTTGCCAAAGCTAAAGATGGAGATTATCACCAAGAAATGAACGGGCCCATCTTTCTAAACTGGTTCGAAAATCAGCTTATGCCAGCATTAAAAAGCCCAAGTGTTATCGTTTTAGATAATGCCAGTTATCACAACATCAAGACTGAAGAAACTGTTGTGCTAAACTTTAATCAGAGAAAAGCTGTCTTACAAGATTATCTTTCAAAACACAACATTCCTTTTCAGCCCCTTGAAACTAAAAAACAACTTTATGAAAAAATCAAATTTAAGAAACTCCTTTCCGTTTTTAAAACTGATAAAATTGCCAACCTACACGGTCAAGAAGTTCTAAGAACCCCTGTTCGCCATTGCGAATTGAACCCCATAGAACATATTTGGGCACAGGTTAAAGGGTTAGTTGCAGAAAACAATACAACTTTTCGTTTGAAGGATATGAAAGAACTTGTTTATGGGGGGTTTGGCAGAATTACAAAGGAAGTTTGGGCGAAGACAGAAGACCATGTATTAGAAATAGAAAAGGAGTATGGGAAAGAGAATTGCATTGATAGGAGTGAGATTCCCCCAATAATAATTGATTTTGATGACGACGAGTCCAGCGACGAGGAAAGCTGAATCCAGTCCAACATGATTACATATTGAACGGGTATACCGGTTGTAAATGACAGATTGTACATAACGTTTTTACCTATAAAATTTTATTCATATCCAATAATTGTGTACTCTATGTCTAACTTCAGTGAATTTATTAGCAGAAAAGACCGTTCTTTTTCGAATTATTTCAGAAAGATTGAAATAGCTTGGTCAAATTAAAAATCAGTAATTATGGAAATTTATGATTTCAAGTTTTTTTCAAAATTTTCGAGGTAAATCTCAGGTAAGCATGTGTATAAATGTCACGTAGTCAAATGCTTTAACCATGAAGGGAACAATAGCCTTCTCCGGCACTTCGACGAGAGACAATAGACCAGCTGCGGGACCACCGTCGTTCCTATTGTTATATGGGATTACGTCCACGGTGAGTTGGCTGTCACATTTAACGAGCAAACTTGGCCTATTTTGAAGAACTTAGCCTGAAATAAAGACCAAAATAACGCCAAAAATTGGTAATTTTTCAGATGGGCAGGGCCTTCAGAATAATTTCAACCGTAAATATTTATACAATTCCAAAATGGTAGTAAAATTCCTGACAAAACTCTCGTTGGATGCGTTAAAAAAAAATCTACGCTTTACGAAATATTTAGATTTTTCCGTTTTCTAATCAAAAAATTATTACTTTAGTACTGAACAACATTGGGAGAAAATATTATGTATTGACCAATAACTTTAATATCCTAAATGGGATTGCGTAGCGTAGTAATCTGGTCAACAAACACATAAACCAAATTAGAAACTAAACCCTATTTCTAATATGACGTGCTGTTTTGGCTTTGTAATTGTATACAAAAGGGTATGAAAATCCCCGATTTATTATTTTATGACTTACACGCGCTGATGATCATGACGTATTTGGCTGTTCTATTATACCCTTGTGTTTACAAAGCCAAAACAGCACGTCATAGAAATAATTTATGGAAGGGGTAAGTTTGTTGGAGATTTTAATATGGGTACACTATAAAGGAATGTGGATTAAAAATTTACCGTATATGTCCTATTAGAATAGAAATAATTTATGGAAGGGGTAAGTTTGTTGGAGATTTTAATATGGGTAACATTATCTGCGCAAATTGTACGCAGATAGTGTTACCCATATTAAAATCTCCAACAAACTTACCCCTTCCATAAATTATTTCTTAAATTAACGGAAGTAATTTGTAAGATTGTGTAGCCAGAATACGAGTGGGCTGTTGTTCTCATGGACATAGTTCTATTACTAACAATAAGTGTCCATCAATATAAATATTCCCTTTAATTATCTATTTTTAGATCAATTATATTTACAATTATTATGCTTTCTGTAAATTTCTTCTGTAATATAAGTTCATACGATATTTTGGCATATATCACAAAGAATTATATAGCGTTGATATACTATGCGAAAATAGTACATCTACTATGCCAGTTTCACACTGGGAAGGTTGGGTTTTCAGCTGTCTGTCAAGCTATGTATAGCTAGTCCACGTGCAACGAGGCGGATCCAATCTGTCAATCTATCATAGTCGTCTATTATTCATGTTACCGTTTTTTAATACTTGTTATTGTTGTTAATTAAATTTCAAACTTAAAAAATCTTTATATTTTTAAAGCCTTAAATGAAACAAAGAATATTCTCACACTTTCAAGACTATCTGATCCAATATATTAGTCACCAATATCAGGACCTCCTTTATTGTAATAGTTCTCAATATATTTTGTCTTCATATAACAGTCAGCATGATAATAATAATAATGTTGTGTTAGCAATTACAATGCCATATAGTGGTCAGGGTTGAAGACATAGTGCATTCCCCTTCGGGTCGTGCACTATGTCTTCAACCCTGACCACTATATTGGCATAGTCATTGCTAACACAACATTATTATATAAATGGTATCGGTCAAGTAAAGTAAATATGATTGATTTATGATGTCAAATATCAAGCGTTTAAGTAATAAGTAATTTTTATACCATGGTTTTGCGAGTTTAACTCGGAAACCGTGGTATAAATGATTTGTAAAATGAAGCCATGCAATATCACATCTAGGCCGTTGATTATTGCACGGGTCTCTGAGACTAATAAAACTACAGCCCAGAATTAAAGAATACAATATCTTATATCTGCGTGTATTATTTCAGAGTTCTTAACTGTTGCCTACATTCTGGTATATAAACCATAAAAATATCAAAGAAAAAGAATGCATGCATGTTACATCATTGTGTATATTAAGATTAATTATTAAAAGAAAGCTTTAAATCGTGATGGTCAACAATTTCACCAATATCGACAAAGCGAACCTCAAATTATTGAACATACAAAGAGTTCACGATATACAACATTGACCTGACTTGATGTTTATTTGCTGTTGTCTTTTCTACTGAAACAGGGCAAGGACTATGGTGTTTTAACGCCACTTTCAACAATATTTCAGCTATATCGTGGTGATCAGTTTTATTGGTGGAGGAAATCCCAAGAAAACCACCGACAACTCACTAACAAACATAATGTTGTATCGAGTACACCTTGCAATGAGCGGGATTCCAATTTACAACTTCATTGATGATATGCACTGATTATACAGGTAGTTGTAAATCCAACAATCATACGATCACGACTATGCATGATTATATCTTTATATTGATTCTGCAACTGCTGTTTGTATTCACATTATCACATTTGGGTAATTGATATGAAAAACATTGATAAAAAGTGAATTACACATAGATGGTTGACAACCTCATCAACAATTCGAACCATGCCTATAACTTCACATAAACTTTACATAGCAAAGAAATGAGAATGACAGAGGCCGATTAAAATATAGCTCATAGCTTGGGACAGGCACAATGATATATGTTTTGGCTTAGAGTAGGCACACAAATATAGGTCCTGGCTTGAGAAAGACATATAGATATTGGTTCTGGCTTAGGACAGGCTTCAACAAATCGGTCCTGGCTTGGGACAGACACAAAACAATAGGTATTGGCACAAGACACGAAAATATAGATTCTGTTCTGGGAAAGGCTAAAATTATAGGTCATGGCTTGGGAGAGACAAAAACATATAGGTATTGGCATGGGACAGGCACAAAAATATAAGTCACGAATAAGAAGCAAAAAGATAGGTTCTGGCATTGGACAGGCTCAAACATATAAGTCATGACTTGGGACGGGCACTAAAAGATATTCAAAATGAGATACATTGATGCATATATTAAACCGCTACATTTAGTCGCCATTAAAACTATCAATGCATTATGAAAGACATAAATGTAAAACAACAACAAAATCAACATTTCTTTCCTTTACTTTTTATCTACCTGTATTGTTGGATAGTCTCTCATGTTCATCCACATCCATATCATTTCTTACTAAGAGAAGTAAATAGTACCACCCAACTGTAGGATAATGACTGTTTCACACTCATTTTACAATATGCTTATCTTTGAAAACATTACAGTGACTGTGAAATGTATAACAATCAGAAATACAACCAATGTTCCTTTTATTTAATTTGTGTACAAGTATAAAGTTGGATAGTCTCTCATGTCCATTTCCTTTTCATTGATGATGAATTTCTGTTCGAGTACCTTTCTTTACTATTTAATACTACATGATGTAAAATTAATGTATAGCAGAGAAAAGACGTTATAGATGTTCAATAATCCCTGCGTTTTAAATTTGTTCTAATGACTGCCAAATAAATTCTATATCTGTCAGCAATAACTATGTTCTCTAAAATAAATTGTCAATATTATACCCTTAAAATCATAATGATCCAGGGAATTTAATACTGTAAAACAACATTCACCACAGTATAAAATATTTAATTACAGTCATTATTGCGTTGATCTTCTATCACTACCTGCAAATGACTGGTCGTAAGTGTAAAATACAATAGAAACCAAATTCCTTAATTTTATTAGTGTTATGCGTTATAAGTTACACACAGTGATTGTTGTTTAACGCCAACTCAGCAATTTTCAGCTAAATCATGGAGAGAACAAATTAATTTTCAATGTGATGATAATGAGGTCTGCTTTGTACTAGACCATAACGCTTAATCGAATTTTTGCAGTGCTAGCTCACTGAAACAACAGTCCGCGGAAAGAAATGTCGCCCCACTCGGACACATTCTCCTAATTCCAAACCAACCAGTCTTTGCTCTTCCTCCTTAATGCTGCGTGCTTAGTGGTGAAGCAACACATATCAACTTCATAGTCTTTGGTTTGACCCGATCGGGGCTTGAATCGACGATATACCGATATATCCATTTACAATTTCTGATTTTCCCTTTGGTATTTCAAACTTTTATCTTACATCTTCTCAGGTTAGGATGTTCCATAGCACTTTCAACACTATTTCAGTACGCCGAGAAACCCACCGATCTGTCACAAGACAGTAAAAAACTAAATGAGATAAAGCTGTGGCTAGTGAACATTGTCCAAATTGGGAATCTAATTCACAACGATAGCGATAATTGGCACTGATTGCAAAGAAATATGTAAATGAAACTAACATTACGATCACGCCCACGGCGGCTTCATAACTATAATACTATGACATATTTTACAAAAAATATATTGCATGTGTTAATTTAGATTTCTGATGTGCGCGATAACAAAATTCACATCGTTCATATTCTACAGATAACATATAAGAAATAAAAATGCTGGATCCTTCAGGGATACAAGATGTCACTCACGGCATGCTTTAGAGAGGAGTTCGTGCAGTACCATCCTTTTGTTCTATGGATGCGGTATATCATTACGTGTTATGAAAATAAAGATTAAACAGGATGGTCAACAATTCCATCAATTCCACGACCACTTAGCCCTCACGTAACTCAAATCATTAAATACCAAAGAGCGTTGTATCGTATCTTTGGAACAAAATAAATATTGATCCTACTGGAATACTAGCAGCATGCTTTGGGAATTTACGGTGAGCTTAGTATAAATAAATATTGATCCTACTGGAATACTAGCAGCATGCTTTGGGAATTTACGGTGAGCTTAGTATAAATAAATATTGATCCTACTGGAATACTAGCAGCATGCTTTGGGAATTTACGGTGAGCTTAGTATAGATAAATATTGATCCTACTGGAATACTAGCAGCATGCTTTGGGAATTTACGGTGAGCTTAGTATAAATAAATATTGATCCTACTGGAATACTAGCAGCATGCTTTGGGAATTTACGGTGAGCTTAGTATAAATAAATATTGATCCTACTGGAATACTAGCAGCATGCTTTGGGAATTTACGGTGAGCTTAGTATAAATAAATATTGATCCTACTGGAATACTAGCAGCATGCTTTGGGAATTTACGGTGAGCTTAGTATAAATAAATATTGATCCTACTGGAATACTAGCAGCATGCTTTGGGAATTTACGGTGAGCTTAGTATAAGCTTTTTCAAATGTTATATCTTTACAACGTCGTATCCGAATCCTCCCTTTACGGGACAACCTCTTCTCTTGGGGTTTCTTCATTTGTCTTAGCGTGCATGTCGTGACATTATCAGAAAAAAGTAGTGATATATGTTGTTAAAACCGCCATGAATTACAACAGTACAATATAACTCATATACCTTGTTCTAAATGTAGGATTAAGTGATTATATATATTATCAGCATGTATTTTTATATACAAGAGTAAATAGGTAGACGTTTTCGTAAAAAAGGGCTTAGGTTATTGTGTTTAACGCTACTTTCAATAATATTTCATCTATATCGTGGCTGTAATTTTTATTGGTGGAGGAAACCGGAGTACCCGGAGAAAACCACCGACATACCGCAAGTCACTGAAATAATTATCACAAAAATTTGCATCGAGTACACCTCGTCATGTGCGAGATTCGGAATACAAGTTATTGGTGATAGGCACTGATTGTTTATGTAGTTGTGAATCCAACGACCATACGATCCAGACCACGACGGCCCCTTTTCGTAACAGAGGATTCTAAGTGTATTAAGTATCTTTCTTGCATAAATTACATTGATGTTAGTGGCGGAATATTCTTTCATTTTTAAATGTGTAAATGATAATTAACCTATGCTGCCAGTTTCTCTGGATTTTCCTTTTTGTTGTATTCTCTAACGTGTATTAAAGACAATAAATATACCATATTATCATTTCTGTAATGAGAATCTCCAAGAATATGTAGTTTATATTAAGAATGTTCTCAACAACTCGACTCTTAAGAAGACCATGATTCATGCTTTGTACTAGACCATCATGCTGGATTTTTCCATAGTGATATCTCACTCTTTAGTGATGCTTCTTTAGTGGAGAAACAGCAAATTATATGCTTAATCTTTAGTTTATTAGTCGGTATACCAATGGGTACGAATTGTGCCCCTCTTCTAGCCGACTTATTTTTATACTCATATGAGTCGGAGTTTCTTCAAAAGCTTGTAAAAGATAAGAAGATTCATGAAGCTAGAGCCTTTAATTTCACATACAGGTATATTGATGACGTTTTATCTATCAATAATTCTAGATTTGCAGAATTTCTTCCATTGATATAAAGAGCTGGAAGTTAAAGAGACCACCGATACAGCTTCGTCCGCATCATTTTTGGACTTATACCTCGAATTTGACGACAGTGGTCAACTCAGTACTAAAATTTATGATAAGCGGGACGACTTCAATTTTAAAATCATAAATTTTCCAAATATGTGCAGCAATATACCAGCTTCTCCTGCATATGGTGTTTACATCTCGCAATTGATTCGCTATGCAAGGGGCAGTAGCAATTATTCTGATTTCCTGAAACGTCATCTTCATCTGAGAAACAGGCTACTGGACCAGGGCTATAAAAAGATTCGCTTTATTCGATCTCTTAAAAAGTTTATATTCCGATACCAAGATCTTGTCGAAATATATTCCGTCTCTGCAGAAAAAATTATAAGCGATGCATTTTCATATAGTGAAAATGTATAAAGATAAAGAAGTCAAAAATGTCAAGGATATTTTTTTTTTGTCAATGTGTGACGTAAAAATATTTTTGACATTTACGTCACCGAATATGGTACTACTTTGACAACTATTTTACCTATTTTGTTCCTGTATTTAAATACTGTTACAGTGACAGCCGGAACCTTTGAACCGTAATGAGAGCGGGAGGTTTGGCGCCTTAAAATCTGATTCAACCCACCATTTCTTTAGAAATGCCTGTACCAAGTCAGGGTCATTACGGTTTTCACAGTTTTCCGGTTGTTGACTGATTTTGTCTGTTTATATAATTATGAGTTTTGACTTTCCCTTTGTAAGATTGTTCGGAGTTCGGTAATTTTGTTATTACCCTTATTTGTCATATCCAAAGCTAAGAACATACGAACCTCCGAACACTTTACCTGCACCACGATACTCATTACACCATTTTAGCTTTACTAAAAGTACCAATGGATAACATATTTATGCAAGGACTGACTTGCCAAAATTGAATAGTCAATATGTATTCTTGTTCACATAAAAGACTACATCAGATTATGGAAGTCCAAAGAAACATGTACAATCTGAAAACAAAAAAACAGAAACAAATTGAAAGAATAAAAGCTCTATCAGCTTAAACTCGGGAATGTGACAAAGGTTCTGGATAAAAATAAACAAATCAGAAATGAGAAACGTGGCCTCAGATAAAGACAAATCAAACATAGAGAACCGGGAATGAGAACAGACGACACAGATAGACAAGTCAAATTAAAAACAAACCAAACATCACAAATATAGACACGACTAACTCGATGTCCTACAAGCTGTCAATACGCAGAGTAGACAACAAAAGGCGAAGGAAATCTAGTTTCTGTTTTGACACATGTACAAGGATGTGGTGGCGAGTTATACCGATCACTGAAATCCCAGCATTTCCAAATTTATATATAAAAAGTTCCAGCGACCATACATTGATAAGCTAACACCAAACAAGCTGACACAGATCCACTCTAATTAAAACTACATCCCACCTAATTAAGGGTAATAACAAAATTACCGAACTCCGAGCAATCTTACAAAGGGAAAGTCAAAACTCATAAGTATATAAACAGACAAAATCAGTCAACAACCGGAAAACTGTGAAAACCGCAATGACCCTGACTTGGTACAGGCATTTCTAAACGTTAGTTCCTAAACGTACAGTTCCTAAAACATGTAATTATAATAAAAAACTAAGGTTCCTTTCCCTCAGTCAGAGGTGACCATAGCCGACATTGGCTCTCGTGCTAGGTCATTTAAGTTTCTAGCTTCCAAAGACTTTTAAATTATTTGGTTTTCAAATATTTTGGCGTTGAACATACCTGATAATGCTTAAAGGTGAAGGCGTTGAACATACCTGATAATGCTTAAAGGTGAAGGCGTTGAACATACCCGATAATGCTTAAAGGTGAAGGCGTTGAAATACCTGATAATGCTTAAAGGTGAAGACGTTGAACATACCTGATAATGCTTAAAGGTGAAGGCGTTGAACATACCCGATAATGCTTAAAGGTGAAGGCGTTGAACATACCTGATAATGCTTAAAGGTGAAGGCGTTGAACATACCTGATAATGCTTAAAGGTGAAGGCGTTGAACATACCTGATAATGCTTAAAGGTGAAAGCGTTGAACATACTTGATAATGCTTAAAGGTGAAGGCGTTGCACATACCTGATAATGCTTAAAGGTGAAAGCGTTGAACATACCTGATAATGCTTAAAGGTGAAGGCGTTGAACATACCTGAAAATGCTTAAAGGTGAAGGCGTTGAACATACCTGATAATGCTTAAAGGTGAAGGCGTTGAACATACCTGATAATGCTTAAAGGTGAAGGCGTTGAACATACCTGATAATGCTTAAAGGTGAAGGCGTTGAACATACCTGATAATGCTTAAAGGTGAAGGCGTTGAACATACCTGATAATGCTTAAAGGTGAAGGCGTTGAAATACCTGATAATGCTTAAAGGTGAAGGCGTTGAACATACCTGATAATGCCTAAAGGTGAAGGCGTTGAACATACCTGATCATGCTTAAAGGTGAAGGCGTTGAACATACCTGATAATGCTTAAAGGTGAAGGCGTTGAACATACCTGATAATGCTTAAAGGCGAAGGCGTTGAACATACCTGATAATGCTTAAAGGTGAAGGCGTTGAACATACCTGATAACGCTTAAAGGTGAAGGCGTTGAACATACCTGATAATGCTTAAAGGTGAAGGCGTTGAGCATACCTGATAATGCTTAAAGATGAAATGCAAAGGTTTTGAGTATTTGATTTTATTGCTTTACTCGATAAAGATACATAAATAATGCCGAAAAAACACATTTTCGACAAGTGTGTCACCGTTTATCCATAAACACAGGTAAATTTGTGGTTTATTATCGAAGTTTAGCATGATTATCTCCTCTTGGTAAGCCAAGACTGTGACGTCATTCAGTTCTTATCAGTCTTTTGCGCCTACGAGGATAACATAGCTTCTCGATATTCTGATGATAGTGATCAAAGGAACATCACAGGCATCGATTCAACATAGAAAAAATATATATCAAAAACATATAAATTAAGAAAACAAAAACAAAAGCATTTAATTTGAAATAAAAAAAATATTAAAAAAAAATACATGCCGAATTTTTGTACTCTAGCTGTTTTCTTACATTTAGACAATATTCGCCAGGGAATTTATAAATAGGCTTCTCTCAAAAAATATTGTATAGGGAAAAAAATATGAATGATAAATACTAGTAACTCTGGTTATTTGTACATGAACAATTACCTTCACATTTTCCTCCCTTTAATGCATTTTTATATCAAATGTGTTACTTATGACTTTGTCAGTAATCGTTGAATGGAGAACAGCGAGATGTGGAATTCATGTCCGTGGCACACTAAGTCATTATAGCCTTCATTTACGTTAGTCGTAATTTACAAAGTTTACTTTAAGGGGCTCGCCCCATAAAGTGTCATTGTACACCTTTCCGAGAGAAAAAAAAATCAATAAAAGTTAAATCCTTTCCATAATATATATCTACGATTTCAGGGGACCCACTACCATTAACCATTAAAAAAATAATGTGAGTCCCCGAAAGTAAATGATTCCTATATTGCCTTGGTGTACTTTAGGGACCCACTACCATATATACCTGGCTCATATCATAAAACAACAACATTCGTTATAGAATATAATGCGAGTCCCCCAAAGTACCTAATAAATATCGTCAGACAACAAAACCAAGTCTCATAAAACAAAAAATATACATTATATGGTGAGTGCCCGGCTTTGTTTTTTTGAGGATATATATAGCCCCCTAAACTACACGAAAGCCTGACATACTGATTCACTAAAACAGAAAAGTTTACACAATCTACAACAGAAATCGTTGTACCGTATTCAACAATTGACGATAGACCACACTGTACGACAATGTACATGTATCTCAGAGGCGAATCCAGACATTTCCATAAGGGTGCCCGCTTTATTTCAGAAACCACTTTTTTTAGAAATATCGAAAGATACCAAGACGTAATTCAAAGCGAAAATTACAAGACATAGTAAAAAGAAAAATGACAAGGTCAAAAATGGAAATATTCTGTTAAAATACGCTTTACCAATCTATAATCTAGCACAAAAATGGGGGCCTGTCCATTTCTGGATCTGCCTATGTATCTCTTAGGGGATGGCCAATTGATTCTGAGAGGGATCTGGAATTTTTTTTTAGAAATACATATTCTGGCCAGATCATGAGCAAAACTAAAATAAATATCCTGTCACGCAACGAAACAAAACGAAATACAGCATAAATAGACGACTTGATAATAAATGAAAAATATATATAAAAATTGTCGCTCGTAAACATCAGAGCCAAGGAGGTTTTATTCAGAATTTCCGCGTGAATAAATTCGGTGTTTTGCCATTGTGTTATCCTTGTTAGCTAAGACAATGGCCAAATTTTTTACACGAATATACCTATAAATTTGGTGGTCTATTTAGCATAAAAAAACAAACGAGCAACGTGTTAGACAGCAAGATATTTTTGCAGCTAGGGGCGATGTAACCTAATTTCGACATCGAGATGTGCGTTGGGAGGGGCTAATAATGTTTTCAAAGTAATGAAGTACTGTTTTCTGACAGAAAGAGGGGATGCGATCGTGCCAACTCTCCTTTGTATGAACCAAGAGTATATCTCCGCTTTGAAATCTGAACGGCTACCTCTTTCTTGGTATATATTGATAATATTTACGGTCCAATTATTGTAAAGGTCTGTTTGATTTGTCATTTGACAAATATCAAATTATATTTCATGTTGTTGTTTTTTGTTGTTTTTTTCTAATTATTAAGAAAGACTGTAGCTTTTGTGTATTTATGTTCAACTGTATTTGTATATTGTTTATATAAAGGAGAAGATGTTCTAAGTTGAAAAACTTGTATCTGATCATATTGTCATGTTTTTGGACAATAAAATATGTTTAAACTAATATTTACGGTCTACATTTGAAAGGACAGACACAAATTTTAAATCAGAATTGAAAATAATTTGATTTTTTTTCACACGGTCTTATACCAAAACGCGTCATGGTACGCCAATAACTGTTTGATATTTCACATTTGTTAAGAAGACAGACCCATATGCACGATGAACCCACGGGAGGATATCCTAGAACCACGGTATTTATTCTTTCATTTTAGTATATTTTTAACAAGCGAATTTTTTTAATTAGTATACTTAACCTTTTAACGTAAGCTTTATTAACAGTAAATTTACCAATGCCCACCCGCCCAACCGTTTTGCACACAAAGAAGGGATATGGTATGATTATCTTTGTCCCCATAAAAAAGAAGAAATGACACGAACGACGTCACGACAGGAGATTTGTAAAGGGGAATAAGCATGATTGATATTTCCCGCGGTTTTAAACAGGTAAGTTTACCTGACGATTTCGCACAAACGGCTTGAGAAAATTGAAAATTATTACGATTTTCTATCAAGGTGCTAAAATCACTATCTGAAAATGTGTAAATCTGAAAAAAAGTTATGACCTTTGCATTTCACCTTTAAGGTTATTCCAGAAACGCGTGGTTAGTACTAAATTTGATATCTACTTTTATTTTAACCGGGCTACCACAATCTATTAAAAGTATGCAATACATCTTTGCTAACATTGGAATAACAGTAAACAACCAACCTTCTTACGTATTAATAAACTGTCTATCATGCAATAAATGGCCTCGTTTCATGTTTTTTTTTGCATTGAAGCCATTATCTGACTTTCTTTAATTTGTATTTGCGCTTGATATCGTTTACATTTTAGAAAGGATGGGATCACATTAACTGATTAAATCACGTCATATTTTAGTGCGTGACCCAAACCTAAATGTCTTGAATGTGCTTTGCCATTTTGCCAGATAAATGGTTTCATATATTGTTACTGTCGTTTTTGTATGGTTGATAATTGATATTTATCTTGTTTTTCCTTAAAAATTACAAAAAAGAAAGAAAAAAGATAAATGTGCTTGTTGGACACAAATACTCTTAGGATTATCTAGACAACTGAAGCTAATAGATTTAATGTCAGGAAGACATGACTGTCACAAACAATTACTATCTTCAATATTGACTCGATTGATACGACATAACCGTTAAAAAGTAAAATAACAAGATTGTTAAATGAGTGATTATTAGTGAGTTATTAATACTTAATTCCAAGTAAGCAATTATTCAAATATGTCAAGGCGAGGGGAAGTCGCCTTTTGATGACATTATATCTATACTGTCCTCGATCCACTGGTTGAGTTGGACGACTACAGTGACAGCTCACCGAAACAACAGTCCACAAGTGATATGCTTTTCTACAATTACATAATGTTTTTAGTGGGGCTCGTGTTACTCGATCGTTAGTTTTTTGTGTAATGTTTTGTCGATCAGTGTTTGTCCTTATGTTCTTTTTCTATTGGTCATTGTGTTGTCTGTCCTTCAATTTACGGATTCTTATAACTCCTTTGTTATCTTAAAATTCGTCTAATTACGACTCAACACGTTTTTGCTCTTATTCTGATTCCACAATGGAGAAGCAGCAAATACCTAACTTCGTTGTCTTCTGATTTATTCCACGTTCAAACTGTTCGTACTGATACATTCTGAAAATACACGTTTTACAGCAGAATTCTCGATAATTTGTCAGTTTAAATGTGTATGGAATCAATTGAGTGACATATATATGGGATTGTAACAACGTCTGTTGTGAAGTGTTATTTACCCACACAAATTAAACGCGGATATTTTGTCACACATGTACTAATGACGTTCCTCGATTATCTAAATGTCTTCTTAAGTAGCATATCATTACTCCTTCTTGTCTGAGACGAATTCCGAATTGTGACATGAAACAAGATACAATAAAAAGGATTGTCGAGAATTGAAATGCAGATGAATTGCTATGATTTGTCGAGAGCAAAAGAGAAACGTCAGTTCATATTATACAAATAATTCATTTATGAGTATTTCCTAATATTATGTACTGATAGAAACAATGGACATTTAACAGAAAAATAATTTGACAAATATAGAATAAGGCGACTAATAAGTGAATTTATAGATGATATGCTTAGCATGATCGAAAAAGACACGATGTTCTGCTGGCTTCAACTGAAGTTAGACTTGGTATCTATTACAAAGTCAAAATACAAATTAGAGAGAACAAGTCACAAAAAAAAACTACACCCCTCCCTCAAAATATATATACATTTATTAGTACAAGAGAATATGGATGGGTATGAACACCAGATACTTATCAACTGTTAAGTCCTTTCTGTCTACTTAGAATGAGATAACCTCCGAGAGAAAACTAAATTAACAAATCTTGAATTTCATCGGTGGTATAATGGTTAGTGTGCTCGCCTAGAGTGGGGGAGATCGTGGATTCAACCCTCGGTATATGACTTTAAAATTCGTATTTGTTGATTGTCTGCGAAGCATACCGTATTAAGGAATAAGAATAAAGACTGATTGGATCGGAATCAGGTTATGTCTAAGGACATGTCTACCCGAGGAATGTTGCTTAGTGAGCTAACAATACAATACAACTCAGTATGTTGGATTAATACAGAGCTGACATCATCATCTTCATCTTATGGAAATATAACTTTTTCTCGCAATGCTATAGCTGAATAATTGCTCACTTGACGTTAAGCAAAAATCACGCACTCGCAGATTATTTGCTTCAAAGATTATCATTGTCATCGTCACAACCACCCTCTTTTTCGTGACTTTTCACTGGATTTGTAAGAAGGGCAACACGACAGGTGCAAGTGGTGAAACAAGACCTGCTTACCACTCCGGAGCACCTGGATTCACCTCTAGGTTTTAGTTGAATTCGTTCTGCTCAATCTTTATTCTTCTGTGTGGTGTTTTATCCACCAGCGTTTGTCTTTTTTCGTCCTTTTGCTTTTGGCAATTGTGTTGTCTGTACTTTCATTTACCGTTTCTGATTACTCCCTTGATATCTTCAAGCTTTTCCTATCGTAGTACTTCCAAGTATCTTCAACCGTCTATTAACATTAATGTGAAGGTATATGTACTGTACTTGTGATATATCCTTTCAATGTTAAATGACACTATCAATACTTCCTGTCCTTCAGGATCAATTTTGAATATGTCTTAAGTAGAGAAAAAAAATCGTGATTGATTAACCTATAGGGATTACTACAATGAAGGTAAATAGTGGATTGACGTGAGCAATTATTCAGCTTTAAGAAACGCGTTACTTATTATTTACTATGTCTAGTGCAATTCTCTGTAATTCGTTTTCTTTAAATTAGTCTGTTTACTCTGATAAATGGACGTTGTCAATAAGAGAACATTTGAGCTCTTCATGTAATAAATAATACCATGCAATGGCAAAGGTGTCATTGTCCAGGATACGACTGTCAGCAATGAAGATTCATTTGCTAAAGGGTTATCATGATGTACACCACTTACGCATATGTATTTATATAGATATTTCTAATATCCATGGTAACACCGGGAAATATATAGTAAGAAAAACTATAAAAATATATAGCAAGAAAAACTATAAGAAACAACCCGCCTACAGCTCTTAACGAGTAAGAACCCTTGAATTGTGCTAGTTTGTGACCTATTACCAGGCACAATTTCTGGATTCTATCTATTGTAGAATGTCTCACAAGCAATATACAGCTTATTGCAGCCGATAATGAACAAGTAAGATAAGGGGTGATAAAAATAGTCATCATCTCCCACTTTCCTTGTAGTAATCAAACACCCATTCATAGGACAATTTCAGTATTACTTTTATTTTACCTGCATTAATTACATGTTGTAAGCTTGCTCTTGTTATTAGAATGGCTGAAATACGACTTACGTGACGTTCAACAATAAACCAATAAAAGTGTCGTTCATTGTAGCTAGGTTAGGGAATCAGAACTTCACTGCGAATCTAATTTCTACGACAGGGGATGTTAAACACATGGTCACACTCCCCAGTATTTTCGGGAGGTGATGTAGTCCATCTTTTGCTATGTTTCCTTGGTGTTCTTTTATTGATGGGGACTGTGTTTTTGTACTGTTCTCGGTATTATTCATCTCTCTTTCAGAACATAATTCTGAATGATTTATAAAGGAAATACTTTAAGTAATTGCCATAGCGTTGAATCTAAAAAGACTTCCGATTCGTACGATAGACAAAATAAAGACAGAAAAGGAGTGTCAAAAATCGTACAAATCATAGGAAATTAATCATTAACCAGTAATTTCCCCCCGCCATATTTCTGTGCTTGTCCCATTTCAAGGACACTGGATTTCCAACGTCACATGTAGTGTTCTTTTTATGTTCAATGATTTGAGGTGAGAGGTGGTGATTGTTCGTTTTGTTGGTATTGGTGGAATTGTTGCCCATTACTGTATGTACTATAGAGTATTATCAATGTTCAACTTAAAATAAAATCATATTTGATAAATCATTGTTAACTTCATTGAGTTTTAAGCATTGTTGACTCCAAAAAAAGATATTGCATGTGTGTCAGTCATTTACATTACCATCTATTTATTTGTATTTCATATTATGTTCCTGTACATAATGTTCTACACACATTTCATAATGATACTGACTAATATAGCCTATATATATATATATATATATATATAAGGTTTATGGTGATTAACGCCACTTTCAACAATATTTCAGGTGTACCGGTATCGTGGCTGTTAGTTTTTTGGGTGGCGGAAACGGGAGTACCAGGAGAAAACCACCGTCCTGCCGTAAGTCACTAACAAACTGTTTCACATAATGTTGTATCGAGTACACCCCGCCTGAGCAGGTTTGAGCGTCCAACGTTAGTGGTGCCTATGTATGTTAGCATCTTATAATACTACTGATTAATAAACACACTATGTATTTCAACTGGTAATATTCGTATCGTGAAGGTTTTTCTTTATAAGCAGAAAAAGATAAATAATAAACAATAAAAGTGCTGCACCTTTTCCTTAATTAAAACATAGATATCTAATTTAGTGCGCACGACGCGTTTCTAGAATATCCGTCATCAGGTACGTTCAGAATGGAAAGATTGGAAATCCTAATAATTAAAATTAAACCCAAAGGGCATAAACAGGGTAACCAAAATTGGATGAGGTTACATATGCCTGAGGGAGAGAACCTTGGTTTTTATAATTACATTATTTAGGGACTGTAAATTTAAATAATATATAATTTGTATCTAAGTGTAATTTTAGATAGTCTCTTATGTTCACTTACATCCATATCCTTTCTTACTAATAACATGTCAAATGGTAGCTGAACTCGCCCACAAACAAATTATAATTAAAGACAGAACGTCACATTGTCATGCTGTATCATTCGTCCTTGATGGTATCGTTAGTCTAATAGTTAATTATTGTCATGACACGTATTGTTAACTTTAATGACCACTTCACGAGGGTGTATGACGACGTCAAACCACAGGAAATCCTAATTTATATGCGAAACCTAATACTAAAACCTAACCAAGGCTGTTTCTTTGTCTGAAATCACAGAATAATGAATGCCAAATATTGCATTAATATTCATTGACTAGCTTTCTATGTCATATCAATGTGTTGTTGTTCCGCTAATTGGCAATACAAAATGACTTCCACAACAATAGCGCAAGCCAGCATTACACATACATTATCGAATATTGAATGACCATTTGCAAAATATTTTGCTGACAGTATGAAATCCAAGATAGCTACAACTTCATGCCCTATTATTATTCTTTTTTTAAAGCACTCTAAGATTTAAGACCAAGTATAGTTTCAATATCCCCTACCCCCTGTAACTAATGAAACAAAACCACATTCTTGGATTTTCATCTGTCAAATTTGAATGTTTGAATTTGGAATTCAAAATGGTTGTATATTCACGTCCATAGTTTGTGCTTCAGATAATTGGTGATATTCAAGATGGATGTAATTCTATGGTAAATATAATGTAAATATCTCTATGAAATAAAGCATGTAGTATTAGGTTGAATTAAGTCAATTGAATGATACAGACCCTTGAAAAACTCGATGAACACTGGCCAAAGTTGATATGACAACACCATATCTGTCATCTTTAAACATGGATAGCCACATATTGCATGGCATGACATGTCATAGGCAGAGCAAATTAATATCCATCCAAAGGAATGATAGGTGGTTTATATATGAAACCATGAAAGTGTAGTGGCTAAGTAAATACAAAAATTTGTAGTTGTTTTCGTGTTATTCCGGAATGCACTCTGTAAGTTCCGGCGCTATTGCTAAACAATTTTCAAAACATTAACATACTTATCACACCATCCATTGAAACTGTAATTTATTGATACCTCACACCTGGGATTTGAACTTATTCTATCAACTATGTCAATAAATGAAGGACATCATATTACCTTTAATGCCATCACGCACCGAGACATTTAACATGATCAATTTTATGGGATTGTTCTCTACTTTTTTCTTCTCCATATTAAATCCTGATTGAATTTTCTGAAGGAATTCTACTATTTTCTATAAAATGTATTTGTGTCTTTTTATGCGAATATATATATACTTAGCGGTATTGAAAACATACCAAACCAAAGACAAATATTAATTAAAAACAAAACAAAAATGAAATATAGATTCTAACTCCAATGGCAAACAATGCAAAGCACGGGTAATTTACCAATACTGTCCAATCAACCATTTCTGGTCACGATAAATTATCTGAAAATGATAATATACATATTAATGATATACTTTAACAAACTTAAGAAAAATCCGTTTCAGAATACGTATAGGGGACTTGCGAGATTTACAAGGTTATAAATAAGGAACAGAAGGACAGGATATTGGGATCCTTACCAAATAGATACCGGTGTGATTATGCAGAGATACCATTAATTCCATACCTATTGTATTAAGGATCTATTTACGACAAATGATATACTTACCTATCCTGGTATCTCTCTCTGTGTTTGTGGGAATTCTGTGATTGACAATCGTCGACATAATAACCAAAATGTTCATTTATCCATTGTTATTGCTTATAAAAGTTAAACGAATGGAACAAATCATTATGTGAAGACCAGTCTCTTGTGTAAATTACCATATTAAACCAGTCTCTTGTGAGAAAGACTATTTATTAACCTAATTCATACCACTTTGTATCTGGAAACTCATTAGGAAGTAATCAAGAAACTTTCCAATACATTACCTATCAAATTGAGTAAAACCTCAGACAAAGACATTGTGGAGAGCCATTAGAAAATAGGAAAAAACAACAACAACAGACTAACCCCATTATATTATATAAAGGTAATAACAAAATTACCGAACTCCGAACAATCTTACAAAGGGAAAGTCAAAACTCATAATTATATAAACAGACAAAATCAGTCAACAACCGGAAAACTGTGAAAACCGTAATGACCCTGACTTGGTACAGGCATTTCTAAAGAAATGGTGGGTTGAATCAGATTTTAAGGCGCCAAACCTCCCGCTCTCATTACGGTTCAAAGGTTCCGGCTGTCACTGTAACAGTATTTAAATACAGGAACAAAATAGGTAAAATAGTTGTCAAAGCAGTACCATATTCGGTGACGTAAATGTAAAAAATATTTTTACGTCACACATTGACAAAAAAAATTCTTGACATATTTGACTCTTTATCTTTATACATTTTCACTATATGAAAATGCATCGCTTATAATTTTTTCTGCAGAGACGGAATATATTTCGACAAGATATTGGTATCGGAATATAAACTTTTTAAGAGATCGAATAAGGCGAATCTTTTTATAGCCCTGGTCCAGTAGCCTGTTTCTCAGATGAAGATGACGTTTCAGGAAATCAGAATAATTGCTACTGGCCCTTGCATAGCGAATCAATTGCGAGATGTAAACACCATATGCAGGAGAAGCTGGTATATTGCTGCACATATTTGGAAAATTTATGATTTTAAAATTGAAGTCGTCCCGCTTATCATAAATTTTAGTACTGAGTTGACCACTGTCGTCAAATTCGAGGTATAAGTCCAAAAATGATGCGGACGAAGCTGTATCGGTGGTCTCTTTAACTTCCAGCTCTGGAGGATATATCAATGGAAGAAATTCTGCAAATCTAGAATTATTGATAGATAAAACGTCATCAATATACCTGTATGTGAAATTAAAGGCTCTAGCCTCATGAATCTTCTTATCTTTTACAAGCTTTTGAAGAAACTCCGACTCATATGAGTATAAAAATAAATCGGCTAGAAGAGGGGCACAATTCGTACCCATTGGTATGCCGACGACCTGCTGAAACAGTGTCCCTCCAAAGGAGACAAATATGTTATCGATGAGGAACTCCAGCATACTGATCACTTGTTCCTCGGAGTAGCATGTTTTACCTTTATGAATTTTGTTTGAAAAATATGCGGAATTGTAGCCTAACACAACAAATTTTGAGCCATAGTTTCTATGACTAAAAGCTTTATGAATCGTTTCTTTTAAGCGGGTTTTTAATTTGTCATGCGGTAGGGTGGTATATAGAGTTGAAAAATCAAAGGTTTTGATGGAGGATACCTGAGAGAAAGATCTTGATTTCAGGTTATCCAAAAGATCTTTAGAGTTTTTCAAAATCCACATGTGATTTATGCCACTACGCGAGTAAACAGTTTCACAATATTTCTGTTGTCCCTCTTTTACTGCAGACAGAATCTTTGTTAGGTGAATAGACAATTCTTTCGTCGAACAAGTTGATGATCCCGCTATGTACCTTTCTTTGTATGGTGTCTTATGGAGTTTAGGTATCCAATATAAATAGGGTAAATCCTCAGACTTTTTACCAGAGGGAATGTTTAAAGAGGTCATGAATGATCTGTGGTTAGCTAGGATTTCATCTTTGTCGAACGAAGTTGGTTTGTATGTGGTATTACTAGAGGTGTTGCTATTTATACCTAATTCCTTGATTAGGCATTCGAAGTAATATGATTTACATACAAACACGATATTGTTGGAAGCCTTGTCCGCAGGAACGATAACATATTTGTCATGAAGAGAGGAAAGACACTTAACAGCTTCTTGGTCTTTAAATACAGACTTAGGTCGACTATTAACACAATTTTTGAGTTTGTGAATCCGACCTTGTACTAGAGACCTAATTGTTCTAACCCAGTCTGACAAGGACTCTAACTCAGGATCTTTGTCTACTTCTCTCTTTATCCACCTTCTGGCATAATCTTCAACAGCATCCATAATTATCTTGAAATTATGTTTCCAATTGATGTGTTGAGGTACTCTTGTTTCTATGCAAATAGTTTGCTGGGGGAAATGAAAACATATCAATTAACGAGACTTGTGCATAATTTTAACTAAATAAAATGAATTAAATATCACGATTGTAAAATGAAATGATTATATGTGGATAACTAATTTGACGGATGCCACTAGTGGAGCAGGAAATGCTTACCCTTTCGAAGCACCTGAGTTTACCCTCGGTTTTAAGCGGGTTGGTGTTACTCGATTTTTAGTTTTATGTGTAATGTTTTGTAGATCGTTGTTTGTCCTTTTGTCCATTTTCTTTTGGCCATTGAATTGTCTGCCCTTCTTCGATTTACGTACCCCTTTGGTTTCTCCAAACTCGTCTTCCTACATCGTCAGTGTTGTATTACATATCAAGTTAAATGAGGAACAGGTCTAGTAGTTGTATCATGAACATATCAGCACTCAGTAGAGACAAACAAATCCTGTAATGATTTAGTTATTCACCACGGCGGTCAAAATCATTCTTGAGAGATGAATTAGCTTCTGTAAAAAATATATTTGACAGATGTAGCCATTTGTAAAGTCCATGTAATCAGAACAGTATCTACTATATAACGTATCTGCCTATCTACAGTCCCATAATTACAACAGGAAAATAATTTCGTCACGTTTATCATGGACCTGTTGGTATCCATTGCATATTAAATTTCAAGGTTGTTCACATTAAATGCAAATGGTCACTGAATAATAAAAAAATATATATATCGAAATATAAATTAAAGTGCTTTGCGAATCATTGGATAAACTCTACCTTAATCAAGTTAACAGACAAATCGACAAGCTAGAGTATACAAATAGTACATATTTATCATTAATCTAACTTGTTAATTCTGGCGGGAGCTACATGCAGGTTTTTGTGCATGAATCAAACCATTTTGTGAAAAAGGAAAATATGGATGTCAGCCGTAGAGTCGTGCCAATCATCAGATTTTAAAACGTATAGACAAACTCTAATACACAATATTTGTATACTATTGTGCAATTGGTTACTTGGAGCTATAAGCCAGATGTAGAGTACCTTAGCCCGAGGTAATATGGGAGAAAATGGACAACAAAGTTCTGTTATTATAATTAAATAATTTAATTTGATTTGAATATTTCAATCTGATTGGCTAATCCACCTGGAGAAAATTTGATTATACTCGATAACCTGGGTTGGTATTGTGACGTCATCAACGTGTTCATCCGTCAATGACAAATTCAAATAGTCACATGAAATAATTGTAATTAAAATCGAGGAATCATTAAATTTTGTTGCAAAAATTAAATTATAAGGAATATTTGAAATTGTTGAACAGGTTATATTTGCATAACCTGGTTTGGGTCAGTTTACACTTTTCATAAACCGCTTCGCGGTTTAATAAGCGTATACTAACCCTTACCAGGTTATATCGTATAACCTGTTCAACAATTTCAAATATTCCTTAAATAATCATTTTAAATCATATATGTAACAATCAGGAAGAAGGACCCCCTTTCTGTTACGTATACACGGATATGTTCCACTTGTCGCTTGCACTTCCCGGTCCTTTCCTAATTCACGACTTATTACCGGGTTTGTAACTAGATTAACACGACGGGTGCCACTAGGTGCCACAGGAACTGCTTCCCTTTCCAGAGCACCTGAGTTCACTCCCGGTTTTTAGTGGGGTTCGTGTTACTCGATCTTTAGTTTTATATGTATGTTTTGTAGATCGTTGTTTTTCCTTTTGTTGTACTTTTTCTTTTGGCCATTATGTTGTCTGTTCTTCTTCGATATGCGGATTCTGATTAACCCTTTGGTATCTTCAAACTCTTCTTAAGGGAAACACACGTGGAACCAATGGCTATACTTGATCGTTATATGCACTTCTTCATACTACTGTTGGTAATGATTTAACTACATGTTCTCTGTAGATTCCGATCGCATTGCTAAAACGTTATATATATATATATATATGATAATATTATCCAATAGATTTTGTCGCTTGAAATAAAAGAATGATGTCCTTTCACGGATATAATTGGAATTGACGTACATTATGCTCGTAGAATTTGACATTGGTTGAAATAGAATTCATTAATTATAAGATGATATCATGTACAATGATATAATTCCCTGATTGTTTCACATATGACGTAAAATGATTACTTGATTATAATTACAGAACATTGTTGTCTATTTTATCCCAATTTATCTCGAACTAATGTTCTCTGCATCCGTCTCATAGATAAGTGGATCTAGAGATCTTTTTGTGGAGGGGCGCTCCTTCTACTTTGGATTTCTCTAAATCTACGGGGATTTATTGACAAAATGTTAGATCCGACCCCCATCCTCAATGATAGAGCCAAAAACATAGAATTCCCTTTCTGTTATGCATACATTATTGTCCTGTGTTTCTGTTTTGTTTGTCTCCGTCTTGTATCTTGTGTACCCTATGTTGCCAGTTTCTCTATATTTTCCATTTTAATGCCCCTTCGGTATTCTCGGTAACGTTTATCTAAAACAAACACACATGAAATTAATGAATAAAACTATATTAAAAAGTGAGTGACAGGACGAATGTAAAATAATAATAATAAAAAATCCACAAAATAAGCACCCGTGGTACAGATAGAAAATATTGCGAAATGTACATCCATTTAAAACCAACCAGGAATTCGTTTATTTAAATATGGGAACGTAGTGCTTTCATAAATCTTTCAGTGATATCGTTGCTGTGAATTTTATGAGTGGAGGGAATTGGTGTTATCAGATAATCTTTTGTAAGACATAGTTTGAAAATACCAAAGGGGTAATCAGTAGCCATCAATCAAAAAAGAAGAGACAATACAATCTCCAAAAGAAAAAAGGACAAAAAATACAAACATTACAAAGGAAACGCCGTTAGAAACACGCGGGTGAATCCAGGTAAGCAGTTCCTGTTCCAATAATGGCACTCATCGTGTAACTCTTGTTAGAGATCCGATGATAATATAAATGAGGATACGAGGATGGGACTGTCCTTCCCATTATGGTACACATTCGTTGTCCTCTGTTTTCACAAACATTACCAGGTACACCTCACTAACGTCCATAATCCAACTCATGTACCCCACAATGATGATTGATACTGATTTCATAGTTAGATATAAGGCAATGAAAACGTAGATATCAATAGGAATAACCTTCATCAGTTACACTCAAAGCAAAGTATTCGATAGCCAAATAATTAAACAAAATCTTTGGGAGCAAGAAAACCAAAGGGTCAAAACCATTTTGAGGGAACAAACCTCAAAGGATGTTGATATGGAGATGAGGTATTTCGTTCAGATTAATATCGTCTTTTACACTTATTTCACCCATCCAATGGCAAAGCTGGTATTTGTCACAGTTATATTGATGAGGTAAGGTACATTAATTATACAGGATATGCTATGCATTTGCTACAACATGTTAATTACCCCCATATCTCTGTCAACTAATGTAATGGTGACGAATACAGCATGTGTGAAGCAACGACGTTAGTGTTTCAAGCTGCATCTATCTTTATTAAGAACATCATGATTACCAACATATATTGTAAGAGTCGAGAACACCGTATCATCTGCTAAATATAAAACTCAATATGAAATATTGTAGGTTTTGATGTAACTAATCATAATTTTAATAATTTAAAACTGTTAGAGAAAATAATTCCACGTTTGATATCGGAAATTGTAACATTTATGCACTCTTGATATTTTAATTCAAAAATGTTCCATGGTGATGTATCATAAATCACCGGAAGTAGAAATGTGCATCTGATTCTATAAATCCTGGCTAAATGGCAGACATCATTGTTTTATATGACATGAAAGAACATATAAAAGAAAGGCATTATAAAACATTAACATATTTTTATGTTGTTGGTTTCTGCATCTTGCGCTACAAATATACTCGAATGGAAATGAATCAACGGGGGTATAATGACATGAGTGAGTGCGTGACTGTTCTCTAACGCCATCTGACCAAATTCTCATCTATATCATGGCGGCAATAAGTCACATTTCCATGCTGAAGTCAGATTTGTACATTGTTGGTAGACTTTTTATAGTGCTATTTGACTGAAACAACAGTTCGCGCGTACAAATGTCGCTCCAATCGGACATATTATTCTGATGCCGAGCAAGCCCGTCCTTGATCTTACTCCTTAGCTGTGATTCAGCAAATACCAGAGGGGAAGATTTTCAAATGATTTATTTCGTCAAATTCAGCTCAATTTGCATATTTTCATCCTGAACTTCGATTTATATGAATTTGCATCTCAGCAGCACCTGCATATGGAGTATATTTCTCTTAGACGATATGATACTCCAGAGTTTGGTCTTACTGTCAGGATTTTCTTCACAGAGGGTTGCTGCAAACAACGTAACGACATAACCAGGAGTTTCCAGTGGTAAAGTTGTCATCATTGCAAAGGTTTTACGATCAATATCATGACATGATAAACCACTACGGAATGTTAGTGTCACAAATGACCTCGGCTACGTAACGTTTGCTGCACTAAAATGCCGTCCTTTCTTGAAACTGCTGACCCTTACAGGACAGCAGAGTTCACCACTTTTTTTTCTATAGTAGGGTTCGTGTTCATCATTTTCTAGCTTTTTGTGTAGTGCTTTGTGGACCATTATTGCGGATGCTTTTTCGTCTTTTTTTCTTTCTTTCACCAAATCAATGTTTACTTTTTTGTGTGTAGTGTTTTGGAGACCATTGATATTTTTCCGTCTTTTTTCTTTCGGTTATTTTATTGTCTGTCCCTCTTTGATTTACGGCTTATGATTACCACTCAAATATTCTTTCTAAATCATTGAACATAAATTAGAACAATTAAGCATAGCAAATAAAAATAATAAAAAAATTAATAGGACATACGATCCTGTGACTTGTAAATGACACATAGTATATTGCTAGCTACATGTATATATTGTCAATAATACCACATAACGTTTATTTCTGTTTTGTTATCATTTATGTGATATATGAACAAAGACAATCACTATTTTAGGACTAGTCTCTTATGACTATTAACCTGATTGGGATCATTCTGTTATGAAGTCACCAAGAAAAGGCAAATATATTTCTGGCAAAATCGACAATAACAAAGTAGATCAATTGGTATGAAATAGCTAAGCATGAGCTGAGAATGGCATAATCTTATTTCTACACTGTTATTTTCAAACGAAAAGAATAATAAGGTTTATGGTCATATGAAGGCAGACAAACAACTAATACGGACTGATGATGCAGGCCACAAATGTGACATTGTTATTAATAATATTCATTAATGCATGTGAATAAAAAAGGTACAAGTAGTAAATATTTAAATTGAAATAACATGAATACAAAATGGTAATTCATCAAAATATATTTACAAATGACATAAAATAAATTCATAGCAAATACAAAATTTAGAAAATGTTTGGGTTATCTCCCTTGCTTCAAAGAAATTATATAAAATTTGGAGCAGAAACCGCCATGACGTAAGATGTTGTAAATCTGAAAGCATCGAACGCTGCCCCAAATGAAGCCTGCATCAAAGAATAAAATTGTGTAACCTTTGCATAGATGCCTGTTGTGGCAATATCATGAATATCAATGTTTCACTAAAAGAAAAAAAATAACAATTAGCCAATCTACCATGTTAAATATTCCCAAGACACATTCAAGCCACTTGTCAAATGTACAACTTTTACCTAGTATGTATCAACATGACACAGACAACCAATGTGTCAAAAACATACCAAAAAGACAGTCAACCAATGTGTCAAATATATCTATAATAAAGACACAATCAACCAAAATGTCAAATATATCTATAATAAAGACACAGTCAACCAATGTGTCAAATATATCTATAATAAAGACACAGTCAACCAATGTGTCAAATATATCTTTAATAAAGACACAGTCAACCAATGTGTCAAATATATCTATAATAAAGACACAGTCAACCAATGTGTCAAATATATCTATAATAAAGACACAGTCAACCAAAATGTCAAATATATCTATAATAAAGACACAGTCAACCAAAATGTCAAATATATCTATAATAAAGACACAGTCAACCAATGTGTCCAATATATCTATAATAAAGACACAGTCAACCAAAATGTCAAATATATCTATAAAAAAGACACAGTCAACTAATGTGTCAAATTTATCTATAATAAAGACACAGTCAACCAAAATGTCAAATATATCTATAATAAAGACACAGTCAACCAATGTGTCAAATATATCTATAGTAAAGACACAGTCAACCAAAATGTCAAATATATCTAAAATAAAGACACAGTCAACCAATGTGTCATATATATCTATAATAAAGACACAATCAACCAATGTGTCAAAATTATCTATAATAAAGACACAGTCAACCAATGTGTCAAATATATCTATAATAAAGACACAGTCAACCAATGTGTCAAATATATCTATAATAAAGACACAGTCAACCAATGTGTCAAATATATCTATAATAAAGACACAGTCAACCAATGTGTCAAATATATCTATAATAAAGACACAGTCAACCAATGTGTCAAATATATCTATAATAAAGACACAGTCAACCAAAATGTCAAATATATCTATAATAAAGACACAGTCAACCAAAATGTCAAATATATCTATAATAAAGACACAGTCAACCAATGTGTCCAATATATCTATAATAAAGACACAGTCAACCAAAATGTCAAATATATCTATAATAAAGACACAGTCAACTAATGTGTCAAATTTATCTATAATAAAGACACAGTCAACCAAAATGTCAAATATATCTATAATAAAGACACAGTCAACCAATGTGTCAAATATATCTATAGTAAAGACACAGTCAACCAAAATGTCAAATATATCTAAAATAACGACACAGTCAACCAATGTGTCATATATATCTATAATAAAGACACAATCAACCAATGTGTCAAAATTATCTATAATAAAGACACAGTCAACCAATGTGTCAAATATATCTATAATAAAGACAGTCAACCAATGTTTCAAAATTATCTACCAGAAGACACAGTCAACCAATGTATCAAAATTATTTATAATAAAGATACAGTCAACCAAAATGTCAAAATTATCTATAATAAAGACACAGTCAACCAATGTGTCAAATTTATCTACCAGAAGACACTGTCAACCAATGTGTCAAATTTACCTATCAAAAGACACAGTCAACCAATGTGTTCAAATTATTTACCAAAAGACACAGTCAACCAATGTGTCTAAAATATAAAAAATGCAGTGAACCGAAGCATCAAATTGACTTTTGGAAGGTAAATTTATGTGCTTTTTTAAAAGTTTCAACAATACAAACTATAAGAGATACAATTTGTAGGCATCAGATTTCCATCTACTCAAAGACCTGATTGTTTCAGTAAAGTAGCCTTTATGGCTTGCCTCAGTAGCAGAACCTATTCTGGAACTATGTGCTTTGTATAGTTTTGTATTTAAACCACATAAATTCAATGCATCATTTATAGCAGTTTGGAAAAATTGCCTACTGACTGCTTGTCCATTTGATTGAATAAACAATAGTGCAGATTTTTGATTACGCAAGGCCAAATATTTTCTACAAGCTGATACTGCACAAATATTACTGTTCTTATGTTTAACTATTTCCCATCAGAATGTTTATAATTAATAAATGTAATAATAATCTTGCTACATCAATTTTCTAACTGGTTTAAATCTATTACATTCATACAACTATTATTGTTTACAGTCATTTCACCAATTCTAAGCAGACCATGATATGTTAAGGTAAGCATAGAAGTTAAAGTTTGGTCAAATTTGCTTGACACTGTATAACTAAGAGCATTCACAAGTTGGTTTAGAATTGAACTTGTGATTGGAAGTCTGCTGTCGGATCTCTTTTGTTTGTGAAGAGATTGAATACGTTTTTCTATCAATAATGCCTCTGTTGGATCTGGCAATTTGTTTATTTTATGTATAAAATCTAATGCTGACACATATGTTGAAATAGTCCTAGCAGCAAAAGACTTATTTTGTAAATACGCAATAAACAATGCTAGTTGTGCTATTGTAATTGGTAGGTGATGTTTAAAGTCACACTCGATAGAAAAAATAGTATAATGCAAAATTTGCTCTTTTGTATGTTTGCTGTGAGGATTTTGCTGATATATTCTGGAATAAATCATCTAATGAGGTTTGTAGTGAGGTAATACAGGCAGAACTGGTACTGGTACTGGCAGCTGATATGCCGATGGTGCTAACTGATGAGATTGTTGAACCTGTAGACGAGAAAGGTTATCTGCTAAAATGGTTTTTGTATCTGCAATATGTCTAGCCTGAAAATGTACATTATACCTAAGACAACTCAATACAAGTTTCCTGATTAAAAACATAATTTGAACAAGCTTGGATGTTTGCTTGTTAATAATTAATACAAGTGCTAGATTGTCAGTGTGAAAAACTACACAACTGACTACCCCATATTGCAACTGCTAATACAATTGGGTACAACTCTAATAATGTTATATTTAAATTTCTCCACTGTGTATTCCATTCATCAAAAAACCAATGATTCCCCAAAAACATCCTCATAGCCAAGTGTACCTGAGGCATCTGTGAAAAGGTTTAATGATTCAGATGTTAACCAACGGTCTGAAAGGAATAATGATTTTCCATTAAAGTTGGACAAAAAGTATCGCCAAGATTATAAGATCATCTTTTACTGATTTTGTTATTCGAATTTTATAAATTGGTTAGTCAAATCAATTAATCTGCGTATAAAGGCTTGGCCTGGAACTACTACTGCACATGCAAAATTGAGGGTACCAATGATTGACTGAAGATCTTTTAGTGTAATATTTTCCTATTCTAATACGTATAACACTTAAATAATTTATCCTGTGGAAGTCGCACTTCCATCAAGGTTGTATCTAACTCATAGCCCACAAATGTCATAATTTGTGAGAGTTGAAAAGTTTTATCTTTAGCCATTTGTACACCCATGTCTTTGCAAACTGCAAGAAAACGTTCTAATTTCTTTCTACAACACTGCTCTGAATTGTCGACTATCATGAAGTCATCTAGTATGTGCACAATATGGGGAATAGGTAGTTTGTTAATAGCAATCCAGTCAATAGCAGAACTGAATTTCTCGAAAATCTTGCAACTGGAACTGCAACCCATTTGTAAATTTCTATCAATGTAATATTTTCCTTCCCACATAATCCAAATAGGGGGTACTGGGATTCTTTTACATTTATAATTCGAAAAGCATTACTTATATCTGTTTTTGCGCAGTAGCTGTGGGGCCCTACTGCCTGTATTATTTCAATTGCATCTTGTATGGTAGCATACTGGACATGAGTCTTTTTCAGGTATCCCATCATTAATGGATGACCCTTCAGGGAAAAAAAGATGGTGGATTATTCTATAGGTACCTGGAGTTTTCTTTTCTACTAATCCAAGTGGAGATAATTGCATCATTCGAAAAGGTTTTAAATCAAATGGACCTACACATCATTTTTCCTCTAGTTCTTTTTTAATCTTTTCATTGACAATGTCAGGTTTTGCTTTTGCAGATGCCAAATTATCAATCATCTTAGGGGATAAAGTACCTTTATATCCCACATCGAAATCAAATTTAAAGCCTTCCATCATATGATTAAACTTTTTTCTGTTATAACCAATAAAGAAGTCGTGATATATTTATGGGTGCTTTTTTGTCGGTAAAAAAGTGTTTATGCTCATTTGTATTATTTACTGGTATTAATGGTTTTGGGGTTACTGGAGGTTGGTGTTGGGAGAACTTTAGACTTTGTTGTCTGTGAAATTTTTTGCCCTCCCAAATTCTGTCCGAAAGGGCTGGGCTTGCAGACCAACGTTTCTATTGGATAGCTGAAATTTAAATGGTTGAGTCACTGGTTTTGAACACAAAGAAAATGAATGGTTAAAGCCACAATTGAAACACTTGTGCTGATATTTGCAATTATCTCCAAATTTGCAACCTGTTCCTCTGTGAAAGGAAAAACAAACCCCTTGCAGCCATCTTGGATTGTTACTAAAACTATTTCTCTGTGACTCACTGCTTACATTTTTAGTCTTGTCCGAAGGTATAACTCTAAGTGGGTTGAGCTCCCTTTTCTACTAACTTTCTAAATTCAGAATCATAATACTAAAATCTACTAATTTCTAAAATCAGTTGTTAATAATGAGGAATCAATGGCCCCAATTCTGGCTTGTTAATGCATATTAAGGCAGTTAATTTATTCCAAGCCATTAACCACTGGCTTAACGCAAGGGGTTTTCTCTGTTTTTCTTCTACTAAAGAACATTCTGGGTTATCACTTTCCATTTCAAATTTGAATTTGAATTTATTACCATCATTTTCTCATAAAAGATGAAAATAAATGTACTTTCTCGCCCAAATCTGATTTTTTAGTTTATCAGGTACATTTGCTCCAGTTTGCAGGGAGCAGCTAATAAATTTGGACATATAGGTTACTATTTCCATCGTCATTGGCCGTACATTCCTCATTACCTTGCAAGTGGTCAGTAATGTTGTCGACACTTTATTGCACCGCATTTTTCACCATCTTGGTATTACCCTGATCATTTTTGTCTTTATCATTTGAAGTGGGCTGTCTGAATTTCTCAAAAAAGGCTTCCAGCTTTTCATCCAACTTGGAAGACACTTCCGCCGTCACCTTTTCTGTAGTGATGTTCAATTCTGAAGGTGAGAGACCATTTGAATGGGTAGCTAGGGCTCTTGGACGCTTTGCTGTTGGTTTCAGCTTTTTTACGGCTTCCTGCACACCCGAGACAGACTTTCTTTTGGGGAGCATTCTAAAAATATGTCAATTTAATCTTGATATATTTACATATATATACCGTATTCATAAAATAACACATGATTCAAAAGTAATTTATAACGTATTTCACCGGACTTAATTGAATGTAAATTTGCACTGTTTTTTTTTAGTTTTTTAGTTTAAACATATTTTTATTTGCTAAATATAACAAATAGGGATCGGACACAAGTTTTTCCAACTTATGAAATCTTCTCCCGAATACAATAATATACAATATGATTAGCATGCGCAATGAAATGATATAATATGTATATAATAGCATTTACAGTGTTACTCGGTCGACCAATAAATACAAGGTGTGTGTAGTTTCTTACATTGATTGCTTTGACCAGTGTTATGTTATTCTCTAATGAAGCATGTAAATATACGGATTAATTACCATATTTTGATGATTTATCTTTGACTTGTTTTGTTGTTTTTCACTGGCGGAAATTGAAGAGTATATTAATACCGTAAGTCAAATCCGATTAACATAGAAATTCCGAACAATATATAAACATTCTGAGGGCTAAGATACAGAGGTAAGGTAACAGAGAGAGCGCATGCGCGACCGGGAAAGTTGAACTGAAACAGTTCTGAGAAAAAAAATCATCATAATCTAAGTTTTCCACCGTGCATTTGACTTTTTAATGAGTGAAATTGTAAAAAAGTCATAACTATTTACTAGAAACATACAACTGTTTGGCTAAAAAGGTTTGGTAAGTCGGTACCCATCCCCAACACAACACCTTCCCAGTGACAACAAAATCAGCCGCCATCTTGACAATCCCAACTCGGCCCATCACAACACTATACTAAATCACTATGTTTGTAGTTACCACTATTCTGATACACTTTCAACTTGATTCAACAAACTAGAAGTAACTGCATTCAGATTTAGTCAGCGTGGGTTTTTCCACACTATACTAAATCACCATGTTTGTAGTTACCATTACTCTGGTATACATCCTACTCACGATCTCAGTTCATACCTCAAACTCTTGGAACCATCAGCAACTCACATACAACCTTCTGAACTGGAAATTACATTACGCTAAAAGACAGCCAATCTGCCTCCCTACACATGACGCTAAAACTAAATACATATTTTACTACTGATATCACTAAGTGTAGACATCGAACCAAACCCATGACCAGTAAAAAAAAACAGTCTACCATTGTGGACTGTGTGAGTACACAGTCACATGGAACTGTCGAGGAATATGCTGCGATGGATGCAATATATGGCACCACAAATCCTGCATAGAATTGTGCTCACAAGATTATGAACTCCTTGAAAAATCCAACGTACAATGGATATGTTGCAAATGCGACAAGTATTAACATCAGCACCTTCACCTTCAGAAGCTACGAACTAGAAACATCAAACATTTACGAACAAATCACAGGAATAGACCTAACTTTGGACCCCATACCACCTGTCTTCAGTCCACTCAAAACAAGCAGCCCAAAGAAAAGAGAGACATCCAACATACCGAACTCTGAGTCAACATTTAACTCTAGGTGATCTCATCACTTAAGTAGCAATCCTTACGAAGTGCCAGCCAAGAAAAACCTCCGCATCATAACAATTAACTGCAGAAGCATAAGAGATAAACAACAATAATTTAAAACAGCGCTTCACTACATAAAACCAGACGTGGTATGTGCAACTGAATCATGGCTAAAAGGAGTTAAACCAGGGTCAAACCCAACCAAAGATGCCATCAAATCCAGTGAACATTATACTAACAGGAGATCTCAAATGCCCTGACATAAGATGGGACATTCTAACAGTAACTGGCCCAGACAGAGAAATACAGCAGGGATTAGTAGACATAACAGAAGCATTCAGCTTGACACAAATACATAACCAACCAACTAGAGAGGAAAACCTTTTAGATCTTGTATTCGTTCCAAGCCCAACTTTAATCAAATCATCAACCAACGTGCTAGGTATATCGGACCACGAAATAGTAATCACAGATTTTGAAGCTAAAGTACACCACCAAGACAATGCTATGTATACAAAAAGACCAAATGCGAAGAAATCACAAAGGACCTAAAAAACACCCTGGATGAGATCAAAACGAAAAAGAAACAAGGAGCTGAAGTACAACATCTCTGTGATACATGCAAAACACAAATAGAAAGCACCATGAGCACCAACATCCTACATAAAGAAACACAATCTAGAAACAGTATACCATGGATAAGAAAAAAGGGAAACAAATGCTAAAAAAGAAACAACGACAACGGTTATACAGACAAGCTAGGAAAACGAAGAAATGGTCCAACTACAGGTCATACCAGAAAGAATGCAAAAGACACCTACGGAAAGCAGAGTACGAATATATTAACCAAAACATCTTCGAGGGGTTAAAAAACAACAATACCAAACCATTTTGAAATCAAAACGACAAGATGCAGGAGGAATTGCACCTCTGAAAAAGGGAGCAAACTTGATCAGCGACATCAAAGGGAAAGCAGAACTCCTATTAGACCAATTCAAGTCAGTCTTTACTAAAGCAACAGATAACACCCTACCAAAGACAAAGATTCAAGCAAAAACCGACATCTCCCCAATTAAGATAGAGCAGAAGGATCTAGAAAAGCTATTGAGACAGGTCAACCCTAATAAAGCTTCTGGACCAGATATTATACCAAATCGTATTCTCAAGGAATGTGCCGAACCTATAGCACCAATATTGCAAACAATACTGCAGCAGTCCCTCGATACGGGTGATCTTCCAAAAGACTGGAGGGATGCAAATATATCAAGCATATTCACAAAAGGGGACAAACACCTTCCAGAGAACTACAGACATGTTTCATTAACATCTGTCACAAGTAAAATCCTAGAGCATATCATCTGTAGACATATGCTTAAACATTTGGAAAAGAACAAGATCTTGACAAACTTAAACCATGGATTTAGATCAGGCTACTCCTGTGAAACACAACTTCTAACAACAATAAATGATTTCCTACAAGAACACGACATAGGACACCAAATAGATGTTGCAATATTAGATTTCTCAAAAGCCTTCGACACAGTTCCACATAGCAAACTCCTCCATAATGTACACCAATATGGAATAAAAGGCAAAATCCACAAGTGGCTAGCAAACTTCCTGACAGCCAGATCAATGCCAACAATCGTAGAAGGAGAAACCCCTGTCGACCTCAGAGTACCCCAAGGCACTGTGCTAGGACAATACTATTCCTCTGCCACATAAGCGATCTACCGCATAGTGTTGCATCCTCTGTTAGACTATTTGCAGATGACTGTTTGCTATACAGGACAATCAAAACAGCAAAAGACCACCAACAACTGTAAGCAGACTTGAAACAACTTGAAATATGGGCAAAAGAATGGGGCATGAGATTTAACGCCAAGAAATGCTATATATTAACCATCAACAAATAATCGAATAAATTCTACTCTCTTGATAATCACATCCTTCAAGAAGTTCAAGACAACCCATACCTAGGTCTACAGATATCAAACGATCTTAAATGGAGCATGCACATAACAGCATCAGTAAGAAAGCAAATGCCACCTTGGGCTTTCTAAGATGGAATCTAAGAAATGTTCCAGAAACATTTAGACATACAGCCTATATATCCCTCGTAAGATCAACTATGGAGTATGGAGCAACCATCTGGAACCCATACCTAAAATGGGATATAGATAAATTAGAAAGAATCCAAAACAGAGGAATACGTTTCATAAAAAAGGACTATAGGAGCCGGAGGCCAGGATCAATCACCACCATGAAACGACAATTAGAGCTCGAGACTCTAGAAGAAAGACGACACAGTCTCCGCCTGATCCTGCTGTATAAGGTGGTTGAGGGATGGGTGCAGGTGTCGAATAGTAAACCTTCCGCATAGCAAACCTTCCCCCGGAATGTTTACTATATAGTAGACATTCCTCCTCGGAATATTTGCTATAGAGTAAACCTTCCCCCCGGACACTTTACTATATAGTAAATGTTCCCCCTTAATCCGGATAATTACTATTGATGCGGAATTTAGCACCTTAATCGTGTTAATGTTAGTTGCTATATACCATTAATTATATCCGGTTATGATTAAAAGGTAAAACAAAAATGTACGGAGCCATTTTACAGTATTTGAGTAGGTAGGGAGGTTTACTATGCGGAATAAATACTATATAGTAAACGTTCCTCCATGGGGGAAGGTTTACTATATAGTAAATCTTCCGAGGGGTTAATCTACTATGGGAAAGGTTTACTCTATGACACCGGCATTGCCAACTGCTGACTTCGTCACAACAGCCAAACCTAAGAGGAACATTAAAGCCAACGTGTATAAAGACTGTGAAACGACAAATATCATAGAAAGACGCTTAATAAAGAACTCAAAGGGCCTCATGGTCCCAGACTGTAATACAGAGCAATCTAAGCATTCATTCTTCGTGGAACAATTGTCCTCTGGAACCATCTGCCAGAAAAAGTCGTGTGTGCAGATTCCGTAGAGGCATTCAAGACGCCCTGCAGGAATACAGCCCATAAAACCGGTGCTCTCTCTTATCGTGTATAAAAGCCTTTTGGGGATTCTACACGTACCAGAAACAGACAGAAGATAAGGTTTATAGCTACTTGAGTAATTTTGTACACGAATTTATAATTGCTCTTCGTAGTGATTTATACAAGTGATACTGTCCTTTATTGTTCATGTGTATTCCGTCACTCGACAGTTTTTCGGATCCATTGAAAACGAAAATCTCCCATTATGGTCCCAGAATGACAATCTCTCATATTTTGTCAGTTCTCTCTGTAGTATTGTATTGAATTCTTGTGCCTTTTTAAAATACATAGATTTATATTGTTTGTCCCGGACTTTTTCTTCTTTCTTACCGTACTTTTTAAACCTAAATTCCGACATGGGAAATCTCGGTGTCAGGGCACAGACTACCACTCGCCCAACTTTACACCTGTTAACAAGAGGCGTGCCTAAAGTAATGATTTTAAATGCAATTTCGTCTGCTGATGATTCCTCTGTAACATCGTTGCCGCCCACAATCAGGACAACACAATCAGTTTTTCTGTTTTAAGCTATGCGTATGTCGTGTTTTATTAGCTGGTTCAGTGTTCTTCCACTGATTCCATGCTATGCTTACCGTGGTCATTTCTTTAATATTAAAATCTGCACTCAATATGCGGTCCTTTTTGGTTAATAAATAATGTTCCAACCATTTACATATTGAATGACCAATAATCAGTGTATGTAAGGGCATAATTATGTTTATATTATTTTGTCCTACCTTGATATCTATAACAAATATAAAATTTGAAAAATCTTCCTTAATTTGTTTTGTGTCTATATCCAATGGCCGTGAATCAAAAATAGGCTGATTCTGAACATGTGCTTTCTAGCATCTCGGAAATGACGTCAGTAATAGGTTCTGACATTACACAAAGGAAATTCAAATTTACAGTTTACAGAGTACAGATGCGGATAACTGCAAATTTCCAATTACAAAGTTTTGTCAGAAACTAATAAAAACAGTGTGGAAATAATATTCCCACTAAATAACTGCTGTAAGCAAAACCAAATTATTAAATTTGAAATAAAATAAATAAAATAAAGACTTTTACAAATTACCATCAAGTCACTTATGATTCTCATAAGTCATTTTATGATGCCGAGATGCGGAGTGTTACGGTGACGTGTAAATGACGCATAGATATATAATAAAATGTAGATATTTCCAAAAATATCATACAACGTTTATATCTGCTTCTGTGTTATTTAATGTTATAATTGAATGAACAAGGGAATAACTATGTTAAGACAAGTCTCTTGTGTAAATGACTAGTTACTAACCTGATCGAGACCTATTTTGTGGCTATGTGGAAATTATGAAGACATCAGGAAAATATCCAATACGTTCACAGCAAATTCGACAAAAGTGTAGACTAATTGGGATGAAAATATGATTGAAAATAGTAAACACGTAAGCTAAGTATAGATGAATCGTATTTCTAAACAGCTATTTTGAAAAGAAAGAAATATAAATAAACGTTAGAGAATACCGAAGCGGCAATCAAAAATGGACCATCCAGAAAAACTGGCAGCACAGGTAAGACAAGACGAAGAAAAACAACACAAAAACACAATACAATAATATGTTGGACACCACTATGCGCAAGCAAACACAAATAACGTAAATAAGACATGAGCCGTCCTACAAACAACTAGAGGTAAAGATGAACCGAACATCGTTTTTATGTGGTAATCGTAACGGACATCACAACACGGGACTCAAAGCGTAAAGACACACACAACCATGCGAGACTTTGCACAAAGTTAAATTCTATAAAGCGAAACAAAGATAACAGTTGTAAATGAGAAAATGCTTAATGATAAAAAAAAAATCTACTTTGAAAATAATTGTCATCTTCACAATCAAATTTTAAAATCAACAAAGTATGGTAATGTTTCATAAAAATAAAATAATAAAGCATAACATGTATGATTACTCTTATTGATGTTGAGAGAAATACACGTTTCTGCTACGGAAGGACGTATGCCATTTGGCTTTCATGCTACAGAAGGACGTATGACATTTGGCTTTCATGCTACGAAAGGACGTATGACATTTGGCTTTCATGCTACGGAAGAACGTATGAAATTTGGCTTTCATGCTACCAAGGACTTTTAAAACCATTTGACTTTCCAATCTTTTGACTTTGTACCCGATGATGACCAGTAAATAAACGAAGGGGCAATCAAGACAAACCAGAGAAACTGACAACATTGGGTTCACAAGACACAGTAATGCATCGTGTGTACTAAATTGCATGTTTTATTACATATATGTTAACTCAATGGTTTAATGATGGCAGTTTGTTCTATCGAATGTATTACCAAGTCTGATAACTAATTAAGGGTAATAACAAAATTACCGAACTCCGAACAATCTTCCAAAGGGAAAGTCAAAACTCATAAGTATATAGACAGACAAAATCAGTCAACAATCGGAAAACTGTGAAAACCGCAATGACCCTGACTTGGTACAGGCATTTCTAAAGAAATGGTGGGTTGAATCATATTTTAAAGCGCCAAACCCCCCGCTTTCATTACGGCTCAAAGGTTCCGGCTGTCAATATAACAGTATTTATAACAATACTGGAACAAGATAGGTAAAATAGTTGTCAAAGCAGTACCAAATTCAGTGAGGAGGGTGGAACATCTATCCTTAGAAATTAACAAAACAACCCAACCATTATCTTTGGCTCAAGATTACCTCAAACCTTTATTGTAGAAATATTAGATTGGCATCGTTCAAAAACGTCGTGAAAACCTAACATGCATTATATTGTAGCAGATATATTAATAAGGTTCTTAGTTGGGTTCGTGGAGCACGATCTTTCTTTGTCTTTTGTCCACTTTCTTTTGACCATTGCGTTGTCTGTTCTTCTTGTATTTACAGCTGCTAATTTCTCTTTTGGTATCCTCAAACTTTTATTTCTGTTTCACTGAACATAAATAAAAATACAAAAAAACAACATAGTAAACTAAAAAAAAAATCCATGTGGACAGTTACTAGGACATACGATGCTGTGACGTGTAATTGATGCATGATGTATAGCTACATGTACATGTATATATTATATAAAATACCATATGACGTTTATTTCTGTTTTATTATCATTTATGCATGTTGAATGGTTAAAGAAAATCCCTATTTTAAGACCTGTCTCTTGTGACAATTTATTAACCTGATTGAGACCATTTTGTAGCTATGAGAAAATTATGAAGTCATAAACAAATGTCCGATACATTACTTTAAAAATCGACAAAACAAAGTATTGCAATTGGTGTGAAATAAGCACAGATAAAAAAAAATATGAGCCGAGTATAGAATAATCTTATTTCTAAACAGTTATTTTGAAATGAAAGGAATAATAGGGCTTACGAGGCCGCGAGGCGGAGAGCTACGGTGACGTGTAAATGAAGCACGATGCATAGCTATATTATAACATGTAGACACTTAAGAAATAAATCATGGAAGCCAGAATGTGTTTTGAGTTTTAACATGGGTTGGCGGATATTAGCATAACACATTCTGTCTTCCATGAATTATTTCGATTCTGATATGTCTAAGAGTACAAATACGGTAGTATACTTTGAATGGAAGACGTAATTTATATTTACGCTTGCGGACAATGTCGCACACATGCAGTTTATGCTGCCAAATTCGAGCAGACGATAATTCATCAACATGTACATTTACGACGGGAAAGTCAGTCACATGAACCAGCGCATGTGCTAATGAGAATATACCCAATCGATAAATCGCTCGTTTGTTTGCAAAGCGATAAAAGGACGTCATGTTAGAATTCCAAATATACCATATAACGTTTGTTTCTCTTATGCTATTAATTTTTTTTATTCTTTTTAATTTTTTTTATTTTATTTATTTTTTTTTTTTTTTATAAATGTTGAATGATCAAAGAAAATCGGTATTTCAAGATCAGTCTCTTTCGTAACTAACGATTTATTAATCCTATTGAGATCATTTTGCCGCTATAAGCAAATAATGAAGTCAAAAAACAAATATCCAATACATTACTTTCAGCATCGGCAACAACAACGTAGACCAGTTGGTGTCAAATATGCTTAATATAGAAAAACATGAGCTGAGCATAGAATGATCCTATTTATATACTGTTATTTTGAAATGAAAGGAATAATAGGGTTTACGAGGACGCGAGGCGGAGTGCTACGGTGACGTGTAAATGACGCATGATGAAAAACTGTATTATAAAATGTAAATATTTCCAAAGATATCATACAGCGTTTATATTGAATGAACAAACAAGGAAATAACTATTTTAAGACCAGTCTCTTGTGTAAATAACTATTTATTAACCCGATTGTGACCATTTTGTAGCAATGAGAAAATTATGAAGTCATCAAGAAAATATCCAATACTTTACTTGGAAAATTGACAAAAGAGTAGATTAATTGGGATGAAAATATGATTAAAAATAGGAAACACGTCAGTTCAGTATAGATGAATCGTATTTCTAACAAGTTATTTTGAAAAGAAAGGAATAAATAAATGTTAGAGAATACCGAAGGGGCTAACAAAAATAAACAATAAAGATAAATTGGCAACACAGGTCACACAGGACGAAGAAAAAACTTAAAAAACATGTGCTAATGAGATTATACCCAATCGATAAATCGCTCGTTTGTTTACAAAGCGAAAAAAGGACGGCATGTTAGAATTCCAAATATACCATACGACGTTTGTTTCTGTTTTGTTATTTTGTTATTATTATTATTATCTTTTATAAATGTTGAATGATCAAAGAAAATCGGTATTTCAAGATCAGTCTCTTGTATAAATAACGATTTATTGAGACCATTTTACAGCTATAAGCAAATAATGAAGTCAAAAAACAAAATCCAATGCCTTACTTTTAACATCAACAAAAACAAAGTAGACCACTTGGTGTCAAATATGCTTAATATAGAAAAACATGATCTTAGTATAGAAGACTTTTATGTCTATGATGTTATTTTGAAATGAAAGGAATAATAGGGTTTACGATGCCGAGAGGCGGAGTGTTACGGTGACGTGTAAATGACGCATGAGGTATAGTTATATTATAAATTGTCTCCTGTGTAGCGTTTTTTTTTCTAAACGGTGATTGGTTTATGCAGCGGGGACAAACTCCGATGTTTGCGCGCGAAATTATTTATACCGCGTATTTCTACTTACAAAAACGCAACAACGTGGGTTCTATCAATGAATTTGCATCAAAGACACGCCTCTCCCTGATTGACAGGATGACAAATCACAATAATTAGATCATGATGTGTATTGAGTGCATTTATAATCATTAAAAGTATAAACAATGGAGCGTAAAGGTTGTAAAAGATTTGCTACAACAGAAGCTGAAATTGAAGAAAAACGTTTAAAATTAAATGCCGAAAGAACAATAAAACAAAATAAAGCAGCTGCGGCTATTTTGAACAACATGTTTTTGTAAGTGTGTATTATTTGAAATAACTTGTTGAGGTTCAACAATTTATGTAAGTCACATTTTTATTGAATTAAATCTAGAAAGGTATTTTAAAGTCTTGTGTTTTCTGTTTTAGCAAAAACTGGCAAAAATATTGCATACAATTATACTGTAACGTTTATCATGTGTGCAGTGTGATATATTATGCAAGATATCTGAACTGGGTTATAAGAGCAGTGGTATTAGGTTACCAATGGCTATTGGATGGCTATTTTTAGAACACTCACAACACACAAGCTGTGACGTATTATTTAAAACACTGGTGAAGGTCGCATGGAAATGGGTCATTTATTATACAGCAGATGCACTAATATCGCTATAAAGACGACAATATAGAACACGAACACTAAAATAACGCTACACAGAAGACAAAAACATTATCATCCTCTAAAGAGCTAACATTGTGGGTTAAGCTCCAAGCAGAAATCTTTTGTAAGGCGCGGTTGCGGCTTGCCTTACAAAAGATTTCTGCTTGCAGCTGAACCCACGATGTTAGCTCTTTAGAGGATGATACTATAAAATGTAGATATATTCCAAAAATACCATAGAAAGTTTATTGCTGCTTCGATGCTATTTTATGTTATAATTGAATGAACACGGAAGTAACTGTTTTAAGACCCAGTCTCTTGTAGTGTACATAACTATTTATTAACCTGATTGAAACAAGTTTGTAGCTATGAGAAAATTATGAAGTCATCACGAAAATATCCAATAGGTTCTGAGTAAACGCGACAAAAGAGTAGATTAATTGGGATGAAAAATATGATTAAAAATAGTAAACACGTCAGCTCAGTATAGAAGAATCGTATTTCTAAACAGTTATTTTGAAATAAATAAACGTTAGAGAATACCGAAGGGGTTAACCAAAATAAACAATAAAGATAAATTGGCAACACCGGTCACACAGGACGAAGAAAAACAAAACATAAACACAACGCAATACGTGTTTTGACACCACTATGCGCAAGCAAACACAAATTACTTAGCTAAGACATGACCTCTCGTACAAACAACTGTGGGTTGAAAAGACGAATCGAACATGTTTTTTTTGTTTACGGAAATCGTAACAGACATCACAAAACGGAACTCAGAACGTAATGATACATAATAGGACAATACAAAAAAGCACGGACCCCACCTAAAAAACCGAGGTGAACTCAGGTGCTCGCGAAGGCTAAGCAGTTCCTGCTTCTTATAAGACACCAACCGTGTTACTCATATATACAGTCAAGTCCGGTAAAAGTCTTGGCAGTGATAGAAGAAAGAAAACTTCTACAATTGTCATTAGCACTGTCAAAAGTCAACATCGACGAAGTATCGTAATTTTCCTTAAAAAATAAATGCTTAAGAATAACATGTATGATTACCCTTATTGATGTTGAGAAAAACACATATTTCTACTATGGAATGACTTACGACCTTTAATTTCCATGCTCACAAGGACTTTTAAAATTATTTGATATTTGAATCTTTTGACATTGAACGTGCCCATTGATTTTTATTCCAGTAACGAATCGTGTGTTTGAGAGTGCATGTTTTATTTCATGTCTACTAACTCAATGGTTAATGGTGGCGTGGGCTATTCAAATGTATTACCAAAAATAATATATAAAACAATTCGAAATTAACAAAACAACCCAGGCATTAAATTTTGACCTCAACTTTTATTATACAAATTTTAGATTGGCATAGATCAAAAACGTTGAAAATGTAACATGCATTCTACTGTAGCATACATGTTAATTATATTGTTATTGGGGTTCGTGTTGCTCGATCTTTTGTTTACCGTGTAGTGTTTTGTAGATCGTTATTTGTCCTTTTGTCCTTTTTTCTTTTGTCCATTGTGTTGTCTGTTCTTCTTCGATTTACGGATTCTGGTCACCCCTTTGGAATCTTCAACTCTGGATTTTTGTATTTTGCTCTCTACCCAATCAGATTAAGCTCTCAGAAAAGTAGCATATGGTGTTGTCAGTAATTTATGCACTAATATTCGTGAAATATTATTATGGTACAGTATATTTAATCGGTGTTTGACGTAAGCGCATCGATTTGTATGTATGTTATGACTTAATGGTATCTATACATTCCGTTGCAGCTGCTAAGATATTGATTATGTTAGTGTCAACAAATATGCTATATTCGCTTGAAATAGAAACGTCACATGAAATCTTGTTCATGACAAAGAAACGAATTTGTCTCTTTCCTTTTAATAGAGGGGGGTTAGGGCTATGGTGTTTAACGCCACAATATATCAGTTATATGTCATTTCTTTATAACTACTTCTAGAGTCTAGAACAGTGTATTATCTGCAACAAATATGGCAAATATAACATGGAATTGGACAGTGTACTATTTAATCGATGCAATACCTTCTTCAATGGAAGTCTGTGATTTTAACAGATAAGCATTCGATATTAAGCTTACATATTTAAATCAATTTGGTTGTTTTACTGTAAATCACTAGGAAAATATATCTACATTTTCGTTCTGTCTGGCTAAGAATAAGGGTGGGTGGGGTTTATGGTGCTTAACGCCACTTTCAACAACATTTCAGTTATACCGTGGCTTTCAGTTTATTGGTGGATGAAACTAGAGTACCCGGAGAAAACCACTGACCTGCCGCAAGTCATTTGATGTCTGATTGTGACATATATGAACTCTCGATATTAATTTTACATATTTAAATCAACTCGCTTGATTTACTGTAAATCACTAGAAATATATATCTACATTTCCGTTATTTCTGGCTAAGAATAGGCGGGTATGGTATTTGACGCCACTTTTAACAATATTTCAGTTATATCGTGGGGGGGTCAGTTTTTATATTGACCGGAGTACCCATTGAAAACCACCGACATGCCGCAAGTCAGTTTATGTCTGTGATTGTAACATATATATATGCACTCTCGATATCAAGTTAGCAAATCAAAATCAACTCTCTGGATGTACTGTAAATCACTAGAAAAATATATCAGAATTTTCATTCTGTCTGCCTAATAGGTAATTGGTGTTTAGCGAATAAGGATGAAATATTTACGAACATATATAAATTTGGTAAATATGTAGGATATTTGTTGGTAAGCGCATGCTTCAGTAGTCAACAATAAAACGAAGAAATGATGACAAATAAAATGTGTTTATTTATGCGTGCACTGAATGTATATATGGTAAAACGTATAGTCCTCAGTAATGTCAATGCCTAAAGGTTCCTGACAGAAAAAGCTTCAAAATATATAGCTACGGTTATCTCCCTCAAGTAAGTATGTATATGTAATTATTGGTAGTACTGTTTCTATTCTTCTATGATTGTTTGAGATTACTATTTCCCATCTATTAGTGGCAAAAGCTCAGTGCAATATCCTATCTTTGATGCAATAAATAGACATAGAGCTAGGGTTATGGTGATTAACACCACCTTCAACAATATTTGAGATATATCGTGCTGGTCAGTTTTATTGGAAACTGGCGGAGTACCCGGAAAAAATCACCAATCTGAAGCAAGTCACTGACAAACTTTATCGCATAATGTTGTATCGAGTGCACCTCGCCTGTACTGGATTAAAACTCACAACTTTAGTGGTGATATGAACTGATTGCACAGGTAGTTGTAAATCCAGCTACCATACGACCACGACCACGACGGGCCATTCCTAAATAGGTATAGTTAATGTTGATTATGAAGGACAATTTAAAGGTATTTACATTGTTACAGCAATAACTTGGTAAATGTTTTTCCTTTCTTGTTTTAGATAATTAAACAGCAGTGTCGCAAAGAGGTTTGTCATTGGTGGTCCGTTGCTAGGCAAAAAGAAAGAAAAAAAAAGAAGAACAAACTCCAATCCTTGAATAACTGTTCGACAATACGCCCACCCTCAGAAAATCTGATGATTGTAAGGAAGACAAGATACATGTACATGTCCACAACCAATGACATTCCTGGCTACTGATCAAGATTTCCAGGGATTAAACTTACAGAGGTACTCAGTGCGTCTTAAATATTATTCATTATTTTAAATTTTTGCTGAGACGTGATTAAAATCGAACTTCACCAAATATATTATCTGTACTTTTTAACATTCTTATTTCCTGTTAAATAGAGAAGACAAATGCAAAAGTATGAGTTATAACTGGAATGTCCTTCCTGCTTCCGTTGAAATAAGGTATTATTCAACTCACAGGTGCTATGGTCATTTTGTCACAATTAGTTTTACATTTGGTAAGAAAACTCTAAAGATAACTAAGGGGTAATCTGAATCCGCAAATTGAAGACAGACAGACAATGTAATGCTGAATTACTGTATGCGAAAGGCAGCCCTGGGAATATGGGATTATATGCTTCATACTAAACGATCCTTAGGGCTCTCGATGTATTGAAATAGAACATAGTATATCCACTGAGGAGTACAGTAAATCTGAAAAGGAGTGTCATATGCCTGTGTGCTATGAATCCAGCATGAAGATGGGTACCTCGTGTTCATAGAGTGCCACGCCCCTTACACGTGAATGACAACTTGCAGCAATTCTCAATGAGTAGCATTTTGTTGGGACTGTTCTTTGGTAAATCGTTGCAAGGATAAGTTTCCTACCGAATCCATTGAATCCTTTCTTACCCATGGCAATCAAGCCATTCATTTCAAGGTCCACACCAATGTAACCTTTGATATCTTGGTAAATTGTTTGTAGGACAAGCTTAAAAGTACTCATTGCAGAATCAGAAGTCGCAATCTAGTTATCGTCATGGATGAAGTTCAAATAATGCTCACTTGACGTTAAAAGACAATGAATGAATGAATGAATGAATGAATGAATGAATGAATGAATGAATGAATTTTACTACATGAAACCCAACGTACATGTACATTTTTTCTTACTAATAACAGGTCTTTAATTGTGCAGAAATAAAAATAGATTAAAACATATAAATCCAATTCTTAAGTCCAAGCTATACATAGAACTTTTTTTTTCTAAGACTTCAACATTTACTAAAGGTAATTATTAGAACATACGTGTTATTATGCTCAGTCATCTTTGGAGTTGCTTTCTTGCTTACGCTTGTTGCACGTTGGTGGTGCATTGGCTACGGACGACAGTCCTCAACATTGTTCTGTTTTGTGCCATACGTTCTAGATCTTGTCATCGATGACCCTCTATCTCCATCGCAGCAATAAAGTCTCTCCTCCAGGTATTTCTTGGTCTTCCTCTTCCACGCTTTCCTTTAGGGTTCCACTGTAGTGATGTTGTGTTTCAGCTTCCTCAGTGTGTGCCCTATCCACCTCCATTTTCTCTTTTGGAGTAAAAGCCTTTTATTTTCATATAATAGTAAAAGATATTTAACACTTGAGATATGCTCTGAATATGTTATTCGTAGCTAACAGTTAATCGTCGTCCACCAAGGAAATTCCTTACATTAAATGGTTCTCAGACACAATTACTGTTCCATTTCTGTCTCACATTATCCTAAGTAGCAATACAATGACTTTGACATTTACACGCATTCGAACCAGTCAATTGACGTCCAGCAGTCCTTATTGCTTTGAAATTGATCCTATCCAGGTCAAACATGTCATGCGTTTTATTTTGGATACAGGCGATCACATGACTTTTATGTTTACGCGCATTCGAATCAGTCAATTGACGTCCAGCAGTCCTTATTGCTTTGAAATTGATCCTATCCAGGTCAACCATGTCATGTGATTTATTTTGGATACAGGCGATCACATGACTTTGATGTTTACACGAATTCGAATCAGTCAATTGACGTCCAGTAGTCCTTATTGCTTTGAAATTGATCCTATTTAGGTCAAACATGTCATGTGATTTATTTTGGATACAGACAATCACTTGACTTTGATGTTTACACGCATTCGAATCAGTCAACAGGTTTCCAGTAGTCCTTATTTCTTGAAATTGATACCATGTAGACCAGACGTGTCATGTAATATATTTTGGATACAGGTGATATATATTTTGGATATATTTCATTGCTACTGATTGATAAATCTTGTCACTCATTCAAATGTTATTTTTGCCAATTAATTTTAAAATGAAATTTACATATTGGTCATTATACATACAAAGATGTACAAAATTTCAGAAATACTCTACTTGATGTTAAGGCTGAGGCTTGAGATATGAAAAGCACACAGATGACATTAGCCAATTTTGGCTATCTTGTGTAGGCTCTGGTATTATTGCTCCCAAACACCTTTAAATTATTTGGCTTTCCAATCTTCCGTTTTGAGCGTACGTGATGAAGGTTATTCCAGAAACGCGTTATGTGCACTAAATTTGAGAGACGTTTTCATTTGTTATGCATATTTATATATGCAAGTGCACAATTATTTTTATTCAAGTTCTAAGCAGAATAAAGGTTATAGGGATACTTTCAAGACATATTTAATTCAGACATATATTTCTTATTTTGGTTATTCCATTAACTCGATCAGACAGGTTCCTTTTAAGGGTTTAGAGGAGGGGAGTTATGGTGTTTAACGCCACTTTCAACAATATTTCAGTTATATCGTGGCGATCAGTTTTATTGGTTGAAGAAACCGGAGTACCCTAACCCTAACCATATACAAAAATAACATAATGACCTAGTCAATATACTATAGACAAAGTAACTGGAAGTTGCTCAAAATAGACAACTGCAAATGTTTATTTTATTTACTCATAGATATTGCCTATTTATACTTTATGACTTATAGAAACAGTAACAAAAACGTGCATTAAAGAATCTAACAAAGATCTACAGATGATTTCAATTCTTTTAATGTGAACTTTCTATCTATATGTAGCAACATTCCAGCAACGCCTGCATATGGAGTATATAACATCATATTTGATATGGTATTCTAGCGCTTGTGCTTCCTATCACGATTTCATTGATAGAGAGTTATTGCTAACAAGGAAGCAACAGAACGAAGGGTTTCCGTGATTAAGTTCGATCGTTTCACGGTATTCTTAATAACTTGGTTAATCGTCACAGACTACCATGCATATGTTCTTTTGTCATACTTAAATTCCGTCTTTTCATCAATTATTACTATTAATACATTTCCCTCAGGACCCATGTAGTTCAACGCTTGATTTTTGTTGTATGCTTATTGTGTTGTGTTTTGTGGACCATTTCTTGTGTTTTTTGTAGACGTTTTGTTTGTCTGTCCTTCAATTTACTATTTCTGATTCCCCTCTTTGATATCTTCAAAACGTTTCTATCTTCCGGGTTTTCTTTAAATAAGTTCTTGTCATCCCAATTTGTGGTAGGATAGAACAAAAGAATATTAGTATTCTTAGAAAAATTTCAAATGTTTGAACAATGATGTGAGGATTATGGTGTATTCAATAAACGTTAGAGAATACCGAAGTGGTTATCAAAAATGGACAATACAGAGAAACTGTAAATAAACGTTAGAGAATACCGAAGAGGTAATCAAAACAGTACAATACAGAGAAACTGTAAATAAACGTTAGAGAATACCGAAGTGGTAATAAAAAAAGGACAATGCAAAGAAACTGTAAATAAACGTTAGAGAATACCGAAGGGGTAATCAAAACAGGACAATACAGAGAAACTGTAAATAAACGTTAGAGAATACCGAAGGGGTAATCAAAACAGGACAATACAGAGAAACTGTAAATAAACGTTAGAGAATACCGAAGGGGTAATCAAAACAGGACAATACAGAGAAACTGTAAATAAACGTTAGAGAATACCGAAGTGGTAATCAAAAAAGGACAATGCAGAGAAACTGTAAATAAACGTTAGAAAATACCGAAGGGATAATCAAAACAGAACAATACAGAGAAACTGTAAATAAACGTTAGAGAATACCGAAGGGGTAATCAAAACAGGACAATACAGAGAAACTGTAAATAAACGTTAGAGAATACCGAAGTGGTAATCAAAAAAGGACAATACAGAGAAACTGTAAATAAACGTTAGAGAATACCGAAGGGGTAATCAAAACAGGACAATACAGAGAAACTGTAAATAAACGTTAGAGAATACCGAAGGGGTAATCAAAACAGGACAATACAGAGAAACTGTAAATACACGTTAGAGAATACCGAAGGGGTAATCAAAACAGGACAATACAGAGAAACTGTAAATAAACGTTAGAGAATACCGGAGAGGTAATCAAAACAGGACAATACAGAGAAACTGTAAATAAACGTTAGAGAATACCGAAGGGATAATCAAAACAGGACAATACAGAGGAACTGTAAATAAACGTTAGAGAATACCGGAGAGGTAATCAAAACAGGACAATACAGAGAAACTGTAAATAAACGTTAGAGAATACCGGAGAGGTAATCAAAACAGGACAATACAGAGAAACTGTAAATAAACGTTAGAGAATACCGAAGGGGTAATCAAAACAGGACAATACAGAGAAACTGTAAATAAACGTTAGAGAATACCGGAGAGGTAATCAAAACAGGACAATACAGAGAAACTGTAAATAAACATTAGAGAATACCGAAGTGATAATCAAAACAGGACAATACAGAGAAACTGTAAATAAACGTTAGAGAATACCGAAGGGATAATCAAAACAGGACAATACAGAGAAACTGTAAATAAACGTTAGAGAATACCGAAGGGATAATCAAAACAGGACAATACAGAGAAACTGTAAATAAACGTTAAAAATACCGAAGGGGTAATCAAAACAGGACAATACAGAGAAACTGTAAATAAACGTTAGAAAATACCGAAGGGGTAATCAAAACAGGACAATACAGAGAAACTGTAAATAAACGTTAGAAAATACCGAAGGGATAATCAAAACAGGACAATACAGAGAAACTGTAAATAAACGTTAGAGAATACCGAAGGGGTAATCAAAACAGGACAATACAGAGAAACTGTAAATAAACGTTAGAGAATACCGAAGGGATAATCAAAACAGGACAATACAGAGAAACTGTAAATAAACGTTAGAAAATACCGAAGGGGTAATCAAAACAGGACAATACAGAGAAACTGTAAATAAACGTTAGAAAATACCGAAGAGGTAATCAAAACAGGACAATACAGAGAAACTGTAGATAAACGTTAGAGAATACCGAAGGGATAATCAAAACAGGACAATGCAGAGAAACTGTAAATAAACGTTAGAAAATACCGAAGAGGTAATCAAAACAGGACAATACAGAGAAACTGTAAATAAACGTTAGAGAATACCGAAGGGGTAATCAAAACAGGACAATACAGAGAAACTGTAAATAAACGTTAGAAAATACTGAAGTGATAATCAAAAAAGGACAATGCAGAGAAACTGTAAATAAACGTTAGAGAATACCGAAGGGGTAATCAAAACAGGACAATGCAGATAAACTGTAAATAAACGTTAGAGAATACCGAAGGGATAATCAAAACAGGACAATACAGAGAAACTGTAAATAAACGTTAGAGAATACCGGAGAGGTAATCAAAACAGGACAATACAGAGAAACTGTAAATAAACGTTAGAGAATACCGAAGGGGTAATCAAAACAGGACAATACAGAGAAACTGTAAATAAACGTTAGAGAATACCGGAGAGGTAATCAAAACAGGACAATACAGAGAAACTGTAAATAAACATTAGAGAATACCGAAGTGATAATCAAAACAGGACAATACAGAGAAACTGTAAATAAACGTTAGAGAATACCGAAGGGATAATCAAAACAGGACAATACAGAGAAACTGTAAATAAACGTTAGAGAATACCGAAGGGATAATCAAAACAGGACAATACAGAGAAACTGTAAATAAACGTTAAAAATACCGAAGGGGTAATCAAAACAGGACAATACAGAGAAACTGTAAATAAACGTTAGAAAATACCGAAGGGATAATCAAAACAGGACAATACAGAGAAACTGTAAATAAACGTTAGAGAATACCGAAGGGGTAATCAAAACAGGACAATACAGAGAAACTGTAAATAAACGTTAGAGAATACCGAAGGGATAATCAAAACAGGACAATACAGAGAAACTGTAAATAAACGTTAGAAAATACCGAAGGGGTAATCAAAACAGGACAATACAGAGAAACTGTAAATAAACGTTAGAAAATACCGAAGAGGTAATCAAAACAGGACAATACAGAGAAACTGTAAATAAACGTTAGAGAATACCGAAGGGGTAATCAAAACAGGACAATACAGAGAAACTGTAAATAAACGTTAGAAAATACTGAAGTGATAATCAAAAAAGGACAATGCAGAGAAACTGTAAATAAACGTTAGAGAATACCGAAGGGGTAATCAAAACAGGACAATGCAGATAAACTGTAAATAAACGTTAGAGAATACCGAAGGGATAATCAAAACAGGACAATACAGAGAAACTGTAAATAAACGTTAGAAAATACCGAAGAGGTAATCAAAACAGGACAATACAGAGAAACTGTAAATAAACGTTAGAGAATACCGAAGGGGTAATCAAAACAGGACAATACAGAGAAACTGTAAATAAACGTTAGAAAATACCGAAGAGGTAATCAAAACAGGACAATACAGAGAAACTGTAAATAAACGTTAGAGAATACCGAAGGGATAATAAAAAAAGGACAATACAGAGAAACTGTAAATAAACGTTAGAGAATACCGAAGGGATAATCAAAACAGGACAATGCAGAGAAACTGTAAGTAAACGTTAGAGAATACCGAAGGGGTAATCAAAACAGGACAATACAGAGGAACTGTAAATAAACGTTAGAGAATACCGAAGGGGTAATCAAAACAGAACAATACAGAGAAACTGTAAATAAACGTTAGAGAATACCGAAGGGATAATCAAAACAGGACAATACAGAGAAACTGTAAATAAACGTTAGAGAATACCGAAGGGGTAATCAAAAAAGGACAATACAGAGAAACTGTAAATAAACGTTAGAGAATACCGAAGGGATAATCAAAACAGGACAATACAGAGAAACTGTAAATAAACGTTAGAGAATACCGAAGGGATAATCAAAACAGAACAATGCAGAGAAACTGTAAATAAACGTTAGAGAATACCGAAGGGATAATCAAAACAGGACAATACAGAGAAACTGTAAATAAACGTTAGAGAATACCGAAGGGATAATCAAAACAGGACAATGCAGAGAAACTGTAAATAAACGTTAGAGAATACCGAAGGGGTAATCAAAACAGGACAATACAGAGGAACTGTAAATAAACGTTAGAGAATACCGAAGGGGTAATCAAAACAGAACAATACAGAGAAACTGTAAATAAACGTTAGAGAATACCGAAGGGATAATCAAAACAGGACAATACAGAGAAACTGTAAATAAACGTCAGAAAATACCGAAGGGATAATCAAAACAGGACAATACAGAGAAACTGTAAATAAACGTTAGAGAATACCGAAGGGGTAATCAAAACAGGACAATACAGAGAAACTGTAAATAAACGTTAGAGAATACCGAAGGGATAATCAAAACAGAACAATACAGATAAACTGTAAATAAACGTTAGAGAAAACCGAAGGGATAATCAAAAAAGGACAATACAGAGAAACTGTAAATAAACGTTAGAGAATACCGAAGGGATAATCAAAACAGGACAATGCAGAGAAACTGTAAATAAACGTTAGAGAATACCGAAGGGATAATCAAAACAGGACAATACAGAGAAACTGTAAATAAACGTTAGAGAATACCGAAGGGATAATCAAAAAAGGACAATACAGAGAAACTGTAAATAAACGTCAGAAAATACCGAAGGGGTAATCAAAACAGGACAATACAGAGAAACTGTAAATAAACGTTAGAGAATACCGAAGGGGTAATCAAAACAGGACAATACAGAGAAACTGTAAATAAACGTTAGAGAATACCGATGGGGTAATCAAAACAGGACAATACAGAGAAACTGTAAATAAACATTAGAGAATACCGAAGAGGTAATCAAAAAAGGACAATACAGAGAAACTGTAAATAAACCTTAGAGAATACCGAAGGGGTAATCAAAAAAGGATAATACAGAGAAACTGTAAATAAACGTTAGAGAATACCGAAGTGATAATCAAAACAGGACAATACAGAGAAACTGTAAATAAACGTTAGAGAATACCGAAGTGATAATCAAAAAAGGACAATACAGAGAAACTGTAAATAAACGTTAGAGAATACCGGAGGGATAATCAAAACAGGACAATGCAGAGAAACTGTAAATAAACGTTAGAAAATACCGAAGGGGTAATCAAAACAGGACAATACAGAGAAACTGTAAATAAACGTTAGAGAATACCTAAGGGATAATCAAAACAGGACAATACAGAGAAACTGTAAATAAACATTAGAGAATACCGAAGTGATAATCAAAAAAGGACAATACAGAGAAACTGTAAATAAACGTTAGAAAATACCGAAGGGATAATCAAAACAGGACAATGCAGATAAACTGTAAATACACGTTAGAGAAAACCGAAGGGGTAATCAAAACAGGACAATACAGAGAAACTGTAAATAAACATTAGAGAATACCGAAGTGATAATCAAAAAAGGACAATACAGAGAAACTGTAAATAAACGTTAGAAAATACCGAAGGGATAATCAAAACAGGACAATACAGAGAAACTGTAAATAAACATCAGAGAATACCGAAGGGATAATCAAAAAAGGACAATACAGAGAAACTGTAAATATACGTTAGAAAATACCGAAGGGATAATCAAAACAGGACAATACAGAGAAACTGTAAATAAACGTTAGAGAATACCGAAGGGGTAATCAAAACAGGACAATACAGAGAAACTGTAAATAAACGTTAGAGAATACCGAAGGGATAATCAAAAAAGGACAATACAGAGAAACTGTAAATAAACGTTAGAGAATACCGAAGGGATAATCAAAAAAGGACAATACAGAGAAACTGTAAATAAACGTTAGAGAATACCGAAGAGGTAATAAAAACAGGACAATACAGAGAAACTGTAAATAAACCTTAGAGAATACCGAAGTGGTAATCAAAACAGGACAATACAGAGAATCTGGCAACATTAGGTACACAAGACCCAAGAGGAAAACAAACAAAGCAAAAACACAATACAACATGCGTTGGACACCGATATGCGCAAGCAAGCACAAATAATGTAAATACGACATGAGCCCTCATACAAACAACTGAAGGTAAAGTCTAACCGATCATCATTGCTATGTGGAAATAGAAAAAAAATCAAAAACTGAAAAATAAGCAACACGGACTCAACGAAATAACCAAGGGTGAACTCAGGTGCTCAACATATCTAGTGTTACATTTTCTAATATCGCTTTTCTACCGACGTGTATATCTTTTGTTTGTTCCATTATCTGTTTCAGTCTAAAACTAATCAAATATATTGTCAATATCATTTATCCATTACTATGCAGAGGTTTTTCGCAATATAATCGGACAAATTCGGATATCATTGTAGTAATTGTTTAATGGACGAATCAAGTCATTTAATAGCATTACTGCTATATTATGACGTTTATAAATTGTTCGAATTTTATCAGGATGTTTAGAACTCGCGATGAAATGTATGAGGATGTACAATGAGTTTCGGAAATGGTACATAATCCAATAAGATTGGTATATGATCAATTTGATCTTAGACACTAATAGCTGGATTATGTTGCATTTCCTTGTATTACAAATGACGATGTATATCAACCTAAAGACATATTTATAATGCATTGTCCTTGGTTTCGCTTATATTCAATGGTATTTGTATAAATCATTCAAGATTTAGTGCTTGCACGTATCAGACATCCATTTTTTAGGCAGGAGGCGTGTGAATGCGGCTGTTAGAACACTTAACTCTTTCTTTTCCCAGTTTATATCTCAATTGTATGTAACATGACCCTTGCTCCTAAACTAATTATATTAATGCATGTCAATTTTAATATCTGAAGGCATTTGCATCTTTATTACAGATATAATGGTGCTTATAAGTACAGGTTAATGTCAAAGGTTAGGGCTAGGGTAATGATGTTTAACGCCACTTTCAACAATATTCCATGTATGTCGTGGCGGTCAGTTTTATTGGTGGAGGAAACCGGAGTACCCGGTAAAAAACCACCGACCTGTCGCAAGTTACTGACAAACTTTATTGCATAATGTTGTATGGAATATACCTCACCATCAGCGGGATTCGGGCTCACAACGTTAGTGAGGATAGGCACTGATTGCATAGGTAGATTGTAAATTCAACTACCATACGATGACGATCACGACGGCCCCTGGTTAAATATCATAACAATCGTATTGTTTAATTTTAATGTCAATTTAGGTATGTACGAAAGAAACAAATAGATACCACTAACACAAATGTACATGACCGATCTTTATTTCTTAAACTGTCCGTTGAGCGAAAAGTCATATATAGCGTATGGTGTGATTATTTCGTTTTTATTTTGAATTGCATTGTGCAGCCTTTAGGGTATAGTATTTTTAGTGTAATGTTCGTTTTTTGTCCTCTATTATTTGGTCATGTTTTTGCAGTGCTTAATACTTAGTCTACAAGACAAATGACCACTATTACTTTCCTGCCCATTATATATTTCCTGTATCATGAATGTTCACAGACACATCTTCTCTCTAATACAGTTGTTTAATTACGCATTTAGAGCTATGACTATAGTTTGCCATTCAAAGACTTGTATTTTCTATTGCCCGATATCATTTTCTTTAGTATTTTCCTATATGACTTCCGTTCGCCAATTGATGAGAATGTGTGAGCTTTCGCAGTGTCTGGTTCTAAGAAAATTGAGCTAACTAACTATGACCGTCATTCTCGTTGCGTTGTTATATAATAATTTTTCCATATACCAAAGGACACCAAATTCAAAAACGATATTCTCCCCGGGAGATTCATATTACACAAATGAAGCTGATTCTACTACCAGGAGATGGTAAAAAAAGGATATTAAAGGAATAATTTGAGCATACATTTTTGTATCCGATGAAGGGTATGCATGAAAAGCGCCATCAGCACTATATATCATACATTAGTTTTCTTTTATAGGTTCAACAAATATATTAATCATTATTACGATAAGAGGTATTTGATATGAAAAAAGTCATTTTACATATCCACATTCGAATGAATGCATGGTTTTGAGTAGATTTAAAAGCCAAGTCGTTGATATCTAAAAGATCAGCACAAAATAGTCAGCATTGTGCAAATTACATAGTAAAAGGGGTTATGATTAGGGTTATTGTGTCTAACGTCACTTTCAACAATATATCAGTTATATCGTGGCGATTAGTTTTATTGGTGGAGGAAACAGGAGTACCCGGAGAAAACCACCGACCTGCCGCAAGACATTTGATGTCTCTGATTGTGACATATATGAACTATCAATATTAAGTTTACATATTTAAATCAACTCACTTTATCACGTAATGTTGATTCGAGTACATATTGCCATGAGTGGGATTCGCACTCACAACTTTAGTGGTGATTGGCACCGATTACGTAGGTAGTTTTAAATCCAAATACAATACGATTACGACCCCACGTACTAAATTTGATATCTACGTTTTTATTATGATAAATGTGATGACTTCGATTTTACTTGTTTTGAACCTGTTATTATGATAAATTTCAAATAGTGAGCTATTCTTGTCTGCCAAATTACTCACGCAGATTTCCACAAGTCTCCATCATAAACTGGACTTGATTACTCATATGTAATTCGAACGCCTCAAATCGTTACAAATGCTTCCAATATGTTGTTGGGATATCTGTTTCAATAACCGCATTGTAAATCTGGATATCATGACGATGTCATTAATTAGAGCTGATAATCCTTCCATACCACCTGGTCTCACTCAGTTTTATGATAGATAGGCATAGGTAACTATAAGCGATGTTTGGCTAGTTATCTTGTTTAGACCTTTTAGTTTACTAATTCCCAAATACCTTTTGGAATGTTTGGCTTTCCATTCTTTCGGAAGCTCGTCGTACGGGTTGGATTGGAATTCTACGTTTTTAGTGTGTTGTTGTGTGGATTTTTTCTTTGTTTTATTTTATGTTTGTACTGCCGTTGTTTTTTCTCTCAATGTAGCTGAAATACCGCTAAAGATGGCGTTAAACAGCAATCAATCAATCAATTATATTGGGATCGGCCCTTTACTCCAAAGCCTCTTCAGATTCCAATACTCTCTGTTCTGTACAAATCATCTAATGAAGCAATGAAATCTTAAAATTAACGTATGCTGCATCGCTTTGTTTGTCTTCGTCTGGTATACCCTATGTTGTCAGTTTCTCTGGATTGTCCATATTGGATTGTCCTTTCGGTATCCTCTACTGTTTATTAAGCAGGAGAACGAAAAAGGTTTTTGCGAGCCTTTGGTTATTAATACAAGGATTTTAGCAAATATAGCATTATATGTAGCAAATTATAACCAAATAACAAAAATACCATATAACAGTAGCGTTGAAAGTTATCGTAAATCTTTCAACGTTATTGAGTAACATCTCAAAATAACCTACGCATTTTATGCTGCAGTTTTATTATTCATGACATAAACTATCAAACAACCATAATTATAGCAGTTATTGCCGATAGCTATACAATACTCTGAAAAAAAAATTAATTTCGCTATTAAGTTTTTTTTGTCTCCTGCAGATAATATACCCGGAGAAAGGATACGGATGTACATGAACATCAGCGACTGTCCAATTTCACACTTAGACATATATAAAAGTACAGGAACGGCACTTTTATAGCCTGGCAGTTAGTTTTTATATACATTACACTTTCTTTCAAGACAATGTTGCAGGGTATTTTCAATCATTACCATCCGTTATGTCGTGTTGATTTCTTTCTTTTCATTATACAAATGTACATTGCATCTAGAACGACTTTTCTTTGTTAATTGGTCTATTTTTTCTGTTACTGAAGTAGATTTTATCGGATGTACATGAAATAAAAAAATAAGAACATTATGTCGACGAATATTCCTTTACTCAATCTTTCGCACCATCTGGAAATAAGCTTTATAAGCTTTCATAAGTTTATCCTTGGTTAAGCATCATCAATATACTGTTTTCGAAAGTCTTATGATGTATATTAAATCTATGGATACTTCTAACCGACCCTGTACATATAACAGAATCTACCTTTTATCTATACATCTTATGATCGTAGACCTCAACGTCTTGTTGAATAAAAGTTTGAAATCAGAATCCGTTAATCGAAGGACAGACAACACAATGGCCAAAAAAATAGGACAAAATGACAAACAACGATCTACAAAACATACACATAAAACTAAAGATCGAGTAACACGAACTCCACTTGTGATGTGTATTTTCTTCAGATTGTCACCGTATACTTATCCTTCTATACTATAATTTTCTCAGAATTTAATCTTAATCTGTGTATTTATCTCACATATCTGCTGAATAATCTTCATTTATTGGGTTAAACTTATTATTTGACTGAAGTAGTTCATTCATTAAAATAATTATTACAATGTACATGCAAGACGTTGTCAATATAAAATGCAGATTTTAGTGTCGTTCAACAATCTCCATGCATATTTTAATTAAACTAATATCGATTCATGTGCTGTAAAAAACGTAATATAACGCACATCTACAAAGCAGAACATCATAGTGTTAAAGTTATAAGATAAGATATCGTAGCTATAATATAAAATCATAGCCTTCATGAAAAGATAATATTCATAATTATCAAATGGGTAATTTCTAAAACCTGAAAGCGGTAAGGGGAGTAAGAAAAGTTTGAAGATAACAAAGGGGTCACTGTTGCATGTGCTACAAATAGGTAGATACCACTGAGAGTTAACTTTGCATATTACAATGTAAAACCTCATGCTTCATATATACCAAACGCTACTATTGCAAGAGTCAGCTAAACCGTCAAGAAACAATAACTACTTGTCTGGTAATTTTGAATATTAACTTTTCATGAAGGACAAAATGATTTCATTATACTGTACAAAGCCACAGAGAACCAGCGTACAAAATTAAATGGAAATAATTATGTGATTGTATAATATATTGAATGACATTGAGCAAAGAAACCTGCAAAAAATCAATAAATAATTGTTAGTTAACATGTTAATACAATAAACGTCAAATTAACAAATTCTCATTAAAAATATGTAAAAGATTAGGTTTTATTCATGTTTAATTTATATTAATAGGTATTGAAATTCAATCCAAATTCATCTAGACCCAAACCAATCGCACAGAATTGCGAAATAACCAGTAATTAATTCGACGTGCAGTCCAAACAGTTACTACGTAAGTAGTATATATGTGGTTACAAAACCTCATTTGACGTGGTGGAGCTACCAGAAGTGACGTCACCGGAAGCGGCCCTGAACGAAAGTGACCGGAAGTGACGTCACCAGAAGCGGCCCTGACCGGAGGTTATAGGACCGGAAGCTGGGGTTTCCCTCCCTTTTTTCGGGTGTTTTCACCGGAAATGACGTGACCCCGAAGGAGTGGAAGGGTGCACGCATGTGCAACCGAAAGTTGGGGTTTCCCGCCCTTTATAGGATGTTTTCACCGGAAATGACGTTACCCGTAGGGGTTCCCTCGGGTACGCATATGAGCAACTGGAATTTGAGGTTTCCCGCCCTTTTTCGGGTGTTTTTCTTTTCATTTGGAAGTTGGGCCCTTTTTTCGGGTGGTTTCACAGAAGAAAATAGTGAAAATACAGAAGAAAAGTAAGTTGAATAGTAAAAAAAAAAAAAAAAAAAAGAAATGAAAAAAAAGAAAAATGAAAAAAAAAGAAAATGAAAAAAGAAAAAAAAATGAAAATGAAAAAAAGAAAAAGATAAAAAAAAAAGAAAATGAAAAAAAGGACAAAAAAAAACACCCGAAAAAAAGGACGGGCACCCAACTTCCGGTTGGGCATTCGCGCACCCTGCCACTCCTTCGGGGTCACGTCATTTCCGGTGAAAACACCCAAAAAAGGGCGGGAACCCCAACTTCCGGTTGCGCATGCGCGCACCCGAGGAACCCCTTCGGGGTCACGCTTCCGGTCCTATAACTTCCGGTCAGGGCCGCTTCCGGTGACGTCAATTCCGATCAGGGCGGCTTCCGCTGACGTCACTTCCGGTAGCTACACCGCTATGCTCCACCACTGCAAAGGAGGTTTTGTAACCACATATATACTACTTACGTGCTTATTGACACTACGTGCAGTATGCCACGATAGTAGTTAGTTATTGCTTGACACCGACAACAAAAGGAAATTAACATACGCAATTACATACTATGTTTTGTAACATGAATGCATTCTTTTCATTTGATCTTTTTATTGTTTATATACCAGAATGTAAGCAACAGATAAGAACTATGAAATAATACACACAGATACGAGATATTGCGGACTTTCAATCTAGGCCGTAGTTTTATTAATCTCAGAGAGCAGTGCAATCATCAACTATCTAGATGTGATATTGCATGGCTTCATGCTACAAAATCATTTATACCACGGTTTTCCGTTCGATTGTTTAACCGTTTAGCTCAGAAAACCGTGGTATAAATTTTACAAGGTATCATGTAGTATAATATCTGAATGATTTAGTATTAAATATTATAAAGACAGTGTAGATTCTGATATACCGGTATACATTATTCTTTATCAAACCAAGGTGAGGGGATCGGGTGGTTCTATATGTTAGGTAGTTGGATTACCTAACAACTCATACAAGCCTATCACCAATACGGCGTGGGTATGCTCCCGTCTTTATAAATTACAAAAACAGCATAAACAGAAAGTTGTTATTGAGTTGATGAGATAAAATAACGAGGCTAGTTAAACAGCTTGGGCTTCCGATAAAAACAAAGATGGCGAACACAAAAGGTCACATCTCCATAGAGAAAGTCAAGGATGCATTTATTCATTCAAATCGTTAAGGGGGAAAATAAAAATGGGTCATTTACATTTGGATGAATTATTGTACTAGATCGATCATATCTGCTTTAAGCCTCATTTGTAAGTTTAACATACTTCTATTAGAACAGATAATGAAAGTTGTTGGTAATATGAACGGAAGTCTTGATTGTCCATCAGCAATGTTCGTGCATGTTTTATTTAGGTTTTTATTGAGAGCCATATTATGTGGGATAAAACAAAATAATGTTACCAACCACTATTACTAAAATTCATGTTTACACATAGGTGAAATTTCTGTAAAACCTACATGACAGATCCACATAGTTTAATGAAAAACGCCTATTATACTACACAATAGGCTTGGTTAGGTTTATGGTGTTTAACGCCACTTTCTATAATATTTCAGTTATACCGTGGAGATCAGTTTTGTGGTGGATTATCTGATTTTATGGTACAGGAACACAGTACAACCTTTTTGTACTGATATTAAATTTTCAGATTTTTATTGTTTTAGTCATTTCCTTAAAATATCAATAAAATCCTTGTTCTTAGAAATGCTATTACTGCTGAATTATACAAGAACCAGACATCAAAGACACAGATATGTTTTATCGTGAAAAACATTAGAGAAACAACAAGTACTATGTTATTGGCGTGGGTACGCGCCCGTCTTTATAAATTACAAAAACAGCATAAACAGAAAGTTGTTATTGAGTTGATGAGATAAAATAACGAGGCTAGTTAAACAGCTTGGGCTTCCGATAAAAACAAAGATGGCGAACACAAAAGGTCACATCTCCATAGAGAAAGTCAAGGATGCATTTATTCATTCAAATCGTTAAGGGGGAAAATAAAAATGGGTCATTTACATTTGGATGAATTATTGTACTAGATCGATCATATCTGCTTTAAGCCTCATTTGTAAGTTTAACATACTTCTATTAGAACAGATAATGAAAGTTGTTGGTAATATGAACGGAAGTCTTGATTGTCCATCAGCAATGTTCGTGCATGTTTTATTTAGGTTTTTATTGAGAGCCATATTATGTGGGATAAAACAAAATAATGTTACCAACCACTATTACTAAAATTCATGTTTACACATAGGTGAAATTTCTGTAAAACCTACATGACAGATCCACATAGTTTAATGAAAAACGCCTATTATATTACACAATAGGTTTGGTTAGGTTTATGGTGTTTAACGCCACTTTCTATAATATTTCAGTTATACCGTGGAGGTCAGTTTTGTGGTGGATTATCTGATTTTATGGTACAGGAACACAGTACAACCTTCTTTTACTGATATTAAATTTTCAGATTTTTATTGTTTTAGTCATTTCCTTAAAATATTAATAAATTCCTTGTTCTTTAGAAATGCTATTACTGCTGAATTATACAAGAACCAGACATTAAAGACACAGATATGTTTTATCGTGAGACAACATTAGAGAAACAACAAGTACTATGTTATTGGCCATTATTGACCACAGCTTTAATGATTTATTTGTAGGTATAAGTAGATAAATATATACTAGCATATATATAGTCAGTTAGATTAAATTGTTAATTCATTTAAGAAGGTAGCTAGCTTCGTAGTTTCAAATGTTCAACGGTTGCAGAGTTTTGTAAATAGCAACCACTATAAAGATAAAAAGATAATATCCATATGGAAATCGTAGTAAAATCACAAGTCACCTTGGAAAACAGAGGTAACTGATGTGATCCGTTTGGAAACAACCAAGACATCTTGGGACAGAGACGCTTGTTCTTGACTTAAAGTTCGATTAAACGTGGCGAAAAAATACTATTGTCTTGCAAATGTAAAACGTAATTGACCATAAAAAAAACCAAGACCTTGTTGATGTATAATAAAGACTGAAACATCTAACATAGTGCACAAGCAGTTTTTCTAGAATAGCATTCATCAGATACTTTCATGGCCAAAATATTGGAAAGCCAAATAATAATAAAACGTTTTTGGTGGCAGGTAAACCTAACAGCTTAAGTCGTTTCGTAGTAGAAACATGCATATGTTTCCAGCACAGCAAGACTAATTAGGCATGTATTCCTTTATTATTAATTTTTATTACGACATTTGACTGAAATGTTTGATAGTGAAGATGACAATTGTTATTAAGCAGATATTCGTCGAACAGTTTCTTATTTACAATTATTATTATTACAGATTTTGCAGCGTGTTTTGAATACCATGTTTATGCTCTTTGATTTATTTGCTCCCAAAGATTTTAAATTATTTGGCTTTCCAATTGTTTAACTTTCAACGTACCTGATAACGTGTGTCCTAAGTCAGATATCTAGATAACGTGTGTCCTAAGTCAGATATCTAGATAACGTGTGTCCTAAGTCAGATATCTAGATGACGTGTGTCCTAAGTCAGATATCTAGATAACATGTGTCCTAAGTCAGATATCTAGATGACGTGTGTCCTAAGTCAGATATCTAGATGGCGTGTGTCCTAAGTCAGATATCTAGATGACGTGTGTCCTAAGTCAGATATCTAGATAACGTGTGTCCTAAGTCAGATATATAGATGACGTGTGTCCTAAGTCAGATATCTAGATAACGTGTGTCCTAAGTCAGATATATAGATGACGTGTGTCCTAAGTCAGATATCTAGATGACGTGTGTCCTAAGTCAGATATCTAGATAACGTGTGTCCTAAGTGAGATATCTACGTTTTTAGTATCTTTGCTTCGGTTTATAAAATCTAAAATTTACTTCCTTCATTTCAAAAAAGTTTAAAATATGATTCTTCTCTGCAGAGCTCATGTGTTTTTTTTCTATTTTTAGTCATATTTTCACTTCAATTAGTGTACGGTAGATGCTTCCCGTTATATATTGGACATTTTCATGATGACTTCATTATGTGTTCATAGCTACAAAATAAATATCCATCAGGTAAAGGAATTGTCACAAGAGACTGATTTTCTTTAATCATTCAACATACATAAATGATAACATAAGAAACATAAACGTTCTGTGGTAGTTTTGTACATGTAGCTATACAACATACGTCACCGTAAAGCTCCGCCTCATGACATCGTAAACCTTATTATTCCTTTCATTTTAAAATAACAGTTTAGAAATAAGATTATTATATACTCAGCTCATGTTTTTCTATTTTAAGTATATTTCACACCACTTGGTCTATTTGTCTGTCATATATTTCTTATTGCTACAAAATAAGTCTCAACCAGTTTAATAAGTTGTCATAAGAGACTAATCTTAAGGTAGAGACTGACACTAGTCACATGACTTTTAAGAATATTGAATAAAATGTGGTAATAATTATTAATTATGTTTGCAGTATTTCTTACGAGGTATTTTGCATTTTGAATTTTTTACATATGATTTGTGCAAGTTCTCAAATTAAACTGAAATACAAATTTAATACAGTAATTTCTTGGCAATAATACATAATGTGTAAAATGCTATATGAAGCATTTCGTCAAGGGAGGTAATCATGTCTCAAATGATATTAGAATATGATGAGTTTTGATGTTTTTGTTAAATATTGAAGTTTTTAATATTATGACCCCACACTTTCCTTACACTTCTGAAAATGAAACAAATGCACCATATTATATCAAACATTTAGAAATTTTAAATGACAGGATTTGTCGCTATTCAAGAATGTTGAGGAGAATTTATACATTTCACATACAATGCATTATAAAAGTTGAAAATTTAAATGCTTTATATCTTGAAAATTAGTCTGGTGACCTATATTTTTTAATTAAATTCCTTAAAGTCTGCCACAAAAGCAATACATCTGGCCAGTTGTAAGGAAATTCAATGACAAATTATGTTAGTATGAAATGTGGGTCTCTACCTTAAAGAGTGCAAAATTAGCTCTAAAAATGTACTTTTCATGTCGTGGAAGAATTGTAGACAGCTTGATTTGCTAATTATATCACCTAGAAAGGAAAGCTTTCCCTTACAAACATTATCTTTGCCTGTTTTATTTTCATTTATTCAATGTCTTATTAAAAAAAGTGAAAAATGTAGACATTTTTCATGAAATTGACAAAAAAGGGTATATGTCAGGGTGTCTTTCTAAACCCCTAACTTTTTTTTTGCCTGGAAACATATCTTTATTTCTAATGATATGTAGCATGGATATAAGTAATGCGATATATCTTTTTTTCAAATTCATTGACACAATTTTTTTCTATTCCACTTTAAAATCAAATCTTTTTGGATTTCACCAAAGCCAGTTATATTGCCAAAAAGGGTAGCCATTTTGAAAAAAAAACAGAAAAAATTATAAAAATTTATGTCTTAGATATTCCAAAATATTCATTTATTATATTATACTCGGATAATTAAAAAAAATTATATGCCATTTTTTTTGTACCTTTAATGACACGGAGAAGTGAAAATAAAATGGCATTTTTTTGGACTTCAGAGGGGGGTAACTCTTTCAGGGAATATTTTTAAAATAAGCCTGGAAACCTATTCTCAAATATTGATATTTTGCTAGGTACATCCCAAAGAACAATATATATGAAATTCAAAAAAATTCATTGACTAATTTTGTTTTGCCCATAGTGTCCTTCTCTACCTTAAAATAGTGATTGTCTTTGTTCAGTTAACATTTATTAATATCATCATAACAGAAATAATCATCCCGTGGTATTTGTGGACAATATATACATCTTAGAATGCAATACATCATGTGTCATTTACACGTCACTGAAACCCACCGCATCGTCAAACTGTATGTAAAGATACCGAAGGGATAATCAGAAACCGTAAATCGAAGGACAGACAATACAACAGCCAAATGACAAAGGACGGAAGGACAAACAATACAACGGCCAACAGACAAAGGACGGAAGGACAAACAATGATATATAAAAAACTACAATGAAAACTAAAGATCGAGAAGTACGCACCCCACTAAAACCCGGGGCTGAAATCAGGTGCACCGGAAAGGTCGGCAGTTTCTGCCCCAGCTCCTCTATTAACTTATAATGGATGTCATTATTATATTTTTTTTTATTTCCATTTAATTGGTTTAATTCATAATCAGCGAGACAGAAAGAAAAGCTTGAAAATACCAAAGTAGCAATCAGAAGCCGTAAATAGAGGACGGACACACAATAAAATGTCAGAAATAAATCAAAAGAGGGAAAGACCAGCAATGGTCAACAAGACACTGCTCAGAAAACATTGTGTTAGTCATGTACAAATCCGGAGATTATATTAGGTGATGAATCATGAGAGGGGAAATTGCCTACGGAAAAATGGAACATATATCAATAAAATTCAAAATTTGTCTGAATGTAGTATATCTTGCGTAGTTATGTAACACATTGAATGTTATCCCTCTTAAGCAATAGTTTATCGTTATATATCTCTCCCCACTGGCTGTTACAGTAAATGTCATACCGCCGTAGTGTCACATAAAACATCTGTCTGCCTTTGATGTCTGGTTCATGTATAATTTAGCAATAATAATATTCTTAGAAGCAAGGAATTCATTGATATTTTAAGGAAATAACTAAAACAATAAAATCTTAAAATTGAATATCAGTACAAGAAGGTTGTACTGTGTTCCTGTATAAAAAAACCTGATAATTTAAGGAATAATTTTAATGGATATCATAACACATGCGATCAGTCATAAAGGGAAAATAATATAATTTTATTGCTATAATTTGCATTGACAAGACATGTTCTTATGATGTGTAAGTAATAAAACGTACATATATAATTAAGATATTATATAACTTAGCGTGTCTGGAATTTTAGTGGACACGACGCGTCTGTGGAATAACATTCACCAGAGAGACGCATAGTCTAAAGATTGAAAAGTCAAAATAGTTTAACGTAGATATACATTCTAGTGGAAACGACTCGTTTCTGGAATAATCTTCACCAGGTACACTCATGGTTTAAAGATTGGAAAGCCAAAGCCATTTAATGTAGGTATCTAATTTAGTTTGAATGGTGCGTTTCTGGAATAACATTCATCAAGTTCGCTCATAACCAAATGATTGGTAAGCCAAATTAGATTGGCAGCAAATAACCAAAGGGCCTGAACAGGATGGCGAAAATTGGTCAAGGTTACCTATGTCTGAGGAAGATTGACCGTAGAACATGCTTAATACACATTTGTACTAAAATAAGGAAAATATAAGCCTTTAGAAAGAAAACGATATTTGCTGGAATTGCTATTCTATTAAATTGGAATTTCTCAATTTGACACAAAGTTCAACACCAATGCCTTATATCAACACAATTAATGAAAGTTTGTTATCTTCAGGATATAGTTACATGTCAGAACGAATGGAAAGCCTTACAATGCATAGAAATATGACCATGTTATACCTTTGTCATTTTGGTGCAGTGTATTTAACTATTGGTGGTGGTGGTAACGTGGGAGGGGAGGTGGGGTTTTATGTCCTCCTTGAGTCATAAAGTTTTTTCTTCCCACACAAATCAAAAATAAGATTATTTTTTTTTACACAAGGTCAGACAATGTTTTTAATTTTTCGTCTTCTTTCCGGTTAAGAAACCCTTTTCTATCAAATTTGACGAGATCATTTTTGAAAATGTCTTGTTAAAATCCAAGTACAAACCTGCTTACATTGCTTTTTGAAATTTTCTTGTCTTTTCTACATGAGGAGTGGCAGAACTTCTCCTGCAGAATCGTCCGAACTTGTTGTCAATCAATGAGACCGGAATTGGTCATCAAGAACAATGGTCGACACATCCACTAGCCAATGACAAAAACCGGACGTGCAATGCATACCTCGTGAATTGTACGTTAAAGGTGATGTAATCATTTCTTCGATTGAACTTCAAAAAACTGCATTTATGCAATACATTAATGAACGAATCTAAGTATATTCATAACGTATAGTACCATTGAAAATAAAAAGAAAAGAAGACAATCCAGTGTTGTGTTTTTAAAGTCCGTCAGTATGTAATAGGGGGCTGTCGATTTCGTCATCGTATGGTAGTTGGATTAACAGCCACATATGCAATTCGTGACAATCACCACTAAAGTTGTGATTTCGAATTCCATTTCAGGCGAAGTGTACTCGATACAACATTATGTGATAAAGTTGGTCAGTGACATGCGTGAGGTCTGTAGTTCACTCAGGATATTCCGGTTCCCTCCAATACAACTGACCGCCACGATATTACTGAAATATTGTTGAAAGTGGAGTTAAACACCATAACCCCCAGTATATGATATCCAATAATATCAATGTGTAAAAGCATTCACGATATGCTTTCTAGATAAAAGTAGTTTTGCTAACATCTATTTAAAGTGATATTTGCCCTGTAATGCACGACTTATTCATTTCCATAAAAGAGCACGGAATACACAAATGTTCTACATCTGCTGGTGGATAATTAGTCCCCCGAGGTTATCATCCGCCTTGTTGTCACCATTTCGGGACTGACATTTTTTATTATATATATTTGAATTGAAATTTACAGTTCCTAAATAATGTAATTATTATCAAAACTAAGGTTCTCCTCCCTCAGACATAGGTGACCTTAGCCGATTGTGGCTATCCTGTTTAGGCCCTTTGGTTTTATTGCTCCCAAACACATTAACTTATTTGGCTTTCCAATATTTTGGTCTAAAGCGTTCCTGATGAATGCTATTCCAGAAACGTGTCATGCGTACTATATTTGATATCTACGTTTACATTAAGTGATAATTGTCCTGTTATACATGAAATACTCATTTCCATAAAAGAAAACGGACTACACAAATGTTCTTCAACAGGGAATAGTAAACAGCAACTTATTTTAATTGTACAATGTTTTCAACAACACTGTAATTACTTCAACATTAGAAAGAAAAATCTTGATTAAAGTGGGTGAAACACGGAGGATGCCATGAATACCAATTGGATTCTCACTCTCTCACAATATAATTAGGAAATTATAGTTTTCCGCTTTAACCACATGAATATATTTTAATTATAATTTTGAAAGATTGATATTCAGGCAACACCCATTGTTATTTGTTTAAGTTATTACAAATCACGCTTGTATGTATCTAATTGAGAATTAAAGTGCCATTTTATAAGGTGTCAGAAATCTTTTTGTTTTAAGAAAAGTAGATCGTTTTGTTTAAATTAGAATGTAACTTCTTTGAAAATAGCATACAAATATAGCACCCTCGTTGACGATTGTCTCCTCTCTAGTATTTCCTGCTTTAGATAAAAATAGAATGAACATATGACGAAGATGTCGTTGTTTCATTTTATGTTTTCATTCCACTGCCTGAATGGTACAGCTATAAAGTTCCCCACTTTATTCATTAAACAACTTCTATCCAATATAAAATGTGTTTCTGCAAGGATGTTTCTGTGTTCTTTAATTGGTATTAAGACACATTCTTCTAATGAGCAGTGACATCATGTGTTCAGATCAAAATTAAACTGAAATGTGTCTTACGTCTCGAAATTAGATCTACATTTTCTTGATTGACAAGATTAGGAAAAGTCAGAAGATACCAAAGAGATAACCAGAAGCCGTAAATCGAAGGACAGAACAAAATTGCCAAAAGAAAACAAAAGACAAAAAATGATCTACAAAACTTTACTCATAAGAAAAATTTAGGAAGCCGAAAACCCATATAAACCTGGGATGAACTCATGTGCCCCGGAATGATAAGCAATTCCAGCTCATCTTGTAGCACCCGTCGTGTTACTCTTGCTAAAAATTTGGTGGCATCTCACAAATGAGGGAGAAACGGGTTTGAGATTATTTACACTTGCGTAGAAAATAGTACATACGTAACAAATATAAATATTCCTTTCAACTGTCGTTGTTTTGACCAATGAACCTCACCACATGTAAATGACATCTGGATAAGCGAACCATCATAGTTGACATTCACACCTTCTATTCCCTTCAAGTACATGCATAAACTTGTGTCACTTCTGAACATGTATATTATCTGTTTTGTCTCACGATCATCCACAATTTAAACATTACGACTTCAGTAAATCCCTATTTCAATTTCTGGTTGACAATACACAGGTAAACAAACATGCTTGAAAAAAAATAATTCTAAATAAAGTCATAATAAGCTAAGCTATATCATGCTCAAAAGCTATTCACCTGCTACCGGTATATGTTACAAAGCAGACGTACAAAAATTCAAAAATTCAAAGATAACTGAACTTTCTTGGCGTGCAACATACAAGAATCATGCTTGCAGAACAAAATTAGGGATATATCCCTCCCATATTATACCGGTATATATTACTAGATATCTGTTAGTGGTGTAAAGTGCCCTAAATTATAACAACTCTCCCACGAGGATGGAAGTAAAAAGATGCATATCTTTAGAAGAATGCTAAGCTCTTTGTGGATGCATTGGAAATAAAGGTAATAACAAAATTACCGAACTCCGAACAATCTTACAAAGGGAAAGTCAAAACTCATAATTATATAAACAGACAAAATCAGTCAACAACCGGAAAACTGTGAAAACCGTAATGACCCTGACTTGGTACAGGCATTTCTAAAGAAATGGTGGGTTGAATCAGATTTTAAGGCGCCAAATCTCCCGCTCTCATTACGGTTCAAAGGTTCCGGCTGTCACTGTAACAGTATTTAAATACAGGAACAAAATAGGTAAAATAGTTGTCAAAGTAGTACCATATTCGGTGACGTAAATGTCAAAAATATTTTTACGTCGCACATTGACAAAAAAATTCTTGACATTTTTGACTTCTTTATCTTTCTACATTTTCACTATATGAAAATGCATCGCTTATAATTTTTTTTGCAGAGACGAAATATATTTCGACAAGATATTGGTATCGGAATATAAACTTTTTAAGAGATCGAATAAGGCGAATCTGTTTATAGCCCTGGTCCAATAGCCTGTTTCTCAGATGAAGAAGACGTTTCAGGAAATCAGAATAATTGCTACTGGCCCTTGCATAGCGAATCAATTGCGAGATGTAAACACCATATGCAGGAGAAGCTGGTATATTGCTGCACATGTTTGGAAAATTTATGATTTTAAAATTGAAGTCGTCCCGCTTATCATAAATTTTAGTACTGAGTTGACCACTGTCGTCAAATTCGAGGTATAAGTCCAAAAATGATGCGGACGAAGCTGTATCGGTGGTCTCTTTAACTTCCAGCTCTGGAGGATATATCAATGGAAGAAATTCTGCAAATCTAGAATTATTGATAGATAAAACGTCATCAATATACATGTATGTGAAATTAAAGGCTCTAGCCTCATGAATCTTCTTATCTTTTACAAGCTTTGGAAGAAACTCCGACTCATATGAGTATAAAAATAAATCGGCTAGAAGAGGGGCACAATTCGTACCCATTGGTATGCCGACGACCTGCTGAAACAGTGTCCCTACAAAGGAGACAAATATGTTATCGATGAGGAACTCCAGCATACTGATCACTTGTTCCTCGGAGTAGCATGTTTTACCTTTATGAATTTTGTTTGAAAAATATGTGGAATTGTTGGAACATGACTTTCATATGAATGCTAATCTCTTTAGGGATACATTGGAATATCGCTTTTAGAAGAATGCTAAGCTCTTTAGAGATACATTGGAATATCGCTTTTAGAAGAATGCTAAGCTATTTAGGGATGCATTGGAACATGACTTTCAAATGAATGATAATCTCTTTAGGGATGCATTGGAACATCGCTTTACTAAAAATATCTCATTATTTTGTCGGTGCTAAAATGATTACTAATTAACGATAGAGTGAAAATGCCAATAGAAAAACGTCAAATTGAGTATTTCTACGCGTTAAATTGACATAATAATTTGTTTGTTCTCCACATGTTCTGTTTTAAATTGCATTTGTATCAAATTAAAAGGTTATTTATTGTAGTATTATAACATGATAGTTGGTTGGAAATTGTTTCAGTAATGCGTTTTCCGTAATTACACGCTAAGGTTATTTTTTTGTTAACACACATTGTTAGATTGATCTCTTTTTCATGTTTTTCATGTTTCATGTGTGCAGTATTACAACTGAAACTCATGGCGAGGACAAAATTGCAAAAACGTATGTAGAGTTAAAATGCATTACTGGGATATGAATGGATGATTGATCAGATCAAAATATTTCCCGTTGCAAAAACTACCATTCAACTGCAGGCTAGTAGATGCTTAATGCTCATTTGAGAGAAATATCATTTTGCCCTTTATTGAAGAACATACAGTGACTGTGACATGTAGAGCAGCAATGAAAGCACTATTTCTATGCTCAAATTTGTGCCCAAGCGTAAAATCGGATCCATATCCATTCTCACTAATATTCAATTATCATGTAGAATTTGCAAATACCAAAAGGGTAATCACAATACGTAAGATATTTACGAACTTGCGGTGAACTTGTAAGCAGAAGCTTGAATTCTTACAGATATAATTAGATATAGTAAAGGATATAATTGATAGGTTTTAGAAAATCTTGCCTTGTAACGTTTCACCAACGACCACTTACTTATAATCTAATAACGGTAATATAATAACCACGTTAAGATGCTGGAAGGATTCTCCTAAGTACAACATACATGATGTTCTTACATAATGAATGACATTGAATTGTCAAATGGATGTATACACCGGATTAATGTGTGGGTTAAAATGACCAATATATCGCTTAACAAGTACTTTCGATTTCCGCATGAAAACGACGTTCAGTTTGTCTTTGCCTCCAGTTGTTTGTGGGAGGGCTCGTGTCTTATTTACGTTATTTGTGTTTGCTTGCATATAGAGGTGTCCAACACATATTGTGCTGTGTTTTTTTTTATTTTGTTTTCTTCGTCTTGTTGCCGGTTTCTCTGGATTGTCCATTTTTGATTGCCCCATCGTCGGCATCAGTATTCTCTAACGTTTATTTAAGACACTTATTTCATGCTAAAATATTAGTTAACATATTAATTACATATTAAAATATAGTAGCAAAGTTCCATAAAATTTATAAAATTTATAAATTTAATAATTAACAATTTGGTTATGGAAAAAATCAAAGGTGATATCATAGTACAGAGGAATGATCTTCAGTGTTCAACAACCTATTTTGTAACTGTATTCGATCCATCCGAGGTCGAGCTGGCGATGCTTTGTTTCCTCTTTAATACTTTAAAATCTTAATACATTTAAGAAAAAAAATATTTTAATACCTCAAAGCAAATTAATTAATCCATGTATTCTTTTGTTGTTAAATCATGAGTGAGTGGTATTTGTTTTCAGGTCAAATGAGCATTGTTGCAGCTATATCATACCCAGAACAAGTTACATTTATATGATGAGATGATGGTGATTATGTCTGCTTTATACACGCTAACTTGGATTATTATAGTGCTAACTCAATGAAACAACAACTCGCGGGTAGGAATGGCGACCCACATTATCCTTTTCCCAACCAACAAGTCTTTGCTCTTACTTTTGATGTTGCGTGCTTAGCTCGAAAAGATGATCTACCGCACTCAAGGCGGGTCCACTAACCATTACACTATCAATGCGGTTCTTTAATTTAGGAATTTGTCTTAACATGAAATGTTTAAAAAAAAAAAGACAATTGAGAGTACTTTGATCAATACGTATTTCCAATTTAAAGATCCCATTGTATCTGTTCAATCTATTAGATTTGTTGCAGATTTGCAAATCTGAGATAAGAAAGGTTATCAGTATATATGTCAGTTACTAGAAGTACTACATGGTTATAACCGGTTTATTAAACTGGTCAGGTATTTTTATTGATAAAAGGGCACGATAATTGTTATACCCTATTTTGCCAGTTTCTCTGGATTGTCCAGTTTTGATTGCCCCTTCGGAATTCTCTAACGTTTATATAGGAGGGTAAATGGTATATTTTCATAGTATATTACAAATGTGATAATATGTCAGTATCAGTATATAATCATCGTACAAGGTAGACAAACTCAGATATTTAAAACTGAAACACCTGGTATCATCCGGGTTTGTGAGAGTTCGTGTTGCCCGGAACTTTTCTTCTGTTTTTCCTGGATATCTTACAACTACATTCATTACACGTTTACATATATAAACACTAACATATCACGATGATATGAAATCCTGAGCAGAAGATTGGTTTCTTAAAGATGATATATAATAATCACTTTAAGATGTTGGAACTATTCCTTTACGTACGGGAGACATGATATTCCTACATAATGAATGGCAGTCATACTCGTTAAATAGATCTTCATCAGTTTAAAAAAATAAACAAATAGATATCAAATTTAGTGCACACGAAGTATTTCTGGAATAAACTTCATCAGGTAGATTTTGTCCTTTTGTACTCTTTTGGCCATTTTGTTGTCTGTTCTTCTTCGATTTACGGATTCTGATTATCCTTTGGTCGGACTGAAATCATGGACTGAAATGACACATATATCGTGTAACAAGTACTTCCTTTTTCTTCTATAATACACCACAGTTATTTCATGTTGAACACATGAAGTACTAACTGAATATTAGTTTATATATTAACCTATACAAATTTGGTGATGGTCGAATTAAAGAAGTAAGCACATAGGACAGATGAATGACTGCTGATATCTATGGTGTTTAAAAGTAAAAAAAAAAACAAGTAGAAGACCTTGTCATATTTTGCAGTGATGTCACAATATCGGCCTAATATGACATGTTTTAAAAGAGCGAATGCAATGCGCATAATCTTTTTCGAAATCTACAACAGATGTCTTCAGCGTGCAGGAAGTGTGGCACTCTCCAAGCACGTTCCCCACTATGGTCGTCGATCATGCTTTCCGTACTGAGAACTGATCAGCTCTGTGGGTCTGGGCCCTGGAAACTTTTGCAAAAAGTACCAAGTCAGGGTTGATAAATTGATATTTCCCAGATCGTAACCCACAGTTCAGCCCAGCTCGTCTCTATGTGTCGGATATGTGATATCAAGGTCATAGTACGTAACACCGTACCGTGGAACACAGTGCGTGCCGTACACGTATTTACACTTAGGAAAAAGATAGGCGCATTGTAGTCGCTACGAAATGCCTCTTATTGCGTTCCTTCCCAACTCTCCAAGATCAAAAGTCGTTCCTCTGTTGTCCAACATCACCCTCATTTCTGCATATTTAAATTTTATATTTTAGATATTATTCAACTTGAACTGAATTTGCATGACATATTTGCTGCTAGATGTTAATCAACCACCAATCAATATGAAGTTGGGTACAAGAGATACTGATATGCATAACACCGGTAAAGACTGTGGGAGAAGTAACGTAATTATTCAATGACGTCATGTTTTTCTATTCCGTTCAAACCTATGAAACTGCCTCCTGGCACAAAGGAAGACTTTATGTTTCTATACATCAGATAATAATAGATCGAAGAGAAAAGACTGACATTTAAATAAACAAATCACATTTTATTCTTTTGTTATATTAATTTCTATATGTAGAACTCATTAATCTTCTCATAATAAAATTGTCTTTGTTTTATATAGTTATTGTCTGGTGTCAATGTCATTTTATAACGATCGTAAAAGTTAAATAAACTCATCTTTTTTAGATTGTAGCATCAGGGATCATTGGCCATTAAACTTGTTTTATAATTCCCTGCTGTCATGCTTGTCTTGTCAGAATCATTTCATGTTTTTGAATCGCGGATAGCATGTAGATGTAACAGATTCCCTAGCCGAAGACGAAGGCGAGCTGCTCTTTCTATTTGACACCAGCTCACACAAAGTATTTTGAGAGGAGAATCATCCTTTCAGGAGAATCATCCTTTCAGGAGAAATGCATGGACTTTCATGAAATTCATCCCAGGGTTGCATACGACCTGGCACATGTGTCTATTTCATGATCAGTGCACACTAACAAATGACCTACTACACATAGCGCTTTGTGTGGATATTATAAGTTTTCTTTTAGAATCTTCATTTGAGTTTATTTGAATTTTTCAGAATATAAACAATAAGAGATTTCAGGATTTCTCATTGAAATAAATTTTATTGCGATTTTAAATACTATTTTGTTCAATATTTTTACACTTCCGGTGAAAAGATATTTGGCTATGAATACAATAGTCACGTGACTAAGATTCGCATAGCCTATGGTTAAAAGGGCTTCGCCCTTTATAAAACTTCCGGTCTTAAAGTTCCAGTAAAAACGGGTAAAAATTCCCATAAATAAAGAACAAAGGTTCCCAGAAGCTTCAAATTTCATTGAGTTTGATACCCTGATGAGGAATATATGTCTAGGGTCCCTTAAAGTATGTAAAACTTACTGGAAACATATATATTCCATACATAATTCTGTGTGCATCTTGACACCGGTTGAAATGAAAATAACGAATCACGTGATCAAGAAAGGAATGTGAGGTGCCTAAAGGGGATACAATCTCAACAATATGGATTTTTTTGCAACGAATTTATTTTAAACCTTTAGTCAGGTGACAGTCGTCTCATGAATATTCATGACCTTCTGAATAAAAAAGTAGCCTCGATTTTGCCATATGTGCTGCATATGTAAACTGTTTCATATAATTCTACGATGATTTTAAGCTTTAAAAAGCTGAAATAAGTATCTTTGGGCTAAAGATGGATTGTTGAAAAACGCTCCTGCAAAAAATATCCTACGTATTGATGTATTTTCGTCTTATAATATAAACAATTCATAAATGTGTGTATTAATTCTAAGGTAGCACTAGGTTAGAAAATTTTGAAGATATCAAAGTATTATTCAAAAGCCGTAAATGGAAGAAACACCTACAATATAATGGTCATATGAAAAAAAAAAAAAAAAAAAAAAAAAAAAGACAATGGTCAACACAACGCTACATAGAAAACTAAATATTGAAGACCCCGAAGCCCACAACAACTCATGTTCCACGGAAGGGTACACAGTGCTACTGTTAAACTAGTGGGGCCCGTCGTCCTACTGTTAAATGACACTAACACCAAATTATATGGAAATCGTTTTGAAAATCAGTTTGCGTAAATAAATGCAAACAATATAAATAAAACAAAATAAATCAGATTAAAGACAAAACGAACATCGTATCAGACATCAAAGCACGGAACCACAAACTTAAAGATCGGAGAAATGAACAACACGAGCCGAATCAAAAAGCAGAGGTGATCTCAGGTTCTCTGGAAGGGTAAATAGTTCCTGTTCCACTGGTGGCACCCATCGTGTTAATCTGATATAACATCTATAATGCAGTATTCTCTATATTTTGAACATTGTTACATGAATGTTACATATGTAATTCTATTGACTTCATTCTGCATATAATATTAAAAATGTGAACTACTAGGATGGCCTACAAAACAACATATACCATATCAAATAAATCATGTTAGATATTAATATATCCCAACAGAATTTCGGTTAAAACGCAAATTTCCCATAATTCTTTTGCTGACCTGATTTTGAACAGGTTTGTGCTTTGTGACCAAAGCAATTTTCGAGCTCATATTTCTGATATACTGTTTTCTAATTGAAGCAACTATTCAATTATAATTGGATGTCTAATTCCAAAAATAATTTATCTAAGACTGGCTAAATTTCTATATTTGTTTTAAGAAAATAGCATTATATCATGTGAAATGGTGAATATTTTTTTTTTTAATGAAAGTTGAAATTCGACACCTGTGTATTTAATTGAAATATATTACCAAGACTACATGACCTTTCTTATTGTAAACCTACGTAATAATATAAAAAAGTGATGGTCAACAATTTCACCAATATCAACAAAACTGAACAACCATCTACTACCATGAACTCAAAAAGACCACGACGTTTCTATGTTATTTGAACACCCTGAATTGCATCTTCTAACTAAACGTACGGTTTAAAAACATAAGCTATCGCAGAATCTTCTACAGAACCATTTATATTTCGACGTTGTTTTCAATGATGGGAATGGAATACTAAATAATGAAAGAGTAATGATGGCAATTGGAAAACGTCAAATTGAGTATCTTTGAGAGTTTAAATGACAAAATAATTTGTTTGTTCTCCACATGTTCTGTTTTAAATTGCATTTGTATATAATTAATAGGATATTTATTGTTGTATTATAACATTAATCCCCATGATATTTGGAAATTGTTTCAGTAATACGGTTTTCCATAATTACGTGTTCAGGCAAATTTTACTTAACAAAGATTATGACATTGAAGGTTGCTTCATGTCAATTGAGCAGTGCTACAGCTGACATCATGATGAGGACAAGATATCAAACAAAAGGTCATGTTAAGATGTGCTTCTGGGGGTATGCATATGTACTGATGATTTGATTGTTACAAGACAAAGGGTTAGATCATTAATATAAAAAAATTAAAACGTAGATATCAAATTTAGTGCGCACGGCGCGTTTCTGGAAAAACGTTCATCAGGTAAGTTCAAAATCAAAATATTTGAAAGTCAAATAACTTAAAACTCTTTTGGAGCAAGAAAAACAAAAGAGCATGAACAGAATTAACCACAATCAGATAAGCTCACTTATGTCTGAGTGAGGAGTACCTTAGTTTTAATATTAATTACATGATTTGATGGATGATGTTTCAGTGATCCACCACTATAGCAAGCCTACTAAGCGTATTGGGCTAATATAAAACGTACATCATCATCATCTCATCGAAATGTAGAACTGATTTGTCTTGTTGGTAACCCCACATTTGAGAAATTATATGATATACATCAAATAACAAGAAGACAACAAAGATGACAAGATGTAATATTTATCAATAGAAGTAAAGAGAGCCACTAAACGGCTTACTTTTCATCCTCATTTTAGAGCATCAAGTATGCCCATTATTGGAGATGCTACTGACTGACACAATTTCTTGTAGCGGTTCTTTAATTTGTGCCTTAGTGTAAAATTATTGTATACTCTCCCAATCCCTTCTTAGTTATAGACAATGACCATGAACTTACGGTGAACTTGTAAGCGGAAGCTTGATTTCTTAAAGATATAATTAGATATAATAAAGGATATAATTGATAGGTTTTAGAAAATCTTTCCTTGTAGCACTTCACCAACGACCACTTATAATCTAATACCGGTAATATAATAATCACTTTAAAATGCTGGAAGGATTCTTTTATGTACCAGTTTTAAAATCAAGAGACATGATATTCCTACATAATTAATACCATTTGTATTATATAAGGAGATCTTCATCAGTTTAATTATGGTCTAAAATGTCGCATATATCGTTTAGCAAGTACTTCCTGCTCATTCTTTAAGATAGTTATTTCATGTTGAAATATTAGTTAATACATGTATATTTTTTCTTCGATAATATAGTTATATTATGTTGAACAAGTGGTGTACTCTCGACATATTAATATGTATATTTGCTAATAAAATGTAGAAACCAAGTTCCACAAAATTCTTAAGATTTTTAAATTTAATTTCAAATGACTGTTAATAGACAATTTGGTTATGGTAACAATTTAAGAAGAAATCTTGAGCTGGTACATGTCACTTGTATATTCAGCGTTTAAAAAGCTCAAATAATAAAAACGTAGACATCAAATTTAGTATGCTCGACACGTTTCTAGACTAACCTTCACCAGGTACGCTCAAAATCGAAATACTCGAAAGCCAAATAATTTACATAAATGCTCAGTTAGATTATTGTCAAATTCATGAAAAAAAAATGTGTATATACCATCAACATATGCCTAAGCACAGGCATAATGATGATCTTTATGTTCATAAAATTATGTTTTTGTTTTGTGGAATTGACCAAGGGGGCTAGAAGGTTTGTCATTTCGACAACCGAATAAGTGCTGCAGTGTACTAACGGTGTGGGTTCTAACCCGCCCGAGGGAAGAGCACATTTTTGTCAGCTAAAATTCTAACTCTACCACTATTTAGTTGAATGTTCAGATGTTTGTTTATACATGCATATGCTTTGTGTACACTATTTTTATTGCACAAAGCAAATTTATTTTTATCTTGTTTTCTTTTGATTTCAAAGGACGTATTTTTGCTTAATACGGAATGTTCTAAAAGATACACTACAATATCGAATTTTTAATTCAAGGAGCACACAAACAATGCATTTGTCCAATCTATAAGATTGGTTGGGGATTTGAAATCTGAGAAAAAATGTTATCAGTATAAAGGTTCCTAGTGCATAGCCAATCTATTTAATCAGCTCATGCATCTTGATACAATAACACGATAATAGTTAAAGCACAGTACACATAATGAATAATAGAAATACTAATGAACTGTTGAACTTGTTATTTGAGCTAAAAAAAACATAGAAGTGAAATACGTTGTCACTAGGTATAATACATGTATGAGTAATCTTGCTTATTACATTCCGTAAGAAGCTGTTAAAATGGAGGTCTAGATACATTGGTGATGCTGGAATAAGAAATCGGGAATAAGTGTTTGATTTTCTCACGTTAAAGGCAATATAATAGGTAGGGTTGAACAATATTCTCTGATAACGGGTTTCTAATTACCACTCTTAACTTGTTAAGACATACTATGTAAATTTACAGGAAAGGTTCTTATTAGTAGTATTCAATATTTCATAGCGGGATGGGGGGACATTTAATGTCCCTCCAGAGGACGTTGGTTATTTTCCTTCGTATCCGCAACTGTCGGACGCCTCACGAGGAAAGGTTGGTAACTTAGTGACGCTTCCCATATCTCAATCCACAGGGCTACACAGCACGTCCCCAAGCGGTGAAGAGATGACACCTTTATGGATGGGGAGAGGGGTAGAGGATCAAGGTTATAATACGGAGAAGCCTAACTATGAACCATAGTATGTGCCGTCTGTGGATAGTGCCACGTCCTTTATACCCCATTTGTAGATTTCGGAAAACACAGACACATTGTAGCTGTTACAAAAAAGCATTTATTTTGTCTCTAACCAACAGTGGCCGTCAAAGGTTCTTCGGTTTTCCAACTCACACGTTTCTCTATACTATTCTTCGATATTGTTCAACTTGGGACCGTTCTCAATTTGCATGAAATATTTGTCTCTAAACATAAGAAGATAACAATGAATCTGTAATACAACACATTCCAGATATTGATAACACAACACATTCCAGATATTGATAACACCGGTAAACAGTACGGGGAAATTAACGTAGTTATTCAATGAGGTCATATTATTTTCTATTCTGTCGTCATTAATCAACCAGATATCAGATAATAATAGATCGAAGCGGAAAAGACTGAAATTTGAATACAATGAACAAATCACATTGTATTCTTTTATTATAGTAATTTCTATATATAGAACTCGTTAATTTTCTTATAATAAAATTGTCTTTGTTCTATATATTTATTGTCTGGGGTCAATGTTATTTTATAATGATCGTAAAAATAATCTATTTAAAATTGGAGCACCTGGTATCACTCAGGTTTGTAGCAATTGTTGTTTGTTCTGTTGTTCTGAGGGGTTTTCCATGTTGCATACTTGCTTTTTTAATCTAAATCGTTCATTTATTTGAAAGCTGCTAGGTGCTATCTGTTCGTGAAGTGTAAGCAGTTTCTGTGACATTAATGGTACCCGTCTTTTTACTGTTAAATGATACGAACATCAAATGATATTGAGATTGTTTTGGAAAACAGTATATGTAGATGAATGCAATAAAATGAAATACAAAAAATACCACACTGTCAGAACAGTTCCTAAATCAAATATAAAAATACCACACTGTCAGAACAGTTCCTAAATCAAATATAAAAATACCACACTGTCAGAACAGTTCCTAAATCAAATATAAAAATACCACACTGTCAGAACAGTTCCTAAATCAAATATAAAAATACCACACTGTCAGAACAGTTTCTAAATCAAATATAAAAATACCACACTGTCAGAACAGTTCCTAAATCAAATATAAAAATACCACACTGTCAGAACAGTTCCTAAATCAAATATAAAAATACCGCACTGTCAGAACAGTTCCTAAATCAAATATAAAAATACCACACTGTCAGAACAGTTCCTAATTCAAATATAAAAATACCACACTTTCAGAAAAGTTCCTAAATCAAATATAAAAATACCACACTGTCAGAACAGTTTCTAAATCAAATATAAAAATACCACACTGTCAGAACAGTTCTTAAATCAAATATAAAAATACCACACTGTCAGAACAGTTCCTAAATCAAATATAAAAATACCACACTGTCAGAACAGTTCCTAAATCAAATATAAAAATACCACACTGTCAGAACAGTTCCTAAATCAAATATAAAACTACCACACTGTCAGAACAGTTCCTAAATCAAATATAAAAATACCACACTGTCAGAACAGTTCCTAAATCAAATATAAAAATACCACACTGTCAGAACAGTTCTTAAATCAAATATAAAAATACCACACTGCCAGAACAGTTCCTAAATCAAATATGAAAATACCACACTGCCAGAAGAGTTCTTAAGTCAAATATAAAAATACCACACTGTCAGAACAGTTCCTAAATCAAATATAAAAATACCACACTACCAGAACAGTTCTTAAGTCAAATATAAAAATACCACACTGTCAGAACAGTTCCTAAATCAAATATAAAAATACCATACTGTCAGAACAGTTCCCAAATCAAATATAAAAATACCACACTGTCAGAACAGTTCCTAAATCAAATATAAAAATACCACATTGTCAGAACAGTTCCTAAATCAAATATAAAAATATCACACTGTCAGAACAGTTCCTAAATAAAATATAAAAATACCACACTGTCAGAACAGTTCCTTAATAAAATATAAAAATACCACACTGTCAGAACAGTTCTTCCTAAATCAAATATAAAAATACCACACTGTCAGAACAGTTCTTAAATCAAATATAAAAATACCACACTGTCAGAACAGTTCCTAAATCAAATATGAAAATACCACACTGCCAGAACAGTTCTTAAGTCAAATATAAAAATACCATACTGTCAGAACAGTTCTTAAATCAAATATAAAAATACCACACTGTCAGAACTGTTCCTAAATCAAATATAAAAATACCACACTGCCAGAACAGTTCTTAAGTCAAATATAAAAATACCACACTGTCAGAACAGTTCTTAAATCAAATATAAAAATACCACACTGTCAGAACAGTTCCTAAATCAAATATCAAAATACCACACTGTCAGAACAGTTCTTCCTAAATCAAATATAAAAATACCACACTGTCAGAACAGTTCTTAATTCAAATATAAAAATACCACACTGTCAGAACAGTTCCTAAATCAAATATGAAAATACCACACTGCCAGAACAGTTCTTAAGTCAAATATAAAAATACCACGCTGTCAGAACAGTTCCTAAATCAAATATAAAAATACCACACTGCCAGAACAGTTCTTAAGTCAAATATAAAAATATCACACTGTCAGAACAGTTCCTAAATCAAATATAAAAATACCACACTGCCAGAACAGTTCCTAAATCAAATATAAAAATACCACACTGCCAGAACAGTTCTTAAATCAAATATAAAAATACCACACTGTCAGAACAGTTCCTAAATCAAATATAAAAATACCACACTGCCAGAACAGTTCTTAAATCGAATATAAAAATACCACACTGTCAGAACAGTTCTTAAATCAAATATAAAAATACCACACTGTCAGAACAGTTCCTAAATCAAATATAAAAATACCATACTGTCAGAACAGTTCTTAAATCAAATATAAAAATACCACACTGTCAGAACAGTTCCTAAATCAAATATAAAAATACCATACTGTCAGAACAGTTCCCAAATCAAATATAAAAATACCACACTGTCAGAACAGTTCCTAAATCAACTATTAAAATACCACATTGTCAGAACAGTTCCTAAATCAAATATAAAAATACCACACTGTCAGAACAGTTCCTAAATAAAATATAAAAATACCACACTGTCAGAACAGTTCCTTAATAAAATATAAAAATACCACACTGTGAAAACAGTTCTTCCTAAATCAAATATAAAAATACCACACTGTCAGAACAGTTCTTAAATCAAATATAAAAATACCACACTGTCAGAATAGTTCCTAAATCAAATATGAAAATACCACACTGCCAGAACAGTTCTTAAGTCAAATATAAAAATACCACACTGTCAGAACAGTTCTTAAATCAAATATAAAAATACCACACTGTCAGAACAGTTTCTAAATCAAATATAAAAATACCACACTGCCAGAACAGTTCTTAAGTCAAATATAAAAATACCACACTGTCAGAACAGTTCCTAAATCAAATATAAAAATACCACACTGTCAGAACAGTTCTTAAATCAAATATAAAAATACCACACTGTCAGAACAGTTCCTAAATCATATATGAAAATACCACACTGCCAGAACAGTTCTTAAGTCAAATATAAAAATACCACGCTGTCAGAACAGTTCCTAAATCAAATATAAAAATACCACACTGCCAGAACAGTTCTTAAGTCAAATATAAAAATATCACACTGTCAGAACAGTTCTTAAATCAAATATAAAAATACCACACTGTCAGAACAGTTCCTAAATCAAATATAAAAATACCACACTGCCAGAACAGTTCTTAAATCGAATATAAAAATACCACACTGTCAGAACAGTTCTTAAATCAAATATAAAAATACCACACTGTCAGAACAGTTCCTAAATCAAATATAAAAATACCACACTGTCAGAACAGTTCTTAAATCAAATATAAAAATACCACACTGTCAGAACAGTTCCTAAATCAAATATAAAAATACCATACTGTCAGAACAGTTCCCAAATCAAATATAAAAATACCACACTGTCAGAACAGTTCCTAAATCAACTATTAAAATACCACATTGTCAGAACAGTTCCTAAATCAAATATAAAAATACCACACTGTCAGAACAGTTCCTAAATAAAATATAAAAATACCACACTGTCAGAACAGTTCCTTAATAAAATATAAAAATACCACACTGTGAAAACAGTTCTTCCTAAATCAAATATAAAAATACCACACTGTCAGAACAGTTCTTAAATCAAATATAAAAATACCACACTGTCAGAATAGTTCCTAAATCAAATATGAAAATACCACACTGCCAGAACAGTTCTTAAATCAAATATAAAAATACCACACTGTCAGAACAGTTCTTAAATCAAATATAAAAATACCACACTGTCAGAACAGTTTCTAAATCAAATATAAAAATACCACACTGCCAGAACAGTTCTTAAGTCAAATATAAAAATACCACACTGTCAGAACAGTTCCCAAATCAACTATTAAAATACCACACTGTCAGAACAGTTCCTAAATCAAATATAAAAATACCACACTGTCAGAACAGTTCCTAAGTAAAATATAAAAATACCACACTGTCAGAACAGTTCCTAAATCAAATATAAAAATACCACATTGTCAGAACAGTTCATAAATCAAATATAAAAATACCACACTGTCAGAACAGTTCCTAAATAAAATATAAAAATACCACACTGTCAGAACAGTTCTTCCTAAATCAAATATAAAAATACCACACTGTCAGAACAGTTCTTAAATCAAATATAAAAATACCACACTGTCAGAATAGTTCATAAATCAAATATGAAAATACCACACTGCCAGAACAGTTCTTAAGTCAAATATAAAAATACCACACTGTCAGAACAGTTCTTAAATCAAATATAAAAATACCACACTGTCAGAACAGTTTCTAAATCAAATATAAAAATACCACACTGCCAGAACAGTTCTTAAGTCAAATATAAAAATACCACACTGTCAGAACAGTTCCTAAGTCAAATATAAAAATACCACACTGTCAGAACAGTTCTTAAATCAAATATAAAAATACCACACTGTCAGAACAGTTCCTAAATCAAATATGAAAATACCACGCTGCCAGAACAGTTCTTAAGTCAAATATAAAAATACCACGCTGTCAGAACAGTTCCTAAATCAAATATAAAAATACCACACTGCCAGAACAGTTCTTAAGTCAAATATAAAAATATCACACTGTCAGAACAGTTCTTAAATCAAATATAAAAATACCACACTGTCAGAACAGTTCCTAAATCAAATATAAAAATACCACACTGCCAGAACAGTTCTTAAATCGAATATAAAAATACCACACTGTCAGAACAGTTCTTAAATCAAATATAAAAATACCACACTGTCAGAACAGTTCCTAAATCAAATATAAAAATACCACACTGTCAGAACAGTTCTTAATTCAAATATAAAAATACCACACTGTCAGAACAGTTCCTAAATCAAATATAAAAATACCATACTGTCAGAACAGTTCCCAAATCAAATATAAAAATACCACACTGTCAGAACAGTCCCTAAATCAAATATAAAAATACCACACTGTCAGAACAGTTCCTAAATCAAATATAAAAATACCACACTGTCAGAACAGTTCTTAAATCAAATATAAAAATACCACACTGTCAGAACGGTTCCTAAATCAAATATGAAAATACCATACTGCCAGAACAGTTGTTAAGTCAAATATAAAAATACCACACTGTCAGAACATTTCTTAAATCAAATATAAAAATACCACACTGTCAGAACAGTTCCTAAATCAAATATAAAAATACCACACTGCCAGAACAGTTCTTAAATCAAATATAAAAATACTACACTGTCAGAACAGTTCCTAAATCAAAAATAAAAATACCACACTGTCAGAACAGTTCCCAAGTCAAATATAAAAATACCACACTGTGAGAACAATTCCTAAATCAAATATAAAAATACCACACTGTCAGAACAGTTCCTAAATCAAATATAAAAATACCACACTGTCAGAACAGTTCCCAAATCAAATATAAAAATACCACACTGTCAGAACAGTTCCTAAATCAAATATAAAAATACCACACTGTCAGAACAGTTCCTAAGTCAAATATAAAAATACCACACTGTCAGAACAGTTCCTAAATAAAATATAAAAATACCACACTGTCAGCACAGTTCCTAAATAAAATATAAAAATACCACATTGTCAGAACAGTTCATAAATCAAATATAAAAATACCACACTGTCAGAACAGTTCCTAAATAAAATATAAAAATACCACACTGTCAGAACAGTTCTTCCTAAATCAAATATAAAAATACCACACTGTCAGAACAGTTCCTAAGTCAAATATAAAAATACCACACTGTCAGAATAGTTCATAAATCAAATATGAAAATACCACACTGCCAGAACAGTTCTTAAGTCAAATATAAAAATACCACACTGTCAGAACAGTTCTTAAATCAAATATAAAAATACCACACTGTCAGAACAGTTCCTAAATCAAATATAAAAATACCACACTGCCAGAACAGTTCTTAAGTCAAATATAAAAATACCACACTGTCAGAATAGTTCTTAAATCAAATATAAAAATACCACACTGTCAGAACAGTTCCTAAGTCAAATATAAAAATACCATACTGTCAGAACAGTTCCTAAATCAAATATAAAAATACGACACTGTCAGAACAATTCCTAAATCAAATATAAAAATACTACACTGTCAGAACAGTTCCTCAATCAAATATAAAAATACCACACTGGCAGAACAGTTCTTAAATCAAATATAAAAATACCACACTGTCAGAACAGTTCCTAAATCAAATATGAAAATACCACACTGCCAGAACAGTTCTTAAATCAAATATAAAAATACTACACTGTCAGAACAGTTCCTAAATCAAAAATAAAAATACCACACTGTCAGAACAGTTCCTAAATCAAATATAAAAATACCACACTGTCAGAACAGTTCCTAAGTCAATTATAAAAATACCACACTGTCAGAACAGATCCTAAATCAAATATAAAAATACCACACTGTCAGAACAGTTCTTAAATCAAATATAAAAATACCACACTGTCAGAACGGTTCCTAAATCAAATATGAAAATACCATACTGCCAGAACAGTTGTTAAGTCAAATATAAAAATACCACACTGTCAGAACATTTCTTAAATCAAATATAAAAATACCACACTGTCAGAACAGTTCCTAAATCAAATATAAAAATACCACACTGCCAGAACAGTTCTTAAATCAAATATAAAAATACTACACTGTCAGAACAGTTCCTAAATCAAAAATAAAAATACCACACTGTCAGAACAGTTCCCAAGTCAAATATAAAAATACCACACTGTGAGAACAATTCTTAAATCAAATATAAAAATACCACACTGTCAGAACAGTTCCTAAATCAAATATAAAAATACCACACTGTCAGAACAGTTCCCAAATCAAATATAAAAATACCACACTGTCAGAACAGTTCCTAAATCAAATATAAAAATACCACACTGTCAGAACAGTTCCTAAGTCAAATATAAAAATACCACACTGTCAGAACTGTTCCTAAATAAAATATAAAAATACCACACTGTCAGCACAGTTCCTAAATAAAATATAAAAATACCACATTGTCAGAACAGTTCAAAAATCAAATATAAAAATACCACACTGTCAGAACAGTTCCTAAATAAAATATAAAAATACCACACTGTCAGAACAGTTCTTCCTAAATCAAATATAAAAATACCACACTGTCAGAACAGTTCCTAAGTCAAATATAAAAATACCACACTGTCAGAATAGTTCATAAATCAAATATGAAAATACCACACTGCCAGAACAGTTCTTAAGTCAAATATAAAAATACCACACTGTCAGAACAGTTCTTAAATCAAATATAAAAATACCACACTGTCAGAACAGTTCCTAAATCAAATATAAAAATACCACACTGCCAGAACAGTTCTTAAGTCAAATATAAAAATACCACACTGTCAGAATAGTTCTTAAATCAAATATAAAAATACCACACTGTCAGAACAGTTCCTAAGTCAAATATAAAAATACCATACTGTCAGAACAGTTCCCAAATCAAATATAAAAATACCACACTGTCAGAACAGTTCCTAAATCAACTATTAAAATACCACTGTCAGAACAGTTCCTAAATCAAATTTAAAAATACCACACTGTCAGAACAGTTCCTAAATAAAATATAAAAACACCACACTGTCAGAACAGTTCCTAAATAAAATATAAAAACACCACACTGTCAGAACAGTTCCTAAGTCAAATATAAAAATACCACACTGTCAGAACAGTTCCTAAATCAAATATAAAAATACCACACTGCCAGAACAGTTCCTAAATCAAATATAAAAATACGACACTGTCAGAACAATTCCTAAATCAAATATAAAAATACTACACTGTCAGAACAGTTCCTCAATCAAATATAAAAATACCACACTGTCAGAACAGTTCCTAAATCAAATATAAAAATACCACACTTTCAGAACAGTTCCTAAATCAAATATAAAAATACCACACTGTCAGAACAGTTCCTAAATCAAATATAAAAATACCACACTGTCAGAACAGTTCTTAAATCAAATATAAAAATACCACACTGTCAGAACAGTTCCTAAATCAAATATAGAAATACCACACTGCCAGAACAGTTCTTAAATCAAATATAAAAATACTACACTGTCAGAACAGTTCCTAAATCAAAAATAAAAATACCACACTGTCAGAACAGTTCCTAAATCAAATATAAAAATACCACATTGTCAAAACAGTTCCTAAGTCAATTATAAAAATACCACACTATCAGAACAGATCCTAAATCAAATATAAAAATACCACACTGTCAGAACAGTTCCTAAATCAACAATAAAAATACCACACTGTCAGAACAGTTCCTAAATCAAATATAAAAATACCACACTGTCAGAACAGTTCCTAAATAAAATATAGAAATACCACACTGTCAGAACAGTTCCTAAATAAAATATAAAAATACCACACTGTCAGAACAGTTCCTAAATCAAATATAAAAATACCACACTGTCAGAACAGTTCCTAAATCAAATATAAAATACCACACTGCCAGAACAGTTCCTAAATCAAATATAAAAATACGACACTGTCAGAACAATTCCTAAATTAAATATAAAAATACCCCACTGTCAGAACAGTTCCTAAGTCAAATATAAAATACCACACTGTCAGAACAGTTCCTAAATCAAATATAAAAATACCACACTTTCAGAACAGTTCCTAAATCAAATATAAAAGTACCACACTGTCAGAACAGTTCCTAAATCAAATATAAAAATAACACACTGTCAGAACAGTTCCTAAATCAAATATAAAAATACCACACTGTCAGAACAGTTCCTAAATCAAATATAAAAATACCACACTGTCAGAACAGTTCCTAAATCAAATATAAATATACCACACTGTCAGAACAGTTCCTAAATCAAATATAAAAATAACACACTTTCAGAACAGTTCCTAAATCAAATATAAAAATACCACACTGTCAGAACAGTCCCTAAATCAAATATAAAAATACCACACTGTCAGAACAGTTCCTAAATCAAATATAAAAATACCACACTGTCAGAACAGTTCTTAAATCAAATATAAAAATACCACACTGTCAGAACGGTTCCTAAATCAAATATGAAAATACCACACTGCCAGAACAGTTGTTAAGTCAAATATAAAAATACCACACTGTCAGAACATTTCTTAAATCAAATATAAAAATACCACACTGTCAGAACAGTTCCTAAATCAAATATAAAAATACCACACTGCCAGAACAGTTCTTAAATCAAATATAAAAATACTACACTGTCAGAACAGTTCCTAAATCAAAAATAAAAATACCACACTGTCAGAACAGTTCCCAAGTCAAATATAAAAATACCACACTGTGAGAACAATTCCTAAATCAAATATAAAAACACCACACTGTCAGAACAGTTCCTAAGTCAAATATAAAAATACCACACTGTCAGAACAGTTCCTAAATCAAATATAAAAATACCACACTGCCAGAACAGTTCCTAAATCAAATATAAAAATACGACACTGTCAGAACAATTCCTAAATCAAATATAAAAATACTACACTGTCAGAACAGTTCCTCAATCAAATATAAAAATACCACACTGTCAGAACAGTTCCTAAATCAAATATAAAAATACCACACTTTCAGAACAGTTCCTAAATCAAATATAAAAATACCACACTGTCAGAACAGTTCCTAAATCAAATATAAAAATACCACACTGTCAGAACAGTTCTTAAATCAAATATAAAAATACCACACTGTCAGAACAGTTCCTAAATCAAATATAGAAATACCACACTGCCAGAACAGTTCTTAAATCAAATATAAAAATACTACACTGTCAGAACAGTTCCTAAATCAAAAATAAAAATACCACACTGTCAGAACAGTTCCTAAATCAAATATAAAAATACCACATTGTCAAAACAGTTCCTAAGTCAATTATAAAAATACCACACTATCAGAACAGATCCTAAATCAAATATAAAAATACCACACTGTCAGAACAGTTCCTAAATCAACAATAAAAATACCACACTGTCAGAACAGTTCCTAAATCAAATATAAAAATACCACACTGTCAGAACAGTTCCTAAATAAAATATAGAAATACCACACTGTCAGAACAGTTCCTAAATAAAATATAAAAATACCACACTGTCAGAACAGTTCCTAAATCAAATATAAAAATACCACACTGTCAGAACAGTTCCTAAATCAAATATAAAATACCACACTGCCAGAACAGTTCCTAAATCAAATATAAAAATACGACACTGTCAGAACAATTCCTAAATTAAATATAAAAATACCCCACTGTCAGAACAGTTCCTAAGTCAAATATAAAATACCACACTGTCAGAACAGTTCCTAAATCAAATATAAAAATACCACACTTTCAGAACAGTTCCTAAATCAAATATAAAAGTACCACACTGTCAGAACAGTTCCTAAATCAAATATAAAAATAACACACTGTCAGAACAGTTCCTAAATCAAATATAAAAATACCACACTGTCAGAACAGTTCCTAAATCAAATATAAAAATACCACACTGTCAGAACAGTTCCTAAATCAAATATAAATATACCACACTGTCAGAACAGTTCCTAAATCAAATATAAAAATAACACACTTTCAGAACAGTTCCTAAATCAAATATAAAAATACCACACTGTCAGAACAGTCCCTAAATCAAATATAAAAATACCACACTGTCAGAACAGTTCCTAAATCAAATATAAAAATACCACACTGTCAGAACAGTTCTTAAATCAAATATAAAAATACCACACTGTCAGAACGGTTCCTAAATCAAATATGAAAATACCACACTGCCAGAACAGTTGTTAAGTCAAATATAAAAATACCACACTGTCAGAACATTTCTTAAATCAAATATAAAAATACCACACTGTCAGAACAGTTCCTAAATCAAATATAAAAATACCACACTGCCAGAACAGTTCTTAAATCAAATATAAAAATACTACACTGTCAGAACAGTTCCTAAATCAAAAATAAAAATACCACACTGTCAGAACAGTTCCTAAGTCAAATATAAAAATACCACACTGTGAGAACAATTCCTAAATCAAATATAAAAATACCACACTGTCAGAACAGTTCCTAAATCAAATATAAAAATACCACACTGTCAGAACAGTTCCCAAATCAAATATAAAAATACCACACTGTCAGTACAGTTCCTAAATCAAATATAAAAATACCACACTGTCAGAACAGTTCCTAAATCAAATATAAAAATACCACACTGTCAGAACAGTTCCTAAATAAAATATAAAAATACCACACTGTCAGAACAGTTCCTAAATCAAATATAAAAATACGACACTGTCAGAACAATTCCTAAATCAAATATAAAAATACCACACTGTCAGAACAGTTCCTCGATCAAATATAAAAATACCACACTGTCAGAACAGTTCCTAAATCAAATATGAAAATACCACACTGCCAGAACAGTTCTTAAGTCAAATATAAAAATAACACACTGTCAGAACAGTTCTTAAATCAAATATAAAAATACCACACTGTCAGAACAGTTCCTAAATCAAATATAAAAATATCACACTGCCAGAACAGTTCTTAAGTCAAATATAAAACTACCACACTGTCAGAACAGTCCCTAAATCAAATATAAAAATACTACACTGTCAGAACAGTTCCTAAATCAAATATAAAAATACCCCACTGTCAGAACAGTTCCTAAATCAAATATAAAAATACCACACTGTCAGAACAGTTCTTAAGTCAAATATAAAAATACCACACTGTCAGAACAGTTCTTAAATCAAATATAAAAATACTACACTGTCAGAACAGTTCTTAAATCAAATATAAAAATACCACACTGTCAGAACAGTTCCTAAATCAAATATAAAAATACCACACTGTCAGAACAATTCCAAAATAAAATATAAAAATACCATACTGTCAGAACAGTTCCTAAATCAAATATAAAAATACCACACTGTCAGAACAGTTCCAAAATAAAATTTAAAAATACCACACTGTCAGAACAGTTCCTAATTCAAATATAAAAATACTACACTGTCAGAACAGTTCCTAAATCAAAAATAAAAATACCACACTGTCAGAACAGTTCCTAAATCAAATATAAAAATACCACACTGTGAGAACAGTTCCTAAATCAAATATAAAAATACCACACTGTCAGAACAGTTCCTAAATCAAATATAAAAATACCACACTGTCAGAACAGTTCCTAAATCAAATATAAAAATACCACACTGTCAGAACAGTTCCTAAATCAACAATAAAAATACCACACTGTGAGAACAGTTCCTAAATCAAATATAAAAATACCACACTGTGAGAACAGTTCCTAAATCAAATATTAAAATACCACACTGTCAGAACAGTTCATAAATCAAATATAAAAATACCACACTGTCAGAACAGTTCCTAAATCAAATATAAAAATACCACACTGTCAGAACAGTTCCTAAATCAAATATAAAATACCACACTGCCAGAACAGTTCCTAATTCAAATATAAAAATACGACACTGTCAGAACAGTTCCTAAATCAAATATAAAAATACCACACTGTCAGAACAGTTCCTAAATCAAATATAAAAATAACACACTGTCAGAACAGTTCCTAAATCAAATATAAAAATAACACACTGTCAGAACAGTTCCTAAATCAAATATAAAAATACCACACTGTCAGAACAGTTTCTAAATCAAATATAAAAATACCACACTGTCAGAACAGTTCCTAAATCAAATATAAAAATACCACACTGTCAGAACAGTTCTTAAGTCAAATATAAAAATACCACACTGTCAGAACAGTTCTTAAATCAAATATAAAAATACTACACTGTCAGAACAGTTCTTAAATCAAATATAAAAATACCACACTGTCAGAACAGTTCCTAAATCAAATATAAAAATACCACACTGTCAGAACAATTCCAAAATAAAATATAAAAATACCATACTGTCAGAACAGTTCCTAAATCAAATATAAAAATACCACACTGTCAGAACAGTTCCAAAATAAAATTTAAAAATACCACACTGTCAGAACAGTTCCTAATTCAAATATAAAAATACTACACTGTCAGAACAGTTCCTAAATCAAAAATAAAAATACCACACTGTCAGAACAGTTCCTAAATCAAATATAAAAATACCACACTGTGAGAACAGTTCCTAAATCAAATATAAAAATACCACACTGTCAGAACAGTTCCTAAATCAAATATAAAAATACCACACTGTCAGAACAGTTCCTAAATCAAATATAAAAATACCACACTGTCAGAACAGTTCCTAAATCAACAATAAAAATACCACACTGTGAGAACAGTTCCTAAATCAAATATAAAAATACCACACTGTGAGAACAGTTCCTAAATCAAATATTAAAATACCACACTGTCAGAACAGTTCATAAATCAAATATAAAAATACCACACTGTCAGAACAGTTCCTAAATCAAATATAAAAATACCACACTGTCAGAACAGTTCCTAAATCAAATATAAAATACCACACTGCCAGAACAGTTCCTAATTCAAATATAAAAATACGACACTGTCAGAACAGTTCCTAAATCAAATATAAAAATACCACACTGTCAGAACAGTTCCTAAATCAACAATAAAAATACCACACTGTCAGAACAGTTCCTAAATCAAATATAAAAATACCACACTGTCAGAACAGTTCCTAAATAAAATATAGAAATACCACACTGTCAGAACAGTTCCTAAATAAAATATAAAAATACCACACTGTCAGAACAGTTCCTAAATCAAATATAAAAATACCACACTGTCAGAACAGTTCCTAAATCAAATATAAAATACCACACTGCCAGAACAGTTCCTAAATCAAATATAAAAATACGACACTGTCAGAACAATTCCTAAATTAAATATAAAAATACCCCACTGTCAGAACAGTTCCTAAGTCAAATATAAAATACCACACTGTCAGAACAGTTCCTAAATCAAATATAAAAATACCACACTTTCAGAACAGTTCCTAAATCAAATATAAAAGTACCACACTGTCAGAACAGTTCCTAAATCAAATATAAAAATAACACACTGTCAGAACAGTTCCTAAATCAAATATAAAAATACCACACTGTCAGAACAGTTCCTAAATCAAATATAAAAATACCACACTGTCAGAACAGTTCCTAAATCAAATATAAATATACCACACTGTCAGAACAGTTCCTAAATCAAATATAAAAATAACACACTTTCAGAACAGTTCCTAAATCAAATATAAAAATACCACACTGTCAGAACAGTCCCTAAATCAAATATAAAAATACCACACTGTCAGAACAGTTCCTAAATCAAATATAAAAATACCACACTGTCAGAACAGTTCTTAAATCAAATATAAAAATACCACACTGTCAGAACGGTTCCTAAATCAAATATGAAAATACCACACTGCCAGAACAGTTGTTAAGTCAAATATAAAAATACCACACTGTCAGAACATTTCTTAAATCAAATATAAAAATACCACACTGTCAGAACAGTTCCTAAATCAAATATAAAAATACCACACTGCCAGAACAGTTCTTAAATCAAATATAAAAATACTACACTGTCAGAACAGTTCCTAAATCAAAAATAAAAATACCACACTGTCAGAACAGTTCCTAAGTCAAATATAAAAATACCACACTGTGAGAACAATTCCTAAATCAAATATAAAAATACCACACTGTCAGAACAGTTCCTAAATCAAATATAAAAATACCACACTGTCAGAACAGTTCCCAAATCAAATATAAAAATACCACACTGTCAGTACAGTTCCTAAATCAAATATAAAAATACCACACTGTCAGAACAGTTCCTAAATCAAATATAAAAATACCACACTGTCAGAACAGTTCCTAAATAAAATATAAAAATACCACACTGTCAGAACAGTTCCTAAATCAAATATAAAAATACGACACTGTCAGAACAATTCCTAAATCAAATATAAAAATACCACACTGTCAGAACAGTTCCTCGATCAAATATAAAAATACCACACTGTCAGAACAGTTCCTAAATCAAATATGAAAATACCACACTGCCAGAACAGTTCTTAAGTCAAATATAAAAATAACACACTGTCAGAACAGTTCTTAAATCAAATATAAAAATACCACACTGTCAGAACAGTTCCTAAATCAAATATAAAAATATCACACTGCCAGAACAGTTCTTAAGTCAAATATAAAACTACCACACTGTCAGAACAGTCCCTAAATCAAATATAAAAATACTACACTGTCAGAACAGTTCCTAAATCAAATATAAAAATACCCCACTGTCAGAACAGTTCCTAAATCAAATATAAAAATACCACACTGTCAGAACAGTTCTTAAGTCAAATATAAAAATACCACACTGTCAGAACAGTTCTTAAATCAAATATAAAAATACTACACTGTCAGAACAGTTCTTAAATCAAATATAAAAATACCACACTGTCAGAACAGTTCCTAAATCAAATATAAAAATACCACACTGTCAGAACAATTCCAAAATAAAATATAAAAATACCATACTGTCAGAACAGTTCCTAAATCAAATATAAAAATACCACACTGTCAGAACAGTTCCAAAATAAAATTTAAAAATACCACACTGTCAGAACAGTTCCTAATTCAAATATAAAAATACTACACTGTCAGAACAGTTCCTAAATCAAAAATAAAAATACCACACTGTCAGAACAGTTCCTAAATCAAATATAAAAATACCACACTGTGAGAACAGTTCCTAAATCAAATATAAAAATACCACACTGTCAGAACAGTTCCTAAATCAAATATAAAAATACCACACTGTCAGAACAGTTCCTAAATCAAATATAAAAATACCACACTGTCAGAACAGTTCCTAAATCAACAATAAAAATACCACACTGTGAGAACAGTTCCTAAATCAAATATAAAAATACCACACTGTGAGAACAGTTCCTAAATCAAATATTAAAATACCACACTGTCAGAACAGTTCATAAATCAAATATAAAAATACCACACTGTCAGAACAGTTCCTAAATCAAATATAAAAATACCACACTGTCAGAACAGTTCCTAAATCAAATATAAAATACCACACTGCCAGAACAGTTCCTAATTCAAATATAAAAATACGACACTGTCAGAACAGTTCCTAAATCAAATATAAAAATACCACACTGTCAGAACAGTTCCTAAATCAAATATAAAAATAACACACTGTCAGAACAGTTCCTAAATCAAATATAAAAATAACACACTGTCAGAACAGTTCCTAAATCAAATATAAAAATACCACACTGTCAGAACAGTTTCTAAATCAAATATAAAAATACCACACTGTCAGAACAGTTCCTAAATCAAATATAAAAATACCACACTGTCAGAACAGTTCTTAAGTCAAATATAAAAATACCACACTGTCAGAACAGTTCTTAAATCAAATATAAAAATACTACACTGTCAGAACAGTTCTTAAATCAAATATAAAAATACCACACTGTCAGAACAGTTCCTAAATCAAATATAAAAATACCACACTGTCAGAACAATTCCAAAATAAAATATAAAAATACCATACTGTCAGAACAGTTCCTAAATCAAATATAAAAATACCACACTGTCAGAACAGTTCCAAAATAAAATTTAAAAATACCACACTGTCAGAACAGTTCCTAATTCAAATATAAAAATACTACACTGTCAGAACAGTTCCTAAATCAAAAATAAAAATACCACACTGTCAGAACAGTTCCTAAATCAAATATAAAAATACCACACTGTGAGAACAGTTCCTAAATCAAATATAAAAATACCACACTGTCAGAACAGTTCCTAAATCAAATATAAAAATACCACACTGTCAGAACAGTTCCTAAATCAAATATAAAAATACCACACTGTCAGAACAGTTCCTAAATCAACAATAAAAATACCACACTGTGAGAACAGTTCCTAAATCAAATATAAAAATACCACACTGTGAGAACAGTTCCTAAATCAAATATTAAAATACCACACTGTCAGAACAGTTCATAAATCAAATATAAAAATACCACACTGTCAGAACAGTTCCTAAATCAAATATAAAAATACCACACTGTCAGAACAGTTCCTAAATCAAATATAAAATACCACACTGCCAGAACAGTTCCTAATTCAAATATAAAAATACGACACTGTCAGAACAGTTCCTAAATCAAATATAAAAATACCACACTGTCAGAACAGTTCCTAAATCAAATATAAAAATAACACACTGTCAGAACAGTTCCTAAATCAAATATAAAAATACCACACTGTCAGAACAGTTTCTAAATCAAATATAAAAATACCACACTGTCAGAACAGTTCCTAAATCAAATATAAATATACCACACTGTCAGAACAGTTCCTAAGTCAAAAATAAAAATACCACACTGTCAGAACAGTTCCTAAGTAAAATATAAAAATACCACACTGTCAGAACAGTTCCTAAATCAAATATAAATATACCACACTGTAAGAACAGTTCCTAAATCAAATATAAAAATACCACACTGTCAGAACAGTTCCTAAGTCAAATATAAAAATACCACACTGTCAGAACAGTTCCTAAATCAAATATAAAAATACCACACTGTCAGAACAGTTCCTAAATCAAATATAAAAATACCACACTGTCAGAACAGTTCCTAAGTCAAATATAAAAATACCACACTTTCAGAACAGTTCCTAAATCAAACATAAAAATACCACACTGTCAGAACAGTTCCTAAATCAAATATAAAAATACCACACTGTCAGAACAGTTCCTAAGTCAAATATAAAAATACCACACTGTCAGAACAGTTCATAAATCAAATATAAAAATACCACACTGTCAGAACAGTTCTTAAGTCAAATATAAAAATACCACACTGTCAGAACAGTTCCTAATTCAAATATAAAAATACCACACTGTCAGAACAGTTCCTAAATCAACTTTAAAAATCGTAGAAAGAGAAAAATCGACACCCCTAACACACAAATACATGACCACGTACTGTCCTGACTTGGTACACGCGCTTCAACAAAACGTGTCGGGATTACACTTGTTTTATGGGGTTAAATCTCCCATCTTCGTAAAATGATTCGGTCATACAAGTGCTTCCCATAAATAAAACATGAAGCAAAACAAATAGAAGTAAGGACAAACCGAACAACGTAGCGAACGTGAAAACACGGAACAAAAACGTAAAGCCACAAAAGTGGACAACATGAACAAGAAGAACTGAACTCAAACCGGAGACGCCGTAAGGTTCTCCAGAAGAAAAAAATCAGTTCATGTTCCACTTGTGACACCCATCGTGTTAATCTGATAAGACAAATATAACGCAAGATTCTCTATATTTTGAACATTATTACATGCATGTTGCATACGTAATTCTACTGACTTCTTTCTGCAAATAATATTTAAAATGGGAAGTACTTTATTCGGAAATACGAGGATGGCCTACCAAATCAAGCAACGGATGAAATATCAAAAACATATCAATCATTTTAGATGTTAGATATACTCGAACATAATGTCTGTTAAAACGCAAGTCCCCCATAATTCGTTTGCTGACATACGCCTGAACTATTTTTGTGACCAAAACAATTTGTCTTGCTCATATTTCCAGCATATTGCTTTTTTTAATTGCAAGCCACTATTTAATTATAATTGAATGGGAGAGTTAAATGATTTCTCTGAAACTGTGGCTATAATGTGTTCACAAAAACAGCATAATGTCATGTGAATAGATAATAATTTTATTTCTTTTAGTGAAACTTGAAACTTACATTACAAAATCTATTACTACAATACTACATGACCTTTCTAATTGTAAGCATATTATAAAACGAAAGCGATGGTAAAAAAATATCAGGAATTCGAACAACAACCTCAAACCTTGAATTCACTGAACACAAAAAGATCACCACACAAACGTTGGATTTCCAAGTCCTGGCTTGAACATGCTAAAAAATAAGGCGGGGTTAAACGAGTAAGTAGGATCTCAACCATTCCGTTTGGGTGGGGGTAGAGGTGTTCTTCTCCAAATACCATCTTTCAATGCTTTCAAGTACAAAACATTAGTTATAAATATTATATACAAATGACATTTAAAAAAAAGTAAACCTGATTTTGTTGTCACATAGTTTGCCACCACCTGTATCATCTTGCTCTCTAATCTCATTCCCTGCTACGATTAATGGTACCAGATAATGACTGATGTAACGGAAGCAATGATTAGTCAATAAAGACACGACATAAATAACGTATAAACGATGGGATAAAAAAAAATTCTGCTTTTATTTTTGCATAATTTTGCAAACAAAGAACCAGCGCGATGGTTACTGAGAAACAAAGCAATTTGTGATTTAATAAAGCATGTTCTAATAAAAGGCCCCAGTACAGTAGGATCAAAATATCATTTACATATCACTAAATTTGACTTAATAATAAATAAAAAAAAATCCCAATCATGCAAACAAAGAGGACAATTTGAGGGTAATCCGATGTTCTCTCTTTCTTAGTCATATTTATGGTAAAATGAATTCTTATGAAAAGCCGTTCAGTACAACAACCCCATCACCGTCAAGTACCGTAGACTAGAAATAGATCGGCTAGAAAAAGATTTGTATAATAACATTAACGATTGCCCATAATATATTCATGAAACATTTTCTATTTCCCTACAGTAGAAATTGCTGAATATGAAATTTGTGATTGTGCAAGCAACTTAAATTGAATGTACTCTGACGTACATACATAATTTGCATAACATTTTGGCATACTGTTCGGAATGTAATTTTTTTTTAAATTTCAAGCCAATAATGTCATAAACTGTCTCAGTAAGACATTGCTACCATATATAATGTCGATAGAAATAGCTGTTTATATTAAAGGGTGTTAGGTTTATGGTGTTTAACACCACTTTCAACAATATTTTAGCTATATCGTGGCGATCAGTTTTATTGGTGTAGGAAACCGGAGTACCCGGAGAAAACCACCGATCTGTCACAAGTCACTGACAAACTTTATCACATAATGTTGTATCGAGTACGCCTCGTCTGAGCAGAATCCAAACTCATAGCGTTAGTGGTGATAGGCATACGATCACGACAACGACAGCCCCTTATATGAGAAGTGCAGTGATACAATCATGGAAGATGAATATTACATAACCTTCAATTGTGATAAATATACAGATGTTAGAACAATTAATAGGAAATGTTTTATTGAATGACATATTCAACTGCTTGTACAATTGATGTCATTTTACTACATACAAGAGCTATGAAAAGTTTGAATATACCAAAGTGGTATTGAGAAGCCACACTAAGAAGGACAGAGAATGCAATGCCCAAAGGAAAAAGGACAAAAACAAACGATGTTCTGAAAATTTGACACAGAAAACTAAAGATTGAGCACCACGAACCCCACCAAACATCTGGAGTAAGCGCAGGCGCTAGTGACACCCGTCATGAAATAGGAAAGAAGTATGATGGGTTAGTGAGATGGACAAACATAATAACTCCGTATTCATTTGTGACACAGACATTTCGTTCCCATTAACCAAGTCATGATAGCGACCGTAAGGCTTTCGAAGTGAAGACTTCGACTTAAATACTAGGAACCATAGTTCAGTAGCTTTCTTGTTACATGTATCAGCAAACCTGTATCAATGAATTCACTACCTCTTAAACATCTGGGTACACCAGATACAAGACAAAAAAACAAACAAACAAACAAACAGACAAACAAACAAAACAAACAGACAAACAAAACAAAACAAAACAAAACAGAGGAAAGAAACATAACAAAACAAATAACAAGACCAAAAAAAATAAGATAAAATAAAAACATACAAACAAAAAGAATATGAAAAAAACAACAACAAAAAAACAACAAACAAACACACAATGAAAACAATACAGTAGTTAACGTCATGTGCACATACCTGATATTGTTGTTACATTATCTTGGCGATGTCATAATATTATTTTTATATATGTATTCGTCACAAAATTACATATCTATTATAGAAGAAACTTTTTATTTGATTTTGGAACTTGAATATTTCCAATTAATACATAATATACCTATCATTTATATTTGTATGAGGCTTTAGAACAGGTAGAAAGTTGATGCTTGCGGATCATTCCTAACACGTTTCGTGCCGAAGACAAATTTTGTATTCGGAGACAATGTATATTCTGTTTATCCGACATCATTAAATCCATCAGAAATAAAGAAAAACAGTGTTATTTCTTAAGAAGACAAGTGACGTCGAAACATTGTATAACTTGACGTCATAAGCGAAACTCCAAGGTTTCATATAGGTACGTCATAGCAAAAAGGGATGTACTGTCGACGATTGTATAAAGCAAATGACAAATGTATGGATACAGTCAACGCATGTTGCTTGCTCAAATAACACTGGGGTGGCTCAATGTGTTAGGTAGTTGTAGGGCCTGGGTGGCTCAATGTGTTAGGTAGTTGTAGGGCCTGGGTGGCTCAATGTGTTAGGTAGTTGAAGGGCCTGGCTGGCTCAATGAGTTAGGTAGTTGTAAGGCCTGGGTGGTTCAATGAGTTAGGTAGTTGTAGGGCCTGGCTGGCTCAATGAGTTAGGTAGTTGTAGGGCCTGGCTGGCTCAATGAGTTAGGTAGTTGTAAGGCCTGGGTGGCTCAATGAATTAGGTAGTTGTAGGGCCTGGGTGGCTCAATGTGTTAGGTAGTTGTAGGTCCTGGCTGGCTCATTGAGTTAGGTAGTTGTAAGGCCTGGGTGGCTCAATGAGTTAGGTAGTTGTAGGGCCTGGATGGCTCAATGAGTTAGGTAGTTATAGGGCCTGGGTGGCTCAATGAGATAAGTAGTTGTAGGACCTGGCTGGCTCAATGAGTTAGGTAGTTGTAGGGCCTGGGTGGCTCAATGAGTTAGGTAGTTGTAGGGCCTGGGTGGCTCAATGAGTTAGGCAGTTGGATTACCAAACAACTCATACAAGCCTATCACCAATACGGCGTGGGTTCGCGACCGGCTTTGCAAATTACAAAAAGGGTGCACTCGACTCGCAGCCGCAAGTGATAAAGTTTACCAGTTGCTTGCCCATGGTCGGTGGTTCTCTCCGGGTACCTCGGCTTCTTCCACCACTAAAACTGGTCGCCATGATATAGCTGAAATTTTGCTGAAAGTGGCGTTAAACAACAAAAATCATCATCATCATCATCATCATCATCAAATTACACTGCTGGGGGATAAAAAAGAAATAAATTATCACGAGTGAGAATTATTAACTGCGATAAATGTAAAATAAACAATTACATTGTCTTTTGCATTATTCCCAATTGTTATTGCGTGCATTCTATTGGTAGAAATTGTTTGCTGAATATATTTAACAGACGTCACACAATTTTATAATGAATATAATCTTGGATGTTCAAAAGCACAATCGAATGCCATTCTGTTTCACCCTGGTGTAAAGAAAATCTGGTTAGGACCCACAAGCTCTGAAATATCTTGTGAACTTAGAGATATATAAACCATATGCAGATGCTGAAGAAATATTACTGCATATAAATGAAAAGTTCACAATAGAAAAATCGAAATCATCTCTTGTGTCACAAATACTTGTTCTTAACATGCCCTCACTATCAATTAAAATGCGTTGGTGATCAAGGTATGAAGTAGGAAATACACCTAGATGTATATATGGTATCCTTTATTTCAAACTCAATTGGATCGATGCGATCAACATAGTCACCAAGCTGGGAATTATTTAGTGAAAGGATATAATCTATATTGGGGAACGTGAAACAATAGGACCGGGCTTACTTCCTTCCGTTTTTCTTGAGAAACGTCTTCATGAAGTCCACTTTATGCGAATAAAAGAACAAGTTTGCTAGAGGAGGGGCACAGTTTGAAAACATGGGTATGCCCCCTGGTTGTTGAAAAACATGTCCATCAAACATAGCAAATATATTGGCAATCAAAATTGCAGGCATTTTGAAGATGTTTGTTTCAAAATACTTTTTCAATCTAAAAAAAAAATAATTTTGCCTTCATGCATATAAAATAATATATTTATAATTACTTTGACCATTCTTTTATATGAAACTAAGTTAGATTTTCAATGTTCAATGTTTGATTTTGTGTGTAGTGTTTTCTGAACCATTTTTGTATTTTATTTTACCATTGTAATGTATGGTCTTCGGTGTACGGCTTCTGATTGTATCTTCAAACTTTTTGAAATTGCAAATATGAACAAAATAATTTTTATATAATCTTAGCAGTTCTTTTCATATTCATAGAGATTTATTTAAGCTCAAAATATTATAAGGGACGACAATAAATTAAGTTAATTAATTCATGTATGAGTAAACAGTTGTAAGTTGCTACGGAAGATGATGAAATTATATGTTCTGGGAGCTCAGGGGACATGTACAAAAACATGGTGGAATTAAATGGGCAAATTTTGCGAGCACCTGCGTTCATCCCTGTTCTTGTTTGGGTCCGTGTACCTCATCTTTGTAGTTTTCTGTGTTGTAGTCTTTGTTTTGTTTGTCGTCGTTCTGTATCCTGGGTCAATATTACCAGTGTCTCTGGATTGTCCATTGCTGATTGTCCCTTCGGTTTTCTATAGCGCTTATTCGAATGTGACGAGTTCGCCCAGTAACCTCACGCTGGATGAAATATCAGTATTCCATGGACATCTATGTAAACATGTGATATTATTAGGTGTAAGCCACATGTGTACAACCATACTGTACATTGTTATATGTACCTACCATGAATTCAAGCAAAACAGTTCGTACAATCGTAAATACTGATCTTTATTATAACCTTTGTTGATCATGAAGTATCTGATAGAAATATATACAAAATGTTGCAAAGCGAAAACCATATGAAAAGAAAGCTTAAACCATGATGAAAAACAATTCCACAAATAAAAACAAAGCGAACAATCACCTCTCAAGTCATTGAACATAAAACTAGACCACGACGTACATGAAGTTGGAAATCCAGGTCCTGCCTTAGAAAAGGACCAACAATGTGGCGGGGTTGAAACAGTTAAGATCCTACCCTCTTCATCTTGAGTATTGAAGCTTCAACTGCAATACAGATGTAAGCAAACTATGCAATACCTGCACAGATTCGCTTCCAATCAAACAAGTTATCTCTTATTTATTAACATCTTTGTTTCAGAATGCTCATTACAACAACAAAGATTGCATTGGCATGTTTATTGCATATCATGACAATATTACGACTTCAAGCATATTGTTGGCAGGAAGTTGTCGTATTTCATTATTCCATCTAGGTTAAGGTGGTTTATTTCGGAACCTAACGTGATTTATCAAGCCAGTATATTTGCTTTTCAGTGAAAAGTGATGTTATATAACTTAAGTACTCTACTGACAGACAAATTTGACGATTCAAGCGTGTTCAATAACTGTTATTCATTTGATTTCCTTCTCTTTTACTGATTTTAATTACATAAATATTTCTATTTGTAGCACGACATTTCCTGCAGCGCGACCATATATAACATAGAAACAGCAATTAAGGGCATACATTAAGCTTAGTACAGAAAAGCAGTTCACATTTCAGTTGTTATCACGATATTTAAAATTAATTCTCATCAATAAATGTAGTGGTATTTAAAAAGATTTATTACACGAAAAGATCTTTAAGTGTTCCGCGAGGCCTCATAGGAAATCTGTTTGGTTTTTGGGTTAATATTTCAATGTCACATTGAACAACATAACAGCTATAACCTGGTGGTCAGTTTTATTGATGGGAGAAAGCGGAGGACCAAAATCAACGCTCTTTCGCATAAGTACCGATGTATTCCTTTTACACCCCAAACCTGTTCATACAGGCTTGTTCAGGTTCATTCTAAGCGGACAGGGTTGTTAAATATTTTGTCTAATCATAATTTTGCCCTGTTTAAATATGACGAAATAGTATTTTACATACATATCGTACGATGTGGATGTATAAACAGACGTATAAATAGTAGGATATGTATTTGGGGTGTGGACAGGACAATAATTCAGTGTTAATCACGATACAAATTTAGTGTTTCACCTTATTCGATGGTTATTCTCAGGATATTGCAAGCTGTTGATCGAGTGTTTTTTCGCATTGGGTGGTTTCTCTCAGGATTTTGCAAGCTATTGATCCAGTGGTTTTTCGCATTGGATGGTTTCTCTCAAGATATTGCAAGCTGTTGATCGAGTGTTTTTCATATTGGGTGGTATTTCTCAGAATATTCCAAGCTGTTGATTGAGTGTTTTTCGTATTGGGTGGTTTTTCTCAGCATATTGCAAGCTGTTGATCGAGTGTTTTTCGTATTGGGTGGTTTTTCTCAGGATATTGCATGCTGTTGCTCGAATGTTTCACCTTATTGGTGGTTTTCGTTGGACATTTCCGCCGTTGATCGAATGTTTTTTTCGAATTGGGTGGTTTTCGCAGGATATTGCAAGCTGGTAATCGGGTGGTTTTTCGTATTGGGTGGTTTTTCTCAGGATATTGCAAGCTGTTGATTTAATGTTTTACCGTATTTGGTGGTTTTTCTCAGGATATTGCAAGCTGTTGATCGAGTGTTTTTCCATATAGGGTGCTTTCTCTCAGGATATTGCAAGCTGTTGATTGAGTGTTTCACCATATTGGGTGGATTTTTACAGGATATTGCAACTTGCTGATTGAGTGTATCACCGTATTGGGTGGTTTTTCTCCGGATATTGCAAGCTGTTGATTGAGTCTTTCATCGTGCTGGGTGGTTTTTTTCAGGATATTGCAAGCTGTTGATGGAGTGTTTCACCGTATTGGTGGTTTTCTTAGGATATTGCAAGCTGTTGGTAAAGTGTTTTTTTCTCGTTGATTGAACCATTATCTACAGTTCAAAAATTCGTCTTTATGTAAAAACAATAACAGGTTAAATGCTTTAATAATTTGTTATTGTGTTACGACATACGAGCGATATGATTGGCTAGTTCTTGGTATTAAAGAAGCTGTGTTGTCTAATTATCATACGCCCTGAATCTGATTCTGTTTAAAGTATCATACATAATTGCGTTGAATATTCTGAAATGTCCTTGGGAATTTCTGATAAATATGAGTTGATAGTTCTAATGTCCTGGATGACATTTATAATGAAGGTCTTTTTGAAACTGTACCATAATAACATGTCATCAATCCTAAGATAAAATATGGATTAAGATTTCTTGAAAACGTCATCATATAAGAGGCTTAAAATCAATCTTTTTACTCTTATAAAATCTTAACTAAGTTACTTAACATTTTTGTTAACATTCAAAGTAAAAAAAATGTCATAAGCATAGAAATGTTGAAAGTTGTTGTTGTCCACGTGCTACTTATTTAGTTATCTCCCTACCTATGACGTGCATGAAAAGCATTAGAACGCATTAGACAATAGCTCACAGAAAGACAGACACTGTCATTTTGTGTGAAGAAAATAAGTGTCTTAATACCAGTATAATCTCCCTTTATCCCCTGAATCTTTATATAATTGTGTTAATCCTGCTATGAAAAGAAGATGACGACTATTCTTTTTAAAAAATGGCTGATTACCTTCATCTAAGGATGAAAGTAGAGTACGCAATGCAGATCAGCGCTACTGTCCTAGTCGCCGCCGTGTGATAGTCTGTCGTTGGACTATTAGTCCCCGATGGTATCTTCCGCCAAGTTATCAGTGCTTCAGCACTAATATGGTTTATTAGATATATTCATTACTGAAATCTACAGTTGGTAAGTAATGTAATTATCAATAAAACTAAGCATCTCCTCCCTTAGACATATATGACCTTAGGCATAGATGACCTTAGCTGATTTTGGCTATCCTGTTTAGGTGCTTAGATTTTAAATTATTTGGCTTTTCAATCTTTCGATTGTGAGCGTTCCTGATAAAAGTTATTGCAGAAACGCGTCGTGCGCCCTTAATATGATATATACAATTACATATATACAGTATGTAATCAGTGGCTATTGACATTTAATTCCCATACGTGGCAAGGTGTACTCCATACAGCGCTGATATAAGTTTATCAGCTCTTACGAAAGTTGGTGTTTTCCAAGTGCTACTTATTTACCGCATTACATAATAATCCTTAGAAAGACACACACTGTCATTTATTGTTAAGAATATATGTGTATTAATATCAGTTTAATGTTTAATCGTCCTTCATCCCTTGGATTATGATAAATCATTATAAAATTGTTTTAATCCTGTCATTAATGAAAATAGGCGACAATTCTTTCGTTCCAGTCATATGTTATTATCTTCATGACCATAACTCTGATATATATATATTTTATTCAATTAATTATTCATATCTAGTTGTGTGGTGTTTTATATGCGATTTATAATCTATTTTGCAATCACCAATACCACATTTAGCGACAATAAACACATGTATTGTTAAGAAAAATGTGAATTTATCAAAGCGCTATTCAGAAGAACAAAACTAAGAAGAAAATGCAATGACCAATAGAAAAACAATAAAAGGACAAGCAATGATCTATAAAACACCACACAGAAAAAGCAAATATTGAGCAACACGAAGCCCACTAAAGGCGGGGATGAACTAAGACGTTCCTTAAGGGTACGCAGTTCCACGAGTGGTACCTGTCATGGTACTCGTGATACCAACACGGTGATAAGTCATTAATGAGAATAGGACCTGATTGTGATTACGTTTACTTTTGAAGATGACAAAATATTAAATGTTGTATGTTAAAGTAAGTCGGTAACCCAATTACTTACTATATAAGTAATTAAGTAGTCTATATTTACATTGTATTGTTTCTGCCCGTGAGATTGGATTTATGTTATCACGTCTCTGACATGGTTACTCTGTTCTATAACAAGCTATTGACATCCATCTTTAGGCTTCAAGATATAATTCGCTAATAAAATAGGACAAGGCATTCCTGCAAATGATAGATTAATTAAATATTGCGGATTATAGTGTTTTAAAATCCAATTTACTTGAAAATAGCATTATGTAGATCAAAGCATCGGCCATTGATCTTCGGTTTATTTCTAGATAATTACAACGACATATATGGAAATGTCATGGTCATTTCAGAAAGATATCCAGAGGGTAATTGTTAGATGTACAAATCATTTAATTATTTAGCCCCGTTGGAACCTCGGATAATAGAAATCTGATTACTCCGTTACGTTGTACAAACCCCCTGAGCGAGTTGTCTGCTCTCGTTGCGTGACCCAAATGAATACTACATTTGCGGGACGTATCTAAACGCCTCATAAAAGAAAATGTCAAACTCCTAAGGCACCACATACGCCTAATAAAAATAGACTGGTCGTTAACAGTTTGGATACTATTTGATATCTCCTTTACTTTCGGCAATAAAAGCAACCGCCATTCCAGTTCCGACATTTTAGATACATGTCTACGTGTTGCTAAAAGCCGATTCTCGTTATGAGTGTGGAGAACAACTTGTAGTCAATCAATTAATCAATCAATCACGTTGGTTTCATTTTATGCATTTCACCATAGTAATTTGAAACAAAAAAAATGTTATATATGAGAAATTTGTCTATTATGCCGTGACCGAAGTTACGAGATCCAATTTGCTAACGTGGTATAACTGTATATATTAGATATATTGAACATTATCAATATGCATATTGCAAAGGACAGGCACTTATAAATCGATTCACAATTGCATTTCAGATGGCTCCTATCATGTATAGTGGAAACAAAACACATTTGTTGTATATTCAAGACCTATATTCACAACGATGCAATGTCTACTACTATCAATGGGAGGGTGGGGCTTTCAACATCCTTTGATGAAATATAGTGCTTGTTAAATTGCCAATTTTAGCAATTATTTTAAATACATTGTGACAGGGAGTATTATTGGCAAAGGAATTATAATATCCAGAGATAACACCAGCATTCCCGTGATTGATGTAACTAACAAGCATTATCACATAAAGTTGTATTGAGTACACCTCGTTAAGAGCAGAAGTAGAACACGCGTACTTTAATCATTGTATGCAATCATTGCATAATTAGTTGTACATTGACAAGGAAAGATTGCAGCTAGAGTCACAAAAGAATGTAAGGTATGATGGGAGATAATGACTTCACATTTCATAGCTCTTTACAAAATAAGTTCCATTTGTTGTTCGTGTTGTTCAATATTCATTTTAATGTGTAGTGTTTTGGAGATCATTGTTTCTCCCTTTGTCCTTTATCTTTTTGGTCATTGTATTTTATGTCATTCTCCCAGTTACGGCTTCTTATTACATCTTCACCTCTTCGGTATCTTCAAACTTTTCTTGGAGGCCATTGGAAAATCCAGGATCTCTGTCATTGATAACAATTCAACGATTCTATATCATGCATGTGTTTTAATCTTGATTGTATTGTCTTGTGATTAAACATCCAATTTATTATTGTAATCTTGATGACATTTGATTTAATAGTCATTAATTGTAAGATGATAGTCCACATTAATATACACTTGTCAGGTCAATTGTCTTCTTTTCATAGTCGGTGAAAGTAACGTTTTACGACTTTGTACGAATAAATGAAAGATTTTCATAATTGCTTTCACAAGTTAAGATCTGTCCACCTAATCAAGCTTACATCATCTGAAAGGTTTGGACATATATATTAAAAAAATCTTTTCCGTGGGATATTGGTATCTGATAAACAATTTTAAAAGTGCACGAGCCGAACTCATAGTGCACATGTAGGCGGACCGAAGATAATCTTGAAAATAAGGAAATCCATATAAAAAACACAACACGACAATTGTGCGTTAATAGTCAGAAGTAAAGAGTATATCACTCAACTGTATGTCATATTGTACGTTAATAGTCAGAAGTAAAGAGTATATCACTCAACTGTATGTCATATTGTACGTTAATAGTCAGAAGTAAAGAGTATATCACTGTATGTCATATTGTACGTTAATAGTCAGAAGTAAAGAGTATATCACTCAACTGTATGTCATATTGTACGTTAATAGTAAGAAGTAAAGAGTATATCACTCAACTGTATGTCATATTGTACGTTAATAGTCAGAAGTAAAGAGTATATCACTGTATGTCATATTGTACGTTAATAGTCAGAAGTAAAGAGTATATCACTCAACTGTATGTCATATTGTACGTTAATAGTCAGAAGTAAAGAGTATATCACTCAACTGTATGTCATATTGTACGTTAATAGTCAGAAGTAAAGAGTATATCACTGTATGTCATATTGTACGTTAATAGTCAGAAGTAAAGAGTATATCACTCAACTGTATGTCATATTGTACGTTAATAGTCAGAAGTAAAGAGTATATCACTCAACTGTATGTCATATTGTACGTTAATAGTCAGAAGTAAAGAGTATATCACTCAACTGTATGTCATATTGTACGTTAATAGTCAGAAGTAAAGAGTATATCACTCAACTGTATGTCATATTGTACGTTAATAGTCAGAAGTAAAGAGTATATCACTCAACTGTATGTCATATTGTACGTTAATAGTCAGAAGTAAAGAGTATATCACTGTATGTCATATTGTACGTTAATAGTCAGAAGTAAAGAGTATATCACTCAACTGTATGTCATATTGTACGTTAATAGTCAGAAGTAAAGAGTATATCACTCAACTGTATGTCATATTGTACGTTAATAGTCAGAAGTAAAGAGTATATCACTCAACTGTATGTCATATTGTACGTTAATAGTCAGAAGTAAAGAGTATATCACTCAACTGTATGCCATATTGTACGTTAATAGTCAGAAGTAAAGAGTATATCACTCAACTGTATGTCATATTGTACGTTAATAGTCAGAAGTAAAGAGTATATCACTGTATGTCATATTGTACGTTAATAGTCAGAAGTAAAGAGTATATCACTCAACTGTATGTCATATTGTACGTTAATAGTCAGAAGTAAAGAGTATATCACTCAACTGTATGTCATATTGTACGTTAATAGTCAGAAGTAAAGAGTATATCACTGTATGTCATATTGTACGTTAATAGTCAGAAGTAAAGAGTATATCACTCAACTGTATGTCATATTGTACGTTAATAGTCAGAAGTAACGAGTATATCACTCAACTGTATGTCATATTGTACGTTAATAGTCAGAAGTAAAGAGTATATCACTCAACTGTATGTCATATTGTACGTTAATAGTCAGAAGTAAAGAGTATATCACTCAACTGTATATCATATTGTACGTTAATAGTCAGAAGTAAAGAGTATATCACTGTATGTCATATTGTACGTTAATAGTCAGAAGTAAAGAGTATATCACTCAACTGTATGTCATATTGTACGTTAATAGTCAGAAGTAAAGAGTATATCACTCAACTGTATGTCATATTGTACGTTAATAGTCAGAAGTAAAGAGTATATCACTGTATGTCATATTGTACGTTAATAGTCAGAAGTAAAGAGTATATCACTCAACTGTATGTCATATTGTACGTTAATAGTAAGAAGTAAAGAGTATATCACTCAACTGTATGTCATATTGTATGTTAATAATCAGAAGTAAAGAGTATATCACTGTATGTCATATTGTACGTTAATAGTCAGAAGTAAAGAGTATATCACTCAACTGTATGTCATATTGTACGTTAATAGTCAGAAGTAAAGAGTATATCACTCAACTGTATGTCATATTGTACGTTAATAGTCAGAAGTAAAGAGTATATCACTGTATGTCATATTGTACGTTAATAGTCAGAAGTAAAGAGTATATCACTCAACTGTATGTCATATTGTACGTTAATAGTCAGAAGTAAAGAGTATATCACTCAACTGTATGTCATATTGTACGTTAATAGTCAGAAGTAAAGAGTATATCACTGTATGTCATATTGTACGTTAATAGTCAGAAGTAAAGAGTATATCACTCAACTGTATGTCATATTGTACGTTAATAGTCAGAAGTAAAGAGTATATCACTCAACTGTATGTCATATTGTACGTTAATAGTCAGAAGTAAAGAGTATATCACTGTATGTCATATTATACGTTAATAGTCAGAAGTAAAGAGTATATCACTCAACTGTATGTCATATTGTACGTTAATAGTCAGAAGTAAAGAGTATATCACTCAACTGTATGTCATATTGTACGTTAATAGTCAGAAGTAAAGAGTATATCACTCAACTGTATGTCATATTGTACGTTAATAGTCAGAAGTAAAGAGTATATCACTCAACTGTATGTCATATTGTACGTTAATAGTCAGAAGTAAAGAGTATATCACTCAACTGTATGTCATATTGTACGTTAATAGTCAGAAGTAAAGAGTATATCACTCAACTGTATGTCATATTGTACGTTAATAGTCAGAAGTAAAGAGTATATCACTGTATGTCATATTGTACGTTAATAGTCAGAAGTAAAGAGTATATCACTCAACTGTATGTCATATTGTACGTTAATAGTAAGAAGTAAAGAGTATATCACTCAACTGTATGTCATATTGTATGTTAATAATCAGAAGTAAAGAGTATATCACTGTATGTCATATTGTACGTTAATAGTCAGAAGTAAAGAGTATATCACTCAACTGTATGTCATATTGTACGTTAATAGTCAGAAGTAAAGAGTATATCACTCAACTGTATGTCATATTGTACGTTAATAGTCAGAAGTAAAGAGTATATCACTGTATGTCATATTGTACGTTAATAGTCAGAAGTAAAGAGTATATCACTCAACTGTATGTCATATTGTACGTTAATAGTCAGAAGTAAAGAGTATATCACTCAACTGTATGTCATATTGTACGTTAATAGTCAGAAGTAAAGAGTATATCACTGTATGTCATATTGTACGTTAATAGTCAGAAGTAAAGAGTATATCACTCAACTGTATGTCATATTGTACGTTAATAGTCAGAAGTAAAGAGTATATCACTCAACTGTATGTCATATTGTACGTTAATAGTCAGAAGTAAAGAGTATATCACTGTATGTCATATTATACGTTAATAGTCAGAAGTAAAGAGTATATCACTCAACTGTATGTCATATTGTACGTTAATAGTCAGAAGTAAAGAGTATATCACTCAACTGTATGTCATATTGTACGTTAATAGTCAGAAGTAAAGAGTATATCACTCAACTGTATGTCATATTGTACGTTAATAGTCAGAAGTAAAGAGTATATCACTCAACTGTATGCCATATTGTACGTTAATAGTCAGAAGTAAAGAGTATATCACTCAACTGTATGTCATATTGTACGTTAATAGTCAGAAGTAAAGAGTATATCACTGTATGTCATATTGTACGTTAATAGTCAGAAGTAAAGAGTATATCACTCAACTGTATGTCATATTGTACGTTAATAGTCAGAAGTAAAGAGTATATCACTGTATGTCATATTGTACGTTAATAGTCAGAAGTAAAGAGTATATCACTCAACTGTATGTCATATTGTACGTTAATAGTCAGAAGTAAAGAGTATATCACTCAACTGTATGTCATATTGTACGTTAATAGTCAGAAGTAAAGAGTATATCACTCAACTGTATGTCATATTGTACGTTAATAGTCAGAAGTAAAGAGTATATCACTCAACTGTATGTCATATTATACGTTAATAGTCAGAAGTAAAGAGTATATCACTGTATGTCATATTGTACGTTAATAGTCAGAAGTAAAGAGTATATCACTCAACTGTATGTCATATTGTACGTAAATAGTCAGAAGTAAAGAGTATATCACTCAACTGTATGTCATATTGTACGTTAATAGTCAGAAGTAAAGAGTATATCACTCAACTGTATGTCATATTGTACGTTAATAGTCAGAAGTAAAGAGTATATCACTCAACTGTATGTCATATTGTACGTTAATAGTCAGAAGTAAAGAGTATATCACTCAACTGTATGTCATATTGTACGTTAATAGTCAGAAGTAAAGAGTATATCACTCAACTGTATGTCATATTGTACGTTAATAGTCAGAAGTAAAGAGTATATCACTCAACTGTATGTCATATTGTACGTTAATAGTCAGAAGTAAAGAGTATATCACTCAACTGTATGTCATATTGTACGTTAATAGTCAGAAGTAAAGAGTATATCACTCAATTGTATGTCATATTGTACGTTAATAGTCAGAAGTAAAGAGTATATCACTGTATGTCATATTGTACGTTAATAGTCAGAAGTAAAGAGTATATCACTCAACTGTATGTCATATTGTACGTTAATAGTCAGAAGTAAAGAGTATATCACTCAACTGTATGTCATATTGTACGATAATAGTCAGAAGTAAAGAGTATATCACTCAACTGTATGTCATATTGTACGTTAATAGTCAGAAGTAAAGAGTATATCACTCAACTGTATGTCATATTATACGTTAATAGTCAGAAGTCAAGAGTATATCACTGTATGTCATATTGTACGTTAATAGTCAGAAGTAAAGAGTATATCACTCAACCGTATGTCATATTGTACGTTAATAGTCAGAGGTAAAGAGTATATCACTCAACTGTATGTCATATTGTACGTTAATAGTCAGAAGTAAAGAGTATATCACTCAACTGTATGTCATATTGTACGTTAATAGTCAGAAGTAAAGAGTATATCACTCAACTGTATGTCATATTGTACGTTAATAGTCAGAAGTAAAGAGTATATAACTGTATGTCATATTGTACGTTAATAGTCAGAAGTAAAGAGTATATCACTCAACTGTATGTCATATTGTACGTTAATAGTCAGAAGTAAAGAGTATATCACTCAACTGTATGTCATATTGTACGTTAATAGTCAGAAGTAAAGAGTATATCACTGTATGTCATATTGTACGTTAATAGTCAGAAGTAAAGAGTATATCACTCAACTGTATGTCATATTGTACGTTAATAGTCAGAAGTAAAGAGTATATCACTCAACTGTATGTCATATTGTACGTTAATAGTCAGAAGTAAAGAGTATATCACTCAACTGTATGTCATATTGTACGTTAATAGTCAGAAGTAAAGAGTATATCACTCAACTGTATGTCATATTGTACGTTAATAGTCAGAAGTAAAGAGTATATCACTCAACTGTATGTCATATTGTACGTTAATAGTCAGAAGTAAAGAGTATATCACTGTATGTCATATTGTACGTTAATAGTCAGAAGTAAAGAGTATATCACTGTATGTCATATTGTACGTTAATAGTCAGAAGTAAAGAGTATATCACTGTATGTCATATTTTACGTTAATAGTCAGAAGTAAAGAGTATATCACTCAACTGTATGTCATATTGTACGTTAATAGTCAGAAGTAAAGAGTATATCACTCAACTGTATGTCATATTGTACGTTAATAGTCAGAAGTAAAGAGTATATCACTGTATGTCATATTGTACGTTAATAGTCAGAAGTAAAGAGTATATCACTCAACTGTATGTCATATTGTACGTTAATAGTCAGAAGTAAAGAGTATATAACTGTATGTCATATTGTACGTTAATAGTCAGAAGTAAAGAGTATATCACTCAACTGTATGTCATATTGTACGTTAATAGTCAGAAGTAAAGAGTATATAACTGTATGTCATATTGTACGTTAATAGTCAGAAGTAAAGAGTATATCACTCAACTGTATGTCATATTGTACGTTAATAGTCAGAAGTAAAGAGTATATCACTCAACTGTATGTCATATTGTACGTTAATATTCAGAAGTAAAGAGTATATCACTCAACTGTATGTCATATTGTACGTTAATAGTCAGAAGTAAAGAGTATATCACTCAACTGTATGTCATATTGTGCGTTGATAGTCAGAAGTAAAGAGTATATCACTCAACTGTATGTCATATTGTACGTTAATAGTCAGAAGTAAAGAGTATATCACTCAACTGTATGTCATATTGTACGTTAATAGTCAGAAGTAAAGAGTATATCACTGTATGTCATATTGTACGTTAATAGTCAGAAGTAAAGAGTATATCACTCAACTGTATGTCATATTGTACGTTAATAGTCAGAAGTAAAGAGTATATAACTGTATGTCATATTGTACGTTAATAGTCAGAAGTAAAGAGTATATCACTCAACTGTATGACATACATATTGTACGTTAATAGTCAGAAGTAAAGAGTATATCACTCAACTGTATGTCATATTGTACGTTAATAGTCAGAAGTAAAGAGTATATCACTCAACTGTATGTCATATTGTACGTTAATAGTCAGAAATAAAGAGTATATCACTCAACTGTATGTCATATTGTACGTTAATAGTCAGAAGTAAAGAGTATATCACTCAACTGTATGTCATATTGTACGTTAATAGTCAGAAGTAAAGAGTATATCACTCAACTGTATGTCATATTGTACGTTAATAGTCAGAAGTAAAGAGTATATCACTCAACTATATGTCATATTGTACGTTAATAGTCAGAAGTAAAGAGTATATCACTCAACTGTATGTCATATTGTACGTTTGCACTCATTTTGGGGTATGAGTTATACTCATTGTGGGAGACACTATTATGACTGTGAGATGTAGAACAGTAATAAAAGCGCCGTACCTTTACTTTAAAATGTGTCTAAGTGTAATGTTGAATAGTCTCTCATGTACATTTTACACCCGAATCATTTTTTACTAAAAAACAAAAATAAAATAGCACAAAAGAACACAAGCTCGGACAACACGTAAGATACGTAAAGATTCACTGGCGGTGTTAAGTGCATTTCAAAATATTATTTCTCAAATCATGGTTAGTCAATCATTACGAATGTGCTTGGGAGTTGCGGCATCTGGTTATTTGAGGTGACAGGACAACTGATGATCCCCAATTCAGTATTTGATGGTTGCAAATTGAAATGGTATGCTGACTAGTAGGCATAGCTAGTAAACGAATATTTGTGGCCATTAAATCATAATTGATACTGGGAAATCTTCAAATAAGTTACAATTATTTCCATTCTGATACAATTTCAGATAAATAAGCATTGACTTAATGTTTTTATTTAATAACCGGCTATATTGTTTCCTCTTGTGCAATCGGTTTGGCGGCTTCAAACGTGTAATTGATGCCGACAAGTATTTGACGCCGTCCAGTTAAAAAAGGCGTTACATACACAACTGAGTGTTGGCGAAATATTTTCATATATTGCTACTTGGATAAGATTCCTGCTATTGAAATAATGAGGACATTAAAATGAAAGTCAATGATTTTATGTAGGAGATCTTGTTACTTTCTAATTTGGTTGTATATCATAATAATTAATCTCACTGAATAAATAGAGAAAACTATTTATTTAATGATGATTGGGTGAAAACCTATCTGATCAGCATGATTTTTGATAAGCAAAAGTATTAAGAATTATAATTCTAAATGAAAAACACATGTTCTATATATATATATATATTATTCATTTGAACCTGTTCCCCCGTTTCCCATGCTTTATTTTTATCTATCTGAACACTGTACAGTTGCTTTGCTTTGGAAATCTGTTGTATATTTTTAAATTATATGCAACAATGGTATTGCTGTATGAAAAGGCATATGATGTCAATTAAGGGGATGGAATATATATCAGCTGTCACAATGTCAAGATTGTAACACATTTCCCCAGAGGGTGACTGGAAGTAAAAGATAAACATTCTATACAATATACCATTGAAAGGAAAATAAAAGGTATATTGCGTAGAATAGATGATTCAGATTTGCATAAACGTTAATGCCTAGTTTAAACAGTGATGGTCAACAACTCCACCAATATCAACATAGCGAACAACCACCTCTCACCTCAACTCACTGAACATAAAAAGACCACGACATATGACGTTAGAAATCCGGGTCCTGGTTTGTTTATTCGTACATAGTCACCTCACGTGAGTCTGGTTATTTCATATCTGAACTTCCGTCCTCAACAAATTCACAAAAATAGTAATAACTACATTTCGTGTTCACATTTATACCAAACAGTTTGTCCCTTTTGAGCTTTCTTTATTTTGTTGCAGATGTTATTATGCCTATACAATACCATAACACCTGGGTCCCTCCAGTTTTCCAAGAATTAATCCTTTGGTTTTGCTTGACTGTTGTGGTTGTTTTGTTGTTATTGTGGTACCTAGATCGTCACCATACAACAAAAATAACCAGCTTGTTCTATGAATGTAATGGACAAACAGTTTGTCATTTTTAAATTCCTTTATTCCGCTGTAGATGGTTTTTTCGCTTAAACTACCGGTACACCTGGGTCACTCCAGTTTTCCAAGGAAATGACTTTCTGCTTTGTTTGACGTTTGTGTTGTTTTATTGTTATTGTAGTCTACAGATCGTCACCCTACAACAACAGTAACCATCTCTTTCTATGAATGTAAAGGAAATTCATTGGATATTTCTGGTATCTATAAGATCTAAACTGGAAGCTTGCTATAATGCATCATAATAGAAAATGTACATGTTTTCTAAATGTTAAATTAGTATATATTTTTAACAGAGATATATTGTCAAGTGTCAGGAACCCGTGGAATATCAGTGAGTGATGTAGTAATATGAGCTAGGCATATGCTTATTTATATTAAAGAAGCTTAGAAATAAGCCCTAGCTAGAAAAAAATATATATTCAGCTAGCAGTGTCAGTTTCGTTTATAAACTCAATCCTCCCTATGTTTAATATTCTGAAAAGAACGTTTAAGCAATACTGTTCAAGAATTCTACCAATTTCAACAAAACTAACAACAAACTATCACCACCTCAAATCATTGCACATAAAAAAGACCATGACATATGATCTTAGAAAATATAGGATACCAAACACTCCTTCCTTATACAATGTTGACCTATTTATAGGATAACAAACACTCCTTTCGTATACAATGTTGACCTATCTATAGGATAACAAACACTCCTTCCTTATACAATGTTGAACTATTTATAGGATACCAAACACCCCTTCCTTATACAATGTTGACCTATTTATAGGATACCAAACACTCCTTCCTTATATAATGTTGACCTATTTATAGGTTACCAAACACTCCTTCCTTATACAATGTTGACCTATTTATAGGATACCAAACACCCCTTCCTTATACAATGTTGACCTATTTATAGGATAACAAACACCCCTTCCTTATACAATGTTGACCTATCTATAGGATACCAAACACTCCTTCCTTATACAATGTTGACCTATTTATAGGATACCAAACACTCCTTCCTTATACAATGTTGACCTATCTATAGGATACCAAACACTCCTTCCTTATACAATGTTGACCTATTTATAGGATACCAAACACTCCTTCCTTATACAATGTTGACCTATTTATAGGATACCAAACACTCCTTCCTTATACAATGTTGACCTATCTATAGGATAACAAACACTCCTTCCTTATATAATGTTGCCCTATCTATAGGATACCAAACACTCCTTCCTTATACAATGTTGACCTATTTATAGGATACCAAACACCCCTTCCTTATACAATGTTGACCTATTTATAGGATAACAAACACTCCTTCCTTATACAATGTTGACCTATCTATAGGATAACAAACACTCCTTCCTTATACAATGTTGACCTATCTATAGGATAACAAACACTCCTTCCTTATACAATGTTGACCTATCTATAGGATACCAAACACCCCTTCCTTATACAATGTTGACCTATTTATAGGATAACAAACACTCCTTCCTTATACAATGTTGACCTATCTATAGGATAACAAACACCCCTTCCTTATACAATGTTGACCTATTTATAGGATACCAAACACTCCTTCCTTATACAATGTTGACCTATTTATAGGATACCAAACACCCCTTCCTTATACAATGTTGACCTATCTATAGGATAACAAACACTCCTTCCTTATACAATGTTGACCTATCTATAGGATACCAAACACCCCTTCCTTATACAATGTTGACCTATTTATAGGATACCAAACACTCCTTCCTTATACAATGTTGACCTATCTATAGGATACCAAACACTCCTTCCTTATACAATGTTGACCTATCTATATGATAACAAACACCCCTTCCTTATACAATGTTGACCTATTTGTAGGATACCAAACACTCCTTCCTTATACAATGTTGACCTATTTATAGGATACCAAACACTCCTTTCTTATACAATGTTGACCTATTTATAGGATAACAAATACCCCTTCCTTATACAATGTTGACCTATTTATAGGATAAAAAACACTCCTTCCTTATACAATGTTGACCTATTTATAGGATACCAAACACCCCTTCCTTATACAATGTTGACCTATCTATAGGATAACAAACACTCCTTCCTTATACAATGTTGACCTATCTATAGGATACCAAACACCCCTTCCTTATACAATGTTGACCTATTTATAGGATACCAAACACTCCTTCCTTATACAATGTTGACCTATTTATAGGATACCAAACACCCCTTCCTTATACAATGTTGACCTATTTATAGGATAACAAACACCCCTTCCATATACAATGTTGACCTATTTATAGGATAACAAACACTCCTTCCTTATACAATGTTGACCTATCTATAGGATACCAAACACTCCTTCCTTATACAATGTTGACCTATTTATAGGATACCAAACACCCCTTCCTTATACAATGTTGACCTATTTATAGGATAACAAACACCCCTTCCTTATACAATGTTGACCTATTTATAGGATACCAAACACTCCTTCCTAATACAATGTTGACCTATTTATAGGATAACAAACACTCCTTCCTTATACAATGTTGACCTATTTATAGGATACCAAACACCCCTTCCTTATACAATGTTGACCTATCTATAGGATAACAAACACTCCTTCCTTATACAATGTTGACCTATCTATAGGATACCAAACACCCCTTCCTTATACAATGTTGACCTATCTATAGGATAACAAACACTCCTTCCTTATACAATGTTGACCTATCTATAGGATAACAAACACTCCTTCCTTATACAATGTTGACCTATCTATAGGATAACAAACACTCCTTCCTTATACAATGTTGACCTATTTATAGGATACCAAACACTCCTTCCTTATACAATGTTGACCTATTTATAGGATACCAAACACCCCTTCCTTATACAATGTTGACCTATTTATAGGATAACAAACACCCCTTCCTTATACAATGTTGACCTATTTATAGGATAACAAACACTCCTTCCTTATACAATGTTGACCTATCTATAGGATACCAAACACTCCTTCCATATACAATGTTGACCTATTTATAGGATAACAAACACTCCTTCCTTATACAATGTTGACCTATCTATAGGATAACAAACACTCCTTCCTTATACAATGTTGACCTATCTATAGGATACCAAACACTCCTTCCTTATAAAATGTTGACCTATTTATAGGATACCAAACACTCCTTCCTTATACAATATTGACCTATTTATAGGATACCAAACACCCCTTCCTTATACAATGTTGACCTATTTATAGGATAACAAACACCCCTTCCTTATACAATGTTGACCTATTTATAGGATAACAAACACTCCTTCCTTATACAATGTTGACCTATCTATAGGATACCAAACACTCCTTCCTTATACAATGTTGACCTATTTATAGGATAACAAACACTCCTTCCTTATACAATGTTGACCTATCTATAGGATAACAAACACTCCTTCCTTATACAATGTTGACCTATCTATAGGATAACAAACACTCCTTCCTTATACAATGTTGACCTATCTATAGGATAACAAACACTCCTTCCTTATACAATGTTGACCTATCTATAGGATAACAAACACTCCTTCCTTATGCAATGTTGACCTATCTATAGGATACCAAACACTCCTTCCTTATACAATGTTGACCTATCTATAGGATAACAAACACTCCTTCCTTATACAATGTTGACCTATCTATAGGATACCAAACACCCCTTCCTTATACAATGTTGACCTATTTATAGGATAACAAACACTCCTTCCTTATACAATGTTGACCTATCTATAGGATAACAAACACTCCTTCCTTATATAATGTTGACCTATCTATAGGATAACAAACACTCCTTCCTTATACAATGTTGACATATCTATAGGATAACAAACACCCCTTCCTTATACAATGTTGACCTATTTATAGGATAACAAACACTCCTTCCTTATACAATGTTGACCTATCTATAGGATAACAAACACTCCTTCCTTATACAATGTTGACCTATTTATAGGATAACAAACACTCCTTCCTTACACAATGTTGACCTATCTATAGGATAACAAACACTCCTTCCATATAGAATGTTGACCTATCTATAGGATAACAAACACTCCTTCCTTATACAATGTTGATCTATTCATAGGATACCAAACACTTTTTACCCGTAACAAGCTATTTTTTATATTGTTTCTGTAGCCTACACCTTTAAGATATGATACTGTAAATTTATGTCAGCATGGTCACACCGTCTTAAATAAACGGTAGAGAATACCAAAGGGGAAATCATAAAAGAACAATCATGAGAAACTGGCAACATAGGGCAGACAAGACGAGGAACAAAAACCGCACAACACAATATGTGTTGGAGACCACTATACGCAAACAAACACAAATAACGTAAATAAGACATGCGCCCTCCTACAAACAACTGGAGGTAAAGACGAACCGAACATCGTTTTAAATTGTTTTTATATTAAGAGAAAAGAAAACTTCCAATTGCAAATAGCACACAAGCAATTGTCAATATAATTTAGCTAAAGCCACATTGTTAATATTATGAGATACTTTAAGAAGAGTTTGAAGATACCAAAGTGGGAATCAGAATCCGTATGTTGAAGAAGAACAGACAACACAATGGCCAAAAGAAAAAGTGCAAAAGGACAAACAACGATCTACAAAACATACATATAAAACTAAAGATCGAGTAACAGGAACCCCACTAAAAACCGGGGAAGAACTGTAGAAGAATTGTAGTCAACACTATAACAGTGACAATGTGCAACATCACAACATGGAACTCAAAACGTAAAGACACATAATAATGTTTTGTGATATCAGGCATATATGTTAATAGCGTTTGTAGGATTACTTTACATGGGTGCTATGGTCTGAGTTATGGTGTTTAGCGCCAGGTTCAACAATATTTCAGTTATATCGTGGCGGTCAGTTTTATTGAGGGAGGAAACCAGAGTACCAGGATAAAACCACAGTTCTGTCACAAATCACTGACAAACTCACATAATGTTGCATCGAGTAAACCTCACCATCAGCGGGATTCGAGCTCACAACCTTAGACAAGATTGCATATGTAGTTGTAGTTGTACCATGCGATCACGACCACGACGACTCCGTTTATATGGTGTTTTCAATACTTTTCCAATTACATTGAACGTGCGAGAAAATAAGCACAAATGTAGGGTAGACAGAAGCTCACTCATCTTAAGCATTTCAAGGTATAATGTATACTCTAAGTAAAGTAAGGGCCCGTGTGGCTCAATGAGTTAGGTAGTTGGATTATCTAACAACTCATACAAGCCTATCACCAATACGGCGTGGGTTCCTGCCCGGCTTTGTAAATTACAAAAAAGGGTGCACTCGACTCGCAGCCGCAAGTGATAAAGTTTACCAGTTGCTTGCCCATGATCAGTGGTTCTCTCCGGGTACTCCGGCTTCTTCCACCACTAAAACTGGTCGCCATGATATAGCTGAAATATTGCTGAAAGTGGCGTTAAGCACAATAAATAAATAAATCAATCAATCTACTTAAAGTGCCCATCGTTACATGTTGATTTGTACATGTGTGTTAGGTGGATATTTTCATCTTGATCGAAATCCACATTTAAATAAGATGCAGACTATCAATGAATCTATTATAAGTTTGGCTCTTTAAAGGAAAATTCTACGGATAGTTTGTGATCATCACATCTTATATAAATATCATGTGACGAGGAATTTTGTATTCTTTTGTTCGTTTTAGGTTGCTTTGGTCAGGTTGTAAAACATAATCTCATTTTAGTCTTCATCTAAGTATCATTACCCGTGGCGTGATTATTGTGTTATAAGTCTATTTGTAACATGTTTAATGTTGTATAACGTTGATTATTATGCATTACATGATTAACAACATATAATTCTAATTACATCAGAATACAAGTTAACATGCCTTGATCACATTACTTTGTCGCATATTCCTAGGCAAGTATTTTTCAAATTCTTAATGGTGCTTGATGTAAAGGTGTCAATTACGACAGTGTTTTCCTAGGATCGTATGCGGCATACAGCAGATGTATGTCATCTCAAAACTAAATGTCAGAAACACGTGCTATTTGCCGTTAATTGTATTCGCTATATAAATGAGACATTTCTCACATGAGTAAATGGCACATGCTATAATTGGATTGAATATCATTTAGCCAAACTCTGTGCTTTTAGAAAACACTGAGATGATTATGATGAAAGAACTAGAATTTCGTCATTAAAAAAGTTATTTAAACCCATGAGTGTATGTGATTAATGTTATCCCAAAAAGAAGCTGTGCTCACTAAACTAGTTATCTAGGTTATTATTTTATTAATACATTTGTTGTCCTTTATTTCACCGTTCCATGTTAGTTTTACTGAAAACATACATAATCAGATGACGTCTAACCATGCAAGTCGTCTTGATTCATATGATATCATCAAACTAATCTAAGCATTGCTAGTAAATATCATTTCATCACCGTTCTTGTGCAGTAATACCTTTACGTAAGAATATACAAATGTAGCGATGAGCATTTTATACATGTTTACCGATATGAAAACGCTAGCTTATGCACGTCGGAAGAAATTAAGAATAAAAAATTAATATACATGCATAACTTAGTGTACAAGACACGGCGTTTTGTAATATTTTATGAGGTGGGCTCAGAGGTGAAAGATTAGAACGCCAAAATGATTTAAACTCCATGGGAACCAGTAAATCACATTGATGACAGGATAGCCAAAATCGACTAAGAAGACTTATTGTCGAGGGTGATGAACCTTAGTGCTAATTATAATTTCATTATTTAGGACTTGTGAATTTCAATGATAAATATATCGCATTGATCGACGGACTACTAAATGTGTAATACTGTACAATCTGGGAATAATAGTCCATCAGCAGAGGTATAGCTAGACCAACAGAATCACAACATGTGAAGAATGATAGCAACCATTTTGAAAAGGTATTCGAACACAAAACGAAAGTAATATATTTATGTTAATGTTTTCATTGCGATTTATATTACAACTTCATTTTGTGATGAATAATAAATGAAGTAACAGTATTTACAGTTTTTCCTAATCACGAAAGATTTTAATTTGTAGGTATGTAAATAAAGGAACTATTTCCCAAGTTATTTGAGAGTTTTTAGTTTGCAGGTAAATAAACAGAACTATTTACCAAGTTGTAACATGAATGCATTATTTCCCTTTCATCTTTAATGGTTTATATACCAGAATGTAAGCACCAGCTAAGAACTATGAAGTAATACACTCAGATACGAGATATTGCACACTTTTAATCTTTGCTGTAGTTGTATTCCTCTCAGAGGGCCGTGTAATAATCAACGACCTAGATGTGATATTGCATGGTTTCATGCTACAAGTCATTTATACCACGGGTTTTCCAGTTACCGTGGTATAAATATTACTTATTTGATGACCTGTTAAAGATTTTCATTCACACCGTACTGAAAGACAAATGATTGCGCCTAATAAAAATAAGATTAATCTTGATACATCAAGATAGCTTCAATGTAAAGAGAAAATATATCTCAAACCGTGCACCTTGTATATTTTATTTATTTTGATACATTATTATTAGAATTCCATTATATAAACTTCTTGATGTCGTATAATGGTGAGCAATTCTGACCTATTCCATTGCATTAGCTAAGATTTCCCTGTTTGCGTAAAATTAAAATGTGTCAAATAATTTCATGAACGAATGGGTTTTGTCCTACTTATTATATTAAGGGATCCTACAGACTTGCTTGATGGTTTTATATATGTCTAAAGAGTGGTATCTACATAATATATGCAATCGAGACACATTGTTATTTTCTATATGAAGGTTGGACAAGTATCATTATGGGGTTGTAACGGCTGTTGTAATACATATCATCATGTTTGTTCTTCAGACTTTATTCTCTACCATATTGTACCTAAATACCGCCGGATATAGTAAAGCGTCTACAGATGATACAAACAATTATAGATCCGACAAATTGTTCCAACCCTCTGAGTACCGTGCATATATTTTTCTTAATAGAATCCTATGGGCCCATAAAACTAACTTCATCCCATAAATTAACGCAACATATTGAAAGTAAGTTAAATGTGGATGAAAAAGAAACTCTCGAATTGGATGTTAGAATAGACGAAATTAAAAATGTTTAAAAAAAAAAAAAATTTTGAAACCAAATAAATCACCCGGAGAGGATGGAATAATTTCTGAGTTTTATATAACTCATTGGGAACAAATCAAAGACGAATTCTTTCTGCTTGTAAATGATACTTTCGAAAAAAAAGAACTAACTCCTTCACAATATAAGGGGGTTCTTACTCTATTACATAAAAGTGGGGAGCGGGAAGATATACGAAACTGGAGACCACTGACTCTATTAAACAGTGACTACAAAATAATTGCAAATATTCTTGCAGAAAGATTAAAAGTTGTTTTACCAAAATTAATACATTCGGACCAGAAGGGATTTGTAAAAGGTCGTAATATCAGTGAAGCTAGCCGTCTAATACAAGATGTAATAGAATATACTGATCGTGAAGATGATGACGGTATCATAATATTTTTAGATCAACAAAAGGCCTTCGACCGGGTAGAATGGGGATGGGTGGATCATGTATTAAGCAAATTTAACTTTGGTGAAAAATTTAGGGAGTGGGTTCAAATGTTATTCAAATATGCACAAACTTGTATCAAGACCAATGGTTTTGTGTCTAAATATTTCAATATTTCAAGGTCCTGTACACAAGGGTGTCCAATAGCGCCTCTTGTTTACATACTACAGGCCGAACCTGTAGCCTGTGCTATAAGGGGGGATAGTGAAATACAAGGAATCAAATTACCTGGGGGGAAAGATGGGGAATATATCGAGACTAAGCTCTGCATGTTTGCAGATGACACTCAGCTATTTAATAAAAATGATGAATCTGTCAAAAAATCTTTTGATATTTTAACTATATATGAAAAAGCCTCTGGTTCAAAAGTCAATTATGAAAAGACAAAAGGTATGTATATTGGATCGGCTAAAAATAACAGACCCAAGTTTACAAAAATAGTTTGGACAAAGGATAATGTTAAAACTCTTGGCATTCATCATGGTTATAATATACAAAATGATGAAATATGGAAATCAATAATAGATAAAATGAAAAATTGTGTCCACGTTTGGAAAAGTAGAAACTTGACATATACAGGAAAAACTTTAATAGTGAAAAATCTCTTGATCTCTCTTTGTGGTTACGAAATTGAAATGCGGGGAATACCAGAAAAATACGTAAAAGAAATAACAACTTTGGTATGGGGTTTTATCTGGGGAGGGGGTATTAATCAAATAGATAGGAAAGTTTGCTGCTTGGGAGTAGAAAATGGAGGCATGGGTATGATTAACATACAAGAGTTTATTGACAGCAAAAGAATTAAGCTTCTATACCGAATTTTACATGAACCATTAGAAAGTTGGAATGCAATTGGTAAGTATTGGCTCCGTAAGTTAGACATCAAGTTTAATGAAAAATATTTTGTATGTAAGAGCTCTAATGTATCAACTCTAAATTTAAATATGTTACCATTTTTTTACAAAATATGTATCTAATCATGGTTAAAATTACAGGAACTTATTCAATTGTGTAATAATGACATTGATTCCATTCTAAAAACCAGAATATTTTGTAACTCTTCAATAACTTTTAAAAACAAACCATTAGGGTTTACCTCGTTTCTGCAAAGTAACTTACGAACTATAAACGATATTTGGGATTCAAATAATACAAATTTTAAAAGTTGTCATGATATATACAATTTATTAATAGATAGGAGGAACTGTATTTCAGAGTTTTCTAAGATAAAAAAAGAAATCCCCGAAAAGTTCATAAAAGTCTTAAAAGGTGAAACTACAATAGTACCAGAACGTAGAGTTACCTTAAATATCAACGATAAGCTACAATTTTTAAATGAGTCAAATACAATTATATCACCTGATAAATTGAAAATAAAAGTAATTCAGGGAATCTTTAAACAAAATATAAAACCAAAATGTCAGATTAAGTGGGAAGAACAGTACGGGGGTAATATTGATTGGACACAAATTTGGACAAAATTAAAAAAAATCAAAGTTACTAATAAGGTCAAAGAATTCCAGTGGAAATGTCTCCATAATATAAATTATACAGAACATAGATTGAAAAAAATGAATTTGTCAAACGGAAGATGCCATCTCTGCCAAATAAGACACAACGATGAAACGATGCAGCATCTATTTTTTAAATGTCCTTCTGTGAACAAAATTATAAAAGAAATAGAAGCAATATTTAACAGATCTGGATTAACAGCTAATATAGAAATCAAGGAATTAAATATAATGTTAGGGCTATATGGGGGTGAGGATTTAGACGTCATTTTTAATACCGTAATATTTATCTCAAAGTGGGAAATATGGAAAATACGTAATAAGGTGAAATATAACCAATCCCGATTTGGAGATCAAACAATTTTCAACACTTGGAAAATTAATTTTAAAAAACATTTACAATGCACATTACAAACTTCGCATATTAATGAAAATGATAAAAACAAATTAGAACTTTTTCGGAATAACATATGAGTATTTATTATTTATGAACATAAAGCTAATGCATGGTAATAATTGTATCGTCCAATTGTATATATTATAATGAAATGTAAAAACAAATGAATATGAAATATGTTTAAGTGGACTTTTTATTTTTATTTTCACTTGCTACCCCTGGACAAGTGAGATTTATGTAAAACAGGGACCCTTAATGTTCACTCCTGGGTCATTAAGGTTATTGTAAACAGGAGATTTTGAATAAACTATATTATGATGCCGCTGCTTGTACGATTTATTCAATTTTATTTTAGAACTGTTCCGATGGTGTGATATTGTTTTTTCCTCTCCATGTTATATGTAATTAAAATATGTTTACACATACCTGCTTTTGTACAGGAAATTACTCAACCAAGACCCTTGTGTTGTTTTGGAAAGAGCTAGTTTAACATTTTATTATGAATGAAAGAGAAATATTATTTGCAATAATAATTTTTCATCTAAATATATTCAACACCAGTAACTAATGATTAAATACACTTTTGCACTTTCCCCCAAATAATGTACTTGTATTGTAAATTTATTAATTTTCTTTTTACAGATTTTCAATTTCTATTTAAGTTTTACCTACTTTGTTCCAGTATTGTTATAAATACTGTTATAGTGACAGCCGGAACATTTGATGCCGTAATGAAAGCGGGAGGTTTGGCGCTTTAAAATCTGATTCAACCCACCATTTCTTTAGAAATGCCTGTACCAAGTCAGGGTCATTACGGTTTTCACAGTTTTCCGGTTGTTGACTGATTTTGTCTGTTTATATACTTATGAGTTTTGACTTTCCCTTTGTAAGATTGTTCGGGGGTGGGTAATTTTGTTATTATCCTTATTTGGTGTTAATTATCTTAATGTGATATTATATTATTTTGCCTATCCTTCTGCGATTGAGAACAAAAGAAAAGGACACACAGACAAACATTGGTAGACATAATACTGTAGGTAAACTAAAGATTGAGCAATATAATTACTACTAATAAACGGGAGTGAATTCATGTGTTCCGGAAGTGCAAGCAGTTCCTGCCTCATTAGTGGCAACCGTCATGTTACTCTTGTTTCAAATTCGGTGATAAGTCATGAATGAGAGAATTAAGGACGGAATTGAGAGTACGATATATATTTGTGACACAGATATTCCGTAACGGCTATGATCATGATCATGATCGCGATCGTAACACTTTCGTGAAGACTTCAACCTAACCACATGGAAACTTAGGTACAACAAAGTTCTTGTTGGCAACTCTTTATTCTGAATGACAGACAAGGCATACTAGACTAGTAAGTAAATATTTGACACGACTTAATCAATCTAATTGATTACCTAGTAATTTTCTTAAAGTGCAGTAACAGATTTGATACATAATTTAAATTAGAACAGCTAAAGCAATCCGTTCTTTGTCTATTTAAAGCAATTTGTCCTCGATATTCCAGTATGTAATAGGATTAACACCATGTAGTGTTATTTAGGGACACTCATCAGCGTTTATAAGGATTACACATATTGACCTACTTTGGAAAATTACACTCATTTCAAATGTTTCTGTTGTATAATTGGATTGTAAGTTTTCTCTTGAAATTAAAGAAAATAGGCTGTCTGATAAAAGATGTTGCATAATCACACTGTAGTGATAAAATAATGGTGCGACATTGCTTGGGATGTAGTCTGCTTTGTATCTGGTCGGTTCTGTCATGTGAACAAACCGCATAGCTACTCGTCGATAGCAAGACTCGTAGAGATACTTGTTCACACAACAGGCCTGACCTCATAGAAAGTATTATTACCAACACAATATTTATAATCGTCGGTAACCTACCGCTGATCACGCTCTGATTACTCTCTACACATCACCAGTGGATCAACTGGCAGAAAATCCATATTTCGCTGAAGAAGAGTTTGAAGATACCAAAGGGGTAATCAGAATTTGTAAATCGGGAAAGGACAGACAACACAATGGTCAAAAGAAAAATGACAAAAGGATAAACAACGATCTGCAAAACATAAACATAAAAGTAAAGATCGATTAACATGAACAACACTACAAACTATGGTGAACTCAGGCATGCCGGAGAGGTAAGACGTTCTTGCTCTACTAGTGGTACCCGTCGTGATACTGTAGTTACAAATCTGGTGATAAATCATGAATGAGGAAAGGAGCGGGATGAAAAAAGCTTATTAACACTTACTAATCAATTTATTGTTTGTTATAGTTCATCTCCTTCCTTGAGGAGTACCTGGATTTCCAACGTCATATGTCAGGTGATTGTTCGCTTTGTTGATATTGGTGGAATTGTTGACAGAGAAACCGATCGTACGTGTGTGTTTGTGTGTGTGTATGTCGATGGGGGGGGGGGGGTAGTTTCACGCCGCTTTCAACAATATTTCAGTTATATCGTGGCGGTAACAACAGGTTTCGAAGATATAAAAAAATAAATCAAAAATATAATATAACAATATTCAAGAAAACACGTACATTGTAGTAACATCAAATACTCAAAGCAATACATTCCACTATTTGTTAAAGAATGCGAATGTTTCCACTTAAATTAAAAACTAATAAACATGCATCATTTCTTGGACTTCATGGGACAAGGAAATATCTATTTCTATTGATATTATGGATATTGTATCGACTAAATAGCACTGACATAAATCTGACAGTGTACTGATTAACCGTTTTCAATATCGAAACACGCGACGCTTATATTGCATGACCTGCCAACTATCTTTGTAAATAACAGTCGATATGAACTGCTTTGCAAATGAGTGACAAACCTATTTTTGTTCACCTACACTTAATAAACGAGGAATGTTATAAAATTATCACATTTATTCCCATGTATGAGTTATCTTTGATCGATGAAGCATGAAGTATTATATATACCATGGATCTTACGAATTAACTTATTTAAACCAACGAATCCGAAGGATGAGTTGGTTTAAATAAGTTCATGAGTAAGACCCATGGTATATATGGTTTGTAACAGAAATGACATGATTGACAGATCTATGACGTCAAAATCATGGAATAACATCAAGATCTTCATGTTATACCATGGTTTGTAAAAGTGCACTATTTTTAAGTTGATTATTGCATATAAACATCAAAGGAAAAATGCGTATTTATGTTACAATAGAGGTTTAGACTTTAAAATATTCAAGAAAAACGTAGGAACTATGAAATCAAAAACGTGTTACACCTTAATAATATAACACTGAAACACCATTTTATAGTCCTCTATAATATATCTATTAAGGACATGATTCTAATTCATCCATCAGTAGGGGCCATCGTGGTCGTGATCGTATGGTAATTGAATTTATAACTACCTATTCGATTAGTGCCTGTCACTACTTAAGTTGTGAGTTCGAATCCCGTTCAGGCGAGGTGAACTTGACAACATTATGTGATTATGTCAGTGACATTCTTCAGTTGTTTTCTCCGGGTACTGCGGTTTCCTCCACCAATAAAAATGACAGCCAAGATATAAATGAGATATTGTTGAAAGTGGCGTTAAGCACCATAACACTAACCCTAACCCACACATCAGTTATTGAAGACTGTAGTTGTATTAATGCGATATTCATTTATATACATGTTGGCCTTGTTATTACTGTATATTTATTTTAGTGGGATTCGTGTTTATTTTCTTTAATTCCATTTCTCCACGTTTTTGCTTCCGCTTTGTGATGTTCGCTACGATTTCCGTGTAAAATGATGTTTCATCCGCTGTTACATCATTCATTAGTAGAGGGTCATGTTGTATTACTATTATTTGTATATTTTGACGTATTATGATGTCCAACTCGATTTCTATATATGAAAGGTTTCGCGACAGTAAGCAGCAACACAACGAATACAAATAGCGGGGCAGAATCTGGTTACCCTTCTAGAGCACACGAGTTCAACCCCGGATTTGATTGTGTTTCTAGTGTTTTGTTGGTCATTATTTGTGTTTTTGTCTTTTTCTTTAGGCATGTCACTCATTGACTGTCCTTCGATATTTGGTGTCCGATTACCCCTTTCGTATCTTCATCAAAAATATATCGCCCTCCATCTAGAATAAATGAGAACAAATGTCGTATTGTCTTCTTTGACGCTTTATCTTCTTGTAGTATAATAATGAGAGTGATGATAGGAAATCATTCATAGCTATATTAATGGAAATTGTGAAATTCCGAATTGCACATTTTGAGAATAGTTTTGCGTCATCTTCATCTGAGAAACAGGCTACTGGACCAGGGCTATAACAATATTCGCCTTATCGATCTCTTAAAAAGTTTAAATTCCGATCTTGTCGAAATATATTCCGTCTCTGCAGAAAAGATTATAAACGATGGATTTTCATATAGTGAAAATGTATAAAGATAAGGTGTCAACAAAAATGTAAAAAATATTTTTTTATCAATGTGTGACGTAAAGGTGTCTTTGACATTTACTTCACTGAGTTTGGTGCTGCTTTGACAACTGTTTTACCTGTTTTGTTCAAGTATTGTTATAAATACTATTATAGTGACAGCCGGAAACTTTGAGCCGTAATGAAAGGGGGAGGTTTAGTGCTTAAAATCTGATTCAACCCACCATTTCTTTAGAAATGCCTGTACCAAGTCAGGGTCATTACGGTTTTCACAGTTTTCCGGTTGTTGACTGATTTTGTCTGTTTATATACTTATGAGTTTTGACTTTCCCTTTATAAGATTGTTCGTCGGAGTTCGGTAATTTTGTTATTACCCTTATTTATACAAAATCAAACTGCCATAAATTAAGCATTAATTAAATATTTCGCGTATGTCCCAGCTGATAAAGCAGCAAACAACATGGTCATTGCTTGACCTAAATATTATACCTATAATTTCAAGTCGAGGTTTTCTATGCAAAAACTTTCACAATACACCATTTATTAGATAGATTTTAGAATTAAGCATGATTTATTTGTTAAAACCTCTAAACGTCATATCCCATCATTGACACATTCCTACTAGGTATGGCTAAGCATTTCAAATGTCGCATAAATATATCTGATAAATCATGAAAGTAATGAAGCACTGACTATTGGACAGATGAAAGCATCGGGGACTTATAGTCCACCAGCAGAGATATCGATCTGGAGATGGTACTATGTGCTCGAAGTGGTAAGATTCTCTTGTCAGTCGTAAATTAGGTCTTATATCTAAACAAAAATGAATGAATGAAAAAAGAATTGACTTAAGTGTATATGTCTGTTACAATAATGACGAATGTCTGCAAACAACTGACACACGGGACACCATAATGGCTATCCATTCGTGGTAACGACAGCAAAGACATTCTGTAACGATCTTTGTTCAGACATTTGACTAGCAAGTACATAGCAAAAAGTCATTAAAATAACTAGAACTAAATGACTTTATTAGACTAAGTGTATGTAAATCAGATTAAATGAAGTTGCACGTAAAACCAAAAATACCGTGCCGCCAGGAGCAGTTCCGAAAAGTCAATGAGAAAATCATAGAAAGCATAGGCAAAACGAAAATCGATACGTCTCACAATAAAATATCAATTGTTTTCTTGGAAACGTATCTGGCGGTCACTGAAATCCCTTAGTGATTAACTGAGTTTAGAAAGTTGGTTTCCTTAAGAACGGAATGTATATGGAAAACCGCAAGAAAAGCATATAGATTACTTTAAATGATTTCATAAGTAACATGTTTGCAGGAAGATTAAACACAACAATCATAAATTCTTGTTTTCAGAAATGACTGTATGTTAGGTTATTTGGTATCAAAGAAAGTGTGTGAACAAAATGGTCAACACACCAACCAAAATCAATAAAAACAAACAATCACGTCTCACCTATAAAATACTACTGAACACACACGCGGGAAAAAAGATAAATACAAAAATAAAAGAATAAAAAAACACAAGACATATGACGTTTGAAATCCATGTCCCAGCTTCGAACAGGCGCAACACTGTTGTGGTGTTAAACCGATTAACGTGTATCCAACCCCATATTAATAATTTTATGCCCATAGGCAATACATTTTTAAACCAACAATAAACCAGCATGCAGAGATTATTTTCCACTCAAAAATAAAGAAACAGTTCCAAATTTACAAAATATGGTAGAGATTTTACTGTGATCAGGAATATTATATTTATAAGACAAAACAGAAGTCTCCGTATTATCATAGAAGGTCAGTTGCACTATGTAGAGAAAATATGTGGTAACGTTATATAGGTTAAATAATTCAGATGTCCTCTGAAAATGAACTGAAAACACAAATGTCATCGAAACCCTTAAAGATTGATGAAAAAACGTTCAATATATCACTCAATTTAGAAATAAATCATGTTGTTCATTGTTAATCTTCACCAGATCGTACAATTAAAGTGAATTTTTATGTTGAGATTGATACATCTCCCCTGAGATATACATCTCCGGAAATTCTTTGATACAATATTCATGATGTTTTTAAAATAATTTCTAGAAATGTCATGTTTTTGTCCCGTGATATTTTCGTAAAAATGAAAAGAATCATATAAATTGTAATTAGAACTCTCCTACATTACTTTGTCTCTCGTGTGTACTTATTCTATAATTTTTAGAGGTCTCGTTTTGTCTTGTAGTCTATCATATTTAGGTTATTTAATCAAATATAGATAGTGTTGGTTTTTTTTTAAAGTACAATCTGTGTTCGACTAATAAGAGTTTGAAGATACCAAATAAGGGTAATAACAAAATTACCGAACTCCGAACAATCTTACAAAGGGAAAGTCTAAACTCATAATTATATAAACAGACACAATCAGTCAACTACCGGAAAACTGTGAAAACCGTATTGACCCTGACTTGGTACAGACATTTCTAAAGAAATGGTGGGTTGAATCAGATTTTAAAGCGCCAAACCTCCCGCTTTCATTACGTCTCAAAGGTTCCGGCAGTCACTATAACAGTATTTATAACAATACTGGAACAAAATAGGTAGCATAGTTGTCAAAGCAGTACCAAATTCAGTGACGTAAATGTCAAAGACACTTTTACGTCACACATTGATAAACAAATATCTTTGACATTTTTGTTGACCGCCTTATCTTTATACATTTTCACTATATGAAAATGCATTGTTTATCATCGTCTCTGCAGAGACGGAATATATTTCGATAAAATCTTGGTATCGGAATATAAACTTTTAAGAGATCGAATAAGGCGAATCTTGTTATAGCCCTGGTCCAGTAGCCTGTTTCTCAGATGAAGATGACGTTTCAGGAAATCAGAATAATTGCTACTGGCCCTTGCATAACGAATCAATTGCGAGATGTAAACACCATATGCAGGAGAAGCTGGTATATTGCTGCACATATTTGGAAAATGTATGATTTTAAAATTGAAGTCGTCCCGTTTATCATAAATTTTAGTACCGATTTGACCACTGTCGTCAAATTCGAGGTATAAGTCCCAAAATGATGCGGACGAAGTTGTATCTGTGGTCTCTTTAACTTCCAGCTCTGGAGGATATATCAATAGAAGAAATTCTGCAAATCTAGAATTATTGATAGATAAAACGTCATCAATATACCTGTATGTGAAATTAAAGGCTCTAGCCTCATGAATCGTCTTATCTTTTACAAGCTTTTGAAGAAACTCCGACTCATATGAGTCTGAAAATAAATCGGCTGGAAGAGAGACACAATTCGTACCCATTGGTATGCCGACGACCTGCTGAAACAGTGTCCCTCCAAAGGAGACAAATATGTTATCGATGAGAAACTCCAGCATACTGATCACTTGTTCCTCGGAGTAGCATGTTTTACCTTTGTGAATTTTGTTTGAAAAATATGTGGAATTATACCCTAACACAACAAATTGTGAGCCATAGTATCTATGACTGAAAGCTTTGTGAATGGTTTCTTTTAAGCGGGTTTTTAATTTGTCATGCGGTAGGATGGTATATAGAGCTGAAAAATCAAAAGATTTGATGGAGGATATATGAGAGAAAGATCTTGATTTAAGATTATCCAAAAGATCTTTAGAGTTTTTCAAAATCCACATGTGATTTATGCCACTACGCGAGTAAACAGTTTCACAATATTTATGTTGTCCCTCTTTTACTGCAGACAGAATCTTTGTCAGGTGAATAGACAATTCTTTCGTCTAACAAGTTGATGATCCCGCTATGTACCTTTCTTTGAATGGTGTCTTATGGAGTTTAGGTATCCAATATGAATAGGGTAAATCCTCAGACTCTTTACCAGAGGGAATGTTTAATGAGGTCATGAATGATCTGTGGTTATCTAGGATTTCATCTTTGTCGAACGAAGTTGGTGTGTATGTGGTATTACTAGAGGTCTTGCTATTTATGCCTAATTCCTTGATTAGACATTCGAAGTAATATGATTTACATTGGAAGCCTTGTCTGCAGGAACGATAACATATTTGTCATGAAGAGAGGAAAGACACTTAACATCTTCTTGGTCTTTAAATACAGACTTAGGTCGACTATTAACACAATTTTTGAGTTTGTGAATCCGACCTTGTACTAGAGACCTAATTGTTCTAACCCAGTATGACAAGGACTCTAACTCAGGATATTGGTCTACTTCTCTCTTTATCCACCTTCTGGCATAATCTTCAACAGCATCCATAATTATCTTGAACTTATGTTTCCAGTTGATGTGTTGAGATTCTCTGAATTTAGGATCATGAGAAATCACCTTTCGGAGACTCTCATGTTGAATGATATTCAGATCACCAGTGATTACATGTCCAGATGGGTTGTATTGAAAAAGAGAGTGGGAGCAGTCACAAGTCAGAGGGTTCTTAAGGTACTCTTCTATGTTAATATCTTGCAATGCTTCTTTGTAGTTGAAATTTTTACGGCCAATGCTGTTAGTGTAGCTATAGGAGAAAATGGGAACAGATTGATTTTTGAAATATGGTGGAATTTCTTTTACGACCTCTGTTCTATTAAGAATGTTGCTGATGCTTAATAGCATCGACTCCTTTGCTAGCAAACGGAATATGGAGGAATTTTCTGTTGTTATCATGAAGAGGTTCAGATCAAACTGGTTTGAAAAGAGGAAACGACGCCACGTCACATATAATACTAGACAATCTGTACTTAGGAGAAAAAGGATCTACGCCTCCTTTGTCAAGTCCAAAATCCCTAAGATCTTTGAGGTAGTTTACAGGTAGTGGAAATAAGATTGTACGAATGTGACGAATTCCAATAGGTTTCTGTATATTAGAAAGTAAATCATTAAAAGCATCTTGTAGCGTTCTTGGTTTAGAGGACTTTTTAACATTTGGATGTTGAATTCTTTTATGACCATGGCTACGTTTAGTTCTTGGAATAGTATTAAAAAGGCTCATCACGTTGATTTCACTGCATCCAGGACTTGACAAATTTCTCACTCCTTTGATATAGGGGTAATCAGAATTCGTAGATCGAAGAACAGACAACACAATGACCAAAAGAAAAGAGAAAAAAGGACAAAAAACGATCTACAAAACGCACACATAAAACTTACGATCGAGTAACATGAACTCCACTTAAAATCGGGGGTGAACGCAGGCGCTCCGGAAGGGTAAGCAGTTCCTGCTCCATTAGTGGTACTTGTCGTGTTAATATAAGAAAGTCAATACACACAGAGGAGGGAGGGGGACATCTGCATTTGTGCTAAAAATACCCATTACTATCTATTTTTCTGTGCTTTTCATCATATGCCATCCGGTTACCGTAATGAATTTCTTTTTTCTCTCTCAAATGGATGCGCTTATGCGTTTATGTAGCTACGCCCCTGGTCGTTGTATTTCGTTTTGATGTTGGTAACAGATTTTGGAAGATATTATTATCTGTGTCGTTTTATATTAGAGTCACAGTGAAGGGATCACATATCAGTAAAACTGATATCTCAAAGTAGGTATTGAGATAAACCCTAGCCAACAGATAAGTGGTTTACAGTACATCTAACTTTTAACAGATAAATATTAGGTTTTTTCTTCAATAATGGCTGTTTTTCAATGATCTTTTTCTGTGTTGCTGTCTTTGTTTTGCTTTGTTTGTCTTCGTCCTGTGTCTTGTGTGTCTAGTGTCGCCAGTTTCTCTGGATTATCCGTTCTTGATTGTACCTTCGGTTTTCTCTAACGTCTATGTATCTTCAATTGGATACTACAAGAATGTTATGTGTACATCCAAATGAACTTTACAGTATAATTAAATTCTAAGAATGTTACCCATGGCATCTCAAGCTAATGGCTAATGTGTATGTAGTCATGGGCTGGATTTAATATGTATTAATTTTCTGACTTAACGTAAATCAAAGTTCTGACACCACACACTCCTTTAAAATCAGAGAGCGAGACTAGTTTACAGTTTCCTTACCTGACTCCAATAATTACAACACAGGTGCAACTGATCTGTATCGCAAATGAAATAAATTATATATTTATTGATTGTTGCTTAATGTCAAGTGGGTAATATTTCAGCTTTATTCATTACTAAGTCAAGCTTACAAACAATAAATCAGGGGAACGGGATGACACTGTCATGACGCTTACGAAGGATATTTAGATTACAAGGAAATAGGAGATACTGTCATATATAAGGCTGGAAGATATGAAAAACGCATCGGTGGTGTAATGGTTAGGCGTGCTCGCCTCGAGTGCGGTAGATCGTGGGCTCGATCCCCGGTCGGATCAAACCAAAGACTATGAAATTGGTATTTGTTGCTTCTCCGCTAAGCACACAGCAATAAGGAGAACGAGCAAAGACTGGTTTGCTCGGAATCAGAATAATGTGTCCGAGTGGAGCGACAGGTCTACCCGCGGACTGTTGTTTCAGTGAGCTAGTATTATAAAAATCAAAATCAGTATGTTGGGCTAGTACAAAGTGGACCTCATCGTCATCTCATTGAAAATTAGCTTGTTCTCGCCATGATATAGCTGAAAAATTGCTGAATTGGCGCTAAGCAACACCCACACACTCACCCTGGAAGATATTGCAACAACAGCTCTTAACAAACTATTGCTTATTACGAGTTTTATTTTACTCACAAGGAGCATGCATGGCAATCTACACACAAGTCACTCTCATTTATGTTCCGTCTCCATGACGAGTTTAGTATTTATTTGTTCCATAACCAGACGGATACACCTCTGCGTGTGTTGTACTCCGCAGCTTAGCCACGTGTTTCTATTTACATACTCAGGGGTTCCGGCGAGTGTCAAGCGTAGTAAAAATAAATCATCATTATATATTTGAAGAAAAGAGACCAACATGGGTTGATGTCAGTACAGAAAATCAATGTAACAATCATTTTTATTTATAGAGGGTAGATAGTATGTAGCATATTGTATCTAATATTTTCATGAGGTAAATGTAAGTTACAAACGGTATTTTAGATTCATGGAATATCTTACTTTTTCTTTTGACCATTGTGCTGTATATTCTTCTTGATTTACGGATTCTGATTACCCCTTTGGTGTCTTCAAACTTATTTCATACATAAATGATATAGTACTTGTGTTTTTCTTCTGTCTACTAAATTATTTTCCATCTTTCATGTAGAGAAATGTATATTGCAATCATGCTAATATACGCTGTCTTGTCCGATAATTTCTGCTTCCAGTCCGTTTCCCTGCCTGCATAGTTCTCAAATATACAATTCATTTGCATTGCAATCGATAAAACACTTGAAGTACGTTGATAAAAAACCAGAGGATTTGTAATTATTGATCACACGTAAATATATATAAAATAATAATGGCTGTTCTTGCAATTTAACGCAAGATCTGAGCTACCTGCATATTGTGCGATTATCTATTTTATCATTACAGAATCTTTCAAGGTTTTTTTTCAGGAATTCATTGAAGTGATAAGCGTCAAAGAAACCTGTCATTATTGGCAAACTATCAATTGAACCATTAATTGATTTCATGGGCAGATATGTAATATTTATACCACAGTTTTCCGAGTTAAACGCGGTCGATAGCTTAACCGTTTAACTCCGAAAACCGTGGTATAAATGATTTGGAACGTGCAGCCATGCAATATCACATCTAGGTCGTTTATTATTGCACGGCTCTCCGAGAGTAATAAAACTACAGCCCAGATTTAAAGTATACAATATCACGTATCTGTGTGCATTATTTCATAGTTCTTAGCTGTTACTTACATTCTGGTATATAAACCATAAAGATATCAAAGGAAAATAATGTATTGATGTTACAATAAGTATACATTGCACAGTATGAATTTATATTCCGTCTATGTGGGTTCGCGCCCGGCTTTGTATATTACACAAAAGGGTGCACACGACTCGCAGCCGCAAGTGATAAAGTTTACCAGTTGCTTGTCCATGGTCGCTGGTTCTCTCCGGGTACTCCGGTTTCTTCCACCACTAAAACTGGTCGCCATGATATAGCTGAAATATTGCTGAAAGTGGCGTTAAACACCAAAAAAATCAATCAATCATATATTCCGTCTATACTATATTTGTCACAATGCTGGCATGCTCTGAGAATATCACTAGAATATGGCAATGGCGGTACATTTCAATAAATATGTATAAAATCGTAGATATCAAAGTTAGTGCTCACGACGCGTTTCTGGAATAACCTTCATCAGGTACACTCAAGCCAAAATATTTGAAAGCTAAATAATTAAAAAAAAGTCTTTGGGAGCAAGAATATCAAAGGGCCTAAACAGGATAGCCAAAATAATAGGGCCTAAACAGGATAGCCAAAGTCAAAGGGCCTAAACAGGATAGCCAAAATCAAAGGGCCTAAACAGGATAGACAAAGTCAAAGGGCCTAAACAGGATAGTCAAAATCATAGGGCCTAAACAGGATAGCCATAATCAAAGGGCCTAGACGGGATAGCCAAAATCAAAGGGCCTAAACAGGATAGACAAAGTCAAAGGGCCTAAACAGGATAGTCAAAATCATAGGGCCTAAACAGGATAGCCATAATCAAAGGGCCTAGACGGGATAGCCAAAATCAAAGGGCCTAAACAGGATAGCCAAAATCGGTAATAGTCATCTATGGCTGAGGGAGGAGAAAATGGCAATATTTTGATATATGAAGAAGAAAAAAACATTATTTATATAAAAGATATCACAAATTCAAGAGAAAACTTACCAGGCGCTGATTTAAAATGGACGTGCTGGGTGCAAGTTCCTTCTAGAAATTGATGTGCATGCATATATGATAATTCATTCATCAGAATATTAATAAGACTGCAATTTCTTATTCATGACACGGTCTCCCTGCTAGGGTTCTACCATTCCCCATGTGAGAACCTAGACGATCCCTAATACCCCTCGACCAATTCTCAAGCTCCATCTAAGGCGAACTTTTGGATTGGGTCGTGTTTTTATTAAAAGCAACCGATATATTTTGCGTGCGTATAAACATATAATAGGTCCCAATGAACAACAGCTTGCTGTAAGAAACATTTGTCGTGAAAAAGCCATTTTAAATTCAATTGTCCACCCACCCCCCAATCATTACAGGTAGCACGGTTACTTGTCATAATCAATACATTCACCCACAGGCCCATTGAAATATTGGAAAGCCAAATAATTTAAAGTTTTGAGAGCAATAAATCCAAAGGGTTTCCGAAGCTAGTCTATGACGCTTGTAACAATCTGTCATTTTTCTTATCAATACTGAGCATGGTAGAAATAGATGTAGTCCCTTGTAATGTTATACTCAACGTAATAACATCGTAATATTATTGTTTCAAATTATTTTATCAACATCTTCATTTGATGTTACAATCTTTTTGAATTTATACAAAGTCAGCTGTAATACTGCTCCCTTCATGTTAAACAACAATAATTCTTCCGTTTTGATGCGTTTTCTATGTAAGATAAGCCATAAAGACAGATGCGCGTGACCTTGTCTTACATGGCATTGTCAGCCAATCAAATCGGCCGAGTATAATCAACGGGAAACTACGATAGTGTCAGATTGAAAGCCATATTTACAACAATACACACAAATAATTAAAACGCCTACCTTGCAAACTTATTTTAGTTATATTTTATCAAAATTGAAGCGTACACGAAACCAAATGACGTCTGATCTTTACGTTTTAAACTGGAAGTCTTCATTTGACGTCATGTTGTTAATGTACCAACGACGTGAGGACAACATTTCGCGGAACTTTAATTTGCAAGAATACATTTTTATGTTCAGTATTGCATTGAAGAATTAAAATGATTAAACGGTTCTTTTCAGGAGTTCATGCATGTGTATACGGGGTCGATGCACTCACAAACTTTACATAAGCGTCCTTCTCTCCTAGCATGTGGCGATCTAGTTTCGGGGCCGAAATGTAAACATTGTTAAAAACGGAAGAAATAGGTTCTTACACTCGTCTCTATTGAAGATCTTGGATTTCTTCCACTCGTGTGAGAAATTCTACGTCTTTTCACTTGTTCCGCAACGCTCCACTCGTGAAAAGACGGAATTTCTCACACTCGTGAAAGAAATCCAAGATCTTCAATAGAGACTCGTGTAAGAACCTATTAATCAATCCAGCGTCATTGGAATATGTACGTAGATATCTCATTTAGCGCCCAAGATGCGCGTCTGAAGTAACCTTCATCAGGTACCATCATTGTCAATAGACTGGAAAACCAAAAACTTTGGGAGAAAGTAAATCAAATGTTTAAACGGGATAGCCGAGGTTGGCTATGTTGACGTATGTCTGAGGGAGACTGTCATTAGTTTTAATAATAATTAACTTTATTTAGCAACTATAGATTTGAAATATAAATGCATTTACATTAGTAAACCACGTCAGTGCCGAATGAAAACGTAGATATAAAATTTAGTGCATATGACGCGTTTCTGGAATGATCGTCATCAGATACGCTCAAAATCGTTAAACTGGAAAGCCAACCAATTTAATGTTTGGTAGCAATAAAACCGAAGGGTCTATGACGCATGTAACAATCTGTCATTCTTCTGATCAATATTGATAGATGTAAACCCTTGTAATGCTATACCTAGCGTAATAACATCGTAATATTATTGTTTCAAATAGTATTAAATCAAGTAATATCAAATCTAATACGGTTTAATACTCTTTTTATCTCCGTAACGTTATACTTGCATCTCTTGTGTTTATACCAATAAATATAAAATAAGGTACTAATCAGGCAAAAATATCAGTATTTTATTTGTATCTTAGATTATGATTAGAATATAAGTACAATAGATGCTTGGTGGGTTAAAAAAACTGGATTAAGACTCAAAATGTAATACAAAAACTGGGTTAAAACTCAAATTGTAATACAAACACTGTTCCCATGATAACATCCGTGACATTTGCCAACCAATATCATTGATATTTGATTAAACAAATGAACCACAATTGACATGACGTGATTTAATACAATAAATCAGAATTCAATAAATTGCGTCAGTAAAGATTGACCCAAACATCATTAAGAAGACAATACTAGATGGCACGTGTGTGGAGCTAATCTTTTGTAATATTTTGAAACAATTGTTTTAGATTTCCCCCAATGTCTGAAAATGAAAGGAAGTCAATGACTTAAGCGACAGCTAGAAGATAGCTCAATTTAATGGTGATATTGTGCCATTTTGTTCATTTTCGGATGAGTAAAGCTAAGGCTGCGATGATATATACTATGTAGTGTTTATGGCTACAAGATTGAAGCATTCAGGCGTGAATGGCAATTAAAGAAGACAGTTTGCTTCACAAAATTCGAAAATCATTTTTACTAAAAATCTCCGTGTATACCTTTCTCTTGAATTTTTATTTACAATTGTTCTAATGTGGAAAAACAATTTCAAAAACTGTTTACATAAATCGATCATAGTGATGTATAACGATGGAATACAAAAAATGTATATCAAAACGGGACTTTTATTTCAAAATTCTAGAAATAAAAGCAAGTCGAAATATAACGTGAAAAATACATATCTATATAAGACATGCTTTTGTCATTCCGGTTGATTGTGCTTGTGGAATATGTATAAGTACTATATCTAAAGTCTTACAATATGGTAACTATTGACTACCTTCAGATGACAGAAAGTAAACATATTGTACTGAGTATATAATAATCTGTCAAAAGCATATCAATATCCTACATCTACAACTGATTTCGTGTCTTGTAGTTTACTGCTCTTGGTAAAGTACAACCATCACTATTGTTATTAGTATTGTAGAACAAGAGCTGTTGCTCGTGGTACTGTAGAACAAGTGCTGTTTTCCGTGGTACTGTTGAAGAAGAGCTGTGGTTATATGTACTGTTGAACAAGAGCTGTTATCCGTGGTACTGTTAAATAAGAGCTGTTGTTCGTGGTACTGTTGAAGAACAGCTGTTGTTCTTGGTATGGCACTACAATCACTATTATTATTAGCATAGTAGAACAAGAACTGTGGTTCGTGATATTTTTGAAGAAGAGTTGTTGTTCGTGATACTGTTGATGAAGAGCTGTTGTTCTTTGTATATTTGAAGAAGAGCTGTTATTCTTTGTACTGTTGAAGAAGAGCTGTTGTTTTTGGTACTGTTGAAGAAGAGCTGTTGTTCGTGGTACTGTTGAAGAAGAGCTGTTGTTCGTGGTACTGTTGAACAAGAGCTGTTGTCCGTGGTGCTGTTGCAGAATAGCTGCTGTTATTTGTACTGTTGAACAAGAGCTGTTGTTCGTGGTACTGTTGAACAAGAGCTGTTGTCCGTGGTACTGTATACCAAGAGATGTTGTTCGTGATACTGTTGAAGAAGAGCTGTTGTTCGTGGTATTGTGGAACAAGAGCTGTTGTCCGTGGTACTGTTGAAGAAGAGCTGTTGTTATTTGTACTGTTGAACAAGAGCTGTTGTACGTGGTACTGTTGAAGAAGAGCTGTTATTATTTGTACTGTTGAAGAAGAGCTGTTATTATTTGTACTGTTGAACAAGAGCTGTTGTCCATGGCACTGGTGAACAAGAGCTGTTGTTCATGGTACTGTTGAAAAAGAGCTGTTGTTATTTGTACTGTTGAACAAGAGCTGTTTTCCGTGGAACTGTTGAAGAAGAGCTGCTGTTCGTGGTAATGGTGAACAAGAGCTGTTGTTCGTGGTACTGTTGAAAAAGAGCTGTTGTTCGTGGTACTGTTGAAGAAGAGCTGTTATTTTTTGTACTGTTGAAGACGAGTTGTTTTCCGTGGCACTGGTGAATAAGAGCTGTTGTTCGTGGTGCTGTTGAAGAAGAGCTCTCGCCATTGTACTGTTGAACAAGAGCTGTTTTCCGTGGTACTGTTAAAGAAGTGCTGTTGTTCGTGGAACTGTTGAAGAAGAGCTGTTGTTCTTGGTATTGCACAACAATCACTATTATTATTAGTATTGTAGAACAAGAGCTGTTGTTCTTGGTTTTGTAGAATAATCATTATTATTATTAGTATTGTAGAACAAGAGCTGTTGTTCGTGGTACTGTTGCAGAAGAGCTGTTGCTACTTGTACTGTTGAAGAAGAACTGTTTTCTGTGGTACTCTTGAAGAAGAGCTGTTGTTCATGGCAATGGAAAACAATCACTTTTATTATTAGTATTGTAGAACAATAGCTGTTGTTCTTAGTTTTGTAGAATAATCATTATTATAATTAGCATTGTAGAACAAGAACTGTTGCTCTTTGTATTGTTGAAGAAGAGTTGTTGTTCTTGGTACTGTTGAACAAGAGCTGTTTCCGTGGTAATGTTGAAGAAGAGCTGTTGTTCGTGGTACTGCTGAAGAAAAGCTGTTGTTATTTGTACTGTTGAAGAAGAGCTGTTGTTAATTGCACTGTTGAACAAGAGCTGTTATCCGTGGTACTGTTGAAGAAGAGCTGTTGTTCGTGGTACTGTTGAACAATATCTGTTATTCTTTGTACTGTTGAAGAAGAGCTGTTTTCCGTGGTACTGTTGAAGAAGAGCTGTTGTCCGTGGTACTGTTGAAGAAGAGATGTTGTTCTTGGTATTGTACAATGATTATTTTTATTATTAGCATAGTAGATCAAGAGTTGTTGTTGTTTGCACTGTTGAACAAGAGCTGTTGTTCTTGGCATTGTTGAAAAAGAGCTTTATTCTTGGCATTGTTGAAGAACAGCTGTTGTTATTTGCATTGCTGAAGAAAAGCAGTTGTTTTTGGTACTTGTGAACAAGAGCTGTTGTTCTTGGTATTGCACAACAATCGCTATTATTATTAGCATAGTAGAACAAGAGCTGTTGTTTTTTGTATCGTTGAACAAGAGCTGTTGGTCTTGGTAGTGTAGAACAAGAGCTGTTCCACGTGGTACTGTTGAAGAAGAGCTATTGTTTATGGTACTGGTGAACAAGAGCTGTTGCTCGTGGTACTGTTGACGAAGAGCTATTGTTTATGGTACTGGTGAACAAGAGCTGTTGCACGTGGTACTGTTGAAGAAGAGCTATTGTTTATGGTACTGGTGAACAAGAGCTGTTGCACGTGGTACTGTTGAAGAAGAGCTATTGTTTATGGTACTGGTGAACAAGAGCTGTTGCTCGTGGTACTGTTGACGAAGAGCTATTGTTTATGGTACTGGTGAACAAGAGCTGTTGCACGTGGTACTGTTGAAGAAGAGCTATTGTTTATGGTACTGGTGAACAAGAGCTGTTGCACGTGGTACTGTTGAAGAAGAGCTATTGTTTATGGTACTGGTGAACAAGAGCTGTTGCTCGTGGTACTGTTGAAGAAGAGCTCTTGTTCTTGGTATTGTACATTGATAACTATTACTATTAGTATAATAGAACAAGAGCTATTGTTCTTCGCGCTGTATGGTAATGCCCACTGTTGTTCAGGGTATTCCATAGCAAGAACTTTGCTTTGTATTCTACAATAATACGGTGTTTTTCGAGCTATGTCAGCTCTCTACTGTTGAGGTTAAAAAGGTATACGTTATGTGTATAAACATTGTGTACAGTTCTTGAAGCCGCTAATACGATTACATGGGAAGGGAAAGAATAAGGAAGAAACGCGTTGACGATATACGAAGAACAACATTAATAGCAATGCTCCTTTAATATATGGTTGTTATATCCAGTATGTCATGTACGTCCGCCCCACATTCCCTCCCCCATTATGTTCTATAGCATCGGGCAATAGCTTGGTTCTCTAATTCAGAGATTAACATACGGACAGATTAACAGTTTTCTTTGTGTGTTAGGCTAATTTCAAATAGCACAAGTCAAATAATATCAAATCAAATACCGTTTAATATTTTTTTTTATTTCCGTAGCATTGTACTTATATCTCTTGTGTGCATACCAATAAATATATAATAAGGTACAAATAAGGCAAAACTACCATTTAATTTGCATTTTAGAAAATAAAAAGAAGATTAGAATATATGTGCAACAGTCAATTCATGAACAAAAACTGGGTTAAAACTCAAAATATAATTAAAAAAAACCTGTTTCCATGGTGATATCCGTGACATTTGGCAACATTGATACCACTAATAAACAGATCAACCACAATTAAGATGATGTGATTTGGTGCAATACAACCTTGCTTAAATAAACCATGTCAAAGCATATTAACCCTAAAATTATTAAAAAGACAATACTAGATGGCACAGTGTGTGGAGTTGACCTTTAGTAATATTGTGTTAGATTTTCCCCCATGGCCTGATAATAAAAGGAAGTCAATGACTTAAGTGACAGCTAGAAGATAGATTAATTTAATTTGTAGTGATAGTGTGCCATTTTGTTAATATTTGGCTGAGTAAAGCTAAAGATACGATAACATGCAATATGTACAGTCGAACTTTGCTAGCTCGAACTCAGATGGCTCGAATACAATGTTTTAGTCCCGTCAATTTTGCCGTTAACTTCGTTCGTTTTTGCCGTCAAATAAACCTCGATTTCCAATTTACAGGTAAGTAGCATTACATCAGGAATGATAATTAAAGAAGACATCGATAGCTTGCATACTATTGGTTGATAATTGTACAAGATTCTAAAATAATCTGATAAAAAAAGTAAATTAAAAAAAAAATGGTAACACAATTCTATGTGACTGATTACTAACTATCTTATCCAAACAACATACATCAAAACTGAAATCTTATTTCAAAGATAAAAAGATATGCAATTCGAAGTGCGAATCTTAAGTCAAAATATACTTAAAAGGCCAGTGCATATCACCACTAAAGTTTTGAGTTCGAATCCCGCTCATGGAGAGGTGTACAATATACAACATTGTGTGATAAAGTTTATTATTATATTATTCTTGGTATTGTACAACAAGAACTGTTGTTCTTGGTATTGCACAACAAAAGTTGTTGTTCTAGTTATTTTACAACAAAAGTTGTTGTTCTTGTTATTGTGCAACAAACGTTGTTGTTCTTGTTATTGTACAACAAAAGTTGTTGTTCTTGTTATTTTACAACAAAAGTTGTTTTTCTTGTTATTGTACAACGAAAGTTGTTGTTCTTGTTATTGTACAACAAAAGTTGTTGTTCTTGGTATTTAACAACAAAAGTTGTTTTTCTTGTTATTGTACAACAAAAGTTGTTGTTCTTGGTATTTCACAACAAAAGTTGCTGTTCTTGTTATTGCACAACAAAAGTTGTTGTTGTTATTGTACAACAAAAGTTGTTGTTCTTGTTATTGTACCACACAATTTGTTGTTCTTGGTATTTTACAATACAAGTTGTTGTTCTTGTTATTGCACAACAAAATGTGTTGTTCTTGGTATTTTACAACAAAAGTTGTTTTTCTTGTTATTGTACAACGAAAGTTGTTGTTCTTGTTATTGTACAACAAAAGTTGTTGTTCTTGGTATTTAACAACAAAAGTTGTTTTTCTTGTTATTGTACAACAAAAGTTGTTGTTCTTGGTATTTCACAACAAAAGTTGCTGTTCTTGTTATTGCACAACAAAAGTTGTTGTTGTTATTGTACAACAAAAGTTGTTGTTCTTGTTATTGTACCACACAATTTGTTGTTCTTGGTATTTTACAATACAAGTTGTTGTTCTTGTTATTGCACAACAAAATTTGTTGTTCTTGGTATTTCACAACAAAAGTTGTTTTTCTTGTTATTGTACAACAAAAGTTGTTGTTCTTGTTATTGCACAACAAAAGTTGTTGTTCTTGATATTTCACAACAAAAGTTATTGTTCTTTTTATTGCACAACAAAAGTTGTTTTTCTTGGTATTGTACAACACAAGTTGTTGTTCTTCTTATTACACAACACAAGTTGTTCTTGTTATTGCACAACAAAAGTTGTTGTTCTTGGTATTTCACAACAAAAGTTGTTGTTTTTGTTATTGCACAACAAAAGTTGTTGTTCTTGTTATTGTACAACACAAGTTGTTGTTCTTGTTATTGCACAACAAAAGTTGTTGTTCATGTTATTGTACAACACAAGTTGTTGTTCTTGGTATTGTACAACAAACGTTGTTGTCCTTGGTATTGTACCACAAAAGTTGTTGTTCTTGGCATTGCACAACAAGGGCTGTTGTTCTCGTTATTGTACAACAAAGTTGTTGTTCTTGTTATTGTACAACACAAGTTGTTGTTATTGTACAACACAAGTTGTTGTTCTTGTTATTGCACAACACACGTTGTTGTGTTTGGTATTGTACAACAAAAGTTGCTGTTCTTGTTATTGTACAACAAAAGTTGTTGTTCTTTGAATTGTACAACAAGAGCTGTTTTTCTTGTTATTGTGCAACAAAGTTGTTGTTCTTGGTATTGTACAACAAAAGTTGTTGTTCTTGTTATTTAACAACAAAAGTTGTTTTTCTTGTTATTGTACAACGAAAGTTGTTGTTCTTGTTATTGTACCACAAAAGTTGTTGTTCTTGGTATTTAACAACAAAAGTTGTTTTTCTTGTTATTGTACAACAAAAGTTGTTGTTCTTGGTATTCACAACAAAAGTTGCTGTTCTTGTTATTGCACAACAAAAGTTGTTGTTGTTATTGTACAACAAAAGTTGTTGTTCTTGTTATTGTACCACACAATTTGTTGTTCTTGGTATTTTACAATACAAGTTGTTGTTCTTGTTATTGCACAACAAAATTTGTTGTTCTTGGTATTTTACAACAAAAGTTGTTTTTCTTGTTATTGTCCAACAAAAGTTGTTGTTCTTGTTATTGTGCAACACACGTTGTTGCTCTTGTTATTGTACAACAAAAGTTGTTGTTCTTGTTATTGTACAGCAAAAGTTGTTGTTCTTGTTCTTTTACAACAAAAGTTGTTGTTCTTGTTATTGTACAACACACGTTGTTGTTCTTGTTATTGTACAACAATAGTTGTTGTTCTTGGTATTGTACAAGAGATGTTGCTCTTGGCATTTGACACCAAAAGTTGTTGTTCTTGTTATTGTACAACAAAAGTTGTTGTTCTTGTTATTGTGCAACAAAAGTTGTTGTTCTTGTTATTGTACAACAAAAGTTGTTGTTCTTGTTATTGTACAGCAAAAGTTGTTGTTCTTGTTCTTTTACAACAAAAGTTGTTGTTCTTGTTATTGTACAACACACGTTGTTGTTCTTGTTATTGTACAACAATAGTTGTTGTTCTTGGTATTGTACAAGAGATGTTGCTCTTGGCATTTTACACCAAAAGTTGTTGTTCTTGTTATTGTACAACAAAAGTTGTTGTTCTTGTTATTGTGCAACACACGTTGTTGCTCTTGTTATTGTACAACAAAAGTTGTTGTTCTTGTTATTGTACAACAAAAGTTGTTGTTCTTGTTCTTTTACAACAAAAGTTGTTGTTCTTGTTATTGTACAACACACGTTGTTGTTCTTGTTATTGTACAACAAAAGTTGTTGTTCTTGGTATTGTACAACAAAAGTTTTTGTTCTTGGTATTTAACAACAAGAGCTTTGTTCTTGTTATTGCACAACAAAGGTTGTTGTTATAAATTTCTGTTGCAGGGTATAACCATTTTGCAATTTTTTTTTAAAGGCTGACAAATTCCCCTTAATAAATAATAAAGTGCATCAAGTAGAAATATTAGGTCCAACTAACAATTAAATCATTTATATTTCATTTAATATTATATTACTAATGTGTGTTCAGTATTTGAATCCAATAAATTAATGACCTATTTACTCTGCTCTCTTTCGAAGACCATTAAATACGTCAGATACTTATTACTTATTGATATTAAATATTCTAGAAGTATCAATTATGATTGGTTTCCTTAATAGTTATGGTTTATTGTTAACATATTCTACCTTCTTAGTTAGTAGTCGTTTAATTGCGAACATTCATTGACGCTGCTATTGTACAGTCCATTTTTTTATTTTATCGCTGATGTTTGTGATAATGTGTGGCATTTTTTTTGGAGTCGAAGCGAATTTGTACATTGTTTATTTTATTGTTTGTTTATATCAGTATTGCATTTTGATATCCAATCATCTGGAATTCCATCGGCATAAGTCGTGATATTTTGTTGTGTTGAATGGCGTGAAGCAAGACGTGATTGTTCTCGTTATTTATATAGAATGAATTATTCACCATCACTGTTGATGTAATTTAGCATGACTAAAAATCCATCTGACAATTAATATAAACTCCAAAAAACAACAACAAAAAACTTGTACTCGTGGGATGATATCAGAGGATCATTTCATACCATAATACTTGCATTATTTACTCGTAAGTTACACAATCCAATACCAAATTTCAAAGAATGTGTGGAACAGATTAAGTATTATTACAAATTAGATTTTGGCTTGCACTCCATAAATTTTCAAACATTTTAATTAATAAATGGAAAACAATTGTTCATGCATCAGTGAATGATAGAGAGGCATATATCTACTCTTCTATGATTATATTGTGTTATTTTAACACATTAATTGTTTCGCTTCAGACAAATGTGGTCTACTTGACACGAGACAATTAACATTTTACTGTATTGATTTGCTTCTGTTCAAATAAAATATATGTGATAAAATAGAAAACAAATAATACCACACTGTAGAAATAGTTCAAAATTCCAATGTTATTATTATGGTGTTTAATGCTACTTTCAACAATATTTCAGCCCAATCGTGCTGGTAAGTTGTTTTGGTGGAGGAAACCGGAGTACCCAGAAAACAATCACCGACCTGTGGCAAGTCACTGACAAACTTTACCGCATAAAGTTGTATCGAGTACACCTCGCCATGAGCACAATTCGAACTCATAACATTAGTGGTGATATGCACTGAATGCATAGATAGTTGTAAATTGAACTAACATACGACCATGACGGGACTTCTCCAAATTACAATAAAAAAATCATAGAAGCATAGGTAAATTCGACCCCTCTCCCTTTAACACATATACATGGTCATTCACTTTCCTGGCTTGGTACAGGCACTTCTGTAAAAAGTAACTGTGCTAATGAAAACGTAGATGTCTATCTAATTTGGTGCACTCGACGAGTTTCTGGAACAACCATCATCCGGTGCTCAAATTCAAAAGATTGGAAAGTCAAATAATTAAAAAATATTTGGGAGCAAGAAAACCAAAGGGTTTAAACAGGATAATCAAAATCATCTAAGATCACCTGTTGTCGTAGTTTTATAGGTAGAAATAAAACAAGAGATAAGAAAATGTAATGCTTCTCTTCATAAGGATATTTATTTTACAAATGTAGAAAAAGTAATAATAATGAATTAAATATTGCACTACCAAGTCTACAAATTGCAGATTATCATGACGAATAGGTCTATTTCATCGGTTTTGACCGAATGAAATCCGAAGTTACAAATGTAGATCGATGTTTATCCTTTTGTCCTTTTTCCTTTGTCCATTGTGTTGTCTGTCCTTCTTCGATTTACGGATTCTGATTACCCTTTTGGTATCTTCAAACTCATCTTGCCAGTATCTCTGGATTGTTCATTCTTCATTACCCCTTCGGATTTCTCTAACGTTTATTTCTTATTCATCACATCGTTTGTATAATTAATTTCAAATAGATAAAGCAATATGCATTTTCAGTAATTAATCAATTATCTTATACTCTGCTACAATCGATTACCTTTGTCCAGCGGATTGATTTCATATTCACCAATACACATCAAATTAAGATCACAAATAAATAGTTGAGCATATTTTTCTCTCGGTTGTAATGTAATTGACAAGCAATTTCGATATCTATCATTGGAAATTTAAACTTCCTTAGAGATTAACGCTTTTTATATTTGTCAAACGTTATTCATCTATAAAAGTTACAAAAACAAATTGTGTTTGTCATAAAACTTAGCGATGTGAATGAATGAAGTGTTACTCTACCCTATAATAGTTTTGATAGTCATCAACATCATCTGTTGGTGGTACAAATTACGAAAAGAGAAGAGAATGTGTATTGGATGATACATTACAGTCGTGGATAATAAATTAGTATAAAAATTCATCAATATAATAATCCTGCTATATAACAGATCGATCAAAATGTTGATTAAAGTACTGAAGAGCAGTTACACTGACGGAGAAATTTGTAGTAGAACTTGCTAATAGTTTGTATGTGTGTGTGTAGGGATTACGTTTAAACAAAACAAACTGAAGGGCCAGTGGCTGGCTTATCTCATAATAGGGGGATATATTATCTATAACGGATAAACATTGTTGAAATAGTCACCAGTTTTAGAAAATGGCTGATAAAATAAGACTCTTCACTGTAAATATAATCTTTATTTACAGTTTACCCGGGAAAATGCACCCGTTTATCAAATTTCACTGATTACGGAGATGATATTATCATGCGTTTAATACTTAACCAAAGCCATTCTTTGTGGGAAAGAAAAAGAAAAGAATGAAAACTGCAGAGACAATGACGAGGAGAAAGTTAAAATGTTCTGTGTTTTGTCTACTAATTCTTATAATGTTTTACCATGTGAATGCTAGCAATGATTGCCCCAAAGTTTGCCACTGTCGGGGGTATGCGGGAGTGGATTGTTCGAAAAAGAATTTAACGATGATTCCAGAAAATATTCCATTAGATGTTGATAATCTGTAAGTAGAGTCCTAGAACTTTTTTTTATTATTATTTCAATACAATGCTATTAATTGTCCTAATATACATGTATGATGGTAGGGAGTTATACACAATCAAATTGATAAATATTTAAACAGCAATTAAAAACCTCTGAATATATAAATTTCTAGTCTGATAAATATGAAAAAAATAATGAATGAAAAACAAAGTTTCCCCTTTCTGTGTCTCCTATACCCGTGAATATATATAATCTGAAATCGTTAGCATCCCATTATCCAAATTTCAAAATTGACGCAATGTCAGGCTTACAATCAGATACAGAAATCAACAAAAATAACCCTGAATTGCACATTTGTGTTGTGTTTTTGTTTTGTCTTCGTCCTGTGCACCCTACGTTGCCAGTTTCTCTGGATTGTCCATTTTGGAATGCCTTTGTGGTATTCTCGAACGTTTATTTACATGTAGATGCTTTTTGACTAATCATGGTTATGTCACTTTTCTAATTTGTCATTTGCTTTTTTTTAAACTAGAATTTCATAATTCGCATTATTGCACAATTTATTTTCATATATATATTCTGCAATTCGTATTATCTGACAAACGATATAACTGAAATATTATAGAAAGTGGCGTTAAACACCATACATGTGTAGCATCATATGAGTCATGTATCTTTAAACAACGCATCATCTCGTGCAACATTGATCGTATGACAAATGTGAATTATTCAATATGCATCGCAATTGTTATTCTCCATTCTCCAGATAATATAAAATATAGAAACAAGCAATTATTTGCAATATCCAGTTCATCATCTTGTCTCAAATTAATTGTGTTTCGTGTTTAAAGCGTCGTTATTGCTTGTGTAGTCTATATAAATATATATCAAAACTCTTGTATAATTAACGCGGTTTCTATCTAGTAGTTGTCTAATAGTCGTATAATGTACATTACATGTTAAATGAATTGAACGGAATTGGACCCGCTGGGATTCCTATGGTAAAAATACAGCTGATCATGATTAAAAATTTTATTCCATTGTCATTTCAAATATTGTGAGTAAAAACAACAGCAACTTAAGGATAAAACCGGAAATTAAAACGACAAAATTGAAATGTACGTTATATCTTGTTCCAGTAGCAAAATTCTTAACCATTTGACTTGCATGCAAAGATTTAAAAACAAACCACCAAGATAAATAATAGATTGGAATATAGCAGCACCGAACCTTCATACAAGAAATATAGTATTACCCCAGGAAACAAATATAAATTACCAACCCATTTTTTTTAATTAAAAGGTGAAACTCGTTCAATATTATATAACATTGTAGCCGAGGTCTCCAAGCTGACAATTATATATATATATATATTATTGAAGTTTACAGTTCCTAAATAATGTAATTATTATTGAAAATAATGTTCATCTCTCGCAGGCATATGAAATCTTAGCTGATTTTGACTATTTTGTTTCCAATCTTTTGAAGTTGAGTATCTGATGAAGGCTTTTCTAGAAACGCGACATGCGCACTCAACTAGATACCTTTCCTCATGATATAGGAAATAGGATTGTACTATGGTCATAACCCTCATGATATAGGAAATAGGATTGTACTATGGCCATAACCCTCATGATATAGGAAATAGAATTGTACTATGACCATAACCCTCATGATATAGGAAATAGAATTGTACTATGGTCATAACCCTCATGATATAGGAAATAGAATTGTACTATGGTCATAACCCTCGTGATATAGGAAATAGGATTGTACTATAGCCATAACCCTCATGATATAGGAAATAGAATTGTACTATGACCATAACCCTCATGATATAGGAAATAGAATTGTACTATGGTCATAACCCTCATGATATAGGAAATAGGATTGCACTATGACCATAACCCTCATGATATAGGAAATAGGATTGCACTATGACCATAACCCTCATGATATAGGAAATAGGATTGTACTATGACCATAACCCTCATGATATAGGAAATATAATTGTACTATGGTCATAACCCTCATGATATAGGAAATAGGATTGCACTATGACCATAACCCTCATGATATAGGAAATAGAATTGTACTATGGTCATAACCCTCATGATATAGGAAATAGGATTGCACTATGACCATAACCCTCATGATATAGGAAATAGGATTGTACTATGGTCATAACCCTCATGATATAGGAAATAGGATTGCACTATGACCATAACCCTCATGATATAGGAAATAGAATTGTACTATGACCATAACCCTCATGATATAGGAAATAGAATTGTACTATGACCATAACCCTCATGATATAGGAAATAGGATTGCACTATGACCATAACCCTCATGATATAGGAAATAGGATTGTACTATGACCATAACCCTCATGATATAGGAAATAGGATTGTACTATGGCCATAACCCTCATGATATAGGAAATAGGATTGTACTATGGTCATAACTCTCATGATATAGGAAATAGGATTGTACTATGGTCATAACCCTCATGATATAGGAAATAGGATTGCACTATGACCATAACCCTCATGATATAGGAAATATGATTGTACGATAGCCATAACCCTCATGATATAGGAAATAGGATTGTACTATGACCATAACCCTCATGATATAGAAAATAGAATTGTACTATGGTCATAACCCTCATGATATAGGAAATATGATTGTACTATGACCATAACCCTCATGATATAGGAAATAGGATTGTACTATGGCCATAACCCTCATGATATAGGAAATAGGATTGTACTATGGTCATAACCCTCATGATATAGAAAATAGGATTGCACTATGACCATAACCCTCATGATATAGCAAATAGAATTGTACTATGACCATAACCCTCATGATATAGGAAATAGGATTGTACTATGGTCATAACCCTCATGATATAGGAAATAGGATTGCACTATGACCATAACCCTCATGATATAGGAAATAGAATTGTACTATGGCCATAACCCTCATAATATAGAAAATAGGATTGTACTATGGCCATAACCCTCATGATATAAGAAATAGGATTGTACTATGGTCATAACCCTCATGATATAGGAAATAGGATTGTACTATGGTCATAACCCTTATGATATAGGAAATAGGAGTGTACTATGGTCATAACCCTCATGATATAGGAAATAGGATTGTACTATGGCCATAACCCTCATGATATAAGAAATAGGATTGTACTATGGTCATAACCCTCATGATATAGGAAATAGGATTGTACTATGGTCATAACCCTTATGATATAGGAAATAGAATTGTACTATGACCATAACCCTCATGATATAAGAAATAGAATTGTACTATGGTCATAACCCTCATGATATAGGAAATAGGATTGTACTATGGTCATAACCCTCGTGATATAGGAAATAGGATTGTACTATGGTCATAACCCTCGTGATATAGGAAATAGGATTGTACGATGGCCATAACCCTCATGATATAAGAAATAGGATTGTACTATGGTCATAACCCTCATGATATAGGAAATAGGATTGTACTATGGCCATAACCCTCATGATATGGGAAATAGAATTGTACTATGGTCATAACCCTCATGATATAGGAAATAGGATTGTATTATGGCCATAACCCTCATGATATAAGAAATAGGATTGTACTATGGTCATAACCCTAATGATATAGGAAATAAGATTGTACTATGGTCATAACCCTCATGATATAGGAAATAGGATTGTACTATGGTCATAACCCTCATGATATAGGAAATAGGATTGTACTATGACCATAACCCTCATGATATAGGAAATAGGATTGTACTATGGTCATAACCCTCATGATATAGGAAATAGGATTGTACGATAGCCATAACCCTCATGATATAGGAAATAGAATTGCACTATGGCCATAACCCTCATGATATAGGAAATAGGATTGTACTATGGTCATAACCCTCATGATATAGGAAATAGGATTGTACTATGGTCATAACCCTCGTGATATAGGAAATAGGATTGTACTATGACCATAACCCTCATGATATAGGAAATAGAATTGTACTATGGCCATAACCCTCATGATATAGGAAATAGGATTATACTATGGCCATAACCCTCATGATATAGGAAATAAAATTGTACTATGACCATAACCCTCATGATATAGGAAATAGAATTGTACTATGACCATAACCCTCATGATATAGGAAATAGGATTGTACTATGACCATAACCCTCATGATATAGGAAATAGGATTGTACTATGACCATAACCCTCATGATATAGGAAATAGGATTGTACTATGGTCATAACCCTCATGATATAGGAAATAGGATTGTACTATGGTCATAACCCTCATGATATAGGAAATAGGATTGTACTATGGCCATAACCCTCATGATATAGGAAATAGAATTGTACTATGGTCATAACCCTCATGATATAGAAAATAGGATTGTACTATGGTCATAACCCTCATGATATAGGAAATAGAATTGTACTATGGTCATAACCCTCATGATATAGGAAATAGAATTGTACGATAGCCATAACCCTCATGATATAGGAAATAGGATTGTACTATGGTCATAACCCTCCTGATATAGGAAATAGGATTGTACTATGGTCATAACCCTCATGATATAGGAAATAGGATTGTACTATGGTCATAACCCTCATGATATAGGAAATATGATTGCACTATGGCCATAACCCTCATGATATAGGAAATAGGATTGTACTATGACCATAACCCTCATGATATAGGAAATAGGATTGTACTATGACCATAACCCTCATGATATAGGAAATAGGATTGTACTATGGTCATAACCCTCATGATATAGGAAATAGGATTGTACTATGACCATAACCCTCATGATATAGGAAATAGGATTGTACTATGACCATAACCCTCATGATATAAGAAATAGGATTGTACTATGACCATAACCCTCATGATATAGGAAATATGATTGCACTATGGCCATAACCCTCATGATATAGGAAATAGGATTGTACTATGACCATAACCGTCATGATATAGGAAATAGGATTGTACTATGACCATAACCCTCATGATATAGGAAATAGGATTGTACTATGGTCATAACCCTCATGATATAGGAAATAGAATTGTACGATAGCCATAACCCTCATGATATAGGAAATAGGATTGTACTATGGTCATAACCCTCATGATATAGGAAATAGGATTGTACTATGGTCATAACCCTCATGATATAGGAAATAGGATTGTACTATGGTCATAACCCTCATGATATAGGAAATAGGATTGTACTATGGTCATAACCCTCATGATATAGGAAATAGGATTGTACGATGGCCATAACCCTCATGATATAAGAAATAGGATTGTACTATGGTCATAACCCTCATGATATAGGAAATATGATTGCACTATGGCCATAACCCTCATGATATAGGAAATAGGATTGTACTATGACCATAACCCTCATGATATAGGAAATAGGATTGTACTATGGTCATAACCCTCATGATATAGGAAATAGGATTGTACTATGGTCATAACCCTCATGATATAGGAAATAGAATTGTACTATGGTCATAACCCTCATGATATAGGAAATAGGATTGTACTATGACCATAACCCTCATGATATAGGAAATAGGATTGTACTATGACCATAACCCTCATGATATAGGAAATAGGATTGTACTATGGTCATAACCCTCATGATATAGGAAATAGGATTGTACTATGGTCATAACCCTCATGATATAGGAAATAGGATTGTACTATGGTCATAACCCTCATGATATAGGAAATAGGATTGTACTATGGTCATAACCCTCATGATATAGGAAATAGGATTGTACTATGACCATAACCCTCATGATATAGGAAATAGGATTGTACTATGGCCATAACCCTCATGATATAGGAAATAGAATTGTTCTATGGTCATAACCCTCATGATATAGAAAATAGGATTGTACTATGGTCATAACCCTCATGATATAGAAAATCTGTATGTATGACGCAAGAAAGTGAAATTGTCAACAACATAAATCAGTTTAGTGAACTGACTTTGTTTTGAAATGGAGGGGAATGTTTGAAAATTATATTCTTTATTTTTTTGACAATACAAAGCTGTCTTATTATGGATAGAAAGCAAATTTATTAACTTTTTTTTACAATTAGACTGACCTCCCTCTCTCCTGTGGGTAATTCCTGATTGGGCTGTCACTAAGACTAAGAATCTTTATTCTCAAATAAACCATACATTACAATGGTATAGAGAAGTTACATATAAGAATACAACACAACACATACATGACAAATAAATAACAGATACACAAATACATATACATACAATATTTACATTACAACAGTAGGAGTTAAGTATTAGCCAAGAGAATATCTGATCTGTTGATTTTTCTTATTAATCTACATAACTTTTCTAGTTTTATTTTTTCAGAGGTACACATTATTTGTTTAAATTTTAATATATTTGGCCTTTGAGTAAGATATCTACTTATTAATTGGGTTCGATTTTCAGTAAAAAAATGACATTCCATAATATAGTGGAATTCGTCACCAATAGATCTGCTATTACCTTTTAAACACTGTCTATTTTCTCTATCGATACCATTCCACCGTCCAGTTTCTATCGGTAATTTGTGGTTTGTGGTTCGAAATTTACATAGTGTATATATATCTTTGTCTTCCAAAATATTGAAATAATTTTCGAATTCAAAGTTGTCTTTAAATATTCTATAATTGATAGCTTTTGGTGAGTTTTGTATCAGAGAATGCCACTCCTGTGTAAACTGCTCATGGAGACGGTTCCTAATTAAAGCTAAAAGCAGGTCGGAATTTTGAAAGAATTGTTGAGACCAAATGTAGGAATAGCCTGTATCATCAAAAATGTGTTTAACATGTTTAATCCACGAAAAATCCAGATTTTCATCAATAAAAAGGTTATACAAAATTTTATAAGATAAATATGAGAGGTTTGTTTCTTTACCGGTTAACAGTCTTGCCCAATATGATATCATTCTTAATTTTACATCAATTTCAATAGGAAACAATCCAAGTTCACCATATATCATATAACTAGGTGTCGATGTTTTTAATTTCAATAACAGCTTGCAAAATCTAAGTTGTACTTTTTCAAGACATTGAATATTTTTACTAAAACCCCATATTTCTGAACCACATAGTAATATTGGTTTTACCATTTTGTTAAAAAGTTCAAGCTGGCATTCAATTGATAAGTTATGTGTTCTACCTCTTTTCAAAACTTCAAACATTGCTTTTGTAGCTTTTTCAGCTTGCTTTTTAATAGCTTTGTTAAAGTTTCCTGTCCTGTTAAACAATATTCCAAGATAATTAATTTCATTAACAATTTCTAATTCAGACCCGTTCAATGTAAATTTTAAATTGGTTGATTGTCTCCCCCTGGAAAAAACTATAACTTTAGTTTTATCAGTGTTTGCTTTTAATCTCCAAGTATTGCAATATTCACCGAATTTATTCAAAATATTTTGTAAATCATCGTGGGTTTCAGCCAGTAGGACAGTATCGTCAGCATATAAAAGTGCAAAAAGCTTTAAATAAATATTCAACTTATCTTCTATGCAGCTTGAAACTGTTTCTAAACCATTAAGACTTGCATTTTCAAAAAACATTTGTAGATCGTTTAGGAACGTGGCAAATAGAAAAGGGATAAATTAACCCCTTGCCTCACTCCCATATCACAGTTAAAATAATCAGATTTACAATAATTATAGGTTATACATGATTTAACATCTGTGTACATATTTAGAATCATAGTATACATTTGGTCATTTATGTGATTCAATAGTAACTTGTACCATAATGCATCTCTCCATACCGTGTCAAAAGCCTTTTCGAAGTCGACAAAGGCACAAAACAGTTTTTTCTTTTTTCTTTTTAAGATCTCAAAAAACGAAAATAATGTGAAAAAACTGTCCGTCGTCGAGTAAGATTTTCGGAAGCCAAATTGGTTTTCGTTCATCAAGAGAGCTTCTTCCGAGAAACGACATAGTCTTTCATTTAATATAGCTGTGAATAATTTCCCAAGGCAGCTAAGGATAGTAATCGGGCGAAAGTTTTTTGGATCAAGTGGATTGCCTTTATTTTTGTATATTGGTTTTATATTACCTACAAGCCAAATGTCAGGCATTACACCGGAGTTAAAAATTGCATTAAATATCTTCTCATAAGTAGGGAGAAACAGTTCTGATGTAGATTTTATATATTCGTTTACAACATAATCTTCTCCACAAGCTTTATTATTTTTTAATTTCTTAATACAGCGAAGTATTTCCTCTTGCGTTATACTGAAATTAATTTCTTCATTTAGGGGACCAATATTAACATTATCAAGGAGATCTGTATCAAAATTCTCTTGTTGTACAAGAAGTTCATCGGGGGCTTTATTCAGGTTTTTGAAAAACTTGAATAAGTCTCCCAAAGGGATGTTGGGTTGTTTTCTATCCCTATCCTTATTCAACAGTTTCCAGTATTCTTTTGGGTCTGATGTTTTTAATTTTTTTATCTTCTTACGCATATCTGCACGATACATTTTACTATGTTTGTCACAATATACCCTCTACATATCACAATAGAGAGTCAGATAGTAGAGCATATACTCTACAAGGGAAATCATGGATATATGCAAATTAAGCTTATTAAAAATATCACAAAAATTAAGAAAAAATCAAATGTTTTACAAAAATAAAACATCCTGGAAATCAGAAATTAATTTATCATCTATGCCAATTAACGACTTTCAAGATGGATTTAAAATGAACACTAACAAACGTGTTGTTCCATAAAAGTTGATTTTAAGTAAATTGTCTATCGTATTCAGTTGTGCATTGTCTTTATTATGTTAACTGAATTGATTTGATTTTTTCCTTAGGGTGTTTAATTTTATTGTGGTTGTTCCATTTTAAAACATATTATGATATTATTTTCCATGATTTTCAGTAATAAACAGTTTTACACAAATTAATGATTTTTGCGTGTCTTTCATTACACTTGTTTTTGTCAGAATGATAGATGGCCTATTTCTAAATTTTATCAAAACATATCCAGTAACTATAGCAACAAATAATTCTGATGAAAAATAACCATTTTATATCGTTCAATATTTTAATTTGTTCGCTAAGATGCATACTACACTATGCAACATTTTGTAATAAAGTTTGCCAGTGACTTGTGACAGGTCGGTGGTTTTCTCCGGGAACTTCGGTTTCCGCCAACAATAAAACTGACCGCCACGATATAATTGAAATATTGCTGAATGTGGCGTTAAACATCATAACTCTAACCTGCATACTACATAAACGAATCTCATTTAAAGTGTCGAATATATATATATATCTCAATAACCTGATGAATACTTACACCTCTTTGCCCAAAACTACACAACATAAAAAGAACACGATGACATATACTAATTAAAATCTGGATCCAGGTTTAGGACTGCAAACAAAATGTGGAGGGGGTAAAACAAACCGTGGGATGAATAATATCCCATTTTGATAACAAAATGAGGAAGATATACACATGTTTGCTTTTAACTCGTTTTCCAAATCAGATAAGCTCTCTTGTATATGATTTGGTATTTCTTAAACGACAACAATTGAGATGAAAATCAAATATTTATTTGCAATGCATAAAAAAATAACTCTTTTCACCTCAATTATTCTAATAAATTACTAATATATAAACTTGTTGTGTCATGACTTATTTTTTGACATTCAAACGAATTGGACTATACCACAGATAATTGCCCGACTTTTGTATAATAAGATAAACGTTTTCCCTGATTAAACACGAAGATATTACAATATAGTGTAATTTATATACATTAAACAAGATATAATGTTTTATATACATTGTATTTTCATTTATGTTTCCTTGGTTGTTTACTGTATATGAAAATCTACAAAGTTGAAAATAAAAAGGGGCTAAACAATATTGGTCAACAATATAACCAACCCAGAAAATGCGAATGGTCCACTACGTCAAAGCCCAACTTCTAAATATAGAATTAATATAGTATTAATGGATGGGTGTTTTCATATTGGACCTGTTATATGTTCAAGGTCTGTAATAATTGCCCGATGATAGCTGTAATGGCCCGAGGCAACGCACGGCTAAAAATAGGAACTGTGCTGTCTCATTAGTGAGAAATATAGAATCTAACGCCGGGGAGAGTACACTCGGCAAGCCTCGTAAAGAGAACGATTGAAATCTTACCCTCGGGTGTCGGAGATTCCCCTATCTTGTACTTTTTCCGGTGTTTGATTTTATTTCTCACTAAATACTTAATTGTTTTTGTTTACATTCCATCGAGCGTTTTCCCGCAATTTATTTTTCCATTGCTGAAGTAAATATTCGATTTATCTATATGCAACCGTATCTCGGCAGTATTTCAAATGTATTTCATCATAAAGTACAATGTATTTAATAAATATATTATAAATGTTACTACTACAGAGATAAATACAATATTTATCAAATAAACAACAGAAACTCTCACGCTAGAGATACCACCAGCATTCACCACGTACTTGGATTTACTTGGTTTTGTTTGTTTTTTTAACATCCAATTATAATCTACATACAGCATTTCTGCACCGCAAACCTGTCTTATGTAACCTACCAAGAGAACATTGAAATAGGGTCACATAAGACAGGTGGTCGTTAAATAAAGGTTTAATTATGATGAAATGAACCGTGAATGGAATTTAAACTAAGATAAGATAATACAAGTTATTGCTGTTATTGCTTATCAGAAGTGGTCACTAAAGCAGGTTTGACTGTATCTGCATATGTATAATTTAACATTATGCATGTGTTGGCATCAAAAGCATCGAAGTGCTTGAAATATATTAGCTCGAATGACTGCCAAACAGCTCACTTACAAAACCGAGTACACCTTAATCAGCCATGCATAGCACATTGTCTAGTCTTAACCCAGAAATTACTTCAACACGTGTTTGAAACTGCTTACTTTCGATAAACACACTTTTCTTACCCCCGGAAAATACAAAATGACATTTACATACACACAATTATAAATCTTATAAAACTATCCGCTTGGTTTCTTGAACTACCAGGACAGCATAAAATAAGGTAGTTTATTCTGTCGTATATTTCCAACAGCATACGAAATTCCATAAAGCTTGGTTAACCCTGCCACTTTTCATTGAAGTGCCTGAAACAAGCCAAGAAAGTGAACAGTCATGCAGTTGTGTGTAAGGAGTATTGATTTTGCCTCTTTCTACTATTTTAACATTGGATTTTGGAACTATTCCGACAAACTCAAGAGGTATTTTTTTCCATTAACGCTTAATTCCTCTGAGCAGACTGCTATTTTAAAAGAGTGAAGTATAATATCTCTAGCCACATTGTTAGCACACCATATAACATTGAGTTAGAATCGATTTTAGTTATGCACTTAGCAGGTGTCACTTACACACTAAAATTCAATACTGCCATGCTACGTCATAAAAACGTTTTCATCAGGACAATCATTTTTGTTATCAATGAGGTATGGTAATTCTTCAAGAAAAGATCAAAACAAACACAATGAAAAAATAAAGAAATCAAATCAAATCAACCGACGTTAGGATAGAGCAAAACAACTTGTTTCTTTAACCATTTGTTGGCCTAATTTCTATTCCTTAGGCAATATCAACGCAGGAAAACCTCATAAGGTATGTGGTTGTCTGATATTTGCAATTATAAGTGTTCAAATGGAAAGGTACCCCCTTGAAGATTTTCAACGAATATATCTCCATTTACAGCTGTTGAGTTCAGTAATATACCAAAGCTTACTTATTCTCTTATATATTACAGTTATTAATCTAATTTCTAACATAATAAGCAATTTTAACACATATATATGTCTCAGTTGTATATTTAATAGCTAAATACTATGAAATGTTTGCATTTAGCCCCACCCTTTTTTCGTCCCATAAAATGAGTTCATATCATTCTTAATTTTGTTAATTCATGCTTTTACCCCATAAACTATGTAGTTTAAGACATAAAATAAGTTTTTGTATATAGATCCTTAGTTGAAATTCCTTTTAATTCCATCAAATTTGAATAAATATGATTTATTGATATTCAAGTCTTGGAATTTCTGATGGTGCACAGCTATAATTTCCCCCAAAACTCAATAAATATATGCTTCCACATCATTTTTCCACTGTTTAAGTAAGCTGGATGTTCAAATGTACTGTTACAGCCAAATGATACTCTAAAACATGAAATCCAAATTGACAATTTGAAACATTAACAGACAATGCTAAGCAGTCCAAAAAAAATATTCTGGGATCACTTAAATTACCGGGTTTTTACTACATAATTTTCAATTAAAGCTGCTTTATATAGCCTTATATTATTATATAAGTACATTGTACATGTATTCTAACTGAAATTATCAAAATTTACCAGGAAAAATTTGTAGGATTGACAAAAATCCAATCATGATATCACCATATTCTATATTTGAAGTCGACAAACTGCCGCATGATGAAATTTTTAAAATTCTTAATATCAACCATATTTTCAATAGTATATGCCCTCCTAATGCAAAAACACATTCAATAACATATTCCCAATAATTATAAAGTCATAAACAAAAATAAAATGAGTTGCAATACCCTGTATCCATGTATATCCAGTGTTTGGGAGCAATATTCCAACATATTAAACAACATGCATTTTGACCATGTAATCTGATACCACAATGAATTTTGTAACATTTTTGTATGAAAAATGTCACTCTGGGTCTGTTGTGACATTGTTAGGCTAATTTGAGCATGATAGCAACAAAAGATAATTTTGATGTTTTTGCCTTAAGGTGTGAAACCACTAATTAATTTCTTTAAGGTTTTCTACTAAATTTGTGTTTTTTCGAGCCTACCTGGCCATTTTATCTTATGTTTAAACTTTCCAAGACCATATATTTTCTGAAACGTACATGATTCCTCTATTTTCTGTCAAAATATCAGGGCATGTTTAAAATCTTCCAGTGAAATGCCGTGCTACGGAAAACACCTACTCTAAAAATAGCTCGGTCATCCCCAAGAATTTCAGTATTTATAGGTCATGCATCAATTCCTCCATAGGGGTATTAAAATACAACTAAGTCCATCAAATTTGGGCTAAAAATAATCCCTATATATTTAACTTCAATTATCAATTTTAATTATTCCATTCCATTCAGTGGTTTTCACAATAGTCCAAAGTGAAAGGAACTTTTTTCTTGAAAAGGGACTACTTTCGTATATGTTCTAAGCTCTGATTGGTGAATTAGTGGTTTGACGCCTAAAGGTTTATGATGCTTAATGCAACTTTCAACAATATTTCGGCTATATCGTGGAGGTTAGTTTTATTGGTGGAGGAAACTGGAGTACCCGGAGAAAACCACAAGCCTGCCGCACGTCACTGACAAAACTTTATCACATAATGTTGTATCGAGAACACCTCGCCTGAGCGTTGTTCGAAATCACAGCTTTAGTGGTGATAGGTACTGATTGCACAGGTAGTTGTAAATCCAACTACCATACGATCACGACTACGATTGCCCCGTATGATATTAAGAACTCAAACTAAGATCATGAACGAGACACCTGCTTTTCTGGATGGTCCAGCGTTTATTGTACCACTAAAGACACCCATCGCGTATTATAGACGGGTCACGAACATAATTGTACGAGTATGACATCAAATCAAATTAAAACGAAAAACAAAAAATAGGACAAACTCAAAACCATAGAAAGAGACAACATCTATATCCCTGCAAAATGTAACACGCAAATGAACTACCGCTCACTTTTCTGGCTTGGTACATGCACTTCAATAAAAAGTGTAGGAGTTAAATCTAGTTTTATGGTCTTAGATCTCCCATCTTAGTAAAATGATGCGATCATGCAACAATTCTTTTAGAGAGTACCACACTGTCAGAATAATTCCAAAATCTATTTCACAAAGGCAAAAAAACCTAGACCGCTAACAAAAATATACATGACTTCTAACTCTCCTGGATTGGTACAGGCACTTCAATAAAAAGTGACGAAATAAATCTAGTTTATAGGTCCAATGCTCCCACTTCTTAGTGAAATGATGCGGTCATGCAAGTGTCTTTTTAACATGTGGGTGCTTATCCAGTTATATGTGAGAGTCGATATTGTACCAGTCAGTGCAGGATTAACCCTTAGGCAAAATAAGCACGTGCTTAGGGCATCAATGGACAAGGGGCACCACACAATTAGGTTCAAAAACACACCAAAAATCCCCAAAATATAGGAAAAATGAAATAAAACACTAATAAATGTCATAGACTAAATTTAAAGTTAGACACATGATAATTATGTTGCGTCTCGGCATCAAGGGGTCACGTTAGTTTTTACATTATGCCAGTGAAAGGTGCGGGGTACTAAGGTTGGCCTGTGCTTAGGGCATGCATTGGCTTTAATTAATTCGGGCCTGGTACCAGTGTTGTAAAGAACGCCAAATCATAATCTTGAACTTTATATATGATATAGATGTCATTATGAATAGCTTGATCCATCCAAACTGTCATACAGATGTGGGCCTATAAAGTAAATATAATAAAGAACGAAGTCCTTTTAACTGTAGGCTGTACGATTTTTCCTATGTATCTATTCATAGCCAAATATCTTTTCACCGGAAATTTTAAAGATAGATCAATTGATATTTAAAAACGCAAAAAATATATATTTCAATGGAAAATTTCCATATCTTTAATTATTTACTCTATGCAAAATCGAAATAAACTTGAAATAAAATTCTAATTAAAAAAATATCTTTCTACGAGATTCTCGGCGGAAGAGCGGCGTAGGTAAAATGAACGGAACAGCCATAAGTCAAAGAGAGATAACTCCAGTCAAATTATAATAATAAAAAAAAACTTTAAAAGTACTTGAAAAAAAACCCATTCGCTTCTCACGCCCCCCTCTTAAAATTACAGGACTTCGTCCTTCAAACATGTTGCGCCTGTCTCATATTAAATGCATGATCTTTGATATTGTGGTATGGTGGGATCAGTCAAAAGAAGGACCATATTTGAACGAACGGTAACTTTTTGAACTTGAATTTGAAAGTCCTAGAGAAAAAAAATCATTAAAATAAGAAAATTAAACAGAATGTTTGTGCTTTATTCGCTATTGTATTGAGCTGACCTTTATATATAATTCCATATTAATGTGTGCCATTTTTGTCTTTTACGTACACCCAGAGCGCTGGATTGATTGGTTGAATAATTCATTCTGTTACATAATGGTAAATCCATTAACTTCTTTCCTGTTAGAGCTACAAGGAGACCACAGCGTTCCAAAAATAAGTTCATTAGTAAAATATCAATTGCATAGCTACCTCATAAACTTTGTTTTCTAGACATATATGAATATAATTAAAACATATAATTGCTCTGGTTATGTCATCGCTAAATTGACTGCAAGTTGTAAATTTAAATGATTTGATTGAACCAAAATTGTAGTTATTACATTGTTTACAACATGTAATACATATAAATAGATGCATTATTACAGCATGAAGTGTTAAATATTTATTACATACTAATCTTATTACCTTATACACGATATACGATTGAAATAATATATTCTTTAAAACCAGCTTAGCATAAAGAAAGATATTTATATGACGTAACTAATGAATATGCATGTTACTTTGCTTTTCCAAGAACGTTCCGAAAATACGTATAAACAGGAGTGTTGTTTGTGTTAACGAATATACAATTTTTAATATAGAACAATTGTTGCTAAAACGAAGTAATGGTCAAGATAGAAAGTATATTAAACATAGCAACAATGGAAATTTTACGTTATATGGTAACAAAATGAAAAACAAAAAATACCACATTGTCAGAACATTTCAAAAATCCAATCGAAAAATCGTAGAAAAAGAGACAAATTCGATAATCCTGACACACATATACAGTTTTAAAGGTCCAATCCTCCCCTCTTAGTAAAATGATGCGGTCAGGGTCCAAACCTCCCCTCCTAGTAAAATGATGCGGTCAGGGTCCAAACCTCCCTTCTTAGTAAAATGATGTGGTCAGGGTCCAAACCTCCTCTCAGTAAAATGATGCGGTCAGGGTCCAAACATCCCCTCTTAGTAAAATAATGCGGTCAGGGTCCAAACCACCCCTCTTAGTAAAATGATGTGGTCAGGGTCCAAACCTCCCCTCTTATTAAAATGATGCGGTAATGGTCCAAACCTCCCCTCGTAGTAAAATAATGCGGTCAGGCACGTGTCTTCTATATGTGAGTAAAATGCCAAACCCTCACATAGAACTGGGCGAACAGCGTTCTTATAAAGGACTCTCTAAACTTGCTAATTATGCATAATATATGTACTGTATGTGACCCAGATTTGATATAAAAACACAAGATGTTGACAACATAAATGACTGTATCTGTTGTTCTATCATGAGTAGAGTACATAGCTATTATCTTGTTTCTATTGGATACAGTTAGTTTAAACACAGAGAAACTTGTCATCTGTACATAAAATTGAGCTCTAATGATAAATATATTGTCCTTTTTTGATTGGTACCTTAATTTGAGTTCATTAATGCTGACTTGACACTTTATTGATTGTTCGTCTTGATGAGTCCGTTAATCTTATTTTATTGTCATAGACATGTTAAGGGATATGAAATAAGAATATCTGACAAGTTATGACAATGAAGAAAAATGGCAAACAGAACTCGTGAGAATAATAAAACAATAATACACAATAAAGATAAAATGTACATATGTAGGCTAATAGCACCCACAGTAGTTAAATAATGTTTAGGTAATATTGACCGCGACTAAACTAGTTTAATACATTTTTTATGGCTTATTAATTGGTCGAACGTTTGAATTGTTCCTTTCTCGATTGTTCCTGGAGAAATAAGGGTAATGGCAAAATTACCGAACTCCGAACAATCTTACAAAGAGAAAGTCAAAACTCATAAGTATATAAACAGACAAAATCAGTCAACAACCGGAAAACTGAGGATCGCTTATTTTCTGATAGTTTTGTCACAAGACATTATAAGATCAACCCACTTGCATGTGTTATAAGCAGATATTTTGCATTGTAAAAAAATTATTAAAACAAAAGTATTAAATTAATCCGTCAAACACACCATAAACATGCTTCTGGGGTCCCAATATGTGTTTAAATGTAACTATCATAGTAGTAGGATTCTTGTTGCTCGATCATTAGTTTTCTGTGTAATGTTTTTTTAGATAATTGCTTGTCCTTTTGCCTTTTTTGTTTTGGCCATTACATTGTCTGTCCTTCGGTTTACGGCTTCTGATTACCCCTTTGGTATTTTGAAACTGTCCGTTGTCTTGTGTAAAAAAGAGGTTAACAAAAATTGTAAACACATTTGTTCTTGAACACCGATTAAAGTAATGAATGGATTGATTGATTTTTGGTTTGAACGCCACTTTCAGCAATAGTTCAGCTATATCATGGCGACCAGTTTTGGTGGTGGAAGAAGCCGGAGTACCCGGAGAGAACAACCGACCATTGGCAAGCAACTGGTAAACTTTATCACTTGCGGCTGTGAGTCGAGTGCACCCTTTTTGGTGATTTACAAAGCCGGGCGCGAACCTACGCGTATTGGTGATAGAGTAGTATGAGTTGCTAGGTAATCCAACTACCTAACTCATTGAGCCACCCGGGTCCTCCATTTGAATACGAGCTACACAATTTTTTTTACATACACGTATAACTTAAGGTAACAAAGAGAATTGCACCTTCGCAGAGTCTGCGTTAATTCTTAATGTAAATAAGCATACAAAGTGAATGATAGCCAGACGATTTGCAAACGCTTAGCAAATTGGAGGCTCACTTGCGTCTATATCGTAGACCGGGTGATTACTGTGAGGAATTAGACGATTACAGGACAAACAAACAAAAACATCCCCCAAAAAGACTAAGCGAAATAATTGATATATTTGATCAATTACAAAGTTTTTAATAACAATTCTGGACAGTTTGGGAATTCTAACAAAGAGCAGAAACCGTTACTTTGAAAAAGACCATATAGTAATGTTCCTTCAGTTTCTCTAAATAAACCCACGTAATATTTTTCGAATAGTGTCCTATGCTTAAGCTATGCAAAGCAGTGCTGGCTATCCGAGTTCTTCAATCGACACAGAACGAAGAAAACAAGTTGTTCATCGAAAACCACATCATGGACGTTTATTCCGTTTCTCAATGCATAAATGCTATTCAGTATTTTCTATCGATTTGTAATGACGTAATATGTCACTGCAAACACTCAATATAAAATTGAACGGCGACATTTTGTGAATATATGTAATGGTATGCTTCCTGTAGGATGTTGTCGTCAAGATGTCTAGACAACAATTGCTTCTATTATTCAACTGTAAAATCAATTAGCTTTAATGCATAGCTCTAATTTAAGACTATATTGTTATTATAATAAAGTTTGTATTACCACGGGCATTTTGTACTATAATGTTTAATTTGTAATATTAACCCAACGGATAAATCAGAATCCAGAATTCTAATTTGTACTTTTCAAATGTTTTCGTGCATATCAAAAGGTCACTGGTTAAAATGACAACCAAAGAAGCGTTCGTAAAAGTTATTTCAGACTACCTCATGAAAAGGGTAGCGTCTATTGTGTAATAAGTGAGAAAGACATTATTTAAAAGCGTCAGTTTCCGGTGTTTAGTTCTTGTTGCTCAGTCTCTAGTTTTCTGTGTAGTATTTATATATTTTGTAGATCGTTGTTTGTCCTTTTTCTTTTGGCCATTGTGTTGTCTATCCTTGTTCGATTTACGGCTTCGAATTACCGCTTTGGTATCTTCAGACTTTTCTTTGGTAGTCTTCTCGATAATGCTTAGTATAATAGTATGTGTGTTAATACTGAAAATATCACTGAGTAAGATCAAAGGATAAATGTTCAAATTACCGATAACAAATATTGTTGATTGACATGTGTATCTACATTGCATGTCACGTTTACTGATGTCACTGACATCGCCTTGACATACCTACCCTTGATTTTGTTTGGCTAGAATGAACTTCTGATTGCATCTTGCCTTCATCCATGCGATATTGCTCTGAAAAATCTATTATTACAAAACAAATCAATCGCAATTCATGAATGTTTAAAAAGGGCGATTATAATCTTGATTGATAGGGTAAACTATTATGTTTCTGTTTTTGTAAATTAGCTGTAGATAATGTAAAAAGTATTTCCAGAAAACAAAGTTTGTCTGTAAAAATGTATAATTTCTACGACATTAAAAAAAAACGAATTAATAATAAAATACTTGTGACATAAATGCATTTATTTCCCTTGATCTTTTCATGGTTTATATACCAGAATGTGTATAGGCAACAGCTAAGAACTTTGAAATAATACACGCAGATGCGAGATATTGCACACTTTAAATCTGGGCATGGAACTGTACAATAATCAACGACCTAAATATGAAATTACATAGCTTCATGTTACAAATCATTTATACCACGGTATTCCGAGTTACGGTTAAGCAATCTCACGCGTCGGGGCATATGGGGTAACGACCTTTGACTGCCACTGGAAAGTTTGGAGATTTGGATAGAGAGGAACATATTCTAGCGACTAAGATACCCCCACTCATTCCGAAATTTACGTAGGAATCTTAATCATTAAAGGAGAGTTATACTTTTCAAAGATGACACCTCTTATTGTTTCACAGACAGAAAACCACCATAGTGAGGCTATCCCCAGTCCACTCCTCTCACTCGGGTGTGCTGGACAGCTCAGTTGTATGAGCGCAAGGACCCGTCACCAGTAACCAATATATAGAAATATAAGGGGACTCTATCTTGAAAGCAAAACACCCCAAAAAAACCAAACGGTTGACAGATTAAAGATGAAACAAAAGGGCAAAAGGGAAATTAAATGTTTTTCAGTGTCTGTACAAATATGGTGTTCATTAACCATTCTGTTAAATAGTTTATTGCCTATGCTCTTTTGGGTGACATTATAAACATATTATATAAAATTACAATGACTTGTTTTGTAGCATAATATGATTGTTGTGTTAATTAGACACAAGCACATCGATTGATATTTTAATCTCTGCTCTCTGTAGGATGTGATAATAGCTGAACTAAGTAGTATGGTCATCTAGTAAATCTTGTAGTGTAATTATATCTATTTCTCATGACCTCGGGCAATAGACCACTATGGTCTTACCCAGTACCTCGGGAAAAATATTTTGATCTATTGCCTGCACTCCCATTACACGACTGTATCATATGATCAACTGCAATTTTTATTTTCTTTTGAACAATCTGGTTTAATTTAGCTGCGGGTCCACTAACTATATTTGCCATCGGGTTAAATCAAATCAAATTCACATTCGGAAGTTTTCTACTCGGTAGATAAACCGCTATGTTGTTCAATACCTCAAATTCCGTAAACTCGTTACCTATCGATCGCTAACATGTTTAAATTATGATTTCTAACGTGACGAAAAACCGCACAAATAAATTTAATGATTTCTGACAATGTAGGTATATTGTATAAATACAATTTAAAGGTGATGTTGTAGTTAAGTTGAAGTCATCACTTCGAAAGTTTTACTGTCGCCACCATGACTTGGTTGACCGTTATGGAATATCTGTGTCACAAATGAGCACGGATATGTTCCACTTGTCGTAAACACTTCCCGGTTCTTTCCTCGTTCATGACTTATCACTGGGTTTGTAACTAGATTAACACGACGGATGTCACTAGTAGAGCAGGAACTGCTTACCCTTCCGGAGTACCTGAGTGCACCCCCAGTTGTTAGTGGGGTTCGTGTTACTCGATCTTTAGTTTTATATGTATGTTTTGTTGATCGTTGTTTGTCCTTTTGTACTTTTTCCTTTGGTCATTGTGTTGTCTGTTCTTCTTCGATATACGAATTCTGATTGCCCCTTTGGTATCTTCAAACTCTTCTTTTACAATGTTCTTGCTTTAAACTTTTATAATTGAGTATATTGATACCTGTAACGGTGAGAGATAAGAAGAGTTTTAGGATACCAAAGGAGTAATCAAAATCCGTAAATCGAAGAACATACAACACAATGATAAAAAGAAAAAGGACAAAAGGTCAAACAACTGTTATGTTTGACTTTTCTCTTTCTTTACTTGTTTGATTAATTAAATGTTAAATTGGTATCGTGTTGAATATCTAGATAATTATTTTTGGTTTGGATTATGGTTATTTTTAGCTCAGTGTCAGTTGTATCGTGATTATCACAGTTATTAAGTGGAAACCTTAACCAGATATAACTAACACACCAGTGAAACTCTACTGTCTTGGTACTGCATCTTCGATTATGTGTCAAATTTATCTGTGAAGAGGATTGTCCTCTACTTATACAAAATTAGAAGATATTTAAGACATATCTTAGATATCTAAAACATACAGCAGATTAAGCAGGATTCAGAATATCATAAACAAATATTTATGAAAAATAAATAAAAAAATGAGTTCCTCTAGTCTAACGTTAAGATCATCGATGGCTGTAACAGTTCACTTAAACAGCGAACGCAACCGAATTAAAAGCAGCTTTGCTCTTTCTTCATTTCTAAAATGCATGTATAGCACAACAAGAAACATCTACATTTCGCATGTAGTAATACAATTATGATAAAATGATCCTTCATTGATTTCTGGTCGTAAACTCAACCAAGATGCTAGCTACTGTATATACGGCTAATCAGATAACACAATATAATGTTCCATTGCACTGTTCGATATATTTTATTTCTATCCAGTTGCATGTAAATAAAGTATCAACTTCGTGATGAAGACGAATGACTTACATATGAAGTAATAGAATGACATCCGTTACAATCAATCTTTTTCTTTGCATGAGTAAACATAATGATTAGTAATAGCATTTGTAGATATACGACCGCTATATCTCAGACCTCTCACTTAGGAGGCAGATACACGAATGTTGGTTGATCATAGCATATTTATGCTTGCCCAGAAAGCAAAACAAAAAAAAAGATTAACAATAACAAATGTGTGACCATGCACTGCACTGCAATATGCAATACAAATGACTCGATGACAATATATACGATTAAATTTGTATTAATATCTTAAAATTTAATATTCAATAAATGTTTTCTCCGTTGAACTAAAACAGATCCATTTGTGATTTATATTTTAAAAGAGACATAATATGCTGCGGTCTTATAGGTACCTCTTGGCAGCATACCTCGCTCTAGAATTATGAACATAGCCGGTTCATTACCTTTTATGCTGTTGCTGTTTTTGATTTTATATACAGAACGTGCGTTTACTTGAACATATTGTCTGATCACCTGAAACTTTGCTTTCGCCTTGCCTGGACTGTAGTACACTTTAATTACATAAGTCAGATGGAAATTATATTAATTTAAGTGTCACTTGTAACTATCTATATAGAAATCAATATGATTTCTTTTGTAAATAACGTTTTACAGAATATCTTAGATAGTCATTTTAATAGAAGTATCGCATGCTTTAAGCTACAAATCAATATAGCAATGCAATGTGATACAGGCGAAAATAAAACTAACAAAAAGATCAACGAAGGTTTGCAGAAATTTAAAAGAAAGATTACAATATTGATTAAAAAACAGAAAAAAATGATTAGAAACAAGAAGAATCGTTGAAGCACGTCTTATTTCTGCATGTGATCTGTAATTTATTATCAATTCTGTGGTATTCTGTTTTTAATGATGACAAGAAACCAACGCAAAGTATCATGTTCTATATATAAATGTAACACAATTAACAGTTCAAACAGTACGGTAAACCAAACGGGAACATTTACACTTACTTCGATGGAAGGCACATGTGTTGAAAAAAAGAGGTAGATGAAGCTAAATAGAAGTAGGTAGTCTGCAATTGAATTACACCCACCACAAAAAACAAACAAACAAACAAACAAACAAAAACAAAAAACAGAGCAACTTGTCTGGCCCACGTTTATACAAGGATGAGAACGATGAGACGACAATGGCAAGTTATGACATTTCATGAAACATGCACAGACTTGTGGTGGTGTTAAAACGGTTATATCCTGCGTTCGCTTTCTTGACCACAAGATTTGCAACCGTGACACAAACTTAAATACTTCTATCTAATAATAATGTTGACATTTGCTATCACAGAACAGAACATGCAGATATGGCGACAGCACAAATATCGACAGTTCAAATACAATGCATGTAAAAAAAAACTGAAAAAATCTAGTGCCTTTGTTACCGGACCTATAATAGCTAAGAAGGTAGAATCATAACTCGACTGATAAAAATAATACAAATTAAACTTGTGATAAATTTAATACTAATTATTCCTATTCGTAATCATGAATGCATGGTTCCTTGGTCGGGATGTCAATATTTGATTAAAGTAGATTTCACTATATATAATGTCTTTTCTGTCTTGTATTTGTTTTGTTGTTGTAGTTTGTCGCCACGATATAACTGACATATTGTTGAAAGTGGCGTTACACACCATAACCCGGTCTATTTTTATTGCTATATTTACTGAAGCGTACATGGTTATTGTTTGTTCTGTTTTCTTGTTTGTTTTTTTTTGTTCTCGGTCTGTAGTTATATTGCATTTGAGTTGTGCTTTGTTGTAAATATTTGTTTTTCCACTCAATTGTACTCATTTTCCTCGTATACACTATTAGAATATGAATATAGCTAATGTGTCTATTCTCAAACATGCATTCATTCGTAAAATATTAAGGGAGCTTAACAACGGATGTTACAATCCAATATGTCTTCAACGTCATGGATTACATTTGTTTAAAACATTTCCATATACTGTAGTATTTTAGTAAAAATTCGAATCCAACTTCATAATTTTTATTGTCACGAATAGCTAATATCAGTTCCAATCTAGTATTGCATTTAAATAGTCTCCATTGTATTTTTCAGTATAATCAATTCATGAGTAATTCATTGTTTTAATCCTTCATTATCATAGACTTGCGTCAACGGAAGCTGAACACATTGATCCTGTCATAACACATGCCATTAGCGTAGCTGTAAACCATATTGTATAATCTTAATTATGGTGATGTCCCAGAAAGAAACAGCAGACATTCCTTTTCGTTTAAATTATGTGAAAACGGTTTGATATAATTTTAAAGTTCATAAATAATGCAGTTTATCAAATCTAGGGTTAATTTCTATTAGATATAGGTACCCTTAGCGTTTGTAAATATTCTGTTGTGAGTAAGGGGTTAGGGTTATGGTGTTTAAAGCCACCTCAATCAATCTTTGTTGTAATCTTGATTGTATTATCATGTTTGCTGGGGTTAAGGTTGTGGTGTTTAAAGCCACTTTCAATAATATTTCATTAATATCGTGGCAATCAGTTTTATTGATAGAGGACACCGGAGTACCCGGAGAAAACCACCGACCTGCCACAAGTCACTGACAAACTTTATCCCATAATGTTGTATCGCGTACACTCCGAGCGAGTTTCGAACTCACAATGTTAGTGTTCTGTTTCGGCCATTTTGTTTACCTTTATATTATTTGTCTTTCCAATCATTTGACTTAAGCGTGCCTGAGGAAAATTATTCCAGAAACACTAAATTAGTTATTTTTATAGTAATTACAGTTAACAAGTCAACAGTAAATATTTCATTTTATCATCTGATTGTATTAATAGATTAGAAATACATTTCTCAAAATATAAAGGTTCATATTTCTGTATGACATACTTGCGTTTGCCTGATCAAGTTGGACACATAAATGCATAATGATATCCATCATTTTCACTTAACCAGTCTTATTGAGGTTTTCATAACAAGAACACACGAACATTTTTTTTAATAAGAATCACAGAAAAAGCCAACATGGGAGCCGTCGTGGGCGTGATCGTATGGTAGTTGGATTTACAACTACCTATGCAATCAGTGCCTATCACCACTAACGTTGTGAGTTCAAATCCTGCTCAATGCGAGATGTACTCGATGGAAAATTAAGTGATAAAGCTTGTCAGTGACTTGCTGCAGGTCGTTGTTTTTTTCACCGGATGATCCTGTGCCTTCCACCAATAAAACTGACTGTCGCGATATAGCTGTGGTATTGTTGAAAGTGGCGATAAATACAATAACATTAACCATAATCCCAAACCTACAAGATAATACAAAGCAAATCACAGCAAAGATTTATTTACAATTACAGGACAGAACAACAAAATAACACAATCCAAATTACAAGAAAGAAATATTGAAATAATTATTGTTTGGAATTTTGTGGAAGCTAGCTATGATACAGCAAGTTACAGCAGATTGATCGATTCAGATTCACAAGATAAAAATAATTTTGGCTAACAATCCAAATTGAAAAGAAAACACATAAAATATCATATTCCAGGAAAACAATAAACATAGGATATAACTCTCTTTGTGAGTCCTAACAATTTATTAGTTAATGCTTATTTGTTATTCGTGTATGAATATTGCTAAATTTGTTATGTATGTTACGCTGGCAGACTAATTCAAGGTGAATATTTTATTTCAGTATTGATAAATAATGAAAAATTAATATGGGTTCTTCCAAGAACATTTATTTTGACTAGAACTATTCTATGTGCAAGAAACTGAATTAGAAGACAAGAAATTGTTACGTTACATTGAGGTAAAAACAAATAAGGAAACGTTAAACTTTAAACGTGTATTCGTTTGTAAGCTTTTGTGTAAACTTAATTAATACTGATTAATCGCTCACCTCATTACTGTATATTGCTCATAAAAATAGTTTTTTGTCGAAAATAAAGATTCGATTACAGAGGTATACATCGTACTTCCCATAAGTAGGGCAAAATCATTGCCTACGGTCAAATTTACTATAATAGAAAAGATGTAATAACATTATAATTGTTATTGAATTCAAAGACGGATCGGTGTCCTTCTCAGAGTCATTCGACCCGCACGACCTAGCATTAATAGATCGCTACCCAGATTACACCACAGAAACAGACCTTGGTGACAGACCACCAACACCCACACAACAACGGGATGAAAACAGCAAGCGAAAGGCTTGCAAAAAAAAGAAAAATCTGTCCGCAATACCTGATTAGGTCAGTCGGACGTACAACTCTCATAATACTACTACTACATTGTAATTGCCGACATCTTTTGCAAGATATATTGTTCGTTTAGTAATATACAAACCTATATACATACCAGATTGTAACAATCAATTTATCCATTTCGTTATCTCTTCTCTAATAACTTTGAAATAATAAAAGTATTATTTCAAAATTGCATATGGAAAGATATATCATAATATCACTGGCAATGATATTTAGTGGGTTACTAATATCTCTAAAATATCATTGTATATGACATCATGGTCCCATTAACCGGTTTAACTCTGCCACACAATTGTGCCTGTCCCACGCCTTATGTTGTGGTCCTCTTAGTGTTGCATGGTTTGAGCTGAGAGGTGATTGTTCGTTTTTTTGATATTGTTGGAAATATTGACCATCACTGTGTAAACGTTCATTTCATGAGTATCAACATCATTGGCAAAATATATGTATCTGCTCCTCAATTATTCGTCAATAATTACTAATGTATGAAATATAATTACTTACATTGAGGTATAACGATAACAGGCGTAGACTTATGACATAACAGGTTTATTGATAGTCTTACTCCATTTATGTCGTAACACTTTGTCTTAATTAAGTACTGCATGAGCAATGCGTTTAAATTAACACATTACGATTGGCGTCTCATAAGAAGCAGGAACTACTTACCCTTCGCGAACACACGAGTTAACCTCCCGGTTTTTGGTGGGTTCTGTGTTGCTCATTGTTTTAGTTTTCTGTGTTGTGTTGTGTTTTTGTGTTTTATTTGTCTTGTGTGTCCAATGTTGTCAGTGTCTCTGGACTGTCCATTCTTGGTTTTCTCTAATGTTTCATTAGTATTTTCAATCTTTCGACACATTATTTAGCATAGCTATTGTACAATAATGAGCATATCTCATGAAGGTTAATTCCAAACACTCGTCGTGTGCTCTAAATTAGATATCTACGTTTATATTATAACCAATTGTATACAAAACTGAGTGAAATATATGAAGCGATATATTACTGAGCATTTTAACCCCGCTACGCTTTATTGAGTGCTTGTACCAAGATAGGAACGTGGGAGGTCATGTATTTGTTTGCTAGGTGTATCTATTTTGCCTCTTTCTACGATTGTAATATTTAATTTTGGAATTGCTAAGATTGTGTGGTATTTCTTGATCTTCATTTAATTCCATAGCAAATTGAGTTTAAATTTGAACGGAATATATGAAACGTTACATTAATGCGTATTTTCTATGTAACAATAAGGCACAGCTATACGGGAATATATGAAACAACACATTAAGTATGTGTGTAGGTGTTCTTTGATTGCTCCGATATCAATCTAAAATATTACAATATACAATGGTGATATTAGTGGTCAATTAATGTAGAGTGTTTACGTCCTACAATCCTATTTGTATTACAACATTCTTTAAGTTGATCTCAGATAATAAAATAATCGTTTCTTTACATTGTAATGTAAACTACAACGAGCTTAGCTGTGATCGTTAGTAGATATATGCAAGTCCATGTACGCAGAGTTAACAAGTCCGAAGACGAAAGATGTGTACTCGATTCCAATGACGAACTCAAAGAACAAAAGTCTGAAGACAAACTCAAGAGTACACAATTTTGAAAACGAACACAGAATATCAAATCCGCAGAAGAACACAAAATGTCCATGTTCGAAAACGAACTCAGAGTATCGAAGTCCGGAAGCGAACCGAGAGTATTCAAGTCCGAAGGCATATTCGAATAAATGGATGAACAGGACACAGAAAGAAAAACAACAATTACTTTGCAAACATAAATATTAAGCACAAAAAGCCCACAAAACCTCGAACAACTAGGATTGATTTTATGTGGCTTGGAAGACTTCATAATCTCAAAAGCCACTACTTTTATATTGGATTTGTATTTTTTCATTAATTCGTTCATTACTATTGTTAACAAGAAGGTCAATGAATCATGTTATCTAATCACTATATCTATATGTTTTAATGGTTTATTTATTATAACTTGTAAATGAGTGGAAGACGAGGATCACATTCCTGTCATTTATCCATTATGCCTTTCCTTATTCCTTGTGTTAGATTCCAGACTGAACAAAAATAGTCTAGAAAGTGTCTTAAAATAAATTAACATTAAACGTCTTACATACAAAAACTGTATTGAATATGCATAATAATAATATGTCTAGACAGTCATATCAGCTCATCTTTAGTTACACAGAAAAATCATATGTCAGTTACATAAGTTTCGTTGTATATAAAACGCTACTTACAATATATAATAAACAACTAGCATTCCAATTCACGAACGACCCCATTAGCTATAATACAGTATAACAGTATACGTAATAACAACGATTTATAGATCGCTACATTGTTAAATCATTTCTGTGTTAGGGGTATCCATTTTGCCTCTGTTTCTATCTAGTATGTTCGCAATTTAATCTTGTAAAAAATTTTAATTTTCATTTCATTTTTAAGATAAATATCAATATATCATGTACAATTATTTGTAATTATGTAGCATTTTAAGTTCGTGTTCTATAAACCTTAGAGAAACCTGAAGGCCAATCAAGAATGGACAATCCGCCAGAGCCACAGGAAACATTCGGAACAAAACACAGACAGTAGACAAACAAAGCAAACATTACAGCACAGAAAAATAAAAAGATGAGCAACACGGACCTCCAAGACGCTCGTCGCGCTAGTCAAATAGTAATGTCCAATGAAAGTTTTATAGATAATAGAGCAGGAAAGAAAAAGTCTACGTAAAAGGGTGAAAAGATCAATTACCATTTGAGAGATGCATATGTTGTAATGTGACGAGAACCATAGATTTTTGCAGCAATGAGGTCAACCTAGGAGCAATGTATCGTGCTTGAGTTACTTTTAGGTCAGCGGATGACCTCTGCCAGAAAATCATTGTACTGGGTACTTACCCTAGAATAACGACTGAGTTGTGAAATGTAAACTCCGTAGGCTATGTTATCCTTCATGATGATCTTGTGTTGTCCTCTTTGTGTCTTTTCAGCTGAACTACATTAGACTGTACTTATTATATACCATATTTCATGGTGCTCTGTCCTTTATGTGTCCTTTCAGTTGAGCCACACTGCGTGGTTAATTTTTTATTGTATTCTGTGAGATTATCAACCTTTCACAATTAAGTTAATTAATTCATGTAAGACTATTAATCATGCGACTAAATGGTAGTTAATTATTATATGTATGTAGGTTGTAGAATGCTAAGCTATGAGTTATACTTCTTCCTATGTTGACTTCATGCTATTGTTATAATTACACTCCCAATTATGGTCATCGGTTTCATTAGGTCAATGTACAAAGCAACAAAACCATCTAAATAAAAACCCACGATATAGCTGAAATATTGTTGAAAGTGGCGTAAAACACCATAATCCAAACAATCTATATATACATATGAAAGTCCATCTGTCCTCAGAGATATTGACTCTATAATAAAGTAACCACTGGAACATTTGTGTTTTAATTAGATATAGCCACGATATAGCTGAAATATTGCTGAAAGTGGCGCTAAACCCCATAACCCTAACCCTTAATTAGATATATTAGAGGAGAGAATTGAACTCATGAAACTAGCTTAACCCCACCATTTAATAAAGTGTCTGTACCAAGCCAGGAAAGTGACCTGTCATTAATATGTGCGTTACCTGTACAGGTATCGATCTTTCCTCTGTATCTCTGATTTGCGATTAGAATTTCGAATTGTTCTCACCGTGTGGTATGTGTTCTATTTCATTGTATTTGTCTTACCAGTACTATTTAGCTGTAAACCCAGCTGCTGCTTACTCTTCCTGTGCAACTGAGTTCATCACTGGTTTGTTTATGGGATTCGTGTTGCTAAATCTTTAGTTTTATGTGTAGTATGTTTTGTGGATCATTATTTGTCATATTGTCCTTTTACTTTTAGCTTTATATTGCCTTTCCGACAGTATGGTGTTTTATCATATTTTCATTTAACATTCATTTGCAAAGTTACATGGCATAAAATAGAACTCACATTATGTGATACATACTGAAAAATATGATTGTTTATGATTGAAATAAATTAACAATTCTAAAAATTAATTCATTTATTGTATCGGATTATCTCTTCATTGTAAAATGATGAATTATAGGATTATCTTTAAAGAAGATTTATAGGATTATCGATATGATTTGAATAGAAAGTTCACTATTATTGATATTCGTCAAAGTTAAAATTAAGGTTATTTGTTTTTATTAGAATGAACATTTCGATGTAAGCGTAACATTTAACATTAAGTGAAAAGAGCATGATTGGTCGTGCACTCATATAAGATGCATTGCCATTGGATTATTGTTAGTATCAATAAATATCATGAGCAGTAAAGTGGTTTTGTCAATATCAAAGTATAATCAGAAATCTCTATTAAATATACATATGAATATCTTTCATTAAGTAAAAGCCTGGTATATCAATTATTATTCATTGAAATGTGTGTCCTTCTGGAGTACACAAGTTCACTCTCGGTTCTAGTGGGGTTAATGTGGTGACAGTGTTCGGTGTAGTACACGAATTCACTCTCGGTTCTAGTGGGGTTAATGTGGCGTCAGTGTTCGGTGTAGTACACAAGTTCACTCTCGGTTCTAATGAGGTTAATGTGGTGACAGTGTTCAGTGTAGTACACAAGTTCACTCTTGGTTCTAGGGGGGGGGGGCTAATGTGGCGACAGTGTTTCGGTGTAGTACAGGAGTTCACTCTTGGTTCTAGTGGGGTTAATGTGGCGACAGTGTTCGGTGTAGTACACAAGTTCACTCTCGGTTCTAGTGAAGTTAATGTTATGACAGTGTTCAGTGTAGTACACGAGTTCACTCTCGGTTCTAGTGGAGTTAATGTGGCGAGAGTGTTCGGTGTAGTACACAAGTTCACTCTCGGTTCTAGTGGGGTTGTTGTGGCGACAGTGTTCGGTGTAGTACACGAGTTCACTCTTGGTTCTAGTGGGGTTAATGTGGCAACAGTGTTCAGGGTAGTACACGAGTTCACTCTCGGTTCTAGTGGGGTTAATGTGGTGACAGTGTTCGGTGTAGTACACGAGTTCACTGTCGGTTCTATTGGGGTTAATGTGGCGACAGTGTTCGGTGTACTAGTAGTACACGAGATCACTCACGGTTCTAGTGGGGTTAATGTGGCGACAGTGTTCGGTGTGGTACACGAGTTCACTCTCGGTTCTAGTAGGGTCAATGTGGCGACAGTGTTCGGTGTAGTACACGAGTTCACTCTCGATTCTGGTGGGGTTAATGTGGCGACAGTGTTCAGTGTAGTACACAAGTTCACTCTCGGTTCTAGTGGAGTTAATGTGGTGACAGTGTTTGGTGTAGTACACGAGTTCACTCTAGGTTCTAGTGGGGTTAATGTAGAGCAAGTGTTCGGTGTAGTACACGAGTTCACTCTCGGTTCTAGTGTGGTTAATGTGGCGACATTGTTCGGTGTAGTACACGAGTTCACTCTCGGTTCTAGTAGGGTTAATGTGGCGACAGTGTTCAGTGTTGTACACGAGTTCACTCTTGGTTCTAGTGGGGTTCATGTGGTTACAGTGTTCGGTGTAGTACACGGGTTCACCCTCGGTTCTAGTGGGGTTAATGTGGCGACAATGTTCGGTGTAGTACACAGGTTCACTCTCGGTTCTAGTGGGGTTAATGTGGCGACAGTGTTCGGTGTATTACACGGGTTCACTCTCGGTTCTAGTGGGGTTAATGTGGTGACAGTGTTCAGTGTAGTACACGAGTTCACTCTCGGTTCTAGTGGGGTTAATGTGGCGACAGTGTTCGGTGTAGTACACGAGTTCACTCTTGGTTCTAGTGGGGTTAATGTGGCGATAGTGTTCGGTGTAGTACACGGGTTCACTCTCGGTTCTAGTGTGATTAATGTGGTGACAGTGTTCGGTGTATTACACGGGTTCATTCTCGGTTCTAGTGGGGTTAATGTAGTGACAGTGTTCGGTGTAGTACACGGGTTCACTATCGGTTCTAGTTGGGTTAATGTAGTGACAGTGTTCGGTGTAGTACACGGGTTCACTCTGGGTTCTAGTGGGATTAATGTGGTGACAGTGTTCGGTGTATTACACGGGTTCACTCTCGGTTCTAGTGGGGTTAATGTAGTGACAGTGTTCGGTGTAGTACACGGGTTCACTCTCGGTTCCAGTGGGATTAATGTGGTGACAGTGTTCGGTGTAATACACGGGTTCACTCTCGGTTCTAGTGTGATTAATGTAGTGACAGTGTTCGGTGTAGTACACGGGTTCACTCTCGGTTGTAGTGGAGTTAATGTGGCGACAGTGTTCAGTGTAGTCCACGAGTTCACTCTCGGTTCTAGTGGGGTTAATGTGGCGACAGTGTTCGGTGTAGTACACGAGTTCACTCTTGGTTCTAGTGGGGTTAATGTGGCGATAGTGTTCGGTGTAGTACACGTGTTCACTCTGGGTTCTAGTGGGATTAATGTGGTGACAGTGTTCGGTGTATTACACGGGTTCATTCTCGGTTCTAGTGGGGTTAATGTAGTGACAGTGTTCGGTGTAGTACACGGGTTCACTCTCGGTTCTAGTTGGGTTAATGTAGTGACAGTGTTCGGTGTAGTACACGGGTTCACTCTGGGTTCTAGTGGGATTAATGTGGTGACAGTGTTCGGTGTATTACACGGGTTCACTCTCGGTTCTAGTGGGGTTAATGTAGTGACAGTGTTCGGTGTAGTACACGGGTTCACTCTCGGTTCCAGTGGGATTAATGTGGTGACAGTGTTCGGTGTAGTACACGAGTTCACTCTCGGTTCTAGTGTGATTAATGTAGTGACAGTGTTCGGTGTAGTACACGGGTTCACTCTCGGTTCTAGTGTGATTAATGTGGTGACAGGGTTCGGTGTAGTACACGGGTTCACCCTCGGTTCTAGTGGGGTTAATGTGGTGACAGTGTTCGGTGTAGTATCTTGTCGATCATTGTTTGTCATTGAGTGTCTATTCATCGTATTACCCTATTGGCATCTGCAAGCTATTTTGACTTTCTAGCAGCACACATCGTGCAATTTTAATCGGCGTTCAAAACTCTGACTGCTAAATGAATACAACGAATAATAAAACGGATGTCACTAATGTAGCAGAAACTTCTAACTCTTTCGAAGCATCTGAACTCATCGCGGCCGTTTGGTGTGTTCTATTCTTCCATTTTCTGCATAGTTTTTTATTGATTGTTGTTTGTCCTTTTATCCCTTTTCTTTTCGCCATTGTGTTGTCTGACCTTCTTCGATTTACGGCTTCTCATTACTTTTTTGACATCTTTAAACCTTTCTGTTTTAAATAATACATAAGAAAAAAGAACATATTTATTTCCGAATATTCAGATAGTAGGTCAAACTTATTCATTATATTCTCTGTTCAACTGCTGGTCTAAATATCTTCTAAATATTTCGTTCATAATATAGCAGAACACATAGGAATCGGATATTTATTCATGCGAGGATATTCCTACTGATTAGTAAACATTCCAGTGATTACTTTTGATTGATCATATAATGCCGCTTAAGCCATTTAAACAACAATCGTATAGTGCCGCTTAAACAAACAATTCACTGGTAGAAACTATGGTTGAATTTAGAAAAGATTAAGTTTTCTTCATTGTGTTATACGGTCTATTTATCTTTATGCATTTTACGTCTGGTGTATTATTTTAGTGTACCCTGTTTCTTGACAAAAGTGAAACAAATAGCGGCAATCAAAACATAGCTTTTGCTCTTGTAATAATCACATTTATATAAACAGACAATATCAGTTAATAGTAGGGTTAGGGTTATGGTGTTTAACGCCACTTTCAACAATATTTCAGCTATATCGTGGCGGTCACTTTTATTGGTGAAGGAAATCGAAGTACCCAGAGAAAACCACCGAACTGCCTGTATCGAGTACAAGTCGCTATGACCGAGATTCGAACTCACAACGTTAGCGGTGATAAGCACTGATTGCATACACATCTAATGTTATGTGTACATCATGTACACGTATTTATATGATCATGTGCACATCATGTGCACGTATTTATATGATCATGTACACGTATGTATATGATCATGTGTACATCATGTGCACGTATTTATATGATCATGTGTACATCATGTGCACGTATTTATATGATCATGTGTACATCATGTACACGTATTTATATGATCATGTGTACATCATGTACACGTATTTATATGATCATGTGTACATCATGTACACGTATGTATATGATCATGTGTACATCATGTACACGTATTTATATGATCATGTGTACATCATGTGCACGTATTTATATGATCATGTGTACATCATGTACACGTATTTATATGATAATGTGTACATCATGTACACGTATTTATAAGATCATATGTACATCATGTACACGTATTTATATGATCATGTGTACATCATGTGCACGTATTTATATGATCATGTGTACATCATGTACACGTATTTATATGATCATGTGTACATCATGTGCACGTATTTATATGATCATGTGTACATCATGTACACGTATGTATATGATCATGTGTACATCATGTGCACGTATTTATATGATCATGTGTACATCATGTACACGTATGTATATGAGCATGTGTACATCATGTACATGTATTTAAATGATCATGTGTACATCATGTGCACGTATTTATATGATCATGTGTACATCATGTACACGTACTTATATGATCATGTGTACATCATGTACACGTATTTATATGATCATGTGCACATCATGTGCACGTATTTATATCCTGTGTACATCATGTACACGTATGTATATGAGCATGTGTACATCATGTGCACGAATTTATATGAGCATGTGTACATCATGTACACGTATGTATATGAACATGTGTACATCATGTACACGTATTTATATGATCATGTGTACATCATGTACACGTATTTATATGATCTGTGTACATCATGTACACGTATGTATATGATCATGTGTACATCATGTGCACGTATTTATATGATCATGTGTACATCATGTACAAGTATTTATATGATCATGTGTACACGTATGTATATGATCATGTGTACATCATGTGCACGTATTTATATGATCATGTGTACATCATGTACACGTACTTATATGATCATGTGTACATCATGTGCACGTATTTATATGATCATGTGTACATCATGTACACGTATTTATATGATAATGTGTACATCATGTACACGTATTTATATGATCATATGTACATCATGTACACGTATTTATATGATCATGTGTACATCATGTGCACGTATTTATATGATCATGTGTACATCATGTACACGTATTTATATGATCATGTCTACATCATGTGCACGTATTTATATGATCATGTGTACATCATGTACACGTATGTATATGATCATGTGTACATCATGTGCACGTATTTATATGATCATGTGTACATCATGTACACGTATGTATATGAGCATGTGTACATCATGTACACGTATTTAAATGATCATGTGTACATCATGTGCACGTATTTATATGATCATGTGTACATCATGTACACGTACTTATATGATCATGTGTACATCATGTACACGTATTTATATGATCATGTGCACATCATGTGCACGTATTTATATCCTGTGTACATCATGTACACGTATGTATATGAGCATGTGTACATCATGTGCACGAATGTATATGAGCATGTGTACATCATGTACACGTATGTATATGAACATGTGTACATCATGTACACGTATTTATATGATCATGTGTACATCATGTACACGTATTTATATGATCTGTGTACATCATGTACACGTATGTATATGATCATGTGTACATCATGTGCACGTATTTATATGATCATGTGTACATCATGTACAAGTATTTATATGATCATGTGTACACGTATGTATATGATCATGTGTACATCATGTGCACGTATTTATATGGTCATGTGTACATCATGTACACGTATGTATATGCTCATGTGTACATCATGTACACGTATTTATATGATCATGTGTACATCATGTAGACGTATTTATATGATCATGTGTACATCATGTACAAGTATTTATATGATCATGTGTACACGTATGTATATGATCATGTGTACATCATGTGCACGTATTTATATGGTCATGTGTACATCATGTACACGTATGTATATGCTCATGTGTACATCATGTACACGTATGTATATGCTCATGTGTACATCATGTACACGTATTTATATGATCATGTGTACATCATGTGCACGTATTTATATGATCATGTGTACATCATGTACACGTATGTATATGATCATGTGTACATCATGTGCACGTATTTATATGATCATGTGTACATCATGTACACGTATGTATATGAGCATGTGTACATCATGTACACGTATTCAAATGATCATGTGTACATCATGTGCACGTATTTATATGATCATGTGTACATCATGTACACGTACTTATATGATCATGTGTACATCATGTACACGTATTTATATGATCATGTGCACATCATGTGCACGTATTTATATCCTGTGTACATCATGTACACGTATGTATATGAGCATGTGTACATCATGTGCACGAATTTATATGAGCATGTGTACATCATGTACACGTATGTATATGAACATGTGTACATCATGTACACGTATTTATATGATCATGTGTACATCATGTACACGTATTTATATGATCTGTGTACATCATGTACACGTATGTATATGATCATGTGTACATCATGTGCACGTATTTATATGATCATGTGTACATCATGTACAAGTATTTATATGATCATGTGTACACGTATGTATATGATCATGTGTACATCATGTGCACGTATTTATATGGTCATGTGTACATCATGTGCACGTATTTATATGATCATGTGTACATCATGTACACGTATTTATATGATCATGTGTACATCATGTACACGTATTTATATGATCATTTGTACATCATGTGCACGTATTTATATCATGTGTACATCATGTACACATATGTATATGAGCATGTGTACATCATGTACACGTATTTATATGATCATGTGTACATCATGTGCACGTATTTATATGATCATGTGTACATCATGTACACGTATTTATATGATCATGTGTACATCATGTACACGTATTTATATGTACATCATGTACACGTATTTATATGTGCATCATGTACATGTATTTATATGTACATCATTTACACGCTTTTATATGTACATCATGTACACGTATTTATATGTGCATCATGTACATGTATTTATATGTACATCATGTACACGTATTTATATGTACATCATGTACACACGTATTTATATGATTTTGACTATTTTTAGTGCATTGTTTGGCTTTCGAGTCTTTTGAATTTGAAGGTCATTCGAGAAACACGTCATGCGCACTTAATAAGATATCTACTTTAAAAATGAAATATTCTTATTAAAGACATTCTACAACAACAAAGTTCGCTTAACTGTAAAAGGAATTATTTAGACCACGTTACCGATTTTACGTAGACAAAACATTATTGTGTTTTTTACCCTGTCTACAACAGTAGTTTGTTTGAGTGTTTAGCAATGTTTTTCTATTTTCTTTAATTAAGAAAAAACAACCTTCAAATGATTTCCCACTTACTATTATTACATTTTAATCTATGTGATACATATTGATTGGATTAAATTAGTCATGTGATAATAAAATAATTGAGATGTTTTGCCAAAATTTGCGCTCCAGGGAAACAACTCTATTGTTCCCCGCCGAATAACACATATTATTATACCTTACATTATATATTATATATAAAATAAAGTGATGTTTTTACAAAATTGGTACCCTAGGGAAACGACAAGTGTTATGTTCCATGTCTGTCCGGAAATGTCTCCGTTTTTGCCTTCCGGAATTGCAATCTTGACCAGAAGCTAAAAACACAAATATGAAGTTTATGAAAACACAAGATAAAAACACACAAATGAGTGTTTATTCACAACTTTATTGCATCCAACATTATTGTAAATAGAGTTTCGGTATAATAAAACAATTATTGCCTGCACTTGCGGTAAACATCATAATTGTTCACCCTTAGGCTAAAGTCCTCGGGGAAAAGAACACCCCTCGGGTGAACAATTATGATGTTCACTTTAAGTGCAGGCAATAATTGTATACTGTTCCCCACCGAACAACCCAATCTTCCCCCACAAGGGAGATGACCTATAAAACATTGGCAAAAATTTGCGCTGCCGAGAAACAACCCTATTTTTCCCCCACGAACAACCCAATTTTCCCCCACAAGGTAGATAACCTATAAAACATTGGCAACAATATAATAAAACAATTACGCCCCTCTGTGTAGGGAAACATCCAGATTTGTCAACCCTCAGGGGGTTGCTTACCCTCGGGCAAGCCCTCGGAAAAAACAACTTCCCCCTGAGGTTGACAATTCTGGATGCTTCCCTACACAAAGGGCCATAATTGTATAGTGTAATAATACATCAGATATCGAAAAAATAACAAAAATAACAAGCAAATATTTGTGATATGTTTGTCATATGATAAACACGTATCGTGCTGAGAACATGACTGTCTGTCTGAACGTAAAAATTGCTTATCTAACGACGTAATATCAAATTGCAAAAGGACACTATATTAAAATAACATATGATTATTAATTATTTGAAGGACTAATAACTATTTGCGTGGGAGTGTATTTGTATGTTTTTTTCCTCAACTGCCCGCAGTGAACTATATCTAACCTTTCTGCATTGGAACCAAGACATGCTAGGGACCGTTTCACACTCATTTTATGGTATTGAAGACACTTCTATGACTGTGAAATGTAGAACAACAATACAAGTTCCGCTTCTTTGCTCACTTAATTTGCATTGAAGCGTAATGTTGGATAGTCCCTCATGATTATTTTCATCCATATTCTACTAGTAATAAAACGTAGATATCAAATTTAGTGCGCACGATGCGTTTCTGGAATAATCTTTATCAGGTACCACCAGAATCGAAATGTTGGAAAGCCAAAAAATTCAAATGTGTTTGGGAGAAATAAAACCAAATGACCTAAATGGGATACATACATATCTGTTGGTCATTTTGGACTTCGCGCTCTCAAATAATTCGATCTCTTCGATTTCAAGTCTTTCTGCATTGGCATCAATGACGAATCGTATTGGTATACTATCAAAACACTAATATTGCATGTAAATAAGTTGGAATATTAGTTTTCCGGTTGACATGCATGGAGGTGGATGATTTTACTTTTAATGTTTTATTGAATATGGAGTGTATGTCATTAGGGTTAGAGGTTATGATTGTGGTTTTAAACGCCAATTTCAGCAATATTTCAGCTATATCGTGGCTGTCAGTTTTATTTGCGGAGGAAATGGGAGTACCCGGAGAAAACCACCGACCTGCCACAAGTCACTGACAACTTTATCACATATAATGTTATATAGAGTACACATCGCCATGGGCGGAATTCCAACTCACAACGTTAATGGTGATATGTACTGATTGCCGATGTAGTTATCAATCAAATTACCATGCGATTAAGACCACGACAGCCCCTTGTATGTCATTAGGTACAGTTGTTATATAAATATTTTTATCGAGGATTTGTCAGGAAATCTGTGATGGCAATATTACGTCCCATAGTTATACATAGAAATCATTTTACGGATTGTATGTTGTCTTTCCGGATGTTTTTTTTTCTTTGTATTGTTCCCATTAATTGGAATTCCAACTTTGTCATATCAGGTGGATAACAGTCTATGAATACAGAAGTATCTATTTTAGAGCGCGAGTTTCTAATATAGCTTTCGTCGAGTCCGCTCAAACTGAAAAAATATTAGAAAGGAGATTAATTTAAAAAATCTTTCGGAGTATTCAAAGGGCCTATGCAGGATGACCAACATAGGCTGAGGTTACCTGAGGGAGATAAACCTTATTTTCAATAATAATTGCATTATTGAAGAACTGTATATTTCAGTAGTAAATATATCTTACTATTATTCATGTCAATGACGAAGCACTGAACATTTGACGGATGATACCTTAGATAACTATGATAAACCAGCAGAGGTATTGACTCAGTGATAGCTGAAAAACATGTACACATCTAATTTAGTGTCCACGATGCGTTACTGGAAAAACCAGAGTAACACGGTGGGTGCCACATGTGGAGCAGAAGCTGCTTATTATTTTGGAGCACCTGAGTAAACCCCCGTATTTTAGTCTCTCGATCTTTAGCTTTCTGTGTAATGTTGTGTAGATCATTTTTTGTCGCTTTGTCCCTTTTGTGGGGCTTCTGATTACCCCTTTGGTATCTTCGAAGTTTTCTTCATCAGACACATGTACGCTAAAAGTCAATAGCTTGAAAAACCAAATAATTTAAAAGTCTCTGGGTGCAAACCGACACGAAAAGGTCTAAACAGGATAGCGAAAATTGACTGTTGTTAACTTAGATATAATTGTTTTAATAATATTTAATAGTGTTTACAAGGAAGTGTGGTTGTTAAGATTGGCGACCAACACTGATTAACTGACCTTGTTCTAACAGTGTGGGAGTTTGTGTTTTTCATTTTATTATCTACTTTTAAATCCCACACGTTGAATACTGACCGCGATGTATATTGATCTTTTATGGCCGTTAATGCTATCAATTGTCCTTGTATTACTGTTGGTTTGTTTTGCTGTGTATTTCAATACTACACATGCAATTTATTCGAGTCAAAGTTCAACGTTGAAAAATGAACCAGGTCAATTTTCAATATTGAAAAGTGACGACTTGGTATTGTTAACAAGAGACCCCTTCCAGAGCTGTAGGGCGGGGATAGGGTGACATCATTTAAACTTAATTTGCACTCTCTTTCCCTTTTGAATTTTATGAATATTATCTCTCTAGAGGTCAATGACTCATTTGGTTCCATTTGTGTTTTATGTCTGAATATCATCTATTATGCTACATTCCTCCCCGTACATCTATGTGTATTTGCATGTAACATTCCCATTTTAGCTCTGAGGATAATGAATGGCACACAATACAAGGTTTAAAGATACAGTAAACATAGGTTTCTGTCAGGAGAGTAACAAATTTTCCTGTTCGCTGAACAATGACCAAACCAGAGACATTCTTATTCATTTAGAATACCGTTTCTGTCAATATTATATACATATAAAATATCAATTTATAACCTCTTTAAAAATATTTAACATTGATGTTTTCTAACTTTATAACAATAATAAGGTTATATATTGTAAAAACTTGATCTCTAAAATGTAATTATTTAGTTATGAATAAAACATTATTGTATTTTAACAGCAGAAAACAGGATATAAACGCTTATAGAATAGTGATAACAAAACGATGTACGTTTAATAGTGTTATGACGGTAATAACCGTAGGGAGTAATCATTGTTATGGATGATGCAGACTAAAATTCCCATTCTATATTAATAGATTGTTTATTTGTATCCCTAATGAAAAACAGATCAGAAATGATACTGGTATTGGTAAACACATCGTAATGTGTTGCATGGGGTATGAAATGTTTACCACAAATTTTTATATTACAGTTATTTGCAATAGGCTTTGGAAGGAGATTGTGGACGAAGTAGATATAATTGTTAAATTGAGATATGCGGAAGCAATTATCTAAATGAATATTTTTTAAATCTTGACTTTTATAATATATTGAGTGAATGAGTAATTGCTGTTTTACTCACAAGTGAGCAATTTTGCAGCCCCGTCGTGGCAAGACAAAGTTACTCTTGAGCAGAATACACCAGTTGTATACCTTCGATCGAAGCATTCGATTTAACAATTTAACAATTTTATAATTGTGTCTACTATGAATGAATTAAGAGTATATGAGTGAAGCGGTTTGACACAGGCAAATTACAATGTGTTCGTCACCTAACCCACCTTAACCTAGCGACGTCACGTAAGCGTGTACATCACACCGTATGATATGTTTTATTGCTGTCAAATCAGATAATGCTGTTGTCTGGTTGAGTATAGTTCTGCTTGATAAACACCTTCGACCTTAAGGTTCTCAACTTTTATAGATTATCGTGTTTTCCATCACGTTGTTGGGGTCAATTGTATTTGTTGAGGGAACTGGAGTACAGGTAGACAACCATCGACCTGGTACAAGTTACTAATTGTCGCAGTCTACAACTCATCGCTAACGACAAGCAAAGTTACAGCTTGCCATTAAAAGCACTCAAATTCACATCTCGCCACTAATGACAGTCAAATTCACATCTCGCCACTAACGACAGTCAAATTCACAACTCGCCGCAAACGGCAATCAAAATTACAGCTTGCCACTAAAGGCAATCAAATTCACAAGTCACCACTATCGGCAATCAAATTCACATCTCGTCACTAATGGCAATAACAATTACAACTTGCCACTAAAGGCAATCAAATTCACAAGTCACCACTATCGGCAATCAAATTCACATCTCGCCACTAACGGCAATCAAATTCATAGCTCGTCACTAACGGCAATCAAATTCTCAACATTAGTGGTGATCGATTCGGATTGCCTATATAGATGTACACCTACCATCGCTACTATATGACCTTGGCGCCACGAAGCTCCGCTAAGCTGTAATCAAGCTGCATCTTATAGCAATATTAAAGATCAAGCTAAAGCCATCTGTTATTTTGTTTACCAGTCAAGACATATTTATTGATATATTATAAGAGGACAATAATACAATACACTCGATGAAAATGCAACAGTTTGTATTACGTAAATTAAATCTTCCTTTTTACAGTGAACGTTGAGTAACGATTTGCACTTAATCTTACTTTCATATACTTCAATGATGAAAACAACGCAAATGAAATGTCACAGGATGTATTTGTACAGAGATCTGACTCCCTAAGTGATTATAACGATGATTAGTTAGTTGTTAATATGTATATATATTAGTCAGATTAACATTTACCTCTTAGTACCAATAAAATAAATGTAAATTGTAAATATCTTCGCCAAATTGTTGTACGTAATACAATTAGCCCAAAACGTCTAATACAAGATACAAAATAAGTATTTAATGCTATTTGACAATAATTTATATCTTCACATTTCCAATGTGTGCTAAGAAAATGTCTTCGTAATAACAGAGTGTAATATGCAAGCCATTCATTGCTTAGAATATGCATTTAGCAAGTCAATAAGATCGTTAATTGCAATTTAGCACATTAACTTGTATGCTATGGTATTGAAACAATAAAAGTAGACACTGATTAATCGATACTAATGAGTTCTGGTTTAAAACCTCGATGACTATTTCAATATTCCTGAGAAATGACAATCCTGATTTTTGTGAAGTTATGTTGTCCAAGATTGTTTTCTCTTGTTTCGGTTTTGACTTTGTGCCTTTACTATTGTATTGTTCTATTGATGTGATTGACTTTTGTGTCTGTACTATTGTATTGTTCTATTGATGTGATTGACTTTGTGTCTGTACTATTGTATTGTTCTATTGATGTGATTGACTTTTGTGTCTGTACTATTGTTTTGTTCTATTGATGTGATTGACTTTTGTGTCTGTACTATTGTATTGTTCTATTGATGTGATTGACTTTTGTGTCTGTACTATTGTTTTGTTCTATTGATGTGATTGACGTTTGTGTCTGTACTATTGTATTGTTCTATTGATGTGATTGACTTTTGTGTCTGTACTATTGTATTGTTCTATTGATGTGATTGACTTTTGTGTCTGTACTATTGTTTTGTTCTATTGATGTGATTGACTTTTGTGTCTGTACTATTGTTTTGTTCTATTGATGTGCTTGACTTTTGTGTCTGTACTATTGTTTTGTTCTATTGATGTGATTGACCTTTGTGCTTTTACTATTGTATTGTTCTATTGATGTGATTGACTTTTGTGTCTGTACTATTGTTTTGTTCTATTGATGTGATTGACCTTTGTGCCTTTACTACTGTATTGTTCTATTGATGTGATTGACTTTTGTGTCTGTACTATTGTATTGTTCTATTGATGTGATTGACTTTTGTGTCTGTACTATTGTTTTGTTCTATTGATGTGATTGACTTTTGTGTCTGTACTATTGTTTTGTTCTATTGATGTGATTGACCTTTGTGCCTTTACTATTGTATTGTTCTATTGATGTGATTGACTTTGTGTCTGTACTATTGTTTTGTTCTATTGATGTGATTGACTTTTGTGTCTGTACTATTGTATTGTTCTATTGATGTGATTGACTTTTGTGTCTGTACTATTGTATTGTTCTATTGATGTGATTGACTTTTGTGTCTGTACTATTGTATTGTTCTATTGATGTGATTGACTTTTGTGTCTGTACTATTGTTTTGTTCTATTGATGTGATTGACTTTTGTGTCTGTACTATTGTTTTGTTCTATTGATGTGATTGACTTTTGTGTCTGTACTATTGTATTGTTCTATTGATGTGATTGACTTTTGTGTCTGTACTATTGTATTGTTCTATTGATGTGATTGACTTTTGTGTCTGTACTATTGTATTGTTCTATTGATGTGATTGACTTTTGTGTCTGTACTATTGTATTGTTCTATTGATGTGATTGACTTTTGTGTCTGTACTATTGTATTGTTCTATTGATGTGATTGACTTTTGTGTCTGTACTATTGTTTTGTTCTATTGATGTGATTGACTTTTGTGTCTGTACTATTGTATTGTTCTATTGATGTGATTGACTTTTGTGTCTGTACTATTGTATTGTTCTATTGATGTGATTGACTTTTGTGTCTGTACTATTGTATTGTTCTATTGATGTGATTGACTTTTGTGTCTGTACTATTGTATTGTTCTATTGATGTGATTGACTTTTGTGTCTGTACTATTGTTTTGTTCTATTGATGTGATTGACTTTTGTGTCTGTACTATTGTATTGTTCTATTGATGTGATTGACATTTGTGTCTGTACTATTGTATTGTTCTATTGATGTGATTGCCCTTTGTGTCTGTACTATTGTATTGTTCTATTGATGTGATTGACTTTTGTGTCTGTACTATTGTTTTGTTCTATTGATGTGATTGACTTTGTGTCTGTACTATTGTATTGTTCTATTGATGTGATTGACTTTTGTGTCTGTACTATTGTTTTGTTCTATTGATGTGATTGACTTTTGTGTCTGTACTATTGTTTTGTTCTATTGATGTGATTGACTTTTGTGTCTGTACTATTGTATTGTTCTATTGATGTGATTGACTTTTGTGTCTGTACTATTGTATTGTTCTATTGATGTGATTGACTTTTGTGTCTGTACTATTGTATTGTTCTATTGATGTGATTGACTTTTGTGTCTGTACTATTGTATTGTTCTATTGATGTGATTGACTTTTGTGTCTGTACTATTGTATTGTTCTATTGATGTGATTGACTTTTGTGTCTGTACTATTGTTTTGTTCTATTGATGTGATTGACTTTTGTGTCTGTACTATTGTATTGTTCTATTGATGTGATTGACTTTTGTGTCTGTACTATTGTATTGTTCTATTGATGTGATTGACTTTTGTGTCTGTACTATTGTATTGTTCTATTGATGTGATTGACTTTTGTGTCTGTACTATTGTATTGTTCTATTGATGTGATTGACTTTTGTGTCTGTACTATTGTTTTGTTCTATTGATGTGATTGACTTTTGTGTCTTTACTATTGTATTGTTCTATTGATGTGATTGACATTTGTGTCTGTACTATTGTATTGTTCTATTGATGTGATTGACTTTTGTGTCTGTACTATTGTATTGTTCTATTGATGTGATTGACTTTTGTGTCTGTACTATTGTTTTGTTCTATTGATGTGATTGACTTTGTGTCTGTACTATTGTATTGTTCTATTGATGTGATTGACTTTTGTGTCTGTACTATTGTTTTGTTCTATTGATGTGATTGACTTTTGTGTCTGTACTATTGTTTTGTTCTATTGATGTGATTGACTTTTGTGTCTGTACTATTGTATTGTTCTATTGATGTGATTGACTTTTGTGTCTGTACTATTGTTTTGTTCTATTGATGTGATTGACTTTTGTGTCTGTACTATTGTATTGTTCTATTAATGTGATTGACTTTTGTGTCTGTACTATTGTATTGTTCTATTGATGTGATTGACTGTTGTGTCTGTACTATTGTATTGTTCTATTGATGTGATTGACTTTTGTGTCTGTACTATTGTATTGTTCTATTGATGTGATTGACTTTTGTGTCTGTACTATTGTATTGTTCTATTGATGTGATTGACCTTTGTGCCTTTACTATTGTATTGTTCTATTGATGTGATTGACTTTTGTGTCTGTACTATTGTTTTGTTCTATTGGTGTGATTGACTTTTGTGTCTGTACTATTGTATTGTTCTATTGATGTGATTGACTTTTGTGTCTGTACTATTGTTTTGTTCTATTGATGTGATTGACTTTTGTGTCTGTACTATTGTATTGTTCTATTGATGTGATTGACTTTTGTGTCTGTACTATTGTATTGTTCTATTGATGTGATTGACTTTTGTGTCTGTACTATTGTATTGTTCTATTGATGTGATTGACTTTTGTGTCTGTACTATTGTTTTGTTCTATTGATGTGATTGACTTTTGTGTCTGTACTATTGTTTGTTCTATTGATGTGATTGACTTTTGTGTCTGTACTATTGTATTGTTCTATTGATGTGATTGACTTTTGTGTCTGTACTATTGTATTGTTCTATTGATGTGATTGACTTTTGTGTCTGTACTATTGTATTGTTCTATTGATGTGATTGACTTTTGTGTCTGTACTATTGTTTTGTTCTATTGATGTGATTGACTTTTGTGTCTGTACTATTGTATTGTTCTATTGATGTGATTGACTTTTGTGTCTGTACTATTGTATTGTTCTATTGATGTGATTGACTTTTGTGTCTGTACTATTGTATTGTTCTATTGATGTGATTGACTTTTGTGTCTGTACTATTGTATTGTTCTATTGATGTGATTGACTTTTGTGTCTGTACTATTGTATTGTTCTATTGATGTGATTGACTTTTGTGTCTGTACTATTGTATTGTTCTATTGATGTGATTGACTTTTGTGTCTGTACTATTGTATTGTTCTATTGATGTGATTGACATTTGTGTCTGTACTATTGTATTGTTCTATTGATGTGATTGACTTTTGTGTCTGTACTATTGTTTTGTTATATTGATGTGATTGACTTTTGTGTCTGTACTATTGTATTGTTCTATTGATGTGATTGACTTTTGTGTCTGTACTATTGTATTGTTCTATTGATGTGATTGACTTTTGTGTCTGTACTATTGTATTGTTCTATTGATGTGATTGACTTTTGTGTCTGTACTATTGTATTGTTCTATTGATGTGATTGACTTTTGTGTCTGTACTATTGTATTGTTCTATTGATGTGATTGACCTTTGTGCCTTTACTATTGTATTGTTCTATTGATGTGATTGACTTTTGTGTCTGTACTATTGTTTTGTTCTATTGATGTGATTGACTTTTGTGTCTGTACTATTGTATTGTTCTATTGATGTGATTGACTTTTGTGTCTGTACTATTGTTTTGTTCTATTGATGTGATTGACTTTTGTGTCTGTACTATTGTATTGTTCTATTGATGTGATTGACTTTTGTGTCTGTACTATTGTATTGTTCTATTGATGTGATTGACTTTTGTGTCTGTACTATTGTATTGTTCTATTGATGTGATTGACTTTTGTGTCTGTACTATTGTTTTGTTCTATTGATGTGATTGACTTTTGTGTCTGTACTATTGTTTTGTTCTATTGATGTGATTGACTTTTGTGTCTGTACTATTGTATTGTTCTATTGATGTGATTGACTTTTGTGTCTGTACTATTGTATTGTTCTATTGATGTGATTGACTTTTGTGTCTGTACTATTGTATTGTTCTATTGATGTGATTGACTTTTGTGTCTGTACTATTGTATTGTTCTATTGATGTGATTGACTTTTGTGTCTGTACTATTGTTTTGTTCTATTGATGTGATTGACTTTTGTGTCTGTACTATTGTATTGTTCTATTGATGTGATTGACTTTTGTGTCTGTACTATTGTATTGTTCTATTGATGTGATTGACTTTTGTGTCTGTACTATTGTATTGTTCTATTGATGTGATTGACTTTTGTGTCTGTACTATTGTATTGTTCTATTGATGTGATTGACTTTTGTGTCTGTACTATTGTATTGTTCTATTGATGTGATTGACTTTTGTGTCTGTACTATTGTTTTGTTATATTGATGTGATTGACTTTTGTGTCTGTACTATTGTATTGTTCTATTGATGTGATTGACTTTTGTGTCTGTACTATTGTATTGTTCTATTGATGTGATTGACTTTTGTGTCTGTACTATTGTATTGTTCTATTGATGTGATTGACTTTTGTGTCTGTACTATTGTATTGTTCTATTGATGTGATTGACTTTTGTGTCTGTACTATTGTATTGTTCTATTGATGTGATTGACCTTTGTGCCTTTACTATTGTATTGTTCTATTGATGTGATTGACTTTTGTGTCTGTACTATTGTTTTGTTCTATTGATGTGATTGACTTTTGTGTCTGTACTATTGTATTGTTCTATTGATGTGATTGACTTTTGTGTCGGTACTATTGTTTTGTTCTATTGATGTGATTGACTTTTGTGTCTGTACTATTGTATTGTTCTATTGATGTGATTGACTTTTGTGTCTGTACTATTGTATTGTTCTATTGATGTGATTGACTTTTGTGTCTGTACTATTGTATTGTTCTATTGATGTGATTGACTTTTGTGTCTGTACTATTGTTTTGTTCTATTGATGTGATTGACTTTTGTGTCTGTACTATTGTTTTGTTCTATTGATGTGATTGACTTTTGTGTCTGTACTATTGTATTGTTCTATTGATGTGATTGACTTTTGTGTCTGTACTATTGTATTGTTCTATTGATGTGATTGACTTTTGTGTCTGTACTATTGTATTGTTCTATTGATGTGATTGACTTTTGTGTCTGTACTATTGTATTGTTCTATTGATGTGATTGACTTTTGTGTCTGTACTATTGTTTTGTTCTATTGATGTGATTGACTTTTGTGTCTGTACTATTGTATTGTTCTATTGATGTGATTGACTTTTGTGTCTGTACTATTGTATTGTTCTATTGATGTGATTGACTTTTGTGTCTGTACTATTGTATTGTTCTATTGATGTGATTGACTTTTGTGTCTGTACTATTGTATTGTTCTATTGATGTGATTGACTTTTGTGTCTGTACTATTGTATTGTTCTATTGATGTGATTGACTTTTGTGTCTGTACTATTGTTTTGTTCTATTGATGTGATTGACTTTTGTGTCTGTACTATTGTTTTGTTCTATTGATGTGATTGACTTTTGTGTCTGTACTATTGTATTGTTCTATTGATGTGATTGACTTTTGTGTCTGTACTATTGTATTGTTCTATTGATGTGATTGACTTTTGTGTCTGTACTATTGTATTGTTTTATTGATGTGATTGACTTTTGTGTCTGTACTATTGTTTTGTTCTATTGATGTGATTGACTTTTGTGTCTGTACTATTGTATTGTTCTATTGATGTGATTGACTTTTGTGTCTGTACTATTGTATTGTTCTATTGATGTGATTGACTTTTGTGTCTGTACTATTGTATTGTTCTATTGATGTGATTGACTTTTGTGTCTGTACTATTGTTTTGTTCTATTGATGTGATTGACTTTTGTGTCTGTACTATTGTATTGTTCTATTGATGTGATTGACTTTTGTGTCTGTACTATTGTTTTGTTCTATTGATGTGATTGACTTTTGTGTCTGTACTATTGTATTGTTCTATTGATGTGATTGACCTTTGTGTCTGTACTATTGTATTGTTCTATTGATGTGATTGACTTTTGTGTCTGTACTATTGTATTGTTCTATTGAAGTGATTGACTTTTGTGTCTGTACTATTGTTTTGTTCTATTGATGTGATTGACTTTTGTGTCTATACTATTGTATTGTTCTATTGATGTGATTGACTTTTGTGTCTGTACTATTGTATTGTTCTATTGATGTGATTGACTTTTGTGTCTGTACTATTGTATTGTTCTATTGATGTGATTGACTTTTGTGTCTGTACTATTGTATTGTTCTATTGATGTGATTGACTTTTGTGTCTGTACTATTGTATTGTTCTATTGATGTGATTGACTTTTGTGTCTGTACTATTGTTTTGTTCTATTGATGTGATTGACTTTTGTGTCTGTACTATTGTATTGTTCTATTGATGTGATTGACTTTTGTGTCTGTACTATTGTATTGTTCTATTGATGTGATTGACTTTTGTGTCTGTACTATTGTTTTGTTCTATTGATGTGATTGACTTTTGTGTCTGTACTATTGTATTGTTCTATTGATGTGATTGACTTTTGTGTCTGTACTATTGTATTGGCTTGCATTTGCGCTTTTATTGTAGCTTTATTTTGTTCTTTTTTTTGCTTTATTAATGTGCTTGACCTTTGTGTCTGTAGCATTTTGTGTGTTTACTATTGTTTTGTCTATCTGTTTGATCTGTAGATGTACTTAACCTTTGTGCCTGTATAATGTGTAGGAATAACCTTTGTGGCTGTACTATTGTGTAGGGTAGTCCTTTGATATTATACTATTGTTTTTTCTTTGCCTTCGTGTTTTTACAATGGTGTTTGTTTGCCTGTATGTTTGTGTTATTTTGTTGGTGTACCTTTCCGTCTGTTCTATTCTATTGATTGGTTTCTTGGCGTTAAATGGTTATCATATGTATTTGCTAGATTCCCGTGCATTTTGATTAGTGAGATTGTCAGTATTTAATGTTCTTTCTATTTCCAATAATAATTCCTCTTAATTTCACAGCTTGTACATTCATTGATATGACTGTGTTATTTAAATGATCGCATCAGGGTCATTACGGTTTTCACAGTTTTCCAGTTGTTGACTGATTTTGTCTGTTTATATACTTATGAGTTTTGACTTTACCTTTGTAAGATTGCTCGGTGTTCGGTAATTTTGTTATTACCCTTATTCACTAAGAGGAGAGGTTTAGGCCCTTAAGATAGTTTAACTCCGGCACTTTTTATTGAAGTGCCTGAACCAAATTTGGAAAGTACGCGGTCATGTATTTGTGTGTTAAGGGTATCACGTTTGTCTCTTTCTACCATTTTGATATATGAATTTGCAATTGTTCCGACAATCTAGTAATGTTTGTTTTTCATTTTATTTCATTATTGAAGAATATGAAACTAACGTTAAGTGCAAATCGTTCTCAACATTCAACGTAAAAATAAAGACCTTATTTACGTAAAACAACCAGCTACATGATCATCCGGTATTGCATTGCCTTCTTAATATGGTACTATTGTGTTTCAATTCACACGACTTTTGATGTGTACATAGCATAACATTCTATTCTGAAGCAATCAAACGGTTATGTGCCCATATGTGGGTGTTACAATAACTGTTGTTATCAGGTGGTTTGGAATTAGATTTCGTTTTAATATTACTTATATTGTTTCTAACCAGATTATGATGTCTCTAATTGACAGCTTACCTTTATCATACTATCGTGAATAATTACATATATTGGATTTTATATTCGCAAGATCATGATCATATTTCTTCTTCAATAATACTTTGCTGACATTTATTTAATTGAACGACATTAATAAAATTGTAGATATCAAATAAACGTTAAAGAATAATGAAGGACAATCAGATATGTACATTCCAGGGAAACTGACAAAATAAGGTACACAAGACACAGGACAAATAAACGTTAGAGAATAATGAAGGACAATCAGATATGTACAATCCAGAGAAACTGACAAATAAACGTTAGAGAATAATGAAGGGCAATCAGATGTACAATATAGAGAAACTGACAAATAAACGTTAGAGAATAATGAAGGGCAATCAGATATGTACAATCGAGAGAAACTAACAAAATAGGGTACACAAGACACAGGACAAATAAACGTTAGAGAATAATGAAGGGCAATCAGATATGTACAATCCAGAGAAACTGACAAAATAGGGCACACAAGACACAGGACAAATAAACGTTAGAGAATAATAAAGGGCAATCAGATGTACAATCTAGAGATACTGACAAATAAACGTTAGAGAATAATGCAGGGCAATCAGATGGACAATCCAGAGAAACTGACAAAATAGGGTACACAAGACACAGGACAAATAAACTTTAGAGAATAATGAAGGGCAATCAGATATGGACAATCGAGAGAAACTGACAAAATAGGGTACATAAGACACAGGACAAATAAACGTTTGAGAATGATAAAAGGCAATCAGATAAGGACAATCCAGAGAAACTGACAACATAGGGTACACAAGACACAGGACAAATAAAGGTTAGCGAATAATGAAGGGCAATCAGATATGTACAATCCAAAGAAACTGACAAAATAGGGTACACAAGACACAGGACAAATAAACGTTAGAGAAAAATGAAAGGCAATCAGATATGTACAATCCAGAGAAACTGACAAATAAACGTTAGAGAATAATGAATGGCAATCAGATATGGACAATCGAGAGAAACTGACAAAATAGGGTACACAAGACACAGGACAAATAAACGTTAGAGAATAATGAAGGGCAATCAGATATGGACAATCCAGAGAAACTGACAAAATAGGGTACACAAGACACATGACAAATAAAGGTTAGCGAATAATGAAGGGCAATCAGATATGTACAATCTAGAGAAATTGACAACTAAACGCTAGAGAATAATGAAAGGCAATCAGATATGTACAATCGAGAGAAACTAACAAAATAGGGTACACAAGACACAGGACAAATAAACGTTAGAGATTAATGAAGGGCAATCAGACGTACAATCCAGAGAAACTGACAAATAAACGTTAGAGAATAATGCAGGGCAATCAGATATGTACAATCCAGGGAAACTGACAAAATAAGGTACACAAGACACAGGACAAATAAAGTTAGAGAATAATGAAGGGCAATCAGATATGCACAATCCAGAGAAATTGACAAAATAGGGTACACAAGACACAGGACAAATAAACATTAGAGATTAATGAAGGGCAATCAGATGTACAATCTAGAGAAACTGACAAATAAACGTTAGAGAATAATGCAGGGCAATCAGATATGTACAATCCAGAGAAACTGACAAAATAGGGTACACAAGACACAGGACAAATAAACGTTAGAGATTAATGAAGGGCAATCAGATATGCACAATCCAGAGAAATTGACAAAATAGGGTACACAAGACACAGGACAAATAAACGTTACAGAATAATGAAGGAAGGGCAATCAGACATGTACAATCCAGAGAAACTGACAAATAAACGTTAGAGAATAATGAATGGCAATCAGATATGTACAATCGAGAGAAACTGACAAAATAGGGTACACAAGACACAGGACAAATAAACGTTAGAGAATATTGAAGGGCAATCAGATATGGACAATCCAGAGAAACTGACAAAATAGGGTACATAAGACACAGGACAAATAAACGTTAGAGAATAATGAAGGGCAATCAGATATGTACAATCTAGAGAAACTGACAAATAAACGTTAAAGAATAATGAAGGGCAATCAGATGTACAATCTAGAGAAACTGACAAATAAACGTTAGAGAATAATGAAGGGCAATCAGATGTACAATCCAGAGAAACTGACAAATAAACGTTAGAGAATAATGAAGGGCAATCAGATATGTACAATCCAGAGAAACTGACAAATAAACGTTAGAGAATAATGAAGGGCAATCAGATATGTACAACCCAGAGAAACTGACAATATAGGGTACACAAGACACAGGACAAATAAACGTTAGAGAATAATGAAGGGCAATTAGATATGTACAATCCAGAGAAACTGACAAAATATGGTACACACAAGACGAAGATATACAAGCAGATATGAACAATCCAGAGAAACTGACAAAATAAAGTAAACAAGAGGAACATATACAAAACAATATGGGTTGAACACCAATATACGCATACCAACCTAAATAACGTAAATACGACATGAACCCTCCTTCAAAATTAACATAACGCGTAAAAATGTTAGATTGCAGGCAATGTGACAATACACCGTATTATGGTAAAACGTTTTGATTTCAATTGATTGTAAATGCAGATTGTATGTCCTTGAAAAACATGTTCTTGATATGGAATCATATTCTTTCATATTATAAGACACCTATTATGTAGAATAGTGACAAAATGCAGCACATGTGTAAAACAGGGGGAAATTGTTTCTTCTCCATGTGTGTTACCGGTCGTGGCGTGGTTAAGTCTTTCATCTGTATTAATAGCTAATGTTGTATCGAGAACAAATGATATATTTAATAGTAGCTTATCGTTGCATAACATGACATGATCTAAAATATATTTTTTTGTTTGGTTTGGTTGGTTAATAGTGCTTAACGCCTCTTTTAACAATTGTTCAGTTATATCGTGGTGGTCACATGTATTGGTGGAGAAAACTAGAGTAGCGGGAGAAAACTACCGACCTGTCGCAAGTCACTGACTAACTACTATATCACATAATGTTGTATCGAGTATTTTGGTACCATACATGACAAATGTAATGGGATAATATCTTTTGATTGTTGTTTTTTAGTTTCCATATATTATTGAAGGCATGGCTTAGTAAGGAGGATGTCGATTTGTACGAGTGATATATAATTGTATTACATACATGTACATCTCATTCGAGACCATCAACATTCTTAATAAAATGAAAATCAGAAAACACAACGCACTCTCAGAACAATTCCAAAATTTAAACATCAAGATCGTAGATAGAGACAAAATCGAAACCCTAGCACACAAATACATGACCTCTAACACACAAATGCATGACCTCTAACACACAAATACACGACCTCTCACCTTCTTAGCTATTAAAAAGTATATAAGGCACAATAAATCATATAAAAACCATACTATCAAAGAGTTTGAAGATACCAAAAGGGGTTGTCAGAAGCCGTTAATCGAAGGACAGACAATCCAATAGTCAAAAGATAAAGGACAAAAGGATAAACAACGATCTACAAAATGTATCACCAGATATATATTAAGTAGGTTATTAGGTCAGTTATCGCGTTTATAGACAAGTTTTTTTACTGTTTTTTAGCTAAAGATAAATCATTCATATATATATGTCTAACTTGTTAATTAAAAGTGCATTCGCCTTTGAAAGAAATGTGGTTATATTTACACGCTAATTGCAGTTGTTTGCACGCACATTCAAAATAACAATACAATAAAACGGCCTAAATTAGACCAAAGTTTTAATGAAAAATAATTGTCAACAAAATTATGTACCACTGTTATACTTTATAAAATGAGATAACATAGTGTTAAGATGAAACAAACAATAATAATGAGAAAAAAATGTCGTCTCGTCTTTACCTCCGGTTGTTTGTAGGAGGGACATTCTCTGATTTAGTTATTTGTATTTGTTTGGACGTAGTGGTGTCCAACACATATTGTGTTGTGTTTTTGCTTTGTTTGTCTTCGTCCTGTGCACCATATGTTGCAAGTTTCTCTGCATTTTCCACTTTTGATTGCCCCTTCGGAATTCTCTAATGTATATTTTCAAAATCAATTTTAATCGTGACTATGCATGGAAACAGCAGTAATGTAATGCATTGTGTGTCATTTTCTCCGATAATTGACTTTCAATAACGCAGATCAATATGGACCTTGTCCCATTGGTTTATTTTCCGTTGAACGCATAGTTGAACGCGTTATACCGACAATGCTGATGATACAACACAGATATGATATGTAATTACAAAACAACGCATATTTTTGCAAATATATTGCATAATTACCATAATTTAGAGATATTTCGAGATGACAATCAATTTGAGACGTTAGATATAATCATCAAAGAACTGTTATACTGATTATGAGATGAACAACAGGGATAGGCATAGCTTAAAAAAAATATATTTGGCTTTCCAAACATTCGCCTTTCAGCGTACCCGATGCAGGTTATACCAGAAACGCGCCGTACACACTAATTTAGATATCTACGTTTGTATTAAAGCTAAACACCTTCAATGCAACCGTATACATCTACTAATAATTTAGTGCGCATGTCGTGTCTCTGGAATAACCTTCATAAGGCACACTCAAAATATATGAAAGCCAAATAAGTCTGTGTTAACAATTAAGCAAAAGGGTATAAGCTGGATAACAGAATTCTGCTAAACATTCCTGGACCCGAGGGAGAATGGCCATTGTTTTAATAATGTATTATTAACATTTATTTATTACCCGGCTTTCCATTGATGGCTTTTTGATGTTCACTTACATATGTGTGTGCTGCTAATATGATTGGTTTCTACGATAACAATTACGACATTCGTCTTGTTTACCCGTTACGTGTCATTGTAAATGAAACATCGGGTTATCTGTTGATTTCAAATAAAATATCATTTGTTTTGCAACCTTGAAGTTGTTTATCATTTGTGCCTTTTGTTATCATAGATCAACAGTTAAATGAAGGAGATATACAAATATGACATGTGTAGGATGATCTTATACTACTCCACGATAAATTAACCCTCTTTTGTTTATCTATTATTCATAAATAAACATAAGTCAGATCAAGCCTATCGTGTTTTTGAAGCACTTCATACTGTCACTTATTGATAATAATACAAGCGTAAACAACAATATTTCATCCAGTATTTCATTGGTTAATATATCATTAGTCAATATTTCATCAGTCAATATTGTATTAGCCAATATTTCATTGTTCAATATGTTATTGGTCAATATTTCATTGGTCAATATTGTATTAGTCAATATTTCATCAGTCAATATCTCATTAGTCAATATTTCATTGGTCAATATTTTATTGGTCAATATTTCTTAGGTCAATATGTTATCGATCAATATTGTATTAGACAATATTTCATTCAGTATTTTATTAGTCAGTATCTAATTAGTCAATATTTCATTGAACGATAAATCATTAGCCAATATTTCATCTATATTTCATTAGTCAATACTTCATTGGTAAATATTTCGTTGGTCAATAGTTCATCTGTGTTCACGATATATTTTCACAAATTCATCGATTCATTTTATGTTTATCATTCCTTGAATTGTGATTATTTTTATATTTGCAGAGATCTCAGTAGGAACAATTTGACATTTCTTCCGGACAAAGTTTTTGCCAAGTACAAGAAGTTAAGAGAATTGTAAGTTAGATGAAAATGACAATTTAGAGACCATTCCGTGCACTTTGGCATTTGACGCCGTTGTATTTTCCAAACAAGATCCTCATATTCGTAAACTCCTACAAAATAATAGCTAATTTCCCCCATTCTCGGCAACACCCCCTTCGAAAAGAACAATCAGTAGTTTAAGCAGGAAGAATAAAATAAGCACTTCACCTTAATTATTAGACAAAAATAATGAAAGCATATAGTTCAGAGAAGGCATTACCTTTTGTTTCTTGTAATATAATTAACACTAGAGAAACCTACGAATTGACAATCCAGAGAAACTGGCAACATTGGGTAAACAAGACACAAGACGAAGAAAACAAAGCAAAAACACAATACAATACACAAACAAACACAAATAACGTGAATAGGACATGAGCCCTCCGCCAAACAACTGGTGGTTAAGACGAACCGAACATCATTCATATGCGAAATCGTAACGTATATCACAATACGGGGTGAATTCAGGTGCTCGCGAATGATAAGTATCATGTAAGAGGTAATTTTGGTGGCCAGCTACAAAGCTATATTTCCCACCCTATACATATCCCACTTCTTACATATTTCAATCACAGCATATACACAAAGAAAAATTATAAGCACCCCCTGATATATTAAAACATAATAAGTTACACTAAGCTTAGATTCTAATATTTATATTGATTATAGCAAGAATAATGTTCATTAAAAAAAATTATCACACAGGTGTGACCATTATGTCTAATATCGACTAGTCATGCACGTGAGTCATGCCTCTCACGCATTACTCAACATTCAGTATGTTCACGCTTCGAATTTGGGTATTTAAGTCCGGTGTTTTATAAAATTTATTCATTCTCAGTAAGCATGGTAGGTAGGCGAATATCAGAAGCACAAAGATGGCAAATAATCGGTTTGCATACAACAGGGATGTCCTTCAAAGCTATTGGACGTCAGATGGGCTACCACTATACTGTAGTCAGCCGATTGGTGAGAAAACACACACAAACCAACAATGTGAAAGATTTGCCAAGATCCGGCAGACCACGGGTAACATCTAATCGTGACGACAGGGCATTGCAGCGTTTGGTTAGACGGATGCCATTCGCAACCAGTCCCGTACTCAAACAACACTGGCTGCCCAATAGACGACTGTCAACAAGAACAGTTAGAAACCGTCTGAAATCAGCGGAACTTAAGTCAAGGAGAGTCATTAAGCGTCCACTGTTGGTAGACCGACATCGACGAACACGTTTGGCATGGTGTTTAGCACGACGTGGTTGGAATTTAATGACATGGCGCAAGATCCATTGGTCAGACGAGAGCCGGTTTCTGCTTCATGTAACCGACGTCCAGATGAGGGTTTGGAAGCACAAAAATACAGCCTATACCCCAAGGAACATCCAACCAACTGTCCCGTACGGTGGAGGCTCAGTAATTGTTTGGGGGTGTATCTCTCATGACTACAAGCTGGATTTAGTCACCATACAAGGCAACCTAACTGGTGATCAGTACATCAGAGACGTCTTGCAACCAGTTGTTGTCCCCCATTTCGACAACCACCCACTATCTACAAGGCATGCGTATATGGATGACAACGCCAGGCCTCATCGTTCAAGAGCAGTAACCGCCTACCTCCAAAGCGAAGCCGTGACTTCTGTTCCTTGGCCAGCCATGAGCACGGATTTGAATCCCATAGAGCATATTTGGGACATGTTAGGCCGTCGTATGCAGGCTCGGGAACCTCCTGTGCAAAACATTCGTCAGTTGGAAGCAGCATTGCATCGGGAATGGCAGCAGCTATCACAACAGGACATCCGACGTCTAACTGGAGGGATGAGACGCAGGGTTGAGGCGTCATCCAAGCACGTGGGGGATACACCCGGTACTGAACTGTGAACAATAGATGTCGTCAAGTGATTCATAGGTGGCGTCTTGAAAGTGAAATGACAATCTTATCGTGCTTGTTGAACTGTGAAGGTCAATACTTAAAATGGACATGTTTTACTGCAAAAACTGACCTTGTGATATTGTGATTAAATATTCATTAAATTAACATTTTTCTTGATATTTTTTGTGGTTTCTTATAGCCAATGTAATGTCCTAACAGGTCACCAATGCGTTCTTGAGATTATCTGGTCAGTAATCTCGTGATACTTGTCGTATCATTTGTCATTTCAAAAAAATATGGGGGTGCTAAACTTTTGTCTTTGTGTATATATCCTGAGCCCAATTACAGTGACAACTTCTTCACTTATTGATAGTGTATTTCTTTGTTGTAAATTTTTTCGTATTATAAACAAATTGTTTATCTCACTCTATGCTGTTAATTAAGGATACTGCAAGATCGATATTAAACAGTAAACTGTTTACCTGTACTGTTTACTTGTGACACATCCCATTGACATAAAGATAACTTTCCAATTCACAAGAACAGGCATAAAAGTGCTAGTTAAAGGGGAATTTCCGGTAGTGTCTACCGAAAATATTTGTCGGCGGAGCTTATCATCAAAAATCCCCGTTGATATGAACAGCATATTTATGAAACTGTATGTCACATGGCCAACGTGACCTAAAGGTCACATAACTCAGAAATTTAAATTTTCGAAGTGATTTTTTTAGTTTTTAGACTGATGAAGAATATTATTTTTAATATGATAGAAAGTTTCGTAGAGAGGAACACTAGTGACCATGCCTGTCAAATAGTTTTGCTCCAAAAATAACTGTGAAACTATTTATCATTGATTTTTCCTCCTCGATATAACCGTAGTCAAAATAATGAACAATCTAAATGTTTTCTCCGCCCACAGCTATTTATATCCCCGCTCCCGGTTTAATAGCTACTGATGCACAAGTTTAATTGATCTCATAATGCTTGTAAATCGACTTGTTGCATGTTATGTGAAATTTCTCTTTTTAGATCATTTAATGTCATTTCCTCCTCAGTTCCGTAATGTCATTTCCTCCTCAGTTCCTTAATCAGTGGTGGTAAACACACTGCTTTAGTTGTTGCTGATGTGCTGACAATTGCTTTGAAATATTTGAACTTCAGCCTTTCAACTTTAATAGTACATACGTCATAATGAGCATCTGCTCTATGAACATTATAGATTTTGCATTTGTATCGTGTCGTCTGCGATGTCGTCGTGATCGTGATCATATTGTAGTTGAAATTACAATTACTTTTTCAATCAGTAGCTATCACCACTCATGTCTTGAGTTCATGATGAGGTGTACTCGATACAATATTATGTGATAAAGTTTGTTAGTAATTTGCGGCAGGTCGGTGATTTTCTCCGGCTTTCTCCACCAATAAAGCCTACCTCCACAATATAACTGAAATATTGTTGAAAGTGGCGTTAAATACCATAACATGTCGCTTGCAATGCTTGAACATTAAATATAGAATATGCATTTGTACATCACCCACGGATGTAATTTTCTTTACACACAATCAATCTAATGACAAATAGAACTGCCACCTTCACCCATGACAATGTGTGTATATTATGTTGATCTTGCAAATATTCAAGTAAAAGGCTGTTACACTACACTCAGTGGGGGTGATCGTATGGTACTTGGACTTAAAGCTACATGTTCAATCAGTGTCTATCACCACTGAAGTTGTGATTTCGAATCCCGTTCATGGTGAGGTGTACTCGATACAACATTATGTGATAAAGTTTGTCAGTATGCGAAACGTCTTTGGTTTTCTAAGGGTAATCCGGTTTGCTCCACCAATGAAACTGACCGCTACAATATAACTGAAATATTGTTGAAAGTGGCGTTGAGCACCATCAACAATGCACCACTACAATCAGTGTATTTACTGACTATATAAAGGTGTGCGTATATACCTTTGTGTTTATGTCTACTAGATGTGTAAAGTCTCCTAGTACCAAATAAGAAATTCAACCAAAATATACCGTGTTTTTTACTTTTGTTCGTATTTACCATTTTATGACATTGTAGTATAAATAGATTGTACGTACATTGTCAGAAAATATAAAGTATAGTTGTGGTCGACTCGAAACAGGAAATAAAGTCAATAGATGCTCGATTTTCTTCTTGTTTCTGAAGCTCGTTCAAATACGTATATTTGCTGACAATTTCCATATATTGTATTTATATAGCATAATTAGTAGCTACGTGACATCATATGCAAGAGTATCAATACATTAAAAAGTGAAATATTTATTCAGTCAATATATGCATTACATAAACATTATACTACCACGTATATATATAGTCTATTATCATTTTTGTATATTATTTGGAAACGTTGATTGGCTGAAAACGGGTCGCATGACGTTCTATAGAAAGTGGCATAGCACGGACGTAACACCCATGCAATATACAAATTTATTTTTTAGAAACATCCGTGCTATGCACGATTTATCAATGTATTTTTAGAAACATCCGTGCTATTCACGAGTTATCAATGTATTTTTTGAAACATCCGTGCTATTTACGATTTATCAATGTATTTTCAACAAATTTCAAAAATTTCACAAGATTTCAAAATTATAAAAAAACAAATTCAAAACAAATTTAAAATCTTCATAAAATTTAAAAATTTTAATATTTAAATAATATTATTGGAAAATGATAAAACAATTATAGCCTACCATTTCAGTCAATACTACACATTTATTGCTTGCTGGTGAGGGAAATATGAAAATGTATTCACCCAAGAGTATCATATTCCCCGAGGGCAACGTGGGTGAATAAATTTTCATATTTCCTGTACCCGCATGCTATAAATGTTTTATTATACCGAATGAAACCAAGAAAACACATATAATTATGTAAAATACTGCTGGCAAGCATATTTTAAGTCCATTGGAACGTTGTCTCAGATATTTAAAAACCACATTGTAACGATCGGCTGCAAATGATGCGTTCCGAGTGCCTTTGACGTTTTCCTGTCAAAGAAAGATAACTCTGGCGGGAAAACCCGCCAGGCTTCCAAGGGGGTGGAATATGAATTTTATTTCACGGAATATGAATTGTGTCATGTGTGATCACACGTGTTCTGAATTTTACCCATTGTCCAATCAAATTAATCTATTTATGGTAATTATTATATGAGGTATAATAATATACATTTAGTGCATGCTGGTGAGGGAAATATGAACATGTATTCACCCAATAGTATCATATTCCCTGAGGGCAACGCCCGAGGGGAATATGATACTCGTTGGTGAATACATTTTCATATTTCCTGAGCCCACATGCTAAGAATGTTTTATTATACCAAATGAAACGAAGAAAACACATACATGTAAAATACTGCTGTCTCAGACATTTAAAAACCAGTGATGCATTCCGAGTGCCTCGGACGTTTTCCTCTCAGAAAACGATAGCTCTGGCTGGAAAACCCGCGAGGCTTCCGAGGGGGTGGAATATGATTTGTATTTCATGGAATATGATTTGTGTCCTGTGTGATCACGTGTTCTGATTTTTACCCATTGTCCAATCAAATTAATCTATTTATGGTAATTAATATATGAGGTATAATAAATGGATTTATAGACCTAAAAATATATATCGACCTCGGACTTCGTCCTTGGTCTATATATATAATTATATAGGTCTATAGATTTATGTAATGGCCTCAATGGAGGGCTATGTTTGTATAATCATCAATAGCATGCATAAGGGTTAGGGTTATGGTGTTAAGCGTTTCAACACTATTTCAGCTACACAAAAAAAGGTATCGGGGTGGTCAGTTTTATTGGTGGATGGAACAGGGGTACCCGGAAAATACCACCGAACTCCCGCGAGGGACTGACAAACTTAATCACATAATGTTGTATTCAGTAAACCTCGTCTGAGCGGTATTCGAACTCACAACGTAAGTGGTGATAGGTGATTGCAAATCCAACTACCATATGATCACCAGCACGACGGCCCCTATATTACATACATAGCAATTGCTAGATAAGCGTCATTTTTACCAAAACGTCAAAACGTTCTAATTGATATTGTCGTCTTCCATGAAAATTAAATAATAGTACAGGCATTATGTATTTTTATTTCATTTTTGAAAATACATTCTGTAACATAACAATGCATTATGACCAATTCCAGTAACATAAAACATAATTATTGTTTTATATTTGTAGAAGACTTGGTGGAAACAGATTAACAGACATTCCAGCTAATGCATTCCATGGTCTTTTTTATCTTCAAACATTGTAAGTGCAATTTTCTTATTTTATTTTTGGAATAATATTAATACATGATTGACATTTTACTGAAATAGATTTACAGGGTTTGGTAATCAAGGAGAAAGACTTTGATGACATTTCAAAGCGAAAATCATCAACATCAGCTAAGTAATAAATCTGACGTAAGATTGATGGAATATTTTGTTCATCATTGACGGCTAAAATTACTTATGAATCTACTTCTTGTCCGAAGGAAATTCATTAAAATTCTGGTCACAAATATAGAAAACACAATGTTAAGGAATTCGAAAATGTCCTTTAGCAGGGGGAGTTTGCCTCTTGTGCGGCATATCGTTGGTTCGAGTCCCGATGGGGTCAAACCAAAGACTGTAACATTGTTATTTGTTGTTTCTCCGCTGGTTGACTCTGAATCAGGATATTTTCGCCGATGGGGGTGACAAGTTTGTCCGCGGACTGTTGTTTCAGTGAGCTAGCACCATACAAATCAAACTAAGTTTGTTGGTCTAGTACAAGGGGGATATCATCATAATCTCATAAAAAATTAATCTCGTCATGATATAGGTGAACAATTGTTGAGATTAACGTTAACCTTAAACTAAATATCATATATTAGCAGGGTATGAGCATCTCTTTGTGAAATCTAGAACTGCAATAGAAGTGTTGTTCCTCTACTTTAATGTTGTCATGGTGCTTACCAATGACCCGTATGAAATCCATCAAAGCATAGCGGTCCTGCTTAAGAAAAAACATTATGATGAGATCCGCGTTGTACTAGATCAACACGCTTAGTTCGATTTGTTTTAATAGTGCTAGCTCACTGAAACAACCGTCCGCGGACAGACATGTCGTCCCAATCGGACACTTTATCTTGCTTTCGTGCCAATCGGTCTTTGCTATTTCTCCCTAATGTGGTGTGCTTAGCGGAGAAGCAATGGATACTAAACTTATAGTCTTTGGTTTGACACGATCGTGGCTCGTATCCACGATCTACCCCACTCGAGGTGAGCACGTAAGCCATAACACCACCGATACACTACCAATCGGTTCGACATTTTTAAGTATTAATTTAAAGCAATGAATACATGAGACAAGGCACTAAGTATCGTGTCGTGACATCTGCTCGGTCATGCAATAAAGTCGGTCACTGGTTTTGATTTACAATTCTCGCGCAGCACGAGACCAATGACGTCATTCTGTATATTCATAGCGTACATAAACACAGAGGGAATTGTTTTCAACGTCAAAATTACAAGATGAGATTAAAACAGAGAAGTTTGAATTGAATAAATTCCATGCAAGTAAAAAAGTTCCTTTTTACTAATGTCTTTTTTTCCTGATCATTATGCTTGTTAAATATGTTTCCATCGATGGTATTTCCCAAGCATTTGTACCTTTCCGGTTTGTTGATGTAATCATCATCACAGTTCATGACCTTTTCTGAAATGTAGGCCAAGCAAATTGCATTTTAAAATACTTTGAAAACATGATGATTGATCATTCAGATTCCACAATTTTCTAGAAAATGGCTGATTTTACCTGGAAAATACATACAAGTGCTCTCCATTAGTGACAACATGGCAGATTATTTTGCATTTCCACTGCTGCTTTAATAACAAATATACTCCTTACTTCTTGGGGGTAATGAAATGATATTCACAGGGAAGATAGGAAAAGAATTAATTTAACAGCAATAATCAAAATTTATAACATAAACTGAACAAAGAATTAAATTAAACCAAACAGAAAAATGAAATTATCTGGAGAGAAAAAACCTGTCATTATTACTAATTATTACAACAAAACTGTATTGTTACCACTCTGTGATAATAAATGTGATTGAAATAAACAGAAATCAGACATTAATTGTCTTACAAAAATATGGCAGTATGTAGTCAGTCTAATATATTGCATTGACAAAAATAATAACACAAAATTCACTGGATTCAATATTTTATTTTATGGGTAAGCAAGTACATTGTTTGCATCAAATAATTAATTTTTAATATTTCAATTTCAAACTATTTAAAAAAACAAAACAATTACACAGAAAAGGCTAAAATACTATACTCTGTTAATCTGGTCTACTTTTTAAGGCCTATGACAAAATCATGAGCTTTATTGACCTTTGACCGGCCTTATGTGACGTAATAGGACGCCATTTGGAAAAAGGGTAGTAAACATGGGTCAGTGTGTTATTATTATCGATCTTTTTTCCATGGAACTTTACACATGTGAGCAAGAATAGATGAGGAACATAATTAAAAAGAAAAAACTGTTTACTTTTCAAACATGAAAAAAATAATAAAACATTATCCAATGACTGACTGACTTATTGTCACACGGGGATATATCATGTTTTAATAAAAATGACCTGCCTGACAAATCATTCCTGCAATTCCCTTAGACAACGATAAACCCGTCATAATGAAATTGGCAATCAAAAAGGAAAATGATAAAACTGCTAAAAAGGAATCAAATTTACCGTCTTAATTACAAGAAGTTGGATTCATTGTAAGAAATGGCCTGCAGGTTTGTTGGATTATTTAACTGAAATTGGAATATAAAAACCAGTAATGGTGACGTGAAGAATAAATTAAACGATATAATGTCTCTATTATACAAGTGAGGGTGAAGAAGTTCCGTTATCAAGACAATAATAGACGGAATTGTATTAGCTTCAATCATCGCTTTAAGTAAACACTCTAGTTAGTTGAAGTTTTTCAAGGCCAGTGATGCTGCTTTACACAGGCCTTGCTAAAGAAATTAGATATTTTGTCTGCGATGGTATCAGATATTTGAGTAAATTAGCCAGTTTTCAGGAAAAAAAATTAGGTTACAAAATTTAACGAGTTCTTATCGTCATATATCACATTTGTTTTGCTTAGTGTCATTGTTATGCTGTTTCATTGACTAATAAAGCTTCTAAAGGATGCCTTATATCATATTATATTTTTATTTGATTTGATTTTATAAGATTGTAAGAGTGACTTTGCGACATGTTGGTGGTTTTCTCCGGGTACTCCGGTTACATCCACCAATAAAACTGACCGCAATGATATAACAGCTATATTATTGAAAGTGACATTAAACACCAAAACTTCCCCGTAATATATTCTTTCATGATTTAGCTCACGTCGTCATTTTGTTTATTTATTCTTGATAAGGAATATGAAAAACGCTATATATACACATTTGAAAAATATTTCTTTTGCTTCTTTCTACTTCTCGTTACTTTCTTTTGTGTTTGTTTTCCTCTCCACATGGTATATTTTCCTTGGGGGCTGATACATATAATTGTTCCTGCCTTTTTTACTTTTATACGTTTTTAATATAACGGCCATCATTCTTTAGAAGAAAAGTTTTATGACACCAAAGGAATAATCAGAAGCCACAAATCAATTGACCAAAAACCATAGGATAAAAAGACAAACAATGGTGGACAATGCTATTTTGTCGCACGTCGGGCTAGTGTTCAACGACACGAGTATCATGTGATATTGAGATAGTGATGGACACCAGTAAGCGTGAACAAATACAAACAACACGAACCCCACTGAAAACCGAGTACAAACTTGGGTGCTCCAGAAGAGTTAGCAGTCCCTGCTCCACTGGTGTAAATCATGATTAAAATCCGGTAATATGTCATGGTCGTTTGCAACACAAATATTCCGTACCTATTAGCCAAGTCTTGATGGCGACCATTAATCTTTCTAAGCCATTACCTCAACGTAGTCACTAGAAACCCTCGGTTCAGTAGCTTCCGTGTTAGCAACAAGCTCCCTTTCAAAGAGGCCGTCGATGTTGTGATTGTATGATAATTGGATTTACAACTACCTCTGCAATCAGTGCCTATCACCACTGAAGTTGTAAGTTCGTCGCCATTCAGGCGAGGTGATATTATTACAGATATTATTACAAAATAAAGGCTTATGTCAACTAGGAATAGATCGCCTTAACTGATTTTGATTACATGCTATGATATATTGAGCGTTATTCTGTTCAGCCGTGTTTGATATTTAACATTTGGTTTTCCAACCATTTCGATTTGATCACCACCTGATAAGGTTAAACACAAGTGGACATTGCTATGCTAAATTATTGTTAAAAGGCTTAAAAGAGAATGATGCACACACAAAATGTATATCGTACGTGCCATTAACGCTATGCTTACTATTTTAATATTTTATGTTCCAGAAATCTTCATCATAATCAGTTTAAGCATGTACCTCCAACAGCATTTTATCATCTTCAGTCTCTAAGAGAACTGTAAGTTTTATACATATGGTGTTTGGAATATGGATTGTTTTTCTGGTAATCCAATTATACAACTGTTTCTATTTCTATATTTGACGATGAGTTCCACATATTTATTTATACGTTTTGTTATTCATTCACTAATTTCTATTTTATAACAATCTTATATTTATATTCAAAATCAATCTGTAACTGGACGAATTATAAGATTAATTGTCCAAACTTCTAATGGACATCCTATTTGTTCGGTATTCGTTTGTTCACAAAAGATTACATGTATCAAGATATCAATATATCAAAGCACTGAGTTCAAATCCCGCTGATGGCGAGGTGCACTCGATACAATATTATGTGATTAAGTTTGTGACTGACTGTGGTCTTCTCTGGATACTCATGTTTCCGTCAACAACACAACTGACCACCATGATATGTGGTAACTGAAATATTGTTGAAAGTGGCGTTAAATACCATAAGACCAACCAAAACCAAACCAATCAAAATCATTCATATTAAATGACCAACGTTGTTTGATATTTTTCGGCAGTAATTTACTCTCAATACAATACAAACTGGTATCGTTATTTTTCCTCGCATGACTCGAATGTACGGTTAATTCGAATGAAGATCATTAGTCCTCTTTAGCAAGGTTCGACTGCATATCAAGGTGTACTTGAATCTTAAGCCAGAAAGAAACTATTAAAAAAATAATAATCGCATAGTCGTATAAAAACACACGGTCTAGATGGACAAGAGAATGTCAGAGAGATACAAGCTTAAAAAAACAACAATAAACTAAAAGACATAAAAGGCAACTTTAATAGATACTAGTTTAGAAAATATGATTATTTGCAATAGGAAAACTGTAGCCATCACGGTTGTCATAAATTCTAGTATGCAGCTTTTCCTGTCAGTCAAGTTTATTAATATGTGCTTTTATTACACGCGTCTGTGTGTGTCTTTAATTTCAAGTCAATGAGTATGTTACTAAAACCAGTCTGTTCAACGTCAAAACATATACCTTTATTTAGATTTGATTGAAAAGTTGGTTTGTAGAATTCGCTCATTTATTAATAATGCTTTCTGTTAAGGCGTAGAAATTTCAATATATATTTTTTTAGTTTATTTCTTTTTGTTCTGAAAAGCTTAAGGGATGCAACATACAATCATTAAATAAAGTCGTATATCTTAAATGTCTGTTAGAACTAATCTAAAAAAGTTCTCGTAGAGTGGCAAAATAACATTATATCAAATTAATTTCATAAAAATGTGTGTCAAGGTTATCGATATTGCCTTTGTTTCTACTAGTTTTCTATAAGCTATGGGCAACTGTTGTGATGATGTTATATTTTCCTATAAGCTAGGGGCAACTGTTGTGATGATGTTATATTTTCCTATAAACTAGGGCAACTGTTGTGATGATGTTATATTTTTTAGTCTTCATTTAATTTAAAAAATAAATGAACTTGAAAAATGGAGAATACTTTGTTAGATTTACTAATAAGGTTTCACACTGGTGAAAAATACCAGCACATATACGATATCATTCAATGTTTCGTTTCTGTGTCACGATACTACATTTTCGCGACACTTTATTGTTATTCTCATAGAGTTTTCAGCTGTATTGCTTGCAAATAAGAATTTTAGCAAATTACATGTTTTATTTTGCTCATTGTAGCAACCTAGACGCTAACTTCATAGAAGATATACCAACAGAAGCATTTAAGTATTGTAGAAATCTTAGGCTATTACAGCTTGATGCAAACAACTTACAACGTGTTCCAACTGAGGCACTGCAATATTTGAGATCTCTTCAAGCTCTGTTAGTATTTTATATGTAATATAGTCCGGCGTGTGTAGTGTTCAGTTAAAGTAGAATCACACACGGGCCCGTCGTGATCGTGTGGTAGTTGGATTTACAACTACATGTGCAATCAGTGTATATCACCACTATAGTTGGGAGTTCGAACCCCGTTCATGGCGATGTGTAATCATACAACAATATGTGATAAAGTTTGTCAGTGACTTGTGACAGGTCTGTGATTTTCTCTGGGTGTCCCAGTCTCCTCCACCAATAAAACTGACCGCCACGATATAGCTGAATTATTGTTGAAAGTGGCGTTAAACACCACAACCCTAACCCTGCTCTTAAAAAACACTTATCTTAGCTTTGGGACCGCGATCATGTGGTATTTGTAGTTAATGTTACCTACGATAAGTACATATCACAATTAAAGTTAATGGGTTCAATTCCCACCCTTATAAGGTGTACTCAATGCAATCGTATTTGATAAAGCTTGTCAGTAGCATATGGAAGTTCAATGTTTTCGTTGAGTTCTCTGATCCCACATCACCAAACCACAACATCAGACCATATGGCTATTTTCAATATTTTGAAACATTCACAATTCAATCAACAAACTACAGTCAAATCTGCCTTAAAGGGCACCTCTATATAGCAAATCACTGTCTATAAAAATCAGTCTAATTTTTCCTATTAATGAATAGTGTATATAATTTTAACCTGTATATAAATGACAACTGATCATAAAGGTCACATTTTCAGGTTTCCTTGAGTGTCTTTGACATACAGGTTTGATTATTATTGTATGTATACTATCGATAGATTGTTTTATGTGATTGCAGTTTGTTTTATTAGAGATATTAAATTTCTGTTAATGAATTCGATAGCTCAAAAAGCGATTAAAAAATTAATGACATATTCAATGCTAATATCAAGCGACTCAATAAGCACAGAAAACAATCGGACTTTCTACTTTAAAATTATTTTTTTATAGATAGAATAAAATACTATTTTGCACGAGCAATTACTGAATACATGTATACCGATATTCGTTTTAAATAAACATTAGAGAACACCGAAGGAGCAATCAAATATCTACAATCCAAAGAAACTGGCAACATTAATATTGGGTACACAAGACAAAGACAAACAAAACAAAAACACAACACACTATGTGTTGGACACCATTATACGCAAGGAACGCAAATAACGTAAAACAGGAAATGTTAAATCTACTCGTATGTACATGGATTCTATAATCCACATATTATTTTTTACTGTAAATACCATCTGAATTTTATTATCATTATTTAATTTAAATAAAATCAATGTAATTTGGTATACTTGCATCTACTTTACACTGAAGATAATGTGATTTGTATATATTTTATATATAAGTTGACGTTAAACACCAATCTATCAATCTATGCATATTTTATAATGTACATTTTCATATTATTTTACAGGGACCTTTCAGTAAACAAACTGACCAACATTCCTGATTATGCCTTTGTAAATTTAACTAATTTAATAGAACTGTAAGTATTACATACCAATGTTGTATTAATTGCTAATTGACTAAAGTACTTATTACTTAAAGGAGGTGTCAATCTGATGTATAGAATTATATTATCTAAATGAAAATTTAGCTGTACTTAGTAGAAATCCAGTAATTGAAATATTGAATTGTGGCTAAATATAAGAATGTAAATTGGATTCACGTCAATATCCACCCTAATAATACAATAGAATGGCTTTACAACAAGGTATTAACCTATCTACGTTATCAAATGTCTCAGGTCTAATTTCATTATTGCTATTATTATTGCTGTATCTAAAATGTTTATTCTAATCTTAGAATTTTCCCTGTAAATTCCGTTCAATGATGATGATAATATACAATAATGGCCCTCATGAGAAGTTAATAATTATGGATATTAACATCTCATGAAGAACATAACTGTATTATTATACTGTACTAATATGAGGGAAATAACTAGTTATTGGTTCGACGTGCAAAAGCGCGCCAATTTCAAACGGTTATTTTGTGCTACATGCAGATTCCCTCACAGTTATTTGACTTACGTGCAGTTTGCCGCGGGAATAATGAGTTATTTCTTGTTCCATGGAATACAACTCTAAAATATCTCAATTATTTCTTGCTTGGTTTCTATAGTAAAGTATAATAATAATAATAATAATAATAATATTTAGAATAACATGCTTATATTCCAGGATGCTACATGAAAATAGGATATCCAGTATTAGTGATTATGCTTTTGAGGGATTGAATTTTCTTTCTAGATTGTAAGTAAACAACGTATTAATTATTTATGAAAAGGTTCGTTTTTTCAAGTTAAAAACAAAACAAGTTTGAATGTAGCCAGACCAGATCTCAAACATAATTAGTGTTGGTGGATACAAGACCAATATTTTTTTTTTTTTTTTTTTTTTTTAATTTCAATAAAATACTTAAGATCACGGTTTTACTGGAAAGAACACAAATAATAATAAATTACGATCACAGTCTTGGTAGATATAATACAAATAAAGATAAAGTAAGATCACAGTCTTATTGAAAAGTACACAAATGAAAATAAATTAAGATCACAGTCTTACTGGCGAGAATACAAATAAAAATAGATTAAGATCACAGTCTTATTGGAAGGAACACAAATAAAAATAAATCAAGATCACAGTCTTACTGGCGAGAACACAAATAAAAATAGATTAAGATCACAGTCTTATTGGAAGGAACACAAATAAAAATAAATTAAGATCACACTCTAAATGGAGAGAAAACAAAATAAAAATAAATTAAGATCACAGTCTTACTGGAAATTAAGATCACCGTCTTACTGGAAATTAAGATCACAGTCTTACTGGAAATTAAGATCACCGTCTTACTGGAAAGAACACAAATACAAACAATTGGGGTATCAGTCTTACTGGAAAGAACACAAATACAAACAATTGGGGTATCAGTCTTACTGGAAAGAACACAAATAAAAATAAAATATAATTACAACCTTAGTGGAAAGAACACACATAAAGATAAAATAAGATAACAGTCTTGGTGGAAAGAATACCAATGAAATACATAAAGTAATCACCAGTCTTGCATGATAAATAAGCAAGTAGGAAGTAAGATATAGTAGTGACAATCTTGATGGTTACAACACAGATAAAAATAAAGTGCAATTTTATTACAGTCTAGTTGATATAGCGCTAATAAAAATTACAGAGTTAAAGTTGTTAATATAGGAATTAATCTGAAGAAATATTAACCGACTGTGCTGTGGTGTAACATCATTACCAAGAAAAAAAACCTATTAATTTAACATTGATTTCGGAATTTAACAGCACAAGAAGATATGTTGTAAACAAATCTGCTAGCATCTTGACATTTTAACATAAGTACAATCAATTACCATGTAGAGATGTGATATTTTAGCCACCGTGATGATGTAGATTATTTGTCATTTAATGTGAAGAATTGATGGATGTGTCTCAAGTGTTGACAAAAACATGCAGCAATGGATGATGCATCATGCATGTCGACGATGTGTGGCTTAATTTGTTATATTTCAGAGATCATTCATAGATCAATTTTCATATTTCAAGGAGCATACTATGGTCAATTATCACATTTCAGAGAGTTTTCATATATAATGTTTCATATTTCAGGGAGCATACTATGGCCAATTTTCATATTTCATAGATCATATTTCATATTTCATGGAGCATTCATAGATCAATTTTCATATTTCAGGGAGCATACTATGGTTAATTTTAATATTTCATAGATCATGTTTTATTTTTTAGAGAGCTTTCATCGATCAATTTTCATTTTTCAGAAAGCTTTCATCGATCATGTTTCATTTTTCAGAGAGCTTTCATAGATCATGTTTCATATTTCAGCGAGCATTCAGAGATAAATTTTCATATTTCAGGGAGCATACTATGGCCAATTTTTATATTTCAGAGAGCTTTCATAGATCATGTTTCATTTTTCAGAGAGCTTTCATAGATTATGTTTCATTTTTCAGAGAGCTTTCATACATCAATTTTCATTTTTCAGAGAGCTTTCATAGATCAATTTTCATATTTCAGGGAGCTTTCATAGATCAATTTTCATATGTCAGTGCGCTTTCATAGTTCAATTTTCATTTATCATAGAGCTTTCGTAGATCAATTGTCATTTCAGAGAGCTTTCATAGATCAATTTTCTATTTTCAGGGAGCTTCCTATGAACAAATTGAAACAGATACCGGCTGCATTTATTTCACTGAAAGATATTCAGCTTTTGTAAGTAATTGTTTTGCTCATTGAGCACGTAAAGTGCTAAAATACTGACAATGATTTTCAGTCTAGTTGACTTACTACTAAGGTTTCACCAATCAGACATAAATAACCTATGTTTTTCTGCTGCTTCGGTCATGAAATGTTTCTGCTCTTCAATGTTGTTTTTATTCAAATTCATGGTTTACCTATACTTTCATGTCATATGATCATCAAGCATTAAATCATAATATCATTTTAGCTTTGTTCACTTGTACAGAACGTGTATTTTATCCCCCCACCCTCCAACATATGTTTCCTCTTGCTTGCGTTGCTAAAACAATAAAAATAGAAATACGAAAATCAACGAAAGATATTGATGTACTTTTATGTTTACAACACTATGCACAATAAATCTGAAATCATCAATGTCATTGTTAGATAAAAACGTGGATATCTACTTAAGTGGCACGCGACGGGTATATGGAATAGTTTTCATCAGGTACGTTCCTGGTAAAAACAAAATGCAAGACTAAATAAGGTAAAAGTCTTTCAGATCTTGAAAACCAAAGGACCTAAACGGAATAACCAAAATTGACTAAGGTCATTTATGCCTGACAAAAACGGGAGAAGCCTAGTTTTAATCATGATTACATTATTTTATATATCATTTCACTATGGCATAATACTTATATATTTCAGAAAACAAACAGAAATATCGCGATTTACATCATATATGTCCACAAACAGAATGAATAGTCAATCGTATTTCAACATTGACATTGTTAAATGTAAATTAACTACGAACGTTATTATCTAATATGTTTCTTTTCAAAATATGTCCGAATTAGCCATAAGGCTTCTGTAGTCATTTTACAGTATTGTCAGTGCTTTGAGAAGCATTGTCTTTTATCTATTTTGCATTGTTGGCTATATATGTCCATTCCCTGGGTTTAAGATGCAAATATATCATTTATATTTTTTCTCTATTAATCGCAAATTAATTGTGACCGAAATAATGACAACAAGCTAGGAAATCATGATGCCTCTGCAGTCATTTTACAGTATTGTCAGTGCTTGGAGAAGCATCGTCTTTTATTTTGCCTTGTTGCCATATAGGTGTCTCCTTCCCTGGGTTTAAGGTGCAAAGATGATTTATTTTTTTCTATTGATCGCATAATAATTGTGACCGAAATAATGACAACAACCTAAGAAATGAAGATGCTTCTGCAGTCATTTTACAGTATTGTCAGTACTTGGTGAGGCATCGTCTTTTATTTTGCCTTGTTTCCTATATAGATGTCTCCCTCCCTGTGCTTACGATGCACAGATATCATTTATTTTATTCTCTATTAATCGCAAATTAATTGTGACCGAAATAATGACAACACACTAGGAAATGATGATGCTTATCCAGTCAATTTTAGAGTATTGTTAGTACTTGGCAAGAATCGTCTTTTATTTTGCTTTGTTGGCATTCCCTGTGCTTAAGATGCAAAGATACTATTTTTCTTGTCTATTAATCGTATCATAATCTGTGACAGAAATAATGACGACAAGGTAGGAAATGATGATGATTGATCTCTGACATTTCAGAATTTACTTTCAGATCGCTAGAAGATAACAACATTGACTATATTCCGGATAACAGCTTCGTTGGGAATAAAAAGATACAAACACTAAAGCTTATACGTAATCCGATTAGATCATTTGGAATCGAGGCTTTTAAAGAACTTCCGATCTTAAAAGAATTGTAAGTTTACATTACGAAATGAGCAACTGGCATTCACCCTTTTGATCTTTATGACTCGTTTGAATTCTGCTTTGAAGTCAATTAGTCTTCAAAAAAGGTTTCTTTGATCCTGAAAATTTAATATTTCTGCATTAATGTATCAATTTAATTTGTTTTTAATTATGAGCATGATATGCATGCAAATAGAAAATTAACGCTAACGTCAATTACAGTCAAACATGTATTATGAGGACACATTTAGAAAAAAAAGTGGCTTTATAAGACAGGTGACATCTTAAAAGAGGTTCAATTCCCATTAAATTTTCTATGATATGACAAGAAAAAGGCGACATTTAAATGCAGGTGACCGCATAGGAGGGTTTGACTGTATAATATCACACAGACCTGTTTCTATGGACATTTAATTTATATGAACTAACATAGATTTTTTATTTTTTTTTTTTTTCAATAGTCAGGATTTTACAATCCCCTGTACATTACCACCTGACTAGGGTATACAGGGGTATTCGAAAGAATCAGTGAAAAAATAATAACTATTTCATTTTTTACAAATTAAATTTCAAAAGAGTTACAAAAAAAAATTAAATATTAAAGTGAAAAGGTAGACTCTCTCTCCATCTCTCATACACACATTTACTCTCTACATTCTGTCTGTTACAACTTGTACATGTTGAAATATTTGTTAATACTGTAAAAAAGTGTATTCTTGTTCCTGTCATATACAATTGCGTTACAATACCTTTTTAATTCAGGATAATATTTATAGGTGCCCAAAATTGTTCATAGGCTTGAACCGTATTATTTTTCTTTGCTATATACTGATCAAAAGATTGATACTTCTTAATCTTATTTTTTAACTCAATTGTGTTTGGCTTTGCTTCATTGAGTTTGCATTTGTAAATATAGTTTTTTGTAAGTGTTATCAATAGATTCAGCAATAAACTTTCATCTTTACAGCCAAGGAAAATGTTTTCTTTGTTCAAAACAAAATTAACAAAATATAGTTTAAATCTGTTCGAGATAAATTGCCACAATCGATAAGTAATAGGACAATCAAAGAACAAATGTTCAATGGTTTCATTATTTGCTTTACAAAAGGTACATAAGTGTGTATCTTTTAATTTTATTTTATGCAAAAATGAATTCGTAGCTATAATCCTATGCAGAAATTTAAACTGAAAGTTTCTCAAATAGGTGTCTCTTCATGATCTTTTCATAATTACAAAATATTCTGACCAATCAGTAATCTCTATATCCAACAATTCTTCCCATTTCAAAAATTTGTCTACTAACATAGAATTTGGTTGATTAAATCAGTAATATTATACATATGTAGAGCGTATCCAAATATAAATTTTGAAAACTTTATGTGGGATTTAAGTACATTTCTAGCATTGTTTCCTTCACCGACATATGTAGTATTCTAAGCCCAAAATGATATCGACTTACTTGCATATTTCGATTAATAGCATATCATTGAAAAAGACATGAGACTCGACAAGACGAACTAATGAATCTTTGATACGAGTTGAATTATTGCATATCAAATTAATGAGAAAATATCATGAAATAGTTCCTTTATTTTACACAGCAGCCTCTGGTGCATTCTTCGCTTTTGAAGTCGAGATTTTATGAAGTTGATACAAAGGCAACACAATCTATAACTAGACGAGTACTAAGAAAGTTAAAGCGAATTAATTCCTTACTAATAGATTTTATAAACGTTAGAGAATACCGAAGGGGAATCAAACATGGACAATCCAGAGAAACTGGCAACATAGGGTACACAAGACACAGGAAAACAAAGCAAAAACATAGCACAATATGTGTGGAACACTAATAGAGGGGTATACTACAACATTCAAAGTGAACAATAGGAAAGAAAAGCCATCACGCTTGTCATGAAGCTCAACATCTGTTCCTCTATATCCTGTTTCAGTAAAATGTCTAACCATGAAGTGTCCATACTGTTTAATTGTAGTTTTTAGTTGTTCTGTGATGACCATTAGATGTAGGTACATGTAGGTATTATATATATCTTTCTAAACAGGATAATATCTGAGGCCAGAGATATGACAGCATTTCCAAATCTCACTGGGAATGTTGAACTGAAAAAATTACAGCTAGATAGAAGTAGTATATCTGAAATGCCAGACAACTTCTGTGAGATGGTCCCCGCCATTGAGAGACTGTAAGTGTTCAGATAACATGCTTGATTAAATCTGTCTGGGCATTTCTGTATGACAATGCAGGTGTGGATTTGTGTTGTTAATATATGTTTTTCTCTGTTTAATGAGTTACATGGGTTCGTTTATTTTTTTGTAATATTGACATTGAATTATATTGTAGCGATCGTGAAACACGGTTGCTTGTATTAAAGAAGTCTGATGCATAGTGAAATTATCACGACAAGTTACATGAAGAATCACATAGATATATATCAGTTCACATATGAGCTGCCATGCCATTTGTTATGCTTGATTATGACTTTTAGGATTGTACACGTTTTGAAGTTACTATTGTTGTTTGTAGACCATTTCGAAATAAAGATTACACTTAAATAGTCGCATTTTGTGTTTTCGAAAGCAAAGATCAAGCCTTAAACATTAGGTAATTTATTTATGTTTTTTTATGGAATATTTGTATTTTTAACAATACTCGTGATTTCCTTGTATTGCAGATTTGTTTAACCAACTAATGCTTCCATTGTCATGTATAAGATTGTATATATTTACATTAATATTGCACTAGTGATGTAACATATTTACTCGTGAATTTATTGTGTAAATATTTATTTTTCAGTGATATGCATTCTAATAAGTTGTCAAAGTTACCAGTTCTGAGTGAGTGCAGAAATCTCAAGTTGTTGTAAGTAGTTTTATTCTGGATTTGTATTCTTTTACGGACAAAATGGTTTAAGAGAGAAACAACCTATTTAAAACATGAACAACACATTAATTTAATTTGGAAAGGAAGCATTAATAATATGCAGACCTCCGACATCTTACGTAAGAAAGATTTCTTAAATTGCTCTTTTTTCACCCTCTGCATAATTGAAACCTCTAAATTATTTGACAAAGGATGGTATAAATGTGTCGACAGTGAAAGGCAAAACATGATAATTTAACAGAATTCGATAAACGTGTAATTTACTTTTAGCTTAAAACCAAATTAAGTAATTAGTATCGGTTGAATGTAACTACTCACAAAGAAATATTTGTATACTTTATTACGATGAAAATTTAACATAATGGAAAAAAAAGAGGAAAAAATGAAATCTGGAAATTGAATGAAAACGGTAGCTAAATGTGCTTTATTTACATATAAATGAATTTACTGTATACAAATACATCTCCAACACATAGGCATGAAAGAGCACCGCACATAGAAACGATCTGAGGCAGCACACAATTCCCATACAAGTTCTGGTGGAAAATCACACTCCTCATGGCCCCTAGCATCCATTGATCATAAGTGATTTTTTTTCTTGAAGTCCTATAAATAGAGTTCGAATTCAAAATGGAGTGAATAAAAACAATGTATTTTGTATCATTATTGTTTTCAGAAATGTTGGAGAAAACCACATAGCTTCATTACAAGGTAGACTATTTGTAAATAATACAGAGATGATGGACTTAATATTGTCACATAATATTATTGGTCAAATTGTTGAAAATGCCTTCATAGGACTCGATAACTTAAAATATTTGTAAGTATTTGTTTTTTTCTATAATATAAATGTAATTATTTATGCTTTCAAATAACACGCAGGTGAATTTATAATGTTTATCCTTACAATGTCCAAAAATCCTTTATGCAATTTAAGACAATGTAAGACTATTGCTATTACACATGAAACTGGGTTTATTTTGTAGATGTAGCGCTTGGTCCGAATGTCAGTTTTCTGTGACTTTATATTTTTTGTTTGTCTTTATGAATTTTATACCATCAATATTTTCTTTACGTTTAACACTGACGCAGTTGCCATTTAGATAAAATAAGATGAATAAACTTGTAAGAGAGAGAGAGAGAGAGAGAGAGAGAGAGAGAGAGAGAGAGAGAGAGTCTAATAACATTCGAGCTAACACGATGCTGTTGATAATTATTTTCAAAATTATTTCAAATAATAATTTTTTCTTGTAATATTTATTTTGATTTTCAGAGATTTGTCTCATAATCAGATCACATCTATTGATGACAAGGCGTTCGCTCCCCTAAAACAGCTCGATGACCTGTAAGTATGAGAATAGGTAGAATAACACACAATGGAAACAATACATACATTATGATGCCGATAGGAAAAACAAATAAAATTAAAAACACATAAATCAGAAGCAGATAGTACAGAAAGTGGTAAGAAGAACTTGAATATAACAAAGGGGTAATCCGTATATCGAAGAAGGACAGACAACACAATGGCCAAAGCAAACACTCTAGGCATTGACCTCACTACTAACATACTGAGTATCAAAACTAGGTCACTCCTAATCAAACAATGATGATAATTTACTCTGTAGATCGAATTAACGGTGCTTAATGTGCATCAAATCATGGTGTTGATTGTACATCTAGATAATTGTGTGTAATGTACATCTATTAAATGGTGTTTCCTATTCATCTACATAGTGACTTTATTGTAGATTTGATGAGAGGATGTTGACTGTAACCTAATAAAGGTCGTTTACTGAGCACCTTATTAAATTTCGTATTGTACATGCAATCAAGGATTTTCACTATTCATATAATTAAGGTTATTTAATGTTAATATAACTTAGTTAGCTTTGAACACACAATGCTGTGATTTCTATGTAATTCTTTTAAAGAAAATGTTAATTTCTAAGAAAACGTATATTATAGCAACCTCTCTGATTTTTATGTAATTCTTTAAAAAAAATAATTTTATATGACATTATATATTACAGGAATCTCTCTGAGAACAAATTTCCCAAACTACCGATGGAAGGACTTCAAAATCTACAGCAATTGAAAACATTCCATAATGAAGAACTCCGAGCTCCAATAACAGCCAAAGACCTTCCGAAGATAAAAACTTTAGTCTTGTCATACGCTTACCATTGCTGTGACTTCCTTAACCCTGGGGTAAGTTATGTTATGATAGTATTGAAGGTCATATGTACAAAATGGTAGGTAGCACAACTGTCACCAAATTGATTTAAAGGGCTAGGGTTAGGGCTATGATGTTTAACGTTCGACCTGTGCAAGTCACTGACAAACTTTATCATATAATGTTGTATTGCGTATATCTTGCAATCATCGGAATTCGCACTCACAATGTTAGTGGTGATAGGCACTGATTGCATAGGTAGTTATAAATCCAACTACCATACAATCACAACCGCGACGACCCCCCTCCTCCCCCCAAAAAAAACCCCGATTTAAGCCGATAAACTATATCAATGCATAATAATAGGTAACGTTTCATATCTTTTCTACAACAATATTGAAACTGTGTCCCACAGAGCATTAACAATGTTATATAATTCCATTTTGATTTGCTGTTTCTTTACATTTCATTGGACGAAGCATATAAAGGAGAAATTAAAGGTTTACATGTGCATAAACTCCTACGCTATTCCATTTAATCCTTTAATACAAGGGGCCGTGTTGTCGTCGAGCCCCGTTCATGGCGAAGTGTACTCGATACAACATTATGTGATAAAGTTTGGCAGTGACTTGCAACAGGTCGGTGGTTAAACATCATAGACCAAACCTTTACCATATCTGTCATTTCTATATAATATATATTGATCTAACCTTATGACTTTTAGAAAATATACGTGATACTAAACGTCGTCTGAAAGATGACGTTAGAGCGTATATACCGGTGGACAATAAACATATGTGACGTTCAACAAATATGTAATCTGCTACAATGCGTATTGTTATTGTAATTGTTAATTGTCTTTCATGATGAATATTTTGATTAAAGCTATATGGTTAATCCTCTTTATAAATATAGAATATACCAAAGTGGTAATCAGAATCCATAAGACGAAGGACAGACAACACAATCACTAAAATAAACAGGAAAAACAATGATCTACAACTATTACACATAAAACTAAAGATCAAGTTACACGAACTCGAATAAAGACTAGGGATGAACTCGTGTGCTCACTTTGAATATATTATTATGTGGATGTGGTCAAATTCATGCATTTGGTGACTTGTGTAAAAATGTTTTTATTGGGGTTTTTTTCAGGAAAATAATGAGCTAAAATTTGATGAGCATACGGACTGGTTGGCGCCAAATATTTCTGTTCCAACACGTGGAAACTTAACAAATTTTAATCCTTGTAAGTAATTGCTTTAGTTCACCTTCAAACTTCTGTCAATAGTTTCTCTAACAGTAATTAAAATGCAGAATATAGCCATCAATAACAAGAAACATCTGTCTGGAAAATTCAATCACAACAGTGACAAAGACAGAATCCAATGGACATCTAGGTCATGTGTTGTGACAGTTTTAATAATTATGTAGTGGCCAAAGAGATATTACAAACAGTAAACATGTACACATTCTTTTTAGCTCAAAACATCGCATGCTTCGAAAGAAACGACAACATATAGATGTACAATATAAAAGTAAGAAGAGTTTGAAGATACCAAAGTGGTAAAGTTAGTGAATGTTCTTGATTCTATTATTCCATTAATTCAAAACACGGGGGGTTTGCCGCAGGAATATATATTATGTTTTATCACCGGATTATTAACAGAGCACCACGACAGACGCTACATGCGAAGCTAAAATTGCTGATTCTTCCGGGGCACGACCTCAATCCTGGATGTAAGTGGGGTTCGTGCTGTAGTTTTCTATGTTGCGTTTTTCAAGCATATTTTTTTTCACGAAGACTGGATGTTCATCAGAAGATACTTGTTCTTGACACTATCTTTAAAGCAAAGCGCTTCTAAATCATACATCATAATTCTACAGTAATATATGAATGACAGATTACTTAATATGACTCCACATGGGAGTTTGCTAGATGTTAGTGTATGGTTATTAAAAAAAAAAGACCAGATCTAACTACCATAACATTTTAATTAGATTGGATAATCTGATAGACTAAATTGATATTCCATATTCAATCCATTAATTATGTACCACATCAAGCCATAAAAATAAACGTTCGAAAAAACCGAATTTGAATTGACTTTGGTAACTTTGGACATGCAAGACACAGCAAGAAGAAAAATAATACAAAAACACAACACACAAAACAAAAATTGAATTTTTTCTTCAGTTGATGACAGTTCTTTCAACCCTTTCAATCACTACAACTATAAACCATTAGACTATTTATCTTCTGCCATTGATGAAGATTATGTACTATTCCCTGATGCACCAGATTTACCGGATACTGAGGGAGAAATTGTATCGGTTAAGTCTGCCATTGAGTGTGAACCTTTACCTGGTAGGTACACAGTTAGATCAAGTATATTACAATGTATTAAAATACTGCAGTTCGTCGTTTTATTAATGTTTAATGGAGTCAATTTTCGTGGATTGACAGAAAATAAGATGTTCGTTGGTATTTGGAGTGAGTGAGAGGCTGTTGTTTAACGCCAACTCATCACTTTTTCAGCTATATCATAGCGAGAACAAGTTCATTTTCAATAAGATGATGATGAGATCCGTTTTGTACTAGACCAACACGTTTAGTTGGATTTTTTTTATAGTGCTAGCTCACTGAAACAACAGTCCGCGGATAGAAATGTCGCCCCCTCGGACACATTATTCTGATTCCGAGCCAACCAGTCTTTGCTCTTTCTCCTTAATACTGCGTGAAGAAGCAACAAATACTAATTTTATGGTCTTTGATTTGTTCCGACCGGGATCGAACCCACGATGTATCGTACTCGAGAGGAGCACGCTAACCATTACACCACCGATGCGGTTTGAAAATAAATGTATTTAATGTATATTATGGACATAATGTTAGAAAATGTAGATGTCCATTAGATACTCCTTTTAGACAAAAGGATTATATATATATTACATTAAACACTCTACAAAGCTTGGTGCATTGATCGTGATTTTACATATAGACAATATATTATCGTGTATAGTTAGTAGGTGTTCCCATCCCTACCAAGTTATAGCAGTTTTGTATGCTTCAAAGTATTCATATTATCATTTAATGGATTTCTGAAATTGTATATAGATTCGTCAATTAGCTAAAATTCTCACAATACTTGATGAAAACAAATTGCATCATTCATAATATGTCAAAACACACATATAAGTGGGTGCATAGCTTTCGTATGATCTCCAAAGAATTAAAAACGTAGATATAAAATGTAATGGACATGACACGTTTCTGGAATAATCTTCATCAGCTACGCTCAAAATCGAAAGATTGGAAAGCCAAATAATTTTATTTTTTGGGAACAAATCTATTCACTACTTTTTAACTTCTGAAATAGATAAAAATAATTTATAATTTATTTAAAATAAATTGATAAGTAAAAAGGAATATGACTGTAAATGAACATTACACTTAGATACACATTTAAGTAAAGGAACAGCCCTTTTTCTTTGCTGTTCTTATAATTCACAATATTATCATTATGTCTAATATAGTTTGATAATCTTACAGGACCCTTTCTTCCATGCAATGATCTTTTTGGATGGTGGACTTTAAGATGTGGTATATGGATTATGTTCATGTTGGCTATATTTGGAAATGGAACAGTGCTGTTCGTATCAATAAGTGGCAGATCAACAATGAATGTTCCTAGATTCCTGATTTGTAACCTAGCTCTAGCTGACTTCTGTATGGGAATATACCTAGGAATATTAGCTATTGTTGATGCTTCAACTCTAGGTGACCTTATGCTTTACATTATATTAGATTCTCTAATTTAAAAAAAACAAATGTAGTATTAGCATTTTATTAAATATTTGAAAGAAGAAATGAAAAAGAAACATACTATCAGAACGATTCTAAATTACAATCGATAAATCGAAGAGGCAAATCGACCCCTCTCACAAGCTTGATCGTACACTTCCCTGTGGTGGCACATGAAGCACAATCACCACAATAAAAAGTGGCAGGGATAAACTAGTTCTATTGGCCCAAACCTCAACTCTTAGTAAGTAAGCCAAGTAGTACAAAAAATCACAAGGATACCAAAATAGTAATCCGAAGCCTTAAATCGAAGAGGGAAGGGACAACAAACTAAGGCAGAAACTACAGATTGAGCAATGCGAACCCCACACAACAAACGGGGATGTGTTCGGGTGCCCCGGAAGGGTAGGCAATTCCTTAACTTATTTATCAAATAAAGACTAATCCGTCGTCATTATTTCGAATGTTCTATCAAAAGACTGATGTACATGTATTATTTATTTTTCATTTCAGGAGAGTTTAAAACGTTTGCCATACAATGGCAGACGAGTTCTGGCTGTTTGGTTGCTGGCTTTCTTGGTGTGGTATCCAGTGAACTTAGTGTATTTACTCTTATGATTATTACTGTAGAACGCCATTATGCTATAGCAAATGCTATGCAATTCAACAAAAGAGTGTCCTTAAGAAAAGCAGGTAATTCTACAACATTGTTTGCACTTTTTGTAAAAGATAAAGGTTTACCTAGGTTAGGTTATGGTGATTAAAGCTACTTTCAACAATATTTCAGCTATATCGTGGGGGTCAGTTTTATGGGTGGGGGAAACTGGAGTACTCGGAGAAAATCACCGACCTGCCGCAGGTAACCGACAAACTTTATCACATAATGTTGTATCGAGTACACTTCAGCTGAACGGCATTCGAACTCGCAGCGTTAGTGGTGATGAGCACTGATTGGTATAATGTAGTTGTAAATCTAACTACCATAAGATCGCTACCACGACGGCCCCACATTGCTAGTGCTTTTTGTGAAAAACAAATCATGGTGGTAATACTTTATTAGGATTAACCTACTAGAGTCAAAGATTAATATTCTTGTTTAATAATTACAATGTATTGTCGCGAATTCAATAACTAAGTTACAAGCCGTCAAAATGAGCAGATTATTACGTCATTAAGAACAAGTCGAGAAGTAGGTTAATAGATTAGCCAGCATTCTCAGCGTGAACAAAGTCAAAATCATGTTAAATACATACGTCAATATACCACGTCTAATGTCTAATTAATGTCATATAATTAATTATCACACTTAACCGGTAGACTAATTAATAATGTACATTAAACGAGCATGTATATCAAGAGTCTAAAGTAACTTTGATTAATTTACACCGTTCAGGTAGAAATGTATTGAATATTACACTCTCACATGTTAACGTGTCAGGCTCATTACACACACTACTGATTATATTTTTAATACCTATCTCTGACGTCACACTATTGCTCCGCCATTTATTTTAAAATCCAGTTTTCTTTTGATCTTGCGTACTTGCACTTCAACATTTTACTATTTTAAAATTATAAACGTATAGATGTAATTACAAATTTGGGACCGCCACACCATTGTTCGGACACATTTTTTTTATATATAAGAAGAGTTTGAAGATACTAAAGAATCCGTAACACAACACAATGTCAAAATAAAAGTGCAAAAGGAAAAACAACGATCTACAAAACATACACATAAAACTAAAGATCGAGTAACACGAACCCCACTAAAAATAAAAATCTTCACTTTTCCTTTTAATAATAATTTAGCACATGCTGGTAGCGAATTACAGCTTGACTTTCTATTTCAACTGTAACTTCTCGTTTTACCACTTGGCAACGTTGATCAAACTATTATACTACATACATAATATTCAATAGACAACATGTGTCTGACTCTTAGCAGTATACTTGCAGACTTGGAAAGTCCAGCAGTAGCGATCGAGCAACACGAACCCCACCATAACCGGGGTTGAACTCAAGCACTCTGTAAAGGTTATCAGTTCCTTCTCTGCTGTTGACACTCATTGTGTCACTGTGAAACAAACGTTATCTGATATGGACATCGTGTTGGACACTAGTATACGTATTTGTAAATAAATACAAATGTACAAATAACATATAGAAAGCATTTGGGAGGACATCATGACACGGACCCCACCCCCCCCCCCCTCCCCCCAAACAAAAAAGAAAAGAAAAAAAAGAAATACTTGTAGTTGGACAAAATGAACAACACGAACTTCACAAAAGCTGGGACAAGCTACAGAAAGTATTACACGGAAATATGTATTGTGTATTGCCGTCGACTGAGTATACATACCCTAAGTCAGTGAAATATTTTATGTTTGATCTTACAGGGCTAATCATGACAGTTGGTTGGTTATTTTGTATTGGTCTCGCCAGTCTTCCCCTGTTTGATATAAGTGACTACAGAAAATTTGCAATATGTCTTCCTTTTGAAACAAGTGACAGAGCGTCTTTGGGTAAGTATAACACGAATATAATTGATGCATTATATTTAATTATTAATCGTACATGGCTTTAGACATAGTTCTGATGCTAGTTTACCGACTAGTTTAATTGATAACAAAACAAACAAAATGTCAAGGGTTATGATTATGGTGCTTAACGGCACTTTCAACAATATTTAAGTTATATCTTGGGGGGGGGGGGGGGGGGTGAAGGATGCCGGAGTATCCGGAGAAATGCACCGACCTGCCGCAAGTTTACGACAAACTATCACATAATGTTTTATCGAGCACACCTCGCCTGAGCGGAATTTGAACTCACAGCGTTAGTGGTGATAGGCACTGATTGCATAGGTAGTGATAAATCCAACTACCAGGCGATCCTGACCACGACTGGCCTGATGTACGTGCAAGATGCTAGTATTTGTTGAATTCTAATAGATTAAGATTTTGACATCCTTGTTCTTCCGCAATTCTACAACATGTGGACATTAATTTGTTTTGTATTTTATGATGTCAAACACTATCCAGGGGTATTACAATGCAGTTTGCATTCCGTGTTGACTGATGTGGTTTTTTTTTTAAATTATTTGTAAATACAAAATCCTAACACTCGGACATAAAAGATATTTATGCCTAAAAAGGTGCCTGAAATTTGTAGCGGTTTTTTTCCGCTCCAATGAAGTAATTGGTTGAAGTGGTCACACACACATTTTATTATATTATTCTTTTTATTATTATTTTCCTATTTTTGACATACATTTGTCTTGAGTTATTGATTGATTGATAAGACCTTGAACAGATTATTCCCATTCAGATAATTGATTTTTTTTTTATTGTTATCGCGATTGTGTATTTGAAACCTCAGGCTAATTTTAGACGTAAATATCTGTTATTTCCGAATTATTTATATTAAATCAGCAGCGACGTTGTCGTGTGTCTTTCCACTTTACATGATAAATAGTCTTGTGGCCTTTATATGACATGGTGACTATAATTATGGGATAACTAGTATGTTATGCTTGCTCTATAATGAGATGGTGTTTCCCAAGAGAATACTGCGTTTCTGTCACAAATAATATCAACTGGAAAAATAAGCTATAATTTATCGACTAACCTAGTAACAAAAAGATTAAAGAAATTGAGGGAAGAAAGCCAATTAACCTCTTTATTGAAGAAGAAAATGCAATTAACCTTTAAAATGCCATTGAGACTGCGTCAGCTATTTCTGTTTACATCCGCTTTCCAATCTTTCGATTTTGAGCATATCTGATGAAGGTTAATCCAGAAACGCGTCGTGCGCACTAAATTTGATTTCAACGAATTTATTATAACTGCTGACCCGTTAGCTTGTCGTTATAACATATTTCTCTCAACAAGTAACGTTCCGTCAGTTTTCTTAACTTGTATTTAATGTTTTGTAGGATTTGTATGTTTTATTATGCTGTTCAACGCCATGTCGTTCGTCATTATTGGTGGCTGCTACATAAGAATGTATATATACATCAGAGGATCGCATGCGTGGAATTCTAAAGACTTTAGAATCGCAAAACGAATGGCTATTCTAGTTGTGACTGACTTTCTGTGCTGGGCACCTATTATATTTTTCTCCGTATCTGCTGCTGTTGGATCGCCATTAGTTGGACTTAATGAGGCAAAAGTGCTCACAATATTCGTTTTGCCGCTCAACAGTTGTGCTAACCCATTTTTGTATGCAATATTTACAAAACAGTTTAAACGAGATTGTGTAAAGTTGTGTAAAAGAATAGAAGAATCGTCTATTTCACGCAGTTTTTCAAACTTCAATAGTTTACGTTTGTCATTTGGAATAAATGTATCATGCCGCAATTCGGAACTCCATAGTCCGTTTCATGAGAAAAGAGGTAGCAGCAGAAGCAACTCGGATAGCTTTGCAAGTAGTGTGCAAAATCAAAACGGAGAACCAGGGAACTATGATGTTCCTAAATCGTTTACAATATCTGACAAGGTATACCAGAATCTAGAGCTGAAACAAAAGAAAATAACAAGTAAAAAGAAAACATTTATCCAATCAAATAACAATACAAATAATTCACCAAACATGGAATGTGGGTGTCAACGTTGTCGTAAACAAAGTACATTTTCGGTAGGTCCCGGAGGTACTGACACTGAAATTATAATTCATTTAGATAAAAATGGTGATAAACTTTCCAAGTCTGACGATGTCGCTAAGTATATACAGCCAGACACTGATGAGGACGTTATAGAAACTTATGATAGTGAAAATGAAATGCCGAAATCAGACGACAAATTACTTCCCTCCGAAACGGGAATTGACGAGACTTGTTTGGTCTGTGGACAAATCCTTAATTCGCATAATTGTCAAAAGTATTGTGAATTAAGTAAGCAAATAAAAGAAAAGGAGACAATTGACAACGGGAAAGTACAACGCTTAGAAAAGGTTGAACATACAAAGTCAGCACCGTTTGTGCCTTGTCGCTCAAATGATAATATTTTAAGATTACCGCAACCTTCAGCCACAAAAGACAAAACTTTACATATAAATGAATGGCGAAAATCGTCCCACTTGTCATTTCTGTGGAGAAATTCACTAGATTTAGACACTGGTATGCCAAAATACAAATCAAATAGTCTAGTGGAACTTGCCAGGTCACCTAAATCATTTGACAAATCGCCGTCTAAACGACGCAGCTTATCGTCGAGACATGAAGGTTATTTATTGTTCAAAAATTTAAAGAGGGATTCTGTATATGAAAATGAGGAAGAAATGTTTGCATATGAGGAAAACTTGAAAGATTTTCCTGCTCAATATTCTCAAGGCAAATATTCAGAAGGTGATTCAAATTCTAAAGTGTATTCACAAAATGACTTGGACAATACGTGCGAAGAAAACGATGAACAATTTGAAGTGTCTGACATTCAAAACACGTACGATCACAAGAATCAAAATGACCAAGATCTGGACGATGTAGAATGTCCAGAAACACAAACACTGTTACTTAAACCACGCGACAAAAATTCAAACCCAAAACGAGACATTTGTGATAAAGAAAGTGGGTTTAGTTCGGACAGCCAACTGCTGAACTGCTAATCATATGATTCATTCCAAACGCTCAAAATTCAATTCATCATACATTTTATTGTATATAATACAATTTGCAAAATATAAACTTGTTGTTTTATATTTCATTGTTGCATTTATTTCACTGACAAAGTACATATGATGTACTAGTATACTAATTAAAGCAATACATAAACGAATACACAGTAATACACCATCATAGCAAAAATAATCCGGGAACCCAGTAACAACCATGGATTTTTGATTTTTAAAAGTAATTTGTCAGCTATATCATGGCGAGAAGACGTTGCTTTTCGATGAGATGATTATAATATTCGCTCTGCTCTAGACCAAAACATTTAGATAGATTATTATAGTGCTAGAACATCGAAAGAACAGTCCACATTTAGACAGTATATGTCTCTCCTCTAGGACACATTGTTCTGATTACAATCCAATCAACCAGCCTTTGCTCTGTTTACCCTTTAGTGATGTGTGTTTAGCAAGGAAGCAGTAATAATAAATTTGATAGTCTTTGGTTTAACTCGAACCGTGCTGGAACCAACGATCTATAATACTCGAGGCGACCAGTCTAGCGAAAACACGACGGACGCATTTATCATATTAATATATATATATATAAACGTCTAAAATGTTAGCACAACGATATCAAAAAAAGACGTTAAAATGTAACAAAAATAACTATAAGTCTACAAAAAGACTATAAAAATCGACGGATATTTCGCTTGACCGACAAGCTTTATCAGCGCCTGTAATCTGATTTGAAAAATTGTCACGAGACCATCAGTTATCGTGACGTAAATTACTAAAAATCATAATCTTGAACTTTATACTTTATATTATTCAAGTATATTGTACACTAATTTATAAACAATATGAAAAGAATGAGAAAATGTAATGATGAAGTTTACCAACTAGCTAAGGACCAGGCACTGATTAAAAAGTTAAAAAACAAAAGATTTAGGCCTTTTTGTTTATGCCTTCCGGGTGTAATGTTTGTAACTCGCTTATCCAAAAACTCTCTCTTTTCTGTCTTTGATTTTCTTCCCAACTTGGATTGTGGTCAATGATATACATTTTGGATCTGCCAAAGTCATCCAATGAGTGTCACGGCCACACAAAGTGTTGACTCACGGGCAAGAGCATCTTTTTCGTAAGGTCACTTCTGTGTCCATTCATTCTTTTGTTGAATGGTTGGACACTTTCTCTTACGTATTAAGACTCGCAGACGTGACAGTCAAGGAGGGAAACCACATTAGGTGTTTTCCAATTGACATTGCAAAATATCTTATACTCCTTTCCTGTCGTCTTGCTATGGAACACTTGTGTGTGTTGCAATTGGAGACAGCACTTGCAACGCTTGTCACCACATAGTTTACACTGGCCGACCGTCGATGAAGGTCTAGATACCGCAGCTCTTACCAGTGTATCCTTAATGGTTTTAGGTCACCGGAAAGCTACAAGGAGTGGTTCAGGGAACAACTTGGCCAGCGTTTCACTTTTTTCAATTTCTTTCCAATGATGACGGACAATGCCTGCAGTTTTCTCTAAGGAAGGATGGTAAGTGAGAACAAGGGGAACCCGTTCGTTGATCTTTTTTTCTTTGTATTCCAGGAGGTCATTTCTGTTAATTTCACTGGCTTTTGAAAACCCACTCTCTATATCTTTGTCATTATATCCCCGTTTCTTCAAATGATGGCGTACATCTCCTAGTCTTTGCTTGGTGGTTTCAACAGTGGAGCATATTCGTTTTACCCTAATGGCTTGGCTGAATGGGATACTCTTAAAACAGTGCTTAGGATGGCAACTACTGGGTGAAAGGTATTGATGTTTGTCTGTGGGCTTAGAGTATAAATCAGTTGTCATGTTAGGGAATCTACCAACCAGAGAACTTAATGGGTAACGGATCGTCGAGACATGATTCGATGCAGCACAAACAATATAAATTATAGAAGTCTAGAAGATTGTGCAACGATACCGATAAAGATGTTACAAAAAATATATTGACACAATTTTCGATCAACAAAATGACCTTCTTCAATGTCTTCCAAAATTAGACAGAGTTAGTAAATAGTAGTCAGGTGACAAAGTGTGATGTAGTAAAGTAAATAACGATAATCTTTAACATTCTCAAATGCGTCATATATATATATATATATAGTAGGTGGCCATAAGTATTTCACCAAGATGGCCGCCATCTCATGACTTGTGGAATATATGCGATAGGGGAAAATAGGAAATATGTTCTTAAGATTTATTTTACATACCTGTCATTTTCAGTATTTCGTTATGTGACCTTTTGCTACAATTACACTTCAAATTCTCCTTGAAATTGAGTTATACAAGCTCTGAATATAAACTGGAGTTAGTCCAACCCATATCTTTTTCACCTCCCTCACAAGAATTTGCTTATTCAAAATGTCACATTTAGAATTCTGCAGTTTGATTTTATTTGTTCTCCGCACATTTTCAATTATGTTTAAGTCAGGCGATTGAGATGACCAATTCAGACAATTTAATTCATTTCTCTCTTCCACTGGACAGCTCTGCGAGAGGCATGACATGGAGCATTATCATCTTGAAAGATGTACCCACCGTTCGGAAATATTTTAGTGATTACTAGCCATACATTATCACCAAGAGTCTCTAAATATTTTGTAGTGTTCATATTTCCCTCAATTTCAGTCAATGTACCAACTCCATCAAAGGTAATGCATCCCCAAAACATCACTGCTACACGGGGACCACCCCTCAAACCAACACATTCAGGTCGCCAAATTTCGTCAGCCTTTCTCCAAACATGCACTCGCCTGTCATGACCAACAACTACTTGTGTTTCATCTGAGAATATTACACGTTTCCAATATGATTGAACTGACATGACAAGCTTACCTCTGCACCAATTTACACGATTTTTTCGGTTTTGATGACACTGTTAAAGTCTTCCGAACTCGGCGCCTCGTGTAACCATGAAATTTCAATCTGAGGCGAATGGCTGTAGTCTTTCATTTACAATGTTGGTCAAATCTATCAATGTTTCTCTCCTGTTGACTTTCACTGAGCGTAAGATTACACGGTCTCCTCGTTCCATCACCAACTTTATCCTTCCGGTTTTAGGCTTATTTTCCACGGAATTCCTCTCATCAAAACGCTTTAGAAATTTTGTAATCGTAGAATGATCCCTCCCGATTATTACAGCAATGTTCCTGTGTGCATAGCCTTCTCATGTCAATCGTAGTATCATTTGTATCGTCTCTGTTGTCATCTCCTTGTTGTGACGAGCCACTTTTTTTGCAGACGAAATTTAACCAATGTTGTCAAAATAACGTCACTTCCGTCGAATGTCTTTTTGAGCTTTGACCCCCAATAATACACTGTCAAAATTTTTGACATTTTAATGACAGTTAATTATATTAATTATGAAAGAGAAATTGGATGTTTAACTAATTGATTTTTAATTGCCGCCATCTTGGTGAAATAATTATGGCCACCTACTGTGTATATATATATATACATCTGAAAATTAAACCAAACAGTGTTAGAATTAGATTTTAGAGCTGTCAAATTTTTGTTCTTCTCTCGACGGGATTTGAACCCACACCATTGATACACTGCAGCACCATTCGCTTAGCCTTACGTCCAGCGCCCTAGACCACTCGACCACATCCAATCCCTATATATATATTCATTATATGTTAATGATTAATTTGTGATATGTGTTGTAAGATATCTCTTCTGTTCTCACTCGTTGTGCTCGAAATATCATAATAAACCCTAGAAAAATCCGAAGGGGCAATCAAGAATGGACAATCCACAAAGCAAAAAACACAACACAGAAAACGAAAAAAGATAAGTAACACGGACCCCACCAAAAATCGGGGTAAACCCAGCTGCTTACTTTTTTTTTACTTTGCTAATGTTTGTGTTTGTTTGGTTGGTATTTTTATATCCGGGTCGTCTTATTTTCTCGTATGTCACTTCGACGTTGGTTACTCTGTGTTCGTTTTATTTAAGAAGAGTTTGAAGGTACCAAAAGGGCAATCAGAATCCGTATATCGAAGAAGAACAGACAACACAATGGCCAAAAGAAAAAAGTACAAAAGGACAAACAACGATCTACAAAACATACATAAAAAACTAAAGACCGAGTAACACGAACTCCATTAAGAACCGGGGGTGAACTCAGGTGCTCCAAACGGGTAAGCAGTTCCTGCTCCAATAGTGGCACCCGTCGTGAATGAGGAAAGGGCCGGGAAGTTAATCAAATTAGTTCATCGGTCATCTACATATAGAGGATATATTTATTTTACAATTAAAATATGTAAAATTTTGTGGGAAGCAGATGTCGTCTTTTAACAAAAATTACATGTGTATCTGTTGATATATTTAGAGATTTTTGCTATGTAAAAGTAATTTCATTGCCCGACGGAAATTAAGTTGTATCTAGAAATAAAAATGCAATAGTTATAATATTATCTTATCTTAGACAATAAACTATAAGTCTTGACTATACGATATCAGAATATCTGTCTTTGAAATCATTAATCAAGGTCTGACATGGTGGAATTATAGTGGGAATATACTTAACCTTCAGGCGTGTCGGGATTACAGCTGGACAGAACATGTCACTATAGGAATAATCAATACCAATATGATGGAAATGTCTTCATTTCCTAAATATAATAATCAACATAAGATTATGTGGTTCTTATCACGACAATCTACGTGTCTCTAGATTGTCCATTTTTGATTGTCCTTTCGGTTTTCTCTGACGTTTATTTACAATAAAATCGTATGTTTTTATGGATAGTAAACTGATGCTTTATTTTTCATCTGCAGTAGTTTCCGACTGGCGTCTGGTATGTCAAGTTCCTCCTTGGCCTCGGTATGTGGCTCTTGGTGTTTTGTACTTACTTTGTATTAACCCATGACTGTGTCGATCGCTTTAAATTGTTACACAACAATAATACAAACCACCCTACATCCACAGATTCCAAATCACTCCCAAATCACAAATAAGATTCACACCACTAAAGGTCCAAAATAATACAAATCACTACAAAATCAAAAATAATACAAACCACTAAATATCCAAAATAATTCAAATCAATCCACAATCAAAATAATACAAACCACTAAACTCCAAATATTCAAAAACCGCTCCAAAATCAAAAATAATGCAAACAATTAAAAATCGAAATACTACAAACCACTTCCACAACGAAAAATAATACAAGTCACTCCGGAATCCAAATAAAACAGAAAGTCAGACAGGTACATGATGGAGTATACTTATCATTGTACTTTCGTAGATTACATCTACATTTGTGATTTATATTTCGACGTACCTATTCGTCCTCGATAGACTTGAGAGTTTAATTACATGAATTCGGCGACTTCAAATGAAATCCCCTAGCGTTCAAACTGACGCAATGTTAGTGCAGTGACCATATGGTATACTATTGATATTCTTGTCGTCGATCGACCCTTGCATCATATTAAAAGAAATAAAAAGTTGTGCATTACAAATTATGTATCGTTCCGATTTTGGACAAAGATATAAAAAGCTAAATCCATGAAGTTTCGCTAATTGAACAACCACAAAGGTTTTTCTTTTTATCATTGGGCTGCTGTTTGCTAGATGGAATCCACTTTCGAATGATATTTTCGCGCTCCAGATGATGGAAGATATTAAGTATCTTACCCCCTCATATTTACCAAATACTCCCTCATTTTCAGTTCATCGGGTACAATATACTCTACATTGTCCTTGTTATTTACCCCGTTTGCTCACATCGTAATTCGATTAACTGAAATGTTACACACAACGTTTTGGTTATCAGGTTTTTTTCTTTACAAATGTAAGATTTTTCTACACAAGATATTTGTAAATTTTGGGATTTCTCTCTTTTTCATAATTCTATTATATTCTAGCATTACTCTAGAAGATAAAAGAATGTATTTATAATTCCAAGAATTCTGTATATATATCAAACATATCACTAAGGTCTTTTGTACTCCTGGCTTACCCACTGTTGTACCTTAACCTATGTATATTTTGTAAATAGTCTTGTTATGTTATTATTATGTTGTTATTTTTCTCTGTACCATTGTATTTGGCTGTATGAAAATAAAGATATATACATATATTCTTTGACTTAGGTTTTGGCTTAGGTTTTTGTGAACAATAGTCGCTCTGCCAATTCTTTCTTAATTATACAAGGATATTTGTCGTGTTTTGTTGAACTTGTTCTTATATCTAAACAAGTTCAAATTAATTTACCTGAGTACACGTGACCAGAATCATCATGCAGACACTGCAGCTTTAATGATACGATGTAAATTTATAGATGGAATTGAGAACGCCTTGGATGGATGCTGGAGATCGCTAAAATCGTGACATCGAAGTGTTTATGATGATGAATACGGAAAATAGTCAAATATATGGTAAGACTAGACAAATAAAAGTGTCTAAGAACTAAGTAAAAATATAATATCTCTAGAAACGTTTGTCTGTAGATATCATTTATTTACAAAATAAGTTAATCAAGATTTCAAGATTTTATTAGTACATTCAAACACATGAAAATGTGCAACATGAGGTCATATTACATGCACAAATATGAAGAAAAAAAAACATCACAAAATGAACATGGGATTACAATTGTAAATAATATTGTAGATTGTTGATATTTTATCATGATTCTATAACTTGAACGTTATTTGCTTTAATTGATTGATGGATTAGTTGGTGTTTAATGTCAATTGAGCAGTATTTGAGCTATGTCGTTGCGTAAACAAAATTTCTAAAAATAATTCCTTGAACTAGAAATTCCTTAGAAATAATACATAATCATGTATAAAACAATAGAGTTATATGTACAAAAGAAGACAGAAAAAAGTAAAAGGATAAAACCATGTATTCAGAATGATAATTGTAAATCACAAACACAAGTCAGTTGGTACTACACACCAATCATTCAATCAATCAACAAACACAAGTCAGTTGGCACTACACACCAATCATTCAATCAATCAACAAACACAAGTCAGTTGGTACTACACACCAATCATTCAATCAATCAACAAACACAAGTCAGTTGGTACTACACACCAATCATTCAATCAATCAACAAACACAAGTCAGTTGGTACTACACACCAATCATTCAATCAATCAACAAACACAAGTCAGTTGGTACTACACACCAATCATTCAATCAATCAACAAACACAAGTCAGTTGGCACTACACACCAATCATTCAATCAATCAACAAACACAAGTCAGTTGGTACTACACACCAATCATTCAATCAATCAACAAACACAAGTCCGTTGGCACTACACACCAATCATTCAATCAATCAACAAACACAAGTCAGTTGGTACTACACACCAATCATTCAATCAATCAACAAACACAAGTCAGTTGGTACTACACACCAATCATTCAATCAATCAACAAACACAAGTCAGTTGGTACTACACACCAATCATTCAATCAATCAACAAACACAAGTCAGTTGGCACTACACACCAATCATTCAATCAATCAACAAACACAAGTCAGTTGGCACTACACACCAATCATTCAATCAATCAACAAACACAAGTCAGTTGGCACTACACACCAATCATTCAATCAATCAACAAACACAAGTCAGTTGGCACTACACACCAATCATTCAATCAATCAACAAACACAAGTCAGTTGGCACTACACACCAATCACTCAATCAATCAACAAACACAAGTCAGTTGGCACTACACACCAATCATTCAATCAATCAACAAACACAAGTCAGTTGGCACTACACACCAATCATTCAATCAATCAACAAACACAAGTCAGTTGGTACTACACACCAATTATTCAATCAATCAACAAACACAAGTCAGTTGGCACTACACACCAATCATTCAATCAATCAACAAACACAAGTCAGTTGGCACTACACACCAATCATTCAATCAATCAACAAACACAAGTCAGTTGGTACTACACACCAATCATTCAATCAATCAACAAACACAAGTCAGTTGGCACTACACACCAATCATTCAATCAATCAACAAACACAAGTCAGTTGGCACTACACACCAATCATTCAATCAATCAACAAACACAAGTCAGTTGGCACTACACACCAATCATTCAATCAATCAACAAACACAAGTCAGTTGGCACTACACACCAATCATTCAATCAATCAACAAACACAAGTCAGTTGGCACTACACACCAATCATTCAATCAATCAACAAACACAAGTCAGTTGGTACTACACACCAATCATTCAATCAATCAACAAACACAAGTCAGTTGGCACTACACACCAATCATTCAATCAATCAACAAACACAAGTCAGTTGGTACTACACACCAATCATTCAATCAATCAACAAACACAAGTCAGTTGGCACTACACACCTATCATTCAATCAATCAACAAACACAAGTCAGTTGGCACTACACACCAATCATTCAATCAATCAACAAACACAAGTCAGTTGGTACTACACACCAATCATTCAATCAATCAACAAACACAAGTCAGTTGGCACTACACACCAATCATTCAATCAATCAACAAACACAAGTCAGTTGGCACTACACACCAATCATTCAATCAATCAACAAACACAAGTCAGTTGGCACTACACACCAATCATTCAATCAATCAACAAACACAAGTCAGTTGGCACTACACACCAATCATTCAATCAATCAACAAACACAAGTCAGTTGGCACTACACACCAATCATTCAATCAATCAACAAACACAAGTCAGTTGGTACTACACACCAATCATTCAATCAATCAACAAACACAAGTCAGTTGGCACTACACACCAATCATTCAATCAATCAACAAACACAAGTCAGTTGGTACTACACACCAATCATTCAATCAATCAACAAACACAAGTCAGTTGGCACTACACACCAATCATTCAATCAATCAACAAACACAAGTCAGTTGGCACTACACACCAATCATTCAATCAATCAACAAACACAAGTCAGTTGGCACTACACACCAATCATTCAATCAATCAACAAACACAAGTCAGTTGGCACTACACACCAATCATTCAATCAATCAACAAACACAAGTTAGTTGGCACTACACACCAATCATTTAATCAATCAACAAACACAAGTCAGTTGGCACTACACACCAATCATTCAATCAATCAACAAACACAAGTCAGTTGGCACTACACACCAATCATTCAATCAATCAACAAACACAAGTCAGTTGGCACTACACACCAATCATTCAATCAATCAACAAACACAAGTAGATATCTAATACAGACTATGAGCTTCAAAGCAACATTTCTCGCTTTTCTTTATTCAAGACTGTCAATAAATGTAGAGAACCCAGAATGACATCATATATCATAATTTATATTCATTGTATTGCTATGGGAATTACAAATCTCCATATCGTGTGATTTTCATTTTAATATCCGGTATAGTTGTTTATTTACATTACAAGATATTAACATTCGTTGATTGGAGTGTAAATTGGCAAATGGAAAGATTCGTAGTTTTTTCAGATGCTACACAAATTACAACATAAGGTGAGTATCGTGTAAACAATCCTATGAAAATTAAATTAATTAACATACAAAAGAAGGCAAATGCTCAGTCCTTACAATAACAAACAAGAAAAATCCTGTAAAACATAACTACTTGCTACACAATCATACTTTGGAATCAGTTTCTTCAGCAAAATATCTTGGAATCACTCTTCAATCCGACTTGAAATGGACACAGCATGCTAACAACATAGTAGCCAATGCAAATAAAAGTCTTGGATTCTTGAAAAGAAACCTTAAAACCTCCAACACAAATATAAAGTCGCAGGCATACCTATCTCTTGTCCGTCCAAAACTAGAGTATGCATGCTCAGTTTGGAACCCTCACACTGCAGAACATTGCAATAAAATTGAGATGGTCCAACGACGGGCAGCTAGGTATGCCTGCAACAGATACCATAATACTAGCAGCGTCACAGACATGCTACAAACCCTCACCTGGCCTTCATTACAACAACGTCGACTCAAAACAAAACTTATCATGTTCTACAAGATTGTTCACCATATAGTTGCAGTTCCTACAACAATATTAATACCTACAGACCCAAGAATCAGACAATTTCATCCATTTACTTACAGACATCTTCATGCATTCAAAGATCCGTACAAGTACTCATTCTTTCCGAACACAATCATTCACTGGAATTTACTACCTCAAACTATAGTTCTATGCCCAACAGTCAACACGTTTAGAGAACAGCTAACACCAACTGTTCTCAGCCATCTACAATCACAAATTTAAATAAAAATGAAATTGTAAATAGTTTTAACCACAAAATTTGTTTCTATTGGCACCACTTGTAAATATGTTATAAACTGACTGAATTTATTATTATTTCTTATTCCCACGCATGCGCAACAGCTAGTGATCATCCAGTGGATGGATAGCTGTATACCAAAAGAAGAAGAAGAAGAAGAAGAAGAAGAATATAATCATGGATATTCTCACTCCTACTGGTTTACGGAAGAGGTCAATTTATCACATTGTATGTCACGATATTGTATGCAAATACGGGGGTTAAACTCCCACTAGAGTTGAATGCCTCTGGAATTGGTCAATCTTTGACGTTTTATATTCTCCAATCGTCTCTGTGACACAATGAATATGTGTGGGTTTTTCATGATGTATTTTTTTAATAATGAAGATTCATCATTGAGACAATACAAGCACACAACAAACAACACACAATGCTCTTCTTAAGTGCAGATGTTTTCAGATACCTACCCAAGGCTGGCGGTTTCATCATTTAGTTCCTTATTGCATTAGAAAATCCTCCTCGGATAGGCCTAATAGTGACAACGTAACGTAAACAACTGCTGAAAGTGAAAATAAACATTCAACGCTTTTATCAGTTTATATCAAATTAGCTACTGTCTCTGCATGATGACATCCTATATTCGTATTAATGGTGACGATACGGTGGAAAAGATAAACGATTTTTAACCCTAGAAAATATGATTAAGTCACTAATTTCAGATGAACTGAGAAGCCCATATTTGATTATATAACTAATATATGAATAGTTTCAGATGTTACATCGACAATACTTTGTTCAAATTATACTCATCTTCTCAGCCGGTATCCATGAAACTGTCCAAGAAACAAGAAATATGGAGATGAATGGCTAAATTCTAAATTGCTTGCAATGTTTACAGCAAATATTGGAATAGGTTTGTAAACAAATATATCAATATATCTTTACTTTATGCGAAAATGTATATATTTCTAAAATGTGTAATACATGAGTTGGGGGGTGGGGTGGGGTGGCGCTGGGTTGGCACCGACGTGTCAGCAGCAGTGTACACCACGACCAATAGATTATGAAAGTTACCATCCCCCGATATCTTAATCAATTTAGCATTCCCACAAATATTAAATAATTATAGTTAATAATTTTGTTTTGAATTATGGGTCCAACTTGGTATTTGCTTCCATATCAAATACCGTTATAGAAATAATATAGTTAAGTAAAGCGTATCGTAACACTTGTGTTGAGTACCTTTAATTGTCACTGGCAATATAACGAATCATAAGTCGTCTATTTGTGAGATATTAAACTGGTACAGGCGAAATGATAAGGAAATCCTGTTAAGTCAATATCAAATCAGAGGAGATAACTTTACATGTGTATTTTTGCATCTTATTTCGTCCAAGGTTTGTTGTTGGTATATTGTTTTAATAGTTAGTCTATTTTCTAAGACAGACTCAAAGAAAAGATCTACAATTCTGAAAATATATATCACCCGTTTTTGTCATTGTCTGTTAATTGCAGTAGCAATGTTTTGTGTTCCTATGATTATTCCATACACTTGTTTTTGTCCACTATTACTTCATTTAATGCTGCCCATTATTTAAAAAGAAGAACTCTCTATTGTCGCCATTGCATTTGATGTAAATAATGACAATAGCATATCACATTAACTAACAATCTAATGATTACTGCCGATTTTAATTTGCAAGGGTTTTTACTTAGCAATGATACATCAGTATTGCCATTTACCTGAAAGATGTTTTGAGAGGCAGCTGTTTTTGTGCCATTATACATTATACGTCTTGACTATTACAGCTCACTATGATGTAATTCAAGTTCTTCCGTTTATGATCTGTGTGATAATTGTATAACCTTTTCAAAGTAGTTAAGTTCTCATACTACACACTTCCTCTGTAAATTAAAACAACGGAAGTAAAACAAAGAATGAATGGTATTAATCACATTCTATAAATGGCAGATTCAAATAAAAGCGTAGCCATGCTGTATCTAATTGTAACCTTGGCGATAAGGATTGACAGAAGTCAGTGAGATCAAATTTACATTACGGAAATCTCGTTAATGAAAATGACATTTAGAAGGCAGTCTTATTGTGTCTTCAGATCTTGATCAGTTGTTTTGATATTGATTAAAAAAAAACATATGCGCAACCCCACTGTCCACGAATTATAGTAATTGTCTTATTGTAGAAGACGACGATCTCAAAGTTGGATCTATTATATTGCAAGAACACCAAGTACATGAATGAGATCATAATTCAGCAGGCATGAAACCAATTAAAAAAAATACGAAAGAATACCAGAAGGTTATTCCAGAAACGCGTCGTGCGCACTAAATTATATATTCATCAAAAAGTAAATTGTTTTCACCTTGATAACACTGCAGTATGGCTAGATTGTCGTGTGAAAACAACACTTCACTCACCATGATATAGCTGCAGTATGGCTATATTGCCGTGTGAAAACAACACTTCACTCACCATGACATAGCTGCAGTATGGCTAGATTGTTGTGTGAAAACACCACTTCACTCACCATGATATAGCTGCAGTATGGTTATATTGTTGTGTGAAAACAACACTTAACTCACCATGATATAGCTGCAGTATGGCAAGATTGTCGTATGATAACAACCCTTCACTCACCATGATATAGCTGCAATATGGTTAGATTGTTGTGTGAAAACAACTCTTCACTCACTATGACATAGCTGCAGTATGGCTATATTGTCGTGTGACAACAACACTTCACTCACCATGACATAGCTGCAGTATGGCCATATTGTCGTGTGACAACAACACTTCACTCACCATGACATAGCTGCAGTATGGCTAGATTGTCGTGTGAAACACCACTTCACTCACCATGATATAGCTGCAGTCTGGCTAGATTGTCGTGTGAAAACACCACTTCACTCACCATGATATAGCTGCAGTATGGCTAGATTGTTGTGTGAAAACAACACTTCACTCACTATGATATAGCTGCAGTATGGCTATATTTCCGTGTGAAAACAACACTTCAATCACCATGATATAGCTGCAGTATGGCTAGATTGTTGTGTGAAAACACCACTTCACTCACCATGATATAGCTGGAGTATGGTTATATTGTTGTGTGAAAACAACACTTAACTCACCATGATATAGCTGCAGTATGGCAATATTGTCGTGTGTAAACAACCCTTCACTCACCATGATATAGCTGCAATATGGTTAGATTGTTGTGTGAAAACAACTCTTCACTCACTATGATATAGCTGCAGTATGGCTATATTGTCGTGTAACAACAACACTTCACTCACCATGACATAGCTGCAGTATGGCTATATTGTCGTGTGACAACAACACTTCACTCACCATGACATAGCTGCAGTATGGCTAGATTGTCGTGTGAAACACCACTTCACTCACCATGATATAGCTGCAGTCTGGCTAGATTGTCGTGTGACAACAACACTTCACTCACCATGACATAGCTGCAGTATGGCAAGATTGTCATGTGACAACAACACTTCACTCACCATGATATAGATGCAGTATGGCTAGATTGTCGTGTGAAAATAACACTTCACTCACCATGATATAGCTGCAGTATGGCTAGATTGTTGTGTGAAAACAACTCTTCACTCACCATGATATAGCTGCAGTATGGCTATATTGCCGTGTGAAAACAACACTTCACTCACCATGATATAGCTGCAGTATGGCTAGATTGTTGTGTGAAAACACCACTTCACTCACCATGATATAGCTGCAGTATGGCTATATTGTTGTGTGAAAACAACACTTCACTCACCATGATATAGCTGCAGTATGGCAAGATTGTCGTATGATAACAACCCTTCACTCACCATGATATAGCTGCAATATGGCTAGATTATTGTGTGAAAACAACTCTTCACTCACTATGATATAGCTGCAGTATGGCTATATTGTCGTGTGACAACAACACTTCACTCACCATGACATAGCTGCAGTATGGCTATATTGTCGTGTGACAACAACACTTCACTCACCATGACATAGCTGCAGTATGGCTAGATTGTCGTGTGAAACACCACTTCACTCACCATGACATAGCTGTAGTCTGGCTAGATTGTCGTGTGACAACAACACTTCACTCACCATGACATAGCTGCAGTATGGCTAGATTGTCGTGTGAAAATAACACTTCACTCACCATGATATAGCTGCAGTATGGCTAGATTGTTGTGTGAAAACAACTCTTCACTCACTATGATATAGCTGCAGTATGGCTATATTGCCGTGTGAAAACAACACTTCACTCACCATGATATAGCTGCAGTATAGCTAGATTGTTGTGTGAAGACACCACTTCACTCACTATGATATAGCTGCAGTATGGCTATATTGTTGTGTGAAAACAACACTTCACTCACCATGATATAGCTGCAGTATGGCATGATTGTCGTGTGATAACAACCCTTCACTCACCATGATATAGCTGCAATATGGCTAGATTATTGTGTGAAAACAACTCTTCACTCACTATGATATAGCTGCAGTATGGCTATATTATCGTGTGACAACAACACTTCACTCACCATGACATAGCTGCAGTATGGCTATATTGTCGTTTGAAACACCACTTCACTCACCATGATATAGCTGCAGTCTGGCTAGATTGTCGTGTGACAACAACACTTCACTCACCATGACATAGCTGCAGTATGGCTAGATTGTCATGTGACAACAACACCTCACTCACCATGATATAGCTGCAGTATGGCTAGATTGTCGTGTGAAAATAACACTTCACGCACCATGATATAGCTGCAGTATGGCTAGATTGTTGTGTGAAATCAACTCTTCACTCACTATGATATAGCTGCAGTATGGCTACATTGCCGTGTGAAAACAACACTTCACTCACCATGATATAGCTGCAGTATGGCTAGATTGTTGTGTGAAAATACCACTTCACTCACCATGATATAGCTGCAGTATGGCTATATTGTTGTGTGAAAACAACACTTCACTCACCATGATATAGCTGCAGTATGGCAAGATTGTCGTGTGATAACAACCCTTCACTCACCATGACATAGCTGCAATATGTCTAGATTGTTGTGTGAAAACAACTCTTCACTCACTATGATATAGCTGCAGTATGGCTATATTATCGTGTGACAACAACACTTCACTCACCCTGACATAGCTGCAGTATGGCTATATTGTCGTGTGACAACAACACTTCACTCACCATGAAATAGCTGCAGTATGGCTAGATTGTCGTGTGAAACACCACTTCACTCACCATGATATAGCTGCAGTCTGGCTAGATTGTCGTGTGACAACAACACTTCACTCACCATGACATAGCTGCAGTATGGCTAGATTGTCATGTGACAACAACACTTCACTCACCATGATATAGCTGCAGTATGGCTAGATTGTCGTGTGAAAATAACACTTCACTCACCATGAAATAGCTGCGGTATGGCTAGATTGTCGTGTGAAAACAACTCTTCACTCACTCATGTTAAGTAGCTACAAGCACTAGAGATGTAACTCCAAAAAAATACAAATGCTGGTCAAAGATAAGAGAGTCGATTACAGTTAAAAATTATCTCCTTGACAATTTGTAAAGCGACATTAAACTGGGAACACGAATGGTTTTTCGAATCTTATATCAATTGCACATCGAGATAGTAGAAATGCACATTGCTGGGAAGATAGTATATCGGATAAAGATTACTGATGACATTGGTCAATGTTGACAATCAAAGCCATGATCTACCGCATTCAATGCAAGCACACCAATCATTACATCACAATGGCGTTCTCTTCTTGTTTGATGTTAAACAACAGTCAATCAATCAAGCTATGTAACTTGTCAATACTGAAACAAATATAGTAGCAGTAAATCTCTACAAAAATCAAGTCAGATACACTGGCCGCTATTTAGACTAACAATAATCTCATTGATTGATTCTGATGGCACCGTTACAAATCAATGGGTGATCAAGTATATCTAATCTTCCAATGGATCTAGATACATGAAGCACTTGGGTTGGTATTAAGAGTGAGAATGATTGCTGTTTGACTCTAAAGGAGCTATTTGTAGCTGTATCATGCATATGGCGAGAACAAGCTGTATCAGATGAGATGATGTCCGCTTTGTACTATACAATACACACTTAGTTACAACTTTATAGTGCTAATTGAAATAACAGTCGGCAAGTAGATATGTTATTCCACTGGAACACACTACCCTGAATTCGAGCCAACCAATCGTCGCTCTCGAATTTAGCGTGCCAAGCGGAGAAGCTACAAATACCTATTTTATTGTCTGTTGTTTTGCCAGACAACAAAGGAAGCATATTTATTTTAAGAAAAGCGTGGAGACATCAAATGGGTAATGGGACAGACGACACAATATGGATGAGCTTTCACATAGAATTGTATTTTACTATGTTTGATATATCAATGTTTCTGGTAACTATCAATTAACCACTCGGGAAAAACACATCAAGTTATTTATCTGAAAATAGAACGATTACTATCTTTCCTAAGAGAAAACAAAACCATCAACTTTAAATATGTTCGCACTTCCGTTTAATTGTAAGAACAATAGTTGCATTTGAAGAACTATAAGTGCCGGCGACATGACACATACTGCATTCGTTTTCTTTCGAACAATGGGTATTTAATTTGAGGTTCAATCAATGCTTCTACCTACCTTAGCGAAAAGTTATATGGGTATCTACGGGGATAAACAGTAAAGACCCAATATATACACTTAATTAATTAGCATTTGGTGACAGGTTTTTTTTATCTAGTGATCATAACATGGGTCTTCAATGGTAAACATGTCATATTTAAAGTTGTGTGCATGTAGATGATATTCTACTATGGGTACAACTCGTGTTGTAAAAGTGAAATTAAATAATGTCGAAACAACAGAGCCCGATCCCGTAAAATTCATTAAAGGTAAAAACCGACCAATAAAAGTAAAAACCAAAAATACCACACTGTCAGAACAGTTCTAATACCACACTGTCAGAACAGTTCTAATACCACACTGTCAGAACAGTTCTAATACCACACTGTCAGAACAGTTCTAATACCACACTGTCAGAACAGTTCTAATACCACACTGTCAGAACAGTTCTAATACCACACTGTCAGAACAGTTCTAATACCACACTGTCAGAACAGTTCTAATACCACACTGTCAGAACAGTTCTAATACCACACTGTCAGAACAGTTCTAATCCCACACTGTCAGAACAGTTCTAATACCACACTGTCAGAACAGTTCTAATACCACACTGTCAGAACAGTTCTAAGACCACACTGTCAGAACAGTTCTAAGACCACACTGTCAGAACAGTTCTAATACCACACTGTCAGAACAGTTCTAATACCACACTGTCAGAACAGTTCTAATACCACACTGTCAGAACAGTTCTAATACCACACTGTCAGAACAGTTCTAATACCACACTGTCAGAACAGTTCTAATACCACACTGTCAGAACAGTTCTAATACCACACTGTCAGAACAGTTCTAATACCACACTGTCAGAACAGTTCTAATACCACACTGTCAGAACAGTTCTAATACCACACTGTCAGAACAGTTCTAATACCACACTGTCAGAACAGTTCTAATACCACACTGTCAGAACAGTTATAATACCACACTGTCAGAACAGTTCTAATACCACACTGTCAGAACAGTTCTAATACCACACTGTCAGAACAGTTCTAATACCACACTGTCAGAACAGTTCTAATACCACACTGTCAGAACAGTTCTAATACCACACTGTCAGAACAGTTCTAATACCACACTGTCAGAACAGTTCTAATACCACACTGTCAGAACAGTTCTAATACCACACTGTCAGAACAGTTCTAATACCACACTGTCAGAACAGTTCTAATACCACACTGTCAGAACAGTTCTAATACCACACTGTCAGAACAGTTCTAATACCACACTGTCAGAACAGTTCTAATACCACACTGTCAGAACAGTTCTAATACCACACTGTCAGAACAGTTCTAATACCACACTGTCAGAACAGTTCTAATACCACACTGTCAGAACAGTTCTAATACCACACTGTCAGAACAGTTCTAATACCACACTGTCAGAACAGTTCTAATACCACACTGTCAGAACAGTTCTAATACCACACTGTCAGAACAGTTCTAATACCACACTGTCAGAACAGTTCTAATACCACACTGTCAGAACAGTTCTAATACCACACTGTCAGAACAGTTCTAATACCACACTGTCAGAACAGTTCTAATACCACACTGTCAGAACAGTTCTAATACCACACTGTCAGAACAGTTCTAATACCACACTGTCAGAACAGTTCTAATACCACACTGTCAGAACAGTTCTAATACCACACTGTCAGAACAGTTCTAATACCACACTGTCAGAACAGTTCTAATACCACACTGTCAGAACAGTTCTAATACCACACTGTCAGAACAGTTCTAATACCACACTGTCAGAACAGTTCTAATACCACACTGTCAGAACAGTTCTAATACCACACTGTCAGAACAGTTCTAATACCACACTGTCAGAACAGTTCTAATACCACACTGTCAGAACAGTTCTAATACCACACTGTCAGAACAGTTCTAATACCACACTGTCAGAACAGTTCTAATACCACACTGTCAGAACAGTTCTAATACCACACTGTCAGAACAGTTCTAATACCACACTGTCAGAACAGTTCTAATACCACACTGTCAGAACAGTTCTAATACCACACTGTCAGAACAGTTCTAATACCACACTGTCAGAACAGTTCTAATACCACACTGTCAGAACAGTTCTAATACCACACTGTCAGAACAGTTCTAATACCACACTGTCAGAACAGTTCTAATACCACACTGTCAGAACAGTTCTAATACCACACTGTCAGAACAGTTCTAATACCACACTGTCAGAACAGTTCTAATACCACACTGTCAGAACAGTTCTAATACCACACTGTCAGAACAGTTCTAATACCACACTGTCAGAACAGTTCTAATACCACACTGTCAGAACAGTTCTAATACCACACTGTCAGAACAGTTCTAATACCACACTGTCAGAACAGTTCTAATACCACACTGTCAGAACAGTTCTAATACCACACTGTCAGAACAGTTCTAATACCACACTGTCAGAACAGTTCTAATACCACACTGTCAGAACAGTTCTAATACCACACTGTCAGAACAGTTCTAATACCACACTGTCAGAACAGTTCTAATACCACACTGTCAGAACAGTTCTAATACCACACTGTCAGAACAGTTCTAATACCACACTGTCAGAACAGTTCTAATACCACACTGTCAGAACAGTTCTAATACCACACTGTCAGAACAGTTCTAATACCACACTGTCAGAACAGTTCTAATACCACACTGTCAGAACAGTTCTAATACCACACTGTCAGAACAGTTCTAATACCACACTGTCAGAACAGTTCTAATACCACACTGTCAGAACAGTTCTAATACCACACTGTCAGAACAGTTCTAATACCACACTGTCAGAACAGTTCTAATACCACACTGTCAGAACAGTTCTAATACCACACTGTCAGAACAGTTCTAATACCACACTGTCAGAACAGTTCTAATACCACACTGTCAGAACAGTTCTAATACCACACTGTCAGAACAGTTCTAATACCACACTGTCAGAACAGTTCTAATACCACACTGTCAGAACAGTTCTAATACCACACTGTCAGAACAGTTCTAATACCACACTGTCAGAACAGTTCTAATACCACACTGTCAGAACAGTTCTAATACCACACTGTCAGAACAGTTCTAATACCACACTGTCAGAACAGTTCTAATACCACACTGTCAGAACAGTTCTAATACCACACTGTCAGAACAGTTCTAATACCACACTGTCAGAACAGTTCTAATACCACACTGTCAGAACAGTTCTAATACCACACTGTCAGAACAGTTCTAATACCACACTGTCAGAACAGTTCTAATACCACACTGTCAGAACAGTTCTAATACCACACTGTCAGAACAGTTCTAATACCACACTGTCAGAACAGTTCTAATACCACACTGTCAGAACAGTTCTAATACCACACTGTCAGAACAGTTCTAATACCACACTGTCAGAACAGTTCTAATACCACACTGTCAGAACAGTTCTAATACCACACTGTCAGAACAGTTCTAATACCACACTGTCAGAACAGTTCTAATACCACACTGTCAGAACAGTTCTAATACCACACTGTCAGAACAGTTCTAATACCACACTGTCAGAACAGTTCTAATACCACACTGTCAGAACAGTTCTAATACCACACTGTCAGAACAGTTCTAATACCACACTGTCAGAACAGTTCTAATACCACACTGTCAGAACAGTTCTAATACCACACTGTCAGAACAGTTCTAATACCACACTGTCAGAACAGTTCTAATACCACACTGTCAGAACAGTTCTAATACCACACTGTCAGAACAGTTCTAATACCACACTGTCAGAACAGTTCTAATACCACACTGTCAGAACAGTTCTAATACCACACTGTCAGAACAGTTCTAATACCACACTGTCAGAACAGTTCTAATACCACACTGTCAGAACAGTTCTAATACCACACTGTCAGAACAGTTCTAATACCACACTGTCAGAACAGTTCTAATACCACACTGTCAGAACAGTTCTAATACCACACTGTCAGAACAGTTCTAATACCACACTGTCAGAACAGTTCTAATACCACACTGTCAGAACAGTTCTAATACCACACTGTCAGAACAGTTCTAATACCACACTGTCAGAACAGTTCTAATACCACACTGTCAGAACAGTTCTAATACCACACTGTCAGAACAGTTCTAATACCACACTGTCAGAACAGTTCTAATACCACACTGTCAGAACAGTTCTAATACCACACTGTCAGAACAGTTCTAATACCACACTGTCAGAACAGTTCTAATACCACACTGTCAGAACAGTTCTAATACCACACTGTCAGAACAGTTCTAATACCACACTGTCAGAACAGTTCTAATACCACACTGTCAGAACAGTTCTAATACCACACTGTCAGAACAGTTCTAATACCACACTGTCAGAACAGTTCTAATACCACACTGTCAGAACAGTTCTAATACCACACTGTCAGAACAGTTCTAATACCACACTGTCAGAACAGTTCTAATACCACACTGTCAGAACAGTTCTAATACCACACTGTCAGAACAGTTCTAATACCACACTGTCAGAACAGTTCTAATACCACACTGTCAGAACAGTTCTAATACCACACTGTCAGAACAGTTCTAATACCACACTGTCAGAACAGTTCTAATACCACACTGTCAGAACAGTTCTAATACCACACTGTCAGAACAGTTCTAATACCACACTGTCAGAACAGTTCTAATACCACACTGTCAGAACAGTTCTAATACCACACTGTCAGAACAGTTCTAATACCACACTGTCAGAACAGTTCTAATACCACACTGTCAGAACAGTTCTAATACCACACTGTCAGAACAGTTCTAATACCACACTGTCAGAACAGTTCTAATACCACACTGTCAGAACAGTTCTAATACCACACTGTCAGAACAGTTCTAATACCACACTGTCAGAACAGTTCTAATACCACACTGTCAGAACAGTTCTAATACCACACTGTCAGAACAGTTCTAATACCACACTGTCAGAACAGTTCTAATACCACACTGTCAGAACAGTTCTAATACCACACTGTCAGAACAGTTCTAATACCACACTGTCAGAACAGTTCTAATACCACACTGTCAGAACAGTTCTAATACCACACTGTCAGAACAGTTCTAATACCACACTGTCAGAACAGTTCTAATACCACACTGTCAGAACAGTTCTAATACCACACTGTCAGAACAGTTCTAATACCACACTGTCAGAACAGTTCTAATACCACACTGTCAGAACAGTTCTAATACCACACTGTCAGAACAGTTCTAATACCACACTGTCAGAACAGTTCTAATACCACACTGTCAGAACAGTTCTAATACCACACTGTCAGAACAGTTCTAATACCACACTGTCAGAACAGTTCTAATACCACACTGTCAGAACAGTTCTAATACCACACTGTCAGAACAGTTCTAATACCACACTGTCAGAACAGTTCTAATACCACACTGTCAGAACAGTTCTAATACCACACTGTCAGAACAGTTCTAATACCACACTGTCAGAACAGTTCTAATACCACACTGTCAGAACAGTTCTAATACCACACTGTCAGAACAGTTCTAATACCACACTGTCAGAACAGTTCTAATACCACACTGTCAGAACAGTTCTAATACCACACTGTCAGAACAGTTCTAATACCACACTGTCAGAACAGTTCTAATACCACACTGTCAGAACAGTTCTAATACCACACTGTCAGAACAGTTCTAATACCACACTGTCAGAACAGTTCTAATACCACACTGTCAGAACAGTTCTAATACCACACTGTCAGAACAGTTCTAATACCACACTGTCAGAACAGTTCTAATACCACACTGTCAGAACAGTTCTAATACCACACTGTCAGAACAGTTCTAATACCACACTGTCAGAACAGTTCTAATACCACACTGTCAGAACAGTTCTAATACCACACTGTCAGAACAGTTCTAATACCACACTGTCAGAACAGTTCTAATACCACACTGTCAGAACAGTTCTAATACCACACTGTCAGAACAGTTCTAATACCACACTGTCAGAACAGTTCTAATACCACACTGTCAGAACAGTTCTAATACCACACTGTCAGAACAGTTCTAATACCACACTGTCAGAACAGTTCTAATACCACACTGTCAGAACAGTTCTAATACCACACTGTCAGAACAGTTCTAATACCACACTGTCAGAACAGTTCTAATACCACACTGTCAGAACAGTTCTAATACCACACTGTCAGAACAGTTCTAATACCACACTGTCAGAACAGTTCTAATACCACACTGTCAGAACAGTTCTAATACCACACTGTCAGAACAGTTCTAATACCACACTGTCAGAACAGTTCTAATACCACACTGTCAGAACAGTTCTAATACCACACTGTCAGAACAGTTCTAATACCACACTGTCAGAACAGTTCTAATACCACACTGTCAGAACAGTTCTAATACCACACTGTCAGAACAGTTCTAATACCACACTGTCAGAACAGTTCTAATACCACACTGTCAGAACAGTTCTAATACCACACTGTCAGAACAGTTCTAATACCACACTGTCAGAACAGTTCTAATACCACACTGTCAGAACAGTTCTAATACCACACTGTCAGAACAGTTCTAATACCACACTGTCAGAACAGTTCTAATACCACACTGTCAGAACAGTTCTAATACCACACTGTCAGAACAGTTCTAATACCACACTGTCAGAACAGTTCTAATACCACACTGTCAGAACAGTTCTAATACCACACTGTCAGAACAGTTCTAATACCACACTGTCAGAACAGTTCTAATACCACACTGTCAGAACAGTTCTAATACCACACTGTCAGAACAGTTCTAATACCACACTTAATTAACTGTCAGAACAGTTCTAATACCACACTGTCAGAACAGTTCTAATACCACACTGTCAGAACAGTTCTAATACCACACTGTCAGAACAGTTCTAATACCACACTGTCAGAACAGTTCTAATACCACACTGTCAGAACAGTTCTAATACCACACTGTCAGAACAGTTCTAATACCACACTGTCAGAACAGTTCTAATACCACACCGTCAGAACAGTTCTAATACCACACTGTCAGAACAGTTCTAATACCACACTGTCAGAACAGTTCTAATACCACACTGTCAGAACAGTTCTAATACCACACTGTCAGAACAGTTCTAATACCACACTGTCAGAACAGTTCTAATACCACACTGTCAGAACAGTTCTAATACCACACTGTCAGAACAGTTCTAATACCACACTGTCAGAACAGTTCTAATACCACACTGTCAGAACAGTTCTAATACCACACTGTCAGAACAGTTCTAATACCACACTGTCAGAACAGTTCTAATACCACACTGTCAGAACAGTTCTAATACCACACTGTCAGAACAGTTCTAATACCACACTGTCAGAACAGTTCTAATACCACACTGTCAGAACAGTTCTAATACCATACTGTCAGAACAGTTCTAATACCACACTGTCAGAACAGTTCTAATACCACACTGTCAGAACAGTTCTAATACCACACTGTCAGAACAGTTCTAATACCATACTGTCAGAACAGTTCTAATACCACACTGTCAGTACAGTTCTAATACCACACTGTCAGAACAGTTCTAATACCACACTGTCAGAACAGTTCTAATACCACACTGTCAGAACAGTTCTAATACCACACTGTCAGAACAGTTCTAATACCATACTGTCAGAACAGTTCTAATACCACACTGTCTAAGACCACACTGTCAGAACAGTTCTAAGACCACACTGTCAGAACAGTTCTAAGACCACACTGTCAGAACAGTTCTAAGACCACACTGTCAGAACAGTTCTAAGACCACACTGTCAGAACAGTTCTAAGACCACACTGTCAGAACAGTTCTAAGACCACACTGTCAGAACAGTTCTAATACCACACTGTCAGAACAGTTCTAATACCACACTGTCAGAACAGTTCTAATACCACACTGTCAGAACAGTTCTAATACCACACTGTCAGAACAGTTCTAATACCACACTGTCAGAACAGTTCTAATACCACACTGTCAGAACAGTTCTAATACCACACTGTCAGAACAGTTCTAATACCACACTGTCAGAACAGTTATAAGACCACACTGTCAGAACAGTTCTAAGACCACACTATTCCGAACAGTTCTAATCCCACACTGTCAGAACAGTTCTAAGACCACACTGTCAGAACAGTTCTAAGACCACACTGTCAGAACAGTTCTAAGACCACACTGTCAGAACAGTTCTAAGACCACACTGTCAGAACAGTTCTAAGACCACACTGTCAGAACAGTTCTAAGACCACACTGTCAGAACAGTTCTAAGACCACACTGTCAGAACAGTTCTAAGACCACACTGTCAGAACAGTTCTAAGACCACACTGTCAGAACGGTTCTAATACCACACTGTCAGAACAGTTCTAATACCACACTGTCAGAACAGTTCTAATACCACACTGTCAGAACAGTTCTAATACACACTGTCAGAACAGTTCTAATACCACACTGTCAGAACAGTTCTAATACCACACTGTCAGAACAGTTCTAATACCACACTGTCAGAACAGTTCTAATACCACACTGTCAGAACAGTTCTAATACCACACTGTCAGAACAGTTCTAATACCACACTGTCAGAACAGTTCTAATACCACACTGTCAGAACAGTTCTAATACCACACTGTCAGAACAGTTCTAATACCACACTGTCAGAACAGTTCTAATACCACACTGTCAGAACAGTTCTAATACCACACTGTCAGAACAGTTCTAATACCACACTGTCAGAACAGTTCTAATACCACACTGTCAGAACAGTTCTAATACCACACTGTCAGAACAGTTCTAATACCACACTGTCAGAACAGTTCTAATACCACACTGTCAGAACAGTTCTAATACCACACTGTCAGAACAGTTCTAATACCACACTGTCAGAACAGTTCTAATACCACACTGTCAGAACAGTTCTAATACCACACTGTCAGAACAGTTCTAATACCACACTGTCAGAACAGTTCTAATACCACACTGTCAGAACAGTTCTAATACCACACTGTCAGAACAGTTCTAATACCACACTGTCAGAACAGTTCTAATACCACACTGTCAGAACAGTTCTAATACCACACTGTCAGAACAGTTCTAATACCACACTGTCAGAACAGTTCTAATACCACACTGTCAGAACAGTTCTAATACACACTGTCAGAACAGTTCTAATACCACACTGTCAGAACAGTTCTAATACCACACTGTCAGAACAGTTCTAATACCACACTGTCAGAACAGTTCTAATACCACACTGTCAGAACAGTTCTAATACCACACTGTCAGAACAGTTCTAATACCACACTGTCAGAACAGTTCTAATACCACACTGTCAGAACAGTTCTAATACCACACTGTCAGAACAGTTCTAATACCACACTGTCAGAACAGTTCTAATACCACACTGTCAGAACAGTTCTAATACCACACTGTCAGAACAGTTCTAATACCACACTGTCAGAACAGTTCTAATACCACACTGTCAGAACAGTTCTAATACCACACTGTCAGAACAGTTCTAATACCACACTGTCAGAACAGTTCTAATACCACACTGTCAGAACAGTTCTAATACCACACTGTCAGAACAGTTCTAATACCACACTGTCAGAACAGTTCTAATACCACACTGTCAGAACAGTTCCAATACCACACTGTCAGAACAGTTCTAATACCACACTGTCAGAACAGTTCTAATACCACACTGTCAGAACAGTTCTAATACCACACTGTCAGAACAGTTCTAATACCACACTGTCAGAACAGTTCTAATACCACACTGTCAGAACAGTTCTAATACCACACTGTCAGAACAGTTCTAATACCACACTGTCAGAACAGTTCTAATACCACACTGTCAGAACAGTTCTAATACCACACTGTCAGAACAGTTCTAATACCACACTGTCAGAACAGTTCTAATACCACACTGTCAGAACAGTTCTAAGACCACACTGTCAGAACAGTTCTAATACCACACTGTCAGAACAGTTCTAAGACCACACTGTCAGAACAGTTCTAATACCACACTGTCAGAACAGTTCTAAGACCACACTGTCAGAACAGTTCTAATACCACACTGTCAGAACAGTTCTAATACCACACTGTCAGAACAGTTCTAATACACACTGTCAGAACAGTTCTAATACCACACTGTCAGAACAGTTCTAATACCACACTGTCAGAACAGTTCTAATACCACACTGTCAGAACAGTTCTAATACCACACTGTCAGAACAGTTCTAATACCACACTGTCAGAACAGTTCCAATACCACACTGTCAGAACAGTTCTAATACCACACTGTCAGAACAGTTCTAATACCACACTGTCAGAACAGTTCTAATACCACACTGTCAGAACAGTTCTAATACCACACTGTCAGAACAGTTCTAATACCACACTGTCAGAACAGTTCTAATACCACACTGTCAGAACAGTTCTAATACCACACTGTCAGAACAGTTCTAATACCACACTGTCAGAACAGTTCTAATACCACACTGTCAGAACAGTTATAATACCACACTGTCAGAACAGTTCTAATACCACACTGTCAGAACAGTTCTAATACCACACTGTCAGAACAGTTCCAATACCACACTGTCAGAACAGTTCTAATACCACACTGTCAGAACAGTTCTAATACCACACTGTCAGAACAGTTCTAATACCACACTATCAGAACAGTTCTAATACCACACTATCAGAACAGTTCTAATACCACACTGTCAGAGCAGTTCTAAGACCACACTGTCAGAGCAGTTCTAAGACCACACTGTCAGAACAGTTCTAATACCACACTGTCAGAACAGTTCTAATACCACACTGTCAGAACAGTTCTAAGACCACACTGTCAGAACAGTTCTAATACCACACTATCAGAACAGTTCTAATACCACACTGTCAGAACAGTTCTAATACCACACTGTCAGAACAGTTCTAATACCACACTATCAGAACAGTTCTAATACCACACTATCAGAACAGTTCTAATACCACACTGTCAGAGCAGTTCTAAGACCACACTGTCAGAGCAGTTCTAAGACCACACTGTCAGAACAGTTCTAATACCACACTGTCAGAACAGTTCTAATACCACACTGTCAGAACAGTTCTAAGACCACACTGTCAGAACAGTTCTAATACCACACTGTCAGAACAGTTCTAATACCACACTGTCAGAACAGTTCTAAGACCACACTGTCAGAACAGTTCTAAGACCACACTGTCAGAACAGTTCTAAGACCACACTGTCAGAACAGTTCTAAGACCACACTGTCAGAACAGTTCTAAGACCACACTGTCAGAACAGTTCTAAGACCACACTGTCAGAACAGTTCTAAGACCACACTGTCAGAACAGTTCTAATACCACACTGTCAGAACATTCTAATACCACACTGTCAGAACAGTTCTAATACCACACTGTCAGAACAGTTCTAATACCACACTGTCAGAACAGTTCTAATACCACACTGTCAGAACAGTTCTAATACCACACTGTCAGAACAGTTCTAATACCACACTGTCAGAACAGTTCTAATACCACACTGTCAGAACAGTTATAAGACCACACTGTCAGAACAGTTCTAAGACCACACTATCCGAACAGTTCTAATCCCACACTGTCAGAACAGTTCTAAGACCACAC